>CM058065.1:12729861-17914861 GCA_030157275.1 Cynaeus angustus
CTTAAGTTTATAGAAACTGAAACTTTGTGAACTTAACACCTTAAGTATGTATATAACAATGAATCTCTTTGAAAAGGTTTTAATAATCTGATAAATTGAATAACGAGAAGCTCAGAACCTCACAACTTAAGCACTTGGAATTTTGCAATCTAGTGAATCTGAGAAGTTGGTAAATTAAGAATCTATAAACATGAAAAACTAAGCACGTAAGAATAATTTATTATTTGATTTATTGCTGGATAAGCGTTAGTTGTGAATCGTTTTCCATATACATTTTTCTTATAACAATTTCCACCGTCTTTGACAACATTAGAAGATCTACTTTACAAATGTGACGCTGAAAGGTGACAAACTCTTGCAAGCTTATTTTTTAGACTTTTTTTAAACTACACTTTTACTGTTTGATCTTGATCTATTCTTAATCTTGAAGGATTTAATAAGACCCAAAATGTTTCCTACGATTATAAAATGTAACCGATTCCTGACTTTGGCCACGTTTTCGTAATGAAAGTAGTACCTACTTAAAAAATGAATCGTCGGGTCTGTGGATATCTAGGTATACCCTCAGGAAAAATCCATATACATCCACATTCTAGTCAACTCTCGCTAATCTGTCATATCGATTACAGTCACCTCATAAATAAATAATTACTTTAGGTAATTAAGTTAATTTTTAGAGGTAACAACATAATGAGCGCCCTAATTACTTTTTCACAACCTGTCATTGCTCGCGGCCGTGGAAATCCATCAATAAATCACCTCCGGTGGCTTCACAGGTGGTTCGTCGGTCACATCGGAGGGCGTCTTCGCGGTTGACTTGTGCCCACGCACACGCTGCACACATCTTTTTTTCATGGGCGTACGTGTACTCACGCCATGTTCGTTGTCGCTTTTAATCCATGTGTGGCATATTCTTTGCACGTGCATCAACCATCGACTTGCATCACCTATTAATATCGTCAGGATTACGTCCGTCCGTTTTAATTCACCTGCATCTATTAAGGTCGACCATAATGGCCATATAAGATGGATCGTCTGACATCATTAGACACAAACAGGCTAACGTGTACAACATTATACATCGGTAAAGAGCATCACTGTTTAATTACGGCCGGTAATTGCCGCGGCACTATTCATTAATGTTTATTTACGGATTGCGCTGTTGGCAAAGGCTACACTAATTATCTCAGAACCACGCACAACAATGCTTGCTTGAAATATGGCGACGCCATTCCCATAACGCCGTAATTAATTTCGGACAGGTTCCGTGTACGTCGGCGCACCGCAAGGGACCGATTGGGGACCTTTGCTATTTCAGCTTGCGCGGACGATTACGATTACGAGACGTGTTCTTGCTTGCCGCTTTAGAATTCGAATTAATTGTTTCGTTGAGCAATAAACTTGTTTCTTACTTAAAACTAATTTTGCGGTGATCGTGACGAAGCGGTTGCTGATTTTGTTAACGATGAATGTCTCAAGAAACCCTTATCTACATTCCTTTCGGTCTTATGTGGGTTATTCCTTGTAAAATGTGCTAAATAAATGCGAGACAAGATAACGGAGGGGCAATGCGCATAAATCAAACTGACTAACCGCATCGTATAAGGACGGATTAACGGCCGCCGCGAAAACGGCTCACTTGGTCTAAACATTTTTCATTTTCATTCGGAAATCTAAAGTTTGATCGATCGTATCAGGTGGTTTTTAGATTTCATCTCTTTTACATGGATTAAGTCCCGCTGTCTGTCAGCGAACGAAGCGAGCTACACTACGTAACTTGAACTCTACATTGAAATAACCACAGATAACAATTTTAATAATTATATGGTGGTGCAAAATTTCTGGTCATTCTTGAAGTAAACGGGAGATTTCGAAACGAAATTTTTTATTCAGTTTGCTGTCATTTTTATAACAAACGATGGAATTTATTTACCACTTCGCATTTTAACTATTGAATTATTGCCCACACTCTAAGCAAATGACCAGCTAGCCTCTGACTCTTGATGCCCCCACATTTCTCAACGTCTACATTTTTCAAACTGATAAAAATTTTCTAACTCAACACATAGGAAGTCATAAAATAATTAACGTCGCGTGTGATAACAATTACATCATTTTAATAAACTCCGAGATGACGACCTATTAAAAAGGTTTTTTCTTCCAGGCAGAAGGCCCCCCAGTGCAGATGGAGCCCGTTGATCTGAGCGTAAAGACGCCGGTCGTCTTACAAGTCCCAAAATATCCACCCCAAAGGTTGAGGAACCCGGCGCCTCCAAGTAAAGTCCAACCGCCACCAGGTGAGCCCCGCCTCTCTATCTAACAATTCAAAAATTGGCGCCATTGTATGCAAATGACAAGCGTGCAGTCTTCCGTTCTTTATCATTACTCATTGTGCGATCGTATGTAATAAGCCGTGTCAAATTCGTTGACAAAGACATACACTTATGTAAATGCCGCGTTTAAATTGCAAATCGGTCGGATTCGAGCGTGTCGCCATCTATGAAGGGAATACACGACGACGGAACGGTTCTCCCACACACGCACACGACGGCGAGCCGTTACTGCTCACGTCCTCATATAATGGATGATGTTGGTAAAATTGATGTGTTGAGAATCTTCAAGTCGTGCTTGCTTTATCTGAGACTTACAAGATGCACGGCCCACTTAGATCGCTCGGAAGAGACGCTGCTGCATTGTCAACGGACCTCACGTTTACGACCGATTTCGATTTCCGGAATTTTTTTAGTTTCGCAAAATGGGTACTATTAACTTGAGACAACTTCCAATAACATGTACAGCGTGGAGCTTGTTGAAGGATTCTAACAATTTCTAAAAACTGCGTACATTTTACAGGCAAGTTTCCATATAAAAGACTAGTATTGATTTGACTTAATGTACATTTTAGTTTTTTTATGCAATTGTCTAAAATGTTAAAAAGACAAAACACTCCACTTGTGTATCTAAGATTTTAAAATATATGTAACAGTTGAACTAGTCGGAACTTCGTAAATATTTCTAAGATGAACATTTTTTCGTGGCAAAATATTTCTCTATTATATTCTATAGCTGAAAAGTTTTTCTAAATGTAATCAATAATTGTTTTACAGCGATTTAATCTACCTGTAATATAAAGAAAAACGGTAAACTATTATTTTCAGACACACTTGTGATTAGACAGAGATAAATTAGAGTTTAATTTTATCGAAAGGTCACTTCGCTACATCACCTCAGACGGCCATCATTGGCGAGCCTCAACTTTTTGGTTCACATACTTTTAATTTTTTTTACACAAATTCACCTACAATCGAAGATGCAACGAAATTTAATGGTTTCAACAAGATGGTAGGAAATTTAGATTTAAAACATTGGTCAATAAATATTTTGCTTTTAAAAAACATTTAAACAAACTTTGTTTTCACTACCGGAAAGTCTTCTGGGTAATTCAAAAAATAATGTAGATGCAAATTAAAAGTCGGGCATCTATGAAATAAGATGGCAAGCTTGCGATCAAAAATACAGTTGGCAAACAAAATATCATTTTTGACAAGATTTAAAAAACATGTAGCGCACATTAGAATTGGAAAACTGAATCATCCACTATTGTTCAACATGTTTCTAAAAAAGACTGTCACGTAGATTAGTCTTGTCTCAGGCTGATAATAAATGTACCTAAATGAAGTAACTATTTCTAAACTAGTACCAAAGTTTAGAAATAATAAAAGACAACAAGGTAATAATGAACTGTGACAACGGCCCCATCCTTATCTCTTTCCTGTTTTCTCTCTTAAAACACCCTCGGAAAATTAAGAGTGTCAACAACTTTAGTATACATGACAGAGTAATCATTATAATTTTTGATCATCGCTCTGGTGATGGTATCAGTTTCTCTCAAAGTACTTTACAGCGTTTTTGAAATAGATACCTAAAATAATTCTTTATATTTAAGAAATGCTATGAAGTATCCTAACACCACAATAAAAGAAAATTCCAACTTGATTAGTTTTCAAAATTTCAAGCTCTTCAGCTAAAATTCTTCTTTGTCGTCATTTTAA
Organism: Cynaeus angustus; assembly: GCA_030157275.1. Taxonomy (NCBI): domain Eukaryota; kingdom Metazoa; phylum Arthropoda; class Insecta; order Coleoptera; family Tenebrionidae; genus Cynaeus; species Cynaeus angustus. The sequence goes on from CM058065.1 coordinate 12,733,914, forward strand.
TTTTGTATTCTTTAAAATTTCAATTTTGAAAATATAAATACAGGGTAATTTAGAAACTTATGAGAATATTTAAGCTAAGGGTACTATACATTAAATACATTATACCTACAGCAATCAATCTATTGATTTAGATAACCAGGGTGATTTTTTATCTTAAAATTACTGAAGTGTCTTTCCTTATTGTTTTGGAATCGCCCACAATCTTGTCCGGGACTCTTTAAAAAATACTCAAAAAAATCGTGTTTTATTGCATATGTAACCAAAATTTGAGGTAGTTCTAATTTGAAAGTTATTTGAAAAATTACGTTTTGCTTTGACAGATGCAAATTTATGGACAAACAAGAGTATTATATTTGTTACATTTGTGAATTAACGAGCCTTTCCTGGAGTATTGCTACAAAAATCTCTTACATATCTAAGTAAAATAGTTTTTATTAAATAATCACGTGGCAAACCGCACAACTGTCTACAATTAGCCAGAACATGGTATTTTTTACAATTTTTTTATTGTCCCAAACTTTTTATCAAGCAAAATTCCAGGAAAAGTGAAAGTAAAGACTTATCTAACCTATCTCAATAATAATGCCAGCTCAACAATAGCAATAATAATGCTCAAATTGTTTTAACAAATGACAGTAAGATTTTTTGGCTTTTTCGTATTAAAGACAAGTTAAAATATTTGCATAACTTGGTGAATCACTCCGTATTTTTTTAGAAACATATTGGTTACGTCGTGGATAAGGTTAGTTGCTATTCGTATTCAGTCAACACTTCTAGTTTTTCAAACAAAGCTGATTAAAATAGCTAAAAATACGCGAATACAAGTTTCGGAAAATATATCCATAAGAAACAAGAAATGGCTTTGAAAGTTTTAATTCACACCAAACATCCTTTCACCAAAAGCAAAAGATTTTGAAAACAGCTTAAACTAAAAAAGTACCTAAACTGCACAGCTGTCCACGACGTGCCTACGGTTTTTATTGATGTGCCAAAATATTGTTCATAACACCATCAGCAAGATGCCTAAAGTAATAGCTTCGCTTCTAAAACTCCTCCACCTTAAAAGTTACACTGGCTATTCATTCCGCTGCAATTCGGCCACAATTGTAGCAGAAAGTGGTGGAGATCTGGTATCTTTGAAACGTCAGGGTGGATAGAACTCGGCGACGGTGACGGGGGGTATACCGCCCACATAGATTACAGCAAGGGTTCAAAAAGGTGTACCAGTTGCTCCATCCAGTGATATCGACTACAATCCTGTTCCCTCAACATCTTTTTGCCAAAGTCATATACCCATCGTAATGAGAATGCCAGAAAGTATTTGTGATGGAACTATTAACTTTCCAATCAGCACAAATTCCTTGAACACAAAAAATCAACCTTTTTAAACATCTAGAATTAACTGCCAGAACTGCACTATTAACTTTTATTGTAAATAAATTTAGCATTGTTAGGTATTAAATGTTTAGTGGATTCGTTTGTAAATAAAATATACTAGAAATGTCATGCGCCGTTGGACCTAACAGAACTCTTGTTTATTTCTAGCACTTCAAAAAACAATTTTCTCTTAATGATTAAGAACCTTTACTTCTCCTGAACAACCGATAAAATTGGGTTTTGAAATCTGAATGTTTTTAAAAAATTTAATGTTTTTTTTATACATTATTAGCCTAGGTCAATAATAAAATACATAGAATAACATTCATTATTATCCTATGTAAATAATACTCAACTTTTCAATGAAAAATTGGACCAATAATGATAAGATTACCTACTACTAGTTAAATAAATAAATAATTTTGAACAATCTTAAAAGAAAGATAATGTATAAATTTAAAGGAACATTCTAAATTCTTTCGTATTTCCTGTAGTTCTTCGGTTAGAAGTTCTTTTTGGCAATTGAACACCGTTTCTTTGCCTTTACAAAGTACTAAATTTTATGAATTTAACTATTGAAAGGATCGAAATTTCTGCAGAACTTCGTTTTTGTTACGACTGTTGCTTAAACATATACAAAACTTTTTATGGTTTCATTAAAGGCCTCATTATCTCAGTACAAAATCTTAGGCAATTTGATAAAATTTTCTGTTGCTATCATGGGAGACTTTGTATTTCTAAACTCTACTCACCACGGACTGTTACCATCTTCATTTTGTTATTAGCAACAGAATCATTAAAACAGAAACCTTTGTTAAGAGAACCTTGATAAGTTCTGTTGATATCCAAATCAATTTTAGACAGACGTGTGGATTGAGCTTTGAGAAAACTTGCAGAACTGAAAGAAAAGAAAGCAACTTACTAGCTATCTTCTTGTGTACCTCCTCATTTACAGTTAAATTATATATTGTTTTTTTTTTTAATTTGCTATACGAGTTGTTTCCTAACAATTGCAAAACTTTGTCTCAAACCGTCAGTAAACTACATAAAACAATAGTAAATCCTTATCAGAACAGACAACAATAAACTTGGTCTCCACATTATCACCTTCTATTTACATGAAAAATTGAAACCATCACAGACTAATTTCATTCCAAATTACACCTACTTACCTTGCTCAATCTAAATCTAATTTCCTCAGTCAACACGGATTTTAATTAAGTTCTCACGTCTTCCTTACTACCTCCCATTACTCATCCTAGACCCAATTTAAATTTCATATTCTGTGTGTATAAATTCTTCTGCATCCCTCCGTGAATGGCGCGATATCGCGTAATCGGCACTCGCTCTAGCTTGCATTCTTAACGTATTCTGCATTTGCAGTCTCAATGAGCAACATTATAAATGACCGTATACGTTTTCTAATTTACTCACGACACCTACCATACATTCATAATATTTTATTAAGCGAGTCATAATAATTTATTCCGCATGATTACCACAAATGCGAAATATTTGTAAGGTAATCTTAAGTCGAGTCGCGTTTACGTGAGAAGTTAATCGACGACTCAGTTTCAGTTTCAGTTCCTGTGTTCGTATTAAGTGGGTACTTAATAATGCGCCGTGTTCTGCATAAGCTTTAATTAATTGTACTCCGGTTTTGGAACGGTCGAGGTGCGAAGGATTTAATATTTCGCTTCATTTGAATTTTGTCGTATGCAAATAGTTTTTGAAATGAATTTATTGGGTATTTTACATTTACATAATTCGGTAGTTTGCTGGCCGATTTGTTTAAATTAATTTAAATTATTGTCGCTAATTTGGTGACATAAAAATGGGATTGCTTTGAAGTAAGCTGACAAGTTTTATCTCGCTGCTAATTGAAGGAAGATAAGAAGTCACGCTACCTCTTAAGATACGCCATCATGTTCTTTAGTGGACAGCATTGGTTGGCGAGGCATCAAAATGTTATTTAAATTATATGGTCACTTTTTTCTCTCTTCCGTAGCCTCGGTTCTTGTTAACTTGGTATTGTTTGTTCTTGTCCCGCTTTTTTCTTTCTTTCTTCTTTCTCCTCTTCAAGGAAACGTTTTGAGACGACCTTTCTCTTTGTTTTGTTCTTTAAAGATGTTTTCCAATACACACAACTTAAGGCCTTTTCATTGTAATAATACACCGATTGCATCTTAGCGTCTTATTATTATATTATTATCAAAATGAAGATTGCCTCAAACCTGGAACACGACGATCCTTTTCCTTTCTCTGCCAGTCAGACCTTTGAGTTTGACTAATTACGTTCGAGAACAAGGAGGACGTTCTTATTCTTCTTAAATGCAGGAAAGAATAATGACAGCCTTTGAAGAGGCAAAAATGGTTTACAGCTACGATCTTCATGATGATCGCGTGTACTCTGTGGAGTAATGATTAGACCATTAGACTTTCATTGGCGATTAGTGTTGAAATTATACGTTTCCGCGTGTGAATTGACCAGGATGAGCAGTGATTGTGCAGTACGTACGCTAAATATACAGAACAATCTTAGAAACCCGCTGGAAGTATATATCATTCTGACAGGAGGTTGAAGCAAAATTAAACCGATTTACCATGAAGTGTAGCAGTCATATCTTTGGGGAATACGTAGTCCCAAATTTTTCCCAAATGATTCATCGCGAAAAAATGATGTAAGTATCCATGCGGAAGTAGCCGTAGATGAAACGCAGGCGTACGCAAATTGTGTATGACAACGGCAAATTATGCGCATAGTTGTTGGGTTGACCCGAAGGTCTAAGGTCATTCCGGTAAACCGCTACGGCACACTTTTAACATCACAATCAATGCAGTTTTCAAGCAACGCCTACACTTCAACGAAGAGACAGGCGAACCGCTGAAATTAATTCTAATATCTTGGAGAGAATCAAGATAAGACGACGCATTACTATATACAGTGAGTTTAATTAGTCGGCAGATTAAGATCGGACGATTCGGTAAAAGCGAATCGATGATTTTGTGGCTTTTTTTTTGAAAGGCGTCTTTTCAAAGACGGCGGTACTCGAGGGAATTAAGAGTGGAACGCGACAGTGTTTTTCCAATTTATTCAACGGCTACAGAAAAATGTCCCATAAAAATAATTTGAATGTACGTATGGTCATATGTACTCTCTATTCGAGACCTTGATACACATTATTTCTGCCGGTACGTTCTAGTAAAAGGCAGTGTTTTATTGCCACACATTATATTTTTCAGTGTCATTTTTACCGTTCGGATCCCTTCGTTCTGTTTGCATTTCACTGCCGTAATACCCATTCATGCTCAAGAAGTTTGCAAATCTTTCTGAATATGGGTATAATTACTATATCATCATCAACACTAATGGAACATAGTGAACTCAACACTTCTAAGGTCACCGATTGAAAGATGGCTTAAGAATTTTTACAGTTTCGGAGAAAAGATGCATTATTAAAATATACTAAATAGGCTAAAAGTGGGCGACATTCTTTGGTTGTGAGCGACAAAATTACCTTCTATTATCAAGACAAAAATGTCCAATAGATTCCACGTAGTTCACATTTAAACATTTTATAATAGTTTAAAAATTCTTTGATGGCATTGTATCTCCAGTCAAACCACGTCTTACGAAAATAACCTCCCACTTCCACAAAGAAAAGTAAAGAGCGCAGCAGGAAGTTTTTCTAAGAAACGTTTTAGTTTTACCGTTAATAAATAAAGAATAGAAAAAATAACAGAGTTGTATAGGTACCAATTTTTTCTCACTTTTGCAGTCATACAATATTAAAGTGTGCATGAAACAATAGACGAAAGTCAAAAGTTGTGCCTATGGCTTTCATAAGATTGAAACGTTGTAATTCATTGAATTGATCTTATATTGGTAAATAACTAAATAGTGGTAGATCTAATTAAAATAAATTTTTTGACATAACACCAATGAGACAAATTATTTAGGTGTAATTGCATATTCAAAACAATCCGATACAATCCATGCAATTTTGAAAATATTTTATCATCAGCGTACAACTTTTCACAATTTTCATAAGCAGTAAGAGGAAAAATAATGGATCTAAATTAGATTTTTGTGGTACGCTCGAGGAAGGAAGGAAGGATTAAATGTAGAAGGTCTAAAAGAAAAATTGTTCTTTATTGATTAAGTAGAATTTATATAATCTTTAGATTTTAGATATTTAGGTTTTTAAACATCTCTTGCATTAGACACTTGGCAGGATTGACTTCTGTTGAGAGCTTCCTAAAATGTAAACAGATAATTATAAGAAAAATTATTTTTTGGGAACGAAACAAGCAAGTTTCCAAACATTTAGGCGAAACAACATTGTTAATTACAAAATTATTTTTTGTTTAGTTTTTTGTATGCCTAGAGCTCTTTTATTATTGTTTTTTTTAATTCTAAAATATAAGCAGCTAAAGAAATTATAACAGAGCCGAATGTTATTTGCGAGCGAAGTGAACATTTTTTTCAAGAATCGGTGTAAACATTGTTCCTCAAACAATTTTTTTTTTGGTTTTGTGTATAGAGTCTATTCGAGTTTTAGCTGTTTTTTGCAAGAAAAACGGGCACATTCTTTGCTAATTCAGTCCAACGTTTTTTCTTTTTTGGTTTGGTCACTTGGGAGACGTCTTGTTAAAAACTAAATTCTAAATTCTTGTATATATACTGAACATCTATAAATAGCACTCTCGAACGTCTATAGCGAGCAAAATGAGTTTCTTCTACGAATGTATCCTTTCTTAGTTTACGATGTGTCTTCGCAGAATGGCTTTGGACAATTCTTTAGATTGTAAACAGTTAAGAAAGTCGTAATAGAGGCTATTAAAAACAGCCAACAGTTTCCCAACAGTGAAACTATACAGCATTCTTGTTTATAAAAATATTTTTACTGTAAGATTTTGGACAATTTTCTAGTTTCTAAAATATAAAATTATTCACGAGACTTCATTTGCAAAAGAATTAACAACTTTATTTCAATTTTAACGCATATTAATTTGCATAATTTAAATAGTTTTGCCATCCTCTTCTACATTAATTGCAGACCCAATCATCCATATTTCCCAAACAGGTTGCCATCAGCATTTCTTCTGAAAAGTTTTGCATTTTTTCGGGGATTTTATAAACCCATTGCCTTGAAATTTTTCTGCGAAAAATCTTTTCTACACAGTTTTTATTTAGGTGTAAGCAATCTTGGAATCCAACGCAGACACCTTTCTCGTGGCCAAATCATCGTGCATAATTTTCCAAACACTTCAGCTAATGAAAGGAGCACAAATCTTTCCAGTTTCGGACATTTTCGGCAGTTCGTGCTTGAAGTGGCCGAGTAGATTTTGGATTTTGTATTGATTCTCTTCGCCACTAAAATTGTTCACAGGAAAATTTAATTTTAAAATAGCTTGGTGCATTTTGTATATATATCACCACCATACATGTCTTTCTAAATTTTTCTTGTGTATTCGAAATGTTTTGAATTGTTTTGATTTTTAGTTTTTTCCATACTTTTAATGACTTAGATTATCGGTTCTTCACAATATTTAAGATCCTCAAATATTTTTTATAAGATGGATACTTTTTGATCGTCTCTAGATTTTCAGAATTATTTGGATTCTCTTGGGTCTTTATAACACTTAAGATTATTGCTTTTCATTTTTTTTCTAGATTTTATGGATTTTCTGAACCAGTATAATACAAGATGTATTTGTAGTAATTCTACTGATAGAAATTATTATTTTGTTCCTAGAAATATAGAAATCACACAAAAATCGGTGATTTGTGTGTCGGCATTAATTACAAGAGAGTACTGACACTAATAAATGACTAGAACGATCCCTTATCGAAACACGTTGAAAAAATGAATCTTTATGAATGTCAAATAATTGCATTTCATGCAATTATAAAATCCACATTTTCATCTCCACAAAGGTCGTTTGTCTATATTCTTTTTTATGATAGTAATGAAACAGTCGTCCATCAAATGATTGAAAAAAAATGACGATGAAATGTAGAAAGTCAGCTGACCTTTAATACTGTTAATTAACTATTTTTTCAACTCTCCAATGATTTTTGTATAAAAAATGTATATTTGTGGGTTCCTGAAAATGTTTGTTATCTCAGAAGCGCCAACTTATTAATTTCTTTCAATTTTCATGGAACGCCACTTAACTATTCCAAGCAACAATGTGGATGGCTACAGATGCTGTATAAACGTAAAACAATGTATACATGTTTGTTTATTGGGTACTATCTTAGTTTTATGACCCATCGTCCCCTACAAGGTCCATTGAAAGTTTCAACTACTGGTGACATATTTGCTAAGACACAAATAGCCTTCTTCGCTACTGAAGACACCCAAGCGTTGCGTTTCGCTTCCGCAATCTCCCTTTTTTTTAAGGATGGTTGATTGTGTAACTGTTCGATGACGTCTGCCGTGTCGTACTCTCTTTTTTCGTTCTACGACGGTCACGCGACGTAGCCGGGTGGTTACCGAAATCGGGGTTAGATAGATGGTTCAATACCGTGGGAAAGAGTAATCGGAGAGAGGCTACCGGAGTTACGCGGTAACCAGTGTGTGTGTAATGGAAGGCGGTCGTGAATGATGGTCCAAACAAACAATGTTCCTCTAACCTGTTAGCTAATCTATAAATAATAGCCGCGCCAAATAGATTACACACGCCGGACGTATATCGGGGCAACCTCATGCTGCGAAATCTGTATCGGAACACATACGGCGAGAAGATCTTATCGCTACGAGATCGCCGAGAGCGCTACAATTGATTGAGTTGGTTTTTTGCAAGATGGAAACTTAGCCGACAACTGGAGAAAGAAGTTGGATGGAAATGTAACAAAGGTCATCAAAAACAGACACCATCTTTCGTAGTCGTCGGGCAATTATCTTACTCACTGAAGATATCATCGACCAAGATATTTCTAAGTTTTTATATGACCCTCGTAGCAGCACGGTGTCACAGTTTCCGAAGAAAGGCGGAAAAATCGCCGTGATGAGTACATCACGACCGTAAATTGCAAGATCTTTAAAACCAATATGTGGGCGTCTAATAACTGGTATTGACGGTAGTATTTCGACCCAATCGACTGACAAGTCAATGAATAAAAGGAGGCAGAATCAAACTTATACACCTTTTTTTTATTTATTATGCACATCTAGGTCTTGCTTTTGTTTTTTCTCGACATAAAGGTGTTGAAAGTTAATAGGCGAAAGAACGATTCGTGATGAGATCTTCCTTTGTTGTGCCGTATATTCTTCTTAAACAAAAGACCTCGTTGGAAAAGCTCGGCAATTCACGTGACGACTAAAGACATTGCTTTAAATGTGTTCTGTTCAATCGACCTCTTTTAGTCCATGAAGAATTCTGAAAAAAAATGTGAAGAAGTAGAACATATCAGGTGAAGACATGTGGTAACCTGATTGCAGGTGGAAGGAATAAAGAAAGATTTATCTGTTTCTTTGTGGAAACTATTTAGAGCCTCTTTGAGTAAGTTGTAATGCTTCATTAGCCTCGTCCAATACTATGAATGTGATTTATCATCCATGTATGATAAATAACAAAAAAGTAGTCCACCTGGAAATAAGTAATTTTCTAAATCTTGAAACAAAGTCATTTACCAACAGAGATTAATAAGACCTGTGGGAGCGTTATGTTTTATCAAATTTTTAGGTCTGTTTGGTTGTTCTGTCTCATCAAAATTTTAGGAATCTAGAATTTGAAGTATTAGCATCTACAGGCCTAAACGCTGGAAACATAATTAATATTTTCATTATGAAATGTTAGTATTTGAAGAACATGAAGTCTAAAAACCGAGACGCTTTTAATGATTAATTAGTTTATGAGAATTCCGAAACTGAGATTTTGGATCTATGATTTGAATTACTAGCATCTAGAATACAAAATTTTAAAGCAAATAATATTTGGAAATCTACGTTTTCAAATTCTGAAGTATAAATATGAGAATTCGGAACCGGAGAGTTCAAATTTTCAATAATGGAATCTTTAAATCTGGGATTTGTAATAAATTGTAATCCATAGCATTTTTGATTTTAGAGTTTTAAAAATCAAATTTTGAAACTCTATATTTATAATATTTGAGAATCTCAAACACGAGAATTCAGAAGCGAAGAATTTCCGAAAATCTTGATTTTTATCTAAATTACCGTTTATCTTGTTGGTTCTGATAAGATAATTACCAATCTATTGCTTAATAGTTTATAGATTATAAATAACTAGTCAACAAACAAGAAATAGAGGTCAACTTTTCTGGAGATGTACCTTATTTTTATTTGTATGCATATATATGTATATCACAGGAGTTTCCACAATCTTAATTTAATTTGAAAGTGAAACGCAGTTTGCTTATCTGCTTGCATTGTGACTGTTTTGTGTAGAAGCCTGAATTTTGATCATGCTATCACATCTCAATTACACCTTTACGTAATGAAACCGAAAATAATATTTCAATTGATAAGTGCGTAAAATAAAATTATCAAAGAAATAGTTGCGTGCGTTGTGCATCCATAAGTTTTTGGTACCAGGTCTCCAAATCATCGACAACATGTTAATCATTTCAAGTTAAAATGCATTAAGCTACTAGTACGCTAAAGTAACAATTAAGGTGCTCGGCTGCTAAAACAATAATATGAAGCTACTAGTCTGCTAAAGTGGAATTTTGCAGATTCAAACGAGTTTGCTTAGTGTCAATTTGCAAACCGACTTTCTAAAATGTCAAAAAATCTGTCGCATATTTTTTCCTCATTTTTTTTTATTATCTGTTGTTACCAAATTGAAAGAAAAACTACAAAAACGTGAAAATATTTCGCAGGACTATATATCGCAAGATATTGCTAACTGAACACTGAACAATGAAAGATAAAAACCCCAAAATATTTAAATTTTAGAAAATGTAAAAGTTTTAAAGATTTTTGAACAACAAAATGTCTAAAATGTTTATTGTTTTTCTAATGGATTTTATTTTCTTATCGAACAATGTTTGTGAATTGTAAAGGTATAAAAGTGAAAAGGAAAAATTGTAAAAACCGAATTTTCGATTTTTCTAGATAACGTTATATGAACATCAAAGATTACAGTCATTCTTTAAGTTCTAAAGTATTGTTGGTTTTAGGATTTCAAAATTCAAAATGTAGTCTTTAAAAATATGTTTTCATAAAGTTTTGAAGTTTTCAAATGAGCTTTTGAAATATTGGTGTATTCGGAATTTCACTCTTAGAATTAGTTATTTTTTTAAGGTTCCAAGGACCTAATAGATTCTAAAAATTCTTTTTTGAAAATCTTCTAAAATGCGAAAAAAATCCTTCGAAATTTGAAAAACTTTTCCAATTTTCATTCATGAATTTTGTGTTTCTTTTGATCATGTTTCAGAATGGACACAAAATGAATTCTTGCTCTCTTCCTGTAAAACTGAGTAATTAAGATTTATTGTTTAATTTTTAAAAAATATTGTGAAATTTGAAGATTTTGTAGCCTTTGAATATAAATTCTGCATTTAAAAATATCTTTTGAGGGATAAAATAATTGAAAATTTAAATGTCTAAGAATTTAACAATGTAGTACCTGAGAATATTGGTATAAAAATACGTTGTAAAACTCTAGATTCTAATGGTCCCAGCATTAAAAGTTTAAGATTTGAGAAAACTAGAACTTGGAAGTTTGTTCTCTAAAACTTTTTACGGTAAAAAATTGAGAATTTGTCATATGAGCATCTAGGATCACAGAGTTTTTGTTATGAACAGCCCAAATTTTGCAAAAATTTCTAAAACTTTCATCTTTTTAATTTTTTTATCGAACGATGTTTCGGAAATGTACACGTATGAAAGTTCTTAAGTAACAATCGAAAGAAATTGAACGAAAAAAGTCATAAAGTTTACTAAAGAATACAACATTGATGGGAGGAACAATGTGTTTGGTTTATTTGCTTTGCGACGATTTCTTTAATTGTTTCGTTTAATTGTTAGAAAACTCGTTCGCTTCGCTCGCAATAAACAGTGAAGTCAGTTTTGATTTTTTTGTAGTTCTAGATTACACCAGAAATAAAAATAGATGTGTCACATTTTTGGAGCACAAACGAATGAAAAAACTCTGGTTTAATGCTTCGAAACAAAAAATTTATTTGTAAATCAGTGTAATTAATCGATTATAGAAACATATTAAAAGCAGGAAACGAATTGCCTCTAGGCCAATTTGTCCGGAGGACGATTCGATCAGGATCAAATGGACCGTGTCCCTCCTTTCCACCTCCTAGTTAAAACGATGCTAATTTTACGTTTACGCATAACTTTCCGCTTCTTGTTAAATGAAATTATGACCACTAAGAAGTGTTAATAACACGATTACTGGTAGCCGCTAGTAATCAGTGGTTACATTGTGGCACCTGCGCTTCCAGGCGTTTTCGTTCTTTTGTACTGGTAGAAAATTTGACCTAGAAAAACTACGGCTCTTCGGTTTTCGCAGCATGCATGGTGTAACTGTTTTCTCCGGGAGTGCATGGGTATCTCGGGTGGAGCTTGTGAAGATGCGCTCACCTGGGGCGTGCGATAGTTCAAGTCGTGACCCGACGGCCCGCGCGGGGTTTCCGTTACCCCAGAAAAAGCATCACGCCGTAACCGTCGCCTATGACCGTCGAAGGGCGAAACACCGTGGGCGAAATCTGCTAATTAATCCGCCATTAATGTGGGATTACGATCTAAACTATCGTTACTTCTGGCTAAAGTCGGTCTACCTTGATTTTAGTTTATGATCCGCTGCAGAGATTGGCATTGAAGGCAACAGTAATTGTATAAATGTTGATACAATTAGATAGTAATACCCGACGTAATACGACTTGTAGATTAACTATCGGTGTCTTTGTGAATGCGTACGCGCATTCCGGGAATGCTTGCTTCACTTTTTGCGGTGAAGAGAATCTTAGTGAAAATTCGCCAAGAAGGGAACGGTGCCCAACCTTGGCGCAAACAAATAACGTCGGCAAGAACGTGGGAAACTGGATTAGAAGAGAATCTCTTGGATATTTAAGCGATTAGTGTCCTGCAGCGGGAGTGTCGAAATGTATTTAGCTAAAAGTCATTGCATAATTTCAATAACAACTCGACATTCAATTTATAATGAACACATTTATATTCGCGCTTTTTTTTCACACGACGATCTTCAATTTAACAGTAATTAGAGAAAGTCGAAGCTGACATTTCGTTTGACCGAAACTAATTGATTTGGCGCCCAACGCAGGGCAGCCCTCCTACACCAACACGAACACTCTGAGAACACAAGTTTTACCACACCAACAACATTCTCACTTACATGAGCATTACACGGTTTATATGAAGATAATGAATTACAAAAACTCATTCCGATTGTACAGTACGTCAGACTCAGCTATAAAATTCGCAATTAATTTCGCTTGGAATTTTCTAAACAATGTCTTGACTTTCCCAGAATCCCAGCGCTTACAGCGAGCTAAGCAAATACGACCAGTAAAAATGAACGAAACGAACAAAGGCGCCGTTAGCGCAGCTTAAATGGTCGACTTAAACCTTAACGTGAATTCTATCAAAAATAAATTAATGTTGGCACCATTGGCCATACGATTATAAGTGTCATTTACCAAATATTAGTTATTTTCAGCAAGGTGGTGCTACTGCACACCCCATAACTATGGTAAAACATCAGCGGCAGTTCTTAAGTTTACTAATGGGAAGGCTGGAACTTTCTGAGAAATGGTGAATGAAATGAAATGATTTAATGGTTTCAGTATTAAAATTTTAAAATCTGGAACCTTAACGGTTAGTTTTAAGACTTTAATATAAACTTCTTGAATGCTGTTGGGTCTAGGACCTTAAAAAGTAATATTTAAAAATAAAAATTTCTAAAAAATAAAATTTTTGAAATTAGCTTCTCAAATATTGTTATATTTTGAACTTTATTCTTAGAATTAATTAATTTTAGCTTTTTAAAATATCAAGTTTTCATATCTTAATATAAATAATATAAATAATAAAGAAAAACTGAGCATAGGTGACGTAAAATCGAAATACTAAAAGTCATTATTTTTTATATATCATAAATAAATAAAGCAAAGTTTTATTTGTGAATTTTTTGACGAAAATTTTAATATTTAGTTTAGCTATTAAAAAATAAATCATCCTTACATGTTTGTCGATTTAAGAATGATTTTTTTTTTTAGATTTTTACATTGTCAATGGGAAAGTTTTTAGAATCCATATCTTATATTTCCTAACATAGAACTTCCAACGTAAATTTTTAGATGCACAGCTTTATAATTTAATTTACTTTAGTTTTTTATATAAATTTTGATGACTGTGAGTTGCAAATTCTATCCGAATCGACATTTTTTATCGTAAATTTTCTATCTTAAATCTTTCAAAAAAACAAAAATTACTAGTGGTTTAAAAAATACTACATTTTTTTTAAATTTTAAATTTTTTAGAATCTTTCGCATATTTCTCAAACGTAACAAAATGTTTATACTACAGTCTACAATATCTCAAAATAGAATTAAATGTTAATGTGAATATTAGTAATTTATCTAACGTTGGCATTTTAAAGCTACAAAATAAAGGGTATAAACTAAAGCATTAAATTACAATTTTTCTTTTTAAAATGATTTTTTGCTAAAGCTAAAAGTAAAAAGAAAATCGTATATAAAATTTTTCAGTAAACGTTGTTTCTTTTTTTAGGTTAAATTAGTATTTGGATTTTCTAGAGGCAACCATTGCGATGAACTCTTTTAAATGACAGTAGGTACATGACTTTCAGAATGTTAGTTTGGGAAAAAAATCCTTACAGTAAAACAAAAGGGACGTTCGTTTACCATTGTATAGAAATACGCTAGTCTTCCTCCTAAGGAGACAAATATTTCACGATTCTTCATTAAAGAATAAAATAGCAAATGTCAGTACGTTGTAAAAGACATTCATAAAATTTCAAAAGGCAGCAAAAGAAGTTGCATGATATTTAAAATTACCAAATCCAGCACGGTGTACAGAACCTTGTCTAAGACGAACTGCAGCAACATATTTTATGGTTGAATTGCTTAGAAAAATCTATAAAGAATTAAAAAAAAACTCGCATCAGGTGATGTAGCAACAACAGTTCACCAAGAACTTCTGTGGAACAGAACTGGAACACACTTAATAGTGAAACTTGAACAGCGAACGGACGACAAACTTGATCCCCATGTTAAAAAATCGATTGGTTTAAAGTAAAAATCATAAGTATTGGTTTAGCAAATCGTAAACTTGATTACTGCAAGAAATGTACAGGGTCTAACAAATCCTTTTTTTCAAAAAACAAATGCAATGAAATAGAGGCAAACAACATACCTTGTTTTTTTTTATAGAGAAAAGCATAAATATGAAGTTTAAACTTGAATTAAAACATGTGGTGCCGAGAAATCAATTATTATTTTATCTTCTAATGAGATTTATGGTATTGACTGTTACATCACAAACTGCCCCTAAAGTAACTTATAACATGCAATAACTTTTTTCTAGAAACCTGTAAGTGTAGCCGGTATCCAGGGTCGGCATTAAAACTTGTATTGACATTGATTTTATCCCAGTCCTGGATTTCGGAGACGATTTACGCTAATGAGGGTAAAAGTATTAGGTATAATAAATTACTTTAGAAGCAGCTTATAAATCTTATCAGAAAATGAAATATTAATTAATTTCTGAGCAGCACATGTTTTAATGCATGATTCGATTCCATTCTTATGCTTTTTACTGTAAATGAACGAGCCCCCATTTTATGGAGGATATATCTCAACTATAGTTAACAATATCGAAAATGTGATTGAATCAATTTGTAGCCCTACCTTGCCTTATATGTAAAAAAAACGTATTCATCACTTAATAATTAAATGGGTTTATAGGCCGGGACATAAGTGTTGGCGGACCTTCTACCTAAGGCTTGAAAAAAATTGTGTATATTATTCGGAATAGAAACCATTTTTGTATTTTATCTATTTTTCACTACCTATGCCGCAAATCTCTGAATTCAATGCTAAAACCTTTCTTTGTACGTCTTGAAATATAATGTACTGTTATCAGGAAATAATTATCCTTTGATGTTTTGGAAGTTTGTATTCTCAGATATTTTACCTTTTTTTGTTTACATATTGCCAGTCTGAGAACTTTTTTAAAAAAAAATAGTACCCATGACCAAATTTTTTATTATAATTTTTTTACGTTTGTAAGCAATTTTCATTTTTTTAGTTTTTTAATTATTTTGCTATGTAGAACTTGCTAATTCTTTAGAACATTTAAAAATTCTGAAATTTTTATTATTTCGATGATTTTTTTTACTTGGCTGAAAGTATATTCCAAAAAATTTTAAACTGGATTTGTACAATGTCAAAAATTTTCAAAAACTTTTTCTAGCCATTTAACTTTAGAGATTTGTTTGTTATAAAAAATTTTAAGCGTCTAAAAAGTTTAAATTCCTAATTTAAAAAAAAATTCAAGCTTCAAAAGATCTAGAAACTTTAAATGCTTTACAACACATTTTAGATATGTGTCCAATTTTCTTAATTTTAATGATTTTCAGATATGGTGGTCTTTAAAAAAATAGTAATCAAGATATATAAGAGTTTATCATTTTTTGTTGGAATTTTCAGCACCGTAAAAACATTTTGACAATCTGAAATTAACTTTTGAAAATCACTGTAATAAACAAATTCAAAAACGAGTATTTTAAACTTTAAAGTTTCAGCTTTAAGTTGAAACTATTCAGAGTTTGTTGAAGTTATAATACTTCCACTATCCTAAATATATTTTTAAAATTGTTAGAATCTTACTTAAGTTTAGGTTACTCAAATCTTGTACTCTTTAAAATTTATAAATTCTCAATTTTTTGTAATTTGATTATGTTTTAAATTGGCACATAGCTACAGGTAAATTTTAATGAGTTTCTTGGTATAAAATTTAACCACCGAGAATTTTGCTCAAAATTTTCTAAAATTGCGTAAACCTCTAGAATTTTTTTACAGTATCAGAAAAAACTCACGATTTTTCGTGACTTAGGTTACTTATTTCAACTAAGTTGTATGATTAGTTCTCTCAAAACTAACCAACTAAATCAAAAGTTAATTAAGCATAAAATGACATTTAGCTACTTACAACTGCAAAAAATGTGGTTGCAAATATTGTAAACACTTTTTTGTACTCATTCTATGGAAACAGAATTTTTCCGCTTAATCCCGATGCACGGAAAAATGGTTTTCCCGCACCCCGGTGTTTTTTAGTTTCCGCTGGCGGCAAGGGATATTTGTGTTATACGGTTGGTATTGCACCAGTCAATCAATTTTTGATAAATTCGTTCATACCGCTCGCGACTTTTCTCGGACAGGACGCGAAATGGTCTGTTTGGCACATTATTGTACTTCGAGTACACATACATTTTTCGCTGTCACTCATTTTATCAAATTTTGTTAATAATTAAAAAAAATATGACAGATGATAAAATTTTAAATCTAGTAGGTATTTACAGTAGGTAGATCATATTACCAACCCACCATTGAAAAAAACTAAGTTACTTAATTTATTTATTTCGATATTCGTTACAAAAAATATTGTACCTAACTCTTTCGGAAAGTGATGCAGAAAACGACTGCTAGGAAAGTGCTCATGTGGGAAAATTAAGTTTCCGAACTTGTTAGGTAAATAACTATTTCAGTTGACAAAAGAGAACAAATCAAGTTTTACGCGTCATGCAATGAACACAAGATCGCAATTTACGTAAAGGTCAAAGAGTAGAAAAGAGAAGCAACAAACCCAAGACAATGGAGAATCATTGTGAGTAAATTTGTCGAAGAACCACATGAAATTTAATGCTGTAGAAAATTATTGATTGAATGAAATAAATAGATTCAGTAGTAGTGGCTACTGTTCCGTCTCGCAACCTAATGAGATATCTGATCAAAATGATCCGCCTAACAATCCATTAGAATGAACTTTAGATAACGCTCAACTCATTTTAAGCAGCTTCGAACTTGACCGCAAAATTCGGTAATAATTGGCGTTTGCTAATGCTGACATAGTTTTGCTCTATTGTTCTTGTTGAGGTCTAATTGTTCCATACCCGATGAAGTGACAGATATTGCATTAATCGTGCTCAGATGATTGATTGAGTTCCATTGGGCGCCAATTATAGGTTTTACCGCCGACAAGTGGGTGAGAACATTTTCTAAAATCTAAAGGGGTGGAGTAGTCAAAGTACATTTCCTGTTGAATCTAGTTTTGGGCGTTGTCTAGGTGGGTTCCTTGACGAACCGTCATTATGTCAGTGTTACCCTTCAATCGTGGATGATTATAGCTTTAATTATGTTGAAAGCCGTTTATTAATTAATCAATGAGAAGAATAGAAATGCTTGGCAACCATTAAGTCGGACACGATCAAATCAGTATCGAGGCAAACGATTAAGTAACCCGTAATAAAAATTACTCTGTAAATAAATAATAATAATAAAATAATGGAGAAAAAACTCAATCTTATTGACGTTGCTGCTGGCAAGGTTACGGTGCGTACATTGAACAATAATTTATTGTTAAATGGAACACTAAATGTGTACGCTTGCATTACTTTCAAACGTTAGAATGTCGGTTGATTTGACGGACGATTTAATTGCTAGGTACCGAATAAAATCTACTTTAGTTCGAACGTGAAATTATGGAAATTTATGAGTAGGAAATTGGATAAACGTAATTAATGTCTTAATCGCAATTCACGAGGGATGACCACACCCAGCATAAATCGTAAATTCGTCAAACTTGTCAAGAAAAGTAATTGTCCGAGAATTATCATTACGAGAAAAAAAAATTAATATTTATTCGTAGAAGGTTTCAATAATACATATTTGGGTGGGGATCACTAAATTTTTATGGTGGGTGATTAAAATACTTGAGCAGTTTCATAGGGATCAAAAATTACTAAACTGGGCTAAACTAAATAACGTATTTTTTTAAATTTATGTCCATGTAGTGAACTTTTGAACTAAGGAAAGTAGACTCTAATTCTGATCTGATGTACTTTAATTTAATCAAGTTTGACTAATTCAAGTTAAGATATACTTAATAAACTAATTAGGACTAAATTAAACAAAACTGGACTAAACTGGTCTAGACTGAACTAAACTGGTCTAGACTGAACTACTTTTGAATAAATCGCATTTAAGAACATGAAATTTAAAATAATTTAGACTGATATGGACTAAAATAGAATTAGCTTGAAAAACTAAAGTCAATTACTCGAGCCAAATTAATTAGAATTCAATTTAATTAATCTTGATTTATTCGCACTAAGATTCATTAAACTGGACTATTTTATATTAGACCACGAATTTAGAGTAAACCGGACAAAATCGGTTTAAGTTAGACTAATTTTGACTAATTTAAAATTAATTCTATTAATTCAGACTGACTAAAACACACTAATTTGAACTAAATTTGTTTTAATTGAACAAATATTGACCAAATCGCAATCAAAAACAGAACTGAACTAATTTAATATATAAAATAAATAATTTAAAAAAATGGATTACAAATTTTGAATTGAGTTGTTTAAATTAATTATTAATTAATTAATTTAAATAAGTATTTTAAATCTAAAGTTACTTAATTAAATTAACATGAATCAAATTTAATAAAAACCAATTTGAAAATACTTTGGCTAAAGTCAATTAGTCGCAATAAAAACGATAAGATTTAAAATAATCTCAAACTGATGTGGACTAAAATTGGTTTAGTTTAAAAAATTGAAGGAATTTACACGAAAGATAGAACTTAATTTAATTAATTTTTACTTATTCAAATTAGGATTTACTGAATTGGACTATTTTGTATTGTCCCTAACTACATAAATTTAAATTAAATCGGTTTAAATTAAGCTAATTTTGACAAATTTAAATTAAATTTAATTAGTTCAGACAAATTTGGGCTAATGTAGATTTAAATATAATTAGTTTGAAAGAGAGACTGTGTTTATAAATCTTGGGCTGAATTGTTTTTTAACTAATTTTAACTAAATATTTCAAATTAAGATATTCTAAACTGAGTTGCTTTGAATTAAATGTAATTTAAACCAATTTTAAGTGAATTGAACTAAACTGGACTAAATTAGACAACTTTTAGTTCGTTTGAATCAAATTAAATTAGTTCAGAAGAACTGAAATGATTAACGTCGAGTAGATGTTTGAATTGAACTAATTTTGACTAAATTTCAACAAAGAGTAAATTTAAGAAATTAAATAATTAAGTAGTAAATTAAATCTGTGCTACTAGGGACTAAAATAAACTTAGTTTGAACGAACAAAATTTATGGGTGAAATCTAATTTTATTGATTAAGTCATACTAAACTGAATTTTTTTAATTGACCTATACTAAGCCACACGAATTGAGACTAGACGGGACTAAACTTTGCCAAATTAGTCTACTTTTGACTAATTTGAATAACATACAAGACATACAAGACAAATTATAATGAACGTAAGCCGATTAAATTAAATAATCTGAATAAACACATCAACTTTGAATAAACTAGTCGTGATTGAATTAATACTGACCAAATCATAGTAAAAAAGCAGAACTAGAGAATTTAGACTAAAATAAACAAAAAGGAACTTACTTTGAAGAAATACAAAAAGTACTTAACTGATTAAAAATAATTTAATTACAACCAATGTGGGCTACACCCGACCAAACTTAGCAAATTAGGCTAATTTGGGACTGATTTAGTCTAATTTTAAAGTCAAATAACGTGAAATCAAATGAATTAGTTTGGACTTGTTCAGCTTCGGTTGAATTAGTTTTGACTAAATTTCAATAAAGATAATGAATTGTAGCAAATTAGTCGTCACCAATTAATTAATTATTATTATTATTAATTAGTTCGGAAGACAACTGTGAAATAATACGTGACATTGTCTCAGGTTCAACTTTAATTTAGCCTTTCTAAATCTTCATATTGTTATTTATCTCTAGCCAAAATACTTATCGCCCATGTAAATTACGATTAACAACTTTACTTAATTATAACTCTGATGATGTTCATCGGCGAAACGCGTTGGCGGAAGCCAATTTATGGTGAAAGGAGTGTCACAATGTTTATTATGCAGCGTTTTTTCTTTCTTTTCTAACTACGAGGCATAAAAGTGGGTGTTTTTTATCTGCGGATATAAGAGCGTATTTAAAAGTATTTTTGCTCGATAAATTAAGGAAAATAGAGAACACTGACCATATGACTCAGTTGAATGATTTTTATGAAACGCGATAAGCTTTTCCACGTGCAGATTTCGAACTTCTCATTAAATTCCCATTAGCTGCTAGCTTTGGTTCCCGCATTTGCAATTAAAAAAGATGATCCGAACCTTGAAACTCCAATAAAAAAAACTCGGAATTATGCCTCTAATCATCATTTATCTAGGCATTAGGAAAGGTGTAATCAGAAGTCGACGGGAGGGCGAAATTTTCCATCCGTAAAATTAACTCGTCTTTTATCTAAAATTGCGTTCCATTCTCCATTTGGCTGTTTCGAATTTAATCGGACTGTCATTGTTAGTTGGTACCTGTAGGCACTTACCGTTCTTTCTCTCTTGAATTCTTGACATAGATTGCAAATTCTGGTTTACGATACTTAAATTTAGTAAGAGTTTTCGATTTCTAGGAAGAAATCTTTCTCAATTTTTTCCACGTGATGTAATTAAAACGGAGAAAATTACGTCGCGACAATAATAATTCGTCGACTAATTAACGGAGGAAAAAAATCGTTAATTTACACAATGGTTTCATTATCTCACAAAGTTGTTAAAAGCGCGGGATCTTTTCTAGTAATTCGTTGCGCTGCCCACAGTTAATCAAAAGCGGTGCGGCCCGATTAATGGTATAAAGTAGGGATGCCCTTTTTTTAGATGAGGGAGCGGCATGCAATTGGGCGCCAAATTGTCATCTTCCTGTTTTGAAGGCGAGATGCTGATTACGATTAATACGAGGGGCAATTGACGTGTTCTCGGATAGCGAAAGAGTTTTTCTTTGTCGGATGACCGGCTAGTTGTAAACTTAGTTCCATTGCTGGTACGAGGAGTTTCAAGCGCGTCATCACTTCGAAGACAGTTTATTAAGCACATAACTCGAAACCCACCGACTTGTGAGATGTGAAAGGGATCGGAGCGGAGAAGGGCTTCAAGTTGACGAGTTTACAGTACGATCGACTGCCTCTCATTCAAACTTCAAAGTCTTTGGATGAGAACTATAACGTTCAATTTTTCTTAGGAATTCTTGTACTGAGCCAGCAACGTTCTTCTTCTTCATTTTTCCTAAACCCATTTACGCCCGGAATGCAATTTTTGACTGGAAACTATGAGATTTTTTTTCGAAGATTCAAATGGATCTGTGAAGATGTTGAATTCTTCTCCATTTAACTCTGCTCTTCTATTACAAGTTAACGAGCATCGAGCGTCTGTAGAATATTTTAATAGTTCGTTTTTCTAGTCGAATAACCAATTTTGAACATATAGAGCAGAATCGTTATTAGCGATGTTGTTATAATAATACTCATCATTTTAATACGTTTTAAGTTCTGAGAATCAAAAAACAATGAAAAGGAAACTTCAGTGTCTTAAGAACGCTCAAGGTCTTAATTTTTCTTTTACTCCCCAATTCACTTTTATCTAGTGAAAACTTTGGGACGAGGAAAAACCGAGGGACACATCATTACAAAAGAAAATGTTTCGTTACTCTATATACAGGGTGATTCCTTAAAAATAAATGACGGAAATTTGCATCTTTTAGAGGTAACATTAGCTAATTCCGTGTCATTTCGAGGCACCTAAACGAAGACGATTTTCACCCCAAAACCTTTTTTTTGCGAAAAATTAACCAACATTTTTTTTCGCCTCAAACTGACGCAATCAGCTGAAGTTACAGTTTTTTGCTTCAATTGACTTTTTGCGGTTTTGACGTCGGCATTATAATTTTGTTAACATTTGTATTTTGTTTGAAAAACTGTTGTTCAAAAACAGAATGTCAACTGGGAAATAACAAGTTGCATGTTTTGTTTATGTTTATAGTAAATACCTTGTATCCTAAGTAAAAAATATAATTATAGTCATAAATTTGCTAGAGTAATAACAATTTTGCAGGCTTTCGTTTCAAATAACTTTACTTCAAAGACGTTTACGTTCGGTGCATTCTTTCCAGATTTTTTCTCAAGAGTTATTGAACTACACAGACAATAAAACCTTCAATTTCTTGGCATCTTCAGCTGGGACAATTCGTATTATTTAAGCCCATGAGAATTGGCTGTTTTTGATTTCTTATTCGAAGAAATTAATGGCGATGACAAACTAATGAAGCTAATTGGATACGAGTATTTGCATTTTTAATCAACTCAGCTCGTAAAGGTTTATGCAGCGAGTTTTTGCAGACTGTGCTTAGAATTCAATAATAAATAAAATAATATTTTAATATTCAATTTTTTTGGGGGGTTTTAGAAAGCTCTCGTTTTATTCTATATCTGCCCCTTTGGTATCTTTAGATACTTTGAACTGTTCAGATTCTCCAAATTCTTTGGATGTCTTCAGAGTCTGTGTTCGTAAGCGTAGTCTTTGGATCCTTTAGATTTACTAATTTTTTATGAATTTTTGCATCTTCAGTACTCTGATTTATAAATTATTTGGAAACAGTTTTGAACTTTAAAAAAAACTGAATTCCTTCAATTTGTGAATATCAAACTCTTTCTTGAATCTTTGTTTTTAATTTTTCTTTAAATTCTCTTAAATAGATTTTAGTTGCTATAAACTTATAGAATTTTTGGATTCTTTCCATTTTTTAGAAGTTCTTGAAGGATTTTTATATTTTTGATATTTTAAAATTTTTGAAATTCTTTCCTAGTTTTTTCCCTATGATTCAAAAACGTTTTTAAAGTAGTTACTAGTTAGTTAAAATAGGAATTAAATGTATTTATAATTTTTCACAAATACACCTGAACGAAGCTCTTCTAAAAATTGCATGGAATTTTTTTATAGTATGGATAAATGCCCAAATTCACGTGAACTAAAAAATTAATTCTTGAAGAAAGACCCTGGAAGAAAAAAGATTGTATCTAACACTTTCAAAGAGGATAATAGCTTCCGTATTTATGCACTAGATAACTCTAGTTTTTCGAAGTTGCTAGGAGACTAACTATTCTCGGCTTCAGTAAATCTGAACGAGTAGTTTTATTTTGGGAGTTTTTTTGTGCATGTTTGCAAAAAAGAAGTTTACGTCATATTTTGCACGGCAATGAATAAAATTGCTTTAATTAGTGAATTCTCATTTATCTTATCATAAGAACGCTTTCTACAATCTAGATCTTTCCAAATTCCGTTATTTGCGTCTAACAAACATAATCTAACTAACAATGTCGAAATTTGAATCTGATGCATCAATCGATAAGCGTATTTTAAAAATTAAGTTGAGGTGTACGTTTATTAGATGTGAAAAAGGAAAATGTGCAAGTTAATACAGTTAGTATGTTCGTTAATCACGCGATTGGTCACTTCCCGCCTACATAATCGATAATAATAGGTATATGGATTAAACCTTCACACGTAACGCAATTTAAAAACCCACACCTCAGATTTTTTTGTTAGCCAAAATAAATGTTAAAAAAATACATAAGCAGTAACGCAATTTTCGGATTGACAAGGCTACGACAACACTAAAATGTACAGGTAAGATCCTGTTGGAAACCTCCAAGCACTTAATTTTTTGCGGTTGCTGTTAACTGTTTGTCCTGATAAGCCGATTAAGGTTAAGAAAACGCAGAAAAGTACCTTGCGACATCGTCGAGAGCACGGTGCAAATTAAAATTTACACAGAGAGATATTATTGATTTTGCCATTAACAATCGTTTTAAATTGCATCGTTCAAGGATCCAATCCCCGGTTCTTGCATAAAACTCCATAAATCAACAAAAGCATCGCACGATCACTGACCCCTTGACAAAAGAAGACCCACCAACAGCTCGCGGCGGCCACAAAAAAATCTTAAAATTAACATTTCTTGTACTAATTAGTAGGCCGAGCTAATTGCTGATAAAAATCCAGTTCATTGCCCAAATGAACCCGTAATGTTGCCACCTACACCACGTGTGCACCCATCAATTAACCGATCATCGATCTTTGATTGTATCCACCCCCGCGGACACTAGTTGGGCGCCAAAGGTCCGATCAGGTTACGTAAGTCCCATCCTATTCGTGCGAAAAATCGCTGAAGATGAAAGTGTTGCTTTGATGGTCCAAGTAAAGTATGGTGTGTGTCTGTTTCGCAACCCGTTATTTGCATAAAATATAAAACGGATGACATTTGTTTGTCTGATGATGATACCGTTGATGGATGGTACATGACGCCCATAGTGTTTCGCAAAACTGGTTTTTGTCCCGTCGAGTTCGGTATCTGATTCTGTGAAAGCTCAGCGATGTGGTACACTTGCTAGTTGGGTTCATCTTCACAGTCGACCTTGGACACTCCCAAAGCGCGAGACTTTCATACGGCACCGTACGAGGTTCGCTCAAGATAGAAACAGATAAGGTTTGAATATAGACTGGCATTGCCATTTCTGTATTTCTGCCGAATTTTTTACTCAACAATTACAATAGAAACAAATAATTATTGCATAATGCCTAATGATAATGATTCTCAGATTCTCAGGTTCAAACCTAAGACTAACACTCAAAAGTTAATTTAGGCAAAATGAACCAAATTTGTTACTTTTATTTTAGACTTTTCTAATTTATTTATGCACATCTACTGCCTTGAAAACATTTTTCAAGGTAAAAATTCTCAAAACCAAGTGGCGTTAAAGTAGATTTTCGAATCTGACGCTCAGAAATCTGTTTGAATGTTCGAGGTTAAACATTAATTGATCAGCAATAATATAACTGATGACATGTTATGAAATGTCAGACGCGATAGACGCCGTGTTTTTCTGATAACGTGGTATATTGAAATGAACCCCAGGCAATGTCTATAATTGCTTAAAAAGTCCTGCAATACCCATCTATTTGAGGTTAATTTGACCACGTCATTGAACTTCTACAACCGTGTTACTTCACTCACGGTTGGTGCAACGTGCAACTGTACGTTCTGGTCATGTTGTTTTTTTGATGTAACTGTTGAAATATAATATTCTGTAGATTATTGGATATACTAATGAATATGTAGTGACCTCGTCTGGTAACTTAACTACATGGTCGTACGTTATTTTTTTGTTTTACATTAACGTTAACAGATTAAAAAGCTCTTCTTAAATTTGATTTTGTCCAATTCTAAGGTTTATCAGACTTATAATTTTTTTACAGTCTTTAATTTTTCGAAATCTTTAGACTATCTAGATTCGGTTTTAGGACCTTTCAGTTCGTTTTGGATATTTTGGGTGTTTTACTAGAGCTTCTGTATTCTCTATTTTATCGATTTTTGATCTGTTGTTCTATTTACAATTGTTTATTTTTGTTCTTAAATTGTTTAGACTTTTCAAATAACCTTCTGGATAATTTGGACTCTATTGTTCTTAATATTTTTATTTTTTTGCAATCTTTCGATGTTTTTGATTTATCGGATGCTTTTAGTTTTTGAATTCCGACAAACTAGATTTTATATTCAATCTTTCGATTATTTAGATTTTCTGCATTTTCCAGGGTTATTAGATTTTTGATTGATTGAGTTTTTTAATTCTTTCACTTCCTTTTTTTTTGGTTTCGACACTTGGAAGCTTTCAATGTCAATCTCATGGACATTTTCGATCTTATGAATGGTTTCTTTATGTTTTTTAGGTCTACGGATAATTTAAACATAATAAATTCTTTTCAGGATCTTTCGTTTTTGTGATTTTCCGATATTTTGGATTTTTTGGTTCTTAGAATTTCTTAATTTTTATTGTATATATGCTTTAGATTTTGAGTTTCTTTGGCTCTTTCAATATTTTTCTACATTATTTATATATTTATTTCTTTAATGTAATATTTAATTTCAATTTAAAATTTAAATTGTCGTTAAGATTATTTTGGAATGTCTAAATTTTTTGAATTATTTACAATTTCTACTTTTTACTTTTGATACTTTCTGGTTTTAATTAGTTTATTTTATTTTTTTGTAATACTTAATTGTTTAAATACTTTAGAACCTTTGATTTTTAGATTCCTATAGATTTTAGGATTTTTTATCATTTTTCAATTTTTTACATTTTTTCTTGTTATAAATGTTTTCAATTTTCTACTTTTTGAATTGTTAGATGACTAGAGAAAACTTTTTAAGACAAACTTTTAGAGTTTGTTTTTAAAAATGTTTTCTATATTGTTTAGGTCTTTTAGATTTTTGTCACTTTATTTTTTTGTACTTGTCTCGTTGTAGTATTTTAATTTCTTCAACTTTATACGTTCTTCTTTAAATTGTTTCTAAATGTTATGTAAATGTTTCTACAATTATTTAATTTTGTAACCATATGAATTTTATGTTTTTCTTTTTTTTACAATTATTTAATTTTACAATTGTGCACATTTTCAAGACTTCTAGTCTTTCTAGTTATATCCAACACTGTTTGTTTTTCTTTTTCGGTTTTGCTTGAATTGTTAAAATTATGTTTAAATTTTAGTTGCTTTGAATTAGTTATTTATTTTGGATTTTTGCATTCCTTATCTTCATTTTAGAGATTCTTTATAAACGAGAGAGAATCATCTAGAAACATTATTCTTAGAATTATGTATATTTTTTTAAATTTTCTTGGACTGTTTTTTCCAGGCTATAGTTCTTTTGTATCTTTTGAAGGCTTTGCATTTTTCGTATTCCTAAATGATTTTAAAATTTAATTCTTGAGTTCCTTTAAATCTTTCTCATTTTTTAAATTCTGCGTAAATTTTCTACTCTGATGCCAGCTACCTTTAATTTCTTGGCATCTGTTGCAATCTTTTGATGCTTTTCGTCTTTTGGGTGTTTCGGATATTTTCAATTTTTGACTTACTTTGAGTTACTGGAGAAAATTTAACCTGAGAATGAAAATTCTTCTTAAGTCTTACCCAAAATTGAATTCTGAACAACTTTTAATCTCGTACTTTTCTCGCTAGAACGCACCGTTTTCAAGAATCATTAAAAATTTTAACATTGAGTGGTTTGTTCCCTATGGCAACACTCGACTATACTATAGATGAACTAGAATCCCCATTTGAAGCGATTTTCGGCATTTTCGATATAGTAAAGTCGTAAAAAACCTTCCAGGCCTTCGCAGAATTCAGGTTTGAAGAGATTTTCAGTATTTTTAACATAAAATCGTTGTTAATTTGTTGTTTTTAGACATAGAATGAAATTTTTTACTAAATTGTGCTCAGAATTGAATTCTGAACAACTTTTGCTCTTGCACTTTTCTCGCAAGGACGAACCCTTTTCGAGAATCATCAAAATATTTAACATTGATTGGTGTGTTCCCTATGGCAACGCTCGATTGTACTATAGATGAACTAGAATCCCCATTTGATGCGATTTTCGGCATTTTGATATAGTAAAGTCGTAAAAAACCTTCGAAGAAGTCGCAGAATCCAGGTCTGTAGAGATTTTATGTATTTTTGACATAAAATCGTTGTAACTTTGTTGTTTTTAGACTTAGAATGAAATTTTTTACTAAATTGTGCTGAGAATTGAATTCTGAACAACTTTTGTTCTTGGCGTTTTCTCGCTAGGACGAACCGTTTTCGAGAATCATCAAAATTTTTAACATTGAGTAATGTGTTTCCTATGGCAACACTCGATTTTACTTTAGATGAACTAGAATTCCCATTTGATGCGATTTTCGGCATTTTCGATATAGTAAAGTCGTAAAAAACCTTCCAAGAAGTCGCAGAATCCAGGTTTGGAGAGATTTTCAGTATTTTTGACATATAATCGTTGTAACTTTGTTGTTTTTAGACTTAGAATGAATTTTTTTACTAAATTGTGCTCAGAATTGAATTCTGAACAACTTTTGCTCTTGCACTTTTCTGGCTAGGACGCATCGTCATCGAAAATCATTAAAATTTTAAACATTGAGTGGTTTGTTCCCTATGGCAACACTCGATTATACTATAGATGAACTAGAATCCCCATTTGAAGCGATTTTCGACATTTTCGATATAGTAAAGTCGTAAAAAACCTTCCAAGAAATCGCAGAATCCAGTTTGAAGAGATTTTAAGTATTTTTGACATAAAATCGTTGTAACTTTGTTGTTTTTAGACTTAGAATGAAATTTTATACTAAATTGTGCTCAGATTTGAATTCTGAACAACTTTTGCTCTTGGCGTTTTCTCGCTAGGACGCACCATTTTCGAGAATCATCATAATTTTTAACAGTGAGTATATGAGTTTGAATTTTTCTAAATTCTAGAATATATAAGATACTAAATCAATCATGTGCGAAGCAAGCAAGGAAATTAAGCTAAAATGTTTATTTTGTTTCTTGTTGTTTTTTTACTGTTTTAATTTTTTATTGCCAACTTATAAAAAATTATAAATTTCAAATTCTTTGGATTCATTGTATCCTTATAGCGCTTTGAATTTTTTAAATTGTTTAGATTTGTAATTTTAAAGATTTTCTTCTATTGTCTTAAGTCCCTATTTTTTTTTAATTTCAGAATCATTTGACCTTTTTTTAAGTTCTTATAATCCTTTACATGCTTTGGATTATTTTGTTGTTTGTATTGTTTGAATTTTACAGATTTCATAAAGAATGAAGATCTTCTATACTTTCTTAAGTTTTAAGATGTTCTAGAATTCTAATTGTGTTTAATAACTAATTGTCTTTACAGATAGAAATGCTACTGTTATTTTTCCAAATTCCACTAAATGAGATCTAAATAGTAATTTCAGAACGACAATTAGACAGACTTTCAATATCATACGTATATGAAGTCTTCTAATTGTGCTCAATCGCCAACTTGTTGAAAGAGGAAAAAACTTAATTTTAATTGAGCAATTAAATTTGGAATTTGTATTTAAAATCTAACTTTTGACAGGCAACGTTCTTTTATTTCTAACTCTGTAATTTCGGAGTTTTTCTTTCATTACCAACGAGGATGATACTATCTCGTTACGCTACACTTTCTAATGAATCTTGTTTCCTTCAACTGCTAAAATGGAATTATCGCGTTCCTTTGTTGTTTTGTCATCTAGATCAGACTGTGATTAACAAAACGAAATTCACCAAACAACGAAAACTATGCTTTTTTTAATAACTTCGGAACTGCAGCGTTCTATTTCAGAAGCTAGAACGCCAAGTCACGAAATTAGCACGAAGTACTAACAAGAAGTCAATCCGTTAAAAGTGCGCCAATAATCGATCTAAATCATAAAAGAACTGGATGATTGCTTCTCGTAATAAAGAAAAACGAAGATTCATTCGGAACTGTAGCGCTTCATTTTTAAAGGGTCATTTACTGACTAGAAATGAATAACCTTTAAGATAATAAAATTATTGATTTTAAATCTAATTATTCTTAAGAATGACAATAATAGTAAAACAGCAGGGGGCCGAAATACCTGTCCACTAAGTAAGTCGTAAAAATTACAGACATGCTAGAGATCCTTGGAAACATTTTAACACGATTATAAAACCTCAATCACTTACATAATTCCAGTTATTATCATAAAAAAAAAGATTGGACATAACTAATAACTGTACAGAGTAATGACGACTTTCTGCTTTTAATCAAAAATTTTGACACGTATACCCGTCAACATTCGGCTGCGACCCATCTGACCCGATTGTCGTCACCTGACCCTTGAACCCACATGTACCCGGCCCCGCCCGGATCCTCTTCTAACTCTTCCCATCGACCAGGATCTTACTCAACTGCATAAAATATATTAATGCCGGTAATTATCTCCGAAAGTGATTACCATTTCTCGCTATGTTTTCCTAAGTTCCGTGTAGAACTGGAAAGGATGATGTAACCGGGCGGATTGTGTGTAGGTTATGTTTATTCCGTTTTCATGGCACACCGCGACCGCGCCTAGTGTCATCTTCGTTTCTCCGCCGCCCAGCCGCACCCGCTTGGGAATATTTTGCGATCACATGGTGAATAAAAAAAATAATAAAACTAGAAACGTATCTAATTAAGTTTTTTGGCGTGATAATTGCTCGACCTTGCATTAATTTAAATTATACACCGAAATTGCTACCTGTTTGCTATTACTTCTGTGAGAAATGAAGACGTCTTTTTCTAACACTCGGTGAAGAACGAGACGAGAAACGATATAAATTACAAAAGAAATATGATATTAGGCAAGATAAGACCATCGGCCAATACAGATTTTAATTTATTGTGTTTGAAAGGTCAAATTTCAAGTTCGATTGGAAATTAATGAATCGTTTGTGCCGATCGGTGATAATTGAATTGTTTAATAGAAATGTACGGCTACTTTCAGGAATAGTAATTTAAGACGTGACCGAAATAACTCGGATTTAACTCTTTTCACACTACAAACCTATTATTAAAGATTAAAAACGTTAGGTCGCCAAACGACCAATTTCCCACTAAATTAGAGCCTTTTTCTTTTTTCTCCATTTCCTTTTATGTGCTTGTAACAGGTTTTTACGTAATTA
Source organism: Cynaeus angustus (assembly GCA_030157275.1). NCBI lineage: Eukaryota > Metazoa > Arthropoda > Insecta > Coleoptera > Tenebrionidae > Cynaeus > Cynaeus angustus. The sequence goes on from CM058065.1 coordinate 12,764,954, forward strand.
CTGTCATTTGGAATTGCTTGAATATTCTGACCCGGCTGCCGATGGTTAAAAAGCTAGGATACTATCTAAAGTGGAAAAAAATATACAAAATTTTATTAATATTTACTCGATACAGCTAGTAATGATTATACAACTTTATTACTTTCTGTAATGGATTTTCTGGAAAAAAATGAGAGTTATATCTTATATCGCCCCACTTGCAAGGCTCCGGTACTAATTACACTATCATTATTAGTATCGGACTTCTTAAGTAAAATTGTTTTTATAGAACCACTCAATTTATAAATACCTCCCAAGACAGAAAAAACATCATTAAATCATTATCAGGAAAATGGATGCAGTGAATTACGAATTTTTTTTCTAGGGACATGCAATATTTATTTTTTAATTACCATGTAATCGAAAAAATGGCCTTGCATTTGTTTTATGTTGGCAGTACTATTGAAACTGTCATAACGATTTTTGAGGTTGGATTTGACAGCAGACAAAGCTGACAACGGTTTTTAAATTTCAAAGCTCACTTAGCTGCCGTTTCCGTTTGTATTCTCTTGTGTACTTTATTTCTAATGGGAATTTTAATACAAAACCGACTTATGCACAACTCTGACAAACACTTCATTAAAAATCGAGAATTAATTTTTCAGTTTTTTTTTCCGCTGGCATTTCTGGTGCTATCGTGAAATTTTCAGTATTTTGCTTTTCATGGTTTCTATATTCTGAGATTCTTACCGTATAAGCAATTATATCAGAAAAATGAAGAATTTTGGAATCATCCTTAGATTAAATACACAAATAATTACTTTTCACTTCTCTTATTGTAAATTTTTCGTTATACTAGACATGGACTATACAACTATTTATTTAAACTCGAAAAACTCGCTGAATTGCTTGTTTCCTTTGATTTTTTGGATTATTTGTTTTCTTTGTAAACAAAAATTTTAAAGGCAATTCAAACAATGTAGAAAAATTATAATTTTAAGAGTATAAAGGATTTACAATATCCAAAAAATTTAAAAAATGCATAAAGATTCTATGAATTTGAAAAATTACAATTAAAGAATTCAACCATACAAACTATTCAAATTATACTTACTAAGATCAAAATATTTTTACATAATAAGAAAAAAACGAAAAATCTACTAATTATAAAAAAAATAATAGAAAACAAATAATATGAGTGATCAAAATAATTTGTAATCGAATCATCCTTGAAACCGAAAACGTATTTCTTTTACCATTGATACCTTATGTGGTGTGTCATTGATGGAGTTAGATGAAGAGCTCCTTGTTGCTTACAACAAAATAGAGAAATCTTTAACAAAAAAAAAATGGTGATTTATCACAATTTTGTATTTTCACTGAACTTTTATTTGGCATTTATAAGTGTCAATCAATTGTAACATATGTTTTAGGTTTCAACAATGACTAGATTACAGATTATTTTGATCACTTGAAATAAAGATTTATAAAAAAAAATAAAAAAAAGCTTTCACATTTTTGGATTTCTTTATTGCAATTTGTTGATAATTTTAGCACTTTTTAGATTCTTAGTTTTTTTCAATTTTTAAGATTTTTAATATTTTTAGTTTTTTTTTTAATACTTTTGTTTATTTCTAGATTTCTTAAGTTTATTTTTTTTTAATGAAATTATTTGTAAAAATTCTGCTTTAATGGTTTTGTACTTTTTTAATGGATTTTCATATTCTTCTCTTTTGTTCGCATTCTTTCTTTAAATTTTCTAAATTGTCTAGTTTCTATTTTTTCCAATCCTTTAATGGATTAAGCTTTTGCTTCTTTTTCTTGATTTGTTTAGATTTTTTCAATGCTTTTGATTTTTTATCCATTGTATTTTTTCATTTTTTTTTTATTTTTTTTCAGTTTATTTTCAGTTATTAGATTTTTGACAGTAGAATTGGATTTATAATTTTTAGAAAATTTTATTTTTTGACTTCATTTAGAACTTTTGTTCTTTTAGATTTATTTTCAAATCTTCCTTTTTTTTGTTTTTTGACACTGAATTCCATAATTTGAAATTATTTATAAAATTTTCAAATTTTCTGTTTTTTGAAAGTTTTAGGTGCTTTGGATAATTTAGATTTTTTTCTTTGTATTCATCAAACTTCGTAGATTTGTAAAACTTTGTAAACTATCTTTGTAATTTTTGGACTATTTGAATCTTTTTTTTACTTTTTATTTTTTTAATCTTTTATTTAGACTTACCATCTTGAGATATTCTCTAGATTCTTCAACTTAAAGTTATTTTTTAAATCCTTTAGCCTTCAGTTAAAATTTTTTAGACTTTTTAAAATGTGCATTAGTCCCAATTTTTAGATTGTTTGTAATCTTAATATATTTTTTCATCTTTAGATTTATATTACCCTCTTGATTTTTTATATATATATTTTGCACGTTATTTTCCGGATATTAGTTTTTTGTGAATCTTTGAATACTTCGTTTTTTTCTATTTTTTTTGCTTTTCACAATTTTTTTGATTATATGAAATCTTTGTTTTTTTTATTTTATTTTCAATTTTTTTGCATTTTTTTATTGCTATGGTTTTGTTTGTAATACTTTCCAACTGTCTCTTAACATTTTGAGGTTAAGAATTATGACAGATCTAAGATGTTAACAAAGCTACCAACATAAATAAAAAATATCAAGATCCCTTACTTTTTTGATTATCTGATTAAATTTAGGAACTACATCTTACAAATTTGACACTCGCAACTACTTTTAAAGTAACTGTGAAATCACAACCCATTTTGATTTGAAAAGAAGTAATTCACTATATTTGACCAACGCGACGGCATACAGTACTAAAACAAAGAATGCAATTATATGGACATAAAAACCTCATTGCATTAACAAACAGCCAAGTAATTAACAAATGAGTAAACTTCAATTAAAATTCCTAAATGACTTTTCGGCACGGGTAACACCCTGACGCGAATACCAACAACGGGTGTGACAACAATAAAAGAACTGTACATACTAAAAACAAACATCAGATGAGCAAACAGTGATGGACGAACATCTGTCCAAGCAACATCGAAAAATGAAAAGAAACGTGCTCAAATATAATCGTCAGATCCGCTAACGTGGGAGGACAATTACAAGAAGATGAAACGATACGTTGTAAAAAATGAAATCCAAAAGGTCAATGATATTGTCACTTCGATAATGCAATATTTGCATTTCATCGCGGATGAAAATAGAGGCGGATCTGTGAACCCCACCCAGTATATTAAATTATGATATTTATACGATGTTTAAGTAATTTTCAACGGGATTTGAGAAATATGAATGCTAATGGGTGTGATTATTATTTTTAATGTCGCTTCGTTTTACAAGGATAATTAAAGGCGACAGGTCCCATATAAAGGTCCCAAAACTCGTCCGACTCGTATTTCGCTAAATATAATTCTTTTAATTTTAATTGCCAATAAAATGATATAAATTCATAATGGTTCGGAATATAAATATCGTTTTTGTGGTGAAACATTCTTTGACTAATCCGGTTCAGCATCCTTTTAAAGCAACAACAATTAATTACGGTTTTGCCAACATTTTATTTTTATAAGATCTAATTCTGTCTCGCCCAAAGGCCACATCTAATTCAGGCAAAAAATAAAAACAGAAACATTGCTACAAATTTGCACTATTAGAGTGTAACTGATATTAACATTTCAAGTAATTATACTAGTTGACCTTAATCTTAACATCTAACCGAATAAGAACATTTTAAGTGTTTTGTTTGAATTTTTTTCTTTTTTTTAGTCCACTCTAACAAGATCTAATTGCACTTTTTGCACATCTGCCTCACCTTTTTTTATTAATTTTTGGCTCGTGTGAACCATCTCTATGTTTCACCACAAATTGGACCATATTTGGTCAAGTTTTTTTTCCTATCATCTAAAATTGCGCAAGTTAAACTCGTTAACTCACTTTTTTAAATAATGTCATTAATTTGTTTTTGACGTATCCGCTGTCGATGTGAAGGGCGTTTTGCTTAATAATTTGCCGATAACATAAATTAAAAACGGATCAGAGACGTCATTACCTTAATTAATTGAGGTCGAAACACCGGAAACAGAAGTATCTTCTCGTATTGATCGCGATTGTAATTGAATTAACCTTGAATACTGATCTATTTTGATACAGTTTTTGTTACAGATATTCCTAAAAATGTGATAGCCCAAGACATCCCAACGCGATCTCTTACGTCCACGACGGCGACGCTGTTAGCGCTGCAGAAACTCAAGGATGCTTCGTTGTAAGTATGAAATTGTTGACAGTGTTATGTGTATTTTTGAGAAACGAACTCGAAATTTTATCGATGTTTATACCTTTAGGGCCTCTTGGCAAATGCGTGGTTCAGATAAGTTTGAAGTGTAATAAAATTACATTACGTGACTGATTGATAAGTACTCAGCTGTTAATTAGCCATTATCTGCGTTTATTGTGTAATCAAATGTGAGAACGTTATCCTGTTAAAAATTTTTTATGGCATAACCTCGTATGCATTATTACGAAGAAAATTGAAAAATTAATTTTTTTGAAACATAATTAAAAGTTTATTGTTTGAGAGGCAATTTTTTCATAATTTTATTAAAGATTATTGTTAATACATTTATATTTTTGCTTTCCTTGATTTTTATTGCCTAAATTTATTCTTTAAAAAGTCGGAAAAAGTTTGTTTTTCTAGAATATTTAAAAAATAACTTAGACTTTTGGTAGTTGAGGCTCCTGTATTTTAACCAAATATGTTTTAATCCAATTTACTAATTTGCGTGTTTGCACACATACTTTCGTATAAAATTTTTAAAAATGCGAACGTAACTACGTCAAATCATAAAATTAAAAAGGTTTAAAATCAGAAAGCATAGGAAATAATTTAAAAATAATTAGAAAAGGTGTTAAGAATTTAAAGCGTCCAGGTGATCTAAACATTTTAGAAAAATAAAGATTTTAACAAAAATGGGAAGAAATATAAATAATCTAGAGGATTAGAAGATTCCAATGGGGAACAGCGCAAAGTAAATAATGAATTCGTAATATCCAAGAGATCAAAATATCTATTAATTTGAAAAATGTGAAAAAACTGGAAATGGATAGAAGATCTAGGGAATCTAGATAAACCGAAAAAACAAATAAGTATAATGAAAAATTTAACCCATTCAAACAATAAATAGCAACAAAAATAAAACTGAAAGTGTATAGAGACCAGAGGCTAATAAAAAGAGGAGGTAAACATAAAAATTTAAACAATCCAAAAAATTAAAGATATCTAAAAATCAGGAAATCATAAAAAAGAAATTTAAATAATTTAGAATGGATAGAAAATCAGGCTAAAGAATCTAGAAAATCTTAATAAAAAATGTAAAAAAATAAGGTGATTTTTGACCAAAAAATCGGAAGAATGTACCAGAAACCAATTTAAATAATTCAAGAAAAAATAAACCCACATCATATGAAAGTTTTATAGTGAATCATGGGACATTTTGTTAAATTTGCAATTGGTATATATGTAGGAGTATATTTTTCTAAACGTCGTTGGATGTATTGTACTTGCTGGTACTTTCTAAAATTGTAAAATTTGGATTTTGGTACAAACTTTTTTTGAAAGTTTTTAAATTTAAAGTTTCTGAGAATTTAAGAAGTTTCTACACACTTTTGATTATCAAGGATTTGAAATTATTCCTATAAAGTAAGTTTTTAATTTGTTATTGTTTCAAGGCGTTTTTCAAAATATTGGAAGAACTAAAGTTCTAGAATATTCTTTATGAAAAGTCACAATTTTTTAAAAGCTTTAGAACTAGAGTGTATTTAAATAAAAATCGTTTATTTCATTAGCAAAATTATTACTGTAAATTTTGTAGTTTTTGGAAATCACGTACCTTACTTATTCTTACAGACAATTTATAAATTTCGAAAAATGTGAATGAATTAGGAGTTTTAAAATTCTCTAATTTATATTATAATAACCTTGGGAGGATTTCAAAATAATTTCGGAAAAATGAATATAAAATTGAAGTAAATTCACAGTAGTTTTAAGTTTTATTTAAACTAAAAGGAATTTGATTAATATTTTAGTGATAACTTAAAGAAAGAATTTGTTTTCATATACTTAGCATAACTTTCTATATATCTTCTGTAATGTATATGTACATATTTAAAATTCGACCAAAATTTGGATTTTTACTTAACGTCTTTCAATTTATGACATACCAACTGAGCTTTTAAAGTTCTTCGGACTGAGCCATTGTTAAAATCGGGAAACTGAAGTACTTATAACTGTTCAGTGACAAATTTTGTGGGAACTTGTTTGCACATTTTAACAAAACTATTGATTTAGAAATTATTGGAACAATAATTGCGCTCCTTTATGAAAGTATTTTTTTGTTATTGAATTCATATGGCTCTAACTGTAAAAGTGGTGTACGATGATTTCAACCACATTTTCGAAAGATTTAATAAAATGCCTGGTTTGCTTCGATTTGCCGCAGTGTTTCCTTGTGCTGCCATCTACATTTTATGTAATTTTAGCCCCAATTGAAGGTTCCTATTCTAAAAGCGGCCATTTTTTGCAGCAATATTTAAACTGCTCTGTTTAAGGTTTATAAACGCTGTCTGTATTCGTAAATCAGTCATGAATTAAATTACAAAAAATTCGTTTAATTACTTTATAGGATCTTAAAAGTGAAATACTTAATTAGTTTTTAAATTAAATTACAAATTATTTTAGTTGAATATTCTTTACAATAAAAAATTTATTTAAAATCTTCTACTGCTCTCATTTCCATTCAGGCGAACATTTTAATTATCGTGATTGATTGTCGAATTTTTGTGTACCAGATGTAACTAAAATCTTTCTTATCTGTTCTAAGGTAATCTTATCAATGACAAGACATGGTAAAAGTGCAGTAAATTTATTATACTCTGAGATTATTCTTATGTCGTTTGAAAACAGAACTTTAATCTGTGATTTACTGTCTCTTCTAGAAAATTTATTTCTCTAGCCAATCGATCTCACTGTTGCTTGGTATATTTCTACGTGTTTGACTTTTTTATGTTTCCGATTGGAAGGACTAAAAACTGTCACATATACAGACTGATTCATAAATTATGCAAAAAGGTAAAATGCCGTTAAAATTAACCGGCAAATGTTTTTTAGTGGTATTTTAATTTTGACTGTTTTCTAAGAGCAGATTTTATAAAAATGCAAGTGCGTTAATTTTTGCTTAAAAGTGGTGCCCTTGTTTTTAATTTTTACGTCAATTACTGTAACTAAATATGTTTTAGACTAATTTATGATGTTTCCTACCCTTAATTTCTTTACATTTTATGAATAAACAGCAAATCTTGCAAATTATCTAAAAATATTCTTAGACGCGTTCGGAGTGAAAAAGTCGTCTTCAAATTCTAAAAGTTTTTATTCATTTATTTTATATCCCAACAAATCGAATGTTTTAAACTCAAAAATGATTTTAAAATCGACATAAAAATCTAAAGAATCTATAAAATCTACATAATTTGGATAATTGAAAATGTTAAGAAGACGGAGAATATTTTTATCATTAGGAGAATGCAAAACTCTAAAGAACTTTCAAAGTCAAAATTTGCAAAAAATTTTTAATTAAAAGTTTTAAAATTCTAGAGAATCCAAATAATTTGAAGAATTTAATGATCATAAAAATCTATGGAAATTTTTAGGATTTACAGAGATTTTAAGCGAATAATTTTTTATACACTATATCTCAACTTTTTTTATATGAAATCACGCGTTAATTATATAATCTTGTATATATTGAAATTTTCAGATCAAAGATGTGTAAAATATATTTGCATGGTCCACCCAAAAGCTCGTGATGTTGTGATTTTCCATTTTTGTGGGTACTACGTTTTGTTTTTTTTATTGCGAGACCACCAACATAAAAGCAATATAACAACCTTCCGTACAAATTAAATTTGTTGCATTATTAGAGAATTAATTAATTTTAATTGGATAAAAGTGAATTAATTGCTAGTAAAAATACACAGCCATCAATTCCAACATACATAACGGCTCTTACATAAAAACGTGTCACTCAATGTTTTTTTTGATTAGCTTTCAATTTTTTGAATTTTATATTTAGATCCATCTCAAGGACATCCCCGGAAACCTCGATGAGTAAAAACATCACAGTTAACAACAATAACATCAGCGAAGACAATCGGGCGGACGCGACCATGAAAAGACGAAAAATCCACCGATGCGACGTCATGGGTTGCAACAAAGTCTACACCAAGAGCTCACACCTAAAAGCACATAAAAGAACACACACAGGTAAGAAAAAGTGTTTTCTTCGCTTACTCAATGCGTGATTGCCCAAATCGAAGAAAAAATCTTCTTGAGGGCATACAGATTACCAGAAAAAGAGCAAACATAATTAAACCCGATTTGAAATTATTGCCATGAAATTTAAATAATTATCTTTTATTGCCACCAATATGTCAAGATTTTCCCATAACGATTTCGCCTGATTTACAATGTATATTGCGATGGGAAAAAGCGCGGATTAGGCGGTCCAATTAATTACTCAATTTCAATGACATGAAATACGCCCAAGGAGAAACAGACCGAAACATAAAAAACGTTTCAATTGATAAACATAAAAGACAAGATAGATTGTGGAGATAGCAGGAAAAATGTGTCAAAACAAAATCAACAGGTTCTTGATCGGCGGATAATGATTAACAAAGTGCTAATTTATTCGATTTTTTTGGATTCTATTAAGATTAGTGCGATCGGTGCCTCTGAACAATGGAAAAGCGACCTCGGCTCTGCCCACTTCTTAAATAACACTCTTGCGGATCATATTTATAATGTGGATGAATTTATTTTTTTCAATGCCGAATTTTATCACGCCAAAATTTATTTTATTGGATGCTTCACACCTTTTTTGCTAATTTATTAACTTTTTATTATATGTCACAGGTTTTTTTCATTAGAAAGAATCTATTATTAGTTTCTGAACAGTCGATAAATCGATAAAGGATGTCGAACGGTAAACAATTTTAATTAAATTAAGAGATAATCAAGGAAATTTAAAATGATTTAGGAACCTTGGACTTGGTTTTCTGGCAAAAAAAACTCAAAGTATAAACAAAATAAAGGAAATCTACCAGACTGTGCGAACTAAATCAAAAGAGCATTCAAATGGAATTATCTAAATTATGAAATTGTTTATCTTGTTGGTTCTGACGAGATGTAATTCAATCACGTTATTACCTAACTGCTCCCAGGTTATAGATAATGTAGATATTAGGGCCCACCTCTTGATCTCTGTGGTGCACTATACATATAGCATACAATCGAATTTAAGTAGCGTCGGAATTTGAAATCTGTTGGTACCTCAAAATGCCAGGCCAACTAGACCAAATTTGGAGCAAATCGCCAAAAGAATGACATTTGTTGAAATCATAGCTGACAGGAAATTAAAACTACATGAAAAATACTGTTACCAAATATTTTCGGCTCTATCAATTTTTGATTAATTGTTTCTTCACATTGCTACAAATCTCCGTTTTTTCATCATCACTAAAATGATAAATGATTCGATGACACCGGATTATAAATATGTATCGTGTAACATGGCAGATCATAAATATGCTAATTTCCAAAGTTTGAACAATGATCTACTTACCACCTAAAAAAGGTTTGTAAAAAATGAACACAACTATAAAAATAGTCGAACATTTTTATTTTCATGTAGCACCTGTTTACTGTTGGATAACCTTCTGGCAACGACGTCTTATCACACCAGGTCGCCATAAAAATTATATATTGTGTGGAACACAAGTGTCTTAATTGTCAGTTTGATCAGGATTAACCGAAACATAAGGTAGATATTTATATTTTCACTGTTACTGTGCCAAAATAATTTAACAGTAGAAGCGCCGCCACTGCTACGTGATTGGAAATTAGATGGTGCCTGGATTTTCGGTAACGGGGACACGCTACATCTACTGTTAGAATTATTTTCTAAAAATACTAGTGTTGTTCGAAATTCTCCGCCTTTGATAAGAACGTGTTTACATTTTTGTTTTATTTTGCATAATTCAGTAAAGTGTCGCGTTTGCTTATGTTTGATTCTTATCGTCAACAACATACATTATTGACGACAACAAAGTGTTGACAATCTCACCAACGAAAGAAATTTACAACGTCTGTGGTGTCTACGAGGTTACATCCTTAACCATAATGTCGCATGTTTTCGATAAAATTTATTTAGTAGCGAGATTTTCTGTGAATCTTGCAATATATAGAGATTTCGATGTTGGCACTGGTTTTGTTCCAGAATTGGCAAATGAGGAAATGAGGCTCAGTGGATTTTGGCATTTATATTTTTTGAGAGTTGTGCGACTTCGTGGAAAAACCACGTGATGTCTGACATATATACCTCAAATTTCTATGGAAAATATAATAAATAATAAAATAATAAAAAAATATGTTCTCTGAGATTTTCTCAAAATTAAAAATGTAAACACTAACAATTCTACTAATTAGTAACGCACTAATTAATACGCTTCAGTTGTTTCTCGTGACGGTTTGAAACTATCAATAACTGTCAGTAATAGAAGAATCACTTTTTTAGAAAGATGTTTTTTTTTCTTTTAGATTTATGAGGAGTATTTGCTTTGTTCTTTAATCTGAGACTTTTATTTTCCTTTACTTTATCGTGATTAATTCTCAGCTTTTGGCATCATTTTTTTTAAATTTATCTATGCTGTTGTATTAATCAGTCTTTAGTTCCTTTAGTACCTACTTATTTTTTTGTGATTTTCCTATCAAATATCTTTGCGAAAGACTTCAACTTTCTTAAATGAAAATCTGAATATTTCGAAAAATCTAAAGAACTAAAAAGTCAATGAATTAAAAGTAATGAGATGTATCCTAAGGATCCAAGATAAAAATACAACGAATCCAATATTTTCTCAAAGAATTTATGCAAACTAAAAATATAGAAAAAGTCAAAGAATTTACACACTGAAGAATCTAAAGAGCATCAAAAGAAATTGAAACATCTAAAGAATCTAAAGAACTGAAAGACTGCAGCGAATTCAAAAGTTTCAAATACAGCCCAAAAGTCAAATTAAATTATTCCTAAGAAGACAAAAAAAAATAATTAAAGAATTCAAGGGTTCAAAAAAAACAACAAAAATTCCAAGTTTCAACGACTTTAATGGATACAAAGAATCCAATAAATTTTTAAAATACTACGAATTTAAAATTTAAACAGATTTCGAACAATGTGTTTTCAAAAAATTACAATAATTCAATATCTAAACAACCCGTAGCATGCACACAATCAAAGAATTTAAAGGATCCGATGGATACAAAAATGCTATAGACAATTTAAAAAATCTAAAACTTTGGAGAATTAACATGACTCATTATGGTGACTACGAAGAGTTCAAAAAAGAAGGACCTAAGGAAAACAGAAAATTAAACAATCTAAGTAATTCAGTAGAACCACCAAATGTATCAAATAATAGCAATTGGTACTTATTGTTAGCTTCTAAAACTCAAGGTTCTAGAAAATACGAACAATTTCAAAAATTTCAAGATCTCTTGCAAGCAAAGAATCAAATAGATATATAATTGTTATACGATTTAACCTTTTAATTCAGAAATTGCACATTAATTGTAAAAAGTAGTGGATTTGTGTCAATTCTGGGCTAAATTCAGATTGATATATCTTCTGTTTTATTTTTTTTTATCTTTTTTTTAATTATGAAACTGTTATTCACAGAGTGGGTCATTGACGTCTTTTCTATTCTAATATTTGTATCCGCTTTTTTATATCTGTTATTTCCACTCTCAGATATTGGAATGAATTAATTTGTTCTATTCTCTGATCTACTATTATGTTCGATTCACGCTGTTTAATTGACCTGGTTTTTGTTTTCTTCTTGGTAATTTGCATAGGTTCTGTAAATCCTGCGAAATGAAAACGAAACGTCTAAAGAGTTCAAGAGGTACAAAATATCCAAAGAAATCATATAAAATAATTCAGAAAAAAACGAACAAACCAAAAATTCTGGAGAGTATACGAGATTATTAAAATTTAAAAAATAATAAAAAAAATTAAAAAAGGAAAGCCAAAAATCATGAAATCGAATACATATATATAATTCAAGTAATAGCGGAAGAATTTAAATAAAGTAAATTTGAAGGATACACACTTCCGAGCTCTCAAAGAAGCTAACACATATATTCTAAGGAATTAAACAAATTTAAAAAAAAAGAAAAAAGTAAAACATCTTTAAAGAATGTGGAGATTCTAAAATTAATATGCAAATCTTAAAAAAAGTTAATCAGCTAAAGAGCCGAAAAAATGCAAAAATGTAAATGCAATAAATAGAAAACTTATTTTAAAAATTTTAATGTTTTTTAAATTTTAAATTTAGAGCATCTGAATGGAGAAGTGAATCAAGACAAGATTAAAGTTGACTAATTCATATAATAAAATGCGTCATGAGCAACAGAATTTTAAAGGTTTAAATAGTCAACTCATATTCTAAACTTAATGCTTCAAATTATTATTTTTTATTTCTAATCTTTTAAAAACTTTTTTCAATTTTAGAATATAGTGCGTTTACGACAGAATTGTCACATAAGTTAAGATCGTCAGTGAAAAATCTACAAGAACTAAAGCAGCTTTCTAAAGGATATAAGGTTGATCGCAAGTTTACAATCGACGCAAAGGTTCTAAATGCAAATTTTGTTTATTTATTTTATAGCAGCTAATTTTTTCCATGTGATGGTTAACGTTGTTACTAGGAACACATGGATTTTTCTTTGAATATCATTCTATTATTATAAATTAAATTTCAAATAATATAATAATAATTAACTTTTAATAATAATAATAATTGCATTAAATAGTTACCTATTTAAGATTTTCAGGGTGTATTATTATTTTTTTTTGATATTTTTTGTCGTTAAATTTTACAAATCGAATTTATACGCACAAAGTTGCTTGAATTTTTTATGTATGTTCTAGTTCGTTAAACTCGGGTTAAATTACCGGCAATTTTTCTTTAACTTCATTTTTGCAATCAGATTATTGTTTATTTTTCAATTTTTTTTCATACAATAATGAATAAACTGCTTCTTCAAAAATCGAAAGATTTTTTAAAAATGGCGAGCGAAGAAAAAAAACAGATGAATTTGAAAATACTGATATTGAAAAACGATGGAGAATGTTGTCTTTAGAAACGTCATACAATCGTTAATTTATTTGATGTAGATTTTCGAAAGTAAGAGCTCTCCTAAATCAAAATGCAAGAGGCTTTAAGACCAAGAAGTCGAAAGTTCTTAGCCGTGACGAAATTTTGAGGTTTTTATTTATTATTTGAAATCATAGCGCAACGGACGGGAAGTATTATTTGCAAAGATAAGCATTTTTGATACTTTTTACATTTAAATGTAAAATTGCTATACTATAGACTATAATCGTTATGGGTATTGCTGGTGGTTGCCGCATTGGAGAACTGGTCAGAATTCTGGATCTCCCAGAATCAGAATTATTTACTGGCAATGCCTTTCGGCAGACCTCCGCTTCGCTTTTGGTGGACGGTGATGCGGACATCCTGACGGTCAAAAGACAAAAGATTTTTGGAGCAAGCTCTGTATCAGTCCTGTCTTCTGCTGAAACAACGATGGAACCAATATCATCTGTTGCACCTAGTAGAAGTAATTCTAATAATACTGCCGCAGCAAGCTCTACTTTAACCCTGACTTCTGTTAACTTAGCTATTGAACCAAAATCATCTGTTTCACTTTCTGGAAGTTTTGTACCAACAGTTATGAAAGCGTGATCTTCGGAAGCTTTTAAATTTGCAAAATTTTTATTGTTGCTCTAACACCGACTGAGGATCTTCAAAATCTGAATCGAGGATCATTTTTATTAATTATATAATTAATTTTAATTAAAAAATATTGTATCTATTAAAAAGCGGATTAAAATTTTCAATCCAGTGATAATTAAATATAAATAAATAATTGCTTTAATAATATAGTTTGTTTTCACGTAAATAAATGTAAGTTTATTAGTCAAAATCAAATAAAAAATATTATACATTCACAACATTTTAACATTTAAGACAAAATTAACTGTTAAGCTGAGAAGTTTTTCTAGAACAAATAGAGATAAATGTGTTTATTTGAATATTAGAGTGCATATTAAAAAATTTAAATAAAAATTACCATTGGATTGCTCAATGTTTACCAGATCCAAGAACACATGCTGTGCCATTAAAAACAAAAGAAAGTTAAGCTCTAATTCTGATATAGCTGCAAGGTATATTTATTTTTTTTTATCAAATTTGCTCATGTTTTTCCTTCATTATAAGGTTACACGTGCAGCCTTTACCTTTTTCACTGATTTTAAAAAGTTAGGAAAATCTCTCGATAGGAATTAGAGTGTTGGGAAATGTTGGTTACTACTATAGATATTCGTTCATTCATTGAAGTAGTTCATGATAACTTGTAACCAGTATGTTCTAAAACAGGGAACGAATCAGAATGCAGTACAAAACTTTATTTTTTTCAGGGGAAAAACCGTACCAGTGTTCATGGGATGGCTGCACTTGGAAATTTGCAAGATCCGACGAGCTAACCCGCCACTTCCGCAAGCACACCGGTCAAAAGCCGTTCAGCTGCAGTCAATGTCAGCGCTCCTTTAGCCGATCCGACCATCTTTCCCTCCATATGAAAAGACATTAGGCGAATTTTCCATTATTTAGAAAAATTTAACCGTAGGCATCCTGATCACACAGCTCATATAACTGTACAAAAATGACCATTTTGGTGCTAAATAATCGGTGCTGAGATATAGAAGAAAACCGTTACGTTATGTAACGTTACGAAACGAATAAAAATCACGTAACTGTATATAAAAAATATTTAATTCGTGTACATTTGTAAATATTTTTTAAGAGAAACTCAAAGCTGGTGTGAGATTAAAATTGCCAACATTCCTAATTTTAGTTTGTAAGAAAAACAGTAATCGGAACGATGTGCCAGTAGTAAAGGTCAGATTAGAATTAAGTCTTCCGAACGCAAAACAGGGTGGATGTCTTTAGAACCCTGTTGTAGCTAAGACAATCCCTACATAAGTGCAATTATAGTTAGTTGGCTTTATTAGATTTAAGTAAATAATATATTTTGTATGATATGTAAATGGGCCAGGGGCCGTTAATATATTTTGTAAATAACTCAAAATTTGCCCCACGTTTCCCAGATTTATTCTATTACATTGTATATTTCTTTAGTTTATTATAATGTAATGCCAGTAATAGGGGCCAGTATATTATGTTAGTCGTAACCACTTCCTTTTTATTTTCGGATCTCTAATATTTAGTTTTTATAAGATCCAGGCTGATCAGCTAAGAGTCACTTTTATTATTACTTGTTTTTAGCCTCTCACTGAAATGCACACACTCACTTTTAGTTTAAGTGAAAAACAAGCTGTAACAAAATGGAGGATGAACCTTTAAAACCAAATGCGATATTTCACTATACCTTAGCTGCTTCACCCTGTATATTGCAGCGAAATAGGTGACTTATTTTAGTCACTTAGCGGGCATTTTCAGTCAAGACAATAACAAGATGTTATATTTTATAGATGGGACATATTTATTAATGTTATTATTTTAAGTTGTTTCAATAAAATATGTGGAAGGGTAATTAACAGATTGTTTTATTATGTTTTAAAAATTGCTTTGTGTGGTTGGTTGAATACTTTTTATTCCAAGACGTTGCGTGTTCAAATGTTGCATAAATGGTTGACTATCAACTTCTAACTTTTGGTTATCGAATTTTTTCATCACTTCTCTATCGTTTTAAATATGCACAATTAAATGCATCTCTTAAGGATTATTGAAAAAACTTCATAGATATATTCAAAGAGTTCTAATAATTCGTTGAATTTTGAATAGATATGGAGACTTTTTATTGAATGAATTGAATTGATTTCCAAAATTTGTAAGATTATGGAGGTATTCTTAATTTATTTTAATTGAACTAATTTGATTTTCTTTTAAGTTTAGAAGTTTCAAAATTTAAATTTTTTATTATTAATAAAAATTATTATTTATTATTATTATAATAAATTATTATTATTTATTAATATTTATTATATATTAAATTATTATTATATATAAAATAAATTTTAAAATATTTTTACAAAATTTCAAGAGTTTTAAGTACCAGGAGATTTCAATATTTCGATAATATAGATTTTAAACTTTTGTACTTTCTACAAGACTTTAAAATTTCAAAGAATTTCAAAGTTTTAAAACTCAATATTTTCAAAATTTTGAGTGATTTTTGACTTTTAAATTTTTTGTAAGGTTTTAGGTATATTGAAAATTTAAGATTGTGAAAGATTTAAATATCTTAGACATTATAACAATAATATTCTAAATTTTTGGCCACTCAATATTTTCAATATTCTGTGTTATTTTTAACTTTTTAATTTGTGTATATGAGAAATTTAAGAATGTTAAAGTTTTGAATATTTTAGATATTATAACAAATATACAGACATACATAAGAAATAATGAGCTTAAAAATGCGAAAAGAATTTAGAAAAAAAAAATACTTCTTCAAACATTTTAGATTCTCTTAGTCGCAAAGAAAATATATGACAATAAAGAAGAGTAAAAAGGCACTAAAAAGTCACTAAAAGTCAGTTTAATAGCTGACGCACGTTTCGGTATCAAAGCCACCATCATCAGAGCGACGTTTGTATTGTTATATTTTAAAAACGTTTTCTAAAAAATTGTTAAATCTACTTTTCTTTTTTTATTTAGATCAATAAAATGTACAGTATGGGAATTTTGAAGTTAAATCTTTTTTTGTAAGTGTTAATTGTTTATTTTATAATTTTATACATCCTATTATCATATTGTTATAATTACAAAGAAAATCTGCTACAGACTACATAGTAATTAATAATATACTACTATTAAATATCGATGTAGAAACTGATTTGAAAAAGTAGTACGGCAAGATGACGATATGGAAGGATACGGCACTGCTGAGCAGTAGCATCGCAAGATGACGAAAGGAATAGAGGGTGCTCGGAGAAGGATAAAGGGGAGTGGGTAAAAAAGTTTGAAAGAAAGTTAGTTATTGTGTAACCTACGGCATTTTACTATAAATTGTTACAATTAGGAGCTATATTTTCTAGAGCGAGTTTAATGTAGTGAAGTTGTTTTACCAGTTTTTTAGCGAAAGTACCTTGTCTTTGCTTTTTACTTACTTTACCTTTCCTTACTTTGGTCCTATTGGAAAGGAAGCTTATTTGGGTTTGTAATTTGATTCGCCATGAAGAAGTATGTTAATTTACTAACTAAGTCTCACGGAGTACCCAACTCAATGATTGTAAGCTGTTGTACCAAATAGGACTTTGCCGAAGTTTTTGTAAAGTTTTTGAAAGAAATTGAGGTAAATGTGATAACCCGAGCTATTCAAACACGAGTTAACCCTTTCAAAAACTGTCGCACATGCACTGATTTTAGTGACTATTTTGGGGGGCGTAGTTCCAACTTTGTTAGCTGAGTCTAGATCGCTATTTTTGCTTCTTGTGCTTTTGCATAAAATGTTCTTTCACATTTAGGCGCCGGTCGCATAGACAATCAAGAGTTAACCGACAAGGTAGGTAACCAGTATTGTCCGTCGCTCCCCCGCATGGACTGATGACGTCGGTATTCGTTCTGGAATTCATATCGGTGTCACATTTTTATCGATCCATCCGTACCTCACGTATCCGGACACTTATATCCGCACTAGCACCAACCTTAGCCGCTATATATCCGCTCCCCCGTACTAATCCCTCTTTGTTTTATTTTTGTTTCCCTACCTCGTAACTATAGGGTGTGGTGTACCTGTTGCCGAAAATAAACGTTGAAAACCCCTCACCGTGAGTTTCATTGATCCCTGGTGACTGTCTTCTTCGCAATTGTAGTAACTCCGGCGTTTCGCAAGGAACTGGCGCCCGAGCTCCACACATTCTCAAGCACCGCCCCCAGGTAACATGAAGACGCAGCACAAACGGGCCTGATTACACAACAAGGACCAGACGGTTTATAGACGCCGTCGACGATGAACGGTACCACTAAATAAATATTATGACGTTGCCACCAACAAGTGTCCTCCGCCACCACATAAACAATGAAAGCATCAAAGACCGTTATGTGTCGCGATTAGAAGCTCTAGAAGGAGAAAGAGTATTCTACAAGTTATATTTACTATGTTATGTGTTTTTAGCCCGAATCCGCGTGGGTAATACATTAATTAAAGGTGATCAATCGTCTTAGATCTGCGGGTCGCTAGGGGAGGAAACATGTAGAATCTTCTATAAAATGATGATGATAATGATGATGTGTGTTGTGTGTATGCATAAATGTGGAAGGAATTAAAGGTTTAGAGGTTGACCGGTTCAAAGACGAAATACGCTTAGATTTTCGGGTGCTTCGTTTTAGCTGAGGCCACTGTGCCTTTGTCGGAAAACTAAGCGTCCACAACACATGTCCGTAGTTCAAATCATTTATGTGCAGCCACTAATCTATGTATTTCCTAAATACATAGATTAGGTGTAAACCAAAAGCCAACAATAATAATAGTCACATGAATCTAAACCGATAGCCAAAGGTCGAGATTTTAAAAAGTGAAATCTCACTATAAACCTGAAAATGGAAAAAAAGCCCAAAAGCTAACAAAGTATTATAATCCACCAGGTGTTTATGATGGCTACACCTAATTGATGAGATCTGACTTGCGTGGTACTTTAGTTGTTTCCCAAGACTTAAATATGCAGAGGAGTTGTGGGTATTTTTCTGTTCCATTAAATAAAACTTTTTGAGATTTTGGGAATTTGACTCTGTAGGCAAGGTTTTGGATTTTCGTCCAGCCAGATTGTAATTGTAATGAGACAATTTTACCTCATTTTATTCTCTTTGATTGCAATCTCACCAGAATTTCTCACGGTACAGTTCTAACGGTCCATTGCTTTGTTTACTTTTGCTAGTTTTTGATCATTTTGTTACTTGCCTTCACCCTTTCATTACGTTGTAAGTGTTTCTTCGAGATAATAATAATAATTATTAAGTACTTGTGTTGTGTTTGTTTAATTCATTTATTCATAATGACTGATAACAAAAGAAGGAGATTGGCAAAAACAAGTCAAAACCAGTATACAATTATTTACGGATTATGGAAGAGAACGAAATTTTCAGGACTGGCACAATAAATCTATCCACTAATCCGGAATATATTAAAAACTGTTGGAAGAGTACCAACAACACATCTACCAAGTCCATAAGTGAAGAATTTTTAAATGTGTACAAGTTAAATAATGAGGGACTTGAATGGGAAAAGCTGGAATTTGAGAAAAGAAAATTCGAGGAAGAACTAACTTAAAAAAAATCAACTGAATTTCGAAATTTGTTGGGTTAGATTTACCTAATTAACAGAGTGCTGGCGTCGCACGAAATGTTAAGCATAACAGCCCGCTTTTGCTCGCCGTAATTTTACAGGGGCTTTTACTGATACACTCTCAATAACAGCGCGTAATAATGGTTAGAGAATTCCAATTTGGTAACAGACTGTAATTTTTACAGTAACAGAGCTTTAACAGAATGTTAAGAATTAGAGAATAGCAGCAGTAGTTATAATAATCTCATATCAAATGTTTTGTTCAAATTTGTAACACGTACCAGAATTTGCATAAGCAAAACCCAATAATATAGCTTCCTCTTTAACATGATTTTTTTATTACCCTCTTCCTTTTTGTGTCGTTTTCACCACTCTGTATGAATCGAGACCAGCCCTTGTATCGGTAAAAAATTTCTCGGTTTTTGACGAATGTCGGATCTCCTTTGCACATGGTGGATGTTTTGTGTTATTTCAAGATAAATATCTCAAAATAATTGTTTTTATCAAAGTTTTCATTATTTTTCATTTATCATGTCATAAATATCAATCCAAATGAAAATTTACTAAAAAGATAATTGTTTTTTTGATAATTCTGACAGTGTCTGGCCGACCGTTTTAAGAGTAAAAAGACAAGTTGGAAAGTAGCAGTTCAGATTCAAAAATTGACACTTTAGGTTTAAAAGTTATAGGGACAAGTGTACAAAAATTTGAAGTTCAGAAAAGAATTTAGCGAATATTGATTTCAGCTGTTACTTGGTTGTCGCATTATTGGTATTTATTTTTCCATCTGAAGTTGTTAGATGCGAAAAAGACACACAGTTAGATTTTATCTTCAAATGCATGCAACCAAACTAAATTCTAGCATTAAATCGTATCGATTGTAAAGCTCCTTCGATCGATTTATGCGAGCGAAGCGAGCGTCGTTATCACAGCGAAGTCAAACTTTGCATTATAGCTGCAGGATAAAAAAAAACATGAAACAACTGTTTAGAGAGGTAGAAAACCAAAACAAGGTCGAGTGACTATTTTTAGCTTTTTTTATTTTAACATTAAACAGCTGAAATAAAAACAATTCTATAACACACAATTTACTATACACTTTAAGCCTATTGAAAACTTAAATTGATGTAAAAATAACAAAGATTTATACAGGATGTTTTTGAAATGCATGCACAAAATATAGATAATAAGAATCTATGATGAATAGAGTTTAAAAATAAAAAGAAGCTTCTAATAAAAGCCGTTTTGTTGAAAACAGAAAATTAGGAATTTTTTCTATCAAAATTGTCTGTGTGCTGTCAGATAAAAAAAGAAATTAATTAAAAAAGTAATGTCAATTGTTAAGAAACAGTCATGGCAGGTATATTTGACTTTTTAAAAATCAGAATGTTAATAGATACAAATTAGTTAGTAGGAATAACAGGGAAGAATTTTAAAAACAGAGCTAGAAAGTTTGAAGATTGTAGAATTTTTATTAAGATTAGATTGGAACTTCTTCTTTTAGTGTGTTGCCTTTCACCTTTCTTCAGAAAATTCAGTTAAAAATTTTGTTTACAAAAGCTACTAAAAAATACACTAACAATAATTGTTAACATTGATCAATCAGTAGAAGTGCCACTTGTACAGTAGTTAAGATTCAACAAAAAATTAATTAAGCATACCAGTTTGGTTCTACATACTTATTTGGTACTGTAGAAAGTATGCAGAATAGGCTTAATTTTTCCTTGACAGTTTAACGATTAAAAACACAACATTTTTAAAGTATGTATACACAGCACAAATTTCGACATACATTTTAAAAACAGCTTGTATATAGAGAGAACTAAAATATATAATACAACTCAAAATACAGTAAGCTATACTTTAACATAATATTTTTTTGTACAGCTTGATATTTCTTATTGAATAATACCCAGAAATAACATACTTATTTAAAATATGTTGTATAGAAAATTTATAGAAGTAATACTTAAAACTTTAACATTAAGGTCATACACAACGAAATATATAATAGTAGCAGAGTATCTTTTAAAGAACTTCCGCTATTGTCGTTCTTATTAATCTTATTATTATTGCTGATAACAGGATTTTTACCACTGGTTTGTTTAGCGGGATTTTCATTCTTATCTCTTAGAGCAACATCTTGCGCAAAGTTCCTACCATATATCGCAAAAGTTAAAAGTCGATTTTGGGCCTTTCTTAAAGAAAACCTTCTTGTTACCATATTTTTACCATCTCTCTTAAACAATTGATGAACCCAGTCCGTTTCACTAGCATCAATCGGACGTATAGAACTCAACAAAGAATTCGGAAACTGAATTTTGTCTTCGTTAATTTCATATTCCCCTTGTATGCTAAGAGCATCAAACGTTATCGGCCAGTCAATAGATTGATATTTTGGAAATCGTCTTCCACAAGAGGTAAGTGAAGAGTTTAAACATGCGATTACAGCGCAAACTTCGAGACCAGCGGCCTCAATGGTCTCAGTTTTGCGTGTCCCTGAGAAAGCTACCATTAGGTAACTGTAGAAAATACCATCAGACCTTCTCATTGTTAAGTTCATGCTGAAATTGCAGCAGAACTTTTTGGAATCGTTGCCGTAGCAAACTTGGTCTTGAATTTGATGCTGGGATAAATTTACAGGCTTCCATTGGTATTCTTAAAAGTTAAAGTTAAACTAGAGAGTTTAAGAAACAGTGAGTAGCGTACTTTGAAGAGAGAAATCTGTCATCAGCGGGAAAGCATCCATTTCTTTACCTAATTCGTCCACAGGTCGTGGAACAATCTTGTTAACTGTACCTTTCACGCTTCTGTAGGTTAGAACGTGAGTACCTCCTGGTGATTCCAATGCAGTGGCAAAAGTAGAGTTAGCACCTGTGATAAAAAACTGAATAAAGTACCAAATTCAACTTGTTACAACCTTTATATATTCCAGATCCTCCACTGACCTCTTCAAATCTGTTACCACCGGCGGCAAAGAGCATAACATCGTGAGCGTAAGCAAACATTTGTTGACCCTGCAACGCTAGAAAGCAACTTAAAATAAGATGTCTCCAAAGTGTGTGCACGTACAGGTCAAAAACGGAAGCTCCGAATACCAGTTGGAT
This sequence comes from Cynaeus angustus, assembly GCA_030157275.1. Lineage (NCBI taxonomy): Eukaryota > Metazoa > Arthropoda > Insecta > Coleoptera > Tenebrionidae > Cynaeus > Cynaeus angustus. The sequence goes on from CM058065.1 coordinate 12,787,550, forward strand.
TGATAAATGATACCATCTATTTTTTGTGAGAAGATAGCGTTAGCTGGATTCTTAAACAACAGATCAAAACATGTAAAAATACCAAATTTCACACCAAAGTCTGTCGTAAAAGTAACAGTTTCGGGCTTTTCGGGTCTGTCGAGTTCGAATTCTCCAAAGAGATTGTATTTTCGATAGCTGTAAAAAAAATAAACCACTTTCGCACGTTGAAATATTTTTCTACCCACCGATAAGCAAATTTTCCAGTTCTGTCGAAAACAACATCAGTATTGTAATAATAAAAACCAAATTTTTTACAGTGTGCATTTTCGCTGGTAAAGCGATTTTCACACTTAACTCGTTCAACCACGTTGGTGACAAGATACGTCTTGTATTTCTGTGCAATACAAGACAACTGTACGAAGAAATACGGATAGTTTTCTTCTTTATTGCAGGGATTGTCTCCTACAGAGAGTTTGACGGAATGGTTTGGATTTGTGCGCACACTTCCTTCGGGAAATATGATCATATCAAGTTTCTAAAATATTAGGAAATTTATAATTAGTTTTGGAAATTTGTGTTTGAATACCGCGGTTTTACTAAGTGTGAATAGTATGTCCTCGTATTGCAGCAGGTTTTGGGATATCGCAGCAACGGTTTCATTGTTGTACCTGTGAAATTCTACCACTGCTATTGTGGCAGTGAGATTGTCCCATATTGTGGCCTAGAATTTTTGAAGCAGTTTAATATCGAATATTAATTTTTTGTTTAATAAAACGCGTAGTTATGAATTTTTGCACGATTGAAGAAGATTAAAGAAATCCTCTCACTCGAGACAAAATTTATTTATAATCGCGTTGATTTTGAAGTGTTACCTGTCAAAACAATAGTTTCTTTTTCACACTTGGAACGTTCACTAGGAATTATCAAAAAACAAAACAACCCGTCAAAAAAATGTTCATAAAGCCGAAAAACTCATAAACATCTAAACCTTCAATAACTATTGATATATTGTTATAATACATAATGTATATTAACATATAAATGTGTTGTTGTACTGATATATTTCAAAAACGATATTGATATAATTTTTTGACAAATTTATCAATAAATCAGTATATTTGCATCTTTGACTTAATTTGTTATAATTTATTAATATATTTTTAAATCAAAGAATGTTGTAATTGCATATCAATGTACTACATTGTTCATTTTTCAAGATTTGATAAATAAATATCAATATTAATCACAATATATATTCAATCAGTTATAGATATTTTAAGAAGTATAGATTATAGATTGCATTTCAATTAGGAAATATACAGATAATTGTAATAATTTATCAGTGGTAACTAGTAAAAGGTTGCGGTTTTTGAATGTCTGCTATGCGTTCCTATTAATTATTTTGATTTGAAATGAACAAAATGAAATCGAAATTTTGAAAATGTTTGTTACTTAATCACGCATAAATGATTGAACAGATTTAAATAAAATTTGACACACAGATAGATCATGTCGTGGATTAACGTATAGAATACTTTTTATCCCGGCAATGCTTTTGTGCGAGGTAATTTACAATTTTCTTTTATTTGGATGGAAAACGGTTTAAGCGTTTTTCATCAATATTCAATTATTATTATTTAATAATACTATAGATAATGGTTATATATAATAATAATTCTTTTCTTAGATACATATAAAAAATAGGCAAACATCATATTTTGAAAAATAGCGTCTAAAAGTAAATGCATTATTTTGCGATGTTGGTAACATTGTTATCCACAGTGATAACATTGAGTATTAATCTATGTTTAACCTCAAACAGTCAGAACAAAGTAAGTAAATTAGTCCTGTCCTCGGAGCACCTAAAAATTGAGAATTTTTGGGTAGTTACTTTTTTTAGTAAGTTAAATTTAAATTAAATTTTAGTAATTTATTTAAAAAAATATCTATAACAAACTATATACTTATTTAAATCGCCTGTTAAACTACATCAGATGACGTTTCCATTTCAACTTTGCGATGACATGTGTCAAAATTACGACAGTCAATTTTTTTTTTTTTCAAATAGTAACCTATATACTTTTTATTGCTTATTCTTGTAGAGGTTTATTTTATACATTCGACTACCTAAAAACGTGTTCTCTTAAATAAGAAAATCGAAAAAAAAAATGATATAATTTTGTTAAGTATTTTATTAAGATAATCATGGAAACAATTGAATTTGGCATTGTACGTCAAGTAAAAAGTATGAAATTTTTTATAGCGTTGCTTTCAATTGTTAAATTACAATTAGATACCTATAAAATGGCAGTTTACTCTAATTAAGAACAGTTAGAGATGATTTTAATTTATGGAGAATGTCGAAGAAATAGTAAAGCTTCCAAGCGCTTGTATCGTGCTCGCTTTCCAAATAGGCCGGTTCCATCAGATAAAATGTTTGCAAAAGTGGCGAAACATTTGAGCGAAGGTGGGTGTTTTGAGAAGAAAAAGCTGTTTTCAAACCTAGAACCGCAAGAGATGAAGAACACACAGTAGGAGTTTTAGCGCGTGTTAGTATGGATCCACATATTTCCATTCGTCAACTAGAGATGGAAACAAATATTTCATTTTCTTCTATTCAAAGAATTCTTATAGATCATAAGCTGCATCCATATAAAATACATTTACATCACGGCTTAGTTCCTGGAGATTATGAACGACGTCTAGATTTTGTGGCATGGTTGGCAGAGGCGCAAGAAATGGCTACTTTACATTTTGTCTTGTGGTCATATGAATCTCGATTCCACAACAATGGAATTGTTAATCGGCGTAACTGTCATTATTGGTCACAAGATATTCCCCATTGGTTGAGAGAAACCAGTTTTCAAAATATTTGAGGAATTAATGTATGGTGCGGAATTATTGACGGACAAATTATAGGGCCAAAGTTTTACGAAGGCTAAACCTAATATTGCAACAAGACGGTGCACCGCCACACAATGCCAGAATTGTAACAAATTATTTAGATGCAACTTACCCAGGTAGATGGATTGGAAATCGTAGCGAAGGAGTTAGGTGGCTTGCCAGATCTCCCGATCTAACACCGTTAGATTTTTTCCTTTGGCCTTATCTAAAGGAAAGGGTTTACTGTAACCCTTTAAATGACGTTGAAGACCTTAAAACTAGAATTCGAGATGAATGTCGAAGACTGAATGGGAATGCAGAAGTTTTCCGACGCGCTTGTGTTCAAGGTGTCATAGACAGAGCGCAGCTATGTTTAGAAGCCCGCGAGCACTTGAAAGATTAAAAATTTAGTTTTATTGTTTTTAACTGTTAGCTTTTGTTGTTTTTTTTAAATGTAAGTATTTTTAGACAAATTTCACGACTTTCATACTAAAACTCCATTGTTTTCATGGCTACCTTGCCATTGTCACAGAATTAAATACTTAACAGAATTATATCTTTTTTTTCTTCGATTTTTCTTATTTAAGAGAACACGTTTTTAGGTAGTCGAATGTAGAAAATAATCTTACAAGAATAAGCAAAAAAAAAGTATAGGCTACCATTTGAAAAAAAAAATTGACTGTCGTAATTTTGATACATGTCATCGCAAAGTTGAAATGGAAACGTCATCTGATGTAGTTTAACAGGCGATTTAAATAAGTATATAGTTTGTTATAGATATTTTTTTTAAATAAAGGAGATATAGGGGCACGAACACCAAACTGAATCACCCGGTCTATCTCACATATGGTTAGCAAAACAGAAAATGTGATTGGATCACTTTGTAGCGCTACTTTGTTTTTATATATAAAAAAATCGTGTTTATGATTTGTTAATGAAATTAGTTTACAAGCCGAGACATGAACGTTGGTGGAGCCTGTATATCTAATGCACAGAAAAAATAAATTCTCACTATGGTCAATAGCTACAACTTTTTTTTAATAAAACTTTTAATACTTTGTGTGAAAAGACTTTTTTCGCTAACGCTACAACTTGAAGATATGTGTAAAAATTTTACTTTCATAATTTGTTACACACTATTAACATTGAAGTACAAAAGCTAAGAAAAGTACCAATGTAAATTTTGTTAATTTATTTGCCAGGGCTTTGCCAAGTAGTCAACATTCAGTAATTTCAAAGTCAAATATGTAGTTGAAAACAGTTTTAGTGTATTGTATAAATGAAACTTTTTTGTAACATTTTTTTTAATAGACGGAATAAGTAAGACAATCACAACACACCACCATTCTTTTCAGAAACTCATAGAGCAAATTGAGCTTTGGATTCAAGAAGAAATTAATTTTCCTAAAATACTAATTACTTACTTTGCCAGCACAAAACTTTGTGGATTAGTATTATTGTCAAAAGTCGATTAATTTAAGTATAATTTTATTGTATAAAATTTTGAGCTTGCAATAATTCGAAATATACAATTTTTTTTAAATTTGAAAACAAAAGTTTTTTAACAAAGTCCTAGCAGTTTTTAAACTAAGATGCTAAGCAAAGACTGAAAACTGACCCACAGTATAACCTTTTTTACTAAAATTATGAATTACAATTATGTACGGTAAACTTTTCAAAAATCAGTTTTTTCATTTTTGCTCATGTTTTTTATTAGAAAGCTAAGAACCATAGAAACTGAACAAAATTCACATTATATTTTTAGCATAGTACTTACTCTTGCGCCGGCAATGATTCCCAAACAAATAAACCATAAAATCATTTCTTAATCTAAAGTAGACTTGGTTAATATCCAAGTAACACTAAAATCACTCTAACTCGAAGTATTCAAAATTATAGAAAATGTACACCCACCTTATCATTAAACTGAATATTACTTTACAAACCGACACTCAAATTTAGTCACTGTAAATAAAATTTCAAGGCAACATTTTGACATTGCTTAAAATGCTATAGGACGATGATAAAAAAGCTTAAATTACTAAAAACAAAATGTCTATTTTGCTAAAATATAAATTTATGACGTTATGCTAATTTTATGTGTCACGACGTATTAGCAATTTAAAATGGGGGACGTATAGTTCGTTAGAGTCTACATTTTTATACGTAAGGAAAATGTTACCAACCAACATTTTATGACACTGTTGTTTATATTTTGACAATGAATGTGTGCCAAGCACTAAAACATGCAACTGTAAATACCTGAAAAATATTTTTAAAATTCTGTTTTTTTTTTTAAGGTGACATCAAATCATCAAATCAGATTTGAGGGGCGTAGTTCCAACTTTGTTTGTGTAAAGAAAGGCGCTAATTTGTGTTTGTCATTTTGTTAGTCTTGACCGCCATTCAATTCAATTCAATTCATTCAAATTTATAGAAACACCAAAGACTGCGATGTGTCGCGTAACACGATTAGAATAAAATTATCGTAATCAGTCAGTTTTAAGAAGATCTAGAAAGAGAAAGAAAATTTTACACTTTATTTTTGTTGTGTTATGTGTTTTCAGCCCGTATCCGCGGGGGTAATAAAATAATCGAAAGTGATCAATCGTATCAGATCTTCGGGTCGCTAGGGAAGGGAAAATGTAGATTGTTTCGTACAATGATGATGATGTGTGCTGTGTGGAGGAAATACAAGCTTTAGAGGTTGGCCTGTTCGAAGATCAAAGACGCTTAGAATTTCGGGTGCTTAGTTTCTGGAATTGTAGCCAATGTGTCTTTGTAGTAGTTTAGACCATTTAAACTATTTATGGCCAGTCACCAATCTATGTATTTAATAAAAACATTTACCTGAATCAAAACCGACAGCCAACAGGCGAGATATTAAAAATTGACAATCCACTATAAGCCTGAAAATTCGAGTAAAGCCCAAAAACTAACAGGAAAATTCTAAGACGTAAAGTATGATTGTCAACTCTCACTAAATGAGCAAAAAGGAGTATTATAATTCACGAGGTATTTAATGATGGCTACATCTAATTAGATAGATCTAACATCGATCGACTTGCGCGGTACATTTGCGGTACTTTGATTGTTTCGTAACACTTAAACATACACAGGGGTTTTAGGTGTTTTTCTATTATGAAATAATGTGAAATTCTATTCTCACTTGTTTTAAATCTGGCTTTAATAACAATGCTATTAAATATTATCGGCCTCTCAACGTCTCAATACATTGGAAATCTTTGTCCGCATGAAGATACTGAAGAATTGAAACAAGTGATGACGGCGCAAAACTTCAAGACCTGCGTAACACACTCCAAGATAAAAACGAACACCTACATAAGCTCTTAATAGTATATTAAAATAGAAGTTTGAGAAAGCATTGATTCCAGCACACGTTTGCAATTCCGATACGAGCCGGGAGCGGCGAGTGGAGCAAGAAACAAGTGCTGGAAAAGCTTTCTGAACGCGTGTTTTATATTATTTTTTCTATTTTGCACCACTTAATTTTTTTTTATATAAAAGAAATAAAATTTTGAAATTTTATCAAGGTTGGGTACAATGGTTTAATATTATTTATTTCATAACAATTGAGGTTAAGTAAAGCATCCAAATTCTCAGTAACGAACCCAAACGGGTGCTTTACTGGCTCTAGTAACGACGCAAAATAGAAAAAAAATACTTTTAAAAAGTTCCAATAGTTTCCTCATAAATCATGTCCATGTTGAAATTGCAGCAAAACTCAGTGTCGCCGTCTTTATCACAGACTTGTTCTTCCACTCTTAGCTGAGAAGTGTTAAAAGCCTTCCAGGTGTAATCTACGTAAAAGAAAATGAGAACAGAATAATGCAGATATAATATTCTTACTGTTGAGACTACTGTCTACCATGAGTGGAAAATCGTCTTTAGCTAACTCATCTACAGAAAGCTCTACTTCAACGTACACTTCAACATTGACACTTTGATATTTTTTAATCTCAGAACCGCCTTCCGCCACAATAACATTAAAGGGGCTGTCTCTGAAACCTGTAACACCACTATTTGTTTTTACGATCAGTTATTTTCTCGATGAACAGCAGTTTCTCCAGATTGTTCCAACTGCAAGTTACCACCATCAGCAAATAACATAACGTCAAGTTCATAAGCAAACATCTGATGACTGAATAGCAACAAAACAAAATATTTTAAAGATTTTCACCAGAGCAAAACACCTATCGGAAGCGATAACTCTCCATGCCAGTTGACGAGATAAATAAGACCATCAACGATGCTTTTTATCAAATTTTGGGCTGGATTTTTGAACAATAGATCACAATAGGTAAATATACCAAACCTAATTTCAAAATCTGTTTCAAATATTACAGTATGGGGTTCTGCAGGTCTGTCTAACAAAGGTTCGTAGAAAAGATTGAATTTTCGATATCTAAAATAAAAGTGTCAATAGGCTTGTATTTTTTATATGTTGGTAGTTCTGTTGACTGACAGGTATGAGTTATCAGAACTGTCAACGACACTTTTGTTAATCAAACAGTCCAACAAAAGTTTTGATGCAGCAATCAGAAGTATCAACAAAATATAAATTTCAAAGCTTGCTTAAACAGTAGTAGATGATGGTTCCTTTTATCAAATACAGTATCAGTGTTAAAAAAATTAAAAAAGTTAAAAGTTTTATAACAATATACGGATTTTTGCTTCTTGCTAAACATGAGACTGTTATTATTCCTATTATTCCAGCATGATAATGACCACGCTCATCACAAGAATTGTCATTAATACAAATTTCGACAAGTGTTGTAGTATTTATATCTAGACTCGTTTCAGGATATATATATATATATATATATATATATAATTATTTTACTACATTTTTAGGCACTTTTGTTGTGAGTCTCACGCATCTCTACGAAGATGCTTAAAAAACACCAAGAGTCTCATTTAGCCAAGGAAGAGTTAAAAGAAGTGCAGAGTTATAATATTTCTAGAAATATTTGAAAACAAAATCAAGTACTTTTATTGCTCTCACACCGAGACGTTAATAAGCTTAGTATAAATATTTTGACGCCCATTACCGCAGGTAAAAATTATGTAGTTCCTTGCATGCGGGCCGGAATTATAAAATTGTTTAGGCCACATTTGACGAACGTTTGAAATTTAGACTTAAAAAAATTAAAACATGGTTTTTGAAAAATATATTTATACATAAAGTAACAAAAATAAATAAAATAAAAGCACTTTAAACATTATCCTTTTCGTCACTGCTGTTATCCAAAGATATGATGTGTTCATTACCTTGACGTTCCCTATACTCTTCTTCAATTGAAATTACCTTTTTGACACAATTGGACCACTCATTTTCTGTTATTGTGTTTACCTGTGTCCTTATTACGTCAATGGCACTAGCACAGAATTTTGGATTGTTGTTGTTCCGACGTACTCTCGATTTTAATATGGACCATATTATTTCAATAGGGTTGAATTCACAATGATAAGGAGGTAACCGCAGAACACAATGACGACGTTTTGCAGCCTCCTCGTCAATAACAAACTTTTTTTGAAATTCTTCTGTATGTAGAACTTCTAAAAGTTGTATCTTTGTATAATGATCTTCGTAATAGAGATCATTGTCTTGGAGGAATTCCATGATTTCTGCCTTTCTTGAACCTATATTCGGTATTTTCATGGCTTGGACAGAATGGTAACTTGCGTTTTCCATAACAATTACGCTATTGGCCGCCAATTTCGGGAGAAGTTGGGTAGAAAACCATTCAAAAAATAAACCAAAAATCAATCAAAAAAAGTCTCAAATGTGAATGTAGTCACTGTAATTATCAAGTTAATTATCAAGCTAATTTAAACGCCGATGAGATTACGTGGTCAGAATGTGATAAATGCGCTTATAAAGTAAAAGTGAAATTAGACTTAAGTCTTCATATAAATGTACTCAGTGCTTCTACAAATCAAAACTAAAATCAAATTTACACCAGCACAAAGCAAGGAGACATTTACGTAAAAACGAAATTTAGTGGCTTCAATGTGATCAGTGCGTTAACAAAACGCCATTAAAATACTACCTAACACGCTACATAAAGCAAAAACACGGTGAAAAATTCAGTGGTGAGAATTTGATTAATACGACTACAAGTCGAAATTAAGACTTAATTTAGCGCGACATATTCAAGAAGAACACTGAAAACAAAATGAAATTCCACTGTTCAAATGTAGTAAGTGTGATTTTCAAACTACTTGAAATCAGCGTTGAAAAAACAGGAGATTTCCAAACATTTAAGTGATGTTGAAATTCAGTGGTCACAATGTGATCAGCGCGATTTTAGACGAAGCAAAAGTCGAACTTGTCTCAGCATAAAAAACTGAGACATGGAAATGAGCATGACGTTCGCTAATCGAAATGTGAGAATTGTGGTTTTAGGACAAAAGTGCGGTGGCATTTAACGCAGCATATTAAAATGAGACATTTGAGTGACGAGGAAATTCAATGGGTGGAATGTGAAATTTGCTGGTATACAGCAAAAATGGAAGCGAATTTGAAGAGGCATATAATAAGACATCATCTGGAAGCAAATCGGGCAAAATGAGACTGTGGCTTATCAAAAACAATTTAATATACTTAATTGTTCCGAATTATTATACTTTTAAGATTTTGGTCAAATTTAGCCTCATTTTATGAGAAATTCAACAATGTGCTCAGATTTTCTCTACGTTCACCGGTTTCTAAAATATTCCAGGTACATTTTTAGTCAAATGTGATAATAAAATTGTTTGCCAACGAGGTCTTTTTCTCGCTTTTTTCCATTTTCTATATATTTATTTTGTAATTCACAATTTTGTAGGTTTACACTTTTGTGACCTCACAAATTTGATCTACGTCAAAAATTTATAAAAATTGCATTATTCGTCTAAACCACTATTAAATTTCTAAAAGTCTAAGTTTAAACTAAAATTGATTTCAGTGTTTCTTGAATTTTCTGTTTTTAAACTTTCCTAAAATTAACAAAAAAGTACGAAATTGAACTTCAAAACGGCCGTTTTCTTTTGAACCAAATCATTTCGAAACATGGAAAAATGATAAAAAAAATTAGCAAAACGAAGACAATTTTTTTTAAATGTTTTATTAAAATCTTAAAAAAGTGGAAAATTTTGGAGATATCATTTTTGAATAAAGAGGGGTGCAAATTAGAGTCTTTTAAGCAAATTCAATACACGAGTTTCATTTATTTATTTCGTCTAAAATTCATTATTTTAAAACTAAAACATCTTTAGTAGGATAACATGGAAAAATCATATCGATTAAGGCAGTTATTGCTGATAATAGTGAAGCCACAACTGTAATAAAATATTTGGTCAATTGGATAAGCTGTACACATAACTGACTGTGGAATTTAGAAATCGTAGATTTGGTAAAAAAATTGATAAGCTGCATTAATGTGAGGCTTGAAAAGACAAGTGTGGGTTGACATTTGCCAGACGTGGAAAAACCACAATTCGTTTTTTAATCTAAAACCACGAATTTTCCAAAAATCATTGCTCTCATCGAACTCGCGATAATTTTTTCTACAATTTGATATGAGGCTTGCAATAGTTTACCAACCCTTTCAGCAGTCTAATTTAAAGGCCATTTGACGTTTAAGGCTGCGATCTCGAGATATAAACTGGTCGAAAAAAGTTAGAAATATAGAAATTTTTTCAAATAATACAGTGAAAGTCATTTATAACGACGGTCAAGGGACCGGAAATTTTGAGTCGTTATAAACAATCTTGTAAGCGACCTGCACATTTTTTATTCATATTATCAAACAATGATGATTTGAAACATGAAACACACTATATAAAGTGAAATATATATTAACCCTGATATTTAACAAAACATCTGTAATTTTTGATTGTTTTGATTTCACAGTCTCTGCACGTTTAATTTTGATGACATCTATATTTGCTGTCAAGTTGTTCCATGGAGAAGCATAGAGATTAAGAGAGTTGAATCTAAATTAATAAAAGCTTGCCAAAAAAATAGTCAATACTCTGACTAAAGCATTGATTTTTGTACTGAGTGTTACATAAGATGCGATAAAAAAATGCCGTAAATACATTTTTGAGGCTGAACAATTTGTGACTAACACAAATTGTATACCTCGAGGTTTTATAGGAGTAGTACCCATATACTAGAGAACACAAAACTGATTAAAAAAAATGGTACTTTGTACGGTTTAATGAAAAATTTATTTTTATGGAACCAAATAGGTAATCATAGATTTATTAACTTTTAGAGAAAAGAATAATTGACATAACAACATCATCCTTAAACAGGCCAGCTGTCAACACATAAATCTGAAAGTACCAGAAGCTGTTCCGTTGCGGTAGCACACAAATTCTTACGATTCTATGGTGGACTTTCCGGACTTATATACTTATAGATCTTGAATATTGTACGTATCGAAGATCCGCTGACTTCTATCTATTTCTTAATTGTTTAAGTACTCACAGAAGAATTGCAATCCACTGCTTGGCTATACCTATTCATGTGTAACATGTGTGGTTATCCGATGATTTTTCGTGGTTTTAAGTTTCCAGTTTCTTTCAGTTCATCCGAAAAAAAAGTAAAAGATATATTTATTAAACAAGAACGATAACACAAAAAATTGCTCTTTAAAAAAAAGGTTTCTTGAGTTTATAAAATTATTAATTTTAGAAATTTTACCATCATGGTAATGGTAATGAATCATCATTAACAGAAACAAATGAAGTATCAGGAATTCTACAGTTTACCAGCTGATGGAACACGTGCTTTAATCAGTAAATCTAGATGTGGTGTTAAAGAAAATCTAACAGCTTATAGAGCTCATTATCAAAAATGGAATAAAACAAATCTTAAATGGTATTTTTCATTAGCCACAAATCAAATGAAACAATTGGCAGAAAAAAACCTTCGATCAGTGGCAGTCTGTTTCAAATTTAAAGTTTGAGTTTTAATCATAATTCACGGTGTCAAAAAGGAGTATGTTCTGGCAGTTTTGATGGAAATGGTAATGTTTTAGCACATGGCTTCTTTCCAAATAATGATGATGTCTAGGAATTTATTTTGATAAATCAGAAAATTGGTATTTTGGTGAATCAAGCAATACACCTGATGGTCAAACTAATTTTTATACAGTATTATTACACGAAATTGGAGATACATTAGGTATTAAACATTCTGCAAATAATAATTCAATTATGTACGTCTGTGGTGTGGTATTGATAAATTAACTCAAGACGATATGTGTGCAATTCAATATTTATATGGAAGACCTGAACGATTTAAATGTGAATTAGTACCAATAATAACAACCTACTGTCTGTTCCACAGACCAGCCCAGAGGCGAAACCGAAGATACAGTTGGTAATGTATGTGATTTTAATAAAGAAATTGATACAGTTTAAATTGCAAGTCATCATGTATACTTTTTATAAGAAATATGTTTCGTTGTTAGAAATTTATTAAAGCAGATTATTTATACTTTATATTTATATTCTTTACCAGATGATTTTCATGAAACTTTACATAGTTATTAAAAACCTTCAGGTGATGTTTTAATAGTTGTTAAAAATTTATATTATTTAATTGATTTTTGAGTTTTAATGTTAAAAGTGGATTTAATGGTCAATCTATTGAAAATTTAGGAATATCAAAAGGAAAAAGAATTGATGCAATATAATTTTATATTTCTTCAAAGATAAAATGTATTATGAATTTGATGATATTTCGAATATAAATTTATTCATCAATTTTTGTCATAGTTCTACATGCCAATCCTTTATTGTTGCCAAAACAGGGTAAAATTGCATATAATCCTAATTCATTAATAAATATATTTTTTACATCAATTTTAGAGACAGGATCTTCTACCCCGTCGGAAAAATCTATCAATTTTCTTTCAAATCGATATCTACATGAATTGGTTAATCAAATCTGTAGGATGCAAAATTTCTAAATTTAAAGGTTTAAAAAGATGAATTGGTCGAAACCGTATTCATTTTTGTGCTAAAGTGGGCTAACAGAAAAACAGGGTAAAAAGGCGAATTTTAAGTGTGCGATCTTGTGCTAAAAGAGGCGGGGAGTGGAATCACGATTTTGCATGACTATTTTTCAGAGCCAAACATGGGCAAGATATTTGATAAAATGACAAAAGTTGGGTAATGTTGGAAAGGTAAAGAATGTGTGCTATTTTTTATTGCAAAATCATGAGTCTAATGTTAAAAAACACTGTGACATTTTGGTTAGTCTTGAGGTTTAAATTGTGTACATTTCAATGTTATTATTAACGCCTTAAATAGAAGTACATAAAAAAATGACATACACAAGACCTTTTCTCAAGTTTCTGCAACATTTTGCTGTAACGTTTTAAGCGATTAATGTAACGGTTTTGCCATGTTTGGCTCTGAAATATCTCTTACATTTTTTTCGGATAGAATTGCTTGGAATGGCGTTCGTGGTCAAATATTGTACTACAATTGTTTAGCATCTGTTAAAAAGAGGGCGCGCAAGCACAGAGTGCCAAATTTTGAATTTGCGCTTCTCTTGACTGAATTTAGTTCAAATAGATACATATTTTATTAGCCAAATAATATTTGGTACGAAAACCTTACCTGGCTTTTTGAGACTTTTCAGAAGATTAATGTGGTACTTGCAGCCAATAAAGTACCAATCATTCTTTTTTTTTCTGTTACAGTTAAGCATTATCTCAACGGTTTGATTATTAAATTAAAATATGAATACATTGTTTAACGTTGACAAAATTTTTGTCAAAATGGGTTATCAAATCATACCTCTTATCAAAAAAAAAAAATATGTAGTGATGAAAAAATAATATTTGATGTATTTTTAGATTTATAATAAAACAGCTCGCATGTCTAGGGATGCCGTTCCTATCGCAATAAAAGTTTAGGTAAATAAACCCTCACTAAGTATTTATATTTTTTTTGAGAGCTGTTTTGTTGTTAAATCTGCAAATTTTTATGATTTTTTAGTTGGACTATATTACCCTTAGAAAAACAGGGTAAATTTCTTAAAAATTAAACATTATTAAAAAGTTACCTTGTTCTAAAGAGGAGCTACTAATAGTCACATTTAGTTCTCTTCCTTTTCTGCTTCTGCCAAAGATTTTTAGAATTTTACAATTAAGACGGTTCATTAAATGTTGTAAGTTCAATTTTTTTGGTTTTGATATTTGCTTCTAATGGTTCAAAAATGTTATAAGATTTTCTACCGTAAAAAAAATTCTTTTGTCTTCCACACATCGACCTCTTCAAAAAATTATCGTCTTTACAGCTTTGTTGCATAAATAATTTTTTTAAAAGTTTTAATAAAAAATCAATTATAAGCAAAGATTTGGAAACAAAAAATCTGTAATTAGAAATTGCCGACCTCGACAACTCCTGTACTTTACATTTTATATTACACTAGTTATTCAACACATTTTACTTTTAAGTAGTTACGGCGAAAAATTCTATAGATGGCGTTAAAATCATTCTGTCAAACTGACGATTGTCAATCTAAAATTCCAGAATTTACTTTGTCAAATGGAAGTTTGTTTATGTTGTGAATTATTTACAAATTTAACTGTTTAAACTCTCTAAATCTAATAGCTCAAATTAGCAAAATCTACACATAGAACACCAAAAGAAATGGCTGAAAGCGAACCTACAGAAAAGGTAAGTTAAAAATAGAAAGTGAGGTTATACTAAATCACACTTTTAGCCTAAAGTGCAAGTAAAGCATGACTGGTACCAAACCGATGCCGCTGTTGTAATCACAATTCTTATAAAAAATGTAAAGGAAGACAATCTTACTATAAACTTTGCAGCTTCATGTGTTCAAGTTACCATCAAGTTCCCAGATGAAGAAGATATTAACTTAAATTTTAATCTGTCACACGAAGTCGTTCCAGAACAATGCTCATATAAAATAACCCCTTCTAAGGTACCTGCTTTTATTTATAACAAAATATCTATTAAAGACAACTTTTGACAGATTGAGGTTAAGTTAAAAAAATGTGAAGGCATTAGATGGAACAAACTTGAAGGAGAAGAAAAAATTCTAAAGACGATTCCCGTAGAGGTGCCTCAAGCCAGTGGACCCCCTTCATACCCTACTTCTAAAAAGGGTAAAGATTGGTCAGTTGTAGAGAAAGAGATCAAAGCAGCTGAAGCCAAGGAGAAACCTGAGGGCGAGGAGGCTCTCAATAAACTGTTTCAGGAAATCTATGGAAAGGGCAGTGACGAGGTGAAAAGAGCCATGAATAAAAGTTATGTAAGTGTCTCAGTTTTTGTGTTGTCATTAGACTTGAGTCATGGTTTTAGATGGAAAGTGGAGGAACAGTTCTGAGCACAAATTGGGAGGAAATTGCGAAAGACAAAGTTGCCGTAAAGCCCCCCGATGGCATGGAGTGGAAAAAGTGGTAGTTCTGTTTTTGTATTTAATTAAATAAATTATTTAAAGACGCTATCGGTAAAGTGGTAACTTTTATTTCATTTTTTGTTTAAATGTTCTGGTCAAATTCTCAGATATTTTTGTGTTGAATACCAATTCGGACAGCCCCCTTGAGTGTCAGATTGGATCGAAGTTGAGATAAAAAACCTACGTTACGTTACGTGTGCGGGACGTCCTAAGCGGACTGAAAGTGGCAATACTGTCATTTACTAGTGACAAAGTGAAGAATTTAAATGTTACAGCATTGACAATTGTACGCGCGAAATTTGAAAGTAAGGATTTTATTTTGTAACATTAACATTTAAAACAAAGTTGGGTACAAGATACAGATTGTCATTTAGAACAAAGAAAAAATAAAAAATTCTGTCCTCTACCCCAGAAAAAACAAAACAAATGTTATTGTTCATTAAGGTACAGATAGGCTGAGGATTTTCTCTTTTCTTCTTTTATCTTGGTTGAACTGCTTTTATTTGATAAACTAGTGTACAATTATTAATAATTGAGTTCACATCTGCTCCCAGCATAATTTTTTTTATGGGTCGATAACGTAGAGCTCTTTGGTGGGAAATCTGACATGCGTCAAGCTGTAGACTGGGTGCTTTCCAACTCCTTGTTTTAAATGCTGGTTATTGTGTTAAAATGGCACTACATTGTTTAATTATTGATTTATTTGGTACGAGTGGGCGTCTTTATCATCAGGTATGTGGCAGTAGTAGCGTGTCAGTGTTGTATTATTCGCATAAGTGAAATAAAATGTATTTGAGGTTATGTGAAAGAACTAAAAACGTGAAACAAATGGTTATAAGCGCGGCAATACTGTTTCGATAAATGAAACAATAATCAGAAGTGTAGTTTAAGCGTATTATCAAAACCGCTGACTCGTCTCCTTGAAATTCTCCAAAAGTGTTTGTAATGATAAAGATCGAATTGTGCAATATTACAATACCCCAAAGGTGATTAGTCACCAATAAACTAAAATGTGACCTCAGGGTTTAGAACCAGTTTAGTAAAGTGTTGATAATTAATGATATTTGCAGAACTCGTTCAATAATTTCAAATCGACATCGAGAAGTACAGTGAAGTAATGATTTAATTCAGCCATGGATGAAGATAAAGTCTACAGTAGTGATCTCTCCTACCCCATGGAGGAAGTGACCAAGTGCCTCATCTACAGACTATTTGGTAAGTCAAACAATATTTTTAATAGAAATAATTGGTGACAGCGTGCCCTTGACCATATGCTTCATTATAATGCATTGCTATTTATTAGAGCAATGTTATTTAACTGGCTAATAACCACTCTTTGCTTTATCCGGTAATAAAACTCACTTGCCACTAGAACTAGGTAGCTCCACTGTTGATAATCAAATTTTTATCAGTTCTATTGAAACCGCATTTCATCCAATACGTTTGTCACAATGTGCTCGTTATTCAGTGAGTGTTAAATGATCAATTGCTTCAATTGTCCCTCGTTTTTCAGGTCAAGTACCTGCCAGAATCGTCCTTTATCTCTTATCATGGTCCGGCTTCCTTGTTTCGTTCATGATGCGAACCGACATCAATCTCGCTATCGTCGCGATGGTGGAGGAGCCTCCACAAGCCATCACCAATACCACACAAGAATACTGTTTTGCCATCGACGACTCAAATAATACCCATACTGTGGTATGTTTGAGGGTGGCGACAGTCACAATTACTCAGTTGATGGTTTTAGGACTATGGAGGCACTCTTCAGTGGTCGGCGAGGGTGCAAAGTTATGTTTTAGCGTCATTCTATTGGGCTTATATTGTGTCCCAAGTTGTCGGAGGGTGGGCTACACAAAAATTGGGCACGAAAAAAGTTTTTGGGTATGCACAGTTAGTGACGGCGATGTGCAGTTTGTGCATACCTTGGGCCAGCGAGACGCATTATCTTCTGGTTATTTCTCTTAGATTCATGCAAGGATTTGCTTCAGTAAGTAAAAATGCATTTTTTTTTAATATAAAATTTAAAAATACGAATCCGGATTTTAAATACACGTATGCACAATTCTGAGCCACATCTTATTGGTGCCGTATTTATTTATATTGATGATTTGAGAACAGCGCTCGCTTCGCTCGCGTATGACAGGCAACTTTAATCAGTGTAAAAAATTTGAAGAAACTAGGTACGCATTACAACAAAATTAACTCGCTTTGCTCGCCGAAGACTCTTCGAAGCCATAAAACGTTGAATGAGTCATACAGAGTTTCCGAGCTAAATTACAATTTGTAATGACGAACGTGCTATTGGTGCGGTATTTATTGATTTAATTGATGTTATTAAAATTTAGTATTAATCCAGACGAGATATCTGATCCTGCCAGACGATATTTACTGACATATTGATCAATTTGTTTAAACGTGATTGGTTTGTTAGTCTTAAATTTCCAAACAAGACCCATAGCTCTAACGATGTTAATTATTCGTCTGTAAAATGCCATGTGATCGAAAAAACGACGCATGTATTTTTGTTATCTATAGAATGATATTTCAAAAATGTCCTCAGACGTATATCACTAATGACATCACATTCCAAAGTCTCCTTAGACGTCGTTTTAATTCAATCACAGTCTTCCCTGGCTAATTCTAGTTTATTGACTTTTCTAATCAATTCCATAATTCATGACTGGCAAATATTTGACCTATTCGTAAAAATCTCAAGTAGGACAAGTTACTTCACATTAGAGTCGTTAGTACACCATCTGTTAAATCAATATTTATAATTTTTTATATACTAAGAAATGTTTACTTACATTACAGTGAAAACCGCATAAATTTTTTGTTTAGCTTGGTATAAATAGGTAAACAATAAAATTTTATTACCTGTATTTATGTAAATAAAACTTCGACTACAAACAGATAAATACGGCGTCGTAAATTATCTAAGAAGCCGCATTAATGACATTCAAATGTATGTTTAAAATCACCTTTTATTTGCAAGGCTGCGGTCACGAGACGCTAAATGCTTTTGTCACCTAGAAAATTTATGATCAAGGACGAAATCTGAAAACTTAGAATTATTTTTATTAACGGATCGTGCAGTTTCGCACAAAAACTCCAAGTTAGTCATAATATCTAGATAGGATATTTAGTGTATTTAAAATGTACGTAGATAGTTTGTAACAGTTGTCAGCCATGTTTGATAAATTTAGTAGTTTTGAAGGATTTTTGCGAGTCGTACTACTTGAAAATGATTATTTGGATACTCTTGGAACTTCAAGTGGTTAGTGAAGATATTGATGTGTGATGAAAAATAAAAAGTTTTTTTTTTTAAATGAGCTTTACTAAGTCTCATGAATTTTATAAAAGTTTTACGTCGTTATTCGAATATAATGACAAATGAGATTTATCCTACAAAAAAAACATGATAATTTTGATGAAGTTGCAAAGCGTTTTCCGGTTTTATCACCGGTTAGCGATAAGAGTAATTAATCTTTACTTGAAAATTATGTCATTGCAACAGCTTTATTTACAGTTAATTGTATCGTCTATATTGCAAGGATCCAGGATAATATTATTTCAGACTTTTGTGTAATACGGTTTCGCATTGAATTTCAGTAAACTCGCATGGAACTGAAATCCTTAATCTCGTATGTCTTGATTTTTATTGTTGATAGCACTGTCATCTGTTAATTTTTGACATTGTAATGAAACAGGTCATTTTATACATTAACCTTTAACAATTGAACAAAACACGCTACTCAATTAATGCACACGAACGACGTAGTGAAAAAGACAAGTGAAGGTTAGGGTAAAATTTAGAGCAAGCGCGAATTATCATTAATAGTTTATGTCGTTTTTCCTCCAATTCGATAATAATTTACTTGACGTTAAAACTGGAGGTTAAACTTCTTCCTCTCTTTTTCTTTTGGCTTTTGGACGTATGGACTCTCACTGCGCTAGGTCGATTTGTCAAAGATCGATGATTTTATGTCACTTAATATTTAACCTCAATGTGACAGCCAGAGCTACCAACATATTTTAACATTCAATGTAATTTCGACACTGTTTTAATGTATGAGGCTCAAAGAAATGTATTAAAAGGGGGACAGAAGTGTGATCATTTTTAAAGTGTTTTTTTTTTTTGTAAAACACATTTTTATTATTGGAATCTACGAGTGATAAGCATGCTTTTGTTAAAAATAACAAGTTCTTTCATTTTATGTTTTTAACCTTAAAACATATTGTAATGAGTTCCGTAATGACTGATAAAATATGCTCATACAACGCTTACGGGTATATGCCCTGTCGTCACCTTCATTTATTATAAATTTTCTTATTAACTGATCAATAAGGGGTAGAACTATTAATAGAATAATAGTTGTTGGGCTGTTTTGTTATCAATACCTTCAATGCGAAAACTGTTAATAGAAACCTTTGTTGTATAGATATTTCTATGTTAAAAAAAAAACAGGAACCACAGGTCGAATTTTGCAAATGTAATTTCGTTGTATTTTGCATGGAAATGTTTGAAATTGCTGCAATATGTATTAGGCCGTATCTTGCCCTAGCGAAAAGTTGCCAAGAGCGAAATTTGAATAGATTAATTTTAAGTTGTTTTTTTGGATTTTTAAGTCTGCAAATAATAAATTCCCTCATATTTCGCACTAGAATTCCTAAAATCAATTCCAATAGCGCTGTTCCGGTGATTTGAATGCATTTCGTATAGTTTATTGTGGATAATTTTTTTTGCTTACAATGGAGTTCCATTATCTCTTTGGGGAACGGACAATTTTGATGAACTTTTCTCTTTATTTGTCATAAAAATTTAAACAACATAATTAGATTTGTTTTTGAAATGTAGTATTATGAATTATTATTTTTGATTTATGCATAATTTCAAAAACACTTAATAAATTACTATAACAAAATATAAAGTATTAGTATTAGTACTAGGTTGTCGCAATTTCATGAAATCTTTATGAATATAATTCTTAGAATGGATCACTGATAAAGTTTTAGTACATATATCGGCACTTTTGCAATTTTTTATTGGTATTTTATCATATTGGATAATCAAACACGTAAAGTGATAATCTAAAAAATGAGTTCAGATTACGAGCAACATTTTTGTATATACTTTTTTTTAAATTTAACAAAATTTTAAACACGTTTGCTTTATTTTTTGATTCATAGAATTGCTTAGTTTTTACTGTATCAATGCTTTAAATTTTGAGTTTCTTTGGCTCTATCAATATTTTTCTACACTATTTGCATTTTTAATATTTTTATCTCTTATTCTTAAAGTTTTATGTTTTTTTACTTCACAAAAGCACTTGTTAACTCACACACCAAAAGTTGTCAAAAACTTAAACAAGTTGTGGTGAACACCAAATGAATAAGATCCAAGAATTTGTTTTTTTTTTCTGGTTTTGATTAGTTTCATTGATTTTATTCTCTCTAATTGCGTAGATTCTTTGAGCCTTTGATTTTTTTGATCCTATAGATTTTACAAATCTTGGTAATTTTTTACATTTTTTCAAAGTTGTAAATGCTTTAGATTTCTTCTACTCTTTGAATTATTAGATGTCTTAAGATTTATTACTAGTGATCGGCGCTTCGGAGTTTAAAACTGTGTAGCTCAGCACACACGTGTAAATGAATCACAGCGGCACAACGCCGATCAGTTAAGGTGGGCGACTGGACTGCATAGAAATAATGAGCTATCACTTGTTTTTTCGGTGCGATTAACAGTAGTACATTGGCGTCGAATACGCATTTTGCATCAACTACGTTGGTCTGTCGAAAAATTCCCGGTAGTATTGAGTAAAAATATTAATTAATAATAATAATTTCATTTATAATTTAATTTTCTTTTAATTTTTAACATCTCCGTGTGGGGTTTATTTTCATTTTAACTTTTCATTTTCAAGAATTTTATTTTCATTGGTTTATTTAATTTTTTATTAAAGAAGTATTATTTTAATTGTATTTTCAAATGAACCAAAAGTTCTGATTGGCATCGCAGCACCATGCTAAAATGAATAGAGGATTACGATTGCCTCTCTATTGTCAATGAGAAAGACATATATTGCAATATATGTTCAGTAACATTAAAATGTCCCCAAAAAGGGGGAGTTAAAAAACATTTGGAGTCTCACTTTCATATAAATAAAAATAATCCGTCTTCTATGGTAGACACTTTTAATGAGGAGCTTTGATTTCTAAATTTAAAGACCTTTTAACCCCTAAAAGAACACGTTTTACTGAGAAAAATTTCTAACGAGCAATCGTCAAATATGCAAACGCTCGTCCTTGGTCAGCGCTCGACCACACAGTGCACGCCTATGGATTAAAACCTCAACGCCGAACACTATTTATTACACTCTTTTAAAGTTTTAGTTTATTCTTAAAAATGTTTTCTATATTTTTAAAATTTTTTGGATTTTTGCCTCTTATTTGTAAAAGTTTTAAATTTTTGTACTTCTATCTTGTTGCAGTATTTTAATTTCTTCGATTCTTTGCATGCTCCTTTAAATTGTTTTTGTTTTTGCATTTATTTCATTTTTTAACACTATGAATTTTATATATTTTATTATTTTTACAATTCATTTTCTCTGGATTGTGCGCATTCTCAAGATTAAAATTTATACACATTTTAAATTTATTTATTGTTTTTTTACCTATTTTTACCTATGTATAATATTGAAATATTTAATTTCATTAATTTTAATTCATTTTTATCGTCTTCATTTATTTAAATCAATGCAAATATTAAAGATAGTAATGAAAATTACAAAAATGTTTATTTTTTATTTAAGTAAAACAAAACCTAAATTATTGTTTAAAATAGAATAAAATTGGTTATGCGTTCAAATTTTTTTTTTCAGCTTTTTTTAATAACAAAATACAATAATAAATACCGTCTTTCTATAACTGTATTTATATAAGAATTTTTTTTTCTAATGTTTTGGTAATTTATATTAAAAAAAAAATTCGAAGTAAATATAAGATATTTTTTTAATAACTTTTTTAAAACTACAGGGATGTGTGGAAAAATGTGACACAAAATCATTAAATGTATTTTACTTCGGCAATTCTTCAAGTATCGAATTTATTTTATCTTAAATGCTCTTAAAATGCTCTTCAAAATCTGCATAGCGCGATTCTTGATGCATTTTTAGAGTTTTTAAGGCAGGTTTCCGCAATTAATTCTATAAAAATAGTAATATGTGACATATAATTATGTCTTGAGTTTTTCAAAAATTAAAAAAAGTTAATTAAAAAAAAAGTGGGTCAGACCCCTCTTTCGTCTCTTACTTTTTTGGAGCATGTGAAGTTTTGATTGTTATAATTTAGTTGAATTATCGAAATATTATGAAAACGTTTTTCGTAATTTTTGATTGTTAGTTCATTATATCTGTACTGTCTCCATGGCTGTTATGACATCAATAACGGCCGTGACCGTTATTTATTAACAACACTAATATCAGTAACGTTTTTTGTTATCAATTTTTATTTATCGACAGTGACAATAATTAATAAAGCATTCAAGCAAAGATTAACAGAAATTAATATTAAAAGGTAAAAATATAAAAAAAATAATTCTAGGTTTCTGTTCTTTTCTCTGAATTGCACAAATTGTTGCATCTACAATTGTGATTTTCTTATTAACAGCTTCTTCGACGTATTAATAATTTGTCAAAAGTTCGTGGAGTTTGAAGGTGGTGTCCAAGGCTCAAAGCTCAACCTTTCCGAGTTTAAAAGTTCATTTAAACTCTGTTTTTTTGAGATGAACAAGTTTTTGTTTTGATGTGTATTCTGCAACGCAATAAAATCGGTGGCAAAAACAAAACAATTCAAAAATAATTGAGTATTCAATCAAATTTAGGTTATGAATATCAAATAGTCTTTTTCTGGAGTTTTTTTGTAAGCAAACAATGACAGCGCAGTAAATTAATTCAATGGATCGAATGAATAAACTCTCTTCCTCTATTTGAAGTGATGAGCTTTTGTACACAAGACGAGTGTTTTTATTAAGCCGTTTCCCGGTAAAATTCCCACTTGTTTTTTTCATGTTCAATAAATTCAAGCCTCTCAAATATAATTCAATATATATTAATATAGTAATATATAATATAATTGAAGAAAAAACTTTGTCTTCTATATAAAAATTAGTTTTTTCTTAACATTTGATAATGTTCAATATGGAGATTGCCACTTTTGGTACTATTTATATGCTTTATATATCCACAATATTAAAAAAACGATAGAAAATAATTGTTGTCGATGGCTGCAGAAACTTGGCGCAATAATTTCTTTTTACGACTCGTGTCAAAAATTGATTTTTATGGTTTGCCTCATCAACCAAGAAGTTCCCAAGTTAAATCGAGCGTTTAAGACAAATGATTTTAGCGTTAACAAAATTTTATGAAGCGTAGCGTAAAAAATATCATGTATATATCTTGAGCACTTACGCTCGTGTCTTGACTTTCATACTCGAGCAATAAAGAATAAACCTGTACTCTAAATATGCAAATAATAGTTTTGTATTTATTTCATTTTATTTTTTATTTTCTCGTTTTAGGGTTTGACCTGGCCCGCCATGTACGCCCTCGTCGGCCATTGGATCCCCGTCCCAGAACGTAGTCGATTCATGTCAAGTTTTCAAGGTAAACACACTTTTTAATTTGAGTTCCAATAACCTACTTTGAATCTTATACAGGTTTCAGCATCGGCATCGGAGTAACTTACCCTTTGTGTGGCTTCCTGATTGCCCACCTCGGCTGGAGATCAGTATTTTACACCACTGGTTCCATCGGCGTTCTTTGGTGCGGAATTTGGTACCTCCTAGCGTTCGATAGCCCAGAAATGCATCCCAGAATTAGTTTACAAGAACAACAATACATCAAAGAAAACACTGTGAATACATATGCAGCCACGAGAAAACAAAGAGTTCCATGGAAAGCTATTTTGACATCACCACATGCTTGGTCCATTGGCGTTACTACGTTTGGGAGGATATGGGTGCATTATACTTTCATCATTCCAGGACCCAAGTATATGAAAAGTATTTTGGGCTTCAGCATCGAAAAGGTGATTTTTAGCGTTACGATCCGTCAAATAGCGAAAAATAAAAATAAAATTTTCGATTCGTTAAAACTTTCTAATTATTGATTTCAAGAATCACACAGGGTTTGAAAACTATTTGAGACATTATGTTATAACATTGTACTTCTTGTAAAAGAAATCTTTTAAAAAGTGCCTATGCATAAATAAATAGACACTTTTTTGTACAGAGTTTTCATAAATGTTTCATGCATCCAAGAAACCATAATTTCTGTTCCGCCTTTTTGTGCCGCTCGCGCTGTACCGTTTTTGAACTAGTGCTGTTACTTCTGACCTTCGTCAATAGCGTCACTCAATAATAAACTGTCAATTACATTCATTATTTATTCAAAATCAAATTAATAAGAAAAATTACATAGAAATTCAGTCAGCTTTATCTAATCACTTGTGAAGAGTATGTTGTTATGCAACTAACAATTATCTTCGTATCATTATCTTCCTTAAGCGGCATTTTTTAATTTGCCTGTAAAATCACCAGGCGACTAGATGAACTCATTTTCTAGCATGGTATATTATTTTGTTTTTTTAAGTTGTCAGAAAATTCAACAACGGACATAAAGGCAATAAGAATTTAATTTGCAATATCATAATTCCTTTGACAATTTACAGAACTTTTAAAAGTTCCACTATTATAAAGAATTGGCAAATCAGCAGCATTTTTGTTTTTCATAGATATGTAATGCATGATGAATCTTTGATAAAAACTCTGTATAATAGTTATTTATGTAAGGAGGCCGTAAAGACAATATATTTTTGAAGAAGCCGATGTTTGGAGGATGCGGGCATGCATAAAAGATAATTTGGCGACCACAAAAGGTTAAGAAAATGCAGGAGGTAAAATAGTATTTTTTGACAGGCGAATGCATAAAATTCATTTTCACAGCTGTGATAGAGTCCGGAAAGTAAGTGTTATAAAATGATCGCTCAAAAGATACATTAAGTTCCAAGTCTAAAAAATCTAACGCGGTTGGGAATATCAACGTCGATGACACGTTTATTTATGTGTAAATTGCAAAAATTATGTTTATTTGATTTATCGCCCAGTCGGAAGAATCCAACCGGGCTTCAAAAAATTCGTCATAGACTCATTTGTATTGTTCCCCTCCACGGAAATCTTTAGTAAAAGGCGAAAGATTTATTCGCTTTGAAGGGAAACCAGAGTGCCATTTGCCAGAACGGTTCGGCACTTAATATCACGTGGAACTTTGAGCGTAGAGACTAGTAACATGTGGCGCCCTCTAACTATCAACTATAACACTAAATTTGACATGTGTTGCCAGTGAGTTCAAACTACGTTAATTGAAACTTGAAAATTGAACTAATTGAAACTACTACATAGCTTATGCTTAAAGTACACACGATTCGTATGAAAAGGTTTAAAAACTACCTAAAATATGCCAAAATGTTTTGAATTTTCATAAATTGTTTAGTTTTTTGTTATTTGCTAGATTCATTTTATCCCTTAAACTTCTTAGATCTTTCGAATTCTTTGAATAACCAGGATTTTAGTTTTTTGATTTCCAATAATTTTCTAGCTTTTTTTTTTTAATTATCTTTGTATATTCGTTATATTCGTTGCTAACTTTTGACCGTTTTAATGCTTTAGATTTTTTTTTTGGGTGCTTTAAACTTTTAAATAATTTAGATTTTCTATATTCTTTATGTCCTCTAACTTTTTTATTCTTTAGATGTTTTAGATTTTGTTACATGAGTTAGATCCTTTAGAATCTCATGGATTCATTTTTTCTTTATATTTTGAATCCTTTGGAATTCTTTTGGTTATATACATTCTTATTAGATTTAATAGATCTTTTTCAATTGCCGTTGAAATTTGTTTTGTTTTGATTTGTTGGTTGTTCAATTTCTTTGGGTTTTCCTTTTTAATTTTTAAGTTTATTCTCTATTCCCTATTCTCTTGTTTTTTTTTTTAGATCATATAAATTGTTTAGATTCTCTCTTTGGAACCTTTTAGAATCTTTTAGAACCCTTGTATTCCTAAGATTTTTAAATTTTTACATCATTAGCATTTTTCATTTTGCTTTAGAATCTATGCATTTATTGGAAACTTTCAATTTTGAATAGATTCAAAGCTTTAGGTTGTGGATCAAGATTATTTCAATTGTTCGCGTTTTTTTCAATGCTCAGTGGAGCCTTTCGATTAGCACCCATTGAATTCTCTGGATTTTTGAAATCTCGGGGTTATTTTTAAACATTTTTTGTAAATCTTACATTTTTTCAATTCTTTGGGTTTTGTTAATCCTGTGCATTATTTTAATTGCTCAGATTTTCTGTACTCTTTATATCCGTTAGATCTTCGCATACATACCACGTTTTTAGCTGTTTTAGGATTTCTTATAGTCTTAGATTTTTCAAATTTAGAATCTTTGCATCCATTGTAATTTTTATATTCTTTTAATATTTTTTTTGTATTGTAGATTCTCCGTTTTTTTTTTTCTATATTTTGAGTACTTTAATTTTACATTGTAAAATTCGTTTCAATACTGTAATTTTTATTTAACTTTAACTTTCGAGTTTTCTCTTTTTTTTAGATTTATTTTTATTTACTTTTATTAATTGTATTCTTTAGATTATTTTTCACTGTTTGCATGCATTGTGAATTATGATTTGTGATACTTTATTTATATTTTGAGCATTTTTCGATGCGTTCAGATACTTTGCATTTTTTGTATTCTTTATATTGTTATTTTTCTAGATTATCTATTTTTTTTGAATTCTGGAATATCCTTTAGATCGTTGTATCCGTTCCAATTTTTTGATGTTTGAAAACTTCGTACTGTTTGTATTTGGACCTTCGAATTATGTATTTAGATTTTCTGCAGTCGCGCCCACAAAATTTCGGAGGTCAAACTCATTCGATTGTCATAAAGTCTAGAACACTTTTTACGTATTTCTAATCTTTTTTTTGCATTGTCATATTTGTTCAAGTTAATTGTGTTTCATGGCATAAATATTTAACGCCTTGTAACAGAACCATGACTGTGCAAGAATAATTACTTTAATTTCATTGTTCCAAGCTAGAGCGAGCATGTTTGTAGTTTAAATTTGAAAATTTAAAATTAATGACAGTAATGGATAAGCTACACATAAATTTTTGAGATTTAAAACATTTTAAACATCAGGATTTTCCACAAACTATTTTTGGTGATATGATACTTTCACAGTAAACGTAACCTTAATATTATTTTTTATTATTTCAAAATTTTAATTAAAAACATTATTTCCGGCCATTTCTCAAAGAATAATGTGATTTTGGCTTTATGTTTCCACAGCAGCATTTCTTGTAGCTGGCGCACCCTTTTTTTTTAATCTTCATGGAAAATTGAATTTCCCTGTCTTGGTAGGTAAAAAGAAGACATTTTTGTGTACTTGGACGGAAATCTGTTATCATTGTCATTCGTGAATAATTCTCATATACTTAATAGCTTTACTATTTAGAAGTATTTTGATCAATTTTTTTTTCTTTTTTGCAGAACGGTCTACTTTCTGGCGCTCCTTTCATCTGCAGTTACATTGCATCCGTCTTCTTCTGTTACATAGCCGACAAGTTAGTTACAAGAAACCTCATGTCCCTCACCAACGTCCGCAAACTAATGACAGCATTATGTACGCCTACTCTTTTTTACCAAGGAACCAAAATTTGACTAAACTTTTTCAGCTCAAGTGGTTCCCGGTCTCTTAGTTCTACTAATCAGCTACCTCGGTTGTGACATCGCCCTCGTCCTCGTGGTGTGGTTCTTGGCCGTCACTTTAATCACCGCTTCTTATGCTGGCGCAATGGCCAACGTCGTCGACATCGCTCCTAATTTCGCAGGGCCTGTGCTAGCCTTCGCCCAGACGATCCACATGTCGGCCAGTTTCCTCAGTCCATTGGCAGCCTTTCAATTGCTCAATGAACAAGAACATTTGATGTCAGCGTGGCGAACTGTGTTCTACGTTACAGCTTTTGTTTCGATTTCCACCTACATTACATTCCAGATCTGGGGAACTTCTGAGGTAATCGACAGTTATTTATGCAACAAGGGGGATAACTAAATTTTGCAGATTCAACCGTGGAACTACCCTGATGGCGTTCCCGACAACAAACAGGAGCGCGAAGAACTCATGACAGAAAAGATACCCGATGTTGTGACAAATGGGAAAACGGACGATAATGTAGCGTAAACTAATACTCCCTTTACTGCACATGGCACAAGTAACTTAGGAGTCTGTTCATCTCCAATTTCCTCATTGATATTGTGATAAGTTTAGAGTCAGGGCCTTTAGGTTAGTAAATAGAATTGTTAGTGGTGTCCCCACCATTCTGACAATCAAAATGTTCAAGGCGAGATGGTGGGGGGTACTTCTGATGACAATAGTATATTGACAGTATTTCATATTCTATATTTTTTTAAATGGGTGGGCATTGGTGCTACAGCCGGGTATTAATGTCAACTTCTGTTAAAGCACATAGAATAAGACCAATTTTCGAGTATAAATGTTGATAGTGAGATTTTAAGACCAATTTTTGTTTGGTATACAGTCTTTTGTGGTATTGTAGTATTCAAATTTGTCTAGGTACATAAGCATTTAACTCATTACTACATAAGCATGTATTACCACTACTTTAAGATGCCTATGCGTCCGTGAGCTTAACCGTCGCTGACAAAATGAAGCATTTTTACATCACTCTCAACAAACGACGGTTAAGCAAAGATGGCGCGAAATTGTTTAAAAGGACATATATCTACATACTTAATAAATGTAGTTCTAGTTCGAGATTGTACGATTGCATCGCGGTACTTAACTTACAAAGTGCCAACTTCTCGTAGTTGATCAACTGTACTGTTCCTTTTATATGATTTTTATTTTGAAATGAGTTTCCAGTAGGTTTTGGAAATATATATTTTTTATTGTATCATGTGTGATTATTTACAGGGTAAAACAACGTTTTAACAATTGAAAAATAATTTATTAAAGTATTAAAATATAATTTTCTATAATCATTCACATATTCTTTTCATAAAAAATTGTTTAACTCGTATATGTTACAACTTCTTACATAACTATGATATCTGCGACGTTATGACAAAATAACGGAACCGCACGCCCCACAGAAATCCAAACTTTAAACTCTGTATCAGAAAAGAAAAATCAAGAGATTCACAATATACAAATTTGTATGTACAAAGGAAGACTTATCAATAAATAAAAATTAAAGTTAATTGAGCTTAAAAAATTACACAGGCAAAATTTCGTTGTTATTCTCCTCGGTTCACGCTGTTATTTCACTAGAAAACAAATCATACGTTAGTTTTTTTTAGTTACAAAAAAGGGAGTTATAAACAGGGCATGCGTTCGTAACGATTCTCGTCAACAAGAGCTGCTGATACTTTATAACTACCTTAAATATTTTTGCTGTTGTAACAAAGCTGTTAACGCACTCATTTGAAGGCGTCAATAGATCAAACACAAAATCTAGGAACTTTTTTTCGGTTGGTAACACATTGGATGAAATGTCAAATGTTAGTATGAGTTTAGGCTTACAGTTTTTCAAGCCAGATACAGAAAACTTTCATTGACAACAAATTGACCGTGACAATTATGACAATTAAGTCTACTTGAGTCGTTTAAAGTGACAACTTTAAAAGGTGTCACCAACTGTCACAAAATTTCCTAAATTATCAAATTTGATTTAATTTGTTAAAAATAATGTATTTAATGGGCAAATTAGAAAAAATAGCATAAAAAAACTAGTTTTATAAAACATAAGGACGTAGTTTTTTAAAATGCTATCAAGCAACTCACCTCATTAATAATTCCCTGCTCGTAAGCAAACCTGATCTAGATCGAGATCGGACCAACTGAGCCCGTCGTTCCGCTGAAAAAAAAATCGTTAACAGCGTGCACTTTAAACAGACCTCTCAAATCATGTTAACACGTACCCAAAATATTTTCCTCAAAGCAGTCTGTTCATAATTACTTTGTCTTTAAACTGTGACGTGAAAAATGATACTCACCACCTGCGGGTCGACTCCCTCGTTTCCGTTTCTGCTCTCTATTGAAAGCACTTCCGGTTTGTAGCGCCTCCAGTAAACTATCCATGACGCCTTCCTGTGTTTCTGAAGGATTCATGTCTATGATAGCTTTCTTCCTAGCGTCTCTCTCCATTCTTTCTCGATCTGCTTTCTCTTTTGCCAGTCTTGCTTTTTCTTTCTTTTCTTCAAGTTCTCTTTCCCTGTCATTATCTTTTTTCGCTTCCTACAAGGAATAGGTTACTCTCGTTTAGCGTTTGTGGAATCAACTTACAATGAAACTGTCCTTGAAGGTTTTCAAATCGGTGAAAAATTCCTCCAGGGTATACTTTTGTTTGTCAAACACAAAATATTCCGCTAGCTCTGTATACAGACTATCCATTTTTTTGAACATGTTTTGCAAGACATCGCACTGTTCTCGAGCGTCTTGCGCAAATTTCTAAAAAGAAGCTTGATAAAAAAAAAGATTACGGACATCTAGTAGTCCCTGATATCTTTGACAATTACAGATCAACTAGTGTCAAAAATACAGAGCTACCAACATTTTTCAAAATCCAAAGCTTGCTCAGACACAGTACTCACCTCCATGACTTCCACAAACCTATCGTCTTCGTTTTGTGGAACTTTATTGTTGGTAATATCCGTTTGTAAGTTTCTTATATTACTATCCATTTGTTTAAGAGTTTTTTGTATCGTGTCGATAGATACACGACTCGCTCTGAAAACACAAATTGTCATCCTGGTGAGAAAATTAATGATACTAACCTATCAATATGTGGCATCTCATCATAGAAATTCAACAACTCTGGGAACTTGGTTTCGGCAGTCTCAACGATGTAATGTAGTAGCGTTTGCTTGTTATTTACGTCTTTAGTGCCTGTTAACTGTAAAAGAAGTCCAGTTAACTATAATTTCATCGGATTTACAAACGTGATGATATATTTCCAGCGTTAGAACTAATGAATTGAACGACTATTAAAATACCGTAGAAACGATTACAATACCGACATAATGGCGGACTTATTTGCTACTCTCTAGGGATAAAATTGCAAATTTTCGACCTTAAGGCATGCGAGCTCCCATCTTGAATGAAAAGTGCACAGAACGCGTTTTTACAGAACAATTCGCTAATGGTTCGTCATATGAGAAAAATATTCAAATAAAAGTAGTAAAAGATAAAACTTCCAACTTTTTTGTTTATATATGCTTCTTATAAGTTTAACAGTAACTGACATCCATTCGAAAAAAGATGCAATTTAACGAAATTACAACGATTTTTCTACACTAATTTGAATTATCCCTATTTATTTTTCAACAAGAAGCTGCAAATATGTCTCAAAAATTAATTTGGATCATTACATTTACATTTCGTACGAATTTAACTGTTTCTGAGTGGCGCAAACGAACTTACCTTAGTTAAGAAGCTCATTTCGAAACCATACGCTTGCGCATTGCGACTTCCCGAATTCATGTAATTCCCCAGAAGAAGAATCAATTCAAGCATCCGCGCAAACTTTTTGCTCTTTTTCACCTCCTCGCATGCTGTCGTTGCCGCCACAATATCCGGTTTCGTGTCTTGTACCATTTCCGTATAATGATGCTTAAATCTAAGAGAAGTCAACCTAGGTAACAATCGTTTTACTTCAGATATCTTGACGCAAAACTGTTCGGCTTCGGTTAACTCCTTGTATTTATCTTTGTACTGTTGTAATTTGGCCAGTTGATCCGCTGGTGGTAAGTACTGTATTAATTGTTCGAGGACGTTCTCTGTAAGGACCTCACAGTCGCATTGTAACAGACATTTTGTGATAGCCTCGTACGACATGTGCTTCAAGGAACCACCGAGTAGTATACTAATACTTTGTGCGGATTTCCCATCCAAGACTTTCAACTCTTTAACTTTTTTCAATGTTCCTGTGTTAACGTTGCCGCCGTCCGCTACGTCGTCGAGTTTCTTTGCTGGTTTCGACGAGAACTTCTTTGCTAAACCGTCTAGAATTTCGGCGGAAGCGAGTTGTTCTTCTTGGACCTTGACCCAGAAGGCCTTTTCCGACATTTTTTGCGGCACGATCTGGAAATACAAATGGATCACGCCGTTAAGAAGAGAATAAAACTTACCGTCTTCCAATTTGCCTTCTTCAACGGTCCACTCACATCCCACTTCTTCTTGGGTTTCAACCCATGAGGTAGAGTATTTGCCATTCCAGGCAATGGCACCATTCCCGGCATACTCGGTCCTCCCATGGGAGGAGGCGGCGGACCCATTCCAGGGGCAGGCGGCGGTGGAGGTGGACCACCCATTCCCGGCATCGGAGGAGGAGGTGGTCCACCCATGCCTGGCATAGGAGGAGGCGGTGGTCCACCTGATCCGGGCATCGAAGGGGGGGGTGGACCGCCCATACCTGGCATTGGGGGTGGCGGTGGACCTCCTGACCCGGGCATAGGTGGAGGAGGGGGACCATCTGTTCGACCTAATGGTGGAGGCGGTGGTGCGCCGCCTCCAGATGACGAACTCAAAACATTGCCAATTTGACTGACCACAGATGGAGATAGTTTACCCCCGGATTTTTCTGGGTTACCCGAATATAGTTCGAGTTTGGCTTCGGCTTCGGCTTTCGCGCTTAAAGCTTCTTCTAGTTGCTTTTTCAAATCTTCTACTTTTGTATTGTCTGCTTCATACGGTTTGTCTAAAAAAAATACGTCATGCATTTTTTAATTTTGATATAGGAATCAAGAATAAAGAAATTACTTCTAAATGAATTCAATTTGGACAATTTAAAGAATTCAAGGCAGCCAAACGGTTCAAGTAACGAAGAATCTAAGCATCTACAGAAACTAAATAAACTAATAAAATCCACAGAAGTTATAAAACCTAAAGGATCTAAGTTTCAAGATATTAAAAAGATAAAGATACACAAGAATCTAAAGAAGCAAACCATTTAAAGATTCGAAAAAATTTTGCAAAACTAAATAATCCAAAAAGACAGAAAAAAAAATGAATCCAAGGAAAGATTCAACATACAAAGACTGATGATTTGAAGGTACCTACCACAGAAAAAGAAAAATGTTTCAAAAAATCTAAGGAATTCAAAGTTTCTAAATCCACTAGCACAAAAAAAAACAAGTCAACGGATTTTACGAATCCATAAAAACTAAAAGATCTAAATACTTCTTTATATTCAAAGAAACTAAATCTGACATCTAACAAATTTTATGAATCTAAAAGATATAAAAACTATATATATATTATCTAAAAATATAGAAAGAAAACAAATCGGCCAGAGATTTAAAAAGATCCAAGATACAAAAAATACCAGAGATTTTTACAATACACAAAAACTACATAATCCAAAGCATCCAAAGACTTCAAAATATGACAAAAACATAAAATCCAAAACAGCCAAATTTCCAAAAAGCCCACAAAAAATACCAAGGAGGTAATGGATTTTAAAGATCCATAAAAACTACAAAAGCAATTAATACGATTAGAGAATTTGACAGATCTAAAGAAACAAAATAAATATAAATACTGAACATTAAAAAATCCTAAAACATCTATCGGATTTCGGAACCCAAAAATTCAAAATGCGCAAAGAAAATAACGCAAGAATTTACAAAAAAGATCAAAGAATCTAAAAAATCTAAAGGATAAAAAATACTTCCCTCCAAAAAAAAAAACACAGAATACAAATGGAGCTAAGAGTTCAGAGTTTAAAGGAAACAAAAAAAAAATTAAAGAAGATCTAAAACAAATTATCGTTCTTAGGATGTAACAGCTCCAAAAAATCCAACAAACTAAACAACCAGGAGAATTTAAAAAATATATATTTCAAAGAATAAAAATAATTTGAAGCGCCCTTATGTAGAAAGAACCCAAAAAGGTCAAAAAACAAAAGATTCCAACGATTTTAAATAATCTAAGAAAATCTAAAGATTTATAATAAGAGATTCTAGAAAGTTTACAAAACAAAGAATGCAATGGATCCATGCAACCTAAAATATTAAGCCAAGAAAATTAAAAAAAAAGAATTGAAGACACCCAAATATACAAAAATGTCGAAGGTTCCGAAGCGTTCAAGCTAAAAAAAATAATTCTAAGATGTAAGACAAGATGATTAAAAACAATTAAAAAGCAAAAAAATCAAAACTAGTCCAATTTTTACATATTTTATAGTCTAATTTATTTCATATCGTCAAGGTTGAAGCCAGGTTGGTTTATCAAAAACACGTATCAAATTTCGAAATCGTTGACAATTCTTTCGGAGGCTGTTTTCAGTTAATGAATAATAAAAAAAAAGTGAACATAAAAAACCCAATTTTCTAGATGCCTTGTTTCTATTTCTACTGTTTTTATAAAAAATAAATGTAGAAGAGAATCGCGGCATCCGTGCAGGATGGTAAAAACAGACACTAGTACTACTACAAACAATACTGATCACTTGATAAAGCTTACACTCAAATTAAAACTGTAAATTTCAGCCACATTACCTTTCAGTTCGTCGAGCAATGGTTGCAAATCCAAATCAAAATGTTTCTTCGAGAAGTCCGGATCTAAACCCGACTTCTGTAGAACAATCTGCGTTACACATTCCTCTATAATTTTAAAATACGCAGGCCTGTAACAAAACTCATCAGCATTTCGTATTTAATCAAAAAAGGTTACAAACCTAACATTTACATCGTCTCTTATAAATAACAAATGTTGCAATATACTTAAAAAGAAAGGTTCAGCTGGTGTATCTAAAGTCGTATTCTTTAATACTTCAAAACAGTCCTGGATGTCATCCATGTCTAACCTAACTTTGTCAAAACGCTCGTGCAACTCGTCTAAATCGCTGTCTTTCTGACTTTCAAAAACTTCAAATTGAGTTTTGATCATAGGGTTGGTTTCATTTTTCAGTTCAACTTCAATAAGATTTTTATGGTTATTATTCCAACTAACAAACAAAAAAAAAGAATACTTTCTCAAACCCCGCTGAAATGTGAAATAAGCGGACCAAAATCATAATAGTAACAAGTGTTCTAAGATTTACGGTCCAAAATACAGTGGCCACTGTGGTTTCAAATTTTCATTGGAGTTGAGAAATGGTTCATAATACTCACTTAAAGTGTCATAAAGACCGTTTCGGACGATCTCATTTCGCAGATGCACTCGGAATTCGAAATCATCAGTTTGAGAGAGAAGCGCATTAATAAATTGGAAACACATACTCTGAAAAAAACAAAACAAAAATTACAAGAACAATGACGAAATTTACCAACCACAAATTTAAATATCCTCTTTTTTGTCCACTTAGAAAACTTCATTTTTATATAAATAGCCAACAAAAATACGTAACTAACAACACAAACAACTACTTAACGAACATCAAACTGTATAAATCTTCAAGCACTAGACTATACCTCTGCTATCATCACAAAAAAAGTGGACAAAAACTAAAGACTTTTTACCTGTAGTTCTGCGTTGTTAGACTTTGTGATGCCATTCACAATCGGCAAAAATCTAGATATATCTTTATAATCAGCGACTTTGGTTATCGCCGTTACCATCTTATCAACTCCTGTACTTCCAGAAGCAGAGTCGTCCAGAAAGCACAAAGCGGCTAAGATCTTCAAAGCTTGAATCATCACTTGTGGCTTGGTGTAATCTAAACATTTAGCGACGCTTTTGTGTCCTTGGTCGTATCGCAAAAAAAGCTTAAGACCATCTGTGTTATTCATAAGTTTTTCCACACATCTAAGGCTTTCGTTCTGAATTTTCGTATCGTTTCTAGAAAGAAATTGTTAAAGGAAAATAGTGGAATAATCGTGGGAGATGACTTACTCTTTCAAACTTAATTCTATAATTTTAAAAATTGTTTTCATTCCTACGTCCCCGAATTCTCGGACCCAACTCAAAGGGTTGTTCGTAAGAGCTATCCTTAAAGACTCTACGCAGTTAAGTATCTTAGGTAAGTTCAAGCAGTCGGGTTTCGAATACTGGTCCAGATAGTTGATGTAGTCTTGAGGTTTATCGAACTTATGACCTACGTCTTGGATGGAACCTTTACATTTTAGAACCAGCATATTTTTCTTCTGGTCTAAAGTCATTTTTGTCAGAGGCATTCTCTTATCATTCGTCAAATTCATATCGGTCTGAAAAATAATGTAACATATTTAATATAAATGCTAGTTAATACATTGTACTGTTAGAGATTTAGAAAAATCTATTTTTTGAGATGACTTATTAACTGAATTTTCGTCTTATCAATAATTAAAAAAAACAAAAGCTAACGACTACTTGGTCTACGTTCATATCTAATAACAATAATAAATTGGTAATTTTAAAACAATGTGGCCATAAATAAGTTTTGAATTAAATATTATATGAACGAATAAAAACGGCAAAACAATGTGGCCATAAATAAAAGTTCGAGAAGACTCTAACAAATCGAAAATATTCCATTTGATCGAATAAAAACTGCGTTGAAGCAGGAATTACAACTATGTTAGCAGTTCTGTTCCTTCGAAACGTCTCTTCTAACAGTTTATTGTTAAACATTATGTTATTTGTAAAGTTTGTAGTTTTCTTTGAGAATTTTCTAAACTTGGAGCAATTAAAAAATGATAAGCTGTCCCATTTTGTATTGCGAACGAAGCGAGCGAACTTCTCTGCAGTTAAACCAAATACACTAGGTGTTTTTGAAAAGTACAAAATAGAGATAGTGTTAGTCTATGATAAAAAAAAGATCAAAGATAAAAAAAGCTACATTGAAAGTCTTTTGTTTTCACAATAAAATTAAAATAAATTATCTAAAATCTCAACAATTAACTAACTCAATATAGATTTTCACCGGCTGTCTATTGCGAGTAAAGCGAGCGAGTTTTCAGTCAAGTAAACACAACAGTGTTCTTCACACAAACATTTTTTGGTAGTTCTAAAGAATCATTAGAAATTTAAATGCATATCACTCGACGTAATATCCTGTTTTTATCTTTTTATTTAATTCACAAATAAAAAATTTAAATTGCAAAAAAAATCATGACAGATACAAAAGTAACAACTGTTTTTTACTACCAAGGACAACATCGTGGAAAAAATAATAGGTATCCCTTTTTGCCTTCTTAAGAATTGAATTTTAAGAAATAAATACGCTCCGTAAAAGTTATGACCATAGTTAAAACCGTTTGGGGATATACGTGTATAGAAATGTTAATTCTGAAATAACAAAACTTACAGGTAACAGTGCTACCAACAAATCAAAATAATATAATGCCTATGAGACAGCTAGTCACAATTTTTTTTACATTAACAATTCCTTCAAGTTTGTTGTCAAAATAGCTTCAAATTAAGATACAACTATGTGTTTTGTTGTTTTTTGCTAACAAAAGTAAACAAAAAAACTGTGATTTCATTCCAAAATCCCCCACTGTGATCATTTTATAAAATAGCAGGTGTTCGAATAAAAAATTAAATTTAGTTTAGTAGTTTATCCACGCCCGTAGAATATAAATAGATTGACACACTCACACAATTAATTACCGTTTGTTATAATTCAGTAAATATTGATTTGCTTGTTGTGTTTATGCATTAGAATTGTAATGCAATGTCATTGTTTGTATTTAGGCACTTAGATAATAGAGTCACTGACAGTTAGTAGAATCAAACTAACACAAAATTTGTGAGATTATTGACAAAAACGACAATTCAAAACTTTCAGATTTTAAAACACATAAAACAATGTTTGACTCCAAACTGTCAAAGAGATGTTTTAACAGAACAAACGGAGCTACCAATAGATTTAAAATCCAAATTTTGCTAAAACTCAACTATGACTCGATCACATGACACTTCTTTACCAGACCCTAACTATAATTGGTATTTTTTCAGTGGCTTATCCATGTATTTAGTCTGTTAAATAATAAATTATTCACTTGGGTAAACTTCATTAAAGCTTTTAATAATTTTAAAATCTAAAAATTCAAAAATACTGTTACGGCGCGTTTAAATCTCCTGATTTTTGTCTCACCACATTAACATGTTACAGAAACATATTGCAATGCCTTGAGATATTTCCACAATTTATATTTACATTTCCTAATCAAGCAGAAAAAGGTTTGCAATTTTAGCCACTTGCAACGGAAGTGTAAAAGTTGTAATGAAATATGCATGAAGATTATTCAAGTGTGCCGAAATTACCGCGCAACAATTTGACGCTACATACAATGACCAGCGAGACAAAATAGGTCCACATGCTTTCTACGAAAATATAAGATAATCCTAGAGTTTTTTCAAAAACAATAAAATTTTGAAATCTGCCAATGTTTTTCGTACAAAATTTAACTCCATTCTGTAGTATTAATGAGTTTTATTTCCTCTTTCAGAGTCGACTGACTTTCCAATTCATGATGACATGACAATCGATTGATAAATGCGAATATTGCAAAAAAGTAATGCTTGGCACGGTTGATTACCTTTTGA
The DNA here is from genome assembly GCA_030157275.1 of Cynaeus angustus. Lineage (NCBI taxonomy): Eukaryota > Metazoa > Arthropoda > Insecta > Coleoptera > Tenebrionidae > Cynaeus > Cynaeus angustus. The sequence continues at coordinate 12,826,485 of CM058065.1, forward strand.
TCCGGTTGCCAAGATTTTTTTATTTATGGAACGTACGCCTTTATGCAGCTAGTTGCAAAAAAATATCAAGTGAAATACGCTTATTCTATGCACTCTCTATACCTTGCTATATAATATATTTTAGTTACAAGTGAAATATGACACTATGTAAGCTTGTAAAAACAAGCACTAACATGAATATACATTATTATTATTATTATTATTATTATTATTTTTAAATGTGGGTAGAACAAATGTGATTACAGCAACCTAATGTGCAGCAGTAGCACGTAATTATTATTAGTACTATTATTATAAATAATAATAATAATAATAATAATAATAATAATAATAAGTAAAAAAAAGGCCAATCCGAAGAATCTGAACTATCTGAAGGATGTGAAGGATCTGAAGGATCTGAAGAATTTGAAGGATTTGAAGAATCTAAAGAATCTGAAGGATCTTAAAAATCCAAAAGAACAAAAAAGAAACCAAAGAAACCAAAGAATTTAAAGAATCTAAAGAATCCAAAGAAATTGAAAGAATCGAGAGAATCCAATTACACTTTGAAAATCTAGAGAATTTTTCCAAAATCATAAAAATTCACAGCATTTACAGGAACTAAAAATATTTAAAGATTTAAATATTACTGTTACATCTTTTTGCATATCCATTCAAAAAATTTTCAAATATATTTTCCGCTTTTACAGGCAAATAACGGTGTGGAAGCGTTATTTAAATTTTTCTTTGTTCATTTTTCAGTAAGAGAATTTTCTCGTTCCCGACACAATAATGCACTTAGCAATGTTTTACTCTTAAATTTAAAAAACTAGTACGAAATGATGAATCAGTACTAATAAAGATGAGTTCAGCAAGAAAATACATTTCATAATTGAAAGAACACACATTTGTCACCGCTAACATTCTGATAATTTTCTTTGTCATTTACTTATTTACGCAGAGATTAGTCTTCCTGTTGGGCACTAATTAAAATGCCGCTAAAAAAGCAAAGTTTACAAACTAAGACAGAAAACGTTCCATTCCTTCCGAGAGACGGGTGGTTTGTATAATGTTTTATTTACAATCTTTTGTAGTTAAAATGACCGGTTTGAAATGAATTCGATTTCGATTGTTTTATTATTAGAACTAAAATTAATCTGTAAAAATCTCAACTTTTTAATGGTCTATCACTTTTAAAATTAGAAACACCATACAATTAGAACCATAATGTTGGTCGCTCTGTTAACGACTTTAATACTTCAGAACTGTTATAAGGAATATATCAACAAACCGACAATGATAGTGACACGAGCTTCACCATTTCCCGGCGACTTTTTTACTATATGCTCTGTCACTGTCACACGAAGAACTACCAACACATTTCTCGGTTTGATGACGTTTTTTAGATCATAGGATATGGTAGTGACTAATTGTACTATTTTTTGCACATAATATTAATGTGATGTACTTATTTTAAGTTAATTATATAGATTAAGCAAATAGTCTGAAACTTATTGTTTACAATTAAATGATAGTGAGTGACAAACGTTTGGCTTTTTGGCATTTGTTATTTCAGGAAGACAAATACGTACTTAATTAATTTTTTGATAAGAAGTGTATTTTTAAAACTAAACACATCATGTCAAAAACAAAAGTAACAGGTCCGTTAACCTTCAAAACAATATTCTAGTTCTAGAACTACATGTGGGAGCAGATGATTTAATGTTGGAATTACAACACTGAAAGCAACCTTTATAAGGTTTAAAGAATACAACGAACACAATTTATTAGCTTTTATAAGGGTCAACCACGTTGACTGCAGTTATGGTCCGCGATAGAAGTATATTTAGCAAAGCAAACACCATTAATGGATTTATCGATATAGGATCATATTATTAATATCTTATCTAATTACCAAAATCGCACGTCATTGCTTTTTCAATAAATACAAAACAAACATTTACATTTTTTCACTTTTGCAAGTGCTCCAATTAGAACTGACGTAGGTGCATGATGACATTTTCTAGCAATATTTAAATTTAAATAAAAAAAACCTACCAAAAGATCATCAAACTTATTATTGACCTCCTCCTCGCTCATCTTCTTGAGTCGTTCTTCGAATTCCCTAATCGCCCTTTCTTCTGCATCTGTAAAATCGCTCTCCGAAGAGGGCCTCAGCATCAACGACTGCGATGTAGGCCGCGAACCCGTCGGTTTCTTCGTGCCTCCGCCCTTGAACCATGACTCCAACTGCGAAACAGACATTTTTTTACCTTTCAATAATAAAGATGATGCGAGTTATTTTCTCGCCGGTGGGTGTACACTCTTACGTGTAAAAATAAATATCACGTTAGCGAAACGCGTGATCATTATTTCGGGTCTTTGCATACGGATGGACTTATGATTAATCAATTGAGTAAAACTTCGATCACCGTCACATTTTTATTTAAAGTTATGAGCATTTTTGGAGAGACCTTGATGCTGATTCAAAACAAATTTTTCATCATATTTCATTACGTGTATTCCAAAACTGGATCTAATCCGCAATTCTTACGCCATCATTTATTAATTCGCGTCACTTGTTAAACCGTTTAACGGCACCGGAAAAAGATAAAGGTCGTTTCCAAACATAGGAACGCACTTTACTACTGATCAAAATCAGTAAACCATACTTGAATTCTTTATCACGCAATAAGCGCGGACCAAAAACGGAACCTTGTGTCTCCCCCATAAAAAAAAAAGGGTCAAAGTCAAGATTTTACAATTTTTCACTTAAATTATCATAAACGTAAACTATTATTGTTATGACATCGTGCGAAAAAACCTCTTGTTTGTAATAAAACAAACAATACACCAAACAGCGTGTTTGATTAATGACAAGTCATTAATTAATTTAAGATAAGAATTTGGAACCTCATTACTCATTACATATTTAGTGTTTATTGGTTACGTTCCGGTACAATTATTTAAAAAATGTATTAATTTTTTTGTTATTAGCTAATATCGGCTAACCAAATGCACTGTGGTTAGAAATACACGCCTCTGCACGAAAAGATAAACCGACTTTCAAGGTCCACTCGAGCTCGAGGTGAATTTTTCCGTTTTAATGACACACAACGAAACAATTCAGGTAAAATATTTAATCATCCAGATATAAAAGAGGTAGAAAATGTGTTCTGCCTGCATTTCATGTTGTAATATTAAAAATTAACTGCAACGATGAGATTTTTACCGTGGACGCTCGTTCATGTTTTTTTTTAAATAATTATTTGTCTACAAAAACGACTACCAAAGATCATGGCAACGTTTTCACTAATGACTACCAATTTGCAATTTTTTGCAGTTTTACACTGAGGCTGATTTTTAAATCAACCAACTGGAAATCGGACCACTCATTGTTGAAATATATGCGAAAAAAATTACCATAACGTTTTCTAAATAAAAATCTAAATGTGAATGTGAACAAATATCCGCACACAAGTTTAACAAACGATGCACAATACGCATCTAAAAAAGTTATATTACGCAAAAAACAGCCAATAGTGTTTAGTTGATGACAGAATTTTGTTGTACTGTTTATAAACTTTTGCACCATATAAAAAAGTGGAGATTTGAGGCTAAAAGTGAGAAAATCAAGATGAATCTTCTTTTTCCAGCCCTCTTTTGGCAACTTTTGAATTTCACATAGTGATAGTAAGTGTGAGCAACGCTATAGGTCTCTAGTTCCATTAAACGTTGTTATTTTCTTTCCTATACTCATCATAAGACACAAACCATTACTCAAAACGTACATTTTAATTGCAAATTCATAGAAAGGTCAGCCCAAATCACCCAGCTGTCAGTTCATATTTCTATTTTTTTCATTTAAAACAGATTTAATAGTTAACAGCTTTATAGCTTTACAGATTTAACAAATTTCGAATTTAAAACCTATCAATTACATTTAATCTTATGGCATTTGATAGAGCAGAAAATTTCACGAGAAAACTTTCAAGAAATTTTAATCATAGATGTAACTATAAAAGGCGCAATAGTTTAAAACTATACCAAAAAAAAACACGTCCAAATTTAGCGTTTTGTACCAGCACATGATGCGTTCATAATACTGAATTCCCAGTACTCAAGTAGCGAAGGTGGTCCAGTTCCTACGTTCTCTTACAGTTTATTTGTATTAAAATAAGTTTTACAGAGGAACTGGAGCAAGGTAAAAAAAACTGGAAATACAACCTTGAGCAGGAAATCCAACTAGTTAGCGTAAAAATTCCAGCACGTTCTACTATGATGAACATGCCAACTTTTAAATGGGTGAGTAAGAATGAAACAAGTTTCTTGTTGTGTATTAAATATATAGGGAATTCTTTACCTGCAAATTATTTTCACAAGTTAAAAAAACTTGACGAATATGAAACTTATAAGTAGCGGGAAAAATCACGTTTTGAAATATAGTTATAAACAGAATGTGCGTCAATTGTCCGTGATTTTCGGGCAAAAACGACCACGAATTTTAAAGCTTCAAAACATAATTTACAATAAATATGACGAAAAACATTATTTTTTATATCATCGCAATACTTGTAACAATAGATCATAAATTTGATTAGATATTTCTAGTTTCCTTACATTTTTTAAGAATGAGAATTTTTTATCTAATACACTAAATAGGTACATACCAAAGATTTAAGAAAACTAATTTTCAAAAAATTGAAAAACAATTTGAAAACAATAATTCTTGAAGTTGCCTAATAACTTCACAGTACATTTATTTGGTATTTTTTGGCGTTACAAAAAGTAATTTACGAATCAAAATAATACCGATTAAATTGAAAATGCGATCCAAAAAACCTTTTCAAAGGTGTCGTAGACGCTATTTTAATGTATTAGAAACACTAAACCAAGTTATTATGGACTTGATACGTACTTTTAAAAATGTTTTTTTTTTTTTGTCTCATTTTGAAATCAATCGGGCTCTTTATCATTCACGAATATCCCTACTTGTAATTTTTCGTGGTTCTGCTCTCTATCATAGATTTATACTAATTTCTTCGTCAAACGCCGTAAAAGCGACTGAAATCTGTCAACGATCTTAGGAATTTGAGAAAATATATATTTTTCCGCCCCCCAACTCTACAATTTCTAAAATTTGCCGTTAACGAATGTCAGCCTTCTCCACACCATATTTGTCCTTTAAAAAAAAAATAAAAAAATATGAACCCACAACTCGGTGATTGGGAACGACCTTTCTCAAATCCATCAATTCCTATTAGTGTATTGATTACGTCATTACGCTGCTTTTGCACTTGTTTAAGTGATTCAGATCAAGTTTATTCAAGCGTATTGGTGTGTAATCTCATTCTTATTTAAAACTGCTGCATTTTTCACGTCTTTTTGACCCACTGCCCTGCACCAATTTAACCAATAAGAATTAATAAGAAACAATTACCGGCTACGATTCTAGTCAACGGGGCATCGGTTACCTATAGGTAGCCTTTCAATTATATATCATTTTATTTTACACGCGGTTCTTTATTTAATTAAAGATATATTGTTTATTTATTAAAGATATACGTTCCTACAAACCGCAATAAAATCGTGAAAATTTGTATGTTACCGCAACGGGACAGTTCTAGTATTTTCAAATATATCATTAATTACTTAATTAGTGTCACTAATTCGACAAAATAATTCCAAGCACATCGTTTTTGTTTGTCAGGCCAATGACATGAATTCGCTAAACACTGCGGGTACCCTTTCATATATTGGATAAATGTCGATCGATTTTTGTGCAAGACGTCGCGTCGGGTCAGTGACTGGCTATGATTTCACTTCATGCAACTCAATTCCAATGAGAGTATTGTACTTAAAATTAATACGAGAAAAATGTTCAAGCACTAAAAAATATTCCAATGACAATGACTGTGTAAATTTAGTACTCTACATTTATTTACAACTTCGACAACATAAAAATTTGATTTTTAAAATATACTGAATAACTTGTCCTGACTGACACATCAACACCCAGCCTAAACCCTTAGAACCTGTGTTCCACGACCTGATTCGTGGCTTTTCACAATAATATTATAGGCAATCAAACTACAACAGAAAAAATTAAATTCTCTATTCTCCATTTCATCTCGTTATTTTACGCTTACTTACAGAAGTATTGTCATCAATTAAAAATCAGCGAAGCATTGCTATTTAGCGTCATAAATTATTCATTGAACAGCAACAAAGACAGCATATATCTTCGGATTTGATACACCACCTACTAGTTGTCATAAACTTGAGTTAGATACTTAACAATACAATATAAACACGAAGACGCATCAAATGTATGTCATAAATACTTCAGATAACAAGAACTTGAAAAAGTAAAAATGAGAAAAATAATATATATTTATGCTAGAAATGACATTTGTAAGAGTGAAGGATAGCTCGTCCCGCGCAGGCGGTCGTATCAACAGGAGCTCCCCGTAATTTCCATCATAAACATTTTCAATATAATCTGACCTCTCGTATTATATTTGATAAGTTTTAATCACAATGGAAATGTATGGAAGGCACGAAAACAAAACGTGACATTAGAAAAAGAAACCTGAAGATAACAAAGCAGTTTTTTAATCAGGAAAATATTACTTTATTTAACAAATATTCGTGCAGGGGGTTTTATGATTCAATAAAAAAATTCCATAGTTTTACAACGCAACTCACTACGTTTTCTGTAATTTATGACATTTTTACGTTCCATGTGCTCATAACTAGGATAAAATGTAAACAATTCCAACGACCTACTTACTTTTTTTCTAGAAATGATTAAGTGAACGCACTTTTACTTGGCGTCTCTAGATGCAAAAACCGCATTTGCAAATGTAATAACTGTAAAACCATCCTTCACAATCTCCCGATAAGCCGCAGTGAAGAGGGCAGTGCCCTAGGTACTCAAAAGTTTTTGTTCAAAAAAATCCAGATAAATATCAGAGTGCACGATCAAAAGGAAATCCAACTTCAAACAAGATATATCGCAATTTACTCTAGGAAATGATTTTCGCAACATTGCCATAAATGGAGTTCATAAGAATTAGTAGTTTAATACCCTTAAAAATTGAATTGTACTAGTTTTGGTGTTTATCTCATATCAACAGAATTATTAGTTAGAATTTAGCAATATTAATTTTTATTGATAAAATTAAATACATAAATACCCAAATAATATTACCTTCAACCAACAAAATCCAACAATCCGAGGATAATTTTAAGAATTTCTTTCTAATAAGGTTCTAAATAGCAAAATCACTAACATCACATCAATGGAAATTTAGCCTTTGAATTTTAAATTGTGTTGGTAGCGCTACTTGTGACCTCAACACATTTCTCTTTACAATTTAAGGTTAAACATTAAGTGGTGTGCAATGTCTTTGGTTAGATAAGCACCAATATGTCAAAGTATTGCAATGCCCATTAGCCAAACTAAAAAGGAACAAACCTTTGTTGGTTCTGTCAAGTCAATATTATAATCTTAAAAATAAATATAATAATCTTAAAAATAAATATAGTATAAATACTCGAAACAGTATTTTATTTTTATTAAAAAAACTGGATTATGATACACCTTTATTTTCATCAGTTTTATGTAATATTTAAAAACATTGTGACAAATTAAATAGCAAATCAAAACGAAAACTATTTGAATGTTCGAATTTGCTTACACTGTTTGTGTAAAAAAAATCACAGAGTCTCACCAAGATCCATCCTTGGTCCAGTCGTATTTTTCTTATTAAAATTATATTAATACATGATCATAGAGACATAATAAATTTTCTTTAATAAAAAAATACCTACGCCACGATCAACTGGAACGTTAGTCAAATAAACTCCCGCTTTTGTAGGCATTTCAAAAGAAAAAGCAGGCAGTTGGCTAAATAATTTAATGTGAAATATATATCTATGTATTTCAGTATGATAAATTTAACCTTAATTTCTAACAATAAGATTGAGCGTCTTATCTAAGTACATTAAAAAAAAGACCTTGATTTAAAAAAAGTGTAGAAATTATAAACATGACTGGCATATTGTTCATAATTTTAACTTAACATAAGCTGTTTCATAACAAAAATGTCAACATCAAAAGCGACAGGCAATTAGCCGATACCGATCGTCATTTAAAAATATGCGCCACCTAAAAAACAATTTAAAGTTGTTTATAACGAACACAGTTCTTCAAATTAGTTTTAGACTTAATGTTAAACCGACATAAAATTTAATATCGAATGTTTTAATATTGTTTATATTACATAAAATATTATATTTATATTATTATATTGTATTATATATATTTATATTATATTATATTAAAAATCAAAAACTGTCTTTTGAAACAAGCGATGATACCAACACTAATAAGCGAATGACAACAAAAAAAGTGAAATAAAAATAGCCAGTGTTGCTATGTTAAGCAAATTATTTAAATTATTTAAAAAACAGCAATTAGAAGAAACAATTAATCGGTTTGTTTTTGGCACTAGTTGGGCGGAAGCGGTCTGCAGAGCAATACAATATCAAGATTTGGTACGTAAAAAAATGACTTAAGCAGCAAAAAAACTAAATGAGCAGCAGCTTTGGAGAAAAAACAATACAATAACGCCTGTTAGTCATAAAAATGTATCTATATATCAATTTATGCCTACTCTCAAATTAAATATTTCTTTAAATTATGGTTTTATGGACACAGCTCAAGTTCATCATCATCATGGAGTCAGCTTTGCTGATTTCACTTCTGTACTGCCGACCTTGCAGATATCAATGGCGTCTGTTATTACTTATCATGTTGATTTTAGTAAATTTCAAAGAAGCTATTATAGATACTTTACATAAATATATTTAGAAAGTTTGCAAAACTGCGTTCAACTGCAGCGTCATATAAAGAATGCTCTATTTAATAAAAAATGGGTAACGTAAGCTCGACCTGAATTATCTGTTTTAAAAAATTTAAGAGACACTATATTTTAGTCAGCTTTATTGTCTTTTTCAACATGTATTTTGAACAACTAGCATCATTATTTATACAGATTATACAATAAGCTAATAGAACGTTCGATTTGTAATCATACTGTTGAAGAGAAAATATGTAAAGCAAGTAAAGTATAAAAGTTAAAGTATTTAAATATTAATTAGTTAATTTCCCTAAGACTTAAAGTTTAAAACTAATTTACTGTAAGACCATTTAGTTAATTGCCGCACAAATCATCACTTTTTGCTGGCAAAGTAACTCCTTCGCTGCTCAACTAATTTTTAGTTGATATATTTGACTGCTCGACAAGTTTGATTGTCCCTAAAATAATTCATTCCTTTTTAAAATTCCAAACATATTTAAACATTGCAAATAAAAATTTAAGTGTGATCTCATACATCTAAACACTATAAATTATTAAAAAAATTGTATCGTCTTGAAATGACATTTACAAAGTGGCTTAACGGTCTGTGGGCGCAATTTTATACCTATACTTAAATATTTTACAAAACCGATTTCGCAGATATCTATAACGTATTATTTGACAAGACAATTTAACAAAAGGAAGTTAAAAACTATATAGTATACTGTAAACTATAAATGCCAACACAAAAATGCAGCCGCAAAGAGTGCCAACGAAAAAAGTGCAATAGATTTTAATAAGCAGAGAAAGAGAACAGCGGATCAAGAATAATACAACTAAACATAGAAAATAACCTAATTATAGTAATCGCGTATGGTTAGCCAACGCCACAAAAAGAATGAAATCAAAATCAGTTAAAAAACAACAAAGTTACAAGCAGGCGATCTATGTTTCAAGTTTTAAACCGCCCCCAAAACCGTAATTTTCAACATATGATAATTATGAATGTAAATTACTTGCTCACACCATATTTTTGTCTAATCTCAAAAATACAATAAAAATATAAGCCTACAACTCGGTGGCCTTTGTCTCTTATCATTAACAATTGAACTCCTATGTTAGTACTCTCACGGTCAATTTTACAATAAAAGTATAATTTTTTTCCAGAGTATATGAGAAACAATTTATGTTTTTGAAAAAAATTCTTTAACTTTGTCATTATCATTATTGACAGTGCTTTGAACAAAACTTTTCATTAACACACTCGATGAGAAAAAAATACGAAATATTGCAACAATATCAAATTGATACCAAAACCTTTAAATTTGTTATCTGTTGAAACTTCTGCGACTCCTTGACGACCCAAGGTTGCATTCTAAAATGTCAAACTTGATAGACAACAGTGCCACCAACACACAAAAAAAATGCAAGCTCATTAGACTTTTTATCAACACTCTCCAGAAGAGGAAGAAGATAAAAGTTTTGCAGCGATATTAAACTGTTGCCTCCAGAACTATATAACTGAACAAAAATGGCGTCTAAGCAGGCTTGCAAATTTGAAATCAACTGGTAGCTCTGAGTCTCTTTGTCAACCTGAAGTTAAATTGACAGTTCTGAAATATCAAACTCTATAGAGCAGGGCTTCCCAAACTGTGAGGCGCGACGCCCTGGGGCGTCGCGGCATTGTTACAGGGGCGTCGCGTGTCGATGCAACCGAGTCGTTTGCTCGTCGACAGATTTATCAAAATTATAATTATTGAAGCTAAACTTCTCAACATAATAATCTCTATTATTTATTTATAAAGCATTTTCTAGTTTTTTGGTTGTAATAACTTTCTCGTCTGTCTCAGTTTTGACCTCACTCGTTCCACAACCGACGCTAAAAACACCGCGAATAGTCGATCTGTCCGTTAAAACTTTTGGCGCGCGCGCGAATTTCTTTTCCGAACGGCCATCGTCGACCTTCCCCCACGCGTTCGCGCTGTCATATCGTTCAGTCAAGCTTTTGTTTTGTTTAATTACGCACGCGAAGTTTTGATATTGACTATGGATAATTTTATTCAAAAAAACAGGAAACGAACTGAAGACTCAAGCGGGAGCAGTAACGTAACTTTAGAAAAACGGAAGAAGTATAGAAAATATGACGACCAATATTTGGATTTTGGATTTACCTACATTACTAAAGGAAATGTAGAACTTCCTCAATGTGTTGTTTGTCATAAAGTGTTGGCAGCTGAAAGTATGCTTCCTAATAAACTAAAACGACATTTGGAAACAACTCACAGTCATCTACAAGATAAGCCGAGAGACTTTTTTGTTAGAAAATTGCGAGAACTGAAACATCAGTCCATGGCTTTGCTTTCAAGAGCATCAGTTCCTACCAAAGCATTGCTCGCCTCCTACAAGGTAGCTCACCGTGTTGCCAAATGTAAAAAACCACACACGATTGCTGAGGAACTGATTTTACCTGCAGCGGTTGATATGGTATCAGTGATGATTGGAGAATCGGCAGCTAAAGAAATAAAAAATGTACCTCTTTCAAACAATACGATTAGTCGCCGTATTCACGATATGGCAGAAGATATTAATGATCAAATTGTGGGGAAACTTTCAGGTTTATTTGCCATTCAACTGGATGAAGCGACCGATAGTAAAGACGATGCTCAATTGATATGTTACGTGCGGTACATACAAGAATCAAATGTGTGTGAGGATTTGTTATTTTGCAGAAAAATATGTGAAACTGGTAAAGCTACTGATTTATTTAAGATCTTAGATTCATATATGACCGAAAATAATATTAAATGGGAGAACTGTGTGGGTGTGTGTACAGATGGTGCTCGAGCGATGTCTGGACAGTATGGAGGACTTCAAGCTCTCATCAAAACCAAGGCTCCAAATGTAAAATGGACACATTGTGTCATACATAGAGAGGCCTTAGCTGCAAAAAACATTACACCTGAATTAAGTTTTGTGGTGGATTGCGTTATTAAAGTGGTGAACTACATTAAAACTCGACCTGTGAAAGCAAGACTTTTCCATAAGCTTTGTGAAGAATTAGGTGCCGAGCACACTTCTTTAATTTATTATTGCAACTCTCGTTGGTTGTCCAAAGGCAATGTACTCGCACGGGTATACGAATTACGAAATGAGTTTTACACGTATCTACAGACAGAATCACATAATGATGCGCAAAACTTTATTAATACAGAGTTTATAATAAAATTGGCATATCTCTGTGACATATTTAACAAATTAAATGATCTTAATAAGTCTTTGCAGGGAAACAATACTCACATTCTGCAATTAGCAGATAAAATTACTGGGTTTCAGAAGAAGTTGCTCTTATGGAAAAGAAAATTAGAAGATCAAGTGTTTGATTGCTTCCCTGTTTTACAAGGTTTTCTACAAGAAAAATCGATAGAAATCCTCAATTCCTCTTTGAAAATAATGTTTACACAGCACTTGCTATCATTAAGCGAACACTTTGAAAAATATTTTCCTGATAATCTGGAGCAATATGACTGGGTGAGAAACCCTTTCCAGTCGACCACACCATCGTCACTTTTAACAGAGGAAGAAGAACAGCTAATAGAATTGTCCTGTGACTCCACCCTAAAGCTTCAATACGACAAGAACAAGCTGTTTGAATTTTGGAGCGCAGTTTCTAATGAATATCGTGCCATCAGCACTGCAGCATTAAAGGTTCTATTACCATTTGCGACTTCATACTTGTGCGAAACAGGCTTTTCTGCAGTTGCAGCAATAAAGAACAAGTACAGGTCAAAATTAGACATAGAAAAAGAAATGAGAGTAGCGATTTCCAAACTGGAGCCTCGTTTTGAGAAGCTATGCTCAGAAAAGCAAGCACATCCTTCTCATTAGCAGCCAGCAGTAAAATAAATATATTTTTTTCATTTTTACGCTTATGTCTTAATTTTGTTCTTATTTTGTAATAAAAATTATAAATGTCCAAATTGAGTTTTTCTGATAACCTGTTACTAGGCTAGTACTGAAACTGGTACATATACGTATTTTTGACCCTTGGGGACAGGGTGGGGTTAGATCTTGTGTTGAGGGGCGTCGTAAGAAATGACAAATTCCTGAAGGGCGTCACAGTACAAATAAGTTTGGGAAGCCCTGCTATAGAGAACAGTGTCAGCAATAGACTAAAAAAGCAAAGGCTGCCGAAAGTTGTTCTCTTTCGATCATATCATGTATTTTTATAAACTACAGTTAAACAAATTTAAAACAATGTAGCTAAGCTAATTAGATTTTGCATTAGCACTCTCGAGAATAGAGATAGTAAGAAATTTTGCAATATCAAAGTGTTGTCTCAAGAACTATATAATCGAATAGAAATAGTATCCAAGTAGGCCTTCATATTTGAAATCTGTTGGTAGCTCTACGTCTCTTTGTCGACCAAAGGTTGCATTGGGAGTTCTGTAATGTCAAGCTATATAGAGAACAGTGTCACCAACAGACTAAAAAAGCAAAGCCTACCGAAGGTTGTTCACTTTCGACCATATCATGTGTATTATGAACTACAATTAAACAAATTTGAAACAATGTTGAAAAGCTTATTTGACTTTTCATCAACATTTTCTAAAAGACAAAGAATATGAAATTTTGCAGTGATTTTAAACTGTTGCGTCCAGAATTATTAAACCGAATAAAAATAACGTCTAAGCAGGCTTTCTAATTTGAATTCAGTTTGGTAGCTCTGTGTCTCTTTGTCAACCTGAGGTTAAATTGGCTGTTCTGAAACGTCAAACTCAATAGAGAACAGTGCCACAAACACCCAAAAAAAAAAAAAATGGAACGCCTGTAGGAGGTGATTCTCTTTCGACGTACTATCGTATTTAGAAAAAACTAAAATATTCAAATTTTGATCGTGTAAATTAGACTAAGTAAAAATGTCAAATATAAACGTCAATCATTCAATGTCAGTTTTCAATATAATATTATTTAAATTATGCTACAACTAAATAATTGTCAAAAGCCTCTTATCCAAGACCAAGTTGAGCATAGAAGCAATTACCAAACTTATATTTCTTAGTTTTTCATATACGATAGTACCTCGAAACTTTTACACCATTTTTTTTTCCAAAAACTGACATATCTATGACATTTGGCTGTCCTAATTTTCTATAAATGTCATAGCACATCTATGACACATTTTTGAAGCAATGTAGGTGGGCTAAAGAGGCTTTGATAAACATTAAACTATTTAACTGACCTTTATATATCTTAAGACTACCAAAATAGGTCATATAAGTATTAATTTTGTAAAAGAATAAATTCCAACCCTTTAATGTCTTGCCGCAAGTGTACCGCAAGTCCATCCGCATGTTCCACCACTGTCTGATGAATCACGATAACAATAAATATGTAGTTATTAATAAATATGACATCAATAATTATAAAAATCGTGAGATATGCAGAAAAGTTAACAGGTTTAATTAACAGTCTAGAACTTATCACAAAACTTCAAATACATACATAAGCATACATTTTGTGTCACAACCCGTGCACTACTTGCAAAATACAAAAACGAGTAAAAAAAGCACAGAACAGGTCACATGTAAGCCACAAACACAACAAATCTATTTTAAAACAACACACAACGACGACCGCAACCAAATGATGTTACGTTGTGATGTCATAATGTTATTGAAAGCACTGCATGACATCACTTATGATAATGAAATTTTCAAACTGTGGAGAGTTTGCCGGTTATCAATTGATTGCAGAAATATGCAAATATGGACTTACACCAGTGCCTGTCAAGTATCTTTTGGAACGTCGGTGGAAGCGTTTTTCCGAAGCCATAACTTTTAAGACTTGATCACTAATCAGCTGCGGTCTGTACGGGGCGTCGAAGCTCACTAACTTACCTATTTCAAGATAAGATAAGAAATATCATTAAGGCCCACCCGGGAAATAAACAAAACAACAAATTGCAACTGAGTAGAGATAAGACCGTTCAAAAAGCGATTTGGAGACTTGTTGAATATACTTACAAAACTTCCGGATTTCGCTTTTTCTTGGCGCGACATTTTTCTTTTTTATTTATCACAGACACTACAACTTGAAATTATACTTAAAATTTCATTTACACTCGCAATCGTTGCACTGGGCACATAAACATAAAAACGGAAGTGTTGACATAACCTCACTTTTGGCACTTTTTAACAAATTAACACTATTAGGACTGTTTATTGGTGCAAATGTTGCTATTTAGACTATTGTTTAACGGAGTTATCATTGAACAATTTTCGTTTACACAGTTTGGTTAAAATTCATAGTTGACAACTGTCTCACGTTTCTGTCATGGCGCTCCGCACGTTTTTAACGTTTGATTTGAAATAACGAAAACGGTTTTCATTTCCGTGATAAAGGTTACGACCTTGAGAATTTTTTTATCTCAATAAAAACATGGTATTTATGTTTTAGGATTTATTTCATCAATTTTATGCTTTTGATGTGCAACTTGGCGTACAGTTTTACTGTATTTTGCATTGCTGCAGTAACATTTAATTATCAAACTTGGTTGACGCTAATTGAAATTCTTTCGTTTATCAGCAATAAACCTGTAATGTTTACTTAGCAAATAGCATTTCTGATGGAATCGCAAACAGTAAATTAAACGAACACATAAAAATATTTATTGTTGGTACACAAAAGTAAGGTAGGCAACCAACAATACAATCCGCAATACTTACAGTGGAATCTCATTTCGTGTTTTTGTAGTTTGTTCTTATTAAACATTTCTAACAAAGCGTCAATTAAAAAAATAAAATACGTGACATATCAAAAAACCGGTGCTACCCACAGTAACAGTGTCATTGTTTTTCTTCAAATTGCAATTTTAAAATATGTAGTATATTATGATATTAGTTTATAATGAAAGGGTTTATAGCATTAATGAAAGTTTAGCAAATAAAAGTATGTACAAATGGCAATCCATAGTGGTTACAATGACGTTTTTTTAAACAATTCAATCGTGTCAACCAAAAGGCTGATGAAGCGGAGCTGAGTTTAGTTCCTAGAAAATTCGAAATTGTATACACTAAGGAATTTGAAAAGAATTGGAATTTGGTACGATTTCACTGTGTCCAAGTTTCTGTCATAAAACTACTATTGTTTTAGGTGGTTGCCATTTTTGGTTTCTTTGGGACCTGCAGAAGAATAGTTTTTTTTTAAAAGAGGAAGGTTCGGTTTTAATTGTTTAAATTAAGGACACCAAAACACATCGATGAAGAACTTTCACCATTTTAAATGAAACTGGAGGAGTTGACTAATTTAACAATATAGGAATTTGCGACCAAAACATGTTAATTTTTTTAATATTGTAATAACGCTAGATCCATTTGTAATCCCGTAGGAATTCACACATTACATCACATCATCAACACCAGTTCACGAGGCACTCCTTTGGGAGGACGTCTGCCACAATTTTGGTGGATAGTGACGCCGACATTAGGATACTTAAAAGACACGACGATTGGAAAAGTGATGATGTTGCGGAAAGAAATGTGTAAGATTCCATAAAAAATAATACACTTGGATCATCGTTTGAAATTACCCGAACACTTGAATCATCAGGTGGAATTACTTGTACTTTTTTCGGACTTAACAATTACCAGAAATTTTAATTGTACATTTATATTAATTAGTACAAAAAAAATTGCTACTTTATTTTATTCTCTACGAACATAAAATTTTGACCCGAGATAAGGGTATATACTTACTATCTAAGGTGTACCATTTTGTTGCCATAACGACACTATGGCATAAACAAATCGTGCTATAATGAACAAATTTGAATGTGTTAAAAGGTAATTATCAGACTATTCGACTACAAAAAGCCTATCAAAAGACATGTAATATCTTTTCTAGATTGTATACATTTTTTCTTTCAATTTTTTATATTTTCTAAAATTTATTATTTATTTTCCTTTCAATTATGTTTATAACCTTTCAATTTCCCATATGTTTTGTATTCTTTAAATAGTACAGATTTTCTAAATTCTCTAGTATTTGATGGAATTTACACCTTCTAATTTCTTTAGATTTTCGATACTAAATATAATAGTTCTCCCTAGTTTTGTATTGTATTAGAATTTGAAGACTGTCTAGCCTTTTTAGATTTCCTTAAATCGCTTACGGTTTTTAATTTTTTAAATTACCTGAAACTTTCTTTTTTCTTTATATGCTTTACATTACTCAAATCCCCACTTTTTTTTTGAGATGGAAATGTAAATATTATTTTAACGACCATGGAAGACGAGAAACCGATAGTAATGCAATTTTGAAATAGATGGCACGCCGCCTTCGCAGCAAATTACCTTCAAAAGTAATAAAATGTAACTAAATTTTATTAGTATTTTTATATACACTGCCTCTAAAAAACCCACTTTATTCTGACATTTTTGTAGAAAGCTTATAATTGTGTTGTCCAAGCTAAAAATTTACAATCAATTAATAAAAAAAATATATTCTCAAGTGCAATGCAATTTGTCCTAGGTAGGCCATTAAAAAAATGTTATTGGTGACAAAAAAGTTTAGAAAGTAGCCAATTCATTTTAGGAGAAGAAATGTTGCACCTGATTTTAATTTCTTAATTATAATTAATTATAATCAAATTTATTGATTATAGGATATAATCTTACATTTTTTTTAGATAAACATCATTTCGTCTTTTATATACATTTGCAAAAAAATATAAAAAAACGTAAGACTCAGCTGATTTCATCATCTTTTATGTATGTTTTCAATAAAAATGTGGAATAGTATCCTATAAAATTTTATAATTTCTGAAAACATGAGTTTTTTGCTTCAAAATATCAAATCGTTTATAGATCATAAAATTAAACAAAGGAAAAAATTATTTTGTACTATAAATCTTTATTACTACGGATATTTTCTTATAACTAATTTTGTATTGAAGAGATTTTTCTTCTTTTTTTCAAATGAAACGTCTAATAGTTTTTACTATAACAGATATTTTTTGTCAACAATTCACTTAATTATGACTAATTAATTTAATAAATATTAAATTTATTGATTTTCTCATGACTCATTTTAATAATTAAGTTTTTAAGTCACGTTTTCTCGATTCTTTTGATACTCTACATTTTCTTGTTTTTTTGAATTATCTATTTCAACTTTTTTTTTATATTTTCTTTAACATGGACTTCTTAATTTTTGTTAGATTATCTTCAACTGTTTGGACTTTTTGCATTCCTGTATTCATATACTATTCTAGATGATTCTAGATTTTTTTATAATAATAGAATACTTGAATTGTTTGCAACTTGCTTTTAATATTTTTTTGAATGTTCTTATTTTCTGAATTCAAAAAACTAGGAATTTTTTATATTTTGGATCTTCACTATTTTCAAAAATTTTTATTTCTCTTTCCTCAAAATTCATAGAATATTTTTAAAATTACGGGTTTTAAAATTATCACAATATTTAATATATATGAAAAAAGAATATAGAATATCTAAAAAAGTCTTATATTGATACTTATAGAATTCAAAGCATAGAAAGAGCTAAAAGTTGCAATGGATGCTATAGATTTTGTCCTATATCAACCTATATCAACTAATAATCAAATTAATAATTAATTTATATATCAGATTGTTTTAATTTTATTTCTAAGATTTATCTTTACTTAGACCTCAGCATTTCTTTATATGGTTTTGATCACGTAGGACCGTAAGAATCTCCAAGAATCTCCAAATAAATTTTGTTTGTTAGGCGAGTGTTAGCGAGTGTCCAAGAAAGTGAAAATTGACAAGTTGATGGTCACAACAATTAAAACATTTACGTAAATTAAAACAAACAAAAAAATTGTAAAAATGTAAAAAATTCAGATAAAATGGCAAATTTTATTTTTAAAGTCCTGCTTTCCGGACACATTTTAAAAATTTTGAAAAATCTAAAAAATACGCAGAATTCAATAAATTAAAAAAAATATTAAATACTACAAATTTACAAAATCTGAATAACTACAAAAATCTAAAGAATCTAAGATTTAAAAATCAAAGAGATGAAAAAAATCCAAAGAAATCACAGAATCAAATTCGTTCCATAAGACAAAGAATTACAATTAATGCATTATTGTATTACAATTAATATTACAATTAATACAATAATTAGAAAAATCTAAACGATCTGTAGAATTTGAAAAATTAAAAAGCTAATAAAGAATCGAAAGCATTGAAGGAATTCATAGAAAACCAATGTTCCATTGTTTATCAATTTCTCTTTTGTTTTCAAATGACCATATAAAACAAAATAATTTTTGTCTGTAAAGTCTATGGTCTTTAATTTCGATTATAAAATTTATTGATTTTAGACCCAAAGATCAAATTGTCCTAAATAGGTACCCACAGTAATTTCTTGTACAAATACATTTTTAAACCTAGATGTTAGATAACTGCCTATTTCAAGCTTTCTTGAAGACGTTTTATTGAATTCCTTTGGATGCTTTGAAATCTCTAAATTGTTTGTGTTATAAACCTTAAGATCATTTAAATTTCTGAAATTATATAAGAATTTTTGAAATTTTCAGATTTTTTAGATTCGCCAGATCCTCTGGACCTTTTGATTTTCTTAGCTGTCTGAGTCTCTCGTATCATTTGTAGCCTCTGAATGCATAGAATGTTTTGTATTCTAGTTTTTTTTTACCATATTTGTTTTTAATTTTGCCACATTTTTTTAAATTCTTTGGGATACTGTTTTTATATTCTTCTGTATAATCTTTACTTCAACAAATAAAATTGTACTTTTTTGCCATTTAAGAATGAATTTGATTGTCGTAAAAAAATTTGAGCATAATATGTAGTTTTTGTTAATTTCAATAAAAAAATAATTAATGACTTCGAAAAAATTCAAACACAAGAATCAATAAGAACTATTTTATATACGAAGCACTATTACCACTACGAACAGGGGCAATCATTGCGTGCGCTTATCGCCATGGTTACAATTGATTCAACACAAATGTACACAATCTAAAAATTTTCAGCGCAAAAATGCCCACAGTTTTAAGAATTTTTCTTTTGTTTGTCATTAAATATAGTCAGTGCAAATACTTAGAAGGCGAAATTAACACTAGTGATGTAATAATTAAATTTTTATTTAAATCTACTACGAAATTATAATTTTTCATATTGCAGAATTGGGCTTTTCTTGCACGATTTTGTTTTCTTTCAGAAGAAGGGGAATTCGAATATTATTTAGAGTTTAACGAAGATCAAGGGTATCCAAATTTGCTGCTGTATTATGATACAGACGACCAGTGGCCGGCTATCTACAAGACAAAGAAGGTAAATAAATATTTTGGTGCATAAGCGATTTTTCTATCAATTCTAAAAATTATCTGTGGCGAGGCGGCTTTGGAATTTGAAATGTGTTGGTAGCTCTGTCTGTCACTGTTGGATAATTTGAGGTTAAACATTAACATCATGTTTAATATCAGTGCTACCAACTTGTATACAGTATATTCCTAATAAATTATATTCCAGAATTGCTACGAAAAAGAGGCGGTGCTTCACGTTGAGCAGAATCAAATAATCAACTTAACGATATCTAGACAAGACCTCAAAGACTTTTCTGGATGTGCCATCAAACCCACTACCCCTTCCACACCCCAACTAACCACTCCTACCACCACAACCACTAGACTTCCGCGAAAACTTACCACTAGGAAGACATTAATTCCCAACAAAACCACCATCAAAACAACAACTCCAGAATTACCAACCCCTCGAACTACCACACAGACACCAAGCACTGACGACGTTTCAACCACTTTGAACCCAGTGTCCACCACGTTCTCAGAAGACTTCAGTTACACAACCGAAGACCTAAAGAGTCAATGGGAAAACATTTACGATGTCCAAAACCTGTCTCTCAGTAAAGCACCAATTAAAAAAAGAGCAGTACAACCTTCACGTTCTTGGCGTCGAAGCGGAAGAACTATCTATTGTAACAATGCAAGAAAATTTAGAAGTTCAAGGGAAAGATGGTGGTTTATTGCTCTGAGTAACTGTAATGGAAGCAAAGGGATTCATGTGAAGTACAAGCTTCTGATGACAAATGGCCCTCCTGGTGACTACTGGCACGAACACTTCTCAGCTGATGAATTCTGTAGGTTTTTTTGTAGAAAGTGTCTTTATCTATAGAGAATTTTGCAGATATTCTTCCGGTACTAATGGCGTTCTCGATAGCGTATTCCTTTATGATGTTGGGGATCATTATGTGTTCAATTGAACTCAAGTCCCGCCAACTTCTACACACCACATATAAAATCTTCGTGGTCTCTGCAATTTTCCAACTATTCGGTATTATTTTGACCAGTGCTGCTTATCTAAAATATGCAGTCAACGGGCTAGGTCCTAGCAAAGTTAAACGAGCTGGTAAGAATAATAGTTGCTACGATGAGTAGCTTCATTAGTATTTCCAGGGGCTGTTTTTATGGGAGCTTCTGAAACCTTCTATCTTCTCCTTCTTCTTTTGTTGGCTAAAGGCTTCACTATAACACGTGGACGGCTCCCATTGTCTGCTAGTGTGAAACTCACCATCTTCATGTGTCTCTATGTTGTGACTTACGTGTCTATCTTCATCTACGAAGCTAACGTTTTTGATCCCGGAGAAGTTCTCTATCTTTATGAGTCTCCAGCAGGCTATGGTCTTATCATTCTTCGAGTACTAGCATGGTGCATGTTCATCTACTCGACGGTTTTCACTCTCAAACACTATCCTGAGAAGGTATTCTTGAAAGTTCAGGTTCAACTTTCTTCAATGTTTTTTTAAGGCAAACTTTTACTACCCTTTCAACGTGTGTGGTACCATGTGGTTCATCGCAGGCCCTGCGTTCATCCTCTCAGCAAACACTTATATCGACAAATGGGTGAGGGAATCCGTAGTGTGCGCAGTGCTGCAGTTCATCACCTTCGGCGGTCACCTCACGTTTCTGGTAGGTACTGCTACTGACTTCAAAATTTTTGACTGAGCTCTAATTGCAGATTTTGACAATGCCATCTGTGGCAAACAAGAACTTTCCTTATCACGTCCGAACTACTCAAATTGGAATTATGGAACTAACCGGTACTGCCGGTAGCAGTTCTATTCAACAGTTCGGTCACCATGTTTACGAGCCTGCAGGTACAGTACGAGAACAAACTGTTATTGTGCCCTTGACACGTAGAACTGAAGAGATATTTGAAGGAATGTATAATCAACCAGTGCACAATATCAGAAGAGACAGTCTGAATGAAGATGTTAACAATGTAAGAAATCTTATGATGGAAAATGTGATCAACTGGTCGCTAGCGAAGAATATAGCGGCTATAGAAATGCCGAATTTTCAAAGGAATAAGAGAAATAGTTTTGGTAAGTGGGAGTGAGAGAAAGAAGTGGAGAGTAATGGTGAATTTTCAGTTTCGGATAATTCAGATGATTCGGTTGTGACTAGTCGACGATCGTCACTGCAACAAGCAACTCCGAGTGGTCAGTTTGAAGATTATGTGAGAGAGGTGCCCATCCAGTTGTTTACTGTTAGTAGGATGGTGGCCGGGGCAAACGACACTAGCAGCGGTACTCCTAATGGAAAGACAGTTTAGACACGTTTTAAATTGTTTGAATGAAGCACAAATTTTGTATAATAAATTATTTTCGATTTTTTATAAAATGTAAAGAAATAAAGCAATACTCAGTGTTAATGTAAAGGGAGATATTAGGAAGTTTTTGCGTGTTAATGGATCAAAAAATGGGGGAGTAACAGCAGTTCTTAATCGAAGATTTAAATTTATAACTTTGGACTCTTAGATGTTAATTAACATTTTTCTCGTATTGGTTTGATATTACGCAAGTCGTAAGTGTTTTGTTGGCTCTTTTTTAGTACTCCTCTAATGGTACTTTTTCAGACACTTCACCTTACAAAGATACTATCAGTATTTAGGCTCCCTAACATAGTAGGTTTTGAGTGACGTTGACATAATTTGACATATTTAAAGGTCGATCTTTTGTCATTAAGTTGGTGCAGTTTCAGTTTTCTTGTTTATTTCATTTTAATATTATTTAAAAGTCAACTGCTAGTAGTTAATCGTTTTGCAAAAATGGAGAAACCTGAAGTGCGCGCTGTTATTAAATACCCGCAAAAGAAACGATTGTCGCCAACGGAGATTTACGAAGATACGGTGGCTGTATTAGGGGAGAATGCTCCTTCTTACCAAATGGTAAAAAATATGTTTCGAGAGTTCAAATTGGGAAGGCAGACGTGTGAACATGCAAAAGGTGCTGGACGACCAGTGACTGTCTCTACTAAAGAAAATGTTGATGCTGTACATGGTATGGTGATGGCTGATAGACGATTGACTATTCGTCGCCTAGCTGAAATTAAGAAAATTTCATGTTTCTTCTATATCTTGTGTCTTAAAAAGGTGCTTCCGCCTTGGGTCCCGAGAATGTTGACATCTGATTAGAAACGATTTCGAGCAGTTCATTTTGAAGCCAATTTGACAAAGAGGATCTAGACAGATTTCTTACACGATTTATCACCGTTAATGAAACATAGGTTCACCATTTCGATCCCGAATTAAAAAAACAAAGTATGCTGGCAAAGTTATGGCCACATTTTTTTGGGATCCGGAGGAAATCCTGATTGTTGATTATTTAGGTTACTAATATGTCAATTGAATCTCAAAACTGCGCAAATGAATTAAGGAAAAAAACGTAAAAACTTGAGTAAGGAACAAGATGTTCCATCATGACAACGCTCCGACTCACAAAAGACATGTCACAATGATTGCTATTTATGACGCAGAATTCGAGTTGTTGGAACACCGTGCTTATTCACCAGACCTGGCTTCAAGTGATTTCTATTTGTTACCAAAAGAAAAAAAAATATCTTTGTGGCAATAAATATGGTGACGATGAGGAAGTGATGTGTACCGTAAACGATTGGTTAGGTAAGCCATCTATGGTTTTTTTTTCCAATCCGAGCCTTGGAGCATCGTTGGGAAAAATGCGTTGCAGTTGCAGTTGCAGTTGCAACGGACTATCAAGAAATGTAATCATGTAATTTTTGTTATATCTTATGTTTTTTTTGTGTCAGGGAGCGTAAAAACTGATCTTCTCTCGTAATTTAAGTTCTCTATTTTTATATGGTATATAATTGTTCCTTGTAGCCTTTGGATTCTCTTCAAAATGTCAATTTTCTATAAATTTTTAAATTGTCGTTATAACCTCAGTATCCAATGCAACCTTTAAAATTGTTAATTTTTTTGGATTTTTTGAAGTCTATATTTTCTAGATTCACTATTCTAACTTTCAAAAAGAATTCACATTCTGTGTAGTTTCTTCGAACCTTTCTGTGTGTTCTAATATTAAGCTTTTTAGAATTATCTATATTCTCCTTGATCTTTTCTTTGGAAACTTTAGAGGCGCAAAGTGTGCACCGCATTCTGAGACAAATCAAAAGACAACAAAAATTGTTAACGCTTTTAAAACTTGTAGTAAAAGAGCAATATGACTGTCACAGATGATTTCCCAACTGTATTGGAATTCTTCTGACCAAATTATAAAAGACTGACTTTTTGCATACTTACTTGATTCTTGCCTTCAGATGTTACCATCACTATCACCTTTTTACTTTAATGTTTCTAGGTCAAAGAGGATGATGAAAACTACAGTGATTGTTTGTTGTGCGTGATAAGACAAGAAATTCTGATTTACTGGGTTCAAGACCTAGTCTCATCATCCTTCACTACAAAGGCTCCAGGTTCATAACGGTTTTGGGTACTTTTTAGTTTTCCAAAATTCTCAAAAAACTAGTTCACATTCTTTGTTTCCATTAAGTTTCGTCGAGTCAGGAAAGTTTTGACTGCCGAAAATAAATAGTAATCTGAGGGGACCAAATCCGAGGAATAAGTTTTGCTCAATGATGAACCGGAGCGTTATCATGGAGTAAGCAAATGCCGCATATACCTAGCGCAAAGCTTATTCATCTGGAAATAATTGCGCAATATTTACCTGAAGACAAAAGCTCGAATTTTACCAATAAATAAATCTTATTTGTAATACTAACAAGGATATTACTTTTACAATATCTTTCCCTCTAATTACTTTGATATCTAAGAGGTACCTCAAGGCCCACACCTAAGACCACTCTTATTTTTATTACTAGACTCCGTATAAGTTATACGCTTACCTTCAAATGATCAGAAAAGGGTTGATAAAATACGAAACTGCACATTCTTCCTCGTCTCTTATATTATTATAATTTACAACTAACACAGCCTTTTAATCAACCACCTTTACTTTGAATGTAATTTTTTGATCTAGCCCAATATACGAATCACACAGGAAGTATGCTGAATACCGATACACACCTAAATGAATTCGTTATAATTTAATTAGAAAAATTTTACGATACGCACCTCTTTCCACAGGAATGTCAATAGGAACCTCCACGCTTTTGTTACGTTTAACAACAAATCGTTGCATCCTTAACAAATCATCTTCAGTTCCCATAACGAAAAACCACGACTCTTCTTTCTGTTTACTAAACTTTTTACTGTACACATTCAAGTTGTTTGTTCCATCTCTGAAGACGTCAAACTGAAACAAACACCTCGTTTCTGCCTTGACTTCTAAAGTGACAACGCTGTCGTTAGGAACAATTGTGTAACGGATTTGTTGGTCATCCTTAACGTCACGAATCGTAAAAGCAACTTCCAGAATGGGAATTCTACTAATAACTTTAAAAATATCACCAGCCTTGTGTTTGTCAAACTGTTCTTCCACGAGAGCACTCAAAGCCTTCCTGTTCTTTTTAAAGGCGATCTTAAGCAGCGGAACAGTCAAGTTTTGACAATTATCAGGCACTAACTTCTCTAAGGCCATTTTTCGTAAAAGACTATTAGAAGATTCCGCGCTGAAATGGGGCAACATCATTACACTCCCGCTATCGATCAGTATACCCTGGATCAACATTTGGCACAAATAAATCAATTTGATAGTGCAGTTTAGCCAAGTTTTGTAAGATGCCAAACTGATCATGGCTTGAATGATACGAATGATTTGGTCAAAGACGGTTTTTAGGTCAACTACGTATTCTTGGTTTGGTAATTTCTTGTCGGAGAGATAACATTTGATAAGAAGGAGAACTTTTAAATGCGGGGAGTCGAAGGGTTGTCTGGTCTTCAAGTTCATGTCGGTGACCAAGTGTCTGTAAAAAAGTGGACGGTTGGTAAGGATGTTTGAAGTTGTCACAGACTGTCGCAGAACGCTTTCTGGAAACGTTCTTGACTAAACAATATCAGAATGTGACCATATATACAAAGCCAATTATTGTAAAATATCAAGAAGGTTTAAAACAATATTCAAAAATTTCTGCGTTCTTTAGACGTTTTAGATTCTTTAAATTTTTCAAATTGTTTTTAAATATTTGTATTTTTCTAACTTTTAAACGCTTGTTCCTTTGATTCTTTCAATTACTCTGAATTACAAAATTCTCTTTATCTTTTCGAATTTGTTAATAATAATTAAAATTTTCAAACTGTATTTAGAATTCTTAGTCCTTGTTTCCTTTTTTAGATCTTCTGGATGCTTGGGTCCTTTAAATTCTTTACATTTTTTAGATTTCTCAGATTATCTACTTTTTATATACTTTGGATTGTTCTTAAAATTTTTACATCAATTGCAAACCCTCACTCCTTTAGCTTTCTTCAATTTTTCATTTAGTTCGTTTTTTCCAAATTCCGTACATTTCGTTATTTTTACGAGGTTAAATTGAGTGAAATAGTAAGTGTTAATATTCTCCTTAAGATACTGACAATTTAAAGTTTCCTTAACATTCGCATTAATCAACTTTAACACTGTTGCCCTTAAAATTTACTCGCAGATTTTGTATTAATTTATACTTGCCAGACGATACAGGGCAGAAAAGCAAAAAAATTAAGACATCTATAAGTTTTTTGTAGATTTTAGAGGATATTTAAGCATATCTAACAACTCAGAGAGTTGTATCCTCAAAATTTTCGTATAGTAACATTTCTATTTATTTTTACTTAAAATGTACAACATTTAAAGCATTTAGGGTTTTTTGACATCTGTTATGCTCAGAACATTAAAAAAGAATGCAATATACGATTTTGAGATTAAAAAACTGAAAATGTTCAAATTTTGGAATTGTTCTAGGATGCGTTAAATATTTAAAATACATCAGATTTTTTGCCGGTTAAACAATTTTCAATATTTTAAAATCTTGAAAAAACTAGAACAGTATTTATCATTGAATATTTATAAATTCCAGTTTTCTGGATCTTTTATTAAAGATATATTAAAAAATTGATTTTAATTGTTAATTTGTAAATTGTCAACATCTTAATGAAATATATTGGAATTCTTATAATTTGAGCATTTTTATTATATCCTAAAAGTATCGTAGGTGTATCAAAAATTTCGAAAATCTAGAAAATTTAAATATTGAAAGTCAAAAAATTTATACGAGATCGAGAGCACTGAAAGCAAACTAAAAAATATTAAAAATCCCGATAACCTGAAGAATTCAAGAAATATAAAGAATTTATAGCATTCTAAGCAATCTAAGAAAACTTTAAAAAAATTAAAGAATGTGAAATTAAAAAAAAAACGTTGACGAGAAGTTTAAATATCTAAAAAAAAACAACTAAACAAAAAAAATAAAATAAAGATAGTATAAAAATTTTAATTTTAGAACATTTAAAAAATCTAGGATTTCTAAAAAGTTCTAAAATTCATAGAATCTAAATCATTCAATAAAACCCAAAAAAATAGAGAAAAAAGTGAACTTGTGAAGAAGTTGTGAAGAAAAAAAATGCGAATAAATGAAAGAATCTAAGATATAATTATTAAAGGTGGAAAAAAAAACAACTTGTCCAACAGATCGAAGATTTGCAGGTCAAATGTTTGAAAAAATGTAAAAGATCTTGATCTTGCATTTAAAAAGTTCATAAGATACAAAGAAAATGAAAAGTTTAAAGACTCAAAATGCCTTATGATTTTAGGAAATACCTCTGAATACTTTGGAGTTTTTGGATACTTTTTTGAAATCTGTTACTATTTCTTCTTCTTGTACTTTATACTTTTTGCATTTTTACATTTTCTATAGATGCTTCGTAAACTCGACAAAGAAAAACGATTTATTTACTAGTTTCAAGTAAATCACCAGTTATTATGTTATCTCTGATAATTTTTTCAGCCCTTTGTAGCCATTTTTTATTTCTATGATAATTTTGGTGAACGTTTCTATAAATGCTTTTTGTTGCATATTCAACAAAATATACTAGGTGACATAAAAAGTGCAACACCCAGTAATACAGATTTTTTGAAGATCATTCTTTAATAATATATTGAACAACATATAACAAGTAAACGATAAAATTTTCAAGCTAAAAGGAACACAAACTATGGCTGAAATGTTAACAATGAGTCGCACTACCTCTGTTTCTTAAGCACTCAGCTACTCGCCTTGGCATTGATAAAATTAAATTGTCTATATCAGCCTTAGGAATTGCATCCCAAGCTGCCTGAACAGCATCTTGCAGAGAAGCTAGTGTTTGTAGAGGGGGAATTAACTGGAATATTCTTACACCCATCAAATCCCACACATGTTCAATTGGCAAAAAGTCCGGAGATCTCGGAGGCCACGGCATGAGGTTTATGTTAGACGTTGCAAAGAAGTCCATTGTAGCGCGTGCAATATGAGGACGTGCGTTGTCCTGCTGAAAAGGGACTTCTGGAAGCTCTTGAATATAGGGTAACATAGACGGTCCAAAAGCTTGGATACCATTCATCCGCGATTTGCCTGGTAGTGGAGAAACGGTCTCGAAGAGCTAATTGTCTTAAGCGCCGGTCTTGACGAGCTGTTGTGTGCTTTGTGCGTTCTGTACCTTCTCGACGTTTTTTCCTTCCTCCCACGAACCAGGCTCGACAAATTCGCAAAACAGTTGAGGCACCATGACCTAAATTTTGACCAATTTGGCGAAAGGACTTTCGCGTTTCCCTCATAGCAACAATTCGACCTCTCTTAAATTCATCTGTTTGATAACACTGTTGAAACCTTCGTACACGAGGCATGTTGTTTTAAGTAAAGATTGTCAAATCAAGAAAAAAATTATGACAAATGAGTTGTTAATAAACGGTATACACTTAAGAAAAGTAAAACAAAAAAACAACAAAAACCTAGTAACCATGTTTGATACAACTCTGACACCTACTTCTATTGATATCAAGTCGATGTGCCAAATTTAAGCGAACTAGTTTAACCCTTTCTAGGTGTTGCATTTTTTATGTCACCTAGTATATAATAAATAATATAATGCATATTGACTCACAAACTAAAAATTATATCATATAACGCACCTTTCATAAAATTCGGTTTATATTGATGATCATATTATTCAATTTGTTAAATAAAAAACTAGTAAAGGACCCGCTTTAGATGAATTATAAATATTCTTTGCAAATTTCTAAAGGTTAGGACTAGGCATTGACATGTCAGTCGCAACAAACTCTTATCTAAACTACATTACCTGTTAATGTTATCCTCATTGTGTCTAACCGGAAATAGGGCGTATTCTTGTACTTGACTCATGTGCGTCACCATATCGTCCAATGAGCTGTCTTGCGTCAAATTCTCATGCAAATATAACATGGTTTTGCACGACAAATAGTACTGAGCTGCCAGCTGCCCCAAAAACGTACTCTCATAAAACTCCTGGACCTCCTAGACAAGTTCATCAACACTTGCACTTGGTAACAGATTAACTTACTTCATTCCGAATAACAATACACTGAGCCTCCTGTAAAGAAATCGCGACGGATTCCGACAACTCCTGCAGATAAACATTGGCATTGTCTACATCGTCCATTTTGTAGTACGTTGGATTAACCAAAAGCCTCCTAAAGAAGAACGTCGAACAAATAAGATCAACAAGTTGCGCGCGACAGGTGACTGTTCCATTGGCAATTTCTGCATTGATATGTTCCGGTAGAACTTGCAACAAACTCGATTCAACCGGAAACGGCTCGAAAAGAAACTTTCTGTAAAAGTTCTTTTTACTTTCTTGGACAAAAACGCACGCTACGCCGCTGGTGTCAAACTGTGGTCTTCCAGCGCGTCCCATCATCTGTAGGACATCCGTCACTGGCATGTCAACGTAGCGTTTTGTGGCACCGTCGTAATATTCAGTTCCTTTGACTATGACGAGATGCGCCGGGAAGTTGACGCCCCACGCCAGCGTAGCTGTGGCCACTAGAACTTGGATTTTTTGATTGACGAAGAGCTCTTCGACGACTTTTCTGTCGTGGTCTTGTAAACCAGCGTGATGAATTCCGATTCCAAACAACAGAAGATAACTGAGGTCGGAATCCGTGAGCGTCGATCTAATATTTTCGATTTCGTCCTGGGGGCAGTGTAACCACTGCTTCGGGTTGGTATCACTGAGGAGACACTTAATTAAATCGTACGATGTGATGCGTGTTTGTTTACGTGATGATACAAAAATCAGCGTTGGACTATCAGGGGCGTACTGACAAATCGCTTGGTAAGCCGGGCGGTTCATTGTAGCCATTCTCGGACAATAATTCTTAGCTGAGAAGCCTTTCAGATGAATCTCTAAAGGTACAGGTCGCACGGACGAGCTGAAATTAAACAAGCCCTTCTTTTCGATGCCGAGCCAGTTGGCTAAATCACCAGCGTTAGCCATGGCAGTTGATAAACCAACGATTCTGACTTTCGCGTTCTTGACACTGTTGATGTAATTCATACGAGAAACGATCACCTCGAGGACGGGTCCTCGTTCTTCGGCCAAAAGATGGATTTCGTCGATAATGATGAGACCGACTTGTTTGACGAAATCTTTTTGGAGCCAGTTACGGCTCATACCATCCCATTTTTCTGGGGTCGTGATTATGATGTCGGCTGATGCGATGAGAGATGAGCGTGGGGTGATGTCGCCTGTCACTTCGACGACTTTTTTTGATATCTTGCTGAATTTCGTCGTCCAGTCTTGGACGCGTTCGCGGACGAGGGCTTTCATGGGGGCGATGTAGACGATCTGGAATTATTAACATCAGTTTATCAATAACAGAAAACTGCTAAAGTTTAAAATTATAAGAAAGTTAGAAAGATAAACAAAAGATGGAACCAAACGGTGGTCTCTTTTGTAGTGAACATGCTCGCATCGTTCGTGCTGGAATTTTCAGATTTACTATATTTTCCAGTTCCTTTAATTGTTGATATTCTCATATTATTGTTAGAATGTTTAGGTATTTTAAAGTTTGTATTCTTTGAATCGTTATTGTTTTTTAGTTTGTTAGGTTTCTTTGCTTTTTTGCACTCTAAAGCTTTAGCTTTCGTATATAATAAAAAAATCCAGAGCATATAGTAAATTCAAAAATTTTAAATAATAATAATAATCAAAATGTAAAGCAAAAATTAGAGCAAAAACAGAAATCTAAAATTGAAGAAATTTTCGGCGTTTATAACTGAAAAAAAACATTTGTTTTCTCATATATCGAACTCAAGTTTTAATTTTCGCTCTGATGATGGTAATTTTGAGCCCAAAACGTGTGCCAGCGACCAAAAACAAATAGAGACAAATAAAGAATTATAAGAAAATTAAAGATCCAAATAATGTAAAAAATTCAAAAAGTCTAAGGAATACAAAGGATTTAACAGATTAAAAAAAACTAAGTAATATCATATAAGACTTAGAGAATCCAACTAAGAAAACAACGACCAAAGTATGCAAAAAATCAAAAGATTGCAACGAATTCAAAGATTCAATTTCAAAAGTAAAAATAATCTGGACAACATAAACAATTCAATATTTAAAAAATCCAAAGCATTCAAAAATTTCAGTGTAAGATCAAAAGCAACAAAAGAAAGTATATTCCAAATTAAATACGTAAAAATTAAAAAAAAACCTTGCACTTCACATAAATATACAAAAAAAAAGCAAAACCAAAGAAGAGAAACTATTCACTTCTTAGAATTTAAAAAAAATCTATATTATTTTAATTTTATTTTTGATATTCCTAAATTGTTTAAATTCTCTATGGTTTTCAGATTCTTGTTGTTCTTTGTACTGTTTTATTATTTTAGATTTTGAATCCTTTGAACTCTGTAAAATTTTTACATAAATAGAATTTTTGGATTTATTTTGGTATCTTTGAATTATTTAAATTCTTTAAATATCGATGGTTTTCTAGTTTTTAGAGTTTTTTTGCAATATTTTAATGTTAAAAATTTTGTAGGCCTTAGAATTCTCTAGACTATTTACAATTTTTAAGTTGTTCTTTGAATATGTAGTTTTTTCTTATTTTAGATCTCCTAGACACTTGAGGTCCTATCTTTGGATTCTTTGCACCTCTTTTTACATTTTACATTTTTTAGAATATTTAAAATTTAAATCTTATACTGTTCGATTCCCTTTTAGTCATTTTACAATTTTTAGATTTGTTATATATTTTTTGACATTCTTGAACTTTTTCCACCATTTAAAGCTTTTAGTTTTAGACTTTTTACAAATTAGAAATATTTAGATTTTTTAAATTCTTTAAATTTTACACAGAATTGCACTAGTAAAACACAAATTTTTAATATTCAAAAAAAAAATGTTGGATTTAAAAATTTCCAAATAAAATTTCTAGTTTTTGTAGAAGCTTAAATTTCATAAAACGCGACTATTTTTTTGCATATTTCATCTGTCTTAACACAGGAAAGAAATTCTAAAAATCCACAGACTTATGAAAAATACGAATTTGCTAAAATACGATATGGGAAAAACCTGACTGCAAAAAAAATTTTGTTTTCGTTGAAATTTTCTGGTTCATAAAATATGATCACTTTTTTACAAAGAGCATCTTCCTAAACAAACGAACGACAAATTTTCAAATTTTTCAAATAGAATTAAGTACAATTTTTTTTTTTGAATGTTGGAAAAATCTCCCAAATAAAATTTCTAATTATAATTAGAAGCTTCAATTTCACTAAACGTCACTATTTTCTTGCACTGCACATCTCATCCGCCTTAACACAAGAACAAAAATTTTCAAAAAATTCTTAAAACTCGTAAAAAGTACAAAATTTCTAAAATAAAAAATGCGAAAAAGCTGCCACAACTAATTGAAATTGCTGAATCTTGCTACAATTTTTTTGTTTTATAAAACGAAATGACAACTTTTTCAAATAACCATGGAATTGAGTAAAATAAAAGTTTTCAAATGTGAAAAAAAAAGTTGAATTTTAACTCAAAAAATCCTCATTTCCAGATAAAATTTCTAATTTATGTTGGAAGCTTCAATTTCATAAATCGCGACTATTTCTTGCACTCTGCTTTAACACAGAGAAAGAACTTCTAAAAATCTTCAGAATTACGAAAAATACGAATTGCTTAAATATGAGATGCAAAAAATCTGACACTGCCAAATAAAAACTGCACTTTTTGTGGAAATTTTCTATTTCATAAAATATGATCATTTTCTTACAAATAACATCTGTCTAAACAAAAAAACGGGAAATTTTCTAAACATTTTAAGAACGTTGGGAAAATCTATCAATTCCAAATAAAATTTCTACTTACTGTTAGAAACTTGAATTTCACAAAACTAAATTTCCAACACCGTTTTATTCTTTTTAGAATTTTTTTTATTTTTTGGTTTCTTTACATGATCTGGAAGAATCTAGGAAACAGGTTCCCTTTTCATTTTTAAACCGAAAATATTATATCATCTTCAAGATGCTACAAAAAGAAGAATGCAAATAATTTTCTCCACAACTTCAACAATTAGTTTTGAAAAACAAAATGGCGAATCCAATATGGCGCACACTTCAAGTCGAAACTCCTTATATCTTTATGATTATTTAATATACAATTACACTAAGAGTTTTGAAAAAGTTATGACTTATAGCAGACATTTAAGAAATCACAGAATACAATAAAAACGGAAAATTCTTACCTTTCTATCAGGTCGCTGCGTAAACAGCCTCAGCATACAAATTTCCGACACAATCGTCTTTCCCGAGCCTGTCGGCGCCCCCAACAACACATTAGAATCAGTGTTAAAGCAACAATGAAACACTTGACTCTGCACAGCGTTGAAATGCGTGAAGCTGTAGAGTTTCTCAAACTCCTCGTTATGTAGAGCCGTTTTTGGCAACGGTCTAACGTTCAAAAATTTCGTTTGAATGGTGTAACTCGGTAGCATGTTGATTTTTTCCAAATCAATCCGATATGACGTTTCGGCATCTACAAACAATTAAACTAGTCATTATCAAACTGATGAAATTCTCCTTCAACTTACACATGTATTTACTGTTGACAACAGTCACGAAATACTCCATAGAGTGTGGTTTCTGCAGCGGTACTGTAAAAATAAGTTCAACAGGTTCTTTGGAGATGACCAGCTTCTTGGTGATGACGAACGATTCGAAATGGTAGATACTATCATGAGTGGGGTCTTCCACCCAAGCGTAGTAGTGTTGAACGTTGCCGTGGATGCTAGTATCCCAACTGAAATTCGCGTTGATCAACAACTGGATACGGATGACTCCATCAGTTATGGGCTTAACAGTGACGTCAAGTTTTACGTTCGGAAAAGCTTTACAGAAATGATGAACCCGAGTAGCGAGGTGCCTGTTTCTAACCAAGTCCAAAATCTCGCGTTCGGACATCTCTTGAAGCTCATCGATCGGAATGTTTTGCAAAACATCAAGAGCTTTGTGCCCTTTGACTTCAAGTTCTTTGAACTGCAACAACGGCTGTCGTTCCGACCAAGCTTGTTGTTCAACCATTTGAGCCACTTGCAGGCACTTATACACCTGCGTGCTGTAATTCTTGTCAACGGCGATTTCAAACAAAGCTCGAGCTAATCTTGTGACACTTTGCATGATGAATTCGCAATCGGAAATCAAAGAGGAGACGCGGATCTTAGCGCGGGAGATGTTGGCTTGGATCAGGGTCAGAACTTTGAAGACTACACAACTCGGGTCTACGTTGAATTCAAATTGGCTGTAGTCTTCATGCAGACGATCTAGTTCATCCAGTTCGTCATTTCTGACCTTTAGAGGAATTAGTTTGATGGCTGCAATGTCTGGACACTTACTTGAATGTGAGTGAATTCGGACGCGTTGCTGATGAGGTGGAGAATGTCTGCTTCCATCATTGTTCGCTCAAAATGGTCGTGGAAATACTTCATGGTCTGATGCGAGATGTAGTAGAAGCTGGCGATTCTGCCGTAATTGGTGGGGCGGAGTTCACCGAGTGTTGTGTTGAAACGGACCATTTGGGCGTTTTCGAGAGTGAGGGCAGCGTCAAAGAGTTTTCGTTCAAGGTACTGAAAGAGCTTTTCTGGTTCCTGTAAGTATATAAAAAAAAAACCTGAATGAGAGTGTAAAGGTAAGACTAAAAATTAAAGTATCATTCAGAAACACCTCTGTAGAATAAATTAGATGAAGCAGTGATGCGTGATGAACTTAGTCGCTATAGCAAGAAGGTGACTGATTTGCTGCTGGCTTGCAACAAGAATAGTGAACAGGTGGTGGTTAGCTTTCATGTTTAAATATAAAATAAAAAATAAGTCAACCTTGCGAAAAATTGTTCTAATGTTAAAAAAAATGAAAACTGTTGCTAGGATATATAATCATTCACGAGCCGAAATTCGACCAATGAATTCACTAAGATATCATTCTTGGCTTTTCAAGTCCCAATTTCCCAACTTCCTATAATTCCCTTACAGTCTAGATCCTCTGTCTTTAGGTTCTCAGGTTTTCAGGTTCCCATGTCCTCATGGTTCTTAGATCCCCCGACACTAAGAGATTCTTCGGGCTCAAAATCCAAGTTCACGAGTTCACAAGTAATCAATTAGGTGTTCAATTAGTACTTAGGTGTTCAGATTTTCATCACATAACAAATATTTGATTTAAGTTTTTAAAATTTCAGGTTCTAAAGATTTCAGCTCTTAATCTATAATTTTTCCTAGATATTCAACTTATTAGATTCTTTTAGAGTTTGAAGTTTTTAAATTAGTGCTTTTTTAGGATCTAAACTTCTCAGGTTTTTAGGTCATTAGTTTCTAAATACTTAAAGCCTGAGGTTGTCGCTAGTTGTTATGTTGTCAAATCTGCAGTTTTTAAGTTTTCCAGATTGCAAAATTTGTATTTTCTTAAATTTTCAATATACACATTTTTCTGATTCTTAGATCCTTAGGTTTTTGGGTCTTAATGCTTTCAATTTCTCAGTCCCTCAGAATCTTAAGTTCCTAGGCTTTGTGTTCCTCAGATATTAAGTTCATCATATTTTCTAATTAATTGTTAATGTTGCTGTTTCACAGTAAATTCAGCTTAAGAAATTTAGAAAAAGTCTAAGAAGACGTATAAGAGTTTAAGAAAATCTAAGTATCTAAAAAATTATTACTCTGAAAGTAGTAACTATAGACTTGAAAAAAATATATATAAAAAAGAACCTGAGAACTTGAAGACCTTAAAATATGTAGCCTGAAAAACTTCAAATCTGAGGAGCAAAAAGTCCAGAAAGTTTAAAATCTCAGAAATGTGAAACCTGAGAAAATAAAAACCAAAACTTAAAACCTGGCAGCTTTAGATCATTCGATACTGGAAACCTGAAAATCTACAAACTTGAATCTAAAAAGTAATAATCTGAATATCTAGGGTTGTATGATTGACTGAATGACTGAATGAATGTCTAAGAAACTTGAGGCTCGAGAACTTAAAACTTTTGAAACTAAAATCTCAATAAACTGATAATCTAAAAACACAAGAAACTACACGGATTTAAACTGGAGAGCCTGGTTACCTCAAAACCGAAGAAAAAAAACTACCTAAAAATATAAATACTCTAAAGTCTTAGAAACAGAATCTTGAAAGTGGGAAATGTAGAATGAGAAACCAATAAAATTTAAAAATTCAATCTAAAATGTCTAAAAATTCAAGAATTTTAAGATCTAAGAATACGGATTTAAAAAAAAAACACTTTCTGGGTGGATTCGGTTCTAGATTTTTAAGTTTTTGTTTAAAATGTTTTTTTATATTTTCAATTGTCATTGTTTTCTGGAATATTAGACTTTTTTTCTCGTCAGGCTGGCTAATTCTTTTTTTGGTCAATAAAAAGTTGTATAAGTGATGCAGAACTTCACCAGGCCCCTACAGTGCTCATAGTCAAAATAACAGAACCTAAATTTGATTAAAAAAAAAATTAAATCACTAACAACAGAGAAACTCTAATTTAAGGTAACGCTCAAATAATATTTATTTTGGTTGATCATATAAACGTTAACTTTACGGACTCTTTTGCGGCCGTAAAGATGCATTTTGTGGACAAATATACTTTACACACTGAACATTTACGTTTCGTGCAAATTTTTGGTAATTGGTTCATGGGCGAATTTATTACATCCTCCCTTCTATAGTAAATTACCTATATGCACATTATATTTGTTCCAAAATAATTGCCTGTGGAGCAGTTAAAATTGCTTCCTCCCTGTACAATCTAATTCATTTCTATCCGTGTATTTCCTAGTGTAAATATTTCGAAATTGAGTGGTGTAAGTTTGTCTTTACGGAATTTGGAGAATAATCTGTTACGTCAACGCTTGGTGAGTATGTTATTTTTTGTTTTTTAAATATAAATTAAAAATCAGACAAAGTTTGAAGTTTAAAACAGCTGAGCACAGCGGCTAATTTGGGGAGAAAGCACTAAAAAATCAAATTTCAAGTTTAAAATAGACCAAGTATGGCTACCAATCATACAAAGGAGAAAGTACTAGAAAGTAGCAGTACCAACCTTATTTTTATCCAGTGGACAGATACAATTGAATTCACTATTACACATTTTGATACTGCCTGATGTGCATGTAGTCCACTTTTGGTTATATGTGGTACTTTACGATTGTTTGCTCTGCTATGTAGCATTTAGACATTCCATACATTTTTGGGGTATTTAATTAATTATATTTTAACCTTAATCTAATATTATTACATTATCCACCAAGGTTGAGATGACTATGATTGTAACCCGAGCGTCAAGATTATAAAACCGGGGAGCGAAACACCAATTTTTTTAAGACCCGAGGGTTATAAGTATGATTACAACGGTGGTGGGTATGCTATTTTTTTTACTAGTATATATATTTTTCAGTTTATGTTTTTTTTTCTGTTTAAATTCGTTATGAATAATACAATATTTTTTGATAGAGATACTTTTTCATTGCAATCTTGGCCTTTAATAGAAACAAAGCGTGTATCAAGATACATTACGTACATCTTTTGTTTTTTAACTGATATTTTTTAACATAGGCAACACAAATTCCCGAAGTGCGTGCGCATTACAGAGATATTTTTAATTTCTACCACTGCTTTTTAATCAATTTTCTCTTTATGATTAGGACTCTATACCTCATATGTACAACTAATCGAATTGGGTTTTGAAATGTGAATGTTATAAAAATGTAATGTTCTTCTTTTATATATATTATTAACTTAGGTCAATAATATGTCAAATAATAAAATCATTATTGACTTAGGTAAATAATGCTCTAGTTTTTAATTAAAAAAATGAGTTCATAATGATTAGATTATTTACTATTAGTTAAAAAAAAACTTAAAGTGGACACTTATTTTGGAACGGTGGAAATATTCTTAATAGCAACAAAAGGCAGGTCAGGGAAGAGAAAGTTATGTCTTTCATTAGGCCCTTATAGAATCTCAAATTTTTTGAAATAATACTCCAAGTATCTTAAATTTTTTGCAGTTTTTAGCAATGACTCCAAATATACTTCTTATTTAGATTGAATCAGTCTTGAAAGTTAAAATGTTTAAAACAGATCGCAAACTAAATACTACACTACAAGAAATAGAACCGAAAAGACAGAAAAGCGTCAATGAGAATCAATAATTTACCCAAATATCCGTGAAGGTGAGCCCATAAACTAACGGATTCTTCTTAATCCGACAATAGACAAAAGTGTTACTCAGCCACTCCATCGCCTCTTTTAGATTCGACACTGTCCCCAAGACCACTTCGGCATTCAAATGATTGGGTACATTATCCAAAAAGTGACTTTCAATAGGAGCTTGTGATGTCAGCAGTGTCATATAATTCGTCATATTTTGGATGCTGGTGATGATCATCCCATGTCCGGAAGTATCATACTGAGGCCGTCCAGCTCGTCCAAAAATCTGCATGATATCCAACATGTCCATATCGACATACGAAGACTTTTGTGCATCATATCGCGTCGTCCCCTTAAAATCAAACATAAAATACAAACAAAACAAAATTACAATCATTTACCCTTATTATGACAGCGTGGGCGGGTAAATTCACCCCCCACGCTAGAGTGGTTGTACAAACAATGACTTTAAGCGCCCCCATACGGAACAAACTTTCCACTTCTAATCGATCACTCCTACACATTCCGGCGTGATGTATTCCAAATCCGTTGGGAATTAATAGCTCTAGTTCACTACTTCTGAAATTACTTTTGAAAGTAGCTTTTTTCTCCGGTATAAACATCGTCAAATGGTTGTGGGTTTTGGCGTGCCCTAGTAGATTTTTTGCAACGGTTGCTGTTAAATTACGCGATGTCACGAAAACCATAACTTGCTGACCAGCTTTGATTATTGGTATAAGTTTGTTGTAGCAGATCAAATCCATGGCGTCTTGATCATTTTTGTTCTTGCAACCAATGAAAGTTTGAGTTAGAGGAACGGAACGGAAACGGTTGTCGAAGAAGAAGAGACCAGTGTTGGGATTGACTTTGAGGAAGTTGGCTACGTCTAAATAGCCAGGTAAAGTTGCAGAGAGAGCTACGATACGGATGATACTTTGACTACTGAGCACTTGGCGAAGTGTTCGGGCGACTAGCGC
The DNA here is from genome assembly GCA_030157275.1 of Cynaeus angustus. NCBI lineage: Eukaryota > Metazoa > Arthropoda > Insecta > Coleoptera > Tenebrionidae > Cynaeus > Cynaeus angustus. Next base: position 12,866,284 of record CM058065.1, read on the forward strand.
TTCGATGACTGGACCTCGGTCAGAATTTAAGAGATGGACTTCGTCGAGAATTAGAAGTTTGACGAGGCTTGTGACTTCTGTGTCCACTGGAAATGCAGAAAATGCTTTAGGTTTACCTGAGACTCAAAATCAATAAAATTATAAGGATTGCAAAAAGGGTTAATTGAGCAGCAAAATATGTAGAATTTAAAAATTCAAAGACTCTAGAGCTTACAAAAATTGTAGACTACAGGTCAAAAAATTTAAGTAACAGTAAATAAGTCCTGGAAAAATTAAAAAAAAAATCAAATCTAGGTAGTATCGATAAGAAAAAAAAGACATAAAAGATTCGAGACATATAAAGAAAAAAAAACAACAAAGAATCTAGAGTTTCGAAAAAGCTTGCATTTTGAAAATAGCAAGCAAGCAGAGAATTCAGTGAATCTAAATAAGCCAAAATACAAAGTATAAGAGTGAAAAGAAATTATGAACCAAAAATCTAAAAAATTAGGATTTCAAGAGTAATTTGAATAACCTTCAAGCTGTCGAAATTCTAGAGGTTCTCAGGAATCTAACCAATCTGTAAAATTCAAAAAATATAAAGAAAACAAAATAAAGGAATAAAAATTGTCCAGAATCTAGAAAAGCTTAAAAATCTATATAACTGAAAGCAAACGAGAAATGCATATAACGTAAAAATATAAAAAATTCAAAGTATTTAACGGGTTAAAAACTAAAGTTCTAAACACGATTAAAAATTTTTAGAAAACTATAAACTCAAGAAAATACCAGACATTGAAAATATATGGAAAATCTAGAGTTCAAGAAACAAAGATTACTAGAAATTTGAAAAATGAATTAAAATCTATAATATAAGTATAAAAAATGTAAACCACTTGAAAAATTTTGAAAATCTGACCAATTAGTACGAAATTCAGAATTATAAAAAAACAGAATATAAAGAAAGTATCCGATTAATTCAAAAAAAACAAGAACCAGAAAAATCAGCGAAAAAATTTAACAAATGGAAATTCTTAGAAACTTAGAAAGTATCCAAAAACTAGAAGATAAAAATAATAATTTAAGGAATTAAAAAATCTCAAAGTAAAATTCAAAAGAGCACTTAGAGAATGGGAAGAACCTACGACAGTCGAAAGAAATCTAAAAATATAAACCAAATTCGGAAGAACTAAGAAAAAAATCCAAAAAACCTACAAAATGAAGAGAATCTAGAAAATCTGTAAAAACCAAAAAATATAATGAATACAAAAAATTGAAGTATTCGAGATACAATTGAAGCTAGGAATTCTAAAAAAAAATTATAAATCCAACAAATCTAGAATAATTCCAAAATCTCTAAAATTCAAAACACACAAAGAATACATAAATAAAATAGAATACAAAAGATCGAAATGTTGCAACTGATACCAAAATCTTAAACACACTTAGAAAAATCTTGAGAATTCAACAAATCTAACAAATTAAAAACATCTAAAAAAGCTCAAGAAATTTAGTTAAGAGATATCAATAATACTAAAGTAAGTATTCAAAAAATCCGGAGAGTCCGTACAATTTAAGTCATTGTAAATGTACACGTTCTGTTGCATGTTTTTCTGAACACATATTATAAATTTTGTTAGATGTTCCCCTTCAGTTTTAATAACAAATAATAATCAGAAATGTGTATTTTTTTTAATTAAACACGTCTTTACGCTGGGAAACTTTTACTCTGCATTCAAACTAACCAATTTGCAGCTCAATAATCTTAATTTAAAATAATTTATTTGGTAAAAAAACCTTCACTGCCTTACCTGCCCCTTTCCTAGAAATTACATCCCACTTTTCAGGTGTAGTGACTAACATCTGTGTTTCAGCAATTTCCTTCTTTGTAAGCTGCATGTCTCCAGTGAGCTCCTTGACAACAATTCCGATAGGGGATAGTTTTTTACTAAAATTAGCTACCATTTCCGTCGCTAATGCTTTCATGGGACAAACATACACTATCTAAAAACAAAAAATACAAATTTTGTTTTTTTTTTTTTTTTTAAATTAGAACTCACCTTGAAGTCATCTTTCCTGATGAGACCTCCATCCATGTGCACCTTAATCTGATGAACAATAGACAGTAAAGCAATATTAGTTTTGCCAGCACCTGTTGGGGCACAAATCAACATATTTTCGTTAGTATTATAAGCCACCGGAAATACTTCCGACTGGATCCTGTTGAACTCTTTGATATCTTTGAATACTAGACGTCCTGTTGAATCTAAATTACTGACTTTTACTAAATCAACTTCATCATTTTTAGGTCTCGTTCCTCCTGGTAACGTAAACTCCACGTGTGTGGACGTTTCTTTCTTGATGGTGTTTTCGGGTTGCTTTAGCGTCACGCCGTTGAATTTAGCTACAATTTTGAAATAAGTTAAAGAATAAACACACAGCTTGGGAATTACTGGTGATGGAGACATTTAGTAATTGGTCGTGGACATGAGGATAATACACTTTCTCCGGTCCCTTTTTAAAAATCGGCTGATGTTTAATGTAATTCAAATCTTCTTCCAACTCGCCCCTGTTAAAGTCGGTAATACAGAACGCTCTACCCAGTGATATACTCACAGAAATTCCTGTTGGGCGCCTCCTTTCTGTTTCTTCTCCATTTTACGCAATGTCTTCGCTAAGTTTTTCTCTTCTTCGCTTTGTACGATAACTTGACTTGCTAAAGTTGGAGTGTAACGATTAGAGTTTCCTGGCATCGATTCGATCCTCCGCTGGTTGACAGGTTTTTCTCCTTCAGTCCAATCAATCTGAGCGTTTCTATGCTGGATAATTTCGTCAACAAAATCGAAAACTTCGCATCCAAAAGTATCTAGAAAGTAGTTGAATAACTCTTCATTTGATTTTGGGGATGTTAACCCGATTAACACTATCTCTTTGAACTCTTCAAAAGGGAACTCCGCCATTTTACTTTTATAGTAGTCGTAACGTTTTTTGATGTTATATTGAGTTCCGCTTGAGGTAGCACTCGCGAGGGACATTTCTTCAATTTCTTCCTCCACGCATGGATCATCTTCAGTCATTGGAATGTAGAATATAAGGTCTATAGCTTTGTCTTCAGGTTTTTTGATGTCAGGCTGTATAAACTGAGATGGATCTGGCTTTTTACTGAAGAAGTCTGGAGGAACATTGTCATTAATGTAGTCTAAGTCACTCTTAACTTTCTCTAATTGACTCTGCGGTAGCTTGCGTAAGACACCTTTTGGCTCTCTTATATTAGCGTTGAAGTCTTTTAAGGCTTGTAAAAGACACATATTGACTACATCTTCCAGTAATTGAACACTTACTAAATCTTTCAAAAAGGTCTGAAAGACTTTTTTGATGCGTTCCATGAGAATGACGCACTGTAGTCCATGGCTTGGGTTTTCATACTTGAAATATCGGTATAGCCGATCCAATTTTTGCCTAAAATAACAATTGACACATAATGAATTTCTGTATAGTCTAAAACGTCCAGCAGTTGGTAGCACTGTTATCTACTGATTAACACATACTGCCATAAATGACAATAAAACACTGCATTGTTAACCAAATTAAATATTTTTATATTTAATAAAAATATTTATTTAATATTAAATATTAAATATTTTATAATATTTATTTACTAAAAGCTTTTGCTTTTAGTTCAAGGCAATAAATTTTGTACACCAATTTTTTCACCAAATATACAACAGCGGTCCAAAATTTCGGATTCCATTTTTGGGCATATTGAAAATTTGTGTGTAGTCTATGCTTTACGGTAACAAACCCAAGGCAATAAAATAAAATAGTCACAATTAACTTAAATATTTATGCATAAAACTTAATTAACTTTATTAAAAATAGCAATGCCAAAAATTATGGTTAGAAATATGTAAAGGGTCCTTCACATTTTATGATAACCGAATGAGTTTGACGTCTTAAATATTGGGGTCGCGACTGTATGTATATGCCAATCAAATGACAGTTAAGCTTATTTGACTTTTTTTGGAAGTATCCAAAAATTTCAATAATACAAGAACTAGAAAAATCAGCGAAAAATTAGAAAAAAATGGAAATTCTTATTGTTAGAAATTTAGGAAGTATCTCAAAACTACAATATATAGATGATAATTTAAGGGTTTAACAATTTACAAAATAATAATAATAATTCAAAAAAGCAGTGAAACAAACCTAAGGAAATCTAAGAAAATCTAAGAAAATCTAAAAATCTAAATTCGGAAGATCTAAGAGATCTACATATTCCGGAAAACCTAAAAAATCGAAAGAAACTAAAAAATCTGTTAAATTCAAACATATAAAGAATACAAAAAAACTGAAACATTCGAGATACATAAAATCTAGTAGTTTTAAAAAGAAATTTAAAAATCTAACGAATCTAGGCAAATTCGAAAATCTTTAAAATCACGGCATACAAAGAATACATAAAACAAAACAGGATACAAAAGTATCGAAAGTTTGCAACTGATAACAAAATTCTAGGCTGTCTTGGCAAAATCTTAAGAATTCAATAAATCTAACAATTTAGACCATTCAAAAGACCCAAAAAAATCGTGAGCTAGAGATGTTTTTACGCTGACAAAACTTTTACTCAGCATTTAAACCAAACAATTTGCTGCTCAATAATTCATTTAGTCTTAATTTGTAAATCACTTGTTGAAGCGAAAATAATTCAATTGTCGGTAAAAAAAAAACATACAATAGTGATCACAAAATTTCGGATATAATTTTTTTGGAATTTTGAAAATTTGAGGTTACGGTAACACAGAAAAATGGATAAAAGTCATTTCTCTTGGCTAGTCACAGAAAAGTTAAATATTTATCCCAGAAAAATGTAAATGGTCCTTGATATTTTATGACAATCGAATGAGTCTGACTTCCTAAATTTTTTGGCCGCGACTGTATGTATGTATATGTCAATCCAATGAGAGTCAAGCTTAACTTACTTTATATTTTGATAGGTGAAAAAAAGAAGCTTACAATTTATTTTTAGAAACTTATGGGAAAATTTTGATTAGATTTTGTAAGATGAAACATTACGTCTAAAAACTTAGAAATTTCATATAGAGCTGAAAGCAATAAATTTTGGGCATTTATTAAGAAAAATTTAAAACAGCCTTCATTTCTGGTCACCTTAATGTGATTTCATTTCAAAATGTAAACATTAATATCAATTAAAATTACAGTAAAAAATAAACGAACGCACTCACAGAGTCCTACTGCAAAACTTTACTATACTACTAAACTTCAAATTGTCTTTCAAAATAAGTGAATATTACCATAAGTCAGAGACAATAAACAGCATATGATATAAGTACTATTTTAAATCAATATTCTTTTGTCACCTCTCAAAACATCTGTAAAGTGTGTTTTGTATTTTTAAATGACTTTATTGTTTGCAATTTAGTGTATTAATCTAAATATTAAATTACCAAACAATTTAAATGTAAAATTATTGTTAAATAACAGAAACTTTAATATGCTGCGAACAAACGTCAATCAAATAGATGAGTAAACTTCATTACTCGCAAATGTAATTAAACTTTGAAATTAAAATACATAATTGAAAATCGCATAGTATGCATATTCCACAGTATTCATAAATTACACATATTACCGTGGCAAGCAATATTATTTATTGTGTTATGTTTAAATTCTTTCAAAATTCAAACATAAAAGTCAATCAAAATGACAGTAAAGTTTAATTTAAATTATATTTCAAAACGTGACAGAAGAATGGATTTACAAAATTTGTTGCTCAAAACTAGAAATAGAATTTTTGCCAGAAGCTAAAAATTTATATGATTTTGATAAATATAAATCTATTTAAAATTCAAACTTGAATGTAAATCAAAAGAACTCTAACACTTAATTTTCACTCCATTTTGAGTGAAAAAAAATTAAATCTAAAATTTATTGTTCAAAACTGCACATACATCAAACAATAGTGTTTGGGTATAATATGTCATGTCAACGCATAAAATGAGGTTATGTTGCTTTTTGTTTTTTCATTATATTTATTATTATATATAAAGTTTAAACTAGTCGAGCTACCAATCACACAACGTAGAAAGTACCAGGAAGTAGCAGTACCAACCTTTTTTTTTTCAAGTGGACCAATACAAATAAATTCACCTATTTATGGAAATTGTTACTAATTTTTTATGTTATTACTACAACAAGTTACGAGCAATAAATCTCGAATAGCAATTGACAGAACGTCTAAAAAAGTATTTATACATATATAAAAAGCCACATTTATATTGCTGGAGTTTTATAAATGTCAAAGTCATTTCGTTTATTATCGTAGAAATCGTACATATAAAAAGCGTTGATTAGTTCCTTTATTACAATTAAGTAAAAATTTTGCTCATTTTTCAACGTACTGTAATCACATGATACTGTGCTCTTTTCACACTACTTCGGTCCCAGATCAAATAAATTTACGTACAGAGTTTTATGTCATTCAGATGTTGATTCGTATATAAAAACAATATTCATACCTATATACTTTTATATCAGTTTTATAGGGTTGTTATAGATAAATGATTTCATTATTAATGGCCGTGAAACAATGTCATAGGAGTTCATTATTCCACAGCTATCCCTGATGAATGATGATCTTTTATAGTAGTGCACCATATAACTAGATTTAACATGGTTTTCCATATGTAGGTTGCTATCTGGTTGAATACAGCAGTGAATTTAAGTTTTAAATCCCATATGAAAATATATAGAATCACAGAGAACTTTTTCTGATTTTACAGTTGCGAGCAATAATTTTCAGACGCCAGTTTTATCCATTTGATGGCACATCTAAAACAGCCTTTTCCTACATCAAGAAGTTCAATTCGGTCCCGAAACAAATAAACTGTTATATGGGTTTTACAGGATTGTTATAGATAAATTATTCCATTATTCTACAGCTACCCTTGATAAGATAAACTTTTATGACAGTCCCTCATATAACTAGATTTTATATTGTTTTTCACATGTATCTGGTTTCATATAGCAGTACCAGCTTTAAATCCGAGATCAAAATATATAGAACCCCAGACAACTTTTTCCATTAATTTACAGTTGTGAGCATTAATGTTTAGATACCAGTTTTATTCCTTTGGGGGACATTTAAAACAGCTTCTTCTCACATTAGGAATTTTAATTATTGCTTGACATTTTGATCTTGCCAGTTAATCTTGTTGTCATTATTTTTTTGAGACTAACAGTAGTGTGATGTCCCAACTTTATTGCTCAGAACTGTAAAATTTTACTATGCGGCAAGCTTAACACTTACTTTCCTGGAAATTCCGGCTTTGGTGGTGGCACGTTAAGACGCTGAAGCCCATGAAAATCAGTAAAGAAGTTCCTGACAGGGCCATTTTGAGGAGACAAGGCGTCTACTGCAAAGACACGTCTAGAGAAGGACATAACCTCAAAATCAGTAACTCACCGACACCCATTTCTGATTATTTCTTTTCTAAAACTAAACGTATACGTCAAAGAAGGGCCATACTGTTTATAAATAATTTGGTGTTAATAACTTAAACATTATTAAATAAAATTGTGCAACGTTGACTAACACACGTGTCAGTCGCCACTAGATGGCGTCACTATAAACTGTCATACTTGTCATAAAACAGCTGTTATCTACCAGCGCATTATTTAAAAATATGGTTAATCAATAAATCGTAAATTTTACGGAGCTGCAGTTATTTTCGTTTATCGGAGTTTAACTGGAGTTTAACTAGACTTATAGCCGTCATCCAGAATGCTCAAATTTTACATGCGGAGAATTTATGTCGCAATATTCTTGGCTACAAATTTTCCATGTTATTATATATCTGATTTTCCTTTAATAATTTGATTTAATACAGCAAAAAAGTATGAAAAATCAGTTGACTAAACATTTGTAAGCCAGCCCACGCACGAAAATTTCCCCGCTTAGATGTTATTTATGCCTTGTTTTGATGAAAACCGCCTTATATCACAGACGCTTCATAATCTGAAAGAAATTCGCGACGCCGGCTCGTCTGGCGCCGCGACGCCTCTCCGGAACCGCCAACAATGAAACAGTGAAGCGTCGCAGTGACCTTAGCCTATATCTCTTTGCGTCAATACGGCATACGGGGGGCGGTTAACCCACTGAATTCAACAGAGAAAAAAAAACATTTACACTTCTTTTTTGTTCTTCACGTACTCTAGGGGCTAAATTATTTGCTTTTAGCGTTGTATTGTTAGATGGCGTATTGATTTTCTCGATTTTAACCATAGGAACGTTAGGGGAAACCCTCGTATTGAACCACAGATAAAAAGTTTAGAGATACTGAATCGCAAGGTCACGTTGTAACTATAAAACCCATTACGTAGATGAAACTTGGATGTCCTACTTCCACCCACTCATTTCAGGGATATAAAAGTCGCAAGTTTGACAATTTCGAAGCAGTTGTTGAGTTGCAGTTATCTAGAACACTAGTAGGTCATCCTCTGCGGTTTTAGTTAAAACAAGTAAGATTCAAGTGTTTTTTAAAACGCGAGATTGAGACGTTTGTTGCAGACAGACAGAATGTTCGATAGAAAGTTTACGTTTGCTGTATTTTTTGTCGTTTTTGCTACTTTAGCGTTAGAAACTCGCCACACTGTCGAGGCTAGGTATCTTCCGACTAGATCGAATAGCGACAGAGTGGACAAACTCAAAGAACTACTGAAAGATGTAAGTTAAACTCTTTTTTTTAATCATTTGCTTAGTTTTGTACAGTTACTAGAAAGTGAAATCGAAAAAGAGGAATACCAAGCCGACGCCCCTCCAAGGTGGCACCCAGAAAGCAAACTGTTCTACAAACGGGAAGTTCCTGCTCACTAAACTCTTGAAGACGACCTCTGGCAATGACCATGGACATGACGATTCCGATGTGATTTTAAACATTCTGTGTCATAGATAGAATTTTACTTCTTTTTACTACCAACAAAGTGGACTTTGTAGTTTAGTAAGAACTAATTATTTTTGTAAATAAGTCAACCAGTGGCTCTAAAACTCTAAAAAAAATGAAGACAATAATAGCCACGGTCACCCTGAAGCAATTATGGCGTAGTGTAGATGATTGCGTTAGTAATCATGTCAATTATTTTGACAATACTATCTAAGTTTTAGAAATAAGAAAACCGTCCTATTGCTGGAAGGAAGTCCACTTTGTTAGTAGTAAATCTCATTTCGAATAATTGGTAAAGCAATATTTTGACGAAACTTTTACGTGTAATTTGTAATGTAAAGTGTCATATGAAATGTGTTACATGAAAATGTGCATGGGAATAAAAATATATGAACATCTTAAGACTTGTTTTAATTTTTTAAATGGTGGAGGCGCCGGGCGAATGGCACAAGTATTAAAAAAATAATACATTGAATTTCATAATTATATACATTTAAAGTCAGCATTTTTTGTTAAAAGTAAGTTCATAACACGTATAACTCTATTAATTATTAACAAAAAAATAGTCATTGTTTTACGTCTACCAATAAAAATACAACGCATCAGTCATGATTCGATTTTCAACGACTTTTATTATATTTGTCGTATACAAAGCAAAGTATATAATTCGCGATAATAGCTCTTTTTATTTTAGATAGTAATATGATCATCTTCAGCAAAATATTTGCTATGATTATAGCTCTATTGTGTACTATTGAAGCTCTCGAAAAAAAAAAGTATTGCATTTATAAATAAACATTTTAAGATTTAATCAGTAAAAAGGTTACCTTCTACACAATAAAAAACTATTGCGTGAGAGCATATCTTCGGTTTAAAATTTGTGATTAGATTAACAAATATCGGTTTCCGATATAGTTGTTATTTAAACTGCTTTTTATTTGATAGTTTTCCAATAGCTGTTATCTAATAAGTGTACAATATAAGTGCGACTTTTTCTTTGAGTGGTTGCTGCCACTTACCAAATTTTAATCATTTTAGTAGTATGATAGTATGAGTAATAAAATATGAAAGTAATTAGATATGAATCAATAAAATTTTTGCAGCGTATGGAAGAGGTTTGAAAAAATAGATAAAGCCATACAATTAAAATTTTGAAAAAATTAGATATTTTTAATGTTTCAGTTTTTTAAATCTTTTAACACTTTTTGCTACATTCTTTATATTATTCAGATTTTGAAATATGTTTTGACTAAAAATGTTAATTTTTCTACTTCTTCAACAATCTTTTAGATTTTCTGAATTATTTTGTCCTCTTCGCTATTTATATTTTGATACTTTAGATGGTTTTTGAATTTTTGATTTTTTGTGGCGTTTAGAGTGTTTACATTTTTTATTTAAATTTTCAATATTTTCATATTTAGTAGATTTTTTAAATAGTATAAAATCTTCAGCTTCTTTTTAGAATTTCTTGTTCGGTTGGTAACGAATTCAAAGTTTTAATTGTTTTTTTTTTGTTTATTCATAAGTTTTTATTAATTAGTAAAACATTAAACGCTATCATTTTTTTTTTTAATAATTCTTTGATCTGACAACTGATTTTAATTAAAAAAAATTATTGAGTAAACTACATGTAAAAATTTACGGTTGACAACAGCTTAGATATATTCTATTAAAATGTTATTTTTGAATTTTCTAGATCGTTTTGATTTTAGAATATCTTTATATATTTCATATTCCTTAGATACTTGAGATCTGTTAGATGCTTAACATTCATTTATTATGTAACTTTATATCTTTTTTTGTAGTCTTTGTTGCAATCTTTAAATAATTTGAAAGCTTATATTGTTTACATTATTGGTTTTCATTAGTTTAGAATTTTTTTCTTTACATTCTTCGAGTTATTCAGATTTTCTATATTTTTTAAATTCATAATATTATTTATACTTTTGTATTCATTCTTTAACGAAAGAATTTTTCGATGTTTACGAATATTTTTAGATTGTTTAGCCTTTTTAGAATGGTTTGTATTTTTTTTATTTTATCAGTATCTGACGTAGATTTAGAATATTCAACTTTATTAACATTTTTTGATCTTTAGATTCCTGGATTTTTTAAAGTTTAGAATTTTTGCACTACTTTAATACCAAAATTTTGAATTGTTTGAATTTTTTAATTTTTACCAATTTTAGTTTTTTTAGTTTTATGCCCTAGATATCAGATTTTTTATACTCTTTTAAAAACACTTATTTTTTTGTATTAAGTATGAGATTTTTGCTAGAAACTATAGCCGAGATCAGCACAAAATAGTTTTTCTACGTGTTGCATGCATAATTTTTCCTACTGGAGCTCCCAAAACAAATAAATCTTGTTTTCGATTTTTTTTTAATTCGAATTTGTATTCAAAGTAAAAATTGTCCAGAGTCTAGTAAAAACAAATTTTTTTTATCAGTTTTTAGACATTTTGAAGTATAATACGACTCAAAGTAGAGTCACAGTTAGACACAATAGTCAAATAATAATACTCTTGAAATTTACATTTAATGTAAAAAAAGATGTTAAAAAATTAGAGTTGATGAACAATATTTTCGGAAGCTGCTGTTACATATGTCGAGAGGGAAAAAACTGAATGATTTCCACTCGGTTACGCCTTCAAACGGAACTAATACACTTTCAGTTTTAATCTCATAAAACTTATTGCATAACTTTTATGGCAGCAAACGGTCGAGTTCTTAATTCTTTCAGACTCTTCTTTGTAATCTAGAGTGAGTCATGATTACTTTATGTCTTAAAAAGTCAATAAAGTGTCGCATTAATTTTGTAAAAGTAAAATTAATTTCTCTGAAATTTGTACCTCATAGATTTAGAGTACAAAAACTGTTTTAACAAAAACTGTCATTATATTCTCGGTTATTGTAACGTTTGAGAAAAAAACTTTCGAAATAATTTGTAAATTCTCTAATTTTTCTATACCTTAGACTCTGTGTTATCTTTATTATATTGTTTATTTTTCTTCGATTTTCTAGATTCTCTTGATTTTTTAGATTTTTAATACCGTCTTGATTTTAGCACACATAAATCTTCTATAGATTTTTCAAATTCGATTTAGAAAACACTAGTTTTTTTATTATTAAATAATTTTGAATTTTTTAGACTTTTTGAATTTTTTGGACTTTTCTCATAGTTCTCTAAACCCACTTCTAGATAATTTATCAATTTTTTTTTATAAAATAAATAACCCATTTTGTTAACTATTTTGTTAACTATTTCTGTCTTCCTTGGATAAGAATTAACTGTTTTGAATTCTTTATAGATTTATACTCCTACAGTTTTCAAATTGTACAACTTTTTAAATTTTTGGATTAATGATGTTCTGTTTAAAATACCTGTAGTTCCTGATTTCATTTTAAATTTTATTGTTTTTTATCATTTTTGAGCACTATTTAGATTTTTTTGAATACTTTTTTTTTCAAATTTTCGATATTTATATTAATCTTTAAATTAATATAATTATTATTAATTAATCTTTAAATTATTTAATATTTTTTGTTTTTGTTAGAACTTTAAATGTTGGACTGTTTGGTTTCTTCTAATTTTTTAAATTTGTTAGATTTCAATTATTTTTTTTTAGATTTTTGTATCTTTTAGATCCTATCAAGTTTTGCGGATTTTTTTGTATGATTTATAATTTTAGATTTTTTACATTCTTAAAGTTTTTTATTGCGTTTAATTTTCTCTATTCCTTACATTTTTTTACTTTTATGATTCTTTTAGAGTTCGTAGATTTGTTAAATTCTCGTTTTTTAGATGCGCTAGATTTTGAATTTGATCTAAGAACTACTAAAAAAATTAAAATAATTTTTTAGATCGTTAGTGTTTTTTAGATTTTTGAATTCTTTATCTCTATTTGATTCTTTGAATTCTTTTGGTTCTCCCTTAAGAAATAAGATTATTATGTTGGCCACAAGCTCTTTCCATCCTAACACACCCATCAATGTTAATATTATTATTATTATTAAATGTATAGCTTTTTGTGTTTTTCCCAATTTTCTAATTTTTGCAATTTATAAGAAATTTTACCCAATTTATTTTTATAAATGTTTATTTTTCTTGCAAGTGCTGTTAATTTTAATTTATTCAACGGGTGTAGTGTTAGCAAGAGTCTTCACTGTATATAAAACTAGAAGTTCCCTACCAGCCACTGATTCTATTTCTGAATCCCAAATTTAATTAATTTGCCTCTAGACGCGAGTTTAATTCATTATGTAATTAAAATTATGGGTAAACAAATAAATTTTACTTTACACGCTTCACAAAATTTTGAAGTTGTAAAAACGGGCCACGCGCTCATAAGATAATTTTCGACGCGATTAAAATAAGAAAAAAAGTTTTATTTATTTTTGTTCTATTTTGGAATTTGAAGTTGTAAAAACGGGCCACGCGCTCATAAGATAATTTTCGACGCGATTAAAATAAGAAAAAAAGTTTTATTTATTTTTGTTCTATTTTGGAATTGTACGCTAAATGCATTCTACGTGGGCGTTTATATTTATTTAAAAAAAAATTGGTATGTTTTTCTATTAGAAACGTGAATTTTAGTCAATGAATCAGCGTTTTTTCTGTTAGTTTGCTGAGATTAACAAAATTGATGAAGTTTTGAGACCATTTTTATACAGCGTAATCGTAAAAAACAGGTAAGAAATTCACATCAAAATTGTTCGTTACTTTTTAGATAAATACCCCAAGAGAAAGTTTCCAGTGTGCAGTTTTTTTACAGTTGATTAAAAACTATTATTTTTGGTATTTAAATCGTTACTACTTATGATCAGGATTTTTTCTAAATATTTCAATAAGACATAGTGTATACTGATAGTTGTTAAATCCGAATCAACAAATAACAGTGCTACCAACTTGGAAGAAAGTACAACGTCTGCTGTCATTTTTTTCTATCGTATCGAAGAGAAGACAAATTTTGTAGATGTAGAATGTTATTTGAATACTACATATACGCTGTTTATTTTGAACCTAAGAACCAAATGTCAAAACTCGATCAAACATAAGATTTGACTAAATTTATTTGTTTGTTTTATATTTTATGAGTTGCATGAGTTGTTTTGTACAGTTGACAGCCATTTGACAAAAATGTTTTTATGGTAGCAAATCAATTTTGACTCTATAAATTTACTACCAACAGTCGCTAGTAACCCTAAAAATGTACATACACTGAGCTCTCATATACACCCTATGCCCCTAAAAACGGCAACTTTTATAGGTTTCAAATAATGCTTCTCTAATTCATTTCAACTTGAAATTAAACGATTTATGATTTGCTTCGTAATCCTGATCTAAAGTGTCAAATTTTTCTTATGATCTATTGTGAAATAGTGTATTAAAATACAAGTTCGAGAGAGAGCATTGATTCCAGCACGCGTTTGCAATTCACAAACAAGTGCTGGAAGAGCTTTCTGAACCCCCGTTTTATACTATTTTTTCTATTTGCACCACTTAATTTCTTTTTATATAAAAGAAATAAAATTTTAAAATTTAGGGAATTTTATTAAGGTTGGGTACAATGATTTAATATTATTTATTTCATAACAATTGAGGTTAAGTTATTAAACACATTCCTCACATTAACATTTTGACATTTGACGTTGACGTTTTTCGACCATGACGCCAACGCGACAAAACTAAAATACACCAGCCGTAGTAAAGCAAAACGGGTGCTTTACTGGCTCTAATAACGACGCAAAATAGAAAAACATTTTTTTGGCTCATGCGTTATTATTATAAATCTCGTTTTAATCAAGCCTGAACTAAAAATTCTCATTTTTGAAAACAACTATTTATCAGTTTTATGCAAATGTTTGCGAATCTCTGCTTTGTTTTGTATTATTAAATGTTTAGAAATAGTACAAATCGATTTTTGTTATCAGCGAACCAACAGTACATTTCGCTTTTATTATATTTTTAAATATTGTTTTACCAATGTGTAATAACTAAATTGAAGTTGTTAACGATATAGATGTTTTTGGTTTTTTTCCTCTCATTACAGATACCTATCATAAATTTATATAGCTACAAATTACCACAAAAATTGATTTATAATAACATCCACTTTTATTAAACATTGCAATCATAAAATAACTCATTTATTTAGTTTGTATACTTCATTATAAGACCTCTTAGCTATTTAAGTTTATTTGAATTTTATTTATTAAGTAGGTAAGTATTAATTTTGTAGAGGTTTTCAATGTTAGAAGATAAACGTTCTCAAATAAAGTCAGAATCTCTAAGATTCAAAATGAAATCAAAAAGCTTCTTGTCTGTACCGAGAAAAAAAAACTAGGTAAAAATATAAATTGTTTACTTTACAATAATCCTGTGTTTTTCTTAGAAATAGCCAAAACAATTTACAGGTAAAGATTTAACGTTTAACGTTTAATTCATTTTATTTAAATATTTAATAACGAAACTTACTGAAGAAGAAAAAGAATATGAGATAAAAAACATATTTTTACCTATAAATTTTCAAACAAATGAAAACATACCAAAAGTTTACCAGCGGTTCAACATTACCTCATCATTTTAGATGGAGACCAAGTACATTATAAAAAATAAAAATAAATAATTAAATTAAATTAGTTCGGAAAACATTTGAGTACGAATTTGAGGAATAATTCTTAACGTGTACGGAAATAATACTTTAATACTTTTATCTTCATGATCAAGGCAGACGTCCTTTTAAAGCAATGCCTCATAAAACTGAAAAGATTCGGTAACTTTAGAGTCATTCCATGTAAAAACGTCTAATTGGCAAAGTCGGCTGATTCTAGATTTTGATCAAACTTTAGTAAAGTAAAGTAAAGTAAAGTAAAGTAAAGTAAAGTTTATTCGTGACAAAATACAAGCTATAATGTATTTACACCAGTCAAAAAAAAAACCTAAGCCAGACTACTAAGAATATTTAAAATATGTTAATTTACATAAGTTTACATTAATATAAATATAGAATCCAGGGCTTATTTAATAAAATACCAACTAAAATAATAAAGTAAAAATAATATAATAAAACAAGAAAGAAGCATTGAGAGAGAACTATAGATCTACAAGAGGATCATTCAAAAAATCATCGAGTGAATAGAATGCTTGCTTTAATAAGAAACTGCGAAATGTTTTTAATAAAATCTTACTTGATAAGTTGCGATAATTATTCGGAATTTTATTATAAAATTTAATAGAGTAATATTGAGTCCCATTTCTAGACTTGGATAATCTGAAACTTCTAAATGCAATGTCTGTACTTCTGGTGGCGTATTCATGTCCTGCATTTAATTTCGTAAATAATGTTGAGTTATTTATGAGATATTCTAGACATTTATAAATAAACAATCTAAGCAAGGTAAAAATTTTGAGCTTGATAAAATGATCCTTGCAATCCTCTTTATACCCTAAATTTGCTGTTATTCTAATTGCTCGTCTCTGTAACCTAAACAACCTGTATCGGGACGTTGAATGACCCCATATTATGATTCCATATTCTAAATGACAATGCACTAAGGCAAAGTAAGCAACCTTTAAACATTGCAATGAAATATTATTTGACATCATACAAAGTAAAAATGTGTTTCTTGAGATCTTGTTTGCAATATATTCACCATGAGCATTCCAGTTTAAGTGCATATCAATGTAAATACCTAGATATTTTGTTGGTTTGTTAAACTCATCAAGATTAAGAAGGTTTTTTAGTGTGAATATTAGTGTCTCAGTTTTGTTTTTATTCAAGCTAAGTCTGTTGGCTACAAACCAATCTTGAGCAGCATATAGTAAGAGGTCTTTATGTATATAAAATTCTTCCATTGTATCTACTTCATTACTTACGATGGTATCATCAGCATATAGACTGATATCAGTGTTAGGCATGTATTGTGGAAAGTCATTAGTATAGAGTAAAAATAAAAGTGGTCCGAGTATGGACCCTTGAGGAACTCCTTGAGTTATGCTGACAGCTTCAGAAAAAGCGGAGTCAATTCGAACACATTGAGATCTATTACTTAAATATGACAAGATCAACTTAGTACTCAACGGATGAAAATTATAGTACAAAAGTTTGCTTAGAAAGATATAAAAACTTTGAGGACATTAAATTTTTCCAATCGCCCATTTTCGCCTGATGACCTTTAAAAAACGTCATTTTTCTGCTTTATGCTATTTGGCTTTGAAAATTTTTGTATCAGAGATAACTAAACGGTTGAGGCGGATTTTTAAAGAGGAAACATCATAGTTTAAGTGTACAAAATAAAAAATCACTAAGTTGATACGACTCAGTATTTTTTAGTCATTTTCTGTGTTTTTTAACTGAGTCCAGTATCTCGGCTGTTTATTGTAAGCAGTTAATCTTACTCAGAAATTAAGTGCACTTATCTTAGGAAAAATAAAGCCTACAATTGTTCCGAAAAACCTACGCTTTGTACAAAAAAAATCCGCTTGAAATTTTGAACACCCTCAAATTCTTAATTTATTTTAAAAGAAAAACCTTTTTGCGTTCCTTTGCGCACTTATCAACAATCTTAGTATACAACTCATAATACATCGCGGTACTACAAGTAGATATGTTTCTGAGAGTACTCTCAGGCTGCAGTTGAAATTTAAGAGTTACATTTAATTATAGCACTAAAAATCTTAAGTGTTTAAATAAATAAAGAATTCAAAATTTTAAACGCTTCATGAGTGTGTTTTGTATAAACAAAAGTGTTTCTCTATAGAAACTATAGAAACAAATCGTTTCTTAGCAAACTTTTATGCCTTTGATTTGAATGGGATAAAAAAGAGCTCATCTATAAACCCTTAAAAAGTTGTGCTCGATAATGATTATTATTCTCAATTTCTTGCGAAGGTATTGAGTTTCTTCTAGAGACACGGAGACGCTCGATTGAAGGTTTACGGCTGCTACGTACTGCGCAATGCTCGCCGTGAAAAATAATTAGCAAATAAAGAAAAAACGCATGTTTTTAGAAATGTCAGCATATTTATTACTGTAATACTTTTTTTGATGAATAATTTTGGTCAGCAGGAAATATTTTATTGATTAAGTTTCTCTCATCTCGTGCTTTGTAGCAATGGTATTTTTCAAAGTTTTTAGTCACTCATATCTCTATGTTAGCTTTTCTTTTAAAGTAACGTAACATGTTCCTCATTGCAAACTTGCTCGATGAGTGCTTTTCTTGTTCTTGTTCTTGCTTTTCTTCTTCTTGTTTGTGCTTCATCAAACTGATCGAATTAATTCTGTTTTTATATTGGGAGCTGACTCCATCGAAAAAATTATATAGTTTATTAACATTATCATGCCCATTTTTTTTTTAAATGAGCTATTATTTTTTCGTTATACAGATTAATCCTAGTCGCATCATGTAAAATATATGTATATACGTAAATTCATTTGTATAGGTCCATTCGATAAAAATTAAGTTTGAAACTGCAACTTCCTCACATTTTCTCCGTTGTATGAGTGGTAGCTCTGTTCGACAGACAAAAAACAAACATCGACATAACAGATGTCAGATTGCCAAAACTCCATAAAGACAAACCACTCAATATTGAAAAATTTACACTAAGGAGTGGAGGAATAGAAATTATTTTGAGAGTAGATATATTATGATAAAACAACGAAACTATCGTGCTTAATTATTGTTTTCGTTGTAATATGTTACGTACACGTGAAGAGTCATCCTTTGACTAATGGTGAGATTGCACGGCATTTTACTTCAAAATAGATTAATTTTCGGAGAAATTTAGCGTAATGACATTTTCTCTATATGGAAGGTATCAGGGCCAGGCTTGTTGTAAAAAGTGTAAGAATCAGATCAAACGACGTTTCATATAAAACTATTCAACCTTTTTAAAGTTTTTTTTTGTCTTAAATTTAGCTTTTGATTAATTGTTTTCATGTAAGCAGAAACTGTCAAACAAAAAAATTTAGATATACAGGGTGAGTCACCAGAGCGATACGGCCGATTCTGCCTTTCACATTCATGATCTGAGACTTTTCAATAAGTCATGATACACATTAAGCCAAGAAGTGCATATTCTAAAAATATTTTACCTTAAACAAGATGTTCCAATAATCCTGGATTGTACTTACTTAATTATTTTAAATACATAGTAGGCTATTAATTTTTTTACATATTCTGATTTGTTGGATTAAATGCTTCATATGCATATTTTGTTTTTAAATTTTGAATGCAAGATTGCCAAGATAATTTTTTTTACAAAATTTTGAAAATGCATATTTTCAATGTTCATCATAAACACTTATTTTGTACAATATTTAAACATCTTATATTATCTTCTTTTTTCGAATTTTTCATTAGTATGATAATAATAAGTGCACAGTAAAAAAAATTATAGGAAAATAAACGCCTAATACAAATGATTGATGAATAAGAAAATAATAATTATTATTACATATTGAAAAAATTAAAACATAATAAACTGCATGATTAAATATTTAATTTTTTTATTTTACTTTTTGTTTTGATGGTTAAGGTAAAAGCTTCCATTAGAATATAATATTTTATCGATCACATCTACTTTTAAGGTGCAAAAATTAATTAAATACTAGTCAAACTTTAAAAATAGTGATGCAAAGTTGCACGTGCAAGCGTAACACTAAAAATTGGCAAAATAACGTAAAAGGATAATCTAAGTTACACTTCCACTTTAAGAGCTAAAGTATTGGACGATATACGTAGAGATAAGTAGTATAAATGTTATAAAAAGACAAGCCATTTTCTACGAAAACTCTTGTTCCGCTTTGAGTAAATACTAAGATTATAGACAATTTCATTGTGTTCCAGGCTACAAATTTAGTGTTTTAATAAAGTTGCATTTTTTTAAGATTTTGTCAAAGACTTCAAAATCTATGTGGAGCAGTTTTTGCAAAGAGTGATAACTGATAACCCAACATTTTGCTGCGTTCTGATTTATTACTTTCCGCAGGGTGCGAGCCATAAACCATAAGCTACCAACAGCTTTACAAATCTAAACTTTATCATTCTCACAGGCAATGGCTGCTCCTAAATAAGTAAAGAGCTAGCATCAATTTGATTGGTGTGTTATTATGATGTTTGAACAACCTGCTAGTTCATCCAACTGTGCATATCCAGAATCAATAATACTAATTACAATAGCTGCGTTGGTATTTGGTTTTCCATCGTTTTTGTTGCCATCTACTATCCTTTAAATTTTATACATTTACAACTTGGAGACAAATTCTTTTCGTAATTCTTTTAATAGTTTGACATTTTTGGGAGCCAGAACTAAATTAAACTCAAAAAAAGAGCAACATTAGTAAACGTCGATCGCTTATTTCTCTGTAAATATTTTAGTAATTAGTTTTATAGTGTATGTAATCTCGTTACTGGAATAGTATATTAAAATACAAGTTGCAGAAGGCATCTTTAAGCACGAATTTGAAATTCCGAAACGAGCCACGTAGCGGCGAGTGGAGGTACAAACGAATGCTTGAAAGACCTTCTGCAACGAGGGTTTTATACTATTTTTCTATTTTGCCACTTAAAATCATTTTATAAATTAAAAAATAAAAATTTTCCATTTAGGGAATTTTGCGGAGGTTGGTGACATTTATGCAGCATAATTTTAGGCGGCCATGAAAAAAAAACTTAAAACGTAAAGTTTTTTTTTAAAGATTCTTGTAAATATTTAAAAATGAATGTTCAAGAAAGTTTAGCGTTAACACCGCCACAAATTAGGCAAATTGCCCATAGAACTGGAAAATTTACTACCAGATAAGTCAAAACCCCAATATGACAAAGAATTTAAAAAGTTTGAAGAGTGGTCCCGGGAAAATAAGATCGAAGGAATTTTTGACTTTTAACCTTGTTGACAGTTCGAGTTCAATGCTACCAACATCAATACAGTAAATTTTACTGTCCATTCTAGTACTTGACCTAATTATTCTAACACTCGAATGACGTCATTTGGGCGCTAGAATATCCTTATTCTAAGCGCAAAATAGAAAAATACCTTTTTTCGTCATAAAGGCCATAATTTTTTGTTACACAAACAATGC
Source organism: Cynaeus angustus (assembly GCA_030157275.1). Lineage (NCBI taxonomy): Eukaryota > Metazoa > Arthropoda > Insecta > Coleoptera > Tenebrionidae > Cynaeus > Cynaeus angustus. Next base: position 12,887,311 of record CM058065.1, read on the forward strand.
CATAAAACTAGTGATTTCAGAACAAGTGATATTGCCTTAAAGGTGCGATCCTGGACTAAAAGAGGCGGGAAAAAGTCCATGTAAACGGGGAGTGGCATCACGATTTTGTATGACTATTTTTCAGGGCCAAACATGGGCAAGATATTTGATAAAATGACAAAAGTTGGGTACTGTTAGAAAGCTAAAGAATGTGTGCAGGGCGTCTGCTATTTTTTATTGCAAAATAATGAGTTTAATAGTAAAAAAAACATTGTTACATTTTGGTTAGTCTAGAGGTTTAAATTGTGTACATTTCAATGTTTTTTTAACGCATAAAATAGAAGTAAATCAAAAAACTGAGATATACAAGCCCTTTTTCCAAGTTTCTGCAACATTTTGCTGTAACGTTTTAAGTGATTAATCTAAAGGTTTTGCCATGTTTGGCTCTGAAAAACTCTCTAACATTTTTTTCGGATAGAATTGCGTGGAGTGACGTCCGTGGTCGAAATGGTACTAACATTGTTCAGCTACCGTCTAAAACAGGGCGCACAAGCATATTGTGCCAAATTTTGAATTTACGCTTTAACTGACTGAATTTAGTTCAAATAGATACATATTATATTAGCTAAATAGTATTTGGTACGAAAACCTTACCTGGCTTTTTGAGACTTTTCAGAAGATTACTGTAGTACTTGAAGCGAATAAAGTACCAAACATTCGTGTTTTTTTTCTGTTACAGTTAAGTATTATCTCAACGGTTTGATTATTAAATTAAAGTATAAATACATTGTTTAACGTTGACGAAATTTTTGTCGAAATGGGTTATCAAATCATACCTTTTATCAAAAAAAAAAATATGTAGTGATGAAAAAAATAATATTTGATGTATTTTTAGATTTATAATAAAACAGCTGGCATGTCTAGGGATGCCGTTCCTATCGCAATAAAAGCTTAGGTAAATAAACCCTCACTAAGTATTTATAGCTTTTTTTTAAAAGCTGTTTTGTTGTGGTAACCCGCAAATTTATAATTTTTTAGTTGGACTATATATAAAAATAAAATATCTTTAAATTTCGAAGCATTTTAATTTTATAAACAAAAACAAATTACGACAAGAAAAGCTTTGTAATTTTTTTTAAACATAATAGTTTACATTTTGGGGTGTAGCTTGGAGGAGATTCAAATAAGAGGTTAAACATATAAATTATAAAATTGTTTTGTTACGATTTTTATTCTAATTTTAATTTTGCTGGAGACGCAAATGAATCGTTTAAGTCCTTCCATTTTACGATGATAATAAATTGAAGCGCATTGGTCCTTTTAGTTTCGTCCTTTTGCTTGCGTTGTTCCCGTCATCGACTTGCCTTCTTCATTCGAGCGATCTCGAGATATATTTCAACACTTGTTCCCAAAATAAATTGAATGATTTTTCTAGTTTGTCACAAAAGACACTTTTATCTTTTGTGGACACTAATTATTATTTTATCCAAGGTCGAATCGAGAGATATCCTAACTAGGGTGCAACCCTGCAACCATAAACCTATAAACGTCTAGACGACTCCGCAGCTGTTATATTACCATTTGCTTTAAAATGTAGTTATTACACATAATTTTTTTTATAGTTTCTATGAATCTATTAAATACAAGTTATAAGTGATGTAAAAATATTATTTGCTCTAATATTTCGAGCAGTGGTAATTTTTTTCAACTATTTTTCATCAGACAAATTTTTGGCAAATGTAGCATTGGTCAACCCTACTTTTAACATTTTGGTAACAAAATTACACCACTTCTCACACAAAAGAAAGTAATAATTTCAAAGTTTATACACAGTGTCTCAGAAGGCTCGCACTTAATTTTATTGGTAACTTCTTCGTAAAAATCTGAGCCAACTTTCGAATTGCACGATGTTCAGGTACTTATGGTATTTACGATAAAAGCATGTTAAGTTGAACAATAGAAATAATCCGCTAAAAATTAATCAGGAAAGTAATATATGCAAATAGCTTATTAAGTGATGAGAAAAAAATGTGGATCAACTTTAAAAAAGTAGTTTGAGTTTTTTTTTTAAAACTTCAAAACTGAAGTCAAAATAAGAATCGCTCATTTTTTGTTTTGGGCCTCCGTTCTAAAATAACACAAATTGCATTCGTCTAAATCAGCTTGAAACCGACCGTTTCGCGGCCTAGACCTGCAAAATGCACGGCCAACTACAGAACACAGATTTTGAATCGTTTGAGGTTTGACATGCGTCGGCCGTATGCTCTGCCAGCGCCTGCGACGTTCGATATTCGATACATACGATCGATGTTGATAGAAGAATATATCAAATAATTTCTCGGCAGCTTCCGTAATGTGCACTGGTGTTTCCATTTTATAAATCGTAATTATTTGTCAATGTCAAAAACTAACACTTACTTGATTCTTAATTTTATTGACATTTATACGAAAATATTACTTTTAACAAATTTAATCAATTGTCAGCCCAAAAAATAGTGTGTATCACACAGCCAGAAACTTATTTTGCAACAATTCGCTATTGCAGGCTGCGGCCTTCGGCCTTAGCCTGCAAACTACGCTCATAGTTGCAAAAGGTCAGTTTCTGGCCTAGTGATACAAATAACTATTACAGTGCGATTTTTGAAAATTGCTTGGATACCAAGTCGAAATATTAGTTTTTTTTTGACATTATCGAATCAATGGATAACTGGAATAAACTATTATTGTATGTAAAACGTTTTGCAAGTAACTTGGCAACCAAAGCAACCCTGCGATGTATTTGGTTAGTACTTTGTCAACTGTAATCGCTTGGAATCAAAATTGCTCAAAACTGCGCAAATCAACATTCATCTAGATTTTGACGAAGATAGAGAAAAATTAAATACGAGCGTCCTGGGACACCTGTATTTATACCAAATGCTACAGAGTGTTATGGAAGCCTCTATAGAAACTTTTATCACAAGTACAACTCATAGTAAACCTCAAGTTTTTTTGTAAACATATTTTTTGTTGTTTTTGTAACTTTCCCTTTGATATTTTGCACATGAATTTCACTTTTAAATTTTATTTACAATTTAATTTATAATAACCATCAATGAAAAATATGAAAGTTTGTGCTTAGTAAAATCTTACACTTTTTTGTTTAAAAAACGTATTCCTTGTGTACCGGATTAATGTTTCACGAGCCGTTTGTTTTCACTATCGATAAACGGTCATCTAATTTACATTTTAAAATTTGTGATGTTTAAAAAAATACGAAGCTTATTGTCATGTTGTAATTTATGATTTTATTTAGAAAATTGCAAAAAAAAGTTTTTGTTTTAGAACAGTGCTTCTAAATTATAAGATATATATGGTCCGGCTAAAAAATTGTGAATTACCGCAGTGAGGCAGCTTTCAGAAAAAAAACCATAAATGTATCCCTAAACATGCCAACTGTTTTATTATAAATCTAAAATCATCCGGCTTCAATATCATTAAATATTATTTTTTGCATCAATATATAAATTATTTCTGTGTGTAAGACAAACCATTCAAAAACCAATTTCGACAAAATTTCGTAAAGATTAATCATTTTATTCAAAATTTAATTCAATAATCAGACAGTTGTAACACTGTAACAGAAAAACTAATGTTCGTATTTTTTTTGTTTTTTGATTTTTGAATTCTACTTATAATAGACCATTTTATCTTGTACATCCATTTCAAAACCAGCCTGTATATTAACACTTGTTTTGAGTGCGTAAGTCTGGGTCACTTTACCTTTTTTTTATGGAATTTGATATTCTCTTAGAGAATTTAAATCTCAATTACTGAATGTATCGAGTCTTCATTTAATATTCTGGTAGCATTACTTAAGAATTTTTTTTGTTTGCGTGAAGGTATGTCGTAACGTCATTCATTCATTCTGTCATTCATTCTGACAACTGTCAACTGGAGCTGTTGATCTTACTTGCATGTAATTGTATTATTTCTTGTGATCATACTCGTGTGTATTTGCGTTGTTTACTATTTTTTTTTTATAAAGAATTGTTCTTTTTAAGAGTTATTTGCGTTGTTGTGATTACTCAACCCTTGCTGTCATTTGTTAGTATGGTTATGTCCGTTAATAATGCGACATACGTTTTCCAAAACAAATGATTTTCGCAGATAATGCTACTAGAATATTAAACGAACGCTAAATACAATAAAAAATATGACAAATTATTAATCTACTAATACAATTGAAACAATCACAATTTAATTTTTTCAATAAAAAATACTGTGCATACTTTCGTTTCATTGCTAAATTTACATTAAGTATCAAAAGGAATTTCTGAGTTAAATAATTGTTTTTTAATATTTTTTTTGAATTGGATGTTTCAAGATTTTAAGACAATTTTAAAAATACTTACTACAAGAAATAATAAAATATTTAAAAAAATTAAATATAATTTAAAAAAATCCTTATCTTAATAACTTTCAGAAAACTCAAAAAATTGTAAAATTTTAGAATTCTCAAGTTTTGAGATTTAAGATCCTAAAAATAAATAAATACACTACAAAAAAAAAATAATTTAAGTCATATTTTAGACTTAAAGCATTACAAAAATACTAAAAATATACGTTTTAAAAACATTTAAAAAAATGAGTAAAAGTTCAGAATATCTAAAAAAAAAAATCAAAAATTAAAGGAATATAGGACCAACAAAACAAGAATTTAGAACTTTAAAAAACAAGCAATTTTAAATATTTAAGAAACATCATAATTCTAAAAAGACCCAAAAATACCCGAAAAAAAAATTAAATAATTTCCGGATAATCTACATGCCCAGCGGAATTAAGAAAATTTGAAAGACTTAGAAAAGCTAAAGAACACAATGAATCAAAAAAATCTAAGGACTTATAATACAGAAAAATACGAAAATCTGGAATAGATAAATTTAAAGATTTTGGTTTATTATTAAATCGCCGTATATGTAAATGATTTTTTACGATGACTTCTTAGAGAAGTGTTTTTTTTCATTCAATTCACCTTGAAACTAAGAATCTGAGAATCTGAAAATCTGAGAATCTGACATTCTCAGAATTTGAGAATCTCTGGATCTCAGAATCTCAAAATATCAAAATCTCAGAATCTCGGAATCTCAGAATCTGAAAATCTGAGAATCTAAGAATCTGAAAATCTAAAAATCTATAGATCTAAGAACCTAAAAACAAAAAATTTAAAATTTTCAAAATCTAATACCGATTTGCACGAACATTATGAAATATTAAGGTTTTTTCACAACTGTTATTTCAATAGTTTCAAGAATTAATTAATATTAACTAGTATCGGTGAAAATAGTCATGAAAAATTGAGAACTGAAAAATCTCGAAAAAAAACTTTATTGCTTTTAATAAACTTAAGCGTCTGATTGTGACACAACCTGAAATTTGTCAAAGAAGCGGTAGGTTTCGTTTAAAAAAAGTTGAATACAGGTTCGCAAAAAAGACTATTTCTATTAAAAAACGAAATTAAACTTAAATAAAGAAGGAAGAAAACGATACTAACAATAGAAAAGCAGGTTTTTTTAAACATCGCTATCTTACGAACAAGACGATTTAAATAAAAATTCAGAACTTAAATTAAAATTAAAAAACTTTAACTTTAATTTAACAAAAACATCTCATAGACTTTACATATGACTGAATTTTCATGTCTTGAAATTGTTGAGTAGAATATGAATTATGAAAAATAAGTGTTAATTTCAAGAGTTAAGTAAAATTCAGATTAGTGCGCTACGACGTGTAATCTCTCTCATAAAGTTGAAGAATTTTAAAATTAGCAAAGTTAAAAGCACCCGTTGTAATAGAATCTTTGGTGCAATTTGAATTTTATGTGACTTTTCCTGTGACCCTTTTATTTCGACCGCTTAAATTACCTGCAGTAGGTGTAAGCCGAGAATCTTCATTGTCCATTTCACAGAAAAGAGTTATAAAATATTTTGACTAACAACACAAAAAAGTCGGCATGTTTACATCACTATAGGAACTACTTATGTTATCTCTTCCAATTTAAGGGTTTTCTTCGTTTTTCAGTAGGAACTTTGATTTATTCACCATTTCAGTGTTTAAATTGTCTCACTCTTTTTACATTCCTAGCTATCTTTCCACGAAACTGACAAAACAATTTGCAGGTAAAAATTTTAGGGAAATATTACCGATAAGGGTAAGTGGTACCTGAAACACATTTTACCTTTTAACTCAAAATACCGGAAAGGAGTCTATAAAAGACAAACTTTTCAGCCAAAAGTTTCCAGTCATAATCTCAAATTTTACCATACCGGATCTCCCGCAAAATTCATAAAATGCATTATTTCTGTGTTCTTGCCATCGCGTTATTTTCTTGTAATTCCATTTTGGCTGATATTTCAACCATAGCCCCGACATCCATGCATCCTGTTTACAAAACTCCAGATACATCAACTAAATACGTGCCACATAAAACCTATCTGGATTCAGGAGTTCGATCTGACGGCTACGGATATCCTTCTTATGAAACTTATCCTTCGTATCCACTAACGCCAACGATTCAGGTAAGACATTTTCTTAAAAAGTTATAATGATTGTCATTTTTCTTGTTTTCAGGGACCAGTTCAAACTATACTGAATGGAATTTATAAAGTTGGTTATTTTCTTATTGGTGGCGTCGCTCTCTTCGTCGTCGGAGGACTTTTTATATCAGCAATTTGTTCGTTTACGTCTATCTGCACAATAACATTTGCTCCGCTGGCAGATATCGATAAAGATGCAATGGTGCGTTCTTTTATGACACCGGAAAAGCTTGCAACTGCAGCTGCATTGGTGCAAGATGCGGTCGGGAAGTATCAACGACTGCAGAAAATGAAAAGTGAATAATGGAATAGTTTTTTGGACTGTTATCTATTCGTAAGATGTTTTGTTGTGTGAAAAAATTAAACAGTGATTTAGAGCGAAAATAAATCTATATTTAATAATAAACATGTATGTTTTCTATGTATTATAATTGTGGTGATAATATTAGCCTTAATAAATTTAATCTTTTTATGCACTTGCGTTTTATTATTTTTCAGACAACGTTAGGACGAAAAAAAAAAAAGTGCTTCTGTTGTAAATTAATAAAAAAACAATGTCAAAAATAGTAATTAATAAAACAAAATTACTGTCAAAATCTCAAGTAGATTTTTTTTTATACAAAGCGTGGACTTTTCGGAACAGTTGTAGGCTTTATTTTATCTAAAATAAGTATTAAATATTAATTTCTGAGTAAGATTAACTGCTTATCATAAACAGTTGAGATACTTGAGTTAAAAATCACGGAAAAGACTAAAAATAATGAATTTAAAATTCCGGCTCAACCGTTTAGTTATCTCTGACAGAAAAGTTTTCAGAGCCAAATAGAATAAAGCAGAAAAATTACGTTTTTCCACTACTAGCTATAAAGTTGACCATTATTGCGTGTCCTAGCCAACTGAGAAGTTGAATTTATATATTAGTGGTTAATAATTTTTTTTTATTATTAACCTAGATTAATAATGGATAAATTCAAATGTTTTGAAAATCTAAAGATAGTTAGTTGTTTAAAATTTGTGCAACATAACTTTGTATGCCCAGGAGATTGTCTTTAACGTATTTGCTGCTTGAAATTACCTAACACGATAAAGATATTTGAATAAAAATGCCATTAATTTAAAATTTGCGCTCAACCTAAAATCTGATGACATTCCGTAACCGTAATCACCGATCAGAGCACTGAATGCGGAGCCAGACAGAGCTGGAGCTTTGTTATGTTAAAAAACTATCTAAACTGCAGAACTTTATTTAAACAAGTACATATCCATATTCAAAAAAACACCCAAACACGATAATTACAAACGTTGTTTGAAAATAAGTTTTACTAGTGGAAATGTCAATCTGCATCAGACTACTTGATTTTTGTTTTATTAGTGGACGAATTTGCATTCCTGTCCTATTTGATTGTTACAAAAAAATATGTTATTTTTAATTTTTGCCTTAAATTTGGCTAGTAGTGGAAAAAATAGTATATGCAGTGAAAACATTTGTAGGCCTCGTACATTATTCCGCTCGGGGCAAAGCCCCTCGCGAAATAATCTTGGTGCTCGGTCAAAAATAATAGTCTTTAACACCTTGGTGTATAATATACCATTTTTAAAGGTTTTAACTAGGTCAGGCGAAAATGGGTGATTGGAAAAATTAAATGTCCGTAGATTTCCTTTTTTGGGACCCTAAAGAAAACTCTCTCAAAGTTTGATCAAAATCTAGAATCAGTCGGCTTTGCCAATTAGACGATTTTATATAGAATGACACTTATTTAGCGAAAACCGATCGAAACATTTTATAAATATGTATTTAAAAATCATATTTATTTAATAGTTATTCTATTTTAATGTAGACTTAATGTAGATTACTGTAGACTAGATTTTTATGTAAAACCTTCTCAACACATCAAACCGATATCGTTCGAAAATACTTTTATAGTATTTGTAATAACCGATATATATATATATATATATATATACATATATATACACATATGAAATGTATATATATATATGTATATATATGTATATATGTATATATATGAAATGTATATATATGTATATATATATATATATATATATATTTCAATTTAATATTCTACGTTCTGTGGAATTGTATTTTATACAATCTTATCAGACACAGATGCAAAAAGTGGGGTGTGTTGTCGATTGGTTGTTTCCATTGTTGCATGTTGCAACTCTTTTTTGTTTTTTGGTTATGAAGGATTTTTGAAGAATAGAAAAATCTTCGCTAGATTTCTCAACGACTATTTTGGAAAGGTTTTTCTGTATCATTAGAATTTGATAATTCTGACAAAAAAAATAACTAGTAAAAATGAAAGAAAATTGCTCAATATAAAATAAAATAAGAAATAAATAAAGATAATAATTCATTCCAACCACAGTTTGACAAATTATACTGCAAACGAACTATTAATAGAACAAAACTACAAAAAATAAACGACTAAAAAGAAGTCACAAAAATCGTTGGCCATGTCCGATAAAAGTGTATTAAAAAAAACTGCTGAATGTACCTAGAGTATATAAGTTATAAGAGAAAAACAAAACACATTATTAATAAAATATTGTTATTATTGTAATTATTAGAATAAAACTTTTTTCTAACAATATCGATTTGAAAATATTTTTCAAAAAAATGTATTGAAATGTTCAAAATTTTTATATCTAATAAATAAAACTAAAAGAATAATAAGTAGATACGATTTATAAATACAATTGTAACTATTTTAACTATTAATATAACTATTAGGAGGACCGGAAAGTAATGTCGCTTTCTTACATTAAATTGAAATGAAGAATTTTTTAGTAAATCTTCATTTTTAATCAATAATATTATCACCCTTGTTATCAACAACCTTTTGCCATCTAGTGTGCAAATTTTCAATCACGGATCGATAAAAATCAATTGGTTTTTGAGTAAAATATCTTGAGATGGCATTTTGGACATCATCTAAATTTTCAAATTTTTTGCCACTAAGAAAATGTTGTAGGGATCGGAATAAATGGAAATCCGAGAGTGCGATATGGGGCGAGTATGGTGGGTAAGGCAGTACCTCCCACCCCGATTCATTAATTTTTTTCCAGTGTTCGCCTTGCACAGTGCGGTTTTGCATTGTCGTGTTGCAGAATGACGCCCTTTCTGTTAAGAATCGCCGGATACTTTTCCATAAAAGATTGGTTCACTCGATCCAATTGTTCACAGTATAGGTCTGCATTAACATTTTGTCCAGGTTTCAGCACTTCGAAGTGAACAATTTCGCGAATATTCTACCAAACTCACAGTAGCGCCTTTTTGGGATGTAAACCCGTCTTCGCAGTACTTCGTGGTGATTCATTTGGAGAGAGCCACTGCCTTTTGCGTTTTGGATTATTATATAAGACCCATTTTTCGTCTCCAGTGATCATACTATCAAAAAACGGTTCTGTATGGTGCCGTTGAAGCAATATGTTACATGTGATGGATCGGTTAGCTTTGTTCGCTTCAGACAGAATATGGGGAACCCAAAAACCTGCTCTGTTTGTTTTGATTTTTATCGATCCGGGATTGAAAATTTGTACACTAGATGGCAAAAGGTTGTTGATAAAGGGGGTAATAATATTATTGATTAAAAATAGAAAACTAAAAAAAATTTAATGTAAGAAAGCGACATTACTTTCCGGTCCCCCTATTATTTAATGAGATTAATTAACTTTTAACTCTTAATTAACTATTTATTAATTAACTAATTAACTTTATTAGAGGGGCAGAAATTCGACTATTTATAACACTGTCCTTTATATTGTAATGGATGCTCATTTAATAATCTAGTAGCATTATTTGTGATTATCATTTGTTTTAAAAAACGTATGTCTCATTATTAAGACACATAACCTTACTATTATGACAACAAGGCTTGAGGAATGTCAACAACGTAAATAACTCCTGAAAAGAATAGTTTTATGTAAAAAAGCAATAAAGAACGCAAATACACACGAGTATGTTCGCAAGAAACAACCTACAATTACACACAAGTAAGATTAATAACTCAAGTTGACTGTTGATAGAAAGAATGATATGAACGAATGTTTTTGACGTTACGACATACCTTTAAACAAACAAAAAAAATCTTAGTTAATCAATCAAGTTATTTATGATCTTTTGTAATGCAGTGGACAAAATGAATCTTTGGTAAATAAAATAACTCAAGTTATTATAAATAGGGGAAAACTGCTCATTATGCCATGGTGCCTAGAATGGCATACCCACAAAATTTTCGGACCAAATTACCTGTTCACAAAACTGTCATTATTGGCCCACAAACCATAATGGGTATCGAGCTGTTTCTTGGAAGTCAGAAAAGGAAGTCCAATATCGGTCACTTTTGAAGGAAGTTTTACACATCAATAAAGTTGAAATCATGTTCTTAATATGCTAAAGCACTATACAGAGACTGGTTTAATTAAACCTCGAATTTCCCTAGGATGGTATATTTGTAACAGTACAAAAAAAAATTGAAGGGTAAAAGACCAACTAATCTGAAGATGGAAGATGAATTTGTTCAGCATATAAAGGATATGGAAAGTAGATTCTTCGCTTTGATACTAAAAGAGTTAAAGAAGCTAATTTTTGAATTTGCAATTAAAAACAATAAAAAAACCTATTTAATAAAGAAAGGTACAGTATTTTTTTTAAACGGAATCCACAGATATCTCTCAAAACGCCTGAAAACATCTTTGCTGCTCGGACAATATCAGACAATATCGATTTATATTTAAAATCTCTCCATGAGGTTTTTGAAAAATAAAAGTTTCTAACAGAAAAGATCTACAGCGTCGACGGATCCGGTCTCAGTACAGTACAAGAAAGACCACAAAAGTTTTAGCTACAAAGGGACGAAAGCAAGTTGGAGCGGCGTGTACTGCTGAACGAAGACACCATTTAATTGTTGTGTCCTGTATGAATGTCACGTTTGTGCCACTAGCCTTTATATTTCCAAAAAAAAAAATTGCTGGACAACGCTCCAATAGGTAGCAAAGATTATTGTCAAAGCCTAGAAGTGCTACAATACGTTAAAGATAATGTGTGATACTGTACTGTTTCCCCGCACATTTTACCCACCGTCTGCAGCCCCAAAATGAAGTTTTTTTTCATCTCTGCGAACTAAATACGGTTAAGAAATTCAGACCTAGTTTAAGCAAAATCTTGGCAGAATTGTCACACATTTCCAAGTAGCTGATTTTTACAATAAAGCTTATTTGAAAACTGCTACATCCGCAAATGCAGTACACGGTTTTGCCAAAACAGGGAAATATCCCTGATAGACCGAACAAGACTAATGCCAAAAAGATAAAGAACAACCACAACAAGGAGGTGAAGACGTTGAAACTGCCTAAATCAGGCTCTGGAACACCAGAACTTACAAAAGTTAAACTTTCAACATCAAGATTTTCTAAAGCTAAATTCAGGACGAAAAGAGTTCCTTCACCCAGGAATTGAAAGTATACAAACTATTTCCATTGCCACAAGTTTTGCCTGGAGTTTCAAAGAAAAGATTAAAAAAACCTAGCAATAACGAACATATAAATTCCACGCCAGACGTTGTTGAATTTGAAAAGAAAGCAGAAGAAAAAGCCAGAAAGGAAAGAGAGCAGTTATCAAAAAAGCAAAAAAAAAAATTTTGATTGAAGAAGAAAAAGACGATGTCAGTGGCGATGAAAAGATTGAAGACATTGATGACGACGAAGACGCTCTTGCATGTTTATATTACAATACAAGAGAAATGTGGATTTCATGTCAGAAGTTATTCTTGGTGCCATAGTAAGTGGGCGGGTGTCAAAAAAAGAACCAAGTTATTCATCTGCACATTTTGTAAATAACTCTTTAAGTTTTGCCTTGATGTTTTGTTATTTGAAGATTTCCATTTTGTTTATTCGTTTATCAATTTGTTTGGCTTAAGGTGTAGTCTTTTATTCTAAATATATTTTATAACTTTTTTAATAATCCGCCAATACTTAATGAAAATTAAAATTACTTCAAAAATACTTAAAAATTTGCCACTATAAACAGAGTACTGTTTACACACTTCATGGTTATTGGTTCTAATTTTTTTTCAAAAAAAAAAGTTGGATATATTTAAAATTTGATGAATTACTATCAGTATCAATATAATTTCTTATTTAAATTGGCACCAAAAAAAATTTTTGATGTTTTATATTAGGTTATAGTAAGGTGTCAAATTTAAGTATGCCATCATAGGTTTCCGCTAACTGTTTTTTTTTCGTCACTTAGTATCCACTAAAGTAATCGCTTTTATTCCATTTTTAATAAAGTATAATCTTTTGCTATAAGAAAGAGTTGCTCCTTTGTATCATATCAACTTATTTGTGGATTTTATAAGAATTTTGTCTATTTTAAATAGAATTGTAAAATAGTGGCGCCAGAAACAGAGACCATCCGTGAATTCTGAGCAAGCAAATGAACACTTTTTTAATGTCTCAACAAAAAGTAATAGTATATTACGTATTGACGTGAGCAATGTTCAATTTCTGTCCACAGATTAGGTGATTCTTCGAGACACAAAGCATCGCAATTAATTTTATTTTCAGAGAGACATAAAACTTTTCACCTACGTTTCTATCCATTTTTATTTGCTACTAATTTTATTATCAATATCAATTTTAAAACTGCTAAGATGTCACGGGTTTCTGACAGTTCTGGTAGTAACTTTCTAACCGATTGGAATGTGACAGCGCAGATTGGAAAGTCTATCAACCTATCTGAAACTGAGTCAATAATGGTTATTTAAGAATTAAACTTTTCATAATGGTTTATATATTATTTTATTTACTATTTCTGTTCTTAACAATATTAATCAATAATCAATTCAGAATACAAATTACTAAAATCAAAAAATTGTAAGAATTTAAAAACATTCTAAAAAATCAAAAAAAAAAAACAAAAACGCTATAGGAATCAACCAAAATATCAAAATGGTGTAAGGGACAGAAAGATTTCAAATAATTGGAAAGATCTATCAACTAATTAAAAAGAATATGGTGAACATCAAAAATCTCAAAAATTGAATAAATCCAATATAATCAACCTAATCATGGTTAAAGTTTTTTAGTAATTTTCTAGTACGTTTATGGTAGTTGGGGTAGAATTGTAGCTAGCATGCAGAAATAAAAGTCTTCCTTTAAAAACTACAATTTCTTTTTACGTATTTGTTGCCATAAAATCTTCTGCAAGTTAGACTGTGTATTTGACATTATTATAATATCACTCGCATATCTCACTCATGCTTTATTAGAACCAAACCTAGAGAGTAAGTCGGCAATTTCAAATTATCGAATACAAACTCCGTTTAGCTAGCTCTAGATGTCTCTTTAGCAGTTTGAAATTTGAGTTTAATGTAAAAATTAATAGATCATCCTAACTATTGCAAAAAAATGTGCAAAATCTACAAAGTGCCATCATTTCTCGTTTTCTTAAATTTTGGATAGGTAGTATAAAGTATAATTTTAAAATGAGGACCACTTCTTTTTGCACACAGTGTATGTAACTATTGTTCCAACTTAAATTAAAAGTTTTTGTTTTTTAATAATCGAAAATAATATGTAGTACTTTAAGGAGTTTGGAATTACTATTCTAAAAGTGCTGCAGATTATACTTCTTTTAAACAATTTCGTTGTTGTTTTTGCAAGTTGGATTGTGTTTTTAGACCTATATCTAACATAATAAAATCACTTAGATGCCTCATGTATGCTTCATTAGATCCCAATCTAGAGAGTAAGGTGGCAATTTCAGATTACACTGGTCAACAAAAAAAAAATTGTTTGAAAAATTTTCATATATTTTTATCAATTATTAGGTCCTAGATCAGAATATAACCTTTTTTTATTTTCATCACGTAAGCTTTATCTATTTAACACACCCGTAATTGTAGTTAATTGCAACTTGTCTTTTAAAAATCTATTATAATTTATTGTGCATTATGGCTAGTAGACGTTGTATAAACGATCCAAATTTATTTTGTTATATCTGTGAGTGCTACACGAGACGGAAACAGCGGCAAGATATTACGGAATTCGTTGTAAGCACTTATTATGAGTACTTTGGCATACACGTCAAGCAGCAGAAATCATGGGTTCCTCACAAAGTTTGCCGCACTTGTGTAGAATCATTAAGGGTGTGGAGCCAAGGAAAACGACAAAATATGGCATTTGGCACACCTATGATTTGGCGAAAACCTAAAAATCACCTAAAAGATTGCTATTTTTGTAGATGTAAAATATTCGGCTTTAATCGAAAAAATAAAAACAAAATTGTTTATCCTGAGACCTCATCTTCTACAAGACCAATTCCTCATGCCCTAATAATAAGCGTACCTAATAGTGGTGGTGGTGATGGTGATGTGGACAATGTAACTGGCGTTAATACCATGAGCAGTCAGGAAGTATTTTCTCCCGAATTTGCAAGTTCATCACCACAATTTTTTTCCCAAATTAAATTAAATATCTTGGTGAGAGATTTAGGTTTGTCTAAGGACTCTGCTAAAGTTCTGGGATTTCGCCTTAAATAAAAAAAAATATTGGAATTCGGAACAACGTTTTCGTGCTACAAGAACAGGGAAAAAAAATCTTTAATATTTCACACAAGATTGCAAGACCTCAAACTAGAAAGTTAATGAAAGATCCAAACTTTGAAGCATTTACAGTTCCTCTTGAAAAAAAAGCGTGGATAGCTTTTAGAGATGTTGTTGACAAATTTTTAGGCAACACAAAAGATAAAAGTACAAATCTTTGGTTAAAAAAATGCTTCACAATTTCCAACGTTTGGGGTGTCGCATGAGTTTGAAAGTTTATTTTCTCCATTCACATTTGGATTATTTTCCGAAAAATTTGGGAAGTCTTAGAGAAGAGATGGGTGAAAGATTTCACCAAGATATAAAGGAAATGGAGAAATGGTAGCAGGGAATATGGGATATCCATATGCTCGCCGATTACTGTTGGTCTATAGACCAAGATAACCCTTATGACGAACATAGCCGTCAAATTAAAAAACGTAAATTTCTTTCTGTTTAGGACTTTAGTAATCATTAATGATGATTTATGACATTCTACCTTGATAACTTATTTTTTGTTATTAAGGCTGCGATCCTGAGATAAATTTCGACTCACTGAATGTGCCTTTGGGAAGTGCTGCCCACTATCGTCCCTAAAATAAATTAAATAGTTTTTTTGCTATTTTCTAACAGAGGACGCTTTTATGTACCTGGCGAATTGAGAAATATCCCAGCTGGGGTACAACTATTATGTAAATAAAGCCATAAACCTTTAGAGGTGTCGGCACACCATTTACTTTAAAATGTAATTCTCTAATTTTTGCATTTTACAGATATTATGAATTTATTAAATCCAAGTTTATAAATGATTGAAAAAAAAATTATTAATTATTTGTTTTAATGTTTCTAGCAGTAGTATTTTTTAAGCATTTTTTTATGAGAGAAAATGTAGCATTGGTCAACCATTTTTTTAACGCTTTGATACAAAAATTACTAGGTACAAACACCATTTCTCGCACAAAAGAAAGTAAAAATCTAAAAGTTTATACATGATGTCCCAAAAGATCGCACTTAATTTTATTGGTGAATTCTTAGTCAAAATCTGAGTGGACTTTTGAGTTGCACATTGGTTAGGCAATTATTACCATAATGAAACTTGAGCAAACCTTATTTTGATGTCGGTTTGGGAGTTTTTGAAATTTCTTAAATTGTTTTTATTTAACTGAATCAAACAAATTATTATTTTTTCATCGCCTATCGCCTAGTAATTAGTTACTTACATAGACTACTCTACTGATTAATTTTGATCGAACCTATTTTATGTTTATTTGTGTGACCTTTTTGTGCTTTACCTTGGAAGAACAACCATAAGCGTGTACAATATTTAGGGTACTATCTATTTTTAATTTTAACTCTAAAATGACACATTATCGGAATGATGATTCTTTTGACAAGCTGTATACATGTTCTAAAAAAACTACTGCAAATTAAGCTCCTTTATAAAATAATCGATAGTCCATAAATACTAACAGTGATAAATAAATGTTTTAGAAATATTCTTTGATGATAAAATAAAACCAGGTCCGATAGACCCCCTGCTGTCCGGAAACGCAGGATAATCCTTAACATCCCATTAAAATAAAAACCAAGTGGTATTACGAAGAATTTCTTGTCTTCTAATTTGTTACCCCTCTTTATAATACTCAATAATACTGTGATGGTTCCCAGGCCCCAATTTTACGGTCAGTCCGAAATATTTGAATTTTATTTTTTTACATCGGAGAAGCGTCCGATAGATTTTTCCCAGCGGGTACTGCAAGGCGAATTGCTTCCAGATGTTGTCCCTCCGAGAATGTTTGTTACGTACATACAAACACTTGTCTTAAATTGATAATTTTGTGATATCAAACCGATCGAACGTACTCTACGGTTTTAGTAAAACGCGGACACATCGGAAGCATCGTTTGAATCGGACTTAGATTAAGTTAGAGTAAGATTAGGGAAGAACCGAGTTGTACTTGTTCCTATCACTCGGGGAAGATGCTTAATTAAGTTAGTATCATTTGTCGTTACAATTTAGGTACCGGCCGTTCCTTAATTAGCTTTGCAATTTGACAAATTAGCAGTAACCACCAAGTAGGGGTAAGACGACTTATGGGGGTAGTTGCGGACCAATAGGATGAGCGCTTCGGATACGCTCGTTTTCGAGAGTTTTTTCGATCTCCAACAGTTATAGTCTCCAACAAATTAGAAAAAAAATCGTAACAAAACAATTATCTAATTTATATGTTTAACCTCTTATTTGAATCTTCTCCAAGCTACACCCCAAAATGTAAACAATCATGTTTAAAAAAATTTACAAAGCTTTTCTTGTCGTCATTTATGATTTTCTTTATAAAATTATATGCTTCGAAATTTAAAGATATTTTATTTTTATATATAGTCCAACTAAAAAATCATAAATTTACGGGTTACCACAACAAAAACAGCTTTCAAAAAAAAGCTATAAATACTTAGTGAGGGTTTATTTACCTAAACTTTTATTGCGATAGGAACGGCATCCCTAGACATGCCAGCTGTTTTATTATAAATCTAAAAATACATCAAATATTATTTTTTTCATCACTACAATTTTTTTTTTGATAAGAGGTATGATTTGAAAACCCATTTCGACAAAAATTTCGTCAACGTTAAACAATGTATTTATATTTTAATTTAATAATCAAACCGTTGAGATAATACTTAACTATAACAGAAAAAAAACGAATGTTTGGTACTTTATTCGCTTCAAGTACCACATTAATCTTCTCAAAAGCCTTAAAAAGCCAGGTAAGGTTTTCGTACCAAATATTATTTGGCTAATATAATATGTATCTATTTGAAGTAAATTCAGTCAAGAAAAGCGTAAATTCAAAATTTGGCACCCTATCCTTGCGCGCCCTCTTTTAGACGGTAGCTGAACAATGTTAGTACCATTTCGACCACGGACGCCACTCCACGCAATTCTATCCGAAAAAAATGTTAGAGAATTTTTCAGAGCCAAACATGGCAAAGCCTTTAGATTAATCACTTAAAACGTTACAACAAAATGTTGCAGAAACTTGGGAAAAGGCTTGTATATCTCAGTTTTTTGATTTACTTCTATTTTATGCGTTAAAAAAAACATTGAAATGTACACAATTTAAACCTCTAGACTAACCAAAATGTAACAAAGTTTTTTTTACTATTAGACTCATTATTTTGCAATAAAAAATAGCAGACGCCCTGCACACATTCTTTAGCTTTCCAACAGTACCCAACTTTTGTCATTTTATCAAATATCTTGCCCATGTTTGGCCCTGAAAAATAGTCATCTAAAATCGTGATGCCACTCCCCGTTTACATGGACTTTTTCCCGCCTCTTTTAGTCCAGGATCGCACCCTTAATTATTGTTTGAAAATAAACCATAAAATTTCTTTAAAAAAGTATCTGGTTTTACGATGTCAAATCAAAATTGTTACGTGATGGATTAAAAGAGAAGACATTTTTAGAAAGAGCATATTAATATTCACTAATATTAATCATCAAATAGAAAACAATTTATTAAAAAATGAAATTTGTAGACCAGTGTTATTGAACAAAAACCGTGTTGATAGACAATAGTTTTCCTAATTTAAAAGTAAAATTTAGTAGTGATAATAATTGACAGGCTCTTTTTTAACTATTTAATATTTCTCGTTCCAAGGACATCGCATGTTTTCCAGGCACTATGTGGATAAAAATTATGCAAAAATCCCTAGATATTTTGGAGCAGTAGTTGTTTTGTTTTAGTGTTGTTTTCAGTATTATCATCATATTTTATGCATTTCTCTAATGTTATGTTGTGCTTTCCGCAGCTTTTCTTGTTTTCAACTCGCATAAGAAATAAACAAGACAACACATTTATGTAAATTAGTGTTATTACAATAAACATTTTAACAATAAATATTACATTTACAACATGGCAGCTATACGCAATAAATTAGTTTAAATATATACAAAAAGGCACGACAAAAATATCAGAAGAGTATAAAAAGTACGAATGGCAGCATAGCTATACATATAAAATTCCAGCGCCTCAATATGAGGCATAAAACATCGTACAACAATCAATGCAATTTGGCAGTTTTTGGCAGTACGATCTTACAATATGGCAGTTGTGATTTCTCCATTACGCTACAATACTGATTAGTTTTGTAATACAGGACTAAGTGACTTCAACTTGTAAACCGATACCGGGCTCTGGTACGCAGTTCCCACAATAGCCTCCACACAGTCCATCGATTTTCCTCCTATCCTGAAAAAACAAGAAAGGTGTCAAAAAACCGCCGTGATTTTGAATAAGAGACACTTACTGTAGTTTCTGTTCTTACAGTGGCGTATTTTCCTATACTTTGCCACCGAACATGTCCGGCTAATCTGAAGGACGTTCCTGTTAAGTCTATGGTAAATCTTCCTTGCGCGCACCCGTCGGTAGCGCTGTAGCAGTCTCCTGCTGTTCCGTAAGGCACTTTCATACCGCTGTTTTGCCGAGAAAAGGTAAAATCGTCACCTATTACAAACAATCTAAAATTAAAAGTTCCCAAAAGCAGAGCAATTTACCGATTATTCGAAGTGAGGTAATGTTTAAGCGAACTTTCCAAAAGATGGTAGCTCCAGAACGATCCGGTCCAATAGGCACACAGTCGCAGTTTTCCGTTCGCCGCCCCTCGTGAGGACAAGAATGGGGATTTTTCAGTCTGCGTTCAAAGTAGAGTTGTTAAGGCTGCGATCTTGTGAAAAATTTTAGTTTACTAAACACGGTGCCAAGACGTGCACCCCAAAATAACTTTTCTGCTTTACAACAGAGGGTTGCTTTTATTTACCTGCCATGTCCACAGTTTTTTTTAGTACCAACAAAACTGGCTCAAATTTTACCGTTCAACTCTAATTCAATTTTTTTTTCTCATATTATATAAATGCACGTTCTTGACCGTTCGTTCTTTTTAAGACACCCGGTATATAAAAATGGATGGTTTGTATGCAACAAGATCAAAAATGCGTAGAAGTAATGTATCACCGAGTAGCATTAGCCGCAGCCAAAGCAATTTCATGCTTCATTCGAATTTCGGCAAGTTTCAAATTGAGTAGAAATGTTTTTTTTTGTGGCTCCTGGTGTTTCAAGAAAAAGAAGTTTATCAGTTGATGCGCTGCAGTGCCATCTAGTGGCGAGTTAAATCAAAACAGGTAGCGCGAAAATGTTCTCCGTGTTCAAATACATATGTAAGTATACCAGTTTTCATGGTGATCGGTTGAACGCTGTGAAAATTGATGTGCTGCAGCGCCATCTAGTGGCGAGTTAAAACAAAGTAGATAGCATAAAAATCTTCTCTATGAAAAAACACACATATACCAACATCCATTTTCATATAAACAGATTATTTGTCGCATAAAATATGTAATAAATTGAACCCAATCAAGAAGACAGCAAATTTAATTTTTAGCACTCTATGCTTGCGCGCCCTCTTTTTAACAGACTCTAAACAATTTCATTACCACTTCATGCAATTCCTTCCGAAAAAAATGTAGAAGAATTTTTCAGAGCCTATCTAAACAAAATGTCACTTTTTTAACGTTAGACTTATTAATTTGTAAAAAAAATGGCACACGACCTTCCCACATCCTCTATCTTTCTAACACCCTTAATAAAAAACGAGATGACGAAAAATTACCGTTTATCGTAGTTCTCAGCGTAGTTCGTCGTATCTCCGTGCAAAGTAATGTATTCTTCGGGCTGATTTGTGTCCATTTTGTAGCAGTAAACTCGAGCAGGTTTGTTTCTTATTGTTATTAGATAGTCCTTGTTAACCCTTGTCTTCATGCGATGTTGAACCTCCTTACAACTCCTAAAAAGACCTAAAAATCCCGTTGAAGTGAGTAATTTTTGACTGCTTGACGAACGGTGAGACGTACATCTCCACTGGTTGCATTTCGCTCGTCGTCTTGGCTTCGCATGTCTTGAGCAGTGGCGTTTTTCAACTTTTTGATGAGTATTGAGGTTGAAGCAATACACTTGACGCGTTGTGCGTCCCTTTTTGCCACAGGGTTGGGAACACTGAAACAAAGCAAACATTCATTTTTATTTACCATAGAAATGTTGTCTAGATGAAGAAGCAGCAATCAATACCATTAAAGTGTAACTAAAATTTAATTTAACAGTGGCGACTGGTACAGCAAGAGGAACAAAGTTTCCACGTACTTTTTGATTAGAAAAACTACAATTTTTTGCCAATATAAGCTTCCTACTATATTTCTGCAAGACCCATAGTAGCTGGGAAGGGTAATCAGTCATGCAGTCTTTTTTGAACTGAGCAGGAGAGGTAGGCTCTTAATTTGTGATACTAGAATTTTTTTCTTGTAGTTATACAACAGCTTCTTGCTTTTTTTGAATCGTTATTAATTGGCAAATAACTGTAGAAACCGTTTCATTTTCGTTAGTTAGTTGAAAATGAGTGCCCTAATTCTGGCATGCATAGTCTATGTTTATAAAATCTTACCAAAGTGCGAATCACAATTTTTGTAATGCTTAAACTCTATAATATAAAATTTAGTATGTTTTCTAATAACGGCATGTTAAGTACCCCAAAGTTCAAGAATGTAGAAAACTCAAGGTTTAATCAATAGAAGATATACCATTTGCTAGAGAGAACGTAACATGTAGATTTAGCCTGATGATGCACCTACACATTACGTTGCAGATGTTAGACAATGATTAAATATAAATTTTAATAATAGTCACATAGGACCACAGCATTGGCCGAAAAGCTTCTACGAATCTGAATTACTGCGGCTGTAGCAACTGTTACAAGGTAAATGCTGGAAAATGTACAGCAAATTATTCAAAGAAGTGTATTGTCTGAATGAACGTCGAGGGTCGTACTTTTGAACATCTGTTATAATGTGCGAACTTGTAATTTCTTTTCTCCACGACCATCAGTGATTGTAATAATTTCAAAATCGTTTTTAATAACAGAATGTTAGGCATTCTCACTCTTAGAATTAGAAAAATTATTCTGACACACCTGCTTCTTATCTGTTTTGCATGTCTTTTCATTCTATAACAAGTACCAGAATTCTATAATTATTATGTCATCGACTCTCTGGAAAGTGTATTCAATCCTAAAAGCAACGATAAACTTGAAACACGACATCGATATTTCAAGGTACAAAAAATTAAAATCTTTGTTAAAACGCTCTTCTGAACACTATGTAGCTAAGAAATCGAAGATTTTAACAGAAGAAAATGTTAAGCAATTGTTATAAAATGCACCAAATCAAATATATTTAGCTACAAAGGTAATAAAAATTACATATAGTTTAAACAAAAATGTAACTTTTACTTTTAGGTCGTTCTTCTCATTGGTATTTCGGGGGCTTGTTGAAAGAATGAGCTTTATAACATAGAAATTTCTGACGTTAAAGATCTGGGATCAGCAATATTAATAGCAATTCCCAATACAAAAACTAAAAAACCTAAAGAATTTACATTTTTACAATATTGTTAAGAAATACATGGCTTTAAGACCTTGTGATGTTTCGTCTGTTAATTTTTTTACTAATTTTCAAAAAAATAAATATACATGATAAGTAATTGGGAATAATAAACTGGGCAATATGCCTAAACAAATTGCCACATTTCTGAATCTGGAAAATCCATAGGAATATACTGATCATTGTTTCCGCCCTACCTCGGCGACTACGTTGGTAAATGCAGCTGCAGACATTACGACATTAAAACGGCATGGAAGCTGGAAGTCCACTCACGTAATGAAGGATACATAGAAAATTCTTTGCAAAATCGAATAAATGTAGCAAATCAACTACTTGCTTCAGTTACTGGATCTAATTCGTCAGTAAACTTTCCTTCAACCTCCAATTCTTCCTGCTACACCACTGTTAAGTCTGCCTCTACCAATCAATCTGTTTTGAAAAATGTTACAGAAAATATTTCCAATGCACCAGTTTTAATTTCAATAATTGCACAAACACCCAATAATGTAAAAGGTATAATTGTTTCAATAAATAACTTGTGATGTTCAGATTTGATTATTTTTGATTCATACTTTCTGGTAGTGCAGAATTATTACATGGTCGTGAGAAAATGCTGTCTGTTACTCTGTTAGAATGAAAATTTGATCTGCACGTGCTTCCCCTAATATCGAGAATATACTATTCCATTACTTCAATTAAGTCATTTTGACATTTAGATATGCAATTACATATTCTGCAGTGCTTAAAAAATTCTAGTTTGTTAGACTGTTGGAATATTTTTAAGAGATACTATAAAAGCTGCTGAGAATAGGTTTTAGACGGATTTACATGGTAAAAGACACAAAAATATTACTTAAGGTAAGTATTGAATTTGTTTTTCCCTAGTCCGCCACTAGTTTAAATCATCTTTGAATGTAATTCATAATCAAACATTCTGTCATCTGCAATAAAGTAGAAACAATGGAATGACTAACCTCCTTCCAAGCATCAGTCTTCCAAACATACACAACTTTACACTGATTTCCCATACACGCCTCCTTGTCATCGGGTCTTTTATGCCAATCACAATAATCGTTCGACCTCGATCTATCAAAATTCAATGGGTTTGGATCCACCGCGCCCTTCTGGTACACCCTATGACATGTGACACTTCTATTCTTCACTCCTTCGCCACAAAATGTTGAACATTGCGACCATGGTGTAGCCACCCAAGCGTACCCATTACACATGTATTTTTCACACGGCATACTCGTCTTAGGTTTTGGAAGATGCTTACAGTAGCTATCGACAACGACATTCTGCGTTTGGACGTTCTTGCATATTAACTGGCGGTATTTCTTGCCTTCACCACAAGAGGTGGAGCACGCTTTCCATTTCCCGACCGACCATTTGTAGCTTTCCACGTCGTAGCGGACGTAAGAGTGACGACACTGGGAGGGTTTACAAATTGTCGTAACAGGCGGTTTGGTCTTGTTGTTGCATTCGGTGTCAGCAACAAAACTTCCCGTGGAATTCCGGCAGGTCACTTGGCGCCTCCTTTCGCAATTAAAATCACATTCGCTCCAACCTCCATACTCCCATTGAGGACAAGGGTGTGTATTACACTCGATGCGTTTGACGGGTATCATGTTCTGAACACATAAATTGTTGTTTTCTTCTCCGAAGTCGTTTCTACACACCACCATTCTGGAGCTGACTCCGGTCCCGCAGGATTTTGAGCACGGACTCCACGCTCCTGTGATCCATCTGAAGTTCTTGTCGTAACCACCGATCGAGTTCGTCATTATATCGTTGCCGTAATCGAAAGGCCTCTGGTAAGGCAGCATTTGAACACAATTTCCCACTCTGCATAGTTTACTGTCGTTTGGTTTGAGTATTCCTGAGCAGAAACTGTCTTGGATGGGTTGGTTGTCGTCCAGGTTGCGACAAATTACTTTGCGATTGCTGACACCTACAAAATGAATAAAGGGAAGATTAATACAAAATGATAAGAGTTACAGTAACGCTTAAAAAGTGTATTTCAAGGTAAGTTTTTGTAAAAACAATAGACAAGCATTAATTAATTGTTAATGGCTAGTTTTCACAATTGCAATTAATTAGTTTTTTAATTGCGATAAGCGTTATTAACAATTAATTCACTGTTAATTTTTAATTGGTCAAAAATTTAATTTTTCCTAACACTATAGGGATTCAGTGCGTGCACCTTTTGGACTCTTTGAGACCTATTAAATCGAAATAATTCAATTCTTTATACCTTTTAATTTTTGCTAGATATTCTAGAATCTATAAATTTTTAACATAAAAAGTTCGAACAGATTTTTCATTTTTTCTAGATCTTCTAGGCCTTCTAACAATATTTGACCTTACCTAGATTACTGCATTTTTTATTTTATTATGAAATTCAAATTTATTCATAGAAGTTGGAAACCGCAAGAAGTAAGAAGAAACTAGTTTCTCTCAAAGACCCAAAAAAATTATATTTCGAAATTAAATACATCTTCCAGATTGTCTCTGTTTTTACAGTCTGTAATTTTTTCAAATTGTATTGAAGATCAGTTTTTTACATTTACTTAGAAATTATTAGATTTTTTTGTTTTTTTTTCTAATGCTCGAATTTTTTTGGACTTCATATATTCTTTAAATACATCGTATTTTATAAATTTTCAAAATTTTAAATAATTTTTTTTTTAAACCTCTAAATTTTTTTTCGTATCTTTTTCTTTTATACTGGTGCTCTGACGTATTCCCAAATTTGTATTTTCTGAATTGCTCAAATTTTTAAATTGTCTTGAGTTTCTTTCTCTCTTAGATGCTTTATTTTCTTTAAACTCTTTAGATTTTGTATATTTTTAATACTCGTTACGAAATTCCTAAATACTTTTCTTTCAGACTTTTAAAATACTTTAGATTCTTTATATTTATTAAATTTTCGAGATTTTTATTCTCTAAGAAATGCACCACTTTTATATTTTTTTGATTAGAATCTTTAGATTCTTGATATTCGTCAAATTTTGGATCGCTTACATTATTTGTAATATCCACATTTCTAAATTTCCTAGATTTTTTAACTCTCTGAATCCTTTAGATCTCAAATACTCTATATTCTTTTATTTTTTAAAATTAGTTTCAAAATTTTCTGATTCTTTGGTTTGTTCCAATATTTTGATTGTTCCAATATTTTCATCTCAAGATTTCTGGAGGCTCTAGATTTTAATAATTTCTGGAATATTTATTTTTCATAGACCAATTGTACAGTTTCTATAGAATTTGAATGATTTTTTTTTATATTATTTAAATATTTTTTAGAACTTTTAATGATTTTCTTTTTATTCTTTATTATATTCATTATTCATTCTTCCTTCTTTATTTCTTGAATTCTTTAGAATGTCTAGACTATCTAACATTTCTAGAATTTCAGTAGTTTGTATCCTTTCTTTTCAAAATTTTTGTATTGTTCGAAGTTTTTTTCCAATTATTTAGATGCCTTTTTTAGGTTAGGTTCTTTATATTACTTGTACTTCTTGAATTTCCTAGATTTTGCAGACTATCTAGAGTTTCTACATTTTAACACTTTCTGCTCGAAGTCTCTAGATCTTTAAGCTTGTCTATACTCTCTGGTCTTTTTGTACTTTGTTTTTTTATTTAACTTAAGTTCCTCTATACATTCTTTGTATTTTTCAAATTATCTCTACAATTTTTGAGTACATAGTTTTTTTGGATTGTTTAGATCTGGCACCTTCTTTGTTTCTTTCCAATGCCCAAATGCTTTAGTCTTGGATTTAATTTTTTTTTAGATCTTTTAGAGCTCTTCTTTTTAGTCTTTAATATTTTTATTCTTTATTTTCTATTTCTTAAATTCTTCAGATTTTCTATTCCATCTAGAGCTTTTAGATTTTAGTAGTCTGTCCCATTTCCACTTTTTTTAAAGTTTTTTTTTAATTGTTAATATGTTTTTGTTGGATTCTTTGAATTATTTATATTTCTTAAATTTCCTAGATTTCGCAGACAATCTAGAGTTCAACATTTTTTTTATACTTCAAATTCATTTTATAATTTTTTGATTGCATAAATTTTCTTGGATTGTTTAGATCTGACATTATTTTTGTCAAATCCTAGAATGTTTCAATCTTTTATTTTTTAACTTTTTCAGACCTTTTAGAGCTCAATTTTATTCTTTATTCTATCTTCTTCATTTCTTCAATTCTTTAGACTTTCTATACTATCTAATTATTTTTAATTGTTTAGAGAATTTCTTTGAATTTTTTGTAATCGTTGGACATATAGATGTCTTAGGTTTTTTGTATTATTTACATTTCTTGAATTTCCTACGTTTCACAGACTATCTAGAGTTTCTAGATTTTTAATATTCTCTGCTCGAAGGCTTTAGATCTTCAAAATTATCTATACTTTCTTGATTCTTGACAGTTCCAATTTTTTTAATATTTTGAATCTTCGAATGCCTTGGTTTTTTGTATTCTTTACATTCTTTGATTTTTTGGAATCTATTAACATTCCTTTCTACATTCTTTGTATTTTTCAAATTCTTCCTATAATCTTTGATTGAATTTTTTTTTTTGATTGTTTAGATCTAACACATTCTTTGTTTTTTTTTAAATTCTTGAATGCTTCGGAACCCTCTAGTTTTTTACGGTTTTTGTATCCGCCAAACCCTTTGATTTGTTTTGGATGCTTTGAATCCCTTGATTTAATTTTATTTTTTGCAAATAGTAAATTTTCAGAACTTTTTATCCCACTTAGACGCGATACTTTCTAGATACTTTATATTTTTCTAATTATAAATTAGAATTTTTAGATTCTTCGTATTCTTTAGATCCTTTTAATCTCTTGCTTTTGGTGAAATAGCATATAGCAATTTTAAATAAAGGTATGAAAAAATCATGCAAAGCTAGAACAAACAACGAGAAGACACAGTAGAAGAAATAAAATCTTAAAAAAAAACGAAATTTTCCCTGCTGCTTCCTATACTAAATGGAAGAAAAAATGTAAATAGAGTTAATTTCAGCATCAAGGGAACTTTTCCGTCAGAAACTAAGGTCAAATAGAATGCAAAACAAAGAACTAGAAGACACAGAAAACGCAAGTTGAAAACACTAAATTAGAATAAACAAGAGAAAATTTACGAAAACGTCTTCAGTCAGCGACCAATAAAAACTGAACTAAAATTTAGTTTTTTTTAAAAATTCTTACCTTCATCGCAGCTCGCTGAGCACTCGCTCCACGCTCCCACCGACCAACTCGCACATGGTCGTTCAAAACAGTCTTCCTTCTCTGCATGACGCTGGCGGGCATCACAAGCTGAAGGATCCAACACCTTCCCATCAATATGACAAAAGTACGGTTTGGTTCTAAAGCCACGACCGCACGTTACTGAACACGGCGTCCATTCTCTAGACTCCCAAATAGGACACTTCTGGTTGTTACACGGTTGTTCCGTAACCTTTTCACTGTTGAAACAATGAGAGTCGTCAATGACGCGGCTATTATTGTCCACACATTTGGCAGTACGGCGTTGGGTACCACCTTCACACGTCGAAGAACACTAAAAACAAGATTTAGTGCATTCAGAAATCCTAAAGTTGGTGTGGTACTCACTTCGGACCAAGTGGTGTACTCCCATCTTGTCGAATCGCATCGACCTTCACACACCTCATATACTGGTGGCTTCGTTAAATGGTTGCAATGTTTATGGTCGACAACTTCGTGGTAGTGGTCGTAGTTTTCTTTAGTAATGTCTACTTTAACGCACTGGTAGTGCAGAAGTCGTACTCTGGAAAAAGAAACTTTGTTTTTGTACTGTTGTGGCAAGAAAGGAGATCTTACCCTTTGCCACAATTAACAGAACATGGTCCATGTGACACAACAGACCATCTTAGTTCGCAGTGTATATTACATTCTCGTTTTTCCATGAGTTGTTGTTTGTCGTAGATAGAACACAATGAATCTGGTTGTTCCACATTTGTAGCCAGCTCTTCGCACACAGGACGCATAAACTGAGTACCTCTGCAGATGGAATTACATTTGGACCACTTGTTTCTGTACACTCTCCAACCATACCTATACACAAGAGAAATACAGAAGAAATGAAGAAAAGCCCAAGAAGATACAAATTAGGAATAGATACAAGCACATAGACGGGTCAAAAGTATTAGAACCCACTTAATTAAAGAAAAGCTGACAGTGTGTCCAAATACTTCACCCAGAACGTAAATACTACAAGTTAGAGACAACATTGAGACCATTAAATTACCTTGGGGGAATCTTCCGGACGAAACTTTTATAATTGTAATTGAACCTAATTTCGCAAAATAAATAAATTTTGTATATTATAAACGGGTGGTACTTACTTAGGAGCACTTTCTTCACTTATGATGTATCGGTAGGTAATGTCAGGTGCTAGAGGATTGCCCACGGATAGAATCCATAAAACTAAATCTTTGGTCAGTTTGTGATTTTTCGGGGTTGTAATTCGCTCAACGGCCGCTGAAGAACCACTGTAGTTGATGATTACACCTCCAAAAATTACGTCTTTTTGTTGGGGGGCGATCATGGTCTTGCTGTTGAGGACGTATTCGCCGGTTTCACCATCCACCAATACTAGAACAAAAGAAGTATTGAAATGATATTGTATGTTCTTAATTGAAGAAAATATCTAATTTTGTCTATTTTGTTTTTTCGTCTGAAAATGTTAAATCCTCAAAATTTAATTAAGTCAAAAATAGAAAAATTAAATTAATCAAGCTCTGCACACAATTTTTGTTTGGATTTTTCTTTAAACGTTGAATCTCATGAGATGTTTTGCGATTTTTACAGTAAAAGTAGTAATCGAAAATCCCCAGATTTTTTAACTTAAACAAGAGAACTTAAAATTATAATTTTTGAATATGTTTGAACAAACAAATAATAATACAAAAATTTTCTAACTTTGTATAAAGGTACATTTAAGTTAATAATTTCCTAATTCTATGCTGCAGCATAGTGAGTTAGTTTTTTCCACTTTTGCACTGTTTTGTTAATTTTTTTTGTTTTAGAATTGAGGTCTTCATTTGAATTTTGAGCTCTAAGAAAAAAAGAAATTAATATTTAATAATAGTAGATTATATAATGAGAATGAGAGAAAAAGTAAATATTGAACCTTTTGAAAGATATTTTGGTGAATTTTTTTTTTGCAAATATTATACATAAATTAAATAGCGATAAATTTACACAAAACTTGTATAGATGTGGTACGACATACGAATATTATCAAGTGCATTAATTTATTGCAAAATATACAGAAGGTTTAAAATAAAACATTCCGAGATATACGATAGCACGTACAACTTATACTATTTTTTTTATTTTTTTGTTTTTCTTTAGATTATTTGATGTTTTTTTTTAAATTGTACGCTTTGAATTGACTTTAAATTTTTTGGACTTTTGAAAGCACTGAATCGTTTAGATCATCTAAATTCTCTAAATATTTTCTTTGGATCCCTTGTGTTTTCTTTAATTTTGTATTTGTTCAGTTCTTTGAATGGCAAGTTTTTTTAATTCTTAAAATGTTTTGCCCACTTTTAATTATAGATCAAAATTTCTGAAATAATAATCATAAATCTGAGAATGTAAAAACCTTGAAATCTGAACCAGTAAGTTTGAGACTTTAAATTAATTCTAAAAATAAAAAACTGAGAATTGAAAACTCAAAAATTTGATAACATTTAACAAGCTAAGAATTTGACTGTTTTATTGACAGTACAAAGCGTGGAAATGTAAAACTGTAATAACCAAATTAAAAATCTCAAAACAAAGAAATCTGAGAATTAAAAATCCAAAAACCTGATTAGGTATAATCCGAAAGCTGAAGTCTGAAGAATCCGAAAAGTAGAGAACCTTCGAAAACCTTAGAATCCATGAATCACAAATTCTAAAACTAATAAACGTAAAAATTTGTGAACATATTAATCTGAAAATTTCAGCAATTTATCTAACCACTGTAAAGTTGAGGCCAACAAACCATAGACTCTGGAAATTTGATAACACTAGAATTTAAGAACTAGAAAATGTGAAAAAAATAAAATCTGCGATTAAAATTCAGAAAAACATAAATTATGAACTGTGCAATTCAAAAACTTAATTATTGGTGTCTATTTTAAAATTGAGGGCTGAGAATTACATAAATTGTTTATCGGAGGGTGCAAAAACTTATGAACTAGCCAATTTAAGTTTTAAAAATACACAAACACAGATATCAAAAAAATGCAATATTTTGAAAATCTGCATATCTAAAAACTTTGAGAACTTGACTATTTGAGGATTGGGCTCTGGCAATTTGTGAGCCTGAAAATGATGATGAGAATTTAAAATTTTGCAAAACAGAGAATCAAAAAATACAAAATGTAAAGATTTAATTGAAAAATCCAAGAGCATTAAATTGGGAATTGAGAATTTCTTATTTAGAAAGTTCGAGAAGTAAAAAATCAATGAGTGTAAATCAGAATCACGGAATTCTGACAATTTCAGGATTTAAGGGGGTACCTACGTGTAGCCACAAGGGTAAAACTGTCGTATAATGTTTATTATTTATGTAACTACACCAAACTTTAGGGTTATAATTATTTATTATAAAAAACTCTGCTTGTTTTTTTTTGTTTTGGAGATTGTATTTAGTGACGAGAAAAAATGTAATTTAGATGGTTCAGATGGCAATCAACAGTACCGGCATGTTATTAAAAAAAAAGCTATTTCAGCAAACGGAACTATAGCGGTGGATTACTTAATGGTTTGAAAAGCAATTTTACTAGAGGATAGATTGGAGTTGGCATTTCTTACAACTCATACAGATAGGGGAAAATACCAAAATGTCCTAAATTCCCGATTAAAACAACAAATTGGTTAAATAATCATCATATCATACAAAATGAGTGGCCGCCATGTTCACCTGATTTTAATCTCATAGAAAATGTTTAGTGAATTGTTTTATATCAATAATAAGCAATACAACCAATCTGAGGATCTGAAACGAGCCATCGTTGTAGCTTGAAATGATTTAATGCAATTTGTTCTACGTAAATTCTATGTAAAATAGTTATTTTAAGGTAGTAAAAAAAATATGGTGATTATGTTAACTATTAAAATTGTAAGTTGGAGAGAGCACAAATCCACTGTGTGCAATGCTTGTTTGATAATTCAAAAATGATCGCAAAATTAAAATCACAAACAAATTTGTGCAGGTTTTAAATAATAATAATAAAAAATATGGGTGCGTCTATCATTTCCCAAAGACTGAATATGAACTGACATTCTGAATCCCGAAAAATGAGAATTTGAAAAATTAAAAATTGAGCATTTTGAGACTAACAAAAAAACAAAAAAAAATACAAAAAATTGTTGGACTATATAGTGTTGTAAAAATTTGTAAAAGAAAATAGAAAGGAACTAGCGAATCTGGGAATCGTTAAATTTAAATCCTGGAAAAAGAAAACAGCTTACAAGTTTGTAATAGCTATTTGTACAATAAACTGAGGAAAGTGATGTTTTTCCGTTTTAGACGTGAGATATTGAGGCGGTAGCCACGCACAAAGAAAAAATTTGCTATAACACCTAGAAATTTTGAGGGTATAGATTTATTAAAAATATTTAGTAACTACTGTTCCCTGTGGGCTTCGCGAATTCAAAATACAAGGTTTTTTATTGGCTACCATAATGGCAGATGTACAAGACAAGGTGTGGGGATCAACACCATTGCTGCAATACCACAGAAAATGGCAGAGTTTTTAAAGCTACGAAATTCTTTGAGGTATACTCGACATTGCTTCAGGAAGACTTCAGCAACACTACTTATAGACGCGGAGGCTGACATCACTCTTTTAAATCGTCATGAAAATTGAAAATTTAGTAGCGTCGCTGAATCGTACACCGAAAACTCCATTAAAAATAAATTTGAAATAGTCTCCAAAATAGTTGGGGAGCCGCAGTCACAAGATTGTGACAAACTACTGTGTTCTGATGACCCCGAGCCTTCTGTCGGATTGGAATTGGGACAGAAGACACAGGAACAGAACAACATACTAAGTGAAAAGTCTGATAATAATTCATCTAATTGGCTTTTTAGAAATTCAACTTTTCCGCATCCAATTGAGTATTGAAAAATCGAAGAATTCCTTACCGGATTTAAAAAAAAAAAATGTATCGTTTAATATACCCATCTGTTTGTAATAAACAACACTATACCAAAAGAAATGAAGTAATTTGTGACAAAAAATACACGAAAGATTGTGACGGCTCAGCAGACGTAAAACTGACCCTAAACTGAGGAAATAAGGACTACTTACCTAAATAATTTGTATCATTATTCGCATTTTGCCTGATGTCAATGTTGGAACTACCTTTTGGAATGCGCAGTACGATATGGTACCCCGTCATGGAAATATTGTAGTTTCCAGATATCTCCTGACATTTGCTATTATCGCCCCCACAAATCCCGCACTCATCTGCAAAAAAAAACAATGTACCATTCATCTATTTTTTTTATTTCCTAATTGTCTTACCTAATTCCACCTTTGAATGAAGCTTATTATCACACCCTCCCGGTTGACAGATCCCGTTGACACAAATATCGAACGAATTCAACCCACATTTGGTCCCATCAGTCACCTTATCCTTAAAAGGATAATACGCATTCGAGTTCTTCGGTCGACAGAACAGTTTACACATATCTTCCCGTTTTCCCAATCCATATTTGGGCACCCACTGTACATCCTTCGTTAAATTGGCTAAATTCTTCGTAATCCCATCAAACTCCGAACATTGCACTTCTCTGAAATCTGGGACGTCATTGCCGCAGGATTGCGTGTTGCAGGAAACGTATTGAACATTGCGCCCAGTGCAGTAAGCACCACCATTTCGGGGAATGGGCGAATCGCAATAGCGTCTGGTGTGTCTAACGCCGCCCCCACACGTGCGACTGCATTCACTCCACCTGAAAATAAAGTTAGATTATAAAAATACCGTGTTTTGAGCAAGCTACGAGAAATCGTAAATTTCAAAGGTGTTAAAGCAGGTTGTTGATCGTGATGTTGGAAAATTTCGAGAAGAATAATAAACAAGAGAATGTGGAATTGACGCACGGGATTTGTGAATTCTTTTATGTTCGATTGCATTACAAAGTAAGTTTTATGACAATTATGCGGCCGTAAAGTGGTACTTTATGGTACGAATACAATAAAGTAATTTTACTCCACAGTTAGTACAAAATACAAAGAAAGCTTAGTAGTCGGTGTCAAAGAAAACAAACATTTATACCATCTCGTTTCAAACAAAAAGTTTATTAAGTATGTGAAACATGTGATCTATAAGTTCGCACAAATATTCATCTTTCAAAGTCCTAACTCAAAAAAAGACATTTAAAATATTTTTTTAAACTGTTTATAATTTAATTAAATATACCAAATTTTGAGATCATATTACAAGTAATTTTTATGGAAATTTCAAAAAAAATATTGGTCATCGACTACGTTATCAGCTCGTCGATTCCTTTCTCACGAATAGTGACTTACGGTTACCACCAGTACTTTTCAGTGATTTATCTAAAATCAATGAAAACATAAAGAAACTATAAGTTTAATAATATATTTGGTGCATAATTAAAGCAATCAATCGGCAACCTTTAAAATTATTTTTATAGATTTTGAGAAAAAAAAGAATGCTTGTTTATTGTTTATAAAAAACAAAGTTTTGTCAAAAACAACAACCTTCGATTAAGCATTAAACTAATAGTTTTTTTTTATAAAAAATAAATATGATCTTAAACTTTGCTATAGTTAATTTAACAAAAATCATTGAACAAAAGTTCAAAAAAAAATTACATTTCTGATTACTGATTACTTTTAAATTAAAAATTCTTAACTTATTTAAGCCCTCGGATTTTTGAATTAAAGAAAGCCCCA
Organism: Cynaeus angustus; assembly: GCA_030157275.1. NCBI lineage: Eukaryota > Metazoa > Arthropoda > Insecta > Coleoptera > Tenebrionidae > Cynaeus > Cynaeus angustus. The sequence continues at coordinate 12,921,908 of CM058065.1, forward strand.
AAATTGAGGAATCCGACTCACAGTATTTGATTAAGAAATCATTAAAAAACGTGAAAAAAATGTATCTTTTTAAATACATATTCATTTCATAGTGACTATAGGGATGATTGATAAAAAATGCAGTAAAGTCGAATTAATTTATATTAATTGTTCCATATTTTTTTTAATCCTCACAGACAGCAAAAATTGTAAACGTAAAGACGTCAAAACGATAAATAAATTAATAAAAAAAGCAATGTAAATGAAAAAAAAAAAAAGAAAAAACATGAAAAAAAACTCGATAAAGCATGTAAATTATTTAAATTTTGAAATTATCAAATTCTATGATTCAGATTCAAATTTTAAATTCTCGGACTTTCTGAATCAAAAATTCTCAACACAAATTAATACCCATAATTTTTTTAATTAAATCTTTACATTTTGAATTTTTTGATCCTCTGTTATAAACTTTTAAATTCTCGTTCTCATTTTCAGATACCCAAATTGTTAGTTTCGAATATTCAAATTGATATTCATACATTTTTGCATTCTCCAATAATCAATTTATGTAGTTCTCAGCTCTCAATTTTAAAATAGTCACCAATTTTTAAGTTTTCGAATTCTAGAGTTCATAATTTCTCAGGTTTTCTAACTTTTGGGTAATTAAATCCATGGATTTGTAGATTTTGTGGTGCATAAATTCTATTTTTTTCACATTTTTCGGTTCTTAAACTCTAGTGTCATCAAATTTCCACAATTTATGGTTCGTTGGGTTCAACTTTACAGTGGATAGATAAATTGTTGAAATTTTCAAATTATTATGTTTACAAATTCTTAGATTCATTAATTTTTAGAATTCGAGATTAATAAATTTTAGGGTTCTCGAATTCTCAAATGAATTATTTTCACTTTTCAGATTTTATAGCTCCAGCTCTAGGATTCTAAATTATCAAGTTTTTCGATTTTAAATTTTCAGATTTCTTTGTTCCAAGATTTTTAAACTTTTTCTAATTTGGTTTTTACAATTTTGAACTTCCATGCTTTGGAGTCTCAATAAAACTCTCAAAAGATCAAGTTTAGAGTTAAAGTTTAAAATTACTATTATTAAATTGTATTTCTTTCAAGATTGTGGTCTGTAAAGTTTGAAGTGGACAGAACATTTTAAGAATTAATAAAAATTCATCCAAAAAATTGAATAAATACAAAATAAAACCCAAAAAATAAATTCAAGTACCTAATAAATAATAATATACTCGTGTCAACCACATCCACACCATCTTCCAAAAGGTTCAATATTTAATTTTCCGAAATTAAAATTCTAAAAGAAAAAACTGCATCTTATCTCTAAACTGCTTTTGGATTTAGAGTTTTTAATTATAATATAAAATTATCTAACTGTTTCAGTCATTATGATTATAAGATATTAACCAAGTTCGCTAATTTAACCGAAACATCAACCCATAATTAACTAAAAACTTGTTATAACCATCATAAATATTTGAGCTGTTTTTCAAATGTGTTTAACTAATTGTAAGAAGAATGGTTATTTACATAAAAGTCAGGAAAAGTCACTTTACTGAAGAGGAGCTAAATTGAAATACGAGGCACTTTGTGCCGAGTATTTTAAAGCTCCGAGTCAAGTAAGAGATTTTACTGACGTTTTTACTAATTTTAGAAAAATCTTCTACAAATTCCACAAAAATCAAGTTTGTCAATTTTGTTGGCAACTATAGTTACAAAGTAAACAACATCAAAAAATTTCATCAATTTTGCGCGTGTGTTCACGTGTGTTGTGAAAACAATGTTAATTCATCAAATAATGATGAAAAAATCAAATTCCATTTGATGTGAGTGAAGCTGCGGCTGCTGCTACTGACGATCTTTACCGTCTAAATCAAAAGATCGGTATGAAAGGGCTTTTCAAATTTTCGAAGATTGGCGTCAAAAAAAAAGTTACTTCACTTACCGAAGAAGTATTTCTTGCGTATTTTTCGGAAAAAGCAAGTTTGCAGAAACCCTCAAGTCTTTGGAGCATGTATTCTATGTTAAAATCCGTGTTTTTATTGAAGTAGAATTTGGACAAGAGCAAGTTTTATAAGCTTATTGCATACTTGAAGCGAAAATCGACTGGTTACCAACCAAAAAAATACAAATGTGTGTCCCGGGATCAGATTGATAAATTTTTGCTTGAAGCTCCCGACAAGGAATTTTTATTGGTGACAGTAAGTTTGACAATGGTTAAATAAATTCTCAATTAATTAAATTAATTTATTTTTCTTATGTATTTTCAGGTCGCGCTTATTTTTGGCGTTTCGGGAGCTTGTCGATGCGACGAATTATCAAAGATGTTACTGGATGACATTGAGGATCAAGATAAAATTCTAATAGTACACATTCCCGATTCTAAAACAAAAAAACTTTGTAATTTTTGATAAAGGAAATTTTGCTTTGTAAAAGTGTTATGTGGCATTACGCCCGGTTCGTACTCCACACCGACGCCTATTTGTAAATTACAAACAAGGGAAATGTACTGTCCAACCAGTGGGGCTACATTCATTCGGAAAATTCCCTTCTAAAATTGCAACGTATCTTGAGTTTCCAACACCTTTGGAATACACGGGGCATTGTATGTGCCGCAGTTCGGCGACTTTAATAGTAGACGTTGGGGGCGACATTACCAATTTAAAAAGACATGGAGGATGGCAAAGTACAATCGTAGCTGAGGGCTATATGGAGGATTCGATCCAAAATAAGCTAGATATAGGAAGAAAAATACAATCAGGACCAGCAAAAAACACAACTACTAGTATGGGAAATAATCCTTCTACAAGTAATGATTTATCCACAATCTGTTACGATTTCCCCGACAATGAGATTTCGACTGAGACTTTTACTGAAAATTTTAAGTTCTGTGATAAATCACTATCGGGAATCAATATTTCAAACATAACAGCTTCAACAATTCATATTAACATTTCCAATTAACAGTTTTAAATAAATTGTTCTTCTTTAAAGTAGTTTTTTTAATTTTGCGTCTTGTAAAGTCTTTACAGTACTAGTCAGGAAAATTCGTAAATAAGCAGGAAAATGTTGTTTCCAAGACGATTTCCGGAGAAATTTCAAACTCCTTTATTAAAAGTTTAAAATGTTGAAAAAATAAAACATGTGGGACAACTTAAGTTAAGACTTGAGTGTGATAACTGCTTCTCTGATTCAAATGTTAAAAACATGAAAATGTTAACCTGCAAAAAGTTTGATTTATAGAATTTCAAAGATGAAAATTTTAAAATATGAGAGCCTAAGAAATCGGGAATTTGAGTAGTTGACAACTTTAGAATTTATGAATCAAAAAATTTACAAATTTTAAAACCAGAAAACATGAAAATCAAAAAAAAATTAAGTCTTTGTGAAGTGTAGGAAATTAATAATGCGAAAAAATCTGAGAGCAAAAATATTAAAGCTAAGTTCATTTTTAGACTTGAATATTCATAAATCGCACAACGGGCAAATCTAAGAAATTTCAAAGTCAAAAGTCAAAGAACCTGAGAATTTATGAATTTGGAAGCATACAAATGTTGTTACTATTTTAGAACCACAGAAGTCCTGGATTTAGGAATATAAGAATTTCTGAATGAGGCAATCTACAAATACAAGTATCTAACTGTACGAAAAAACATGATAATTAAAAAAATCTGAAAAAATTAAAAACTAAGAATTATTTAAATTAAAAATGTAAATTCTAGAGTTTTCGATTTACACAAAATGATAATTTTAAAAAATTGAGAACTAACGAAACTCAGAATGCGAAAATTTGAGAATTTGACGATTTAAAATGTGAGAATTCTGAATCTTTGCGAACCTCAAAATTTGAGAATTATAAACCTCAATACTAAAAGAACCTGGGAGTTTATAAATGTAAAAATCTGAAAAATTAAACACCTGTATCCTGGATAAAATAAAACTTTAAGGAAGAATCAGAAAACCTTAGATTTTTACATTAACGTCTAAACATTTATAAACCAAAAAATATAAGGTAAAAATTATATAAAGTAAAAGGAAATTCAAGCTCTCAGGACACAGTAAGTTAAATTATAATTGTATTGTAAATATACAAACTGTCAAAACGTCGACATTAAAAAACATTAAAAACGTAACGTTTAAAAATATACAAAAGAAAATTATGCTTAGTGAATGTCAAAACTAAATAAGTTAGTGTACTTTTGAAGAATGCACATTTATATCGTAGTTCGCATGAGATTATATAAAAAAGACAAATAAATGAAATAAAAAAGTAGCAAGAAAAAAAATAAATTTACAGTTCAAGTTATCGCCTAACCACTTTGATCTTAGCAAAAACAAACACGAGTATCTGTGTCATACATTTAATTTTATTGATTTAAATTTTCACTTAGAGGTCAAGTCAAACGTTAGCAAAAGATAAAAGCAATTTTCTTTTTATACCAGCGACGCCAGAGTCATTAAACTGTCGCTACATTATTTTTATAAATTTACAAACTAAGCAGCCTCGCATCGTCATTCCTATAAATTCAGACAATAATTTTCTAAAGACCACAGAAATGATCGATGACTTCATGAAACAAAATACATCGTTGCTCAACTATTAAATAAACATCCACGGTCGTAAAATGGAGTTAAATCTGACTAGCTCTAACTTACTTTTGCCACTGCCCCCATCCTCCCGTGACAGGTGTCATCATACGTCTGTCCAAAGGAATACATTCTCCGTGGTGACACCATCGTCCTTTCCCACAAGAAGTTCCATCAGCCCACGGTAACAAATTCGATTTACACCCATCGGCGTCGTTAGTCGTGCACCATAAAACGGCACAACTGGGCTAAAACTAAGACATTGAGAATTTGTGGGTGGTAGATTCGTCGGTACCTGGTCTTTGAAAGGACACAAACGGAACCCACTGCCGAATTCCAGTTCGCATTGTTTGTTCACTTCGAAATTTTCACCTGGGAGTAGTTCAGTGATTTCCGAAGAGATGTAGTTGCTCGTCGGTGCTTTATGAAGACATTTGGCTCTGTTGGATCTGTGGAAAAATGGAACAGTGTCACAATGTTCTAATTCTTCCTCATAAAGCATTCTCTTGTCGTTTCAAAAAGAGAATTGCCCATAAAGAGTCGACCGAGAAAGTTACGCAATTCCTTTTTTAGCGCTTAATTGCCGTCGTCTCGTATCTAATTATTTCAGAAATTTTGCAAAAATGTAGGTCAGGTCGGTGCTTTAAAAGGCGACGTTTTTCTCACAAAAAATGCGCTTTCTTACTTACTCGAGAAACTCAGTGACGTAGTGCTTGGAGCATTCGGACCAGAGCCAAGGCTTGGTTCCGTTGTTCAGCATTCGAGACATGATGTAGCCGTATTTTGGGGCTTTCCGGAAGAAGGAGCAACTTTCAGTCTCGTCGTGGAGCATGCTGCAACTAACCGTCAGCCTTTACCAAAAATTACTTTCTTGTTACCTGAGCACGTGTCCCAGCTCGTGTGCGATGGTATACGACGAAGACAGACCACGTTCTTTGACGATGGCGCAGCTGGAAGAAGGGTTGCACATTGAGCCCACTTCGGCAACCCCCAAAGTGTCGCAATTGGAAGACGAGTTTCTTTTGCAGATAGGATCTCTATAACCGGACTTTTAATTGAGTGACTCGTTTAATCGAGGACTTATTTGATGATAAAGAAAAATGTGAGAGGGCTTGTTGGCTTGATCAAGTTTTTATGTGGTTTATAATGAAGTGGAATCGATGTAATGAGTCTTGTAGGTTTATGTCATTAAAACAATGTACGTTTTTATGGCTGTTTATTGCCACGACAAGAGTAATGGGAGTAATAATTGTATAAGTTATCGGACAAATGCACATAAGAAAATTAATAAGTCATACGAACTATCTGCATGTATAAATCAATTTTGAATGTGCATATTGCAGAAATTCAATCTCGAAACGAATTCATTTGAATATGATTTTCATGATGGTGTATTGTTTGTTGCATAAATCATGAGATTAGAATAACGCCAAACTCAAATTCCAAGTTGATGAAGCGCACGGACGAAAATATATTTATATTGAAGAAATTGTAGGTATTTTCAGAATATTTGAATTTTGAGTGTTTTTACAAGATAATGGATTTAATAATTTTAATAATTATTGTGCAATTGAAATCTATAAAATTACAGAAATTTTCGACAGTTGTAACAGTCACAAAAACTGTACAACTGAAAATTTCAGACGTTTATGTAATTTTCCAACACTTTTTAAAATTATTAAAGATACTAAACATCCTAAATTGTTAAAAAATTCAGATTTTGATGAGTACATATTTATTTATAAGTAGACATTATTTTTTTTACTTAGTTTCAAACCTAAAAAAATTCCAATTACTTATGTATCATTAGAATTTCCAGTCTTCTATATCTCATATTCACATTCAATTCTAGAATCATTTTATCATTTTTTTTTTACATCAGCTAAATTTAAAAATGTAATAACTAGTTTGAAAATAGCTACACAACTCGTTCTCTTCATATCATCACTTTTTTGTAGTAAATTATATCAACAATTTAAAAATTTTGAATCTTATGACTAAAAACTGCAAAAAAAAACAATATATCTATCATTTTTTTTTAAAAAATTTGCAATTTGTCTCAAAAAAATAAAGATGCTTATTAAAATGTTTGGATTTTTAAGACTTTCTGTATTCTTTACAATTTTTAGATTTTTGAGATTTTTTTTTTTCAGAATCCTCGAATGCATTGCGATCTTTCAATTCTTCATTATATTCTTTCCATTTTTTAATCTATTTTATAAGATTATAGTTAAATTATAGCTTAATATTTTTGATTTTCTTGAATTGATCTTTTACTTTTGTTTTACCTCACTCTTTATAAGTTGTTTGTATGTTTTTTATATTATTTTTTGAATTTTACAATTTTGATAAATATTCTGGATCATATGGATTATCGATACTACCCAAATCCTTTTAAATTTTTTAGAACATTACAATTCTTTGTATCGCTTAGACCCTTGGGATTCGTTTGGTTGCAAATTTTTAATATACTCCAAAACCTTCTCGATACTCTCTGGTTTCCCTTGTACCCTGTGAATGCTTTTTCACTTGCTTTCGAACTTCCTAGATTCTTTAGATTTCTGAAACTTCAGTAAGAAAGTTTCAGGTTTTGTACAAACTTTTTGTATCCCTGCACACATTTATTATACCTTACATTCCATTTTTTCTTCCTGGAAGTTTCAGATTGCTTGGCACTTTTTTTGCTTTTTTTAGATCTTCATTCTTCCTATCCCCTGAACCCTTGAAATCCGTGGGATTCTTAGAATTCTCTCTTGTTTAATATTTAAAAGATTTTACCTACCTTTAGACTCTAACACTTGTAAAATTCTATTATTATCTTAACGTTCAGCGCTTTTTCGTTTGTTTATCTCTAAAATATTCTTTGTATCCTTTATACTGTATAGATTCATCGTGTACTTAAAATTCCTAAGATTGTTAGAATTTTTCTAATTTCTTTATTTCCCATGAATCCAATGAAACCTTTGTATTTATTAATTAACCGATTGTATGGTACTCTTTAAAACTTGTACATGTTTGATACTCTCCGAGTTTCTTTATTTTTTTTCTCAAATTCTTTGCATGCCTCGGACCCAATGGATTGGTTGATTTTTTTATTTTCTTCATGTTGTTCCGATCTTCCGTTTTCTATTTTCTTAAGATGTTTCAAATTCTCTGTACACGTTTTATAAAGTTCAGTAATTTTCGTGTATTGTTAGAATTTCTTGTAAAAATCTTTTGAACTCTTGAATTTTATTATGGTTTGAGTTCATTGAATTCCCCATCTTCTTTAAATTCTTCAGATTTTACAGATTCTGGACAATGGAATTCATAGATTCTTCCTCTGACTTTTTAAGTTGTTTATGCTTTTAAATTCCCAATCCTTTTGATTTTAGATTACTTTTGATTTTGCATTCTACAAATCCTTCAAATAGAAAGTCCCTTAATTAGTTTTAATTTACAATTTTTTCGAAATTTGCATTTCTGGATTAGCACAAGTTGCTTAAATTTTTAATTTTTGAGATACAGAAAATTTTCAACTGTCTTATTACAATACTGTTACTTTTTTTTTTAAATAATAAGTAGGAAAGAAATAGTTAGAATATGTAATTGAAAGCGAATACGCTACACCAAAGCCGAAATAATTCAGTTAGAAATAAAAATTCTTTTAGTAAAGATGCTTTACAAAAATTAGCAGCAAAATAGATGGCCATATTAATTTATTAGCGGCCGCGAACACATTGCATAATGAATCAGAAATTAAAAGTAAAAAAGTAACAATATAAGTAATAATTGAAAATTATAAAGATATGATAAAAGCAAATGTAAGTTTAAAATGTTTGGAAGAATTAGTTCGAAAAAAATATGGCCGAAACAACTTTCCGGAAACAGAAAAATAAGACGTTAAAAGCATAATAAAAAGAAGCTGTAATAAGCTGAAAAAAGTAAGAAAACTCAAAGTTGTGAGACTTGTGAAATATGTTTACAAAATTAAAACAGTAAAGAAAAAAATGCAAAAATTTTTCTTAGAGGTTAAGTAAGCAAGATAAGAAAAAGTCTAAAATAACAAGAAGAAGAAAGATAAGAAAAGTATCAAGACAAATCGTATAAAAAAACAGAACGGCAACAGAAACTATATAAAAAAAAATCTTCTAAGAAATTAGTACAAAAATTCTAAGAACTTGCAAGCAAAAGAACTAAACTACAAATTATTAACTTTAAAGAAGTGAAGGTAGCAAAATTGATGACTCCAAGAAATATAGTTCAAATAACAACACTGACAGTTTTTGACCATTTTTGACAAAATCATAAAAATAAAAAAATAAAACATTTTCTAAAAATGCTCGTAATGTACTCTTTTTCCAGATTTGTCCATGTCAAATTAGAGAAATTTAAATTCATAACTAGAGCTAATAAAACGCTGTAAGCGACCGATTTGATTGATTAAAATTTTATTCCGGTAAAATCAGAGTAAAATATGAACTTTAAAAAATGTAAATGAGACTCTCAATGTACTGTTTTCCTAGATTTGCCGACGGCACTTTAGAGACATTTAAATACATAACTAGAGCTAATAGAATGTTAAAATTGTCAATATTTTCACACGTTTATAATTTCATTTTTGACAAAATCAAAGTTTAGAACTTTAAAAAAAAAAGTAAATCAATTTTTTCCCAGGTCGGTTTATGTTATTTTAGAGACGTTTAAATGCAGAACCGAAGCTAACAGACACAGAAATTAAAAACATTGATCTAATCAGTTGAATTTTGACATAATCAAAGTTATAGAAACAAAAAAATGTAAATTAGTTGTTAATTAATAAGTACTGAATATTACTTTAATTATTAATAATTAAAAACAAATTGACTTTTTCTGAAAGTTTTTTGTCCGTATAAAATATAATTTTAGTAGGCAATTTTGTTCACTGCGCTCCTCTAAAAAATCTGATAATTATAAAAAAAAAACGAGAAAAAATTTGCAAGGTAAGGACGGGAAAATAGAAAAAAAACTGTGTTGCGGGCAATATTTGGTTTGTTCGCTCGCTGCACTCGCCTATAGAAGCTTGGATAAGATGTATTAATATTTTCTCTTTTACTTTGCTTAGAAAGCTGTCAAAATATGTACGACAATAAAAAGACAACATTTCTGAGTAAGAAACAAAATTTGGTTAAATCATCAATTCCCAATTTTTTAACAAACTTCTAGATATTTTTTTAATTGAGGAAGTACACGGATACATAAAGCTTTGTTAGCTAAACAAAAGAAATCTTGGAGTGAATTTTATCCCAAAAAAATAACACGATTTTCTTTGTTACTATTTAAAAATATTTCTTATACTATCATTTGTTTAATTATTTCGCCTAAGTACAAAATCAATTATAATTTTGTATAATTATATTGCATGTTTTGAAGTCACTCAATTATGACATTAAAAAACTCGTCCTTCGTAACCATCGTCCTTTCACTTTAATTGGTTCTTGTAACATGAGTTTGCTTGCAACTTGTGAAAAATCAGATGTGACAAGAAAATTAACTTCACTTGATTAACTTTGAAACAAGAAAAAAATGTTTTTACAAAAATCTCGTGGCATTAGTGTTCATGATTATGAATTTGAAATTTAAAAAATGTTGGTAGCTTGATTTTAATTGATATTTATTTTGGTATAACTGAGATGACCTGTCAGGTCTGAGATGTCAAAATCGATGACGACAGTCCTACCAACATGTCGAAATAGTGTAGGGAACAGTGGAAAAAATTTCTTACAAAAAATACCAAATTCGCTTTTTTCGTATTTCAGCAAAGCCTGTTTTCTACACAAATATTATGTATGTCATATTAAATATAAACTGCCTAAAAAAACAAATATCAGGTTTCCTAATCCCCAATTAGCGTGGGCTCCGCTCTTATCAGATCAGTACTTTTTCAAAAAATAAAACATTCTTTGCATACATAATCTTAATTAAATACGAAAAAAGTGACTTAACTAAGTCGTTCCACGTGAAATTGCCCATTAATTTCGAAAAATCTTAATCATATTAAGCAGAATTATGAAAATGTTAATGGAGGTAAAATGGAAATAGACCCGAAAAATAATAAAAAGTTTGAACCAGTTGATTTACGAGCGACCGTTCGAAACTGTTAAAAACAACAAATTTAAAAACAGACATCGACGCGGATTTATCAGAAATACGTCAAATTTACGGCGGCCAAAACAACAACAAAGATTTCGGAACACAAGCGGATTCATGAATGAAATTACTGTTTATCTCCACTTGTGTTTTCGTTCATAAAAATAAACACCGATAATTAACAAAACGACCAAATTGCAAAATTACAGCCGCGATTAGATAGAGGAGGATCGCAACCTCTTTTCTGTGCAAAATTTCCGACAAAAAGTTAATAACCCTTCCGAAACAGGTGATTAGATGTCGTTTGGAAGATTAGAAAATTAGAGGCCGTTTTATGCAATAAAGCTTGACCTTTTCGGTGGAAACTTAGCAGAAACTTTGTTTTTATTAATGAAGTATCTCACCTTGTGAAGAGTAGAGCCATGTCATGTTTGCGATCGGGCACGTAGCGCCTCTGCCACTCGCAAAACTTGCGCAACATCACTGTAAAAAATAATAATGACAATAATATTGCATAGCAAAATTGCTGTAAATTAGAATGGAACCACAAATTAGGAGAAAATTGTAGGTTATATTATATAGAAAAAATACCCAAGAACGAACTGTAATAAATTATATCTCCCGGACAAAAACCCCGTCGGCGGTCGTGTTGTGTGGTTGGTTACGGAGAATCGGTTTCTTTTTCTGTTGGAGTTCGACAATAAAGGTACGTTTATGTGGAGACGTTGTCAAAATTAGACAAAAAAGGCAAGTAAAATGGTTTATCTAAGAAGGTGTAGAATAAAAGGTCTAAAAGCAATAGAAGTCTTCAGACTGTTACAATGAAATTAAAAAAAAAACTTTTCTAGCACTAAAACAAAATAGTTACAACAAAATAGTGTTCTGTAAAAAACAGCAAAATTATTACATCTTTAAAAATAAAGTCAAAGTTAATTTATATTATATTATATTATATTATATTATATTATATTATATTATATTAAATTATATATTTATATTCATATTTCTAGAAATTTCCTTTATTAGATTGTTTGGTTAAATGCAACATATGAGATTTTCTTAACAAAACTTGATACTTTTATAATTGTAAAAAAAACAAATTAATTAAAAAAAAATGATTTTTTTTGGGAAAAAATAGATTTTTTAGAAAAAAGACTCCACATTTTATATTTTGAGAATTTGATTTTGAAACTTGCCCAGTAGTTTTTGCAGGATAAACTCGTCCGCACGAAATTTGGATTTCTTTTATTATCTAAAAACTTGATATTAGAAATTTAAAAATATCTTCTGTATCATAATTTTTAATCTCTTATAACTTTGTTTCATTTTAAATTTATTAAAAACTGATATTATTAATTAATATTTCCAAATTATAAAATTGTATAAAAACACTGGGAAAAAGTAAACATTAGTTTTATAATTTTAAATTTAAAGAAATTGGAAAATTAAATTCCAGAATATATTTTTTTTTAATTTCTAAACTTTTAAACGTTTAATTTCTCAAGGTATCAATGATTCAAAATCATTTGATGTTAACAACTGGCAATTAGTATATTATATGAATTTTTAATGAATTTATTAATTTAAAAAACTTTCTAAAAGTATAAAAATATAAAGATATTTTTAATTTCTCAAACTGTCAATTTTTATAGTGTTTTAACTAGCAAAAAGTTTGTAGATTCTAAATATGTTTAAGATTTATTATACAACTAAAAAAATTTAAACAATTTTTTTTAATAATTAAAACAAAAATTCTTAACATTTTTTGAAGTTTTTTAAACTCTTAAACATCAACGAAGCATTTTTTATGATACAAATTTAAAAAAAAATATGTTCAAAATTTATCGAAAAAAAAAATCATATTAGATATCTTTTTTGCATATAAAGAAATTTTAAAAAAATATTGTTTTTTGACATTTTTAAATTTTTGGACGAACAATTTGTAAAATTTAACATTTCTTAAGTATTTCTAATGTACTTTTAATCGTGCTTAAAACCTAAAATGTAAAATTTTTAGAAATAGTAATGACTCTAAAATCGAGAAAAAATTCTAAAGCTATAAAAACTCCAAGGTCTTGAATGTTATAATCTGCTCAAAAATCTTAATTATATGAATTATAAGAATTATAAAACTAGATTTTAAAAAAAAAATTAGGTGTAATTATTTTACAATTTCTTGAAAATTTATTCATTTTAACACCTTGAACAATAACTGTAGTAAAAATGTTAAAAAATTTAGTAACGAACTATTCTAAAAGCTAGAAATGGAAGGATTTTATTTTTAATAAAAAAAAAAACAATAAGAGCTTTTAGATATTAAAGACGATTGAAGTTTTTTTTTAATATTACAATTTAAAAATATTGTATTACATATTACAAAGATTTTGGATTTTAGAACCTTTAGAATAGTTTTAAAAAGTGGGAATAACATTCAAGCGCTACAAAAATTTTTGAAAAATATTTTAGAAATTTTTTGAAAACATTCAAATATTTATATTTAGAAAATTAAAACACTACTTATTTAGTTTTTTTAAGATCTTCGACATTCCCTTCTGCTTTACGAATTTCCTAATAGTGAATCCAAATTGTAGAAAATTACAAAAACTTTGTAATTTTCTACAATTTGGATTTTCTACAATGTAATTTTTTTAATTTCCAGCTACTAAAAATTCTGTGATTTTTTAATTTATGGTATTTTGATCAATTTTGTTGAGTGACCCATAAAAATCAATGTTTTTTATTTTAAGAATTTTAAAACTAGACATTCTAAAATTCAAAAAATGCTATGGGAATTTTTAAAAACAATGTTTTTTTTATAACAAATAATTCCCAATGATTCATAAATAAACGTATATTTACGGGCAGGTTACAGTAATTTTTAAAGTATGTAGATAAATTGAAAATTTTATAACTGAATATATATTTTTGTGATTTTTTTAGTTTTAGAGTAAAATCCGTAGAGACCCTACTATTAAAAAAAAACAAAACGTGAACAATGTTCTATAAATAATTCGTCACAATTTCAATAATTTGTATTTGAAAAACGTTTAAAACTTTCTAATTTTTAATTCAAAAATTTTGACATCTCCCAATTATTAATTTCTTGTTTTTTGCGAAATTTTGGGAAAACTCACATGTAATGTGAACTTAAAGCAAAACTTGGAAATCTCTAGAACTGTCAGCATTATTAATCTGCATACTATTCAAAAAATGGTGAAAATTTCAGCTTTAAGTTTCCAAAAGTTATATCATTTTTAACTTGAAATGTTTAGAATTTCATCAAATTCACGTTCACCATTGACAAAATAGAATTTAACGCGCTACCAATAATTCACCAAAAAATTCACTAAAATTACTATAAATTCCGATTCCGAATTGGAATTCATAATTTGGTGAATTGTGAACAACGTCCTCGCTTTTAGGACCTTAGATATTCTTGAAATATTTTATAACTGTTTCGACGTCTAGCTCTCATTTTGTTACACGTTGGTAGCACTGATTTTGACATTTCAGTAGTGTCAAGTGCCACACATCAACAATAGCATCATTGCATAAGAATGAGTGTTTAACCTCAAAGTGTCAAGAGAGACTCTTTGAGATGCCAAGCAGAGCTACCAATACAATTTAAATTTTAAAGCCTGCTGTAAATCTAAAAGCTAACTGTTGAAATATACTTTTGACTTCCGTCCCACGAATTTCAACAAAGTTTTTTTTGTAATAAATTGATTTGAACCCATACAAACGCTATATTCTGAACCAGCCAATTATTTACACTCTTGACATTTAACACATTTAGCAATTTCTCAGCGGTTCCTTATAAAGCATCAGAAAACAATAGCAATAAAAGCAATAATTACGATGTCAAATTGCAGGGAGAAAAAATATAGATATCTATACACCCAAATAAAGTTGTAATAAATAATCGCAATTACATACTTTTAAAAATCTGTATTACACAGTGCAGTGAAATTACCCGAAGTAGTCAACAAGATTTACTATTACTGCCACGCATTTTTGCTAATCCCACACGGTCCATCCTTCCTCTACTCGTTGCGAAAAAATCCTCGAGTCACTCACCTTGAGAGTTGTTACTTGTGAAGACCGTATTATTCAACATCCAGATGTTGACTACCGACAAGGAGATGGAGTTCCCTATACTGGCGTCCTTGTATAATAGAGCAGCATGAGACATCAAGATCAAGATGTAATGTTTCAAATCATCACTAGATTGATGGTAGTGGATCATGCTGCGATCGGCAACAACCAACACCTTGACGAAATACTCGTTTGTCTTCCTGTCGACGGGCCAATCAGCTTCGCGTGGCGTCCGAGAGGACTCAGTCAAGGGCTCTTCGATATCGTCAAAATAAGTTTGTCTTTTGGTGATGGTGTGGGTTGACGGCATAGCCACGACGGAGGTTCCGAAGTCGTCTTCCACGATGCCGCCACCATCTGAAACACAACAGTTTGAGAACTGCAGAACAGTACGCACAATGGAACGTCTCATATATTTAGAGTCCGAGCTGATCACCCTAATGAATAGTGCAATCTTGCTCGTAAAGCTGTAATCCAAATCAAGACCCTACCATTAGGTGGGTATTCAGATTTAAAATATGAAAGGTGGCTCGTAAACAGAATAACAAAAATAATTTTTATTAGCAATAAACTTGAGTAATTTAAAAACCGCTTCAAGTAATAAAAATAAGAATACATAAATTCAAAAAAATGCTCAATACGAACTGAAAAATGAGGAAGAAACTAAGGACAGGTTAAATGCGCTTTGTAACTCAAGAACAACATATCTTTTAAAGCAGACAGATCGTAACACGTGCAATAAATACAAGTTTTAGATAAAATCAAGTGGGTGAGGTGTTAATGTCCGTTGATTTGATACGGAACAACCCATGCAGATGGCTTGAAAGAACACCACGACCAAAGGTAAGTGTTGATAAATCGCACTGCCAATTATCTTACCATAACTCCATTCAAATTCACTTTTGACAATGACGAATTAATTGAATAAAAGGCTGACTAAATAAAAGTCACAATGAAGCAAAAAGAAAAAGTCGAATCGGAATGGAAGTGGTAATGCATTTATAATACCTCGAGTATTAGTTCTGCTATTTTTTATCTTTCGAAGGTCAAGGGGTATAAAATAAAGATTGTAAAGAAAAATGTTACGTCGATAATCCATTAATAAACTAACGTTATTAAGCTATAAACGACAGAAAATTGAACCGTTATTGCCGATTAATGATAATTTCTAAGAACTGAACGAGTGTTGATTTATTTTATGACCATTTAATTAGATGAGAAAAAGCACCTCTGGAAAAAATTTAAACCATAAATGCATTAATTGTTTTTCGATTTCATACTTTTAATGACTCTATCAATTACCATATAATACACAGAGTAATTAGGTTAAAAAAACAAAGAATTAAATAAAGCTTTGCCGGTTGAAGATGTGAGCATCTACATCAAATCTTACAGTTGTTCTGCCCTCCCCGCACTCCAAGTGTGCCTTTTTGTTTCATTAAATGGAAAAAAAAACGTTGTAGTGCAATCAGAAGGGTGATTAGATCAGCTGATAATTCTGTGTTTTGTGAGCTCTGGTCGAGGGTTGCAGAACTCATAATCTCAATTTCTGTTCATTTATTATACGTTCAATAAACATATAAGGCATCTAGAACGTCAACTATATTAGCTAGTATTTTTCTTTTTTTTTAATAAGACTAAAGACTCAAATTGATTTTCAATGGATAATTTAATCACCTAAACCCGTTGCGCGTACTTAATGTCATAATATATTACTAAAACCGTCGTAGATTTTCTAAAACTACCTCCTGTGACATTTACGTATTTCCCATTAATTTCTTCTATGAGTTACTGTAAAACATTTAAAAACTTGAAAATCTTTACAGTTGGTAGAGTCGTCAAAATAAATTTAAACTTCAAAACAAAATAAAAAATAAAACAAGTTGAGATTTCCATAACAAAAAGTAATAAAAATCATAATAAATCACAATAAAAAAATATTACAATCTTTGTTTTGTTCATTTATGTATGTAATTAATATTTTTAAGATTTCCTTGTATTATTAGTTTCTTTGAATTTTTAATATTTTAATTAACCTTTGCTTTTGTTGTAATTTTCCATCTTTTAGAAATTTGGGTTTTATAGTTTTTTTGAATTTTTTTGGATGCTTTAGCCCTTTCTGTATTATTTATATTCTATAAAATCTTTTTTATATCGTTTTTACAATTTTTGCATATGATGCAAGCCTTTCACCCAAAGTATTTTTTGATTCTTTGAATTCTTCGATTCCTTGGAATTTTTTGCTTCTTAGATTTGAAGCTCTTTAAATTTTAGATAATTGTATATTCTTTTTCGAATTCATGTATTGTTTGGACTTTTAAAATTTGCTTTCTATCATATTTTATTCTTTAGATGCTTTTGAGCCTTCAAAATTCAAATTTTTACCACAGATTTTGCTCATTCTTTTAGGAATGTCTTATGTTATTTGAAGTCATCCATCTATGTTTGCAAAATTTTAATATTTTCAATGCTTTAGATCCTACATTCTTAGTGTTCTTTGAATAATTTGAGTTTTCAGATTTTGAACTTCTTTTTTCTTATTTTTTCAATATCATGTGAATCTTTGAAAATTTTGCCGACAAGATTTTCTAGACCCACTCATATTACATTTTTTAAACTGTTTTTAGGATTACATTAAAATAACTGGGATCCCTTAGATTTTGAATTATCCGAATTTTTAGAATTTTCTTTTAAAAAAAATCTTATATTGTGTTCTTTTTTTTAATTTCTTGGATTGTTAAAATGTTGAATTGTTCGATTTTTTTAAATTTCTTGGGGTGCTTCAAGACCTTAACCCTTTTTTCTATTGCTTACATTTGTCTGATTATTCAAATTAGATTTTTTTATCTAAATTGTTTCTACATGCTTTGCATTCGTTTCAGTCTTTTTACCAAATATTTTTTAGTATTTTAAATAATCTTATTTTCAGATGATTTAAAAATTATTCATTGTTTTTGAGCACTATTTCATACCATCTTTAAATTTTTTGGATGCTTTGTTACCTGAAATTTAAAGATTTTGAATTTTTAGATTCTTTGAATAATTTAATTTGCCATTTTTAAATTACCTGTATATTTTTCATTTTTTTTTTGGAATTGTATTTAAACCTACTCTTTATATTTTGAATAATTTATATCTAAAACCTATAATGTTAGATCTTTCAAATGTTGATGCTTTAAATCCAACAGCTTTTAAGTCATTAGTTTTACATCATTATGAATCTTAAAAATTTTAGGTTCCTTAAATTTTTAAACTTTTTATATTCTTCGCATTTTTTCAATCCCATAGAGGCTCTGGATATGTAATAACTTCTTATTTTTTAAAGGCTGTTTGCTAATTAAGGGGGGTAATAGGTGTAGAAGCTTCAAAAAATTCATTTTTTTTTCTTTTCATAAATCGATCGTAGAACTATTCATAAATATATTTTCAAAATTTCAAAACACAATTTTATGCGGTTTAAGAGTTATAAGCGATAGAGTGAATGTCCCTCTGTCGAAGAGTTGGAGCGCGTGGCATGTAGTACGGAGCCGTCGAGCAGCTAGCTAGTCACTCTAGAACTATTTGGAAGGTATTAAATATAAAAAACACATCAAAAATGATTTTTTGTTCGTTGGGAAAAAAATTTTAGAAGCGCGAAAAATTTTAAATTTCACACCGACTTTTATCGCAAGCGTTTCCTTAGGTACATAAATAAACGCGTTTTTCTCGAACCACTTCTTTCGAATTTGTAACAGTTTTTCATCATTCGTTATCAAACTCAGCACATAGTTGCTTTATATAATTACGCTCTATGTGAACCTCAAACATAAACAATATCTTTATTTTTACAAATTTTTTTATTGCAAAAAATGGTAAAAAATCATACTAAATATCCACATTCCTCAGAAAAAAAATAATTTTCGATATTTTTTGGGGGGATTGAGGTTCACATAGAAGAAGCACTTATCAAGAAAGTAGATTTTTTTGAAAAATTGATTTCGGATAAAAATTGTGACCTCCAGGATGTACACAAATTAGCCAGCCAGATGGCGACTTACAATGCACGGCAGCTGACCTCTCCGAAATTTTTCGAGGAAAATGTTTGAAAATTTCATAATATACTCTTGAACATATGCATAATATAATTCCATAATATAAATGAGCTATATTTATTCCTTATGTGTAAAAAAAATTCGTAAAATACGCCGTCCTATACATTCACTTACACCTATTTCCCCCCTTAAAGTCTTCAGAGTTGTTTACCTTTTACATATTTAAATTTATTTAAAAAGTTCTACATTTTTTAGATTCTTTGATTTTTTTCCCGATCTTTAATTCGTTGTACTCAACGTTTTGGATTCTATGAATTTCAGATGTCTTAGATCCTGTTTTTTTGAATTTTATCGATCCTTTAAATTCCTCAGGGTCTTTTATTATTTTCAGTTTCTCCATGTATCCTAGATCTTCTAGATTCTTTAAATATGTGATAATTCTGTTTAGAATCTTTATATTCTGTGATTTTTTTGAAGTTTTTGAATTGTTTGTATGACTTGGAGCCTTTGTTTTGTGTTTTTTACATATTTTTATATCTCATGAATATTTTATTTTTTTTTAGTTTTCCAAATTTTTGGATTCCTTTAATAATATTAACTGTTTCCTTTTACACTCAATAGTTATTCCCACGCTAAACAGTTTTTGCTGTTTAATTTCAAAACTTCAAAAAAAGCTCACAAAAAAATTAAATTTCAAATCCCGGGAATTTAAGAATCATTAAATTTATATTCTAATAGGTGATAAACAATGTGCTCGCTCGTGAAAGCAAAATATTCAATAAACCGTTAAAGTTCACATTGGGGGTGCGTTTTGAAGATATGGGGTGGTTTTAAAAGTTAAAAGAGTTTTTAAAGGTTTGATGTAAAACAATTCGAGCGTCACAACTCAAAAACTTCACAAGATTTTGGATTTAACAAGATTTTGAAGACTTTTTGGTCTCTTCTTCAAGTTTATTTCACTAATATACAACACGCTCAAACTTGGAATCTACAAGCAATACGTATAGTGACTAATAAACAGTTATAATTTTTTTAGAATTTTGATCGCTATTATTTTTTATTATAATATTTTTTTAATTTTTTTTATATTTTTCAATTTTTTTAAACGTTTTTTATCTTGTTTAAATTCTTCGTATCCTTGGATTTCAATGAATTCTTTGTATTCCTCACATATTTTAAACTCTTTTAACTCCTGGGCTCATAATTTTGAATTATTTCAAAACCTTTAAATGCTTTAATTTTTTTTTGGATTTAGGTCTCAGACTTTTGGTATTTTTGACATTCTATAAAATCTTTTAATTTTGAAAAATTTTATCTGAACTTTCAGATTTTCTTCTAGATTCTTCAATTTTTCAAATTCTTTTTTTGAAATTGTTGTTTTTTTTTTAGTTCTGATGTATAGCCCAAATTTCCGTTGAATTTTCGTTTGAATCATTTGCATTCTGTGTAGATCAGTCTGTGTATTCTAATTTAAAAACATGTCATTACTGTTTTTTTTTTTCTCTAAATCGAGCGTACACCACACAAGAAAACTTTTATTTAACTTAAAATCTGCCATCGACCGGATCCAATCAGTTGGATTAATTGTTTCTTTTTAATTCTCACAGCTTTTTGTCAGTCTTAACATGAAATACAGTTCCTCAATAAATTTAAATAAAGCAATGGGGAAACTGTTGACATTTAATAATGTCCTATCGTTTTAATGCAGACAGGTTTATGCTTAAACCTCTCGAAATTAAACGAGTATGGGTGTCAATATGGAGTTACCATTTAGAATTGAAATGGTATCAAATTCTCATAATGAAATGAACAAGACCATTAATTAAGAAAACATCTTGTTAATACTCCGCGTTAATCCACAAAAAATCCCACGCACTGGTACCACCTGTCCCCCATCCGCACCCGACGAGTGAATGTAACGTTTTTTAAACATTCGGTGCCTCGCAGTCTGCCGTGTCTGGCGAGGCCATTACCACTTTATTGTCACAACTATCGTTTTTATCGAGACCACACATGGCATAAAAATCAAACAATTTGACGCCGGAGGCGCCTTACGGGCCCGACCTGAATCCGTTCGAATTGGAACGGGCCAAGAAAAAAAATTTGCAAAGATCGCGATCGGATATGCAACAAAAACAGGTGTTAAGCTCGAGGCGTTACCGAAACAATAATTATTTGTGGATGGGCCCGTTAAAAAAATACGCCGTGTTGAAACGTGCCCGCAATTTATTGTGATGGGTTTATGGGTGAACTTACCATTGGTTTCGCACTGATCCGATTCGTTGGTAACGACGTCGTTGTCGCTCGCAGGAGAGTTATGGGGAATTTTCTTGATCCTGTGCAGGAAACTGGCGAGTGGGTAATCACTGGATGATTTCTCGGCCGGTTCGATGTAGTAATTGTCTTGGGATGTGCGAATATAGCCGGTCTGGAAAGAACGAATAATCATTTATGAGATTAAACAAAAATGGGAAACGTGACTGGCGGATTTGTATATTTCGTAAAGTGGGTAAATGCACCATAAAATTGACGTTTAATAGGCGGTTTGTCGACATTCGGCACGGTGCGATGCCGAAACTGATGTAGAGCGAAGGTGTCTAATTTATCAATAAAAAATTACTTTGATTGTATTCCGCTAATTCTGATAAAATCGGTGTTATCACTGAATGGCAGAAAATATGCGAAAACATGAGCATCTTGTGTATCTTTGGAAGTTTTAAATTTATTTATGTATTTAGATGCAATAAGTCTTTTCACCTTTTGGTTACTTTTTATCTTCATTTTTCTCAAATTGTTTGGATTATTTTGAATCTTTGAATTCCCCCGGATTTCCGATTCCCTTTGAATTCTTTATGGTTTTAGATTCTCTACAATTTCTAAACTTCCTTATTACTTTCGATTGATTTTAGATTATTTGAACAATATGAAATATACAGAAAACTCTAGCTGACAAATGGAAAGAAAAGAGGAGATGAAGGAGGAGACAAAAAGTAACAAATTGCTGAAAAGAGATTTTAGGTTTTTCGAAATTGTTTTTAGAATTCCTTTTCATGTTTTTTTTCATTTATTTATTTAAAATTTGACTTTTCAAGTGTTCTATATGCGCTAGATCATGTAAATTTTTAATCTGTTACAGTTTCATTAAATATTTCAAATTCTTCTAAGAAATCTTAGATTCTCTGGAATTCTTGAATTTCTTTACTTTATTTGAAATCTTTGTATTCTTTGGATGCATTCTTTTCATTTTTCTTTTATTCTTTATATTTTTTACACTACATGCATTTTCTATTTGCTTTAAATTCGTAAAACATGTACATTCCACATTTTTCTTTTAAAATCTTCTTTCTCGAGATATTCTCGTTTGGATACTCTGAATTCTTTATGTATTTTAAATTCCTTTAGAAGCCCTACTATTTTGTATTTCTCATATTTATTAAATCATTTGAAACCTTGTAAATATTTTTCTAAATCTTCTAGATTTTCTAGACTTACTGAATCTAGAATCTAAAAATAATTGTCGATTTTTCAAGTTTTCGATCGATATTATTTTTGATTTTATTTTCAATTTGTTGTAGACTCTTTTTTTTATCTCCTTCCTTTAGGTGTTATGGATTCTTATATGCTCCAAATACGGAACGATCCAAAAGTCCTTCTATCAAGTGAGTCATGAAAGCAAAAACGTACGTCGTTTTATTAATTGATTTTGCTAACACTTTGACATTTCAGCTTTATTTAGTCTGTCATGTTTTATTTATGGTTTTATAAGGCGACATACGTTTATACCTTCACGGCCCACTTGGTAGAAAGACTTTAGGAGAGCTCGGTACACTTTTCATTTCAAAATCCTTTGCAGAGCCTTTCGATATAATTTTTCTTTAATTAAATTTTTTTAAGTTCAAAATTTTCAATATTCATGATCCTTTCTAGAAACTTTTAATTTTGAAAATTCTTGCTTGAACTTTCAGATTTTTGAGTTTTTTAAATTTTGCTTGATTCCTTGAATCGTTTTCATTTTTTAGGTTTTTTAAATCCTTCGTAGTCTTACGAACTTTTGAATATCTATTACGAATTTGTTTGTAAAATCTTCCAGATTTTCTATATTTTTGACGCTCTAGATTTTTTAGTTTTTCATATTCTTTTTGAAATTCTTTGAATTTCTAAGGTGTTAATAAATTGTGCAAAATCTCCTATAATTTTTAAATCCTGTAGATTCTATGGATCATTTCTATTTTATGTACCCTTTATATTTTTACAGATTTTCAGATTGCATAGATCCTATACATTTTTCAAACTCTACCAAAACTTTTAAAATTTTTGTATCCTTTAAATTATTTTCATTTTTAGTATCCTTTGAATTTTGTCTCTTCTTTTTTTCCTGCAATTCTTCTAATATTTATTGTGCTATAGATTTTTTTATTTTTGAAATTTTATTTGGAATTATTAGATTTTTTTGGATTTCTTAGTCTCTAATGGATTGTCCAAACTCCAGATTTTTGAATCCTGTGGATTCTATAGATCACGTACATTCTATGAATTCTTATATTTTTTAATGTTTCTAGTTGTTTAGATCCTTTAAATCTTTTAGATTTTTCAGATCTTCCAAATTTTTAACAAAATTTTAACATTTTTTGTATCTAGCAAATTCTTTTTATTTTTGGTGAGCTATGAATTTTACTTATTTTCTGTTTTCTTAAAATTCTTCAGTATTTCTAAACTTTGTATGTCTTAGTACTTTTTAAAATCTTTAGAAAATAAACATTTTTTCGGTAAAGTTCGGTAAAGTGTAGTATCAACCGAAAGAACGCATCAAAGACAAAAAAGTAACAAAAATTATCTTATTTGCGAAAGTATTTTAAAAACAAAAATTTCTGCACCAAAGTTTTTTTAAAGCAGTGAAATCAAACAACTATGTATTATAGAATTTTAAGCATAAGCACATTTTTAATGTAGAATCCATCTACTTAGTAATAATTTATGAACAAAAAATGTGACAATTTGAGAATTCGAAAATTAAGGATCTGAGAAACAGAAAAATTAAAAAATTCATACTAATTTAGATGTAAATACTAAATTGACGGATTATGATTTAGGCAACTGAGCATCTCAACCTAAAACCTGGAGAAAATCAAAAAACCAAAAACCTTAAAATCCAAAAATTGAAAAAAAGTAATCAGGTTTGAAAATTATAATTTGGAAACTTCACAATGTCTCAAACTCTTTTGAAATTTTTTTTATGTAGTACGATCTCGAATATTTCTGAAAAGCTAAAAAGTGAAAATGTTAAAGTTTTATTCTAAAATGAGGAGACAGAGTAAAAGACATTAATAAACCAGAGAGTTGAAAGTTGATTTTTCTTTTTAAATGCATGAGAAGCACATAGCAGCAAAAAAAGAAAAAAAATAGAAAATGCGACAATTTAAGAATAAAGACTGAATGATTTGAGAATTGGTGAATCTAAGATCCATGAATCCGAGAATTTTAGAATATGAAATTAAAATTTGAGAATCAAAGAATTTGATAAACTTGAAATTTAAAGATAAATTAGAATTATATGGCCTTAAAATCGTGTCAGTTTCAGATTTTGAAAACTGAGAATTTGAGAATGTAGAAAATTTGATAAACTAAGAATTGGAGACTTTAGAAACGTAGCCATGATAACCTGTCAGTTTTAAGATTTGGGAACCCGACAACTTCAAGATTTATAATTTGAACCAAGGAACCTAAAAATTTGAGACCAGGGAATAAGTTGATAAATTTAGGATTTTAAATTAGGAGCAATGAACGAAAAATCCTTGTGGTTGTCGTTATTTATTAATAACATGAAAATGGCATTGACTTTCTCCATAGCTTTTCCGTTGATTTACGATACTATAACATTTGGTATCATAAAAAATAATAAAAATAATAAAGCTCTAACAGTATTGTACTTTAAACAGAATCTGACGCAACTCTTCCTGTAAAATCCAGCTGTGAGATACTTCTGACCTCTTTATGCTCAATATCGCCTACAGGCAAAACATTTTATAGCGACTTTATGGAATCCTAGGCTCGTCTTGAAAGTAATTTCAATAAACATATCTCTGAATGTGCGTCGCATCGCACCTGCTAATCACAAATTGTAAATATAATCATAAAACAATCCGAAAAGAAAAATTTCTACTCCATAAATGTGACCATAAGTGTCTAATTACCTCCGAACTCAACCAAGCTTTTATATAGCAGTAAAAAATCAACTTCAATTTAACTATGAACGAAGAGCTATTAAATCAAATTAAGATACGCACTCAAGTTGAAGTGATAGCTCTGGAAAAACAATCACTTTATTTCAGTCACAGTTACCCGAAACAATTATATTATGATTAAAGAGAACAAGTTTATTGTGCAATAACACTCAAGGAGGTACTCCTTGCATTAACATTCTCTGTGAATAAAACCGCCTGGTGTTTTATTTGTAAATAATGGCGTGTTTCAGCAGAGTCGTGGCTTCCGTTTATCCTGTGAAGGATTTTACATCACTGACGTTAGAGGATTTGCGCAACTGAGAGTCAAAAGCAATATTTTTCAACGGTAGGTGCGACGGGACTTTTATCTCTTGTTACATAAGTAATAAATATTAATTATCGTTTTTAAATTGTCAAATCTGTGTGAAAGAGTTGAAGCACGTCTTTTATAACGTGCCTAAACACGTGAATTTTTTTTCTTTTTGCAGATGTGAACATGTGTTGTGTCCGTTCCAACTGAGTTTATTTTAAACCCATTTACCGATACTTACGGCGATAATTACTTCGATTCGAAGTCTCAAGTGTCGACTAACTTCCAATCCTTGAGATATTAATAGTATATTTTTAAACCTCACTTTTATCTTCATATTATGTGTAGTTATTATGTTATTTGAACTTGAAGGTCCTATAATTGATAAACGCTATTCTATTTTTATTTCACATGTTACTTTCATTTTTTCTTGATTTAATCGACGTCGTTTATTCAAATTAACGAAATGACTTTCGATTTCGTTTTTTTTTTGGTTAGTACCTTAAAAATTGCTTCATTCTTGCACATTAATTTTTTAGATTGTTTGAATAATTAGCAACAGTGGAATAATTCGGCACCTAGTGAATATGTGGGTAGTTCAGTTATGTCCGTCATTAGTATCTGTCGGTATCTGAGTTACTTAAATTCGAGATTTAGATTAGTTTCAGGCACACCTTAATCCGTATACGGGATTTACATATTTACTTTACATAAAGTTGAATTAAAAATAATTAAATTTTAAATTCTTACCAAGGAACGTTTAGATTAGGAGAATCTAATTAGATATACACATCACTTTGGGACTCGAATGTTTTCTTTATCAATTTATTTTATTGAAGGTACTTGAGGTTTTTTATGAACTTAATTAATAATGTTGACTTAAGTACTAATTTAGAGTGATGACGCGAACGTTTCGAAATCGGCGGACAAGAAAGTAATTGGTAAATAATACTAAAAAATTGATCTTGTTTGTACATATAAAGAGCAAAGACTGAGTATTTTTATTTAATTAATTGGAAATTGTATTCATAAAAAATTAAATTGTTATTCATTGCAGCTCTCAGATGTAGTAATCAATCTCAATTTTCACCTTATTAGCTTTTGAATAAAATATGTACATAAATCATCCATCGCATAATGTTATGAAGTTGTCACTGTCATTATCGCCAAGAAACTAGGAGGGAAATAAACGTCAGTGAAAGCTTTATTTTCTCCTTGCACTTGCAGTATTTACAAGATATGAAAATGGATTTTTTTGACCCATAGACGTAAATAAGAGAGAAAATGATCCTAAAAAAATACTCTCTGGTAAATGATCGATAATAGTATATTATACACCAAGGTGGTGAAGACTATTATTTTTGACCGAGCACCAAGATTATTTCGCGAGGGGCTTTGCCCCGAGCGGAATAATGTGCGAGGCCTATAAATGTCTTCACCACCGTGGTGTATATACTATTTTTTCCACTACTAGCCAAATTTAAGGCAAAAATTAAAAATAAAATATTTTTTTGTAACAATTAAATAACACAAGAATGCAAATTCGTCTTTCCACTAATAAAACAAAAATCAAGTAGTCTGATGCAAGATTGACATTTCCACTAGTAAAACTTATTTTCAAACAACGTTTGTAATTATCGTGTTTGGGTGTTTTTTTGAATATGGGTATGTACTAGTTTAAATAAAGTTCTGTTGTTTAGATAGTTTTCTAACATAACAAAGCTCCAGCTCTATCTGGCTCCGCATTCAGCCATGTTCTAGTTGCTCTGATCCGTGGTTACGGTTACGGGATGTCATCAGATTTTAGGTTGAGCGCGAATTTTAAATTAATGGCATTTTTATTCAAATAACTTTATCGTGTTAGGTAGTTTCAAGCAGCAAATACATTAAAGACAATCTCCTGGGTATACAAAATTATGTTGCACAAATTTTAGACAACTATCTCTAGATTCTCAAAACATTTGAATTTGTCCATTATTAACCTAGGTTAATAACAGAAAAAAATATTAACCACTACTATAGAAATTCAACTTCTCACTTGGCTAGGACACGCAATAATGGTCAACTTCATAGCTAGTAGTGGAAAAAAATAATTATATAAGACTTGTTCAAATTTTAGCCCGATTGGTACTAAATATTCAAAATAAATTAGCAGGAGTACTTATTATAAAATATGCAATATATGTAGATACTTTGGATTTTTGAATTCTTTATATACTCTGTATGTTTCGTATTTATTGAATTCTTTGGATACTTTGGATTCTTTAGATTCTTTTTGGATTTTTTGTTTGTTTTTTCAATCTTTTGATTGTTTGGTTTTTTGGATTTTTTGGATTCAAATATGTTACAAGTTAAAAAATATACAAAAATATGTAGCAGAACCTTTAAACGGCTACGGTTATTTTTGTATTTTCATAAAATTTTTGTAATTTGTGGATACTTTGGGTTTTTGAATTCATTGAATTCTTTGAATTTCTTAATTTTTTTTTCATTTTTTGTAAATTACAAAAATTAAATTGTATGTTTCTTGTATTCCTTCAATTCTTTAAATTTTCGAAATAATTTACATTTTTTAGACAATTTGATTGCTTTCTCTAAATTTTATAAGTTATTTGTACTTTATAATCAAAATTTCTTGGTGCTTTGTATTCCTTGTATTCTTTACATCGTTTAGTTCCATCAATTTTTCTCTAGATCCTTAACATTTTCTATGCTATCTAAATTCCCAAGAGTTTTTTTTTAACCTTCTTTAAATCTCGTATGACTCTTAAGCGCTGCAATCTTCATATTATCATTATTTCTTAAATTCTTCAATTTTTTCGGAACTCTGTCAGTGTGTATTCTTTTATATTTCCTTTAAACTAATAATCGTAGCATCTAAAATTGTGATCTCAAAACATTTCAACCTGAAAATTCACGAATCTGACAATCTCAACATTTTAGAAAATAATCATGCTAGAACCTGTAATTTTGAGCATTTAAAAATCCACAAAGTTGCCAAAAGATGAAACAGTATGAAATGTGGGTAAAATCTGATGAGAGATATAAAAACTAAGACTCATAAATTTGATCCTAGTGAATGTTTATTAATATTTGCCACGACTTTGGAGATTTTAGAAAAATTTAAACTTTAAGAATTTTATGTCATTTAGTATTAAATAAATAAACACGTTCAAAATATTTTTTGGATTTGAAATCTAAATTCACTAAATATTCCTTCAATTTTCTATTTTTTGCAAACTAATTAGATCCGTTGACATTTTTTGAATTGAACTGGACTGTTTTAATTTCTCAAATTAAAGCCTTTAGGTAATTTTTATATTGCTTACAATTTTCTATATTTCTAAGATTTTCCATATTGTCTAAACTCTTAAGATTAATATTTCAAACAAAAATAGAATTTTAGTTTCTTTAAATTTTCGTACATCCTTGTGATGTTTAAGTTGAGTTCTTTTACTTTTTCTTGAATTTCTACATTATTTTTAGAATTCTTTTTTGTATCCTTTATAGGTTCTTTAAACCTCTGAAGAAACCAAAGTCGTTGTAGTCTAAATCACGTAGATTTTCAAAATTTTTAATTCTTTGATATTTAGATATTGATCCCTAAAATTCTCAATTCTTAGATCCTCATACCCTAGACTTCTAGAAGGTATATTGTCCCAGATTCTGTTCTTAGTTATTGGTACTTTAAATTCTACATTTTCTACATTTCTTCATTCGACATTAATCTTTCAGAACCTAAATACCCATATCCTATATTTTTAAAAGTTCTAGGTTTTTGGATATTGATCTTAAAAATCTAAATCTTAAAATAGGTTACTGAGGCTTTTGCTCATGCTGTAAATTAAAAATGCTCTAACTCTTAAAATTCTAAATACAGAGTTAAAATCATTTCTAAAAAATGATTTCTTGACACTACTTCGCTACTCACATTGCAGAATAATAAATTAGTCTTAAACGTCTTTGCGTAAAAATAAGGCAATATGTAGATGCAAAAATGGACAGTTGGCTATTTTTTTACAAAAATGGCAATACATAAATTATATCTAACACAAACACAAATCTCACAATCTTTTGTTTTGTAGTTTTTACATGTCATTTAGTTTCCTATTTGACCAAATCTGAATTAAGCTACACAATTTTAGTAACAAAACTTCAACCACAATATTGTACACTATATAAATTGGGACTCTCGTGCTATCGAACTGGGTTCAAGGAGAATGAGAAAATGATTTATTCTGGTCAATGATATAATTATGAACTAATTATTCAATATTTTGAACCCCGATATCGCAGAAAAATGTAAATATCAGTAAGCAGAGGATATAATTGATATAATTGAAGAAATTGTGAGAAACAGATTGACCCCGTTTTTCAATCACTAAAACAAAAATTAAAAAAAAATAGCTTAAAGCCGGACCACTTTTTTAGTATTTGGTCTTTTATTCAGGATTAAGGACAATTAAAAGCAATTTTCTGTAGATATCAATTTCAACAAGTTTTAGAGTAAGTTCCTTTCGGTTTCTTCCTCAAAGAAAACTGAAACTACAATAAAAAAATATCTTGACGGTTATAACAGAAAAAAATTACGTTTACGTAAATAAATTACCATTTCCATGGTTATCGAGCAATTTTAAAGTAGTGCCTTTTATTTAAAACATAACATAATTCAAGCGGTTAAAGAAACAGCAACATTATAAGAGATACTTATTTAAAAGTGTTACATTAACAGTGTAAGGTTAATTTTTTCAATTGCTTTCTACTTTTCTAAGCAACAGTCGTAAAATTTTCTTCACAGCTTCTTCAAGGATGCTCGTGGTGTAATAATTCGTTAAATGTTTTTATCTATATTACAACATAATTTTCTACGACAGACGTGTTTAGAATACTACGATGGTACAATGTGTTTGAAAAATAACTTTTAAATTAAGAAGAATAAAAAATTATTATTACAAGGCAAACATTTTTTTTAAAATACACATATAATTTTTGCATCTGATGCAAAGCAGCGCAGTACAATTGTTACTCTAATTTTCCTAGATTATATTTAAATTCATTCCATTTTTTAATTCTACTGGTTCTTTCTTTCTTTAAGATTTTTGTTTCACTTCTTTGTTTCAATTTTTTTGATTCAAACTCCTTGAGGTTCTTTATATTATTTAGAATTTTTATATTGTTCAAATTCCTCAGATTCCTCAGATACCTCAGGTTCCTCAGGTTCCTCGATTCCTCAGATTCCTTAGATTCCTCAGATTCTCTTGATTTTTTGAGAATCTTCCATATCCTTTAGATCCTTTCGATTCTTACCATCCTTTAGCTTCCCTAGAACATTTAGATCCTTCAGATCTTTTAGAACTTTTCGATTCTTTCAAATCTTTTAGATTTTTGATCCTTTAGATCCTTTAGATCCTTTAGATCCTTTAGATCCTTTAGATCCTTTAGATCCTTTAGATTTTTTAAATTCTTTATATTATTTAGATTCTTTAGATTCTTTAGATTCTTTAGATTCTTTAGATTCTTTAGATTCTTTAGATTCTTTAGATTCTTTAGATTCTTTAGATTCTTTAGATTCTTTAGATTCTTTAGATTCTTTAGATTCTTTAGATTCTTTAGATTCTTTAGATTCTTTAGATTCTTTAGATTCTTTAGATTCTTTAGATTCTTTAGATTCTTTAGATTCTTTAGATCTTTTAGATCTAAATTTCAATTTTTTGCGTCTAGCTTTTTTATATTTTTTGCATTTAGATTTCTAAGTTACGCAGATGGTTTTTTTTCTTCTATTATATATATTCATTATTTGTGGAATCTTTAAACTCTACAATTTTTGTTTTAAATTGTGTTTATATTTTTGAAAGTTTTTGAATTTTTTAGATCACGTGAATGTTTTGGATTTATGCCTTCTAGTCTTCAATTTATGCCTTATAGTCTTCAAATACTTCTAAATCCTTCTTGTATGTAGATGTTTTGGATTGTTTGAAAAATTTTATACACTTCTTTCAGTTTTCTGGATGCTCTAAATTCAAACCAAATTTGCATTATTCTTTCAAAATTATTGTAGAATTTTTGATTTTAACAATTATTTTTGTTTCTTCTTTACTTGTACCCTTTTCCATTCTATTTCTTGTATTTTTTACATTCTTCAAACTCTTGATTTTTTTCTCAATCTATTCGTTGTACTCCTGAATTCCTTGCACTCTTTGAAGCCTGTTAACGCTTTAGATTTTTTGTATATGTATTTCAAAGTTTTCAAGAATTTTCGTTCGTTCGTTCGAATGCTGTAGATTATTCGTAATCTTTATATTCTTTCAAACTTTCGTTCTTTCTAAACTAGATTCTTTAGATTCTTGATATTAATCTGTTCCTATTTTAAATGATTTTAAAAATATTAATACTTTCGAGATTCTTGTATTCTTTGAAAATTTTTTGTTAGATACTTTGAATTATTTACATTGTTTGAATGCTACAAGCTTCTATTAAAATATTCTAGTAGTTACAAAAAACTGATACCGAGATAATAATTAGTTAATGTCGCAAAAATCAAAAACCGATTAACTGCCACCAATAAATAATTACAATTCAACCGTTTTTAACAACTCTATGAATATTAAAAAAAATCGAAATTATAAACAATTCAAAAATTATTACAGAGCATTTTCCCCTGTTTGTAGACTTGTTTACTGTGACATCACGAAAGGAATGAGGTACGAATAGGGTTCCAAACAAATTGAAACACATGCTAACACTTCAACTGAAATGGATTTCTAGAACTACCACCTCCGATCTATTTGTTTGGAAACTTTTTTGTACTCCACACCTTTCGCGACGTCACTACTAAACGGGCCTTTGTGCCCGAAATGAGAAAGTTTACCAAAAAGTTGAAATTGATGTAAAATAATTAAATATTAGTCAGAAAATTTCCACTAGAAAAAAACCTGGCGCAATATTTTGTTAAAGTTGCATTATAAAATCAAATTATTATAAATACACTTTCATATCTCTGATCCAACTCGGATTTTACAGAATCAAAGGCAATAAAGATTTCAGTGACTACCCACATCTATAAACCGCCAAACAATTGTATCACACTGTCTAAATAATTATAATGTTCTTTTAATAGCGTTTAACAACCTTTTCCAACACCATATCCAGCCGTCCCATATCGCACCTCTCGCCGCCCCCTTCCGCGCCCCCATTCTCTCACACGTGTCCCAGGACCGGGTTTAATACACTCGCCTCCATTCGATCATCGCACCAAAAATAATCCGGGAAGGACCGTTCTCAAGGTTGTATGTGTAAGAACAAACTCAGCGTACATTACTATTACTGATTTAAAAGTCGGGCCACGTTCTAAAATACACGATGAATCATATTTCGTCTCGCCGCACGGCGCATTCATAATTAATACGGTCCTGTTGGGTGGCGGTTTTGGACGTTTCGGCTCTTAGTAATTTGTTTAATGACGAGACGCCGTCAGACCCACACGTTTCCTGCATTAATGACATGTAATGATATATACAGAGGTGTGCTGCAATCATCGGACTTGCACGTAACGTATAAATCACGGATTGATGAGGAGGCGTTGATTTTGGATGGGTTAGGTTACGTAATAATTGGGGCCATTCATTTTTGACGGTTTAGGCTGGTAGAGCAAATTTAGAGAGATGAGATAAATGTAGGGAAAAGTGGGCCAACGTGGTGTAGAATCTGCCAGAATTGGTAACTTTGTCTGTCACTTATTTGACAGTTTGAGGTTAGCATTCATTGATATGTAAAGATGTCATTGTTGACATGTTATAAAATGTCAAATTCCATAAAAACGAGGCTGCCAACTTATGAAAAATGCAAGGCCTTCTGGACACTAAATTTAAACCACACATGACGAGTTTAACCCACTCTTCTGTAGCCCCCATTTCGGTGTCGTCACATTTTTAAACCCTTTCGCTGCTCCGCCTAACTCACTCGTACGTCAAAAGTGATTAAGATATGTCTCATGCAAAGTTAAAAATATAATAACATAGAAATACGACTTGCTGACAAAGATCTCAAACAAAGTGTGAAGTAATAAGTCGTGCTAAAAATTACTATTTCACCTTATTTAATTTCTACTGGGGACAGTTTTAAGAAGAGATTTGTCATTCTAATATTTCAAAATGCCGTCCCTATCTATGTTTAGATTTCCTGAAATTGTGTACAGACGTGCAAAGATGAAAATAAAGTTCAGTTAGCGATCCATTTCAATTAAAAGTGACATGTTGTTCTATACAGATGATGATTTTGTTAGATAAGAATGTGTCTAATAAAATTTGCCAATTGTAGAGTCAACAGAAGAATTATAAGTTCATTTGTCCGATTCATAGACAGGAAAAATTGGCATTAATGAATATTTAAAAATTAAAGTTAATAGTTTAAACAATGTTAGCAATTTGAGATATTTTTTTAAATTTGGAGCATGTTTCCATTCCGTTAGAAACAAACTTGAACTGCAAAATTGTAGAGCAACAATTAAAAAATTAATTAAATCATTTACACCTATTTCAGATAAATACATATAAGTTCTAGTTGACCTACATAGTTACTACTGCATTGACAACTGTATAAAATATTTAACTATATTTTTAAGTTAATCAAATTGATGCAAATAAATACCTATTAATAATTTGAACTATTTTTAGTGAGGGGTTGATTTTTTTTCTAACTCAGTGTGAAAAACGATCACTGTGTGAAAGTAAGTTTTGGCAGAAAATGAACAAATCCCCCAAAGCAAAACTAGATAAAATATTGTATGTAACACGTGGAAATAAGACGATTTCCTCACCACGTTTATTTTTCTACCTTGTTATATAAATAGCTATTATAGTTGGTGATAAAGTTAATAAGTGGTGAAAAGTCACAAGATGAATTTAGCAAAATTTTGTTGTAAATATTTTGTGATTTTTGGTTTTTTTCAACTCTCCCCTCAGGCTATTGATTCGACTTCTCTTAATCAGGCTTTCCCATCATTCATTTAGGATCTACTTCCATTCCGGCAGCTCCTTCCGTCCACTATTTAGGTTTTTTCGTCTTTCTTTCATTCAGGCTCTTCCTTCCTTCCTTCAAGCTTTATTTTCGTTCTTTATGCATTTTTTTTTACTTTATTGAAGCCATTGGTCCCTATTAAGGCTTTGTTTTTCATTCAGGCTTTTAGCTCATTTAAACTTCTTTTTTCATTTAAGCTCTTCCTTTGTTTAGGTTCTTCCTTTGTCCATTAACACTCTTCCTTTCTTTAGTTAGGCTCTTTCTTCATTTGTTTAGACTCTCCTTTCCTTTATTCTGCTGTTCCTTCCTTTACTCAGACGCTTTCTTTTTTCATTTAGACTCTCTTTTTCTAATCAAGCCTCTTCTTCCTTTATTATGTCTCTGTTTACATAAAAGATCTTCTTTTTTTCATTCCTCCATTGAGGCTCTTCCTATCTTTATTCAGATTCTTACTTCAGATCCTTTAAATGTACATAATTTTTCACATTCCTTAGAGTCCTTAAATTCCTTTGGATCCATTTGAATATTTCATTCTTGATTTAAATTATTTTGGCAAAATCTTGTTTTCAATTTTTTTACATTTTACGATTTTCTTGATTTCTCTACTAGATCCTCACGCTTTTTTCTTTGTTTAAACACTTGCTTTAAGCTGTTTATTCAAATTTGTTTCAATAAGGCTCCATTCAGTCAGCCTCTTCTGTCTTCCACTTCGGTTTTTTTGTATTTCTTTTATTCAGGCTCTCCTTTCGTCAATCACGCTCTTCTTCCTTCACTTAGACACTTCCTTTCGTCACTGAGGCTTTTTTTCTCAGTTCATTATGTTTCTCTTATTTCGTTCAAGCGAATCGTTTCTTCTTCAAGGCCTTTTTTGGTAAAATTCAAGCTCTTAGTTCATATAGACTCCTTTTTCTCTCAGGCTGCTTTTTCATTTACGCTCTTTTTTTTATTTAGACGCTCCTTCATTCGTCAAACCTTTCCTTCTTTTATTTTGTCTCTGTTAACGTTAAAGTCTTTTTTTTCATTCCTCCATTGCGGCTTTTCCTACCTTTATTCAGATTCTTACTTCAGATCCTTCAGATGAATGAAATTCTTCAGATCCTCCAAATTCTTTAATTCTTTTAGATTTTTTGACCCTTTATATTCTAGATTCTTAACACTGTTTAGACATTTTTCCTTCTATTTGGTACATTCTCGAGAGCTTCAGTTTTAAATAT
Source organism: Cynaeus angustus (assembly GCA_030157275.1). Classification (NCBI taxonomy): domain Eukaryota; kingdom Metazoa; phylum Arthropoda; class Insecta; order Coleoptera; family Tenebrionidae; genus Cynaeus; species Cynaeus angustus. The sequence goes on from CM058065.1 coordinate 12,957,489, forward strand.
TTTTTAAATTCTATGATTTTTAAATTTTGTGCAATTTTTTTGAATCGCTTAAATCCTTTGAATCGATATTTTATTCCTGATTTTTTTTAAAGTCCATGGATTCTCTAGAATCTTCAACTCCGTTAGAATTTCAAAACTCATTGGATTCATCAAACTTTTCTTCTTTTTTTTCGAAATTCACAACTTTGAATTGAACGGATCTTTTGAATGCTTTTCAATTCTCTGTTATTTTATTATCTATATTCTTTGAATTTTTTATAGTTTTTTAGTTATGTAGTCAGTAGAAGAGATTTTTTGCTTATCCATTAGAGGTAAAAATATTTAAAAATTATGATTTTAAAATATAAACTATACCAAATATTTATTCTTCGTCATAGTGAATTCAAGTAGAAGTTTGTGTACTCGAATAGTGTGAAACGAGCTACATTTTTTATTGCAGCAGTAAAACATTAGAAATAATATTCATCATGCTTACAAAATTAGTTAAAAATCGGAATACAAAAAGCACACTTTTCAGTATTTCAAATCGATTCAATAAAATTGTTATCTATTCCTGAAAACCTAATCGAAAAGACCTGAACATTCTAAAAACTTTTTAAGAACCAAAATATCAGAAAAGAGTGCAAAGAAGTGATTTGGAAAATATGAAATCTTAAAGACGATGTAGGAAAGAAAAAACTCAAAAAGGATAATAATAATAATAATAATAAGATAAAAAATAGTTTCCGCTTTGGGTAATAAAATTGTTATTGAATAGCCTCAATTTTATTTATATGAACTAAAATGGACGTTAAATTTAGTTTTAATTATTTTTTCTAATCTCGGTTATTAGCCGAAGCAAATCAAATTACATAATTATTCTATTTTTAGCACCATACTCCATTTGTGGCACGACTATTTTCTCCATTCCGAGATTTTCACCGCTTCTTAAAAATAAACTATAACTTCTTCCGCAGCTAAATTTACAATATCTGTCTATCATACTTAAAATAGATCTTTACAAGTCAAAGGTTACGAGCAAACTCGCGAAATTGTTTATTTTCCCTAACAAAAGCACATGTATCAAAATGTAATTAATAAGTATATAAAGTACCTCCTCATTTGAGGTTAATGGCATTTCAAATGTGCCAATAAAAAACTTTTGTAATTAATCTTTTAACTTGTTATAAATGAGTCACGACACAACGGATGTTTTCATTCGAACAATGAGTTAAAATAAGCAGTAGTAAAACCGAAACTATATACTATATTTAACGAGAAAACGTAGACAATTTTTCAAAAATAAATTGTGTCGTATTATTCACAAGAATAAAATACATTATTTCTTGTTTTACAGTCTCAAAATACAGCTCTTATGATTTATGAGCTAAAACCAGTAGTTCTCAAACGGTTTTTTTGGATTTGTTTCAGGAAATTCCACCGCAGGTTAAAATTCCATTAGTAATGCAAATAAGCAATTAGCTCGCCAATTAAATTTTTGTACCCACTTTAAGAAAATCTCTCTCCACGACAAAAATATTCATTGATAAACCACCTCTCTGCTAACATAGAACATCAATTTACGTACACGTTACCTGCTGTGTTATTACTACCACTACTCATTACTGTAAATCATTACTTGAACTTCAGTTGCTTAAGAAATAATAACTATGTTTAATTTTACAACATAACGTTAATCACATTTGGAAAATCAGCGATTGTCATCCACAGCAATTTCGTCAATTCCTTTAATGAATCCGGAACAGAATACGTAATCAGGTTGTGTTTGTGCAGTATTTGAAAAAAAAAATTACATTGGATCGTGCGTGGGAGACAATTAATTAATGGGAAATGGTTAGACAGAACTTGTTATTTAATTAATAAATAATTTTAAAGTGTGAATGAATCATGAAGTTACAAACGATGTCCTTGAGTTATAATATGTAGAATATTACTTTTTATTACATTTGCATAAACTGTATTTAAATGAGATGCTCTTGTGGACTACCAGCCTAAGTGCACTCTCAACAGATTAAAATGCACTTTTTTAATCAAAATATTATTACAGGCGCCCTTGGAAAAACATTGATTACTATAATCACGAATAATCAATTACCTATTTGATTGCGATTTCACATTAGCACCTTTACAAAAACGCTTATTATCTGGTTTAGAAAAAGCAAAACGCTTTTCAATTAGATGACATCATTTCAAAAAATTCTTAAAACCAGCGAAATAAATAAAAAAAATACAAAAATGTGTCAACTTATTTGTTTTATTCTACTCTGATATCGTTTAGTCAGGCTTCTGATAAAATTTAGTCTGATTTAGTACATTACAGTTCATTTATTGTTTGTGGCTCATTTAGTCAAACCTTGGCCATTCAGTCTGGTTTTATGCTCCAGTTAGATAACTCCGATTTGGGTTAATTTCGTCTAAAACAATTTGAGTAAACCAATCTGGTTTAATGCCTTTTAGAACAATTTACCTGATTGTTTCTAGTTCAATAAAGTCTAATTTAGTTCATATTTAATTCGGTTCAGCTTATGTAGGCTAATAATCTCATTAAGTTTAGTGTAACATTTTAAGTTTAGTTTAGAGCAATCTAGTGCTGTTTTATATTGTTTAGTCTAGATTTAGTAAGATTTAGTTATTCAGTTTGAATGGATCGATTTTCTGCAGGCTTGGTTCGTTTAGTATTGATTTATGTGGATCGATTAATTAAATTTAGTTTAACAGTCTAATTTAATTCCTTCTAACAAAGCTGTTTACGCACTTATTTTAAATGCGTTAATAGCCCATTATCAAACCCGAAATCTAGAAACTTTTTTTTGGTTGGTAACACACATTTGCTGAAATTTCAAGTGCACTAGAGGTTTAGTATTACAGAGTTGAGTCAGATACAGCAAATAATTACCCGTGGCATTTTCTGCGATTTGCCTGTTTTATAGCGAAGTGCAGTAAATTTCTGAATTCATCTTAGAACACAAATTTTGTATTTTTACTAGAAAAAAATGACAGGTGTGTTTAGTCTACTTGATTCAAGGTTAAAATGTCAATTTTGAAATGAAAGTTTTACCAACTGTAACAAAATTTCCTAAATCATCAAATTTGATTTTATTTGTAAACAAATTATTATGCAAACTTGAAAAAATTGCATAAAAAACTCGTTTCATAAAACTTAAAGAGCACTCGTTCTTCACATGCAGTTCTATAATTTATAACACTAGTTTTTTTAATATACAATTTTTTCACTTACTCCGACTTGATTAATTTAATTCTATCTAGTTTAATTTTGACTCAATCCGATTTGCTTCATCCAAAAGAATTTAGATTTAGTAAAAGTTATTCTGTTTAGCCCAATTTAGGCTAGTTTAGAGGAGTCTTCAACTCGTGTGTCCTATACATTACCTTAAATTTATTCGGGCTAGACTCAAGCGCATTTGGATTTATGCCTAACTCAGTTTAGGCAGATTAAATCTACTCCAACTAATTTAATCTAGATTACTGTCAGTTTATTTAGTCGGAAGTAATTTAGCTTAGTCTCGTCTAATATGACTTCATAATTTTTCCCATTTCAATCAATTTTTGCCTAAATTTAAAACATTTAAACCGCCTTTATTTTAATAGGCTATGAGTAGTGTGGCACTTAAGTTAAGACTTGTTTAATCTAAATTAGTCCAAGCTAGAGTTGTAAAATCTTTAGTTTATCTTAATCTTGTTTAGTTTAATTAGGTTCAGTTGATTTATTTGTTTAATTTGATGCACTTACTTAATCTAGTGCAGTTTCGTTATGTTTACTAATTTAGATCTAGATAACGGAGTCAACATTGATCTACATAGCTTTTCGACTCTATTTAAAGCAATTAAGCCAGCCGGCCTAAATAAATACAATCCACGGTCTATTTTTCCGAACTTAGTCTACCCACATACGTTCTGTTTAGATATTTATTGCAGTTTTCTTCAGTTTTCTCCCCAATGGTGCCCTAAGTCAATTTTGGGTAGATTTAACTTGAGTCTAAGTTAAACTCAGACTACATTAATTAATTTGTGACGCACTTATTTGATTTAATGAAACTAAATCGAGCCTAATCTAAGTTGGATTTAGTTCATCGGCACCCAAAATTTATTTTTAAATACAGTCTAATCCAGTAAAGTCTGAGTGAGTCGTATGAGTCATGAGGAGTCTGTTTACACAAATTTCGTTCTCGCAGATTCAATTAGAACGTTCTAGTTCTATTTCCTAAGATGTAAACTAATTAATTAGTTAAGTCTATTAAGAATATTAGCTTGAATTAGTCCAATTTAATTTGCGACAAGTAGACCAACGTCGCGTTATAGTGGCCCGCATTTAGTAGAAGCTAAAGCTAATATTTAGTTAGGTTTACTCGTTTAATTATGTTAAAGTACTTTAAAGGTAACTCTAGTTATGTCCGAGCTTACTTTTAATTGTAGTCAACCAAGAAAACTTTCCACAATGGTTACAAAAATTTCCGAGTTTGCCTAGTTTTAATTTTTTTACACGATTCCAATGCTTTCTGTCTCAGTTGCTCACTTTAAATTAGTTAAATTTCATTGAAGATTACTCAGATTTAATCGATTTGCGCCAGATATTTTAATTTTATCGACACTTATCCCAAAAAACTCGATGTAACAGTACAGTTTTATATTGTTAGGCCTAAATGTAGTCAGAACTAACTTACTTCGGTCCGCTTGAAATCTATTTATTCTACCTTATCATGATTTAGATAGATTATTTAATCCCACTGGATAAGAGTTAAATTTATTTAGTTTAATTTAGCTTCACGTAGTTCGGTTACGTTACATCTCATCTTATGAAGTATTAGTTAAATTTAGTCATTTAATGCAGTCGATTTAATTAGATATTTAGTCCAGCTTAATTTGATGTAGGTACATCGTTCTTGACTAAACTTTATTATTTAGTTAAAAGTAGTCTTTCGAGTTTCCTAAATACGTAATCTAAATACGTCAGTTTAGTCAAGACTTAGCAAAAAGTTCATTTATTCTACTTAGTACGATTTGGTCTAATCTAGTTCCATCGATTTAGAGTTTAACTAAATTTATTTTGTTAAGACGCTGATTAGTCGAAATTTATCAGACTTAGTTTAATCTGACGTTTGAGACAATTTTGTTCACTTAGAATTTAGTCAGAGTTACCAGGAAGTGTATTTAGCAAAATTAATTTGGAGTACATTTAATTTTATTTAAAATTATCCGATAAAGTTTGATGCTAATTTAACTAATTAGTTGTGATTTTCTCACTTGTCTCAAATTTTAGTAAATTCGCATTGTTCCATTTACTATTTTTAGAAGTTTTACGAGTTTTTTAACCAAGAATTTAGAAAAATTATAAAATTTATCCAGGAAATCTTGACAAGTGACAAAAAAGTAAACAAAACTGAACATAGAGAAACTGCGATATTAAAAAAAGAAAAAACCAAACAACCAAAAAAAAACAGAGAAATTAAAGATAAGAAAATGAAGTAACGAAGAAACCGAGAAAAAATCTGGAATATTGACGGATGAGAAGCCTGGAACTAAACGGAGCAATGTAGACACAGAAAATAAAAAAATCACAAACTAAAGGAAATGATAAACTGACAAAAAACTACTTAAAAATCGAAGAATCTGGAACCCGAAATAAATAATAAAAAGGAACTGAAAATTTAGCAGTGACGTTTCTTAACATTAAGCAATTTTTAGGTTCCCTTACAACAGTTGCTATATCAGTACTTTTCTAAATATGTAATATATGAATATAATAAGTGAAAATTTCAGATTCTGAGAATCAGTATAAAATAAAGTGAGATTTTTGTTCACTTTAGTCAAGGCATAACAAAATTAACTTAATTTATTTTATTTAGTAAAATTTACCTTCATTAAACTTGTAGATTAAATAAATTTGTTCTGCAAAAATTTGATTATCCTAGATTAGTCCTATTTATTTCCACCCACCTCAATTTATCGGAATTTAGTAAAATTTAATCATTTAGTACGGTAGTAAACGGTACCAAAAAGTACTTTTTACTCTGATTTGCACAATTTTTAATCAAGTTAAAAAATGAAGTTGAGTTCATTGTCTTGACAATTGTTTCTAAGAATAAGCAATAAATAAGCCAAATTTTATTAAATTTGCATAGTATATTTACTGTTTTTAAAAGTTTTACTAGATTTGAGACAAAAATTTTAAAAAACTATGTAATTTAATCAAAAAAGCTTGACAAGTGACAAAGAAACATGTAATTTCAAAAACCTAAATTTTGTTTGAACTTGTCTATAAAGTTTGATGCTAACTTTTAATCGTTTAATTTTTAGACATTGCTTGTATAAATTCAGTTTGTTAAGTTTAATCTAGTTGCAGTGGGACAGATTTAGTCTGAGTTTTAGTTCAATTTAATTTATTCAGTTTAATTTGATGTATTCAATTATTAAATTTAACTAGAAAATCTTAGCAGTGAGAAAAAAGCTAAAAAAAAACTGAACACAGAAAAACCGAGAAATTAAAAAACAAAGCAATAAAAAAAACTAGGAAAAATTGAAAATAAAAAAATGCAGAATCTGAAAAAAAAAAAACTGAGAAACTAAACTTCAAGTCATTTGCACCAAAGTTTTCTAAAATTCAGATCTTAACTTCTTTTACTACAATTATTAGGTTAGTGATTTCCTCAATATCTAAATGTCTAATAGTAAAAATTGTAAGTTCTGGGAACCAACATAAAATAAAGTGATCTTGGTTCACTTTAGTCAAGATTTAACAAAATTTAGTTCGCTTGTTTCATTTAGTACAAATTAGTCAAATTTAGGTAAAGTAAACAAATTTATTCCGTTAACACGTAATTAGTCTAGATAAGTCCGATTTAGTTCAACTTAAAATCTAGTTCAGTACAGTTTTGTCCGACCTAGTTGGAATTTAGTCAAACTTACTCTATTGTTTATATAATCTAGTCTTAAATTAATCACATTTAATTTGAAGTACATTTAATCGTAGTCTAGGCAGTAATTGTACAGATTCAGTTTAGTTAGTTTAGTTTTATTGGATTAGATTTAGTCAAAACGTAAATTTAGTTTATTGAACTTCGGTAAAATTTTTGCAGTTTAATTCGATATACTTAATTTTATAGATAATTATTAATAAAGTGGTAAGGAATAATTATTAATTCGCATGATCTAGCCAGTACCGTATTGGGTGTCTTTTTATTTGGTCCATACTTAAATATAATTTAAGTGGAATATTTAGGTTAGAAAACACGTAAATGCGACCGTAGTTAGTTTTTGTTACGCCATTTTCGCCCAGCATCCCATACCTATACTCATCCTAATAAAAATCATTTATCGACTCGACATGATTATTAAAACGAAACTTTACACCGGTATCGTATCCGATAAAATCAATGATCCCGAGATAATGAGAATGCTTTTTATGATCAACTTTCTTTCATTTTCTTCCGATCGATATGAGCCAACTAATTTATTTTAATCGAATGTTTCTCGACCACGGTAGCCACTAAGAATAAGAACCGCTTCGAAACAAAAGAATATTTATAGCCTTGTACCATTATTTAAAGTACGTTACATTGTTTCATTGTTTTCTGGCTGGAATCACCTGGGCAAATTTATGGACTGTTTCATTTTTTGGGTAATTTTCTCAGCAACGTGCAGGTGGCGAAGACATTCTTTTTGCCGTACCCACCAAGTCATCGCGATTTATCGACGTTTAAAAATGAGACTTGGCACGGAGTTCGTACACAATTTGCTGCATAATTTGGCCATATATACTAAAAAATTTCATGACGGAAGTGATAAAAAAGCGGCTGTGAAACAACGACCCAGTCAGAGTGCCTAAATTATGTTACATTGTTGCAGGTCGGACCACGATAAATTCGGAATTAACGATTTTATGGCACGACTTTTTGAAATTTTTAATCGATGCCGGGGTCGATCAAAGAAATCGGTATTTTTAGCGAAGAATCTGTTTAGTCTATTTTTTTATCGTGTTGATATTGGAACTAATCGAAAACGTAAACACTACCGACCGTTTACGCTTATTAGAAATGTGTAATTTTGTTTGAAAAGCGGTACGTGCTTTCCGGCGTGGATTTGAAAATAGACGAGAAAAATCGGGTTCTATACATTGTTAACGAATGTGCCGATTTACTAAACACTGATTTCGGTCTCGAGAAATTGACACGTTTTTCAGTAGATTGTGTCGAGGACGGAGAAAATTCATTTGGTAAATGGTCCTCTGGGGTTCAAGTCGTTGGGCAACCGCCGTTTTATGAGGTTTGAGACATTTGACTTGATAATTAGTAGGACACCATGGGTGGTGGATGGGTTTCTAAGAAGGCGTTAATCAATTTTGACAACAACGGTTTTTGTTTGCTTTAGGTAAGCTTTGAAATGGAAGGTGCTTTTTCCCTGAATTCGTCTCAGGGTTTCACAATTTTGTTACCGAGGAGCACGAAGAATTACGGAAAAGTTTAATTAATTCACAGACATTTGCTAATTATGGTAATTTACTTACCCAGATAATTCTAATTTTGGGTTGGAGAGTAGTTGCACATTCATAGATTGCAAATATGGTGCTTGCTTAACAAGTCGTCGGAACAACATTGCCAGACGTGAACAATTTTTATTTACGTGATTTTATGCCTTCATAGTCTGTGGGAAAACTACCTCATTGAGGATTTTATGTAAGCACAATTGCCACCGAGAAAATCAAATATCAACTTTAATTCTCTCCAGGCAGGTTTTACTAATTTTACACTTGTTGGCTGTGAGTGAGTGTTACAAAACTAACGGAATCTCATTAACCATTAGTTCATTACATTGGTAATGTAATTTATAGCGACACTGACGCTTGAGCGAATAAAGTGCAGGGCCTTTGATTTAGTGCCACACTTATTTAAGAGCATAAACTCATAAAATTTGTTTACCGCACTTGTTTTCTCATTATAATAACAGATTTACAATGTTTCAAGGCACATTTGTACTAAACAAGTAAAGAACAATTGTTCCTACAGTTTAGAATGTTTATAATTACAAGCTCCAATGGAGTTCTTGCCCTCATATAAAGTATATAATGATACACAAAGTATCCACACTTATACCTACTATTAAAAAAGTGACCAACTGTTGTAAAAACAAATATGCAAATGAGAATGTAGACAAATTACCATATACCAGTTCAAGAAACGCTTTAGCCCAAACATGCAGAAACAAGTTTATGCAAACGAGCAAAAACAATTAATCCAATTAATTGTGTTCAGTAGGTGGCAGGTTTATGATGTAAGTGCCGTGTCATGTGCAAATACTCAAATTATGTAAACAAAAATCTTCCTACTTTTTGAAATAAGCATCATTCATCAATTTGATTTGATGATTATTAATAAAAAGATATTTTTAGATGCATCAAAATAGTAATAATAATAGTAATAGTTGGTACCACCCTGGATACCATACACTATTTTTATTTCAACATTTAGACTGCTGAGACAAAAACTTGCACTTCGTACGCCAATTTTAAGAAAACATCGTGCTTTTCTGACCCATTATTAACTGGAAGCTCCGCGTTTGTATAACAAAATTTCCACGCGGTCATTTCCCAGTCCCATACTTTGCCTTCAACACGACAAGGTTTGCATCTGAATTACATCTAACGAGTCCAAGCATTGAAAGCCGAAGATTTTCCCCGCAGATTAGATTCATGTCAGTAGCTTAGTGAAAGAATCCATCACCAGACGGACTTTCTTGCATTATTTTCACGGACAATGGGAATTACTCGCTACACAGTGTTTAAAATTTATAAGACACATGGAGTGATGAAAATTCATATAAGATTGTTGAACTGAAGCCGCCTATCTGGATTTTTATGTATGCATCGATGTACTCATAAACAGACGGTAGTTTTTACATGACGGCGCACCAGCGCATTATACAAGAAATGTCGCTCATTCACTTGAACCAGTTTTGAAATCGCCAAGATTGCTTGATTTTAACTGGTGTGACATTAAACAATTGGTATAAATTCTAGTTTTTTCAGATTTTGTTGAATTTCGCTCCATGAACTTCAATATAGCTTTCTATTTCGATTAAGTTAAATTACGACTATTTTAACCTACTTTGAAATAATTTAATTACAAGTAATTTGAATTAGTTATGATTTATCAGTAGACTAGTTTATTCGAATTTGACTCAGTTTAGGCTAATTTAATTAGATTGAAACAACTAAAACCGAACATTATGAAGGTTAACTTTCGGTTATTTTAAGCTAACTAGCTTCAGTTTCATTGATCCGAATTCGTCGAATTTTAACCAGAATTACTCATTAATGTTTTAATTTATTTCATTTTTTAATTTATCGTTAATAAAGTCGTAAAAGTAGAAAACGTAACTTTTGAATATGTTTAATTTCATATTCACATAACTATTGTATTATAATAATAACATTTCTTATCTAAAGTATGTAAAAATTCTATAAAATTTAGAAATACTTGTAAAATCGAACATTTTAAACGATTTAGAAGATCCAAAGAATTTTGGAAAAGTTACAAAATTTACCAGACAAATTCTTAACACAATTTGAAGAAACAACAAAATCTTGAAATCTGTAAAATAAGCATCAAACTCCTAAAACTAACCGAAAGCTCCTAAAAATAAGTATTGAAAAATGTATGAGTGTAAAAAAGTACAAAAAAGCTATGAAAGAATTTTCCAAGTATCCAAAACTTTCTAATTCAAGAATTAGAAAAATTAAAACAATCCAAAAAGTATAAAACATTTGAGAAAATCAAAAAACATATAAAAGCTACAAAAAATCTAAGGTATCCGACGGATATGAATGCTATAAAATCTAGAAAATCTAAAATACCTTTAGAATTCTACTTAGGTAAACAGAATCCTATCAATAAAAAAAACTAGTAAATTTAGCAATTTCAAAATTTTAAAAAAATGAAAATTTATAGACTTCAAAAGGTATGCAAACTCTAGAAATCAAAGAAAAACGTTAAAAATCTAATTATTTAAACATAAAACTTGAAAAAACACAAAGATTTAAACTGTTGAAAAAGAAAAAAGTAAAAAAGTGAAGGTTGAAAAAGTATTTTTTAGAAAATTTGATAGATCCATAAAATTGAGGAATTGAGTTCTAGTGGACATTTTTGAACCTTTTAAATTTCTAGCACATTTGTAGCATATCTTTGATAACGTTGTTTATTTTCTTGATCAGGTTGCTTCGTATATCCACTTTGATTTAACTGCATAAATTCCGTGTTAGTCAAACCTAATAAAACTTTATCGAACTTTAATTTATCCAACACGCATGAGCAAATTTAATCTAACACACTTTAATTTAGTTCAATTTAGTTTAATGTAAATGTCAAATCTTATCTATTAATTTATTTTAATCTGATTTAGAATAGAAATTTATTCTCTCTTGAATTTTCTATGAAAACTGCAATAGTGCTATTAAATTCACGGGAATAAAATATCCATTGGAAATAACAAAAACAAAGTTGTTGTAACAACAATTTTTAATTTTTCTAGTTCTTAATATGTTCTCGGGCTACATTTTTGAATCCTGAATTTTTCTTAAAAGCATTAAAAACTATCGAGAATTGCATCTAGTTTTTCAGTTCAAAAATTTAAAAATAGTTTACTACCGCTGCTCGTCGTGTTAGAAATTTCTTCGGAAAATAGTCTGTAAAAATGTCTCGACCATGATAAGGCAAGTTCATTCAGACAAAAAAAAATTGACAGAACTGGTTCAATATAGAATAGATCTACACTACCAAAATGCATAATTAATGAGCCTTCAAAGGCCATAACTCTAATATCTTGTTAAATTGTTTCTCCAACAGATTGAAAGTCATAAGTCTTTGAGACCACAACTTCAAAAATTAGTACCTAATTAGTATCTAACTTTCCCATTTTTTTCAATTCTATCAAATTTTAAAATTACAGATCTAAAGTGATCTTGCAATTTTGAATGTAAGTAAACTTATTTTTTTTTTTTTCTATTGGTTCTAGAGTTATAATTCTAGTATTTAGGAAGCTATTGTGAAAATATTTAGTATTGTTACTAATTTTCACACGTTCATCGACTGTGCGAAAATTTAAGATTTTAGACCTATAATTACCGAATTTTTAGTATCTGATTTTTATTAGAAACAAAAACAATCCTTTTACTAACCAGGGAAATATAAGTTTAGTATCTAAGTGAGTAAAGCTAGAAAAAGAACTAAGTTTTCTAAAGTAAACCTGCTTATTAATTATGACAAAATCATAAATGTTTGCGTTGGGTCTTTATTACAAAAAAAGACTCCCCTGCTTTAGTATGAAGATCTAAATCTAGTATAAATGGCGCTACAACGTTAAAATTTAACACTTTTACTAAGTTGCCTGTACTCATAAAGTGTGTCAAAAATGAACAATATTGATCTCAGGAGACAAGTTTTTTTTAATGTCTAAAATTAAATGGACTCGGGAAATCACCATTGTGATACGATAGTTCTAGGATCTATGGACCTATAACTAGAAAATTTAACACTTTTACTAAATTTGACATGCTTATTAACTGTGTCAAATTTGAAAATATACATCTCGGGTTATAGATTTTTCATTGTTTGAATTTAAGTTATGCAATTCTATGTTCTTCCCACCCACAAACGAAACTCAGATCTTAAGATGCATATCACTATTGAAATCTTCTAGTAGCTGTGACTTTTATGACATGAACGTTAAAGCTATCAAATATATAGGTTCTCTCAAAGCCAGACCATTGTCATTCTTAATAAACAAATGTATCGAGGAGGCTGTCTTTCCAAGTTGTCTTAAAATTAGCAAAATAACGGCAATCCATAAGAAGGGAGATACTAACAATATTGATAACTATCGCCCCATAGCTATTTTACCTATATTATCTAAAATTTTTGAGAGTGTTATTAAAAATCGTTTAAATAAACTTCTTTGAAACAAATAATCTTTTTACTTCAACACAGTTTGGGTTCAGGAAAAACAAATCTACAGTTCTAGCTGTACTAGATATTGTCGAAGATATATTAAACTGTTATGAAAAACGTGAGATCATAAGTGCAAATCTACTGGATTTAAGCAAAGCATTCGATACAGTGAACCACGATATATTACTTAATAAACTTGAATATTATGGCGTAAGAGCTAAAGCCAACGATCTACGAGGTCTTATCTAAACGACAGATATCAAGTGGTCTCTGAAAAAAATCGGTTGTCAAACAAAGCGCTCGTTAATCTAGGAGTACCACAGGGATCAATTTTGGGTCCCGTGCTATTCTTAATTTATATCAATGATCTGCCGAGTAACGTTCGTTCCGTTAAAGCAACTCTCTTCGCAGACGATACAACTTTAAGAAATAGAGGTAAACAAGTTGAAGATTTAATTTCCAAAAAAAATGAATCTCTTGAACGTGTTACAACTTGGTTCAGAGCCAACAAGCTTACTATGAACGAAACTAAGTCTCAACTTATTACATTCTCACTGAAAGAGGAATCTAAATCAGACATTACGTCCGTTAAATATCTAGGTATAATGTTAGATAGCAAGCTAAGTTGGTCTTTACACATAGATTATATTGCAAAAAAATTAAATTCTGTAGTTTACCAGCTAAAGAAATTATCTTCCTACTGCACTTTAAACGCAACCTTAACTTTTTATCACTCCAATTTTTCTAGTATCCTTAATTACGGAATAATACTGTGGGGCAACTCGATTAATGCTGAAAGAATATTTCGCATCCAGAAGAGAGCTATCAGAGCGATACTTGTCGCTGATCAAAAAACACACTGTAAACCTGTTTCAGCAACTTCAGATTTTACCACTACCTTGTTTATACATCTTTTCTCTACTGGTATATGGTCACGAGCATCATAAAGAACTCAGAAAAAATTCTGACCACCATCAGTACAACACTCGTAATAATAATCGTTTTTGTACCCCATTTCTTCGCTTAGACAAGACCCAAAAGAACGATGTAAATTTTAATTCCATCAAACTTTTGAATGTTCTGCCGACTAACATCTTACGATTCGACCCTGTAAAATTTAAGTGTACAGTTAAATGTTTTCTGAAACTACACTGTTTCTATAGTTGTGAAGGGTTCCTCACTTTTTGTACTAATTCAGGTACAAATAAAGTAATAACATTCTCAAATCCTTACAACAAATAAGGCATTATCCTTATGAGATGGTTTCCAATATTGTCTTTGTTGGTACTATGTTATTGAATGTTTAAATGTTTTATACAATGTATATGTTATATATGTAAATGTATTTGACGCGCCAAAACAAATTGTACACGATGAACTTCATGTATTTACTTGTAAGGCAATAAAATTATTATTATTATTATTATTATTATTATTATTATTATTATTATTATTATTATTATTATTATTATTATTATTAACTCGTTAGTTAACTTTTACTAACTCTACTATGCTTTATGACTGTGTTAAAATTGAACATTAAAGACCTGCAGTTACAAAATTTTCATTTTCAGATTTTTAGTAGAAACAAAAAAATGCTGATAGCCAAAGGCAATAAATTTAGTACCTATAGGACTAGAACTATAAAAAAATCTAACTTAGTAAGTTAAACTTGACCTTGTTTGCGATAAAATTCAAAAATATGCATTTGAATTTAGAAATTATATATTTTTATAAATTTTTCAATATTAGATTTTGGGCAGGAACAAAAAATCTGTCTTACATAAAGTTTGAGAGCCGCAACTGTAGAATCTATGAAGCTATAACTGTAAAATCTGACATGTTTATTAATTCATTCATAAGTATTAAGTGTGCCAAAACTCAAAAATATAGACCTGAAATTACAAATTTTTCAATAACTGATTTAGTAGAAACAAAAAAATTACCCTGTACTAATTTCGTAGTCTTAACTTTAGTATCTATGAAGTTATAACTAGAAAATTTAGTAAATTTACTAACTTTGACATTGTGCTATAATTCAAAACTTGCTTATTTCCAAAATTTTTCGAAAAGGATTAAATCGTTCTGTTTGTGCACAATCTACTCAATGCTACAGATCACAATTATTCTGCAAACAATGTTTCTGAAGCGTATTCTTAGCAAATTAAAAAAGTCTTGTCATCTGCTTAAGATAAAGAATACCTATTTACAAAAGATTGGGTTTATTTCTGAGATAATGGGAGCTTGTCGGCGGAAAGAAGTTATATTGAAGACGTCAACTTGCCGTTTTACTTCACATTTCTGATACGAAAACAAAAGCGGAACGTCAGTTTGTTATTGTAGGAAATTTCCACCACACCTGCAAGAAACACATGGAACTTCGATCTTCAAACGTGTCAAATATTTCCCGATTTTTCTCAAACCACCAGCAAGGAAAGTGTATAAAACAGCTTATTTGAATAAATAAATTTGACAGCACCGCTAGAACATTAGCAAAAGTAGTTAGTTGCTTGACTGCGAGTTAGATTGGCCATTGTTCAAGAAGCTCTTCAGCGACGAGTTTGGTAAACTCTTGCGAACATTATAGCTTTAAAGCGACATAGAGGATGACGATTAACAGTTTTATCTTCTATGATGCTTTAAAGCTATTGCCGAGGTAATGAAATCGAGACAGATAGCAAAATTTTGAGTGCTGTTAAAGATGTTTGTGCGAAAGTATGGCGAAAATATTAATATTGAAACTGCAGAAAGTTTAACCTTTAATTTTGATGAAAATAAAAGTGAAATAAGTAAACAAAATATAATTTATTGTTAAAAATTATTTCATTCAGCAATTGGCATAATGTTTTCAATGCAAATATTACCTAAGTAGAACAGTTTAATAATTTTATATTGTTAACATGTTTGTTAAGAAGAATTAAGATAATAAAATGTTTTCTAAATTTTAGAGTTTTTGGGATGATCGTAGAAAAAGTATAGTATGGTTTAACGTGGATTAACAGTTTTATTAGTTTTTCGTGTCCTTAACTACAAATGTTTAACCACATTTATTGGAAGCATTGCGTCATCACCTTTATTAATTTTCTAATAATTTTATAATTTTTTCGTTGCCTTTATCAGAAGCAAAAGTTAAAGATGTTTCGCCAAATTTATTGTAAGCACTAACCTCGGTCCCTTTTTTGACCAACAATTCTACTTTTTTGACGTGTCCTGCATCCCAAGCACGCTTTAAAGGTATATCACCAACTTTATTAGAAGCATTGATGTCGGCCCCATCATTAATTAACCGTTCTACTATTTTTTCATGGCCTGCATTACAAGCAAAAATTAAAGCTGTTTCACCATTTTTATTAGAAGCATGTTTACTGACTGTTCGACTTCTTTCAATTGTGCCAAAATTCAATGTCTGGATTTGAGTAAATTCGATTTTTTTCACTCTACGGTTTTGTAGTCATAATTCTTTCTAGTATTTAAAAAACTATTAGAAAATTTGACACTTTAACTCACTTTGAAATGTTTATTAACTGTGGCAAAATTTTAGATTACGTGTACATGTGAGGCTATACACTAAAAATCGAAAAATCTTCGTTGTACAGATTGAGGCCCAAAACTCTAGTATCTATGGAGCCATAATTAGAAAATTTGGCATTTTTACTAATTCTATTATGCTTTACAACTGTGCTAAAACTGAACATTACTAAATTTTCAAGTCTAATTTTTACTAGAAAAAAAAATGCCGATATATAGACTATAATTCTAGTAACTATCAGAGTTAATTAATTGTGACGAAATTTAAGAACATATCTAAAATGATAAATTTTCATCCATTTTTCAACAACGAATCTTAAGTAGGAACGAAAAGTCGGTCCTGCATTAGTTTGACTGATTTACGGATAACAATAAAATCTGGGGCGTTTATTAATTTGCTATGAGTAAATATGAATTTCAAAGCGAAGATATGTCGAAGAACGACAACTACTTTAAATTATGATGAAGAAGAAAAGGGCAATGAACGAAGTTAAAAATTAAGACATGTCGAAAAATTAAGACATCCTGGAAAGCAGAAATGTAGAAAAAAAACTAAGTGAAAATATGTAAGAAAACGAAAAACAAAACGCCTCTTCCTTTTAACCTCATACTGAACGAAACTGTAAACATCCACAAAAATTACAATATTGCGTAGGATCATAAAAAATTCAAAGAATCTTGACATTATAACTTAATTTAGCAGATAACGTTACAATCTTTGAAGAAAACTACACAGGCAAAATAATCGACAAAACGAAAATGTAACTTCATAAATTTAAATAACTAGTCATAAATGAACAGAGAATTTGAAGGACGAATTTTATCCAAAATTAGGAGAAAGGAGCCACTTTACAACACCACAAAAAACTTTTTTAAATAACAAACCAAAGAGAAACTAAACTGTAAAAAGGAAACTAAACACGGAGATAGACAATAACTATAAAAAACTAAAAACTAAAAATTATCTCTGTGCTAAAAATAAAAAACCAACTAAAATGACACCGGATCGAAATCTGAAAAATTGATAAAAAAAATAGAGACAGAATTAATCCTGAAACAAGTGAATTTAACGACGAATCAGAAGCCAGATGGAAGAAAAAAACTAGGTAAGAATGTACTTTAGTTTAAACTAAGCTAGTCGTGATAATTAAGTTCGGTTTGAAGAAATCATGCTAAAGTTTACATGGTTTAATCGGCTGGGAAAAAACAAGTAAAAATTAAAATTGAAGTCATATTTCCGATACATTCGATATGAATGAAGTTGTTTGTACACGTAATGAGTAATTTATTATTGTTGTTTTTTATCACAAAGAAAATGTTACCAAAACATTGCAAGTTAGTTATGTAATAAAGCCACTTAATTCAAAACATTGTTAAACTATTTATAGAACATTGATACTGTCGTCTACACTGACATTCCACTAACCATAAAATGCTAATTTTTCATTCATATCTTAAAAGTCATTTCAGAATGAACATATCCCAACTATTAAATATTTATGATAATATACCGTAACTCCGATAGATGGTTTCTCAAGTCGTTGACAACAACCAGAAAGCCCTGATCGATAACTAAAATATTTAAATTCAATAAATGTCCATTGTTTCCAAGAGATTTATTATTAAGAATTCCGATATCGTCGGTAAAATTACATTATAATTTTAAATTGAGTTCCAGAGAAAAAATAAATCTGATGTCACAACAATCAATTGGGTCAAAACCTGTCGTACGATATGTGCCAAAATCCGCATATCAATAAACATCGAACTTTATTACAGCAGTACGCATTTATTAATGGAAACATAACTCACCATTCCGTTGCAAAGCGATACCGACACGGAAGAGTCTACATCGTCTTTGATTTTGCCAGTGTAGTAGCACCCATAGATGCTGTCGTCTTGCTTCATTTGATGAGTGAAGTTGTCAAAAACGTGAGTTATCTATCCTCGGAAGAAAGTCAGAGAATGCTTCTCCAAAGTCTGAGTACTTACATGCAAATCTTTGGCTAAAGCTTGGTCGTTGTGCTCCAGTTCCAGAAAAAGCTGCCGACCGAAAGCTTCAATTTCATATCGAGGATGGGGATCCCACACTTCTGCTTCTTTGTGTCGGAAGTGGCCACTGTGGTGTCTTAACGGCGGTTTGTCTGTGAATTTTCGAATTTAAAGGGTTTTATGGGGGGGATCGTTAAATTTTACCGTAATTATTGCGCATTTGGTCGAAAATGATGTCGTGATTGTGGAGAGGTAATGGGCTGATTTTTTTGGGCTTGACGTAGTCCACTTCGCTGTCGAAATCGGCCAAGTGGGTCTTTTCGATGTATTCTGAAAAAAAAAGTTTAAAGTTGAAACTCACTGAACTAATATTATTATTACAAAGTCGCAGTTTATTGATAGTTGATTTGACGAGAATAAGCTTTTATCATTTTTGTAATTTGTATAAAGGTTTTCGCAATACAAGCCCGTGAATGAATGCGCTGATATGGAAATTGACATTATTACGAGCTTACGCACTGTTTATCTCCCTGGGGCTTGTACTGTTCACAATTTTGATAACCGCAAATTTATTGATGCAAATCAATATTTTTACAGTAGTTTTATCATTGTTATTTTATCAAATCCCGAATATCAAAAATAATAGGAGTAATATACAGAATTCCCATCAATTCTCATGTTTTCTCTTTTAAAAATTTCAATTAACATCAGAATATATAAATACTCGCGAAATTACAAGATCTTGAATATTTCTGTTATAAAAAATACTACTATTTTTTATGATAATATTATTTATTATTATTTTTTATTATTTTCTCAAAACTGTTTCCATCTAATATTCTCATGTACATTTTTTTTTTGAGACTTCCACAAGCTCCTAAATTTTAAATATGCTTATTATTTTTCCACATTCTCATTGAAAAAGTTCTCATTTTTATCCACTCAAAAATATCTATAAATTTGCCAGACTGATTTTGATTTTTCAAAAACAAGAAATTTGCTCAATTTAATTTTTTCTAAAACTATTTTTAAATTATATCGCTTTGAACATTTTAAAATGCTCGCGTACTCAACCATTTTTGAATCTCTGGAATTTCTAGGATTAAAAAACGTTCCTCCTAAAGATATACTCCTCTGGTCTAAAAAATATGTATTTGTAAAAAATTAGGGAAATATTTATCTAGTTTTTTAAATTTATTTTTGTCAATTTCTAAAAAATCTAAAATTTCCTAACAAACAAAGATTTCTATTCAAAATTTATTGAGGTCCTAAAATGGTGACTCAAAAATTTCTGAAAGTTTTTTAAATTTTTAGACTTTAAGACCAATTAAATTTATTGGGGCTTAAAAATGCTACATTTAGAATCTAGAACTCAGAACTTTGGAAGAAATTCTACATATATATATATATATATATATATATATATATATATATATACATATATGAAATCTGCAGAAATTGACAAATTAGACTTCAGTGAATTTCAAAAATATTTAGACAAACTTCTTCAGTTTTAAAAAGCTGAAAATAATTTTCGACCAGTAGTATATATAAATATATATACAACTAAAACTTATCTAAATATTTGACTATATATATATATATAAAACATTTTTGAAATTCATTGAAGTCGAATATTTAAACATGACTGTAATTTATAAAATTTCCGGGTTATCCACATTACAGTAGCATCTAAAGATAAAAAATCTTAAATATTTACACGAGACGGAATTTTTGAGAAATTTGAAATGATTCAAAAATGTAAGAGTTTTAAGATCTAGAAATCTACAAGTCTCAGTCCTAGTCTAAATCCTAGAATAATAGAGAATAGGATAGAATAATAGAATAATAGAGAAATTAGGAATTGAATTTAATTTAATTTAAAATCTAAAAATCTCAAAATCTCGAACTTTAAGAATCAAAATCTAAAAATTATCTAAAAGTTTAAAGATCCAAGAATTCTACAAACTTAGAATTCAAAATTAAAAAAAAATCTAGTCTAATAGTAGAATATAAAAATTTCTGAATATCAGAACCAAAAAATCTCAAAATCTCGAACTTTAAGAATCAAAATCTAAAAATTTTAGAAGCCAAGAATTTAACAAACCTAGAATTCAAAATAAAAGAAAAATGGAATATACTCTAATAGTAGAAATTAAAAATTTCGAAAATCAGAACCAAAGGATTTCAGAATATCTAAATTTAATATTAAAATATAAAATTTAAAATATGATTAGTAAAATCTCAAAATCTGGAACTTTAAAAATCAAAATCTAAAATTTTAACATCCAAGAACTTAACAAACTTTAAATTCAAAATTGAAAAAAAAAAACGAAACTAATCTAAAGTAGAATCTAAAAATTTCTGAATATCAGAACAAAAGAACCAAATTTTAAAATCGAAGATTTTGAGAAACTTAGAATGTAATCCTTTCTTAATATTAGAATTTCAAAATGTCAAAACGTCACAAAGGAAAAAACTGAAAAACTTCCGAAAATCTAGGAAAATAAAAATTGGGAAAATGAAAACCCTAAGAACTTAAGACGTGAGAACCTAAATCCCGAAGAACAGACGACAACCCGAGCACGTCCTGAGAAATTCAGAATCTAAAATTAGAATTTGAGATTACGAAAATAATATTTGAGAACCAGACAATCAAAGAATAAAAATCTGAGAACCTCAGATTCTTAAGATTTTTGATTAAAAAGTATAAAATGTGATGTGAAATTTTAAAACTGAGGCCCTGTAAGCTTGGGATTGCATGACTTTGGGAACTTGCAAAATCTAAAACCTTGAAACTAAAAGAGTCGCCTGTTGCATGCTTTTTTATGAATTATAACCATAAGTCCCACACCTGTTTTTGTTGTTGACAGCTCACCATCAACAATCTTAAATCACGTCTAAGTGCCTGTTTTGATTCTTACCATAAAAATATTTCCTCTAATGGCCATTAAAACCATATCTCTGATAAAAAACTATACAACCACAGCTCCCAAGCATTAGCTTTTAAACTTGAACTAAATCTCGTCATCTTTATGATTTCACCAGTTTTTCTTTTCATAGACGCCAGATATTTGTATCTAACCGATAACATATGACATGTAAAATTACTTTTCAATGTCACACGCTCAACACTGACTACATTAATCCACGTCCAGATCCAAAACGTGCCACCAACAAGCAAAAACACCAAATTTCCACTCCGTTTCCATAAATTACAATAAAACGACCGCATAAATGCAACGTTGCCGTTTCGAAAATCGGACGATGCTGAGTTGCATTAAAAAAAAAGCCGAACGTCAACCACAATTTTATGTCCTGTAAGCAATACGAGCCATCAATAAAAAAAATCGCTTCCTCCCCTACTGCGGCCATAACCACGTTCTTCTTTTTTCCCCTACTCCGGTTTCACGGCCGGTTTCAAGAATTGGGCTTATTGTATGTCGAGTAAGATTACTGGAAAACAGTAACTTGAGGGGAAGTTGCAGGGCCGGACTCAGGTTTTATAATGAGGGGAGTGTAGACATGGCGACTGGAGGAGAGGCGTCAGCGCCGACTACGATCTAGTTGATTTGATATAAATATTGCTTTGTCCGGTTCGGGAATGTGGGATTTTTACAGACGGAGTTTCTGCAATACAATAAATCCCGGTACGGCCCACGCGTGGAATGTTATAAGTTGTAAAGACACATTGTATTACGCGTTTTATTACGTGTATTTTTGTGAAACATTTACATGCATGCAGGCGAGCAGAATGAGTTAACGTTTACGGTTTTCGAGACGATGCAACAAAACAAGTGACGTTATTTTATTATTAAAGTGTGCCCCGGGGCAAGGTTGCACATCTCCACGTTCATATTTCCCCACTTGACTGCTGAATTGGATGCGATAATTACCACGATAACTCTGTTTACCACTGGAAAACTCATTAATCACCTTAGATTTTTTTATTTCTCAATGGCTTATTTTATCTACTTGCAGATTAATCACAATGTACTCACTAACCTCAATACAGTGACATTTTTGATTCGTAATGGCGGCAAGAGGGGAGGCAAAGCGCCAACTACGATTAGACTTACACATAACGATGTGGGTTAAAAACCCGCCAATGTCGACCACCAACGAAAAAATAAAACAGTCGTTAATATAAAAATAACAAACCATTGACCCTTCGGTCTCCCAATGTCGATAAGATAAACGAATCCATTCATTACAAATTACGATGTAATTAGTCGTGATTAGCCCAATTTGCGTTACTTTAATGTAAATTTATCGAATGACGTGAGTCGGTGGGGGCTTTGATCCGGTGTGTAATTTTAACTGGAAGCGCGGCGCTCGTAAAACCATTTAATATTCATATTGAGGAACAGATGTAGAAAAAAATTGTGATTCGAAACCGTAAAATCGTTTATTTATAGGTTGTAGTTGGCTCGGTTGCTATATAACCGATTACTGTCTGGTCATGCAATAAAAATACCGAAGAGACACGGACGCTTGATCGAAACTTGCACGGAATGATTTTTATTTTTGGATTTTGGCAAGATATTTTTTTCAAACAAAAAGTCGAGAGCCATCAAATTGTCGCGACAATTTAATTTGAATTCGTACATTAATGGTGGTTGCGGGTAATTAACTGCATTCTTGGCTGTCGGGATTATAATATGCACCAGCTTAAATCTAAGTGTCGCTCTGAAATGATGCTGATCTCAATTATTTATTTTTGTGAGGGCTATTTAACGCATTCTTGGCACTTCAAGAGAAAATAAATGGTGGAGGCGCCGGAATAATAGATCGCAGTGGCTATTTTAACGATGTGTTGTTGTTTTCGATTCATTACACTAAAATAATTCTAGAAAATAATACAATGACAAGAAATGGTACTGACCTGGGTTAGTACTCTCGAGTCTACACAATCTACGTTAGTACGAAACTTTACGAAATGTGATATTTGGAGCGAAAATATGAAAACTGCATTCTTGAAATTTTTTGTACAAAAAAAAAATCAAAATCAAAGTTTTTAAGTTGATTTCAAGTCTAGCTCTAGAATTTAAAATCTAGATGCTGTAAACAGAAAAAATATCAAGATCGTGAGTAACATAATTTGAGATTGAAGGATGATAAACTAGGAAAATGTAAAATTAGACAAACCAACATCAAATAAGAATCCGGAAAATATGAGTTCTAGAAATCTAGTAACTGAGTGGGAATCTAAAAGGAATATTTGCAATAAAAAATTTAAAAATTAGAAATGTGGCTTAAAAACCTTTCACTCCAATGACAAAACTTTCCAACAGCCCAACACTTTTTTTTATTTTTTTCAACAAAAATTATTATTAGTAAGTTATAGATATTGTCTAAACATTTAATATTTCTCAGAAATAGTTTTAATAACATTTTTCCCTCTGCTACAGTATCTCCTTTGACTAGTTTTACTTTATGATAGCACTTTTTTAGATAAAGGTTCGAGTTCCGTTTTTGAGTTGTAAGTTTCAAGTCTTTCGATTGTGTTAAAAATAATTTTAAAAACTTAAATAATTTGTTCTCTAATTCTCAAGCCACACTAACTTTAAAACCGAAATTTTTGATCCTCTAACCAAAAAATTCAAAAATACTATAATTTAAGAACCCAAAAACCCAAAAATCCAATAATCCAAAAATCCAAGAATCCAAGAATCCAAGAATCCAAGAATCCAAGAATCCAAGAATCCAAGAACCCAAAAACCCAAAAATCTAAGA
This sequence comes from Cynaeus angustus, assembly GCA_030157275.1. Lineage (NCBI taxonomy): Eukaryota > Metazoa > Arthropoda > Insecta > Coleoptera > Tenebrionidae > Cynaeus > Cynaeus angustus. The sequence continues at coordinate 12,981,701 of CM058065.1, forward strand.
ATCTAAATATTCAAGAATCCAAAAATTGAAGAATCCAAGAATCCAAGAATCCAAAAATCGAAGAATCTAAGAATCCAAGAATCCAAGAATCCAAGAATCTAAGAATCCAAGAATCTAAAAATCCAAGAATCCAAGAATCTAAGAATCTAAGAATCTAAGCATCTAAGAATCTAAGAATCTAAGTATCTAAGAATCTAAGAATCTAAGAATCTAACAATAAGAATCTAACAATAAGAATCTAAAAATCTAAAATCTAAGAATCTTAGAATCTAAGAATCTCAAAAACTTCTTAAAATCTATGAATCTCAGAATTCAAGATTTATAATATAAGAATTTTAAAATTTCAAAAACCTGGAAATCCTAAAGTAAATCTTAGAATCGACGATTCTGAAAATTTATTAAAAGTTATTTAAAAATCACAAAATCTAAGAATTTAAGAGTCCAAAAACCTCAAAATCCAAGCATCCTAAAATCCAGAAATTTCAGAATTCAAGACTCTATATATAAAATTTCAAAAATCTCAAAAGCCTTTGAATGCTGCAGTATAAGTATCTTAAAATTACAAAATTTAACAAAATAAAAAATTATGGTTCCGAGAATTTTTAATATATAAATGTTGAAATTAAAAAATCTTAAATTTTAAGAAATAGAACATCGAAATTTAAAATAAATTTTAGAATATACACAAGAATCTGGAATAAAATTTTTAATTCTATTTGATGGAAAAAACAAAATTGGTTTGCATTTAAATGGATGTAATCTAAGAACTTACAGAGAACTTATAGACTTAATCAAGCAGTTACGAAAAACCCTTAGCCACCTAAATTCGAGAAAATACATCTCTAGATCTGAAAGATCAAAAATATAGAATGAGTATCTGAAAATTTAAGACTTAACCTTAAATTTTTTTAACAAAATTGTCAAGAAATTAAAAGCCTCAAAAATGACGATGAAAACATAAGAGCTTGAAAATAGTTTAAGAATTACATAACCTAATAATCTAAAAAATCGAAAAATTCAAAATCCTGAAAATCCGAAAATGTAAGTATCTTAGAATCTACAAGTCTCAGAATTTATGCATGTCAAAACATAAAAACCTAAGAATCTGAGGAATTAACAACCTGAAAATTTGTGATTCTAAGGATTCTAAAATATAAAAATCTTAAAATTATAACTTTTGAAAGCTAAAATTTTCACAGTTCATGGCACGCAGAATATCCAAATTTGTATTTTAGAGTCTAAAACTTTGAATTTTTTTTTTATGTAAAAACATAAATTAATCATCCAGTATAAGAAATTAAAAAAAAAAATGAAAATCTAGAATAAAAGAAAATAAATCTCCAAATATGAAAAAGTTCAAAAATCTTAAAACTTGTAAATTTGGAAGCTTAAAACTACGAAGAAACTACGAGTTAATCTGTAACCCAAAACCTAACCAATTGAGACCTTGAAAAATGGGGAACTTGAAAACTCAACATCTAATAGTCTGAGAAGATAAAAATATAAAAATCTTAGAATTTATGACAGCCCCAGAATCTGAAAATCTGAGAATATGAGAATCTAAGAACTATAAATTATGATTCTGAGAATCAGTCTCAATCGGAACTGAAAAACCTTAGCCCATAACAAACTTAAATCATACAAACCCGAAACTTTTAGACTCTAATAATCTACAAAATAAAATAATCTGAAATTTGATAAGAGCCAAAAAACTTAGAACATGAGAGTCAGTGAGCTTGGCAACCTGAGAACGTGAGAATCCGACGAGTGCCTTATGACCTATTTCCACGGTACCATGTCTGGCGAACAGCAGACACGATGATTGACAGTTTCAATGAAGATGGTACTTTCTAATTATGGACAATTTTTTCACGGATTCATTGCTCCAAGTTTCAAGTTTACTATGACAGTAGAAATTTTTTCATAGTTAGGGAGCCCCATTCTTTTTTTTTAATTATAAGTGCCTTGGCACTCAAGAATGCCGTGGTATAAGAAATTTTGCGGAATGTAGGAATAAAATGAGAAAAACATTGAATTAAAAATTCAAAAATGACAGAATGAGGAAAAATAAATAACATATATGGAAGAAAACGTTTTTTTTCAAATAAAACTGATTAGTTGATTTAATTAAAAGTAGGCCTTGTCTCGGCAGCCCTGCTTGTCCACTTCAAGACGTCTTTGACAGTTTGAGGTTAAACATTTATATGCAATGATGCCCGCTGTTGACACGAATGATTAAAATCGACAGAAAACAGTGATACCAACAAGCAAAAAAAGGCACAGCCGACTAGACGTTATATTTTTCATTCATAACTGCAATAAGTTCTGCCGCCACCTGCTTAAACTATGCCAAGAATGTTTGTCGGCTATAAAAAGTTCTGTCATTATTATAATAAAACGGAAGATATTTTAAATATTAAACTTGATTCATTAATCAGTTGTCAATCGGGACATTCCGCGAATTGTAACGTGCTAATTTCGTACCCCGCAGGTTTATGCCATTAACATTAATTTTTCATCGGCTCGTTAAAGCCTCAACAAAAGTATTTTGAATAAAAAAATTTATTTCTAATTTGCTCGTAACGTGTCAGAGGACAAGAACCTATATCCAGATGCTATCTCAATTTATTCGACAATAAAATTTTACAAATAAACGGTAGATGTGTTTATTTTTCTGGAAAGAAAAGCAAAAGCGAAAGTGTCGGACCACCTTGTACCATATACAAATTTAAGCTACAGTACGACCCATTTAGTTATTTATATGTGTTTCTTATAATTTCGTATTTGTATTGGCAAGAGTTGAGTAAGCGATCCGGATTATTACATCGGGTCTATTTATTTTAAAATTATCTAAATATAATGGGCAATTAGGAAAGAATGCTACACGTATCGTCAGTAAGAAAAATCGCCATGTAAAAACGACGTGACTGGATTTTTCCCCTCGAGTAACGATCGATGCAATCAATTAATTTCCGAACAAATTAACACGTCAGTCAATTTTTAAACGGACACACAATACGTGACTTGTAGGAGTAAAAAATCGTGAGCCTCATACTGTGTCAGTGGATATTTTATCGAATTGATCGAATTATGAGCGTTAAATTGATGCTGTGCTGTCATAACAGGTCTATTCGGCATTGAAAACGACCGCCAATGTTGTTTCCTCATTCAGCACTTTCACGCAAAGGTGAGGCCAATGTCGCATCTTTCCAAAAGGGGGCGCGATCCGAGGGGAAGTGGCAACCGTGACCATGGCCGCCGGCGGAGAGGCGCATCAAAGTTGATGGCCGCCAGAGGGGAAGCTGAGAGTTTGATGGCGGCCGAAGGGGAGGCTCGCCAAAAAGTTGAAGTAATGGCCCCCGAGGGGAGGCTGGAATTCCAGGCGAATTTATAAATCTGGTTGCCGCAAGAGAAATGCATGAAACATGAGAGAGATGTAGTTTTTTATGATAGTACGACCGCGGCTCGAATACTAACACGAATTAACGGTGTCGAGACGACACGTGGCCGACTGTCGATAAGGTCGATGATCGACATCGATCAATCCTCGTTAATTATCGAAAGACCACCTGTTATACGTGGCGGTAACACTTTCGCGACAGCTTTCTAAGCGGCGTCGCGACGCGGCCGGCTATAAATATCTCGCTTTACGAGACTCTTCTTTGACTTATTAATTTGTATTTAACGAGGGACCTTCATCTAGACCGCATCAAATAAACAAATCCATTATGGTTGAGTGCTTTCGGTAATAAAATCATCCCGACATGAATAATACATAAACTTTTGTTGTAACGTAATGCGAGATCCCAAACGGTCTGTTTGTCAGAATTTACTAGTCCTACTTCTACAAGTATGTTAAACCAAGACAATGACTGTAAGAAATAAGTTGTTGATGCTAGAAACGGTGTGAATGCACGGCATTTGATACTGACGGAATTTTGATAAGAAACTATTTCTCATCATCAAACGACTTTACACGGAAAAGCCTTACTTACGTTTTCAAAAAACAGAAAAAAAACAGGGACCTTAACGAAGGTTGTCTTTGTTGATACAACCTTCTCCCTGCTAGCAGGAAGTTGATTTTTTCTACAACACGCTTTCTGCAGGTGTGGGCACAGATTATTAAAATTTTATTTAAATTTTTTTCGATCGCGTGGGTAAGAAGTCTTGCATCGATCACGTCAGCACGAATTTATTACATATCTACATGATACAATAAAACTTCTGTTGCAGCGCACCTCTTGTTATTCATCTGTATTTATCAATAAAAAATACACTACTACTTGTTTTAGTGATTAAAAAAATTAAAAAGACGTCAAAAATAGTAGGAGACAGAAAATAAACACTTCATATTCAAATTATGATTTTACGAAAGCAAAAACGTGTCGAAATGGTGACATAGGAAACATTAAATTTTTATGCACTTGAACTTTGGCCTTTTAATCAAGTTGTTTATATAAATAATGACGCCAATGATGGCCAGATTTTGAGTTTTCAACTTTTGCGTCAATGAATTAAATTATGAATGAAAAGATTAAGAATTAAACTTATTGTTAGTAGTAATAAGCATAACAGATGTTATCTTTTATAACTTTAAAATTTGTACAAGATTTAATCAGCTCCAAACCTCAAAATCAATAAGCATATTTATGGTTTTTTCGACAAAAATATCTGCTATAATCAAGAATTTTACATGAAATATATTTTTCTATTTACACCAAGAGTATTCTTAAATTAATTAAATATTAAGCCTGATGGAAATGAATTTTTAGAACTTAAAATTCACTGAACCTGTGCGTTTCTCTCCTGCAAGTATCATATTTTTGAGTATGTAATCAAAATACATGTATTTAAGATAACTCATTTTTAATTGTATTTTTTTTCACTTTTAAAAATATTTCAAGATTTAAAGAAAGATAGATTTAGAATACTGCAAAATTTACAGAAATATTGACACTTCAAATGTGGCGTTTAAAAATTTAAAGTTTTATGTAAAAAATCCAATGTTTTTGAAAATTTCAATTTCTTCAACGAAATGTGGATTTTTACAATTTCTAAACTAACGGCTTTTGGTTTAAGTTTGTTTAAAGAAACGAACGATTCTACAAATTCTTAATTTCTACATTTTTAAATATTTAAAACTTAAATTTATAATCTTTTGATGATGCAGAAAAAAACAAATTTTATTTCTTTAAGCAAGAATCTTCTCAAATTTATAAAAATTCCTCGAATTATGATTAAACGAAAGAAAAAATTTAAAGACTTAAAATTTTATCACCTTAAAGATTCTATTGATCCTGAAACTTATTACTTATTTTCTATTATTTCTACTATCTTTTTATATTTTCTTTAATATTCTAATTCTGGAAATACTGAAGGTTAAAACATATTTTTTTCAAATCTAACAATTTAACAACAATCACTCTAACACTAACAATTTATAAAATATGAAAATTTTTGAATAATTTTAACGTTTTGCGAAAATGTGCATTACGAAATTCTACAAAAATAAAAAAAAACTTCGTTTTTCTAAATTTTGCCTAAAATTATTTAGAATTTACCTATTCCAATAGTTAAGAAACAATGTTAACACTTTGAACAATTAACTTTATCGTGTTTTAAATTTTGAATTTTTGAGAAATTTCAGATACATTTTGTAAATATTTGACAGAATTCTTTAACAGATTTTCGTTTTTCAGAAATTCTTAAAACAAAGTTCTATAAAAAAATCCTAGAAAAAATTGTTTTAGAAACTTAATTTAGAAATTTAAAGAAATTCCGGATACTGAGTTACTGCAATTTTTGAAAAAATTTTGAAAATTGTGAAATAATATTAATATTCAATTTGAATTATATTTATATTTCACAACATTTTGGCAATTAATCTGTTAAAATTTAATAAAATTAAAAAAAACGTTTGAAATCTAGAAACTTCTGGTCACTTTTTAAGTTTTTTATTATTAATAAAAATTGTAAAATTATGTATTCCAGGTCGCCAACAAAAAAGAAAAAACTCTTAGACACCAAAAATTCTTAAAACTAAAAACATAAAAATCTGTAAACATTTTAAAGGGATTTATAATTCTGCCGATTTTGGAAATCGTAGATTTTTAGCAAAATTCTTGATCTGAAAACAGAAAATTTTGAAAACTCTAAAAACTACAAAAATCCAAGCAAAAATAATCGTGAACACTTTCTTAAGTTTAACCTTTTTTTTATTTAAATCCTTTTAACATTGAAAAAAAATACGCTTAAGTTTAGAAAAAATGTGAAAATTTAAAAAAATTGTAGACAATTTTTGGGTTCTTCTATATTTTGAAAATCGTGGTTCTTTCGTATATTCTGCATTCTAGATCGCCAACAAATTTGAAAAATTAAAAAAAAAAATTGAGCTCTTATTTAAATTAATTTAAAGATTAATTTAAATTAATCTTTAAATTTAAAATTAATTAAAGGCTTTGGATGTCCTTAAAATCAAAATACGAGGAGTAGAAAATACCTAATTTAATAAAAGCACAAAATAAAAAGTTGAAAACATTCTGGATGATTTGAAAGATTCTGTAGCTTTTGAAATAAATTTCTGATAACTAAAAATTAGAAAAATCCTCGCGAACATAATGGCAGATTTTTTCTCAAATTTAATTTTTAAAATCAATTTAAAACTAATGATCTTATTGTAAAAAAGAAGCTACCAAATTCTTCATTAAAAATAAATGTAAAATTTTTAAAAAAATTGCACATTTTAGAAATCGACATTTTGCAAAATTTCTTATTCACTTCACGACACATACATTTTACGAACATTTTTTAGAAACTGAAAAATATTGAACAAAATAAATGAGAAAAATTATGATGTTCTTAAATCAAAAAAATGGAGGACCACAAACTGTCAACATGTCCAAAATTCCTCAAAAAACCAAAATCTGACTTTACAGAGCTAATTAATTAATTTACAAATAAAATAAAGTCCTTTGCTACTTTGATAGTGCAATTTTCCAGCAGACTTCCTAAAGAAAGGACAACTTAATCACAGTATACACGCAGCAGCACACTTTCACTGCATTTAAACGCAATTTCTGCAAAAGCTCGCCTAACAAGGGACATATTTTACCTACTGGGCTAGTCCGCACGGGCACGTCAACAAGAATTTGTCATTTTTACGAAACGATCCTATTAAAAAACCGGTTTGGTATAAATCTCCAGCAGGAGCTTTTGCTGATTGTCCGTATAAAATATGCTTTGTGTCTGCCCGATTATGCCACAAGTGATTCTGACCTGACCCAAATTCCTCCATTTTACTGTTGCAAATCGGAATTTTCAATTCCTGCTGCTAACATGGGACAATCGATATTATCCATTCCACAAGAATGTTGATTAAAAAAAAATATCGTGTTGTACAAGCAGGAATTTTGTCCTCGTAGCGTGATACGAGCAAATACGATTATTTATCGCAAAACTGAAAAGTAGTCATTAGCGGTCGATTAGTTACAATGCAGAAACATTTTCCGTGTTGATGATTTCAATTATACTAATTCCTGGTTGCGAGAAAACAGAAATTAGACAGGTTATAATCAGTGTTGAGGAAATGAAACAACCAGTTGGATTTTCACAAAATTGAAGAGAAACACGCAGATTGCTGGGTTCCGTGACATCGCAACTATTCTTAAAGTTTTAAAATTCTAAAGTTGTGCAAGAATTATTACGAAAACGTAAAGGAAGAGATACATATTTCATGGTTTATTTAGTACTGTCGCAAAGTGCTTCGCAACCGCACTCGAATTTTATTTAATTCTTGACCCATATGATTCAAACTAAAATTAGTCCTGTCTACTTTAAGCGTAAACGAAACTGAAAAGTTTATATATTCAAGAATTGATACAGCAACAGTATTCGTTTAAATATTATTATTTCGACTTGGCCGCGAAAGATTTTGTGTGAACCTAATTTTGGATATTCTTCGGTAGGAACAAAGAAATAGTTTTTTTCGTAAACATGGAAGACTATTTCTCAAAGGTGTAAGAAACATTTTCCAGCCAGCACAAAAAAAGTTTGCGGTATACGAAGTCGCCTTTACCAATGTCATCAATGAAATCTCGGCTCGTTAATGTTTATTGCAATAAATTAAATGTCAGGTTCCAATTCATTCATTGAACAAATTTTTAAATTGATTGATATGAGACGTGTATTTACGTTACACAAAAAAAGATTCATCGACGTTAACTTTCGACAAGAGTAAAAAAATTCAAATTTCAATGACTTATCGATGAGTTAAAATTTAGAAAACTGATAAAAGGCAATAGTTAAAACTGATAAAAGGCAATTGTTTTATTTACAAAAAAATTTAGATCAACGCATAGTTATAATTTAATTCCTGCTAAAATTTTTACCTTTTTCGAGAAATGTGACAGCTTCTGGAAGCTCTACAATTTATTAAAAATAAAATAGGGAAAAAAATTACAAAATATTTTTTAAACAGAAGATTCTGCAATATTTTGAATAAAACATTTTAGACATTTTGATATTTTTAGATATTTTACGGATTCAAAAGTTCTAAAATTTTTGAAGTAAATTACGTTTTTCCAAGACTCCTAAGCTTGTTTACAGAAATAAATTAAGAATTCTGAGAATTCTATATATATTTAAATTACTATTTTAAAGAAAAATTTTTTTTTAACTTTTAGTGTCCTTAAAAATTAAAAAATTATATCAGAAATTGTTCTATTTTTTAAACAGAAATTTTGTTCAAGATATGATGAAAATAAAATTTTAAAAATAATGAATAACAAAACAAGCAATTTAAAGAATTTACTTTAAACACAAAAATAAAACACTTACATAAAAAAAATAGTAAATTTAAAAAAATGGAAATGGTTTTTGGTTTGCCAATTTTTGGAAATTCGGCACATTTTCGAAACGCAAATATTTTGTAAAATTATAGAATTTGAACAAACTTAAAAATTTTAAGATTTCACTAAGATTTTTTTAAAAATAAAATTTTTGGAAATAATGTACTTAAAATAAGACAGTGAGAATTGTTTTATTTTTTGGAAATTATAATTAAATTTTCTAAAAGCTTTTAGAAATGATAAAAATTGAAGAAAAACTACTACTAAAATAATTTTATAATTTTATTTAGATTCTATCTAAAAATCTAAATCTTTATTAGTTTGAAGAAAAAATTTTTCTCAACATTTCTTTCTTTTTAAATAAAATTTTTTTCGGAGGTATATACAATTTGAAAATCGTAACTGATGCTCAAAATTTTAGAGTTTTAAATTTACATTTTGAATATTTTTCAGAGAAATTTCTTTAAAATTCCAAGAAGAACCTACAGCCAAACATTTTTGAGCTTTCGATTTTAAATGATTCTGCACATTTCTTAATTCAAGCAAATTGTGCAAAATTCTGCAATTTTGACCTCCAATGAATTTTCAAAATTTTAAACCCATTTTCTGAAAGATCTATAAATGATGAAATTTTAAATAATCTTGACCATAATTACACTTTTATGGGAAATTAAAAAATTGTTATGGTTTTAAAACAGAAAAAATCCAATTTTTAATTTTAAAATAATATGCAAGAATTTTGGAAGATTTGCTTTGAAACAATTTTAGTAAATTTAAAAAAAAATCAAGAAAAATGGTTAAATGATCCAAAATATGTAGCGTTCTTTTAAGTTAAAAAAAAGAAATATGAATAGTTAAAAAAAATGTAGCAAATTGTTTGAAATTCTGTCCTTTAGATTTAAAAAAAAAAAACTCAAAATTTCTAAAAATTTCAAAAATTATTGTAGATCTAACAAAAAAAATTGACAATATTTTTTTAAAATTCTAGTGCTCTCATATTTCAAAATTGGAGAAATGCACAAACTATTACAAATGTTGACATTCTAAAATTGTATAAATTCTTTCAGTCAAGCAAAAATCGTAAATTCTTATAATTAGCTAAATTTTTAAGAGATCACAATTTTTATTTAATAATTATTAATTACGAATACCGTAAAAGAAAATTCCGGAGAAAATGTTTAAATAAAAAAATGTGAATTATATTTAACTTTGATAAATCCAGTAAAAACAGACAAAAATTTGCTTATATTGCAAGAAAAATAAAAAGAAGCCGTTGTAGAGCACCTACTGTAAAATTTTCAGAAAATCTCAAGAATTTTCTGCTCTGTCATACTTCCACTTTTAAAAGCAATTTAGCATAAATTAATATCCGATGTGTTTTTAAACACCTCCGTTGTTTACTACACGCGAGAATATGATTATTTTACTGCTCAGCCTCATTTCAATTTTAGTACAAATTCCTGACGAGTATAATCCTAAAAAATGAATAAAATCATCGTGGCATTTCCAAAATGTTCAATAAATTTCTTAAGGTCATCGACTGCGGATAACCATCACAATAAATAAAGATATTAACTTCACATCACCACCATTTAAAAAATCAAAATTCCTGCAATAATAGGAATCGTGTGAAGTTCAAGTTTAACATTAACATTCAGTGTGAGGTAACAATAAAACGATCCACGACAAGAATTTCAGAAATCTCTCCCTGGTAGTTGTTCAAACCACTTTCCCTTGAGATAACATCACAATTATCCAAGAATCTGTCTCATATTTCAAACGGTTGAAATTTAAGCCGGCAATAATTTTTACGATCGAACAATTAGTTCGCAGCCTAAATATTTGTAGTGCCCTTAATTACTGTCTTATTTAACGAGTTTTAAATTTCAAAGGTTGCACGGAACTGAGAATCGATGATTAATGTCTGCAATTAATACAATAGTCGAGAAAAGTGTAAAAGCACAATTTCACTTTCTATCCCATCTATTAGCATGCGAATCATCAATATGCAAATGAAATCTTCGTAAATTCGTTACATCACCTCTTGAATAACTTAGAAAGCACCCACATTTTTTCACTCACCCCGGTAAAAATAACCCATCAAGTTCAATAATCCAATCGTAAAGGGCACTGACTGGTCTGTGTATTATTTTAGCGAAAAAAAATTATTTTTAGCATTGACGCTGTCGTCGCGATTACACAATACGTAAACATACTTTTTCAACAGTTTACAACGAATCGAAATTTATTTCATAATTAAATGGAATCAGTCATCGGAAGTTCAATAACTGATTATAATTCGCTTTATTTGTGTTATTACCAGCAATCAATTCCTGGGAGCAGATGGCGGTCTGCCTTCTTAATTGATGATTGTCTAAAAAATATAAACGGACAGCAGGAATTGCCAGACGTGTATCATGCGTACTGAAAGAATTTATTCGGAATGAGTTGCAAAATTCCAGTTTTATTAATAGAGAGAAATTGTCACTGTGCGTAAAAATAAGCAGACGCAGGAATTGTCTTGGATTTATCGGGATTGAACGCTGTCCAAACGGGGTCCAGAAACTTCCTGCTATTAAATCAAAATCGTGGTCTCAAAAAATATTTTTAGAGGTTTTGAAATGAAGTTTTTTTAAGATGATTTATGTTGAGACGATTTTTAAAATCCCAAGAAATTCTTCGGGTTTAAATTTTGTGAAATTTTCAACGATCGAGATTATTCAGAGTGTAGCAATTTTTGATAAACTAGGCATTTTCAAATCTAGAAGCAATTTTAGACAAATCAGTTTAATTCCTATGGCTCTTCCGGCATCACAAAATTTACATGATACCTAAAGTATGAATATAATGTTTATTTTAATAATAGTTTTCAGAATCTCAAGTATTTCCTGAATCTAAAAAATACGAAAATTTTGTATATTACGTTTACCTCAGAAATTTTGGATTTCATAATTAAAATTTTAGAAATTGTATAGTTTAAAAAAATAGAGGAAAAACCAAATCCTACAGAAAAAATGCTAATTTAAGAATTCTTGAAAATTCTAGAAATTCTATTTTATTATGAATTTTGCGAGACTTTAGCAAACTTTGTAAAAATACGTGTTCTACATCTACAATAAATTGTAGAATTTCTTAGGAACGTTTTCTAAAGGAAATCGTGGATTATTTTTAAAATTAGGTCTTGTAGAATTCCAGTACTTCTGAAAATTTTTAAAAAATTTAAAAAATCTTTCTAAAAGTTCTAATTATAATAAAAAATCTAAAATCTTGGCAAAAATAATTTTGAATTTTATAAATAAAAAAATAATCTTAACATGTAGGTAAACATGACTATCCTAAAAAAAACTAGATGAGATTTGAGTTCTTCTCGAGCTCCGATTTTGCTACTTTTAAAAATACCAAAAATTTTAACCAAAATGATTTTGAAAAATTCAAGAATACTTTTAAATTTTCATAACTTTATGAGATTTGAAATTTTACATTTTCCAAAATACGACTTTTTCTGTTTTTTTTTTCTGGATAAATCATAAATATTTTTTAAAATTTCGTCTTCTAGGCAACCTTTGTAGAAAACTCTTGGAGGGTCTTAGTGTAGTATAAATTCAACTTAAGTTAAGTTTTTTAATTTTTTGTTGCAAGAGTTTTAGGTTTTTGTTTATAAATTTCGAAAATTTATTGGAGATTTACAAGTTCGCATTTAAAAAACATCAACTTTTTAATGTTGCATGTTTTTTACATTTTGCATATTACGAGGTTCCACACATCTAATCGTAGAATCGTATATACTTTTCAAAATTCCAAGTCTCAAAATAAATTTTCAAAATTTTTAGAGAAAATTTCTAAAGGGTCTAAAAAAAATCAAATTCAAAAATAAATAATTCAACTAATTATAAACAACGTTACTATGTAAGTAAACAAATTTGAAAAGCGTTTCCAGATTTAAAATATGAAACTCGGATTCCTTAAATGATTGAAAATTAAAATTAAACTTTAAGACTATGATTTGGGTTGTAAATTTTTAAATTTTCAATACTTCGACGGCCCATATTTTAGTAAATTTTTGGCATAAAGTAGAGTGTGACGAGAATTTATGGACTTTAAAAATTATAAACATCTAAAGTATTCATGGAATCTAAAAAATCCAAAGGAACTAAAAAAACCAACACACCGCAAAAAATTTATAAAAAAACCAAAATGTTTAAAATCTAAAAGATACAAAAAATGTAGAAAAGCCAGAAAAGTTCAGAAAATCTGAAAATTCCGAAGCATCTAAAGAGTCTAAAAAATTCGGAGAATCCGATGAATCGAAATAATCGCAAAAATACAAAAATCGAAAGGATCCAAAAAATCCACAGAATCCAAAAAATTTAAGGAACCTAAGGTATAAAAAAAATTGAAAAAATCCAAAGAATTAAAAAATCTAAAGAATGCTAAGCATTCGATATATAAAGATTATAAAAAATCTTTAAACTCTAAGAATCTCCAAACAATCCTAGAATTGTTTCAACGTATATGCATTTTTTTGCATACTTTTTAAAACTCGTTGCATATTTTGATCACGTTTTCATAACCATTATTTCCATAATTCGCTATTGTTAACACATTTAGAATTTCCAAAACTTCCAAAACTTTTATAAAAAATTACCGAAAAAATTCTTATAATTTTTTAGCTCTTCTAAAATTTTAAAATGGTCAGGTAAAGTAAAAATTTGATATTTTTACTCACAGCATAGTTTTTTTAACTTTTAGAGATTTAGTGTTTTAAATTTTCCAAAACGTTTAATATCTGAATGAACGGTTTTTTTTTTCTTTTTTTGGAATTAAAAATATAAATAAAATTGTAAATATTTTTTTAAATTTTGTATTCTAAGCTTCCAATCAACGTCACCTTTAAAGAAAATTTGTGAAAGGTCTGAATGTAGTGTAAATTCAACTTAAGTTAAGATTTTTATTTATTTTTTTGTTGTGAGTTTTCGTTTTTTTCATTAATTTCGAAAATTTATTGGAGATTTACAAGTTCACATTAAAAAACGTCTACATTTTTAACCTTTTTTTATTTTGGATATTACGAGGTTCTAGACATTTTGCCAATCATAAAATCAAAAATATTTTTCAAAATTCTAAGCCTCTGATAAATTTTCAAAATTTTTGGAAAAAATTCCTAAAAGCTCTAAAAAATATTAAAATTCAAATAAGGTAATTTTGAATAATTCAGGTGATTATAAACAGCCTTGCTGTGTGAGTGAACATATTTAAAAACCATTTCCAAATTTAAAAATTGAAACTCATAAATTCATAAAATGAATAAAAAAAATTTTGGAGTTGACGACCATATTTTAGTTTTAATTTATGAATTATAAAAAATATATAAAATAAATAAAATATATATATTTTCTAAAAATTGTAAACATCTAAAGAATCTAAGGAATCTAGAAGATTCAAAACAGCTAAAAAATTTGACACGCCTCAAATAACAAAAAAACAATATACATAATCAAAATCTAAAAGATCCAAAAAATATAGAAAACTATCAATTTAAAAATATTAGAACATCTAAAAAATGCACCGAATCTCAAAAATCCGGACAATCCGAAAAATCGGAAGAATAGAAAAAATCCAAAAAATCCAACAAATTCAAGAAATCCAAGAAATTTAAGGAATCAGAAGCAGTGAAAAAGTCCACACGAATTAAAAAATGGAAAGAATCCTAAGTATTCGATGTATAAAGATTATTAAAAAATACTAAGATTCTAAAAATCTAATTAAACCAAAAAACCCTAAAAATTGCATTTTTTGCATATTTTTTAAAACACGTTGCATATTTTGTCCACAATTTTATAAACATTGTTGTAAAATATTTCGCTTTTCGTAGTCACTATAAAAATAATAAACAAAATAAATTCTTGGGTATATTTAGAACTCTTTGCTTCATTTCCTTAATCCAGTAGGAGTGTAACAAAGCTGGCATTTCGTGACAACGTCGTTATACAGAACATAAATTATGAAAGTAATAAATATCTATTAGTAAGAATCAATGAGCTGTTGCTTTTCTGGGATAAAGGTTAACGCATACATTTCTCAATCCCGCGGGACTTGCTATTTAATGATATATGAATCCAATTTTCTATATTTCACGCTAATAACACACGATTCTTTTTTCTTGGCAAAATTACACAAACTATTGTATAATTTCTCTCATAAATTTCAGTTCTTTTTGCTGAAAAGTTGGCAACAACTCCCACGCACACTGCGGATTCCTCTCAAAACATCTACAACTTGGCAGCCGGAGATTTAAATATCCAGATCATTACCGACCATTACTTATGGCACGATTTTAATAAAAATGGTGGTCTAAGAATACAATTTAGATTTATGGAGGCTATGAAGTTTGTTGTTTAGCCGTTGACAAGGCTTTAGCTGCTCGAAAATTATAGCTGTGTAAATGATGACAAGATTTTGTGAAAATTTCGAAATTTTTAAAGGCAATTAAGTTTAGTAAAATAAGTCGTAAAGCGTCTTTTGTTTGAGGGCCAAGAAATTGTAAATTATGATCTTCGTGAGTGTAAAAAATGTAACTTATGTTTTAGCCTGGCACGAAAATAAGTAAAGAAAGCAAAAATAATAGCGCTAAAATAAGAACATTTGTGGAAAATTTAAAGTCACAGCAAAACACAGTGTGTCCATAAAGTCAAATCATTTCTCACCAATGACGGTCGCAATCTACCAACGCTGAAGCTACAGCAGTGTCAAGAAATATTTTCTAGAAATGAATGTACTTTCTATTTTGCTGCTGTAAAAAAATTGTTAACGCATAAATTTTGAAGGCGTCAACAAACCCTTGTCCTTACTTCAGGAACATTTTTTCGGTTGGTAACACCCATTGAACGAAATGTCAAATGCCAGTGTGAGTTTGAGGTTATAGTTCCAGGCCAGGTACAGAAAAAATAATACAGCAAATCAACCGTGTCTTTTTCTGCAGTTTGTGGTATTTCTGGCATAAAAATTTTGAATTTTGCAATTTCACTTGCAAAAAATAACAATTATGTTTAGTCTAGTTAATTTCAATTTAAAATTTTGTTTTAATGTGAACAGTGTCACTAACTGTTACAAAATCCCTAAATTACCAAAATTAGTGACAAATATGCATTTAGTTTGTAAATTAGAAAAATATAAAAATAACATGAAAAAATGGTTTTTAAATTTAAGAAGACTTGAGTTGCAAATTTAAAATTGATAAAAACTAGTTTTTCAAAATTCTGAAAATGCAACTGCAACCTATTTTTGTTTCATAGGCTCTCAGAAATCTAAATTTCAAATAAACTTTACAAAATAAATATTACCATCAAAATAGAGAAAAAAAAATAAAAAAACACCAAGTCATAGAATAACAATATTAGGAAAGAATTGAAAAAGAAGATGTCCTAGATAAAAACAAAAAAAAAGAAGAAAAAACGTTCGACAAGGAAAGAAAGATAGATAAAATACAAAGAAGAACAAAATTTAACATATAAAATAGATGACAAAAGTTCCGAAGAAAAACGACGTCGTTAAAAATGAAAAAAATGATACAAACGAAACAAAAAAAAACATACTCAAAACAAAAAGACAATTGATTCCCGAGGTATGGTGTCAATTTATGAACGAAATTTTGGTACTAAGAATACAGAAAAACAAAGAAAATCAAAAGATCGCGAAAAACAAGAAATCAAGATGCAAGATCTGAAACGCGCACTAAAAATGATGAAAATAGGTATAGCCAGTAGAAGATATCAAATTAACGCAGATCTAGAAGAAATAAAATGGTTATTTAAAACTTTTATATATATATATATATATATATAACCCAACATAAACTAAAATAAATAATAATAAACCAGAAGAAGAAGAAGCTTCAGTAATATAATGTAAAGTAATAATTTATAAATGAAAAAGCAACAAAAGATAACACTAAATATAAAATAAAAATGTTAATGGAACAAACTAGAAAAAATGACAGCATATGTAAAAGATGTTTTAAAATTTGACGTCGAAGTTGGCGATGATAAAATATTTATATAACGAACAACAATTTCTGACACATATGCCAGTTTATTTGATTTTCATACTTAGATTTGAGTCTCTATTTTTTATTTGTTACAAATGATAAATGTAATATAATATGTAATAAATATAATAAAATATCATGTTGAACTGCCACATCAAAAGTAAGGTTAGGTACAAAGGTAAAATCGACAACATCATTTCAATAAACCAACTTTGACGTTCAATTAAAAAAAACGAGAATGTGTGTCTATGTACTAAACGAGTAACACTGAGCACAAGAAGTCTATACAAAAAAAAAGACAATGAAATGGTTTTATGGTAGCGTCGAACAATTCGTCGCTCGATAAAAACTGTCGACTAGTCACATGACTTAAAATTGCACTATTCCGAATTGCATTTGATTGGCCAGTTCAATAGCCTAAATATTGTATTCCATTCGATTCAATCAGTCCAGCGGTCACGTACTTTTATTGAAATATTTTTTATTTTAAAAATATGAATTATAATTAAGTATTGTTTTTTTTTTCAAAATTTTATTACTTTTTAACGAACGCCACTGTTACAATCAAAAATCTCCATTTGCAGTTATTTAATTTTGTTTACAAAGTATCGTGACTAAAGATATAATCTGAAAATTTGAAGGTACTTAAAATCATACGTAAACGACTAATCTTTCCGTGATCAATTTTTTTCATCGAAATGATTATTTTCCATTCGTAAGGAGTTTTTTTCTACAAAGACAAATTTTTAAAACAACTTTTATGATGAACACTGTTAACGTAGTGGATCCTGTTGGTTATAAATGCCCTGAGAATTTGTCGTCAGCGTTAAAAATATACAGGGTGATTTACGTTGAACTTACATTAGACGTTTCTTAATAACTACAATTAATAATCATCCAAGATTTGGGCCATATAAGTAATCTGGTCATAAGAATCGAATAAAAACATCAGCAAGTTGGTAACACTTTTGGTTATAATACTGGAAGTTTATTTATTTTCCTGTTTTTACAGAATTCAAGGAAAATACATTTGCATTAAATTTATGTCTTTATTTTTAAATGTTGAATAAAACTAGTTTTTTATTTTACATATTTGTTTAACGATTAGTACGCTTGATGTTGACCTCTGTTGTTGCACACGATAGTTGAGGACTCAAATGTAACAACGCGTCCTGTTAAGCGAATAAAATACGCTATTTTTTTAAAAATTTGTCTAAACAAGTCTACAAAAGTTAAAAAGGGGTTCAAAAGGTCCAAGGAATCTAAAACATTTTGTAAAATTTCTAGGAAGAATTTTAAAAAGCTATTACAAAAGCATTGAAAATGTAGGTAATCTTCAAAAAAAATGAAAAATTCAAAAAATATAGAGAAAATAATTCAAGGTATCTAAAATTTAAAACGACCATAGGAATACAAAACAATCCAATGTACTCAAAATTTTAAATAATCCAAAATTAAACTAGAGATTTTATAATAATATAATTTCAAAAAAAAAGTCAAAAAAACAAAATATCCAAAGCAAACTTGAGAATATTAGAAATTTTAAAAATCGAGAAAAACTAGTAAAATTAAAATTCCACTAAAACCAAAGTATATGAAAATTTTTAAAAATTTTACAGTCCAAACAAACTAGTAATTTTAGAAAAATATGATTTCAAAAAACATTCAAAAAAACAAAATATCCAAAGCAAAATTGCAAAGAATCCCGAAACTATTAAAAATATTAAAACCTTACAAATCTAGAAAAAATAGCAGAACAAAATTAAATTCAACTAAAATAAAAGAAAAAAACAGGAAATAATAATATTTTTAAAAAATCCAACATTTGATAATCTAAGCAAACTAGAAATTTTAGAAAAAATACTTTCAAAAATCGTTCAAAAAGCAAAATATCCAAAGCAGAGTTGCATAGAATCTCGAAACTATTGAGAATATTAAAAACCTTAAAAATCTAGAAAAATTCAAATTCAACTAAAACAAAAAAAAATTAAAACTTCCAAAATTTTATAGTCTAATGAAAATATGATTTCAAAAATTAGTCAGAAACAAAATATCCAAAGCAATATCTCAAAAAATTAGTGAAGAAAATTTAAATCAACTAAAACAAAAAAAGATAGGTAAATTTATACAACCGTGACATCTAAAAGAATGCGCAAAGTCCAAAGAATCTCGAAAATCTGAAAAAAATTAAAAAAGTAAACATTCTAACACAATTAAAAAAACTAAAAAAAAGTCGAGAAAATATGATTCATAAAATCCAAGAATCAAGTATCCACTTAAAAAATCAAAAATTACAAAAAGTACATTTAAAAGTTCTATTGTATGAAAATTTGCATATTTTGATATTTGTAACATATTTTGTTAGTTGCTATTAACATAATTTTGCAAATTTTGTTGTTTATTTTTCACTTTTTAATTCATACTTTTAAATTTCATCTCAAAATTGGAAGACAAAATATTCTATGCAAGGAAATCGCTAATCCAAACATATAATTTTAGTTTTTATAGAAAAAGTATAGTTTTGGGCACCAAACTGTTCATTCTGGTTACAAAAGTCAAAATGGCTATGCAAACAAAGAAAAACAAGTTTTTTTTTTGTTTATAGTAAAACACGTACGTAATAAGACTTTGTCTCAATGCTGTTTCACGGAAAAGTAACTTTTAATAAAAATAAAAAGACCACCTGACACAGATATCAAGAACACAATTAATTCAGCAGATTGTGCCTAGCCAGTGGCAGATTTTCTAAAGAGTTTGTAAATGACTGTCTTTTCAGCAAAAAGCGAACTTTCGAAGGTCTTTGCTTTTAGACTCCAGTACAGTTTTATCACACTTTGTAATATGTGCGTTGAATATCGACGAATCTATCGATTTTTTTTAGGACATTAAACTTATTATTATATTACCCATTTCTGAAGTTTGCAAAAATACCATTCTCATTTAAGAACATCACTCTGTATAATTATTATTATAATAATGTATATTATTATAATTATTAAAATCATACGTAAACGACTAATCTTTCCGTGATCAATTTTTTTTCATCGAAATGATTATTTTCCATTCGTAAGGAGTTTTTTTCTACAAAGACAATTTTTTTAAACAACTTTTATGATGAACACTTAACGTAGTGGATCCTGTTGGTTATAAATGCCCTGAGAATTTGTCGTCAGCGTTAAAATTATACAGGGTGATTTACGTTGAGCTTACATTAGACGTTTCTTAATAACTACAATTAATAATCATCCAAGATTTGGGCCATATAAGTAATCTGGTCATAAGAATCGAATAAAAACATCAGCAAGTTGGTAACACTTTTGGTTATAATACCGGAAGTTTATTTATTTTCCTGTTTTTACAGAATTCAAGGAAAATACATTTGCATTAAATTTATGTCTTTATTTTTAAATGTTGAATAAAACTAGTATTTTATTTTACATATTTGTTTAACGATTAGTACGCTTGATGTTGACCTCTGTTGTTGCACACGATAGTTGAGGACTCAAATGTAACAACGCGTCCTGTTAAGCGAGTAAAATACGCTATTTTTTAAAAAAAAATTCTTTAAACAATATATTTACTAAGTCTACAAAAGTTAAAAAGAGGTTCAAACAGGTCTAAAGAATCTAAATAATTTTGTAAAATTTCTAGGAAGAATTTTAAAAAGCTATCACAAAAGCATCGAAAATGTAGGTGATCTACAAAAAAAAAAAAAAAATATATAGAGAAAATAATCGAAGGTATCTAAAATTTAAAACGACCATAGAAATACAAATCGATCCAATGTATTCAAAATTTTACAGTATAATTAAACTAACGATTTTAGAAAAATATGATTTAAAAAAAAATACAAAAAAGTCAAAAACACAAAATATCCAAAACAAACTTGCATAGAATCTCGAAACTATTGAGAATATTAGAAACTTTAAAAGTCGAGAAAAATTAGTATAAAAAATTTAAAGTCTAAAACTAGAAATTTTAGAAAAATATGATTTCAAAAGACATTAAAAAAAACAGTCAAAAAAAACAAAATATCCAAAACAAAATTGCAAAGAATCCCGAATCTATTAATAATATTAAAAACCACAAAAATCTAGAAAAATTAGCAGAAAAAATTTAAATTCTACTAAAACAAAAGAAAAAAAAATCAGAAAATAATAAGATTTCTAAAAAAATTCAAAATTTGACAATCTAAGCAAACTAGAGATCTTAGAAAAAAATAATTTCAAAAATCGTTCAAAAAACAAAACATCCAAAGCAAAGTTGCATAGGATCTCAAAACTGTAGAGAATATTAAAAACCTTAAAAATCTAGAAAAATTCAAATTCAAATAAAACAAAAGAAAATTTCTAAAAGTTCCAAAATTTTATAGTCTAAACGACCTAGAGATTTTAGAAAAATATGATTTCAAAAAACATTCAAAAAATAGTCAGAAACAAAATATCCAAAGCAATATCTCGAAAAATTAGTAAAAAAATTCAAAATCAACTAAAACAAACAAAAGAAGTGTAAATTTATACAACCGAGACATCTAAAAGAATACGCAAAATACAGAGAAGATCGAAAATCTGAAATTTTTTTAAAAATGTTTAAAGTAGAACAGAAATAATTTTAGAAAACTAAACATTTTAACATAATTAAAAAAAAAACTAAAGAAAAGTCGAGAAAATATGATTCATAAAATCCATGAATCAAGTATCCACTTAAAAAATCAAAAATTACAAAAAACATTTAAAAGTTCTATTGTATGAAAATTTGCATATTTTGATATTTGTAACATATTTTGTTAGTTGCTATTAACATAATTTTGCAAATTTTGTTGTTTATTTTTCACTTTTTAGTTCATACTTTTAAATTTCATCTCAAAATTGGAAGACAAAATATTCTATGCAAAGAAATCGCTAATCCAAACATGTAATTTTAGTTTTTATAGAAAAAGTATAGTTTTGAGCACCAAACTGTTCATTCTGGTTACAAAAGTCAAAATGGCTATGCAAATAAAGAAAAACAAGATTTTTTTTTTGTTTACAGTAAAACACGTACGTAATAAGACTTTGTCTCAATGCTGTTTCACGGAAAAGTAGCTTTTAATAAAAATAAAAAGACCGCCTGACACAGATATCAAGAACACAATTAATTCAGCAGATTGTGCCTAGCCAGTGGCAGTTTTTCTAAAGAGTTTGTAAATGACTGTCTTTTCAGCAAAAAGCGAACTTTCGAAGGTCTTTGCTTTTAGACTCCAGTACAGTTTCATCACACTTTGTAATATGTGCGTTGAATATCGATTTTTTTAGGACATTATACTTATTATTATATTACCCATTTCGGAAGTTTGCAAAAATACCATTCTCATTTAAGAACATCACTCTGTATAATTATTACATTGTCACTCACGTTATATTGCAGAAAATAAAACCCAAGGTTACTAAACCCAACTCTATCCCAGTAACCACGCTAATTCCTGCTAATGGAAAATGATAGGATACTCATTACACATCATTTTTTCAATTCTTGGTAGTCATCATTAAAAAGCTAAATTATCATTACACCCTTTCCTTCAACACAATCAAAACCACGGCCCTTTGGTTAGTCACTATCAATTATTACAAAGTGTGTCATTAATTACCATAAATTGTATCCGATCTCTTCCTCGTTGTTAACAATGTAAAAATCATAATTCTGCATTTGAAACTCTAATTTCAAACACTCACAAGAATGACATCATCGTTGTGCATCGTTCATTAGAGAACGTCATATATGCGTCAATTCAATTTAATTAAACTTATAAATATAACCCACTTTCATTAACGGATAAGCGTTAATTGCACAGGTGGAAAATTCTTCACGGCGACTAAAAACATTTTCAGAAAAACTTTTATTTTCATCAAGTGTTAATTTTTCAAAGGAAGCGCTATCGAAATTTGATGGTTTTTATATTAGCTCTTGTGGCATATGATGACAATAAAATGATTGTAAGGAAATTGTGTAAGTATCCCGGATAATTATTCAGTTTGAATCGCATATGTTCAAACCATGGTCTCCAACGACGAAAGTTTGACATTTTATTCCATTTTATGTTTTTATAGCATTTACTCGTGAAATCAAAGGTCCTAATGAAGCTGTTGCGAGAACACAAATTTTTGAAAAGACAACAAAAAGCGAATGTTAAGCAAGTCATCTTAAAGAATCAGGAACTTAAATGAAGACGTCCCACTGCAAATCAGTGATGCAAACATAAGAATGCATTTCAAATTACCAGGACATAATTATTCACTGTAATTATACTAAGTTGCCGATTGTGCAATTTATGCGCAACCTAGAGGAGAGCAGAATAAACACCATTTGACATTTTGCAAACTGTCAGAGACAAACAGTTTTTAACAAAAATGTAATGTCCTTTCTCTGAACTAACATTAAATTCCAAGTCCCAGCCAACGTTATAATTATTCAACATAATTACTCGTCTGCGGATTTTGCAATTCGTCTGAGACGTACGTCCCACGAATAGATATTTGTCGCGATAATGGAGAAGGACGTCGCTGTCACACAATTTTTCACGTCGACTGAAAATTACACCACTAATGATTTTACGAAACATACAATGCTCCATTAAAAAAATTGGCGTCCTCCACGTGTAGCAGACATTGTTTTACATTCACAATACCGTCATTAATAACCAAACGAGCGACTAGCAAATCATCATCGTCAATCGTCATTGGTGGAGAACGAATTTCATGGGAAAAGCGTGTTGTATTCATGTGGGATAATTGACAAAATGCATTTACAGGGTGACTCTTGAATGGTCTGACACACTTAAAGCCGTAAAGTGCACAATTAGTAATTAGTATGCATATAAACATGCAAAAATATGGTGCCTGAATAATTTATTTTTATTATACTAAAATGAGAATTTTGTATTCGTAATTTCTTTTGATCCTTTAGATCATTTAGATTTTCTACATTGTCCAAATTACTTAGACATTTTGATTTCAAATTTTTACTTTTTTTGTAGGATTTAGATTTTCTAGAATTTTTAAATTCACGCAGATTGTGTAAATTTTTGAATTTTATGGATGCTCATTTTTTTTTATTTTCCAATTTATCTAGATTTTCAGATTCTTTAGTGCTTTAGAATCCGCGTACAAGTTGTAGTCATTCGATTATTTCGATCTTTTAATTGTTTCAGATTAATTTGCGTTTTTGGATTTTGCATTCTTTTAACACTAGAACGATTAGAATTATAAAAATCTACAATTATTTAGTTTTTAAATGTTTTGCATTTTTTTAAGTTTCTTACACCACTCTTTCTAAATTTTTAACTTTTTTTATTTTTATATTCCTTACTGCTCATTTCTTTATTTCTTTTGGTTTTTACAATTTTGTAGATGTTTCGAATCCTTCAGAATTTTTTACTATTACGGTTACTTGCTTTCGGTTTTGATTTTTTAGACTTTTTCTTAATATTAATTAATATTTTCTTGCATTATTTATACCGCAGCTTTTCAATGCTTTGGAGCTTTTGTTTATTTTGTATTACCTATTAGGTATTTTTGCATCCGTTTAATGCGTTGGAGTCTTGAAATTCTTTGAATTATTGGTTTAGAAATTTGTAATTCCTTGGATATTTAATTTTTTTTTCAGAACTTTAAATTATTTTATTTCTTTAGATGCTTGGATCTTAATTATTTGTTTTTTTATTTCTAGTGTTTTCACATTTTTTAGATATTTAAAAATTACTTTATGAATCTTAGTATTCTTTAAATTTTCAGATAAATATTTATATGTTTTAAGTGCTTTCGATAGTTTTTGGATTCTTAAAATTTGTTTAATTTTTTGTTTTTTATATTTTTTATACTTTATTTTTAATGTATTAGATTTTTAGATATTTTAAATTTTTCAATGTTTTTTTTGTAATTTTAATATTTTTCGATTGTTAGAAATCTACAAAATTTTCCATATTTTTTTTGACCTTTTAAATTGTTGCTTTTAGACTCTTTTTATGTACTGAAATGTTTTTATTTATGCCACGAATCCAAATTATTTAAAAGTTGCAATAAAAGACTAAAAAATCAAACAAATTTAGATGCTATAAAAAATTACAGAATTTAGGAAATCTTTACAATTCAAGTAATATGAATATTATAAATCTAAACCTTTTAGGAAAATCTAAACATATTTCTATCTAAAAATTCATGTGAATAATCGAAAAAATTCCGAAAATCCAAAAAATTACAAGATTGAGAAAATCTAAATTTAGATTCTAATTATTTTCTTTAAATTTTTTAACTGTTAAATTCTTTGCATTTTCAAATTATTTTTAGAAACAATTTCTAATTTTTTGTACCGTTTCAATTCTGTTCTTTGAATCTTTATATTCTTCTAGATCCTTTGCATTTTTTAAACACTTTAGATGCCGTGTCTTTTTTAAATTCTTTTTTTATGTTTATATTTTTTAAGTTCTTTGTATACTTAGTATCATTTGAATTCCTTAGATAATTTAGGTGAATGTTATCGTTCTATAAATTTTTCAGATGTTCTAGAGTTTTGGTATTAACTTTATCTTCACATTTTTTTGAAATCTTAGATTTTTTTGAGTTTGTTGTGACAGCATAAAGTTCTTGGATGTTGGCTACATTCTCCAAATTTTCTATGTTCTTCAGAATCTCCAAATTTTCCAGACTTTTCAGTTTCTGGAATCTGTAGATGCATTAAATTCTTCCGATTTTCTAGAATATTCAGATATTTTTAATTTTCTAAAGTACTTAGATTTTTCACATTTTGCAAGGTGTTGTATTCGTTGCAATTTTTCGATTTTTTGTATTTTTCTATTTCTCTGGGTTGTTTAGACATTTTTAATGCTTCGAACTCTATGTCTTTTATATTCTTTACTTTTTTAGACTTTTTTAATTCACTTGATTAAATCCTTTAGAATTAATATACTGTCAAGTTTCTTTAGAGTTTAGACTTTTTTGCAACTTTGTATTTTTAGAGTTTTTTTTTAAAGTATTCCATGAATTAATTCTCTAGGCCACCCATTCTGGATTATCTACAACTACAATGAGTATCTAAAATCTTGTTTACTTTTTTTATTTTTTGAATTTACCTTTTAATCTGCAATCAGCTACTTTGCACGTTCCGGTTTTTCTCCTCTTTTATATTTATATTAACATTTTTCTAGATCCCCCTAAAGGATTTATCCAGTTTTTGCTAAAATTTTAATGGTTTTAATTTAGAACTATACTCTTAAAATTTTTAGATTTTTAAAATTATGCATAACAAAAAAAAACTTCAAATTCTATTTGCCATTTAATTTAATGTTCAGAAAACATAATCTTGCGCCATGTGTTAATATAAAAGATGACAGATTATTTCCCAAATCCCGTAAAGACAAACTTACACAACTCAATTTTGAAAAAAATACACTATGGAATAGACCGATACAAATGAATTTGCTTTTAGAATTATTTTATATATAAATCTTGGCGCTTGTAGTTAAAGAAAAATATATAAAATTGGCAAGCAACAAAAATTTAAGAACCACAGAAGAATTTCGATGCAGTTTGCTAACAACAAAGACGAAAAGTTGGTGTCGATTATTCACGTAGAAGTAACCTTGATTTTAAAAATGTATAAACAAATGATACGTCGAGAATTAAAAAGATTGCCAACTTCTCAGGTTCACAAACCCACTAAATTACATCAGTCATTTATAATCACATTATATATATTCTACACGTCTTTGACGACACTTGCAAACGTAAAAATTTCTAGAATGACAGAGCCAAAAATTGACAGGTTATAGGTTACAATCTCGTTAAGTAAAAAGTTTATCCAGCATAACATCGTTTAGATTGGCATTTCTGATTTCATCAAACACAAATTAAATATTTCTTTATTTTCACCGAGGTTCTACGAAAACATAAACATCATGCAATGCGTTTACTGGTAACCAAGATAATGTAATGGGTGTTCAAAAAAAAAACGTTTAGTACCTCGTTCCTATTAACTCAATGTGCCACTACACGATTGTAAACAATGACCTTGAACCGTACTTTTAATGCTAATACAAGTGTTTTCACATTGATTTGTGAATGAGACCAAAGTTTAAATTAGTATCGAGTAAATTGGTATAAATATATAAATAAATTTGTATGGTATCATTTATGGAATAAATACATATGATAATTTATTCTCTGATATGTGTTAATCTCTTTAGATTTAAGCTACGTTGTCCTGATGTCAAGTTTCTCATCCACTACTTAACAAGGCTTTAATTTAAACAAACTAACAATTAAATATTACAAATTTGTAGCTACAGTGTATTATAATATAGAATCTAGAAAAAGAGACAGTTTGAGGTTACACATAAAGAATTCTAAAATGTAAAAATCAATAGAAGCCAGTGCCACCACTATATCAAAATTGATAGATAATAGTGCCACTGATATCTCAAAATTGATAGATAACAGTGCTACCAACATAGTAGATCTTATTTTAGGAATGAATTTCTTTACGTTTACAACGTTGGTATTTGTTGACTGTTATGTCTGTTATTACAGGAGTATCACCTAATTCACAAAAAGTGACAGTTTGAGGTTAAATATACACGACAATTCTGAAGTATCAAAAACAATAGATAACAGTGCTACTGATATGTCAAAATTGATTAATAACAGCGCTACCAATGTAATCAATATAATAGATCTTGTTTTAATATTAGACGAAATCTGATTTATTTTATGTTGACAAGTTCGGCACTTCTTACCTATTATGTCTGTTATTACAGGAGTACCATATAATCCAGAAAAAGTGACAGTTTGAGGTTAAACAATTCTGAAGTATCAAAATCAATAGATAACAGCTACTGATATGTCAAAATTGATTAATAACAGTGCTACCAACATAACACCAAATGTGTTTTTTTTCTTAGTTATTTCTCGACTGTTACGTTTGTTGCTAGTGGAATGCTGTGAGGAGCATTCAACAATGACATCAGTGTAAACTACGAAACCAAACTACCAACTTATTTTAGAATTTTAAAACAGGTAACCTCACACTTGGATTTATGCCATTTTTATTATTTGAATTAGACAATTTAAAAATGAAATAGAATTAATAAATAATATAATGAATAAAAAATAATAGTAAAACTTAATTTAGATTTAGGTGGCGAGAATCTAAAACCAAAAACAACTCGGTTTTAATCTGTCAAGTGCAGTTAAATAAATAAAAACTATTATTGTAATATGTCAAAAATTAATACAAATTGTCAGTTAGACTTTTTTTGACACTTGACAGTTTGACTTTCAAAACAACTGTTTAGTCGACGCTACTAAATTTTCTTTACGTGTACATAGTGTCGTAACATTCTGTGAAGTGGACGGATTATCATAGACATAGATTGTAAACAACTCGTAATTAACCTATATGATCTTGTATAATTTTACTAAAAATCTAGAAAGCTTTAAATGTTACCTTTATGTGCCACTCAGTATAACGCCATAGATATGTAAAAACTAATCTAAATTGTTGGTAAATAAAGTGTAGTGCTAACTAGATCAATTCGCTAAATTATCGATAATACCGAATATTCTTGAAACATTCTGTATATACATTTTACAGAAACGTAAGCAGTTTTTTCATAAATAGAAATATTTTCAAAAAATGTATTTGTGTATTAAAATTGTTACAGGAATTAAGAGCATTATTATTGAGAGTGCGCCACCCTGTATATTTAATGTTTATGATTCGTTAAGTCGAAAAAAGGACGGCGAAACAAGTTCAAGAAATTAGCAATGAGCCGAGAACCTCGCGTATTTATACCCGCAAGTTTTATTGATGTTAAAGGTTACGAATTTATTTCCTCACACTGTATATGTGCATATTTCATAATTTTTGCCTATAAATCCGACCACTAATAATTGGCATTTCGATTTAGCGCCAACAGTCTGCCATCCCTATTAACTAACCACTTTGTAAGTCATCGATATATTCAACCAATTAGTCGAGCATTGTCGTTAACACAAATTAACATCGTGATTCATCCGAAAAGGGAAATGATCTTTGAAGCGATTCGCAATCCAGACATCTAGATTACCGCGACCTAGATGTGCCGATACGCACCCTGGCCGGCGTCGCGTCGCACACACTGCCTTTTCCCGCCTATTTTTACCGTCAAGGCTGCGACCTACAGACTGGCTATGCCCAACTGACGTTAGTTATCAGCGCTTTTCCAGCCTTGACCCGCGAATACGTTCTGTTTTCTGTCAGTCTGATTACGGGAAACTAGACTGATACTTTGATAACGGTTCTGGAATATTTCAGTGGGGTCCGCCAAAGTCAAGGTCGGCAATTTAAAAAAAATCGGCGCGCCGCCGCTGACTGTTGACACCGAACATTAGCGCGACGATGGTACCTAGCCAGTGGCAAGGACGTTGTTTTTCGTTTGTTTTGTCAAAAAATTATTGATAGCTAGATCGAGTGTTCAAGGCGAGTGGGGGCCAAGCCAAATTTAGACGTGCGCTTCCTTCATCTAACGCAGGCTCGAATTTCGCACATTATACAATGTAGACGAATTATGAGGTCAAAGACGTGGTGATCGTTTGGTTTGATCGCGATTTTACGTCCAATTCGCGGTTTTAACAAGTTATATTTACAGCGGAGAATTGCGAGTTGTGGATTATTTCTGACATTTGGATTCGTGTGTTGTCTTAAAAAGAAAAAATACGATAGAACATTAAATCCGAACGCAGCTACCAAGTTCTAAATCAAAATTTTAGTGTACCGTAAAATTTCGTGGTAATTCTGTCAAAAAATAATTTATGATACGCCTCTCAAAGCTTTAGAAAACCACCACGTCGTCTAGATTTTTACTCGTTGGTGGCTCCATATCAAAAGCAGTCAACAATGACATCATTTAACCTCAAACTGTCAAAGAAACGCTTTGAGATAACAGACAGAACCACCACCGGATTTCAGTTTCTGAGCCCGCTTAGATGTCGTTTTCATTGAACCATCTGGTCAACAACATTGCAGATAAAATAGGAAAAAAACGATTCGAGCTATCATAAAATTTACGATTCTTGCGGGATGCAGACAGTTCGTTTCCGGACAATTTAACCCTAGATTCTAGAAGCCAACTGATTCTTAACTACAATAAGACAATAAATTCAAAATGGACAGTAGTTTTTAACCTTTATGTAAAATAAGTTGCGATTGGACTGTTCAAGATCGAAAAAACAACCTGAGCAAGCTCTAAAGTGTGAAACAGGTTGGCAGCTCTGTATGTTATGCAAGTATTTGTTTGAAGTCCTTGTTGAAAAGTATCCAATGGAAGATGGAAGCAGGAGAGATAACATCATTTGGGACACCAACGATCGCAGCAACTTTTTAGACTCATGCCTCCACATGCAATTTGTAAAAAAATGCAAGTCTACTGCTACAGCTTAAATTCATTTCACCTTTCCCAAAAGAGTTGCCTTTTTTTAGTTTCCATATTTTTAGGTCTCTAAAATTCTGTTTTAGTAGATTATCGAGCGAATTCACTTGTGCCGGAATAATATCAATTTTTGTAGTTTACAGTTTTAGAAAACTACCATTCGCGCTAATTATCGTCAACAAGGGCTGCTCGAGATTTTAAAAACAACTGCATTATCTTGATAATTTGATAGAATGCGTGATAAACTGATAAGAACAACGAATTTGACATTGTCGCTCATTTTACGGATTCGAGTCCCCAGCGATCCAAAGTCTTTCTATTAAGTGAGTCATGAAAGCAAAACCGTATATCGTCTTATTAGTAATTGATTTTGATAATATTTTGATATTTTGTCGCTCATTTTACGGATTCGAGTCCCCAGCGATCCAAAGTCTTTCTATTAAGTGAGTCATGAAAGCAAAAACGTATATCGTCTTATTAGTAATTGATTTTGATAATATTTTGACACTCCAGCTACATTTAGTCTGTCATTTTCTATTTATGGTGTTATAAGACGACATACGTTTTTATTTTCATGATCTACTTGATAGGAAGACTTTCCGCTCGGTACTTATTTTGTTATTTCTGCATAGTGTGTCTCCTATATTGTGATCGTTTATAATTATTTTTTAAAACTGTTCTCACATTTATGTGGTGCGAGAATTTCTAGATTTTTTCGAAAAAAAAAACATTTTTACGTATTATGAAGCATTTGTAGGCAGTGCAAAATTTCTTGGAAAGCAATTAAGTGGCTCCCATTTTTTTTCGTTTGCAGCTTAACTGTTCATTTATACATATTTTTGTTTGTTTGAGTAGAAAACTAGTGTATTAAAGTTTTATATCGAATCCAAACAGGAAAAGACCCAAACCTGAACCTTGAAGAACACCACAGCTAATTCTTTCTAAGCAAAAAAAATTAACGAGTTTACTGAAATAAGATATAAGTTTAATGGCTACTTTGTTTTGCAAATTTAAATTTCAAGCGAAATGTCATTTGATACTTTACTCAGTGTCAGACATAAGGCAATTCAATCAAAATTTTTCATTTTCGGATTCGGAGAAAGACAAGAATGATAAGTGTATGAAACAGTCCAGTCAAACTAGACAAAAAAATGCATCTTCGAATAAACTTGCGTAGAACTGAAAATTGGTAGTCCTTAAATGCATCACTACAAATGAAATGTCAGAAGTCCCCATCGGTACCATTCGATCTAAAAAATTTCTTCAAAGTCAAAGAAAAAAAAAACGGTTCTTCGCATATATTTTTTAAACGGTAAGTGTTAGCGCAAAAATAGTTTATACAAATTTTGTATATTATGCTTATCTCTACAAGCAAGTTCTTATTACTTTTTTCCTACGAATTTTCCTTTATGAGATATCGCTATTTTAATTTCGTTAGCTTGTTTAGCTTTGAAAAAGCTTGCTGAATTTATGATCTGTACCAATTTTCAGATTTATGTGACCTTTTACGAAGTTGGATGTTGATTTCGTGAAAAAATCGCAACGATCAAATTCCTAAAATATAGAAGCGTAGAAAAAAACGTTAAAATGGAAAATAATGTGTGGATTTTTATTAGTAAATTCAATGTGAGTAAAACCTAAAGTAGCAAACAATTGATACCAAGAAGAAGAAGAAAATAGGAACAAGTAAAGAACAAACAAACAAACAAATTGTCATGAAAAATGCACTTATTCAGATAAATCCTACAAAAAAGCCCTCGATTGGTTGTGAAAAAAATATAAAAACAATCGAAAAAACAACATGGTTGGATAAAATCGAACATGCCAATTAGAAGAGAACTTTTTTAAACAGATTTAGAAATACACATCAAAAATTTGCAGTAAAACAATAATAAAAGAAATACAATTTAGTAAACCATTTTCAAAACGTTTGAAACAATAAATTTTACAAAATTTCAAATTTCAAGCTTTAATTTTTTAGATTTTACACAAAAAGACTCAAAATTCCTAAATTCTGGCTCTACATGAGGGATATTAACTGTGTCTTGTAGAATTTAATTTGATTCAGATTTTTTAAAAACTTTGGGGAAGAAATTCTTCCATCTATACTTCAAATACTATAATAGATTTTCCAAGCGGTTCATAAAATGTAAAATGAGAGAAAATTTAAAATTTGGACTAGATTTTTTTTCACCATTTATACTCAAAATTCAAATAAAAATCGTTTTCTCGTAGAATTTTGAATTTTAAATTTCACAGACGGTTCAAAAAACTGATGACTGATGAATTCTGAACTTCTCTGAGTTTTCTAGATTTGTTTGCTGGATGATTTGAACCTAAAGTAATAAAACATTGACCGGAAATACTAATTTCTAGTAGAATCTAAACGTGAGATTGAGATTGCTGCAACCTTTAACCAAAAATAGCGATTAAAAAAAGGCAAGATAAAACTGCAAAAATTTTTAAAATATAAACTGAAATAACTTAATATTAATACTAATAAATAAGTCAGACTTCAAAATTTTCTCCAGAAATAATGAATTCGAGTAGAATTTGGAAATTCTCAAGTTTCCTGATTGTTTTTTGAAGTTTCACGTTATACTGAAATTGTTCTAAAATTACAGTAACTTTACACAAAAATTCACACAGTGAAATAATTTATTTTTTATTTTAACAATTTATTTAAATAGGAAAAAATTTAAATTTTGGGCTAAAAATTATTTAATTGCTTTTGTTACACAATTTGTACTTAAAATTCAAATACAAAACGTTTTTTTGTAGAATTTCGGGATTTAAGCTATAATTATTATTATATATTATGAAAAAAAAACAGCTCAAAAGACAAAAATTGATTAATTCTGAACTGAAATTCTTCTAGAGTTGTTTTGGTTAATTTAGTTCAAAACATTGACCGAAAATAGTATTATTAGTAATTTCTTATAGAATTGGAAAACTTAAACTATCAATTTTCGAAGTGGTTACGATTAGACTAAAAATTTTAAAATATTGATCGGAAATACTAATTTTTAATAGAATTTAGACACAAAATGAGACTACTTCAACTTTTTAAGGAAACGTTGACCTGAAATTATTTTAAAAGTTAATTTAATTGCCCATTAAGAAAAAAAACCTAAATATTAGTAACGTTTTTTTACGGGATTTAATTTAAACTTCAAATTTTCCAAACTGCAAAATTTTTAAATTCTGAGCTGAAATAATTCAGTACTAAGATGTGTCCTCGTAAATAATTAGGCTTCAAAATATTCTCTAGAAACAATGAATTATAAAGAGAATTTCAAACTTCTAACGTCTCCAAATTGCTTTTTTACGTCGCGCTAGGCTGAGATTCTTCCAAAAATTAATTTAATTGCACAATTTGAAGTCAAAACTACTCAATTCGAGCCTAAAATTTCCATATTTAAACTATAAATTTTACTATAAAGTTACTAAAAAAAAGACTAAAAAAAATAGAAATTTTTTTCTGACCCGAATTTTTTCTAAAAGCTAATTTAGTTGCCAATTTTGGCAAAACGAATCAAAACAACGATTTCGTGGAGTTTACAAATTTTCCAGATGGTTCATAAGAAGACAAGAATTTCTGAATTTTGAACCGTTATTAGTTCGTTAAACTCAAATATAAGCTAGAAATTTTCTTCGTTGTAAAATTTAACCACACAAACGAACCTTGTTCCGAAATGACGAGCTATTTAGTGTGCTTTCAAAGTTAAAAACGTTATGTATCAAAAATATACAAAAAAAAATCGAGATTAATTTGAGCGCACTATGTAATCTTTTATACCGTTCCCGACAATGTAAATCCAGCTACTATTTCCTGCCTTTACAACAGATTACACTTACATAATTTACAAACAAAAAAAAACAAATCTGCGTACGTTAAAACCACATTTCTACAACAAAAAAGTAAACATCATAAAATGTGGTTTACTGAATCTGTAATATCACAGTGACAATGTGGCAGACACGTTTCGCGGTTAAAATTCCCCACCATATCGTCTCGTCTGCTCATCAATGAAAATAAATAATAGCAATAAAAAAGCTCGTAAACAGGTAAGCATTATAAAAATTCCAGTCAGGTGTTCCTCTTTTTTTTACAAATAACAAGAAAATAATTTAATGATCCGTGTGTGTAAAAGGTGACTATTGATTATAATTATTGTTAATGTGTCATCATGTAGTTACTAAACACGTGAGAAATCATAAAACAGCGAAAGTATGTTGGTCCTGTTATTTGATTATTTCCAGCGAGAGGTACAACAATATTTATAGCTGGCGTTAAAACATACTATAAGTGGTTTATTTTCCTCGGAGCTTCCGTGTTTGTCATCCGGGAACGGCTCGGGAACAACGGGAAAGAAAGTCGCGTTGCGAGGAGGAAGAACAAAATAGAATAAATAAATGAAAGTAACAACAAAAATAAAAATATCAGCATCAATTTTTAGAAACAGACAAGTAATTGTTAACTCCAATAGAAAACTTAAAAGAAAATTATTTTTTTACAAGAATTTTTCAACTGAAAATCCTGACAATAATACAAAAATGATTTGTTATTGTTATAAATTAGCCAAATTGCAAGATGCAAAAGAACGAAGTTGCTGAATATATTTTAAACAGAACGTATACCAAATTTTGAAAGTAGAAAAAAAATAGAAACAAAGAACAAACTAACAAACCTCCAAGAAAAGATATTGCAATAAATAAATACCACGAAAAAATAAAAACCCATGACAGAAGCAAATAAGATTAGTTGTCAAAAAGTCATGAAAGAAATCAAAGAAACCATAAATTTATCTTTGAAAAAAAACATCTTATGCCGATTAAACGATGTAAAACTTTTTCAAGCTATAAATTTTACAAGTTCCTGAAACTTTTTCACTTGTTTCAAAACTGACATTTTGTTTGACATTTATAAGTGTCAAGCAATGTAGACAAACGTTTTTGGTTTTAAGGATGATTCGACTACAGATTGTTTTGATCGCTGATATGATAAGTTTAATAAAAATTTTGAAATTGTGCGTTTTTTGTGCTTTTACTCCGAAAATATAAAATCAATCACAAAAATTTTGGCCGTTCTTAGAAATTTCTTTTTTAATTACTCAAAGCCGGCCCACTATATAAAAAATGCGAGCACTTTTCCCCAAAGTACAGTTGAAGTATGCATTTTATTAAAATGTTCTTTATTTTGTTCTGAGCAACAACGAGTCTTTCGTTTAACTCCATTAATGACACGTAGAAGCACATAAGGTATCAACCGTAAAAGACATACGTTTTCGGTTTCAACGATGATTCGATTACAAATTATCTTCATTGTTCAATACTTTCTTCTCGGGCTAAAAATATATCCATATTTTTCTACTGGACCGAAATCAAATAAATTTTCTCTGATGAATCGCACATCGTAAAATTTTTAAAACTTTCAATTTTTACACAACTTTTACAATTATCGTAAAAAACAGAACAAAAACTAAGGCCATACTTCTAGACTCTGAATTTTAGCATTTTGAAATAAACTTACAACTTTAATAAGGAAAATTATTTGGGAAAAACGTATAACGAAAATCAGTGCGACATATAAAGAATTTTAGAAAATCTGATATTTCTACACGTAAACGATTTTTTCTAAAGAGAAGAAGGTATCGAGTGATCAAGATAATTTGTAATCGAGTCATCGTTGAAACCGAAAACGTATGTCTTTGCCGATTGATACCTCATGCTGCGACGTGTCATTGATGGAGTTAAACGAACGAACGAACGAAGTTGTTGTTGCTCACAACAAACCAAAAAACATTTTAATTTTTTTTTTTGAAAATTCACATATTTTTCATTTGTTCTTTTAACTGACATTTTGTTTAACATTTATAAGTGTCAATCAATGTAGACAAACGTTTTTGGTTTCAAGGATGACTCGATTACAGATTGTTTTGATCGCTGCCATGATAAGTTTAATAAAATTTTTGAAATTGTGCGTGTTTTGTGCCTCTGCTCCGAAAATATAAAATCAATCACAAAAATTTTGGCCGTTCTTA
Organism: Cynaeus angustus; assembly: GCA_030157275.1. NCBI lineage: Eukaryota > Metazoa > Arthropoda > Insecta > Coleoptera > Tenebrionidae > Cynaeus > Cynaeus angustus. The sequence continues at coordinate 13,018,073 of CM058065.1, forward strand.
GAAATTTCTTTTTAAGTACTCAAACCCGGTCCACTATATAAAAAATGCGAGCACTTTTCCCCAAAGTACAGTTGATCTTGTTAACCCGTTGTCATTTCAAAGCAAAAAGAATGAAAAAAATGAAATATTAAAAATCGTAAAAATTGCAAATGTAGCAATTTTTAAAATTTATTTAAGTTCCTATTCTTATTCTTTAACTTTAAATGAGGAAATAAAATGTTGTTAATCCTTAAATCAACTTTTTTTAAATTCATAAGAAGCTTAAAAAAATTTTTTTAACGGTAGGCAGTTAGTAATCCTCCAGTTTAAAAAAAAATAAAAATTGTTAAAAAACCCTAATTTCTAAAACTGAAATTAGTAATAAAAAATTTCAAAAACAGGTTTAGAAATACACATCAAAAATTTTCAGTAAAACAATAAAAATAAAATTTAGTAAACCATTTCCACAATATTTACATAAAACAATAAATTTTAAAAATCTTGAAAACTAAAATTTTAAGTTTTTCAGATTGTACACAAAAAGACTCAAAATTCCCACATACTAACCCCAAGCGAGACAGAACAACGATTTCTTATGGAAATTTAAGCTATATTTTTTTTAGACTTTAAAAGATTTTTTAAAATTTGGTACACAAATTCTTCGATCTTCTAATTGATCATAGAATTTAGACATTTGAACTATAGATTTTTCAGGAGGTTCACAAAATTTAAAACTTTTTCAAGCCATAAATTTTACAAGTTCCTGAAAAAATAAATGACCGTGAGAATAATTTATAAATTTTGAGCAGACTTTTCTCAAAAGTTAAAAAAAGTGCACAATTTAGGCTTATAATTTCCAAATACTAGCAAAAAAAAATTTTTCGTAAAATTTGAAAGTTGAAACTACAAATTTTCCAGATTGCTTATAAGACGACTGAAATTAAAAGAATTTCTGAATTTTGAACTGCAATTTTGTTAGATTTTTTTCTTTGCAAAACTGATTGTTAATGCCAACATAAAACCTAGAAAGAAAAATTTTTTTTACAACTTTCGATCGAGACTCCTAATAATAATCCAAAATTAATTTGTTATTGCTCATAAATTTGTTAAAAATGCACAATGCAAAAAAAAACGAAGTTGCTGAATATATTTTGGCCACACTGTATTCCAAATTTTGAAAGCAAAAGAAGAAGAAGAATATAGACACAAGTAAAGAACAAACGAACGAACAAACCGCCAAGAAAAAAGTATTGAAAAAAAATCCTACAAAAAATTATAAAACCCGAGAGAAAAGAGGTTGTCAAAAAACCTTAAAAGCAATCGAAAAAACAATAAGATCGTTAAAGAAAACAGATCATGCCGATTAAAGGAGAAAATGAGGTTTTCTGAACAGATATAGAAGTAATACATCAAAAATTTGTAATAAAACAATAACACCATTTCCAAAATGCTTGCCAAAAACAATAATTTTGTAAAATTTGAAAATTCAAGCTATAAGATTTTGAGACTCAAAATTTCCAAATACTGACCCTAAATGAGACAACAATTTCTTATAGAATTTGGAAATTCAAACTATATTTTTTTAGATGTTAGAAACATTTTATGAAATTCTCCCACCTATACTAAAAATACTCAAAAAATTTTTTCAGATGGTTCATAAAGTTTTTTGCGCAAAAAATTGATAAAATTCCGAAATCTAGACTGACTTTTTATCGAAAGTTAATTTAGTTGCCATACAACGATTTTCGTAGATTTTTAAAGATTAAACTTTTAAATTAAATTTTTAAAAATTACAAGAATTTCTATTTTTTAAATTGACATTTAGTTCGTTAAACTGATTATCAAGTTACATTTTTTTCTTCGTTACAAAACTGTAACTCAATGCCAGTAGAAAACTTGAGAGAAAATTATTTTTTTACGATAATTATAATAGTCTAAAATTAATTTCGTATTGTTCCATAAATTTCTCAAAAATGCACGATGCAAAAAAAAGTTGCTGAATACATTTTTACTACACTGTATACCAAAATAATAAAAATTAGAACACAAACAACGTGAAAATTTCTAAGAAAAAAAAACCTCTGCGAATATAAACGTAAATTAGCGTTGTTTACCTTCTAATAAATAAATCAGGCGAAATTTATTTAATATTCACCTTTTTGCTTGACAACAGCCGGCGGCGGTTTGGTGGCAGCACTAGTCCTTCTTTCTCTGAACGCCCCCTCCCCCAACATTACCCACACGGTAACAATTACCGCCACCAAAACCAGGATGGCGATGCACGTCAATCCTGTGGTGCATCGGTGCTTCAACTTGGAGCTCATCTCATGCACTCTTCTGCGAAAAAAAATAAGAGTAAAAATAAAGTGTTCTGTTTTGTGTTGACCCAAATCTTACCTTAAATATACCGATTATCTATTAGACACTCGCGAAATTAATAAATTCGTTCGAAAGTCTGTGGTGAAGTTTGGTAGATGGATCATGGTGAGAAGTGGAAACCCAACACGCACCTAGCACATTTTACCCAAAACCTGAAATGAAAGAGATAAGAAGGGCGTTAGCACCGTTTTATTGTGGGGAGTAGGAATTGTATATTTTCTTGACAGATTAACGATCAAAAAACCAACACGAGTCTTGGCAAGTTGACGAAAACTATGTTTGTTGTACGCTACCTACTTTCAAAATTGTCAATAAAGAACCAGACTGTGGTTTTTGTAAGCAAAATAAATAAAAAGTAACATCATAAAATAAAAAATTAGCTGATAAAAAAAATACATGAACCGTGCTTGCTTTAAGAGAAAATGATATCATTTTTACATAGAATTACGATATTTGTTCAATTATTATCACTTTGCACTTTCGTTATTACAACACTACCGGATATTTCTTTCGCGAATTTTCAAACACCTTTGTGCCTACCAGTGAGTTTCGTAATCAGTAGTAGTTTTTATTTCCAAAAGAATCCACACAAAATAAGTTAAAACCGAAACATTGAGAAATATCTTAACCTAAAAAATTTAATATTATCTGGCTAGTCACTTTCCCCAAAAAACAGCGCCAAACAAACACCTGCTAAAATGATATATGATTTAAAAAAAAAGCGTCTTGTTGGTTTTGAAGAAATTGTTGGTAGCTCTGTTGTGATATCTTATCATCAAGTTCATGTTAATAATAACATCCTAGCATCTTAATATTCAACTTCAAACTGTCAGAAAAGATGTTTTTAGATGAAAGACAGTGTTACCAACATAATACAAATTACAAAGACTTTTTCAACGCAATTTTAAGTGTTATTTTTTATAACGTATTTTTTCCGTTAAGAATTCTATCTAATAAAATTCGCAGTTTTTAAGACCTTGGATCTTAGATTGTTCAATATTACATTTTTAGTTTCTCAAATTTGCATATTTTCGGTATTTAGATCGGTGATTTATCTAACTTTGAATTTATCAGGTTCTAGCCTCTTGAAACCTATATTTTGAGATTCTAATTTCTAAGAAGTTAGATCATAAAATTATGAGCTTCTAAAAATTTTCTAGAACCTCAGATACTAAAATCTAAAATCTCAAATCCGTCTTATTGAAAGCACTTTTGAAAACTTTTTATCAAATTAAATTATCAAAGAAACTGAGAATGTTCATATGTGTCAAGTTCTAAAAAGCTATATTTAAATTTAAAAAAATCAAATTGTTCTTTCTACAATAGATAGTCTAAACGTCGATTTTTTTTCTAAAATTATGAGTTACAAAGTTAGAGTGAAAAACCAACTAAAAAATACGTGTGTTTTAAATAAAAGTATGCATTTTATTAAAATGTTCTTTATTTTGTTCTGAGCAACAACGAGTCTTTCGTTTAACTCCATTAATGACACGTAGAAGCACATAAGGTATCAACCGTAAAAGACATACGTTTTCGGTTTCAACGATGATTCGATTACAAAGTATCTTCATTGCTCAATACTTTCTTCTCAGAATAAAAATATATCCATATTTTTCTACCGGACCGAAATCAAATAAATTTTCTCTGATGAATCGCACATCGTAAAATTTTTAAAACTTTCAATTTTTACACAACTTTTACAATTATCGTAAAAAACAGAACAAAAACTAAGGCCATATTTCTAGACTCTGAATTTTAGCATTTTGAAATAAATACAACTTTAATAAAAAAAATTATTTGGGAAAAACGTATAAGGAAAATCACTGCGACATATAAAGAATTTTAGAAAATCTGATATTTCTACACGTAAACGATTTTTTCTAAAGAGAAGAAGGTATCGAGTGATCAAGATAATTTGTAATCGAGTCATCGTTGAAACCGAAAACGTATGTCTTTGCCGATTGATACCTCATGCTGCGACGTGTCATTGATGGAGTTAAACGAAGGGCTTGTTGTTGCTCACAACAAACCAAAAAACATTTTAATTTTTTTTTTTGAAAATTCACATATTTTTCATTTGTTCTTTTAACTGACATTTTGTTTGACATTTATAAGTGTCAATCAATGTAGACAAACGTTTTTGGTTTCAAGGATGACTCGATTACAGATTGTTTTGATCGCTGCCATGATAAGTTTAATAAAATTTTTGAAATTGTGCGTGTTTTGTGCCTCTGCTCCGAAAATATAAAATCAATCACAAAAATTTTGGCCGTTCTTAGAAATTAGTAATTAAAATTTTCAAAACGCTAGTTTTAAAATTAAACGTTTAGGCTTCTGAATATACTAAAAATTTCAAAATTTTGAAACCTTCTAGAAATCTTAAGTTTCCTCACTAAACTTTTCTAACAATTTTAAAATTTTAAAATTTGCATTTTCAAAGCAGTATAAAAAAATGTAAAAAAGTTTAAAAAAATCAGAAAAAGTGAAGAATGCTAAAAATTGAAGGGATCCAAACAAAGATTACAAGGAATGCATGATTTTAAGAGTAACTTGAAAAGTGAAAAAAATCTACAAAATCTAGAAAAAGCTAAATAACGGATTCAAAGACACTGAACAATTCAAGAAAACCTATACAAGTCTAAATCTAATAATGTAATAAATACTATAACATTTTACTTCAAACTTAAAGAATCTATAAAATATTGCCTAAAAATTTTGTTAATTTAAGTAATATAACAACTAAAGCAAAACCAAAATGGGTATAAAAATTTTAGAAAATCGAAGATTCCAAATAATCCAAAGGATTTGAAGCACCCGAACGAATCTAAAGATTGTAGATATAAAGAATCTAAAACAGTTAAAAATCTAAAAAAAAGACGAAATCAAACATAAAAACTCAAAAAATAGACGATATTCAAAATCGAAAGCATTTAAATTACAATATTTAAATTAGAAGTATCCAAAGAATCTAAAGTTTGCAACAGCTACATAGATTTTAAATGTACAAACGAGAATTTATAAATCACAAAAATTAAAAAAAGTTCAAAAATACAAAAAGTGATACAAGTAAACCCAAAAAAAATCACATAAATTAAAAAAAATAAAAATGTGTAAAACTAAGAGATATAAAAATATCAAAAATCTGAAAAATTCATTAAATCCAAGGAATCAAAAGAATCTAAAATAAGAACCTAACAAAAATCTAGACGATCTAAAGAATATGATAAATTAAAATAAGTGCAATGAATACATAGAAAAAAAAATCTCAAGTACCCTAAAGAATCTAAACATTCAGAGAACAAAAAGAAGACAGTAAAATCAAATAATCTAAAGAAACTAATAATAATCGAAAAAAAAAACTAAAATTTTAAAATTCTGGAATCAGTTCACAAAATTAAAAATAGCAAAAATATTTTATAAACCTTAGTTATAAAGTAAAATAAATTTAGCTTTTCTCAAAAATTATAATAAACAGTAAAATCAAAGTTAAAATTAGTAGCTTCACTGTGCTCGTAAAAAGTTCTAGAAAATTTCTATATTTTAAGAAATCAATTAGTCCAAGTTCGTGATTAAAAAGCAATAATTATTTAAAAAATTCCATGATCCCAATGACCATTTAAAGATTCAAAGCTGACCTGCAACTTAGTCTATTAATTGCCACAAAGATCATAGGTTAGAAATAAACAATATCTGTAGTAAAGATAACTCAGAAGAATTAAATAGTCTCTAATCTAAAGATACAGTCACAAAATCTTCTAAACTAGGTATATAACCTTTTGTTTTAATTAATTGAGATATATTGATTTTCACACTGAAGAAGAAAACGATGAAAGCAGGTAGAAAAAGAAAGAAATGGAAGCTAAAAACGATTATGAAAAATGATTTTACGAAATAATCTCCTGGCCATTACTAAAAATAAACAGTAATAAATTGACCATGTCACCAAAACTGAAATTAGTAATAAAAATTTTCAAAACGCTAGTTTTAAAATTAAACGTTTAGGCTTCTGAATATACTAAAAATATCAAAATTTTAAAACCTAGAAATCTTAAGTTTCCTCACTTCACTTTTCTACCAATTTTAAAATTTTAAAAATTGAAAAAAAAAGCATAAAAACAATCATTTTCAAAGAAGACCAAAAATGTAAAAAAGTTAAAAAAATCAGAAAAATTGAAGAATGACAAAAATTGAAGAGATCCAAAGGAAGATTACAATGAATGCAATGATTTTAAGAGCAACTTGAAAAGTGAAAAAAATCTACAAAGTCCAGAAAAAGCTAAAAAACGGATTCAAAGACACTGAACAATTCAAGAAAACCTATAAAAGTCTAAATGTAATAATTACTATAACATTTTACTTCAAACTTAAAGAATCAATAAAATATTGCCTAAAAATTTTGTTAATTTAAGTAATATAACAACTAAAGCAAAACCAAAATGGGTATAAAAATTTTAGAAAATCGAAGATTCCAAATAATCCAAAGGATTTGAAGCACCCGAACGAATCTAAAGATTGTAGATCTAAAGAATCTAAAACAGTTAAAAATCTAAAAAAAGAGGAAATCAAACATAAAAACTCAAAAAATAGACGATATTCAAAATCGAAAGCATTTAAATTAAAATATTTAAATTAGAAGTATCCAAAGAATCTAAAGTTTGCAACAGCTACATAGATTTTAAATGTACAAACGAGAATTTATAAATCACAAAAATTAAAAAAAGTTCAAAAATACAAAAAGTGATACAAGTAAACCCAAAAAAAATCACATAAATTAAAAAAAATAAAAATGTGTAAAACTAAGAGATATAAAAATATCAAAAATCTGAAAAATTCATTAAATCCAAGGAATCAAAAGAATCTAAAGTAAGAACCTAACAAAAATCTAGACGATCTAAAGAATATGATAAATTAAAATAAGTGCAATGAATACATAGAAAAAAAAATCTCAAGTACCCTAAAGAATCTAAACATTCAGAGAACAAAAAGAAGACAGTAAAATCAAATAATCTAAAGAAACTAATAATAATCGAAAAAAAACTAAAATTTTAAAATTCTGGAATCAGTTCACAAAATTAAAAATAGCAAAAATATTTTATAAACCTTAGTTATAAAGTAAAATAAATTTAGCTTTTCTCAAAAATTATAATAAACAGTAAAATCAAAGTTAAAATTAGTAGCTTCACTGTGCTTGTAAAAAGTTCTAGAAAATTTCTATATTTTAAGAAATCAATTAGTCCAAGTTCGTGATTAAAAAGCAATAATTATTTAAAAAATTCCATGATCCCAATGACCATTTAAAGATTCAAAGCTGACCTGCAACTTAGTCTATTAATTGCCACAAAGATCATAGGTTAGAAATAAACAATATCTGTAGTAAAGATAACTCAGAAGAATTAAATAGTCTCTAATCTAAAGATACAGTCACAAAATCTTCTAAACTAGGTATATAACCTTTTGTTTTAATTAATTGAGATATATTGATTTTCACACTGAAGAAGAAAACGATGAAAGCAGGTAGAAAAAGAAAGAAATGGAAGCTAAAAACGATTATGAAAAATGATTTTACGAAATAATCTCCTGGCCATTACTAAAAATAAACAGTAATAAATTGACCATGTCACAAGATTAGCATTGATTATAAAGAACAACCTGATAAATCAAAAGCATTAACTAACTGTGATTATAATTAAACTTAATAATAAAATTATAATTTAATAAATAACTAAATAAATAGTTGAATGTCATGAACTTGACGTTGGAAATTATAGTGTAGGATCTGCATATTTATGGTATAAAAAAGTTGGCGAAAAAAAAATGCTAACCAAAGATAATTAATTATAATTAATAGGAATAATTCTTTGGTGCGTGTACAGGGCTGAAAAATGAAAAATCGTTTTGCTTGAGTCTTTAGTTTTTTTAGCTTTTGTGTTAAAATGCATAAACTTGAAAAGGAAAACAATGAGAGGAAATGGATTGCGCCTGCCACATATTTTTTAATGCTCATTGTCGAATTTCAAAACTAAATATTTAACACCTCAAAAAGATTTGAAATTATCTGGTATTTGGTGACTCTTGTTTATTAACTCTTTTACCTGATAACAAAAATAGACGAACTTTTATGACCTATTGATATTCTCAGGTTATATCACGTCCCACTATATCATGTTCTAGGCAGTGGCGTGCATAAATTAAACATTCGCAGACGGTATAAATCCCGGAAGAAATTTCCTCGCAACTTGTAAACAATATTGCCAAAAATGATAACAAGATAACGTTACATAAGACCATGCTAAAAATTCTCAGACACAACAACGTGAGGTAATTGCTTGGAGGAAGGTTACGACCACTTACCATTTTAATTATCCAATAAAAATTAAAATTATTTTCGAATCATCAGACTGAGTTCATGAAAAAGGATAAGAGAATAAACGCAAAGGAAGGAAATCGGAACTCAATTATTGCCACCCGAAAATCAACGAAAGTGTGTCCATCAAATTAAAAATTTTAGTCTTGAACTTGGCGAAGTTGACGCTAGCAACAGAATTAGATCCAGGAAGAAATAAACTGATCTAAAAAAACGCGAAGATTAAAGTTTAACCTCAATTCCATTGATGGAATCATAAAAAAAATATAAAATTTCGCAACAGCAATCAGCATGTTAATTTTTTTATTGTAAATTCAACATTTATTGTGGCGATAATTGAAAAGGGGCAAAAACACAAGTGCGTTTTCTGCACAGCTTGCTATTAGTAGTAAATTCAACACCCATTGTACAAACTAAATTTCCTGTTTTAATACGTCGTCCATTGACCTAATAATAAATAAAATTATGAAACATTTGCGAATTAAAATAGACGCTTTAAACGAGGCCGTTTTTTTCACTAGGAAGCAGGCGCGTTTTTCGCTCAAAATTTCAATCTCGTCTCGAACCCAAAATCCAAAATCCCCGGAAATTTTCCGACAGTTTGTTTGGAAGCAACCCTGACCTTTACCACGTCAATTACCAAAAATGTCCTTACGTAATAATAATAATGATGACGATAATAACGCCTGATTAGTTCCTACCAAATCAGGTGGGCTTGATCAATGAATGGTTTTGTTGTGGTTTTATGAATGAACCGCCAACGCACGTACAAATGAAGGAATACATTGAGGTCTTTTTCAGGCTTACTTGAGTCCGGTGTCCAAATCCAGAGAGTATATATAGGGTGGCAGTCGACGACACTCCGGAGCACGCGATCGCTTTTGCTTCTTTGCCTCAGCAACACTTTCGCAACAAACGAACGCTCGACGACGACTGCACTGGACTTTGGTGGACGCGACACTGAGTTCTCCCACGAAGCGCGCACGCTTTTAAGAGGACGCATTAAAAAAAAGATTGATCGAGGGGGACTTTTGGGGCACTTCGGGGGAAAGAGAAATATTTCGAAAATTTGAATTTTGGTTCTTATGAAAGCGGAGTCGGACTAAATAAATAAAGTTAGTATCTTAGCATCAACTGTGTCTTGTAATAAAATGTGGTTAAATAAATAACCAAATGTCAAGCTATTTTCTAAGCATAATTTTAATTTTCTTAATTCGTTGAAGAACTCCATTATCTTTAATAATTTTGTTTGATTTTATTGCTGTGTCAAATTTCACAACAAAAATCAAAATTAGGTGACATTCTTATCATTATTTATAGATCTGTGATGTATCTAACAGGTGTGAGAATTTTGTAACTTACGTCTACACTTATTTTATGTAATATCAGCTACAATAGTTATTTGTATTATAATTAAGGAAAAGTATCGAGGCGCAGCCGATGAGTAAAGAAAAACTTACTTTTCTTTAAAAATACATAAAAAAAATTGGCCACTAATGGATTTCAGTTTATAAGAAATTATTCAAAAAATACATTAGAAGAGAATTAAATTGCTGTTCCCATCACTAGCAACCAAATAAAACCTCAAGTGTGGTCGTATGAAATTTTGTGAAAATGGAAATAAATAAAGAAAATCATCCTGAAATCTTGGCAGTAGCGTTCAAAGCTGTTTCTAGTTTATTAGTCTCAAAATCACGAGATATGAGAAAACCGACAATATTATCAATTCCTGGAGGATTTCAAAGAATGTAAGGGATATACCTACGAAAAAGTTATACTTGCTTTGTTTCATAAAAAGATTAGTTTTCTTAAATACTTTTATAAATTTTCAAGTTTTATCTTTATATTTGATTACAGGTTGGAAGACTGACATCATCCACGCTGTGCTCGACATACTCCATGTTGAAAAATACCTTGAAAGACAAAGAAAATGTTCTATTTAAAGCTCCAAAGTGAGAAATATGAAGCAAAAAGTCAAAAAAATTATGGCAGACTGATGTGTCTAACCCTTTAACTACAGCAGTCGTCTATAAGCGATCCGCCTAGTCTGCCGCGTATTCCGGCAGTCGTCAATTGACGTTTTATAGTTTTAAAGCGCTATACAAAAAAAAGTCATCGTCAATGAGCAATTATAAAACACAAAAGTCATAACATGTTAATAAGCGCGTAATCTGAATCAGAAAATTAGCTGTGACCAACACAGAATTGACCGCACAAACTTTTTTGTTAAATAATCGTCTTAGAGAAAAATATTTCAAAGAAAAGTTATATATTTTGGACCGCGGAATGAAAATGATTCTATATATTTTTCCCATACGGTGCTTCCTAAGCGAGATATTCGCATTTTTTACACTCTTTCACTTACTGTCTGAAGAGTGATAAACCGATTTCAACCAAAATCCTTTAGAACTCTCAATTGGGCCCTAGAAAATATTTGCCAGGTTTGTGATTTTCTTTTCAACCGTTCGTCTGAAAATCGTCGCACACACCCACACAAACAGACAGACCGACACCATCGGTCATTATCTGGAAATCGAAATTTTTTTTTAATCCGAAATCTTTTTCGAAACATTTTTGTAGTTTAGATTTCAATACCTTCCATAAGTAACAAAGTTTGACATGTCAATTTTCGTCTTCCACAGAAATAAAATTGTTACGATTTATTGCTGATTTTGTCTTTCATCAACATTTTGGAGGGTTTTTTACCCCTATTATGGAGCAGCCATCAACATCTTCAAACAAACGGACGCGGTGTGAATTCGAAGAGAGTAGCGATGACAGCAATAATAGTATTAGTGGAAGTTTATCATCCTGTAATTTTCAAAGTTCTGAGGAAGACATAGAGAACAGTGACACAGAACAAGAAAAACTCGAATGTAATAGTGAGTCCAGCGATTTTGGTGATCAAAACGATGTATCTTTTGTTTGGCGAGACTGTGAAGAATTCGAGCCTCACGCATATAATTTTGATAATGTAAGTGCGGAAGTGAGCAATATGTTTGGTGTGAATGACGACTCTGAAGAATACGATTATTTCACAAAGTTTTTTGATACAGGCCTAGTGCAGACAATTGCAAGTGAAACTAACAGATATTATACGTTTTGTACCAGAGACCAAAATGGTGCAACAAGGACCAAATCAATACGATGGGTAAACACAACGATTGACGAAATTTACACATTTTTAGCATTATGTTTGTTGATGCCTCAAGTAAAGAAGAGTACTATAAGCGAATACTGGTCCAAAGATGAGATGATTCGAACAGATCTTTTCAGCAAATACATGACTCGCGACAGATTCGCACAAATTCTGCGATTTTTACATTTTGTGGATAAGAACAATCAACCAGGAAATGATAGATTGTGGAAAATACGAGATATATTTGCAAATCTAAATGATAAATTTACTAGATATTCCTCACCATTTCAAAAATTATGTAATGATGAGTCTCTAGTAATGTTCAAAGGCAGATTATCATTCAAGCAATATACCCCTTCAAAACGACATCGATTTGGACTAAAACTGTTTTTGTTGTGTGATAGTGAAACCGGAATTATTTTGAAAATTCTAGTTTATACTGGTTCAATCAGTGATATACCACAAGACGAAACACTTGGTGTTGCAGGCGCTATAGTGAAAAAGCTCATGGAAAATTATTAGGGAAAGAACCACCTCCTCTATACTGATAACTGGTACACTAGTCCGAAGTTGGCAGCTTATTTGGTTGAAAATGGCATAGATTTATGTGGCACGGTCAAGCAAAACCGAAAGCACTTTCCAAAATTTACACCACTTAGGCGCGGCCAAATAAAACTCAAGAAAACAAGAAAAATACTAGGTCTGAAGTGGAGAGATAAAAGGGATGTACATTTTATTTCAACTTTTCACAAAGGATCATTGGTGGATAGTGGAAAAGTGAATCATAGAACCCAAGAAAAGACTAAGAAACCAGGCTGTGTTTTGGACTATACCAAAAATATGAGACATAGACAAGGCTGACATGCAACTATCTTTTGTTAAAAACGTTCGTAAAAGTGTTAAGTGGTACAAAAAGTTTTTCTTTCACTTGTTAGATATTTCGATCTTGAACTCCTATAATATATATCTTGTTAATACTGGAAAAATTGGCTCGTCATTGAAAGAATTTATTAGAAGCATTATACGGCAAATTTTGTCAAAACACGGAACTCTTACACAAATTCGAGCTGGTAGAAGAAGCGGGGAAGTGCTTGGGCGATTAGCCGCCAGTAATTCTGTCGAACGACATTTTTTGGATAATATTCCGCCGACGGATACTAGAAAAAAGGGTCAAAGAATATGCCACGTTTGTAGTCACACTACCAGAACAGAAAGAAAGCGCAAATATGTGACAACTTGGTGCCCGAAGTGTCAGGTTGCATTATGTGTTGGGCATTGTTTTAGAATATACCACAGTCAAAAAAACTTTTGATTTTGTCGTTTATAAGATTTTTTGTCTAATTTTATTTGTTACTATGTTGATAGCATTGAAATAATAGTTATAATAACAATAAAGTTACTATTTTCTCTTTGGCATTGATTACAACCACTCCGAAGATAAATATACTATAAATAAAGAAAATATAAAAAATATTAATTTTTTGCAAATATTTGCGTTTGGCTGTGTAGACACTTATATTTTTACCCGTAGTTAAAGGGCTAAAGGGCATAGGGAGATAAGAATGCTAAAATTGCCGCCAGAGCGTATCTTAACGATACTTTCAGGATATGTTCGTACTATAGAAGTACTTTGATTCTGAAGTTTTTAGATCTCAAAGTTAAGATTTTGAATAATAATAAAAAAACGCAAAAACAGAAAATATTTTTTTCTCTTCATAGACTACACCGATTTAAATAAAAATTTTATGGAAATTTAATATCTACAGAGATACTCTTTTGATAAAAATTTCAACTATATAGCTCTACATTTTCATAGAGAAAAATTTTTTTTTTCAAGAAAAATTAATTTTTTATTATAAAACTTAAAAGTACAATTTTGAAAATATTTTTTTTTGAATTCCCTAGCAAAAATTACATAAAATATATTTTTTTCAAATTTTTTGTAATAATACGACATATTGAAAAAAAATAAAAACTGTCATGTTTCCGAAAAATGTTTTTTTAGATGTATACTCTCTCTCTCTCTCTCTTTATATATATATATATATATAGACTCTCTCTCTCTCTCTATATATATATATAAAGAGTATAAATCGAAAAAAAATTTTTTTCTTTATAAAAATGTAGAGCTATATAGTTGAAATTTTTATCGAAAAAGTATCTCTATAGATATTAAATTACCATATTTTTTTTATTGAAATCGGTTTTGTCTATGAAGAGAAAAAGATATTTTCTGCTTTTGCGTTTTTTTATTATTATTCAAAATCTAGTTAACTACATCTAGTTAACTAGGATCAAAAAACTTCAGAATCAAAGTACTTCTATAGTACGAACATATCCTGAAAGTATCGTTAAGATACGCTCTAAGGGCAATTTTAGCACTCTTATCTCCCTGTGCCCTTTTTGGCAAGCTTCTGATGATACGTTTTTTCTAATTAAAGTTGCAAAATTTTTGGTCTGTATGATGCAAGTCGTGGTGAAGAGTTAAGAAATGATGTGAATGATATCGAGGATACCTGCACTACTACAAGAAAAACTATTTCTTTACTTATACCTAATACAAATAACTATTTATTTACCGTTATGACGGAAATGGGAGGAATTAATGAGATTAAGTTGTACAAGAGAGATGTAAGCCTGCGTCAATCGCTCAAGATTCTTTAAATTTTATATGAACAATAAATGTACTTGGCTCAAAAGTCATGGAGGATGGTGATCAAACACGACTTCAGAAGGCTATATAAAAGGAAGCATTAATAATAAAATGACGATTTTGAAAATGATTTTAAATCAGCCATCATCGTCAGACAGTGGATGACAGAATCCATCAGATTTTCTCCTAGAATCTATTGACTTACAGTTGGCTCCTGCATGTAGCGCATCATCTTCCACATGAAAAGGAAAGGGTTTATCAAAACCGTCACTATCATTTAATGATTTACAGTTACGACAGTGTACAAGTGCAACTTTCACTTACGTTAATAATTGTACATTTAATACTTATTCCAATAAATAATTAATGATTGTTTATTTGGTTGCTACAAAGAAATCATTGCTATAATGAAATGAGACACCTTTCTTTACGATTTGTAATTAAGAAATGTAGTCCATTTCCACTAAGTGTACGAAAAACATACCTAATTATACAGCGTGATCAACAATGACTGAGTCTGTTGGTATTAAAACAATTGAAAAATATGGAGGTTTTTTTGCTTCACAATTGGCGACCTTGGTGTTTTAATATCAAACAACGTTGAAATGACAATGTCAAAAAATTTAGGTTATGTTTTAAGGTAAATCGGGTAAATAGGGGCAGGGAATCTAATTAAATGTAAAATGGATTTTAATGAAAGTTAAAAAAATGAAATTGATAAATTATTACAAAAATGAAAGTTTTAGAACAAAATTCAAGTTTACTTGTCAACAGTGACAACAGTGACAACGGGAAACAAAAGTGACAGCAGGAAATACGTTTAGGTTAGGGAGATACCAACATCCTTCAAATTTTCATCGTTGCCAACAGACTCCATCATTGCTGATCACGCTGTACTTTTTCTTCCGTTTGTTCATTAATAAATGTTAAAAAAACAAAATGTATGTTTTTGTTATTACTTTTTAATTTCTGTTTGAGAGAAACCCCACAAGATTTAAGAGCATTTTGTAATGAAATAGATAAACGCAAAAAGTTCCTGTCTAAAGCTCAAAGAAAAACTCTGCAATATTGGAATATAAAAAAAAAATCGAACAATCTGTGAATTATGTTGCTTTATGTTGTTAGAACACCTACATCCTTTTGAAAATAAACTATTTGAGCGGCAATTAAATTACTTAAGCAGCAAACTGTATCAGCACAAATTATTGAGCAGTAATTAAAATACTTTAACAGCAAAGAGTAATCAGTAAAATTGAATAATTTGTTAGGAAGTAGCTGTGTAGAAAGAGCAAATTTTTTTTATAAGTAAAAAAATTACTCACTAATTAGTGACTGAACTTTGTACATTGATTGACACATTTTCTTCATAATTTATAACCTACAAATAAAATATTCTGTTAACTAATTTTCTAGGCGTCATACGCTCGGCCTATTTTCTGAAATAAACGTTAACATAATGAATTTATCCCTATAAAATAGTTTGTGAGAAATTGATATGTAAACAAATCCTTTGATCACGTTGTGTTTAAAATAAACCGTATTAGCAACTTAATCAATAAAAATACTTAAAAAACTAAAGTGTCTAATACATCAAGTTTTAAAAAGTTTTTTGGGACTCCACTGTTAAATGCAAATTATGCACAAGTAAAATGACAAATATTAGTTTTTCTTTCATATTTTTTTGTTGACAAATGTTATAGACATATTTTACCGGTTAAATTTTGCTGCTCAAAAGATTTTTATTTTACTTACCAATTTTTGAATGTTTTGCTGCTTATTTAATTCCAATAGTCTTTGTTATGTTAAAACTCATGTCTTCCTAAAATTTCCCGTTACAAGTGCACTTTCCTTTTATCGAAATAGTTATTTGTATTAAAAAAACAATATAAAGAATTTTTATACAAGTCATGAATTTTCAAAAATATGACAATCCTAATTTTGATTTAAATTGTCGACATTATTTTCATAGAGAAACTAATCATTTTCTTTAAGTTTTTTATATTTTTTGGAAAATTTCTTGGAATATTTAGACTTCTTAGAGGTGTAATATTTTTCTGAATTTATCCTCTTATTTCTTAATTTTTCCAAATTTTATTACTCCTCAGATTCAATTTATTTTAAATTGTAGAATCTTCTTGGATTTTTGAGATTTTTTTATCCCATTTATCTTCTATTTTCCTAGATTTATAATATTAATATTTTAAATTTTATATGTATCAGACTTTTTACATTTTTTGAATATTTTAGGATTCTTTTATCTTGGTGATTTTTTTTAGATCCTAGTTTCTCTAGATCCCCAATTTTTAGTTTTTAAATATTTAAAGTATGCATGTTTCAGTTTCATGTAGTAGATCGTCATGTTTTTAGATCTTTTCGAAATGTTTAAGTTTTTTAATCTTTTATTTTAGAAATCGTGATTTATAGAAATTTCCTAAATTCTACTCCTATAATTTTTTATATAACGTAAATTAGTTATTTCTAGTTTTTAATTACAATTTTTGTTTTTTTTTTGGATTCGTTCTATTGTTTAAATCGTTCGATTTTTTTTTTGTTTTTTTTTTATGTTTCAGGATTTTCTATTTTTTTATATTGGGTTACACTTTAAATTTTACATCTTCAATTTTTCAGGCTGTTTGTATTCTTCGCATCCTTTGGATCCTGTGCATTCTTTACATTCCTTGAATTTTTAAGATTCTATAGACTTTAGATATTTTATTTTTTTATGTTTATATTTTTTAAATAAGATAATTTCAGATCTTTTATGTACCTAGAGAATATAACGCATATAATATAATGCATACGATAACATAATGCATAAATCATTCAAAAATCTTTAAAAAAATAAGAATCCAAAATGATAAAAATAAAAACTAGATATAAAAAAAATAAGTGGCAATATTTAAGAATCTACAAAATGATTAAAATCCACAGAAACAAAAAATCACCTAAAGAATCTAAAGAATAAGAATATTAAAATTCTAAAGAGAGCTTCTAATAAACCAAAACTGTTGGAATATAAAACGAACAAATAATAACCAAGATCCAAGCATCTCAAAGATTGAAATAATCTAAATAATCCAAGAAAACTTGAAATATCCTAGGAATTAGAAATCCCGCAAAAAGATGCTTAACATTCTGAATAATTCAAAAAATTTAAAAAACTTAAAGCATTAAACATAGACACAAATACCACAAAATACAAAACATACAAAAAGTCTGGATCTATTTTAAACATTTTGAAAAATTCAAACAATCTATAAAAGATCCAGATAATTTAAATAATCCAAGAAAACGAAAACATCTAGGTAGTATGCTTTATCAGCAAAATATATAACATTTGAATCTCAAGAATATTACGGATATCTATAATTTACATGAGTAAAAGGATCTAAAGAATCAAAATTCAAAGCAATTAACCAAAAAAGTAGAAAAAAAAAACAAAATTCCAATAAAATTGGAAAAATTGAAATGTAGTACCAAATGGATACAAATATTCTTAAGGTAGATTAAAACATATATATAATTTGAATAATAGAAAAAAAAGAATATAAAGCACCCAAAAAATAGCAAAAAAATCGAATAATGCAAAAATGATAGAGTACAGAAACTTTGGAGTAGGTGTATATAGAGATATAGAGGTATAGAAATGTAGAAATACAGAGATATAGAAATATAGAAATGTAAAATATAGGAATCTGCTAGTGTCTAAAAGATCAAGAAAATCCAAAAATATCTTCAAAATCCAAAAACATTGCAAATTTTGAAAAGTAAAGAAGAAGAAAAGAAAAGATTTCGAAAATCCAAAAGATATAAAAGATACACTGAGTTGAAGAGATACAAATAATACAAACAAAATAACAAATTTAATTTAAATTTCTCCCTCTCCAACCATTAGTAATCCTAGAAAAACATGAAATCTCCATCAGAACTGAAGATTTTGAGAGTACCACAGCCCAAGTACTGAATTCCCACGAGCGCAGAAAGAGAGTTTTTGGCGAGTTTTGTTTGAATTGCACTCATGAAGAAGTAAGAAATCGGTGACGCCGTCAAACGTCTTTAAATCCAAACCAAATCGAAGCACGCATGTATATCGGACGTGTTTTTAACGAATAAGCCGTGCGGAAACTATCGTAGTCACAATATCTGTCACTGAGCGTGCTAGATGAATCGAGCGGAAATTAACATTTTTCTACGAGGTCGTGGGAAAATATCGTTGTATTTGCAAAATTTCCTTATGTCACTAAGCAATAAAAAAAACTTTCTCGACAAATTTTTGTGTGATCGAAACGATAGACCAGCCCAAAATTTCAAAAACGGTCGAGCAAATTGCTTATACTCAACGAAGTTATTCTCTACCTCATTCCGGTTGTAATCAGTAGCTCACTATTTTCGCTTTTTCAGTGATCTGAATCGACTTTTACGTGATACATGAGAAAAACTATCAAAACATTAGCACATCTTGTAATCTAAATGTGCACCAAAGGTCAGCGTAAAATTTACAACAAAGAACATTATCTTAGTATAAGTTTACTCTATGTGAATCCCTATACTGCATTGATAAGAACATTAAATTATGACCAATGCGTGTACAGTGAGATCGCCAAAGTCATGACGCAAAACCAAATACAATTACAATCGAGTATATAACATAGATTCAACACTGCGCAAATTGCTAGAGGAGTCTCGGCAGGTTAGCTGTCTACAAAGCGCTTGGGTCATCTACGTATCTAGTCAAAAAAAACAACCCGGTGTAAAGTTTCTCACACATTTTTCTAAGTGTATTTTAACAAACAAAGTCACTGCACTTTTAAGACAAATTGCTTTACTTAATACGTACTAATATGGTGCAGGAGATACATTTCAATAAATAACACACTAGCGTACAGTAAACCCATTCAAAACCACAATGTGTATAAACTTTTTATAAACTTTCATTGAAGTACCTTGAGTTTCGCAATTTTAGTAGCCCAAGTGGCCACTTCAAGATCAAAGTCCTCAAGCTGCACTTTACTTTCAGTCTATAATTCATCATCTGTTCTCTTTGTGCTTTGAAAATGGAGCACCTGTAAGTGCGACATAATCTAAATCTCTCAGCACTAGTGATCTGTTTTTAGTTTTGCAACAGATTCCGAAAAATATACACCGTCCGATAAAATATTAAAAAAACTAAAAAGTAATAATAAACCGTCAAGACAAGAAACCATTGAGAACCTTGCCAACGTTATAATTTCAACGAGGAATTCTCCGAATTTAGATGTGTCAAGTTAGAGGTCAAGGCTACAAGACCGCCATAAAAATATGCTATGGAAAAAAATGCATCCCGGCCAAATAAGGAGAAAACGTCTTGAAAAGATAATCTAAAAAATTACGAAGCATCAATTTTGATTCAACGTACTGATTAAAAAAAAAAGTTTTTGCTGTATTTATTAACTAAAAGTGCAAGAATTCAAGATGTGAATGTTAGAGGTTCATCATCAATGCCAAGCTAATAAAAAACTAATTAGTTAATAACTTTTCCTACAATAATGCCAACTATTAATAATTTACAGAAATCATGTCAGTCAAATTTGGTATACTTGACATAGACATATTACTGACTTCCTCATCCCCATTCATTTTTTATTGATAGTTTATTACACCTGCTTGTACAACTCTATTGCTTTATTCTTTATTAATAGGTAATAAAACTGTAGAAACCAATACAATTCTCTAATTTTGACAATCGAACTCATTTTCAAACGGCTAAATGAAACGTCCCAGTTTAGGTGATTATTAGGGCAAGAAATAATATTTGTCAACCTGGTGAGAGTGCTTCAACAAAAAAAAAAAAAAACAACTTAGATTTGTATAACATCTGTCATAATGAGCTTGCGTTACGTTATCGCTTCCAAAATGGTAAAGATGCAACTTTGCATTTTTGGAACAATACAAAAACATTTTTTCCACTACTAGCTATGAAGTTGACCATTATTGCGTGTCCTAGCCAACTTAGAAGTTGAATTTCTACAGTAGTGGTTAATAATTTTTTCTAGTATTAATCTAGGTTAATAATGAACAAATTCAAATATTTTGAGAATCTAGAGAGAGTTAGTTGTTTAAAATTTGTCCAACATTATTTTGTATACCCAGGAGATTGTTTTTAATTTAAAATTCGCGCTCAACCTAAAATCTGATGACATCCCGTAACCGTAACCACCGATCAGAGCAACTACAACATGGCTGAATGCGGAGCCAGATAGAGCTGGAGCGTTGTTATGTTAGAAAACTATCTAAACAACGGAACTTTATTTAAACAAGTACATACCCATATTCAAAAAACACCCAAACACGATAATTACAAACGTTATTTGAAAATAAGTATTACTAGTGGAAATGTCAATCTGCATCAGACTACTTGATTTTTGTTTTATTAGTGGAAAGACGAATTTGCATTCCTGTACTATTTGATTGTTACAAAAAAATATTTTATTATTAATTTTTGCCTTAAATTTGGCTAGTAGTGGAAAAAATAGTATATACACCACGGTGGTGAAGACATTTATAGGACTCGCACATTATTCCGCTCGGGGCAAAGCCCCTAGTGAAATAATCTTGGTACTCGGTCAAAAATAATAGTCTTCACCACCTTGGTGTGTAATATACTATTATTAACCAGTAATTGCAACGCTGCAATTAATTTTAAAAAAGTTTCTTTTTTTAAAAAAACTAATAAAAATAATAGAGTAGAAAAAGCATTTTTTTGAATTTTTCATGATTTTATTAAAACCTTTATTTCTCCGGGTGATTTTAATGCTAAGAGATAAGATTTGAAAATTAATTAATTAATAAAATTTGAAGAGGTTACTCTAAACTACGTAGAATTTCAAGATTATAAAACAGAAGAGACCATTGTTTTAAGATTATAAAACATAAGAGGCAATTTTTTAACCAATCAAAATTTTTTTACTTTCTAATTAACTTACCAAATTACAAAATTATAAAGCAGAAAAAAAAACAAAAAATTTCAAGTTTCTTTTTATGACTTGGTTCGTATTTATTTTTATTTTGTTTTCCAAAGTTTAGATTTTCGATGCTTTCTAGATTCCTTACGTTTCTACTTTCATATTAATTTTTAGATTTTTTGAATATTTTCTGTTTCTGTTCATACTTTTTAATTTTTGAAATTTCTTGTCTCAATGAATCTTTTGAAAATTCTTTAAATTTTAGATAAGTTCAGTTTTGAATTATATTATATTATTATAATAAATTAAATATATATTAAATATTTAAATTCTCTGTTTAGATTTCTTGAATCTTATAACGTTTAAAGACTTTTTATTGTCTTTAGGTTTTCGGAATTTTTTAGAATATGTACTACATGTTTCAATTTCATGTTGGGAGTAGTTCTAGAGATTTCCTATATTCTATAATTTTTATACCATCTAAATTTGTTTCACTATTACCATTGCAAGACAAATGTTCTTCTTTTAGAAGCAACCATAAAGCAAAAAAAAAACAACCTGTAATTTTGAGGGTTTTAATGCTACAACAAAATTTAAAAAAGAAAAAAAATTGAAATCATAAGGCAGCAGAAACAAATTTTTATTTTTTTTAACCTCTAAAACGAACCAAAAATTTCAAAAAATCTTTATTGAGACCTTTAAAGGGTTACATGGGTTTTAGGTATAACAAAAAACATATAAACAATATTTTAATAAATTTTTATCCAAATTTTTTTAAAATTCAGCCGTTAGGAGCTAGTTTTCGAATACCTCTAAAAAAAATATCCTTGACTTGAAGTTTGAATTTTTGGCAAAGTTCTATGCAAAAAAAGTACAATTTTCCGTAAGATAGATGTATCAGCTTTTGAAAAATTGTGTCCACCGACTTCAAAAATAGTTTTGAGACAAAAGCGATTAAATAATTATTTCATGTTGTTAAACCAAATGAGAGGAAATTCCAAAGACTCTCTCCCAGATTTTTACTCCAACTGAAATGAAATTTTAGGAAAATATTCTTAACATGTTACATGTTTTTTTTTTAAATTTCCAAACCTATTTAATCCCTTAATTTTGGTTTTGCTAAAGCAATGAAAGTTAGCAAAGTTACTACTTCTGACTTACCGTTAGATTACCATAAGTACCTATTCATTCAATCATTTTTAAGGTGATTCATTTTTTTTTCCAAGTATCTGTGGCATTGGTTTGATTTTAGGAATGACATTTTAGTAGACTACTAATTTTGATTTTATTATTAACTGTATCAAATTACAAAAACCACAAAAGTGCCTACATGACTACTGAACAAACGAAGAATAACAACTCTTTTTTGTTCTTAAAATTTATTTTTCTTGTAATTTTACGGCATTAGTAATAAAAATTGTTGAGGGTGCTATTTTTGACATTTTTATTACTGTGTTAAATTAAAAAATTGTAGAGTAAAATAATGCTAATTAAGAAAAATTTCAATTTTTGAAACAATAAAAATTTCTACTCCATTTTCTATTAAACCTGCAGGTGTTTTTGATCACTTTAACACAATACCAGAAAAATTTGCCACATTTCGCGGGCTCATCTGTGCCAAACTACAAAACAAGCAAATTTTAGAAATTTCTAATTTAAATTCTCAACTTTTTTTATCAAAACCAGTAGTTTCACTGCCATAGGAATAATATTCAGAGGCGTAACTAATTTTAACTTTCTCAAAGGTGTGTCAAATAACAAAATTGTAAGGTAAAAGAATCAAGTTTACGAAAATTTTCATTTTTAAAACAAACCAAAAATTTTCAAAATATTTTGTTTAAACTGTAACTCTTATAATTTGAATAGTTTCGCACGGTAATCAGTCGTTTACTTATGAACTATGCCAAGCTACAAAATTACAAATAAAACTTTTTTTATAATTTACCCAATTTAACAGAACAAAAATTTCCAATATTGCAATAAAAACTTTTATTTCTTCGTGAGGTTACAACAATACAGCAAAAAAAATAATGATTTTTTTTAAACCTTTTTATTTCTACTGAATTACAAAATTATAGACCAAAAAAGATAATTATAAATATGTATATATTTCTAATGCAAACCAGGAATAACGCTACAGCAATAATTTTTTTGGAGGATAGCATCTTCTGCACGTTCATTATCTACGTATGCCATGCCATAAAATTATAGAGTAAAAAAAAAATAAAAAATTGAATGAACCAAAATTGAAAAAAATTAACAATTGTTTTTTATTAAACTTGTAGATATTTCAGGTCATTTTAATATTGAAGTAATGTTTGTGACAGGTGTCAATTTTTGGAATCTATATCGGCTGTGCAAAATTACAAAGCCATAGAGCAAAAGAAATAAATTTTAGAAATTTTAATTGTTGGGACAAACTTAAAATTTGATAATTCTGGTAGTTTAATTGCCACAGTAATGATGTGTATTGAACGTAATTTTTGTCTTTTTTCTTTAGTGCCGTCAACATTGGTTAAAAGCTGACTGAAAATTAGAATTTAGAGTAGAATTTCTGGATAACGGACTGAATGTGCAGATTATATAATTATGGAGCGAAATACAAAAATTTTAGAAATTTTTATTGGCTCGGATCATTTTTTCAGATGATCCAGGTCAAAGATAAACCGACGAAGTTTTTTATCATTAATAATTTTCTATTTTTTACTCTGCCAGCTAAAAAACAAAAAGATCATCAATAATTTCTCAAAATCAATATTATTTCATTTAATTGAGGAATACAATAAAAGTAGTACAAATAATTTAAAGAGTGATTTCTTTACGGACTCTTTAGCGGTGGTAAAGCTTAATTTTACGGACTCAACTGCCAAAACATACTTTTTGTACTCATCATGTGGGAAGAGAATTTTTTCGCTTAATTCCGATGCATGAAAAAACGGTTTTCCCGCACTCTCGTGTTTTCTAGTTTACGCTAACGGGAAGGGATATTTGCGTTATACGGTTAGTATTGCGACTTTTTGACGACACTAGTCAATGAATTTACCCATACATTCTTCGCTATCACTCATTTTTACATTTTTTGTTAATAATTAAAAAAATATGACACATGATTTAAATTTTAAAAATCTAGTAAGTAGTTCCAGTTGACAGATCATGTTACCAACCCATCATTAAAAAAAAAACTAAATTACTTTTTTATATCGAAATTCGTTACAAAAAATATTGTACGTAACACTTTGCGAATAGTTATTTACCTAACAAGTTTGGAAATTTAATTTTCCCCCATGAGCACTTTGTTTGCAGCACGACTGTAAAGAGTGCTGCATTTAGTGCGAATGCAGGAAAATTTTTCCGAAAGAGTTAGGTACAATATTTTTTGTATCGAAATAAAAAAAAATCGGTAACTTAGTTTTTTTTTAATGATGGGTTGGTAATATGATGTATCCACTGTAACGACCTACTAGATTTTTTAAATTTAAATCATCTGTCATATTTTTTTTCAATTATTAACAATAATTGTTAAAATGAGTGACAGTAAAGAATGTATGTGTACCCCTCCCGAATGTGCCACAGAGGCCGTTTCGCATCTGCCGCCCGAGAAAATTCGCGAGCGATGTGAATGCACTTATCAAAAATTGAGTGACTGGTGTCGTCAAAAAGTCGCAGTACCAACCGTATAACACAAATATCTCTTGCCTCCAGCGGAAACTAAAAAACACCAAGGTGCGGAAAAACCGTTTTTCCCTGCATCGGGATTAAGCGGAAAAATTCCGTTTCCGTACAATGAGTACAAAATAGTTATTTACCTAACAAGTTCGGAAACTTAATTTTCCCGCATGAGCACTTTGTTTGCAGCACGACTGTAAGGAGTGCTGCATTTAGTGCGAATGCGGGAAAATTCTTTCCGAAAGAGTTAGGTACAATATTTTTTGTAACGAATATCGAAATAAAAAAAAATAAGTAACTTAGTTTTTTCTTTAATGGTGGGTTGGTAACATGATCTGTCTATTGTAGCTACCTCCTAGATTTTTAGAATGTAAATCAGCTGTCATTTTTTTAAAATTATTAACAAAAATTGTTAAAATAAGTGAGAGCGAAGAATGTATGTGTACCCCTGCCGAAGTACAACAATGTGCCAAAGAGGCCGTTTCGCGTCTGCTGCCCGAGAAAATTCGCGAACGGTATGAACGCACTTATCAAAAATTGATTGACAGATGTCCTCAAAAAGTCGCAATACCAACCGTATAACGCAAATATCCCTAGCCGCCAGCGGAAACTAAAAAGCACCGCGGTGCGGGAAAACCGTTTTTCCGTGCATCGGGATTAAACGGAAAAAATCTGTTTCCGTACGATGAGTACAAAAAAAATTTTCCCGCATTCGCACTAAATGAACTAAATAAACAAAGTGCTCGTGCGGGAAAATTAAGTTTCCGAACTCGTTAGGTAAATAACTATTACTTCCATTTTTTATATTCTGTGAATTTCTTGTGATCGCCCAAAACCTCCCATTGTACGCTTTAAAAGTATGATCGTCTCTATTTTTGGGAGAGGCAAGAGCCCCCTTGGCGGTGCCATTGTTTGCACCAAACCTAACTCGTTAAACTGTCTCGTTGAATATAAAAGTAAGATTTTCTTCTGTAACTCTCACTAATAAGTTTTATAATTTATTAAAATATGTCTCCAATTATAGATGTCCAGCCATGTTCATCGACAGCATTAAACGACAGTTTCGGCACAGCCGAACATAATTTGCATTCCACATCAGCGATTCAATAAATTCACGAAATTCCCAACTCGGCAAACATTTAAAATTCAAATCCATTACATAATCGCTGCCCATCCGAATCCCATTAAATGTGTCCTTTTACAAATTTATATCCGCTTCTTCGTAATTCAGAGGTAAAGAAACATCGTGTGGAAAAATGTTATCTTAGATTCTCCAGCGATTCGTCGAAACGGCTAGAAACGAACTCCGAGACACTCACCTCCCATTAGCCTTATCTTCAGCAACCTACCTTCGGTATCACTGTGATAAATGGGTCTTGACCCCGCCCCCACCCCATCGACGGAAAGATTATTAACAAAACGACACGAGTTAGATTTCTTTATCACTTCTTCAATAAACAATAATACAATAACATGGTTAATTATAATTTCCAATGATTATAAAATGATTTGTAGAATCAACTTATTCAAATTTCTTGCGTTTTTATAACATAAATCCAAGCTGTTAAACACAAAAAATACATTATAAAGAGAGAAAAACGAGTATTGAACCGAAGCCGGGCACGGAATCACTGAAATTCTTTGCTAGGTGTTGAAATTCCTAACGCTTCTTCGTATCCAGATGTCGGTTTCTTCTTGCTTTTCGTTTTGCTGTCTTTATCTTTCTTCTCTTTTTTATCCTTTTTTGGTTTCTTAGGTTTTTTAGCATCACCGTCGCCTTTCTCGCGATGCTTGCCTTTTTCGGATTTCTTCTTCTCCACGTCGCCATCCTTCGATTTGTCACTCTGGAAGAAAAACTGAAATTAACACAAAAGTGGTGATATCAGACGGGAACTTCCGACATTCTTACGAAAATTATATTTACGTTGATTTCCTTACTCTCTAGGTACACATTCTTAATCCAAACAAATGTTGCTTGGTTTAAAAAAACATGACAAGATAATCTTACACATAAAAACAAGTTTACTCTTGATTTATGTATGTTTGGGTTTACTTATTTTATGACAAATCGATTTGTCATTTTTTAACGTAATCTAAAAAATATCTTGGGTTAACAGAGGGTTTGAGTTTAAGAAGAGCAGTTTTATTGCTGCGAAGATTAAACAGTAAACAAATTTAGTTTCATTCTTAGAATTTAAGTATCAAAAGTCAAAAAATGTTTTTCTGTTCGTAAACAGACTGTGTAATATGGCAATATACCACCCACAGGAGATCAAAGTATTATCAACTGAATGAAACGTAAGTAAATAAAAATCTAATTTATTGGTTTTACACAGAAAATCGAAAATGTTTGATGAACTGACGTATTAAAAATAACAAGTTTCTTTTCTAATCGAGCGAAAAAACAGAACACCAGTTCTATTAAATTCCACAAATTTTAAGTATTTTAGGCTTTTTGGACAAAACTTAAAAATTGCGATGACAGCAAATAATTCAAAAACAAATCGTATTAGATTATAGAATTTTTTCTTATTTTTTTAAGCAAAACTAATATTTTAGGTGACACTTAACTTACTTGCAGATTAAAACTTGTGCTCTTAAGTTTTATAATGCGATTTATTTATGCAGTTTTTTCTAAAGAATTAATTTTGATAATTCGAGGAATTTTGTGACAGTTGGCGACTCATACCGTTAGAAATACGGCAAACTGCAGAAACTGTCATCTTTAATTTGGTATTGAATGAAATACTTGTTTCTGGCCTGACACTGTAACCTCAAACTCACACTAACATTTGACATTTAGTTTAATGTATTTTATCGACCGAAAGAAATTCCTAGATTTTGAGTTTGGTAATAGTCCATTAACGCATTCAAAATAAATGCGTTAATAGCTTTGTTACAATAGTGAATAAGAAAAAGACAAAAGAATGAAAAAGGCTAAGAATTTAAGAAATTTAAGAATAAAGGGAATACAAAAACATAAAAAATGCAAAAAAAACGAAGAATGTAAATATTCTGTAAAGAATATAGAGAGTATCAAAAATTTATAGGATCTAGAACATACAGAAGAGAATATGTACAGGTAAAAGAACCTAAAATATGCAAGAGCTTTAAAAACAACACAAACATTTTTAAGAATATAGAAAATCTCAAAAATTAAAGGAATTTAAAAAACTTCAGGCATCCAAAAGGTCCAAGAGATATAACAATAATTCTAATAATATAACTAAAATTTCGTCCGAAAGAACAATAGACAAAAATGGTCCAAATGGTCCAACTAACGAGACCTATCTAATTTATTTAATAGTCTATTAATAGTTATTTACATAAGAGTCAGGAAAATGTACGGTTACTGCCGAAGAGATGTTGAAAGACGAGGCACTTTGTGCCGAGTCTTTTAAGACTCTGAGGCAAGTTTCAACATTTTCCTGACGAGAAATGTATTAATTTTTTTCTGAAACCGATGATTTTGATAAAAAAATACTAATTTTTAATTTAAAAAATAATTTTTACAAATATCAAGTATGTCAATTTTCTTCATTTGAATTATTGAAGTCATATTTTTCCTTGACGACGGCAGGGAATGGACTTTACCTGACGAGGCGGGGAAACGGACTTTCCCTGCCGCAATTTCGCAAAGAAGCTCCGGTTTCAGAAAAATACTTTTTACTATAAAAGTAAAAAGTAAAAGTATTATGAAGTATGAAATAATAAGTAATAAAGAAAACTGTTTTCTTCAATGTGCGAAACTAACTACATCTAGTAGAAAAAAACGTACTTTTTGGCGTCTGCTTGCTTGCTTCTGTTGCGTACTATGCATATGATTTTGAACATGGTACCATTGTAATCAGATACTGATTATATTTTAATATAAAACTCCTTTTTCGGTTAAACCAGCAGAAAACCTATTAATAGATCCCATTTCGTATCATGCGTTAAAAAAAAGAGATCAAAGTTGCATTAGCCACACCTTTGATATTGTAACTTTATCAGAAATGACAGTTATAGTCATTTGAGTTTTGTCTCACCTTTTCCGACTCTGTTCTTCAATCTCCGTTAAAATTGTGTTTAATTAATTTTTCGTAGTGAGATTAGGAACATAAGGAACACAAAATGAGATAGTTATGTCTAAGTGACTTTTCGATATGAGCCCTACGACATACGTTACAAAAAAAAATGTTTTCTTTGTACTGTCAGCATATTTCTGTTTGATGTGGCCGTAAAATTTGCTCAGTATTTAGATTTTTCACTTATCGTTGGTGGTGGACATTTAGATAAAGCTCCATATATTTTTTGTCTGCCCACTGTCCTTGATCATTTTGCCTTTTTTGTGATAAATCAGATTGGATCTCCGAAGTCTGAAATATCGAATAGAATTTAACTATTTAAATTTAGCTAGCTTTTTTAATAATTTACAGAAGCTATCATCATTTTTATGCTAACATTTCGCTTTCTAAAAAGTTTATTAAAATGACATTGAATGGTAACTAAATATTTTTACCGTTTCCTGTAAAATTTTTAAATTTCGACCCTCGAAGTTGTAAAAGATAAGCGACGATAAATACAATTCAAGCAACTTCACAATTTAATTGGTTCTAAAAAGAATTTGAGAATGTAAAAAATCAATAAAGTATAGAAAATAGAATACAGGAAACCTAAATACAAAAAAAAGAAGTGTTAAGAATACAAATTAAAATTACAAAAATTCAAATGTCAAAATGTCTAAATATTACAGATGTAAAATCTATAAGAAAATTCGAAAAATCTGAAAAACAGGAAATTTAGAGTATGCGTCAACTGGATCTACAAAACCCGAAAAAAGAGTCATTTAAACGGTTAGAGATAGAAAAATAATCAAAAAAATCTGCATCAAATTATACTTGAAACATTTCATAAAGAAATAAGTTTAGAACTCAGAACAGAGTGCGACAACTATAAATTCTAAATGTTATTTTGCATACTTTTAGGTACTTTTTTAAACTTGTTGCATATGATCAAAAAGTTGTTTGACGTATATTTCAGTTTTCATAAAAAAATTTATTTGTCAGATTGCATCCGGAATACACATGACATTTCATTGCTTATCACTTATCACAATTTCTTTTGGTTACAAAATTAAACTTTACTTTGATTTATGATAAACAAGTCATCACTCTTGCAAAGGAAAGTAATCCGAAGTTCTATATGTACATTCTCTTTAACACTAAGGTTGCCATTTTTTTATGAAATATTAAAAAAATATAATTGGAGGATCCAGGAAAATATCCATTGCTGTTTGAAATTAATTTGACAATGGCGCATCTGTTAGAAAAATCGGAGAGCTTTTAGTGTTACAGACATTTCAGGTTTTTTTTCACCATTTAGTGTTAATTTTTGTAATTTTATTGATAGTATTTTTAAGCATGCTTAAGTTTTATTTGTTTGTTCAATTCTTAATGTTATTAAATAACATTATTGAAGCACTAAAGCTGTATTTAAACAAGCCAAAAACTATAATCTCCACAATATAATAAAAATAATAAAGAAATTATAGTGAACATTGATGTTTTTTCCCGGTAGAAACGCACCTGGGAGAATTTTTTTAATTTATTTCCACACGATGTGATTAATGAAAAATTTAAACTTACAGAATTCTTATTTTAACACTTAAAGCACGTGTAAATCATATTTTCAAGTTGGCGCAATGTATAAACCTGCGTCAGCAGTCCATCAAATTTATTTTTCGTTTTGCTTAAAGTCATTATGAGCGAACATTGATGGTTCTTTGTCTAGATCTCTTAACTGCTCTTTTCAAGATAGCGACCGTTATCTATAATAATAAAATAATAAATCAAGCTGACATAAACAAAATCATAGATTAAATTATAGGAAAAAAAACTAAGAAAAGACGTTAAGCATCGTTAAAAAATATATTGAAAAACCCCTACACCAAACACACACTTTTGAAACACACTAACATATGTTTCGGTATCCATGATACCATCATCAGAGAGATGATTAAACTTATCTACCCTTAAAAACTAATTACTTATATACTAGTTACCTATACCACTTTTTGGGTGGTATTTAACAGTCTAAAGAGGGGAGAAGAGGGGATGGGACCATTATCGGCGTTCATAACAAAGGGCTTATTCTTAATTATTTCTAGACTTTCGTAAACGTCTAGAAATTTACAATTGTTTACATTCCTAACTAATTTTAAACAACTTTCATCTATACGATGATCTTTGTCAAAAATATGTTGAGCAACACTGGATTTTTCAAACCTGCCATATTTGGCGTGAGCTACATGTTCTTTGAACTTTGAAAAGGATCTTGAGAATGAGCTTGAGTATTTTCCCAGAGTATGGTTAAGGTATGTAGACGACATTTTTGCAATTTTCAACACAAACAAGTCTAGCATTGACGACTTCTTAAAGTTAATTAATAATAGGTTTAACACCATAAAATTCACATGTGAAATAGAGAACAACGGTAAACTACCCTTTTTAGACACTCTTGTAATTAGGAATAAAAATAAATTAGAATTTGATATTTATAGAAAAGAGACCAGTACACTTCGCTACATTACAGAAGACTCACATCATTGTCCTCAATATAAGATGGCGAGTTTCAATTTCTTAGTCCACAGTAAATTTTCCACTAACACGGACTAGATTCAACAAGGAATTGACAACAATCAAAAATGTAGCCAGGTGTAATGGTTTTGACCCTAGAATTGTCAACAGGTTAGTGTCCAAATTAGAACGTAAGAAATCAATTTCAGAATGCTCGACTTTTCGTGAGTCAATGCCAGAAAAGACAAGATTTGCCATGATCCCTTATACACCTTCAGTGCCAAAGGGGCTGGAAAAAGTGTTCCAGGGTATTGATCTAAAGGTG
This sequence comes from Cynaeus angustus, assembly GCA_030157275.1. Classification (NCBI taxonomy): domain Eukaryota; kingdom Metazoa; phylum Arthropoda; class Insecta; order Coleoptera; family Tenebrionidae; genus Cynaeus; species Cynaeus angustus. The sequence goes on from CM058065.1 coordinate 13,050,076, forward strand.
GTTTACACCTCTGGATTAAACCTCCAATGTCTTCTCGGCAACCCGAAAGATAAAGTAGGGCCCAAAGAAAAGTCGGGTATTTATGAAATTAAATCTAAAAACTGTGAGCAAAAATATATTGGGCAAACAAAGAGGTCAATTTTGACAAGGTTCAAAGAACATGTAGCTCACGCCAAATATGGCAGGTTTGAAAAATCCAGTGTTGCTCAACATATTTTTGACAAAGATCATCGTATAGATGAAAGTTGTTTAACATTAGTTAGGAATGTAAACAATTGTAAATTTCTAGACGTTTACGAAAATCTAGAAATAATTAAGAATAAGCCCTTTGTTATGAACGCCGATAAATGATCCCATCCCCTCTTCTCCCCTCTTTAGATTGTTAAATACCACTCAAAAAGTGGTATAGGTAACTAGTATATAAGTAATTAGTTTTTAAGGGTAGATAAGTTTAATCATCACTCTGATGATGGTATGATGGATACCGAAACATATGTTAGTGTGTTTCAAAAGTGTGTGTTTGGTGTAGGGGTTTTTCAATCTATTTTTTAATCTTAAAAACACCAAGTGATCAAGAATAGAGTTAAGCGTCGTATTTAAAACAACTAATAAATAAAAATAATCATTGAATTTGTTTGTTTATGTTTGACCATTTGTTTAACCAAAACTTCAGTTTTTTATTAGCTTTGATTTCTGAAAAACATCTAAAGTAAACTTAAGGGAAATCACCCTGTATACTGACTATCACATTAATTCTGACGTGCACATTATGGCTTCATTACACTTTTTACTTTAATTTTAATATGCATTTCACCGCTCGCTAAATCAAATTGCCGTTCAAATCGTTATATTTTGCAGACCACATTTTGCTGCTCAATTAAACCTAGAACATAAATATCTATTATAGGTTGCAGGTTACTAAAGCCCGATCAAGGACAAAAGTAAGCTGATAGAAGTGTAATATTAAGTCCATATTGTAAATTAAAGAAAACAGCATGGTAATTTACCGTACGGATCAGCTTACAAATTAATATGTGATATGACGTTCCACATAATCACAGTTAAAATAATCCTAATATGTATTTTTTTAAAGAAACCTCAGAATCTATGAGTCATATCATAACAGCATTCGATCACGCTCGCTTCGCCAGCTCGTAATTCAAACACCATCTAATTGCGTTTATGTTGGAGATACTTTGAACTGACCCTAAGAAAACAATTTTTGTTCTAAATTAGTTTTAGAAAGTTGAGAAATTTTTTACTATTTCAGTTTTTCATTAACTCGTTCTTGTACGTTAATAAAAACATTGAAACATAAAGTGCAGAAAGATTGTTCGTGGTTGCACTCGGCGTTTGCATGAGTATTTTCGCGTCGTTTTCAGCCTTGGAGTTTGGTTGGTGAGTTTCCACAACTCCTTGTTTTGCGATAGTGTTCGGTCGGAATATTTTTAAAATGTTTTTGAGGCATTTGTTTATAAAAAACTCAAGCTTGTTTTGAGTCCTTTCACAAGCCGCCCACGTTTCGCAGCCATGAATATCTTGATCTTGGTTCCTTCGCTTATTTGTGTTGATGTCCATGTCTTTGATAATTTGAAATGTTTGGCTTGCTTTATATATTCTTTTCTATATATCTGCTTCAGTTTCCCCGTGTTTGTTTATTGCAATGCCTGGATAATATTCGTCTTGTACAGTATTACCATTGACAGACAGCTCATTATACCAATTTGCATTTCTTTCGCTAATTATGTTAACCGTAACTTTTATTGTGGTTCGTTTTTCTTCCTACTTTTCTTGTAGTCATTTGCGTAACCACTCATTTGGTTCACCAAGAAGATCTCACTAGCGTATTCGGTCCGCCAATCTCTTGTTATTATAACAAGTAATACGTTTGTTTTCTAGTCTGAAGATTCCTATATGATTTTATGTCATCCTTATGCGTCCATTAGCTTCTTCGATTTGTTTTGACGTCAATACTTCGTGTCGGTTTCGTTGATGTTTGGATTTAAAAGGTGAGCGGGTCATCAGCCCTTTGCACCCGATCATATAGTACTTATATGTATAAGAGTTATAGTTTTAAAATGTGATATTCGCTGTTCTTCTCAGCAGGGAAGATTAACTATAAGGTGTGGTCAATTTGCATAATTAGAAAACAATTTGTTTAATTTTTAATCTTCATGGCTAAGAATTGCAAGCTGTAGGAGATAGGCTAAGAAATAGCAAAACCAGTAACACAAAGTAAAAAAAAAACACGAAAATAGAATTCAGCAATAAATATAAGTTTTGTTTAAAAAAAAAAAATCTATAAGGATAAATAGTTTAGGTTTTGAGAAGAAAAAAAAATACAAAAATTCCGGCAAACGATAATTGAGAGCGTCTACAAGTACAACAAAAAGACAAAAATCGTAGAAAACAAAAAGTTTAAGAGTATATCAATGACCTTGTTCCTAAAATAAACACAACCTAAAAGAACTGCGCCCTGATATTTTTTTCTCCTGGAAATAGTTCAGAGATATCAAAAAAACGTATAGAAATAATTTAAATGAATTAAAGAACATGAAAAATCCAAATAATCCGAAGAGTACTGGAAAATCTGGTGTCTCTAGAAAACACAGAAAAAAAAGGAATAAAAAAAATCGAATATCAATAATTCAATCAAAAGTAAATCAATCTAAAAAAATTAGAGATTTTCGAAAATCCAAAGCATTCTAAATTTCAAGCATTTAGAGTGTTCGATATGTTCAAAATAAATCTAATAAATTACAATTTGGCCAAAATGAAAAACATAAATTTACATCAGAATTTAAATATGGAGCTAAATATCCTACAAATTATTTAAAATTTAACGTATTTGAAAAATGAAGTCTAAAAATCAAACAATTTAAAAAAAAACAAGAATAAAAAAAAATCCAACTCCCGAATATAATTCCAACAAAAAAAAACAAACAACATAAAAACAATTTAAAATTTCTAATAAATACGAAAAATATAAAAAATCTACATGATCTGGGAATGTAAACAAATTCAAAATTTGGAAAACTACAAAATAAAAACCTTTCAAATAATATGAAAAATTCAGAAGGTTTAAAAGACTCTAGAAGGCAAAAAAAATCAAAAAATATATGTAGCATTTAAAAAATTTAAAAATGTAAAATAACAAGACAGAAGAGAGGTATAAAAATCGAAAAAAAAAATAGAAAATATATATAATGAAATTCAATCCAATGAAAACGTCTAAAAACTTTAGAAGCAAAGGAATAAGCAAAAGTATCTGATACATTTAAAAAATAAATCAAAGACTGTAATGTTTTAAAAAATCAAAAAAGACAATAAATTTAAAATATAAAAAACAAATCTAGGAATATGATAAGATCTGATCAAAATAATTAAAGATTCTGGTAAATCTAAAGAATCCAAAGAATCCAAAGAATCCAAAGAATCTAAAGAATCTAAAGAATCTAAAGAATCTAAAGAATCTAAAGAATCTAAAGAATCTAAAGAATCTAAAGAATCTAAAGAATCTAAAGAATCTAAAGAATCTAAAGAATCTAAAGAATCTAAAGAATCTAAAGAATCTAAAGAATCTAAAGAATCTAAAGAATCTAAAGAATCTAGAGAATCTAAAGAATCTAAAGAATCTAGAGAATCTAAAGAATCTAAATAAGCTAAAGAAACTAAAGAAACTAAAGAATCTAAAGAATCTAAAGAATCTAAAGAATCTAAAGAATCCAAAGAATCTAAAGAATCTAAAGAATCTAAAGAATCTAAAGAATCTAAAGAATCTAAAGAATCTAAAGAATCTAAAGAATCTAAAGAATCTAAAGAATCTAAAGAATCTAAAGAATCTAAAGAATCTAAAGAATCTAGAGAATCTAAAGAATCTAAAGAATCTAGAGAATCTAAAGAATCTAAATAAGCTAAAGAAACTAAAGAAACTAAAGAATCTAAAGAATCTAAAGAATCTAAAGAATCTAAAGAATCTAAAGAATCTAAAGAATCTAAAGAATCTAAAGAATCTAAAGAATCTAAAGAATCTAAAGAATCTAAAGAATCTAAAGAATCTAAAGAATCTAAAGAATCTAAAGAATCTAAAGAATCTAAAGAATCTAAAGAATCTAAAGAATCTAAAGAATCTAAAGAATCTAAAGAATCTAAAGAATCTAAAGAATCGAATCTAAAGAATCTAAAGAATCTAAAGAATCTAAAAAATCTGAAGAATGTAAAGTGTAAAAATAATTTGAAAAACTCAATGAACCTATAAATCTAGACAAGCTGTAGAATTTAAGAATCTAATGAATCTAATTTACGTAAATATTCAGCGGCCAAAATATTCAAAAAATATAACAGTTTAACGCCCCAACCAATTTAAAAGAATTTCAAAAATCCAAAAAATGTAAAAGATTTAATAACTCGGTCAATCTAAAGTACCTAGAAAACCTAGAAATATTAAAACAAGATAAAAATATAAAGAATTTTAGAAAATCCTAAAAGTATATAGAAAAGTCCTCTTTCCAAAGCAAACAAAAAAAAATAATTCAAAAAATCTAAAGAAACCAGAAATGCAAAAGATCCGAATGCTCCAAATTGTACAGAAAATCCCCAGGATGGAAAAGTAAAAAGATGCAAAAAACCGAATAAGATTCAAGAATCTAAAGAGAATAAAGATAATTTTAAAAAAACCTAGAGAGTGCATGGGGAGGTTAATGAACAAAATTCTCATCGGTTGCTTCTTACGTAACAATAACAAACAATACAAATTTCCACAGTATACCATTACTTCTTCTAGATGGTGCAACTTTTATAGCACGAAATTTATTTTATCGCGCGGCGAGCGATTAAATCTTTTTCCGTTCACTGAATATCTTGTTTTTCAAAATAAACACAACTATAGAAAAAAAATCACGTGTGCAATGTGAGCGCAGAGTTTTTCCGCACTCTCTGAAGAAGTATCCCCATCATGCGGAAATTCATAACTTTGAACTCTTATTACACAAGTAGAATTAAAATTGCGTAGAGTAATTGTAATTGTAATTGTGTAAACCACGTGCAGAGAGATCATATGAACGATATCAGGACGTTAAAATATTGTCGATATTTTGACTTTGCCTACTCGAATGTAAAGAACGAAAAATATGACACGGAAAACGTCTCGTCTATCGCAGACACAATTCAGAATCGCACGAGTTCCGAATTCTGGACATGTTTTTTGTAGAACCGTCGTCAACAGTTGACATTTAACGCTCTGTCTTGTCAACTAGAGAGTGACATTTACTGAGCGAGCTTTAAAGACTTTATTTTGACGTTCAGTCAATATTGAACGAATGAAGAATATTATTAAATACATATTTCAAGCAATAAAGCATAGCTTTTTGATATAAATATGTAATTACCCATTGTAAGTGGACTTAAATTAGAAGATTATGTGAACACTTTTAAGCGTACAATAAATTGCACGAAGCAACCATTTTCTTCAACCATTTTTGTAAGAAGACAAAGGAAAAGGTTTTGTTGAGTAGGTGCAAAAATTTTACGACTAAAAACCCGCGTTTTTCTAAATAAATCAATAATATTTTACTACCAATCACAAAAACAATACGTATGTGAAAGTAGAGTTACTAATAGATCGTTTGATTAGGAATGAAAACAACATTTCTTTGTGGTCGATTCGCAAGAATGTTAAAAGAACGATTAAAAACTTTTAGTGCCTAGGTGTTCTCTAAATTACCTTTACTCATTTTTATAATTTAATTAGTTTTCTGTTGTTTTATTAACTCATATAGATAAATCTTCGGTTTTATTATCCATCCTTTGATCCTTATCTTTCTAATGCGATTGCCTGGATGCTTATACAAGTAAAAATAATGAATATTTTCCTCGAATGCTGAAATAATATTCAAAGAAAACTATCTCAATTATTTCAAAAAATCTAATCATACAAATTAAAATTCCTCTTCACCTAGCATTTCAAATAAAATAATCATAATTACGTAATACCACAACAATTTTAATTAACAAGCTGTATTTAGCCGCCAGCATATTTACGGCCGAATTTTATACAGAAAGTGAAGTTTTACGCAAATTTTAACTAGTATGAAATTCTGGAGTGGCGCCAAATCAAACACCCGAAGTCTATTTTCTCTTTTTTGATTATTAGTTTGTTTACTACATACTACATGAAGGTATGATACACTACACTAATCCAAATAAAAAATATGTCAGATATCAAAGCAAATAAAAAAAAATATTTCCATGAACGTGGATAATCAATAAACATATCTACTCCTAGATTAAATAAAATAATCTTAAACGTGACTTGTTTTTTACTTTTAATTCAGATTTCCACGAAATTGAACTATTTAAAATAATTATCAATGTCCGAATGGGTGGATTCTTAATAAACACACGTCCATGGACAGCACACACGAAAACAATGCGAATTTTTTAAACTAAAAATATGATCTATAAATTCAAAATAGTGTAGTTATTTTCTCGTTTGTTTATTTTTGTAATGCACACTACAGAATATTGTAATTTTACAATATTATTTATGTCGTATGCCGTTGCTTTCGCGGAAGAAAAAATGAAATTGGCAGTCAACGTACGTGTTCTGTGTGTTGCCTAGCGGATTAAAAAATCCGTTAAATATCGTGAGATTATTACAAACATCTTCATTAGTTTTTTAACCGCAATGTTTTTTCTAATGATTGGGAAATTTGCATTTTCCGACTAACTTAGTGATTAATTCTTCCAAGCACTTCAGTGGTAAAAAACAAATGACTAACAGGAAGAGGCAGAAAATTTTGAACATAGGCAGGCCTTCTCGAAAACATCTACTCTATCGTTGCTTGTATTCTTTAGATTTTATAATTAACTTCATTTGATCACACCCCTTTGACTTACCTTTTTCTTCGACTTCTTCACCTTCTTCTCCTCTTTCTTCACTTCCGGTTTAGTGTTCTCCACTTCATAAACCGGCGGTCTACAACACAAAAAAATCAGCTTGGACCAAAACAAAAGCGCAGAACTCACAAATCTAGATCGATATTCAACGCTCTGTGAGGATCATCAGCATGTCCATGACTACTATCCGAATCCGACAGCGTCGCTCCTTCTGGCAATTCCAGATCTCTCTTGACTTCTACAATTGGACCTTCGTTTACGTTATCTTCATCTGAAGAGCTCTCTGATTTATGTTTCTTCTTTTTGCTCTTCTTCTTCGCCTTCTTCCTGCTAGCATTCATGTTCAAATATTTATCGGATCGTTTCTGACCGACGACCTTTAACGGGACACTTAGATCAATTTCGGCCACTGGAATGTTGTCGACGTTATTGTCATTCGTTATATTTTTGTCTCCTTCGACTCCTTTTAGGTAATGAGGATTATTTTGTTGTTCGTATTTGCGAGCTTCTCGACTGCGGCGCATTTCTTCTTCGGTCGGTTCCGGTTGATAACGTTCGGGGCGGCCATATTCGGTTTTGTCAGATTTAACGAAGAGGTTGTCAATGACTTCGTGTTCGCTTTCGGATTCGGAGTCTTCGGGGGGTTCATTGATCCAAGCGTCTAGATCCAAACTACACACAAAAATATACACCAAAACTCAGTAGAGAGAATACTCACCCTTCAGGTAGTGGAACCTTCTTCTGAGCCTTTGGTGCCACGGGATTCAGTTCCCCTGAGAACAACGCCAACAAATTCGCGGCGATCGTCTCTTCGGGAACTATCGTCCGTTCCAAAGGATCGTCACAATCCATGATCTTCTCAGCATTCTTCTCCTTTGCGTTCCCAATCTCCTCTTTGACAATTTGGATGATCACCAAAGAAGTACTGGATCTCTCCTGCACTTCTAACTCTCCCGATTTAACGCTTTCTTGTAACTTCCCGCTTATAATATCACACAACTCCACAATCTCATCAAACTTCGCGTTTAACTCCAAACCTTGGATCACGTTAGCGAACAACTTCAAGATGTTATGAATGAACACCGACTCAATATGCTGCGGCAATGATTTGTACTTAAGCATAGCGCGCAAAGTTTGTTCGGGTTCTTTTAATTCGCTCGCAAATTCGCCACATAACCAAGCAGCAGCGTAGAGAACTTCTTGCATGATGGTAAATTGTGACGTCGATGAGTACACTTCCAGAAGTTGAGCCATTTCGGAAACGGCGAATGGACGTATCGCTTGGACTCGGATGCAAACATCCATTAGTTGGGCTCCGATCACATGACCTTGTTTAGAACCAAACTCCATCTGGGCTAGTTCTACTAACACGGTGACGTACCATTCGAAGTTGGTGATGAATTGATAGTTGTTTTGAGAGCAAATGAGGATGATTTTGCTGAGCAGTTCGTCGCGGTAAATCGTGCCTTCGGCTTTGTCCATGTGCAGCATTAGCTTCTTTACGATTTCCATTAAGTTCTTCTTGGAGACCTACAAGAATATACAAATGTTTTGAACTAAGATCTAATTGAAAAACTGAACAAGAGAGAAAGTGGTTAACAAAAAAACACAACAACAAACAGGTAAAAATAGAGAGCTACAAAAAATTACAAAGGGAATAAGGTTCCGGTGTTCAATAAAATTAAAAAAATAAAAAATAGGTAAAAAAACACCTGAAATAAGCACGAAGCCTGCAAAAAGAGAGAAGAGATCAAATAGTTCAAAAAGTAACGAAAGATCTAATAAAATAAGAATACAAAAAAAGCAAGATGTACAAATGATAAGAATAAAAAATGAAGATAGAATAAAGCAAAAACCACTAAAATGTTGGAGAAAACTACGGAACTACTACAAAATTATAAAGAAAGCAACAAATAAACTTTATCTCACTAACCCTCTAGTTAAAAAAATATACAAAAAAACTAAAAAAACTGTAAAGATAGAAACTAAAAGTAGTAAAGAGATCCAATAAAGAAGAGAAAGAGTACAATAAACAATAACAATAAAATTACCAGCAATAGTAATCGATCAGAAATGATAAAAATGGGAACTAAGAAAGTCAGGGATGAGAGGACAGACAACTAGAGAATGAAAGAGTCCAAAAAACAAATCAAAAACAAAGATCGAAGAAGTATAACCAGGATACTTTGACATGAAAAAGCAGGAATGGGTAAATAATGAAGCTTAGAAATCTTAAAATCAAAGACTTTATTCTAAAGTAAGAATTAAAAAAAAGAAGAAGAAAAAGATAGTATCAAAGTGAAGTAACATAGATAGCAACGTAGTTTCGAAAACAAATAAAAACATAATTTAAAACTCAACATGTCAGTGACAACAAAACAACAAGAAAATGGAAACTGTTACTAACAGCATACGAATTCAGGTAGTTCAATAGGCAAAAAAACAACAAGAAAAAAATATATAAAAAAAAGTGCGAAGTAAGTACTAATGTAAAAAAAAAACAAGAAAGTTGTGAACACTGAAAAAAAAAGCAGTCGCAAAAACTAAACAATAATAAAGCGTTAAAACAATGAAGAAAGAAAATTAAAGAAATGAGAAAAAAAACGTGAACAAAAAGAGCACAACTGAAGGAACAATTAGAAACGAAAAGATTTTAAAATGAATAAAAACAAGACGAAATAGAAAATGTGACAATTTGAGGAATTAGTAAATAAACCAAAATCGCATAGTATTTGCGGAAAAAACAAAAAGGAATTGAGAAGAAGAAGAAAAAGCCGAATAAATAAGTTAAAAAACAATTGAAAATAAGATAAAACTTTTAAAAAAAGAATACATTGGAGTCCTAAAAAAGGAATAAAAAAAAGAATACAAGAACTGATGAAAGTACCTTAAAAAAAAGCTATAGAATAGAACAAATAAAATTAAAAGACAGGTGACACATAACCCAAGGAACAACACAAAAGCTCATCAGCACAACAATTGAGTGCATATAAAAAAAGTAAGAGGAAGAAGTCAGATTAGAAAACGAAAATGTTGTCCAACTTGCTGAAGAAGTTATAAGGTTGAAATAGTTAGAACAAGCGAAAGAAGAAGAAAAAGTATAGCCAAGTATGGCTTGACAAAAAAAAAAGAAGGACCAAGAACAAAGACGCATCAAAAGAATCACCAATCGTAGAGGAAAAAAAAACTACAAAATAGTTATTTGAAAAGTTTAAAAATGAAACAGAAAAGATGACAATCGAAAAAAGTTCAGATACCTCGAAATCAGAGCTCAAATGCCAGAAAACAAAAGGAAATAGAAAAAAACATAAGATGTTCTTTGAACTATGACACAACTTAAAAAAGAAAGAAACAGAAAAAAAACATTGGAAAGTAGAAGAAAACAAAAGAAAACCTAAACAAGACAAGAATTCTTTATCAATAAAAACAAAGACTCTATGGACTTTATGAAAAATCGCTAAAGCTAGAGATAATAGAGGATTAAGAAGATAAATCCTTAAAGAAAAACAGATATTGCATTCTCAGAAAAAGTACAAACAAAGAATAATATAAAAAGTGGTAAAATAAGATCTACAAAAGAATATCTATAGAAGAGAACAAGAAAAAAACACCCCTGTGTCTGGAAAAATTAACGCGACGGCTATACATAGAACAATAATGGAACGAGTTGAACTCAAGCAGCTTAGAAGCTGAAGCCCAGTCGTCCGGGAAGAATAAAGGCTAGAATAAAAAAAAAAAAACGAAACACCTAAAAAAGTATAAAAAAATGAAACGGAAACGATTTCGCAATATGGTGGAAACCTAACTGCCCGCAAGTGTAAAGAAAAATGGTCGTTCGCAGAGAAACATGCGAGCAAAAAAACAAAAAACAAAAAAAATCTTACCATTCCATACAGCAAGTCCAGAGCCCTTAACCTTATAGACTCATCTTTATCCTCCAGGCACTGCAAAATCAGATCTTTGTGAGCTTGTACACTCTTTGGATGAGTCTTCAGAATTTTTGACATTGCCAACAAGCCCAAATACTTCACTGAAAAAAATAATTTAATCAAAAATACAATCATTCAACAGCTCTTACAATTCTGATCTGAATCTTCTATCAAAATCCTCAACTTCTGTACACATAACTGTATACTCGCCGCATGATTGGGCATCCCTGTTGAAATACTTATTAACACAGCAATAACTGTGTTTATACATTCATAGAGTAAGCTCATTGCAGAAGTACTGTAAAAAATCACAAGTTTTTTTCTCGTTAACATTGAAAATAAAAAGCACTAGCAAACCTACCTGTGTATAAGATTGGTAAGAGGTTCAATCAACTTTTTACCTAGCCTAGGTTCTAATGGGGTTAGGGCACCAAACTAGAAAACAAAAGCAGTGAGTACCTTGCGACGGTATTGATCAAAGGCCGAGTCAAATTTCGGCCCAATTGTGGCTCAACCAATGTAAAGTGAGAAAACTGTTACTGTTAAAAAATCCAACTAGAACGATCCTACTCACCAATTTAATGATTTTGATCAGCATCCAATTGTTTGTACTTGTTGTCATCAATTTAAAAAACACTGGTGCTAAACTGAGATAGTTTTTTGGATTTTTCCTAGCCAATTCACAGACTACATTGACAGCAGCTGATTGTACACCAGGATCAGGGTCTTCAAGCTTTTCCTTTAATTTTGGAAAAGCTGGACGCAACGCTTCAGGATACTTAAGGAACACTTTATACATCATCAGTACTGCTTTTTTCCTAATATAAGGTTTCGTGGAACTCAGCTACAACATCATTATAAGTTTCAAATTATAAAATCAATATCACTTACTAGAGTTAAAATGTCATTAGATAAATCTCTAGCCAGGTCCATGCTAATGTAACAACTCAAAGAGGTCAAGGCTAAACCTGCCTCATACTGATTCTGTGAGTTCAGCTCTTTCCTAATCATGTTAGTGGTCAACATCAATAACTAAAAAAATCTTATAAGACTCAGAAGACTGTGACAAAAACCAACCTCTGAATCACAGTGAAATGATTGACTCGCCGCCAAGTAACCTATTCTTTTCAAAGTAAATTTACTTGAACTCATTACCTCGATTATATTAAATCCAGCCCATGAAATGTCATATCCTAGCATTTGCAGCTGGAACAGAACTGTAAATCAACAGGACCAGTGAATGTAATGAAGTATACATAAGTTAATTTAGCTATGGCGTTGCTTTTGACGGACAAATTGTCCTGTCGGAGCTCCTGCTTGATGTCTTCCATACATTGGGAGATGTATTTAGCCTAAAAAGTGGAGTTTTAGCAAAATATGACAACATAACCTCAAAGCGTGTTCACCTCATTTTCCTTATTGTTACGTATCCCACGGACCAGGTCTGTCAGGTTCTTATCAAACATTCGTTCCAAATTACCTTTAACTTTCTTTAAAGCCATTTTAGCGCTAAGAAAGATAAGTTTTTTTTACAACAAAAAGTAAGTGTCACAATAACTTACATTTTAAAGTTTCCAACTGGTTCCACAGAATTCAGTTCTTACTTCTTTCATATCACAGTATTTTTTTGAGGGGGCACTCGAACATTTTTATGCTAATAAAGTTTTGTGTACTTATCGCAGCCACGTTACTGATGACAGAAAAAATTGACAAGAATGACAGATGACAAGTAACAGTGGCGGTGCATTGAACGGGGTTATTAATAAATTTAGACATTTGTATAATTGTAATGACTACAAATCAGTATTACATCACTTGAACTGTGATTACAGATTGGAATAATCCTAGATAAACTCCGTATCTCATCGTACATGCATAAAAATGTTGTTATAACGGGACTGGTGGAACATAACCTCAAACTTATGGCGAGTGTGGGAAGCAAGATAAACCGATTTATTAATCGAAGGTCTGTGAAATACGGTCTACCATTCCTTTTGGTTATCGTCGGTGGTTCTTTTGGTCTTCGAGAGTTTACTCAATTGAGGTATCAATTTTCAAAGGTGTCCCAAGTCAGACCTGAAGAGCTGAAAAAAGTTGGTGTCGAAATGAAGAAGCCGGGTGAAGTAACGTTAGAAAGTGAATTTGAAAAGGTGAAGAAAATAGATATAGATAACTGGGAGCAAGTCCGGGGGCCTCGGCCTTGGGAAGAATGAAACATGTTACCTGAGAATTTTACTTGTTATTAGCACAATATAAATAATAGATTTGAATTAATTTATAGTAGCTTTTTTTTAATTTTTTAGTCCCATGAAAACACATTTCAGGAGTTAATTTTCCAAATATCCTAGTATTAAATTTAAACTAAGATATGACTAGTTCTATTAACCATGGAATAAAAGTATTGTTTTTTGTCGCATTTTATCCCAAGGTTTTGCATGAAAAGTGATTATAAGTCAGTTTATACCAATCTAACAATCTAACTTTAAACAGACAAAATAGTAGTAAACATTCATTTCATAACAATTTTAAAATCTTAGGCCAGAAAAGTGAGAATAGGTACAGAGAAGATACAATGAAATTGAAAGTTTTAATAAAAAAAAGCATTTTATTTACAAAACTCACTTATCACAAAATACAAAAAACTTAAAGAATTAACTAAATCGTATAATCATATAATTGTTTTCACTTTAGATAATTTATGTTGAGTCGTTTAGTTAGTTACTCGTCTGCTAAGACTTTCGTTATCAAATGCGAACACAACGTCTGCTTTTAATTTTTTGGGGTACTTTACGACATCCTATCGAAAGTGATCGGTTATTTCAGCTCTTCCCTATAAAAATTTTTGTTTATGCCTTTCTTTTTTAGGGGCTAATCTTTCAGGATCATGTTTAATTCTAGCATTGCGTTTTCTTTCATTTTCTCACATCTTACAGTTCTTCCATATTCTGGTGTTTTTTATTTGGTTGTTTTTTTCAAACTTAGGAATATGAAAATGCATGTTTATGGAATTTATGGTCAAAATTCTAAACAGTAAAAAGAATAAATTTGAATAAGTTACTTTGCATGAATGAAATCCAATTGATAACATGACAATTTTGTTAGAATATAATGGTTCTGAATAGTTCTAATGTCTTCTTAAAATTAATAAATATTTTGTTAAAAATAAAAGGTGGTAATATGGCCCTCGCACGTAATATGATCTTCGATATTTCGTATGTAGAAATACGCCATCTAGTGAAACTTTTTTTTAACAAATTACATTTAAATTGTAGTGAGATGGACTCTTTGTTCTCCTGAAGGGATGTTATGAATTTACTTTAGCCGTAATTAGAATCACCCGCGTTGTCTTGATCGTCATTTTTTTTTTTTCAGAAACAATAAAATAGAGAAACAACAAAGAAAATCAAATTTGCACTTACCCTACGTTGTCTTAAGGCCGTAGCTTTATTTACGGGGGTAGCTAATTACCTCCTTTTTTGAAAGTTACTAGTATCTCACTGTCAACATAATGACATCCAGTTATCAGTTCTAACAAAGTAGCGTCACACACCAGAGGAGTGGGTTTACCCATTAAGACCAGTAATTTTAGCAGACATTTCTTTATTCACACAAACAAATTTGCACAGGGCCCAACAAATTTAATAAAAAAAAACTGTGAGTAAACGAGAATGGTGGCCAATAAGAGTGGAGGCGGTGTATTTAACTTAGGTGCCAAAAAAAAAGGTTTTTTTTTTTTTTATTATGATTACTATTATTACTTTAGTTTTATGTAAAAAAAAAAAAAACAATAAATTTCAAAAAAAAACTGAACTTTCCTAATTTCCCTGAAGTTTTGGGCATTTTGATGCGCTTTGTTTGCCAGACTGGGAGATGACAATTTCGCACTTATACCATAACTGAGAACATGTTCGCCGCGGAGTTTGCTCTAAGTTTAATAGGTTAACGGGTTGGTTTTAAATCGCGGTTTTTATTTTACGCTCTAGCCAGCCGGTTCAAAGCTAGGTCTAAGTGTGGCTAAGGAAGCCAAAATTCGCGGGCAAAGTCTAGAAACAACTCGTAGCAAAATAGACCAATTTGACACAAACGCGCTTAGAATATTTTTGCTTAGTTGCAAACAATGACCAGTGGATTACAGGTAACTGAGGGTTAAAATCCTCTTCCTTTCTTGAATCTTCATTCCCGCGGCGCAAGAAAAGAAAAGCACAAAACGGGGACGAGGATAACTCTCCGATTGACGACAGAGCCTCGTCCCAAGTCTTGGTAAAATAGGTCACTCAGAACTGCAATTTCAGGTCCCCCTCCCCATATTCCAAGATACGTTTGTTCTAGCTAATCAAATTTCGAATAACTATAAGTTAACTGTTAAGTTTATTAATCTGTGACTGTTTTCTTTTTCCCTAATAATTTACTCTAATTTTTTTTTCATTCAGGATTTTGTTTCTTTGTGGCTTTTTGCACAATGTCAGAAAACGAGAAAAAAAACAAATAAGGACAATAATCCTACCTGGAACCGTCGCCCCCACAGGTGGAGTCTTTGCAGCGGATCACTCTAGCACTTAATCAACGGATTAATCACTATGCCGGCAAGACTACTTTTGTTAAACAAAAAAAAATGACCTTTTGCTTTTAAACCGCGAAGAACAAGAAGCTAAATTTAATTAATTTGGCACTGGATCAACACGGAATCAAAACAACTTGTTCACTCGAAAAATCGATGAACAACTGCCCTTTCTCCCCCAAAATTTTGGTTTTTAAGAACGACTGAATCTGAGATGCTTGCGCATTCGTTAACGCCCTACCCTGACTTTTGAAGACCTCATTGGTCGCTCATGCAAATTTTTAAGGGCTGTTTTCGTTTCACTTCATCCCCCACTCTCTTATAGGCACAACCGCAAATTAATCAATAATTAAACAATTAATACAACGAATTACCAGTAATTATAGCCACTGTAAGGCACCCTGAGTTGCATTCAACTGGGCATCACCGATAATAAAAAAAAAGATCCTATTACTACGTAGGCAAATTTGTTGTTAAATTTCTCTCTCCCTTCTTTTCCATTAATTTGTTTAAACTAAGGCTTTGTTAAAGTAAAATCCCATTTTTTTTTTGTCTAATTTAACAACAAACGCAGCGCCTGGCCCTGGCTGGCGATATAATTTTCGCGGATTTCTTATGAGAACCCGATTAGGAAATTTGGACGAAAGTTTCTCCTCTTTAGGGCTAGATGGCACTATGAGATCGATTTTGCTGATGGTAAATCGATTTTTCCCAAATTTCCCATACCGGAAGTCCCTTTTCCTAAATTTTCGTGCATTACATCTATGTTAGTAAATCGGCATTATACCTCAACGTGTTCTTTTCAACATCTCAGAAAGGGTTGATTAATATTCCAAATAATTAATATTTAATATAAACGACTAAACGTCCCTAAACAATGATTATCGAAATTACAACAGGTAGCCCTAAATGAATAACGGTAAAATTGAATTAAATCAAAAGTTACAATTACGTGAGGTAAGCGTTGAATTGCCGTCCGCTTAAATTACTGAAAGGTGTTAGTAAACCATAGCAAATTGCATATCAAAATGTGGAGAAAATTATCGCGAGTTCGGCAGATACCATGATTGCTGATACACCTGTGTTTATCAACGTAAATTTGGCAATAATTAGAAATCGTGTTGTTCCCACGTTCATCTGAAATTTGACACCGTACCCTGGCAAATATCACTCCACACTTGGACCTTTTAGTCAATCCGACCTGCCACGCTAATGCAGCTTATTGAATTTTGTCACAAATTTACGATTTCCAGATTCCACAAAGTCCACTGAAAATATCGTCTGTACAACCGGCCAAATATTTAATCAAGACGGGGTTGCATCCTATTAACTGCAATTACTGTTTCCAGAGATATGGTTTAACGTTATTATACTGCCAAAGTGTTTTAAATGTAAAGCCCTAATTTTCAAATTTTTTTTTTTTTGAAACAATGAAATGCGCGTTTTAGTGAGCTCAACGACCTTAATTCACCCCTTTCTCACTCGAAAGTTACCTTTAGCCATTTCCTATCAATTTGTTGTTAACTCGCTCCAAAGTCTTTACAATTTTAACAACGTTTATAGAATCTAATTTGCATGAAATGTGTTTAATTTTTAAGGTCCCGCGTTCATTACTAAAAAGGGCCACTTTACAGCCAGCACGGTCTACACGCCCCCCGATTACCGACGATTTTGGCTAATGAGTGATTTGTAGTGTTGCTAGAACTTTAAAACACATGTGATTCCTAAAATTTTCTACCGACGCCGCTTTGGCGATAACTTTTCCCACATTGGCCAGATGGCCTACATAAATTTTATTCGACATGGACAATTCCCATGACGCGAACCCCGAAATTAGGTTTGTTAATTTTTATAACATGCACTTAATAATTACTTTATTTGGCGCTCACCACATTCGCCCCCTGGCTTGCGTTGTTCCGAAGGTGCAGCGCAAGACATCACAAGTGGTGGATGCGCCAAATGACGCGGCTTAGTGGGTGGAAGCCAGATTGGTGCCGCTCCCCGGTTGAAGTCTGGTGGATGCGCTGCCGACTGAAGATCTTGGGTAGACGTGGGGTGTACGAATCACGCTTCACGACGGTGATAAAGTTTTAAATTTGCCGTGTTGTATACCCCCTTGATTTCATCGGTCAAAGGGTTGGCAAGCCGGTACGTGTTTGGGTGCGGCTTCGCTATGATCTTGAATGGACCTTGGTATAACGGCAAAAATTTGGCGAACTGATGGTTGCCGACGTCGGACGTCGGTTTGTTTCTCAGGAGAACCCAATCTTCAATGTCAAAATGTGTTATCTCCCCCTTTTGGTGACGTTGTCGGAGATCCGCATTGTGTCGCAGATTGTATCTAACTTTGGCGTGGATTTCTTCGCGCGAGAGCTGCCTACGTTGCGGTAATAACTTGGCAGTTACGGCGTCTAGTGGATTGGGTGGTTTTCTGCCATACAAAATCTCATGCGGAGAAAAACCAGTGCTGATATGAGGTATCGTGTTTAAGCAGCTCTCGATTTTCGCCAAGTGGTTCGGCCAGGAACGATGATTTTCTCGGCAATATGTTCTAAATATCCTCCCTAGCTCCCGCATTACGCGCTCGCAGGGATTCGACGCAGGATGTTGTATCGAAGAGAGAGTCGGCTGGATGTTTGCCGCCTCCAACATGTTTCTCCAAACTCTTGATGTAAACTGTGTCCCATGGTCGCTCAGAACACATCTGGGTTGGATGTATCGCGCATAGTCTTCAATTAGGCGTTTTGCGGCAACTTTGGCGGTGGCTCTTCGTAATGGGTATAACTTCACAAATTTACTAAAAGCGTCGATGATAACGAAGACGTAACTCGCCCCCAATCGTCCTGTTGGTAACGGGCCGTAGAAATCGACACACACGAGGTCGCCCGGGTAATCGTGGAGTATTGGAGTTAACGGTCCCTGGATATTTCTGTTGTTCGGTTTCGTCTTCTGACAAAGATCGCAGCTACGGAGGCGTCTCTTGATGGAAATGTACATGTTCGGCCAGTAGTACTCCGTCTTCATGGCATTGTAAACCTTGGTCGATCCGAAGTGTCCTAGAAGTTGGTGGTAATAATCGACTAACCTGGAAACCAATGCAGCAGGGATAGCCAAACAAATGTTGGGATCTTCCTCTCGCAACCTGTGAACTAACACGTTATTTTGAATCTCATAGCGATTACAAACCCTTTTAATAGACTCGTCCTCGATTTCTTCCCCTCGTTCAAAATGACGCCAAAGAACTGCTAGGATGGGATCGTTTTTCTGGTGTTGTTCTAATTCCCCGAGAACTTGCAACATCTCCGGTGTTTCTTCCGTTTCAAACAAGGCGATGATTGGTTCTTGTCGTGGGTATTCATACGTTGCTTCTTCATCGGATGGAAATCGGGATAACGTGTCTGCCACGACATTATCCTTTCCCTTGACGTGTTCAATGACGTAATCGTATTGTTCCAAAAGTAAACACCACCGACTCAATCGTTCACTTAACAAACGACATTTGCGGAGAAACACAAGTGCTTGATGGTCAGTTCGGATTATAATCTTTGCTCCTTGAATATAAGTCCGGAACTTGTGCAACGCAAATACTACACCCAAAAGTTCCTTTTCGGTCGTCGTATAATTTAATTCGGGAGTTTTCAAGGACCGACTTGCAAAAGCTACGACCCCTCGGGTTCCGTCGTTTTGGATCTGGTACAATTCGCCGCCTAAACCGTACCCAGAACTGTCTGTCTGCACGTAAAACTCTTTGCGTGGATCCGGGTATTTCAGCACAACGGTGTTTAAAAATAGGTCTTTCACATTATTGAACAGTTCTTGTTCACGCCGCCCCCATTTCCATGTATGCCCTTTTTTCAACAATTCGTTTAGTTCTCTAGTCGCCGCACTGTACATACCACAAAACTTCCGATAAAAGTTGCAAAGTCCTAGAAACGCTCTCAAATGTTTCGTTTTCTGTGGTACCGGAAAATTCCGGATGGCGCTGACCTTTTCCGGATCTGGTTTAATTCCCTCAACAGTGAGAAGGTGACCCAAAAATTTGACCTCTTCGCGACAAAAGTACGATTTTTCTAAATTTACGGTCATTTTGGCATCTTTCAGACGGCGTAGCACAGCCTCTAGGTGTTTCATGTGTTCCTCGAGATCTTGTGACGCCACTAGCAGGTCGTCAATGTAATTGGCGACAAATTCGCGAACTTCCGGACCCAGAACAACATCCATCGCTCTGCTGAAAGATCCCACAGCTGTTTTGAGACCAAACGGTAACACCTGATACGTGTAACTCCTGCCGTTGTAAAGAAAAGCCGTGTACTGTCGACTCTCTGGTGACAGCGGAATCTGCCAATAGCTTGACCTCAAATCTAAAGTTGACATGACACGGACCCCATGAAACCTTCTCAATAATTCTTCAGTGGCAGGTGGCGATTCGCAATCAGCCAACATTTTCGAGTTAATAATTCGAGCATCTAGGCATATTCGAACACTGCCGTCGCGTTTTTTTTACAACTGTCACAGGACTCGCGTATTGCGACGCCTCTCGTTTGATTACGCCAAGATCTAACATTTCTTTAATCGTGGCATCTACTGCAGGTCTCAACGGAAAGGGCACCGGATAGGGGCGTTTTATAAACGGCGTAGTGTCACTCATTTTAATTTCATGCACATATTGGTCCGTCAGGCCGGGACGAGTACTAAAAACGACGCGGTACTTCTTCATTAATGCAAGCAATTGATTTTTGGTTTTCTCCGGAATTTTGATAGGTTGAATTTTGGCCTGCAGGGACTCTTCTGAGTCTAAGTAATCGGTTTTCTGAGCCGTCCTCTGTTGGACGTCGATACACCCAATTAAATTTTCGACATAGTCGTCGACTTCTTCCTCAATTTCTGTGACACGATAAAATTTGCACCAGCGTTCTCCCTTCTCGTCCTTCAGTGCAAATTTCTTGGCGTCGAAATCAATTACGGCGCGCTGTTCTGTTAACCAGTCCGCCCCCAGAATTGCGGGTTTGATTAAGTTTTTGACCACTAACGTCACGATCGGATACTCTTTACCTTGAATCATAATCGTTAGGTAACACTGGATTACCACCTGGGCGCTCCTTTGTCCCACAGCACCGCGCAAATGTATGGAGTTGACCGGAAGGGTTGGTGGTTTGGCCCCCTCGGTAATTATTCTGACCCACGTTTCTTCAGAAATGCAGCTTACCTCGCTCCCGGTGTCAAGAAGCGCCAACGTGTTTAACCCGTTAATTAAAATCTCTACTTCGGGTACGACCCGGACTTCCGAGCTCGCGTTTTTCTTATGAAGCGACATCACGAGTTTCGGTTTCCCATCAAACGCGTGGTGAAATTTTTTTCTATCGCGGTCCCTGTCAACGCTAGTTGACAGCTGCCGCTTCCGATCTGGCGTTTGCGACGTTGGCGGACCCAAAGTTCTTCCGGAGCCGGTTAGGTCCGATTCCCAACTCCGTTCGCGTTTCCCGACCCATTGTTTTCGCGGTTCGGTTGTGTCGTTGGTGGCTGTGGCCGGCGAAATTGTTGTTCCGGGCGCCCATCGTTATTTAGGTTCCGCCCGTTTGACGTTCCCGGACGCTGCCAATGGTACGGCCGGTTATTGACACGATCGTGGTTCTGCTGACCGTATCGGTAACGGAAATGGTTTTTCTGGCGGTGTGCATTTCCTCCCTCATTATTTCTGACGGGTCGGTCAGTCGCCGCTTTATTTGGTGGAGGCGCTTGTTGTGGCTGGCCATTTCTTTTCCGACCTTCGTTTATACCCGGGTTCTGTCCCGGAATTTCGTGGCATAACAGAAATTCAGCCGCCTCTACAATCGTGCTTCCTCCTCTCAATTTCCACTGAAGCTGGACCGGATCAGGGAAATGTCTCATAATCTGGGCCACTAGCGTTCTCTCCGGTAAAGGTTCTGTCAAAACCGTAGCCAGATCCACGTAATACGCAAAATGAGACAACATCGTCCCTCGGTTGTTGTCGTATCGAGCCGTTGCAATCTGTTGTTGAACCTCGGCCTGGCGACTCTCAGACCAAAAAGTCCGCAGGAAATCGCTTTTGAAATCGTCGAAATTCTGCCAGCGACTCCGGTAGATAACCGACCATTGCCTGGCGCCCCCTTTCAACCCATCGATAGCGACCTCCAACAGCTGTTGCGGTGACAGCCCAAGATTCCTGCCGTAGGTTTGCAACGCCCCTAAAAATTTCATTGGGTTTTGCTTCCGTCCTTCAAATTGTGGCGCTTCCGTAGACTGCAAGCTCCGGGTGATTAAACCTTGAAGGAGTTGAGGACTCAGAGCAAAATTTCCAGCGGTCGTTGCAGGAGGACCGTCGCGGTTCTCCGGTACTGGATTTTCAATCATTCCGGACGTTCCGGATGTCCCAGACGCTCCGGACGTACCCGGAGTTTCCAGCTCTCTTTCTCCCTGTTGTCTCAGCCGCAACTCTTCTATAGTGTCTACCAACACTCTCTGTTGCTCGGCCTGTTTGCGCTCATTTTCCGCGGCCCACAATTTGAACCATTCCGGAACCTCGGCGGTTTCAGATTTCTTGTTCTTGCTCATGTTTGTAAGCAAAACAATTTTTTTTTCAACCTGTAACCTTTAATACCAAGACCTGGAACAAACGTATGGACAGAACATTTGCAAACATAAATTTCCCCTCGGTGGTAACGCTTTATAACTTTGATATCCTGGTCACGGCACCATTTTTATATATATTCTGTAGTGAGATGGACTCTTTGTTCTCCTGAAGGGATGTTATGAATTTACTTTAGCCGTAATTAGAATCACCCGCGTTGTCTTGATCGTCATTTTTTTTTTTTCAGAAACAATAAAATAGAGAAACAACAAAGAAAATCAAATTTGCACTTACCCTACGTTGTCTTAAGGCCGTAGCTTTATTTACGGGGGTAGCTAATTACCTCCTTTTTTGAAAGTTACTAGTATCTCACTGTCAACATAATGACATCCAGTTATCAGTTCTAACAAAGTAGCGTCACACACCAGAGGAGTGGGTTTACCCATTAAGACCAGTAATTTTAGCAGACATTTCTTTATTCACACAAACAAATTTGCACAGGGCCCAACAAATTTAATAAAAAAAAACTGTGAGTAAACGAGAATGGTGGCCAATAAGAGTGGAGGCGGTGTATTTAACTTAGGTGCCAAAAAAAAAGGTTTTTTTTTTTTTTATTATGATTACTATTATTACTTTAGTTTTATGTAAAAAAAAAAAAACAATAAATTTCAAAAAAAAACTGAACTTTCCTAATTTCCCTGAAGTTTTGGGCATTTTGATGCGCTTTGTTTGCCAGACTGGGAGA
This sequence comes from Cynaeus angustus, assembly GCA_030157275.1. Lineage (NCBI taxonomy): Eukaryota > Metazoa > Arthropoda > Insecta > Coleoptera > Tenebrionidae > Cynaeus > Cynaeus angustus. The sequence goes on from CM058065.1 coordinate 13,072,794, forward strand.
TGACAATTTCGCACTTATACCATAACTGAGAACATGTTCGCCGCGGAGTTTGCTCTAAGTTTAATAGGTTAACGGGTTGGTTTTAAATCGCGGTTTTTATTTTACGCTCTAGCCAGCCGGTTCAAAGCTAGGTCTAAGTGTGGCTAAGGAAGCCAAAATTCGCGGGCAAAGTCTAGAAACAACTCGTAGCAAAATAGACCAATTTGACACAAACGCGCTTAGAATATTTTTGCTTAGTTGCAAACAATGACCAGTGGATTACAGGTAACTGAGGGTTAAAATCCTCTTCCTTTCTTGAATCTTCATTCCCGCGGCGCAAGAAAAGAAAAGCACAAAACGGGGACGAGGATAACTCTCCGATTGACGACAGAGCCTCGTCCCAAGTCTTGGTAAAATAGGTCACTCAGAACTGCAATTTCAGGTCCCCCTCCCCATATTCCAAGATACGTTTGTTCTAGCTAATCAAATTTCGAATAACTATAAGTTAACTGTTAAGTTTATTAATCTGTGACTGTTTTCTTTTTCCCTAATAATTTACTCTAATTTTTTTTTCATTCAGGATTTTGTTTCTTTGTGGCTTTTTGCACAATGTCAGAAAACGAGAAAAAAAACAAATAAGGACAATAATCCTACCTGGAACCGTCGCCCCCACAGGTGGAGTCTTTGCAGCGGATCACTCTAGCACTTAATCAACGGATTAATCACTATGCCGGCAAGACTACTTTTGTTAAACAAAAAAAAATGACCTTTTGCTTTTAAACCGCGAAGAACAAGAAGCTAAATTTAATTAATTTGGCACTGGATCAACACGGAATCAAAACAACTTGTTCACTCGAAAAATCGATGAACAACTGCCCTTTCTCCCCCAAAATTTTGGTTTTTAAGAACGACTGAATCTGAGATGCTTGCGCATTCGTTAACGCCCTACCCTGACTTTTGAAGACCTCATTGGTCGCTCATGCAAATTTTTAAGGGCTGTTTTCGTTTCACTTCATCCCCCACTCTCTTATAGGCACAACCGCAAATTAATCAATAATTAAACAATTAATACAACGAATTACCAGTAATTATAGCCACTGTAAGGCACCCTGAGTTGCATTCAACTGGGCATCACCGATAATAAAAAAAAAGATCCTATTACTACGTAGGCAAATTTGTTGTTAAATTTCTCTCTCCCTTCTTTTCCATTAATTTGTTTAAACTAAGGCTTTGTTAAAGTAAAATCCCATTTTTTTTTTGTCTAATTTAACAACAAACGCAGCGCCTGGCCCTGGCTGGCGATATAATTTTCGCGGATTTCTTATGAGAACCCGATTAGGAAATTTGGACGAAAGTTTCTCCTCTTTAGGGCTAGATGGCACTATGAGATCGATTTTGCTGATGGTAAATCGATTTTTCCCAAATTTCCCATACCGGAAGTCCCTTTTCCTAAATTTTCGTGCATTACATCTATGTTAGTAAATCGGCATTATACCTCAACGTGTTCTTTTCAACATCTCAGAAAGGGTTGATTAATATTCCAAATAATTAATATTTAATATAAACGACTAAACGTCCCTAAACAATGATTATCGAAATTACAACAGGTAGCCCTAAATGAATAACGGTAAAATTGAATTAAATCAAAAGTTACAATTACGTGAGGTAAGCGTTGAATTGCCGTCCGCTTAAATTACTGAAAGGTGTTAGTAAACCATAGCAAATTGCATATCAAAATGTGGAGAAAATTATCGCGAGTTCGGCAGATACCATGATTGCTGATACACCTGTGTTTATCAACGTAAATTTGGCAATAATTAGAAATCGTGTTGTTCCCACGTTCATCTGAAATTTGACACCGTACCCTGGCAAATATCACTCCACACTTGGACCTTTTAGTCAATCCGACCTGCCACGCTAATGCAGCTTATTGAATTTTGTCACAAATTTACGATTTCCAGATTCCACAAAGTCCACTGAAAATATCGTCTGTACAACCGGCCAAATATTTAATCAAGACGGGGTTGCATCCTATTAACTGCAATTACTGTTTCCAGAGATATGGTTTAACGTTATTATACTGCCAAAGTGTTTTAAATGTAAAGCCCTAATTTTCAAATTTTTTTTTTTTTGAAACAATGAAATGCGCGTTTTAGTGAGCTCAACGACCTTAATTCACCCCTTTCTCACTCGAAAGTTACCTTTAGCCATTTCCTATCAATTTGTTGTTAACTCGCTCCAAAGTCTTTACAATTTTAACAACGTTTATAGAATCTAATTTGCATGAAATGTGTTTAATTTTTAAGGTCCCGCGTTCATTACTAAAAAGGGCCACTTTACAGCCAGCACGGTCTACACGCCCCCCGATTACCGACGATTTTGGCTAATGAGTGATTTGTAGTGTTGCTAGAACTTTAAAACACATGTGATTCCTAAAATTTTCTACCGACGCCGCTTTGGCGATAACTTTTCCCACATTGGCCAGATGGCCTACATAAATTTTATTCGACATGGACAATTCCCATGACGCGAACCCCGAAATTAGGTTTGTTAATTTTTATAACATGCACTTAATAATTACTTTATTTGGCGCTCACCACAAAATCATAGCCGTAAAGAATTAACACTTCTCTGAAAATCTTTTATTTTCCTGGCTACGTAGACACAAGGAAATGATGGTCTAATTGATTTTCCTGAAACCAAAATTTTACAACAAATTTATCGTTGTTCATTAATTTATGCAAATTAACTATACAACAAATTTATACATTTTTTAAAAATATGTAATGAGATTCCACTAAATAAGTACCAGGTAAGTGAGAAGTTGTCTGATTTGTATGGAGCACAAGTCAATAAAAGCTCTTTGACGGTTCAATGACAAACAAAAGCGCTATCAATCAGATTATACTCCATAGCGTGCTCTATTCAATGGCAGAAAATGTCGTGGGCATTATTTAATAGAAAATTAGAAAAGTTGCATTAGTCGTAACTTCTATAGTTTTAGACCAATACGCTTGTTGAACGTTATCATTTTGAGTTCAATCTTGCATTCTGAAAAAAATCACCCCACGGGAAAGTGAGAACTTAGACGATTTGGTGGTAAGTGAATCGAAAATTTTTTGAGACTAAGTTGACTTCGCTGATTGTAAATTTAGAATATATATGACAGATATTAAAATATGAAGGAGCTATAAGATGAGCTCAATTAAATTCCGTCTTGTGTACAATAAGCAGTATAAATCTTCATTCTTCTTTTTCCTCATCTTATCTTTAAGATGTGGGAGTTCCGGTTCTTGTATTATCCATTCTTCCACATTTTCCTACCTACTTATAGTCTATTTAGCTCTTTTAAGGTTTTTTCTTTTTCCTCTCAATATTTTTCTATCTGATCTATCCATTTTCTGTTAGATCCTCCTCTTTTTCTTTTTGTTAGTCCTCCTACATCCATCATCCTCTTGGTCAGTCTGTCTGGGTTCATCTTCACTACGTGTCCATCCCAGTTAAATTGTTTCGTTTTGATCTTTCTTACTATTAGTTCATCGTTTATTGGCTTTCTAATTTCGTCATTTTTATTTTGTTTTCTTTGTTTTTTCCCTTCGTTAACAATCCAGTTTTCACTCGCATATTCACATTTGGAACTGTGATTGCATATGGATCTGAAAATGTTTATTTTTACTGGATTAAATAATATGACGAATTCAAACTTTTACCTTCTACCGTCCTCCTGGAGGAATAGTTAATCTTATATTTTTTAACTATGTAAAAATATAAGATTGTACTTTATAAAAATAAAAGACAATAAAAAAATTTCGATGGTACAAAAATTGGAATATTCAATTTAAAAGCATGACGTTATAGCTGTTCGAATATTGTTTCTACCAAACACCCTGTATATACCTAAGCATCGACCAAAATTAGTGTCATATGAAACAGAAACCATTTTTTTTTTAATTTCATGTCAAATTTCGGTAATCAATTGCTAAAAATAATACTAAAAACGTTATTTACAATTAAACCTATACATTTAAAAAAAAAAAATAAAAAAATATACAGTGACGACCTAAATATTTTTACAATTAAACCCATACCTTTTTAAAAATTTAAAAAAATATACAGTAACGACCAAAATGAAGTGGTACAAACAAGTCTTGGAAATATTTTTTTCAAAAATTTTGTTGTGTAAAGCGGGTGAACGAAGTATACACGATCATTTTTACTATAGGCTTAACGATGACAGTAATAAAACAAATGAAAAAATTGACATTCTTTAATTTTTCAAAATGCACCAAAGTCGATCGGTTGATTTTTGTATTAAAGTACCGATATGTCATGATTTGACAGGCAGCACATAACTATATTACTATATAACTATGTTAATTTATTTATCCAGATGGAATGAAATAACAACATTTCGGCATCAAGACATTTTCAAATGAGTACATACATGTGATCTCGAATTTCATTTCAATTAGTGACTCATTGTCAGTACTAACTGTCATTAAAAAAATAAAACAAGTGAACTGGCTTTGGTAGGCACAGATGACTTATTAGTAGTTCAATATTAATTTTTGACCCATATTACATTGACAAAATCAAACTGTACCACTTTATTTTGGCTGTCAGTGTACATCAAATTTCTTTTCTATCTGTCCACTACTTGGTGTTTTTTTTGATTGATTAGTGTAAGTTTGTCTTTATAGAGTTTAGAGGATAATCTGTCATCTGCCACATCAAGACGTGGTGTAAGTTTTTTTTTGTTTGTTGATACTAAATTAAATATCAAATAAAATTTTATGTTTAAACATCCGAGTAGAGCTGCCAATTTACAATGGGGAAAGTAACAGTACCAACGGTACTTTTTATCGAGTTGATCAATATATAGTTTTTTATATAAAACTTTTAATGTGTTATACATTTATTGTTTAACAAAAATTAAATATTCTCAATTTTAAAAAATTCAAGCCTTCTAAGAAAAAAATTGTAATGTAATAATTATCTTTCCCAATATGTATGACTACAAAAATTTCGGTAAGTTCTACTTAAAAAAAAATTGTTGGAAAAATAAACCAACAAAACATGTTATAAAGTTTTTCTTACACTCAGATTAAAGTTGAAGTAAGTTTTTTGTTTATTGGTGGTTAAATCTAGAGCTTAATTATGCTTCAACAGTTAAGTATTTTTTATTCCTGTAAGTACTTTTTAAACAATTAAAACTAAAGAATGGCAATTTTTTCAGTGATAGCAGAAACTTAAATTTCAACTTCCTTGGAAGTTAAAATCGCATTCTAATTTTCTTAGCACCAATACACATGTAACTATAAATGAATAATCCCTAATAGCAATACCCTTAAAAGATAATTTTATTTATTTTTCATCAGCGATAAGCAGACAACTACTGAACAGCCACCACGTTCACATGTCACCCCTAACCACTTCCGCTTCACGAAATGCAAATGCAAACACCTTATCAAGTTGTTTTGATTTTACATCCGGGGCTACTTTGCTATAAAAGATGATCACCACCTTTCTAAAGTCATCAATTTGCTTCCTGCATCGACTGACGTTACCACATCGACCAACAATGGCAAAACGCAACAACAAGAATCTCCTACTTCTCTTCGATCACCCTCTGGAACCGTCGTTCATTCCGAAAGGTGAAAAGAAAGCCGTTTTCCAAGTTCCCCAGGAGTACCTCCCCGAAAATTACCAAGCGCTCGCCCCAATCCTAGGAACTCGATTTGGCGAAAAAGGTCAAGAACCAATTCGTCTCAAGAAGATATCGATTCCTCCACTTGGTGAGATTTTAGATTTGAAACGCGACGAAAACTTCTCTTTGTTCTTCGAAAAACATCGTAAAATCTCTGATCAACTTGTTGAGATTTTCATGGGGATGAGGGACACGGACGATTTGCTTTCGATGGCGGTTTATGCACGTGATCGTGTTAATCCTTACTTGTTTAATTACGCTCTTTCTGTGGCTCTGCTTCATAGAAAGGATACGCAAAATTTGGATTTGCCGTCGTTTGTTCGTAATTTTCCGGACAAATATGTGGATCCTAAAGTTTTTACTAAAGCGAGAGAAGAAGCGAAGGTTGTTCCTGAAGGTTCGAGAACGCCTATTTCCATTCCTAGAGAGTACACGGCTTCGGAAATTGAAGAAGAACAAAGACTTGCTTACTTTAGAGAAGATCTTGGCGCTAATCTCCACCACTGGCATTGGCATTTGGTTTATCCTTTAAGCGGTGAAAAAGCCATCGTCGCCAAGAACCGAAGAGGTGAACTCTTCTATTACATGCACCAGCAGATCATCGCTAGATACAACTTCGAGAGATTATGTAACAAGTTGAAGCGAGTTGAACGACTCAGCGACTTCAACCAACCGATCAAAGAAGGGTATTTCCCGAAGTTAAACAGTGTCGTAGCTAGCAGAGCGTATGCTGCAAGACCTGCAAACCAAAAGCTTCAAGATATCTATCGTCCTTCAGATCAAATCCGACAAGATGTTGATGATTTGAGGAGATGGCACGATCAAATTGTCAACGCCATCCAGAGCGGAACTGTTAAAAATGTAAGTAATTCATTAAAAAAAAAAACTAAATGATTGTCGTTTCCTTTTAATAGGAGAAAGGTCAAACCATCGAACTTACAGAAAGCGAAGGAATCGACATTTTGGGCAACATGGTAGAGGCGAGCGTCCTCTCACCAAACCGACAACTATATGGTGATTTGCACAACATGGGTCATGTCTTCTTGGCGTACATCCACGATCCAGAGCACAGATATTTGGTAAGTAACAAACACAACAACGATCTGCGTTAACTGAAGACTTTAGGAAACTTTTGGAGTGATGGGTGATGTTGCCACCGCCATGCGCGACCCTGTCTTCTACCGCTGGCATGCTTTCGTCGACAGCATCTTCCAAAGACACAAGGAAACTTTGCCTCGTTACACAGAAGACCAATTGAACTATCCAGGAGTGACCGTCACAAAACTTGAAGTAAATTCTCAAGGTAGTCCTGCTAACGTCTTCAACACGTTCTGGCAAGAATCCGATATCGATCTATCCAGAGGCATGGACTTCCAAGAAGAAGGTGCAATCTTTGTACGCTTCACCCATCTTCAACACCAACCTTTTACTTACAATATCACTGTGAATAACAACAACTCTGGCACCAAAATGGGCACTTGCCGCATCTTCCTCGCTCCAAAATTCGACGAAGGAGGCAGAACATGGTTCTTCCGCGATCAAAGACACATGTTCATCGAACTTGACAAGTTCACAGTGACTCGTAAGTTAATCTACAACTTTTAAAGACATCATTCTCGCTTTTTATTCACAGTGAAACAAGGAATGAACACCATCGTCCACCAATCTCACAAGTCTTCAGTTACAATACCCTTCGAAAGATCCTTCCGTGATTTGGACACCAATCGTCCAGGCGAAAATAGCGCAGAACTAGACCAGTTCAATTTTTGTGGGTGCGGATGGCCTCAACATTTACTGATTCCGAAAGGAACGGCAGAAGGAATGAAATGTGAACTCTTCGTGATGATCTCAAACCACGATGACGACAGAGTCAACCAGAGCATGGAAGGAGTGTGCAACGATGCAGGAAGTTACTGTGGAATTAAGGACAAGTTGTATCCTGACCGTCGATCGATGGGATATCCTTTTGATCGTTTACCAAGAGATGGTGTTGTGAATTTGGAGCAGTTCTTGACTCCTAACATGAGGGTGGCCAATGTTACCATCAACTATAAGGACAGGACCGTGAAAAAAATCAACGCTTTGAACTAACGTGTCTTTATGATGTAACGACTGATTTTATGACAATTTATGCTTGACTAATGATTTTTGAATAAACTATATATACATATAACATTGCATTTCACTGTTGTGTATAATGTATAATTAAGTAGCTGATACCCATAGAAGCACAGTATTATTAAACTGAGTTCCAAATAAAATGTACCACCTAGAAGGAGTAAACACAGCTCTTGAATGTAGACAAACAAGTGATTAAAATTTAAAGGAAAAAGCACAATATTTAAATGAAAAAAATTATCTTCTTCTCGTACACGTATATAAGCCACTACTCTTTTGGACATACTTGAAATCAAATGGTCTATAGTTTCTTGCGAGAGCTCATCCCAGGCTACTTGACGGTCATGACGTACTTCATCCAAATCGTTTGGGGGATGAGCTAACCGAGGCAGACTTCTGTTCATCATGTCCCGGACATGTTCTATGGGAGACAAATCGGGTAATTTCGATACGTGAGGACGCGCATTGTCCTGCTGAAAAATTCATCCTTCGCGGTCTTGAAGTAGTGGAAGCACTACTGGTTCTAGCACAGTACCAACGTAACGTCGGGTGTTTAAGGTGTCTTGTATGAAAACTAGGAATGACCGGCCCTCAATGTGTATACTGCCCCATACCATGACACCAGGGGTTAAGCTCGTATGGCGTCGTTAAACAAAATCCAAATTGTAGCGTCACTAAAAACAAAGACGTTTAATTCGCGCAAACACTGTTGTCTTCCCGGCATCAGGCTTTGAGAGGACGTAAATTTGGAAGTTAAGATCTTACGCCAAAAGACCGAATACGACGAATACGGCGATAAACAGTGTTGAGACTCTACGACAAATAGCACGTACCCAGTTCATTCCAACAACCTGCGTTAGTTTCCAAAAATTGCAAATTGCGTTGTTTTTTTTAAAGGCGATCTTTACCGCCGGTGCCACTCTCTCTAAATTCTTTACTTGTTTAAGTGGTACATTTTATTTGAAAATTTCATCTTCATCTTTCATCTTTCATTATCCTTTTCCGATCTTCCTGTATATCATTCCTGACTTTTTCTCTTTGTCTGTAGGATGACCAAGTTCATTTATTTATGTATGTCTAGGAGTTTAAATGCCATAAACTTTGTAAGTCAATAGAAAAAAAAATCCTTACTGAGTTGTGTGGTGGATTAACACACTTTAGACCATCTTCTATTTCAACTCCTCGAAAAACATGACACGCTAGAGCAAATTTTTCATTAGTAACCAAGAACCTTAATATCTTAAACTAAAAATTATACATAGTCTATCTGTGTGCCAAATTTCATCCAAATCTGTTCCACCGTTTATGTATGATTAAATAATAAACATCCAAACATCATCACAAATCTGCACATATATATATATTAGTAGAAATAGTATGGTATAGAAATAGTATTCAGTCCTCCCTCTCATCTTGTTCTCTTTGATGTTTTGTCCATTACAATTACAAGTAACAGTAGGCTTAGGTTATCTCCTTGTTTTATTTGTTACTTGTTGTATTTTGTTCATTTGGAGGCTTGATACTTCTCTAGCTATCTGTACCCTTCCCTTCACCTCTACATATATAGATTTTATGGTTTCTGTTAGTTTTCTCGGGACTCGTAGTTTCTCTAGCTTCTTCCATACTTCCACTCTTATTACTGTGTCTGCTTTTAGATATATAAATGTCAGACATAATTCTTCCTCTTCTTCTTCTTCTTCTTCTTTTTCTATTTTTCTTTCTATTAGTCATCTTAATATGTATGCAATGTCGTTAGTTCGTCTTCCTGGTTTGAAAGCTATGTGGTCTAAGGATGCAGCAAACGTCTGCAACTTCGCTCAAAGTAAACACCACAGATAAAGATTCATTCGTGCCGATGAATGTTAATTCCATTTTCATCTTTTCTTTTGTGCTAATAAAAAAACTTACTACCCTTGCAGTTTTAGTTTCTCCTTTTATTTTTTCGTCTTCTGTTAGCATTGAAATCTATGATATTATGCCCTTATTTCAAAGTTGTCTCTTTTGAATATCTTTGATGTTTTTTCTTTCTTATTATTTGCTGTTATTTGCTGTTTTTGTTTATGTGCTTTCTGCTTATCTTCGTATGCATTTTTCCAGGCTTTCATTATCGTTTATCACATTTACCAATGAGTACTAAATCGTCTGCATACGTTATAGCTGTTATCTTTATCTCTTTCACATTTCAATTTCTTGTATTACAATGTTTCTTGACTTCCTTTATGCTTTTGTCCTTAAATATCCTTTGCTGTGAGATTTTTCGAGTTTTATTCCAAGAACACATGTTTACACTTTATTATTTTAATTACCTATATATAATTTTTAATTTGGTGTTGTCACACAGTGTTATCACTTTTCTAGAATGCATTAATCAACCAATACCAAACCCCAAATCTAGGAACTATTTTTCGATTGATGACACACGATAAACGATATGTCAAATGTCACTGTGAGTTTGAGGTTATAGTTCCGGACCAGATGCAGAAAAATTAATACAACAAATCAGCCCTCGTATTATCTGCAATTTCTGAATTCACCTTGAAACACTAATTAAGCTACTAGATTTGCAAAAAAATTCAATTTTGTTTTTGTCTACTTCACTTAAATGTAAATTTTTTCTGCAATGGCAAGTGTCAAATAAACAATTGAATATTTTTGTATAAAAATGCGTGACCGATATCGCACTATTGACTCACCCTCTATGTAAAAAGGTATAATATAATATATAATAGGTATGTAGAAAACAGAAAGCTCAAATTTGACCCTTGAGCTACTCCGTTTTCTATATAAAATTGGAAAGATTTGTAACAACCACGCTCAACATCCTAATATCTACCTATTATAAATTAACTCATCACAAAAACCAAATATTTTAAGTTTTCTTTGTAAAACACAATCATTCACTCAGTCAAACGTTAGATTGTTAGATATGTCGATATAACATCAACCTAGAGATTTCTATCTAAAACTGCCGACACAAATTGCGTGAACTCAAATAAATTTGTAGAAGTAGACTTTCCTTTTACAAATCCATAGTGTTCACGTACTATGTAATTTATAACATGCGAATATTTAACGCTGGCTAAAACGAATAAATTTTGCAAAGCCACATAGGAGTAGTCTAAAATTTCCAACATTGGACTTATATCCAATCTTAGGAATAGAACATATTTTGAACGCTTTCTACATTAAGTACATGGATATCGAATATGAATTCAACACTAAATTATAACTATAACCAGGAGGCGTACGAAGATATCTAATGCAGTCAACAATTACGAACGGCGGACTCTATCTGGACCAGTCGCAAAGTTAATTTTTAAATCTCGAGTGCTTGCAAAGCATTTTTATTACTAATAGAAAAACATTAATCACGGCACTAGTAGAACAGCTTCTATTTAGAGGAGAAACGGCACATTTTCTCTATCATACATTTCGTTTAGCAGATTTTTGGTGTAGACGCTATCAGATACAAAATATTACACAAAAATGTGCATTCTTTTAAACCAGTAATAGATCCATAGGAATTCACACTGTAAAAATATATTGGTAGGTCAAAGTGGTATTGTTTAGCTACAAAATGTATTTAAAAATTTTGTAGAAACCATTTGAGAACCGTTAGAAGTACCGTATTTTACAGACGATAAGACGCACCTTAATTTTTAAGCATTTTTTTTTAATTTTAATTAACATTTTTATCATTTTTATTATTTGATTACAAAGCTGAACTAAAAAAAATCTTACTTTATAAAATCGAACTGAACTTTAAAGTCCCTGAAAATCGTCATCTGAACTTTCTTCTTTTTTCTCTTCATCGTCATCGTTGTCCTCCTTATATATAACATGGTCTTCACTGCCGTCAAGAGCGTTGCGGAAATTTCAAGCACTAGACATTTCTATATTAATTTTAAATATAAGACGCACCTAAATTTTGAAAGCAGTTTTTTGAAGAAAAACTTTTTCGTCATTCTGGTAACTTTCCTAGAACTTTTTATTTCATTTAGGAGAGAGGTCTTTTATACAGTAAATTCATTGCTTCTTTTTCCATAAATCTTGTTAACCACAACTGGAAACGCAAAGAAATTGGAACGTTCTATGGCAACCTTAATCAGTTTTTGGTACGTGCGGTCGTATACTAGAGATATTCAACGGCAGAATCTATTTTTGTCCAATGTCATTATGAAGATTTTTGTTGTGATTTCATTTTCTTCTAAAAGGTTTTTTGTCGCCATGGTTCTATAATTTTCTTTATTCTCTTAGGTCCTTCTCGTTTTTTTTATTTTTTTACCGTGGTAACATTATCTTTTCTGACGTTTTTTAGTGATGTAAAGAAATTTCGCATTTTTGTTCTATGAAGTTTGCATTTTTTCCACCTTTTTTTCTTTGTTTTGGTATTAATAGTTCTATGGACATTTGTACCTAAGAAGGTAAATTTTACATTTTTGTTAAGATTTCTGTGGCTCCAATGCCTTTTTTTTGCTAGTAGTATCATCTTTCTTTCTCTTTATCCATATTTATTCCACCAAGTTTTCTAAGCTAAAATATGCACTTAGTGTTCAAAGTATTTATTCACCACAGAGATACAATAATTATTATTTATTATATAATTTCTTTGTTTAGATCTTGAATTGGTCGATATGCTACTTGGTCCATGATATTCTTTCTGCCTGACTTTTCAAGAATTCTTCGTTTTTGACATTGAATATAAAAGTATTTATTAATGCTACTTTGACTTTTGCATGTTCTTCCTTACTTTTTTCTGACCAATTACTCCTTTGTATTTCTTAAATTAATTTCTTTTTTCCTGAAATTCTTTTTAGGTTCCAGTTTCCCATTTTATCTTGTTCTTACAGACGACTTACAGACGATTCATTTCTTGCATTTTTGTAAATTTGAATTTGAACTAAAGTAGTGAAGATATTGTTGCGCAATACTGAAGAGTCTTTTAGTTGTTGAAGACAAGAATACCTTCAAAATTACTTTTATTGGACACCTATCAATTCTGGTATGCTCAAATTCACTAAAACAAACAAGCAAAAAGAAAACATGAAAACCTTGGACTATGGAAATTGTACTTTCTATTCGAATTGCACGCATATTTTTTTTTTCTGAAAAACATCAATTTACAACGATTTTTAAATACATTCTCAAAGTCATTTAAACAAAGCGTTACCGAATATGTTCCGTAACTTCGTTCAGAATAGCCATTGCATTGGTATTGATTTGCATGGTTACCATCAAAAATTATCAATGAATATAAAAAAAATCAAAGTCACCAAATAGCAATAACAGTTTCAATTTGTTGACGGAATCTGCATATTCTGTTAAACTAATTACGAAACAAGTATTGGAAATAAACAAATTTGCACAAATGACGAAGCAAATTGCTTTTTATTTGATACTTCCACAACCCCAATTATACACCGATAACTGCTTCCGCCGCTCTTCAGCAACTCTGTTGGTAAATACAGTTACTAACATCACCACATTGAAACGTCATAGCAGATGGCAATCAAAAGAAGTTGCAGAAATTTACATGAATGAATCATTAAATAACCGAATTAAGTTATCAAATTAAATTTTTAACTCTATTGAATCTGAGATAGATCTAAAAGACAGCAACGAAAATACTAATAATAATACACTATTAACCAAGACAACAATAATTCGAATTTAATAAATAATAACTTTTAACATTTATAACAATAATGTAGAATGACAATATTGTAACTGTTCTTATTTTTTTTAAATAAAGAATAAAAAAAATGGCGTAGAAAAAGTATAGTCTGCAAACGCTTGGAACGATAATTTCGCACCCGTGGAATCGTATCGTCGCTGAAAAAAGCAGAATTCAAACTTGGCATAGAATTGTGCTCGTAGAGAACAATATACTAATTAACGAGCATGGAAAATAACTACAGGAGGCCACAGGGCAAGTGGAGCAGTTCTACGGGTACCAGAAGATAGCTTCACTATTTTTTGCCAGATGAACCTAAGCTGGTTCAATCTCGAGCATGCTGTTTATTTTGAATTGGTTTGTAGTGCGTTAAGAAAAATCTCAAGGGTGCGCCATCATACAAGATTCATATTTTTGAGTAAGGTGACTCGTATAGAAATAATATTTTTCTTAAAGAGACACAGGAAAAGTAGTTCATGTATTTACGTATTTAAGTATTTAGATAATAAAATTCAAGTAATCATATAATCTAAAATTGCCCAAATCTTCAAGTAATAAAAGCATTTTGCTGGCAATCTAAACATTTACATTCACTCAAATCGTCAAACAAATCCATGCTGCAATCGCGTGAAAGCGTTGAATAATTCATCATTTGTTTATAAATAAAATACCTTTTTGCTGTTTTATTAGTTTTTTACTTATCTAATTGTAGTTTATCTTTAATAAAAACAGTGAAAATATGCAAGGTTTGAACATGACTTAAATCCCTGCCTTTATTTGTATTTTTTTTATGTAAAGCATTGGGTAATTGAATTATTATTTTGGGAACCATTTGAAAACTTTACATTCCTTATATCTTTTACATTATTTAACTTTTTTAAATTTTTCCAATTCTCTAGATTAGATCTTCTAGAGGAGTTTTAAATTCTTTGGGTTTTAGATATCTTCGTTCGACTGAACAGATTTTGATTTATGGCAGTTATATTTCTCAAACTGTCAAAATAAACTGGAACATTTTGGCTTAACAGAACTTTCAGAAATTTCACAGTATTTAAAGTATTAAAATTATAGCTACAACGTTTGAAATTTGCCCTGAGAAGTGACCAAAACTAAATTTGACGTAAGTTTTAACATTTTTTTATTTTTTTGTCATCTAACAATTAGCTACATCCACATTCATTCGTAGAGATGATATAATGAATGTTCTTAATTGTTTTTATACTTTTCTAATATATATTAGATGTTCGCACTACTTTCTGACTTTTAGCCCTTTGTGAGTACTTCTTTTTTTTTATCAAAATTATAGCCAATATTTCTACGAATTGTTTTTTTAATTATACATATAATTCAGTACTTAAATATACAATCTTTCAATATGTAAAAAAAAGCAAACAACCGAAAAATGATTTTTTAATTTCATTACGATTTTTTATAACTGCCAACAAAAAAAGACAAGAAATGTTTTATTTTATTACTTGATATATTCATATGAACGTGTTGTGGAGGCGCAGCAAAGAGCATTCGGTTATACGATGCACGGTCCGAGGCAGTTCGAATGCCATCCAATGGGGTGTCCATACTTGCCGCGAGTTTAAAGAAAAATAATGTGGATTGATAGATTGATAGATGTGGATTGTTCCATTTAAATAGACGGATCGATAGATACCTCAATCGCTACCGTGGCAGACTTTGTTCGTTTGCAACAAAATTTACAAAACCAGCGTTCTTTCGGCCTCACCTTGCCTCCTTCTCGTGTGTGCGCCTTAAGACGACGTTGAAAATAAAACCTAAATTTTTGTCAGATTCTTTTTCCAAAACACTAAAAAGTTATGCCCCCAATGAAATTTATTAAGCAACAAAAAAAACTTCTATTTTTTTTTTAGTTATGTTAGTATTTGAAGTAATGAGCGCCTATCGTTGCGATAAATTATTCTTACAAATAACAGTAGATTATATCAAAGATTCAGAAACTTTCGTTGCACCACATATTCCTGCCCGTACTATAAAAAATTTACGATCGTTTACCGTTTGAAAATTTTCATTTGAATGCGTATAGAAAATCATTCAAAAGCGTTCAAAGCATACAAGGGTTTCAGGATTCCTTATTATATATTAATGACAAATGTCACAACCTTGTAATAGCCATCCATAAAATTACAAACTTGCATCATATTTAAAATTCTAAATTCAGAACAGTATACACGACATCGTCTTGAAAGAACTGCAGCAACATTCTTGATTGATGATGGTGGAGATGTTACTTCCTTAAGAGACTTGCGAGAAATATTGATTTGACACATAGTAAATTTACTTAACACTTATAGAAAAAATTGTATATATTATTCGGAGCAAAATCGCTTTTTGTATTTCATCCATTCCGCTCTGCCTCGGCTAACGCCTCGGCTGACATTTCTTGCATTCAATACAAAAAACTTACTTTCTATTACTAAAATAATGTATAATTTCTTGTCACGTATAATAGCTAACAGAATAATGTAAGACTGTCGTCATTCATTTATCATTGTAAAAATTTAAAATTTCAAATGTCACAATCTGACATTTTTTGTCCCAATCGCAACATAATTTCTCAATTTTTTTTTCTCTAAGAATGCCCAAAAGCAGCAAAAATCATTCGTTATAAAACTAGCGTTTTTAAGCAACTAACGTTTAGCAGTTAAAACATTCTAAAAACTATTTATCAATGCCCACTAGGAAAATTATTACACAATTAAAATTAACGTACACACAATTTTCCGAACATCGTTCTCATAAATACAGTTATTTAAAAAAACTGTTTTTAATAACATGTATATAGATCGTGTAAAAGACGAGTGCTCTTAAGTTTTATAAAACGAGTTTCCTATCCTATTTTTTCTAATTTGGATATTAAATACATTTTTTTACAAAAAACAAACAAAAACATCACTTTCATTTTACCCAAGTAAAACTGCACTTTCAATTTACCTAAGTAAAACTGCAAAAATTAGTGTTCCAAAATGGATTCAGAAATTACATGCCCATCTCTAGAAATACGGTAAATTGCAGAAACTTTTTTATATCTGGCTTGAAACTATAACTTTTTTTGATATTTGACACTTTGTCTAACTTGCATAACCAACCAAAAAAAAGTTAGATTTTAAGTTTGGTAATGGCTCATTAACGCATTCAAATATGTGCGTTAACGGCTTTGTTACAACAGCAAATTTTTAATAAGTTGCTAAACAACGTGGTGCTCAAACGACTTTGATTATTCAAGTCAAGAATTTTTATAAAAAAAAAGTTTGATGAATCACAATCGTAGATAAAACGTTGTAAAACACTGCTTTTAAAAGCACTCGTGTTTTAAATTGGCCTGTTTGTGCGATAAAGAATAACTTTTTACACGTGCATTTTAAATAATTATTAAATATTAAAATGCTACAGTTTTACTACAACCTTTAGTCTTAGAAAGCGGCAAGTAAAAAATGAGAGATTTTTTGAATTTTTGTACATTTTATAAGCGTGCGGTTTTTCATTCTTTTTCTTTTAAAAAATTGTGTTAAATTATTATTCTTGGTTAACACACTTTAAATGATGTCAAGATGAAACTAGCAAAACGATGTCATTTAAGTCGTTGTAAAATTTATAAGAATTCAATAGCTTTTAATAAAATATGTGCTACATCAGCCATTTTTCTTCACGGGAGCTGTATCGACAACATATGAAATTGAGGTCAGTTTTAAAATACAAACATTTGTAAAAAAACAAAATACAGCCACATTGTCTTTAACACAACACTTCTTTTTACGAATTTGCACTGTGCCCCAAATTTACATAACATCATTTTTTTTAAATAATTAGGTCAGTTTGAATATGCATATTCACCGCTTAAAAGTTGTATGAGTAAAATATTATTCATGAGATACTTCGAAAGAAAATCTTTATAAAAGTGTGACGCAACCCAGAAATCTACCAAGAACTCCGCAAAATTGAACATTTCTGAACAATTAGGTAATTCTCCCCTTTCTGGAACTCTAACCAGTCACGCACACCATGTCCACCTGTGAATTCCCGAGCGTCGTGGCGCAGGTCGCCGCTTTTGCATGTCCGATGGTCAGTTCACATCCATCCGTGCACGATGTTTGTTGTATGCAATTCTTGGTTCGCGACGGATTAACAAACTGTTTAAAACTTCTGAGTAAGTACTACTTTTCTATTCCCAAAGTTGTTTTTAACACGACTTTGAAAGTTGGGCATCCAAACTACCGTCACAATATTAAAAAATTGTGGTATAAGCACGACATCATTTTGTTGTGATAGTTTATGTTACCCCTAGTGACCACACTTTTCAAGTTCAAGTCACTTAATAATAAGTCAATCGATAATTCACAAGGGGTCTAGTTATCAGATGAGGGTGGTAGCGTAACCTTGCTCCACTTACACCTACTCGTACACTTAATGCATTTCTAGTTCTGGTAAAAGTCAAAATATTTACATATGGGGACAGAAAATTCCCTTAAATTACACCCTTTCATCGGTGATGAATGTCACCAATACATCGATTAACAAGATCCGGTTCAATTAAAGTCTGAATATTTGATTCGTTGTGGGAATTTGAACCCTGTCATTTTCAAAAGGTGAAATTTGAGAGACGAATGGTTGCATGTTCGTGTAAAATTTGAGATTGTTGACCCTCAAGTCTCAAGACGGCAGAGCGTTCAATGGTCATAATTTATAGTTTACAGGATGACTTAAATTAAAACAATGGCCGAAAACGTGAAAGTGATAGTGAGATGTCGTCCCATGAACAAGAAAGAGAAAGATATGAACTGTACGTGTGTGGTGAAGATGAGGGATTGTATGGTCGAAACGTGGGACCCTGCGGAAGGACCGTCGTTTCCGAAACAGTTCACTTTTGACTACACTTATGATCAGGATTCAAGAACTGAGGCAATATACAATGATATCTGCTACCCTTTAGTTGAGGTATGTAGAAATTTTCAAAATTTTAAATTGTTATAGATATAAAGATTTTTTGCTTTAAAACAATATTAGTGTGCTGTTTATTCACTTTCTTAATGATGTCCATTAAAAGTGTTTCAGTGTTTTGTTTGTTGGTTATTTCATGACGTTCTGTTTCAAACACTGATGACGTCATTAATTTATTATTGATATGACATTTCTTCTAACAGGAACTCTAATTTTACAGTTAATTTTTGTTTAAATATTCACGCAACAGAACCAGAAAAAAACGATATCAAAATTTAATATCCAAATGTTTGAGCACATGAAATATACATGATAGACAAAAATATGTAGTAAAATATTCTTTTTCGAAAACTGTCATCAAAAGTTGACATTTTCGTTAAAATTTCAATTGTCAAAGTAAGTCTTTTTTGTTTACTGGATGTAAAAGTCTTTTTACACGATCGGACATTTTTGCTTATTTACGAGGGTTGCTAGAAAGGCAGTAGAATATACAAGGTGTCTATAAATGATTCTGGTATCAAGGGTGGCTATCGAATTTGTGTCGGAAATGATTTCAGCGCATAATTTTTATAGTGAATCGAACTATTCAAATGTCACTTATGTCACATCTGTCAACAGTGCATCGTTTAAAATTTTGTTTCTAGTTTTTGCTTTTTTTATTCATTGTAGTGTTTAAAACATTATACGAAACAACATTATACAAAAACTAAAAGTTTGTATGAGCCGATATCCAGACTTCGTCGACCTTCTTACAGTTAAACCTTCCTTTTATACATTTCCAATAGCTCTTTTTGTAGAAAATCTCTCCCTGAGGTCTAAAATTCTTAAGCACGCTTTTTAGATGGTCTCTCTGGGTGGTTCAAATCTTCTACATTGCTCAAAACGTTCTTCTTCATATCATGTTCTTCAACGGTGTAACCCAGCATTATATCCCATTAACAATGCTATTTCTTTTGCTAATAAACCACCCTCTCACATCGCGATAGAAAGACCTCGCTTAAGTTCACTCAGACGAAAACGTCTATGCTAACGAAACTCCAGGCATTTTAAAAATGTTCTGAGTATAAATGAGACAAAATACTTAGATGAATCAATTTTTACCTGTGTGAAAGTTAGCTGAATTGTGCTGCATTTTCCAGGGGAGTTGACATTAACGAGAAAAAAGTAACCTTATTACAAGTTATGTGATCAGTAATGCAGTTCAAAATTTAAATTAAAACAATGTCCCTGAGTATGTTGTTTGAAAAAAATTTATATCATTTTGTAGGAAGCGGCACATTTTTTTTAAATTCCATGACCAACTGGGATACCAGAAACATTTATAGACACCTTGTATTTACTGCTTATTTACTGTTTATTTGCGCAAATGTTAAAAGTACAATTATAATAAATAATAGGAACGTTACTTGTATTATAATTACTATTACTTGAACAATAAGCATTAGAAGTAGAAGGTTTCGTAGTGAGTGAAGAAATATTTTTTGAGGTATCAGTAGAATCTGATGTGTTTTGGGGAGCTTCTCTAATGTTCTTATAGCTCTCGTCGTGCAAAATGTTTTCAGCAAATTCTATTTTGTTTTGTAGAGACTCCTCAACATATGATTCTGCAATCTTCGTCGATTGCCATCCACCGTGACATTTAAGTCCTAAAACCTATGTGCCTTTATTAGCTAGTAGTGTTACCGAGCTTCGTCGAAATGCATGACCAGTGTAAAACGACGAATCTTTCAGATTTAAATATTTTGCAACTTTTGATAGCCAACTACCAATGGTATTTCTTCACAACTTGATTGTGGCACTTCCCGTTGGCGAATTTCATGAAGAATCTGTCACAAGCAGCATTCTTTTGTCAAAGACGAGTATATTTACGATAAATCTCAAGATAGTCGATCATTTCATCTTTACTGTTGGTAACAGTAAAACATCTTGTAGTGTCTGTCTTAGTGAAAGGTTTTTAACTATAATTAACAGTCATTGATCTTCAATATCCGTAACTCTTATGTTGTAAAGCTCTTCTCGTCTGCAAGCATCCGCAATACCAAAAATCATGGCGACCTAATAAAACAATTTATTTAATAATAGGTATTTAATAATGAAATGACAACTAACCTCTTGAATCAAATATTCGTTATCTGGTGCTTCAGTCAAAAATTTCAAAAGATCTTCTTTAGTAAAGACTTTTGATTTCTTTGGTTTCCACCCAGATGTCTTTCTCTTAAGAAAGGCAATTAATGTCGCATACTTCGAAATATCGATAGAATTATTGAGGAAAATCGTACATTTCAGCATCGAATATTCTGACCATAAACTGCCTGGAGATTTTAGCTTTTCATTGCGATAAATGAAATAGGCCAGCAGCACTTTTTTATTAAAATCATTTAACTTCTTTTTGTCTTTTTTGGAATCATCGCACTGCAACCAATTTTTCATGCAGCTTCTAATTCATTTTTTTTGTTGTTTTCACTTTCACTTTCACTCATTATTAATCCAGGGGATAATATAATTACTTTTCTTGAAGCAAACGACGACAAAACCAACAAAAATTAACATGACGGAGCTTGTTTGAAAACAAAATTGTATATCCATAACAACGAATATATCAAAGGCAACTTTTAAAAACTGCAGTGCAATTACTTAAATTTCACTAATTTTATTATTTAAAACAGTGCAAATTAATATTCTCGTGCAAAAAACGTCATAAGCATCACGAGCAAATCGGGCAATATTTACCCTTAATCGGTAAAACGCACCTATCGCTCTTAATACTTAAATAACTATTTACAATCTAAAAGAAAGAGAGTTTTACGTTCAGCAATTTTTGATTAAAGAAGAGGTCACAATTTGGGGAAATATTTTTTAATATTTTGAGCAATATTTAAATGTAAATTTGTAATAGTACAATTATAGTGATACAGCTTGAAGACGCTAGCTGGTTTAATGAAATAGTTTCTTTTTGAATACCCATTTCCATTGAAGACGTTGGTTGATTTACTACAAGAGTTTTGTCTTGATAAAAGTCGCCAGTCCCTGTTGTTAAAGAATCAGATTTCGGAACAACTAACATATTTTTTGAAACTTCAATTTTTCTTTCAATCGATTCTTCAATATATCTTCCGCAACTGTTGACGAGCGCTAGCCCCCAGTCTCTTCAGACTGACAAAATCTGCTTCAGAATCTGCCAGCAAGGTTGCGGAAGATCGTCAGAAGCAATGCCCTGTGTAGCGCTCCGCCTCTATCCCCGCCTTTATTCACTTCAAATACACGAGTAATTCTCATAAAATCGGAATCAAACGTTAGAAAATTAGAGATTACGATGTTTGTTTGATGGTTGCTATGGTTGCTATCATAATTAGTTGTTCAGAGCGGTCAGAGCATACCGGATTTAACACCAAGACGATTGTAGAGATTGATCTCGATTATAAATGTCAAAATTCTTTTGCATTCTTGAAGACCAAAGTATGATTTCACAATCCTATTTCCAAAAATATGTTTGCAAAACCAAAATTCTAATATTAAAATAAAAAAATTGTCCAAAATCGCAACATTCGGAATTTGGAATAAGTTGGTAACTCTGTCTGCTACACAAACGCATCTTACTGACTGTTTAAAGCTTACAGGTAAAATTAATTTATACGCAATTGTCATTGTTGAAGTGCATCTAGTAACAGTTTTAAAATGTGAAAATCAATAAACAACAGTGCAATCGAGGTAAAAAAAAACGATAGGCATACTAGGGATCGTTTTTTCTCGAATTCTGATTTTAATTTCACGTTACAGTTAAAAATAGAACACGATTCATGCACTTTTAAATAAATGAATTGAACTAAGTACAAATTGATAATAATGAAGCCAAATTATACGTATTTTACCGTGTATGCTTATTTTTTTTGTACTCGCGACAAGTCAAATATTAGTAGCCTTACTTGGAAAAATTACTCCCTCATATTTAATTATTAAAAGGTTTTTGACGGACAAGCAAAGAAAAAAGCACTTTACATTAACTGCGTCAACTCTACATTGCGGTCGTTACATGAATAAAAAAAATTCAACGCCTCTGAAGTTCTCAATAAAAATTAAAAATTCCAAGCCACAATGACATGAAAAAGATAAATGCAATGTTCAAAGCTATTGAAAACAACTTCGAGGTCGATTTTAACTGTTGTTTCCGTTTTTGTCCGAGTCTATTTTTCTATTCACTTTGTAAAATTAAAAATACTTTTCACGGAAGAGTGAAAAAGTAAAAAGTTGGAACACTACAATTTGCACCATGGTAAAAAATATAAAGTGTATTAAAGCGCCCCGCTGTTGGTCCTAGTGTGTTATGGCCGGCTAGATCTTTACTATCTCTGTCACACATCAACCACTAAACCAGCCTCCTTTTCGCTATCTTTGTCGCACATCAATCAAATTTTAGCCCGTCGGTCTCACCCGACTTATACAAAGTGTCATAAATAATAAATTTCATCTTCTTCTAAGATCCAAAATGCAAAACTTCTGGCGTCGGAGACAAACTTAACTAATATTGTGGCCGTGTCGGATTATAGAGTATATTCTTTTATGTGTATGACCAACCCGTGCTTATTTTGATAAACTTTAATAGTTATTTATACCTGTATTTGGGGCAAAAAAGCAACTTTTTGCTAGAAATAGAATTAACGATCCACTTGGGTTTTCTTAATTTTTTTAAAAAATCCGATCTTCTTATGCTGCACGAACTATTTTGCAGGTAGGCTTTGATCTTGTTCCCACATTTTAAGCAAACGCTATCAAGAATTCTTTTGTTTCAAAGTGGCCATGTTTAATTGAAATTATTTTGCAAAAAAAAAATCTTTCAAAAGCAAGAGCAATGGCGAAAACTACGCGCTAACCTAAGAGATAGGCGTTTTCTTACTCGGTCCGCTCTAAATAACAGAAAAATTATTAGTATTTGAAAGAAAACAAGCTTGTAACAGCTCGCAATCTAGTAATATCTCCTAGAAGAATGAGAAGACGCTTAAAGAAAACAGAATTAAGCAGCAGAAGACCGGCAAATAAACCATTACTCACCAGAGAGCATAAATGTGTAAAATTACGTTTTGCCAAAAATCATTCGTATTGTACTGTTGATGATTAGAAGAAAGATGAAACGATGGTGAGTTTAAAATCTCCTGATGGACGTGAAAAGGTCTGGAAAAATCTTGTTTAGTGGTGACTGTTATGTTTTGGGAACGCATCTGTTTTAATGGTCGCACATTGTTGATCCTTATACGTGTGAGATCTCTGAGTGTAAATTATCCAAGAAATAATGCAATCCAACATGTAATACCACTTATGCCTTTTATGGTGGCACCAATTTGTTGTTTATGCAAGATCATGCTTGTCCTCCCATGGTTGGGCAAGTCATCGAACACTACAGATATTCAGTTAAAGGGGTTCGTCAGCTAATAGTCTCAATTTTAATCCGACAGGTCACCTATGGGACGACTTTTAGAAACTTTCGTACCTGCCAACCACAATCAACTGGTGAATGCAATAATTGCAAAATGGAACTATATTCACCAGGACAATATTAAAATCTCATTTTTCTAATTTGCTGTAGTAATAAAGCTTTTGTTAAATTCGGTTAGGAATTCCTCGATTTTTCAGTACTCAATTGGATGCGGAAAAGTTGAATTTTTCCAAACAAGAATGGAAAAATAAGACAAAAACTAGACTACAAAATTAGAACAATTTCCAAAAAGCCAATTAGATGATTTATTATCAGACTTTTCACTTAATATGTTATTTTGTTCCTCTCTATTTATCTTTATCTTTATTTATCTCTAATTTATTTTCAATTGAGTTTGTATGATTCAGCGACTACTAAATTTCCAATTTCCATGACGCTTTAAAAGAGTGATGTCAGATCTGCGTCTACAAGCAGTGTTGCTGAAGACCTCCTAAAGCAATGTCCAGTATATGTCGAAGAATTTCTTACCTTTAAAAACTCTGAAGTTTTCTGTGGTATTGCAGCAATGGTGTTGATCCCCACAGCTTGTCTTGTGCATCTGTCATTAAGGTAGCCAACAAAAAACCTTGTATTTTAAATTCTTGAAGGCCGTAGGGAATAGTACTTTCTAAGTATTTAAAAAAAATCTATTCCGTCAAAATTTCTACGTGTTATAACAAATTCTTTTCTGACCTTTGTCTTTGTGTTTGGAATTTCAATCAGAAAAAATGATTTCATATCTTTCACATATTTTATATCCAGAAATGTTATTTCTTCTCGACGCAACCCTCCGCTTATTCCTATAAGCAACATCACCTAGAAATGGGTATGTAGCACCAAATTTTGTGGCAAATTTTACCTTCATCAACAAATATTTGTTATCATCCGCTTCCTTCAAAAATTTCTCTACCTCTAACTTTGTAAAGACACTAGACTCCTTTGGAGTAAGGCCTGTTGACGTCTTTTTGATGAATGTTATCAATCTAGGATAATTCTTAATTTCTATCTTCTTGTTCCCATTAATTGTAGCTCGTAACATTATATATAGGCTCCATAATATAGAACCCTTCAAAGTTCTTGACTTCTGTTCAAAATATGCTAATAATACCTCTTCCTTAACATCTTTAACAGTCTTTTCCAAACACCAGTTTTCGAATTTTTTAAACGCCTTTTCGTATTATTCTTTTGACCTCTCTAGTAGCAACGAATTAAAGGCCAATGCTGCAGACTCTTCGATATCTTCAGACATTTTTTAAGCAATTAATTGTACATTTGCACAAACTTGAAAAAAATGTAATTTTTGTTTGTTTCTCAATTCCATAGAAATGACAGATTCATTAAAAATATTTATAAACATTATATAATGAGTAATTTTTTACCGGATTTAACAAAATCTTGTGTACAATACGTTGTGAAAAGCATGTATTTCCGTCTACGATGTGTTTTTTTCTCGGCTAACGCCGTGGAAAAATCCCACGTCTAAAACGGAAAAATATCACTTTTCCCAACTTATTGTACAAATAGCTATTAACGCACTCATTCTGAGTGCGTTAATGAACCATTACCACACCCAAAAATTGTCGTTTGGTAACATACTATACGTATGGCAAAATGTAAAATGCTAGTGTGAATTTAAGGTTGCAGATGTGGAAAACTTTCATTGACAGCAAATTTACTGTGGCATTTCCTGCAATCTGCCGTATTTCTAGCGAAGTGCAGAAAATTTCTGAATATATCCTGAAACACCAAATTCGCAATTCTACTTGAAAAAAAATGAAAATATATTCAGTTTAAAATGTTAACTTTGCAAAAAAAATTTCACCAGTTGTTAAAATTCCCTTAATTACTAAATTTAATTAAAATTTTTTACTTTGAAGACTTACTACTTTGCGCGTTGGAGGTCAACAAAAATTTGCTAACCTATTAAATTTTAATAAACTGAGAATTACTCAAACTAAGTTGTTAGAAATGTTGCGGCCTCGTCTAGAATAGTTATTGCCATTTGTTGGAAATTAGACAGTCGGTATGGTTGGAGGATCAAATATGCATTGCCACTTCTGTAGATAAGGAACTGTGATTTATTTCTGTGACAAAATATTGCAACGGTTGCCTTATTAAGCAGGTAAACTTATGCCCAATATCTACTGTAGCTGATACATTTTTCATAACAAGACAAAATTCAGGTCAATGACGATGATCACGCTCATAAAAGTTTACTTGTAGCGTCCAAAGACCAAATAAATAAATGATAATCGAGACACATTAAACACCCGTAAATAAAGTAACATTGATAACATCGATGATCGTTTCAAAACTGCAGACTTTTGTCTTATTGTCCTAAAACAAATGCATGAACTAAACAACTGAATAAGACAAATGCTGAACAAATCAAATATGACACTGCAAATACACCACAACTCCGAATGGTCATTAATTTTATAATAAGTTCTCTTTAAAATACTCTTTCTAATTTTAAATGCCCTAGCACGATTGATCAATAACACAAAAATTGATAATATTGTGGTGACTGTAATCATGCGTGACTTGCAATATTGTTGCTACCGGCACTGAACTAGAATCCCTGTACTCAGAGTTTCAATATCAAATCTGAGTTTATCCCAATTAGACTCTACTAGCTAAAACCTCGTTGATAGAGTAAGTACTTTTATTGCTCTCACACCGAGACGTTAATAAACTTACCATATATATTTTGACGCCCATTACCGCAGGTAAAAATTATGCAGTTCCTTGCATGCGGGCGGGACTTATAAATTGTTTACGCCACATTTGACAAACGTTTGAAATTCAGACTTAAAAAAATTAAAATATGTTTTTTGAAAAATATATTTACACATAAAGTAATAAAAATAAATAAAATAAAAACACTTTAAACATTATCCTCTTCGTCACTGCTGTTATCCAAAGATATGATGAGTTCATTAACTTGACGTTCCCTATACTCTTCTTCAATTGAAATTACCTTTTTGACACAATTGGACAACTCATTTTCTGTTATTGTGTTTACCTGTGTCCTTATTATGTCAATGGCACTAGCACAGAATTTCGGATTGTTGTTATTCCGACGTACTCTCGATTTTAATATGGACCATATCATTTCAATAGGGTTGAATTCACAATGATAAGGAGATAACCGCAGAACACAATGACCACGTTTTGCAGCCTCATCAATAACAAACTTTTTTTAAAATTCATTTGTATGTAAAACTTCTAAAAGTTATTTCTTTGTATAATGATCCTCGTAATAGAGAACATTGTCTTGAAGGAATTCCATGATTTCTGCCTTTCTTGAACCTGTATTCGGCATTTTCATTGCTTGGACAGAATGGTAACTTGCGTTATCCATAACAATTACGCTATTGGCCGCCATTTTCGGAATAAGTTTGGTAAAAAACTATTCAAAAAATAAACCAAAAATCAACCCCTAAGTCAAATTTTATCAGGTCTTACATTTCCTAAGAAATATATAAGTATATTTCATAAGAAATATATAACATTCTATAAACGTTTACTTTACAGACGTTTTCGTGGTCGTAAAGATGAACTTTATAAGATTCTCAACCTTAGATAATTTCTTACGTTTTTTTAGTGTCTTGTTTTCGCCGCAAAGGCGTTTATTTGCCTTTACGGCGATAAATATTATTATAAAATAAATATTTCCTTAAATTTAGTTTAAATTTTGGAGATATATTGGGTTTTTATAGAAATATCCAAAAATAAATATAATAAACAAATTTCTATATAAAAAAAAATATGTACCTCAATGTTGCTCTTATGTGAGGTACTTGAAGATTATTTTTTCAGATTCAACCAATCAGAGTACAGAAATTTTGAATTCTGACCTATCAAATGCAAATAAAACTGGTTGAAGTTATTATGGTTGTTATGTATTATATAGTTTTGGGATCTTACTACCGAAAAATTTTCTGTGCGGTTTTAGCTTTATAGGTCTTGTGTTTATTTTGCTTTTCAATTTTTATTGATTAAATCCTACTCTTGTGTTGATGTCTACTTTTATTAGTTGAACTACGAGAATATTAATTATATTTGTTTCTGTAAACCATTAATTTCTTTATGTTCTTTTGAACTTCTTCGAATCGCTTACATTTTCGCGTTTTCCCAAGAAGCATATTTTTAACATCAACTTTTTTTTGACCATCATTGCTGATCATTTTATGACATTTATTTGTATTTTTTTACCTATTCCTAAAATTGTATTATTTCAAAGTAATTAGCTCAGTATTAGTAGTCAATACTAGTATTTCTTTCTTCTTCTTTCTATAATTTTTATTTCTATCTTGCACAGCATTTTTTTTAGTTTAGCTTTCATTGCTTCTGTAAATTTGTCCTTTATTTTGTCCTTTTTCTTCTTTCAAATGTAAGATCGTTACCCTGTAATCTGTTGTCATTTTACTTTATTTCAATTCTTATTAAAATCACAGGGTAATTAGAGTTAATTTAGTTTATAAAACAGAATTTTTGAATTTTAGAATATATTTATCTTTTGATCTGCAGTTCACTTGTTCTTAGGCCGTCGTCTGAGTAATTTAAATGTTTCTATCTAACCTTCGATATTTAAAAATAAAATAAAAAGAAAATTGAAGCCTTAGTCATTGTTAAAGGTTAAAACTTACTATCTCAAACTTACTTACTCTATGTAATTTCTAAAATCTCCAACAAAAAATTCGAAAACTATTTAGAAAATCTTAAAAAACCGTGTAGAATTCATAGTAAGCAAAAATTACATAACACCTAAAGGTTCAAAGGGTTCAATGGTTACAAAAAACCTAATCTATAGTTAGATCTACTTTGAAAAACAAAAATTTAAAAAATGTAAAAAACTCAACTATCTAGTACCAAAACTAGAGATACCTAAAAACATCAAAAAAATCTGAACAATTAAAAGAATATAAAAACAAATAATGTATAGAATCAAAAAATTTAAAAAAATATCTAAAAAACTTAAACAATTTGGAGAAAGAATTTAAAAGTTCTAAAAACTGAAAAATCCAAAGCATTGAAATAGTGCAAAGAATCTAAGAAGAAATCGTAGAAAAAACTCTAGCATCTAAAGTACAAAGAATAAGAAGATTACCACGAATGCAAAAATTATAAAAACAATTAAAAAAAGAATCTAAATAAAATAAATCAAGAGAACCAAAAAAAAAACTGACTGAAGAATAAGCAATATGATTTTTGTATTTTTGTCATCTAAAAGTCTAAAGGATGCACAAAATGAAAACCCCAGAAAGCATAAAAAGTAAGAAATAAAAAATTAAAAAATTGTTTTCAAAATTTGAAAAATATAGATTACTTTTATTATTGAAAATCTAAAGAATTTTAGAATACCAACAATTTTAAAAATTCAAAACTTTAAAACGATTTGAGCATACAAAAGTCTGGAAAATCATTAAAAAAATAGAGAATGTCGAAATCCTGTAGAATTCAAAGCAAATAAAGCATACAAAAAAACTGTACAATTTAAAGGAACAAATCCAAAAAAAAAACACAAAAAAAAATAAAAGAAATTACGTAAATATAAAATATTCAGATAGTATCAAAAATTTAAAAAGTAAAAAATCCAAAGCATCTAATGAAATGAATCCGACTAATAAAAAATCTAAGATAAAATCTATCTATTATTCAAAATTGAAAGAATCTAAATCCAGCAGACGACAAGACTTCAAAAGACCACATATTTTTTGAAAATCATTTGCTCTTTAATAATTCAAAATTTACATTTAGAAACAACCCAAACAAGGACCTCGTGGCAGACCGCTGATATTAAAATAAAATAAGGTTTTTAGAATGCTGATCAAAAGAATTTTTCTTGCGTGTTACTAGGGAAAGTAAATAATTACAAATTCGTATCTACAGATATGATCAAAATTCAGCTATTAAACTTAAACAAAGGAAAAAAATTGTGGTGCAATGTTACCAAACTGTTTATACAGCTCGGCGTTTTAGTGAATAGAAAATTAGAGCGTTAACTTGACAGTTTCTACGGCTAACTTTCTAATCAAATTTGTTAGTTTTCTGCTTACTCGAGGTTCACATTAAAAGAATCGATTAAAGATTCAGAGAACTCGATTATATCAGACCTCGTTCGAAGGCCTTCTGCTGCGTCTAACTTTAATTTTATTAACATAAAGGTTATTTAAAATCTATATAAGCATTTTTAGTATAATAGCTGTTTGAACTGCATTAATAATTCTGGTGAAAATGACTGAAATTGGAGTTGAATCTTGATAAGGACAACTGTTTTTCGAACGAAAATAGCTCAATAATCGATTGTAATTTGACGCTTACTAAAATAAATATGCTTACTAATGATGAATTAAAAATGGATAATAATTTGTTTTCCGGTTGCTGTCACTTTTTATACATGTAATTTGTCAAGGGTTCGAATATTTTGTATTAGAATAGGTCGTGTAACGTTTATGATCCAGGCAACGGGAAAGTTTCATGTCAACATTCCTTTAATCTAATTTTATTGAAATTTATATAAGTAGAAAAGTTACTTGCTGAGACGTAAAATACGATCTAAACTTCTTGTTACGAAAATAAGAGCATGACACATATTCAATTCCTTGATAAAGAACGAAACGAATCAATATTAAATAAACTCCCTAAAAATGAAAATATTTTCCCCTTCCAGAGCGTCCTAGAAGGCTACAACGCCACCATCTTCGTCTACGGTCAAACCGGCTGCGGCAAATCTTACACCATGGAAGGTTACAAAACCGGAGAGAACCCAGAAAAAGGTGTCATCTCTCGAGCCTTTGAGCACGTCTTCGAGGCCATCGCTGTCACCACCGGTGTCAAATACCTAGCTCTCATTAGTTATCTCGAAATATATAACGAACAAATTCGAGATCTCTTGGTGCCAAGTGACAAAGTTCACACCAGCATAAATCTTAAAGAGAGTCCTACTGAAGGAGTTACAGTACCTGGTCTATCAACGCACCCCGTACAAAATGCTTCAGATTGCGAGCATCTTCTGAGTTTAGGCTCCAAAAATCGAATAATTGGAGCAACGCTAATGAACCAGAATAGCTCGAGGTCGCACAGTATATTTACGATAAGTATCGAGCAAATCACGAACCTTAACAACAACGAAAGTATCAAGAAAGGAAAATTGAACTTGGTTGATTTAGCAGGCTCAGAAAGACAGGCAAAAACTGGAGCGACCGGTGACAGATTAAAAGAAGCTACGAAAATCAACTTGTCGTTGAGTGCCTTAGGTAATGTGATATCGGCTCTGGTGGATGGAAAGGCCAAACACATACCTTATAGAGACTCAAAACTGACTAGGCTTCTACAGGTTCGTCTCCACAAATGTTAACTCTTCACTTACCAATTTTTTTCCAGGACTCTTTAGGTGGAAACACGAGAACACTCATGATCGCTTGTGTGAGTCCGTCAAGTCGAGACTATGTCGAAACGCTGTCCACCCTCAGGTACGCCAACAGAGCCAAAAACATCCATAACAAACCCCGAGTTAACGAAGACCCCAAAGACACGATGTTACGTCAGTACCAAGAAGAAATCGAACGACTGAAAAAACTTCTCGGTAACCAACAACTCAAAATTGAAGACATCTCCACGGAAGAGGAAAAAGAAGTAGTTCACGATCAAGATCTAGACGCAAAACGAGACAAACTCATCCAAAACTACCAAGAAGAAATGGAGAAACTAAAACATCTTCACGAAAACGAAAAAAACGAGAAAGAAAACGTCCTAAAACAAATACAACTAATTAAAGAAGAATACGAAGACAACATCCAAAAACTAAACCAAAAAATACAAGTCAAAAAACAAAAAGAGTTGACCGACAAAGAAGAAATTCTTAACAGAATCGAGGCTTTGAAGAAAGCGATGATTGGAGGAGAAAAAGCTAACGACCAAGAGTTATCGGAGAGGCGTAAACGGAAAAAGATGGCTGCTGAAAGAAGAGCCAGTGTTATCGCTCATGTGCTTGCTAAAATCGATATGAACGAAGATAGAGAGATTCTGCATAACCAATACAAGGATATCAGTCAAGAGTTGAATCTAAAAACCGAAGCCCTGAGGAGGTACCGGCACAAAGTCAAAACGTTGGAGAAGGAAATCTGTGATATACAGAGCGAATTTGAAAGTGAACGTCAAGACTACCTTGAGACTATAAGGAAGCAAGACCAGAACATCAAACTGTTGTCGCAAATATGCGAAAAGATATCGGGGACGCTAAAAAAAGAGTGTAATTACAGGTAAGATCCTTTTTATTTGTTTATACCGTTAGTACAGCATTGCCATTTAAGTTGTAATTGTTTGTATCTATTTGTTTAATACGATTACAAACTTGTTTCACCCATCAGTCATCATAAAAATTATTCGTAATAGAACGTATTGGAACTTTAACGCTAACTGATTGGATCATTTGTTCAAGGTCAAATTTCCTGTTGCTACCGTGTTTTACTTACAGTTGTTTTCAACGATTTTCATAGTGATAAAACGTGGGAACTCGCCCCATCAATTACACGAAATACTTAGAAATCCATTTACATAAATAATTAGTTTTGACGTCATAACCTTACGCTTATGTAGTCTGCAGTAAAACTAAACAAATATCCCATTCAGTGTACTCTTCATAAAACGTGTTTGAGGTTTTATGCCAATTCGTTGGATCACTTGATCAAGGTCATATTTATAGTAGTTGGAAGTTATAATCTTTATTGTTACATTTTCACCTATATTTAATCTTTGATTTTTTATACCAACTAGTTGGATCACTTGTTCAAGGTCATATTTAGACTTTTTCGCAATACTCAAGTTCCAAAATAAAGCAGCTTGTTTATATTTTGATTCTACAAAACGAGCTTGGTAAAGGAAAAACGTGTGAATTAGGTCACTTTTGCTACTTGAAAGTTTCTTGAAGCAACTTTGTGCAATTATGATCTTTCTTATTACATTTTTACCTAATTTTCATCATTAAACATCAAAATTACCAAATATGAGCTAAATTTTTCAACTCTTCTCTCAATTTCGTCTATGTTGTCTTTTAACAGTGATCTGGGCACCATCAGAGAGCAGGCAGTCTGGTTAGAAGACGCTCAAAAATACAAACTGCCCGAGCTGATCACTCCCAGGACGAAGCTTCCGGTTCCAGGTGAGTCAGATACCGCTGTTAGCAAAATTTCGCGTCATAACGGATATGTTTAGGTCGCTTACATGACATACAAACGGCTCCGGCCAGATTACAAGAATCACTAGAAGACGAAACTTTCGATAAAGATTTTTTGGAGAAGGTGATCTAAATTATCTTTAATTTTCTTTAGTGCTCATTGGCTTCTTTGCGTTGGTGGGGCGTTACTTTCTTACTTAACCGGAGCCTGTAGTTGTACTTTTTCTTTTGTTTTAATTAAAGCACGCCCATTTTTGTGCATGCCACACTAGGACAAAATTATAATCGAATATCATCGAGCGTGAATGAGGTAAGGTTAGGATAATTTGATGGAAAAGTGGGGGAATATGGGTGATGGTAATTGGTCGATTTGTCTCCAGAAACTGGAAAAGTCCGAGAAAGAGGATATTATAGGAAACTACTTTACACCAACGACGAAGAGAGCGGCAGAATTGTTGAGCCAGTCGTCCAGACTAGATGCCAATCGAGCTTTCAATACATGGAGAGGTAAAATTTGAATGTAGATTAGATAAGCTAGACTCAAGTCCAGGTCACATGACGTTTACAGATTTTGCCAAACGGAACAAGCCAAAGGCGACGGAAGACCACGAGGGGGGTCGTCCAGGGAGACCTCCTAACCTGAGTGGCAGCTATAATAACCTATGGTTACACGGTTAGAAGTAACTTTTTCAAACTATATAAACTAACTAACTATTTTTAGGAACATCCGACGGAAATTCGCGGAAACCTTTTCGTCTAGAAGCCTTGCCAAACATCGATAGACATCGTAGTAGTAGAAATCAAAGACTTAACTCGTTGGATATTTTGTAGTATATATTACTTAGTTAGACGATGTTGTTTGAACTTTATGGCGCGATGTTGCTGGTTTGCCGAATTGTTGATAGATATTGGACTTTTACGGTTATGTTGTGATATTACATTATCAAAGTGTACATTTCTACATCAAACGACCAATACCATATTTGTGTGATATGTTTGAGATTTCGAAAATATTTTATTATGTATTTTTATGAATATAAAATACATTACGAGTACTAACAGTTGTGGATCATTTTTTCCTACTTCCACCTTACAGTTACTTTATTTCCTGCTCAAACAGACAAATTAGTTTGCCATTGATTAGACACAATGAGCTGGATTAATTGTTTTTTGTTTCAAACAGGTTGTGTATCATTTACATTTATACTATTGGTTAAAACAAGATTTGATTGTAATTCGTATAACAACTATCCCATATATAAATTAAATTTTTTTCCTCGATTGAGGAGTCGCAAAGTAATTATATTTTATCCTATACTATATCACTAAACGCTTGTTTATGTTAACATTGATAGAACGAAAAAGATCTTTAGCGGCCTAGTCCAATAGGACTTTAGCGGTCTTGACCGCTAAAACTGTTCTTATCTCATGGTAAGCAAAAGTGCGGGCACTGTTAATTTTGAGGAACCAATATTTCAAAAAATACATTACGAGTACAAAAAATTATAGATCATTTTTCTCTACTTCCACGATGACAGATCTTCAGCACCAAAACTTTATTTACTGCTCAAACAGACAAATTAGTTTGCCATTGGTTAGACACAATCAGTTGGATTAATGGTTGTTTGTTTCAAATAGGTTGTGTGCGTTTACATTTACACTATTGGTCAAAACAAAATTTGATTAATTCATATAACAATTGTTCCATATACAAATTGATTTTTTTGTTTGGTTGTCCGAACTGTCTTTTTCTCATGGTAAACAAAAGTGCGTGCAAAGTAAAAAGTATATGTGAACTCAGCTTCACCTAAGACAATAATCAAGCGCGTCAGCTAATATTCTCATTATTGTCCTCGTTACATGGTGTACTATTTCGTAAAAGCAAAAAATTCTTAAATCCGTTTGAAACGAAAAAAAAAAACATTTAATTTTTTCAAAGTGTGTAAGTTAAACATAATAAACTAATTTAAAGATTAACAACGTAAGTAGTAAATCCATTATAAAATTACGAATCACGTAACAAAAATGTGTATAGTAGAGTCTAGACGGAATTATGGAAAATAAAAACAGAAACCTGTTTTTGTCATTTAAAATTCTCACTGTGTTCTCTTTCACAAACGGCTAATTATTATTAGAGTTGCTAAGTAGGAAAAATAAATTTATTTAGTCTTTTTATTACTTAAAAGTAAAATAGACAGAAATGTTTCACAACATCATAATAATCTTCTTATCAATAGTCCTCAAAATGTTTATCTGTTTGAACAATTACTTAAAATTTAATTAACATATGACTTGCAATAAACCATGGTTAAATATATTCTAAAAATTTAATTACTTTCCATCACACGAACATCTCAGATTACTGTCGATTAAAATGGTTCTTTCTATTTTGTCTCTAATATCTTTTTTGCTTGCATTAGTTAATCCTGCTGTGATCATAGAAAGCAATAAAAGTAAGTAATTTTCTCCCCAAATCCATTTTAGAACCTCCAAATTATAGATGTTTTTGATCAAATTGAACCCACGCCGGAAGAACAGTTACTGAAAGAAGACAAAGGTTTTTGGTTCAATAGTGGGACTGATTATTTAAACAAAATAATTAAGTTAAATTCAGAACCTAAACAACATGTGGCAAAAAACATTGTTATTATGATTGGCGATGGAATGGGAATACCGACCATTACCGCTACACGGATATATAAAGGACAAAGAAGCGGAAAAAGTGGAGAGGACTATCATCTTTTTTATGAAGATTTCCCAAACGTGGGTCTTGTAAAGGTAAAATTTTTGTCTAAGGGTGTCGCATACTCGTGATACCATTTGATCGAATAATAACGGCGTCTAGGCAGTCTTTGAAATTTGAAATCTATTGGTAGCCCCGCCTGCTATCAGTTTAAAGTTAACCATCAATTGTCACGATGTCAATGCTGACAGTTCTAGAATGTTTAATAGTATCATGCGATCAAAATAACTTGCTATCGAGTTATCCTTGAAATCGAAAAGATATGACCAAACTGATTGACACTTTTAAAAGTCAAATAAAGAGTCAGTTAATAAACAAGATTTTATTGTGAAAAATACGTGAATTTTCAAGAAATGGTTTTTATGTATTATACCAAGTCAGTAAAATGATTGTTTATTGAACGAGTCTGGATTGCGAACAGAGTGAGCACAGCGAACGAGGTAAGTAACAGACGAGTTCAATAAAGACATTTTACTGACGTGGTGCATACAAAATTTTATCGCCAATCGTAAAACTTAATAAATTTAAAAAAAATGGAAATATTAAACATTTTATTATGATTATAACAAAGTATATAAGCAAATAGAAATACAAACAGCGAACACAAAACAAAACTACTCATTCCTTGTTATTAACATTAAAATTGAACGTACATTCTAAAACATTATAAAAATTAATGCCTGAAGCCGAATGAGATTGAACTGAAAATGTTTGAGGATTATTGTTCATGCTAATAATTTTATTATGTGAATCTTGAGTAAAGTTATCACTGGTAACAAATATGATGTCAGTTTGATCTTCACCTAAAATGGTCTTGGCGATTTTCGTCTGATTGAGCACAGATTCTTCAACATAAGACTCTGAATCGTGTCGCTTTTCCACCCTCCGTGGCGTTTTAAATTTTCCTTACTGCCTCCTGCATTTGCAAATAGAGTGACAGACGTTCGACGAAAACAATGTCCCGTATAAAGAGATGGTTCTGGCAAATGCAAGTAGTTAGCAGTTTTGCTTGCTACACTTCCAAAAGTATGGATTCCTACTGGCTGGACTGTACATTTCCTAATTCTATATGCCAGGAAAATCGGTCGTGGGGGATCTGCTTAGGACGCAGAGCTAAATATTTGTTAAATAATTCTATGGATTTTACTTGTCCTTCAAACTCTGAAGTGATCACAAATAATCGAGGCTTGTACGTTTTTGTTTTAGTTCTACGAACAACAAGAATGGTTTCTTTGTGCTCTATGTCACTTACTTTTAAATTCAGAAGTTTATCATTACGACAAGCTCCAGCAATACCAAATATGACAAAAATCTGAAATAATTCTCATAATTATACCAAATTAGCTTTGAAAAGTTTATTTAAATTACCTTCATCATTAAGTAGATTTCATCCGGTGCTTTTAGTAAAAATTTAAATATTTCTTCTTGTGAAAGTGTTTTAGACTTTTTGGGAACATGGTTTCTACTTTTTTGTTCCAAGAAAGCTGTTAGTTTTTTATATTCACTAATATCAACATCATTTTTTGCCGAAAGGGTTGCTTTAACCATAGAATAATAGGATCACATTGACGAAGGAGAATACTCTTTAGATAAATCCGAAAAATACGCCAGCAAAACGTTTTCAGTGTATCTTGTCGCTCCATTTTTCTTCCCCCACTTCATAAATATCTTATACTGGCGATTGTATTTTTCCACTGATTTTTGTGGTAGAATCTCTAAAGATGTCTTCTCTAATGACTTCTTCTGAATTTCAGGGGGCGTGCACTGAATATCTTCTTCCATTTTCTATAAATAATTCGCGAAAAAACGTTCACTGTTTCATCCGTGACAGCGTTTGAAATAATAAATTTTTGTTAATGTCATATAGTCATGGCAATGCCGATAAAAATTAGCGTTAAATAAAGTTCTTGATTTTACAGTAAAATAAAGTGATTGTTTACCTTCGAAATTCACTATGGTAATGATCCGCTTTATTGACGGTTGACGATAATAGTTATTTATTTTATTAAAATGTTCATTTTGTAGTAAGCAACACCGAGGCCTTCTAACTCGATCAATGACACGTCGCGCATGAGATAACAACCGAAAAGACGTACGTTTTCGGCTTCAAGGATGACTCGATTACAAATTATCTTGATCACTCGATACTACCAACATTTAAAATAAAAGTGATGTTTAATAAACGTCGTTATTTCGATTGTATGATACACTAAGTCCGAAAAAACTGCAACACCGAGAAGGAGTTTACTGATTTTATCAGAATTTTGGATTAATGAATGGTCTCTTACAATTATTTATGCGCAAAGCATGTTTAAAATTAACTACGCAATTTGTATTGCATCCTAGGCTGTCTGAAAGTGTAGTCGAAGTTGTCAAACATATCTCACACATCCTTGATAAGGCTTAAATCCGAGGATGAAAGCGACTAAGATAAAACGTTAACGTTATTCTCATCCAAACAGTTTATAATGAAAGACGAGCAATATGTGGTTAAACGTTATCCTGCTGAAAAATAAGTCCTTTTATTCCCACCAAAGTAAATAAATAATGCACCCCACACTCACACCCCGTGCCGTCATTAAAAAGAATTCTATGTATGTCTTTCACTACTAGTCTTTGTTTCTTAAATGGTCTACAGGAGCACCACAAACAAAACCTGTACATACAGCCGGTAAAACAGCAATCCAAATGAGAAAAATCGCTGGTACATCATAATTTTGAGGATGTGTCTGACCAATGCGCTCTCCCATTTCACTCTGCTTGCGATTGCTCCAGAAGATCTCATACTGCCTTAGGTCTGAGAAGATGATCTTCTTGGTGATTATGGACTATAAGTGGACCACTTCCTTGACGGCGTGTTTAGATCCCTTCCTCAGACAAAGCTTTCCACACTCTCATAACAGTTTTTGCGTTCCGTTCTTCCGTAGAAACAAACTCGCTTGTTTTAGACCCGCAATTCGAATATTCTCAAAAGAGTTTCCTTTGCTAGTATTTCGGATATGAAATACACAAAAAAAAAATGCAATACATTAAACGAAATATCATCATAAAAAGGTCAAAAAAGCATTTGATACAAAAAGTACAGATACTAGTTGCTACATGCCTCCATTTTTTAAGCAGTGTACATATCTACAAAAGACTTAAATACTGAACAAAAATTACTCCTTACAAGTGTTGTAGTTTTATTAAATGTAGTGTATATGTAAAGCAGAAAACAATTTTAGACTTATAACGTAGACATGCAAATACCTGATTCAGCAGCCACAGCTACAGCTCTCTTTACGGGTAAGGGTATCAACTAAGTAATTTTTGCTTAGTCTAATTATTATTACAGGATCAAAAACAAGATATGAAGCGATTGGTGTTGATGTAACAGCTCACAAGGATCATGCAGATGCTCAAATTTATGATAAAAGTAAATTAGAGAATATAATGGACTGGGCTCAAAGTGTTAATAAGGACACAGGTACTAATTTATATAAAGTCTATCTTTATCTTTATCTTCACTATTGATGATGTTAAACAAATTTTTCTGGCACCAGAACCTCTTCCGCCTTTTCCGTCTGCTTTAACGTTGTCATTTCATCCCCAGATTAGACGACGTTGCAAATGTCTTTACTTTTTTTCTTCTTGTAATTTCTGTAACTACAGTCATTTGTGGTAGTAATGCATCTTCACAGGTTTTCATTGATTTAAATCACATTTCTTTGTTCTCTTTCAATCTCCCATTTGTCTAGAGTTTCCATCACCGTTTCTTGACTTTTTTTCTAAGAATCTCTTTACAGGATTCGTGATTTTGTTATGTTTGTTCTGAACCTGTTCAGAACCTATTTTATCATAGTTTTGCGTCTCCATCAAAAAATGGTGTCTTTGTTTTTTCGTATCTGACTTAGTTAATTTTGATCTGTTTCTTCACAATAAAATTTACCACTTGGTCCTTTTCCTCATCTCTTTTTCGTCGAGTTTATTTGCAAGCAGACCACTTTTCGTTGGTTTCCCATTCTCGGCATTCTTCAATTTGTTTCTATTTTTCTCTATACTTTTCATCTTCTGTGACTTTGATCGTACTTTGCTGTCTCTTTCTTCTATCTTCCAGACCTTCTTAAGCTTCTTGAGAACTTTTTAAAGTACACAGTGTCAAATTTTTATTTTGTTCAAAAACTTTTAATCAAAAAACGAATCTATCTTTCAAGCATTTTATATCTTCATGTCTACTTTCTTCGTCGTCTCCGCACTGCTTGTTCTGTAGCATTTTTTTCGTCTCGTTTTATTGCACTTTCTAAACCTTCGTTGTTATGTTTACCAATTTCAGTGCAACCTTTCAAGCAAATAAATGTATGTTATTTTTGGATATTTTTGGACTGACACGCAGCAACATTTGACACATTAGCTAAGATGCGATTTCAAACTAGTAGCAAAATTGTCTTATTAGTCTGTCTTCGTTAAGACACTGTTTTTAGGTATTATTACCACAACAAGAATAACACATGCCACTCCAGCCTCAACGTACGCCCATGTACACCATCGAGATTGGGAATGTGATAGCGAGGTTCCATTAAATTTTAAACCATTTGTTAAAGATATTGCTAGACAGCTTATTGAAGACGAACCTGGAAGGAACTTTAAGGTGAGCTTTTTCAACGTATTAAAAAAATTATTGAATTATAATTTAAGACAAATAAACAATAATAACAATAAGGCAACATGAAAATTTTCAGCCAATCAAATAATCGAATAATTTAAATCTTATCCAATAGAAATTGTTATTCAACGAAAAAACATGCTGCTGTGTAAACAACATGGCTTTTTGGCAAAAAAATTTTGCTGTAAAGTTGTGCAATCAGTGCAATACAAAAACTTAACTAAGTCATTGTAGGTATATTTTTACTACCCATCCATGACATTTTCTTTTCGAAAAATTTTTAATATATTTTTTTTTTAATTCGTGGTTCAAATTTATTACCAAAAAAATTAAAATCACATATTACTTTAAATATAAAAAATTACACTTGCCAAAAGTCACAGAAAATTGATGTTACCAATAACAAACTAATAGAATCTACTGTTAGTTCCGTGAATACTTCATTAAGATGCTCAGTTTGTTTTCATGTATACCAACTTTACTTAAACATTTTTCTTTTCTCGTTTACAAAAATGGTGTGCAACATTGTTTAATAGATATTCAGAACACTCAAAATTATCTATCACTCGATTTGCAGATAATTCCAAAGTTTCATCTTCTGTGTGGAGTAGCGCCACCGTGTTATGCATAAAGTTATATTAGTTATATTTCAATCCAAGCAACCATGTCTATTATATTTCATCATCTCTTTTGTTTGCATTTACTGATTTTAAAATACCGACGAATGCGTGCCTAAGGTAAACACGCATTCATAATTTTTCACACTTACATCATATGCGGTTATCATATTACCTGGCTACACACCTTCCATTGTTCAAATCTATCAGGTAAGAAATTTTGTTATCTTTAGTTTGTCGTCTAATTTTCTCTTTTTTGCTCGTTTTGTGACTGGCAATTTCTACGTCCATTCCTTTCTTTCGCTGCCTACCTTGTTTGTTTTTCTACTATTTTTGAATCTTCCACCTATACAGTTATTAAAAAAAGAATAATTTGAAATAATAATTAATCTATTTAGTTTATCGAGAAAGTGGGCATTTTTTTGTTTACCATTAACTTTTCATTCTTCGTATCTTCGTTTCGTCTTTGTTTAGAGTTCCACTGAGCTCATTCTTTGTTCCCATTCCAAATTTCTTCCGATTTTCTTCAGTATTTAATGTCAGACTTGCTTCAAGTCGCAGATGTGTCGATTGATCAATATTTAATGTAATCGAATCATCCGTAGAAATAATCGATCGACTAATCATACCCTTTAATGGGGTATCGAAATTGATTTTAACCTTGAACTATATATCTGGTATCCAGTTTGGTTTGTGACTACATAAAAAATACCTTTACGATTTGTTCCATTCCAAACTTTGTCACTCACAGGAATCATTAATCAATCTCATTTAAAATCGTCCATTTCCGTCTTTATTACATTTAACAACTATCAACGAGTCATGTTAATTAAATGTGTTAATTAATTTCAAGACTAACATCTAATACATTGACTTACTAAGTTTATTCTGTAGTCTTGGTATCAGATGTTGTGGTTAAAATGAATATAGATTTTTTTTGTACCATATAC
This sequence comes from Cynaeus angustus, assembly GCA_030157275.1. Lineage (NCBI taxonomy): Eukaryota > Metazoa > Arthropoda > Insecta > Coleoptera > Tenebrionidae > Cynaeus > Cynaeus angustus. Next base: position 13,114,840 of record CM058065.1, read on the forward strand.
CCAGTTTGAATATTCTTGTTAAATATGTCAAATTTCGTAAGGTAATTATGTCTTACGCAGGTAATTTTGGGTGGAGGCTATCAGCAGTTAGGCCACATTACTCAAGATCTTAGCGATGGGGAATGCATTAGAACAGATAATTTGAATCTCACCCAGATGTGGATCGACAAACACCAAAATCTGAGCGCTGCATTCGTTACCAACAACGAACAATTAGCAAAAAGTGGCGATGTCGACTATCTTCTAGGTCTGTTCTACCCAGACCACCTACCATATGACCTAATTCGTAATACCACTCCGGATGGAACCCCAAGCCTATCTGATATGACCCGCAAAGGTCTCAACATACTGAAGAAAAATCCAAACGGCTTTGTTCTACTAGTAGAAGGAGGTCGTATTGACCATGGACATCACGACAATTACGCAAGAATGGCTCTAGCAGAATCAGCAGAATTTGAAAAAACGGTAGCCTTAGTGGCTGCAGAAGCTGGACCTGATACTTTACTTATAGTGACTGCCGACCATTCGCATACGATGACTATTAATGGATACAGTAAAAGAGGAAATGATATTTTAGGTTATGGAATTGAGAGTGAAGATGATAAACCGGCGTTAACGTTAACTTACGCTAACGGTCTTGGGTTCCTTTATCATTATTCGGGAAATGAGACTTCTGTTTTGGGGCCATGGAAAGATGTGAGGAACGATTCAAATCGATTGAATGATCCACTGTATCGACATATGGCGACTTTTGAATTAGAGGATGAAACACACGGAGGTGAAGATGTTGGAATATTTGCAACAGGACCGGGTTCACATTTGATAAGAGGGGTGATGGAACAAAATTATGTTGCTCACGTTGTTAGTTATACGGCATGTATGGGACCTATAGCAAGGGAAAATCCACACTGTCTTCGCAACTCTGCGATTAAACAATTCTTATCTAATATGTTCATGCTTTCGCCAATGGTGTTAATTAAATATTACTGTATTTATTAGGTAGATATAAGAATTAATAAAACAAATTCGCGTCTGCCAGTTATTAGATTAGGCGACCGAAACCATAATTACCATAGAAAGTGCCTAATTCTATAATATAACCTAATATTAATCTATTGAACTAAATAGTCGCCACCAAAATTTGTGGATGATAAAGATCCTAGAGCCGAGCTAAACAATTTAAATATGTTTGAGAACATTCTTGATTTTCTCTAAGGTGCCAAAATAAATAACTATAAAATGTTACACTTTCCGAATATTAAGGCTGCGATCCCGAGATAAATTTCGACTCATTGAATATGCGTTTGGGAAGTGGTGCCCACTCTTGTCCTTAAATTGAATTAAATAGTTTTTGCTATTTTGTAATAGAAGACGCTTTTATGTACCTGCCTATGCCAATAGTTTTTTTTTGTAACACAAATTTTAACCCTCCAAGGTCGAATTGAGAAATATCCCAGCTAGGGTGCAACTATAAATAAAGCCATAAACCTTTAGAGGTCTCGGCACACTATTTGCTTTAAAATGTAATTCTTTCATTTTTGCATTTTACAGATATTATGAATTTATTAAATCCAAGTTTATAAATAATTGAAAAAAAAACTAATTATTTGTTTTAATTTTTTAACATTTTGATACAAAAATTACTAGGTACAAACACCATTCCTCGCACAAAAGAAAGTAATAATCTAAAAGTTTATACATGGAGTCTCAAAAGATCGCACTTAATTTTATTGGTGATTTCTTAATCAAAATCTGAGTGGACTTTTGAGTTGCACATTGGTTAGACAATTATTACCATAATGAAACTTGAGCAAACTTTATTTTGATGTCAGTTTTGGAGTTTTGGAAAATTCTTCTTGAACTGTTTTTATTTAATGAAATATGAATCAAACAAATTATTATTTTTTCATCGCCTAGTAATTAGTTACTTACATAGACTACTTTATGTTTATTTGTGTGACTTTTTTGTTCTTTACCTTGGAAGAACAACCATAAGCGTGTACAATATTTAGGGTACTATCTATTTTTAATTTTAACTCTAAAATGACACATTATCAGGAAAAAAATGTTGATTCTTTTGACAAGTTCTCTTAGCAGTCAGAGTTCTACATATATTTCTGTAGCAACCTATATACATGTTGTAAAAAAACTATTGCAAACAAAAGCTCCTTTATAAAATAAATAAATAAAAAAATAAAATAATCCATTTGGGTTCATAAATACTAACAGTGATAAATATATGTTTTAGAAATATTCTTTGATGATAAAATAAAACCAGGTCCGATAGACCCCCTGCTGTCCGGAAACGCAGGATAATCCTTAACATCCTATTAAAATAAAAACCAAGTGGTATTACAAAGAATCTCTTGTCTTTTAATTTGTTACCCCTCTTTATAATGCCACCCGGGTGCACTTTGTAAACGCACATTGCACTGTTTTCCTTTGCGATAACAACTGTATTTCTATTTGTAGTCAGACGTCTTAGTTTCAATCTCCTCCAAGCTACACCCCAAAATGTAAACTATTATGTTTAAAAAAAATTTACAAATCTTCTTGTCGTAATTTATCATTTTGTTTATAAAATTAAAATGCTCGAAATTTAAAGATATTTTATTTTTATATATAGTCCAACTAAAAAATCATAAATTTGCGGGTTACCACAACAAAACAACTTTCAAAAAAAAAGCTATAAATACTTAGTGAGAGTTTATTTACCCTAAACTTTTATTGCGAATGGAACGGCATCCCTAGACATGCCAGCTGTTTTATTATAAATCTAAAAATACATCAAATATTATTTTTTTCATCAATACATTTTTTTTTGATAAGAGGTATGATTTGATAACGTTCGTCAACATTAAACAATGTATTCATATTTTAATTTAGTAATCAAACCGTTGAGATAATACTTAACTGTAACAGAAAAAAAAACACGAATGTTTAGTACTTTATTCGCTTCAAGTACCACATTAATCTTCTGAAAAGTCTCAAAAAGCCAGGTAAGGTTTTCGTACCAAATATTATTTGGCTAATAAAATATGTATCTATTTGAACTAAATTCCGCGCCCTCTTTTCGACAGTAGCTGAACAATTTTAGTACCATTTCGACCACGGACGCCACTCCAAGCAATTCTATCCGAAAAAAATGTTAGAGAATGTTTCAGAGCCAAACATGGCAAAGCCGTTACATGAATCACTTAAAACGTTACAGCAAAATGTTGCAGAAACTTGGAAAAAGGGCTTGTATATCTCAGTTTTTTGATTTACTTCTATTTTATGCTTTAAAAAAAAAAAAAAAAACATTGAAATGTACACAATTTAAACTTCAAGATTAACCAAAATGTCACAGTGTTTTTTTCACCATTAGACTCATTATTTTGCAATAAAAAATAGCAGACGCCCTGCACACATTCTCTAGCTTTCCAACAGTACCCAACTTTTGTCATTTTATCAAATATCTTGCCCATGTTTGGCCCTAAAAAATAGTCATGCAAAATCGTGATGCCACTCCCCATTTACACGGACTTTTTCCCGCCTCTTTTAGCCCAAGATCGCATCCTTAATTTTCTACTACTTCTCTAAATATTATCAAAAAGACAAAATCTGTGCTTCGTGGTAACCATCAAATATTATATAATATATAAATATAGTACTGTACTATAATTTTGAAAGATTTTTTAAGGCTGTTGACTTATATAGTCTTTTAACTTTAATTGTAGAATGATTTTAATTTTAATTTTTAGGCCTTACATTTTTAATTTTTGATGATGACAACAGAAAATATGAACATTCTGAAAAATGGAACGAATTTTAAATATTTAATGTTCTTTGAAGACTAGAGATATTTACAAAATTCTCATTGGAATCTAGTTTATTGTTTACGTATTGCTACACTTGTTGACAGTGGTGTATAATGAACTGCCTATAATAAAATTAAAAAAAAATAACAATAAAAAAAATTTAAATTAAAAATAACACAAAGAACCAACGTTACCCAAAAAGAATAGAACGAACAGAGCGAAGAGAACGAGCATACGAGTCACAAAAAAAATCACAAACACTACATACAGAATTACAAGAAGAAAACAACTGAAACAAAGGACTAGCAGAAGCATAATTTTTATCAACGGCCGGAATGTAAAAAAGGGGTACGGTCCTGAGAGAATGTTGAGGTACATTAAGAGAGACTAGGTTTAACAACTTTGGAGCATCATACATGTTGTTTAACAGCTTGAACATGAAACATACCATCATGAATGTTCTACGTTTTTCCAAAGTTGTCAAACTAAGGTAACTCATGCACAAGCCGGGAGAGTCACGAATTGCAGAAGGCATTTTGTAGGACAGAAACTTAATAAACCTTTTCTGTACAGCCTCTATTCTGTTCACATGCACCTGATAGTGAGGTGACCATATGATGCAGCCATACTCCAACAGAGAGCGAACTAGGGCACTGAATAACACTGTGAGGGTTCGAGGGTCATGAAAATCTCGGCCAAACTTTTTAAGACATCCCAAGGCTCTATTTGCTCTGCACACTATGTGGTCATAATGAGGAACGAACGTTAATTTGCTATCAAGAAAAATTCCGAGATCTTTTACTGATGACGAAACTGAAAGAGGTCGTTTAATAATATAATACACGGGCAGTGACGGTGAAACTTTTCTGCTAAAATTAATTGTTTGACATTTGTTCTCGTTTAGGACCATAAAATTTTCTTTACACCATTTAGAAAGACGATCGAGATCTTTCTGGAGACTTAAAGCATCACTGGGTTTTTGATGATTTGATAAAGTTTAAAAATCATCTAAAAATAATTTAAAGAATATAAAAAACCATAAAAACTTGAAAAATGCAAACAATAAAAATAAAACTAACAATCTAAAAAACGCAATAAAATGTACCTAAAAAATTCAAGAGAAACTAATGATCTAAAAAATTCGCAACTAATATAAAATTATAAAAACTACAAAAATAAAAAAATCTGAAGCATTCAGAGGTTCTTTAAAATATAATTTACAAATCCAAAGAATCTATTCAATTGAACCTAATGAAGAATATATCCGTAATATATCCGTAATCCAAGCATTAAATAAACAATTTTTAAAAACCCAAAAAATCGATAAATAAAACTAATCTATCCAAACGAAAGTCTACAACAGGGGTGGGTAACTTTTTTTTTGTAGGGAGGCGTATAGAAAAATTTGTAGTGAGCCACGGGACAAAACAAAAACAATTAATAATAATGGTTATCTAAAAAAGAGAGGGTACAAATATCTCAGTATAAATAGCGTTGATCTTACAACATAATAATAAAATAATATAGTGTTGCAACTTTAAGTAATGAGAAACTTAGGATTGTCTTTCTTTTTCAAGAAGTTCAACATCTGGTAAAAGTGATGTTGCTACGCGTAAGGAGTTTTCCAAATTGGTATCCAGAATACTTAATCTGTTTTTTGATTTCGTGCGATTAATTTTTGAAAAAAAAATGTTCACAACAATAAGTACAGCCGAAGAGAGTCATTATTTCAGATACAAAATTAATTAGATTTGGATATTTATCTTTGAAAACATGTCTCATGTAAAAATCTTGCAAAGCTACCTCACGAAACTGACTTTTAGAGCATCATCTGCCATAAATTCAAGTAATTCCATTTGAAGCGACATTTCTACTTACTCCACGTCCACGTCGAAAGGTGTCGTGAATATTTGGAAGTGGATCGGAATTTTTGTAGGCTGATAGGGTGGGAAAATGATATGTATTTCCTGCACGAATCTGTTTTTCCCACAATCGAAGTTTGTTAAGCAGATTTTACATGGGTAAATAGCTCATGGACACGTTCTCCTGGTTTTTGCATATTCGTAGTTAGCTCGTTCAAGTAGTTAGTAACATCAACCAAAAACACAAAATCAGATAACCATACACCATCTCTCAAAGGTTCCACTAATACTAGTACGGATTTGGCTGTCATATCCACAAAAGATGCACTTCCTATCTTAACCCATAAAATCGCCCTAACATTTTGCCCTCACTAAGCCAATAAACTTCACAATGAAAAACGAGGTCTCCGTATTCCAATTCCAAGTCCTGCAGAAATTCCTGGAACTACCGGTGATTCAAACCTCTCGATTTAATAAAATTTAGACACGAAACAACTCCCTTACGTGCGTGAATTTTAATGATTTAGCATAGAGGTTTTCTTGATGATTGATATAGTGAAATTCGATCAGATTCACTATATTATTATATAAGAGATTCGTAAATGACTGTATATGTATGACATGCCACTAGTCAGTTTAATGAAACGGAAAAATAAAAATGGTCGATTGTAGCTATCCATACAATTTTCATTGTAATTCATGCTACATGCCCGAATAAATCCAGCATCGAAACAGATGATTAAAATCTGTTGGTAGTTTTATCTGTTATCTCAAAATATCTTTTTAACAGCTTAGGGTTACACAGAGATTAAGCATCATTTAATACCTAAGTAAAGTTGTAGATTTGATTTTGACAATCTGAAATGCAAGTTCGGCGGAATACACCCCTACCAACATGCAAAAAAAGTAGAATTCCTCATAGACGTTGTTTTTTCTTTGGTTTTTTTGGTATATTGCTCTTGTTTGCATAAATTGTATAAATTCTAACAAGCAAAAAATGGAAAACAATACAAAAAAATAAGATTAGAGACAACCGTGTAGTTATTTACTTGATTTAAAGCATACACTTACTCAGTGGCGTAGCGTAGGTATCGGCTGCCCGGGGCGGAAGACAATTTTGCCGCCCTCTTAATTAGGTATTTCAATTTAATGAATACTATACATTATATACAATCATTAATTTGCATTATACAGGTTAGATTTTAAATAAAAAAGTTTATTTGTTTTACAATCACGTTTATTAATACAAAAATTCTTACTTTAACCATTGATATAATAGGTATATAAGTATTATTTAATCATGTCGATCGTCGAGGTCAACCCTAATTTTAAGTAGGTAATAGTACCCCTTCAACTTATCTCTTCTCTTATTACGGTAAGATGCCCCACTTTCTTTTACTCAATTCATTTTTGATGCTAAATTTTAAAAAAATTGTAATGATAAAAGTTAGAGTTATAAAAGAAACTATCGAACATTTCAAAAACTAGGTATTACATCACATCTATCTATAGGCAAAAATTTGAAAACCGTAAATATTTGTTCGGAACCCTGGGTATGCGAGTGTAAAACTCGTACATGGCCGGATTTTAATAAATTAAAGCTTGAACAATATATCAGACAGTCCAACATACAATTACATAAATAAAATATTTAATACTCACACAGATGAATGTAGGTACACGTAACGGAAAATTCAAATTTTCACAAAGTCATCCAATAATTTCATAACCACTACACGTACTTATTTGCACAAAAACAGTGTGAACTAAACAACTGAAAATCCATGAATAAAACTTTCTTTGAATTGTCAAAGCATCACGTACTTTCTTAAAGGGACGTAATAAACAATATTGAACTAAGTATATATGTAATAGAAGTCATTCTCGCTGTTTATAAGTCATAAACAATCCAATAGACGGTGTGTCCATTCGCTACAAAATATCATTCAAAGAAAGGGGATTCCCAGAATTCGTAACAGAATAAGTAATAAAAATTCCGTGCTCTTTTCAATCGGTCCGAATTTATAGTTGCGTTAAAAATATGAAATGGTTCAAACATTTACAAAATATATTTTATTATTTACTGTGAAATTTTGCCGCCCCCTAAAAAGTGCCGCCCGGGGCGGGCCGCACCTCCCGCCCCCCCTTCGCTACGCCACTGCACTTACTGTCTTCAAAAATCTCGTATCTAAATCCAAAAATCTTTCATAAATCAAATAAAAAGCGAACAAACGGTTCTTTACAAAAATTTTGGTGGAAACGAAAGAAAACAACAAAACTTTAGATAACAATAAGATAACAACAAAATTTTAGATAACAATAAGATAACAAAAAAAACAACTTACAGAAGGATTGCTTCACACTAGATCAATCAATAACTAATCGATCCGATTGCGCATGTAAAGCCCAAAACACTTATTAATTGCTCTCATTGAATCACGTTGTGTAATTGTTAAAATGTAAAAAAAACAGAGGTACCAACAATCAAAACACAAACAAACAAATTCCCCAAATATATTTTTTTGTATGTGTACGTTTTCCTATTATTACGGCGCTTAGATTATAAAAACAACACGTTAACATTTTTTTTAAATAGTTTGTTTTATCGCCATAACCAAATTTCAAATTATTATGTTCTTGAATGAGCGAGTCTTTATAAGTATTATGCCGGCGCTCGTTACTGTAGCCACGGCCATTTCAAACCGGCTTTTGCAGCGCCCTCTTTAGCGGAAAAAATTGTAACGTCATGTCTATTTATGGAAGTCGGACGCTTGCTAGTTTGGACAGTATTTAAGTGAAAAAAACGTGAAAATTAGTGTTTAAAGTAGTTCAAGTCGATCTCGAAACGTTTCAGTGTTGTATTAGTGTACCAGCTATCACTTCTCCGCGACTTTTGACAACAAAACAAAGCCAACTCCAAGGTCGCGTTGAGCGCGGTTCTTTTAGCATCAAATCTTATTAATGTAAAATTGCCCCAAAAAACATAAGAGTAAGTAACACGGTAGTTTTTACAACAACCTATGATTTCCTTCGCACAGATGGACGTGGACGTCGATAATTTATCTGATGCTCAATTGAGGTCAAAACTGCTGGAATTCGGCTTCCCAGTGATGCCCATAACCGGCACCACGCGGAAGATCATGATGAAAAAGCTGAAGATGTTGCTGGAGAACAAAGGGAAGGTGAACAAAGATAACCGCCGGTCTTTAGGACGCTACTCTAGTGACGATGAGAGCGACTCTGACGCCAAAACTAAGAAGGATAAGTACCGAAGAGCGACCATGGCGGCACCTTTGATTCCCGCACGAAAGAAGACAAGCAAAACTGACGTTAGCATCACTGATGGGTCACCGTTAAAAAAAGAGACCAAAACTATGACCACCACAACTAGAACTACGAAAATCATTCAAGCTGCTAAAGATGAGTTTGACACAGGCTCTGAATCGGATGAAGTGGCTGATAAGTTTGAAAACGAGATGAGTACATCGAGACGGGAATCCCCAGGATTGAATGAGAGTTTTAAAAGGACATCGCCTTTATCAAATCGGTTGCCTTCCAGCTTTGTTTCTGCGTCTATAGCAGCGGAAGCGGCCTCTGATCGACTCAATCAGATCAGAGCAAGACAATCACAGTACAGTTCTGGATATGACAAGCCGTATTTAAATTCCACGGACGATTTGTTGAAGGATAAAGAAAATACGCCGTTTTTGAGTAATTTCACGAGGAGACTTTCACAACTTTCAGAGAGCCCTAAAAGCAACCTCTATGATTACAAAAGCGATATCATTAAAGAAAACGACGTCAATGGAGGGACCACAAGCTCCAGAACTTACTTAAATAGGTAAGTACGATATTTGTGAATCAAGGACATAAAGTCGTTTTATATGCCTAAGTCAGTAAAATGAAAACTACGTTTTTTTCTGATATTATTTCTTTAGTTACAGAGCTACACGAGGGCGTCCGAGCACTTATGACTATAAACTAACCAATCAGAGCATTTTTAAGAACAACTTCGTCCCATTCATGGTTTTGGTCGTGGCCTTCTTATTTTTCATCGTTGTGGCAGTGGTCTATTTGGGCATTCGTTCTGACTCAGCTTTGGAAGTCACTGGTAAGGAAGATGTTAATGAGTATCTAAATAACAAAGTGTCTTAAATTTTTGATTCGAAAGTTTTTAATAGTTTGTATGAGCTTTTTTAATTAAGAATAAAGTTTTATTACTTCACTTTTTTTTGTTTTAATGCTTTCCTGTTCCTCGTTGCGGAAGTTAATGTGTAGGAAGAAATCAATTAAATTTTTCTGTTTCCAGCGACAGTTCCTAATTGTGTTAAATCAGACGTCAATTCAAGAAGATTTGTGAATTGTGTTTTGGAAGGTGAAGGGAAAACTGCTCTTCATTTGCTGGGAGTTTTGAAACCTGAATTGCATAGGCGAGCTCTTAAAAATAAATGTGAAGATAGCAAGTTGAAACCATACATGACAGAACAAGATGTAGTGAATTTCATCAAATCTAATTATGGCATTACTGTGAGTCAGGTTTTATAAGAAAGAATTTTAATTGTAATTTGTAATTTCCAGAATGAAACTAGAGTACTTCTTGATTTAACCAACTTAGAAGTGTTGGTACATTTCAATCCCACGTGGGGTATCAGTATACTACAGCTAGTGGAAGATGGTGTTAGCTTCACTGAAAGCGCCATTGTCTCAGATATGGTATGTTATTTTTACATATACAGAGTTGCCAAATTACATTAAAAGTTGCGCAGTGTAGTGCAATATTGAGTAATGAGTCATTCTTACATCTCAATTGTTTGTACCAAATTGAGCATAAGCTTGCAGAGAAGGTGCAATAAGTAAGTTACGTTGCAACACGAAATGTCCGCAAGTCATCACTGTGCTAAGTTGCAAAAGCCAGCTGCGAACGATTTTTGGACCATGTTTGTACGCGTCACTCTATCAATAAATTCTTGTATATAACAAGTCGCTTGCGTAAAATTGGCTGAAAGTCTAGTTAGCACAAGGAATACACAGAATTGTTCTTATTTTGTTAATACCGCGACTTCTGCGATTTTTTTCTGTGTTTTTTAATATTATTGGTAATCTTAAATGTTCATTTTAGTGTATTCTGACAGTCTTATTTATACCATACAATATTTGAAAAGTTCTTGCAGTCTTCTTGGTTTTACTGTTTCTATATTAGGACTATTAGTCTTTTTTTCATTGTTTAGCAACTGTTTCTTTTTAGATTATGTTGGCTATATCTAATCACTAGTCAACACTCAAAATTTCCCGGGGAAAATTTGTAGCGTAGTTTGTAGATAATCATGTACCTAATACCAGAAAAATAACCATTTATTTCGATCACGTATAGATAAAGAGATTTTATTTTTATTTTTAAATGAATTTTTTTGATCAATTTAGGAGGGTAGCTTTAAATTTTTGTTACAAACAATCATAACACCATGTTGTAGTATTAGTCTACATTCATTTTTTCCACCATGTCTTGCTGTTGTGTCAATTCTCCGGATTTATTTTGCTTTATTTGTTTGTTTTATATTTACCAAGAAGTAAAAAAAAAATACTACTAATGTTGGTTTTTGGTTAGAGAGACACCGACCTCTTCTTACAATAGACGACCAAAAGAACAAACACACAACAAGTTTATTTTTAAAGTCTAAATAACGTATTAACCTTAAAGTAACTACGAAAAATTGCTAAATTTAAAATAAATTTCTCTTAAAAACTATACGTGACTGAGATGTTTTATTTACTGTTCTAAGTTCTCTATAGCATATCGATCCCGAATCACACAATTAAATCTCTGGGAAAAAAAAACCTATTTTTTTTGTTGCTTAGATAATTTAAAAAAAAAAAAAAAGCTGAGCGAACTCCGTCTCTTCATTTATAATTTCAGTTTTTTCGACATTCTTCTGTGCAAATCATTGAAGGTACCTTTTTTATTTTTCAATTAATCTATATATCTATTGATTGATTTTGTTTGTTTCTAATGGTTTCCATGAGGCCGCGTGGAAAACATGGACTGTGCGATGCGTGTTAACTCCAATCCTACATGCTGGAAAAAGTGGGTTCGACCCCATCGCCGTTTTTTTTTTTTACTTCTCCACATTACATATCCATGGTTCCTTGGAAGCATTTAATCTTCTCGTTCCTGATGTATGCTGTATTTATAATTTCAATTGCGATCTTTTTCCCTATTCAGTCTTCGCATTAAGCGTCAGTTCATTGCTTGTTTTTGTCTATGATCTTTTTACCTGTATTACATTTTATATTTTCTGTTAATTTTATCTGTTTTTTTTTTTTCATTATTTTTTTTGAGTTTGTCTTTCATTTCTTCTGCTCTGTTTTCCTCTTTTTTCTTGCCTCTTTGTGCAACTACACCCCAGAACGACCTCTTTCTTAGAAACGTTATCTGCTATACAAACTTTTAAAGCTTTTCCACTACTTCTTTTTTATTATCAAAGTTTCATTTCTTCTATACTTTTTCTTTTACATTTTCATTATACCTCTGCTGCCATTCTACGAAGAGTTTTCTACACTTTATCTTCTGCTTTGCCATGTTTTGTTCGTTTGCTCCATATATACAAGATTATGTTTCCTGACTTTTCTTTCCACTATATCTAATCTTTCTGAACACATTTAAGTAACAATGAAGTTTTCTATTTTCAGCTCACCTAATATTTCTGTCTTCTTATCTTTTTTGTTTTTAAAATTTTTGTGTTGTATGTGTTGTATACTTTGTGTTTTTATTTTCTCAACTTTTGCATCTAAATTTTTCTGTTTTTTCTTATTTTTTGATTTTAAATATCTTGATTTTTTATTTCTTCTTTCCCGCTGATCTATATCTATCTCTTACTTCTTTCCAACATTCCTGTCTTGTAATGCTACTCTTTGTTTCACTTTTTTTTCTAATTTGCTACTCTACCGCTCTTTATTTTTTTTTTCTACTTCCTCCATTGTTGTTAGTTTAGAAACAGATAAAAATTAGATAAAGATTAGCCGAAGGTCTGAAAGTTTAATTTAAGTATTTTAAAGATTCCAAGATTACAAATGTCTTCCATATCTTAGAAATTTAAAATTGCTAAAATTCCAAGATTGGGCTGGTAAAAAAAAGGACAAAATTGGTAAAAGATTTGAAAGTTTCTCATTAAGGTTCTAAATGGTTTCTCAGTTCTATTAATTCTCTTTTTTTTACCATTCTTTTCTTATTTTTCCTATTTTTAAACACTCCTATATGATTTTTTTTGTTTCCTCTGAGTGTTTTCCTAACACACTTAGTTATAAGCAGTATTTTTATGTTTGTTTTTTCTCGCATTTTCTTTTCTCTTAGTCTTTGCATTCCGTCTCTTCATTTTCTTTGTTTCTAATACCAATTTGGTTGGTTATCATTTTCTTGTCGTTCTCTTACGTTCTCTTTATGCTTTAATATTTGGTGTTAGGAAACAGTCTAGGTGCACTTAATGTCCAGAATTTATTGCTTATTTAATTTGTCAAATTTCATCTCTCAACATTGTTTAATGTGGTCAGTGAGATGGGACAACAAATGTCCGCAGCTCATTTTGTTTTACTGCTGCGAGGTAAATAAAAATTAGTATTAAATCCTCGATAAATTTTAGAATACAGTTGATATGGGAGCGATGGTGTTATGTGGTATCCACTTTGTTTTGTGAAGAAATCTTCAATAATAAAAACCGGGTATTTCACCTATAATTTTCTCTCTGCAACTCGTGCATATTCGTATAAACTGTCAATGAAATAAAAAGAATAACTGATAAACAACATTCTCTTCTTAAATATTTATTTTTAAAACTTTTGTAACTATCTAAATTCTGGAAAGTTCCTTATGTTATTTTCCAAACTTTAACTTTCCAACTTATTAAGTAGGTTATATTTTACACAGCTAACCAAATTTTACTTTTCAAACACTTATAACACGTTCGTTTTTACAGGAACAAGTAATAGAAGGAAAACGCACAAAAGTAACAGCACTAATCGCTCGTAACCCCTACGTTCCCTGGAAATGCTACTTTTACAACACCATCTGGGCGTTCTTAAGCGTCTTCAGTTCAGTAATCGGCGCCGTCGTCATCCTCTGCACCATTAACTACCTCTTCAAATGCTACAAACAAGTCCGCCAGAAGCAACAAGAAGAAGAACTGACCCTCGTCGAAAACATCATAGACATCCTCCAGACAAACGCCACTGAAAACGACGACAACTACATGGTAATCAATCACGTCAGAGACATGATCCTACCAATCAACGAACGCAAAAGTAAGCACTCTTCGTACACTTCAGTCTCAATTTCATCGGTGATTTTTCAGATAAACAGAAACTGTGGGCGCGGGCCGTCAGGTACATCCATGAGAATGAATCAAGAATAAGAACCGAAGAAAGAGTGGTCCAAGGCGAGATCTCGGAGGTTTGGAGATGGTTAGGAGGTCCGAATTTGAGCACGTAAGTTACCATTAATTTGTCATAAAGTGAAAAATTTTAAATCTTACTGTTAGGTCGAAGAACAAGAGCTGGCAGGGTCAAGCGTTCGAGACACAAGTGGGCTCGGTAAACAGCCTTCCGTGTTCGCCAACGCCGTGTTTGAAAATTAGAGGAATGGTAGAAGAAGGAGATCGGAACACGCTATTAATTAAAAAAGCTGTTTTGAGCAAATGTGCTCAACAGTGCAGGATTTTACATTGTGCAGTTGATTTGAGTTCTAAATGTGTTTATTTGAAGTGTGCAGATCCGAGCGATGCTGCCGTAGCGTACAGAAATTTACACGGATGGTGGTAAGTTAATATGATTTTTGTTATTGTTTAGTCTGATAATTGTACTTTTAGGTACGCGGGAAATTTAGTTACTGTTAAATATTTAAGGTTGGAACGATACATGCAAAGATTTCCCGATTCGCCACTTAGTGGACCGCCTTTTCTACAATAAGTTTGACAAAAAAATGTTGTTTCCATTATTTATTAACAAATTGAAAATGTTTTTTACTGTACGACTGAAAAGTGTGTTAATTGTTTTCTTAATTAGTAAAATAACTAACAAATTGTTAGGAGTAATGTTGATTATTGCAAGACAGTTTAATTTTATTCTATTATGCATGTGTTAGTAAATTTTAATAACTGTATTTTTTAATACGTATTAATAAATTGTATTTGTATAAATTTCGTCGTATGTTTCAATTTTTAATTTTTGTTATTAGTAAATTAAAAAGGATGAAGGTAGGAACATATTTTTTCTTTTTGACACGATTGACAGTTAAATGGACAAATTTCGTTTTGAATTTTTTTGGATCTTTCTTGAAGTTCACAGCACTTTACAAAATGATGATTAAACTACCTTAAATACTAAAATTATTGACGGCCTTAATTTTAGGAGGAAGAACAGGAAGGACGAGGGGGGATAGGGCCACTGTCAGAGTTCATGATTACATTTTTTTTTCCTTATTTCTAAACTTTCGAAAATGTTTAAAAATTTACAATTATTTCCATTTTTTATTAGCCGAAGGCAGCACTGATCTATGTGGTAGTCTTTTTCAAAAACATGTTGATCAACACTGTTTTTTTTAAATCTTCAAAATTTGATGTGAGCTAAATGTACTTTGAATCTTCATTGTTAATAAGGCCTATTCAGAACACTTTGCTTTTTAAGCATTTTACCCCTATTTTTAAAATTTACATTTTTCAAAGATTTTATCCTGTTTTGAAGTTTGTACAGCTCTGTTTTTAAAGGTATATCTAAAGTACTATTTTGCGACAAGTTTTTAATTAATTTCAAAACTATATAGTTTGTTTAATAAATTATCCATTATTAATTAACTACGAAAAGGATTAATATCCACATGGTATTGTATCAAAGTTTTTCTCGAATAACTCTTGTCATAAACAAAACGAAATTCCTTTGTTTCTATTTTATTTACAAGTTCTTTAGTTTTAGTATCTCTGGTAATTCGATTATATTGTGTACTGATTTTACAGTCTGCAGATTTTACTCCAGAAAATGGTCAATTAGAAAAGGTAGTTTCTACGAAAACGCCATACGATGGACCGCCTTGTACATTGTTATTTCATTAATTTAAAGTCATTAATTAAACGTCAAGATGATCAAGTTTAAGTGACCTTAAATCATTTAAAAATATAATATTTCAAGTAAAAGAGCAAAAACAAGTTTTAAGAATTTATCAATAGAAAATTAATTATTTATGATGCCATTCCAAGAGGAAAAACATCTCCATGTTTATAAATTCTTTCAACTGACAAAGTCTTCCATTTATGTGCATAAATGCCGTATGGACCATTTGTTATAGGTCTTTGATAAGGGCTAGCAAAAAGTATTACTTCTGTAGCTTTTTACTCTTTTTCCTTATATATTCTAACATATTCTTTACGAATAAAATAAAATAGATCTAAAAATGTTATGGGCTCAGTAAAATTATTTTTCAACTCAGAATAAATTTGATTTTTCATTGGATAAATAAATTTAATTTCTATTTCATCATTATGACTGACTCTTTGATTAAATATTCTTTCATATCTTTCTAAATGACCAAGTCTACCTAAAATAATCACACCTAATCTTGTGATAATTTTTGACATCATAATACAAAGAATAAATTAAGTTTGTATTTGTTTTCTCTGATAAAATCTGCAGATAATTTTTGATGTTCTGATACTGCGTTCTAATCAACTTTATCTGCAAAATCTTTTATAAGATCTTCAGACAATTTTTGGTGATTGATATATCTATCCAATCGAGTACATCAATAAATTCTTCAAATAATTCTTTATGAGATGATATACAGTCCCAAACAATAATTTTTTATGAGATGATATTCAGTCCCAAACAACTTTTGATCTAAATTCTCTAATAAAATTTTCAGATAATTCTTCATTAGCAGAAACGTAAAACCAATCACCAATTTCATCACTGTAGTTTCTCCTATCAACTTTTGTCATTGAAATAAGTGTTCTCCATTCTTTTTCGTTAACACTTAAATAAGAGGTATCATCTGAGTCACTTGAGTCAGAGTTTTCATGATTAAAGTTAATTATATCCATAATTTATTAGAAAAAAATCATATGAAAATTATCACAGACGATTAATTAGTATTATTATGTGTTCGATAAGACCACATTTAAATTCAAAAACTGTCAAGTCAAATTTATTAGATTTAACTAATGTATTCGATATATCATCAAATTCATGATACATTTTATCTTTAAAGAAATATAAATTTCCCTCTGCTTATACATATTTGGAGGTATTCCAGAAAAAAATTCTGAAATAAGGATATTTTTCTTTGATATAAACAAACACTCATCAAACTCAATGTAAAAGCATAAAATATATATGTTTTTCGAACAAAATTTATTCAAGATTCACAAAATATAACTTGACAACAGTTTATGCAAAATGAGTGTTGCTCGTTTAAAAGCTGAAGAGAGACTTCTTTGAACGTAGAAGAAAAACTTAATACTGAAATTATTAACAAGAATTTCCCAATTCTAAATTTCAAATTGAGGGTGGAGCTAAAATTGGAAAGCATCTATTGGTAAAAAAGTGAAGAAAGTGGTAGAAAGTTTGGGGAAGGGACTTGTAGTGGGACGATGGATCCAAATACAGAAGAGTTTTATGGTGTAGGGCCAAGTGGAATTACCAAATGTGGAGGATTTAGGCGGAAGGACGGCAATAAATTATGTTTTCCTACTAGCAGTCTCGTATGATGACATTGCCTTCATGGTTACAGGTATCGTAAGGTTGCCATATCATTTGCTTAGTTATTAATCCCTAACGACGGAACTTAATCCATTATATTCCTAGGAAAATTATAAAAATGAATAAAATTAGCAAACATTATTCTTTTTATTTGTCATTATTTTTACAAATATTGAACACAAAGGAGCAGTTCGAAAAAGATGAGTTGCCTAGAACTAAATTCTCATTTTCAAAATCCGTTTTTCTTTTCTTTTCATGAAATTAAGCTGAAGTTGATGCAGCTGGAACTGGAAAACATAATGCACTGTCCACCTCTTCTAAAAAATGGTTCTCTTCTGGTTCTTTAGATTTCTCCTCGGTGGACATTTTGCTTTTATAAAAAACTTGCTTTGATACTTCCAATTTATTATTAAGTGATTCTGCCACATAGCTTTCCGCCACACTCGAACTTTTCCAGCCACCGAAACGTTTTAATCCTAAAATATCCACTCCTAAGTTAGCCAATAACGTAGCCCCGCTCTGGCGAAAACAGTGCCCTGTATAAAAACTTGCTTCCGGTAATTTCAAAAAGCTTGCTATTTGGGACGGAATCTTTGCAAAGGTGTGTCTTCCCGCGAGTTGATTGGCACATTTTCCAGCATGGTATCGCAGGAAAAAGCGAGGATTGTCGGGAACTTTTTCTCTAATTTTATAATACTTTTGGAACGTCTCCATATAATTAATATCTTCTTCTGTCTTGTCTACAATTGTGAAGGAACGTTGAGTACCATTTTTAGTCAGGAATTTTTATCAGAACAAATTTTTCGCTTCATTTTGCATAGTTCGTCAGAGCGACAAGCACCAGCGATGCCCACAACCATTACTGTCTAATGTTTTTTTTTTCGCATCCAATCTTTGAAATAAGTGTATGTACCTTCATAACGTTTTCGAGATTTGCAAGGTAACAAATTCTCACATGCAACGTTCGCAATTTCTTCAATATCCATCTTCTTTTCACAGTAAAGCACGACACAACAAGTTTTGGAATTTTTATTTGTTTATAAAAACAATGTGTCTGTACACATGACAACCAGGCACTTGCGATTTCTCAATTTTTTAAATTTACGAACTCGTATCTGTGAAGGAAACAATTCTGGATATTTTGCAGGATATTGAGTTCTGCTAGTGGGAAAAACTTAAGATAATAAGCCATACGGAACGTAAGAACTAACATTTCTCGGAAGAATCACGGGCCTCGTTCCCTCGGCCCGTACAATTCTTCCTCGAACGTTATAATGTCCTTACGTTCCTTATGACTTAAATAACTATTAACAATTCCATACAAAATGTGAACAGTTTCTACAATACCGGATAAATCCGCTTATTGCCAAAAATCCAAGTAAATTTTTTTGAAGTTTTGGAAATTCCGAACACACGAACAGAACATGAGTAAAAACATAAAATAGACCTTAAACCTACAGGATGCAAATTGTAAAGATATAAATTATTATGATAAAATTAAGAACAATGAAATAATATAAAAAATAATTGTGCAGGAATCAGTTGACAACGTAACAGATACAAAAACTAAAGAACCTTTAAGTAAAATAGAAACAATGGAATTTCGTTTTGTTTATGACAAGAGAGTTATTCTAGAGAACTTTGATACAATACCGTTTGAATATTAATCCTTTTCGTAGTTAATTAATAATGCATAATTTATTAGATTATGTAATTGGCTAATAATTTTTTTAAACAAACCATATAGTTTTGAAATTTATTAAAAACTTGTCAAGTGGTACGTTTCGATTGAATGAATAGAATTCAGTCATGAGGGCAGGAATTTTTAATTTCTTTTACATTGATATTTGTTTGTTTTGTCTGTGATTGTTGCATTCTAAAAGAATTGTTAGGTCTGGTAAATTTCAGTTGAACATGTTTGATATTCATTCTTCAATTAAAGGAATATTAGAACCAATTAAATCAAGTGTTGTACTAATAACAGGAAGTAGGTGTTTATATTTTATCTGTTTATTTGCCGCAACGGACGACGATTTGCCGAATACAGCAGAAGGGCCTATTCTATGCTGCTGAAACCTCATCGCAAAACTGCGTTTGCGACGCCATCTATGTTTAGTTCCGAGAAATAATTACTTATTAAACACACCAAACCCCATGGGTACCTTCTTCAGATTAAAGTAAAATTTTAATTTTTACCAGTTACTACCACATAAATCTTGATACTCAATAATTAATCCCTAAAAAAAATCTTATGATATTAGGGCGTATAAAATCATAAGAATTATTTTTGTAACGATTAATTATAGAGTACCAAGGTTCATATGGTAATAATTTAGCAACAATATGTATTAGGACTATTAACTAATAACGCCTATGATTCTTGAAATAATGATTTATTACATATACTGTTTTAACAAAATATAAACAAATATTATTTATGTAATTTTTTACAGTATTTGACATACCCCAACTGGCTTAACGCATCCATATCTTAATGGCGAAAGTCTTTGCCCATTAAAATTTTATTAAGTTTTTCTAAGTAACTAAAAAGAGCAAAGTTTATTGTTATATTAAAAAAAAACATTTCATTGTTGTGTTGATCACAAAACATTACAGGTAGTTTTTCTTTACTACTGATATGAAGTATTTGTTTTTTTAAATTATACATTGTAATAAAATTGGGCAGCAACTCATAAATTATGTGTGCTGCCCAAAATTATAGTGCTTCCACGCTCCCTTATTAACCTGTTTTGTGGAACATCATCTGCTGTTTCCATAAGCAAGATGCAGTTATCGCAATTATTTTTTTTTCTGGCCACAATACCCGCAACGTAGGGAGTGGCAACATCCTCTCTAGAACTCCCTGTTTCTAATTGCCCAGGTACTGGAGCATAAATGGGCTTCCTGACGTTAGGCAAATCAGATTTGTCAATCTTTTGCTTTTCTTTGATAAACTCTTTGAGAGTGTCTAGGACTCCAGCTGAATCATCTTCCTCGCAGTTAGAGCCAACGGAGTGTGGGGAAACAAGGTTATTTATCAAAAGGGATTTGAAAGAAGAAATAAAGGAAGAGCATGTGGGACGGGTACTTCTCGCTCCATGACTCCTTATACATGAGAAAAATTTTTCAATAGGATCTTGATTGAAAGCGCGAGGAGCCACATATTTAAAAGTTTGCTTCAATTTATTCCAAATGTATAAAAAGCCACGGAGTGTGAAGACCCAATTCTTTAAAGATGGTGTAATAATAGGTTTAACAGGATTGTTCGAATTGACAAAATACATGGAATTTAGGATGGGTATAGCAGAGGTCCAGATAGAAACATGTCGAGGTTGCTGTGTAACCACACCCCGAAGTTGCTTTCGAGGAGGAGACTTCAAGAGGTTGCCATTGACACTGTCAAATAGTTGATCAAAAAAAAGGAAGAGATCAGCAGTGTGAGATGCTTGTGGATTAATATAGAATTCTGAAGAAGGGTCTAAATCTAAATCTATACTGGTCATGGCAGTTGCCACAGTATGACTAAACACCTGCGTGCAATTTTTTACCTTCATTTTCCTAATTTTTTGGGGTAAGACATGTTCGTCAGTTAATTTGTAAAATTGAAAATATTTTCCCATTTTCTGATCCAACCGATACAGTTCAACTAAATGCTCCCAAGATGCTTCTTTCTGCATACCATCTTCAGTTACGCGTTAATTATTATTTAACAAAAAATTCCGAATTCCTTTTGGATAATATGCACTACTCCTTTCCCATCCACTAAATACCCATAATTTTATGATGGCTGGGATGATGTAGAAGGTTCCTGAGCATCTGCGAGTGGTGCAGGCTCCTGGAAAAGCTTGGTCCTCTTTGCATAAACCTTTACTGGTTTTTTCACTTGAAGCACAGGACTTTCACCAGTAATAAATGAGGCAGCATGTTGGCCCCTTACACCACGTAAGGCTTCTGTAAAATAAACATATTACTTGAGACAATTAATTCAAAGATTACACACAATTACCTCTTAATTTTTCTGGAGTAACCATTAGTGACTGTGGCATTTGGGGAATAAGAAAAGAATTTTCTTTTGTAGGTTCTTCACTGAAATCTACAAAGAAATTTACGGTAAAAACAAAACAACAAACAAAAAGATAACTACATACTTGGTACATTGATTGTAGGTAAGGAATAGTTCTTCAATTTACCAGTAACTTCCACACATACATTAGCAAAATGAAAGACTCTGACTTCTTTCTATTCTCTATAGACGGTGTTGATAATGGCCGTTTGAGAGGCCATCACAATTTGACAACTTTTGTAGAATGGCGTCTAGGCGGGCACAATGGCCACCCTGAAATAAAACTACTTTTTGAAATATAATTTCTTCTTACTTTTCTGATATATTATGATTTGGATTCTTTTTTTTGTTCAACAAGAATGAAAAATTCAAGCATGTAGTAAGATAATTCGATTAAACATTCTATGATTTTAAAATTTCTAGATGGATTACCACTTAACTAAAAAAATTGTCAAACTCTAGGCTGACTGTCATGTCTGTCCTCCCCCTATATCTACTTGCATGTCAGTATATTAAATATCAGAAAAGTTATATGAACCGATAACGCAGCCACATATATAATATAACACACATATATAATAAAATTAAACGTATATAATTTCACTTTCACATTTCTTGCGTATATTACCGTTTTGTTAAATTCGCTTATCATGTACCAATTTCCTATGTTGATAACATGGCGTAGATACGCCGTCGATATTCTGTAATGTTATTGACCTGATCCTCAACAAGTTTTGTAGTTAAAAACTTAATTGTGGTAAAGTGGTATACTCTTTTTCAGTGACTCCCGACAAGTTCAATCGGATTCAGGATACAGTAATAGGGTGGCTAATAAATAACTTCATGGTCTTTTGTTTTCCTAGTATCAGTGCCATGTTGAATTAGGAAATTTTTTAAACTAATAAGTTGTAACAATTCTTTTTTTGTTGGTTGTTCAGGAATATTCATATTTTGATATTTCAACTATTAAGAATTAATAGTATTTAGAGTGCAAAATTTTGGACCATCTAAAAACTTTTTGCTTATAACATCATGGAATACTTTTTCGCACTGTTGAGTATGTCAGTTTCGTCAATTGACTTCATTTATGTGATATTTCGAACAACTTTTTCCAAACTGTCAAAGCATTTTCCAGTTTACTTAGCTGCTAATGGTAAACGTTTTTTTTTTTATTGCCGATTATAATTTATTGATCATCACCACTTATTTGCATAGGTTCTGGGTTCATGAATCATTGGCGCGGAGTTTTCCCATGAACGATGGAACGTGCTAGAATTTAAACAAAATCCTAAAATTTATTAAAATAAGCATAATTAAAAAAAGAGCAAATAAAAATAACAATAGTGAGTATACACCATATAAATAAGCTTAAAAAAAACACTACTTTAATATCCCGAAAAAATAACATACGTAACATAGAATAAGTTTCTGCGGTAAACTCCAAAGCCAAAATTCATCTTGTCAAGTAACAAATCCTGCAGTTCCAGATTTGAAAAAAAAATATGTCTATATACAGGATGATTTTTAACCTATATATTTATCCTAAGCTAAATTTTCTCAAGTTTATGGCTCTAGGTTGAGATTCATCCTGTACATACTCACATAAATACCCTTACATTTTTTTTTAAAACTGCATTTACAGAAATATTGAAGTGAAGAAGTCCTGCCCTGAAAAGTTGCAATTTTATACTTAACAACTTATTTCCTGTGAACACAGACATGTACCTACTATAAAGATAATAAGAAGTCAGAGCATGACACCTACATCATTGAAAATTATGGACCAAAAATCGAGATAAAAGTGTTCAAGCAATGTATTTCCGCAGTACGAAAAAATAATCAAATCACGGAACAAAAGAATAGAATACAAAATAAATAGATACAAACATGTTATCTTTAAATGTATACATATTCTAACAAAAGTAGCCACTGTTTTGAAAATCCGTGACAATAAAAACACAATAAGATAAAAAGAAATAAAACAATACATCAATGGCAAAACAATAGAAGTTAAATATCGCAAATACCGATGAACATTTATTAATAAATCTTTATCTGATAAAAGATTAGAAGAGATGCATCTAGTTCATTTCCTCAAAACATCTGAGTGTTTCGAGTGTCCAAATTTTTGTCGTTATGGCTGATCTCAGTGAAAAACCAAAAAAGGTAAGTCTTTTACTGTTAAAAAATTGTAGTTAAGGTATAATTTTCACCACAAAAAATTATGGAACAATTCAAAATCCAGACAATGTGTAGCATATGTTGACTGCAGAATATACAAACTAGTTTTTTGTTAAATTTAAAATACCTTTTTTAAATTTCACCTATTTTTCTTATTAACCGTAAAACTATGATTGAAAATTGAAACAAAAACTGAAGTTAATTAAACAATACAAAAAATGTATTGTCTTTTGTGGGATTTAATATTATTATTATTATTATATTTAATATTAATATTATTATTAATCTTATTTAATATTATTTAATATTGTTATATTATTAATATTATATTAGTTTGTTAATAACCAATAGTCTTATATAAATCTTATCTATAATCAGTATACAAACATCCATCAATATCTTTTACAGAAATTTAAAAAAAAGAAAGGTACCACAAACGCTGGAATAGAATACGAAGATTCATTAATAGCACTGTTGGCGGTGAAATTATCAGAAGATGATCAGATTAAAAACTTTTATTTGTCTTCAAATGATGAAAATTTTGGTAAACTAGACGATGTTATTTTTGAATATGACTGCAATAATCAGAAACATAAATACGTTGTTCAAGTGAAGCATAGAGAGAACAAGACAGTTACAACAGAAATGTTGGGAAATAAACAAGGTGATTTTAGTATTCAACAGTACTTTTCATCTTACCGCAACATTGAGAAATCATCAAGAAATAATATCAATTGTGTTCTGTATACGAATGCACCTTCTGGCATAAAAGAAAATGAAGAATTTGAATTGGAAGGTGTGAATCTTAAAGTAAGAGCATGTAAATGTTCACCTCCAGAACCATTTTTGTCCACTGATAACAATTTTCTCTACAAGTTTGAGTTGACTGGAGATAATAAAGAGTACGAAGAGTTTTTGAAGCATTTTTATCTATATCTAGAACAGAACAATGTTAAAACTCTGGAAGCTTCTTTAAGTTGCTTATTTACAAAAACTTTCATTGCGGATGTAAATGCTTTTATGGAATTTATGAAATATATAAGTGACTGGAGTAAACAACAAGGAAATAAGTTCTGCTTAGACAAGAACATGGTAACGAAAAAATTGGGAGAAATTTTGTTAAGACCTCATATGAGCATTAAACCGACAGCTCCCAATATAGACTTAGAACAACTTTTACAGTATTGTATGACAGCTGATGTTGTTACAATCTCTTCAAACTTACATTTTTCGAGCTTTAACGATTTGGTTAACAAACAAAGTAAAGTTCCATTGAGTAAAGAGGTATCTTCAATTTCTGATGAAGACAAAAAGAAAGCTGCTGTAATCGCTTGGTTGACGCGGAAAGCACCACTAGTTCTTCAAGTTGACAAAAGCAACATCAACAGTATTTATAAAGCTATTAAACTGTTTGAACATGATAAATCCAAACGAAAATTTTTGTTTGTAACCGACGGGGTTGATAGAAATCAATTTAAGAATTTCTGTCTGCTGCAAAATTTGAACGACCTCTTTTTAAACTCTGAAAAATTGTACGACGAAGTTGTTGGTCAAAAACTCATATCCATTCAAGGGCGACAAGTGATTCTTAAAAATGTAATTAATGAAGAATTGAAGACAACTATAATGGTAGATGAATTAGTTAAAACTGGCATTCTACAAATCGGTGAAGAAAAAGAAGTTTTACCATGTCCTTATATTGAACAAATCGTGTCAAAAGTTTTTGTTAGACTAGAATGCATCAATGACTTCAACATCCAAAGTCTAATCGTCATCAGCTGTAACAATAAGCTGGAGGAAATGCAGAAGTATGTTCAGAATGCATCTGTTAAAACAACCGAAGAATTCTTGCAGAAAAACTCAAGCCTAATCAATTTTTTCTACGCCAAGACCATCGTCGTGGCTGCAGAATTTTGCACACGTCAAGAATTTCAAAAAATTTGTCAGAAAAGTCAAAGAAATTCTCACCATTTTCTTTTTACTGGAACGGCGTTGGAATGGTTAGAAAGTAACAGAACGATTTCGGACTTACAAGGTTATTTTATAAGAAACGATGTTGAAGAAACTGACATTTTTAACAACAAGAAAAACATCAACATTATTTCGGCTAAACCGGGCGCCGGTAAGTCCACAATGTTGAAATTTTTGAAGAACCAAATGCCACATGATTTTTGGACTGTAAATATCAACTTCCGCGACCATATTCCTTTTTTTCAAAAACCACATGATGAAGAGAGTATCTTAAACTATTTTCTAGACCATCAAACAAAAAGTTCGGAATATGATAGTTTGACTCTTAAAATCAGACAAACTTATGTTACGAAGAAAAAAATTGTTTTCTTGTGGGATGGTTTAGATGAACTACCCAATAGGTGGTTGCCTCAAGCAATACGAACTGTTCAAGTTTTGCGAGAAAATGGATTTATTAATTGGGTTACGACAAGAGATTTTTTGCAAGGTTTTGTAGAAAATAGTTTCCGCACCTTTGCACTAAACATTAAAGAAATGGATAACAAACACCAAGAAAACTACATTAAAAAGCAGCTGAAGTTAGCAGAAAATTCAGAAGAATTGAAAAGCGTTATGAAAAAAATCACCGATATCATTGCAATGACACGTGATACTGTCTTTTTAGGAATTCCTCTTCGCCTATATATTCTAACAGACCTTTTTTTGAAAGATCCAAACAATTTAAAAAATATGGTAGATAACAATGTTACTCTTGCCGACATTATAAAACTTTTTATAGAAGAAAAGTTTAAGTTCTGTTATAAAGACAAAGGAGGGTATGGTTTTGAAAACTCTTTTACCGACCGAGTACTTTATGGTAACACCAAATATCGCTTACTTCAGTACGAAATTCTTGCTCTGAAGACTTTCCTTCCTGTTGAGATTTTTAATGATTTGAATATCAACACTGATGACCTGCTAAATGATATCGAACAAGTCAAGAACGATTTTGGTTTGATCACAAAAATAGATGAGGTTTCCAAAAGTGCCACTTTCGTCCATGACGTTTATGGAGAGTTCTTGGTTGCCACATGGATGGTTAAAAATTTAAAACGAGTTAGCACTTTTGGTGATTTTATCTATGAACCAAAATTTAGGAATATTCGTATTCTGTTTGATCTTATGTTGGCTCATGGTTTTCCGGCGCATATTGCTGTTTTGCATAAAGATTTTGCAGGTTTGTTTCGACATCAAAATCACATAAATTCGACAGACAAAGGTGGGAGAAGTCCATTACACTTAGCTTGTTCTTGGGGTGAACCTCATCCTTTGTTGGAACCGGAAGAGATTGACGGAATTTATGTTTTAAAAAAAGCTGAGAAAGCAAATTCTGTTAGAGAGGATGATAGCTCTAAAAAGTTTCTGGAGTTTTTGATAAGGAAAAACTGTGATCCTCTTCAAAAAGATGAGTTGTTTAAGTGGAATTGCATAGAGTACGCCGATAAATCTCTTTCGCTTTACATTATCAATTTCCTTTTAACGCAAACACAGTTTTCGTTAAAAGAATTAAGTAACTGTAAAGATGTTATGTCTGTATCCTATTACTGTATTAAGTTTGACTATCAAAAAATTTTTGATACTGTGGAAAAAATTGATTACGTAATTACTAAACAAAACGGAAACAATTTAATACACTTGGCTGTCTTACACAAAAGAAATGACCTGCTGAAAAAGTTGTTAACTAATTCTGATTTTGTGAAACATGTTAATGATACAAATCATGAAAGACACGTTCTTCAGAATCCCTTTTTTGGAGCCGGTGTTCTACTAGAGTCTAAACAAAATCCTCTCCACATAGCAGCTGTAATGGGGAATGTTGAAGCTCTTGACATTCTGATCACACATGGAGCAAAAGTCAACGGTCGGAATTTAAATGGAGAAACACCGTTACATGTAGCTATAAAAAACAAACAGATTCATTCAACAGGGTACTTGTTGGAAAAAGTTTCAAATTTGAATGTGGCAGATAATATGAAAAACACAATTCTGCATGATCTCGTTGTTTTTGGAGAAGTAGAATTGATCAAAAAGGCATTGTTAAAAGGAGCTGTTTTAAACCAAAATTTTCAAAAAGAGACACCACTGGAAATTGCAAGAAGAACAAACCGCTTAGATATATTGCGTCTTTTAATTCAAGAAAAAAAAGCTTTAAATGATTCTACTCTTGATTACGTGCAAATGACGTTGTTCAACGCAGTTTTAAATGGACAGCAAGAAATTATAAATTACTTGCTTAGCCTAAATCTTGATCTAAATCGCATTGTTGAAAACATGACCCTCTTGATCCTCTCTGTACGTTTACGTCGGACTGAATTTGTTCATAGGCTTTTAAGTAATGGAGCAAATCCAAATATCAGTCCTCGACCTGGATTTAATGCACTATCACAGGCTATTAAACTTCAGTTTCCTGAAATTCTAAAATTACTCATACAGTACAACGCTAATATTAATGAGTGTAATATGAAAAATGGATTTAACCATTTAATACAAGCAGTATTTACACGTAACTATGAAATAATAGAAATTTTACTAAAGAATAACATTAACGTCAACCACAGAACAACTGATCATTGTGTTGCATTACACTTTGCTGCACACATCGGAGACGTAAAAATCGTAGAATTGCTGTTGAAACACGGAGCAGAAGTAAATGTCAAAAACAAAAAGGGGGGAACGCCTTTGCATGTCGCGACTTTCTACAGAAGAGAAAACATCGTCGAGTTGTTAATAAAGAGTCATGCTGATGAAAACGCAAAAGCTGGAGGAATTACACCAGAACATCTCAAGGAATCACCGGAACTGACATATCCCAACAATCCGTACCATGTGCCTATTCTACGTATGTATAACATAAAACTTGAACCTTTTAACATCTAATGGGTTTAAATTTAGGTTTTGGCTACAACATTAATCCTGTACTAAGCAATGTAGAAATTCGAATGCGCAGGCAAGTTTCTGTTAGTGGGTCATCATTTGTTCAATAAAATATATAAAAATTATACTAAATGTTAACTGTTTGTTTGTAAAATAAAGTGATATTTCGTTCTGGTATTTTTATTACCTCCTAGTAGATATTAAAAGAGCTACTGAGGTAGTGTTCATAAATCAATCATAAAATTTCTACAAGTTTATTTATTATTGTGACAGAGATCAAATTATAAATAAAAACAGATATAAAAGTCTTAGTTGTTGGATTAAAAATCTTGAAAACAGATGCTTAAATTTAAATCTCCTTAATTCGTTAGATTTCCGCAGCTTGCTTTGGGTTCCAGATAAACGTTTTATTTTTTAAGCAAAAAGTATGTCAAAACTTCCGCACGATTAGAGCACGATTTTAGCACGATTTTTCAAAGACGCTCTAAACAAATCTTAAAAACTTCCATTCTTCCATGCTTTGATTTTAAAGGATTTTTTATTTGTTTAAAAAGTTTGCATCTTGGAGGTTTCGCAGACGAATGTCATTGTAGAATTTTGACATTGATCCCCTTGTTCTTGTGGTCTTGAAACTTGCTCAAAGAATCCATTATTTGCTGAGTCGTCTGAAAATTACCATACGTAAGTTGATTGTTGAACCTTCTAAAAGCGATTTTTCCGACCATTTGAAGAGTTTTGATACAAAGTTCACTAGCAGATTCAATTTTCTGGCGCTTATGCTTTTGGGGGGTTTGTTTATCATAACCCACAGCTACTCGAACTAGTTCGTGCAGTTTCTTGTATTAGATTTTGATTGGCAGCAACTCTGCTTCTTCATAAAGATGAGTATTGCGTACGAACCATAGGGCGTTGTACGCTATCTGAAGATGCTTGTTTTGCATCCTCTGAAGGGCTTGCGTTCTGGAGAGACCTACATCTTTGCTGATTGGACAATGGTTTTATACATAAGCCTCATGTTTCCAGTGGAGAGACGACTGTGCAGCACCATCATCGGATATAAACGTGTTATGAGACCATTTGCCTCGTTTTTGGCTCACGTGGTGTGTGCCTTGAAGGTTATTCCTCTAGCCACAATAACGTCCAGATATTCTGCTTTGGTCCTCCAAGAAATTGGAGTTCTAAACATAAAGGCTTGGTCAACTGGTTCGACAATTCTGCTTTCGCTTGTTGGTTTCTTGGTGGACAGAACGGCGCTGCTTTTAGAAGCGTTCACGTCTATTTTCAAGCTCAGCGCTTCCGTTTCCGCGTAGAGCGCTGCTGTGGAGACGGCGTCTTCTGGACGTGGGATGTCTGACATGAAGATGTACAAAAATTGAGAAAAATCTCGTTTTGCCCATCTTCGCTCTGGATGTCCTCCCTTACAGGTAGGATCGAATTATTTTCACCAAGGCAATTAGAACGGTTGAGACACCTACATAATAATAAGCACCCTCACTTTGTGCAGAAGCCTTCTTGGTAACCCCAGAACTCAGAGGCAGTATGTAAACAGCTTCCAAATAATAAACACGTACCTAAAGCTACTGAAGTTATTCTTTTTAACTAAAACCCCACACGACATGGTGCTGCGTACAGAATTGCGTAAATCACAATAATATTAATTCAGACATAGTGTAGCTATTACTAATTAATATAATCAAAAAATACAAAATGAGTGTCGCCCTACCGCTTATAGTTGATAAACAGTTTTCGAGAAAATACAAAAAGCACGTTGCTGCATTTTGTTGGTTAAGAAGCTCAAAAAATTAATTCTACGTTTAAATTTTCTGAAGAGGAAAAGGATAAATTACGAAAAATTTATTTAACAAGTAAGCAGGCTACTCTATAAGAATATGGGGTTCTTCGAGATGAAATGATTAAATTGATGCTAGTTGGTGGTACTACAAACAATGAAATTGGACACAGACTTCTACAAAATGATAAAATTAACTTAGAAAAAACAATTAAATTATCCGCAATCACTAACAGTTTAAATCCCAAGCCTCTAAGGTGAATAATGATGGAGTAGCAAATGCAGAGTCCAATCTTGTGAATTTTGGTAAGATTTAAATCAAAGAGATTCGGTATAGTTTTCGTGAGGGAAAAAGAAAAATGTTGCCTACGCGGCCCAAGCTCTCAAAAATTACTGCTCTTTTCAACAGAAAACAAAAAAACACCACTTACAAATATATCGTTTAATAAAACAGAAAAACACATGAAACCCTTTCGCACGTTTGAGTTTTAGGAAACAACTAAAGTGTCGCTAGCGCACCGCGCAAGCTCATCAATGTCAGACTTTAACAATTTGATGTAGCCATTAAGTAAATAGCTGGTAAACTATAATACTCCTTTTCCTCATTAGTGAAAAATTACAATCACAATTTACATCATGGAATTTTCCTGTTGCTCTTTGCTGTCAATTTTTTTTATCTCGGACTTTGGCCCTCGGTTTAAATTCATCTGAATATTTTTATTGTTGGCTTAACCAAGTAAATTGGTGGACTGGGCATAAACGCAAACACAACGGTCCCAGTCCCTAAAACTAAGCAGCTGAAATTCTAAGCGTAATTGGTCTCTGACCCGGTCAACCTATAAACCTTTTATTTCTTCCACATTTATACATATATACAACATACATGGTCATTATCATCATCATTTTACAAAACATTCTACATGCTCTCTTCCCTTGCGACCCGAAGATCTGATACGATTGATCACCTCTTATTAAATTATGATCCTCGTGGATCGACTATTAACAAATAACACAAGCGTCAAATGTGGAATTTTCTTCTTCCTTCTAGAGCTTCCTAAAGCACACAGATTGTGAAAAATTCTTATTGATCGCCTTACAGAACACATCACGGTCTTTTTTCATCTTGCGGTACTACTTGCTCGGCAGCATCCTCTCCTTCCCTTTTGTCATCTTGTCGTACTACTTTTTCTCCCGTGAAAGGCGGGGGACTTGCATTTAAAACGGATTTCTGCATAGCTGTTCAAATATCGTACAAAATTAGTGTTTCTAGTGAAAACTCTGTGATATTATCAACTGTACTCTAGAGTGTGCCTACCATGACAACTTTTGTAGACTAAAAGTCACATTGTAGATATAATGTCTTGAAGTAGTCCAAACGTTCAACCTCACCTGACTTAAATTCAGACTTGATTGTGATTTTTAAGCAATAATGGCATACGATTTTAAAGATGAAAAAGAAGTAAAAGACTTCATCAAAAATTTAGGTATTGAGTATAGATTTGGATGTTACAGCGAAAAAAAACCCGAAGGTAACTTCAACATAACCTCACAATTTTTCATTTTTCCGTCTCACGAGTTAAATTCTCTTTCGCAGTATGTCATTTGTTAGCTGATTATTTGGAGTCCATCGACAAAAACTACGAGAAAGCCAGCAAAGTATATAAAAACACCTGCGATGATTATAAATATGCTAAAAGTTGTTCAAAGTACGCGACATATGCTCTACTGGGTAAGGGGGCCCAAAAATCGGACTTTAAAGCAGCATATAATTATTTTGGTAAAGGCTGTGAACTAGGTGAATCTTCTTCATGTTTCCACCAAGGGCTGCTTTTGATTACTAGGAATGAGCAACAAGGAATTCCTCAAGATCCAATCAAGGTAGTTTAAACAGACCATAATAAACGTTCTAAAAATGTTTTTAGGGCATGGCTTTATTGGAGAAATCATGTTTAGCTGAACATAGTAACGCTTGTTATTATTTATCAGGAATGTACATTTCTGGTGTTAGGAAACGTGGCGAGAATATAGATAAAGATAAAAATGCAAAAACAGAGTATCTAGTACATACAAACATGAAGAAGGCGTTTGAATTCGCGTCGAAGGGATGTGAATTTGGAAATATGTACAGTTGTGCGAATTTAAGCCAGATGTATGCAAAAGGAGACGGTCAGTTTGGTGCATTTAATGAAAAGTTGTAAAAATGTACGTTTTTGTAGGCGTTGAAAAAAATCCAGAACTCGCCGCGAAGTACCGTAAAATGGCAACTGAAATGCAGGAGGACATTCAAGGGGGTAAAACACTGTCGTTCCAAGAGGGACTATCATAATCTAGTCAGTCTGTAATCAAAACTTGTAGAAATAAATTTTTGTATTTATTAAAAGTTAGGGTTTTTGTCTCCCGCTGGTAGCGTTGGTAGTGCGATGACAGCTGTCAAGTGATAAACAACGGATTATGAATCATGGATTTTAGACTAAAATCGGTATTTTTAATAACAGTTGGAATAGTTTACGTTATAAAATACGGTAAGAACTCTGAGTTGTGTTTATTTATCTATCTACCGTTTTGCGGAGTGTCACTGCGGAAAAGTGAGGTTAAGAACTCAAACTAAAAGTTTCACTTTTTCCAGGAAATGCAATCCGAACGAAAGACAAGATGTACGAAAATATTGACGCCGCAAAGGCATGTTTCCGACGGTTAAACGGGACCCACCAAATAGGATGCACATGTGAGTTTTCGTCAATTTTAGACCGTCTCTTGTAATGAAATTACAGCAAAAAGAGGGGGCTCTACTGGTGTTATCCACTACTGTACGACCCAAGAAGACTTAAATTTCATTCTCAAAAACGGAACCGCGCCCCCTTACGTGCCTGTCATTCCTACAAAACTCTTCACAAGAGCAAATGTGGACAGACTGAAATATTCATCAAAAATTTCTGGACTGCTGGTGTACGCGACCAAGGAGAGACTTGATAATTTTACTCATGAACAACAATGTCCAAACCCTACTAGTAGTCTTAGAGGTACATGCCGTGCAAACAATGTGTGGAACCCCCATGGCACTGGTTTGCTATATCAAGACATTCCATTTCCGGTGTTTTACGTCCAAGATGAAGAAACAATTAAATTCACAAAGGATTGTTTTGAGAGACATAATAACTATTCTTTTAGTACACAAAGAGACAGGTCTTTGTGTTCTCTACAGTTGAGTTCCTTCATGTATGCTACTACCAACAGTCAGACTTGTATCAGGCGATCAAATATGTTCACAAATCTGAATCCAGAGAAGTTTTGTGATCCTTTGGGTGATCAGAACGCTTGGGCGACGTTGTTCCCGTTAGTTAGAGGACCAAACTTGACTGAACCTATCAGGGACTTTAGTTACATTGTTGTGGCTGCTCGCATGGATACAACCTCAATGTTTGAACAAACTGAGGGGGCTATTTCGCCGATTACAGGTCTCGTGACGTTGTTATCAACAGCTAAGTATCTGAAGACTATTCTACCAACTGATGAAAACTTCACCAAAAATGTTTTGTTTGTTATTTTTAATGGGGAATCCTATGATTACATTGGTTCACAAAGATTCGTTTATGAACTATTAAAAGGGAACTTCCCTACTAAATCAAAGGAGTACCTCCCTGCAATCACAATGGACGACATTGAGTTATTCATTGAGATAAGCCAAATGAACAATACTGGTAGTGTAGTGGCCCATTCTTTGCCTTTTACCAACCCAAAAGACTTCGTATTGAAGTTACACCAATTCAAAGGAAAAGTCAATTTAGACGAAGCCGAGGACAGTTTACCGCCTGCTTCTTTGCATACATTCCTGAAAAATCGGACGAATCTGCCTAGTATAATACTGGCAGATCATAAACAGGCTTATACAAATCCGTTCTACAATTCAGTTTACGATAATGCCACGAATTTGAACTACAATTACCTGAATCTAACTCAAGATGAGTTTTCAGAAGGAGATAACATTCAAACTCACATACAACAAGTTTCCACAATGCTTGCCAAGAGCTTATATAGGGAGATTACAGGGAAAACTCCAGATTTGGATGCAATAGCTGATTTGCAGCTTATTGATGAGCTACTTCATTGTTATCTTCAAAATGCAAACTGCAAGGTGCATCAAGCAATTCAGAAAGTCGTAAGTATCAATGTTTGGGATGGAAATAGTGTCTTATTCAGGAGGTTACAGGAACTGGACAAACAACCAATGTCATTTTATGTCGGTGTGGAATTTGCGCCTCATTTTATCACCACTTTGGTAGGGCTGACTTTAGGGTGGCTCACAGGGGATGTTACAGGGAAAGGAGATGAACATTGTACCAATGAACCAAAGAATTATGTAAGTAAAAGTTTTTTATTTACAAGTTTGTAGAAGTGTTGAGAAGTAATATTTGAGCAAATCGCAGTTTTATATTTTTTACGGGCAAGATTACTGTTACTATCCACGATCCAGCTTACCTTTCTGGTACTACAAATCTTAAAATTTACCTTTTTACTACTCCTGAATAAATTTTCCATACAAAGAAGAAACAAAGATCTTCATGTGTTTGTGGTTAACACGTTCGTTTATTTGTTCAGTATCTAGCGATTGTTTATGTTTTATTAGACAGACTGAAGATATTGTCTTTCTTTTAAAATACCAAAAAAGAAAAAAAATTAAGTATGTGAAACATTTACCCGTGAAATATACAGGGTGTTATGCAAATGAGTGTAAAATTTTTAACTGGAGATAGAACTCCTCAAACGGAACAACTTTTCTAGTTACCATTTTTGCGAAAACGCGTCTCAAACGGAGTGAAAATTCGAAATAGATTTATCCCAATAACGCATCTCCGCCTATGAATTATGGCTTCAATGGAAAGAAAATGAAAAAACCTTATCTACTTTTTGCCCGAAAAACGATTAGGAATGTTTTTATCTGTTGAAAGTATTAAAGGAGGATAAAATAAAATACCAACACAAATTTTCGTATAACATCGTTAACTCCGCATTGGTATACGTGACCATTTTGGCACTACTTGGTACATTCAAAAACTGGAAATTGTGACCGAAACTTGCGATAGCCAACGCGGTAGACTTTTAATTGACATGACCCGATAAAACAGGCAATGCATTTTTTGCCACAAAAAATACGATAAGATGTTTTTGTGTAAAGCCAGTGTCATTCCCACTGCCCTATTACACTACTACACCTACGTCAGCGAACGACTCGTGAAAATCAATGGGGGGCATTAACAAAATCAACACGAGATTTCGACAAAATGTTATAAAGAGAAGTTGTTCATTTCGATGAGTTATGTTACTGGTTAAAATATTTGCACTCATTTCCATAACACCTGTATATTGAACTATTATTATTATTCCTTTATAAACCATTTAAAAATTATAAACTGAGTACTAATTAATGTTTGTAATGCTAATAATTCCTGATATCAGAAGTTATTACGCTTTATTATATATGTACTACGTATTAACAGCTTTTATAATGATTGAAAGTTATCTCAAAATATTATTAAATAATGATATAGACTGTGAGTTAATAGTGTGATATCGATCGATCCTACTTTTTTCCCATTCTTGATATGAAACTTTTTAGTACGTCGTGATACATAAAGCAAAGAAGTGAATATTTTTTTAAGTTTTTTACTTTAGAACGTGTTCATAGTTTAGGACTACACTTAATTCAACTATTTTAAATGGAACGCGATTTATTGTTTTGCATATTCTGATTTGTTGGATTAAATGCTTTAAATGCCAACGTATTCATTTTTTTTAATAAAATTTTCAAAATGGGTTTGTTCAGTTAAGGTACATTTCTAGCGTTATTATTTAAAAAATCATTGCTTGTGCGGCAAAACAGTTTTTTCTGCAGGGTCCGTCAACAATTATGTTCACCTCCAAACTTTCTTTTTATTATTAAGTTATAAATATGAATGTTTTTACATATAGACGTAACATAGCCCTCGAAAATGAACAGATTTGGTGTGGTTTGGTGGCAAACTCAATTTATCTTGTTCTGTTTATAGCGAAAAACATAAAAATGATATTGAAACATGAATTAAAAACATGATAAACATGTTGCAACAATAAATAAGATGGTTAAGAGGTTTGATATTGTATGCTTTGAGGGTACACATAATTGACGAGCCTGTATATAAAACTGCTTCTAAAGCATCTAAAGCATCTAAAGCATCTAAAGCATCTAAAGCATCTAAAGCATCTAAAGCATCTAAAGCATCTAAAGCATCTAAGGCATCTAAAGCATCTAAAGCATCTAAAGCATCTAAAGCATCTAAAACATCTAAAAATTTAAAGGATCTGAAGTATCCGAAGATTTTGAAGATTCTGAATAATCTGAAAAATGCAAAAAATCTGAAGATCCTAAAAACTCAAAAAACTCATCTAGGTAGAAAGTTATGCCAAAAGTTATATAAGACCCATTCCAAAAATTTCACGTTTCAGAAAAAAACACATAAAGTTCTTGGGCCAACTGGTATATTGCACCTATTTTTTTGCGCAGTTGAACTTTATTGTTCCTAAAATCTAATCAGAGCCCACTTCTAAGGAATAATTAAAAATTTATGTTACAATTTTAATAAAAGATATATATAAAGATATATAAAAAAGTATAAGTTTTAGGTATACCTTATACTTAACAAAAATAAAAGAATATGAGAAGAATCTCATGATAGAACAGTATATAGAGTGTTCCATTTAAGAAAACGAAGTTATAACTGTTTAAATATTGTACAAAATGAGTTATAGCATCAATTAATATTAGTGCCATACGAAAGAGCAACTATTTTTTTAGTTACATACCAAATTTCAGTAATCAATTGCCAATAGTAATGTTAAAAATTTACCTTGATTATATTACTATTAAAATTTTGTAAAAAAATGAATACCTTGGTAATCTTGTATTCAAAATTTAAAAATAACATATGCATTCTTGTATCATGAATACGAAAGACAGGATCACCCTCTGTAAACGATGATCAGTTTTAGCTTTAATGCGCTTTGAGTAAAAGTGAAGAGATTGAAACATCTAAAGCACACAGGCTGTCCCATTGAAAAAATAGTTCCAATTATTTGAAAATCATGAAAATGAATGCTTCGTATTTTTGTGTTATATTGTTAAATTATACTGGAGCAAAAGATAGTTAGTGGACCTGTCTATTTTTTTTTTACTACATCTTACATTTCCAGCGTCATTTTTTTACATTTCCAGTACATCTCCGTGAGAAAATCCAAATTCGCTTGACAAAATTTCTCATAAATGACATCCTGATTTTATCCCATCTAAGGGTGCACTACCACAGCAACATTTGCTGGGTACTTTTCACCAACATCTTTACGATGTGGCTCGGTAGGCTGGCGATGCCTTCGGTGCTTGCATTCCAGAAATCCAAGTAGAGTCTCTATCTAGAAAGGATTTTACTTTGACATTGAGTTGGTAAAGGCACATTACTTACAATTATTTGCATCTTGACTTATGTACTTCAGTGTGTAAATTCTAGTTTACCGCTTCGAAATATTTCTGGAACAACAGTCACTGAACATTTGTGATATATTTTTTGTTATAGTACTTACATCTATTATGGGAAGATTTTATGCCTCCACTTTCGAAAGAGGATAACATGTGTTCTTGTATTTCTTTATTCCACTTGTTGGCTAGCTTCATTTTTCGTGCGTAATGTACTACGTTGTTTCCTTCGTTGTCAGAGATAGTTATATCTGCTTTTTTTTCCCATAAAAATTTTGCGTTTTGAATATAGCCACTTTCGAAAGCACAATGTAACGCCGTTTGACCCTTATTATTACAGGCGTCAATATGTATTCCCAATTTGAGCAAAAAATCTATTATATCTTCGTTTTGAACTGTGCATTTTGATGCAAAATGCAGGACAGTGTTTCCATCGTTATCTAAAGAGTTAAAGTCAGCGTTTTCTGCATGTAAATACTCCAAGTGCGAAAAACAAGCACTTTTGCAGGCAAAATGCGTCGATGTTACTCCTTCATGGTTTTTGGTATCCGGATGGAAACCTTTCTGGATTAACACTTTTACAATTTCAATATTTTTAGGATCGTGACATTGGAATGCAAAATGCAAAACTGTGTTACCTTGATTGTCTTTAATTGTGTAGTTGGCGTCGTTTTCTAATAAGTAATTAGCACTTTCACAAAAACCTTCTTTGACAGCGAGGTGTAATGCCGTTTCTCCTTTGTAATTTTGGGCATTTACATTGACACCGTTTTTTATAAGAAGTTTTGTCATTTTAGCGTTATCTTTCCACTGCCGCATTATCAAGTGCAAAGTTGTGTTTTGATGGTTGTCCTTTATTGTTACGTCAGCATCGTTTTCCATTAAAAAAATGGCTCTTTCGGTAGAACCTTTTTCGAGTGCAAGATGCAGTGGTGTTTTTCCTTCGTCATTTTGAGCATTTACGCTCACACCTTTTGCTATTAAAATGCTTAACATTTCATTATTGTCTTTCCAATCGTCCAGTACAAAATGCATCAGTGTATTTTTGTGGTTGTCAACAATTGTCAAATCACTTATTTCCAATAAATAGTTGACGCTTTCAAGAAAACCTTTTTTTACAGCGAGATGTAATGCTGTCTTACCTTCTTTGTTTTGGGTGTTCACATTGACATTTTTTGATATTAAATATTTTGTTGTTTTCAAGTTATCTTTGCTTGCTTCCATCATCTTGTGCAGTGGAGAATTTTTATGATAATCGTCGGTATTAAGGTCGCTTCTGAGGTCGAACAATATTTCAATATTTTCATATTTGTCACTCAAACACGCTGAATGTAAAACTGTCTCTCCATCATCATTTTTTGCACCAATGTCGATATTATTTTTTTTTACAATCTTCAGCACATTGTCGTCAATTGTTTGCCATTTTGAAATTTGATGTAAGATTGTATTACCATGAGTACACTTTGCTCCGTTTTGTAGTAATACTTCAAACATGTCATAGCGTTTGTAGTAACAAGCGTAGTCCAGTGGATTATAAGGTAAATAGTACTCTCCATGAAAGTTGTTATTTATGTCTTCAATTGTATTTATTAAAATTTTAACGGTTGCGATATTTCCTTCTCTGGAATTGATACAACTGCTGTTGGTACATCCTCTGATTGCAATGTGCAGTATATTAAAACAACTGTCGGAAAACTTCATAGTTGCATTTGCCAACTTGGGCTCATGTTTTACTAGTTCCGCCAACAAATTAGAGTAACCAAACCCTGCAGAAAAAATTGCTATTTTTTCAAGATCAAAGTCATTTCTTGATTGTCTGGTTATTTTTTCGATTTCTTGAAACGTTAACCGTTTTTCCATAACGAGTTTCTCCATAAGATATAAGCTCCCTCTGTTCAGTGAATAATCCAAATAATCAAACTGAAATAATGTGTCCCGTTGAAAGATGTTTTTACATGTATCAACGAAAATATCAATCATCTCCATGTAAAATTCTTTCTCGTGTTCCAAGTCTATTGAAATATAATATTTTTGATTAAGGTTAGAAGAATTTCCATAAGTACATGCTATGTGAAAAGCTGTACGACCACCGTCATCTGTTTCGTCAAATTTATTTTCCAAATTATCTTTTATCTCGTCAATGTTTTGATAAATTACTGCCAAATGAACAGGATTGTTTTCAGCCATCATTATGTCGAAAATTCGCCGCACATTGTCATACCTTGGTGATAGAAATTTGCATTTTAAAAGCACAAGTTTATCGTTATTTTTTTTTAACCAAACACAAGTAAAATACTCAGCAAAAGTTTGATGTTCAAAAACAGCTCTAAATTCTACATTAGAACTGGAATTGTGATGAGTGGAAACCTTTTTTATGATTCCATACTTATCACCTTTTTTTTCCAAATCATCTAAAAATGCATTATTTTTGTTTGAATCTAAATTTAATGATTTGAAATAATCATAATTTAAACATGATTTTAAAGCAGGAATTTCGTATTTTTCTAAAATTTCTTGGAAATTGAATCCAAGTTGATATCCTGTATTTTCATCAACGTGTAACTTTTCAAAATTGGATTTCTTTTTGCCTTCAAAAAAAAGCTTGTACATTTGCGTCAACACAAACAAGTTTTTTTCTTCAAGATCTTTGTATATATTGTCGTTATGAAGAAATATTTCTGATAAAATATGGAGCTGCAGCGGAATTCCCAGTAATTTCTGACTGTTAATAATATCCACACTTTTGAAAACAGCATATAAAATTTTGTCTCGTTCTGTTTTGTTATATTGGTGTTCAAGTTTCTCGTCCATGTAG
The DNA here is from genome assembly GCA_030157275.1 of Cynaeus angustus. Lineage (NCBI taxonomy): Eukaryota > Metazoa > Arthropoda > Insecta > Coleoptera > Tenebrionidae > Cynaeus > Cynaeus angustus. Next base: position 13,155,471 of record CM058065.1, read on the forward strand.
CGTTTTTGTTCCTCTTCTTTTAATTCTTGAATTTCAATTGGTTCGACTTTCAGAGTTTACTCTATTTTTTCACGTAGATTTTCCCGTGAGGACATCCATACAGATAAATCGTTTTTGTTAAAATATTTAACAGTTTCCATCACGAGATCTATATGTTTACTATCCACTTCATCCAATCCGTCTAAAAATAGTTTTACCCTTTTGTGTTGTATTAAAATCTTTTTAATTTTCGTGGTAAGAAGATCTTCTTTTTTTACGGACAATCCCAAAAATTCTGAATAGATATCTTGAGTGGTTGGTTTATCTTTGGTGAAAAAAACATTGTAGTCAATTAAATTGACGAAAATGGCCCAAAATTCCGATGGACAATTATTATTGAGAACTTTCATTAGTCTTGATTTGCCCATGCCAGGTGGCGCGCATATCACATTTAACTGATTGTGAAAATTAGCGAAAACTTCATTTTCTTGTACAACTGTGGGTTTTTGGTCGTGTTTTTCAACTTTTAAGACGCTTCTGTGTACATGAAATTGTGGTATTTTTTCGTGTGGTTCCCCAATAATGCTGTATTCTTTACGGGACATTCGAAATATTTTTTCAGTTTTGATAAATTCAGAAATGACTTCATCAATATTAATTAGTTGTTCCAAAAAAAATAGCTGGTCTTCCTTGAAGTGAAACTTGGTATTTTTTTATAATCTGCTCATAAATTTCTTTAGTTTCAGGCTTGTTCCTTAAATCTGCCAAATTTTCGAAAATCATCCAATCTTGAAAATCTTCTCTTTTCACATCTCCGATTAAAACAATTTTTTTGCTTCTGAGATTTTGTTTTAACATTTTTAAAACGGAGTAAACTGTTTGCTTGTTTTTGCTATCGACGGAAACAATAAGTGGACCCTTGTCCAAAAACCATAAAACTTTCGATTCCAAAACAGGTGGGTCGTCAGTTAGGGCAAACTGATTTTGACATTCGTGATCATTTTCTTCATTCCTCCAAATACTTGCAACAGTATTTTCATTATCATTTTCCACAATTGTCATTTCGAAGTTCATTATTGCGTTTTTGAGATTTTCTGTTTTACCGTCAGTCATGTGGGGCGTAAGGTGTTTGATAAAAGGAGAAAAAACCAGTTCGGTTATTTTTGCGATAAAGTTATGTTTTGTTAGTAAGTAACTTTGAGACCACCATGCGTTCAAGTAGTAAAGGAAAGCACAATGAATATCACAGAAAAATGACTCATTAAGTAGCTTTTTCAACGTTTTCTCAACCTCTACTACATTCTGTTGTTGTGGAAGGAAATAAAGTACTTTATTTTCTGACTTGAATTTGTGAATGGAATTTGTCGAATTTTCTTTTGGATTTAGTAGTATATCTTGATATTTGAGTTGTCGACATAATTCAGCAGATATTTTCCCAGATAGATCCTTCAAGTTTTCCAAATTGATGCTATTGTTCGTATAAAGAATGAAAACGGTATTGTCATCTTGATTTTCAGTAATACTGTTGAAGTATTTTTCGAGGTTGAAATTATATGATTTTTTCTTGTTTGCAGGAAAAAGGTCTTCTTCACGAATTGTCATTTCGTTTTCTTTATGTTTAAGTTGAAACATAAAAGTTTGTTCGTCTCCATTTCTAAACCAAATCTTAATTATGATGTCATTAAACAAGCAGGGGCTTTCTTTGTTTGAACTCATTTCAAATTCGGCTACTTCATCGCTTTTGCTTAGTTTTAAAGCAAGCAAACCACATATTAGTTGTTCAATTTTTTTTCCAAAATCTACCGTTCCTGGTTGTTTCTCGTACTAAAAAGATCGAAGAAATGACTTTTTGTAAAAAATTAAAAAGTCAGTAATAAAAACAAAAACAAAACGGGTTTTTTGACTACTAGTAATTAAACTAATCATTCCTAGGTTGATAATGACTCTGCCTTGACGTATTAACCTACGATCGATTGAAGGGAAAAGGTGTAGGTTCCTTATTATTAATCGAAATTGATTTTAGAATGCAATGGTAGAAATTAGTAAGATGCGCACGCACTTGAGGATTTTGTGATGCCTAGGTTGAAAAATGTCAAATAAAAAACAAAAAATGTACGCGATGTATCTAGATACCCCTTTCTTTCTATTAAAGGCCAAGGTCGTATGTCTATCAAATAATATTGTACTATTTATAACAAATTTAAATATAAACAACTCGTAAACTAAAGAAAACATCTACTAGTCAAAAAAATAGTGTATCCACCATGGTTGAGATGGCAGTCTTATAAACCTACTTCGGTTTTTTAATCTTGACGTTCGGGTTATAATCATGATGGATAATATACTTTTAATTGACCTTGCAATTTTTACATCTTAGTAGCTTTGTCTATCGTATTCGACAGTTCAAAATTGCTGTGCAGATATTACAGATAATCTGTGCAAATCAGTTAGAGCTTAACCTCGTACTCTAAAAGAAGTGATCGGCAGAGCTACCAACATATCTCAAATTTCAAAGAGTTGAACACTGTTTTCACATATTTCTATTTCTTCTACTTACTTTTTTAGACACAGACGTAGAGGAATAATCATTACTACACTCTTCTCTATGACTACTGGGTTGCCGCGAAAAGTTTAGTTGTAAGAAGTCATTCATTTTTACCTAAAAAAATGTAAAATTGTGATTTAATAGTTATCTTCTCAGTAACGTACTTAGAAGAGGTAAATGAAATTGTGCTATTAATGATTAGTTTTAAGGCTGTATCAAAAATGGAGCTTTAACTGTGTACTATGCGCTAGAGCGAACAACCTTAAGGTAGTACTTAAACAACCTTAAAGTAGTACTTAAACAACCTTAAGATACTTAAGTACCAGATAAACATTGCACTTTTTTATCACATAACTCTGTTACTGCTGTTATCCAAAATTGTATTTGTGCAACTAATAGAGAAGTTTGTTTTCTTAGTATTAACGTAATCTCGTGGTAGTAAAAGTTAAAAAGCAAAAAAGTAGTCTCGTAGTAGTAAACGTAAATAAATAAAATAATAAAATCTTGTTATCTGTTTTAGTTGGAGTAAATGCAATATTTTTTATATTCAGTCATAAAAATATGAGTCATATAAAGCGACTGTCACTCCGAATAAAACATATTATTTTTTTTCCAAATGTACAATCAGACAAAATTTGTGGTTTTCTGACAACTTGTGACGTTAAAATAAATACCTACAGTAGATATTATATGTTTAAATTAAACGAAGCAAGCATTTTCTCTATTATGACCTTCAAACCGGTTGGAAATGGCAGGTTGGTGGTCACTTTCCAACCGGGCTGAAAATAAAAGTCAACAATGCGTTATTTTTAAACTTTTGTTCTGATTGAGCTGAACTGAAAACTATTTGTATGACAATACAATAGCAGTATAGTTTGGAAAGTGGCAATGGAGGCTGGAAGGTAACAGTCGAAAAGTTAGAAGTCTGCAAAGCGTCACTTTCAAACTTAAAAAGTCACGCGAGTTAATAATTCAAATGTGATTGTAAATTAAATGATTTCTAGCGAATTTTTTAAGACAAACAATAAAGATGAAATGAAATGTATTTAAAAACCTCACCAAATATTTGAAAGCGTATTATCACAGAATGTTTAAGTGTAGTCAGAGCATTTAGATACGTTCAGTAACCATTTAAAAATAAAAACTGTACGTTAAATGTTGCGACATAAAATGATCAAAATTATCGAAAATAGATAAAACAATAAACCATATTAATCTTTAGGTAGAATTTTTTTTACCTTATCTGCAATTTATAAATAGATTGTCTTAAATTGCAAGGTACTTAAAGTTTACGTTTCTAAAGTTAATTGAAATTTATGACTTGTAGTTATAAAAAGTGACTTATAGTTTGATCAAGTTCCTAAGAACCACTACAAAACCTAAACAAGCTGCATTTCACCGAAACTGGACTGCTTTTGATATTCTCATAATTACCACAAGAGAATCGACGTTTTGGGGGATGATGTTGTGGTCGCAATAGTATGTTAGTCAAATAAACTAAATAAAATAAATAAATAGAGTATTTTTTTCCTATAACTTGACGAATTATTATTGGTTTACACCTATGGGGGCGGTCAAAATAACTTGTAATTGAGTCATGATACGTTATGTTTCGTTTGTGCTTACTACAAAATGGAACAACATTTGCAGTTTTTATTACAATAGTGGAATAAAATAAATGTATTTTTCTTGAAAATTTACGTTTTTTTTTCAACTGACATTTTATTTGATATTTATAAATGTGAAATAAATATGGATATACGTTTTCGGTTTCAAGGATGACTCGATTACATATTATCCTGACCGCTTGATGTTTACAGAGACCTATAGAGAAAAAATGTTCATAGAGACACATTTTAGGGCTTGTCCGAAAAAAATGTCATAAATCTCAAAATACCAGAAGCTGTCCTGTAAATTTTTATGATTTTATAGTGGCTTGTATGAACTTGGTTGGACTATAATTATTTGGTCTATCAAGAAGTAGCTTTGTTCATTTTTGGGAAAAAGTCAAAAATATTGCTTAAGAAATTATGCACTGATTGAAGCTTAAAAGTGCGTCACCATGTGCAATGTACTCTTTTTTTTGAAATATTTCTTTTTTTTGTCACTTGTCACCTTCCAAAAGAAACAGTTTTTGCCTGCATATGGGTCTTAGTTTTAGAATAAAAACTGTGAAACATCGCTAATCGTTACTCATGGATCGCTCTTCAAACCGCCTTTTTGCTGAAATTTGAAAGTAGTTTTTTTAAACCACAGTTCGAAATTGTACTAACACAGCTTTTTTACCGGAAATAGGAAACGCCATTATTTGAGCCTCCTATTAACTGATTCGCTGAGTTAGGTTAGTATGCGTGTTGTCATTGTAGTCGTACAAAAAAATCTCTTTAGAGGCACAGCAGAAATTGCTGAAATTTTATGGATCCAGTAAAATTTTCGTCCTTCAAAAAAAATTATCAAATAATAATAAAAATTTCATCTAATCAATCTGAAACTGAAGCGGTTAATGAGTATCTTGAGGAGTTTGACAAAACTGATTTTTACAAGGGAATGAAAAAATTGGAAACACGCTGCACCAAGTGCATGGTTCTTAGTGGAGCTAACGTTAAAAAAAATGAATTTTCCCAATAAGTTGTCTTTAACTTGCTTTTTTATCATATTTCTCAAACAGCCGTCAATATCCCGAGATTGCAGCCTTAACTACTGGCGTATTCACCATTTTTGCAACAAACGTTTTTTTACTTCCTAAATTATTTGATTTAGTTTCACTATTCGTACACAATATCAAGGTAAGCTAATTTTTGTAATGTTTTAGGCTGTGCGATATTACAACATGTCCCTTAGCTTAGATGAACTCAACACGACGATGTGCTACAGAATCACCATGAATTTTACCGCAGCCGTGAGTCCAGCCTTTATTATTGATGGTAAGACATCATTATTTCTAAATCGTAAAAAAAATAACTGGTCCCGAACAGGTTACGACTGGACCTCAGGTCAATACAGTACCTGGACTGAATCAACATGGCGCGATATTAAACTGAGAGTGTTCCTCAAACCGTCCGCCGCCCATGAAAACATGACCATTGCGCTTGGATCCATAGTATTTATTTTTTCTTTGTTGTTTGTATATTTTGTTAAATCCAGAGCTCATATTCTGTTCGCTCCTAACTTACCTACCTTAGCTCCAACTAGTTGCTAATGTGTGATAATTGTAGTTTTATTTATTCATAATTTTTTTAATAAAATTAACTTATAATAAAACTCAAGGTAATTTAAAAAATCAAAAACCTTTTTGAACAATTTTTCAGCTCTTATCGTCGAGTATAAAAAAATACAATTAAAAGTACGCATAGTTATGGCTCCGCTGGTGCAGGAGGAACGTAATTAGGATCATCAGATTTACATTCTTCCTCCCAGTTGCCTGGAACAACATTCGATGTCAACTCAATAACTTTGTCTAAAGGACAAAATTGATCACAGCCTGGGATTGTCAACGCGACAGGCTCGGAAGATGTTGAATTTCGTAAGAAAATCTCCAAACCGTAAATGTTGGTGATTTTGTCCACGGAGAACTCGAATAAGATTGTGATTCCATATTCTGGGAGTTGAGGGTCCCATACTTTGAAAGCGCTCAGTATATTTACTATCGTAGAGTCGTGCCCACCATACAAGAACGCTTTACGTTGCCGCGGTTTTATAGTACCATCAACTTTACTCTGCCAATCAGACAAGAGCTTTTTTAACAAAACTCCTCCCTTGAGTCTTTTAAGACGATCACTGTAAGCATTCAACACGAAGCTGAAGATCGTCGGCTCCACCATTTTGTTAGGATAATACGGCTTGATGAAGTCGGGCAGTGTTAAATTGAAACCTTCCTATAAACACAAAATTGAATATAAAGAACTTTAGAATTCTTTACGCACTTCTGCTCTAAGAGTACTGTACACATCTTGAACATCGTCGAAATTTTTCACTGCTTTACCAGTGACGTCACTTAATTCTGTAAAAAGAGAGTCGTACTCTTTGAATTTAGCTCGTACTTCCTCGGATTGCATTACGCGATCCAGCTCTATGTTGTACTGAGGGCACTGTCTTCGTACCAGCAGAAGCTGCAAGTGATTTGTGTTTTGAAGCTGATTAAGTGTTGGATATACTCACGTGGTCTTGATCTAAAGGTTCGGAGTGAACTGGTATTGGCTGCCAGTTGAGATCTCCCCATTTTTGATCGGGTTCTGGGGGCCATAATCCGGCGTTTATGGTTTGGAGACTTGCTTTAGTGCGGTCCACGTCAGTAGATTGGGTGTAATATTCATCAGGGGAGTAGTGGGTTCCTAAGAATTTTCCATAGCGTTTCCGGAGGAATTGTCCTATGTGGTATAGATCTAGTTTTCCATTCTGCAACAAACCTGTTTTTAAAGTTACTATACGCATGGTTTTGAGATGGAAAAATGTGTAAAAAAATTTCACAAGAAGCAAAATAGGAAAAATTTGAAAGTTGTAAGAAAGAAGCTGTGGAACAGCTAAAATAGAAATAGAAGAAAAAAACAACATAGTAGACAACAAGCATCAAGATAAAGAAAAAGAAAAGAAAAAGATTAAAAGACATAACAGGAGCTAATATATTTTTGTCTGGATAACGTCTGAGACAGTAGCATAAAGCGTATTTTCTTGCCCCCACACTAAAATGTAGAAATTCGTTATGTAACAAATAAAAAAAAAACTTTCACCAATCATGCGCTTCGGTAGCACGTGCAGTCCCCATACAAATATTAAAACCAAATTTATGTTGATGTCGTCTTACGCATATATACAATGTGTGTTGTTTTTACCACCCAATAATTATATGAATGACTAACACCGATAGTAAAACTGAAATAATTGACGCTATTGTAATGGCACGTTTTAAACCGGATGTCCCGCGCTAAGGAATGCGAAGGTCAAGAGAGAAGTACCTGGAACGACCCTGGCGATAAGGGTAGGAGGGTGGAAAGACCCACGGAGAAGGACACTTTTGTTCCGATCTTCTCGAGAGAAAGACGTGACAAAAATTATTTCGCTTTTTCTGAGATTTTGTTTTGAGAATTTGTTTAAAATTGTTAGTTTTCCGGTTTGTTCTTGTGTAAGCTTTGTTCCTGATATAGACCTGTGTCTTTTCCCGTGGGGGCGACGGCAAGAGCGGACAGCAAATTGTTGAGAGGGTTTGTTGATTGTAAACGTTTCTGCCCGAAAGGTATGTAATTTTATAATTGTAAATTGGAGAAGTGCCGAATCTGCTAGCGGCCAGGTACGGCGATGTTGAAACGGAATCGGCAGTTTTCTAAAGAAGTGGTGTTCTCTTTGAGCAATCGCAATCCGCGAAATTGTAAATTCCAGAACTCCGAGACCCCTTCTTTAGGCACCTGTTGTTCTGGCGTCAGATTTAGGGATTTTGTTTCGATTTTTGTAAAAGGGACGCCCAAATTTTGATGCACTCCGCTTTTGCTTGTTTTTTTTTCGCACGAGAATTTCGTTCCTACAAATAGGAAACACCAAAGGTCGCGATGTATTACGTAGGGCGGTTACAGATAAAAGTTTTTGTAGTCGGTTTGTTTCAGAGAGATGAAAAGGAAAAGGAAACTTGGAAATTTTGTTTTTTTGTTGTGTTTTATGTGTTTTCAGCCCGTTTCCACGTGGGTTCAAAATTAATTAGAGGTGATCTCCGCAATTGATCTTCGCGTTGTTAGGGGAGAGAGATCGTTGAATGCGATGTTTTGTGTTTTGACGGTGGTGAGGCTGGTGTGATGAGCTTATGAATGCATGTGGAGGGAATGAAAGTGTTAGAGGTTGGCCGGGTCAGGAACTCCAAATTCGATTAGAAAATCGGGTGTCGAAATGGACTGGAGCCCCATTGGTTGCTGCAAAGTTCGGCAAGGCCGAGTCCAAGCGTTGACTCGCCGTGGCTCGAGCCCTCCGTCCCCGGTTTCTTTAAGAGAGGTCACAATCCAAAGACCTAACTCTAAGACGAAAATATCCAAACCAAAGAGAACCAAGGAAAGCTCCGAAAATCCGCAGCAGAGTCTGAGGACGGAAATTATAACACGTTGTTGTCAACCGCACAGTTTTGGTAAGATCAACCATTAATCGCCGCGCAGTACAGTTGCGTTACTTTGGTGGTTTCCTGAAATTCAGAGACAAACAAGCAATTGCGAACCTGTCCCCTATCATGTAAAATGTTGCATGCATATTTTTGTATAAATTGTATGTAATTTTGTATGTATTTTTTTTTTGTAAACGGAAGTAAATTTAAGGGAGTTTTGGAGTATGACCGTGTAGGCAAGGTTTTTCCCCCTGTGGGTTTTAGTCCAGCCGGAATTGAAATTGTGATGGGGAAAATTTACTCACTCCCGAGGACTGTAGTTCGTTCTCTTTGATCCAAAATCTTGAAAACACCCTCACACAATGCAGTTCTAACGGTCCTTTGCTTTGTTAAATAATAGCTCATAAATTTCCTAAGTAAAGTCCCTAAATATAACTCTCTCTCTCTCATCTAGTTGTTTCATTACCCTCTTCCGCTTGTGTCGTTTAACCACGCTATATTTTTTTTTTTTGGACCGAGACCCGTTTTTTTTTGTGTCACAACGTAGGTTCCGACCATTTGACGATCACCGCCACCTTCTGCGTTTGAAAGTTTAAATTTTCGCGGTCACAAAACCCGCCATATTTTGTTGTTGACTTTGTGCGCAGGTCCATTTTGCAAGGCGGGTCTTTTGGGTTATTACACTATTTTTAAAAAATCGTGAAATAATTAAATTGAATTCAATTAAAAGAACATTTAACGAAGAAAGAAATAAAAAACTACAGAAGCTTATAACGGACAAACTTAATAACATTACTGAATTTACGGAACAAATTCTTAATTCGGACAAAGCCCTCTTGAGCGAAGCGAATCCAAAAAATATTTTAGCAATCGAGGAAAATGTTTCAAAGAATGCAGAAGCCAATGATCTAAGCGAATCGGGTCATTTATTACCATTACCAAAATCACCTTTAGTTTGAAAAACTTTCACATTTATTATCATTAGACATAAGAAATCGAAATGCAAAAATTGATACAACGATACCTGACATATCAACTAAATTAAAATAATTAAATGCATACATTACAAACGCAAAGAAATCACAAGAACAAGAAAAAATTGATAATTTACAATATATGTATTCACAGTTGAAAAAATATAAAAGTGTTTTAGAAGATATTCGAAGAAGTCCTTTCTATAAAAAGGATAGTAGCAGACAGCAAACAGGAAGCGGCATTTTTTCAGATCCGAATAAAATGGTAGAACGTCTTGATCTATTAATTGCGTCAAAAAATGCTGGAAATGATTCAGTTGAACTATACCGTGTGATCCACAATTACTTAGATCAAGGAAGTCTTTGAGATTTTGGACGTATGTCTGATAGAGGTTCAGCTCTGGTAGGTATAAAGTATTTTTGGTTGCATACCCCAGTTTAATTTAATTAACTGTGTTGGCACGTTTATAATATTCAACTTGCTTGGCTTATTATTTGTATTTAATGCTGTAAATAAATAAAAAATACCAACTTGGAGTTTAAAAAGTAAGGAAAAAGAGAAAAGATTATTTAATTAGTAAAATACGAGAAAATTACGGGAAAACCAATGGCGTAAAGAAGACGTCTATTAATCTATAAATCTGGAGGTAGCAATTCATGATAAGCTTGCATTTTGTAAAGATGCATACGCAAGTCCTTCTTCAAAATTTTGTGGCAAGTTCCATATATCAGTCCAGTTTCCTGAACCAAGTGTCGCAAAGAAGTTGATGAATTATTTAAAATTTGTCGGCTAACATTATCTATGGCATCTGGGATACGTATTGTTGGCCTTCCCACCCCTTTCTTGTGTTGCACGCTCCCGGTTTAACAAAACACTCTAACCGTATTTCTTACGATGTTAAAAAATCTGCTTCCATGAAGGCAAAATTTGGGAAGTTGTGCTGAAATTCGGGCAAACAGGCAACAGAGCTATACGTCCATTCTCGTTATGAAGAACACCATTACGAAAATAAGATTTTATTATGAATTTTTTGTGTTCTGAACTAAAAACCATTTTTACGTTCAAGTTTATTTAATAGTGACAGTTTTTTGACATTTATTAGCTGAAGCTAGCAAAGATACGAAAAATCTGACACTCTAAAAGTCATAGCCTCCTCTTATCTAAATAATTGTGGATCGTTCGGTATAATAAATGCGTAGAAATACTTGATACATTGTTTAAAATGAAACTCATAAAAAAGTCAGATCACAAAAGAAAATTCTCGACGCTGGGCTGATTTCTTCAGAGTCGTAGACCGTCTTTGACTTCGCCTTTGACTCCGGAATCTTTAAATCCCCTCGTAAACCTTTGGTGAACTCTGGGCTGATTTCATCAGAACTTGCTTTTTTAAACCGAATAAATGAGTCTAACACATATTAGATCTAAAGAAAATGATTTTGAAATAAGTTTTTCTGAAAACCCAATTAACTTATCCACATTAAAAGGTAAAATTGCAGCAAGTCTCTGGTATAGTTGGGTGAAGAGTCTGTACGATGAAAATGAATTAAATAATTACATCTAAGAATATTTTGGAACATTTGAAACACCCCCGTTTTATTTTGATGTAAATTATGCAACTAATTGTTTTATGTTAATTATACACGACATAGATTATGAAATTGACTTTTCCCACGGTAAGATACATGAGCTATTAGGATTTGATAAAAGAATATATAAAGAAGGAATAAACTATGCAATAAAAATTGGTAATATTACCATCAAAGATATTGATCAAACTTTGATTCACTGTTCCTTAGTTTCATCTAGTTATCAAATAATCTCAAAAATGATGTTATATTCGCTTTTACTCTAAATATTTCACCTAGATCTTTAATTAATATTGAACCAACGCATCCAAAATATTTCCCAATGAATCGTACGGACTATATATTTTATATTCGCATTTTCGTTACAAATCAGCTAAATCAATTGATCAATTTTAATAGGGAGTGCTTCAATTTTGTTCTAGATATTCAATAATTCTTTCTTGTAGAATAAATGGTACTTGTCGTTCATAGAAAACAATTATTTCCAAAACAATATGGGTTTGGTCTTAAATATCATAGAGACATTAGAGGTGCAAATATTTTTCAATCTATAAAAAATTTGCTATATCAGCATTAGGCTTTTTATATCGCACTATATCAAAACCTTTTTGGAAAAATAATAAAGAGGATATCATTCAAGGTTTTCTACATAAAGAGGAAATTATAAATCCTATTTTAAACAAAATGAACATTTTCGAGGAGACGGATTAAAAGGTTAAGCCTAAAAATCGATTAACTAAAAAATCGAAGGATATCATTAAAAATTTGCTAAATTCGAGTGAAGCCCTCATGATCGAAGGGAATCTAGCTGAGGTTCTTTTTTAAAAGCTCTTTTTTATTTAAATAAATGGAAAACGTTGTAGACAATTTATGGCGTATTGATGCATATAATTGATGGATCAATAAAAAGTTATATTTACAATGAAATAAGAGAAAGTAATATCAATGTAAAAGAACTTGAACAGTATACGTGCTTATATTTTTGTCAAATCCAAAACTAAAAACAATCCAAATAGTTATGCAACTATATCAAATAGTGGGATAAATGATTTTAACTATATGAGGTTATTCTATGAAGAAGCATTAATAGAAGAAACAAATTATGTGGGTGTTGCTACGTTAATTTCAAATCTGATTGAATTTTCAGGAGATGTATCTGATACTTCAGCATCACAATTATGTTGTTATCCAGACACAGCAGATTCATCAGATCTCAATCTAAATATGATGCGCAAGATAAATCTAAAAAATTTATAGATTTAGACGTTGATATAAAAACTATTGTTTCAAAAATCACAAATAATTCTGCATTCAATAAAGGATATTTAGAGAGATGGTTGATAACAAAAATTGAAAAAATTATTATAAAATTTATTCCTTTATCTAAAATTTTTCGATTTGTACAAAACTATAATAAAGTTTTGAATGGAAAAATTCGCATTGAATTACGTAAAAATCGAGTGAAATAGTATATTAAAATAAAAGTTTGAGAAAGCATTGATTCCAGCACGCGTTTGCAATTCCGATACGAGCCGCGTAGCGGCAAGTGGAGGGACAAACAAGTGCTGGAAGAGCTTTCTGAACGCGTGTTTTATACTATTTTTTCTATTTTGCACCACTTAATTTCTTTTTATATAAAAGAAATAAAATTTTGAAATTTAGGGAATTTTATCAAGGTTGGGTACAATGATTTAATATTATTTATTTCATAACAATTGACGTTAACTTATTAAAAACATTGCTCATATTCACATTTTGACATTTGACGATGACGTTTTACGACCATGCCGCCAACGCGACAAAACTAAAATACACCAGCCGTAGTAAAGCATCCAAATTCTCAGTAACGAACCCAAACAGGTGCTTTACTGGCTCTAGTAACGACGCAAAATCGAAAAAATATATTACATGCCAAAGTTGATGGAAATTATGATTATGAAATATCTGATATTAGTTTGTGGATCCCAATAGCAAAACCCTATTGTAACATATTGTAAAATAAGATTCGATTTAACAGAAAGACCTAATAATACTATTAAATCAAGAGAAAAACAGATTGGTGAAATTAAAAAATGTAAAAAGGAGAAAAAAAAAACTGTTTCCGCCCACACAGATAGGTGAAGGCGCTGGTTCTAACGGATGAAAACGCTCAGGATGAACACCATTTGTTAAACAAGGTGTGCCCGCGAATATGTAGTTTTTAGTCGCATAATTATTGAAGATATAGTTTAGGTCATCCTCATTTTTTCAATCGCGGGTGCCTGTAGACGCCAGGGATTGGTTTCTTTGCAGACGACAAACGTGGTAAACCAAGAAAAAATTCTGGTCAAGATCATCGATACGAAAACCAACAAGAATAGATCCTTTGTCATATTACCAGGAAAACATAATTTATTGCACATAATTAGAAAATACTTAGCCCTTTGCTCTAAAGTAACGTCACACAACAGATTTTTGGTCAATTATCAAATGGAAAAGTGTACAGTTAAACGGGTGGGAGTCCACAAAGTTGGTGGTTTTCATAGCATGGTGGCCAAATTCTTTTTAGCTAATGCTTTTTCTTATACGGGCCATTCTTTTCGAAGGACCTCTGCAAGTCTCCTGGCAAATGCAGTGGAAGTATGACTGACATAATGCGCCATGGGTCGCCACGTCGAAGAATTGGAAACAAGAAAAGTCAACGTTGCGACGAAAATTCTAGGCGGAGCGGGTCCTTCATCTGATCATAACGAAATCGAAGAAAGACATCAAATGCGTGGACCGCTCTCCATAAACAGTAATGTGAATTGTGTGGTTAATCCTATTAATAATTACTACTCTAATAAGTACTCTCCAGATTAGATGTTTCGGATTTATATTTTTGTAAAATGTTCATAGGTGTAATAAAATATTTGATAAGCGGCCGTTTTATTTTTCTTTATGGCCGCCGTCCTTAAAGAGCCACTTTATGGCTACAAAAACATATCATAAAGTATCGATTATTATACAATCGGACATAAAAGTCTTTTTTTATATATAAATGGATCATAAAAAAATTATAATAGGTGAGATAGATAACGATGTAAATATAGATAGAACATACAAATTTTTTAACATAATACAAAGAGAGAGAGGTTCAGCTAGTATAAAATTATATTTAATATAACTGAAAGATTTATATAATATAAACGCAGAAATAAAAGATGAAGGCGATCATACAACTGTTAAATTTGTACCGTTTGTGAGATTTTAAGATTAATTAGTCCACGTTGTGGACGACTTTTATATGGATTTTTGTTACGTCTGGCAAATTCAGTGGTCGGAGACTCATTTTTGTGCTGAAGTGGCCCAACAGAAAAACCGGACAAAAAGGCGAATTTTAAGTGTTCTTGAAGGGTGAATTCGCTTCGCTCATGAGGACCTTGTCCGAATTTGTTAAGTCGAAATCGCATTTGTATGTGTGCTAAAATGACCCCAATAGAAAAACGACAAAAAAGCGAATTTTAACTTTTAACAAAGCTAGGTATTTTGAAAAATATAGTTTTGCTTTTTAAAAAATACCTTTGAAAACAAAGTCAAAATGTTTAAAAAAACAAAGTATTCTAAAGGGGCATTATTAGTAGTAAAGTGTCATTCACTTTATTCTTCATCGCGTCCCAAAAAAAAAATTGGGAATTCAAACCTGGGGAATGAACAATTATTAAAATTTTTGTTTAACCGTTGTCTAACATCTACAGCATCATGTGTAGGTGCGCCATCAAGCTGAATTCACATGTTACATTCTCTGGCTAATGGTATTGTTCCATTCGATATTTAAAGTCATGCGATTGGGTGCGGGCCTAACAACTGATTATCAATTATTCGTGTACAAACATTTAACCAAATTTATGTTGATGTCCTCCTACGCGTATGACGTGTGGATTTTCTACCAAACAATAATAGTTATTATGCTGGTTAAAAATTCTCTCCCTCGTAAAAGCAGACCTGTTAGTCGATAACATGTTCTTTAAAAAGTTGTCTCTTTCGTGTTCCCCAAGCAGCCAACGACAAAATTCGGAGTTGATAATCTGCTGGTGTTAAAGCTTGAACCTTCGAGAAATGGTATAGATGGAAATTTTCTTTCTTCAATTTTTTTTTGTACTAAACTAAAGTGAACATCATGTGCGACTGCTCTTGTGCTCCGTCAGGGTTGATTTTCAAAAATATCAATAACTTCTTCCTCTACTCTTAGAGTTCTTGCTGTTCGGGGATGGCCTTTGTCGGAAGGAATCACATGTCCAATGTTATCAGTTTCTCTCAAACGCTGATCAAGTTTTAAAACTACATTTTTATCTAAGTGACGCCTGAGACGGTAACGTAACGTATTCTCTTGCCGCCACACTAAAATTTTCATTGAAAACTCCAAAAAACTTGATAATAATTAATTATTGTTACACAATGAGACAACCTAACCAAGGAAATTATTTAATAATTTTTTACATTTTTCATAATTTTACGTATAAATTCAAGAATTTCAAAAGCCCATAAGTTTTTATAAATAAAGGCAAAATATTCTCCTTGGGTAACTTCATTCTTTGTGAATGTTTCATGTACATTCTTCCAAATTTTAAGATATCAAATAAACAATTTTTTTGTTAATCAACTTTTTAAGCGCCAACTTCAAAAAGCAAAAAATCAAAAGATAGTTGCGGCCCATTTTGTTATGAATATTTTTGGAGTATTTAAAGTTGACTACACTTTAGCGTGGTACACAGTTAGTGGGTCATTTATGATAAACTCTGTAGGTTGTAGTTATAATAGAAATTCAACTTTGTTTAATTACTATGTTTAACATTGTAGGCACTCTAGTTGCTACAGTCTTATCGATCTAAACTACCAAAGGTCTCGTTTTTAGTCTGTCTATCCATGAGAACACAGACGAACATTTTTTTTCGATTAGTATGCGATAAAATTGTAAACCAAGTAGCAAAACAGGTTTTAAAATACACAGTTGAAAAAATCAGTTAATTCGTTGGTTTTGGTTTAGCGTTTGCTCAAAATTTGTGAATTTGTTGATTTTGGATAAAAAAAAATGCATTCGTTCCCTCATACAGTGGCCAAGAAATGAATTTTATGGTTTTAGAAATGATCTTCTGAAGAGGCTTGCGTCAAATGAAGATTTCTATACTATTTTTATGCATTTCGCGATGCTGCCTAACCAGTTCTGCACTACGTATCTCGAAGAGGAGATAACTACAGCAAAAATATTGTTCTTATAAAAACGCACGTGTCTATCACGATGGTGATCTTGTATTATCCATAGCACCAATAAATTTTGTACATTGCTACAACGTCTAACACAAAGCTAATCCTTGTATTTTTATCCGCATACATTATTATTTATTGAAATTAGTAAACCTCAATCACATCACGATTAAAAACAAAAATGACGTGTTTTATTTATGCAAAATAATTTTCATGATGTTAAACGGAATTCGCAAACCAGTTCCCCAGCTTAAACAAAGGATCCTCTAATGTAAAATTCCCCGTGACACCAATCCATGCATTACAGTTCGGTTCCACTTGACAACTTTGTAAACAAAAACAATGAAGTGTACTCACATTTGTCAACTGCCCCCAACCCACGGGATAAAAAGTTTCATTAATGTAAGGATCCTTCGGATATGTGCTTGCAGGCGTCCTCGCTCCATGTCGTAAAACCTGGAAAGATCAATTTTACAAATGACACTCTACTCTTTTGTTGCCATACCACATGTAATAATCGGAGTTCTTTAGTGTCATCATTTGCACTCGAATGAACTCCTAGTCCAATGATGGCGAAGAAAACGATAGTCGTAAACACCATAGCCCCGATTATTGTGCGTTTTCTCATCTACAAATATTCCATTTTGACTATTCCACAAAATTCTCACTATTGACCCAAAAATCAAGAAAATTAACTTGTAATTAATTTGTAATTAAATATGACTTAAGAGGGTCAAGGATGGTGATGTGTAAATATTTATTTAGATACTTACTCTTTGTTAATAACAACGCACTACGCTAATTTGTACTGTAAATAACTTTCTCCGAAACGACAGACTACTGTTAACTGGTTTAGACTGTAACACGACTATAACCTTGACACTCGAAGCGCCTCGATTCTGCCATAAAAGGATTTGTTAATTGTAGAGAAACAATTATTTTACCTTGATAAAAATGCGCGCGCGTAAATTTCCATACTGATACATATTATAAAATGATAAGGTTTACCACAAAGATCTACCTCCCTTTCTCTTCCTCCATTTTGTTTCAATATGCAAAGGATCCGCATGATTTAAAGCTCATATACACCATAAAATCATTTATTGTCAAGATGATATGCACACGTCAATGGCTTAAATGCACTTTAAAAAAATTGCGAAAGAAAGATTCAACACTAATAAGAAGAATTACACTTTTTTTGGTGGCGTTCACTTTTTGTATAAGAGACAAATAACACAATTAATTTGTTGGAGACTCCGACGTCAAACGAAAAGTCAAGTACGCGGATCTCGCAGAAAACAGAACTTTTCAATAAACTTTTAGTTGGTGTCTTTCGTCGAAACCAGCGGAATGGCCAGCGTTTCTAACAATGAAGGTAGTACCGTCATAGTGCATTCTTCGTTCTCCTCGCCTCACAAACAAGTGGCGAGTTTGTCCCATGGAACCTGTGCAATGGAGGTAAGGGGATGATACCGATGCGGAGCCGTTGGTCGGAGAGGTCCGGAGGGAAAATTTGTTGCTGTTGCGACCAACTCTGAAAAAACTTGGGTGTTAGAAAATAACAGAGACTTTTGGTTCTAAAAGACAAATCTTTTACAAGGAAATAAGAACTCGAAATGCATAAAGTTATTTCCCAATTTTTACTTCATCAGGGCCTATTTCAAATAGTTAGATTCCCTCTTGCTTGGATTCCAAAATGTTCAATTATAGTCATTTAGATACATTGACCTTTAGGGCTTCTGCTTGGGTTCAATTTCAATTTCTCAGGCTTCTAAGCACTTTTAGATTCTTAGTTTTTCCAAGTTCAAAATTCCAAGTTTTTCTTAGGCCTTAAGCTTGACAATTTTTAGTCTTTTATTTTTTTAGCTTTGAAATTCTTCAGAGTTTTCAGGTGTTCAGATTTCATGTTCCCAAATTATCAGATTAAGTTAACATAAGTTTATCAAGACTTCAGTTTTCTAGGAATTAATAAGGCTCTAAGATTGTTGTTTGTTAAGTTTCTATAGATCCTATAAATCTTAGATTTTAGATCTTAGATCTTAGATCTTAGATCCTCTAGGCAGTTCAGTTTATCAAACTAAGAAACTGAGAAACTGAAAACCTGGGAACGTAACTCCCTAAATATTTACAATCTGATATTGAGAGTATCTCGGAAACCTAAAGTTTGATAACCTAGAAACCTAAAAATCTGAAATTTTTCAAACATAAAAAACTGCATTCAAAAATCAAATAATATTAAATCCATATGGTGACTTTTAGTTGTCATTTTGAATGTCAAGACAATCTTGTCTTCTGAACACGAATTCTTTTTTAGTGTTGAAAAAACTCGATAAAAACTCTGACAGTAATAGGAAAAAAAAACAATGAGAAAATCTAGTTTGATAATAGAAAAGGCGTTTTTTCCATTACCAGAAATTGTGTTCGCAAATTTTGAATGAGGTAAACTTGTTTACCACACGAGAAAATTAATATAAATAACGATCGGGACATCAGCATCCTAATACCTCGCAAATTAAGAGCAGGGAAACCAAGAAATTTTCGGAATTTTAAAATTTAAGAATCCAAAAATCAAAAATCCAAAAATTTCTGAGTCTGAAACATTGATGCTTTAGACAAATAGACACTTCAGAATGAGAAAATTCTTAAAACTTGAACCTAACAAGCATTGAAGAACCTGAGTGTCTTATATGCTGAGAATCTGCGAATGTTGATAACCTGAAAAACTTATAATTCTAAAAACTCGATCATTGGAAAAATTGAAAATCTGAGAACTTGCAAAGTTGAAAACCTGAGAACTATCAAACTCACCGCTAAAGTTTTAAGACTTAATCGTGAATTTTTCCTACAAAACTACTTTATTTTTTTAATAAAAAAAAATGAAAACAATATATTCAATATATATGGTACTTGTTTCTCATTTGAACTCGCAAACCACCCCCAAAAAGTTGGTTCAGGTAGGTACATTTTATGCCGTTTTTTTTTTCAATTTAAATAACGGCTTGAAAGAAAAATGTGATAAACTCTAGCTGAGCACAATTTAAAAGAATGAAATGCCAAAAGGAAAAGTTCTCGGCCGTTACCCAGACGCATTTTCGAAGGAATTGTTTTCTTAATGTTTATACTCTTTTGAGTATTTGAGTGAGATACATAGTGAATAATTAGAGAACATGTGTAGACATTATTCGCTATTAAATGATAAAAATGATTGTCACTTTGATAGAAAACCCACTTCTCAAAAAACTAATATAACGGGAACTACAGAAAATATAATGGCCAATGTGGCGTTATAAAATCAAAAAGTTATACCCCAAGAGCAAGTGAAAAAAATATCCAGAGAGATAACAGAAAATACAAAAAATTTCAAAGAAAAATAAGAGAAAAAAATAGGAAAGAACTGCAGAGACAGACACGGAAATGAGGAAAAAGGACACGCAATAAATAATATCACAGAAAATACGCAGTATAAGGCAAGAAAATAGAGTTAATAAAAGAAATAAAAAAAAATAAAATTAAAATCATAGATTTAGCGAAACTAAGAAAGCAAGTCGTGGGAAAACAGGGTTAACAGATTAATTTGTTCTGTTATCCAGGAACCGAGCCAGACAAGAAAAAACAAAGTTGTTGAAATAACAAATAAACTAAACAAAAGATGTAAGATTCAAATTGTAAAAAAATAGTTGTAGTTGTAACACATAGTATAAATATACCCACTCGTAGGAAAAACAGAACAACGAAAAATACAAAAATTCTACGAAGAGACACTGATCCACAGGGGATAAGAGAATAAAAGAAACAGAACAGGAAATGACCAAAGTAGAGGAGCAGGATGCACAGGATAATATGAAGAAAGAAACTAAAATAGAAATGGAACAAGAATGAATTCTTCCAAATAAATAATTTCAAAAAAGAAAAATTTTTCGTTATCAACTTTACTGTATACACGGAAGAAACGAGCAACAAAACAAATAACATAAAAACTGAAAAATAGCATAGGTCAGAACAAAACACAGACCAGCCCTAGCTAAAAATAAAAATAAGAGAAAGCAAAACTGCCGTAAAACAAAATAAGAAAAATAAAACAAAAAAACGAGAAAAAAAGGAAAAAATACCAGGAAAAAAACAAAAAAAAATTGAATTGTAAATTATGAAGTTGATAATGAGTTGAAGGTAGTAGAAAATTTAAATTTTGGCATAAAAAATTTAACATAAAATTTTCCCTCAATGTCTACGCAACTACATAATTTATTTCAAAATCTATTCGTTAGTTTATAAAATTAATTAAATTAACTTGAATTAAAATATTACATTAAAAATAAAATTTCAAAATGGAAAAAAGTTTAACAAAAACTAAAATAGAATAACTTAATTTCATTAATTAATTTTGTCTTGTAAGTTAACACATAGATTTTTGTAAGAAAATATGTAGCTGAATATAGGATAACTACACTTTTAAAATAATACATATAATAATACATTAAAAAGATTCTTGGAGGGGTTGTCGCTGACAGTTCGGAGATGACGTCAATTTCGTTCCTTTTTATGCGCGAATTTTAAAAAAATCCTTCTGTTTAAAGTTTTTGCGGAGGTTAAATTGTTGTTGACCTGTATAGGCTTTGCCGTCTCTTCGTTATTTAGACGCCGAGACAAAAAATGTTCAACGTTAAAAAAAAAAACATATTTTTTTTGTATTGTGTGCGTGAACTATAAAAACTACAAAATTATTTTTGGTCAAATTGTGTAAACCCAATTTTATATCAAACTGAGTGCGATGCTGATCTTCCACAAGACACCGAAAGACAGTTACACTTATGAAGAGTTTTCCTTCTTATGGAGGACATTTGTTGAGGTAGTACTCAACTTTAATATAAGTTCACACGATTCACACGATTTGACTGAAAGTAATTTCCCACATAGAATTTTCCATGCCCTTTAGTTACATGATCACAATTTCACCATTTGTGCCCTATGTTTGCATCTAAAATATCCGAAAAAAATTGTATACCGAAAAATATATCACATCAGACGGTGCTGAGGTTTTTGTAGATGCATAAATTTACATACAATACATTTTTTGCAGTCTCATCCACACACACTCTAAATTAGCCTTAATTTAAAAGACACCCAAGTTACCTGACGAGGCCATCCGCAGTTTGTGAAATTCTCACGTTGTTTATGATCCAGTTGTCAGTACGGTCCTCAGTCAACCAATAATTGGCAGATTGCAAAATACTGACCGCTTCATTGACCAAATGAGTACCAGGAGTCATACAAGCAAAATCGACATTACAGTTGGGACGACTACACAGAGTTTGATAATTTTTTGAATTTAGATCATTTTTACTTACTTGTAGAACACATCCAGTGTTATGTCACCTGTCAAATCTGTAAAGGTGTCTGTGGTAGTCCTGGTACCTGCAGAGTCTACCAGGTAGACTAGAGCACACTGGTCGCTTGTAAAACTCACTCCTTTGTACCACATCTTTGCATATCTACAAAAAAATGCATATAGTCCAGTCAAAATACACAAAAAAATGAAATTTCGGAAAAATTCGCATAGAACTGAAAGTTGGTACAGATCTTATAAGGTACCTGAGGCAAATGAGACCCACCTAATTTTAAAAACCTAAGAAATTGAGTATTTGGTAATATAACTGTAAAAACAAGTTTCTAGTGAACTTTTTTTAATTGCACAACTAAGAAAAATAGAAAAAGTAACTCAAAAGTGAGTATTTAAAAAATTATTTAAGTTTTTTTAAACAGTATTCGCGGGTCACATTAAACTATTTTTTAGGAAAAAAAAAAGTATCATTTTTATAGAAAATTGCACAATCTACAAAGCTTGTAAAAACAACTTTTACGATAACACTCACCGTTTAAGAGATATTTGCGAAAAACCGACTTTGTAATCTTTGACCTTGAAGAAAATGTACAGCCAAAGAGGGATTGAAGGGGGCTTTT
The DNA here is from genome assembly GCA_030157275.1 of Cynaeus angustus. Classification (NCBI taxonomy): domain Eukaryota; kingdom Metazoa; phylum Arthropoda; class Insecta; order Coleoptera; family Tenebrionidae; genus Cynaeus; species Cynaeus angustus. Next base: position 13,177,813 of record CM058065.1, read on the forward strand.
GACAGTTTATTTGTAATGTTATATTTAAAGTTCGTACTAATTTTGAGTTCTATGCGAGTTTTTCCTACGTTGAATGTCAATTTTGACTGAACCAATATCATATTTGAGTTGGGGAATCAGTTAATCACAATTAAAGATTGACGTGGAATACGAAAAACTCTACCCACTTACTTGTTGTTGCCTTGCCCATCATGGGCCAAAATCTCTACCCTGGACCCATACTGAAGCACCCTTCCATTGGGATGAATTAACGCCGACGAGCTTCCACTAGCATTCAACGCCAAAACAATATAATTCTTCATATTGATAATTCTGATGGCCCGATCAAGCGAGATGTCTACACGAATTCTATCATGTAAACGTAGTGAAATGACTCCATGAGGAGTGATGGTTGTCCCACCCATATACCCCTCATCGTTCCAAGCCTCGCTCTAAAACCCCTTTTGAGAATTTTAGCACCAAACTATAAAACACTCACACGTTCAAGTCATCCGGATAATAATTTTTAACCACGATAGGTTTAGGAACATAGGGAGACCATTGGGAGGGGTTATCATATTTGTTCAACTCGCGGGGAGTTCCCAAATCGTCGCTAATATAAGAACTTGTTGTGTAAACGCTTCTACTTCGAGGACGTACTTCTCGACGGACATTTTTCGATACTTTTGTTAAACTATCTGAAAATGTTACTACAAAGGAAGATATGGGGGCTTAGGGTGGAAGAAAAACGTCTCACCTTTAGGTTTATATAGTTTGTTCATATTTTTGGGAAGATTTCACAAAGAAAAACATAAAAAAACTAAACTTGTTTACATGTAACAACTGTCTAATTAAGCACACTATGTTTTTTTTTTTTTAAATAAATAGAAGGGTTCGCTTTATCGGAGCTGGCTTTTGATGAAGTCGATTTTTTCGGAGGCTGATAAGTTCGCAAAAGAGAAGGTGTATATCTGCAACAAGCATAAATAATCACTTAAAACATTATCAAATAAAAACTAATAAGTAACAACACTGTTCAAAATTAGCATTATTTAATTTTAAGATGGCAGACAGCAATCTCACAACCAATAAAACAAAACTATTTTTTAAGCCCAGAAAAGTAGTAAAGAAGACACAACATGATGGAAGATCATTTTCGGAAAATCACAGATAAATTGGAAATTTGATAAGCATTTTGGGCACTAGACCGAATTAAAGGAGCTGAGTTAGGCTACAGGAGACTGGACAAATCAAACTAGAAGAAGGAAATCCATCTCGTGTTCTTTTCCTACGTTAATTTTTCTTGGTGGTTTCCTTCATCTGTCAGGTGAGGTCAGTTTTGTGATCTTCATTTTCTTCATTAAATTCTCGTCAAATCAGCACATATTTCTGTTAGTGTTTTAGTTGCACTGCTGTATTTTCGATACTTTCTTTTATGTAGTCCTTTTAGTCCAGACCTTCATATTATTGTTCTAAATAAAACGTAAAAAGTCCTTCTCGATTGGTGTGCCCTTTAAAACGTTAAATATTCTTACGGCAAAACAGGTGTTACCAAATTTCTCACAAAAAAATCCCGTAACCCGCTTTGACGCTAAACCCCCATTTAGCGATGAGAACTATTTTACATTTTTTTTTAAATCTGGTTTCTGTAAACTGTACGTAGGATAAACAATCTTTCTTTATGTTCTACTTTGTGTTGGAATTGCGTACTTATGTTTGTCTATTTTGTGCTATTTTTTCCATTTTCTCACGCTCAACGTGGTTCTAATATCCCATGTCTATCTGATTTCGCTTATTTTTGATTCTACTTTCACTCACATTCCAATTGCTCACCTAAATTTCAACGGTGTTTTTCTACTACTTCTTATTTTTTTCGTGTATGTTTGATTTTCTTTATTTGGTTCATTCCTAGACATCTTTTACTTCGTGTATGCTTAAATTCTTTTTTCGTTGTTGTAAAATTTTCTACTTTGTACACATTGTCATCCACATCTGACCCTGTGCCCTTTCTCAATTGTTTCCTTCATAAAAGGAGTTCTTTTCCATCAATTTGTATCTGTTCAGGAAACATATCAATTAGGTACCCAAATTTTCCTCTTTTCAATCACTGCGTTTCTGTTGTGTCTTTTTAGACATAATGTTTGCTTCTACTCTGTTAAAAATTTCCTGTACTTTATTCTCTTTGTCTAAGTTTTCTTCTTGGAAACCTATCGTGTAGTGTGTTGCATTCCTTTTTTTTATTGTTTACTTAAAAAAAATCGTGGACACATTAAAAAAGATTCATAAAAACAATACCAAACTATTTAGAAACGTTGGAAAGTAAAACAGGGAAAGACGTTAACATATGAAGCACATGAAAACACAACAGCAGCAAGAATATTAAAATGATGAAAAGAGAATTGCAAAAAGCTTTTTTCCTCTTTTTGAATTTTAATACTAACCGTTGTTTTCTCCATCGTTATCATCGATAACTTTTTTATAATATATTTGAAGCTATTTTGAGGTATTTCAATGCTATAGTAAGTTTGTTCCTTTTAATGGAGCAAAAGTTTGTTATACATCCATGTAGAATATTTCTAATTCTATTTTATAATCATGTGCTTTTTCTAGTATTCGCTTTATGATATGGAATACATCTAATTTCCCTTAAGTAAATCCACATTCACATCGCCCTTAGTAGTTCTTAGATGTCTCCGTTTTGGTGGATTGTTGTAATTCACCCCATTCTCAATTTTTCTGACATGTTTTCCTCTCAATTTTTCTTATCAACTCCAGTACTATGCTTTGTATTCATTCTCCTCGGTATTTTATGTGTTTTTCTAATAGCACTTTTATTAATGTCAGTTCTTCCACTTAGTTCCACTGTGTTATTATCTTCGACTAGTTGTTGTATCCTTGTTTTTCCTTTAGATTTTCCATTTCTATTTCCCGGTGGTAAAGTAACTCCTTGTAATGGTCTTCTGTGTTTACCGTCTTTTGCTGTGTTAATCTTTTTTTTTGTTTTTTTGTTTGTTGCTTTTCTGAAAAAAAGTTTTATATTTTTATGAATTCGTTCCTATTCGCGTTTATTATTTTCATATCAATCCGAACTCTTTTGTTTTTTCTCACAATTTTTTAAATTTTTTGTTAAATATTGTCTTTCTTCTGTTTTTGTTTTAAATCGCGTAGCTAGTTCTTGCGTTTCTCTTTCTTACCATTACTTTCTACTTTTCTTCCTTTTTTTATGCCACTTTGTTTTTCTACCACATGGCTAATACACGTTTTATGTTGTCCCATCCTTGCTCCATTTCTCATTTTTTTTAAACTTACTTCTTCTTCTTCTTAACAATTAATTTTGTTTCTTTGCAAATTTACCTTTTTTACTCTTGTCTTTTAGCTTCTCTGTGTTCTACGATTTATTGTTTTCTTTTATCGTCCCTTTTTTTCGTCTTGGCCACCTTACACATTTAACTAATGAGACAATGTCATTTTTTAATTTTTCTTTATATCTCTGCAATGCGTTTTCCGCATCATAAACGACTAGTAGTGATAAGAATTATTACTGTATAAAATATTTACATCTTTACATAATCAACGCTTTTTCTGATTCTGAACAACTTGTAAGCTTTTACCTTTATCAGTTTCATCAAGTTTTGTAACCAACCGCATTTAACTATAGAATATCTAAATATTAAATCATATCAACCACATAAAATAAATTAAATCCTAATAAATCTAATACTTACGAAAACAGGCTCATATCCAACAGCTTTAAGCTGCCTTTCTTTCATCAGAATTGAACCCAGAGGCAAACCTGAGTCCCTAATCACCAAATTAGGCGTCATAACAACCAAAGCAAACCACTTGTACTTGTCCATTTCTAACGGTCTTCTAACATCTCCCAGAAAGTACCGTTCAAATCCAAAAGGTTCCACAAATTCCCCACTAGATCTATTCATACACAGAATAATATCTACAAACAATCAGAAGTAACACCCCTCAAATGGCGATTATGGGCGGAGCTATTACCTGATTTGCTAAAATGAGGCAACACGTGATCGTGGCGTACCAATCTCTCTTCGCCTACTACAGAAACCACAGTTTCTGCGACACTCAAGTATGCCTTATCAGCAAAAGTTAGACGTTTGTACTGATCGGGCGTAGGGGTGAACTCTGTTAACCATTTAGCGGCTTTGTACTTTTTAACGGGGGATAAACGGTGTCCTGTATAATCGGGACATTCAATTTCTATGCACATATCAAGGGAAAACAGGTCTCTCGGGAGATTTTTCGGGGATTTTCCGTAGCTTTCGTTGATGAATTCGTCATTGAGGACATCGTTTGTGTGTTGATAAGAGTAAATTTTTCGTAGGCTGAGGTAGTTGAGAACGCTGGGAAGGCATCGATTGTACTGGACGAATTCTTTTCGTCTCGTATCTTTATGGATTTCTTCTAAAGCCTTTGTATAAATGCTTGGTTTGGTGTCTATGTTGAACATGGAACAGGCTGCTAGAATCCGTTCAATATCTTTCAATCTAATGTCGGCTATTTCTTTAAGGATTTTTTCAGCGCAGTTTTGCACAGAGACTTCATGTTTGATTTGAAGAGTTGTTCCAGTGAGGGCTATATGAATTAGAGCCATGATTGAGAATCTTGAGAGGTGTTCAGTGATTTTGTCCAACATTGGGGGGATTTCATGGGCGACTTCATGACGCTGACTTAGACGGATGACCTGAAAAAACATCATTTAGCATCATAATTAGTAAAAATACAAAGTCACCTTAAGCAGCGCCGTGAGGCTCACTTCATTAATAGTATCGCAATTTTCACTAATTGCTTTAATCATAGCTGAGACAAGTGAAGGAGTTTTGATCTTGGTACTCGTCTTGAAGTACCCCATTGCGATAACAGCTAACTCATCAGGAGAAAACTCCTCAAGATTGTCTACAACAGCTTGTTCGAGCTCAAATGGAAACGTTTTTCTTCTATTAACATTCAGGTAAAAAAATGTATATACTAGCATGTTTTTAGACAGCCTTTTTGGTCTACTCGTAATCTTATCTAAAACCTCATATACAAAATCAGATTTGCGCCCTAAATTCCATTTATACCAGACTTCTACAAAAGAATACAATTTCTGTAAGCCCCAATTTCCCATTTTCCAGCAACAAATGTCGTCCAAACAACACCACACGTCGTAAAAGTTGTGAGATTCTGAGGTTTCACACGGGGGGTACTCTACCAGTGTCCAAAGGAGTCTCAATAGTTCCTCATCTGTTAACTTCTCACAGTGATCCATTAAACCATCAACTAATTTATCAAAACGTGGATCTGACAAATCAATATTGTTACAAATTACGATTTCTTTCACTCTTTCAAAAGCTTCAACGATGGCTGTAGCGTTGGAATTCCTCCAGTTCTGATCTAGGAAGTGATTGAGATCCGCAACTGTCGTAATTTTACTGGGGGAGTTCCATGTTGGTTGAAATTTTTGAATTTGAGGCAACGTGGTGAACGCATGATTGTTCTCTCTATCGATAAAAATCTTGCCGAAATTTTGTATGGAATTGTGGAAATTTTCACACAAACTTATAGTTAGGTTAGGTTTTCTAAGATTAAAATTAACGAGTTTTGGTGTGTGCCATCTGTGAAAGTTGTCTCCATTTCGAGTAATAACTCGAGTGGAATACTTTAAACACTGTGTTAAAGGGGTTATCATTTTGTTTTAAGTAAAACTAATTCACATCATTTATAGGTTAGGTCATGAGGCTGTCAATGTCTAAACCATAGAACACTTACTTATTAGAAATGAAAACTGCATAGAAATTTCAAGAAACACAGAATCAGCGCCCTCTGGTCAAAAAGTGGCTTAACGAAACGTGACGTTTGACGTTTTGTCACAGTTTAAGGAACAAATAACCGTTAACCGTCAAATAGTTCAAACCAGACTTTTTTTCTTTCGGGCCTTCGCTACAATTATGAAAAAACGGGAAAGATACAGCAATGTTTATGCAGTGAAATTTTGCAAAACTACCTCTCTAACTCCCAAGTGCCAGTTTGTTCAGATTTCCTAAAGATGTCGAAAGGTAAATATGTACATATAAATCATTCTATTAAATATCATTTAGGCATTGTTTTCAATTTTACTAGTAATTTTCTCTTTTTTATATTTTTGTTTATAATTTAAAACGAAAACGACCCAAATTTTATTTTTCAAAACTTCCTAAACTGTCTTTATTATTTATTAATATTATTTCATAGGTGCAAACAATGGGCACAAGTATGCGGATGTGAACATTTATTGCAGTCCACAACATCTTTATACAGTTCAATGTATCGTGTCTGTCACTTGCATTTTGAAAATAAATGCTTATTAAAATCATCTAAAGATAGAAGGTTACTACTTCATAGTGCGCCAACCGTTAATTTGCCAGCAAATAAGTTTTGAATTACACCAAAGAGATAATATTTAGTGTTTCACAATTTTAGGACGACCAGATTTATTGCAAACTACTATACCCCGCTACTAGCAGCGCCAGAACAAGCATTTCTGTCTCAACCTGCTTTTCCTGGTTTGCAAATCAGCACGCCTGCTGAACCCCAAGCTAGAACGTCTGGGTTGCAAAACAGGCCACTCTTTGAACCTCAACCTGGACCATCAACCGCGATGGACGTAAACGAAACTACAATCTTCCACCAACAAGAGGTAGTTTCTCCTGAAGCGAGTAGAACTATGTTGCAGGTTGGGGTAAGGTCTCCTTTAAAAAGCCCTGAATGTGGTACTCAAACATCGCAACAATTATCTGGTAAAACTCCAAGAAAGCCCATTCTCTGCAACATAGAATGAATGTCATGAAAATGAAAATGGTTTCAAAAAAATGTAATATTGCTGAAGTGGCTACTTTAAAAGATTTTAAAAAATTATGTGATAAATTTTTGCCAAAAGAATGTGCAAATTTTGTTAAAATACAAGCAGATTTGCATATCAAAGCAGGTATGGTAGAAAATTTTTGGATATGTGCTTGAGAGTTTATTTTATGGGACCGAAAGCATATCGCGATTTTAATAAAATGTTTATATTGCCCACTAAGAGAACTTTAACTTACCGATTGACAGAAAACGTTCATTTTAAAGCAGACTTCAATGCAGCGATTTTTGATGTTTTGCAACAGAAAGTACGTTTACCGACATAGACCAAAATTGTTGTTTGTGTTTATATGAAATTAGTATTAAATCACATTTATTTTACATAATAAGTAGGGATGAAGTTATAGGGTTTGAGGATTGTGGGCAAGGCAAAGTATTTACACCATCGCGAAATGTTTTGGTATTAATGGCGAAGGGAATATACCGGGTGATTCAGTTTGGTGTTCGCGCCCCTATATTTCCTTTATTTAAAAAAAATATATAACAAGCTATATACTTATTTAAATCGCCTGTTAAACTACATCAGATGACGTTTCCATTTCAACTTTGCGATGATATGTGTCAAAATTACGACAGTCATTTTTTTCTTTTTCAAAGGGTAGCCTATACTTTTTATTGCTTATTCTTGTAGAGGTTTATTTTCTACATTCGACTACCTAAAAACCTGTTCTCTTGAATAAGAAAAATTGAAGAAAAAAAAATGATATACTTAATTTTGTTAAGTATTTTATTAAGATAGTCATGGAAACAATTGAATTTGGGCATTGTACGTCAAGTAAAAAGTGTGCAATTTTTTGTAGCGTTGCTTTTAATTGTTAAATTAAAATTAGATACCTATAATATGGCAGTTTACTCTAATCAAGAAAAGTTAGAGATGATTTTAATTTATGGAGAATGCCGAAGAAATAGTAAAGCTTCTAAGAGGTCCAAATAGACCGATTCCATCAGATAAAATGTTTGTAAAATTGGCGAAACATTTGAGCGAAGGTGGGTGTTTTAAGAAGAAAAAAGCTGTTTTCAAACCTAGAACCGCAAGAGATGAAGAACACAGTGGGAGTTTTAGCGCGTGTTAGTATGGATCCGCATATTTTCATTCGTCAACTAGAGATGGAAACAAATATTTCATTTTCTTCTATTCAAAGAATTCTTGAAGATAATGAACTGCACCCATATAAAATACATTTACATCAGGGCTTAGTTACTGGAGATTATGAACGATGTCTAGATTTTGTGGCATGGTTGGCAGAGGCTCAAGAAATGGCTACTTTACATTTTGTCTTGTGGTTAGATGAATCTCGATTCCACAATAATGGAATTGTTAATCGGCATAACTGTCATTATTGGTCACAAGTTAATCCCCATTGGTTGAGAGAAACCAATTTTCAAAATATTTGGGGAATTAATGTATGGTGCGGAATTATTGACGGACAAATTATAGGGCCAAAGTTTTACGAAAGCACACTTACGGGACAATTGTATCTAGAGTTTTTAAGGAACGAATTGTTTGAGTACATATAAGGTGTTCCATTACTCATTAGGGAAAGCCTAATATTGCAACAAGACGGTGCACCGCCACACAATGCCAGAATTGTAAAAAATATTTAGATGCAACTTACCCAGGTAGGTGGATTGGAAATTGTAGCGACGGAGTTAGGTGGCCTGCCAGATCTCCCGATCTAACACCGTTAGATTTTTTCCTTTGGCTTTAGCTAAAGGAAAGGGTTTACTGTAACCCTTTAAATGACGTTGAGGACCTTAAAACTAGAATTCGAGATGAATGTCGAAGACTGAATGGAAATGCAGAAGTTCTCCGACGCGCTTGTGTTCAAGGTGTCATAAACAGAGCGCAGCTATGTTTAGAAGCCGGCGGTCGTCACTTTAAGCACTTGAAAGATTAAAATTTTGTTATACTGTTTTTAACTGTTAGCTTTTGTTGTTTTTTTTTTTTAAATTTAAGTACTTTTAGACAAATTTCACGACTTTCATACTAAAACTCCATTGTTTCCATGGCTATCTAGCCATTGTCACAGAATTAAATACTTAACAAAATTATATCATTTTCATTCAAGAGAACACGTTTTTAGGTAGTCGAATGTAGAAAATAAACCTTTACCTACAAGAATAAGCAAAAAAAGTATTGGCTACCATTTGAAAAAAAAATTGAGTGTCGTAATTTTGACACATGTCATCGCAAAGTTGAAATGGAAACGTCATCTGATGTCGTTTAACAGGCGATTTAAATAAGTACATAGTTTGTTATAGATATTTTTTTAAATAAAGGAGATATAGGGGCGCGAACACCAAACTGAATCACCCGGTATTGTAACTGGAAGCAGCCATTCGCTTATTTTTTTGTACATAACTCTCGTAAAGCTCCAAATTTAATTGATATAATTCGAAAAAGTATTATTAAATTGAAAGAAATTGGTTTAAAAGTAAAAGCATTAATTAATTATATGGGCTCAAGCAACATTAGTGTCTAATATTTTAAAAATAACTGAAAAAAATTCTCTTTTTGAAGTTGATGGCGAAGACATTGTTTACTTGTTTACTTGCTGTTCGAAACAATTTAATGGAAAATGTGTTATATTTTGATGGAAAAGAAACTTCCTGGGATTTGGTGTTACTCTAAACAAATCTGTAGAAGCATAGAGTTTATTGAAATGTGTGACAAAATTTTTGATATTTTAAATTCTTCTAAAACAAGCAATAGTAAAGAGTTTAATCTCGCTTTCAAAGGTTTGGAATATCAAACAAAATTTAAAAAGAATTGTCTGGCGTTTTTCAATAAATTGAAGGTGTTCAACAAGACGGGTAAAGACATCACTAGCAAAGTTAAATTTATTAGATGTTTTCAAATTACAATAAACGGTATGCTTGTTTTATGGAATAAACTAAAATTTGTTGGGTTTGAGTATCTATTTACAAGAAGGTTGTGTCAAGATGCTCTCGAAAACTTTTTTGGGTCAGTAAGACAACAAAGCGGAAATTATGTAAATCCTACACCAATACAGTTTCCAAGAGCTTTTAAAAAACTGTTTTCCCAAAATTTTTTCACTTTTGATCGTCAAAATTGTTTACCCGATCTTGAAGAAATCTTAAAGTTAAATATACAGGACGTTCCTAAACTTGCGGACGAGCCTGAGGAGATTGAATCGATCGATATAAGGATTAATTAAAAGGCTGCGATTATCATTTCCATAACATCGAGAAAAACTCGATAAGGTATATTTGTCGATATTTAATAAAAAAATGTTTGGTGGTCCATGGGTGTGACATTTGTCAACAATACGCTAATGACCATAAGGACTTTGATAAAACTTTTTTGTACACACATTTCCGAAGATATCAAATAAAAAACCTGGAAATCTTTGGAAAATTGTATATGCCAAATGATAATTTTTTTTATTACGTTTGTGAACTCGAACACCTTTTTGAGGAAAATTTTGAAAAAATTGTTTTATTAGATCATATTTAAATTTATTCGCACTAAATGCAGCATTCCTTACAGTCGTGCTGCAAACAAAGTGCTCATGCGGGAAAATTAAGTTTCCGAACTTGTTAGGTAAATAACTATTAGGTGATCTGTAAACGTTTGTATTCCTATTTGTTCAATTTAATTTTAATTCATTTTCAACATGAAGACCGTTGTTTTTTTTTTTGTTTTATTTACTTACATATTTTTTTTAATGAATTTTTAAAAAACTTTGTTTTGTTTTATTTGTATTTTTTTTAATCTATGCATTGTAACGTCATTAATTTAAATAAACCGTTTGTGTTTTTTTAAATTCACCGCAATTTGTAGCAAGGTACCGCCAGATCGACGCCATGTTAGATTTAAAACTTGGATTCACAACTTCAAAGATGCCGACACAAGCTGTCCTTACTGGTTGTTACCTATACTGTGGTTTTGTCACCAACATTACCAATACGATAGAGGTGGCAACCGAGGTGCTGAGTGAAAATTTCATTGTAAATTGAGACCAACTTTTTATTTATGTGGGCTGTTTAGGGCCCGGAGTTGCTGAATTTACAGTGTATAATCTAAAAGTTTTAAGGAGTTTATTTTTTATGGGGTGTTTCTTGAAGTGTGTCTGATGTTTGAGGCTTTTAGCGCCAATTAATTTAAGGTTAGTTCTATTGTTGGGATTGCGTTCTAGATTCTAGAATATTGCGTTCTTTGATTCGTTCTGGGGCGGACGGGAGTAAGTCGAGTAGATAAATGGGTCTACTCTTTGTGCCATTTTCAGTGTCAGAATGTGTATACGAGAGCTCAATGTATGTACGTTTTTAAGGTTATTAACGATGCAAAACAATGCGTGCAACTCATAAGTTGGAAAAATGGCCCTAGCCGGTACACATTAGTTTGGTCAAATCTTGTGTACAGTTTCAAACTTTGGTCGTCTTTTGGCCTTAGGTTAAAAATAAATAAGGTTATACAGATTTTAGGTGTTTTTCAGTGAATGTTGGTAATAAGCTACATTCTAGTACTTTGTCTTCTGTAAATTGGCAGCTCTGTTTGGCTGTTTTAACTTCAAATTTTATTTGACTTTTAAGTTAACATTAATAAAAAATTAACAAACATAAAAAAACATAATCTCACGCCATGTCTGGATGTGACAGATGACAGGTTATCACTCAAACTCGGTAAATGCAAAATTACACTAGGGAATAGATGTAAAGAAATAATTTGTAGTATAGGTAATGGCCACTTTAGAATAGAATGTGACAAATTATATCATAAGTTATTCTCATAGTTCATTAAAATAATTTTTGGGTTACTACTTTATAGATTAGTTTACAGAGCCTTAAACTCATACGTTATATTACACTCCCTAGTGAAATTGTTTTAAAATTGAGTGGTGTAAGTTTCTCCTAATGGAGTTTGAGGAATTATCTTTCATTTGTGACATCAAGACGTAGCGTAAGGTTATGTTTTTTCTTATTTTTGTTGAATACTAAATTAAATGTCAAATAAAATTTGAAGTTTAAAATATCTAACTTTATACGTTACAAGCACAGATATATTTAGAATTCCATTACAAAACATGATTACCGAGTTTTTTCGAGAAAACGAAGGATTCAAGATTTTACAAAAAGTTTTTTTTGTTAGTTGTCGAAAAAAAAAATTGTTACAAATAAATCCAAAGTTTGATAATCCAGATATAGATTAATTAAGTAAGAAAAAACAGGCATTGATTTGTCATCTTGTAAAATTTGCTTTAAAAGCTAGGATGTGTTAATTGACCTCCATGTATAGTAAATATAAAAGTAATTGAAAAAAAAAAATTGAAGACATTTCAAAATCGGTTTGGTTTTTTACGGAGATTATAAATTCGGAACAAAAAATTAACTTCATATTTCTTACGCTGAATATTTTGTTGCACGTTATCTTCGGGGACATAACGATTTGATTTTTAAATGTTTGTTCCTTTTTTGATTTTATGTTATATACTAAGCGACATAGAAATAAGAACACCCAGTAATAATGAATATTTTGCGTATATTTTTCAGAAATATGTTTGGCTAAGTTAATATAGAAAACGATCAGTTTTTCAGCCATATAGATCTAGTGGTTTTGTGTTATCGTTCCTTTTAAAAAAAAAAGTCTCGTAAGCGATAATGGTCTTTTGTAGCAACAGTTACCATTTGAGTGTCGTGAAAGGCTTGTTCAATCTGTTCATTATGCCTAGAGCGAGAAGACGCCAAAATTTTCGGTAACTTAGTCAGTTTGATAGGGGGCGAATAGTGGGCTTGCGAGAGGCTGGTTTGTCTTTCAGAGAAATTACCACAAGAGCGCAAAGGAGCCTCACGTTCAGGAGGTGGTGGGACCACATGTACTACCCTACCTTCGAACGCTCCTCCACCCACTTTTTCAACAAGATAATGCGCGACCACATGTTGCCAGACGTACGTTGGATCATTTTGAAGACAATCAAGTGGATTTGTTGCCTTGGCCGCTAAGATTGCCTGATTTTTCCCCTATTGAACACGTCTGGTATATCATGGGTAGAAGATTGTTAAATTTACCCCACCGTCTACAAACACTGGCGGCACTTCGGCACGTGTTACAGGTAGCCTGGGATGAAACACATCAAGAGGAAATTGATCATTTGATTGGAAGTATGCCCAGACAATGAGTGTCTAGCACATCGTGGAGGTCCAACGATGTTCGATGTTTCCCAAATTTTGATCGATTACTTATGTAACCCTAATACACATGTATACCAAAAATTGTTGTATTGACTTTATTATTACTGGACGTTCTTATTTCTATGTCACTTAGTATATTAGCTAAAAATTGCAATATTATGTGATAATATATATCGCAACTACAAACTCACGAAACCAAGTTTGAACTGAAGTAAAAGATCAAATACAAATATTGCAGAAATCGAAAAATCTGACAGGCGGCGAAAGCCTTCATTTAAATTTAGTAAATAAAAAATAGAATAGAAATAGAACAGTAAATAAGAAATAAACTACAAAACGAAGAGATGAGAATGAGATATTTTAAGAAGTAAGCAGATAATAAAATAAAATGTTTTCGTATCTATCCTTGTGTTTATAATAATACAAAGTGCTTGTTTTTCCTACATACAAAAAGTTTGGCAATTTCTTGATGACCCGCGTTTTGGCGGCAAAGGAGCGGTAATTAAACTGTTTAATTAACTAAGTGTTTCCTGTGGGAAAAACAAATGTCTTTGTTAAGAAAGCAAAAACAACTGCTTCGATGGTGGGGAGATTTAAAGAGGAGACACAGGTGAACACAATATATGACACGAATATGATAGGAAAATGAGGCAGAGGAAGATCTAGAGTTCCGTATATTGGGGGAATTACAGAAGCCAAAGGCAAAGAAGAGGAAGTCGTGGCGAAAGACAATCAACACCAAATTAGTAAGTAAAAACAGAAGAGAGGAAATATGTTAGAATGTTTGACATATCCATTCTCACACTGTGTGGCCCAAAATAAAAAGAAACCTAATTTTATCCATTGTCATATTTTATTACAAAATAATTATACTAAACAACGTACCTACTGATTACTGCAGGTCCATCAACTACTCATTGTTGCCAACCTAGTATAACAAAAAAGTATCACATTGATTGAGAAACTTTGGTCTATTTGGTATAAACCTATCTATAAATGAACAAAACAAATTTCTCTTAAAAATGACACTTTCTTAATTCTTATAAATAATTGAGCAATAGTACAATACTGCGTGAACTTAGAACTAAGGTTTATTGATGAACAGTTCCTTTTCAAACACTAACACTTTATTCTCCATCAACTGTTGTCTTCTTTTGTGTTTTACGTATAAATAAGTGAAGATCACACTTCCGACTAGAAGAAACGCAGTAAGGATACGTTGAGCGATTGGAAGAATGATCACTTGGAAATACACCAAGCCAACTATGTACCAAGGTAGAGAAGCTTGGTTCTACAAAACAAATATTATTATGGGGGCGTGGCTACATTACAGGTGACTTACATATTCTAGCCAGAACATAGGAATAACCAGATCACTGAATTGTGTCACTAGATCGTTAAAACCTGTCAGTTTTTTTACGACTAGATTACTCTGTGACCTTGCTCGTGACTCTAACGGAACTCCAGTAGTCTAAAATAAGTTTTGAAGTCAAGTTTTAAGTACACACTCTACACATACCGGCTCGACAATCAAATAAGAGTCGTGTTTGCTACGGTTTGGATTCAGACCATTAACGTACTCATGAATGCGTTCATGGCCATAAAAGAAATGCGGGAAACTAGTAGCTAAAGGAAAACCAAAATGACACTTGGAAATATCGGATATGCCATCGTATAAACTCGGCTCTCCTCGGAAACAGTCTTCTTGTTTCGGTTTGGTTCGGTTAAACAGGCTGTCGATGAGATCAAACCGATAGGCATCGAGACCATATTTAGTTACATCCTCTAAAATTTCATTATGATCATTTCGTCTTGTTAATTTTGCATGACTACTTACTCTTGTACTGAAGAACAGCCATTTTACAGAGGGTTTTTCTCCAGTATTTTATTGTTGTATTTTTGGTAATGTATTGAGGGTAGGCGACTCCTTCGGAAGAGCCGACGACTCCACCATCACAAGATTCTGGAAAGTTTGGCAAAGCTGCTGATCCGTCGTACTTGTCGATAAGGAAGAACTTTTTGTGGCCATGTTTGGTACCGATGTAGATTGTTACAGTGTCGCTAAAATCGGAGTAAACCTGCGAAATTTTCGGTTGGCAATGTTGGAAAAAGGTAACATGTGGTGTATTTTATATTGTTACCAAACTTTGCTTTTATTTTTTAGCTTTTTGACTAATAATAACATTGTAAAAATTGTTCAGCTTCATTTTAATTATTGACCATAGTTTTTTTTCAGCATTTGATATAGTACTTTGATGTAATTGTTCACTATAGAATATTACCAAATACCGCGATTGGTTTGTTTCAGGCAGGTCTAGAAAGAAGGAGAAAATTCCATATTTTATGTTTAAGGTGATTTTTATATCAGATCTGCGGCCGTCAGGGGAGAGAGTGTAGCTCGATTTGTTAAATGGTGATGATGATGTGGGTTGCGTGTTTGTATAAATGTAGAAAGAATGAAAGATTAAGAGGCTGGTCGGTTGGGAAGACCGTTTGTTTGTGTTGAGCTTCACAAAAGTTTCCCACGGTGCAGTCCTATCGCTCCGTTTGTGTCGTTTAGACATTTGCAGGTATTTAACATGTTAAAATTTTTAGATTTCACAGGTCAACAACCAGAAGGAAGAAGAACTACACATTTAAAAAAAGAGATTTTTTCCAATTCAAAAATAAAACTCCAGAGAGTTTGAAGCCGTGAAAGTTTTGTTAATTGAAAGATTATGCGGTTTAGATTTTAGGACATTTAAAGACCCTGAAAACTAAGAAAATCGATGATTTCCGAAATCAAACATTCTAAAAAATTTCAGGAGTTTTCGAACTTCAAAATTATACAGGGTGTATATAAATTCGCAGATGCGCTTTTTATCAAGAAACTATTGGTGTATTTCTTTACGTAAATTTGGCAACCCATTACATTTTGCAGATACCTACAGACCTATTTTTATATCCAAAAAAATATTAGTGTAAAGTAAAATCTGTAAAATTTTTCAAAGAAAAACAATAGAAAGGAGTTTTTTGGAAACTATAAACTTAAAATGGAAGTACCAAGTTTGTTTATTAGTGTCCAAAACTACTATTCCTACGGTTTCTGTAAAAAAATTCGTAAAAATTTTCCAGTAAAATCGAAATAATGTAGTATAAAAGTGATTTCATATTTTTTTAATCGAATTATCTTGCAATAAAAAATATTTAAAAATTCTTCAGTTCAAGTTTTAGTGGTTTCGAAGGTTGACGTTTTTAAGAATTTTGAATATTTTAAAGACTTAAGAAATTTGAGGCTTTTTAGAATCACAAAAAGAACTTCTAGAGATTTTGAGGTTAGGTTTCAGAAATTTAGAATTTCTTGAAAATTTTAAGTTTTAATATCTAAAATTATTTTTTGAATTCGAGAATTTTTAGATTTAAAAGATTTTTAAAATATTAAATTTTGAATGTTTTAAATTTAATAATTTTAACGATTTCGTTGGAAATTAGCACAACGAAAATTTTCACTTTAAGATTTACAAAGAGCAGTTAGAGTTAGAGGATTTTTACCATCTACGTTTTTTTAAATTTCCAAGTGAAAATTTCAGAATTTAAATCGTATGTATCGGCTGTCCGTAAACCTTTACTCACCCATGTGATTGTGATTTTTTTTTTATCTGTGCTGTTGCATTTTTATAACTTTGCATAAGTTTGAAAACAAGGAATAAATAAATATATAATAATACCCTAGATAAAATTCCTAGATTTTGGATCGGTACTAAATCCGGTGCAATCCTATTGGCAGCATCCAACATTGGGTCGGTAAAATTCCACAAAAAATCATTAATTGTCAGTTTCACAAACTGTTGTGGCTTTACCGACCTAGTTAATAAATTAAAACCTAGTTTTATAAAAAAGCTGTGGTCCGATAGATACGAAGCAATCCCCTAAAAACACAATGTTACCAACCTAAGAAAATCACTTCTGTTTATTATTACCAATAGAGCCCAATTGGGTACTATAACAGTCGCATTTAAATCAATAGTATTCATTTCTGGCATGAAAATGGCCTTGCGTGTTGCCACATAAGTCATAGTACCATTTTCGTTGAAGGTTACATTGGTATGTGTCAATTTTTCCCTAAAAAAACAATCAGTGTTGCCAATCCACCAGTTGGTAACTTACATGAACACAATCGGCCCTATCTCTGTCATATTAAGTTTCGTGTCAGTGTTATTTAGGAACTCTTCGGAATTGGTCACGTTGAAAATAAAAACCCTGAGAAAAACTTCATCCGGAGGATTTTTCCACCATTCGTATGCGGGAAGTCCCGGAGTCATTCGGAGGCGCTCGGTCATGAACAGGTAGACGGGAGTCCAAATCACTGTTCCCAACCCCCAAATTAGACATATAACTGATGTGACGATGTAACATGCCGGAGCTGAAAAAAAAACAGAAGTCAATGTTGTCAACTATCATTAAAAAAAGAGGACAGTGTGTTAGTTATTTCGCAAATCGACAGTGACTGCAGTAACTCGAACGACGAACTTTCACGTCAAGTTCACGGCCACGTTTTGCATAATCGCGAATAAACGACCTTGGAGCACTTTCACTATCCAGTCCCGTTGATTCAACAGTTTTGCTTTCGATGGAAGTTGATAGTGACCTTCTTTTTTTGTTGTTGTAATAGACGTGCTATTTTTGTTTCTTTATACATAAATTATTTACTTTCATTCATTCATACAGATTATTTTGTGAACAATGAGATATGCTGTGGTGCCAACTGTAAAAACAAATGATTGAATCAAAATGTCTAAGCAGGCTTTGAACTTTTAATTATGTTGGTAGCTCCGATCACGTCTTTTTAACTGTTTGACGTTAAGCATGATTTGATATGTAATAATCTTACTGTTGACATGTCTAAAATGTCAAACTCGTGACAGCAAGGCTACCAATACAAAAATAAATGAAAACAGAAAGCTCTATGAAGAGAAGGCAGAATATAGTACTTACTAAAATTAGTGTTTTTTCATTTTGTTTTTATCACTTAACTTACAGTTGATAAGTGCTAATAGATTCCCATAGTTTATTTTACAATGTTTACTGCTCATTTTTTTCGTTCTTTTATTCCTCCATTGACAGCTGTTTTTGACATTTCTCCTGCAATCTTGTTCTTTGTAATTAGTACTCAGTTAAAATTTGTCAAGTTGTTTATTTTTTCTTTATTTTTCTAACAATTGTGCGATTTCGCCAACAAGGTGACTGCTTACTCACATGAATTATTTATTTTCATTATTAGGAGTAATTATCTTGCAATTTTTGTTATAACAGTATTATTTATTAACAATATGAGTACATCGCTGCGTTAAGTATAAGCATGTCGAAACAAAATGCAAATTATGACTTACGAATACGAAACCATGTCAATAACGCATTTCCTAATATTTTATTATAAATTAATTATTGTGTGACTTTTTTAAACTAATTATTTAATAGAACTGAAAATTAATTAACAATCTTGCTTATCATGACAGTTTTCATTAACATTTTGCGTCTGGAAATTGCGACAGGGTTCGAACCCTGAGCAAACTTTTCCGATTTCTTAAGTTGGTAATGGTTGTTTTTATAAACGGGCAAGTAGTGTCGGCACGCTTGTAGATGTGAAACGAATCTTAATTTAATTAGGCTCACGGCTATTTTATTGATTAGTAATCATGACAAAGATTTATTGTGTTAGTATTTTTATGCCGTTCAAAGATCGAAGAATACTGTTTGATGTCAGAGTAGGCTGGAATTTTTATAATCGTAATTTGTAATTTATTCCACAGGTGTCAAGATTAGTTTGCATTAATTTTAAATTTTCTGTATATTAAAAACTTGACTAGATTAGAATATCCCCTCACGTATTAATTTTATCATTCAAAAATTGTGAAAATTTACATTTCTATTATATTTGATACATAACATTTATATAGTTTTAAGGAAGCTATCTATAGGTTATAGACCAACAAAGATTAATGTATGGAAATATATGACCGTTATCGACGCCCCCTAATGAAAAACAATTTTTTTTATCAACATTAGGATATTTATACATTTATTTATTCACTAAATATCACGTTTCACTATTAGTCCAACGACTTTCTCTATACAATGATCATTAATTTCCGAAATCTAAAAACAAATCTTAATGTAAACAGACAGAATGCCAATGAACGCAATGTCAATGTCAGTAACGCTAGCTCCTGGTAGATTTTTTATGACGCAGTGTTTGTTTAAAAAAATATTTAAAGGCATAAAAACACTTAGCATTTGGTGGTTGTTGTAGAAGTGGTAACGTTTTATTATACTTTAGGTAGCGTCGTTACTGGCACGGAATTAGCTATGTACTTTTGTCCCTAAGAGGTATGAAGCTGCGATTTGCAGATCTGACTTTGATTTTATATGTTAATTTTCAAATGTCTGGTTTCAAGAAGAAAAATCTACTTTTATATCCAAACTAACCACCGAATCCTTTAATGATCAGTTAAAAATAAATTAAACATAATGATCGTCTGCAGGTTGCACAAGGAGATTTGACAAAGAATATTACGAACAAAAAATAATATTGGCAAAGAATTTCGGAAAATACCAACAGATGTTAGGCAAACCGAGGTTTGGACTTAATAACAGAAAAGAATACACGTCAATGACGTAAGCTGGGACATTAACAAGATTGCATTCACACTGCACATGAAATTATTGAAAAACTTGCAGCATCTGTGAATAAAATTTTTAAACAAGAAATTAGATTTCAACGGGAATTTTGTTATTAGAATTTGTTCAATGTTATTAAACTTCTTACGTACATGCACTTCCTTTATTATCACTTTCAAATGTTTCTTTGAGTGGCGATGAAGGAATTATGAGGGTACTCTAATATTATTTATTGAGAGTATTCTGGGGGTATGTGGTCGCGCATTATCTTGATGAAAAATTACATCTACTGATCGTTTGCTTTTTTTTTTAATTGAATGGTCGGTTTAATTTGGTAATAAAAATAGAGCATCGATTGTCATTCGACAAAACAAAGGAAAAAAACTAAAAGTTTGGAGAGAAAAGCTAAACAGAGATCACGGTAAATTTTCCATTTTTGGTGTACTACCCTTATTAGCATAAGTGGTCTCCGAAATCTAGGGTTGAGATGAAAACTTTTTTTTGCAGGTAGGAATAGTTGTAAACAATCAATGTCAGGAAAAATTTTCATGTCGACTCTGGACATCGAATGATTCTTGTTTTAAACCAAGTAAAAAAATGGATATTATAAATTTCTTTAGGGGCAGCTTATGGTTTACTTAAATCTTAATACAAGCTAAAATATTTTTTTAATTTTGCGGTACCATATGTTTTTAAAAGTGTTTCAATTTTATTTTTATATTTTTACTTAGGTTCAGTTAAGGATTTTTTTTTGTATATATTTCATGTATGGTTAGAAATATAGAAAGTGTGATTGGATCAATTTGTAGCGTTACATTACTTCATGATACAAGTTTGTATTATTGCTCTGATGATGGTGTGGCTTTGCTATCGAAACGCGCGTCAACTAATAACCTGACTTTTTGGTGTGCGGGTTAATTATAATATTTTATTGCTTCTATATATAAAAAAAATGTGTATATATCTTAATAATTAAATCGGAACAAGAACTATAGAGCAAAATGGAAATGTATACATTTTTCAAAGTGGAAAAAGTTGTGAAGTAGTTAAAAATTGGAACAAACCGAAAATAGAGAGCTAAGACAGAAAATTACTAGGATTTTTGTACAGAAAGGCAGACAAACTATTTAAAGTAAAAAACTAGACAAAAAACGGCCGCAATCATAGAAACTAAAGCAGAAAAAGGTAAAAAAAGTAACAAATTTGGAGAGAAATGAAGAGATTAAAAAAGAATGGGATGAAAATGGAAGCACAACTGCGCAGCTTAGAATGTAAGATAAGAGACAGACGAAAAACCTAAAAGAAGAAAAAGAAATTAAGAGCTTCGAGGAATGTGAGAAGTTTGGAAGTCTCGGGAAAGAAAGGAGAAAAGAGGAATTGGAGGATATTCAAATAGGTGAAAAAAAGAAAATCGCCTTTGACGAATTTTTTTTTGTATATTTTCTTCCAAGAGTTGAAAATTTTAAGGAAAGAAAATAAATATTTGTGTGGTAGTTAGTTGTAATGCGCTAATTCTCGTCGATCTTTGCGAATTAACAATTTCTTGAATAAGAGCTTCAGTAAGCAGAATTTTGGCACAGAAACTTCTCCACACGTGTTCTTCATTTTTACTTTAAATTTTTACAAAATCCAAACAGTCGATACATTTTCTTTATACAACTGACGACGTTTCACCAAAATTTTCCTGTTGTGTGCTTACTGCTAGAATTTAAGAAATTTTAGGTTGAATGCCACTAACGATTTTTCTGCTTCATAGAATGAAATGAAATGTCTTTAACAACACTTAGTTTTTTGAAATTAAAAAATCAGTCATTTTTATCAAGCTGGAATTTAATATCACAATATTTTAAACAAATCAGTTGAATTGTAAAGATTAAACCTCTCACTAAACACGAGACCGCTGTCTGTTCTAAGATTAGATCAAATAAAGCAAAACGTGACTAATTAACCGGAACCAAGAATACTTTTATATGCAAATATTTAATCAGAAATGGAACTCCGAACGGTAATTACACATGTAATTGTCTGCACGAGGTGCGCGCATTCTTTTCCCAGCAACACTATTTTTTTATTTTTTTTTAAATTCGTTATAAGCAGTAATATTAGTTGCTAGTTGAGGTTTCGAGTTTGTACACTTAGTTACATTGTTATTTATCTATTTGTTGTAATTATTGTTGACGTGATGACGTTTTTATACGATATATTTCTACTTTCCGTTCTTTTTTAAGTCATCATGCAGGTTTTGAACTTGACACACTTTGAGCACGTCAGTACTTAATTTCGTTTATATGATTTTAATTCATGTCAATTGAAAGAAACTCAGTTTAGGAGTCAAGTTTTAACATAACAGAATTAATTTATACAATTAACGCACGCGACGTATTATTATATTTCTAATAAAAAAAGATGAACAAAGTAAAAAGAATTAAGAAACAGGATACTATTAAAAACTAAAAATCGTCGTTATCAATTTTACTCAACTATTAGTTTCATTAACAGAGAAATTATCCCCTGACTGAACAAATAAGATACTTTCACAAATTTTACTTAATAGTCGTAATGAAAATAATAACATATACTTTGTTTTTCGGTTCTCTGTCATATTTAATTCGAAAAGAATCAATAGTATCAAGGTGACAATAAAACTGTTACAACAAATGATTCACTAATAACAGTATTACTGTCAATAAATTCTAATATGTATGCCATTAAAAATTAAGTGTTGAGTAATTTATTTCACAAACACTTTTGATATTGTATTTTAAACTTTAATTGCTGGGCAAATTACGACGATTTTTGTGTTGAAACATCTTGATAATTTGAAATGGTATCGGTTCTCGCCACTTGGGATGGAATGGGAATTAGTCGGGAGGACAGAAGGAAGTGGAAGATCCTAAGGAAAAAAATTGTTCAGAAACTGACGAACAAGAGGATGAAGATAATAAGAGTATACACAAGATAATTAAATAACAAAAAGTTTAGATAGAAGAAGATATGAGAATAGTAGACTAGAAAAAAACAACAAGCATTAAATTAAAGTGAAAAAAATGCCACGAGATCTTTTGACGTTGGTTATATAAGAAGTGCTTTTCCATTGAAAAATATGCTTTTCTACAGGTTTTAAATTGATCTTTAGTCACCTAAAAAGGTGTGTCGCTCCAAGCATTTACTTCTGTTTTTTATGATACGAATATAATAATTTACGTAACGAAGGCGGGGACTACGGTATTTCATACTAGAGATTCGCGGGACCGCAACTCGTGTGCCTTACGAGTACTGGAAAGAGAGTTTCTGGCGAGTTTTGTTCACTACCTATATCACACTTTCTGTGCTTGTTGATATTCGTAACAACTCATTTTGGAGCGAAAAACTACCTCCAAATTACACATTGTATTAACGAGAATACAACACTTTAATGTCACAATAGGCCACTATTACATCGACGGTTTTTATTTAAATTTATTTATTACCTGCCATAAAACATAAAAGAATGAAGCATGCATGTATAATTAATAAAATAGTTATCGTAGAATGTCAACAATTTTGTAACGTTTAATAATAAAAAATATAAGCCTTTCTCACATCTAGGGAGAACATCTTTGTTTTGACTTGATTTTTCCCAAGAGAATAGGAAAGAGTAACACATTCTTTTATAAAATTACTAATTAAATGCCTAAGAAAAGATTTTAGTGACTTTTGATAAGAATTCTAAAAAATAGTATAAAAGATTTAAAAGACGATTGACAGACCAAAATCGGATAATGCATGGATGGGAAAAAAACAAAGAATTTGATTAGGTGGTAAGGAAAAATTTAGGTAAAATTAATTAAATTAATAAATTAATGACATATAAAGAAATTATACATCACATAAAGGAAACGTAACTAGCAATACAACATAAAATAAAAATTTTGCTGATGAATATATAGAGAGGCTAAAGAAGTTAAAAGAAGACATTAGAAAATTGTTAAGATGGAAAAGAGTGATTATAAGAAAAAATAAAAAAAATGAACCAAACAAAATGAATCAACAAACCGAACTATAATTTTGGCAAAGAAAATGGTCAAGATTAAGAGAAACCAGTTGTTGCTCGTGACCTCGTTCTCGTAAAAACATGTTATTAATATCTACATTATATTCTTCTCTGGTCTTCAGGATTTTTCAGGACCTCCTTGTATGTCATTCCTGAATTTTCTCTCTTGAAAAGTGGCTAAGTTTATTTATAAATGCAATAAACTTTGTAGCTTCCTTTCACTCTTCCAGCGGACTATTATTTAAGAACACTTAAATTTTTGTTCCAATTTAATCAATTTTTTTTTAACAATTTAAGGCAGCGCCATTTGTCTTTGATGTTCAAAACATCAAAATAAAAAATAAAAAACATTGTAAATTATTTCATAGGAACGCATTATCAGATAAAAAGTATTCTATACGTTAATCCAGGACATGGTCTACTTGTGTGCCAAATTTCATGTACCTTAAATTCGTTTAGCCGCTTATGCGTAATTGCGTAACGAACATCCAAACATCTCCACAACTTGCATTAATATACCGGGTGATTCAGTTTGGTGTTCGCGCCCCTATATCTCCTTTATTTAAAAAAATATCTATATCAAACTATAAACTTATTTAAATCGCCTGTTAAACTACATCAGATGACGTTTCCATTTCAACTTTGCGATGACATGTGTCAAAATTATGACAGTCATTTTTTTTTTCAAATGGTAGCGTATACTTTTTATTGCTTATTCTTGTAGAGGTTTAGTTTCTACATTCGACTACCTAAAAACGTGTTCTCTTGAATAAGAAAAATCGAAGAAAAAAAATGATATAATTTTGTTAAGTATTTTATTAAGACAGTCATGGAAACAATTGAATTTTGGCATTGTACGTCAAGTAAAAAGTGTGCAATTTTTTGTAGCGTTGCTTTTAATTGTTAAATTAAAATTAGATACCTATAAAATGGCAGTTTACTCTAATCAAGAAAAGTTAGAGATGATTTTAATTTATCGAGAAGGCCGAAGAAATAGTACAGCTTCCAAGCGCTTGTATCATGCTCGCTTTCCAAATAGGCCGGTTCCATCAGATAAAATGTTTGCAAAATTGGCGAAACATTTGAGCGAACTGCCATTTTATATTATTATATTTTATTTATTTTATTTTATTTAGAGAACACGTTTCTAGGTAGTCGAATGTAGAAAATAAACCTTACAAGAATAAGCAATAAAAAGTATAGGCTACCATTTGGAAAAAAAAATTGACTGTCGTAATTTTGACACATGTCTTCACAAAGTTGAAATGGAAGCGTCCTCTGATGTAGTTTAACAGACGATTTAAATAAGTATATAGTTTGTTATAGATATTTATTTTAATAAAGAAGATATAGGGGCGCGAACACCAAACTGAATCACCCGGTATATTAATAGGATTGAACAGAAACAAATTCGTATCAAAAAATCTGATGAGTAGATGGAACAAAACAGCGAAAAAAAAACAACGAAAAACTGAAGTGAGGACAGAAAGAAAGGAAGAGAATGCATAAGAAAGAAACATATTTATGATAATAAGAAATTGGAATGTAACGGAACATAAGAAGAGCTACACAAGAAATGGAAAAATTTGACTTTGTAGAAATAACAGTCTAAGAAAAAAGTCTTAAACAAAACTGAACAGTAAAGATAAAAATAGATAAAGGATTAATAGTTAAAATGGGCACTAATTTAACATTAATTAAACTAAAGATAACGTAGAAACGAAATTCTTAAATAGTGTAACATGGACATCCGTCAAAGGAAGATAACAGTAATTTATAGGACTATTGTGTTATGTGGCTAATAAGTCACCCAAGAGAAAGTTTAGTCACGAGCGACGAAGGAGCGAGTGATTAATTTTCTTAAGTGACATAGCCATAACACACGAGTTGCATATAGTATTTTATCCAACACATGGTAGGTTAATACAGAAACATCTTCGAGGGACCATAATAACTTGCACTTCTAAATCATAGTTATTTTAAAAAAGCATTGCGTTGACATGGTCGGGGAACAGATACAAATCCCGTGGTATGGCTCGAAAAGTCTTCATATCGCCATCCAAAGAACTCTATTAAGTTTAGTTATAAAATGTTTTGACAAAAATTTGGCAGTCGTCATTGCGAAGAAGGCAAATGGGGTAACCAACGAAAATTTTTGATAGCAACGTAAACAAAGTGAAAATTTGTGCAAAAGGTGCAATTCTAAACGTGCTAAAATGGAAAAAATTCGAGAAGACGCTGCCACAGTCTGCGAGAGGATCATCCCCGCAAAATCGAAAGCTTTATACGTCAAAGAATATAAAGAATTTAAGAAATGGTGTGAGAAACAAAACGTAGCGACAAACGACTTGGAAGAAGACATTTTCTTGGCTTATTTCCTGCAGATGTCAAAGAAAGTAGCAACTTCTTCTCTATGGACGAAATATTCAATGTTAAAATCTACAATGAAGCAATATGAGGGCATCGAAATAGGAAGATTTGCTAAGTTAACAGCTTTTATAAAAAGTATTTCAAAAGGGTACAATGCGAAAAAATCCATGGTGTTGGAAAGAGAGCACATCAAAAAAGTTTTACCAGAAGCACCTAATAATAGATATTTGATGGCCAAGGTATTTATGATACAAAATAATTTCCATTCTTACCAATATTTGTGTTATTTACAGGTTGCATTAGTAATGGGAATTGCTGGAGCTTGCCGATGTGACAAACTCATTAAGCTAACAATAGATAATATAATCGATAAAGAAACGTACTTTCATGTGACCATTGCTGATTCAAAAACTTATGTCTCTCGAAAGTTTGCTGTTATTGAGGAAGGATATGCAGTGAATCCAGTGGAATTGGTACGATCGTACATGTCGCTGAGGTCTCTTCTGCTACTCGACTGGCCAATGCGGCAGGCGACCTGAAGGTAAAACAACTCGGAGGTTGTAAATCAGCTTCGATCGCAGAAGGATACACTTTCCAGCAAAATTGACGTAGCAAAAAAAAATCCAAGGAAGCTCTTCTGTTGTTGCACAAAAAGAAAAATTTTCAATGCCACAAGCTTCTGTATCTTTTGATGAAAACACTTCAAATGTTTTGAATGAAAAGAGAAATGAGAAATCAATTTCATTTACTTCAATATTAATGTAAAACTTAATTAAGCAAATTGTTTTGTTGTACTTTTAGTAATAAATCTCTATCTGACTCTAGAGTGAGTTTTTTTTTTATTTATAATTCACTAGTGAGTTATTTGTCACTTTAGTTGTTGGCAATTAGCACAATTATGATCGTTTTAGTTGCATATCTTGGATAAAGATATTTTTTTTATATTTTGCAAAATATAGCTGACAATGGAAGATATAGTGTAACGATAGTCGGACCATAAAAGCATACAAGATAACAAGATACAATAAGAGAGAAAAGTCAGTCGTCAAGTATTTTCTATTATGCAGAGAAAAATCCAATTTAGTTAAAAATGTAATGATAAAGATGCATAGACATGCAAAAATATGCACTAATCACAACTTTTTAATAATAAAACAAACACAGAAGAAATAAGTAGAAATACATTTTAAAGTATTAGAAAAAAATAAATAAAAGCTCTTGGTACTGAAAGCTGCAAAGAAAAACTATGGAAGAACATAAAATCGCTGATACGAATAAAAGGAGAACCTATGTGTTAGGCGTCTTAGTAAAAAAGTAATATTAGAAACAGGAAAGAACTTTTTGTAAAAGACGAAGAGCAGACAGGGGTAGAAGCTGTGGGTCCTTATAAATAAAATAAAATAAAAAGATGTGAGCAAAAGAATGGAATGCAAAAGTTGTAATACCTACACTACCTTCGCAAAAAGGAGAATTACAAAGGAATAACACTAGTAAGTGTAGCAGGAAAGTACTAGCAAGAATAGTAGAAGCAAAACTTAGATAAAAACTAAAAAATATAAAAGAATCGTAATTTGGCTTTCGATATGCAGGTCCCCATTTTTATCCTAAGACATCAACAAAGACACCTGCGTTTTGTGCATTCTGAACCTAAAAGGAGCTTTTGACAATGTTAAAAATGTGGGAATATTTTGATTTTTCAAATAATAAATAATTTCTCAATTATAGAGTTTTTTAGCTAAAATGAACTTTATTTTGATGGAATATTATTTTTTAATAAATTTAAAAATGTGGGTGTTATTTTTTTATAAATGTGAGTATGTAACCTGAAAAATTTTGCAACGGTTGTAAAGTTATGCTAATTTCTAAAATTTAAAATCTTTTGAACGTTAGTGGGTGTTGCAAATTAAAACGCGCTGCAAGTGTTCAATTTTCGCCATTCTCGTTGATATCTGATTAGCAATTAGTTAACTCAAACTGCGTGAAATCACATGAAATTAGTAGGTACATCATGTATATAAAATTCTCCCTTGATCACCTTGCGCATTTTTCCACCCACATTTCATTTCTATCGAATTTTTGTATTCGATAGTCCCTTTTGTCGCACCACCAATCACTGCAGTGAACGTAAACACATTTCAAGTACACACCGTGTTTTTCTATCGAAATCCATTTCAAACTAGAACATGTGTTAATCGATTAAATTGCTTAATAATAATCCATAATTGCCCACAAAATATATTAAAATTTAATATTAAAGCCAAGACTTACCACACTTAGTTCTGTGCTTCGGTCTGCAGCATCTGGCAGTGCTGATCGTCTCGGAACTATGTCTCGACCCCTTCAGCAGTGAATCTTCAGTATCAGCAGTGCTGATCTCGTCTTCTACGGTTGACATCCCGGGCGACTAGGTTTAGCTTCGTCTGTGGAGCATCTTAATGGGGCGACCTGCAATCATTGAGATCACGTTATTGCACTTAGACCTGATTTACTTAAATACGATGGAGGAGGCTAACAATGACCTAGTTGGATAAATCGATGGTACTAATGGGTCGTATATATCCCGTGTTTTAAAAAAAATCACACCAAGGTTGGCGGTGGAAAGGCCGACTGAGGCAAGCCGTGTTAGATCAAACGTCGAATTAACCACCAAAAGATGAATAATTTAATTAAATCGATTTTGATAACCTTGAAGTGAAAACTTTTCATTCGCAAATTACGAAGTGAGTTTTGCATAACATTTGTTTTCTTCGTTGAGGAAGTTGGACGAGATCACCTTCATTTTTTTTACCAACTTTTGTAAGAAGGAAATGAATTTTGCAGCACTGAATTATTATTCTTCTAATTTAATGTTTGCGTAATGTGACCTTACTTGTACAGGAATTTTCAGCTAGCGTGATTTAGTGAAAATTATTTCTTCAGTATTTAACATAACAAAGAAACTGTATTGTTTTTAAGACAGAAATAATAACATAATAATAGTCGTGTAATAATTTGTTTCCTAGTGTCTCTTGTCTTTTACTAAGAAAGTTACTCCATGCGTTTATATTTAATCGTCGGAAATTCCTTGAAGTGTTTGTTTTTAGACCATGCCAATTTTTTAGCACCATTTTAGTTTTGCCGGAACTTAATTAGCTTGCAGATAATATTAAAATTATGTGTACTTGATCTTCCTAGATTTTTAAACGAGGGCTAGAACACTTGAATGGTGTTTTCTCTCTACACACTAATTGCTCAATATTCAGGAAATCCTAGCTCTTGGAACTTTTCCACTATGAAATTGCGCAATTATTTTTGGCCTCCCAACATTTATGACAGTGGTCGGATTGGTGCAACGTAGGTTGATCTTTACACACAACAAAACATTGGGCGGTTAGAAATATCAAAGAAAAAATCCGTTCTATCCTGAAATCAGTTTATGTAACAAAATGCTGTATAAAACCTAACCTCAATTCAATAAAATTATTATTCAAAGTTTGTCGGCCAAAAAATTTTATACCATCTTATGCGTTAAGTTATTTTATAGCGCTCCTAGTAATAAGTCACTCGCCCTACGGGCTCGTGCCTCAAATAAAGTTGTCGCGCTGTAAAATTCAACTTACCACATTCGAAAACAAATAATTATTGCGTTACTTTGTGTCCTGTGTGTCAGTATAAATATACAATTTTTCTTTGAACTAGACGATAATCTACAACAAACATTTTATTAAACTATCTACACAAACATAAATTATCCAACGACATATTTGTGTAGTATGTCTTCAAATCAAGTTTGATTGGAAAAAATCTGATATTTGCACTCTCATATTAATTTTATGTGCACAACAAATCAAGATAATTTTGCTAAACTAAAGAATTTAGAATTCAAAGAAGGTAAAGATGAATTTGAAAGATTATCTTTCTTAATTTGAAGGATTCTTATTTATCTAATTTTCTTAGGACTTTTGCTATACCTGCACTTTTTTTTCCACGGGTTTCATACTTTTTATTGTATCAAAATTTATTATTACAATTATTAATTTATTTCTACAATTTGTGGTAATTTTTGAATTTTCAAAATTAGAACTAGAACATTTTTTTGGTTTGCAGAAAGCCTTTGATACTTTTATTGTTTTAAGATTGTTTGGGTAATTAATAATAACAAAAAGAATACATGATTTTTTTTTTGATTTTTAAGAATGCTTAAAGTAATTTTTTTATTGTTATTGTTATTATCATTATTATCATTATTATTATTATTATTATTATTATTATTATTATTATTATTATTATTATCATTATTATTATTATTATTATTATTATTATTATTATTATTATTATTATTATTATTATTATTATTATTATTATTATTATTGAATTAACTTTTAGTTACCCAGGTGTATTGTAATAAATATAAAAGATCTAAAGTTTTTAATTTTTCACGAACAGTTAAATAAAGGACCAATTTAAAAAAATGAAAGTTTAGATCTAAAACATTTAAATCAACTATCTAAAGAACACATAAGGTCTAGAAAATCTAAATAATTTCAGTGATTTAGAAAATCTAAAATATTTAAAGTAAAACATTAAAAATTTGCAAAAAATCAAATTAAATGGCGGATACAAGAACCCTTAACCCAAATATATTGAAAAAATTTATTAATCTAAAGAAATGGAAGAAATAAAATGTCAAAAAAATCCCAAGTTATATTGCATATTTATAAAACTAATAAGGAACATTAAAATATAATTATATGCAAATTTTGTTCCATATTTAGCAGTTTAGGTTAGCAATAATGTCATGCAAACGTAGAAAATAACAGATATCAGAGCTACCAACATGTAAGGCTGTTTAAAAAATGAAAGTGACGCTTTGTTGATTTGCTTTCTGACTGGTTGGAAAGTGCATTGTCGCTATACTTCGTGTCTTAGTTAACTAGTGAAAAGAAAGGAAAGTTATATATTTTTAATATTTTTAAATTCGAAATCTTTTGAAAAAAATTGATATTTTGTTTCTTAAAATTTAGGTTTTTTGAATATTTTTTAATTGTTTTGAAAATTCGAGTTACGATTTTATATACACAAAATATTTCTAAATTATAGTCAATTTTAGACACTTTAATAAAGATACTCTATTTTTTTCATAAAAACTTATAATGCCCTAAAAGCTGTAAATGGTGTAGTATAGTACATACTCAGATGGAATTTGGGTTAACAGATTAGGTTTTTTTATCTCGAAATAGAAATCAAAATTTTCATCGAGGTTTGTATACATTTTTATTCACAACCAGTTTTATGTTCAATATCAATCTATTTTTGAAATTAGTAAAATGTAGTTGTTTATTTATCAGTTTTTACCGTGACTTATCGACAATGCCAGTTCAGGATGAAAAAGTGAGAGCTTAGGTTGGAAAGTGAGAGCACAGGTTGGAAGGTGATAAAATAAAGCAAAAATGTACTTTTTTTAGAAAATCTATTCATATTATAAATTTTAAAATATGTTAATTTTTATTATTTTAGGAGAATCTAAGCATTCTATGTTATAAAAATAATAATAAAAAAAATCGGTTTGATAAAAGTATATATATAGTTATACCTAATCTTTTTGGCCATGCTGTAGTTATAACGGTGTCAAATACAGCTGTTTGTTTTTGTTTGCAACAGTAAATACTTTTAAATATCTGATCAAATTCTCTAGAAAACCTGCAGATGCAGATTTTCGGTCGCCAAAATCGAATAAATTACTTTCATTAATTTATTTTCGTGGAATTAATTGGATTACAAAGCAGCTCATGAAACTAGTTTAAAAGTTGCACTATTCGTAATTTAAAGTAGAATGCAATTTTAGAGTAGTTTTCCTATATTTTTTTTGAGTCTATTAGGTACACTTTTTTGTCGTAATAAAATTTAATTAAAAAACACTAGCAAAATGTGAATTAACTCCATTTCTCGTACAAAGAAAGAAGGTGTAGGAAATAATTTATTAAACATTATGTATATAGATAGTAATCAACCATGTTAAATTAGATTAGGCTGGAAGTGAACGGAAATTTGAAAAAGTAGTTAATAAAATCATAAATTACTCGACCTAATAAATTCAGAAGTTGTAAATAAGGAGCCTAAATTTTTGTATTAACGGTTTAATTAGAAGTACTCTATAATAATATACAAATGACCCGGTAAGCTTAGCCCGGAGAATGTGTAAGATCCATAAATGGTAATTGCGCAACCTCATATCTCGTAGGGGGAAAGACGAGAAGGTCCATGTCTGCTTCGATATTTGTACAACCTCGTAGGGCAATGAATATTTAAAAGGGAAAGTCGTGCATCTTTTAGCAGGTTCAATTTTAAGATGAAGTAAAACCAAATTTGCATACTCTTGCAGTATGTCACAATCTTTTATTGCTCGAAATATTACAGTGCGACTGTACAACTAAATGCAAAAAATAGCAAACATTAGGCCATTATCGTAATTTGGGCGATTCGTTATTGATGATATGATTTTTACATAACGTATAGAAATGGAAAAGCCACTCCATTATTTACATCACTTATGACAAAGACAAACATTTCCAACATTTTTGTGTTGAGATTTCATTAATACAGAATGCATTAGGTTTCTTATTTTCACAATGTTCAAGTACAATGTCATTTTTTGAGTATAGAAACAACTTATTCATATGCATCACCTGATAATTCAAACAGGTTCTCTCAAGTTTGGCCAAAAATTGCAGTGACTCCATCAGATTAATCAGTTTTTAGTTTTCACTTTTCAAGGTGAGAAATGATATTTTATCCACGTTTTGTGTAATAAATCAAGCTGACATTTATCCCGGCCAAAAACCGAAAATACATTATGAAACGCATTTTTGTGACCCAATAAATACGATACTGTTATTAACGTCGTACCCCACTGACATTGCACATTTTTTTAAGTTCTGTGTCAGAGTGTCATTGTCAAGGCTAGGAAAAAAGTCTCGTTCGATGTAGCAAGTAGCCACAAATTTAGAACGTGATTGAACTTGATTTTGTTGTGCAAGAAAAAAAGAAACATATGCTGACATCCAAGTGCTGCGAGAAACTTTGTGCTGTTGCTATAATTACCGTGATATTGAAAGAAAGCAGCGAAAATAGTTGCTAAATTCGTGATCGTGATGACAAATTTCATTTGGAATAAATTAGTACAACTTTGTTTAGAGCTCCATAAAAATAAATTGGAAAAGTAATCGTTTTTATTTTTACCAAATATTGGTAGTCATCTGTGGCATGATTATTTCGGCTAGGAATAAGAAGTACGAAGTAAATTTGACAGATAGAAAAATTATCCTGATATTTTTTTGACACTGACAACCAAAGTACCTACCTATAAGTTGTAATTGAGAAATGAAAATTATTTTATTTTACTGGTACCAATAAGTACCACTTTATGGACGCTAGATTATGACGTAAAGACTACTTTATACTACAAAATGCTAAAAACATTTAGGACAGTATACAAAGTAAAAATAATGCAATATATAAATAAAAGATTAAAAACTAACAAATTTAATTGTTTCTGGACCAATTGAAATCAAAACCAAAGGGATATCAATAAAGTTGATCAAAATTTAAGATCTACAATTTCTGTCCATGTCATGTCAATTTTACGTAATGCTATTGTGTTGTAGTAATCTTCTCATTAATATTATTAATATTATGTTATTTTTACTAATCAGAGTAATTTTTACTACTTAATACCTTATCGAAATACCTATTTAATTATAATTATAATTAATCTGGGTATTTATATATAATTTTGCTTGTTCTCATGGAGAACTAAAA
Organism: Cynaeus angustus; assembly: GCA_030157275.1. Classification (NCBI taxonomy): domain Eukaryota; kingdom Metazoa; phylum Arthropoda; class Insecta; order Coleoptera; family Tenebrionidae; genus Cynaeus; species Cynaeus angustus. The sequence goes on from CM058065.1 coordinate 13,211,708, forward strand.
TTAACTATCAACAATTAGAGAATACATTAATTAGTTTCAGAATTTGAGAATTATTGTGATTTTTGATTATTTATTTGGGGCTCATGTTTCCAAAACTAGGACAAACAGGAACCTTAATTATTAATTTATAAATTAGATACAACTATAAACATCGACGATATTTTTCGATTGACAAAATATTAAAATATATTTTGATGCAAAAAATTGCATCAAAAACTATTTTTTTAGAACGCAGAAATTGATAGGAAATCGAAGGTGGGCTTAAATTCTATCTACCTAAGCTATTACAGGTATAGAAAATGGTATTCTTAAGCTCTTAAAAACTAAAAAAAATGTCTAAATGGAATTAAAAATAAAACCATTTTTTGGAACTTTCTGCAAATTTTATAAATACGTCGTATAGTTTGTACATTTCTAATCACTAGGAAAAAAAAATCCTCATTTTTATAATTTTCTTACGTTATGAAATCTATATATAGGGTGTCTCGAAATTCTCGGACCTTTACAGATGTTAATTAAATCCAAAAAACAGTTGTTCGAAAATTTTTTCGTTTGGAGATTTGAAGACATTTGAACAAATGTATGCACTGGAATTAAACAACAATAGCGAAAAATTAAATCTGCTCAAAGAATGTTGCCGAATGTATTTTTAGGTAGAATTGATAGATTTTGGTAATCCTGACACTAAATTATGAGTACTAGATTTGTTTACTAAAAACTATAGTAGTAAATTTGAGCGAAAATAACGCAATTCAATTTTTAATACTTTAATTATATTTTTTTTTTGTCAAATCAAGAGTTAGAGATAATCACTGAAGAATATTTAATCACAGAATGTATACTAAGAAAGAAACTGTAGAGGCTGAAACCATGTCAAAATCTGAAATACGGGAACGAGGACCTGAGAATATAGGAACATAAAATCTAAAAATCAAAATCTAAATATTTATAATACAGGGTGTTATGGAAATGAGTGCAAATATTTTAACCAGTAACATAACTCATCGATATGAACAACTTTTCTTTATAACATTTTGTCGAAATCTCGTGTTGATTTTGTTAATGCCCCCCTTTTGATTTTCACGAGTCGTTCGCTGACGTAGGTGTAGTAGTGTAATAGGGCAGTGGTGAATGACACTGGCTTTACACAAAATCATCTTATCGTATTTTTTATGGCAAAAAAATGCATTGCCTGTTTTATCGGGTCATGTCAGTTAAAAGTTTACCGCGTCGGCTATCGCAAGTTTTGGTCACAATTTCGAGTTTTTGAGGGTACCAAGTAGTGCCAAAATGGTCACGTATACCAATGCGGAGTTAACAGACGTGTTGATGTTGTACGAAAATTTGTGTTGGTATTTTATTTTATCCTCCTTTAATACTTTCAACAGATAAAAACATTCCTAATCGTTTTTTGGGCAAAAAGTAGATAAGGTTTTTTCACTTTCTTTCCATTCAAGCCATAATTCATAGGCGGAGATGTATTATTGGGATAAATCTATTTCGAATTTTCACTCCGTTTGAGACGCGTTTTCGCAAAAATGGTAACTAGAAAAGTTGTTCCGTTTGAGGAGTTCTATCTCCAGTTAAAATGTTTGCATTCATTTCCATAACACCCTGTATATATTTATTTCAATCTTCGAATCTACAATTTAAAACTTGAAGACTGTAAACCTGAAAATTTTTACAGTCTGGGAATCGAGAACTGCCACACTACGCCATAGAATTCTAGAATTTTAAGAAGCAGCTGAAAAGCTAAGAACCGAGAAAATTTAGAATCCAAGTCTCTAAAATCTATAATTCAAAGTGCCGACATTTGGAATATAAAATTTGAGGACGCATCTTAAAGTTAAGCCTGACAATAAATATGAGAATTTAGAATTGGAAATTGGCAGTAATAATAGAATGTTTAGAGTCTGGAATTCAAGGAACAGCATTTAATTTAAGAAAGTAGATACACATAAGTTTTGAAATTTTACATATCAGAATTCATTCTAGAAAATAATCTATTAATGAAAGTATCAACATCTAGAATACATAAAATACAGATATGTAAAATCGGAAAGTTTTAAATACATATAAATATGAAAGTTTTAAAACTAAAAATTTAGAACAAAACACATTTGATCGCCATTCGTTTTAATCAAGAGAAATGAAGCAATAACAGCGCCTGATTGAATCTGGCCAAAAACAAAGTTACCAAACGTTTTTGTTTTTTTTAAGTAAAATTAATAGATTTTGGAAATACTTTACACTAAAATTATAAGTACCAAACTTGTTGATTAATAATAAAAATAAATTTGAAGGAAGCAGCGGAATGGCGTTTCTAATCTTTTTTTTTAAGAATAATATTTAAGGCAATCATAGAGTAATATTTAATTATAAACTTTAAGGATACTGAATTGACCAGAACTATGTCTGAATCTCAAATATGAGAATTTTATGAGAATATGAGAATTTTATGGGAATATGAGAATATTTAAGAACAAAAAATCTTAATCTTTACTGAAATTCTACTTTTTTTTCAAAATTTAGGTTTTAAATGTTGATTTTCAGGTAGAGATCTAGGCCTGAGAAATAAAAAAAAATGTCTGAGAATTTTAAAGTGTCAAAACAGTCAATTTGAGAATATTTACGTTTTGGGAACAAAACTTGAGATTTAGAATGTGACACTACATTGAAATCTTGAATACTAAAATTTTTAAAATTTGCAGGCGAAAACTTAAGATTCTAATCTTAAAATGTATTATTTAATCTCCTTTAAGGGGGGAAATAGGTGTAGAAACTTCAAAAAATTCATTTTTTTTTCTTTTCATAAATCGATCGTAGAACCATTCCAAAATATATTTTCAAAATTTCAAAACAAAATTTCATGCGGTTTAAGAATTATAAGCGATAGAGTGAATGTCCCTCTGTCGAAGAGTTGGAGCGCATGGCATCTAGTACGGAGCCGTCGAGCAGCTAGTCACTCTAGATCTATGTGGAAGGTATTAAAGATAAAAAACACATCAAAGATGATTTTTTGTTCGTTGGAAAAAAAATTTAGAAGTGTGAAAAATTTTAAATTTCACACCGACTTTTATCGCAAGCGTTTCCTTAGGTACATAAACGCGTTTTTCTCAAATCACTTTTTTCGAATTTGTGTACACTCTAGCTTCTACAGTTTTTGATCATTCGTTATCAAACTCAGCACATAGTTGCTTTATATAATTACGCTCTATGTGAACCTCAAACATAAACAATATCTTTATTTTTACAAATTTTTTCATTGCAAAAAGTGGTAAAAAATCATACTAAATTTCCACATTTCTCAGAAAAAAATTAATTTTCGATATTTTTTGGGGGGATTGAGGTTCACATAGAAGAAACACTTATAAAGAAAGTAGATTTTTTTGAAAAATTGATTTCGGATGAAAATTGTGACCTCCAGGATGTACACAAATTAGCCAGCCGGATGGCGACTTACAATGCACGGCAAATTTTTCGAGGAAAATGTTTGAAAATTTCATAATATACTCTTGAACATATGTATAACATAATTCCATAATATAAATGAAATATATTTATTCCATATGTGTAAAAAAAATTCGGAAAATACGCCGTCCTATACATTCACTTACATCTATTTCCCCCCTTAAACTCAAAAATAAATATAATATAATCTTTTCAAAAATTTAAGATAAATATGAAAATTTAAAACTGGAGAAATTGCAGTGCGATATTACTAATAATAGAATCTTTAAAACTAAAAGTTAAAAGACCAGCATCTAATTTAGAATTATACAGCATCAGATACACAGGCTGCGTTTTTTTTTTTAATATTCACGTTATATTTGGGATATGTTCAAATTCTTTTAAAATTATTCTTTTTAGAGCTTGTCACTTCTAGACTCTTTCAATGTTTGAGATTTTTTAATTCTCTTTGATTCTTTTTTCTAATTCTCGTATATACAGGGTGAGTGAATAGTGCGATATCGGTCGATCTTTTGTATTTATGAAATGAGATTTTTTAATACGTTATGAAACATAACTTATGATGAAGCAAAGCGGTACATATTTTAAAAATATTTTACTTTAGACAGGGTGTTCCAATAGCCCAGGACTATGGCATTTAATCCAACAAATCCGAATATGCAAAAAAATAAATAGCGTTTCATTTAAAATAATTATTTTGAGTTCGGTCCTGGACTATCATGACGTGTTGACAAGTCTCGTATCATGAATGTGAAAGGCAGGATCGCCCGATATCGCACTATTGACTCACCCTGTATAAGATTATACAACATAAGAACTTGTAATATAAAAAATTAAGACTTTAGAAAGTAAAATTCTTTGAAACCCTCGAAATTTTGAAAATTTTAAACAAAAATAACCACTTTATAAATGAAGAAATTAAACATGAATTCTTCGAAAGATCAATGTTCAAAATTCTGATGACAATACTCAAAAATCGAAAATATCATGAATGCATAGAATCCAAGGATCTAGTCTAACTCAATATTTGATACGAGAATGGAACCCAGAACCTGAGATTCTTGATTTTTTTAAATCTTAAAATTTGAAGTAGCGCACCGTATAAAGTATGAAATCTAAAAAATATAAGTTCTAAATTTTGAAAATTCACGATCAATGACATTTTAATGATGTAGCTCAACAACGCATGATTTGCCCTGGAAATTGCATTTGTTTGCACTCGTTCCAGAAGAGACTATGTGAACCATAGATGCGTTCTGAAACTTATTGGAGCTAGTCGAATAGTGATTTGTAAAGTTTCCGTAGAAAGATTAAATTATTGATTTAGAACAATAGCTCGAGAACGTTATTAACGATATAACTAACTGTACGAAGGCTATTAACATTTGCATACCTTCTCCGGACATTAAACTTTTTGCGACCTACTGTTCCATTTTGTATTTTCACTTTTCAGTATTAGTTGTGACTTATATCCAAAAATTGATTATGTTACAACACGCCATAAAACCAACACTTATGTCATTCTTCGACTGATCGTCTCAGTTTTTACCTTGAAGTGACTATATATAAATTCATAAAATGGATTGTACGAGATGTGCATTGTTTTATACGACTTACTACACTTCAAAGTACCTCAGACCAATATTTATTCTTCCTTAAGTATAGGTTTTCACTCCGTGAATGTAAAGTACCAATTTAAAGATTTTTTTAAATGTGAATCACAGTCTGTGACAAAGACAAGTTTCACAATTTTTTTTCAGGTTGAACGCAAGAACTAAACATTATTCTCCCAAAATCCTAATTACCGATTACTTTCTCGTACGCTCACAAGGTGAAGAACCAAATGTATAATTAATTAACGGCGCGCAGTAAATCATCATGCATCACCCACAATTAACGAAAAGGAATAATAAATAAAAACAGCATAAACACAATCAAGCGCGTAATTTTGTTAAACCGTTACGCAACTGACCTTCCTCACCAACAAACTACGTGTATTAGAACGGGCATTGATTTTCAGTGAATTTAGACCACAATAATGAACTAAACTAAATAACACACGAAATCAATTTGTTGACCATAATTCCTGCGATATCGATCAATCGAGGGTTATTTTCTCATTATTGTAGTGAATTCGCGTTGCTCAACTTCTTCGAACCAGTCGACTTTGAACTCGTAATTAAATAAATTCGACGATATTTCGGCCAACAGTTTCGTAATTTTCTGTATGGAAAATATTCTTTCGCAAGTGCCTAAATCTTTTAAATTCATTTTTCGCACTTTTGCTAAAGACGAGTACTTACTAGATTTCGTGTGGTTGTGGTTAAGCCTCAGCTCCACTGACGGACGCACTGCAACCCAAACGCGTGAGCACTGCACAGACGCAACATTTAAAATGCGACTTAGAACAACAGCTCCGGATTAGTCCGGTTAACCTTGAAACAATCGGGGTGGTTCTGGGGTGGGATGTTTGGTTTTGTTTCTCTAGATATGTGAAGGTTGTGTTTTCGTAACTTGGGAAATTTTGGTGTTTTGGAGAGGGGAGCTATGTGGTTCCGTGAAAGAGGTGGACGTTAAAATTGACCTTTAAATGAATGATTTCCTTGTCAGGAAAATGTGTTTTACACGTTGGCAATTGTGACGTAGGTAAGAAATATGTTGCAAGGGTTTAATGCAATTCCTCAGATTGGTTTTTGTTTTTTTTTTATAGTTTAATAGGTTGGTTTAGAAAGTGCGGTTTAGAGGATCGTTCTGTGTATGTTAAACCGATTTTTAAGTTGAAGTTGACCAGGAAGAAGTTTATTGGAAGCAAAGAAACATTGAGTTTGCTCGAACAAACGTAATGACGGTAAAAATATTCGCATGGTTTGGCTAAACTCTTTAAACTTTTTTTTTTGGAAATTTTGCTTCAACAGTTTCACATTTTTGTTTTTTTCCAACGATCTAATTACACCACTTGTATACCGGTTTGTTTTTGCTGTTAAAAGTACCAGAAACTTTTTTGTCTCAGACTCAAAAATATCGATACTGGTTCATCATGTGCACTGTTTAATTATTAACATTTTTTAGATAAATTTTGAGAGTTGTTGACCCCTAATGCACACTCAAGTTTATTGCAAAATCGACAACAAGTTTAGCAGATCATGTACAAGGATAACGCATAAACATTTTTGATTTTTTATGTGTCGTTCTCAATTTAATAAGTAGATAATTTAAACACTGTCCTCTTTTTAAGATTTTTTACATTATTTAGATTCTTTGAATAGTGAAATTTTCGTGAAAACGTTGAAGATGTTGCAAACAAGAAATAAAGATACACGAAAGACATATAACATTGCAAGAAAATATGTGTCACAATCAAATAAAAAAAGTGAAGTAAATTTATGTAAAATTAAATAAAAACCATAGCCGGATAGCAGTAAAAAATATAAACAGAGATAAGAAATGCAAGTATAAAAAGTAGGGTTAGAAAAGAAAGCAAAGAAAGAAATAGAGCGGTGGAGGAGAACCCATCAGGAAACAACAGCAAAAAATAAAAATTATGCAAAAAAAATCACAAAGAAATGAACATAATTATTCCTTGGATTTTTTATGATCTCTGTTGTGTGGGGAGTAAAATTTTAATTTTTTATTTTAATTTACACGCTATAAATTTTTTTATACTCTTGAGGTTCTTTCGAACTTTTAGTTTTTCTGTAAAATGTATTTATTTCTTAGGTTTTTGTGATTTTTATATTTTTGACTTTTTCAAGATTTTTCATATAAACGTAAATCTTGGGAATACTTTTGAGTTTTCATGAATTATTTTTTACATCATCGCTTTTTTTTGTCTTCAAGAATTCTTTGGAGACCATGGATTCTTTAATTTTTTAGTTTTAGTTGCATTCTTCCAAGCTCTTAATTTTTCTGTATTTGTTCTATGATTTTTTTGGCTTTTTATAAATTTATATTTCTCGGTTTTTTGATTCTTGGTATCTGTTGAATTTTTTTTTGATTTTCACCTTTGAATGCTTTAGATCTTTTGTATTGATTTTTATTTCTTGCGTTTGTCAGTTTATATCCTTCATATTTTTTGTTATTTTTTGCATTTCTTCTTTTTTTCAAATTTTCTAGGCTTTTAAAATTTTTACTTTAAAATTTAAATAATTCTTCATTTAAGGCTGCGATCCCGAGATAAATTTCGACTCACTGAATATGCCTTTGGGAAGTGGTGCCTACTGTCGTCCCTAAAATAAATTAAATAGTTTTTTGCTATTTTGTAACAGAGGACGCTTTTATGTACCTGCCTATGCCAATAGTTTTCTTTTTTAACACAAATTTTAACCCTCCAAGGTCGAATTGAGAAATATCCCTGCTGGGGTGCAACTATAAATAAAGCCATAAACCTTTAGAGGTCTCGACACACTATTTGCTTTAAAATGTAATTTTTTAATTTTTGCATTTTACAGATATTATGAATTTATTAAATCCAAGTTTATAAATATATGAAAAAAAAATGTTTTAATGTTTCTAGTAGTGGTATTTTTTAAGCATTTTTTTATGAGAGAAAATGTAGCATTGGTCAACCCGTTTTTTAACATTTTGATACAAAAATTACTAGGTACAAACACCATTCCTCTCACAAAAGAAAGTAATAATCTAAAAGTTTATACATGGGGTCCCAAAAGATCGCACTTAATTTTATTGGTGAATTTTTAGTCAAAATCTCAGTGGACTTTTGAGTTGCACATTGATGAGGCAATTATTAATGAAACTTGAGCAAACTTTATTTTGATGTCGGTTTTGGAGTTTTGGAAAATTCTTCTTAAACTGTTTTTTTTTTAATGAAATATGAATCAAACAAATTATTATTTTTTCATCGCCTAGTAATTAGTTTGTACTTACATAGACTACTTTACTGATTAATTTTGATCGAACCTATTTTATGTTTATTTGTGTGACTTTTTTGTTCTTTACCTTTGGAAGAACAACCATAAGCGTGTACAATATTTAAGGTACTATCTAATTTTGACTTTAACTCTAAAATGACACATTATCGGGAAAAAAATGATGATTCTTTTGACAAGTTCTCTTAGCAGTCAGAGATCTACATATATTTCTATAACAACCTGTATACATGTTCTAAAAAAACTATTGCAAACAAAAGCTCATTTATAAAATAAGTAAATAGAAAAATAAAATAATCCATTTGGGTCCATAAATACTAACAGTAATAAATAAATGTTTTAGAAATATTCTTTGATGATAAAATAAAACCAGGTCCGATAGACCCACTGCTGTCCGGAAACGCAGGATAATCCTTAACATCCTATTAAAATAAAAACCAAGTGGTATTAGGAAGAATTTCTTGTCTTCTAATTTGTTACCCCTCTTTATAATGCCACCCGGGTGCCCTTTGTAAACGCACATTGCACTGCTTTCCTTTGCGATAACAACTGTATTTCTATTTGTAGTCAGACGCCTTGGTTTCAATCTCCTCCAAGGTACATCCCAAAATGTAAACTATTATGTTTAAAAATAATTAGAAAGCTTTTCTTGTCATAATTTATAATTTTGTTTATAAAATTAAAATGCTTCGAAATTTAAAGATATTTTATTTTTATATATAGTCCAACTAAAAAATCATTTTGCGGATTACCACAACAAAACAGCTTTCAAAAAAAGCTATAAATACTTAGTGAGGGTTTATTTACCTAAACTTTTATTGCGATAGGAACGGCATCCCTAGACATGCCAGCTGTTTAATTATAAATCTAAAAATACATCAAATATTATTTTTTTCATTACTACATTTTTTTTTTTGATAAGAGGTATGATTTGAGAACGTTCGTCAACGTTAAACAATGTATTCATATTTTAATTTAAGAATCAAACCGTTGAGATAATACTTAACTGTAACAGAAAAAAAACGAATGATTGGTACTTTATTCGCTGCAAGTACCACATTAATCTTCTGAAAAGTCTCAAAAAGCCAGGTAAGATTTTCGTACCAAATATTATTTGGCTAATAAAATATGTATCTATTCGAACTAAATTCAGTCAAGAGAAGCGCAAATTCAAAATTTGGCACCCTATGCTTGCGCGCCCTCTTTTCGACAGTAGCTGAACTATTTTAGTACCATTTCGACCACGGACGCCACTTCAAGCAATTCTGTCCGAAAAAAATGTTAGAACATTTTTCGGAGCCAAACATGGCAAAGCCGTTACATTAATCACCTAAAACGTTGCAGCAAAATGTTACAGAAACTTGGGAAAAGGGCTTGTATATCTCAGTTTTTTTATTTACTTCTATTTTATGCGTTAATAAAACATTGAAATGTACACAATTTAAACTTCAAGACTAACCAAAATGTCACAGTGTTTTTTACCATTAGACTCATTATTTTGCAATAAAAAATAGCAGACACCTTGCACGCATTTTTTAGCTTTCCAACAGTACCCAACTTTTGTCATTTTATCAAATATCTTGCCCATGTTTGGCCCTGAAAAATGGTCATGCAAAATCGTGATGCCACTCCTCATTTATATGGACTTTTTCCCGCCTCTTTTAGTACAGCATCGCACCCTTAAGTTTTCTTTAATTAATGTTTTTTTGTTTCTATTGGATTTTTAAAAATCTTTGAATGCTTTGGATTCTTTTATTCTTTTTTTTTAAATACTTTAAAATTACAATTATAGTCTATAAGTCTTCTATATTGACGACGTTTCGCATTTTTTTGTGATTTTGTATACATCAGATTCTTATATCTTGCATTATTTAAATTGATTTGATACTTACTTATTTAATTTTTGGTGTTTTTAGAAGTGAACAGATCTGCAGTATCCACTATTAGTACATAATTCTCATTTCATAGATTACAGGACACGAGCGGAAACGGTTTTATAGATAGAAAAAGCTCCTAAAAAAATCGTCTCCATCAACAAAATATTCTATCGACAAAAAGAACAAAATTTTGGAAATTTATATTTTTAAAAGACAATTTTTTTGTACAACTTTAAAACGGCAGGTATTTTTAACCTTCAAAACAGGAACTGAAGTGTAAAAAAAAATGTGGCATCCAGATATTAAATCTATAGTTGACAATTGAATCGGTGGAGAATTTCCCTATCTATCTATGGATTGTTTTATTTTCTTTAAATTTGCAACGAGTTTTTGAACATTTATGTCGTCCACCGCTGAATTTATCGTCCAATTTTGTGTTGAACGTAATCGATTCATCCCTATAAGAAGATATTGATGTGTTTTTATTCGATAAATTGAAGGTCAATCAAATCAATGAAAATTCTATCTAAATCGGTCTAGTAGTCTAAGAAAAAATTCAAATTGGAAACCTGCAAAAAATTACATATGAACCCAAGACTGAAGTGCATCCATTGACGGAAAAAACAGCACAAACTGAAAATACATTTTTTATTCAATTCGGTTTCCCGTTTTAAGGAAAGAGTATTAATTTTTGAAGATAATATCTATTTTCGCAATAAAATTTTGCTTTACCGTAGAGTTACACACATTACTTTTTCTATAATTAGTTTCGTCTAAAACTTGCAAAATATACAAACAATATTAGTTTTCTTAGATGTTTTGTTTCTTCTTAAGCATTCTTAAGCATGTATTTTGTGGATTTTTTTAATCATTTGTAAACTTTGTAATTTTAGTGTTCAGATTTTTTGAATTCTTAAAATTGAAATTTCGGTTATTCATATTTTCTATACTTTCTCTTTAGATTTAAAAAAATAATTTTAGAATTTCTAAACATCAATCATTTTTCTGTATAAAACTATTTAAATTAGATTCCACAAGGTGATCTATAAAATTCGATAAATTGTAAACGGTGGGAGGTTTTATAGACAATATTTCTTCTAGAAGGATTATATATATATATATATATATATATATATATATATAGGACGATTTTTACTCCAACAATTTCACTTTCACAGACAACTCACTTAAAAATTGCCATTTTCTAACACAATCACCTAGATTAATTAGTTTTTCTAGAACCTTTTTTAGTGCGACATTTTACTTAGCATTGACATTACTCATTGCCACGCGGAGGTTTGTTTACGTTTCTATTTGAATTTTTATTTCAAGAACGGTTGGTTGAACGACTTTTCCTCCTACAAGGAAGAGTTACATATATCAATTTAAAATATTACGTATTCAAAATTGCACGCTTTTTTTATCTGACAATATGTTTTTAGTGTTCTTCACATAATCTTGTACTTACAGAGATCTAAACTAAACGAAATGTTTTATAAAAACATTATAAAAAAAAATTGTGCCTCTTTTTTGAAGCTTGATGTTTTCGATATTTTTTTTTATGACATTAGATTATTTCTGCCCAAATTCTATATAACACTATAAAATTGGGAGAAAATAATGATATCGGAAGTCTAAAATGTGATTCAGTATTAAATTCTAATGCTGTGAAATAAAAGAAAGAAACACTAAAAATTCTAAAAAATTGACGCTATCAATGCTAGAGAATACAAGCATATGATAAATTAAAAGTTTTAAATTTTATCGTAATGAATATTATGTAAATAATTAACAAAGTGAAATTAGAAATTTGGCATTCAAAAATCCGTAAAGTAGGTGAATTTAACAATATATATAATTAAGTAATTAGCTTAAACAATTACGATCTCGATAGTATTTTGAGTAAAAATGTAGAAAATTTATGACTCTTCGCACCAACATTAATTAATATTAAGTAATTCCTAAAAATTAAGAAAACTTTTTATCTGTTGTAGTGAAGGAACTTAAGTATCGCTTAATGTTAAAAAGCGTCAGCGCAAATGGCCATTACAAACTTAAGCAATTAAGACGTTGTTACAATCCAACATTTATATAGAGAAGAATATTAAAGAGCTTAGACTCAAAGATTAAAATATAAAGTTACCTGAAAATTTGAAGAAAATTTAAGATTAATGTATGAATTTCAAAAACACGAAGAATACATAACAATAAAAAAGTCTAAAAATTTAATGAAAGATGTAAAAATTCAAGAATCTAAACTATTCAAAAATTTGAATATAAAAATATTGATATACGTTAGTTAAAAAGCAAAAAATGTAAAAATTTATAGAAGCTGACCCGGCAATTGAATTGAATTGAATTCTCTAGATTCTCTGGATTTTTTAGATTCTGTGTATTTTTTGGATACTTTTGGATTTTTTTGGGGTTTTTGGATTCTTGGATTCCGATTTATATGTTTATTTTAGTAGAGATTATCGATCTTTTCGAATTTTAGTGTTTTAGAATTTTTTGGACTTTTGGAATGTTTTAATTTTTTTGAAATTTCTATATTCTCTGGATTGATTGAATTTTTTAGATTATTTCGATTTTTTCGATTCTCTTGATTCTTTCAATTCTTTCGATTTTTTAAATTTTTTGATTCTCTGGACTTTCTGGATTTTGTGAACTTTTCGGATTCTTGTGCTTTTTAATTTTGTTTTTATTATTATTTTTTTATTTCCATAGGTTTTTGGGTTTTTACATTTTTTGGAAGAGCTTATTGATTTTTGCGAATTTGCGTTTTTTGACCTTTTGAAATGCTACGTTGTTTTGCCATATAAATTATTTCTCTCTGTGGGAATGTGGTATGTAACTGAAAGAGGAATGGAGCGCTGTGAACGATGACGGCCTCTAAAAATAACAAAACACCAAACATTTATTTTTTTAATTCATTATACAATACATTATCTACAATATGTATAATATAGAACGAAGCCGGCTGTGTTCTCATCCCTATTCTGGTGCAAATTTTTAAATTTCTAGAATTTTTAGAGTATTTGTGCAATTTTAATAACTCTCTCTCAAGTTAAGAAAATTATGGGCTTTAATACAATTTTTATAGTTAGAATTATTTGGACCTTTACAATAATTTTCTTTAGTTCTATCTATTTACGATTATATATAACATATAAGATTGCTCATCTAAAATTGTAGCAGTTCTAATTTTTTTAATTTAATTTTTATATTGTTTTTTGTTTCATAAATTATTTTTTCTACGACTTCTATTCTAACTTGTATATTACGCTTTTGACAGCAAATTAATGGCGCCCGAAGAAAAATAAAAAAAGTTCAAATAGACTAAATTAACAAAATTTCAACTGTTAAATTAATTTTATGATTACATTATTGCGCTCAGAAAAGGAATTTCGAAGAGCTTTGCTTTAAATCGTTTCTAATTTTGATTTTGAAATCTGTTTTTTAGAGAATTTATCAAGAAGAGTTTGTAGATTGGTATGAGACTTGGTTGTACCTATATTCACCCTATTTACAAATGTCAATTGTCATTCGTATCGGTCACTTCGCGGCAGTTTAGTTCAGATGATTCAATTTCAAGAATGTCTGATTCAGACGAAGAATTGTTTCCACACCCCGTGAAATTACAAAACAAGTAAATATAGCGAAAAATAATTTACTACCACCGAAGTCAAAGCAGAAGTATAAATATAATTATGAAAAGTTAATGAGTTGGAGAAGAAAGAAAAGCATAACCTCGTTTTTTGAAAACATTGTACTCGCATATTTTGAAACTTTGGCTAAAATATTGAAATCAACATTATGGACGATGTATTCTATGTTGAGGAGCACTCTAAATATCAAAGAAAGCATTGATATTACCAAATATTTAAAGCTACGTGCATACATGAAACGCACATCAGATGGATATAAAGCAAAAAAAAAAGAACCAAAAATTATTGCTACATTTTTAAATTTGGAGCACCCAGAGACGTTTACAATTTTAATTGATGGGGAGGCAACTTATTGACATTAAAACGGCATGGTGGCTGGAAAAGCCAGGCCGTGGCGAGGGCTATGTCGACAACTCCATGACAGCAAAAAAAAATACATCAAATTTACTGTTGACTAGCATAGAAAATCACAACATATTTATTCCAAGGGTGGCATTTTCGGAATTAAATCAAAATGGAAAAATGGGATCATCAACTTCAAAGCACCAGTTACATTTAATAATTGCAATAATATTACTGTAAATTTCAATAATTACTCTTATTCTAAAAATAAATAAATAAATTTAGTTAAAGCTTAGTTCAATCATTTTTAGCCTACGACAAAATTTATTTCAATTTTTTTTTCTGAGGTCGTAGAAAAAGAATAGTACGCAACTCGGGGGTAAGGCCTATTACGTGCACTTGCGAATTGCCGCACTCGGCTCACGCCTCGTGCTTACAGTTACTTCGCCCGGGCGTAATAGACTTCTTACCCAACACGTTACGTAATATACTATTAAGATACTAAAAACCTTTGGGATTTTTTTTAAAAAGCAGTGACTTGGTTCTTTAAAGTATTGTTTAATTTATATATTTTTCAAACTGTCGTGGAATTTTAGAACATTCAAAACATTTAAGATTTTTAAATTGTATGCTTATAACGTTTTTAATAAAATAATGTAATTAAGTTGTAAAATTTATGTTTTTTTCACTTCTAGTTTTTTTTTTATCTCTAGAATACTTTTAAAAACTTCAACATAATAGTTATAAGATTTTTAAAAATCTGTCGCTGAAGTTGCTCAAACTTTGCGAATTTAAAAATTTTAATAATTTTTCTAATTTGCAAAAAGTAACATTTTTTAAATACTAGTAGAGAATATATAAGAATTTTGACGGTTTGAATTATTTTAGAATTTCTTACCAAAAAATAACCAAAGTTAAACATGTAATTCTGTATGATTATATTTAATAAATCTTTTTACTTTTATTTGCAATGAAATTAGTGAGTAGTTATTAACTTTAAAGAAAACGATTATTTTTGTTAGAAATTAATATGTATTGAATACTACCAATGTTCAAATGTTATTAAAAAAGGATTATTAATTTTACTTGTACTGGATATTCTTTACTTAAAAATTGGTAAAGTTTTACCTTCGACGTCCCACTAACGATCCGACATAAAATATACAACGCATTATTTTAAACAAATAAACAAACAATTTAATTTTACATAGAACTTGGTACTTTAAATTAATAATCTGGGGAGAACTGTTCAAGTGGTTTAAATGTGATCACTACGTGAAAAATTAATACTTCTAAAACGTTATTCTGAGCAAAACCCAACAATGAGCCTAAAAAAACCTTTCACTTTTCTACATTCAAAACTCCTTAACACTATTTAAAATCATCCAAAAACAATCTCTAACGAGCGTCTACATTTAATTCTGCTTTACTCTGATCCATGTAACTCAAATGCCAAACAAAGATTTTTGCAACAATTTACAAACCTTGAACTTTCAAAAACTATTTTATTTAAAATTATTATTGCACATTCCATGCTCTTTCCCAATTTGATTTTATTTCGCCGATCTTTTTGTCGTTACAGTAATTTTATTCTGTGTAAATTTTCTTATTGTTTGTACTACATTATTGAACATTAGTACACAATGACGAAATGGCCGGAAGTAAAAATGGTGAAATACTGTGGACGATGTAGCAGTCACCAAATATTAAGATTGGGTCGATCGGATACGAATAAACTTGACCAACTTTTTTCACTTTGTTACATAATCAGTGTCTGTGGTAGCTGTCTGTGAAAAACCGGCGAGCTCATTTATTCAATTATATAATTATCAGAATTAGATCTATAGATTGAAACTGATAATAGAATGCTGTGCTCAGTAACAGAAAAAAAGAAATTAGTGCTCATTACTTTTAATTCGGTTGTAATTCGCGAAATTATCATAAAATCGTGGTGGTAAAATTTTACATTTGCATTTCTTACGTTTCGCTTAATATTTATATGGTGCACATTAAATGAATAAAATTTAACACTTTCAAATGCATCAAGCGTTAAGCCTTTAATTTTGTTATCATTCATGGCTCAAATATTTGTATTCTTTTGTAGAAAGTGAATTTCGCGAAATGAAAATTTGTTGAACCTAGTGGTATGATAGTTTCTATTACATCGTTCAATACTAATAAATATCTAAAATTACATCCTACGACCAATTATATCTCAAACAGCTTTTTTCTATGAGCTTACTAATTCTTTTATTATTGTCATTTAAATAATTACATTTGACGCTTCAATGTTTAAAACCTGTTTACCATTAGAACTAAACAATTAAAAAAAAAAAATTACTTACGAATTCAAAATTAAATCCAATTTTTCACCAAAAAGTCGACTTAAGTCACTGACAACCTCACAACGTTGGTTTAAGTGTGAAATTTGATGTATAACACCGCACTACTCTTTTGTTAAGATCTTGGGTGTACACCACAATTTAGTGTTTTATAGTTTGTTTTCAGACTGGTGGGGACCATGCCTACAGCATTTGTAAATAAATTTTAAAAATTTCTTTACATAAATTTTCAATTTCATGTAACGCTTGAAATTGTATGATAAATTTCATTTCCAGCCTGCTATGAAAAAAAATTACATATATAAAATAATAAAAGGTCTCATTTTTTGACAAAATTTTTGGAACAAATTAACGAGTTGTTGTAATGGAAGCAACAGCTACGTGTTAATTTTCACACAAATTTCGAAGAAAAAACTGGATGGGAATTCTTCTCCGCTTCCAATTCAACGAAAAAAAAATTATTACGAATAGAAAATATGATTATTAATCACCCTACGGCTAATTACTTATTTTTTGCCGAAAGACTGTGCTGTTTGGTCATTCAGTCAATCGATTGGTTAAACATTTTCGTGTTGAATTGTCATTGCTTTATGAGTATGTAGCTATATATAGTAGATTAGATTTTAAGCTCTCTATGTAATTGTGTCTTTAATAACCAAAAATTTAGATACTTAATGCCCCTTTGCATCAACATTTTTTAACGTTAAGAAATAGTACGATTGATGAACAATGAGTTTCTTGGTTTTTAGTAACTACGTAATGTTGAATAATGTCGGCTATTTGATTCTATTTGTTACTAACTTGGCATATTATTATGTCCCTACAGCGAAAATATTCTTTGGTAGAAAATAAACATTTTTGGGTTTTTCGTGTTGTTAGTTGAATGAAACTTAAATTTTTATAAAAGTTTGATTTCTAATCAAATGTATAAAGAAAACTAAAAACCTGAGCATTAAAAAATATTTTGAATATTATTATTATTTTTAATATTATTGTATAAAATTAAAGTTTTATGAAAATTGGAAAAATTCGAAAAATATAAAGAATGCGGATATATAAAAAGAATATAGAAAAATCTACAGTATTTAAAAGATTAACGAAATTAACGAACTCAAAAAAAAGTTGTAGTCAGATTATTTCGAATGTAAAGAATCTAATGACGTAATTTCACATTTAAATAGAAAGAAGAAGATCTAGAGATAGAGAACATTTAAAACATTAAAAAAGAGTTAGAGGATTTTAAGAAATTTAATAATTAATGGAACATTTTACAATAAAACTGAAAATTTATTGTGTCCATTTTTTTTTTAATTTTTTTGTAAATGTCAAGAATGTAAAGAACCATCCACATGGTGCAAGAGTAACAGAAAATCAAAAAATTCAAAAACAAAATTGAAAAATTTAAAAATGCAAAAAGTATTCAAAATCTAAAAAATCTAGAGATTTTAAAGCATTAAATGAATTCAAAAAACAAAGACTGAAAATTTTGAAACAATTTTTCTATCGAAGAAAAGCTACAATGTCCGAGAATCTTACGAATTTAAGTTATCTAAAAATCCAAAATTTTGAAAAATTTAGCATCTTTCTAAAAGTTTAAGAAGTATAAAAAAATAAAAACTTTTAAATAATTTAAAGACACGAAAATTTGATGCTATAAAACGGTTTACAGAATTTTAAGAAATCGGAAGCATCTAAAGGATTGTAAAGAATTGAAAAACTGTACTGACTGCAATGATAATTTAAATCTTAAATTAGAACAATGTAATTATTTATAAAAGTTTAAAGTATCTACCTACACAATCTACCAAATCTGAAGAATTCGAAGAAGCTGAAGACTTAAAAATATTTACGCGTGTCGGGGCTTATTCTGTAACTTTTTAACGGTCTGTTTATTTTGACTGTTACAGTTGTTACTGAAATATTTTGATTGTTTAATGCCATGGATACGATTTTAGCATCCTGTTGAAATAAACAGGAAAGTTACAGAATAGACCTCAGTGGGTGCAAGGGAGGAAATTACCAATTCCAACAATCTAAAGTTTTTAATTTTTATTATTGTAATCTATCGCAGCAGCAAAACATTTACTTAACGTATGATTCGGGAATAGTTATTTACCTAACAAGTTCGGAAACTTAATTTTCCCGCATGAGCACTTAGTGCGAATGCGGGAAAATTCTTTCCGAAAGAGTTAGGTAGAATATTTTTTGTAACGAATATCGAAATAGAAAAAATTAAATAACTTAGTTCTTTTTTTAATGGTGGGTTGGTAACATGATCTGTCTACTGTAACAACCTCCTAGATTTTTAAAATGTAAATCAGCTATCATATTTTTTTTTTATTAGTAACAAAAATTGTTAAAATGCGTGAGGGCGAAAAATGTATGTGCACCCCTTCCGAAGTACAACAATGTGCCAAAGCGGCCGTTTCGAGTCTGCAGCCCGAGAAAAGTCGCGGACGGTATGAATGCACTTATCCAAAATTGATTGACTGATGTCCTCAAAAAGTCGCAATACCAACCGAACAACGCAAATATCTCTAGCCGCCAGCGGAAACTAAAAAGCACCGGGGTGCGGGAAAACCGTTTTTCTGTGCATCGGGATTAAGCGGAAAAATTCTGTTTCCGTACAATGAGTACAAAAAAATGTTTTCAGAGCAGGTTATGAGAAAAATGTTGAGTTATGTTCTTTTACAACTATTTTAAATAATGACTTTTGGGTATTGTTAACTGAAGAAATAGATTAGATAAGTCCGCCGCCTACTTCTATGTAAAGATAGAGTCTTCTTTTTAAAAAACTTATAATATCATTAAGCATTCAAGGTGTGTTGTTGATCTCTTTAATTTTGTTGGTAATTCTCTTCGGTAGATCGTCGAGATCAACAGGTACCGTAAAGATTGAGTTTTTTAAATACAGCAACAATAAAAGTCACAAGGCGTCAGATCGTGGAATGGGTTGATTATCAAAAAATTATCTTAAAAAAGTCATGTTGTCGTATGTAGTGTGAACAAGAACTGCATCTTGCTGGAAATGACTTTCCCGCAACTCATCATGTAGCATGTTCACAAATGGTGTCAAAATTTCAATGCGATACCATTCAATATTTAGGTTTCCTAAATTTATAAAAAAATATTTTAGTGGAAAACGTGTTGAGGGTCTGAACATTTAAAGTTATGCACGAAAAATATCCTTTCTGGCCAATACTTGCCCATACTCTAATTTTTTAAGCATGCAATGGAGTTTCCATAAAAAAATTAAGCTTTCCTTCATTTCATATTCTTATATTTTGGAAATTTATGTAGATAGAAAGGTGGAACCATGATTCATCTGTTAACATTACATTCGCCATCATCATTAAACCTGTTAATAAATTGTTGGCAACATTGTCTTTGCGGCCTGTCAATGGGAAGAATTTTGTGAGTCGCTTGAAGACGCTAAGGATGTAAAAGTAGATCTATTTTGATCATGCATATTGGGAGAGTTGTAATTTTTGTTGTAAATGGTTCACCGAAGTTGGTGGACTTCTTTACATGTCTTACCGCCCCAATTGCCTCTGGAATTCTAGCTGTGATGGGTCCGCCACTGCCCTTATTACTGTTAACATTCAACTTTACGATATGACAAACAGATCTGCTGAAGTCATCATATGGGATAGCTTTGTTTGGAAATTCCTCTAAATAATCGTTATACATGTTTCTTATAGGGTAAACCCGTGTCCATCCATTTTATCACCATTCCGTGATAAAATTATTTTATAAAATTGTCACTATGTCATAAAAACTCAAAATTTTACAGATTTTTTGAAAATAACAATTCAAACCTTGTTAATTTTTTCAAAATTTAAAAATTTCATGCAGACATGACTTCTGTGACTCTATCGATCATACTCTGAAAACTTTTTTTTTTGGATCACGCGTTATATCGTAATTCCCGTGACTAAAGCTTATCAACAGCTGCACACCCTTATTGTCAAAATAAAAAGCAAACTATGTGATAAATTTGCAAGGAATTGTCTGCATTTCAGTCTTTAAAAGTGCTATTAGAATAATTTTAAGTTTCAATGGAACGAAAAGGATCCGAAGATAGAAATTACTCAAAGCACTCAAGAAGTGTTAAAGTATATTAGAAAATTGAATAGTTAGGCCAACGCTTTTTAAAAAAGAGAAGCTTTATAGAGTTTGGAACAAAAATCGATGCATATAGACAAGCTAAAAAACTAAAGCATCAAAATAGTTCAAGAAAAACAGAGAATTAACTAAGTTGAAAAATGCAAGAAGTATCCAAAATTCAAAGGATCTAAAGATGGATAAAAAATTTAATTGATTCAAAATTTAAATCATTATATGTATTATATATATATATATTATATATATTATATATATTATATATATTATATATTATATATAATATATATATTATATATATTATATATATTATATATATTATATATATTATATATATAGAATCCAGCGATTCAGAGCATCAAGAAAATCTAAAGAATCGAAAGAATCGAAAGAACCCAGCGAATCCAGAGATTTCTTAAAATCGAGAAAATTAAAAAAATCCAAAATACCTAAAGAATCCAAAGAATCCAAGGAATCCAAGGAATCCAAGAAATCCAAGGAATCCAAGCAATCCAAAGAATCCAAAGAATTCAAGGAATCCAAAGAATCCACGGAATTCAGAGAACCTAGAATATCGAAAAAAATCCTCAAAATCTGCAGAATCCAAATAATCAAAATAATCCAAGACTAAAAATCTAAACAATTTATGGAATCCAAAAATCTAAAAATGTTATAAAATTGGAAAATTCACTAAATGAATTTAAATTCAAAGATTTGAAACATTCAAAAAAACCAAAGAATCAAAAAGATCTAAAAGATCTAAAGAATTTAAATAACCTGGAGATTTTAAATAAATATTCTTAGAAATCAGGAAATTCACTCAATCAAAATAAATCCGAACAATTGAAACAAACCATTTTTCCATTTACATTTTGATGCATGCTTTTGGCAATAGCTGAAAAATACCTCTTTTTAGTAGAAGGAATTGATTGATAACTAATTTTAAATCTTGTAAAATTCTTATTTTTCCAGGTTGGGGCAGTTTTTCTTAATTTAGTTACAATTAAATATAAAATCCCTCTCCAAAAGAAGTCTTTTTTTTAGAATCTCGTTGACATTTCTTTAAACCTTAAAAAATATTTACTCTGCTTATATTATTAGTTGTTTGAATTGTTATAAAAACGGATTATTTTTGGGCATGAGTTTTGTGGGGAATTTTGAAGGATGAAGAATGTTTAAAAGTGTTAATCAAAACTTAGGATGTTAATCAACAATGACATCATTTAGTGTCAAGTGAAACTGAAGATAAACAGAAGTTTTAATTGTATAATTTACTATAAAAAAATTGATTGTACGCCATTGCTTCTGTGGAAAATTTAGAATTACAAAAAATCTGGGCAAAAAACTTGGCTCTGTAAATATTTGCAACATAAATTAGTACGGGTCTTTTCCTAATCTACGAAAGAGGTTAATCCTATTTAAAATCTACTCTAATAAAATTTCTATTACTGTTGAAATAATCTCACATTTAATTGTAGAATTTTAATAATTACCTGAAAGTTCCGGTAGATATAATTTCATAAATATGGCTAAGTAAGATCCTTCAACTTTAAATTGACTTTAATACTTAAATTTTAGTTTAATTTACGTGAGTTGAAAACCATATGACTAGTCCATTTCCAACCAATCACATTTAA
Organism: Cynaeus angustus; assembly: GCA_030157275.1. Lineage (NCBI taxonomy): Eukaryota > Metazoa > Arthropoda > Insecta > Coleoptera > Tenebrionidae > Cynaeus > Cynaeus angustus. The sequence goes on from CM058065.1 coordinate 13,234,050, forward strand.
GTAAAAATAAGTGTATTGTAAATAACGCACATAAATCTTTAGAAGCACATAATTTTGATGATTTCAAAGTTCGGAATGTCCTAGTAACCTAAGGATGTGAAATTGGTCCATAATTTTTTTGCTCTTCACTTGCGATTTTTGACTTCCAGTAGATTCATTTATGGTGCATATTTGAAAAATATTTTTTAATACACACTATCTCCACATATAAAAAATTGATACAGTGGTAAATCATAGTTACGTTTTCCTATATAGAACACTATATATTTTTCCATTATTAGTTTCTACGTAAAAACCGTCAGCTATGAATATTAAGAGACAAATTTCCAAAAAAAAAAGCTTGTAGTTTCCACAAATAATCGACACGTAAAAACACCGACACGCAAAAATTGAATAACTCATATATCAGTATCAAGTCGTATACCTATTTTGCATAAATAAAATTTATGATATTTTCAAAAAAAGTGGGCTGGGATGTTTTTTTCACGAAAACAAAGATTTTATTTACGGACAAGGTTATTTTTCATGTCAAACCAACACAACTAATATCGTTTTTAATTTTCCGGTTTTCACCAATCACATAAATCATCAGGTTTATTATATTAGGCAGTATCTTTTTTTCATGTCAATTAAGTTTTGGACTCGGTTAAAAAATGTAGTCTTGTTAATATTACTTAATTAATATTAAAATTTTATTTATAAATGTATGGTACTGTGTTCAACAGCGTTATGTAACGTTTAACGTTTATAATTCAGTTTTTTTTAATATGCATTATTAAATTATCACCTATAATGAATTTTTTATAAAATGTTCCGCTTTTAAAAAATGTAGATGATATTTTATACCTCGCTCGTTTGATTACAAAATTTTTTGGGAAAAAAGAATTCTAAAATAAGCATTAATAGTAAATGGTCTATTATAAGTAATAATTTAACGCTCATTAAACTATATGTTCCTCTATGCGTATCTAAACCAAATTTTAGAGAGCTGCTTTAAAAATTTGAGCATTTTGAAAACATGTGTATCTTAAAATTATTAATTCATTATTATTAATTATTAATTTCATATTATATTTATATATTATTTTTGATTTAAGACAAAAATAATACATCATAATTATTTTTAAAATTAGTGAACGCCATAAGTATTAATTTTTAAAGGAAAAAGTAAAAATGCGAATCAGAATAACCAAAAAAAAAACTGCATTGTCATTTTTCCATAAAAAATATTTGAATATGTGTTGTAAAAGTTCATCTCTTCAAATACTTATCTAATTGCATTAAATTGCTATTACGTAATCATATATTTTTGATAGTTACATAAAAGTGTCTGTATTCCTGTATTTATGATACAAACATATTTTTTTATTAGAAACATCAAATTACATAAGTTGTTAAATTTTTTGCAAATAAATTATCACCGAGCCAGAGTTAATAATGTGTCAAGTAATGAAACTGTTATAAACATGACTTTAGTTTTTGCACCAGTTCGATGGATTATTATATACTAAGTGACATAAAAAGTGCAACACCTAGAAGAGGTTAAATTAGTTCGCTTAAATTTGGCACATCGACTTGATATCAGAAAAATAGGTGTGATAAAATTTTCAGAGTTGTATCAAATTTGGTTACTAGGTTTTTGTTGTTTTTTATTTTTCTTTTCTTAAGTGTATACCGTTTATTAACAACACATTTGTCATAATTTTTTTCTTGATTTGACAGTCCTTACTTAAAACAACATGCCTCGTGTACGAAGGCTTGCTTCAACAGTATCATCAAACAGATGAATTTGAGAGAGGTCGAATTGTTGCCATGAAGGAAGCGGGAAAGTCCTTTCGCGAAATTGGTCAAAATTTAGGTCGTGATGTCTCAACTGTTTTGCGAATTTGTCGAGCCTGGTTCGTGGGGGGAAGGAAAAAACGTCGAGAAGGTACAGAACGCACAAAGCACACAACAGCTTCGAGACCGTTTTTCCACTACCAGGCAAATTGCGGTTCAATAGTTTGCTGAAGATGGGCGGAATATTGGAATGAGATCCGTTTACCGCCTTATTCAAGCTTTTGGACTATGGAGTTGTCGTCCACATCTAGTGTTGCCGTTAACTCCACAACACAAACGTCAACGGCTAGAATGGTGTAGAGAACATCAGCAGTGGAATGATGAATGTCTTCAGCGATGAATCTCGCTTCTGTTTGGGGATACATGATGGCCGTAGCAGGGTGAGAAGAAGGCGAGGAGAACGACAGCATGTGCAGTTAGCCGTCGAAAGATATGTACACCGCACTGTGGGCGGGATAGTATGGGGTGGCATTGCGCATGGTAGCCGGTCGCCTTTAGTGTTTGTTAGAGGCAACATGACAGCGATCCGTTATATTGACGATAGTCTTCGACCGTCTATGTTAGCCTATATTCAAGAGCTTCTAGAAGTCCTTTTTCAGCAGGACAATGCACGTCCTCATATTGCACGCGCTACAGTGGACTTCTTTGCAACGTCTAACATAAACTACTTGTCGTGGCCTCCGAGATCTCCGGACCTTTCGCCCATTGAACATGTGTGGGATTTGATGGGTGTAAGAATATCCCAGATAATTCCTCCTCTACAAACACTAGCTTCTCTGCAAGATGCTGTTCAGGCAGCTTGGGATGCAATTCCTCAGGCTGATATAGACAATTTAATTTTATCAATGCCAACGCGAGTAGCTGAGTGCTTAAGAAACAGAGGTAGTGCGATTATTAACATTTCGTCCATAGTTTGTGTTCCTTTTAGCTTGAAAATTTTATCGTTTACTTGTTATGTGTTGTTCAATACATTACTAAAGAATGATCTTCAAAAAATCAGTATTACTGGATGTTGCACTTTTTATGTCACTTAGTATATTTTATTACTTATTATGACGGAAATACCTAAAACTGCAATTTATTCTCTCGTATCGTTTTATTATTATGGTTTTATCAGCGCTTACACAAGTAGATATTATATTCTGTTTCGTTTTTACAAATTTTCTATAAGAAATCTACATATGGAAGGTTAATTATAAAAATAATATAAATCTTTAGAGAAATTTATTTTTGAGCTAGAATAATTTCTAATCCAAAACAAGTGCTTTCTTTAGTTTTTGTTAAATAGGTTCTCGTAATTTATCAACTTGTTTTTCGTTATTATCTAAAAAATTAATTGGAAATTTATTAAACTCCCGACGAGTTTTATTTATCTAAAAACATTTACAGCTTAAAAAAATCTATGGAAATGAAAAAATATAAACATTATAAAAGTTACAAAAAATCCAAAAAATGAGATAATTTAAGCAAATACAGGACATAAAAGGAATTTAAAAAATTAAAGAGTAAAAAAATAGAAAGCTATACAAATCTAAAAGTTGCAAAGAATTTGAAAAATCTAAAAAACAGTTCCAGTATTTTAGTCATTCGGAGGATACCAGTAATACAGAAAATATAAAATAAATGCAAATATTTAAAAAAAAACTAAAGAACTAGAAAATCCAACAAATTATAGAAATCCAAGGAAACTCAAAGAAGCTAAGGAATCTAAAGAATTTAAAAAATCCAAAGAATCCAAAGAATCCAAAGAATCCAAAAAATCTAGAGAATTCAAAGAATCTAAAAAATCCAAAGAATCCAAAGAATTTAAAGAATCCAAAAAATCTAAAGAATCCAAGGAATCCAAAGAATCTAAGAAATCCAACGAATCCAAGGAACTCAAGGAATCAAAGGAATCCAAGGAATCCAAAGAATCCAACAAATCTAAGAAATCCAAGGATTCCAAGGAATCCAAGGAGTCCAAGGAATCCAACGAATCCAAGGAACTCAAGGAATCAAAGGAATCCAAAGAATCCAACAAATCTAAGAAATCCAAGGAATCCAAGAAAACCAAGGAATCCAAAGAATCTAAAGAATCTAAAGAATCTAAAGAATCTAAAGAATCTGAAGAATCTGAAGAATCTGAAGAATCTGAAGAATCTGAAGAATCTGAAGAATCTGAAGAATCTGAAGAATCTGAAGAATCTGAAGAATCTGAAGAATCTGAAGAATCTGAAGAATCTGAAGAATCTGAAGAATCTGAAGAATCTGAAGAATCTGAAAAATCTAAAGAATCTAAAGAATCCAAAGAATCCAAAGAATCTAAAGAATCTAAAGAATCTAAAGAATCTAAAGAATTTAAAGAATCTAAAGAATCCAAAGAATCTAAAGAATCTAAAGAATCTAAAGAATTTAAAGAATCTAAAGATTTCAAAAAATCCAAAAAATCCAAAAAAATTAAAGAATCCAAAGAATCCAAAAAATTCAAAGAGTCCAAGAAAGTATGATTCAAAGAGATTAGTGGATATAAATATAAGCATAGGTTTAGGGTTGAATCATCCCACAATACAATGGCTGGAAGCATGCGGTGCTGACATTTGACAAATTTGAACGAAATTTTTCTAATCTTTCAAATATGTTATATAACGGTGACTAGATAACCGATTCTCATTTTAAAATTGAGCAAAAAAATACCCTAAATAATATTTTTACAGTTAATGGACATGTTTTTTTACACATCCAAATCTTAATTAGCTTTTGCCACTATATACTCTTAATGACGGACAAACGTTAGTTTGGAATCTAAAAATACCCCCAAGTCCTTTAGAAAAGCTTTAATACCAAGGACTTTATTATTTAAAGTATAAACATGTTCAGAAGGTGACAATTTCTTGTTGAAGTTTACAACTACTCATTTATCAATGTTAAGAATCATGTCGTTTTTCTCACACCAGCTATGCAAAAGGTCAAGATTGGATTGTACTATTGTGCAATCTTGTATATTACTTGTTGTTTTAAATATTTTTTATTGCATTTGAATGAGTCACTAATGGTATTTACAAAAATCTAAAATAATAGTGGACCTAGGATGGAGTCTTGGGGTACACCGGACGAGACTGAGGAGAGTTTCATTTTAGTTTGATTGGTTCTACTGCTAAGATAGCTGACCAACCATTTTAACAAAAAACTAGTAAAACCATAAACTTCAAGCTTTTGTGTTAATATAATAAAATTAACTTTTTCGCACGCTTTACTAAAATCAGTGTACACTGAATGTACTAAAGCCGTTCTTGAGTATCGAAAATTTGAGGACCTTATATATTCATTTTATAAATTAAAAGAATGTGAAAAATTCATTTTATTTAAAATGTTCAAAGATCCCAAAAAATCAAGAATAAAATAATTAGAAATATGTGTTCTTAAAAAAATTACTACGAAGTGTGAATTTTCAGGACGAAAATATTTTCTTACTCAAATTGTTGGTATGATTATTGATTAGAACATTCATAAACTCACAAAATTCAAGTAAAATTATTCAAATTTAAAAAAATAGAAACTAAACATTCATAAGACAATTTGCAAGGCTAAAAAAGAGAGATTAAAATAAAGGAATAATTAAATTTAATAAACTGTTGATGGAGCATTTTCTTACTACGACGATTAAACAAAAAAACTAAGCGCAATAATTTTATGTTTGCACAAAATTGATCTAAGGTCAGACATTTTAATCTTTGTTTTCTAACCATAGATAAGACTTTATTTGCGTTTGAGCAGTTATTTTTCTTGTCAGGTCTAAACAATTAATTTTTATTTGCTTATTTTCAATCACAAATCGACAGGTTTATTGTATTTAACAAAGATTTTCACTTGCTAGAAGACTGTGGCCTTTTTTTTATTACATACCAATCATTGATAATTTATTTATTAACGAGTGGTCTGTGTTCAATGATGTTAAGCAACATTTTACAACTCTCAATTTTTTTCTGGCCAATAATTTTGTCAATTTTTGTACTTGAAATTATTGCTTATAAACAGTTTTTTTGGTTTAATATGAACGATTTGTGTTAACGCGCAATATACAATTATCTCAATAGGAGTGTTACGAAAATACCGGTCACTTTTAATGCGGTTGATAAATCCCACAAAAGAAAATGTTAATATCTCATCTCTTGTATATTAGTAAAAGGGAAATCTAAAACAAGCACCGATAATAGTCCGAAGTTTATGACAAATAATAGTTTATCACTAATATCTGTGTTTGTCTCTACTTATCTAAAACAAATTTTCGACAACCACCCAAAAGTTTAGAAAAAAATTTTCAAAACATGTATAAATTAAAATGTTTAAAATTTTATTAATATTGCATGCAAAATTTGTACCCCCGGTTCTAATATTATTTTAAATTTTTCAAAACTCAAGAATTTATTACAAATAGAATAAAAAAATGGCAGTGCTAAAACGCTGAAAAAAACAATCTCCAGTCACTCAATGATTAATCCAAGTCAGCTTTTAATCATCATTTTAAATCAGTCTATCGCTAATTAAAATATGAAAGTTGCAAACAAAGAAACCGAATAGAAACTCCCAAATACCTCTAATTTACTTTTACATAATGACACCCATTAAACTTTAAAATTTGAGACTCACCGCAACCGTGATACTACTAATAATTCGAAGGTAAAATCGTGAAAAAAATGATCGATTATTTTGTTAGACAACCACAAAATTAATGGTTCATGCACTAAAAAAATCGACTTACTTGAGCAAGAAGATGGTGCTTAATTGAACACAGAATGGAACGGAGTCCGTCGAGAAAAAGTATATAAATGTGGTAACCTTGATCAAGATCTTGAAAAGTGTTAAAATTTTCCAATGTTTATAGAAGAATCAATCTTAAATACGCGTTTCTTGACCCTTGAATTAAATTTTTGTTGATAATCCAGTTATGTTGAATGGTGTCGGGGGTCATACCTGTTTTCAATTTTCTTTTTTAAATAATCATTGATTAATTATCTTTACGAATGCGTGTACCGTGCGAGGACTTCTGTTTTGACAATTCATGCATTAATGAGAAGACATCCTTGAAACTTTTGATATCAATACAAGTGGATTTTTTGTCAACTAATACATGTTATATTAATTGTTTATGGTGATAAAAGTACAATATCCTATACACAATAAAGTTTATTCACACTTGTTTTTGTTTTGTTAAATTTAACTCTGTCTATCTCAAGAAGTGTAATAGTGAGATATTTATTACGGAACTGTGAAGGCGAAAACGTTTTTGTTTTTATTGTATAATTATTTCGGTTAATCTTGACACAATTAGATTTAACAAATATTGACCGCAGATGAGTTAGTCATCCAAAAAATTGGGATGTGGTTGGAATTTACGGTGGCTTAATATTTTCTAAAAATGTACGCAATATGTTCATGGGAACGAGAATATTACATCTGTTTGGTAATTGTTCACGAACTTATTATTATGTACTTCATTTTTAGTGGATTACAAAATTCACTAAATTGACACCTGAGAGACGAATCTGGTAGTACATGGATTTATTTTAACACGTTGGTAGCTCTGTCACTGCTTTTGACAGAGAATATGTCACCAATGATTTGCATTTAAACGATGACAGAGCTACCAACATACTTTTAAATTTCAAAATCTGGGTAGGTTTTTCCAGTGGTATGATACATTAAACTAAATCTGAGTAATCAGTAGTACTTTTTACGTTTTTTTTTATGAGTAACACATCTTACACAATAGCAGATTAGGTTTGAATTATTAAAAAAATTGAACAATTGTGCAAATTATCTATTTTATTTACAATAGCCTGCAGAAGAAGATTAGAATAATCAATTATTTTTATTTTTTTTGTTTTTTGATATTTAAGTCAAGTCACTTTTATGTGGAGTATGTCGTTTTTTCCACGAATTGGTCAACTTAAATATTAAAGATATAAAATTAGATTTGCCAGTCAAGATGCCTATTAGCAGAACCAAAAAAATAATTTATGGCAATGGAAAAAGGCATGTGGAAATAGAGAATTTTATTTTTATGAACGTCGTTTTTTATTAAATTCTAAGACAGAGTGAGCGAGCGGCAGGTAGGTGGCATTTATAAAATTGGTAGTGTTTCGCAAAGAATGACCACATATTTAAATTCGGAAAATGTGAATAAATACGCTGGAAATTGTCTACGTCGAACTTCTGCTACCTTCCTTATGAATAGTGGAGGCGGCATTAGTAAAAGTGAAAAGTATTCACTAAAAACTAACCACTTATACCAATGAAGTAAATGTAGTTGTAAGCAAAGTAAGGTATCAATCTCCGAAGATGACTCGATTATAAATAATTTTGATTGCTAGAAATTATTAATTCTAGAATTGAAAATTAATGTTGCTTTATTAACTCAAACTAACTTCACGAACTTAATTTGATCTTTACTTAACTTTATCTTTCAAAAGCACACATAGATCATATGTTTTTTTTTTTAAATTATTGTATTTGAATGTGTAAGCTTTTATATTTTACTTCTGTCTTTTTTTTTCCGATAGATTCTGTCTTTGGTGCATCACTAGTATTGATTTTTCTTTCTTTCTATGAACTATATCTCTAGCAAGGGTTCTGAAATTTTCGTATTCCAATGGTCTTAGATCTGGCTCTATGCCTTTTTTTATTTTTGTCTCCCATATTGTTTCCAGTTTCTTCTTTTTTATTTTAAAGAAATGTGTTCACTATCTGAACTATCGTGTCTCTATTTTGCACTTTTTATTCTATCGAATATTGTTTCTCTTTCTGTTCTTCTCAGCATCTTTATATCAGTTGCTAATATTTTTTTTTGCTAAAGTCTGTGATATAGTTCCAGCTTATGGGGTGAATTTCGAAGAACCGTGAAGTAATTCTCAGATTTTTTAACTCTTGAATACTTTCAGTATTAATAAGGTTTTTCTTTCAAACTCTTTAGCCTCTCAAAACTAGAGTTTTCAAATTCTTAAATTTAGGGACTAAATTTTGAAATGTTTTATTTCGAACTCTTCGTTTTGTTTAGATTTTAAGCTTATCAACTTTAAATTCTTATATGTTTAGTTCTGAAATTCATAGCTTCTGAGGAACTTAAGTTCAGAATTTTTTCTCTCTTAATTGTACAATTCAAAATTTATCTAATCTTTCTAACTTTCTAAAATTTAAAACTACTTAAGATTTTGGGCTTCCAGGTTTATCGATTATCCAGCTCTAAGTTTCCTAATTATTCATTTTTCAGATTTTCAAAATGAAATTATTGTGTTGCTAAATATAGGATTCTAGATTTCCGGATTTCTAATTTTTAATTTACCAAGATATCGTTTTCTTTGGTTTTTTAGTTACCTTAGTTATTTATTTCACAGTTTTAGTTTTCTTCAAAGCTTCTGATTTTTAGGATTCTTAAGATTTTTTGTTATTTTCTAACTCAAAAACTGTCTAAATTCAACTGTTTTAGAATTTTTGAATCTTCATTTTTTTTTGTTTTTACAACTTTTGTGTACTATCTAGATTGTGTAAATTTCAAAATTTTTATTTCCATAGATTTTTTTGTATTATCAAGATGCTTTGAATCTTTTGGAAATTCCTTTGAGTTACACATTTTAACTCTCTCTGACTACTAGATAATCTATAATCTTACAAAACATGCAGCAACTTGAAAAAATGTAAAGATACATAATAAAATATTGGAATACTAGGTTTTAGATACTTTTCTAGATTTTTAGACTTTTAGATTTTTAGATTCCTAGGTTCTTACTTTTTTAGGTTCATAAGTTCTTAGGTTTCTACGTTCTTAGGTTCTTTGGATTCTCTCGATTCTTTCGATTCTTTCGATTCTCTATATTCTCTAGATTATCTAGATTCTCTAAATTTTCTAGATTCTCTAGATTCTCTAGATTCTTTAGATTCTTTAGATTCTTTAGATTCTTTAGATTCTCTAGATTCTCTAGATTCTCTAGATTCTCTAGATTCTCTAGATTCTCTAGATTCTCTAGATTCTCTAGATTCTCTAGATTCTCTAGATTCTTTAGATTCTCTAGATTCTCTAGATTCTCTAGATTCTCTAGATTCTCTAGATTCTTTAGATTCTTTAGATTCTTTAGATTTTTTAGATTCTTTAGATTCTTTAGATTCTTTAGATTCTTTAGATTCTTTAGATTCTTTAGATTCTTTAGATTCTTTAGATTCTTTAGATTCTTTAGATTCTTTAGATTCTTTAGATTCTTTAGATTCTTTAGATTCTTTAGATTCTTTAGATTCTTTAGATTCTTTAGATTCTTTAGATTCTTTAGATTCTTTAGATTCTTTAGATTCTTTAGATTCTTTAGATTCTTTAGATTCTTTAGATTCTTTAGATTCTTTAGATTCTTTAGATTCTTTAGATTCTTTAGATTCTTTAGATTCTTTAGATTCTTTAGATTCTTTAGATTCTTTAGATTCTTTAGATTTTTTAGATTCTTTAGATTCTTTAGATTCTTTAGATTCTTTAGATTCTTTAGATTCTTTAGATTCTTTAGATTCTTTAGATTCTTTAGATTCTTTAGATTCTTTAGATTCTTTAGATTCTTTAGATTCTTTAGATTCTTTAGATTCTTTAGATTCTTTAGATTCTTTAGATTCTTTAGATTCTTTAGATTCTTTAGATTCTTTAGATTCTTTAGATTCTTTAGATTCTTTAGATTCTTTAGATTCTTTAGATTCTTTAGATTCTTTAGATTCTTTAGATTCTTTAGATTCTTTAGATTCTTTAGATTCTTTAGATTCTTTAGATTCTCTAGATTCTTTAGATTCTCGAGATTCTCCAGATTCTTAAAAGATGCAATATGTAACAGCTGATCGACCAACAAATAAGTCATCTTGTGGTAAGCATATTTTTTAAGTGAAACCTAAGCGGTTTATGAAGCAGAGAGCAAAATGAGAAATTAGTGACACGGGCTTCTAAATTTTTACATATTTTTTGTCAATCTTTTTGTAAATTCGCATGACAATCACTTGCTCTCAAACTTTCCGAAGAAGCCTAGAAACCATTGTAAGTAACAGCACATACGAGGAATACAATTCTGATATTTTTTGTTTATAAAGTTTCCATTTTATTCTGCTAACCTGTTAATTTTCTGAGCTCGCTTTTGAAAACAAAATTTTCATAGCCTCATTTCTACAGAGTCTTAATTAGTTAACGAAGAGCTCTGAATTTTAGTCACTGTTGTAGTCTTCCAACACCAATGGGTTCTACTTCTGTACTATTTGTAAGTATTTTATATAGCAGTCTTATATTTTTCTATCTAAAATCTTTAACTAAGACCGTTGTTAGAGTTGTTACCATTTTTATTCTTAACTTTTCTCGTGTTTTCAGCTTTTTACGGCTCTTTGCTTCTTCTTCTTCTTCTTTCAATAGAGCAACGTCTTGGATTCTTGTTTTTTACTCGTTTTTGTAAACACATTTATTCCATGCAATATTGTTGACATCTAGCCACTATGTTCTTTTTTTTGTTATCAAATGTTTATCTTTATTAAGTATATAATATAATTTTTATTATTTATATTATTGTATTGTTATTATCTCATTATTTTATTGTATTATTGAGTATTTTTTTTAGTATTCTATACAGAATTCATTCAACATTTATCTCTCATTCTAATAACTCATTTAATTATCAGGTTAGAACAACAATTTTTTTATTAGATATAGAACCAGTGTACCGTCACAAACTGAGCCAATCACATTTTCACTGAAATGCATGCAAAACATCTTCTCAAAATTCAAAATTGATAAAATGAAGGCAAACTTCACCTACTTTGTTTTTTTATAACGAAGAGTATAAAAATTATTTTGAAACATGATTTTTTAATTAATTAATTGATATCAATAAATTAATTAATATTTAATCTTCTAATCAGACTTATGGTGTTGATTAGTGAACCACAAACTGCTCTTAAATTAATTTGTAGCATAAATAATTTTTGTTTTTATTAGGAGATGGAGCCATTAAATATTATCTGATATCTAGCGCCGGCATGAAAACTCTTCCTAGTATTGACTCTTTAAAAAAAAAAGTTTTCATGCCGACCCTGCACATTGAGTAATATCACAAACAGGGTAAAAATATTGGGTATTATATATAACTTTAGAGGCAGTTTATTGTTTACCCACTCGTACCATAAATCTTATTAGACTAAAAAATATTAATTGATTTTTAGGCACCACATGATTTGCATTTTAATGTTTTTCTTTGTATTTTCTTCTATTGCGTCTTTTCTATTCTTTTCTTCCGTTCTTCCTGTCTTTTCTTTCTTTCTTTTCTTCTTTCTTTCTTTTATTTTTTCTCTTTCTGTTTGTTCTTTATATTGCCTATATGTTCTATTCTACACAACTTTTTTCTGACTTCGACCTTTATTGTCTTTATTCACCAATTAATCTGTTTTGTTGATTCAATACTCTTCTATTCTTACTGCTTTGATTGTCTTTTAAAGTATTTCCAAAGATTTTCTAGTTCAACTAACCTTTTCTATTTATTGCATATTTTCGATTTACAACTTTTGAGTTGTGTATGATATTTTGTCTAAATTTTTCAACTGTGTGTTCTACTTTTTTAGTGTCATTGTCTGCTTAATCATTCTATGACAATCAATATTTTTTGGATTTACTTTTAATTACACTTTATTCAAAAATTCTTTTTGTTTTGTGACTTTTTCATTTCTCGTTAGGGCTTTCCTGTTTTTTTTTATTATTTAACATGCCACTATGGTCTGAGTCATCGCTTTTCATTCCGTTTTCTTTTTTTTTTGTGCATACTGTTTCAAGACGTACTCCTATTTATTCCAGTTTACTACTTTTTTTTCTTTGTTTTTTTTCGTTTGGTCAGAGTCTACTTGACCGTCTCAGATTTGTTTGTACTTAAGTTTTCAATTAATTTATTTTTTTTTCGATTTGGATTTTTCTTATAATACCGAACCATCAAGATAGTTTGCCGTGAAACCGAAAACGTATGTCTTTTGTGATTGATAAGTTATGTTGCGACGTGTCTTTCATGGTCTTTAAACGAAAGGCTTGTTGTTGCGCACAATGAAATGGAGAACATTTTAACAAGATAATTAAATTTTTCTTGAAAATTGACGTATTTTCCACAATATTTTTTTTAACTGACATTTTATTTGACATTTATAAGTGTCAATCAGTTTGGAGGTACCATTTCGGTTTCAAGGCTGACTCGATTACAAATAATGTTGATCGTTTTATATAATTGACAGTTTTCTCTCTCTAGTATTCCATTCCTAATGTTTTTTTCCGCTAATAAAGAATAATTCACGAAGTTATGCGAATATTTTAACTTGTGACTGTCAAAAGAGTACAAGGCTTCAAACTTTTTGTCGAAATCATTAAAGAAGCGCTAGCATTATGATAGGTCAAGTATTTACTTTCTCTTTTATTTGAATTCGTTTGTATAGTAAAAAATTTGGGACGGAACCCAAAAAAAATCTATAGACATATTAATGAGTCGACGGTTTTTTTTTGGTACCAAGTAAATGTATTTAACGTACACCACCTCCAGTTTAAAGATTCGCATAACTTCGTGAATCACTTTTTCTACATTCTGTCGTTATCTCCTTTTTTATTGTTTCTGTTTTTATTGTTTTTGAGCCTAATTTGTTTGTTTCATTTGGCTGGATTTTTTTTGCAAGTAATCTTTAATAAACCTTGTGTTATTAACAGATTCTTAATTTCTTCTATTTTTTCTAGCACTCTTCTTTAGTTTTTGCTTTCCTGATAAATTTAGTAGCCAAGAAGTGCTTTCATGACGATACGGAATTTCGAGTAGACCTGCCGCTTTCTTTTCTTTGTTGGTTATATTATTTCTGAAACATTTTCCAATTTTAACTTTTGTTTCCCAAACCATTCCGACAGATTTCTACGAGGAAAAATTTTAATCGGCAGTTTGCATTTAATTTCCTCTAATGTGATCATACCTACTTTAGTTTTTTGTCATAGTATTGTATCCTTTACCTCATTATCAGATGGCTTTATCTAGCTTGGTAACTATCTTTCTACATTGTGTCTTTGAACTTTATATATCATACAGGGTGTTATGGAAATGAATGCAAAAATTTAAATTGGAGATAAAACTCCTCAAATAGAATAATTTTCAATTTAAAGAAAGTGACAAAAACCTTATCTACTTTTTTCCCGAAAAACGATTAGCAATGTTTTTATCTGTTGAAAGTATTAAAGGAGGGTCAAAAAAAATGCCAACAAGAATTTTCGCAAGCATGGCAGTAAACAAGGTGTTCCATGTGACGAATTCTGTCACCAGTTTAAATGTTTGTAATCATTGCAATAACACCCCAGCGTGTTATGGAAAGAAGTGAAAATGATTTTAATCCGTAAAAGAGCACTTGTCATTCTGAATCTTCTAATAATTGTTCGAGAAAGTTTTCCTTAAAGAGATAAAATGAACAATAGATAAACTGCGAACAGCGGTCCTCCTATTTGTCATCATGGAGTAAAATACCGTCCGACAAAACGCTTTAGCAAAAAACAGTGACACAACTCAACGGGAAGACCAGTGTCATAGCTCAGTAATAACACCAATACAAGTATTAATCATTATTATTTAATAACAAATGATGTGTGGGTGGAATGGAATAATGTACTCACTTTACAAGAACAGCTCAAAATGATGCCCTTCGTTGTCGATGCAGGCTTGAATTCGTCGTGCCATCAAATCTTGCATTAGCAAAATCATATTCAGATTTTGGCGAATTCTGTCAGCAACAGCATTTACACGTTCTGTCAGTTTTTCCAGTGTATTAGGTGGTGTTGCATACACTAACTCTTTCATGTGTCCCCACAAAAAAACACAAGAGTTTAGGTCCGGTGAACGAGGTGGCCATAACACTGGTCCGGTTCTGCCGATCCATCTTCCAGGAAACTGATTGTTTAACCAATTGGTAACGATTCTATTGTAATGTGGTGGAGCTCCATCATGTAAAAATCACATGTCTCTTCTTCTCGGTAGTGGTACGTCGGCCAAAAGGTCATACAATACGTTCCGCAAAAAAAATAGATATCCAGCACCGGTTAGACGAACAGGTAAAATGTACAATCCGATTAATTGATTTCCCAATAGTCCTGTCCACACATTAATAGAAAATTGTCGTTGAAAACGTCTCGGCCAAATTTCATGGGAATTTTCGTCTGACCAAATATGGATATTACCATTATTATAAATTCCATCCCGCGTGAATCTAGCTTTACCGGAAAATAGCAGGTTATTAAGAAAATCCTGTGCATCGTGTATTTTGTTGCGTAACCAACGACAAAATGCCAACCTTCGTGGTGGTTCTCCAGGTTCCAAAGCTTGAACACGTTGGATGTGGTAAGGGTACAATTCTTGCTCATGAAGCGTTTTCCATAGAAGAAACGTTGAAATGCCCATTCGAACGACCTCCAAAATTTGGGGCTCTACTTCCAGGTTGCTTTTTGCCGGGGCCACGATCGCGAGTTTGTGGAATAAATTAGCCAAAATCTTGTAAATGTTGTACAGTTGCTGTAAAAGTACGCTCATTTGGAAGACGGCGCCTGGGAAACCTCTCCCTGCACAAACGTCGTGCTTGGACGGGATTTCCCCGTGTTTCGCCGTATAACATCACCATGTCTGTTAACTCCGCATTGGTATACGTGACCATTTCAAAAACGCGAAATTGTGACTGAAACTTGTTATAGTCGACGCGGTAGCCTTTCAACTGACATGACCCGATAAAACAAGCAATGCATTTTTGTTTTTGTGTAAAGCCAGTGTCATTCCACACTGCCCTATTACACTACTACACCTACGTCAGCAAACGACTTGTGAAAATAAATAGGGCGGCATTAACAACATCAACACGAGATTTCGACAGCATGTTATAAAGAAAAGTTGTTCATATTGTTGAGTTATGTTACTGGTTATATTTGCACTCACTTCCATAACACACTGTATATGTATAGCTTTGATAATTCATTTAACGATCTTCTTTTGTTTTGCTTTTTTTGATGTTATTTTGTCAGTTTCTGTATGACTCGAAGGTTAACAAGATTTTCTAATTTGCTTTTGGACCAACCTGTTAACGCACTCTTTTTGAATGCGTTAATAAGACATTACTAAACTCAAAATCTAGGAACTTTTTATTGGTTGCTATCAATTTGGTTTATAAAATGTTAATGGCAGTCTAAGTTAAAGGGTGCAGTTTCAAATTGCTAGATACAGAAATTTTTTAGCGTCAAATAACTTTGGCATTTGTTACTTTCCGTATTTCTAGCGGTGTTCCCTATTCCCTATTCCTATTAATATACTCTCTATATTATTTTATATTTTATATTATTTTTTTTAAAGTTTGTTTACAGGCTTCTGTCACAAGCTGATCCCCACTGATTCTATGTTGTTCTTTTTTGGATATTAGATACTTGTATAATTTATTAAAGCTTTGTTTATTTTTTTGTCCAAATGTTGTTGGCAAAGATTTTTCCGAGCTCCACTGTGAGGAGAACAAATTCGAACCTAACAGTTTGGAATCAGTCAATTTACGACATTAATAACTACAGTAATAGAATTCGCTGGAAACTTACTTTCTAGTACTCGCGGGATTTCAGGATTTTGCCTCCTTACTCGTACTAAATACAATAGTCTTAGTTCTTGTTATGTAATACAATTTTCTACTTGGCGTCTATAAGCGAGTTCTTAAAGCACCTAAATGCGTGCTGTAATAGCCTGTTAGAGTTTCGTAAATACAACTGTTATTATTTATGTTTTCAAAATTGGTAGCCATTCCACGTGCTACTGTCAAATAGCAAGTAATATAAACGTCAAAAAATGTGATGTTTTTAATTAAAATAAATTTTTACAATGAAAAGTAGAATTTTGTTACGCAATTGTAACATTGAATGTCTTAAGCATTTAAATTAACATCAGATAAGCTACTTGTCATAATATTTTGCTGGAAATTACTTTGACCGTGAACCATTCTACTGTCACATGATTCGTCTGACCACACCTGTACAGAGTTGGTTTCGGACACGTCCAAATTTCGCTTTAAAGAATTTTTAATATATCTTCGCCAAAGCAGTACTTTTGAAAATCAGAAAGTATTTAACATTTTGGGAAAAAATTTATTCAATATGTGACACTGAAGGCTAAAAACAATGACCAGTGAAGAGACTATCAACCAAATAATCTTAAAAACGGATACCATTTCATATAAAGGTTTAAGATACATGAAAATCTGGTTTATTTTCAATGAGAAATATACTTTTATATATATATATATATATATATATATATATAAAGAGTCTGCAGTTTGCTGTAATGTGAGATTTTAACATTTTTAATACAGTACAACCTCTACAATTCGATAGAAACTCTTGTTTTCTTCTCTTCAGGCTCTGATACCTCCATTACTCAAAATCTGAGTCCTCGACAAGTTAAAATAATCAGTATTTCAATACAAGGTATTTTGGTACATATTTTTTCTCTATAGCTCGATTAAAATATAATTGATCTCTATATCTGGAACACGTGTACTTTTCACTACTAGTAAAATTGACAGTTTGACATCAAGGCAAGTAGTTTTGAATTTTAGCAGTGCTCTCGTATTGTTGTGACTTTCGTTTGAACTTTACCAAAGCAAGTCTTAAATGGCAAAAGGTAATGACCAGAATTATTTTGGTTCTATTGACATAAGTATACATCAATTTTTCCAACAGTATACAAAAAAGATTATTGAAGAATGAGTACTCTGGAACAAAAATTGAAAACTTTGAGTCTCTGTAAAAAGTCAGAAATGCTCGAAGCTGTAAAAAAATGTAAAAAGAAGAAAGACGTTGCTGATGAATTTGGCTTATCGATGATTACTCTGTCAACAATAAAAAAAATGAATCAGAAATTATGAAAAAACTTGAAAGCAGTCAGAATTTGTCCTATAAAAGACAACGAATTGTAGAATTTCGCAACTTGGAGGAGAGTTTAATGGCTGAAGCAGTGTCGAAACTAAAACATTATAGTCAACAATTATAGCTCGTTTTCTGATGACAGAATTATCGACTGAGTTGCTCGAAGTCGAAATTCATGATGATTTAGAAAACCTAAGTAATGCACCATATGCTCTGCCAGTTTCCACCAGAAAGCAAGAGCAGCATTAAATACATTAAGGAATTTTATAGAACAATCTCGCAATGCAGACAAAAAAAAATTCTGAATGTTATAGACATATAATTATTTAAAAGAAAAAATATTATTACTGACTCTGTATATCTGACGTCAGATTTCTATGACGACCTAAATAGTGAATATGAATTATGTACAATGAGATCTTATGAGAAAAAAAATTGCTAATCATGCGCGAAATTTAAATTAACAATTACAAAACATCACATTGATTACGTGAACCTAAATCAGAATTACTTTCTAAGTTTTTGTTTCGCATCCATTCTCTGTTATAAGCTCATAGCTTACTTTAAATTAGCTGTGCAGTTTTTTGTTAAAGTGGACTAATAAAATGCCAAGTGTACATGTGCAGCTAGATAAAACATATCAAGAAACATTACTAGATAAAATATTTATGTATCATTTAATAAAATTTGTATATTGAAATTATGTTTCACATATTTTCTACGATTAAAGCATTTAATTTTGTCTACAAAAATTACTTTGGCTGTATATTTTTTTATGGAATCGATTTGATAGGACTTTTTTTCCACATAGATTTATTTTTCTGTTAATAGTTGTAGTTTATTGATAGACGGTATACATGGCACCTTTTAAATTTAAAATAAAAATAACAATAAAAATTAATTTAAAATAAAAATAACACAAAGAACCAACGTTACCCAAAAAGAACAGAACGAACAGAGCGAAGAAAACGAGCATACGAGTCACAAAAAAAAATCACAAACATTACATACAAAATTATAAGAAGAAAACAACTGAAACAAAGGACTAGCAGAAGCATAATTTTTATCAACGATCGGAATGTAAAAAAGGGGTACGGTCCTGAGAGAATGTTGAGGTACATTAAGAGAGACTAGGTTTAACAACTTTGGAGCATTATACATGTTGTTTAACAACTTGAACATGAAACATACCATCATGAATGTTCTACGTTTTTCCAAAGTTGTCAAATTAAGGTAACTCATGCACAAGTCGGGAGAGTCACGAATTGCAGAAAGCATTTTGTAGGACAGAAACTTAATAAACCTTTTCTGT
Organism: Cynaeus angustus; assembly: GCA_030157275.1. NCBI lineage: Eukaryota > Metazoa > Arthropoda > Insecta > Coleoptera > Tenebrionidae > Cynaeus > Cynaeus angustus. The sequence continues at coordinate 13,253,129 of CM058065.1, forward strand.
ACAGCCTCTATTCTGTTCACATGCACCTGATAGTGAGGTGACCATATGATGCAGCCAAACTCCAACAAAGAGCGAACTAGGGCACAGAATAACACTGTGAGGGTTCGAGGGTCATGAAAGTCTCGGCCAAACATTTTAAGACATCCCAAGGCTTTATTTGCTCTGCACACTATGTGGTCATAATGAGGAACGAACGTTAATTTGCTATCAAGAAAAATTCCGAGGCCTTTTACTGATGATGAAACTGTAAGAGGCCGTTTATTAATATAATACACGGGCAGTGACGGTAAAACGTTTTTGCTAAAATTAATTGTTTGACATTTGTTCTCGTTTAGGACCATAAAATTTTCTTTACACCATTCAGAAAGACGATCGAGATCTTTCTGGAGACTGAAAGCATCACTGGGTTTTTTGATGATTTGATAAAGTTTAAGATCGTCAGCAAAGAGACAAAAGTTTGATGATTAATGTACAAAGCAAACAGAAAGGGACCTAATACTGAGCCTTGCGGAACACCAGAGGAAACATGCCGTGGAACAGAGATATGATCAAGAAGTTGTACTTGCTGAGTTCTGGAAGGAAGATAATTCTGAAACCACTCAAGTAAGGAGCCTGAGATTCCGTAAGCGGCAAGTTTTTGAACTAATACGAAATGGTTTGCAGAGATCTGTACAAACGGCGTGTACCTTTAGTCCTTCCGACATGGCACAAATGATGTCAGTAGTATAACTAAAAAGATTAGTCATGGCCGAGCGCTTATTAAAAAATCCATGCTGTTCTATGGAGATTACATTTTTAAAAAGTTTGAAAAGTTGAGCACAAACAATGGATTCAAAAATTTTAGTGGGTGTGGACAAAGTAGAGATCGGACGATAGTTCTCAATGCGTGATCTATTTCCCGACTTGTGAATGGGCACCACATGAGCACGCTTCCAAAACTGGGGAAATTTACCTATTGATAGTGATAGATTGAACAAAATCGACAGCGGTAAGGCAAGAGATTCCCTACATTCTTTATACAATTTGGAAAGAATACCATCAGGACCGCATCCCTTATTAGTATCTAATTTTGATAGAACATCTTCAACCTCACGTAATTCGATACAAATATTACTGATATTGATAAAATTTTCATAAACAGTCTTAGATGCAAAAGTACAAACAACGTCATCATCATATACTGAATGAAAATACGTACCGAAAACTTCATAGATGGTGGAGAAATCATTAACAGTCTTATGATCTACAGACATAGATACATGAATGAAGTTACTATTACAATTTTTACGCACAAATGACCAGAAATTTCGTGGATTGCATTTTAAGTCATTCTCCACTTTGCATATATACAGATCATATAGGTTCCTTATAGTAATTTTGCATAGTTTACGCAAATCGGAAAAGTGATTGTAATCCGTTAAGGCTTTTGTACGTTTGTATTTTCTATGAGCTTGTTTTTTTTGTTTCAACAAATTGATAACCTTACTGTCAAACCATTCAGGATATGATGATTTTTTTTTAAATGTATAGAAGACGTCAAGGGCATAGTCAACGTCATCAACATTTGATAATATGTTAGCCCAATAAAGTCATAATAATATGAAATTTCAGGTGACTCGATGTTACACTTGAAATTACACTCGATAAGAATCGGCGGATGACTAGGATCTATCACAGAAAGCGGATTACATGATAAAATTTCAAGCTTATCAAAGTTGCTGAAACACGAATCTAAAACGTTTCCAGAAACATTCTTGATATTACAAAATTGACTAAAACCACATGCAAATAAAGAATCACAGACAAACCTATCACAGTTTCCTGGCGATGGAAAAGGTACAAAGCCACTGGCCTCATCGTCAGCTTTCCAAACATTATTCGGTAAATTAAAATCACCAATCACAAAAATATCACAGTTGGAAAATTGATCACAGAGGGAACTTACAGAATCAACCTGATTAATATATTTCTGTTCTTTATAAAGTCGTTATTTTTTTACATTTATGCGTCTTTTGTTCTTATTAACTTACTAAGGTTTTTTTCTATATTTTTTTTATGTGCGAGACGCTTTCAACTCACATATCTTTACTGACATTACTTCAAGTTGAGCTCCACATTGTCAAAATTTTTGTTCTTCAAAATTGTTTTTCCAAATGTGACAATAATAAATACACATTTTCTTTCTTCAAGCAAAATGCCGTTTTTTCTCAAAAATGTGATTCAAAGACAAATATCTCTCGTGATTTGTATCATTCTCATTGATCAATTAGTTATTCCAATATCGATCGGTGGACAATCTTTTTACGAGGACATTACTGGTGATAACCCAAATGCAAAACAGCCATCATGCTCAAATTCTAGTCTCCGAATAGGTGCAGGTCAAACAGCCAGTGGAAATGGAATATCTAAAAAGTGTTGAGTACTGATCTAAAACTCCAAGAGAAACAGACAATGATGAGGAAGCGTGCTAAACTGGCTGCTTCTCAGGTAGGTAAAACTAAACTGAAACTCTGCAAAAACTCTCATAAAACCGGGGATTAACAATTTCGCATCTTACATGCTTGATGAAAAAGCAATAAAACTTATACGAGTATATTCGGTGCCATGATCAGCTAATATCTACTATCAAAAGACGGATACTTGATTTATCAAATGAGATCGCATGCAACACAATTTATTTTGTCTCCAAATCGACAAATTAACTGACACTGTTGGCTTTTGTCCGTTATAAATACTTGATATCGACGCGTAAAATATAACAATTTAATAGAAAAGTCCTAATATCGACCTAATATTTCGATCTAAACCATAACAAGCAACCTACAAGACAGTTTTCTAAGAAAAAAACGTCGGTTGATCAAATTTCTAAAAAGCGAGAAAACTGGATAAGATACAAAGGTCCTTCCAAAGGATGCATGAAGACTGTCTTGAAAATTCAGGCCTAAATTCATTTGAACAACTAAAGACTAAAATAATAATAAAATTTTCATGTATTTTGTAACAACAAAACTGGCAGAGTCAAGACGAATCTAATGTATGATTTTATTGAAAATATAAATAGAATTGGGTTATTACCCTACATTAAATAAAGCAACGTACAGACAATTTTTTAAAGTAATTTACCTGTACTCCTTCAAGATATATCGTTAGAGATACGTGGACAGTTGTGGTTTATGCATGATGGGGCTCCAGCACATTTCAGTATAATTGTTCGCAATTTTTTAAATACCAATTATCCCAATTGGTTGTGGAGGACCAGTGGGATGACCAGTACATTCTCCAGACTGTAATCTTCTTGATTTTTATTTGTGACCACATTCAAAAAGTATGTTTACCGTAAACCAATACCAACTCGCCAGATTCTTCAAGAACGCATCACATAAGCTTTTGAATCAACTCCGAATGGTCCTGAAATACTAATTAATTGATTGATTTAATTTTGGTTAGTTGAGTGAAACGGACAATTCGCATAAGAGTTGGTGCTACTTTTAAGTGGTAATAGCTCAAGGAGCTGACATTTTCGAACCTGATGATTTGAGATTATTTTCCTCCATATGAAATGCTGGTTAAACTTGACCAAGAATTTTAGAAACACACAAAACGACGTAAATCGAACTGGATAAAACATAACGCTAAAATTTTGTTGTAGAATGAACTTATTGCAGGAGAGGGAAAAACAAAAAGACCACGAATAAGCAGGAGCGAAGTGAAAGGAACAAATATATATTTTTTTACCACTGGTATGTGTCACATTGACAGTTTGTTTCACGACATTCTGATTTTGAACCACCATTCAAGGTTATTTAAATGAACTTTATGTAATAAATGCATTGCAGGTACATAATCTGAGACTTTATGAGTAATCAACCGGGCGAATTCATGAAGGTTGTTCATGTACGATGTATGAACTACATACAAAATATCTGCATGATGATTGTAATAAATGCCAAATATAAGAATTATATTGCTACTGCAACTGGACGTTTATGGTAACTGTCAAATATAAGAATTATGTGCCTTGCCTTCAGATCTTTGCCACTAACAACTGGGCGTTTTATGTTCTATTATATTATACGAATGAAATGTTTAACTAGATGATGCTAATCTCACGAGTTTTTAATAGTATTTTATTCACGTGTGATAAACGATCTTTTATCTTACATTAGCAGTTTATAGAAGTATAATAATCAAATTTATTTTTTTACTATTCGCATTTACGTTCTCAACCACTGTAGTCGCCTGTAAGCTTTTTATCTCACTTGTTGTTAACAGTATTTTTGACACAGCTACATCAAATACCTCAGAAACGCGCTGCTGTAAGATAAAAGCACTCTATTGTACTAGTGCTATAATGTGCCACTCTATGTCTACAGTAGTATAACAATCGAATATAAGGTGCCAGGGCAAAAACAGTTTCTCTACAATTATAAGACAATATACACTGAACATTTTATTTATTTTATTCATTTTATTAATATTACGAATTTTTTAAGACAAAGTTTATTGGTGGGAATACTTCAACAATACTTTTTCTATACCGGGTGATTCAGTTTGGTGTTCGCGCCCCTATATCTCCTTTATTTAAAAAAATATCTATAACAAACTACATACTTACTTAAATCGCCTGTTAAACTACGTCAGATGACGTTTCCATTTCAACTTTGTGATGACATGTGTCAAAATTACGACAGTCAATTTTTTTTTAAATGGTAACTTATGCTTTTTATTGCTTATTCTTGTAAAGGTTTATTTTCTACATTCGACTACTTCCATTGTCACAGAATTAAATACTTCTTCCATTTAGGTAGTCGAATGTAAAAAATAAACCTCTATAAGAATAAGCAAAAAAAAAGTATAGGCTACCATTTGAAAAAAAAATTTACTGTCGTTTTTTTTCGTCTCAAAGTTGAAATGGAAACGTCACCTGATGTAGTTTAACAGGCGATTTAAATAAGTATATAGTTTGTTATAGATATTTTTTTAAATAAAGGAGATATAGGGGCGCGAACACCAAACTGAATCACCCGGTATACTGGGTGACTCAATAGTGCGATATCGGTTGATCCTGCCATTCGCATTCATGATATGAAACTTTTCAACATGAAACAAAGAAGTGTGTATTATAAAAATATTTTACCTTAGACAGGGTGTTTTAAAATGCAGGACCGTACTCAACTTAATTATTTTAAGTAGAAGGCTAATATTTTTTTTACATATTTTAATTTGTGGGATTATTTCATTTTTTAATTTTGAATGTAACATTGCCAATTAATTCAATATTTTTTCCAAAATTTTGAAAATGCATGTTCAATTAAGTAGTTATGTTTTTAGCATTATTATTAACAATTGATTACTGAACTTGGGTAAAAATCTAAAAAATCATTGCTTTTTTATGTGGCACTAATATTAGTTAATACTATCATACAGGGTGTTCACTAGAAACATTTGATTTGTACATTATTTAAACAGCTGTAACTTCGTTTTTTTAAAAACCTTATACATTTTTGTATGATCGGATTATATATTTAAAACTTATACTTATTCAGATATTATAATGTTTTTAAAAATTGTGATACAAAAGTAATAATTATTTGTTAGATTTGAGCTCTGATAGGATTTTAGAAATAATATAGTTTAGTTATCCGAAAGAACTATTACGTAAAATATTCCTACATACATTCATTTTGCTAAAGAACTTTATCATAATGTTTTTCCGAAACGTGTAAATTTTGAAATGGGTATTACATAACTTTCTGTCTAGGTATTGAGTCTTTAGATGTTTTACTTTAGATGCTTCAGTTTTTATAAAATTATTTATATAATTAACACGTTTATGTCATCATTTTTGAAAAAAGTTGCGATATCTCAAAAAGTATAAGTTTTAGGTATATCTTATACTTAACAAAATTAAAAGACAAAATACAAAAAAGAAAAATACGAAAATACAAAGTACAAAATAAGTGTTTATAATGAACACCCTGTATAACAGCATAAACTAATATAAGTTCCATGCGAAAAAGCAATTAATTTTTATTATTTTTTTTACCAAATTTCAATAACAAATTACTAATAATAATGCTAAAAACGTACTTTAATTGAACATATGCATTTTAAAAATTTTGTAAAAAAATGGAAAACTTGGCAATCTTACATTCAAATTTAAAAAGAAAATATGGATTTGTAGCATTTGATTCAATTATTCAAAAGATGCAAAAAAAATATAATTTTTTACCCCTCCTGTGGTTTTAATTCTATTCCACTCTATTTCTCTGTCTTTCACTGCTTCGTCTTGGTCTTTCTTGACACCGCGTTTCACACTTTTTTAGTTAGTCTATTACAAACTCTGTCAATATGTCTATTTTCTTATTTTATCTCTTAGTTTTATTTATTATTTCCTAAAAATCTTATTCTGTCTCTCTCCATGTCTTGCTGTTGTTTATTATTGTTGATCACTTTATTTGCTCTTTGGGCTTGATCTGTTTCGGGACTTCTTTTTTTTTCTTAAAAACATGAGTCTCATCATATTGACTGTTTTTGTTTTTATTCTCTTCTTTATTTTGTAGTCCATTTTTCGTTGTTTTGTATCACTGTTTTTAAATATTTATAGTTCTCCACATTTTATGTTTTTTCTTGTAATTTAGTATTATGTATTTTTATTCTCTTGTAATTATCTTTGTTCTGGTCTTTATGTTTTTTTTTTGTTAATTTTTGGTCTAAAATTTTATATTTTTTGTTCTTCCTTTGTTGTTTAGCAACTGTACGTATATCTTCCTGTTGCATCGCCCAACATTCTACTTTTTGCTACTTTGTTGTGTTCTTAGCTTTTATTGCAGCTGCGTCTAATATTATCGAGAATAGCACCCGTTCCTGTTTTATTCACATCCTTAATTTAAGTTCCGTGGATTTCGCATTATTTATTGGTTCGTGTTACGGCAATGTCTTCTCAATACATCTTATCTATTTTTAATTCTTATCTATCTTTTCTATTTACTTGGCTTTTTTCTAGGGTTTTTGAAGGATTTTTATTTTTTGTTTTTTTACACAACTAAACGTTTTTTAAAGGGTATAAAGCAAGCATGGATTGGATGTCAATTTCTAAAAATGTTCCCGTCATTTGTCCATTATTTTCTCTTCTTCTATTATGTTTTTTTTTTTGTCTTTTGTGTTTTATGTAATTCATGTTATATGTACTCGTTTGCTTGTTTTATATTTTTTTAAAATACCATAGAATACTTTTGTCTTTGTTTTTTATACTCTTTTGGGCTTTTTGTTTCTATCTACCTTTTCTAGCCATCTTTGTTTCTAAGCTAAAAAAAATAGTAACAACATTAACAATTTCCACAGATGACGGGCAGATTTGATTAGTTTTGCTAATCATAAGAACGATGTTTTTTGAGTCTTGAAAATTAATTAGGTGTATTTTTAATTTTTTGTTTTTATTTCGTTAAATGCCGTTTTGAAAATGAGGATTTTGTGTTTTTAATGGGTGGTACGTTTTACCAATAGTACAAAGTAAGTTGTAAAATGTATTACAAGCAGAACTGGTACCTGTGCAATTGTGCATTGTTCTAAACAAGTCTAATCCATTGAAGAAACCAGTAAGGTTGTTCTATTTTAATGTTAAGACATGAATAGTGAGAATCTTTATGAACCAAAGGATAGACCTCGTAAGCTACCTGAAACAAAGTGGGTTCAAAAATTGAAGAGATATATTGAAGTTATCATAATAATGTCGCTTCTGTACCGTGTCACTAGTGTTCCACATCAATTTCACAGGCATTTTTGTTTTCACTATTGATAAATTTCGCTTTTGTTAAATAATTTATTCATTTTTATTATTATTCTAGAACTGTGTTGGAAATCAAGCCTGTATTCTTGAAAACCATTGAAGCAGAGTCACGCAAAAAAGAACTGCACTACATGTAGTATTTCAACTTTTATTGTGTCTTTACATAAAAATGGTTTACATCCCTTCGAGGAATTCGTAAAAAATACATGAAACACCAAACTTGGGTAGTCATCTTATGATCACGGTGTCTGATGAAGTCCTTATCACATTCATGATCGAAGGTACGGCGTACTTTAAGCTGTTTGACCACACAACGCGATGTAGTACCTGCATGATGGTGCATCTCCTCATAAAAAAGCAAAAATCTGGCACCTGTACTGATAACGCTGGCAAGCGTTTTGAAAATTTATTATAGGCTCAATGGTAATCAAAAAGGTCGATGAACCTCTACGACAAAACTTACAAAAATGTCTATTACTGTAGATTACGGATATCAAATTAAAATAAAATAAAAACAACAAAAAGGTCAGTGATCGTATGTTTTACTAACCTAGCTTAACTATTTGCACGCCGTGATTTATTTAGTGATTATTTTGAGAATGGAAAATGTACTCATTTCTATGTTTATTTGTTTTTTTTTTTTTTGTTCTTTATTATGAATGAAATTGTAAACTGAGAATAAGTGCTTCCGTTTTGGGGCCTGCTCGGTCACCTAATTTAAATCCATGTGATAATCTCTTTGTACACATGAGATAATTAGTGTAGCTACTGTTAACACCATTGAAGAATTAACAGCTCGTGTTACGCAACAGGCCCAAAATATTCGTGCAAATACGCAAAGAGTCTGTGGTACGAAAGGCTCATGCCTATATTGTCAACGGTGGAAGCCATTTTGAAAATTTACAATATATACAATAATAATCATTAAGGTCAGTGAACTCCTGGGACAAACACTTGAAAAATTTGTTTGTTACTGTTCTGTAGGTTACAGAAGTTAAGTTGTGGAAGTCAAAATAAAAATAATAAAATAAAGTCAGTGATCTCATGTGTTACTAACCTAGCTTAACTACTATCAAGTCGTGCTTTATTCGATTTAATTTATACTAAAAGAAAAACTATCCGTTTGTATGGTTATTTGAGGGAATTTTTTTGTTCATCACTAAAATTAAACGTGTGAACCATAATACCATAGGCCTGTACGATTTTTGGGGTTCCTTCTAATTTAATTTCAACTCTGCAACGGCACACTTGGACATGATAAATATAAATGTTAATATTTTCGACAAATATTTTCTATTTGTGGATTAGCGGACTTCCATAACACTTTGTATGTATTACAAATATATAAATGTTTTTTTAAGGAAGATAAAATTTACTTGTAACATTGTCAGTTAGTTCAACGGTTCTAAAATGTCCACATTTATAGCTTTAAATTTTTCATCAACGAGCTACAACACAAATTGCTGAGAAAAGCTTCATAGCTCTTCAGAGCAGGCGGCTACTGGAAAATCCACGGCAGATCGTTTTCTGGAGAAAAGTAAAACACGATTCAAAAATGTTACCAAATGTACAGGGTCTCCAAACACTTCCGCTCACGCCAACAGTTCTTTTGTACTAATTTTTGTGTATACAGGTGTCCCAGAAAAAGTGTAGGAGCCTTTAACCGCAGTTTCTGCTACGTTAGTTAATACTAATATTGGAAGGATAAATGTTTAAGGTGGTTTAGAAGAGGTGATGGGAAGCCGTAAATATTTGTCTGGTCTACTTTAAAATAATAACGTCATTTCAAGTTTAGTGATTTTTTGTGGTACTATGTGGTACCACATAGTTAGTTATTGTATTTTAAATTCTGTGGTTTATGTTTTGTGCCCTGTATTCAATATAGTGGCAGGATGGTACATAGTGAAATTGATCAAAAATGAGCGTCTGAAGGTCCATCACAATAACTCTAAATAAATTAACAATATTCTGTAACATAAAGAACTACTTTTTATTGCTAACTTAAATAAGTTAAAACAAAATAACGGAAAACAAATAAAATAATGTCAACAAAACAATAAATAAGCTCTAAAGAAGTTGCTAAAAATGGCCACCATGTTTTCTAAACAGAGATTGGCTCTTCTATTTAATCTTCTTTTTGTATTTTGCAACATCTCAGGTGTAATAGTTGCTAAAGCCTCTAATATTTCAATCTGAAAATCTCACTGGCCAGTTAATAAAGCTTCCTCGTCCTATTCATCGAATGCGGTACACGTGATTTAAAATATGTTTCACATTTCTTGCAAAATGTGCAGGAGCACCATCATGCTGAAACCACTGTGGAAATCGTTGCAGAAGGACATCGTCGAGCAAATATTCTAAACTATGTAGAAGAAATTCAACATAGTTTCCCCATGGGGTTTTGGCAAACTTTACATTAAATTTTTTTCATAAGCATATTTATATACAGCCATAAAAGATACATATTTTTGTAGGAAATTGAACGCTCTACAAAAAATCTCTCTTGTAATTTTTTGATAAATTCACTTATTTAAGAGTTATTCAAAGTTGAAGTTGTCCTGATGGTTGATTATTTAGAATTTAAACAGTAACAGGCTAATATTATGTCAATTTCATTTCAGAACTGCTTGAAGGTACGGAAAAAAAGACAGAAAGTGGAATATGGGAATTTTGTTCCACCAGAACAACGCCCCGATTTACAAAAATCATGTCAATATCTTCGTGGCGACAAATACGGTGCCCAAGTCCGCCGTAAAAGATTGGTTAGACGAGTAACCTAAAGAATTTTTTTCCTAAGGAATCCAAGCGCTGAGGCATCGTTAGGAAAAATGCGTTGCAGTTGCAGGGAATTATATAGAACAGTCATCATCTAATTTTTGTTATATCTTATGTTCTTGCATGTGAGGAAGCGTAAAAACTAATCTTCTATCGTAATTTAAGTTTTTTTTTCGTCTTCATAAAAAACAGTTTTGAATGAATTGGTGATAAATTATAAGAGACATTAATTTACTGAGAAGTTTTAATCTTTTTACTTTTAGTTTTCCGTCTTGTGCTCAATTTTCAAACCCCAATTTTTATCAACGTTACAAGATTACCTCCATTTTCAAACAACATAGTAGCAGCACATCTTCTGAAAGTTTGACCGATCGACTTTTCAGGCTATTCCACCTTTAAAATTTTTTGATTCTATGAAGTTCTACAACTTGAAATTTTTCGTTTCTATAGTTCACAATTGACCAGGATCTTTAATGTTGTCCACACGCAGGAAAAAAAGTTCTTCACGGTGACAACCCCTAAATATTTCAAATATATTAATATCTTTTTCTAACAGATCTTGCTTCTCCTATGCTTTTACTACATGTCTTGTCACTTCTTCTGTTGTGAACACTTTTGCCTTATTTAATTTATAGGATTCAGATTTTTGATGTAACAGTAAAAATTTTCCATATCTAAAAAAAAATATGTGGGAACTCGTACTTATAACAACCTGGCGTGGTAACCTGGAACATTTTGATGCAGCTTTTAACAGGTTTTTAACATAGAGATTTTACTCTATAAGCTATTCGGTGGAATTTTTTATGCATAAAAATTCTAGTTCTTACGCTACGGTAAAAGCCGCTTCCTCGCGAATATTTTAAGGAGTTTCCAAATTTGTTACATATGCAGAAGATAGCAATTGTGTCAATATTTTGCAGTCAGCTTTACTGTTTAAAGAACAGTTCCTACTATAAAGGCACAGATGACTATTAAGTTTAATTTGAATTACAGAAAAATGCTGGTCTTACACATCACTAAAATTTCTGCTCGTCGATATTACAAACTTTAATCTTATATGTTATTTACTACTATCGGCTTGATGACGCTAAATGATTTTGCATAACAGAGATACTACGTCTTGTTTCCAGTTAATGATAAGATAAGTGAAGCTGACGGTTTCGTTTGTATGCTTTAGATGCAATTAAGCTGCCAGGGTTAAGGTTCAAGGAACTTTTTATTTAAAGTTTTGTTAAAATTTTGGATTCTGCCTTTAAAAAGTATTTTTTATTTTACTCGTACAATTTAAAGCCAAGTAAGGACTTGACCACTAGGAGTATTTACCAAAACAATCCACTTGGTGTCTTTCATCTTTGACTGGAAACGCCAATGTCTGATTAAGAAGATGTTGAGTAACAGGAATAATACGTCTTGTTTACATTTAGTGATAAGATAAATAAAGTTGAAGGTTTCTTTTGGTTGGTTAAGGGGCAATGAAACTGTCAGGGCTAGATGCCAAAAGTTTATGGAATTTTTTGTTTATGAAGTCTTGTTCCAATCTGTTATCCTACGTTTAAATATTGTACCTATCATTTTCATTCTTTTCACATTCGGAGCACTTTTTCCGGGATGTCTGCCACAATTTTAGCGGATACTGGCGCCGTCGTTAGGACACTTAAAAGACACGGCAATTGTAAGAGTGATGCTGTTGAGGAGAGATATGTGGCAAATTCCATAAAAAATAAAAAATAAATTGGCCGAACATTTGTGAAAATCAAAACCATCAAAACCACAATTAACACAAATTTATTCAAAAAGGTTAAGACGACGCCACATAAGCACGTTTATTTTTATTTTTACTCTTTTTATTACAAGTTCATTAACATTGTATCTGATTGATTACGTTTCATTCAAATCGTAGAATATATATATTTTTTTAAATTCCGGTTTGCAACACTATATGCCAAAAAAATTGTTTGTTACAGTTAGCAATAATAACACACCAATAAATAACAGGCTGCGTTTCCTTGTTTCCTAAATTACCTATGCTTCTGTAAAAAGTCAAGGCCTAAAACTGCAAGCTTGCAGTTATAATTATTCTGAATTAAATTAGCCTAAAATTGTTTTACGGGTGTTTATACACACAAATTACGAATGGATTGACTCAATAAGGAAGTAAACAAAAACAATAAAATTCTAGTATAGTAAATAACACAGTTCTACAAATGCATCGTAGTTTTGGAAGATTATCGTAAAAACGTAAATTCTACAAATGCAACCACTGTGAAAATAAGCATAATGCTGCTACGTTCAATTCATGATAAACATCTAATAAAATTTAAAATTGCACCATTAGAATGTGTTAAAGTTGTTGACGTGTCGGCACAAAGTCTAATGGACCGGAAAAATTGTAAAAAGGTCGTTTTAATAATTTTGGTGGTATTTGCAAGACGGTCATGTTTTCTTGTTATAATTGACCCCGAATTTATGGTAATTTTTTACGCATACGTGTGACAAACTGGTCTAGTCGATATTACGGCGGCATTTTATCTTTTGCGATGTTTGAATCAGATAAGATCTTAATATTAATTGTAGGATTTTTCTCAATGTTATATCGATTATGTCTTAAATAACGCCCAAGGACAAAAGGAAGTTAATCTATAAAGGTAAAGATTTATTTCCAATTTTGCCATAAAAACTTTTCCATTTATCTTCAATGTTTTTAAAAATTAACAAAAAAAATGAAATATTTAAGATTTTACTATGATAAGATTTTAGAAATTTTTGGAAACTTCCGGATTGTACCAATTCAGAACAGCTTCATTTATAACATTTTTAGGTGCATATAAATTTTATTTTTTAAAAATTACGAATTAATACGATCTGTAGAAAAAATTCTGAATTTCTAAAATCATTACAATTTTCAAAAACGATATATTTTTTTAATAATTAACTAATCAATTAATTTTAATAATTAATTAATTTTTAATAAAACTAAGAATATCGAATATCGAAAGCTAAATCAAAATTCAAATATCCTAAAGTTTTTAAAATTTTTGATTTTTTTTTAATTTTGAAGGACTCTAGAATATTCTGATTTTCTATTTTAAAAACGATAAAAAATAACTTTTGGTTAGCTTTTTAATGTTCGTTTTTAGAAGCTAGCAAATTTAGAATTATTTATTCAAGATTATTGCATATTTTTAAGATTCAAATGTTCAAAAAATTTTAATTTTAGTTTATTTGGAATCAGATTTTCAAAAATTAACACTTACATATCACTTTATCCTGATAAACTAAGCGGGCACAAAAAAACAATTATTTTACATATGTATGTTAGAAATTAATAGTACTTTTTAAGGCATAAGCATTTCGTAATTCTGGGATGCTGTCTTTATTCAACTTATTGATTTATTATTTATTTGAGATAATAGTATCCGATGATATAAGTTTATAATGGAAGGGATTATGACACAAATGAAAGTTTTCTCATGAAAACATAGTAAGTGCTATAATATCGCGGAAGATGTCTGCCACAATTTTGGCAGATAGTAGCGCCGACATTAAGATACTTAAAAGTCACGGCGATTGTAAAAGTAATGTTGTTGAGGAGAGATATGTGGCAGATTCTATAAAAAAAAAGAAAACACTTTTATATTATTGCACGTTGTACCATTTTGTTGCCACGAGGACTTTGTGGCACGATAAATCGTGCATAATAAGATATCGTGCCATAATGTGACGTATTATAAACAAATTTGAATGTGTCGAAAAACAATTTTCAGACTACTCGATCACTAAAGATATTACAGAAAATAGGTAAATTGCGTCTGTTTATAAAGATTAAATTAGGAATATCTATATTTAGTGATTGAATACTGTTTGGTCATAATTGCTGTTTGTTCGCATTTCACTGATAATATTTAAATAAAAGTTAACACGTGTGTTGAAAATTGATATCTTCTCTGTACTGTGGATCTAAAGTGCTTAAAGAGACGATATTTTTAACTTATTTAATTTTTTGTTAAAAATAAATTTGATTAGATTTTTTACAAAATATATTTGATAACCTGCACAAAAACATATATAGATAATCCTTGTGATTCATAAAAGATTTATTACCAAACTTGACCGGTTTTTTGATTATTTTTATAATGTTGTATTGCTTGTAGCATATTTTAACATATTACGTACATCATTAATGTAATAAAAAATATTTGATAATATGAATCACAAGTTAGGAATTACCTGATTGGTGTTTGAATCACTTTTACGTAATAAACCACAAAATAAATCAGCACTTCTTAAATAGTTTTGACAACTTTAGAGCTTTTTTCTTAAAAATCTAAATTAAGGAGGACTTTAAATTAAAATGTTTGCGCCATTTTGTCAATTACTTTGTATTTCTCTATAAGATGAAATTATGTTTCCACATAATAAAGTGGTGTATTCGATTACAAAAAAATAAAAGTTAATATCAGCTTAATCTACAATCATCCACTTTTTTCATTCTCATTCTCTCTTCTTTTTCTATTCAGTTGAGCGTCTCTCATTGTTTAGTTTTGACACTTGTTTATCTTTTCGTTCTTGTTGTTATTATTATCGTCGTTCTCGTCGTTCTCGTCGTTCTCGTCGTTTTCATCGTTCTCGTCGTTCTCGTCGTTCTCGTCGTTCTCGTCGTTCTCGTCGTTCTCGTCGTTCTCGTCGTTCTCGTCGTTCTCGTCGTTCTCGTCGTTCTCGTCGTTCTCGTCGTTCTCGTCGTTCGTTCTCGTCGTTCTCGTCGTTCGTTCTCGTCGTTCTCGTCGTTCGTTCTCGTCGTTCTCGTCGTTCGTTCTCGTCGTTCTCGTCGTTCGTTCTCGTCGTTCTCGTCGTTCGTTCTCGTCGTTCTCGTCGTTCGTTCTCGTCGTTCTCGTCGTTCGTTCTCGTCGTTCTCGTCGTTCGTTCTCGTCGTTCTCGTCGTTATTATTATTATTCTCCTTTTCTTTTTTGGGTTCTTTTTTTTCTTTATTCGTCGGTAATTTTTTAACTTGGTCGGTTTTTTCTTCACATTTGTTTTAGCTGCTTTTTTATTTAAGGATATCCACCTTTTTTTTCTTCTTGGGCGATTTGTTTTCTTTAACTACTTTTTTGTTGCATTTTTTTTTTATTTGTATACTTTGGTACTCTATCTTTGCATTTTATTTTGCAGTAGATGATATATAGAAACGTTAACAAAAAAAAATTTAATTCAACTAATACAAAAAAAATTACCTGCAATGACCGCAGAAAATGCCAATGAAATTCCAAGTTTCCACTTTATTCAAAAATTCTTACTCTAACATATTTCGTAGTAGCTAAAAATCAGTTTGACATTTATAATAAAAGAAAACAATGTCACGTATTGGGAAACACCTCGATCGCAAGCTAAGAAAATTTACGCGGAAGCACGAAGACTAACTATTCGCTGATGTCACATCGTGTACATTTTATTAAGGTGTCAAACTTATTTTTGTATGTTATTCATTACTTTAATGCGTTATTGAAATGTATCTGCTCGTACTACAACTATTACCGTAGTAAAACAATCAATTATCTGATTGATTGCCTTGAAATACGGAAGCAGTAGGATGAAACAGCAATGACCTTGCATTGTTTAATTAATAATATTGAATAATCATAAATCACTGTAAAATGCTAACGCAGTTATTATAATAAAAATGATGAGGAATATTCTACGTTTTTATTTTAGTGTATACACAATAGTGACCCTAAACACCTCTTTCTAGTTAACCATGAGCTAAAATCAAACTTATTTGTAACAAATGCAAACGAGGGTTAACATTATCTTCACTTAAATTAATTAGTCCATCACAACTTTAAAATAACGAAAAACTAAAAACCTGCAAGGATATCTTCACGCACCTAGAGGTGTTAGATTTTCCGTCTTTAAAATATCATTCTTCCCACTCTAATAAAAAAATTATGTAAATCCACCCGAATATAACCTCAGCACACTCCGAAACTTATCTTTATTAACATTTTTCTTCGACACCGACTAATGTCGGTCAAATAAAAATTACAAGAATTTCCATATTTTCAGTTCCGCCTTGTGCCAAAAACGTACGCATTGCTGGTTTTGTTTCTAAATTAATATTTATAACAAGTTGCCGAAATTTTTATGTAAGTGGCGATTAAAATCAAGTGTTGCAAAAAAGGAACATCCTGCATTGAAGGATTCTTCATTATGGTACTCCACCTTGCCATACAAAAAGGTGGTTTAAATTCACGCTGTTTCGTCAAAGAAAATTATTAATTACGCCAAGCGTGTAGTCGTTAAGTCGCTCGTACGATAGATGTTGTAATCATAATGGCGTGATGTAATTTCGGAGCGTTTGCCATGGCCTGACCTTTGAAGGCTTCAGACGAGCCAGCAGTAGCAAGAGTCCGTGGCTCCGAAAAAAATTTTTCGTGTAGGCAACTAATTGTAAGTATTCACAAATCCGCATAGAATTAAGATGGCAAGATGCCTAATTACTAGTCAGTGACTGTTCTAATTAAACAGATGATTGCAGTTGTTACAAAGGCTTTCTCCTTTTAGTTTTGTTCTCGAGTATTGTCTACTGCTTCAAATAATTACTTCTTTTAATTACAATTACAATTTGCAACAATCTAATTTTTAGAGATCTGCAATGTTCTTGTTTTTAATTTCATAATTGTAATTTGGATCTATTTTCAGCTTTCTGATAGTTATCTAAGATTGAAACGTTGCTGTTAGGACTTAAATTTGACAGCTTATTTACTAATTACTATATGCGGCAGGATTTCCTTTTTGTAATCTTTGCATGACTATATTTGTGGTATATTTTTACATCAATTGTATTCTAAATTTGAATAATATTGTTAGAAATGCTAATTTAATTTTTAAAGTGTGTAATTTTAAATACGTCTAAATATTCTTGCGTAAGCATATATTTAATTAGAGACTTTAAAATTTAGGGTAAACATCCGTGGACTGTAATTTGTATTATCATTGTAACTTGCAACTGTATTATTTTCTAAACTGGATGACATTGAAGAAAATCAAAGGACGAGTCTAAAACAATAATTTTGTCGTGCATGCATGAGTTTTTCACAACTAAACTAGCAGTTAAAACTTCGCATCTAGATAACAAGAATAATAATTTTTAAAAATTATGAAATATGAAAAATACATAAATTGAAACTAAGGACTAAAAAGGATTCAAAAAACTGCTCATCAAAAAAATTAAAGAGTTAAAAGGGTCGAAAAAATTGATAGGATCAAAACGGAGGCGTACATTTGTTTGAGAGTTTGAAAAATAGAAATAATCTACAAAATATGAAGAAACCAAAAAATTCAAATTCAAGTGAAAATTTGTTTGGAATTAAATTCTCATATTTACATAAAAAATCTAAGAGATTGAACAACTTAATTTGGATAACATAAATTATTTGAAGAAATCAAATAGTGAATAAAATACAAAGAACCTAAAGAATATCAAGCATGTGAGTTATTTACAAAAGGAAAAATAAATAATCTGAGAATTGTTAAGAATATCGCAAATTTAGAAGATTGAGAGAACGCAAAATACTCGATTAATTCAAAGGATCTAAAGAGAAAAAATGCACGAAGCGTCCAAGGATACAAAGAATCGAAAGATAGATCTTAGAGACTTCGATTTGAAGTTTTCTTTCTTCATATAATTAACATTTTGAAACTAAAGTACAGTTCGTTGAGTCCGAATCCGTACTCTATAACATACTCAGTGGTCTAGTGTTTTCACATTTATTATAAATAAATAAAAATGCACCTTAGAGCAAAAAAACAAAATTCGTTGTTTCAAAATGACAGACGCAACTAATAATTTGACACTTTGTTGTTTACATTGTACATTATGTGCCGCATAATCAACTACTTCGAGTAATTTGCCAAGAATGGGAAAAACTGCACATACTGTAAAACGTTCCAGAATCCCGATTTGAAGCGATTTTCGGCATTTTCGTGATTAATATTGTAATGGCACGTTTTAAACCGGATGTCCCGCGCTAAGGAATGCGAAGGTCAAGAGAGAAGTACCTGGAACGACCCTGGCGATAAGGGTAGGAGGGTGGAAAGACCCACGGAGAAGGACACTTTTGTTCCGATCTTCTCGAGAGAAAGACGTGACAAAAATTATTTCGCTTTTCCTGAGATTTTGTTTTGAGAATTTGTTTAAATTGTTAGTTTTCCGGTTTATTCTTGTGTAAGTTTTGTTCCTGGTATAGACCTGTGGGGGCGACGGCGAGAGCAGACAGCAATTTGTTGAGAGGGTTTGTTTATTGTAAACGTTTCTGCCCGAAAAGGTATGTAATTTTATAATTGTAAATTGGAGGAGTGCCGAATCTGCTAGCGGCCAGGTACGGCGATGTTGAAACGGAATCGGCAGTTTTCTAAAGAAGTGGTGTTCTCTTTGAGCAATCGCAATCAGCGAAGTTGTAAATTCCAGAACTCCGAAACCCCTTCTTTAGGCACCTGTTGTTCTGGCGTCAGATTTAGGGATTTTGTTTCAATTTTTGTAAAAGGGACGCCCAAATTTTGATGCGCTTTGCTTTTGCTTGTTTTTTTTTTTGCACGAGAATTTTGTTCCGACAAATAGGAAACACCAAAGGTCGCGATGTATTACGTAGGGCGGTTACAGATAAAAGTTTTGTAGTCGGTTTGTTTCAGAGAGATGAAAAGGAAAAGGAAACTTGGAAATTTTGTTTTTTTGTTGTGTTTTATGTGTTTTCAACCCGTTTCCACGTGGGTTCAAAATTAATTAGAGGTGATCTTCGCAATTGATCTTCGCGTTGTTAGGGGAGAGAGATCGTTGAATGCGATGTTTTGTGTTTTGACGGTGTGATGAGCGTATGAATTCATGTGGAGGGAATGAAAGTGTTAGAGGTTGGCCGGGTCAGGAACTCCAAATTCGATTAGAAAATCGGGTGTCGAATTGGACTGGAGCCCCATTGGTTGCTGCAAAGTTCGGCAAGGCCGAGTCCAAGCGTTGACTCGCCGTGGCTCGAGCCCTCCGTCCCCGGTTTCTTTAAGAGAGGTCATAATCCAAAGACCTAACTCTAAGACGAAAATAACCAAACCAAAGAGGACCAAGGAAAGCTCCGAAAATCCGCAGCATAGTCTGAGGACGGAATTTATAACACGTTGTTGTCAACCGCACAGCTTTGGTAAGATCAACCATTAATCGCCGCGTAGTACAGTTGCGTTACTTTGGTGGTTTCCTGAAATTCAGAGACAAACAAGCAATTGCGAACCTGTCCCCTATCATGTAAAATGTTGCATGCATATTTTTGTATAAATTGTATGTAATTTTGTATGTAATTTTTTTTTTGTAAACGGAAGTAAATTTTAGGGAGTTTGGGAGTTTGACCGTGTAGGCAAGGTTTTTCCCCTGTGGGTTTTAGTCCAGCCGGAATTGAAATTGTGATGGGGAAAATTTACTCACTCACGAGGACTGTAGTTCGTTCTCTTTGATTCAAAATCTTGAAAACACCCTCACACAATGCAGTTCTAACGGTCCTTTGCTTTGTTAAATAATAGCTCATAAATTTCCTAAGTAAAGCCCTTAAATATAACTCTCTCTCTCATCTAGTTGTTTCATTACCCTTTTCCGCTTGTGTCGTTTAACCACGCTATATTTTTTTTTTGGACCGAGACCCGTTTTTTTTTGTTGTGTCACAACGTAGGTTCCGACCATTTGACGATCACCTTCTGCGTTTGAAAGTTTAAATTTTCGCGGTCACAAGACCCGCCATATTTTTTTGTTGACTTTGTGCGCAGGTCCATTTTCCGAGGCGGGTCTTTTGGGTTATTACAATATTGTTAATTAATTGTTGTAACTTTGTTGTTTAAAGATTTTGGGGAAGAAAGTTTTTAATAAATCTTACTCAAAATTCTGATGAAAGACAGATTTTAGAATGAATAAATCAGGTTACTCAGCACGTCATATTGGATTTCTTGACAGAACAAGTTATGTGGTCCACAAGATCAAGAAAATTATGGAAAGCTAAAGTCAAAAGACCGAATACGAAAGCTTTCTGGGCGTACAAAGACACTAGTACACCGAAATGTCTTGAACTCTTTAAAAAGTACAAATTAAATTTGTCAGGGGCTAGATGTGGAAGTCAATAAGATCAAAGTTTGGTGAATAATTAAAAGAAGTCTCCACATTCGTCGCCAAATAAGCACGTAGATGGAACCAGGTTTTCTCAAATTTTCCTTACGAGATAATATTTTATAATAGTAGTACATTCTGATATTAATTTAAAATGGAAGGGATTATGGCAGTAATGAATGTTCAATTAATTTAATTAAAAAATTTAATTAATTTCATGAGTGCCATAATTCTGCATTATGTTTAATAGGTGATATAATTAAACTGAAGAGCTGAAACGCGCCATCGTTGAGCTCGGGAAAATGTATCGCAAGAAGTGTTAAATTTATATAATTCTATGCAAAATATTATCCTTATTAATTGTAGAGTGCACCAAACTACGTAGTTTTTAATGTGCAATACTTTTTCAATAATACAAAAATCCCAGAAACAATTACGCGAGGTTTAAAATAATAAATAATGTAGGTAGAATTCTCAATTTGCAGATTATATCAAACATTGCGACGAAAAAGTTAGACAAGCAAACATACTGCCATGTACGTGAGTGATGGTCAGCTGTGTTAAATTTACTTCCAGAATTTTAAGAAAATGATTCTATCACGAAATTGACCATGGGAATTTTAATTAAAAAAATGTTCAAGATTTCACATCAACTGTAAAACAACATAATTCTTGAAATAATGTATAAAATGACAACTTTGAATACAATTTTATGTATATATCAATGTAACAGAAACCACGAGAAACGATCAAACCTATCTTCAAAACAGTGAATTTTTTTACCCTTATTTGTGGAACTTAGCAAAGCCTTAATTTTGTTCTCAAGAGATATTAATACGTAAACTTTTATTTTATAACTTGTAATTTCTTTTCCATTACTTTATTTGTTAATTTGATGTCATTTTGACATTTGTTGGACATTGCTATGGAATCATTTACCTATTACCTTACGCAATTCTTTTTCATTGTTTAGGCAAATTTGCTAGCAATGATGCCACATTTCTAAAATAAAAACTTTTTCAAATTTGAAGGTAAATTTATTAGAATTTTTTAAATAATTTTTCCGTGTTTAGTGTGATTACTCTAATGCATTTGTTACACCCAGTGTATAGGTTTCTTTGCCATAAACTAATTTAGATTTATTCAATATTTTTATTACTTTTTCCTGATAAAAAAACACATCAGCTTAACACACTACACTAAATACAAAAATATTAATAATAAAGATAACAAAACCCATTTTACAATAACAATTAAACCTAATCTGTCTTTAAAATAAATTTTTACCCTTTGCTCTATAATTGTCGCACAATAATTTCATCGACAAAATGGAACCATAAAACGTAAACAGAGAACAGGTTCCAAAAAAATCTCAAACATTAATCAAAATAAGGATCTTTTGGGTTTTTCGAGGAAAAATTCTTTTGAAACAGTGTCAACGTTGTGCACAAAACAAGATTTCCAGGTCGACGCAGAATTTACCAATAAGATCTAAAAAATCGTTACGCCTATAATAAAATTCGTCTGACCGAAAAAAATAAGGAACAGAGATTATTCTGGGACAACGGATCAGTCCACCCACAATGATGTATGATGACCATGTATGACCATGTTATACAAAAAAGATAACCAATCTAGTAATTTTAAACTAAATGTTTGATTATGGATAGGAATTAAAGGTATACAGACTAAATGCTGTTGTATACCGCCGATTGTTGGAGAAGTGTTTGTTGCCTCTGGTCGTCCTGTTTTTGAAAACAATTTTATTTTCCAACACGATAACTTCCCAACTCATCGAGCTCGTCAACGAATTTTTAATAGACAAAGAGAAAGATTTGAATCTCTTAGAAAATGTGTGGGGAAAAATGGTGAATAATATACGCCAGCAGTCTAACTTTAGACCAAGAAATATTGACGAATTACAACAGAAAATACTCTAGAATGTACTAGACAATTGGTGATATCTATGCCTAGATGTTCACTAAATGTAATAACAATAAATGGGGAAATATATAATATATAAATATAAATATACAATATATAAATTTTTGTAATATTTAACTTTGAAAAAAAAATCGTCGTTCTAAAATATCTTCAAGATTTCAAAACACTGTAAGTAGTTTGACCACGAGATGGGCTTTTACTGCAAAATGTCAATGGGAGAAGGCTTAGTAGGATCGTAAATTTATGTGATTTAACTGTACCTGTAGAGGGCCTCAAGGGTTTTTAGATTGATCTGTCAGCTCTAGAAAAAATGTTTTGATCATAAGCTGAAATTCGCTACGTATTATTATATTATTAAATTGACATACCTATGACATATTGCTATCCTAGTTTTTAATGAATACGATGACATATACAATAGTATATTATTTTATAAGTGAGAGAAATGCATTATTATTTGCGAGTTAGAATTTTGACCCACGAGTGCGCTTGCGCACGAGTGGGACACTTCTCACGAGGTTTATAATGGCATTTCGCTCACGTGTGATATACGACGTTTTATCTTACAGGTGCGATTTCGACAAAAAAAGAATTAGGGGTAAAAATTATAGCTGCGTTCTTTCGGTATCCATGATACCATCATCAGAGTGATGATTAAACTTATCTACCCTTAAAAACTAATTACTTATATACTAGTTACCTATACCACTTTTTGGGTGGTATTTAACAATCTAAAGAGGGGAGAAGAGGGGATGGGACCATTATCATGACCTCTCATTGCGGGGATAGAGTCATCTATTCAGCATTTCAATGAACCTACTAAACAACTCGTGAGGGAAGCCTGTAGACAACAAATTTCCAAAAACTTAGCCAGATCTCTTTCTTCTCAGTCAAACGTGGACATGAATACTATTAAAAGTTTACGTCAGAAAGATTGCTTTTATTTAAAAGCTGACAAAGGAAACAAGGTTGTTATTTTAGATAAAAAGGACTACTTTGATAGGGTGAACAACCTCATCAAAAGTGGTCCTTATCAAAAAATCATTAAAAATCCTTTATCCAAAATGGTAAGAGAAGTCCAGTTCACTGTTAAGTCATGCAACAACCTTGTTACCCCGCAATTAAAATTTAGACTTAATGTATCCAACCCGGTCATCCCCAAATTGTATTGCCTCCCCAAAATCCATAAACCGGGGAAGTCGGTGAGGCCTATTGTATCAGCCATTAACGCACCGACTTCGAATATTTCCAAATGGTTAACCAATGAATTCAATAACCTACCAGTTAAGCAACCCAGCTTTTCAATCAAGAATTCGATGGAATTCATTCAGAAACTCAAGAACATTAAGCTTAAAACTGGTGAGTTATTGGTCTCATTTGATGTAAGTTCTTTAATTCCTAGTGTTCCGGTTCCACAAACCTTAATTTACTTGGAAAATCTGTTGACTGAAAACAACCTCAGTCAACAAGTTATCAAAGAATATATTCAACTCACGAAACTCTGTATGAAGCAGAACATTTTTCAATTCAACGCGGAATTTTTCCAACAGCATGAAGGTACGGCGATGGGTAACTCCTTGTCACCTTTCATAGCTGACCTTTTCGTGAGCCGTTTTGAAAAGGATCTTGAGAATGAGCTTGAATATTTTTCCAGAGTATGGTTAAGGTATGTAGACGACATTTTTGCAATTTTCAACACAAACAGGTCTAGCATTGACGACTTCTTAAAGTTAATTAATAACAGGTTTAACACCATAAAATTCACATGTGAAATAGAGAACAACGGTAAACTACCCTTTTTAGACACTGTTGTAATTAGGAATAAAGATAACTTAGAATTTGATGTCTATAGAAAAGAGACCAGTACACTTCGCTACATTACAGAAGACTCACATCATTGTCCTCAACATAAGATGGCGAGTTTCAATTTCTTAGTCCACAGGTTAGTAAATTTCCCACTAACACGGACTAGATTCAACAAGGAATTGACAACAATCAAAAATGCAGCCAAGTGTAATGGTTTTGACCCTAGAATTGTCAACAAGTTAGTGTCCAAATTAGAACGTAAGAAATCAATTTTAGAATGCTCGACTTTTCGTGAGTCAATGCTAGAAAAGACAAGATTTGTCATGATGCCTTATACACCTTCAGTGACAAAGGGGCTGGAAAAAGTGTTCCAGGGTATTGATCTAAAGGTGGTTTACACCTCTGGATTAAACCTCCAATGTCTTCTCGGCAACCCGAAAGATAAAGTAGGGCCCAAAGAAAAGTCGGGTATTTAAGAAATTAAATGTAAAAACTGTGAGAAAAAATATATTGGGCAAACAAGGAGGTCCATTTTGACAAGGTTCAAAGAACATGTAGCTCACGCCAAATATGGCAGGTTTGAAAAATCCAGTGTTGCTCAACATATTTTTGACAAAGATCATCGTATGGATGAAAGTTGTTTAAAATTAGTTAGGAATGTAAACAATTGTAAATTTCTAGACGTTTACGAAAGTCTAGAAATAATTAAGAATAAGCCCTTTGTTATGAATGCCGATAATGGTCCCATCCCCTCTTCTCCCCTCTTTAGATTGTTAAATACCACCCAAAAAGTGGTATAGGTAACTAGTATATAAGTAATTAGTTTTTAAGGGTGGATAAGTTTAATCATCCCTCTGATGATGGTATTATGGATACCGAAACATATGTTAGTGTGTTTCAAAAGTGTGTGTTTGGTGTAGGGGTTTTTCAATATATTTTTTTTTAATACCAATTGCACAATTAACGTCACAGTTTATCAACATACAACATAAATGTATAATTTTCAATAAACAATTAAAAGTAAAATTTTCAATATTTAGTACTCACTGACAGTTCTACTCACTAGTGAGTAGTTTCATATATTATCACACTAGTGAATAAAATTTGATTTCTGTCACTTAAAACAGACGTATAATGCATGTCAAAAAGCACACCTGTATGATAAAAACTTTTAAGTAGTCAACTTTAATTAGAATTATGCATATCACAAAATCTTATCATATCATAATCTTTCTAAAATAATCTCAGGAAGTGAGCTTAATTTTCTGACGATATGAGAGAGAGAAATTTTCCTTTATGTAAAATATAACGATACAAGATGTGTAAAAACAGCCTAAAACCTAAAAATAATAGTATCTAGAAAAACAAATCCAGTTAAAAAAATCTTTGACTAAACTAAACATTTTTTATGAGCATAACAACTAGAACATTGTGACTTCAATAGGTTACAGTTTTCTACATTTCCCTTCTTTACCCTTTCCATCCCCAGTCACTATTGCCCTCTATCGATTCATTCCACATCATTCTGGCGCGAAACTCAAATCATATACGTAACGATTTTCGGCCAAACTGTCAAAAATTTCAGTGTCATTTTTGCACCAACATTAACAAATTCTTCGTCTTTGTGATAAAATGTCTTTTTGTGCCCGTTGTGGTCAAGGTATCTGTTCAACAGCCGGCAAAATTGCCCTCAATAAAGTCTGGCACAAGTGCTGTTTCAGCTGCTGTGAGTACCTCCATCAGTTACTTAATTCCTCCAATAACAGTCTTTAGATAACTGTGGCAGACCTCTTCAGATAGACTGTGCTAAAATTTATTACGGAGAGGTGTTCTGCAGGTGTTGCTGCCCCGAAGAAGTCTACCCTTTGAAAGTGTGTAGAGTTAGTTCAACACCGAGCTGTAATTTCGAGTGTTCGGAGGAAGGAATGATGAAACCAGTTTGCTGTGTTTCCAGTGAACCGGTAAGAAAAGATGCTAAAAACGTCTAGCTACTGATTGTTTAACTTCTAGGACTGTTGCCGTCCCCGCGACATCCATTCATGCAGTTGCATTCCGGCCTGTTGCACTTCTCCTCCTGCTTGCAATTGCCGCGATTGCGAAGAGCGCTGTTTCAGGCGCATCCATTGCAGTCCCAGGTCTCCAAAACCCATCAATTATCCCCCTCGACAACAGACTTGTTGTTCTTTCCCCAAGTGTCGTCCGAAGAGTCCCCAACATACGAATTGCATTAACTCGTGTTGTTCATCTAGAAAACAAACTAAGAATCCTAATCCGTGTTGTGGACAAAAAAAGACATATAGGTGTGCTCGGTCTTGTTCACAGCCTCCACGCAATTCTTGTAAAACTCCTTGCAACGCCCAATGTTGCCGATATTGTAACATTGACAGATGTAAACGATGTGGAGAGAAAGTTTTTGCTGCTGAAAAGGTGTTGACGTCGAATGGTGCTTACCATTTGGGGTGTTTTTCATGCTACTGCTGTTGCAAATCTTTGTGTATGAAGTCTTTGCATGAGGCGTGTGGAGAGATTTATTGCAAGCGTAAGTGTTAGTAATTCTAATTTATAGTTTAATTGCTTTAAGTCTAAAGTAAGTTACAAATATGGGGCTTAGATCGAAAAAAAATGGTCTTTAAAACTTTGCTTAGAACGAGAAATTATGTAAAATTATAATCATATGCGCCAAGAATAGTAATCTTACTCAAACGGTTATAGAAGTCACGCGAACAAATCGACGAATGCTTATAGCATTTGTTGTCGGACGATTTTTCGTAAAAAAAAAGATCGATAAGATTAAAATAAAATTGATTATCTAAATTATGCTAGATAGAACTAGTAATTTTGGAATATTAGACTGAAGTTGTAAGATCTCCGTTACCTGGGAAAACCAAGACAAGCTTGAAGTAAACAAAATTTAGTCAACTTCTTGAATTCCAATAAAGCAAAGAAACATCAGAAGCAGAAAAAAAGCTTTCGACGCTTAAAAAAATAAAGGAACAATACATGACCATCTCTAAAAAACAACGCAAAATAAAAACAAAAAAATGAGAAGAATAATAAAGACACCGTAAGAAAAATTTAACAGTTCATCGGAGAGTTGAACGAAGTGCGGTTTTTGTTTAAAAAGCAAGGAACTGGGAACAATTGAAAAACACAATAAAGAGGGAAGCGGAGTGAGAAAAAGAAAACGGAAGACAAAGATGTAAAATGTAACACTAAAAGATTGGAAAAGAGAAAGAAAAATAAGAACTAGAAAAAAATATGTGGAGGAGTTTGGTACAGAAAACCGGAAAAAAGTTTGAAAATATTGACAACTCGAGATAAAACAAAGAGTAAAATTTTATGGAAAAAAGGAAAACGAGATTGGCAACAAAAAAAGAGAAATATAAAAAAATATTGCTAAAATAGCAAAAAAAGAGAAGGCAGAAAGATCAAAATGTACAATGACAAAAGTAGAAAAACATACATATGTAGATGGTCAAAATAAATAAACCATTTGAAACAAAAGAAAGAAACATTACAGAAGTTAACATTAATAATGCGTAAAGTTGAAGTTTCCTTAAAACGTTGTGGCATTGAGTTGACGAGGTTATCAATTTCCTCCTAGAATATTTCATTCTATGCCAGCATCATTTGATGTCGAATATCTATCTATAACGTCAGTGGAAAACGAAATCTGCTCAGCCGTATGTCCATAATATCCCAAACATGTTCGATAGGGGATAGTTCCAAAGATCTTGGAGGCCAGGAGAAAAAAGTGACTTCAGCTTCTTCAGTACAAACCAGCGTAGTCTTCGCAATATGCGGCTGGGCATTATCTTGTTGAAAAAAAAGGTTTGGTAGAGTGCAGGAATTTTTTGCATGTCTCGCATATGGTTAACAATAGAAAAAATGAGATAGGGCGAGTTTTTAGAGCTATATGGCTTCTGTATTTAAATAAAAATCGTATATATACACCTTAATACATAATTAAATGGATTTATATGCCATCCATCGTTAATCTTTGGTTGCAAAAAAACTGAGTGATTTTATAACATGCTTTCGTTATGTCAGATTATGTTAAAGCTGTCAATAATATAAGAAGCAATTTATTAAACGACAGTGTTGTATTAAACTTTGTGTTGAAAATGATGTTGATTTTAAACGCTTGCTGCTTCACACAGAAGTTCCTTGGCTTTCCAAAAATACTTGTCTAAATCAATTTGATGCAGTACTAGAGTTACAAGAAAGCAAGGACGAGGAATTGGAAACCAGCCTAATTACATCCAGAAGTAAAAATATTTAATAAAGTTAGTCTATAACTGCAAGGCGACAAGTTGAATTTAATTAAAACAAAAAATATCGTTGCCGCTTTTGTGGGAAAAAAAATTCTGTATAAGCGGAATCTTGCCGAAGCGAATATATTCATTTTAAAATTTTATCAGCAGTCTTCCATCACTATGTGGTTCTAACTGTGTGTAAAATACCATAAAAGTTTCAAAACGGAATCTACATTAGTTAAGGAGATAGAAGAATTAAAGTACATAGGTGTCGTACTGAGCCTGGTAGCTGGCGCTTGCTTAAGTCCCCTGGTTTACACAAAAACGCATTAAAATGCCACGATATTAATATGTACTAACCTGTAAAAATATATTTAGGCTCTAACAATGATGATAGAGAGGTAATATTACAATTTTAGTCTAAAATGTTTAATTTTGAACAAAAATTAAACTTCAAACAATTAGCGACACGTGCAAGCTTATAGTTACCTGCGAGTAGGAACAATCATTACACCTATGCGATTATACGAATGGGCGAAATCATCTTTGACAAAAACAGCCATTTACTGCCGATATTTAACGCCAGCGGATTTTCCTGTAACTCCGATTGGAGTATGCAATCACCATTCCAGAAAGTTTCACACCTGTGTTTATTGCTTGAATCGAAAGCCTTCTTCTAAAAAAAAAATAATTCTAGCGTTGATTCTAAAATTGTAAAGATTATAAAATGAAATCGTTTTTTCTTTTCTTACCATGTTGTTTTATTTAGTTAAAGATTATTATTAAATATATACAGAATGTTTTTGAAATGCATTTACAAAATAGAACTGATAATTCACCATTATATGAGTAAAGCATATTTTAAAAAAATTGTTGTAGTAAAAATCTTCTCGTTTTTAAGATAAAATTACAAAAAGTTTTTACTCAAATTCTTTGTGTGTCACTAATTGAAAGGTAAACAAAAACATGTTGTTGGTTGTTTACTAACAATTATATCAAGCATAGGTGACAGTTTTGATTTTTTAAACCTTATGTAGAAATGCGAACGTATTTAAAAAGTAAAACGACCGACATGGTCTTGATTTACGGTAGAGCATCTGGAAGTGCTCGTTAGGCGCAACCTCGAAACTTATCCAGGACCTAGAGTAACAGACCATCGTACCTTTAGTGCTGTTGTGTGGTGCGTATGAGAAAATGGAAAGAACTTAAAACGTAGAGGTCAAAATTTTAGACGCCGTAGAGGAAAACTAAAACTAATCCGAAGATTGACCTATCAAGTTGGAATCTCCTCTTTTGTTGTATTATGAACACTAAATGAGCAAGGTCTGTACCTGTACCATGTCAAAGGCTTTGAAATCGGAAGATTTTTCTCGCCGGATTAGATTTTGTGAATGGTTGATTCATAAAAATGAAAAAGAACCAAACTTTATCGACTGATGAAGCTTCGTTTACAAGAAACAGTGCACACAATACGCATATGTGGTGGGATGAAAACCCTCATGTCATCCAAGAACTACACGGGCAAGAAAAGTTCACAGGTTAATGTATGGGTACGAATGGTGGGCAATAACTTGATAGGACCACACATTTTCCCACTACGTTTCACTGCTGAAGCTTCTTTAAGGTTTTTGAATGAGCACCTAGGAAATCCGCTAGAAGATGTACCTCCAGTACTCATACATACTCATTATGCCTTAGTAGTACGCACCTGGTTAAACAGAAACTTTCCACAAAAGTGGATACGCTTTGTTCTGACCTCCCCGGTCTCCGGACCTTAACCCATGTGAATTCTTTTTGTGGAGTCATCTTAAGCTGCTAGTTTTTGCTTCACCCATACATACTATAGAACTAGCAGAATTCGGGAGTCTCCAGCAGAGATGAGCTGATCCGTAGATTATTCTTAGTACTCAAAATTCCTTAATTTAAGTGCTGAGACTTGTATAAGAAATGAAAAGCGCCATTTCGAAAACTTGTAATTTTTTTCCATGCTTATGTTTGATTAATTAACATTTATTAATGTTTTTTATTATTGTATTTATTTATGTGTTTTAGTTGTACTTTTTGTTTTTGTTGTTCGCTTCATATGAAATGCTCCATTAATAAACCAAAACTTATTGCTGTGTAATTTAGAAACCTTACTATTTATTATATACAAATCTCTTTGGGAAAATCTGGAAAATATATATATATTTAGAAGTTTTGCAAATGTCCATTAAATAAAATTCTTTACTTAATGAGTGAAATACTTAAGGTATAATGTTTTTACAAAAAAAAAGACATAACTGGACAATCTCATAATCGAAATTTTGTATAATTTATATATATACATTTTATATACATATCAAAATTTTGTATAATAATTTTAGTAACTTCAGAATTAGGAACCGTTTATTTAAAATTGAATATTGACGTATATTGTTTATTTGTGTTGCTACGTTATTGTTGTTTGTCTTATTATTATTATTATTATTACGATTGTTATTAAAAATTGGTAGTAAATAACGAATTTCAGGTTTCTCATTAAACGAGAGAGGAAAAGCACGGGAGGAATCGAGAGGAAATTGGCAACGAACTCGGCATAAGAAACAAAGAAAAAGAAGCGAAACGGAAATACAAATAGAACTGAAAAAGTTGAAAAAAGCACAGAAATTTTATTTGGCATTTTAACAGAAATAAAAAAAGCAAGCATAGATCAAGGTAGGATTAATAAAAACAACGAACGATTGATAGAAAACAAAAAAGAACTAAGTACCAAAGATTTTGCATGAAAATGTCTGAGCAGAGAAAAAGTAAAAAAAAAAAGAGAGTTTACAGGAAAAGTAAGAAAAAGAGGCAACTAAGACAGAGAAACAAAGAAATAAAGTAATGTAAAACAACTCAAAGCAGGACCTGTAGATGGCCGACGTTTACATTGTACAAGGTCAATATAAATGTTCGTACTCCTATTTGGCGTGAACACTGCATGTAAAATTTATGGTGGCAGCTCCACATGAACGTAATCAAAATTATATGAATAGGTAAATACTCAGGACTTTTACCAACTTAATAAATTTATATAAAGATCCAATCGTAATAAACTTCTAATGAAAATTCTTTAGCTATGATAATTTGAATTCAGTTTACAAGAGATGTTGAAAGTGTTCTCCATTTTGTCATAAACATAACGCCTCTCGTTTCTTCTTATTTTCAAAATTGTTTTGCAACAGAACTTTACTAATATCTTCACACAAATGTGAAATTGCATGCAATATTTTTTTTACATTTTGTAACTGCTGTTTATAGACATTATCTTTCAACCATCCAAACATTAAGAAACTAAAGAAGTGAGGTCGAGAGAACGAACAAGCAATTCTCAATTCAACATAAAATTCATACAAGTATACTTTTGTGGTATGGGCTGTAGCTCCATCGTGTTGGAAATTGTCAAACTGTTTCTTTCGTTATTGAACTATTTAATTAAAACTTTTAATATTTGTTTCCTGAATATCACCCTATTAATTGTATCTTAAAAAAAAATTGGCTTATAGTCGAGTCACTTTAGACAATAATTTAAGCAAAATGTGAAACTCTGAATATAAAAAAATTTGTTTCTTGTTTATTTTTACTTTGACATTGGGAACAACTTCTTAAAAATCCTCATCGACATGAACTGAGCAACAACAAAAAATTCACGGTTCAATTAGTTTTCGGTAATATTTTCATTTCTACGAGTTTTTGAAGTTATTTTAGGTTATCAATAATCATACAAGTTATACATATCAATTTTATCTACAAAAAAGATTTCATCAGTTTACGACGAAACGTTTTTTAAATATAAAGCTACCAAATGACAACATGTCATTATCTCTCATCTTCGTCTGCGTCAAAAACTTCTTCTTTTGTGCAATATCGTTGAAAAATTCAACAAGAATGCTGTCAACAGATTATAAGTGCTTGACTAGTTTCATTGTTATGAAACGAAACAAATTTTTAAGTAGTGCTTCATTACGTCTGATGTACTTTCTCCCTTACACTTTATACTAAAACTTATCCCGTAAAAATTAATAGTTATTTAACGAGCAAGTGTAGCAATGCAACCGATAATTAATCGAGAGTTTTAAATGAATTTTACAAGAAAACATGAATTCCGAGGTGCTGAAATATTTCTTTCATAACGTCATCTTTGTACTTCGTCTCATGTTCAGAAGAATGAAAGTGGCATGTATGACTTTCATCTTCATTTTGACTTCTGGAATTAAGAGTTTGTAAAATTTGACATTTACCGGTTGTATAATTGGTTGCCTATAGTAAACTTGAGAAATCGTTTATTAATAGTCACTATTAATGATGATTATAATTTAAACAAATCTTTGAAAATTAAATATTTATATATACGGCTACAATAACTGTCAACAAAATGTCCTAACAGTTGCTGCAATGTAGAACTGGGGAGTAATAAAAACGTGTGATTTATCACCAACATTAAACACGAGAATTCTAAAGGTATTGTGAAAATTAAATATCAAATAAGTGCAAAATACGTTTTTAAACTGAAATACTATAACAAAATAAAAATAAATTTGAAAGTGATGTAATAGAAGACAACAAAACGCTAACGAACCAAAATATAAAGGAAATAAAAATACAACATAGAAAAAAATGAATGTTTAAAATCATTGTCCAACTTAAAATAGAAGTAATAGGACATAGAAAGGGAATAAAAGAGCTGAAAGGGTTTATTTCAAAATTTAATTCATTAAAAGTCGAAAGTAATAAGGAAACAGAAAATATTGTTATCAAGTAGCAGTGGGAAATAAAATGGGGATAGTTATAAAAGTGAATAAAGCTGAATCAGCTACAAAAAATATATATGTGAATGATGACTAAACTGAAAGTGAAAAGAAAACAGAACAAAATTAGAATCACTGCTCGAGAAAAAAAAAAACCAAAAGAAAAAATGCAAAAAAGGCTTACCAAAAATGGGTTCTAGAAAATAAGGTATCAAAATGGAACAAGAAAATTTGGCAACTAGAAAAAAATATAGACAATATTTCAGTTAATACTTTCAGCAAAAACGAAACGTTTTTAAAAAAAATATAATTAAATCATAATTAGAAGTTGTTAACTACTTATAAAAACTTTAATTAATTTTATATAAATTTAAATTTATCTAATTTTTGCTTCTTTCTAAGAAACTATGAATTTCCAGACCACTTTGAAGTTTTTAGAATTAAAGATTCAAAGTTTTGTCTTAATTCTAAAAATTATTTTGTTTTCTATTTAGATTAAAAATTGTAGTTCTTAATATTTTAGAAATTTATTAAATGAAATATTATGTTTTACAATTTTTTTATATTGGTATTGAAATTGCAGTTTAACCAAATTTAATTAAAAATAATTAACGATTTGTTATTTTTATTAGTATTATTTTCTATTACTATTTCTTTTTGAATACAAAAGATAATTTGAGTAGGTGGCTAAGGGTTAAATTGTATAAATGCTGAAAACAGTACAATCTACGAAAGGTGCCAAAAAAATTCTTTCGACAAAAAAACAATTAGAAATTAGTTATCTACCTAACGAGTTCGGAAACTTAGTTTTCCCGCATGAGCACTACTTACAGTCATGCTGCATTTAGTGCAAATGCGGGAAAACTCTTTCCGAAAGAGTTAGGTACAATATTTTTTGTAATGAATATCGAAATAAAAAAATTAAGTAACTTTTTTTTTTTATGGTAACATGATCTATCTACTGTAACTACCTACTAGATTTTTAAAATTTAAATCATCTGTCATATTTTTTTTAATTACTAACAAAAATTGATAAAATGAGTGACAGC
This sequence comes from Cynaeus angustus, assembly GCA_030157275.1. Lineage (NCBI taxonomy): Eukaryota > Metazoa > Arthropoda > Insecta > Coleoptera > Tenebrionidae > Cynaeus > Cynaeus angustus. Next base: position 13,287,644 of record CM058065.1, read on the forward strand.
GAAGAATGTTTGTGTACGCGAAGTACAACAATGTGCCAAAGCGGCCGTTTCGCGTCTGCGAACGTATCAAAAATTGATTAACTGGTATTGTCAAAAAGTCGCAATACCAACAGTATAACACAAATATCCCATTCCGCCAGCGGAAACGAAAAAACCCCGGGATGCAGGAAAACCGTTTTTCCGTGCATCGAGATTATGCGGAAAAAATTCTCTTTCTATACCATGAGTACAAAATAGTAATTTCCTATTACACAAACATACTTTTCAAAAAACATCGCACTATTTTTATTCAAATCTCTGTTTTCCGAAATGTATAGTATTCCTCAAACAAATTCGTTTTTGGGCCTCCGTTCTGAAATAACACAAATTGCATTCGTCTAAATCCGCTTGAAACCGACCGTTTCGCGGCCTAGACCTGCAAAATGCACGGCCATCTACAGAACACAGAGTTTGAATCGTTTGAGGTTTGACATGCGTCGGCCGTATGCTCTGCCAGCGTCTGCGACGTTCGATATTCGATACATACGATCGATGTTGATAGAAGAATATATCAAATAATTTCTCGGAGCTTCCGTAAAGTGCACTGGTGTTTCCATTTTGTAAATCCAAATTATTTGTCAATGTCAAAAACTAACACTTACTTGATTTTTAATTTTATTGAAATTTATACGAAAATATTAACTTTTAACAAATTTAATCAATTGTCGGCCCAAAAAATAGTGTGTATCACACTGCCAGAAACTTATTTTGCAACAATTCGCTATTGCAGGCTGCGGCCTTCGGCCTTAGCCTGCAAACTACGCTCATAGTTGCAAAAAGTCAGTTTCTGGCCTAGTGATACAAATAACTATTTTACGACTGGGCCTCTTTATGAACATCTCAGAACCATCTCAATAGTGATGCAATAAGTGCTGGTATAAAGACTGACACGGTGGTTAAGTAGTTAATTTTTTTATTTTATTTTCCTATTGTGCTTTTTAATTTGTTTATTTAATGTAATTTATTATTGTTGAGAAGTTCAAGACTTCTTGAAAACATCTTAATTTGTTTGGGTAAGCACCTAATTCTTCCATAATGTATAAAATTTACAATATTTGTTTTGAACACAAACTGTTCAACTCCAATTAAAGTTTGTGGCGAATTGGTCAAGAAACCCTACTCAACGGTACGGGAGATACAATACGCCACAAAAGAGATTTTCAAGAATTCTCGATAAATTTGCTATCGAAATCAAGGAAGTTATTTACAAAATCTACAAAAAAATAGCAGAAGTTAGAACAATTACAATTAGAATTTAATTACTCTGAAAAAACATTTCGGCGTTATCTGTACAGCATTGGTTTCTTCTGTACGACACTGGATAAGTACCTAGCAATAGTGGAGATCCTAAAAGAAAATGAGGTGGGAATATATCACGAAAGTAAGACAATACTTATATTTTACTCAAAATACTCAAATTTTCAGAAATGTAAATAAATTTTCGAGTGATTCGGATTAAAATGTTATATATATATATTTATATTATATATATACAAGGTATGATGATTCTGGTATCAAGGGTGGCTATGGAATTTGTGTCGGAAATGATTTCAGCGCATAATTTTTATAGTGAACCGAACTATTCAAATGTCACTTATGTCACATCTGTCAACAGTGCATCATTTAAAATTTTGTTTCTAGTTTTTGCTTTTTTTATTCATTGTAGTGTTTAAAACATTATACAAAACAACATTATACAAAAACTAAAAGTTTGTATGAGCCGATATCCAGACTTCGTCGACCTTCTTACAGTTAAACCTTCCTTTTATACATTTCCAATAGCTCTTTTTGTAGAAAATCTCTCCCTGAGCTCTAAAATTCTTAAGCACGCTTTTTAGATGGTCTCTCTAGGTGGTTCAAATCTTCTACATGTTCTTCTACAAAAAAATTTATACCATTTTGTAGAAAGCGGCACATTTTTTTTAAATTCCATGACCAACTGGGATACCGGAAACATTTATAGACACCTTGTATATATATATATATATATATAAATGGGTTATATGAATGTGTTATGAATTATTTTCTTAGGCTAAATTTTAGAATGGACTATGGAAGGGCAAGCCGACCCTGGTTTAAAATCGCTCGATTACCTATCACATAATTTATAACTAAGTTATTTATACACGAGGGTTTCTGATAATCTTTAAGGTAATAGTTATTGCAGGGTCATAATAATTTTGTTTGACGAATACTATAATCCAAGTATTCGTAAGATGTTGGTTAATGTTGGGGCATGCTACATTTATTGCTTTGCTAACACTTGGATGAGCCATTGTAAAATTATCATTGAATTTAATTTCTTGCTGATAACCATCATGTCCAAGAAAATTTAGTGTACATGTGACTAGGAATAGCTGAATTTCGGTGGGAATCATTCATATTAAACTCTAACTCATTGATGAGATATTGACCAGCTTTTTTACTGAAACGGAAAGCCTTCTATCTGTCTCTTTAATATCTGGTAAATTACGATGGAACAATTAAAAATCTTTTCTGAAATATTTAACAAGCTGTAGTAAGCTTAACAAAAATATACTATTGAGTGAAGATCAGCCATACCAACGTACAAATTGAGCCCGAAGTTATTTGATCAATAAACTTACTGCCTTTCTCTATCTCGAAATCGATTGATTTCTTATAACCAAAATTTGCAGCTGTATTTATCAGAAATAACACCTCGTCATAATATATCGGGTGTCATTATGTCCTTTTAAAATAATTTAGCGACGAATAAAGGAGCTTCTTCGAATTATTCGTTTAAGGCATTTTGGAGTACTATACCCTCAGTATGCTCATAAAACACTAACATTTTCAGTTTTTAAGGGTCCAATTCGTAAAAACGAAGTGCTTTACTTCTTCTACAAATAAAAAAAAACCTAAAGAACTATTTAATAATAAAATTTCAGTCTTTTGTTAAGCCAGAAATCTTACTTTTGTCATTAAGTACTTGTGATCTCATCAACATCTCTGATGAGAACTACTACTTAACTCTTGATTTCTTTGAAGTGTAACAATGACCTTTTCTTCTCAAAAAGCGTGGAGTTTCCAAAAATTTATGTCATATTTTACACACAAGGTTGCCTAAACTTAAATATTATCACCACAATGTTAAGAATTTTAACTGTTTTTCCAAATCGGCAAGCGTTCTCTGAATAAGTTTTTATGTTTTTTTCTTCACACCATTTATGAGCCCTTGTATACTATTTTGTTAAATTATTATAAAATTTTTAATATCTTTTATCTTTCACCCTTTTGGTCTAAAATGACAGATACAGTGAAAATCAAACCATATGCAAAAACTAATAGTTTAATCGGTTAAACTGCTTGCATCCAATAAATTTGCAAATAAAGATTTTAAAACCATGGTTTAGGGGAAGTCCGGCCAAAGCGAATAACGGGACAAAGTGAACACTCCCCACCACTTTCCGATTATTCGTTTGCCGCCACGTTACGACACAAACGTTCGTGTGTCGTCGCAAACTGCGCGACAAATGCTTGGGTGTTTGTGTTTTTGCTTAAAAAATATTGATTTATCAAGGTCAATATTTTGTTATTAACAGAAAAGTTATTTATTTATCATCTTTTGTTTTTGGATTGTTATAATGTATGTTTGCGTCGAAAATGAGACTGAAAGCAATAGTTTTTGCTTTAAATGAGATAACCTCCAAAGTGACCACATAAGGCAAAGTGGATGCTGTTTTCAATTTGCCCGGTGATCGTAAAAAGTTTATTGTATATAATAATCTGTTTATTTCGTTTCGTATGGTAAATACATACAAACACAAATACGACGGGAAGTTCTTGGAGTGAAGACGTCGGGCAAACAACAATAATTTTCTGTAAAGCTGGAAAATCCATCAAAGGAACGGCCAAAAAGTACGGATTAGCATCATCGTCACCTTGTACAGGCACGTCAAAAGTGAGACTGCTTCTTCAAAGTTTGATCGAATCCGTTCTGTTTTCAGTAAAGATCGAGAAATAAAGTTAGTTAGGTGTCTTAAAGACATGGTTGCGGTGTTCTTTGAACTTATTCGCCATGAATTTCCGAATTTTGCGTTCGTATTTGGAAAAATAACAAGTTTAAGACCCAGAGCTGAATATAATTGGCTACAAGATTTTCTGAGGCATCATACTGACTTAACCCTGAGAATCCCAGAAGCAACATCTGTTCCAATGATAAAAATAGTAACCGAGGCGAAGTAAGCCATTTTTATGACAGTCTGGAAGCAACCGCAAAAAAAATAATAATGATGCCTCCAGGTTGTACAAGCCGAAATATTAAGGACTACTAATAAGCTCCCAAAAGTCCTCTCAGTAGAAGGAAAAAAAAACAGGTTGACATGATTGCAAAAGCAGAGCGCAGCCAATTGACAACCGTCATCGGTTATAGCAAGAAAGAAGATGTGGCCACGACTACTTGATGGAACTCCACCAAGAACTTAAGGCAGTTGTACTCCAAATAGTTGAAAGCCAGGCGAAGTTTTCTTGAGTTGGATGCACTTCTACATAAAACACGTCCATCTGACACCTGATAAAAAGATCATATTATTGTTAGACAATCACGGGAGCCACAAATGCTATCCTGTCCTTGAGTGTACAAGTAAGAACCATATGATAATAGTATCTTTGCCCCACATGCTAATCACAACCAATAGATGTCCCCGTGTATGGTCCATTGAAAACGCACTTTCAAAGAGAGGTCAATATTTTCCAAAAAGCTTATCCCGGACGCATTTTAAATCAATACGATGTACCCAAATTGGGTTTACCTTAAAGCTGCTGTAGCCATTACTACAGTATATGGAATTTAACGACCTGGAGTTTGGCTAGGAAACAAATACGTTTTCGGTGATTTTTAAAGATTTTGAACCCGCTGATTTATGAGGCTGGTTTATTAAGTCCGAGCAAAATCCAAAAAGCAGCAAGATTAAAAAAAGTACACGTCAAATTTCAAAACAATTGAAGGCTTTGTTGTCTTTTTACAAGTATTTGAACTGGCTTAGTTCTTTTGTTGTTTGTACAATGAAGAAAGGAGAGTTTCGAGTCTTAATAAAACATTTTTTAAGAGGCAAAACGACGACAGAACTAAATCGAAGCTTGACAAAGAAATAAGTGACATAGAAATAAGAACACCCAGTAATAATAAAGTCATCAGGACAATTTTTGGTATACATGTGTATTAGGGTTAGATAAGTAATCGATCAAAATTTGGGAAATATCGAACTGCTAGATCAAGTAAAAAATTAATAATGCGTTGGGCCTCCACGATGTGCTATACACTCATTAAGACGTCTGGGCATATTTCTAATCAGATGATCAATTTCCTCCTGAGCTGTTTCATCCCAGGCTACCTGTAACTCGTGCCGAAATGCCGCCAGTGTTTGTGGAGAGTGGGGTAAATTTAGCTATCTTCTACCCATGATATTCTAGACGTGTTCAATAGGGGAAAGATCAGACGATTTTAGCGGCCAAGACACACAAAATCCACTTGATTGTCTTCAAAATGATCCAACGTAGGTCTGGCAACATGTGGTTGCGCATTATCTTGTTGAAAAAGTGGGTTGTGGAGCATTCGAAGATGTGGTTCCACCACCTCCTGGACGTAAGGCATGGCGGTCATGTTGCCTCTGATAAAAACCAAAGGTGACCTACTTCCATGAGCAATAGCCCCCCATACCATAATTTCAACAGTGTGGTGCACATGCCTTTCTACAGAAAATTGCAGATCTCGTCTTTCACCGCGTCGCCTTCTCACTCTTGCACGACCATCATGCATTCCCAAACAGAATCTGGACTCATCACTGAAGACAACCCTATTCCATTCTAGATCCCAGTTTTGCCGTTCTCTGCACCAGTCCAGTCGATTACGTCGGTGTATAGGAGTGAGAGGTAACACAAAATGAGAATGAATGAAAACAGTCCAAAACTTCTGATCCGGCGATAAACGGTTCGCATCCCGATAAGCCTTCCATGTTCTTCAAACCACTGGTTTGCAATCGCCCTTGTGGAAGTGAAGCTGTCTCGTAGAGATATAAGTCTAAGGCGGCGGTCTTCGCGTTATGAGGTTCTTCTGGAACGTTCTGTACCTCTCGCTCTTTGTGTACGGCCTTCTTGATTCCATACCCGACAACAAACCACCACCGTGTTTAGGCTCCTTTGCGTTCTTGTGGCAATTTCTTTGAAACACAAACTAGCCTCTCGCAAGCCCACTATTCTCCCCTATCAAACTAACTAAGTGGCCGAAAATTTTGGCGTCTTCTAGCTCTAGGCATAATGAACAGATTGAACAAGCGTTTCACGACACTCAAATGCAACTGTTGCTACAAAAGACCATTATCGCTTACAAGACTTTTTTTTTAAGGGACGATAACACAAAACTACTAGATCTATATGGCTGAAAAACTGTTCGTTTTCTATATTAACTTAGCCAAACATATTTCTGAAAAATGTTCGCAAAATATTCATTATTACTGGGTGTTCTTATTTCTATGTCGCTTAGTATATTATGAGTAGTCTGCACCTTCGCTTAGAATAATTTGCAGGATAAAGTCGTTCTCTGATTTTCCTTGTAGTCGAAAAAGCACAAAAGATGCCAAATGTCCTGATCGTTCTGTTGAAGTCACTACCCAAGAAACTATTGATAAAATCCATGACATGATAATGCAGGATAGACGATTGAAGATATGTGAGATTTCTGAGTCTGGGCTTCTCATCGGACCAAGTATATCATACCTTGGACGAACATTTGGGTATGAGAAAGTTGGGTGCAAGATTGTTGCCGCGTTTGCTAACTGTGGAGCAAAAACGTGAACGAGTTAACATTGACCACGGTTTTTTGGGAGGCTCATGGCATTATTTTTATTGACCATTTACAAAAGGGTAAAATCATCACAGGAAAATATTATACAGCTTTAATAAATCAGTGAAATCTAGAAATTAAATTTCTTTTCCATCACGATAACGCTCCGGTTCATTCCTCTGTTATTGTGTTATTGCTACTACTAAACTGCTGAAGTTACGCTATCAAATTGTACCTCATGAAGTGTAGTTTTCAGATTTAGCTTCTTCCGACCATTATCTATTTCCAAAACAGAAAAAGTATCTTGCTTTTTTGATGTTTTTCGTACCAGCTAGATCGGCTATGGATGCCACAATCGAATCCCGTTGATATTATGCCTTCATTGATGAATCTGAACAAGGTATAATTTCAGTTGCAGACTAATCATGATCAATCGAATTTAATTCTAAATCCCACTAAAGACTAATTAAAAAAAATGCAGCAGAGATTATTTCGGCATTAGGTGGAACTATCTTTAGTTTTTCTCTGTTTCAAACTTCTGTTCTTGAAATATACAAAACCCACAAAGACCTCCTCACCACAATACGATCGGAGTCGTCAAAAAAATCCACTATGGCCACGCAGATTTACCTAAACCTGGATGTTTAAAAACTTACTACAGTCCTTCAGAATTAACTTATATCTCAGCCAACTAATTCAACAATAGCAAACTGAAATACTTATTAGTACACCTGTCAAGAAAAACCAAATGCAAAAATTTATAAGAGCAAAATTTAAGGATGTTATGAAGACACCAAATGACGATTCGAATTAGGCCCTTAAGAATACTGTCAAAGAAAATAAAACTTAAATAAAAACTGTGAAAAAACCTAAAAAATTAGCTAAAGAAGGTAGAAAAAAGAAAATTGATAAAAGACTGGATCATCAACGGTGTTACGTAGTGTTCAGCTTTTGAAGGCACGATGATTACAATTGTGATAATTGTATTGATTAGCTTTTTGACCAAAATATATTGTATTCTATATTGTTATCCACATTACTCGGAAGCTCGGGCAAAGTGGATACTTTGACATTTTGCTATTTTTTTAAATTTGATTTATAGCAACTATTTCAAGTAGAATTAAAGAAAATTGTTAACGCGTTTCGGAAGTTTATCAAAAAAAGACTAATCTCAGATAATTGTTTCAATTTTCTTAATTATACATTTTAGCAATAATCACGAGAAACTAAAGGTGTTCACTTTGCCGAGACTTTCCTATTAACAAATTGTTAGTTAAAAATTAGATCTATTTTTGATCACTTGGTGTTTTTAAGGTTAAAAAATATATTGAAAAACCCCTACACCAAACACACACTTTTGAAACACACTTACATATGTTTCGGTATCCATGATACCATCATCAGAGTGATGATTAAACTTATCTACCCTTAAAAACTAATTACTTATATACTAGTTACCTATACCACTGTTTGGGTGGTATTTAACAATTTAAAGAGGGGAAAAGAGGGGATGGAACCATTATCGGCATTCATAACAAAGGGCTTATTCTTAATTATTTCTAGACTTTCGTAAACGTCTAGAAATTTACAATTGTTTACCATCCTAACTAATTTTAAACAACTTTCATCTATACGATGATCTTTGTCAAAAATATGTTGAGCAACACTGGATTTTTCAAACCTGCCATATTTGGCGTGAGCTACATGTTCTTTGAACCTTGTCAAAATTGACCTCCTTGTTTGCCCAATATATTTTTGTTCACAGTTCTTACATTTAATTTCATAAATACCCGACTTTTCTTTGGGCCCTACTTTATCTTTCGGGTTGCCCAGAAGACATTGGAGGTTTAATCCAGAGGTGTAAACCACCTTTAGATCAATACCCTGGAACACTTTTTCCAGACCCTTTGTCACTGAAGGTGTATAAGGGATCATGGCAAATCTTGTCTTTTCTGGCATTGAATCAGGAAAAGTCGAGCATTCTGAAATTGATTTCTTACGTTCTAATTTGGACACTAATCTGTTGACAATTCTAGGGTCAAAACCATTACACCTGGCTACATTTTTGATTGTTGTCAATTCCTTGTTGAATCTAGTCCGTGTTAGTGGGAAATTTACTAACCTGTGGACTAAGAAATTGAAACTCGCCATCTTATGTTGAGGACAATGATGTGAGTCTTCTGTAATGTAGCGAAGTGCACTGGTCTCTTTTCTATAAATATCAAATTCTAATTTATCTTTATTCCTAATTACAAGACTGTCTAAAAAGAGTAGTTTACCGTTGTTCTCTATTTCACATGTGAATTTTATGGTGTTAAACCTGTTATTAATTAACTTTAAGAAGTCATCAATGCTAGACTTGTTTGTGTTGAAAATTGCAAAAATGTCGTCTACATACCTTAACCACACTCTGGGAAAATACTCAAGCTCGTTCTCAAGATCCTTTTCAAAACGGCTCATAAAAAGGTCAGCAATGAAAAGTGACAAGGAGTTACCCATCGCCGTACCTTCATGCTGTTGGAAAAATTCGGCGTTGAATTGAAAAATATTCTGCCTTGTCACCTTTCATAGCTGACCTTTTCATGAGCCGTTTTAAAAAGGATCTTGAGAATGAGCTTGAGTATTTTCCCAGAGTATGGTTAAGGTATGTAGACGACATTTTTGCAATTTTCAACACAAACAAGTCTAGCATTGACGACTTCTTAAAGTTAATTAATAACAGGTTTAACAGCATAAAATTCACATGTGAAATAGAGAACAACGGTTAACTATCCTTTTTAGACACTCTTGTAATTAGGAATAAAGATAAATTAGAATTTGATGTTTATAGAAAAGAGACCAGTACACTTCGCTACATTACAGAAGACTCACATCATTGTCCTCAACATAAGATGGCGAGTTTCAATTTCTTAGTCTACAGGTTAGTAAATTTCCCACTAACACGGACTAGATTCAACAAGGAATTGACAACAATCAAAAATGTAGCCAGGTGTAATGGTTTTGACCCTAGAATTGTCAACAGGTTAGTGTACAAATTAGAACGTAAGAAATCAATTTCAGAATGCTCGAATTTTCGTGATTCAATGCCAGAAAAGACAAGACTTGTCATGATCCCTTATACACCTTCAGTGACAAAGGGGCTGGAAAAAGTGTTCCAGGGTATTGATCTAAAGGTGGTTTACACCTCTGGATTAAACCTCCAATGTCTTCTGGGCAACCCGAAAGATAAAGTAGGGCCCAAAGAAAAGTCGGGTATTTATAACATTAAATGTAAGAACTGTGAGCAAAAATATATTGGGCAAACAAGGAGGTCAATTTTGACAAGGTTCAAAGAACATGTAGCTCACGCCAAATATGGCAGGTTTGAAAAATCCAGTGTTGCTCAACATATTTTTGACTAAGATCATCGTATAGATGAAAGTTGTTTAAAATTAGTTAGGAATGTAAACAATTGTACATTTCTAGACGTTTACGAAAGTCTTGAAATAATTAAGAATAAGCCCTTTGTTATGAATGCCGATAATGGTCCCATCCCCTCTTCTCCCCTCTTTAAATTGTTAAATACCACCCAAACAGTGGTATAGGTAACTAGTATCTAAATAATTAGTTTTTAAGGGTAGATAAGTTTAATCATCACTTTGATGATGGTATCATGGATACCGAAACATATGTTAGTGTGTGTTTGGTGTAGGGGTTTTTCAATATATTTTTTAAGTTAAAAATTGAAAAAAGTTCAGTACGAGAAACGTTTTAAATGCTTTTAGGAGCTTTAATTTTTTTATTTGAATTTATTAGAGTCGGTTGTTTAAGGAGTCGTTCTCTTTTCTTTCATAATTTTTGTTTGGTAATGAACGTATTCTGTGAAAACAACCAAATCTTTTGCAAGCTCTAATTAACGCAAGAATGGCGCAGCAAATGAATTTTTTTCTTGTTTCAGGATGCTACAACAATAACTTCGGCGTCGGCGGTTATGGCTACTGCTGCTGACGTCGCTTCACCCCCGTCCTTCCTCGTTCATATTCCAATAAAACAACAAAAAAGCAACAAATTCTCTTTTTTTCTTTACACTGTGGTGGGCGTTCCGAAAAAATGATGAATCGTCCCAATTTTTACGTCCGACCCCAATGCGCTACAATGAAATATTTCCCCATTTCTATTGAAAATTGAGTAATTATGTGCATATTTTACCACCTTCGATAAAAGAATAGCCAAAAAAACACAATTTAGGGGAATTTTATATGATACAGTGTACTATTTTCATGTTTTTCAACCGATTTTTTCCTCTTTTTTCAAACTCTTTATTATCCCCGATCGGCGCGGTGTCGGCGTCAGTTCTCCGGCGTATTTTTGAGTTAATTGGATTTGAAAGGCGCATTTCCACTTTACGATTTTCCGCAGTTGATGTCAAGATAATTAAATTTTTAAACCATTTTTCACGGAGCTCGAGGCGCCCCTTGAAAAGACTCTTCATTTATGGCCGAGACGCTGGCGGTTATATTAATAAGACGCTTTAGAGGGACGGGGGAGTTAATTAATCCGGCTCAGGGGGTTGGAAAAAGGGAGGTGAAAAGTCGACTTTCGCCTTTACTTTGGTCAGTTTACACCCCTGTCAAAATATCAAAGTGAAAAATCACACCGTCAAACACACTTGCGCTCGGACATTCACTAACAAAAATATAATCCTCCCTCTTTTTGGGGGTTTTCGCTTACAGTCATCACGTTCTAATCAGATATCGACGTGCTGGGGATCGACGACGATTTCTTTTCAGATTTATGGAGGTGAATTATGGGTAGAAATTTATTTCGAAAGGTAAGAAGATTTCTTGTATGAACTGCAATTGTGATGATGAGCAAATTATAGAGTTAAAATGGAAAAGTATGAGTGTTTAATTCTTATATAAAATAGTTTCTGTAATTATCATTTTTTTCACATTTTCAGAAAATGGTATCATTTGAGGAGCTAAACAACCGACTATGACATAAATTACAAAACTGTCTAAAATTATTTCATTTTTTCTTATTGTTACAATTCATACAATTTGAAAAAAGTTGACAAAAGTTACAATTTTTTTTACTGTTTTAGAAGCAGAACATGGAAATTATTTACCAACAATGTTTAGAATATACAGAATCTTGTATTTTTTTTACATTCTCAGATATTTTTATATCTGTACCAATCATAAAAAAAAAATCAATAAACAGAAAATTATTCTCGACAGAATTTTTTTAATTAACACATTTTATACAATTTTCACAAAAAATGTCACAAAATTGACGGTTTTTAAAAATTCGAACTGAAATTAAAAAAGAAAAAAATATTTTGATAGCACCAGAACTTCTAAACTGAATTTTTAAAAATTGTTTAAATATCTGTACAAATTATATTAGCTAAAATTTTTAGAATTTTACCATATCTAGCATTTTATTCAAAATTACTCTAAAGTTTCTAAATTAATTGTAATTTTTTTTAATTTTTAGAATTCCTCGCAATTTTATAATACATAAATAATTGTGCTATCTACAATTTCTTAAATGTTCAGAATCTCTAAATATCTAAAATTTTCAGACTAATTGTTTGAATTTATAACAAATTTACTTACTTTATTTTACTTTAAAGATTATTTGGCTCAAACTTACATACATAACGTCAATAAATACAGAACCTAATTTTTAATTTTTGTTTTTTTTTTAAACATGGCAATTTCAGGGAACTTATTCTGTCGATTTAAAAAAAACATTCTTTCAATTAAAATTTTAAAAAATCTTAAAAATTGCGAGTAAGACTCTCTAAGAATTTCTGCACAAACATTCGCTGGTATATAAATATTTAGATTTGTTTAATTCTCAGTATTCAAAATTTTTTTTTAAAAGTTTTTGAAAAAGTTTTGAGGTTTTGAATGAATATTTGTAACGCATACCTAACTTGTAAAATTTCTTTTATTTTTAAAATTTGTAAAAATTTTAAAAATTCAAAATTTAAAAAATGATTTTCTCTCAATTTACAAACTAGTAGCCGTTTTATAATTTTTTAAACAATAAGATATTTTTTTGTATTCTCTTCTGTAGATCTTAACCTGTATTGGCAAATCAAACTGTTTAAGTATTAATATTTTTTATACGTCTATATAAATACCTAGAGAAATTCTCAAAATTGAAAAACTTGTAGAGCAACTCAAAAATTTCTCAATTAAAAATAATAGAAATTCAAAAATTTGACTGCACTAAAGCTTACAATTTTTTTTGTGTTCAATTTTTTTTTATTTAGTTAAGAATTTTCACTTTTTTTAATATTAGAACCATTGAATTAATTTTTAAAAAGATTTTAAAAATTGCACTTTTAAAATGCATAATTTAGAGAAATATTTTTATAATTTTACGATTTTGTTTATTTATGTTAGATTTTTTTGAATTTTTCTATAGTATTTTTCAAAAACTTTATTAATTTCTAACTTGTTAGTGTTTTAGTATTTTATTTTATGTACCTACTTGCTTATCGCACGCAGCGTAAATGTATACGTATTATACAGAGTGTCTATCAGTGAATGTTCGATTGAATTGGCCAGGAAAAACAAATCGATTTTACTACAAAGTTGTGGGCTGTAGTGCGTGCCTACACTCTAGATATTTTGAACCTGAGGTCTAAAGCTCAAAACTCGTCTAAATTTGGGGACTGTACGTAGAATTTGACAAAAGTTATGTATTCGGTTGTACCGCCTAGGGATATTTTTACGACCTGACAAACGACAGCGTAATGACAGAAGCAATGTCAATAATGTTTTACGATTTACGTTTGTTTATAATTGTTAAGGCATGCGAATAATTACAATAAAGTTTAGTGATTTTGATTATATTCTCTTTTAGACGCGCTTCCATTTCATCTTCTAAATTTTCTAAATGTTGATAACTTTGTTAAGAAGGTTAAGTTTAAAGGATAGGAATCAATTTGACGGTTTCTTAACTTTCTAAATTTATTACCAACATTCGCTAAAAACATCAAAAATGTACATACACTGAGCGCCCATATACACCTTTTGCCATTGAAAATGGCACTTTTTTGAGTTCTAAACATAGAATGACAGAGTTGAAGTTTTATGTTAAGGAAATGACAGAGGAAATGACATTTTTTGACACAATCTGCACCATCTTGTAGTATTGAACGGATGGCACAACTGTCAAAAGTGTAAAAAACTTGAAATAATACGTTTAAAAATGAAGAAAAAGAAAATTAATAACTTCCAGCTTAAATTTTGTCGAAAAAAGCTATCAAAATCGTCGCATCTAACTTTATAGATTAGAGCTTTGATTTGAAGGACGGTTGGTATTAAATTACAACAGAAGCTTTGCGTTTCAGAAAACGCAACGACGGTTTTATTTTTTTAATTTACAAACTTTAAAAATTGCACACAAATTCACGTAAAGGTGCATCTAAATAGCATTAAAAAATGAAGGAGACAAAATGAGACAAAAATTTTAGTTTAATTAAAAATCTAAAAAAAATTTAGGAAAATTAAAAAACTGCAATTTACTTTAAATAAAAATATTGCCGCGAATAAAGAACATCTGAAAATGACCTCCTTTTTTTTCTAAATATAACTGAACTTTTCCTTTTTTCTTATTTCCTCCAAGAACTCATTCAAATTATTCATTCTTCTTCAGTAAACTTCGTCTTTTATAAATCAAAATATCGAAGAATTCAAAAAAGCTCGTGGAAGCCTTGAGGGATGTACTCATTTGCTTATATTTCAATTTCCAAAAAACTCTTGTAAACATTGTAAATTTTTAAGCGTTGTATGAGCTGTAGCTTTATCCTGTTGAAAAAATTCCAATTGAAGTTCATGTAATTGATTGATAAAAACATTTAAATTTTTATTTATATCTTGCAGCTGTAAATGCTTAAGAGCTAGCTGAATTTTGTTATTCTAAAAAAATAAAAGTATTATTAATAGAAAATTCAGTGTATTCTTTTGCAGGTTTCCATTAATTTATTATTATTATTATTATTATTATTATTATTATTATTATTATTATTATTATTATTGTTATTGTTGTTATTATTATTATTATTATTATTATTATTATTATTATTATTATCATTATTATTATTATCATTATTATTATTATTATTATTATTATTATTATTATTATGATCATCATCATCATAATTATTATTATGTATGTCATATTTTTGTAAATATTTATTTTGAATTCTATCATTAAAATATTCAGAGAGATTGATATCTTCAAAGTTGACAATGCGGAGTTTGAAAACTTGACAATTTTAAAAAATTAAAAATTAAACAAATTGAATTTAAATTAACAAAAAGTGAAAATGAAGCTTTAATTTTAAAAGTTGCTATTCTTGCTAATAATAGCAATTAACAATTTAAAAATTTGGAATTTATAAATTTCAGTGGAAAAACAATTACCGTCCGAATTTGAAATGTGAGAGGAGATAAAACAAAGTCGTAAAAATATCGTGGATGTTTTGCGTATCGCGAAAAAACGCAATAGTAATTTCGTTGTTCAACATACTAAAATTATGTAACATGCAAAACCGCGTCCACCCTTTCACAAAGATAATAAAACCCGTGTCGAACGGTTTTATATTAATAAATATTAAATTTTCTACAGACGGCACACGTCCGTATTATAGGCATATGTCCTTTTATTCTTTTTTTGATCTGCTCTTTATTTTATTTCGTACGGTTCCATCCCATTGTTCACACCCCTTCTATCCGTTTCGTATTTAATGAAAAGCTCGATCGGTTACAGTCCACGATTATTCTCGGTTAGACGACAAACACAACACAATAACACGCACATAAAATGAAAAAAAAAATCTTCGTTCGGACGTAAAATTGTAAAATTGCATTGGTTCTATCATAATAAGTAATCTAATTCAGAT
The DNA here is from genome assembly GCA_030157275.1 of Cynaeus angustus. NCBI lineage: Eukaryota > Metazoa > Arthropoda > Insecta > Coleoptera > Tenebrionidae > Cynaeus > Cynaeus angustus. Next base: position 13,303,390 of record CM058065.1, read on the forward strand.
ATGGAGCATGCGGAAATAATGGTTAAAGGACCTCACGAGGTCGGTGATGCATGCGGAAATCTTTGCTTTGAAGAGTCAAAGTCTCATTATCGTGTCCATAACATGCAAAGGGCTGTCCAAAACATACGCTATTAATAGCAATTACCCCAAGGCGGCGTTTAAATACCCCATTACGGGTCACCCCCGTTAGACATGTAAGTGACATTTATGTATGACCACCCCACGTGCGGCCTTACGGAACTGGATGGGTGCGTTATTGTTACTAAATGGTTGAAAGAAATTGGATTTTTTTCATGCGTCATTGTTGGAAAAAATGGGTTGTGGAGGGATTTCCAATCAAAGGAAATAATTATGAATGGGAAGATTGTACAGTTGGAAGTTGGCCATAAAAGTTTTTCAAGGAATTGGAGCGATGCAGATAAATTGCTTAGGACAGATAAAAACACAAATTCTGGTAAATATCTACGTACATTTGCGCTAATGTGGACCGCATCTTGGCTTTTCTAAAACATTTTAAGGCTGAGTGAAGCAAAAATGTACTAAGAAATTATTCATATGTCAGCGTTAAGTATTATCATGTTTAATTTTTAGTAAATTTCGGATTTTGAGAACACTGAAACTAGTGCGTTCATAATTATTCAGATAATTGCACAAAATTATGTTATTTTAGATTTTTCGAATTTTTGCCACATGTAATTTTTTTCATTTTAAAAACGCCAGATTTTCTTACTTAATTGTAATTTTCCTCACAATTTCCAAATTTTCCAAATCTTGAAATGTTTTTTTGAATAAAGCAAACAGAAAAAATTCAAAAAAAATTGTTGATTTAGATTTCTTGAATTTTTACCATATATAGCATTTTACTCATTTTCCGAACATCAGATTTTCAATATTTGCAATTTTCTTTAAAATTTTCAAATATTTTTTTATGGTGTAAGAACAAAATTTTCAGATCATTTTTTATTAATTCATACCAATTTTGCAAATTTCCAAATTTTTTTGTTTAAACTCTCAGAATATGCAACATCAGCAAAACAAACGAAATCTTCAAAAATTTATGTTAGTCCAGATTTCTCGAATTTTTCGTTTTATTTATTTTAAGAGAATCAGATTTTCAAAATTAATTGTAAATTGTTTTACAGTTTTCAAAAGTTTTCGGAATATGGAATCTATAACTGATTTCTTTAATTTCTAAAATGTATAGAGTTTTTCCAATGTTTTTTGTATGATAACAAAATTTTCAGATCAATTTTTTGAATTTATATCAATTTTGCAAGTTTTGAAATTTTTTTTGTTTAAATTTGATAGAATACGTAACACAAAAAAACGAAATCCTTAAGAATTTATATTAGTTTAGATTTCTCAAATTTGTACTATTTTGCTACTTTTAATTTCTAGTGTGTACAAAGTTTGTCCAAATCTTCATTTGTTTTTTTGTGTAAGAACAACATTTTTAGATAAATTTTTTGGATTGAAACCAATTTTCAAACTTACGAGATTTTTTAGTTTGAACTTTTTAAAATATGTAACATATGTAAAAATTACAGAATTTCAAAAAAAAAAACTAGAAAAATTTGTTAGTTTAGATTTTTCCAATTTTTACCACATCTAACATTTAATTTATTTCAATAACGTCAGATTTTCTAAATTCATTGTAATTTCCAGATAATTTCCAATTTTTTGACTATTTAGAATACATACGTAATTTTGATATTTTTAATTTTTAAAATGTAGAGAATATTATAAAATCTTTATTTTTTTTTGTATAAAAACAAAATTTTTGACCAATTTTTTGAATTCATACCGTTTTTTAAATTACATAATTTTTAAAATTTTATTTTAGTTTAGGTTTTGCTAATTTTTACCATACCTAATATTTTGTTTATTTTAAGAACGTCTAAGAATTTCTAAATTAATTGTAATTTCTCTCAAAATTTTCAACATTTTTGACATAAATAAATAATTTCTAATTCGTATAAAAACGAAACTTTTAGACCAATTTTTCTAATTTGCACCAATTTTGTTCTTTTAATTTTTTTTATTTAAACTTGTTAGAATACATAACCTCAGCAAAAAAAGCAAATTTCAAAAATTTTATTAATTTAGATTTTTCGAATTTTTACCATATCTAGCGGTTTATTTATTTAAAAACGCCAGAGTTTCTAATTTAACTGTAATTTTTCTTAAAATTTTCATTTTTTTTCAATTTGGAATACACAAATAATTTTGTTATTTATAATTTTTGAAATGTACAGATTTTTCTCCAAATCTTCAAATGTTTTTTTTTTTGAATAAGAACAAAATTTTTAGATCATTTCTTTGTATTCATACCAATTTTACATTTTTTCAGTTTTTTTTTTTAAACTTGTTAGAGTACGTAATATTAGCAAAAAACGAAGTGTTCAAAAATGTATTTTAGTTTAAATTTTTCGAATTTTTACTATACCTAGCATTTTATTTATTTAAAAACTTTAGATATTCTAAATTAATTGTAAATTTCTTAGTAATTGTTAAAAGTTTTGGGATTTGGAATCCATAAATAATTTCTCTAATTTCTAAAATATACAAAGTTCATTCAAATCTTTGTATAATTTTTTATTCAAGAACAACATTTTGAGACTAATTTTACTTACTTTTGTTTAGAAAATTATGTTAGTTTAGATTTTTCAAATTTTTACCATTTCACTCATTTTCCGATCAGATTAATTTAATTGTAATTTTCCTCAAAATTTTCAAATTTTTTTAATTAAAATACATAAATAATTTTGCTAATTTATTTAATTTTTGTAATGTTTAACATATACAAAGATTTTCCAAATCTTCAAAAATAGAAAATTTTGAAATTGATTTTATGAATTCACACTATTTTAACAACTTTCGAGTCTAAAGTTTAAGCTGGAAACCTTATTCTGCCCATTTTGAAATTGCCTATATTTGTAAATTAAAATTTTGATTCGTTCAATTTATGAGTTAATTTTCAAGTGCTAAATTAAAAAAGTAATACAAAACGATATTTAAAAAATATTTTATTTAATATTTAGATATTTTTTTTATTATAGTACAAACAGATCTTTGGAATTTCTAGAAGTTCTTCTCTTGGTTATAAATTACTAACGAATTTTCTCTTTTGAAAAAGTGTAAAAAAAAATTGTAATATAAATTTTTGTAAAACCATTTTAGACTTTCTGGCATTGTTAATCTACTTTTTGAGAATTATTGAGCATATTAAAAAACTAAAAACAATTTTTTGAGAGTTTTCCAAATTTTTATATTTGCAAAATTTCAAAGATTTCTGTTCGAAAAATGTTTCAATTTTTTAAATTTTTCTCGTTTGGAAAAATCAGTTAACACAAACGTAATCGCGACAACTTATTCCAATATTTAATAATATTAGAAAGATTACATAGAAATTAAAAATTTTAAAATTTTGTTATTTACAGGCACTTTAGGAAGCTTTAGATCTCGGGAAGGAAAACAGCAAATATTGCACGAAATAATCGCAAGCGTTTTTTTAAGGTTTTGTTGCTAATAATTTAGTCTTTCATAAATTTCTAAAATTATAATTTTTATTTATTAATCTCCGACCAATAGCAGCTTTATTTTTTAAGATTTATTGACAACGCAATAACTTATTGTGTAGATTCGTCAGACGTTGCCGATTTATTGATAAGGATTTTAACATAAATTATGATTTTTCAAACCGTTTCTTAAATTTTTATTCATATTAATATATGTCATATTTTTTTTTAAACTGCATCGAATAAAATAAAATTTCGAAAACTAATACAATCATATACGAGGTCGCATATCTTGGGAACTAAAACAGATATCAGATATCATATGTGGCAAACTCGAGCGTTTTTCTGCGAGTTTGGCCAGCCAGTTTAAAGTGAGTTATGTGTGGTTACTTTTTGCTATTTATGGTTACCCTAGACTGTAACTTTTTTCTGTGCAATTTGTGTTTTCTAAAGAAATTAAGGATTTAAGATGGTCCGAATTTTGTATTTTTTAACAAACTTTTAGAACAGAATTTAGACATCCAGTGTTTATGTTTCGAAATTATATAGACAACTCAAAATTTTTCTTCTAAAAACAATTAATGTTAGTTTTTTTACTGTTTATAATACAAGTTTTTTTTTTCAAACGTCAAATAATTGACATTTTGTGTACATCCATTCTCAAGGTAAAAGTGTCACTTTATTTATGTGCTTAAGTACATAAAATGGAAATAGAAATCAATCTCAAAAATGCAGTTCTTTTATTAACAGTTATATTGCAATTATTTAAGGTGGCATTAATAAAAATACCACTTGCAGCAACATCGTTTAAATTGGAATTCGAATTATTAACAAAATTTCCTAATTGCAACGAGTCTACTGCACATTTGCTCGTACGAGCTTCTAGATCAAATTCGACGTTAACATTGTTGTCATCTTGATGTATTGGTCTTAAAATTTTGTTGGCTACGTTTTTCTTGGCTTCCACGGAGTCTTCTAAATACCCTTCGATCGCCAACCTCCATGACGCTTTAAAGCTGTTATACCCGCTCCTCCGTCTACAAGTAACGTCGCAGACGTTCGTCTCAAATTCATTCCAATTTGGTAAATTTAAAAATTTTGGCAACATCTTTTGTAGCGTCACCAAGTTTATGTTTTCCTATGACCATTCGATAACATTTTCAATTTTGGTATTTTACGCAAAATCTTTGTTCGAAACTATTTGGGCGTAGAGATACATATTGCCTAAATTTTGTTAGGTACTCATCTCCAACGACGGTAAAAGTTCTAGGTTTATTTGTTTTAGATTCAGGAATTTTTACGAGCAGCAAGGATCCCAAATCTTCAATATCGTGAACTTTCATTCTCGATAATTCATGACAGCGACATGCCCCCGCAACACCAAATATTAGCACAACCTGAAATATCAATCATTTTATAAAAAGCTGCAATGTTTAAATAACGGTTACCTTTGTGGCTAAGTACTTCTCGTCTGGGGCGTCACATAAAAATTGATCTGTCAACGTTTTTCTTGAGACTCAATAATGATTTCACCATTGAATAGTGAGACCATAAAGTTGACCTTTTCATGTTCTTGCTCATTTCGGCGACAGTACATTTTCAGAAAACACCGTCACTTTTTTGTCCGTGCACCAATCCAAAAATCTTCGATACGATGCTTCGTAGACCCCAGTTGATTTGGTGGGTAATAAATTTTCAACTGCAACTTTCGCCGCTGCGTTAATTTCTGGCGGTGTACAGTCAAGTCCTTCCATAATCTCTAGCAGAATCTTCTTTTCGCTAAACTTATGAATTCACAATGCAAACACACAAATCACACAAAAAACATGACTTGTTTATTCCCGTCTCTATGGCTTCACCGTTATTGCACTATCATTGTGTATAGATTTATTTATTTATTTATTTTTAAATAAAATAGAGATTTTTTTAAATTTACGCAATCGTCTGAAAAAAAATCGTAGATGGCATTCAGATCAAAAATGGCTTTGTATGCTTGGCCTGTTAATGTCTGCGTCACTACTTTCGGCAGACACACGAACAGACTTTGCACACAAAGGTGCATTTTTGATCTTAATGACATAATATACTATTTTTCAGTCGTCTTAAAACGTGCCATTTTTACTTGCATTTTTCGGGAGATAAACTTGGAAAAAATATACGATACTAAAGCAATATTAATTTTTCATTTTACTTATACAAATCATTGTTTTTCATTAAGTTTAAACATTGTAGTCTTAGTCCAGTGAGTGGGTAATTTTCTTTATAAAAAGTGGGGTAATATTGATTTTAACATAGCTTGTTTAAGTAGTGATTCTGATTAAAAATACAATTTTTTGACTTTGGGGGCGGTGCGCCCGAGCCTGCATCTTGAATAAAAGGTGCACAGTTGAGAACGGTTTGTCATAATAAATCACTGCGAAGTCGAAATAGTTTCCGAAAAATTTCGAAAAGATAAACTTGCAAATAAAAGTTCGCCAATTTTTGTATCTATACCTTTCAGGCTTAGAAATTGTCTTATTTTCTAGTCTATATGTTCTAGTTGTTTTGATTGAATATACATTTTTCTAAAATTTTGGCAAACATTGAAATTATGCTGATCGGTCTTATCGGAATAACTATTTATATCGGCTTTCTTCAGAATAGGAGTGACTATGGAAGTTTTCCAAGTTTTTGAAAATATCGTATTGTAAGCTACAATTGACAACGTGTATAATATGCGGCGTTGGCATTGGCAAACATAACTGTAACATTCTGATTAAAATTTATGTCTTCGGGATATCGAGAGGCATGCGCGACGGACAAAATTTGACACTTAGCATTGCGAGCGTAAGCTATTGTTTCAATTGTTAGCGTTGCTGTTTTTTTACTTACATTGCATTTTACAATTACACTGATTGAAGTGATTACCTACTTGTCGTTATTGACAAGATCTGAACAATCGTCAACTTTAAGTTCCAGTGAGAATGTTGCCACAATTATAAAAAAAAAGTGCCTTTATTATAACAGTTACCTAAAATTTGGATTTAATCTTATTGACAATAGACCGCAGTGTGTTATTTCTTTTGAAACTTTGTCTGGTGGAAGTATGAGGCCATCCAAGCAAATGCGTTACCTCAACAGTAAACATTCCAATAAAAAAAAGAAACATTAAATTTTTTTTTTAAATACATTGAAGAAAAACATTAATCATTAAAAAACTGCTGTAGCACAAACGTCCAACGTAACTGAAAAAGCTTTGCTAGCTAGCCATCGATTAGCTTTTCGTGTGGCTAAAGCATTTAATTTTACCAGCAAAAAGTGAAAAAACTTAAAAGTATATCTTTCTTTGACAATACAATACTTTCATATCTTTGCAGTTTGATGAAATTTCGGGTTGTGCAAAGTTTGCAGTTTTTGTGTGTTTGGAATCTAATGAAAGAATGATGAAAGAGATTTGAAAGAGTGTGTTTCTTTGAAGCTTCACAAGACCTTTACATTGATTGGAGGAAATGCGCAGCTATTTGCAGTGATGGAGACCATGACTGGTTCGAAAAGCGGCTTCGGGGAACTGATGCCAAATGCTTCTTGGATGCATTGCTTCATTCATTGTCAAACTCTTTCAGTCAAAACGTTGCCACTGGAATATAAAGAGATTCTTAATATAATCATAAAAATAGTGATTTCTATTATAGGTAAAGCGTTACAGCCACGAAAAAAAATCCAAAAATTTGTGAAGACATGAGGTCACTGCACCAAAATTTGCTTTACCACACAAAAGTCAGGTGGTTATCGAAAGGCAAAGCATTGGCAAGAGTTGTAAATTAAATTGTTTTGTGATCATATTGTTTTACAGCTGTTTTTTTTTTCGGACCTATCCAAACATTTAAACATCTTGAATAAAAGCCTTCAAAGAGGAAGAAAAAGGAGAAGGAAAATATAATTACTGCAAAAGACAAAATTTATGGTCTCACAAAAAAATTAACCTATGCTCATCATCCATCAACGAAAACAACTTTCATACATTTTCTTTGAATCAGTCTTACATTCAAGAAGTGGACTCTGATATAAATATTAAATCGTATAAGTATACCGGGCGTAAAAATTATCTTACAAAATTTAAGAGTAGAACTTTCAGGAGACAATGACAATGGATAAAGATGGATCGTAAACCCGTTTTAAATCTAAAAGAAAAGCTATTGGAAATGTCTACTGAAGCATTGTTAAATTTAGAAGTCAAATGTGTCAGTTTGGATAACTTTGAGTGAAACAAAAAAACAGAATACCCAGAATTAACAGCAGAACCTTTGAAATGTTTGCACCTCCGACTTGTGCAAGTTAAGGTTTTCGTCAATGGTAGGGGAAAGTAGGGACACAGGTAACTCTGGACGACGTCCGTAAAACTTTTTTTAAAACTTGATTGACAATTATCTGTTAAAGCTCGTCAGCTGACAAGCCTCGCTAGAGCAACCAGTTTGAACAAAAGTAATGTTGAACTGTTTTTTAAACACTATAGTGAACTTTTGAAGCTATTTGGAACATAGATAAAACTGGCATCACAAGGGTGCAAAAACCGAATTGATTTCTGCCTAGACGTGGTGCAAAGCAAGTTAGCACAATGACATGGCCGAGAGAGAGGTTTTAGTTACAGTCAATGCAACTGAAAATAGTATTCCACCAATGTTCATCATCCCCAGAAAACGGTTCAAGGACCATTTTACTCGGGATGGACCTGTTGGTGCAATGAAAAGTGCTAATAGAAGTAGATGGATGGAAAGAGGATGGTTTTTATATATTTTTAGAACATTTTAAGACTCATGTTAGATCAAGTCGTGATAACATGTGTCGTGTCATATAGCATTAGCATATAGCATTAGAAAACATAGATTTCTGCAGAGACACTGGTATAGTACTTTTAACTTTCCCACCTCACAGCACTCATAAAATGGAGCAATTAGATCGTAGCGTATTTGGACCTCTGAAAAAATCTGTTATCACATTTTGCAATAACTGGATGAAGATAAATCTAGAAAAAGTTATGACTATCTACGACATCCCAGGGATAGTTCGAAATTCTTTTCCGTTAGCTGTAACACCAAAAAATGTAACGGCAGGTTTTTCTACCACAGGAGAATAGCCCATAAACACCAGTGCATTTACGGATATAGATTTTTTGCCAAGTAGCCTTATAAACAGACCATTAGATAGTCACACTAACAACTGCAAATTCTACGGTCATGGGTACTCTAGATTTTGGCCAAGCAGAAGCCTCAACATTATTTGCTGCTGATTCTCCAACCTCATTTGCTGATTCTCTTGCATTCAGCTCTTTAGGAAAAAAAGATAAACAAAAATTCTCTCCATATAATATAAAACCTTTACCTACTATTACCGATGGGACCTGAGGGTGTGGCTCCACGGACGTCGCTGTAACCCCTCGTTGCGTCCAAGATGGAACAGTCGATCTTGGGAGTTTTCGAACCAGCGTGGCAGCAGAGAGTATGGGGGTGTCGGGTGCGAATAAATAAAAAGTAGTTGTTTCTTTTTGAACCCTCTGAAGTGTAGCTTGAAGCAAGACGGACTGACGATATGTAAACTGAGGTCCGAACGCAAGTCGGATCTGTATTTATATTAAACCCGGCCGACAACGCGCTGTGATTGGTCGGTCGGTTTCCGCAATCTTGAAGCGGAGGGTTGTAAACCGCGGAATTACTCGCGGTTTCGATCCAGACCCGTGGCCAAGCGCTTTGACGCGCCACTCGTCTTTGGGTAGGTAGAGGGTTTGTATCCCGCTACCGCTTGACCTTCCGTTAGGTTTTTTTCAAGGGTTTTCTTAACGGAGTGAATCCAATAGATTTCGTAGGCAAATGCTGGGTCAGTAATAATCCCTTCAGACACCTACACTGTCCTTCCGAACTCATCCTTAACCGTACCCATCCTACATATCCCGTCAATTGGCTGAAAAGACTGAAAAGTCTACAACGGCCTCCCACATGTATCCTTTTCCTTTTTTTTGCGGTTTCGAGTGGCGTGTTCGCGAGAAAACAAACGTGATGGTAATACTACAGTAGGACCACGTGCTAATAGCGAAAGAGGGAAGAAAACACGTAAATCATCTATTATAACAGATACACTAACGAAATTAGAAATAGAAGAAGAAGAACGAAAACGTAAACCAAAATTAGTCAAAAAGTCGTTATTTCAAGACAATAAAAATATGATCCTTAAAAAGCAACAAATGCAGGAAGCAAAAACTGATATACAGGCGTAGCAGTCATTGATGTGACTCGTATCTGTCGGTTTGCGGTGGTTTTGTCAACTTTTTCTTTATTAAACGTTACCTATAATTATAATCATTTATATAGTTTTTTAATATATCTGCAACTCTCGTAGAAAGGCGTCACCACTCTTCAATAAGTCGCCACCCACACGTTGAAAAACACTGCTCTAATGCATAATAGACTAATTTATATATCTCTTATACAAGCTATTAAAAAAGAATAATCATCACGTTAAAAATAAAAACATTTGAACACATTAGAAACAATCGAGTGTAATTTAAAACGAGGGAATGGTCAATTTCAGTAATGAGTGTTGTTTCATAATTCAGTATGATTCGTTCTCTTTGTCTACAAAGAATCGGCACACAGCCACCGCCACCGCCTTAGTACGATATTAATCTTCAAGCTTCTGCGGTTGATGTATATTATATTGGATATTATAGCCGGGTAAAAACCGAAGCTGCAGCATTCCGACACAAAGCGCACTTAGTTTTATTGTGTCTATATTAATTAACATCTCGGCTATAATGGAACGAATTGGCGCGTTTCCACCACCGTCATATACAGGGTGTTTCACATCAACATGCAAAGATGCCAATTAATCATCGATTAGACGCATGGTTAAAGGCATCAACCCTTTAGGAACGTCTGCTTTTGTACTCGGTTCGATTTCACAGATGGATGAATCGGCAGAATAACGATACTAATACGTGTGTGGATGTATGCGTGTTACATCCCTCCGCCATCACACATCACCGGTCCGAATGTGTACCGATGTGTTTTTAAAGGGCACTAAATTGTTGTTTTTACTTCGAGTGCTTGCTAAACCCGTTCAATTTAAATATTTATGTGCTAATTTGACTTTGAACCGGAAAAAAGGCGCTGCTCCCGATTTACCTCAACACATGCACCGGAAAAAATCCTATTTCTGAGCTGAACGTTCGCGATTTTTTAATTTATAAAGCCTCTTGTTTTTGACAAGGCGGAATTATAAAAGCGGGGGTGAGGGGGAGAAGAGTGGCGGTTTAATTATTCTTTATTTCATCACAAATTAATTTCTTTCTTTCCCTTGTCGAGGAAAGTATTGTCGTCGGATTAAATTACGGTCTTAATTAATTATTTTTTTATGTATTATTTATGTACGATGCGGAATTCGCTTTGATTTAATTAAACGTTGCTGACTGCTGACCTGAAAGAGAAATATTACTTTAGGGAAAAGAAAAAATGCAATTTGGAAGGATCATTAACACAACCATCTCACTTTGCATCTAGCACGAGTAAAAAGCGGAATCTTTGTAACAATATAATAAAAATGTGCTCATAAAAATGCAAAAAAAAAATTATTATTATTAGATTGTTTAGACACACGTTAATTCAAATTTGGCTTATTGATACAGTTTGTTTAATAAATCCTTTCAATTCTTCTGGTTTTCTAAATTTTTTAAATTGCCTTTAAAATTTTTGTATCTATATAAGCTTGATTCTGCGATTTATTTCTTTTTTAAACAACTTTTTGTACTTTGATCTTAGATTGAATTATTTCAATTATTTATGTTTTTTACATTGTCTTGAACATTTATCATTCAGAATTAAATTTTCGTAGATTTTTTTTTACATTCCTTCGGATTTTTTTAGATTTTCTTCAATTGTCTTTGTATTTACTTTTTTATATGCTATATTTTTTGAATTTTTTGTTTCTGTTTTAGTTTTAGACTTTGAAAACTTTGGTTCTTTGAGATCTTTAAATTCTTGTCTAAAGAACTTTAAAGTTAATATTTTTAACATTTTAGTACTATTTTTTCTAGTTTCTTTGATTTTTGTAATTTGTCTAGATTACAGATAGATTCTAGATAGAAAAATATGTTTTGAATTTATTGAATTCTTTCGATTTATCAGATTATTATCATTTTTATTAGAATCTTTTTAGGATATTTGTAGGCACATACATAGACATGTGAAAAAAAATTGTTAAATTTCGAAAGTTTTTCAAATATTTTTTATATTCCAGATTTTCAAACTTTCCTGACAATTTTTGACAATTTGGATTTTATGTCAGTTAAATCTTAAATTAGATTTTGACTTTACATTTTATTTTTTTTTTATTTTTTGGATTTGTTATATTCTTATAACATTTTTTAGCGGTTTTGATTTTTGTTGTTATTGTTAAAATAGTTAAAATTATACATTTATTTTTAAAAAATTTAAATTGTTTTTTAAAAATTTTGAATTAACTTTTTTATATATGAAGTTTTTTATTCTTCTTGAATTTTTTTTATTGCTAAGATTTAATATTTTTTGGAAATTGATGATTTAATAGACTGTTAAATTTATGTATCTCTTACAATTTTTCAGATTTTTGAATTTTTCGATGTCTTTAAATTGCTTTTTTAGTGCTTTTTGATTATAAGTTCTATTTTATTCAGATTTCTGATATTTTTTTAATCTTTTGAAATTTAGTTAATTTCTCTTCAAAATGTTTAAGAGTACTCTCTTTTTTAGAATAATCAAGCTTTTTTCAAAAAATTTGCATCTGTTCTTAGATATTTTATATTTCTGTTTTTTTTTTGAATTTTTACACTTTTTTTAATAGTCTTGAATTTTTTAGATACTTCCTATTTTATCAATCTTTAACCACATCTTAAAATTTTTCGTTTGTTTAAACTTTTAGCACTGTTTGAATGTTTTTAATTCATTTTTTTTTTCTCTTTCAGAATTCTTTTTATTTAATTTTTTGAATTCTTTATAGTATGATTTTTTCATATCCTTTAAACACTTTATCTTCTTAATATTTTCCATTCTTTAGGATCCTTAAAAATTTTAGAATCGGTTTTAAATTTTTTTTAATTTTTTGAATTTTTGGCTTAGGTTAAAGCTTTAAACTTTTTAAATTCTAGAAATTTTTTAAATTTTTTTAAATATTTTTAGAATTCTTAGATTTTCTGTTTAACATTTTTAATTTTCAGATTCTTTACATTTTTTGGGTTATGGAATTCTTTACATATCTAGTTTTCTTTTATTTTTTGTAATTTTTATTTTGTTGAAATTTCAGGTTTTTTTAAAATGTATTGCAATTTAATTTAGTGTCTTTGCTCTAAATTTTAGATTTTGCAAACTTCCAATACGCATTTTTCTATCTAAATTGTGTCATAGAATCTTGGAAACGTTTAGATATTTTAGATTTTTTTATAATTTAGTTTTTTATGTATTTTTCCTTTTTTTTAATATTTGGACTTTTATTTTATCACTATAAACTTTTTTTTAAAATTTTTTGAAATGTTTTTTTTCTTTTGTTTCTATCTTTATACGTTAGTCTTTTTAATGATTTTCAGTGATTTGAATTTTGAATTTTCTAGAATCTTAATTATTATTCAGAATTTTTAGGTTTTCTAGGTTATCATTTTGTTTTTTAAAAATCGTTAAAAAATTTACCAGATTTTTGTTTATGTTATACATTTTTTAGAACTTTTAGATTCCTTAGTTTTTTAGTATTTTGGAATCTTCAAACTTAAGAAATTAATTTAATTTTTAGATTATTTATGCTTTATTTATTTAACATTTCTAATTGAACTTTCTGGTTTTTTCATACTTTGAATTCTTCAATTTTAAGTGTTCTATGAAATTTTACCTTTTTTGTATCACATGCTTGGTATTCTTTATATTTCTTTAGTTCTCCAGATAGATCTTTCAGATGCTTTAGATTTCTTGTTTTCGAAGTGCTAAAAGAATTTTCCACGATAAAAACGATTCCATCTTTCACAAAATCCGCCCTTTAGTCATCATTATAATTTCGTTCTCAATTACCTCAACACATTAACTGAAGATTTTTTTTAATTACATTTTTAATAGAAATAATAATAGGAAACGATCCAGCACTAGATGGCGACACGTCGAAGACGTCACACGACGCCGACGTTTCAATTTCGTCGAGTTACCGCATCGTTTGGCGCCGGGGGTGGCTTTTCCCCCTCCCTCGTTCCTCCCTTTTTAGTCCGTTCCCGGAATACATCTCTAATATTCGAGTGAATCGGAGAAAAACTAAAACATATATTCGGATCGTTTCAATTTCTGTTTCTGGCATATTTGAACGTTAACTCTCTATATAATATGAATGCTTTAACTTTGCCGGGATTTCACAGTGGTTCAGTTCACTCTTTCGGTGCGCAACCGAGACCCCAAGCAAAGAAAACGCCTGGACTGCATTATAATGCATATATAATGTTATATTGCAAAAAAGTTCGGGGCTGTGTGCTGATTCTTCGCTGCAGAGGTGGATCGATGCTTTTGCTTGTTTTCCACGCTCATTGTGGAATTTTAAACGACTAAACGGGGTAACGTCATTAAATTAAAGTAAAAGAAAAAAAAAACAATATATATTGGTTGGTGGAAAAAATATAGTACGTAACTTCGGTGTATTATGTTTGTTGGCACCTAAGTGTGTAATTAATACGGGACCGTCTTTATCTCGTTGTTTTTAGCCTCCTGTCAGCTTTCTTGTCGATATTGTTGTCAAGTGGCAATTCCCGGATCCCATTCACATTAGCGTATCCCTTTCGCGGACCACTTTATGGCCCACGTTCGCGATTTATGTGACGCATTATAGCGAAATAAACCACTTTTTTCACAGCTATCAGTTCGTAAATCAATATTTATTGGAATGGAATTGATTTGGAATTGTAGCCGTTTGAAAGGGGTGAAGTTTTAAAATTTATCGCCCGTCCTGGTCCCGGCAACAACAACGTTGAAAAAAGAATAAGCTTTAGTGATATATGACGTTTCACAAGTGTATGTTGCTAACGTCTTTGAGTTACGACCGATACCAACATAAATCGGATAAAGGAGCGTTCACGCGCTCGCCCTACCGTGAAATCTATGCAAATTTAATCATTCTAATGAGCCGTGCCGCCCTTATTTATATTGAAAATATTTTAATAAACGGAATGGCTTCTGTTTATGGTAGGCGCACACATATGACGTAATTAGTTACGGGTGTCGTCTACTAACCCTTCATTTGAGCTCACTTATGAAACTATAAGCGAGAGGATGCTTTATGGGGTTGTGAATATGTCTGCATACACAATACATAGTTGTATTGAAAATTAATTGAGAAGCATCTGCACAAACAAAGCTTATGGGCACTGTTTCACTGATAACGAAAGAGAAAATTTCGAAACATAGATTTTGCTTAATTAGCATCATCTTCAGTTGTATTAAATTCATAAAAATTGTCTCAAAAAGTACAATTCGAAATTTAGAAACCTGCTCCATGGTAATTTATTAAGAAATTATCAAAACTCGAGAATAAAAAGTATAATATCTTTTCTAAATTCGTAGACCTATTTTATTTTTGATTTTGAACTCAATTAAAAAAAATAAGGTCGTCTAACAGACATTTGTATAAATTTTAAAATTGCAGTAATAAAAAAATCTTTTTAAATAAAACATGTCACACTCAGTCATAACTGAAGCTGTAATTTTTTTTAGCTATAAAGAAGAAAATATATACAAATAGCAAAAGTTAAGAAAATATGGTTGTATTAGGTAATCATATTTTTACAAAATATGTTAGATGTTTAAAAGGACAGACAACATAACTTTGCTCGGCCTATTTTTTTTTATTGTCCTTTTAACCTATTTTTATTTATTTTTTTCTATTTTCCAATGTATTTGATTTTGCATCAATTTTAAGTCAGATTTTCGAATTTTTTAGATCTTCGATATATTTTTATTTTTAGAATTTTTGGATTGAAAAGTTTCTATGTTTTTTGAGATATGTAAGTGTTTTAGAGTATTTTATATCATTCATATTTCAAAAACTTACAATTTTTCAAAATCGGGATTCTTTTCAAGTTTAAAATAATTGATTTCTTTATGTTTTTTTTTTAAGAAATTATAAATCTTTTAAATGCATTTATATTTTCTGATATTATTTAACTTCTTTAATATAAATGCAAAACCTGAAGGATTAAAACCTATTTTTTAAAATGGGAAATAAGTTGCCATTGAAAACTCTTTATTTCTTAGTTTTTTAAAACCAATAACCTGATACCTAAACCTAAATTTAAACAAAATATTTAGAGACTTATTAATTCGATTTTTGGTACCAAAGAACTTAGAAAGATAAAATTTAAATTTAAAAATAAAAAATATAAAAACTAAGAAATTTAAAGTTTTCAAAAGAAAATAAATTTCCGAAACTTAAAAGTTATTCAAGCATAAGAGTTAAAATGTTACTACGAAAGTTCGACATTAGGTAAACACCTAAACTTCTTAGACAGAAAAAGTTATCGCAGTTTGAATACAAATAAAAAAAAAATCAACAACATTACATTAAAATTTTATTAAAATAACAATCTTTTTTTATCTATTCTGTTTATTTCCTTTCTGTTTGCTTTCTAATCAATCTACCTTTCGCACATTCTTATTCATCTTTTTTTTTACCTTTCTTGTTTCACCTTTGGCTCTTTTCACATTCTTCCGCTTTTGTATACTTAGCGTTTTTTGCCATGTTTGTTATTTCAGGGTGTATTTCTCGGAATTCTTACTCATTCTTATTCTTATTCTTAAACTACAAACATTTTGATATTACTTATTTCTGCTGTCAAACATCTCATATTGCCTTCTATATCTGTATTCTTTTCTTTGTTTTTTTTTTTCACATCAGCAACTATAGTGACTTTTGTGTACCACCGAGCTTTCTTTCTATTTTTGCGATGACTGTTTCTATAGTAGTTTAAACTTTCCTGCCACTTAAGATTATATGCAACAGTTAACAATATAAAAAAGTTCACACTCGAATAAGAAAAAAATTAATACTTTCTTTGCTGCCTATTGTCTTTTTTTCCTCTCTTTCTCTTTTCCTCCAGACTTTCGTCATCTGTTTTAGCCTCCATCCATACTAAACGATGTAGCTTGTTATTTTCGTCGGTTCTGTTTCGTATATGTAGGTATACAATTATACATTAATTTATCTACCTTTCTTAAAATTTATTTTAGCTTTTGAAAACAATCTTTAAATGTTTGTTTCTACTGTTTTTTGGAAACCTCCTCTTTTTTAGATCTCGTTTATTATAATCTTTATTTGCTCTTTTACTTTATCAGTGTCGTACTTCTATGCTTCATTTCGTATTTGTTCGTTTTTAAATTTCATATTTGAGATTTTGCTTCTTCCATAGTTCTAATAGTTTTTATCTCCACGAATAATTTTGTGAAATTTTTACTTATTCTGTTGAATAATTTTCATTAATATACCTACTTTCGTGCTTTATTCTTGCTTTGTCTTGCTTCTTTCCCTCATTTTCTTTATGTTACTTCCAAAGTCTTCTACGTAATCTTCGCTGGTAACTTTACATCTTTTTCTTAAATATTTTCTTTAATAGACTTTCTTGGATCTATCTTACTGTTTACAACACTATGAAAACTAAAACATTGCTACACCTGCTGATGCTATCGTTGCTAACAAAACGCGCGTTAGTAAGAAATCTGACAAATTCCGATGTGTGAAACATTAAGAAAGTTGTTAGAAATATTTTCAAAATATCTTTTCCAATTCTTCGCATTTATCACTTCACCAGTCTTTTTTAGTGACATTATTCTCTTTCCGTGTTTTTTCTTATAAATTAATGCAATTCCTATAACATATCGTCATACATCTTCAAATTTTTTTACTATATTCGTTGTTTACCGTGAGTTTGTGTCATTTTTTTTCTTATTTTTATTCTTTTGTGTCATTGATTGAGTTCCAGTGGCATGTGGTCTGTTTTTTCTCTCTCCCTTACTTTATTTTTTTTATGTTTTTTATGTACTATTCTAAAGTTAGTTATTTAACATCTGTTTTATTCTTTTTTAATAACTACCATTCAGAATTTCTCATTTCTTTGTTTTTTTAAGCCCAGTACAATTGTTTCTTATGTTACTTTTTTTTCTAATTTTTGCTTTCTTTTTACTTATTCTTCTAACTCTTTTATCAATTTTGTTCTTCATATTGTATATTTGTGTATTCTGTATTTCTTTCCCACGTATATTATATCCACCATTGAATTGTATTTCCATTGCAAGCTTTTTTGTTGTCTTATTTGTTTCTTAGTACTTTTTTCTTATTTTTTTTCTTTTGATTCGCTCAAAGACTCATATAAATTTTGTTTTCTGCAATCTCTTTCACTTCCACTTTTACCTATGTTTCTGTCAAGCCTACTACTTCAAATTTTTTGTTTTATTTCCGAAATGTTGCTTTTATTTCTGCTTTATTGTTTTTTTTTCCTTTTTTATGTAGAGTTTATTTTTTTACTCCTTTGCTTGGTGATAAATGACTTAAAATGTATTTTTCTTCCAAACCTTGCTATTTACAAATAAATCTGGATATTCTAATTTCTACTTTCTGAACTTCGAGATTTCTTTTTTGGTTATTTTTTCTTTCATATTGTCATGTTGTCTAAAAAATTATTCTTCTTTCTACTTTGTTGTTTAGGTTTATTGCTTTTTTTAACATTTTGTTTGTTCTTTTTTCTATCCTAAACAAGATTACAAATTTTGTGTGTTTTTGGAGCAATAAAAGACTTGAAAGAATTTCGAAGAGTTAATAATTTTATATTAACTAATTTTCTGGATTTTCTACGATGTTTTGGTCAGAAAAGGATGAAAAAATTACACCTCTTTTCTTCTTCAATTTTCTTTTTTTTCCAAATAATTTACTATATATTTTTTTAGTTAATACTTTAAGCTTTTGGTGTTTTCAACATTTCACAACGTCCATTCCGTTAATGACTTTTTTATAGAATTTCACTTGACGTTATTTTGACATTTTTCCTACTTTTCACATTATAATTCTCAACTTGCACCGGAAAGTCAGCTTGATAACCAAAAAATCACATAAATAGGAAACTAGAAAACGAAATTTATTTCATAAATTGATATCATTCGTTTTTAAAGATTAATTTGAAAGGGAATAAGTTATACGAGTAATATGTCAGTTTATTGTTATGACTCCTAATTCGATTTCTTTTTAAGACAGATAAATAAGGGTGGTAATTTCAATAAATAGGTTCTGATACGTCCTCCACCCCAAAGTTTCGCCAATAAATTGAATATCTCTAGCAAACGAAATCCCGAAACCGACCCCTCTGTCCGCACCGCAATCGAAAATCTTCCGGTTGGCTCCGGGCATTGTTCTGCATTTGTCTCGGTTTCTCGCCCCTCAGCAACGCACGCCGCTGAGCTCCACAGGCGGCCGACACCCTTATAAAACCTGTCACTTCCAGATTCCGGCCGTGCAGCTCGTCGGCCCCGTCCCCGCCGCCCCCGGCGTCCATTAGTAATGCGATTAACACGTTTTTGTAAATGCCGTGTAGCGACTTGATTGATTTTTGTCCTGGAAAGCGGCGCGAGAAAAAAATCCGAGCCGGCCAGGACCGGACCCGGAAACGGGCTCCGGGTGGCCTTCTTTCGATTCGTCGTTGTAATTTTAATAAATTCCCATTATCTGTTCTCATTTATCTCAGTTTTATTGCGAAGGGTGGCGATGATAGGCGAAGATGCGCGACGCGAGCCGACAAAGGGGGTGATATTAAATCTGAGCCATCTGGTCGCAGTTCCGGCTTCTTTATGACATATTACTTTATTACTATAATAGAGGGAACATTGAATTATTAATATAAGATTATGAAAGCACATGGCGCACGCAAAAACGGACGCCATAGGTTATAATGATTCCATTCCACCGGAACAAAACGCCATAATTGGATTCATTCGGGACCTATCATGGATTTATTCGAACGGCTGGAAAAACGGACGATGCAAATTATTATTTATTCAATTCTGGCCAATTTATTCAAATCAAATCAAATATTAAAAGTTAAACAACATCAAAGGGTAAATATTATTTTAAGTGAGGGTAACCGTGACACACCAACATTTACATGGGATTTGCATACACGGAGACCCAAACAAATCTGAAACACCAACACTCGATACCAAACAAGGGGGAATTTGACAAGAATCACACAACAATTGCACCAAAATTCATTGTTAGTTTATTTAACCTCTTCGAAAGTCAGTGTCAATACATCAAATCCCGACTAAATGTACTTAAAACCAAAGAATTTTTATTGGGATGTATGTTCCGCAGTTGGTAACAACGAAAAAATAATTGAAATTAACACCAAAAATTTTGGCTTGTTGATGCCAGCAATTATGCGAGAGAAAAGTAAGGATAAATATGCAAACTAAAGAATGACACGCTGGAGGGTTGTTATTAACATTCTTAATTAAATTTTGCTTTGATATTTCTTGTTTATTTTATTTTGCGTTACCAACTGGAGAACAAAAATCATGCTTGCTCTCACTTTAAAATTAGTTGATCGTACTGTGCTTATTTTTAATAGAGCTCTTTAGCAGGTTTCTGTAATTTTAATCAGGCAAAATGGTAGCGGCTGACAGCTATTGAGAAAAAGTGCCAATGATATTTGTAATAACTTGAAAAGTGGTAGATTTATTACGTGGGGGAAACTTGATCAGTAAGACACCCTTGTTTTGATCGTTCTGATCTAAACAAAAGCGATAAATTAATCTTCTACTTAGCCATCACTATTTTTACTGAGAAGTGAGAATCGTTATTTTGCAACAGTTGGTAAGTAAGTAACCGATGTAGAGAATAATTCATGCCTTCCTCGTCTTTCAAAAATATATAAATTTTTAAGTAACGTTTTACGTTTAGAATATGACGAGATAAACTGTAAAATAACTGCAGAAATGGTCAAGTGTATGAATGAAAGGAGACAACAAGGTTTAGACTATTTTATTTATACTTCCATTCTTTTCAGAATTAGTAAGAATTTTTTTATTAATAATGTCGTAAATACTAAATTGAACGCATCGTGTTCAAGAGTGTTCCAATGATGTTTCTTAAATTTTTCTTTCGTTTGCAAAGCACAATTGCTGTCACAAATTTAGTCTTTTTGAGTCTTCTAATATCACAACAACATTAGAATGATTGTGAAGTCGTTCTTCAAGCTTTTTTGCTAATCTATTTTTTTTATTTTCTACACTATTTTTTCTTTTAGCTTTTGATAAAGGTGACCAAGAAATACCTTCTTAGTGCTTTATTTTGAAAAAGTTATATTATTTTAATATTTTCTTTACTGGAACATTTTCAGAGCTGACAGCTATATATTCAAATAGATTTTAAAACTTTTTCGATAAAGGACCAATTTTTAGTTTACTAACAGTGCAGATGTTTTATCCTTTTACGTATAATTATCGTATAAATCCCAATTGTTCTAACTTCTGTTTTTCCATTTTAAAGCTTCTGCGCGTAGTATCTTCCGTAACGTTATTAGGGTTTCTTGATCAATTTGCTACAAACTTGAATAGGAACTGAACATTTTTTTACAATAAACTAGCATAATAGTAATTTATGGAACTAGTGTGTTATGTGGCTAATAAGTCAGGCAAGAAAAAGTTTAGTCACGAGCGACGAAGGAGCGACTAATTTTCTTAAGTGACTTATAGCCATAATACACGAGTTGCATATAGGATTTTATCTAACACATGGTAGGTTAATACAGAAACATCTTTGAAGAACCATAATAACTTGCACTTCTAAACCATAGTTATGTTCAAAAAGCATTGCATTGACATGGTCGGGAAACAGATACAAATCCCATGGTATGTCTCGAAAAGTCTTCATACCACCATCCAAAAAACTCTTTTAAGTTTAGTTATAAAATGTTTTGACAAAAATTTGCCTGTCGTCATTGCGAAGAAGACAAGTGCGGTAACCAACGAAAATTTTTGATAGCAACGTAAACAAAGTGAAAATTTGTGCAAAAGGTGCAATTCTAAACGTGCTAAAATGGAAAAAATTCGAGAAGACGCTGCCACAGCCTGCGAGAAAATCATCCTCGCAAAATCGTAAGCCTTATACGTCAAAAAATACAAAGAATTTAAGAAATGGCGTGAGAAACAAAACGTAGCCACAAACGACTTGGAAGAAGACATCTTCTTGGCTTATTTCCTGCAGATGTCCAAAAATGTAGCGCCTTCTTCTCTATGGACGAAATATTCAATCTTAAAATCTACAATGAAGCAATATGAGAGCACCGAAATAGGAAGATGTGCTAAGTTAACTGCTTTTATAAAAAGTATTTCAAAAGGGTACAAGACGAAAAAATCCATGGTGTTGGAAAAAGAGCACATCAAAAAAATTTTACTGGAAGGACCTAATAATAGATATTTGATGGCCAAGGTATTTATAATACAAAATAATTTTTGTACTGATAGTACGGAAACAGAATTTTTCCGATTAATCCCGATGCACGGAAAAACGGTTTCCCCGCACCCCTGTGTTTTTTAGTTTCCTCTGGCGGTAAGAGATATTTGCGTTATACGGTTGGTATTGTGACTTCTTGAGGACACCAGTCAATCAATTTTGATAAGTGCGTTCATACCGTTCGCGTTTTTTCTCGGGCACATTGTTGTACTTGGGGAGGGGTACACACGCATTCTTCGCTGTCAATTCAATCAACAATTTTTGTTAATAATTAAAAAAAAAATTGATAGCTGATTTACATTTTAAAAATCTAGTAGATAGTTACAGTAGACAGATCATGTTACCAACCCACCTTTAAAAAAAACTAAGTTACTTATTTTTTTTTATTTCGATATTCGTTACAAAAAATATTGTACCTAACTCTTTCGGAAAGAATTTTCCCGCATTCTAAATGCAGCACTCCTTACAGTCGTGCTGCAAACAAAGTGCTCATGCGGGATAGTTAAGTTTCCGAACTTGTTAGGTAAATAACTATTCCATTCTTACTAATATTTGTGTTATTTACAGGTTGCATTAGTAATGGGAATTGCTGGAGCTTGCCGAACTCATTAAGCTTCTGTATCTTTTGATGGAAACACTTCAAATGTTGTAACATAGTAGGCTTTGAGTGACGTTGATATAACTTAACATATTTAAAGGTTGATTTTTTGTCACTTAGTTGGTACAGTTTCAGTTTTCTTCCTTGTTTCATTTTAATTTTAGTTGAAAACCGATTGCAAGTAGTTAGTCGTTTTTGCAAAAATGGAGTAACCTGAAGTGCGCGCTGTTATTAAATACCTGCAAAAGAAAGGATTGTCGCCAATAGAGATTTACGAAGATATGGTGGCTGTAGTAGGGGACAATGCTCCTTCTTACCAAGTGGTAAAAAATATGTCTCGAGAGTTCAAATTGGGAAGGCAGACGTGTGAACATGCAAAAGGTGCTGGGCGACCAGTGACTGTCTCTACTAAAGAAAATGTTGATACTGTACATGATATGGTGATGACTGATTGACTATTCGTCGGATAGCTGAAATTACGGGAATTTTATATGGTTTTGTAGAAAATAAACTAACAAATATCTTATCGTGCCTTAAAAAGCTGCCGGCGCGTTGGGTCCCGAGAATGTTGACACCTGATCAGAAACGGATTCGAGTAGTTCATTCTGAAGCCAATTTGGCAAAGTTTAAAGCGGATATAGATGGGTTTCTTGCACGATTTATCACCGTTGACGAAACATGAGTTCACCACTTCCCGAATCAGAAAAACAAAGCATAGAATGGCATCACAAAGGTTCTCCTCCACCTCGCAAGTTTCGAGTTTTGCCATCTGATGGTAAAGTTATGACCACAAGTTTTTGGGATGCGGAAAAATTTCTGTTGGTTGATTATTTAAAGCGTGGACACACGATAACAGGCTACTATTATGCCACTTTAATTTCAAAACTTCGCGAGTGTATTAAGGAAAAAGACGGGGAAAGTTGAGTAGGGAAATCCTGTTCCATCAGGATAACGCTCCGATTCACAAAAGTCATGTTGCATGACGGCTATTTATAAAGCAGAATTCGAGTTGTTGGAACACCCTGCTTATTCACCAGACCTTGCCCTTAGTGACTTCTATTTGTTCTATATCTTCGTGGCAATAAATATGGTGACGATGATGAAGTGATGTCTGTAAACAACTTGTTAGAGGAGCAACCTAAAGAATTTTTTTCCAAGGGTATCGGAGCACCGGAGCATCATTGGAAAAAATGCATTGCACTTGCAGGAGACTATGTAGAAAAGTAATCATGTAATTTTTGTTATATCTTGTGTTCTTATATGTCAGGGACCGTAAATACTGATCTCCTTTCGTCATTCTTAATTAAAAATTACAACATTTGATAATTACACATTCAATAAATCTAGATTAAAAAACACAACTTGAAAATACCAAAAGCTCCGAAGTGCACCAAATACTCATAAGAAATGAATCGTTAGGTACCACCCTGTTAGTTCTTATGCCATTCCTCATCGCATCACCAATAAATGGGTTTAATTGATTTTACTGTAATAATTTTAGCTCCAAAATTATTCGAAGTATGAAAGCACGCAGTGCCGTTCTGGCCGACCCTACTGGTGATCCAAAGCTCCGATTGGCATTGTTGAGCAACTTAACTTGTACACAAAAGACCTCAATTGTAGCGAGTGTGTTTGAGAAATGCTATATTGCATGATTTTGGTAACAAGTGGGCTAAACCTTAATTTTTGAATATAAATTGATGATCAAGAATAACACTTCTTTATTGATTGAGTTTAGTCTTTTGGAAAGTATGAGTTTTTCACGCTTTGAAATCATCATTACCTTCTCTACTTTCCAACAGATTAATTATTAAGCTTAACAATTTCTAGTTCGAAATTTAGGTCAACTTTAAACTTTTTTTAATTGTGTGTTGGCCTAATTAGCGTTTTGCATGTCATTTATCAGATTTCTGCTTCAATGTCTAGTTGTTCAAATGTTTTAAATTTGACATTTAATTAGACTTTTTAACCCAAGACTGCTCCTAAGCTCTCTCAGTCAGTTGTTTTAGTGGCTAATGTAGATAATTTCTTCTTTTACTCAAAATCATTATTATTAACGAATAATCAACAGCTCATTATAATCCTTCTTCTATTTTGATGTATTTATCAAAAATGTTTCTTTTGATAAAGACATCTAACAGGTCTGAAATCTTAGGATCAGTAGATTACTGTATATATCTGTATATATACGTGTATGTATTTATATATATATATATATATATATATCTAAATGCCGAACATACCTATTAGGAATCACATTTATTCAGCTTAAAATTAATAGAACTGTATCGATCTATTAAAAAACTTGATGGTGTTTAGATATGAAATACATATTATATTATATACATATATATATATATATATAATATAAAACTTGATTATTAAAACTTGAAGCATTATTTTGCTATTATTGGGCTATTACTGGAAAAAATAATTAAATCAAAGGATTATCAAAACAACCAAAATAATTCGTATTTTTTAAAGGGATGTTTTAATTGTGTTTCGCTCAGAGCGTAACATCTCTCAAATAATTTAATGTGCGTGCGTGATATTTTATAATGACAGTTTTATATGTGTCAAATTGAGGATGATAATGGCTTATTTTAACGAACGGAGTACCATAATGAATTTTATATACTACTTACAATTAATAAAACAGTGTTCAAAATCTAAGCAGATTTTAGATAAATGAATACAAACTTGAATGATTAGTTCATGCTATTTTTTTAATCATTTTGCAGCTTAGTTTTTTCTATATTCTTCATTTCAGTTGATTTTCTCAGAATTATATACTCTTGTTCCATTCTCGAACGAACTTTCAATATATCCCTCACCTATTTTCCCACTCTCCACGGAGTTTAACTTTTGAAAGGTCCTTCCGACATCTGCTAAAGGGGAAATTCTAGACCTATAACATTGGCCTGAGAGATCTTAAAAACTCTCTATGGAAAAAACAGCAGCTCCGAAACATGGACAAAATTTTCAGTCATCGGCTAATAAAACAACTAATTTTAGTGAAAAGAGTTATAACACAAATATGGAACAAAACTTAAGTATTTTTATTATTAAAAATAAGTATTTTTGCATATAAAATTTGAAAAAGGCGCCGAAATCTTAATTTTTAGTTCCAATATCAATTACACTTCTCTCTTCTTATATGCATATACATACATATATACATATATAGATATAAAAGCTCGTTAAAAAAATACAAAAAAATTCGGTCCTCAAATTAGATAAATTATAATAAATAAATTTATTTTGATTTTATTGCTAAGATCGAAAAAGTAGAATTTTGCTTAATTTCTAAGATTTAAGAGAGAGTAAGAGAGAGAGACAATGTAAAAAAAATATTTTTAAGATTAAATTCCGCTCTCAACATTCCATTTTCTTCATTCTTATTTGTTTCAAATTAAAATAATTATAAATTTGTTCACAATTATTCCAATTAAGCTTTCGTCAATTTTTATCATTTTTTAGAACTATTATATTACTCAAAACATCTGCGATTTCCAAAATGTGCAAATCCTAAAAAAATACAGTTACAAACAATGCAATTTATTTCGAAAAATAATTTCTAAATTGTTTTTTCTTTTTCAATTGTTGACTTCTGTTAATTCTGATTCTTTATTGAATTCTTTTATCTTCTTACACGTTTTGGACTTTTTAAAAAATCGTTCCACCACTTATTTTTTCCATTATTCTGTTAGTATTAATTTTAGACAACCTGTAATATAAATTGTTAAATAGCAACGTAGTTACGGTAAATTATATAAAAATAAGTAAAGTATAATCGTTCAGTCTATCTCATTTTTAAATAAATGCAGTTAAAAATTGTGTCGCAAAATTTGGAAACCACTGAAAAAAACTCGTACATGTTTGTTTTGAAAACACTACTGCTAAACATTTTAAAAAAATACAATTCAAATGAGATTTAAACCACAATTGCAGAAGTTCCAAACATTTCAGGTTTACACTGAACGTTATCTAACTCAATCCATAGACATTTTATAGCATAACATTACTAACAATCTTAATTTCTTTTTTCAAACTTTGTGAATATTTGTTTCTGTCTTAACTTCTTAACTTCTAATTTACTAACCGTTTTTTTTTGTTCTGTCTGCAATTTTTCTTACTTATTTTATGGTTTCTCCATTTTCTTCTATTTGCCAGACTAGTCAGGTAAAGAATATACGCGACCAGTTCGCAATGACTAGAATGTGTTCACATCAATTTAAAAAAAATAAATGCGAGGATTGCAATTCTTTATTGCTTCCACACAATTTTCTCTGCTTCACCTTTGTATGCTAAAATTTTTTGTTAACTCCATAATGACAAATTTGGGGCAAGAAGCCTTCCGAGTGCGCTTTTGTTTCTGTAGCAACGTATGTTTACAAGAACAAAAGTAAATTTAAAACATGGAAAGTAAAAATTGTCCACAATTAAAAACAATCGGCAGGCTGCAGCGACTCAAAATTTGCTGTCTTTGAAAGCAAAAAATTTATACGAAAAAAAATATAAAGAATTCATCAAATAGTAAAAAGTACAAAAATGCAAAAAATTCTAAAGATTCAAAAGTGACAATAAATCCAAACAATTTAAACGGTTTAATATAATCTAGAAATAAAAAGAAATAAAACAAAGGATTAAAAAATTCAAATAATATGAAAAATTCAAAAATTTACAAAAAAAAAAAAAAACAAAAATCTAAGAATTCCACAACAAATAAATCTGGAATGCTGAAAACTACTCGGTACTACCAAAATAAATTAATTAATAAAATAATTAAATAATATAGAGTATAAAAAAAATATATTCAAAGAAAAATAAAAAATTCTAGAAATTTAGACAACCTAAACAAATTAATAAATATAAAACATAAACATTTGCCATTTAAAATTAGAAAAAAAATGTAAGGAATCTTACGAAAAAATATGAAGGATGTATTTAAAATGTATCAAAATTCAGAATATTCTTAAAAATTTGAGGGTATGAAAAAGCAAGGGAATCTGGAACATATAAAAACCGAGAAATTCAAGAAAAATCTAATTACTAGAAAAATTAATTGGAAAACTACGCGCAGCAAGAATGATTTGGTTCGTAACAAATAAAATACTAATTAAACAATACATCATCAATGATTATAATGCATTTGTTTTCCTTTTTGCTTAAATAAACAAATAATAAAAAATAAATACACAACATAGCTAAACAAAATTTATTATTTATTGTTGCTGTGGAATAAAAATGTATACGTCATCAAAACGATGGATTTTTTTTGTGGAAAATAATACTTAAATAACCGTACTTTAAAAAATTTCTCAAAATCATATTTTTAGTTATAATTTCATTTACACCTTATAAGTGAGTTATAAATAATTCATTTTTCAGATCTTTGTATTCTTTGATTTTGTGTTTTTAATTCTTTTAAATTTGAGTTTTATAGAATTTTTGAATTTCACAAACCTTTTTTATTTCCAATATTATATTATAATAATTATTTTATTTCTTGGATTTTAAATTTTTTTATAATTTTTTTAATGGTCATTTTGTTTGAAATTGCTTGCACTATTTGATTTTTACATCTGTAGAGATCCTTTAATGCTTTGTATTTTTTTTACACCTCGAGGTTTTTGGTACCTTCGACCTTTTTACATTTTTCACAATCTTTAGCTTGTCAATTTTTGCATGCGTATTTTAATGGAAAGTAAAAATTAACAAGGAAGTTTTTTTTGTTATTTATTAGAACTGACAAAAACTTTTGCTCCAAATAGCACGTTTACTAAAATATTAATGCCAAAAACTCTTACAACCCTAAGAAACCAAAGGTGTTAACAGCTGAACAAATTAAAACTTTTTGGTGAAAGCATTGGATGAAACTTTTCTGTTTATAAAAATAATTTTATTGGTTGGTCTTTACGGTGCTTGTAAACGTAACGACCTCATATAATTTTGTTTATTGATAACATAAAGGATACTGATAAAATTATCATAGTCATCTTGGAAAACACCAAAAACAAAGAAATTTACAATTACAGGAGATGATAGGCCATTCAAGAGCTGCAGTTTATACAGAAAATATGCAACACTGAGACCTTCTGGTTTAGACAGTCGCGGGTGTTTTGTCGATTATTACAGAATAAGGAAGTGCACTAGATAATTCGAAAGAGCGCATAAAATAGAAGGGATTCCGGAAAAGTTCGGAGAATTTTTAAATTTGGAAAACCCTAAAAATTTTGCAGGCCATTGTTTTCGGAAGTCTAGAGCTACCATGTTGGCAGATGACGGTGGCGACTTTCTTACATTAAAACAATTTGGTTCAACGGTAGCAAAATAATACGTCAAAGAATCTGTTAATAAAAAAATCAAAATTTCGAACTTTTCAATTCAAATTTAATTGTACTTTTAATATTAATTTCTGTTCATCTTAGTTTGTTTGATTGTTTTATTAATTATTGTCGCTATTAATGAATAAAAATTAATCAATCTTTTAATGTATTTTTGTTTTTTATATAATTCTTGTTTTAAAGCTTCTTAATCCTTTATAAAACAATTTTTAGACCCTTATCTTCTATTTTGTGTCTAAAATACTGCTACAAATGAGGAAAATAAAGTCATCATGTTAATACTCGGTTGGTAATAATCTAATAATAACCGGAAAGCTGAAGTTAATAATTTATAACACCACTCGTTATTCTCCAATTATAATCATAAAAAAATTATAATAGTAGCGTGATAAAAATTTTCAACCGAATGCACAGTGTAACCTTCAACATCAATATAAATTTCAATTTATCCTCGTTCTGTGACAAAATTTAAAATGCTGCCCATTTTCCATTTCCTCATAAGCGCTGCAACTTTGTGCCGCGGACAACAATACATGCAAGTAAGTCAAATTAGTTTTCAGCTTTGCTATTTTTGAAAGATGCAAGATTTTTTTAGAAACTTAGAGGGCGAAGCGGTTACCATGAGGGATGAGTGTTTCGAAGAAAACTCTTTAACCATCGACGATATCCACAATCATGAGAAAGGCGAAGAAGTTGCTGAACACGAACTCTGCTTCTATAAGTGTTTCTACGAGAAGATCTACGTTTTAGACGATGAAGGAAACGTCACTACTGATATTCTTCGAGAGATTCCAGAAATTAAGAAGTTAGAGGAGGCGGATCGAGAAGAACTCATGAACTGTGTTAACGCAGCTGGCCAAATTTTGAACTGTAAAGATATGATAAGGCTTGAGATGTGCTTTGAGAGAGTTATTTGAGAATTAGGAAGAAATAAATGTAAGACAGTTTGTCTTTGTTGTGTAAAAACGTGGTAGGATAAAACCAGTCGTTGACAGCTTATATCTCAACTGTGTCGCAAGAACCGTTCACCGAAAAAGACCACTTTTTCGATAATTGATATCAGTTTAACAAGCGTATCATTATGGGCACGATGATCGATCGTTTCGAACAGAGATCACTAAGTCATTGTAGAATTTTATTGTCGCGAACTGTGCCCACAATAGTCTCGATGACAAATCATTTCCCATTGGGGTGATTGATGGAATATTTTCGGTTCACAATAGGCGAAATGCGTAATCTAACACAATCGTAATGGGGGTAAGGTATTATTGTTGGCACCGGACCGTTTTTCGGACGATGGGAAACACTAGGTGTCCTACAATATTTGCCAACATATGTTTCGCAAAGTCTCTAAGTATCTGCAAATATTTGGCACGAGCTTTTACGAATATCCGGTTACAAATGGATCAATGGAGATTCGATACTTGTCGGAAAATGGAACGAATAATGTCATATATCGCATTTCAACCACTGCAGATCTTGTGGAGAAATGCCACAGTAACATGAGGCGTAATGTTTTTAAACGGCATTTGTTATAAAAATATTTTCTTTCTAAGCGCTCCCATCGACCTGCGAACTTTTCCCAACTTGCATCTTTCCACCCAGATAGCACCGCACAAAGAAAACAATTTGTCATTTTTTTAACTGCTCCGATTTTTTTATCCGACGAGCTTCCAGGGTGGTCTCGCCCTTGAGGGAAGGGACTGAAAAGGTTTCAAAGGGCTGGTTAAGAGCGATTAAAGTTGTTTTTATACTGTTTGATGAATAGTTTGTTGTGTCAATAGAACGTGTAAAAATTGAGGATGCGAGCGTGTTCTGATTAGAGGAAAAAATTTTGTAATGATGTTAAATCGCAACGAAAACAAAAATAATTGAAAAGTTCGGTGAAGCGAATTCGATTTATATGAACGCATGAATATGAATTTGCGTTATATGGTTGGAGGGTTTAATGCGTAAGTTGACAAAGCGAAATTTTGAATTGAGAAAGTTGTTGGGAAGAAAGTGAAATTGCCATTTCTATTATAACTTTTATCGATAAATACGACAGTAAGTAATTTGTGCACTCGAAAATTTGACATATCCATTAAATACTTTCTAAAACTCAAATTAATAAGTTTAAAATTTGAATTAAAATGAATATCAAAGTTTTCAAAATATCGAAATGATCCAAAAAACTCAAAGCATCCAAGGCATACAAGTAATCAAACATTCTGAAAAGAATTTGAAAAACATAGACAAGGCATAGAATATATTCAAAATCTAAGCTGATCTAACAAAAGTTATAAATGATACAAAGAATTTATCGAAATCAAAAATTTCAAAAAAGCAAAAAATGAAAAGTGGAAAATCTTACAAAAATCTTGACAATATTAAAACTATAAAGAATCTAGAAAAGCTAAATTTAAAATATCCGAGCATTCCAAAGATCCAAGAAACTGAAATAGTCCAAACAAGTTGAGAAACTGATCGAAAATACCTACAAATTGGAAGAGATATAAGTAATTTAAAAAACTGAATTATCCAGAAAATATCATTATTAAAATTTAACAAAAAATCTAGAAAATATAACATAAAAAACGTAGAGAATCAAGTAAGTATAAAAACAAATCAACAACAAAGTATAAAATCAATTCTAACAAATCAAAGATTTTTAACAAATTAAAAAAAATAATAAAAACTTTAAGTTTCAGAATGTGTAAAAAGTACTAGAAAATCCAAAATATACTAAAAACTAAGGTTCCAAAATCAAAATAAAAACTCTTAAAAGTATCCTAATTTTGGAAAATTTAAAAAATCTGTAATAACTAAAAGAATATCAAAAAGATACAAAGATTTTGAAAATAATGTAAACAGTCCAAAAAAATAAAACAAAAACAAGATGTCTAAACATTCTATGTAAAAAAATTATATTTTAAAAATTTAGAAGGATTGGAAATTTAAAGAATCTAAAAAACTGACAATTTTAATAAATATAAAAATACATAAAATTAAAAGAATTCAAATAAGTCTATAAACCTACGGGATATATAAAACTGAAAATCTAAAGACTGAAAGCAGTTGAAAAACTGAAAGAAGAAATTGAAAATTTTACGTTTTTATAGTCTAAAGAATATCGAGAACGAAAAATTTCTAGAAATTGTAGAAAATAGAAAATTTAATAAACATTAAAAGTTTAAAAATACAAATAGCTCTAAGGATCAAAAAAATTACACAGTTTAATAGAACGTAGAAAAACAGTCCGAGAATTGAGAAATTTTCAGCATGCAGAGAATCTAGAGAGCATAGAAGATTTTAAAAATTCAAATAATATGAAAAGTCAAAAAAAAAGAAATAAACAAAAGTCAAAAATTCCGCAACGAATAAATCTGGAATTCTGAGAACTACTCAATACTACCTAAATAAATAAAAATTAATATAAAAGTTTAATAAAAGCATACAAATATAATAGAGTATAAACAAAACAAAAATATTTAGAAAGAAACAAAAAATTCAAGAAATTTAGATAATCTAAGAAAATAAATAAATATAAAGCATTAAAAATTTTAAAAAATTGAAAAATGTAAGAAAACTTACTTACTTTTACTTACTTACGAAAAAGTATGAAAGGTGCATTTAACATATTCCAGAATTTAAAATATCCTTAAAAAATTGACTGTACGAAGAAGGAAGAAAATCTAGAATATATAAAATCTGAGAAATTCACGGAAAATCTAACTACTAGAAAATTTAATTTAAAAACTACCCAAAGCAAGAATGATTTGGTTAACAACAAATAAAATATTAATTAACCAAATACATAATCAATGATTTTTGAGATACATTTGTTTTTCTTTTTTGCCTAAATAAACAAATAATAAAAAATAGATACAAAGCATGGCTAAACAGAATTTATTATTTATTGTTGCTGTTACAAACCTTTCACAAATCTTCTCTATTTCTAATAATATTATTATTATTATTATTATTATTATTATTATTATTGTTTTTATTATTATTATTATTGTTTTTATTATTATTATTATTATTATTGTTTTTATTATTATTATTATTATTATTATTATTATTGTAATTTATTCGTTGGATTTTTAAAAATAATTATAATTTTTTAAATGTTCAATTTTTTTGAAATTACTTGGATTATGTATTTTTTACATCTTTAGAAATCTTTGAATGCTTTTGATTTTATCTACATCTTAAGGTTTTTGGTATCTTAGAACTTTTTACGTTTTTCACATTTTTTAACTTGTCAATCTTTGCATGCGTATATGTTAATCTTCGGATTCTTCGATCTTTTGCAATTCCTTGTTTAAATGTAAAATCTAAAAGTTTGGATTTTATTATTTAAAGTTTTCTTTTTCTCAATTTTTAGACTTTTTTTTCTGAATTTGTAGTGTTCTTGGTATTTTTTTAAAATTTCTTGGGTTTTTGAAACTATTTGTGTTTTTAACATTTTTTATATATATCAGATTTTTTTTTCTTAATTTTTAAACTTTGTACGTTATTTAATATCTTTAGATTTTTTGTACTATTTTCTTACGTCATCTTTTAGATTATTCTTTTTTTTTGTATTATTTATATCTTTATAACTATAAAATCATTACAGTTTTTGGGTACGTTATATTTTTGATATTTTTAAATTCTATACGTTTTAAATTGTCTTTAGTAGCCATCTTTACACCTGCTACCAGCAGATATTAAGACTTATTATATTAAGATTGTATTCTTTAGATCCTCTAAATTTTCATACCTTATTCATTCAAAATTTGTAGATATTTTTTTTTATATATTTTTTTAAATTTTCTTTAGACTTATTGTATCCACTATAATCTTTATATCTCTCAACCTTAGAAAACTTTTTTTTTTGAATTTTTTGTTTCTTGTTCTTATTTAGTTGCTTTGATTTTACCTTGTTTAAACTTGTTCAATTATACAGTCCTTTTACAGTCTCAGAGTGTTAAAATTTTCGATACCTTATTTGTAGATGTGTTAAAATTTGTATACTTTGTACTACTTTTTACATTCTTTAAAGAGTTTTGAAGTTTAATATCTGTTGCAATCTTTCAATATTTCAAATAATTGGATTCCCCGATTTTTTTGATTTATTTTCTTCTTTTAAGTCTTGTAGATCTTGTATGGTCTTTAAATTCTTTAAATTTAAAATACTATCTAGATTTTTAAAGTTTTTTATTGTATTTAAAAATGTACAGATGGTAAAACTTTTTTGATTGTTCTGGATTCTTTGATTTTAGGGAATTTTTTTATATTATGCTTTATAATATAAATTAATTGCTTCATCAATTGCTATCATTCAATCTTTTAAAATCTTTAGAATTCTTGGATTCTTGACAAAAATTTTATGTGTAGGTATCGGTGCACATTGTCTACTGTGCAACAGAATCTTTGAATTCTTCAAATACTTCGTTATTTCTCAGATCTTTGAATTTATATATTCAATCCGATAAAATATATATTGAATTTAGTTTCCATCTTTATATTTATTGGCATTTTTAAAAATAGAACCTCTAAATGATCTTTCCAGATTTTTTTAAATTTTTAGATTCTTTGATATTTTTGAAATTCTTCAAGTTGTCTGAGCTCTCTAAATTCTTTACATTTTTCAGAATGTCTTCAAAATTTCAGTGTTCTTTTTTTCCTATCTGTTGTACGTCTTAGATCCTGGATTTTCCGAATTTTCTGATTTCTTTGGATTTCCACATTTTTTCAACTTCAAATTTTGTATTTTCATGATTCTCTGAATCATTTGACTTTGTATCTCCCAAAGTGTCCGACCACTTTGTATTTTTTTGGACTCTTCTTTAGATTTCACTGTGAATTTTTAAACATCTACAATTATTAAGCTTGAATAAATTTATTTAAATTAATTAACCCTCAAACGAAAAATAAAGTTTCAAAAAGATAAATGTAAGTATAAATCGTCGTAACTTTTCTCATCGCATCCACCAAAAATTGCTCTCTAAATGAGCACACCACTCCTAAGTTTTTCGTCCGTTTCCTTCCGAGTAAAGATATAAGCCGTCACCATCTGGTGTTATTTGACAACGATAGCATTATCCACCATCTCATGCCTTTCATCGATCCGATTTCGGCTGAATTATGTCCGTACATCTCAAGAACCTCACCGTAACGATACGTAACGGAAAACATCCACTTTTTCCCGGATCAAAACCGAAGCGGAGCTTTTGGTAGGGATTTAAAAGCGCCGCGCTCATAAAAATGAAATAAAAGTATAAGAGAGCATTTGATAAAGGCGGGCCTTGCTTATAATCTATTTTCATTGGTTCTGGATTCACCCCCACTTAATGCCCTCAAGTTTGCAGTAAATCAATGATTTTTTATATCCGGAAAATATAATTCACTTGTTTTCCGGAGTGCTATTTTTTTCGGTCGAGTGGTGAATTTTTTCTCGTGGAGGTGGGGGCACGACCAATGCGGACCGTTGGCACTTAATTTAATTTATATCAAAGGAATTTACAAGCTCGATATGCCGATTTCTGGTTGGTTAAACGAGCATTTTTTTCTTGTTGCTGCTTGTGTACGGCCACAGCACAAAACTCGCAAGTTTGTGGATGGAGAGGGTGCTACTGACAATATACAATCGTATGTTTAAATTATACGCTTCGGAGGCAGCTATGAAATTGTCATCGTCTTACGCTGATAGAGAAAAACCGGTTTAGAGAGAGGAGATGACAAATGGAACAAGTAAACCGGTTTATAACACATTTACTATAAGAGCAACAGAAAATTGATAGTTAAAGAATAATTTTCCTGTAAAAAAACAAAAAGTTTTTTTGCCTCTTTCTCTTCTCTTTTCATCCTTATTCAGTTTAATCTCATCAACGAATTTTAGCGACCCAATCAGAACTGAAATTCTAATTCTCATCCTTCTTCGTAAACTCTCTTTTGATAATCTTTAACTCCATGAAAATCTGGCATATTCCCAAATAAATGAGAGATATCTTTCTTAACTTCAAATCCATACTAAAATATTTCTATATTTTATACTTTTTTCTTTATTCTGATACATGAAGGCAACCGCTTTTTTCAGACGAAGAAAATCGATATTTGCCATCAATAAAAAAGTTTACTGATCGTTTAATGTTTTTACATATTTTAAGTATGGCCTTTATATAAAATCTGAAAAATAGAAATAAGTTGAAAAATATTCAATACTTAGAGAGAATCTACAA
The DNA here is from genome assembly GCA_030157275.1 of Cynaeus angustus. Taxonomy (NCBI): domain Eukaryota; kingdom Metazoa; phylum Arthropoda; class Insecta; order Coleoptera; family Tenebrionidae; genus Cynaeus; species Cynaeus angustus. The sequence continues at coordinate 13,339,580 of CM058065.1, forward strand.
TCATTTGAAAAATACAAAGAATCCAAAAAAACTCCAAAAACCAAAAAGGAGGATTTGAATTCAAGATGCTAAAATGGTACAAAAGTTCCAAAGACATTGAAGAATACGAAAATTTAAAGATATCCAAAGCATCCAAAAAAAGTGTAATAATTTAACAAGTAATTAATTGGAAGATAACTAAGAGTTCAAAAAATTTAAAGCCTCAAAAACATCCAAAACATACAAAAAATTTCGTACAATCTTATTATTCGAAAATTTAAGTTTTTATGTAAACAAGATTATCTTTAGAATCTCAATAGGAAGAAAGTATTAAATGTTTGCGATCTTTTATCCAAATATATGTGATACAAAACACTTTTTTCCAATATCTTAAAATGTTCCAATTTTAATTAATCTAATCTTATTCCAATATTTGGTCTATTTTATTTTCTTGATTCGAAAATATAAAATATCTGAAGTATTCAGAAAAACTGAAGAATTTAAAAAATCTAAAAAAGTCCAAAAAATTCAAAAAATTTAAATAAATAATGTAAAATATTAAAAAAATGAAAGCTTGTAAAGAATACAAGACGCAAAGAAAAAATGTAAAAAAAACTGGGAAATTTAGATAATTTCAAAAATTAGGAATATATTTTACAAATATTAGGAATATAATGAATCCAAAGTACTAGAAAAGTCCAAAAACAAAGCATTCAAAAAGATCAAAAAAATTAAAGAGTTACAAAATTTTAAAAAAGCGTGAGAATTGGACTATAATATTACTGCAGATAGAATAATCACAACGGAAGTTTGCAAAATTCAAGAGATTTAGAAAATTCAAGTAATTAGCCTAAAAGTGCTAAGGATTACGCACTTAACTAAGGATCTAAAGATGTCGATGTTGCAATAAATGAATCCAATTATGCAAAAAGAAACTAAAGAGTCTAAAGAATCTAAAGAATCTAAAGAGTCTAAAGAGTCTAAAGAGTCTAAAGAGTCTAAAGAGTCTAAAGAGTCTAAAGAGTCTAAAGAGTCTAAAGAGTCTAAAGAGTCTAAAGAATCTAAAGAGTCTAAAGAGTCTAAAGAGTCTAAAAAGTCTAGAGTTTAAAGTGTCCAAAGTGTCCAAGAAGTCTAAAAAATTCAAAAAAACCCAAAGAGTCTACAGAGTTTAAAAAGTCCAAAGAGTTTAAATAACACAAAAAAACTACAATTTAAAAAAAAAAAAAGTAAACCTTATAAATCTAAAACGAATAAAAGATTTAAAGAATTTAAACAATCTAAAAAATGAATGGAAAGAATCTGAAAAAAGTGCCTAAAAAGTCTGAGGAGTTTTAAGAGTATGGAGAGTCTTGAAAAATGTAAAGAATCCAAAGAATACAAAAAATCTAAAGAATCTAAAGAATCTGAAGATTCTAAAGATTCTAAAGAATCTAAAGAATCTAAAGAATCTAAAGAATCTAAAGAATCTAAAGAATCTAAAGAATCTAAAGAATCTAAAGAATCTAAAGAATCTAAAGAATCTAAAGAATCTAAAGAATCTAAAGAATCTAAAGAATCTAAAGAATCTAAAGAATCTAAAGAATCTAAAGAATCTAAGGAATCTAAAGAATCAAAAGAATCTAAAGAATCTAAAGAATCTAAAGAATCTAAAGAATCTAAAGAATCTAAAGAATCTAAAGAATCTAAAGAATCTAAAGAATCTAAAGAATCTAAAGAATCTAAAGAATCTAAAGAATCTAAAGAATCTAAAGAATCTAAAGGATCTAAAGAATCTAAAGGATCTAAAGGATCTAAAGGATCTAAAGGATCTAAAGGATCTAAAGGATCTAAAGGATCTAAAGGATCTAAAGGATCTAAAAGATCTAAAGGATCTAAAGGATCTAAAGGATCTAAAGGATCTAAAGGATCTAAAGGATCTAAAGGATCTAAAGGATCTAAAGGATCTAAAGGATCTAAAGGATCTAAAGGATCTAAAGGATCTAAAGGATCTAAAGGATCTAAAGGATCTAAAGGATCTAAAGGATCTAAAGGATCTAAAGGATCTAAAGGATCTAAAGGATCTAAATGATCTAAAGGATCTAAAGAATCTAAAGGATCTGAAGGATCTGAAGGATCTAAAGGATCTAAAGGATCTAAAGGATCTAAAGGATCTAAAGGATCTAAAGGATCTAAAGGATCTAAAGGATCTAAAGAATCTAAAGAATCTAAAGAATCTAAAGAATCTAAAGAATCTAAAGAATCTAAAGAATCTAAAGGATCTAAAGAATCTAAAGGATCTAAAGGATCTAAAGGATCTAAAGTTAAAAAAAAGATTGTAAGATTACAAAGAAACACAAATACAAAGCAAAGGAAGAATCTAAAGAATTTGAAAAGAATAAAAAATCTGTAAAATAGAAACAATCTAAAGAATCCAAAATATGAAATTGAAACAAATACTTTATTTAAGAAAAACTAAGAATCTAAAGTCTGATAAAAGAAAAAACTGAAACAGATACAAAGATTCTTAAAATAGTTTAGAAAATCTAATGACTCTAAAAAGTCTAAAAATTAAAAAAAAATAACTAAATATTATAATTAAAATTCTAAAAGGACCAAACAATCTAGAGTTTCTGAAAAAAATTAAAAACCTAAAAACTGAACGTAAACAAAAATTCATTTGAATTAAGAAAATCTAAAAAATCAAACGATTCAATGTGTTTTTTTTTTGTGGAAATTAAAAACGAGCAAGATTTGGTCGAATTAGAAAGCGGAGTCTCACCAGGTTAGCTGCGTAACAGCTCTGACGATAGCATAATTTTACTTCTCTATTGTGTACCTACAAAAAAATCGATCAGCTGAAAATGTCTCAAACACCAAATGTGATCGATAATGATCGATTTATATTCAGCTAGATAAAAATCTACAACTGTCAATAAAAAACAAATGCAAGCCACTGTTAGAAATAAATAAGAAAATTACAGCGATACTTCGGCGGCTGTGTTGCTACCTTCTTGGACACAGAAAATTAAAAAAATTGTAATGTCATTGTTGGCATGTCTAAATAGATTGTTAACATGTAAAAAATGCAAGACTTCCTATTCGTAAATATTTTCGACACAAATTATCTTCATCAGAATAATTGTAACAACACAAAAAATTGTTTACATAATTTTTAAGCAACAATGTCTTTTGTTAATAAACTCTCACCCTCCCCCCATTCATTTATAAAACATGGTCCTGAAACTTTTTAAATCAACAAAATTTCGACTTTTTTTTTCACGAATCGGCATTGTTCTGCCGTTGACGGCTGTCGTTCATAATGATATGAGCAAAATTTCCCTCGGTTTTATTACATTACATCCAGCTGTAAATATTTCAAAATATTGCTATAACATTTTGTTTCAGACTGTTCATAATTTGATTGCAATGTCAAACATGTCATTAAATTAATGAACCGTTTTCAGGCATCACATTTCATAGTTATTAATTTCGTTTCCGGCAATTTCCCATGAATTGACAAATGCAGGTGATAAAAAAACGCATGTCTAAATGTCAACGTGCAGCCATTTTAAAAGTGTACATGAAAAAAATACAACCCCATTACGAAGGAAATTTATGAATAATCACATAAATAATGTAATGATGATGAAAAGCTGCAATAATTTCAGACAAATAGAGCTTATAAAACATGAATTTAAGGTTGGAAGTACAATAAAATAAAGATAAAGAAAGGACCACCCCTCATAGAGTTAAGCACCTCCCCTTTTAGAACTTCAAGGGTGGTTTTCGTCAAATATATCAGTTATATTTAGCCCTCTGCGCAAAGAGAAACGTTGCAAAGCTTTATATTCATACAGTTTCAGTAGCGACACATTTTTTACGTGTGCATAAACCCTAATTTTTAAATGAATAAACCACGTGTGATTTAATCAATTTAAAATGACTGGCACGAACAAATCGTGAATAATTTTTTACCATGTTTCAAAACACTCTCCACTTGATGAACCAGAAAATGTTGAAAAGTTTCAACAACAACACGAGTCCGTTTTCTATGGAAAATCTTTTATCCAACGGAAAAATCTCGCCGGAAAACTTGGAAATTAACATCGATAAACACGAAGAAGCCGAACAGAACTTGAAATTTAGTCAAGATTTGAAAAGCTCGTTGAGTCCTACTGAAACCACAAGAAGCGAAGGTGAAAGCGACCGTTTAACGCCTGAAAAAAATGACGTTTTTTTAAGGTTTAACAGTTGCTTGAAAAATCGGATTTGTTCGAATTGTGGACGGTTAGAGTGCAATTTCTTGCAGTGTAGAATTAATAGTGATATTAAAGACACTAAACCGGTACTTAAATTTAGTGTTAGTGCAATACTGGGCGATGAACATCATCAACAGCAGAGGAATAACCAACAAAATGGTAAGTGAAAAATGTAAGATTCGTCGTTTCACTATCTGTATCTCGTTTAACTGTTGCAAACAATATCATTTAGACCATTAACAGCATACATTCACACAAAGCGACTTCAACAAGTTTATCTCAACTCTAAATAGGAATCCGAAGTTATGTAACTAGTGTTGTTTTCTTCTATAACAACTATTCTCACTGGAACGGATATTGAGATAATTCTGTAAAGTTTTAAAAATTATTGAGACAAATTAAAAAAAAATAAAAGCACTTAAGTAGACAGTTAGAATTTTTAAGGTTGTCAAAGGAAAAAAAATCAAAATGAGAGTCATTTAAGTAATTTTGCAAAATATTTTGTCTATTATATCATCATTAGAACTCTATACTCATCAGTAAAAGTAACGAAAATTTTTTACGGTTGGCACAGGGCTACCAACAAAATTACAAGAAATGGTAATACTACCAACATATTTTTATTAAAAAAAAAGTTAACTTATTATTTTAAATAGCTGACACTCAAAATATTTATTAAAACTATGACTAAAATAATTGTCTAATTTCTACTAGCAAAAATATTTTGTTACTTTCGCCACTGACAATAAAAAAAAGTGACAAACAAAACGGCGTTTCAGCAAACCTTGAAATTTGAAATATGTTGGTGGTCCCTGCCTGTCATTGTCAAAAATTTTCTCTTACAGTGTAAGGTTAGACAATAATTTTTATTTGAACATGACGTGTGTATTGACAGTTTCAAAATGTCAGATTGATAGAAAACAATGCTAACAACCTGTAAAAAAGTTAATTTAGACTCTACTCTTGTAATTTTTGACTTAACGAGCCCTGTTCTGCATCGTAAAATAAAACCAAATTTTAACTTAACAAAATAATTTTAAGTCTACGAAATACTGATTTTTTGAAAACAAATATTTTAATTCTTGGGACTCAAAAAGTGAGACTTTTACACTGTATGTTAACAAGAAGGTGAAACTAATGTTTTTAGTTACCAAAAATTAAAAATAACTCTAATTAAGAGTCTTTTGAAAAACTTTATACTACACAATTTTCCATTATTTACTGTAACACAGATTTACATAAGTTTTTGTTTTGTGCGAAGCTTCCAACCCCAACTTCTCTTTTGATTTATGTTCTTAAGTTTATAAAATTAGAGTTCAAGATACATCAACAACATTTAATTTTTACCAGTGATTGATTTTCCGCCTTTGCACGCTATAAAAAAATATAAGCAAGATTTTCAATTTTTGAATTTTTAGGTAGTGGTTCTTCAAATTCTAAATTCTCCGATTCTAACATTCTAGACTCCTAGAACTTATACTAATCTAGTTTGACATTAGATGGTAGTTTTTTAAATTCCAGTTTCTGGATTCTTATATTTTAAATTCTAAAGATGTTTTCATTTTATATTTAAGATTTCTCTTTTTCTTTATCTGAAATTCTATGTATGACTATATATTAAAAATATATATAAAGTTTTGACTTTTAGATACTAGTTCTTCAAAGCTTGAATTTTAAAATTTTCAGATTTTTGATATGAAGGTCTTATCTTTCTTTATAATCTTAGATTTTTAAATAATGAAGTGTAGGTTCTTAAATTCTACGATTTTAAAAATTTGAGATTAGCACTGATCTTTCTGATTAATTTTGCCAATCTTAAAATCTTCGGTTCTATGAGTTGAATTTGTAGTAGTTAATTAGCTGTAAATTAATTAATTTTTTCATATTGTTTTCAGACTAATCTATATTTTTGAAAATATTGATTTTGTTTCTTAATAAAATCGTATTTTTTACTTTTTTATGCTCCACTTGTATAAAACACTTTCAATACAATTATTGAGCTTTTACTTATTATTTTGTTAGACAGACATAAATTTAAAATAGCCGAATTAAAATAGAGGAAGATCTAGAGAATTAAATCTTAAAATTTCACGGAAAATTTTCACTTTTCTGCTTTAACGCATCGAAACTTGCAATTGAAAATCTCAGCTGTTTATAGTGATTTGAAAATTTAAGCACACCGATTTAAAGCAAAAATAAAAATAGAAAATTTTAATCATTGTAAAAGATGTAATAATTTTCCTCAAAATTAAATGTCTGCTTTTATCCACAATCACATTATAATTGGAGTTTTATCCACACTTGTGAAGCATATAAAGTACAACTTTATCCGCTAGTGGAATAATTAAATTACTTTATTCCACTAGTGGAATAATGAAAAATACAATCTTAAATCATAGTTATTTATTTATTTATTATTAATATTAACATTAATATTTATATTAATAGATATTTCCTTTTTTGTTTCATCGTTTCCATTAATAACAAGCGTGTAGTTTTCATCAGTTTCAGAACACATAGTGCTTTCAAAGTTTTTAATAAATCTGTAGAAACAGTGGATGTCTCCTCTTGTAAGGAACGACTAGTACCAGGAGTACCTTGGATCTTCCTTGCGATATCAAGCTTATTAGATATAGAATTCTCAGTATAACTTTCAGCTACAGCGGAGCTTCTCCACCCACCATGTCGTTTTATTGTTGTTTGGTCAGCACCTTTATTAGTCAGTATAGTTGTCAAAGTGCGCCTCATAGAATGGCCGCTATAAGCTTCTGCGTTTGCCAAATTCAAAAATGAAACAACTCTAGAAGGAACTTTCGCCAAAGTGTTGATTCCAACAGGTTGTGAAGTACATTTTTGATTATCGTAAAAAAAAATCTGTCGTTGGACAACTTCTTCGGACGTAAGAACATGTATTTTCTACATGTCTCCACACAATTAATAGAGAATCCTTCTTCTAAAATTGTGAATTTTCGTGAAATATCGGTCTTGGTATCTGGTATTGAAATAAGCAGATATGCGCCTCTGTGTTCTAGCTAACTGATTTTCCAATTCGTCAGTTCACAGCAACGACAGACACCAGACACCCCCATTATTAGTGCAACCTAATATATTTCAAGGTTTATTGTCTACAATGTCTAAAAGGTTAAAAGATATTACCTTAATCATCAAATATTCTTTATCGCAAGCCTTCGTCAAAAATTCTTCCACGTGTACTCTTTCCAACACCGCAGCTTTCTTCGCCTTGTACCCTCTCGACTCACTCTTCAGATATGCAGTGAGCTTACTATATTTTCCAATCTCTATGTTTTTATGGACCTTTATAACGGTCTTCAGCATCGAGGACTTCGACCACATTGATGAAATTGCATATTTCTTCTTCAAATTTAAGAAATACGATAGCAGAACCTCATTTGTTGTCGTTACCCCTCGTTTATCTTTCCATTCATTAAATTCGGAAATAGTTATTTACCTAACAAGTTCGGAAACTTAATTTTCCCGCATGAGCACTTTGTTTACAGCACGACTGTAAGGATTCGCATTTAGTGCGAATGCGGGAAAATTCTTTCCGAAAGAGTTAGGTACAATATTTTTTGTAACGAATATCGAAATAAAAAAAATAAGTAACTTAGTTTTTTTTTTAATGGTGGGTTGGTAACATAATCTGTCTATTGTAGCTACCTCCTAGATTTTTAAAATGTAAATCAGGTGTCATTTTTTTAAAATTATTAACAAAAATTGTTAAAATAAGTGAGAGCGAAGAATGTATGTGTACCCCTTCCGAAGTACAACAATGTGCCAAAGAGGCCGTTTCGCGTCTGCTGCCCGAGAAAAGTCGCGAACGGTATGAACGCACTTATCAAAAATTGATTGACTGATGTCCTCAAAAAGTCGCAATACCAACCGTATAACGCAAATATTCCTAGCCGCCAGCGGAAACTAAAATACACCGCGGTGTGGGAAAACCGTTTTTCCGTGCATCGGGATTAAGCGGAAAAATTCTGTTTCCGTACGATGAGTACAAAAATACTTTTTTGGGCCTCCGTTCTGAAATAACACAAATTGCATTCGTCTCAATCCGCTTGAAACCGACCGTTTCGCGGCCTAGACCTGCAAAATGCACGGCCATCTACAGAACACAGAGTTTGAATCGTTTGAGGTTTGACATGCGTCGGCCGTATGCTCTGCCAGCGTCTGCGACGTTCGATATTCGATACATACGATCGATGTTGATAGAAGAATATATCAAATAATTTCTCGGAGCTTCCGTAAAGTGCCTGGTGTTTCCATTTTGTAAATCCTAATTATTTGTCAATGTCAAAAACTAACACTTACTTGATTTTTAATTTTATTGAAATTTATACGAAAATATTAACTTTTAACAAATTTAATCAATTGTCGGCCCAAAAAATAGTGTGTATCACACAGCCAGAAACTTATTTTGCAACAATTCGCTATTGCAGGCTGCGGCCTTCGGACTTAGCCTGCAAACTACGCTCATAGTTGCAAAAAGTCAGTTTCTGGCCTAGTGATACAAATAACTATTTCATAATGTTCCCTGGACTTTGCAGGCAATAATTGAAGAGTTGCTTCTTCAGCTCCCTGAAGGAATATCTCGGGAGGAAAATTGCTTTCTTGCATTTTTCACCAACTTCACAGATTTTCTCAAATGGAGTCGGGAAACAATAGAATCTACATAGTAACCATTCAACACGTCCCATTTTTTTTAAATTAATTTCAATAATTTCTGACGTTACAGCGAACTGTCAAATAATTTTTTGATGAAATCTGATTCTAAATGATCATGATTGTGGATCAAACGTATTGCATAAGTGTTTTAGTTGCGTTTTATCCACTTGAGAAGATTAAACTTTCTTGCGTGGATAAAACGCTATCTAAGACACTTATACAATAAATAACTGTTTTCCAATTTGAGTGATTTTTTTAAAAAAAGTAAGTTAAAGTGGAATTTTGAATATCTAAAATGTCACAACCAAAAAGTAACGTTCTGTTTTTGAATATTTACCATTGCAAAAATGTAAGACCTCCTAAATCACAAATTTTATCACCTTTTGAAAAGTGCAATCGTAGACATTATTTATTTGCAATTTATCTTGAAATTTGTCTTAGAAGATTTAAAGAAGGGTATTTTTTTAAAACTGACTTTTTTAAAATTTGGTTAATACATCTTTATCTATCTAAGATATTAAAAATGTGGTTTAGTCTTGCGGGATTATGAAACCTCTGAACTTTAACAAAAAAACAAGTTATTACCTTCTCTTGAAAGTAGCAACAACAAAGATCGTGACTCTCTCTCTCGACGATTTAATTTTCAGTCCACCGATAAAAGATGAAAAAAATAATAATTTATGCAAATAATAACCTTATGGCGACTTAAAATGAAATTTTTAGAGTAGTTAAATTTAATTTCACTTTTTCAATACATTTTATACACTTTCATCAATGTCGTTTGTCGTATTTTTGAGGGAATCTTTTTACCATGAATCCAATTAAATAAAAAGTTTTTTATATGTATTGTAACATAAAAGGTAAGATAAGATCTAATATTTTTAAATATTTGTAACAGTTCCGGAGATAAAACGTCTCAAATTTATCTAAAAATTAAAAATATGAATGTTCGTCAAGCTGAAATTTGCGCACGCCATCAAATTTTCGATTAAACCTTGTAGAATAATCGATTAAATTTAGAACGTTTGAACTTAACTGATCAATTTATTATGACATGATATGAAGCAAAAAGATTTTATCAAAGTTTTGTTCATACTTTTGCCCCGGACAAAAAATTTTTTTCCAATAATAATTTTAATTAATTTGAAAAGAACTGTCACATCCAATTAAAAGTTTATAAGTTTGGTCAATTTTAACACAAAAAGTGCAGTGTTTAAAAATTTATTTTTTTTACTTCACTGAGTCAATTTTTTTTCCTTCATTTTTTTGTTTAAGGCAATTTTTTGGGTGAATTCAGTTAGATCAGGTGCCAATCAAAAAAGTGCGTTAAAATCTGTAATTATGGTTCTCCCCAGTCGGTTAAGTATTTTAGAAAATTTCTAAAAATAAACTTAGAAAAGTGACAGTTTCAAAGTCTAATTGCTTGACAAGAACACAGTTCAATTTTTTGATATAGTTTTAAAAATATACTAATAGCACTGGCCCAAAATCGCATTTTTTAACGTAAACAAAACTTGCTGTGATTTACATTAAATCTAAAAATTTTAATTAATTTAAACCATTAAAAGAACGATTATAAAAATAATTTAGTTCTTGTTCAAATAATCAAAGACTTGCCAATATAATATATAAATTGTTTAAATATTTTTTATAGCTATCAATAAAACAACCAAAACATAAAACTCATAATTATGAAATTTCAATTTCAATCGTTAAACTTGAAACTTTCAAGCTATTTCATAAATAAATTGTACAATCTTCGTGACTTGAAATTTTGTTATATTTATTTTTTCAACTATTGTTATTGTTGTCGGAACAATTCTTTGGTAATTATCATCACATTTTGAAGCTTATTATTACATTTTACGTGGTCTTTTGAATCCACGTTTTCGAATTTTTCCTACCTCCCTATCGTGCTCACTGAATTACAATTTTTTATTTATTTATTTCTCGGAGAATAAAAGACGGCCCGAAAAAAGTTATTGTAACGCATTGTCGGATTTATTGCCGTGAAAGGGCCAGTCGTACCAACATCATAAAACGAATAGTCCTCGGGGGCTTTCCTAAATCCCTCCGGTAAATATTCCAACAGCTCAATACGGATTAACTATTGTGTAGATACAATGAGCTGGTTTGTTGAACATTATAAATAGATAGCCACATAATAGGATGTTTTTACAAGGTGTTAGAAAAATTGGGGATGTTTTTCTTCTGCCGTTTGCTTGACTTAATCGTTTAGAATAATATACGTGTGGTCTGGAATACAATAGGAGAAAAAAATCACGCAGGGTAAAAAAAGATCTCGTGCAATTTGAAAAAACATAGTTGCGATATTGTTTCGTGGGGGGAGCGAGGACACATGGGCGGGTTTGAAAAATGGGAACATTCGTCCGTATAATTTGTACATAAAAATCAGTTTTCTCTTTCGGAGATTATCATTAATTTCTTTATACATTTTTATCGTTTTTGTTTCCCCTAAGCACTTAGGGTTGTCTCCCCGGAAATTCCGGCAAAGGAGGTGTTAATTGTTCCCCTGCAATTGTCACTTTTCATTTCCTCCGGAATGGGAAAAATCCTCGGAAAATCTCTTTTCTCGCCTCTCACACACACCCAATATTTCCATCGTCACCCCTCCGGTGACATTTATATCCGGCCCCATTCGCACCCTTTTAAAATAATCTTTGAAAGTGCGCCGACCGCATTTCTCGAATATCGGCTCGTCGTTCGTTCATACCCTCAAACATTCGTCTGATTTATGTGATATCTCAACATCTGAATAGCGCAAAATAAAATCGGGAATATTCCTCCGGAGTCAATTTATTCCCGGATTTAGCATTCGAAACGCGCCGTTTGAATTAATACGTGTAAATGCGCGGCATGTTTTTTCGACAGGGCTCGGAAAAGATTTAGTTTGGGGTTGGAGGATTCAAACCCTTAATGTTAGAGGACGGAAGGGCGGCCGTGTGCAGGGTAGCTAAGTGCCGTGCCAGATGACGCTGCTCAAATCAACCCCTTGTAGTACGAACCGTCGTCTTGCGAGAGCGGACAGAGATGTAAACAAAGTTGCCAGCCGACGGACTTTTGATGTTCAAGAACTATTTCGGATGTGTGGCCAACGAGGAATTCGATAAATTAGAGAAGGGGGATAGAGATTTTCGTCTTATTAAGAAAGCAGGGCGAACAAAGTAAATACAAAGTTATTACGAAAATTAGAGATTCAGCAAAGTACAGACGCTTTAATCAATGTTTTATGATAAATACCGCTTATAAAATCATGCTCTGGCAAGTTGAGATCTAATCAACTTATGTATAAATCATTTTTGGTAGTTTACCCTTACAGAATTATTCACGAATGATTTGAAAATGCAACTCAAAATACATTTTGAAAGGTTTGTCAGATTCTAGATTCCTAGAATTTACATTTCCTCTGCTCTTAATTTTTAGACTCCATGGTCTTTTATTATTTATCCTGGATCCCGCGAAACTAATTTCTTAGTAATTTAATATTCGTATTATTTGAGAATCTCAAATTCTCGTCCATATTTCTTATTTTCTGATCTTAAATATTATCAATTTTAAACACTTGTCACTAAAATCTCTAATTAAAAGCATTTCCCAAATTACAAATTCTCGGGTGCGGATTCGAAAATTTATATTTAAAATTCTGAAGTATTGGAATTTGCAGATCTTACATATTTTCAAATTTAACGCTCTGAAAGTGAGTTTATATCATACAAAAATTCTTATATCAAAAATTCTAATTTTCAAATTTAATGCTCTGAATGTGAGTCCTTTATATCATACAAAAATTCTTATATCAAAAATTCTAAATGAATTCTAAATTAATAAAAATGTTCTCTTATATTTGAGCCTCTCAGATATTAGACCTTTCATGTCCAAATTTCCAGATGATGGATTTTCAAATTCAAGAATCAAAGATTCTATTATTCTAAATTTTCCGTGTGAAATTTTATACTTTGACGACTACATTTACATATTTAAATTATGACTATTATTAAAATATTTGCCTCATTTTTACTAACCAAAATAATTAGTCATTTTTATCTCTGAAAAAAAAAAACGATTGAACCTTGAAATTTGAAATAGTTTGGCAGTTTACGGTTGGCCACAATTATTATACAAACATGTCATTATTAACTTGAGTTTTCTAACAATTTCAAAATGTCGAATCAACATGTAAAAATATAAAATGCTTTCTTAAAAATTGTATTTATATTTCTGGTTCTTGGAATTTTAGATTTATAAAGCCCTATTTTGCAACGTAAAATAAAACCAAATTTTATGTTTAGCAGAATATTTTTGTGGTTTGGGAACAAGCACGTTCGATAAAGAAAAATTCTTGCAACTCAAACAATCAAATTTTAACACTGCAAACTTTACACTTTTTGTTAGTCAGCTGCAGTAGTCTGATAAATAGAATGTTATCAAAAATGTAAAACTAATGACAATTTCGTTAGGTTAGCAGAATATATATTTCCGTATAGCGTATAACTAAGAAAGTTAAGAAAGGCACAGGTTACAGTTTATCAAAAAGTAAATCGAGTCTTATTAGTTCTTCTAAATTCTAAATTTTACGGTTCGCAAATCATAGATATGGAGATCTTTTATTTCCTACTTTCGGGATACTGGTCTTTAAAATTCTAGATATTTAAATTCCAGGTTCTAAATTTTTATATTTAATTTTAATTCATGAGCTCTTCAATGTTCAATGATTTCAAATTCTCTTTATAGATTTCCAATTTCTAGATTTCTAGAGTTAATATTCTCACAGTTGTTATAAATGCTTGTACACTAAATTTTAGATTTTTAGATTCTGTGATTCCTAATTCTCAAATTCTGGCCTCTCATAATTAAAATATATATAAATTTTAGAATTTAAGATGCTAGTTAATTAAAATTTTTGTTTTTTTATGTTTTAGTTTCGTTGATCTTATTTTTTCTTATATCTTTCAGTAAACTCTAAATTTTTACAACTAGATTCCCGGATCTTAAGAATTTCCAGATTTTTGGATTCTATGATTTTTCAAGTCTTGGATTCCCATTTGAATTTGGGATTATTGCATTTATTTTAAAATTTTCTATTCATATTTTTATTTATTCGTATGTAAAATTCTGAGATCCTGGAATCTTATATATTACGAAATTTGAATGTTAATACTTACGATCCTTATATTTTAAGATTCTAAATTTTCAACTTCCTGATTTTCATATTTGAACATTTTGGATATTAGACATTTAAAGTGTCTAAATTTTCAAAAAAAAAATTTTGAAATTTAAGAATTAAAGAATTTATAATTCAAAATTTTCCGTCTGAACTTTTATATTTAGACTACATTTATAAATTTCACCCATTCTGAAATTCTATATTCTAGTTGTTGATACTTACTGATATTGATATTGATAATGATTTTTTTATATTGGTTAGTCGATGACATCTGAAATTTGACTTTGCTTCATCTTATAAATTCTTAATTTTAAACTTTGGTTCTTCATATTCTAGATTTAAGTATATCATTAATAAAAATATTATATTTCAAATATTTTAGTTCTGTATTCTCACTCATTTATCTTTAACATCTTGAAATTCTAGATTTCTAAATCTAATAAGAAAATTTATTTCTAAATAGATATCTACTTAAATGATAGATTCTTAGATTCTAATCTTTAATTTAAACTTTTATGCGTAGAGGAGTTTATTGATTCTAATTCTAAACTTTTGACTCTAGAACCGAAAATTTTGTCTTCAAAATTTCATATTCTAAATTTCAAATTTAGTTTTTTTTATATTAAATTAATTATTTATATTAAATTTAATGTTTTGATTTCCTACTTAAAATTAACACATTCAAAGATACAAAAATTTATAATTTATAAAATGTAGGTACTTAAATTTTCAGATTTTAGATTCCTAGACTTTAGTCCTTAGTTTCTGTAACAACTTCATTTTTATATTGAAATTCTATATTTCCAAACTCTATGGTCTGAAATTTTAACAATACTTACTTACTTACTCACTCACTCACTCACTCACTCACTCACTCACTCACTCACTCACTCACTCACTCACTCACTCACTCACTCACTCACTCACGCAGTACTAGTTACTTCTCTTTTTTACTCCTGCTATCCTTCGAAATTTCGTGAGTGCTCTGGATTGAATTCTCGTTCTTTGAATTCCAGTTTCGAGCCATATGTCAAAGTTGGTACATACAACTCTTAAACATTCTGATTTCAATTCTTTTTCTGTTCAAAAACTCAGGCTACTTAAAAGTATCTAATCTTTACGGCTATCAAGTCGATTTAAAAAAAATTGGTTCGTACTTTTGTATTACAAATAAAATGTTAGAAACGAAAACCATACTATAACTTGTTTTGACTCAGTAAGTACTAAATTTGTACAAAAATTCACTTGCACGAATCTACGAACTTAGTTTTCAAATAAAGATACAATTTTTGAGTTATTGTCAAAAAAAAAAAACAAAATCTACATGAAATGGACTACCAAAAATAGGTCCAGGCCAACACTTTATTATACTATAGCAATGTTTTGCGCTTGTAACAACTCTGTTAATTTTGCTGACTCATTTATACCACATCAAACAAAAATATAATTTTAAAGTAGCTTCGCTCTAGCGTCTAACTCTGTTTCCTTCTAACCGTCGTTGGCTATCCATATTCCTAAATATTTGAACTGTTTTACTTTGGTTTAGTCTAAAATGATTTGTTTCTTTTCTGGTGCTTTTTTTACCATGTTATTTTAATGCCAATTTGTAGACTCTAAATCTTTTTAATTGTCGGTGAGTTATATAAAATCATCAGCAAAAACTGTTTTTATTTTGAAATACCCTAGGGTTGCTTTTCTTATTTTCTTTGAAAACTTTTATGGTGTAATTTATTACTGCTTTAAATTATCCTGCACTGCAATGTGTTTCTCTGTCTCATTCCATGTTGTACTTTTAAAGACTTTAAACATTTTTGTTCTCACTGTTTTTGTATAAACTTTTTATAGCTATACTCTTCGTTCTTCCAAAATTTTTCACATTATTACGGTGTTTGAGATATCAATGAAACACCTGAGAAACGCCCGATCATCTTTTTTTTATTATTCTATGTACCTACTATAACCGTCAAACTTACATCTACCCTGAAACCATTTTAGGCACAATTCACGTTCAAATTCAGTTTTAAGTTTTTCCGTTAGAATGGATGAAGAGTGGAGGTGCCTCGATATTTTCACATTTTTTGTTGCCAGTCAGATGACAATTCGTTCGTTTCCACTAGTTTGTTGAATCTTTAGTTTGTTTTTTTCTATTACTTTCTGCGTTCATCATAAAATGTGTCCAGAGCTCTCCTCTGTCTTCAGTTTTCTAATCGTCGTCATGAATTCTTCTGCTGCTCTTGATTACGTTTTTGTATCTGGCAGTTCGTTGCTGTAATTCTTCGATCATTCCTTTAGTAGTTAAGCTGTTTTTTTTCTATATAATTTTTCTATTTAATTCTTCTTTCTATATCACCATGACGTCATTTTCTTTTGTTCGTCCTTACTTCTCGCATAGTTGATATCATTATTTCCTTTTCTTTTAATTTTTTTATCAATCTATAAAACAGTTTATGGTTTGCAATGTTTGCATCTATTATACCAAATTTATAAATGTAGTTCTTTCCATATCAAGTTTGTCTTTAAAATGATAACAATAATGACATGTTTCGGAAACAGAGCTACCAACACAATTAAAATTCCAAAGCATGCTCCGGCGCTGTTTTATTATATCACATGATACTACACTGCAAAAGTTACAAATAAATGCAGTTACTATATAACTGCCTACAAGAAACAAACTTACTCATTGATAAGCAAATTCGTTGTATCTTATAAAGATAAAAAAAAATAAAGAGAACAAAAGTTAAAAAATTATTAATACGGGCAGTTGATAGATTTATGTAACGTGAAGCGAGGTGCAGCACTCTCACAAGTTCCCACAATTGAAGTATACAAGCGATTTGTTCTATAACCGCCTTGATTGTACACATCATAACTCATGGTATTTTTGAATAAGTTGCACGCTTAGTGTCATGATTGTGCAGAAAACACAAAAGTTTTTGACGTTTACTTTGCAGACATGTACAATAACAATTCCTAGAATGCGTGAGCGTTGTGTTATCAGGAAGTACCGCAAAGTCAAGTTCAATCGGATGGCTGTATTTTCTCTTAAGAACCAATAAAATCTTTGGTAATGTTGCAGTTTAGCACCCTGAAAAGTGCGCATGCGTAAACTGGCAGCGATTTATCCCGAATGGTTTACAGTGTTGCCAAATTGTTTAAGCATCAAATTTCATCTTGGTCATATGTACAACTTGCTTATTTTGAACTTGAGGTCCAAATATCACAGCTCGAGCAAATTTTGAGACTGTTCACAAGATTTGACCAAATTTAAGCGTCGGGATTTACCGGCTAGGGATATTGTTAACTTATGAGTTGCATGTATTGTTTTGGAGATATTAACAGTCATTTGACAAAAATTTTCTACCGTATGTTTAATGTATTAACTTTTAACTGTATTAACTTCAAAAGTAAAAATTTAGGTTTTTTTTTTAGACTTTTTATTTCAGATTTTTTAGATTTTACGAACTGTATTTAAAACACTAGTGTTTATTTCAAATTGTCACAAATCATCGTTCCGTTCCGAGTTTGATTCTTCGATTTCGTTGAGTTTGAACTGAGATCTTAGCTTCTTCACACCCTTTTAATTATTCACATATTCTATAGGTATTTTTTTGATTTTTTATTTTCTTTATTTCTACTTTCTTTTTAACTTTTAAATTTAATAAAGATTTTTTTTAAGTTTCACGTATTTTTTATACATGACATTTTTTAGAGTTGTTTAAATACTTTGGGTCTTTTAAATGTGTTGAATTATTTAAATTATTCTTTGGATTTGATTTCTAAGATTATTAAATTTTTATAATTGTTGCATTGCCTTCGCAGCCTTTCTTTCCATGACAAATATTTTTGGGTTGTTTGTTAAAAATAGCCAGAGTTTGTAGTTGTAGAATGGTGAACATCTAATTATGCATATTCAAAAATTTCGACAATTTATTCAAAATGTTAATTAGAAAATTAAAAATTTATAAGTTTAATAAAACTACAGTTCCAAAATTACAACAAAAATTAAAATTCAAAAATTTTTTGAAACCATGCAGTAGCATAGCTAAAATTTTAACATATAAAATGATTACGTTCAAGGTATAATAAAAAACAAACAGCCCGATGATATAAAAATAATAAATGTTCTAAAAACTCTGGCAATTTGGTATGTATAGTAATACTTACACTAAAGAACTAGCTTTATAAAATTCATATCGAGACACGATTTAAGTTTGTAAAAAGACTGTCATAAGCAAAAGTGCTCTTGAGTTTTAAAGTTTTATAAAACAAGTATTTTATACAATCTTTTTTTTTTATTTTTTATATTTTTACATTAAAAACAATTATTTTACAAAACAAATGAAATTTAATACTTTAGGGAATTTTGTAAAGCCTTTCAAAGTTTATCTTTTAAACTTCAATCAAGTAAACTAAACATCATTGTCAGTTTTCCAAAGTGAAATCGCAAAATTAGTGTTAAAAAATGAGTTCAAAAATTCCGCTGCAGATACCTCGGTTAATTTGCTATCACTGAAAATTTTCTGTTTCTGCTTTAAAACTGTCAGCCTGTCACATTGATATTTGACATTTCGTCCAATGTGTATTATCAACAGAAAAAAAGTTCCTAGATTTTGAGTTTGGTAATGGCTTATTAACGCATTCAAAATGACTGCGGTAACAGCTTTGTTACAGCAGCAAATTAGAAAAAAGATGTTATTCATTAAAAAAAAATTCAAAACTACAAATAAAACTATTATTAAATTTAGACTAAAATTTAAAGATTGCAAATTCCAAAAATCCTAAAAGTTTTAGAAAATAGTTAAAATAGGTAGAGATATTGTAGATAGCTTAAAAATCTAAAAAATTGTGGTAAAAATTTTAAACCAACATTAATTTACAATACAGTTGTAAAAATGATAATAAGGCCAAAAGTTTTCTGAAGACCACAAATTTTAAAAGTTGTGAAGTTCTAAAACTTTAACAAAATTTAATCTTAGGAAATGGAGTTAGAATTAAAGTTAGAGTTTTAGAACTAATGAGATGTATTGAAGAATGTTGCTAAAACCACTGAGATTCTTGGACTTACTCTCAAAATAAAAAATCCTATTATGTTCACCAGTTTACTGATAATTTAAAATCGGTAATTGTGAAAAATTGTTTTGTAATTTCCAAAATCATCAAAAATTCCTACATTTTTATTTCAAGAAGTTGTAAAAACTTTTTGGATAAAAAAAGTTTTTAAATAGTTATAAAATAGAAACTTTCCCTATGCATATACTTAGCAGGGTTCTGTCAGAATTTTCCAGCTTTCCACGTGTTACATACAAAATTTTATCTATTTGTTACTTGAAAAGGAATTGTTTATTTTGTGTATTTTTTACCAAAAGTGGCTTTCTAATCAGTGGAAAAAATAACATTCCCCAACTGAGTTTTAATACCAATGATGCATTCTAAAAGCTTTAAATGCCTCAAAATTAAAAAAGAAAAAATAACTTATTTGTGTCTCCACTATTTGAATCTCTGTTTTAAATTAAAAGTTTCTGAATGCTTCGAATCCTTCGATTTTAAATTCTTGCACATTTTATATGCCATATATTCTTAACATTTTTTGAATTGTTTAAAACATGTTTTAGATGTTTTAAATTTTCTTCTAAATCATCGGAATTGAGCTTTTTTGTTTTAGAAATGTTCAGTTTATTCAAACCCTTTGTAGTTGTTAGGATATTCCAATGGAAAAAACGATATACTTACTAGTTCCGAGCAAATCATCAGATTTGATTTTATTATTATTGCTGACATTTTGAAAGTTAGATATTTATCTAATATTTATAAATTATGAAGAGACCATCTTAATATAAAATATACAAAAACTTTAAGAACGTAATTAACTCATCAAGCTTAAAAATACGAGCAAAAAATACACAAAAGTTAACATAAGTAAATGATTTTTTTATAAAACCTGCTCTTTTGTAATAACCAATTAAATTGAATGTGATATGATTTTAAAACAGACAAAATATTTCTTAAAAATTTTATTCTCAAAACAATGCAACAAATAATTAATCATTAAAATAAAATTTTGGTTCAGTTTGCCATAAATTAACCTACCCACTTCCTTTTGCATACTTTTGAGTTGTAGGAGAAGCAGTAATTTTATTAGCTAAGATTATGAAATTATTTTAAAGAGAAATCTGAAACATTCAGCGCCACGGGCTAACAAACTCAAATGTTATCTTTGACGCACCAATGTCTCCCACAAGACATCAATTTTAATCAACAATATAACTGGTTTTGAAGCATTACATTTTTTTTTAAGTTCAAGATAAGTTTGCCTAAAATATTCTGTGTGATAACTAAAAATAGCTAGTTTATAAGATTTTGCCTATAATTTCCGCTGATTTATGAATTTATAATTCGCTTTATCGTGAAATTTATAGACATTAAACTAAAATAAGTGTATAGCAAATTTAGTCTGTTGTTCAAAAATGGTGGAGGCGCCGGGCGAGCGCACCCGCACTCTCTCCACCATTAAACGAATTTATCCTGACTTTCCCAGACGGGCCGCCGGTGATAATCCACCACCCCCTTCTCCCCTAATAACCCCCATTGCTGGCCCTTGAACTCGCACACAGAGCGCACCCGACATGAATATCTCGTGGTGTAAATTGGACACTTGAAGGCATCCACCGTTGCCACGGCAACTCCCAGAGGGCACACTTGGCGAAGGTGGTGAAGTGTATGACGTCGTTTCCTCTTCGGGTAGCGCCTCCAGCCTCCTTTCACACCACCGTTTATTGTGTCAACACCGCCGATTTTCATTTAAGATTTATGATTTTTCAGAGAATCTCCTGCACGTCACTCCACCGAGTCTGCTCGGACTGTCCTACCTCACCAACCACTCGACGTCGATAGCCAAGCCGGTAGCGAGTAGGCCGCATTTCAATCCGCATTTGTTGTTGGCCCACTGCAGGCCGCAGCCGTACTTAACAGGTAAGATACTAAAAAAAACACACTAAAAGCCTCAAATAATCGAGAAGACTTTAGAAATTTGAAGTATGTTGGTAGCATTGTTTCATATTCTACATTGTTTGTCAGACAATTTTAGGTTAAACATCATTGTTGACATTTTTTGTGACAGTTCTGGAACGTCAAACGGTAAAAAAAAGACAGAGATAACAGAGCTACCAACTAAAAAAAAAGCACAGCCCTACAGATGCTATCTAAATACAAATTAATGTTCTTTTCCAACCATACAAGTTTTAATGCACTTATCTATGTACCAATCTAACAAACTTGATAACGTTCCTATAAATTGTCAATTTTATCTCCATTTCAATTCAGCTTGAGAATCGATTTCTCACTTATTTCTCGCTTTCTTCCACTCGTTCCCTATAAAATTTTAATGCCTTTCTTATTAGTTACAACGCCGGTTTCTGGTACCCAATCCGCCGTGTTTCCGCTTCCTGGTACATTTCCATGGGCACACAGCGGTCGAGGAAAACCTCGTCGAGGGATGATGCGACGTGCCGTCTTCAGCGACCTCCAACGAAAAGGCCTCGAAAGGAGATTCCAAATCCAGAAATATATCAGTAAGCCGGACAGGAAGAAGCTAGCTGAAAAACTGGGCCTTAAAGATAGTCAAGTGAGTATAGAAAAAATAAATCTGTTCGTATCAGACGAACGACCCTTGTTAGGGTGCCATCAGAAACATATGTTACAGATCTAACACAGTGGTTATAATAGTGGAGAGTCGGAAACAGGGGGAGGAATCTATTATGTCATCGATCAATCCAGGGGCGGATTAAGAAATGATGCGTTTACTTATTTGCGTATAATTAATTGTTGTGGGAGCAAAATTATAGACTTGGAAATTAATCAATTGGGATAAGTCAATTTTAACATAAAAAAACAATTTCTGGATCCTTTTTTAGTACCTGAACAAAAAAAGGTTCTGAGACACATCGAATAATTTAAACCTCCAAAGGAAAATTTGTCACATCAGAATTTTTCACAATTACTAGACGACAATTTTCAAAATTTTGATAAAAAACAATAAATGTGTCTCTTCTGAAAATTTCAAAGCCTTTTAGACGTTATCAGTTTTTAAATTCTACAAAATTCCTCTTTAACTTTAAACCAAAATCTGTGAATGTTAAACAAGATTAGTGCAGACTTTAAAATTTTGAAATTTAAAATAATTTGACAATTTAACGAATAGAAAAATTGATAAATTTTGATTTTCCAGTTTCTGATACGGCCTGAAAATTTCCAAAACATTTCAAAGATGTCTAAAGTAAAATTTTCCAATTTTTTTAATACTTCGTATCATTGTCAAATATTAAATTTATTCAACTAGGTAAATCTTTACGATATCAACAAATTTTAAAACGTTGAAACTGACACTTTTGGATACTCTTACAATGATTCAAAAACAAAATTTTTAGCGTCTACAATTAAAAAAAAAAACATTAACCTCAAAATTCTTTTTCAAAACTCGTAAAACTGGCATTTCTTAAAAACGTGTTTTAGCATAGTGAAATATTAAAAATGAATTTTATGCCAGTGAAAGTTTAGAAGTTTTTAAAACCCTTTCAAGCTTCTTGAGTACCTCAAAAATAATAATTTCTACAATTAAAACTAAATTTCTAATGTGAAAGTTCCAAACTTTTCAAAGTCGTCGAAAGCTAGAAATTTTTCCAAACGTCTACACTCGTAAAAATTTTTCAACAATTATTTAGAATTTTTATAGCCGTGTAAAGCTCAAAAGCTAATTAGGTGAATTACTTGCCAAAAAATAAATACTTACCAATATATATAAAATTATTTTTTAATAGAAGTAAAATTTTGAAAACTATACAAATTTCATTCCAAAATAAAAAACAAAAAAAAATAAAAATTACTTTCTTAATGGCTTCAATCTTAACAAAATTCCACAAGATTTCAAGCTTATCAAAAAAATTTCCGATCTTTTCACTGTTATGGTTTTAAAAAATTTTTTGAATCTTACATAGGTAAGTTCTGTTACATTTTGAAATCTTCTATTAGAACAATTTTTACTAGAAAATCTATTAGAATAACATTATTCAACGTCTGACAAAATTCACTAATTTTTGAAACTTTGTCAAAAATACATATAAAAATCGAAAAAAAAAACAAAAAAAACAATGTTCAAATGTTTGGCACTTCATGAGAATCTTGGCAATAATTAAAAAAAAATATATTTCTGCAATGTCTAGAAATTCTGGTAAATTTTCAAATAGTGCAAATTCTGAAATAATAAAAAATTCAAATCTCTAAAACCTAAATAGTTTAGAGATCTGTATAATGTATATAATTTGTATATTAAAAGTGTTAACATCTTTTAAAATAATAAAAAATTAATAAAAAAATGTAATCGCATTTAGTATACATCAGAACTTTTAGAGAATTTATAAAAAAAAAAACATCATTTGGTAAATTTTCAAACCTAAAATTTTGTAGACATGAAAGCATTTTAAACTTGTTAAAATTCATAAAATTCCCTACATTTAAAAAAAAAAACAAGAAAATTTTCTTCAAATTGTTAATGGTCTTTTCTCGAATAACGTAAAACCGAATAAACAAATTTTCAAATTGTGTATAATTCCAACGATTAATTTCTGAAATTTAAAAATAAATAAACATTGAAAAATTTTAAACCTAAAATCTTTGGAAACTGGAAAAACCTGAAAACCTTTGTAAAAAAAAACAAAAAAATCCAAAATTTAAATTTCCTAAAAGACAAAATTTTTATTTCTTAAATATTTATATTGTTTAAGAAAATTAGGTGTTATTATAGATTACTATATTATAAATTAATAATAATCAGACTAAAATTGTTGATCCAAAACTTACCAAATTTCCTCAAAAATTTTCGCAGTATTTAAATTATAAAATTCCCTAGGCCTTAGTTAAGTCTTTAAAATGTTTTAAATCAATAATTACTTAAAATTAATATACCCACAAATGCAAAAACTTAAATCTGTGATTTCCTGAATTTTAAATTATTTAATGAAATCTGAAATTTCTTTACATCGAAATTTTTAAGCAAGCCGGAGAATATTTGTAGTTCTAGTTTATCTAAAATTTCAATTTTAAAATCGTAATTTAGGTTACGATTTAAGTTAATTTTTCCAATTATTTTTCTAGGAAAACTTTGACTAAAATATTTTAAATCAATTTTATTATTGGTAGCAGCAAAAAAAAATAATTAAACGAACAAAATTTTTACTTTAATACCATTTAGATATTTTAAATATTTCGTTGAAACTGCTCCCATATTTTTATACTGAAGTCAATACAGGTGTGCCTTAAAAAAATCTTCTATTTTATATCCAATTCGCCTTACATGCGTTCCAAATTTATTTTAGTTTTAGAGAAAGAACAGAAAGCACCCTTATAACAAACTCAATTAACAGAAAAAAATCGCATTGTTTTTTCAGTTTGCAAGTACTTATTTTGACAAAACTTCATATTTCCAATCACGCGAGCATGAATTCAATAAAACCTAAAAACGCCAAAGATGTATCGCCCTTATAATTGCCCTCGTCCATTATCCTCCTTTTGTTGAAATTCATACATCCGGCATCCTCTCATCATCCCTAAGTCCTGACGGCCAGTTTATATCGCTACTTTTTCATCATAGGGGTGGCAATACGTTGTGATTTGAGAGAACAGCAAGTCCGTCGAGGGTTGAAGGAGGGGATGGTGCGATTGCTATTGGTTCACTTTCTTATATAATCTTCGAGAGCGATCCGCCTTTAGAAGTGTACGCATTTTCGACCCTAAAGACTCTTAAATACTCGTTTGAAATCATTTCCTTTACGATAAAATCCATTTTAATGGGATTTAATTGTGATTGCGATAAGGGTTGATTGTTTTATGCGACGTTGAGGGTGACATGAGGGTTGTTTTAAAACAAAAGCTTTTTAACTAAGATTGAAGCTAGAAGTGAAGTGGTTTTAAAAAAAATACTGCATTTTTGTGACGGAATGATAGTAATTTGATTCAGAGGGGTGGGTTTAATTAACCATAAAGTCTACATAACTAAAGTCATTATGAAAAGTTTATCGAGTTTTACGCTGGTTTATGTAGTCTCGTAAAAGTTTTTATACGGGGTAAGATTCGCCGTTTTATTAAAGCTTTATGGAGTCTACATGAAAGATAATTTTATAAAGACGCATCTTTGCAGACATTGTAATCAAATTTATTAATTTTCCTGCCTCCACGCAAATCGTAAAACATTTTCATTGAATTTAATTTAATTTAGTACCATTTGGAGACATTTTATAACAAATTAAAGAAATTTGGTTGGTAGCACTGCACAACTTGACGGGTCCGCGATGAATGACAGTGGTACCAACACGCAAGATAAACGTCATTACTGCATTTATAATTCGTTTTCTCACATGGATATATTTGGTCTTTCAGGTGAAAATCTGGTTCCAAAACCGCCGAATGAAATGGCGCAACTCCAAAGAAAGGGAACTTCTCGCCGCCGGTGGTTCCCGAGAGCAGACCCTCCCTAACAAAAACAATCCTCATCCAGATCTTAGCGACGCCGACGGCGACAAACCCAAGCTGGATCTGACAGACGTGCAGGATATTTCACCGGTGAATTCCCCCGATCGAGAAACAGGAAACGGAGGCCACTGTCATCCCGTGCAAAATTACCAAATCTACGATGGAGTAGATTATGACAGTTCGAATGATAGTGATGAAGAGATCAATGTTACATGATTTGTTTATTTTGAATTGTTCTATTTGTTGTAAATATATTGACAGGTGGAAATGACCGCCAGCACGTCGACGAGTGAGAAGTAAAGTCATTGCACAATCATATTTTAACAACTCATTTCATGTACATGTAAAAGTTTATTAAATGAAAGATATGCCGTCATTTAAGGTATTGTAAATATTTACAATGTATGTATGAAAGAGTAATAAACGAGGATGAATGAGTTTTATTGAGTTTACTAAGTTGTTTAGGTACAAATTTATAACTGTTGTGTTGGCAGCTCTGCGTGTTTGACATTTTAAGGTTAACCACGAACTTATTATGCAAAAATGTCATATATGACATTTACACTCCTTCTTTACAAATTATAATTAACAAAACATAACAAATGTGTAATCCCAAATATATTAGTATACACGTTTACCGCAAGGGGCGCCACAGTTCGACGTTTTCATCAGTACAGAGACCTGTATTTCTCAAATCATAGTTCATATAGATGTCGTTAAAAAAGCGACACAACCATATAATTATATCGCAGAAAAATATGTGTTTATTACACAAAATTTGGAAATTTAGACTTCTGTTCAAAGATTTTATTAGCGAAAAGCAAAAAAAAATTAAAATTAACATGGCGACTGTCAGTGTCAGCAGTTAACAAAAAAATCTGTAGATGTCATTTTTTCTTTGTCTAATCCACAATTCGGATTGTTTGATTTCGATTCGTTAAAATTACGTTGATTCCAGAATTTTGTTCTGTTTGCTTCTTCATTTTCTACATTCTTCATTATTTTTTTACTATCATTACTCGACTTCAAACTTTTCTGATGGAATTCTATGGTTGACTCTTCTATTTCGTCTTGTTTCGTTTGTTCTTCTTTGAATTTGTTCACTTGTGCTCTTTTTGTTCACTTTAAAGTTTGGTTATGTCCTTGAAATGAAATTAAACATTCTATTTTAAATTTTGGTGGAGCACTCTACTGGTTTTGTTCTTTCTGATTCTTCTATTAATAATTTAGTTCGATTTTCTTCACTTGTTTTCAGATTGCAACTTTTTTTTTCTATGCAGACTTCTTCTTCTTCTTCTTCTTTCTTGTAGTCTTTGGAATCATATCTTTGCGATTTTAGTTTCAGTTTTTGATTGAGTTTGCTCAATAGTTCTTTTTCACCTCTTCGTCGTGCTTGTTTAAACACAACTATATTTTATTTGGTTTTGCCATCTGAATGCTCCTCAACTTTGGTTTCAACTTTCCACATGTTGTTCTTACTAAAAGTGCGCTCTTCTTCAAAATGATATCTCGCTTGAGCTTCATTAAACACAATGAGTACCTTAACTTCTACGTCAATCTAGTCGATGGTAATCAGGACGTCTTTTGGCACACTGGACCGACAGCAAATAATGCTTTTGTACACCGTCGACTTTTGTGCGTCCTCTTCTTCCTTTCTTAATCTTCTTCGTACGTTACTTGCGTTCTTATATTCTGAATATTGATCAGCCAAATCATCGATGGGTGTGAAAAATAAAAGTTTCTTTAGCGGAACAATATTGATTTGTACATTTTATGAGGTTCATTTCAATTTCAATTATCATTTTTAGATCTTGGATGCTTTGAATTTTTTATATTTTTCAAACTTTTTGATCTTTGATCTTTGAGATCTTTCAAATTATTTATAGCTTTAATTTTTGCAAAACTTTTTTGTTCTAATGGCATGCATTTTGAATTGTTTAGATTCTTTAAACTCTTCTTCTCAAGTTTTTTACTCTTTCTGTATTCTACAAAAATTTTTCGGCTTCCTAAGTTATTATTGAAATTCTATTTTATTGAAAGTCTTTAGACTCTCAGAACTTCTTAGACCTTTCAGACGTTTTGAATTCTTTAGACTCTTTGAATTTCTTAAGTTTTTATATTCTCCAGCTGGATTTCCAATCCTAATATTTTTAGAGTTTTGAATTATTTGTAATTATTTTTTTATTCAATTAGATTTTGTTTCTTTAAATGATTTCTGTTTTTATATTGGATAACTGTTTTTATCTTCTAAACGCTTTAGATATTCAATATTCTTTAAATTTCCTAAATTATTTAGATTCTTTAGAAGGTTTATATTTTCTTGGGTTATTTATTAATTTTTACAACTTTTAACTTATTTAACCTTCGACTTGTTCGGAATTTCCATATTCTCAATATTTGATTTCTCTTGATTTTTCAGGTTTTTTTGACTATCCTTCAAATTTTTGTTTTTTAGTATTTTTTTGAATTTTTCACATACTACACTATATACAGCGGATTATATAAAACTTTTCAAACTTTATACTTGTTGCTCAATACTTCAGACATTTGAATTAATTAAATTCATTTATTTCGTTGAATTTATTCTTATCGATGGTCTTTTTATTTATTTATTTTTAAATTTTTGACATGATCTATCTAGCTCTTCTTTGATACTTTTAAAATTCTGTACATGTTCCAATTAATTTTTAAAATCTCTGTTGTTAGATTTATTTTAAATTCTCTTGAATTGTTTCTAACTATTCGCTACATAAAAGTCTTTAAATTTGTTGAATCCTGTAATAGTATATAAAAAAAAGTTTTATAACCGAACTGTTTCACATAACCATAACCTAAGTTTCGATCACACTTCACTTCCGGTTAGATGACAAATTTAACCAATTAAGAGGCAAAAGAGTCCACGTAGTTTTATTGTCAACTGATCACCCAGTATATATTTTTTTGTAGCTTCTATGGAATTTTTGAATTCTTATTATTCCTTTCACATTTGAATGAAAATAAATTTAAATTTCCAGCTTCTTCAGCTTGGAACTTTTTTCAGAGTTCTTTCTTTTTAACTTCTTTGTTGTAGATTTCCATTTTCTATGGTTTTAGTTCTTTGCTTTCTTCTTGCTATATTTTTTTCCTCATCTTTTATTCTTTATTAAAACAGAACTATTCTTTGCCCCTTTCAACGGACTAATCTTTTCTTTCTACTAGTATCTTTTGCATCTCAAACCTTTAACACAATTAGCTTTTATTTTCTCGAATTTTTATGTTGGCCTTTCTTCATTATTATCTTATTAGTTTTGTCTTTATTATCCACAGTTTAGGTACAAATTGTTGAGCAAATGCTTGATTGTAACCTCCACATCTTTTTATACGTTGGTAGCAGTAAAACATTAAATTTTAATAATTTGTAACTGTCATTCAACATTTGTATTTATTTTCAAACCATCAAAGAGACGACATGAAATAACAGGCGGAGGTACCAACACATTTCAAATTCCACAGTCGGTTGGACGTCGTTTAAATTACGGTATTTCCAATATTTCCCGCAAGATGTTGCCCTTTTTCCACTTGAGACATAGATATATTATAACTAGATAAAGTCATCCTATTTGAAACGTACGTCTGCTCTTAAAAAACATATCAACGAAATTGGTACATCTCTCCATCTCTTTCTAACTTCAACTCGACGAATCGGTCCAAATCGGTCAAGACAAGAGACTGCGCGTGCTCAGTGTCATTTGAATAATTGTTAATTTTACAATTATTTGGTAATGTTTCGTACTAAATGCTTCGAATAAGTTATACAGCGATGCCCGCAGTTGTTTCTTCCACATTTCACGATACTTCAAGGAGATTTTGTGTCATCAGTGGAAGCCGTCAAATTTTAGCTAACAACGTTAAATTGAAGTTAATACTAAAATCGTAAGTAGAATTTACTTTTTGGACCACAAGAATGGATAGTCTTACCAAGCAATTAGAAAGAAAATGAATAAAAACTCATAAATTTCAACAAATTCGTTTGACAGTACCTCTCTAAAGGATAGCGCTATACAAAATGTACACATTGATAGAGACAGCGATAGAATGGACGTCTTGCTGAACCTTTTGCCGTATGGCTGTATCTGGTAATAATAAATCTAAGTTATTAACCCGTAGATTTATTATTACCAGATGCAGCCATACGGCAAAAGGTTCAGCAAGACGTCCATTCTATCGCTGTCTCTATCAATGCGTACATTTTGTATAGCGCTATCCTTTAGAGAGGTACTGTCAAACGAATTTGTTGAAATTTATGAGTTTTTATTCATTTTCTTGCTAATTACATGGTAAGACTATCCATTCTTGTGGTCCAAAAAGTATATTCTACTTACGATTTTAGTATTAACTTCATTTTAACGTTGTTGGCTAAAATTTGACAGGTTCCACTGATGATACAAAATCTCCTCGAAGTATCGTGAAATGTGGAAGAAACAACTGCGGGCAAGGCTGTATAACTTATTCGAAGCATTTAGTACGAAATATTACCAAATAATTGTAAAATTAACAATTATTCAAATGACATTGAGCACGCGCAGTCTCTTGTCTTGACCGATTTGGACCGATTCGACGAGTTGAAGTTAGAAAGAGATGGAGAGATGTACCAATTTCTTTGCTATGTTTTTTAAGGGCAGACGTACGTTTCTAATAGGATGACTTTATCTGGTAATAATAAATCTATGGTTAATAACGCTGCTACTGCCACCTAACGGTCGATAGTTAAAGTAAACTTATTTCGCAGATAGCAAACTGTAACGTCATATGTTATATAGAACGATCATAAAATTTGTAATCGAATCATCCTTAAAACCGAAAACGTTGATAAGTTGTTGCTTACAACAAAATCACGAACACTTTTAGTAACTGTTATAACAGTCGAATAAAATTAATGTAGATTTCTTGAAAATGAGCAGATTTTTGATACCGTCCTCTTTTTAACTGACATTTTATTTGACATGTGTAAGTGTGAATCAAATATCGACATACGATTTCCAACGATCACTCGATTACAAATTACGTTGATGGCTCGAGATGACATGTATAGGTGAATTCATTTGTATCGGTCTACTCGACGAAAAGTGAGGTTGGTACTGCTACATTCTAATACTTTCTCCGACGTAAATTGAAAGCTCTGCTCGGCTGTTTTAAACTTCAAATTTTATTTAACACTTAATTTTTATCAACAAACGTAGAAAAACGTAACCTTATGCCATGTCTTGAAAACAACTTTATACCACTCAGTTAAAAAAAAAAAAAAAAGAAAAACACCACAGAGTGGACGAATAGAAACGAATTTCAGCATACTGGTTAGTTCATTTGAAAATTTCCACCGATACCCGCCATAGCGTTGTATTTGGGAAAATATTTAACCTATAAAACCGATAAGGGACTTTTTAAACCAAAAAATTAATTTTATACGTAAGTAATAAGAAGGAATAATTAGAATAAAAAGTAACAATTGAATGTACCGATGCGTAAAATTACCTAGTCGCTATGGTTACGGCAATTATAGAATAAAATACAACATCAGCACACTACGTACACTAAACTTGCACTTTTCACACTTACATCATAAATAACTATTCATCCCAATTTTAAACACACGTTTCATAAATTCTTGCAACATTTACCAGAACGATTTATTACACATGAGACATCACCATACAAAAAATATCTTTGGCAGACTATTAAAACTAAATGGCATTTTTTATTCCTCTACAGTGGCACTCTCGGTTCCGCTCTCACTTTCTTCTGTGGTTATTTCTACTTTATACAGCTCCAATAACTTCGACGGTGCATCCTCCGTCTCTTCCTTCTTAACACTTCCGTTTTTCTTACTACTCTCTTTTAACAACTCTGCCAACTTCAATGACGCATCATCCGGAATGACGGATTTGGCATCGATTTCGCCAACGGCGATTCCAGGTTTTGCTCCTGGAGGCAACTCTTGCTCGTTTTGTGTTCTCTGCTGCACACTTTTGCTCCATGTCTCCAACCACTTTCCTCCGTCTGTATCCACAACTTGTTTGTCTTTTTGTTTCTTCTGTTGTTTATCTTTCTGTCTTTGCGCATACAAAGTGTTAGATAAAGTATCCAGAGTATTTCTTTTATTGGTTGTGTCTTTGTCCGGTTGATTCCCTAAAGGTTGCGTGTAGGTTTGGGGTCCTAATTCAACCAAAACTTGGAAATCAGCCCTGTTGCCGAGTCTAAAACCCCATCCAATGCGTGAGTCGGTTCCTGAAAAGTTTCTGGTTATTTCCTGGATGGAAAAA
This sequence comes from Cynaeus angustus, assembly GCA_030157275.1. Lineage (NCBI taxonomy): Eukaryota > Metazoa > Arthropoda > Insecta > Coleoptera > Tenebrionidae > Cynaeus > Cynaeus angustus. The sequence continues at coordinate 13,371,490 of CM058065.1, forward strand.
GAGTGAAAGTTACCTTTTTTAATAACTGGTATATTTGAGTAAATTACAGACAGTATAGTTGGGATTTCATCAGGTACAATTAGTGAGTGAGCGCCTGGAAGAACCTCAAGGTCATTAATAATAATAAAAATAATAATAATAGAAAACGAGAAATTTCATAGTTACGTGAGTATAACTTTTTCATAACTCACCAAAAATGTGCACACAGATAACAATAAACCAATAAAATCGCATCTTTAACAAACTTATTGTGTTTTCACTTTCGTTTAGACAAATCGTTGTTAATGCAATTCACTCGTCTCTAACATGCTGCTAGCAGTAGAGTGAGAAGTTAATTATTGGGGTCACATTATATTAAGACTTTCACTTGTTTAAAATAAGTTTCAACTTAAGTTTGTGTTAAGTCGCATGAACATTCTCTTTAAGACATCAAAACTGATTTCTCTCTGACTGATAGGAAAATCTTAAAAGTGGGTAGTTTCTTTGAAGTATGGAGAAGGGTAACTCACAAGATATTTCAAGGTTTCTACTATTATTACGTTGTTAAAGTTATGCAGTGTAATTAAATATGCAAAATAGGGCGTAAATGCAGCTAGACTTCAGTGAAACTGAATAGCCTCCAGAACTCAAATTGGAAAAAAACTTTACAATGGATACTTACATTCCAAGTGAATGTCGCAATGTGTTTATTAATTATAGTTCACTCGTGGAGAAAATTCATTGCAAGGCATATTTGAGTTCCACAAGTTAAGGGGGCACCCAATGTGTCCTAACCTCACTTTTCATTCTTCTCTGTTTCAAAAAAATGTACTTGGTGTGTTCGATCTTCACAACTGGCTCTTGGATGTTATTTGTTATAACCGTGCAATTATTTATTTCAAAATCAGTTGCCATCACTCTAAATATAGGTATCTATTACAAATAGTTCTAACCCTAAATTTAGAAATGTCACAGACCTGTCAAATCAATTTTTATACAGTGCTACCCACAATCACAATTAGAGATTATAAAAATTAAAGATTGAAAAATGAATCTCATGATTGCTAGAAGAAAATAAAATGCAATTGATTTAATGGCGACCTTAATTATCTGCAAAAATTTCGAAAAAATTAAAACGAAAACTGGTTTTTAACTCTCGCAATCTTTGTAGTTTACTCTATAGTGAACTATCACGATGAACTACTTTTAGGTCGCTTGTCCCTAGCTTTAACGCATTTAATTAAATTATTGGGCAGTTGTAGTCTACTTTGCACAAAAACTACATTATGATAAAAAACGAAAACACAAAAAAAAAACGTTTTTTGTATGTCAAAATACACTTTATTAGTTATAGGTATACAACCAACAATACGCAATATTTTAAAATCTTAGTAGATCAACTTTTAATGGTTGCAAATGTTTTCCAACAACTTAATGCCAACTTTGCAATTTTAATTAATTTCAATTAGTAATTAATCATAAAAAAATAATTTTGGTACACTGTCAAAAATGGTAATAAGGGCAGTAACCAATCAAGAAATCATATTAAAACAGAATAATTAAAAAGTGCAGAATAAATTTCATTACAATTTGCTGAAGTTTTTTAAATGTTACAAAACAGGTAAAAAGTGAAAGTAAGAAAGTTAAACATCTGAAGTATTATATCGCAAAAAATCATATTCAAAAGCACATAGTTAAATCATAAGTTATATGTCGAAGTTCTAATTTAAATGCGGATAGTTTGTTATTGAAGTGGTCACACCTACTATTTTATTTTTTTGTTCGTAGTATATGTTTAAAACTTTTTGTGATTCCAATGATAGAAACGAAGAAAGTTAATGATTATTATAGTTTGAAATTTCACTAATTCGAATGCAATAAACTACTGTTTTCTATTCCAAGGTCGAAGCCGAGTTTGGAAATTGAATTGTATTGGTAGCCCTGCCCGTTTCTTTAACAGCTTAAGGTTAAACATTAATTAATGTGCATTGCCACATAACAACTTTGAAGTGGTTAGCAGTGTTACCAACACATAAAAGTACTAGGCCTACTAGACGTTCGCAGTTTTTTAATTTGTAGGAAAAAATTACTTGCGCATTCACCATTTTTACCTGTTTTATCGAGGACATCTTAAAATGTGCGCCAATCAATCATTGATGAATTTTGATAAAATCTCTTTACTCACTCGTCAATGTGCTAAATTATGTACTGCCAAAAACTTTAAATGATACATCCATCTACGTCTAAGCGTCTAAGTTTGAATATTTTTATGACACATAACCTCACTTTTATTTTGGTATTCGTACAGTTTTTTAGACATAAAAAGTATATGCATGGCTATACTAAATTTAAAACTACGTTCATAAAACACAACAAGGTAGACTTTGGAATTTGAATTATGTTGGTAACTATGCTTTGTACTTCAAAACTAAGAAGATTTTTCTGGTTTTCATACTTAAAGTAGAATGAGGTTAAAGACGAATATGCTTCTATTTTCATGTGTCTAGTGAGAAATTTACAATGGCGTAATCGTTAGGTAACAGTGCTACCAACATGTTAAAATAATGCAACTAAACCACGTCTTTTGGTATACATGCACCAAACAAAAATAATTCGTTACAAGAGAACAGATTTTTGCATATTTGAATATTTTAAATTTTGCCTTTATATTTAAACATTTGTGACATATTCTGCATATTACTTACTCACAATTTCAAATTAATTTTTAGAAACCATTAGTACAGTTTTCCTCATATGTGTGGAACACACCAAATCTAATAGTAAACAATTTCTAAAAAATATTCTACGTGCTAATAAGATGGTACAACGCACAAAGAATATAGAAAAACAAAAGGATCAAAAATCAATAAAAATTAGATACAATCTGAAAAATCAAAAGAATCTAAAACTCTTAGTAAATATAATTTACGCAGTCACAAAGAGAGGTCCAACCTGATTAGTGATTATTATCCTGATAAAGAACTTTTCTTCTATAATTTTCAAAAATTTCAGGTTTTGCATCTAAAATTCTTTTTTTTTTTTGTTATTCTAACATTTGCACGGGCAATTTTAATAAAATTTGAAACCACTTCTTTTTTTTGAATTTGTTTGACTACTACCATGTTAGTTATTTACAAATCTATCACTTTAACTAAAAACATTGACGTTACTTCCACAGAGTGGCTGGTAACCAGTACTGAGAACGCAACAATTCGGGGCAACTTTTGGTACCCGCCACTGGAATCAAACAGATTTCAAGGTCACACTCGCTTTTATAAATAAAAATTCTGTCTACAAGAATGATTAAAATGCATTTATTTCTCGTGACAACAATTTTTAAAAGTTGTAGGTACAGGGAAAGTTTTTTCAATTTTAAACAGCAGGCGATAATTTTCACGCTAGTTACAATCGTAAAAATCGTACAATAAATCGATTACCTACTTCACTGCCGATTAAAAAAAAATACATTATTTAACGGACTTGGTTTTCAACAGATTCAAAAATAATTACCTATATGCGTCGACGGTGACTATCCATTGATAGTGTATAGATTTTTTAAATAAGACCTGATGGGCCATGGATTAAGCTGTAAAGACATTTTTTTAACGAGATCCAGTAGAGATTAAATTCTGTTGACATTTAGTTAATCTGAATCTCAATTGACGTATATTTGACTTTCGTTCGACCATAACCTCTACTGCGACAAATTGACAGATGGACTCAAGATGGCGGATGACTAGACGTACTTCCTCAGAGCTTTAGTAGAAGCATAGAATAATTCACTTAGTAGAAGTATAGAAGTAAAATAATAAAAAAAAACTTAACAATTTTAGTTATTAGGAGATAATTTATTTAGCACGCCTGTGGAGCATTTTAATATTATTAAAGTAAAACATATTGCTTGCCGGAACGGATCTATTAGTCTGTTTCTCAAATCAACAGTAGCATGTGCAAACAATTTTTTTGTCTCTTTGCTAAAGTTAGAAGTAACAAACGAAAGTAGCTTGTAATACTTTTAGGTAAAAATATTTAGACAGTCAAGGGGAATTTTCGTGAAAAAATTGAGCCAAGTATATGAACGTTAAATTATTTGAAATCTCATTTGTTAAATTTTGACAGGTCTCTTTTTCCTGTTAAAAAATATAATAACAATTTTAAGAAAAAATTAAGAATTCAACTATAGCATGTCTATAGAAAGTATCGGACATTCCGTTCATTCAAAACCCCAAACTGACGTCTCTTTTTGAACTATAAAAAAAACAAGCAAAGTAGAAACTGATTTTAGCTTAGTCAGTCCTACATTGTTTCCGTCTTAATTCTGCTACTTTGTTGATTGACAATGGTGGTGAAATCTTCAGCGTTAAGAAACATGCTGGATGGAAATTCTCCAATAACGCCAAGGGATACATTAAATTCGTAGATATTCATTTGAAAATCAACTCGCGACGACTAAAGAAATAGTGAAAGAAGAAAAGAAAAATAATGCTAACTATAAACATATTATAATAAAGTTGTTAGTTATTCAAAGACTGATATATATAATTTGATAGTGAACAGTTGAAATAATATTGTTATTTGTAATAAAAGTGCTTTGTGTTAATATATCTAATGTACAAAAAACAACTTTAAAATTTTAAATAAAACGTTTAAATATTTTCATGACTAGTCAATGAAATGTAAATTTTACTGCATTTATTCACAAAATAGTATATTGTTTTATTAGAATAAAAAATGTCAATACTATAGGCCTGAACAATTTTTAGTTTTTCTCCAGATCACAAGTAGATAATGCACTAAGCGGAGCATGTCATTCTTACAAATTGGTCCACTTAAATAATTGAAGATATCGAAAATATTAAAGCACATTTGTTAGTCAAGATTCCTGCCAGCAAAATACAAAAACGATCATTTATGGTGATAAGGGAAAAAAATTTTTAGAAACATGTACAAAAAACTCGGACAAAAATTTTGAACAAATGTCTATTTTTTATTAAATATCAAGACGGAGTGTCCCAGCGACAGGTAGTTGGCATTCATCAAATCAATAGAGTTCCCCAAGAAAAAACCTAGAAAACTGTAAATGAATACATTGGTCATTGTGTACCTCAAAGTTCTGTTACCTTCCTTGAAGATCGCGGAGGCGATATTACTTGTCTCAAGAGACATGGGGGATAGAAATTCGACTGTGCAGTAGAGGGATACATTGAAAAATCTATTAAGCAAAACCGAATCTATTACCCGCGAATGTCAATGAGGTAAATGTAGCTGCTAACGGTGAGACTGCAGCAACGTTTGTCAAATTTGTTCAGAATGACAGTAAAAATCTTAATGGGGACGACAAATCGTTAATTATTTTTTATCAAAGTGGTTGGAGTTGTATCTTCACTATCATGTCACAAATTTCTAAATAATTAAAGACAGTTTTCAAACCAAATGGAAAACGGCACATATAATTTTCCGGATCATAATAAAAAATCTTTTCAGTCCTAGAATTAAAAATTAATGTTCTCTTAATAAGACAATTTCTTTTTTCTTAGTTGCAAAAAAGTTAACCTTAAAAAAGTTAAAGTTTTAAAAATTATATCAAAAGATTGGAGAAAAATAATATTTAACTTCGGTTGTAGAAATTTTTAGAGTTTTTAACTTTTTAACCAAAGCTGCAGAAACTAATAACTTGAAAGCTACACTGAAAAAAATACACTGACTTTTATAGAGATAATAATTTAGATTTATTACAGTTTCGAACAAAAAATCGAACATCAATTTTTCTTTCACCCTTTAAAATTGAATGTAAATCAAACTTTACGATTATTATGATTGACATTTATTATAAGACTGAAACAACCCAAATGTAAGGCTACCCGTAAATAAAAGCAATCTCAGACGTTGTAAATTAGTGTCCAAGAGTTTTTGCTCTGTATGCTTTCACCTACTCGTAAATTGTAAAATGTTTAATCTGCGATGTAAGTAATACTAATACACCTGTATATTGCAGTTTTGTTAAAGTCGTAAATTATACAAGATAAACTTGACTTATACAAACACACGATTTAGAACAATGGACTTCACCCAAGATTCAGAAGAAACTAAAAAACATCGACTTCCGATTAGATTCTATACGTCTTCACTTGCCTATAGATAAATAAAAAGCAATGGGACAAGACAAATCCCTGAAGAACTTCACATCTTATAACTCTTAAATTGCCGGCGATGTTTCCCCTATGACCGTAAATTTTATATTGATCCCAAAAGTACAACTTTTCTTTTTCGCTTCGGCCCTCGACCAATCAAACTTACGGAAAACTTTTACTTAAAAAAAATAGAAACTAGGCAACCAACTTTACATCTAGTTTTGATTCAGCTTAAAATAATAAATAATTTACATAAACCAAACGGAACAGACACATTGAGATTATAATTAATTATTTAGCAACCCTGTAACTTAATTTCAACTGTTATAGATAATGAAATCAAATAAAAGTACCGCAGAATCCGTTTTCAGGTGACGCGTTGTCACATAGTATGCGTTTGTCCTTTTTGCACTTACGTGACAAAAAGAGAGTAGTATACAGCGCCGTGGTCATACTTCATAGTACCTCATTCAAACTTTCTTGTCAATATTTTGCATGTTTTTCAAATGATAAGATAAGTTGATAACACTATATGTATACATCTATATATGTATATAACTAACACGAATATTCTAATTCGTTAGATTTGTTCTTAAATAACTTATAAAATCGTTAGAAGACAAACACACTCAGTTCACGATCGCGCTCAATAAAGGTAGTAACAAGAAATGTGCGCTGAATTATAACAGACAGTTCTCAATATGGCGTTCTGTGGTAATGTGTTGTGAGTGATCAAAGTCTTTAAAAGTGTCGAACTGTAACAGGTCAGTATCAATTAAATTAATAATTAAACTAAATCACACTTAACGATTTAATTTGGTTAATTTTACTGTTTTACGTCATGTTGTTGTCATCAAAGGAAACGGTTTTTTGTAGGTTAGTTTTTTTGACGTTTAATTTATACTTTTGTTATTTATTAGAATTGATCGCAATGAATTTGTTAAAGCGTATTATTAGCTAACTTTTTATGGGTTTTTTCACCCTCATTTGATCAATAAGTCCATTAGGCCCAACCTTAGATTTGCATGTTTAATTGTTTACACCCCCATAAAAGGGTGGTGACTCCCTGTCTAGTCCAACCGTTAATTCCACCGTTGTGTATTTAAATATACAGTAAACAGTTTTTTTTTCTTATCTTCCGACATTCAACGCGTTCAGTCAAGTCTGAAGACTTGGCAGATTTTTCGTTTCTCATAAGTTTGATGTACTCTGACAACGGAGGGATGAGACATGATGATGGTACGAGCCGTTACGAAACGGGTTGACCGGTTTTCTTACATGTTAAGGTCGTTGTAAAGGTTGTTTAAATAGACAAAGAATAAATCTATTGTTTTATGCTTGAGCGAGTGTAAAATGATGGTTTTGGATGGGTTAAATGCATCCAGAGGCTGGGCTGGACTTGCATCATTGGTGAGCAAATGGGGCTTGAGGGTGCAGTAGTTAGCGGAGTTGTGGTTCAGTGGTGTAGAAATTCCTGTAGGATATAGGTCGGTACATCGCCCTGTAAACAATTCGATTGTGTAAGTATAAATTGGAAGGCATTAAATCTTAAAAGTACTAAATATAGTTGGCATAGATATAAAGCTATAGTCGTAAAGTTTAATACCTACGTAAAATCGGTTATTGAAAATTATTCATAAAATTTTAATGACTTACACAATACTACGTTTATTTCTTATGACTTAGGACCGGTGAAGTCTACTAGGTTCATGCTGGTAGCTTCGGTTGTCATGACATCTCAACCTGTCAGTCTAACTTCAAACTGTCAAAGAGACCACGCAGGGCTACCAACAGATCTCAATGTTTTGATGTCGCTTTTATCATATGGTATTTATTTACATTGATATGACTCGTGTTCAAGTTAAACTCAACGTTATATTAGAAACTTATCATTATATTGTTATATTTTTGTGTGAAAGGTGTATAATAGACTCCGCTCACGAAAATGACTGTTCAAATTTTGCTTTCTAATCGATTAAAGCTGTTGCAAATTTAAATTGTGTGCAATAAACGATTGTCCATCACAAATTCCCGAAAGTAATTTTGTTATTTATTTTATGACTGGGTGGACTTTTTACGATCTATACATAGATTATATGTACAAAATGCCTTGTTCTGACTTATATATCATCGCAGGGCCCAAACGGTTAGAATTTGGAACATGATTTTTGGGGAACGTATTTCGTTTGTAGCGTAGGTGCTCACCAAAAGAGGTAATATTGGTCTTTGCGGTTTCCACAATATTGACCTTTTCTTGACAGTGAAAACAGTTGGTTTTCATGATGTTACGAATTCATTTTTTGTCTAGGTTTTTTTATTATATAATAGTAATTTTTTTGTTGAAAGGTCAATGAAAAGGATTTAAGTTGGCTACAGCATGGATTTTGATATTTTTATAAACATCATATTTACATCTTCGTATATTGAAGCCTAACTAACAAATTTTACTAAAGTAGATTGCTTCATATATCTTCCAGATTTCTTCTATTTATTTAACATTACTTTTGAAAATTGAAATTTACAAGGAAAACTTTGGCAATGTGGTCAAATTCTTAGAGTTCAAATTTTTTTAAGACCTAGAAAACAACAAGATTTTTAAAATCACGTGGAAAAAATTAAAATCCAAAAATCCATACAATTTCTTTGAGAATCGTTAAAATTGTAAAACGATCAAAAATTCTAAAGTCTGACATTTTGGAAGCTCCAAAAATTTTTAAAACTTGTTTTATTCTTTCTTACAGTGAAAATGTTTCTGAATTGTGTATGTAGATGTCGAAAAATTTTTCAAGTAAAATTATAAAAGAAATTTGAACAGAATGAATCATTTTTTCTTTCTGTCGGTAATATACTCTTTGGCCAAATTATGGAAAAAAACTCTATAGTTACGGAGTGACTAATAAATATTTTGTATAAGGAACATTAGCTGATTTTGTGGTAAACTCGCCCTAGAACGATTCTTGTAGTGGTTTATATATCAGATTCTTTTTTTTCAACATCCATAGTCTTAGATTACACCGAGGTACGTTTTTACAATCAATATAAGTGATGAGAAAATGAAAATATTTGGCTTAAATGCTGGAAAATTCGCTCGTTTCGCTCGCAATCGTGGTTAAATGTTTTAATTTCTTTGTAATTTAAAAAAAATGTGAAAGGAAAAACTGCAACCTCACGACAACGTCGGACAATGCAGCTAGTCACAGTATATGTGGTTTTAAGTCTCTCTGGTTCAATATCAGTTATTATTTAATATTAGATCAGAAAATGACTTTTCGTAATACAACTTTCCATTGCGCTGAGATATTGTCTCTTGGGAAATTTTCACTTCCACCAATTTGTAAGGTGTTCCAAGAATCTGTGAAAGATATTTCCACTATAGTTCAACATATTCCCGTTGGTTATAAACTATTTTGAGAGATACAACTTTGTTTTATCTATTTTAACACAATTACATATGGTAGATGAACACATCATTTTTGACGTTTTAAATTTGTCAAATTACTTTTATACAATTCTGAGCAATAGATTTTGGACCTTAAAATCAAATATTTGTGTAGTTATTTTTGTCCATTGGTATTCAAAATTTACTGAAATCTAACATGTGTTTACACTTTTTTTGACTATTTGATTTAGGGATCAAAATATCAGAAATGCAAGATATTTTTAGGCCCATGGAATTTGAGTTTTGATCAGTTTAAAGAACGCATCGAAAATTATCGTAATAACTCGGTTACCTTCGAGCAATTTGTCGGTTCTATTGGTTATTCACTACAATTCCACACTACGCATGTGTAATCTTTGTGCAAGTCGGTAAATTAGGATTTTTTCTATCAGAATTAAATAAAAAAGGCTCTATTGACATTCTAACAAATTTTTAGTCTTCAAATCTATTTATAACGATTTGATTAATGATTCTGCAACTTTTTTTCTGAAACATGTTATTTTTGACAATTTTGTTTTTGTTTTTCAAACTTTTGTTGTCATGATTTCACGATTTTAACGCTTCTTCCTATCCGAAATTGTGATTACTCTTTGATTTAGTCATGAATTTCTGTGTAGTGTAATCGAAAAAAAAAGCTGTTGAAAATTGATTGATAGACGTCACGGTTGTTAAATAAGTTAAATATTTTCCATAGAAGTGTTTAATAGTAATCGTTCTTTAATTTTTCTACATTCGTGTTTTTTGCGCATTTTAAGACAAAATTCTAACGAACGGACCTACTCAAAGTGTCGAAACGTTGCCTCGACATAGTTGCTAAGAAAACATCTACTTCATTGGTGTTGTTATGACGCAAACTTGAATTGCGCCATTGCAACTAAACTTGAATTTACTCGTAAAAGTGCAAAAGAATAGTTACCAGAATCGTCCTAGCAACCATTTCGGCGTAATCTGATGTAATACTTATAAATTTTTAGCGTACTTCTGGAGATAAAACGACGGGTGTTGATAGTCAGTAAAACATATTTTTTTCATTTTTAAATATAAAAGATATTTATTTATCATAATAATAATAATAATGATCAGTTATATAAACTTTTAAACTCGAAGCAATAAACTAATACAACAAGAAAAAAAAAGAAAATGAAAGAGAGTAGAGGATTAAAGAGCTCTTCGATTAACAACCCTGCAATAAATTATTATTCTTTTCAAAATAAAGTTAGAGGATTATTTGTCATATTTCTAACTAGCTTGGAATCCTATGGGATTGCTATTAATCACTACCAGCTTGTTTAGCATAAGCACAAATTTCGGCATTTTAATTAATTTGTCGAACTGCTTACTATTCTAGAAGCAGATATGACTTCACAATTTCATCCTTTGCGTCCATTGGAAATTTTATCGACTGCACGAGTGAACTAAATTTCCCGAGTCGATAAAAGGTCTTTATACACGTGTTCAATATTCTGCTCTATTGTATGTATATTAGGTGCAAGCAAATATTACTATAAATTTTGTGATATATAATGATCGCTTTTGAGCATAAAATTGAAATACAGTTCATGTGCTACTGCTACTGAAGAAACGTTTGCGGTGGCATTGAACACAAAAGCAATGTGATTATCTAACAGTCTGTTTTATTCATCTACGTAATTTCTTAGAGATTCAAGGCACTGCCAATGTTTTCCAACTTTTCAGTTGGCTTCCGGAAATGACTTTCGTCAAAGCTCTTAAAATAACTCGATAGAATTTCAAACATCTTTTGAGAAGTTGTAAGATTTTGGAGTCATTCAATAAGAATTCGGTCTGGGTACGAAAAGTTTTTTGTAATTTTGCTAATATAAAGCAGACTTTTGAATGAGCAGGTGCATTATCGTGATGAAACAAAATTTTGTTTTTGGCGGTTATCACCTCTAGGCAATCTATATTCAGCATATCTCTAGTGACATTTAACAGATTTTATGTCTTTTTTTGTGGTTTAATTTTTTTTTTATCTAACACCATGGAATTCTCAATTTTCGCAATGCGAAAGTTTGTAAGGTCCCAAAAATGGACATCTTATAAACTATACAAAAGGAAAACGACAAATAGCAGAAAAACGAATACAAAAGCAAGTTACCTATAACCTCTAACCTTAGACCTATCATTTCAGATGCGGTCGGGCATGTGTACTATGTGGGCGTCACTTTGCATTTGGGAGGTTTACAGCTTTTAGTTGTACATTAGATATCTTTATTGCGTGTCACATTGCGCCAGGTGTTTCGTTTTGAATGATGTATTATTCTACATTTCCTCAATACGTAACCGTTTTAATTAAGGTGTTCTCATAAGCGGCTTTTTTACCGTTTTTCTCTATTTTCGTTTTTTCTTGATTGTTGGTTTCTTTCTGAAGTACAATCACTATTTAATTACGTAGTACGTAGGACAAACTGTAACTACTGTTAATATGATGTTAGCCAAAAGTGGGTTACTGAAGTATCAAACAATGATATAGGAGCTCATCTTCAATCTTCCTTGAAATCACAATTCATTCTTTTAATTAAAATTCAATTCTGTTAATTGTATTTAGTTAATGGTGGAGTATTTGTGTAAACTAAAATGTTTTTTTCCCACACATACGTAATGGTGACTTGTGATTTTATAAAATTTAAAAAATGGCGCTTTGTTGATTTTTATTTTCCACTCTGTTGGAAACTCACCCTCTCACTGCTCAGAAAAAAATACTTGTTTTTAATTCTTTATTTTACAATAGCATACAACAACATTATAGTAATTTTTACTCTGCCTTGATATACTGGCACAAAAAATGGTTTGCAAATAAAACAGTATACAAACCTCAGCGAATAGTTTTATTTCTGTCTTGAGATAAAGTTGGCAACTGCCTCATGTCTCTACAGAAGAGTTACATATTAGTTGACATAATTTTGACAATTGTGAAAATATTAGAAGATGAGCAGTTTTTTTCAGCAAGGTTTGATGTTTAGAGGACATTTTCAATATTAGCTACTTCAAAGCTTTTAAAAATTGAAGAAATTGCAGGAAAAATGATACCTTTTGAGCTAGTTACCTACCTGATTAATATAAAATCGACCATTTTGGCCAGCTCAAAAAAATAATTTTGACATTTTGGTCAGTTTTAAAGTTTGAAGATTTGAACAGGTACAACAAATTTTCATCATTTTCAAAACTCAAAAACCGCATTTTTTATTGTTTGATTATTGAAAAACGTCCTCACATAATTAATTGGGTATTTGTAGATTGAAACTTGTGCTGTTTTTATAGCGATAATATATCTACAGCCTCATACACTTTTTGCTTCTGTCGGTAAATCAGACATTATAATTAATTATAGATTACACTATCTTCTTTAATTAAAGCGTCTTTCCGTTTGATGGATAATTACTCTCAACACATAATGTATGCAAGGTCTTTGACGTTTATCCACATAATCCCGAGAAACTTATTTCAGCGCACAGTTTACTAAGTACACCGCATCTTAATTAGGAATGCGGTAATTTGTAATTTTAATAATGCAGAAGACAGCTCAATGAATTAGTTCTCGGCTTAATAGTGAAAGACTAGTAGTTTATTTTTCTAAACTAATAAGTTGCTACCGCATGCCGTAAGAGGTTTTTTGTTTCTGAAAGCTCTCATGATGAGAATATATGAAAGTCAGACGGATCTAAATCAGGAAGATGCAGCGGATGTCAGAAAATGGAGCACATTTCTGCGGAACCGACACTGGGCGGACACGCGTAACAAAAACTAACTCATGTTTTGCTTTATGGGCGGAATAGCAAATGTAGGAAAATTATAACAGAAGCTAAGAATCCTTCGTTTTGTGAATGGATTGATTTTTTATCTGTTCAGCGGAAAATCAGACTCTTTTGTTGGCGAGAAGATAAAAGAGATTATAATTTCCTGCTCATCAGCGCAGCGTCGGACGATTTCACAAAAAAAAATTACGAAGACTCTTGTTATGAATTTACGAGTGCCTTGGATATTACAGGCGACTCCTTCAAACCAAAACGGAAGAAAAATTGTTCTCAACGATCCAGATGTTTGCAAATCCACATTGAAAATCTTTCATATTTTCGTTCGACGTCTCGGGGAGCCACAACTCTTATTTTAATGCATCCATCGTCTCTTTATTGACGAAGAGTTATAAATCTTGCAATCAGTGTGACAAGTAAGTGGTAATTTCAGGGAATCATAGTTAATGGGTTGCTTCTATGAAATAGGTAATCATCGATGAATGATTGATGGATGTCGAGCGGAAATGGCGCCAGAAACTGAACTCTCCTCGTTTACCATGAAATTCTTCTGGAAATAGAGTGAAAAATAGAAGACACCCCGCCGTGACAAATATGTTAAGGCCTGTGCAACACTAAATGAATGTAATTAGAATGTCATTCCAATTTTAACTCCACCATCAACTTGTGTTAAATTTAAATTTCACGTTCAATGATCCAGAATCGTCGTCACCGAGATAAATTGCATTTTTATGAATAAGCACCGTAACAATATTATTGAAATGGAACAAACAATTTGTTGCACAAAACGGAAGTACAAATGAAAAATTTTTACTCGCTTTTCACAGTAAACAACTTTGAATTAATTAATTATAAATGTTTACAAGACTTATATAATAAAACACAATGCGACCTTAATAATTAAAATGGGTGCGTATGCTTTTCTAGTTTAATTATGTGCTCAGAGAGTATGTAAATGTTTGGTTAAGTTTAGTTAATTAAAAAATAAATATGGAACTAAGAGGAAATAAGCTCTTTGTGGGGACTATTTTAGGTCATCGTAACAAAAAGACAAAGAAACAAACGTCATCGATAGGCAGACAATAAAATTGCATTATTATCACTATCACTCATTCGCTTCCGTTTCCTTTACAACTAACCTTAACAAGAGGTTTGTTAAGAAACGGATTTAAAATAAATCGGATCAAAGCTTCACCTTGGTGACGTCAGAAGTAGAAGAGAATTTAAAAATAATTGTCACAATGAAGCCAGATATTAATAGATGGAAGTGGCGGTGGACTGCAAGTTTTGTGATGTCAGTGATATCCAGGAAAATTCTAACCATCACGTTACTGCTTCTTTTTGTAACCTTGCACGAGTAAAGAATATGCGGAACGACCTCAAAACCACAAGCCATAGTGTGTTTATGTGGAGCTACACAGTTTTTTAATGCAAGTCTTTTAAAATTGCGTAACATGCAAAGTTATAGAAGGAACGACAAACTTAAAGAAAGGACCTGTCATGTGATTTTATAACTCCACCTACGGGTCCCTTTGTTAGTTGCTAAATTGTTTTAGCTTTTATACTAAGTCAACCAGCCAGTAGCTGTTCCGTCATTTTTAGGCACCGTAACCATTTCTATGGTAGTCATTCAAAAATCTCAAAAATAAATAAATAATAAAATAATACGCCAATATATTGAAATTCTAGAAAATGGCGAATAAATTAATTGTGCCAAACACGCCAGGAACTTTAAGTGTGTGAAGAATGACAAAATAAGCAATAAAATTGACGGAAATATGCTCATAATAATGCAGATATGCAAGGATATGCAATAATAGTATACTATACGTGTTTCATAAGACGCTTTCTTGTGGCACGAATGGGCACGAATAGAACGAGTGCCACAAAACAAAGAGCGTCTTATGAAAACAGTATAATATACTATTTTTTCTACTTTGGTGCTCGTAGTTTTACGAAAATTTAAAATTACTGCTTTTTAAATATTCTAGGGATTTTTAAGATTAGGTACTGATTATGTTGGTATGTGTCATATGTCAACCAAAATTATTTTTAATTTCACCAGAATCTGAAATGAATGAGATAAATAATTGTGGTTATGTTTTTTAACTGAAAAGTTGACAGTGTTGACACTTGGCTCGCCCTCGTTGGGCTCGTTGGCCTTCATAAGAGCAATACTAACATAATACGTATCAAAAAAATAACCAAAAAAACCACAAAAAAATAACCACAAAAAGTTCCTTTGTGACACTACTTTTAGACAGACAAAAATTCATTTGTAATACCAAAGTAGAAAAAAATAGTTTATAATTCGATTTTTTCAATTCCTTAAATTGTTTAAAATTTTAGATTAATTGGATTCTTTGTATTTTATTTTATTTTTAGGACAATTTGAATGTTTTAAATTTTTTATATTTTCTTATACTTTTTAAATTTCATAGAAGGCTTATTAGGTGCTTTGATTTTTTTTTTAATATTTCATGAATTGTTTAGCTTTTCTAGGTACTTTTTAAATTTGATGTATTTTGAAATTTTGAAAATTTTTAATTTTTCAATTTTTCAATTTTTAAAATTGTAAAACTGTCAAATGTTTTGTATTTATTACGGTTATGCAGTTTTCTCAAATTATTTTTTAGGCGTGGTTTCTGCGCTTATTTTGAACGCAATATTTTTTTAGATATTTTTCAGATTTTTTACATCCTAAGTAAAGATAAAATGCTAGTTTTTCTTTATATTTTGCACGCTTTTTCGAAGTTAATTTTCTTTAATTTAAAAATTTAGGGAATTCAGTGATAAAATAAAAAGATTTAAGGAGCTTAAAAAAATTGGGGGTAACAGGCATGTTAGAGAACTTAATAGAGTCAAAAAATCTAAAAAAATGGGAGCATTTAAAAGATTAAAGAAGTTTAGAAATTTAAACGGCCGATATAAATATTAAATTAAATACTTTAGGAATTACTGGCAGCTAAGACAAGTTATGAAATTTAAAAAATCTAAAAAGGTTTAATCACTTTAAAGATGGTTGAGGTAACTAGGAAGAAAATTGAGAATTTCTGGTTACGCGAATAAAATTATGCAAGAATTGAGAAATTCTTTCAGAAAAATTCCTATAATTAATAAAATCTAGGACACTTAAAGAGTCCACGGAATTGAAAAGTTCATGGAAATTACTAAATTTTGGAAATTTGAGAAATCCAATGTATGTCATATGTTTATAATCTCTTGCGTTCCCAAGATTGTAGCATTTTTTTAATACGTGTTTTAATCCAGACAAATTGTAAAGGCGACAACCTTCGATCATCCATTTTTGAAATAATTCTAAATTAAATAATAAATCACCGAACGCCTTCACAAGTTCAAGCACATCTGAAGCAAAAAACAGTGTTTGTGTTTAGTCAGTGGCAGCTTTTGTATACAACAACCTAAGCACAATGGTGTACTAGTCTTAATTTGTTGCGATTAACTGATCAGCCAAGAGAAAGCTAGTTAACATGCATTTAAACATTGAGCATTTACCGTAGTTGGGCTTGTCTTCCTAAAAGCATCTCATTGACAGGGAATTATCTGTTTTTGCACATACAAGATAGGAATCTAAGGTTTAGAGACATGTTGTTTCTCAATGGTGTGTAGTCAAGTTTAAGTTAGTCAGACGATTTATGAATCACCTAATAGAAATTTAAAGTTTTCAATCTTAGCACAATCTATTTTTTCAATAAATGTGCAGTTACTAGCTGTTTGACACGTTTTTATCAACGAATAAAATAAACAACTAAAATAACAAACGTACAAGTATTTTTACTATCGGTCTGATTCATCATTTTCGAAATATTTATAATGTATTTTCATTTTGATGCAATTAATATCAGGTATTTATTATCTTTCGGATTTTCCAGAACATCACTCCTGATAAATTTCTGTGTTTTTTTTTTGGTTCTAGAAATCTTTACCGATCGAAAAAATCAATCAATTTTGAAACCCAACTCAATTTAAATCTAAACTTTTATTACCTTTCACAAGCAAGAATATGCAGATTGACCGCAAAACCACAAGCAATAAATTTGTTTGTGTGGAGTATTTTACAATAACTTTAAATTTTGATCAATTTTTTGATCTAGCGATCAAACTATTGAAACAAAATTATGGATGAGTGAAGAAATTGTGGCGATCTAAGGAATGCGAAAGAAGTTAGAAATGTAGGAATTTATAGAATTTAAAGAATGCGTAACCTTTGACAGGTACAGTGAACAGAAAGAATGCAAAAATTTCAACGAATTTATAAATTTTAAGATAAATGTTCTGACAAGATAATGACAACGTTCTGAAGAATTCATACGATTTAAGATATTCAAAAGAATGTAAAGAAAATCTAGCATGTAATGGAATGTAAAGAAAATCTAGCATGTAATGGAATATAAAGAAAATCTAGCATGTAAAGGAATGTAAAAAAAATTCAAAAACATAAAAAACAAGACTAGGAATTTGAGAAGAAAAATGTGACAAAAAAGCAATTCAAAGGATCTAAACAATTTAAAAGCTTGAAAGAATTCAAGAAGCTCAGGTATTTTAGACGACTAAAAAAATTAAAATTTAAAAAATAAAAATAATAAAAACTAAAATTTAAAAAATATACATTCTTGATGAGTCGATTAAAACAAATTAAATAAATAAAATCTATGAATTGAAGGAAAACGAAAAAGGATTATAGAGGCTTCAGTTCAGTAAATTTGGGAAGTTTTTATTAATACTTTATTAATCTAGATAGTTTAGTTGAAAATATATATATATATATATATATATATATAATAAATAACAAACAATAAATAATAAATAATACATAATAAATAAATAAAAAAATAAATATTAAAAAAATAATAAAATTTAGGAGACGCAAGGAAACTTCAGTAATTGGATAAAAACAAATGAACTTATAAAATATACAAAGTTTAAAGAATTCATAGAATTTATAGAATCCAAGAAATGTAAGGAGCTAAATGAGTTGAAAGAAGAAAAATATTCTTAAAAATCCAAAAATGCGAGGATTTGGGAATAGAAATTTATAAAATTTTAGAGAATTCAATAAAAAAGTTAGGGCATTGAAGAAAGATTAAACGGTTTGTACAAATAATAAAAATGAGGAAATCTAAGAGGTCAAGGAACTTCAAACAATTTAGTGATTTCGAAAGCATCAAGAAAAGACAGAAAGTTCAAAGAGTTAATAGACTTCAGTAAATCCAGCAGATTTCAGGAGTCCAATGATTTACGCGAATGCAAAAATTTTTGGGAATTTAAAAACTCATGAAACTTAAAAATTAGAACGCAAAGAAATTTCAAGAATTCAAGAAGTTGAAACAAATTATTATTCTAATATTTCTCCGAATTAAATGAAAAAATTTTAGCCAACGAGATAAAAAAAAGAGTTTCAGAAGTGATAACAAATTCATGCTGCTGAAGCAGTACAATAGTGTAAATCTTAATCATTTGGAAGTGGTTTTTATGTTTCCAGTTTGATTAAATTTTTACATTTTTCGCATTTATTATGAACTGCGGTTATAAATTTTATTTTTTTATGGACATTTTCAGTTTTTCAGGAACCTAGGTGTTTAGTTTAACAGTGTCTTTCTACCTTTTGGTGGAACTATTAAAAATATGTTTGACCAAGCATTCAAAAATAAAAATACAAATAAATAATCTACTGATAAGTTCGAACCGCTCGCAAAAAAAAACAAATAATCCAACCATTGTATGTGGTCAGTGGCTCGTTTTTGATATAGTAAGCTCGCGCTTTTCTTTGTGTACAAATTGAAATTTAGGTTTTTATTATTTTTGATTTTATTGTGATTACATTGAAAGCTAAATCGGTGTAGATAAAGCTGTTTTACCGGATTAAACGATTCCCACAGCAGAAGCGTTCGTGTGCATGTTCACTTTACATTAGCTTTTCTTTTTAGAAACGTCGCGTCGACACGAAATTTTCCCATTTGTCTGTTGGTAAGAAATACGAAGCTGTACAAAATCACTGGTTCAAGTTTGGCGGAATATCCGGTGGAAATCTCAAATTTGTAAAGTATCCAAATATGAGCGTTTTAATTCACCTAGTTTTGCTTGGTTTGATTTATTTAATTTGGTCTAGTTTATAAAACAAAAAAGGACCAATTTTTCTCGATTCTTCGTTTGTTTCTCTAATTTTGTGTAGGTGACCACTCTAATGAAGGAAACTTTTCTCTAGCTTCGCGACAGATACATGGTGACGTCGTTTTATAAATGTCGTTAGAGACAATTGTTTTCCACTGTGGCCAACGTCACGAAAACCGTTAAAAGAAATGTTGCTCTTTTTTCACCTCTGAGCTTCGAAAAATCTTTTCTTAGTGAGCACTAACTTTACGAAAGGACGCGTCTCTTGCTTTTATCAACAATTCTGATAGAAAACTGCAATATTTTGCTTTATTCGTTTGAAATTTTGAATTTTTATTTCTTTTATTTTTATTTCGTGAAATTTAGTTTTTTATAGTTTCCAAGTTGTCGAATTTTAATCTGACTTGTTACTGGGATTTCAAGTGTATTTAATTTTACAAAACGATCTATTTTTAAAGTTAATCTATTCGCGATAAGTTGGATGAAATTCTAGATATAAACATGCACATTTGACAAAGCTACAAATTTCTCGTTTATATCTATATCGAAATTGATTGTGACAAGACAATTGCGTAAAAGGAACAAAGAAATGGCAGTAATTTTGGATAGTTTCCAACAGTTCTGTCTTCTCTTTGATAACACAAAACTTCGAAGTATCAAGAAATATCTAATGGGCATCGATAAACTCGAGCACGACCCTGACATGCAGTACATTATCTGTTTCCAAGCTACCCTAACCTCAAACAACCGTTTCATTGCGACGATACAAACAAATTAGATCAGAGCACGGTATTAGTGACGTCATAAACGTCAGATTGTATTGTTCGTTGCAAAACGGAATCTCAAAATGATACAGTCACATCTAATCTGTCTAATTGTCTATTGTTAGATTAGGGTAATAAAAGGTTTCTATTTTTTTTTCAGATTCCGTGGACTAAAGTGGGGATAATCTATATCTATATCATCGATGGAAACGACAGAAAAATAAGAAAAAATGTGTATCTGTTCTCGTTGACTGAGTGTTGTGTGCGTGTGAGTTTTGTCATTGTGCTGTGGTATTTCCAATGGAGGATTACGGAGGAAAAGTAATAAGAGCTCCGTCGTTGAAGAGGGGAAAACCCGAAGAAAGGATCACCGATAGGGTGAGTGTATTATTGGTTGCATAGATAAGGAATGCATTTTTTCACGTTCCGAGGATTGTTTATGAAAGGTCATTGCAACTTTAGTAAGCAGTTACACAATGACTCATTTTCAAGATCACTTTGTTAATCAGTTTGTTGTGGAAGTTTAATTGTGTTGTATTTGAGTACCGTTTAATGCTTGTTACTTAACAAGTACCCGATTTAGAACACGTTTACTTTGTAGTTTCAGAAATAACTGACCAAAGCAGTTCAGTTTTTTTTGTCATTTTCTAAAGACATTCTTTGTTTTGTCACACTAGTGCGGTAAAATAGAAGTTCAGTGCAATTTTCATTCCGATGATCTTAATCAATATTCAGATGCATACTACATTGGAAAAAGTTTATTTTAGAGAGCTTTTGAAAGGTTCATTATTACTATAACAAAAGTAATGAATTATTTTGGATATGAAGGGTCAAAGTTTTACTTGGGATGGTTCAACGGACTACTGCTGCAAAAAAACACAATCAATATTCGTAAAAAAATGAAAGGTTCATTAATTCAAACAACAATTTAAAAAGCTAGTTTGAAAAAGATCATTTTTACAATAGTATAATCTTTGCGAAATTTTCGTAGTTTTTTAAAAGGTACAATGAATAACCTTCATTTATATAAAATTTTGTTTTATTAACGAGCAAAATCTATAATGTTTGTAAAAAAATCTCTTCAATTTTGAGAGGTTTATTGAAATATTCAAGTTCAGTATTCGTGTAAACTAAGTACAAAAACGTTTAATGGAAATTGTGTTCATTAAAAAATGGTTCGATCACAAACGTCATAATGTTACTTTAAAAGGTTCAACGAACCACTGATAAGCAAACACACTTTAAAATCAAATTTGTTGGATCCAGGAATGTGATTTTAAAAGGTTCATTGAAGTATTTTAAACTAATTTAAGTTTAAACTGAACAAGTTTCTAAAAAATTGGGTTTATTATAGAATTCGTGGTTTTGAACGTGTTTGAAAAGGTTTTTGCAGATTTTGTTTTAGTTTGCTCAATATTTCAACTTTTACCATGAAATGTTATTGAAGGGTTCATCCCTTTCATAAGTAATCAAAAGGACTCTAAAAATACTAAATCCCCGATTGTCCTTCGAGTATTGGACATGCTACATGCATATTTCTAAAGGGTTCATTTAAGAAAATTTTTAAAAGGTTCATGCAGGATGAACCACACTTTAAAATAAAATTGAACAGAAATACTTTAAGTTTTTAGTGAAAGTAAAAAATTATTTTTAACTTAAGACATCTAAATATAACTTTGAATGGTTCATTGAAATATATTATTTCTAGAAAAAGATTTCCACTAAGTTTTAAATTTTTTTAAAAATCTAAGTGAAAGTCTATTTGTTTAGAATTTTTGCTTTAAAAAGAGTCAAATTTGAGGCTGGTGTAACTTCAAAGAGTCGTTTAGTCTTATTATTTGTGAGGTTCATATATAGTACGTTGAACACTAAAAATTAATCTATTTTCAAGGTGATAGAGGTGGAAAAATCTCAAAAAAACAACAATTTTTTTTAGGAGGTTTTGTTTTCTAAACTTGTACATATTCAGAAAATGCTCATAGATAGAAATTTTTATCAAGAACATTAGTTTTAAAAGGTACAATGATTTAGTTATTACAAAAATGTTATACTTTGGAAATTTCTTTGTTTTAGAAAAATATGAAATTTGAGAGGTTATTCATTTTATTTTTGGAAAAAATTTCTTAGTTTCACAGATTTTTATGATGAAGGTATATCAGTTTTTAAAAAAAAAAAGATTTACGGATTTTGTACCATTTTGAGCGATTCTTGGTCAAACTTTTGAATTTTTACAAAAAAATATTTTAAAGCACTTATTTCATACATTGTTTGAAAGGTTCATATTATGTGACTAACAATAATAATGTGACATTGAAAAGTTGAAAGTAAATCATAATTTTTATTTTATAAGGTTAAATTAACTTCGAAGGATTTAAAAACCAGCCTTAAAAACAAACATTTTTTAAACGCGTACTTTGAAAAAAAATATTTTTAGAACTGTGTTCAGTGAAAGAAAAAACGTTCAGTTATATAGTTATAAAGAATATTACTTTAGAAAGGTACAATAATTGACATTATTAAAATTAGGTATAATTAATAAAACAGTTAGTGTGACAATGTTTTTTTGTTCACTGTAAAATGTTCATTTAAATCCAGTGTTTATGACGTATTTTATACGTATAGTTTAAAAGGTTCGTTTTAAAATTATACTTATGTAGAAAGGTTCATTTCAGGTTTAGTTGGAGTACTCGTTATTTTTTTAATTTAAAAAAAATCAATAAATTAATCTGAGTCAGTTGGTGTCTAATCTAAATAAGTTTCCAGATTTTTTTAATGGAAAAACTTTAAAAAGAATTATTTTATAAGTAGTTAAGTAATTTACAAAGCCAACTTTGCAAATTCTGACTAAAACAAAATGCCATTCAAAAACATACTTTTTGAAATTTTTTAAAAAAATTTAGTCAAAAATTTGTACCCCACAAAGAAATACTTTTAAAAGGTTTATTCTGTAGAATATTTTGAAAGGCTTACACTTTTTTAAATTATATTTTGGGGGTTTATTTTTTTAATTTGCTTAATCATAAAGTTTAGAATGAACTAATTCTAACTTCTAAATTTTGTATGCATTTAGTGAAGAATTTCTTTTACGAGCTCTATTTTTTTATGACTTTCACCAACCTTAAACAGTTTTTAACTGTATTAGCACTTTTATTGAAAAAGTTTAGAGCTGTATTGATTTTTTTAAAACCAGACATCAAACCCGGGAGTCCTTTTTTCCACATGGTCTGAATTCCGTCGTAACCGAGCTGTCTTCAACAAATTACATAATCCAGAGAGAGGACGTTTTAGCTAAATTGGAAACGTTTTTCGTTCACCCTACATGAAGGATGAGTGTTTAAAATGTTTTGTAATTCAATTTCAAGCAAATATAGAATTGCTATATGCGAGAATTGAATTGAAACTGCTTTTTTTGTTGTATCAAAATTATTTCCTTGTTCAGTCAACTTGGTGTCTTGTCTTTTCAACACCGTGTCCTACATGATAAGCGTTTTATCGTATAACGGTAATTATAACGCATTAATATGTAAAGTGAAGTTAGATTTTGGATGTCTCAATTTCGGAATTCAACGGAAAAGAAAAAACTTACTGTTAGCTTTGAATATTCTAGTTCCTTTTTTAAGGTTTTAGTGTATTATTGACCCCTTTTCCACTCAGAACGTGTATATTAAACCTCTCGAGTATTACCTTCAAAGTGGAATTTAATTGTGTGATTTGTATTGACGCAAGCGGAATTGGGTTGGTAACATTGATTTCATTCGATAAATCGGTGATTGTGTGCCTGAAGAGGCTTTTTTTGTTTTCTATAGAACTTTTAGAAAAACATGTTTAGAACGTGTTTTATGATATGCAGCTGCTTCAACGGTTTATTTTGCTACTCTTCAAACTATTCATTTATGAGGATGTAATTATGTAGTTTCAATACCATATAAGTACACGGAATGAAGCAATTTACATTACCACTCCATTTGTTGGATCAGATTTCCCCAAATATATCTCTGCTATTTTAATTTTTAGAAAATTAGGTCTTGTTCATTCTGCTTTTTTTGTCCAGACGACAAGGACTACTTTTCCGCCTTTTATGTTCAATCTTGTAAATATTGGTCGAGACAATAAAAAAAACCTTGGTGACAGATACCGTTGTGTTCGTTATAAACAGACCTTTATTAACACTTTTTAGGTGAATCAATAACGACTTTAGTGCCGCAAATAAGTATTTATTCTCATCGTAATTTAAAGGTTACGGTTGGAAATTTTGTGTTATGTGCAGTAAAGACGTTTTTAGTGTACAAAAGTTCAAAGTTGATAGTGAGTAGTTTTCTGTTTAATTTCCTTGCGGTAATAACTAATAACCTTTCACATTATAACGTTTAGTTACTGTAACTAGTCGTAAAATGCCACTTGGTTAATGGGTGGTGTTTCGTGTCGTAGCGAAAAATTCGATTTGTGATGTCATATTTACGGTCTGGTTCCTGGATACTACTCCCTACATTTCGTAGGTTTTACACATAGGTTATCATTTCTTGGTTAAACACGATATCAATTTCAAATCAGTTCAAGATCGATTTTTCAATCTGGTCAGGATTTTCTTTGAAATGAGCATATGAAGGAGTAAGTGGAGATATTGAAGCTTCAAGGTATTGGCCATCTTCAAGGTGGTGTTAATTAATCTTTACCATCTTTGTTTTTACGTATTCTGATTTCTAGTATTGTTGTCATTTACTATGAACTGTAAGGACTCTTTGTTTTTCCTAGAATTTCTATATTTGTGTTTTCGAATTTTGGGCCATATGTCGATAGTACAACGTCTTTTTTCCTTTTTTAAGGCCAAAATGTTGTTAATATCCTCCATGCTTTCATTGTTAGTTTGTAGGCCAAGGGAGAAAGTGTAGAGGATCTAGACATAGACAATACAACGAATTCGAAAAATCTGCAGGTGTAAAGTTAGCCTTGGTTGCGTTTTCTATGTATTTGTCTCCATATTTTATTTCATTTGGTGTTTTTCTTTGTTGGTATTTTTACTTTTTTTGGTAATTTTTGTCTTTTCTTTTACTTCTACATTTCATGTTTTGTAGGCAATTTTTTTGCCATTCGTATGGGTGTTGATGGTCCGTGTAAATAAAGTTTTTGGGCTTACAACCTTTTTAATTTGGCTTTCGTCTTAAAAAAATTGCGACGAGTTTTTCAGCTATTTCTACGTCACTTGACACAAAGATTTGTATAGTTTTTTGTATAGAAACGCATTGTGTATATAATTTTCTGTTATTTACCAATAAATTTTTTAAACAATATTTGAAGACAAAAAATTGAGGCAGGCTGTGAAAGTTTTTTGAAATTTGTGTATTTTTGTATATTTTCCAGAGCATTTATATCCAACAATTACTTAATTAGTTTATGGGAGATCTACAATAGTAAATTTAAAGCACCGAAGGCCAAAGGCCAAAGGACCAAAGAATCTAAACATTCTAAGTCATTCGAAAAATTTGTAGGAAATAGAGGACCTAAAAAATCTGCTGATTTCAAAAAGTGGACTTAGAAACATCCAGAAGGTTCAGTTAATGCAAAGAAACGAAAATCTAGATATAGGTAGAATAAAAAATCTGAAAAGAAAGCAACGAATACAACGGAACTAAAAAGGATTTGCCAACTCTAAAGAATTTAGAGAATTTGAAGCATTCAAAGAACCTTAAGAATGAAGAACAATTAAGATTTCAATAATAAACCATAAATAAATAATATTTAAATAAATAATAAAACATTTAGACAAAAATTACACAAAGGATAACTTGACAAATTTAAAGAAATTACAGAATCTGAATCCAAAAAGTCGATAAATCTAAAGGATCAAATGATTTTAAGGAATTCCCAGTCTAGAGCATCTAGAGAATGTAGAACTTTTTAAAAACTACAATAATCAAATATATACTTTGTGTAAAATCCGAAGAATTTGTAATCTGAAGAAATTCAAAGAATCCAAAACATTTAAAGTGTAGAAAAGAAATAAAGAATTAAAAATCTAGGTAACTTAGATAACAGCAGATTTTAAAATTTGCAAAGAAAAAATACCTTCGAACAATTTGAAAAGTCTAAAGAATGTATAGAGTTTCAAAAATTCAAAGAATGCAGAGATTTTAAAGCATTAAAAAGGACAAAAGATCTATCTAATTGAACTAGAAGATTTGGTGAGTAAACAAAATCATGAAAATTGCAGCAAAGGCAATGGTTCTAACAATAATTTGATAAATATAAATAATTCTTAGAATCCAAATCAATCAAGAGGCTCAAGAGATCCAGTGGAGTCAAAATGTCAAGAATCTAGAAAATGTAGGAATATCTAAATAAATTCGCACGAAGTTTCTAAAAGACAGTTTGATAAACTTAAAAGTTCAAAGCCTTCTGTGGGATCAAGGGATTTAAAGAATTAAAATTCAAGAGGTCTAGGAAATATAGGAAGGAAATTTTAAACAAAGTGTCTAGAAAATATAAGAAATCTTAAAAAATTCAAATAATACTTTGATTCTAAATATAATTTGAAAGATTTGATAAATTTGTTGAACTTGCACTATATATAATGGAT
This sequence comes from Cynaeus angustus, assembly GCA_030157275.1. Taxonomy (NCBI): domain Eukaryota; kingdom Metazoa; phylum Arthropoda; class Insecta; order Coleoptera; family Tenebrionidae; genus Cynaeus; species Cynaeus angustus. The sequence continues at coordinate 13,398,279 of CM058065.1, forward strand.
TGGAAATTTAATGGATTTAGAAAATATAGGATATTGCAACAAACATTTGCACTAAGTTTCTAAAGACAGTTTGATAAACCTAAAAATGACCAGAATCAGAAAAAAGCAAAGAATCTAAAGAATCCGAAACATCCAATGGGTTCAAGGCATCTAAAGACTTTTAAATCAAAGGGAACAAATAAATAAATAAATAAATAAATAAATAAATATAGAGATTCTAAAAACAAAATTGTAAAGAATTGTTAGAATAAGAAATTTAAAATATCGAACTCTTTAAACAAATGCAAAGATCTTAAAGACAATTTAAAAATTCATAGAATTAAACGAAACGAAAGCATCGAAAAGGTGCATTCTAAAGAGAACGAGAGAATATAATATGCAAAATCTGTAAAAATACAACAAATCCAAACATTCTATAGTAGTTTGATAAATATAAATAAGAATTCAAAGAATTTAAAGAAACCAAAGTTGAAACAATGAATAAAAAATTCTATCGTCTGGTTAATCACGCGTTTCAACCAAGGAATTGATAAAAAACTTGAAAGAAACTTCCTTTTATTAATATTTGATATTCAATCAATTCCTCGCTTCTTATAGTTAAAATTCTTATAGATACGCAGTGGCATAAATTCTCGTTTGATGTACGAGCGACGCACAGATCGATCGTATCCGAATGTCCTGCTCTTGTTTGATCGTTGTACTCCAGAGCAAACACTGACAGTGCCCCACTTGCTAAGACTGACTCATGTAGCTTCTGTGCAGTGCAAATAGGACACTCATCGGATTGCCTGTCATATTTTATCATCTACAATCTCTTAAAAATTGATATTAGTAGCATCACTCTATGCCTATATGTGTCTATTAGTATTTTAAATTTGTCACAATAAATAGTGAGGCAATGCACCAACGTCTTCCTTGAACCACCTGCCACTGATTTATAACCAACTTCTCACGATTATACGACAGCCTATAGACGTGAATGTTAATTTTTAAGAGTTTCATTGGTTTTATTGCATTTAGATCTTTGAGGAGTCTTCCGACAAGTTGTCACAAATTGTAAAAGCGTCTACCTTTATGGGATTTTTATGGCTCGATTAAGTACTTCCTTCCTCTTTGCCTAAAAGCAGCAGACAAACCGCAAAACCAATAAAAATGTGTATCCCCAAACGTGGTATCGTGATGTATTGATTCTGAATTTGTTTGATCCACACTACTGTTTTAGGGATGTACTACAAATATCCATTTTATTTTTCCATTTGATAAAATTGACAAATGGGAGTAATAGAACTAATGAATTGGCTGCCTTACAATTATCATAGAAATGGTTAGTGTGTTTACAAATTGGTGAGGAGCCATTCGGAGCCTTCTAGATCCTGTACAGGATAAAATATTTATAAAGATCTTTGAGATAAAGTTTCAACTTCGACTGACGTTATTTTTAGAACTTTATCCTGTTACGTGTTTTGGTCGAATGAGGATTTCCTTTTCTATGCGTGATGATAATAAGGTGTCTCTGGGATAACAATTTTAATTCTTGTTTTCGTGAAAAGAGCTCATAATTAAGATGTCTCTACTTAAAAAAGTATTGCAATGGCACTCAGAAGAACAAGCGATATTTGTATATAAAAAAGATTTTGTCAGAACAATATACTAAGAAAATTAACAAAATAAAATGATACGTTCATTTACTCCACTCATTTAAAACGAATTGCTACAAAGGTTACTTTTATTAGACAACTAGACAGTTTGAAAAATGGTAGAATCTACTTTGAAAATACCGCACTGTTAAAGTTATACAGTAGCAAACATTATTAATCATTTCTCTATAACTTCATTAGTATTAATGACTAACTGTTGGACTCGTTTTTTATAATTAGTAAGTCGCGACATTAAATTATCGGAAACATACTAATACAGTTTCTGTACTTTGGATGCTTTCCATGGCTATTCGCGTCATTATTCTCAACATGTCTATTAGACTCAATTCAAGGCATCCCAAGACATAAAAGGATATAAAAATAAATCTAATGTCCTCTTTTTCTGCCCTATTATGTTCATGTTATTGCAGTTTTCCATTCAAAGCGTGGAAAATCGTTATTTTATGCATGTCTACCATGTCTACCATCACCTCTATAAGGTAAATTTATATTTTATGATTGAATAGTGCTCGAAATATAGAATGTTTTCAAATCATTGGTTTATGCTAATGAAAACAATAAAAATAGAGTATTAAGTCATCTAATGTCTATCGTATTATCGACTTTTACCAGATATGGTCTATAAGTGGTTCAGTTAAAGATTTAATAATGAATGGGTATTCGTGGAGGAGAAAGTAAAAAAAAACGTAGTGGTCACAGTATAATAGTTTTAATAGTTTTCAAAGGCTGAAGATCTATGAGCGAACTAGAGTGTTTTGTAAAAGTAGATACTTAGGCTGGCGTGACTTTGTTTTTTTTTTTTTTTTGTTCACTGGAATAACATACTCGAATTGATAGAAAAAGGAATAGAAATAATACTAATACAAATATATCAAATTCAGTTTTTTTTTCAATATACTTGAGCAATTGAGTGTGGATATTATTTTCTTTCTGATTCCATCTATTTGGTATTTATCGTGCGTGCGACTGTCTTCTTCATTGCATTCTATTCACACCACAATTCTCTGAAAATCGAGATAAACCGAAGAATGCAGACTTTTCAGCCTCAAAGAATTATAACACAAGTATGTATCTAAATGATTTAATGTCGTGCGTGTGTGTATAAGAGGTTTGGCCGAGGTCATAAATCTAGATAATTATTAATAACACTTGATTTTTTGGAACTATTATAAAGTACTTATGTACTTTTTCAATTCATTTATAAATTAAAACCTCCACCACATCCACGTCAATTATAATAATCGTTTTCCTTTTTTAACCCAGTTCCGCCTATTGAAAAAAGTGACACCTCATTCGTGAAGGCAAACAATTCTTTCATTATAACGATGGCCGAATTCAGCCTCTTCCCATTGCGTTGTTCACTGCACTACTTAATTTCCTTAATAGAACATCAATTTCCAATTAGCGATGATTGATGACTTTGCCGCATTAGACCAACCCCGATGGTCAATTTCTAGACTTGCATCGCGTCCATCGACTTTCAATTATTATGCAGGCGGACGCTCGAACTATCGACCATCGATGACCATTTTCGATTCAGACTGCCGTCACGTCAATCTCACAACATTCGAGCATAACCATACCTGTAAAATAGGAAAAACGTCTGTATCTAGTGGCCAAGAAACAGAGAGAGGGGCCCCGCTCATGGCTACCTGCGACGTTCAGTCGACGTCTTGAACGCGTCGCGTTCGTGTCGTGGTTGTGTGCGTGTGGATACAAACGTGCGTCAGATGTGACCAAGAAGATGAATTTGCAACAGGTACGTTAAAACGACCTTGCCGGAAGGCAAGATAAACAAAAACTAATTTCCGGGTTGCCACAAGGGTGCGTTTTGAGACCATTGTTATTCGAGGATTTGTTTCCGAGACGAGCGACTACTTCCTGTTGCGGTTTTTGTAAGGAAGAGCGTCCAGACGGTGATCTTAACCTTCAGAATGTCGGTCAAAGATCTTCAGGAAAATTATCATGTTTTTCGTGTTTACGCAATAGCGCTTGCGATATATTTGATATGTTTGTAGGAACACGCCCACCGCAGGGCTTTCCTCAGGGACCGTTTTTTTTTGGCTATTTTTTTTCTTTGTTACCGCCGGTGAAAGTACTGAAATTCGTCCATAAATAGAAGATGAAAAGGAAAATCCGTGTTTTTGTAACGTGGGAAGGTTTTACGGCCATGTTTACACTGATTCTGTCATTGGAAATATGATATAGTGATCTGTTCTTGTTGTAGGTGGAATTAAGAATGCACTAGAATTAAAAATCACTTCTGCGTTTTTCGTTTCTGTAAAAAACGACAGAATGATGCCCAGGAATTCATCACCGATCATTGAAAAGGAAATTTTTTGTACACATAAGGTAAAACGAGCCAGATTTTCGCCAGATTTGCTTAAGTAACAACGTAACAATTCATTAACACGAATAGCTGGATCGGTGGGTGTTTTAACAACGTAACGTTACATAATTAATTTTTTTAAACAAAAAAAAAGTGGTAAATACCGCTAATTTGGATGATCAAGATCGTATCGTTCGAATAACCTTCTAAAACTATAACTGCGATTTTACACATTTTATGATTTTTTCTCTTGAGATTTGGATGGAGCCGCACCTCTTAATGATAATTAGGCGTTTGCAATTAAAATTTTGTTATGGTGCTAATTCGGGCGGAATTTTTGTACATCGTATTGTCCAAACTTGATACATATTGACAAAGTGGAAAGAGGCTTGTCGACATTCTTTTAAAACCGGAACTCTTGTTTAAACTTCCAAGTGAAGGAATGTACGAAACGTTCACACATGATTGAATTTTCTACGCATTGCCACCTTATTGTTCAGACTCGATCATATTGACGATGAAGTAATCGCGATGACACTGGAGAAAAAAGTGTGGCAGGTTGGTGTCTATCAACCTACAGAAATGTTAATCGTGTCTGGATAACATCTGCTGATTTTTGCGAAATTTTGCAACGATTTGCACTACTATACTTAATTGTTCTAAAATGGCAGATGCCGACCTTTATGTTAAGAAATTTCGGCTGTCTACCATGATTTCTATTGTTTTTGCTTAATTGGGTTATAGAAAAATGCGGTTAATGGCAATTTGAAATTATTCGTTGTATGCATGAGTGTTCAGTTAAATTGATGGTAACGATGATTTTGATCGTTTTGAATTAATGAGTTACTTTTTTTGGTCCAATTTCGTTTTCATTAGCTGAGAAAGTGTCGATTTTCCAAACATGTGTCGCGGTTCAATTATGGTTATAATGGTACTGTAAGGAATGTTGTAAGTGAGAATTATGTGTTTTGGTGACATCATTTTAAAATTATCCGACCTGTTTGTGGCTCGTGCTGATGTATAAATTATGGGAAATGCGATGTGGCAAACTTCAAATTTTAGTTCGCTATATTGGGGATCTACTGTATATACACTATAGGTAACTCTGATTACATTGTCTTGTTGTTATTGCAAACTTATGCATAATACTCCTTACTAAGAACAATAATTTGATCCGAATTAGTGTGATTAGCGACCTAACAATGAAACGGTTGACCATATAGACGTAGGCGTTTGATTGTGATTTTACTTTCCAGCTAATTTAATAATTCTTATTAAAGAAGTCTACTGGTTAAATGTTGCAGGATGTATTAATTGAAGAAATTGATCTTCTGTAAGGTTATAAAGGAAGCAATTGATTAATGTAATGATTTTTTAATCATCAAGGCACTTAGTCTTTAGTTTTTCTATGTGACGTTTGAGTTAAGGACGTAAACTGCACTTTACTGGATGATAGCAATTTTTTACTCGTTAGGTAACTAAGCTAGTTACCTTTACGACTTAAAACATGTAATCACGACACTGTAATAATGTATAGAACAAAAGAGAACACTTTCGGAAAGTTGGAAAGTCAGTAAAAGGCAAAGAAGCTGCCGAAAAAAGGAAATGAATCAAAAAAATAAAATACGAAAAGTTTGGAGCATGAGTTGGAAAAAGTAACAAAACGTAACTGTTTGGGTGTGGAAATAAAAAAAACACAGGAGAAGAAATGTGATAGAAATCTGAGAAAGAATCAGTAAAGTAAATAATGTTTTGAAGGATTCTAAAGAGAATTTAGAAGGCGATAATAAGCTCAGCGGTCACATATGGAGGAGAAACGTGGAAGCTGAACCAAAAAGACAAAGGCTACAGTGGAAATTTAACGAAAAGTTCTTTGAAGAATATATAATAGACAGAAAGAAGTGAAAGAACAATTGAAAAAGTACAACAAACGAGAGCAGGGTAAACAAGCATTGTGGAGGGGAAAGCTGTTGAAACAGACTTGGAGGAGATGAAAGTAAGGGAGTGGACAAAAAACAGAGAATAACCAAGTCATGGACCAAAATGACAATTTAGATTTTGGATTTTTAGATTTGATTCAAAAAAACTCAAAAATTTGACCAAAAAGAATGAATGGTTGAATTGTTTTTGTAAATGTAAAGATTTTTTACCACAAAATTTAAAACGCGCAGCCCAAAAGTCCCATTACTTGACATCCCAAAAATAAAGAATGGTCACTATCTGAAAATTAGAATAAATTTTTGGAATATGAATTTTTGCTTGGATCTGAAAATTTGAAAGTGAGCATACCTTAAACACTGAATTAAGAAGACGAAAAAGAACAGTTGAAAAATAATGATGGGGCACTTAAAACTGTGCATCAAAATTTAACTTGACGGACAATGCCAACAATTTGAAGTTCGATGAATACCTAGTTAAGAAAAAAATGACAATACTCGAGAACATAAAATTTGGAAATTTGATTAAAATTATTGGGAATATTTGCGTTTTTTACTCGTAACACATGTAAAAAGCTATTTGAAAATCCGTCTGTGAAAATTTGCTAATTTTGGTTAAGAAATAAAAGAAAATATAAAATAAACACCAAAAGAAAATTAAAAAAAAATACATTTTATAATGGTGGGAGACTAAGAACTACGTGTCGAAATATGAGTTGGAACCTATCGTTAATTCCTAGTTTAAAATTAGAAATTTTATACGAAAAATTTTAAATTTTGTCTTCAATTCCAAAAAAAAAACATTTATGTGTTTGGAAACTTACAGAAATTTTGAATTTTTTTGTGAAAATGTGGAGAACGTATACATTTTTATTAGTCAGCACACCAAAAACAATACTATTTACAAGTCTTAGCCTAAAAGATTGTAAAAATGTATTTTTTTATTTTGCGTCGTTACTAGAGCCAGTAAAGCACCCGTTTGGGTTCGTTACTGAGAATTTGGATGCTTTACTACAGCTGGTGTATTTTAGTTTTGTCGCGTTGGCGGCATGGTCGTAAAACGTCAACGTCAAATGTCAAAATGTGAATGTGAGCAATGTGTTTATTAATTTAACCTCAATTGTTATGAAATAAATAATATTAAATCATTGTACCCAACCTTGATAAAATTCCCTAAATTTAAAATTTTTATTTCTTTTATATAAAAAGAAATTAAATGGTGCAAAATAGAAAAAATAGTATAAAACACGCGTTAAGAAAGATCTTCCAGCACTTGTTTGTTCTGTAAATTGCAAACGCGTGCTGGAATCAGTGCTTTCTCAAACTTGTATTTTAATATACTATTTCACTTATTATATTATATTATTATATTTATTTGATTTACAGTCATTTATGTAACGACAATTGCCATTTGAGTGGTTTAAATTTGGATCGATAATGCTAATAAAGCAATAGAAGTAAATTAAAAAGTTTACAAACTTGGTGAAAAGCTTAATTTCTAGTTGGAATTAAAGGTACATACATAATTTCTAGATTTAAATTACTCACTTTCCATCTCGGTGTGTAATAGATTATTGTAATGATTGGAGATTCAAGAACTACATGTCAAAATGTCATTTGGATAATATTTAGTTGGCGTTTTTAAGTAGGACGACCAAAACAAGGTGTGAAACGTTAAAAAAAAAAAAAAAATTATATGCAACAGAAATAATAAGAAATAATAAGGCTGATAAAGAAAAAGAAAGATGACAGAATTTTTAATTCGGTTTGAAAACTTCGAATACCTGACATTTGAAAATTAAAAAAATAAACAAAAAGAACATTTTTTTCAATAGTAATCTTTAATTTTAGTACTCTAGTAATGCCAATTTTTGATAAGCTGATTTTTAAAAATACTTTTATCTAATCAGATATCTTCAGGTTCATTAAAGTATTAAAGAATTTCTCCTAAGCTTTGATAATGTAATTTATCATTTTTTTGACCTAAATGCAAAGGAAATTCTAAAAGTACAACCCAAAATTTACTCCAAATAATAATAAAATACTTATAAATGATTGAGAGACCAACATTTCCAATATTGGCTCTAAACCATTTTTCCTTTTATTAATAGATGGTTATTTCAAAATCACTCTGTAAATTCCTATTTACAATAGAATCGATTATTAATCGTCCAATTGTCTAAACGCTATGAAATAATGAATGTAATATATCATGAATATCAATTTTTCAGTGTTGCCAATCTAGTAAAATTACCCCAAACATTTACAGCCCCTTGGTGTAAACACTCCAATTATTTGATGAGTTGTGTGTTGAGAATACAAAAAATTATAACAATCTGAGGCAAAGTATGTGGGGTGATTCCAAAACGGTTCATTGTTTAAGAGGGAAGTTTTTGAAGTAAAAATAAAAACAAAACTTTCTCACTAAAAAAAGTTGAGGAACGTCAAACAAAAAATCAATAAATAATTAATTAAACTGATTATGGCAAATTTCGGGTTTTTTATTGGATATGCGATTTTTGGTGGTTGTTCGAATACTGTTTTTTATCTTGATATTCAAGAAACTTTTTAGCACCTGTAAGCTGTAAATGTTCCTTTCTGGCCTTGTAATACACATTACTACCAATATATGTATATATGTATATATATTATCATTTTACCGATTTTTATCAAATGTGGAAATTCATTAACTTAATGTTTTTGCAATATATAACGGTGCTGGAATCTGTAATAGTTTATTCGTATTTAATGTGCTATTTTTCCATTATCAGTTTATTCCGGTATTGACAGTTATGAACCAGTGTTAAACCAACTGCAAATTAATGGATTAGTGTGGGAAATCCGCAGTTAACAAAAACAGATTTCAATTCAGTCTACAATGCCAAATCAGTTCCCTTAACGCATTTTCTGCGCAGTACGTACAAATGTGGACGTGACAAAGCTGCAACCTGCCCACCAAAAAAATGCAAATCTCTGACTAAGATTAGTTACTGACCTAATAAAAATTACTCAATATTCTGTTTATTTGCGAAATCTTTTGACATTTCATATTTTCAACACATTTAATTTTTTCATTCATTGAATCATAGTTTAAATTGAATTCAGTTTGGTAGAGGAACGTAGGACGATATCGTCCCTTGGTCACTTCATCACCGCCCACCGCGATGCGCAAATATCGATGACGTCACGTTGCAGGTGTAATAATACCACGGTGAACGAGAAGATGCATTTTAGTGTTATTATTTCGATTATCAGTCCGTTGCATATTTGTCTTCCAGTGCAGAAGTGTAACGGCATTCATTACATCGGATTTGCATTAATTAAATTTGTTTATTGATCGCGGCCGTAGGAAAATGTAGTTAACGAATTTAGAAGCACGCGATGTTCGTCGGTCAACAGGTTATTGAAACTGCTTTTAATTGATTTTTAGTGAGAAAGTATGGATAATGATGGGTTTCAACAAGTTGTTGAAGTGGTGTAAATTTGTACATTATTATGGCCATTACTGGCCACCAGAAGTATTTAATAAAACTTGATTCTGTCAAGAGGATATTTAGAACTGTGCGGACAAAAGCCACACCGAGACGGCGGGCAAAGTGCAGAGGTTTTTTTCTTTTTGCTTTGAAAATGAAAATCTCTGCTGATTACAAGTTCATATACATGTTTTATGGTCACCTGTCTAGCATATTACGTACTCATAGGTGTACTAGTCTGATTTCATCGAATATACAGGTTGTTCTTAAAAGTCCGACAAAATTAAATTAAACATTCTAAAAATAGTAACATTACCAAGAATTTGTTCCAAACAAAAACTCAATCCATTTAGTTCTCTTCAGATAGTGGCAGTTTTTTTTTAATTCACTGTACAACTAAAGATTATGAGCATTCGAAGAAGCATTAATAATATTTGCATGCTATTAGATAATTGGAAATGTAAACTTGGTTATAGTTCAAAGGAATAGTCGTTTTGTTTTATAGACTAGCCTAGAGCTGTATAATTATTGTTTGTTACTCGATAAGAACTCGAGGAAGTTCAACCAGAAATTGAAATGAGATTGGCTTAATCGTAACAAGTAACTGTAAGAATGTAATTCAATGCATGAGTTTAAAAATAAAATCTAGAAAATGGCATCTCATTATTTCGAATTAGAATAGAGTGTTAAATTAAAAAGAAGTAAAAAATGGACAAAATATAAAATTACATAAACACAGTGTGAGTAATTTCTTGCTGATAAATTAAGAATTACTAAGTTATGATTTCATATATTTTTGGTAGCGTTAAACTTGCATTCTTCCAAATTAACGGTCCGGTAAAATTACGTGGTTAAAGAATTTATTGCTTAACATGACTTTTTAAAGATAAAATTTAATGAGTGAATTCCTTTTGCTTCGAACAAATTTTGTAAATTTTCTCCGGTTTGTTTGTTGGTACCAATATTTTCGAAAATTTCGAACATGTGTACTATGAAATTGTATACATTTTTTTTATGTTTATATATTTACTTTTTTTCAAAAATCTTTAGAATTTTTATTTTTCTACGTTCTCAGCATTTGTTGATCAGAAAATTTCTTTCAAGTAAATCTTGAATATCTATTTAATAGCAAATGATGTTCTGAGATGTTCTGAGATGTTTTCGGTTTTCAGTTCAAAAAAATTGATCGTATCGGAATAAATTGAAACAGTCTAATGACAACGACATTTCAGATAGCTTATATCTGATAATAATAAACTGCTAACAAACTTTTCAAGATGCTACACATTTCTAGATATGTTTGAACTTTTTAAGATTGTCAGATTCTAGAGTTTTTGGATTATTGAGAATTTTAAATGTTTGAATTTCTAATATTTCCAGATATTTAATAATATCAAATTGTTATTACATTTAGGATTGCAAAAATTTTAAAATTTTCAAGACCTTTTACAGTTAGTGTTAATTACGATCGAAAAGAATTTTACAGTGCTTCAGTTAAATTAGACGCAGGATATTTTTTAGATTTTATAATATTCTGAATGCACGAATTTAAATCTTTGAAGTAAATTTAAATTTTTTGGGCCTATAAATGGCAGTGTCATTTCATTATCTTCAGGATTCTATAGAATTGGATTTTTTCTCTCATTAATTTTGAAAATCTAAATTGTTTTCAGTTTGTACGTAAAAAAATTCCCAATAGGACTGAAAACTTTCAAGATTTTTTAAGTTTTTATTTGTGAACTTTTTTCTTGAAATTGCTCTAATTTTGCATTATTTGTAAATTTTCCAAATTTTTTTTTTCACCGTTTTTAAAAATTTTAAATTTGTTGGTAATTAAAAGATAATTAAATTTTGAAAAAACTTTCCCCAAATTGCTGAAGTTTTTCAGAACTTAAACATTTTTTAGAACTGCATAAATTTTTAGGAAGGTTTTATAAATTCAAAATTCAAAACCGTTTGGAATTTTAATAATGGTGAAATTTTGTGAGACTTTCATGCTTTTTAAGATTTCTGAAAAGTAAAATTTACAGGATTTGTGGTTTGTGGAAATTGTTCTAATTTGACATTTTTGTATTAATCATCATTTTCTTAAAATGTTGTATTTTTTTGAAAAAAAATCTAAACCTTGTATCGGCTTACCAGATTCTATAAAGAATTTGTGAAAATGGGAATACACCGTCAAAATTAAAAGAAAAAAAAAATAAGTGCAAAATTAATTAATAAAATGCCATGTAGGACGACCAGTTGGTTTCAATGTGATGGGTATTACATATTTGCACACTGCTAGACATGTTGCTTTCATGTAATTAAAATAATCTGCATTTTTTTTCATACATTGCACAATTTTAAAGCAGTTGTTAGAAATCAAGAAACGCCAAAAAAAACTAAAAATCGGAAGCATATTGCGTATCTAATGCATACTCAAATAATTGAAAACAATTAAAAAAAATATCTAGAAAGTCTGCAAAATTTATAGGATCAAAAAAAAAATAAGTATAAAGGTTGTAAAATATTCAGAGAATTGGAAGTTTAAAGAATCCAGAAAATGTGTAAAATCTGAAAAACTCGAAGGTAATAAAGAGTAACAAGAATTCAAAAAATATACTAATTTCAAAAGTTTAGGTGGTTCAAGAATATAAATACGAATACAGCAAAGCAAAGGATCTAAAAAGTTGAATTATGATAATGATAACAAATGATAAATAGATATTGAGCACTAGAAGCAAAACTGGAAAATTGAATAGTGCAAGAAAATACATAGAATCTAAAAATTCTAAACCGAAATTGCACTGCAAATGTGAAAAATCCACTTCAATTCAACAAGAAAAATTAAAAAAAAACTAAAAAAATCTAGAGAATTAAAAAGATCAATTTAATAAATAAAACAAAAGTAAAAAGAAATCAAAGCATCCAAATTATCTAAAGAATTTAAAGGATTTAATGAATACAAAAATTACAAAGGATCGAAAAAATCTAAACCATTTGGAAGCATTTTTGCATTTTTCCTTACTTTGGAATTGGAACTCTGTTCTAGCAGTCGGACAAAATATTATCTAAATCTAATTACTCTGTATTCTAAATTTTGAATAAATTTCAGTAACTTAGTCTCAGAGCATAAAGTTTCGCTACAAATTAGATCTAACATTTTTAGATTGATGTAATTTAATTTTATCCAAAGTTCGTAATGATCATCACACGTCTAAAACTTTTGCAAAGGTTAAATTGCAAAGTTCGAGGTTTTGTTACTGCGTCCTTTGCCTCAACATAATTTAAATTTCCACTCAAATTTCCTTTTTTTTGCCCTGCAATCTCCGCCCGTGTTAACCTTCTCACCTGAATTTTTTAGCAGCGGATGAATAAAATCCAGCTCTTCATAAATTGAGATAAATAGAGTTTCTGCTCCCCTGTGTTGGCTTTTTCAGTCGACACACTTTCCGTTACAAAGGTGCGATAAGCAGGGAATGAAAAGTGCATTTCCAATTCCTTCATCTATTATCCGCTACTTGACACAGTTTCATTTCCTATGGGGCTTTCTTCGTTACAAGTTATTGTTAATGTTCAACATAAACTATCAGAAAGAAGTTACGGTTTTCAATTATGTGTCAAGAGTTTTATTGATAGTGTATTTGCAGGTTTTGTTTGTCTGATTAAGTGTTTATTTGTATACGGTTTGATTGACAGTGATCGTTTGTTAGCAGAATCATTAATCGAATGAGTGCGCACTGACCACAGATCATGCTCTGATGCTTTGAGTCTGTTGATTTTGAGAAATTCTTTCTGATTTTCCATGACTTTGATAATAATAATGATAATAGTAACAATTGGTGTGCCCCAAGGACCAGTACGAGCTCCCGTTATGTTTTCAAACCCGATTATGAAACACAATTAATTTTTTAGAAATCATGTTTACTGTTGTATCTTACATCATGATACTAAAATATTCTTAATGCGCAAATATTGACAACATAATAGCGTAATATCTCATAATTTTTACGATTGATTGTCAAACCACTTATGATGTAACACTTTTCACATATTCAGGTGACAACTTAAATAAACCATGAAACTCTGACAATAGGTGAAAAGAATCACACGTGCTCGTTTCTCAAGAATGGTATTATCCACACGTCGTGAAGTCCATCGTCATTCTCAATTTAAATGTTACGCACTAATAAAGTCCATGTAAATTGTTTCTAATATCCGTCAATTAACTATAGATTTTGATCTTCAAGTTCACTAGTTTATCTTTGTGATCGGAATCTGGAGCGATTATTGTATTGGATTTTAGGTGAAATCTCGTTTGAACTACTTACCAGAAAAGGAAAATTTTGAAGATAAGAGTGTTTTGGTTGGTCTTAGAAGTCTTCGTTTGCTTTCATGAGTTCCAAATCAGGTATAAAAACCTACTGTGAATGTGTACATGGCACACATCGCGTTTTTTCTTCACTTGCGGCTTCTTTCACTCAGCCAAATAGAAAGTCTACGTGAATTTTCGCATAGTTCATCTTTGATTTAACACAGTTTCGGTTTCTGTGACACGCCCCAATCCCAATCTGTTCCTTTGAGATGTTTATCTTTGCTTTGCTTGTACGGAAACCTGTAGCGACTTAAGTTCCTAGATAAGTAAGGCATGCGTCCTTGTAAAACGACTTGATTGTCAGTTTACTATAAAATGTTTTTATTTTAATTAATAAACTTTCTATTGATGTTAATCTGTGTAGCGATTTGCATTGTCACGGTCAATCTAACCAACATATTGATTGAACACATGTGAAAGAGGCAATTTGGTCTTAATTGATAAATTGATAAAGGCGTTGTTGGATCGTGCATTATGAAAGTTGGGTGTGTGGCTTTAATTTGATAATAATTCATAGCGGCAGTGTTGTTTGAGTTGGAATTTGTTATTTATGACGTGATTTCGTTGCAGATTAAATTGGAGAAGGTGTTAGGAGTGACTGTATCTAGCAATGCAGCTCTAGCTTCGGATACAAACGGAACCATCGCCTATCCCGCTGGGTAAGATTATAATTGCATGCATTAAACCGTTGGATGTTTGCCAAACGAAGATTTACTGCCTTCCACGTAAAATGTAAATTGTTTAGAAAACAACCAATAGTCGTGGTACCGATTTACCTAAAGTATTGTAGTTAAATACCGGAACTTGAGTAAAGAAAAATACATATGTAGACGCTTTCACTTTAAAACTTACTTCCACTACATGAAAATTACAAGTGATGCTCTGTAATTAACACGCAGGTTTTTCTCTTTTTTGAATTCGTGAATTGTTGCCGTAAGGAAGCGAAATAATGCGGTCACTATAAAGTTCAAGTTAGAAGTGAATGTATGATACGTTCTTAATAATTAGTTCCATTGTCAGATTCGATAATGAATTTGAACGTAGAGAACTGATAAACGTGGCGGGCAATTGTCACGGTGAATGTCGGAAATACAAGAAAAAACAATCTTGCAGGAGGACTTGTTGGGAAATGTCTCGGATTTGCCGACTGGGGATTGTGTGGATTTCAAAAGTGCAAGCTCAAGCTTAATTACTCCAAAAAGCGTCAGTTTACTGTTAAAAGTCACCAATTACCGCTTGTAGGTCTTCGCGACAACATTGCAGGAGAGTTACGCTCGAGAAGATTGTCTACGATCGTTTTTTTAACAATTGGACAAAAGGCTTTCAAATGCAAAGTCTTCTAACTTTAAAACTGTTTGCTTTGTTTTATGAAGAATAGAACACAATTGGACTTAAGTTTACTACTTTGCACCGAATATAATAGCATATAATTGCCCATGGAGAACGATTTTCCAGCTTCCTATGTATTGCACCTATTTTTTTTCTTGTCGTTTCTATTATGCTTGTTTTTTCAAATACACAAAGACGTGTATGCCACGAGCTATTAAAATAATTTGTACGTAGTTACCATTGTTGAGAATTGTTAACTACCAAATTGTCATAGAAAATTAGTTCTATTACCTATAATTGTAGATAAAATGATGTCGATAATGCTGTGGTGAAGGGTAATTTTTTCGTGTGTACCGGCGAGTCGCATCAAAAATCAAGTCAGCATTCAAGTTTTAAGGCCGATTCTCATAGTAAATTACATTGACATTACTTGAACTCCACTTTTTGGGTGATTATGTTACTTTTTCGAATTGTTTGTACCCATAGTGCTTCCGAATTTTTACTGAATTACACTCTTGAAGCGTTGTTAGCATGGTCCTTGCTGTATGTGGAGTCGCTCCATCCTGCTGAAAATAGATATCGTCTTTGTAATCTAACAAAGATTAAGATGCCCCCAATGATTTTTCTCACAATTGATAACAAATTTCATTCTTTTTGTGATAAAATGAGGATTGCTTTCAAAATTGCCAGTATTTTGGGTACAAAGTGGATTTTTTTCATAAACATATTGTTCTTCGTGTCTCTTCTTCTCATATTTTTTGGAAATTAGCAGGCATGCCCGTACTTTGTCATTTGCAAAATAAATAAAAAGGACACAAATAGAAGTTACTGAAAACTTTTAGTTTGCGTTTTTTTCGCTAGGACTCACTCACTTTCGAGACGCGGATTAAAATCGAAGCTAAGAGAACATTCTCACTGGTAAGCTACACGAAGTGCATTAAAATCGTAATTTGTAGCGGTGATTTCAAATAAAAGTGGCTCTAAACTGAATAAATGCACTCAAAATTTTTCGAGGTATGACCCAAAATCGAAACTATTCGAGCATTTTTTAGAAGAACAACATCCACAAAATACTTGAAAGTTGTAGAATCGCTCTTTGAACGATTTACGATGTTTTCGTTAAAAATTCAAAGTGTAATTTTTTCTAGGACGTATCGTTATGGCATCACTCCTTGTTGAAGAATCTTTTTTTTTGCGACAAGTCATCGGCAGACATATTCAGCAACCGCAGACAGTATTCAGCTCTTAATGGAAAATCAGCTTGATGAAATGCTTGTACACGTTGGCCAATAAGGAAATAGCGCTAAATCTTGTTTCAGTATGAATTGACAAGAACAATACGATAATTGCACTTTCCTTGCCATATGCCGAATGGACGCTGCCCAGAATTTCCAATTTTTTTCGAGTTTTATATTCTTTTATTTCTCCTGTTTGTTGCGTTGCAAAGTGGAGGTTGCTTGGAATTGAAACACATAACGCTTCAATGTGTTGCAAAATGAGCATAAATCAATGATAATTTCGTCTTGAAGAGAACACTGTCAATTTTATTTCCATATGATTTATACAAGCTGTATGTTTTAAAGACTATACCATTTTACGCAAATTTTATAGATAAGATGGCACACGTTTATGATGTGTGTAAATCTCCGGTTTGAAGATGCTCATAACCATTCTAACCATTCTTACCCGCCGAGACCTCGCCACCAAAACTCTATCGTTTTCAGCAGTAAAAGTAAATCTCTGTTAGTATGAATCCTTTGCAAAAAATCAGGATAAAGTCTATCTGGAATATATATTATAGCACCTAATTAAAAATTTTGTGATTCTTTATACAGAAATTGATACTATACTTATCAATTATACGTTAGATCTTTGTTTGTAAATTTTAGTGTTTATAAGATAAAAATGTAGATATAATCTGAGATTAATGGGGCTAATCTTTAGTACGATTGTTGATTCTGCAGCCGACAGCCGACAAAAGAAAATTTTAGTCGTAAATTATTAAAATAGTACTGCGTCGCAAAAAAACAAGATTCAAAGGAATTCATGATAAAAAATATAACAATCTTTTTTATAAAACCTCACCTTACTAATTTTCTATGTAAATTGGCCCAAAATTTACTTTTTTTCTTGCATGTACCTTCTGTCATTGTATGCATATTTTTTCTTGAATCTTTTTGGTATCACACCTGGTGCGATGATTTGTACCTGACAAGAGTTGTCAAGTTTTGTAGGTGGCAAAATCAAAATTTGGCAAATAATAATCGAAGCCGAGGCAAACACTCCTACAAGGACACCATAAATGAAAAGGTGTCTTTCTTTCAGAAATACTATTTATAAAATTGGCGTTGTGTATTTGATCTTTGTTGATATCATATTTTTTATGTTCGTTGTTAGCCATTGTTTCTTATGTGTATATTTTTGCAATATTAGAATATTTTTATGATTTCTGCTATCTACACGAACAATAATTTTTGTTTTTCTTGTCTAAATAATGTCATTTACAGAGCTGGCAAGATATTTTTTGAAATTTAAATTCTCTCATAGTTGAGACAATGTTGGCCATATGAGCGGATGTTGAATGAAGTTTATCGATTGCGTTGGAGTTCAGCCATATCATTCTTTTCCGTACCATTTATTACATGAAAGAAAGTTGTAACAAATATTTGTATTGAAAAATCGCTAATGTTAGCACGAACACGCAAATCACATACCTCTATAAATAAATCATTATGTAATATCTCAGCAAATGTTGTCAAACTAGAAACGCAGTAGCTTCACGTATGTTTTCTTTATCGTGATCATGATGCAAGGATAATTAGCGAAATTCAAGACAACGTTCATCGTGGAGTAGAATAATAAAATCCTTTCGATTTTCACCGTTTCAATTAAAAAGAAGGTCCATCTACAGTAATGAACAATTAGAGAAGTGAAACTGCTGAATCGGAAGGTCGATCCTTACTGCGATAAACGTTTTTTTTCTCGATCGTTGAAATTGGTCACTCGGAACAATTTTTCTTCACCTGCTGGGAGATAACGAGATCCGTAATAAACTCTGAAGGTTTCTAGGACAATTATCTAGAAAACCAGAGGCTGTAACCTAGGAAATGAGGAAATTTCTTGATTTGAATTTCGTTCGTCTACCTCGGTTTATGCGGGAGACGGATAGATGTGACTCGTAACAATTTACTCAAGTAGCTGCAGTCCTGAATTTTTAGCAGCTGTGTTGATAATTCAGCAGGACAACTCGATGATCTCCTTCATGCATGTAGTTTTATTTTTATCGCGTTTTTTCGACGTCTCTGAAGAGTACAGCATTAATAAGTAACGAAAGACGCCGTGTCCGATGTCAATTTTCTTCCTCAGTTATTTATGCCAGGAGGAAATGGAAAAAACTTTGTAAAAAAACATTCTAGAGCAACGAAGTCTAGCTAAATCAAGAATTAATTGTGTGTATCAAAAATCTTTTGTGGATTTTTTCCTCTACATGAGTTCGCGAACGTGTCAATGAGGTGAAAATGAGATATTCCGTTCAGTTCAGCTTCATAGTCAAATTTTCACTAAAAATCATCAATCGTTATTCTTGACGCAATAAATTCTCAGAAATGAGAGGAGTTTCGTTTTGTTGGAGGCAATAATGCAACGTATGATTTGCGTAATGAGGATAATGGGAATGATTTTAATAGCTTTATAATTAGATGATGATGTAAGGTAAGCAAAAAGTAGAGTGGATATAGCCCCACAGAAAATAGAGGGTTCTTAACGTTAATTCATTTTACTTGCAGTCTTAGGAGCTAATTTAATAACGACTCATTTCGTCCTTGCCTTGCCGTCCTTGAAGTGAAAGTTCATTAAAAAATACCCGCAGATGGAAAGGATGTAAGGATTAAATGTCGCTGTATTTAATTGCAGACATGAACTTATGAACATTATTATCGTTTATATTATTATTATTGGGAATTTTAATTTCGTGATCACGCTTTATTGATCTGCAGATAAAAATTTGCCACCCAGTTGGTTATATTTAATGGATGGCTCTCCAAACTCAGTAAAACTGAAAGTCAGCATTGTAATTTTTTTAAGTGTGATCTTAAGATTGCGGATTTCGTTATTAAACCGTTTCAGAACCATCATGTGTTTACAGTATCGTAGGTAAAAATGCTTTTAAGAACGTTAATGCAAAAGAAGTTACCGTAAAATGAAAACAAGAAAATGTGTTACGCTTTTTAATGAATTAATTAAAATCAATGACTAACGACAAAGTGGAAAATTCAAACTGCACTTCTACAAAAAAAGTATTAATAATAATAGTATTGAAAAATGCGAATACATTTTATTCTGTTTTTTTTCTTCAGATTTTTCGTATTATCATAAGGTTTTCTTACACTCTGAATTTTTTATATTTTCTATATTTCCGAACCATTTCAATTTTTAATACTCTAGAATCTAGATACTAAAATTACTAGATTTTTATTACTTAAAGATGCAGTTGGTCATTTGACTGCTTTCAGTTCTTTTGAATTTTTTAGATCCGTCCATTGCTTTCTTTTAAATTATCTAGATTTTTTAGATTCTCCGAATAACTCTTTATTCTATAGATTCTCTAGATTTTTAAGGTTTTTCGACTTATATTTTTATGTATATTGATAGAATCGTGTTTAAATCCTTCATATTTCTTGCAGCCTTCTGATTCTTCAGATTTTTTGGATCCGTTAGCCAAAAAATTGATAAAATTTGATATGCTTAACATACATCAAAATCAGTGTAGCTATAATAGTTGAAGCGATTTCACTCATTTTCCTTAGCAATACCAAGTAACTCAGTTATTTGCAGCGGTAGAGAAAACTTCCAAATAAAAGTTACTCAGAACTAAGTTCTGAACAATTTCTAGTTTTTGTCGCTTTTGAAATACAGTTCAAAATCGGAACTTACAATAGAAGGAGACAGGATTATACAACTGTCTCGTAAGTCGTGAACAAACTTCGCATTACGGTTTTATTAAATTGTGTTTTTCAAGAGTTTCCTTTTTGAGCTAATGTGGCAACATTGTCATTAGTGGAAAAGAATTTTTCTATTGTACCCTTTTTTTTTGTATTTTGTATTTTTAGAAATGCTCTTCGATTTTCTAACTCTTTGAATGCCTAATGATCGCAATCTTGTTATATTGTATCAACCAATTTTTTTAAGTAACAAACAGAAAAACAAATTTTGTGATAATTGCAATTTTTGATATGAGGGAGTCGAAATATTTTATTTTGATTATGATATTCAATTAGTTTAGCTTTATTTCGTCTTTTGAAATCCTATTTCAACTAGCTACATTTAAAAAGTTAAATTAGAAGAATAAAAGTTGGATTGTATAATAACAGAAAGAGATCACCGGAGTTAACAGTAGCGAGAAGAGTTACTTAGCAAAAATCACGTTCAGTTTTTCAAATATTTTGGCTTCTTTTAAACATTTTCGAAATAAATTTAAGTATTTATTCTTATTTTGCTTCAACTGTAAGATTGCGATTCTAGTTTTAAAATTTGTTTACACATCTTAAACCTTATACTTTATGTTTAGTTTTTCTCTTTGTGCTTCTTGATTTTTTTTAACCTAACTTGTGCTCGTGAAGTTGATCTATCAATTTTTACCCTTCACGTTTTACTTTTGAAGACACAGCTTTTGTTTTGCCTACTGCGATCATTTCCACCGCATCATTGGCATTTTCTCCCTTGCCGCTTTTCAAGTTTCCATTTCCTTGTACAGAATACTTACCTCTTCCACATTTGCGATGACCATTTGTTCTAATCGAGTGGAAATTACGGCTATGCACTAAATTAAACACTAAGCACATCGTATATTTTCAACAACTAACATCTTTACCAAAAAGCGGAACATAGACAACAAAATTTACTAAAATATGATCATATTATAATATAGATCGATTCATTGCAAGGGATGCAGAGAAAATAAGCGTATGCAATGGAATTTTTCTTTTGCATATTTTTGGTCTGTTCACATTCTTGTTTATCTTTATTTTTCGAGTTCTTCGGAATACCCATCTAGTTTTTCCTGATTCGTTGCTCGTTGCGATCCTTTCATTCTTAACGAACTTTCATCACGTTAAATTCAGTTCATTCTAAAGATAAGATTTTTTCTACACTCTTAAACGATTTAACTGTACTTTAACTTAACAAATCTCTGTTTTTTTCCGGCTTCTTCGATTTTTCAGCATTCTGTCTTCTTTAATCATTTTTATAGGAACTAGAGTAAACGTTTATGAGATTTTTTAAATAAAGTTGGTACTATGTGTAGTCGTAAAATTTATAAATATGAGGATAGGTATGTATAATAAAAAAAAATTAATTAGGATCTACTTTTCCTTTAATCAAATTAATGAAGCCATATAAATATTAAAAAAAACGCGCTTTAATTATGACCATGTGAAATATGACCCCGATGAAATTATCTTGCCACTATGTCCATAAAAACTTAGCTCGCTCTCATTATTTGAATTTTTTCCATATAATGGTGGCAATAATACACAGTGGTTTAAGATCAACTTTTCTGCGGCGGTTTTATTTGTTAACTGGTTCACAAATGATATTAAAATGCATAATGCATTCATATTCAAATTTTTTAGTAGGAGTAGTAATACAATATAATACAGGGTGTTACGGAAATGAATGCAAAAATTTTAACTGCGGATAGAACTCCTCAAATGGAACAACTTTTCTAGTTACCATTTTTCGAAAACGTGACTCAAACGGAGTGAAATTTCGAAATAGATTTATCCCAATAATGCATCTCCGCCTATGAATTATGGCTTCAATGGAAAGAAAGTGACAAAAACCTTATCTTAACCTTAACTTTTTGCCCGAAAAACGATTAGGTATGTTTTTATCTGTTGAAAGCATTAAATGAGAGTAAAATAAAATACCAGCACAAATTTTCGCATATGGAAAGAAGTGCAAATGATTTTAATCCGTAAGAGAGCACTTGTCATTCTGAGTCATCTAACAATCGTTCGAAAAAGCTTTTCTTAACGAGATAAGATAAACTGGGAACAGCGGTCCTCCTATTTCTCAACGTGGAGTCAAATACCCGAAAAAATCGCTCTAGCAAAAAACAGTGACACAATTCAATAATGGAATAATGTACTCACTTTACAAGAACTGCTCAACGACGTCCAAAATTTCGGGCTCTATTTCCAGAACGTTTCTTGCTCTTTGCCGGCCACGATCTAGAGTATGTGGTGTAAATCGGCCAAAATCTCGTAAATGTTGCACAGTTGCTGCAAAAGTACGCGCATTTGAAGACCGCGCCCGGGAAATTTCTCACTGTACAAAAGTCGCATTTGGACGGCATTTCCCGTGTTTCGCGGTATGACATCACCATGTCTGTTAACTCCGCGTTGGTATACGTGACCATTTTGGCACTACTTGGCACACTCAAAAATTCGAAATTGTGACCGAAACTTGTGATAGCCGACGCGGTAAACTCTCAACTGACACGAACCGATAAATCAGGCAATGCATTTTTTACCACAAAAAATATGATAACATGTTTGTGTATAAAGAAAGTATCATTCTACCATTGCTCTATTACACTACTACACCTACGTCAACGAACGACTCGTGAAAAACAATGGGGCGGCATTAACAACATCCACATGAGATTTCGACAAAATGTTATAAAGAAAAGTTGTTCATATTGATGAGTTATGTTACTGGTTAAAATATTTGCACTCATTTCCATAACACCCTGTACACTCACGATTATAACTATTATAATGGCTCATATCCTTCAGTTATTAATTTTCTTGATTACATTGCGACTCTTACTTGACTGGTTGTTTTTTAAACAATTTGGTTGGATGCTTGTCTGCATATTAAATATCATGTCTCTACAAAATTTCCTGTGTCTTTATGTTTGACATTTTTTGCATATTAACTAACTTCGTGTTATTAAAATTTAATTTTGATTCGTCATATTGTTTTAATTGCATAACGGTTAAAATATATCGTTGAGTTTATTTTATTTCTATTTTAACATGTTTTCTTTGACCAAAATTTTAACTCAATTGGGATCAGTGACGCTACCGTTTTTTCTACAACCGTAAAAAAGATATATCGTTACTGATGCACGAAGTTGATCTTTCTTTAGCCGTGAAAAAACGTCACTTTTAATAAATGATTGAAGCTGAAGACTTCGAATAAACTATATTAAATTGTTACGGCGTTTCGCGTCAAATAAATATTACTTTATGAGTTTATCACATTTCTCTTGGAACGGATCCAGAAACGGACAGCAAACAAACAATCGCAACTTAATAAACTCTCTACTTTCTGTTCGATTTTAGTTTCTGGAAAATTTATTATTCCCAATAAGTTGCAACTGACCTTAATTTACACCGATAAGACACGATTTTTACAATTGTAAACAATGGCTGTTGTGGGAACGACTATGAACTTATTAGAGATAATTAGTGTTGTTTATCCATTAGACTGGTGATATAAATAATTAATGTTTTTTAAGGTCGTTCGCGAACGTAGAGAAGATTTTTTTAGTCAACTTCTCATATCCGTTACATTTCCACTGAGCATAATGAAATGCACAACCTACAAAAAGATGAAGAATTAGAATTTTTCTGACCTTCACTTTTAATTAGCATCGATACGTAGAAAAATAAACTGAGGTGTAGACACATGTGTATTTTTATTCGACTTTGTTTACAACAATGTCGCATTAGTTTGTCAAGTTGATAGCACTGTTATCTATTGATTTTGATATTTCTAAACGGTTCAGAGGTGCCAACAACAGCCTCTTATGACTTTTCTAAATTGATTGCTTTTTCCAGGTGCACGGTCGTTTTGTTCAACACGAAGACCGAGCAACAGCATCACATAATCAACACCTCCCGCAAAACTATCACATCTTTGGCCTTTTCTTCATGCGGACGTTACGTGGTAACAGGTATAAACCTCCTCGCTTGTTTTCCATCAGCGTAATTTGCTTTGTCTTCAGGCGAATGCGGCCACCAGCCAGCAGTCCGGGTATGGGACCTGCATTCGGACCCAATAACGGGCCATCCGGGTCTAGCGCCCCAACCCCAACAAGTGGCCGAATTCATGGGTCACAAATACGGCGTGAATTGCGTCGCATTTTCACCCTCCGGCAAGTACGTGGTGAGCGTAGGCACCCAACATGACATGATCGTGAACGTTTGGGACTGGAAGAATAATACTAAAGTTGCCAGTAATAAAGTCAGCACGAAAGTCAAGTCGGTAGCTTTTGCTGATAACGGCAGCTATTTCGTGACTGTTGGAAACAGACACGTCAAGTTTTGGTATCTGGAATATGGGAAATCGAAGGTGAGGAGTGAAAAGTGTCGAATTGGGATGTAATGATCTTTTTTTAGTACAAGGAGGCGGTGCCGTTGATGGGACGTTCTGCCATTTTGGGTGAACAAAGGAATAATTATTTCTGTGATGTCGCTTGCGGCAAGGCCCAATGTGGAGATAGCACCTACGCTATCACCAGGTCGGGGCTCTTGTGTGAATTCAACAATAGAAGACTTTTAGATAAATGGGTAGAATTAAGGGTGGGTTTTGCCATAAATCAGTCACTGCGATGATTATGACACTTTGATTACAGACAACAAGTGCCAATTGTATTACTGTAGGTGAAAATTATATTTTTGTCGGTTGTGCCGAAGGAATTATTAGATGCTTTGATCCTGCCACACTTCGGTTTATCACGACGCTTCCAAGGACACACTATTTAGGTGTGGATGTTAGTTTGGGGACTAGTATAACGTGAGTGTTTTTTTTTTTTTTACTATGTTCCTTTATAATTCTGTCTTTTGCAGTCACATGGCGTCGCCTCCGCCCGATGCTAAATACCCTGATACAGTAGCTCTAACTTACAACGAAACTAATCATAAACTAACAAGTATTTATAATGATCACTCTATATACGTCTGGGACGTCCATAATATTAAGAGGGTAAGTGATTTTTAAGAAATAGGTGTAGATCAAGTAACGCCATCTGAAGTTGTAAATATGTTTTAAGCTCATTTAGATGTTCATGTTGTTGAGGTTTTACTGTATATCATTATCAGATAAGAACTCGCGGATTTAGGCACTATTTTAGTTAGCAAAAGATTAAATTTTGTCCGACGCAACTTAAATCTACTAATTCTGACTTATGCGCACCTGGTCCGTCCAACTTTGTCAGATTTATTTTTCGTTGTTTAAAACCAACCAAATCTTTCTATCTAGTCTGATTTAGTACATTCTACCGTGGTCTAACTTAATTTAACTAGTTCAGTTTAGTTCATCTAGGTCAATCTAGTTGATCCAATTTGCACCATGTCCTATTGAACTGTGCCTATTTTGATTAGTTCTTCTATATTGCTCGAATTCCTCTGTCTCATCCAACTTGGTCTGTCTAATCTAATTTAATTCAACTCTTCTGATTACTTAAGTTAGTCTAACTTAGTCATTCAGTCTTATCTTTTCAAATTAACTTCTTACTATTGGCTTAGTCTTACTTAGTGCCGCTTAGCCCAACTTGATCTTTCTAATTTAGATTTAATTTGCCTTTTTTTCTAGTTCTGTCTTATCTGAGCTCAGTTTAGTCCAATTTAGTTTAGTTGGTTCAGTGGCTCAAATTGACTCCATAATCTAACTTAATTTATCCAGCCTAATTCAATTCTGTCTTCGGATTGGTCTTTTTAGTCCAACTTAGTTAATATAATCGAACGTACTTATCTCTCCGGATTGGTCCACCAAATGTTCTCGGCAATACTATCTGTCTAACTTAAAGGGCAACAGCCTGGCTATTCCAGCTTTGTTTATATCTTCAAATTAGTTTACCTCGTTCCAACTAATCAAATTTAGATCTAGACCGCTTTAGTTTTTTCGCTCATCAATTTTCAAATTGTTTTTTGTTTCCCATTTTTTTAGTTAGCAAGTTTTGTATTCTTTTAGTTTATCATTTTTCCATTGTTTCAATTACTTTGGTAGATTAATTCTCTTGTCCCTTAATTTCATACTTCAAAGATTTATTCTTGGTGTAATATTTTTTTAGTTTGTTAATTTTTCGCTCTTTTTTCTTTCGTGTCTAAGTTTCTTAGTTTCTTAGTTTCTTCTTAATTCCGCAATTTCTTAGTTTTCAATTGTTCTGCTTCTTTTAACTTTCTATTTTCACACTAGTAATGATTATTTTCTTTAGGTTTCTAACTTTATAGGTTTTTGATTTTCCAGTCTCTTATTTCTTTAGTTTGTTCGTTTGTGAGTTTCCTGTTTCTTGTAGTTTTTCAGTTTTCTTCGTTTTTAGTTTTTTTATTACTTGAGTTGTTTTTTTCAAGTTTTTCCTTTTTTAGTTTTTTCGTGTTTTTATATTTGTAGTTTTCTATTTTCCCCTGCCTTTTTGTGTTAGTCACAATTACTTCTTTCCTATTTTTACAGTTTCGTCTATCTAGCACAATTAATTTTTTTTCTCTATTTTCGCTCAAGTTTTTGATTTAATTCATTTCTTCAGATTAGTTCATCGAGTCTCATTTAATGTTTAGTTCTCTTAGCCCGTTCAGCCCAACAGGCTCGACTTTAATTTTTAGTTTATTATGCATACTATTTTCAGTTTCAGCTTTTAACTTTATTAGTCTTATAGTTTCTTATTTTATTAGTTTTATGTTTTTTTTTCAAATTTTCAGGTACCTAAATACTTTTTATTCTGGTTTATTTGGATTGTAGTGTTTTATTGTTATTTTTTTTAATTAGCAAGTTTCGTAATTTATATTTTTCAAATTTTCGAGTTTATTAATTTCATTGTTTTCAGCTTTTTCTTTTTTATTATTCTTTATATATAAATAACTTAATATCTTAGTTTCATACTTTTGTAGTTTTGCATATTTACAATTTTTTTAGTCAAATTTTTAGTTTCTCAGCTTTTTACTATCACAATTGTGAGTTCTTAGTTTCTTAATCCATTTTCCAGTTTTATGGTTACTTCTTCTTTTCTTGATTTCGATGCTTTGTACTTTCATACTTTTCTAGTTTTCCTTTTTTTGAATTTTGGAGCTTCCTTACCTGCTTAGTTTCTTTACATTTGCCTTAGCTTTTTTATGCTTCTAAATTTCTTAAAACTTCACAGTTTTTCATTTTTATTTGTACCTTCTCATTTTGTTCAAATTTTTTCGTGTTTTAGTTTCTTCACTTGTCAGTTTTTTAGCTTCTACATTTTTAATTATTCTAGTTTCTTAGTTACATAATATCTCGTTTCGCGCGCTTCTAAGATTCTTATTTGTTTGTTTTTTCTTTTTTTCTTTTGTAAATTTACATTTTCCGACACCTTTCTAATTTCTAAGTTCCTTATTTTTCAGTTTCACAGTTTTGCAATTTTCTAGTTTCTGAGTTATCAAATTTCGTATACTCTTTTCTCAATTTCAGTTTCTTAGTTTTTCTTGTTACTTAATTATTTGGTTCCTACTCTCTTAAATTTTCTTTTTATAATTTTAAGTTTTTTCCCAGTCTCTTTATTTCATAATTTTACATTCTAATTTCCTAGTTTCTTGGTTTCTCTTTTCTGATTTTCACAGTTTCTTAACTTCTTAGTTCGTTGATTCTGATGAAACAGTTTTTTTTAATCAAATTCTACTAATTTTTTGGTTTCCTACTTCTGTCATTTTTCATTTTCTAATTCTGAGGTTTTTTAATTTTTTAACATCTCAGCGTCAGAGTTTTTTAATTAGTTCTTGATTTATTACATTTTTAGCTACAAATTTTCGTTTTCTTTTAGTTTCATTCTTTTCCAGTTTTCCGGTTTGGTCTTTAGTTCTTCAGTTATTTTACTTATTTTTTTATTTTTTTTGTTGGTACTTTCATAATTCTCTAATTTCTTTACGTTTTAGCTTCTTAATTCCACAATTTTTTACTTTTTTAAGTGTAAGTTTCTCTTTTTTTTTTTAGTTGCTTTATAGTTTTTTTCCCAAATTCAGTAGTATCTTAACAACTGCTTATTTTTTCAGGTGGGCAAGTCCTTCTCGTTCCTCTACCACTCAGCTTGCATCTGGGGCGTGGAAATGGCTCCTCCAAACAGTCCCCTTCCTCCCGGCAGCTTCCTGACGTGCAGTTCCGACGACACCATCCGCGTCTGGACTTTAGACAAAGTAACTGAACGTAACGCTCGTGACATGTACCGACCTAACGTCTACAGCAACGAACTCCTCAAAGTCGTCTACGTCGACAAAGATTTATCCTACATCAAAGATTTAGACTTATCAGCCGGCAACAACGCTGACAAGCTGCAAGAAACATCCTACGACGGAAGAAACGGAGTCAGATGCATACGTGTCAGTCCAGATGGTAAAAATCTGGCATCTGGTGACAGATCCGGGAATATTCGCATCCATGATACCGCCACAATGAGAGAAGCGTGCAAAATCGAAGCGCATGACTCCGAGGTTCTATGTTTGGAGTACTGTGGTCCGAATTCAAATTTGAATTTGATGGCTAGCGCTAGCAGGGATAGGTTACTACACGTGTTTGATGTCAAACGCGGATACGAGTTCCTGCAGACTTTGGATGATCATTCGTCGTCGATCACCGCGGTGCGGTTCTTAAACCACCATGGAAATCTGCAGATGGTGTCGTGCGGCGCGGATAAGAGTCTCATTTTCCGTTCGTTGGGAGATCTGGGAGGGAAACCCCAGTTCACGCGCGACCATAACGCGACGGGGAAGACAACACTCTACGATATGGAAGTGGACACCGGTCAAAAACACGTCCTCACTGCTTGCCAAGACCGAAACGTCCGCATCTACAGCGTGAACACCGGCAAACACACGAAGAGTTTCAAAGGGAGCACGGGAGACGACGGCACTCTAATCAAAGTAGTCCTGGACAGATCCGGGATCTACCTAGCTACTTCCTGCACCGACAAATCCCTCTCAGTTTACGATTATTACTCCGGTGAGTGCATGGCGTCTATGTGCGGTCATTCCGAGTTAGCCACTGGGCTTCGATTTACCAACGATTGTCGTCGATTGATCTCGGCGAGCGGTGACGGGTGTATTTTCGTGTGGAAAGTGCCTCACGATATGGTAGTGACGATGGTTGCGAGGTTAAGTCAGCAGGCGATGAGGGAGGGGAAAACTTTGGATAGTGATATTTTAAATGAGAGTAGGGACATGTACGATAACGAAGTGGACGCCAGTTATAGGTAAGTTTGGACGAAAATGGGTTGCGTCGTTTTAATGGACGTTGTAGGTTTAGTATCGGGCAATTGCCACAATGGGCGAAGAAACAATTGAACGAGGATACTAGTCATTTACCGCCACAGACTAAAAATGTTGCGGTGCCGAAAGGACGATGGGCTCAGAGAGCTGATAATCCGTTAGAAATGAAGAATTTTTATTCAAATAACCCCATGTCGCTGCCGGTGGATAGGAGGTTTGATTCGGATGGGTCTAAAGATAGTTCGTTGGAGGAGAGTCGGAAGGAAATTGTGATGACGAGGAGGGTAAGTTCTTATTATTATTTTAAAAAAAAAGTTGAAATTTACTTTTTTAACAATTTTAGAGAAAAAAATTGAAATTTTTCTACATTTTCAAAAAAGGGAAATCTCCAAATATTCTTATTTAAAAGTAGACAAATTCTCCAAATTCAAACGAAAAGTTTTCTGAAGAAAATATCTAGTTCTAGACAACTTTCTACAATTTCGAAAATGCTCCAAATTTTATTTTATTATATATCCAAATCTTTATTTTGACTTGCTTTGAAACCTAAAAAGTTGATCAAAATATTTCAGATTTTTAAAGATTGATAAACCAAGACAGTTTTTAAAGTCTAATGCAAAATGTGTCTAATCTATTAGAGTTAATAACACACCAAAAAAATCAAAATTCAAAATAACAGAAGCGAAGTGTTAAAAAAAGCATTTATAAAATCCATAAAGCTTTCAAAACTTTGAAAAATTCTAAAAAACTGCCTATTTTTTAAATTCAAGGGTACAATATCTAAAATTCCATGCAATTTTCTAGATCTAACAAATCCATATTTTAAAAACAGAAATTATTTTTTTTATACGAGTTCTCACTTATAAAAATTACTAGTGTTTAATTTTTTGTACAATTAAGTATGTACTTTAAAAATTCTTTTTCAATTTAGATTTGTTCAAGTTTGTATTATTTTTAGTTTTGATTAATATTTAATTGTTGTAAAATGAAAAATTCGTTAAGTTTTATAATTTACAAATATCTGTAAATTTTTCAGGACCAGCTTTAAAAAAAATGAGGTTAAATTTTGTTTTTGGATAAAATCTAAACAAATTTCATCCAACTGTCTAGTATCTTTGAAAACCTGCAGATTTTTAATGGTAAAAGTTCTTATATTCAAAAAAAAATCCAAAGTGGCGAAAACTAACCAGATAATGCCCACGTTATTTTCAAAATTAAAATGGAAACAATTTTGACCCTTAACATTTCTAAAAATTTTATTGATATAATGTTTTTTAATTAAAAGTTCTCCTGTAAAATTTAAAAATTATACAAAATTTGACAAATTTAGTGAAATTAAAATTAAATGTATGTTGAAAATTTGAAGAGGAACTTTTAGAATAATAATAATAAACAAAATTAGTAATCGCCACAAATTTTTAAATCTTTAATTTGCAAAATTTTCCAAAAAGTGTTTACGGATCTACATTTTAAATGCCAATTTAAATAACCGATCTGAAAATATGAAAATATAAGTAATTTTTGATTTTTTTAGGATAATAGAAATCCGTTGAAACTTCAAACACAAAAGTCGTTAAAACTTCTTAAAATATTTTGCTTTGTATTTTTTTGATTTCTACGTTTTTATAAAATACTCACTTTTTTAAATTTGATTGGTTAAATAAACTCCTCATACACCAACCAACAAAATTTAAAAAGAAAAAACTAAAATAGAACTTTTTAAAACGCCCGAAACTCCACAATTTTTTCAAAAATTCTACATCTCCATAATATACCTAAATTTTAAAACAAAAAAATTGGGCATGTTTATCTCAAATTTTAAATGTTTGCAAACTGAAAGATAATTTTTTTGTTTTCTTTTTATAAAATTTTCAAGATTTTGTACACTTCGGGAATATGAAAATTTGCAAAAATAAGAAAGTAATTTTCAAAAATTTAAAATATAAAGTTTTTAGGGTATAGGAAAAATTTTATAATTTAAAAATTAAAAAAACATGTCTGAGGTTTACTAGAAAACTAAAATATCTCA
This sequence comes from Cynaeus angustus, assembly GCA_030157275.1. NCBI lineage: Eukaryota > Metazoa > Arthropoda > Insecta > Coleoptera > Tenebrionidae > Cynaeus > Cynaeus angustus. The sequence goes on from CM058065.1 coordinate 13,429,619, forward strand.
ATAAAAATATTAATAACATTCTTCAAACCCAATGAACCAAACTTTATACGATTTTACAAATTTTCTTAAATCATCTAAATTTTTTGTTAATATATTTAAAAAGTTTACAAGGTTCGGATTTTTTTTTTAATTCTTAAGCGTTAACTTTGAAAATGTTTAAAATTTAAGCTCCGCTGTTCTTTGATTTCAGTTGATTTTAACTATAGAGCAGGGTGATTAAAAAAAATAAGTGAAAAAAAATTAGGCACAAGCAAATAATTGTCATACAGGGTGTTATGGAAATGAGTGCAAATATTTTAACCAGTAACATAACTCATCAATATGAACAACTTTTCTTTATAACGTTTTGTCGAAATCTCATGTGGATGTTGTTAATGCCCCCCATTGATTTTCACGAGTCGTTCGCTGACGTAGGTGTAGTAGTGTAATAGAGCAGACACTTTCTTTACACAAAAACATGTTATCATATTTTTTGTGGTAAAAAATGCATTGCCTGATTTATCGGTTCGTGTCAGTTGAGAGTTTACCGCGTCGGCTATCACAAGTTTCGGTCACAATTTCGAATTTTTGAGTGCGCCAAGTAGTGCCAAAATGGTCACGTATACCAACGCGGAGTTAACAGACATGGTGATGTCATACCGCGAAACACGGGAAATGCCGTCCAAATGCGACTTTTGTACAGGGAGAGATTTCCCGGGGGCGGTCTTCAAATGCGCGTACTTTTGCAGCAACTGTGCAACATTTACGAGATTTTGACCGATTTACACCACATACTCAAGATCGTGGCCGGCAAAGAGCAAGAAACGTTCTGGAAATAGAGCCCGAAATTTTGGACGTCGTTGATCAGTTCTTGTAAAGTGAGTACAAGAACTGATCAACGACGATTTTCGAACGATTGTTAGATGACTCATAATGACAAGTGCCCTCTTACATTTGCACTTCTTTCCATTTGCGAAAATTTGTGCTGGTATTTTATTTTACCCTCATTTAATGCTTTCAACAGATAAAAACATTTCTAATCGTTTTTTGGGCAAAAAGTTAAAGTTAAGATAAGGTTTTTGTCACTTTCTTTCCATTGAAGCCATAATTCATAGGCGGAGATGCATTATTGGGATAAATCAATTTCGAAATTTCACTCCGTTTGAGCCACGTTTTCGAAAAATGGTAACTAGAAAAGTTGTTCCATTTGAGGAGTTCTATCCCCAGTTAAAATTTTTGCATTCATTTCCGTAACACCCTGTATATTAGTGATTATTTTAGTGATTTTTCTTTTATTAATCTAGTAAATCAAAACGCGAAATTTACAGTTTTTTAAAATTGCTGTTTATCAGTGTGCTAAAGAAAATGTTTAAAATAGTTACAGATATAGATATTTTTGTCTAAATATGTAAGAAAATAAAAAAAAATCTCTTCTTTATAACCTGCATGCATCTATTTATGCAGATGACGGAAAATATCACCATCCGCCGCACGGACAACCGCCGCGAGACCATGTCGGACACAATGACAGACACCGGATTCGAATCGACAGCTCATGACGGTGACATCGATTCCGATCACGAGTACCGCCACCGTCCTCTTTATTACCCCAACCCAGCCGACTCCGCCAGGTAACCTCGCTCATTCAAACAACCCCCAAATTCTCAAAATAATCTTCCAGCGGTAGCGAGTTCACCGTTACCAACATCGACGCCGACGAACTCCGTAAATCACAACGAAAGAAAAAAGGCACCGGCCCTCAAATCCTCATACAGCAGTCTGCATCGACGTATGGAAGCCAGGATTCCGACGACGACGACGATGAGGCGTCGACACCTAGTGGTGAAAATACCGACAGGAATCCGATGTCGCTATTTTCTGTCAGTTCGGAATCGTTGGATCAGTTGGGAAGTAGAGAAAAATATTTGCAGTCGACGTTTGAAAGTATGAGCGGAGCCGAGACGGAATTGACGCCGGGGAAGACGTCCATTTCGAGCAAGTTTTTGACTAAGAGTACGGATATTAACATGGCGGCGATTAATGCAGTGAAGCAGACGAAGAGCGATCCGGAGGCGGCGATGAAGAGACAGATGCTTAATAAGAGGATAGCGGAGACGAAGAAGAAGTTGGAAAGTGTAAGTTTCTAGCGAGTAGGTCTGCCTTTCTGCAGGCACTATAGTCGTTTCCATGGTTTCTTTTAATTGGGGGTCTCTTGCAGCCGGTCTCAGTTTATTGTTTGATAGGAGCAGAAACTTGCAAGATTATTTTTTGTTTGCTTTTGAATACAGGCAACCCATTATGCAGTATGCAGTTGTTTTCAAATTTCAACAATTTGGCAACAATGTGAGCTGTCAAAAATGTCAACTGTCATTTTTAGGGTGCTAAACTGCAGCTATTTTTTTTCACAGGTTGGTCATTCTAGTCCTTTGAAGTACAGCCAGTCCATCCACGACCTCTCCCACATCCCGGAGCGCGATAAGTGGACGAAAAAATCAGGTAATAACAAATGTTCATGCTTGCAGTATGAAACTGACCAACATCTACTAAACTCGAACGACATTTCTCGCGCTACTAACCCAACGGATGACAACATTATGAGTTGTTCGGTACCGACCGATCTTCAGCTGTGCGGCTGTTACATGCAAGATATCGCCAAAAATACTTCACAGCTTTCACACATTCTCAACACTGCCTCTTTACACGCTGCCAATGTAGAATTAGCTAACGATCAACTGATCAGACCGAGAAAGCTCAAATTGGATAAGACTCTAGTTAAGTATAAATTGCATAAAAGTCTCCCAGTCTCGCCGGTTAGTGAAGAACGAAGCTTCTCAGACTTCGTGCAACAAAAGGAAGAGACGAACAGGAAATCGTTTAGTTATTTCGTGGATTTTGACCAGATCGATACGAACGAAGGGTTTAGACAGATTTGTAGTGATATCGAAAAGTTTTCGAAGGACTTCAGTAGGAAGTATGATCAAATTGAGAAAGGCGCGGAGAAGAACGAAGAAGAAGAAGGGAACTTCAGCTCGGATTCTTTAGAAGAGTATAGTTTTCGCTCAGTCGGTAACAAACAGATCAAAAGTAGCGTCCCCCCGCGACGCTGCGTTTCTTCCAATGAGCTCAGTAACTACCAAAACGAAGAATACTGTGATGAAATCCCGAAGAGTGAGAGTTTTTATTTGAATCCGAACATCAGAACGAGCCAGGATAGCATCCTCAGCGACGACAACCTCCTCGAGGACTATCCGATCCAACAAAAGAGCTACTGCAACAGCATGGAAAGCATCCTCTCCAACGACTCTGACTGCAAGTCGGCTCCATTGGAGGTCCTTTTCCTCCCTCAAAAACGCTTCCTTCAACCTCCCTCGTCAGTGGTCCACTCCCAGTCACTTCCTAAGAATCTAGGGAGCGCTCCCGTCAGCCCTCGCAAGATGAGAACGTCACAAACTCAAACCGACTTTCCCACCCCCCAGGAGGTGGTAGCAAAGAAAACAAACGCGAGCGCCGAGTTCCAAGAAAAACTGCTCAGATTCGAAAACATCGCCAAAAAACAACCGGTAGCTTTCTTCGTGGAGTCAGACCGAAAGGTACGATCAAAGAACGTGAAGAACACGGAGGAGAAGAAACCTCTGTCGGTGAAAAACAGCGCGTCTGAGATGTACATTCCGAGCTTAGAAACGAAGAACAAACAGTACAAAAGTCGTTACTGCAACGTCTTGAATAATAAACCCGAATTTAACGTGGAGATCTTCGAAAGTGGTGTGAAGAACTACACGGCTAGTACGCTCAAATTCGAGAAGAATACCAATCACGTCCAAGAAACATCAAGTTTAGACCGTCATCTCTTCACCAAGAGTCTTATCAGCGGTGAAAAGATCTGCCACAAACCCCCAAAAGCCGTCCGTAGACATAGCTCAAAAACGCGAAAGACCAAAACCTCCTACGAGTATGTTAAAAAAGAAGATTTCTATAGTATGAAAAGCAACAAGTTGAATAACCGCCACGTGACTGACGAGAACACAATTGAACTGAGCTACAAAGAAAAGAACGTGGAAAAAGATCTCGAGACGAGTCCGAATATTTTGACCAAGTTGTACGACACGTTAGACAAAACAGCTAAAGACTCCGAAGTCAATCTCAATATCGGACCTCCGGAGCGCAAAGTCTACGACTCCGTCAACTTATGCTCGGAAGACAAATTCGACAAAAGCAAACGCTACGAAAGCATCCAGTTCGCTCTAGAAAACATCAAAATCCTCAACGAAATTCAGAAAAAAATCCAAAAAATCAACAACCTCGTTGACATTTTCAAGAAAAACATATGCTCAGGAAAAGTCCGAGCTCTATCTAGCATGTATGAAAGCATGACGAGTTATTACAACGACTTAACCAAGTTGCAGGCGACTCCCGTTAAGTTCAGAAAGCGCAACTTGAGTCTTCCCAGTTTCGTCGAGCGACGGCTCAACGATGGTAAAGTCAAAAATGTTAACAACGAAGGAACGGAAGGTGATTATGTCGGCATGTTGGATGTGGAAAGCGCTTGTGTACAAACATGCAGCAAAATGATCGTTCGGTGGACCCTTGCATGAAACAGCTTTTTTTATTTAGTCTTTTTTTTGCGTTTGGTGATTTTTTTTTTTGCATGTTTACAGTTTATGTAGGCGAAAGCAGTCCGGATAGCAGTTTGCGTAGGTCATGCAGCTTAAGCGATCTAAGCATGCAAAAGCCGGTGGTGTCCAAAAATAAAATCGAAGGTAAGACAGGTCTCACGTTCTTGAAAGCCGAGTCCACGGTGCTTAAAACCGAAAACGGCGTTCAGCGGGCTTGGATTTTTCTGCATGTTGGCAGCTCTAAGTCAACAAATTTCAGAGTTCAAAGCTTGCTTAGACGCTATATTTATTCATTTACACTGATCAACTGTTTTATAGAATGAGCTAGATAATAATAGTAATAATAATAATCATGATGATGATGATGAATGATAACGATAACGATAATAACAACAATAATAACAGTATAGTATTAAATATCATTATAATTTAAGAATCCAAAGGTTCTAGAATCTAAACTTCTAGATTCTTTGGTACTCAAATATTCAACCAAGAAAATTGATATATTTTAAAAAAGGTCCAAAATTTTAGAAATATCAAAAAAATCTATGACTAAATTATTGTTAGATTTTTTATTTTGAATTTTTGATTTTTAGAAGTTCGATAAGTCTCAGTTTGTAAGAAAAAAAAGATTTATTATTTAACTGTTCAGAGCTCGCTTCGCTTGCTGAAGAGCGTGCCCTCAGCCTTCAAAACACTGGTACGGGGCTACGTTTTAACAAATAAAAGAGTGTTTACTAAGTCCTCAAAATACATTTTCTACTTTTTTAGTTGAAAAAAAAATCTTTGAGTTTAAGACCTTGGACCCGGACTTTTGTCTATAACAGATGACAAATTAATATTGGTCGATGGGCGACTACTTTATGGTTTGGTCATCTTGTTATAGTTCTGCTCTTTTCTTCTTCAAAACAAAAATGAACTGTGAGGCCTTCTTAGGCATGAGCACCGCTTCATTTGCTTCTCCATTTTCAGACTTACTCCTAACTCACAAATTTCCAGTTTCAGGGAAGAAACCGTCAACAGCAACTAGGAGTAACTCCAGGTTCACGAAAAACAACGCAAAAATCACCAGGAGTCGCTCTAGTGGTGTTTTGAACCAATCGGATTCCGAGAATGAAGATAAGAAAGTGTCGCGACTTATGAGACCTACAATTAGTTCGCACAATAAAATAAATAAGACATTACAGAGTAGGAAAAAACAGTCGTACTCTACGAGTAATTTGAACACAATTGGAGTTGATAATGTGTCGACTTCTGATGAAGAAATGGTGGAGGTGCAGCCGATAAAACCGGCGGTGGCGCCGAGAAATAGGATGAACTATGATAATGGGCCGCCGGTGGTCACGCCGAGGAAACATCTGAATAATAAAGATAAATTGAAAGGTGAGATATCTGCACGATTATATTTTGTGAAAGTCAAAAAAAATATTTTTTCAAGAAAGCCCAAGATTTTTAACTTTTGGTCAAAACCATTAAAAAAGTGCTAACATTTTTATTATGTTTATTTTCACTTTTATTTGAGTTAGTTTGGTAAAAAATTTGGGACGGAAGAAAAAAAGCGATAAACTGGCTGTAAAAAATTACATCTTCTGACTTATTCAGTCATTTCTGTTATTTGTAAATTGAAAGTGACATTTAAAAGCAATAAAATGATGATCTATTTTACAAATATTAAATCAAAACTATAAGAAACACAGTATTAAACTCTATCGTTTGATTTACCCATTAATCCAATCTTTTGTGTTCATTTAGTGGCAGATTTTTTCCAAACGTAAAGTTTATGGATCCAAAATTTTTTTCTAATGCTAACATTTAACTAAATGCTCTTCGTGAATTGTAGAAAAAATATTTTTTGTGTTTTTTTCCTAAACTATAACGATCTTTATTTTCTCCTTGACTGTTATTTGTTCGAAAGAATGAAGGAATTAATGCAAAAATTTTAAAAAATCAAGTAGTTGTAGTGGATAATAATAAAAGTACATTCAAATTTTGCGAAGTGAATAAGTGAGCTGTGGACATCCGTCAGTCATAAAAACCACTTTTATTATTGTTTACTATGACTACTTGATCTTCTAAAATTTTTACATTAATTCCTTAATTTCTTGTTTTTTTCCGTGCATGGTTATACCTGTTTACATTTTTATGTCTAGAGAAAAAAATTAAAGATATGAAAAAAATTAATAGTGACATTAAAATAAACAGTTGGATCTCATCCGTTACAATTAAATCGACCCAACTGAACTTTTTAAAAAAAAATGTTTGACATATCATTTATTAAAATCGAATGAAAAGTAGGGAAATTACAACACCAAAAGTTTTTCATTTTCCACTCGATATAAACTAGTCTATTATGCCTCAGAGCATACAACTGCCATAGACAAGCAAAGGACGAGTGCTCTTAAGTTTTGTAAAAGGAGTTTTGTATGCTATTTTTTTCTAATTTACTTATTACATGTTTTTTTTACAAAAAAATCAATTTTGGTAATTTAGGTGTCACCTAAGTGTCACCAACTTTTTATTTCAAAGTTGACATTTTAAATTTGAATCAAGTAAACTAAACGTAATTGTCATTTTTTTCAAGTGAAATGGCAAAATTAGTGTTTCAAAATGAATGAAGAAATTTACTGTCGATAACAATTTTTTGTATCTCGCCTAAAATTATAACCCCAAACTCACTGACATTTGCCATTGCGTTCAGTGTGTATTACCAACCAAAAAATGTTTCTATGTAATGGTTTGATAATGGCTTATTAACACATTCAAAATTAGTGCGTTAGTTACAATACCAAAAAAAAAAAAACAGTTTTATAAAATTTATATTAAGACACGAGTTTGCAGCGCGCCTGTAAAGCACGATTGTTCTAAAGTTTTATAAAAATGAGTTTTTTATGCAATTTTTTCTAATTTGCATATTAAATATTTTTTTTATAAAATCAAATTCAATAATTTATGTAAATTTGTGACAGTTGGTAAAACCTTTCAAAGTTGACATTTTAAACTTGAATAGTAGACTAAATATTGTCATTTTTCCCAAGTGAAATTACAAAATAAGTGTCCCATGATAAATTCAGAAATTACCTGCGCTCTGCTTGAAATACGGCAGATTGCAGAAAATGACATGGTTAATTTGCTGTCGATGATCTTTTTTTGTATTTGGCCTGAAATTATAACCTCAAACTAACCTCAAACGCCCACTGACATTTAACATTTAGTTAGATTTGTATTACCAACCCAAAGAAACTTTCTAGATTTCGGGTTTGGCTTATTAACGCATTCAAAATGAGTGCGTTAACAGCTTTGTTACAACAAATTAGAAAAAATATTTATTTCAGTATCCCGCCATACAATCCACTTCGAAAAACTGAAACCGGACCTAGATGTAACCATAACCAACGACGACGACAATCTCGATCTATCTACCGTTGAAAGTGAGTATTTTTTCTAGAAAAAAAACAAGCATTAATCCTCTTCTTAGTTTCCCACCAGTTGTGCGACGACGTCATCCAACAATTAACCAAAGCTGCGGATAACGTCGTCGATCTCTACAACCGATTGAACGACACCGAAACCGATACCCACGAAACCACCGTTGCTAAAATGGACATGGTTAAAAATTTAGAACTATCCATTTTGAACACTCATAAAATCCTCCATGATTGTATTTTCAAGAAGTTAAAACAGAGTAATGGTAACGTGGACGTCAACCAGACCGACACGGTAAAAAAGTTGAACGATTTGGTGTCGAAAGGACCTAGCAGCCCCAATTCGGTTGTGACTATGATGGAACAATACTCGGATATCCTGCTAGACATGGTACAACAAAAAATTCATAATTCTAATATTTGATATTAGTTTCGTTATAATTCTGTGATTGTCTTAGTTGTATGAAGCGAATCTCATGTTATTTGTAATATCGTGAATATGTGGATTAATTAATTATTATGGAACATTCCAGATTGTCGGCTGTAACATGTACTGAAACGATAGGCCAAATGAAGTGTGCAAATTAGGGATTTTTTTAAGAGGAATTGTTTCTGTGCTTCCCTTAATCCAGTAGTATTTTTTATACAAACTGTTTACATTGTATTTTATGGTTGTTTTTAATGCAGTGTGAATTGATCTTTTATCAAACCACAATGTATGTATCTTTTTATTTATGTTGTACAATTTTATTTAATATGTAATGTAATTTTTTAACAAATGTAGGGGTCTATTCTGTACTGAATGGTTAATTTTGATAGGTTGTCAAATTTTGTAAACTTGGCATTGACTGGTCGACAGTTTTTTTTATTGGTGGATGTCATGGTTACGAATTTTACACGGCTTGTTACAGATTTTGTTTAAGTTACAGAAAAAATCTCTGCAGTTATCAAACAGTCAATTCTGTATAGGCTCACCCAAAATGTAACCTCAGACTGTAATTTCGTAAATCAATGTAGGTTCATAAAAATAAAACAATTAAACAACTAGTTTTTGTTGTTTTACTACTCAAAAACGGTGTGATCTGTTACGAATGAGAATCTTAAAGATAAGTAAGCTAGTCAGCTCGTACCTTAAGGCAGCGCGTGAGTTATAGGTACGCTACTCACCCGCTGAAACTCCTTTAACAAAACTGCGTTTGTAAACCGATTTAGACACAAGGATTGAATTTTAAAAAATAATTAGAAAATATATAGTGCCTCAAATAATGGAATGAAAAGAAGTTTGTGGAAATATTTTTAAAAAGCAAAAAATGAAATAAACGTGAAAAAAAGCGATTTGATCGCTGAAACCAAATAATTGAAATAATGAAACACAAAACAGCTGTGAAAAAAGTAATAAAACAAAAAAACCAAAGAAGAAGAAATAAGGATTTGTAAGAAAATTGAGCTCGAAAACCAGAATCAAAGAGTGGTGGAGGACAAAATTAATTAAAAATAAAATAAGATAAAAAAACACACATAATAAGGAAATAATAATGGTTTCAGGAAATTTAATGCAAAAAGCAAGAACTGTAAAGACAAGTTAAAAACTAACTTGAATAACTTCCAAGGTAAACCTAAAATAAATGTGTATTAACAAATATCTTTGATAAAATTTATATTAAAACACCAGGTTAAGTTCGCAGCACGGCTGCTGCGGCAGTTTTATAAGACTTTAAATTTTTTACTCACTTTCAGTAATTTGAGGAATTGTGTTTTTAGCCCGTATCCGCGTGGGTAATAAATTAATTATTAATTTAAATTTATGGAAACATCAAAGACCGTAATATGTCTCGTAACGCGAATTGGATAAAATTTTTGCAATCAGTCTGTTTCAGGGAGCTCTAGAAGACGAAAAAAAACTTTAACACTTTATTTTTATTGTGGGTAAAAAATTAATTAAAGGTGATCAATCGTATCAGATCTTCGAGTCGCTAGGGGAGAGAGCATGTAGATTGTTTTGTAAAAATGATGAAGATGATGGTGTGTGTGTCTTGTGTGTATGTAAAAATGTGGAGGGAACGAAAGGTTTAGAGGTTGAGCGCCAAAGGCCAAAATCTCTCTATAACCCTGGAAAACTGAAACTAGAATCCTGAAAAAACTAACATAATATTCCAAAATGTAAATTGTGATTGTCAACTCGCACCAGTTGAAGAAAAAGGAGTATTATTTTCACATATTGTACAATATTTTTTTGGAACTGTTTTAATGTGAAATAAATTATTCTCATTTTTATTTATTTTGTTCCCGTTCTAATGTACCGGAGTAATAGCAGCTGTTTTTCATCTATTACTAGTATTTGTTTAGTATCTTTCTTAATTTTTTGCACGATCGGTCATTTTTAATTGTTTGCCGTGGGTGTTTCCATGACAGTAAGTGGAGTTTACCAAATGGCGTCGGTAAGATTACTTACCGATCTAAAAACTGAACGACAAAAATACTTACCGACGCCTTTTCAAATAAAAATCCAAATTAGTTTAATCTTTATTGGTGAACATTTTTATATCAAAAGTACAAATTGTACTATTACTTCCAATTGAAATTACACATTTTTTATTTGTACTGGAAGCAATAGAGACTGATGTGTTGGAATTTTTGTTTTCATTAACACAATGCAAGCGAACGTCGACGTCACCACCAGTAGATAAAATTTTATTAGCAAATTCGATCTTATTTTGCAATGAATCTTCGACATAACCCTTCGGCCACCGTCGAAGACCTCCATCCGCCATGCCTTTTTAAACCTAATACATCAACTCCCTTATTAACCAGAAAAGTAGCTTAAGTGTGCCGAAATGCATGACCTGTATAGTTGTTTGGTTCCTCCAATTTCAAATATGTTGCAATTTTCGATGGCCATTTCCCAATCGTCCCTTTTCCAACTACTTGATGGGTGCATTTTCCGTTACGGTAATTTAAAAACAGATGTGTCGAAACTGCATTGATGGGTCGAAGTTTGATGAATTTACGATATATGTCCAAATATGAAACTTTGTCATCCGCTTTACTTGTTACAGTGAATGTGCGTTGTATATTGGTCTTCGAGTTGGGAATTTTTACGATAACAAATGTCCCACGATCTTCAATATCTGCCATTTTCATGTTATAAAGCTCCTCTCTCCTACAAGCCTGCCACGCCAAGAATCATGGCAACCTATAAATGCGAAAAAAATAAACGAATAACCTATCACAATTGTTCTTTAACTTACTTTGTGGATGAAGAATATATCGTCCGGTGCTTCATTTAAAAATTTAATCATATCACTCTTCGTGAAGATCTTGGCTTTCTTTGGCCTGTGACCAACATTCTTTCGTTTAAGATAGGCAATAAGCGTAGAAAATGTCGAAATATTAACAGAATCATACAAAAATATAGTGCTTTTGAGCATGGAATATTCTGCCCATAAACTTCCTGGGGGCTCTTCAGCGTATCATTTCTTTTTACGAACTAACCCAACAAAACTTTCTCAGTAATATCTACGTTTTTCTCACTGCACTACTCTTTGAAAGTTTTGTAGGTATTCTCGTAACGTGTTCTTGACATATCAGGTATTACCGCTGAACATCCAATGTTCCATGCCTCTTCTATTTTGTCTATTTCACTTTCCAAATCGCTCATGATTGAAGCACAAAGCAATCAAAAGACGCCAAAAACCACGCATAATTTTATGAAAAAATTTTCACTGATTGATAAACAACCAAATGGTTGCCTAGTGATATATGTCATAGCACTCACATCACTTACTTTGACCATTTCGACGTATTTCTCTCGTTTTAAATTCTCAGTATATTTTAATTCCGATCGTGCAAAAAACGTTATAAGCACGTCGAACGTTAAGGGATACCGTTCTCAGACAATAATTAGAGTCGTCGCTGTGCTCCTCCTCCAAACAATTGTCTTCGAACGGTAAACATCCCTTACCGTTCTCCGTACTTAATATATGTACTATAATGTTGTACTAGTTGTTTTAATAGTTTTCTATCTTTATCTTTTATCCGCTCTACTTCTGTCTTCTTCATTTCTAAGTTCTTTCGTGTACAACCTTTTCTTTATCTCCTTCTTTTAGGTATTCTCGGAAAATTGTATGATTCCTTCTTTGCTTTTGTTACAGACTTTTCTCATTTTAGATTTGATACGCCTTACAATTTACTATGTAAATATTTTTGCCATTTAGCTTTTTTATTTAAAATTTCTACTTTTGGTTTATTATCTTACTTTTCTTCTTTTTTTCTTTATTGACAACTTGTATCTTTTAATAGTAGTAAACTTTTTTTTTAGACGACTTGAATTGAAAGTGACACATATCAACATTGTAACCTTCTTTAGAAAGTTGACAATTGCACAGACCGATGCTGTTATGAAATTTATCAGGCAGGGTGCGTCATAAGAGTTAGTATTTTTAATTTAACTTTATTGGTCATCATGTTGCTATGGATTATTTACTATTTTGAAAACTTAATTGTTTCGCTCATTCTGTCAATCTCTGCAACAAATATTGCACAAACGAATTTCTTAGAAGATTTGTTGCAGAAATGTATAGCGACAACGAAGACGTGTTACAGCTCACACCTCCATCAGTAGTTGAAGCGGCCAATGAGAATACTTTGCTGTTGCTTCCAACAAAATCATGACTGCGTTACGAGGATGCATATAACAAATTTATAGAATGGCGCAACAAATTTCAGGTGAATTCGTCATTTTCAGAAAACGTTTTGCTGGCCTATTTTGGCGAATTGGCGAAAAAAAATAGTCCAAATACTTTATGGACTCAGTTTTCTTTGCTGCGAAGCACGCTTATTGTCCATCAAAAGTAAAATTACCGGACACAAAAAACAAGAAGGAGCGTGTTTTTACAGTAATTGAAGAATTTTATGAAATTTACCGCAAGTACGCTGCTCTTCGGCCAACCACTACTGAACGTCGATTGTTTCTCAATTATCAAAACTCCAAATGTACACGGCAGCCAGTGGGAATTAACGAAATTAGTGCTTATTTGGGTCTGGAAGAGCCTGCAGCTTAATAGTCAAATGTTGCCGACAAGCTCCATTCCTTCAACATCTTCGACAACCGTGACCGAGTTAGAAGATTTACAAAATTTGAATAAGAAGTTAACACATTTTAACAACTGTTCTTTTAATAATGTTACTTTCAATTTTTTTTAGTGAACGCCAATAAATTTTATTGAAACTGAAACAAGTTTTTGTTCAAGTCGTTTAAAAAATAGTGTTCGTAACTCGTATCGAAAATGTCTATCATGCTCGTGCTTCTTTAGACGAACGAGGCGAAGCCGATGATATCAGTCACTTTCGACACTCGATATGAAATATATATTTTTTAATTAGGCTATTTCAATCTGACCTACTAAACAAATTAATTAATTTGCAATTAAATAATTTAGACTGCTAAGCAAAGCAAATATTCTCCATTTTCACTTTATCTAAGTCTTTATTGTTTTCGCAATCGATACATCAAAATTTGTATTAAAATAAACTTCATGGTCACCAATCAATAAACATTCAACTTACGTTATGTTATTCACAGATATAAGTTGAAAATAAATTGTCCGAGTACAAGTTCAAAAACCTAATGTCTTTACAAAAATTATTCATTCAAACCTTTCAGTATTTGTTGTCTTGAAACACAAATTATCATCGAGCCAGGTACACCATGTGTTATTATAAAAAACTGGATTTGATTTGGGATCCCAGTTTCTGTTTCTGATGGGAACTAAAACAGTTCGAAATTCTCTAATTCTTTCGTACAGTTCTTTAGCTATTGCACTTTGCGACTCTATAATGTTGGTAGTCTCACACGGATCTCTCAGTAAATCAAATAAACAGCCATCTGTACAGTTGACATCAGGAGCTTCATCGACATTTCTACACCAAGACAAATTAGTTTGTGCTCTCAATTCTATGATTTTTTCAGAACTGAGAGAAGTAGAAGTGACATTCATAATCACAGTGTTGGTAGCACTGTTAATAATAACCGTAGGGTCATAATCGGGTGTTCCAGCATCATCTCCTCTCTCCCCGTAATATTTGTCGAACATGCCCCCGTGAAAGGTTCCTATTTATAAAATTAGTGTGTTATTGTTTATTTTCTGGTACTTACCCTGAAGAAGTTTGTAGCGTCCATTGTGTGACATGATAGCAGAAGTGTTGTCATCTTCATTAATATTGATTAGAATTTCACTTCGAATGCTTGTGCGGTTTTCAGAAAGTACTGCCCATTGATCCACACCATCGATAGTACCCAAGTCCTTCAAGTTTCCACCTATTTCCGTCCGTCAAAAGAAAATATTTATAGCTTGGAACTTACCAGCCGCAGAAAAAAACGTCGGAAGCCAATCAGTAAGATGGATTAATTCTTTATTAACGTAACCCGTCTTTTTGAACAACGGACTAAAAATGGCACCCACAGTTCTAACTCCGCCTTCAAATTCAGAAAATTTGAGTCCTCTGAGTGGCCAATTAGAGGCTGAATTTGCATACATTCCGACAGTTTGGCCACCATTGTCGGAAAAAAATAATACTATGGAGTTTTTAAGAAGGTTTTTTTCTGACAACTTTTTCATTACATCTCCCACAGATTTGTCCAAGAGATTAACAACATCTGTTAAGATAATCTTAACTGAACTCAAATAGAAAAGGTGAAATGGTACCTGCATAGAGTCTTCGTCGTGGGTTTTTGATGTAAGAGTATTTGATGTTGGTTAGAGTAGCGTTTGGTACTCCTAGTTCTACTCCTTCGGAACCAACATGTGGTGCTAGATGCGACAACATCAAAAATAAGGGAGCTTCAGGATTGTGATTTTCAATGATATCGATAGCTTTCTTGGTAAAAAGATCTGTTGCGTATTGACCTTGAGCTGTCCAAACTGGTTGGAGCTGATCGTGTAGATCGAAGCCGTTAATAAACTAGAAAATGTGGATGTTTGCACATTTCACTGTACATTAAGAGAATTTTTAGGTACTTTAATGGAGTTACTCTTAGTTTAAGTTGTTAACAATTGTTTGTCTACAAAGGTGTCAGGAAAAACATATAGGACGAAAAAAAAGAAAATATCACTTTCTTCTGATAATGAAGTGTAAGGAAACAGGAAAAATAAAAAAAAAGTAAAATCAGATGAAACGAACTTAGAATCGATAAAATTAAAGTATAGTTTCAAAATTAATGCTTCAGAATTGCTGGAAGACAAACGATAAGAAAAGAACATGAAAAATAGATGATGAACAGAACAAGCAAGAACCACAAAAAAGCAAGAAGGAAGAAAAAGCCTGGAAAGACCGTTGATGGTTGTGGCTCTAGATACAACAAACGCATATAATCACAACTAAAAACTTGGTTTTGAGACTTTAAAAGCTGCAAGAAGGAAACAGCTTTTAGAGATGGCAAACATGAAGGATAAAGTAGGAAGTGGTGTTGAAATAGGGTGAAACAATGACGCAAAAAGCAGAAAAAAAAATTGTAAAAGATAAGATATGAGATGAAGGTAATGAACATTGTAGTGTCAATAAACAACTTATATCACAACTTAGAGAAGAAATTCTAAAGATTCAATTTAACCTGAGGACATTAAGAGAAAATGAAATAACAGATGAAACAGAAGAAAAAGAGGAACTGTCAAAGTACTAGAAAAGGTACTCCAATACTTGAACATGAAACTGACAGAAACCTTGAGAAAGAAAACAGCAGTCCTGGAAATTAGATTTATAAGAAAAATAGAGCCTAGGATATAGAAAATAACGAACAGAACATACAGATGAACTTAAATATGAAAACAATAGAAGATAAAAACAAAAGCAAATTAATAACAATAAGATAGACGTATAAAAAGAATGAAACACTGCAATATGGTAAAACAATTGTTTATAAAGCTAAAATGACAAAAACACGAATCAAAAACCAACTAAGACTCAAAAAAAAGGCAAGTCACGTAGTAAATAAATATGGAGGAGAACATCTACAAAGCTCAAAATTTTTAAAGAGACGAAGCGTTTTTTTTTGTTTGGAGTAAAACCGACTAATACAGCCATTAGTTACGTTAGAAAAACATTCAAAATTCACACAAATAATTTTTTGCGTGAGACATGTTTAGATTAATTGGTGCTAAAGAGTCCAGAAACCTCTGTAGACTTAAATTGATTATATTTTAAAGAAGTTGTGTGCAGAACGAATTTTTATTTAATTAGTACCATATTTGCTCGTTTTGCTGGAAATAGACAGCCGAGGAAGTTTTGTGCCGACTTTATTAATTATTATTTGTATTTTAGATCGTTATAAATAATGCATTTAATCTCATTAATTTACTCGACGGTAAATCTATTTAAAACGTTGTGCGCGGTCGGTTTATGAATTTGTACGACCAGCGTACAAGTCATCTGCGAACGAAATAAAAAGCGATTGATTTAAAGGATAGTCAGTGGCTTAACTTGTAGAAATGCGGAAACACCAAGACCGGATGTGATGTGTGGCATAACCCAATTTAGATAAAAAAATTTTCAATCGGTTTGTTTTAAGAAACTCTAGAAGGAGGAAAAAACTAATTAATTTTTGTTGTATTATGTGTTTTTAGTCCGCATCCGCGTGGGTAATACATTAATTAAAGGTGATCAATCGTATCAGATCTTCGGGTGGCTATGGGAAAGAGCAAGTAGATTGTTTGGTAAAATGATGATGGTGTGTCTTCTGTGAATATATAAATGTGGGGGAAATAAAAGGTTTAGAGTTTTGCTTGTTTGAAAACCAAATACCCTTAGAGTTTAGAATTTCGATCTGGGGCCACTGTGCATTTGTCGGAAAACTAAGCGTTCACGACGCATATCCGTAATTGAAACCATTTATGATGGTTTAATCATCACTCTGATGATGGTATCATAGATACCGAAACATATGTAAGTGTGTTTCTAAAGTGTGTGTTTGGTGTAGGGGTTTTTAATATATTTTAATTGTAAAATCAAGAACTTTATTTAACGCTAATTTTTATCGGCATTGCCATGATTGTATGACATTAACAAAAATTTATTATTTCAAATGCTGTCACGGCTGGAACAGTGAACGTTTTGTCGCGAATTATTCATAGAAAATGAAAGAAGATATTCAGTGCACGCCCCCTGAAATTTATAAGAAGTAGAGATTCTACCAGAAAAATCAGTTGAAAAATACAATCGCCAGTATGAGATATTTATGGAGTGGTGTAAGAAAAATGGAGCGACAAGATACAGTGAAAACTTTTTGCTGGTGTATTTTTCGGATTTATCTAAAGAGTATTCTCCTTCGTCAATGTGGTCCTATTATTCTATGGTCAAAGCAACCCTTTCGGCAAAAAATGATGTTGATATTAGTAAATACAAAAAACTAACAGCTATCTTGAAACAAAAAGGAAGAAACCATGTTCCAAAAAAGTCTAGGACACTTTTACAAGAAGAAATACTTAAATTTTTACTAAATGCACCGGATGAAATCTACCTAATGATGAAGGTAATTTAAACAAACTTTTCAAAGCTAAGGTATAATTGTGATAATTATTTCAGATGTGTCATATTTGGTATTGCTGCATCTTGTCGTAATGATGAACTTCTGAATTTAAAAGTAAGTGACAGAGAGCACAAAGAAACCATTCTTGTTGTTTGTATAACTAAAACAAAAACGTACAAGCCTCGATTATTTGTGATCACTCCAAACCTTGAAGGAAAAGTAAAATCCGTAGAATTATTTAACAAATATTTAGCTCTGCGTCCTAAGCAGACCCCCCACGACCGATTTTTCCTGGCATATAGAAATAGGAAATGTACGATCCAGCCAGTAGGAATCCATACTTTTGGAAGTCTACCAAGCAAAATTGCTAACTACTTGCATTTGCCAGAACCATCACTTTATACGGGACATTGTTTTCGTCGAACGTCCGCCACTCTATTTGCAAATGCAGCAGGCAGTAAAAAACATTTAAAACGCCACGGAGGGTGGAAAAGCGACACGATTGCAGAGTCTTATGTTGAAGAATCTGTGCACAATAAGACGAAAATCGCAAAGATCATTTTAGGTGAAGATCAAATTGACAACATATTTGTTACCAGTAATAATTTTACTCAAGATTCACATAATAAAATTATTAACATAGACACTAATCCTCAGACATTTTCAGTTCAAACTCTTTCGACTTCAGGCATTAATTTTTATAATGTCTCGGAATGTACGTTCAATTTTAATGTTAATAACAAGGAATGAGTAGTTTTGTTTTGTGTTCGCAGTTTGTATTTCTATTTGCTTATATACTTTGTTATAATCATAATAAAATGTAGTACGTTATAATATCTCCATTTTTTTTAATTTATTAAGTTTTACGATTGGCGATAAAATTTTGTATGCACCACGTCAGCAAAATGTCGTTATTGAACTCGTCTGTTACTTACCCCGTTCGCTGCGCTCACTCTGTTCGCAATCCAGACTCCAGAATAAAGAATCATTTTATTGACTTGGTACATAAATAACTATTATCGCCAACCGTCAATATTCTATTAAATAATTTGATATGATCTGGAAAAAGAAGTAATTTTTGAAAGCTGGGAATCTGACTGTGTTGACAAGATTATTTCATCTGGGTTTTAGTCCAACCAAAATTGTAATTGTCATGGGAAAATTTTGTTCATTTACGAGAGCTATAGTATGTTCTCTTAGATTATAAGTTACAACATTTATAATATATAAAAAGGACACAAAGATGGGATTTTTTTTCTTGAGCTGGAAATGAAGTCTGATTTCAAAATGAAAAAATATTTGTGAGTATTGTATCAATATAAAAAGTTATTAGATTCAAAATGGAGAAACGATACTGAAATACGAAGAATATGATCAAAAATTAGATTAAAATTTTAAGAGAAAACAAAAAATGGATGAGAAAACTTACAGTTATATAAAACAGAACAAGAGTGAAAGAAAGAGTAAAGGAAACTAAGAGAAAAAGTTGGAAGAAGTTGGGTAATGGGAACGATCTGCAGAAGCTGAGAAACTTTAGAATTCTGTACAAAATTTTGAAAGGCCCAAAAGAAAATTAAAATAGCAAAGAACGGGAAACTACCAACGAACAAGGAAAAAATTAAGAGATGATATAAATAACACAATGTAGTCATCTTTAGAGCAATCGACAATTTAGATGAAGAAGAAAATATGAAAAATTGCAAGAGAAAATGAAATCAAATCTGGGATACTTAAACATGTGGAATAGGAGGGAATTAAACGACTTTATGAAAAAATAGTACAAATGCAAAAAAATAAATCATACCGAATGTTTTTTACCAAAAATAGAGCCAGGCATGAGGAAATTTTAAGTCAACTACTTTTCATAAAGATTCTAGACTCATTGACATCATATAACCATAAAAGATCTCGACGATTCACGGAAGAAAATTACCAACAGAATTGAGAAGATCAACAACACACCTTAGTTGCTTAACGTTACAAGTTTTTTTTTTAAAAACGGAGACATAACGTAATAAGGTTACATAACGCACCTTATCTAATAAAGTTTGCTTGGTTTTCTTGTTAATTTTACTTCAAGAGTCAACAGATGGACAATAGTAGTGCATACTTACACTGCCATTAGGTTTTGTAAACGATATATAGTTGAAGTATCCTATCAGCCCATTCCAGTACCCAAAATGGGTATCGAATCCTCTACCAGTAGGTGTATCATTCTTGTACGCCGCCCCCAAGTGCCATTTTCCCACTAAGTGTGTTTTATACCCCAATCTCTTCAAATGTTCAGGTAATGTTGTCATTTCGTGGGGTAGCGACCTGTTCTCTCCAGCTTTGAGAGGGTACCCTTGCATACCAGATCTTATCGGATAATTCCCAGTTAATAAAGCCGTTCGCGATGGCGTACAAGTACATTGTGTGTAAAATTTATCCAAAATTATTCCATTGTAAGCCAAGGCATCGATATTGGGAGTTGGAATTTGATTAGAACCATGAAAACTCACATCGTTGTAGCCCTAAAAAACTTAATCTTAATTGTTACAGTTTTTAATGAAATAAAAGCAGAATTCTGTGTGCAGTACTTACTAAATCGTCGGCAATGATGAGAATGATGTTTGGTTTCGCACAGGTTGCTTGGTTTGTAAAAATGATGATCAAACTGAAATGTTAACATGTAACGAATCTCAATTACAATAAATTTGTCATTTACGAAAAGACACTTATAGAAATCATCGTCATTCATCAGCATTCTACTGAAACAGTGAAATAAATGTCCTACTTGGTGTGATAACCTTGAGATAACTATTCGAAATATATGTAGTTTGAATAGTGTGATAAGAACAACATTGATTACATTAAGTCTTATTAAGTTCCATTTTAATTTAATGGTTCTTAACTTTAGCCCTGAGTTTTTTATGTTTTGTTGACATTTTAAGACGTCAAAATATTAGGTATATGTGGTTTGTTATCAGAATAATGATAGCAATAATATGCATTAACATTATAACAAAATATTCCGCGAATTTAAAACAATTGCAGAAATAGACAAGAACCTTCGATTGAGTTATTTTGATAATTAAATTTCTTTAGATTCTTAGAATTTACTGTATTTTTTAACTCCTTGCAATTTGTGTGATGTTTTTTTTTTTAATTTTTTTCAATTTCTTTTAAAAATTTTTGTACTTATAATTTTTTTGGATTTTCTGCTTTTTTAAACGTTTGACTTTGAATTGTTTTTTTTTAATCATTCAGATGTTTGATGTTTTGTACATTCTCTATAGTTTCGCCACTCTTAAATTTTTTATATTTGTTTCTAATAATTCTATTGACAGCTTTGGAAGCTTTACATTGCAACTTTTGAATGCCTTAGATTCTTCGATTTTCTGTATTTTTGAAATTCTAGATCCTTCTGACGCTATTTTTCATATTTCTTAGATTATTTTGGGTATGATCGTTCGTTGAATTATTTTGTTTACATGTTCTATAGTTTCTAATATCTGTAATGTTTAAATCCTATAGATCTTTTAAACTTATTGATTTTTTTGTCGCTTTAGGTTTTTTAAATCTTTAAAATTCTTTTTCTCTGCACTTTTTGTAAATTATGAATTAATTGTTCTGTTACTTATTTCTACGCGTTTTCCGTCTAAACTGTTGTTAAAAGCAGTGCAATTTTTCAATTGTAAAATGCTTTGAATTCTTCAGATTTATATATTCTTTAGATCCTATAAATTTTTAAACTCTTTTGATTCTTAATTTTTTTACATTTTTCTAGAATTTTTAATATTATTTGTAAACTCTTTAGATGCTTCTTAACTCCTCTTGATAATTTTTTATTTTATTTTTTTTTGTTTAGATTTTTTTGACTTCTGACATTTTTTTATTATTTAAATCTTTGTAATTTTATATTTTATAAATTTTTCATTTTTTTAAGATCTTTTACACTGGCTTTGGAATTACTGATTTTTTTTAAATAATCAGATTTTATATATATTTTTTTGGCACTTTTTTCTACTTAAAAAAAGTAGTTTGATTTTTTTAATTTTTGAAATTCTTTTTGAGTACTTCAAAATATCAATATATTCTTAATTTAGAATCTGTCTAACAATATCTGTTAAACGATTCATCGAATCTAGGATTATTTTTTTAATTGTTAATTTAAGATTATTAGATGTTTTAGATTATTAACATTTTAAAAAAAATTTGTTGTGGAAATTTTTAATTTTCATATTCTTTGAATTATATCTATTTTTTGTATTTGTAAATTTATCACATTTCAAAATAATTAAAAAAAAATATTTACGGTTTAAACCTTTTTTTGTATATATATTTTTTAATTTTTCATATGCTTCCATTTTTTTCAGATTTTAAATTCATCAGTTTTTTTGACTTTCTTTATCATTTAAATTTCATAAATCTTTGTTATTCTTGCTTTTCCTTGTTTCTTAATTATTTTAACACGTTGGATTATTTAGTCACATTTTATCGTCTTTTAATTTTTTTAATTTAATTAAAAAATTGTTAAATCTATTGCAATTTTAGAATATTAAAAAACTTTAGATTCTTGATTTTTTGTATATTCTTATTACGCTTTTCGTCTTGAAAACGTAACGAAAATGGCGTTTCTAAAGCATCTTGAATTTTCTCATTTCTCCATATTTTTTGTATTCATCAGATTATTGAGATTTTCTCTTGTTTATTTTTTTTAGTTTTTTTCCCAAATTGTTTTTAGAATATTTTCTTTAAATTATTTGCAAATTTTAAAGCTGTGAATTTTCTATTTTGATATTTTGTAAAAAAAAATTCGGATATTTTCCACTCTTCTATAAATTCTGTTTTGTGATATTTTCGATTTCTTTGAAGGATCACTAATTTTGAATTTTTGGTTTGTTTAAATTCTTTGGACTGTTTAAATTTTAATATATTCGGATCATTTAAATCATTTAAACTTTTTGTATTCCTTGTATTATCTGTTAAGTAATTTTTTTTCAAAATTTATTTGACTTATTCAATTAAATTTTTTGCAACTTTAAAATCCATTTGATTTTCATGGATTATTTAAATTTTCTATATTTTCTAAATACTTGCGATTTGTTTCATCCTTCGCTGTTTTTATATTTTTTCCTTTCTTATGTAACGTTGTTTGTCTAATTTTCTTTATTATTTCATCCATTGATTTTGGCTAACACGCCGTGAAATACTAAAGTTATACACCGCCCAAACCCATGTATGTTATTATCTTTTTAATTATTTTTTTTTATGTTGTGTGAATTTTAGAACTCTTTTGGATCTTTTGGTGTCTTTAAATTCTTTAGATTTTCTATATTTTTAAAATTTTTAAATCTATTAGTCTCCTTCATTTATTTTGATTTTTTGATTTTTTTAAACACTTTTTAAAACTCTTAAAAGATCATTTAAGTAGTGACTAGTTTTTTTATGATTTATGATTTAAATTATTCTCTAGTACTTCTACTAGTTCTAATTTTTAGAACCGTGGATTTTTTTAGAATTTTTTGAATTAATTTAGATGCATTAGAATCTTTTAATTCTTTTATTTGTATATACGAATTTTTAGTTTTTTTTTTCAGTTTTTCTTTAAAATTATTATATCCATTGTTATCTTTTCAAGCTTCAGCTTTTTAGTTATATTGTATTATTAAGTTTTTTTTGAATTCTTCAAATATTCTCTAAAAAATCTTTTTTTTATTTTATTATTTCATGTAAAATTTTGAATTGTATGGATTTTTGCTTCTTATATTGTTTTTTTTTTTTTGAATTTTTTCGATTTCTTTGATTTATAGGTTTATAGGTTTTCAAAATTTTTAATTCTTGGATCGTTTATTTTTTTGGATATTTGAATTTTTCAAATTTTTAACTCAAACTACCTACGTTAATAAATCAAATTAAGATAAACCTCTTCAAACACAAAAAAACACCCCTGTTCTAATCCCATCAGATTTTAAAGCGATTAAATCAAATTTACATTTTTGGGCGTTTTCACACACCAAGAGTCATCCAACCAAGTACACCAACTATTGTTAAAACGTTGTGGATTCGCATTTGGATCAATAATCTGACTGCCTTGAGGAACCAAAAACTGTGAAAACTGCTGGATTCTGACCAAAAGTTCATTAGCGATAGTAGCATTCAAATCAATAATATTCGTAGTTTCACAAGGGTCTTCCTCCAAGTCAAATAAACAAGCATTGGAACAGTTCAAAAAAGGAGTTTCGTTGGTATTCCGGCACCATGACAAATCAATCTCAAATCTAGTAAAAATTATCTGCTCTCGAGTAATCGGAATGTTAGTCACTTGCTGTATGGCTAAATGGACGTTACTTGTTAAAACATTTGGTATGCTATATCTTGGTGTAGGATCATCGCGACCGCTTTCCCCAAAATAACCGTCTTTTTTACCCTCGTCGAAAATACCTGCAACAAAATATCACCATAATTTTTGATGGTAAACATCAAGTACCAGTGACTAGTTTGTATTTTCCTCCATGGGTTATAATGGCGGTGGTGTTTTCAACTTCGTTTATGTTGACCAAGATTTCGGAACGAAGAGTTTGGGCATTTCTAGAAAGGGTTTCCCATTGGTTGATACCATCTATGGGACCCAAATCTTTGATATCTCCTCCTAGACAAAGAAACGTAATTGAAGAAAAATAGTACTAACGTGGTTACCTGCAGCTGCGTAGAATGTTGGTAACCAATCAGTCACATGGATTAATTGTTTGTTAACGTAACGTTTTTTTCTGAATAAAGGACTAAAAATGACACCCGTTCCTCTGACAGCGCCTTCATAGTTGGTCATTTTGAGCTAGAATTAGAAGGTTAGAACAAGATGGAACACGTGTTTATTACCCCTCGCAATGGCCAGTTAGATCCAGAGTTTGCATAGCCTCCAACGGTGGGAGCACCATTGTCTGAGAAGAAGAGGACGATGGAGTTGTCTAACATTTCTCTTTGAGACAACCGTTGGACGATCTTTCCGACAGATTCATCCAGGAGATTTACAATGTCTAAGAAAATATGTATAGTGAATAGTAAAGAAAATCGTATTGAAGTGACTAATATATTATCACGTGATGAATTTTGATATAGCAGTTTTACACTTTGCTCTAATATACAGAATGTCCCAGAAAAAAAAGCTTCCTAATTAATTTCTTACGTATCAGTTATGTTACCAAGTGAAAAACAAAAAGTTTGTGTGAAAAAATA
The DNA here is from genome assembly GCA_030157275.1 of Cynaeus angustus. NCBI lineage: Eukaryota > Metazoa > Arthropoda > Insecta > Coleoptera > Tenebrionidae > Cynaeus > Cynaeus angustus. Next base: position 13,454,371 of record CM058065.1, read on the forward strand.
TCCGGTCTACTTATCAAGTGTCATTGTCACATAAATTGTCATCAAAAACGTCACACATGTGCTAGTCCGTTAGTATTTAAATTTATTTATTCTTGTGGCCTAAATAGTGTTGATAAAAATGTTTGCTCCTAATGAATACCTTGAACTGGTAATTCTGTACGGCGAATGCAACAGAAATGCTAATGAAGCAGTGAGGCAGTATGCTATCTGATTTCCCCAAAGGCATCACCCTTTGCCAAATGCATTTTTGTGTTTGATTGCAATTGGAGCACTAACGCCGCAAAAAAAGGTCTTGTTGGAGTGTCACGTACAGCAAGAACACCTAAAGTGGAAGAAATGGTGCTAGATGCATTTTGAAGAGAATCGACATCTAGTATTCGCACGATTTCGTGACTCCATGGCGTGTCCAAAAGTTCCGTACAAAGGGAGCTGAAGGACAGCAACATCCATATTATTATACACGAGTACCACACTTGCAACCACAAGATTATCCTGCAAGAGTAGAATTTCATCAGTGGTTATTGCGACAACATGTTGAGAACCCAAAATTTCTAGACAGAGTAATGTTTACTGACGAATCATATTTTACGCGCAATGGTACAAGACTAAAAGCTTTTCAACATAGATTTAGTATAAATTTATGAGCTGGCATCTTAGGTGATCGCATAGTAAGGATAAATGGCAAGAATGTTATGTGCATTATGGTAAAATAAAGTGACCTGTGGAACTGCCACGTATACTTAATGCTAAAACTATGCTGAATTCCTACTACATAGTTTAGAAGATTTGCTCGATGATGTCCCCCTGCAACTATTGCCACAGTGGTTTCAGCATGATGGTGCTCCTGCACATTTTGCAAGAAATGTGAGAGATACTTTAAATCACGTGTATTGTAATCGATGGATAGGACGAGGAGGTTTTATTAATTGGCCAGCGATATCTCCTGATTTAACGCCTCTTGATTTCTTTTTATGGGGCTATATGTAAAATTACATTTATTCTGAGCCAATTGCAGCTTTGGAAGAACTTGATGGGCAAATAGTAGAGACTTTAACTATTTGTACACCTAAAATGTTGCAAAATACAAAAAGAAGTTTAATAAGAAAAGCCAATCTTTGTTTAGAAATGCTTAGTGTCATTTTGAGCAAGTCCTTTAACGTTTATTTCTTGTTTCGTTGGCTTTATTTTATTTGTATTTTGTTCTTTTGTTTTAAATTATTCGAGTTATCAATAAAAAGTGTTGGCTCTTTATATTACAGACTAGTGTTAATTTATTAATTTAGAAGAGGAAGTTGGTCGTTGATCGTTGATTTACTACATAAAGAAGCAAGATCAACACATTGAAGTCTGCAGAACTATGTTTTTGAACACTCTCAAAATTAGTAAATAGATTGTGCTTAACTGGAAAAATAAGCGCTTTGATAGCATTGCCCATAATAATGCTTTTAATGCCTTTCAACCACGTGAAAAGGACAGTTCTGCTTCAAAGCCATTTGGAAAAATTTTTCTTTTCTTAAGAGATCTCAAATAAATATAGATTTATTTTAACATGATCATAACATAAAACTGATGTACATACCATACTGTTAGGAAAATCCTGCTAACTCAAACTCGTTTAGGGAACTGCTAAGTCGCAAAAAACATTATAAAAAAGTAATTATTGATATCTGCTTTTTTTAGAGTGAATTTATAGAAAACAATACAAACTAAATCAACAGGATTTTACTTTTTGTTCTAAATCAATGTGAATCAATTTTATGAAGTTTTTTGTCTGTCTTGTAAAGTTTCCTAATATTGAGAAAACAGGTTTTCCTTTTAAGTCGACGATATGTAAAACTCCTCTCTCTGGGACTTTTTGATAATGCCCAAAACTTCTTAAAATAATAATAAAAAAATGATTCATTTGCAGTTTGATTTTTCCCAGATAGTTATCCACTTCGTACACAAGATTTTTAAAATATAAGTATAAAAAGTTGCTCGGACAATTTTTTTATCATAATTTCCCAGTTAATAAAGAAATGTCCAAATAACAACTATTAACATTTATTTCCGATTTGTAACGTATTATTTTAAAATTTACCAAACCTCCTTAGCCACATGTCAATAGGATTAACCTCGAACTGTCACACCGACGCGCAAGCAGAGATACCAACAGATTTTAAATTCCAAATTCCACTAAATACATGTTTATTCTCAAAAAACTGTAGACACCAAAATAGATATAGAAAACAAAAAAGAGCGTACCTATTAGGGTTAATGCTAATCAACAAATAGTAGATCTTTAAATAGTAGAAAATGTCTGCCATCATTTTTTTAGTGCCTATCCTGTTGTATGCACGGTGTAATTAAAAAAACTATTACGTCTAAAGCCATACACGATGAAATAATTTATTTTATTTTTTTTATTAATTTATAATATTGCAGTTTTTTTATGCACCAATATTTAAGTGACAGAAATGACTGTTCTTGCTTTTTGTGACGGAATTTTCATAATTAACGGAGTATGCGATAAACGATAAAAAATTTTTTAAACCATATCTAATAATTAAAAAAAATGATTAACAATTCTTAAACGCAGCAGGAAAAACTATCGCATGCACTTACCATTTTTTTCAAGTTTATATTATTCAATAAAACAATAGACAGACGCGATAATCTTGTACACAAACCTTATTTTCGTCAAAAACTTTGATAAGCTATCATTTCAAAACGCAACAAAGAAATCATTGCAGAAATGGTGTATATTGTGAAATTTTCTTAAAACTGTACATCTGTCATTATCAGTAGTAAGAAAAGCTCACTAATTAATTAAAAACCTTAATTAAGGATTTTTTAATTGGAAATTAATATGATGCTAAAAGAGAAATGTTTAAGTAACCCAGTTAATAGAGAAAATTTTAATTAATCAATTGCTAATGGCTTTTTGATTGAAAAATAAAATGGTATCCAAAAATGTTGATTAAATTGCAGATTAATTAAATTGATGACGTAATTAATTACTTTAATTTAAGATTCTTTAATTGATTTTAGTGTGTAATTCCTATGATATCAAAATAGAAAGTTTTAATTACTGTCATTAATCAACCTTTAAGTGACCTTTGATTGACCTTTAATTAATTACTGCTATCGTATTCTAACCGATAAAATCATTCAAAATTTTCTGGCACCAGCTCCCTTACAATAAAGCTAAATAACAGCGTCTCACCGCAAAGCACAAAACTATAATTTCGGAACAGATCAGTGAGGTGGTACCTGCATATAGTCTTCGTCGTGGATCTCTGATGTAACTGTATTTCAAATCAGTTAAAGTACGATTGGGGACCCCCAGTTCAATACCATCGCGCCCAGCATGGGCAGCCAAATGGGTTACCATCAAAAACAACGGATTTCGACGATCATGGTTGTCGATGACATCCAAAGCTTTCTTAGTGAAGACAGAAGTGGCGTAGTCACCCATATCGTTCCACGCTGGTTCTAGACGGTCGTGAAGATCAAAGCCTTCAATTTTCTGAAAGTTAAACGTAGTTGGAATAGCTTACATGATGGTACTTACGGTGTCGTTAAAATCTGTGAAATAATCAAAATATCCTAAAAACCCATTCCAGTACCCGAAATGGCTATCGAAACCTCTTCGCGTCGGAGTACTACTTCTATAAGCAGACCCCAAATGCCACTTTCCCACAAGATGAGTTTGATACCCTAACTTCTTCAAATGTTGGGGAATGATGGGCATGTCTAAAGGTAACGACTTGTTTTGTCCTGCCACTATGGGCACTCCCTGCAATCCTGCTCTTAAAGGATAATTTCCCGTTAAGAAAGCTGCTCGAGTCGGTGTACACGAGTTTTGCACATAGTACTTGTCCAAAACGATACCATTGTATCCCAGAGAGTCTATATTCGGAGTAGGAATTTGATTAGAACCACGTAAACTTATATCGTTGTGGCCCTAAAACTGTAAGAGTTAAAACTTTGCAGGGTAAAAGCAGTTCTTACCATGTCGTCTCCGATGATCACGATTATATTAGGTCTGGAACGGCCACAGTTTTGGGTAGACTTGTTGATCTGTAGAAAAAGAAAGATAATGGCGAAAATAATGTTTTCCATGTTGCTCCGATGAGAATAAAACTTTTGCTGGCAGAGTGTGTTTACATAAAAATTTATCGAAGTAAAAGTCTATTAAAATTGATAATTTGTGTTTTACGAGTAGCAGCATAACGCCGCAATAAATTATAATTTGTCGATAACGTATGGAAGTTACGACTTTGTTGTCTGCTAATGAATTATTCTGCAATTACTTTAATTAAATGAAAAATAAGATTCTGCTAAAAATAAATGACGAAATGTCTATCTGATTTCGATTCTTTTAAAACGCTTTGTTGTGGATGTAAGACACCAAATAAAATTGTAAAACAATAAATATTAATAAATATCAAATATAACATGAAAAACAATCTCAAGTTGTTTTCGAAGCAAAATATTTAAAAAATTGTATTGGTTCTTTCCATTTAAATCCAGACGGTTTTTCAGTATTTTTTTTTTTAATTATTTTATGCAGAAAGTGTCTACATCTGGCTCAATTTCCCGCTGCTTGAGTGACAAATGCTATTCTTGTTTTTAAAAATAGTAATAGGAACGACATTCGTCATTGAGCTATTTGTACAGGCTGTCTATAATTGATTGTTAGGTCATATTAGCTATGAAAAACAAACCAATTTCAAGAGAACGGTTAGAGCAAAGACCAAAGAAATCTTTGTCCCGGCTCTCTATTTAAACTGTTGTCCATCGAAATACATGCCGGAAAATTGTAAGAAAATGTGTACAAAGTAACTACTATTCACGAACTTCATCCTCCAGGTCATGAAAGTCGAAGAAATTGTCATGAAGATTCATTGCATCAAAACTTGGTGTTCCTAAAAACAAACCAAATGTTATTATACCGTGTGATTCAGTTTGGTGTTCGCGCCCCTATATCTCCTTTATTTAAAAAAATATCTATAACAAACTATATACTTATTGATATCGCCTGTTAAACTACATCACATGACGTTTCCATTTCAACTTTGCGATGACATGTGTCAAAATTACGACAGTCAATTTTTTTTTTCAAATGGTAGCCTATACTTTTTATTGCTTATTCTTGTAGAGGTTTATTTTCTACATTCGACTACCTAAAAACGTGTTCTTTTGAATAAGAAAAATCGAAGAAAAAAAATGATATAATTTTGTTAAGTATTTAATTCTGTGACAATGGTTAGATAAAAGTATAAAAGTCATGAAATTTGTCTAAAAGTACTTAAATTTTAAAAAAAAACAACAAAAGCTAACAGGTAAAAACAATAAAATAAAATTTTAATTTTTCAAGTGCTCAAAGTGACTACCACCGGCTTCTAAACCTAGCTGCGCTCTGTTTATGACACCTCGAACACAAGCGCGTCGGAGTACTTCTGCATTCCCATTCAGTCTTCGACATTCATCTCGAATTCTAGTTTTAAGGTATCAACGTCATTTAAAGAGTTACAATAAACCCTCTCCTTTAGATAAGGCCAAAGAAAAAAATCTAACGGTGTTAGATCGGGTGATCTCGCAGACCACCTAACTCCTTCGCTACGATTTCCAATCCACCTACCTGGATAAGTTGCATCTAAATAATTTGTTACAATTCTGGCATTGTGTAGCGGTGCACCGTCTTGTTGCAATATTAGGTTTTCCCTAATGTGTAATGGAACACCTTCTATGTACTCAAACAATTCGTTCCTTAAAAACACTAGATACAATTGTCCCGTAAGTGTGCCTTCGTAAAATTTTGGCCCTATAATTTGTCCGTCAATAATTCCGCACCATACATTAATTTCCCAAATATTTTGAAAATTGGTCTCTCTCAACCAATGGGGATTATCTTGTGATCAATAATGACAGTTATGCCGATTAACAATTCCATTATTGTGGAATCGAGATTCATCTGACCACAAGACAAAATGTAAAGTAGCCATATCTTGAGCCTCTGCCAACCATGCCACAAAATCTAGACGTCGTTCATAATCTCCAGGAACTAAGCCCAGATGTAAATGTATTTTATATGGGTGCAGATTATTATCTTTAAGAATTCTTTGAATAGAAGAAAATGAAATATTTGTTTCCATCTCTAGTTGACAAATGGAAATATGCGGATCCATACTAACACGCGCGAAAACTCCCACTGTGTGTTCTTCATCTCTTGCGGTTTTAGGTTTGAAAACAGCTTTTTTCTTCTCAAAACACCCACCTTCGCTCAAATGTTTCGCCAATTTTGCAAACATTTTATCTAATGGAACCGGTCTATTTGGAAAGCGAGCTTATACAAGCGCTTGGAAACTTTACTATTTCTTCGGCATTCTCCACAAATAAAAATCATCTTTAACTTTTCTTGATTCGAGTAAACTGCCATTTTATAGGTATCTAATTGTAATTTAACAATTAAAAGCAACGCGACAAAAAATTGCACACTTTTTACTTGACGTACAATGCCAAAATTCAATTATCTCCACGACTATCTTAATAATATACTTAACAAAATTATATCATTTTTTTTCTTCGATTTTTCTTATTCAAGAGAACACGTTTTTAGGTAGTCGAATGTAGAAAATAAACCTCTACAAGAATAAGCAAAAAAAAGGATAGTCTACCATTTGAAAAAAAAATGATTGTCGTAATTTTGAGTTGAAGTTGAAATGGAAACGTCATCTGATGTAGTTTAACCGTCGATTTAAATAAGTATATAGTTTGTGATAGATATTTTTTTAAACAAAGGAGATATAGGGGCGCGAACACCAAACTGAATCACCCAGTATAAACCCATACACCAAAATGTCAAAATGTTAAAATTGTTTTAATCATCGCTCTGATGATGGTAGCTTTGCTACCGAAACGCGCGCCAGCTAATTAACTGACATTTTGGTGTGTGGGTTTATATAATAACATTTTGTTTGTTAGAAAAAATTGCTGTTATTGCTTACAAACAAATCTAAATAACGATGAATCGTTAAGTGTTTCATTTTTTCTGACGATGTTTGGTTTGACTTGTTAGGGTATGTGAACTTACAGAACTGACACTGGAGCCCTGAAAATCTCCATTTTTTTGTGGAAATTCCACTTCAATCACGGAAAATTGGTGTGTTTAGAAGACGACTTTTTGATCCCATATTTTTCGTGAAACAATTATAGCAGCAAGACACAGAGTACAAATTTTGAATGTTTTTATCAATCAATTACATGATGAAGAACTTCAGTTAGAATTTTTCCAACAGGATGGAGCTACAGCTCATACAAGAGTTGTTTGGAAATCGAATTATAACCAAAAGTAGTACATCCCTCATGGACCCCACGATCCCCTGATCTATTCAATATTTAGATTCATGAAAGATAAAGTTTACAGAAGAAGAATAAATCATTTGAATTAATTAAAGAATTAATGATGACATGTTACAAAATGTTTTTGAAAGTAAAAAAAAGAAGAGTTTTCGCTTTTTACTGTTGCGCTACCTGTTCAAAAGTCAAGACTACAAGATGATAAGGATTGTGTCAAAAAATTTGGTGTACAAAAAAAAATACCACGCTAACTCGTAATTTTACCCTAAAAAACATATTGTCGCAGTCGTTTTCCTCTGCCACTCATTCACAAGGGAAGAAATGTCATTTTCAAATGTGACATTTTCCTCTGTCATTGTCTTAACATGAATCTTTAACTCTGTCATTTTATAAGCACGTACAGTGGACAGCAATAAATTTTGGTCGTCAATGTCATTTTTTGACGCGGGGAAAATTACTTCACTGTGAATCACTCTTAACCCATAACAACTTCATGACACTAATTTCTGTCATTAGAACTCCTTGACAAGATTACTAGGAAGTAGGGTCCAGAACTCGCCGAATGACTAGGTACATCACTGTCGGTACAAAACAATACAAACAAGAATAAAATAAATAATGTATTATGATCACTTTTTGACCTTTTGATGATATTCGCCCTTATCAAAGAGGAATTTTTTTTTGTCACTTTTTCAAATGACATTGCCGGCCACTGTATTGCAATCCATAACTTTGTAAAGGCGGCAAATTTCAATTGTTTTTCACGACCAAGTGGACATTTACGCTGTATAGAGAACAGTTTCAACATATGAGAAGAATACCCTCAAACCAAAATGGCATAGGACAAACAACTATGTTTATAACCAAAATACGAAACTCTTAACGTACTAGCAAATACAACTGGTCGCAAACGACCACATTTTTCGAGTCAACGTTCTAACCAACTTATTAACACATTCTTCAAAATCCATTTTGAAATCTAAAGACACTCCAAGCAAGTTTATTGTATTATCATTGTGATTCAACTTTTTAATAAAAAATAAGAAATCTGAGTGTTACTATCATTTATGATTAACTTGTTAAATCGTGATTTGACTTTAGCATGAACTTCACTAACAGTTTGTTTGATTTGTACAATTTGGTAAGCCATTAATGTAACTTAGAAATAATATAGGTTCCAAAACTGAGCCCTGAGGAACACCATATTACTAATTGACTAGTAGAGTTACTGTTATTGAGACTTATATATTGGTAGCGATTAAACAAATAAGATTCAAGAAGCATTACACTTATACTGTCAAATCCCAAAATGTCCAAGCATTTTAGCAATATATCATGGCACACGCAATCAAATGCTAGTAAGATCTAGGCAAACTGCATAAGCATGTTCTTTGTTATGAAATGCATTTAAGACGATTTCTGATAACTTATTTATGACCATTGTTGTAGATTAATTACTCCTAAATCTAAACTTACAGTTGTTAAATACACTATTGTCGTCAAAAATGTTGCACATTTGTTTCTTCAAAATATACTGAACGATATTAGAAATACAACACCTAGAAATAGCAATTCCTTCTTGATATTATTTTGTGTACGAATTTCATGTTCAGAAATAAGGTTGTAATAAAAACTACAGCTCACCATCTTCAATGATGCATGATGGCCGTAGACCAGTGAGAAGACTTCGTGGAGAAAGGTCCAATTTTGAGTTTGCTGTTGAAAGGCATGTACAACGTACTGTAGGAATAATTGCCCGTGGTAGCCGGTCACCTTTGGTGTTTATCAGAGGCAACATGACAGCAGCTTGTTATAGTCAGGACACCATCCAACCTTATCTTCTACTATACTTAGATAGACTCCAAAACATGTTATTCCAGCAAGACAACGCACGTCCTCACATAGCACAACGAACGAGAGACTTCTTTGAAGGCGCAGGACTGAATGTTTTGTCTTGGTCCCCCAGATCTCCCGACTTAAATCCCATTGAGCACGTTTGGAATATGATGGAAAAAAGACTGACGACTTTACAGAACCTTCCACAGACGTTAACTGAACTACAGCACGAAATTCAACTTGCTTGGGATACTACCTCAGAAGAAAATCGATCGCCTAATTGAATCGATGCCTAGACGTGTCAATAAGTGCATTAAGAACAGGGATCGTCAAACACTTTATTAAGTTTTTTCCTTGTTTGCTAGTTCTTGAGGTTGAAATTTTAATCAGATGTTTAGCAACTTAAGACCAATAAATGACAATAAAACCAACTTAAAAAAATGTTATTTCAAGATGTTGCATTTTTAATGTCATCCAGTATATAATTACTTATTATCGAAGTCGACGATATCGGTCAGTTTTTGGGGTCATCAACAGCACTTTTTTTATAAATAGAAATAGGTAACTATTGTTAATTTTAACACATCATTCTCCTATATTCTCCTATATTCACTAATTTAAAAGCTTTGTCAAAAGAACTATTAATGCATTTATGAAGGTTTTCACTACTTTATTATTTATACGGTAAGTAGAAATATTAAAAATTGAAAGGGTAAAATTGTTATTTAACACTTTAACTTATCTTTGATTAAATTGCAAGTAACTTATAGAGTGTCTTATAGAATAAAGAAAAAACGTCGGTTTGAAATCTTTTATTGTTATTTTATTCCTGAACATAAATCATTTCTCTAAATTGTATTCTTCCGTCAATTTAGGGACGTAAATTAATTAATCGCTAAATGTGTATAGTCGCGTGGTGTTTCATAATGCTATTTAAAAACGATGGATGCAAAATTAGACAAAAAAACATCACTTGATAACAGTTTTAAATTTTTTCAATTATTCAAATTTTCTATATTCTCTAGATCTTTTAGACCTTGGGTATTGTGGTTTTTAGTTTTTTTTTGTTTATTTATTTAGTTTTTTTGAAATGTCTGGATTCTTATTAATTATAAGGAATTTTGAAAAACAAAGATAATTTACTAGTTCTACACGAATTATATACATAAATAATTACTTGTGCTGTTTTTTTAGTCAATTATTAGTATTTATTGAATTGAACATTTATCGAATTTGTTGTTAAGGAACTGCTTTCAGTATCATAGAAATTATTTATTTTTCTGCCTATTTCTACAATAAGAAGAAAATTTCTGGTACCTGCAAGTATACAAAACCATTACTGAATCTTTAGTTGAAATATTTGGCCCACAAACTATAAAAATAAAGTTATAACATATATTCAATGTTTTGACAAGCAGTATATACATCAAATTATTGCACAATGTATTGCATAAGGTTACAGAAACATACAACAGTATGAAATACAATTTTGAGTTAAAGTATAAGAGAGATCAAAGCAATACAAAGAAATTAAAATATTATATCATTTAAACAATTCAAAAATTCTCCAAAAAATAGCTAAAAATTCGAAAAATAGTATTTAAAAATAAGAGAAAAGACATACACCCACAGAATTACATAAACTAATCAATCCACAAAACCTCGAACAAAGAAACCTAAAGAAATGTAAATTTCAGATTATCTATATAATATTTAGACAATAAGATCAGACGGAAGTACAGTGACGAAGAAAATTAAAATTAAAAATAAACTATCAACTACTTAAAATTATTTCAATCTTAGTCTCAATTGGAATTTGATGCTTAATTTTAATTAGTATAAATCTTTTCATTTTAGTATAAATATCGGTCTCAATCTCAAAATAATTCTCAGACTTTGTCGAGGTTTATTTCAGGTTCAGTCGAAGCTGTACTTGCAAGTCAATTTTAATTTCAGTCTCAATCTCCATTCTTCATCTCAATTTTAAACTCAAAAACTAAAACCACTCAGTTAATTCTGTTAATTTACCTTCAAATACTTGTTATTTTTTAGATTTTTTGATATTTATCCTTTTTCCTCCCGAATTTGAAATGCAAAAATTTCAAGCTTTAAGCTTTTGAAAAGCAATTTATTTTTACAAAATCTTAAGTGAGAGAAATTTAGGAGAAACTACATAAATGCTTCATAACTCTGAAATCTAAAAATTAAAAAATTACATTGGAAATTGTAAAAAAGAAAGAATTATCTGCAAAACTTAGAAAAAAGACCCAAACAAGAGACCAAATAAATGCTAAACATTTCAAGAAAAATAATCAAAAAATATAAAAAAATAATACGTTTTTAAACGTTTTTATTTTTGAAAAGTCTAGAAAATCTATAAGACTAAAAAATTTGAAAAATTTGGTACACAACGCATTTGAAAGAGCGAAAAGCAGCAACTAGTGCAAAAATTCCAAAAAGAACTTAAAAACCAACAGAAAAATCTAAAGTTCTAAAGCATTTAAAATCTCTGTATATTCAAAGAATATACAAAAATTAAAAGTTTAGATCACTGAAAACGCCCAAGTAATAGAAAAGAGTAAAAAAAAACAATTGAATAAAATACAAATATGTCCAAAGAATCTGAAAATTTTACAACGAATTTTGAATTTTGAAACATGGAATTTGAGAATTCTAAAAAAACGTATATAAAAAATTTATAATTGTATTGGAATCTAGAGCTATCACTATCTAAAAAATCGTTAAAATTTTTTTAAAATTAAGAATCTAGCTGGTATCAAAATTAAGATGATCCAGAAAATATGTACTTAAAAAAATGCTAATTTCTGTAAACGTTATTTATCAATTCCACACTGGTTCAAGCTAGCCGATCAACTAAAGGTAACTCTTAATTTTTGATCATAAAAAAAAACAAAATTATTAAGAATACAAATTATTAAATTGACAACTTGGCGCATCCTGTTTTATAGAGTTCGAATTTTCTTAGTTTTAACCAAAACATATTACCGAGTGATCCAAAAGTCATGAAAGTAAAAACGTATGTCGTCTTATAACATCATAAATGAATGATGACAGACTAAAAGAGATGTCAAATAACTAGCAAGAGTAATTAATAAGACGACATACGTTTCTACTTTCAAGGACCTTTTGATAGAAAGACTTTTGGATCGCACAGTATAATTCAAGAAAGGCAGATACATAGTAAAACATTGAAGTTGATGTAAATTATGCTTGTGTATTATAAATGTTTTTAGCCAAAGTAAAAGCCTTCCATTATATTTGACTATCTACGTTTTTTTAGGCCTTCAGCCAGAAACGAGAACCCTAACTCTTTAGGCATCTAAATCGCCCAGAAAGCGAGTTTTTGAGCGGTCTACACTTAAAAAATAAATCTACGATTACTATTTTTCTTTTTTAAAAGTTCAGTTGGTATCGCAAACTCTATCGTCACTTGTAGTTCTATGCTCCTTCCCATAAGATGAATACGTCACATAAAGACAAAAAAATAAATTTTCTAGCGCTGAAAACTTTTGTAATAAAAGTTGTTTTTACCTCACGTATTTCTTCGGCCTAAAAAGTTCTGTGTATCACACATCCATAAACTGTTCTTGAGAGCCTCTCTACACGCACTCACAAAAATGCAGTTTTTACCCTATTGATACAAATAACTATTTTACCACTTTAAGTCAGTTGATTTTAATATGCAAAATAATACTTTTTATAGAGTGAGCTTATTTTCTAAGAAACCTAAACACTTTTTTAGTATTCTACGTATTTATTAACAACCATACATTGTCTATTACAGTCTTTACCCAATTTGGCACTCTTCAATACATCACAAAAATTTACGGCAACCACTCGGCCTGAGGATTTATAGTAACAAGTTTACTCTTATCTTCATCGCTGCTATCCGCAACCTTCTCATACAACTTCTTAGCTCCTCCAGCAACATACTCCACTCCATCCCCAATTTTCTCCCCAGCTTTCCTAATGACACCAGCAACAGAATGAGCAGAGAAAGTCTCATCATCTATATTAATATTAGTTCCATTTTCTCCCTTCGGACAACCTTTCTGATTGATAATGGACAAATCGAACGGATCAATGTTAGCAGCCGAGAGTTTTGACCTCAACTATTAAAAAAACCACAATCAGTTTCGCTGTTCTTGGAACCAAAAGTCGGGAATACCAACCTTGTCGATGTAGATTTGATCCAAGGTCTTTTCACGTGAGAGAATCGTAGCTGACTGTCGGTGAGCAAAACCTAACTTTTGACAGGTGAAAATACCAGCGTAGGTGTTATAGTCGGTGCTAAAAACTGTATAGCTCGCTGTGCCCGCGACGCTAAGAGGAAATTTCACGATCATCCTGCAACAAAAAAACTGCATTAGCGAGGTCATCTCTCAGATTTCTTATCGTGGTCAGTGACTCCAAACAAACAAAACGTTAATTTTTATCAATGAAGGAAGTAAGAGGTACCTTGCTGGTACTGCGTCATCGGGAATAGTCAAACGCCCGGTATAATGGTACTCGTGCTTCAACGGCGTCAATCCTAAGACGAAATGTTGGCTATTCTGTTCCAATGAATACTCTCCAGGCTCGTCAGTCTTTGTGAAATTATACGTGAGACAAGTACTGGCGGTACTGGTCTTCTGGATGACGTACCAGATCCCCAACATCTATAACCAACAATTGTTAACTATTATAGACACTTTTTACAAAAACTGACCTTGTTCATATCGAAGCCTTGGAATGGTTCAATGTTGGGACACCCTCCAAGATGGTACGTGTGTCCATCGCTGTCTTTCAGCACTCCCAGTACCACCAAACAAACAACAAGCTTCAACATTTTACTTCTTGAGCCGGCGACTGTTCGACGATAACTCAATAAAGAAACGCTGGCCTCTGCTTTAAATAAAGAGATAATTGGTTAGTGAGTGGACAGTAGACCATTTGTTGTTTGATAATGATTATACAAGAGTGTTTCGTGTGATTTGATTGGATATCATTAGTGTTTACAACTTATACGATTTCACAGTTGATTAGTTGTGTTGGTTAGTTTAATTTTTCAATGAATGTTGATGATTATTTGGTTGAGTGAGTGTTAAAATGTTCTTGTTAACGTGAGTCATTCAGAGTTTGAACCGTTTCTCATAATGAATTTGTGGAATGGAATTAATAATTTATGACATGGAAGTTGCTGTGATACGATTACGCGTTAATAAGATATCTACCTTCTACTTTTTATATGAGTCATATGCGCTACTTTTTTATAGTTGTTTTGGTTTTGAGTAAGTTATTTATTTATAGGCTTGTTTATAGCAATTTTAAGAAATTAAAAAAAAGGGAAACTTTGCCAGTTCGTGGAAGTAAAGTTATACTCTCAATTGATTCATTCCCAACTGTACTTTTTTACTGGCAAAAAAAAAACGCGCTGTACACAAAATTTCAACTCATGTTTAATTTAGAACTATCAGAACTTTAAATTTTAATTTAAAATTTAAACAACCAACAGAATTGTCAAAATAATAAATTTTATAGTCTCCTGTTGTCTTTTTGTATAATGTTACTACAACTATCATGTAATCAAGAAATTTCTAACCGAATTCGAATGATGTCATGTCTGTTCTTATTGTCTGTCAATAATTAATATTGTAACAATCAGGTGATGACAGACACGATTACACTGTTTAAACCAATTAAATTATTTTGTTGATGATGAGATAATTCAAGATTTTGAACACATTATCTAACTAAAAAATTGACAAAATCTACTTACTATGGCAAGAGAAAAGAAGCAAACTGCTCACATTAAAAACTTGCTGCCTTTTATGCAGAACAATAACAAACACCATATAAATTTCACGAGAAATTTTCGATAAACTAGAACAAAGTAAAAAAATGATATATTAGTTTACATACAAACATTTAATTACTCATACAAAAATAAACAGTTTACGCACATGTACATATTATGCTTCAAATTAACATACTCCAAGATGTTCATAAATTTTTACAACCTTTCTTCTAAGAAAGATTTTTTTTATATACCTACGATAATATTTTAGACATATGACTACAATTCAACACGACCACTTCAAAAAAAAGCCTTATGAATATGCCAACTTACAACTAAATTTATATAGAGTGTTTCATGAAGATGTACATTCCTTCAAAGATGTAGTAGATCCACATGAATCCACTTCGTAAAAAAAAAGTAATAAATTTTTAAATTAACCTTTTTTCCGTTACGCTTGTAGAATTCGAGGTTTACATTTCTGTACAATTTTGTTAAACACCCCGTATAGTTTCATGAAAAAAGTTTTGGAACACTTTCTTGTCCTTCTCTTAAAATGTAATGTAAATTAAAATTTTATTGGAAATTTCGTTCAGATTTTGAAATTATAAACCAAATTCACGACATTTTTGCAATTTTCAACACAAACAAGTCTAGCATTGACGACTTCTTAAAGTTAATTAATAACAGGTTTAACACCATAAAATTCACATGTGAAATAGAGCACAACGGTAAACTACCCTTTTTGGACACTCTTGTAATTAGGAATAAAGATAAATTAGAATTTGATATTTATAGAAAAGAGACCAGTACACTTCGCTACATTACAGAAGACTCACATCATTGTCCTCAACATAAGATGGCGAGTTTCAATTTCTTAGTCCACCGGTTAATAAATTTCCCACTAACACGGACTAGATTCAACAAGGAATTGACAACAATCAAAAATGTAGCCAGGTGTAATGGTTTTGACCCTAGAATTGTCAACAGGTTAGTGTCCAAATTAGAACGTAAGAAATCAATTTCAGAATGCTCGACTTTTCGTGAGTCAATGCCAGAAAAGACAAGATTTGCCATGATCCCTTATTCACCTTCAGTGACAAAGGGGCTGGAAAAAGTGTTCCAGGGTATTGATGTAAAGGTGGTTTACACCTCTGGATTAAACCTCCAGTGTCTTCTCGGCAACCCGAAAGATAAAGTAGGGCCCAAAGAAAAGTCGGGTATTTATGAAATTAAATGTAAAAACTGTGAGCAAAAATATATTGGGCAAACAAGGAGGTCAATTTTGACAAGGTTCAAAGAGCATGTAGCTCACGCCAAATATGGCAGGTTTGAAAAATCCAATTTTGCTCAACATATTTTTGACAAAGATCATCGTATAGATGAAAGTTGTTTAAAATTAGTTAGGAATGTAAACAATTGTAAATTTCTAGACGTTTACGAAAGTCTAGAAATAATTAAGAATAAGCCCTTTGTTATGAATGCCGATAATGGTCCGATCCCCTCTTCTCCCCTCTTTAGACTGTTAAATACCACCCAAAAAGTGGTATAGGTAACTAGTATATAAGTAATTAGTTTTTAAGGGTAGATAAGTTTAATCATCACTCTGATGATGGTATCATGGATACCGAAACATATGTTAGTGTGTTTCAAAAGTGTGTGTTTGGTGTAGGGGTTTTTCAATATATTTTTTAATTTGAAGTTGACTTTTTACGACTATGCCGCCAACACGACAAAACTAAAATACACCAGCCGTAGTAAAGCGTCCAAATTCTCAGTAACGAACCCGAACGGGTGCTTTACTGGCTCTAGTAACGACACAAAATAGAAAAAAGGTTTTTAAGGACATATGTCAAGTTAGATTATCATACACAACAAAATGTGTTTAAATATATTTCTTAGTTGTGTATTGCATTTATTAAATTTGATGCCCTTTATCGTTGAATTATATCAATAACAAAGATGAATAGAATTGATGTTATAATTTTGTGCTGTAATTACATTTTATACTTTTTTCGACTTTGAGCTATTTTAGGAAGGAAAATTTTGCCATATAACTTGACGCTTAGCTAAAAACCAAATGAAATGAAGGTCACAATTTTGTGCTTTTTTATTTTTGCGCTTCTTTAAAAACCATACAGACGTCACAATTTTATGCTCACTTTGTGCTGTGAAACTTGTTTTTTTGGTTATAAATTTTTGTATAGTTAAAAAATCAGTTCATGTTAGGAAAAACTTTAATATTGAGTTTTTTGCTAAATAATAATGCAAAAATAACAACGAAAACAATAAAAATTAACAATAAAGCAACAATTGATTGGAAACATGAATTTAAATCAATAAGGCTGCTTAAACCTAAAAAAATTATTTTATACATAACAAAATTTAATGGGAACTGAATATGTATATTACAGGAGCACATCTAAATGTAATTACTAATTACTTTAAATTTTAGGCAATTTTTTTTTTTTTGAAAAAACTCAACGATTTTCGAATTGGCCCAGTTCTTTGGAAATCGTTCGGGTTTTGTTAAACTTGTCATACTCGCATTTTTACATAAAGGTTTAGCAATTATACAAATTATTATTATTGGAGTTAAAATATATATCTAATTTTTTGCTTTACAGAAACTTACGGGTGTATGTGTAAGATGCATGTAAGATCAGCAACGAACGTATTTTGAGATTTGTGTGTAGACTTGATTTTGATTCTAGGACTTCTCGAAGGGCCACAATGTTTAGTAAGAAGCGATTTTTGCTTGAGATAGATCTGTTTGTTTCGAAGGTTGACACAGAACTCTCTTAAAAAGTCGTCCAACCACCCTTTTCAGGTAGTCCCGGGTGGTAGGTGGCTCATCGGTCAGTCCCATGCCGGGGTAGAGCAGCAAGCAAGCTATAGTGCGTTTATGGCTTAATTGCAGTTTAACTTTTATAGAATTTGAAAACCGCAACACAGCGGGTGCTATAAATTTGCTTGCCTGAAAAGACCCTTTGCAGGTACCAGCACAGGGTGGTATTGAGGTTTCTGTTCACTAAAATTTAGTTGGGTCCGATTTCATGCAAAAAATCGTGTCTTTTTTCAGCAAAAAAAAAATCTAATATAAGTATATTAATAATAATTTTTATTTACAACAATATAAATCTGATAAAAGAAAAATCAAACATCTCATACATCATCAAAATAATCGCTATCTTCATCGCTTGACTCTTCTAAATTAATTATAAGAGGTTTCACTAAATGTTGTCTGTACCGATCTTCTTCCTTGATTGCGTGTCGCACACAGTTGGACCACGCTTCCGTTGTGATTTTTGAAACTTCATCCCTTATGACATCTATAGCTGTTGAACTAAATTTTGGTGCCGTATTATGTCGTCGGATGCCACCCTTCAGCTGAGACCAGATCAGTTCTATTGGGTTAAAAATGCAGTGGTACGGAGGAAGTCGCAGTACTGTAAATCCACGTTGTTCAGCCATTATATCAATTCTATAATTTTTTTTATACTCTTGAGTTTTCAACACTTCCAATAATTCTTTTTTGGTATAATTGTCTTCGAAAAACAAATCGTGTTCTCTAAGAAAATCCTGGATTTGTTCCTTGTTGGAGCTTGTATTCGGAATTTTTGTTAACTGAGCTGAATGATAACTTGCATTATCAAGTACAACAACACTTTTGGGAGGCAAGTTCGGCAGCAACTGATTTTGGAACCAATCATGTTGTCATGGTAGTCCAATGTTGCATCCTTGACATTCTTTGCGGAGAGGAGCAATGCGTTGTCCACAAAACCATCTTTGGAGCCTGCGTGCAAAATTATGACGCGTTTTCCACGACCAGGAGGAGCGTTTAGGGCACACTTTGAAGTTCCATCAGTCCACCCTTTTTTTACGGTGTCATGGGTATCGAACCATGTTTCATCCAAATAAATAATGGAACAATTTTCCTCCCGATACTTTTGGATAGCGTGAAGGTATTTAACCCTCCACTCTGAAATGTACGGAGTTTCCATCAAAACTTGGCGTTTGTTCACAACCGAAAATTTGAAACCAATTTTCCGTAAAAAGCGCCGCAACGATGACTCACTACATTTAATTTTCAACTCTTGCACGACCTTTTCGTGTAACATGGGCACCGTTAAAACTATATTCTTGTCATATCCACCATACATAAGACGTCGAATTAAGTCTGCATGATGATTTTTCAAAACTTTTGAAATTCCGGTATCATTCCTAACTTTTCTTGGTTCAATGGGGTGACTCACAATTTTCCGTACAGTTGACAGCGGAACCAAAGTCATTTTTGAGGTCTTATTAAAACACCCACTACCTCCCTCTTCAGCAGTGATATAGTTGTAAACATTTCGCACTAGTTGTTTAGCTACAACAGGCAAATGTGTCCGAGACGAAGTGGGTGATGTGAACGATCCTGGGACGTCTTCAACAGAAATTTCTTCGTCGCTTCCGCTTTCCAAAATTTCAATTACTTCAGGAAAAGCATCCACATCTTCAGCTGGAGTGTCGTTCCACGATCTCGACATGTTATTTAAAAATAACTGAAACATTACATTAAGTTCATTGAAATATTCGTGATAAAATTGAATTACTGCATAATACCTTTTCAAGATCCCAAAAGAACAGAAGAGTCTTTAAAAAGACGTTTTGATTAAAATAAAGTAAACTCACAAAAGGCAAAAATAACACACACGAAAACACAACCTGTCGACAAAGCGTCTAAAAGGCAAGTAAAATAAATTTGAACTCCTGTATTGCCATTTTACCACCCACCCCATTTTGTCTTCGGCAGGTAGAATCTAACGGATAAATTAATCTATTCGTGGTAGTAGTTTTGTGTTCACTGATGACACATTTCCAAGTAAAAGAGAAAGCAAGCCAAACACAGGTATATTTGCCAGCAGCGAATACCATATTTCTAAAATAATTTAAAACTAAAATGTTGAATAAGGGCCGGTTTATAGTATATATGTATGCATGTAGCACTAACACTTTCATTTTGTAATTTTTCAGGATGCGGCAAATACCACAATTTTCCTAGTACGGTCCCATCCGTCCGTGGCGCGTGCCAGCCTTTGCAGATGTCGAATTTTATTAAGGGTCCGCTGTAAAATACTTAAAAAGTCTAAGCCATAAACGCACTATATCTTGAAGGCCACTCTAACTATAAACCAATCTATAATCTATAAACGATGATCCCAAGATACAGAATCGAAATCAATTTTTTGGTTTTTTAATGTTGTCGAACCTCCATTCATTCTTAAAAGTATTTTTATGAGAATATCAATTTTTTGATCAATAATTTTGGCAGTGGACCACTTATATTAAAGTTTTAAATAAAAAAAAATTGATGGTTTTATTTAATTTTTGAACCCTTTATTGGTGCTTTAGTTATTCTGTTGTTGTCACTGTTTTTCCAGTTTTTTTCGATTTTGGCATCCTTGCTATATAACGACTTAGTTCGTACCTAACTTTGGATTTCACATTGTCTCTAAATCTATCCACTTTGTGACTGTCACTTTCCAACCGCGGGTAGAAAGTCATTTTAATAGTCAGATTAAAAAAAAAAAAAGAATGTTAAATTATTTTAGATAGATGAAAGAACAAAATGAAACGAACTTAAAAAGTTTAAAAAATCTGGAAAATCTAGTGTGATCGCTTTGAAGAATTCAAGGCCCCCTAAGAATTTATAAAACTCCACCAAATCAAAATGGCTAAAAATTAAGTAAATTACAAAAAATATAAATTATGGAGATCAAAAAAAAAGGCAGACGAATTTGGGGTATCTAAAAGCTTGTACATGAAAAAAATTAAAATTATTCGTAAAAATCAAGAAAGAGATCCTAACATTCAAAGATTCTAGGAGTAATACGAAAGGTCTGAAAAATTTGAAGGATCTCAAGAATCCGAAAAATCCGGGGAATTTAAAAAATTCGAAGAAACTTAGCGTTATCACCTCGACAAAAAAAATGTTTAGTGTTGTAATATAAATGTAGACCTATGCACCACTTAAAAAATTTTTTGGACAAAGTTGACGAAGAAATTGTCAAGGACTTAACTTGGGTTACCATGTGATACCAGCACTCCATTAAACCATGTAACAAATTAACCGGCCAGTTGTCTTTAGTATGTAATGTATTGTTAAGCACCACAAAAATTTTGCATTTACATATTTTCAATCCTTAACCTATGTCCCTCCTAAAATATTATATTATATTGATATGCTATTTGTATTAGCAAACCAAATCTTATGCATCACCAAACGATTTTCTTACACCAACATGACAAGGAAAATATTGAGACTTGAATGTCGCCCCCACTAAACCACAAAATACCCAGCGCCTTTTTTTTAGTGTGTTACTGCACTATTATGCACCATAAATTATTTTTTTAGCTCTTAACCATTCTTAAAACTGATAATGAGACAAAGTTATTATTCAATTTTGATATTTTCTATTTCTATTTTCTTTAAAGGCCACATGGATTAATGGTTAAAAATAAAAGTAGAATTTTCGTAGTACACCACAGTGTACTACATTACTCGGTTATTTTGTGAGTTTAATGAGGTGCTAGGGTCACGTGACACAATTTAAGTTACCTAAAATTTTGAGGCTTTGAAACAACTGCGATTTTATAGTTCACTTCTTGAACTATGCTTTTTTCGTTTATGAATTTTCTTATATTTAATCTAAACTAAACCACCATGTTTAAAAGCAATGTCGTTTTTACCAACTCTCCCCTAATCGTATCAGAACATTTTACAAATGTAGGCTGACCGCATTAGATCATTGTTAATCATCACGTTTACTGCTAAGTAAACACTTTTTAAAACATGTTCAAACAATGCTACACAATTAAAAAAAATATTTGTCTTATCAGCATTTTCCTCGTTACGCTTGTTCTGAAAAAAAATGTAACTTTTTCGTTAATGCGAACAATAGGATATAATTTATTTAATATATAAAGTGTTACATTATGTATTTACACCATTTACTGATGCTTTTTTGATAGATCAAAACGATTAATCTCAATTTCACTGTTAAACACATGTTTAAAAAAATGCTTTCCCGTACTTTTCGGTACACCAGTTTCTCAATAGAGCCAAAATCCAAAATTTGCACTTTTATCGCACAAATAACGATTTTAATATCGATTTCTGAAAATAAATTATTTTTGTTTTTAACAATAGGACATAATTTTTGCAGTCATGGAATGTTACACGATTTACACTGCTGACACTTTTCAACTTGAAAAAAATTAAATTCTACCTTTATTTTATTTTCGATAAATTGCAATTTCAAGGTTAAACGCATACGCTAAAAAATATAACTTTTACTCAGATTTGTATTTGTTTATCTTTTAAAGTGTGTACACAACATAAACGCAAAGTACGTTTTCCGCACTCCTCCAGTCACCTGTTTCTAAATCTTGCGCCGAATTCTTTACACTCTTATTACATAAATAACGATTTAAAAATTATTTCTAAAACAACCGAAATCATATTATAAATTCGCAATGTTTTCAGGTTTCTGTAAATTGTTTTTATTTTGATTTACGGAAAGTTCAATGATGATAATTCTCCGAAACACAATTAATGGAAAAGCAATTCACCGAAATCTATATTAAATGATAGTCTTCCGTGAATTCTCAGTGGTGATACCCTTTTCGAGATTGTTAATTGTCGGGACACATTAAAAGTATGCCATTGGTATGTTTCAGATTAAAATAATCCTGCATAGTTTTTTCCATCATTAAAATAAATATTTTCATAGAAAACTGTATTTTACCAAACATGTTTTTCCTTGAACAGTTTTGCAATGTTGAGAAGGTCACTAAACCTAGAACTAAATTACAAATCCAACTATGCTCTTCTTGATTCGTTTTATATCTGCAGTTTTATTCGCAGTCGTAAACCCGCAGACTTGTTAGACGATCCTTGTGTTACATTTTCTTTAAGTTTATTAAAGAAACTAAGTACCTAATGTTAATTCACTTTAGAGCTGGATTCTTTTGAAATAGTAAATGTTAACGTTTTTTTGCCAGAAGCATTCTTAATTATCTGTTGCTGACATTTAAATGTAGTTTGAAGGCGCTATCTCTTACATAATTTACGATTATGAAGCACAGTTTTGATGTTAGAGAAGATATTCTCATATAAAATAATTCTCGGATGTAATAAATTAATTGACGCATAGATTACATCCTCTCGACTTTTTTATGGGATGCATTAAAGAAGAGAGTACTAAACCAGAAAGTCTAGATCATTTTGAACAATACATTACTAACAATGAATAAACCTTATAACTTATAACTTGTAACGATATCACACAATCACAACGTTCGACTTTAAGTTGTACAATGTTCAAGCAATGTTCATTTCAGATAAAAGCATTTAAACTTAACCAATGCAAAAAAAACCGCTTTAAATATTCTTTAAAGGAATTTATACTAGTAGCTAATTCCTACATGATGAAAAAATAAAAATTGATTCAATAGACTTTAAAAAACTGCATTTTTTTAAAGTTTAAAGCCCACATTCAAAATTAATTTCATTAATGTCTTTGGACGAACTTGTATTAACATAACTAATAAATTGAGAATAAAGTGAGATTAAGAACACAGATAATTATATCTAAGTGACATTTGAATATATTCTACGACATACGTTACAATCCTTTTTGTTTGACCATAAATTTTTACTGAGATATTGTTGTATGTCTTCGTAAAATTTGCTTAGTTTTGAGTGCGCTATTCACTTATGTAAGTCCTCTTGGTGGTAGAAATTTGGGTCAAGGTCCATATATTTTAATTTCATTTAATTACTGAAGTTACTAGCCAAGTTTACTCAAAATTAGCATAATCATAATTTACAAAAGTTTAATTCAACAAGTCTACCGTTATCATTTTTTATATTAAATAAGATTTATTTAAATTTTCAAACAAATTTTATTGGCACTGTTTTGTACTAATAACCATATACAGTATATGTATAATTGTATATAAAATATCCCTATCGTAATTAATTTCAAGCCGAATTTACAGTTTTAAAACATAGCTCGTCATCAAGCCATGTGCACCACGTTTTATTATAAAACATTGGATTAGACCTAGAATCAAAAATGCGTTCCGGCTGTGGTACCAAAACTTTTGAAAATTCTTCAATCCTTTGGCGCAGTCTTGTTGCTAACACTTTTTCTTGTTCGATAATGTTCGTAGTTTCGCAAGGATCTTTTTCTAAATCGAATAAACAGCCTTCTGTACAGTTGATACTGTACGTTATTGTATCGTTCCTACACCAAGAAAGATCAGTGTGAGCTCTTAATTCGTGAATTTTTTCCGCTGTCATGGAAGTAGTGATAATCTCTGAGATTGCTTGATACGATTCACTTTCAAAAATTGCTTCAATACTGTAGGGTGGTACTTCAGATTCCCTTCCTGTTTCTCCGTAGTACTCATAATTGTTGTGTATTTTGTAAGTTCCTACGATGTCAACGTGATCTAGCATATGAAACATTTTTTGGATGCATGCAGATACCTTGTAAGAGCTTGTACCGTCCATAATTGCTTATTAGTGCTGAAACCTCCTCAACTTCATTAATATTTAAGAGTACTTCAGAGCGATTTGTAGTCAGATTTTGGGATAGAATTTCCCATTGGTTGACACCATCGATTGCTCCTAGCTTCGCTGGGTCTCCACCTTCAAATAAATCATATCAGATTATCAAAAATTAGCATTGATACCAACCTGCAGCTGCAAAGAATGTCGGTAAAAGATCGGTTAAATGTATCAACTGCTTGTTGACGTATCCTTGTTTCTTAAACAGAGGGCTAAAAATCGTAGCCGCAGTTCTGACACCTCCTTCAAAATCTGTCAATTTTACCTAAAAGTGTTCTTGTATTTTATTGAAACTTTGTATGACGTCGTACCCCTCTGAGTGGCCAGTTTGAACCTGCATTTTCGTATTTTCCTACAGTTTGAGCACCATTATCCGAAAAGAATAAGATAATGGAGTTGTCTAACATCTTTCGATCAGATAACTTCTTGACAACTTTACCAATAGAGTCGTCCATTAAATTGACGACATCTATGGTCCAAAAAGTGGTAAAAATGAGAGAAGAACTAGATGCGAACCTGCATAAAGTCGTCTTCTTGGGTCCTGAATGTAGCTGTATTTATTATCAGTGACGGTACTGTTAGGTACTCCGAGTTCCGTTCCATTAGAACCAGTGTGTGGAGCTAAATGGGCTAAGTAGAGAAACAAAGGGTCTTTCGTGTCGTGCTTTTCGATAACTTCGACTGCTTTTTCTGTAAACAACTCG
Source organism: Cynaeus angustus (assembly GCA_030157275.1). NCBI lineage: Eukaryota > Metazoa > Arthropoda > Insecta > Coleoptera > Tenebrionidae > Cynaeus > Cynaeus angustus. The sequence goes on from CM058065.1 coordinate 13,479,674, forward strand.
GTGGCATACTTCCCTTTGTTTGACCACGAAGCGTTGAACCCATCATGCAAATCAAATCCTTCCACATTCTAAAAATGTTTTTTTTTTCGACCAAGTGAACGTAACTAGTCACTTACAGTTCCATTGTCCAATTCACATATTGCATCATAGTCAAAATAGCCCACAAACCCATGCCAGTACCCAAAATGGGTGTCAAATCCTCTTCTCAAAGGAGTATTCTTTCGGTGGGTTGCCCCTAAATGCCACTTTCCCACCAAGTGAGTTTTATAACCCAACGTTTTCAAATGTTCGGGCATTGTAGTAACGTTATCAACCAACGCTCTGTTTTCTCCAGCTCTGATGGGAAGACCATGGATGCCGTACTTCAGAGGATAGTTTCCAGTCAAAAGAGCCGCTCGTGATGGAGTACAAGCATACTGAGTGTAAAATTTATCCAAAATTATGCCGTTATAGGCTAATGCGTCTACATTCGGTGTAGGGATTTGATTAGAACCATGAAAGCCCACATCATTTCGTCCCTAAATTTTGAGAAAGATTAGATATTTTCATTTAAAGTACTCACCAAGTCGTCTGCTATGATGATAATGATGTTGGGTCTTTTCGTTTCAGGACCAGAATTTGGAGTTAACAAAAAGCTAAAACATGAAACCAATGCGAAATGCTTTTTAAAAATAATTGATTACTTACTATAAAATGATAGCTAAAAAAATAGCCGCTATAGCTACACTTGACATTATAAAAAAGTACTTCTTTCCAACGCTTGACATGCTGCAAGTGATCGAATATTCAAAACGGTGATGAATTAAATGGGTAAGTAGGTTATCTAGTGCGATACTGTTCAAATAGTTATTAATGTCTTTCCTCAAAATGTTTTTATATTCTTTTAATTAGTTTGCAGACGTATTACGCAGCCATCATTCTGGCGTCTACAGACAGACTTGGATTATTTCTATTTTTAATATTTTATACAGTCTCAACGTAGATACAAATTGCAACTGTGAGCTTAGTTATCATTTAATTATGTATTCAAAATATGATAAGAAAGTAGGTTTGCATCCATCGCAAAAGAAAAATAATAAACTATGCACATTGGTAAATTATCTACCACTTTTAACTCTATGTGAAATAAAACTTAATGTTGAAATTGCTTTTTTTAAATAGCTAGGCCATGGATAAGAAAAAAAGAAAATTGGACGCTTTATGTTGGTTGTTTTTCATTTTTTTTAGCGGAAACCGCATGAGTAATTAATGTGAGGTGATATACAGTACTAGATCTACGTTCGATAGGGGTGGGGGAGAGAGAGAGTGCTGTTTTGTGCTATTGTTGATGATAATGTGTTAAGATGTGTTGGGTTGGATGTATGTTAATCTGCGGAAAGAATAAAATAATTCTGATTAATTAATATATTAATTTTTCTTCATGCACCAGTTTTATATTTTGTTTTCCCTTTAATTAGGGTTTTACAAAAAGTCTTCACAATACAATCCTGACGATCGTTTGCATCTTTCTCTTTAGAAACTATTACGCGTAAATTAAATATAAAATATTTTTCTCTAATCCATAACATGTACTTCTACAATAGTCCTACAATAGTCCTACAATATAGCACTGTCTCAAATCGGGTTATTTTATTGCTTTCCTCCATTTGAGTTGATTATCACCATGATTTGCCCGTGTTCTTTCTGTTTGTCATAACATAGGTTTTAATGGTTTTCGAGGATCCCAGTCAAACTGTAAAATTGAAATTTTAGCTTTCGCGGTCTTGGTGACTGTTAAATGTAATTTCTTCTTTGTGCGCATGTTATTTATGCAAGGCCCCAAAATGGGTGTCAAATCGTCTTCTTAAAGGAGTATTCTTTCGGTGGGTTGCCCCTAAATGCCACTTTCCTACCACGTGAGTTTTATAGTCCAATTTTTTCAAATGTTCGGGCATTGTAGTAACGTTATCAACCAACTTTGTATGACGTGGTACCCCTCTGAGTGGCCAGTTTGAACCTGCATTTTCGTAGGTTCCTACAGTTTGAGCACCATTATCCGAAAAGAATAAGATAATGGAGTTGTCTAACATCTTTCGATCAGATAACTTCTTGACAACTTTACCAATAGAGTCGTCCATTAAATTGACGACATCTATGGTCCAAAAAGTGGTAAAAATGAGAGAAGAACTAGATGCGAACCTGCATAAAGTCGTCTTCTTGGGTCCTGAATGTAGCTGTATTTATTATCAGTGACGGTACTGTTAGGTACTTCCAGTTCCGTTCCATTGGAACCAGTGTGTGGAGCTAAATGGGCTAAGTATAGAAACAAAGGGTCTTTTGTGTCGTGCTTTTCGATTACTTCGACTGCTTTTTCTGTAAACAACTCGGTGGCATATTTCCCTTTGTTTGACCACGAAGGGTTGAACCCATCATGCAAATCGAATTCTTCCACATTCTAAAAATGTTTTTTTTTTTTTCGACCAAGTGAACGTAACTAGTCACTTACAGTTCCATTGTCCAATTCACACATTGCATTATAGTCAAAATAGCCCACAAACCCATGCCAGTACCCAAAATGGGTGTCAAATCCTCTTCTCAAAGGAGTATTCTTTCGGTAGGTTGCCCCTAGCAAGTGAGTTTTATAACCCAACTTTTTCAAATGTTCGGGCATTGTAGTAACGTTATCAACCAACGCTCTGTTTTCTCCAGCACTGATGGGAAGACCATGGATGCCGTACTTCAGAGGATAGTTCCCAGTCAAAAAAGGCCCCTCGTGATGGAGTACAAGCATACTGAGTGTAAAATTTATCCAAAATTCTGCCGTTGTAGGCTAAGGTGTCTACATTTGGTGTAGGGATTTGATTAGAACCATGGAAACCCATATCATTTCGTCTCTAAATATTGAGAAAGATTAGATACTTTCATCTAAAGTACCCAGTCGTAAAAACGAGGTTGTTGGAAGAATATATAAATGCCATAGCTCGAGTTCACGTAACTGTTTCCGAAACTTGTTGCACTCGCTCTGTTTCTTGAAAGCATAAAATCTAAAGACATACTAATAAATTTATTTCTATTTAAGAAGATGCCAGTTTGTGAATGTCATTTCGTTTTTTGTTTATTAGCGTTGTTTTTGACTGCCATTATGCAAATCACCAAAGACTAATGTGTTTTAAATTAATTTTTATGAGGTTTGTTTTAGGAGAAAACTAAAAGAAAGAGAAAAATTCGACGTTTTGCCTTGTTTTTTCATGTTTTCAGCCAATTCGGGGAGGGTAATTAGTTTGAGGTGATATACCATACTAGGATCCATAATTGCTAGGGGATAGAAAGTGTAGAATTTTTGTGTTATTGTTGATGGTAATGGTGTTGGATATCTGTATATATAGGCAAATTCTTTTGAAAGATTTTTTTTTTAATTTTTTCAATACATATCTAAATGTCCAACAAAATTTCAAGTCTAAAACAATCGAACAAAGCTTCTAATCACACAACGAAGAGAGTACCAGCAAATAGCAGTACCATTTTTTTGAGAGGATCGATACCTACAAGTTAATGGTTGAAATAAAATTTAAAAATTGACCGGTTCGAGAACCACATACCTACGTTTAGAATTTCGTCCTCACAATGAATGAAAATAAATACAATTCAATCTATACTCATTTCCTATGACTTATCCGCGCCGAAGCTTTTGGTTGTTCTTTGTTTTCTTAAATGATGTATTTGTATTTTATTTTCAGAGTGAGAGTCTTAATAAATATAAATTTTCATAAGCAAAGTCCTATAATACAGCTTAGGAGCTTAGAGCTTAGACACAAAAAACTATTGATACTTCTGAGTACTTTGAGTTGCCAACATGGTGAAATAACCTACCTATATAATATATAATATAATTTGTAGGCGAGTCATCCTTGAAAATCTAAACTGAAAATGTATATCCATATTTGTTTCACAGTTATAAATGTCAAATAAAATGTCAGTTGAAAAATAAAATGACGAATCCTTTCAAATAGGTTTTTATTGTCAAAAATGCGTGAATTTTCAAGAACAGTAAAGTTATTTAAGTCGACTGGTATAATAAATACTGAAAATATTGTGTTTTGATTTTTTGATTCTTGATCCACAGAGTGTACGAAGCTTACCAATTTTTTTTACGCTTTTAATTCTAATTCTAATTAAATTCTAGAAAATGTGTGCAGATATTTGTGGTTTACTTCGGTTACTGGTAATGTCCAAATATTTTTTAGTTTTCTTTCCGCTTTCGATAGTCTTCCTCGTACAAGGAATGAGGAAAACATGTTTATTTTATTTTTAAAGGATGTGGTCTATTAGCGTCTAGTCTTATAATTGGGCTTGATTGTAGACAGAGTCCATCTTATCTAAATCTTCGTTGTAAGTGTTACTTACAATATGCAAGATAACAAATGCGTGAATTACCCAAACTATCTAAAATATGGACTGATAGTGAGTGAAAATTTTACATCCTTCAGTTTTTAAATTTCTGATAGAAATATTTGGAAAAACTATGAAAACTAAAACAGTAATATTACAAGACAGTTCTCCTTTCCATCATCAAAATAACAAATTATTATTTTTAACATTTATCATAAAATTTACAGATTTTTGCTTTTCCTTGTATTTCTTAAATCCTTATTTTAACTTTTTTGAAACTTCTTTATACATTTTAATTTACTTTTAGGCCTTTTGTTGTCCATTTCAATTCATCAAAGCTTTAAATAATAGTTTCCACGTGGAACCCCTGAAGAATAAAATTAAAACCCAACAGAAAAAATAGTTTACAAATATTAAATTTTATATTTGTATAGTTTTGTAGTTTTTCCCTATATACAATTTGTGGTGATCTACAAATAGAATTATTGAAAGATCTGAGTCTACAAAAAGACTTAAGAACTTTTTCTTTGATTTTTAATAAATATTAAACAATTATTTATTTGGAATGGTGCAGAAATAAATATCCAGTTTGAGGTGTCTAAAATTGAGAAATATTATTTAAACTTTAAGCTTTGTTTTGGAAAGCCAATTTTTTTATGGTTTCGTAGCACATTTTAAAGTGTTAGAAACCAGAAAGTTTTATATTTTTTTTACATATGTGATATATTTTTTTGGAACGTTTAATTTCACAGTATGATTGTAGGTAAAAATTTTGTTACTTTAAAAATTGATAACTTTGCACTGTCAGAAAATCATCACCGACAACGACATACCTTAGTCCAGAAACGAAATGCGATCATGATTAAAAATTCTTGATTTAGACTATATATTTAAAACCAGAAAAATTTGAATTTTTTTTGATAATATTTGACTATTATTCCTAATGTGATTTATAGTCTTTAGGATTTTGATACAATATTAAAAAGAATGGTAGATAATTTACTAAATGTGCATAGCTTATTATTTTTTTGTCATGGATGCAGACCTACTTTCTTATCATATTTTGAATGCATAATTAAATGATAACTAAGCTCACAAGTGCAATTTGTACCTGCGTTGAGACTGTATAAAATATTAAAAATAGGAATAATCCTATAATAAGTCTGTCTGTAGACGCCAGAATGATGGCTGCGTAATACGTTTGCAAACTAATTAAAACAATATAAAAACAATTTATTACACTAGATACTATACTAGATACTACTTACTCATTTAATTCACTACCGCCCTGAATTTTCGATCACTTGTAAGATGTCAAGCGTTGGAAAGAAGTACTAGTTTATAATGTCAAGTATAGCTATAGCGGCTATTTTTTAGCTATCATTTTATAATAAGTAATCAATGTTTTTTAAAAAGCAATTCATATTTGTTTCTTGTTTTAGTTTTTTGTTAACTCTAAATTTTGGACCTGAAACGAAAAGACTCATCATCATTATCATCATTGTAGCAGACGACTTGGTGAGTACTTTAGATGAAAGTATCTAATCTTTCTCAATATTTAGGGACGAAATGATGTGGGCTTTCATGGTTCTAATCAAATCCCTACACCGAATGTAGACGCTTTAACCTACAACGGCATAATTTTGGATAAATTTTACACTCAGTATGCTTGTACTCCATCACGAGCGGCTCTTTTGACCGGGAACTATCCTCTGAAGTACGGCATCCATGGTCTTCCCATTAGAGCTGGAGAAAACAGAGCGTTGGTTGATAACGTTACTACAGTGCCCGAACATTTGAAAAAGTTGGGTTATAAAACTCACTTTGTGGGAAAGTGGCATTTAGAGGCAACCCACCGAAAAAATACTCCTTTTAGAAGAGGATTTGACACCCATTTTGGGTACTGGCATGAGTTTGTGGGCTATTTTGACTATAATTCAGTATATGAATTGTACAATGGAACTGTAAGTGACCAGTTACGTTCACTTGGTCGAAAAAAAAAACATTTTAGAATGTGGAAGGATTCGATTTGCGTGATGGGTTCAACCCTTCGTGGTCAAACAAAAGGAAATATGCCACCGAGTTGTTTACAGAAAAAGCAGTCGAAGTTATCGAAAAGCACGACACGAAAGACCCTTTGTTTCTCTACTTAGCCCATTTAGCTCCACACACTGGTTCCAATGGAACGGAACTGGAAGTACCTAACAGTATCGTCACTGATAAATGATAATAAATACAACTACATTCAGGACCCAAGAAGACGACTTTATGCAGGTTCGCATCTAGTTCTTCTCTCATTTTTACCGCTTTTTGGACCATAGATGTCGTCAATTTAATGGACGACTCTATTGGTAAAGTTCTCAAGAAGTTATCTGATCGAAAGATGTTAGACAACTCCATTATCTTATTCTTTTCGGATAATGGTGCTCAAACTGTAGGAACCTACGAAAATGCAGGTTCAAACTGGCCACTCAGAGGGGTACGACATCATACAAAGTTTCAATAAAATACAAGAACACTTTTAGGTAAAATTGACAGATTTTGAAGAAGGTGTCAGAACTGCGGCTACGATTTTTTGCCCTCTGTTTAAGAAACAAGGATACGTCAACAAGCAGTTGATACATTTAACCGATCTTTTACCGACATTCTTTGCAGCTGCAGGTTGGTATCAATGCTAATTTTTGATAATCTGATATGATCTATTTGAAGGTGGAGACCCAGCGAAGCTAGGAGCAATCGACGGTGTCAACCAATGGGAAATTCTATCCCAAAATCTGACTACAAATCGTTCTGAAGTACTCTTAAATATTAATGAAGTTGAGGAGGTTTCAGCACTAATAAGCAATTATGGACGGTACAAGCTCTTACAAGGTATCTGCATGCATCCAAAAAATGTTTCATATGCTTGAGCACGTTGACATCGTGCGAACTTATAAAATACACAACAATTATGAGTACTACGGAGATACAGGGAGGGAATCTGAAGTACCACCCTACAGTATTGAAGCTATTTTTGAAAGTGAATCCTATCAAGCAATCTCAAAGATTATCACTACTTCCATGACAGCGGAAAAAAATCACGAATTAAGAGCTCACACTGATCTTTCTTGGTGTAGGAACGATACAATAACGTACAGTATCAACTGTACAGAAGGCTGTTTATTCGATTTAGAAAAAGATCCTTGCGAAACTACGAACATCATCGAACAAGAAAAAGTGTTAGCAACAAGACTGCGCCAAAGGATTGAAGAATTTACAAAAATTTTGGTACCACAGCCGGAACGCATTTTTGATTCTAGGTCTAATCCAATGTTTTATAATAAAACGTGGTGCACATGGCTTGATGACGAGCTATGTTTTAAGACTGTAAATTCGGCTTGAAATTAATTACGATAGGGATATTTTATATGCATTTATACATATACTGTATATGGTTATTAGTACAAAAAGCTAGATTAGGATTTTTTTCAAATATGGCAACAGTGCCAATAAAATTTGTTTGAAAATTTAAATAAATATGAATTAATATAAAAAATGATAACGGTAAACTTTTGTAAATTATGATTATGCTAATTTTGAGTAAACTTGGCTAGTAGCTTCAGTAATAAAATCAAATTAAGCTCGGCGGATTAACATTTAATTGAACAAAAACTCAATACTGTTCAGAATTCATATACGTTTGAGATTTTCCTTATAGCCTTTGTTTGGAACACCTATTTTGTAAATATGGAGCAATATATTTGGCACTCTTTTAGGTACTGCCACGGTCATTAAAAACTGGATCTGCTAACAAAATATGTTAATTGAAAAATGTTACTGCTTCTATTACATTCCATTTAAAATCTATAAAAGGTGCTCTTTTTAGGGTGATAGAAATTTTTTACCACCAAGAGGACTTACATAAGAAAATATTGCACTAAAAACTAAGCAAATTTTACGAAGACATATAACAATATGTCAGCAAAAACTTATGGCCAAACAAAAGTTTTGTAACGTATGTCGTAGAATATATTCAAATGTCACTTAGATATAATCATCTGTGTTCTTAATCTCACTTCATTATCAATTTATTAGTTATGTAAATACAAGTTCGTCCTAAGACATTAATTTTGAAAGTAGGTTTTAAATTTGAAAAAAAATGCAGCTTTTTTAAAGACTATTAAATCAATTTTTATTTTTCCATCACGTAGGAATTAGCTACTAGTATAAATTACTTTAAAGAAAATTTAAAGCGGATTTTTTTGTATTGGTTAAGTTTAAATGCTTTTATCTGAAATATATGTGCTTGAACATTGTACAACTTAAAGTCGAACGTTGTGATTGTGTAATATCGTTACAAGTTATAAGTTATAAGGTTTATTCATTGTTAGTAATGTATCGTTCAAAAAGATCTAGACTTTCTGGTTTCGTACTTTCTTCTTTAGTGCACCCCATAAAAAGGTCGAGAGGAGCCATGTCAAGTCTGCGTACGAGACTACGAATTGTCATCGCTTCTTCCAATTGATTTTTTTTCAAATCTCGCTAAATCTATTAGTTTCACTTATAGGATTCAGACGAGTGATCACAATTTAAAATTTCTTATAAATGAAAATGTTAATAAAAGTAAGTTTTAACGGAAAATGCATTTTGGGTTGCTGAACTGGTTGATCATAATATGTGAATAACCCTGTACATTTTTTAATTCTGTAAAAGCTCAGTGGTTCATTTTGTTATAGCCGTAATAACATGCCTTCAAAAAAAAGATCAAAGTCACTTTAGCCACACTTATTATTGTGATGGAATGTTTCAACTTAATTGGATTAATGATGGTGACAGTAATAGTTTTCAACTTCCATTATAGTTCAAAATAAACAGTTTTATTTCCAAATTGCGTTTAAATAGTCATTTAAGTCTGTAAAAAAGCGATATTAGGAACACAATTAGGTAACTCCAAGTGACATTTCAACATGAGCCCTAGGACATACGTCACAAAAACAATTATATGTAATCTAATTCCTTTTTTGAATGCTCCTTATGGTGCAATAAATTGACAATTCCTGTTGCTTAGCAAGTAACTTATCATTTAATTATAAAACGTTAAAATTTTAGTCTGTAGTGAATACCAATTCTCACCAGAGTGTATTACTGGTTGCCTGATTCAACATCAAACCATAGTAAAATCGTCGATTTTTTATTTAATTCCGGCTAATACTGCCAACATCTGCTGCAAAACTTCAAGTATAGCATAAAATAATCCAAGAAAATGCACGTCAGCTAGATTTGCACACTTCTTTGATTTTCAACCACGTGCTTCTGAAAAAGTATTTTAGTACAAAATGTCACATTCTACATTTTAAAATATTTATTAAATTTCTTAATTACATGAAATTAAACCGTAAAATAATACAAAACAACGTGGGTGGGACACACACCTGGAACCCCCACATTTGTCACAAGCACGCACTATTTATTTTCTTGTCAAATGTCAAACTAACGTCAAATGCGCCCTCTTCCGCCACATTAGTTGTCAATTTGACGCGCTCGATTTGAATGCTACAACTAAAAACATGTAATCTACAACTCCTTTAAGGTAATTCCTAGTGTTGTCAAAGTACCCTTTGTGTATTAAGTGAATTCACAGCTTTGTGGAAAGGCCTGAAGCAATCCATAACTGTTTTGAGCAAATATGGTTTAATTAGAGTAAATTCTAGTGTGACGCTAGCACCGACATTAGCAACAAAGAGAGAAGATGAAACGCTCGTTGTATAGACAGAGACTTCATTTTGTTTATTGTCGTAACTACTCCAGAAGGTCGGTCATTTTTAGTAGCGCTTTTGCAGGCGCTTGATGTGGACGTGTTCACGCAAAATTTCAATAATATTTACGACATTTACGTAAAATCTTTCGCAATTCGTCTGAAATGTCTCAGAATTCGTCTGGCAGCAAACGACAGTCTGCGAGACAGCTGGTGAGTGCCCCACAATTCACTTTTGTGTACTACTTTAGTCGCCATAGTCGGTTTTATAAAACTCACGTAACTAAAAATTGAAGTTGTCGGTCGCCATGCCTTTCATACATGACTTATATCAATAAATACACGGAAAAATCGCTAAATTCACAACGATTTCTTCTTTTTCGTTGCCATCAAGTCGTCGTGTGTTTGTTTACCAAGATCGCAGACAGCCGCAAGCCGCAAGAAAAACAAAAGAATTCAGGCTTCGACACGGCCACTGGATGTGTGTTGGTCATTGCAGTTAATCGCGTGCTTCCGTCATGGTACACTTTTAAATGATCATATAGGAATATGGGTGGTTTCTGAGTTGACTAAAGGGCTGCCGACAACGAGGCTGATTTGTTTAGGTTGTGGCGAAAACTCGACGACGAAACTGCGGAATAGGTTGATAATGCGAAGCACGTGCTGCTGTGGTTTTAATCAGAAATTATTTTGTATACATATACTAAAAATCTTCATTTTTATCCCTTAGTACCATAACGACTTTTTCTTACGGTGTTGATTACACCTCCACGGCTGTTCTATTTTTAGAACCGTAGTTAGTTTTTCAGACATTTTGAGGAAAAATTGTGAGCTTTTTATGTTATCCTTCAGAACAAAAATTTATCTTATCTTTACCTTATACGAAAAACAAATACAGTCTTTGAACGGTCTTTCCAAAATGGGTAACATCGTCCTGTTAAATTACACAGTGTGTTCATCAAAATAGGCACTGATCTGGCACGTGACTCAGTTTTTTGACCACAAAATCATCAAAATTAATTGGTCAAAGAAAAACGTTAAATTCAAGAATTCAGAGTGTGCAGTTGTATCGAGTATTCCTTGACAGTTTTTTTAAAACTATTTCTATGTGATTTTTAAATTGATTTCGAGCAAATTGTAATAAAAGTGATCTTAGGTAATCCACCCCAAGATTCAAGTGGTTGATGACCACCATATTCCACACGTGCTCAATTAGCTTGAAGTCTGGAAACCTTGATGGACATGGTAAAAATGAAATATTTTGTTTTTTACGTATTATTTTCCATCCATGATGTAGGGGGTTAGCATATAACATGTGTTAAAAAACAATCGAATTGCTGAACATTATATTTTAGTTAACTGTCATCGACCACCAATGACCTTGAACACTAAAGGGCATTTCTACAAAGTGATAAAAAAGAATCCAAATCGAAGCAGGCGTTGTCATTTTTCGGGCACGTCGTAGTGAAATTTCTTTGAACAAAAGCTTTAAATTTATGGGCGCCGACAACTTGTGGTCTCAAACAGTATTGAGTAGGATATTGTGCTGCGTGAATTTTGAATGTATTGACGATGGCACACATTTATAAAAATAAATAAAAGCTACACATTGTCAAAAGAAGGTTTATTATCAACTTTGGACCCAAGTGCGACGCCACTGGCACACTATTTTGACATAACGCTAACCTCAAAAAGCAGCTTTACTTTTGTTTTCTAGTATTAATGATTACTGTTATAAACTAGTGGGAAGAGAGACTGTAAGGGGTAAGGAGGAAGCTTTTTTCAAGATTAATTATTGATATTGATAAAACATCTGTGTGTGAATTACACCAAATGTAGTTGCAACAAGAAAACGCAAACGTTTTGATCACTCTCTACAATCCTAGTACCGAGTTATCCAAAAGTCTTTCTATCAAGTGGGCTATGGAAGTAAAAACGTATGTCTCTTATAACATTATAACAAAATGACAAACTAAAACGAGTGAAAATGTCAAATATTACGAAGATCAATTATTAAGACGACATACCTTTTTATTTCCATGGTCCACTTGATGACTTTTGGATTGCTTGGTACAAACATCATGCGCTAAAAAACTTTATTTTTGTGGTTTGCATTTGGTTGCATTGCATTTAAATGGTCAAGTTTGTGCATAAAATAATATGAGGAACACAATTAGTTATGTCTAAGGGACATTTCAATATGAGTCCTACTACATACATTACAAAAAAATAACTGATGAGCTAATTCATTTTTTTGAACGCTTATTATTTTCACACTTAAAAATAGCTAATTAGTCTTAGTAGTCAAATAAAATTATCACTATTTACTTGTACAATGACAGATGGTAATTCTGACATGTGTCAAACAGTTGTTTTCTTGTAGTCTACTTGATTTCGTTTTTTTTTCGAACACCTGTTACGCTCGCCATTGTAAGCACTGCAACTATTTCCATGCTAATTGTGCCAGTCGTCTAATTCGTCAGTTTTGTTTTGACGAATGACATACAGTATTTGATGACGTGGAAAAACAAATTGGATGATTGATTAGATGGAAAGTAAATGAAATGGGATACGCAACTCCTATCCTAGTCGAGTCAAAGTAGACATCACACCTCGTTTTTGTCTGGCTCTTCTTATTTTAAATAAATGTCAAAAGTTCTTATAGAACTGTTTTTTATGACATTTAACCCCGCGTAACTTCTTTGGCGGCACACGGGTCGATGAGGACTTTTGACTTATTGTTTAGAACGATAACGTGAGGGTTTACACAATAAATAGCTACACAGGAATTAATTCGAAGGTTCGACTTTTTTGTTTGTTTTGATTGTATTACATCTTGTGTCTCTGAAATTAAGTGCGTTTAGAAAAGAAAATTGCCTCCTACGGTAATATTGTATGATAATGTCGATTCTCTACGTTTCGTACTCCTAAAGATACTACCTTAGAGTATGACAGTTGTGTACGCCAAGACTTAAATGGTCCATAATGAGCCTATTGTTTACAATTACAGTCTTATTCTGGCGTGATAAAGTCAGATTAATTTTTTGAGCTCCGCGAAAGGCTCAAGACTTCCCGCTTCCTAACTTAACTTTTTATTTTTTCTACATTTTCCCAAAATTGCCTACCAGATTTATTTAAATATTCTTAACTTTTGACGAGTAGTGTATTATTATATGTATTATTAAGTACTGTATGACCCCACAACAAATTTGATCACGGCCGCTGTGAAAACGAAAAAAAATAATGAAAAGAAGAATGGCGGAGTCTACAACAGAGAGTAAGAAACTGTCATTTGAGAAATGTCATCTGTCAATTAGTTTACCATTTATTACGTCAAATTATTAACACTCTTAATTAATGGAATGAGAACTCGTCTGTTAATGTGTTTAGAAGCTAATGGCAGGCAGTGTTTTTAATTAAACAAACACACTTATTTTGTAACATAACCTCAACTTTTCACTAGAGTGAGGTCTGACGTTTTCCACAGCTAGTGTGATAAAAATCTTTTGGTTCCTGCGTTATCAACTGACAAAACGATATGATTGTTGACCACTATCTCTCCTGTTTTGAATTGTCAAAGTCAATAGATATCAGTGCTACCAACATGTAGAAGAAATTCCTCGTTTCTTTGGATACCGTTTTTATCAGTAAATGGTATTACTGTCATATTATAAAATTGTACCCTAATTTACAAAAACTAAGGAATATTTAGTTTATAGTAATTTTAATCACTTGCATTGACCGTTTGTGGTTAAACATTATTTATGTGTATTAATGTCATTGTTGACAGCGCTAAAACCCCAAAATCGCTAGATCACACTGTTACTAACATGTAAGCAAAATTCGAAATCAATTAACCGTCGATTATATTTCTCCGAGGGTTTCACAACACAATTTAATGAAAACCGACGCGAAAATGTTCAGTTTTAGTTGCTTAGTAACGACTACATCAAATATGTAGATTTTAGTCGTTGGTGTCGCTACTTCTGTTTCCGTCCATTCCTGTTAAAAGCGCTCACCATTAGCTTACAAAAATTTTGTAACTTTCTGTTTAATTAAATTTTGAAGCGTGTACAGAGTCGCAATAGTTTTATCGACTTTTTCATTAATGTTGTGAACCGTGCAAAGGTTACCTGGTCTAGTGGGATAATTGTTACGTTCATTTCGATTGAATAATAAAATGAGGCCCGAATTTGAGTTGTATTGGTAGCTCAGGTTGCCGTGTTTAAAGGGTTTGTCTAACAGCTTCAGGTTAAACGGTAATTCATATGTAGAAATGTCCGGTGTTAGTCCTTAAATGTCATTGAACAGTGCTGTCAATGTGTTAAAAATGCCTTGCATTTACAAAAATTGTAATACTGATAGGCATACGAAACCCTGAAAAGAGAAGCGTGCGCTTTAAACTTGTAAAGTACAATTTTTAATATACATGCTGTCTTAAAATTCGCTGAAATTTAAAGTTATTGGTATTCGTCTGAGAAACATTATTGTGAAGTTAAATCTGATGCCATATGTATTGTCAGGTAAAAACGATAGAAAGTGTGTTAAAAAGCCACATTACCATTTTAATGGTTTGTGGAGAAAAACTAGTAAATTCATTGCAGTAAAATAGATTTAAAATTGGGAACATAAACTTTCAGCTTTCATGTTCTAGTCCTTAACAATAATTCTAAATCTAAAGATAAAGAATTAGAAAGTGAAACCTAATAGTAATATAAACCTAGCAATGGCGTCTGATACAAAGTTTCAATGCACATTTTGGTATACGGGGTGATTCCCAAAGTTATGTGAATATTTTAACTTGTGATAGTCTATAGTATGGGGAAGCCAGAAAAAATCATCTTACTGTCAAAGAGGTTCAAAATATTTGAATTGGTTTGTCTGGTAAAAAGACTTCATTCATGTGCTTTCTTGTACTTTTAATACTAGAAAAACTCTTCTACGAATCTGAAAAAAAAGAGATAATTTGACCACATTATTCGGGACACCTAACGTTCGCAGCTCGTTCCATTTGAATTTTGTAAGCGTGTATGAGAGAGAAAGAGTGCAGTATCACAGTGTACCTCATGTTTGTACATGTTGCCGTACTAAGTTGTAGGTTCTGTTGTAAGGAAGTAAGGAAGATTTGGGTGTTTATCAATGCTAGAGAATTGAAATGCTACCGTCATTAGTGGTGAATATTAACGCCGTGGAAAATATTGGATCCCACTGTTAGTAATTACATCGGTTGTAACTGTTAAGTTAAGACATTGACACATCTTAGGATGTTACCGTGATGCATTCACAATCGTTCTTGACATATATGATTGTAAAATAAACACCTTGGGAATGCGTTAATCATAAGCAAACTCAACAAGGAAACTTTTGATTTTTTATTTTACCCTCGCATTCTGAGTGGGTAAAATAATTAATTTAAGTCATTAGTGATTTGTCACTACCAGAAATCAACATATAGAGAGATAACTAAATGTATGGATACTAATAATCAATGAAAACGCTTGAAAAGCGCTCTGTTTTGATAAACAAAAACCTTTTCTAATTTTCTAATTGTACCACTTTCATTTAGATATAGTTTATATTAGAACTTTTAACTTAATAGTAGAAACTTTATTCATGTATAGGGTTAAAATTGGGAACTGGAACCTTCAACATTTATGCTCTAGTCCTTAACAACAATTTTAAATCTAAAAATAAAGAACCTAGCAATGGCGTCCGATACAAAGTTTCAATGCACATTTTTGTATACAGGGTGATTTACAAAGTTATGCGAATGTTTTAACTTGTGATAGTCCGTAGTATGAGGAAAGCAGAAAAAAATCGTCTTACTCTCAAAGTGGTTGAAGATATTCGAATTGGTTTGTCTGGTGAAAAGCCTTCTTTCATTTTTAATGTTAAATTTTCGCATTATAAGAAGAACGTGTGCTTTCTTTTACTTTTGATGCTACAAAAAGTGTTCTATGAGTTTGGAAACAAGAAGAAATAATTTGAGCACATTATTCGGGCCACTTAACGTTCGCAGGTCGTTCCATTTGAATTTTATTAGCGAGTATAAGAGAGAAAGGAGTGCAGTACCACATTGTACCGTATGTTTGTACATGTTGCTATATTAAGTTGTACGTTATGTTTTAAGGACATCTTAGTCGCTACATAGAAATAGTCCTCAATGTTATATCTCACTAACAGGAGTCGTCTTAAATATTTAATCTGGATCTTCCCCAAAGAATCCCTATACAAACGTCATTCTTTGTGAAGAAGGCGTCCATGTAAAATTCACACACGTGCGAAGAAAATTTGGAGTAACAAAATCTTAAGTATGGTTGAAAAGTGTCTAATGGAGTTTGCTTTTTTTATGTTGGTAGCACTCTATCGCTTTTGATATATTACAATGTTAGTTAATTTTAGAAGTGCTAATAATGACTTTTTTACTTCTTAATTACTCCTATCTCAAACTATCAGAGAGAGTAATGAACAGAAATACCAACATATATCAAATTCTAAAGCTTTCTAGAATATCATTTTTATTTATTTCTAGTTATCCGTTTGTGACGTGAAGGTGATATTTAAAGTTAATAAAATCAAGTGAATTAAATCAATTAAATATTCGTATAACTATGTGAATCACTCTGTATACAACCTGAAACTGTCAACCGTACGTTACTGCTTTAATATTGATTTTCAAGTGGCATTTAGAACCTAAAAACTAAATAGTAGATGCATCAACTTAAAACTCTTTAACTGTCAGCTAGAATTTAAAGTCTGATTTAAAAGTCGTTTAGATTATAAAAAACGAACGCTAGTGTAGAAATAATAAAGTGAAACCTAATGTTAAAAATTATATGTCAAAGTCTAAATTTCAGTATCAGCCTGAAACTGAGAAAGGAAACATTGCAGCTTGCATACGGAAATATGGTTAAAAGCTAACATTTCAAACTTAAAACTTAGTTTTTGAAATAACAAGCAAAACTCAGTAATAATAATATTAAACCTAGACGTTATAAGGTTGGACTACAACCTTTAAGGTCTAATTTTTGAAACAGGTTGAATTATTATTGAAATTTATCATAAAATTTAAGTGAAAAAAAGCAACAAAGAAAATTTTTAATTATTTTCTTTTGAAAAATAAGAAAGGAACATAAAATATGAATCAATAATGTGTTACGCCCCCACGATTTTGCAACAATTCTTCATCACGTTTTGGCATACTAATAATTAGCTGTTTCAAAGCGTCTTGATCCAAATTGTCCATAATATCGGCAGTATAGCATGCAAATTTCGTAGGTACCACTGGTGGTAGATAGTCCGCTACTGTCCAACCAAGCATGTTCCATGCATGCTCAATTGGATTGAGATCTTGCAAACGCGCTGGAAGCGGCAAGTGCTCAATTTTAAATATTTCCAGTCTTTCTATCATACAGTGAACACGATGTGGACGTGCATTATCATGCAAAAACCGAAACTGAAGTCCTAAAGCATAGTAATAATTGTCTACAATATCGTTAGTGATGCCTCTAATGCAAGTTTGCGCTGTTCTTCCTTTCGTACACAAGGAGTTCCGAACGGCCCCCAAGAAAAATTCCACCCTAAATCATAACTGTCACTCCGTGAAATGGGGAAATTGGACATATCGGTCATTAATTCTTCTACCTGGAGGTCTCCAGATGCAAATAGTGCGACTATCACTGCAGAGCTCCATTTTGCTTTAGCCTGAGTACACGACAGATCCTCATTTATCTCGCCAATTTACTCGGTCTTCACAACAAGCTACTATAGCACGTCCATGTGCAGGTGTCAATGGAATCGTCTTTAACGGTCTTCTGCATCTTAGTTCTGTCTTCTTAAAGTGTCTAAGCATCGTTCTTGCTGTGGCACTAGTGCCAGTGGAGTGCAATAGCTCATGCCTTAACAAATTGCAATGAAATCATGGGTTCCTACGAGCCTCCTTAATCACCAAATGATTTTTTCGTACGTTTATGGCCCTTGGTTGACCCTGTCGTGGTTTTTCCAAAACATTTCCAGTTTCTCTATATCCTTGTTGTAACCGCGAAACCACACTTTGACTTACAATAAACAATACTGCTACTTCCACTTGTCGAGCACCACCTCCTAACATACCGATCATTCTGTTGGCAATATCAGGTCTTAAATATTTTAGCCCGCGTCTTTTTAACGATACTAGCGTAAATAAAACAAAATAGACAAGTGCTTGCTTTGGAATTTTGTGAAGTTTTTGTACTTCTTCCAGATAACTTTTTAATCGTTGTCACAAAAAAATTGTATTTCACTCAGATTACTTAAAAAGGTTTACAAAATGACGAGCAAAAGTTTTCCTGCACTTTTAGAAGATTTAGCTAAAAATTTAGTAAAACCCGTAACTTTTCTCGATCAGTTTACTTCCAAATTTCAAGAGATAAGCTACAACCTACCGCGATAGAAAAAATCAAACAAAATGAACGAAACATATAACCTGATTGCGATTTAAGACTGAAAATTAAATCTAAAAACCTCGATTTATTAATTATTCAATCAAGCCTACAATAATTACATGAATCCCAGAAATTCAAAGCGTAAGTTTTTATATTTACAACCTTAGCCTCTACCATTTACAGTCGCAACCTGAATTGTGAGCCTTATAGAAGACAATAAAAACTTAGAGACACTAAGCGTTAAGAGTGAAACCTGATAATTGCAAAAACGCTCATTCTGCAATACTGATTGTTTTAACTGAACTTTCCATTTGTTGTTCGTTGAAGATGACACTAAGTGAGAAGACCGGGAACACCAACAATAGCAATAGTTTTAAATCTCAACCATTTTTGTTTTGGTTCATTTATTTAGTCTTAACGAAATTGCTTCGCCCGGATTTACTCTATCTATCGATTTAAGTTTATAGGATATTTCGTATCAAAAAAGGAAAGCTCACGTAGCTTTTTTTCTTTTTTCCAAACAGTTCATTAAAAATCAGGTAGGTACGATGTTGGTATGACGTCACGAAATGATTTGGGTGTTTATCAATGCTAGAGAATTGAAATGCTACCGTCATTAGTGGTGAATATTAACGCCCTGGAAAATATAGGATCCCACTGTTAGTAATTACATGTCTAATCGGTTGTAACTGTTAAGTTAAGACATTGACACATCTTAGGATGTTACCGTGATGCATTCACAATCGTTCTTGACATGTATGATTGTAAAATAAACACCTTGTGAATGCGTAAATCATAAGTAAACTCTGGATTTTTTATTGCACCCTCGCATTCTGAGTGCCTTGATAATTAATTTCAGTCATTAGTGATTTGTCACTACCAGAAATCAACATCTAGAGAGATAACTAAATGTATGGATACTAATAATCAATGAAAACGCTTGAAAAGCGCTCTGTTTTGATAAACAAAAACTTTTTCTAATTTTCTAATTGTACCACTTTCATTTAGATATAGTTTATATTAGAACTTTTAACTTAATAGTAGAAACTTTATTCATGTATAGGGTTAAAATTGGGAACTGGAACCTTCAACATTTATGCTCTAGTCCTTAACAACAATTTTAAATCTAAAAATAAAGAACCTAGCAATGGCGTCCGATACAAAGTTTCAATGCACATTTTTGTATACAGGGTGATTTACAAAGTTATGCGAATGTTTTAACTTGTGATAGTCCGTAGTATGAGGAAAGCAGAAAAAAATCGTCTTACTCTCAAAGTGGTTGAAGATATTCGAATTGGTTTGTCTGGTGAAAAGCCTTCTTTCATTTTTAATGTTAAATTTTCGCATTATAAGAAGAACGTGTGCTTTCTTTTACTTTTGATGCTACAAAAAGTGTTCTATGAGTTTGGAAA
This sequence comes from Cynaeus angustus, assembly GCA_030157275.1. NCBI lineage: Eukaryota > Metazoa > Arthropoda > Insecta > Coleoptera > Tenebrionidae > Cynaeus > Cynaeus angustus. The sequence goes on from CM058065.1 coordinate 13,499,611, forward strand.
CAAGAAGAAATAATTTGAGCACATTATTCGGGCCACCTAACGTTCGCAGGTCGTTCCATTTGAATTTTGTTAGCGTGTATGAGAGAGAAAGCGAAGGAGTGTGGTACCACATTGTACCGCATGTTTGTACATGTTGCTATATTAAGTTGTACGTTCTGTTTTAAGGGTTACATAGAAATAGTCCTTAATGTTATATCTCACTAACAGAAGTCGTCCTAAATATTTAATCTGGATCTTCCCCAAAGAGTCTCTGTACAAACGTCTTTCTTTGTGAAGAAAGCGTCGATGTTAAATTCATACAGGTGCAAATAAAATTTAGAGTAACAAGGTGGTGGTGGTAGTGGTTGACAAGTGTCTAATAGACTTTGATTTTTTATGTTGGTCGCACTGTATCCATTTTGATATATTACAAATGTTAGTTAATTTTAGAAGTGCTAACAACGACTTTCTTAGTTCTTAATTAATATGACTTCAAGCCGTCAGAGAGAATGATGAACGGAAGTACCAACATATTTCAATTTCTAAAGCTGAATATTATTTTTATCCCCATACATATGACAGGTGCTCGAAAAAAAAAAGAAACTAAAATGACTTCAAGAAATTGATTTCTTGACGTCATAGTTTGATTCTACTATTATCAACACCATTTACAATGACATTAAATGTTGAATGCCAATACAAGTGTTTTCTAAAATTTTGTTAGGTTTAAAGTTCATTATTTCTTAAACCACCAGAAACTTCTATTTTAGCTTAAAACTAGGATCTACAATATCTTCTATACGTCCTTTTGTAAGTAGATTTTTTCTCCAGTTTTCATTTGAATCTTTCTTTGGACCCTCCGTTGGAAATTATAGACGCACTATTTTTTATATTATTTTAAAAGTTGCATAAATTTATTTAAGTTTTTAGATTTGTCACAATTATTTTAATATTCAAAACCAAATATTAAGTGGCTTGGTGCAGTTTACAATAAATAAGAAATAAAAGTTGATTTTCATTCATTGCTGAATCGTAGACGCTTTCGGGACCAAATGGTTTTATTGTTTATTGTTGACATAAATCTTTGTAATAAGAATTCTCCAAACATTGTCCATAAGATGTAAATCAGGCGAACGAGGCGGCCACTCAATTCAGATGATATGATAATTATTTAACCAATTTGTTGCGCTGACACTATTATAATTTGTGTCAATATCTTTTTGAAAGATCTGAAAATTTCGCCGATATTCTCTGTAAAATGGTATTAATCCAGAATTGAGCACATTATGGTATTCTACGTTAGCTATACGAGTTGTAGGAAGTACTAACTCCAATCTAACCTCGAATGAAATTGCTTTCCAAAGCGTTAGCAAAGTTCCGTTTGTTGAAATAGCGTTTTTATTTTCGAATTTTTTTCTCCTCACTAAACACTATGTGTATATCAAAAAAATGTGATGATTTCACCTCATAATGTAGATTTTGGCATATTTGGATCGATTCATGTGCCATATTGTTTCTTACAAAATTTAAACGTAGAAGTTTGACGTTGCGAGGAAAAGGCCGCTTTCGAATCATCTTTTGGGAGCTTCTTTTAATTATTCATCTTATCAGTTTTCAAACTTAGCTCTTGACGAATTTGGTTTGTTCTTTTTAAAGAGCATATTGGAGTAGTAGCGCCTCAGTACGTCTAGAAAGCTATTGTTTTTAGCCTGTTGACTTTCGCTTTTAATTTTCTTCATGTTGTAGAAAATTCTTTACTTACCACATGGTTCGATCTTCTAGAAGTCTTCCAATATGACATGCTCAGTAAGCTGCTCTGTTCAATTCTATAATGCGTTCTTTTTCTGGATCATTAATTTGATTTGCACGACCTATAATGTACAATGTAAACAATAGACTGTTAGGTACGTCTATTATTTTGTAACAGTTGAAAATCTACCTTAGTGTCTTTTTGTTCTAGATATTTTGTTGTAACATTTTTTGGTTTTACACTAAATGTGATAAAACCAGATCTGTACACTTGTCACGAGAATTACAATAAAAATAAAAAATGTGCAGTATATTGAACGTGCTTCTGTCTCTTCCAAGTCTTCCTGTAGTCTCGACTTCCCTATGGCCAATGGTCTAAGTTGTTTGTTCAAAGAAAGCGATGCTTTGGATTTGACTACTCCTACAAACTTTTGTTGAATCAGCTTCAAAATAACTTGCACTTCTAACCTCGCTTTTTTGAACGGTTTGGTGGCTGTTTTTTAATTATATGTTGCAGCGCTTAGTTTTACATGTGATTTGTGAAATAAGTTGCAGAAAATGGGTGAAGTGGGAGCCGGGCTAGCCGCTTGGTCAGCTAGATCATCTGCGCTTAAACCTTTTATATTCTTATTTAAATTAGCTCCACGCGTAGTCCGTTTGCAAGTGTTGTCTGAATTGATTTGAGATTTATTTTGAATTGGATTTATTTTGATTTCAGGATCTGTTCTGAGATGCTCAAAGAGCGACTAAGATTTCTTCAAATTCTTTCGTCACAAACTGTACTCGTCTCAGTTCACCTCAGTCTGCCTCGATTCACTTCAAACTCGTGGGAACCCCAAAAATTGTATCATCTTTTATTGAGCACTTTCACATTTATATCTATCAAAAATTAATAACTTGTTCTACATGTTATGAGCTTACTGTTTCATGAATTTCGCTAGAATAATTGCCGAGTATAAATTAAACAAATTTGCATATTTCAACTAAGCAACGAATTTAAGGGTGACACAAAAATTTAATTTTGTGGAATGTATTTGCAGCAAAAATTCTTTGAGGGATAACCAAATTTTAATGAGGCTCTATGTGGTTTTTAATAATAAATTAGCGACTCTTTGTGACCGTTGATTATTCTGATTCTATTTAAAAATGTTCAAAAGTGAGGTTAAAAATGAAAACTTCGTGCGCTTCTTTTATTGTTATTACATAAATGTAAATATGATTATATTGTCACAGCAGCGTTTGTGAATCATTTTGTAGAAAATATGAATGTCATTAATTTATCGAGAAACGTATAATATTAAATTTACCGCAAAGGTATTAGTGTCAATCTCATCTGTGGCTGCAAACGGCTTACATTTTTTCTTGATGTACTGACATCTATCAAATTTGATTTTTTTTAAACTGTCAACTATGACTTCATCCATCCATTTCACATCCGAGTTACAATTTTTCAGACCACGTAACCACTTTTTCATAAATTTAAAACCTCTGCAGCTAAATATGTTATCTTAAATTTATTATGCAAATGTTAACCTAAGACATTTCATGACCACAATGTGTAGTTTCCACTTTACGACGAAACATCGATATTTTCTAATTTGAGAAGAAATCTGCTTAAAGTATATCCATTAAATTTCTTTTTTCAAAATTGACAAATCCGACATTATACACATTAAAGCTGACAGCCCCAGCTATAAATAAAGAAAAAAAATCAGAGAAAAATCGGGTTTCTTTTAAGGTCAAAAAAGTCAATAATGCAGGAAGTTCAACCTGACGGATTCAGCTCTAAAATTCACCAACAAATTCCTGTACAAACCGATCTAGTTACAGGGAATTTATTATTAGAGGGTTCGTACTTGAAATAGATTTGTTTTGTTTGTAATTAGTTAATCGAAACGACGGTGGCTTTGGCGATAATTTTACAGGACGAGGGTCTGGAGAACTCTTATCATTTATTTTGTGTTGAACGAGCGTTTGTGGGTGATAGAACTGCATATTGTTTATATTTTCAGAGGTTCCCAATTTTTTTTAAACGTTTGTGTGACGGTCGCCTCTAGCGGTACGAAACTTTTTGCAACAACGTACAATGGATTTTTCATGAAAAGAAACTCGCTTCATTCAACAACTCCGAATTCGTTAGTTACTTTGACGTCATATTTATATGTCCATTTTGCGTACAAAATATTTTCCGTGTTATATAATTAATAAAAAACCTAACGAAACTCGTTACTTTGTGAGGAATTTCCTACGTTTCCATCATCTGCGCATGTGCTGAAATTTTCAGGCGTCCACTCTCGAACTTTCAGTCTTCCTTTCAGTTGCACAAAATGGCGCATAGGGGTAAAAAGCTTCATCGCGAACACGATCGACAAAATTACATATCACGTATGGTACGTGTCCAACGCCATTTCTTCGCCTCTTTATTATCAGTGTTTTATCTCTGTGGGTGTTGACAGTGGACGAATCTCAATATATCTATTGATTTTCCGGCTTATATGCAGTATATTGATTTGTGGACGTATTATACAGGATTTTCAAGAGAAAATTGGTGCTATTCACTGACCGCAAAAAACACCTAAATTATCAAAATAAATAGAGCCACAGGTGTTTTTTGTTGTTCTTTTTTAATTGTCGGGGGAGCCACTTTTCATTTATTTTTGTTGCAGAGGGAACGCAAACAGAAGAAGCTTTATTCGGAAGATTGGGCTTTGGGCGACGATGAAATCGAAGGTCGAAGGTCTTTCAACCTTCAAGAAAAGCTGGAAAACCCGCTTTTCGCCACCCACAGCATAGTGAAGGAAATGCACGGCAACGAGTTGAATGTTGCATATTTCCAAAAGCATGGCTTCAATACGCCACTTCTCTTCAAAGAGAAAACTGGATTGGGTGAGTTTAGAATGATTGATCGGGGATTTGGGTAATGGGTTAATATACTGAGATTGTGATTTTTGCGACATGGTCATTTTTCTTCTCGAATTGAAAGTAAACGATAACCGAGTGGCTGTAAAAAAAGGATATTTTCTCTAGTTTAGACTCTGAGTCAACCTTGGTTTATTGCACTTAATACTAAGTAGAATTTACATTACGAAATGATGGACTTGTTTTTAAAGTTTTAATCCTTAATGGCTGCTTAATGTTAATAAGAAACGAGCGAAAAACAACATTGGAATGAGTTTTGCGCGGAATTTTTAATGGCGAAAGGGGAAATCACGAACTCGCTGAAAATTTGACCCATATTTTATAGCGACGTTTGCTTCTGTTGCTTTTTGTTCGTGCATTTTGTAACAGGTTTCCGTAACGAGGAGTGAAAAACTCGTTATTTTCATGTGGAAGGTTGGTTGCATACTTATTATGATGCTCGAAAAAAAACTGGAAAAAAAGTTTTTTTTTTTTTTAAATCCTGACACAAATTTCAATTTGCTAAATCAAAATTAATTCATGTAGAAAGTACAACAGCAGTACAATTTTATAACTAAAGAGTGGCATCTAGGATTACTCACGAATGGTAATGATCCTGCAACCCAAAATACATTCACAACAGTATACAATTTAAAAAAATATGCAACAGAATAATTAAATTTATTATGTATATTGGATTGTTTTAAATTTGATGGGACTATTGTTTTCTTCGTTTTTTTTTAATTTTGTCAGATTTTTTATGCTTTATATTTTCATATTGACAATAGAAAATTTGCAAATTTTCGATAAGGTTGATTCTTTGTTTTTCATGGGTTTTTACCACCCAACGCCTAAATATTTATTAAATTCTTCAATGTTCACATTTTATACTGTCTGCATTTTTTCTTCGTTTTGTGGATTTTGTTCAATTATTTCGTTTTGTTAAATTAAAACCTTTTAAGTTTCCAATCAAATTTTCAGATTATCTGGTTTTCTGTTTAACTTTAACAGTTACTCAATTTAAATTTTTTTCATTCTCTAGATTATTTTTAAATCTTGGATAATTTCTTCTCGTTTGTGTACGTCGAAAACACTTTCACAATGGGATTTATTTTTATGTTATTTCATTAGGTTAGCAAAATTAGCAAACTGAACGAAGGCTGTTGTGTTCATTTTGTGTCGTCACTTAACCAAATTTGACACAATTAATTTCTTTTCTTTCTCAAATTGGTAACAATGTCATATGAAGACACTGTGAGATAATGTGCATTTTCGTTCGTATTTCGCGGCCGTAAAATAACTTCTTTGAATTCATAATTTTTACGAATTTCATATGTGACCTTAACCACTTTTATGTTCGCTATGTTTGTCGTGCTCAATAAAATATCTTATTAAACTCGTATAATAAAATATAAAATTGGGATTTCTTCAGATGTCTTTTAATATTTGTTACAATGTTTTAGAACTTTTGTATCTAATTATTAGATGCGATGATTTCTTAGAATTTTTGCAATTGTAATAAAAATTCAGAAAAACTTAATCATTTGAGTTTTATGAATATTTTACAAGATTTTACAGACCTTTATCTCTATTATAAAAATTAAAAACTTTAAGATATTTTAAGTATTTGAAATGTTTAAAGCGTCATGTAACTATCTCAAAATTTGAACATCTTAATCCTAAAAATCTTCGATGGTAATTTTTATTGTTCCAAGCATGCTGAATATCAAAAACCCTTAAAATATAATAAAGAACTATTTATTACTTCACAAGCCCCTTAAAGGACAATTGGCAAAAATGTATGGACCTTGCTTTAAATTTCCACCACTAACGAAACTTAAATAAGTGAATAATGTACCAAATCCCGAGCAAATTTTACAGAGACATTAACAAAAATATGCTGTCAGTAAAAAGTTATGGCTATTTTTTTTTGTAACGTATGTCGTAGGATTTATATTGAAATTTCCCTTAGACGTAACTATCTCTGTTCCGAATCTCACTTCATGTTTCTTATGTTTCTAATCTCACTAAAATAAATGAATTAAACGCAATTTTGACAGAAAATTGATCGAAGAACAAGAAGCAGACAAGAAGGAACACAAAACCAAATGACTGTCGGTGTTACTAATGTCATTCTTAATAAAGTTACGACATACCTCTAGTCTCCACACAGAAGGTAGAATGCAACTTTGATCCTTTTTTTTGAACGCATGATAATAATTTCGACCTACTAAGCTACTCTGCTGTTTTGTGACCGAAAAAAATATTGAAAATTTAATTAGTGTCTAGTTTTACATCGTTTGGTTTAAAAACGCATTTTTTGGGAACATCTTAACGGCGTAATTTTTTTTCTTTTTTTAGCCATAACTTTTTACTGATACTGTAGTTTTTGCTCTTATAGTAAAAATTGTTCAGTATTTAATAGACTCCAAAAAATTGGTCACATATAACAAAATATAGAAATTTTATATTTATTTATCACCATTATTTTTAGTTATTTTTAGCTTGGTTTTTTCATTTTCTTAGTACTTGTTTTACATGTGACCACTACTTTTTCTCACTTCTGGGCAGTTTGGTGGATTGCTGTTTTTCGGCACAAATGTAACTTCATTAGTTTGATAGCACTCTATTAGAGTACATTGTGTTTTTTTTTTTGTCACAAAACTTTGAAATGCTTTTTCGCAAGTGCACTTGGTTTGCCAAATTAAAAAAAAAAAACGCAAATTTTGCCATTTTTTTCTTCCTGAATTTTTCCAAAACACAATCAAACTTTGTTAAAAAATTCTATACAATTTTCTTGCTGTGCTTTTCAGTCTATTTCTCTTTTTGACTTTTTGAACAGATGAACTAGATGTTTTAACTTTTTTTACCACATCTCTGACTGAAACATTAGGACTTCGTGTAAACGCGGCTAAGACTTTTTTCCGCAATTTGACATTTAGGAACTGCCTTTCTCGCTGAATCTGCTTTTCTTGCTGTGGTTAAACGTTTCTTAAAATTCTTGAGAACGTTTGCCACTGTTGATTTTGTTATTCCCACAGTTTGCAAAAGCTCGATAAGAAATCTGACGATTATCATTCAGTTCCCACAAAATTCGTTTCTTAAGCAGATGTTGACTACTCATTTTGTAAAAACAGACACAACGCACAATAAATCCATTTCATCAATTTTTAAGCAAAACCCACTTTTAAATTACTGTTTATTAAAAACAGCGTTATGTTATTTGTGGCCATTTTTTTCGTGCACAGCCTTTATGTGGAGGATTAGAAATCACGCTTTCTTTTGAAAATTGTAAATATTATTATTTCTGTTCTATTTATTTCATTGTAAAGTAAGTATAGTAAAAAATAGCGTATGATATTCGTGTATAAGAGCGCTTAAAGCTCTCACTGTTAATTTTTTTTTCGGGCACAGCCTTTATTTCGTGTTAGTGGTGGACATTTAGACCATTTTCGGCCATTGTCTTTTTGTGGTAAGGACAAAAAATACTCGTACAATGAAAAAATTTAAAAATTTAAATGTATTAAAGTTCCAAGACGATTTTAAAATATTACTAAGATTACGATTTTTAAAAACTCTATAATAGTCAATTTTACTGATTTAATTCTTGAAGCATTTTATTTTAGTCAATTTCTTTCCTCTAAGCCGTTTTTCTAACTACTTTTGTCAGTTTTTTTTTGTTTGTTGTTTCTTAATGATTTTGCTTTGTTCAGTCTTCTTATTACGTTTGTTTTTAACAAATGCTTAATGCATTGTGTTTATTGAACATTTCGTTATTGTTGTTCAGGGTAATTTTTTTGTCCAAGTCTATAGCTTTTGAAAGAATTTTTCTTTAAGCTTCGTTTTCTCCGGTCATTGTTATCATACATTTATACGCTTTTTTTGTCAGGTTTGTTACCAATATTCTGTCCTCTATGTTTTTTAATCTTTTTTTTAAGGGTACAAAGTCCTTTTTTGTGGAATTTAAAACGAAGAATTCTTAAAGCTTTTGGGCATTATGAAATATTTTTCAAAATGCATGCGTATAAAATTTATGTAAATAACTTCAAAATTACAAGAATTTAAATAATCTTTCAGTTCTTCGGGTTCTTTGACTTTTACACTTTTTTAATTGCATGTATTCTTTGTATTTTTTTTCATTTTTTTTTAATTTTTTTAGGTTTTTCTCTTCTCTTGAATTATTTTTTTGTCTTTGCAATGTTCCTGCAAATAAGACAAAACTATTTATTTATTGGTTTTCTGAGTTTTTAATTATAGTTGTAAATGTTACCAACATGCATGAACTAACTACACGCATTTCTCATAAAATTCATCTTTTATTAAATTCATAACGCAAGGCAAATCACTAGTGATAATAAACCTAACTCGATCAGAGACGAAAATGTATTTTCAAAAATGTGGAACGGAAATCAGAAATACATTCAATAAATATGAAATTGAAATATTGGTGTATAAAAATAATCTGTACTTTAGTATTCACGACATGTTCTTGGGAAACTGCACATGCTGCTGTGACTGTTAATTAATTCTCGCAGAAATAGCAACTTTACTTTCCTATGGCTAGTTATTTATTTCCCACCTAGAACTGTAATTAAAAACAATCGTGTATTTATGACGACATAATCCGTTTTTGCATTGTTGAAATAATTTGTTTTTGTTACTTGAAAGCTGTTTGTTATTCTATTATTATGGGGGTATACAAGGAATGAGCTTTATAATGCATCAATAAGAACATATGGACATTTCTAATTCAAACCGCACAATCGTGAAAGTAATTAAAACTGTGTGCACACTCCGATGACGGTTTTTTGATTTTGCTTTGCATGTGTAATATCGGCACGTGCCAGCAATTCAATGAACATTTATTGAATTTACTTCAGTTGATTGTATTATTTGCGACGTTCTTATTAATCTAAATGAATAACTTAGTCATGCGTGGGTTGGTGTTAAATTTTGATTTGATCTTCTGTTATTTGGAACACCAGTGTGTGAAGGAACCTTAAATAAAACAAACTAATTACATTTATTACTATCCTTGTCTTTAATTAAGAATAGTGACATGCGGACATTGCCAAACAAACATTAAAATCACTATCGAAACCTTTCACTAAGTAAAATCCAGAATGACATTTTAATTGGAGTTTTATCCATACTTATGAAGCATATAAAGTACAACTTTATTCACTAGTGGTATAATGAAATTACTTTTTTCCACTAATGGAATAATGAAAATTACAGTCTTAAATCATAGTTATTTATTTATTTATTATTAATATTAATATTAATATTTCTATTAATAGATATTTTCTTTTTTGTTTCATCGTTTCCATTAATAACAAGCGTGTAGTTCTCATCATTTTCAGAATGCATAGGGCCTGTCGAAGTTTTTGATATCTGTAGAAACAATGGACGTCTTCTCTTGTAAGGAACACTAGTACCAGGAGTACCTTATATTTTCCTTGCGATATCAAGCTTATTAGATATAGAATTCTCAATATAACTTTCAGCTACAGCGGAGCTTCTCCACCCACCATGTCGTTTTATTGCTTTGCGGCCAGCACCTTCATTAGCCAGTATAGTTGTCGAAGTGCGCCTCATAGAATGACCGCTATAAGCTTCTGCGTTTGCCAAATTCAAAAATGAAACAACTCTTGAAGGAATTTTCGCCAAAGTGTTGATTCCAACAGGTTGTGAAGTACATTTTTGATTAGTATATCGTAAAAAGAATCTGTTGTTGGATAACTTCTTCGGACGTAAAGATATGTATTTTTTATACGGCTCCACGGAATTGATAGAGAATACTTCATCTATAATTGTGAATTTTTGTGAAATGCCTATTTTGGTATCTGGTGTTGAGATAAGCAGATATGCGCCCCTGTCTTTAAGTAACGACAGGCACCAGACACCCCCATTATTAGTGCAACTTAAAATATTTCAAAGTTTATTGTCTACAATGTCTAAAAGGTTAAGACATGTTAGCTTAATCATCAAATATTCTTTATCGCAAGCCCTTGTCAAAAGTTCTTCCACGTGTGCTCTTTCCAATACCGGAGCTTTCTTCGCCATGTACTCCTTCGACTCACTCTTCAGATAGGCAGTGAGCTTACTATATTTTCCAATATCAATGTTTTTGTGGACCTTTATTGCGGCCTTCAGCATCGAGTACTTCGACCACATTGATGAAAGTGCATATTTCTTCTTCAAATTTAAGAAATACGATAGCATTGCCATTTATTAAATTCGGAAAATACTTTTTCATAATGTTCTCTGGACTTCGCAGGCAATAATTGAAGATTTGTTTCTTCAGCTTCCTGAAGGATTATCTCGGGAACAAAATTGCTTTCTTGCATTTTTCACCAAATTCACAAATTTTCACAAATGGAGTCGATAAACAATAGAAAGAATCTACATAGTAACCATTCAACAACTCCCATTTTTTTTAATTAATTTTAATAATTTTTGACGTTACAGCGAAATGTCAAATAATTTTTTGATGAAATCTGATTCTAAATGATCGTGATTGTGGATGAAACGATAAACATAAAATAAGTTCCCTAAAAATTAATCAGTAGAATAATCTATGTAAGTATCTAATTAGATAGTAGGCAATGAAAAAATAATGATTTATTTGATTCAGTTAAATAAAAACAGTTTAAGATTTTTCCAAAACTCCAAAACCGACATCAGAATAAGGTTTGCTCAAGTTTCATTATGGTAATACGAGGGAAGATCAGTAATTACGGTCCCTGACATATAAGAATACAAGTTATAACAAAAATTACATGATTATATTTCTACATAGTCTCCTGCAAGTGCAATGCATTTTTCCTAACGATGCTCCAGTGCTCGGATACCCTTGGAAAAAAATTTTTTAGGTTGCTCCTCTAACAAGTTGTTTACGGCAGACATCACTTCATTGTCACTATATGTATTGCCACGAAGATATTCTTTTAATTTTGGGAACAAATAGAAGTCACTAGGGGCCAGGTCTTGTGAATAAGCAGGGTGTTCCAACAACTCGAATCCTGCTTTATAAATAGCAGTCATTATAACATGGCTTTTGCGAATCGGAGCGTTATCCTGATGGCTCAGCTTTCCACGTCTTTTTTCCTTAATACACTCGCGAAGTTTCGAAATTAAATTGGCATAATAGTAGCCTGTTATCGTGTGTCCACGCTCTAAATAATCAACCAACAGGAATTCTTCCGCATCCCAAAAAATTGTGGTCATAACTTTACCATCAGATGGCAAAACTCGAAACTTGCGAGGTGGAGGAGAACCTTTATGATGCCACTCTCTGCTTTGTTTTTTTGATTCGTGCGCCGGCAGCTTTTTACGGCACAAAATATTTGTTAATTTATTTTCCACAGAACTATATGAAATTTCCGTAATTTCAGCTATCCGACGAATAGTCAATCGTCTATCAGCCATCACCATATCATGTACAGTATCAACATTTTCTTTAGTAGAGACAGTCACTGGTCGTTCAGCACCTTTTGCATGTTCACACGTCTACCTTCCCAATTTGAACCCTCGAGACATATTTTTTACCACTTGGTAAGAAGGAGCATTCTCCCCTAGTACAGTCACCATATCTTCGTAAATCTCCGTTGGCGACAATCCTTTCTTTTGCAGGTATTTAATATCAGCGCGCACTTCAGGTTTCTCCGTTTTTGCAAAATCGACTGACTACTTGCAGTTGGCTTTCAAATAAAATTAAAATAAATCAAGTAAGAAAACTGAAACTACACGAACTAAGTGACAAAAGATCAACCTTTAAATATATTAAATTATATCAACGTCACTCAAAGCCTGCCATGTTAGGGACCGTAAATACTGATCATCCCTCGTAAGTGCCTAATCAATGTGCAACTCAAAAGTTCACTCAGATTTTGAGTGGGAATGCATCAATAAAATTAAGTGCGATCGTTTGAGTCACCATGTATAAACTTTTTGATTATTATTTTCTTTTGTGCGAGAAATGGTGTTTGTACCTAGTAATTTTTGTATCAAAATGTTAAAAAAAGGTTGAGCAGTGCTAAATTTTCTCTCATAAAAAATTGCTTAAAAATACCACTGCTAGAAACATTAAAACAAATAATTAATTTTTTTTCAATCATTTATAAACTTGGATTTAATAAATTCATAATATCTGTAAAATGCAAAAATTAAAGAATTACGTTTTAAAGCAAATAGTGTGCCGAGATCTCTAAACGTTTATGGCTTTATTTATAGTTGCACCCCAGCTGGGATATTTCTCAATTCGACCTTACTTGGAGTTAAAATTTGTGTTGAAAAAGAAAACAATTGGTATAGACAGCTACATAAAAGCGTCCTCTGTTACAAAATAGAAAAAACAATTTAATTCGTTTTAGGGACGATCGTGGGCAGCACTTTCCAAAGGCATATTCAGTGAGTCGAAATTTTAAAAATTTCTTGTTGACTAGTCATGGAATCAGAAATCGTTAGTAGTCTACTATTCTGAGACGCAGCCATTTTACTTGACAGCTGTTTGCAATCATTATCATAATCGCCCATATAATATTGATAAAAATCATTGCAGCTGTAAGCACTAGCTGTTTATAATAAGAACTTAAAGTTGGGGTTTTTCGCACAACTGAAAAACCGAGAGAAGGGAATTTCATCTTTCCGTGCAGAAAATGCTTACTTTGTGCACATAGATAACAAGCATAATTCTAAGAAAACATCAACTTTGGGACAGCGCAAAAGTCAACTTTCTATAAACTGCTTTCCTTAGTTTCACCGAAGAAATATAAATATCTATTTTATGTAAATACAAGTTGCTCCTTAAATGATTCAACAATTCGGTGGGACGCTGAGTCAGGGTCGGCGTTATAAATTTATGACCCTATTAAACGAACTTTGGTTCATTAAAGTTGAATTTATTATTACAGTTTGTATCAAGTTTCTCTACATCCATTTTATATATGATGGAAAACCAGTTGTAACTGAAACCTGAAAGTTTTTCAGTAATTAGTTCACTTAGAAACTTTCTAGTTCTTAGTTGCATTATAAACTTTCATACTTTTAAAGTTTGTTCTAAAATTTTAAGCTCTTATATTTCGAGATTCTGTTTCTTACACTTTTAAATTTTTAGATTTTTAGATGTAGATCTAGATAGATCTTCAAACTTTTAGGACACTTCTCCTTTACGTTTCCTGCTTCTGAAAAACTAAAGTTCTTAGGTTGTCGTTCGCTAAAGTTTCGGCTTTCAGGTTGTCAGGTTACCAGTTCCTATTTTCCTAATTTGTAGTTTTTAGATTCTTAAATTTCGCGGTTCTGAAAAACTGAGAGACTAAGAATTTCTGAGTAGAAAATTATTTTTAAATTTTTAGATGTAGATCTAGATAGATCGTCAAACTTTTAGGACACTTCTCCGTTACGTTTCCTGCTTCTGAGAAACTAAAGTTCTTAGGGTGTCATTCGTTAAAGTTTCGGCTTTCAGGTTGTCAGGTTACCAGTTCCTACTTTCCTAATTTCTAGTTTTTAGATTCTTAAAATTAAGAGAAGTTAAAACTTTGGAATGTGGAAATCTTAAAAACTGACATAATGAAAACCTGAGAGCTGGAGGATTTCAGTTAACGAACGAAAATTGAGTAGTGTTAGATCAGAAGAGCGTGTCATAAAAAACTGCTGTATCCCCAACGCGGTAGCAATAACTCACTGCAAGTATTCATCATTATAGAACGGATATTGAAAACAAATAGAAAATCGCTTTTGTATATCTTGCACTCATGAGAGTATTATTAAAAAATGCCAACCATACTTGAACTTTCTGGAAGACTTTATTAATTTCTTTGCCGGAAAAGATTAAAATATTGCATGATAATTTTAGAACGTGATACGCACTAATAACTGATCAATTTTAGTCTTGTCGTCCACGTTGAATTGATGAGAATTTATATTAGTAGAAGAAAACGTAAAACGAATTTGTGTTATCAAGACCATAAACACAGTAAAATCCATCAAACTCTGTTGGTAAGAAAACCTGGTGGATTTAGACTGTTACCCTAAAAACTGAAACCACTCCGCTTTGTTTTAGCTCAGATTAGTTTCCACCACAGTTTTTACTTTTCGCTCCAACTAACCACATTTAATATAAATAAGTGTGACTTTCTCCAAGATGCATTAAAACAAGATTGCGGAAACTGTGCTTCTTGTAAAGTTACACGCTTTGTGTAATTAAGAAATGCACTAAAATGAGCGTGCAGTTGGCCGCTTACGAGTTATATCCTGTACGACTGCTGGATACACAGAAATATTACACATAGTTTAAAATTTAGTACATGCATAAAATTTTGAAGTATATAAATGCAATTAGAGTATAAGTAAAACGTTTTGGCATTTATTACAGTCTCAACAATTGTGTAATTATAGTGAACAAATTGATTGACATCCTAATCAAATATGGGGTGTTTTAGATAAAAAATTAATTGAACAAAGCAAAAAACTTGTTCAAGAATTGTTTTTTTTTAATATTTAGTTTCTAAACATTAAGTCGGAAACTTAATATAACTTTAATAACAATATAGTTCTGGATACGTACAATACTTTTTCTTCTAATTTTAGCACAATTTCTCTGGCGTTTCTGTTTTGAAGTAAATTTTGTCGTGTTTAAAGTATATTATGTTCAAAAGTTTTTGTTTCTAAAATATCTGTTTTATTAGGGAGCTATTTAATAACGATGTGCTTTTATGAATTTCCGAAAAGTGGCACAGGATTATATATCTTATATAAGGCTCTCATGAAACAATTATTTATAACGCTGAGAATTTAAAGCTAGGATTTAGTTAGAAAATAAAGAAATTCTATTTAATTTAAAGAATCATTGGAAGGATTAAAAAATATATAAATCCAAATAAACGAAAGGTCGAGATCTAGAGAATTTAGAAGATTTTAATAAATCAGAGAATATAACGAAATCCAATGATATTTGTTTTAAACTAAAAGAAAAGCAAATAAAGAATTTTGAAAAAAATAAGGAATAAACGAACTTCTGTTTTATTTCTATTCTACCGGTTTTGAAAAAGCAAAAACAAAATGATATGAAGCGATTCGAAAAATCGTAAGAATCGAGATCATGTAAGGGCGCAAGGACTCCAAATGGTCTCGGAAAACCGAATTCAAAATGTATGGTTTAAAATCGTACAAAGAAATCCAAAGCAAATGAAGAATCCGAAACAAAGATCTAAGGAATCGAAAGTTTTCAGTTGATGCGTATGTTCTTTAAAAAAATTTGAAAAATCTAAATTAGTTGTAATGTCAAGGTAATCTGAAGAAGAAAATATAACGAATACAAAAAAATCTAGGAAAAGATTAAAAGATTGCAACGAACATATTCTGTAGGTTGAAATCATGATCTAGATCATGTGAGGAAGTCAACGAATCTAAATAGCCTAAAAAATTCAAACATTGGAAAACTAAAATGAACCTAGAAAGGTATCGAAAAGCTAAAGAACTTAGAAAATCTACAAAACATGTAAAATTTAATGAGTACAAAGGATCTCAAATCTAAGCCATTAAAAGTATAAAAAAATGTAAGTAATAGGGGGACCGGAAAGTAATGTCGCTTTCTTACATTAAATTTTTTTTAGTAAATTTTTATTTTTAATCAATAATATAATTACCCTCGTTATCAACAACCTTTTGCCATCGAGTGTACAAATTTTCAATCCCGGATCGATAAAAATCAAAACAAACAGAGCATGTTTTTGGGTTGCCCATATTCTGTCTGAAGCGAACAAAGCTAACCGATCCAACACATGTAACATATTGCTTCAACGGCACCATATAGAACCGTTTTTTGATCGTTTGATCATTGGAGACGAAAAATGGGTCTTATATGATAATCCAAAACGCAAAAGGCAGTGGCTCTCTCCAAATGAATCACCACGAAGTACTGCGAAGACGGGTTTACATCCCAAAAAGGCGCTATTGTGTGTTTGGTAGAATATTTGCGAAATTGTTCACTTCGAAGTGCTGAAACCTGGACAAACTGTTAATGCAGATCTTTATTGTGAACAATTGGATCGAGTGAACCAATCTTTCATGGAAAAGTATCCGGCGATTGTCAACAGAAGGGGCGTCATTCTGCAACACAATGCAAAACCGCTCTGTGCAAGGCGAACACTGGAAAAAAATTAATGAATTGGGATGGGAGGTAGTGCCTCACCCACCATAATCGTCCGATATCGCACCCTCCAATTTCCATTTATTCCGATCCCTACAACATTTTCTTAGTGGCAAAAAATTTGAAAATTTGGATAATGTCCAAAATGCCATCTCAAGATATTTTACTCAAAAACCAATTGATTTTTATCGATCCGTGATTGAAAATTTGCACACTGGATGGCAAAAGGTTGTTGATAACGAGGGTGATAATATTATTGATTAAAAATGAAGATTTACTAAAAAATTCTTCATTTCAATTTAATGTAAGATAGCGACATTACTTTCCGGTCCCCCTAATATTTGAATAATTCAAAAAAAAATGAGAATATAGTGTAGGTAACGTGCAGAATGCCGAAATATTTTAAGAATCTAGAAAGGGAAAATCGAAAAATTTCAAACGTTACAGGCAAAAATTTTAAGGATTTGAAGAAATCTAAGAATATAAAAATGTAAGTACCCAAAAGAACTTAAAAACTGAAGAATCTAAAAGTTTTTCAAGAATAAGAGTGAATACCAAAATCATTACCAAATCTTGATTATGTGGGCAGCTTCCATTCTGTGAGGCATCGTTTTGTTAAGGTTTACAATGTATTTTTGGAGTATATTATGCCATTCTTCTACAAGAACTACATTCAGCTGTTTGAGTGTTCTAAAAACCATGCTGTGCTCTAACACGCTGTTGAAGGGTGTCCCATACATGCTCTATAGGATTTAATTCTGGGCTTTGAGCTGGCCACTTTATACCAGATGTCTCAGTTTCCTTAAGGTAGTCTGTAACAATTCGAGGAGTGGTCGAGCATTATCGTGCATATACACAAAATCTTGACTAATAAATGGTCCGTACGGAATGTCATTTTGGTCCAAAATGTCGGTAATGTAACGTGCAGCCGTCATACGAGCCCAAGCAAAGGGGGGTACTACTTCAATACGGCTTTCCACAGATATAGTCATTACCGAACCTCCAGCATTATTTACATTGGGAACTAAGTTACATTGAAGATATCGCTCTCTTGATACACCGGCATCTGTCTGTCATTTGTATAAAGACTGAATCTTGACTCGTTAGAAGACATAACATTTTGTCAATCTTCAATACCCCAATTTACATGTTCCCTAGCAAACACTAAACAAGCGACATGTCTAGTGAGTAGTAGTGCTCTTGCGAGCACACGAGCCCGCATATTGTTTCTTACCGTTTGCAACGAAATTTCTACATATCGAGCAGTGCAATGTTTGGTACGGAGCGCTGTTGGACGAAAAAACTGATCTCTAACCGATGTCATCCTTCAAGGACCTTGTCCCGGCTTTCTGTTAGCACTTTCAGTTTCTTGGTGTCAGTTGTGTTAGCCTAACAATAGTAGAATGGTTTACACCGGGAATTCTTGTCACATAACGCTGGCTGTGACTTCTAACAAAGCAAGTGCTCGGACAGCTTCTTCGTGGGTCAGGTGATAGCTACCACGTTGAGGAACAGCTTACGTTACGTTACACAAATGACACATACAATAGATAACACGATTTTTCAAAAATTACAAGAAAAGTTGCTCAAATCATGTTATCGGTTTGGATACTTGCAGATAAGTAAGTAAAAACTGTTTCTACTTGATATCGACTTAGAATGTTGCCTTCAAGTACATTCGTTTTGGAAAAAAAAACTGATTTTTTAGGATGATGCGATAATTTTTGTAGGGTGTATTTGGAAGATGTGGAAAACAGGTCGTGGAAAATGTAGAGGATATAGGAAATCTGCAAACATTGTACAGAAAAAGTGCTATAAAGAATCTAATATTCAAGGTATTAAGCGTGCAACAAGTTCCAAGGCAAGTGAAGAACTTCAAACATTCAAAGTAGCTAAATAATCAAGTTTCTTATGAATACAAAGATACGAAGGTAATTTAAAAACGCTATTGAAGCTAGAATGTAGACCATTTGAAGAAATAAACCAAGATGAAGAATCTAGAAAGAATGAATTAAAAGAATTATAGGATACTAACACTAAAAGAAATGAAGGAAATATAAAGAATGAAGAAATTCGAAGAAATCAAAGAAAATATAAAATGTAAATTATCTACAAGATTAAAAAGAATCTCAACATTCGCAAAGAATTTACAAAGTCAATAATCTCAATGTTCCGAAGAATAAGTGAAAAAATCTCGAGAAAAAGACACTAAGATAAGTTTAAATTTAAATAATGTGGCATATAAGGCATTAAAAAACCAAGAAATTGAATAATTTGAGGATGCATAGATTCTAAATGCAATTTGGAAAATCTCATGAAAGGAGGTAATGTGATTAAAGAAAAATTAAAAAATAGAATTGAGTATTGATTCACAGTATGTATAAATTGTGTGAAATTCACACAAAATGAAGAATACAAAAAACATTGTGATATTTTGTTAGGTATTGTTAACATTTTGGTTAGTTTTGAAGTTTAAATTGTGTACATTTCAATGTTTTATTAAAGCATAAAATAGAAGTAAATCAAAAAACTGAGATATACAAGCCCTTTTCCCAAGTTTCTGCAACATTTTGCTGTAACGTTTTAACTGATTAATGTAACGGCTTTGCCATGTTTGGATCTGAAAAATTCTCTAACATTTTTTTCGGACAGAATTGCTTGGAGTGGCGTCCGTGGTCGAAATGGTACTAAAATTGTTCAGCTACTGTCGAAAAGAGGGCGCGCAAGCTTAGGGTGCCAAATTTTGAATTTGCGCTTCTCTTGACTGAATTTAGTTCAAATAGATGCATATTTTATTAGCCAAATAATATTTGGTACGAAAACCTTACCTGGCTTTTTTAGACTTTTCAGAAGATTAATGTGGTACTTGCAGCGAATAAAGTACCAATCATTCGTTTTTTTTTCTGTTACAGTTAAGTATTATCTCAACGGTTTGATTATTAAATTAAAATATGAATACATTCTTTAACGTTGACGAACGTTCTCAAATCATACCTCTTATCAAAAAAAAAAAATGTAGTGATGAAAAAATAATATTTGATGTATTTTTAGATTTATAATAAAATGGCTGGCATGTCTAGGGATGCCGTTCCTATCGCAATAAAAGTTTAGGTAAATAAACCCTCACTAAGTATTTATAGCTTTTTTTTTTGAAAGCTGTTTTGTTGTGGTAACCCGCAAATTTATGATTTTTTGGTTGGACTATATATAAAAATAAAATATCTTTAAATTTCGAAGCATTTTAATTTTATAAACAAAATTATAAATTACGACAAGAAAAGCTTTGTATTTTTTTTTAAACATATTAGTTTACATTTTGGGGTGTACCTTGGAGGAGATTGAAATCAAGACGTATACAGTTGTTATCGCAAAGGAAAACAGTGCAATGTGCGTTTACAAAATGCACCCGGGTGGCATTATAAAGAGGGGTAACAAATTAGAAGACAAGAAATTCTTCCTAATACCACTTGGTTTTTATTTTAATAGGATGTTAAGGATTATCCTGCGTTTCCGAACAGCAGGGGGTCTATCGGACCTGGTTTTATTTTATCATCAAAGAATATTTCTAAAACATATATTTATCACTGTTAGTATTCATGAACCCAAATAGATTATTTTATTTTTTTATTTATTTATTTTATAAAGGAGCTTTTGTTTGCAATAGTTTTTTTACAACATGTATACAGGTTGTTGTAGAAATATATGTAGAACTCTGGCTGCTAAGAGAACTTGTCAAAAGAACCATCATTTTTTTCCCGATAATGTGTCATTTTAGAGTTAAAATTAAAAATAGATAGCACCCTAAATATTGTACACGCTTATGGTTGTTCTTCCAAGGTAAAGAACAAAAAAGTCACACAAATAATCATAAAATAGGTTCGATCAAAATTAATCAGTAGAGTAGTCTATGTAAGTACAAACTAATTACTAGGCGATGAAAAAATAATAATTTGTTTGATTCATATTTCATTAAAGAAAAACAGTTTGGAATTTTCCAAAACTCCAAAACCGACATTAAAATAAAGTTTGCTCAAGTTTCATTATGGTAATAATTGCCTAACCAATGTGCAACTCAAAAGTCCACTCAGATTTTGATTAAGAATTCACCAATAAAATTAAGTACGATCGTTTGGGACACCGTGTATAAACTTTTAGATTATTACTTTCTTTTGTGCGAGGAATGGTGTTTGTACCTAGTAATTTTTGTATCAAAATGTTAAAAAAGGGGTTGACCAATGCTACATTTTCTCTCAGAAAAAATTGCTTAAAAAATACCACTGATAGAAACATTAAAACAAATAATAATTTTTTTTTCGATCATTTATAAACTTGGATTTAATAAATTCATAATATCTGTAAAATGCAAAAATTAAAGAATTACATTTTAAAGCAAATAGTGTGCCGAGACCTCTAAAGGTTTATGGCTTTATTTATAGTTGCACCCCAGCTGGGATATTTCTCAATTCGACCTTGGAGGGTTAAAATTTGTGTTAAAAAAGAAAACTATTGGCATAGGCAGGTACATAAAAGCGTCCTCTGTTACAAAATAGCAAAAAAGACTATTTAATTTATTTTAGGGACGACAGTGGGCACCACTTCCCAAAGGCATATTCAGTGAGTCGAAATTTATCTCGGGATCGCAGCCTTAAAAAAAACAAGTAGTAATAGGAAAACAGTTCAGCTTAAAAATTTTCGCACTTTTGATTATTTTTCCATCATTTTTCCATCAAAAAAAAAACAAGGAAATAAAACAAATTGTATGAATATACAACATAAGCAAGTATTAAAAAAATGAATAGTAAAGAATTAGAAGATGTAATAAATCTAAAGAAATTGCAAATTGCGCTCATATTTTTGTAAAGTTTCTTGCAAATATTTCTTACTTTATTTATGAAAGCACTGATCCCTATAATTTTACAAAACTAAAAAAATAAAATTAAGAAAAGTGAAGAGGAAAGCGAACAACTTACTTACCTTGACTATTTTCGTAAAAAATGACTTAAAATTTAGTAGTATCTTATCAAAGATTGATCAAGGAACTCCAAAAAATCTCATAATTTACATTAAAAGTGAAATTTTTGGACATTCTTATTTTTTTCGAGCTGTTTATGGTTTTTTAAGAATGTCCAATTGAGCGGGTGGACAGAGATACCGTATATAAAATTACTATAAACTAGTTTAATAACATAATATTAAGAGTTTATATTTGTCATTTGAACGTTATTGTGTTTCTATTAGGTAATTCAACTTTTAAATGAAGAATTTGATTGTTATTGTTGTAAATAATAAAACAATTACCCGCAGTTTGTTAATTAAGTAAACGATTAAAAAAGAATAATCTGCAGCTGCGCGTTCTTTTGATGTGCTTTATCTCTCAATCATTATTGCTTTTTTTATTACGCAATCTGAAATTAAAACTTCCCGTAAGTTAAAATTAATTTTGTTTAGCTTTTTACTAGAAGAGCTGTCTGTGCTTTACGGTGCAAAAACAAGCAATCTTCCCTGTCTCGATTCTTTTCCAAACTTATTTCACTGTGTCTTTGTTTCTAACAGAGAAGATAAAATAATTGAGACAGCGTAATGACCTGTATTATAGATAGCCGTAAATAAATAAAGAGCTATTTCAGTTCCATAACGCTTTGTAAAGTAAGCTAATTTTAAAAGTCATAAAATTTTAAATTAAAATTAAAGCTGATGGAATTTCTCCATTATCTTTAAAAGTTGGTATCTCATTTTAAGTTGAACTATAGGTAATGTATAATATTTAGGATGAGCAATTTGGGATTAATGCATAATTTAACAAGTTTCGTTCACATTTCCATTTTAATACGTAACGTTTAACTCATCTCCCTAAATGTTATAAATAATCACGATCAAATTTAGTTTTTATTCGAACGGTTATAAAACGGATGGGTATAGTTAAATGGCGAGATAATAATAACAGTAGTTCGTTCAACTATGTAACAGATATGTAATAATCTAATGATCATGCTCCTACAAAATTAATCATAATAGAACAAAGACGAAAAGTCGTGACGCCAAAAGTAAGAAGATTTTATTATTGAAACAGCACAAATAAATCGCAGAGTCAGGAGATGAGAAGAGAATGCAAGACGATAATACAACAGTGCAGAAATTAATTTCTATTGATGATTCGTGCTTCGAAGCACATTATTGTATGAAGATGATTACGTGAATCTCAATTTCACTGAGTAATTTCATGGAAGTGCACTATCAGGTTCATAATGTGGGTGTGGTATTTATAATTTTTTACGTGCTTTATGCCAGAAATTTGAACTTGCGTCTCTATGGATAAAATTTATTAGATTTTGAATTCGTTCTTTTTATCAGAAGATGAAAGAAAAATTGTTTTTGCTTTACGTTTACTGTCCACATATGAATTTCAGTTACACAATGTTGAAAATTCTTGTAACCAACATTTCCCTGCTTATTTACGCGCAGGAAAATCGAATTTTCCTGTCTAGTACTGTAAAGACTTTACAAGACGCAAAATAAAAAAAACCTACTCTAAAGAAGAACAATTTATTCAAAACTGTTAATTGGAAATGTTAATATGAATTGTGGAACTTGTTATGTTTGAAATATTGATTCCCGATAGTGATTTATCACCGAACTTCAAATTTTCAGTAAAAGTCCCAGTCGAAATCTCATTGTCGTAGAGATCGTAGCAGATTGTGGATAAATAATTACTTGTAGAAGGATTATTGCCCATACTAATAGTTGTGTTATTGCTACCCCTGATGATTGTATTTTTCTTGCTATGTCTAGCTTATTTTGGATCGAATCCTCGATATAGTCCTCAGCCACGGTTGTACCTTGCCATCCTCCATGTCTTTTTAAATTGGTAATGTCGCCCCCAGCGTCTACTAATAAAGTCGCTGAACTGCGGCGCATACAACGCCCCGTGTATTTCAGAGGTGTAGGTAACTCAAGATACGTTGAAATTTTATAGGGAAAATTTCCGAATGAATGTAGCCCCACTGTTTGGACAGTACATTTCCCGTGCTTGTAATTTACAAATAGGCGCCGGTGTGGAGTACGAACCGGGCGTAATACCACATCTACAACTGTAGCATATTAAATACATTTTTTTTACAAATAAAATCAATTTAGGGAATTTTGTGACAGTTGGTGAAATTTTAATTTCAAAGTTGACCTTTTAATTTTGAATCAAGTAGATTAAACAGAATTGTCATTTTTTCCAAATGAAATCACAAAAGTGTTGCAAGAAGAATTCTGAAATTTGAAATTGAAATACGACAAATTGCAGATTACATCAGACATTTCGTCCAAGTTTTTAGATTTTGGGTTTGGTAATAGCTTAGTGCGTTAATAGCTTTATTACAGCACCAAATTGGGAAAAAATGTCTCTTGAATCTTCGAAGTCACTGAAAACTCAATTTCTTTATTTCGTTTTATTTCATACATTGTTTATATTTTTTATATTAGTTGCACTTATTCAGTTTATTTCCTACTTAGTGGTCGAAGAAAATAATAGGGAATAAATCAAAACAAGAGAGAAAAATTTGATTTGACAGTTTTTTTTTAATTTTTTTAGTATTTTAACCAGCAAACACATTATTTTCTGTGAAATTTTCTAATGTGTTCGACTTTGGTTTCTTTCAATTTTTTAAATCAAACAAAGTTTCTTTGTCATTTTTCTTACGATTTTTTAAAAATGTTTTTTGGAACATTGAGATCTTACAATGTTTATGGATTCGTTGAATACTTATTAATTATTAAATTTTTTGATTATTTAGGTTTCTAAAATCATGAGATGTTCGTAATTTATTTTAAAGCTTCAATATCGTTTGTAATTCTTTTATAGAATTCTTCACATTACCTAGAATTTTAAATTTTTCGATTCTTTAGACTCTTTAGTTTTACATTTTTTTTTGCATTATTTAGCTTCTTTAGATTATGCTATTTTGTCTTATTTTCTAGATTGTTTAGATTTTTAATTTGGCTAAACAAGCATTGCGTAACAGTATTAATGACGATAAAAACAATAACAACAATAATAATAGTAATAATAATTATATTTTAAATTTTTGTAATTTTTTTTAGATGCCTGAAGTGGTTACAGTCTGGTAGAAGTTTGACAAGTTTTTGAGTTCTCCATAATTTGTATATTCTTTAGTTTTTTTTAGAATGTTAAAATCTGTCGTAATTTTCGATTACGTTTCTCTAGAGTTTTTGTCTTCTTTAAAGTTTTTGGAATTTCTCAGAGGCACCTAGACTCTCTAGCTTCTTTAGAAAACTTTGATTATAACTTTGATTGTTTCCAATTTTTTAATTGCCTTCAATCTATGCATATTTTTATTACCTTGAATTTTATTAGATTTTAGATTATTATTTATATTTTTAATGGTCTCCCATAACTTCGCATTCTTTAGAGAATTTTTTGAGACTCTAAATTTCGGTTTTTCCAATTTCTGAGTTGGTCAGATTCTCTTTATCTTCTATGTCTCCGTTTTTTTTTGCATTCACTTTTTTAGGGAAACTTCAAGTTCTTCGACTTCTTCATTTTTTAAATACTTGTATAATATTTTAAATTCTTGATTTCTCAGATTCTTTAAATTGTTGGATGTACCTTTTTAATTTTGAGTTTTTTTCTTCGATATTCTTCGTATTTTTTAAAAATTTTAATCTAGACTGCCTTCTTGGATTTTTTTTTTAATTGTTCAATAACTTTGTTTTTTCTCACTCTTTTGGCGCTTAGATTTAACATCATTTATGTTCAATCAATTCTACATAATTTCGCAGAATTTGGATTTTCTTAAATCATTTCTTGAATTTGTTATATGTTTTTTTTTTAATTATTAGGCTTTCTTGTATTACCTAAACTTTCTCGACTTTTTTGGATTTTCTAATTCTTCGACTAATTTTGATCTGAATATTCAATTAATTGGATACCTTTGTAGATCTCTCGTATCCTCTAGATTTTTGATGTCTTTTACATTCTGCACATTTTAAACATTTTAATTTATTTAGATTCACTCAAATAATCAAGATTTTTGTGATTTTTGGAATTGCTTTTTAAATGCTATTGAATTCTGTCAATTCTTGTTCAGTTTTGATTCTTTGTTTTTTGTAATAACTTTTTAAAGCTTTGGGCTTTGGATTGTTCAGGTCTTCTAATACTCTCTCGTCATTTCAGTATATTTAGATTTTTAAATTCTTTTGGATTTCTGAATCTTTAAGATATTTTGTAGTTTTTAAATACTTTGATTTCAGATTGTTTAGATTTTTTATATTCTTCAGAATTTTGATTATAGTTCCTTGTTTAGTAGATTTTTTTTGTTTTTTTTTTTTAAATTGTATTATTAGAGTTCGGTATATTTCTAAATTTATTCATACCTCCTAGTTTCTGCAGATCTCTAGATTTTTGAAAGAACTCCTGGGCACTTTTTTTCGATTCCTTAAATTCATAAGGATTTCAAGGAATTTTTAATGCTTTAGGTGATTTAGATTTAGATTCTCTAAATTCTTTAACTAGATTCTGGCTTTAAACTCTTAGTTGGCTAAACATGCACATTATACGACATCGTCCCATCAAAGGCTTCTTTAGTGTATGAAATCGTTTGTTGCTTCTCGAAAATTGCAGCGATACTTTATAAAAGCACCTTGGGATTAAGTGGTTACCTAATTGAACAGATGGTCTTGAAACAAAAGCGTTTAAATGTAACTTGCTTTGAATATGACAAAATTTACTTCAAACCCGAGACCCCAAAGGAAGTTTTTGTGGATTTGTGGACCTATTGTGTAAAGTAAAGTAAAAAGTATTGTACGTTTTTACAAATATATAATTTTGGAAATTATACTCCGCTTCTATTTGAATGCTTAGGAATTAACTAAATGAAATTCAAGAACTTCTTGATGATTAGAAGAAGCATTGGACAAAAATTTTTTGATTTTGGAGTTTTTGTCGAATTTTTAATAGACATGCATATAAGTCTTTATTATCAATACTTAAAACATTTTTAATTCTACAATGAGTTTTTTATTCTGTGGAGCCTCATATTTTATCAAGGCGATGAACAACAGAACGCTCAGTATAATTACAGTATGCCTGTTGGGGTTTGAATAAATAACAAGACTTTTTATTTTTATTGTATTACAGATACTGATACTTTAAGACTTCATGCACGTGCTAAATATAAAACCACTTGAATTAATAACAAAAAACGTGCACCAGAAGCGCACTACCATGTTTTTTTTTTGCATATTTAGCAATGGCACAGGATATAATTTGTAAATGTCGATGTGTACGCTCCTTTAAGTGCCTTTCATAATTACACAGAGCGTATAAATTGCACGAAACACTGTTTCCGCAATTTCGTTGAAGTCCATCTTAGAGAAAGCCACACTTATTTAACTCAAATGTGGTTAGGTGGAGGAAAAGCTAAACTGTACTAAAATTGCGGAATAATTCCGACAATTAGAGTTTGACAGATTGCATTTATAACACCAATTCTCTTTTGTTTTACCTATTAACAAATTGCACTATATTACATTCTCACTGACGCAAGATAGTGACATATTGCACCCATAATTCAAGCAGCCGGACGATGAAAAACTGCAGTTATGATATTTTCAGCAAGATGGGGCTACAACCCACACTACAGATGGCAGTGTAAACCTTATAGAAAGATTTTTATGGCAACTGAATTATGTGCCGCAGATGTTCTTTCTGCACTTTTTGATCAAGTTTTCAGACAGTAGTTTGATAATCCAGAACAAATCTGTTTCTCAGTAAAATTTCTTTGCCGTTTGTTTATTAGGAACAAGTTAATAGTTACCCATTAATCACTCCCAAAAACTGACTAGAAATTTAGAAAGCGAGTTCATACATATTTCTGTGGTAATTTTCTAAAATATAAAGTGCCAGGACTTATCCAGGACAAAGTTGTAGTTTTTCTTTGAGAATATTCCAACGTCTGAACAATTAAGAAAACGCAGCAAAGTCACCTGCGATTGCAAGCGAATTTAATTTCGTTCGTTTTATCCGCTTTCTTGGTTTCGAGATGTTTTATTTCTTGTAAAACTTTTTCTTTGCCGGTCTGCTCTTCGCCGTTTCAAGTACGCGCATTTTCCTGGCTTGAATTTTTGACTTTAGTTTCTCGTTCAGACCTCAAGAAATTCTCCTATATATAAATATTTATTCTGGAAAAATGATGTTTTCAGTGCATATGACAATCAAGATGTATTTTTTAGTCTGTTATTTTTATCACATTCAACATCTTTTTACTTTCAATAAACTTGACTGCTTTGCCTTTGTCTGTTAATGTGGATATTTATGTTTCCTGACTTTCTTGATATCACCATCACTTCGGTCTTCGTTACGTTGGTTTTCATACCATAATTTTCATTTTTTTGTAACTTCTTGCCAATAGGCGAAAAGCAGTAGCCCGTGCAAGTATAAAAATTCCTTTATGGAACAAATCTTTGGTATTTTTGTTTGTCTTTGCTAGTTGATCCAGGGCTATTATGAAGAGTAGTGGACTTAAAATTCCTCTTTGTCTGACTCCGTTTTCAGGAAAAAACTTTTCGGTCTTGGTTGATTTTGTTCTGTGATTGCTACATGCTGTACTATTCCAGCAAGTCTCAAATTATTTGGTATATTCACTATTTTCTTATTTTCACTATTATTTTATAAAGCAGTCTGTTTGTTTCCTGCCCCATATGTTTAGGCATCTCACATTTTATTGTATGTTTCACAAATTTGCAATTTTTTAGTTGACCCTCCTCACTTTCTTCTTTTTCTTTTAGTCCATATGTTTTTAATCTGTTTCTAGTTTGTTAGTTTTTTCCATTCTTATCCTTGATAAATTTGTGATTGTTTGCTATTTTAATGTTTTCCTAGACTTTTCAGAGTTCTGTACAGCATTTTGGATTCTTCAGTCCCAACCTATTAAGAAGCTCCTCCCATTTCCATCCTTCACTTTTTCTTTTCCTCTTGTGGAGGAGGAGGCACTGTAGAGACATAAAGTATTAACAATTTATTAGCTTCATTAAGATAAAGCAATGATTAAAATTTGGTGCAAAAAATGCAGCAGATGTCCAAATTTTACCATTCACTGTTTTTTTGGTGACCAGTGTATACCATAGCTTTCTTCGTTGATATTGTGCGCGTGGTCTCTTCCAACTTTTTGTGATTTTTTCGTTTTCTGTCTTTTCTCAAACTTAGCGCGTTTCAGTGCAAATTTCTGGTCGCATTCTTATCGGTATTATAGTCGCCTTTTTTTTCTCTTCTATTCTCGCATTTGCTTCTTTGAAATCTTCCTCCAGCTACACTTTTTTTCTCTTCAGCTCTTTAACACATTTCAATGTCTCTTTTTTCTCTTTATTGATTGTTTTTAATTGTTGATTTTAACAGTTTGTTTAAAAATCTCACCATTTCTCTGTGGATTTCTTTTCTTTCATTTTGCCCCACTGCTATCATATTTCGGATTTCAGACGCTCTCACACTCACTTCAACACGTCTTGCTTGTTTATGACTCACTTTTTTATTACATGCAAACTTGTGCGTCGGTCTTAATCTAAATACGATTTTTCACGTTGAATTTCTCACTGCTTTTACGAAACACATAATCTTAAATACACCGAATTACGAGTAAATTGTGTGATAAGAACGTAAAACGTTTGCCAATTAGGATTCAATTTTTTAACAATAACAATAATAGTAATAATAACGTTTATTACCCAACGACCATTTACTAGTTACCACATCGTAAAACACATGAGTAAATTAAATACAATATAATAAGTATTATATAGAAACAATAATAAAAAACGACGTAACAGAGCATAACATTCTGACGAGACATTTTTTCAGAAAAGAGTTCCAAAATATAACTAATTAAACAAATCGATACAGAACTCTCGCTTAGTTGATGCAGGCGAAGCGAGCGACTTTGTAATTAAATTGTTTCTTTTAGCACACTGTTTGACTTTAGAAATATTTTTCGTGATGATTTTGTAGAGTATAAGCATTCTGTGTATTACCAGATTTCATTCGGGAAAAAGTGAAAATTCTTCTTCTTTTGGTTCGGCCATAATTCACAAATGTTATTCAGCTGGAAATTTAAATCAACTATAAGAAAGGGTGAAACAGGTTTTTGATTTGTTTTCGTTTTTTAAAAGAACTCTAACAACTTGAAGGGTTTACAAGTTTTTTTAACGTGGGAGGTTCCATTTAAAAAAAAAAAAAAATCTTTTATATTACACCAGAAAGTTTTATACTGTTAGTAAATATTTTTTATTTGATTTTAGGAGAGTGCGGTGTGAGAATCTTAAGCACGTTCATTTTTATAGAATTTCAAAATAAAAAAATGGTAGATTTAATTTTTTAGGATTTTCTTTTTGAGTTTAGTTACTTTTTGAATTGTAGAAAGATATTACAAACATTCTAGATCTTTCAAAACGTTTTTTGTGTATTTTGAATTTTATGAAGTGAGGGACATCCGTAAGAATTTTAGTTGATTTCCTTCCTATGATCAAAAATAGAAACAAGAAAATTTGTGGAATTCCTCTTTAAATTATAGAAGTTATAGAATTATAGAATTTCTTTATAAAAGTTACTATAGTTACAACATACTGTTTCAATATTTTTTGGAGCGTAAAAAATGAAAACTGTGAAGATGAAATGAAAATTTTTAGTGCAACATCAGCCAAAAAACAATGTTTAATAAATGGAATATTCCCCCAACATAATAATAACTTATTTTCGTGATTTTTTTATTTTTTTTATTTTTTTGTTTCAATATGCAAAGTTCTGAGTGTAATGTTTCAGACTGAGCCACAATTAACCGATCTATCGCCAGAGAAATATTTTAGTAACAATTGAAACTTCGTTTGCAGAATTTTTTTCTCGATCAAAACGTGATCAAATTTTGGAACTTTTGCGTTAACCGAAAGACCACATCGAGATCTGTCTGCATGCAAAATTTCATGCGAATCAGTGTAGTAGCTTTGGAGATATGAACGATTATTATTTTATGAAACAATTATGAAATTATTAACAATTTATGAAAATTTAAACTTGGTTTACTCCGAAACCCCAACACATTAGTAAATTTTAAAAGTAGCGTTGAATTCTTTGTAAAATTCTTCGGGCCAAATCTATACTGCTTGAACCTGAATTAACCGATTTATCGCTTAACAACAATTTTAGAAATTTTTTTGGATCCTCAAAATTTGACATTTTTTTTCTTAATCAAAACGTATTCTAATCTTGGAACTTTGGCGTCGATAGAAAGAATATATCGAGATCTGTAAGTGTGCGAATTCTTATTCGGATCGATGTACTAGTTTAGGAGATATGAACGATTATTTATTTTATGAACGATTTTGGTTCTTTCGTCTGAAAATTTACATTTTTTAAAAATTTATGCTTGGTTTACTCTGAAACTTGAAGGTTGGGTTGAATTCTTTGTAAAATTCTGAGTAAGATACGGCCAAAGATACACTAATTGAGCCTAAATCATCCACTTTGTCGCCTAAGAAAAAAATTGGTATATTTTCGGGAACCTCATTTTTTGAAAATTTGTTTCTTAATCAAAACGTAATCAAATCTTGGAATTTTGATGTTGATAGAAAGAACATATCAGGATCTGTAAGCCTGCAAATTCTTATTCGTATCAGTGTATTTGTTTAGAAGGTATGAACAATTATTTATTTTATAAACAATTTTGGTTTTCTCGTTTGAAAGTAAACATTTAAAAAGAAAAATTAATCCAGATTACTTTGGAACTCGAACTCGTTAGTAACTTCACAAAAGTAGCGTTGAATTCTTTGTAAATTTCTGCGTAAGATACGGCCAAATCTACACAAGTTGAGCCTAAATTAACCAATTTGTCGCCTAAGAAAAAAATGGTAAAATTTTTGGAACCTCATTTTTCGCGATTTTTTTTTTTTTGATCAAAACGTAATCAAATCTTAGAAATTTGACGTTCAGAGAAAGAACATATTGAAATCTGTAAGTGTGCAAATTTTTAGTCGGAGCGGTGCAATAGTTTAGAACCATTTTTCATTTTATGAACGGTTTTGTTCTTTCGTTTGAAAATTAACATTAAAAAAAAAATTACCTGGAATATTCTGGAACCCGAACTTCCAAAAGTAGCGTTGAATTCTTTGTATTCCGCGTAAGGTAAGGCCAAATCAACACTAATTGAGTCTAAATCAACGGATTTGTCGCCTAAAAAAATTTTAGTAAATTTTTAGATCCTCAAAATTAAAAAAAAATCAAACGTAATAAAACCTTGGAATTTTGACTTCGGGATAACGAAAATGTCGAGATCTGTCAGCATGCAAATTTTTATTTAGATCAGTTTAGTAGTTTAGAAGATATGAACGAGACTTTCGACTCAAAATGCAACTTTTAAAAATAAAACTTTTAAAAAACTCACATTGCTTTGGAACCTGAACTCGTAGTTGAATTTTAAGTATATCGCTGAATTTCTCGTGGAATTTTGCGTAAGATGAACCCAAATATACACTGAAATCGATTTATGCTCAGAGAAAAATTTCAGTAATTTTTTTGTAATCTCATTTTATTGAATAATTATGCACAACAAAACTATGAACTTTCATATATACAAATAAATATCTATACACCACATGTGCAACTGGTCTAGCGGCTGCATCAGTTCTCGAAAACTCAATTTTACGCGCTTGGTACACAAAATACTATTTCATCAGCTTTTGGATATGAAAGACAGCACTCTAGAGCGACTGGACATTTGTTATTACCATCCCTAATAAAATTCTGTTCATTCTCTTTCAACATCTTTTTTTGACTTTGACACAGATTTATCATTTTACTTTGACATTTATTTTTCATTCGGCGCTACCAACAGGACATAAAGAGTTATGGCTTGCTCTGATTATAAAAATAATTGATCGCACGATAATTTCGTCGAATGGAGATTATAATTTATGTGCCAATTTAAAAATGTAATGTTCATGGCGCCAAATGATTGATACGGATATAATACATGCTTGTTATTTACACGGTGTATCGTGAAAAAAGGAAAATGTTAACCTCAAGCTACCAAAGAGCTGGGTTGGTATTTTAGATGCTATTGCTATAATTTAATTTCTAATGATTGTAAATAATCCTTGAATATTATATCGGTTGAAAACCAATAACCGAACACAATAATTTCCAAATTGCTGAATCGAACCAATTAACGGCACTTAGATAATTTCATAATACGAATCGAAATTGTTTACTATTGTTTACGATTCATTCGACATAATTTGCTATTGTTCGCTGTGACGATTTTTCCACTTTTTAATCCGAACGTTTCATTTCCAACAGGTCTCCGCGTCCCGACGTCCAACTTCACAATAAACGACGTCCGGATGTGCGTCGGTTCTCGCCGTATCCTCGACGTCATGGACGTTAACACCCAAAAGAACAGTGAGATGACAATGAAAGAATGGCAGAAGTACTACGAAGATCCGGATAAAGATAAACTCCTTAACGTAATCTCCTTGGAATTTTCTCACACGAAGTTGGAAAATTACGTTCAGAGTCCCACAGTAGTGCGTCAGGTGGATTGGGTTGACTGCGTGTGGCCACGTCATCTCAAGGAAAGCCAAACCGAAGCCACCAATCTCCTCGAAGACATGAAATATCCCAAAGTTCAAAAGTACTGCCTTATGTCTGTGAAGGGTTGTTACACGGATTTCCACGTCGATTTTGGGGGAACTTCGGTCTGGTATCACATTCTAAAAGGGGGAAAAGTGTTTTGGTTGATTCCTCCGACCGAGCACAATCTTGCTTTGTATGAACGGTGGGTGTTATCGGGGAAACAGTCGGACATATTTTTTGGTGATACAGTCGATAAATGTGCGAGGATCTCGTTGATGGAAGGAAATACGTTTTTCATACCGACTGGGTGGATTCATGCGGTGTACACACCAGTAGATTCGTTAGTTTTCGGAGGGAATTTCTTGCATTCGTACGGGATCGATAAACAGTTGAAGATAGCACACGTTGAAGACACCACCAAAGTGCCACAGAAGTTTCGATATCCGTTCTTTACGGAAATGTTGTGGTATGTGTTGGAGAGGTACGTTCATTGTCTGCTTGGGAATTCACATCTGACTACGGGACAAGATGCACCGATACCGCCGGATAGACCGCATGTGCATCTTACCCAAGCCGAGTTGCACGGACTGAAGGTTAGACTTTGCAAATGCGACATGAAAATAAGTTTTTTTTATTTTTCAAACGTTTGGTTAAATCACAAACAATTCTTTGAGGAACACCACAAAAACGCTGGAAGTGTTTAACGTTCCGTCCATGATTCATTCCTTTTTTATTGCTTTTAAATTTATAGCGTACAGATCATAGTATCTTCAAGCCGTCAAAGCTCAACATTAAAAAATTTCCCACATTTAGAATAACAAATTTTGTCCTCTCTATTTTTTTTTTAATTAATCTTAAGAGAGTTTTTTTTGTATATATTTCGGTTCATCCACCATATTTGAGAGTTCTCTTTTAACCAAGTTTTAGTTCAAGGATACCGTTGAATTCATTGTGAAATTCTGCGTAAGATGAGCTCAAATCTACACTAATTGACTCGAACTTAACTGATTAATTGGCGGAGAAAGATTTTAGTAAATTTTTAAAACCTCATGTTCTGACAATTTTTTTTCTCGATTAAAACGTTGTCAAATCTTGGAATTTTGACGTCGATAGAAATAACAAGTCGATTTCTGCAAACGTGTAAAATCTCATTGTGATTGGTGAAGTAGTTTAAAAGATACAAACAGTTATTTATTTTATGAACAATTTTCGTCCTTTCAACGGAAAACGCACATTTTTCAAAAATTTAAACCTCGATAACTTTGGAATCTAAATTTGTGGGTACATTTCAACATACCGTTGACTTTTTTTGAAATTCTGTCTTAGGTGAGCTCAAGTATACAATGCTTGAGTCGAAATTAACCGATTTATTAGCAAGAAAAATTTGAGTAAATTTTTAAAATGTCATGTTTTGACAATTTTTTTCTCGATTAAAACTTTATCAATTTTTGGAATGTTGGCGTCGATAGAAAGAGTAGATCGAGATCTGTAAGTATGCAAAATTTCATTCTGATCGGTGAAGTAGTTTAAAAGATACAGTTATTTATTTTATGAACAATTTTCGTCCTTTCGACTGCAAAAACACATTTTTCAAAAACTCAAATTTGGATAACTTTGGAATCTGCACTTGCAGATAAATTTCAATGATGTCGTTGAATTTTTTGTGAAATGCTACGTCAAGTGAGCTCAAATATACAAAATTTTGTCGAAATTATTCGATTGATTGGCGAAGAAAAATTTTAGTAAATTTTTAAAACGCCATTTTTTACAATTTTTTTCTCTTAAATTCTTCGATTGTTGCGTCGATACAAAGAATAAATCAAGATTTGCAAGCGTGCAAAATCTCATTCTGATGGGTGAAATAATTTACAAGATATAAACAAATATCTATTTTTTTCAACGTTTTTTGTCATGTCAACTGAAAATGTACATTAAAAAAAATCTGGATCACTTTATAACCCGAACTTGGGCGTAAATGTCAAGGATACCGTTGAATTCTTTGTGAAATTCTGCGTAAGATGAGCTCAAATATACACTAATTGAGTCGAAATTAGGCGGAGAAAAATTTTAATAATTTTTTCGGAACCTAATTGTGTGTCCAGAATTTGTGTCTCGATTAAAAACGCGAAAAAAAAACAAAAAACAATCGAAAAAACACATTGAGATCAATAAGGTTGCAAAATTCTATTCAGATCGGTGTAGTTGGTTTGATAATTCGAACGACTATTTAATTTTAAAACCGATTTTAATCGATTGATTTCAAATGCAACTTTTCAAAAATTTAAACCTGGATTACTCCGAAACCTGAACCTTGTTTGAATTGCAA
This sequence comes from Cynaeus angustus, assembly GCA_030157275.1. NCBI lineage: Eukaryota > Metazoa > Arthropoda > Insecta > Coleoptera > Tenebrionidae > Cynaeus > Cynaeus angustus. Next base: position 13,535,335 of record CM058065.1, read on the forward strand.
TGATGGCGTTGAATTTTTTGTGAAATTCTGCGTAAAATAAGCCCAAATATACACTAATTGAGCCAAAATTAACCGATTTATTACCGGAGTAAGATTTTGTACAATTTTTGGAAACTCAGAATTTGAGAATTTTGTTCTCTATCAAATCTTGGAATTTTGACGTCGATAGAAAAAACACATCTAGATCTATAAGCGTGCAAAATATCATTCGGATCAGTTTATTAGTTTAAATGATATAAACATTCCTTTGTTTCATGAACTATTTCAATTCTTTCGACTAAAAATTTTCATTTTCCAAAAATTTAAACTTTGATTATTCTGGAACCCAATTCGTAGGTCAATTCCAAATATACACCAGTTAAACCGAAATTAACCGATTTATGACGGGAGAAAGATTTTAGTAACTTTCTGGGAACCTCGTTTGCAGAATTTTTTTCACGGTTAAAACGTGTTGAAATCTTAGATCATTGACTTCGATCGAAAGAACACATCGAAATCTATAAGCGTGCAAAATTCCATTCGGATCGGTGTAGTGGTTTGAAATATATGAATGGTTATTTATTTCATGATCTTTCGCCTGAAACTGTAACTTTTAAAAAGTTTAAATTTATATTGCTCTGGAACCTGAACTCGTAGGTAAATTCCAAGTGCAACAATTGAGTTGACATTAATCGATGTATGTTTCAGTCTTGAGTGCAGTGCACATATTTTTTGTAGAATTATCCCGGCGCATCCACCATTTCCCTTCAAAACAAAGCACTGTTAAATATCAAAATGTTTACCTATGTGAAACGGTTTAATTAAAAACTTTTAGATTTGTTATTGTTAAAGAAGCGACAAACATTTGAAAAACTAAATCGATAATGATTAATCGTGGTATAAAAAGCAAATAAAAAAATATTTCTTTCCAAATTTAAATGTCTAATTTAGAACTTCCAAAATTTTAAAAATCAAATCTTTAATATTCTTGAAGTTTGACATTTTGAATGTCTCAAAAATTGCATTTATTTTTATCTTATTTATTCTTTTTTAGTTGTTTTAATTTTTTTAACTATTAATATTTTTAGTATTTTTAAGGGAAAGTTTAACGAAATGATGGCATTTTTTTAAAATAGTTTACATTTGTACTTTGATGTTTTATATAAATTTCATTATGGATCAACAGTAACCCAGTTTTCTAGGAGTTGTTGCAAAAGGTGTCTTACATTATCAAAATCGAAGCTCAGAAATTTTTTAAAATATGTTATCTGAATTTGTTTTTTAATGTTATAATTTTTTGATAGTGACTAAAAATACGATGGGCAAAGCTTTTTTTTACATGTTTGTCAAACTGGTAAAAAAAATAACAACTGACAACTTTAAAAATAAAGTGCAATCATTTTTTAAATATATTAATCTAAATCTCATAATTTAATTGATCTTAAACTCACAACTTTTTAACTTTGAAAAAAAGTTGTTTTTGTACATTTTAGAATTTTATAATTTTTTTATATTCACCAGCAAAACTCTGTGGAAGTAGAAGTTTTGGTTATCAAAACTTGCACAAATTATTAAAATCAAAAAGTGCATTGAACATTTTTTAAAATAACTTAATTTTATGAAATGTACTCGTTCGCTCGCATTAGGATATTTTTTCTATTGTTTATATTTTAGATTATTCCTAAAAGTATTCAAAGTCTAAAGAAAAAATGAAAATGTTTGGTCTAGCTTCTGGAAAACTCGCTTATTTTGGTCACCGTAGATAATTAGGAAACAGTGTTACAATCTTTTGTTACTCAGTGTTTAAATATTGAAAAAAATGTAACTTGTAACTAGGATTAGAATAGAATCTTGTTTTTGCCATTAGGATCTGTTTTAAAGGCAAAACAGGAAAATGAAGCTCAAAATAAAACGGAAAACGAAACGAAAACACAAATTTGAGCTTGTCACTTTTAAGAAATTACGATTTTTTTCTTTAATTTTTGAAATTGTAATCCGGTTTTTAAATTAGAGCAGGACTTTTTTTTAACAAATTAACCCACCTCAGTGACCATGCAAAAACGAAACTTTAAACTATAATTTTTAAGGTACATAAGTTTTTCTTTTGTTTTAAGGATGTGCTCAAAAATTTGAAAAGAAATCTAATTCTAAGTAATTCCTACAAATATTTTTTTTTGCATTTTTTAGTCATTTCAACCACTGCCAAAGAGTGCAGTAACACAAAAAACCCATTTCATCTCAGATAATTTTCAAATTTTGAAGGTTTTATTATTTTTGGCTTTCGATATTCAAAATCTTGTACTTAGGTGACTTTGTAATTGTACCAGTTCATGTGATAAAAAAAATACTAACTTTTATTATTGTGTTTCAAATATTTGGTTTTTGAGCGTGGGAATCAAATTTTAGACCAACAATTTCAAGAAATTTCTTAATTTTTACAGTAGCAGTTTTTGAGCGAGTCTTAATAAATTACATTCTTTTGAAAAATTGGTTTTTGATTCAGTATCAAAGTTATGAAAGAAAAATAAAAATAAGAACAGATTTTAACTGGATTAATTTCCATTTTTAATTATTTTTTTTTCACTTTTAAGAAATTGCACAGTTTTTGTATATTACGTACCTAGGAAAATATGTGTTTTAATTTTTGTTTTATATATTAATGCAAACTATCAAAATGTAAATGGACTCTCTGACAGTGACTTTCCGACCGGTTGGAAAAGTAAAAAGTGAAAAGTATAAAGACATGAAATTCTAGAATAAAATGTCATTGCAACGTTTATAAAGAAGGTGCCAATCAGACATAAAACTTTGTATGCAATTTATACTTTGGCGATTGAAAAGATTTTGTTGATTCAGGTTGTCTATTTCGTCCAATCAGTGTATGTTTGTATTTTCTGAATTTGAATCATACGTAAATAAAGAAATAAAGAGATTGATTTTAGATATTTAATTGCAAACAACGTTTTTAGCATTTTATGTTTAAAATTTAAAGGTTAAAATCGTAAATTCGAAGTTTATTAACAAATAAATTTCACATCCCTGTAAAACCGGCTCAATTAATAGTTTGTAAATTTTATTCTCTTTCAAATATTTGATTTGTGCTTTCAAATCGACGTAGAACAACATGATAAAAACTCCAATACTAAACTTTTAGGTTTTTGTTTTATTGACTATGAGAATCAACAAAATGTGGCGGTAATATACAATGGTAAATCATAATTGAATCCGTTGCCTGTTTTTTAACACTCTAAGTTGAAAAAGAACATTTTAATTTGAAAACTTTTAGAGATTGTTAAATGTTAATTTTTAAACTTTTAAACTAATTTTGCTTTCCTCCGACTTTGTAATGTAATTCGTTATTCCTCTGGAACATTTAGTAGAAGCTTTCACATTTGTACGGTGCTCAAAGCTTATTATTGAACTTTACATGAAAAGAAATGGATTTTCTGGCGCAGTTGCGTGGATTCAATGGGTATTGTAATTGATTTCTACAAATGAATTCGTAATCAATTTCTCTGAATAAATAATTGGAAAAACTGTTGCGACTAAGTGGAAGAACAAATAATTGTAAGGAAAAAAGTTTCGATGACCACATATTTCCTCGCGTGTTCGTTTTTGTTAAATAACTCCATTAATCTTGATTGTATCTACCTCTTCATGATATTCAAACAACGCGACTATTCGCCCTACCGAACGTGTTCTCTTTAGATTACATCTAACCCATTTATTTCCTTTTGCAGGAAATCGTCATGTACCTCCACATGCTACCAGCCAACAAGAAGAACGTCCCCGAGTTAATCCGCGATCCAGTTTCTCTCATCCAAGACGTTCGCACTCTCATCGGCCTCCATCGTCAAGACAACCGCGACTTGGCCATCACCGGGCGTCCGGTACTTTACTTACCCGACGATCCAGACCATCGAAAGTCGCTTTATCCACGTCCCTACATGAAAAACAATGGCATCCGACCTCCGAAACCCACTTTCAAGTCGAAATCAGGTCCGGGTCCAGGCGATAAGGGGGGACCACGACGACGGCGCACCAGATGCAAGAAATGTGAAGCGTGTCAGCGGAGCGATTGCGGCGAGTGCAGTTTCTGTTTGGACATGGTGAAGTTCGGAGGACCGGGCAGGGCTAAACAGACGTGCAACATGAGACAGTGTTTACAACCTATGTTACCGGTGACGGCGGCTTGTGTGCATTGCGGATTGGATGGGTGGAATCAGACGCCCGTGACTCCGTTAACCAAGGGACCGCAGAGGTGTGAGAGTGCCAGCAATTTGATGGAGTGTTCGGTAAGTTAGAAGATTAACAGTTACGATGTACAACAGGCGCTTGGGGAGTCGAAGTCTGGATAACAATTTCTTTGCCAGAATTTCTCCTCGGGCTCCTTTCGTTTTTGTTTGTTTTTAATTTAAATTTTATAAAGCTGTTTTCGTTCTAGCAAAATTTGGACGAGGTTTAAAATAAGCTATGCTGTTATAAGAAATATTTTTTAACTTTTTTACTATAGCATCTATTTCTATCGAAAATATCATTTTTTTGTGGTTGTGTCACTTTTTTAATGTAGAGGCGCTTTTTTGAACTGTTACCGTGAAATCTTTTTGAGTTTATTTTTGCTCTTACATTTGGGAGCTTCAAATTTACATCTTTAGAAATATAACCGTGCGGAAGTCATGTAATTCTCAGGTCAGCGTCTGCGGTACAATTATCGCGGTCTTTTTTCAGGTCGGTCGTTTTTTCTAGAGGCTTACATTTGTTGGTGTTTTTCATTTCTGACTTTATTTAAAATGTATAACAAATTAAAAAGGCTACATAAAAAATTGAAAGGATAATTTTTTTGCTCTCAAATAGCCTCGTTAGTTTTTTAAATGGGAAACTTGGTGTTTTAGATCGATTTTGTCACTCTCTTCGTTTTTGAACTGATTTTTGAGATACTTACTGTTATTTGGAGGCGGCGGGTAATGTGATAAGCTGATAATGCTTAATTAAAAAACTTAAAACTAAATTTGTTTAATACAAAATGAATTTAATTTTTTGTTCTTAATACGACGATATTATTAAAATTAGTAGAAAATAACTAAAAACTTTGTTTTTGCTGTGACATTTGATTTTGAAATCGGCAGTTAAATAAAAACTACAGTTCGTAGAATTTTGAACTTTGATCAGTTAAAGAATTTATAACACATTATCAAATAAAAAATTGATTTATTGAAGAATTCCAAAGTGCCGGATTCCCGATTGCTTTATTAAATAATGGATTCTTTACTGCCTACTTGTTCGTATCTTTTCTTTGATTTTGTCAAGCTTTTGTTCAAAAACTAAACACATCAAAATTAAATCATTGTTGCATCATCACGATTTTTTAGAATTTTATTTATTTTCTAGCGTTTAGTTACCATAGTTTTATGCGAAGAATGAAAAATAGTACTTTCCGTTAAAGGTTTAGATGTATAAAATTCACCGGAGAGTTTCCCGGCCTGTAAAATGCACTTTCTGTGCTTCGCGGTTGTAGACGAGCCGTTAAAGCATCTAATTAAGTGCTGTAATAGCGTAATTGAGTTTCGTTGCAGAACTGATATAATTTATGTTTTCGAAGTTGGTAGCCATTTTAAGTGTCACTGTCAAATTCCATATAAAATAAACGTCAAAGAAACTAATTTATTAAATTGAACTAATTTTTACTGTGAAATGTATGATTATTAAACACATTAATTGTGGTGCTGGATGGGTCAGAAAGATTCAAAGAAATGCCAGTTAAAAACTCATTTCATTATTTAAATACGTTTTTTACATAAGAAATAGTAGTAATAATGATGGTAAATTTCCAGCGAAAAAATCCATTACATTACTCTAATGTGAGATATATGCAAAAAAAAAAACTTTTTAAGTTATGAAGAATAAAATGGAGACTAACTTAACCTAGCTTGTCTTTTTTATAGTGAAAAGCATTAAAATGAAATTGAAACATGAATTAATTAATTTTTCCGAGTAATTAATTATTATTTTATTTTCTAATAAAAATGGTAAACCACAAACTGTCCCTAAAGTAATTTATAACATCCAATATTTTCACTCTCATTAGGACAAACCTTTAAGTACCGAGCGATCCAAAAATCTTTCTATCGAGTGGGCCACGAAAGTAAAAAGGTAAGTCGTCTTATAACACTATAAATAAAAAATAACAGACTAAACGAGGTTAGAACGACATACGTTTTTATTTTCAAGACCCACTTCATAGAAAAACTTTTGAGTCGCTCGGTATTAGCCGATATCTAGGGTCGACATTAAAACTTTTCTTGGTATTGACAGGTAAAATTATTAGGTATTATAAATTACTTAAGGGACAGCTTATGGTTTTTCAGTCAATACCATAAATCTTCATTTGATAAAAATATTTGTTTGTAGGTATCACATGGTCAAAAAAAAAACAATTTGAAGAGATTTTTTGAATATATCTTGTCTACAATAGAAAAATCTGATTTAGTTTGTAACCAAGTATTGATTGCGTTTGTAAAAAACCTATTTCAACCTGACAATCAAATTAGTTTTTAGGTCGAGACAAATGTGTTGGCGGACCCTGTATCTGTGGAGCACTAAAACATCCGGGTAAAATTAGATTAGGGCTACCGTGCGCGCTCGTATTTGTGGAAGGATAATATTGTCTTCGCTAATTTTTAACAATAAATTTGCTATTGTGAAAATTTGAAATAACAGTCTGACATATTTAAAACCAACCACAACATAAATCCCCAGATTTAAAAAAAAAAAACGTATTTTTATTTAAAATTAGCAAAAAATCTGGAAAGTAGAAAAAATAGTATACAAAAACTCGTTCATGGGGCTATTTAAAACATTAAAATTTACCTTATGAAACTCGTTCTGTACCAACATTTTGTTTTTTTTTTCATATACATGAAAGTAGCATTAATAAAGCAAGTGCGTTTTGATTGAGTTCTAGTTTTAGAATTTTTTACTTACAGAAGCAGCTAGAAATTCAGCACACAGTTTCATAACTTTTCAGCACATTTCTAATTCAATTTCGTCGAGAATAAGTTGATGAAAATGTGAGCAACCGCTAACTGAAACGTGTTACTGGCATTTACAGTTTCAGTTTTAGTGCCCTAATATACAGGATGATCCAGAAACCAAGGACGCCAAGAAAAAAAAACTTATTTACTACTTACTACTTACTTTTGACTTACTGTCAACCGTAAGATATACGGCTTAAAGTTCTCGGTAAAACCATTTGAGAAGCGCTAGCTTTATTATTGACTTTACTAGTAAATCAACGGAACAAAAAAAGTAGGATAAACACATTATGAAAAATGACATAATGTCAATATCTAATCAGTTCTGTGGTTTGTTGACGTGAAGGTAATGCACATTTAAAGACAATAAAATGATGATTTATTTTATAGGAGTACTTTAGTATGTAGATACTTTATGGTAGGTAGGTCGCATTAATTCGTAATTGTAGAAAAAAACAGTTTTATTACGGGACTCGTGCGTTTGTTTTTGTTATAGATTGTTTATGTGTAAGTGCAGATTAGACCAAAGTTTTGCGTCGAACTTTATGACTAAAATTATTTTTTTCAAATTTAGGTTACAAATGCGAAAAAAATGAATATTTTTAAAAAAGTGCTTTGGCTCTGGGACAAGATTGTGCGTACCTACAAGACAATGAGGCCGTCATTTTGAAGAACTTAAAAGTTCAAAAGTTTTTTTTCTGTGTCTAGATTAAGTTAAGCTCGACGCTTTGCGGATTAGTTAACTACCTGATCTCCATTAAAAAACCTTTCACCTTTATAGGCAATATACCATTACGGATCAGTACGGGTTAATATAATTACATGTTTTATGCATTCTTTGGTCAAAATTTAAATAAATGAATATTGATAAAACACGGAAAACACTAAGACAATTTCCAGAATTGAAACAGTAACAATCATACTGCTCTAAAAAACACGTTCTAAGAGCAATCTAAAAAATATATCGAATAATAACAGTGACAAGCATTTTGTCTTTTTGTGTACTTTGATTGAGAAAATTATAATAGCACATTAAAATACAAGTTTCATAAGACGTTATTTGCCGCACGAATTCCAAAATTGTGCGCCAAAACGATTTATGGAACGTGTGTTTTATACTATTTTTTTTACTTCGGCCTATTTTTCTCTATTTTTTAACAAAAATGATGATTCTCAAAAATTTTGTAACTTTTGTTGCAGTTGGTATCATCAGGTTGCCGTGGCAGCCTGTGCTGAACTTGAAAAAAAGACAATACGAAACAATTTATTCAATAAAATTATTACAACAAATACTGAAAATATTCTTGATCATTCACAAATTTTGATAACTGGTATTTTCCAATTTGACTGGTACAAAGCCTCGAAGGCCAACCAAATTTAGTATTTCTTGAATGTCCAAAAACTTCCATCAACGTTGTTGTGCTTTCTGATTTATGTGACGTCGCCTCGTCGTGCTGAAACTTCAACATTCCAAAATTTCTCCTTTATATCTAGCAGAAATGAGGTTACCTACAAGACAACACTATGCAACAACATTTTTTGAACCATTGGCATTTTTCTCGTAACCAGACTTTACATTAACTCAGAAATAGAAGCTCGATATATACTCATTTATAAGAAAATGGAATTATAAATGTAATTTAGAATTATTGATTTTGTCCCCTCCAAAAAAAAAAAAACAGTGAGTTTTGATTGCTTTAAATTCTTAAATGTTGAAAATCAGTGTGTAATCACAATAGTTACCGATTAATCCCATTTTAAAATTACCTCGTTGTATGCAATTGTACAAAAAAAAGTGTCTCTATTTTTGTTTTTGACATTATTTATACGCTATTGTTTATCCTTTAGAAATAAAGAAGATAAAAAAATTACAAATATGTTACAGAAATAACCTTTCTGAAGCCAGCTCGTAATTGTTTTATTGATAGAATTTATTTATAAAAATAACTCTATAAAATAATCATGTAGATAGTAGAGAAACTTGGCAGTATTAATGCGTAAGGTTAAAGAACTGTAATATTTATATATAATAGTAATATCAGTTAATAAATATAAAACATATGATAATAGTGCACTTTTATACAAAGCAGCAACACCATGTTTAATGTCAATTTTAATTACCAATTTAATTAGCAGTTCTAGCCATTTCAATAATGTTTTTTTTAATCAGCTGTTAAGTATTCATTAGTTGGCTTGTAAAAACGAACGACGTCGTCATTTTAATTGATTTTACTTTAATTTTTAGTTTACACATAATCGCTGTATTATTGAAAAAGTATTGCACACCAAAAATTACGTGCATTGGTTAATAAGAATCGAAAGTTGATTTTCACTAGTTGCAAAAAAATACACAGCTGGGGCAAATTTGTTTCTATGAACTTTAAAAGACGAAAAAACAATTTTCAGACAGTATAATTAGCAAGATTTTCTATTGGCTTAAAAATTCTATTTTGCCTAGAATTATACAGGTGTTTCTAAAATGCTTGGTCAAACTTTAACAACTTCTTCTACTACTAAGTACCTTTTCTGCATGTAAAGTTTGACCAAGCATTTCAGAAACACCTGTATGTCGAGTCAAAAAGGACAAAATTGCAGGCCTTTTAATAGAGATAAGAAATTTTACAAAGAATTCTATGGACCGATGGATGTATGTTAATAAATAATGGAATTTTTATATGAGCAATAAAATCACTATTGTTCGATTGATGATCCACATTAAATGTCTGAGATGGGCCCTCAATTTCTATTCTCTCTAAATACCTGGGTTGGGATAATTAGAAATTGTCTGAAAGGATCTCATGTTCTTTCTGCTCGCTTAACTCGCTTAAATCTTTTGCAAAATGATCTTTAGAATGATTTATATGATCTTTCATTAGAGATTCTACGAAGTATGTGGATTCACTTAGACGGTCCCGGATATCATTTTGGACAGCCTGTACGAATATGGTTAAATCAAAGTTATCATAGGCTGCGAGGGTCCCACACTATGACTCGCTAGGTTACCGGATTTAAATCCAATAAACTTTTTTTCTGGGGCTACATAAAAAAAATGTGTATCGAACTCCTCCACCAGCAATGAAAGAGTCAGAGGAACGAATTTTTCTTGTTGCAAATATAATTCCCGAAGGAATATTAGGCAGAATACCCTTGAGAATGATCTATATGATCTTCCACTAAAGATTCCGAAATATGTGGATTCACTTAAACGGTCCCGGACCACATTTTGCACAACCTGTACGAAGATGATTAAATGAGAATTATCGGAACAGATGGTAGGCGGCGGGGGTCCCAGACTATGGCCCGCCAAGTCACCGGATTTATTAATTGACTTTTTTCCTGGAGCTACATCAAAAATTTTGTGTATCAAACACCTCCACCAACAATGAAAGAGTTGGACGAACGAATTTTTCTTGTTGCAAATATAATTCCCGAAGGATTGTTATGTCTGCTCATTAAGGGTGTAATGTTCGGACTTTCAAGTTTCTGAGGGGTCCAGGGGTTTGGGACGAAGGCTCTTGGACAGCATACTTGGGCGGAGCTTAAATAGACTAAGCGCAGGTGCACGTTTGATACGCGCCCAAAACCAAAATTTGAAATTTTGAGAATGACTAAAGCTTAATCTGTACAAATGTAGATATTGATATGTACCTATCTATAATGTATAATATTAGATATCAAATACCACGGCTCAATTATTCTTTTTGCGATCTGAACAAATGAGAAATGAAAAATATAATAAAATTTAGCAAAGAAATCATTTTTTGTTTAGTGTTTGTTGTGATCAGTTGCTCGGTGAATAATGGCTAATAAATTCAGACAGCATAAGAAAATTAACACCTTGTGCTCAAAGAAAATCTTTACGTTTGCGAGCAAATAATCAAAATTTATGGACGAAGAATAGTTAATGTGGCTCACTTTTTTAACGAAATCATAGCATTTCCACATCTGAAAATGTTTGGTTGCGTTAATGAAAACTTGTAAATAATAAAAGATCAAAGAGTTGTATTGTAAAGTTTTTTATAATAAAATGTAATTCGTGTTTAGTAGAAAATCAAATTTCAACCGAACCATCCATGAATTACGACATAAACAAGTCAATTATTTTGGGAACAATTTCAAATGGAGGAAAATACCATCAAATGGAAGAATGGTTTTCCATATGTGATATACCTTGCATGAGCAGCCACTTTTTCCAAAAACAACAAAATGTGTTAGCTCATCAGTGAGATAAGTTGGCAAAGCATAGAAAATGCTACAAAGAAAGTAGAGATTCCTCCTCATATTTGTTTTAAAAATTGGTCTCAATCTTCAACATCAATGGAATCTGCAATTATACTAGAAGGATTTCGACTTAGTATTAAATGCACGGTACGAGGTATCTTGTTCGCAAAATTAAGTGTAATAATTATTGCAACAAGTTACGCGAACTTACAAAAAAAAAGTTTACAACGGAAGGTAGTTCCAATTACTTTAAGAAATATGCTCAAAAATAACATAAAGCGTCTTCGGTATGGTCCGTTAGCTGCTGTAAAGCATGTTAACGAATTATGCACAGAAATGGAACATTCTGAAAAAAAAAAAATTATTAAGAGAAGATATAAGCAACGCGGTTTTTCATATTTTTGGGGACCATAGAAACTGTAAAAAATATTTTTGTCAAAAACAAAATGAAAACGAACTGTCTGTCATTCAAGCCATGCCAGATGTTAGACTTTTTTATGACATACAGAGTTGCACAGAAAGATTTGTTATTAATACTGAAAGAACAAAAAAGATGTCATCTCAGATGTAAATACTTTTTCATAAGTGTTTTGTTAAAAACAGACTGAAAAATAAAGATTTTTAAATAAATATTACTTATCTTTTCTATTTTCTACTTTATTATGTTTGTTCTATTTTAAATTTGTTCATTTTTTAATACCAAAAATTAATATAGATAGAAATTAATCATAATACCTAGTTAACTAAAAACTCTGGAACTAATAGTTAATAAAAAAAAATAAAAGTAACAGTAGGTTGACTAAAAACAATTTTGCTTACATTCTAGAACTAAGCTTTTACTAATAGTTGATTATAGCTTTATAGATGGGTACCTACTTCAAACTTTTCCTTTTTGAACCTTTTCAAAGATGCACGCAACTTATACTTTTTATTTGGCTTCTGCAGTCAGTCTACTTTTACGTGGAAAACAACTTCGGTTTTGGTTTGCAAGATCGTAGAGAATCGTACCCTTCGGAAAGGGAGGCTGATTAGCTCCGCCCAAATATTCAGTCCATACAAAATATCTGAACCGAGCGCCTGTAAAGTAGGCCATGCGTTGAAATTTTAAGCAAAAACATGCGTTAGCTACTTACACACTGTGATCTTATTTGCACATATTTTTCGAAAATAAAAGCATATATTCAAAGAATAGACTCCAATCTAGAGCGCTTTGGAATTACATTTTGAAATTTACCGAAAAATGTATAGCAAATTTTTACTTCGAAATAGGTCTAATTTAACAAGTGTTTTTACCTTTATTAATTAAAATTACAAAAAAGAGTTTCCAAGGCGCGCTAGAACAATATTTTATCTATGTGTGTGGCAAATTTCAATTCTATATAATCACAATTAAGGTCATAATATTGCAGTAACGACAGCTCTACAAACTGAGTCAGACATTACACCCTTAACCAATAACTATATTTTTTCCCATTTACTTTAATTTTTTAGTCACTTGTTAATTTATGCTTAAATTTTTTGTAAGATGAAGGGGTGTTTCTTGATGTAACTATGACAACTACACCAAGTTTAGATTAGTATTATTGTTCCAGGGTGTTTTTTTTTTGAAACCAAAAATGTAAGGATGATTTTTGCTACAAATTCGTAATCTATAGAGATCTTTTTGACACACCCAATATAAATTAAAAATATTTTTTGCAGTCAATTTAAGCTGCAACGATGGCAAAATGATTGAATTGCTTATTATTGGCATAATTGGCATTATCTTGTTGAAAGACCAGTTTTCGCCGATGTTCTCTCCAAAATGATAGTAATTGAGAAATGAAAACGTTTTAGTATTCTTCGCTATCCATACCAGTTATGGAAATGCTTATTTCAATGAATGAATGAATCTGCTGAAATAGCGTTTTTTTGGGTTATGATTATTATTTTATGATTATTTTTTATTTTTGGGTTACGTTATTAACACTAAACATCTGTAATTCTGTCTCTGATTTGTTCTAATGTACCCCAATGTAGATATTTTTTATGCAATTATTTTTCATATCAAAATAAATATGATAAATCTAGAGCACCTAATCTGTCATAAGAATTAAAAAAAAGGGGGTTGTGACTGTCATTATGCAACGGACTGTAAGAGGACTCCTTATTGCATGAACATACTTTAATGAAAAAAAAAAATACTTGCACTTGATTTCACTGGGCAACAAGAAAAAAATTGTTTGAAAAATTTCCATTTATTTTTATCAATTATTAGGTCCTAGATCAGAATATAACGTTTTTTTATTTTCATCACGTAAGCTTTGTCTATTTAACACACCCGTAATTAATGTTAATTGCAACTTGTCTTTTAAAAATCTATTAAAATTTATTGTACATTATGGCTAGTAGACGTTGTATAAACGATCCAAATTTATTTTGTTATATCTGTGGGTGCTACTCGAGTCGGAAACAGCGGCAAGATATTACGGAATTCGTTGTAAGCACTTATTATGAGTACTTTGGCATACACGTCAAGCAGCAGAAATCATGGGTTCCTCACAAAGTTTGCCCCACTTGTATAGAGTCATTTAGGATGTGGAGCCAAGGAAAACGACAAAATATGGCATTTGGTACACCTATGATTTTCGAGAACCTAAAAACCACCTAAAAGATTGCTATTTCTGTAGATGTAAAATATTCGGCTTTAATCGAAAAAATAAAAACAAAATTGTTTATCCTGAGATCTCATCTTCTACAAGACCAATTCCTCATGCCCCAATAATAAGCGTACCTACTAGTAATGGTGGTGGTGATGGTGATGTGGACAATGTAACTGGCGTTAATACTATGAGCAGTCATGAAGTATTTTCTCCCGAATTTCCAAGTTCATCACCACAATTGTTTTCCCAAATTAAATTAAATAACTTGGTGAGAGATTTAGGTTTGTCTAAGGACTCTGGGATTTCGCCTTAAATAAAAAAAAATATTGGAATTCGGAACAACGTTTTCGTGCTACAGGAACAGGGAAAAAAAAATCTTAAATATTTCACGCAAGATTGCAAGACCTCAAATTAGAAAGTTAATGAAAGATCCAAACTTTGAAGCATTTATAGTTCCTCTTGAAAAAAAAAGCGTGGATAGCTTTTAGAGATGTTGTTGACAAATTTTTGGGCAACACAAAAGATAAAAGTACAAATCTTTGGTTAAAAAAATACTTCACAATTTCCAACGTTTGGGGTGTCGCATGAGTTTGAAAGTTTATTTTCTCTATTCACATTTGGATTATTTTCCGGAAAATTTGACAAGTCTTAGAGAAGAGATGGGTGAAAGATTTCACCAAGATATAAAGAAAATGGAGAAACGGTATCAGGGAATATGGGTAATCCATATGCTCGCCGATTACTGTTGGTCTATAGACCAAGATAACCCTTATGACGAACATGACCGTCAAATTAAAAAACGTAAATTTCTTTCTGTTTAGGACTTTAGTAATCATTAATGATGATTTATGACATTCTACCTTGATAATTTATTTTTTGTTATTAATTATTGTTTGAAAATAAACCATAAATTTTCTTTAAAAAAAGTATCTGGTTTTACGATGTCAAATCAAAATTGTTACGTGATGGATTAAAAAAGAGGACATTTTTAGAAAGAGCATATTAATATTCACTAATAGTAATCATCAAATAGAAAACAATTTATTAAAAAAAGAAATTTGTAGACCAGTGTTTTATTCGATACTTTCTGGTAAACAGTTTTTCTCTGAAAAACAAAAAAAATCTAATCAATTTTCAAGGGATTTTTTTATTGTTATAAACAAATGCATAATCTCAGGAAATACAGCGGCTTTAGTTCTTTGGATATTAACATACCGGTTTTGGGCTTATAAACAACGTATTTTGGTTTTATATTCCCAACCTATAACAAATTTCTAAAAGCTTTTAGAGTTCACCGTAATCTCGTTACTAGCCAATGAACCCAAAACAAAGTTTTAAAAAGTAATAAACAAACAACAAATTCAAAGCTTTTGTCTGCCGACCTACCCAATTTAATAAAAGGACTAAAATACTCGTAGAGCACATATTAAATGCTCCTCAAATTAATTCTCGTAGTTTTCCTGTTATTAAGTTACTTGTTATCAAATTATTTCTGTTCAACTAAACATGAAAGGAGTGCTACATAATTAGTTATTGAAACTACTTAAGTCAAGTAGTTTTAAGGGAATATATTTTTGAACAATGAGGATATTTTCATCCATTCATTCTCTCGCGCCAGCACCTGGATTATAAGGATTGAGGAGGATTAAAGTAGATTTCATCTCGTGGATACCTCTGCAGTGTATCTGTTGAAATATTTATTCAGACGACAAAAATAGATAGCATTATAAACTCGTGCCGTTGTGTACAAATTGCATTAAAAATTAATCCAAAAGGATCATTCAGATTATCATAATTGCGATGACGCATACATTTGATGACATTAACCGTCCTTATTTCAGTGTTGAAATTAGTGTTTAAGTTTGAGAACAAAGTTGCCTTGCGCGTCCTTTGTAACCTACATCTTCGAAATGTTATCGATTGTATCCTATTGAAACGAACTTTGAAACAAGTTTTAGAAGATTCTGGGCCCCTTTCACAAATTAATAACAAAGTTTTTTGTGTAAAGTGGTTGTAGCGAAAGTTGCAAACTATTTTGGAGTTCTATTTTTTTTAAATTTATGATTGAAAAGCTGCACAATTTATAATTGTGCAAAAAGAAACCTTAATTTTGCTAATGAATCTTGTGATTTTTTAAATGATGTACTTTGTGTAAGAATTCAAAATGTTTAAGTACGCTGGATAACGGTGGATCTTTAATTTTTGTAAAATTAATTAAATCGTAACTTTGTTCTTGTTTTAAAGTAATTAGAAAAGTTTGAAGAAGGTCGAAGTAAGCTGTTCGATACATAATATTTTTAAATTTCTAATTTTAGATTTAGATTTTAAATTCTTATCTGACATTCTCTTGTCAGATTTAGAATCGAAATGTTTAGATTTTTGGGTTCTCAGAAATTTCAATATTGCCAGTTTAAGTTTCTTCCTAGTTTATACTTTTAAATTTTTCAGACTCTAGATTCTTGAACTTCAAACAAGACATTTAAACTGTTGATTTTATAATTTTTGCAATTCTATTGTTAGATCGTAAATTCTCAAGCCTAAAGTTTTCGAAATTTTGATACTTTGGTTTGCGGATTTTATTGTTTGAACCTAGGAGTTTCAAAAAATTAAATTCACAGTTTGTTGTATCACATCATTAGATTTCTTGGCTTAAATTTTAAATATTACATGTTTCCAAACTTTCATACATATTTTTACTTTTTCGATTAGGAATTTCTCAGCCTTCAATTTTTAAGCGGATTTTTAGGTGTTAGATCTTGAGATTTTATAGCAAATTTTGAATTTTCAGATCTAAAGTTTCCAAAATTCTATTTCTCTTTTTGAAAGGCTTTAAGAAGCTATTTTTATAATTTACTCTTTTTATAACATCTTTTTTTTTAATTCTGATTTTACAGTTTTAAGTTCTTGAATTTTTGTCTAGTTATGAATTGTTAATTATTTGACTTGAATTTAACAATATTTAAGAAGCTCACATTAAAGATTTTTATATTTTAGACGCCCATATGCCAATTTTATAAATTTAAGATTTCAATTTCTCCGTTTTTTTTAATTTTCCTCATTCTCGGTTGTTGAGCTTTTAAACCTGGAACTCTTGAAAACAAATTTCAAAATTTGCAGCTTTCATAATCATGTTTTGAGGTTACTCTCATATCCCCAGTTTTAGGTTTTTGAAATTAGATTTGATTCTAAGAAGCATATTATGAGACTGCGAAATTCTGAATACAGTAATATCTCTAAAGTTTATAGAATCCAATTTCTCTCGTCTTTATCTACTTGGAGCCTATCTATTCAAACCTGGAACTCTCAGAAAGAAATTTTAACAGTAGACTTTTACTGTATCAGATTTTCAGCTTTACATTATCTTAAGTTATCTAATTTATCTTAAAGTTAAATATAAATTGATGGGTTCTAAGTAAGATGCTAGTCTCAGTCTAATTTCAGAATCTAGTCTCAAGTTTTTTCAAATTTTGGTCTCGAAAACAAATCTTTCTTAGACGTTAGATCTGAGATTTCAGATTACTAGATTTTATCTAATTTGAGTCGGAAAGGTTGTATTTTGAAATTGTAGATTTTATCATTGATAATAATTGATTTTTTTTTTGGATCTTTCTTACTTGATGTTCACAAAACTAAAAAAGTACTTGTTAACTCACTCACCGAAAATTGTCAGAAACTTGCTGACGCGTGTTTTGGCAGCGAAGCTACCCTCATCATAGCGATGATTAAACTAAAAATAAAAGTGATTAAACTACCTTATACTATACACTGGGCCATTGCTAGCGTTCATAATTACATCTTTGTTGCTCCTTTTTTCTAAATTTTCGATAATGTCTTGAAATTACAATTTTCTACGCTTTTTAGTAGCCTAAGACAGTGCTGATCTATGTGGTGGTCTTTTTCAAAAACATGTTGGGTAACACTGGACTTTTGAAATCTTCCAAATTTGATGGGAGCCAAATGTTCTTTGAACCTTATCAAAATTGCTCTTACGATTTTTATATTTTATTTCGTCAATATTAATTTTTATTAGTTCCTATTTTGTCTTTCGGATTACTTTGGAGTCTTGTTCTGGAAGTACAAACTACTTTCAATCGGTGGCCTAGAAAATTCTTTCTAGTTCCGTAGTAACTGAAGATGCATAAGAGATTGTGAGAAACGCGGTTGTTCTTTGAAAAGTAGTACATTCATCGACCAATTTTTTAAATCTAAATTTCCTAACTATTTTATCCTCTAAGAGAGGGTCAAGACCGTTACACCTCGTTGCATCTTTGTTCATTTTTAATTGATTGTTAAATTTGACCTTATTTAAGGGGAAATTTAAGAGTTTGTGAAGTAAAAAGTTGAGACTCACCATTATATGTTAAGGACAGTAATGGAAGTCTGAGGTAATGTAGCGAAGCGTACTGGTTTTTTTACGATATGCATCGAACTATTTCTATGCGTAATTACTATTAATATTAAGTGTATCTAAAAATCTTTCCCTATTTTCCAGGTGAATTTAATCGTTTAAAAACGATTATTTATTATATTAAATTTAAAAAGTCATCGACTTGTTTGTATCAAAAATGGCAAAATTGTCGTCAAACTCAGACTCCAGTTCTTTTTCAAAACAGCCCATGAAAAGGTCATTTATGAATGATGATAACGAGTTGCCCATTGCCGTACCTTCATGCTGGAAAAAGAAATTCAGCTTCGTGAGTTGAATATATTCCTTAATGTTGTTTTGGTTAAAGTTATTTGCACGCACAAGGTCTTCTAGATATTTTAGGTTGTAGCGCGGGAGCAATTGGAACTAAAGAACTTACATCAAATGAAACCTATAACTCCCCTTCTTGCAACTTGACGTTTTTGATTTTGTTGATAAATTCAAGTGACTGCAAGACTAGGTTGCTTTTTCGGTCGGCTATTAAAAATTGAAAACATCAACAATTTTAGTATATAACGTAGTTTAATCATTATTATTTTTAATTCATTCATCGCTCTGATGATGGAAGCTTTGCTACCGAAACGCCCATGAGCAAGTACTTTTATAATGGATGGGATGATGATGTTCTGAATCCATCTGACAATGAGATTCTCACATTACAGCTCTTGCAATTTAAGTTTTCTTAAGACTCAATAATAAGCAAAGTAGAAGCATCCACAGAGAGGACCAGTAGAGAATTACAAAAAAAAATAATAAAGAATCCGAATTAATGTCAAAATTTCTTGACAAATAAATAGTAGTCCAAACTCCAGACAACGCAGGAAATTTTATTAATTGACAGTAATTAAATAAAATTAAACACAATTTGAAATATACAAAACTTGAGAAAAGAATTTGAAGACATACTTAAATCCTCTACTCTACAAAGTAAATGTAAAGAAAAAATAATAAAGAAATTTAAAAAGATGAAGAAAATTTGAATACGTTCCAAGAATTTAAAAATTCTTGGAAGTATAACTAGTAATTATAAAAATAAGTACAACTAAAAAACTTCAAGAGATCTTCAAAACTTGAAGAAATGCAAGAATACCAAGGAATCCAAAAAAATCGAAAATATTTCAATCCTAGGTTTCTAGGTTTCTAACTAAGAAGAATAACTAGAATTTAGATTCAAAAATATCTAGATCTAGGTTTGAAAAATTTCAGAAAATCTAGATGATTTTAAAGACCACAGTCTAATGCAATGTAAAAATTCAATCAAACACAAAAGGATCCAAAGAACGTAGGAAATATTAATTATTGTACTTAAAATAAAAATTTTAAGAATAATTTGAAAGATCTATTAGAGATATAATATTTAAAGAAAATAATGCATAAGAAAATTTCTAGAGTATGCAAAGAAACAATTCAGTTAGAAATAAGTGAAAAAAAAAATTTAACTTGAAAAAAAATCTCAAAAACTTAAAGAATTTAAGAAATTTAAAAAATCCAAAGAATTCTGAGGATCTCAACACACTAAATACTTAATCCCAGAAAGTCCAAAATCTAAAGAGTCTAATGCCCATTTTTACAATGATATGGTGCATATACATATAATCACGTTTTCATAAATATTACTGCATTATGTTCAGCTCCCCGCAGTTACGAAAAAATAAACCTCTTCACACTTTATAACACAAACATGTTTTCATCAAACAACAAACTCGCCACTTGTAACCTCAGTTGTGCAGCTTAACGATTTTCAGAACTCAATAAAAAACGGATCAAAAACAGTGTCACAATGGATCGCTTTATGAAACTGTTTTCGGTGTCAATGTAGCGTTTGAAACAAACACAATGAGAAAATAGTAGGTATATCATGAAATGAGTGTTTAAGACAGAATAGGGGACAAAGCTGGAGAAAAAATTGTAAATTTTGTCGAGCATGAAACGTTAGAAAAAAAAAATCCATAAGCACATTGGTATTCATACTGCGTTCGAAAGCTGCCGTTGTCACATTTGCATTAAAAATAGGTGTGTTTGTCATTAGAAAAATAGACCCATAATCCCTAAAATTCAACACAAGAGTTCATTTAACTCGTAATAGCATTTTTTCTCAAGTTTTTTTTTATTGTAATGATTAGTTAGAATCCAACGATTGATTTTTCTATTAATATTCAATGGAATTGAACGACTACAACACTCGTAATAGTCACTTTGTTTTCTATCTATTTATGCATGATATTTTATAATTAAGCACTTTGTAGCTCGTGGCTTTTATTCAGTAGACAATAAATTACACGTGTACTAACAGTGAATGCACATTATAATATTGTTGCTGGCTCATTCTGAGTGCAACGTTTGTTCGACTGAATAGAAGTAGGCAGTCATGCTCAAATGCGTCTTCAGTGCACATCTCAGCATTTCAGGACGACCTCTTTACGTAAAGCAAAGTAAGACGTACGTTATTTATCGATTTTGACATTCCTGAAACAATTATGACATTTTTGCATATCAATCAGTGTTTAACCTCCGACAGGCAGCTACCAATGCATTCAAATTCCAAAGCCTGTTTCGACATCTCATTCATGATTAAGGCTGCGATCCCGAGATAAATTTCGACTCACTGAATATGCCTTTGGGAAGTGCTGCCCACTGTCGTCCCTAAAATAAATTTAATAGTTTTTTTGCTATTTTGTAACAGAGGACGCTTTTATGTACCTGCCTATGCCAATAGTTTTCTTTTTTAACACAAATTTTAACCCTCTAAGGTCAGAATTCAGAAATATCCCAGCTGCACCCATAAATAAAGCCATAAACCTTTAGAGGTCTCGGACACTATTTACTTTAAAATGTAATTCTTTAAGTTTTGCATTTTACAGATATTATGAATCTATTAAATCCAAATTTATAAATGATTGAAAAAAAAAATTGTTTTAATGTTTCTAGCAGTGGTATTTTTTTAAGCAGTTTTTTATGAGAGAAAATGTAGCATTGGTCAACCCTTTTTTTAACATTTTGATACAAAAATTACTAGGTACAAACACTATTCCTCGCACAAAAGAAAGTAGTAATCTAAAAGTTTATACATGGTGTCCCGAACGATCGCACTTAATTTTATTGGTGAATTCTTAGTCAAAATCTGAGTGGACTTTTGAGTTGCACATTGGTTAGGCACTTATTACCATAATGAAACTTGAGCAAACCTTATTTTGATGTCGGTTTGGGAGTTTTTGAAAATTCTTAAATTGTTTTTATTTAACTGAATCAAACAAATTATTATTTTTTCATCACCTATCGCCTCGTAATTAGTTACTTACATAGACTACTCTACTGATTAATTTTGATCGAACCTATTTTATGTTTATTTGTGTGACTTTTTTGTTCTTTACCTTGGAAAAACGTGCAAACCGCAACCATACGTGTAAAAAAGTGATTATTCTTTTGACAAGTTCTCTTAGCAGCCAGAGTTCTACATATATTTCTATAACAACCTGTATACATGTTCTAAAAAAACTACTGCAAACAAAAGCTCCTTTATAAATAAATAAAAAAATAAAATAATCCATTTGGGTCCATAAATACTAACAGTGATAAATAAATGTTTTAGAAATATTCTTTGATGATAAAATAAAACCAGGTCCGATAGACCCCCTGCTGTCCGGAAACGCAGGATAATCCTTAATATCCTATTAAAATAAAAACCAAGTGGTATTACGAAGAATTTCTTGTCTTCTAATTTGTTACCCCTCTTTATTGCATTGTTTTCTTTTGCGACAGCAAGTGTATTTGTATTTGCAGTTAGACGTCTTGCTTTCAAACTTTGTACGGTCTCTACGAATTTACATTAACCATTAATTTGTTTTGTGGTGTTAAAACTTAGTATTTTTTTCATCATTAGTCAAGTGTGTGCGATTAACAGGTAAGTGAAGTAACAAGGAATATTAATTATTTAATTATTACTTTATATATAAAATGTAGCAGTATAATCAGCACATATAATAATAACTCATTAACTCAATAATACTGTGATGGTTCCCAGGCCCCAATTTTACGGTCAGTCCGAAATATTTGAATTTTATTTTTTTACATCGGAGAAGCGTCCGATAGATTTTTCCCAGCGGGTACTGCAAGGCGAATTGCTTCCAGATGTCGTCCCTCCGAGAATGGTCAAATTCCAGAGTTTGGGCAAAGTCAGATTTCTTAGAAAACTTGCATTTTGTTACGTACACACAAACCCTTGTCTCAAATTGATAATTTTGTGATATCAAACCGATCGAACGTACTCTACGGTTTGAACAAAACGCGGACACATCGGAAGCATCGTTTGAATCGGACTTAGATTAAATTAGAAGGTACACACGCTCGTGGCAGTAAGTGTAGTTCTGAAAAGAAAGGAAAGACAGGAAAGTTAAAACATATTACTTTTTCCTAAAATGAAATATACTGCGATTTTAGTTTTAGGTTACTTAGATGGTCAATGATGATGTTCAAAACCCAAACAAGAGTGGAGTCTATCACCACCAAAGTTCCGATGAATGAAGAAGGCAAGTCGATGACGGGAACAACGCAAGCAAAAGGACGAAACTAGAAGGACCAATGCGCTTCAATTTATTATCATCGTAAAATGGAAAGACTTAAACGATTCATTTGCGTCTCCAGCAAAATTAAAATTAGAATCAAAATCGTAACAAAACAATTATCTAATTTATTATATATGTTTAACCTCTTATTTGAATCTCCTCCAAGCTACACCCCAAAATGTAAACTATTATGTTTAAAAAAAATTACAAAGCTTTTCTTGTCGTAATTTGTTTTTGTTTATAAAATTAAAATACTTCGAAATTTAAAGATATTTTATTTTTATATATAGTCCAACTAAAAAATCATAAATTTGCGGGTTACCACAACAAAACAGCTTTCAAAAAAAAGCTATAAATACTTAGTGAGGGTTTATTTACCTAAAGTTTTATTGCGATAGGAACGGCATCCCTAGACATGCCAGCTGTTTTATTATAAATCTAAAAATACATCAACTATTATTTTTTTCATCACTACATATTTTTTTTGATAAGAGATATGATTTGATAACCCATTTCGACAAAAATTTCGTCAACGTTAAACAATGTATTCATATTTTAATTTAATAATCAAACCGTTGAGATAATACTTAACTGTAACAGAAAAAAAAAACACGAATGTTTGGTACTTTATTCGCTTCAAGTACCACATTAATGTTCTGAAAAGTCTCAAAAAGCCAGGTAAGGTTTTCGTACCAAATATTATTTGCCTAATATAATATGTATCTATTTGAACTAAATTCAGTCAGTTAAAGCGTAAATTCAAAATTTGGCACCCTATGCTTGCGCGCCCTCTTTTAGACGGTAGCTGAACAATGTTAGTACCATTTCGACCACGAACGCCACTCCACGCAATTCTATCCGAAAAAAATGTTAGAGAATTTTTCAGAGCCAAACATGGCAATACCGTTACATTAATCACTTAAAACGTTACAGCAAAATGTTGCAGAAACTTGGGAAAAGGGCTTGTATATCTCAGTTTTTTGATTTACTTTTATTTTATGCGTTAAAAAAACATTGAAATGTACACAATTTAAACCTCTAGGACTAACCAAAATGTAACAATGTTTTTTTTACTATTAGACTCATTATTTTGCAATAAAAAATAGCAGACGCCCTGCACACATTCTTTAGCTTTCCAACAGTACCCAACTTTTGTCATTTTATCAAATATCTTGCCCATGTTTGGCCCTGAAAAATAGGCACGTAAAATCGTGATGCCACTCCCGGTTTACATGGAGTTTTTCCCGCCTCTTTTAGTCCAGGATCGCACCCTTAAGTGTGCACAGCTAGTTCACATAACAGTTTGCATGATAATATATTCATTCATGTCAAAATTAATCATCCAGATGGTGTCTCACCGTTACATCTTCGTAATCTTTCATCTCCGCTAATCACTAATATCACTCATATGACACTCATCTAAATTTAGAAAATCTTAAGAATACAAAATCGATAAACATCACACGAGAAGACGAGAAAAGGCGCATGCAAAAATAAATAAAAATACGTCTTGTTGGAAAAGAATAAATATTTATAACGTTATGAATTCTCGAGATGAAAGGTTTTACACCGCGGTTTTTTGTGAAAAAGATTAAATTTCTGTTTGATCAAAACATTCGTGGCATTGTTATAAATTGTAAAAAGTTTTATTTTTTTATGTATTCAACGAACTGCGACGAGCTGAACATAATACAATCATATTTATGAAAACGTGATTATGCATACATGTGTACCAAATTATTGCAAAAATATGCATTAGATTTTTTAAATGCATGAAATTATTATTTTAGACTTTGCAGGATTAAGTATTTAGTGTAGGTAATGAGACGCTCAGAAATCTCTGAGATGCTTCGGATTTTTTATATTTTTTTGATTTTAATTTTTTTTAAAATTATTTTCTTCATTGACAGCTCATATTTTAGATTCTTTAGATTTTTTTTTTAGTTGTTGATATTTTTAATTTATTTTAGATTCTTTTAGATGTTTGCTAAACTTTTATTCATCCGAGGAAAATTAAGTAGTTAAGGATATTTTTTTTTAGAATAGTGTGGATTCTTATCTGGATTGTTGTTGCTTTCTCTAGGATTGTTTTCATTTATTTTGTTCTTTAAATTCTCTAAATCTTTTGAATTTTTCAAATTGTTTTTAAAATGTTTGCTTTAATTACAATAATTTAGGTTTTGCACGTTCTTTTATTCTAACTGTTTTGTTAAATTTCTACATTGCTTTGGATCCTTTGGAATGTTTTCTTTAAAATTATCTAGACGTTCCTGCATTCTCTGGATTTTTTTGATGGTGAACTCCAATTATTCTTTCTAGAAGCTTGAAGTTGGGATATATTCGAATTTTCGGCTATTTTTTAGATTGCTTTGTATTTTTTAAATTTTCTATTGGATTGTTTCTCTAGATTCTTTTCTTCAAATTCTGTACATCATTTAGACATTTTTTGTGATAATTATTGAATTTACGTAGATTCGCTGGATCTTGATTTTCGATACTGTTTACTCTCCCAAGAATTTTCAGATTCTTGAATTTTTTTTTAGTTTGCTCTGTATTTTATTTTTTAGATTCTTGTCTTTAAATTTTCTACATCTCTTAGGTTTTTCAAATTGTTTTTAGAATTTTGTATTATTTAGTTATTGAGATTTCCAACGTTTCTAGATCTTTTTGATTTTTGGATGATATTTATTTGTCCAGAATTTTTTTTATTTTGCATTTTTTTAATTCTCTACTGGATTCTCTCTTTTGATTCCTCTGTTCAAATTCTCGACAATTTTTGGGTTTTTTAAATTGTTTTTGAATTTTTATACTAACTACAATAATACTTAAAATTTTCTACATGAATTCTCTTTATCTTCGATTTTTAAATCTTTTGCAGATTTTTGGATTATTCGAATTTTTACTTTTCTTTGCGTTCTCTCTTTAGACTCTGTGGATTGTTCTCATTAAATTCTTTAAATCTTCTGGGTATTATTAAAATTTTGCTTGCTTTGGATTTTTTTCATTTTCTATTCTCTCTTTGGACTTATTTTTAAATTCTTTTGACTTTTTAGATTAACAAGTTTCTTGTGAGCTTTTTTTATTAGCCGCAATTATTAACATTTTCTAAATTCCAATATACTATTTATTCATCAGAAATTTTTAGATTTTTTGGATATTTTTGATTTTTGTAATCTTTTCTTTACATTTTATTTTTGAATTATTCTCTTTAAATTCTCTAATCCTTTAAATTGCTTTTAAAAAAATTGTTTTCGTTACAGTAGTTGATATATACTACATTCTTTGATCTTTTTGACTTTTATTTTAAATATAATTTTTATATTTTTCAGGTTTTGGTGAATTTGTACATTGCTTTTGATTCTTTAGATTGTTTTCTTTAAAATTGTTTAGATTTTATTGAGAATTTCTTTATTTCCTAGGTATTCTTTCTGGAAACCTGAAAGTGGGATATTTTCGAATTTATTTTTTATTTTTGATACTTTGTATTTTTTAAATTTTATCTTTAGATTCTCTAGTGAATTGTTTCTTTTGTTTTTTCTCTTCAAATGCTCTAGATCTTCTGAAATTTATTAGTTGTAATTGCTGAGTTTTTTTCTAGATTCACTGAATCTTGACTTTCGATTAATTTTTCCCAGAAATTTTAAATTCTTGGATTTTTTTAGACTGTCTTATATTTTAATTTTTCGGTTTACTCTTTGGATTATTTGTTGGATTTACTTTTTGGATTCTTGTAATTAATTTTTTTACATCTTTGGGACTTTCAAATTGTTTTCAGATTTTTTTCATTAATTACAATCATTCAAATTTCTTACATTTTCTATATTTTCTTGATTCTTATACTTCATTATTATTAGAAGTTTAAGAGACTCTTGGATTTTTAGAATGGTTTGGATTTTCTTTCTCTTTTAAACTGTTCGTTAAAATTTTGCAAGTTTATTTCTATTTAAAATTCTGTATCAAAACATTTCTGAAAATTAAATAATCCTAAAAGTTTTCGGTAACCCAGAAAGTTTCTATAATTCAAGAAAATCTTTAAAAATTAAACTTATGGAAAGTTTTGGAAATACTGAAGATCTTATAATCCAAGTCTCTAGGCTTTCATCATAAGGCAGACTCAACCTATCTTGTTATTTTAATAATAAAAACCATAACAAAATTAAACCTAATTTAAAAGAGAATCTACAAATTTTAAAATCAGATTTTTTAATAGTTTTGGAAATTCTGCAATTATCAAGTTTAAGAAAACCTTGAAGCTGTTGGAAATTTCAGAAAAAATTGGCGCTCCCATTTAAAAACAAAAAAGAGTACCTGGATCCCATATTTTTGAGGGTTTTTATAATAGTTAGACTTTCAAGAGTTCTTCTTAACTTAATCTGTTACAAACTTTTCAGTTTTTGAATTCGTCGAATCCTTCGTATTTTTTTTTTTTTTTTGATTTATGCTCTGTATTCTCTGTATCGTTTATATTTTTTCAATTTTTTTATATCATTTTCATCGTCTCTATGTTTTTTTGTCTTCACAGTGTTGGATTTCTTTAAAACTTGGAAATATAAGAATTTTTCAACGAAAGAGACGATTTATACACTAATTCTAAGCAAAGCCCAAAGTGTATTTTTCATCCGCTTTTTAAATATGACACAACTTAATCCAATGAAATCGCATTTATTCCAAACACCACAAATTGAATTAATTAAGTTAAAGTCGGTCATTTTTATTGGATGTCCAAGAGATTATTGCGGCTTAAAACTTAAAGTAGCGTTCTCAGCTTCGACAAAACAACGCGACTGACGTTGTTGTTACTCAGATCAAACAATTTCAATTACCTACCTAATTCGTGTTATAATTATTTCAACACTTCAGAATCGTTTCATTTATTCGTTCAGCTCCTTATTTCGTAAGCGTATTATTTCCTTAGTGTTTCCTTTCTATCAATTCTGCTGAGGCAACAAAGCTCATGTTGCTTGTTATGTTTGAAAATCTCGTAACTTTGTAATGGTTTTCTTTTCGTCGTGGATAAAACGAATACGTTTCTATTGATCATTTTAAGAATCACAAAAAAAATCTGGTTTTCTTTCACAAACCCGGCGCATCCGCCATTTCGCCTTTCTCTCATTTTTACTTCTATTAGGCTGTACTTTATTTTCGTCACATTTTATTTATACACCGCCGTAATTTCTTTGATTCTCTTCACGACTGTATTGATCACCTCATTCGAATGTCTTCACGAACCTTCAAACTCGGTTTTCCAATCTACAAATATCAAACTGCTTTTGAAGTTCACTCATTTGAAAGAACAGGTGTGTTACACACTCTTCTCTAGTTTCACAAACTGCTTTTAACATTGATCTAGTTTAAGTTTCGTTAATGTCACTCGGAGCGGAATTGCTTCTCAAATATTTATATCTCAAAGGTATCGTATTTTACGTGGCACCGAATGCGTATTTTTGTTTCCTATAACCGATGAACGACACTGTTAAAAACAAATTTTACGTTTAACGAAGTGGGGAATACCTCAACGAAAGAATTTTCTCGTAAAAAACTGGCAGGTTTTATTTATTCTAATGAGAGCTTTATTAAGTTTCTCATAAGCTTTGCTCATTTAGTGCAATATTTTCTCTTTCTTAGAAGAAAGAAATGATGTACATTTAGTTCCAAACTACAATGAAATGAATGTGCCAATTTGAAGTTTCGCTTAGTGTAATCTGGCGTCGGTGCAGCTTGTTAATTTTAAAAACAATTGTAATTTTTTATCTTAAAGTGCGAATTTTGACGTAGCTTTCAGAATCAAATCTTTCCTAACTGTCTCTTTGCATGTGCAGCTTTTTGTTAAATGAATAAGAATTAGCAAGGTAGGGGGGAAAACGTAAAAGACTTACGTTCTTAACTTTTGAGGTTTTGAGTTCTCAGGTTTTAATATTCCCAAGTTGTTAGATTCTTCGACTTTAACACCTTTATGATTATTTTATTATGTGCTGTTTGGATCCTCAAGTTATCTTTTTTATGTTCTTGATATGTTTTTTGATTTCATTTTTGAGTTTTTAGATTTTGTAAATTATCAGATTTTCAGAATTACTTTATTACATTCTAGGTTTCCAGTTTTATCAGATCCATTTTTGTTGAGGTTCTTTAATCCTCCGATTGCCGGATTTTCTTTTAGGTTGCAAGTTATTTAGGTTGTTTATCTGAGACTGTTAGATTTTCGGGTTTTAAGGTTTTCACGCTTTTTCAAGTTTTCTGCCTTTTAGTTTTTCAGATTCTTAATTTGTAATATTTTCAGGTTGTTTTTTTTTGAAATTTTCAATCTTCGTTATTTGAGTTCTTGGACGCTTAAATATGTGTGTTTCAGGTTGCGAATAACGAGTCATATTTGTTTTGGATCTTAAGTTTTTAGGTTTTTAGATTCGGGGACCCTGTTAAACTCCTTGGGCTCTCATGCCTTCAGATTTTGTTTTCAGTTTTTTTTATTTATTTTTTAGACTCATTTTTTCCGTAATTGTTAGACTGTAAAAATTCCAACTGTTTGTTTGTTTCGGGTTCTAAAATTATGAGATTCTTTCTAATTTTTTCTGCATTTGTAGCTTTTTGTTAAAAAAAATAAGAATGGGCAAACTAGCAGGAAAAATATTTTTACGACTTTTGCGTTGCCAACTTTTGAGGTTTTTGAGCTTTCGGATTTGAAGGCTGTCTCTTAGGTACTGTCAGTGTGGGATTCTCAGGTTCTTAGACTGTCCAACTTGAACACTGCTTTTCATTCGTGTCGATTTTGAACTTATCAAATTCTATAGATTTCTTAGATTCTGAAATTCTCAGAATTTTGGATCTTAAAATTATCAAATGTTTGTTATCTTTTTTTCTCAATTTTTTGAATTTTTAGTTTTCCAAGATTTTATTTTCAAGTTCTCAGGTTTTGTAAATTGTCAGATTTTCAAAATTAGTTTGTCACATTCTAAATTCTTTCCAATTTCTCAATTTTCTCAAAGCTCTACTTGTTCCTCCAAGTGGTGGATTCTCAGGCTGTTAGGTTGCTAGTTATTTAGGTTGGTTTTCTGAAATTGTAAGATTTTCAAATTTTGGGTTTACACGCTTTTTCAAATTTTCTGTCTTTTAGTTTTTCAGATCCTTAACTTCTCAAATTTTCGTGTTTACAAGTTTTTTTCTTGAAGCTTTCAGTTTTAAGATTTTTTTTTCATATTTTGTCAAAACGTTTAACTTTTTGTCTTTAGGTTTCCAAGTTTTTGGATGCTCAAATATCTTGGTTTTTGTTTTTTAGATTACGCATTGCGAGTCGTATTTACTTTGGATCTTAAGTTTCTGAATTTTACAGATTCTATTAGACTCCTTGGACTCTCAAGCGATTTCGTTTTCAGTTCTTTTGTTTTATTTTCAGATTCTGATCTTTTCCGTAATTCTAAGTCTCTAAGTGTTTAGATTTATAATTTCCTAGATTCTTGGCTTCTAACGTTTTTCGTAACTTCTAAAATCTTAAATCTTTGGTTTTTCAAGATTTTGTGGTTTTGGGTTTCTAGATGACAATTCTTTACTTTTCCATACTTTCAATTTTTGCTTGCAGAACTCGAAATTTTTATAATTGCACGTTTTTGGGTTCCAAATTTTCAAGCTCTTAGGGTGTCGGTCTTCGGACCTCTTAGACTTTTATTTTTAAGGTTCCAAATTTTTTTGGCTTTTCATTGCAGTTGTAGCAAGATAAGGGAATAATGTTTTTAAGACTTTTTCGTTCTCAATTTTTAAGGATTTTAGGCTTTCAGATTTATAGGTTGTCTGCTTCTTAGATACTTTCTGTGTTGGATTCTCAGGCTCTTAGATTCTCCAACGCTTTCATGATTATTTTATTCTCTGCTTTTCATTCGCCTAGATTTTCAGCTTAATTCTATGGATTTCAAGCGTTTTTTTAATGTTCTAAAGTTTTTCAATTTTTAGTTTTTTTCAGATTTAGTACCTAAGATTTTTTAATTGGCAGATTTGGAAATTGCTTTTTTACATTCTTGATTCTTCCCAGGTTCTCAGTTTCCTGAGACCTTTGTTTGTGGACGTTCTTAAATCTTCCGACTGCTAGGTTGCCAGTCATTTAGGTTGTTTTTCTGAGATTGTTAGATTTTCGGATTTTAAGTTTTTCTATATCTTAGTTTTTCAGATTTCCATGTTTTAAGATTCTTAGGTTTTGTAAATTGTCAGATTTGCAAAGTTACTTTGTTACCTTC
Organism: Cynaeus angustus; assembly: GCA_030157275.1. NCBI lineage: Eukaryota > Metazoa > Arthropoda > Insecta > Coleoptera > Tenebrionidae > Cynaeus > Cynaeus angustus. The sequence continues at coordinate 13,566,415 of CM058065.1, forward strand.
TAAATTCTTTTTAACTTCTGAGTTTTTTCAGACCCTTATTTGTTAAGGATCTTAAATCACTCGACCAGCTGTTATTAGGTAATTTTTCAGCGATTGTTAGATTTTCGGGTTTTGAGATTTCGACGCTTTTTTCAGGTTTTCTATCTTTTAGTGTTTCAGATTCTTAACTTTTCAGATTTTCAGGTTTTAAGTTTCTCAAGTTTTTTTCTTGTAGTTTTCAGTCTAAGTTTTATTTTTTCTTCGTTATTTATTGTCAAGATTTTACTTCTTAGACTGAGTTTTTAGACACTCAAATATCTTGTTTTTTTTTTGTTTTTTAGATTTCGAATTGCTAGTCGTATTTACTTTGGATTTTAAGTTTTTAGTTTTTTAGATTCGGAGATTGTATTAGACTCTCTTTTTTTTTCAGTTATTTTACTTCGTTTCTAAGTTCTAAATGTTTTAAATCTTCAGTGTGCCAAAATTTTATGTTTTAGGTTTTTAGATGACAAAGCTGTAGTTTTCCAAATGTTTAGTTTTTGCTTACAAAACTCGAAATTTGTTGGTTTCCCATTTTCAAGCTCTTAGGACCTCTTAGATACTACATTTTTAGTTTGTAATTTTTTCTGTAATTCTTAGATTCTGAAGTTTCCAATTGTTCAGATTTGCAATTTCTTTGGTTTTCGATTTCTGAAATTGTATGTCTTAAGTTTCCCAGAAGTTTAATTTTTCAGAATTCGAAATATTTACAACCTTACGTTTTTGGGTTCTAGATCTTCCGGCTCTTAGGTTGTCGGTCTTTGAACCTACCAGTTTTTTAGATTTTTAAACGTTTGCGGACTTAAAGGTTCACAAATTTTTTAAAAAATATTTTTAGGTTTTGACAATTTCTTCGATTCTTATACTTTTAGATATTCAGCTCTTGAAGTTTTGCAGTTCTAAGGTTTTAAACTCTCAAATTTCTATATTTAAAGTTTTAGGTTCTTTTGATCTTGGAAAATCTTCTATTTCAGATTATTGCATTATTAGATTCTAGTTTTTTTAAAGAGTTACAACCCTCAGTTTTGGTTAAATTTTCATCCTTCAACTCTCAGGTTATCAGGTTGTTTTTCCAAATTGTTTACTATGTTTTGATATTGAGAGGTTGTAATGTTTTTTAGCTTTCAGTCATCCACATTTTCAAGTGCTTGTACATTCAGATTCTAATTTATTTTCCTTTATATCTCGGTTTGTAAATTTATCACATTTTTATATCCTTTGGGTACCGTTTAAGTCCCCAAGTTTTTGTATTAAATATGTAGATGCAAAGTCATGAAAATTTCACTCAAACTCTCTGGCTGAGAATTCAGATTCTCAGATTCTTGCATTATTATGTTCTTTAGTTCTTCTGTTAGTATTTCCACGTAAGGTGAATTCTCTACGTCCAGTTTCCCCATTAAATCGTGAGAAACTAGTCTTAAATTTATTGTTTTTTTATGCATTTTATATAAGAAAACCTTTTTTTTATTTAATGTCCTGACGTCGAAAAAAGCTCTCTAGCAAAGGGAAACATTTTAAGTAAACTGTGTAAAGAAATGCACAATGTTTGTACATACTTAATAATTTATACGAATTCTCCAAAGAAGGCTAAATTACTTAAAATGAATTGTATTCTGTTAGATTTTCATACAGAATGATTACACTTTTTAAATTATGTTCAGGAGACTGATGTCAATATGTACCTACAACATAGAGACTATTGATTTTCAGCGTTCAAATAATAGAGTGGTTTTCCCCAAGGACCGCTTGTGGATTCTCTGTTATTTTTTTCTGCAAAAGAACTTATACCGGCTATGCATGTATGGCTCTTGAATTTTTTACATGTTGGTAGCTCTCTTTACTTGATGTTTAACTTAAAGGCATCAAAAAGAATTACCAACACGTTATCGTAACTGGTACTCTTTGTCGAAAAATGCGTAATCCTATGTTCGATAAAGAGAGAGATCTGAAATTGCCAATATCGAATTGAAAACCTAATTTTTATAACTTTCTGAGAAGCGTTAGCGATGTCATCTCGGGTTTACACTAAAAGAATAAAAGCAACAGCACGCTCCTAACTTACTTCTTTGTTTCAAATTTAAAGATCTACTACCTGTTGATTTATGTTCTTTAGTATTAAACTTTCCTTGAAATAAACTTGATATAACATACATTGATAGAATTGAAATGTCAATAATAGAAGCCTGCGCAAAGCCTTATTTCTATTTAAGACAGTGCACGCCGAGAAAAGAAAGAAATTCGTTAAATAAAATATTGAGCATTAACTCTAATACGTTTTTCTTTTGTTTCCGATATCTATTTTGGGTGTCGGTAGTTTTTTAGGATTAAACATGTATAATTGAGTAGCATTTGGAATTTAAAATCTGTTGGTATCACTGCGTGCGCGTATTTGTGACAGTTTGAGGTTAATTCTAATTGACATGTGACTGATGAGTTGATAACTATGTTTGTTAATTTTGAAATAATACATTAATCAAGTCTGAAATAAGTGGTAATAGCTGTTATTTGGGCATTTCTCTACAAACTGGGAAATTATTATTGTTCGAGCAACTTTTTTATACATATGCTAGCAGAGCTTGGCAGAGGTTGTCCTGCCCGTGTATATTTATTTACCTCTATGTATCGGGTGTGTCAAAAAAGTGGACGGTCGTTTTAGCACATGTTCTAGGTGAACGGTGAATTTAGCATATATCTCAAGATCTACAAAAGAGAATATTTTATTGACAAGAAGATTTGATAGCTTTTGCAAGTAGGCTGCTGTCAATGCTGTCAATAAATTTGCTCAGGTAAATTTAAAATGTAATTAAAATAAATTTTAAAATCTGTTTTGATGCTAGCGTGACGAATGAAATTTTGTTAATAATTGAGAAGTAGAATAGCACTATGCTATAAACAATCATTATCAGATTTATTGACAGCAGCTTAATAATAATATTAATAAAATATTCGTTTTTTTTAATCTCGAGAAATCTTTCAAATTTACTGTACAAACCTGTGCTTGGACCAACAGTCGAATATTCGCTGAAACTACAAAATATTTCAGGTTTTTCTTTTAAAAATTTGCTGAAAAATTTTCGCAGTAATTTTTCAAATAAAACTTTTTTTTATAATAAAAAATTAAATAACAACTCTGAAACGGGAAAAGCTAAACTGATAAGTAATGTGTACAAAGTTGTATTATTTTTTTAGTTAAAAACTAATGAAGTAAAAATATATAGAGTGTTCTATTTAAAAAACATAACTTTGGATTACCACTCTGTATACAAAAACCTTGTATATAGAAAGATAGTTTCAGAATGTGCACTATAGGTATATTGGATGTCGAAAACCGCACGTCATAAGGAATAGCAAAAAAAGATGTAGAGTGGTTACGCATCCCTGGGTCACTCTGTATAAACGCGATTATCTTATATTCTTACCATCTCATGCTATAATATTTTTGTCGTAGTTAAATGAGTTTTTAAAAGGAACAAATCGATCATTGTCTGATACTAATGAAATTGTGAAATAATTTAATCAATACCTTGAATAGCAGTAGTTTTGTTCTTTGGACATGAAGATGTTTTTTTTTTTTAAGAAACGAGAGATTGTATGTTGTGTGTAGCAAAGTACAGATTTATATTTTTCATTTAACTATAGTGTTATTAATTTTCAACATGTTATACCGGGTGATTCAGTTTGGTGTTCGCGCCCCTATATCTCCTTTATTTAAAAAAAATATCTATAACAAACTATAAACTTATTTAAATCGCCTGTTAAACTACATCAGATGACGTTTCCATTTCAACTTCGCGATGACATGTGTAAAAATTACGACAGTCATTTTTTTTTCAAATGGTAGCGTATACTTTTTATTGCTTATTCTTGTAGAGGTTTATTTTCTACATTCGACTACCTAAAAACGTGTTCTCTTGAATAAGAAAAATCGAAGAAAAAAAATGATATAATTTTGTTAAGTATTTTATTAAGATAGTCATGGAAACAATTGAATTTTAGCATTGTACGTCAAGTAAAAAGTGTGCAATTTTTTGTAGCGTTGCTTTTAATTGTTAAATTACAATTAGATACCTGTAAAATGGCAGTTTACTCTAATTAAGAAAAGTTAGAGATGATTTTAATTTATGGAGAATGCCGAAGAAATAGTAAAGCTTCCAAGCGCTTGTATCATGCTCGCTTTCCAAATAGGCCGGTTCCATCAGATAAAATGTTTGCAAAATTGGCGAAACATTTGAGCGAACTGCCCTTGTATAGGTATCTAATTGTAATTTAACAGTTAAAAGCAACGCTACAAAAAGTTGCACACTTTTTACTTGACGTGCAATGCCAAAATTCAATTGTTTCCATGACTATCTTAATAAAATACTTAACAAAATTATATCATTTTTTTTCTTCGATTTTTCTTATTCAAGAGAACACGTTTTTAGGTAGTCGAATGTAGAAAATAAACTTCTACAAGAATAAGCAATAAAAAGTATAGGCTACCATTTGAAAAAAAAAAAATTGACTCGTAATTTTGACACATGTCATCACAAAGTTGAAATTGAAGCGTCATTTGATGTAGTTTAACAGGCGATTTAAATAAGTATATAGTTTGTTATAGATATTTTTTAAATAAAGGAGATATAGGGGCGTGAAAACCAAACTGAATCACCCGGTATAGATATTTCTCAGGGACAGTGAATTTTCCACTTTGTTTACACACTCTTTGCATACTACTGAAATAAAAACTTTTGCTCTTTTGGGACAGCAAAATTATATTTATATTTTTCAAGTATAATTTTAGCATCAAAAACTAATTATGGTGTCTGAATGTCCCGGCGCCTCCACCATTTTTAGCTTCAAAAAAATTTCAGCCGCAGTTTTTATTAAGTCTGTTTATTTTCAGGTTTGTTACGAAATCGCTCACCCCATGTGCGTGCAACGCCTCTGTCCCGACTTTACCGGCTACATTAACGAAGATATGCCAAATTCTTGGGAATGTCCGATGTGTTGCAAGCTAGGCAAGAACACCGACTACCGACCGCGCCACTTCCGAGCCCGCCAAAAATCATCGGACATGCGAAGGATGTCGATAAGTTCCGACGCGTCAAGCGCATTCGAAAATAAAGTCCATCAAGAACATTACTCGGACTCTGGCAGTGAAAACGACAATAAAGATAACAAAGACTTATTACCTATTAAAAAGAGGCGCAGCAGCGAAGGGGCAGACGTCGAAACGAAAACTCAACCGGCAGACCTACCACGAAAAACCGCTTTCCGGATGCAGTTGGCTCAACAGATCGCGAGCAATTCTACGAAGATGTTGAAGAAGCCCATGGTGGTTGTTAGACCAGCGCCGATCATGATGATGAATCCGTTGCCCACGAACAATTTAGCGTTGGATAAAAGATGCGTTTTGAATATTTTCAAGTATTTGAATCCGAAAGACTTACTTAATTGTGCTTTAGTCTGTAAGACGTGGGCAACGTATTCCATCGATCCGTCTCTGTGGAAGGTCATGGAATTCACGCGGAAGCACATCTCTTCGGACATCTTGAAAGGGATCGTCCGAAGACAGCCTGAAGTGTTAAGACTGGACTGGTGTCATATCAACAAGTTCCAATTGCCTTGGCTTATCCAGAGGTTAAGCAACCTCAAGGAGTTAAGTTTGGTTAGTGTGAACGTTAAAACTGCGATCTCTTTACGTACAAACCATTCCGCCATTCTGCAATATCTAGATCTAAGCTTCATTTCGGATTTTAACGATGCCGCTCTTCGGGAAATCCTCGGACCAAACAATGATTCGAGAAGAGGTCTAGCGGACGAGAAGATCCGTTTTCGAAACCTACGGACCTTGAAGCTCGCCGGAAACGACGTCACGGATATCGCAATGAGATATGTGACGCAATATCTACCAAACTTACAACATCTGAGTTTAAGTTTGTGTCCGAGGATTAGTGATGCCGGCATTGCTCAGTTAACGACCAAACCAGCAAATACAGTCACTTCTCTTGTTAGTTTAGATTTAAGTCACTCGAAATTGGTTACCGAGACCAGTTTAGATCATCTTTCAAAGTGTGAAAATTTGGTCAGATTAGATTGTAGGCATGCGTTGCAGATTTCGACGCAAGCGTTAATCAAGTTTGCGGCGAAAAGTGATAAGAATCTGCAAGTTAGAGACATTAAGCTTGTGGATAAGAGACAGCAGAAAGTGCAATGAGCGGGTGAATTGATTATAAAAGTTATTTCTGTTGTTTTTTATTGTGATGTAATACGTATTTTTTTTATTTATTTACTTAAAACAAATTAACGCTTTGTGTCTATATTTTCATGATGGATGCTTATGTGGTTATTTCTCGTGCAGTTTATGTGCACGCATTGTATATAGAGTATTATTCTTTCATAAGCATTTGGATATCTTAATTTGTAACAGATAGTAAATGAAAATACAATTTTTATATTATTCTTGCGGTCGTTTCATTCAAAACTGTATAATCGTTTTGTTTTAACATTTTGTAAATACAGATGGCGCATTTATAGCCTCGTCATTACAGAAACTTCTAGTTGAAATCTAGAATTAGGTGAAGATGGCGCCACAAAGAAAGACCGAGGCGAAGCGAGGCAGATTTCAAGATTGCATTGACATCGCGCTTGCTAAATTAATGTTTAAGATTATTCCTTTAACAAATATTTATAAGACTATAATAATCATTTTATTGACTGTCTAACTTATCATCCACCCCAACAATAATTTGTTAGTATGTGCTTCCATAAATTTCTCCATTTAAACTGTATCATGTCACATACAAATCTGTTCAACTGTCGAGACCACCAATAACAAGATTTTTGTCTCTTATTGTGCAGTTGAAATTTTGTTGATATCCACAGAGTATCTGTTTATAAATATGTTAATCATACTGAAAACGAACAACTTTAACTATACCGTAGTTGTGTTAGCAAGTTTTGTAAACATCTAATCAACCAGAAATAATATAATCAAAGCTCATCTGGAACGTATCCTATGTAAATGTAATCTCCGTTTTTATTTTTTCCACCAATTAAAACATGTACTGGAGTTCTTTCATTGTTATCGCGCCAGTTATAGTCGTAGAAACAAAAATTATTTACATTACAACTAGTTTGAAATAAGATCTTATTGCCAACTTTATAAAAAGGAAGGACAATTTTTTGTGTTCTAGTTGGACAATTTATTTAGAATCTGTCAACAGTTATGTTCTCCCTTTAAACCGTATTTAATTATTAAGTTATAAATCTTTTTTTTTGCCGATAGAAGCAAGATAACATTTCATCCTGACCTGATTACTTTTTCTCTGTTATTAATCATATACATGCAAATTATGATGAAACGTAAAGACGAATGAAAGCTATTCAAAATTGTTATTTAAAGAATTACAAAAAAGTTTTTGGTAAAGAAATTTTAGTCATTTCCGAGAGTTGGAAAATAAAGTCCCTAAAAGCTAGTTAAAATTGTTATTTGAAGCGTTACAGAAAAAAGTTCTTGTTAAAAGTTACTCAAAATTGAATTTTAAATAAATTTTACTCCTCGCATTTTTTCGTTAGAATGAGCCGTTTTCGAAAGATTCAAAAAAATCAGAACTTAGCTCTGCTACGAGGGACGATCAGTATTTATGGTCCCTAACATAGTAGGCTTTGAGTGACGTTGACTTGACGTTGAGGTTGATCTTCTGTCATCATGTTGCTGCAGTTTCAGTTTTCTTGCTTGTTTCATTGTGATATTTTGTGATATTGTGATATTTGAAAGCCAATTGCAAGTAGTCAATCGTTTTTGCAAAAATGGAAAAATCTGTAGTGTACGTTGTTAATAAATACCTGCAAAAGAAAGGTTTGGCGTCAACGGAGATTCACGAAGATATGGTGGCTGTATTGGGGGAGAATGCTCCTTACCAAGTGGTAAAAAATATGACTCTGGATTTCAATTGGGAAGGTAGATGTGTGAACATGCAAAAGCTGCTGGACGACCAGTACTAAAGACAGTGTTGCTTCGTCGGATAGCTGAAATTACGGGAATTTCATATGGTTTTGTGGAAAATAAATTAACAAATATCTTGTGCCTTAAAAAGCTTCTCTGAAACCTGATGGTATGGAGTGGCATACAGGTTGATTATTTAGGGCGTGGACACGCGAATGGATTAAGGAAAAAAGATGGGAAAGGTTGAGTAAGGAAATCTTGTTCCATCAGGACAACGCTCCGATTTACAAAATCATGTTGCAATGATTGCTATTTATGACGCAGGATTCGATTTGTTGGAACACTCTGCTTATTCACCAGACCTGGTCCCTAGTGACTTCTTGTTTCTGAAATTGAAATAATATTTCCGTGACAATAAATGTAGCGACGATGACGAAGTGATGTCTGCCGTAAACGATTGGTTAGACATGTATCCTTGTATGTCAGAAAGCGTGAAAACTGATCTTTCCTCGTAATGTTGAAAGATGCGAAACCTCTTTAGTTTCTAGAATCTCGATTTAAAGCGATTTTAGACATTTCCGTGGTACTATACGACGTAGCTTTTTTATTTAAAATGTTAAAAACGAATGTTTTTTGAAAAGTTACTCAAAATTACTTATTTGAAGTGTTAAAAGTGTCTGTTCATTTGTATTTTTTGTGTTTTCTTCAAATTTTCCAATTATGAAGAATGAGAATAGTACCTACTCATGTCTGTTATTCAACTACAAAAATCACAATACTGGCTAAGCCGCGTTTAGGAGCATTGAATTTCTTTACGGTTGGTAGATGCGTTTTCCGTAGGATTTTCTTTTTAATGTTGTAGTAAGAAATTTGGTACAAGAAGCGGACAAACACAAACTAGATATAATTCCCTTACAAGAGACGCACATAAACCAGAGAGGGATTTCGCAAATAGGAAATGATTTTCTTGTGACAAGTTGGGGAGAGACCAAGCGATTTGGAATGTTTATGATCAGCAAAGAAATAAATAAGTTAAAAAAAAATTATGCTGCTTGAGAAAAGATTGAAAACGCTTTCAAAACCATGAAAAATCAATCAGTGAAGAACCTATTTGATCATCTAGATGCAAAAGTGGGTAAAGAAGATATGTACATACATGTAACTGGTGGAGAAAGTAATGAAAATAGGCGAAAGGTTAATTGAATGTGCAATCTTCGGATGGAAGAGGGGAAAATCAAATGGATCACGTCCTAGTCCATGGTGTAGATAAGGTGATGAAACATTCCCATGACTTTTTTTCACTGGTTCAGGTGGAAAAACATCTTGACGACTGCTGTGTTTGTTTACTTCGACGTTTTTGGTAACAGGTCGGTAAATTTAATAATAATAAAGTGTTCAATTCATGACCCTGACGAAAGCAATCTGAGGAAATGATTCTGGAAGCCACTAGAGATGTAACACCTACAAAGCAACAGATCAAAATTACTTTTGTTGGGAAAAACAATATAAAAAAGCAACGAAATGAAAAAATCTGGCAAGGTTGAAGGCCGTACAAACTCAAAGCAATCAGGACAAAATCGTGTACGTGGAGGAGAGAAAATATGAGAAAGAATATGGAATACAAAAGATACAGTGGATGGAAGAATACTACAGAAGACAATAAATACGGAAATTTTATGAAGAAATTCAGGAAAGTGAAGAGAAAAACATAAAAAAATAATTTTTGTTAAGTCCGGCTAAGAATTCTTCGATTTTTCAATGCTCAATTGGACGCGGAAAAGTTGAATTTTCCAAACTAGATAAGAAAAATAATAATATGTTATTATAACTACAAAATTAGAACAATTTCAAAAAAGCCAATTAGATGAATTATTATCAGACTTTTCAGTTAGTATGTTATTCTGTTCCTATTGTCTTCTGTTCCAAAACCAAACCGGCAGAAGGCCCGGAGTCATCACAACACAGTCATTTGGCACAACCTTGTAACTGCGACTCCACAACAATTTTGGAGGCTATTTCTAATTTATTTTCAATTGAGTTTTTGATGTACGATTCAGCAACGCTACTAGATTTCCAATTTCGATGACGCTTTAAAAGAGTGATGTCAGCCGCTGCGTCTGCAAGTAGTGTTGCTGAAGTCCTCCTGAAGCAATGTCCAGTATATGTCGAAGAATTTCGTAGCTTAAAAAACTTTGCAACTTTCTGTGGTGTTGCAGCAATGATGTTGATCCCCACAGCAGGTCTTGTATTACGGTAGCCAATAAAAGATTTATAAATATTTTTAATAAATCTATACTGTCAAAATTTCTACGTGTTATAACAAATCCTTTTCGGACATTTGTCTGTGTATGTGGAGTTTTAATCAGAAAATCTTTCACTTATTTTATATCTAGAAATGTTATCTCTTCTTGACGCAACCCTCCGCTAATTTCCACAAGCAACACCACCTAAAAATGGATGAAGGTTTTAGTATGTAGCATCAAATTTTGTGGTAAATTTTACCATCATCAACAAATATCTGCTATCATCCGCTTCCTTCAAAATTTTCTCTACCTCCAACTTTGTAAAGACACTAGACTTCTTCGGAGTAAGACCGGTTGACTTACTCATAATGAAGGCTATTGATCTTGGATAATTCTTAGTTTCTATCTTCTTGTTCACATTAATTGTAGCTCGTGACATTGAATATAGACTTCATAATGTAAAACCATTCAAAGTTCTAGACTTCTATTCAAAATATGCTAATAATATCTCTTCATTAACATCTTTAGCAGTCTTTTCCAAACACCAGTTTTGGAATTCTTTAAACGCCTTTTTTTTTTTCTTTTGACTTCTCTGGTAGCAACGAATTAAGAGCCAATGCTGCAGACTCTTCGATATCTTCAGACATTTTTAAAGCAATTAATTAAACATTTGCACAAACTTGAAGCAAATGTAATTTTTTTTTGTTTACTTCTCGATTCTGTAGCAATGACAGATTCATTACTAAAAGGAACTTGATTATCGTATTAAAAATGGAAAGCAAAATATTAATAATAATAATTAAATAATGAGTAATCTTTTTTCGGATTTAACAAAATCTTGTGTGCAATACGTTGGGAAAAGCATGTTTTTCCGTTTAAGACGTATTTTTTTCTCGGCAAACACCTTGTAAATAAAAATATGAAAAAACTGTTTTTAAAAATACAGACCAGTAATAATAAAGTTTTAATAGCAGACTTTTCAATTTTGAATTAAGCGAAGATGTTAGTGAACTTAATTCGGGATCTATAAAAAATGGATACTTCATTCGTAATAAGAAGCTTTTATAGCTTAAAATAACTGAAACTAGCTGCAGGAAAACGCACCCTGTACATTATTTTAGTATTTGGTTATATTAATTTGTAACAGACAGCGAATGAAAACACACTGTTTATATTATTCTTGTGATCGTTTGTTTTAATACCTTATAATACATCGATTTAACTTTAACATTTTGTGAATACAGATGGCGCGTTTGTAATTTCAAATATTGTAGTTTAAACTGCTTCCGCGAGGTGTCTCACCTCTTATCGTCACTACATAGATATATTATAACTAGATAAAGTCATCTTATTAGAAACGTACGTCTGCTCTTAAAAAACATATCAACGAAATTGGTACACATCTCTCCATCTCTTTCTAACTTCAATCATGCCAATTATCTATTTCTTTTTATCACATTAGCGTGTGTTGTAACTCGACGAATCGGTCCAAATCGGTCAAGACAAGAGACTGCGCGTGCTCAATATCTGAATAATTGTTAATTTTACAATTATTTGGTAATATTTCGTACTAAATGCTTCGAATAAGTTATACAGCGATGCCCGCAGTTGTTTCTTCCACATTTCACGATACTTCGAGGAGATTTTGTATCATCAGTGGAAGCCGTCAAATTTTAGCCAACAACGTTAAAATGAAGTTAATACTAAAATCGTAAGTAGAATTTACTTTTTCGACCACAAGAATGGATAGTCTTACCATGCAATTAGTAAGAAAATGAATAAAAACTCATAAATTTCAACAAATTCGTTTGACAGTACCTCTCTAAAGGATAGCGATATACAAAATGTACACATTGATAGAGACAGCGATAGAATGGACGTCTTGCTGAACCTCTTGCCGTATGGCTGTATCTGGTAATGATAAATCTAAGCGTCACTACCACTACTATAATCTCTAAATGAAACCAAGAATTAAGTGAAGATGATACCACAATAAAATACTAAGACAAAAGATTGAAAATTTTATTGAAAAGAAAATGGTGAACGCAAGTCGCGCTTACTTGATGAGCGTTAGGATTAACAAGTCTACCTTGTATACACAAGAATTTCATAATTGTTTACCCTCAACTCATGCACATTTTCCTTTACTCCGAAAAAAATTTTTGCATATGGGCCTGTTAGAACGATTTTTCCTATGTAAGTTTCTCCATTTTCTCTATATCTCGCCACATACAAATCTCCTCGATTATTTTGATAGCCACCAATAACAGGCTTTTTGCCATGCAGATCATTGTGCATTTGTTGGGTTCCTGTTGCAACCCAGTCGAAGTTTTGTTGATGCCCACAGAGAATCTGTTTATAAATATTTTAGTCACACTGAATATACACAAACCTGATTGTACCTTAGTGGTGGTAGCCAGTTTTATTCCATTTATTTGTACATAAACATCTCGTGAACCGGGAGTAACATAACCAACGATTATTCCCTCATTTGGAACGTATCCTTGTACTATGTAAATGTTCTCTCCATTGCTTCTTTTCCCACCAACTAAAGCATCTAATGGAATTATTCCATTGTAATCGCGCCAGTAATAATCTAAGAAATAAAAGTATTTTATGCTGCAACTAGTTTAGGACAAATCTTTACTTACCAACGCAGGACATTTTTCTTGCTCTGTTTGAAGACAGTTATTGTGCACTGATTGGACTGAATTCTACTGTTACTTTGAACTCAATTGGTTCAAAAAATTATTTAGTCTTATTTTATGTCACATTTTTCGATCAATACTTATCTTATCAAGTGCTTATCATTTGGAGGGTATTTCAGAAAACTGAAAAATGCACTTTTTTAAATATAAGTTACATGCAAAGTAAACTTGTGAAAATATGAATTGCAACTTACGAAATGTTGTTAATAATGATAATAAAATTATTGGAACCGAAAATAAGACATGACTAATATATATAATACAAAAAAAAAATAACACATGGAGAACTAAAGTCACTCTTGCACTGGCAAAATGCAGATTTTGTTAATAGCACGTTTTGTTAATCCACTGCTCGGTATGAGTTCATTCTAGATTTAATTGAAACGTTAACGCAATGATTTGCTGTAGTGAAGTTTGTGTTTTCAGGATTAACACCTGAAATTTGAACGTGAGTCTTTATTTTCTTTAGTCCTAATTTATCGCAGAGTTTTTTGCAAATGAAATTTGACTCAGACCCACAATCTAAGAGTGCACGGCTAAAATGATAGTTACCAAGTCTATCTTTGATATGAATAAGAACGGTTGAAAGTAATACATGACTTATTTTGTTGTTACAAAGATTTGTTGTTAAACTTGTGGAAGCTTGAGGTTCTAGATCGATTGGAGAAGTGTTTTCAATATGCAACAGTGTTTTGTGTCTGCTTGTAAATCCGGCAATTGTACCTACAGTTGCAAGAATTAAGCGAATGACTCTTTAAGCAATTAAGATATAACTTGAATTTAGCGACATGTGTTTTTCGCTGAGTAGCTGGCAATTTTTTGAGTTTGTCGCAATTGTATATGTGATGATTGCCCTTGCAATGTGAGCACTGCGTCTGATACTTGTTGGTGAGATTGACCGTTTTGAAAGTATTCTGAGTTTGATTAAACTTGTTTTGATTTTTGAATGATTTATTTGATGCCAGAGGTTCTAACAGCCGATGGCGTTTATTTAAAAAGGATTTCATTTCTGACATAGTTGGTAATTCCTTCGTAGTTATTGTATTTTCCCATTCGCTGGTTGCAATAAAATCAAATTTGCTAGTAATGAAATAAATTAGGGTTGGGTCCCAATTTTGAATATTTATCTGTAACGACTCTAACGCCTTTGAATTTGAATGTAGTTTATAAATGAAAATTCTTAAAGTGCTAGGCGAATCTTTTGTAATAATTGGTAAATTAAATAATGCCTTTAAATGACTTTTTACTATTAACTGTTTGTTTTCGTACCGTTCAATTAATAATAATTGTTTGGCAACGATGTAATTCTCCGTGTTAACTGTCAAATCTCTAATTATGTTAGACGCGTCTTTTTTGAGTGCTGACTTTAAATATTATAATTTTCGTACGTCGTCTAAGGTTGAATTTTTGTCAATTAATGACTCGAACGTGTTGTGAAACTGTGCCACTCTGTGATTTCACCGTCAAAATGAGGTATTTCCAATGTCGGAAGAGTGACCTGCTTACCGTTTGAAGTGTTTGGCTTATTACGTTTATTTGAGTTTAAATTAACAGGTTCAAACTTACAATTAGAAATAAGATATTGAGAGCGTCTTATTACACTGTAGTATAAATTTTCGTACATTTCGCGGGTATTAGTGTCGTCCACTTGATCATTTTCTTCGTTGTCATCCCAATGACTTGCCGCAGATTTTAATAATTCTAATTCTGTTTGTACTTTATTTAGCTCCCTAAGTAACGGTTCAATTTCCTCTAATTGCAATTTGATTTCGATAACGTCTTCGGCGCAATTTACGTTAGTTAAAAATGTTCGAAATCTATGTAACTGACCGGTGAGCGTTGAAAATTTTGAGCGCAAAGTAACAGAACGATCTGTTTTCGGTGGCATATTAAAAGAGTAACAACGATTGCAATGTCAACCACAAGTAAATTAATAAAATGATATTGAAGCATGTACGTGTGAAGGGACAGAATAAGAAAGGAAGAAGTTAACCAATTTTGTCGACGTTTTCTGTAGAATCTGGCGGATGCTGGTATCAAACTTCTTGGATCGTTAGGACTGCGGGGTGATGATCCTATGTGAAGGATTGGTGATCGCTGCTGCCGCTGAATATCCCTGGATTTTGAATGTTGGAACAATGAAGTTGTGACTTGAAGCTGTCTTCCACTGCTGCTGCGGAATTTTAGACGATGTCCTTCACTAGTTTTTCTTCGAATAGTTGATGATTAATGCTGTTTCTTAGATCCGGCTCGAAGGACCAATGTTTGGTACGGTTTGTGTACCTGCAGATTTTAGCTCGAAGGACGAATGTTTGTTAGGTTGAAAAAAAGAGAACTTGTAAGTTCTAAGAGACACTTTCTTGTTAAATGTGTATTTGCAACTGTCTTGTTCACTGTCTACACTGCAACTCGCTTTTTTTTACAGAAATTATTTACACTATACAAAAGTATAGTATAGCATCTAACAAAAGGTTTGAATTTTATTAACATCATTATATAATATTATTAACTCAACTAGAATAATAATACTTTTTAGAATAATTGTGCAATGTCTTCCATTTTCTGTTTTTTTTTTGTTCTGGGAGTGTTTTTCTATCCATTATATATTCTTTTTTTTCTCGTGGCCGATGTAGTAGTTTCTTGATTTTTTTTGTTATGATCTGTCCATATCTATTAATATCTCATAGAATCTCTTTTTTAACTCACTTATTATTATTTTTCACTGTTTCTTTGTTTATTATATCTGTTATCTTCTTTCGCTATTTATAGAATTAGTAGGTTTTTCACATTGCCTACTTTTTTTTTGGGTAGGTACTTTATTTTTTAATCCCACCAGTTATACAATTTTCTTATACTAAATTTTTGGGCAGCCTACAAACTTCTATTCTTTTTCGTCCTAAATTTTATTTACAAAAAGCTTTCTGAACAGGAAATTAAAACTTAATTCAATTTTAAGGCAACATGCGATAAAAATTATGGCGTGTTTTATGATAAGTAATTTTTCTAAACGTCAAATAACTAAAAATGGATTCTTAGAAAACACACTTCAAACAGTATTTTCCACTTATTTCAGAATTTTATTGGGGCGTTGTTGACATATTTTAGATAAGAAATTTCAGCTTACCGTTATCACCGGTTTTCCCGTTCATTGTGCAAATTAATTTTTGTCACAAGACAAGTTATTTCTAATAAAGAATTTGTCCCGCAGTTCAGTTTTAAAAAATTGCCATAAAATATAATGGTTTCATTTAAAATAAACAACTTATTGTCTCTTTCCGGTATGTCCGAGTGTAACAAAAATGGGAAACGCGGTTCCACCCATTTGATTACTTTTAAATGTAAACATTTTAAAATCTTCATTTGTAGTTTTTTAGAAACTTTTAAGCTCTTATGTAAGCATTACTGCCGAAACAAAAAAAATATACTCAGAAGTTTCTCAAGGAAGCAACCCAACCCTCTATCTATGACTTGCTTTGTAGTAACCCATTTTAAATTTTAAAATACGACTAACATGTAGTTTGCTCATGCAACTGGAACACCAAACGTCACACTCGCACCTTAAATTTGTTTATAACGAAATTCCACACATCGTTTTTGTTCTATAAAACGTTCAATCATGAAATCATTGAAATTTGTTATGGATTGTATTAAAAGTTTTTCCACAAACACATTTTGAAAGCATACAGACGATCCTGCTTTATGGTGTTCCTTACAAATATTTTTATTCTTTTTAGCGTAGAGAAGCATCTGTCGCTTTCACACGTTCTCATGAGCATTGTACAAATAATTTCTAATAATTTTGTAGATTGTGGAAAACTCTCCAATAAATTATTTTCGATTAATACAAAAGCGCCACTTGCTTCTTCGAGTTCGTTTATGTTGTAGAGGACTGTTAATTCATTTTTCGAAGCATATTTGTCCAAAAATGTAAAGGTATTAACAGCTACATCAAGTTGTGGTTTTGGAAACAATGTCTGATTTGATGACAAGTTGGACATAAACAGCAGCGCTGTCAACAAATGTCGCAATGACTAAAATGATCGTTAATGTTCTGTATAATAATATCACAGATTTCAATTTAAAATTGTCAAATAATTATTTAATTTAAAATATTCTTCTTAATCATTTTTCTATTTTTGTATGCATTTTTATATGTAGAAAAATGAAAGCTCTATAGAGGTGTTATTGAATGGATCCAAGTGTAGTTTTTTAAATAATTTTGTTTGACGTATTATTTATTAAAATCAGAAAAAAACTAAGGACATTATAACACCAAAAGTTTTTCATATCCACCTCGTATAATTCATACAATGAAAATACAGTTTCGATTACAGAAAAATTAAAAGATCAAGGACAAGTTAATTACTGCAGACAGACTTTTAGACTTTATCTAAAAAGAATTTGTATTACCAGTAGAACATTAAATAGAAGTCAAGTAATAGTAGAAACATTTCGTTATTAAAAAGGCGAATGGGGTATTTACTTAAACTTCCACATCCAAGCCCTTCAGAAGATGTAGAAATTTTCGGATAGCGTTCAATGTTCCATGTTTCGTACTCAACACTCAGCTTCATCGATAAAATACCAAAATATGCTGAATGACATTAGAAATGCAACACCTTGATATAACAATTTTTTAATTTGGTTTTATTGTGATTTATTGGTCTTAGGTTGCTAAACATCTGATTAAAATTTCAACACCAAGAACTAGCAAACAAAAAAAAACTGAGATCTGGGGGGACAAGGCAAAACATTTAGTCCTGCGCCTTCAAAGAAGTCTCTGGTTCGTTGTGCTATGTGAGGACGTGCGTTGTCTTGCTAAAATAACATGTTTTGGAGTCTAACTAAGTATAGGAGATGATAAGGTTGGATGATAACGAGCTGCTGTCATGTTGCCTCTGATGACCGGTTATAACGGCAGTCGCTCCCCAAACCATTATTCCTACAGTACGGTGTACATGCCTTTCAACAGCAAACTCAATATTGGACTTCTCACTCGTCTACGGCCATCATGCATCCCTAGTCAGAAGCGCCATTCATCATTAAAAACAACTCTTTCCCATTCGTCTCTCCACCCTTGGCGTTCTCGGCACCAATCCAACCTTTGACGTTGGTGTGCAAGAGTTGAAGGAAGACCTACTGCGAACGATATAAAGTTCGCATACCAACCGGTTTACCCTTTACAGAAAACCATTGGTCTTCCAGCTCCCGACTTGTGGCAAATCGGTCTCTTAGGGCCATGGGTCTTAGCCGACGATCCTCGATGTGGTTCGTCTAGGTTGCCCATGGGGTCTAATTCTTGTTTCTCTGCCATCTTTATTCCATCTCTGCAAAGCTCGAATCACAGTGCTCACGTTCCGATTTAAACGCCGAGCAATTTTACGGAACGAAAAACCACCTTCCTGGAGCCCAACAATTCTACCCCTATCAAAGTCACTTAGGTGGTGAAATTGTCTAAGGCTTCGTGGTCTAGGCATTGCGTTATGGCAGGGTAACACTACAGACTACAGACTACAAACTTGTAAACGTTCAACTAAGAATGATTTTTAATTTATAGGAGAAAATAAGAGGTAAAGCATTTTTTGCACAAAAACTGTTGGAGATAATAAGCTGTAGTTTTTATTACAACCTTATTTCTGAACATGAAACTGATACACAAAATATTATCAAGAAGGAATTGTTATTTCTAGGTGTTGCATTTCTAACGTCATTCAGTAAAACACAAAAATAAAGTTAGATGAATCATAATTTTCATAATATTATATTTTTTTAATAAACTAAAATTATTATATAGCTTTGTTTTTTTTTTTACTTTTAATAGTATATTTCATATAGAGTGTCGAAAGTGACTGATATCATCGGTTTCGCCTCGTTCGTCTAAAGAGGCACGAGCATGATAGACACTTTCGACACGAGTTATGAACACTATTTTTTAGACGACTTGAACAAAAACTTGTTTCAGTTTCAATAAAATTTATTGGCGTTTACTAAAAAAAATGAAAGTAACATTATTAAAAGAACAGTTGTTAAAACATGTTAAGTTCTTATTCGAATTTAGTAAATCTTCTAACTCGGTCACGGTTGACGAAGATGTTTAAGAAATGGAGGTTGTGGGCAACATTTGACTATTGGGATGAACTTGAGGGATATTGTTAGACAAAGTTCTTACACCAGTAATAATTTTACTGGCCACCTTCATTTTATGTCCAATGGACTCTTGAACGTAGCCCTTCGCCACAGAAACAGAAACCCATCCCCCGTGACGCTTAAGATCTTCCATGCTACCACCTGCATCCATAAAAATTGTTGATGATGATTGTCTCAAGCAGTGGACTGTGAAAACTGCAGGCTCTACCAGGCCCAAATAAGCACCAATTTTAATTCCCACTGGCTGCCGTGTTCATTTGGAGTTTTGATAATTGAGAAACAACCGACGTTCAGTAGTGGTTGGCCGAAGAGCAGCGTACTTGCGGTAAATTTCATAAAATTCTACAATTACTGTAAAAACACGCTCCTTCTTGTTTTTTGTGTCCGGTAATTTTAATTTTGGTGGACAATAAGCGTGCTTCGCACCAAAGAAAACTGAGTCCACAAAGTATTTGGACTAATTTTTTTCGCCAATTCGCCAAAGTAGGCCAACAAAACGTTTTCCGAAAATGAGGATTTCACCTGAGATTTGTTGCTCCATTCCATAAATTTGTTATATGCGTCCTCGTAACGCAGTCGTGATTTTGTTGGAAGCAACAGCAAAGTATTCTCATTGGTCGCTTCAACTACTGATGGAGGTGTGAGTTGTAACACGTCTTCGTTGTCGCTATACATTTTCTGCAACAAATCTTCTAAGAAATTCGTTTGTGCAATATTTGTTGCAGAGATTGACAGAATGAGCGAAACAATTAAGTTTTCAAAATAGTAAATAATCCATAGCAACATGATGACCAATAATAGTATATTATTTTATAAATGAGAGAAATGCATTATTATTTGCGAGTTAGAATTTGACACTTCTCACGAGCTTTATAATGGCATTTCGCTCACGTGTGATATACGACGTTTTATCTTACAGGTGCGATTCCGACAAAAAAAGAATTAGGGGTAAAAATTATAGCTGCGTTCTTTTTGCATAAAATCTCAGATATTTAGACTCACTGCAGGTCATAACCTAGAAAATACAATGAAATTTACGATGGTAAATAAAAACTGAGCTGAAAATATCTGATATTTTGTGTAAAAGGAAAGCGCCTTTTAAATATAAAATTAGGTACAAATCAAATCACAAAAAATCGTATCGTTGTAGGAACGAACTTTCGTAGTAACGATTGATTGTTTTACGAAGTAAACAGTGTAATTGTTTTTTGCGTAAAATGGATTTTCTTCCGGAAAATATTAAGTTACGGGCAAAATCTGCTATCTTGAGTTTAATTCCGCCAAAATAGAAGAAACATTACGACAAGTAGTACGGTGTGTTCAAAAGTTGGAAGACGGAAAATTCGTTAGGTGACAATTCGGAGGAAGTCTTGCTGGCATATTTTGCTCAAAAGGTTAGTTGTAATTATCTTGCAGGATGCATTAGTATCTATATACATTAGGTATGTTTTGTAGGCACGGAAGTACAAGTAATCTTCGCTTTGGGTGCAGTATTCAATGGTTAAAACCTCATTAAAGATTTATGAAAATATGGACGTAGCGCAATATCACAGATTGATTGTACAAAGGAGGGAAGCAGTAGCTGTACTGTTAATCAACAATATGAATTTGTATGTCTAAAGAAGGACTTGAATTGCAGCGATATTGGAATGTCTTTCAACAATACCAATTGCACAATTAACGTCACAGTTTATCAACATACAACATAAATGTATAATTTTCAATAAACAATTAAAAGTAAAATTTTCAATATTTAGTACTCACTGACAGTTCTACTCACTAGTGAGTAGTTTCATACAGGGTTTTCATAAATGTTTATAGCATCGTGGTTGGCGTTGAAAACAAATAAAAATGTGCCGCCTTTCGCAGAACAGGATTTAGATTATTTATGAAACGTAAATTTGGTTGCATACTCTAAAGGGGCTAATAATTTATTATTGAACAAATTTATTTATTTTATATTTGAAAAACTAAGATTATAAAAGATGCTGAAAGTGTTCACCATTATTTTTTAAACAATTTCTAACTCTTCTCTTCATGTTCTCAAAAATATTTTGCAACATTTGTCCATTAATTAAATTACATTGTTGAATGATTTCATCCTGCAATTCTTCTAAATTGTTCAACTGGCGTCTAAACACGCGGTCCTTCAAATATCCAAAAATGGAGAAATCCAAAGGTGTGAGGTCTGGTGAACGTGGAGGAAATTCAGTTGGAACTCCGATACTAATAATTCGATCATCATAAAATTGCTGCAAATAATTCAATGTGGCCCGGGCCGTATGCGCTGGGGCTCCATCTTGTTGGAAGTAACCCTGTTGTAGCTCTTCGTCATCCAATTGATCAATAAATGGTTCTAAAATGGTTTCTGGGTACAAGTCTGCAGTTACCGAATCATGAAGATAGATCCGCCTACGAGAAACTGCCAACCAAACTCCAATTTTTTGAAGATGTAAAGGCGTCTCAAGAAAAAGATGTGGGTTTTCAGTACTCCAATATCTGCAGTTTTGCGAATTGACGTAACGGGACAGGTGGAACCATGCCTCATCACTAAAAAAGGTTAGATCCAACATCCTGTTGTCATTCATATTTTGTTGAAACCAATTGCAAAATTGAACACGTCTAGGGGGATCAATTGGTAACAGTTCTTGCACAGTCATAACTTTATATGGATGCATATGCAACCTCTTCTTAACAATTTTGTGGCACGTAGTTAAAGGTACTCCAGATTGTAAAGATAACTTTGGTAAAGATGTTTGGGGATTTTGTTCCAGACGCACCCTTAAATCGTCAACTATCTCGTCTGAAACTTGCGGTCTTCCTGTCAATTTCTCTTTTTTTCACATCTCCAGTGATATTAAACCTGTCTAGAACATGGTGAATATGAGCCACCAGAGAAGCTTCTTGAACTTCAATGTCTGGGTATCTTGCCAAGTATTCATCCTTAGAGGCTTGAATTGAATACACCCATTCGCCGTTTACCAAAGACCCATTGCGATAATAGGCTTTTACGATAAACGTATTCAACTGAGTAACCCATTGCTAAAATGTAAAAAAAAATTCTAACCAAATATTCTAAATTGTTTTTGACCACTCAGACTAACCTTGTGAAATAACGACACACGTAGAGTTTTGAAAAAAACTGTTTTGTTTATAATAAATGAAGAAGCAGTAACTGAAAAATCGAGCACAGGAAAAAGGAAACGCAACGTAAACACAAAAAGCGAGGGATAATTTGACACTGTTAACAATTGTCGTCTCCACTCGCAATGCAACCCTTTGAAATAACTGGTTGAGCGTCTACGCTGGATGACGATTAGTAGTTTCAAATTCCGCCAATTTTAAATAGCATTTCTTTGTATTTACATTCGTGAATAATCTCGATTAAAATATTGTAACCTCATTTTTTTTATTTTCTGACACTTTATGTCATTTAGAACTAAAAACGTTGATATTTGAGGTGAGCGACAAATTACGACAATGTGGTCAGTTCTATTGTTTTTCAAAGCACGTTAGATGCTATATTCTTTTATGAAAGCCCTGTATATTATTACACTGGTGAATAAAATTTGATTTCTGTCACTTAAAACAGACGTATAATGCATGTCAAAAAGCACACCTGTAAGATAAAGTTAAATTAAAAATACTAACTCTTATGACGCACCCTGCCTGATAAATTTCATATCAGCATCGGTCTGTGCAATTGTCAACTTTCTAAAGAAGGCTACGATGTTGATATGTGTCACTTTCAATTCAAGTCGTCAAAAAAAAATACAGATTTAAAATATTTGCTTAGATGAGGTTTCTTTC
Organism: Cynaeus angustus; assembly: GCA_030157275.1. Lineage (NCBI taxonomy): Eukaryota > Metazoa > Arthropoda > Insecta > Coleoptera > Tenebrionidae > Cynaeus > Cynaeus angustus. The sequence goes on from CM058065.1 coordinate 13,589,271, forward strand.
AAATAGTGGAAAGCTAATCATTATACAGGCAAAGTCTTACACCAGAGTAATTTAGCTTATAACTCACTAAAAAGTGGTGACACATTACGAGAATACTCACAAATAATACAGATGGGAGTGAAAAAGGGTATATTGCTGAAACAGCGTAAAAATGCAAGAAAAAAACACACTTGTTACTACTTTCTAAATTCAAAAAGCAATAGAAAACTTATTGTAATTACAAGAATTAATCATTCTATGTTTAGAAATAGTAATTCCAAAAAGTTACATTAACAATCCAAAAAAACTAATTAGCATTACATAAAACAGTATGAACAAACTATAAATTTAACTTTTAAATTGCAACATAACAATCACAAAAGTAATTATCGTATTTAGAATAGAAAAAATTGTAGTCCTACTGATTGAAAAAAATCTTGCCATGCAGAACTCAGGCATATTACTTTTGAACACCTCTACTAATAAATCAAATTCTTTATTTTTTCCCACAAAGCTGCTATTTCGTAACTTCGTCACAGTCCGATAGAGTTTTTCAGCCTCATCCAAAACACCATCGCAGATAAAAATAAAGGCAAAAACAGACTGCTACAAAAAATATAATAAAACTGAGTTAAAATACACACGATGATATAATACAAACACCAGAAGAACGAAACCAAAACTAGTTACGCTAGTACTGAAAGTATAATTCCGAAGAATGTACTCCAAGTAAGAAATTACAAATAAAGTAACGTAGACAAAACTTAGAAGAACAGTCCATCCAAAAATGTCGTTAAAAGCATCGACACATTCTTTTAAGGATATCCAAAGGTTTCTCTCCTTGAAGAAGAAATTGAAGTTATCAATTTTAATAACGGGGTTCAATTTTTGAACTCTATCAATGTATAGTTTGAATTCTTCATTCAAAGCTTTATAATATTCCAGAAATAGTTTTGTTAGTGTCTGTGCAATGCAGTAGTATGAAACGAATGATTGACAGAAAATAATGTCAGCTGTATACAATTTTAAATATTCGTTCACGTATCTACCTTCAAAGTGATTAAAATACATGTCTATCAAAGAAAAAATTAAATTCAGGATCACCATAATCGTGAACCAGGTCAAAAACTGTACATGTATAACTTTTGTGCCAGTAACTGTCAAACTCTTGTCTATTTTCTTAAGAGCCTTAACCAGTTTAATCCATTGATTTGTCCTAAAGAACGACACATGTAGAACAGCAACAATGTTAAAAAAGTAAAAAGAAAAGTCTGTTCCTATGTTCATCAAAAATTTTATGTTTGTTAGTTCTTTATATTCTGGAAACTTGTAAAATGTCGAAACAATAAAACCAAAAGTGTACAACACTACAAGAAAAAAAGAGTACAATTTAAACACTTTGAAATTTGGATCGAGTGACGGCGTCAGAGCCAAGAATTTTCCAAAAAAACACACGCGTTGCAGAAGCTTAAACATGTTGAACTTATCGAAAATGGTGCAGAATTTTATATTGATTGCTTCAAATTAATAATAGTAAATGTAAATGGGCATGTTGTTGAATGTGACCACTATAAAAAATCCATTAGTTCTTGATAATGGTGTGATTACGCTTATGCGCAAAACAAAAATAAAAGCTATTATTAAATAAAGCGACTGTTATGTTGCTTAGATTATTGAAATTTTTGATTCGTATCACTATCAAGCGTATTTGGATGAAATTAATAAATAACAAAAATGTTTCGTGTTGGCCTATTAATATTATTTTTGCGCGATTGAGCTCTATTTGATTGTTTACCACGCCTGTTTCCAAGACAGTACGTGGTGTTTACTAGTTGCCAACGATAAACTCGACGGTAAGTATTTTGGCGTTCTAGAACGGTAAGTAATTTTATTCAAAATTAATTAATTATTACAATAATTAAGTAACAATTAGGTATTTATAACTTATTTTTGGACATAAATGTTGAAGGTACAATTATTACAACTGCCAATTGCCAAAGGAAGCTTATTTTGGAAAACAGACGTAAGACTAGATGTTAGCTTTTTCTTGAAACTCGTGCGACTCTTGTGGATGACCTTCCTTGCCGCTGTAATTAAACAACATCAGTGGACTTGTCCCAACGTCAACATTGTCAAAATTTTCATCCATCACGTTTTCCTTGTCTTCTTGATTACAGGTTGAGGTCGATAGTTTTAAAAATTCTTAATTTTTGTCACCATGAAGAATTTTTTTTGGAAATTTAATCTTGTTTTCTACACTATCTTCAACGTAACTTTCAGCTGTATTTGAAGACTTCCAACCTCCGTGCCTTTTTAGTCCAAGAACGTTTTCACCTGTATTAGCTAACAATGTAGCAGAACTTCGCCGAATTTTCAACGATTTTACATGGCCAAGTTCCAATTGTACCTTTTCCAATTACTTGATTTGTGCATTTCCCATTACGATAATTTAAGAAGAAATGAGACGATTTTGCATTTCCCGGACGAAGGCTTCTATATTTGTTATACATATCCAAGTAGTGAACTTTTTCATTTGGTTCGTTAATAACAACGCATGATCGCTGAATATGTGTCTTCGTTTGAGGAACTTTTACGATGATTAAGCCGTCACGTTCCCCAATGTCTTCAATGCTCATTTTGTACAGCTCCTCTCGTCTTAATGCACCAGCTATACCTAATATCATTCCCACCTAGAGGAAAACAAAACAATATTTATCTGATGTTAATCTGTTATAAAAGTTAATTTACCTTATGCGCTAGAAATTTTTCGTCTGGTGCTTCAAGTAAAAACTTTGTAAATTCTTCTTTGGTAAAAACACTGGCCTTTTTCGGTCGATATCCCACTTTTTTTTTCTTTAACAAAGAAATTAAAGTAAAATATTTCGATATATCAATAGAGTCGTGAAGAAAAATTGTCGACTTTAACATCGAATATTCAGCCCACAGACTTCCTGGAGCTTTCAGTGTCTCATTTCTTCTTACAAAGTACGCCAGCAAAGATTTTTCACAAATAGTTTTATTTTTCCTGGTGCACCAGTCTTTGAAACTTTGATAGGTGTTTTCGTAGCGGTCTCTCGATATGTCCGGAATGAGAGCCGAACGTCCCACATTCCAAGTTTCTTCGACTTCACTTTCAGATCCACTAGATTTACTCATTTTTACTAGATTTAAACGTTAATTGTAAAATTTTACAAAAAACTGTAATGGCTGCGGTTATTTACAAATTTCTATAGCAACGTAATAAAAAACTAGATATTACACAGATACCTATGTTTATCTCTCTATAAATCTGTATTAGGTATTTAAATGCTCTTACTAATTTCAATCGCGCAAAAAACGTCTTAAGTATCACGAACGTTAAGGACGACCGATCTGAGTCGTCGCTAACGCTCCTCCTCCAAACAATTGTCTTCCATCGGTAAAATGTCCTTACCGTTCTTAATACTTAATATACTATATTGAATTTTTTAGGCAATTTGTTAGAAAGAATTTGATAGCAATCAAACCACAGTGAGCACGACGCACAGCGACATGTCAACGTGAAAAATTGGAGTGACATTAGTAAAAATAAAAAACAATTTGTGGTTTTTATTTTTCTTGCAAACAAAATTTTAATATTTATTTGTGAATTAAAGGAATGAAAAAAGATTTCATTCTCGAAATTGTAAGTAATAAATTGCCCAAATTCGTAAATGTTGCCAAGAAATAAGACAATTCGTATTTCTGGATAAAACTTGGTGTGACTCCCATCATGGGAACAGATAGTTGTTAGATGGTACAAAATTTTACAGTCTAAACATTCCGACTTTGAGAAACAAAAGAATTACTAAGTGTACTACATGCCGATGATGGAAATAGATGGACCCACAACACTTTGTTAAATATCTTCCAAACATGTTAAGGATTCATATGCAGACTATCACCAAGACATGATTTTTTTTTTAATAAGCAATCAAAATACGTAATTGCTGCAATTCTAGATTTATTAAAGTTAAGTTTCATCAAAGCATTGAAATTAATCATTACTCCAATGATCAAATGTAAAACTTGTTATAGAGAACATTAAAATGCTTTAAGTAGTTCATTTAAATGTTAGATCTTTGTTCACAGCTTTTGATCACTTTATAGTATATTAAGTACGGAGAACGGTAAGGGATGTTTACCGTTCGAAGACAATTGTTTGGAGGAGGAGCTCAGCGACGATCCTTAACGTTCGACGTGCTTATAACGTTTTTTGCACGATCGGAATTAAAATATACTGAGAATTTAAAACGAGAGAAATACATCGAAATGATCAAAGTAAGTGGTGTGAGTGCTATCACATATATCACTAGGCAACCAATTGGTTGTTTATCAATCAGTAAAAATTTTTCCATAAAATTGTGCGTGGTTTTTGCCGTCTTTTGATTGCTTTGTGCTTCAATCATGAGCGATTTGGAAAGTGAAATAGACGAAATAGAAGCGGCATGGGACATTGGATGTTCAGCGGTAACACCTGATAAGTCAAGAACCCGTTACGAGAATACCTACAAAATTTTCAAAAAGTGGTGCAGTGAGAAAAACGTAGGTATTACTGAGAAGGTTTTGTTGGCTTACTTCGTTAAAAGAAATAGTACGCTGAAGAGCCCAGAAAGTTTATGGGCAGAATATTCCATGCTCAAAAGCACTATATTTTTGTATGATTCTGTTAATATTTCGACATTTTCTACGCTTATTGCCTATCTTAAACGAAAGAATGTTGGTCACAGGCCAAAGAAAGCCAAGATCTTCACGAAGAGTGATATGATTAAATTTTTAAATGAAGCACCGGATGATATATTCCTCATCCACAAAGTAAGTTAAAGAACAATTGTGATAGGTTATTCGTTTATTTTTTTCGCATTTATAGGTTGCCATGAGTCTTGGCGTGGCAGGGGCTTGTAGGAGAGAGGAGCTTTATAACATGAAAATGGCAGGTATTGAAGATCGTGGGGCACTTGTTATCGTAAAAATTCCCAACCCGAAGACCAATATACAACGCACATTCACTGTAACGAGTAAAGCGGATGACAAAGTTTTTTGACTTCGACCCATCAATGCAGTTTCGACACATCTGTTTTTAAATTACCGTAACGGAAAATGCACCCAACAAGTAGTTGGAAAAGGGACGATTGGGAAATGGCCATCGAAAATTGCAACATATTTGAAATTGGAGGAACCAAACAACTATACAGGTCATGCATTTCGGCGCACTTCAGCTACTTTTCTGGTTAATAAGGGAGTTGATGTATTAGGTTTGAAAAGGCATGGCGGATGGAAGTCTTCAACGGTGGTCGAAGGCTATGGCGAAGATTCATTGCAAAATAAGATCGAATTTGCTGATAAAATTTTATCTACTGGTGGTGACGTCGACGTTCGCTTGGATTGTGTTAATGAAAACAAAAATCCCAATGCATCAGTCTCTATTGCTTCCAGTACAAATAAAAAATGTGTAATTTCCATTGTTAGTAATAGCACAAATTGTATTTTTGATATAAAATTGTTCACCAATAAAGATTAAACTAATTTAATTTGGTTATTTGAAAAGGCGTCGGTAAGTATTTTTGTCGTTCAGTTTTTAGATCGGTAAGTAATCTTACGCCTTTTGGTAAACTCCACTTACTGTCATGAAAACACCCACGTTAAACAATCAAAAATGACCGATCGTGCAAAAAGATAAAAAAGATATTTTGCTTACAGAATGTTACGACACATATATGTCAGGTCTGATTTAATTCGTATATCTTTTTTTTGGAATAACAGAGGTAGTAGGGGAGGTGGAGTAGTAATCTACATTAACACGTTCTGTTAAATCAGGTGAAAAAATAGTCTTTATTATTTAGAAATTAAATTCAATAATCTAGTATTTCTTGTTATGGTAAATTATTAATTTTATTTCTATATGAAAATGTACTGATTCTTGAAATGTCAATGTTAATCACTATAATATTATAACAATCCTACAACTTAATGCCTAACATGAAGTTTAATCTCTGCCTTGCCTTTGTGTTTGAAAATTTGATGTACCAATAACAGCGCCCAAATTTATGACATATATTAGTAACCCATAAGACCCGCTATGGGTGTGGACATGCGCACAAACTGAAATTTAAATTGACATTTGGCAAAAACCGCGAATTTTGAAATTAAACAAAAATATGAAAGCTTGATTGTGATTATTGCAAGCGGTTGGGACCTATGATGTGGAAAAAAACAGAAACAAGTGTGTGTCTCGGTTCAAAACAAATAGAGTGGTTAGAAAGACGCAAAAAATTTGCTACTTGTTACAAATTTTCGACAAGTTATGAGATTTATAACTAATAGTTTGGTTTTTAAAATTAAGATTAGCTAAAGTGAACAAAGCAAAGGACCGTTAGAACTGTTCTCTGGTAAGATTCTAGAGGAAACAAAATTTGGCTCTCGTAAATGAAAAAATGTATCCTATCACAATTACAATTCTGGCTGGAACAAAATCCAGAGGGATCTCTGAAAAATTACTGTTCTTTTCAAAACAAAACACAAATATACTACTTATCATGGAAAATGCAACATCCAGAAATAGTGAATATATTTTGAAGAAATTTGGTGCAATAATTGGATGTTAATCAAAGATAAAACGATGAGAATTTGAAACAAATATCTGAAGAAAATACCCGTATCTTTTAGATTATTTTTTATTCGAACATGCATTTCTTTTTATTCTTGACGATCAGTTATCATCAATAACTTGAGTATATCGCAGTATTTAAAGTTAATTAGTGCTACACTATGCCCCCAGTACGAAAACAGGCCCATTATCAGCACGTAACTCAATTTGAAAGAGGTCGTATTATCGAAATGCGAGAAGCAGGTCTTTCATATAGGGCTATCACTCATCATGTGGGACGAAATGTGACCACTGTGTTACGGTGTTGTCGTGCCTGGTTTGAAGAAGGAAGACACCAGCGTGTTAGAGCTACTGGTCCAAGAAGGAGGACTATAGATCGACAAGAACGCTCTCTTCGATTTTTGGCCCTTAGAGATCGATTTTCGACAACTCGTGAGGTAGCAAATGCTTGATACGGCGCAGTAGGAAGACCAATTGCAATGTCATCAATTTACGGGCGAATAAGGTCATTTGGGATACGATAGTACCGTCCACATTTAGTATTGCCTTTAACTCCACCTCATCGGTGTAATGAGAGAATTAACTGGGATGAGCATGGAATTCGGTCATCTTCAGCATATGAAACAATCAAAGTACCACAAATGTACCGCGTAAGTCGATCAATGTTAGATCTCATCAATTAGGTGTAGCCAGCCATCAATAAATACTTGGTGATTCATAATACGTCTTTTTCTTCAATTAGTCGGAGTTAACAGTCACAATTTATCTCTTGGAATATTCTTTTTAGTTTTGGGTTTTGTTCCAATTTCCAGGTTTATGTAGGGTTCTCATTTTTAAAACCATGGCCTTTGAATCTCGATTTAGCTTCATGTATTTATATATAAATTGGCTTTCGGTTTGTGCGTTTAGCAAATACATAGATTGATAATCGGCCAAAAATGGTTTGAACTGCGGACTTAGTTTTCCGAAAAAGGTACAGTGGTCCTAGCTGCAGAAACCAAGCACTAGAAATTCTAAGCGTATTTGGGCTTTGAACCAACCAACTTCTAAACCTTTCATTTCCTCAATATTTATACATACACACAACACACATTATCATCACTTGCTCTCTTCCTTAGCCACCCGTAGATCTAATACGGGTGATCACTATTAATTAATTTATTACCCACGCGGATACGAGCAAAACATATAACACAATAAAAATAAGGTGTAGAATTTTCTGTTACCTTCTAGAGGTCCTTGATGTTTCCATAAATTTGAAAGAACATTTTATGCGAAAGCACAAGAAGCTAAATGGCAGTTCAGACCAATGCTAACCAAATAGCATACACAGATTAGACGCTTTTGATTACGAAAAGCAGTGCATGTGTAACAGATTTTGAAAGAGTTACGTCGTCTTTAAATAACTCGGGTTATAGCAATTATCTCAGTTTTTCCCAAAAACTTTACAAAAACTATGGGCATAATTCCATTTGGTACGAAAGATTACAATCATTGAGTTGGGTACTCCGTGAGACTTAGTTACTAAATTTACATATTTTGTCAGGGGCGAAACAAATTACAAACCCTTTCCTTACACATACACAACAACAGCAACAATTTATAAACTTAGAAAATATCGCTCTAAATAATAACAAGTTAAAATGGTCTAGGTACTACAACCAGTGCTCTCTTGGCAACGTTTTCAGCGACCCCTCTTCATCTTTCTCTAAATGCCCTCTCACCCTTTCTTCATTTTACTACATGTTTAGTAGCGCCATCTTATTCCCTTTCGCCATTTTGTGGAACTTGGACTCGTGTCTTAATATGAGTTTTATAATAGCTATTTATACAATAATTAAGTTGGAAAAAGTTATGTTTAGCCGTTGTAGACATAAAATTTTTTAGATACGTAAACCGAAAAACAAGTTTTTCCCAACGTGTTGTACACAAGATTTTATTAAACCCGATAAAAATTACTCATTTTTTAATCATTATTAATATTTTGCTTACAATTTTAAATATGATAATCAAGTTCCTTTTGATAATGAATCTGTCATTGCTATGGAAATGAGAAGTAAACAAAAAAAAATACAGTTTTTTCAAATTTGTGCAAATATGCAATTAATTGCTTAAAAAACATCTAAAGAGTCTACTATTATCTAAAGAGTACTATTCCCTGCAGCCTTCACGAATTGAAAATACAAGATTTTTATTGGCTACCGTAATGGCAGATGTACGAGACAAGCTGTGGAGATCAACACCTTTGCTGCAATACCACAGAAAATTGTACAGTTTTTAAAGTTACAAAATTCTTTGACGTATACTGGACTTTGCTTCAGGAGGACGTCAGCAACACTACTTGCAGACGCAGAATCACTCTTTTAAAGCGTTATGGGAATTGAAAATATAGTAGCGTCGCTGAATTGTACATCGGAAACTCCATTGAAAATTAACTAAAAATACTCTCCAAAAGAGTTGGGGAGCCTCAGTCACAAAATTGTGGTAAACTACTGTGTTGTGATGACTCCGGGCCTTCTGCCGGATTGGAATTGGGACACAGGAACAGAGTAACATACTAAGTTCATCTAATTGACTTTTTGGAAATTGTTCTAATTTTCTAGTTAACATATATAAAAATTAAAGTTTTTATTGATTTTTTTTGTCTTATGTTTCCATTCTGGTCTAGAAAAATTCAACTTTTTCGCATCCAATTGTGTAGTGAAAAATCGAAGAACTTCTAACCGGATTTAACAAAAATGACTTTTTAATACATTTTAATTAACTGATATATTTTTCTGAATTTATGATTTAAAAAAATAGATTGCCATGCTTGGGTTCAAAAAAAAGTATTTACTAAATTAATTTGAGCAGGATAAAGGCTTTATTTTTTGGCAACCATTAATTTACAAAAAAAGTTTGATTTTGATCTCGCTGAATTAATATATCCAATCAAATTACGTACGTAATCACAAATTTAAAATTGCTGCTGGTTTCTATTGTAGCAAGCCACCTTTGCTGCTGGTCTCAATGGATAAAAATTAGACAAGGAGGTTTTTAGTGACATAAAAATCCCCTAAATTTAAAATTTTAGTTGGTAAATTTTGTAAAATACAACCACATGCAGCAAAAATAATAGTTTTTGTTATTTTTATAAGAATAAATTGAACGGAATAATTAGCAGAAAATGTTTAAATCTAAGATTACGGAAGTAGTTTTTAGAACTAAAACGAAAAGTCCCTAGTTTGGTGCTTTTGTCTCCAGTTTACGTTGAGTGTTTGTTTTAATTTTAAATTTATAACCTACCTTTTAAACAAATTCAGATCATAATCGTTCAAATTTATTCAATGGAAGTGGTATGTTGAAAATGAAGATTTTAATAAACACAGGACAGTGTTATTAGTGTTGACTTTTTGCGTATAACGGTAAAAAAAAAAAACAAAAAAATTCGTGTGCTCAAAGCGGCAACGGCTAGTGTTTCAGACCCCTTCAAATATGGCAAAATTATCAGAATCATAGTATTAATTAGCCAAAATTTGTGTGGTTTATCAAAATTTCAAAAATGAACTTATTACTTTTCAAGTTGTGACATTAGTGACCGTTACAGCAACAGATTTCAACTACAAAAAATGGTCAGACGGAAAAGATACCGTAAAAATTGCACGAAAATTGTCGTTCAAGACGACGAAGAGGACGACACTCTTGTCCCCGATGGAGAACAGACAGAATATGCCAAGACTTCTGTACCACTCACCCCTCAATGCACCCCCAAGGAAACGTCGGATCGCAACAAGTCGCGTTCGAGCATTAAATCTACCCCCGTGACTACCAAAAGAACAAGTAATAGACATAGGAGGAGTAGTTTCAACAGGACAATGAATGTAACAAATCTGAATATTTTATTTGACTCGAGTTATATTACTCAAGGTACACCGCCCCCAACTGAGGAGAAAAAGGGTGTGTTTACTCCTACATCGAACGGGAGCACTCAGACGATACATATGGAGGAGGTGAAATCCAATCAAACGATCGTGGAGACTCCAAAACTCAGCCAGTTGTCCATGTTTGAAGAGTTTGTGTCGCAAATGAAATCGCCTGACAACTCAAAAAGTAAAATACATTACTTAGATTCTAACGTAAATATAAATCCGTATGTTCGCAACTCCGACGTTAGGTTGATCAACAAAGATCCTAGTATGAGCGAACTTTCATTTTTCACTCCACAGTTGTTTAATTTAAAGTTGGCGTCAACACCCATCGAAAAAATTGCAACGAAAATTATGAAGGATTCGCCAATCAGGGAGAGTCCTAACAACGTCAAAAATACTAATGTCGAGGCTGTCAAAGTAGACAAAATTTCCAATCTTGCGTTTCAGTCTACACCACCAACAAACACCACGGACAAGCAAAATCTCATTAATTTACATCGCAGCAAAACTATTTCGCCTAAAACACGCCCTCGAAATTTCACGATAGTTCATAATTATTCTTCGAAGTCTAATAAGGGTTATCAAACTTTTTCAACAGCTCAGTGTGAGAATGGAATTGAGGTGATTTTTAACAGACTGAAGAGGCTGAGTCGTACATCGGTTCGTTGGACGTCTAAGATTGTGGATTGGTGCAACTATATTGGGGTCATTTTGATAAAAGTGAGTAATTTTATTTTTATAATATGAAAATTGGTGTGGGAATTTTTTATTAACTTATCTGACATTCACTTTATGAATAACTAATGAGTGGAATGTTAATTCAGTCAAAATAACTCTCAAAGAACTCAAAATTGGCACAGACTTTAAATACACCATTACAAATAAAAGGTCAAAATTTCCCATAGATCCTATTTGAGCTAAAAATTTTCTTCAAAGTCAAAGATAAAAAAACGTTTCTTTACATGTAGGTACCATATCGCTTAAACAGTAAGTGTAATCGTAAAAATAGTTCATACAAATTTTGTAGATTATGCATTTCTCTACAAAAAAGGTCTTATTACTTTTTTTTGCAAAAAATTTTCATTTATGAGATCGCGAGAAATTCGTTCGCTGGTGTGATTTCGAGAAACATCAGCCTGCTACCCCAACATTTGAACAATTTTCTCAAAGTGATATAAGTTTGCGTTAATTGTAGTAAGTAGTACCTAAAAGCAAAATTGTTTTTGAGTTTAAAAATTAGAAAAATCGTTGTCTACTCTACATAATTTGGACTCTTCCAAACTACTTTCGAGGAATAAGGATCAGGCTAATGTCTGGATGATGGCTGCAGAAAAGACGATCTTTGTAAATATTTCAGCGCAATCAATTAAATCATAACGTTTTTGTGTTTCTGTTTGATAATTGGTTGTGGCACCTTTTTTTTAATCAGTAGAAAACGGTATGATCAAACAAGTTTAGATAGATCGTGGATTATATGTACCTCTAGAGGACATCTCATTAAAAAAGTGCCAAGCACTGTTCCTCGAAGGTGGTGTGGAAAAAAGTACATATTATGTACGCAAGTCAAAAACGATTTTTGGAAAATTATTTAAATGATGGCAATGTAGACAGTTGTTTTTTGAAGCTAAACAAACGAAGGAACTTAAAATCCCGATAAATGGAAATTTGTAGGAAAACAGAAATAAAAATAAAACTTTTTTGTAGAGAATCGCATAATCTACAAACTATTTTACAATAACACTGAGCGTTTAAGAGATATATGCGAAAAACCGTTTTTTTTTTATCTTTAACTTTGAAGAAAATTTTTATTTTAATGGGGACTTTTGACGTTTTTGTTGCAATAATGTATTTAAGGCCTGTACCAGTTTTGAGTTTATGCGAAGTTCTGTTTTTTTTTGTCTGTTTCAATTTTTTAAAGTTCGTAAACTTATTTCTTTTTTCCTTTCTTTTCTATATTTCAATTATATTGGTTTTAATTTGTGTGTGTAATTGGAGGCATTATCATACTCTTGTTTTTATTCTTTATATTATTTTTCTTTTGCTCTTTTCTGACGTGCCCTTGTTCAGGACCTAAGCTTGGTGCTTTTGTTTTCACATTCTGTATATACTTTTCAAATTATTGATTAGTAAACACCATTGAAAAGTTTATTTTCCTTTTATCACAAGTGACACACATGGTTGACCCATTTTGTCGGTCCTTCTATTGGTTTCATTGAATTTCTAAGTTTTATTTTCTATGAATATTCTATTATTTTTATTGTCTATTTTATTTTTATGAATATTGTTTCTGCTTTCTCATTTATTGCAAGATCAATTTTTCCTGTTTTTTTTTTGAAAAAAAAAATTCTTCACATGTTTTAAGGTGTTCCTTGTAATTTAATCTACTTTTTGTCAACAATTATCATTATTTTGGTCCTGTTGATCTCCTCCTTTGATCTCCTCTTTTCAGGGCCTATTAAGCAAATATGTATCTCTGTATCTCTTTGTTCTTGTTTCAGAGTTTTTATTGGCTTATCTTTGTCCTAGTCTTATTTTTTTATTCTTTTTTGACATTTGTGTTTCGTACCCTTCTTCAGTTTGTATTTTGCGAGACCCATGGCATCTATAGCCGAATCACCTTTTTTTATTCTTTTCTTTATTGGTTTTATCTCTAAATTTTGCTAGTATTTTTCGTTTTTTATGTCACCTTTCTTGGTTTTATTTTCTATTGTCATTCTGTCGTTGTCCATTTCTTTTTTCGTTCTTTTCAAGCTGAAAATTTTTCCTGCTTTTTTCATTCTCTCAGTGAATTCGTAGTTTTGTATTGTTTCCAAATATTTCTAGTTGTCTACCTGTCCTGGTTCGTTTCTTGTGGTGTTCTTGTGTTTTTTTTGCAGTTGTCAATGTTTTGATCTTTGCGAGCTAATCTTTATTAATTCATTGTTTTAATTTTCTGCTTTTTTAGCGTTTAACATTATTGAGAATAATAGTGGGCTTAGTACACAACCCTGTTTCACTCCTATTCTTATTTAAAATTTACTGCAATCGTTGTGTGGGTTCTTAACTTCAGACATTGAAACAAATTCGATACGTCTTTGGCTAGCAATATTCTCTCATTTCTTTGCATTTTTAAGTCGATCTGTGATTTATGAAGGTTAAATATTCTCTACGTAGTAATTCTCTTTCCATTTCTTCTAAAAAAAATTGGCCAACCTAGTTTAACTTTTTCTGACAAAAACCAGCTTATGAATTTTGTTTCGATCTCTTCCTCTCTCAACCAAATTAAACTGAAAAACTGGAAAGTTTACATTTTTATAAAATCTTATCTTTTTTGCCCATATCAAAATAAGTATAATCCAGTAATCCAAGTTCTAATGTAATTTTTCTTTCTCTTTTTTTTTTAAGAGTCTGTCATCAATCGGCAACGTTTTTCGCACGGAGTCGAACTCTCAACCGTCTGCAACCACAATCTGTAAATGCTCTGATTACGAGCGTCTACAAAAAGAATCAAAGGAATGTATAGAGCTCCTCCAAGCCGAAATACGTGAAGTGAAACAAGCACAAGAGAGAAACTATCATTTACTGTTAGATAAATTTGACAAAATTTGCCAAGAATTACGTGACATTCGTCCGGAAGTCGACGATCTAAAGGACCGTGTCAAAAAAACTGAAAAAACTCCACCTCTTCCGTCATGTAGCGCAGCACCACCTCCACCTCCTCCTCCTCCACCACCTCCGCCACCTCCACCTCAAATTTTAAACAAAATCAGCCCTCCAAAGCAGAAAAAAACTACAAACAAAAGCAACAAGGAGAATTCCCGCCCTATTATCTCTTTGGACGACATTTTAAAAGTGAAATTAAAGAAAACGGCGGTTTGGATATTTAACTATATTTGTGGATGTTTTGTTAATTGATAATTTTCAGGACCGGCCTGTTAATCATCGGCGTGTTTCTCAGCCTATGATTTCTACAGATATGTTGCAACAAGTGAAGTTAAAACCGTCCTCACGACCGCAGACTCCTGTTAATGAGGTTCTGTCGACAAGTCCACACTCTAGTTTGGCGAGGATATTGACCGATAATGCCGTATGCAAAGTTAAAAGGCTTAGGAGAATCGGGGGGTATAGCTTTGATGATGTTTACAGGCGCCAGCCGATGAAAATGGGAAGGGAGCAGACATTCCATTGAATGGCGTAATGGTATAATTTTATTGTTTTGTATGGTTTATTATATTTGAAATTTTTATTAACAATATTTCATGGTTATAGGGGCGGTGCTCCGTTGATGGTTGAGGGTTTAAAACTCAGCTACGGAGCACGTCGACGTGCTGCGTCGCTGAGTTTTAAACTGTCAGATTTTATAATTTTATATTCTGATTGTTTAAAACTTATAAACGGGCACCGCCCCTAGAACCATGATGAAATACTCAATTTTATATCTATATACATATATTTATAACGCGTCACATTATGTAACGATAATTAATTAATTGTGATATATTAAAAAGCATTATATTTTTAACTTGATAGCTTGCATAACCCGTCGGCTTCCTCAATCCTTTACTTCTATTCTGTAAGTTGGTTCGCATTTCTTACAGGTTGGTAGCGCTGTTGTCTATCTATTTTAACATTTATAATATAAATAACAGGCAATTATCAACCCAGTTCAAATTTTCAAGCTTGCTAGATCTTGCTTTTATTCCGTTATATGGTTTTTGCAAGAATTGCGGTTATTTTTTCCCGCAAGTGGATATTGTACGGAGCGTTAGCGTGAGAAATATGTTAAAACAAAGTAGCCGTTCGCAATAATCGGAAGGTGATTTTATCGTGTCTTCAAAAATAAAAGTACCTGACAATGGAAACGGGCTCAGTACTAATCCTATTTTCATTCCTGTCTCGCTTTCGAGTTCCCCGGATTCTTTATTTGTTCGTACTGTATTTTAGTCATTTTTATACTCTGATTTTATTTCTTCAATAGTTCGTGTGTTTCTTTTTTTTTGTTTCCCTATTCAATAATTTATCTCTCATTTTGCCATTATTTTTCTTGTGTATAATTCGGCTGTTCCGTGTGTTTGTTTCAAAATATTCTATTATTTGTTTTTAATTTTTGATATTTTCATAGTTTCTGGTTTTCACTACACCTTTTCCTAATCGTTTGGATTAATCAGAGACTCTTGTTTTGCTTTCGTAATCTCCACTTTTATTTTATTTTGTATTTCGTTATATTTTTAACACATGTTTTATTGTTGTCTTTACTAGTGTCTTTTTTTTTGTATTATTTCTCTAGTTTTGATTATGTATTTCATCATTTTGTTTTTTTTTGTTCTATCACTTTCACAACCACCCAAAATAAATTTGGTCTAGTATTTTTAAATTTTTGTCTGCCTCAATGCTGAGTTCCATTTCTCCGTTTCTTAACTGTATCATTTCATTATGTTTTCTCTGACATTTAGTGTATTTTCTGTCGTTTTCACATCCTCTTCCATTTTATTAATCCATCTTTACCTCGTACTTTCCTTCGTTTCTTTCTTGATTGACTTCCCTTTCGGAACCAATTTTGGCATCCTTGGCCACACGACCTGACCATCTGAGTTTTTGTGTCTTAATTAGTGCTCCAGTTTCTCGTTCCACTGTTTTTTTCCATAATTCTCCCCAATTCTTTCGCAGATTCTACTAAAAGGGAAGCTATGCCTTGACGTTTTTTTGATTTTTAACACTTTCTTTGTTAGTCGTTTGTATGTCTCTCTACCTTTTGGTGTAAGGCCAAAGTGAAGTTAACGTTAGTTCTTCAACATTTTTCGTTCATTGTTTTCTATTCTGGGTCGAGTTTTTAGTTTTTTCCATTTTATCCCTCTTCGTTTTGCTGTTTCCTTAATATCGTCATTCCATTCTATTCCTTCCCATATGATTTTTCCTTTTACACGGTCAAACGGTTTTTCAAGGTCTGTCAAGCAAACATATACTTTTTCTTGTGCCTTCTTTCTTGGTTTTATCATAAGAAAATATGATTTTATTTATTTATTCTTCCATTGTATCATTGTCCGTGTTTGGCTGTTGTACGTTATTCTTGGCTTTTCTACTGTTCCATTTTGATATACTTCGGGTTTTCTTTTTTTCTAGAAACGTTTTCATCATTAAGTTGATTTTTTTTTCTCGCCTTTTGTCATCGTTTTGAATTGTTCCCAAATATATATACTTCTTCACATGTCCTGTTTTTTTCCTTACTGTTGTAATGTCGACTGTTCTCTTTTCTTTTGAAAATATCAATGTTAATCTGATGTTTATTTTTATTAATTGCTTGTCTACATTTTCTATATATTATTTTTGTAAATCTGCTGTTATAACTAATATAGTCCTATCATCCGCAAACATCAGTTTACTCAAGTAAGCCAATATCCATTTTTTATCAGTTCCATGATTTTCTTAGTTTCCTTTATACCTTCATCTATTATCGAGAGGAATAATGGACTTAAAACATAAGCCTGGTTCACTCCTATCCTTTTTAAATTCCCTAGAACTTAAAGTTCCTTAAATCCACCCCTTTTAATTCTTTTTTATCTTCCTTTTTTGTCTTCTAATTAGGTGGATTTCATTTCTATATGTAATTTGTAGGTATTCTTATTTTCTGAGTTTTCTTTGTTTTTATTTTTCCCCTTTTACTCTACTTATTTGCCGTCCTTTAAGATCGAAGCTTGAAAGTTGTAGTGTTCTAAAGTACTTTTTAGATTAGTATATTGGTAACAACACTGTCTAGGTTTATTACCACCACTAGGTTGGCGCACCTGATTATTGATGTTACACCGATCAAAACATCAATAAAGTGCGATTTCTTAAGAATACTACTGTTACAACACAACTCATTAGTTGTGATGCACCAAAACTTCACGTAAATGTCCCCCTAATACCCCACATTAACATTATGTGCATAACCTCTGTGACCGGGTGAACATAACCTCACTCTACGATGGGAATCGACTTCGATATTTTAGAACACTGTAAAAAGGTACGAGCAGATCACGGTCCTCCATACACTTGCCCTATTGAAAAGTGCGGCCGCACGTACAAATCCGTTTGTGGTTTACAATATCATTTAAAAAGTTACGATCATGATAATCCGACTCCTTTACCGCCATGCACTCCTAGCACCCCTAAGAGTAAAAAGGGGCGAGCTAGGGCTACACCGGCTACGGTGCCGTCTGCTCCAAGTGTGCCTGAACCTTTAACGTTTGAAGAAGCTCAGAAGATGGTACAGTTTGATATTAATGGACAGGTGGTGAGATGGAATATAAATGACCCATTGGATATGGTGTCAAAGGAAGAATTATCAGATGATGACATTCCAAATGTTGAGAGAATCGAGCAAGCCCAAGGTTTGTATGTTTTGGTTTGTACTAAATATAATAAGAGTGAGTTTGTAGAGCCATCTGCACAGTTGCCTGAAGCTAGCTATAAAGAACATGATAATTATAATATTTGTGATGCCCCATCGCGGCCGAACGCTTACATTAGATTTATAGAGAAGAGTGTTGAAGAGTTAGATGGAGAAGTATTGAATTCTAGACTGTGATTTTTGAGACTGACGTTAAAGTTTTAGGTTGAGTACGACGTGGATGAAGAGGACACCACTTGGTTGGCTTTAATGAATGAAAAACGGGAGGCTGCAGGTTTAAGTCCCGTCTCTGTAGACTCCCTAGAACTCTTGATGGACCGTTTAGAAAAAGAATCTTATTTTCAGGTAACATGCCACTGTATCTTAACTCTTGTATCTGCAATCTGTGTGTTGTTTTAAAGGTCTATCACGTTAATGGTCAGGTTTGCACTTAATAAATTAACTTCCATCAAATTTCAGATTGTACTTGAGATATGTTTCAGGCTTCAGTTAATGGCCACACAGGGGCGGTTGTGGATGATGATGCTGTCTGCTGCATTTGTATGGATGGAGAATGTCAAAATACTAATGTGATTTTATTTTGTGACATGTGTAATCTTGCCGTGCATCAAGATTGTTATGGGGTTCCGTATATACCAGAAGGCCAGTGGTTGTGTCGACGGTAAACACCAGTTGTTTATGTATCAAATGGTTAAAGTGAACTTTTCCAGGTGTTTGCAATCGCCAAGTCGGGCGGTCGACTGCGTTTTGTGTCCTAATCAAGGTGGTGCCTTCAAACAGACAGATCGGGGCCACTGGGCTCATGTTGTCTGTGCTTTATGGATACCTGAAGTGAGATTTGCGAATACAGTGTTTTTAGAACCTATTGGTATATTGTTTGTATGCGTCGTCACTCTTCTTATTATGTTTTTATAGATTCCATTGAAACCATTCCAGCAGCTCGTTGGAAGCTGACTTGTTATGTCTGCAAGCAGAGAGGAGTGGGCGCTTGTATACAGTGCCATAAGACTAATTGTTATTCAGCTTTTCACGTGACGTGTGCTCAGCAAGCCGGTTTGTACATGAAAATGGATACTGTTAAAGATACTGGGGACTCCCAGCCGGTTTTGGTACAGAAAATTGCATATTGCGATGTGCATGCTCCAGTTGAAACTAGTAAGTTTGCAGAATATCTGTGTTCATTTACATTTATTATAATATGTGAGTTTCGAAATTCGCGCCTTCTTAGCGCGTCGTTGATCTTCAAATCTGAGTTTCAGGTTTCACAACTTGAATTTAGGTTTTGAAAATTTCAGGTTTAGACTGTGGATGATGTGATGTAGCTTATCCGCTTTACTTGAAGTTTCCAAATATTCATGTTTATATGCTCCTAGATCTAACTTTTTGAAATATATATATTTTTTGGTTCTAAATATTTAAGATCTAAGTTGAGGCTTTACCAAAGAAAGCGTGTTTTTCATCTCCCTTTTTATAAACACTTATTTGGATTTAGGCTTTTTAGGTCGTAGGTTTTGCGATTTGTAATAACAATTACATTCCTTGAGTTTTCAGATATACGAATTTACATGTTACAAAGTTAATCTTCTTTGAATAGTATTTCATTTATAAATATTTAATATCTGATTGTGAGTTGGGGACCAGGCTTTATAAAGTTTTAAGATTTAGACAATAAGTTTTGTAACATTGCTGTTTTTATTTTTTAGGTTTAAGTAACCGTATAGATTTTATTATATATAAAAATATATATAAAAACCTTTGCCTCCAGATCTCATAGTTTGAGGTTTAGATTCAGGTTTTACAAACTCTAATTATTTGGATTGAGGTTTTGACACTTGAGTTTCGTGGAATTTGTGATGTAGGAATTCAAATTTCTTTAGGTTTACAAATATTTACAAATACGTTTTTAAACTTAGCTGATAAGATAGTTTTTTATTTCTAAGAATTCCAGATTTAGGTTTTCAAAGTTCATCGTTTAAGTTCAGATAATTACTTCAATAATTTCATAATTTTAGGTTTCAAAAAATTCTGTTTTTAAAATTCCAATTAGTTAACATTTTATAGTATTTGAAAGTCTCCAGATTTCGGAATTTCAGGTTCAGGTTCAGGTTCAGGTTTTACAAATTTGCAAAATCTAATTATTTAGATTTAGGTTTTGGAACTTTTAGATTTAATCCGTTTATTTTATTCTCAAGAAATTAAAATTTCTTTAGATTTTCAAATATTTATATTTATTATTTTTCAGCTTTTCTTTTTTTGCAATAGTTTTTTGTGTTTAACTATTTGGGATTTGAGTTGAGGCTTACTAAGTCTTTTTTTTTAGATTTAGGTTTAGGGGGTAAGTTTTGTAATATCACAATTTAAATTTTTGTTTATTTAAAAAAACATTTATTTATAGGTTTACAGTTTTTTTTAAACGTTTAAAAATATTTAAAAGTTTTGATTTGAGATCTCATAATTTAAGGTTTATAAACCTAAATAATTAATAATAAATTTATTATTTTAAAGCTTTAAGGTTTAATTCGTATTTTTTGTGCTCTAGGAATTCAAATTTTTATATTTAAAAATTTTTAGGTTTCTTTTTTCTAAAGTGATTCTTCGTGATTAATATTATTTGTATTTGCATTTGACTTGAGGGTTCACAAAGTCTCTTTACATTAAGGTTTTGAAACTTCTCCGTTTAGCTTTAGACAATTAATTTTATAAAACTATCTCTATATTTTTTGGGTTTTCAACAACTGTTGTTCACAGGTTTTAAAGGTTTTATTAGAGATTAAAAAAAAACTTTTGATTCCAGAGTTTAGAGTTTTTGGGTTTGTGTTTAGGTTTTTTAAATTCCCTTTTTGCACGTTTAGATTCAGGTTTTGAAAACTTTAATTATTTATATGTAGACTTTGAAGCTTTGAGGCTTAATCCATAAATTTTGTGCTCTATGACTTTAAGGTATAAGTTTGCAGGTTTGCTTTTTTTAAATAGTTTTTCGTTCTCAAGTACTTAGGATTTTGTAGGATTTCGGTTGAGGCTTTACAAAGTTTGTTTTTACATTTAGGTTCTGAAAGTTTACTATTTAGGTTTACGAAGTAGTTTTAAGTTTTAATGTGTGGATTTTGTCCTATAGAAATTAATTTTTTTTTTTAAAGTTTGTAGATTTTGTTACATAAAATAGTTTTTTGATTCCGACTGTTTAAGATTTTGGTTGAAACTTAACAAACTCTTTGTTCACATTTAGGTTTTGAATCTTCATCGTTTAGGTTCAGACAATAGTTTTTCTAAAAAAGCTTTTCTATATTACTTAGGTTTTAAAATTTTCTGGCTTCGGGTTCAAAACTGTCAGTTTTTTTTCTAATGTTGAAGTTTAGACTCAGTTTTCAATCTTAAGATCTCAGATTTTACAAAGTCAAATTGTTTGAGTTGTGGAATTTGATTCCTAAACCGTGAATTTTGTAATTTAATAATTTCAAATTTCATTGGCTTTTCCCATATTCTTATTTGTTTGTTGCAAGTTTGCTTTTTTTGGAAAAAAGGTTTTTTCTTTTAAGTAATTAGGTTTAGGGTTGAAGCTTTTCAAAGTCCTTGTTGAGAATTTGGTTTTTAAACTCTCACATAATGTGCAATTTTTAGGTTTTAGAACATTTTTGTTTTTTGTATTGCAGATTTTCAAATATGCTGATTATGATTACGTTTTCAAATACTTAAAAATATTAAAATTTTAGCTTTATTTTATTATTTATTTAGCTATTTTTCGGGCTTTAAAGTATTCATATTTGTAGATTTTGGATTTTGTATATTGGAATATCCTCCCGTTTCCACAAATTATTTACAAATAATATAATATTGAGATGAATTGTTTTGTAACTAAAATATTTTTAAAGCAGATGATGCGAAAAAGGAAGATGCTCGCCAAAAAATGAAAAAAGCTCGCAAGATGCTGGCGAAGAAACGTACTACAGCTCCTGTGATTCTGATTCCCACTATTCCTCCTGAACGAATACAAGAAATAGGAGCTTTGGTAACAATAACGAAAAAATCTCAGTTTATTCAACGTTTAATCGCTTATTGGACATTAAAACGACAATTTCGAAATGGCGTACCTTTACTGCGACGCTTACAAAGTGCTCAAGGGGGTCCTCGTGATTCTAATACTAGCAATGTAGATACCATCGAATTGTGTCGGCAGTTGAAATATTGGCAGTGTTTAAGGCAAGATTTGGAAAGAGCAAGGTACGTTTTAATTTAAAATCTTGAGGAAGTTGGTTCTCCTAACACATCGTTTAGGTTGTTGTGTGAATTGGTTCGAAAACGAGAGAAGATTAAACTCGAAGCCATCAAGATAACGGAAAAGTGCCTCAACATCGAATTGAAGCCTCTGGAGGCGAGTTTGAGGGTTGTGCTAGACTTAGTAGCTGCCAAAGATACCAATGAAATTTTCAGCGAACCGGTGGATTTGGAGGAAGTTCCAGATTATACGACAGTTGTGTCAGATCCCATGGATTTAAGCACAATGCGGAAGAAGCTGGAGGACGGTCTCTACCCAGATTTAACATCCATGGAAAAAGACTTTGATCTAATGATTGCCAATTGCCTAGCTTACAACAACAGAGATACTGTTTTTTATCGGTAAGTAATTTCGCTTTAGTATCATTGAAAATATTGTTTTTTCTTCAATTAGTGCTGCGATAAAAATGCGAGATCAATGCGGTGCCATCTTTCGCCAAGCTCGGAAAGAATTAGAAGCTTGTGGTCTTTTAAATGAATCAAAGCCAAATGGTGAAAATGTCGGTTCTGGAAACGAAGAATCGTTGGCTTCCGACATCGATAAAGAATTAGAGAGTTTGCAAGGAAAGGTTGGTTCTGATGTGGTCAGTAAACTCGAGGAGTTATTGGTGAAGAGTCAGGCTTTAAAACATGGACTAGCAAGAGCTAAGCGGGTGAAAATGGTGAGGAGCGAGTTGAATAAGGCGAAAAAGAACTTGGCAAATACGGATAGCTCACAATCGGATGGGGACAATGACGGGGGAGATACGAAGAATAGTTCACAAAGTGCGGGTGAGTGTTTTTTTTTTCTTTAAATGTCTTTTAGACGTTTATGAAAATCAGTTGAATATTTTGAATATGCACGGGGTCTGCCCACACTTTCGTCCTTTCCCTTTTTATACTTATGCTAAAAAGGGTAGAAATATTGGGTATTATGAATTACTTTACACGCATATTGTGGTTTACCAGTCAATACTCTAAATCTTATCAGAAGATGCAATATTAATAAATTAATTTCTCGGGAGCATATGTTTTAATTTATATTTTTATGCTTTTTACTGCAAAAAGTTAAAAAAAAAAACAATAAAATAAAAAAAATTCAACAACCTCACACCATGCGTTGACATAACAAATGACAGATTATTCCACAAATTCCAAAAAGTCAAATTTACACTATCCAATTTTGAAAAATGTGCACTAGGGAGTGGACGGATAGGAATTAATTTGATAGTAATTTATATATAATAATTTGCAAATTGAAATTAATCATTACTTAAAAGAAATAATTACCTCTAAAGAGAAATATCAAACACGAGACAATGTGTTAACTACAGTCATATTGAATCTCAGAAGGATATCATGGATTTCCAAAATCGAAGCTTAAATATCTTTTGTTTATTTATTTTTTTGTAAATAAAGTAATTGAATATGTACTAAGCAAATTTTACATAGACATCAAACAAAAATATGCTGTCAGTTAAAAGTGATGGCAGAATAAAAAAAATGTTTTTTTCTGTAAAGTATGTCATTCTTAATAAAGTTACTACACACCTTCACAACCTTTGCTATTCTGTAAAAAAGTGTTTATGGCAACAACGTGATTAACCAGATTTTTGTTAAGTAAAAACTTTTCACCAAATTGCTCTACTGTAAGTAAAATTCAAATCACGGTTACTATGACAAAAGTTGTCACAATTATTATTATTTGTCACTGGAGAATGACACTTCTGTCAAATGTGTGAAGGTGATTTAAAGTGAAAGTGAAAGATCAAGAGAGAAACATGCAAGTTGAATTACGTGCATTTTTTAGTATCAGTTTATAGTTTCATGGAATGGTTTTGGACAAGAAAAAAAGGGGAAGCAAAGTGACAGCTCAGAATGAAATTCTAACTGATTTCCTCTCAGTTTGTACATTAAATTATAAAATCCTTTGCTATTGAAATAAGCCAGTGCTGATTGCAGAGGATCATTTGTAGATGGAGACACAATTGCAATATGTTTACAATCAATTGCTCTTAAAATTTCCGGAAAATTAAACTTATTTCGAAAACTTAACGAAATAAAAAAACACTATCAGTAGGCAATTTTACATAACGTGGAAGTTAATGCACAGCAATTATTTCAACGATTTCTGCTATAGTTTTGATAAGTGTGTTTTACGCCATAGCGATATGGTTATCAGCACCAACACCAACTTGATATGCTCCTTGAGTTAAAAAATAAAAAGTCGATAAAACCTAAAAAGTATTAGCTTGTTATTTTCATATGTATATGTGTCTCCTTTTACTCTTAAATGTATGGGCATATATGTAAGACCTCCTACCTAGATGACAGTTCTACATTTAGAATAAGAACTAGAATAATGGTCTGTGGTAGTCTATATAATTTTCGAAATGAACTTTCAGAAATTTGCGATATTTCAGCGTTTGCAAGCACACTAATAAACGAAACGAGTTCATAGAGTTTATGTACGAATTGCATACAACGTTTTATGATTGATTGGCCTAAGAGGTTTTTTTGCTTCTGACAGATACAATAAAGATCTTTCTTGACATTTGCTAAATAAAATAATTTTATTAGTACCATGTAGTCACTTTATACCTGCGAAATTATGTCATAATTAATTTTTGAGTTTCATATTTTAAATTCAATCTTTTTTTTTAAAAAATAAATAAAAGTAATCCACTTATAACACAGCTATCACTCCTAATAATTTAATGAAATCGGTTTACATCTACCACAAATGCTTTAGTTCTGATGATGGTTTTATCTTAGAGATGGGCATTATCTTCTTCGATCTTCGGCCTCTATACTTTCAGATGTTAGTGGAGTTACAGATTTTACAGTGATTAAAAGCTGTGCAAACAAAATGAAGACAGGTGTCAAAAACCTCTCCGATACTCCTATTTCTTCTACCAGCTCCACTCCTGTTGGAATCCCTTCAGAACTTTCTAAGAATAATAATGCTCTTTCAACCAGCTTTAGATTACAAAACTTGATATCAAAAATTCAAGAATTTGATGATATAAACTTGAATTTGAACATCACGGTATGTCTCGTCTACTTCTTTTTCTTTTTGTTGCTAAATAAATATTACCGCTTGTTAGTCCAACAATTTAACATTTAAAGTACACTGTTTTAAATATTTTTAATGTGCAGGCTTATTCACGTATAATGGGATTCAAAATTTAAATATATATATTTTTATGTTTATGTTGTTTATTATGTTTATGTGTTTATTATGTTGTTCTTTAACCTCACAAAAAAATATTTAACCCAAGTTTTGACTCAATTTCGTTATATATTATAATCTGTATAAGTACGCATGATTGGTTGCATATGGTTTGGTCATTATTCATGAATAACCCTGTATCTCGTACAATTTAATAAATAGTTTCACATTTACAATGCACAAATGCATTTACATTTTCGTTTATTTAGTTCTATCAATATTTTTTTTAATTTCATCAAGATACAGTCAACGGAAAATTGTGCTAAATCTTTTAATTACTAAACGCCTACAATAACAAACTTGTTTGTTAAATGACTAAGTTATGAAAAAGGTTACAATTATACAGCAAGATGATATTTATTTTAAGACCACAATTAATGGTTGTAAATAAGCACTTTTTGCAATGCTCGTATGTCTTCATATGTCTTACCTGGAAAATTAACCTGGAGTTTTTGAGCCGTATTTAGATCAAATAAAATCTCAAAACTGGTTGGTACAGTACAAATTCTGGCTAGTTATCTTTCGTTGATCAGTTTATTTAAAGCATATAATACAGTTAACATTTTTCTCTCTTATATAATCCCATGGACTTGCCGTCGTCACAATAGGAATTAAAGCAAATGGTTGGTATCGGACATTTTCTGTTCTTACCGCACGGTTCAAGTTTTCCTACAAAATTTGACACATACCTTTTAATTTCATTTCATTTTACTTACCTGAATGATAATGCGGAAAATTATGATTATCTGTATTGTAGAGTTCATCAATATGTTGAACAATTAAATTTATTTCATTTTGTCATACTTACAGTACGTCATGCGCGCAGTTACGTCGTGAATTAACAAAAACCCCATCATTAAAATAAAAGAAATACTTAAAATATTCATATTTAAGGATTTGCACAAGCCCTTTATTATGTGTTCTTAAAAGGTGAATGCTATTTATATTGTTTGCATTTTAATTTATGTAGATTTTTTATCGCGTGGAGTTATGCATACGAATTAGGTGATACGAACATACCACTTTCCGCAGGTGTGTTTGTTACTTAAATGTTTTTAATGGAAAATTATTTAATAGTGGCTTTTTTCTTATCTAAGGACTTTTTAGTACTATAATGTTCCAACAGCTGTAATACGTGGTTTACACAAATAATATCCTATGAGGAAATTTCATTTATTCTAATCAAGATCATAAGAGTCATAAATTATACCATACGGGTGGGTATAAACACCTTGATGCTCATTGTCTGTGTATAGACCCATTGACATACCATCATCGCATAGGGAATTGAAACAGGTGAAACTTTCGGGGCACGAATTGTAGGGTCCACATGGTTCCAATTCTCCTATAAAAGAAAAATTACAGAAAGCTGAAGATTTTTTCCGTTGATCGTTCATTAATGTATAATTTTTCTACTAAAATCATATCTTAAAGATGGGTATTAATGAATGATTCAACGAGATTATTATATACAGTCAAACTTTACAAGCTGTCAAATTCTTATTTTTGTGAATTCAGATTCTAAAGTTGGAGTCTGGAGATGCCAGTAGCATCTTCTGGAGGTAGCACAAAGTGCAGAGATGACATTAAAACGAAGTTTTTGAGCGACAATTTCAAGTTTATGTTTGATGTCAAATTTTCTCTGTTTTTGGATGCGTAACTCACTAAATAATAATTTTGAGGAATTTTCTATTTTTGTCAATACCATAAAATACGATCTACGGTAAAGTATTCTAACGAACTCCTTTGTTAAGTCGAATAAATGTCTATTTTGCAACGCTGTTAAAGATCGATAATGTTCTAATGACAACGGACTTACTGGCTTCCAGATTAACAATTTGTAAACCAAAAAGCGTCAGTAGAAAGAGGTTTAACATCATTTTACTGTAACTTCAAACTAATCTATTCCACCTTAGCAGTGGTGTCTTTTAAAAACTTCACTCACTAATAACATTTTATGATTTATGAGCTCAGATAGTCGCTAATTTGAAGAGAACGTGTCATTTTTCTAAATTATTTTGAATTATTTTTTTAGGTGTATCTCCGAGTGGCGTCAACCGAAGAACAGCTGTTCTTTTTACCAGAAAGGCACAAGCAGCTTTAAAAAAGCCTACGGAGGAAAAGGATGAGAAAGATGCCGCTTCTCCAGGAGTAACAAAGCCGTAAGTAGTTTATTTTAATTACTTTTTTGTAGTTTAGAATATTTATAACAACATGACATGCTTAGTTTTATCGCATTTATTTATGAGTTTGCATGCCGTTTAAATATTTATTGTTAATGATTAGTCAATTATTTAAAAAAAGTAGTGTATTTTTACGGCTCATCGATCTCTAGACGTATGGGAAAGTTGCCTAAATTCTCCATACTGAACGACTTTCTACTAACCAAACTGATCACTTATGGTTTGACTACTTTTTGACATTTTTTTTGCGTTTTGCCTTTATCCTCGTTTCTAATTCGGAGTTCTTTAGAAGTTCTTTTTTATCTCGAGTTTGAAAGGGACATGAGACATGAATTAATAGCGTGTTACACCACCACGATTTTGCAACACTTCTTCAACACGTTCTGGCATACTAAGAATTAGTTGATCTAAAGCGTCTTGATCCAAATTGTCCCATAACATTGGCAGTATAACACGCAAATTTAGTAAGTGTACCACTGGTGGTTGGCATGTTCCATCTACACTCAATTAGGTTGAGATCTGGCGAACGCGTTTGGAAGCGGCAAGTGCTCAATTTCCAACACTTTCAGTCTTTCTATCACATAGTGAACACGGTGTGGGCGTGCATTATCATGCAAAAACTAAAACTGAAGTCTTAAAGCGGTGTAATAATTGTCTAAAATTTTGTTAACGATGTCTCTAGTGCAAGCTTGAGCTGTTCTTCCTTTCCGTATGGCCTCCAAGAAAAATTCCACCCTAAATCATAACTGTTACTCCGTGAAATAGGTGTACTTCTTGGACATATCGGTCATTAACTCTTCTACCTGGAGGTCTCCAGATCACTGTAGAGCTCCATTCTGCTTTCGTGAGTACGCTACAGGTCCCCATTTATCTCGCCAATTTTCTTGGTTTTCACACCAAGCTACTCTAGCACGTCTGTGTGCAGGTTTCAATCGAATCGTTCTTAACGGTCTTCTGCATCTTAGTTTTGTCTCCCTAATGCGGCTAAGTACTTTTACTCTAGCGGTAAAACTAGTGCCAGTGGCGTGGAATAGCTCCTGTCTTAACAAATTCCAATGAGATCGTGGATTCCTACCAGTTCCCTAGTCAACAAACGATCTTCTCATGCGTTTGTGTCTCTTGGTCGACCTTGTCGTGGTCTTTTGGATACATTTCCAGTTTCTCTATCTTTGTTGTAGCCGCGAAACCACTTACATTAAAAAAAGCTGCCACATCCATTTGTCGAGCATCACCTTTTACTATATCGATCATTCTGTCGGCAATATCGGGCTTTAATTATCGTCTTTCCATTTTAGCCCGCGTGTTTTTAATTATAATAGCGTACATGAAGACAAAATAGACAAGTGCTTGCTCTGTATTTTGTGAAGTTTTTGTTTTTATTCTAGATAATTTTTTAATGGTTGTCACAAAAAAATTCTATTTCACTCAGATTACTTAAAAAGGTTTAAAAAATAGACGAGCAAAAGTATTTCTGTACTTTTAGAAAATTGGCTAAAAATATAAAAATAACTTTTTTCGATCAGTTTATTTTAATAACGATTTTAATTATTGTTTTCTAAGCTATTTGAAGTTTGTCGTTTACTGGCTGGTTGATTATTTTAATTATTTTTTAATGAAAAACTGCAAATTTGACTCATAACTTTATTTAAAATTTATTTTAAAAAGTGTAAAATACTTATACGAGTCCTTACCACATTGTCAGTTTTACATTACGTTACGTTTTACGAAATATTTTAAATGGTAGTTGACTCCTATGCAAAATGGCAGCTCTGTTTTCTGTGTTCTTTTCTCTTTTTTTTTTGGTTGCGACTTTTTTTACTGTCTTCTCTTTCTTTCGTTGCTTGCTCATCATCTTACTACTGTCCCTCTTCGCTGACTTTTTCGTTTCGTTTTGAAACTTTTCTTTGTTTTTAGATTTCTTACTTTTTTTTTTTGTATTTGCTCAGTTGTGCTCAGTTTTCCAGTTTATAATTGATCCACCTGACTTTTTTCGCCGCTTTCGTTAATTGTTTCTCTTCTTCTACCGTCTTTTCCAACTGCTTCAAAGTTTTTTTTTGTGGCAACATTGACATTATTTTTACTTTTCGTTTTTACTTATTTATCTTTAATTTTTCTATTTACTTTTACTTTCTTTGTTAACAATTAATCGTTGTTTTAATCTGTATGTTTGCTTTGTTTTCAATAATTTTTATTTATTTTAATTGAATTACTTATTAATTTCTTTAAAGCTTTACTAACCTCTCTGTTTTTCATTCGCTTTTTTTTCTCTTTATCCTTATGTTCTCTAGTTTGTTTTATTTTTTGTGGACCTTCTGTAGTTTTTATATTTTTTATTTTCACATCAGTAGCCTTTAACTTTTTTGATTTATCTTCCTTCTCGTTTTTGGAATTTATTTTTAATTTTTTACTTTAACTTTTTCAAAGTTTTTGTTTTACCTTTGTTTAATCATGTCTTTCTTTGATTTTTAACCTGATTCTTTTTCAGTTTACTTCAACTTTATCTTCTTATTTTATTATTTGTGTTTTTCTGACTTCTATCGTCCCTACTGTCAATATCTGCCCTTGACACCCCACACTGGGTTTCACCCTAAATTTAGCGAATTTTCTTCATTTTTTTCTCAATGTCAGATTGATAGTGTTTTTTTTACATTCACATTTGTTTTTGTGATTAGCATTTTCTATTTTTTTCTATTCATATTTTTCTCGTTCCTCTGTTCTAAACGCTTCCATGTTCGTTATCTTTGTCTGTCCTTATCACGTACTTAGTACGTTCGAAATCATACATTTGTTTTTTTTATGATGATTTATTATTTATAATAATAATTTATATATCTGCACGTTGACATGAAGAATTATAACAATTTTATTTTTTTCTTGTTTGCTTTGTTTTTGTATGCTATTTAAAAATTCACTCGTTTTCAAACAGAAAAAAGAAGGGCCGCCCCCGGCGCCCCACGGAAGCCACTGTTGGCTCCACCGTCGACTCAAAAAAACTCGATTCCGTCCCTGATAGCTTTAAAGTCTATAGAGCGGGTCATCAGACGTCCGGTGACGAGAACAGTGACAGTGGAACCAGCCTTTCCACCTGTTACTCTCACGAAGCATCAGAGGTGGATTCAGAAGACGACAGTGATTCAGATCAAATTCTCGAAAATCCCGACGTCGCAACAGAGAAGGTTGAATTGAAACCGCTACAGCTCGTGTGGGCTAAATGTAGAGGCTATCCGTGGTATCCTGCGTTAATAATAGACCCTGAGATGCCTAAAGGGCACTTACATAATGGTGTACCTATACCATCACCACCCAGTGAAGTGTTAGCTTTAAGATCGAATCACACTGAACAAGTGTATCTGGTTTTATTTTTCGACGTCAAGAGGACGTGGCAGTGGTTGCCGGCGGAGAAGTTGGAAATCATGGGGATTGATCAGGAGAGGGACGAGGCGAAGGTAGGTCGCTCTTTGAATAAGTTTAAAGTAGTTATGTATGAAACAAGCGGAAAATTTCATATTATTACCAACAACTATTTCAAATATTTAAGGTTAACGAGCCGCGAAAGCCCGCCGATAGGAAGGCCGTCAGGAAAGCTTACGAGAATGCTCTTCAGTACGAGTCCCAGGTAAACGGACCCGACTCCGCCGAAGCGACTTCTTAGGTTTTTTATCTTTCGAATGTTGTCTTTCAAAATTTTTTGATCCGATTCCAGATCTCTTTTTATCTGTAAGTTGCGCTAAGATTAAAAAATTTGTAAGTATAGTGATGTTGACAAATTTTACCTTTCCTTCGTCGTATACCGTTTACAAATGGTGGAAAAGAAAGGTTGGTAGCATTGGAAAAATGGTGTTTGATTCCAATGAAGTTGACGATTGGAGGAGGACCATGTGGAAAATATGGGTCTTCAGCTTCGACGTCGAGAAATGGGTCAGGGTAGGCGTTAGGAGGAGCGAAGGTAGGTTCGCGGGCTACTTCGTCATCAGGGAAGTCGTCTTCGTCACTGTCACTCTCGTCGTAGTCATCGTCGGAATCTTTGAAGGGAGGATGGTTACATTTTTTGTTATAGTGGTGCTGTTTATGTACATGGGGTTGTGAAAGATGTTTGGCTGGAAAAAATAAACATTTAGATTTTAATTGCTTAATTTATGTGAACGGTTAATTTTTTGGGATTTGGTATTTCGTATGATTTTAAGTTTGGATGATCAATGAAATATTCAAAATAAGCAGCAACTAAAACGATTTGAGTGGCAGTTTAATTTATTGAGAAGCAAAATATTATATATTTGGTCGGAAAAAATCTGATCTAGTGGCATAGTTGAACTTAAACGTGAAATAAGTGGAAACAGTTGAGTTTTGTCACGCTTATAGGTTGTTTGAAAAATATTCAAGGATCATGGAATACAATTGTGGGTAATCGTTTGTCTTTAAAACAAGAAATTTTAAGAAAAAAATACATACAAAATAATATATATTACAAAAACAAAAAATGCAGTAGAAAAAATTACAAAAAAACAATTTTACTTTCTGGTTTAAATCTTCAGTACTGTTTTACTAGTTCAATATCCAAAATTTCAGATTTTTTATAATTTTAATTCTAGAGAAAGGTTTAATGTAAGCTCTGGTAATCAAATGTTTTTTTTTTTCTAAATTATACTGCTTTAAAAGCTGACCCGAACACCTTTTGGCTGCTACGTTAGATTTCTTGCTCACCCATTAGTGAAAATTTTGCTGCTCAAGTAGCTAAATTGCTGCTCAGATTGTTTTGTTTTGTGTATCATTTCTATAAATGTTTCGATAAACTCGTGGCGATTTTCATCTAGAAGAGCAGCATGTATTTTACTCAGAAATATTATGTACAAAAAGAATTGTCCATTCGTATTGTATAGTTGATTCTTAAAAAAATAGGCAAAATGAAATCAATACAGACGGTAACGAAGTTTCTGAAAAGATTTACGCACAAATTTTCCTATCTTTAGAATTTCAGGTAGGCCAAGTTCTAATTCTACCGATTTTAAGTTTCTCAAACTCTCATTTTGAAATTATCAGCATCCAAGGGTACTACCAGATTCGTATTTTTTGTTTCAAATTTTTAGATTATTAGGCTTCTATTTTTTCACTTTCTACAATTTTAAGCTACTTGAGCTCGCAAGATTTCAAGCATTCAAGTTTTTCGATTAGTACATAAGTTCTTAGTTTTTCTTTTTCTCAAGTTCTTACATTTTCAGTTTGCTAAGTTTTGTCTTCTCAAAAGTTTTTCAGAGTTTCGTGTTTCTAATGTCGTTAGGCCCTGAACAATAATTTTAGATTCACATTTTATCAGCTTCCCAGATTTTCAATGCCTTAGAATTTCAAATTCCCATATTGTCATATTGTATATAATGTTTCCAGCTTAGTTTTAAAGGTTCTTAGGTTTTCAAGATAGTAGGCTTTTTGCTTCTCAAGCTTTGTTATTCAGGTTTTCAGGGTAAACTTTTAGGCTATAATTTTGTAAACTTTAGGTTTATCGGTTCCTAGATTTCTGGCGTTTTAAATTTTAGATTTATTTCAAGATTATGAAACTTTTATTTTTAAAACATTTAGCTTTTCACATTCCCAAATTTTTAAATTATTGGGTGTTTAGGTTGTAACGTTTTTATTATATTCAGGTTCTTAAATATTTAGGTCTCCATTTTTGTTGCTTTCTGTCAAATTTTAAGTGAGCTCTAATTTCATTTGGTTTTAGGTTTTCATGTTTTAAAGATTTCTATCATTTTTAAACTAAGTATCCAATAATTCAAGCATCCAAATATCGCTCCAGGAATATTGGGGAAAATAATGCCAATTGTATCGATAATTTAGGGATCACTTAAAATAAAGTATTTCCTAAAAACAATTGTTTTAATAATTGTATTGAAGGAACTTTAAGTATTGTTGAATGCTAAAAAACGTCGGTACAAGTGGCCATTAGAGTTTTATAATGTAAGATCCCGAATGTTTGTAACGAATGCTACAATCTTGAAAAATGGAAATCTGAACGCCTGGAAGCAAAAGATTCTAAATGGAATGATGCAAATTTTCTTTATTTTATGAGAATCTATAATGGAAAAATCTTATAATCTGAAAAAGCGAAGTTTTATTTTAAAATTTTCAAAATCTGACCCTAGTTCGTGAATTTAGGAATCTGAGAGTCTGAGGAGTGTCTTAAAGGATGAGCGTATGAGGACCTGAAAACAGAATACTGAAAGCCTGAGAACTTAGCACCTGAAGTATCTGAGAATATGAAAACTTTAGAATCCAAGAAGCTGAGAACTTAAAAATTTGAGATCATTAAAACCTCGTATCTTGAGAACTTTAGAAGTCTCAGAATCATGAAATTTGAAAATTTTAGAATCTGGGAATTTGAGAAATTAGGGCCTAAAAACTTGACGCAAGAAAATCAAAATTGAAGACTTTTTCGTTTCTTTTTTGTTGTTGGATTTTTTGTTATTTGTTATGAACGTTTATTCACAATATATTGTAGCGAACATTTTTTAATTGGTTTTTTGCCAAGGTCTGAAATTGTTACATTAAAATTTTGTGCAAGACTTTGGAAACATTTGGGAACATTTTTACCTGAAGCGCTGAGGTACCAAACCACTAGCAAAATTACTAAACAAGTTTTAGTTGTCATTGTTGACACAGAACTGAAAAGTCCCTAAAGTAGTTGCCTATTTATACCACCCGACAAAACTAAGAATGCTAGAGCTCGAGGTCAATTCATGGGTAAAAATTTATTGCAAATTGCCACTATTTGTTAAAAAAATCTCTATTTTAATTCTGGAAATTTTCTGCGAGTTCTTTTTGAGCCAATTACATAGGGACTTGGGTTAGTTTCCAAGGAAACTCATGACTCACGTTCTTGCTCTTTCTTAAATTATTAAATAGTTATTTACCTAACAAGTTCGGAAACTTAATTTTCCCGCATGAGCACTTTGTTTGGAGCACGACTGTAAGGAGTGCTACATTTAGTGCGAATGCGGGAAAATTCTTTCTGAAAGAGTTAGGTACAATATTTTTTGTAACGAATATCGAAATAAAAAAAAATAAGTAACTTAGTTTTTTTTAATGGTGGGTTGGTAACGTGATCAATCTACTGTAACTACCTACTAGATTCCAGCTGTCAAATTTTTTTTTAATTATTAACAAAAATTGTTAAAATGAGTGACAGCGAATAATGTATGTGTACCCTCCCGAAGTACAACAATGTGCCAAAGAGGCCGTTTCGCATCTGTTGCCCGAGAAAAGTCGCAAACGGTATGAACGCACTTATCAAAAATTGATTGACTGGTGTTGTCAAAAAGTCGTAATACCAACCGTATAATGCAAATATCCCTTGCCGTCAGCGAAACTAAAAAACACCGGGGTGCGGGAAAACAATTTTTCCGTGCATCGGGATTAAGCGGAAAAATTCTGTTTCGTACAATGAGTACAAAAAAATTATTGCTATATCACCATTTTTTTATTCACCCACAACCTCAAATCGATTACATTTTTTCAGATTAGAATTGATTGTGTTCATGGTGTCTTTCATGATGACCATGATGTTCCTTTACATTTTCATGATGTTCATGGTGTTTACCGTGAGCATGATACGCCTTTGCTTCTTCATGTTTGGCATGGTCACCATGGTACTTGGCCCCTTCATAGTGTTTTTGGTTAGCATGGTGGTGAGCTTTTACATGATGAGCAACGTAGTGTTTAGCGTGTTGTAAATGTTTGGCAATACCTGAAAGACAACCATGTTGATAATAAGTTAAATTCGGTTTGGTCTCAACCTTTGTGTTTATCTTCAGCAGCCGCTGGTGTTGATGATCCCACGGGACAAGTGCATGTGCAATCTCCTTGTTGTGTAGTGTAGGTTCCTGCACCACCAGGTTCAGTAGAAGAATCACCACCATTATCAGGCTCAGAAGAGTCACCGCTGGATGGGTCGGTGGTGGTACTGTTGGAATCTTCAGAAGATCCAGAGCCACTGTCAGTGGTGCTTCCAGAGTTATCACCACCTGGACCTGAGCTATTCGTATCACCTCCGTCACCAGGAGTGGTACTTTCTCCTGGTTCTATAAATTGATGGTGAACACCACAAAATCCAGAAAAAAAACTTACCATCAGTTTTACATATTTGTACGCATTTTTGCTGTTTGTTAGCTCTGTAAAGCCGAGATGCAGTTTGTAACGGAGTGTTTCTGGCATGCAAAGAATGGTAAGCTTCTGTTGCAACGACCAATGCCACTAAAAACACTACGATTTTGAAAGCCATTTTTTCTTTGATAGCTATATTGTGACCTGGTTCTTATTTATACAAATACGACGAAGGAATTTTGAAAATTATTTGGAATTTTTTATCTTGGAATGTGCCATATGTAGGTGACGTATCCGTGTTATGTTTTCTGAATAAGTGATAACACAGTTATTTTAATTGTATAATGCATGACTCGGTATATGTAGATGAGAATTTTGTAAGGTTTTGTGATTTTTTAGAAGTGAATCATCAGTGGAGGAAACCATGATTCTGAACTTGGGTACATTATACATATGTTCTTAAATCAAATATTTAGAAAAATGGTGGTAATTTTTTTCAGTTCGAAAGAATTTATTATTATTTATTTTGGCATGAATTAGAATATGCAAATTTATTACTGTTATCTAATATTAATAGTTTACCAACAATTAAAAGTGATTTATGGGAACTACATATATTATCATATGAATATTTATTACTTATTTTAATTTTATACGATTTTTTATGATATCTTTATCTTTAATTGCACGAACTGCCGTTGTAATAATCATTTGTGCAACAAGAACGCAAAGTTATGTTTATTTCAAACTCAGTTTTATTTTATTTACTCTGCTTAAGAAATGGTGCTGCTTTGATTAATGATCGTAATTACACAACTGTAGGTATGCTGTCTCAGGTTCTGAGATTTTTTGAACCAACTGTGTTGCTTTCAATACACCATGATTTCGCCGTGCGCAAGTGCTTACTTTGCGCCTATGTGTGACAACGTGAAAACGTCAAGTTGTCATAGAAATATTAATTAATAAAATAATTTATAGAGAAGGACTACTTGTAAATTGGAGCAATTTTAACTGTGTTTCCTAAAAATAGTACCTATTCTACTCTAGAAAAGCCAGTTTTTGGGGGATGGTAAAATATTTAGTAGTTGTTTGTTTTTGCCAAAAAAGTATGTTAACTTCATTTAAAGCAAAAGTATTGTTAGTTAACAAATATTGAAACTTGTAAAATTAAATTAGGAACATTTTTTTTACTCTAGTAATTTACAAAAATAACTTTATTATGAAACTGTTTTCAGTGTCACAATGATGCTTTTGTAAACGCAAAATAGCAACCACTATATTATCAGACCAGTTTAATAAGAAACACGGGCGGTTTTTAAATGCTCTTATTAGACTAGATTTTATACGTTTTTATTGTCGTATTTCGAAATTTCAGGTTTTGTTTGCCATATTCATATTTTTGTTTCTATATTTCCATATACAGGGTGAGTCAGTAGTACGATATTGATCAATCGTGTCTTACCCGTTCATAATATGATACTTTACAATACATTAAGTAACGGAGCGCATAGTCCAGGACTATGGAATGGAACGCTTTTTATTTTTTTGAATATTCTGATTTGTTGGATGAAATGCATTAAATGTAAGATTGCAAACCTATTCAATTTATTTTTACAAAATTTTCAAAATGCTCAGTTTCAATTAAGATTAGTAATTGATATAATAATTGAAACTTAATTATGAAGCCAAAGAAATCGTTAGTCTCTCGTCTGACACCAATATTAGTTGATGCTATCATACAGGTATTTACTAAAAACACCCACTTTGTCCGATATTAAACCAGCTATAACTCCTTTTTTTTAATGGAACAGCCTGTTTTTTCATATTATTTTTTATTATTGTTAAGTACAAAGTATACCTTAAACTTATATTTTTGAGATATCGTAACTTTTTAAAAAAATGACAAAATTTATAATTATTTGTAAATAGTTTTGAAAAGCTTTGATTAGATTTTCGGAACAATAAAGAATAAAGTTTATGTACGCAAAAAAAATAGGTAAAATATTCCTACATACATTCATTTGTTCGAAGAACTTTCTGAAAATGATTTTTAGGAATGTGTGAAATTTTCGAAATACGTCTTACATAACTTTTTGTTTTAAATTTTTTGGGGTTTAGATTTTTCGAAATTTTTGAATCTTAGATGTTTTAGATTTTTTTGATTCTTTAGGTTCTTTAGATTCTTTAGATTCTATAGATAATTTGCTTAAAATTCTGGTTTTTGCGTTTTTTAAGATTTTGGTACTTGTTTATATGTTTATATGTTTATACTTTTGAGGTACTTGTTTGTTTCTTGAAATTTTGGAGTTCTTTTCAATTTTTTATAATATTAGATTCTGAAGATTTTACTAAGTTCTTGGACAAACTGGATCGATGTAGCAATACTTTCCAACAATTTCCTATGCGTAAATGAACTTTATTGTTGCCAAAATCTAAACAGAGCCTTGTTTTTACAAATAATTATTACATTTATGTCACAAAATATAAATTCTAAGTGATATAAAATATAAATTCCAATAATACAGGAAGATATAGTTATATGTTTTGTTTAAAAAACACATGAACGTATAGCTCTTTAAATATTGTACAAAATAAGAGTTTCCAATGAACATTCTGTATGATAGCAATCAACTAGTATTAGCGTTATACGAAAGATAATGATTTTTTTAGCTTCATACCAAATTTTAGTAATTAATTGATAATAATGCTAAAAATGTACCTTAATTGATTGTATTTTCAAAATTTTGTGAAAATAATTGAATAACCTGGCCATCTTGTATTTAAAATTTAAAAACGAGATGAACATTTAAAGCATTTAATCCAACAAATCAGAATATGTGAAAAAATAAATAGTGTTTTAGTTAAAATACTCGTAATTAATTTGAGTACGGTTCTGTGCAATTGACTTTTAGAACATGCACTTCTTTGCTTCATGTATCATGATGTAGACAGGTGGCACAATGTAAATTCTCTAATCCCGGATTTATGTATTTACTCTTAAAAATTTCTATTAAAGAAAGAATAGAAAAAAAAAAATTCTCAAATCTGTATAATTCTCTGTTTCGTGAATTTGAAAATTTTAAGATTTTTAGCTATACTAAGTGACATAAAAAGTGCAACACCTAAAAGGGGTTAAACTAGTTCGCTTAAATTTGGCACATCGACTTAATATCAATAAAAATAGGTGTGATAAAATTTTTAGAGTTGTATCAAATATGGTTGCTAGGTTTTTGTTGTTTTTTATTTTTCTTTTCTTAAGTGTATACCGTTTATTAACAACACATTTGTCATAATTTTTTTCTTGATTTGACAATCCTTACTTAAAACAACATGCCTCGTGGACGAAGGCTTCAACAGATAAATTTGAGAGAGGTCGAATTGTTGCCATGAAGGAAGCGGGAAAGTCCTTTCGCGAAATTGGTCAAAATTTAGGTCGTGATGCCTCAACTGTTTTGCGAATTTGTCGAACCTGGTTCGTAGGGGAAACGAAAAAACGTCGAGAAGGTACAGGACGCACAAAGCACACAACAGCTCGTCAAGACCGCCACTTAAGACAATTAGCTCTTCGTGACCGTTTCTTCACTACCAGGCAAATTGCGGATCAATGGTTTGCTGAAGATGGGCGGAATATTGGAATGAGATCCGTTTACCGCCGTATCCAAGTTTTTGGACTACGGAGTTGTCGTCCACATCTAGTGTTGTCGTTAACTCCACAAAACAAACGTCAACGGCTAGAATGGTGTAGAGAACATCAGCAGTGGAATGATGAATGGAAGAATATCGTCTTCAGCGTCGAATCTCGCTTCTGTTTGGGGACACATGATGGCCGTAGAAGGGTGAGAAAAAGGCGAGGAGAACCACAGCATGTGCAGTTTGCAGTCGAAAGACATGTACACCGTACTGTAGGCGTGATGGTATCAGGTGCCATTGCGTATGGTAGCCGGTCGCCTTTAGTGTTTCTTAGAGGCAACATGACAGCGATCCGTTATATTGACGATATTCTTCGACCATCTATGTTACCCTATATTCAAGAGCTTCCAGAAGCTCTTTTTCAGCAGGACAACGTACGTCCTCCTATTGCACGCGCTACAATAAACTTCTTTGCAACATTTAACATAAACCTCTTGCCGTGGCCTCCGAGATCTCCGGACCTTTCGCACATTGAACATGTGTGGGATTTGATGAGTGTAAGAATATCGCAGTTAATTCCTCCTCCACAAACACTAGCTTCTCTGCAAGATGCTGTTCAGGCAGCTTGGGATGTAATTCCTCAGACTGATATAGACAATTTAGTTTTATGCCAAGGCGAGTAGCATGC
This sequence comes from Cynaeus angustus, assembly GCA_030157275.1. Classification (NCBI taxonomy): domain Eukaryota; kingdom Metazoa; phylum Arthropoda; class Insecta; order Coleoptera; family Tenebrionidae; genus Cynaeus; species Cynaeus angustus. Next base: position 13,629,227 of record CM058065.1, read on the forward strand.
TTAAGAAACAGAGGTAGTGCGACTCATTATTAACATTTCATCCATAGTTTGTGTTCCTTTTAGCTTGAAAATTTTATCGTTTACTTGTTATATGTTGTTCAAAGAATGATCTCTAAAAAATCAGTATTACTGGGTGTTGCACTTTTTATGTCACTTAGTATACTTCCAGTTTTAGATTCTCACGTTCTCAAGCTCTGAGACTTGTACATTCTCAGACTCTAAGATACTGCTTGGAATTTCAGGTTTTCAGTTTTTCAGGCTTACATACTTGGATTTTCAAATAGCTAGCTTTTGAGCTGATTAAACTTCAAAATTGACTTTTACAAATTTTAACTCTAAAATTTTTGAATTTTAAGTTATGTGTTCACATTTTCAATTTTTTAGTATTTAGAATTTGAAAATTAAGTGTTAATTTCTCATTATTCTAAGATTTCAAGTTTTCACCTTCTTACTGCATCATTAGATTCTACAGTCAGGGTTTGAAGTTCTAGAATTTTTAGTTTCTGAGAACCTTAGACTTAGAGGTTATTGTTCGCTACGGTTTTAAGATTCCCTGGCTTTCAAGTTCTCAAATTTTTAAGTCATTAGGTTTTAGGATTTTTATATTCCACAGTTGTCATTTTTCTAGATTTTCAGTCTATTAGTTTTTTAGACTCTTGTGGTCACTTGCATCAACGTTTTCTAGTTTTAAGCAACACTTAATTCCTTCACTATCTTTCACTATAATTATTGGATCAATAGTTTTTAGATAATGATTCTTCAAATTTTAGATTCTTAGACTTTCAGTAAACCCTCATATCTTTCCAAATTTTTCCGTTTTAGGATGCGGGATTTTAAATACTAGATTTTTAGATTTTATGGACTTATTATTTCATGTAATGGATTCTCATAATTCAGACTTTAAAATTTTATGTTGTGGTCTTCTACATTTCTACTGTATTTTCTTTTATTGGACATAAATTTACTATAACAAAAAATAAATAAATAGTTATGATATATACTAAGCGACATAGAAATAAGAACACCCAGTAATAATGAATATTTTACGAACATTTTTCAGAAATTTTGGCTAAGTTAATATAGAAAACGATCAGTTTTTCAGCCATTTAAAAAAAAGTCGTAAGCTATAATGGTCTTTTGTTGCAACAGTTGCCATTTGAGGTATTTACGCCCAGGAGGTGGTGGAACCACATGTACCCTATCTTCGAACGCTCCTCAACCCACATTTTCAACAAGATAATGCGCGACAACATGTTGCCAGACGTACGTTGGATCATTTTGAAGACAATCAAGTGGATTTGTTGCCTTGGCCGCCAAGATCGCCTGATCTGTCCGCTCTTGAACATGTCTGAAATATCATGGGTAGAAGATTGCTAAGTTTACTCCACCCTCCACAAACACTGGCGGCACTTCGGCACGAGTTACAGGTAGCCTGGGATGAAACACCTCAGGAGGAAATTGATCATCTAATTAGAAGTACGCCCAGACGTCTTAATGAGTGTATCGCACATCGTGCAGGTCCAACGCATTATTAATTTTTTACTTGATCTAGCAGTTCGATATTTTCCAAATTTTGATCGATTACTTATCTAACCCTAATACACATGTATACCAAAAATTGTTGTGATGACTTTATTATTACTGGGTGTTCTTATTTCTATGTCACTTAGTATATACAAGTAAAACTGATACGGAAATGTTCAGGACTAGAAATAAAAAAAATAAAATTTAAACATGTAGGCATTGAAGAAGTAGCTTCGAAAAACTAAATATACATTCAAAAAACAGAACAGAGTTTTCAGATCTATAATTTTAAAAACTAGCACTTTATTCCATCTGTATCTGTGAATTTATGTCCGTTAGAGTTAAGAATTTGAGAAAATAAGGTTTCCAGAATCGAATAATCTATTATTCAAAATTTAAGAAGAATTCATAAATTGATATTTTTAATGATTAACGATTGATACATTCTCATTTCAAATTGAGTTTTTAAATTTTAGTCCAGAAGCTAGAAAAAAATTTAACACCTTGAAATCTAAAAATCTAATTGAAACAAAATTTGGAAGTAACAAGTTTCGGTCTACATTCTGAGACCGGAAAAACTTGAATATAAGATTATATTATTTAAGAATCTCAAGCATGAGATTTTTGAAAATTCAACATCATAAAATCTAAGAATCTCGGATTTCAAATCTTAAAATTTGAAAACTGAATCAAATTTATAAGTGTTGAAGATTTAATGATTCTGCAGCAAATATTGTGAAATAAGAGAATCTAGAATTTAAGATTTTTAAAGAAGAATATTCAGTATTTTTTTAGATTTACAGATTTTAGTTTTATTTTCGCAAAATTTACTTGTTTAAAAATAAATGTTAAAAATGATAGATTTAAATTTGGGACAACAAAATGAAGAAAGAAATTAGAGATCTTATTTAACATTTTTTAATTTGTAGCTATGATGTAATGTTTTTTCGTGTCCCCCACACGTAACGAAACCCCCTTTCTACTTCTTCTTTTGGGGGGTTTGATTTAATTATACGTTGAGATTTCTTTTTTGTTTTGAAATTTTCTAATAGTTTTTTAAAACTTATTTAAAAGTTTTTTTTGTACTCATCGTACGGAAACAGAATTTTTCCGCTTAATCCCGATGCACGGAAAAACGGTTTTCCCACACCGCGGTGTTTTTTAGTTTCCGCTTGCGGCTAGGGATATTTGCGTTATACGGTTGGTATTGCGACTTTTTGAGGACATCAGTCAATCAATTTTTGATAAGTGCGTTCATACCGTTCGCGACTTTTCTCGGACAGCAGACGCGAAACGGCCTCTTTGGCACATTGTTGTACTTCGGAAGAGGTACACATACATTCTTCGCTCTCACTTATTTTAACAATTTTTGTTAATAATTTTAAAAAAATGACAGCTGATTTACATTTTAAAAATCTAGGAGGTAGCTACAATAGACAGATCATGTTACCAACCCACCATTTAAAAAAAAAACTCAGTTACTTATTTTTTTTATTTCGATATTCGTTACAAAAAATATTGTACCTAACTCTTTCGGAAAGAATTTCCCCGCATTCGCACTAAATGCAGCACTCCTTACAGTCGTGCTGCAAACAAAGTGCTCATGCGGGAAAATTAAGTTTCCGAACTTGTTAGGTAAATAACTATTGCGTGTGTTCTGTAGATAACGGAAATCTTTAAAATTGTTTCTTTTTTTTATTTAATTTGGGAAATCTTCGTTTTCTTCATTTTAACTCTGTTTGCTTGGAATAAGGCTTTTCCCATTTTGTTCTGGTACCATTTCTTACCATCTAATAGCCAATTTTTTTTCAAATTTTATTATTTATTGCTTGGTTTTGTATGTTCTACATCGTTGTTTAAATGTCAACTCTATTTTTGTTTTCGAATACGTCATAGTTAGACACAGTTCTAGCTATAAATTATATGACGAATAAGGTGAAGGAGAATAAAAAACTGTGCTTTTTCATGGGAAAGTCCAGTGGTTTTCAACTGAAATCTCATAATAAAAAGTAGAGTAAAACGTAAAATCTAAAATAAGATGTTCAACTGAATTTTTATCCAATCACTGGCATTTTAAAAAGTCTCTTCTCATCTTTGCCTTGACGTCGATATTTCCTATTTTCTTTAGCCTTTTGCTTCTTCAACAGTGAATCACTTATAGGTCGCACCAAAAAATAGTATACCACCTCTACAAAACTCAGAATGCTGGCACCAAGGAACAGAGCAGTGCTGCCTCCCATAGAAACTACAAAAGAAAAAAATCACAAACGACTTAGACCTAGAAATACAGACCAACTAAATCGAGTTTACCCCTCACGACATTCCTCTTGAAACGTTCTGTAGGTAGTCTTTCTAGGGACAACTCAACAACTGCCATTTCTTCTGAAATCCTACAATACGAATGCACAAAGATAAATTTTTGGTGGAATTTAGAAACATACCCCATTTTGTCGTCTTTAATCACTGCGAGTTCGATTTCAGTGCAACTGGGCAAGCAGTTGCAGACCAAACCAGTTCTGTTAGCCCAATATGGTTTTAAAACTGATAATTCGTTGTAATGTTTACTGAGGCAGTAAAGGCCGGTGATGTTGCACTGCATGTTTGTAGCTATAAAAAATAAGAGCAAGGATGCGAAAATGTGGGAAAAGATTAGAATTTTTACGCGTGTTGGGCATGAGATGATGAGCACATCCACAGATTCGTTTCTGAGCATTTTTTCGACACTGAACGCTACAAGCGCTGTAACTGTAGTGATCGTAGACGTCTAAATCTGATTCGTCGGTGAAGCGACATTTGCGTTGGCGGATGCTGACGTCTTTTACCTAAAATGGAGAATATGATAAAAAAAAATTTTAATTTTTTTAACTGATTTTTGGTCTCAACATTTGAATCCAAATTTGATTTAAGAAAGGTGCAAAATTTGTACATGCTAATCTTTTATCATTAGTATAAATGTAAATGTTAATAGAAACATATTCACAATTAGTGAAAGAAATTTCCGAACAGGTCGTTGTCGAAGTGGAAACACAGTTATTTGCGTTGACTTCTTCATTGCCTAACATTTTCGTTGCTAATTAAAGTTTACGTCAAACTGAGCTCTTAATACATCATTCTGCTAGATTTGAAGATTTCTGTCTACTATGCCTCCTAAAAGTGATGATGAATGTGCTCCATCCGCCAGCATTGTGGCAGACGTACTTGTAAAGCAATGGCTCGTACAACTGGAACTCCGTAACTTCAAAAACTCTGCATTTATTACTATCGATTCAGGTTGCTTCGTGTATTTATTACTTATATCTCAAGAAAAGTGTCTAAGTTTCGGTTAGTGAGAGAAGAGAAAAATATTTCCGAAATATTTAAGTAGATCCACATTTTCTATGTTTTGATTGGAAATAGGTTTTTTCTATATCTAATTTTGCAAAATACTGAATTTTTTAGAACTTGCTGAACACAATGCTGGCAATATTTCATTGATATCTTTTGTTTTTCTTTACACTAATCATCAAAATGCTGATAAACATTTTCATACTTTTCTTTTGATTTCGCTGGTAATAACACTTAACAGCTGATACAGCCGATTTTTCAAGTATTAGACATTTTAAAAGAATTTTCGTAAATTTACTTCAACGAATAGCCTAAATGCCTTAATATACCATTTTTTACAAACAAATTTGTTTCTCTAGAGCAACGAAATTATTTTTAACTCAGAAATCGTTATAGAATTATAAAAATATCTAAATTTAATTTATTTTCTAAACTTAAGTAGAAAAAATTATGTATGCAACACAATACAATTATGTATTTTTGTCGCCTGAGTCAAAAATCTCATGCTTAATACAGAAAAAAATATTATATTTTTCAACTTATTTGGATTTCTTTGTACCCCTTTGAATTTATTAGGTTTTTTATATTTTTTATTATATTTATTTCTTAATAGGGGTTAGAATTTTGTATCTGTTGCAAACTTTCCATCTACGAGATTAGTTTAATTTTTCAACTAATTGTTGAAATTGTTGTTTTTTTTACAGATTTATTTTGTAGATGTTGCCAATTTGTCAGATTATCCGTATTTTTGAGAATTTTTAACTTTTCTGTTCCTAAAAATTTTATTTATTGGATCTTATTGAGTTTTCTTCTATTGCGTTGAGATTTTTAAGATGTTTTTTTAGATTATCATGATTTCGACTTTATTCAAAAATTTTTGTTTTTTGATACTTTTTATACTAATCTTTTTTTTTCATTATTATACTATATGTTGCATTTTAACTATTACAATCTACTCAAATAATTGAAAAAAAGTTTTAAACTTTTTATTTTTTTATATGTTCTGGTTATTTTTTATTAATTTATGTTTTTTCAGCTTCTCAGCTTGGAAAAGTTTGTTAGGCACTTAAACTTTTAACTTTCTGTTTCTTAAATTCAGATTTTTTAGATTTCTAGAATCAGATAGTTTCAGCAATTACTCGGCGTTGTGGTTTCTTATTTTCTTGAACTACTAATTTTTCAGAATTTCTGGGTGTTAAGTTTCTCAACTTTCTATGTTTTTATGTATCTCTGTAGATTTTTTGAATCTTTTCAATCCGCCATGTTCTCAAGTTCTCAGATTCTTACATTGACAGTTTCTCAATATCACAAGAGTTCCAACGTGAGCTGGTTTCTAGAACCTTTGGATGTTTATGTTATCACCCTTCAGATTTCTATGTATTTAGGCTCTCAGTTCGGCCGGTTTATAAATTTTTATTTTTTCAGAAACTTATTTTTTTAGCTTGTCTTTGAAGTTGCAGATTTTAAAATTTCAAGCTCTTAAATTCGCAGGGTTTTAGTTTTTTCAAATTTTTTATTTTTTAGGTTACTTTGTCTTCAAGTTCTTAGTTTTCTTGGACTAAGTTCTTCAAATTTTCTGGTTTTTAAATTTTTAGTTTTTTTTCTCCAAATTCTTGGTTTCCAATTTTTTATGTATCTAAATTCCAAGTTTTTATTTATTTTTCATTTTTAGGTTTTTATGTTATGAAATCTCTCCACATTTAAGTTACTTACTTCTTAAGATTTTAAGACTTATTTTTGTCAGATTATCACTTTTTTAGGATTATTATGTGCTGGCACAGTTTATAAATTTTTAGTTTTTAAATTCTTAATTTTTAGTGTGTCACATTTCAGGACTCAACTTTTGAATTTTATTTTATTTTTATTTTTTTAAATTATCTATTTTTTATTTTTTTAATTTTTTTACTCTATGAATTTTTCATAAAATACCGTTTTGAATGATTTTATTGTCATTGACTTCTTGCTGTAACTTTATATTGCCACGTCATATTGTTAAAATAATAAAATTATTAAAAAAACTTACTTCAGGTTGATTTTCTATTTCTTTAATTGCCAAAAACCGATGATAGTGAATACGTGGAGTAACCTGTATCACATCCGTCGTCAGAGTAGTCAAAGATGGCACCTCTTGTTCTCCCAAAATATAAATATTAGCAAATCCATTGATCTCCAAGTATAAACTTCCGGGTCCTTGTTTTAAATTCGAAACCATCGGAAACCGCTCCATCCTCTTCTTCACTTGAATAGAATTAATAGAAAAGCAAACTCCCATCTCCGTATCAATTTCACCAAAATACTTGCAACAATCGAATTCTTTGTTGTTCCATTTACATTTACCAAAAATCTCTCTGCAGTCACTTCTGACTTCCGCTGAAAAATCGCTGAAGTTCTTCTTGAAACATTGTTCGTTTGGGATTTGAGCTTCTGGGCCACAGATCTGAAGAGTATAGAATGAGAGTCCTCGGAAGTAAACCAGTTCTTTGACAATTTCGTCGAGATTGTAGTCATGAGGGTCACCATACGTGCGATCGGTGACTTCAGCAATGCGTTTTTGGTTGTCGGTTTCGCAGACTGAAATTGATGGGAAATTGGTGTCCCATTGGAGGTAGGTGGTGTCGATGACGAAGCTGATGGCGTTGTTTTGGAAATCTTCCCAGGATGAGTGAATGAGGAGGCCGGTGGCGGTCCAACTTAGAATGCAGCAGATGGTCCAAAAAATGCTTAGTTAAAAGTTAAAGTGTTAGTGCTTCATCTAGGAAAAGCTTCGTATATCAGATACATAGTATATTTTTTTATAAGGATTAAAAGTGTCACCTTTTTGACGCGCAAATTTTGTGTTTGCGATCGTAAATACAACACTGAGAGTCAAAAGAAGTCAATTTTGATCAAAATTAATCTGATTATGGTAGACAATATCGTGAAGAAGGACGTTATATCGTCTATCTTGATGAAACGTGGTAAGATGGTCATGATTTGGTTAAACTGGGTTTGACAGAAAACAATTAATTATTGTTTGCAAGGACCACCTTCAAAAGACAAAAAAATTATTCTCTCTGTCCGACAAAATGGTATACATTTGATTTTTTTGGAAATTATTGAGATGTAATAATTATTACGTCGAACTTCTGCTACCTTTCTTATGGATGGTGGAGGCGATGTTGCTCCACAGAGGATGGAAATCCAACAGCGTAACATAAAAATCGAAGAATTTAATATGCAAAAAGGAGATGTAGCAACAAAAATTTTACGTTTTGGCTAAGCGAGCATTAGTAGTAGTGAAAATATAACTCACGAAGAGCAAATAAAGTAAACTAACAGTGAGGCAGCAGCAGCGTTGGCAATACTGATCAGAATGACGCTAAAAATGTTAACAGGGACAAAAAATGCTTAATTAATTTTTATCAAATTGTTTTCAATATAAATTGATAAAATGTAATATTTTGTAAAATACCTTTTGGGCCTAGAATTAAAAATATTTGTTCTTAGAATTAAAATAAAATAAAATAAAAATTTAAATTTAAGTTGCCGTAATATTTTTTTTTATTTACAAAAAGGTTACCTTTATCTATAGCAAATAAACAGTATTTAAGGCAACTAGAAAATTATATTTACAATATTTTTTACCGCTCTGTCCAGTGTCTTCCGGCTTCAGCAATGTAACGGTACCCATGAAAAGACGTATTAAGAACGTATTCGCGTAAATGAGGCGTTTTGGTTTCCATGTCTTGAATACAAATAACCGTAAACTTGTAACATTATTGAGAAATGAGCGCTATGATTACTAAATCAATAGACAACATAATGTTTTGTATTTTTTCCACTTATTGATGTACTGCTGTAGAATTTTACACAAAAGAGATTTTGCTTTGTTATTATAAACGAAATTGGATATAATCGCTTACAATACAAAGTAGTGCTATTGAATGTCAGATTTTTCCATTGAAGCATTATTTTCAAATAATTAGATTTATTAACGGTTGACGCGATGTAATAAAAATAAATTTTGCTAAATCCGGTTAGGAATTCTTCGATTTTTCAATTCTCAACTGGATGCGGAAAAGTTGAATTTTTCCAAACTAAAATGGAAAAATAAGATAAAAAAGAATCAATGCAAACTTTATTTTTTATATATGTTAACTACAAAATTAGAACGATTTTCAAAAAACCAATCACATGAATTATTATCAGACTTTTCAGTTAGAATGATTCTGTTCCTGCGTCTTCAATTCCAATCCGGCAGAAGGCTTGGAGTCATCATAACATAATAGTTTGGCACAACCTTATGACTGCGGCTCCCCAACTATTTTGGAAGCTATTTCTAATTTATTTTGAATGGAGTTTTCGATGTACGATTCGGCGACGCTTCAAGATTTCCAATTTCCATGACGCTTTAAAAGCCACTGCGTTTGCAAGTAGTGTTGCTGAAGTCCTCCTGAAGCAATGCCTAGTATGCGTCAAAGAATTTCAAATTTCATTCTTGTATAACGCTAGAACTTTTTGAATTTTAGGTTTTGATGGAGAATGTTGGAAACTGCTTCGTTCTAAAAATAAAAATTTTAAAAATATTTTCTTTTAAGGGTGCGATCCTGGACTAAAAGAGACGGGAAAAAGTCTATGTAAACGGGGAGTGGCATCACGATTTTGCATGACTATTTTTCAGGGCCAAACATGGGCAAGATATTTGATAAAATGACAAAATTTGGGTACTGTTGGAAAGCTAAAGAATGTGTGCAGGTCGTCTGCTATTTTTTATTGCAAAATAATGAGTCTAATGGTAAAAAAAACACTGTGACATTTTGGTTAGTCTTGCAGTTTAAATTGTGTACATTTCAATGTTTTTATTAACGCATAAAATAGAAGTAAATCAAAAAACTGAGATATACAAGCCCTTTTCCGAAGTTTCTGCAACATTTTGCTGTAACGTTTTAAGTGATTAATTTAACGGCTTTGTCATGTTTGGATCTGAAAAATTCTCTAACATTTTTTTCGGACAGAATTGCTTGGAGTGGCGTCCGTGGTCGAAATGGTACTAAAATAGTTCAGCTACTGTCGAAAAGAGGGCGCGCAAGCTTAGGTTGCCAAATTTTGAATTTGCGCTTCCCTTGACTGAATTTAGTTCAAATAGATACATATTTTATTAGCCAAATAATATTTGGTACGAAAACCTTACCTGGCTTTTTGAGACTTTTCAGAAGATTAATGTGGTACTTGAAGCGAATAAAGTACCAAACATTCGTTTTTTTTCTGTTACAGTTAAGTATTATCTCAACGCTTTGATTATTAAATAAAATATGGATACACTGTTTAACGTTGACGAACGTTCTCAAATCATACCTCTTATCAAAAAAAAAATGTAGTGATGAAAAAAATAATATTTGATGTATTTTTAGATTTATAATAAAACATTTGGCATGCCTAGGGATGCCGTTCCTATCGCAATAAAAGTTTAGGTAAATAAACCCTCACTAAGTATTTATAGCTTTTTTTTTCGAAAGTTGTTTTGTTGTGGTAACCCGCAAATTTATGATTTTTTAGTTGGACTATATATAAAAATAAAATATCTTTAAATTTCGAAGCATTTTAATTTTATAAACAAAATTACAAATTACGACAAGAAAAGCTTTGTAATTATTTTTAAACATAATAGTTTACATTTTGGGGTGTACCTTGGAGGAGATTGAAACCAAGACGTCTGACTACAAATAGAAATACACTTGTTATTGCAAAGGAAAACAGTGCAATGTGCGTTTACAAAGTGCACCCGGGTGGCATTATAAAGAGGGGTAATAAATTAGAAGACAAGACATTCTTCCTAATACCACTTGGTTTTTATTTTAGTAAGATGTTAATGATTATCCTGCGTTTCCGGACAGCAGGGGGTCTATCGGACCTGGTTTTATTTTATCATCAAAGAATATTTCTAAAACATATATTTATCACTGTTAGTATTTATGGACCCAAATGGATTATTTTATTTTTTTTATTTTTTTATTTTATAAAGGAGCTTTTGTTTGCAATAGTTTTTTTAGAACATGTATACAGGTTGTTATAGAAATATATGAATATCTCTGACTGCTAAGAGAACTTGTCGAAAGAATCATCATTTTTTTCCCGATAATGTGTCATTTTAGAGTTAAAATTAAAAATAGATAGCACCCTAAATATTGTACACGCTTATGGTTGTTCTTCCAAGGTAAAGAGCAAAAAAGTCACACAAATAAACATAAAATAGGTTCGATCAAAATTAATCAGTAGAGTAGTCTATGTAAGTACAAACTAATTACTAGGCGATGAAAAAATAATAATTTGTTTGACATATTTTATTAAAGAAAAACAGTTTAAGAAGAATTTTCCAAAACTCCAAAACCGACATCAAAATAAAGTTTGCTCAAGTTTCATTATGGTAATAATTGCCTCATCAATGTGCAACTCAAAAGTCCACTCAGATTTTGACTAAAAATTCACCAATAAAATTAAGTGCGATCTTTTGGGACACCATGTATAAACTTTTAGATTATTACTTTCTTTTGTGCGAGGAATGGTGTTTGTACCTAGTAATTTTTGTATCAAAATGTTAAAAAAAGGGTTGACCAATGTTACATTTTCTCTCATAAAAAAATGCTTAAAAAATACCACTAGTAGAAACATTAAAACAAATAATTTTTTTTTTCAATCATTTATAAACTTGGATTTAATAAATTCATAATATCTGTAAAATGCAAAAATTAAAGAATTACATTTTAAAGCAAATAGTGTGCCGAGATCTCTAAAGGTTTATGGCTTTATTTATAGTTGCACCCCAGCTGGGATATTTCTCAATTCGACCTTGGAGGGTTAAAATTTGTGTTAAAAAAGAAAACTATTGGCATAGGCAGGTACATAAAAGCGTCCTCTGTTACAAAATAGCAAAAAAATTATTTAATTTATTTTAGGGACGACAGTGGGCACCACTTCCCAAAGGCATATTCAGTGAGTCGAAATTTATCTCGGGATCGCAACTTTAATGTATAATTTTGTAATTTACAGGTATTTAGCTAGCCAAAAATAGCCCTTGTGCTGAATTTTATTGCTGCAACGTTGAAACTACTAGATATAAAGGTTTAAATAGAGAACTTTGAAAATTTTTGTGTTTTTTTGTATAAATAAAAATTTCAATTTTGTAAATTGTTACAGTTAACGAACTAGTCTAAGATATTCTTTGCGTCAAATTCTATTGCTATAGCGTTAAAATTGCTAGATTTACAGGTTTTAATAAAGAATATCGAGAATTTTTGCTTCATTTAAAAAGTAAAAATTTTAAAAATTTGTGTTTTTTGCTCGATAATTTTGTAATTTGGCACAGCTAATTACCTAATCAAAAACAGTCTCTTTGTCAATTTTATTGTTCTAACATTTAAACTGCTAAAATTAGTGGTTTTAATATAGAACATTGTAAATTTTTGGTTTGTTAAATAAATAAAAATTTCAAAAATTTGTTTTTTGTGGTCTAAAATTTTGTAATTTAGCACAGCTAATTAGCTAGTTAGGAACAGCCCATGGTTCGTAACCCTGGCATACAAACATACAATGCTAAGGTTAAAAAAAGGAATATTGTAAAAACATTAATTGATATTATTGTTTTTTTGCTTTCAAGAATAGACACCGAATTAATGAAACAATGCATCCTGCTAATAAGTGAGATGGTGTCATTTATCAACGCTCCACATGCAAACAATAAATACAAAACAATTTTTTTTCTGACAGATAGATTTTTTTTCAAGCGTTTCAGTGTTAGTTATATTATAGAATAATAAATAACTTTTATCGCCAACCGTCAATAAAGCCGATCATTACCATAGTGAATTTCGGAGGTAAACAATCACTTTATTTTACTGTAAAATCAAGAACTTTATTTAACGCTATTTTTTATCGGCATTGCCATAACTGTATGACGCTAACAAAAATTTATTATTTCAAACGCTGTCACGGCTGAAACAGTAAACGTTTTGTCGCGATTTATTTATAGAAAATGGAAGAAGATATTCAGTGCACGCCCCCTGAAATGCAGGTGAAGTCATTAGAGACATCTTTAGAGATTCTACCACAAAAATCAGTGGAAAAATACAATCGCCAGTATGAGATATTTATGCAGGGGTGTAAGAAAAATGGAGCGACAAGATGCAGCGAAAACGTTTTGCTAGCGTATTTTTCGGATTTATCTAAAGAGTATTTTCCTTTGTCAATGTGGTCCTATTATTCAATGGTCAAAGCAACCCTTTCGGCAAAAAATGATGTTGATATTAGTAAATATAAAAAACTAACAGCTTTCTTGAAACAAAAAGGAAGAAACCATGTTCCAAAAAAGTCTAGGACACTTTCACCAGAAAAAATACTTAAATTTTTACTAAATGCACTGGATGAAATCTACTTAATCCTGAAGGTAATTTAAACAACCTTTTCAAAGCTAATTTGGTATAATTGTGATAATTATTTCAGATCTGTGTCACATTTGGTATTGCTGGAGCTTGTCGTAATGATGAACTTCTGAATTTAAAAGTAAGTGACATAGAGCACAAAGAATCCATTCTTGTTGTTCGTATAACTAAAACAAAAACGTACAAGCCTCGATTATTTGTGATCGCTCCAGAGTTTGAAGCAAAAGTAAAATCCATAGAATTATATAACAAATATTTAGCTCTGCGTCCTAAGCAGACCCCCCACGACCGATTTTTTCTGGCATATAGAAATAAGAAATGTACAGTCCAGACAGTAGGAATCCATACTTTTGGAAATGTATCAAGCAAAATTGCTAACTACTTGCATTTGCCAGAACCATCACTTTATACGGGACATTGTTTTCGTCGAACGTCTGCCACTCTATTTGCAAATGCAGGAGACAGTAAGGAAAATTTAAAACGCCACGAAGGGTGGAAAAGCGACACGATTCAGAGTTCTTATGTTGAAGAATCTGTACTCAATTAACATAGACAATAATCCTCAAACATTTTCAGTTCAAACTCCTTCGACTTCAGGCATTAATTTTTATAATGTCTCGGAATGTACGTTTAATTTTAATGTTAATGTCAGGGAATGAGTAGTTTTATTTTGTGTTCGCAGTTTGTATTTCTATTTGCTTATATACTTTGTTATAATCATAATAAAATGTAGTACGTTATAATACCTCCATTTTTTTTAAATTCATTAAGTTTTCCGATTGGCGATAAAATTTTGTATGCACACGTCAGTAAAATGTCTTTATTGAACTCGTCTGTTACTTACCTCGTTCGCTGCGCTCACTCTGTTCGCAATCCAGATTCGTTCAATAAAGAATCATTTTACTGACTTGGTACATAAATAACTATTAATTTAGTTTTAATAACACCTAGTAAATAATAATTGCAATACTGTATATGCATAAAACGAAGAGTTAAACACTTTTTGTTTCATTACTTTCTTCTAATTTTGTTTTAATGTTTTTCATGTCAATCCAGTTCTTGTGGACGTTGATGATGTTTAAAACTTTCTGGGTGGTGTTTATTTCCGTGCTTTTCTTCATAATGCTTATCATGAAGTTTAGCACTTTTCTCTATTTCTTTATGGTGTTTCAAATTTTCTTTCACTTTTTCGTGATGGTGATCATGTTCCTTATGGTGCTCTTTGTTTTCAGTGCTGTGATGACTTTCTTTATCTTTTTTTACATGTTGAAACTTTCCATGCTGATGTTGATGATGTTTAAATAATGACAAGCAACCACAAGGACAACCACAGTGACTTTTAGTTGTAGCTGCCGTCGTTGTCGTTGGAGCTGCAGTTGTCGATGCGTTTTCTGCGGGAAGAGAAGAACTTATTCTAAATGGACAACCCGGGGTTGGTGTTGTAGAACTTGCGCTAGACGAAGCGCTATTTGAACTTTGTGGTGCTTCAGAAGTTGAATTGGAGTTTTCTGGGGCCTCAGTGGTGGGATCTGAATTCCCTGGGGCTTCAGATGTTGAATTATTGTTGTCAGTAACGTTGGATGTAGAGTTTGAATTCTCTGGAGCTACAGTTGTAGAATTGACGCTTTCTGGATTTGTACTTGAGGCCGCCGAACTTGGAGAAGGTGAAGTCTCTGTAATTTGATGGGTGAATACTAAATATCGAAAATCATAATGTTGGTTGTGGGCAAATTTACCTTCGTTTTTTGAGTTAATGTGTAGCGCGCCTGTAGCAACCACCATTATAATCACCACCATAAGTGTTTTGACAACCATTTTGACATAGATTGTTACTACTTGTAGTTCTTCAGTGTTTATATAGGCCGAAGACTACGTATATAAACGAAAAAAAAAATGGTATTTTGATTATCTCAGCGTGTGTTGCATGTCACCATTGTATGTGTGATAGCGGAATTATTTGACTTATTTCGAGCCTTTTTTGTGACCACAATGCGAAGGTGAAAATACCAGAAAAAATCTAAATGCGTTAAAATGAAAAATTTGTTATTTTGAGTTTCAAGACATGCATTATCAGGTTATCAGGTAATACCTACCTAGGTTCATATTTTACATAAGTATTTGTGTAAGGATGACGTGTTAATAGTTATGCAATGACGGTCACAAATTTTAAAAATAGCAAGAAATTTTTGAAATACATAGTATACATTTAATTTATTACAATCAATTGCGTTTATAGGAGCTGAAGCTATTGTTTCTAGCATACCAACATTCTAAAAAAAATAAGGAAAGGCGACTTTGCTTTTAAAAGTTGACTATCATTGTGTAAACACGTTTTTTCGGCCTCTGTTCTAAAATAACACAATTTGCATTCGTCTAAATCCGCTTGAAACCGACGGTTTCGCGGCCTAGACCATCAAAATGCACGGCCAACTACAGAACACAGAGTTTGAATCGTTTGAGGTTTGACATGCGTCGGCCGTATGCTCGGCCAGCGTCTGCGACGTTCGTTATTCGATACATACGATCGATGTTGATAGAAGAATATATCAAATAATTTCTCGGCAGCTTCCGTAATGTGCACTGGTGTTTCCATTTTGTAAATCGTAATTATTTGTCAATGTCAAAAACTAACACCTACTTGATTTTTAATTTTATTGAAATTTATACGAGAATATTAACTCTTAACAAATTTAATCAATTGTCGGCCCAAAAAATAGTGTGTATCACACAGCCAGAAACTTATTTTGCAACAATTCGCTTAGCCTGCAAACTACGCTCATAGTTGCAAAAGGTCAGTTTCTGGCCTAGTGATACAAATAACTATTTTAGGCGATGTTTTTGACAGCAACTAAAAGGTTATGTTGTGCAAAGAATATAAGTTGTAGATCAAAAACAAGAAATCGCAAGACCTGATATAAAGCCCCGATCCAAGAACGGAATGGGAGAAATGGAAAATTTACCGAATGACATTAGAAATGCAACATTTAGAAATAATAATTATTTCTAGATAATATTTTCTATATGAGTTTCATGTTCAGAAATAAGGTTGTAATAAAAACTACAGCAAAACTACTACAAAAATTCTTTACTTCTTATTTTTTGACTCCCATAAATTAAAAATCATCTTTAGTTGAACGTTTATAAGTCTGTAGTCTGTTATGTTACCCCGTCATAGCACAATACCTAGAGCACGAAGCCCTAGACAATTTCACCACTTAAGTGACTTTGATAGGGGTAGAATTGTTGGGTTCCAGGAAGGTAGTTTTCGTTCCGTGAAATTGCTCGTCGTTTAAATCGAAACGTGAGCACTGTGATTCGAGTTTTGCAAACATGGAATGAAGATGGCATAGAAATAAGAATTAGACCCCATGGGCAACCTAGACGAACCACAGAGCACCAGAATCGTCGACTAAGACTCATGGCTCTAGGAGACCAATTTGCCACAAGTCGGCAGCTGGGTGACCAATGGTTTTCTTAAGAGGGTAGACCGGTTGGTCTGCGAAATTTATATCGGCGCATCAGGTCTTTTGGGCTGTATTTATATCGTCCGGAGTTGGTCTTGCCTTTAACTCCTGCACACCGACATTAAAGGTAGGATTGGTGCCGAGAACGCCAAGGGAGAGACGAATGGGAAGGGGTTGTTTTTAGTGACGAAATGCCCTTTTGCCTAGGGATACATGATGGGCGTAGACGATTGAAAAGGCGTTGTGAAGAAAGGTCTAATATTGAGTTTGCTGTTGCAATACATGTACACCGTACTGTAGAAATAATGGTTTGGGGAGCGATTGCCCGTGATAACTGGTCACCTTTGGTGTTTATCAGAGGCAACATGACAGCAGCTCGTTATGTTCAGGACATCATCTAACCTTATCTTCTTATTCCAGCAAGACAACGCACATCCTCACATAGCACAACGAACCAGAGACTTCGTTGAAGGCGCAGGACTGAATGTTTTGCCTTGGTCTCCCCGATCTCCCGACTTAAATCCAATTGAGCACATTTGGGACATTATGGGGAAAAACCTGACGACTTTACAGAATCCTCCACAGACGTTAGCTCAACTACAGCACGATATTCAACTTGCTTGGGGGTCGTCAAACACATTATTAAGATTTTTTCTCTTTTTGCTAGTTCTTGGGGTTGAATTTTTAATCAGATGCTTAGCAACTTAATAACATCTAAACTTGTTATTTCAAGGTGTTGCATTTCTAATGTTATGCAGTATATTTTGGTATTTTATCGATGAAGCTGAGTGTTGAGCACGAAACATGGAGCATTGTACGCTGTTGTTCTACATCTTCTGAAGGGCTTGGATGTGGCTATTCGCAGCGTTGTCAGTCGGACAATGATTTTATACATAAGAAGCTTGTTTGTCGATCATCGAATGTAGCCGTTTTATGAGACAATTTTTCTTTTTTTGGCCCCCGTGGTGTGTACCTTGAAGGTTATTTCTATTTTAGTTTTGGAACTAACATGAACTATTCTGTATATTTATAATTAACATAAAACGTAAGAAAGGATTGTTTGACTAGGTGTATTCTATTATCTCTTCTATACAGTTTTTATTACAGCAATCATTACATGTATAAAAATATAAAACATTATTACCTACACATGTTTATTTTTCTTAATACTAGAGCCTAAAATATAATAACAATAAAAAATTAAGAGGTCATGAAAATAAAACAAAAATTTAATCTTCTTAAATTATTGTTTCTTACTTCTAGGTGCTTTCTGTTAATACTTGCGTGAAAGTGTGCTAAGATATTTTTAACAAAAGACTTTTTTACCCTCTAACAGTTCCTTTCTTATCTTCCGGCTCCAGTTAGTGCAAAATAATATTTGTCCAAATGATGAAACTCTACGACAAAAATTAGAAGTAGTTTTTCTATTCTACGTAGATTAAATCAGTTGACGCACCTGTTGTTTGAGAATTTGAGTTGTTTCCAGAAGAAGTAGCATCGATACTTGTAGTCGTTACATTAGCATTTTCAGAATTTTCAGTAGGATCTGAATTTTCGGAATGTATTTTATCAGACGGAGTGGACAAATTTTCAGTTGTTGATGTTGCATTTGCAGAAGTTGCAGGACTCGTTGAATTAGTTCCAAAGGTGGAATTATTTAAATTTGCTGTATCAGTTGTGGGTATTGTAGAATTCGTTGAATTTGATGAATCAGATACAGAAATTGAACTGTTTTTCCATATTGCTACAAAATGTACCGCCGGTGGCACAGGAGGGGAAGAAGATGAGACATTTTCTGCTGCTAGATTAAGAGATCTTTTTATAAGAATGAACTAATAAAACAAAGTCTTACTTGGAGTAATTGTTGTAGATCTGTGGTGTTTTCTTCCAAATAAATGGTACGCATTTAAAGAAACTGTAAGTGCAGTTATGAAAAGAACAGTTTTGAAACCCATGCTGGCACTATTTGTTAGTACTGCGGTTGTGGTTCTGTATTTATAAAGTAGAGATAACGAGGAATTCATATAAAGAATGACATTCTTTCGGTGAAAAATGTTGGAAATCATTGGCAAAATATTTTTTGCTGTGATAACTATAATCTATACATTTTTATGAAATGAGGTGTAGATTCGAGGAGTTTTTTAAAGACAAGATAATTTATGTGCGCAGTGTGACTAATAAATTACTCTGATACTAGAATAATTAACAAAAGAGAGAACAATAGGTGATGGTCTATGATTAATAGAGAGCGGATTTCTATGTATTTACATGTTTTATTTTTTTATCCCGTTGCAGCTGCCGAATTGCAGTTTTACGTTTCTTATAACAAAGAACCTAGCCCCAAACTTTTATTTCGCATATAAATTAATGTTTTAAGTTTTTACCGCATAAATATTTATTATCCATATGTCTGCCTATTTCCGCATACATTGTCCATATTTAGTGTAAGTAACCGCATTTCCATTCGTCAAATTATTTTTATGTTTAAGTATGAACAACAATTAGCTTTTATTAAAGCACATTTTTCTTTTTATCTTCTGCAATAAAGAAGTTGGAAACCTCACAAATGCTTTTGAGTGACGCTCTCCAAATTTTAGAAAATGCGTCGGATAATTTGAAATTGATATCTGTGGCTTTAGGTAAAAAAAATGTCACCAAACTTGAGAATGTTTTACTTCGAGACCTAGGATATCAAAAAATTACAAAAATCTCTGCAATTTTAAAAGGATTTCATTTAGATGATTTCGATATAAATCCTTCAGATGTAGCTTTAATGAAGTATGCGCCTATCACATCTTGCGATGTAGAACGTTCGTTCTCAATGTACAAAAATGTGCTTACAGACAAGCGGCAAAACTTGACAATAGAAAATCTAAATCATCTTCTTGTTGTGTATTGCAATTCCACACATTAATTGTAAAATAAATTAAAAAATAATGTTATTTTTATCTATTATCATAATCATAATTTATAATAGTGTTTGAAAATTATTGTGTTTGGTACTTGAAAATCATAATAATTATGTAATAAATGTTTATAAATATCCTGTTTATTTACTTGCGTATGTAATTCATATTTAAGAAATATTTAACCGCATATGTTGTCCATATTGACACATCTTTATCGCATATATTTACTTTTTTTAGTCGCATAAAAAAAACTTATATTGCTAGTTTTTAGCACATATAAATCCACTCTCTAATGATTAACGATAAGAAAGTAAATGAAGAAGTATAAAAAATAAGGAAAAAGTAAGAACTAAAAATAGGCTTAAGAAAATGATATTTTATAAATATACTGAATGACATTAGATATGCAACACCTTGAAATGACAATTTTTTTTAGGTAGGTTTTATTATCATTTATTGGTCTTAAGTTGCTAAACATCTGATTAAAAATTTAACTCCAAGAACTAGCAAACAAAGAAAAAAAAACTTAATAATGTGTTTGACGACCCCCGTTTCTAATCCACTCATTGACACGTCTACGCATCGATTTAATTAGGCGATCGATTTTCTCCTGAGGTAGTACATCCCAACAAGTTGAATTTCGTGCTGTAGTTCAGCTAACGTTTGTGAAGGGTTCTGTAAAGTCGTCAGGTTTTTTTCTCATAATATTCTAAACGTGCTCAATTGGATTCAAGTCGGGAGATTTGGGAGGCCAAGGCACAACATTTAGTCCTGCGCCTTCAAACAACTCTCTGATTCGTTGCGCTATACGAGGACCTGTCTACCCTCTTCAGAAAACCATTGATCTCCCAGCTGCCGACTTGTGGCAAATCGATCTCTTATGGCCATGAGTCTTAGGCGACAATTCTGGTATTCTGTGGTTTGTCTAGGTTGCCTATGTGGTCTAATTCTTGTTTCTCTGCCATCTTCATTCCACAAACTTGTAAACGTTCAACTAAGAATGATTTTTAATTTATGAGAGTCAGAAAATAAGAGGTTAAGAATTTTTTGCACAAAAGCTGTTGGAGATAGTGAGCTATAGTTTTTATTACAACCTTATTTTTGAACATGAAAGTCATATACAAAATATTATCAAGAAAGAATTGTTATTTCTAGATGTTGCATTTTTAATGTCATTCTAATTCCTAAGGAAATAAATATTTAAACCCTCCAAGGAATAAAGTAAAATTATAGACATTTTTAATTATTAGTTATTGTTAATATATAAAATAATTATTGTTGTTAAATAACCTTTTGCTCTCTGCTAAAACCTTTTGTCAAATGGCTGTCAACTGTCTACAAAACAATGCTTACAACTTATAAGTTGTAAAAATATCCTCAGCCTAACACATAAGGTTGGTCTAATCCTGTATACACTCTAGAAATTTAGTCGGGTTTTGACATTTAGACTTCAGGTTCAAAATGAACAATTTCTGCACAAATGTCAATCTTGTCACTTAATCACAAATAAATTTAATAACTTAAGAGTCACATCGGAAGAAAAGGTGTAGGTATATGCATCTGTGGAATCAACACATTTTATTCTCTTAACTGAGAATTTATTATTTAGTCTCAAAATAAACTATTTGTTTATTCTTTGAATGCATAAATAACTATTAAAATTTTGATTGCAAGAAAAATATAAACCACGATTTATTTTTGTTTTCACTAATTTTACTCCAGTTTTTGCTCTTAAATACTTTCAAACAAATTGTTTAATACTATATTATTTTATAAGTGAGAGAAATGCATTATTATTTGCGAGTTAGAAGTTTGACCCACGTGTGCGCTTGCGCACGAGTGGGACACTTCTCACGAGCTTTATAATGGCATTTCGCTCACGTGTGATATACGACGTTTTATCTTACAGGTGCGATTCCGACAAAAAAAGAATTAGGGATAAAAATTATAGCTGCGTTCTTTTTGCATAAAATCTCAGATATTTTGACTCACATCAGGTCATAACCTAGAAAATACAATGAAATTAACAATGGTAAATAAAAACTGAGCTGAAAATATGTGATATTTTGTGTAAAAGGAAAGCGCCTTTTATATACAAAATTAGGTACAAATCAAATTACAAAAAATCGTATCGTTGTAGGAACGAACTTCCGTAGTAACGATTGATTGTTTTACGAAGTAAACAGTGTAATTGTTTTTTCCGTAAAATGGATTTTCTTCCGGAAAATATTAAGTTACAGGCAGAATCTGCTATCTTGAGTTTAATTCCGCCAAAATCGAAGAAACATTACGACAAGTAGTACGGTTTGTTCAAAAGTTGGAAGACGGAAAATTCGTTAGGTGACAATTCGGAGGAAGTCTTGCTGGCATATTTTGCTCAAAAGGTTAGTTGAATTATCTTGCACGATGCATTAATATCTACATGCATTATGTTTTGTAGGTACGGAAGTACAAGTCATCTTCGCTTTGGGTGCAAGTATTCAATGGTTAAAACCTCACTAAAGATTTATGAAAATATGGACATAGCGCAATATCACAGATTGATTGTACAAAGGAGGGAAGCAGCAGCTGTACTGTTAATCAACAATATGAATTTGTATGTCTGAAGAAGGACTTGAATTGCAGCGATATTGGAATGTCTTTCAGCAATACCAATTGCACAATTAACGTCACAGTTTATCAACATACAACATAAATGGATAATTTTCAATAAACAAAAGTAAAATTTTTAATATTTAATACTCACTGACAGTTCTACTCACTAGTGAGTAGTTTCATATATTATTACACTAGTGAATAAAATTTGATTTCTGTCACTTAAAACAGACGTATAATGCATGTCAAAAAGCACACCTGTAAGATAAAAAAAATAATCAATAATATTTACAGACCCCGCAGCCATAAGGTACAGTTTTTTGTAAAATTTTACAATTAACATTTAAATCTAGTGAAAATGAGTGAATTTAGTGGATCTGAAAGTGAAGTCGAAGAAGCTTGGAATGTGGGACGTTCGGCTCTCATTCCGAACAAATCGAACAACGGAAACACCTATCAAAGTTTCAAAGACTGGTGCACCAGGAAAAGTACAACTATTTGTGAAAAATCTTTGCTGGCGTACTTTGTAAGAAGAAATGAGACACTGAAAGCTCCAGGAAGTCTGTGGGCTGAATACTCGATGTTAAAGTCGACAAAAATGTGGGATATCGACCGAAAAAGGCCAGTGTTTTTACCAAAGAAAAAGTTACAAAGTTTTTACTTGAAGCACCAGACGAAAAATTTCTAGCGCATAAGGTAAATTAACTTTTATAACAGATTAACATCAGATAAATATTGTTTTGTTTTCCTCTAGGTGGGAATGATATTAGGTATAGCTGGTGCATTAAGACGAGAAGAGCTGTACAATATGAGCATTGAAGACATTGAGCAACGTGACGGCTTAATCATCGTAAAAGTTCCTCGAACGAAGATACATATTCAGCGATCATTCGTTGTTATTAACGAACCAAATGAAAAAGTTCACTACTTGGATATATATAACAAATATAGAAGCCTTCGTCCGGGAAATGCAAAATCGTCTCATTTCTTCTTAAATTATCGTAATTGGAAATGCACAAATCAAGTAATTGGAAAAGGTACAATTGGAACTTGGCCATGTAAAATCGTTGAAAATTCGGCGAAGTTCTGCTACATTGTTAGCTAATACAGGTAAAAACGTTCTTGGACTAAAAAGGCACGGAGGTTGGAAGTCTTCAAATACAGCTGAAAGTTACGTTGAAGATAGTGTAGAAAACAGGATTAAATTTCCAAAAATAATTCTTCTCATGGTGACAAAAATGAAGAATTTTCAAAATTATCGACCTCAACCTGTAATCAAGAAGACAAGGAAAACGTGATGGATGAAAATTTTGACAATGTTGATGTTGGGACAAGTCCACTGATGTTGCTTAATTGCAGCGGCAAGGAAGGTCATCCACAAGAGTCGCACGAGTTTCCAGAAAAAGCTAACATCTAGTCTTACGTCTGTTTTCCAAAATAAGCTTCCTTTGGCAATTGGCAGTTGTAATAATTGTACCTTCAACATTTATGTCCAAAAATAAGTTATAAATACCTAATTGTTACTTAATTATTGTAATAATTAATTAATTTTGAATAAAATTACTTACCGTTCTAGAACACCAAAATACTTACCGTCGAGTTTATCGTTAGCAACTAGTAAACACTACGACTGTCTTGGAAGCAGGCGTGGTAAACAATCAAATAGAGTCCAATCGTGCAAAAACATTTTTTGTTACTTATTAGTTTCATACAAATAAGCCTGATACAAATCTAAAATTTAAATAATCGAAGCAAAATAATAGTCGCTTTATTTAATAATAGTCATTTTCTTTTGTTTTGTACATGAGCGTAATCACACTATTATCTAAACATGCTTATTTATAAACCATTATTATTATTTTAAAACAGTCGATATAAAATTCTGTTTCGTTAGATTTTACCATGTTTAAACTTCTGCAACGCATGTGTTTCTTTGGACAATTTTTAGCTCTTACGCCGTCACTCAATTCTTTCAAAGTGTTTAAATTATATTCATTTTTTCTTATAATGTTGTACACTTTTGGCTTTATTGTTTCGACAGTTTACAAGTTTCCAGAATATGGCGATCTAACAAAAGTTATACATTTACAGTTCTTGGCCTGGTTTACAATTACGATGATTCTGAATTATCTTGTATCTTTTATAGACTTGTACTTTAATAACTTTGAAGGTAGATTTGTGAGCAAATATTTGAAAAAGAATACAGCTGACATTATTTTCTGTCAATCATTCATTACATACTACTGCGTTACACTGACACTAACAAAATTATTTTTGGAATGTTATAAAGCTTTGCATAGTGAATTTAAACGATATATTAATAGAATTCAAAAAATCAACCCACACATTAAAATTGGTAGCTTCAGTTTCTTCTTCAAGGAGAGAAACCTTTGGATAACCTTAAAAAATGTGTCGATGCTTCCAACGACATTTTTGGATGGAGTGTTCTTTTAAGTTTTGTTTACATTACTTTACATGTAATTTCTTATTTGGAATTTATTCTTCGTAATTATACTTCCATTACTAGCGTTACCAGTTTTGGTATAGTTTTCTGGTGTCTGTATTATTATTGGAGAGCGGATTTCTATGTTTTTACATGTTTTATTCCTTTATCCCGTTGCAGCTGCCGAATTGCAGTTTTACGTTTCTTATAACAAAGAACCTAGCCACAAACTTTTATTTCGCATATAAATTAATGTTTTAAGTTTTTACCGCATAAATATTTATTATCCATATATCTGCCTATTTCCGCATACATTGTCCATATTTAGTGTAAGTAACCGCATTTCCATTCGTCAAATTATTTTTATGTTTAAGTATGAACAACAATTAACTTTTATTAAAGCACATTTTTCTATTTTATTTTCTGCAATAAAGAAGTTGGAAACTTCACAAATGATTTTGAGTGACGCTCTCCAAATTTTAGAAAATGCGTCGGATAATTTGAATTTGATACCCGGCGCCTTAGGTAAAAAAATTGTTACCAAACTTGAGAATGTTTTACTTCGAAACCCAGGATATCAGAAAATTACAAAAATCTCTGCAATTTTAAAAGGATTTCATGTAGATGATTTCGATATAAATCTTTCAGATGTAGCTTTAATGAAGTATGCGCCTATCACATCTTGCGATGTAGAACGTTCGTTCTCAATGTACAAAAATGTGCTTACAGGCAAGTGGCAAAACTTGACAATAGAAAATCTAAATCATCTTCTTGTTGTGTATTGCAATTCCACACATTAATTGTAAAATAAATAAAAAATAATGTTATTTTTATCCATTATCATAATCGTATCATATCGTAAGATCATAAGTGCAAATCTACTGGATTTAAGCAAAGCATTCGATACAGTGAACCACGATATATTACTTAATAAACTTGAATATTATGGCGTAAGAGCTAAAGCCAACGATCTACTGAGGTCTTATCTAAACGACAGATATCAAGTGGTCTCTGAAAAAAATCGGTTGTCAAACAAAGCGCTCGTTAATCTAGGAGTACCACAGGGATCAATTTTGGGTCCCGTGCTATTCTTAATTTATATCAATGATCTGCCGAGTAACGTTCGTTCCGCTAAAGCAACTCTCTTCGCAGACGATACAACTTTAAGAAATAGAGGTGTTACAACTTGGTTCAGAGCCAACAAGCTTACTATGAACGAAACTAAGTCTCAACTTATTACATTCTCACTGAAGAGGAATCTAAATCAGATACTACGTCCGTTAAATATCTAGGTATAATGTTAGATAGCAAGCTAAGTTGGTTTTCACATATAGATTATATTGCAAAAAAATTAAATTCTGTAGTTTACCAGCTAAAGAAATTATCTTCCTACTGCACTTTAAACGCAACCTTAACTTTTTATCACTCCAATTTTTCTAGTATCCTTAACTGCGGAATAATACTGTGGGGCAACTCGATTAATGCTGAAAGAATATTTCGCATCCAGAAGAGAGCTATCAGAGCGATACTTGTCGCTGATCAAAAAACACACTGTAAACCTCTGTTTCAGCAACTTCAGATTTTACCACTACCTTGTTTATACATCTTTTCTCTACTGGTATATGGTCACGAGCATCATAAAGAATTCAAAAAAAAATTCTGACCACCATCAGTACAACACTCGTAATAATAATCGTTTTTGTACCCCATTTTTTCGCTTAGACAAGACCCAAAAGAACGATGTAAATTTTAATTCCATCAAACTTTTGAATGTTCTGCCGACTAATATCTTACGATTCGACCCTGTAAAATTTAAGTGTACAGTTAAATGTTTTCTGAAACTACACTGTTTCTATAGTTGTGAAGAGTTCCTCACTTTTTGTACTAATTCAGGTACAAATAACGTAATAACGTTCTCAAATCCTTATAACAAATAAGGCATTATCCTTATGAGATGGTTTCCAATATTGTCTTTGTTGTTACTATGTTATTGAATGTTTAAATGTTTTATACAATGTATATGTTATATATGTAAATGTATTTGACGCGCCAAAACAAATTGTACACGATGAACTTTATGTATATACTTGTAAGGCAATAAAAATTATTATTATTATTATTATTATTATTATTATTATTATTGTTATTATTATTATTATTATTATTATTATTATTATTATTATTATTATTATTATAATCATAATTTATAATAGTGTATGAAAATTATTGTGTTTGGTACTTAAAAATCGTAATAATTATGTAATAAATGTTTAAAAATATCCTATTTATTAACTTGCGTATGTAATTCATATTTAAGAAATATTTTTACGGCATATGTTGTCCATATTGACGCATCTTTATCGCACATATTTACTTTTTTAATCGCATAAAAAACTATTATTGCTTGTTTTTAGCACATATAAATCCGCTCTCTAATTATTATCCACGTGTGTATTTTAACTCAATTTGACTAAATGTTTTGTAGCATTGTGTTTTTGCCTTCATTTTTATCTGCGATGATGTTATAGATGAGGTTGAAAAAATGCATCGGACTGCAACGAAGTTACAGAACAACTTGATAAGAAAAAATAAAGAAATTGATTTGTTAGTGGAGATGCTCAAAAATGACATGCCCGTGTTTTGCATAGCTAGATATTTTTCAATCAGTAGGACCACAATTTTTTCTGCTTTAAATACAATAATTACTTTTGTAATTGTTATGTTACAACTTAAAGATTAAATGTACTTATAGTTTAAAGTCTATACTGTGTTATCTAATGTTGGCAGCGACCAAAAAGTGTATTTCTGAGGAAGTAAAAACTGTCCTTTTTTTCTTGTATTTTCAGGCTGCTTCAACATTTTTTTTCCATCTTATCTGTGTTATTTGTGTGTCTTTTTGTAATGTGTACAATTCATAACTCAGTTACATGCTGAGTTATTACACTGCAACCAGAAAAATTATATAGTTATAATAAAGCGGTTGTCTATAAACTAGTTTTGAATTCATTGAACATTTTTGGTTGATTGCATTTTTTTTTGCAAACGATTTTTGATGTTTTTAGGTTTGAAATATGGAGATAATTTAATTTTATGTACAAATAAATAACAATAATTTCAAATAATCAAAATTTGAAAGACCTGAAACAAATAGTTTTACTAGAAATTTCAAATTAGACTATTTTAGATACTTACCAAAATTTTTGTCAAATAATTGATAATGATAGTTAATGTTTTACTCACTTTTTTTTTCTCTAACTTCTCGCTGCGCTTTTTACTCGGCGTAGTTTGATTAGTTACTTAGGTAAGTTAAGTACTTTTGAAGACCTTCTAGCTTTATCGGGTAAAATTTGCATAGGTTATATGTTTGCAAAATTTTCCTTGCAAAATGGTTGAGACCAATAAATAATTTGACGATAAAATTTCTAGACCTGCTGTTCGAGAATTTTATTGTTGATTTTTTTAATAAAAACTATCTGATTATAAGCAAAATTTTGTAAAAACTTTATCTAAACCAATGTTACTTGATAAAACTTGAAGGTCTAACGATATATGTCAAGATTATTTTCCAAAAAGTATATTTTCTATCTTTTTTTAAAAATTTGTCTTTTATACATTCAATACAACTAAATAGTTCCTGTTAATAACAATATTGTTCAAATATTAATTTGTTTTCAACTATATATAAATGATAATAATTTATTAGGATTAAAGTTGATAAATGTTTATTTTTATATTTTTTGTATTTTTCATTATCAGTTGTTAGTTTTTGTTTTTATATTATCGTGTTTTTTTTGAGTTTTTTTTAGTACCTAGTATTTTTACATCATAATATTTTGAGAAAAAATAAAAAAAAAGATCTGACAAATATAAAACTGTTTTAGAATATTATTTTGTTGATATTTATTTAGTAATGATGAAAAGTAGTATGTACAATTTTAATAAATTTAGTGTTATAGTATAATATTATTTTTATTACAGTTTTTGAAACTATAGTAAAAATATAAAACTTAATGTTTAAAAATAAAAATTTGTGTTTTATGAGGGTTTAGTTTTGTAATATTATCGTGCATACATAACAAATTTTTTTTTGTGTATGTGGAACAGAAAGTAAAACATAAAATCTATAAAAAAAACTGTTTTAAGAAGTAGTTTGATGACATTGCTTAAAAATGTAAATATATTAAAATAAGCAACGGAAAAGAATAAATTGTTGATATATCATCTTTACATTATGTGCCTACACTGCTACAATAAGCAGTTATTTAGTCTACAATTTTTTTAAGAGTATAAAACAAATTGGCAACTTTTTATTTTTGGTAACATTTCATCATCAGTAGTGAGTAATTTGACAAATTTAATTATTTTAATCAATAATATAATTATTATTAACATATTTAAACCCACTTCAAGCATATTTTTATCCAAATAAAAATGGTTCAATATACCATTAACAAAATTGATCAACATCCGGAAGACAAATCAAGCTTCTTGTCACATTTTTTCTTTTGGTAAGCATTATCTACAAATAAATGTTTTTATTCACATATTTTTCTAAATGTTTATTTATGTAACTATACAAAGGCCGAAAAAATGATAATTAGCGATCCAAGCTGATAATGTACATTTTAGCAGCCTGGGCCGTTAAAACTACCAATAAAACCATCATAAAAAAAACAATAAATAAATAAAGTTCAATAAACTTGCAGTTAGGCACGACTTTTTTTGTTCTTATTGCATACAAGGCTATTAAAAGTAATTTTAGTTGGCAGCCTCCTATTGTATGGCAAATACGAAAAAATAAAATTGGTGACAACGATTTCGTCACAGCTTGTAAAAATCATGACTCGGCACTCTTGGGAGACAAACTTGAAAAAAAGTGGAGTGAAGAAAAAGTACGAAAAAATCCTTCATTAAGTAGAGCAATTTTGAAAGTTTTTGGCTTAGAATTAGTTCTGTGTGGAGCACTATATTTTCCTGTTGATGTTGCATCGGTGTAGGTAAGGACGCAGTTTGTTTCTTATTTCTATTTTGTGTTTGTTTAGAGTGATGCAACCAGTCTATCTAGGCAAGTTTTTGAAATATTTTTCCTCGAATCAAACTTCTGTTACTAAAGAAGACCATTACTTCAACGCCTTGATGTTAATACTCTCTGTATTTTTAAAGGTTTTGAGTTTTCAGTTTTTTTTAATTAAATGTGTATCGACTGGTATAAAAATGCGGACTTCCTGTAGCTCTTTGATGTATAGAAAAATTTTAAGGGCAAAGAGAACTACTTTACAGAAAGCAACTTTAGGCCAGATTATCAATCTTTTTTCAAACGAAGTTGATAGATTTGATCGAGTTTTGGCTTATGCTCAAATTCTTTGGATTGGTGTTATTAAAACGATAGTCACAGGAGTGATACTTTATTTATGGTGTGGATGGCAAGCCACTGTTGGAATGGGACTCTTCTATGCCTTTCTCTGTTTTCAATGTTGGTTCTCTTAGTACGTTTTTTTTTTAATTTTACAGCTTTTGTTTTAAGGTTACGTTGTCAAAGTTTTGGCGATTCGAAGCAAAAAAGTGTCTCAAGCAAGAGATAACAGAATCCGAATTATTAGTGATGTCATTTCTGGCATCCAAACCATTAAAATGTACGCTTGGGAAAAATCTTTTGCGAAGATAGTTAACTTAATAAGAAGGTAAGTTTTTTTTGTATCTAATCTGGCTTTAAGATTTTACTTTTAGAAAGGAAATAGAACACATCAAAAGTACAAACAATCTTCATGGTGCCAATCTAATGCTCAGTTTCTATGTTCATAAGTTTCCTATCTATCTTTATATATTGTTGGCAGTGTTGGATGTCACTGCCTTAGAACCAGAAGTTGTCTACATGTCAACAGTTGCAATGGACCTAGCTAAACTCACTTTGAGGTTTGTAGGCGCTGGAATCAACCAAATTTCGGAATTACAAGTCACCATTGACAGAATTCAAACATTTTTGCTTCAATGTGAAGACAAGACCGAATCAAAAAAACGCTCCAAAAACCCTCAAATTGTTGTTAAAAATCTAAGCGCAACGTGGGACACTTCAACTGTGCTAAACAACATCGATTTTGAAGTTTCTTCCGGTCGCCTGGTGGCCATACTTGGTGCTGCCGGCAGTGGAAAATCTTCTCTGCTCCAGACAATTCTACAAGAACTAACAATAGTTGGTGGTACTCTTGACGTACGAGGCTCACTCTCGTATGCGTCCCAAGAACCGTGGATTATCCCCGCGACTCTTCGAGAAAACGTGGTTTTTGGAGAAAACTACGACGAAGAAAAGTACCGTATGGTTCTCCGAGTCTGTGCTCTAGAACACGATGTTTCCCATTTTCCTTTCGGAGATAACACGTTGGTTGGAGAAAGAGGAGCTATGCTCAGTGGAGGACAAAAAGCTAGAGTCAACTTAGCAAGAGCTGTTTATAGAGACGCTGACATTTACCTGTTAGATGATCCTCTTTCAGCTGTTGATGGTTTAGTTGCCAAGCAGATTTTTACTGAGTGTTTTCTCGGCTACCTCAAAAACAAAAGTATAGTTTTGGCTACACACGAGTCAAAATTTCTCAGGAATATGAATCAGATTTACGTTCTTGATAACGGATTTGTAAAGTTTTGCGGAAACCATGAAAACCTTGAACGTGTAATTGGAAAGTCACTTTTTTATAACGAACAACGTGTGGTTATCGACGATGACAAACTATTAAAAAATAATAAGCAGTCCGAAATTAAAGAAGATGACTGCAGTGTGACTATGAACATATATAAGTGTTACTTAATGTCAAGTGGTCACTGGTGCTTTTTTTTTATTCCGTTGACTCTCTGCATTTTGTCCCAGCTTTTCATAAACGCCTCTGATTTTTTTCTAACTATGTGGATTAACTTCAAAGAAAATGAATGGAACTTTTTCACTGACTTTGAATGTCTATACATTTACAGTGGGATCTTTATTTTGTTGATAGTCGTCTCACATTTATGCACGTCGACATTTACTAGTTGCTGCAGAAAATCTTCTACAAATTTACACAGACATTTGCTGGATTCTACCCTTCAAGCTCCAATGAAATTCTTCAACCAGCACCCGTCTGGTCGTGTCTTAAATCGATTTTCTAGAGATATTGCAATAATTGATGAAGTTATCCCTACGCATTTATTTCATCTCATTCAACAAAGTCTGACAATGATCGGAGTTTGTCTGACTCTCATAATTTTAAATTATTGGATGATTTTTACAACATTAGTGTTATTTATATTTTTTTATGTTATTGTGTCATTTTTTACACCAGCTCTTAATCTCGTGAAGAAGACTGCTGCTACAAGTAAGCGTGTTTGTTTTTCTTTTCAAATTTTGATCTGGCTTGTTTTTTAGGAAGAAGTCCGATTTTTACTCAAGTTTCAACTACCGTGCAAGGAATAACGACCATTAAAACTTTACAAGCTCAAGCAAAATTTTTGACCGCATTTGATGTTGCTCAAAATTCTTTTAATGCTGTTGAATATCTTCAGAGAGCGTTTCATCTAGGGTTCGCTTTCTGGGTAGACGTCTTTAGCGCTTTGTATATGACCTTGTTTGTTTTCATCACATTGAACATAAAAGGTAAATTATTTTTAATTATGTTGAAGTAAAATCGTTTAATTTAAATGATTCAGCAAATTAGTAATTTTCTTTTCATAATTTTAACAAGAAATTGTAATTTATAGAGGTTGCTCTTATGACTTTTAAATGATACGACAAACCATTGCATTTTAATTTTGTGAAATAATTTATATAATTAATATATTTAATAAATTAAAAAACAACTGTTTCCGAAAAAATATGATGATAATTGTATCTAAAAAATAATACAATAACATTTCTTATTTCTTATCTATAAAGCGGTTACTCGGTATCAAAACTAATAATAATTATAAGTACCATAATCATGGAGAAAATTTTAAAAATATGTAAAAAATATCTAATCAAATCTGAATTTTTTATTATATTTATTTGTTTCGATTTTTTAAATATTTTATGTACTTTAAAAGGTTTTTTTAATTTCATATTATTTCAAAGAATTTTCTTACACTGTTTATAATGATTTTAATTTTTGACGTATTAGATTTTTATAATTGTTCATTTGATATTTTCAAACTTTTGTTTTTCCTTTTTGGATTTTAAAAGATTGCATTTTTAGATTATCTAGAATTTTTATAACCATTATACTGCTCAAAATGATCTTAGAGTCTATTGTAACCTTTTCAAATTTCTGTTTTTTTTTAACCATTTTACATTTTAATGTTGCGCATTTTTGGTTCTAATTTTTTTTAAATCTTTTAATTTTTCCATTTTCTAGATCTTTTAGAAAATCCTTAAGTTTTTTTGAAACTTTGTGCACTTTTTTAATAGGTTTGATCTCAGATGCCGTTAGGATACTTTTTGTTTTTTTTTTTTAATTTTGAAGGTTTTGATATCCTCGAAGCTCTTATTTTACATAATTTCTTATTTTATTTTTTTTTTGTTTTAAAGTTTGGTGATTTGTTTCGATTCTTACAATGCATTGAATTGTTAAAATATTTTAAATAATTTGTAGTTTTATTTTCTAAATTATTCGAAATCTAATAAATTAGAATGTTTATAGGAATTGCAAACTTTTTTTTCTAATTTTTAGAACTCTTCGCATTTTTAAATTTTTTGATTAGTTTGTATTTTTGCGTTTTTTGAACTGTAGTTTTAAAAATTCTTGAATAATGCAGATTTTACTTATTTTATAGGTTTCTAAAGCGTTTTGAAAATTTTTCAGATTTTTTGAATTCTTTGTAGATTCTTTAAATTTTTATCGATGTATAAAGTTTCTTTAAGCTCTTTTTGAAACTCTCGATCTATTGACTGCTATTAATGTTTAAAATTTCTAAATTTTTGGATTTTTTGCACAAATTTAAAGCTTTGGAATTTGAAAGTCTCTGTATTTTTCAATTATTCAGATTTTCTACAATGAAAATAAATTGTACGAAACTTTACCGCTTTTACAATAATGCATTTTTTTAAAGATGGCTCATATACTTCTGGTTGTAACAATTTGTAACACATTGTTTGCTGACATATTATCATTGACATTTCTTGCAGAAGCTTCGGTTGGTAATGTTGGTCTGGCTCTCACGCAATCGTTCCTTCTTACCTGGACCGCCCAATACGCAGTGAAACTTTACGGAGAGCTTGATTCCATAATGACATCCGTCGAGCGTGTCGTAAAATACGCCGATCTAGAAGTAGAAGATGATAAACCTACTCTTGAAGTACAAAGTCCGTGGCCCTCAGAAGGAGAAATCATCTTTGATTCCGTGTCATTACGATATTCAAACGACAAACCTTCAGTATTACAACAGATCAACCTAAGAATCCGAGCTGGCGAGAAAATCGGTATTATCGGCAGAACAGGCGCCGGAAAATCATCTCTAGTATCCTCCTTGTTCCGTTTATACGACTTCGAAGGAACCATTCTCATTGATGGAGTTAACACAAAATTAATTTCCTTGAAAACCTTGAGGTCAAATATAGCCGTCATTCCTCAAGATCCCGTATTTTTCTTAGGAACATTACGGAAAAATCTAGATCCTTTCGATGAGTTCGAGGATCACAAGTTGTGGAGTGTTTTAGAAGATGTCAAACTTAAAAAAATGGTGGAAAATTTGTCGTCTGGTCTTGAAACTCCAATACGAGAAGGTGGGACAAATTTTAGTGTCGGTCAAAGACAAATGTTGTGCTTAGTAAGAGCAGCTTTGAAAAACGCAAAAATAGTGGTCCTTGATGAAGCTACGGCAAATGTTGACTTAAAAAATGATGAGTTGATTCAAGCTACGATTCGGAAAAGGTTTAGAATGTCGACAGTTTTAACGATTGCTCATCGATTAGATACTGTTATGGATTCTGACAAAATTTTGGTGATGGATGAAGGAAATGTTGTGGAGTTTGGTTCGAAAGAGGAACTTCTACAAGATTCTAGTAGTTATTTTTATAATTATGTTAATGCAAGATAATAATAATTAGAATAATAAAATTTGAATTCTTCATTTCTCAGCCTATTTGAAAAGGTA
This sequence comes from Cynaeus angustus, assembly GCA_030157275.1. NCBI lineage: Eukaryota > Metazoa > Arthropoda > Insecta > Coleoptera > Tenebrionidae > Cynaeus > Cynaeus angustus. The sequence continues at coordinate 13,663,992 of CM058065.1, forward strand.
ATGTGCAGCTGTTTTGTCTTTCACTCCTTAAAAGATTTCAATGCAGTATAACATATACTTTTTATAATAAAATAAACTATTACATTTTCCTTAATTTTTGGACCTCTTTCTTACATCTTACATCTTTTGTTCCTTTTGTTCCTTTTGTTTCAACATACCTTTTTCTCTTTTTGTCCATTTTTAAATCCTTCACGTTCTTTCAACATGCGTTTAATTAAAAAATATATTTAAAAACCCCTACACCAAACACACACTTTGGAAACACACTAACATATGTTTCAGTATCCATGATACCATCATCAGAGTGATGATTAAACTTATCTACCCTTAAAACCTAATTACTTATATACTAGTTACCTATACCACTTTTTGGGTGGTATTTAACAATCTAAAGAGGGGAGAAGAGGGGATGGGACCATTATCGGCATTCATAACAAAGGGCTTATTCTTAATTATTTCTAGACTTTCGTAAACGTCTAGAAATTTACAATTGTTTACATTCCTAACTAATTTTAAACAACTTTCATCTATACGATGATCTTTGTCAAAAATATGTTGAGCAACACTTAATTTTTCAAACCTGCCATATTTGGCGTGAGCTACATGTTCTTTCAACCTTGTCAAAATTGACCTCCTTGTTTGCCCAATATATTTGTGCTCACAGTTCTTACATTTAATTTCATAAATACCCGACTTTTCTTTAGGCCCTACTTTATCTTTCGGGTTCCCGGAAGACATTGGAGGTTTAATCCAGAGGTGTAAACCATCTTTAGATCAATACCCTGGAACACTTTTTCCAGCCCCTTTGTCACTGAAGGTGAATAAGGGATCATGGCAAATCTTGTCTTTTCTGGCATTGACTCACGAAAAGTCGAGCATTCTGAAATTGATTTCTTACGTTCTAAATTGGACACTAACCTGTTGACAATTCTAGGATCAAAACCATTACACCTGGCTACATTTGCGTTTAATTGTAGTTTTTTCTTTATCTGGATATATTCTACGGTTTCTCTGTACTACAAAAACCAAAAAAAAATAACAGAAAACAGATGTACCAAGCAATGAGAGTTGAAAGTACATACAAAATTGATTAACCGCATAAAACAAGACCTTACCTAAAGTGTCCTCTAATCGATAAAACTTTTTAATTCGTTTCATGAGCCTTATTATAACATGCAAGTTTCATAAGATAAACGACAATGTTAAAATTAGTCGAATTTTTGCGCTTCTGATAAAAGTTAATTGACAGTGTAAAATAGGCATTTTGGTCCGAAAATGACTGAAATAGTTATTTACCTAACAAGTTCGGAAACTTAATTTTCCCGCATGAGCACTTTGTCTCCTTACAGTCGTGCTGCATTTAGTGCGAATGCGGGAAAATTCTTTCCGAAAGAGTTAGGTACAATATTTTTTGTAACGAATATCGAAATAAAAAAATTAAGTAACTTAGTTTTTTTTTTAATGGTGGGTTGGTAACATGATCTGTCTACTGTAACTACCTCCTAGATTTTTAAAATGTAAATCAGCTGTCATATTTTTGTCTCAATTATTAACAAAAATGGTTAAAACGAGTGAGAGCGAAGAATGTATGTGTACCCCTTCCGAAGTACAACAATGTGTCAAAGAGGCCGTTTCGCGTCTGCTGCCCGAAAAAAGTCGCGAACGGTATGAACGCACTTATCAAAAATTGATTGACTGATGTCCTCAAAAAGTCGCAATACCAACCGTATAACGCAAATATCCCTAGCCGCCAGCGGAAACTAAAAAACACCGCAGTGCGGGAAAACCGGTTTTCCGTGCATCGGGATTAAGCGGAAAAATTCAGTTTCCGTACGATGAGTACAAAAAAAATATTTTTGGGCCTCCGTTCTGAAATAACACAAATTGCATTCGTCTAAATCCGCTTGAAACCGACCGTTTCCCGGCCTAGACCTGCAAAATGCACGGCCAACTACAGAACACAGAGTTTGAATCGTTTGAGGTTTGACATGCGTCGGCCGTATGCTCTGCCAGCGTCTGCGACGTTCGATATTCGATACATACGATCGATGTTGATAGAAGAATATATCAAATAATTTCTCGGCAGCTTCCGTAATGTGCACTGGTGTTTCCATTTTGTAAATCCTAATTATTTGTCAATGTCAAAAACTAACACTTACTTGATTCTTAATTTTATTGAAATTTATACGAAAATATTACTTTTAACAAATTTAATCAATTGTCGGCCCAAAAAATAGTGTGTATCACACAGCCAGAAACTTATTTTGCAACAATTCGCTATTGCAGGCTGCGGCCTTCGGCCTTAGCCTGCAAACTACGCTCATAGTTGCAAAAAGTCAGTTTCTGGCCTAGTGATACAAATAACTATTGTTTGACGAAAAACAATCAGAAACGTTTTTTAAATATGCTTTTGCGTAGTGTAAATAAATCATTATAACAATAGTATGTTATGATATTAGTTTATAATGGAAGAGATTATGGCACTAATGAAAGTTGCGAATGCAAATACCATACGCTATTTTCTGGTAGAAGTAGGAAAAACAGAACATTACTTCAAATTTCTAAATTTTATTTAAATTTTCACCTCAATAAAAGTACAAATGGCAATACATCGTGGTTGCAAAGACGTTGTTTCAAACAATTCATTGCTCTCGTAAAAAATGGATTGTTCTCCTGAATCATCATCATCAATGGATTCAATTAATCAAAAGGCTGCAGAAGCAGAGCTGGGTTTAATTCCTAAAAAATTCGAAACTGTATACACCAAAGAATTTAAAATTTGTCCATTCGGTTGAAACATAAAAATGTGGAAATTGTGACAGAACAAGTTCTACTTGCATAGTTTTTGGACCAGGCATTACGTAAAGTAGGTAGTTAGCTACCCTGATACTATTTTGTTTTCTTAGTCAAAAGTATACAAAGCTTTATCATTGTGGTGAACTTTTTCAAAGCTAAAGTGTATGCTGCAAATAAAAAATAACGTGGATATTGCCAGTTTCCCAAAATGCACAAGAAAAATTAAGTGTTTTCAAAAGAGGAATTAATAGTAATTTTGACAAGGACGTCTGCCACAATCTTGGCGGATTAGGACACGGCGATTAGAAAAGTGATGTTGCGGAGGTCTATGTATCAGATTCCATAGAAAATGAAAAGAAGGTTGCCTGAACATTTGACTCATTAGCTTGATCTAATTTATTTCTTTAACAAGTAAATTTACTATCAAAAACACAATTTCCGGACTTATAATTATCGGAAATTTAAATTGTACGTTTTATACTAATACACTTTTTTTTCTTTTTTCATTTGTATATTTTACATTCAGTAGAATTTTTATTTAAACAATTTTTTCGGATTTTTTGTATTTTCTTATGGTTTTATTTTATTAATAGTTTTTTAGAACTATAATTTATTAAACTGTGAATAGAGTGTGTATCACAATTCAATATTATAAGAGATGAGCACCAACGATTTTTTTGCTTTCTATTGTTTATCCATTTTTTGTTTATTCTTTGTTTCATTTTGAAATGTTTTACTTTATTATGAATTTTATGAATCAACATCTTTTTTGCGTTTATTTTTTTTATAAATTATATACAAATTATGTACCTTCGTCAGAATCTTTAGATTTTAAATGAAGAATGCTTTCCAAAATAGCCATTGAGGAAACAAGAGATTTTTTTTTAAATCGTTTATAACCACAAAAACAAAAAAAATGTTACATGCGAACAACATCCGACAACACGTTACAGTTATTTTAGAACCAAAATAACTATTTTCTAATGTCAATATGCTTTTACAACATGGCAAAAATTTGAAATTTTTAACGAGGAGCGTTGCCGCGAGTTTTATAAAAAATGAGTGTCGCCTTATGAACGAATTTTTCTCACCATATTTTCTATTTTCAAAGCTCTTTTTAAAGTCTGGGGAATCATGTTGTGGTTGATATTTAAAATGTCAGATTGTAACATAATAAATCATTTTTAATAAGTGTTTTTTTTTTAATTAGTGAAAACAATCTTAAACAAAATAAAACTTAAATAAGCCATTACAACACTCCATTGGGTGCTATAACAGCTCACTTGTAGACGCGAATAGATAGAACAAACGAAAAGTTATTTTACCTGTACTTACTTAATTAGTGTCTAAAATACTTTTAAATGAATGCTTAACTTTATTGTTATAGACGCTGCAGATAAGAAATAAGTAATAATTCTTTAGCAACACATATTAAATATCAATTAAAAATAAAAGTTGCAAAGAAAATAAACAGAAGTTGAAACAAAGTTAAAATCAAATTTCAGATTTCATTGTTTTTGGTACAACTACAACTTCTCCTTTCACATTTTTTCTTTTATCAAGTATTATCTGTATTATCTGTAGCATTTTTACTAAACGTTTACTTATGGTACCATACAAAAGTCGAGGAGACGAAATACAAACTTAAATTGAAATTACGCCTTCTTAGGTGATATCGCAGCAGTTTCACTAAAAAAATGGAGGAAATTAGTAAAATTAATTTTGAAAATTCTTCTCCGAATGTAGACTAATTCATATATTGAAAATTAAAATTAATTAAATCAAATTTACGATTGACCACGGTCCATACCCATTTACCGACAATAAAAGTCAGGAAAGTTTCGTTGACACATATGTAAATACATACACTCTGTATACCTATGCAGAGTGATCAAAAAGAATCTAAACGGGCGTTGAAATTTTTATAAACATCACCTTCAAATTTGTAAGCGCTGATAACCACGAAAATCATTCTCAACATTTATAATGGTGATAAAAAATAGCATGTACAATTTAAATAAATTCGGTATCGAAATATTACTACTACACTTGCTACGAAGTATTCTAGTTTTTCTAACTTAATTTACAACTCAGATGTAACAGTTTTTAAAGCCCTAGTAAAAATAATTTTATGTTTAATGGCTGGCAAAGTTCTCATTTTATAAGAGTTTCGTTGTTTAATGTTACCATGCATACATAACAAATATTTCTTTATGTATCTGGTGTTTATTTAATAATTTGGTCGCCTTATCTGTGGAAACCATTTGTTTTGGAAAACGTATGTAGCATTATTAACGCGCATAAGCTTATTATTAAATAACAGCAAGAGTGGGAGGCAAGGCAACGACGTAAATAACTCTCTAAAAGCACAAATTTTTGTAAAAGAGCAATAAACAACGCAAATAAACACCATTATGATCACAAGAAATAAAACAATTACATACAAGTAAAACCAACAACTCAAGTTGACAGTTGACAGAATGAATGATTGCGTTACGACATTTCTTCACACAAATATAAAAATTCTTAGATAACACTATCAAAATATTAAATGAACACTCGATATATGCAAAACAAAAGTAGAACACAAAAGCCACACAAAACTGTTTTAGAAATTAGTTTAATGGTATTGCTTAAAAGTGCAAATATGGTAAAATAAGTAGCGGAAAGAGATAAAATTTGAGTTTATCATTTTTATCGCATTATTTTTATACCATGTGCATATATATTTCTATTGTAATAGTTTTTTTAATCTACAAGAGTATAAAAGAGTACAAAACAAAAATTTTAGATTTCTAATTTTGGTAATATTTCATCAGTAGTAGTTTCTGTAAGTAAAATTGTATTGTACTTTATCTTGCTTGTTCGCGTTACACTTTCATTACCTTTCGTTAAAAATAATTTAAACACTCGGATATTTCTCAACTTCGGATATTAACTATAATGCAGTTATTAAAGACATCAATCTTAGTGATACAAAAGCAATTGTATCAAGTGGGTCATGAAACTAAACACTTATGTCGTTTTATAACACCATAAATAAAAAATATCAGACTAAAAATGGTTACTGTCAAAATACTAATAAATACTAAAAACGAAGCTAGTGCCAGCGCAATTACTAAGAAGACATGTTTTTACTTTTAGGACCCACTTGGTAGAAAGTCTTTTGGAACGCTCCGTGTAATTTAAACCCACTTGTAGCCCATTCTCGTTCAAACAAAATGGTTAAATATGGCTCTAACAAAGATGATCAGCATCCGAATGACAAATCAAGTTTCCTCTCGCATTTTTTCTTTTGGTACGTATTATCTGCAAAAAAATGTTATTACCCACATATATGGCTAAATGTAAGGCCTAAATAAGACCCGGCTGATAATGCAGACTTTAGCAGCCTAGGCAGTTAACGTCATAACATGATCACCGAAAAAAAATGTATGTATGATGATTACGATAAAATGGTATATGAAACTTGCAGTAAGGCAAAAATTTTACGTAGTAATCTATTACAAAGTATTGTAGTTGGCAGCTTCCTATTGTATGGCAAATACGAAAAAATAAAATTGGTGACAACGATTTCGTCACAGCTTGTAAAAATCATGACTCGGCACTCTTGGGAGACAAACTTGAAAAGAAGTGGAGTGACGAAAAAGTACGAAAAAATCCTTCATTAAGTAGAGCAATTTTGAAAGTTTTTGGTTTAGAATTAGTTCTGTGTGGAGCACTATATTTTCCTGTTGATGTTGCATCGGTGTAGGTAAGGACGCAGTTTGTTTCTTATTTCTATTTTGTGTTTGTTAAGAGTGATGCAACCAGTCTATCTAGGCAAGTTTTTGAAATATTTTTCCTCGAATCAAACTTCTGTTACTAAAGAAGACCATTACTTCAACGCCTTGATGTTAATACTCTCTGTATTTTTAAAGGTTTTGAGTTTTCAGTTCTTTTTAATTAAATGTGTATCGACTGGTATAAAAATGCGAACTTCCTGTAGCTCTTTGATGTATAGAACAATTTTAAAAACAAAGAAAACTATTCTACAGAAAGTAACTTTAGGCCATATTATCAATCTTTTTTCAAACGAAGTTGACAGATTTGATCGAGTTTTGATTTATGTTCAAATTCTTTGGATTGGTGTTATTAAAATGATAATCATCGGAGTGATACTTTATTTGTGGAGTGGATGGCAAGGAACTGTTGGAATTGGACTTTTATATGTCTTTCTCTGCTTTCAATGTAGGTTTTCTTAGTGCGTTTGTCTCATTCTATAGCTTCTGTTTTCAGGCTACATTGTTAAAGCCTTGGCGACCAGAACCAGAAGAGTGTCTCAAACAAGAGATAACAGAATCCGAATTATTAGTGATGTTCTTTCTGGTATCCAGACCATCAAAATGTACACTTGGGAAAAATCTTTTGCTAAGATAGTCAATTTAACTAGAATGTTCGTTTCTTTTGGATCTAATTTGAGTTTAAGATTTTATTTTTAGGAAGGAAATGGAACACATCAAACGCACAAACAATCTTTATGGTGCCAACCTAATGTTCAGTTTTTATATTCATAAATTTCCTATCTATTTTTTTATATTGTTGGCAGTCTTGGGTATCACTGCCTTAGAACCAGAATTTGTCTACATGTCAACAGTTGCAATGGACTTGGCTAAACTCAATTTGAGGGTTGTAAGCGCTGGAATCAACCAAATTTCGGAATTGAAAGTCACCATTGAAAGAATTCAAACTTTTCTGCTGCAATGTGAAGATAAGACCAAATCAAAGAAACGCTCCAAAGAACCTCGAATTGTTGCTAAAAATCTAAGCGCAACGTGGGACAGTTCAACTGTGCTAAACAACATCGATTTTGAAGTTTCTTCCGGTCGCCTGGTGGCCATACTTGGTGCTGCCGGCTGTGGAAAATCTTCTCTGCTCCAGACAATACTACAAGAACTGGCAATAGTTGGTGGTACTCTTGATGTAGGAGGCTCTCTATCATATGCGTCCCAAGAACCGTGGATTATCCCCGCGACTCTTCGAGGAAACGTGGTTTTTGGAGAAAACTACGACGAAAAAAAGTACCGTATGGTTCTCCGAGTTTGTGCTCTAGAACACGATGTTTCTCACTTTCCTTTCGGAGATAACACGTTGGTTGGAGAAAGAGGAGCTATGCTCAGTGGAGGACAAAAAGCTAGAGTCAACTTAGCAAGAGCTGTTTATAAAGACGCTGACATTTACCTATTAGATGATCCTCTTTCAGCTGTTGATGGTTTAGTTGCCACGCAGATTTTTACTGAGTGTTTTCTCGGCTACCTTAAAAACAAAAGTATAGTTTTGGCTACACACGAGTCAAATTTTCTCAGGAATATGAATCAGATTTACGTTCTTGATAACGGATTTGTAAAGTTTTGCGGAAACCATGAAAACCTTGAACGTGTAATTGGAAAGTCACTTTTTTATAACGAACAACGTGTGGTTGTCGGTAGCGACAAACTATCAGAAAACAATAAGCAGTCCGAAATTAAAGAAGATGACTGCAGTGTGACTATGAACAGATACAAGTGTTACTTAATGTCAAGTGGTCATTGGTGTTTCGTTTTCATTTCGTTGACTTTCTGTATTTTGTCCCAGCTTCTTATAAATGCTTCTGACTTTTTTTTAACCATATGGATTAACTTCAAAGAAAATGAGTGGAATTTTTTCACAGACTTGGAAAGTCTATACATTTATAGTGGTATCTTTGTTTTGTTGATAGTGGTGTCACATTTATGTATATGGACATTCACTGATTGTTGCAGAAAATCTTCTACAAATTTACATAGACATTTGCTCGATAGTATCCTTCAAGCTCCAATGAAATTTTTTAACCAGCATCCGTCTGGTCGTGTCTTAAATCGATTTTCTAGAGATATGGGTATAATTGATGAAGTTATACCTACGCATTTATTTCAATTCATTCAACAAGGTCTGACAATGATTGGAATATGTCTGATTCTCCTTATTTTGAATTATTGGATGATTTTTCCAACCTTAGTGTTATTTATATTTTTTTATGTTATTGTGTCATTTTTTACACCAGCTCTTAATCTCGTGAAGAAGTCTGCTGCTACAAGTAAGCGTGTTTGTTTTTCTTTTCAAATTTTGATTTGGCTTGTTTTTTAGGAAGAAGTCCGATTTTTACTCAAGTTTCAACTACCGTGCAAGGAATAACGACCATTAAAACATTACAAGCTGAAGCAAGATTTTTGACAGCATTTGATGTTGCTCAAAATTCTTTTAATGCTGTTGAATATCTTCAAAGGGCGTTTCATTTTGGGCTTGCTTTCTGGGTAGATATTTTTTGTGCCTTGTACATGACTTTGTTTGTTTTCATCACATTTAACATAGAAGGTAAATTATTTTTGAGTACATTGAAATAAAGTTTTAAATTAATCGGTAAGTGGTAAAGGTATGAGAGATAATTTATTAAATATAATTTTATTTTTACAATTTAACAATGAATTATAGTTAGTGCAAGTAAATCTTAAATGATACGACAAATCATTGCGTTTCAAATCTTTGAAATAACTTAAGAAATACCTGTATCCGAAAAATTATAATCGGATCATTGTATTTAAAAATAAATAAACAAAAAAAATAGTTTCAAATTAAAATTTTCGACACAGATTTTTTGAATTGTTTATATTTTCAATATTGTCAAAAATCTCTAGATAGTTTAGTTTTGTTCTTTCAAAAGTTCTTTAGGTTCTTTGATGCTGTAGATTCTTTATACTTTTTAGAGTTCTTACATTCTTTAGATTATCTGGAAGCTTGCCTATATTGGTGTTAGAACCTTTATATAAATTGTAAGCTTTTTACGTTTTTGTTTTTCACAGATTTTTAATCAGTCTAATGCTGTGCGTTTTGAGTTTTCAAATTTTTTAAAACACTTTTTTTTGTTTTTTACATCTTTCAGAGAACCTTTCAATCTGTTTAGGAAATTTTCACATCTTTTTTTAGGTTTGATTTTAGACGCTTTTTGGATACTTTTCAGTGTTTAAAATTTTTAGGCTTTGGGATATCTTCTGAGCTCTTTTATTTTACCTCTTGTTTTAAATTTTGGTAGGTTTTCAACTATGGTGAATTGTTTAGATTTTTTTTAAATATGCAAATTTTATTTATTCTGTAGATTACCTAAATATTGTTAGTCTTTTTAAATCTCTAAATTTTCCTTTTATCTGTTGATTGCTTTCAATTTTTGAAAGTTTTAGATTCTTACATTTTTTGCATAAATTTAACGTTTTAGATTTTGAATTTTTCAGTATCATTTTATAATTCAGATTTTCAGTGAATAAAGGAAACCACAGAAAAGCTAGTATTTACCGCTTTGCTAATAATACCCTTTTTTTGAATGTTTCATACCATTCAGAAATTACGTAAAATAAAAGTTATGCATCTTAACATCGATTTCCGGCATAAAGATTAAAATTTTGTTTTGATTTCTAATATTCGGTGCATGCAGAAATATTTAGCCCAGTCTGAATTATTATATACTAGAAGAACTGATTTATGACACATTTTTTACGCACATGTATTATATTATCATTTACATTTCTTGCAGAAGCTTCGGTTGGTAATGTTGGTCTGGCTCTCACGCAATCGTTCCTCCTTACCTGGACCGCCCAATACGCAGTGAAACTTTACGGAGAGCTTGATTCCATAATGACATCCGTCGAGCGTGTCGTAAAATACGCCGATCTAGAAGTAGAAGATGATAAACCTACTCTTGAAGTACAAAGTCCGTGGCCCTCAGAAGGAGAAATCATCTTTGATTCCGTGTCATTACGATATTCAAACGACAAACCTTTAGTATTACAACAGATCAACCTAAGAATCCGAGCTGGCGAGAAAATCGGTATTATCGGCAGAACAGGCGCCGGAAAATCATCTCTAGTATCCTCCTTGTTCCGTTTATACGACTTCGAAGGAACCATTCTCATTGATGGAGTTAACACAAAATTAATTTCCTTGAAAACCTTGAGGTCAAATATAGCCGTCATTCCTCAAGATCCCGTATTTTTCTTAGGAACATTACGGAAAAATCTAGATCCTTTCGATGAGTTCGAGGATCACAAGTTGTGGAGTGTTTTAGAAGATGTCAAACTTAAAAAAATGGTGGAAAATTTGTCGTCTGGTCTTGAAACTCCAATACGAGAAGGTGGGACAAATTTTAGTGTCGGTCAAAGACAAATGTTGTGCTTAGTAAGAGCAGCTTTGAAAAACGCAAAAATAGTGGTCCTTGATGAAGCTACGGCAAATGTTGACTTAAAAAATGATGAGTTGATTCAAGCTACGATTCGGAAAAGGTTTAGAATGTCGACAGTTTTAACGATTGCTCATCGATTAGATACTGTTATGGATTCTGACAAAATTTTGGTGATGGATGAAGGAAATGTTGTGGAGTTTGGTCCGAAAGAGGAACTTCTACAAGATTCTAGTAGTTATTTTTATAATTATGTTAATGCAAGATAATAATAATTAGAATAATAAAATTTGAATTCTTCATTTCTCAGCCTATTTGAAAAGGTAATGTGCAGCTGTTTTGTCTTTCACTCCTTAAAAGATTTCAATGCAGTATAACATATACTTTTTATAATAAAATAAACTATTACATTTTCCTTAATTTTTGGACCTCTTTCTTACATCTTACATCTTTTGTTCCTTTTGTTCCTTTTGTTTCAACATACCTTTTTCTCTTTTTGTCCATTTTTAAATCCTTCACGTTCTTTCAACATGCGTTTAATTAAAAAATATATTTAAAAACCCCTACACCAAACACACACTTTGGAAACACACTAACATATGTTTCAGTATCCATGATACCATCATCAGAGTGATGATTAAACTTATCTACCCTTAAAACCTAATTACTTATATACTAGTTACCTATACCACTTTTTGGGTGGTATTTAACAATCTAAAGAGGGGAGAAGAGGGGATGGGACCATTATCGGCATTCATAACAAAGGGCTTATTCTTAATTATTTCTAGACTTTCGTAAACGTCTAGAAATTTACAATTGTTTACATTCCTAACTAATTTTAAACAACTTTCATCTATACGATGATCTTTGTCAAAAATATGTTGAGCAACACTTAATTTTTCAAACCTGCCATATTTGGCGTGAGCTACATGTTCTTTCAACCTTGTCAAAATTGACCTCCTTGTTTGCCCAATATATTTGTGCTCACAGTTCTTACATTTAATTTCATAAATACCCGACTTTTCTTTAGGCCCTACTTTATCTTTCGGGTTCCCGGAAGACATTGGAGGTTTAATCCAGAGGTGTAAACCATCTTTAGATCAATACCCTGGAACACTTTTTCCAGCCCCTTTGTCACTGAAGGTGAATAAGGGATCATGGCAAATCTTGTCTTTTCTGGCATTGACTCACGAAAAGTCGAGCATTCTGAAATTGATTTCTTACGCTCTAAATTGGACACTAACCTGTTGACAATTCTAGGATCAAAACCATTACACCTGGCTACATTTGCGTTTAATTGTAGTTTTTTCTTTATCTGGATATATTCTACGGTTTCTCTGTACTACAAAAACCAAAAAAAAATAACAGAAAACAGATGTACCAAGCAATGAGAGTTGAAAGTACATACAAAATTGATTAACCGCATAAAACAAGACCTTACCTAAAGTGTCCTCTAATCGATAAAACTTTTTAATTCGTTTCATGAGCCTTATTATAACATGCAAGTTTCATAAGATAAACGACAATGTTAAAATTAGTCGAATTTTTGCGCTTCTGATAAAAGTTAATTGACAGTATAAAATAGGCATTTTGGTCCGAAAATGACTGAAAAAAATATTTGTTTGACGAAAAACAATCAGAAACGTTTTTTAAATATGCTATTGCGTAGTATAAATAAAATCATTATAACAATAGTACGTTATGATATTAGTTTATAATGGAAGGGATTACGGCACTAATGAAAGTTGCGAATGCAAATACCATACGCTATTTTCTGGTAGAAGTAGGAAAAACAGAACATTACTTCAAATTTCTAAATTTTATTTATAATTTCACCTCAATAAAAATACAAATGGTTGCAAAGACGTTGTTTCAGACAATTTATTTCTCTCGTAGAAAATGGATTGTTCTCCTGAATCATCATCATCAATGGATGCAATTAATCAAAAGGCTGCAGAAGCAGAGCTGGGTTTAATTCCTAGAAAATCCGCGACTGTATACAACAAAAAATATGAAAAATTGTTTATTTTGTTGCTACATAAAAATGTGGTGTTACAAAAAAGTAGGTAGTTTTCTTAGCCGAAGAATATACAAAGCTTCATCATCGTGGTGCACTTTTTCAAAGCTAAAGTATATGCTGCAAATAAAAACTAACTTGAGTATTAACAGTTTCTCAAAATTAAATGTCTTCTTCCAAAGTCGTTCTATTAGGTATGCATTAGAAAAGTCAAAAGTATTAGGGGGCCCGGAAAGTAATGTCGCTTTCTTACATTAATTTGAAATGAAAATTTTTTTAGTAAATCTTCATTTTTAACCAATAATATTATCACCCTCGTTATCAACAACGTTTTGCCATCTAGTGTGCAAATTTTCAATCCCGGATCGATAAAAATCAAATGGTTTTTGAGTAAAATATCTTGAGATGGCATTTTGGACATCATCCAAATTTTCAAATTTTTTATCACTAAGAAAATGTTGTAGGGATCGGAATAAATGGAAATTCGAGGGTGCGATATCAGGCGAGTATGGTGGGTGAGGCAGTACCTTCCACCCCAATTCATTAATTTTTTTCAGTGTTCGCCTTGCACAGTGCGGTTTTGCATTGTCATGTTGCAGAGTGACGCCCTTTCTGTTGACAATCGCCGGATACTTTTCGATTAAAGATTGGTTCACTCGATCCATTTGTTCACAATAAAGGTCTGCACTAACGAGTCCGCGAAAGAAAAGAAGTCCTAAAATAAGAAGAATTCGAAGAAAGAAGACTAATCAATAATAGACCAAAATAAAGAAGATAGAAGATTAAAAAGCCAACGAAAATATACCAAGAAAAGAAGATGAACCCGAGGAAATGAAAACCGAAGTAAATAAGAACAAGAAAAGACTAAATAAGAGAAGAAACCGATGAAAACCGATGAAAAGAAGACCAAAAGAAAGAAGACCGAAGAAAAGGACAAATAAAAGAAGATCAAAGTCAAGAAAATGGAAGAAAAGAAGACCGAAGAAGACGACTGAAGAAAAGAAGACCGAAGAAGATGACCGAAGAAAAGAAGACCGAATAAAAGTAGAAATAAAGAAGACAAACTCACAACACCACACCAGCTACCACCACGACTCGCCACCAAACAGCCACCAAACCACAAACCACACCAAACCACCTCCTATCAACTGCCACAAAAGAGGGCGACCACGATGTAGAATTCGATATCTCACAGAACCCCACCAACATCATAGTTGAAGAGCCCTAAAGGCTACAACAACTTAATACGCGACTTCGATTCCGCGAATATTCTACCAAACACACAGTAGCGCCTTTTTGGGATGTAAACCAGGCTTCGCAGTACTTCGTGGTGATTCATTTGGAGAGAGCCACTGCCTTTTGCGTTTTGGATTATCGTATAAAACGCATTTTTTGTCTCCAGTGATCAAACGATCAAAAATAGTTCTGTATGGTGCCGTTGAAGCAATATGTTGCGTTGGTTAGCTTTGTTCGCTTCAGACAGAATATGGGGAACCCAAACACCCGCTCTGTTTGTTTTGATTTTACTTTACAAATAAGTATTGTAACATGGGAAATGGTGTTGCTATATTAAACTTACTTTTCCAGGGTATCTTTTTAGAACCAATCATATTAAGTTAAGTAGTTGTAAACAAACAAAGCATACCTTCAAAATTCGCAAGATATCTGCAGTATCTGCAGATTTTAAAGAATACACGGGACATTTTCTACGCCGAACGTCTGCAACTCTTTTAGTCAATACAGATGCTGACATGTTGATATTAAAAAGTAGAGTTTAGGAATTTATTGCTTGGAACGATTCTAAATAATATTCTGTTATTAATAGTTAGCATTGAAGATTTATTAAATCGCCCACTTTTTATTTTTGTTAATCTTAGTAAACATAAGCGGACCGTAAAAAGCGAACGTAATGATTAAGCTCGTTTTTTATGTCCTAGAACATAATGACTAGAGAGCGGATTTCTATGTATTTACATGTTTTATTCCTTTATCCCGTTGCAGCTGCCGAATTGCAGTTTTACGTTTCTTATAACAAAGAACCTAGCCACAAACTTTTATTTCGCATATAAATTAATGTTTTAAGTTTTTACCGCATTAATATTTATTATCCACATGTCTGCCTATTTCCGCATACATTGTCCATATTTAGTGTAAGTAATTGCATTTCCATTCGTCAAATTATTTTTATGTTTAAGTATGAACAACAATTAGCTTTTATTAAAGCACATTTTTCTTCTTATCTTCTGCAATAAAGAAGTTGGAAACCTCACAAATGCTTTTGAGTGACGCTTTCCAAATTTTAGAAAATGCGTCGGATAATTTGAAATTGATACCTGTCGCCTTAGGTAAAAAATTGTCACCAAACTTGAGAATGTTTTACTTCGAAACCCAGGATATCAAAAAATTACAAAAATCTCTGCAATTTTAAAAGGATTCCATGTAGATGATTTCGATATACATCCTTCAGATGTAGCTTTAATGAAGTATGCGCCTATCACATCTTGCGATGTAGAACGTTCGTTCTCAATGTACAAAAATGTGCTTACAGACAAGCGGCAAAACTTGACAATAGAAAATCTAAATCATCTTCTTGTTGTGTATTGCAATTCCACACATTAATTGTAAAATAAATTAAAAAATAATGTTATTTTTATCTATTATCATAATCATAATTTATAATAGTGTTTGAAAATTATTGTGTTTGGTACTTAAAAATCATAATAATTATGTAATAAATGTTTAAAAATATCCTGTTTATTTACTTGCGTATGTAATTCATATTTAAGAAATATTTTTACCGCATATGTTGTCCATATTGACGCATCTTTATCGCATATATTTACTTTTTTAATCGCATAAAAAAAACTTATATTGCTTGTTTTTAGCACATATAAATCCGCTCTCTAATAATGACTTTTATTATGGATCTCGTATCACAGGGGTAAACACAACAAATTGTAGTGAAGTGAACAATAAAATGTATTTTTAACCCAATGTTATTTTTTTGTTAATATTTTTTATCATGTAAATACATTACATGGAAAATTTGAACCGATAAGAAATGAGTGTTTTTGGATAAGGCACGTCTAGAAGTTGTTTTGTTAAATGCATCTTAAATCTACTCTAATTGAATTGTGCATAAACAGCGAACCATGGTTTCAAAAATATTTTCAGTTCCCTTAAATAATACTTTAGCGCCTCCTAAAGAAAACACAGGAAAATTATTCTTTGAAAGAATCAGCACTTTTGACAAAGATGCAATTGCATTCGTAAGTTGCAATTTTCTTAATATTCTTTTGGTTATATTTTTGTAGGTGGAAATTATGACAGGAGAAACATGCACCTTTGGCGACCTAATTTCTAGTTCTCTTAGTCTAGCAGCAAGTCTGAGAGACAAATTAGGAATTGTTAAAAATGACCACCTTTGTATCATCGCTGGTAACTCATATAAATACATGGTGGCTGGACTTTCTGCATTATACGTGGCAGCCCCCGCTCATCTACTAAATCCCAATTACACAATTTGTTAGTTTTAACAACATCCTTACAACTTTTAAATAGTTGAGTTTTAGACGAACTGAAGAAGTTCCTGTTCATGTCCAAACCTAAACTGATTTTTTGTTCCGAACAAGTTTTATCTAGACTAACGGAACTAAGACTAGAATGCCCATTCATTGAATTTATCGTAGTTTTGGATGATGTTGAGACAACTGGAGACATTTTATTGTATAAAGATTTGATTAACACCAAAGTTGGTGACTTTGAGTTTGAAAAAATTGACATTGATAAACAAGTTGCTATCGTTGTCAATTCTTCTGGAACCACAGGTCCGCCTAAAGCTGTTATGCTCAGTCATGCTACTTTTCATGTAAATTTGATCCACGCAGAGTAAGGGTGGTCCCAAAAATAAAGAAAAGTACTTCCAACTTTGTTATAGAGACGAAGAACTGTATCCGTTTTACGAAGATCAGGCCGTCATCCATATACTTCCCCTTTTTCATGTGTACGGATTTACCATCGCCTTTTGTGGGTTGTACCTAGGCATCAAATTTCTAACGATGAATCACTTTGTACCTAAGGTTTACTTAGAATCAATCTTGAAGTACAAGGTCACCAGACTCTGCATCGTGCCTACCTTAGCTGACTTCTTCGCCCACAACGCTCTGGTGGACCAATACGACTTGTCCTCAATCAAGGAGATTTTTTCCGCCGCTGGAGTAATAAAAGAGACAACCTCCGATAAGATCCTACAAAAGTACACCCTTAACATTTTCAAACTCAAAACTCTAATCTCTTTTTAGATTCAATATTACAACCATCCGACAAATTTACAGCATGTCCGAAATCGGTTGTGCAGTTTTCATAAGTCCAGTTTCTTCAAACAAGCCTGGAAGTTGCGGGAAAGTAACTCCTGGTACTTCGGTGAAAATCGTCGATCCGCACACCGGAGAAGCTCTGGGTTGCCACCAACAAGGTGAAATCTTCATAAAAACAGCTCACATGATCGGATACATGAACGATCCTGAAAGTACTCAAGCTGCTTTTGATTCTGACGGCTTTGTCAAAAGTGGAGATGTCGCTTATTATGATGAAGATTACTACTTTTATATTGTCGATCGTACAAAAGATTTGATCAAATACAAGTCGTTTCAAGTACCACCGTCAGAGATCGAAGAAATTTTGATGAACCATCCTGGAGTTGATGATGTTGCTGTTGTTGGTAAACCTGATGATAGATACGGAGAGGTGGCGGTGGCGTTTGTAGTTAAGAACAAAGATGTGGAGGTTACAGAGAAAGATGTAGTGGATTTTTTGGCTCAGTTTGTTTGTTTGGAAAAACAGCTCCACGGAGGAGTACTGTTTGTAGAAAACATCCCGCGTAATGCTGTTGGTAAAATTTTGCGTAAGGATTTGAGAAAGTTATTGTAGTAGAAATAAATTGTTTACTTTGTTTATTTTTTCAAAGCAAAATGTAATGATTTTTTGACTGTCGTAAACTGTAGCTAACATTAGGTGTATTTCGATTTTTTTTTGGGTTAATTTTTTTTTTACTTTATTTGATTATAACATATTTTAAGACTGCACTTATAAGTGAAATAATAATTTTATTGTTATAGTCGCTCGTAAAATGCGCTTTTTTTCACGTATACAGTGTGTTTCATAAAGTTGTACAAAAATTCAAACTTCGCATTTTCCAATCCAAAATATTTAATTTACGAGAAGATAAAATGACCAATTAATGAGCTGTTTGTTTCATAATAACACCGAATTTACCGAAGACTTTATTTTACAAGTGTAATACAACATTTTGTCACACATTTACAAGTTTTACGGTTATCCAGATTCCTATGCCGCGACAATGACAATATGTTATTTATGTAATGTAAATGGAAAAACATGTTTTCCCAACGTATTGTACACAAGATTTTGTTAAATTCGGTAGAAAATTACTCATTATTTAATCATTATTAATATTTTGCTTTCCATTTTAAATACGATAATCAAGTTCCTTTTGGTAATAAATCTGTCATTGTTATGAAATTGAGAAATAAACAAAAAAAAATACATTTTTTTCAAGTTTGGCAAATGTGTAATTAATTGCTTTAAAAATGTCTGAAGCTATCGAAGAGTCTACGGCTTTGGCTTTTAATTCGTTGCTACCAAAGAGGTCAAAAGAAAAATACGAAAAGGCGTTTAAAGAATTTGAAAACTAGTGTTTGGAAAAGAATGTTAAGGATGTTAATGAAGAGGTATTATTAGCACATTTTGAACAGAAGTCAAGAACTTTGAAGGGTTCTAGATTATGGACTCTATATTCAACGTTGCGAGCTACAATTAATGTGAACAAGAAGGTAGAAATTAAAAATTATCGTAGATTGATAGCCTCCATTAAAAGGAAGACAACCGGTCTTACTCCAAAGAAGTCTAGTGTCTTTACAAAGTTGGAAGTAGAGAAATTTTTGGAGGAAGCGGATGAGAACAAATATTTGTTGGTGAAGGTAAAATTTACCACAAAATTTGGTGCTACATAATAAAACCATCTATTTTTAGGTGGTGTTGCTTGTAGAATTACCGGAGGGTTATGTTAAGAAGAGATAACATTTCTGGATATAAAATATGTGAAAAATATGAAATCATTTTTTCTGATTGAAATTCCACACACAAAGACAAATGTCAGAAAAAAAATTGCTATAACACGTGGAAATTTTGACGGTATAGATTTATACAAAATAATTAGAACGTACTATTTCCTGCTGCCTTCACGAATTGAAAATACAAGATTTTTATTGGCTACCGTAATGGCAGATGTACGAGACAAGCTGTTCGAATCAACTCCATTGCTGCAATACCACAGAAAATTGTACAGTTTTTAAAGCTACGAAATTTTTTGATGTATATTGAACACTGCTTAGGAGGACTTCAGCAACACTACTGGCAGACGCAGAGGCTGACATGACTCTTTTAAAGCGTTATAGAAATCTCGTTGAATCGTATATCGAAAACTTTAGTCACGAGCGACGAAGGAGCGCAATACTGGTTTTGACTTGTCAACCTTCTTCTTTTGTTTTCATTTCACATTTTTGATCTCAGCTGCCGTCTTAAAAATTTCATGCCTAATACCATTAGCACAAATAATTAGTTTGCCCCTACATCAGTCTATCAGTAAACGCCTCTGTAAAATTACGACGAGCAAAAGCGGGCTGTTATGCTTAACATTTCGTGCGACGCCCGCGCTCTGTTAATTGGATGAATCTAACCCAACAAATTTCGAAATTCAGTTGATTTTTGTTTTGAAGTTAGTTTTTCCCCGAATTTTCTTTTCTCAAATTTCAGATTTTCCCTTTCAAATCTCTCATTATTTCACTTGTATACATTTAAAAATTCTTCACCTGTGGACTTGGTAGATGTGTTGTTGGTACTGTAATGGCACGTTTTAAACCGGATGTCCCGCGCTAAGGAATGCGAAGGTCAAGAGAGAAGTACCTGGAACGACCCTGGCGATAAGGGTAGGAGGGTGGAAAGACCCACGGAGAAGGACACTTTTGTTCCGATCTTCTCAAGAGAAAGACGTGACAAAAATTATTTCGCTTTTCCTGAGATTTTGTTTTGGGAATTTGTTTAAATTGTTAGTTTTCCGGTTTATTCTTGTGTAAGTTTTGTTCCTGGTATAGACCTGTGTCTTTTCCCGTGGGGGCGACGGCGAGAGCAGACAGCAAATTGTTGAGAAGGGTTTGTTGATAGTAAACGTTTCTGCCCGAAAAGATATGTAATTTTATAATTGTAAATTGGAGGAGTGCCGAATCTGCTAGCGGCCAGGTACAGCGATGTTGAAACGGAATCGACAGTTTTCTAAAGAAGTGGTGTTCTCTTTGAGCAATCGCAATCAGCGAAATTGCAAATTCCAGAACTCCGAGGCCCCTTCTTTAAGCACCTGTTGTTCTGGCGTCAGATTTAGGGATTTTGTTTCGATTTTTGTAAAAGGGACGCCCAAATTTTGATGCGCTTCGCTTTTGCTTGTTTTTTTTTTTTTTTGCACGAGAATTTCGTTCCGACAAATAGGAAACACCAAAGGTCGCGATGTATTACGTAGGGCGGTTACAGATAAAAGTTTTGTAGTCGGTTTGTTTCAGAGAGATAAAAAGGAAAAGGAAACTTGGAAATTTTGTTTTTTTTTGTGTTTTATGTGTTTTCAGCCCGTTTCCACGTGGGTTCAAAATTAATTAGAGGTGATCTCCGCAATTGATCTTCGCGTTGTTAGGGGAGAGAGATCGTTGAATGCGATGTTTTGTGTTTTGACGGTGGTGAGGCTGGTGTGATGAGCGTATGAATGCATGTGGAGGGAATGAAAGTGTTAGAGGTTGGCCGGGTCAGGAACTCCAAATTCGATTAGAAAATCGGGTGTCGAAATGGACTGGAGCCCCATTGGTTGCTGCAAAGTTCGGCAAGGCCGAGTCCAAGCGTTGACTCGCCGTGGCTCGAGCCCTCCGTCCCCGGTTTCTTTAAGAGAGGTCATAATCCAAAGACCTAACTCTAAGACGAAAATATCCAAACCAAAGAGAACCAAGGAAAGCTCCGAAAATCCGCAGCAGAGTCTGAGGACGGAAATTATAACACGTTGTTGTCAACCGCACAGTTTTGGTAAGATCAACCATTAATCGCCGCGTAGTACAGTTGTGTTACTTTGGTGGTTTCCTGAAATTCAGAGACAAACAAGCAATTGCGAACCTGTCCCCTATCATGTAAAATGTTGCATGCATATTTTTGTATAAATTGTATGTAATTTTGTATGTAATTTTTTTTTGTAAACGGAAGTAAATTTTAGGGAGTTTGGGAGTTTGACCGTGTAGGCAAGGTTTTTCCCCCTGTGGGTTTTAGTCCAGCCGGAATTGAAATTGTGATGGGGAAAATTTACTCACTCACGAGGACTGTAGTTCGTTCTCTTTGATTCAAAATCTTGAAAACACCCTCACACAATGCAGTTCTAACGGTCCTTTGCTTTGTTAAATAATAGCTCATAAATTTCCTAAGTAAAGTCCCTAAATATAACTCTCTCTCTCATCTAGTTGTTTCATTACCCTCTTCCGCTTGTGTCGTTTAACCACGCTATTTTTTTTTTTTTTTTTTTGGACCGAGACCCGTTTTTTTTTGTGTCACAACGTAGGTTCCGACCATTTGACGATCACCGCCACCTTCTGCGTTTGCAAGTTTAAATTTTCGCGGTCACAAAACCCGCCATATTTTTTGTTGACTTTGTGCGCAGGTCCATTTTGCAAGGCGGGTCTTTTGGGTTATTACAGTACTCTTCCAACAATTATTAAAATATTGCGGATCAATGGATGGATTTTTGTGCCGGTTCTGAAAATTTCGTCCTCTTCCATGATCCGTAAATATTCTTTATACTGGTTTTGACTTGTTTTTGCCAATCTCCTTTTGTTATCAGTCATTATCAATACATGAAGTAAACGAACACAACACAAGTACTTAATAATTATTACTATTATCTCGAAGAAACACTTACAACGTGATGAAAGGGTGAAGACAAGTAACGAAATGATCAGTATTTTACTTAACAATCAATTGTCCGCTTAATTTTTAAATTCATGATTTGATTACGACTGATTACGATTGGTCATTTTCAACTCCCATTATCTCTAATTTACATTTTCAAAGAAATGACACAAATGTTATCTAGGTCTTAACAGAACTCCAACTCCAACTCCAGAATTGCAAATAATGCAATTCTCTATGGCTGCTGTAATAGAGCTCTGTTACTAACAGACTCTAAAGATAAAAGAATGTTAGCGACATTTTAGGGAATAAGCATATAAATCTGGATTACAGCTGAACATTAACTAAAATTAAATTTATCAGCACGTCATTTAAAGCCTGCTAATAACAAGAATGAGTCAAGCTTAAGATCAATCATTTCTCTATAACGATTATGTCTTAAATCATAAAATTTTATAATAGATTTTAAATTAAGTATTTTTGTGGAAATCTTATCTTTGTCCTTACGGTTTCCTTGTCCAATAGATGCAATAAAAGTTAAGAAAAATATTTTTGCTACTACGTCGAATAGTATAATAGAAAGTAGTTAAGATTCATCTAATCTTTTTGCTATATAATCTCATAATCACTCACACTTTAAGAGAAATTTCTGTGATCGAAAAAAGTACAATCTCATCTTTAAAATAAATTTCGTGTGTATTATATAACTGTTTTGATATGTACACAAGTGAGTGAAAATAATGTTCAGTTAAAAAATAATAAAATTATATCAAAGTAACAGTTACTACTAACTATCGGGATATAAAACTTAGGATTTTTTTCTACAGCAGATTTTAGATAAAACTTCCCAAAATGCAAGGCTAAACTCTAAAGTTGATAAAGTAATACCTTAACATCAAGAATAAAAATTTCCAGCCGCCCATTCGTTTAACGATGAAATAATGATCAGCAATGTGTTTGCTAACATCGTAGTAAAGAACGGGATGTGATACTTTTAAAAAATTGGCACTCATCTTCGGAACTTTATACATTGATTTCTACAGGTTGAATGGTACTTTATTTCTGTCTATAGCTGACGCAGGATTTGCTGTGAGAAAGTGAGCGAAAATAATGTTCAGTTAAAAAATAATAAAATTATATCAAAGTAACAGTTACTACTAACAATCGGGATATAAAACTTAGTTACTTACTTACTTACTTAATTTAGTGCTATTCTAAATTTTCCATCGGTATTTTTTTATTTCTTTTGGAAATGGCTTCTTCAAATGCACATAAAATGCAAAATATGTTGTTTATTTATAAAATATGAAGAGGACATTTACGATATGGGGATCAATACCATTGCTGCAACACCACTGAAAATTAAATAAAGTTTTTAAAGCCACGAAATTCTTCGACGTATACTGGACATTGCTTCAGGAAGACTTCAGCAACACTACT
The DNA here is from genome assembly GCA_030157275.1 of Cynaeus angustus. Lineage (NCBI taxonomy): Eukaryota > Metazoa > Arthropoda > Insecta > Coleoptera > Tenebrionidae > Cynaeus > Cynaeus angustus. The sequence continues at coordinate 13,687,478 of CM058065.1, forward strand.
TGCAGACGCAGCGGCTGACTCTTTTAAAGCGGCATGGAAACAAGAAGTCTAGTAGCGTGGCTGAATCCTATATCAGAAACTCCATTGAAAATAAATTAGAAATGGCCTCCAAAATAGTTGGGAAGCGGCAGTCACGAGGTTGTGGCAAACTACTGTGATGTGATGACTCCGGGCTTCCTGCCGGATTGGACTTGGGAGAGAAGACACAGGAACAGAATATCATACTAAGTGAAAATCTGATAATAATTCATCTCATTGGCTTTTTGGAAATCGTTCTAATTTTGTAGTTAACATATATAAAAAATAAAGTTTGCATTGATTCTTTTTTATCTTATTTTTCCATTTTAGTTTGGAAAAATTCAACTTTTCCGCATTCAAAAATCGAAGAATTCCAAACCGGATTTAACATAAGATTTTGTATTGGGCGTGTCGAGTTGTTTTCTGTAGAAAAAAATGAATAATTTGTACGAAGAAATAAATCATGACGCCCTTACTTATGTGGAACATTCTTTGGATGGTAGAGATGGATAAAGTGCTTCCTCAAAAATCGAAAGATTTGTAGAAAAAAATGTATCAGAAATTTGAGGACTGGTGAGCGAAGGAAAACACAGACTCAAATTATATACTACTTATCGTAGAAAATGCAACACCCAAAAATAGTGAATATGTTTTGAAGATATTTTGTACAGTAATTCGGTGTTAATTAAAGATAAAATGATCAGAATTTCAGTACCATTTGTCCATGTGTTAAAAAATTCGCTCAGTAATATGTTGGACCGCTTCGAGATCCTATACACTCCCGGACGCGTCGAGGCATACTTCTAATCGGATGGTCAATGTCGTCTTGGGAAACGATATCCCAAGCAACTTGAGTGTAGGCAAAGTCATCGGAGGGATTTGCAAAATGGTCCGTCTTCGACCCATTAAATCCTACACGTGCTCGATCGGGGATAGATCAGGAGATCTCGGCGGCCAGAGAAGTAAACCCACCTGAGACTCATCTAGAAAGTCTCTACTAATGTTGCCAACTTGCGGCCGTGCATTATCTTTTTGAAACAGAGCATTATTTACAGTTCGAAAGAAAGGCACCACAACAGGCCACAAAACCTCCCGAACATAGCAAACTGCTGTCATGTTTCTCTGAATAAAGAGTAGTCGAGACCTGCTTCCATAACAAATCGTTCCCCGCACCATAACACCAACAGTTCTTGCTACGTGCCTTTCAACAGAAAAGGTAAAATTGCGTTTTTCGCCTCGAAGCCTCCGGATTCTTCGCCGACCGTCGTGTATCCCAAGACAAAAGCGGGATTTGTCACTGAAGATGACTGAATTCCACTGCTCATCCCAGTCAATTCTCTCATTACACCAGGCCAATCGCTGGCGTCGATGGGTTGGAGTTAAAGACAATACTAAATGTGGACGGTAGGATCGTATCCCAAATGACCTTATTCTCCCGTAAATTGATGACATTGCAATTGGTCTTCCTACTGCGCCGTACCAAGCATTTGCTACCTCACGAGTTGTCAAAAATCGATCTCTAAGGGCCAAAAAGAAGATGGCGATCTTGTCCACCTGTAGTCCTTCTTCTTGGACCAGTTCCTCTAACACGCTAGTGTCTTCCTTCTTCAAACCAGGTGATGGTATTTAAAAATATTAATATTGGAAAGTGAGTGAGAACATTGTCTACAGAAAAAAAAACAGTTTTTTCTTTTCCTTATAAGATTTTATGTAAATTTTGAATGTTTTTGAAAATTTTCAAATTATTGCAACTGAACAGCAAGAATAATAAAATTAACAACCGTTCCAAAAATATGCAACGCTGTATATTTCCCCAGACGAAAGTATCCACCGGCAGAAAACCGTGGCAGATTGCTTCGAAGACAGCCATCCAAGTAGAAAAATTCAACTTCTTCTTCTTCAGAAGGAGGCGACGACCAGTACAATTCGTTACACATAAATAAGACTTTTGCGGCTTCTTTAGTATTGTTATAACACATCAAAAGTATAGCCAACAACCAACCCTACAAAACAAAATCATAACAACTTTTATATTATTGATAAAGACAGCAGCTAACAACTGAGGAGCATACTCTAAATGATGATACAACCGCAATATTTACTATATACGGATGCTGACTATGCAAGATTACAAACAGAAGAAGTGAAACTGATTGCAAAATTGTTTGAGTGACGATCAAAACAACGGGCACTCCAAACACAGAATTAAACACAAAGGAGCACCTGTAGAGACGACACATGTTTTTAGCACCTTTTCTTAGAAGAAAAAGTGGGAATTTTCGAGTTAAATTGGTAGTTTTTTTGTTGTTGTGGAGTTGACGAAGCAACATTACATTTATTGCTTTGTACATTTTTAACAGTTCCTTTAAAATTACAAACATCAATAGATTGTAATACATGTAAATAAACGAGGCTATGCATTTAGGTATGTTCGTTTTGAGTATTGCATTCAGACCTTTAACAGGAAAATCCAAAGTTAAGGCTGCTGTTTCTATTAAAATGTAAGAAAGCAGCACAGCGAAAAAGATCAACCTGTTTGGTAATTTTTTAAATTTAATTTGCTTTAAACTTTCGTTTACAACAAATAAATTCTCAAAAAGACTGTACCATAGTTTTTCTTTTTGAAGAACTACAACCATTACCCAAAAGTTGAATATATACGAAATGATATCATTTGCCATATAGGCAATTTTAAAAATCGTTTTAGCATTTTCAAAACTATAATTAATCAGTACTATCATTGCAGTTGTAGTTACTAAATTGAATACAATTCGATATAATTTCCGTGAAATAGATTCCGCGTGGGAATCAATTCTTGGTGGGGTGAGGGCTAAAAAAGCGCCAAATTTGAAAATAAGACGTAGTAGCTCGAATGACATTTTGCAGTAATTTTCAATTATAACAATTAAATTAAGAAATGTGAATAGTCACAGTTTTTTAACAGAAACGTAGAGCCGAGAATGTCACGCTTAAAACAAAAGTAATGTCTTCTGCAATAACATCAATTGTGAATTACATTTTGTTTTATATAAAAAAAAAGAATTAATAGCATACGGTATAACTTTTTAGCATTATTATGAACAATTATTTTAATTATGACATGGAAAATCCATTAGTTTATGTCCACCTAGAATATAGCACGATTCACAAAAAAGTAACTGATAGGATATTGTGAAACACAAGCGAGTGTTTACTAAACGTTAAATACTATACTTTTTCTACGAGCAAATAAATAAATAAAACAAATTATTTTTTTAAAGTTAATTTAAATAGAACACACAAACTCAATGACCATAACAAATGCGATTATAATATAAAAGTGACTTTATAATTCGGTAAATATAAGTTAAAAGACAGCCTCCATAACATTCTCTATTAAGGGTGCGATCCTGGACTAAAAGAGGCGGGAAAAAGTCCATGTAAACGGGGAGTGGCATCACGATTTCGCATGAGTATTTTTCAGGGCCAAACATGGACAAGATATTTGATAAAATGACAAAAGTTGGGTACTGTTAGAAAGCTAAAGAATGTGTGCAGGGCGTCTGCTATTTTTTATTGCAAAATAATGAGTCTAATAGTAAAAAAACATTGTTACATTTTGGTTAGTCTAGAGGTTTAAATTGTGTACATTTCAATGTTTTTTTTTAACGCATAAAATAGAAGTAAATCAAAAAACTGAGATATACAAGCCCTTTTCCCAAGTTTCTGCAACATTTTGCTGTAACGTTTTAAGTGATTAATCTAAAGGTTTTGCCACGTTTGGCTCTGAAAAATTCTTTGAAAAAACATTTTTTTCGGATAGAATTGCGTGGAGTGGCGTCCGTGGTCGAAATGGTACTAACATTGTTCAGCTACTGTCTAAAAGAGGGCGCGCAAGCATAGGGTGCCAAATTTTGAATTTACGCTTTAACTGACTGAATTTAATTCAAATAGATACATATTATATTAGCCAAATAATATTTGATACGAAAACCTTACCTGGCTTTTTGAGACTTTTCAGAAGATTAATGTGGTACTTGAAGCGAATAAAGTACCAAACATTCGTTTTTTTTCTGTTACAGTTAAGTATTATCTCAACGGTTTGATTATTAAATTAAAATATGAATACATTGTTTAACGTTGACGAAATTTTTGTCGAAATGGGTTATCAAATCATACCTCTTATCAAAAAAAAAAAAAATATGTAGTGATGAAAAAAATAATATTTGATGTATTTTTAGATTTATGATAAAACAGCTGGCATGTCTAGGGATGCCGTTCCTATCGCAATAAAAGTTTAGGTAAATAAACCCTCACTAAATATTTATAGCTTTTTTTTGAAAGCTGTTTTGTTGTGGTAACCCGCAAATTTATGATTTTTTAGTTGGACTATATATAAAAATAAAATATTTTTAAATTTCGAAGTATTTTAATTTTATAAACAAAAACAAATTACGACAAGGAAAGCTTTGTAATTTTTTTTAAACTTAATAGTTTACATTTTGGGGTGTAGCTTGGAGAAGATTCAAATAAGAGGTTAAACATATAAATTATAAAATTGTTCTGTTACGATTTTTATTCTAATTTTAATTTTGCTGGAGATGCAAATGAATCGTTTAAGTCCTTCCATTTTACGATGATAATAAATTGAAGCGCATTGGTCCTTCTAGTTTCGTCCTTTTGCTTGCGTTGTTCCCGTCATCGACTTGCCTTCTTGATTCCTCGGAACTTTGGTGGTGATAGACTCCACTCTTGTTTGGATTTTGAACATCATCATTGACCATATAAGTAACCTAAAACTAAAATCGCAGTATATTTCACGACAAATGATACTAACTTAATTAAGCATCTTCCCCGAGTGATAGGAACAGGTACAACTCGGTTCTTCCCTAATCTTACTCTAACTTAATTTAAGTCCGATTCAAACGATGCTTCCGATGTGTCCGCGTTTTGCTCAAACCGTAGAGTACGTTCGATCGGTTTGATATCACAAAATTATCAATTTGAGACAAGGGTTTGTGTGTACGTAACAAAATGCAAGTTTTCTAAGAAATATGACCTTGCCCAAACTCAGGAATTTGACCATTCTCGGAGGGACGACATCTGGAAGCAATTCGCCTTGCAGTACCCGCTGGGAAAAATCTATCGGACGCTTCTGCGAGGTAAAAAAATAAAATTCAAATATTTCGGACTGACCGTAAAATTGGGGCCTGCGAACCATCAGAGTATTATTGAGTTAATGAGTTATTATTATGTGCTGATTATACTGCTACATTTTATATATAAAGTAATAACTAAATAATTAATATTCCTTGTTACTTCACTTACCTGTTAATCGCACACACTTGACCAATGATGAAAAAAATACTAAGTTTAAACACCACAAAACAAATTAATCGTTAATGTAAATTCGTAGAGACCGTATAAGTTTGAAACCAAGACGTCTAACTACAAATAGAAATACACTTGCTATCTCAGAGGAAAACAGTGCAATATGCGTTTGCAAAGTGCACCCGGGTGGCATCATAAAGAGGGATAACAAATTAGAAGACAAGAAATTCTTCGTAATACCACTTGGTTTTTATTTTAATAGGATGTTAAGAATTTTTTTTTTCAATCATAAACTTGGATTTAATAAATTCATAATATCGGTAAAATGCAAAAATTAAAGAATTACATTTTAAAGCAAATGGTGTGCCGAGATCTCTAAAGGTTTATGGCTTCCTTGCACCCCAGCTGGGATATTTATCAATTCAACCTTGGAGGGTTAAAATTTGTGTTAAAAAACAAAACTATTGGCATAGGCAGGTACATAAAAGCGCCCTCTGTTACAAAATAGCAAAAAACTATTTAATTTATTTTAGGGATGACAGTGGGCACCACTTCCCAAAGGCATATTCAGTGAGTCGAAATTTATCTCGAGATCGCAGCCTTAACTTAGCTAAACATATTTCTGAAAAATGTTCGCAAAATATTCATTACTACTGAGTGTTCTTATTTCTATGTCGCTTAGTATATTAATTGTGTGCTATCTTATCCATTATTTCTGGTTAAATAAGCTAAAATTTCACATTTTCTACGATTTTTTATGTTTTTGTCTATAAACCACTTAACGCACGGCAAGATAAAATTTGGCTTACCTCTATATCAAAGGACGATTATTTTTATTACAGAAAGTTAATCTAGATTACAATGAGTAGTAACTGAAACCACTTTTATAACGCGATTCTTAAAACTTTCTAAATTCGAAGAATAAGTCATCCTAAAGATTTATCATTTTTTCTTAGTCATTATTGTCTTTAATAATTCTAGCTAATTTAGGACCATACTTAAATTAGGTAGTATTTCCGTGAACGAAACAAGTATAGTGTCATTCGTAAAATGAATTTGACATATATTACTTCAGTATACAGAAGTAAGCTTCAAAATTATTGCGTTGTTATTTTTAGTAAGACAACTTAACCTGAAAAATGTAATAATAGTTATTTATGTACCAAGTCAGTAAAATGATTCTTTATTGAACGATCTGGATTGCGAACAGAGTGAGCGCAGCGAACGAGGTAAGTAACAGATGAGTTCAATAAAGACATTTTACTGACGTGGTGCATACAAAATTTTATCGCCAATCGTAAAACTTAATGAATTTAAAAAAAATGGAGGTATTATAACGTACTACACTTTATTATGATTATAATAAAGTATATAGGCCAATAGAATTACAAACTGCGAACACAAAACAAAACAACTCATTCCTTGACATTAACATTAAAATTGTACGTACATCCCGAGACATTATAAAAATTAATGCCTGAAGTCGAAAGAGTTTGAACTGAAAATGTTTGAGGATTATTGTCTACGTTAATAATTTTGTGAAAATGTGAATCTTGAGTAAAATTATCACCGGTAACAAATATGTTGTCAGTTTGATCCTCACCTAAAATGGTCTTTGCGATTTTCATCTTATTGAGTACAGATTCTTCCACATAAGACTCTGAATCGTGTCGCTTTTCCACCCTTCGTGGCGTTTTAAATTTTCCTTACTGCCTCCTACATTTGCAAATAGAGTGGCGGACGTTCGACGAAAACAATGTCCTGTATAAAGTGATGGTTCTGGCAAATGCAAGTAGTTAGCAATTTTGCTTGGTACACTTCCAAAAGTATGGATTCCTACTGGCTGCACTGTACATTTCCTATTTCTATATGCCAGGAAAAATCGGTCGTGGGGAGGCTGCTTAGGACGCAGAGCTAGATATTTGTTAAATAATTCTATGGATTTTACTTTTCCTTCAAACTCTGGAGTGATCACAAATAATCGAGGCTTGTACGTTTTTGTTTTAGTTATACGAACAAGAATGGATTCTTTGTGCTCTATGTCACTTACTTTTAAATTCAGAAGTTCATCATTACGACAAGCTCCAGGAATACCAAATGTGACACAGATCTGAAATAATTATCACAATTATACCAAATTAGCTTTGAAAAGTTTGTTTAAATTACCTTCATCATTAAGTAGATTTCATCCAGTGCATTTAGTGGAAATTTAGGTATTTCTTCTTGTGAAAGTGTCCTAGACTTTTTGGGAACATGGTTTCTTCCTTTTTGTTTCAAGATAGCTGTTAGTTTTTTATATTTACTAGTATCAACATCATTTTTTGCCGAAAGGGTTGCTTTGACCACAGAATAATAGGACCACATTGACAAAGGAGAATACTCTTTAGATAAATCCGAAAAATACGCCAGCAAAACGTTTTCACCGTATCTTGTCGCTCCATTTTTCTTACACCACTCTATAAATATTTCATACTGGCGATTGTATTTTCCCACTGATTTTTGTGGTAGAATCTCTAAAGATGTCTCTAATGACTTCTCCTGCATTTCAGGGGGCGTGCACTGAATATCTTCTTCCATTTTCTATAAATAATTCGCGACAAAACGTTTACTGTTTCAGCCGTGACAGCGTTTGAAATAATAAATTTTTGTTGACGTCATACAGTCATGGCAATGCCGATAAAAAATGCGTTAAATAAAGTTCTTGATGTTACAGTAAAATAAAGTGATTGTTTACCTTCGAAATTCACTATGGTAATGATCGGCTTTATTGACGGTTGGCGATTAAAAATAATATTTGTCTATATCTTATGGTATTTGTTTATATAAAATAAGACAAAGTTTAATGCTTTAAGTATGAGAGCTTTAAGCGCTCTTATACACGAATATTATGCGCTTTTTTTTACTATACTTGCTTCACAATGAAAACATTTAAACAGAAATAATAAAATTTATAATTTTCAAAGGGAAGCGTGTTCCTCTGATTTCTAATCGTCCAAGTAAAGGCTTTCCTTAAAAATAATTTGTCACCGTCACTATTTGGAAACGTCAGATTTGTTGTGTGTTGTGTCTGTTTTTACGAATTGAGTAGCCAACCACATTTGCTTAGAAAACATTTTTTTTACAAATGAAATGAAAATAGTAAAATTTCTTATCGAGCTATTGCAAAATCTCTGGGAATAGCAAAATCAACAGTGGCACACGTTCTAAACAATTTTAAGAAACGTTTAATCATAACAAGAACGCCAGGCTCAGCGAGAAGGCAGTTTCTAAATGTCAAATTGTGGATAGAAAAGTCTCAGCCGCGTTTAAGCGTTTAAACAAAATCCTAATGTATCAGTCAGAGATGTAGCAAAAAAGTTCAAACATCTAGTTCATAATTTCAAAAAGTAAAAAAGAGACATAGAGTGAAGACTTTTAAAAGACAGAAAGCTGCGAATCGCGACGAAAAGTAAAATTTAACAGCAAAAAGTAGATAGGGCAAGAAAATTGTATCGATTTTTTTTTAACAAAGTTTGATTGTATAATTTTGGACGAGAAACATAGGTCAAAGTTGATTATAGACAACTTCCAGGAGAGTTTTTTACTTGTAAAAATAAATTTGATGTTTTGGAAAAATTCAGGCAGAAAAAATGGCAAAATTTGCGGATTTTTTTAAATTTTGGCCAGCCAAGTGCATTTGCGGAAAAGCATCTCAAAGATTTGTGACCTAATGAAGTCACATTTGTGCCGAAACATAGCAAGCCACCAAACTACACAGAACTGAAATTCATTGAGAACTACTGGTTACATGTAAAACAAGAACTAAAAAATCATAAAGCTAAAAATATCCGTGATTTTAAAAAAAAGTGGAATAAAGAGTCAGCAAATGTTCTTGTTACACCCACCTACAGCTTAATTTAAAGTAAAATGGTTATTGGAGATGTTAAGGTTAAGATTTAAGGACGAGATTGTATATATTTTTTTTTAAATAAAATTTTTCATATTAAAGTTATACATTTTGTTTTGTAGTCATTTTTTTCGCACAATCTCATGATGTTTTTTTTTTAATTTAAAAATTTTGGCTTTTTTGGCTTTGAAACTTTGTATGCTTAGAATGATTTATAACTTTTACTGCTTTAAATTCAAGTTATCTTAGATTTTTCGAATGTTCAGCTATTTTTTATAGTATTCGTAACATTTCTTTTAAATTTATAGATATTTTTTTATTTTTAAATTGGTTTAGGTGGCTAGTTTTTATTTTATTTATTATATTATTATATTTATATATATTATTATATTTATTTTATGCAACACTATGTTTATTATAATATCTAGATTCTTAGATTCTATTTTAATTAAAGAAAAAGAAATTTATTTAACTTAGAAAATTAGCCTGTACATTCGTCAAAAAATACTTAGAATGTAAAATAATGATACAAAAAATACTAAACTCATTACCAATATAAGTGTACGATTAATAACTAACAGTCATGCAATCCACTAATCCAAACGAAAAAATTAATAGCGCTTTTCTTAAACATCAAATAGCTTATTAAAAAACGAGTTTCGCAAAACTATTTTTAATAAGTTAAGCTAAGTTTATAAAGTTTATTAAGGACCAGTGTATTAATAGCTTTATGAGCGTGTTTTTTATACTATTTTTTCTACTTCGCACATTTTTAGAAATTTTAAGGAAAAGTTCGAATATTTAAAATTATGGGAACTATGTCGTGATTGGTATGCTAATGTAAATTGTCTTATTTGAAATGTCAGATTGGAACAACGAAATGTTAGTGTTGTTAAAAATGAGTGAAAACTATTTATCAATTTAGAAATACGAGAAATTGCTCAAAATAACACCACGAATTACACTTAGGTACATCTCGTTTTCTGTAAAAAAAAAATCTAAAATAATTTTGGAAAATATTTTACTGGCATATTTCGAACTACAAAAAACTAAGTTCAAAGCATTTACTTTATGTGCATCGTATTCATTGTTGAAGATCTGCTTAACTATTAATGAGAATAATTATTATTAAGTATTATTAGAATTAATTAAGAAGAAGAAATTAGTAGATTATCATGTATTTTAAAGACCCATATAAAATGGTATTTATTTTTAAGATTATATTGGTGAGCTCGTCACTGGTCATTGCTTTTAACGTTCTAGTGTGACATATTAGATAGGAAATTATTTTCTAAGAAGTTACAATCTTTCTGATTTTAAAGAAAGATTTCTGCTATAAACAAAATACTGTGTTAAAAATTATAAGTGGCCAACAGGTTTAGTTTTTAACTGTATCTAGATATAATCAGATGAATCATGTGACAATAGAATGATTATAATCACGATAATTATCGCTCGAAGGTCAGCAAAATAATATGACAAACATCTTACCTGGTGCTAATCTAAATATCCAAGATATCCATTGTTTCATGGTAATTCGTTTTTTGAGGTTTATAATACTTGCTATTTGACAATGACATTTGATATGGTCACCAACCTTAAAAACTTAAGTTACATCTTTTCTATTACGAAACTCATTTAGGCTATTATAATACTCAGTTGAGTGCTATAATAGCATAGAAGTAGAAAGATGATATTTTATCTTACAGGTGTGCTTTTTAAGTGACAGAAATCAAATTTTATTCACTAGTGTAATAATATATGAAACTACTCACTAGTGAGTAGAACTGTCAGTGAGTACTAAATATTGAAAATTTTACTTTTAATTGTTTATTGAAAATTATACATTTATGTTGTATGTTGATAAACTGTGACGTTAATTGTGCAATTGGTATTGTTGAAAGACATTCCAATATCGCTGCAATTCAAGTCCTTCTTCAGACATACAAATTCATATTGTTGATTAACAGTACAGCTACTGCTTCCCTCCTTTGTACAATCAATCTGTGATATTGCGCTACGTCCATATTTTCATAAATCTTTAGTGAGGTTTTAACCATTGAATACTGCACCCAAAGCGAAGATTACTTGTACTTCCGTGCCTACAAAACATACCTAATGTATATAGATACTAATACATCGTGCAAGATAATTACAACTAACCTTTTGAGCAAAATATGCCAGCAAGACTTCCTCCGAATTGTCACCTAACGAATTTTCCGTCTTCCAACTTTTGAACAAACCGTACTACTTGTCGTAATGTTTCTTCGATTTTGGCGGAATTAAGCTCAAGATAGCAGATTCTGCCTGTAACTTAATATTTTCCGGAAGAAAATCCATTTTACGGAAAAAACAATTACATTGTTTACTTCGTAAAACAATCAATCGTGACTACGGAAGTTCGTTCCTACAACGATACGATTTTTTGTGATTTGATTTGCACCTAATTTTGTATTTAAAAGGCGCTTTCCTTTTACACAAAATATCAGATATTTTCAGCTCAGTTTTTATTTACCATTGTTAATTTCATTGTATTTTTTAGGTTATGACCTGAAGTGAGTCAAAATATCTGAGATTTTATGCAAAAAGAACGCAGCTATAATTTTTATTCCTAATTATTTTTTTGTCGGAATCGCACCTGTAAGATAAAACGTCGTATATCACACGTGAGCGAGACGCCATTATAAAGCTCGTGAGAAGTGTCCCAATCGTGAGCAAGCTCACTCGTGGGTCAAAATTCTAACTCGCAAATAATAATGCATTTCTCTCACTTATAAAATAATGTACTATTAATAATTCATTTATTGTTAAATATGATGGAAGAACAGAATGTGGCGTTTCGATATTGCGACGAATTTCAGTTGAGAGTTTAGTAGATCTATTACCATACCATAAAAAAAATTAACTTTTAAAAAACTTATTGTTCACATTCATAATGATATTTAATATTCGCAATATTTCTAGCTGCTCTTTTTTAAAAACTAAAAAATCTTTGAACTGATACACAATGTTTTCATGGTAGTAAACTTTCTTTCAAAAATACTCATTTGAACAATCGTTTCAATACTAAGAAGGGTTCTAGAATCGATCCTTGGGAGAACCCGTATTTATTTGTGTTTTTTTTTTTTAGACGATATTTAATTTATTGTCACAGTTGAACAATTTCCCATAAACTATGATAGTATCAATTTGAGGACAATAGAATAGAAGTTTAAAATATAAAGTTAACAGACAAATATCTCTTGGGAAACACGAAAATGTTTTACTAATATTTTCAACAAAAGAAAGATGCGCCTTATCGTAGATAAATCTTTTTCTATTTTGCGTCTCTACTAGAGCCAGTAAAGCACCCGTTTGGGTTCGTTACTGAGAATTTGGATGCTTTACTACGGCTGGTGTATTTTAGTTTTGTCAAAAATGTCAAAATGTGAATGTGGGCAATGTGTTTAATAACTTAATCTCAATTGTTATGGAATAAATAATATTAAATCATTGTAGCCAACCTTGATAAAATTCCTTAAACTTCAAAATTTTATTAATTTTATATAAAAAGAAATGAAGTGGTGCAAAATAGAAAAAGCTACGCGGCTCGTATCGAAGTTGCAAAGCGTGCTAGAATCAATGCTTTCTCAAACTTGTATTTTAATATACTATTTTGAAACCCAAAACGGTTTTTTAATAGATTGCTATTATTGAGAAAATTTAATATTTTTTTTATCTAACATACATATTTAAAAAAAATCAAATAGAGTTAAGCAGGTAGTTACTAATTTTATTAATATCATTTTTTATATAAAAGAGTGGCAAGAAATTTTCTAAAGAATATGAAAAAATAGATTTTTTATTCAAATAGTAGTTAACTTGTTAATCTTAGAACCACTAGCTTTTTAACATCAATAGTTAAACCAAAATTCTTGCTGTTTTTATTGCTGATTGTAATAAAGGGTTTTTTATTTTATTAACGCTTATAAAAGAAAATTTTTACATAATATTAACAAGATCTAATTTCGACTTTTATAAAGAATTAACTACACTTACTTTGATTATTGTCCACATGTCTTTAAGCATAATTAAGCTTGCTCAATACAGTTTAATCTTCAGAGAATACTCAAGCCTACCAACAGTATTTGCAAAAAAAAATCATAAAAAAGCAGTGTCATCTAATTTTAATTAATAGACACATATTCGTGTTTAAATCTTGTCAAACAAATTGAAGTTATACCTTTGGAACTCTCACAATAAACACTTTAAATTTTGTACACAAGCCAAATTTCATTTTTCTATCTTATCAACTTATTCTGTTATCAATATTCTTCTTAAATTATTTATCCAGTACTTGATAGTTACGCTCACATTTGTGTTTGAAAATGAATGTAGAGATTTTTCTTTTAGTTTTGATATCATTTGCGAGTGTAAGTAAAAATCTGTGGTCTAATTATTTTCTTTTAGCTATTGTATTATACCTTTGTTACCTAAAATAGTTTCACTTTTAAACTAAAATAAATGAGCGACTAAAGACGCATTATTTCTTTGTATACTTCTAATTTATTTCTTCGGATTATCTAGGCTTCACCATGGGATCACTTAACTGCAACTATAGCTGTTATCGAATTTCAAAATAATCATAATGAAACTCTAAACGAAACTGAAAGAATTAACGATAATGTAGTACATTATACGCTTCTTATGCTTAAGACACCTGACGACAACGTGGTAAGTACCCGTCAAACTGGGAATTTTCAAACTGATTTTTTTTTCAGGACAGTGACATGTACATATTTCCTGAAGCGAGTCTTGGATTAACTACTGAAACTTCTCAAGAAATACATTTAAACGATATTCCCTGCGACGTGGGAACATATCATTCTGAGCTAATATCATTATCATGCCTTGCAAGAGATAAAAAATCTTATATTGTTACCAACATTGTTGAGCAAGCCAAGTGTGAAAATGCTTCTTACAGCAATAACGAAAACTGTAAAAATCACGGTTCTTATTTTTACAACACTGACATAGTGTTTGATAGAACAGGCGCAATTGCGCACAGGTATTTAGAGCACTTAATAATTTCAAAGATCAGTTTTCGGTTTTAGGTATCGCAAGTATAACCTCTTTGGAGAAAAATCCCTAGACAGACCTGAGAAACCCGAAATTGTGACTTTTGAAACAGACTTTGGACTTAAATTTGGTATATTTACCTGTTTTGATATTCTGTTCAAAAGTCCAGCTCAAGAGCTATTGAAGGAGAATATTGATGCTATTATCTATCCCACGGAATGGCATGGAGAGTTACCATTTCTGACAGGTTCGTGTGTTGAAAGTAGGTTTTGATATTGATTTTGATTATTCCAGCTCTTCAAAGTCAGCAGATGTTTGCTTACGAACATGATGTTGTACTGTTTGCTTCCGGTGGTAACTGGCCACTCACAGCTTCCGGCGGAAGTGCAGTTCATCGAGGTCAGTGACAGAAAGTCAGGACGTTTTTTTTTTCTATTATTTGTTGCAGGTTCTAAAGACAGTCTTTTTAACGTTATTGTCGCAAAAGGTGGCTCCCAGATTATGAAATATCGAAGCGTCAATGGCACGGTTGATGTAGATGAACCACCGACTTTAGATTCTTTAGCTGAAGACATGGACGCTTTTCCTCTTATGATAGACAATAGCCTTCAAAGTAAGAACACCATCTCTCAGACATTCAATTTTTATATTCTTTACCTAGATTACACCTGGATCCCTCTTAATACTTCGCAGAACACCGTCAGTGAGCAAGTTTGTCACAACGACACAGACATTCAATTTTGTTGCAATTTCAACATCGATTTAAAAAACAAAGAAGCTAGTGGAACTTTTTACCACTATTTCTTATTAGCTTTTTCAGGAGTCCGCTACTACCCTGAAATTTGTAACGCTGGTCTTGAAGTATGTGCCATCGTCGCTTGTTTGAATTCTTCTATTTCCTCTTGTGGACAAAGATTCAAAAGTTATACAGATATTGAATGGCCGATAACCTTTAATCAAATTTCAATCAAAGCAAAATTTGAGTCAAGTGAGAACAAGACACAGTTTCCGAATTCTTTGTTAGCTTCTATACGACCCATTGATGCTAGCGAGACCAACTGGACTAGAAATACCGTAGAAAACGATGGGAAAAAGTGGGTTGAAAGAACATTTTCTACATCTAAACCACAAAATCGTCTTCTAACGTTTGCAATTTATGGTAGGAATTTTGAACTGGATGTTTTTCCAAGAGACGCTAATAATGATAACAATGATGATGACAACGCGGGAAATGTCACCACAAGTACTATATTACTTATATGGCTACTTTTAACAGTGCTAATGACAATAAAATAAATATAAAAACTTTTTAAACAGTTTATTGCTAAAAGAATTTGGGACAATATTTAATATAATAATATAATAATAATTTTTATTGCCTTACAAGTATATACATGAAGAACATATACATTGTATAAAACATTTAAACATTCAATAACATAGTACCAACAAAGACAATATTGGAAACCATCTCATAAGGATAATGCCTTATTTGTTATAAGGATTTGAGAATGTTATTATGTTATTTGTACCTGAATTAGTACAAAAAGTGAGGAACTCTTCACAACTATAGAAACAGTGTAGTTTCGGAAAACATTTAACTGTACACTTAAATTTTACAGGGTCGAATCGTAAGATATTAGTCGGCAGAACATTCAAAAGTTTGATGGAATTAAAATTTACATCGTTCTTTTGGGTCTTGTCTAAGCGAAAAAATGGGGTACAAAAACGATTATTATTACGAGTGTTGTACTGATGGTGGTCAGAATTTTTTTTTGAATTCTTTATGATGCTCGTGACCATATACCAGTAGAGAAAAGATGTATAAACAAGGTAGTGGTAAAATCTGAAGTTGCTGAAACAGAGGTTTACAGTGTGTTTTTTGATCAGCGACAAGTATCGCTCTGATAGCTCTCTTCTGGATGCGAAATATTCTTTCAGCATTAATCGAGTTGCCGCACAGTATTATTCCGTAATTAAGGATACTAGAAAAATTGGAGTGATAAAAAGTTAAGGTTGCGTTTAAAGTGCAGTAGGAAGATAATTTCTTTAGCTGATAAACTACAGAATTTAATTTTTTTGCAATATAATCTATATGTGAAGACCAACTTAGTTTGCTATCTAACATTATACCTAGATATTTAACGGACATAATATCTGCTTTAGATTCCTCTTTCAGTGAGAATGTAATAAGCTGAGACTTAGTTTCGTTCATAGTAAGCTTGTTGGCTCTGAACCAAGTTGTAACACGTTCAAGAGATTCATTTTCTTTGGAAATTAAATCTTCAACTTGTTTACCTCTATTTCTTAAAGTTGTATTGTCTGCGAAGAGAGTTACTTTAGCGGAACGAACCTTACTCGGCAGATCATTGATATAAATTAAGAATAGCACGGGACCCAAAATTGATCCCTGTGGTACTCCTAGATTAACGAGCGCTTTGTTTGACAACCGATTTTTTTCAGAGACCATTTGATATCTGTCGTTTAGATAAGACCTCAGTAGATCGTTGGCTTTAGCCCTTACGCCATAATATTCAAGTTTATTAAGTAATATCCCGTGGTTCACTGTATCGAATGCTTTGCTTAAATCCAGTAGATTTGCACTTATGATCTCACGATTTTCATAACAGTTTAATATATCTTCGACAATATCTAGTACAGCTAGAACTGTAGATTTATTTTTCCTGAACCCAAACTGTGCTGAAGTAAAAAGATTATTTGTTTCAAAGAAGTTGATTAAACGCTTTTTAAAAACACTCTCAAAAATTTTAGATAATATAGGTAAAATAGCTATGGGGCGATAGTTATCAATATTGTTAGTATCTCCCTTCTTATGGATTGCTGTTATTTTGCTAATGTTTGCTAAACTTGGAAAGACAACCTCCTCGATACATTTGTTTCTTAAGAATGACAATGGTCTGTCTATGAGAGAACCTATATATTTGATAGCTTTAACGTTCATGTCATAAAAGTCACAGCTACTAGAAGATAGTGATATGCATCTTAAGATGTGAGTTTCATTTGTGGGTGGAAAGAACATAGAATTGCAAGAGTCAAATACTACTTTTTTTGTAAGATTACAACTATGGGTAGTTGAGGTATCAAATGAGGAAGCTAAAGTTGCTGGAGCATTTATGAAGTGTTCGTTAAAGTCGTCTGCTGTAAAGTTATTAACAAAGTTACTCGTCTTGTCGGACAGATTCAATTCAGCTTTGATCAATTTCCAGACAGCTTTACTTTTATTATGGCTATTAATTACAAATTTATCGTATGCTATTTTTTTAGCTACCAGTAGTTGTTTTTTGTATGTTTTCTTTAGAAATTTGTGCGCTTCAATATCAACAGTATCTCGCGAATGTTTGCGAATTGCATCAGTGGCTTCAGCTAGAGAACGCATGTTGCGAAGCTTATCATTGAACCAGATTATATCTGTCGTATTAGTTTTCTTATTTACTACTTGCATAGGAAAATTTTTATTGTATAAATTAACTAAAAGGTCATAAAAGGCATTAAAATTTTCCTCGGCACATTTGTTGCTATTATATATTTCTGTCAAATCAAGCTTAGAAAAATCAGAATAGAATTGATCCAAGTTATTTTTAATAAAAAAACGACGATTAACACTGATAGATGACGCTTTGATATGGCTATTTACACTGTTAAATTTTAGGATCAATCCTAGATGATCACCAAATTTTTTGTCAACAACATTCGTTTCATGTTTGACCGAAAGTATTATATTTTAAAAGTATTAAGTAAAATGGTAAGATTAAAGCTGTACATTAACTGTGTCCTATCTTATCGATTAGTTCTGGTTAAATAAGCTTAAATTTCACATTTTCTAAGAATTTTTATGTTTTTCTCTATGAACCTCTTAATACACGGCAAAATAAAATTTTGCTTGCCTCTATGTCAAAATGACGATTGTTTTTCTTACGAAAAGTTAATCCTGATTACAATGAACATTAACTAAAATCACTTTTATAAAGTGATTCTTAGAACTTTCTAAATTCCAAGAATAAGTCAGTCTTACGACTCATCATATTTTCCTATTCATTATTATTTATAATAATTGTAGATAATTTTAGCACTATGCTTAAATTAAGTAGTTTTTCCGTGAACAAAACAAGTATAGTGTCATTCGTAACATGAAATTGAAGTATAGTACTTCAGTATAGAGAAGTAAGCTAGAATATAACTGCGTTGTTTTATTAAGGCAGCTTGAAATGTGATGAAAAATAATAGAAGAAGAAGATGGAAAAAAGTGAGTTGAAAGAACATTTTCAACACCTAAACCGCGATGTCGTGTTCTAAGGTTTGCAATTTTGGTAGGAATTTTGAACTACATTGATCAAAATCACATAAATCAAACTAATTGTGATGATAATAATAATGATAAGAACGCTACATCAAGTACTTTGTTACTTTTATGGCTATTTCCAACGATACTAACCACTGGAGTGTAAATATAAAAACTTACTAAAATAATAGTAATTAATGGGACTAGTGTGTTATGTGGCTAATAAGTCACATGTTCTTAAGTGAGTTATAGTCGTAACACACGAGTTGTATATAATATTTTATCCAACACATGGTAGGTTAATACAGAAACATCTTCGAGGGACCATAATACCTTGCACTTCTAAACTATAGTTATTTTAAAAAAGCATTGTATTGACATGGTCGGGAAACAGATACAAATCCCTTGGTATGTCTCGAAAAGTCTTCATATCGCCATCCAAAGAACTCTTTTAAGTTTAGTTATAAAATGTTTTGACAAAAATTTGCCTGTCGTCATTGCGAAGAAGGCAAGTGCGGTAACTAACGAAAATTTTTGATAGCAACGTAAACAAAGTGAAAATTTGTGCTAAAGGTGCAATTCTAAACGTGCCCAAATGGAAAAAATTTGAGAAGACGGTGCCACAGTCTGCAAGAGGATCATCCCCGCAAAATCGAAAGCCTTATACGTCAAAGAATATAAAGAATTCAAGAAATGGTGTGAGAAACAAAACGTAGCGATAAACGACTTGGAAGAAGACATCTTGGCTTATTTCCTGCAGATCTCTAAAAAAGTAGCGCCTTCTTCTATAAGGACGAAATATTCAATGTTAAAATCTACAATGAGGCAATATGAGGGCACCGAAATAGGAAGATATGCTAAGTGAACAGCTTAAATAAAAAGTATTTCAAACGGTTCCAAGGCGAAAAAATCCATAGTGTTGGAAAGAGAGCACATCGAAAAATTTTTACTATGAGCACCTAATAATAGATATTTGATGGCCAAGGTATTTATGATACAAAATAATTTCCATTCTTACCAATATTTGTGTTATTTACAGGTTGCATTAGTAATGAGAATTGCTGGAGTTTGCCGATGTGACGAACTCATTAAGCTAATAATAGATAAAGAAACGTACTTTCATGTGACCATTGCTGATTCAAAAACTTATGTCTTTCACAAATTTGCTGTTATTGAAGAAGGATATCCAGTGAATCCAGTAGAATTGAAACGATCGTACATTAGCTGAGGCCTCAACAAACTCCACGTTGCAGATTTTTTGTGTTCGACATGAATGAAAAGTGTTCAATTCAGCCGTTGGAATCAACACTATTTCAAAAATACCACATTTAATTGCTAAATATTTGAAGTTGCCAAATTTAGCATCTTATACTGGTCACTATATTAGTTTTCTGCTACTCTACTGGCCAATGCATCAGGCGACATCCTAGGTTGAAAATCAGCTTCAATCGCAGAAGGATACATCCAAGAAACACTTTCTAGCAAATTTGACTTAGCAAAAAAATCCAATAAAGCTCTTCTGTTGTTGCACAAAAAGGAGAAATTTTAATGCCACAAGCATCTGTATCTTTTGATGAAAATCTTCAAATGTTTTGAATGAAAAGAGAAATGAGAAATCAGTTTCATTTACGTTCAATATTAATGTAAAACTTAATTAAGCAAATTGTTTTGTTGTACTTTTAGTAATAAATCTGTATCTGACTTTAGAGTGAGTTGTCACTTTAGTTGTTGACAATCAGCTTAATTATGATCGTTTTAGTTGCATAAAAATATTTAAAGAATTTGAGACAATATTTTTTAAGGGTCCACCTTCAGTGTTAGGATGAGAGATCTACATCATTTGTATGCCATCTTTTCATTTGGTAGTTATTAAATAAATTTCATTTTGACGTTTTCCGATTATTATTTTTTCGTCTATAAAAGAAAATTAGTTCTTAACGCACGGCAAGCAAAATAAAATACATTTCTACTAAAGTATGGAAAATTGTTATTGGATATTAATTTAAGTTAAGAGTTGTGAAATATTTCCTAACAAGTGCGGAATAATATATTAAAATAGAAGTTTGAGAAAGGATTGATTCCAGCACGTGTTTGCAATTCCGAACAAGTGCTGGAAGAGCTTTCTGAAAGCGTGTTTTATACTATTTTTTCTATTTTGCACCACTTCATTTCCTTTTATATAAAAGAAATAAAATTTTGAAGTTTAGGGAATTTTATCAAGGTTGGGTACAATGATTTAATATTATTTATTTTATAACAATTGAGGTAAAGTTATTAAACACATTGCTCACATTCACATTTTGACATTTGACGTTGACGTTTTACGACCATGCCGCCAACATGACAAAACTAAAATACACCAGCCCTAGTAAAGCATCCAAATTCTCAGTAACGAACCCAAACGGGTGCTTTACTGGCTCTAGTAACGACGCAAAATAGAAAAATAATATTTCAACACTAGAAGTAATAAATCAGTTTAATACAATTGTACATGCTATTGTAATAAATATTAACAGCAACATTTCCAAAACGGGTCTTTATGAAAGTATAAACAGAGTTATCATTTACGATATCCTCACCTCATTTTTATTGTTCCATAATTTTTTTACTACTTAAAGTTGATGTCCAACCGAGCTCTCAATGTATCTTTCTGGCATATTTGAAGGTTTTTATCCAGCACGCTTCTTAAAAATGGCAATGTCTGCGCCGCATCATCCAGTGTCGTAGCAGACTTCCTTCTGAAGCAATGCCCTTGTATAATTGGAAAGATTCGGTAACTTCAAAAGCTTTATAATTGTTTTTAGGTACGCCCCTTATTAATGACTATTGATTCCAACTAGGTGTCTCTACACTTTTTGCTTTGATATCCTAAGAAAACCTTTAAGTTAAGTTTCATTTAGTGACGGACGAAGAGAAAAAAAATTAAAAAAGTTTTTAATATCAATATTTTACTTTACGGTTAATGTTGTCTTCAGCAAAGAGTAAATGCTCCAGAGCGTAAAGTTCTTAGAGGCTCTGGATTTTTGCTAAACATATGCGAGAAACACGTTTTGTTGATCATTTTCACAGGATTTTCTTTATATCAATCATCAAATTGCCAATTCACATTTTCATTCTTTTTTCCGAGCACTGGAGGATCGTTGGGAAAAATGCGTTGCAGTTGTAGGGGACCATGTAGGAAACTAATCATGTAATTTTTGTTATATCATATGTTTTTGTGTGCCAGGGACCGTTAATCTTCCTCGTAAATTGCAAATGAAAAAAAAAAATGGTTCTTTTACTGACAGCATATTTTTGTTTGATGTATCCGCGAATACTGTTCAGAATTTAATAAAGTATTCACACTCTCGTTAGTTGTGGAAATTTCGACCAAACTTCATATATTTTTGGCCACTGTTTTTCTCTATAGGAACGAAAGCGGAATCAAATTTAATTTATTTTTAAATTATTTTATTTCACAAATTCTAGTAGAAAAAATGATGTATGCGATACGTAGGAATTTTTTTATGTATATGCCACATTTTTGATCTCAGCTGCCGTCTTAAAAATTTCATGCCTAATACCAATAGCACAAATAACTAGTTTGCCCCTACATCAGTCTATCAGTAAACGCCTCTGTAAAATTACGACGAGCAAAAGCGGGCTGTTATGCTTAACATTTCGTGCGACGCCCGCGCTCTGTTAATTGGATGAATCTAACCCAACAAATTTCGAAATTCAGTTGATTTTTGTTTTGAAGTTAGTTTTTTCTCAAATTTTCTTTTCTAAAATTCCAGCTTTTCCCTTTCCAGTCCCTCATTATTTCACTTGTATACATTTAAAAATTCTTCACTTGTGGACTTGGTAGATGTGTTGTTGGTACTCTTCCAACAATTATTAAAATATTGCGGATCAATGGGTGGATTTTTTGTGCCGGTCCTGAAAATTTCGTCCTCTTCCATGATCCGTAAATATTCTTTATACTGGTTTTGACTTGTTTTTGCCAATTTCCTTTTGTTATCAGTCATTATCAATAAATGAAGTAAACGAACACAACACAAGTATTTAATAATTATTACTATTATCACGAAGAAACACTTACAACGTGATGAAAGGGTGAAGACAAGTAACAAAATGATCAGTATTTTACGTACAATCAATTGTCCGCTTAATGTTTAAATTCGTAATTCGATTACGACTGCGCGCATTGGTCAATTTCAACTCCCATTATCCCTAATTTACATTTTCAAAGAAATGACACAAATGTTATTTGGGTCTTAACAGAACTTACAGAATTACAAATAATGCAACTTTCTAGCAGTCTGCTACGACTGCTGTAATACAGCTCTGTTACTAACAGACTCTAAAGATAAAAGAATTTTAGCGACATTTTAGAGAATAAGCATATAAATCTGGATTACAGCTGAACATTACTAAAATTAAATTTATCAGCACGTCATTTAAAGCCTGCTAATAACAAGAATGAGTCAAGCTTAAGATCAATCATTTCTCTATAACGATTATCTCTTAAATCATAAAATTTTATAATAGATTTTAAATTAAGTATTTTCGTGGAAATCTTATCTTTGTCCTTACGGTTTCCTTGTCCAATAGATGCAACAAAAAGTTAAGAAAAATATTTTTGCTACTACGTCGAATAGTATAATAGAAAGTAGTGATTAACTTAAGATCCATCTAATCTTTTTGCTATATAATCTCATAATCACTCACACTTTAAGAGGAATTTCTGTGATCGAAAAAAGTACAATCTCATCTTTAAAATAAATTTCGTGTGTATTATATAACTGTTTTGATATGTACACAAGTGAGTGAAAATAATGTTCAGTTAAAAAATAATAAAATTATATCAAAGTAACAGTTACAACTAACAATCGGGATATAAAATTTAGGATTTTTTTTCTACAGCAGATTTTAGATAAAACTTCCCAAAATGAATGGCTAAACTCTAAAGTTGATAAAGTGATACCTTAACACCAAGAATAAAAATTTCCAGCCGCAACTTCGTTTAACGATGAAATAATGATCAGCACTGTGTTTGCTAACATCGTAGTAAAGAACGGGATGTGATATTTTTAAAAAATTGGCACTCATCTTCGGAACTTTATACATTGATTTCTACAGGTTGAATGGTACATTATTTCTGTCTGTAGTTGACGAAGGATTTGCTGTGAGAAACGTTTTTATAACGCAGGCCTAAACATTTTCGTGAAATTTCCAAAAAACTAACTCCAGTTACATAAAACGAAAGATTTTTCTTAACCTTATTATCAAGAAGTGAAACAATCATTCTACAAACAACTTCTAAGCTGTACAATTCGTCCGTTCTGCAAGCCTTGTACAAAGCCATTGGAGCAACAACCTGAAAGTTTAAAAGCCCATTTTATATCATGTTTATTAAGCCTTTAAATTCTAAATATCTAAACTTCACAAAAAAGGACTCATCATCTGAAGCCGCTACCAAAACTTTAATAAATTCATTTTGCTCACATAGTTTCGATTTTTACATTTTCTTTGACTGCATTTTGAAAAGTTCTACTTTCAAATGTATCAGTTTTCATTTATCAGCAACGTGCTTTTTATTATAAAGGACCACAAACTCGAATGCTTAACTTTCTTAGATTTTTTAGAAAAATATACGAGGTGTATTTTTTCACTAATTCCACTGATATTTTTCCCACTCCTCGATTTTTGAAAGGCGTTGTACTCTTTCTCGACTATTAAGCGTAGTTTTTCAGGCAATTCACCGCCTCTGCAACCTTTCATACATTGTATTTTTGACACTTTAGAAAATAAATAAATTGTTTATAACAAAAAATTCATAACAACAAATTTTGGGTGTTTATTTTTCAAATTAATAAGTTAAAATTTAAAATTTGCCATAAAAAATGTGATTTTTTACTATCGATAAAGAATCTTTGACCATGGAGTAAAAATTGCTAAATTTGGGTCCCTTTATCGTTTTGTATAATAAAAAACTATTACAAACACTTTTTGCAAAATGTGCAAAGATATTCAATTAAATCTTTGAATTCTTTAGTTACTTTAGAATCTTGTACTTTTTAGACCATTTTGTGCTTTAAATTTATTTAACTCTTGGGATTTTTTAAATTCGGATTTTTTAAATTTATTAGATTTTTTAAATAGTTTAAGCTTTTCTTTTAGGTATTCCGATTTCTCGGGTCTGTCCTAAACTCTAATACCATTGTAGATATTTTAAAAATATTCAAGTTGTTTTTAGAATTTTTGAAAGATTCAAATTTTTCTATTTTAAATGCTTCAAATTTCTGTAGATTTTTAAATTCTAGGTATTCTACTTTTTTTTAAATTATATAGATTTATTTTTGTGTTCTAAATAAATCAATAGATTTTACAAAAATTATGTAGAGATGCTGAAGTTAAAAGTTTCTTCAAAAGAAGAAACGCATGGAGGTGAAGTTTGGCAGATAAATTTAAATCTATTGAAATGTCGACATTAATTGTCTATGAAGGTCCGGCCGCGACATATTTGTTCAGCGGCATCGCTCGCTCTCTCACGCAATTTCTAACAGTATCCACAGAAATAGTGTACACACTAATTGTTTCATGTGCCCCCACACAAACAAATCTCAAGGATGTATTTCCAGGGAAAGAGGAGATAACAACATTGATCTTTGTATATTTTCATTTAGAGAGCAGGTTTATCGGTTGTCAAAGTTGTTAGGATAAAGAGAACAAAACCGTCGTGCTGGCAAAATTGCACCCGACGAGCCAAATCTTCGGATTTCAAGACCAGGACACGTTGGAGATGATAGGGATGTAACTTTGATCAAGAAAAATTCTCTAAACCTTCAATAGAAAAGAAGCTGGTTTCATGGGCACGCGTCTTAGGATGGGGTGGCTGCCACAGGTAAAAGACGTTCCACACTGCATTGGAAAATACATAGAAATGTCTGTTGACTTAGCAATAATGCTTCCCATTTTTCCAGTTTTCGTTTCTGGTGGTTAGACAGTCACTTGGTTTTTACGAAATTTTTATCTATATTTTGTGACCAAACAGCGCCACTTTAACCTCTCGATTTGTTTTTTTTACAAAGTGGATACATGTCTCATAGATCTGAACGAATGTATGTCTTCGTGATATACCCAGTAATTTTTTTGGAATCTTTGCATTCATCTCAAAATGATAATTTAAGTATTTTAAATGTTTCAATTTTTATTTTTTTTATTATAAAAAATTTAGTGCTATTCTAAATTTTTCATCGGTATTTTTTTATTTCTTTTGGAAATGGTTTCTTCGAATCCACATAAAATGCAAAATATGTTGTTTATTTATAAAATATGAAGAGAACATTTACGATATGGGGATCAACACCATTGCTGCAACACCACTGAAAATGACAAAGTTTTTAAAGCCACGAAATTCTTCGACGTATACTGGACATTGCTTCAGGAGGACTTCAGCAACACTACTTGCAGATACAGCGGCTGACTCTTTTAAAGCGTCATGGAAACTAAAAGTCTAGTAGCTTGGCTGAATCCTATATCAGAAACTCCATTGAAAATAAATGAGAAATAGCCTCCAAACAAGTTGGGGGTTGCAGTCAGAAGGTTGTGGCAAACTACTGCGTTGTGATGACTGCGGCTCTTCTGCCGTATTGGAATTGGGACAGAAGACACTGAACAGAGTAACATACTAAGTAAAAAGTCTGGTAATAATTCATCTAATTGGCTCTTTGGAAATTGGTCAAATTTTGTAGTTAACTTATGTCTTATTTTTCCATTCTAGTTTGGAAAAAATCAACTTTTCCGTATCCAATTGAGTACAGTAATACCCCGACTTACGCTACCCCGTTTTACGCGAATTCGGAGATACGCGGTTTTTCTTTTTGATCGCCGCGCGCATTGGCGTATAATTGTTTTACATACCCAGCGCACATTTTTGATTTATCTTTAATTATGTCATCTAAAAGACCAAAAAATGAATCATTTGAACCTAACAAGAAACGAAAAACACTGTCTTTGGAGTGTAAACTAATTCGACTTACACGGCTATTTCTTGGTCCCACCTATCGCGTAAGTCCGGGGTATTACTGTATTGAAAAGTCGAAGAATTCCTAGGCGTATTTAACAAAATACATTACTTTTTGTAGTCATATCCAAAAAGTATTATTGAATTATTTCATTAAATATAGACGAAATCTATCTATAGTCTATGCTATTTTTGTACAAAGTTAGCTTTGTGCATTTCTATGAATCTCTACACTCTGCTTGCACCTGTCTTTTGACATGCATAATTTTACTAATATGTAAACAATATGTTAATCTATAAAAAATTTAGCATAATCAGTTTATCTCTTATCTTCTCAATTATCGCTGAAATCCCATTATTATCTCACAAGTATTCCTCTTAAAGTAGATAGCTCTCCTATTTATGAGAGTAAATCATAATCAAGTTTGCGGTTAGAAATGAATTTGCTACTTTTTGCTTTATTTGTCGTGGCAAGCACAAAGGTAAGTCAAAAGTTAGTTAAGTTTCTTACTCTGGCATTGTTGTTTAATTTCAAAACAGTTGGTCATTTTTCTGGAGAAAATTATTAATAATATTTTATTATCCAGGCTTCACCATGGGACAACCTAACCGCAAAAATAGTCATCATAGAATTCCAAAAAGAACAAAATTCATCTCTCTCTCAAAATGACAAGATTATTTCCAACCTAGTAAAAATTTCAAATCTCATGAACTTTACTGATCCACCTGTTGATGAGGTAGGCTACCATTTTAAAACAAACATTTTTAATTTAACGTTGTTTCAGAAAATAGACATGTATATTTTTCCCGAACTCAGTCTCGGCATAGACCCCTCAACATCCCAAGAAATTAACTTAAACGATTTTCCTTGCAATCAAAGCAGTTATCATGCTCCACTACAAGCAATATCTTGCTTTGCAAAACAGAAAAATACTTATATCGTTATGAATGTTGTTGAACGAGTAAAGTGCGAAAACTCGACTTTAAGTGACAACGAAAACTGTAAAAGTAGCGGCTTTTATTTTTACAACACCAATATTGTTTTCGACAGGAAAGGAATAATTGCCCACAGGTGTATAAAACTGAATTAGCTCAATTAGCCTATAAAAATAGCTTCGGTTTTAGATATCGAAAATATAATCTCTTTGGTGAGAAACCGTTAGATAGGCCTGACAAACCCGAGGTTGTAACGTTTAAAACAGATTTTGGTGTCAATTTTGGCGTATTTACCTGTTTTGATATTCTTTTTAAAAGTCCAGCTCAGGATGTATTAAAGCAAGGCATTGATGGCATTATCTTTCCTGCAAACTGGCACAGCGAGTTGCCCTTTTTGACAGGTTTCTTGGTCTTTAGAGTAAATTGTTATGATGATCTTGGTTTTCGTAGCTCTTCAGAGTCAGCAGATGTTTGCTTACGAACATGATGTCATGCTGTTTGCTTCTGGAGGTAATTTTCCCGCTGACGCTTCTGGAGGAACTGCTGTGTTTCGAGGTATATAAAAAGAATTTGGTGACAGATTTTGTCAGTGGTGTTTTAGGCTCCAAGGATAGTCTTTTCAACGTTATTATCGCCGAAGGAGGCACTCAAAGCTTTACATATGAAAGTGTCAATGGTGAGGTGGTTTTAGACGAACAATCATCTTTAGATGATTTAGCTAAAGAAATGGATGCTTTTCCACTCCTGGCAGACAACAGTCTTCAAAGTAAGAACACCATTTTCAACCACTCGGCTCTTATGTCTTCTGTACAGATTACTCATGGATTCCTCTTAACACTTCTCAGAAAATTGTCAGTGAAGAAGTTTGTCACAATGACGCAGACACTCAGTTCTGCTGCAATTTCAACATTGATCTAACATTTGAAGAAACCTCTCAAAGCTTTTACAGATACTTCTTAGGAGCATTTTCTGGAGTTCGCTCTTATCCAGAGATATGTGACTCTGGTATTGAAGTGTGTGCAATTGTCGCTTGTTTAAACTCCTCAATATCCTCTTGTGGGCAAAGATTCTTAAATTATACAGAAGTTGAATGGGCAACAACATTTAATCAAATTTCGATCAATGCGAGGTTTGACGAAAATGAAAATAAGACACAGTTTCCGAATTCTTTGTTAGCTTCGATACGACCCATTGAGGCCAGCCAGACTAATTGGACCACAAAAACTATAGAACAAGATGGGAAAAAGTGGATCGAAAGGACGTTTTCAACAAATAGTAAACAAAATCGTCTTCTCACGTTTGCAATTTATGGTCGCAATTTTGAACTGGATGTTTTTCCAAGGGATGCGAATAATACTGGAAATGAAGATGATAACGATGATAACGATGATAATAACGCGGGAAGTTTTACGACGAATACTTTTATGCTTATATGGCTTTTTGTGTCGATATTAATAACAATAAAGTAAATAAAAAATTATAGTTAACCCGTAAACCAAAAAGTCAATTTATTAGCTGCCGCGCGTTTCGGTATCCAAGCCACCATCATCAGAGCGACGATACAAACTCAAACTATCTTTGTCTATCTGATCCTTGTCAAAAACATGTTGGGCAACACAGGATTTTTCAGATCTTCCAAATTTGATGTGAGCAATATGTTCTGTATATCTTTTTAAAATAGATCTTTTTGTTTGCCCAATATATTTTTAATTATAATCCTTACACTTAATTTCGTAAATTCCCGACTTTTCATTTGCTTCTACTTTATCTTTCGGATTACCTAGAAGACTTTGGAGGCTTGGCCCAGAAGTGAAAACTTTTAGATCAAGACCCTGGAATATGAAAGTATGAAATTTTAAAAAGTAGAACATTCACTGACCATCTTTTTAAATCTAAATTTCTTAATTAATTTATCCACTACTAAGGGGTCGAATACATTACACGTCGCTGCATCCTTTATTGTTTTTAGTTCGTTGTAGAATCTGAATTTATTTAAAGGAAAGTTCAAAAGGCGATGAACTAAAAGATTTTTCATTACAAATAGACCACATTTCCTTATTACATATCATAAAGAAAAGTGTTTCTTCATAGCAAAAAAAAATATATTTATTTATTGAAATAGAAAATTTTCATAAAAATTTAATTAATAATTATACATAAATATTAGTTTGGATATTAATACAGTCTGACAGAAAATTCTAACAATTATCACTGTTACATTTTTTTTCTACATTCAACAAACCGTTTGTTATTAAAAACTGTAAACCTAAAATTCCAAGATAGAAGAAAAAAAATTAGGTTATATTTTGAAATTAAAACCCATTTTCAAAATTTTGCAAATTAAAATTTAAAAGTGCTGTTAAATATAATACCAATAAGTTTATTTTAATATTTACCAACTAAAAAATTGAAAATTGGCATTTTTTCACAATACAAAAAAATTGGCAATTAATTAATTATAATAATTATGTATATATATTTTTCAAATGTCATAGCATTATCATTATCATTACATTATCATTATCATTTTCTCATTATCATTTTATCATTATATTATCATTATCATTATCTATACAGAAACAATTTTTTTCTTTAAACATTTTCTATGGAAAATAAAATAAAACAATTTTCTTAAATTTAATTTTCATATTTCCTAAATGTCTACATTTCTTAAATGTTTTAATTAAAAATTTGATTTAAACCGTTGAACATATACTAAATAACATAAAAATGCAACACACAGTAATACTGATTTTTTGAAGATCATTCTTTAGTAATATATTGAACAATATATAACAATTAAACGATAAAATTTTCAAGCTAAAAGGAACACAAACTATGGATGAAATGTTAATAATGAGTCGCGCTACCTCTGTTTTTTAAGCACTCAGCTGCTCGCCTTGGCATTGATAAAATTAAATTGTCTATATCAGCCTGAGGAATTGCATCCCAAGCTGCCTGACCAGCATCTTGCAGAGAAGCTAGTGTTTGTAGAGGAGGAATTAACTGGGATATTCTTACACCCATCAAATCCCACACATGTTCAATGGGCGAAAGGTCTGGAGATCTCGGAGGCCACGGCAAGAGGTTTATGTTAGACGTTGCAAAGAAGTCCACTGTAGCGCGTGCAATATGAGGACGTGCGTTGTCCTGCTAAAAAAGGGTTTCTGGAAGCTCTTGAATATAGGGTAACATAGACGGTCGAAGAATATCGTCAATATAACAGATCGCTGTCATGTTGCTTCTAACAAACACTAAAAGCGACCGGCTACCATATGCAATGGCACTCCATACCATCACACTCACAGTGCGGTGTACATGTCTTTCGACTGCAAACTGCACTTCCTGTCGTTCTCCTCGACTTCTTCTCACCCTTCTACGGCCATCATGTGTCCCCCAAACGGACGATATTCTTCCATTCATCATTCCACTGCTGATGTTCTCTACACGATTCTAGCCGTTGACGTTTGTGTTGTGGAGTTAACGGCAGCACTAGATGTGGACGACAACTCCGTAGTCCAAAAGTTTGGATACGGCGGTAAACGATATTCCGCCCATCTTCAGCAAACCATTGATCCGCAATCTGTCTGGTAGTGGAGAAACAATCTCGAAGATCTAATTGTCTTAAGCGCCGGTCTTGACGAGCTGTTGTGTGCTTTGTGCGCCCTGTACCTTCTCGACGTTTTTTCCTTCCCCCCATGAACCAGGCTCGACAAATTCGGAAAACAGTTGAGGCATCACGACCTAAATTTTGACCAATTTTGCGAAAGGACTTTCATGGCAACAATTCGACCTCTCCCAAATTCCTCTGTTTGCTGATACTGTTGAAGCCTTCGTACACGAGGCATGTTGTTTTAAGTAAGGATTGTCAAATCAAGAAAAAAATTATGACAAATGTGTTGTTAATAAACGGTATACACTTAAGAGAAGAAAAACAAAAAACAACAAAAATCTAGTAACCATTGCATTTGTTGATATCAAGTCGATGTGCCAAATTTAAGCGAACTAGTTTACCCTCTTCTAGGTGTTGCACTTTTTATGTCACTTAGTATATTATTGAACAACAAGAAAGTTAAAACCTATAAATCACCATTTTTTTTACAACTTTTAAAATATTCAAAAAAGCTTTAAGTGAAATATTTGATATAAAAGTCAGCACTTTATAAATTTTACAGAATGTGCAAAATTTTTGAATTAAATGAACTGAAAATACAACAAAAACAGTTTAGAAAATTCTTAAAAATTTGAAAATAAATTAGATCTTATTTTAAAAAACGCATTATTTATAAGATAAATAACCAATCAATTTCTTCAAAAATTAATAAGAATTAAGAAGTCGATCTGTGAATCTTAAAATTCTGAATGGTTGATTTTAAAAACAAATGCAATTTTTTTCCAAAACGGTTCATTAATATAATTTTTTCTAATTAATAATATACCAATTATTTTTTTCCAAAACAATATTTTATAATTTCAATGCTTAAAAAAAATAAAAACTTGTAAAAACAATGATTTTTTGAAGAGGATGAAAAATGAAAAGTATTATATATATATATATATATATATATTGGCATTTTCTAACACTTGTTACAACAAATTAACTAACGTAAGATGCAAGATGCAAAAAATTCAGATTCCGTCCGTAAAGTGTATTTTGACAGATGAGTCCATAAAATTCGGCTTTAAGTTCGCAAAACAAATTGATAAAGTAAACTGGTTGTTCAAAAAATTTAATATGTTATAAACACTTAATTTTTAGTTATTCTAAATAAAAATGACTTTTTCGTTTAAAATACAACTTTCCATATATGTTATTATTGTTATTAAATTGCTTTAGTAAGCGAAAATAGCTCACTACGCTCGCTGAAGAATACATGCCGGGCACCTAAAACTTCAAAAAATCTAAACTAACCAAGATTTTAATTTTTGAATAAAATTTGTAAGCTAAACAAAAATGAAAGAAAAAGTTTTTTTACTAACTAATTTCAAAACGTGATCTCACATCTATTTATAGGAATTTAACTTTTTTTTCTAAAATTTGTAAGCAGTTCTCTTAAAATCTAAACCTAGAAAGTTAAAGACGTTGTTTTATCCTTAACAATGAGATAAATAGAATAGTTATATCATGTCACTCATTTAATAATTCACTTCGTTTGTTACGTGTTACAACTTTTAAATGACGAGATAACCACAGTTCAATGTCACGTTAATAATTAAAAAATATGGAAATCGATACTTAAATAGTTTCGCCATGGATTTCGAACTACTAGACGTGTTTTTTAAAGTCGGAAGATTACTAGCAGTAACACCCTCTTCAACCAAACAACCAGAAGAAGAGTTTTACCAAAAATTGTGGGCTCTGTTAATTTTCATTGTGTACACGGTCCTAGATTGGTATTTTGTAATCTCCAAACATTTTACCAGTCACTATAATTATCTTCACCTAATCATCATTTGTCTCACAGACCTATCAGTGTACTTTTTCAATGCTTATGTGATTTTAGTTTTCACTTTCTGGAAACGAAGCGAATGGCATTTTTTCTTCAAAACCATAAAAGTGAAAGAAGTGATTAAGTTAGAGAAGACAAAACCACAATACTGGTGTTATGGATGGTTGATTTTTGCGCAGATTTTTTACTGGGTGATTTCGGGTTACTTTTTGTATCTCTGGTTTAGAATGGAAAGCTTCAAAGTAATTCTACTGAAGCAAACTGAACACTACATTCAGTTTTTCTACACCTGCATGATGTGCTATATTTTACACGTTTTTTCTACCAGATACGAATTCCTATACGTTCGTCTTTTACGACATGAGAAAGGAGTGTCGAAACAGCACACTCTAAAAAAAATCGGTCTAGCTATGTTTCTTCAGAAAAAAGCTATAAGTATCTACAATGATTTACTTGGAGGGCCCATTTCACTCATGATTTGTTTTGCTGTTAGTCAGTCTTTAGCTCATATAGGTTTTATTTTGTACTTTAAATTGAACAACACTATAATTTGGATACATTCGGTATTAACTTTGATAACTTTGGTAAACTGAGTTTCTTACTATGTACTTTTTACGATAAATTTTTTACATTGTTTTAGAGTTCCAATTTAATAATGATGGCAATGTGTTCCAACGTGCTCGATAAACGAAAGAAAATTGCCATGTTTACATACGAAATGAACTGGAGTTTTGAAAGAGAAAAGCAGAAAGTGGAGGAATTTGTTGACTTGATAAGGAAGACGGAAGTTAGGTTTACAGCAGCTCACTTTTTCGTATTAAATAAATCGACTATTTTAAACGTTCTTAACACGATTTCGTCTTTTGTGATTGTTTTGGCACAATTTCGAGAATAGTAATCTTAAATTAATCAAAGATTGATTTAATTTTAAATGAATGTTTTTAAAAAACTGTTTTTGTGTGTTATAGTCTAGAATTAGACACTTTTTTGCACGATCGGTCATTTTTGATTGTTTACCGTGGGTGCTTCCATGACAGTAAGTGGAGTTTACCAACAGGCGTCGGTAAGATTACTTACCGATCTAAAAACTGAACGACAAAAATACTTACCGACGCCTTTTCAAATAACAATCCAAATTAGTTTAATATTTATTGGTGAACATTTTTATAGCAAAAGTACAATTTGTTCTATTACTTCCAATTGAAATTACACATCTTTCATTTGTACTGGAAGCAATAGAGACTGATGCGTTGGGATTTTTGTTTTCATTAACACAATCCAAGCGAACATCGACGTTACCACCAGTAAATAAAATTTTATCAGCAAATTCGATCTTATTTTGCAATGAATCTTCGCCATAGCCTTCGACCACCGTCGAAGACTTCCATTCGCCATGCCTTTTCAAACCTAATACATCAACTCCCTTATGAACCAGAAAAGTAGCTGAAGTGCGCCGAAATGCATGACCTGTATAGTTGTTTGGTTCCTCCAATTTCAAATATGTTGCAATTTTCGATGGCCATTTCCCAATCGTCCTTTTCCCAACTACTTGTTGGGTGCACTTTCCGTTACGGTAATTTAAAAACGGATGTGTCGAACTTTGATGAATTTACGATATATGTCCAAATACGAAACTTTGTCATCCGCTTTACTCGTTACAGTGAATGTGCGTTGTATATTGGTCTTCGAGTTGGGAATTTTTACGATAACAAGTGCCCCACGATCTTCAATATCTGCCATTTTCATGTTATAAAGCTCCTCTCTCCTACAAGCCTCTGCCACGCCAAGAATCATGGCAACCTATAAATGCGAAAAAAATAAACGAATAACCTATCACAATTGTTCTTTAACTTACTTTGTAGATGAAGAATATATCGTCCGGTGCTTCATTTAAAAATTTAATCATATCACTCTTCGTAAAGATCTTGGCTTTCTTTGGCTTGTGACCAACATCCTTTCGTTTAAGATAGACAATAAGCGTAGAAAATGTCGAAATATTAACAGAATCATACAAAAATATAGTGTTTTTGAGCATGGAATATTCTGCCCATAAACTTCCTGGGCTCTTCAGCGTACCATTTCTTTTAACGAACTAAGCCAACAAAACTTTCTCAGTAATACAGTTAGGGACACGGAATTTCAAACGACAATTTTCTGACATTTAAAAAAATTAATTGTAGTCTATACCTTACTGTCATTTTGATTAATACTTTTAAAACTTTGAAAGCTGTCACCTCGACATTTCAAGCCATTTTAAAAATGCCGGTAGTGTCTTTAATTAACAAAGCGCGAGTCATTGCTTTGATTGAAAGTGGGATGTCCTATGGCCAGGTGGCTGTGACAATGGGGATCTCAAAAGGCACAATATACAGTATCGCTCAAAAATGGAGACGCCGAGTTTCCACGTTAGCTCAAGATGAGGCTTTGGTTACGGAAATAGAAAGAAGACCGTTTGCTGCAGCGGCCTCTGCTGCAGCAACTACTCGTTTTCCAGGGTCTACCAAAACGGCACGACGTCGAATACGGGCTGCGGGGATAAGAAACTAGACGGCTGCCAGAAAAGTTAGATTAACACCTCGACACAAGGAGATAAGACTTGGTTTCGCGTTGGAACATTTAGTGCATGGTAATGACTTCTGGAACCGTGTAATATTTTCCGACGAAAAGACGTTTCAATCAAGCCCGAATGGTAGACTGCGAGTATATAGACCCAGAAATACCCGCTATGAACCTCAGTATGTTCAAGAGGAAGACCGAAGCGGGCGTTTTTCGGTAAACATGTGGGCATGGATTTCTGAAGGTAGTCCTGGGGTAATGTGTGCAGTAGAAGAACGGCTAAACAGTGAGGTTTATATTGATATTCTCGAACGTGTGATGGTACCTTCTGTAACGGCGGCCTTTCCAGATAGAAATATTATCTTTCAACAGGATAATTGTCTTGTCCACACGTCACATCAGGTAAGAACATGGTTCGAGCATAACAATATAAACGTCCTTGATTGGCCGAGTCGCAGTCCCGATCTCAACCCCATCGAAAACATGTGGGCCTTGTTGACTCGAAATATAAAAAAGCAAAGATTGCAACTCCTTAGAAGGGAGGATCTGGTGACTGCGATCAACAACGCATGGCACGCATTACCGCAGGGTTACCACAGAAATCTATGTTTGTCCATGCCAAGAAGACTGCGCCAAGTAGTTAATACAAATGGGGCCTCCATTAAGTACTGAGTTTTTTTTTATATTCCTTTATTTAAAATTATTACACTTATATACCAGGAGTATTACATTATTTAATCAGATAAGCCAAATCTAGCAAGGTTTAAACAGCAAATGCTTTAATCTGAAATGAAAAAAAAAATTAGGCATCTAGTCCGTCTTGTCACTCATGTCACTTAGACAAATAGTATGCCAAAAATTAAAAGTTTGGTTATGAGTAAGTAAAGACTGCTTTAGAATGTTCGAAATTTGAATGACAGGTCGTTTGAAATTCCGTTTCCACTACTGTACCTACGTTTTTCTCACTGCACCACTCCTTCAAAATTTTGTAGGTATTCTCGTAACGGGTTCTTGACTTATCAGGTATTACCGCTGAACATCCGATGTCCCATGCCGCTTCTATTTCGTCTATTTCACTTTCCAAATCGCTCATGATTGAAGCACAAAGCAATCAAAAGACGCCAAAAACCACGCACAATTTTATAAAAAAAATTTCACTGATTGATAAACAACCAAATGGTTGCCTAGTGATATATGTCATAGCACTCACATCACTTACTTTGATCATTTCGACGTATTTCTCTCGTTTTAAATTCTCAGTATATTTTAATTCCGATCGTGCCAAAAACGTTATAAGCACGTCGAACGTTAAGGGATACCGTTCTCGTCGCTGTGCTCCTCCAAACAATTGTCTTCGAACGGTAAACATCCCTTACCGTTCTCCGTACTTAATATACTATTTATGTTGTCTTTTTTTGGTTTCGTTTTAACTGTTTTTATTTGCTTGAATAATTCATTCATTCATTTTATCGCTAAACATCTTTCAATTGCTTTAAATTTTTGGAACATTTTTTTCAACTCTTGCCATATA
This sequence comes from Cynaeus angustus, assembly GCA_030157275.1. NCBI lineage: Eukaryota > Metazoa > Arthropoda > Insecta > Coleoptera > Tenebrionidae > Cynaeus > Cynaeus angustus. The sequence continues at coordinate 13,724,531 of CM058065.1, forward strand.
CGAAATCGATTTTGCGAATTGATTATATTCTATCCACTTTACTCCTTTACGTTTATTTAGTTGCCTGCTACCTTCGCGCGTTTTTCGCCATCATATCAGTATTTACATGTACTCTTATCTTCTAACCTCACAATTTTCGCTCTGACCACATTTCCTTTTTTGATTTATTTTCGCGCGCTTCTCACATCCAAAACATAGACAGGTACAAGTATTTTTGTTTAACAAAAAAATTTCAACACGCAGATATTTTGAAAAATTTCGTTATAGAGTTTAAAAAAAGTTTACCGTTTTAGAAAAAGAAAGCAACTCATTTAAAAAAAATATAAACATAGTAAATGCTGAAAATAAAAGTTGGAAGTAAATTTTTAACTTCAAATCCATCTCTTCCATTTCTTTCAGTTCCATGTTACGAGTATCGTTTTTGCTCTTTACTGATCTCTCCTATTTGTCACTTTCATCGTTTAGTTGACCTCACATTTCTTTTATTTTTGTTTTGCATCAGTTTATCATCAATTTCAATTTCAATTTTAACCAGCTCTATACTATTAAATGTTGGCTTAGTAGTTCGGCTCTTTTCTTTCCTTTTTGTCTTGGATAGCTCTTAATTATTTTTGATCGCTCAAATTTAACAATTAATTCTTGTTTTTCTTCCGTTCAAGCTTTTTACACTTTACGAATCTACTGATAGTGTATGTTGCTTTTTTTCCCTTTTTACCCATTTTCTTATCTCTGTATCATATCCCTGTAAACCTTTTTTGGCTACTAGTTTTTTCCTCTCATTTTGTATAATTGTAAGTAGGTCTTTTTCAATCCATGTTTTTTTTTCTATTTTGTTTTGTATTTTTAAGAAATATTTTTCTGGTAGCTTTCTCTAATCTTTTTATAATAATTGATCTTATCTCGTTTTCTCTGCTTATTTCAGTTCTTTTCGTGTTCTTTATTTAATTCTGTTGATGGTTCTAAGCTTAATTTTACCTGATATTTTGATAACTTTCTCTTCATCTTATAGTATCATATATTATTATAGTTTTCATTTTTATCTTTCTTTCCAAAAGTTTTATGCTTTTTTTGCTCTGTCACTTGTTTTTACGCGTTCTTATTATTTTTATTAATTAATCCATTTTGTCCCTAATCACTCTTTGGTTGCTTAAAATTTTTGCTTTTTCCTATCATCACATCAGTATTTACATATACTCTTATCTTCTAACCTCACTATTTTCACTCTGATCACACTGCCTTTACTGATTAATTTTCGCGCGCCTTCTGATTTCCAGAACATGAACAGATAGAAGTCGTTTCGTATAAATAAAATAGTTTGAGAAAAAAAATTGTATTTATTTCAAAAAATTTAAATAACTGCTGTTAAAAATAAAAGTTTATGTTTTAATATTCTGAAATTTCTCTTTTTTCAGTGTATCCTTAAACTCCTATAGATGTCGAAATGGTGTATTTTTAACTTTAAATCAATCTCTTCCATTTCTTTCAGTTTCGTGTTACGGTTATCGTTTATGTTCGTTTCTGATCTTTCCGATTTGTTACTTCCATAGTTTACTTGGCCTACCATTTCTTTTATTTTCGCTTGTTTTTTGTTTTGTATATTGTCTTAACTAGTTTCTCTTTGTCCCTTCTATTTATATTGTTTATCACTCTTAGAATGTTAGTATGGGTATCTGTTTTAACTTTCTAATTTTTTCAATTTTTATTTTAGCTATTTTTGTTTTTCAAACTTTATATTCTCAGTGTTTAGTCTCTTGTCGAATTATTTCTTTGTCTGTATTGTTTGTTAATGTATAATGTATCTTTTCTACTAAAGTTTGTAAAATTTTAACCTTACAAATACTTATTTCAGTTATAAAAATTAGAATATTTTATAACACATGCGGAAATAATATACCTCAATTTATTGAAATTGTACATTCTCAATATTTTCGTTGGTATTTGAAATTTATATCCAACTGAGCTTTCCACACCATCTCTGTCACATTTGAAGTTTTCCATTCACATGGCTTTTAAGAGTGACGTTGTCTGCCTCTGCATCAGCCAGTATCGTAGCAGATGCCTTTTTAAACCTCATCCGAGCATGTGGGGTTTAACGAACCCGAATATCTAATAAAAAGTTTATCTTTTCGTTAAAAATCACGTGATACAAATTATCTTTCTCGAGTTGCTCTGAACGAACAGAAAAATGTTTCCGAAATATTTCAATCAGATCTACATTTTTTGTGTTTCTACTAGAAATAGTCAACTCACTTTACGAGTTTTCGATAAAAAATGCCATGCCTAATACAAATAAAAAACAGAAAAACAAACTTTTTGCTCAAATAGCGATTATTTACTTTCTGTTATTTACATATCTATCTTCCCTTCGTTTGTTATCAATGCTTCAAGATATGTCGTCACCACACCTCTTTTCTCTTGTAGTTTACTTCAAATTCTTCGCATAGTTTTTTTATTTTATTTTTTAACTGTATTAGTAATTTCTATATATTTTACTTTTTTCTTTTTTATCTGTCTGTTTTTTCTACGTTTTTGTCTATTTTGTATATTTTTTTTCTACCATTTTTTTTAGATCTTTTTGAACTGTTTTTTTTGCATTGTGTTTATCTCTGCTACAATCCAGACATTTCTGTAGTTTATTCCGATTTATGCAAATTATTAGTTTTAATAATATTTGGGAAAATTTTATCGTTCTTGTTCTGAAAATAAAAAAAATTGTCCATTTTCTACAAAAGTGCAAACAACAAACTTCGCAAAACCTTATATTATAAATATTTATAAAAATTGGAAAAATTTTAAGAAAAATTTTGAAAATTTTAACCGTGGAAAAAAGAACAATTAAACAATGTTCTTAAAATAACGAAATTGAAACTTAAGCTAGTTTCGAATGTGCGAACGCAGGAAAATTCTTTCCAAAAGAGTTAGGTACAATATTTTTTATAACGAATATCGAAATAAAAAAAAAGTAATTTAGTTTTTTTAATGGTAGGTTGGCAACATGTTTTATCTATTGTAATTTTTGTTTTTTTTTCTTAACTGTTAACAAAAATTGTTAAAATAAGTGGCAACAAAGAATGTATGTGTACCTACCCCTCCCGAAGTACAACAACGTGCCAAAAAGGCCGTTTTGTGTCTGCTGCCCCAGAAAAGTCGCGAGCTCTTATTAAAAATTTATTGACTGGTGTCGTTAAAAAGTCGCAGTACCAACCCTATAACGCAAATATCTCTTCCCGCTAGCATAAACTAAAAAACACCGGGGTGCGGGAAAACCGTTTTTTCGTGCATCAGGATTAAGCGTAAAAATTCTCTTTCCATACAATGAGTACAAAAATAGTTATTTACCTAACAAGTTCGGAAACTTAATTTTCCCGCATGAGCACTTTGTTTATAGCACGACTGTGACGAGTGCTCCATTTAGTGCGAATGCGGGAAAATTCTTTCCGAAAGAGTTAGGTACAATATTTTTTGTAACGAACATCGAAATAAAAAAAATTAAATAATTTAGTTCTTTTTTTAATGGTGGGTTGGTAACATGATCTGTCTACTGTAACAACCCCCTAAATTTTTAAAATGTAAATCAGCTATCATATTTTTTTTTTTTTTTTAGTAACAAAAATTGTTAAAACGAGTGAGGGCGAAAAATGTATGTGTACCCCTCTCGAAGTACAACAATGTGCCAAAGCGGCCGTTTCGAGTCTGCTGCCCGAGAAAAGGCGCGAACGGTATGAACGCACTTATCCAAAATTGATTGACTGATGTCCTCAAAAAGTCGCAATACCAACCGAACAACGCAAATATCCCTAGCCGCCAGCGGAACTAAAAAACACCGGGGTGCGGGAAAACCGTTTCTCCGTGCATCGCGAATAAGCGGAAAAATTCTGTTTCCGTACAATGAGTACAAAAAAGTCTTTTAACTCATTCAGAGAACAAGAATATTTTTATCTTCAATCAATGTCTCGCAAAATTATTGTAACCAATTTATTACAACTTTTATCTAAAATTTATCATTTTAAAAATTCTTGTTCACTTCATTATCATTTTGTCCTTCTTCGTTTGAAGCATGGCGACTTTGTTGTCATTTCATTTAAAAATCAATAATTAATTCAACATGGACGACCTTCTCTTACCCAGAATTTTAACCCCTGGACAAAATTAAATATTTTGACGCAATTCTTATTACTCATAATAAAAAAATTGCGTGACACTTTATGTTAAACTGCAAGCAATGTCACCACCAAGTAGTTCATTACAACGCACAACCGTGTAAATACCGCAAAATGACCTTCCGATTATTACAAGTCTACCTGAAAGTGGGCAAGTTTTTGGCAATAACTCCAACGTCTTGTGAAAGCGAAAAAAATACAAAATGTGGTTATCTTCACCAATTTTTCATGATAGTTTTCGTAACTGTTGGTGCTGTGGTGTCCGTATATTATCGAAACTTCTATATGGAATTCAACATGGCAAAAATAACAGTTTGCATTCTCACCGATTTTACTCTATGTGTGTTTACATGCCGAGTTATAACAGAAGCCGGGAAAGTACAAAAATGGTCCAAATTAATTGATGGTCTGAAGAAAACTGTCGTAGTTTTGCAGATGGATAATGATGACTACAGCAACGACAGAAAGACAATATTTCTGAATTTTTTTGTACCACAAATCATGTTCTGGACTCTCCAGATTTACATTATGAGTTATTGGACGTCCATCTTGGGAACTCTGCAGCTGAAACAATACAGTGTCGAAACGTTGGAAATCTACATCCAGTTTTTCTACACCTTTTACGTGCACACAATTTTGGAAATGATTCGTGAACGATATGAAGGACTGAAACAACATTTCGAAGACAGAATCATGAAAGCGGATCAAATGTGCTTTCTTGCTTGCTCCTTGAAAGAAGTGGTCAATTTTTTCAACGATAATTTCGGATGGTCTTTCGTTTTACTCATAGCTTTCACAACACTTCAGTTTTTGAACTATCTCGAGTACAATCTTCAAAGTGAGTACTATGGGAAAGAGCACATGGTGGAAACAATCATCACTCAAATTTTAGCCATTTTGATTTCTTTTGTAAGTTAAGAGCCCACATTTTGCAAAATCTAAGAGTTGTTTTTAGGCGCCCACAGTTCGAACTATTCTCAAGTGTGACCACGTTCTCGAAGAGTATCAAAAGTTTGTCTTTTTGGTGTCTAAGTCTTCAACAAGAGCACTGGATGTTCATGAACGGGAGGATTTGAATAACCTTAGTAATGTTTTGGCGATAAATGTGCCGGAATTCAGTGCTGCGAGGTTTTTTCTAATCGGGCGTTCGACAATCTTAAGCATCTTCAGTACAGTGGCAACATTTTTTATAGTGTTAGTAACTTTTGAGCCTTCCGATGCGTCTAAACCTTCATGTATGTTTGAAAATGGTACTTTGCTAAAAGATAATATAAATCAAACGGTTTAAAAATATTGATTTGTTTTATGAGCTTGTTAGTTTATTGCTTTCGAAGAAGCCATGTTTTTCATACATAAATAATAATTTGTAATGTTTCTATATTCCCAATGGTCGAGTTTTAATTATTAAAATTTTATTACACTCATGTAAATTTAAACACGACCTAATAAATTTCTAGCTCTGTTATTGAAAATTAAGCTGGAAATATTATAAAGCGTGCTCATAATAAATTTAATAAGTTTATACAAATGAATAATTAAGTAGTTATGTTCTATGTTGGCTCACGCAACTCAAATAATTAATGACTAATGAGATATTTAGTTCATATTTTTTATGTAGTGAACAGTGCCGTACAACTTGACAGAGTCTTATTAGAGAGACGTAAAAAGTGACATTTTTTTAATAATAAAGGTTATTACGAATTATTAATATTATTAAAGGAAACTTTTCTATAAAATTTATGTTAAAAAGAATTATATTTTTTGTAACGAATATCGAATTAAAAAAATTAAGTAATTTAATTTTTTTTTTAATGGTGGGTTGGTATATTTTTTTAATTACAAAAACAGCGAAGAATATACAGGGTATCTATAAATGATTGTCCGGTTCAGTGAGCTTTGAAATACAAAATTATTGTGCCGCCTTTTAAAAATACATTTCAAAGTATAATTTGTTGACAAGTCAACTTTTACTCTTCTGTCAACAACAGTGCTTTACTCTATCGAACAGAACATTTTTATTGTGGCATCCTATTTCCGAAATGGGACACTAGTTAATGGATAATGGATATATTCTTTAACTGCTTGTAAGGATGAATTTCGTGCAAAATACCCTGACAATAACATTCTTGATGAATCTTTGCTTCATCAAATTCGGCCTATTGTCAACAGATTTCTGACAACTGGAGATGTCAGCAAAGGTAAATCAGCAGGACGGCCTCCAGTTCGTCGAAGATTTGAGAGGCAGGGTCGTAGAGACTCCACAAACATCTGTAACTCGCTTATCTCAACAAATTGGTATACCAAGAAGCACTTGTCATAAAATTCTTAAGAAGAGGTTACATCTGCATCCGTACAAAGTCTCTGTGGTACAAGAACTTCGGCCCGCAGATTACGAGAGTCGTGTGGCATATTGCAATTGGTTTCAAACGAATCTCAATTATGACCATTTGTTAGACAATTCATTCTTTAGTGACGAGACCTGGTTTCACTTATCTGGATATGTGAATTCTCAGAATTTCAGAATTTAGGGAGGTCAGAATCCAAATCAATTTATTGAAACGCGTTTGCATGCTTTGAAAATTGGGGTTTGGATTGCAGTCTCTCGGAGAAGATTAGTTGGACAAATATTTTTCAATAACACAATTAATGCACAAAGGTACTGAGAGGAAATATTGGAATCACTCATTCTCCAACTTGATGATGAAGAAATTCAAACTGGATACTTCCAACATGATGGTGCCCCCGCTCATGCAGCCGAAGACGCTTTAAATTTCTTACAAGAATTTTATGATGACCGGATAATAAGCAGACATCTACACTCTGCATGGCCTCCTCGGTCATCTGATCTGACTCCCTTAGACTTTTCAGTCTTTGGCTATTTAAAGAATAATGTTTTCAAGAGACCCAAGCAGAACTTGGAAGAACTTAGAGAAGAAATAACTCAATGCTGTCGTACCATTGATCAAAATATGCTTCAAAATATTTTTGAAAATAAAGGAAGAAGAGTTATTAAGTGTTTAGAAGTCAATGGAGGACATTTTCAAAATTTATTATAATAAATCATTTGTTTTGTTTGGCTTCATAACTTGCAAGTATCCAGTGTAACTTTTTCCTTCAAACTATCGAGTATTTTTGTTTTGGTGTTAATTTTACCATGTTATTATAAGTTTCTAGATATGCATTTCTTGTAATGTGTAGGCAAAATACATCGCAATGTCCGGCTAAGACACTTATGGAAAATCTTCGAAATCTTTAAAGCATTTCTCAAAACCGACAAGATATGGATCTTGGAACATAATGGACATTTTCATTAAATTATGCTCTCTATCCGATTCTTGCAGGCTTGCACAATATTCACTAACTTCCATTTTGACCAAAACGAACACAAATCACGTTTATTTTCAGAAAAACTTAAAAAATAAAGCAGAAACACAAAGTTGCATACGAGTTCTTATGGAACTAACATAATTGTTGGTCCTCCAAAGTCGTAAAACTGTCAAGTGTGCACGCAACCCCGTTTCCAACAATCTAATCTAAAAATTCCAACTTAAAATATGACAATTGTTGACACATCATGTGGACATGCCGTCATATGCATAAAGCGACACATTCAAAGTTTCAAACTATTCCAAAGCCCACTGGACTGGACAATCATTTATAGATACCCTGTATATGTACCCCTCCCGCAGTACAACAATGTGCCAAAGAGGCCGTTTTGCGTCTGCTACACGAGAAAAGTCGCGAGCGGTATGAACGCACTTATCAAAAATTCATTGACTGGTAGATATTCCTTGCCGCTAGCGGAAACAAAAAAAAAAACACCGGGGTGCGGAAAAACCGTTTTTCCTCTTTCCATACAATGAGTTCAAAAAGTTAATATAAACATGGCATGATGTTGACATTTAATTTTGACATAAAATGTTTACTAACTAATTCGATATAGCCACGATAAATTAGTATCTTTTCTCAAATTTTGAACAAAATGTCTATTATATTTGTATTAAAAATTGATACATTTTTGAAAGAGTTATTTCTATTTTTCCCACAATTGTTTACGGATTGATGAAAATGATCATGATGATTTCTTCTTGAGCAAATGGCTTGAGCAACGTCCAGGCGTTCCAACAGTTGCACAAACTTCATGCCAAAAATTCAACAAGACGGACTTTACTCAAGTCAAAATTTTTAGCTTGCTTGCTTGCTTATTCATAAAACAAAATAGCCATACAAACAAGTAGAAATGTCTACATCAGACAGAAAATAAAACAGACGTCGCAATCATTGGCGCCACCTTGGCAAACAAAATCTTATATTTGCCGCGTATCATTTCGTAGATAGATTTTTCAATATACTCTTTCGGCTCTTTGATTTCTTTTCTATATTTTTTTAGGTTCTTTCATTTCGTCGGTCAATGATTTTACGTTTTCGGTCGGTTTTTTCTATTGTCTTTTCTTTGTATTTTTCCTCGTCGGCTCTTACATATTTACCGAAATCTTTTATTTTACGAACTTTTCTTAGCTTTAATGAGATCGTATATTTTTTGCCAGTGTTATTCGTCGACTCGGCAACGCTGCTTTTTATTACATCAGAGTCCTAATTTTTCTCGGAAATTGTTCACTCGCCTGTGGCTTATCAGATCACAAATACTTTTAGTGTTCGTTTGATATTTGCTTTTCTCAGTACCTCGAAGTTTCAAGTTGAGTGTTGGTGAAAAATAAACACCACGTGTTGCTAAAATGAAATTTTCACTTTGTGTTATCACGTTTTCTGATATTTACCTGGCATCAGATCAAATAATGGAGACAACTAAGAATTATCGATATATCCACCATTCGTGTCGTGCTGTCGTGGTGTGTCGACGTGTCCAGGTGTTCCTCGATGAGATAAGTTTTAGTCTATATTCTCGTTTAATTTAATATTTATGTAACGAACTGTCCTTAAAAGGTACTGGCGTGATTTTCTAGGCGTCATGAAGAGTTCAGTTACATTATATTATTTTTTTTGCTAGCCGCTTAGTGTAAAATTTTCTCAGCTGCCATATGGCACTGATAAGGAGTAATACATTTTTTTGAACTACACAAAATGCCGAAGAGTTTTTTGGTGACGTGAACTTGAATTGATAAACGTAAAGTCCATTTCCGGTCAATTTTGAAAGTCGTTTTCATCCCACCCCAATGTTGTACTGAACACAAAGTAAGTTATTTAATTTTTAATGTCGTTGTATCTGTTTGGGTACCTATTCTTAATTTTGTAACTGAATGTTGGTAGTAACAAGTTTCCAAATTTGCCAATTTGCCGTTTTCTTTATGAGTCATGTGTGTAAATTGAGGTCCTCTTAAAAGTCACACCCATATTGATTCTTGATAGAAAAATTAGTTGTATTGCTCCTGCAAAGTTTTTTCTACCTGGAAATATCGTCAAATTTTATTAAGATGTTAATATCTTGCTGATTATAATAATTTTAAATCTTTAAGAGCAATACTAAATTCTGAAAAAAAACGAAATTATTTGTGAAAATAATTTACTACTGATCAAAATCTGATGACGCTTTTTAGAAGTACGAAACCTGTTTTATTTAATTGCAACGTGAATGGTTCTATGCGTCTTAGATCCGACATCATAGAAGATTCAAAACTTTCTTTGTTTTTTTTTAATTAATAACATTTTTGGTTATTTTGTTTAGCTTTAAAAAGGTTCTGTAAAAATACCAAATGGTTTTTGGTATTATCGAAGTGTTACTAATAGTTGTGCTCTCTTTTAGTCTTCTACCAAAAAGTAACTGCGTACGGGAGAACAGAATAAGTAAATCCCTTTATTATCGTCTTTGACTTTCATAACCAGTTTTATGTGGTTTGAACTTGTTTTTCGATTGATTGAGGAAATCGAGGCGAAGACCTTTGGTGAGTGATTTTTCATTTCTATTAAAAATTCTGGAATGTATTAACAAAATGAGGCTCGTTAATCGAGTAAAAGTCAAAAATTATTATCCTGTTTTTTCCAAAAAAATCAGCCGTATAGGTTTACTGTGTTACTGTGAGTTTTTTTATTACATTGCTATTTCTTACAATTTTAGAATTTTATTGTACGAGTAGTGTCGTGTCTGTTTCTCTTAAATTAAAAAAATTCAACTTTATATATTATTCCGTCCACCCAAAAATTTTGATGTAGTACCAATACGGTTTTAATGTTTCTGGTAATTTATTTTTTAGCTTAGGATAATCTAAATTAACTTTTTTTCCACAAAACTAGTTCCTCATTTTTATCTCTGCTTGTTTACCATTTTCGTATTGTTTGGGACTTACTGTGGTACAACGAATAAAAAAGACACGTCCAAAATCTCTGCCAACAAAACTTACACGTGCTAGAGCTTATGCGTGAAACTTTGCTTCTACAATTTTTAAAATTTATTAACCTTTTTTAACATTTCTCTATGGGTATTTTAAGCGTTCTAATGGTTTACGACCTGTTATACTTTTTTGTTGCACAGCTGTTTAAATCCTCAGCATCCAAAATCTTGGCTGAAAGTTCTGTGTCTATTAGCGAATGAATTTGTGTCTTTGAGGCGTATGCTACTGGTGTCTTTTGTTTCGAATAACTGCTTCCGTTCTACTTTTGAAACTGCCTACAAGTCAGGTTAATTTTTAGTAACTTTCTAAAAATTTTGTGTTTTTTTTCTTCTGATTTTGCATGTATGACTGGGGCATCCATATAAATTTTTGTATTTTCAATGTTTTTTTAAAAATCTCTGAAAATGTTTTATGAAATATTTCATAAGTATTGCTAATTCTATGAGGCAGTCTTAATCAAATTATGTGTTATTTGTACCGTCCTCTGATAATCACACTTATTTTTTTTTATTCCATATACCAATGGCACCGTTTGGTTTTAAGAATAACATAATCAGATTAACATTCTACGACTTCTGCAATTTTAGCAATAAAACCTGCTTTTTTGTTCTGTTTAGTTCATTTTCTAAAGGTTGACGTAGCTGAAAGGGTACTTTGTTTAATTCTTTCAGTTTTTTACATCATTTTGAGGTTAGTTTGCATTAGAACGCATCATTTTTTTTCAACCGTCAAATAATTGACACTTTGTGTACATCCATTGTCAAGGTAAAAGTGTCGCTTTATGTGCTTAAGCAGATAAAATGGAAATAGAAATCAATCTCAAAAATGCAGTTTATTTATTAACAGTTATATTACAATTATTTAAGGTGGCATTAATAAAAACACCACTTGCAGCAACATCGTTTAAATTGGAATTGGAATTATTAACAAAATTTCCTAATTGCAACGAGTCTACAGCACATTTGCTCGTACGAGCTTCTAGATCAAATTCGACGTTAACATTGTTGTCATCTTGATGTTTTGCTCTTAAAATTTTGTTGGCTACGTTTTTCTTGGCTTCCACGGAGTCTTCTAAATACCCTTCTGCAACCGTACTCGATCGCCAACCTCCATGACTCTTTAAAGTTGTTATACCCGCCCCTCCGTCTACAAGTAAGGTCGCAGACGTTCGTCTCAGACAATGACCAGTGTATTCATTCCAGTTTGGTAAATTTAAAAATTTGGCAACATCTTTTGCAGCGTCACCAAGTTTATGTCCTATGACCATTCGATAACATTTTCTATTTTGGTATTTCACTAAAAATCTTTGTTCATCAAAACTATTTGGGGCGTAGAGATACATATTGCCGAAATTTTGCTAGGTACTCATCTCCAACGACGGTAAAAGTTCTAGGTTTATTTGTTTTGGATTCAGGAATTTTTACGAGCAGCAAAGATCTCAAGACTTCATTATCGTGAACTTTCATTCTCGATAATTCATGACAGCGCCATGCTCCCGCAACACCAAATATTAGCACAACCTGAAATATCAATCATTTTATAAAAAGCTGCAATGTTTAAATACCGGTTACCTTTGTGGCTAAGTATTTCTCGTCTGAGGTATCACATAAAAATTGATCGAATTGTTCCTTCGATAATACTTTTGCCTTTTTTGGTTGATAATTTTCACCCCTTTTCTTCAAAAGTGCGCGTAGTTTTAAATATTTGGATATGTCAACGTTTTTCTTGAGACTCAATAATGATTTCACCATTGAATAGTGAGACCATAAAGTTGAGCATTTCATGTTCTTGCTCATTTCGGCGATGTACGCCAACAGTACATTTTCAGGAAACACCGTTACTTTTTTGTCTGTGCACCAATACAAAAATCTTCGATACGATGCTTCGTAGTCCCCAGTTGATATGGTGGGTAATAAATTTTCAACTGCAACTTTCGCCGCTGCGTTAATTTCTGGCGGTGTACAGTTAAGTTCTTCCATAATCTCCAGCAGAATCTTCTTTACGCTAAATTGATGCAAGCACACAAAAAAACATGACTTGCTTATTCCAGTCTCTACGGCTTTATCGTCATTGCACTATCTTTGTGCGTAGATTTTTTTTTTAAATAAAATAGAGATTTTTTAATTTACGCAATCGTTTGAAAAAAAATTGTATATGTCATTCAGATCAAAAATGGCGCCTGTTAATGTTACAAACAGGTCACACACGAACAGGCTTACCACACAAAGCTGCATTTTGATCTTAATGACATAATATAATATTTTGTATTAATGGTATTTCGAGATGTACAAAAATCTAGTAAGGCATTGAATTATAATTTCTTCTTGATAATGAAACATATCTTTACGAATTTGTGAGAAAAGCAAACTTTCAGTTCACAGTTTGTTCAATAAAGATAAAAAATTGTAAACACATTATAGGGAAGTAGTCTGTGTCATTGCCCCGATAGGTGGGTACAAAGGTTACGATAAGGATACTCAGCTACAAATTCGTGATTTTTTATGAAATAAATGTAGAACAAAACAGGAATATTGATATAAATTCAGTCAAAATATTCGAATTATAAAATTTTATTTCGTATTTACTTACTTACTTACTTATTTACTTAGGTTATGTCAACTGATTTAAATATTTTCCGGGCCGAAGTACATTTATCGTAGTTCAACACCGCGGCAGTACTTCTGGAAGGAATCAAACTCGGTGTAACTTTTGATCTAAATCATCTTGTACCAAGAATACAGCGTGACGAGATCTGCTCGTACTCCTTTTTGGTTGCTTCTTTAATCAGTCGATTTTCCTCTGTTCGTTCTATTTTGGATCTCATTTTAGCTCGTTTCACAACACAAAAATAAACATTCAAAGATAAGGCGTTTTCTTATCGCACTTCTTGTTTGGCAGTTTACTTGAAGATGTTTTACTATGAATCATTGTAAAGTACACAACGTGATTTACAGTATGCTCTTCTTGTTCATTCAAATCAATATTAGTGGCACCAAGATTTCCAATTCTAGGATCAACACATTTTTTTCGATTTTTATGACTTTATTTCGACACGCGCATCAGCAACTTTCTGCGAACTTTTGGTGCGTGGGTTCAGTGTTTTTTCAGTAAACACCAAGTAAGATCTAAGAAAATTCATCGTTGTGACTTCCAGATTTTTCCATGCATCTTTTTGAGGATTATGTCTGAGCGTTGTTAGGCTTAAATCTTAAAGCTTGAAGTCTTAAACTGATAAAATTCCGAAATATTTAAGTTTTGACTTTAGCTGAGACCTGATTACATCCTCATTTAGTAAATAAGGTGATTTTTTTTATTATGGTCTTGTGATTTTGTATGACTACAGATTTTTTCATCGTGCGTTTTAGGGCACTTTGTGACCAGCTGTTTTTCTCTGTAACATTAACAACGAGAGAGTACCACTCTTTCTTGGCTTGAAAGAACTATATTGTTACCTATGTCTTTCCGACCTTTTTAAAGAAATTCGAATGGATATTTTGATAGTGTAAGAAGTGGAAGAGCGGTATCTGCACCAAACGAGCGATGCGCCCCTCTACATTTAGATGTATGAGATCTACCATCTTTGAAATTTTTCTGGTCTTTTTTTTTGTTTGAAGATAATTCTATTATTTCTACTTCGCATTGCTCTCCAATTTCTACATGGAATTATCTTTTCGCTCGCCTATATATTTGTTATAATTAATTAATTAATAATTAATAATTATAATTAATTAATAATTAATAATTATAATTAATTGCCTTAACAAATTTGGAGTGAAGAGTAATGCTGCTCAGCTCTTGTACGGTAATAAATCCTCACATTGTTGTTGCAAATGATTGCAATTTCGTGGACCTGTTGCTTGTAGTTAAAGCGTACTCGAATAGCGGTCAGATTTTCTGCAGGTGAAAATTTGCTGTCAAAAAGTTGTTTAGTTTCTCTGATATCAAAATAAGATTTACAATTTGCATTTTTTTTCTTGTTTTGTTCCTCATTAGGTATTATTACCGCACTCTACCTCTTTCTCTTTTACCCACAAAGCAACTCAACTACTTTGAAAAGAAAGGAAAAAACTCTAGTGTTGGATTGGAAGTATTGGAACGATTAGAGCTCTCTAGGAGGAAGGACTAATAGCTGTATTGTGTGTTCAAAACGAAGAGAAAAAATGCTGTAACAAACGGTAAGAATTTTTTTTGTGTTAAAAATCTACTTCGTATTCGTGATACATCTGAAAATTATTAATTAAAAGTAAGCAGTTATGACTCTTTTGCTAGAAATTATAGATTATTAAATTTAAAAAAAAACATTCTATCCACTTTTGTGAAAAAAAATTCCGATCAGTAATTTTTGTAACTGAATGTTGGTAGTAACAAGTTTTTAAATTTGCCAATTTGCCGTTTGCTTATGAGTCATGTGTGTAAATTGAGCTTCTCCTTTAAAGTTACACCCATATTAATTCTTGATAAAAAAATTAGTTGTATTGCTCCTGCAAACTTTTTTCTGCCTGGAAATATCGTTGAAGATTATTAACATGTTATTATCTTGCTGATTATAATAATTTTAAATCTTTAAGAGCAATACTAAATTCTGAAAAAAACGAAATTATTTGTGAAAATAATTTACTACTGATCAAAATCTGATGACGCTTTTTAGAAGTACGAAACCTGTTTTATTTAATTGCAACGTGAATGGTTCTATGCGTTTTAGATCCGACACCATAGAAGATTCAAAACTTTTTTTGTTTTTTTTTTTAAGTAATAACATTTTCGGTTATTTTGTTTAGCTTTAAAAAGGTTCTGTAAAAATACCAAATGGTTTTTTTGATATTTTTTTTTGCATGTGACAGATTATTCCTCTTGTGTAATAAGAATAAGCAAACATTGTTTTTCAAAGATTTATTACATAAATCGCCATTTACTTGCAATATGCTTCCAGGTGTCTAATTTTAAAAGCTAGAAATCTGCTACTTTTTGAGTTTAGCCATTTACGGTTTTCCCGCTTTTAAGTAGCTCCCTCTTTGGTCCGGCTGAGTTATAGACAGTTTTTTCCTCACTTTCTTGATGCCATTCTTTACTATTTTCATTTTTTTCCAACGGCAATTTGAGAGTTTTCTGTTTTTCGTATAATTGCTGCTACTGTCCATTTGTTTATATGTCTTTGTGTTGATTTTTGCACAGCTTTTATGAAAGTCATCGTCGCATTTGCAACTTTTAATTTCAATAATTACCAGCAATTTTTCACGCCTTCATCGAATCTAGTGTGCTATTTTTCTATTACTAAGAAATTAAGATTTTGCGTGTTAAGCATTGTAATAACAATGATGATAGATCTTGAATTATATTTATTTGCTTTATATTACAAAAACAGAGAAAATTATCTCTGTTGCAAGAAAAAATATTAATTTTTGTGAAAACAAATTTGATCCTTCGTCAGTTTTTACAATTTTTTTTCCGCTTCTTCGTGCAATTCTAATCGCAGTGCAAACATTGGTTTCCAACTCTGACTTTTCGACTGTTAGAGGACATAAGACAAACCACAAATAAACCGCTGGTAGTGCCATCTCGTAAAGATCCATGTCCACAAAATGTTCAGTAAAATCGTCTTTTACCGTTTAAATTTTTCAAAGATTTTTTTCATAAATATCTTTTTATGACTCTAAGTCGTTTACCTCTTTAGAGGTAGCATCATAAATTAGAAGTGAAGATTTTTTGACGGCACAAAACCTAACAAGGAATTTTCTTATTTAAGAATGTAATGTATTCTATGGATTCGTCAGCCACCGTAATAATAATAATATAATAATAATATTTGAGCTTTTCGTTCCTACAATTTTTATAAAGAGGTTTTTTAAATGGATTTTCCTGGCCCATAATGTTTTCGTTAACAATAAAATGAGCTAAAGTGTAGTGCTCCTATAATAATAAAAAAATTATAATTTTCTATCACTTATAAGTATCAATTACAAATTTTATTCATCTGCAGTGTTAAATCACAAAGAATAATAATCCCAGTTCTACCAACGCCGTACCTCAAAGCACAATTACTTGGTAAAATGAGAATCGGATTGGAGAACACATTTTCTCGCAAAAATTTGATGGTAGGCAATATGCGGTTAGGGAAAAATATTTTCTAAACAGAAAACCACTGCGTCTTCATGCCGCCAGTATTCCAGTACTTGACACACATTTTCTAAAAATTACATGTTCAGATAGAAGAAACAGTAAAAGTGCTTACCACTTTGTTTTCGATTGTGTCTGATGCCATTACAACATGCTCCATGTTTTTCTGCCACAACATTCTCCAGAAATCTATGAACCTACTAATTTAGTGGTAGTAGTTTTGTGTCTAGTTATTTCAATATAGTTTGCATTAATGTAGTTTTCTCTTCCAACTCCAAAAAAATGCTATGAGATAACTATTGTAATCTTTTAAAAATTAACAAGAACTATTCTTGTGGAATAAAAAAGGTCATACATGAGAAATATTCTTCTCGCTTTCTGTTTTTGTTAATATTTGCGAGGTGTCGTATTTACATATTAAAAATTCTTGTAATATTAGAGGACGTACAAACAATCCACTAGCAGTACATCCGTCACTGTAAAAAAATTCGTGTTAATAAAACTAAGACTATTCTTATCTGCATAAAATCTAAGTTGGCATGGGCGGAACCAGTTTGTTAACAGCATCCACCAACTCAACAAAATGCTCAGCAAAACTGGGTAAATTTTTTTTCTTTTTCCATTTTTTGAATTCCAACGCATAAATATTTTTTTCATGCATAATTTACAATTTTTTTCCTGACTTTTTTGATGGTTCAATGGTCTGTTTATTGCATTTTGTCAAAGTAAAATTGAATAACCCATTTAGTTTCTTTAAATGACAAATTATGAAAAGAAATTTTCTGATTTCGAAACGCAATGTATTCGATGAATTCGTCAGCCACCATAATCCAAAATGTTGCAAAATCTTGAATGGTTGGTTCGCCACAAATTTTTAACTCGTTGTTTTTACTAACCTGAAACGATCGAGTTTGACATTTTTTAAACTTTTCAGTTGTGAGGACTTTAAATTTCTAAATATTTGAGTTTTCCCACAATTTTTATCAAGAGGATTTGATGTGGATTCTGCTGGTCCGTAATATTTTCTTTGCAAGTGAAATGGACCAAAGCATAGTGATCGAAAAGAATAATAATTTTCCATCACTTTCTGCAGGGTGAAAATCACACAGCATTGCCTGGTGAACTAGAACTGGATTGTTGCCAGTATTCCAGTATTCGATACACATTTTCTAAAAATTAAATACTGCTGTGCTTATCTTTTTGTTTTCAAATGTGTTTGATGCCATGACAACATCTTCTGTGTATTCCTGCCATATCATCCTCCAGATATTTTTGATTGTGCCAACTTTTGGGTCTTGAGTCACCATGTAGCGGATGATCATTTGACTTTATATTTAGACAAAATTTTTATCTTCAAGTGTGTTGCACTGTGTATAAAAACAGTTACAATTTTTTGTTGGTACTCTAATTCTAACCTCAACATCGACATGTGTCAAATTTGCAGGATGATTAGCAGGGCCACCAACTACACAGAAAAATTCTG
Source organism: Cynaeus angustus (assembly GCA_030157275.1). Lineage (NCBI taxonomy): Eukaryota > Metazoa > Arthropoda > Insecta > Coleoptera > Tenebrionidae > Cynaeus > Cynaeus angustus. The sequence goes on from CM058065.1 coordinate 13,742,635, forward strand.
TCTGCTTTGAATATAAATTCAAGTACGTTAGGAACGAAAACAGACATGTCGTTTATTTATTTCCATGGTTATTTTTTGATAGTAGGTATAACGTGAAAAACGCAGTTTCATTCAAATTTGAGGAAAACCAGACAAAAACGTTACAACAGTGTTAAGTCGAAAATGTGTTTTTCCACACAATGTAGAGCAGGCTGAAAATTCCCACCAATTTTTTCGCAAAAGTTCTGAAGGAATGATCGTCTTGGATGTCAACACTTGCACGTGAGGTGTTGACAAAACTCAAGTTTTGCTCAAGGCGCAGATTTCACCCGAAAAATGGAGAGCAAGTCTACAGCATCGCACAAATTGCAATGACATCCATCGATGAAGAAGAAAACAAGAAAGAATTTTTAAAGTTGGCTTCTAAAAAATTTTGGACGTTTTTGGCAGCTGTTCTTTTTGTGGCCCGGGTGAGTTGCAGGCACAGTTTTTCCTCCCTTTCTTAATTCTTTTTTCACAAAGATTTGAATTTTTTTTTTACTGGGTTTGATTGATTTTGGTATTGGTTTCAACCAGTTTTTAGATAAATAAATTTGTAAAATTAAATTTTATTCCATCACTGTTTTTATAAAAATTTTCCGCTTCTTCGCGTCATTCTAATCGCGTTGAAAATTTTTAACTCTGACTTATATTGTTAGAGGACATAAAATAACCACAAACAATCCACTGGCAGTAAAACCGTCATTGTAAAAATTATCATGTTACTAAAACTAAAATATATTATTTATGTTACGGTCTACGACGTAGCAAGTTCTTCTTACCTGCACAAAATCAAAGTTGGCATAGCAGGAACCATTTTGTTAATTGCATCACTATGTCAACAAAATGTCTAGTAGAACTGAGTAACAGTTTTTTTTTCACATTTCAGCACATCAATATTTTTTATAAATAACTTCTTATCACTTCTTAACATCAGTTCAAATCAAGTTATAAAAATCTACTTTTCTTTGGTCTTTAATCATCTGCGGTGTTAAATCACACAAAATAATAACCCCAGTTTTGCCAACATCGTACCTAAAAATCCAATGACTACATTACGTGGTAGAAAAAACATAGTGCGCACCCAAGAAAAATACGGTTACGAAAATATCTTTTTCAATCAGAAAACCACTTTATGTGATTGCTACCAGTATTCCAGTAAAAATTGGATATTGATGTTTAGAACAAATATTGCAGAGTGATTATTTCTTTGTTTTCCAAACTGTTTGATACCATTACAATCACTTTTACATTTTCTTGCCATACCATCCTCCAAAAATTTTTAATTGTGCCAGATTTTCATTATATACCCGCCATGTACCGAGTGAGTTGGCACTGATCATAAATAAATGAGTTTATATAATTGTCAAAAATTGTATCTGTCATTAAAAATATTTATATTCCAATACAAAATTTTTAAGTTGCTTTGAGGTTGAAATAAACCACTTTGAACATTTTTTAGTGTGTATAATTCCATTTACTGTCTTTCTAACCTCAACACGAACATGTGTCAAATTTTCTGGGTGATTGTCAGAGTCACCAACCACATAGAAAAAAAATCAGCCTACTTTGATTATAAATTAAATAAACATGTTTATTTATTTAATTGTACATTTTCGATAGTAGACAAGGTAGATTTGAGGAAAATTGGGTTGAAACATTACATGTGTTAGATCGAACAGAAAACATAATTTGTCTCTTTCCACGTAATCTACCGCAGTCTGAAAATTTCCACTACTTTTGCTTTTTTTTAATTCCGAAAAATTGACCTTTTTGGATGTCAACACTTGAACGTGAGGTATAGTTTTCACCTGAACGATGAGGAACAAGCCGCCAGCAAAGCGAAAATTGTCGTGACATCCGCCGCCATTCTAGTCTCCCCCGACGAAGAATAAAAGCTGGAAATCTGCTTTTTGTTTCAAAAATTACAGCTAAGTTCTTCGGGTTTTAAGAATTTTAGGACGTTATTTTTGCAATTCTTTCTTTTGTGGTCTGGGTAAGTAATAGGCATAGTTTTTTCCCACTTTCTTAATCTGGCTACTTTTCTTCATCTAGTCGTGTTGCTAATGTCTGTTTACTTTCGAGCTGTTGAGCATTGCAATAATAATAATAATAACACGTATAACGTACAGTTACACACACTGTAAATTTGAGTTGTTTCTGAAAAAATAAACAGAGGCAAATTTTTCTTACCAGCACAAATTTAATGTTGACATGGATGGAACCATTTTATTAATTATTATACCAACACAGCGAAATTTTTTTCATAATCTGCAAGTAGATATTGTATTTTTTTTCTGACTCTAAGTCGTTTATCTCTTTAGAAGTGGCATCGTAAATTAGCAGCCAAAACTTTAACCGTAACAAACTCACAATTCTTTTGTATTTGTATTTTCATGTTTTCCTTGTTTGAAAGTTGTTTTGAATTTTTTTATCGTGACAAGATAAAATTACTATTTTAATATTTTACTATTTTACTATTACTATTACTATTTTTTAAATTTTTTTGTCGTGACCAGATGAAATTTCTAAACATTCGAGCTGTTCCTTCTACTGTTGTTATCAACAAGTTTTTTAAATAGATTTTTCTGTTATATAATATTTTTTTTGACAGGACCAAAACATGGTGTTCCTATAATGGTCAAAATAAATAATAACTTTCTCACTTTTATGTGAACCTTACTATAAAAAGAGGTTGTTGCTTTATGGTCGGTGCTAAGTTATAAAAATCCGAAAATCAGAAAACCACTTTATCTTAATAGTGCCAATATTCCACTTTTCGGCACACATTTTCTAAGAATAAGTTGCTGATATTTAGAAGTGACAGTATAATGTGCTTACTTCTGTATTTTTGAAAGTGTTTGGTGCCATTATAATGACGACGATGTTTTCAAGCCATAGCATTTTCCAAAAAATTTTTAATTTTGATAAATTTGGGATTTTAGGCTCTTATGTAATCTTTAAGAACGAAAAAAAGCTGTATTTATTTGGTTGTTTATATTTTTGTTCTAGATATAACTTTAACAAAATTATAGCATATTAACGAAAATTTTAGAAAAATTGGGCAACAACTTTTCTGGATTTGACAATTTTGATTTTGATTTACCAGGTAAGGTTCATTGATCAATATCGTTTAGAAATTAATTGGTCAGCTTGAAAACACCGTATATGTTCCAGAGAATATAAAAACCGGTGTCAGAAATTCTAAGAAGCCTAAATGACAATTTGAGAACGCGATACTTAGAGGACAGATTACAACCTTAGATCTTCAGGACATTGGAGGCTACCTGAAAATGTTAGAAATTTAAAAATTAAAAGAAATTTGAAATAAATAAATAAATTTTTAAATAATTAAAAATATAAAAATTACAATTTTTAGTACTTCAGAAGACAAAAATCTAAAGTCACTGCGCTTGGAAAGCTAAAAATCTGAGAACATTCAGACTATCTAAAAATTTAAAAATTTAGGAATGTATGAAATAAAGAATCTAATAATTTGGGAGTCTATGTTTCTGAGTAAAAACTTACTCAGAAATTGGGCTTTTTCTTTTGAGCCTTGTAATAATAATAATGATATATCTCCATTCTGGTACAGAAGACCCGGGACAATCTATTTTTTTTTATTTATAGAATTTTTTCAAAAAAAAGTATTAATTTTTGTAAAATTAAATTTTATCTTAGCATGGTTGTTATAAGTTTTTTTCTACTTCTTCTTGCGATTCTAATTGCAGTGCAAGCGTCGATTTCTAACTCTGATTACTTTCTGACATAAGACAACCAAAAATAGACCGCTAGCAGAGCATTCATCTTTGTAGACGTCTTCATTTCACTCGTCATCATCATACTAACAGTTAAACGTATGACTTTTGTGTGACAAGTTCTTTTCACCTGCACAAAACCAAAGGTGGCATGAGTGGAAGCAGTTTGTTAACAGCATCCAGCATATCAACAAAATTTTCTATTGAACTAGGTAAAAGTTTTATCTGCTATTTTTCAAATTCCAGCAGAAAATATTTTTTTATAGATAATCTACAAAGATATATTATTATTTTTTGCTGACTCTAAGACGTTTACCTCCTTAGAGGTGGCATCATAAATTAGGAGGGAAAACTTTTTGAAGATGCAGAAGTGTGAAGTATTATGGAAAGGAATTTTGTTGTGTTGTTCGATAGATTCGTCGGCCACCGTAATCCAAAACGTTCAAACTCTTAAATAGTAATAAACTACTGATTTTTCTAACACATGACAAATGTTTTTCTCGTTTTCTGTTCTTGTTAATATTTGAGAGGTGTCGACGAGCTGTTGTAGTCTTTTGTTCTTGCTTTTAAAGTCTTAAAAGTATACGAAAATTAAGAAAACAAGTATTTAGTGGTAAAAAACTTACATAAAAATGTCTTATTCTATTAGAAAACTTGTCTTATAAAAAATCATCAAACTGTGGAACTTCGATGGTCATATACATCACGATAATTCCGCTTCTTCGTGTAACTCTCACAGCAGTTCAAACGTCGGTTTCTAACTCTCACTTTTATTTTTACGACAACTACAAGTAAACCACCTGCAGTACATCCATCACTGTACAAATTATCATGTTACAAGAACTGAAACATTTTTTTTAGATGTTGTGGTTTACAAAGTAAAAAGTTTTTCTTAAATGCACAAAATCCATGTCAGCATAGACGAAACCAGTTTGTTAACAGCATCTACCATGTCAACAAAATTCTCAGTAGCACTGAGTAAAAGTTTTTTTCTGATTCCATTTCTCAAATTCTAACTCATAAACATTTTCTTCATAAATAATCTACAATTTTTTTTTCTGACTTTAAGTCGTTTACCTCTTTAGAAAGGACGCACCCAAAACTTTTTGACTGTGCAAAAGTTTCTTTGATTTGTCGTGACAAAGTTGAGTTGAATGACCTCTTTGCTTCCTTTGACTGATGTATTATGGAAAGGAATTTTCTTATTTAGAAATATAAAATCTTTAACGAATTCTTGAGCTACAATGATCCAAATCGTTGCCGATTTTTCAATGGTTGGTTCGCTATCATAACAAATTTTTTATTGTTCTGGTTGTTTTCACTAACTTAAAAAGATTGAGTTTTACTATTTTCTTTTTTTGGAAGCTATTTTGACTTTTTTTGTTGTGACAAGATAGAATTTCTAAACTTTCGAGCAGTTTTTTCTACTGCTCTCATCAACAAGTTTTTTAAATAAATTTTTCTGGTATATAATATTTCCACGTTTTCTTGCCATATCATTTTCCAAAAATTTTTGACTTTGTTAAATTTGGGATTTTAGGCTCTTATTTGTTCCTTTGAGAACGAAAAAAAAATGTGTATTTATTTGGTTGTTTATATTTTTGTTCTAGGTATAACTTTAACAAAATTACAGAATATCAATAAAAATTTGAGAAAAATTGGGCCAAAACTTTACCACATGTGTTAGATTTGACAAAAGGACTTTTTTATTGTAACAAGTAAGTTTCATTGTATAGAAATTAATTGATACAGCTAGAAAATACCGTATCTGTTCCAGAGAATATAGAAACTGATGTCAGGAATTCTAAGAAGCCTAAAATGGATACAACACTTGGAGGACAGCTTACAACCTTAGACCTTCAGGACATTACAGGCTACTTTAAAATGTTTGAAATTTAATAATGTAATATAAAACAAATCAATAAACTTTTAAACAATGTAAAATAAAAATTTCAAAACTTAAGTTTACTGGGCTTGGAAACCTGAGAATCTGAGAACATTTAAATTATCGAAGAATTAAAAAAAATTGATTCTATGAAATGAAGAATCTAGTTCTGGTTTGCATCAGTGTAATTTCCTTTTTCAACTCCAGGTAAATTTCTCAAAATGATTCTACTGAGATTTTCAAATAAAATAAAAAAAATATTATTTGTTATGAATTTATGAAAAAAAATATTTTTGTTAACATTTTAGGGCTATCGACCGACTGTCGCAGATTTTTTTTTTTTGAACCAGAATATAATCTTTAGACTTTACTTGAAAAAATGTTATTATTTATTTACTCTTAGACATGATAAATTTTGAACGTATTTTCAATATTTGGAGTTAGTTGCTTCAATTTTTCGGCGAAAGAAAACCACGTTTCCCGACTTTTCTTTCAAAACCCGTGGTTTTTCTTCTACACGTGACGGTACCAAAAGCAAACTTTAAGCAACAAATCCACCATTGTCATCACTCAATGGGTTTTTTAAATATGTAAAATTTGGTTTGTATCATCGGACAAAATCTTTACAGCAGTGTACTAGATTAAAAAAACGATTCGTTTATAGTACCAGGTAAGTTTAATTTTTAGATTAGTGAACAGAAATGAATTGAACTGAAGAACAAGTTGGTATCAGTATAATTCAAAATCTAGAGAAAGAAGAGTAATTTTAAATTTTGATAAACTGGGACCTAAGAGTCATTGGACTTGAAAATCTGAAAACATTTAAACCTTTAGGTTTAAAATTTTTTAAACTTTAGAACATATAATCATCAAAAATGTAAAAACGTTAAATATCAAAATTTCGACGATTTTAAAAACTTAAAAATTTCAAACTTGACAAATTAACAGTGTGAAAATCTGTTCAGTTTTCGATCAAGAACTTTTAATTAAAATTATTTTTATTTGTTATCTACTTACATCAATATTTGTGGTTGGGATTAATGTAATTATTTCTTTCTCCCTTAGGCGAATTCCCTGACGTAACTCTAATGTGATTAAAAACAATTGTACGGAAGGAATATTCTGGTCGTTTTTTTTTGTTATCATTTGAGGGCTGTAAACTGACTGTTAAAGATTGCATTTTTCTTACTTTAATAAGAGTCTTAAAGAATACAGAAATTAAGGAAACAAAATGTGTAGTGGTGAGAACTTACATCTTTATGTTGTATTCTGTTACAAAATGTGTCAAATTGTGCCATTTCAATTTCTATAAACATTTTCCATTCACATAACAAGAAAAGTTACAAGTAAGTAAGTAAGTAACGGTAATAAGTAATAGGTAGACTGATATAATATGTCTGTGTATTTTTTGTTATCTAGTTTTTTACATATTTTTAACAGGAATATGTTTATTATTTGTATTGTTTTTTCTATATATAGTTATTTGTTTTATAGTTGAACAATAAGTGGTTTTTACAACTTTTACAAATCCAAAGGCTATTGTAGCTTACAAATATTTTTTGTTAAGTTCTAATCGAGAAATGCGGTCATTTTTAATTGTCATTTTCAGAAATTGTTTTGCTTCTTACCTAAAAAATTCTTGCTACTTTTTGTTTATACTTAGATATAATAAACTTTGAACGGATTTTAAAAATTTGAATTATTTTTTGTAAAAATGGTTGTTTTTTAAAATAGCACCGAAATATTATGTATTTATTCACTTACAATAGTAGCTACAACGCATTTTCGATGATCATTTTTATGTGCCAACAGTTTATCTAAAGTAAATATGTAGACTGCAAAGTTACACCCAGAAAGATATGGACTTAAGTAACATGTTTAACTAAAAAACTTAAAGTAAACATAGTTTAAATTGCGACATCACAAATTGTTGAAAACTTCAAAGATTTGTGGCTTCAAAAAATGTTTCAAAGTAAAAAATTGATTTGATAATTTATTTTTTTTTCAAATGTCAAATAATTGACACTTTGTGTACATCCATTGTCAAGGTAAAAGTGTCACTTTATGTGCTTAAACAGATAAAATAGGAAATTTGATTATTTTATACGCTTAAGCACATAAATGGAAATAGAAATCAATCTCAAAAATGCAGTTCATTTATTAACAGTTATATTAAAATTATTTAAGGTGGCATTAATAAAAACACCACTTACTGCAACATCGTTTAAATTGGAATTATTAACAAAATTTCCTAATTGCAACGAGTCTACAGCACATTTGCTCGTACGAGCTTCTAGATCAAATTCGACGTTAACATTGTTGTCATCTTGATGTTTTGCTCTTAAAATTTTGTTGGCTACGTATTTCTTGGCTTCCACGGAGTCTTCTAATACCCTTCGATCGCCAACCTCCATGACGCTTTAAAGTTGTTGTACCCGCCCCTCCGTCTACAAGTAACGTCGCAGACGTTCGTCTCAGACAATGACCAATGTATTCATTCCAATTTGGTAAATTTAAAAATTTGGCAACTTCTTTTGCAGCGTCACCAAGTTTATGTTTTCCTATGACTATTCGATAACATTTTCCATTTTGGTATTTCGCTAAAAATCTTTGTTCATCGAAACTATTTGAGCGTAGAGATACATATCGCCGAAATTTTGTTAGGTACTCATCTCCAACGACGGTAAAAGTTCTAGGTTTATTTGTTTTGGATTCAGGAATTTTTACGAGCAGCAAAGATCCCAAGACTTCATTATCGTGAACTTTCATTCTCGATAATTCATGACAGCGACATGGCCCCGCAACACCAAATATTAGCACAACCTGAAATATCAATTATTTTATAAATAGCTGCAATGTTTAAATACCGGTTACCTTTGTGGCTAAGTATTTCTCGTCTGGGGCGTCACATAAAAATTGATAGAATTGTTCCTTCGATGATACTTTTGCCTTTTTTGGTTGATAATTTTCACCCTTTTTCTTCAAAAATGCGCCTAGTTTTAAATATTTCAATATGTCAACGTTTTTCTTGAGACTCAATAATGATTTCACCATTGAATAGTGAGACCATAAAGTTGAGCTTTTCATGTTCTTGCTCATTTCGGCGACAGTACATTTTCAGAAAACACCGTTACTTTTTTGTCTGTGCACCAATCCAAAAATTTTCGATATGATGCTTCGTAGACCCCAGTTGATTTGGTGGGTAATAAATTTTCAACTGCAACTTTCACCGCTGCGTTAATTTCTGGCGGTGTACAGTCAAGTTCTTCCATAATCTCCAGCAGAATCTTCTTCTTTTCGCTAAATTGATGAATTCACAATGCAAACACACAAAGCACACAAAAAAACATGACTTGTTTATTCCCGTCTCAATGGCTTCACCGCCATTGCTCTATCATTGTGCATAGATTTTTTTTTAATAAAATAGAGATTTTTTAAATTTACGCAATCGTTTAAAAAAAATTGTATATATCATTCAGATCAAAAATGGCTTTGTGTGCTTCGCCTGACACACGAGCAGGCTTAGCACACAAAGCTGCATTTTTGATCTTAATGACATAATATACTATTTTTTGTTTGATCCTTCTCCTACAATTCCATTCTTTTAATGTGTGGAAAGTCTCTCTGTTATCGCGGTAATAAACCTTGGAAAACAATGATCTGCGTTACTTTTTACCAGTTTCAAAAACTTTTTCATTTATCTTCGTACGCTTCCAATTTTCTCGATAAATTACGGAGTGAATACAGCAGCCTAAAAATTTTCGCAAAAATTTTAAATTCCGGATGGTCATTTATTGCCAGGACACAAATTTCACCTAGTAACAAGGCATCAAACATCGGCCTACGGAAATTGGCGGACATCCACCACGAATAAAAAGAAAATTATAGGAATCGAAAACAATGAAAAAACAGAGCAGAAAAGCAGGGATACTTATTATGAGTGTCGTCGATCCCGTCGCAACGCAGAACAACTTTGAGAATCTGGAACAGTAACCAAAGGAACAGAAATGATTGCTCAAAGAGGAGGAATGCAACACCTACCAATTAGAGTAGAAAATATGACTAAAGGTATCATCAACAGTGTCTCCGTCAAAACTTCTGATCAATAAGTGAAAGAAGAAACTGAAACATGAAAGATATCCTGCGAACAAAATAAAAAACCCAGATGGGAAATCACGGCAAATCTTAATTGTTAAGGTAGGAAAGATCTAGAAATCGACTTACTCTAAAACAATTATTTTAGGGTTTAGAGATCTTTGGAGGGTCAAGGCTGTCAGCTGTTCGGCCACGTGCAGCGAAACTGTTTCGAAAGAATGGCACACGTAAATTTATTGTTAAGCTCTCTTTTTGCTGTTTTTTTTTTGTTTTTGACTGCTTTGAGTAATTGTCTATCCACGTCTTTCGTGTCTGGATCCAACTAGATTTGTTCCGTAGTGTTTTTTTTTGTTGTTCTAAGTTTTTCTCAGGAAATTTCTTGTTCTTCTTGTTCGGTCTTTTTTTAGTATTTTTTATTTTTCTATTTTTTTAGTTTGTGTTTTGTTTCTTTTGTAATTGTTATATTTAAATTGATTTGATGCTTTTTACTAACAATTAATATGTACGATGGATACATGGATGTATTTATAGCGTTCGTGCTTTTTGCTTCTTCTTCATCTATAAACAAACGGACGTTTTTTTCTGTAACTAAGAAACAAAATCTTGAGTCTGTGCTATGGAATAATTGTCTGCTACAATGACCGCGTATAATCTTCGGTATTATGCTTCCGATTCCTTTTTAGAGACCAGATGGCAAGAATCAGCCCACCGGCGTAGTTACAAAGAATTGTCACCGTGAAAGCTAAGAAACAAAGGCATGTAAAATAAGTGGCATCCAAGAGTTAAGGTGTTCTTATCTCGACGGGTGAGCGTTGGATCTGATCGTTAACAATTTGGACACCCAACTGCTTATAAAGGTAAACGCTTGGATGCGACTTTCTTTCACCAGAGAATTCAAAGCACATTGAAATATAAACAATATCTGGTAGCATAGAACAATACATATAGAATTTATGGTGGATTTTAGAATTGAAGGTGCTTCGCCCAACGATGTCGCCTTCCGTTCCTCTAGTAAGTGTGTTTCTTTTACGTTTTTACTGTTGTTTCAGATAATTACTTTCTAACAATCACACACAGATAAATAGTGACCTAATAGTGGAATGCAAGTAGGAAACATAAGATTAAATATAAAATGATGTTATCTTAACGTACGTTTTTCCACATAGGGCCTTCCCTAAAGTTTAAATTTTTCTATAATTTTTACCGGAAATTTTAGTAATTTTAATTTATAACATATTTTAATTATTAGTATTTGTAGTTTAGTCATCGCTCTGATGATGGTAGATTTGCTGCCGAAACGCGCGTCAGCAATTTTCTGTCATTTTTTTTTGTATTGGTTAACAAGTATTTTTGTAAAGTATTGAATAGTCAAAATTTTAATAAAAAAATGGAAAATTGGTGACTTTATTACTTCCTTTTCAGTAGATGATAAATTTTTTAATACTGCAGTGGTAGTATCTTAAAGTTAACAATATTTTACTCTAGTTTTCTGGCTATAGCAGACACCTTCATTCGTCTTTCCGTGAGTACCAACTAATAAATAATAATAGTAAAATAATTTTTGAAGGAAGTTCCTGACTGCGATTATGTAAGGATGAAGGTATTTTATATATTTTTGGTAATTTCAGTACCTATTTAATTTACATTGTTGCAGGTTGCACTATCAATGGACATCGCAGGTGCATGTACATGCAACGAGCTCGTGAATTTAAGCATCACCTATATTAAAGACAAGGGAGGATACCTGTGGAAGGTGTAGAAAACAGCCTGTGGGGGTCAACACCTTGTCAAAAATTCCTACACAAATTGCATTATACTTAGGATTATAAGAACCAAGGCGCTTTGCTAGCCATAGTTGCGCAGATCGTCTGCAACTTTACTGGTAAACTGTGGAGGTGATCTCTTAAGTTTGAAGAGATTGAGTGACAAGAAATAAAGTCACATCAGCTTCCACTTCATCATCGAATAATTATTTCCTCAGTTCATTGAATATAGAAAATTATAACAATGGTAAATTATCTTTTAAAATAAATGTTAATATTAATTTAAACAAATAGCTTTGTACCTTGTTACCCTTGTTAAAATTAAATTTATAAATATTCTAACCTTGTTCATTCACTTTTTGTAACAGGTCTAAGCAGTACTTTTCACATTGGAAGTATAAAAAGACTCTTAATTAAGTTTTTCTTCACAAACTTTGCTCAGCTTTTATGAAAAAAGTCATCGTGTTTGCAACATTTAACTACATTAATTAAACAACGATTTGTCACGCTTTTTTTTAATAATTTATTGATCGAATTAAGTGTGCTATTTTTCTCTTGCTTAATCATGAGAGTTTGACGATTGATGATGATGATGATGATGATGATGATGTGATGATGATGATCATGATGATGATGATGATGATGATGATGATGATGATGATGATAAATATGATAATAAAACACATCTTAAATTAGATTTTTTATTTTATATTACATTATAAAAAGCTGGTGACAATCTACTATTAAAAAAACTCAATTTTATGTACAGTTGAGTTGTTTCTAAAAGCAAATATATTTTTTTTAGAAGCAAATTTTATGCTACCTCAGTTTTTATAACATTTTCCGCTTCATCGTGCAACACTGACTTTGTAGCAGTTGGAGTACCTCGTTGGAGATGGCATCATAAATTAGTGGTGAAAACTTTTTGACGGTGCAGAAAGTTAATTCTGTTTCTATTGTGAAGCTGCCGGTGTTCCAGTATTCGGCACACATTTTCTAAAAATTATTCATTGAGATTTAGAAGAAATAGTATGACGTGTTTACCTCTTTGTTTTGGAAAGTGTTTGATGCTATACAAAACACTTCCAAGTTTTCCTGCCATATCATTCTCCACATGTTTTGGACAGCTAAAATTGGGTTTTTGGGCCCTTTAAAAATAAAAAAAATGTTTAGTTGTTTACTTCATGGATAACGAAAAAAAAATGTATTGGATAGAACAAAAAATTTGAGAAAAAATGAGAAAAAAAGTGGAAAAAGTGTCGATTATACCAGGTAAGTTTAATTGGTGAATTATTGTATGGAAATGGATTAGTCCAGATAGAAACAACGTATGTGCTCCAAAGGATATAACAACTGGTTTCAGAAGTGAATAAAAGAAGACGTTTCAACAAGATTTTAGAACGCGTTGAAAAAATTTTAACCAGGAAGAATTATTGTGAACCAATAACAAACACTTTGTTTGGAAAAAAGAGATTGCTAAAAACCAACTCCAAAAATCGACTAGGATCTAAAATAATCAAAATTTCCACAGAATTTGACAAATGCGTAAATGAAAAGAAAGACAACAGCAACAAATCAAAAAAAATGTAAAAAAACGAAAACACGTAGGAAAGTGAGAGTGAGAGTTGTTAAAAGGGTAATTCCAAAAATGAAAACAGTCTCATATGACAAAATAATTTTGAAAAAACAGTGCACAGGAAGTAGCTGCGTTATAGGAAAATCTGCGAGATTTGCCGTTTGGAAGCCAACTTTGAATACAACTCCAATAAGGAACAATTCGAGAAAGATACCAAAAACTGCTTCTGTAAATTGCAGAACCAACAAACAAAAACAAAAAGATCTCTAGAATTTCAGAAGCTGAAAGTTTTAAAGGTTTCAAAACACAAAAACACAAAAAACTTAAAAAGTTGAAGAGCGTAACTTAAAAACCTGAAAACCAACAAACCAAAAACTCGGAAATATTACAAACTCATAAATTTGTAAACAATTTGTAAAGAAAGAAACAAAAAACTTAAAATCTGATGATAATATAAACTGTAATTTTGAATATTTTAAAATTAGTGAATTTAAAAACCTCATAAATTGACAAATTCTAAATCAGAGAAACGAACTCTAGAAACCTGAAAACGTGAAAATCTGTGAATTTGATAACCTGAAAAACTTAAATTCTAACAAAAAGTTTTAAATGAAACTAAGTAGAACACAAACTTAAAATCTAAGAACCTGAGAAGAAGCTAAAAATATTTACAAATAATAAAACTTCGAAAAACATTGGAAGCTGAAAACTTAAAAATCTTAGACCAGGGCTTCCCAAACTGTGAGGCGCGACGCCCTGGGGCGTCGCGGCATTGTTACAGGGGCGTCGCGTGTCGATGCAACCGAGTCGTTTGCTCGTCGACAGATTTATCAAAATTATAATTATTGAAGCTAAACTTCTCAACATAATAATCTCTATTATTTATTTATAAAGCATTTTCTAGTTTTTTGGTTGTAATAACTTTCTCGTCTGTCTCAGTTTTGACCTCACTCGTTCCACAACCGACGCTAAAAACACCGCGAATAGTCGATCTGTCCGTTAAAACTTTTGGCGCGCGCGCGAATTTCTTTTCCGAACGGCCATCGTCGACCTTCCCCCACGCGTTCGCGCTGTCATATCGTTCAGTCAAGCTTTTGTTTTGTTTAATTACGCACGCGAAGTTTTGATATTGACTATGGATAATTTTATTCAAAAAAACAGGAAACGAACTGAAGACTCAAGCGGGAGCAGTAACGTAACTTTAGAAAAACGGAAGAAGTATAGAAAATATGACGACCAATATTTGGATTTTGGATTTACCTACATTACTAAAGGAAATGTAGAACTTCCTCAATGTGTTGTTTGTCATAAAGTGTTGGCAGCTGAAAGTATGCTTCCTAATAAACTAAAACGACATTTGGAAACAACTCACAGTCATCTACAAGATAAGCCGAGAGACTTTTTTGTTAGAAAATTGCGAGAACTGAAACATCAGTCCATGGCTTTGCTTTCAAGAGCATCAGTTCCTACCAAAGCATTGCTCGCCTCCTACAAGGTAGCTCACCGTGTTGCCAAATGTAAAAAACCACACACGATTGCTGAGGAACTGATTTTACCTGCAGCGGTTGATATGGTATCAGTGATGATTGGAGAATCGGCAGCTAAAGAAATAAAAAATGTACCTCTTTCAAACAATACGATTAGTCGCCGTATTCACGATATGGCAGAAGATATTAATGATCAAATTGTGGGGAAACTTTCAGGTTTATTTGCCATTCAACTGGATGAAGCGACCGATAGTAAAGACGATGCTCAATTGATATGTTACGTGCGGTACATACAAGAATCAAATGTGTGTGAGGATTTGTTATTTTGCAGAAAAATATGTGAAACTGGTAAAGCTACTGATTTATTTAAGATCTTAGATTCATATATGACCGAAAATAATATTAAATGGGAGAACTGTGTGGGTGTGTGTACAGATGGTGCTCGAGCGATGTCTGGACAGTATGGAGGACTTCAAGCTCTCATCAAAACCAAGGCTCCAAATGTAAAATGGACACATTGTGTCATACATAGAGAGGCCTTAGCTGCAAAAAACATTACACCTGAATTAAGTTTTGTGGTGGATTGCGTTATTAAAGTGGTGAACTACATTAAAACTCGACCTGTGAAAGCAAGACTTTTCCATAAGCTTTGTGAAGAATTAGGTGCCGAGCACACTTCTTTAATTTATTATTGCAACTCTCGTTGGTTGTCCAAAGGCAATGTACTCGCACGGGTATACGAATTACGAAATGAGTTTTACACGTATCTACAGACAGAATCACATAATGATGCGCAAAACTTTATTAATACAGAGTTTATAATAAAATTGGCATATCTCTGTGACATATTTAACAAATTAAATGATCTTAATAAGTCTTTGCAGGGAAACAATACTCACATTCTGCAATTAGCAGATAAAATTACTGGGTTTCAGAAGAAGTTGCTCTTATGGAAAAGAAAATTAGAAGATCAAGTGTTTGATTGCTTCCCTGTTTTACAAGGTTTTCTACAAGAAAAATCGATAGAAATCCTCAATTCCTCTTTGAAAATAATGTTTACACAGCACTTGCTATCATTAAGCGAACACTTTGAAAAATATTTTCCTGATAATCTGGAGCAATATGACTGGGTGAGAAACCCTTTCCAGTCGACCACACCATCGTCACTTTTAACAGAGGAAGAAGAACAGCTAATAGAATTGTCCTGTGACTCCACCCTAAAGCTTCAATACGACAAGAACAAGCTGTTTGAATTTTGGAGCGCAGTTTCTAATGAATATCGTGCCATCAGCACTGCAGCATTAAAGGTTCTATTACCATTTGCGACTTCATACTTGTGCGAAACAGGCTTTTCTGCAGTTGCAGCAATAAAGAACAAGTACAGGTCAAAATTAGACATAGAAAAAGAAATGAGAGTAGCGATTTCCAAACTGGAGCCTCGTTTTGAGAAGCTATGCTCAGAAAAGCAAGCACATCCTTCTCATTAGCAGCCAGCAGTAAAATAAATATATTTTTTTCATTTTTACGCTTATGTCTTAATTTTGTTCTTATTTTGTAATAAAAATTATAAATGTCCAAATTGAGTTTTTCTGATAACCTGTTACTAGGCTAGTACTGAAACTGGTACATATACGTATTTTTGACCCTTGGGGACAGGGTGGGGTTAGATCTTGTGTTGAGGGGCGTCGTAAGAAATGACAAATTCCTGAAGGGCGTCACAGTACAAATAAGTTTGGGAAGCCCTGTCTTAGACTATACACGCTTGGAATCTAAGAATGTAATAATATAAAAAAATAGAAATAATGGAAAGTTGCAAATTTTACAACTTTTGACATTTTAGAACACAGAAACCAAAGTTGATAGAGTTCGGAATTATTTAAATTGAAAAACTTAAGACCTGAGGGTCACTGAGCTTAGAAACGTGAGAAAGTAAAAACATTAAAAGTATCTAAAAATGTAAAAAATTTAGAATCTATGAAAATAAACATCTAGAAATTTAAAAGCATAAAACTTTTTCAAAAAAATTAAAAAGTAGAAATTTGGGAAAATTTTAAGCAAAAAACATTCCTACTTACGTTAATATAATTCGCATTAATGTAATTTTCTCTTCGATCTGCAGACAAACTGCCCAAGGTAAATCTATTGTAATCATCTGGAAAATAACAAAAATATAGGAGTTATGCATGTACCAAAAATGTTCATACATGGTAAATATTTTTTTCGCTTTCTGTTTTTGTTGACATTCGGGAGCTGTGGAGCAACTGTCAAAATTTCTACTTTTCTTTCTTCAAAAGTCTTAAAAATTTACAAAAATGAAGAAAACAAAATATGTAGTGGTGAGAAACTTACATCGTTATGTTTTATTCTGTTAGGAAATTCGACTTGTAGATCTTGGTTGAATTGTGTGACTTCAGTTTCTGGAAGCATTTCAAATTCAAATAACTAGAACGTCTCTTCACACCTAAAAGATGAAATCGTTGTGTTACATCACGATAAAAAGTAACAGAGCACGTACACAGATAGAGAGATTTAATGTACGTATGTTTATTTTCTGTTATCTCGTTTCCTACAATTCCTTACACATGAATGTGTTTACTGTTTGCGTTGTCTTTTCTGGAAATAATTTCCTCCTTTTAGAATACAACAAAAAAAAGCTATTTGTACAATAAGTTGGGACGTTTTAAACGAAAAAACATGCTTTTCCCAGAGTACACGTACACATATACAAGATTTTGTTAAATCCGGTAAAAAATTACTTATTATTAATATTTACTTATTATTAATAATTATTAATAATTTATTAATAATACATGTTTTTCCAGTTTGTGGAAATGTGCAATTAATTGCTTTAAAAATGTCTGAAGAGTCTGCAGCATTGGCTCTTAATTCGTTGCTACCAAAGAGGTCAAAAGAATAATTCAAAAGGAGGTAAAGCATTCGAAAACTGGTGTTTGGAAGTAGTATATTAAAATACAAGTTGCAGAAGCATGAAATTCCGAAACGAGCCGCGTAGCGGCGAGTAGGGGAACAAATGAGTGCTTGATAGACCTTCTGCAACGAGTGTTTTATACTATTATTTCTATTTTGCCACTTTAAATCATTTTATAAATAAAAAAATAAAATTTCCCATCTAAGGAAGTTTGCGGAGGTTGGTGACATTTATGCAGCATAATTTTAGGCGGCCATGAAAAAAATTAACTTAAAACGTCAAGTTTTTTTCAAAGATTCTTGGAAATGTTTAAAAATGGATGTTCAAGAAAGTTTAGCATTAAAACCGCCACAAATGAGGCAAATATTCAATAAAACTTTGGAAAATTTACTAGCAGATAAGTCGCAACCCCAACATTACAAAGAATTTAAAAAGTTTGAAGAGTGGTGCCGGGAAAATAAGATCGAAGGAATTTCCGAAAATATTTTACTTGCCTACTTTGATCTCCAACGCCAAAAGTATAAGTCATCGACTTAATGGCGGATTTATTCAATGCTCAGATCGTATATAGGAATGTAGATATATCAAAATACAATAAACTACAAGCACTTCTAAAGAGCTCAAGGTTATACACCAAAAAAGTCTGAAATTCTAGAAGAAGATGATATTCAGAAATTTATTAAAGAAGCAAATGACAACATATACCTGGCAATAAAAGTTAACTAAATTTGCATATTTATATGTATTGTAACTTTATATCTGATAAACTTTTAGATTATCTTGATGATGGGTTATAGTGGGGCCTCTAGGGGAGAGGAGCTAACAAATTTATCCAATGAAGATATTGAATACAAATCAGATTGCATCATGGTATCCATACCCAAAACAAAAAAATATGTTCCAAGACAATTTCTAATAACCGATCCAGATTGGATTAATTTAATTAAAAAATATGCGAACTTGAGACCCAAAAAAGTGACACATAAGCGTTTTTTTTTTGACTTATCGTCATGGGTGTTGTGTCAATTCACCAATTGGTATTAATTTTATGGGAAAAGTGCCAAAAGAGGTTGCAGTTTTTCTCAAGTTGGCAAATCCTGAACTTTTTACGGGACACTGTTTTCGAAGAAGTAGTGCTACACATTTAGCCAATCATGGGAGCGACTTGTTAACTATTAAACGCCATGGAGGCTGGAAATCTTCAGCTGTCGCTGAAGGTTATGTTGACGCTTCCATAAATAAAAAAATTGAAGTGTTACAAATGCTTGGATCTAAGCAAGCTAATTTAGCCATACCTGGATGTTCTACCAGCTCACAACAACAGCCTGATTACAGCACAAACGAAAAGATTTCTGTTATAGGCAGCAGTAACGTTCAGCAAAATATTGTATCAGATCAGAATTTACATGGTGTCACTATTAATTCACAAGACACATCGCATGTAATTGTTAATATTTATAATAATTGTACTTTTTACGGCAATAATTTGAATTAAACTTGTTTTTTATTGTTCTTTATTAATTTGCTTTGTTTTTTTAAATTTGACATTTAATCTTGTTGACAGTTCAAGTTCAACGCTACCAACATCAATACAGTAAATTTTACTGTCAATTCTAGTACTTGACCTAATTATTCTAACACTCGAATGACGTCATTTGGGTGCTAGAATATCCTTATTCTAAACGCAAAATAGAAAAAATCGTTTTTTCGTGCATCAGGATTAAGCGGAAAAATTCTGTTTCCGTACAATGAGTACAAAAAAATGATTATAGTAAAGAAACAGATTAAAAGGTCACAACAGAATAAAACTAAACCAACTACACAACTGTTGACGTACGTTTTCGTCTCTGGAGTGGATTTAGATACATCAAAATAATTTCGAAGCTTTACAAAAACATCCCTGACATCAATGGCAATCATTTGACAGTTGATGTCAGAGTTGTCCAAATTTTATGCATAAAGATCACTAGAGATATTAAGTAACTTATCGAAATTATATATTGGGTTGCATTTAAGTTTGTCGGATAGTTATGTGAACCAGCCTGTATTAATTTCGGTTTTAAAATTATTAAGTAAATGAATTTAAAATGGATCAGAGCAATGCGTAGATTCTATTTTCACCGAAAAAATACCTTATCTTTATAAATTATATTTACTTATCTATATCAATAACTACAGTTTATTTTCGATGGTCGTTTTAAATTTAAACAGTTTATCTAAAGTAAATATGTAAACTTGCAGACGCACATCCAGGAAAGTCTAAAGTTACGCAATATGTTTATTTAAAATGAGTTTTAATATAAGCTCCGACTACTTAACTGATTAAGTTTATTGAAAATACTTGAAAAGAAAAACAAGAAAGAGGTAAGCTTGGGTGTCAGTGATTAGAAAATATCTGTCTCTTGCATTACATAAAATCTAGTTTTACGTAACACCTCCTTGCGACGTTCTCACAAATACAGGGTTTCCCAGAAATGCGTAATCAATCTCTATTTATTATACTGACATGCCGCTTTTAACAACCAGTAGATGTACTTATAGTGCACGTTTAAGAAAAAAATATTATATACAATATAATAAATCAAAATTAAACTTCAAAAAATTGTTACCCCGAAGAGTTTCAAATTAAAACTTTCACCGTTTGCTGATCAACTGCTCAAAATATCCAATTTTCAGTTTTTATTCTTTTTCAATATTTTACAAATCCACTAATCGGTAGGTAGCAATGTACAGTTAGTAAAAATTTAAAGGGCCACACTACTGTGGCATTTATGGTAATGCCAGGAAGACTTTGGGTGACAATGCTTTGTTTAAAGTTCATTCCTCGAATATTTCGTATAAAATTAGTATCATTCGTCTTCGTATTGTTCGTTGTTGAAATGTGTACAGGCTCTGTCTGGATGTTGATAAAAGTAGATGTCGACGGTCTCAGTATATCGGCCACTTCGGTTTTCTCTTTCAACAACGCTTTAATATACCCCTCCGTAACTGCTAAGGACTTCCAGGCTCCGAGTTTTTTTATGGTGACCCAGTGGCGTAGCGTGGGTATCGGCTGCCCGGGGCGGAAGACAATTTTGCCGCCCTCTTAATTAGGTATTTCAATTTAATGTATACTGTAGATTATATACAATCATTATTTTGCATTATACAGGTTAGATTTTAAATAAAAAAGTTTATTTGTTTTACAATCACGTTTATTAATACAAAAATTCTTACTTTAACCATTGATATAACAGGTACATAAGTATTATTTAATCATGTCGGTCGTCGAGGTGAACCCTAATTTTAAGTAGGTAATAGTACCCCTTCAACTCTTCTCTTATTACGGTAAAGATGCCCCACTTTTTTTTACTCATTTCATTTTTGATGCTAAATTTAAAAAAAATTGTAATGATAAAAGTTAGAGTTATAAAAGAAACTATCGAACATTTCAAAAACTAGATATATTTTACAGCACATCTATCTATAGGCAAAAATTTGAAAACCGTAAATATTTGTTCGGAACCCTGGGTATGCGAGTGTAAACCTAGTACATGGCCGGATTTTAATAAATTAAAGCTTGAACAATATATCAGACAGTCCAACTTACAATTACATAAATAAAATATTTAATACTCACACAGTTGAATGTAGGTACACGTAACGGAAAATTCAAATTTTCTCAAAGTTATCCAATAATTTCATAACCACTACACGTACTTATTTGCACAAAAATCACAGTTTCGAAACAGTGTGAACTAAACAACTGAAAATCCATGAATAAAACTTTCTTTGAATTGTCAAAGCATCACGTACTTTCTTAAAGGGACGTAATAAACAATATTGAACTTAATATATATGTAATAGAAGTCATTCTCGCTGTTTATAAGTCATAAACAATCCAATAGACGGTGCGGCCATTCGCTACAAAATATCATTCAAAGAAAGGGGATTCCCAGAATTCGTCACAGAATAAGTAATAAAAAGTCCGTGCTCTTTTCAATCGGTCCGAATTTATAGTTGCGTTAAAAAGATGAAATGGTTCAAATATTTACAAAATATATTTTATTATTTACTGTGAAATTTGGCCGCCCCCTAAAAAGTGCCGCCCAGGGCGGGCCGCATCCCTCGCCCCCCCTTCTCTACGCCACTGTGGTGACCAAATCTGCGCCATTATTTGCTAAGCTTGATGCACTGAACATACGAAAGCAGTTACCAGTGCACTGTTCTGAATTAGCAAGAACTAAAAAGCAGCAATCAAGCGTGGCAGTTGACTAATTTTACTAATTCTTATCGGGCTAGTCGTGCACTAACCGTTTCTGTATGTAAGAAAGAAGAACCTAAAAGATGAAAACTAACAAATGTAGCTTAAATTGCAAAAACAAATTTACCGTCATGGCCAAATATTGAAGAGATCATCAGTTTGTATTAACAACTGAAAAATATCTAAAGAAACCAAACGAAACTAAAGGAATCCAACGAATCCAAAAAATCCAAAGAATCCAAAGAATCCGAAGAATCCGAAGAATCTAAAGAATCTAAAGAATCTAAAGAATCTAAAGAATCTAAAGAATCTAAAGAATCTAAAGAATCTAAAGAATCTAAAGAATCTAAAGAATCTAAAGAATCTAAAGAATCTAAAGAATCTAAAGAATCTAAAGAATCTAAAGAATCTAAAGAATCTAAAGAATCTAAAGAATCTAAAGAATCTAAAGAATCTAAAGAATCTAAAGAATCTAAAGAATCCAAAAAATCCAAAGAATCCAAAGAATCCAAAGAATTTAAGAAATCCAAGGAATCCAAGGAATCCATCCAAACCAAGGAATCCAAAGAATCCAAAGAATCCAAAGAATCCAAAGAATCCAAAAAATACAAAGAATCCAAAGAATCCAAAGAATCCAAAGAATTAATACGAATCCAAAGAATCCAAAGAATGCAAAGAATCCAAATAATCCAAGAAATCCATGGAATCTAAGGAATTCAAGAAATCCGACGAATCCAAGAAATCCGACGAATCCAAGGAATAAAACGAATCCAAAGAATCAAAGGAATCCAAGGTATCCAAGAAATCCAAAAAATATAATGAATTCAAAGAATCCAAAGAATCCAAAGAATCCAAAGAATCCAAAGAATCCAAAGAACTTAATGAATCCAAATAATCCAAGAAATCCATGGAATCCAAGGAATCCAAGAAATCCAACGAATCCAAGGACTACAACGAATCCAAAGAATCCAAAGAATCCAAGGAATGCAAAGAATCCAAGAAATCTAACGAATTCAAAGAATTCAAAGAATCCAAGTAATCCAAAGAATCCAAAGAATTTAAGAAATCCAAGGAATCCAAGGAATCCAAAGAATCCAAAGAATCCAAGAAATCCAAAGAATCTAAGGAATCCAAAAAATTTAACGAATCGAAATAATCCCAAAGAATCCAAAGAATCCAAGAATCAAGAGACTTCAAGAAATCCAAAGAATCCAAGGAATCCAAGGGATCAAAGGAATCCAAGGAATCCAAGAAATCCAAGGAATCCAAGGAATCCAAGGAATCCAAAGAATCCAAAGAATCCAAGGAATGCAAAGAATCCACGGAATCCATGCAATCCAAGGAATCCAAAGAATCCAAAAAATCGAAAGAATCGAAAAAATTGCAAAAACAAATTTACTTTATTTGGCCAAATATTGCAGATCATCAGCTTGTACTAGAAACTGACTTAATTCAATAATGTCAAAATTCTAAATTTTCCGGGTTCATAACTTCGGGACTGTCACTTTAAAAAGACGTGCAACCATGGAAATTTTAAAATGTCACAGTTTTGATAAACGTGACCCTCTTAGCATACTATATAATGTCCAAAGCATTAAGCAAATAGGCGGGAACGATGTTTTCTGTGACATTTACCGTTTTATTTTCCCAACACCATGTAGTAAAAGCGCGGTTCTTTTTGTCATAAACCAGCTTAGATTTTGACGACAACAACTTCTGAGCGGTATCGCGTATATCTGGTGACGTGCAGCTAAACTCATTTTCAGCTGCCATCTCAAATATTTTCCACGGAAATGATAGAAGTTATTTAGATTTTTTTCATGACTACTATATCAGTAAGTATTACCGACTGACATAGAAAAAGTCTAATTTATTTAAAAAATTGAACAACTAAAATTCTAAGCACTTGTGAAGCAAAGTACATGAAATAGTATATTACACTCGATTAATAAGACGCATTATCACACTTCCATTAAAGCACTCGTATAATAATACAGAGTCTTATTAAACGCAAATTATTCTAAAATTAAATTGGAAAATAAAGCCACACTTTTTGATTTGCTTCTAATTTTAATGTTGGTGGCCCCTCATTTCAAATGTGTCATTGATAATTTAAGACTGTAAAAATTAAAATAAATAAAATAAAATTGATAGATAGCAGGTCTAGAGTAATATGGAAGAATGGCGCTCAGTTAAGTAGAACTTTAGTTAAGTTAAAAATTTAAGACGCTTAAGAACTCTTTGATTTCCTTCACAGTAGTCGCCCAGATATTTATCAAGGGTATCCTTACGAGCCCATTGTCCGCAACTTCGACGTCTGTACCATACATTATTTTTGCCACATTCCTGACAAATTAGACATGGTACTTTTTCATTTGTTGGACCATTGCTGTCAAGTATTTTTAATGTCCTCTTCGCTTGTTGATGCAGAGCTTAAAACAGATTTCGAACGTTTTTTTTTTCGTAATTTTTATAGCCAAACCTTTTTTATCCGATGAAGAATAATCTAAAGCAGTTTTTGATCTCTTGTTAGTGGATGAGTTTCTTTTTTTATTTGAAATGTTTGCCTTTTTGTTGTCAACTTTCTTAAGAGTTTTTATGTTAGTTTTCTTGTTGTCTTTTGATAATTTTTCTCTTCTAAATCTCCTTTCGGGGGTGTTGCTGTCAATATGGCTGTTTGGTGTTCAATTAATGTTAGGTCGTTGAATTAGATTTGTAAGTTCAGACAGAAGTAACATATTCTGTACTTAGGTGCTTCTTCCAGGCAACTGTGCTTGTGTGCTTGTTTCTGGCAAATGATTATCCACAGGAGCAGATGTTGCCTGATTTTGATCAATGAGATTACCTGCAGAATCATTCATCACAGTGATAGCGTTGTTTTCGGTAGAACTCCATAGAGAGTCTGTTTTGTTAAATACAGGTCTAGTCACGTTAGGAGTATTTCTGAATTTTTTATTACCGCAACCAGCAATACAATTTGCAACGACGACTAGCTTCCTCACTAAAAGAAAAGAACTTGTTTGCGTTCAAAATAAATTCAGAAATATCCCTTACGTGACTAGGCCTCTATATAATAGAAGCTACATCATACGAAGTAATTTTTTGTAAGACATGGCTTTTTATCACACTCTTCTCTATAAAAAGCCAGAGCTAGTGCCTGCATCCTATGTGAGGTATGTGAGAGAGAAAATGACAGAATTATAGGCTTCTAACGAAACATGACTGTAGTGGTTATATAATAGAAGAAAAATAGACTTAGTTGAAGATGGACTTGAGCTTAAGAAAGTGCTTGAGCATGTCACAAATAAATCCTGATTTGTTCAACTATTTTTGCAGCAGTTCTCCCAATAAGTCAAAATCAATTAAATCTATAAATCAATTCATTTGTTTCAGTCCACTTGTAAGGTTGGTACTGTTCTAAGTACTGTTTCCGCTGTATGATTGGTGGCTCTTCTTGACTGTTTTAAACGTCAAAGTCAAATAACTTATGTTTATAAAAGAAAAAACAACATAACCTCACACTATGCGTTGAGATGAGAGATGACAGATTATTCTCCAAATTAGCAGACACCACTCAATTTTGAAAAATTCACACTCGGAATACATAGGAATTTGATAGTACTAGACCAAACAGGGTACGAATATTTTATTGTATTTTTATTCATTATTAACTTTAGTTAGTTGTCGTTCGTACAGACCTTATTAAAAACAATAATTATTAAAAATAGTTTTATTTTAATATACATCTCATAATATACAAAGACAAAACCAAATTACATAAATTATATAAAAAAATATAAATAACTTAATAAAACCATTAATAGCTTTGTTACTAGCAGGGGGCAAATCACAGAGCAAAGACATCTTAAAATAATTAAAACTTAGTCAGTAATCAACATATTTAAAAATTTAGTTGATAAACTTCTTACAATAGACTTTTTTTTGTTTCATAACACTAAGTAAAACATTTTTATATACTATGTACTCTAATGTTATTTAATTCGCTCCCCATTTTATAATAAAGGCACATAAAAAGCAATAAATTTACAATTTTTCTTCAGACTGTAAACTGTCATGGTTTTCATCTAAATCTATACACAGTGAGCAATCAATACGGATGTACACTAGCAATTCCTACCCGGCCATTATTCGACACACTATTGGTTCGATGTAAATCAAAATGTTTCTTCGCTGCCTTCTCCATCCTCAGTTTCGGCTCAGCATAACTATGTCTATATCCGGCAGAATTTTTCTGCGTACGTACATATTTATTTCCATCCCCAACCCGATCCAACTCTACTGTGGATTTTGACATATAATTCCCGCCCTCTTCGTCCATATAGCTCCGCCTTTTTAGCTCTTGAGCAATATCATTGGAGTTCTTTCTGTGTTCTTCTTCGATTAGGCTAAACATGGACCGCCTCTTCGGATCGTATTTGTCGCGATATCGTCCTAAAGGTACCTCACGGTGGCGGACTTCTTCTTTGGGGGCGGGTTTTGGGCGGTGGTCTCCATACATCATACTTTCGTGGCGTTTAAGGAATGGTTTGTCTTTTGTTACGGGGGAAATGGGCGGTTCTAGTTTCTGATCTAATCGCTCTTTTTCCATTGATAGAAATTTTTGTTTGGCATCTTTGAAGCGGTCACGAGGGGAAGGCTCGTCTTCGAATTTGGGGGCTTGATACTCTTTTACGTATTTCTGGCGAGTTTTAGGTACTGGCGGGTCTTGGTAGTGGCGGTAGGAAGAACTGTCGTAGTCGAATCGGCCGCGATTTGCATATCTAAAAAAAACATAAAAATGAATGATTTTATCTACTGCTCACTCAAAAATCTAAAATTAATATAAAACGCTTTTGAAAAATTAAAATATTGCAAAAGACACAAATTCTAAACGATTTAGAAAATTTGAAAAATTTAAAAGACAGAATTAATTATTAAGAATATAAAGAATGCGAAAATTTAAAGAATTCACATATCTAATAAAAAGATGTCAATATTAAAAGAAAGAAAATTCAACTAGTCTAAAAAAGATCAATTAGGAGAATCTAAAGAATGCGAATGATTTAAAAGATTAAGAAATCTATGGAATCTAAGGGATCTAAGGGATCTAAAGGATCTAATTGATCTAAGGGATCTAAGAGATCTAAGCGATCTATGGGATCGAAGGGATCTAAAGGATCTAAGGTATCTAAAGGATCTAGGCGATCTAACAGATCTAAGAGATCTAAAGGATCCAAAGGCTTCAAAGAATCTAAAGAATCTAAAGAATCTAAAGAATCTAAAGAATCTAAAGAATCTAAAGAATCTAAAGAATCTAAAGAATCTAAAGAATCTAAAGAATCCAAAGAATCCAAAGAATCCAAAGAATCCAAAGAATCCAAAGAATCCAAAGAATGCAAAGAATCCACGGAATCCATGCAATCCAAGGAATCCAAAGAATCCAAAAAATCCAAAGAATCCAAAGAATCCGAAGAATCCAAAGAATCCGAAGAATCCGAAGAATCTAAAGAATCTAAAGAATCTAAAGAATCTAAAGAATCTAAAGAATCTAAAGAATCTAAAGAATCTAAAGAATCTAAAGAATCTAAAGAATCTAAAGAATCTAAAGAATCTAAAGAATCTAAAGAATCTAAAGAATCTAAAGAATCTAAAGAATCTAAAGAATCTAAAGAATCTAAAGAATCTAAAGAATCTAAAGAATCTAAAGAATCTAAAGAATATAAAGAATCTAAAGAATCTAAAGAATCTAAAGAATCTAAAGAATCTAAAGAATCTAAAGAATCTAAAGAATCTAAAGAATCTAAAGAATCTAAAGAATCTAAAGAATCTAAAGAATCTTAAGAATCCAAGGAATCTAACAAATCCAACGAATCCAAAGAATTCAAAGAATCCTAAGAATCGAAGGAATCCAAGGAATCCAAGAAATCCAAAGAATCCAAGGAATCTAACAATTCCAACGAATCCAAGGAATCTAACAATTCCAACGAATCCAAAGAATCCAAAGAATCCTAAGAATCCAAGGAATCCAAGTAATCCAAGGAATTCAAGGAATCCTAAGAATCCAAGGAATCCAAGTAATCCAAGGAATTCAAGGAATCCAAAGAATCCAAGCAATCCAAGCAATCCAAGCAATCCAAAAAATCTAACGAATCCAAAGAATCGAAGAAATCCAAGGAATCCAAGAAATTCAAAGAATCCAAGGAATCTAACAATTCCAACGAATCCAAAGAATCCTAAGAATCCAAAAAATCCAAAGAATCTAAGAAATCCAAGGAATCCAAGAAATCCAAGAAATCCAATGAATCCAAGGAATCTAACAAATCCAACGAATCCAAAGAATTCAAAGAATCCTGAGAATCTGAAGAATCAAAGAAATCTAAAGAATTCAAAGAATCCAAAAAATCCAAGGAATCCAAGAAATCCAAGAAATCCAAGGAATTCTAGAAATCCAAGGAATCCAAAGAATCCAAGGAATCCAAGGAATCGAAGGAATCCAAAAAATCCAAAGAATCCAAAGAATCGAAGGAATCCAAGGAATCCAAGAAATCCAAAGAATCCAAGGAATCTAACAATTCCAACGAATCCAAAGAATCCAAAGAATCCTAAGAATCCAAGGAATCCAAGTAATCCAAGGAATTCAAGGAATCCAAGAAATCCAAGGAATCCAAAGAATCCAAGGAATCCAACAAATCCAACGAATCCAAAGAATCCAAAGAATCCAAAAAATTCAAAGAATCCTAAGAGGATCTAAAGGATCTAAAGGATCTAAAGGATCTAAAGGATCTAAAGGATCTAAAGGATCTAAAGGATCTAAAGGATCTAAAGGATCTAAAGGATCTAAAGGATCTAAAGGATCTAAAGGATCTAAAGGATCTAAAGGATCTAAAAGATCTAAAGGATCTAAAGGATCTAAAGAATCTTAACATTTTTTTTTAGTATATATCAAGTTAAACAGATACTTATTTTAAAATTCACCGTTCATTCAACAAACACTAATTAATTATTAACTCTTTAAATTGCACTGCAACATTTTTGCACATTTTTGTGTTTTCATTTACCAGAAAACTTCAATTTTAAATACACATCAATTTATTAGTCTTAATTTGCTTATGTATACTATTTCAGATAGTTTCTAACAAAAAAATTTACCTTATATTTTCATCGAAGCCGTCGTCTTCGAAGTACTTCATCGCCTTTTCCTTTTCTTCCTTCGGATACTTAGGTTGATCGTAGTCTTCATAGTAACATTCGTATGACCTCTGTCTTTCAAGAGACTTTTGACGTTCTAAGGTTTTCTGTCGCTCAACAGACTTCTGACGTTCTAAAGATTTCTGTCGTTCCAGAGACTTCTGTCGTTCCAAAGACTTTTGCTGTTCTAAAGACTTCTGTCTTTCTAAAGACTTTTGTTTTTCGAAATATTTTGAGATCGGCTTTTCTAAGTATTTAGCAATATCTTTCGTCGTAGGTCTCGATTTTTCACAATATTTATTGTAGTGTGGGGACGGGGGGGACTTCTCTCTGGTTGCTCGAGGAAGAGTGACCTGAGGGGGGCCGTGCATTAAGTAGACCGTTGACTCAGCAAGATCACCGTTCCAATCCTCATCTAAAATGAATAAAATTATTAATAAAGAAAACATCAATTCAAAGCGTAGGTAAAGATAAAGAAAGTGGATAAAGAAGGTGCAAAACTTGAGTAGTTTTTAGGACGGCCGCATATTATCTAATACCCACATATTCCAAACCCACGCAAATCCTCATCAAAACAACGTTCTAATAAAAAATCAAACAATTCCATAAATTAATGAGCATAACTAGTTCTCACTATTTCCTACTGCAAATCGGTGCCAGAAGTCAAAGTTCAACAAGTCCTCTTTGTAGTTTTTACATCCGCACCTGTTCGCTCTCGAGTATGCAAAAGTCTCTGAAAAAAGTAAGCGACGGTGGTATGTAGGCCAACAAGTTCATATGTGGGTCTTTACCGGAGATAATTTGTTGCCATCTCGCAAAATTCAGCAGTGCAATTGGACCGGTATTGTTAACGAAGCAAAGGAAGAAAAAAATGATTTTTTTGTAAAAACACCTGAAGTTGTGACGAAATATTTTGACATGACTTCCGCATTCTGGCTGCGACCTACACCCTGTGGCAAGAACCTGCAGCAGCCTCGCCCATGCCCGACCAGGTCACTGGAAGATCCATTGGGAGCTATGGGTGAGGCGGAAGAGAGAAATCTTGCATTTTTGGCGCTGGCGTGAAATGATCACATTTAAACCACTTGCCGTCGGCAATGAGAGTAATGACCATTACGGATTAAATATGATACCATTACAAAGAATACTTGGAATAATTTAATACTGAAATGATGCGATTTCGTGCTGCAAGAACAAGTCAATGCTCCTCATGGTGGACTTTTTTTGGATCTCATTTACACAGAATAAATTACTAGTCCGTAAAAGCAAATATTTAATTCGCAGTTAAATTCCTCATTCAGAAATATTTATGTAATTTCTTAAATTCCGATTCAATGATTCCTTCGTCAAATTTATTTAATACTTAGTTTTTTTTCACGAAAACTGGCTGCCAAAAATGAGAAAAATGCGATGTACAAAATCGTAAATTACGCAAGAATGGTATTTCAGGCAAAACAACTTTTCCAAGATTAAAAATTTGGTAAACAACTGAAAAAACTGTTCGAACTTGCGTAACAATTTTTAAGAACTTTCGTGGTTTCTAAGTCTTCAAGACATCGTCTCTATGTAACATTTTAATTGTTTTTTTTTAATGCATTTTTTTATTACAGCTGAAATAACAGAAAATGTATACAGACATTGAACATATGTTCTCGGTTTAATCAGTTTTTTGCAAAATTTATATGTTTTTTATACTCAGTAATAGAAAATCTTGGTACGTAAATGTAATTATCTATTTATTCTAAAAATAAACATAATTAGGTATTCATGAATTTATTACTGATTAATTAAAGCCTTTATTACAACGTAAAGCAAACAACTAGGTTGAAAGTAAGCTCAAAAAAACTTAATAAACTAAATTTATTATAACACGGTTTACAAATATTTCAACTGTCATATTAAATAAACTAAATTTATTATAACACGATTTACAAATATTTTAACTGTCATATTATAAAACTATAACAGTCAATGTAGTCTAATACAAATATTTTATTTGAAACTGAATGCGAAATTCAGGTTGAAAATTTTTAGATTCCATGTTTTTGTAATCTGATGAATGCTTTCGATTTCTTAGATTTTTTGATTTTTCAAAATTTTTAGATTTCTGAAATTGTCATTATACTCACTACATTTTTTTAATGTTTCGAAATTTAATTTTCTTAATTTTTTTTAAAAAAACTTTAGTTTAAATTTTGGGAACACTTTGTATCTCTACGATTTTCTGAATTATTTAGTACTTCCTTTTGTTTACTTTTTTGTCTTTCTAGCCTCTTTTCTTTATTAATTTTCTTAGATCGTATAGCCTTCTAATTATTAAATTTTTTAGATTTTGTTATCTTAGAAGATTAAATTAAATTTAAATTTTTCAATATTCTTTAAATGTTTTAGATTTGATTCATTTTTTTAATTAAGACTTTTGTTTTCTCTTTATTTCATTCTAACTCTTGAGATTTTTTTGCTTTTACTTTTAGGTGTATTAGGTTCTAGATTTTCTAAATTTTTGTATTTTTTATTTTTAATATTATTTCAGTTTGTTTTTAGAATAAATAGATTCTTTTGATTTCTGCAAGTGTTCTACAACATTCGTAGCAAGATTTCAATCCCTTGAATTTTTTGAACTTTTTGAGTTTAAAAAAAAAGTTTTTTATGTGTTTAGCTACGCTGCAATGTTTTGATTTTTCTAGATTTGTATCCTCTGGATACTTTAAATTTCTTATATAATTCTAAACTTTTCAAAAATCTTAAAATTTTAGGTTTCAAGATCCATTTTTTTTTTATTAATTTCTTGAACTTTCTTGCTTGAATTTTCGATTCTTCAGATTTTTCAGATTGATCTAAATTTTTGAGATTTCCTACTATCTCTAAATTTTTCAGATTTTTTTGAAACATTAAACTTTTGGAATTTTTGTAGACTTTAAATGCATCAATCCATTTAAATTTTACAATTTTTCCGAAAAAAATCAGATTTTTCACAACTCTTAGACATTTTTTGTAATCTTTATACAATTTGCTAGAATCTTTAAATAATTTAAACTCCATGATTTTTTAAATTTTCAAGTTTTTTGGTTTAATTATAATTGGATCAGATGAATTATTTGCAACTTATCTTTAATTTATTTAAGTCTTTATAAGCATTTTTACAAACTCTCTGAATTTTTATATTCTCTCCACTTTAAGATGTTCTAAATTTTTTGGTGTTTGTTACAAAATTACGATACTTTAGATATTTGGAAACTTCAAACCCCAAATAAATGTTTTGCTATTTTTCTAGATTGTTCTAGACTTTTCGTATCTTTTGAAACTTTTCAAGCCTTTAAGTTTTCTGACCATCTTGTTTTTCTTAATTCCCTGTAATTATTAAGATAACTTCTTCAAATTTTTCGTCTTTTTGACACCAGTAGCAGAACCAGATAGATGTATATTTATTTACCTCTATCCATCGGCTGTGTCAAAAAAAAGATGGACGACCGTTTTAGCACATGCTTTGAGTGCGCTATAGACTACGATTTTGTAGGAAAAATAATCCGTAAATTTTTAATTTCAAAAAAATATCCTGGAACAATAAATCCAATATATCGCTAACATCCATAATTGCATAATTTCGCGCAGTAATGTTGCATTTTTTTCTGCTCCTCTAAGAGCAAAGTACACGTTACAATACTTGTTTGCTGCAAAAAATTCATATAAAAAAAACAATTCGAATGACTAACACCATTTTTTGATGCTTTTGTTGCTATGACAACATTTACAATGATCCGCATGTCATATCCTCTCCCTTTTAAAAACTTCCTTCGTCAATTAGATGTAACACTCACAAATAACAAAATTTTGAATCTACTCATGGAAAAAATGTTGTATATCTGTCGCCAACCTCTTTTAAAGTTATTTTTGAAATTATTTCTTAAATTGGTTAACAGGAAAATTTAGTTTTTAAGGAACATTTTGATCAACTTCTAGAAGTTCGTGAACGTTAACGAAAAACTCTAAACCAAAAACTCGTAGTTGTAATATATCATCGAGTAGCATAGCTGCAATCTCCGATAATGCCACAGCCAGAGCAATCTCACGCTTCATTCGAATTTCGGCAAGTATCAAATTGAATAGAAATGTTTTTGTTGTGCCTCTTGGTGCCCCAAGAAAAAGAAATCTGTCATTTCCAACTCGTACGTGTTCCATAAGTGTGTCGTACGCGAGTCGTATTCTCCTTACTCAAATACATATGTATACCAATTTTTATGGCGATCGGTTGAATGGTGTAGAAGTTAATGTGCTGTAGCACCATCTGGTGGTGAGTTACAACAAAGTAGATAACATAAAGGCTTCTCCATGGAAAAAACATTTATATATACCTACTTTCATGGTGATCTATCAAACGATGTCGAAGTGTATTAATTTCAAACAGATACATATACCAAGATCCATTTATATATATATATATATATATATATATATATATATATATACATTAATTTTACATTTTTTAAATGTTGGAAATTATTCGTATTTTACAGGTTCTCAAAAAGTTTCTTTTAGCATGCTTTTTAGATTTCACAGATTATTTTAATCTTTTGAATCGTGTATTATTTTTGAATTATGTTTACTTTGTCTATTTCTTTCAAATAGTTCAGATTTTTTAAATTCACTAGATTTTTTACAATCTTTTGCAAGATTTCATTTCTTTGGATACCTAATAGCATAATTGCATAAATCTTTGTCGTATTTTACGTTGTTTTGACTCTTTGTACCTATTGAATCTTTAGATCATTGAAATTTTCGTGCTTTAGGTTTTGAACTCTTTTGGTTTTGTTGTATTCTTAAGCTTTTAATATTTTATAGTTTAGATACTTTTTATTATCGATACCTTCTAGATTTTTTAAAATCTGTCTATAATATTACAATATTATTTAATATAAGTTTTTTGTAATATTAAGATTTTTTTATTTTCTAGAATCTCTCTGTTTTTTGTTTTAGAATATTTTGTTTTTTTCGCATGTGATTTTTTTTATTTTTGGAATTTTTGAAAAATTTTTAGATTATCTGCAATTTCGATATTTATAAATTCTTTGATTTCAAACTTTTTAATGCCTTAGGTTTTAAGTAATTTTTTATTATTCAGAATTATTCGTGATTTCTTCAAATTTCCCTTTCTTTTATTATTCTTTTTAAGTTTTGTCATTTCTTGACTTTTTCAATGCTTCAGATTATTTTATTCTCTATGATTCTTCTTTCTAACTGTTTCTCGTATATACAGGATGTGTCAAAAGTGCGATATCGGTCGACCTTACTTTTTGCATTATGATATCAAATTTTTCAATATATTATGATACATGAAGCAAAGCAGTACATATTCTAAAAATATTTTACTTTAAGCAGGGTGTTCCAAAAGTCTAGCAGCGCACTCAACTCAATTATTTTAAATAGAACGCTATTTATTTTTTGCCCATTCTGATTTGTTGGATTAAATGAATTAAATGCACATTTTATTTTTAGTTTTTGAGTGTAAGATTGCCAAGATATTTTTTTACAAAATTTTGATGTACATTTTTAGCATAATTATTAATAGCTGGTTATTGAAATTTGGCAAAAAAAAAAAAAATCATTACTCTTTCGTATGACACTAATATTAGTTGAAGCTATGACACAGAGTGTTCATTATAAACACTTATTCTGTACAATATTTAAACAACTATAACTTCGAATCAGAGCCCACTTCTAACGAACAATTATTACAGTCATGTCAGAATTTTTTTAAAACTTATGTTTTAGATAAACCTTGTGCTCAACAAAAATTTAAGATGATGAAAAAACGAGTCCGATGATAAAGAAGATATAAAGTGTTCCATTTAAAAAAGTATTTATTGCTGTTAAAATATTGTACAAATCATTTTTTTCTAGGAAACACCTTGAACGATAGCATCAATAATATTAGTGCCGTACGAAAGAGCAATGATTCAGTTGCTAATAATAATACCGAAAGCGTACCTTAATTAAATATTTTCAAAATTTTGTTAAAAAATTGAATAACTTAGCAACCATGCATTCAAAATTTAAAAACAAAAAATATATTTAAGTTGAGTACGGTCCTGGATTACTGGGACACTCTGTCTAAGATAAAATATTTTTAGAATATGCACTTGTTGCGTCATGTATCATGAGGTATCGAAAGGCATCGACGAATATCGCACTATTGAGCCACCCTGTATAGTTTTTTAGGTTATTTATAACGTCTGAATTTTGTAGGTTCTCTGAATTTCGTATTTTTTACATGCTACAAATACTTTATATTTTACGAATTTTTTTTTTACAACCCCGATATTTTTTATATTATTTTTTGTTTTCAGATAACTAGGTTTTTACTATTTTTTAACTTTTTTGAATTCATTTATGCTTCCGATGCTTCAAATTCCACTTAAAAAAATTCAGATTTGACTTTGAAAGTTTTTGAAAATTTTAGATCTTTTGGATAATTTAAATATTTTGTATTTTTTATTCTCTTCAAATTTGCAAAGCCAACGTGATTATTTTCTATTATATTCTCATTCATGCAGAAAACGTTTCACTCAGATATTCTAAATGTAACATAATTAACAAAGAAATTTCTAGGAATCCGTTTATAGCTTTTTTATGCCTTCAATTAACAATTGACAGTTTATTTTTATGAAGTCAATGTGACACAAAAATAATTCACTGCCAACTTCTTCTTAACTTCATAAAACAAAAACCCATTTGTTTCATAAGATCACATTATGATACGTCATTACAGCCTCATTTGATAATTTTCCCATCTCATGTCGTAATACAATAGTTTACGAAACTTGTTTCGTTAAATTTCTTACTTAAATTGACTGAAGGCTTTTTGACTTGAAATATGACAAAAATTATTACACACGATTTATTACATTACAATCAAAAAGAATTTTAGTAGATTCCGATCGTACTTTCTCAACCAGGAACGTCTTATTTAATTACTTTAATGACAGACGAACAGAAAAATGTTGTAAATATCACATTTTATTTGTTTCTACTATTTTGAAATGATCGAAAATGGTAAACAAACCTAGTCAAATAAATTTGTACGAGAACTTCTTGACCAATTTAATGGAAATTTATTTCACATACCGTTACGGCTTGACAAGTTACATTGCCCTGAATCAAGTCCGGTAATTTTTTCATTAATTTGTCAAAATACAGTTAGTTCGCGCTCAAGAACAACCACAAATTTGTGGGTAATTTCCTTAGAAAGACTATTATTACGTAGTGACGCCTACACTATGCGGATATTGTCACACTAAAAGCTAAAAATGTCTTTTTATTATCGACATAAAGATACAGCATTTTCTGGTTTATTACCAATATCTTGTAAATCATTTTCTCCAAGGAACTTTCGTACCCTGCTAATAAGGAACAGATGTTGACCAAAATTATAACATTGTTGTCATTATCGTGCTAAACCACCAAGCAGGAATTTAAATAGTCGTTCTGCTCTTGAATGTCACAACGCGAATTTTTGTTAAAATCGTGACTTTCACCTTTTAGCGAAAATCCCGTAATTCACAGCAGCCGAACGTTTTTTTTTTATCTTCGAACCCGGAACCTTCGTCTCCGCATCGCCGCCGCAATTTCCGGGTGTCATCATCGTTCTGTTACACCGGAAGCGAAATTACTGTTAAACTCCGGAAAGCTGTAGTCTGCAGACAGCGTGAGACAAGATTGTTCCCACTAATTAATCCGCAACCGTAATTCGGAACCAATGTTCGGTGTCAAGAGTGGGATGACACTTAACCTAGAAAATACGCGTTTATATTTCCACGCTGATTTCCATAGTTTTCCGGACGAGAGGTCACCAGGTTAGCAATGAATACATATTAATTTTATGGCGTGGTTTCGATATTATAAATTATTGGGTCGGGGAGATTGATTAAGTTATGATCGGTGTTTATGACAGCTTGGAGTGATAGAGTTAAGGTATTTTTTGATCAAGAGTGGAAATGTAACTAAATTTTCATTGTTATTTCTTGAGTTTTTCATTTGGTTTGATATTTGAACGCCAAAAATATTTTTTTCGCAAATTTAACATTTTATTTGGACGTTTTTTTTTAATCCAGAAAAAAATTAAATTAGAAAGGCAAATATACCGGGTGGTTCAGTTTGGTGTTCGCGCCCCTATATCTCCTTTATTTAAAAAAATTTCTATAACAAACTATATACTTATTTAAATCGCCTGTTAAACTACAATAGATGACGTTTCCATTTCAACTTTGTGATGACATGTGTCAAAATTACGACAGTCAATTTTTTTTTTTTCAAATGGTAGCCTATACTTTTTATTGCTTATTCTTGTAGAGGTTTATTTTCTACATTCGACTACCTAAAAACGTGTTCTCTTGAATAAGAAAAATCGAAGAAAAAAAATGATATAATTTTGTTAAGTATTTTATTAAGATAGTCATGGAAACAATTGAATTTTGGCATTGTACGTCAAGTAAAAAGTGTGAAATTTTTTGTAGCGTTGCTTTTAATTGTTAAATTACAATTAGATACCTATAAAATGGCAGTTCGCTCAAATGTTTCGCCAATTTTGCAAACATTTTATCTGATGGAACCGGCCTATTTGGAAAGCGAGCATGATACAAGCGCTTGGAAGCTGTACTATTTCTTCGGCCTTCTCCATAAATTAAAATCATCTCTAACTTTTCTTGATTAGAGTAAACTGACATTTTATAGGTATCTAATTGTAATTTAACAATTAAAAGCAACGCTACAAAAATTGCACACTTTTTACTTGACGTACAATGCCAAAATTCATTTGTTTCCATGACTATCTTAATAAAATACAAAATTATATCATTTTTTTCTTCGATTTTTGTTATTCAAGAGAACACGTTTTTAGGTAGTCGAATGTAGAAAATAAACCTCTACAAGAATGAGCAATAAAAAGTATAGGCTACCATTTGAAAAAAAAAATTGACTGTCGTAATTTTGACACATGTCATCGCAAAGCTGAAATGGAAAAGTCATCTGATGTAGTTTAACCGTCGATTTAAATAAGTATATGGTTTGTTATAGATATTTTTTTAAATAAAGGAGATATAGGGGCGCGAACACCAAACTGAATCACCCGGTATAGTACCTATTAGATAATTTAAAATTTCTAGATACTTTAAATACTTTATATTCTCTGATTTTTCTCAAGTTTTTTACATTATCTAGATCATTCAGATTCTATACATTTTCTAGAATTTGTGATTCTTTATATCTTTAAAATTGATAGAATCTTATTTTCTGCTTCTTTCAAATTTTATAATTTCTAAATTGCCTAAATGTTTTGATGGTAGCTAGAGATTTCAAGTCTATAAATCCGGTGGAAATTTCGATTCCATTTGGACAATTTAGATTTTTTTACTATTTTGCTTTTATATTCCTCAGTTTTCTTGTACCTGTTGAACATTCGCATCTTTTAAATGCTTAATTTTTTTTGTATTTCTTATTTTCTCTGATGCTGTTATGTACATGCCATTCTATAGATTCTTCTGATTCCCAATTTTTTTTCTACTTCGGGTTGCTAACCGAATCATTAAAGCACCCAAATTGAGTGCTCTTATGAGCCAAACGGGTTTCATAATAGAATTGGTGAAATTTTTGTTACAAGGTTGGTAGACGTGACGTCACTTGCAAATCTTGCAATGCCAGTAATGTTAATAAATTAAATTAAATGTCAGACAAACGCGAAAAGCGCCACAGGTTGTCATGGCAACCTGATGATACCAACTGCGACAAAAGTTACTAGATTTTTGAGAATCATTATTTTTGTTAAAAAATGGAAAAAAATGGGCCGAAGTAGAAAAAATAGTATAAAACACACGTTTCATAAATCGTTTTGCCGCTATCGTTGCTTAGAAAACTCGTTTTCGACTCGTTTTCTAATTTTGGAATTCGTGCGCCAAATAACGTCTTATGAAACTTGTAGTTTAATGTACTATTAGAATTGGTGATTCTTTAGATTTCTAAAATATTAAGAGTTTTTGGATGATTTGTAGATTCTTCAGCTCTTTTAAATTCTTATATTTATGGTATACTTCGATTTATTCTTCTTCTTCGTTTTCTAAATTCTCTACACACGCCTAATTTTTCATGTACTTTTTAGAATGCTCATATTTTTACTTTTAGCTGCTTTCAATTCCTCCTTCTACAAAGACATCTTAAGATTGTTCAAATTTTATACATTTCTTAGAAACATAGATAATTGCCTTTTTTTTAATTTATAAATTCTCCCAGATTCTCTTAATACCCCAAGATTACAATTCTTTAAATGCCAAAAAGTCCTTTAGATTATCATAGTTTAGATTTTTTAAAAATTTTGAATTTTTAGAATGTGTCAAGTTTGATATAGATTTTTTTTATTTTTTTTTAAGGATTTTTGGTGTGCTTACATCTCTTGGACGTTTTAGGTCTATAAATTCTTTATATTTAGTTACCTTTTAAATTTTATAGATTTTCTAAATTTCTGAAAATGTTCGGCATTTTTAATTGCTTGAATTCTTCAATTTTTTTATTTTGTTTAAATCCTCTAAATTTAGGGGAATTGTTCAGTTTTTCTAGATATTTTATGTCCATTTTATGATATGCTGGTTCTTTGATTTTGGCGCACAAATTGAACAGTAACATTCTACAATCTTTACAAGATTCTAATCTAAAGTTTAAAGTTTTCTAATTTCAAGGCTTTTCTAGAACTTTTCAAAAATTTAAAATTTTTGTATTTCTTAAATTTTCATTAACCGCTCATTGCTCTTCTTTCTAGATTTTCTTAGTCTTCTTAATTATTAATGTTCTCAAAATATTCTAACACTTTTTGGTTGATCAGAGAATCCAACGTGTCTGAAATCAAAAAGCCAAAGAAATTCTAATATTCTACTCAAATTCTTTGTTTTTTTTTAGATTATCTAAATCCTACAGATTTAACAGTTTTTTTTTAAATACTTAAAAAAATAGTAGTATATTGTTTCAATTTAATAGCTTTCCAATAGTCTATAGATTCTTATTATTTTCAAGTTCTTTAATTTTGCAATTTTTGGACACTTTTGACGTCTTCTAGATTATTTAGATCTTTCATATTTTGTATTCTTCTAATTCCTAATTCCCTAATTAATTCAACTCTTTCCTAATTCAATAAATTTTATTTATTTACATTCTTTGATTTTTTTGTCTTCACTTGTTTTTCACTCTTGGAATCCTCCAAATTTTATTAACTTATTAGACCTCTGAAGTTTTTTGATATTCATTATGAAATTTCAAGTCTTTTCTCAAATTTCTGTACCTATCGATCCTCTTGAATTCTTTAATGTTTCGACGTATTTTTCTTCGGATAACATTTAGGATCTGCAGATTTTTAGAATTTTTTACATTTTTATGAGTTTATATGCCCCGGACTCTTTGTACTTTGTAGGCATTTTATAAATTGTTTCAATTTGTTGTACTTTTTATATTGTCGTACTTTGTTAGATTTTCTAGATTCTCTACCAAATTTCTAAAAAATTGTAATACTCTAGAATTTCAAATCCTTTAGATTTCTTATCGTTTTGATTTTCATAGTCTTAAAATTTTTGAAATTATTATTTTTTTTACAAAATACCAATTCTTAAATTTGGTATCATTTAATCAGTTAAATTCTAGATTCTCTAAATAATCTACACATTTTCATTTTCAATTTGTCTCTAGAATTTTAAAATTCCAAAATTAGAAAACGAGTCGAAGACGAGTCTTCTAAGGAATGATAGCGTCAAACGATTTATGAAACGTGTGTTTTATACTATTTTTTCTGCTTCGGCCTATTTTTTCCATTTTTTAACAAAAATTTTTTTGTATTCTTTAGACTTTTATTATCGATTCAATGCTTCGAATTTTTAAGAGCTTCTAGATTTTCTAAATCCACTTTGCTACCTTAATCTTGAAAAGTTAGATATTTAAATTTTATATGTTTGCTAAGTTTTTATATATATATATATATATATATATATATATATTGATCTTACAAATTTACTAGATCCTGCAGCTTCACTAGATTTAAGATTTGTCATTTTTTGAACTTTTCGAGTCCTTCAGACTTTTTATATTCTCTAGATTTTCTAGATGATTTCTAGATTCTTTAATTTTTTAAAGTTTTCGATTTTGTAACATTTGAACACTTTAGATCTACACTATCATGATTCAAATTTTATATTTTTGCACTCTCAAGTTTTTGAATTTCTTTATCAATTATACAATTTTCAGTCCTTTTGCATTAATTTTGTTAAATATTTTTTGAATATTCCAAGTTATTTTAAATTTTATATTGTCTAGACTGTCTATTTCAGTAATTTTTTAAATATTTGCATTTTTTCAATTCTTAAAGTTTATTTCTCTGTTAATTTTTTTGCATTCCTGGAATACTGAAAATTTACAACTTTTTTAAGTTTTCTAAATTTTTGGATATTTGTTGTACATTTCAATTCTTTATATCTTTTAGAAACTTGAAGTTCCATTTAAAATCTTTAAATGTTTAAGATTTTTTTTTCTTGTTCTGTTTACAGTCTTTACATCTTTTAAATCTTTTGGATTTTTTTTTTAGATTTCATAATTTTAAACTTTTTTAAATGCTCGATCTTTCTCAATTTCTAGATTTCTTAGGTTTTCCAAACCTCAATTACTTCTAGATTCTTTACATTTTTAGGTTTTGATTTTGTATGCTTATTTTTTCAAGATCATCTAAAATGAATATCTTTTATGTTCACAAATCCATTCTATGATATTTAATTTATTAGATCATTTTGTAACCCTTGCCTTTTTTAGATCTTTTGAACTCTCTAGATCTTTTGATTTTTTTTTATTGATTTTATGTCTTAAAATCTTTACATCTTGTTATTGTATCAACCTTATTTAAATATTTACTCTTGTGTGATCGATATTAATACAGGGTGATCAACAATGACTGAGTCTGTTGGTATTAAAACAATTGAAAAATATGGAGGTTTCTTTTGCGTCACAATTGGCGACCCTGGTGTTTTAAAATCAAACAACGTTAAAATGACAATGTCAAAAATTTTAGGTTATGTTTTAAGGTAAATCGGGTTAATAGGGGGAGGGAATCTAATTAAATGTAAAAAGGATTTTAATGAAAGATATTAGGAAAAAAGATATTGCACCCCATTGTGATCCAAACACATGTTGACTCTCCTTTTTAGGCTCTCAAAAACATTAATCAACATTTGCTGTGTGTGCTGTTGCCGAATCCTGTTGAAAATGGCCATAC
The DNA here is from genome assembly GCA_030157275.1 of Cynaeus angustus. NCBI lineage: Eukaryota > Metazoa > Arthropoda > Insecta > Coleoptera > Tenebrionidae > Cynaeus > Cynaeus angustus. The sequence goes on from CM058065.1 coordinate 13,784,865, forward strand.
TCAGTATGGTTTTCGCACTTATTTTCGAGGACTCTGATCCATTCTATTTCAAATGTCTTCGACTACTTCTTCTGTGAGTGTCGATGGTCTGCCAACGGGTTTTGGCTTTTTTAACGTCACCTGTTTTTAGATAATGGTCAACTAATCGCATGCAATGCTGTTTGAAAACAGGCAAGGTCCCAAATTCTTCCGGGAACATGCCCCGAAATTGGTTGTACGCATCTTCCAAAGAATACTACCAACCATTAACAGCATCCTCCACTCCGGTGCGAAAATACGCCATCCCAATAAAATTATCATGTTCCAGAGTAAAAACCATGTTAAAATTGATAAATTACTTGTCAACACTGTCAAAAGTGACAGCAGCAAATACGTTTAGGTTAGGGAGATACCAATATCCTTCAAATTTTCATTGTTGCCAACAGACTCAGTCGTTGTAATTGGCATGTTTTAAATCACGCCTGAAAGTTTCAAAAATATTTCCATCGTTTGTTCCAATTCAAAGAAATTAAATTAAATTTAACTTAAACACTTGAACCTATAATCCTAAGTGGTTCTGTTGCTCCGCCATTTTTTTATCTTTTTTCTTACTAGTAAAAATACAACGCTATCACCTCATTTTAACCTAGAATTTGGCCACATAACACAAAAAATAACAAACAATTTAAAAAATAAAGAAAGTTTCGTGTCCGACCCGAAAGTAAAAGTTTGGCTCCGAGCCCATCGAGATAGGGTCGTTTGTGACGTCACGCATCCGACAATTAGTACATTCTTGTAGAAAGCTATTAATTGACCTTTTTAAAATAGTTGGAGGCAAGAATTACCGAAAGTGTGTCGATTTTTCAAGATAACAGTTTCTTCAACTCTTATATAAAAAAATAATAAGAAAAGTTGGTACCGCTGCATCCGTCATTGTAGCCATCTCTAAGTAAGCAAAAACGGGACTTTATTTGTTAGTCGAGACCGCATTCTGACATTTTTGACAGAAGCAAAATAAAAGTCACGGCCACATTATTAAATCTTTTGTTCAGCCCAGCCTACTAGATCAGCGAAAGTTAGCGGTAATGGAGGACATGCAGGTGGGACGAAAAATGGCTTAATTTAATGAGATTGACTCTTAAAAATTGAATTTGTAAAAATTGAAGACCGCGGTTTACAGTTTGATCAACTTCTATTGTAGTCCCCGTAAAAGTCCTAAAACTTCATTGATTCGCTAACCACAAACTCTTATCTGTCACATTCTTATCTATAATCCACTAACCACAACCGATAACAAGATTACGGTACTCACCGCTCGTGCTTTGATTGTCCAAAGTATTGAACCTATTGTCAGTAGCGTCGGGAGAATCCGGACTGGGAGGGTGATCGGAACCGATCCCTGAACTGCCGCCGCTGCTTTCCAGTCGACGATCTTTCACATTTTGACCGACAATGTTGGCGTTGAGGCAGCGGCGGAGTTCTATTCCTGTAAGGTTGCCTTTTTGGCGATGGACAGTGTCGTAGTCACGTGGAGGTAAAAGAATGGGGACGTTGTTTTTGTTGAGTTTTTCGCGAAGTTCCGCCGCCACTGAGTCGTAGAGAGTTGTGACACGAGTGGTTTCAACGGCATATCTGGAAAAAAATAGAAATCAATCAACAATTAGTTCACGAGGGACATAGTCGTTATTATATTAAGGAGTCTGTAATTACAAATGTAAAACAAGTCACGCCAATAATATTAATCAATAGTCCTCTCAATGTCAGACAGCGACATAAAAACCACTGACCGCAAAGAGAAAATTTGAATAATTGCTACTTAGCAATTAAAGTAGGCGTGATATTTGTTGTGGCATATGATTCAATAAAAACGAAGCAGGCTTTGTAAGATCTAACCTATTGGTAGTTCCGTCTATATGTTGAAGTATTTTTGACAGTTTGAAGTACTAGTAAAATTCATTTCTATTCGTCCACTTCCTAGTGTAATTTTTTTAAAATTAAGTGGTGTAAGTTTGCCTTTACGGAGTTTGGAGAATAATCTGTCATCTGTCACATCAAGGCATAGTGCAAGGTTATGTTTTTTTTTTATGTGCATTAAATGTCAAACTACACTTGCAGTTAAAAGCAGCCGAGCAGAGCTGCCAATTTACACCGAAATAACTACTGCAATGTAGCAATACCAACCTTACTTTTTATTCAGTGGACAGATACAAATAAATTCAACTATATGTTGACATACCTAAAATGTCAAAATCGACAGATAACAGTGCAGCCAACATGTAAAATAATCTAGAGACTACTAGATGATTTCATGAATTTTTTAAAAAAACTACATTTTTTCTTGCTGAATAACCACGAAAAATCTAATAAAATTGAAGATGTGGTAGTAGCTTGACAAAATGAGGAAACAGAAAGTGCGTGTGAGATTTTAAATAAAAGTGATGAAAATATTTACATCGTTGATAAAGATTTCACAATAATAACAGTGTGCTTCAACAAATTATGTTCTTGGAGAGATGAAAAATTAATGTGTTGACACACAAAAACCTTAAATTTCAAACTTCGTGACTTAGAATTTTAGTACGGCTCAATTAAAAATTGCTAACATTGTCACGATCACATATGTTGCCGATAATTTTAGCAATTAAATATCTGATTTTTATCGTCTTGAAAATCTAAGTCGTGTTATTTATTTATTAAATAATTGGTACCGATTTTTCTCGTATTGACATATTTTAATTAGCTATGAGATAAAAAGAGCAATTTTTTATCATTTCCAAAAAAAAAAACATTCCAGGTTGAAAAATCGTCCCAAAAATGTCAAAATGTTGACAAGAGAGTTTTTTGTATAGAAATTTCAAATTTTTAATTTCTAGATTTTTTTTTAGTTTCAAAAATGTCAATAATAATATTTATTTTACAATATTTTCTAAAAAAGACTACTTTCTTGTAAGAATCCGAAAACACTTAAAAATAAACGTTGAAATTTATTTTGGAAACCAAACCAGTTGTTTCAATTTTTAATTTTTTTGTTTTTTTTTATTCATATCAATTTTTCAAAAACTGACCATTTTTGACAATTTTTTCAAACTAATTATTGGAGAAACCTCTCGTTCATAAAAAACGAATTTGTGAAGACACCGAGAAAAATAAAACTACAAAGTTCAATTAAAAAAATAATGATTTCATTTAGTCATATTTAAAAATGTTTTAAATCTTAGACGTCAAATTTTAAACAATCACACCGTTAAAATTTTGTGTCGCTATTTCCGCTTATTTCCGTTTTTACCGCATTTCAGATCTATTGCTGTCATACTAAAACCATCGAAAAAAAGTGACCAATTTTTCACACATAAAATTGACCTTTGACGAATTATTTTGTGAAATTTTATTACTACTCAATAAAACGCGCAGGCAAAAACAAGTTTTAATAAATTTGGTTATTATTTAATGGAATTTTAGAATTAATTAGCAGTTAGTAATTTATTAATTAGCAAAAATTAACTTGCAAAACACTTTTTTTTTAATTAAAAACTTGTAATTAATTGTAATTAAAGGTGCTGTAAACAAGAGAGACAATATAATAAAAATAATATAAAAAACTAGGCTTCGCAACGGAAGTAAAAACTATAGACAAATTTTTTTGAAACAAACATATACTTTAAAACAAAATGAATATCCAGAAAAACGACGTAAATTGTCGATAAAAAAATTCTTGGAAAAATAAAATGATAAAAAAAAATGAGGATAATAAACAAAAAGGTAATAACAATACAGTAAAACTAGAAAGAGGTAAAAGGAGACGAAAGCCATCTTGACGAAGACGTAAGATAACAGATCAAAAAACCTACGAAGAAATTCCAACTTTAAATTTGTAATGTCATTAGAGATATTAATAAGCCACCAAAAACATGCATTTAAAAAAAAATGCAGATATTATGCTTTGGGCAGTAATTTTTAATCTGGTTTTACCAAAAAAATTTAGTTGGGTTAGCTAAATTATGTGCAAAAAATGAAGAAGATTTTTGTCACCGGGAGAGAATTAATAAATAAGGAATAAATCAATAGCGTTCAATCTTATAAACTTATAAACAAATCATTCGTTACAACAAAAAAGTAACAAAACAGAAGTACAACAATATAATTTTGGAATGAAAGATAGTGCTAGCCAGAAGCACGTTGAGTCTAAAATTTTGATCTGATATTGATGAAATATTTGATAACAAAAATGCTTCGCATTAAAGACGAGCTAGATGATTAAAATAAGATACGAAGGGAATTAATTCTAATACATTTATCGAAAAGAAGGAAAGAATTAATATCAACAGCTTTTGAAGCAGAAGGCATTTTTCATTGTTGTAACTGCGGAAAAAACAATAATAAAAAATCAGAATGTTCTCAAAAATTATAAAACACTAAATGGTTAAAGTCTAATAATTTTCAAAAAGAAGAAAAAAATTCAAAACAAAAAAGTGTTAATGACAGAGAATAGATTTAGTATAAAATTTAAATAGATAAAAAGAAGATGTAGCAAAGAAAACAAGACGTAAAATAGACGTAAATATAAAAAATAAAATCAATTTAACAAACCAAACTAAAATAAGAAAAGCAATGAACAGAAAACGATAGATCAAGAAACCGAAAGCAACAAATTTGAGCAAAATTTTTTATAAAAAAAATAATATTCCACTAAACAAACGCCAAATGGACAGTGTCTTCCATTTAAAGCAAATATTAGAAAATAAATCGTACATTGCACATTATGAAAAAGTTATATTATTTGACTCGCGCAGCTGTGACTTGGCAAACAAAATAACGCTTTTCGTAACTGATTATGTAAATAGTTATTACAGGTTAAAGATGGACAAAAGCTACAACAGAGAAAATTGTCCACAATTTAAAAGTACGTCCTTGCGGTCCTGAATATTTCTATTCATTATCCGGGTCGAATGATAATGAGAGAATGACCGAATTATAGGAAATCGTATAATATTCGCACTCTCTTGAGTTCCACGAAAATCCATAACTAGTAATTTTTTCTTCTACAACACCGTCTAATATTCAATTTCTTGTTAAGAGGATGCATCTAATGTGTCAAGTCTTTTTATTATGTCCCAATCTTTAATTTCATTGCAAACATAACCTTTCAAAACAATTGTCAACGGTTGTGAAACTTGTTAATTATTTTTGATAAAACGAGCGTTTCTAAGACTCTACAATACTAAACAATGACGTCACTTTAAATGAGTAAACATTGAACTAGACTATATAATCAAAAAAGGCGTCTAGTGGGCTTGCATTATTTCGTCATGTTGGTAACATAGCAATTATTGTTTAGCCTCAAACTGTCAAAAAGACAGTTGATGTAACAGGCAGAGTTGCCCACACAAATCAAATTTCACTACTTTATTTAGATCATATATTATTTCTAATTCTAGCTTTAATTCTGCAACATATCTATTTGGTATAATTAAGGGTATTTGATTCCGCCATTTCGAAACTTATTATTTTGTTTTTATAATCCATTTATTCTAATTTGTGCGAAACAATTACAGTATGCAAAATTTCGTACAAAACGTACATAAATCAAGTTAGTAATACAGTGGAGATCATTATAAAAAATATTTAATGAATAAAACAATAAAAATCGTGGTAAACTCTTCGTAAATTCGTAATTTCTCAGGTTTTGAGGTTTAGAGTTTTAATTTTCAGGATGGCCACATTTTTAAATGCTTAGATTCTTGAATTTGTAGGGTTCTTAAGTTTTAAGGCTCAAAGTTTCTCAAATTTTAAGATTTTCTGTTTTTTGGTTTTCAAATGTTTAAATTTTGAAATATTAGACTCAGGTTTACAAGTTTTCAGGTTAGCTCTACTTTCTTCTTTTAGACTCCTCAAATTTCGGAATTTTATATTTTTCGTTTCTAAATTCTTATATTCTAAAATTCTCGCGTATTTAAATTTTCCAGTTTCTAAGTTCGGTTTCGGGTGGCCGATTTTTCAGATTCTAAAATTCTTAGATTAACTCAGTTCTTAAGTTCATAGATTTATAGATTCCCAGAGTTTCTAATTTTCCAGATTCCCGGGTTCTAGCATTTTCAGATTATTAGATCCCCAGACTCTCGGGTTCTCAGATTCTTACAATCCCAGATTCTTATATTCTAAGATTTTCAGATTCTTCATTTTTATTCATTCATTTTTAAACATTTTTTGAATTGCATTTTCTAAAAACCCAGAAATTTTTAACCTCCAAAACAAAGGTTAAAATTATTTTTTTAAAATCATCTATTTTTTCATTAAATGCTTTAAAATATCTACAATTTCAAAATTAAATAAAAAAAGTTTGAAAACTTTTAAAAGAAGTATGTTTATTTTTAAATATGTAAGATTTTAGGTGTCATTAAATTTTTAAAAGCTTTAGGAGATTTTGAGATTACAATTTAAAAAAACTCCAAGCACTCTATCGAGATACTTCGCCAATTTTTGAGATTTTAAGCGGTATAGGTAGACCAAAAAATAAAACATTGGTGAATCAAAACCAAGAAGCTATGAAACCAAGACGTAGAAGTAGAACCAAGAAATTAGAAAAACTGAAAATTTGACACTAAGGATAAAACTAATAATCTTAGAACCGGTAAAATTATAAACTGAAAATTTAGAATAATAGAAACTTTGAAAAATGAACTCTAAAAACTATGGCTCTAACAATCTGAGCACTTGACAATTTGAAGATCTAACAACCTCTAATAATCAAAATATTGCTTGCCTCTTAAATTCTCAGACCCTAAGTATCTGGTAACGTAGAATTTTGAAATCTTAAAAAACTGACTAACGTTGTAAAAATCTGAACACATTAAGACTTCAGAGTATCTAAAAATCTAAACACCTAGAAACTCCAAAATATCTGAAATTTTGAATTCTTTAAAGTCCAAGAAATTTATAAATTTAAAAGCTTCAAAGCTATAAAGCTTTTAGCTGGAAGTACTCATCTAGTGCTCTAGTTATAAATTTTCCTTTTTGGCGACAAAAAACCTGAAAATCTATGACAAAACTTACAATTAGAATAAAAAGTAATTGATCATCAACACGCTGCAAAATTTAAGTTTCGTACGAAGCAACAATAACTTTTCTCCAAAATCAGTTATAGCACCAAATCATGCCGAGAATCAAATTAAAGTTTACAACTCAATTAAGATATACTGAATGACATCAGAAATGCAACACCCAGAAATAACAATTCCTTTTTGATAATATTTTGTGTATAAGTTTCACATTCAGAAATTAGATTGTAATATAAAAACTACAGCTCACTATCTCCAACAGATTTTGTGCAAAAAATTCTTTACCTCTTATTTTCTGTCTTCCATAAATTAAAAATCATTCCTAGTTTACAAGTTTGTAGTCTGTAGTCTCTAGGCACCTGTCATAACATGGTGCCCAGAGCACGAAGCCCTAGACAATTCACCACCTTACGTGACCTTTGTAGAGGTAGAATTGTTGGGCTCTAGGAAGGTAGTTTTCCGTTCCATGAAACTGCTCTGCGTTTAAATCGAAACATGAGCACTATGATTCGAGCTTTGACATGGAATGAATATGGCAAAGAAACAAGAAGTAGACCCCATGGACAACCTAGACGAATCACAGAACGCCAAGATCGTCGGCTGAGACTCATGGGCCTAAGAGACGGATTTGCCACAAGTCGGCAGCTGGGAGACCAATGGTTTTCTGAAGAGGGTAGACCGGTTGGTCTGTGAACTTTATATCGGCGGATCAGGTCTTTTGGGCTGTATTCATATCGTCTGCAGTTGGTCTTGCCTTTAACTCCTGCACACCAACGTCAAAAGTTGGATTGGTGCCAAGAACGCCAAGGAGAAAGAGACGAATGGGAGAGGGTTGTTTTTAGTGATGAAACGCACTTCTGTCTAGGGATGATGCATGATGGCCGTAGACGAGTGAGAAGGCGTCGTGGAGGAAGGTCCAATATTGAGCTTGCTGTTGAAAGCCATGTACACCGTACTGTAGGAATAAAGATTGCGGAACGATTGCCCGCGGTAGCCGGTCACCTTTGGTGTTTAGCCGAGACAACATGACAGCAGCTCGTTACGTTCAAGACATCATCTAACCTTATCTTCTCCCATACTTAGATAGACTTCGAAACTTGTTATTCCAGCAAGACAACGCACGTCCTCACATAGCACAACGAACCACAGACTTCCTTGAAGGCGCAGGACTGACCATTTGCCCCCCAGATCTCCCGACTTAAATCCAACTGAGCACATTTGGGATATTATGGAAAAAACCTAACGACTTTACAGAACGTTCCATAGACGTTAGCTAAACTACAGCACGAAATTCAACTTACTTGGGACAAACTACCTCAGGAGGAAATCGATAAACACATTATCAAGTTTTTTTTTTCTGTTTGCTTATTCTTGGGGTTGACATTTTAATCAGATGTTTAGCAACTTAAGACTAATAAATGACAATAAAACCAACTTAAAAAATGGTTATTTTAAGTTGCATTTCTAATGTCATTCAGTATGTTAGTGACCACTTGCACCAACAATTTGCGGAATCATTTAAAATTAAGTAGGAATTTCCTAAAAACCAAAAATACTATTGATTGAACTAAATTGAATAAAGGGTAGTGAGTAATAAAATAAGGGTAACTTTAAACGAGCGCCACTGTCAAATAAAACTAACTATCGTAAATTCACTTTCAATTGAATTTCATTCTTCTCTCCAGTAACCATAACTTTGTGTGGGAAAAAAAACTGATCAACACACAGCAAAAAGTATAGTTTTGCATAAATAACAATTTGATTAAGTCTGCACTCGTTCTCGTGCTAATAAATATTAAAATGTGGGTAATGAAGGAAGTGAGACGGGTCACGTTCCCACTGGAAAAATACTAATTATTTAATAATCATTATCAATTATTTATACGTTGATATATGTATCGGTTTTAATATATCTGTCTATAAGATAGATCATTTTTCCAAGACAGGAAATACAGAGACGAATCATTGAAGAGTAAAATTGCCCAGAACAAATCGTTCGTGAACTTAGAAAACAGCAAATTTGGCATCAAGAGAAATTCGCTAATTTATTAGAAACATTTTCAATTTTTTTTTTTTCTAGAATTTACAAGTCTCCAGAAAATTCTAATCTGTAAAATTCTTTAGAATTAGAAAAACATTTAATTTTTTTCTCTCAATAACATAACTAGAGAGCGGATTTATATGTGCTAAAAACTAGCAATATAAGTTTTTTTTATGCGATTAAAAAAGTAAATATATGCGATAAAGATGTGTCAATATGGACAACATATGCGGTAAAAATATTTCTTAAATATGAATTACATACGCAAGTAAATAAACAAATTATTTTTAAACATTTCTTACATAATTATTACGATTTTTAAGTACCAAACACAATAATTTTCAAACACTATTATAAATTATGATTATGATAATAGATAAAAATAACATTATTTTTTAATTTATTTTACAATTAATGTGTGGAATTGCAATACACAACAAGAAGATGATTTAGATTTTCTATTGTCAAGTTTTGCCTCTTGTCTGTAAGCACATTTTTGTACATTGAGAAGGAACGTTCTATAATACATCGCAAGATGTGATAGGCGCATACTTCATTAAAGCTACATCTGAAGGATTTATATCGAAATCATCTACATGAAATCCTTTTAAAATTGCAGAGATTTTTGTAATTTTTTGATATCCTAGGTCTCGAAGTAAAACATTCTCAAGTTTGGTGACAATTTTTTTACCTAAAGCCACAGATATCAATTTCAAATTATCCGACGCATTTTCTAAAATTTGGAGAGCGTCACTCAAAAGCATTTGTGAAGTTTCCAACTTCTTTATTGCAGAAAATAAAATAGAAAGATGTGCTTTAATAAAAGTTAATCGTTGTTCATACTTAAACATAAAAATAATTTGACGAATGGAAATGCGGTTACTTACACTAAATATGGACAATGTATGCGGAAATAGGCAGACATATGGATAATAAATATTTATGCGGTAAAAACTTAAAACATTAATTTATATGCGAAATAAAAGTTTGTGGCTAAGTTCTTTGTTATAAGAAACGTAAAACTGCAATTCGGCAACTGCAACGGGATAAAGGAATAAAACATGTAAATACATAGAAATTCGCTCTCTAAACATAACATGTGTGTAAGTAAATTTTATCGCAGATAACGATTCAGTTTCTTCAAATTCTGTAAAATTACCGAACAGGTCTGTCAAGGTTTTCAAATTAGATTCTCTAAATGAAATCTTTTAGTTTAGATTTTTTGCTAAATTGATTAGATTATTATCAGTATTCCAATTTTGCAGTTTCTTCAAATATTTCGAATTCTAGTTTACATGTTTCAAATTCTTCAAATTTGACTCTTCAAAAACAATTTTTTCAAAGAAAATCTTTTAAATTCTGCAAATTCTTGATTCAAATTCTCCAGAATAAATTTGTTAAATAAAATTCTTTATAATCTTTAAATTTTATCTATTTTATGAGACTCTTTAGATTGAGATCTTTAGATCAGATTCTTCTTATTCTTCAGATTCTTCAGTTCCTACAAATGAGATACTCAAAATTCTTTAGATTTAAAAAAAAATTAACTTCAGCTTCTTGAAAATTGTTAATTCAAAAAAATTATTCCTTTAGTTTAGATTTTTTAGTAACGTTTTCTAAAATATAGTATTTGAACTATTTATATTTTTCAGATTCTTGAGCATTTAGGTTTTGCAGATTTCTTAATTTTCCTGAAATTTTTTAGTTTCTTCTGTTTAAAAACCTTCTTCAAAATATTTTTTTTTGATTTAGTATCTCTAAATTTTTTACGATTATATTGTTTAGATTCTTATCAAGATTTTTCAGCCTTTTGATTTAGTTTAGATTAGATGTTTTAAAATCTTAATTATATTTGATTCCTTATTTCAGCCTATTTTTTAGATTCTTCAGATGTTTCACGTTCTTTAAACTAAATTTTAAAAATTTTAAATAAAAATAATAAAAAAGTACATCTCGTAATCAGATTTTTTCTATACATGCTACATATTTTTTCAAGTCAGTAACGTTTTTAATTTCCTCTACATAAAAATGAAATTAATAATTTTTACAAGCCACAGGCGGCTTCCATCTTCTACTGAAGACCTTACGACCAAACAATAAGAGTAGTAAAATAAAGAAAGAAATATAAAAAGCCCATAAAATTTTTAATCACGAAACGTAATTACTTTTGCATTGCGTGACGAGTTTTTATATCGACAGTTTCCCTTTCATTTCAAAGTTCAATAACAGATCGAATTCACTTCTTCAACCGTTAAAAACACAGTCGATCCGTAAATTTTTTATGACCAAAAAATCTAAAGTTTACCTAGAAAGGTCTATCAGTAATTATCGCAAATGAACTAATAAATACGCGTTCGTGAAAATTTCACTTTACTCTTATTTATTTCTCCGTTCTTATCGAAACCAAGAATTTCCGCTTCACCGTCTTTACCTATTTCTTTCTCCAAGGCAAAAATTTGCATATAAAAGCCCCCGAACAATCGCCTTTCGTTTGCAACACCTTTTATTAAATTTAAGCAAACATCACAATCTCACAAAAAATAAACATCGACCTCGCCAGACAATACAATTATTCAATCAATAATGAAAGTCATTCAGTAATGCCAACCATGAAAAATTAACCTACAAATCTGCAAGAATAAACGATTACATTAACCCGTTGACACAAATAGCGAGGAAAATCTGAACCGAGTAAACGAAGAATTTATTTGTAGACATCTGACCTTTTTATGACGAGAACTGGAATAATAAGCCAAGAAATGAATTAAATCAAGAATTTCATCGAAGGTAGCTGGGTGCAGATGGCGTGTACTCGTCTAACGGCACGCTTTATTTTAATAACTGTATGGTTTTTGTGCTTTTTGAAAAGAAGGCGATGAAGAGGAGCATTGTGTGTTTTTTGCACGAGTGTTTGTATGTTCTATGCGAATCACGTGGACATTATACGAACAATAATATAAACAGAGTAACGGAACTTTTTGCAATACCAACGCCAACTTGTTGACCTTTTCTTTTTTCTGCTTTATAGTATTACTTTATTTGAACGTTTGCGGGTTTTAAACGGAAAAATTTGAACAACTGTCAAAAGGAAAAAAGACATATTTGTCACTTTCTTTCAATAAGCGAATGGTATTTTCACTTTTTTTATTCCATAGCTTTGATTAGTGTGACCTTGAAATAACACTTTCTGTTGTTTTGATTAATTTTTATTCTAACTTTTACTAAAACGAGATCATAAATATGTTACTTTTTGTTTGTTGAATGTTTTGTACTGAGTCTACAACTTTTTCTTTTCACTTTTACAAAATTTACATTTGTTGATGGCCAGGAAAAAAGGCGTTCAAAACTAAAGTTTTAAAATTTATCGACAACTGCTGCTTTTTGCTAGATTTCTTAATATACTTTAAAAATTCTTGGAGTTTCAAAATTCTGCAATTTTTTTAATTTTTTTGAGATTTTTGAGACTACAAATTCTGTTTGTTCATTTTTTTTTTTAATTCTTCAAGTCCACCAAATTACATTTTTAAATTGTCCAGAATCGTTTCATTCTAGATTAAATGTCTAAGTGTTAGATTTTCTTAAAGTCTGTTTTTAGATATTTTAAATTTTTAGAGTTTATAGACATTCTTCAATTTTGCACAACTTAATTTTTTTATTAGTCTACAATTTTTTAAATTTAAATTATCCAAGTTTTTCTCAGGACTTTCCTTTAGAACTCTCTAGTTTTTTACTATATCATTAGATAGATTATTATTATTATTATGTAGATTTTTCTGTTTTCTAAAATTATTCACATTTCAGATTAGGTCCTTCTAAATCTTCAAGTATGATTCTGCAAATATTCAACAAAAAAATAATAACAAATAACAATAGATTTTTCAGACAACTTTATTGAATTTATATACAGATTTTTTTGGGCTAAATTCCGTGTCTGCAGATTTTTGAAATCAAATTCATTAGATATGTTACGCTTTTCAACAAAAACGTTAAATAAATAACATTTCAGATCTTTTAATTTCTTTATTTGTATCGCTCTCTTGATTTAGATCGTCCAACTTTTACAAATTAGATGTTGCAAATTCTTTAGTTTTTTCGATTATCTATAAATATATCTTTAAATCTTTAGAATCTTGAAATTTGTTATTTAAAAAAATATATTTCTTTACAGCTAACATTCTATAAAATTATGGTACCAATATTTTGTTTTTTAGACTCCCCAGTTGGTTAGGAAGTTTCTTCAAAATATTTTCTTTTAATTAGTGTTCAAATTCTTTAAAACTTAAGTGTCTACGAATTTTTTTGAAATAAAATTTAGATTTTTATCAAAATCATTCAGCATTTTTGTTTGAATTTTTTTTAATTCAGATTCATTCAAATCTTTAGGTTCATTTTTTCATAACATTTACTAAATACTTTAAATTTTGTATATTTGATTCTTTAGTTTAGAATACATTCTTCAGTTTTTCAATTTCTTTAAACTGAATTTCTCAAATTCTTTTTTTTTAGTATAGTTTCTTTAGATTAAATTGTTTAGATTTCTCAATTTTCCATAGCTTTCAAAGTCTCCAGATGAGATTTTTCGAGCTATTTCTATTCTTCAATTTTTTAAATTTTTCAAATTTTTTTATTTTAATTTTCCATATCTTAAAAATACATTTTTTAGATTAGAATCTTTAATACGAATTACTTGGATTACATTTCTTAGATTATTAAATGTATTCAAAATTTTCAGGTCTATAAGTTTTGAAATAAAATTTTAAATATTTTTTTCCTACTTCGGGTTGCTAACCGACTCATTAAAGCACCCAAATTGAGTGCTCTTGTGAGCCACACGGGTTTCATAATAGAATTGGTGAAATTTTTGTTACAAGATTGGTAGATGTGACATCACTAGCAAATCTTATATTGTCAGTAATGTCAATAAATTAAATTAAATGTCAGAAAAACACGAAAATCGCCACAGGTTGTCATGGCAACCTGATGATACCAACTGAGACAAAAGTTACTAGATTTTTAAGAATCATCATTTTTGTTTAAAATTGGAAAAAAACAAGCCGAAGTAGAAAAAATAGTATAAAACACACGTTTCATAAATCGTTTTGGCGCACTCATTCCTTAGAAAACTCGTCTTCGACTCGTTTTCTAATTTTGGAATTCGTGCGCCAAACAACGTCTTATGAAACTTGTATTTTAATGTACTATTATTTATTATTACATTATATTTTATACTATCCGTCAAATTCTTCAAACTAAATAGTAAACATTTTCAGATATATTTACTTTAGATTTTCTAAATTAGATTATTTTAATTCTTCTAACTCTTTAGTTTAAATGTTCTTCAAATTAGATTAAGTAATTTAATTGAAATTAATTAATTAATTTTACTACTTTAAATTCTTTATACATTTTAGTGTAAACTAAAGTTAATTTTCCGTCTTTAAACTTTTTAACTTACACAGATTTTTTAGATTCTGTTGAAGTATTTTTTTTAGAACAGATTCAGTATTCACCTTTTATTTTATTTTATTAGCCGCCTTTCCAAACTCCACCAATTTGTTGATTAAAATCTTTCAGGTTCTTCGAACAAAATTCTGCAAGTTCCTTGTATTCTTAGTTTTCTAAATTAAATTTTTTATCATTTTTAAGTGCTTCTGACGTTTTTGTTTAGACTTTTTAGGTTCTTCAAATTAAACTCTTCATATTTTTTAGATTCTTTGTAAAAAAAAATATTTTATACAAAATTCTTATAAATTCTTCTGTTGACTAATTATTTAGATAATTATATAATCCACATCTTTAAGCTATTTTTATATAAATTCTTTAAGCCCTTGAGATTAGATAAAGACTTCTCTAGAATTTTAGATCTTTCAGGCCTTTTAAGCTCTTTATATGAAATTCTTTGAATTGTATTCTTTGATTTTCTAGATTACATTTTTGACTATTTAAATTATCCATTTTCTTTAAATTTTTGTTGATTTTTGTGACCGTTCAACTTATTTAAATTAAATTCCTTTGATTGATTTCTTTCGTTTATGTTCATTCTATAATTAAGATTCTTCAGCGTCTTTTCTTGTTTTAGATCTTTCAAGTTCTACAAATTACATACTGTAATTTTTTTTTGAGGTCTAGTTTCTTTTAATTAAAATTTTCCACGTTAGATTCTTTAGAATTTTTAAACTTTTTAAACTCTAATCTACATTTTCCAAGCTCTTTATGTTAAATTTAGAAAAGTTCTTTCATTTTAAATATTTCCATAACATTCTTAGATTCTCACCATTTGATTTAGACTAAAAAAATCTCTGAATAATTTTTTTAGATTCTTATCTGAACGCTAATTGTCACTTTAAATGTTCTAGGATAATCAAAATCTAATTAATTTTTTAATTAAATCCTTGATTTCAGACCTTTAAAATTAAATTCTTTACGTTCATTTTGTGACTTCACGTATCCTTCTAACACCTATATCTACTTCTACCCGGTAAAACTTGGCTTTCCATTAAAACTTTCGATAATCATCATAACGTGCTTTACTGAAAATTTTAGTCATGCGTGAAAACCTCAAATCTTTCCACGGTAACGCTGTAGCAAATCAAAACTTCATTAGCAGCGTTGTAAGAACAAATAGAGTTAAAAAGAACAAACACTTTAATGAAAGCTAGATAAGAAAGGCAACAATTCCAATTAGAGTGTTACGCTAATTAAATCGCATCCAAACGGTAGGCAAAATAAAGAAAATTGTAAACAAGAGTGAACAGTAAACTGTGAGAGCTTTTCTTGTGGTTATCGATTTTCCTGCTTGTTTTGTAGAAATGAGTTGGTTTTCCAATACTTTATGAAATAGAAATTAGTGACTTCCGCCTTTTACTTCACAGACTTGAAAAAAAAGAAAATGTCACGTCATTTAGAGGCATGAAATTGAAAATGTAACCCTGAGATCTAGGCATTCCTGAACTGTACAACCTCAAAAATCAATTAACTTTAGTTGCAGTAACAATCCCACGAAATGAAAGTTCAAAGAAATTTTGCAAATTTTATGCCATTCTTGCCCTAAAATGGCTCTAAAAAGTGCATCAGAAGCATAATCATTGAAATCACTTTTTTTGTATGCTGATTCGAAATTTAATGTGGCAGGTAATTTTATGCTCGTAATTCTTACTTTACATTGTAATTACTAAGCATTGACCGTGTGAGAGACTTCTATTAACATAAACGATTATTTTATGTAGTTATTCAATATCTGGGGCAAAACAACATAATTATACATCGTTTGAGCCAGCGTGTAGAGGCAAAGAAAGCAATAATCAGAGCTTCTTTAATCTGAGTGAACGCTTTCTTAGTTTAAGGATTCTGTAGTAATAAGTTTATTACGTTTATAATTGGTTCAAAATATTTTCATGTAATCGAAAAATTTTAATTTTTTTTGTGCTGTCTAACTCGTTGATCGTCAGTTTCCGTGTTTACCTCTTTTGACTGATTCGAGAAATATTGTACTTAACTATAAAAGCTCTTTTGATGACTGGAATTTTAGAAATTTATCAATTCTTAAAATTTTATATTTTTTGGATGACTTGCTTTTCGACATTCTCTAGGTTGCTTCAATGTTGCGGTTTATTAAATCTTGAACTTTCCTGGAATTATGCATCCACTACATTCTAGGTCTAAATTCTTTACAGTTTTTATATTATTTTTAATTTTTTTATATTTTTTGATTTGTTTAGGAGTTTTTCGGTTAATTAGTTTTTTTGTGTTCCTCCGATCTCTTGTAATCTTTAGATATATGGGTACATTCTAAATTCGAAATAGTTCAAATACTTTATCTTTTTTAGATAAATTGGAATTTTCGGTTTGCAAAGATTGTGCACTTTTGATGCTTTAGCTTGTTTTTTTGAATTTAAATTCTCTTGATTTTAAATTCTCTCTAGATTTTCTATTTTTTAAGCTCTTGTTTTTTTGTTTTTGATTTCTTTAATTTATATTAAGTGACATAGAAATAAGAACACCCAGTAATAATAAAGTCATCACAACAATTTTTGGTATACATGTGTATTAGGGTTAGATAAGTAATCGATCAAAATTTGGGAAATATCGAACTGCTAGATCAAGTAAAAAATTAATAATGCGTTGGGTCTCCACGATGTGCTATACACTCATTAAGACGTCTGGACATACTTCTAATCAGATGATCAATTTCCTCCTGAGGTGTTTCATCCCAGGCTACCTGTAACTCGTGCCGAAGTGCCGCCAGTGTTTGTGGAGGGTGGGGTAAATTTAGCAATCTTCTACCCATGATATCCCAGACGTGTTCAATAGGGGAAAGATCAGGCGATCTTGGCGGCCAAGGCAACAAATCCACTTGATTGTCTTCAAAATGATCCAACGTACGTCTGGCAACATGTGGTCGCGCATTATCTTGTTGAAAAAGTGGGTTGGGGAGCGTTCGAAGATAGTAGTAGTAGTACATGTGGTTCCACCACCTCCTGGACGTAACGCACGGCGGTCATGTTGCCTCTGATAAAGACCAAAGGTGACCTACTTCCATGAGCAATAGCCCCCCATACCATTATTCCAACAGTGTGGTGCACATGCCTTTCTACAGAAAATTGCAGATCTCGTCTTTCACCGCGTCGCCTTCTCACTCTTGCACGGCCATCATGCATTCCCAAACAGAATCTGGACTCATCACTGAAGACAACCCTAGTCCATTCTAGGTCCTAGTTTTGCCGTTCTCTGTACCAGCCCAATCGATTACGTCGGTGTATAAGAGTGAGAGGTAACACAAAATGAGGACGATATGAAAACAGTCCAAAACTTCTGATCCGGCGATAAACGGTTCGCATCCCGATAGGCCTTCCATGTTCTTCAAACCACTGGTCTGCAATCGCCGTTGTGGATGTGAAGCGGTCTCGTAGAGATAAAAGTCTAAAAGGGCGATCTTCGTGTTGTGAGGTTCTTCTGGCACGTCCTGTACCTCTCGCTCTTTGCGTACGGCCTTCTTGGTTTCATGCCCGACAACAAACTACCACCGTATTTAGGCTCCTTTACGTTCTTGTGGCAATCTCTGAAAGACAAACCAGCCTCTCGCAAGCCCACTATTCGCCCCCTATCAAACTGACTAAGTTGCCGAAAATTTTGACATCTTCTCGCTCTAGGCATAATGAACAGATTGTATCGTTTCACGACACTCAAATTCGCAAAATATTCATTATTACTGGGTGTTCTTATTTCTATGTCGCTTAGTATATATAAAATTTTGTATAGAGCTATATATATAAAATTTTGGAATTCTAAAATATTTTGTTTATTTTAAATAATCCTAAAAAATATTTGAGATTTTACTGTATTATTTATTCTTCTAGAGTTTTATTTTTTTCACTTTTTAGTTTAACTATCTTGGGCGTTTAAAAATTTCACTACCAATAAAGATCTTTTTGAACTTGGAAGAATTTTAGAACTATTGGTTAAAGTTTCCAATTTTCTCTTTACCTTTTGAAAATTTTGTGTCTCAACACTCGAAATATTAAACATCTTTAAATTTTATCAGAATCTTAACAACTTTTAAGACTCTTTAAAATTAAGAACTTCTGGAAGGTTGTAATTTTTAGATATTAAAAAATCTTTGCAAAATCTAAAATCGTCAAACATACTTTTGAGCAAAATGAACAAAAACTGTTGCTATTAAAATTATCTGTTTGAAATACTAAATATTATCTATAATCTGAAGTCTTTAGATCATTCACAGTTTTTAGATAGTTTTATATTTTTTATAATTGTTTGAATTCTTTGGATTATTTTTTTTACATTTTTTTCTTTTCACAAAATACAATTGTTCGTATTTCAAACGCAAAAAAAAAAATCGGTATCATAACAAAGTTTTGACTATCTTTAAAAGTATTGCAAAATTGCAAAATCTAAAGTCGATAAACACTTTTCGACAAAATTAGACAAAAATAACAACTTTTGCTACTAAAATTTCAAAATCTTTAAAGCGCACTTTTTTAATAAGAATCTATAATATAGAAAATCCCCAAATTAAAATTTTCATTTAAAATGAGGACTTGGAATTTTTTTATGTATTCTTACTCTTGATTTTCTAAATTAATGATAGTTGTATTTTCATACAAATTCTTTAGATTTTTTAAATTGAATCTGTGAAAAGCTTCCTGCAATTATTCATTTAATAAATTTTCTCAATTTTTCTCTCAATTCCTTGAATCTCTTGGATCTTCTGATTTTTAAATGTTGTTTTAAATACTTAATTTTTTTAAATCATTCGAATTGTTTTTGAATTTCTTTAACTGTTCAAATTCTTTAGATTATTTCTAATCTTAGCATGTTCGGATTCGGATTTTTTAATATCTTTTGTTGCTTTACACTTTCTGAAAACTTAGGTAATAGCTTCGTCATTCCAAGATGATTTAAGTTTAAGCAGAGAGTTATAAATTAAAACTAAGCTATACTGTACTGAATTGAATAAAATTAGAACAAAATTCACCGTCCAAGCCACAAAGTAGCTTCTTCTTATAAAGTATAGAAAATTTTTCAAAAAAAGAGAGAATTTCAAAAATCTTTAGAATCTCCCTTCAAAACCATAAAAAAATTGAACCAATAGAAGATAATTGACCATCTATATTATTCTCAAGCAATAAATAACGATTTTTTCTATTTTTTTCAGACATTTTTTTAATTCAAAATTACGAAGTGGAAATAATGCTGACGTATAATCGCCATATTGCGGTACAAGCTATTCAATTTATATTTAATTATTTGATTAGCTCTATTATCATTTTTTCCGTTTGTTTGCTTTTCCATAGAAATACCTATTGAATTTTCTTTGCGTATTCTACAAAATCTTACCTTTCTTCACTCGATTCGCTCTCTCTGGTACTCGTCCCAGTATCACTCCCCACCGAAGACTCCACTTTCTTCACCTCTCTCACCACCTTCAATCTCCCTTCAATCTCGGCAAACTTCTTCTGATTCTCCGGTCTTTCAATCAACACCATCAACTGCTGTTTCAACAAACTCGCCGTTTCCAAACTATCACATCTATAAGCATGCACGTGTAAAGGACACTTGGTCACCGGATTAAACAACAGCAAGATACAAGCGATGATATCCTCTTTCTGGTAAACACACGTGATAGTGTTATGAGGTATAAAGTGCTTGATGGTCTCGTTCTTGGGTTTTGACCCTTTTTGAGATACCACATTTTGGACGATTTTTAATCCTTTGTGAGATACTTGTAGAGTGACTTTGAAGGGTTCAACGTCTTTTTCGCGTTCTTCGAGATGTTTGATGACTGGAAATACGTAGTCGGATCCTCGTAAGCCTTTTGATTCTTTAGCACCCAGGAACCAGACGTAGTAGGAAGATTTTTTAATGTCTTTGCGAAGTTTTAGCGCCATTTTAAGGAGGTTGGAGCATGGTATGGCACGGTAAAAGGTCTTCAACTATCTGCAAAAACAAAATTAACGTAGGAATTAAGTGGATTAAATTTGGAACAAAGCGTATTCATTGTTGTAAAGAAAAAATGGTGAAAAAGAATTAAGATAAGAATGGACAATATGCGATAACGATTATTTTAGGTTATTTAAACTTCTCTATATTCTTTGCAGATTTTAGACAGTTTAAATTATTGAAACATTCTTCAATCTTCATTTTTTAATTTTCTCAAATGCTCACTTCAAATGTTTAATTTTTGTGATATTTTTTAATGTTGGGATTTTTTGTACAGTTGTAATACTTTTTTAATTAAAAAAAAAAATTCTAAATATATTAGGTCTTAGATTTGCTCCACATTCCTGAAATGTTTTATTTTATTTTTTAAAACTGTAAATTACCTTAGTTTTTTGTATGCGGTGTTTATTATTTATTATTCTTTGTCTTGTATTTTTAGTAATTTTAAAATCCTTGTGTCCAATCTTTTGCACTCCGGTTAATGATTTAAGATTTTAGATTTTCGTTTGCTCAAAAACACCAAATTTTGAATTCTTTAAAGTTTTTTTTTTAATTTTTCAAATTTCTTTTAAAGTGTTTATATTTGATCAATGAAATTCTTTGAATTTTCTGACTTTCTTAAAATGAAACAATAAATTCTTTGCATTTCTAAAAGTTACAATATTTTTATCTTACCATATTTGTCATTCTCTTTTTACTTAGATGCTTCGAATATACCAAATTTTCTAAATTTTTCAGATTTGTCAAAATGTTACAATATTTCAAATCTTTATGCACTATTTAAATATTTCTGTTTTCAGATTTTTTTAGATTCTTTGAACTATTCCGATAAACAATTTACAAATCCAATCCAATCTCTTTACAATTTTAAAGTTTTTTTTTTAAATGTTGAGAATTAAATTTTTAATATTTGTGTACAATCTTCGATATCTTTGCATTACTTGCGGCCTAAAAAACTAAATGTTTCAGATTTATTGAATGCAATCTCGAGTCTCTAAGTCCTATATAAAAAAAAAATGTGAAAAAAAATTCAAAATGTACAGGGTGGGTCAACTGCACTCAATTATTTTAAATGGACCGCTACTTTTTTGTTTACATATTCTTATTTGTTGGATTAAATGCTTTAAATGCATATTTTGTTTTTTAAATTTAGAATGCAAGATTGACAATTTATGACTTTTTTAGAAAATTT
This sequence comes from Cynaeus angustus, assembly GCA_030157275.1. Taxonomy (NCBI): domain Eukaryota; kingdom Metazoa; phylum Arthropoda; class Insecta; order Coleoptera; family Tenebrionidae; genus Cynaeus; species Cynaeus angustus. The sequence goes on from CM058065.1 coordinate 13,806,589, forward strand.
TGAAAATGTATTTATTGAATTAAGATACATTTTTAGCATTATTATTAGCAATTGTTTACTGAAAGGTAATAAACTAAAAAGATCATTGTTTTTTCGTATGGCACTAAGATTAGTTTGTGCCATCATGCACAGTGTTCACTAAAAACACTTGTTTTGCACAAGTTCGTTTTTTTTTTTTAATAAAACACCCTATATCTTCTTATAACATATTTTTTTTCCAGATCTTTCATTTCTTTTTGAAATATTGTAATTTTTTAAAAATTGTGTTAAAAATATAAAAAATATTCCTTAGAAGTGGATTTTAAGACCAATAAATTCAGTTGACCTAAGAGCTATATAAAAATGCTTCTCTGAAACGTATAAATTTCGGAATAAACCTTACATAACTTCATGTCTAAATGTTTTTAAGTCTTTAGATTTTTCAAATTTTTGGATTTTTCGATTTTTTTGAAATTTCAGATGTTTAGGATATTACTACTTTAGACAGATGCTTTAGATGCTTTAGATGCTTTAAATGCTTTAGATGCTTTAGATGCTTTAGACGCTTTAGACGCTTTAGACGCTTTAGACGCTTTAGACGCTTTAGACGCTTTAGACGCTTTAGACGCTTTAGACGCTTTAGACGCTTTAGACGCTTTAAACGCTTTAGATGCTTTAGACGCATTAGACGCTTTGACGCTTTAGACGCTTTAAACTTTTTAAACGCATTAGACGCTTTAGACAGAAGCTTCAGACGCTTCAAGTCTTTAGATTTTTCAAATTTTTGGATTTTTCGAATTTTTTGAAATTTCAGATGTTTAGGATATTACTACTTTAGACAGATGCTTTAGATGCTTTAGATGCTTTAGATGCTTTAGACGCTTTAGACGCTTTAGACGCTTTAGACGCTTTAGACGCTTTAGACGCTTTAGACGCTTTAGACGCTTTAGACGCTTTAGACGCTTTAGACGCTTTAGACGCTTTAGACGCTTTAAACGCTTTAGACGCTTTAGACGCTTTAGACGCTTTAGACGCTTTAGACGCTTTAGACGCTTTAGACGCTTTAGATGCTTTAGACGCATTAGACGCTTAGACGCTTTAAACTTTTTAAACGCATTAGACGCTTTAGACAGAAGCTTCAGACGCTTCAAACAGAGGTTCTAGATGCTTTAGATGCTTTAGATGCTTTAGATGCTTTAGATGCTTTAGACGCTTTAGACGCTTTAGACGCTTTAGACGCTTTAGACGCTTTAGACGCTTTAGACGCTTTAGACGCTTTAGACGCTTTAGACGCTTTAGACGCTTTAGACGCTTTAGACGCTTTAGACGCTTTAGACGCTTTAGACGCTTTAGACGCTTTAGACGCTTTAGACGCTTTAGATGCTTTAGACGCATTAGACGCTTAGACGCTTTAAACTTTTTAAACGCATTAGACGCTTTAGACAGAAGCTTCAGACGCTTCAAACAGAGGTTCTAGATGCTTTAGATGCTTTAGATGCTTTAGATGCTTTAGACGCTTTAGACGCTTTAGACGCTTTAGACGCTTTAGACGCTTTAGACGCTTTAGACGCTTTAGACGCTTTAGACGCTTTAGACGCTTTAGACGCTTTAGACGCTTTAGACGCTTTAGACGCTTTAGACGCTTTAGACGCTTTAGACGCTTTAGACGCTTTAGACGCTTTAGACGCTTTAGACGCTTTAGACGCTTTAGACGCTTTAGACGCTTTAGACGCTTTAGACGCTTTAGACGCTTTAGACGCTTTAGACGCTTTAGACGCTTTAGACACTTTAGACGCTTTAGACGCTTTAGACGCTTTAGAGGCTTTAGACGCTTTAGACGCTTTAGACCAGCGGTCGGGGAACCGGGGTAAATTTCCCCAAATGGGGTAAAAATGAAACTTTTATTAAAAGTAAATATTACTTTTGCTGACATCAAGGATACAATTGTAAGACATCTTATCAAACTAAGAAGGCGGTTTTCAGATTACTTTCCACATCTTGATACACGTACTGTCAGTTGGATTGTAGATCCTTTTAAATGTGAAATTGCTATGATACCAGAAGAATCTTCAGGTTTGGCAGAAGCAATTCTTGAACTTCGATCTAATACTGAAGCACGTATTCAATTTGAGAGTAAACCAAATCTGTCGTCTTTTTGGATGTCAAAAGTTGCAAAGGCTTTCAAAACTGCACATGAAGAGGCGGTTAAAAAATTGCTGCCATTTGGAACAACATATTTGTGCGAACAAGGCTTTTCCACTCTAATGAACATAAAAACAAAGAACAGATTTCGATTAAACGCCGAAGACTGTATTCAAATCGCTCTTACATCAAAAAGTCCCAATTTTGAAACAATTGTATCAAACATGAAACAACATCATTTCTCCAAAACGTGAAGAAAGAATGTTTTCAATTATTCTTTTTTTTAATTTTTTCAGTTCTAATTTTTGTTTGTACCACCATTATTATTATTATAATTTGTTACAGTATCCTAAATTGTCAACCCTCAATTTTACCCCAATGGGTTTCAATTTGTTATATATATGACTTATATTACTTTTATTACCGGCTTTAGACGCTTTAGACGCTTTAGACGCTTTAGACGCTTTAGACGCTTTAGACGCTTTAGACGCTTTAGACGCTTTAGACGCTTTAGATGCTTTAGACGCTTTAGACGCTTTAGACGCTTTAGACGCTTTAGACGCTTTAGACGCTTTAGACGCTTTAGACGCTTTAGACGCTTTAGACGCTTTAGACGCTTTAGACGCTTTAGACGCATTAGATAGAAGCTTCAGACGCTTTAAACAGAGGTTCCAGATGCTTTAGATGCTTTAGATGCTTTAGATGCTTTAGATGCTTTAGATGCTTTAGATGCTTTAGATGCTTTAGATGCTTTAGATGCTTTAGATGCTTTAGATGCTTTAGATGCTTTAGATGCTTTAGATGCTTTAGATGCTTTAGATGCTTTAGATGCTTTAGATGCTTTAGATGCTTTAGATGCTTTAGATGCTTTAGATGCTTTAGATGCTTTAGATGCTTTAGATGCTTTAGATGCTTTAGATGCTTTAGATGCTTTAGATGCTTTAGATGATTGGTTGGTTGATTTTTTAATATTTCAAAATAAATTATAAAATTATTCCTTAGATACATTAGAGATTTTAAATTCTTCAGATAAATTTATATAATTTTTTTCGAATTCTTGGACCAACTAGATAAATGTAGAAATATTCCTTCTAACATTTTTCTTAGCGTACACAGTCTTTATTGTTCCTAATCAGTGCTTACCTTTATTAAATTAAAACATTTATGTCACCATTTTTTAAAAAGTTGCGATATCTCAAAAATATACGTTTCAGGTATACCTTACATTTAACAAAACCAAAAGACTATAAAAAAATGCATCTAATAATACAAGAAGATATGGGCTGTACCATCTTTAAAAGCAAAGTGACAGCTGTTTAAATATAGTACAAAATAAGTCTTTCTAATGAATAGCCTGGATGATAACATCACCTAATATTAGTGTCATACGAAAAAGCAATGATTTTTTTAGATTCTTAGCAAATTTCAGTAACCAGTTGCTAATAATAGTGCTAAAAATGTACCTTAATTGAACATATCCATTTTCAAAATTTTGTGCCCTTCGCTGCTTCATAGCGTATTGAAAAATATCATAAATGCTAAAGGCAAGATCGACTGATATCGCATTATTCACTCACCCTGTATATATTTTATAAATATCCACAACGTATATACTAACAAATTATTGTAAAATATGCAAGTTAACAATTTGCAGAGATATGTAATTTTTAAATGAAAAAATGACAGTTTACAATTTGGGCGATTGATTTTTTCGTTTATTGTGCAATCTGTAACTCTTAATTGTAAAAAACAAGCAGACAGGCAGACAGACAGACCAGACTTCACATGACCTACTCTGTTTACTGTACTTCCCCACGAGAACGAATAAACGAACGTCTCTTTGAATATAAGCCCAGAAATTTTATTTAAAAAATTGTTGGTCCTTTTTTTAAACTAATTTTTCTCTAAGTTTTCTTATGCATGTATATCATAATACACTATTAATTTCAGTGTTTGCACCGTTTGAGGTTTTCAGCAAAAAAAGGACAGACGTAATAACCACAAATTGCAGGGGCAATAGCCCTCATTGCCCTCACGTAGTCGTTACATTGTGCAACCACAAAAATTATGGGGCTAAAACATTTTGACCATAATTACAAAAAAATGTAAAACACACATTCCACAGGTCCTTGGTCGACGTTGCCATATTGTAAATTTTACTCAACAAAGTGATGGTAGACGTTATTATGCTCCGTAGGCGACAATTCCAAGAGGAAATTGGTAGTTCAATACACTATCTAACGGGACTGAAAGTTTATACGGTTTTCGCTCTCGTGCATCCGGTGATCTGCTGGCGGAAAAGAGAGAAAGAATCACACTCAATTTAATTTAAGCACCTAGAAGATTGTAAAGAGTAAAGAGTGATTTTTCCGCAAAAGAATGTCATCATCCTTGAAAGTATTAATTTTTTTCAGCTCCTTGGGAACAATAGCCTCGAGCTACGAAGCAACATCAATCAATTATGAAAAAAATTTCTATTTTTCCCCTGACAGCGTATTTATTTTCAATTGGTGAGACCACGCATTTCTTCCGCGTCAAGTTCCGGCAAGACTATTAATTTCGAATCATAATGGTGAAACCTCCGAAGTATGTTAAACGTGAAGAAAATCGAAAAATGAGAAGGAAACGTTTTGTAACTATGTCATGTGGGAGGGATTACGTGATTTATTCATTTGTTTATATAAATTTTTTGTAAAGACCAAACTGGAATGTTACACTGCCAACCTTTTAAAAAAACACTCGTAACTGTTATTTCGAAGACTTTCACGGTGATTGGAAATTCTTCCGTTTCCTGTTTCTTCTTCCTTCGACGTTTCAAGGCCAATTAACTTTTTTCCTTTCGACTTTCTTCATTTTTGACGGAAAACGATGTCGAAAGCAAAAGGAAACGCCTTGACGACCAGCTTTCCTCATTTTCTTTCCTGATGGTTATGTAAGAAGATGACCACCATGATATGACATCACTGTCCAAAACAAGCGTAGCCATCTTGGAATTCATACCTCATTACGTATTCGTCAAGCGCGAAATAATTAACACGTGAAGATTGCTAACCCATAAGCCTACTTGGATTGTGTTTCCATCGCAAATTCTTTTTGGTTGGAATGTGACCAAACAATAGAATCGAGAAAGCTCAAGCTGATCGCGAATTCGTAATGACACATCGTTTTTTATTGTTAAAGACTTTCAAAATAGTTTCAATATCTGTTGACCTTTATATTGACATATTGTAGTTTTTTCTACAAAGAGAGCATTGCGGAAATGTGGTGACCTTTCTTTATTGGAAATGAGTAAAAGCGTTTTGTCGAAAAGCATGGAGCGGTTTATAACCTTTATGTCAATCATGGAAAGAATGCAAAGGTGTGAGATGAATTTGGAATTTGTGCACTGTGTCCTGGTTTTTTATTTCATTTAAGTTTCTTTGGTGCGACATGGGAAATAATCTCAAAGGTACAAAGTATATAATTTTTTAAACTAAGAAAAAAAACTAGATGAATAAAAATAAATTGCTATATACTGTCTTAAATAATGCGACTGGAAGGAATCTAATACTACAAATTACCAAAAACAACCATAATCAAAAATTTGTACAATAAGGTGGAAAAAGTGATGTTTTTCCCAACGTATTGTACACAAGATTTTGTTAAATCGAGTAAAAAATTACTCATTTATTAATATTTTGTTTTCCATTTTAAATATGATAATCAGCATTAGCGCTTAATTTGTTTCCACCAGAGAGGTCAAAAAAAAATGGAAAATGGCTTTTACCATTCGAAAACTGGTGCTTGGAAAAGAGTGTTAAAGATGTTAAGGAAGAGTTATTATTAACATATTTTAAACAGAAATCAAGAACTTTGAAGGGTTCTACATTATGGAGTCTATATTCAATGTTACGAGCTATGTGAACAAGAAGATAGAAATTAATAATTATTCTAGATTGATAGCCTTCATTAAAAGGAAGTCAACCGGCCTTACTCCAAAGAAGTCTATTGTCTTTACAAAGTTAGAGGTAGAGAAATTTTTTAAGGAAGCCGATGATAACAAATATTTATAGATGAAGGTAAAATTTACCACAAAATTTGGTGCTACATACTAAAACCTTCTTTCATTTTTAGGTGGTGTTGCTTGTAGGAATTAGTGGAGGGTTGCGTCGAGAAGAGAAAACATTTCTAGACATAAAATATGCAAAAGATATGAAATCATTTTTTCTAATTGAAATTCCACACACAAAGACAAATAGCATAAAATTTGTTATAAAACGTGGAAATCTTGACGGTATAGATTTATTAGAAATATTTAGAAAATACTATTCCCTGCGGCATTCACGAATTAAAAATACAAGTTTTTTATTGGCTACCGTAATGGCAGATGTACATGACAAACTGTGGGGATCAACACCATTGCTGCAATACCACAGAAAATTGCAGAGTCTTTAAAGCTACGAAATTCTTCAACGTATACTGGACATTGCATCAGGAGGACTTCAGCAACACTACTTGCAGACGCAGAGGCTGACATCACTCTTTTAAAGGATCATGGAAATTGGAAATCTAGTAGCGTCGCTGAATCGTACATCGAAAGTAAATTAGAAATAGCCTCCAAAATAGTTGGGGAGCCGCAGTCATAAGGTTGTGTCAAACTACTGTATTGTGATGACTCCGAGCCTTCTGCCGGATTGAAATGAGGACAGAAGACACAGAATAACATACTAAGTGAAAAGTCTGATAATAATTCATATCATTGACTTTTTGGAAATTGTTCTAATTCTGTAGTTAACTTAAAATTTGCATTGATTCTTTTTTGTCTTATTTTTCCATTCTAGTTTGGAAAAATTCAACTTTTCCGCATACAATTGGGTATTAAAAAATCGAAGAATTCCTAATCGGATTTCACATTTGTTATATACATAAGTTTCCTCAGTTTAAAATTTAAAGCTTCAAAGACACAATAACTGACAAAAAAATCAAAAATTAGCACACATAAATTAGTAACCAGTTCTTTTGTAAGTCAATTAATTAATTAAAACTTTAACGTTTTTTAAGATCAATTAACAAAATATTTGGTATATTTAGATCATTAATTTAAAATATAGAAAATTATAACAAATATTCACTGAGCTCAATAGTCTTAAGTTCAAATAATTACAAAAAACAAAGTATCCAAAATGTCTAAATATTTAGAACAGACAAAACAACAAATCTAAAGAATTTAAAATATCCAAAGACAAAATTCTTTATAGTTGAAAAAACTAAATCCAAGATAAATAAAGAAACTAATTAACATTCTAAGTTTTCTAAAAGTTCAAAAAAATTTAAGCATACACTAAAACTAAAAATTTAACCAAAAATTCAAAAAATCCCAAAAACTAAATAAAGATAAAGACTCCTAAAAACTTTAGGAAGCCACAGAAACAAAGAAATCTAAGACAATCTAAAGAAAAGCAAAAAACCTAAAAAATCAAAAAGTCCTGTATGGTTGTAAAAATTTAAGATCAAAGAAATTTCGACAAGCTCTAAAGAACCACATAAACACAAACAAAAAATATACAAAGAACCTAAATCACATAAAGCAATCAAAACATTCAAAAAACAACACGTTTGAAAGTCTCAAAAAAGTTAAGATAGATAAAATACAAATAAAACAAGTTAAAAAAAAAGGAAAAAAGCAAAAATTTCGAATAATTCAGAATACAAAAACTTAGATAGACTTGACGAAAGCACAACATAAAATCCGAAGAATTCAAAGGTCCAAACATTTTGAAAAATCCAAGATAAAACGTCTTTATGGAGTTCTGTGGAGCCACAGAAATTAAATAATATAATAGAATTTGAAAAATATAAAACACCTTAAATAGTAAAACTGAAACTATTATGAAAAAATTAAATAAATACTAAAAAAGATAAAATAAAAAACAAAGAATTCTCAGTATATACGGAAACAAAATCTAAAAATTGAAAAAAAAAACAAACATTGTAAACGTCCAAAAGTTCTAAAAAGGTCGAGATACAAAGAATACAAAATAACTAAGGTTACCAACAATCATAAAAAAAAGAATAATCTAATAAATATCTAAAAAGATTCAAAGCATCCAAAAAGTTTTACGAATCCAAAAAATTTGCAATATAAATGAAGAAACGAAATAATCTAAAATAACTCAAAAATAAAAAACATTACAAAATTAATTAAAGAATCAACTAAAGGGTCAAAAAAAACAAAAGTTCAACAAAAAATTATAGTTTCTACAAAAAAAAAACACGAATTTCCAAATAGTCGTAAAAATGTCGAAATTTTTAGGTGATTCAAAAAATCAATAAAGTTTAGAAATTTTCAAGAATAAAAAAAAGAGATCCAGGGAAGCTAAAGAAAGAAAAAATACAAAAATTATAAAAAAAAAACAAATATCTGAACCATTCTACAAGGTATAAGAAATTTTGGCTATCCAAAAATCTTAAAAAAAAAATAACAAATTTAAGAAGACTAGAAAAAATGAAGAAAGCGTCCGAAAAAACAATAAAAATAAAACAAAAATACAAAAAAATCAAAACAAATAAAAAATAAAAAAGAGATTGTAATAAAATCCAATTTTAAGGGAGGTAAACGCTATCTAAATGTTTCGAAAATTTACAAACAAAAAATATAAAAATTAAAAAACCAAAATATTCAGCAGCTGAAAACGTTGCAACAGTGTAGATAATTTAAAATATATTTTAAAGATATGTTTAAAATATTAATATAATATATTTAAAAATCTATAGAAATATCAAAAATTGAAAAAATCTAAAAAGTTCAAGTGTGCAAAAACTGGAAGAAAAATGTTTAGCAAGTATAGTAAAAAAAAACGTATAATGTATACAAAGATTCAAAAGACGGTTTCAGAAAGGAATCCAAAAAACGTCCAAAAAATCCAAAAAAATCATGAAAATCCAATAATAATCAATAATCCAGATCTAAAAATTCTAGACATTTCTTTTCACACCCACGCATATTAACTACTTACGATAATTTAAATCACATGCAGATATGCTATAAAATTTTATTATTAGAAATACCCAAAAACATGGCACAATGACTTATTTCATAAAAATTAACCTTTCACCTCAAACTGTCAGCCAATTAGTTTAGCTAACAGACAACTTACAAAACTTTCAATTACATCCTCCATATGTTTTCACAAAAACATAGTTTAAGAAAAATTGTGTCATTTTTTTATTGGACAGAAAAAAAATCTAAATTTTCTACACTTTTACAATTCTACAATAGAAATGTACCTGTACAATACCAACTTAGTTTGTCTTTAATAATACATCAAAAAATACAAAGTCCAATTATTCTAACTTTGCCTTACTGCTCTTTTTTCAGGTTTGAAGTCGCCATAGATGTGCTTCCGTATAACATACAGTTAGTGCGCCATTTTCGGACATGCTTGTACACAATAATAGTCAGTTCATGAAATCACTTCCTTGAACGTGTGCAGAACAAACAGGAAGAAAAAAATAATTTCATGGACTTATTTTTTATAAAATTGCAATGATGCAAAATAAAGTACTATACATGGTGATTCATACATAACCCGGTAATATAAATTAAAAATAATTAATTATGTACCGATTTACATTCTCAAAGCATGTAAAATAAACAATGACTTTATATAAAAAGACTAATTATTCAGATTTCACACGGCTCAGTCCATAAAGTAAAAAAAAATTTAATGATTCGCAGTGTAAACGGCTTAGATAAATTCCATGAAATTGGTACAATTTTAATATACCTCCTACGCATCCTGAGCAAGAATAGCTAATAAAATATATCTATAAAATATAATCGCTATTTATGTTTAAAAGAGTATTGTAAGTCTTATGCTCTAGAAATTATTTTTTTATCATCCTGTATAATCAATAATGCATTAAAACTCCGAGTAACTGATACTAACATATTAAAAAAAACGAATTGTTTATAAAATGAACCATTGTTTTCAAAATTAAAATAATCAGAAATAATAAACCACTTTAATCATTAAATGAAAATTGTTATTACACGAGCGGCGACATTAAGTTCACGAGATGCTAAAAAAATCCTCTATCGTCGTGTATAATACACTATTTTTGCTATAGCAAATTTTAGAGAAAAATTTTGATATTTATTTATTAATTTGAGAAATAAAGGCTTATTCATCGTAATACCCAAAATTGATTGTTACAAAATGTCGAAAATAAAAGAAATAGAAAATAAAATCTAAGAAAATCAAGCCTTGTGGCCTTATAATTCATTGCTAAAGAGCACTGCGACATTTCAAAATTCTGTCAAAGTAATTGTACGAAAATATGCAAGCGTACGACCTAAAAATGTTTCTTACAGCAAATTCTTCGTCCACTACAGGTAGATAAAGTGTACCATTCCACCTGTAGGAACCTCTACATTGTGTAAAGTTTTGAAGATAATTGCCAATTTTTTTAATAGGTTTTGCTTTCGTTGCTCTTCAGCTACGATATTGGTAAAGACGGTGCTGATTTTGTCACCGTTGAACGAATAGGCGGATGACAATCATCTTTGGTAGCAGAAAACGATACTAAAGATTCTGTATCAAAAAAAAATCCCATTTCAAATCAGATTCTTGACGAAAATGTGACCAGGAAACTATCAGTGCGCGTTCTGTTCCTAAAATAAGTGTTTTTGAGAAGGTGAATTGTACAATAATGTTACAATTAATCCAAAATAATAATCACTTTGAAATCTGCTATTGATAGTTTTGATAAGTTATTCAAATATTAGCTAAAGTTGTTTACTCTTTTACTAACATTTTGTAACATGCTTCAAAAATTAGAAGAATTCGATCATGATGTAAGGCACTTTTCATAACATACAAACACGTTCTTTCGAAGAGAAAGTATCGAAAACTCTTCCTTAGTCAACCAATTTTTATTAGGAATAATTTTTCGTAGCCATGTTCACCTATGATTCATATCATAATAAACCAAAGTACCTTTAAGTGTTAACTTTCCATCCACGAATCCCATAATTTCGTCAATAAAATCTAAAACTCCGCTAAACAACGTAATCCTATCTCAATCTCCGTTTTGTAAGCTCAGTCCATAAGGTCACAAACTGACCTCCTGACATTTCAGCACGAAAAAAAATTATACTCACATTATCTCGAGATGTCTCAGACAAGTCAAAAGTACATAATTGAAATAACCTTCAGATTCACGAAATTTCCACGATTTATCTAATCCCATCTTAAAATGATCAGAAGATGACTTCACTGCAAAATCCAGCAACAATAAGAATTTTTCTTTTTTGGCGACCAATCATGTTCAAGGAAATCAACATTCTCGTTACGCATATTTAATGGAAAGAATTCTCATCTTACAACCGTGGCAAAAATCACACAAAACGAGGATCGCTCTAATTAATTAAAATTCGAGTCGAGTTTCCCAACCGTGACACGGTTATTATTTAACGCAATTACGAAGAACAATGGGCTTTTGCAACGACAATCGTGGGGATTCTCCACGTTATGATGAAACGTAGTAAATAGAAAAAGTTGGCGTTCCGGAATTCGACTACCGTTATAGACTAAATGGCGATTTTCTCTACATTTACACTCATTTGACGAGCCCTTTTCGGAAAAAATGAGATTTAGCGACCATTGAGAATAACCTATTACTTTCACGTTAACTAATTCGTTAGAATTTTCTGGCTAACGACGCAACCGCTACTGAAAAATGAATTAAAAACGGTAATAAAATTTTCTTTCTAAAAATTCTAGTATAATAATTTTAAAAATGACTGAAAAATTGTAAGAACCTGATAAAGTAGAAAAAGCTAAAAAATAAAATCGATAACTAAAAATTCTAAAAATCTAGAGAACCTTGAAAATTTAAACAATGTAATAAATCTAATAAATGACACGAAAAATCACGTTTAATAGTTATTTATTGTACAAGTGTTTTAGATAGCGTTTTATCCGCGCAAGAAAGTGTATAAAACGCAACTAAAACACTTATGCAATACAACGTTTTATCCACAATCACGATCATTTAGAATCAGATTTCGTCAAAAAATTATTTGACATGTCGCCGTAACGTCAAAAATAATTAAAATTAATTTTAAAAAATTGGGAAGTGTTGAATGGTTGCTATATAGATTCTATTGTTTATCGAAAAAATTTGAAAATTTGTGAAGTTGGTGAAAGATGCAGGAAAGCAATTTTGTTCCCGAGATAATCCTTCATGAAGCTGAAGATGCAACTCTTCAATTATTGCCTGCGAAGTTCAGGGAACATTATGAAAAAGCATTTTCCGAATTTAATGAATGGAAAGAAGAACGAGGAGTGATGACAATAAATGAGAAAGTTCTGCTATCGTATTTCTTAAATTTGAAGAAGAAATATGCAATTTCATCAATGTGGTCGAAGTACTCGATGCTGAAGGCCGCTATAAAGCTCCATAAAAACATAGACATTGGAAAATATAGTAAGCTCACTGCCTATCTGAAGAGTGAGTCGAGAGGGTACAAGGCGAAGAAAGCTGCGGTATTGGAAAGAGCACACGTGGAAGAATTTTTGACAAGGGCTTGCGATAAAAATTATTAACCTTTTAGACATTATAGACAATAAATCTCGAAATATTTTAGGTTGCACTAATAATGGGGGTGTCCGGTGCCTGTCGTTGCTGTGAACTGACAAATTTGAAATTCAGTGAGGTAGAAGACAGGGACGCATATCTGCTTATCTCAATACTAGATACCAAGACCGGCATTTCACGAAAATTCACAATTATAGAAGAAGAATTCTCTATCAATTCTGTGGAGGCGTGTAGAAAATACATGTCCTTACGGCCGAAGAAGTTATCCAACGACAGATTCTTTTTACGATACACTAATCAAAAATGTACTTCACAACCGTTGGAACCAACACTTTGGCGAAAGTTCCTTCAAGAGTTGCTTCATTTTTGAAACTGGAAAACACAGAAGTTTATAGCGGCCATTGCATGAGGCGCACTTCGACAACTATACTGGCTAATGAAAGTGCTGGCCTCACAACAATAAAACAACATGGTGGGTGGAAAAGCTCCGCTGTAGCAGAAAGTTATATTGAGGCTTCTATATCTAATAAGCTTGATGTCGCAAGGAAGATAGAAGGTACTCCTGGTACTAGTCGTTCCTTAGAAGAAGAGGCTTCCATTGTTTCTACAGATTTATCTAAAATTTCGACAAGCACTATGCGTTCTGCAACTGATGAAAACTACACGCTTGTTATTAATGGAAACGATGAAACAAAAAAGGAAATATCTATTAATAAATATTATTGTTAATATTATTAATAAATAAATAAACTATGATTTAAGATTGTATTTTTCAGTATTCCACTAGTGGAATAAAGTAATTTCATTATTCAACTAGTACATAAATTTGTACTTTATATGCTTCATAAGTATAGATAAAATTCCAATTATAATGTGATTGTGAATAAAATATCTAAAAAAAATTTAAATGAATAAAAAACTACACTGTTGATTTTCACATTTCGATTCGTTTTCTTGAAAAGGTCGAGATGCGATCTAGCGACAATACAACGACGATTGCAAATAATCTAATACTTTCACGTTAACTAACTCGTTAAAATTTGTTGTGTAACGACGCGACCGCAATGGAACTATCATTTTTTCGAATGAGTAAATTTCGATGTATTGTTAGTGACATTTAGAGATTTGGCTTCAGACGCTTTAACTATCTTGTTAAGTCAATATTTAACGGAGCATGTAATAAGCAGATGATTTTATAATTTATTTGCTCAAATGGGTGGAACAGAGCGTCTCGGATTTGGAACTTGATTTTTATGCGAAAGAAATTATTATAATGCTCAAGAATTAATGTGTTTATTTGTTTTTTGTTTTGTTTTTAACTTTTAACCTCTTTTTTTAACCTCTCTATCATTCATATATTTGGGTTACGAGAGTTGGAGAAATGGTATTGTCAAGCGAGACCGAAAATGCTTTTTATTAATATGTATAAATGTCAAGATCATTATCACCATGATTTTTTAATACATAATAATTAGCTTCATTTGTGTTTACATTTCTGCTCTAATTTCGGTTTAAAATGTCAAAGATTTATGTCTATAAATTGTAGTTTAAAATGTACATTTATTTATGCGGTTAAAGTGTAAAAATAATTTATTGTAGCCGGTTACACTTTTTGTGGATGCGTGTGTTGGGCCCCGCTTCTTTTGTTCAGTTTTGCTGTCAAAACTGACTTTTGAGAGTTTCATGAAAAACATGCTATCGAACATAAATCACCAAATGACATTGCACCGAAAACTGAAGTGAAATATTTTTTAATAAATTTTATTTGGCGAATTATATTCAATAGATAACCTTCCCAAACAAAAGCAAATTTTTAATTTAATAATTAATCATTTAAGACGCCATTTTACAAAAATAGTGGATTAAAAAAAAAACTTTTATATGCCTATATTTTTAGTTTTTTTAGTCAATTGGAGACATACTTTGAAATTTTGCCTTTATATTTACTAAATAAACTAAATGATTTGTATAAAATAATAGTACGTATATAAAGTATCTAGAGAATGTAAATTTCTAAAAAAGCTGTAGAATTAAAAATACATGAACAAAACAAAAAAAGAATTTCAAATATCGAAATATTCCAAAAAAGCCAAATTCTAAAAAAGTTCTAAAATAAATTTAAAATAGTATTAAATTGTCTATAAGTTTTTAAAAATACTTAAAAAAATTAGTATATATATATATATATATATATATACATGTAGAGTTTAAAAAAGTGTTTAAAAAATCCTAAAAACCCAATAAAAAAAATTAAGAATGCTCTACAAAAACTTTGAATATCTGAAAGAATATAAAAAACTGAAAAATTCAGGTAAGCCAAAAAATCTAAAATCCAAAACTAAAAGTAATATATAAGTAATATAAATAACAATAATAAATAAAAAAAATATAGAAAATCAACAACGGAAGAATATCAAGTCTACAAGAGAATACACCAAAAGTCAAAAAAAAAACCTGAAAAATATTGAAAATTAACAGTATGCTCAAAGTAGAAGATTAGAATAATAAAAATTTTAAAAATAAAAAACTCAAAAAAAATGGGAAGATTTCAAAAAAAAATAATTCGCAAATTAGATTCATTTAAAAACTAAAGAATCTAGAAAAAAACGAAAATCTAAACAATTCAAGAAAACCTTAAAAATCTAATAAATACATAAAATCTAAAAAAATTGAAAAATCGAAATAGTACAAAAACGAAAAACTCAAAAAGAAAAATCAAAAAAAATAAGCAATTCCCTTCATAAATTCAATAAATTACATTGAATAGAAGTCCAAATAGTATAGAGAACCTAGAGAATATGAAGAATTTTACAAATAAAAATTATAAACACTGAACAATCCAAAAAATGTAGATTTCAAGAAAATCAAAAATTTAAAACAGTGCTATAAACTCAAAAAATCCCAACAGACTTCAAACAGTTTAAAGGATCAAAACTATGCAAAGAAACGACATACTGCGATAAATACATTGCTCAAAAATTTTGAAAATCTGGAAGGTTTAAAGAATATAAAGAACCAAAGATGTGAAGCCATAAATAATACAAAAAAATTTGAAAATTTAAATTAAAAAACATATAGGCTATTCAAAAACGTAAAGATTAAATGCTATTAAATGATGAATCCAAAAAAATTAAAAAAAAATAAAAGAATCAAAAAATTCAATGGAGAGAGATGTTCTCACTTTTTTTTATATTTTGAAAAATCTAATCAATCCGTGGAGTTATAAGTTTTAAAAAATTAGAGAAACAATGAGTTTTTAGAATCAAAAACATCCAAATAATCAAGAGATAAAAAAAGTTCAAAAATTTTGAACGGTCAAGAAAATGCACAAAATCTAAAAAAAAAACTACAAGAAATTAAGAATTCTGAAAAACTAAAAATATATTAAAATATACATATATATAAAAATAATCTACGAAATTTAACGAAAGTTCTAAAGTTTAAAAATTTTAAACATCCAAGAAAATGAACAAGATCTAAAAAAAACTACAAAAAAATTGAACAATCCAAAGAACTAAAAATATAAAACATTGCTAAAAAGGATCTAAGAAAGAAAGAAAATAAATAATTAAGTATTCCAAGATTGGATATAGAGTGTACAACAAGCAGAGTCGATAAAGACAATACAAAAATCAAACAAACTATACAAAAAGATAGCAAAACCTAAAGTATCTAAAGACTACGAAAATAGTCTTCAGATACTTTAGACCAATAAAATCTAAAAATAATGTGCAAGACCTGCAAAATTTATAGAAACTGGAAAATCCAAGTCATCTGAAGAAACTAAGAGGTCTGATAACTCCAAAGAATTTAAGAAACTTTTTAAGATTCCAAGAAATGTAAATAATGTATGTAATCAAGAAATTATATTGCATATTTGGGGAAACATTGGACTAAGTGTGTTGAAGTTCAAATGTGTAACCTAGAAGAATAATAAAAAAACAACTTTGTCCTGGTTTGGACCATGGTAAATTCAAAGAAGAAATCACAGATGAGTTTCACCTCTGACCCCGTTGAGCTGCTGACTCATTTCATTTTCTGAAGACATGTGACTCTAAAACCCATTTAGCAAAAATCGACAAAATACCTAATCTCTTCAAAAACATTCATGGAAATTGTATTAAATCATCTGATTTTTTTATACGTTGATGATGTTTTGCATGACGGCCAACGACGAGAGTTGTAAAAGTATATAGTTGTATAAGCTTGAGGTTAGCCGCAAATCGTAGTAAATCAGGAAAACAATTAAACTTTGAAATGATTTAACTCTAGAAACTAATGAAAGAGATTGCACCGAGGCTTCTTTCCTCTTGTTTACTTCAATACTGAATTTAATTACTGACATAAATCAATCTTTAAAAGCTATAAAAAGAAATAACTACAACTTTATGAACCGGAAAAATTAATAACTCTTAGGCAATTTTTGTAGTTTTAGAGCAGTAGCTGCCAGTTAGTAAGTAATGCTAAAAATCCAGCTACAGTTTCGAATTTTATCACCGCGTCAAAATTAGTCAGGTGGTCAAAGTTCGTAGTACCAAAGTTAGAAAGAAAGTGGTCTCCCGTTTCTTCTGAAACCAAAAATTGCGTAATTTTAGGTCTATACCTTACATTTCGGTACACTAAATAACCATGTCAGATTTAGTAAATAAGCCAAATTTTGTAGTTATAGATCAATAAATACTATTTTGAACCCTCAAACTAAATCAAAGGAGATTTTATGCTTCTAGTAAGAGTTAAACATCGCCAAATCTGTAAATTTAGATCTAGGATTTTGACACACTAAATAAACGTGTCAAAGTTAAAAAGTTTGCGAAATTTTGTAGTAACAGATAAATAGATACCGTTATGGCCTTCAAACTACGATGATGAAGATTTTTTGTGCCTACTAAGAATCAAGCATTCCCAAGTCCGTAATTTTAGATATATTATAAGTACAAGGTGTCTATAAATGATTCTGGTATCAAGGGTGGCTATGGAATTGGTGTCGGAAATGATTTCAGCGCATAATTTTTATAGTGAACCGAACTATTCAAATGTCACTTATGTCACATCTGTCAACAGTGCATCATTTAAAATTTTGTTTCAAGTTTTTGCTTTTTTTATTCATTGTAGTGTTTAAAACATTATACAAAACAACATTATACAAAAACTAAAAGTTTGTGTGAGCCGATATCCAGACTTCGTCGACCTTCTTACAGTTAAACCTTCCTTTTATACATTTCCAATAGCTCTTTTTGTAAAAAATCTCTCCCTGAGGTCTAAAATTCTTAAGCACGCTTTTTAGATGATCTCTCTGGGTGGTTCAAATTTTCTACATTGCTCAAAACGATCTTCTTCATATCATGTTCTCAACGGTGTAACCCAGCATTATATCCCATTAACAATGCTATTTCTTTTGCTAATAAACCACCCTCTCACATCCCAATAGAAAGACCTCGCTTAAGTTTACTCAGACGAAAACGTCTATGCTAAGGAAACTCCAGGCATTTTTAAAATGTTCTGAGTATAAATGAGACAAAATACTTAGATGAATCAATTTTTACCTGTGTGAAAGTTAGCTGAATTGTGCTGCATTTTCCAGGGGAGTTGACATTAACGAGAAAAAAGTAACTTTATTACAAGTTATGTGATCAGTAATGCAGTTCAAAATTTAAATTGATACAATGTCCCTGAGTATGTTGTTTGAAAAAAATTTATACCATTTTGTAGAAAGCGGCACATTTTTTTTAAATTCCATGACCAACTGGGATACCAGAAACATTTATAGACACCTTGTACACGGAATAAGCAAGTTAAAGTTAGTAACTTTGCAAAATTCAGTGGTTCTAGAGTAAAAGATATCAAAGTTATGACCAACAATCCAAGATACTAAAGATTTTTAACACCTTGAAGATTTTGACTTCGTAAAAGTAATAATTTTAGATCTATATACCCAAATCCAGGTAATGAAGGTTTTTTTTTCCCACTATAAACCAAACATTCCCAAATTTGTAGTTTCAAGTTTACAGTCTTTGATTTTGGTACACTTAATAAGCATGTAGGAGTTAGTAAGCTCGCTAAATTTTGTTGTTATAGATTAATGAATGTTAGAGTGACGGCTCCCAAACTAAGACGGTGAAGACTTAGGAAAATCAAGCAATACTAAGTCTGTAATTTCAACTCTACAATTTTCCCTTGCTAGGCTAAATAATGATATCAACGTTAGTAAGCTTTTCAAATTTTCTAGATCTATAGATTAAAGCTTAAGCTCTCAAACTATGGAGCCAAATATTTGTAGCTCCTACTACAAAGGAAAAATTACTAAATCTGAAGTTGCATCAATATAACGTTGCATTTTGACACACTGAATGATCACGTCAAAGATAGTAAAGTTGCCAAAATTCCTAGTCATGGATGGATAGACACCTGAGATATACCTGAGATATTTACACGATAGTGCAAATTTTTCGTGCCTACTACTATAAGAACCAAGAATTTCCAAATCTGTAATTGTAGATCAATAATTTTGTAATTTAGAACACTGAATAAGCAAGCTATAATTAGAAAGCTTGTTAAATTTTGTCATTCTGGAGTAATAATTACCGGAGTTATAGGTAGCAAATCAAGATCTATATCTATATATGCAAATCTATGTCTTTAAATTGTAGCACACGTAATAAAGATAATGTTAAGAAGTTTGCCAAATTACAGGGATAATTTATTATCTACCTAGCCGTGAAACAAAAAACGAACAACTTTGATTTTTGAGTGCCAAGTAGGTGCGACATTTTTAGTACCAAATGATAAGTTTCATCAAAATTTGTTGATTTAATACAGTTTGAGAAATAAAAATACCAAACTAGAGCATCGCAGTGTGATATAGCTCTTGACAAAAGATAGTCCAAAAACCATTCATGAAAGAGTGGTTGCTGTGTATGGAGAAGATGCCTCAAGTTAATTTAAAGTGAAGTTCTTGTCCAAACAGGGCAGGGATTCCATATAGGATGATCAAAGATGTGGTCGACCACTGAAGAAACTATCAAAAAAGTGGCAAATTTGGAACCCACGAATAGACGAATGAAGGTGTCTGTTATAGCCAGAGAGCTCAAGTTATCCAAAACCACCGTTTGGAAAATTCTACATGACGATTTGGCCACAAGAAAAGTCTCTTCAAGATAGATTCTGAGATTACTCATGCCTGAAAAAAATTGTGCATGAAGCAAATTTCGGAGGAAAATTTGAATTCATTAAGTGAGGACAGTGAACTTTTTTCTAAGACCGGGTGATGGTGATGAGACTTGAGTATACCACTGGAACTCCCTCACATAACAAAAATCGATGCAATGATCTCACAGGAGATCACCAACCCCGGATAAGTCAAAAGCTTAAGCATCGGGAAAAAAGTTATGACAACCGTTTTCTGGGACAATTAAGAGATCTTATTGATTGAATATATTATGTCTAGAGGACCTACAATAAATGGAGAGGTATACCGTAAGACTATCCAAAGGCTCAAATCAGACCTCGTCGAAAAGCGCCTCCACAACTACCAAACAGAAAAATTTTTGCTCCACGACAATTGCAAATTTATAAAGCACATAAAGTTGAAGAGGTTTTTCTAGCGACTTCTTGCCAAACTTGCAAATAGATATTATTCTGACGGAATGGCGCAGCTGAAGAAGAGGTGGGATAAACGTGTTGTTGTAGAAGAGAATTATATAGAAAAATAAAATGCTATTCTAAGTCTGTGATTTTTCTTTCATGGCTAGGTATATAACTTAGTAAAAACTTAGTAAACTTTCTTTCCCACCATTAACCAACCATCCCCAAATCTGTAATTTCGAGTCTGTAGTCTTAAATTTTGGTACACTAGATAAACATGTCAGAGTTAGTTAACTTGCAAAACTTTGTTGTCATAGACAAATAGATACCAGAGTTACGGTTCTCATTTTTGCACACTATATAAGCATGTCCAAGTTGGTAAAAATTTTGTAATTTTAAATTACAAGTTACTAGATTTATAGCTCTCAGACTAAGAACATGAAGATTTTTTGGCCTTATTACGAATCAATAGTCGCTAAATTTTTAATAATAGCTAGTTTTGCAGTTTGGCACACCAAGCACGTCAAATTTAGAAAAATTATATAATTTCGTAGTTTTGAATCAACAGAAACCGGAGTTATAGCTCAAACTAAAATGGTAAAAAATTTTACGTTCCTACTAGAAGTCAACCAACAGCTCTAGAATCTTACATGATTTTACACTAAATAAACAACTCAAAGTTAGCAAAATCGCTAAATTTTGTAGTAAAAGAGCAATAGATATCAAACTCATGGCAACAATAGTTATTTACATAAAAGTCAGGAAAATCTCACATTACTGAAGAGGACTTAAATTGAAATACGAGGCACTTTGTGCCGAGTATTTTAAAGCTCCGAGTCAAGTAACAGATTTTACTGACGTATTTTGTATTAAATTTTTCCTGAAATCGTAAAAAAAAACGAAATAAAAATTAATTTGTAATCTAATGAATTGTACAGGGAACAAGTAATGATTTATCCACAATCTGCTACGATCTCCCCGACAATGAGATTTCGACTGGAACTTTTCCTGAAAATTTGAAATTCGGTGATAAATCACTATCGGGAATCAATATTTCAAACATAACATTCCACAATTCATATTAATATTTCCAAATAACAGTTTTGAATAAATTGTTCTTCTTTAAAATAGTTTTTTTTTTATTTTGCGTCTTGTAAAGTCTGTACAGAACTAGTCAGAAAAAATCGATTTTCCTGCACGTAAGTAAGCAGGAAAATGTTGTTTCCAAGACGATTTCTGGAAAAGTAAATTGACAGAATTTTTTGTTTTGTAGCTCAATTTTGACAAAAATAATAAATTTATCAACGCTAATAAACGTACCAAATTTTATTGCTGAAAGGCAATAGATAATGTACGAATGACCAATAAAGTGAGGTAATGGAGGTTATTAAATCTCATAAACAATTTGGCGTCGTATTAAAACATATATACTCTAAATTGTGGCACACTTTATAAGTATGTAACGGTTGCCAATTTTGCAATAGTGACCCAAAAGACAGCAAAGGTATAGTTCTAAAAGAAAGAGGCCAATGCCCTTTCTTTTCAAAATTTTTTAACCTAAAAGCAATCATTCTTCATACCCGAAAAAGTAAAAATAAAACCGTGCTGTTAATTAGTGGCCGTTTAAGTAAGAACACTGTCAATTTCTAAAAGGCCACAGGCACTATGTAGTATTCCTTTGTCTATGTTTCCTAGAGACTTCCATTGTGCTCGCAAGCGTGGTAGTTTTTAGCTATCTTTACCGAGTTACCTAATGTTTCTATTTTCCAATGATTGACGAAAGCGATGATGTTGTATTTCATGACTGAAATACCCAGAATAATTTTTTTTCCTGAAGAAGTAAATGATTGTTTCATAATTGTCTCTTTTCCGCTCTTTGACTATTCATTTTGACATTAATACAGACTACTTTCTTTACTTTCCTAATTTTCAGAATTAAACAGGTTACCTTTTTATATAAAAATTTAAATTTAATAAACGACAGCACAAACCGAAACTAGGTAAAAATTAATTTTTTGAAACGGAATGAATAGAAAAACCGACTGGATTTCTATGATAATCAATAATTATAAAGTACAAGTTGTTGGTTTAAAGTTCAAGGCGGCAATTAAAGAGTTTTTAAGTAATAAATCAAAGAAAATCTCTTCACACTTTTAACGTCTATAAAACTTCTTTAATTTATTTTATAACAGATGTTAAATGCAGACGAATAAAAAGCAATTATAAAATTATACAAGACGTCTACTTAGCGAGGTAGTCGTGGCTTTTAAATTAAGAATTATGGAAAAATAGCAATTGTTTTATAGAAAACTGTGTGTTTTTGAATGTAGGCCGACATTTTAAACTTAGTTTTTAATTATAAGAAAAATATCATTATACAACTTTTTCGACAGATTAAATAAATTAAAATCACGCCCACAACAATATTTTATTGTAATTGATACAAAAATTCCAATCATAAAGTTCTGTTTAATTTTTCACAGAAATGCCAAGGTCGCCGAAAAAATAGCATGTGAAACTTTTTGGAAAAAGCTGACTTTTTCCAATGATAATAAATGCGCACCCTTATTCTAATGAGACCTTTTCACACTAATAATGCAATATGCTTTTACGTTGTGAATATTAAACAATAAAAAGAATAAGTAAATGGAATGTTAAAATGCATGAATAAAATAACTAAAGAAACATGTGGGTAAAATTCATCTGAAACACGCCGTGAAATAAATCAGAGAAAGTAGAACACATACAAAAACGGATAAATAAATAAAAAGAGAAACCAGAAGACGATGACAGAAAGATCAGGCATAAAAAAAAATAAGAAAACGTTAAAAAAGAAAAAATGACATCACCGAAGCCACCCCCACAAAAACGAAAGTTGAAAAATTTCAACATTTCTCCTCAAGTCGTGACTGTTGATAACATTTAATTTATTTTTAATAACAGCCCGCGCCGCTCAGATCACCGGATGTTTTCGTAAAGTTCAAGCACAGGTGTGTAATTTACTTTCATGCCAATTCCTCATCATCCATGGTTTTCTTTACAACGCCCAAACGACGCGACGCCAACGCAGCCAACCCTCTCCGTCCAGCATCCACTTACCCCGTTTCAGCAATCCGAAAAGATACAAAACACACACCAAGCAATCAATTCATCACTGAACCACCAACAGTTTCGAAAAATGCACCCACGAAAACCGATTTCCACTGAAACTTGAACTTTTCCACGCAGATGGAACGTCAAACCTCTTTCATGGTACAATTACCATCACCGTCTGAACCCGACAGGTATGTCGAGTTGGCTGTGCAGGTGGAGTGGTGGAGATGGTGGGCTCGACTATGAATTTGTGTTGGAAGGTCAATGTTTTATGGGAGTTTTATGATGGTACATGGTGTGGTGGCTTTCATGGGTTTTGTTTGGGATAATTGTTGGTAGTTTTTTTGTCTTTGACGCTTTATGCAACGGTTAATTGTTGAGGAAATTAAGCATTGTAAATAATATGACACTTGTGTTAAAATGATTAGGAGCATTTTTGGAGCGCTAAAATTTGTAACGTGAATTGTTGCTTACCATCATTTAATTTGACTGCTGGCGCTCCTTGGAAGTTCACACATTCTTTGAAATAGGCAACCATAATTACATTGATTCCAAATTAAAACCAAAATTGAGTAAGCTAAGAAGTTGAATTTGTTACAATTCTGTTTTGGTGAATATCTATGCTCTAAAAACTCTCCCCAAATTCTATCTCTCGCTTGATGTCAGTCAAAATCGTTATTTATGCATCAAAAGTGCTATCAAGCAATTTACGCTCATCATTATTTTTCATTTTATTAGGAGAAATAGTTGACAGACAACAAGATATATTATTCGTGAATCAGAAAGCTTTAATAAAATTCACAAAGAAATTTGCTTATATGGTATTTAGGTAATGGCACTTTCACGGAATCATTTTACAGCTGCCATTTCAACGTTAACGAATAGAACTAGTATCATTACCACCATAATCAATATTTATATCATCGTAACTTTCCTATTGCTCTAGGATATTATGCACCCAGCAGCTAAGTTGTTAATCATCCATAAGAAAACCATCAAAATATTTTCACATTTTTAAGATATACAAGCTTGATAAATAAAATTCCCAAACACCATTATTTCTGTTTTAGAGACAAAAGCAGCTAATTCTATAAAATTGATCCCCAGTGAGTAAAAGGTGTTTTTACCAGAAAATTTTTCACACAATTCTATCTAGTCAAAATTCATGCGCTCCAGAAGGTCTCATTCAGTCGCGAATCAAATATATAATATAATATAAAAATATATACAGGCTGTGTCAATAGTACGATATCGGTCGATCCTGGTTTTCGCAGATGGATCTAGAGAATCTCAATAATTCTAGTGTTCAAAGTATTCAAATGTCCAGAGGATCTAGGAGATGCTATAGAACACAAATATAACTAAACTGAAGAAAAATAAATGAAAAATTATTGTAAAAATTATTGTAAAAATTCAAAGAGGAAATTCAAATATCAAATACCAAAAATGTGTAAAGAAGCACAAAACATTTAAAGCAAATCTAAAAATCCAAAATCTGGGAACATATCGAAAATCCAAGACGTAAAAAATCTTAAAACTTTTAAAAACTTTAAAAACATGAAGATAAAGATCAACAATGGTCCGAAAGTTAAAAAAATGTAATGTTAAGGAAAGGAGATAAGTAATTGAAAATCCCAAGGATCTAGAAAATGTCGAAACCCTGACAAAAATTTTTAAGAGTACAAAAATTTCACTACATCCAATGGTTGTAGCCAAAAGATTTAAAAGTTCTAAATTTGAAACAATTCAAGAGAATCTGAAAAATCAAACAATCTTGTGTAACAATGTGAGTATAAAACTTTTTAAACATTTAACTGATCTATAGAATCAAAAGGATACAAAGTCCTTAACAGATCTACGATTCCAAGAAATTCAAGCAGTCCAAAGAATGTCGAAATTTGAAATTTTGAATTACTCAAGAAATATTAACAACACAAAAATTGACAGCCAACGTATATATAATTATATCAGAATATATAAAAATTCGAAAGAATTCAATTGTAAAAGTAGAATCCAAAAGTAAAATTGAAGAAACATTAAAATTTCAAAAATGGGAAATTTAAGAAATTTTAAAGTATCTAAAGCATCCCTAGAAACCAAAAAATCTAAACAATCTAAGAAAATTTAAGCACTATAAAGAAGGTACTGAAAATCTGAAAAAATGAAGAAATACGGACAGTATAAAGATTCTAGAGAATCCAAATAATCTATAAAATTTAAAGGATACAAACATTTTAGAAAATGATGATCTAGATAATTTAAAAGATTCAAAGAATATACAAAAAATTCAAAGTATTTAGAGTGTAGCAAAATTCTAAAAAAATCTAAAAATGTTGCAAAATCTGTTTATACATCTTGCAATTTGTTACATAGTTTAAAGGAAAAAATATTTTTTAATTTTTCAAACCATTCACCGATATTTGTTAGCTTTTCCAAGTAGGCTGCTGTCCAAATTTAAAATTCAAATAAAATAATTTTATATTATGTTGTTGCTAGTGTAAACAAAGGAATTACATTTTCTTGGTAATTAAGAAGTAGAATGACACTATGCTGATAAATTTTCATTTAAATTATGAGATTCATTGACAGCATTGACAGTAGCCTAATTTCTTTCTAAATAAAATAAATGTTTTTTTTTAATCTTGAGAAACATTTAAAATGTACTGTACACATCGCATATCATTGGATACTTTATCAAAAATTCTATCGACAGATGAAGACAAATACAGATATAGAATGTTCCATTTGAAAACCTAACTTTGGCTTACCACTCTGTATACGGACACTATATATATAAAAATATTTTTAAATTATGCACTATAAGTATATGTACTGGATGTCGACTACTGCATGTCAATATATTAAATAGCAAAAAAGTTATGAACCGATTACGAATCTCAAGGTCACCTGTATATACACATGGAAAGTACTGATTTGTTCTATAATGTAATAAAAATTTAACAAAGTGTGTTGCATCATAAAAACTTAAACAAGATGAGCTTCTGTTGCGCCAACCTTCAAGAAAATAATCCCATGGTCCACACGAGCTTGGCGCCAATGACTATTTTTCTTCTGATTACTTGGATTATACAAGATTCATCTCACGATTGTAATGTTGGTTACCTACCTATGCTTAACATAAATAATCTCGAATCAAAATCAAAGAAAAAGCTTTAGTGGTCAACACTCAACAGTGCTTCACCAAAAGTTTGCCACTAACTAAACACGATCAACTGGATTAATTGTTTTTTGTTACAAAAAAATTCTATTCTAAAATTACTTTTATGTTTCTTACATATACATACACACGAGTAAGATCAACAGCTCAAGTTGACAGTTGACAGAAAGAATAATTATGAAAAAAAATGGGAAAGAGTAATACACATTCTTTATTGAAATTTGTTAAAAATAAAGTGTGCAGTAAAAAATCAGATGGTAGATACCTACAGTATTGCATATCAATTTGCGCTGCAAAAATAATAAACTAATAATAATAATAATAAACAATTTTGTAAAAAGTTGAGCTAAGTTTATTGTTTGTATTAAACGTTTATTTTTCTACGAAACATTTTTTTCTCAACTATGTATTTATTATTATAACACTCATTTTTTTGCTGATCATTGATTTTTTAACTAAACATGTATTACTTAAAACTGCGTTTATTATAATAACTAAGCGTACATTGTTTTTCCTATGCATTTATTATTTTTAATGAACGTGTATTATTCTACTGTACGGATATTACTTTTTCGTGATCCTTGAAGATTATCATCCGTCAAATTATTTTATTGTAAGAAGATCGCCACCGTTCTTTGCCAACATGGTTGCACTACACCTCCGTAAACAATGTCCTCTAAAATTTACAGGATTTTTTAAATTTAAAAATTTTGCGATATTTTTCGGAATCCCTCCCATTTTATGTACTCCTACGAGATCATCTTCTATAATCTATAATTTTCTATATAAACCACAGCCCTTGGAGGGCATATCATCTTTTGTAATTATAAATCTTCTTGGAACTTTGTTTTTCGTGTCTTCCAAATTGAATATTATAATTTAACAATATCCTTAATATTATTAATACACTATTTTATCAGTTCTTCACGTCTACAAGCTCCAAGGTACAAGCTACAAGCTCTCTTTTACCAACAGAAAAAAATCATCCGATGCTTCCACAAAAAAAGTTTTAAGTTGTTCGGCTGTTAACACTTTTGCTTTCTTAAGTTTGTAAGACTCTGACTTTTTTTTTCAGAAAGGTAAATACTTTTCCATACAATTTCATGACAAGTTTAACATGACTTTTCTATTTGTCGAGTCAGATCATTGTTTTTAGAAGTATAGGGTGTTTCGTAAGTCGCGGATAGACCCAGCGTACCCTAAAACTCACCACTTTGAAGACATAAAATTGCAATTATTCTTCTTCTAAAGCTTAAATGTAAAGAAAGAGGCGCATTCTTTTCTAATTCTTAATTTAGAAATTTATGCTTTTGCTCTTATAATCTAAAAAATCTGAATTCTTCGTTATTTTTATGAATTTTTATATTTTTCTGTAATTTAAGGTTTTTGAAATAACCAGAATCATTACAACTGTTAAAATTATTACGAAATTTTAATAGCTCAACATTTAATAGATCATTTAAAAATAATTAAGAAAGTCGAAAATTTGTAAAGTTATCGAATAGCAGTAATTACAAAGTTCTTTTTTTAGAACTGTAACGAAAACAACTTTTTTCCGATGCAGCAATAATTTTTCTTAAACTGAAAGAAGTGTTATTATTAGTTCTTAAAGCTAAAATTATAGATCTGGATAGAGCAAATAAGTAAAATTTAAATAAACTACTTTTTTTTTGACTTTTAAAATCTATGTAAATAATCTCACCCGTTTACCTTACAAACTTTGTTGCTGCTGTTAAAACTAAATTATCAGTTCATCCGCTCGGTTACGGTTGGAGAACTCTGTTGCGGCCGAAAAAACGAATTTTATAGATTTATTTGTCAAAATATACTTTACGGACTCAATCCTATTTTCTTACATAGTACATTTTGTTAATTTGTATAGTACAATTGTATTTACTAGTACAATTTGTAATTTACATAGTACAATTTGTGATCGCCCAAAAAATCTTGAATACATTTCTGCCGTAAAGAGGATTTTTTTTTTAAACGTCGGTCTCTTCAAAAAATCAACGCATTTTCGACCTCGTTGCATAAATAGCTACCATTTTTTGAATTACGTTTGATATGGCTTATGTTTGATCAGTCACACTGTTCAATTTTAATAGATACAAAAAATGTAACATTTTTTTTTTAATTTCCAAGTTAAGTTATTTTTAATTGGATGTTACGACTTTTAGAATTTTACTAAGTTTTAAAATCAGAAATATTGCAAAAATGTTGGCACTTAAAAATTTGTTAAATTTTTAATATTGTATAAAAAAATTATAATGTGTTTTCTTTTAGGAGTCAACATACTTATATGATTAACATTTTAAAATTTTCTGAAAAACTTTTTTTTATATTAATAGAACAATTAAAATTCAAAAAAAAAATTTTAATTTATGTATTTGTTTCACTTTATTTTCTATTATTAATATGAAAATTGTAGGTACGTTGAGTAATTTTAACAAATTTTACAGCCTCTAAAGTTTAAAATTTTTATTTTAAATATTGCGGGCTTGTATACAAATATTTTATTGCACAAACTTTAAGCTTTTTATTTGTTTAAAAAATTGATTAAAAGGATCGAAAGTTTCTGAAGTTTTAAATTTTTACATCACAACTTGAATTTTGAAAATTTTAACATTTTTCAATTTTATTTTTTTTTATTCAGATCTAATTGTGTAGGAAGTCGTTAGATTTACACATCTAATGAATTCCCCAGGGATCAAACTGTTCTTATAATTTTGAATGTGTTTTTGACATTAAATATATAAAAATACAAAAAATTTATTTGTTATTTTTTTTACCGGATATCACGTTAAATGAAATTTTTATGATAGGGAAAAAAATAAGTCATTAGAGAACTAAAATTATTACATTTATTTTTGATTAATTATTTATTTACAATTATTTATTGATTTTTTTAATAAAGAATAAAAAAAATCAAAGATCATAACATTCTACATTTTAGTATTAGATCTTGACAGTACAATACATATCAAATTTTTATTTTTTTTTAAATTTTAGTCTCCGAAAATTAAAAGAACGGGCACGTTGGATAACAGGACATAATAACATTTTTGACGGCCTAAGACGCTAAAATCCACATTATTGGCCGAGGCTGCTTTATCGTAACATAAACAAGCATTTAATGACATAGTATGCGATAAACAAATTTCATTCCGAAATAGTTTCATATTTTTCTTAAATTACTAATTTTTCGCTGTATGACTGGGTTTACTTCATAATTCCAAAATTCGATTACAAAAACAAAGTTTTTAATTAGATATGAAAATGTTTTTTTTTTGCGTAATTGCATATTTAATAATTTAACAAATATTATTTAAATAGTGCGGTTGACTAACGTCAATTTTTAGAAAAATGTTGACATCAAATATTTAAATTGTGTGACTTAAAAATACAAACATTTCGGAATATTCTCAGAAATTCAGTTACTCACGCATATACAGGTGTTCTAAAACTCGCGGACCTTTTTAATGAGACTCAAGAAACTCGAAAATATTTTTTTTTATTTGGAAATTCTGTTTTTTTTTTAAGCGAAAGATCGACAAGACAACATTTTTTTCAGATATACACCTATATTATTTTGAGTTTATATAAATATATTAATAACATTGGTAATCTGTTCAAAAACAATCCTACCATATATTTACTGAAGTCGAAAACAAAATTATATTAATTATTTTTGCAAATTGCTCTATTATGCTTAAAAACTTTTGGAACACTTGTATAAAAAACAAAGGAAGTTGAAACCAGCACAAAAATCGAACATAACCTCGCACTAATCCCCTACTGCATCCACCTCCAATAACTCACTTCCGCTAAAACCCCTATATTATTTAATTCTTCCCTTAATTGAACCCGAATCCCACCCCCTTTCTCTTCTGGTGACCTAACCTAATTAAAAGCGTAATTAACGCCCACTTCCAGCAAAATGTGCCGACTTTAATGGCCCGGAAAGAGTAGTGGGGGTAACTACCCCCGGAACCTAATTTATCAGCGAAGGCCGTGGATTCAGTTGGGTCATTCGTGGCGTAGTTGGCGTTGGAAACGGTTGTGTTTTGTTGTGGAACATCTGTCAACGTGCACGTGCTCGCGCCTACTTGATTTGACTACGAAGAAGGTGAGTGTGGATTGTTTGCTAATTGATTAACAAGGGCAAGGACGTTAGAGGTGCGCTGTGAACATATGTTGCAAATTATTATCTTTACGTTTTTTGAAATTAGATTAGATCAAATCTGGCGCAATATGGGAATAGTGAAATGTTTTAAGTATTTCTAATCTTCCAATAATCCATCGATTTGGTAACCGATTTAATGACTCAATTTACTTTTCGCGTGCACTTTTAGCGCCTTTTTCCCTGCCCACTGGTTCCGACAAATTGCGTTTTTAGTGACAATACGCCAAAAAGCAACCGTTCGTTTTGCATTTGAAATGAATGAAACGGAAAAAATGATAATGGCAATTGAAAATCGGTGATAATAAGTTTCCTTTTCCTGTCAGTATGGTCAAACAGGGCTTTTATATAGGCAAGGATACGGATATCCTGTCTGTGGACGTCCTTTACATGTGCGTTTATTACAAATGTATGTAAATAATGCCCTCCTCTCAGATTAAACGTTTCGTTCAGTGATGAAGCGCGTATTTTTTTCTCGTTGGTGATTTATCAATTTTTCTGCCGTGTTTGTTGTGATACGGACCATATGGGACTGGTAAGAGGACACCCTCTTGTGCTCTAAATGGCCCCTTATCGATTCTAACGGCTTTAGCACACTCGGGGCATTTCATGTTTGCCGACAAACATCTGATGGTTATAGAAGTAACAAACTAGAGAGTGGCTTAACTTGGGTCGACTTGTGGGCTAAGGAACACTTTAAAAATATTTTCTTTTAAATGAACAGAATTAAGTGGGCAAGGTGCGAAATTTGATTTGTCAAATTTGACTTTCTTTGCAAACAGTTTTTACCAACTTTCTAAAATACATTCACCTACTTTAAAATATCTTTGTGTTGGTAGGATATCATATTGTTTGATTAATTTTGATTTTATGGTTTGCACAATTAGCCAAACTCGAATTGGAGCATCTTTGAATTTAATTAGATGTACCTTGAGATTACAAATTTTTATGATGCAGGTTTAATATATTGCTTATTTTGGCCGCTCAGGTTTATCTAATCAGTCACAATTTTTTTACTCGATGTGTTTAATCTTCTTCTTCCTGAGGATTATTTCTATATTTTTTTTATGTGTAATAGAATCACTAGAGGAAATGAAAAATTTTTGACAATTAATTGCCCCATAAAATTTGTGGTGTCCTTAAAATTATTTACTTATTTTTTTCTTTAAACCATATAAATATATGTAGTGTACTTTAAATTAGTTGGCGAATTTTGGGACACCACTATAATCAGCCTTGATCAACATGTGACGATCTCAGTTGTTCCGATATTTTCAAAAGTAGAAAACATTTTAGAGCAGATCTTGTAATTTCTCAAATTCTATAACGTTCCCAATTTTAAACATTTTACATTTTTCGATTTTATAAATTTTTATATGAGACACCATAGCCTTCCAATGTTGAAACTCTGAATTCTAAGATCTAAATTCGAAATTTTTAAATTCTGTATTTTACAAGCTTAAACTCTTGTACATATATTTCGAAATTGTAAATAGCAGCTAATAATTTGCTAGCTTCTTAGGTGGTAAATCTTTGTCTTTTACAATTTTAAATTTTAAATTTTGCATATTCTAAATTCTATAACCAGACTTAATTGTAGCGATATTTTCTAAACTAGGAATCTGTAGAGTCAGAGTAGATTTCGTAGATTCTTACGTTATGTACTCTCATGAACTACATGTCTTCCTAAATTCTAAATTGTTTACATGCTGCCTTCCCGGATTCTAAACCTAAAACCTGCTCTGATGGCCTCTGAGGTGATAGTAAATTCTAATTTCTAAAATTAGATCAGATTCTATATTTCGAATAACATTTAGAGCTTAAATCGTAACATCTGTGTCACCATTTTTTGGTGTTTATTTCTTACATTTTTGAACTTCTGAAATTCTAAATTATGTGGATAATAATTTCTTTATTTCTGTACTTTTTGAGCTCAAAACTTTAGGTTCCACACTTTAGATTTAGAGCAAAACTTGTAATTTTTTTTAAATATATAATATCTTGAAATTTTAAAGCAGCAGAAAGGATTAAGTATTTTCAATAATCTAAAATTCTATGAAAATTCAAATTTGCCTAATAACGGAAAGCTTGAAGTTTTATGCTAAAATTTTAAAACTATTCTTGTAAATTAAATTAATTTAAATTCTAATTTTAGGTTGCCAAACGTTTAATCGGCATTATTAAAAATCCAAATTCCAATTTTGCAATTTCTTTTTGTGCATATTTTGAGCATGCTTATGTAGTTTCAGAGCAGGTGTCGTAATTCTCACAGTCAGATTCAGTATTCTAATTCCTTTTCCTGATTTTAAAATTCAAAATTCTCATATTTTGAATTTCCCACTCCTAAATTCTAAGATAAGAGGTGATAAATTTTCTATATATTTTACTCCTAGTCTCAAATTCTAATGCGTAGATTTCTTTTTCTAATTCTAAGATCAAATAACTCTGTCAATTGTCAATTTCTATATTCTTAATAACTATATTACAAAATTAAAAAGTGTCATATTTTTAAGAAGCGCATATTTTAGATGTGTAGATTCTCATTTTTTTTCTTTTGAGTTAAAAACCTTAGATTCTATCTTATAATTTTTCAAATGCTATATTCTCCATAAATATTTAAAATTCTAAGTTCTTTTATTGCATTGCCGAGATTCGAAAATTTTAACTTTTAAGAATATTAAATTTTAGATATTCATATTCTATTCTTCATTTCTGCATATTTCTAGCGCCAAATCTTAAATTCTATACTTAAAAAAGATCCCATAATTTTAGAGAATAAATATTCAAAATCAAAATTAAATTAAATTTAATTTTTTCAGTTTAATTTTATATATTTTCAGGATCTCAAATTTCAGAAATGTGGATTCAAATTTTTTTTTGTTTTTTTTTCAGATTTGAAGTACTAGATTCTGTAATTCTAAATCAGTTCTTGCAAATTCTCAGAATTATCATAACTTTATATTGAAATTTTAAAATTTTACACTCTGGATTTCCAAATTCTAAGACTTGATTTCTAAGAACGCAATCTTTATCTATAAAACTTGTTGATTATATTTTATTCGTGGCTATGTTTTATATATTTAAAAATTGGGATTCTAAAATTGATTCTACATTCTAAATTTTTAGTTTGCAGTAGTTTGAATTTAAATTAATTCTAAAATCTGAAGTTATGGATTTTTAGTTTTTAATTGTACATAAACACAGTGTAAATTCCGAAATTCGTGAAATTGATACTCCCAAATTCTTATATTTTTGATATATATTTTTTGTAGTTTATTATAAATTACAAAAAAGAATCGGAATAAGAAAAAAACAAAGTAAGATAGTTCTAGAAAATAACTAATTATAAAGCCACTAATATTTCTAGTAAACGAAACTTTTTGTCCAAACTCAAGTGACGTAATATCCGGTAAATCGATAATTCACATTTGGCAATTAATTTTCCTAAACAGAAAGCAAACGTTTCAACTCTGCTCTAATTCACCCCTTAAACTTCCCATCAACAAATTACCATCGCCTAATCACCACTTTAATTAAAATCTGTTGGTTCCAAATCCGGTTACCTTGGCGGCCGTTTGATTATTATTCGACATCTTCATCCGGAAATCGTCAATAACCGCCCACTTAGCATCCTCCGACTCTCTGCCTTTTTCGTTATGTCACTGGTGATGTATTCGTCCGGGCTTTCAGGGGTAGTTTTAGACACAGGAAGGGGTGTTTCCTCATCAATGCCGTTTCCGCCAGGCTTTCATTGAGGCACATCCGCGAAACGAAAATAAACAACGATTCATTTTAGTAATTCCTGAATTCCGGATTTTCAGATAAAGGAGACCAAAATAGGGCACTATATGAAAATGGCTTTACAAACAGCGGAAGTTGCACCGGTCAGGTATGGACCCACGAGATGGGAGAGGCTGAATTTCGTCGAAGAGGACAGCTTACCCAAAGGTAATAATAATTAATTATTATCGTCATTTGGCGCCTCTTTAACAGTTTTTAATATAACTGTTTTCTTTTCAGATCCCAGACAATGGAGCAGGGAGCACGTAGCCCAGTGGGTCAATTTAGTCACCAGTCAACACGGACTACCGGAAGTGCCATCTTCCAGATTTCTGATGAACGGAAAAGCTTTGTGTCTGATGTCACTAAGCATGTTCTTAAGTAGGGTTCCTTTAGGCGGGAAGCTTTTGTACAAAGATTTCCAATTGAGGCTGTGTGCGGCCCTGTACGGGGTCAATCAATAGAATTTATCTAGTGTTTTATGAAATTTTAATTTTAAGAAATAATGTACGTCTATTTGGAGCTCGGCAGGAATTGTAATGATTACTTTGTATTAGTGTAAGATTAGATTTGTCCTAGTCATGTAAATAAAGTATTTTATGTAAATTTTGTGTTGCCTGCAGTTTGTTTTAACTCCTAGTATATTAAAAATGACAATTTGTTGAAAATTAAAGTAAACTTATTGACAAGTTGTTTATTTAACTTATTTTTTCACAGTTCTAAGTTTTTCTTATAGTCGCTTCATGTCGAATTTGTTTAAAACATTACGATGAATTACTTCATTTCTTTCATGAACTCGTTTTTATTTTTTGGAAATTTGTATTTGCTCAAGTGTCGCTGCCATCATCGTATTTCAACACATTCTAAAATTTCAAGTCCCAACATGCTGAATGAAAAATTGCATTTCGCCCGTAGTCGCCATAAATGCGGTACTTTTTTCGTCTCTTCTTTATTTTACTTTTTTTTTATGTGATCTTTGGTGGTGGACCATCTCTTTTTTTATTTTCTTAGTTTCAACTTTATCTCATGGGCTCCTTGTTTTCATCATCTGCACATACGTCATTTTTGTTTTTTTCTTTATGTTCTTCGTGTTTGGTTTAGTTTTATTCAGTTGAAATTTGAGATTTGAAAGTAGCAAAAATATACAAATTTGGATAACGGAAAAAAGGAAACCTGGAAACTTGAAAAGGTTTAAATGTGTAAAAGTTTAAGCGTTTAATTTAGAAAAAAACGAATAGAACCTGTGACCTTCAAAGTGTAGAAAATATTCAATCGTGGAGGAGGAAAACAATGTCGGACACGAATTTAAGAACGCATACACAATTATATATGAAACATTTCTGGTGTTTGACATATTTTTGAGGCTTTAAATTCAAAATTAAAAAAAAATCTAACGGACAAATCTCGTTTGCTCTAAAATGTAGATGTGAATGAGAATTTAAGAATTCTATTTTTTTTTCAATTTTCTTTAAAGAGGTATACAGAATCTAAATGTCCATAGAAAAATTTAAAACTTAATCATTTTTTAGAATTTTTTATACTTATAAAAACATTGGTGAAAACTCCGAAATAAAAAAATATCCGAAAGCCACCCCAATTACAGATCCTTCCAATATATTTTTTAATGATTCCATTTTCTAACATCTTTGTAATTCTAAAAGTTAGTGTTCCGTTCTGAATTCTTCAAAATATTTATATTAAAACCATAAATTTAAAGATTTTGGCTTTCCCATAAATGTCTACAAATGTGAATTTCAGTTTTCAAACATTTCAAGTCTATAAACTAATAAAATTTTATGGTAAAGCATAAAAAATAAGTTTCAAAATTATGTAAATCGCGATGAACTTCAATGCTTCCGAAATAGTAAATTAAAGTATACGACTAGAAAGGTCTTTGTAAACGGATCGACAAAAATGACATTTTAAACGCAAATAAAAGAAGAAAAAGAATTTTATAGCATTTGACGTGTTATGAAATTTATCAAAACTGATTAACGATATTTCGAAATTTGAAATTATGACTTTTTTAAATTTTTAGAATCCGTAACATTTCTGATCCTCTCTAATCTCTAATGAGATCATTAAAATATTTTTTTTTGTAAATCTTTTAATTTCAATATCTTAAACTTGGTTTTTAAAAAGTTTTACTTCATATATGTAATCACAAACCTTTTCAATGTCTTTCTGTCCATTCGTAAATAAAAATAAAAATATATAAATATAAATAAAAATATAAAAATATATAAATATAAATAAAAATATATTCCCAAATTTTTCAGAATATTTAATTTTTTAATATTACCATAAAGTCGGATTTACTTAAATTTTTGTAGGACCTAAATTTTTTTGTTAAAATCCATGTTTGCATATTCACGAAATCCTTATATTTTTAAAAACAATATCTAAAACTAATCAGAGAAAGTCTCAAAAATCTTTAATATAGTGTAAAAAAAGTTTCTAGTAAATAAATATCAAAGTTTCGAAAAACTGCTTAAGTTTACAACACTTTTTAGTTTTTAAATTATAAGATTTGTTATAATGGCTCCTGAGCTATTCAGTTTTCATATCTGAAAAGATTAAATTCTAAATTTGGGTTTTGTTGTTTATTTACTTATTGGTCAACATTCTAATTCTAAAAACGCGTATAATTTCAAAGGAGGATTCGTAAACTATCAGATTCTACATCTATAAATTATCTTACACTCTACATCCATGTCTTTTCTACGGTGAGTTCTTATATTTTTGAAAATTTCAAATTCAAGATAGCTAAATTCTAATATTTTTATTTCTGTATCTTTCAGCCTAAAGGTCTTACATTCTATAATTATTCTAGAGTGGATTTTGTTAACTTTCAGATTCTATATTCTCGGTAAATATACCTATTCCAAAACTCTAAATTCCCAAAAATTGGATTTTAATAATCTCTGCGGCATTTGGATTTTTGATGTTTATTTTTAAGAATCTCAGATTCTAGCTGTTTGGATTCTAATTCCACATGTTGAGATTTCAATATATTGAAAAAATACACTGAAAGGGCATAGGGAGATAAGAATGCTGAAATTACCCCCAGAGCGTATCTTAACGATACTTTCAGGATATGTTCGTACTATAGAAGTACTTTGATTCTGAAGTTTTTAGATCTCAAAGTTAACTAGATTTTGAATAATAATAAAAAAAGGCAAAAACAGAAAATATATTTTTTCTCTTCTTTCTAAATTTAAGGTTCCTTATTATTTGCTTAACACAGCGTTTAAATCTAAATTATATTATTTTAGAAAAACTAATATTAATATTCACGTTAGGAATGTTCAAGCGTACCTACACTTAAGTCATGCTCTTTTTGTTATTTGTGCTTGGAGGTGGCTGAGAGATGAAGTGAGCAACAAACAGTTAATGCGTTCTCAGAATTTCATTTTTTAGATGTATATACATACATATATATATATATATATATATATATATATTATATATATATATATATATAGAGAGAGAGAGAGAGAAAGAGAGTATAAATCGAAAAAAACATTTTTTCGGAAACAGGACAGTTTTTAATTTTTTTCAATATGGCGTACCATTACAAAAAATTTGAAAAAAAAATATTTTATGTACTTTTTGCTAGGAAATTCAAGAAAAATATTTCCAAAATTGTACTTTTAAGTTTTATAATAAAAAATCAATTTTTCTTGAAAAATTTTTTTTTTCTTTATGAAAATGTAGATCTATATAGTTGAAATTTTTATCAGAAGAGTATCTCTATAGATATTAAATTACCATAAAATTTTTATTTAAATCGGTTTAGTCTATGAAGAGAAAAAAAATATTTTCTCTTTTTGCCTTTTTTTATTATTATTCAAAATCTACTTAACTTTGAGATCTAAAAACTTCAGAATCAAAGTACTTCTATAGTACGAACATATCCTGAAAGTATCGTTAAGATACGCTCTGGGGGCAATTTTAGCATTCTTATCTCCCTATGCCCTTTCCACATGTAGAATTATCTGTACCTGTTTTTAATAACATTTTAGATTCAAAAATTCTAAACCAGATCTTATAAATTTTTAGATTGTATACTCTTTAGTAGGTACCTAACTATATTTCTAAATTCTATAAATTCTCACACACTAAATTTTACGTTTTTAAATTATTCTAAAACTTTTTAAGTGTTCAATCCTAAAACTTTCAACTTGTTTATTCTACTTAATTGTTGCTGTATTTTTTTGTTTAATCTAAAATTCAAGTTTTTAGAGTTCTAAAGCTTTTTTCTTAAATTTTGAAGTTATGAACTGAATTTTAATTCTCTGATTGCTGAACTGCTTAAATTTCGTAATCGAATCTAAATATATAATTTCCTTTATGGATTTCTACATCTGTAACAAGTCTTTCTAAATTTAAATTAACATTTTAAAAAATTTTTTGAGCCTATAATGTATATAAAATTTATATAAACCGCCTAAAACTTTGAAAATTTCCAAAGTGAAAAATAGTATATTAAAGTAAGTTTGAGAAAGCATTGATTCCATTACGCGCTCGCAATTATACAAGCATACAAAATCAAAATCTAAAAATGTAATGAATCTAGAAGTAATTGGGATTTGTAAAATCGAAGAAAACTAGAAAATGAGAAGGATCTAGAAAATTTAAAATTTAAAAAGTTTAAAATTAGAAAATCTAAAAAAAATGTTTTCTGAAAATCAAATAGGTTCGAAGGCATAAAGACTAAACAATGTAAACACAAAACAAAAATTAAAAAAATATATTAACATTTAAAGACTTTAAATGGAACTTCAAGTTTCAAAGTGTAAAGGATTGAAATCTTACAACAAATATCTAAAAATGTAGATAATCTAAAAAAGTTGTAAGTTTTAAGGAAATTTACAGGAATGTAAAAAAATGACACAGTAATAAACTTTAAGAGTTGAAAAATCCAAATATTTAAAAAAATACTAAAATAAACAGTCTAGACAATCTATAAAATTTAAAATAACTTGAAATATTCGAGAAATATTTAACAAAATTAATTCTAAAGAACTGAAAGTTCTATAATCGTTAAAAAATTCAAAAACTTGAAAATGGAAAAATATAAAATTTGAATCATTATCTAAATCTAAAGTGTCAAATGTTACAAACTCAAAAAATTCTAGAAAATCTAGAGAATATAATAAGTCTGAAGAACTCAAAAAGTTCAAAAAATCACAAATCTTAAATCTAGTGAATCTGCAAGATCTAGTAAATTTGTAAGATCAAAAAAAAGGACAAAAATAGGTTATAGTATATATAGTATATCTATATATATATAAGTATATATATATATATATATATATAACAGTATAGTTTGAGAAAGCATTGATTCCAGCACGCGTTTGCAATTTCGAGACGAGCCGCGGAGCGGCGAGTGGAGGAACAAACAAGTGCTTTAAGATCTTTCTGAACGCGTGTTTTATACTATTTTTTTCTATTTTGCACCACTTAATTTCTTTTTATATAAAAGAAATAAAATTTTGAAATTTAGGGAATTTTATCAAGGTTGGGTACAATGATTTAATATTATTTACATATTTCATAACAATTGAGGTTAAGTTATTACACACTTCGCTCACATTCACATTTTGACATTTGACGTTGACGTTTTACGACCATGCCGCCAACGCGACAAAACTAAAATACACCAGCCGTAGTAACTCAGTAACGAACCCAAACGAATGCTTTACTGGTTCTAGTAACGACGCAAAATAGAAAAAAAACTATACAAAATAGAAAAAAACATATAAAACAATATGTTTAAAATTCTTACAGCTTAAACGCAAGAATTTCTAAAATTAAACAACAAATATGTAACAGTAGTCAATTCTCTACATCTCTCAAAATTTTAGTAACTTAAATATCTCAACAAGTTGTAAACTTTAGAATTTAATGTCCAAAAGTCAGCATTTGGTCCTATATAACATAAAAAAAATCTGAAGTCACCAAAATGTCTGAAATGCTCGAAATTCAATATCGAATTTTTAAT
The DNA here is from genome assembly GCA_030157275.1 of Cynaeus angustus. Taxonomy (NCBI): domain Eukaryota; kingdom Metazoa; phylum Arthropoda; class Insecta; order Coleoptera; family Tenebrionidae; genus Cynaeus; species Cynaeus angustus. Next base: position 13,847,110 of record CM058065.1, read on the forward strand.
TTTTAACTTGGACATTGGATATGCATAAAACAAAAATTTTTGAAATGCAGAAAAACTAAAATCTGTATCAATGTCCAATTTTGAAATATGTTAAGAGAGTACTATACAAATTTTTCGAATCAGAACAAGAATTTGTTAAATCCATAATTTTTTACCTTTTTAAAAGTGCAAAGATCGTAAAATTTCCAAAATTGAATTCATCTTCCTCATAGTAAATTTCACTTTCCACGGATTTCTCAATATCTTTTAGCTCCAATAAAATATTGGGATAATTTTCAATTGCAAATAATTTCACTCGTTTCAAATATTTGCGTAAAAAAATATACGCTGTAGAAATTCCATGAGTAGGTACACTAAATTTTTGAAAATTTCTAGATACTACAATACAAATCTTTCACACAAACATCTCAAATTATAAAAAAATTCTCGGACAATCCAAAAAATTCTTACATTTTGAAGGTACAAAATTTCTAATATGGATTTAATTTTTTCGCACAGTGAATTTTATTTTTTACGGATTTCCCAGAATCTTTTAGTTGCAATATTGTAATAGTTTTCAATAAAAAAAATTGAGGCTAAACAGCGGATATTTTCGTATATTTTGCAAGTTACTAAAAGTTACCCAATGCTAGTATACGGGTCACTTTTTCCGGAGGACGTCTGCCACAATTTTCGCAGATACTGGTAGCGACATTAGGACACTTAAAAGACACGGTCATTGGGTGATGCTGTGGCAGGTTCCATAGCAAATAAAAAGAAAAAAAGTTCAATCCAGCTAGTAAGCGTCAGTAATAAGTGTAAAATTAAACATAAAAACGAAAACACCAAACAAACTCAGCAATTATTAATTAAAATTAATTACATATTCTTAGTCACCAAAAAGTTTGCGTATGAGGGTCAACTTAATTTTAGATATAGACAGTTGTTACGTGTACATTCCGCATATAATCTTGTGCCTAATTGAAATTATTCCAAAGCGCGTTCCACATGTTCTGCCATCTGCTACCTGTTTCGTAATTAATCAAACCCACCATCGCGGGTCCATCAACCCATCCATCTCCATTAACAACCCATCCAACCACCACCGTCGTCACTAATAACAATTCTGTCCAAGTAAAAAACTACCCCTTCGCACCCATCCGCCTCATTTCCTTCGATGATTATCCACGCCGCTCGGTTCTTTTTCTGGTCAATCTCGATTCTCTTGTTCTCGCTCAAACCCATTGTCAATCACCGGAAGCATCTGTCCCGAATCCAAACATCACATTCTCGATTCCGAACCTCCGGAATACGAATACAATCACGTCAGCCAACAGGTGTCCAACTGTAAAATCGTCAAATAACTGTCATAAAAATAAATCGGTTTATTATAGGGCGAATTTGTAGACTTTATGCGAAGACATGACCACCGGAAACGGCCGTTTTCTGAAGACAGGAAGAATGGAAAGGAAACGTCAAGGGACGGTCACGTGGCACAAAAACGGACAAATTTTCATGGGTGGCACGGGAACAAATAAACAGTGACAGGGCTAAAATATTTTCTGAATAAGTAGAAGTGCCAACTGTGAAATGGAGATTAGCTGTGAAGCTAATTTATGGAATAAATTAGAGACTTCGGATATTTTTCTTTCAAATACTCTAAATCCCTCGAGTTTCTGGTCTCGCATATATGTTATTTAATTTATTTTTGTTTCAAAACTTCACGTAACTGTCAAAATGACACTAATTAATGTTGAATTCTGAAAATTATTTGTATCAAACTTTTTCAAAATAGGTAAAAAGAATGTCAAAAAATATGCAAACACATGCAATGAAAACAAAAAAAACTTTTAATATTTTTTTCTTTATTCTTTTTATTATGTTTGTTTTGTATTTCTTTTGCGTCTCTTCAGTATTTTCAAAATTTTTTATTCTTTAGAATTTTGGGCTTTTAAATTGTCTTTATGAATCAAATTTTTTCTATGTTGGATTCTGAATATTTTCAATTTTTTTCCACTTGTCGGATTCTTAAGATATTCTTTAGACTTTGCAGAGCCTTAAATTCCGTCGATAATTATGATTTTTCCACTTTTTAAATTCTTTATTATGTGATATTTCTAGATCATTTAGTTTTTTTAAATCCGTTCAATTTTTTGAATTCTGTAACTTTTATTGATTTTATTCACATTCTTAAATGCTTTTTTGTTTTTCTCACACATTTGGACCATTTTTGAAGTATCTCATTTTTTTATATTCTTTAGGTTTTCTAAATTCTATAGGCTCTCTGAATTTTTGATACACTTTAAAATATTTTTGTTTTCGATTTTTCGGATTCTTGTAATTCTTAATTCGTAATTCTTGTTTCAATATTTTAAAATTCTTAAGATGCTATAAATTTTACAAATTATCTTTGAGCTTAAAATATTCTGATTTTTGGAATTTTTAAGATTCTTTACACTCTTCGATTTCTTTGCATTATTTTTACCCCATATAAGACTGTTTTTTAAATTTATCAGTTTTTTACTTGTATTCTCTACAATTCTGCCTGAAATTTAATAATAATAATAATAATTTAGTATTTTTTTGTATTTCTCTCATTATTTGGATTTTTATAGCTTTTTTGAATTCTGCAGAATCTTGTAATTCTATTGGTTCTTTAGATTTTCGATGCACGTTAAAATATTTCTATTAACTCTTGAAGCATTTATACTCTTAAATTTTGTGGATGTTTTGGTTTCTTTAGATAAGTAGTTCAAATTCATCAAATTTTCAATTTTCTTAGATTCTTTTGGTTTTTTAAATTTTTTGAGTTCTTTGTATTATTTTCACCCTTTTAATACTATAAATTCTTTAACTGATCAAATTTATTTTAAGTTTGTTGTATAATATTTATCATACATTTTGGATTCTTTCTAGCTTTTTTTAAGTGTCTATTTTTTTTTAATTCTGTAGGTTATTTAAATTCTACAGGCCTTCTGGATTTTTGATGCACTTTTTGTTTTAGATTTTTTGGATTTTTGAAATTCTTAATTGTTTTGTAATTTTTTATTATTTCTTTATTTATTTCCCTAAATTTTTGTGATTGTTTTGATCTCCTTAGAATGTTTTAATTTATGCATTTTTTAAGATTCTTTAGATTTTCAAAGTCTTTATGCTTCAAATCTCTGAATTCTTAAAATTCTTCAATTTTTTTTACATTATTTAGATTATATTAGTGCTTTAAATTCTACGAATTTGTCAGGTTATTACATGGATTCTTAACATCTTTAAAATTCTGTAATTATACTGTTTCATTTTTTTAATTTTTCGCACACCTTTTGAGTCCTCTCTAGCATTTTAAAATTCTCTTATTTTTTAAAATCTTACAGTTTTTTTTAATTCTTTAGATTGTCGAGATTTTCGATGCACTTTTAAAAAAAATATTTTAGATTTTTCAAATCTCTTCAATTCTGTGGATGCATTAAAACCATCAAATTCTTAAAATTTTACAAAGCACTTTTATTCTTCAAAGAAATTTTCAATTATCCTATTTTTGCAATATTTTTATTTTATTTATACAATGAATTATTTTTGTCGAGATTTTTAAAAGTTATATGTAATTTTTGTTTCAGACTTAATTTCTTTGGTTACTTGTATACCTTACAGTTTTGAAATTAATATAATTGTTTTTTTAATTCTTTCAATTTTTGAATTTTATGAGTGTCTATAGATTGTCTAGATTGTTGATTGACTTTATGTTTTTAATTTAATTTTTTGAACCACTTACATACTTTATATGCTTTGGTTTTATGATATTGTTTTTCTACTTTGGTATTACAAATGAATTTTTGTCTGTCTAAAAGTAGTGTCACCAAGGAACATTTTGTGACACTGTTTTTGGTTATTTTTTTGATACGTATTATGTTGGTATTGTTTTTATGAAGGTTAAGGAGCCCAACGAGGCCGAGCCAAGTGTCAACACTGTCAACTTTTCAGTTAAAAAACATAACCACAATTATTTATCTCATTCATTTCAGATACTGGTGAAATTAAAAATAATTTTGGTTGACATATGACACAACCAACATAATCAGTACTTAATCTTAAAAATCCCTAGAATATTTAAAAAGCAGTAATTTTAAATTTTCGTAATACTACGAGCACCAAAGTAGAAAAAATAGTATATGGCACTCATTCGTGCCACAAGAGAGCGTCTTATGAAACACGTATAATAATATACTATTAAATTCCTCAGAATCTTGAGATTTTTAGATTTTAGAAAGTCTTAATTTCTCAAATCCTCAAATATTTTGAATTCTTCGAATTCATTCTATAGATTTTTAAAATTCTGTCAAAAATTATGTCATATTGTTTCTTAGATTGTTTAAACTTTTTGTAATTTTTAAATTCCTCACACCTTTTGGATCTTCTATAGATTTCTTAAATTCTTTCAATTTTATAAACAAAACTTTGATATCTATATTATTTTTACTTTAGATTTTTTGCATCCCTAAATTACTCCGCATTGCTTGCATTTTTATTCTCTCGAACTCATTACATTTATTCAGTTCAACACTTTGAATTTGTTTTTGATTTTATAAATTCTTCAGATTTTGCAATTTTTCAGATTTTATAAATCCTCAGATTTTTGGGTTATTTAAATGTTTCGACTTCTTTTTCTACCATTTTGATAGTTTTAATTTGTTAAGTTTTTTTATATCTTCTAGATTCTAGAATCCGTCGTTAAATTTTTCTCGAATGTTTAAATTTCTTGATTTTTTTTTTCGAATTAAAAAACAAATTACAAAAAATATTTATTCAACGAGGCACAAAAAATACATGCATATAAAACTGGTCAACAATGATTTTACTACAGTAATTACAACGAATTACAACTATTTCTTATTAATAAGAAAGCTAACAATACTGAAGTCACGTAACATTCCATAAACCTCTAAAGATCCACATTAAATTTAGCACCTGGTGCTAATTCCAGATTAAGTATTTCTATTTGAAATATAGGTAAAAAAAATATAATTTGAATTCTTATACAAAACTACGATAAGATTACAACTTATATATCACAAATAAAAATTTGTACCTCCAAAAACAGCCTCAAGGACAAATCAGTCAGTACTCAATTATAAAGATTCCATAAAGAAATCATTCCATCGGCACCGCTAGCTGCCATGATATTCGCTTCCCAATACCTCACATTCTTGGGGGAAAATTGGACATCGGTTACTGCCCCTCTGTGTTCCGTTAAAACTGCCAATAACCTCAAGCTTTTCCATGAGAAAAGTCTCAAACTACCATCCCAACCTCCTGACACAAAAATTTTCCGGTCCCGCCTCAACTTCACGATATTACATCCCTCATTGGTTATCGAGATCTCACATTTTAGAGTGATATTAAAATTCGGATCAATCGTAAAAATCTGCAGTGTATTAGAGGCGTTGCCACAAATACCACGCCCACTGACCGGGTCAAAAGTCAACGAGGTTATATACTCGCGGAGTTTGAGATGACCACAAGGTTGAGACGTGGTATAATCCCATAAAATGACGTCGCCAGTTTCGTAACCTCCCAAAATATATACTTTTCCCCCCAACTCGACTTTTTGGAGGCACATTACATTACCAAGCGTTTGTTTGTGAGGCACCAAACGATTTTGTTTCAACATTGTCTTAATGTCGATAACATCAAGAGTGCTATTTTCCTGAGGAACAATGAGATTTTCGTTCAGGAGAAGACTGCGACAGTATCCACCGTTGCAAGTGTAAGTTTTCGCCAGTTTGTAATTCGAGTTGTTTTCGATGGTCCAGAGTTTGATTAAACCGCTTTTTTCTTGTGTTAGAATGTCACTTTGGAGGGTGTGGACTGCCTGGATTGAATCGCCCATTGGTTGTTTATGTTGGAGCCGATTGGTCTGAAAGAAATAGGTCATGTAGTGGGTGGGGCGAAGCAAAAAAGGCGTAGATAACCGTTGAAATAAAATATGACGTCATGCAGAAAATGAAGCTTGTTTTTATTAAATTGTAGAGATAGGAGTCAACAGTGGAGATTATACAACGAACTGTCACTGACCTAACTCCATTATGTCAAACTGTCAAACTAAAACGAAAAGTGGCACGTTTTATTACTGAACACTTTCTCCACAGCTCCACCATAATTTCTTACCTCCAAGTCCCAGAAATACACAAATCCGTTTTCTGTAGCTGCCAGCAACCTGGAACTGTAATTTTCGTTTGTAATTGGAAAACACAGACTATGAACGTGACCCATGTCACTTTTCAAACAAAACACAGGATCTGGGGGTAAAACTGCCATTTTTACTTAATTTCTGTAAAATATTCACATCCCTGGTTTCCACTTAACCTCGATCCAACCGAAAATTCGGTTAACTATCAACGAATGAAACTATCACGAGTGTTTTTCACTTAAGTAAAAATAAATGAGCTTAACCGGTTAATTTTTCAATTAATTTCACTTAATTTAACGGAAAAACTGTTTATTTAGCACTTTGCACTGATGTTATCACAGTTCCGTTGACGTTTGTTATGAACTGTCATTTAGGGCGGATGCAACCAACATTACAAAAAAAAAAATAGCGAAACTTAATTAAATTTTGTTTTCGTGACATTTAACTACGCGTAAGTTTGGTCTAACGCTTGAATAAATGATTATAATTTTCATAAATAAAAAATGTACCAAGGTTGAATATAAAAATGTATATTTTAAAGGTATGCAGCCAAGAATACACCCAACGTGGCTACAACGCCTCTAACGGTACAATAAAACCGTACACGTCAAGCCACAAAAAATCATATTCTATTATTAGACTAGCAATTTGACTAATTCTCGCATTCTTGCTCCCACTGTTCTTCATGTTGCACCACGATGGGCTCCAAAATTTGGGTGAAATTCGAAAAACTACACTTGAAGTCGCACCCTTCCAAAAGAACATCATACACTCCTGTATCATTCTTAAAAAATATATTAACATAAATCTCATCATTGCCTCGATGTAATTCTATAAGTACTGCGCTAGAATAAGGGGGTACTTCATCATTAAACGCCCCCATCGTCGTCAACACATTAGACAACGTAGAATCATGTGCCGAAAACAGCAACAATTTCGTCCCTCCTGCACCCTCCACAAAACTCTTAAAATTCTTCACAATTTTCCCGAATAACAACCCAGTCATCAGTCGCGCCAACTCCTTAGTATAACACGGGAGCTTGTACCGCAAGAGCACAACTTGTTTTATCTCTTCAGGGTAAACTACAACCGCCCACTCCGGCAACGTTTTGTTCGCCAAAAACTGCGTATGTAAAGTGTTGAAAATAATTTCTACGTCGTACACATCTTTGATTGAGTTTCCAGTTCTGTTACTCAAAAACTCGTACAAGTTTTTACTAATATCGTTGATTTCGGTGATGGGGTCCGATGCTAACAAGTCGTCGAACATTCGCTTATATTTTTTGCAAGGTTTCTTCATTGCTAGAAGAGGATCTTCTTTGAGAGGTGCTGTATGTATCGGGATTGGTTGCCAGTTGATATGATCACTGAATTTTTCAGTTTCAGAGGGCGGATAGAGACCAGCGAGGGTGACTTCTGCGGACATTAAAGTCCTGTCGACGTCGGTGGACACAGCCCGGATGGTCCTGGGGGAATAACGAGGAGCAAGAAGGGAGGAGTAGCGAGTGTTGAGCCAAAGACCCAAGTCGTACTGACGCTGGATGCCTCTCTAAAAAAGTAATTTAAATTTGGCGCCGTAATCTTAAGATACAATTGGTGGCCAGTGACAGTAAAGCCACGCCCTCTTTTAAGACGTTAGAATAAGCCTCAACCTTTTCATATCTTAGGTGTTGTTACAACAAATAATTCGTTTTAATGCGCACCTCTTTTCTATTCATGTTTATAGAATAGAAGGCTTGGCTTGTTATTTACCAAAGGCCATCCGTACCAACGCTGTATAAAACTTAGAACTAGAACTTATACTTTAGTTAGCTGTCCTTTTCCCTCTGGCCAGTGAGACTCGTCGGCGTAAGGGTCTGTTTTATATGTCGTGATAGGATTTCTGTCCCCATGCCTATGAATCTAAAAAAAAAAACAAACAAAAAACTTAATCTGTGATTGAAAATTAAAGTTATATTCTTACAACAATCGCTGATAAAAGCTCACTTTTCACACCCGTCACTGCTACAATGCTAAAAATAAATACAAGAAACATTATACGTTGTACTTTGGATGCAACTGAACAAATACTGGATTTTCACGCCCATCAAACACGTGGCGACCCTGATAGTCGCTTGGGAAAATTATAAAAACTAGTAAAAATATAATTTTTTATTTCAAACAAACCAACAATGGATAAAAAGTAGATTTACAGCTGACAAAAATATTTTTAATAAAATGGCGTTGGTGGGAGGAGCCTTATAGAATTTGACCTTGAAGTGAGCAAAGTCAGTGTTACAGTATAAAAATAAACATGTTTTTCTTAAAATTAGTCGTTGGAAAAAACCGAAACGCTGCAAGTCAGTCTCATTTTTTATCTTACACAATTAGGAGTTATTTCAAAATATATTTTTTCTTTGGTAAGATTCGTCTAGCCAATTAGTTTTTCTCAAAACAGGAACAATATTTTAGCGTATCAGTCACTTTCTCGTGCAATGATCACAGACGAATTTCGTGTAGTGTTAGTCAGCTAAAAGCCTATACAAAAGTTTTGCTATTGCTACAGTTTGAATGTGGTCCGCCCCGTAATGATCCTACTTATTACATTGTAAAAATTAACTATCATGTGCTTGAATTAGGATATATTGGTACCTATGTCTGTTATCTCAAAAACATCACTTTGACATTATTTGAAGTGTTATGACATAGTTGACAATTCTCAGATAACAGAGCTACCAACAGGTGAAAAACTCAACGCCTCCTCGACGCCAATTATTTCCGATAATACATTAGTCATAAATTAAATTTGACATGCCCACAAAACTATATCCTGCTCGTAGGTATATTAATGGAAGCCCACTCTGCTAAAATAAGTGTATCAAATTTTAATTAGCTCCTCCCACTTCGCTGCCACTTTGAAAAACCACCAAAAGTATTCACGTGACTCAACACTGAAATGCTATTGGTACATCCTCTATCACAACAATGGGCGCCTTAAGTTGTCACAGCCGTTGTGTTGACGTGCGTAAAGCGCCACTTTTGGAAAATACTATCGGCGCACGCCTCCACAACTAATCCTTTTCCGTTTTCGACTCCTGCACTGCTTAGACATTTATCAGAAGTAGGGTTATAAATGGTCCCGTTTTTAAAAAGTACCCAAAATTGTTCCCTTTTATGACCGTGACATTCAGTTAGTTGCACCTCTCGGAGGCCAAAGGTCTCAGCGCAGAAGTTTTCTTTCCTCAACTCGCCTTTAAAGCTGAGAGAGAAGTACTGCGACATTGCTAAATATGGGTGGCATTGGTACAGTCCTAATGGTCCAATTTTGTCTTCACCTAGTTGTAAGTCGTCTAGACACATACCATATTCGTTCTGGAGCTGACCATGACCGTAGCAATTCTCATCGGGGATAAATTTCTCAGGATAGACATTTTCTAAGTACCATTTAAAGCTCTTACACCGCAGCTTCTGTCTCAGTTGTTTTCTATGGGTCATGTCACCGACAATTGGGTTGTTCTCCAGAGCCGGTTGATGCATAAAAAAGAACCTCTTATATTCATCCATCCAGACATGGGCTAATCTCGCCGTGTTGATTCCATGAGTATCTTTATTATCCGGGAAGGAATATGGATGGAAATCTCGAAAAATGTGTCCGACTCTGGAACACGGAACGGTTTCCAACCGCCCCCCACATTGCCATATTCTGAACGACATCTCCAGATTTTCTCCGCCCCAACCGTCCATTTGTTCGTCATAAGACCCGATCTCCCAGAAGAATTTGCGATCCATAGCAAACAAGCCTCCTGCCATCGTCGGGCTCTTCACCGGTGTCAATTTCCTCTTATCTTCTTCATTCTGGATGTCGATCCAGGTGAAGTGGCCTGACCACGAAAATCCACCCACTTGGTAGCTGGTATCGCCATTGGTCGAATAAGCGAGGGTGTTAGCCTCAATTACGTCGATGATTGGTACAAGAACTGTCGTGCGGTCTTCTTCAATCCGCGCAAGGAGGGGTTCGATCCAGGAGGTGGTGGCTTCGCAATGAGCATCCAAAAAAATCAGAACGTCACCTGTAGCGATGCGAGCCCCCTGGAGGCGAGCCCTAATCAAACCCAATCGGGATTTTAGATGGATTAGTTTAATATTGTAGCTAGGCAGTCTTGATTGGATGTAATAATCAAGAAGACCGTTCAAGGACTCTATAAAGTAATTTGGATATCTTATCACGAATTACGGGGGTTTTAAGACAGATTAACATACCATCGGTGCTTGCATCATCCACGAGAATAATTTCCTGGAGAAGGTGACGAGGCGTCTGTAAAATGACGCTCCAAATGGTCCGTAAAATTACACTTAAAAGTTCATTGTAAAATATCACAATAACAGACGCCTTCAAATTAGGGTCATAATTAAAAGTCTTGCATCTAAAAATGTAGGACGTTAAAACATTACTTAAAGACAGTATAACATACTTTGGATTTCGAGGGTCCCTTAATTTCCGGTCCAACGGCATCCGGTCACTGAGTACTGTATTCAGGGCATACTTCTTAAGCGCTTTCTCCCCTTCTTTAGCGTCGGGGCCCTCGAGGTACGCTGGTTCCCCGTTTTGTCCCAAATTCGGTATAATCTTACTCTCATAGTTTCGAAGTTTTGTTTCAAAGAGAGAAGCCTCCAGAGATATAGCCTGGGGACTCGTCGTTTCTTCGAGAAATAAATTTCTCACAACAATAATCACTGCCGTTATTATAGCAGCCACAAAAAAAAACTTTAAGTAAACACGCTTAATTCGTGGACATTTTAATAACATTATTCGACAACGTGGTTCACGCTGCAGATACTAACTAATCCACTAAGAGTATTCGCACATTCTTTATCTAGGAGAGTGTATTTGAATTAGGCCACTTATCTAAACAAAAACTGACTTGTTGGCAAAATGATATGTGGGCCTAAAGTAACTTAAACCGACTCTGTAAACCCACAAACAACTTCTGTAACCAAACGTAAACGGATGCTATTTAAATTTCGTCTAAAAATCTTAAGTTTCACTGGAAATTTCACTGAATTATCTAAAACTTTCAAAATTGTGAGGTTATGTTATTCAAATGTGTGCGACTGACATTTCGCCGCTTTGACGTTTGAGGTCACGGACGCAGGCCTGCCAATCGAGTTTTCTGAACTCACCGTTAATTTCCATGGATTTATTTTAAATCCGAGAGTGATTTTAAGACTTCCACTAATTAATCTACGCCGTTTCTCCATAAGCAAGTGGAATCCACCCATGAAATAGCTACTCTATTCTTCAGAACCAATTTTCCGGTGCATCAAGCAACCATGTGCTTCCGGCGCACGCGCATTTCTTTTGTTTTCCGTGCCATTTTTAATGGCGGAATGTTTGTAATTAATGTAAATGAATTCCCTCCTAACGCGAACAATTTAAATAATTCGTGGAGTACAGTGTGACTCACCTTCCAGTGACGGACTCGTTGAGTTTTTGAGCCCCGACATGTTCAGCGTCGTCGAATTTCTTCATCGTGTTTTCGGTGAGTTTTTTACATTTTCGTATGATTTGTGGAATATTTTGAAGTTTGGGGTGGTGTGGGGGTGGACGGGGTGTACAAAACGTCACTCGTTGACGTGCCGTGGCGTCCCGATCTCAATCGTACGAAACTGGGTTATGGACAGGGCCGGACTCGCCCAGCCATAAAACGCTAATTGAAATTGAATTTTTGCGTTGCGGGTGATTTATATCCTGGATGGGTGAGGTCAGGGCTGGGCTGTCACGATAACAGTGACAAGGCGACTTTGAAATAATTTGAAAGGAGGTGCCCCTTAATCCGGTCGGTATTTGATGGGTTTCCGGAGGAGGCCTCTGACGTCTTATTAACCCAAGACACAATGGACCGTGTCTAAATTAAAAATGGCAACGGGGCGCCATTTTGTTGATATAGGGGACATGTTTGAAGGTAGAGTCAATAAGTTGGCTTTTACACCTTCATTTTTGTTGGATGAAGGCAAACAGTTTTGATTAAAACCGTGTTTACCCTTTCGATAATGGCGCCAATAAAATGACCGTATTTGGCTTTAGTGGAGTCGGGTGACTGTTAAAAAGCGCTTACACGGTGATAATTAATTTGTTCGAGCTTTGAAAAGGTCCAGTACATCTCTGTAATGGAACTCAGGGTGGGATTGATTAATGTCTGTAGTTTTACTAGTTTCGATATCCATATCTAGCTTCCAGTTGAAAGTTGGATGAAATTAATTGATATCATGTTCTCATGCTGCTATACTGTTCCCATATTCTTTTGATATTAATTAAGGTCAGCACCTGCTGAGCTCGTTGCACGATGATGAGTATTTTTGCAGAAAATTGAAGACGATGGGATTGCATATTCTGTAAAGTTATATCTTGAGATAAATTAAGTTGAGGTAGCGTTTTTTGCAACAAAACAAAAAATGAATGAGTGGGTGAGTAGCTTGCCTTCGACTTAGAAAGGAAGACGAATAGTATAGTATATAATTGATGTCAACATAACCTAAATTAAAAATATGAGACTGTCTCTATTTCACTTAACATTAACACTGTTTTTGGACCTTCTCTTCAATATGAGCTTCTTTAATTCTTTCAAACAAGAACTAAGTTCGCACGTTTTTCATTCGGAAAAAAGGAAATTCTAGGCTAATGCGCTAAAATATAAAATTGACAATCGCATCTATTAAAACATTTTCATAGTATTTTTGAGAATCTGCAAAAACTTACATACTAAACGTATTACTAACGCTCAGGACAGTAATATCTATATATTGGTAAAAACACAGTCGTTATAGTTCCGTGGTTATTAACAAACTGTTCACTGCTTTTTAAAATAAACATTGATGTTCAAAATTCATTTCTTGGAACTGCAACTATATAGTGACCAAACTATAATTTATATTCTGTGGTGTGGATAATATAATATAATTTAATAATTATATAGTAATATAATAATAATAACAATAATAACAATATAATGTTTGGAAATACTTAAATACAAAGTGTCTATAAATGTTTCTGGTATCCCAGTTGGTCATGGAATTTAAAAAAAATGTGCCGCTTCCTACAAAATGGTATTTTTTTTTCAAACGACATGCTCAAGGACATTGTTGTCAATTTAAATTTTGAACTGCATTACTGGTCACATAACTTGTAATAAGGTTACTTTTTTTCTCGTTAATGTCAACTTCCCTGGAAAATGCAGCACAATTCAGCTAACTTTCACACAGGTAAAAATTAATTCACCTAAGTATTTTGTCTCATTTATACTCAGAACATTTTAAAAATGCCTGGAATTTCGTTAGCATAGACGTTTTCGTCTGAGTGAACTTAAGCGAGGTCTTTCCATTGCGATATGAGAGGGTGGTTTATTAGCAAAAGAAATAGCATTGTTAATGGGATATGATGCTGGGTTACACCGTTGAAGAACATGATATGAAGAAGAACGTTATTAGCAATGTAGAGAGACCATCTAAAAAGCGTGCTTAAGAATTTTAGACCTCAAGAAGAGATTTTCTACAAAAAGAGCTATTGGAAATGTATAAAAGAAAGGTTTAACTGTAAGAAGATCGACGAAGTCTGGATATCGGCTCATACAAACTTTAAGTTTTTGTATGTGTATATGTTTTAAACACTACAATGAATAAAAAAGCAAAAACTAGAAACAAAATTTTAAATGACGCACTGTTGACAGATGTGACATAAGTGACATTTGAATAGTTCGGTTCACTATAAAAATTATGCGCTGAAATCATTTCCGACACAAATTCCATAGCCACCCTTGATACCAGAATCATTTATAGACACCTTGTATAGCACAACCAGTACAAACCAAAACGAAACAAACACTGTGAAAAAAAAATATACAGGTGTTTCTCAAAAATGATTCATTTTCTCAAACAAGAGCGAGTAGGCTGTGTAAAAATGTCTTTTGACATGAGGCAAGGGACTAGATTAAAATAATCACAAAAGTACAAATTGGTAAAAAATAAGTATTTCTCAGAAACTGTAACTATATTTTTCTTTCCCCCAAAAGGGGTTGTGGAACAATGATTGATGATTTCACAGTCGCCCTTGATGTGATGATCTTTTATAACAACCCAGTATTATACTATGTTCGAACTGTGTTTATTTTCTTGAAATTTGGTAGTTGACCGTTATATAACTCGCTACTTAACTGCAAAAAGATGTTATTCTACTATGAACGTCCCACTTCTGTTTGTTCTAGTTTTGTTATCTATAAATGTTATATCTTCTAATAAATTACCTGTCCTAAAAGTCGCCTGCTTTCTGGTAAAACAAGTAATTGTATTCTAAGTTCTAAATTTATTTTTGACAGTTTACATGTTATTACTTTCAGTTTCGTTTATGCACATGGTGACACAACTTAAATAATAAAATATCAGTTTGAAAGTTCAAAGGGTCTAGCAAAGTAAGCATGGTGAAATGGCTTGTCATATAAACCTATATGGTCGCTTTTGCTTTAACATCGAGTTGATGTACGAATATGATTTATAACAAAGTTAGTTTACAGTTAAAAAAGATGAGATTTTTGTGTTAAAAATTGTTAATTTTACTGTTCTCATTCTGTTTTTCACACTGTAGGGCAAGAATAGTAAAATAGTGTATAATATAGCACTTTAAAGCACTAGCGCTATTAAAAGCACCCGTCCTACGTACCTTAAAAGCTTTCATTATAATATACTATTTTGTGGGACTACTCTATAAATGTTTACTTTACGGTTTTTTGCGGCTTTAAAAATGCGTTTTATGAACTCATCTGTTGTAATATACTTGTACTGACCAAATCATATTTTTTATTTCTGCTAAACAACGAAAATCAACATCATCGTCCAAAAAATGTTGTACACACATCCTCTAAATGTCAGCTTCTCTAAAAACTCATCGTCTTCATGACCTCGTTACATAAATAGCTAATTTTTTGTTCTAGACAACTTTTTGTGCGCTTTGAATATGATGTTATATGTCATTGACATTTGTCATTAGCGCGTGCTTGTTTGTGTACATTTTTTTTCTAAAAACTTAATTGAGTTTATCTTAAAAAATTAAAATGTGCACCTATTTAGATTCCTTTTTATAATATCTAAAACACAGTGACCATAAATTAACCTGGCATGAAAGCGGGATATAATTGAAAAATTGCCGTTTTTTGTGATAAGGGGCATATTTATAATTGACACTTCAATGCTTTAGTGACATTAATCACACTCCAACCTCACATTTTGGTCGATAAGAATGAAATAGCTTGTATTACTTTTCAAAACAAATTGTCAATAGCAAATGTTTACCTATAACATCAAAATTATTCCGAACAACCGATAACGGAGCGTTTAAATACAGAATAAAGAAATATCTTTAGAACCGGCACACTGATGTTTGGTTATGACCTTGGAAAGAAAATCCTTTTAAATTGGGTAAAGGCGCGTAACTCAATTTCGTTGCTCATACCCTGTCTCGGACTAACACTACGCATGTCCCAAGCGTGAAGTGCAAGTCCGTAACCAATAAGAGCCAGCAAATTGCTCGAACGTGTCCGATTTATTACGATTAAACTGGTTAAGGTCTTGCATCACTTTTTAGAATTTTGCTTCTTTGTCTTACTGACAGTTCTTTTAGTTACAGATTGCAATGAAAGACATCACAGTTCATGTAATGTTTGACGTAGTTTTGTTTACTGAGCCAATAAACCGGCAAAAGGGTACCAAGTTTTATTTACAGACACTGTGTACAGTATTTGCATATACAAGTCCCACAAAAATCACGCTCTATGGTACGTTTTTAAGGAATAATAGAACAGCTCGAAAAAAAGGATAAAAAATGATTTAGCAAAATATAAAGGCCCAAAGCAACACTTTCAACGTAAATATATTGGGAAAATCGTACCAATTTTTCTTTATAAATCATTGGAATAATTTCATTTTACAGCATTTTCAAAATTGTACCTTTGCACCTGCAAATAAATTTGGCAACATTGTTTTGGAACAGATTTAATTTTACACTAACGTTATTGTTGTGTTTCTACGGATAATTTTTTTTAATTAATTACCTCAATATATTCTGTATTTCAAATAATTTATATGTGATAGAATTTAGAAAAATATATTTGCATATGTTATCTTATAAATGAAAAATGTTTTAGCATATTTTTCTATTTAACGGGTGATCATCTAAATTTACAATCAAAGGAGGCGTTATTTTCCCTGTGCGGTGAGGGCCTTGAAAATAATCCTGCAAATCACCGAGAATTTGATACACGTTGGTGTTGAGGTTAGAATTAGAGTAGGCATACAATAATTAACAAACGAAAGTAAATTTTATTATACACACTACAAGAATGTAATTACCTACAAAAGGTACTCAAAGTGGCCCTCTTCAACTCTAATACAACTTAAAATTGTTGGCCACACATTTTTCTTACATGTTGGTAGGCATATTATCTCTTGATTTTGACATTAAGTACTACGGGCAGACCCATATCAACAATGACATAATTGTATATTAATAATTAATGTTCATGTGTTAGTTTTTCATTTAAAAAATGGGACTCAAATCTTAGGCGATTATTTTATTCCTTCAGTACGTATAGTTTATTTTGTAACTCTGAAGGCTTTATTTGACGCACTCTAGTCACTCTAGTCTCGCGTCAGAACGAATAAGTGAACGATTCCTTAAATAGTCCAAATTTTTGTTTAAAAATATTTTTAGTGTTTTTTCTGAATTAATTCTAATCTATATATATATTAAATCGAAATACTACCCACTAACTGGCACGTAATCTCGAGAACTATAAGAAAGGTTTTTGGATTCAACCCTTGGGGGTTGAAAGAGGCGAAAAACTGTTGTATGGATATCTTTAAATTTAGAGACTAGAGAATTTATGTGTACGATTTTTATTGCTTTTATAAAATCGTCCCCTAAAAGGTTGAAAGGAGTAAAAAACTGTTGCATGGAGACTCGACACCTTTAAAAGTTAGAGACTTAAAAGTTCATGTTATGACTCACATTTAGAAATAAATGAAAACCTGTTTTAACATATTTTTAAAATTACCCTTAAAAGGAGTGAAGTGAGGGATTAAAGTTTATATGAGAGTGTTATCAAAATTTAATCTGGGAACATGAAATTTGATATTAGGGCTCTTGGTTACAAATAAAAAAGTAAATAACTTCAACGTCATTAAATTTTTGAAAGAGGTAAAAAAATATTGTTACATGGAAATTCATTACCTTTAAAAATAGAAACTTGAAAATATAATTTGTAGCTCATGATTAGAAATACTGAAGAGCGTGTTTGAGCATTTTTAATTAATCTTAAGGGTGCGATCCTGGACTAAAAGAGGCGGGAAAAAGTCCATGTAAACGGGGAGTGGCATCACGATTTTGCATGACTATTTTTCAGGGCCAAACATGGGCAAGATATTTGATAAAATGACAAAAGTTGGGTACTGTTGGAAAGCTAAAGAATGTGTGCAGGGCGTTTGCTATTTTTTATTGCAAAATAATTAGTCTAATAGTAAAAAAAACGTTGTTACATTTTGGTTAGTCTAGAGGTTTAAATTGTGTACATTTCAATGTTTTTTTAACGCATAAAATAGAAGTAAATCAAAAAACTGAGATATACAAGCTCTTTTCCCAAGTTTCTGCAACATTTTGCTGTAACATTTTAAGTGATTAATCTGAAGGTTTTGCCATGTTTGGCTCTGAAAAATTCTCTAACATTTTTTTCGGATAGAATTGCGTGGAGTGGCGTCCGTGGTCGAAATGGTACTAAAATTGTTCAGCTACCGTCTAAAAGAGGGCGCGCAAGCATAGGCTGCCAAATTTTGAATTTACGCTTTAACTGACTGAATTTAGTTCAAATAGATATATATTATATTAGCCAAACAATATTTGGTACGAAAACCTTACCTGGCTTTTTGAGACTTTTCAGAAGATTAATGTGGTACTTGAAGCGAATAAAGTACCAAACATTCGTCTTTTTTTTCTGTTACAGTTAAGTATTATCTCAACGGTTTGATTATTAAATTAAAATATGAATACATTGTTTAACGTTGACGAAATTTTTGTCGAAATGGGTTCTCAAATCATACCTCTTATCAAAAAAAAAAGTTGTGATGAAAAAAATAATATTTGATGTATTTTTAGATTTATAATAAAACAGCTGGCATGTCTAGGGATGCCGTTCCTATCGCAATAAAAGTTTAGGTAAATAAACCCTCACTAAGTATTTATAGCTTTTTTTTTAAAGCTGTTTTGTTGTGGTAACCCGCAAATTTATGATTTTTTAGTTGGACTATATATAAAAATAAAATATCTTTAAATTTCGAAGTATTTTAATTTTATAAACAAAAACAAATTACGACAAGAAAAGCTTTGTATTTTTTTTAAACATAATAGTTTACATTTGGGGTATAGCTTGAAGGAGATTCAAATAAGAGGTTAAGCATTAAAATTGTTTTGTTACGATTTTTATTCTAATTTTAATTTTGCTGGAGACGCAAATGAATCGTTTAAGTCCGCATTGGTCCTTCTAGTTTCGTCCTTTCGCTTGCGTTGTTCCCGTCATCGACTTGCCTTCTCATTCATCGGAACTTTGGTGGCGATAGACTCCACTCTTGTATGGGTTTTGAACATCATCATTGACCATCTAAGTAACCTAGAACTAAAATCGCAGTATATTTCATTTTAGGAAAAAGTAATATGTTTTAACTTTCCTGTCTTTCCTTTCTTTTCAGAACTACACTTACTGCCACGAGCGTGTGTACTTTGGTTGTAACCCTCATAAAGTGTTTACAGGCAATAGGCTACTTTTTCCTTTCTTCTTTCTTGATATTTTCTCTATTATTTAGTTTTTTCTTAAAATGTTAATTACAAGTACCAGTCACACTCAAACTCTTAACTTGTTGCATATCAAGACCTGTTATTCTTCCGCGTTTATTGTGTTATTGAGTTTATCAAATTGCAAAGCTAATTAAGGAACGGCCGGTACCCAAATTACAACGACAAATGATACTAACTTAATTAAGCATCTTCCCCGAGTGATAGGAACAGGTACAACTCGGTTCTTCCCTAATCTTACTCTAACTTAATCTAAGTCCGATTCAAACGATGCTTCCGATGTGTCCGCGTTTTGCTCAAACCGTAGAGTACGTTCGATCGGTTTGATATCACAAAATTATCAATTTGAGACAAGGGTTTGTGTGTACGTGACAAAATGCAAGTTTTCTAAGAAATCTGACCTTGCCCAAACTCTGGAATTTGACCATTCTCGGAGGGACGACATTTGGAAGCAATTCGCCTTGCAGTACCCGCTGGAAAAAATCTATCGGACGCTTCTCCGATGTAAAAAATAAAATTCAAATATTTCGGACTGACCGTAAAATTGGGGCCTGGGAACCATCACAGTATTATTGAGTTAATGAGTTATTGTTATATGTGCTGATTATACTGCTACATTTTATATATAAAGTAATAATTAAATAATTAATATTCCTTGTTACTTCACTTACCTGTTAATCGCACACACTTGACTAATGATGAAAAAAATACTAAGTTTAAACACCACAAAACAAATTAATGGTTAATGTAAATTCGTAGAGACCGTACAAAGTTTGAAACCAAGACGTCTAACTACAAATAGAAATACACTTGCTATCGCAAAGGAAAACAGTGCAATGTGCGTTTGCAAAGTGCACCCGGGTGGCATCATCAAGAGGGGTAACAAATTAGAAGACAAGAAATTCTTCGTAATACCACTTGGTTATTATTTTAATAGGATGTCAAGGATTATCCTGCGTTTCCGGACAGCAGGGGGTCTATCGGACCTGGTTTTATTTTATCATCAAAGATGATTTCTAAAACAATTATTTATCACTGTTAGTATTTATGGACCCAAATGGATTATTTTATTTTTTTATTTATTTATTTTATAAAGGACCTTTTGTTTGCAGTAGTTTTTTTAGAACATGTATACAGGTTGTTATAGAAATATATGTAGATCTCTGACTGCTAAGAGAACTTGTCAAAAGAATCATCATTTTTTTCCCGATGATGTGTCATTTTAGAGTTAATATTAAAAATGGATAGTACCCTAAATATTGTACACGCGTATGGTTGCGGTTTGCACGTTCTTCCAAGGTAAAGAACAAAAAAGTCACAAAAATAAACATAAAATAGGTTCGATCAAAATTAATCAGTAGAGTAGTCTATGTAAGTAACTAATTACTAGACGATAGGCGATGAAAAAATAATAATTTGTTTGATTCAGTTAAATAAAAACAATTTAAGAAATTTCAAAAACTCCCAAACCGACATCAAAATAAGGTTAGCTCAAGTTTCATTGTGGTAATAATTGCCTAACCAATGTGCAACTCAAAAGTCCACTCAGATTTTGTCTAAGAATTCACCAATAAAATTAAGTGCGATCGTTTGGGACACCATGTATAAACTTTTAGGTTATTACTTTCTTTTGTGGGAGGAATGGTGTTTGCACCTAGTAATTTTTGTATCAAAATGTTAAAAAAAGGGTTGACCAATGCTACATTTTCTCTCATAAAAAATTGCAATCATTTATAAAATTGGATTTAATAGATTCATAATATTTGTAAAATGCAAAAATTAAAGAATTACATTTTAAAGCAAATAGTTTGCCGAGACCTCTAAAGGTTTATGGCTTTATTTATAGTTGCACCCCAGTTGGGATATTTCTCAATTCGACCTTGGAGGGTTAAAATTTGTGTTAAAAAAGAAAACTATTGGCATGGGCAGGTACATAAAAGCGTCCTCTGTTACAAAATAGCAAAAAAACATTTAATTCATTTTTGGGACGACAGTGGGCAGCACTTCCCAAAGGCATATTCAGTGAGTCGAAATTTATCTCGGGATCGCAGCCTTAAAGGAGATAAAATGGGGGATGACACTTTGTGTAGGAGTCCTATCAGTTTTAAAGTTAAACAGAAAAAAATGGTATTAATATTTTTGATTATAAATAAAAAAAGGGGTAAAAAGCTTTAAAATTTTATCAAAACTGTTGAGTCGACATTCGATACTTTCAAATTTCGAGACTCGAAAATATTTACACTGTATATTAGAATTAAATAAAATCGTATTACAGCGTGTTTTAAAGATCAAAATTGAAGGGATGAAAGTACGTATGTGAGTTTCATTAATTTTTAAATTAGAGCCAGGAAATTTGGTTACAAATAAAAAAAGTGTCATAATTTTTTTGAATTATCTTTGAAAATACAAAGTCGTTCGAAACTTTAACAAAATGACTTACATTTACACTTTGCACAATGAAATTTTTATTCATTCAATTTTGTCGAACTGCAATAACAAATGGTTTTTGGATTGCCATTGCGAATCCAAAAAGTACGAGTCTTTTTGATAGTTAAAACTCTAGCGAAATTAGTTTTATCGATTTTTGAAAGAGCTAAACAGACTTTCAATCAGAAGTTAAACATAAAAATTTAAATCCAGTATTAGTCACACTTTGGAGAAAGTAAATCCGAAATCATATAGAGTGAAAAAGATTAAATTCGTTTAAAGTTTTGTAAGAATTTTGCCCAAAAGGTTTAAAAAAGAGAAAGTTGAAAGAAGTAACAGACTAAAATGATTCATTATTATTTTGTAGTCCCGATTTCGGACAATCACACCCTTTTTGGGATCGATTGTTTAGCTAAAATGTTCTTAAGGCTTGAAGTAACAGGTTAGGAACAATCTTGACATAATTAGGTCTCTAGAGTATTACAGTAATAGATATTTATGTTGCAAGTGCTGAAACGAGTCTGAATTCCACGAGAGACCATTAAGAATCAAGCAATGTATGCATTATGTAACAAATTTTAGGATTTTTTGAGTTGTTTTTTGTGCGACTTTTTTTCTTAATTTCACAGTAATTATTAAAATTTTACTCAAACTTTTAATATTTCATTTAACGGGCTTGAATTTTTTGAATTCGATGAGCTATGGTAATTTCAAAAAATCATTTTCTATTTAAACCAGAACCGCATTGTGTATTTTCAATTCGTCATTGTTAATTAATCATGTTGACAAAAAAGGAAGATGAATCTAAATGTTCACTAGTCAGTGACCATCGTTCATAAATTCAGTTCCTTCGTTTGTCGGTTGTTGATAGGTTTTACTGTATTGGAAATTGACCATACATACTAACTCAAACTCATTGTATTTCTGAATGGTCTTTTTATGCGATTTAATAGTTGCACGATGAAAAAGTCATTGCATTCATGTCGTATTTTTTCTATTCCGTTCTGGTCGACGAGCTTCGTTTTCTCCTTCACGAAGGTCATGAGCAATGACAGTAACATCACTGGAACAAATTTCATTTCATTCCTTTATGACACAATTATTTGTAACTGCTCCCGTTCCAAGAAAGCCAGTGGACACGAAGCCAAAAAAATAAAGATTTTTTCTTATTTATTTAAACATCTCGAGGAGGTTACGACCGGACGTGATCATGCTCTACCACGTATGCACAACCTGATAAAAGGACTTAGCAGAGCGGTAACTTTATTTCCAAGAGAAGAAAAGAGATCACGAAGATATGATGGCCGACAGCTATGTCGTACGAAAAGAAATATGTAAAGTGGCGAGATCATGTCGGAATTTCACCGTTATTTCGGTATTTATGACTTTAAATTATCAGAAAGATGAACCAGTGGTGAAAGAAGGATGAAAAAGTTGTAATAATTTCGTATTGGTACGGTATGAACGCATCTTTGTAATATCGCGGTTATATAAACTTATACGACTTCTTCGGCCATGAAACGCTAAAAGGAACAATAGTAAAACAGTTGATGGCGTTCGGTTGATGATGACCTCTTATGCTTAAAAGCATATTTCCTGTCTTTTCTGCTGTTTCCTTCAAGTTAGTCGGGCTTTGAGCGCCTCGTTGATTAACCAACTTTTGAGATAATACGAAAGACATGAAATTTAAAGTTTTTTTACAAAACTCTTTGCAACACTTTATAATTTGCCAAACTTTTCAATAGTCATAAAATATCGCGACGATTCCATACAAGTTTAATATGCACGGATAACATCTTCGGGCGGGGTGATTATCTTTTTTTTTATAGAGATAAGAAAAGTTTGACGCGTGCGGTTTTAAGAGATGTTAATTTTTATTTGGGTTTGAATGATGTACGAGCACGTATACACCTTTCAAAGAACGAAAAGATTGGAAACGTGCCGCTGGACTTAAATTGGACTGTTTATAAAGCGATGACCACCGTGAAGTGTAAAACTGCGCAAAGTTGTAATGAAATTTGGAAAAGTTTGGAGTTTTGATAACTATATCGTTATTTGTGGAACAAAAACTACTCCGATTGATCTGAATAAATGAATCTGGATTCTTGTTTGTTCGCAAATTTTAGGTTGTACACCACTTACGTTAAGCATTTGTGGAAACTGTACAACAGACGATAAAATTTAAAACTTTAGGTATAAATGTGATTGAATTCTTTCGCTTATTCGAGGAAATATTCTAATTTTTCAGGCTCGTGTATATCTGAAATCGAAAATGTTTTTCTTGGCTTTTTTTTAAGATAAAAGCAATTACGAAAATCGAGATTTTTTATGCAAACAAGTTTCCTAATTAAATATTGTTTTGATTGGGAAACTTACTGCGCTTAACGTACTATTGTTTTTTTTAGTGCATTGTGTGAGTTTAGACATTTTATAGTTCTTCGATTTTAAACAATTAACAGCTTGTTACAGGGCGAGCACAGCGAGCAATATTTCCGTCGGTATCTGTCGTCTAAAAAACAAATAATCTGTAATTTAGGTCAAAGTTTACAATGCAAGATGGTCCAATAACGATTTCTGTACCTGGTTAGTTTCTTGTGATTCTTTTTCTTTTTCTTCTTTTTTTATTATTGTTTGAACACTTTGGTTCCAGGCGGCTTTCGATTGGCATATTTTTGGTGTCTTTTATCTGTTGAGTGTTGCTTCACTAGATCAAAATCATTGAAGTTTTTTTCTTTATTTCTGTTCTAAATTTTCTGTTTTTCTTTTTATTATTTTTTTGTCTTTTTTTGAACCTGTGACCTCTTCTCTTAATTGCCGATTTCGTGTTTTTTGAGGTGTCTCGAGTGTCTTGAGGAGTTTTTTGTCAAGTTTCACGGTTGTCTTCTTCTCTTTACTTGCTTTTTCTTTGGGGACTCTTTTTAACTTTTCCCGTTCTTTAGTTTTTTTATTGTCGTTTATTTATCGTTGTCTTCTAGTGTACTTTGTGAGATCAATTTTTTCAATTTAGGAATTCCTTTCTAATTAATTTCTCGTCATGTTTTCTTAGATATCTCTGTTTCTTCTTTAGATTTTCAATCAAATGTTTTTCAAATTTGATTCTACGATAAAAATTTAAATTTCTTGATTTTTAAATTAAATTAAATTTAATTTTGAATTCTTAAATACTGAGATTCTTAAGCTTCTGAGACTTTTAAGTTTTTAATTTTAAATATTCTCGAAGTTTCTAATTTACATCTGCCGATCGCAGTTTTCATATTCCTAAATTGTCAGGTTTGTTGATATTTAGTTTATCGGGTTTCTCAATTTTTTAAATTCTTCATCTATTTGATCCTGTCATTTTAAGCTTTTAAATTATTCTTAGACACTTTAGTTGACAAAGTGACTGATTCTTGAATTTTTAAATTTTGAAAATAGCTTCTTAAATTACTATATCTTTGAGAGCTCAGTCTTATTTCTTCAGATTTGTTAATTAGATTGTTATTTGTTTGTTGTATTTGTGCGGTTTATTCTTAATTTTTTATTTTGAAGTTTTCAAATTCTTTGATTACATTTTAAAATTTTTACTTAAATTTTGTAGTTATTAATTTTTTCATTTTCCAACCTCCGACGTTCGCAGTTTTAAGTTGTTAAATTGTTTTTTGATTGTTTGATCCATAGGTTTTCATTTTTTAGATTTTTTAATAGATAATCAGCTTTTAAATTATGAGATCTTTTCATTTTTGGTTTCTTAAATTCTCGAATTACTAAATAGTGAGATTCTTAGCTTTTTAGATTACTAAGCTCTCAAACATTTTCGAATTTTTTAATCCATAAATTCTTTATTTCCTAATTTCTGTCAATCAGAGTTTTCATGGTGTAAATTGTCAAGTTTTTTGATTCTTGTGTTTCTAGATTTTTAAAATTTTTCATTTTTCTGCCATCATCATCAGTCTGTCAGACAATATCATTTCTTGATTCTTGTATGCTCCAGTTAACAAATTGAAACTAGTTTTTCGAACTACCATATTTTTAAGATCTCTCTCATTTTATTGGATTTTTTGACCTACAAATGCTTTATTTTCCAAATTCTATTCTTCACAGTATTTTTTTTTTTTGGTAATAGATTCTCTGATTTCCAGATTTTAGGTCTGATTTTTATTTTTTATATTCGTATTTATATTAAATTCCCAAATTCTTTGATTTTTTGGTCTTTAGATTAATAAATTATCAAATTCAAGTTTTTCACCTTTTTGCAAATGTTTATCTCGACACGTATAATGTACTTCTTTAAAAATAATTTGAACATGAGAAAATTCCGGCTGAATAAACATGAAGAGATAAGATATATTTTTCGTTTTCCTGGTTTTTACAGCATCGGTTAAAAATATCATATTTGTTTATTTGTTATCTTGTTGCAAGCTTTAAAATTTTTATAAAAGCATTCAATATGTAGATAGAATCTAATACTTTTCATATCTACACCTTTTTAGAACGTACAAAAAAGTGCCTTTTCTAAAGAATAAAACTTAACATGGAAGACAATGTGAGTACAATTTATTTTTATCTTTTTAGTAAGTCAAAGTCTAGATCTTTGTCTCGAGTTGTTTTTACTAGTGGATTCTATAAAATAGCTTTTTCAGACGTTTGAAAAACGCGATGGGTGCACCAATAGAGGAACTGAATATGAAGAGCTCGTCATTGCCGATTTATTGTTAAAACTAATCAGTGATGAAACCGAATTTCTCTTATCATCAAACAATAAAGAATTCGGCGACTTTGACGACATTGTTGTGGAAACACCAACTATCACTTATGCTATCCAAGTTAAACAGACAAAAAACCTTCTGACAACCGAGAGCTTTACGAAGGAGAATAAAAGTTTTTATCTTCGTAAATTTTTAAAGTCTTACGAGAAGATCAACAAACCAACATCTTTCCAATGTGTTTTTTACACCAACCAAAAATTTAATGGAGAACTTGAAGAACCATTTAAATTCAAGAACCTTTTTATTTCATTAAAGAAATGCGACAAGCATGAATTGTTTGATACTGAATTTTGCTATCGGTTTGTAATTGTTAATTCTGATGGCAACACTTCAGATCGTGATGAATATGAAGATTTCTTCGCCAATCTTGTTTTGGTTACCAACCAAGCAAACAGTGAAGAAAGAAGACGAGAGTTTATATCGAAATTCCAGAAAGAATTTTGCTGTTCTTCTGATGAAGCTGAGAAATTTCTTCTATTTCTGAAGCGGTGGAATGATAACGAGGAAGAAAAGTGGAAATTCTGTAAAAATTACGTGCAAGAAGCGATATCTCTTTGTGTATTAAAACAATTTATACAACCTCTTTCTTTTGGGAATATTACGGAAAAGACAAGAATGTTGCGTGAAGCTATTGACAGTGTTGATATCACTTTTGTGCAAGATAATGTAGGCATCCAAACTCTTTGGGGCGACAAAAAGAAGGCAGACATGTCGGAAACAGTGGAAATAATCATGAAGAAATTTTACTTCAATGACTTCTCAGATGTCAATTCCATGGATGACGTTAAATGGAGCAAACTGCTTTGGTTGTCAGGACAGTGTCCACTCATCCTTGCCGAGAGCCGAACATCCCTTGAAGTAGCCCGTTTGTGGCCCTACAAAAAATTTGTTATAGTTGGAAGCAACACTTCTGACGACGAATTCAAAGATTGTCACGTCTTTCGAAATTTATCCGTTTTTGATCAAGAGAGTGAACTATACAAAAACTTGGTATATAACTTTACACTTTCACTACAAGGTAAGGAAGAAATCAGTTTACACTCTTTGATACAAGATTATGGTATCGAAAGAACCATGGTAACACCGACGGAACTCTTAAAGATGATAAACGGTTCTTATGAAATCGGTCAAAAAGAAGATATCTGTGAGCCCTATATGTCTCGACGCTTATCACAAAATCGAATCAATATCAATTATTTAAACAGCATAGAGAGTGACACCCTTGTTGTGCTTGATTGCGACAATAAGCTCGATGAAATCAAACACAAAATCGGGAACCTTAATTTAATCAATGTGTCAATATTCTTGAAAGAAGAAATGAGGCGTCTTTGTGATACTGAAGAGACACCTCGATATCATACAACTCCTTGCATTGAGCATTTTGTATCAGGCCGAGATTTGTACGTTAGTTACGATTGTTGTCCCGTTGACGAGTTTCTAAAAGTATGTGAGAAGAACTCTGGTAAAAACTGTCACCATCTGAGAATCATCGATGAGTCGAATTTGGAATGGATTCGAAGCAACGGCGACATCAGTGATTTGAAGAAGTATTGCGGTGAACCCAGTTTTATGAAAGAAAAAGAACTTTACAATAAGAACCCTGACAATAAAATCAACATCATAGTGGCGGATCCAGGAATGGGAAAATCTCAACTTATGAAGAACATCAAAAATAACACAAACGCTAAATTGTGGAACATCTTTATACAGCCTAAAGACATGACTTTACTGTGTTCCACTAGTGAAGTGGGCCAACACTTAACAGAAAGAAGACTAACTGAATTTGTGATCGACACATTATATGGCAGCTACCCAGATTTTGACAGAAGCATCATTAAAGTCTTGATTGAAAACCAGCAAGTTGTTTATTTTTGGGATGCTCTAGACGAAATCAGCACCATCAACTTCGAACTGATTATCAACCTTATTGAAAAGTTATCAGAGAAGAGTTGTTTCCAGTGGATCTCAGCTCGGAGTCACTTGCAAAAACACCTCGAGAAGAAATTTTACGTGTTATCAAGAAACATCCAGCAATTCAGCGAGGAGGAACAGCTTCGTTACATTCGTGCGAGGCTGAAGAGTCGTACCAATAACGAAATCGACGAAGATACCAATAACGAAATCAACGAAGTAATTTACAAAATTGTACCCATCTTGAACGTGCTTAAACAAAGGGGTGTCTTAGGTGTGCCTCTTCAAATTTCTATGTTAACAGAACTCTTCCAGCGAGATTATGAGAAATATCTTGATTTACTCAAGAAAGATGGTATTTCATTTCTGACAAACCTGTTTAACCACATCATCGATGAGAAATTTAACCGATTCTACGAAGAAAAGGGAAAGATGTCGAAGAGCCCCACCATTGCCATGAAGCAAGTCATGGATACCCACAAACGATGCAGATTAAAGAAGTATCAAAAAGCAGCCATCAAGGCCCTTATTCCTGAAGCTTACCAACAACTCAATATCAAATGTGACCAGTTCTTGCACGAAGTGGAGGATGAAGCTGATGGCATTGGACTTATAACAGAAGTCACCAACAAACACCCGCAGTTTCTACATAATTCTTATGCCGAGTTTTTAGTAGCGCAATATTTTACCAAATCCTCACAGAAGGGTGACTTTAAGAATATTATTAATGGTAATAACACACATGTAAAGTTCTTCTACGATGTTTTAACAGCGAAGAATTCTAATGCTCATATTGGAGTAATATATAAAGACACCTCTTTACTTAAACAACTCGAAGAAGATCTTATCAACGTTAGGGATGAAGATGGCAGGTCTCCGCTGCAACTTGCTTGTTCCTATGGACAAAAATGCCCAGATCTAGAAGTCGAAGTACAAGGTGATACTTTCCTCATTGACACAAAAAATGACGAGTTAACAACAGGGGAATCTGAGAAATACAAAGAAATGTTTAGGTATCTACAACAGCACGGCACAATTTTCGTACCAGATCAGATATATTTACGCAAATTGTTATCTTATGCCGAAGACGCTGGTTGTTTGTGGACAAAACTAATAATACTACTTGAAATTAACAACACCATCAAACCCATCAGTGAAAAAGACATCAATTTTTTATACTTCTCAACCAAATTTGGGTACTATAAAGTCTTCACTTTGTTTGATGACATTCCTTTGGTGAAAATCAAAAAAGATGGTTCTTCTCTCCTTCACTTGGCGGTGGTTCAAAAACAAGAAGATTGCTTGAAGAAGCTTCTTTCTTACGAAGTTTATAAAGCAACAATAAACGAAAGAAACGTCAATGGGGAAACAGCTTTGTTTAAAGCTTGCCAAAACGGTTCTTATTTCATATCCGAGATTTTGATCGGTGCAGGTGCTGATATGAATCTAGCTACCACAGATGGGACCACTCCTTTACATACTGCTTGTCTTCACGATCAACTTGAAGTCGTTGAATTGTTGGTGGAACGTGGAAGTGATATCAACATTGCTAAGAATTTTGGAGTGACTCCTCTTCATGTGGCTTCTTGGAACGGTCATGCCAAAGTTGTTGAGTTTTTACTCAGCAAAGGTGCCGACATCGATGTTGCTGCTGATGATGGTTGCACTCCTCTTTATGTTGCTTCTAGAAACAATCATAGTAAAGTGGTGAAGATTTTAATAGATTCTGGAGCTGATGTTAATAAGGAATATAAAGATGGCGCGACTTCTTTATTCGTGGCAAGTCAAGAGGGACATGTGAGGAACGTAGAACTTCTTTTGGAAACAGAGGCTGATGTAAATAGAGCCACTACGACAGGGCAGACTCCGCTGTATATTGCCAGACAAAATGGACACGAAAATGTTGCAAGTTTGTTGGTGGGAAAAGGGGCTACTGAGGCTTAAGCTTCGTGTTGTTTTATCATAAATACCTATTTTAAGTTTGCTTTTATGTTATTAATCTTTATATATCGTAGTTTAGTTAAATGTTAAAATGAATACGTATATCATAAATACAATTTGTAAAAGCCCATAGCGATTTTATTTATTCTTTTGTGTAAAAAATTATAAATGCGGAAATTTGTGAATTAAATATACATCGGGGAGTACAGTTTCAGATTCTTGAGTTATGATACTAAAATTTTTATAGTATTTGTAAAAAAAATGTAATTTCAAAACCAAGAACTTGATACTTTGATAGTTTAAGAGCTAAGCAAGAAGCAAATAAAAAAAAAATAAAACTTTACATTAAAAACTGGAAATTGGAGACATATAGAATTTCAGGCTATAAAAACACTTGACTGTCTGAAAATTTGAGATCAACCTGAGATTCATTTTGGTGAATTAAAAAGTTTTGGAACCGGAGATCAAAAATCTAAAAATCTGGAAAGCAGAGAATTTGAGCTAATCGAGATTTCAAAAGCTAAAAATTAAAACAACGTGGCAATTTTAGAATTTGTGAGCTAAAAATTATAGGAATTGAGAATTGGAGACGCATATAATTTGGAAAAAGTACATTTTTTTTAAATTTGCGAATTTGAGATCTAAGAATTGCAGAATATGAGAAATAAAAGCCTTAGTATTTCTTTTATTTAAAAACTAAAGAATGTGAAAATCGGAGTACCAATAAAATTATCAGAATTTAATGCGAAAACTACAGAAGCACTTAATTTAATGGTTTGGAACCTAAAAACCACACTGTCTAAAAATTTGGTCAGTTTGGAACATAAAAATTTAATCAGAATTTGACAATTTAATACCTCTGCTAGAATTTGCGAAATTCACAAGCTGTGTGTATGTTTACGAAACAGAAAGCGTGCCAATCTGAAAATTTATAAACCGATCACTCAGCAAATCTGAGAATTTCATAACCACAGTTTGAAAATATGATACTTTAGAATTGCCGGATTTGAGAACTAAAAAATTTGTGAACCTAAAAATGAGGTATTTAAAAATTTTGAGTTATCAGTAAGAGGTTTGAGAAGTCTTATCATCTTTAAATCTGTAAATTAGATAACTTGAGAATTTGTAAATTTAGAAATTGGAGAACCAAAGAAATAACAAAACGTTACCTTTTCGTGTCTTGAGAACGGAGTACTTAAGTTTTTGAAAATTATGGTCAGAGTCAGAGAATCTAAGGGTGAAAAGCTATTAATCCGAAAATCTGACATTTTAAAAAATATATATCTAAACTAAATTTCAGAAGCTGAGAATCTGAAAGTTTCTAACCTCGAGAATTTATGACTAAGAATATATGAGAATTTACAATTTGAGAAAATCAAAGTCAGTCTTAAAGTTTGTAAATCTTAGAACTGGGGGACTCTATACTTAGTCAATTTAATAATTGAGAACCTTTGAAACTAAAAATTTCTGAATTTGGGATTCTGAACTAAACATTCTAAACTGAAAATTTGACATGTTTTGTATCAGTAGAAAACTAAGAAACTAAGCAGTTTTCGGAAGGAAAAAAAATTAAAAGACACAGTTAAGAAGAAAAGGATCTCACGATTTAACTACGAGGATTGGGCAATTTAATTTATGAACTAGAAAATTTAAGAGCATGGGACTGTACCGAAAAATTTAAACTGAGTAGGGCAAAATCTGAGAAACAAATAATCAAAAAGTTGACAAATATGGAAATATGGAAATTTTTGAGTTTAAAAATTTATTAACAAAAAACTTGGTTACTTTGAAAATTTTGAGCAAAATGTTTGACAAATATAACATTTTGAGAACCGGAAGATCAGAGAATCAGATCTAAAATCTGAAAAAGATTTTAGAAGCAGGGCGTCTGGAAATCTGAAAATTTCAAAACAATTTTTGTAGAATTTAAGAACATAAAAACTGAAATTTAAGAAATTCTAATTTAGGGCAATAAATCAGTAGGAACTTTTTAAAATGGAGAATAGCAGGATAAAATATAAATGAGAAATTTTTAATTGAGAACGAATATGGGAATTTGGGAATCTGAGAATTGAAGAATGTGAGAAGGTGGGAGTTTAAAAATTTAAATCGTGAAATGAGAGAACTTTTGTTTAAAATTTAAACTAGAGAACCTAATAATTTAAAAATTGACAGTCTCTAAATCTTCATGATTTTGGGAATTACCGAAGAATTGGTAACAATATTATGTAGAGTGACGCAATTGTGACATAAGACTAACTTCAAAACAGATAAAAAACTAATTTAACCATGTCAACAAATATACTTTTGTTTTATAGCATCCATGATTATTGTTATAAACTAGGGGAAAGGGAGACAGTAAGGGGTGATGGGAAGGCCTTTTTCAAGATTATTGATGCTAATGAAATATCTGTGTGAAATGCAACACATGTAGATGTAGACTGATTATTTTCCATCACTTTGTACTTGAAGTACGTTAACGTTGTATTAAGCTTTTAGGCTACTTTATTCTAATTATGAACTTCTCAGTACACTCCAAGCTTAATTTTGAAACCTCAAAATTGTTCATTTTACAATTCATGTCCTTATCCATTTCAAATTATAAAAAATGTACAATTTCCGTTATAAATATGGAGCGTCTATTGTGGATTCCCACCACAATACCAAAAAAAGGAAAAATCACCGCTAGTTGATCGATGCTTATTGGCAATAGCACTTACCAGTTTTATATCCGTTTGAGGGGAAAAATGTGGGTCAGATGTTATCCACCCCCATGAAGCAATTTAAAATTTATGAAGTGCTTCAACTCAAATACGATTTCGAGGTTAGAAACAACGTGAAAAAAAGGAAATCGTGCATGTCCCTTCCGAAGGGAGCAACAAACGATTCCAAGGAAATGATTTTATATGTACATAAGCAAAAGTGAACGAACTAAAAAGTTTTTTTTTCTCCGACGCTGTCCAGACAATTAATTCCACCACGACGGAAAAAAATCACTGTGACGGATTCGAAATTTAAAAGTGATGCACAAGTGACAGATGAATGAGATGTACTTACTGGGCTGACTGTAATAATCATAAGTCTTGGTGGAACGTGGCGGAACCGATAGGGACATGACGGAATTGAATTTGATTTCGCTTTAAAAGTTCGTGGGAAGATGTAATCCGATGTTAAAAAGGGAGAGGTTTGAGATATTCATAATGTAAAGTTTAAATACTGGTTTAAGAAAAAAGCGCTTGGACTGATTTATGACTTGTGTTGGTGAATTTTTGCGTAAAAGCGGATTTTGTTTGATCAAAATTTAATTTCTGTTTTTAATAAATGAATCTGCTACTGAAATAACGCAATTTCATTAAGTATTTTCAATTTCTGCTGAAAGAAACATTAAACATTTCTGAGGCATTATAAACCTCTGCTGTAGCAGTTGCTTTCGTCTTGACATGTTGTTTTCAGATATTGACTTTCTTAGCATATTGTGAAATTGACTATAAAAAATATTAAAAAAAAAGCTAGTGGATCCGATTGAGGGCACAAATTGTCCGGAGACAAATGGTCCGGGAACAAATTGTTGGTATCTATTTTTAAACTGCAAAGTTACACGTATTGCACACGCTCGTTTCTATTCCAAATATTAATATGAGAAAACAATCAACTTGAATAATTTATTTCGACTACATTTCAATTCTAGATTGATATATTTTTTCGTTGGTAAACAGTCATGTCCATTTTAACCACTCTATGACTATATTTTAATGTGTTTTAATACTGAAATGGATTGACAGTCGCATTCGAACGATTGTTAACCTCAAATCATTATTTTACGTTTCGATAAAATCAACAACTCTGTTAGTAACCGATTTTAATCCGTGACTTTGATGCGATATATTGGTTGATTATTTCAGGGATTTTGTGTTTCTTTTGTATTATAGGCGATAAAGCAACATGTCAATTTCAAATCACTTTATGGATTATTTCTGCGAATGATTATACGCGAAAATTCGTGGAGAGATCTGATATGATTTACATGACAACTGATCAATAAAACGAAAAATATGAGCTCCATTTTATTACGAACAGTCTCTCTATATCTTCTTTCGGATCCACAGTTTATGAATGGTAAGTTGTTTCATTTTTCAAACTTTGACAGTTGCTAACAAAATACTATCAATTATTATGTTGTTTTTTCTTAGGTTGGCAACAGGTTTAAAGTTTTATGTTGATAACCATATATGATTTTCAGGTGAAATCTGTCGACTTTAAGGGTAGTAACATTAAGTGGTAATTTTGATGTCTTGTGGATTTTCTCTTTTAGAATGCGAAGAACCCATCAAACATGATTTTTCGCTAAATGTTGATTATCGATTTTCAATACTAAAAATTATTCGTTCAATATGGCTATTAAAGATGAGCTTATTATAGGCAACTAATCATACACTTGATAAATGTCAAAGATAACGAAAAAGGAAGTTGACTTTTAAATCTTTTAAGTAGCACAAAGTGATAGGTGACATTAAAATGAAGTTTTTCAGCGAATCGGACTTCATGTTTCGATGGCATGCGGTGACTTACATGATTGATGCCAGATTTTTTCTTGTATTTTTGTTGCATAATTCACTTTTACAAAAAATTTAAACAATCTTCTATCTTTGTCCATCATCAAAATACGATTATCGGAAAAATATTGTAACTAACTTCTTTGTCATAGGCGATTAATAATCTCGATTATTAATCGCTTTTATAAGCAAATTTGTTTGTTAAATATCATCCAACGTTTATTTCTAAGTTGCACGGTGACAATTGATACAATTACCCATATTTTTGGCAGTACAGTAAATTCTCATTAACAATTATTCTGATAAGACGGAGAACTCGTTAACACGAACAAAATTGGGGGCTCGCTCATTTCTCATATACTTTTCATATAAAATGTTTGGTAACACGAATCTAGAACAATATTTTGTCACCATGATAATGATTTCTTCAGAAAGCTACTCAGTTAATAGAAATAAAATTTACTTATTTGAGTTTAATAAATTTACTTATTCAAATTAAATAAAATTTATATTAAAATTTCTTTTACCACTTGAAATGGTGTAGGATACATTTTGTAAATTTATTTTCGATCCTCTTTAACATAACTATGGGGTGTTCATTAAATAATAAGCACCTGTGGAAACCATTTGTTTTGGAAATCGTATGTCACATTATTAACAGACATAACCTTACTATTAAATGACAACAAGGTCTGAGTAATCACAATAACGTAAATATCTCGTGGAAAGAACCCATTTTTGTAAAAAAAAGCAATAAACAATGTGTAAATACACACGAGTATGATCATAAGAAACAACACAATTGCACACGAGTAAGATGAACAGCTCATATTGACAATTGACAGAAAGAATGACACGAATGAATGACATTACGACATGCCTCCACGCAAACAAACAAATTCGAGAGATAATAGTACTAGAATATTAAATGAGCACCCGATACATAAGTAGGTATAAATTCTATCATACTTATACAATTTTCGTCCATTCTTTCGTATTTCTTAAAGTTTTTTCTTCTTTCACTTATGTGGTTTTTCTCTTTTTTTTCTTTTCGACTAAATCTCTGATTGTGATGAATGGTTCTAGATCTTCCCTTTTTTTTATTTTTGTACTTTACCTCCCTAAATGTGTTTTACTGGTCTTTTGTCGTCCGTAGAAGTTGGTTTGATTTCTGATTCTTTACTTATTTTTGTATTTACTAGTTTATCTCTAATTGATACTGTTAACTTTTCTATCTAAGATATTTTCTTTTCATTGTTTGTATTATATTTTTTGTGTTCGGTTTATCTGTCATCTACATGTCGAGTCAGTGTGTAATTTGTTTTATGTACTTTGATTTTTGTTTTCTTTAATATTTCTTCTTTTTTTTTGATTGATGGTTTATTTGCACAATACGTTTTTATTGCATGTTTATTTCTAATTTTTAGCTTCTTTCTCACTCCTAGACATTTGGATGCTCCTAGTTGTTGGATATTTTGATATTGACTCTATCTTGCTCCCCTCTAAATACCACCACTTTTGTTTTGTTTTTGTTCAATGTCATTTTGCATTCTATTCTGTTCTAAACATTTCTAAATTAACAAGGGACTTGGTTCACCTCCCTCTTTTAATCTTTTGTTTCTTGTTTATGGCTCTGTGATTCTGTCTTGACTTATGGGTATTGTCTCTTTCATGAATTTTTTATTTGTTCTTCTGTCTTCAAGTATTTTCCAGAGTTTGCTTCTGTGAATCTGATCGAGATCTTTATCTAAGGGTAAATCAATAAATCCTACGTATACTTTTCTTCACTTGTGCCAGCATTTGTTTTTAGTTTTATTGTCAATGTTTTCTAGCTTATCTTTGATTTTTGACACTACTAGAAAATGATTGCTAGTAGCAATTTTCAGTTTTTTTTTTACCGTAGTATCCATAATGTTATTTCTTCTTATCAACGTTTGGTCTATGATTTGAGGAATTGTAGGATTTCAAATTTTACGAAGAACTGAAGAACTTAAGAATTCTCAAAAAGATTTAAGAATCCAAAACCAAACCAAAATAAGAGATCTGAAAATTTATGAATAATAAAATTTAAGAATTTTAGGCTCGAAATTTAAAAATGTGCATAGCATATAACCGGTGAACCTTAAGATTTAAAAATCGAAACACCTAAGAATCTGTTATTTTTGGAAGCTGACCACAAAGAAGTGAAGCACATGAGAATCTATAAATTAAAAAAATTGAGAAAGTAGGAACCAAAACATCTGCCCTTTGTGAAATTTTAAGAATTGTGGCTGACAATATAAATATCTGAAAAACAGAGTACATGAAAACTGAGCCTGAGACTATTTTAAGTTTTGAGAACTGAGAATAACAAATTTCAATAAATATAGAACTAGACTAAGAATATTAGAATTTAAAATGTGAAATTGACAGACATTTTGAAAAGCATAGATTCTGGATTCTGAAGCGATCAATATTTTAAAATCTAAGAATCTGTGGACATGACTATTTTAAAAATTAAAACTGAAAATTTATGAATAAAAAAAATTTTGAGAATCTATGGAGTTCATGAGATACCGCGATTTTGATCTTGTCCGCTCGTCTAAACCTGAGAAACAACTGCCTGCTAACCTCATTATTTGAATAATTTGCCAGAAATGTCACGGATTTGTTTTATTTGTAGTAAACTTTTAGCTGAAAACGAAATCGATTTTGATTTCAAAGAATAAAATAGTCATTCTACATAATATGCAACTTTCCATAGCCTCTGAGAGGCAGAGAATATTTTTACGAGGTTTTTCCTGAATGTATAATCTCCCATTCATTCAAACTTATTTGATCATATAGTATGACCGTATAAAAGATTGTTGATGTATGGAGTAATTCCCAAGACCAGTGCTGAATCAAATACAACATTTTTTTTTATATGTCATTGAAGAGATATTTGGTTAATATTTTTTTTTAGAGCAATCAGTAGAAATCTAGCAGCAAATGGAAAAAAAGGCAGTAAAGAACGTATGACTGTTGAAGTCGAGTTTATAAACATTAATCATAGCACAATTAAAAAAAACAGTTTCTGTTTGATGATTATCTATGGCACTTTTTGTAACCATTTGAAAACTGTATAATTAAATAAGTTAGAAAAGATCGTAGATTACACATTCGAGGAAACCACATCAAAATAAATGTACTCTACCGCGAAAGTGCTGTGGAAAAAAGAATATGATTTTCCCAATGTTTGAAATTAAAAACTATTTTGCTTGCAACCAAAGGTTTAATACAAATAAAGCAAAGCTATGACACTTTGATAAATTATTTCATAGATATAGCAATAGCAGACAGTTGTTAGAGGTTAGACGAGCCAATAAAATTAAAATCGCGATGTCTCATGACTGATAATTCGTACGAAAAAAAATAATTAAGACGACTTTGGTAGAAAGAAATTTTACAAACTTGGTGTAAACTATTTTTAAGATGCCAATTATCGTTTTAGAGATATTAGCGAAAAAGCGTGTTTGTGATCTTTGATCTTGAATTTTTTTTTAGCTGAAGTTTAATGGGTAATTTTCACATTTTTATATAATAGTAGATTTAGGCTCTGTTACAATTTTCAGCTCTATGCGATTTTTCCGAAGTTTAAACTTTTTTTTGTCTGTTTGGACTAATTTAAGAACCAAAAACTAGACAATTGGAGCATTTGTAATCTAGGAATTAAGTGCAAAACATTAGATAGTTTTAGAAGTGAGAATGGCAGAATCTACTAAGTGGAGAATCAGACAATAAATAAGTAGATAGATAAATAGATAGAATAAATAAAATATATTTGAAGTTGAAAACTTAAAACATAAATATCAGAGAACTTGAGATAGTTTAAGAACTCGAGAACTTGACATTCAGAATTTGGGAAGTGGGGAACCTGAATTGATAAACCAGAAAATTTGAAATAATGAAATTTTGACATGCGAAGAACCTAAGAAAAATTGGTCTCTTTGGGAACTTAAAGCTACAGAATCTGGGAACTTGATTATTTATCTGTGCTATAATTGTATCCAAGGTCATTAAATTATTCTATAAAATAGGATGTCTCAGTCTTTAATTGTTTTGAATAAAATAAATAACTTAAGATTAAAACTTGTTTTTCGGTAGTTACTTTAGGTCCATTTCAAGTTTTTATTAATTATTTATGATGCCCAAAACGTTCCATAGTTAATAGGACAACTTAGAGCACTCTGTACTCATAATGAGAACGAATTTTCCATATATATGTATTGAATTTGATATTATTAGATATAATATATATAATTTTTTTTTGCGTGAAATATGTAATATGTTCTGACTTTCCCCGGTCTTTTGACGCAACAGGTGACACACACAAAAAGCCGACTTTACATAAATTACACATAAAGATCCCGTTGACAGATGCTCATATTCGATCATTAATTTTAGATTTACATCTAAAAAGGTGGATATCATATTGGCATTAGATCTAATATACATTGCTTTTTTTAGAAGCTGATAGGTTCATGAGGATCATGTCGGTAATGGCATCTTTGCATATCATTACAGGTTTAACCTCCAACAGTCAAAGAGATGCAGGCAGATCTACCAACTGTTTCAAGTCTCAAAGCCTGCTGGGCGTTATATGGTATTTTATTTTAAAGAACTTGTAATAATTAGTTGAAGTATTTCAGTAGATCGAATGCTGAACGTGCGAAGTTTGACGTTAAAAGTGTATTATCAATGGTAATATTATAAGTAGATATATAGTGAGAATTTTAGACAAAATGGAAAATTATTTTGAAATATCACACTGGTTTCAACATGTCCCACTGGAATTTCTACTTTTGTTACTACTTTTTTTCACATTACATTTACTTTTTTTATTATTTATTTGAAATTCACTTACGAAAGAAAAACCAATTCAAGTTATCAAATATAACCTCTTCACAGTTTTCCCATTTTCACCAAATCTGCGACATATGCATTTTGTCGTGTGATTTGTGTTGACGAAAATAAAAGTTACGTCGATCGCTCTTTTTATCCTTTCCAAATCGTCCAAAAGCCATCTGCTTCTTTCGTAATAATCCAAAAATAATTCGTTGACGTTTGGTTATATTTGGCGAACAAAGAACCCAAGAGCTCTCAAAAAATATCGACTGCTCCGCATTGACTATGCAACAGAGCGTGACCCGGAATTTACATAACCATAAGATGAAAATTGATAATTTTATTATGTTTATGTAAAAGCTTCGACCACATATTTCGCATTCCGTCTTAGAAAAAATCAGAAACCGGGAAACAAGGAGCACCAGAAGCATTAGGTACCACTTTTCTCACGGTTACCCGCGTTTTTTCAAGCACACCTACTGATCGAACGTGTGTGGAGAATAGCCGTTAACCCGAAGGGGGCACACATCGCTCTCACGCTTTACCAAGATAGTGAAAGACTTTTCGCGGAGAAAAATGCAAATAGAATGTGCACACATGCCGTAATTAGTGAAAATGGAGCGTGAGGCGCCCTCGGGGATCCCCTCGGCCGTCTCAATTAATAACGATGCCGTCCCTCCATGTCGTAAAAATATGACATATTCGGGTTATAAAGCATGGCGGTGTTGTAATGGGGGCGGCATTTCACATGCCACTAAGTGGCCAGTCGACCGGAGACGTCGACATTTTCGCGCCGAAAAGGTCGCGATGTCGCTTGACATTTGAAAGGGAGGTGGTAGGCTACTTAATTAGGCGAGTAAACTTATCATTTGGGGTGCACAATAAAAAGACGATCAAGTACACAGATAGTTTCATATTTTATTCACAATGGACGGGAGCTTATTATTATATAAAATAAAGTGTATTACCCATGCAAACGAGTCGTTTAAATCCAAGAGGGCGAAATTTGAGATTCAGGTGGAAACTTACCCTAAAATTCTTCTAAATAGCCATTATGTGTATGAGTAGTGGCACCATCCTGTTGAAAATAATTAAACAGGAGTTCTATAACTAATTATATATATATATATATATATATCACACCCGCAAAATAACATGAAATTCTTTCGGCTAAAGTAAAACATGCTTTAGAAAAATCTAGTGAAATGGATGTAATAGTTGAGAGATACGACTGAACTGCACTAGTTCAGAAAAAATTAAAGTCACGAGTTTCCAGAAGATTAGCCTGGTTACTGGTTAACATAATTTATCATTTAAGCGAAAAATTGAACACTATTCTTACATGAAAAGTGAGTGTAACATAGTTCAGTAAAATACACTCGACGAAATATGGTTAGAGCGTTAAAATTATAAAATGAAAAATACTATAAGGATCTAACCGTACATGTATAGTATGTTTAAATTTTTTTGAGAACATTATAAATACATTGTATTTAATTAAAAATAAAATGCATCAGTTTTTAACTCTGATTCGAGGAATGCTCATGAATGATAAAGGTTGCCTGACAATTTCACGATTTAGAAATGTGAAACTCAATATCCTAACAATCTAAATACTGAAGATGAAAGAATCTGAAAAGTTGCCAACCAAAAATTTTAGATTGCGAGGAATTGAAAATGTGGAAATCGAAAGAACGTAAGAATCTCAAGGAAACGTGATATTTTAGGAATTTGAGAATTGATGACTCAAAAAAATTGAGTGGAACTGAAAAATATCTCACAAGTGAAGAATCTACCTCTACCAATTTATAAACAAAAAAACTGAGAATCTGAGAGTGAGAACTTGAAAAGTCTAGAAAACTCGAAGATTTAAGGATTTTAGAATCCAAAAATTACAGAACTTGACTGTTTGACAATTTAAATATGGTTAAGAACTTAAAAATATGGAAAGTAAAGAGCTCTCAGAAAGTGAAGATCAAAGCTTGGGGATTTAAAAATTTACGCAGCAGAAAATTTAAAAAGGAATTTTAAACTACAACAGTAAGAGAAGAGAAAAGAGTAGAGAAGAGAAGATAAGAGAGGCAGAGAACTTGCATTTAAACTTGCATTGATGGTTCATAAATTTTGAGGATTCCATTAAGAAAATTTGACCAACGAATTTAAGAATTCGAGAGTAAGAGAGTACTTAAGAGAATGACAGAATTTACGAAACGGAGAATCTAAGAATTTTTAAAATAGACAAATCTCCGAATTACAGGCAATGGAAGAATCTAAGAACCAATGAAACTGAGAGACAGAATCCGAGAAGTACAGAAGTAGATTTCGGAAACAGAAATTAAAAAAAAAAAAAAACAAAGAAGGAGAATTTGAAAACAAAGAACTTGCTACTATGAAATGATGGAAATCTGAGAATTCAACGATTTGAAAATCTAAGAGGGACCTAAGTACTTGACTTATAGCCAATTGTTTTAGATATTTATGTTTTTGAGTTTCTGCATTTCTAATTCTAAAATCATTTGTACACACAGATGTCGATGTCTTGTGTACATTGGGCTCGATTTTTATCGGAGAAAAGAACAGTAATTCTCCATTTGCGTCGGTCCGATCAAGTTCAAACTATCGGATCCCACAATATCGGAGGTCGTGTGCACGGCGCTAATATAAAACAATATAATTTGCAGGTATCCGATTCCAGCATCCGATAATTATCAGTGTTTGTAAAGGCGATCTTAGTCCCAAATTTTTAAATTTTCTGGTTCACAAATTTTCAACTTAGTCCCAAATTTTTAAATTTTCTGGTTCACAAATTTTCAAGTTGTTTACATATCAATTTTGTATTTCCAAGTTCTCAAAATCTTAAATTTGTAGATTGTCACAAGAAAAAACTACTTTTTAGTTTCTGTTATTTCAATTGTTAAAATTTTAAGTTGCCTAGTTTTTTAGTTTTTTGAATGTCAGTTTGCAATATTGAAATTTTCAATTTCTTTTATTTCTGCGATTTCTAAGGTTTCAGACCAATTTTTTCCTAAAAACAAAAACTTGATAAGTTGAGACTATCAGTCTGTTAGGATTCAGAAGTCAAGAATTTGAAAACAGAATGATAGAATTTTGGCGTTCTGACAGAACCTGAGAATTAGGAAACTAAGGAACCAGAGAACCAGGAACCAAAGTTTGACAATTGAAAATGACAAAGTCTAAAAGGTGCAGCAGCAGAAAATTTATCACCCATAATACGAGGAGTGTTTACTTAATTGTGGGAATTTGGTTTTGTGTTAAAGTCTAATCACCTGTCAAAAGTTTGCTTCATTTTAATAGCAAGTTATAAACAAGAAAAGTTTGTGAAAATTTATAACCATGGATGATGCTGAAAATTCTCAACGAGCTATAATTTTCTTCCTATGGAAAAATAGTGTTAAAACATCTGAAATTCTTGTGAGGTTGCAAGCGGTATTTGGTGAGTCTGCAGAATCCAAAAGTACCGTGTATCGGTGGGTTGACCGTTTTAAGAATGGTAGAACTACACTGAAGATGATGAGCGCAGGGGACGTCCAAACACAGCAGTCATTGACATTAACATTGGGGCACTAGAGCACCTGGTAATGGAAGACAAAAGAACAACTATTTGAGAGATTGCTAGAACCCTAGACATAAGCTCCAGAAAAGTTCATGAAATTTTACATGACCGTTTAGGTGTGAGCACGGTTTCTGCGCGTTGGGTGCCTCATTTGTTGGAGCCAAATCAAAAATTGTTCAGAATGAAACGTGTCGCGAACTTTTGAATATTCAAGAAGCTTATGGGGAAAGTTTTTGGCGACGAATAATTACTACCGATGAAACGTGGATACCATACTTTAATCCTGAAACCAAAAATCAATCGAAAGAATGGAGACGACCTGAAGACGGACCCCCAATAAAGGCACGCGCTGTTGCTTCAGCGGGCAAAGTGATGATGACAGTTTTTTGGGATTGTGAGGGCATTATACACATAGATTACCTACCAAAAGGCACTACAATTCATGCTGTGTATTATTCTAATTTGTTAAAAGGTCCTTTGAGACAAGCTCTTGTCAAATACCGTCATGGAAAATTGCACTTGCGACCACAGTTGCAACAGGATAATGCACGGCCACATACGGCTCGTCTAACGAAGGATGTTTTGGCTGATTTACGTTGGGAATTGCTTCCTCACCCACCTTACTCACCAGACGTAGCTCCCAGTGATTTTCATTTATTTGGTGAAATGAAGCAATTCGAGGAACCCATTTTCAGTCGTTTAATTCTCACAATTAAGTAAACACCCCTCGTATTTAAAAGTATAAGGAGCAAAGAATGTTGGAAAAAAACGAGAATTACAGAATCAGTTAATGAACCAGGAATTTAAAGAATTTCCTCCTTTAGAATCTGAAAACATTAAAATCACAAAATTTGAAAATCCATGTTCTCAAGCCGACTCACTATTATGGCCCTCTAATAACTATTACCCCAAATATTACCAGAGGTCTTCGATGTAAACATCCCCGCCAT
Source organism: Cynaeus angustus (assembly GCA_030157275.1). Classification (NCBI taxonomy): domain Eukaryota; kingdom Metazoa; phylum Arthropoda; class Insecta; order Coleoptera; family Tenebrionidae; genus Cynaeus; species Cynaeus angustus. Next base: position 13,891,102 of record CM058065.1, read on the forward strand.
AAATTATACGGTAGATAGTGAAGTGATTTTAAACTCGGGCCGACTTGCACTTGCATTGTCCAATTTTCTTCATTCTAAAATTGCACCGAAGAAAATAACATAATATTATTTCAGGTACGGTCCTGGTCGACCCTACTGATGAAACAGACTTTCGGTTTATGACTGGCAGTTTGAACAACTTAACTTTTACATATAGGGGCCCAGTCGTACAAACAAGTTTCTATGACGAAAACTATACCACAGAAGACAATTTGAGAACATGAGAACTGAGAATTACAAAATCTAAGAATTGGAAAACTTGAGAAAGTATGATCAAAAAGTAGGAGATATGAGATTGAAAGCCTAGAAACTTGCCAAATTATCAACCAGAAGTTTGAATACATGAGACTGGGATATTAAAACTCTGAAAATCAGTGAAACTGAAATATAAAAATATGAAAACCTAAGAACTACAAATTGACAATATGAGATCTTTTTTTGTTGTGGTGGAAACATTTTTAATACCTCTCTAACTATGTAGTTCGGTGGATCGCATGAGAATATTACTCTGAAAATCTAGATCAGTTCTCAGACTATGGTCAAAAACGTGTAAAAGTATCGGGTGCGTTACTGAGAGAATTTCAAGTGAATGAAGAACGAGCTCAGACGAACGAATTGCACTATTTTGAAGTAAAATAAAAAAAAGTTGATAAAAAATCAGAAACAAGATTTTTTTAACGAGCCGCATGCATAATTTAAGTTTTTTACGTAAACTCCATTACCAAAGCGCGCATTTGAAAGAAATACGTAGGTATATATATATTATTTAAAATGCATCAATGATTAACTCTTATTCCAGGAACTGAGACTGTCATAATAAAGCAAGTCCAAATAATTACCTCTGAGACAAAAAATAAATCCTAATTTAACTGTGAATAATATATCTACTTACCATTAGTCGAACGCTCGCAAAGCGTTAGAAAAGAATGTCAACTTTCTATTGACGGATTTTATTTAGAAATTGACACTGCAGTTGTGCACGTTCTTGCTTTGTTTTACTTAAATTTGCCCTTCGCTTCAAAACATTTTTGCGTCAAGTGCACTTTTTCTAGTCAGTGGCGCCCTCTCAAGCTTTGTCGCGAATTCCATGGCTCTATCATAAATTGTAGGAATATAGTTTTTCGATGTTATCTGAAGACGAGAGCTTGTCGTCACCAAAATGTTCTCGGCTTAGTTTTAATCATAAAAAACAACAAAATTCATTTCAGTCAATATTTTTTCACATGGTTTAAATGACAAGTTCTCAATAAAATTTTCAATGCTTCAGAATGCGAACGGTGTAGAATATTTTTGATTTATTATTATTTCTTTATACAACCTACCAGTTAAATTTAAAACTTACGGCATAGCAAGAAAACGTTTCACAATTAACCTTTAAATAAAATGTTTTTCCAATGCAGTACATCATGTCATACAAGGTGTATTGTTTTTCACGGATGAATGAGAAAAGAAGAATTTCGCAGTAAGAAGTGGTCAGTTTTATACGTATTTTGCGGCCTTCGATGTGGCTTTTTCACTGCGGGATCCTATTAGCTAATGGTTATTCTCGATGGGGTGCTTCTCACGCAATCGTTACGTATTATATATATTTTGGGGGGCGAAAGGGCTCTCCGGCACGATACCGGACTGATAACGGAAGTTGTACTTGGTCATAATGAACTTCCTCTAGTAATACTGCGAGAAATCTGTTATATGGTTTTCTATAAGATCCCTTCTCTAAATTGACGGTAGCTACACCAAGTTTCCACACTTCTCCGTAAGGTAAGCTACAGAACACGTGTATACATTTCAATATTTTGTTTACTTCATCTTCAATAATTCAATTCTTCTCGAAGTTAGAGCAACGCCTACGGAAAAAAATCTGGCTTCGTCGTCTTACATGCTTCTATCCGTTCTCCCCCGCGGAGATGGCGTCTCGTATCATTCACCCGAAGACATTAACCTACTTTATTCAGATAAGAACCTAAAAAGTCCTCGCCTTCCGAAAAGTCAATCAGATTTTGATCAGGTGATCTGTACATCTTTCGAAAATCGTTTTATGTTTCTACATCTCCGTCCTCGGTGGCGGCGTCGCTGGCCCACTTCCGAGCCCGCGATTCGAACTCGAACCGGCGGCGCCAGATCCGTCTGGATGTGGCGTCAGTCTACGTCCCGACGCCATTAATTCAGCAAACAGTGCCTAATGATTGAATCAACAGTGTGCCGGAGCGATTGTTCCTCTCTCGTCGGCCACGCGTTGAGCGCCAAAATCCGTCCCTTTCTCGTTGGGTTTTTCCCTCCACTCTTTCGTCGTAAAATTATCGCCGGCAGTAAAACGATGGAAGACGAGAGCCGTCTGGGGACCGGTCCTAACAAGCGACCGCGATTTTTGTTATTTGATTAGCGACGATGAAATATCGTCCGATTTGGATAATAACGCGTAAATAACGAAGACTGAGTACTTGCGGGAGTATTTTTTGTGACGGAGACAGTAAGACAACCTGTTATGATGCGAATGAGCTTTTTGTTTTATGGACAGCGAAATGTTCATTGCAGTCAAAATTAGGGCTCGGTCTTATCACCTGGTTACTGAGGACGTCAAATTGCTCCGAAAAGACTCCACTCACTTTGTTACGACGGATTTTACTCGCGCATTTAAATTATCTTAAAGACTAGATTGCAAGAACTGAAAAACTGGCTCCAATGAGTAGACGAAATGAGAAATATTTTTTGTGGCTTGGAGTTTTCTATTTCATTTTCTTTGCGGAGCATCTAAAGAACTTGATAACATTTGCATTGAGGGACTTGATCATATCAAAGCCGAAATATAAGAAATTTGTTTGTGATGGTGGTGTAATAACCCCTTGCACATACAGGGCATCAGCACGCCGTTTCTTTCTTTCAACCCCCATATTGATCGCCTGTTGCATCCCCTCCATTGCGCACGCTCTTGCCTCCAAAGCATGTCCTACTCTCACCGATTTGTTCCTGCAATGCCAACTAGGCCACGGCTCTCAGCTGACTTCGGCCTAGCTCTTCTTCAGCGATGGAGCTTCTCCATGGAAGACCTTAAACGGTGAGTTTGTTGAGTGTCGATGCATGGCTTTTTCCCAAACGTTGTATCCTTCTGAACCCCATCGGTGCATCTCTTTGCCCTTCAACCACAAACCACCGAGGGGATCTCCATATCGCGATGCACACATCGTCATAGTCTTACATCTTTTTCAAGTGGCCAATCGATATAATCCTTCAGTCCGCATTAAATTGATGCCACGTGACTAAATCGAGCACTCGGCCTCGTCGAACGTAATAAAGACGAGAATTTGAGATCTGAATGTTGCGGCAGAGAGCGGAGAGCTTATCGGTCTCGGATCTTGTCGTTGGGGGTGTCGTATATGAAGAGGGAAAAAGGGATGAATTTTTGCTTCAGCCTCGCTCAGGTTAGGACGTAAATAAGTCCCATTAGTCTAATTAGAATTAAAAGATTAAGTTACGCTTTTCTCGAATTCTGTACTCGTTAGTTGCGTCCTCATTATTTTTAATATGCCGGGTGGTTTTCAAAGAATCGGACTTTAAGAAATAGGTACTGAGAAGCATGGGGTGAGGGGGTGGAGGCGACTTGCCGGTGCCGGAAGTGTCGTAAACGCGTCGTGAAAACATGGAAAATATTAACTTGTCTTCCGTTCGAGGAATAGCTTATTGTTATTTATGGAAATTTCCAAATTTAGATGTGACAACTTCAGAAATTGCTCAAATCTGTACGAGTGAGCAATATGTTGCTACGGAATTCGACAAAAACGTGTGTGCTCTCAATTTAACCACATATTTGTTTTTTTTCTTACATTCGATTTGAGTACTTTGTTTCTTTTATTTATTATCTTTATCTGGCGATCGTAATTTATATTCTTCCGATTGATTTTCTCAGCTTTCTTTCTAAGTTTGTTTTACGACATATAGCAGTTTTGACTTCGTTTTAAGTTTGCTTGTTCAATTTCATTATTACTTTCCAGTAAAGATGTAAATTTGTGCCTCCAATGTCACTTGAACAAATGACAATTCATATCTTAATTGTTCATCTAATCTCGAAAATGTGTCAAAAAAGGCTCATTGATAATTTCTATGTTAACGATAAACAAATTATGAACCCAAAATAAGGGATAGTTATTTAGAGATCGTAAACAACAGATAATTTGGTTAAGTCATAAGTAATAGACAATAATGATATTCTAAAGAATTCTCTTTATCTCAATCATTCATTATTAATAATTTATTTCTACAAACTATAGGGCAACTCACGAGTTGTAATGAGCCAAACGAGTAGGAAATTACAATTCTTATAAGTTTTATTGATGTTTGTTTCATTTTATTCGAAATTTTCAACATGGTATTTGTTTACAGTGTTTATACGAAAAAGCTATTAATGATAAAAGTGTGAAAAGTGCGATTTTAAGACAAGCAATAGTGGGGCAAGAAAACTACGAAGATTTATTGTTGCGGATGTTAAAATTTCGAAAACTCAAGTGCGTCTTTTCTTGTTCAAGTGTAAGAAAGCGCTATTATAAATTTTTAAGGTTAAAAATTGATAATACTGTTATCCAAAAGAATATCATTATTAAGTAGATTTTATAGTTTTCTCTTATTATGAAAAATATTGCTATAGTTTGTTGGATATTCCGATACTATCGTGCAATAATTTAACATTTTTATGACTATAAATACAGCCATAGTTTTTAAAAAAAGTATAAGCTTATATAAGTTCTTAATAGATGTAGTCAGTTTAAAACACCTTAATGGCGACATTTTGTATGTGGGGCTTTACAAAAACAACATAAACAGTAAGAAATGGTTTATTTGCTGAAAAGTGCATACAGTAACAGGACAGGAGCGAGTGCTTTTTCTTCTTCAAGGTCTGCTGGGTTTAAGCAGACGACTAGCCGGAGCCGGCAGCCTCGAAAACCCGGCAGAATCAAAAACAGGAAGCAACTTTTCCTTACTCCCACGCAGTTGGTCCTTCTTCAAAGGTTCTGTCGGAAAATAAGTGGCTCCATAGAAATCCAACCCTTGCTGCAGAAGCTGATTGTACTCATCAAGTGACGCCACTGTAACTCTGATAGGATTGGGACTTCCAGGTGGTTGATCTATTTTCGGCGAGACTCTTGTAACCTCGACCTGGATCATCACCAACCAAATATAGAAAATAACTATAAATGAATACTTACCACAGAAGCGTAGCGATACAAACTGGCTCTGATGTCGTCTTCAGGTAGATCTATCGGCACTTCGTGCACAAGCATGGAGAACGTCTTCTGTGGCCTGCATGGGATCGCCACTTTCCTGTATAACCGCCCTCCAGTGACGCGATGAAACCCTTTTCTGAAGACTTGTTGAAAATCCTCAGGATCGGAGAACTTGAAGAGGATCCCCGTGGCAGTTTTCGTCAACGAGAAACTTCCTCTAAAGTTGAGTTTGTCGCAGATATTGGCCGCTTTATCCAAACTCAGGTCGTGCGATGGGGTCAAGAGGAATGCACCTTTGGTGAGGAACCGCGCGTCGCTGAGTTCGCTGTTGTCGTCGTCGTTCTCGCCCATCGCGTCAGGGAAGAACAAAGACATCCTGCACTGGGACCAACATAGTTTTGAGGTTCCAGGAGCGGCGTTGCGTTTTATAAGCCCCGAATCATCCCACATCTTCGTCTGTAATAACCTATCAATGGTATAATTGGGGCTATTACGTTTTTAATACATCGCTTGCGTAATTTCACCTCCTTTTGTTTTGTTAGTTAAGCCAGATAATTGGGTCTTTTTTTCCAAGGAGGTTCGGATTCTTCCTCTCTTTCGCGATGGGTTCTCACTCGCTCTTAAATTGGACAAATTGTTCGATTTAATTGTTTAATGTCGTGTTTAATTAAGCGCGACGGCTATATTAAGGGTGTAACCGTGCGATGGCGTCATGAGGCTAGAAAGGGGCTGAAGCGGACCCAGATTAAACCACATAAAGATGACAAAGAGGAGACTCGAAAAAAACGCTAGAAATTGATTTGCGGCGGAATAAGTCATACAGACGGCAAACAGTTGCCAGTTTTAATCCGTGTTGACTCTTTTTATTAACATGATTGAAATGCTTTTAAGCAACTCGATAGCTTCAAGTGCAAAATAAAGAAGGGAGAGGGCAAAAGAAGCCGATGGTAACAAAGGAAAATGAATAAAATGGGAACGACAGTGAATGATTACCGAAATTTAGGAAGTAGTGGGCAAAACTAGTGGAGAAAAAGGGAAGGGTGATGCTCGTAGGATACACTATTACCATAATTGTAGCTGCCGGCCTGGTCAAAATCATTGGTGTTACATAATTTATAAAAATTGCTAGTAGACGAAGTCAAGCTATTTTTATAAAAAAAAGTGGCGTCAAGGAGACTCTGAATTCTTTTACATTTTGGCAGCATTGTTATCTATCGATTTTGACATTTCAGAACTGTCTGAAAGGGCATAATATACAACAGGTTTTAAACAATATGCACAATTATCAATTTTCTGGGATTATTTGATTTGTTTAGATCCTTTGAAGGCTACGATTATTCTTTTTATTCCTTGAACTTTTGAATGCTTTGTATTCTTTAGATTTTCTAGATTCTATAGATCTTTTAGATGTTTTAAATTGAAATTCAAATTTTAAGATTTATTCTCTTTTGATATTTGATTCTAGGTTTTTAATAATAATAATGCTTTTTTTCGCTTTTTTAGGGTTTTGTTGAATTATCTACCTTTTGTAACTGTAGAAATACTTTAAAATGTTCAGATAATCTGGATGTTTTGCAGTCTCTAAAATTTTTACTGTCTTTAAAATTTTTGTATTCTTTACAAATTTTTCACTTTCTCCATAATTTTAGATCTTCTATCTTTTTCTTCGAGTCTTTAGATTCTTTATAAAGGGCATAGGGAGATAAGAATTCTTATCTTCCTATGCCCATTCTTGGATTGCTTAAATCTTCTGGATACCATGAAGTGATAATATTTTCTAGATATTTTATATTTCCGAAACATCTTGTTTTTTTTTACAATGTTACAAAAATACATAAGGTGGTGAAACAACAGAAACACAGAAAGAAGAAGAGAAAAACTAGAAGCAAAATATATGAGATTAAAGTAGGAACATTCCAATCATGAAATGAAGAAAAAACGAAACATACAATTATAGTAATAACTGGAAACAAAATCCACTGAAGACAATAAAGAAGAAAACTAAGATTTTATTGACATAAAAAAATGGACGAAAGAGAATAAATCGAAAAGAGAAAAAAAGCTTTAAAAATGTGTTTTTTTTTAAAGTAAGCAAATCAATGATGGACCTAAAAAGAAATGAAGTATTTAGAAGACTAAAAACATGAGGGAGACAGGAATGGTTGAAATATTAATTGTCAAGATATCGAATTTGAAATTAAAAGTAATATAAATATCGGAAACAAAATTTATGTAAATTAAAATAAAGAATTAACTTATAGATTGTTAAATTAAATTTTAAAAAATTAAAAGGTTAGTGAACAGATTAGAAAAAGTCATAAAAGTCATAAAAAACAAAATAGGCTCTTAAAATTAAAAAATAATTATAATTAATTATATTATATATTAATTATAATATATATATATGTATATATATACATATAATATAATTTAAAACTACAATTGTAAATATAATAGTTTTTGAAAAAGTCGTAAGCTTAAAACCTTAACATTTTTAATCTTAAAAATCATATTTATTTTTTTAAATGTTGTATGCATACTAAATACTTAAAAACTTGAAGGTATAATAATAATAATTAATTTGACAAATTTTCTGTTAAGTTTAAAAATGTGGCGCAAAAAGTTAGGATTTTGTTAAATTATAAGATAATAAAGAAATATTCTAAAAATTTTGAGGATTTTTGGTATCATAAAGTAATTTTTAAGGTACAAAAAATATATGTAAGTAACTTAAATATAAAAAAAAATACAGTTCTAAAAGGATAAAAATTCTTAACATTTTTTGAAAACCAAAGATTTTAAGGAAAATTATGAAAGTTTCAAAATTTTGAAGAATTTGAAGAATTAATTTTGATAAATTTGGGAGATAATGAAATCCTTTGATTTTTAGTTTTTTTTAATTTTTAAATTTTTTAATACTACACATTTTTTGGATTTTTCAAATTTTATGTATGGGAAAATAATTCTAGCTCTATTTTAATTTTTGAGTTCAAAATTTAATAAAATCGAAATTAAATGGACTTGTTGGATTTTTTTAGATTTTCTAGATTTTCTAGATTTTTCACATTGGCTTTGTAATTCATCTTTTTTTATCTATGAAATTCTCTGTTTTTAAACAAACTACTAGTAATTTTGTCGCTATTTTTTTAATTCTCTCAGAATTGTTGTAAAAGTTTCAGATAATGAAGAAAATATTTGTAATAGCGTTATTTTTATACGTGTAGAGAGTGTCATTACGTCCACAAAGCTCTATATTTGAAAACACTTTACTCGGTGATCCAAATATTTTCGTCCAGCCTGTATAAACGTATCAAAATGGGAGCCGAGTCATTTCGCCTCTAATTCTTACTAGTTGATCTTCCTTGAGATTCCAATCGAAACATTCCAATTTTGCCTGATCCAATTATCATCTCTCCTCCTCCATCTTCCCTCTTTGGCGATCACGCTAATTCGATAATCTGTCCGAATCAGGCCCTGTCCATGTCACCGGGTATCGTAATGATGGTTTCCAGCAATATCTTATTTCCTGTGTGGCGTCCGGTTCTGTCTGTCAGCCCATCGTCGCACCCATCGGCAATTAGTAGCGAGGCGTCGCCGTCGTCGTTCCTCGGCGTCATGGACGTCGCTTTTCTAACGCCGCCGCCAACATTGGTCATCAGGTGACGGTGTAATATAAACGCGAGCGTGTGTATTCCTGCCGCACCCCAAAGCGAGTTGGTGCCGCACCTCGTCGACTTCCGCGGCCGCTCCTTCGCATTAACTAATAGTGGAGGGCTTGGCCCTCGGCGGTGGCTGACGTCGGGGGCAGGGGGCGGCGAACGTGGCTTCGGGGTCGATAAACAATTGATAGATCGCATAACTAGTCAAAAAAGAAGAAGCTATGATTGATGATTTGAGTAGTAACGAAATGCACAGAGTCATTCTCATAGTCGTCGGACGAAACGAACCAACACTATAAGCTTTTCGTTAATTTTGTCATTCATGTAATCATGACTTAAAGGAAATGCACCTCGTCGCTCTTTTTACAACTCTATAACTTCGTATGTCTTGCCACCCTTCGGCCTCCTGCCGTTCACCCTAATAACATTTAATTAAGGGTGCGCGCCTAATAAAAATTGGACGATAAAATCTACTCGGTTATCTCAAAACACTGAAAGTCACCGAATTAGCTTTAATTTATTTAAGGAGTGTCCCTCTCTAGATTAGTTTTATTCGAGGGGGGTGGCAAATATCACGCACTCTGTGTTTTAGTCGTGATCCCAAAGATGGCGTTGCTCGTCAACATGGCGCCTGTAACATGTCGTCGATGCGTTTTTTAATTTTTTTTTGCGTAACAAACACCTGTTGCCCACATATGTTAATGTGAACGGTGTTCCCCATCTACAACGCGTGGTGACCTTACAGACGTCCTTATTGACTCTTTCCCCCTTGATGTCGACGACCCGGTCCTGGTATGCTATGGTGGATCAATAAATTTCCACTTTGCCCTACAAACATTTGACGTGTTTAGAGTTTAATTATAAGGTGTGTTTTCGGAATGTGTTGAAGACTGTTGTTATGGAGTTGAGTAATGAGGGTATTTTTTAATTAGTGTGGTTTGAGTTTTTTCGGCCTAAATTGAGGCTATTATTGTATGCAAACATTACTTTAGGCCCGTTAAAATTAAATCCCCAAGGAACGCACCTTAAAAGTGAAACAAGAACGAAAACAAACTTGGATAACAGAAAACTATCTGAAAATGACTGGATCAGGGTCGGAGTCACAAATTTTTCAAATAGGGGGGAATCACTGAAGGTATGCAATGTTTTTTATAGTAGTTTAAATTTCTAAAAAGTTTGAACACATGAAAATTTTTTCTTTCGTTGATCTGTTGTTAAGCTCTAGATTTTTTTCATTCTTGTTTTAATCCAATTTTTCCTAAGATATTTAGAAACTTTTTTTGGAGATAACTAGAGTTTTTCACAAATCAGTAATAAAGCAGGACAATTCATAACAGCTTTTAAAATGATAATAGCAGTTTGAAAACACCACAAAGAAAAAATTGTGGCGTAAACAAATATCATCGTGATGTGATAACAGTATTACTGGTAGTTCAAGTAGCGAAAGTGGTCCAGTTCCCACGTTTTTTCAATACGAATGTTTATTTGGATCAAAATTTTTACTTTTTTCTTAGTTTTAATGTTGCTAAAAACAATATTTACCGACAGAACGGTACCTACCTAAAATATTACAAACTTTTCAAACAGCAATTATCGGAAATTTATAAAATACAGTACAAGCGGACGCTAAAATTTGTGCCTTAAGCCACGAGCGTTGTTTCAAAAACAACAGCTGCTAGTGGTTTGAGCCACAATTATTATCGAAAAATCCCTGAGATATTCGCATTTCGTATTTCGAAAATTTGCATTTTCAGTCGTAACGAGCAATTCCGTTTTTTGCGAGGATTTCATGTCACAAGTAATAAGAGACATCATTTATTATTATGACATGATTCACTTATATCGTTGAAGTTTTGCACCGAATGGGACAATTGACTATTTCGATTGACTCCCAATTTTACGAGATTTGTCTACGTTTTTATTGGGATTTTTTTGTGACGTGAAAAAAGTTTGTAAAATTCATTAATCTGGGCCCAATCGCGATAAATTTTTACTTCTCCAATGCAGAATTTCGCGAGAAATTCAGTAATATGTGCAATATGCAATTAAGGTAGCTGAGATATTTGATAGATTTCGGAGAAAATTAAATTTTACTTAGGAACTATGAAAGTTTATCAATTTGTTTATTTGAGGATTTGTATCTTCCGGACTACGACAAATATCCGCATACGATAAACAGGAGCGTTAAAAAATAAATTGGTTTTAATTCGTTTTCTAATTTAGAAACTTACGTACATTGTCAAAAACACTGCATCCATTGGGATAAAATTTCGCAGGCTTATCGATTTTAACGTCCTTTTTAGATTTTATCGATTTTGACGACTCAGGCTAATTGCTGATTCATTTTTTTGAAACAACGACAGATATCGGAACACAATAAAAACGAGCGTTTTTCTGAGGCTTTATTTCAATTTTGACGATTCTAAAAGCTAAAAGAAACTTCCTTTTTAGAAATTCTTTTATGTCTTCAAAACTATTGCATCGTTTGGGATAAAATTTCGTAAACTTAGATTTCGATTTTCTCTCTTATGATTGATGTCTCATTTTACCAGATTTGATTACGCTTTCATTACCAAATAAAGTTTTAAAATAAAATCTCTATAAAATCAGCAAAATAACTAGATGTTAAGTCAAAACGATAAAAAAATTGACGATTTCGCCATTTTGGAAGTTCATGTTTTCCGGACAAGGATAAATATACCGAAGCGGTAAACACAATCTCCAAAGTATCAAAAATTGGCATTGTCTTCATTTCAAAATTCCAAATTTTATCGTGCATTTTTCTAACTCAGTAGATCAAAATTTTTATTGTAAAATGTACTAATATTTTCAAAAAGCTGCAACGATAAACTTGCCAACTTATAAGGAAATGAATCATAAATGAAGCAAGTTTCTTGCAGTTAAAGAGACTTTGTGGAAAATGGTTTTTAATTTAAGAATGATGGACATGTCAGAAATACTGCCTTTAAATCACACAATAATTAAATAAGTTGAACGCCAACTAGTTGGATCACCTGGTCGTATTTTTAGATTTGGCTCGTATTTTTATAGATGACATCTGTAAAATCGAATTATTTCAATCATTCAAAGTTTTCTGCCAATCTAAATTCATAATGAGCAGATTCTGAGTTTTCATTGGAATAAATAACATTTTTTCGGCCTGCAGAATTGACTTTAGATATGCATGTTTTTTAAAAAGCATGAATAATTCTTCTAAGTACGTTATTAACTTATTGACATTTTTATTATGGGTTCATTGTCTTGTTTCACGCTTCTGGAAATTACGCTAAAAATTAGCATTAAAAAGTTAACGTTCAAGCTCTTCACCAAACAATAAACTCATCGTGAACTTTTATAAAATTTAATAGCATCCATTTGTAGGATTATACGGGCATTTGAAGGGTTCATATTAAACACTGAAATATTTCGGCGTGAAATTGCTTACGTGGGTACAAAACTACAAAAACGACGATGGTTTCATTATATACCGTGTGGTTGTTCTAAGAACGAATTAAGTCTAGCGTTAGCAACATGTTGCCGCATTAATTCGCATTCGCGATTGGATAGAATTTCCCAAAATACGAGCGCTTTTATTGGCTGAAATTTTGTAAGGGAAATAACCTGACAAAACGGCCAATTAAAGGGATTTGTGTGTGTAATATAGGTGATGAATGTTTATTTCCTGCGATAAAACGCCCTCTTCCGTTGATAAAATTGCGATCGATGCAGAAACGTCAAATTAAGATGCATTCATCGTATGCGAATTTTATTAGAACCGATCGGAGCCGGCGAGAACGAAAAAATTAAATTCGTTGTCATATCGCGCGCACGATCACTCTGTATATTTCCAAATCGCGCTCACAAAAGACGGAATAAAAATAAACAGCTATGCATCGTTAACACACACAAGTCCATTACTTTCCACCCTCTTTCTGTGCCTTTTATGAAACCTAATGATCGGAAATTGGCTGCGATAGTGAAGTTATAGTCACCCCTGAAACTTATACAGACGTCCTGTCAAACGACGACAATTATACAAAACTTGATCGAAGAGCGAAAAACCCCAATATCGATCCGGTGTAAAATGCGAAACCTTTTTCATTAAAAGTGTTTGCCAAATCGATTTATGAGTCCAAGAATACGCCGTTAAACATTATCTGCCAACATAAATTATGTTTATGGCAATACAAACACGACGCCCCCGTTACCCGCCGCCCCTTCACGTCTAATTAGAAGAATCGCCACAATTGATGCGTTCTTGCGAAATAAAAAGAAAGACTTTCGATCGAAAAAAAATACTTATTTGCTCTATTTTTAAATGGCGGCGTTGGGTCAGGGCTGGTGGAAGGTCAGCGGTCTGCATGTTTTCCTACAAATATTGGAACAAGGGAGGAATTATCGGAGAACGTTGGAAAATCGGTATTCAAATATTTCAGAAATTTTGAGAGGGTCGCAGTCGAGCCACTTGAAGTCTTGTGGCGATTGCATAAGCAATATTTATAATAGTTTATTTTTGACTAAAATAGTCAACGTGTGAGCTAATGAAATAAAAACAAACTAGCTAAAATTAAGTGAACACAAGTGTTTAATCGGTGTACTCTCTCTATTGGGTTCGTTGTGGGATTTCATTCAAATTTTCTCAAAATCCCAATTGCAAAGTCTAGTTACATAACATTTTACTCAATTTTACGGACTTAAAAAGTAATGTTTCCTTAGAAGTTTGGTAATGTTCCGTGTAATAAAACAAGCCTCAAAGTGCAGCTTTTCTTCTTTTTGCTTTTTATTACTTAGATACAGATTTTTTACTTTTTATCTATTTGCACCGGCATTCAAAAAAATTTCAACAAATCGTTTATTTAAACAAGATTTGAAACTTAATAGCTCATTCTTTTTCTGCTAGCCCTGTAAAAATTTAATTATTCTCAACGAGAAGTCTTCTTCTGCACTTTCCAATTGCAACAGTTTTTTTTTATTTATTCATTCTTTGCTTCAATTTGGTGTTTTATTTATTTTTATCTTTACTGATTGCTTCAGTGAATACGGTGAACTTTTACATCTGCTGTTTAATGGTTAGCAACTTCGTCATTCTGAGATCATTTCTCATGCTGTAATTATTGTTTCTGTCGCCATCTAGTTCTAAAAGCTTTTTTTGTTGTTTTTTATTCAGCGCTCTTTGGATTTTTCTTTTAAAATTAAAAACTTAAAAAAGTAGTAATATTTATCTTTTATCCACAATCACATTATAATTGGAGTTTTATCCACACTTATGGAGCATATAAAGTACAACTTCATCCACTAGTGGAATAATGAAAAATACAATCTTAATTCGTAGTTATTTATTTATTTATTATTAATCTTAACATTAATATTTATATTAATAGATATTTCCTTTTTTGTTTCATTGTTTCTATTAATAACAAGCGTGTAATTTTCATCAGTTTCAGAACGCATAGTGCTTTACCAGAAGTACCTTGGATCTTTCTTGCGATATCAAACTTATTAGATATAGAATCCTCAATATATCTTTCTGCTACAGCGGAGGTTCTCCACCCACCATGTCTTTTTACTGTTGTGAGGTCAGCACCTTTATTAGCCACTATAGTTGTCGAAGTGCACCTCATGCAATGACCGTTATAAGCTTCTGCGTTTGCCAAATTCAAAAATGAAGCAACTCTTGAAGGAACTTTCGCCAAAGTGTTGATTCCATCAGGTTGTGAAGTACATTTTTGATTAGTGTATTGTAAAAAGATTCTGTCGTTGGATAACTTTTTCGGACGTAAGGACATGTATTTTCTACACGTTTCCACAGAACTGATAGAGAATCCTTTTTCTATAATTGTGAATTTTCGTGAAATGCCGGTCTTGGTATCTGGTATTGAGATAAGCAGATATGCGCCCCTGTCTTCTAACTCACTGATTTTTAAATTCGTCAGTTCACAGCAACGACAGGCACCAGACACCCCTATTATTAGTGCAACCTAAAATATTTCAAGGTTTATTGTCTACAATGTCTAAAAGGTTAAGAGATATTACCTTAATCATCAAATATTCTTTATTGCAAACCCTTGTCAAAAATTCTTCCACGTGTGCTCTTTCCAATAGCGCAGCTTTCTTCGCCTTGTATCCTCTCGACTCACTCTTCAGATAGGCAGTGAGCTTACTATATTTTCCAATGTCTATGTTTTTGTGGACCTTTATTGCGGCCTTCAGCATCGAGTACTTCGACCACATTGATGAAATTGCATAGTTCTTCTTCAAATTTAAGAAATACGATAGCAGAACTTCCTCATTTATTGTCATCACCCCTCGTTCTTCTTTCCATTCATTAAATTCGTAAAATGCTTTTTCATAATGTTCCCTGGACTTCGCAGGCAATAATTGAAGAGTTGCTTCTTCAGCTTCCTGAAGGATTATCTCGGGAACAAAATTGCTTTCTTGCATTTTTCACAAATGGAGTCGACAATAGTCAAACAATAGAATTTACATAGCAACCATTTAGCACCTCCCATTTTAAAAAAATTAATTTGAATAATTGTTGACGTCACAGCGAAATGTCAAATAAATTTTTGATGAAATTTGATTCTAAATGATCGTGATTGTGGATGAAACGTTGTATTGCATAAGTATTTTAGTTGCGCTATATAAAACACTTATACAATAAATAACTATTTTCTATAAATCTACCGTGTAGAGAAACAAGGAAATCGCCGATTTTTTATGCTTCGGCAAAGCATGGAACTCTTATTTATTCCTTCATGTTGTGCTTTTTTTTAATTTTAGATATCTATGACTTCTCAATTCTAAAATACTAAGATAATATGTTTCCAACATCAAGGCTTTTGAATGCTATTTCTTCAATTTCCAATTTTTTTAATGAAGCAGAAATTAAATTCCCATGTGCTCGGTATAGATACCCATATTTTAGAGGTTTTCTTAAATTTATATTTTCCTAGACTACTTACTTCAATGCTGCCACTTTAACTCCTACTTTTTGAAATTCTGTGGTTCTTAATTTTGAAAATCTTAGGTTCTTGGATTTTCTTATGTGAGCATCTAAGATTTTTAATTATCGAGTGTCCAATATTTGTGAATTCTAAGCATTTATATAGGATTCTTCTACTTCAAATTTTAAATTGTTGGATTCTTCCCACATTTTTGATCCTCATAGATAAGATCCTCAAATTGTATAACTTCTCAACTTTAGACACAAGCTTTTTGAAGAATCGTTGGTTAAAAGCATATCAGATACCAAATTTTGTGATTCTAAATTCGCATATTTCTATTCAGATCTCAGATCCTGTATTCTTAGATTCTAGTATCTCGAATTCTCAGCCTTTTGGATTCCATTCTATGATTAAACATTATTTTTAGTTTTTAGCCATTTATTTTAAATTCTATACATATAGATTAGAGATTCTCCATTTCTAAGATCTTTCAGGTAATGGATAATTGAGATTCTCGAATTCCCAATTTTAAACGCTGGTGTTTCAAATTCTACATTTCCATTGTTGGAAGACATTTTGAATTCTCTGCTTTAAATTATCATATTTATATTTAAAACTTTCAAATCCAAAATTTCGAACAATTATATATACTAGTACTTTTTTTTTCAATAGCCATGGCGTTTCTAAATTTCATACACTAGTGAGCACTAATTGTGTAGGAAAAAACCCTCCAGCTAATGGTTGGAGTTTGTTCATTCAAACTTTGCACCAATGCTTCTGTAGACACTTTGATTAAACTCATTAGATCGTTTCGGATTAATCTTATACAGGGTATATCAAAAATGACGCTCTAACTGTGTTACTGTGTACGATGCAATAGAGCGAATAATTTTAAGTATACAGAAACTATTAAAAAATCTTTTGCACTTTTTTTTTCAGTGGAATACTAAAAACTACACGGATCGTTCTTCATTCATGAACTAATGCCCAATATTAAACTAAATTTTAAATTTTTCTTCATTTTTTTTCTACATTTTTTTTATAGATTCTAGTTTGTAAATTGCACTATTGACCATATGTTATAATCATTATTTTCATATCAGCACAAAAAGTAACTATAACGATATGCTACTTTCAAAGAAGCCCACGTTAAATCTTCTCACCTGTACTATGTGGGACAGGTGTACAAAACTGAAATGTTAATGTTGACATATAGATCGTAGGATTACCAAATCACCATTCTCCGAACTTCTTGGGACAACCTAAACTACATAAGTTTGCACATATTTTTCCAATTGTCCAGATGTAAGAAAAACATTTTCTACTGCACGTGGAAGTTCGGACGAGATTTGTTGTTTTGTTCTCCACTAGTCGCATCGACGTATTCTCATTTAAGTCAAAATGAGCCATATACTTCGTAACATAACGAGGATAAATGGTTCTATTTGCTCTATTTGTGGAGGATAATAATAATTTTTTCCATAGAACATGACAATACAGATATTAAGCTGATCTTCTCGTTATGATTTAACTTAACGAAATCCTCGTTTCATTTCAACTGAAAATTAATAGGAATTTCAGAACAAAGTTCTTTGTAGCCTAACCTTACTGAGAGACAATTTGCTCGGAAAGTTGGTAAGCTGCTTATCCGCCGAGATCCGTACTAGCAAACTCTAGATCAGTCTAAACAAAAAAAAAAAAAAAAAAAAATCTAAATTCGAAGATATAAAACTGTTTGTGAAAAAAAAAATTTAGACGTGTATAGTCGATAGTGTTTAACATAATGAACAACCGAAGAAGATCTAAGAGTTTAAAGCAATGAAACATTCCAAAAGGAATTTGAAAAATTAAAAGAAGATCTAGAAGAAGATCTAGAGAATATTGAAGATCTGAACAATCCAAAGGACAGTAATACGTTCAAAGAAATCTAAGAGAATCCGAAGACAACGTTGCATTTTTAAACAATGACATTATTTTGAATGGGTAAAAATTGGACTATTATAGTTAGCGTTGGCTAAAAGAATGTTGAGGTAATCTTAAATCTAGTGGTTACAGAGTTGGGACGAAATTGAAATATCCATCGCCAAACTTGATACTAAATTTACCATGTGTCACGACTTTTCTTGCGCCACAAAAATCAGACTAAGATTAAGTTCACTTTGCCGAAATTTTCCAATTCACTTCTCTAAAACAACCACCATCAACAGAAACCCGCTTCGAACCTAAAATTTATTATTAGAAATCGTTTCGTAGCAACTATAAAAATGTCGAAAATAATCCGATACATCATACCGTATCCGAAAGAAAACCCTCTTAGATTTCTTCTCTCCCTCGTCTTTATCCTCTTCTCCTCCCACTCTTCTCTAATTAATTCACTGCCTGTTACACAAAAGAAAAATCCTTGCATAATCGCAGCCCATTAAACTCGTACCTAACAATGTCGAAATGACATCATTCTCTGTTATTTTCAGTCCCGCGCTCCTCTTAGTCATTGCACACGCATATATTGTTCGTACCTACGGAGATGATGTCGTCCCCGGCGGCGGCGACGGGGGCGGGGAGTGACACGCGCGATTAACTACGACCCCGATCGCATCAATTAAAAACAATGACGGATAATTGCGTCCAAGGACGAATTCGCCCACGCCTTTAGAAAAATGCGTCGAGATGGTATGTTTTTTTCGGGTTATGTTTTGTTTTTATTCATTTTTTTTTCGCGGTGGGGTCGTAGGGGGCAGGTGTTGGCGTGCATCTGCCCACGGTGTTCAGCTGTTTCCGTGTTTCCGGTACTCGCTTACCGTTCCGCACGTCTGCTTTACGGCGACGTGTGTTGGGCAAATGGTCAATAGTCGAAAAAATTCGGTTTCGGAGGAACAATTTACTAGTAAAAATTTAACCAAGATTCATGTGTGAAAAGTAACACTCATCTGGGTGTGCAAAGTCCTGCTTTATCGCACTAGTCAGATAATTGCAAAATTGCTCGAAATCATGTCGCCGCATTAATAAAAAAATGGACTACAGTAGAAAAGAGAAGAATATACTTTTATATTGTTTTTCTACGGTTTTGCAGTTTTTTCTTGAGAAAGTGCCAAAATTTTGCTGTGAATCTATTAAATTTTTTATCTCACTGTATAAAGGTTATAGACTTTCAAATAGTGTAATGAAAAATAATGTCGCTATTTTTAAAGAAGTTATAGTGCTTTCATAGCGTTGCCAAGGTTGTCGACAAAAATTACAAACCGTCGGAACGATTTTGATAATTTATATGCTGTCTGAATTTCAAAGGTCTAGGAATACAAGACTTATGTTGGTATCATAACACCATGCTGGCAACGCTGCAACTTCAAATAAATTGAGAGTTGTGGGAAAAAATTGGACCTGAAATGTGTAAAATGTTAAGCGAAAAATGGTACAAAACTTCACTTTTCGTCACTTAGGCACATTTTTTTAAGTAGAAAATATATTGGATCTAAGCTTAAAGCTCCTGTTATTTTATACTAAATTTTGCTGTACAATGTGAAATTTTTGATACATTTTTTACTTAGTGTAAGTAAACTTAAATCGGTGGTGAAATATAATTAATAATATTTCTGTAAATTCAAAGCAGTAGAGGTGCAAAGAATCTAAAGTATCTAGAAAATCTCTCAGAATAAAAAAACATAAAAAACATTAGGAAAACGTGGTATACCAAACATGTAAGAGATCCAAATAAACTAAGCGAAACAAAAAAAAAATAACGATTCTAGAATCAAATTTTTGAAAAAAATTGTGCAGTATTAATAATGTAAAGAATCTGAAGAATTTAAAGATATAATGAATAAAAAACTGAAAGAGATCTACATAAATCGAAGACCTGTCCGAATCTACTAAAATCTAGATCTGAAAAATCTAAAGTTTCTGTTGCATATGTTCTTTCTTTAGCCACAACTTACAAATTTAAAACTGTGGTGTCCAAAATAATTTAATCGTGACCTTACTAATATCAAATTAGCCTCTAACTTGAACTAATCCCACGCTAGAATCATGCTAAAAAGCAGCTACGAACGTCAGATCTTTTACGAATTCATCATGTTACAAATTTGAGGATTGTAGCGCCCCCATTTTGAATTTCGGGTCTTTATTAATTTAATTATTGAGGAATAACATGTTTCAAATATTGTTCTTCTTAAACCAACGTAGTTGGCTTTTTTTTGCTTATTCTTGCAGATGTAGATTTCTCTTCTACATTTTTTTTTATATATCTTTGTTTTATATTTTTATATATTATTTCTATAGCTGTAAATTTATTTTTTGACTTTCTGTTAGGTTTAATTGTTTTACACTATGTAACTACTTAATTGAATCTTTGACTGCTTTCAGTTTCGTTTTTTTTTTCTTTAAGACCAAATTTTTGATGTTATTGTAAAGATTGTTTCTTTTTGTAGCCTCTTTATTGATTTCGTCATTAAATCTTTCATCTTCGATGTATGAATCCAGATATTTAAATTTTTTTACTTGGTCCAAGTTATCGTCTCTATATCTTACTTTTTCTCGGTACCATAGTTTTTGTTTTTTCTGGGCTGATCTTCATACCTACTTCTTCTAGAGCATTTCAGAATGTCTTCATAATTCTTTTAGAGAATTTCTCATCTTCATTTAAGATAGTTGGGTGGTCAGCATATTTCTGAAAGTTGAATTTTCCAAATTTTCTAATATCTTACTTCATGTCATTTTACTTCTTAATCGCTTTTATTGATTCATCAAAAATCAACGAAAACAATAAGTGATTTAAATACTTTCTTGTTTTACTTTTTTTATGCCGTTGCAATCGTTCTAGTTACTGTAAATACTTCCATAATTTGTTGTTTTTCAATTCCCGATACTTTTTCTTTTTTTATTTTTACGATTTCCTCTTTAATGTTTGCTGTGTCTATTATCTCTTCTACCAGTATTGACTTTTTCTCTTTGTTCTTCGATTTCTGCGTCTCTGCCCTCCAAGAGCCTCTTTAAAATATTCTCTCCATCTTTCCAAAATATTTTTTGGAGTCAAGTTTAACCTCATTATTTTTGATATTGGTTAGAGTTATCTTTTTCAACAGTATTTGATTGACTTTTTCGAAGACCAGATTATTAGATTTGTGGTTTTCACATTTTAAGTGCGCCTAAGAATCATTCTTGATTTTCTTTATATGCATTATTCGTACTCTCACCAAAATTGTTCGTTATTAATATTTCTCTTTTAACTATTTCTCTTGGTTTTTAGTTTGGGTCATGGTCGCAATATATTTATCAATATCCTTTTCTTCTATTATGTTTATGGCTATTAGTCTTTCGTTTATTAAAGTTTATTCTTTCTTCATATTTCATCTTCTTTCTCTTTAGTTTGGTAATTGTTTTATACCTATATTTTCTTTTTTGATTGTGTAATTCATACTTAGTCTAATTTTATTTTTGTTATTTATTCTGTTGATTTCCATTTTTACACTTTGGCTTTTGTTTTTACAATGTTCTCTGTGCTTCGATCTTCTATCTTGTCCGTGTTCGTATCTTCATTCCTCACTTTTCTCTTTTCCCGCGCATTTAATTCTATATTGTTTATTAGATTTTCTGTCTTATCTTTATTCATTGTCTTTTTAGTTTTTTGGTGCCCGGGATGCGATCTTTGGTATCTTTTTCGCTAACTGTAAAAAAATGTGCTAAATATGATTTAGATTTTTTTGTCTTAAGTAACTCATTGGAAAGATTTAGAAATGCAGTGTTCCAACTGACCAGATTTTACGCTGGTTGTGCAAAAATTGTACTGAAATTACAGTTGTGAACATTATAACTTAGACTTTCTCTTGTAAGATTAGCTTTAGCTAAATTTATAATTAGAACTGGAACTGTCAATAAATTTAACGTTATAGGATGTAAGCTAATTATATACTATACGTATACATTATATATATATATACACATATACATACACATATATATATCCTTTTATTGACTTAACGGACCGCCATTTTGATTTTGGGTTTGTGGAATTTCTGATATGGCTTTTTAATATGGAGACCCAATTAAATATTCACAATTTTTTTTTTTTCATATTCTTAAATTGGATATATAAATATAAATATAAATATATATAAAAAATAGGAAAAAATTGTAGTGGTTCAAAACACTAATAGATAAGAGTAGGCAAATCGAGGACAAAACTTTTCAGTCCAGATATTTTCAGAGAAGAATAAACCCATAAAGGTTTGCAATTTATGTAATGGAACGCTGTTTTTCACTGTCTTTTCACATTTATTGTCTGTTGGTATAATTTATTGTTTATTTTTCTAAGTAAAAACCAAAGTGTTTTTAAAATTACGTGTAAATCGGTAGAACAAAAAAGGCAGACCCAGATTTTTTACACGAATGCGTTCCCAGACCTTGATACTTCCAATCTAGAGGATAATTTTCATTTCAAAATCACATCACAACATCCGATTGGTCGTTCTTAATACGGAATGACCTTAGATGAACATTTTTCACCATAATCCAACACCAACACAACATCCATTAAGTTTACAGCCTGACGTGAAGATTAAAGAATCGAATTATATCGAATGATATAATTAATGATAATAAAACCCTACTTGAAATGGTGAAATTACGTCATTTGACACAGTTTCTCAATCGATCAGACAAAAATCATCCTAAAGCCGCGTTCACACCAACGTCCTACAACTTTTGCTAATGTGCGATGTATACACGGTTTCGATTAACATCGTTACCGAGAATACCGTCGCTTCCGCCTCCGCCGCCGCCACCACAGCCGCCCTGATTCAAAACAGAAACTTGGCGCTTTAATAATTTCACCAAGTTTTGCGTTGTTGGCCGAGTTAGTACACACTTTATATGTAAATTGTCTTACGACGGTCTAAACTTTCGGAGCGCCTATCTGGAACGATCGGACTGCATCTAGGTACACAGAAATCAATCGTGACGAAACCGGTCGATGGCGAGATTTTTGCATTGATGAATCACTTCGAGCGGCCGCTATTAATTAACGGAAGTAATAATTATGATAATTATAATCGCGTCGCGTAATTAATGTAAAAGCTTTGTCACCGGCGAAAATTAAAAGTCTAATTCATGTTCTTTCTCTTTACTTTGTTTCCCAGCATTAAAATGTTGTTTGGTCATCATGAAGAGATTTTCGCTTTTCGTCAAAAACTGCCAGCCACCCCGCCGCCCCCAATCAATAGCCCGTCGGCGGCGGCGAGCACACTAACACACAAAATTGCCTCCCGAAACCACCCTCTGCGATCTCTAATTGCGTCATCGGTGGTGAAATTTCGCCGACCTTGATTTCCGCCGCCTCCCGATCGTTTCCTCTCCTTTTATCATTTTTTTTTCTTCTTCCTCTTCGCGACGACGACGAGCAGAAGGTCTAACCGTCGCGAATTTTTTTGCTTCACGTCGTCACCTCGAGATGGCGCTATGCGCACGCGCAACTACCATTGTTGCGGGGGTGTGTTGGTGTGAGATGGGTATACTATTGACGTAATCCCGGAAGTCGACGACGTCGTCCGATGTGACCCGAGCACGTTCGTTTGTTATAACTCTCGGAGATGTTTCGTTGTGTTTCGTCAGTCGAACGGCGGAGGTGGTTTGGTGCGGAGGTGAAAGGGGAAGGGGTGGTTTTTAAGGGTTATAGTGAAACGTGATTTTTATTTATTTTATTTAGTGTTTTTTTTTGCTTTGGATTTTTGGCGAAGCGAAGCTGTAGATTTTTTTTTGTAAGTAGGCTCTGGTGGTTGAGGGTGAAACCTCTAAGTTTGGGTTTGATTGGATTAACGCGAATTTTGATTGGATTTTCGGTGATGGAAGGAAGGATCGGGTGAGGTGTGAACGAGGAGCGTTTTATTTTAGCGATTTTGTAAATATTTACGTTTTTCCTTTTCAACACTGTTCGTAATTAAAATTTTCCGCATCTCGTGACTTAATTTTAAACACATTTTTTTTTGTTACAGAATCTCCGTGCCTGTAGGATTTCAAGTGGTGAGTTTGAAATTTTTTCCATTCCTATGTTTATTTATTTGGCGATTTTGTCAGACTATGTCAACAATTATTGCACGTAATTACGTCAGCTTGTTAAAAAAACTGAATCATCGTTCAAGAATGTTCCTGATGGGTTTCTATAATTTTTGATTGTAAAACTGCGTTTCTGTGAATTTTTTAATTTTTTGGTCAAAATAATAAACGACTCCGGTTCATTCATTATTGGACACTTTAATAGTGGACGCTTCCGGAATACATAATCGGTTATTCTCGGAAACAACGGCCTCATAAAGAAAATCTCGAAATTTTTATGACGGAGCGAAAATCCGGGAAGTAGTTGTCTATGCCACACGTAACGACTGTGATCTATGCAAATCCCGCATAGTACAGTTAGGGAGGAAAAAAACTTGTATCATGACTTATGCAAGTCACGTCTGAGCTTAATTGAACGCTCACGGACTGACAAGTAAAGACAGACGCCCACTTGGACGTTTTTTGGGTTGATCGTGATTAGAGACTTTATGTTGCAGTAAATTCAAGGTGTTGATTGCGAATTTCAGACGGTCATCTACAGTTTTCGATCAAAGTCATGTTTGTCATTGTTTTGACCAACGGTTAGAATTGACCATAAAACAAGTGCATTGTTAGAGTCGTAAAAGTCATATC
Source organism: Cynaeus angustus (assembly GCA_030157275.1). Classification (NCBI taxonomy): domain Eukaryota; kingdom Metazoa; phylum Arthropoda; class Insecta; order Coleoptera; family Tenebrionidae; genus Cynaeus; species Cynaeus angustus. Next base: position 13,915,636 of record CM058065.1, read on the forward strand.
AGACCTACAAAATTACGAATGTCATTATTGTTAATACACTAGAAATATTGGTATCAACATTATTTGTAATTGGAGTGGGCGTTGGAAGCGTGAGGGCATGTCGTTGCTAAACTGATATGGCAAGCGGGAATTAAAATGTCAAAATTGTCAATGTCAAACTGAAATATCTACATTGATAATAGCGTTTGACTTAAGTGTCAATTTTGACATTGGTTTGTCAGATCATAATTCAGAATTAACATAATGAAATATATGTTTGGACTTTACTGTCTGTCAAAAATTGTGGGCGAAGTAGACTGTAGCCAATTTGATTATAGAGGTTACGGAATTTATCGGAAACAATGGCGCTTTGTTGGGTCTCTTGTAGAAATACATTGCATTGAACAACCATATAGTATGCAACCTATAGGTGCACGAATAGGGCTATAAAATGTTCTCATTATCTTTGGTCGTAAAGCTTGTGATTCCTTCACTCGTTACGATTATCATCGTTGTTAAGGTGTAAGAAAAAGGCTATATATAACCAAAACAAGAAGGTAACCTCATCTGTATAGTATCCAAAATTGACCATGACGAAATGTCACTCAAAAGAAGACGCTTTAAACTGTTGAACTGCGTTGGCAACTCTGACTTTCACCCAAGACCAAACAAAAAAGTTCAAAAATTCTGTCTGACTACAGTACAGCCGCCGACTCTTACGGTTGTGATTACATATCGTTTCTTAACATTTACCACTTTTCTGTTTCATTAAATCTTTCGATTTACATCAAATTAAAAGCATATTTCACTGCGCAAATTGGAGGCGGTTGTCAGTACTAGGATTGTAGTTCGAGAATTAATCACGTGTGCATGTTTTATCGCCTTGAATGGAATTATCGGATCAGAATTAATTTTCTTCAATGCCTGATTGCCATTTAAATCCCAAGCACAAAGTTCAACCAAGTTAGTTTCGTAATTAAAAAAAACATCTGTATAAAAACGCTAGGATCGAAGGCGGTTGCGATTAACGAAGCTTGTCTCAATAGACAAATGTCATAGAAATATCAAACTTTGACATTTGGCAATTGATGCGATATTTTCAGAAGTCGGCGACTGCAGTAACTGTCACTTTAAATCGAATTTATAGGTACACTTTTTGGAAGTAAAACTACGTTTCCGACACTTGACCCATAAACTTGTGTTGTTATATCGAAATGTTTTTGTTAATAACGTTTAAATTCTCTACGCATTGTTTGGATGTATTTTTACTATTCGTTTTTAACGACATCGGTGTAAAAGTAGGTCTTCTAACGGTGCTTTAACAAAATATATTTGCAAATTATGGGATGTTTCCGTGAAATCGATTTAAAAATGTTTTCCGTTAACATAATTTATTTTTGTTTATTAAAGAATGTTTACTGATACCGAGGAAAAGTTGCGGAAAATTTGATCATAAACGATGATCATTAATGTTTGTCTTATAGACATCGACTCATTTCTTTGTTATCTTCTACGTAGGTAGTAAAACGAATATTTTTTTCTATTCTTGTTTCTGCATATCGATCAGGATAACGGAATGTTGCTTGTTGCGTGCCATACGTAAAATTCCACTTCCTGCGCCCGTTCTTCAAACAGAAAACATCACACATTGAGAAATTTGTACCTTTCATCATCGATATTTTTCGATTTTTTTTGTAATTAGAATAATGATGTTCCTCGGCATTATACAAACATTCGCACGTTCACCAATCAAGTCTTAAAAGGACAAATTGGTATCCAATAAAGTCTTAGGAAACGTCCGCCAACAACCACCTAATTAGTTCGCCGGCAATATGAATATAATTTTATGCGTTTAACACCTGCGGCGATACCTTAAGATTTTTCCCACGATAGTGAAAGTTATCGATTACGTCATTATCAATTCAAGAAGAGCGTAAAAACAAAAAGAAAGCATGATCGATACGTTTTACTCAAATTCAAATATTTACTCTCAACACAAGAATTTAAATTACGACCAAAATAATTCATCAACAAATCCAGCGGCGTAACCCAGACTGACATTTTCTGATGAGACGCCCCTGTGCCATAAATCATCACCTGCAAATTTTTCAAGTGAAAAGTTCATCTTATGCAACTACCTTTAACCTTTTCTCATTGACATTTCGGGAACGATTTACACGGATATGGATTAGAATTGTTGAAAAAATCAGAAGAAAAAATCGCCCACGTGCAACTGTGGGAACTTGAACTCGTGAAATTGTTACAATAAACAACAATAATAAATGATATTGGGCGCTCTGGTTGGAATAAATCGTCGATCGTGAGCAACGTAAATGGTGGTGTGGTCGATAACAATAGAAGAAGAACGAAGAGATGGCGGTTATCGGTGGATTTAGATTAATGGTTTCGAGAATTGTTGAAACGGTTTCGATATGATCGGAGTTATTAAAAGAATACAAGAGTACCTATAAGCAAAACCTTACAAGGACTTGGTTTTATAGTACGATGAGAAGGAAGAGTCAGAGTAGGCAATGGTGGAATAGTTTTGATACAAATGTAGGACCGTTTCAGGTCAAGTTGGTGTCATAAAATGAGGTTAGTGTTAAGTATCATTGCATCTAAATTTAAGTGGCACAGGTGAGGAACCGATTTGTTAATTTTTACATTCTATTATTGTAAAAACGCCAGCTCCTGTATTATAAAATTTATTTTATTTAAAATTTTTTTAAACGTTGAAATTAGAAAGTTCGCAGAAGAAAAATTACCAATTTTTCATAAACGATCATAAAGAGCGCGATATTTAAAAAAAAATACGGTGAAATATTAACAAAAGCAAAGAACAATTGATGTTAACATTTGGCACACTTCTGTTGATGATCATGTTGAAATTTTTACCATAATCATCTGGTCAAGGTCACATTTCCAGTTTTTCACCTTCCGCGTCTAATTATCCTATATCTAGAGTCTAGATGTTTAATTCTAGTTTATATGAAATCAGATTTTACTAATTTTTACTTTTATGTTATGTTCCTGAAGATCTAAGGCAAGGTACCATATTTAAAACACTATTTTTTGTGAAATCTTCCTTGTGTTTAAATAACAATTATGTTTTCGACGAAAAATATTCTAAATCAAGCAGGGATCAAAGAACCAGACTGTTTAGACAAACAAGCAGTTATCGTTGAATCACTATTGGTTAATGGTGGCCAGATTCAGAAACACCTGTACTTTGAGACAAGATGGATAATTTGTCTAATTTTGACCATTGGCCTTTTTTAAGTTGTCCAATTGTTATGTTCTAGAGATCGAGAATAAGGTTAATTTTGTGTGTCATCCACGCGTTTCTAATTCATTTTTTTTATCATTAGAGCGAACTCGTAACATTTCTGCCGAAATCCTGACTTCAGCTGCACCTTGGTTGAAATGCTTCATTCTTTTCAATTTAAATAGCTCGCTATAGAGTGTCTACTAAGCCCTTACAACTACCGAAAATGTTTTAAATTTTAGAGCACGACCTTTGGTGTAACTACTAAGCTCACCTTGAAGCTTAAGTAGCTGCCTGGTTTAATTTTATTAATCTTAGGAGTTTAAAATGACGGCTGTCATTTCTCGGAAAGAATACCATCTCAAAATTAATGATTTCGATCTTAAGGTAATAAATAATTGTATGCAACCTGAACAATATTTTTAGTAGGTTGTCAACAGAGTGGTATTATAACTGCTCAAGAATGCCAACTCACTATACCTATATATTTTTCAATTTTTTATGGACACGTAGTACTGTGGTGACCGTTTCAAATTGTACAGTTACAGGATGATAAAAAATGGGAGATGAAAAATTTGTTAAAATGTTATCGTGTAAAATTGGCTTCAGATAGAAAGTTGATTGATCATATATATATATACGATGTTTGCTTTCTAGATACGGACGTTACGGATGTACTAATGTAAAAAGACTGAGCAAATATTCAATAATTCAAATGACTCTTAATCCAACCTACTGTGTTCATTTAGTGGCTGATTTTTGTGGCATAATTATTGGTCTTTTCTGTCAAAACTTATGTTTCTGTATTTTATGTATTGCAGCAATCGTATACATAGATTAAACTTTAAAGAGTTACCTGTATGTTATAACAATTGACGTTTGAAAAAGAAAACAGTATCCCAGTAGACTTTGGAATTTCAAGTGTGTTGGTAGGGTGGTTCAACCTGTCCATCTCAAAACGTCTTTTTGACAGTTTAAGGTTAACTGCTGCCGCGACATCCTTCTAACATGTAAAAAATACGCCAGGCCTACCAGACACAATCATTTCATTGATTTTTTGCATGAGATAAAAAACAGCGTAATAGCTACGGATTTTTCCGTTTTTTATTATGCACTGCTGTATAAACACTGTATAACGAGAGGTCAAGGGACCAAACATATTAACTGGTTATAATCGAATCTCGGTATAACGGAACACCGATCCGTGTTGTTTACTTGTAAAGTTTTTATTAATTTTCTATACCTTCTAAAAATTTTAAACCATTCTTTGCCTCACAAAAAATGCAAAACAATGGCTGTAATTACAGATCCCAAAAAAATCGGATCGTGTTTCATTTTCCTCGCTATAACTGAATAAGCCTCGTTATTTTGTACACGATGTAATCGCAAGTTTATGGGATATTAAATGTTCTTCGCTTTAATATTTTATTCTCGCCAGTTTCGCACGGGCAAAGAAAGGGATGTTTGTAACTGACATAAAAAAAAAAACAGGTTAAAGTGGGGAAATACGCCTCAGTTGCAAACGTGACCCAAAACCCGAGAATTTTAGATCTAATGTGTGTTTTTTGCATCAAACTTTATTGACTGGTTAGATTTTCTCTAATTTTTTTGCTTCCACGATAAGCGCACAGTAAATCGAGCATTTTTCCCCACCTAACCCTATCCAGACATCAAAATTACCGCCAACGCTACCTTGATTTTTACCGTCTGGTTTTTCTCAAGAAATATAACAAATCTTGGTTTTTCTTTGTCCCCTTTGATCTCTTTCGTTTCGCCCTTTACCTCCCCACTTCATCAAAATCCCTGCAAACCGCACAGTCGCGTCGAAAGATTCATTACGTTCTCGGTTCGGCTTTGTGACGTCATCTTTCGACTCAACTTCCAGACCAAAAGACTTCACGATAGACGGACGTTGAGAAGGAAGATGAGAAGAAAAAAAAAGAAGAGAAACACTCCAGATCACCCGTCTATTTTCGTAACTTATTATCGATACATGAAATTTGATGGACGTTTTTGAAGAAAAACACACCAACACCAGTGGCGGCGGTTTAATGGGCTCGTGTCGAATTATACGTTGCGATGCTCAGTCTGTTATTAGATACATTCCGGAATTAATTGGCATGAAATACTCTAATTTTCGCTGTTGTAGGTTTGACGTTAATTGAGTCCATTTTAAAATGGTTCTGGTAATTATTAGCGTTAATATCTGTGGCGATGTAGGCAGGGATTTGTTGATTTTTTTCCTACCGATTGGTGGCATTTGGAAATCAAAGTTCCCGTTGTAGTTAACGTTTTGGTCCCGTTAACACCAATGATGGCTTTATTTGACTCTTAATTAAGTTTGATGATGACGTAACAAGGTTTCTAGTACGTACTTCAAATGCAAATTGCAATTGCGTTTAAGTTGCGGAAAAACCTATGAATATAGGAAAGTATGATTCACTTGAGGTTTTTCCAGGTAACCTGATCAAAATGTAAGATGCCGTATACACTATTCGAAAGAGTACTGTCTGGTGGTCTTTGCATTTCTTTAGATATTTCGAAGATTTGGTCGTGTAGACTAGTCCAATTGCGACAAGGATAGGAAAATGTGGCCAATTTATTTGTTCGAGTGCGAGAAGGATACATCGCTCGATATATATATATCCTTTATTGCTTAGTCGAGATATAAGAAATAGTATCAGTGGGCTCAGAATACATTCTTATTTGACTCCTTTCTATTGTTTTCTCTAAACTTGTTTTGATCACCTTTGTTCCCATACAGGTTCGTGGTATATTTTTCTATATTTTTGGCATTTTATGATTTCTATTCATCATTTATTTTCTTGTAGAGCAAATTATGGTGGATCTTTTATCTCATCAGAGTTATTTTATCATCTTTTTCTATCTGTTCCAAACATATTTCCTTTCTTGTATTCTATCTGCTACTTCTTCCCATCGTTTAGATAGGTCCAAATGTCCGTTTCCTTCCAATAAGTATCTATTTTTTATTTTTTCAAATTTGTTGTAACAAAACTGTTAAAGCACTCATTTTGGATGCTTTAACAACCCACTACCAAACCCAAAATCCAGGAACTTTATTTCGGTTGGTAGCACACGAAATGTCAAGTGTCATTGTGAGGTTACGCTTACAGTTTCAAGCCAGATAAAGAAAATTTTTATCGACAGCAAATAAACCGAGGCATTTTCAGCAATTTGCCGTATTTCTAGTAAAGTGCAGGTAATTTCTGAATTCATCTTGAAACACTAATCTTCCAATTTCACTTGGACATAAAGACAATGATGTCAACTTTGAAAGGTTTCACCAACCAAAATCCCGTAAATTATCAAATATGATTTTATTTGTAAAAAAAATTATTATGTAATAACTAAATTCGAAAAAGAGCATAAAAACCTCGTGCCTTGATAGAAGTTTTTTAAAATTCGTTTTTTTAAAAATGCTATTACTGGCATTTAAACTCAAACTATCAAGGGGGTGCCGTGAGATAAGTAAAAGTGACAGCACATCTCAAAGTTGGGACATTTTTTTTTTTTTTTAAATAGAAATTTATAATTTGTAACACTATAATTATTAAATCCACGGCCCGGTATCCTGTCTTAGTCAAATCAACCCAAATGATCACACAAGTATCAAGTTTTACATAAATCTGTCTATTTTTATCTCAAACAACATCCCGCACCACTTTCCCTCTTCTGTTTACCTTTTCCTCTTTCTTCTAACGATTTATTTGCAAATGACAACTCAAACGGACACCTGTCAATTATAAACGAGTGGCATCGCTTGTATGTTGTCGCAGCAGTCTTCGTCTGAACCGCCCATTAAAAATTATCGCAACGAAATCGCTAAACGACGCCGATGGGATCAGTGGACGTAGAGAAGAGCGAAGGGAGGTGGAAAGTTACGAGGGTTGGGGGTGGCAGCGACACGTGCAACTTGTTGAATACGCGTTCGACGGGGGCGGCAGTGGAATCGACCGGACGGAAACTTTTACATTAGTTTGATTTTTGGAATTCGCTCGGAATTAAAAAGAAGGATGTTCCGGTTCGCCTGCACAGACGACCTTGATCGAAAAATGGACACTTAAAAATACCAACTTTATTTATAGGTTATGTGCATTACGTTACGGCAATTTATGTTTAATCAACGTCCCGCGAGCGATACGCGATACGGATTTTTACGTTCTTACGCCATCGCTAATGGGCGTGTGTTTTTTCGTCTTTTATTTCGGGCGAGGAAAAAGTGTTGGATAACGAACGCTAACAACTACCTGGTCCGGTCCTGTAATTGCATTTCTAACAAAGCGAGCGAAGTTAAATCGATTTCAATCCGGATCTGTCGCTCAAATAATCACGAATTTGTGCATTTTTTTTTGCGATAATTTCTCACCGTTTATGAAAGAATGATGAATGTGTGTTCTTGTAATCTGCGATTATGTGCGAAAAAAAGAACCGTGAGGGTTAAAAAAACGTTTCGGATCGATGATACAGCGAGGGTGGAAAAAATACGTCAGATGTTTTGATGGACTGTCATTTCGTGGAGGAAAAAATTGACACAAGGTTATTTCAGTTTAAATTTTTATTGAAATGGAAGAAAAAGGTAGTTTAGAAGATGTTGAGAAGGGGAAAAAATGGCATTATGCTAAATGATGAAGGAAAAAGAAATTTTTGTCCGTTTCATTGTGGGTTGGTAACCTCATTTTATGAAAATATTTCGCACATGCGACTAGACTAAATATTTACGTTTTGAGAGTGAATATCTATTTGGATGAGTATATTTTGACTTTTTTTTAGTTTTATGATTTTATATCTTTGGAGCGATATATACAGAATGTTTGCTTATGAAGGTGTCTGAGATTTATATTTGATTTGTTTTGATATCCAGAAGTATCTAGAAATATTGACATATATTTTTTAATGTTGGAGCACCGTTTGGTCTTTTTTTTAACTGTAAAACTAACGAACAAAAAAATAACACTTCGAAGCCACCAACATGTTCCAATTCCAAAGCCTACTTAGAAAATGCGATATTGTTGTACCTGATAATTATACAGAGTAAATTTTTGCGCACCTGAAAAAAATATTCATAACTTGCTAAAATCTTTAACGAACACTTCCATTCATACAAAAATAACTTTAATTCTTAATTGCAGCACCGACACAGATTCAGAGACCGATATGTCAAAAATGCAGCAAAAAACTTGATGCAACGTACTATAATTTATTAATTAATGCTAATTTCATTAATATCTTCATTGTTCTTCATTGTAAATTCACCTTTGTGTAATAAATGCCGCTTATTAAGTATGCCTGTAATTTGCCGAGTATTAAGTGAAGAAAAATATAAATTTGGCAAAGAGGCTTTTTTTTGAACGGCTAACATACCCAGGAACGTAATCTGAAGCAAAGAAACAGTTAACAACTATAATTAGTGACAGATTTTGGATACAATGCCCTTGTGCACAGTCAGTCTTTCTTTAAGAAGTTTTTGTGTTTTTAATTGAAATGGGAAATTTTTTTATAAAATAATTTACATTGAAAGCAAATTTTTAGATCTGTAAAATAGTCCTGAAAATGACGACTATTTCAGAATATCATGAAGAACTTTTCTGAAAATTAAAATATAAAATGTAGTAGCAATTCGTTGTACTTACATTTTGGGCTATGTAAAAGTACAAAGAATCTTAGATTGCAAGTTCTAGTTGTAAAAATTGTTATAGTTTTTGGATTAGAATTCTTTCCTTACAAATTAAAGTAACTAAAAGAAAAGTCGTCCACTTTGTTATTGGTTAAAATCTAGGAAGCCAACGTATTTTGACGGCATAAAGCCTCTGGTGCATCTGATTTTTAAATCCTTTTACACAAAAAAAATATATGTAAAAATTAGGGATCAAAGAATTAAAAGTATTAAATTTGGAATTGTTTTAGGTGCAAAAAAAAAGCTGCGTGGAATGAGGGTTTACATTATTGTGATTTTTTTAATTTATTATTTGGTACATGGTATGATCTTAGAAAGTTGGATTGTTCAAAAAAAATTTGTTTATGGATAATTTATCTAAAAAATTTAGTATCTTTAACTAAATTTAAAATCAACAAAATTCAGAAAACCAAACACGGAAAATCCAGATTTTGTGTACCACATTATGTGGTAACAACCAATTAGTCCAATGTATTGTGGTCATTTAGTGGCAAATTTTTGATGCGTTAACACCAAACAAATTGGAACTCGATTTTTTACTAATCTTTCATTATCTTTGAATTTAACCGAACTAAAATTTTAGATCTTTAACAAATATTTTAAATTTAGAATATTACAAATGTCGAAAACAAACTTTGGAACTTTTACCAAAACGTTAGCTAAAGCAAATAATAATTAATTCAACAGATTGAATTCAGTTTATGGCAGATGTTTGATGCAGAAAAGATGAGTGGGGTTGACGGTCCTCATTTTAGAAAATATTAGTATTTTAAAGGAAATCGCAGAAATTTACAGTACTATAATGAAACTATTGAAGTCTTTACTATTCTAATGGTAGAAATGTAGAAACATCATCCGTTCCGGAACATTAAAAAGAAACTTTGAAATTTCGAATTTCGTCGAAGATTGAAGAGAAAGCTTCGGCTTTTTGGTAGTTTTGTTTTAGAAATTTTCAATCTAGAATTACAAAGCTACCTTTTACATCTTTTGCAATTCGTTCATTTATTTATTTAGAATCTCAAAAATCTTAACCACCCTTCAAATTTTTTTCTGAAAAAGGAGAAAAACAATAAATTTTAGAGATTCAAATTGTTGGTGGCAGATTTTTTTAGTTGTAATGTGAGTAATTGGAGAAGAATAAAGCAGCTAAACTTTTAGATCTGTCACAACATTGACAGCAAACTTTTGTTGTTCCTTCCCGGGATAATTAAAATAAACTTCTCTCGGTAATTTGACCTTCAACATTTCAATTTTTTGTGTCTAATGTGTAGAACCTTTTAAAATAACAAAGTCAAACATTGAAATCACAATTTTTTTTCTCAAAATCAGAAATTTAGAATCTCGAAACACTGAAAACTAATTTTTGAAGCAAAATACCAACAAATCTAGCAGATTGTGCTCAGTTTGTGGCGGAATTTTGGTACAGTAAAATGTCTGGAAAATGGGGCCGAAAGTTCTCGTCCCGGAAATTCTTGTGATTTTAAAGAACATCACAAACATTTGGAATAGTTGGGAGATTAAAAGCAAACTTTGAAATGTTTAATAATCTGATTGTGGAAATTTTCCGGAAAATTAATGAGAAAGGTTTTTCGTTCTAATCTAATTTGGAAAGTTTCAAATCTTTTAGAACACCAAATATACTGTTACGTCTTCTACTAACCGTCTCATTTATCTGTATCTAATCTTAGAATCATAGAAATTTAAATGTTTTTTCAAAACATCAGAGGCAAACGTTTACTCAAACTCAATCTGAAGCAACAAAAGAATTGTTTTATCTGGGTGTATCCATGGAAAGTGGGCTAAAAGTTTTCCTTGGTTTGGAAATGACCGTGATCTTAACAGAAATACTAGAAATTTGTAGATTTGGTGACGATTTTATTTGTACAGTTCTAAAACTTCTCTTTCACCATTTAACGGAATATTTTCGCACAGTTTAGTTTACATTTTAGAAAAGCAGTTTGTGGAAGTTACTGTTAGGAACTCCAACAACAATTTCTCTTTCGATAGTTTGAAAATCACGATTTTCCTCAAAGTACAAAATCGCAATTCAAATTAAGATGCTTTCAACTAGTTTCCATTTGTCAACATTTTTCCCTCTCTATTTAAGTTACAATTTATCATTCCAAGCATCAATAACAGTCTGCTTTATTCGCGTGTCATAGCAGATTTATTTCCATGCACTGACGTTCGAACACAAGAATTCGTCGCGATGTCGAAAGATCAAAGAAAGAATTTTTCTCTGCGATTTCAATCATCGGAAAAGTTACGATACACAACCTTCTTAATCGGATTTCCTCCCGTTCCAACAAAAAACGCAACGAAAATATCTGCATATGTATTTTTAACTCTTTAATTAACCATTGCAGATGCGTGTAAAAAGATTCTTTAGTTTCATCGTCAAGTTGAAATCTTCTAGCGCGAGCTGTACACGACACGTTTGTCGTTAGTTTTACACCCTCAAGTTGGCAATTTGTCTGAAATTGTCAATTAAGTGCCTTCACAATTTAATAATTGGCTAGCGTGGCTTAATTTAAACGGCGAGTTTTGAAGCACGAACGCCTGCCAACGAAAAAACGAAAAAGACGAGAGCTGGGGAGATTTCAAGAGATAGGATTCGTTTATCTAAACATCGTAACAAAAAAAATGTCGATGTCGTCTTTTTTTTACAACCCTCTCACGTGACTTCTTCCGTTGATCAAACCAACTGTAAAAACCCTTATTTATTGGGGTGGAAAAATGCCACATGTTGGCCATCGTGCTGAATTAATCGTCTCGTCTCAATTAGTTTCAGAACTACGGAAATAAATTTATTTACGGCAGTTATTTTTCTATTATTAGGTCGAATTTATTACTGCAATTTTTTTTCGATTGGAATGAGTAAGAGCACATTTGAATGTTTGAATAATGAGGCAGAAATAGAAACTGTTTCTTCGTCGGTTTTCCCCTCGAGGTAAAATACACGCTTCGGTTTATTTTGATGGAGGTTTTATGGTCGATTTGTGTTTTGGAGGTGTGTCAAATCGAATTGATTTCGATTATCATAAAGAAGGTGATAATTTACATACCTATGTTGAAGATTATTTATTTCTGCGTTGGAGGCGAAATTTTGACAAATTGTTGGAAAGCGTGAGAAAGTCGTTGTTTTTGAAAATAGATGGTTGAAATTTCCGAACTAACAACTGAAAACTATGAAAACATAATTTATAAAAGTTATAAATTTTCGTGTGATCGGATGGTTTTAGAACTTTGAAGTCTTTAGAAAGTTAAAAAAAATTAGATTCTTGCTCTACTCTCGTTCTTCTCAGCAATCTATAATTATTATCATCATAATTCAACTTGGACTTGAATTTTTTAGAATTTTTTACACGAAAGAGAACATTAAAATTTTAATATTTTAGATTATTTTAAAACATCAAGGAATCAATTTTTGATGTTTGATTAATCTTTTTTTTTGTAAATACAAACTGCTCATCTATCAAAAGTGAAATCTTTTGAAACATCAAAAAAAATAATTTCTGACTATCCTAGTTTTAAAAATTTAGAATACATCATTTACATTAACGTGATAATTTTTGAATTTTATTAAATTTAAAATTAGAAATTTTGAATCATTCGGAATATCTAAAAGAATTATGGTATATTCCTAAAAATTTAAAATCTGTTCTAACATCGAACGTAATAATTTCTAATTATTCATCTAATCTTTCGGATTTGCGAATTTTAGGACACTTGTCCAGAAATAAATATAAAATTTTAAGCCTTTACAAAACAACCATAAACTGTTTTCTAATCTAATTTTAAAACATCAGAAACTCATGAATCTTGCACTAATTTATATATTTATATTTATTTATTCTTTGAATAAAAAATTTTGAAATTGAAAACAAACTTTGAGATATTAGAATTCTAAAATTTTTTTGAATAACTTTCAAGACAGATTTTGTGACAATTTTGATAGAAAAACAAGGTCTTACTTTCATTTGAGATTTTTCTGTAAAGCTGTAACTTTTCGGATCTTTTGCTCTTACTTCAATGTCAATTTTTTTCTAAAAGATTTGGCATTTTGAAAACATCCAATAAGAAGTTTGATTTTTCTCGTATTTATTTAGTCTTAGAATTGTAAAAACACAAAAAAAATTAGACAAACTTTTACATCCTCTGCAAATCTGATCTTGGTTAAAAATAATTTAGAAAAACAAACTTTTCGTTAACCAATGAATTTTAGAAGTCAAAAATCCTGGAGTTTTAAAAATAACTTGGATCTTTGAAATTTGGAATTTTAGAATATTGAGACGCTTGAATCTTCTTTTAATTTTATGAAACTCATCTAGACTTAAAGTCGCAGAAGCTTAGAATATGAAACTTATTCTTTCTGATCATTTAAGAATCTAATCTTAGGATAGTAGAATTCTTAAGAGCGTCAAAGTTCTTTTTTTTAATACGAATTTAGTCTTGAGAATGTAGAATCTTTCGAGCTTCATTATATATATATATATTTTTTATTTATCGAATTTTAGAATCGTAGACAGAAATTTGGTACACAACACTTTTTTTTTCTAAAAAAGGGCTCACTATTGTTATGTTTCCTATTTATCGAACTTTTCTTAAATGTACAATATTTTTATTATTTTATTATGTTTAATTAAAAGTGTCTTAATAAGTTGGGATTTTTAAGGACATTTAAGAGAATCTACTGCAAACTTCTTTAATTAACAATCTAACCATGAAAGGTAAAAGATTAAAAAAAAAAACTTTTACTACTTGTACTATGCTTTTGTGGCCTTAATTTCAGAATCACAGGACTATTTTTAAATCTAACCGCAAACATGTAAAAACATCAAAGATTACCTGTTCTCTGAGTAGTTTTTAGTAGAAAGTCAGAATATTTTTGTGCGTTGAGATGAAATTTCAATTTTTTACTACTCTAATTTTGAAATATAAGTATGAGAATGTTAAATAGACGCTTTAGATCTTGTACTACTGTATAAATTTAGAATCACTTTAAACATATAGACTTTTTTAATAAAGTGTTTAAAATACTCAACATTTTTCTATTTGTTGAATTTCAGTGAAACTTTCATTTTTAAAATTTTACAATAATCAATGAAACAACACTACCTGAAACTCAAGTCGATATTACAGTACAACATATTGATTTTTATTTAATGACTGTTATAACATGTCGATTTTCAAACTCGATTTAATTTTTAAAATATTGAAATAATTTTATTAGGTACTGGTTATTACAAATTTGATAAACGTATGTAGAAAAAAATTACTATCCCTGAAACTCCTTTTATTGTACTTGTACCCGCGTTTCAAAGGATGTTAAGGAAATTTTTATCCACATTTGGTAATTACATAGTAATATAATGTTGATATAAAAATTAAACAATCGGTAAAATAGAGTCAAGTTGGCCGCGACGGTGGTGAACAATAGTGTGATAATGATCAATTTTTGATATATCAATATGCTGTTTACTCGACTCTCAATTGAGCAAATCGAGTATATCACTTTAACAGTGATAATTATCACTGTTTAATATACGGAGGTATCAAATGGCAGTTCAAACAGTTTTTTTTCCTGCCTACAGCGATAAAACAGTAGCCAGGTATTTTATTACTAGTAGCAGCTGTTAATACTGGACATGTGACCAACTGTTGTCTTTTACACAGTTGATTATAGCTTTCAGCAGTAAAATAATATGGTAATTTGTCAGTGTAATAGCGCAATCTAAAGTTTGCTCTTTGTAATCAAATGTGCGTTTGAAAATAGTTACAAATAGTGTTTGATTCACCTAGTGATTCATGTTTCAAGACTAGCAAAAATTGAACTTGAACTTCTGCAAGTGATTCATTAAAAATATTACTTTAAGTAATTTAAACCTCATTGTCCATAACGAGAGTGATATATTTTCCTGTCTTCTATCGGCATGAAATATCTTTTTCCATCCCAATGAGAAGAATTAAAATTTTTAAACTCAAGATGTGCGATAACAGGAGCGTGGTATTATATTATGTCTTTGTAATCTTTCATCACCTCTAATTTGTATCATTCATTAATGATTTTCGTTATAGTATTCTTCCTACGTTGATACTCCGTGCCCCCCCAAGCGAGATTAAATTAACACCGATGTTGTAAACAATGTTCTAACACTTATTATGATATTTCCTTGTGTTATCAAATATTTCAAACAACATTAACATATTATCTCAACACAAGCAGTCAATTTCACCTTAGTGCACGTAAACATGCAAAAACATGCCGTTCAAAATCATAAAATTTGCGTATTATCAGTGAAATGCGAACGTATCAGATCATAAAATGAGAGTATTTAATGGTAAAATGAGTCGAATTTCGAAGAGATAAAATCTTTGGGTTCGATGCTGCGTGTCTGGAAAATCAATAACGCAACACATCCAAGATTTGTTATTTTGGATCCAACTTGACATTTTCGTATTACGTAATTGTCTGAATCTTGTTCCGGATGTTTTGCTGTAAGTCATAAAATTCTGCAAAATGAAAAGACTTAAGAAATGTGGCTCGAAGACTTTTGTGTAAAGTATCAAGTGTTTTAATTCGTTATGACAGGTCTAGGTTTTTATAAGGTAATTGAATTTACATACAAATGGTGAGGATTTGATGGGGTTTTGCTTCGTTTCTTGGATCTGTTATTTGCCGGTGGGAAATTTGAAGTTTTAGAAAGTGATAAAGTTGTTTATGCTCAGAATTCGTTAAGTACAAACAAAAAATCACAGGCGAGTCGTAAAGTGATGTTTATGGAGCGAAGCAAAAGTAGTACCACTAATGGATATTTATTAGTTTGGAAATTAATTAGATTGTTTTGTTGAATACAACACGTATTGAGATTTTTTTAGTGGACCTGCTTCTAGAGATACAAAGTCGTTTTTTTTACCGAGTACCGACATTCTTGGTGACCCCTGAAATCAAAAGTCACCTCTTTTGCGTTGTCAAATTGAGGATATCTACATCAATCCGTTTTGAAATATATTCAAAAGAAACATTTAATGATGAATTGACTTCGTGATCTACCCACACTATAAAGTTTGCTGCATTTCAAGAATGATTTCATATATGGCAACGTAACATAAACAACATTATTTTTTTAATGAACAACATGAATCACAACATGCTGCTCCAATGTTTCTCCAACCTTTGTATTCTCGCCCGGAAGTAAATGAGTTTCTCCAACGTCCTCAAAATCTAAACTGTCTCATACTAAATAAGTTTAAACAGTCAGGTTTAAATGAGCTGGCGCATTATCGTGCTGAAAGCCCACTGTTGTTTTTTTGCCTATTTGTCAACAATTTTTGTGGCAACGTGTCTACAGAGTCGAAGGCATCGATCAATTCGCTGAACATGCTCTTTGTTTTCTAGATCTAATTTGAACTTTGATTATTAATTTTTTTTTGGTTTCTCTCCTTTGAATATTCTATAAGCTTCAAAATCTGTTATAGTTGTAAACGGTTTTACTTCTAGGTATCTAATTTTCTAGATTTTGCTGCTTCATGGACTTCTAAAATTTAAATTTCGTAAGTCTTTCTTGAGCATTTTTTGTTCGATAGTTTCCATCAAGCAAAAGGATCTTTTATTTTAGAAAGTTCTCTGTCCTTGGATATATGTATATATAAAAATCGTTCAAAAAAGAGAGATAAGATAATTTACTCCCTACCTTTTTTTTATGTTTTATTTCTATTTTTTTATCCCTGAAGATAGAAGAGTTGCATTTATATTTATAAGAAGGAATCTACTCGCAAGTTTTTTTTTAGATCTTCTGCAATTAGAAAGTATTCTAGAACGAACCTACATGATTTGTTATTATCAATAACTAATTTACCTCAAGGTGCTAGAGTTTTTAGATTTTGCTGGTTAATAGGTTCACGGGCTAGATTACTTGTAAATATTGTAAATTGTAAATTCTAAATTGATTGTAAATATCAGAAGTTCTGTCGATCTCCTACCTAACTTGGAATAGTTTTAGTTTAACAGATTTTTCACAGACGTAATCTGGCTCTATACAAAGATATATAATTTCAGAAAACATTCTATGTAGATAACTCTTTAAATTTTATTTGTAAATCTTTTGGATGTACATTTATAGACGTTATGTTCTACATATTCTACTACACACATTTATTAGAATGTGTTTAGAATCTCTATAAATATTCTGGAAAGTGCTAGGTTTGTAACTATAAGAAACAAATCTACCTCTACATATTGTTTTCTTAAGTTTTATAGATTTTTGTTCTAGAAATCTTTTAAAATGTTTTATGTAATTTTCTTCGTTCTTTTAGATGTTCTAATATTTGTGGCTTCTAAGTTGTTGCTTACAATCACTTTGCTAGAAAATTTTCACGAAGCAAGTTTGCTATTTCAAAAAGTCATGTGTCCCCGAGTATATCTAATTAGTATTACTTAGATGGTTTTTGCAAATTAAAAAAAAAAATGGAATATATTGTGCACCTAATTTGAAAGACGGTACAGGATCTTCAATGTTATATTTGTTTACAAATGCCATTTGCTAATGTTAGTAGAGCTTTGAATTATTTGTTATACTTTTGTTCTACTTACTTAATTACTTAATAACTTAAAAACCATGTGACCGAGAAAAAGTAGATATCTAGTAAGCTTTATATTACTTCAATTTGTTGTTATCCTGAATTTTTCCAAAAAGCTAACTGAGGTATTCTGAATTTTTCGTTTAAGCAATGCGCTAGAATTTATGTATCCATATTATTTATTATTTTCAAAAATTGTGTTTTTTTTTTTGGTCTTGTAAGGTGGACCAGTTCTGACAGATCAAAAGGTTACATCTAACTAATGTAAGTACAAGGTTTTATGGAAATGTCTGAAAATTTTTTTACCGGTAATAAAAACTGGTCAATACGAACATCTTATTTTTTTACGAGTGCATTTTTTACTTTCCCAAGACAATTACCATCAACAACTAATCGTGATTTCAATCAAAAATATCGCTAAACATCTGACCCCATAAATACTTCTGCTAAAGTAATCAATATTTAGTGCTACCAGGGAACTATTATTAACCAAAGTTGAGAAGATATTATTTAGTAGTGCAGCACAATTTGCAGATATCTAAGACGATAATAAGCTTCTAAGGATATCAGCCTGCGAGGCGAAAATAGCCGCCTCGTTTGATATGAAAATTTGGTTCTGAATTTCCCGTTTGTACAGTTAAAATGTGGAAACACGGGACATAATAAAATTTGCAGCGTTCTAGAAACTTTGACCTGAATTTTTCGGATTGGAGGACTTCACATTTTAGTAACAATATTCTTTGGAAATTGATGCGTGAAATTCACAGGACCTTGTAGTACGAAAACTAGTTTTATAATTTACAAACTATGTAAAAGTATGTTTTGTTGTGATTTAACATTGCTACAGTTTTCTTCTTTTTGATAGATCCAATTTAAAGTCATCGTTGACTGTCTCATGACAGTTCTGAAATTCTCAGATTTTTTGTGCAATTATTTGACGTCTGATGAGCTAGGCAGCGAGTAGGGATTTTTGCGATCTTCTAGGGTTTTGTGCGGTCGTCCAGTTAAATTCTAATTTGATAACAGCCAATAATGTACTAGTCATCAATAATTAATTCAAATGACACCTGGTAAATTGTTTTGATTTACATAATAACTCATAATTGATTGAGCGGTTGTGAACAAAACAATTACAAGCTATTTTACATATTCATTGTGATACATATAATTAGCTTACGACTAACAGTGACCAAAAGTTTTTTCCGATTAATGCGAATTCTTACTTTATTTTTGTCTATATAAATTCCAAAAAATTACAACTGAAAGTTGTTAGTTTCGTGTTTTTTTTTGCATGCTGGTTACCACCACAGCTTTAGACCGCTGCGACTTGAGATAAGTATTTGTAAGAATAAATCACGATCTCTACCAGAAATTTTTACAAGTTGAGGTCCCGCCTACATCACCTTTAAGCGTTAAAGCTTTAAGGTGACAACATTTGGCCATTAATCGCTGAGTTACGGAAATTCATAGTTATAAATTTTCCGCAAAACTGACCCACGGACTCTTTAATCAGGTGATTTATTAGCTCCCAGTTACGTCATCATTATTACTTTATTTGTGGTGTATTACACAACATCTGTTGGAGATTCCTATTTTATTTATTTTTTTGTCAAGCTCCTCGGTTTTCGTATTTTCAGTTTTTCTATTGAGGTTGAGGGTTGACAAAATTTCAAATGATGACTCATTTACTCCCAGTTTTTTTTTGTCTCGATTCAACAAAACCTCCAAGTAGGCGTGAAATACTTATCGTAAATTGCACAGCACTTATTTATTTTTATCGGTTCGGTGTATCTCTTTCAAGGTGTTTTTTTTCTTCCGCCTTTCCGTTTTTCTAACAAATATGTTTCTATTTTTGCGAAGCAAATCCGTTCGTAAAATGTAACACATTGCGTGACCGTCTGGTTGTTTGCTTTCACAAACGTGCGCTTTGTTGTTAGCATAAAGTCAGTTTTTGTTCCAAAATAAGAAGAAACGGAAAATTTCCGTAACGGACGAGTAATAATAGGTTCTCAACGATAATTCGATCAACCTTTTTAAATTTATTGACATGAGCAATGAACAAAAGCGCGAGGTAGATATATAAATCGACCTTCACCTTACGTGACATATTCTTAACTACATTTCTTGAAATTTGAACAAATTTCGTCCTTTCCAAGAAATACTAACTTAAATCCTTGTTTTTTTGTTACAGGTGGGCACGAACCGGGACAGTTGGCAGACCTGTTGAGCGTAGGTGGACGTAAGTACTCAACGGTGTATTGCATGTCGATTAATTTAATATTACGAGAAGATTGCACATAAATTGTTGATGATTATAGTAATTCCAATCCACAACGAGAAAAAAAATAGAACGCGAGAAACACATCAAGCGGGCGTAGGAGTAATGCTTGTATCAAAACAACTGAACGTAAATCATAGGTGCTGTTGCACATCCGCGCATTCACTTGTCTTGTCAACACACGGATACACACAGCCGACTTCCTTTCCTACTCGTGCTCCAATATTTCATTGCATCTGAGTAGGCTGTGCTCGTTAACGTAACAACACAGAAGCTCGTTGTTACGTTACGTGGAGTTTCTCCATTTCGGGAAAAAGATGTTGCGTAAGAATATGTGGCGCCATTGTTTCCCAGCGTTGCGCAACGTTGTTGAAAGTTTCTGTTGGCAAAGGCGGTGTCGATTTTGACTGATTGCCAGCAGGATCTAGTGACAGGAGGAACGGGGAAATAGCTATGCGAATGATGACAGTTTGACAGTTTAGACTGAACAACACACAGGTGCGACAATTTTGAGGTAAAACGATAATTGATTGGCAATAATCTCGTCGTTGACATATTTGAAATGTCAAGATTGATAGGGAACAGGTCTACCAACATGTGAGAAAAAGCGAGACCTCCTAGGTCTACCTCCTAAATGGTTGGTGTACTTTACGTATACGTTAACAAAGTGAATTCTTCTCCAGGACTTTTTTCGATCAGTAACACTTCATTAACCCGGTTGGGTCATTTCCACCAAAAATATAAATTAGGTTGAAGAAGAAAAGTCATCTCATTTCCTTTCTTGGTCGCACTATATATTTAGTCTCAAAAAGTAAAATACCGTTTCCGCTTGTAGTGACTTTGTTCGTAATCAATACCGTAACGTCGAGACGAAAAAGAGGCTTGTAATTTTGCAAAAACAAGATTTTCGCGAACGAGGAAATAGAGAGAAGAAAAGTTTTAAGACTTATTTACAGGCAGTGGGTCGGCGGCATTTTCGTTTGATCCCATTATGAGGGTTGTTCAATGCAAATCTCGGACGTTTCGGCGTCGCGACGCCACGCCGACCGACTAGTTGAACGCGTCGAGTCGAAAGGGAGATGATGAAGTCGTAAATAAGTGAGGAGTGAGCGTGAGATGGGTTTTAATTCGACGACGCGAAAAAGGACGTTAAAGCAGACGCGATTAATGGGGAAATATGGGACATTCCATGGCAGGAGGGACACGTCGGAAGACGAGGGTAGGATGAAATAGTTCTGTTTACTTCGCGCATTTTAGTATATTGAATTGGAAATTTAGAAATTTAAGACCCAAGGCAGTACTCTTTTCATATTCCATATATATATATATATATATATGTAAACTATAGGTCGTGTATATATATTTATATACAGTGTGACCGCGCATTTTAGCATTAGTGTTGGATTTTGGTTCCTTACAGGCTGGCCACTACATTTGTACATATACTACATTGTTGCATTTGTTTCCACAACCACAATTGCAACAGCAACTATACTTCCTTTCCGTTTGTCATAGAGTGTCCCATGTGCAGCGCCGCCCCGCCGCCTTCGCGAACTAAAACCGTCGCCATCTCCGTAACCGGACGTCGTTAAAATTATTACGACTTGTCGCTCTCCTCTCTCTCCCCTAGAAGATTTTTATTTTTATTTTTACCGTCCCTTTCAACAATAAAATCGGTCAGTGTTGCCACAAGCTGTCGATGTCACACCATCGAAATCCTTCCATCACGGCGCAAATCTAGAAATGGATAAACGGTACTTCTTGTTTTTGGTCTTATTTATCCGTCCGTTCCGGAAAGTGTGAGCAAAATCAAATTAGAACGAATAAACTTTGTGGTAATTTGAATAATTTAAATGTCGCGCTGCTCGAGTTAAAAAAAGATAATTTGATTGTTGGAAAAAATTTGTTGGTGAAACGTGTGTTGCCCAATTTCCGCCGATACAATTTTTCCCCCGTCCGTTTATCTCACTCTCAGTCCGTTGAATCAATTTAATAACCATTAATTTCTCACGAATCCCGAAATAAATTACCTCACGTAACCACTTTTCGCATCGTTGTCATTCTTCAAACATCGCAGAATGCAATTAATTATTCAAATAAATAGTTACCATTGTCAATAGACAATGGAAACTCGGCGGCAACGGCCTACTCCGAAACAACAAACGCACTACGCCGTTTTCCTTCTTCCTCATGTTCTTCAGATTTCCATGCTCCGATAACCTTTTCGCACCTAACGGGATGTCGAAACAGCGCTAATTGCTTCTTTTCGTATATTTTTAACTGTCGTCTCTTTGGTTCTTTGTCTACGCGTCATGATGAATGGCCTTTGTACGTTGTGTTTTTTAATGGATGTCTTAGCTCGATGAAGATTTCTGTCGACGGATCTTCCTTTTTTTTACGCTTGACGGACCGAAAAGGAAGGAAAAAATTGTGCGCGTCATGTCCGCGTTGTCGTTGTTATGCAAGGATTTGGTCGACGAGACAAGGAAAAAAATCCAAAGGTTTTTGCACAATTGCTGTGTGATTCTCGCGGAAACAGACTTTTTCAATCCAAATATCCAATACGTCTCTACGTTGTTTTTTTTTGCGTTTTGGTTGCCGCCACGTTACCAGACCGCCGCAATTGCGCGTAAATCCAATATTACGTCACCTTCACGCTTTATTTGGGACCACAAGTGTGTGAGCAATTATTGTTATTTAAAACACTAATTTTGTAACTTATAATTAAATTACATTCTGTCAAAGCTCATAAAACGCAGCCTTGAATTAATTTGCGCGGCCGATAAACTTTGCTAACGATTTCCATCCACTATTCTATGCGTAATATTTAAAAATTCATATTAATGAGTGAGACCGGGTAAACCGAACACTCGGTATCGCATTACACTCCCATCCACCGTTTTCTGCGAATCTCGTCGAAGTAATTGCAAAACAATCGACGACGCATAACACGTGTCATGTTACAAATTACATTTTCTCGTTTCAGACATGATTCGTCGTAATGCGACTCTCGCAGACAAGATGAGATAATGGCGAAGGGAAATTAAAAATTGTACAGATACGAGTTTGAAAAGAGTGTAGTCCTTATAGCTCAAAAATTATTTATTTAGAGCTGGAGGAAAAGAATTATTCGGAACGTCGACAAAGAAAATGTAAATATTTCTCCAGTTCCGTTGCTCTGATTCATGAACGTGATAAATTTAATTTATTGACATTAGTGCGGATACTAAAAATATACATTTTCTAATAACAACTGGAGTGTCGTAAAAACATAATGGGAATGATCTCATAGAAATGGGTGGCGAATACACAATACGCGATTTTGGTGGGATCGGTTCGACGAAATTTGTGTCAACGTTTAGATACATAAATACAGGGTGAATCATCAACATTTTTTTTTCTTTTTAATACCTTTTATTGTTATCACACAATGGGCTTTGAGAGCAGTTCTTTGAAAAAAGTAAAGTACAGTGTGCGCCATCATTTTTTCGTTTTGTTTCTCTTTGTAGTGGTTTTAAAACAATTATCCTCATTCTCTACTTTAATTATGTCATTTTTATTTAGATCCCGTGCTCTGGACATGTCATAGGATGACGTTAATCCTTTAATGAGATCATTTTTATCTCCAACAATCGTAATTAACTCATTCTCCTCGTTTACTCTTGCATAATTCTCTGGAAAACTAACCTTCATTTGGTACATTGAGAAAGTGATATTTTCAGAACTAACGAAAAATTTGAAAAGGCCATATACTGCCTTTTTTGTGTTCACTATTAAAAAATGACCCAAATGAAGTGTTTAAAGTCACGCAACTTTTAACTGATCAGATCGACGGTATTTTTCTTGCACGGCTTCAGAAGTCACGGGGAAAATACGCCATTCTGTATATATTGCTTACATGGTTGGGATAATTTAAACATACATTTTGATAGTTATCTAGTTTAAACATATGAAAGTTGAATTGGTGACCGATCCAACTGTTACAAAATGTTTTTGAACACATTTCTAACCAAAAAGTCAAATCTACAGGATGATTTGGAACTGGGGACAGTATGCAAAATTTGCCGCTTCCTATATTGTTAGGCTAATGAAAGAATAAGTTCTAAATTATCACTGACTTGACAATTTTCTTCGTAACGAAGGTCACGTCGCCTTAAACGTAAACTTAACACATGATAAATCAACCATATATTACGTAATTTTAGATCTACAAAACCCGGAAGCGCGAAATTTGAACTTTTGCTTTCGATCACGAAAAAACCGAAATTTGGTATTAAACCTGTGTTCAAACAGTCACGTGCTAACCGTTGACAGTATCACGTAGACAAGAAACTGATGTTACTACTGACGTAAACAGATGAGCGCGACAAATGTATCACAATAAATTCAACGGCAGCTTGAAAACACTGAAGGAATCGTCGCATCACATGTTTTCTTTTTCTTGAATAATAATCCTCGGGAACTAGAAAAGTTTTCGTCTTGCGTCATTTTCAATTCAATCTAAAAGAATTTGGCCGCTTTGGATGCTTATTTCAAACTTGGCAACCGAAAAATTGCTACTATATCTTTGTCGAACACTAATTAGGAAAATCGACAAACTGTGGCACACCTTGCGGTAGAAGTTGTAACTATTCTAGGCAAAGTTGAAGTAGACACAAAGTAGTGTAATTTATAGAGCCCATGTGTAGAAAAAAAGAGCACTTGATCAAATCTAAATGTGACTAGTATAGTAGACAGCACATCAAACGTCCGCAACTCGTATACGCTACTATGTGCCAGAAGCACGAGTTGTAGACATCTTTTGTCCCGTGTTTTTACACGCCTTAGCGTATCAAGTTACGTCTTGTTTTCCACTCTTTTTTTTACTAACATTATATGCAGAGCTACCAACACATTTTAGATTTTTAAGACTCGCATAATCTCCGTTTTTATTTTTTGGTCATATGGTAGTTCTAGTGTTGCCACGCAAGTATTTGATAATAAGGAAAAAGATTTGATATGAAACTGGCAGAGGATTGCGGTGCTAGACTTTACTGACTTCCAAGGTACATAAGTTTATTATTCAAATCAGTTTAACGATGTCGGCAAATGAATACCTCGTAAATTTTCGATTTTTTAAGTTTTTGTTCCAATAATTAAGTCACAATAACTTGAAGTTCCAGGAATCATTCTTGGGCCATAACATTTCATGCTAACAAATTTCGACAACAAAATTAAAATTTGGGGTTTGCTGTCATGTTAATTGACTTATGGTTCAATTCTAACGCAGTTATTGGCTGTTTTAAAACTTCTGTTATAGACTTTGGTACATTGATACTTACTGGTGGTAACCATTATGTGATAGATGCTTTGGTTCCAACAATCGAAACCAAATTTTGAAAATTGCTCGGCACACTGTTTTTCCCGCACATTTTAATTCTATTCCAGTTACATAAAAGTCAAATATTTTTTGATGGGTATGATTCGGGTGTTTCGCAGGGCTCAAACTGTGATCCGTTCCTATTTATTCTTTTTATACACAGTCTGCATATACGAGTATTCAATATTTAATATTCAAATTTATTCTTGAAATTCTCTGACAATAGATAGGTTTAATCTTCCACTTTTCCGCCATTTCCTTTGCAATCTCGTATTTTTTAATTTTACGTGAATCTAACAAGGAACTCCCCACTCCCTCCTCCTTCTAACACAAAGTTCGGAAGATGGGAAGTCAGTCTGCTAGTATATGGGCAGAGGAATGCACGCCTCTTCTTACGTAACCCCGCAAAAGTAAAAACAAATTCGAAATCTTCCTTGTAGGATCAACCGCTAATCCCTCATGAAATCAACCGCTCATTTGCTAATGGCCGAACTCTACTGAAAACGCTTGTTATGGATCCCACGTAAGTGCCCTATTCTTCTCACCCTTCTCTTAAGTTTTAGATGCGAAAAAAAAAGTGCTGTGTACCATTAATTATCCGTTTAAACTTAAATTATGCTACTAAAGCAAGTCGTTATCATTTGTCGGTATTAATAGACTAGTTCCCTACTTTACTTCAAAAAAAAAGGCGACGAAGATTGGGAATTGATCAAACCCAATGTGCGGCGATGCCCGTCGGCTCCAGACTTCAGCTGTAGAGTTCGTTCTCATTGAGTGAAAAGTTTAAGAAGTCTGAAAGACCATGACTTTTATAAATTACGAAAATGAAAAATAAAAACAATACGAGTTTGTTAAACAGTTTTACATTTTATGTGACTTTTATGAACTAAGTTCACTCACATTTTTTTGTCATTGCGTATAGACAAGAAAGCTCCAACTTTGACATTCACGTTTGTCATCCTGCTTTACCCAATATTAGGGAAAATATCAAGTGCGGGTTTCTGGTAATTTTAATTTCAGAACTTGAAATTTGCCTTGTTTTTCCCACGATTAATTCTTTTTCATATAAGCCATTTTTTAAGTTTATTTAAAATTCTGATGTTCATCAGGGGTCAATCTTGGAACCGTTACTGTTTAACATTTACATTGGTGCTTGCAAGATGAAAGGAAATGACTGTAGTGTCATAAACCATCTTTCATTTATCGAGAATCTTCACCTAGAGACATCGGCAATTTATTTAGTACCGACGTAACTTTTAATCTCGACACTGCTGATATGAGCTAATTAGGTTTTCAAAACAACGTGTCTTTGATGTTGCCGTCGTAGGTTTAACTAAATTCACCTTCCTATAAATGTGTCATTTAATTTATTATGAAGTTTCGTAGTCAAAGTCATTCCTAGTTCTAATGATTTCACTTCTACTTTTAAAATTATAACTTCCACTTGGCAGTAGACGAGTTTAATAAAACAATAATATAGTCCCAAGAACTAGTAATTTATCTAAATTTTAGACTTTACACTAGAAACGTCGTCTTTTCTTTCACGTTGAAACTGCATTGCTAATATGATTTGAGTTGCTTTTCATTGTTTTTGGATGACACCTGTAGTGTTGAACCTGGCGTTTAATGAGCTTTCTAGTCATAACATGTATTTTGAAGCCGTCATTCAGTCGTTATTATAACGACAAGAGTCATGACACCGCTATTCAATCTGTTTTCTAATTAGTCGAATGATGGTAGACTGCCTATCAAAGTTACAGCAGTGTTTAATGCTCTTTAATGAGTGTGTCTAAAGTGTCGAACAGTTCTAGATGGTTTCTTCAATTTCGGTTAGTAGTTTAAAATTAATCCCAACAAATTGTTTTTTTGTGTATTGCCTAGAACTATGCGATATCTGCAGCCCTTCCAGTACTCTTGTGTACTTTTTCTTTAGTGTCGTTTGAGATTAGTTCGAAATAACATTTCTAATCTGTTCGACGCAATATGTTTAATAAATCGTCTGTCCAGCAACGCGCCTGGATTTGGTCATTTCAACTAGTCGGTGTGCGACAAGGATAGCGCAAAAGTGGCCGATTTAGTTGCGGATGTGCGACAAGCACAGTGAATAGGGGCGCGTTTTATGCACGTGCCAAAGTAACTGTTTGATTTTTATACCAGTGATTTAAAAAATTTCACGCCCACGCCTACTTACTCGATCACATTTGTTTTGCAGAAGCCTTGTTTTGAATTATAATTTATTCAGTAAACAAGACAATGGCATTTTTTTGTGTTATAAAATGAAATGGAATGTATTCAAAAAAGACCAGTTAAGCAGCTTATGAGTTTCGAATCACAAAAACTTAGTCGTCTATGAGCAGTTTGGCACATGACACAGAATTAATTACCATCTGTAATTACTCAATAAATATTGATCTGTGCTGTGCTTAATTCCAGTTGATTATAGAAACCCATTAACCACATGCATCCAAACTGACCCATAATTCATTTTCATTACCTTTGTATTACCATTAGAACTACGATTTAACGCTATGCTTTGAAATCTGGTGTTAAATGAATATGATCGACACCTAGTAGGCCTCGCATTTTTTATGTTGGTAACCTTGTGTACCGAATGTGACATTAAGGATCTTGTTAGGATGTATTCTCTGCTTATCAGTGTCAAAAAGATGTTTGGACAGCGCTACCAATCAACATTTCGAAGTCCAAAGCCTGCTTCTTTCATTGGGAGTAGTCGTCTCGGTACTAAAATGTTTCCTTTTTGATCCAGTTACCTTGTTACGTAAATACCCTAGAGTCACATGAAGCAACAGGTGAATACCCGAGAGTCTGTTTCATTCGAAGTGTTTCATCCAAGTTCAAAATTCATCAGAACACCCTGTATACCAAAGCCACTTCGTCGCTGTTTCTTGTCGGCGTGACGCTCGCCTCTCTTCCTCTCGTGTGTGTCTTGAAAGGTTAATGTTTCGCTCTGAACTTAAACTCCAAACAAAGAAGAGGTTTGACCCAGTGACTCTCAGCTCCGCGCTCTCGCGATCTGCATCGTACCGAATTTTTTTTCTTCTTCCTCCTCCGTCCTCTTTATGCGTGCGTTTTTTTTTCTGTCCCGAAAACAAAGCGTGTTCTTCAGTCGACAAAAAACGCCGATCGCGGAAGTCGCGGAGTGTCTAATTATAACGTCGATTTAGGTTTCAAGTGTTTGCTCTTTTTGGAGTTTGTTTTTTCAGGTGAAGATACAAGATAAGTGCTAGAGAACCAGTCGTTGACGGGCTTGAAATCTTGCTCCCCCGTGTTTGAATCAAAAGGGTGAGCAAAGTTTCAGGTGTGTCAAAGATGGAGGTTTCTTCATGAAGAACGAAGATTGTGTGAGAATTACCGTCACAGTTGTTGGATTAGGAGGTGTCGAAAAAATTGAAATTTTCAAGCGTAACGAGAATTCATTTCGACGTCGTAATTACGGTGGTGGAGTTATTGATGCATTTCTTCTATTTTCAATTCAAATGGGAGGAAGTTAAGCGTGAAAGTTACGCGCTTAAACTTGTGATTTTCTTTAAACATGCGAAAAACGAATAACGGAGGATGAGTTTTAATCAAGAAGAACGAAACCGAAGCGTCGGAAACAACCGAAATAGGTGGGAATACATCCACCATGAGTTTTCAATGAGTGACCGATCTGGCATCTGGACACGACGTTCATAGGAATGATCGATTAAAATCTTCGAATTGAAATTTAATAGACAAAAGGCGACAGACAAAAATTTGCAGATGACACTTCTGACGAAATCACTTTTCTCTTTTCTTTGCCGCTTATTTCGCGCGTGAATTCATATTGCTTATTCTAATTTATTCATTTCGTTAAGTGGTTTGGCATACCTCCCAAATAAGCAATCGTAAAACTATTTTTCATACTTCTGGATACATTTCTCCAAGAATAGAAATTAAAAATAGTGCTAGCAATCGATGCGATTGTAATCATATTTGGGCCAAAATTGTAGTTTTTGGAACGAAATCGAACTGAAGGTTTTCAGAGAAGCACTTTTTATCGACAATGTGCGGTGTTGATGTGAATAATTACGATATGTTCGTTTTGTATTTTCTTATCGCAACATGCAATGTTTAATTATGACCGCTAATCGTGTGCTACTGCGCAATCTGAATCGGTAAGATTTTGTACTTCTAAGGAGGTAAATTTTAAGTCTGTTAAAATGAAAGGGAAGTTTCTGATCAAAATTTTTAGTCAGATTCGCTCCGAACAACATGTCCCCAGACGTTTCGTCGTGTATACAGTAACAGCTTTAATAAAAATTGCTTGGGAATACAAAGGACATATTTTTGCACAGCTTTTTCTCCCGGACGTACGTTACTATGGCGTAAAATTGTCATTTTTTTAGAAACATAAAAATGGAAAAAACAAGTCATCCATGTGACTAAATGTAAAACTAAATTTTTAAATCGTACCCAAACAATTAAAATTTGGCGTATAATTTAAGGATCACACTGTATTTGATAACAGCTGAAAAAACTTGTGCAATTGTTATGAGAAAAGGGCTTTCTTGATATTATCTCGTAGTTTGATTCTGCTCTCCTTTTTACTGTCATTTACATGCACATCACGATTTTAGATCATAAATTTTGATGGTAATAAAAGTTTTTTCACATCTACGTAAGAATCCTGGCCCGATTTTGAACAAAACTATTGAAAACACTTCTGCGAGATGAGTAATGACATTGTAATTAATTGCGTGAAACGTCTCAGATTATTCAAATTTAACATAAGAACGTTTCCGTAATGTGAAGTTGTTCACAAACTTCTTAACTTTTTTACCATCATTTTTATAAGAGTAAAAACTCGGAGCGATAAAAAATTTATGCTTTTATCATTTTTTGAAAGTGTCCGATATTACCAGACTCTCCCCTAGCTCAATTATTAGCATTTGTCCAATGTTTTTTTTTATTATTGATGTCAATTTCAATACACAAAACCGTCTGTCCTGACTGATTGACAAACAAATGAATGAGTTTCTAAAAGACACAACTTAGGATTCTTTCTAATTGCCTTGAGCTTTTTGAGACAGAATTTTTTTATATATTTTCACTTCCAAAAATTTAGAATTTCTCAGTTTATTATAATTTTGTTGAAGTATGATAGAAGTGCTTTGATTTTTTTTTAAGATCGAAGTAATTTTAATAATATTTGAGGTTATTAGGTTTTGAAATTTTGATATTTTTATAACTGTTAACGTTACTTTAATTTAGACTTCCTTTAGAACTCCCCAAGTGTTGTCACTCTAAATTTTACAAGATTAAAATAAATTTGGGAATTATATGAAATTAATTAGAGAGATTAATTTCGTTGTTTTTAAAATATTTTAAATAAATTTATACTATTACTAAGATTTTCCAAATGTTGAAAATGAGTTTTACTTAAACTTAAACGCGTTATCTTTATTGCTAGAATTATAAATATAGATATACTATGGCGCTAATAAAAGACTAGACCACTTTGATTGTTCCGGAAATGAAAACATAATCTCAAACGTCTCCACAATAAAACAGGGGCGTAGGAACAAAATTTACAACTTTATTATTTTATTCGATTTTTTATTTATATCATATTATAATATTTAAACAATAAAATCAAAACAACAATAACATAAATCCATTGTCGCTTTTCCGTGTATTGACTTCATTGTAGTTTGTTTTTTTGTTACCGCGATTGTATTTACCCAGGAGTATTCGCGAATGATAGTGAACCTAACTAGTTTAAAAGTGCAACCTAAAATACGTTTTTAAACGTTTCAGCATTTCTAGGTGATGTTCTGAAAAATTTCCAACAGAAACTAACAGTCTGTTAAACGTGACAAAATGCCCAAAAAATGCTTGAATATAAATCAAATTCCACTAGAAAAAAGTCACTGATATGGGGATCAAAAGGCCAACTTGAAAGAAAAATTACAATATAATGGTGTAAGCAAATTTTTACAGGTCTAATCAATCTAATCAAAGTATCAAAAGTGAGAAATGTTGTTAACACTTTATTTCCATAAATTTAGATTTTTATCATTTCTTGAAGTAACAACATGGCAGTGTTTATCGAATTCTAATTCTGTTCGATAGTTTCTGGAACTGAAACAACAATTGGAATAAATGAAAAAACAAATTTATTAAACAAACTTGCGTAATATTTTTCACAGAAATGCTGTTAAATCGGAGTTCTACGGTTATTTTCGTATATTTTGTGTATCTTATAATCAGTACGTATTGAGATAGTTTAGAAAAAAACGAATTTATCAAGCTAGTTTAAAAGATAAAATAGACAATTTCCAACAGCATTCGTAAAAATGTTATGACAGAAACAGAGCTAATGTTAAACGATTCGATAGACTATATACATATACATGTATATATAATGATCGGGGGTTTTCTTTTAGTCGGAAGACCCCGTCCGAAGTCGTGGCAACTCGACGATAGGCCAAGCGGGACACAATATTATTGAATTTGGTTGCAAATGTACCATTAAATACGTCAGAAAGGCGCGTATTTTTAAAATAAAACCTCCCTTAACTATATATATATATATATATATATATATATATACAAGGTGTCTATAAATGATTCTGGTATCAAGGGTGGCTATGGAATTTGTGTCGGAAATGATTTCAGCGCATAATTTTTATAGTGAACCGAACTATTCAAATGTCACTTATGTCACATCTGTCAACAGTGCATCATTTAAAATTTTGTTTCTAGTTTTTTCTTTTTTTATTCATTGTAGTGTTTAAAACATTATACAATACAACATTATACAAAACTAAAAGTTTGTATGAGCCGATATCCAGACTTCGTCGACCTTCTTATGGTTAAACCTTCATTTTATACATTTCCAATAGCTCTTTTTGTAGAAAATCTCTCTCTGAGGTCTAAAATTCTTAAGCACGCTTTCTAGATGGTCTCTCTGGGTGGTTCAAATCTTCTACATTGCTCAAAACGTTCTTCTTCATATCATGTTCTTTAATGGTGTAACCCAGCATTATATCCCATTAACAATGCTATTTCTTTTGCTAATAAACCATCCTCTCACATCGCAATAGAAAGACCTCGCTTAAGTTTACTCAGACGAAATAGTCTGTGCTAACGAAACTCCAAGCATTTTAAAAATATTCTGAGTATAAATGAGACAAAATACTTAGATGAATCAATTTTTACCTGTGTGAAAGTTAGCTGAATTGTGCTGCATTTTCCAGGGGAGTTGACATTAACGAGAAAAAAGTAACCTTATTACAAGTTATGTGATCAGTAATGCAGTTCAAAATTTAAATTGAAACAATGTCCTCGAGTATGTCGTTTGAAAAAAATTTATACCATATTGTAGGAAGCGGCACATTTTTTTTTAAATTCCATGACCAACTGGGATACCAGAAACATTTATAGACACCTTGTATATATAATATTATATTTAGATTAGAAAATAAAATTAATGATCTATTTCAATACTGGATGTAAAAAACAGTTAATACAGCTGATAGTATTGGTCAATGGCACTCTAACTCTTTAAATATCAAACGAACTTACGTCATATTTAACAAGGAAACGTCAAAAATCGCTTCAAATCAAATTTTACGGCTATTTGAACGTATTTCGTGTATCTCGTTAGTAACAGTGCTCTCTAAGTTCCAACTTTATCAGTTTGCCTTGCCAAAAAAAGTGTAAAAGTTAACAGGAACTTTCCGTTCCAGCTCCAAAAAACGAAGTTACAGTGTGCTTAACACGGAAATGCCTAAAATCGCTTCAAATGCTGAATCTATGGCTATTTGCGTCTATTTCATGTATTTTACCAGTAACAATGCTAAGTTCCGATTTTTTCAGTTTCTCGAAAACGGCGAATCTTATTCAAAATATGGCAACTTTTTCAACTTTTCAATTATCAAAGTTACGTGGCATTTAATACGGGAATGCCTAAACTCGTTTCGAATCGCGATTCTACGGTTATTTGCATGTATTTCGTGCATCGTTCGGTTAATGTGTGTCTTGGCAGGGAGTGAAGTTTTGAAGCTGAAAATCATCTTTATGTCTAAGATTATAGCGATTTTATCGAACATTTAGATTTGGTTGTGTGAAAAATTTGGTTCAGATTGTTTTCTCAAAGGCGTCAATTCTTACATAGGACCAAACAGGCTATTCTTATTTAGTCCACCAATTCCTACTTGCTCCAAGTCAGTTAGATTTAGTTAATTTGGTCAATTTTACTCCACCGAGTACTACTAGTTTACTCTATAGCCTAGTCCATCTAGTCTAATTTAGTCCAACTAGCCCGATGTAGTCCTAGTCAGTGGTACACTTTGCCGAAGAGCGGTTGATTTCTCGCCTGGAACGGATTTATAAAAACTAATTAAATAACACTAATTTGATTGACATTAACTTTTTTCTAAATCTTTTTTATATTTCAGTTAACTTTTCTCTTCCTTTTTTCCACGTTGTACCCTGATAATCATCATAAATCATAAAAACTTCTTAAATAAACGCTACTTAATTATTTCCGGTGAATTTTTACTTAAAGTAATCTCATTTTAAAGTGAATAATCTCATATTCGATGTACACTGTTTCTTCTTAACGGATCTTGTTTTCGTAAATCCAATCTGTTCTAAAGAAATTCCGGGAACCAGAGACGGATCCTAAAAGTTCTAAAACATTTTAAATTTTCAGTCGAGTCTTATAATATGATACGTTTGATGCTTTGATCGTTCGTTATACAGGTAGTCTACTGTATCACATTGGAAACGTATCGAATGTTCACGGCCAAGAAAAACACTGCACGCAAAATGAATGTGAAAGTATTGATTGATTTTAAAATATTAATTCCTCATCTGCGTATCCCATCTTCAACAGGATGATCCCTCAGTAGACGAATTACCCGGGCTACAGATTGTTCGAGGACGAATTGCCCAGTAGGAATGTAATTTTCGAAGCCACTTCCGCTTTCTATTATAATTTGACTTTCAACAAGACGTTCATCTTAATTGTTATATTTATGAGAAGTTGGATCTACGTAGTAATTACGTATGTATTCTTCTGTTTAATAAATTTATCGATTTTGACAGGGTCTGACAACCAGAAATTAATCACCTGTATTTGATTTATTTTGGAATTTTACCGCCCATTTTGTCTGTTTTGAGTTTATGCAGTCGGAATGCACTTTGGATGGTTCGGATTCCGGAGATGCAGTCGGAGGCAAAAGTAACAAAGAAAAAACATAAATGACTAAATTAAGTCGGCTTCGATGCACTTCCTAAATTATCGAATTACTCGCACCCATAACCTCAAACTCATAGTTAACATAATCTATTAATCTCAATTCATTGATCTCATTAAACTTCTTGAATTGAATTAATTAAATCCTCAAAATCTTCTACAATGCTAGAGTTAAGCACTGACTACCATAATTGATAATTGATGATTAAAGTGTCAATCAAAATTGATAATTGATAGTTTATCGCGATGTTGCTGTTCAATTGTGGCAAAAAACTCTTAATAAATTGTTTCTCATGAATAATTCTATTACTGAGAAAACTTAATAAGCTGTTACACTTACCATGTAATATTTTAATAAGTACTAACTCTAGTTTTTGCTCATATCATGAATGAGTTTATCGATCGAATTATCGCTGATTGATAATTAAACACAAGTGCACGCGCAGTTGAAAGTACTAATTCGAAATAACTAAGTTCTGCAGGTTATTATCATTATGAAGTGTTAATTTAAAAATTTGCTAAATCACAACTCGTAGCCGCTCACCTTTGAGGTTATATTTACTCTATAATTTAGTCTATTTTTCCTAGTGTGAATCACAATGCCGATCGCAGAAACAGTTATAAGAACAAGTGTCGGTGGTTCTAATTCTGTTATGGTAGTAAACTCAGCTGGCAACTAATTGCACTGCCTGGGGCTTTTCCGACATTTTGAAGGAGGCTTGTCCTTTTATAATATTATTTTAGTGGAAATTTTGTTGGTTTTGAAATAAAACAATATTCTAGTCCATCTTGACAACTTAATTTTGTTCCTTAATGCTTCACGACAAACTTTCCTGCTTGGGTTTAAATTTAACATCAAACTTTTCGCGGGATCAATTTTGTATAATGCGGCGAACAATTTAGGGACTTTCATGGTTTAAAAGTTCCCAATTTAGATAACGTGGACATGTAGTTCTTGTATTTTATTGATATGTTGGTAGTCTTGTTCCTCCCAATTTCGACATTTTCGCATGTCGAATTATTGGAAATTCTTAAATTCTCATTATTATCAAAGAGACGCTTTGGGATAACACATGACCACCAGCAGATTCCAAAGTTTTTCTGACGTGTTTTTGATTAGATCCAGTTTCCATTCCATGGAGCTTCAAAACGACTTTCCAAACTGAAGGAAGTGAAAATGTGACTATTCAAGGCTTTGGCTTTCGTGGGTCAGTCCAATCATTTTTTTCGCTCTCGTATATTCATTTTAATAATATATCACATACCGAGGTGGAAAGTGTTTCATTTCTGACGAGATTGGCTACTTAGCTTTACTTGAGATAGAAATGAACTTTTCACCGACGCTATGTGCAGGATAATAACAATAAAAATTAAAAACCACTAAAATATCGTTTGTCTTGCTCACAATTTTAAGACTCAGTCGGAAAATGACAGTACTGGTTGGAAAGCAAAGCGTCACTTTCAAACGCATCATAAAAGTCAACGTTTTATGAGTGGTGTAAATAAATTTCATTTTTCTTTTTGTGTTAACACGCTTAAAGTTGCGCTTTGGTGTCAGCGGCATTAATGGTTATTTGTATCACTGAGCCAGAAACTGCATTTTTGCGAGTGCGCGTAACGTTTACCTCGGGCAAGCTGAAGTCCTCAAATACGAGCGCTCGCAAAACAGTTTATGAACGTGTGATACACAGGATGTAAAAACACGTAAATTATGAAAAAAAAAACTTGAAAAAACAAAAGACCCCAGATTACCTTTCCGAATCGGTACCTCCCAAAGAATCTCTTTCTGGACGATTTAAACGAATTGAAATTCGGTGTTTCTGTCCTAGTGATACAAATAACTTCTGATCTTAAGTAGAATCGCGTTTTAAACAAATTAGGGGAACGGAAAGTTAGTGTCTCTGACTGGAGACTCCATTTTTTCTACTTGTTACGTAAATAACTATTATTAGGAGTTTGCTTACTGCGCTCGTACCAAAAAATGCGATCATTTTGGGATTTTTGGCCTACGAAATTTAAAACTAATTGTTACGTCAATTCTTCTAATGTTCATACATTAATAAATTTCGAAAAGTGATAAAAAAATAACATTTACAATAATCGGCATATTGCCACATCGTGCCCCCATTAAATTTAACACTAACTAAAATCAAAATTTTGATGTTTTCCCACTTTGTTTAACAGGAAGATTAAGTTTTTAACGAACATTTTGGCTAACTTCCAGAAGCCCGTGAACGTTAACGAAGGACTCGAAACCATTTTTTTACATGTTATACAATTGCCCTATTATTGCACGTACTTGGGAGTTCGTTCTTTGTAACACAGTTGATATACCGGGTGATTCAGTTTGGTGTTCGCGCCCCTATATCTCCTTTATTTAAAAAAATATCTATAACAAACTATATACTTATTTAAATCGTCTGTTAAACTACATCAGATGGCGTTTCCATTCCAACTTTGCGATGACATGTGTCAAAATTACGGCAGTCATTTTTTTTTTTTTTCAAATGGTAGCCTATACTTTTTATTGCTCATTCTTGTAGAGGTTTATTTTCTACATTCAACTACCTAAAAACGTCTTCTCTTGAATAACAAAAATCGAAGAAAAAATGATATAATTTTGTTAAGTATTTTATTAAGATAGTCATGGAAACAATTGAATTTTCGCATTATACGTCAAGTAAAAAGTGTGCAATTTTTTTGTGGCGTTGCTTTTAATTGTTAAATTACAATGAGATACCTATAAAATGTCAGTTTACTCTAATCAAGAAAAGTTGTAGATGATTTTAATTTATGGAGAAGGCCGAAGAAATAGTACAGCTTCCAAGCGCTTGTATCATGCTCGCTTTCCAAATAGGCCGGTTCCATCAGATAAAATGTTTGCAAAATTGGCGAAACATTTGAGCGAACTGCCATTTTATAGGTATCTAATTGTAATTTAACAATTAAAAGCAACGCTACAAAAAATTGCACACTTTTTACTAAGTATATAGTTTGTTATAGATTTTTTTTTAAATAAAGGAGATATAGGGGCGCGAACACCAAACTGAATCACCCGGTATATTGCAGTAAAGAGTCCACATTTTAAATCAAACAACTACCGAGCAATCCATAAGTCTTTCTATCAAGTGGGTCATGAAAATAAAAACGTATGTCGTCTTATAACATCATAAATGAAAAATGACAGATCAAAAAAGTTAAAATGTCAAATAACCAGCAAGATCAATTAATAAGAAGACATACTTTTTTACTTTCATGACCCTCTTGATAGATATTTTCGATCGCTCGGTACATTGAAAAGTATAAGTAAAGTGAAATATGCATCATGTACGATCGTTGTCATTTTTACAGATCAAAATTACTTTTTTTGTTACATTGATTTTGATATTCCGAATTACCGTACTGTGACTGCGAAGTGGTGTAGTACTGTGGTGGCAACCCAAATGCGAAATATGACGATTTGCATCCCAAACTGCAAAAAGATTGCAAGTGGACGCTTCCTTTAGTAGGTGGCGTACTATCAATTAAATAGTGTTTTTTTATAGCCAGTTTTATCTTCTACTATGTCAGCCGAAACCGCAGCTTGATTAACTTGTTAGGGTAAAGTTAAGTATAATGGCCAAATGCACAATACAAACGTCGCCACAGTTAAAGGATCGAATAAAATAAAAAGAATGAACATATGACCCACCTCTACTTTCCTTATTATTGATTTTGTGTTGGGCGTACGACTAACAACTCTAAACAATTGATACAAAATTCAAAAATTAATCATTTTGTCTGTCAACGGAGGTTTATGCCTGCAAAATTTAGATAGCCATGACCAAACAGCATTCACAACCTCCATTTTTCCATTGTAATTCTGATGAAATGTAATAGAACCGCCTCCACCAAAGCAACTTTTAATTCTCTGCATATAAAACAGGGACACGGATAGCTTGATGAAATTGTCACCGCACATAACTCACAGTCTGATTCACAATAATAAAAACCCACGTGACCGTGCCGGTTTTACTGAGTGTTGCCGGAAATATCCCATTTTCAAGATAATTATACACGATAATAATTTGCAATCCGATTAATTGAAAGATGTCTATAAACTAGGCAACCAACAATACACCTCCATGTAGTGTTTCTCTTATAGGTACTTCAGCATCAGTTTCAGAAGTTTTAATGACGTCAGCACGCTTGAACTTTGTTTTTCCTGTGCATTGTACTAGGTGAGCAAAGATTCAGGTGTGTTGACTGATTTCGGCATCAGAGTGGCCAACATCAACAGTAAAACCCGAAGGTAATTACTCTAAATATTTACGTTTATTCTTGTTATCACAGTAAAAATATAGGTACACAAATTTACACAAACAAGGACAAGAACTATAATCACACGTTTATGTAAATAAGTTGATATGAGTAAGATCTCCGAAAGAAAAAAATGTTGGTATAGGAAAGACGTAATGCGGGAACTATTTGGGCGTGGGGGCTAAACGCAGGGCCGTACTAAGGAGAACGTTAAGTTAACGTGACAAATGCTTTATATAGGTGTTTTTAAATATTCGGCGTCTAGCAGGCTTTTATGTTATCTAAATGTTGGCAGTACTGTCATTTATCAATTTTGACATTTCAGAGCTGTCATGAGATATTACATTGACATTTTTACATACGAAAACCTAAACTCAGACTATCAAAAAAAGATACCATTTCAAATTTCAGAGCCTGTTTGGACGTCAATTTTATTTCATTTTTAGATCATTTTGATGTTTAATTTTTGTTTTACACCTAATTTCTAAAGTAATGGCTTCTATAAAATTAGATTTGACAGTTGTTTGGAGAATATAGTTATTATATATACAGTCTGTCCTAAAATCCTGACATCACCAAATTTTTGATATTTTGCAAACCATATTATTAAATTCACAAAACATATTTGTATACTTGGTGCACCCGACGCAGTATCGTATCGTGTATAATTTCGTTATTAGGTTGGTAACGGATCTACATTTCG
Organism: Cynaeus angustus; assembly: GCA_030157275.1. Taxonomy (NCBI): domain Eukaryota; kingdom Metazoa; phylum Arthropoda; class Insecta; order Coleoptera; family Tenebrionidae; genus Cynaeus; species Cynaeus angustus. Next base: position 13,955,041 of record CM058065.1, read on the forward strand.
AGAAAGAAACTCTCAAGTTTAAGACTGTTACTTCAAAAGAGAAATTATTGAATTTACGTTAAAAGATTAATTTAAAAACAGTATGTCAAGAGTTATCAAAATTGCAACTGCTCAAGATTGCCAACCCAAGGTAAATTTCACGTGATGCCATTTAAATATAATTTTTGGAAACAAACGGTCACACTTATAGACAATATAATCAAAATAAAATGGTCTCAAGGAGGCGTGGCTGTTTTCTGTTGATTTTGACACTTCCGAATTGTCATTAGGATCTTTTAAAAAGACATCTTCTCGCAACTGTTTATGTTTAACCTCAAACTGTTAAAAAAAAATAAGCAGGGATACCACCACCAGAAATTTTAAGGCCTGCGTTGATGCGGTTTTTATTCAGTCATACAGGATTTATTCTGATCTATATGTGACATAATAAATTAAACTGTGCGTAAATGTCCATTAGATCTTTTTTCTACCAATAGTTCTATGGGATACAAACTAGCGTGTAGTAGGCCATGAATTGCTTTATATGCTAGTAATTCTTTTATTTGTCGATAGGTTTGACATTTCAGAACTATCAAGTAATGCTTAACCTCAAACCGTCAATAAGCAGGACTACCAACATACTTGCATGGTGCAAAACCTTATTAAATGCCATTTTCACTCGCAGGCAAGAAAAATGTTGGCATTAAATTGTATTTATTCTTCGAATAGGCCAGACTGTATATACATAAATCTATTAGTGCATCGATTTAACAGTATATTTTGTAACCGATTGAACGCATTCTAAAGATGTTTTTTCGAAATATCTTCCAGTTTGCTTATAATAAAATTTTCAAATTTGGCAACTCAAATCTATGCTTCTTATTCCTCTAGAACGAGGCGCACCAAAATTAAATTAATCACATAAAACAACGCAATTTTTTCTTAGATATTTCCAACAAAACGTCCTTGGAGTACTTTTTCGTATTTTTTTAGCAAAAAGACTAAAGACAGAGGCGACGACTTAACGTGGCGACCGCTTTTTGTTAGCGGCACAGAACGAGCTGCGGACGTTTGATAACCCATCCCAAATCACCAAATCGTCTCTCCTGTCTCAAATCCTCTTGGTACTTAGAATCTGCTGTTATTTTGAAACACCTTTATAAAACTACTTAATTTTTTGGAAAATGTTTCTTAATCTTTTCTCTCGTTTCATACCGACCCTTTGCCGCTCCCTTTTCCCAACAGCCCTCACTGAAAATCAGGTACATCCAAAAAAAAAGTAATAAAACGGCGCCGTTAGGCCCTAACTTGGTCACATATGTACACTTTACCAAACTTCACATTTGTTCTTTGGATTCATTTTAGTTCCAACGGGACACTTGAAAACATCGCTGAACTCTTTAAGATTGCTGAGGGCTCCGATCACACGAAATTTGGCAGGTGAATGAGAGTCTTTTTCGATCTGAAGAGCTGTGGCTTCTTTGGTTACGGAAGAGCACCACACTTGGGCAAATGCAACGAAGAAAAGTTGTTTGTGGTTGAGAGGAAGTCCCGGAAGAGTCGGTGGCTCTGATTTGTCTTTCATGAGGGTGAGATAAGCGTGGTAAGCGGCTTTGAGGCCCCCGTTGTCGGCGATGTTCTCGCCGAGGGTCTGGTTGCCGTTGATGTTCTTGTTGTTGATTTTATAACGATCTGAAAAGAAGAAGGAGAAATGATTTAACAAAAATCTCAAACTTTATATGGAGGCAAAGTATTTTGACCAAATGGGCATCAAGAGAAAAAAAACTTGAAGGAAGCCCTAAGACTTCAAGTTGGACATTTTACTTACTGTACTGGTCGACAACACACTTCGTGCGATTCTTGAAAGCTTCAATCGTATTATTTTTCCACCAATGATTCAAATTTCCGTCCTTATCAAATTCTCTCCCTTGGTCGTCAAACCCGTGGGTGAGTTCATGTCCCATCACAACCCCCATCCCGCCATAGTTCAAACTAGGCGGAAAAGTGGGATCATAGAACGGACTTTGCAGAATACCAGCGGGAAACACCATCTGGTTCTTTGTGGGAGTGTAATACGCGTTTACTGTCGAAGGCGCCATACCTACAACACGGTGCACCTCAAGGATCCACTTACGCTCCGCTACTGTTTCAACTTACTCCACGTTGTTTTGTTAACGGGTTCGTTGATCTTCTCGAGGTTTTTCTTAAGGTTATAGTAGTTGATGTTGAGGTTGTTTTCAAAGTAGGTATCAGGATGGACTTCTAGTTGACTATAGCGATCTGCAAGCAGCTTGCTGTCGCGGACGAATTCCGGGTAACCTAAAAATAATGTGTCTTAACCGGTGATGTTGGTCAGCCTGCCTTACCGATCATGTCGGAAATAGCGTCAGCTTTGATCACAGCGGCTTTTCTTGTGTCTTCGTCCATCCAGTTGAGTTTAGCGAAGTTGGCTTTGAAGGCGTTACGGACGTTATTGATCATGTCTTCGGCTTGGTTTTTGGAATCTAGGTGGAAAACTTCCCGGACGAAGATGGCGCCGATTGCGAAGCCTGCGAAAGTTGGAGTTAAAGAGGTTTTACCCGAAGTTTGTTGGTCAAACCTAGGACGTTGTTTGTATCTTGGACGCAGTATCGCCATTGTGGCTCTTCGCCGCCTTCTGAGCCCATGAGAGCCTTTCGGAGGCCTTTGTAAGCGTCTCTGAAAGCCTTGGAGAGGCAGCCGCTGAACATTCGGACCGATTGCCAAACTAAGTAATTGTTCAAAGTTCTAGAAAAAAAGATTAGATCAGGATTTTCTGAGAATGCTTTTTACATGTTGCCTTCCTGTGTGCTTTGGTACTCTTTGATTAAAAGTGACAAGTTTCCCAAGTACTCGGGGGCGTAGACGACGATTTTCTCTTTGGAAGTGACTTTGCGGTTGACGATTTTCATGGCGTTTTCGAAAAATCCCCGCCAGTCTAACTACAAAAGGAGTTACATTCAAGGAAAATCAAGACCACTGAGGTGAAAACAAAAGCGAAAAATTTTCACCTCCTTAGATTTACTACTTACAAATCTGGCTCTTTGCCTCAGTTCCGCAATCGTCATCAAATTATACAACGACTCCTCGTCCCTCCTCATCTCACTCGGCGTCGTAATATTCGCTAATCTAGTTTCAAAATCTATCACAGCCTGCATTTGTTCTCTGGTCGAATTGAACTCCCCTCCCAAAAGCACCCCTACTTTAGTCATATAATCTAAATAAGCGTCTAAAACCTTCGCATGTTCGCTCTCATTCAAATAATACTCTCTCGTCGGCAGCGTGAGCCCACTCTGATCAATCTGCAAAATATATCTCGAGGAGTTCTTATCATCTTCTCCCACCACGTAGGAGAAAAGAGCGCCAACATTATATTTATTCTGCACTAACTGAATAGTGTTCTGCAATGACCAGTTTTTGGGATCAAAACCACTGTCGGTGATGCTCCAACCTCCTAGTTTCCTGAGAAGGGTCAACATAGGTTCTGCTCCGCGCTCCTCCATGGTGTCGTTAACGTCCAAGCAGGACTCGTAGTACGTTTTAGCTTTCTCTTCGGCTTTGGATTTAAGATTCTCAATGGGTTGTTCAAGGACGTGTTTGATGACGAGCTGGTTTTGTTGCTCGAGTTTCATGAAGGTGCCCCAAGTGGACTTGCCATCGGGAATGGGGTTGGCTTTGACCCAGCCGTTGCAAGAGTAGGAATAAAAATCGTCGCAGGGATCGACGGATAAATCCATGGCGTCGAGGATGTTGCTAGCGACATGAACGCAGGATTTGTTGAGGCAGGGAAGAGCTTCCTCGGATTGGACGTGGATTATCTGAAAATTGATGTTCTTATTATTGATTTTCTACAAATGTTAGAAATGCTTTAAAGGTCATAAACATTTCCAAGCGATAAACTGTGATTTCCGCGATTTTTACCGTTGCACCAATGCAACGTGCAGAAATTCTACTTTGCCAATAACTTAAAATTGTTATTCAGTATTCACACATAAAATGCAATTTTCACTTGCAAGCAGTAATCTTTGGACTCTTACTATAATAATTTGTTGACAGCAGCTCTAAAACGGTTCATATTTACGACTGACTAACCTACTTTTTTAACATTTAACATTCCTCCTTTAATCGACGAAGAACATGTCTTTCAAAATTAAAAAAAATAGTGGTATATTATCCCACTATTTGAGATTGAGATTAAAATCGAGGTGCGAGCACTGAGGTTTATATGACGCAAGGGCTATAACTGTCATGTCAGACATGGTTGATATAGTATTTTTTTTTACTAGTAGATGTTTTCTATAGTTTAAGTCTTGTTTATGTATAAAGTTATAATTAATACAATATTATTTGATTAGCATACTTTTTCACTACGACCTTGGCCTTTAATAAAAAGAAAGCGTACATCTTTTGTTTTTAAATTAATATTTTTCAATCTAGGTAACACGAAATCCCCAAGTGCGTGCACATTACAGAGATCTTACTAGTTTCTACCGTTGTATTATAAAAACAATTTTCTCTTAATAATTACGAACCTACATCTCTTCTCTTCAACGGATCGAATTAGGTTTTTGAATCTGAACGTTTTTAAAAATGTAATGAGGTTTTTCATGCAATATTTAGCCAATAAATAATACGTCTATAGACAGAATATTTATTGACGTACATAGGTAAATAATATTCCGCTTAATACTGATTAGTTTATTCACTAGTCAAAAAAAAAGTGGGCGTAGACATCCTTATGTAATTAAAATCTATAAATCTGAATTCATTTTAGAACTAATTTTGCAATTTCAGTCGGATAAAATGATAATGTTCAGTCTACTTGATTTAAGTTTAAAATGTCAACTTTGAGAAGTTTCATGGTTTCAAAATTCCTTAAAATTATCAAATTTGATTTTACGAAACTAGTTGCAAAGCTACCATCATCAGCTATGATTAAACTAGAAATATATATATATATATATATATTATATATAGGAGGTACTTAACATATTATATGGTAAGGCAATGCGCAATTCATTGTCACCTTTCATAGCTGACCTTTTCGTTAGCCGTTTTAAAAAGGAACTTGAGTCTGAGTTTGTTTATTTTCCAAAAACATGGGTTAGATATATGGACATTTTTGCCATTTTTGATACTGACAAGTCGAGCATTGATGACTTTTTAATTTTAATAAATAATTGTTGTATAACAATTAAATTCACCGACACAATAGAGAAATATACAAAACTACCCTTTTTAGATGTTGTAATTAGGCATATAAATAGTTTAAAGTTTGATGTTTACCGTAAAGAAACCAGTACGCTTCACTACATTACTTCAGACTCCCATCATGGTCATCAACATAACTTTTTAGTTTACAGACTCTTAGATTTTTTATATAAAGTCATATTTAAGAACGATTTGAAAATAAGCAAAAATGCAGGGTAACGGTTTTGACTCTTTGTTAGTTGATGAAATAGACAATTAGATTTGAAAAATTGGTTACTCTTCAGAAAACATCCGAGAAGACTTCCTTTGTTTCGATAATTTATGCATTGAGCATTGAGGGCATTGATCTAAAAGTAGTTTTTACTTCCGGACCAAGCCTCCAAAGTTTCCTAGGTAATCCGAAAGATGAAGTAGAAACAAATTCAGGCATTTATGAAATAAAATGTAAAAAATATATTGGGCAAACAAAAAGAGCACCACATAGAACAGTCGTCCTGCCTTAGATGTAAACAAATATGTAATCATGAACGCTGACAATGGCCTACCCCTCCCCCTCCCTGTTCTCCCTGTTAAAAACACCACCGAAAATTGAGGGCGTCAACAATTTTAGTATCTAAGGTAGTTTAAGCATCGCTGTCGAAAAACGCGTTAGCAATTGTCTGACAACTTTTTGGTGTGTGGGTTAGCAAGAAAATGGCATCGCGCTGCAAACTTGGACTCGTAGTTTTATAAAAATTAATTACCGATAAAGTAATCAATTTCAGTATATCAGTTTTTGCCACCAAAGTAATTTTCAGGTTTCAGAAAGAGTATTCGACAAGTTTCAGGTTTTTAAAATCAGGCTTTTGGGTGAAATATTTCACAGCAACGTTTAGATTCCAGGTTTCAGGTGTTATAATTTGACTATTCAACGGATTTATAAAACACTGTTTAGGCCTAAGAGTCATTTTCCACGTTACAAACATTTTAGTGTTTGAGGTTTCAGAGAAATTTGATTTAGATCAAGCATTTCAGGTTATAGATTCTTCAGATCGAAAAAAGGTCATAATTTCGACTTAAGCGCAATATTTGAGTTTGTAAAGTCATTTTTACTGTTCCAAATTAATTTTTTATGTTAAAATTTAGATCCTGAAAAATTAGGTTTTGAGGCGAAAATTTTTATTTAAGGTTAGGTTTCAGGTTTCAGAGAAAATTAGATTCAGACAGAACAAAGTCAAAATTCCGCTGTGGGTACAACATTTTATTATCCATATATAAAATTTAATTAATAATTAAGCTGCTGAAAATTTAAAAGGATCTAAATTATAAAAAATCTAGACAGTATTGAAAATTTAGAACTATCTATCAAAGTCTGCACGTTCCATGCCCCTAATCTTAATAATTTCGTTCGTTCTATTATCTTTAGTCGTTTTCTACTTCAATGCCAAGTCTCTTTCATCCAATGTTTTTTTTCTTTGCATTTTGCAAACTTTTCCTAAGGTTTTGCTTTCTTTTCCTTCTTCGCTTAGCTCTTTTCTTTCTTTTAGTTAAACATTTTGTCGTTTGTGGACAACTAGCTGATGCCCGCGACTTTATCCTCATAGAAACACCTTTTTTCCTTTTCCAGTCGTTAGGATATTAATTTTTCAGGATCTCCTTGTATTCCATTCCTGGTTTTTTCTCCTTGGTTGCAGAATAACCAAGTTTATTTATTTATCTGTTTTAGAGCTTCAATGTTATAAACTTTATAGGCTAATTAAATTAAAACACTGGATAATTCTCTGTTTCAATCCCTTGAAGAACGTTTTTAAAACACTTTAAACACTTTTTTATATAACTAAGAACTTGAACACCAAATTTCATATCTCCAACTTAAAAATTGATGCAAATTACACATTTTATTGAATGTAGAACACAATAGCATGTTTGTAAAATGTTCTCGATTGTTTTTCGCTGAAGGACAAAAATTACTATTTTATATTATCAATTAACTTTTATCAGAAGGACAAAACTTCAATAATTTGTAACATTATTCTTTTTATTCAACAGTTTTTCACTCCTTTGTCTCTTTCGGTGCTATTTAAAAAAAAAGTTCAAAAAATCATTACCGGAAAAAAGTTACACGTAAATCCAAGACATGGTCTATCTGTGGGCCAAATTTCATCTAAATCCGTTCACCCGTTGGAGTTTTCACAAACTTTCCAATTTATATATACTACCTAGATGGAAAATGCAACACCCAGAAATAGTGAATATATTTTGAAGAATTTTGGTACAGTAATTGGGTCTTAATTAGAGATAAAATGATGACAATTTGAAAGAAATATCTGAAGAAAATACCCGTATCTTTTAGATTATTTCTTATTCGAACATACATTTCTTTTTATTCTTGACGATCAGTTATCATAAATAATTTGAGTATATCGCAGTATTTAAAGTGAATTAGTGCTACACTATGTCTCCAGTACGAAGACTGGCCCATTATCAGCACGTAGCTCAATTTGAAAGAGGGCGTATTATCGGAATGCGAGAAACATATAGGGCTATCGCTCATCGTATGGGACGAAATGTAGCCCCTGTGTTACGGTGTTGTCGTGCCTGGTTTGAAGAAGGAAGTCACTAGCGTTTTAGGGTTACTGGTCCAAGGACTACAGATCGACAAGATCGCTATCTTCGATTTTTGGCCCTTAGAGATCGATTTTCGACAACTCGTGAGGTAGCAAATGCTTGGTACGACGCAGTAGGAAGACCAATTGCAATGTCATCAATTTACGGGCGAATAAGGTCATTTGGGATACGATCCTACCGTCCACATTTAGTATTGTCTTTCACTCCAATTCATCGACGCCAGCGATTGGCCTGGTGTAAAGAGAGAATTGACTGGGATGAGCAGTGGAACTCAGTCATCTTCAGTGACGAATCCCGCTTTTGTCTTGGGATGCACGACGGTCGGCGAAGAGTCCGGAGACTTCGAGGCGAAAGACGCAATTTTGTCTTTTCTGTTGAAAGGCACGTAGCAAGAACTGTTGGTGTTATGGTGTGGGGAGCGATTTGTCATGGAAGCAGGTCTCGACTACTCTTTATTCAGGGAAACATGACAGCAGTTCGCCATGTTCGGGAGATTTTGCGGCCTGTTGTGGTGCCTTGCTTTCGAACTGCAAATAATGCTCTGTTTCAACAAGATAATGCGCGGCCGCATATTGCCAACATTAGTAGAGACTTCCTAGATGAGTCTCAGGTGGATTTACTTCCCTGGCCGCCGAGATCTCCTGATCTATCCCCGATCGAGCACTCGTGGGATTTATCCCCGATCGAGCGCTTATGGGATTTAACGTTCCCCAAGACGACATTGACCATCTGATTAGAAGTATGCCTCTACGCGTCTGGGAGTGTATAGAATCTCGAGGCGGTCCAACCCATTGCTGAGCGAACTTTTTAACACATGGACCAATGGTACTGAAATTTTCATCATTTTATGTTTAATTATAACCTAATTACTGTACCAAATTTCTTCAAAATATATTCACTATTTCTGGGTGTTGCATTTTCCATCACAAGCAGTATATTTGTAGGATTTGTAGCGCAGGTAAGCTTTTTGCCCTTTCTATAGATTTAAATAATGTAGACCCAAACTTAGCTTTGAATTATTTAAGCTAAATTTATGCTAATGGTTTTATACATATTTCGCGTCGTTACGATTTTTTAATTGCCGAGTTCAGAACTTTCTCCCGGGCGAAGAAGGGTAATTTGCTATAAAAAGAATAAAAAGAGTAGCTACTAACCGACGTAGAATTCAATTTCAAACTGAAAATACGAGGGTTTTAAGGCCTCTAAAATTGAAATAATACTCCACATAAAATATTTGCTGGTTAGTTTGACGGTTTCGAGTTATTTGCCAATAGAAAATGTGGAATCAATTTTATATAAATCAATTTATGACACACTTACTTTTAACAGTTGAAAAAAGAAAGAACATTTTTAACTCAACTATCTCAGGTTTAAAAAAAAAGAGATTTTGTTGTGGTTTATCTCACTACCGTTATGCTTACGCAAGCATTAGCGCGTAGCAAAAGAACCCCTGCAAAATTATTTTATGGGCGAAATTTTTAATGAAATATAACTCAGAAATAGTTTGCAAAACTCTTCGTATTTTTTTTCAATTAAAGCGCCCTTGACGTAGAAATCTCTGTGGGACACATTAACGACATTTCTCTATCGACATTAAACTTCGTCGGACATAAAACATAATCTGGGCGTTAAAAGTGTCCTTTTCCTTTTAATATGTCATCTTTGAAATAATGACCATCAGTGTATATGAGTTTGCCTGACCAAATTTATTGTCAATAAACGTAACGTATAACACGATTTCATTTTTAATTCTGTGATAAGTGCCTACAATTTTTGTGATATTAATATAATATAATCGTAAAGTGAGTTTTGGTTGTAATTCGATTTTTTTCATATTCTTTACATGTTTTCAAATTTGCGTTTACGTAGTTCTCATATAATTAACATTATCGAAAAAAGTAAATTATTACTCCTATTATTACATTTATTACAAAATTATCAAGTTTGCCAATTTGTGTCTCGATATCGGTACTATTGAGAACGAATAGTATTAAATACGCATTGTCATTAGTCTTAGCCGACATTATCAATATCATAATAGCGTTTTAGTGTTGAATAATGTGTTAAGTATAGGTAATTCTTCATGTTTTATCTCTAAAGCCTTCGAGCATTTTAAATATCTGCCTAGACAATACCTAATAAATTTAACTAATGAACTGCTACTTTAGTTTATGCACTAACTGATTATAACAGTACTTTTATCACAACTTTTTTTTTTTAATTTTCCAAAGTTTCGTACCTATGCAACATTGTCATTGCCTTTTTGGGCCATTTAAAATCAATATTCTCAAAATTAGTTACTAAAGAATATATAACTTAAAAATTATAAAGAGTATCGAAGATTACAGAAGTGAGAATGTTAACGAGTCTAATAAACTCAAGATGGATATAAAATTTCAGAAGCTTCTGATAATTTAAGAGAATCCAAAAAAAACGAAGAATCTAAAAAATTCGGAAAAGAATTATACAGATGACCTCAAGGTTCTAACATAGACAAATTAAAAAAAAAAAAAAAACATCTCAAGATGTGAAGAATTACGAAAATTTCAAAAATCTATAGACTAAATCTAGAAAATTTGAGGCTACAGAATTAGAAAGAAGACCAAATACACGACAACAATCCAAATTCTCTGTTGTTAGTCCACAGCAAATATTAGGTAACCTTTCCAGCAACTCCTAAAACTTCAGACGTCACTCAAAAATGAGGAAAAACAGTCTTAATTACTGCGCCAACACACTGAAAGAAACGATTTAAAAGTGGAGCTCGCGGAAGACAGTAAACAAAAAAGAATGAAATCAGACATTTGCAGTTAAAGAAGGCGCGAAAGGAAGACAAAAAAAAGTAGTCATAACAAAAAAGAAAATGATGGGCAATCGCAGATCATCCGACAGCGACACCGATACTGACACTGAAAATATCCTTTACTTGTACTGCAGTGGCTTTATTTGGATTCTAATAAAGGTTGGGCTGTTTTCAAGTTCTAGATTTTCGTTAGATACTTTTTAATTCTTTTGTGAAATTTTGAATTTCTTTTCCCTTCTTTGAATTGTTTTGGTGCTTTTAGGAACAGTTTTTTATACAAAATTACGTACCAGAGAGACCGCAATTTATTAATGAATAGACCCAACAATTAAACAGAAAAAGAATAATTAAAAATAACATAGGAAGCCATAAAAAAAAGTTTCAGGAACAAAACTGAATCAAGAGGCATTAAAACTGAATCAATAAAAAATGAAACAGAATCTTTGCATTTTGAAATTGTTTAAAATTCATTGGATATTTTCTATTCTTTGTAGCACTAGAGCTCTTTGGAGTCTTTCTATCAAGTGGGTCGTGAGAGTAAAAACGTATGTCATCTTATAACACCATATATAAAAAAATGACAGACCAAACAAGGTTAAAGTGTCAAAATGTTACTAAGATTAATTGATAAGACGCCATACGTTTTTTCTTTCACGACCCACTTGGATTGCTCTGTATGTTGGATTTATTAGACTTTCATATTTTTTTTATTAATTTTCTAGGTTGATTAGATTTGTCCAATTATTATCTCTTTTATCGATTTGAATTTTTAATTCTTCAGATTCGTCTAGATTTTCGATATGAACTTTTTCTAGATAGTCTGCAGCATCTTCTAAATTCCCTGAATTCGTTAGATTTTTCAAATTGTTTTTGGAATCTCTAGATGGAGTTTTTCTTTCCATCAGGTCTTTTGGCGAAAAAGACGATTTATGTATTAAGCCTAAGCAAATCCAATATTTTTCCTTTGCTGATAAGGGTATATACTGACGTTATGTTTAGGATTTTATCGAAAAAATTTTATTGCCTTCAAACAAATACTAACCTCTAAATTTATTGAAAGCGAATAGATTAACAATTCGACAACAGTAATCATTTCATCAGTGAGAATTTTTTTTGAAACAAAAAAAATATTTGAACTTTGAATGAAAACCATAAACAGACTTCATGAGAAGACAAAGTTAACGCCGCTTTTGGGTCAGATTTTGAGACGCAAATTTCAAAAGTTTAAGATAAAGTTTAAGAAAGCCATCAGTAGATCGTTTTTGTTTTATCAAAAAAGACAAATTTTCCAAAAGAAAATTTTGTTAGTTCAAAGGTGATCAGATTTTGCACGAAGATAATGGTTGATCTAAACTGATAGAGACGAAACATATGCCACAAAAATATAAAGTTGCAAACTATGCAACAAGGTAAACAAATGCAAGATACGCAACCGCATCTTTGTATTTTTTGATCTGAATCGCCTCGTTGCAAAATGAGATATTTTGAACTCATCATGGTTTCTAGTTCTTTTAATTTTGTTAGCGACACCGATACTGACACTGAAAATATCCTTTACTTGTACCGCAGTGGCTTTATTTGGATTCTAATAAAGGTTGGGCTGGATGTTCTATATGTGGCAATTGGACACATTGTTCCTGTACTGGTGTGTATGATGAGGACGATGAAGCAACGTTCATCTGCGAATACTGTAAACAGTAGGGGAATTGCTATTAACCCATTTTGTCTTCTAAGGGTACCCCATCTTGACTTCTATAGATACCCCATCTTGTCTTCCATAGGTACCCCATCTTGTCCTCTATAAATACCCCATCTTGTCTTCTATCGATACCCCATCTTGTCCCCTAGGGGTATCGCATCTTATCTTCTAGGGGTACCCTATCTTATCCTAACCAGAGGGCAAAATTTATATTTAAAACAATTAAATTGTGCTATAATTGTTCCTAAAATGATAGAAATCTTAAAGACTGATTACCAAACAAAATTATAAAAATAAAAAATGTTATGAGTACAATGGTTTCAGTTTTATTGCTTTTTAAAGGTTAAGTACCCCATCTTGCCCGCATCTTACCTACATCTTACCTACCTACATATTTTTTATTCCAGAAGCAAAACATAAGTGATTTTCCATTTGAAACGATGTTAAAGGGCTGATTAAAAATATATATTTATGGCGACACCTGCTTATAATTAATGGGTACTTTTAAGGTCATTCTTGCCTTAAATGCTGAATGAATTCAAAGATCATAAATCGGAAGGTATCAAAAAAATCTAAAATATAAAGCATCTAGACTATTGAAAATGTGGAACTTCAAGAAGAATTTAAAAAGTTTAACAATATAAAAGATTTAGAGAACATAAAAAATTTGAGGTCTTTGAAGAATATAGATAGAATAAAACAATGCAAAAAAAAATGAAAACAAATATAAATAATCTGAATAGAATATGAAAACTTTAAAGAATGCAGAGCTTGTCCAAAATGTAGACAATCAAAGCGTTAAATGAATATAAAAAATTACTAAGACTGTAAAGCTTCTAAAGAAGGCAGAATCTCCAAGCACAAACATTAAACAGAATCTAAAGAATCCAAAAATTTTAAAGTAAAAATAAATAATCTCGAAATCTAAAGCCTCCAGAAAATAGAAAGCATTCAATGATCATAAAAACAACAAAAAGTCAAAAGCATGCAAAAGATTCAAAAAGGTACAAAAAATACACTTGGATCCAAGGAAATTTAAAAAGAAAATGAAAATTTTTGCAGAATTTAGAGCGTATAAAAGAATAAAAATTCCAAACCAATTTGATGTAAATTCTAGAATAAAATTACTTTAAAAACGTTTCCAGAGAATTTAAAAAAATAATAGCAACCAATTCAAACCATCTATATGTATTAAAATGGAATCTAGAAAACATGGAAATCAAAATAATTTATAAAATGTGAAAAACTTTAAATATTAAAGAGGTCTATAGTGATTTAAGAGGTCCATGCATAAAACGAATCTAAAACAATGAAAACTTTCGATGAATACAAGAGTTTCAAAATCAATTTGAAAGATTTTAAAAATCGAAAAAATTCAGTTGTAAATTAAAAAAAAACAATACCAAAAAAATTAAAGGCACTAAAATATAAAGAGTTGCTAAAAGTTATAAGAAGAAGAAAAAAAGTAAAAAACCGAAACTAACCAAACAATCCAAGAAACTGTAGAAAGATCTAGAAATTTTAATTTTAATACAGGAAATCTGAATACTTCAATGAATCTTGAAAAGCAATAAAAGTGCAAAAAAAACTATAAAAGAAAAACAAACATCTTCCAAAAAAGAAAAATTAAAAATCTAGAGAATTTCAAAAGTCTAGAAAGCTAAAATGATCTAAAAAATGGAAAAAACCTAAAGCATCCGAAAGAATCTGAACATTCTAAAGAAAACTAACGAATCAATGTAAACAAAATGACAAAAAAAATCAAGATATAAATGGTACTATTATAAACAATATAGAAAAACTGAGTATTTACTTCAAAAAATCCAAAATACAATGCAAAGATAAGATCAACAAGAAATAAAAAATAAAAAAGAAATAGAAGAATCTGAGAAACATCCAAAGCATCGAAAGAATGCAAGGACAATTTGAAGAATGTAAAGAACCTGTGAAATCTGAATAATTTACAGAATTCAAAGGATCTAAGCAAAACAAATACTTCAAAGGTTTTAAAGGATGTGAGCGAACAAAAATGTGCGGAATAAAATTAGAATAGATTAGATAACATGAAGAATATAAAAGGATGCAAAAGTTTCTAGCTATTCAGAAAAAACCTACTAGTGTAAACAAATTCAGCTTTTTTGGAAATCTTTTTTTAATTTCTAAAATCTTGCAAATATAGCTAATAGACTGCCTTGTGTCTTTTGCTGCAGCAGCTATTAACGTAACATGTAATATAAAAAAAAGCAATAATAAAAAATAAAAAAAGAATTCATAAAGCCACACTAGGACGACTTTGTAAGAATTTCTCACCCTGTAAATAAATGTTCCACTATTTCTTGTAAACTTTGTTTGGACAGTTTTTGCTCCGATTTGAATATTTAATGAAGATTCTAAAAATGTGTTCATCTTCACAAATATTTTAAGAGTACAAATAATCTACATCTACTCATCTGTAGTTATTGTAAAATTGATGGTATTCAAAATTACGATATTCAAATCTTAGTTAATTTTTGATATTTTAGTATTTTTTTTTATTTTGATTGACGTTTTATTTTAATATCTTAGAAAATGAGTTATCGCTTGCATCTTACCGGTATATCCAAAAAAAACAGCAAAGTCATGATATCTTGAGTGTTCTAGAAATCGCCTGGTCTAAGGAGTACAGATGGTTTAGGATGCCACGAAACGTTTTGATATGATTTATTTTTAAGGACAGATGGATCGCAAAGCTTGAATCATATAGTGGCGGTCCAGTACCGCAGTGACCACCCAAATGCAACATGTATACAACGAGTGGCTTAATACAACCGGAACTATAGTAAAAATAAGTAATCTATTAAACAGTACGATATAGGACAACTTTAACCATCAAGTGAAAATTGTTAATGCAAGTTAATTGTTACAGAATTTTTGTTATAAACATATTTTCCATCTTTGATTTTAAATTCAGTATGCGAGAACGAATAAGAACTCCCTGCACACGTAGACGAAGAAGCTGCAGGGGCAGTGAATAAAGTTATTGCCTCAATGTATACTGAGCATTGCTTTCGCTACTCTGCAGCTACGATGTTGGCAAACACGGTGCTGATCATGTCACCGTTAAACGAATAGGCGGATGGAAATCATCTTTGGTAGCAGAAAACTATACTGAACTATCCGTATAAAAAATTACCGTTTTTGATCAGATTCTTTGCGAAAATCTGAGCACAGCCACGAGTACAGTGCAGGTAACCCACAAAACTATCAACGCAAGTTCTATTTCTAAAATAAATGTTCCTGGGAGCATCAGTTGTACCAATAATGTTCCAATTAATGCATACTGATAATATACCGAAGTTTAATAAAAGTTGGTGTTTTTTCTTCTCTTGATGTGTATTATTTTAATTACCTTTGAGGTTAAAGTACAAGTTAGCTTTGCATTTTGAGACGGATAAAGCACACTTCGCAAATAATATTTTACTATTACATTGTCATAGTAACAGTGAACTGTACTTTTAAGATTACAAAGGTCATATTAATAGTAGTACTTACCCTAGCTTCATGTATTCTATGTTCCGCAGAATGAAGAATAATAGTTAGAACAACAATAACGAAGAAAAGAGTTGCTACTAGAACTAGAAGAGCCTTTTCGAGCATGGTCCTCTGCCTCCAGATACTAGTCCCCGCATGGTACCTTATATGGGTGGCACTGGTACTTATGCCTTCTGTTAACTGTACACTATTTACACTGTCATCATCTGTAAAATCTGCGTGTGTATACCTCGTCATCTGTAAAACACACAATTAAATAGTACCAATACTTTGACATATTGTTTTGACAAGTCAACATCATAACTGTCAAAACAATTTGACATATCAACAAGGCACCTTGATGCAATCACGAAGAATACACTACTGAATTATTTATAAAAATCAGACGAACGTATTTTGCGTAATAACGAATGTCATTCCACGTAAAAGTGACGTAAATAGAGAAGCCATTGTATGTAAACTAATTAACGTTAATTAAAGTGGACGAGTACAACATCGACCTTCAGGACTGCCACCCTTAATCAGAAAACATTTTCTGAAGATAGTAAACATGGCGTGGAAAATTAATGTTGTTATGATGGCAAACTGATTTTTTCTTCTAAAAATAAATCTAAGGGGATTCGATCAAACAGATTCTTTACTTAGACTGATATATTTATGTTAGAAACTGCTATTTTGACTTTTACGGCTGGTAGGAATGTTAATCTAAGCGTATTTTAGTGAAGTGCAGTTATCGGATCAATAATTGTGACCCCGCAAAATAAACTGATGAAGTGTTGAGATAGGAATGGCCAGGGATCAGATTACATTAAATTAAAAGGGCGACAGCGAGAAAGTTAGCTATGGATATAAAGTTATATTTTCCAGAAATATCTGTTATCTAGCAGATAATTTTTATCAATATTAAAATTAGATGCAGTGCCATAAGCTTACAAACTGAGTTAATTGCGTCGGCGTTTTGCGTGATTATCAAAGTTCATTTAGGAGTGAATGTGTCAGATGTAAAAAAAATACATATATACAGAGTGGATTATAAACAATCTTAAACCGGACATACAGTTCTGCCTTCTAGGACGAGTAATCTGAAACAAAACAATTAATCCAATTGATTGTACTAGCCAGTGGCAGACTGTTATTTTCAGACTGAAAATTTTATTTTCTCACATTTTTGCATGCTACTGTAACATTCTCATATTCTTAGAACAAACGTGGAAAGCGCTTTTAGTTAGTTAAAAATTTAAACGCGAGTTGGTAGCCTTGCACGTTAACAGAAAGACAGAAAACAGATTATTGAAGATATTTATGCAGGTCTGTTAGTTAAGATTTTCGTCAACAAAATCTAAGGAATCTAAAAAATTAATGTCCGGGCACAGAAAATATCTGGCTCTTCGACAAAAAATTTTAATGGACGTCTATTTCTTGTTAAATTTTAAGACGGAGTGTGCCAGCGACAAATAGTTAGCACCAAATATTAAACGCTGAAAATGTAAATGGTCATTGTCTGCCTCGAACTTCTGCTACTTTCCTTGTAGATGGTGAAGGCAATATTATTTGTCTCAAGAGACACGGAAGGATCACATATCTCACTCTTTTGCAGGTTTAAGATTAATTGTTTTTTTGTGTTAAAATTTTTATATCGTCGGAATGCTCTTCTTTATATTTTTTTGTGTCCTTACATTTTCTTTACATTTTTTAGTCGATTTCTTCAATCCTTCTGTTATCCACATTTCTTGTTTTTAAGATCTAGATTTTTGATTGAGTGGAGACTTTTTTAAATTTTAAATTCCTTATGTGGAGTACATGCTCTGCATTATTTATTTTCTTTAAATTCTATTCTTTCTTTCCGTCTTCTAAATTCCCTAGATTTTTTACATTTTTCTTATCACCTGTAGAATTCCTGCTTTTTATTCCGTTAGACGCTTTGGCAACCGATTTTCTAGATTTCTTTGGAATCTGTGAATTTTTTGATTTATGTAAACTCTTTGATACGATTTATGTACAGTTCCAAGCAAATATTTTTTTCTTTTGCCGCTAAAGAGGCAATGATTGATTTGGATTTTGATCATTCAAATTCTGTTTTCAAGTTCTTCTAGATTTTCGTTAGATACTTTTTAATTCTTTTGTGAAATTTTGAATTTCTTTTCACTTCTTTGAATTGTTTTGGTGTTTTATATTTTTTCATTTATTTGAATTTTCTAAATTATCAAAATTCTTTAGAGTTCAAGAAAAAACAACTTTCACTTTATCTCAGTCGACATAGGAACAGTTTAACAACAATTAAACAGAAAAAGAATAATTAAAAATAACATAGGAAGCCATAAAAAAAAGTTTAAGGAACAAAAGTGAATCAGGAGGCATTAAAACTGAATCAATAACAGATGAAACAGAATCTTTGCACTTTGAGATTGTTTAAAATTCATTGGATATTTTTTATTCTTTGTATGACTGGAGCTCTTTGGAAAGTCTTTCTATCAAGTGGGTCGTGAGAGTAAAAACGTATGTCATCTTATAACACCAAATATAAAAAAATGACAAACCAAACAAGGTTCAAGTGTCAAAATGTTACTAAGATTAATTAATAAGACGCCATACGTTTTTCTTTCATGACCCACTTGGATTGCTCTGTATATTGGATTCATTTGACTTTCATATATTTTTTTTATTTTCTAGGTTGATTAGATTTGTCCAATTATCATCTCTTTTATCGATTTGAATTTTTAATTCTTCAGATTCGTCTAGATTTTTGATATGAACTTTTTCTAGATAGTCTGCAGCATCTTCTAAATGCCCTGAATTCGTTACATTTTTCAAATTGTTTTTAGAATCTCTAGATGGAATTTTTCTTTCCATCGGGTCTTTTGGCAAAAAACACGATTTATGTATTAACCCGAAGCAAATTCAATATTTTTTCCTTTGCTGATAAGGATACATACTGACGTTATGTTTAGGATTTTATCGAAAAATTTTTATTGCCTTCAAACAAATACTAACCTCTAAATTTATTGAAAGTGAATAGATTAACAATTCGACAACAGTAATCATTTCATTTGCGAGAAATTTTTTTGAAACAAAAAAAATATTTGAACTTTGAATGAAAACCATAAACAGACTTCATGAGAAGACAAAGTCAACACCGCTTTTGGGTCAGATTTGGAGACGCAAACTTGAGAAGTTTAAGATAAAGTTTAAGAAAGCCTTCAGTAGATCGTATTTGTTTTATCAAAAAAGACAAATTTTCCAAAAGAAAATTTTATTAGTTCAAAGGTGATCAGATTTTGCACGAAGATAGTGGTTGATCTAAACTGATAAAGAGACGAAACATATGCCACAAAAATATAAAGTTGCAAACTATGCAACAAGGTAAACAAATGCAAGATATGCAACCGCATCTTTGTATTTTTTGATCTGAATCGCCTCGTCGCAAAATGAGATATTTTGAACTCATCATGGTTTCTAGTTCTTTTAATTTTGTTAAATTCCATCCATATTTATTCTTAACTGCACTTAATCATATTTCCTAAATGTTGTAGATCTCGTAGGATTTCTTAAAATGTTAAAACATTTTAGGTGCTCTGGATGTTCTGGATGCTCTGGATTTCCGACATTCTTTAGACTTGGATTTTTGTATTTTATATACTACGTTTAGAGTGTGGCAGTCTTAGACTTTTGATCCCTTAAATGTATCGGATTCTTTAGATATGCAATAAATATGTTGTATACTTGCAAAAATGCCAACTCCTTACACGCAGGAGAAGGGCGGTTTCTCCCTTTGTAAACGGAAGGCAGTAGTACCGTGGCTGTTGTTCTGACAACGAAGTCTTGCTACTCTGTGAGATTGTATATTTTAATTTCAAATTATACAGTTCAACAAGAAAGAAGGTTTTATCATTTGGGCCTTCGAACACATCACCGGATTAGCAAACCCAACATACGTTTTGATTTTACATTCTTAGATCTGTTCAATTATTCAGTATATGAGAATGTACTCTACATCTTTTAAATCTTCGATACTCTCTTACCATTTTTAGATTTTTTGGTTGTTAATTTTGTTAATAATGTTATTTTTTTAATCCCTTAGTCTGTTGGGTTCTTTACATTCTTTAGATTTTTCAAATTATCTTTACAATCAACGATCCCTTCGATATTTTTTCTTTGTATTCTCGTATGGGTTTAGATTTTGGATTCTTTATGTATGATCCACTTTCTATGTTCTCAAGATCTACCAGATTTTTGAAACTCCTTCATTCTTTGTGATATCTTTCGATCGTTTTGGATTTTTTCATTTCTTTGTATTTTTTAGACTCTTTGGATCGTTTGAACCTTATATATATTATATATATATATATATATATATATATATATATATGGGTGGGTCATACTTCCATTTCTTCAAATTCTCTAAATTCTCTGGATCCTATGAACCTTTTATATATATTGTAATGTAAATGTAATATATATATATATATATATATATAAAATTTTAGAATTTAGAATTTTTTAAAATAATTTTCCCATTTCAGTTTGACGTACTCTATTGCATCGAGTTCAGTTAGTGCGCAATTTTTGGTACAGCCAATATAGAAAAAAGCATTAACAATAAAATGACAGTTGGTCCCTGCATGTAGCGGTTTTTCTACATCAAATGGACATTTTATCAAAATCATCACTATCATTTAATTATTTTATTTATTCCAATATAGTTATTTATTATATATATATTATACCGGGTGATTCAGTTTGGTGTTCGCGCCCCTATATCTCCATTATTTAAAAAAAATACCTATAACAAACTATATACTTATTTAAATCGCCTGTTAAACTACAATAGATGACGTTTCCATTTCAACTTTGTGATGACATGTGTCAAAATTACGACAGTCAATTTTTTTTTTCAAATGGTAGCCTATACTTTTTATTGCTTATTCTTGTAGAGGTTTCTTTTCTACATTCGACTACCTAAAAACGTGTTCTCTTGAATAAGAAAAATCGAAGAAAAAAAAATGATATAATTTTGTTAAGTATTTCATTAAGATAGTCATGGAAACAATTGAATTTTGGCATTGTACGTCAAGTAAAATGTGTGCAATTTTTTGCGTTGCTTTTAATTGTTAAATTACAATTAGATACCTATAAAATGGCAGTTTACTCTAATCAAGAAAAGTTAGAGATGATTTTAATTTATGGAGAAGGCCGAAGAAATAGTACAGCTTCCAAGCGCTTGTATCATGCTCGCTTTCCAAATAGGCCAGTTCCATCAGATAAAATGTTTGCAAAATTGGCAAAACATTTGAGCGAACTGCCCTTGTATAGGTATCTAATTGTAATTTAACAATTAAAAGCAACGCTACAAAAAATTGCACACTTTTTACTTGACGTACAATGCCAAAATTCAATTGTTTCCATGACCATCTTAATAAAATACTTAACAAAATTATATCATTTTTTTTCTTCGATTTTTTTTATTCAAGAGAACACGTTTTTAGGTAGTCGAATGTAGAAAATAAACCTCTACAAGAATAAGCAATAAAAAGTAAAGTCTATCATTTGAAAAAAAATTGATCGTCATAATTTTGACACATGTCATCACAAAGTTGAAATGGAAACGTCATCTAATGTAGTTTAACAGGCGATTTAAATAAGTATATAGTTTGTTATAGATATTTTTTTTAAATAAAGGAGATATAGGAGCGCGAACACCAAACTGAATCACCCGGTATATTAGGGTGGGTCAAAAAAATCGATTATTTTTATTTTGACTTCTGATACTGAAAAACTAGTTCCTAGGCATCTCCAGAAAATACTCTGCAACGATGAGCTCTTAATTTTAATAGGGAGATCATTCTCATTACAGTTTTGCATATTTTTCTCAGTCTCATACAAAAAAATTCATATCTCACCATTCGTTTATCGTACAGTAAAACTCTCCAAAAGTTTTCTGTAGGAAATTGAGCGCTCTACAAATATGGTCTCTTATACTTTTTTGATAAATCTAACCATTAAATAGATATTCAAGGTCAAAGATTGATGAATTTTAAGAAGAATAACTTTTTTGTTTTGAATTTTCTAAGTTACTGAAAAAAAAAATTGATAATTGAGCTTCTACTGATTCTACCGGAAATTGAACGCTCTACAAAAAAGGTCTCTTGTTATTTTTCGATAACTCTAACCATTCAGAAGATATTCGCAATGCATACTGCTATTTTTAGTTTCTTAATGATTATTTTCAATCAATTCGTTTATCGTTATCGATAACTTTTGGAGAGTTTTACTGTACGATAAACGAACGGTGAGATATGAATTTTTTATATGAGACTGAGAAAAATATGCAAAACTGTAATGAGACTGATCTCCCTATTAAAATTGAGAGCTCATCGTTGCAGAGAATTTTGTGGAGATGCCTGGGAACCAGTTTTTCAGAATCAGAAGTCAAAATAAACTGCCTCTATCCACTGCAGTTTTGATTCCTTTAGATCCTGCGCTAGCTTCAAATTCTCCAAATTTTCTAAATGTTTCAATCTTCAGAACTATTGATTTGTAAATCAATAACAGACGAAGGATATTGAAAGGTTCTTCTCTTTAGATGTAGAACAAAGCTCGTAGATAACGCCAAAATTGGACAGGTAAATTTCTGACAACGAAATTGATCGTAAGAGACTGCCCAACGCTTTAGAAACCAGAATTTTTCGATAAGCTGGCATTTTTTATTTTATGTTGGTAATAAAACAATTCCTTGATATTAATATCATTTTTTCAAAACCGACTCATTCACCTTAAATTTAATTCTACAAAAAAAGATTTTGAAAATGACTGTCTGATAAAATTAGATTCAGTACGAGATAACTTCAATGAATAACAAAAGGAGCAAAAATTTTCCTTTCTTTTTTTACTTTCAATTAAGCAGATCGAATTTAAAAAATATATCAAAATTGATATGAGTGAACCAATTTAAACCACATATGTTTCTAGGAAAACATTTGATTATCAGATATGAGTAGACTCACCCTGTAATCACCAAGTGGATAAAATTGTTCATTCTTCTTGTGTATGCTGGATCCAAGAACTTTAATTTCTTGTTGTAAGTTGGAAAAAGTTTGTGAAAGTTTTTTTGTAGTATATCTCACACGTGTTCTATGGAGATGGAAACTTTCCACCAGCAGAAAACGTTAAAGTAAGTGAAAGAAACCATCAATCGATCTAAAGAAATGGATGAATGCTATTCTGAAGGAAATTTGAAAAATCCCAAAATCCAGAGAATTGAGGAGAAATACAAAATCATCCAAATAATTCAAAATATTTAAACGATCAATACAGAAGTTAACATTAATAATGCGTTGCCCCGCCTTGGTGCTCTCACAATTCCCTAACACGTCATAGCATTGAATTGATGAAGTCAATTTCCTCCAGGGGAAATCTTTTCCACTACAGTTTTTTATTCATTTAGATCCTGGGATAGCTTCAGATTTTCGGAATTTTAGATTTTTATTACTCTTATATTTGTTTATGGTTCTTGTGAAATGTTAAAACTATGGATCTTTTGTCGCCTTTTTGGGTTTTGAGATCTGTGTAGATTTTCAAAAATCTTGACATTGGATTTGGATTTTTAGATTTTACAGACCACGTTTAGAACTTAAATCTCTTTCAATCTTAAATTTTTGATACTTTAAATGTACCGCATTATTTGGAAAAATATTTTAATTCAAAATTCTTAGATCTTTTTAGTTATTCAGTTCTCTATATCCT
The DNA here is from genome assembly GCA_030157275.1 of Cynaeus angustus. Lineage (NCBI taxonomy): Eukaryota > Metazoa > Arthropoda > Insecta > Coleoptera > Tenebrionidae > Cynaeus > Cynaeus angustus. The sequence continues at coordinate 13,978,629 of CM058065.1, forward strand.
TTAGATTTCCGATATTCACTTGATATTTTTAGTTTTTTTTTGTTCTTTGGATTCCTTGTGATTTTCTTGGATTAATTTTTTTAATCGCTTAGTACTTTGAGTTCTTCAAACTCTTAAAATTATTTGATTTTTTTTTAGATTATAGATTCTCTCGTTCATATAAATGGGCTTTACAATCTTTGGATCCCTTCAATCCTGTGGATGCTTTTTCTTTGGATCTTCGTATTGATCCAGATGGATTCTGGAGTTTTTGAGTTATCCACTTTCTGTTTTCTATTTCAAACTCTTTCATTCTTCTTGATATCTTTCTATCCTTTTGATTTCCTTGAATTCTTTAGATTCTTTGGATAGTGTGAAGCTTAACATTCTTTCATTTCTTCAAATCTTCTAAAAGATTTTTGACATTACTTCTATCTACTGCAGTTTTTGTTTTCTTTTAGATCCTGCGCTTGCTTCAAATTCTCCGAATTTTTAAAATCTTCCGATCAAACTATTGATTTGTAGATCTGATGACGTTTGATAGACGGAAGATATTGAATGGTTTTTCTTTTTAGATGTAGACAATTTAGTTAAAGTGGCAAAGTATGAAGAAAAGTTTACGATGAAATTGGAAAAACTTGCAATATGAAATCAATCTCTACGGAATGAGATTTTCCCCGGAAAAAAAAATCAGAAAAAGTTGAAAGAGGAGTGAATTGTAGAAAAAAGGCAAAAAAGGGATTAATTTTTAAAAAAATCTAAGAATCTTCCACAACTTTTGGCTACTCCCAACTGGAAAATCATGTTATTGGATACAGTTAGGGCAAAAAAAACAGTTTTATCTTTTTGGTGCCAACTAGTCTACTAAAAACTGATGTTCAACAAATTATTTGATAATATCCGACGATTTATTTTGGGGCTGGCTGTTATATTGGTGTATGTATTCTTTTATCGCTTTATAAACAACATATGCTAGTAAAAGGGTCAGATATATTGATTCTGATAACAGAAGATAATTGATCTCCACGAATTTGCGATAACGTTTCGTCGAACAGAATTCGTTAGAGCTTACTAATTTAATAACGCCCAGTACACATAAACCAACGGCTTAAAACGAAAAATAAAAGTGAAAATGAATAAAAATTATCGTTATTAGCACTTGATACAATGTGTTGCAAAAAACCATAACAAACACGACATATTGACTTTGTAACATCGATAATGTTGACGGATGTGGCCATAAAAATCCCCCGCTTCCATCGTAAATTTCGCGAATACACTCTATAACTAACCAATTAATTTTTATTTCCAATCAAACAATTTGTCTATTCATGCCACAATTCCATTCAATAAAATATTTATGGATCTCAATTATGTATTTGCTATTTCGTCGAGGCCAACTACGACTAAATTGAACGAGCGCACCGGAAACCTCCCATCTTGATTATTACGCATCCGATAAAAAAAGATCAAACAAAAACAATCGACAATTGATTAAAACGTCGTGACGAAATCCGACCGTCCATGAAAAATAAAACACAACTTACGTTCAATCCTCGAACAAGACACAAATTTTATATTTTAAACAACACAAAACAAACAATGTAAACCGGTGAGCAGCGTCGTAGTCGACTTAGATAAAGTTAACAAAACACTGTCGGACCAAACCGGCGTCTCAGCGTTTTAAATTAAGAACACATGTTCGCAGTGACGTCAAAAATGGCGCTGCAACGCGGCGCCGCGACGAGGTTATGTCAAAAACTGACGTTTCGCATCGCAGTGGCCCTCTTATGTTTTCCGTTATCACTCGATTAAATAAGGAAATGACACTACCTTTGTATCGGTCGACATTTCGACGCTTGTGTGAACGAAGCTTAAGCTCGACTGTCGTCTAGGAAATTTGTTCGATTATCAGAACTCATAATGTTTTGTGCACACAAAAGATTGAAAGTAAATAATGCATACCTTGACACTCATCGCTTTTTTCTTACTTTGTCGTGGAAAAACACGTCAACACTGATTTTTTGGCACAGCAATGAAATTTCGTTCTGATGGAGTTACAAACACAAAGTCGACGCCCTGCGTTTAAAATTTGCGACGCCAGACGTCCTTCTGGGAGCCGATTATTGATTGGTGGGTTCACACGGTGAGAGTTTGCGGAAAATGAGTTGGAAAGGGACAGCGCGCGACGATTATCGACCCGGCGCGGGCTGTCGACGAAATTTAACACTAAATTTTCCGGAGTTTCCGCTGAAGAAAAAACCTACAATTCACTTCGGAAAAATAAAAGTTGATTTCAAATATATGTTGTGATACAGGAGCAGGAAAGAAGCGTGGTGCTTCACTGTGCTACTTTTGGATCTCTTCTATTTCCTCTATACATATGTCGCTGTCCAAGTAATGTTAATGTTCCGTAGTACACAAGCTGTTAACCCGGTGAGACCCCGACAACAAAACTCCCAGATAGCGTCAAATCTGAACGGGTATTTTCGTCAACTACGAAATTGACCTGACAGTGTCTTCTGTTGATAATAAAACAAAGTTTGTAAAAAAATCAAAAAAAATCAATAATGTGCAACAACATTAAAAAGTTTGCAACCCCATCTTTGGATTTTTCTCTTGATATTTTCTTTTTTTATAGTTTTTAGATTTACTTGGAATGTTCAAATTTTTTAGATCCTCTGGATGTTTTGTGTTCTGTACGTTTCATGATCCCTAAAAATCTTGACTTTCTTTGGATTTGGATTTTTGGATTTTACAGATCACGTCTAAAATGTGAATCTTTTATAATCTTAGACTTTTGATGCGGATTATTTTAATATGCACCGAAAATGTTTTAATTTAAATTCTTAGATTCTTCTTAGATCTCTTCAGTCATTATCTACATCCTTAGATTTTTGATATTCTCTTGTTATTTTTTAGATTTTTTTGTTTTTTTGGATTTATTGGGATCTTCTTAGGTTCATATATTTTTTTGTTACTTTGGGCTATTCAAATTCTTTAGACTATTCGATTTCTTTTTATATTATAGATTTTCTAGATTTGTTAAGTTTTCAGGTCGGTTTTCAATCCTTCGATTCCTTTAATCCCAAGGATGTTTTTTTGTATCCTCGTATTGATTTAGATTTTGGATTGTTCAGAGTTTTTATACTATCCACTTTCTATATTCTCAGAATCTTCCAGATTTTTGAAACTCCTTTATTCTTTGTGATATCTTTCGATCCTTTTGGCTTTTTTTCATTTCCTTGTATTCTTTAGATTCTTTGGATGGTTTGAAACTTTATATACTCTCATTTCTTCAAATTCTCTAAATTCCCTGGATCTTAAGATTTCTGATCTTAAGATCTTAAGATCCACTGCGGTTTTTGATTCCTTTAGATCCTGCGCTAGCTTCAAATTCTCCAAATTTTCTAAATGTTTCAATCTCCAGAACTGTTGATTTGTAAATCAATATCAGACGAAGGATATTGAAAGGTTTTTCTTTGCAGATGTGAAACAAAACTCGTAGATAACGCCAAAACTGGATGGGTAAATTTCACAACGATATTGATGGTAACAGACTGCCCAACGCTTTAGAAACCAGAATTGACTAATCGGAATCCACTTGTGCAAAGATTTTGATAAGCTGTCAAAACTATAAAAATACTTTTTTTCGATAATCTGGCATTTTTTATTTTCTGTTGGTAACAAAACAATTACTTGATACTTATATCATTTTTTTCAAAACCGACCACATACCTTAAATTTAATTCTACAAAAAAAATGTTTAAAAATGACTGACTGATAAAATTGGGTTTAATACGAGGTAACATCAATAATCAATTATCAAAAATTTTCCTCACTTATTTTTCATATTCAATTATATCGGATTATTTTTTTTATCAAAATTGATATAATTGAACCAATTTTAACGACATATGTTTCTGGGAAAACATTTGATCATCAGTTATGAGTAGACTCACCGTGTAATCAGCAAGTAGATAAAATTGTCCATTCCTCTTGTGTATGCTGGATCCAAGAACTTAACTTTCTTGTTGTGGGTTGGGAAAAGTTTGTGAAAGTTTTTCTTTAGTATATCTCACACGTGTTCTATCGAGATGGAAAATTTCCATTAGTTAAACGTTATAATAAATGAAAGAAACCAAGAAACCAAGAAATTGAGGAGAAATACAAAACCATCCAAATAATCCAGAATATCTAATCGATCAATACAGAAGTTAACATTAATAATGCGTTGCCCCGCCTTGGTGCTCTCACAATTCCCTAACACGTCATAGCATTGAGGTGATGAAGTTGTCAATTTCCTCCAGGAAAGTGATCCCCAAGAACTAATCCTATGCCATCTGCATTTGGTGTCGGAAATCTTCTAGCATTTGTGGAGGACGTAAATTACCCAATCGTCTGTCGATAATATCCCAAAAATGTTTGATAGGGGACAGGTCAGGAGATCTTGAAGGCCAAACAAGAAGACTGAGTTCAGCTTCTTCAAAATAAGCCAGAGTAACTCTGGCAATATGCGGCCGGGCATATCGTTTTCAACGACAATTTTCTATTAATGTGTGGGCTGGACTGCTGGGAAATCAATTAATCGGACTGTACATTGTACCTGCTCGTCTAACCGGTGCGGGATATCTAATTTTTTGCGGAACGTATTGTATGACCTTTTGGCCGACTACCGAGAAGAAGAGACATGTGGTTTTTACATGATGGAGTTCCACCACATTACGCTAAAATTGTTGCCAATTGATTAAACAATCATTTTCCTGGAAGATGGATAGGCAGAAATGGACCAGTGTAATGGCCACCTCGTTCACCGGACCTAAACTCTTGTGATTTTTTATTTGTGGGGACACATGAAACAGTTAGTGTACGCAACACCACTTAATACACTGGAAGAACTGACAGAACATATAAATGCTGTTGCTGACAGAAAAGATTCGATGGCTGGCACGACGAATTCAAGCCTGCATTGGCAACGAAGAGCATCATTTTGAGCTGTTCTTGTAAAGTAAGTACATTATTCCATTCCACCCACATATCATTTGTTATTGAATAATAATGATTAATACTTGTATTGGTGTTATTACTGACCTATGACACTGCTCATTTTCCCGTTGAGTTGTCACTGTTTTTTTGCTAGAGCGTTTTTTCGGACGATATTTGACTCCATGTTGACAAATAGGAGGACCGCTATTCGCAGTTTATCTATTGTTCATTTTATGTCTTTAAAATCATGTGCAAAATCACACGCTGGGGTGTTATTGCAATAATTACAAACATTTAAACTGGTGACAGAATTCGTCACATGGAACCAGTGGCGTAGCGTGGGTATCGGCTGCCCGGGGCGGAAGACAATTTTGCCGCCCTCTTTAGGTATTTCAATTTAATGTATACTATACATTATATACAATCATTATTTTGCATTATACAGGTTAGATTTTAAGTAAAAAAAGTTTATTTGTTTTACAATCACGTTTATTAATACAAAAATTCTTACTTTAACCATTGATATAACAGGTACATAAGTATTATTTAATCATGTCGGTCGTCGAGGTGAACCCTAATTTTAAGTAGGTAATAGTACCCCTTCAACTTATCTCTTCTCTTATTACGGTAAGATGCTCCACTTTCTTTTACTCATTTCATTTTTGATGCTAAATTTAAAAAAAATTGTAATGATAAAAGTTAGAGTTATAAAAGAAACTATCGAACATTTCAAAAACTAGATATATTTTACAGCACATCTATCTATAGGCAAAAATTTGAAAACCGTAAATATTTGTTCGGAACCCTGGGTATGCGAGTGTAAAACTCGTACATGGCCGGATTTTAATAAATTAAAGCGTGAACAATATATCAGACAGTCCAACATACAATTACATAAATAAAATATTTAATACTCACACAGTTGAATGTAGGTACACGTAACGGAGAATTCAAATTTTCACAAAGTTATCCAATAATTTCATAACCACTACACGTACTTATTTGCACAAAAATCACAGTTCCGAAACAGTGTGAACTAAACAACTGAAAATCCATGAATAAAACTTTCTTTGAATTGTCAAAGCATCACGTACTTTCTTAAAGGGACGTAATAAACAATATTGAACTTAATATATATGCAATAGAAGTCATTCTCGCTGTTTATAAGTCATAAACAATCCAATAGACGGTGTGGCCATTCGCTACAAAATATCATTCAAAGAAAGGGGATTCCCAGAATTCGTCACATAATAAGTAATAAAAATTCCGTGCTCTTTTCAATCGGTCCGAATTTATAGTTGCGTTAAAAATATGAAATGGTTCAAATATTTACAAAATATATTTTATTATTTACTGTGAAATTTTGCCGCCCCCTAAAAAGTGCCGCCCGTGGCGGGCCGCACCCCCGCCCCCTCTTCGCTACGCCACTGCATGGAACACCTTGTTTATTGCCATGTTTGCGAAAATTTGGTATTTTATTTTACCCTCCTTTAATACTTTAAGGTTAAAATTTTTGCATTCGTTCTCATAACCCGCTGTATGTTAAACACGTCAAAGTGACGAAAACCATCAACTGACCCGCACATCCGTAACTTCTTCTATAGTACACATTTTTTTTTTGCTGGAACTACTGAAGAAATAAAGATAAAACTTTAATCAATCTTTATTTATGATCATTTATTCTTGGTGTTATTCTACTTTTGTCACTCAGTATATATTACGTGGTAACAAAAAGAGGTCAAATTTGTCTTAGCCACAGTCATCGTGAAGGTATGTCGTAACTTTATTAGGAATAAGATCAGAGACAATAACAGTAATTTGAGTTTCGTATCCCGCTTTGCGTACGTCTTGTTCTTTCATTGATTTTGTTTTCAAATTGAGTTTTATTTGTTTTTTACGGCTTAGAATGAAGGGAAGCTAGAAACACAAAAAACTAACCTTTTTACACAAAAAAAAAAACATTTGGACAAACTGTTGGACTAAACAAACAAGAAGGTATCTGGTTTTCAACAATTTTTTCTAAATTATCCAAAACAAGTTTACTTTTTAACTATAATCAATAAAAGTTACGTTTTGGCTATTTAATAATGGGTTAAGTAACAAAAATTAAAAGAAAATCACCTTGGGCTATTATACAGTGTGTTAATAAGTAACGGACAAATTCGATAAAATTGTAACGACTAATTTTTGCTAAAAAATCCAAGTCAATTTTGTAATTTAACAGAGCTTTTTATGTAATAAATGTAATACTTGAGATTTTTTTGAGTAATGAGGTCATCGTCATTTGTTTCACATAACACTTTTCCATTTTTATTTTTTTTGTATATATATTTAGAAAGAACATGAAAATATGGTTTCAGCAATTTAAACCTTGTACGAGCTTTAACTGATAATTTCATCAATATACATTTTTTAAAATGGAAACAGAACGACCTTTAAAATTCAAATTTGTCCGATGCCATTTAATTTTGTCAAAAATATACAAGTTTTATTGTTATAGCAACTCATTCCAATATACTGAATGACGACATTAGAAATGCAACACCTAAAAATAACAATTCCTTCTTGATAATATTTTGTATGAGTTTTATGTTCAGAAATAAGGTTGTAATAAAAACTGCAGCTCACTATCTCCAATGGTTTTTGTGCAAAAAATTCTTTACCTCTTATTTTCTGCCTCCCATAAATTAAAAAACATTCTTATTTGAACGTTTACGTTCTTTTACTTTGTTTTATAAAGTAGCCAAATTTTGGTCTTTGTTTTGTGCCATTAATCACCAATTCCAAGAGGAAAACAACACCTGCTGTAGCAAGTCCACTACTCAAAAGTAAAAAGGCGGACAAAATCTGATTCAAACTTAAATGTCCTTCCACATATCCATAATCAGGAATCATCGTTTTATTTAAATTAATTTGACTCTCATAGACCCAAAACGACAAAAGTCCACTTTCAATAATTCGCAAAAGAGCATCATTCATTCTGCCCAAGAAAGGAAATCCTTTCCTCACCATGTAGTACGACTGCAACTTCAGAACCTAGATATAAAATTTTAGAATTGAGATCAAAAATCCATGCTTTTACCTCGTCTTGACCAACCACCATCACATTTTCTGGGTTCTTAAAAAGTAGCAACCTACTGTCTGAAGATATAAACCCATGATTAAGATCTTGCACAAAATCAACGATTTCGTCTTCATAAAGAACACCTTCTATGTTCTCCACTCTTAGTTTTTTTATTTTATCATAGACATCGCCAGACAAAATCTTGTCGTAGAGAACATTGAATTTCAGCCTCTTGGTGCTGTGAGCGAGATCTTTTACAGTGACGATTTTCGGTTCAAAACTGGGTTGACTCATGACGCCGCTGAGCTGACTGACATAGATCCAATTCAAATTTGTGACGTAGAAGAAGAAGAATGTCAGAGCTAGTCTCGTGGGGGCATTTTTCGGAAGTTTTCTAGTAGTTCCTTGTAGTACCAATCGAACGACTTGAAAAAAACCATCTTCAAAGTTAGTCTGTAGTAGACTTCTCATCAGTACTGCCATAAACAACAACGAAACAAGAATTAAGACCCAAACTTCTTTTGGAAAAATAAACAAAACTTCGGTACTGCTGGTAATTTTCCGACGTGGTGGCAACACAAAGAAAACAAAAATGTTTTGATAGGCGACACTCATCTCCAAATCGCTAGTTGGAGTTACAGGAGTTACTCCAAACCAAAACACTACCTCAACGTATCGTTTCTTAACATCTTCCACTACCATTTGATAGGTTTCTCTCGTTGGAGCGCCAAGACCCAAGATTAAAAGAATTTTCAGACAGATAACTAATATTTGCGTCTAAGAATTGACCTACTGCATCTAGAACTCTTACTAAATGTCCAGGGTCTTTTTTGTTAGTTGGAGTTTTGATACCTAGTGGTATTTCGCCCCACGTTACATTAATAGGACACCCTTTAAGATATCTAGGGATCTTATTTTCGTAAGGTTTAGGAGCATTGATAACCAAATTAGTGACAGTACCACAATTACTGTCACTATGGTAAGGGTACCACGTGACGAACATCGTCCAATTAACGTAAACGACGACGTTGTAGACATAGAAGCTCCAGAACGTTTCGAGTATACATTTAGTTTCATCTTCAGTGACGTTGTTTTGCAGAATTACGAGAAATCGTCCTCGCGGATTGATAGTGTTGTTTGGAGTATACAGGAATGAAGCGGAGTCTAATACAATGTAGCTATCTGAATATTCTAAATCGATAACATTCTGTGGGCTTGTTACAACTTTGAATTGATTCAAACGCAGAATGAAAGTTAGTTTATCATCGAGATTTACATAGTCTGAACTTGTGAAAACAAACGAACTCTTCATATTGTCTGTTATGAATTTTTCTAATAAGAATACAGTTTTTATTAGAGAAGACATAAACAGAGCAGTTGAAAAGTTCATTTTGTATTAAAGATATGTAGATTATTATTATTTGATGAAGTAATGCTTCATTGTTGTGACAGTTTAAAAGCTTATTTCCTTTTTGGCTAATGTTGTAGGTATCATATCATTACGACTGACAATTACCTTACATTAGCGATGAAAAATTTGTGGTACCAATACGTAGATTGATATCCTTAACCTATATGTAGTTAAGTAAAATGAAGAGAAAATAAAGGCATAGAAAAACATTAGTAAACCGATGAAAAATGTATCGGATGTTCATTTAAGAATCTGGTAGCATTACCTGTGAAAATCACTTGTTTGGTTGGTTTGTAGTATTCGGGTTGGTTGCGATTACAAAGAGAGGCACTTAACAACGTAACAAGATTTATTCATCAAAGAACAAGAGAAAACAAGAGAGAAATATTTGAGGGCACTAATGTATACACACACGCGCGCGAAGTGAATGAATCTTTTTTTTCCCTCGTCGGGCTGTCAGGAAAGCTTCCATTGTCCCTCTAACGGGTTCTAGGGGAATTTCCTATTCCACTAGATCAGGGATGACATCTGAGATTTTTGAATTTGACCGCCACAAGTTGTTTTGGAAAAAGTATGTGCATTATTAGCGGACATAACCTTACTAACAAATGGCACCGAGGCTTGAGTAGTTACAACAACGTAAATAGCTCCTGGAATGAACTAATTTTTGTAAAAAAAAGTAGCAAACAACGCAAATAACACAAGCAATATCAAAAGTTTAAGTTGGCAGTTGACAGAAAGAATGACAGTACGAGATGCCTCCTGGCAAACAAAAATATTTTATAAGTATACTACCAGAATATTAAGTGAGCACCCGATATCTAATCACAAACAAAAACTAGAATAGATAGAAGAATGAAATAAGGTTGTAGAAAGCTGGAGAGTCTATTTCAAGGAATTAATAGAAGGGATGCAATAAACTGAGCCTTGAACTTATGAAATACCATGGAGAATAGATAATCGATTTACTAGAATAGATAATTTATGAAATGAAAAAAAAAGAAAATCCCCAAGTATCTACTTTTTACTATAAATTTTGGAGTAGGTACTTCATATGGTATGAATAAAATGGATGAAGGAGATGCTCACGTGCTACTTTTGTGAGTATGTACTTAACAGTGAGCACCTATTGGTGATTTTGAGCACTTAGTCAAAAAGCAGAAGCAGGTGGTCCATTATCTACAAAATGGTGAACAATATTTTTTTATATAAAAAAGGATTTGGTTAAAAATGTCAAACATTAGGATTATTTATAAAGTTATACCAATACTTAAAAACTTGATTTTTCTCAACTTAAAAGAAATGTGTACGAACGATAATTTCGGTGGTTACTGGAAAAAAATAAAAAAAACTAATAGGTGTTCATTAACTTCAAACTATGCTTTTGGTAAGTGAGAGGCTTTATGTATCTAAACCCACAAAAATTGTTCCAATTTTCTTATATGCACACATAACTATCTCCAAAACTTATAAGTAATCTTTCCAAGAATCGTTTTTCTTACTCATTGCAACCTAAATTTGAAGTTGATCTAAGTTGCAGAATGTTGATACCATAACCCCATTACCTCTAACCACAAAATCTAGCACTAAGCTTTGGGATAACTTGCAAATTTACATGAAGTTCTGCTATACAAAATATTCCATACTTGTAAAATAGAATTTTTTCTCACTTGCATATTAAATACATTCTCTGCAAATAAAATAAAATTTGATAATTTAGGGAATTTGACAGTTGGAGAAACCTTTCGAAGTTGACACTCCAAACTTCATCAAATAGATTAACTAAACAAAATTTCATTTTTGCCAAGTGAAATTTAAATATTAGATGAATTCAGAAATTACCTGCATTCCGCCAAAAATACGGCAAATTGTAGAAAATACCGTTAATTTGCGGTCTACGAAAATTTCCTGTATTTGGCTTGAAACTGTAAGCTTAAACTCACACTTACATTTGATTTTCGTTCAATGTGTGTTACCAACCGAAAAAATGTTCCTAGATTTTCCGTTCAATAATGACTTATTAACGCATTCAAAATGAGTGCGTTAACAGCCTTGTTACAACCAATTAAAACGTTGTGCTTTTTTACAATGTGTTTATCAGACTTTTTTGTGGCGTCTCAAACCTTTTATTATACAGACAAATATACAGGTCTAATCACGTAAGGGGTATTTCTGAATTTTTCGGCATGTTTTGAAGTTAATGGGGCACACTTTGAACATTTGTTGCGTTAGTTTATTTGTTATATTGTTGTGGTTGATAAAATTAAAAATAAATTAATCATCTGTCATTTTGACGTTCTCAGCCGCGTTTAATACCTACTTTGATTACTAAATTAAATCACTTTTAATATGGTTGCAAGTGGTCAGGGTTATTTGTATTGGTGGTTGCATACAAAATAAATTCAAAAATACCCCTTACGTGACTACCCCTGTAAATAAGAGTAAATTGTTGACCTATCTCTTTAATAATGCCCGCGCCTCTCAAATGATTTTGAGGCAAATTACGATAACAAAGCCAAAGATTTACCATCTGTTTAGAACCTATAAAAGGTGCCATTTTTAATAACAAAAGGTAAGAGCTTAGTGTATGTACATTTTTGGCGTTTTTACCGTATGTTGGTAGTAAATTTAGAAATCAGCTGTCAAAATTGATTTGTTTACTTTAAACTTAACCTTCTCAACCATAACAAAGTTACTGTCATTTAGAAAATTTAGAAGATATAAAGAAAGCACGTCTGAAAGAGAGTATCATTAAACTGTATTGTAATTATTTATATCACAAACAATTATAAATAAAGGAAAATAAATATAACATTATTGACTTTGCTTCTGTCATTACGGTGTCGTTTGTCAACAATATGAATGCCAATATACGTTGGAAAAATACCCCTAGGCGGTACAACCCAAGACACAAGTTTTGTCAAATTCTGTGTACATTCTCATAATTTGCAGGAGTTTTGACATTTGGGCCTCAGGTTTATAATCCCAAGCTTGTAATAATTTTAAACACTATGCAAGATAACAATCTTTACCGTTTATCTGCGGCTGAATCAACTTACCGGCAACCATAATATTAATAAAAACAATCCACTTCTGCGAAGTCAAATGGCTTCACACAAATTGTCTCAAGGCCGAGCCGTGACCTTCCGTCTGATTGTTTCCAGGTCCTTATCAGAAGTTAAAAACCGCAGAAGATATTAATAATGCCGTTGAACTTCTTAATAAAGCCATATAGAAAATGGTAAAGTAAAGAAAATTTAACAGTGAAGATATGTTTTGGAAGAAGACGGCAAAGTACCAGAGCCCCAGAAGATAAGCGTAGACTTAATAAGCTTCAGGACCTCCTAAGTAACCTAAGGAACCAGATTGATTAAGACCATCTGGCAACCCTGTCGGATAACTTTTTATGGGAAACCACTAAACGAATTTGCCACAAATAATGAACAAAAACCAATCACAAAAACCATCTGGTACAGGTATTCCAGCTTTTTTCGCTCGAGTTACCAAATGAAGAAGTAAGCGACAACCGTCAGATGCTGATACAATTTTCAAAATAAAAAGTGTTGAATGCAAACGTCTCTGATTGGCGTTTTCTAGTAAAGTACCAGGGAAAGTATTCACACCATTATCTAGTTTAGTTTGAAATTCCACAGGGCAGTGTTTTAGGACCAATTCTTATACACGGCGGACAAACCACCAACTATGTTTACATCAACTGCAAGATTTTCTGATGATACGGTTGCACTGGTATACAATCATGACATAGGTGCATCTAAATATAAATTAGATTCAGTTATGGCTGAAAAAATGGCGCATCAAGGTAAGTGAATAAAAATGTTCCATATGACATTTTACATGCGCTAAGACTTGTCCGATAATCTCTCTTCAATGCTAAAATGGACTGGTTTTATCGGTCGAACTTCCTAGCTCTCCCTAGAACATGAACTACTGTTGCATAAAATTATTCTAAAGTCGGTAAACCGTGAGACAATTGTTTTAAAAATCACCGAAAGACAAACTAAGGACCTACCAAAAAGAACACGTCTGGAAGAGAAGAGAGAAACGGAAAAAGTGTGGAGTGAGATATAGAGCAGGACAATTAACAAAGCCAAACAGATATATAGAGTGATAAAAAACGGTATTTGACTCCATGTTGACAAATAGGGGGACCGCTGTTCGCAATTTATCTATTGTTCATTTTATCTCTTTAAGGAAAGCTTTCTCGAACAATTGTTAGAAGATTCAGAATGGCAAGTGCTCTCTTACGTATTAAAATCATTTGCACTTCTTTCCATAACACGCTGGACTGTTATTGCAATAATTACAAACATTTAAACTGGTGACAACATTCGTCACATGGAACACCTTGTTCATTGCCATGTTTGCGAAAATTTGTGTTGGTATTTTATTTTACCCTCCTTTAATACTTTCAACAGATAAAAACATTCCTAATCATTTTTCGGGCAAAAAGTAGACAAGATTTTTGTCACTTCCTTTCCATTGAAGCCATAATTCATAACCGGAGATGCATTATTGGGATTTTCACTCCGTTTGAGACACGTTTTCGCAAAAATGGCAACTGGAAAAGTTGTTCCATTTGAGGAGTTCTATTTCCAGTTAAAATTTTTGCCTTCATTTCCATAACACCCTGTATATTAAACACATCAAAGTGACGAAAATCATCAATTGACCCGCACATCCGTAACTTCTTGGTGTTATTCTACTTTTGTCACTCAGTATATATTACGTGGTAATAAAAAGAGGTCAAATTTTTCAAGTTGGTTTTTCGTTTCATGAAATTGCTCGGCGTTTAAATCGAAACGTGAGCACTGTGATTCGAGCTTTGCAGACATGGAATGAAAGTGGCAGAGAAACAAGAATTAGATCCCACGGGCAACCTAGACGAACCACTGAAAGCCCGGATCATCGGCTAAGACTCATGACCCTAAGAGACGGCAGTCGGCAAGTCGGCAGCTGGGAGACCCATGGTTTTCTGAAGAGGGTAGATCGGTTGGTCTGCGAACTTTATATCGGCGCATCAGGTCTTTTGGGCTATATTCATATCGTCTGCAGTTGGTCTTGCCTTTAACTCCAGCACACCGACGTCAAAAGTTGGATTGGTGCCGAGAACGCCAAGGGTGGAGGGACGTATGGGAAAGGGTTGTTTTTAGTGATGAATCACGCTTCTGCTTAGAGATGCATGATGGTCATAGACGAGTGAGACGGCGTCGTGGAGAAAGGTCCAATATTGAGTTTGTACTGTAGGAACAATGGTTTAGGGAGCAATAGCTCGTGGTAGCCGGTCACCTTTGGTGTTTATCAAAAGCAACATGACAGCAGCTCGTTGTGTTCAGGAGATCATCCAACCATATCTTCTCTCATACTTAGATAGACTCCAAAACATGTTATTTCAGCAAGACAACGCACGTCCTCACATAGCACAACGAACTAGAGACTTGTTTGAAGGCGCAGGACTGAATGTTTTGCCTTGACCCCCCAGATCTCCCGACTGAAATCCAATTGAGCACGTTTGGGATATGATAGGAAGAAGACTAACAACTTTACAGAACCCTCCACAGACGTTAAATGAACTGCAAAACGAAATTCAACTTGCTTAGAATGAACTACCTCAGGAGGAAATCGATCGCCTAATTGAATCTATGAATAGACCTGTCAATGAGTGCATTAGAAACGGGGGACGTCAAACACATTATTAAGTTTTTTTCCTTGTTTGCTAGTTCCTGGGGTTGAAATTTTAATTGAATGTTTAGCAACTTAAGGACAATAAATGACAATAAAACCAACTTAAAAAATGTTATTTCAGGGTGTTGCATTTCTAATGTCATTCAGTATAAGATAATTTTGTTTTGTTTTAAATATTGATCGTTTTCTTATTTCGACCGCTTACATGCAATATGTAAAAATCAGTTTAATTGAATGACTACTTCTGGGTGTTCTTTTACTTCTCTGAGTATATTGTTATACAAATTTAGCAAGACTTTTTTTTAATAAAGTATAATACGCAATTTTTTTCACTTTGCTCGTGTTTTTAAAAAAAAGAAAAAATTAAAATTTGTACCGCCTTCGTCTTCTTGCCTATAAATCAACATCTTCTCTTGAATTCTAAATTTTTCAAGCATTAAGCAGGTAGGCCCTATAAGGGTACGACCTATAAGGGACAATAGCAAGTCAGCCAGAGTCATTAAAGGTCGTTCGCATTAATTCAATAAAAATATTTCTCTTTAAACTGTGATCTTACTTAAAATAAGTTAACATTATCTTTTTTATAATTTTGTTTCAAACTAAGTATAAAGTAAAAAAAATAGCGTATTAAACTAGTTTAACTAAAGTTAGGACATTCGCTATAGGCCTTATTAAACTTTTTATTACTTTGTTTAAATAAATTCGAAACATCAATTTAAACACAACTACGTCTAATAAATTTAACAAGTTGAGCTTAAATATTGTTTTCATTTGCTTATTGAGTTTTTTTTTTGAAGCTGTATCCGTTCTAAAATATTGCTCTTTCTATCTTTTGTATCACAAGTTTGTTCTTTTACTTTGTTTTATAAAGTTGCCAAATTTTGGTCTTTGTTTTGTGCCATTAATTACCAATTCCAAGACGAAAACAACACCTGCTGTAGCAAGTCCACCACTCAAAAGTAAAAAAGCGGACAAAATCTGATTCAAACTTAAATGTCCTTCCACATATCCATAATCAGGAATCATCGTTTTATTTAAATTAATTTGACTCTCGTAGACCCAAAACGACAAAAGTCCACTTTCAATAATTCGCAAAAGAGCATCATTCATTCTGCCCAAGAAAGGAAATCCTTTCCTCACCATATAGTACGAGTGCATCTTCAGAACCTAGATATAAAATTTAAGAATTGAGCTCAAAAATCCATGCTTTTACCTCGTCTTGATCAACCACCATCACATTATCTGGGTTCTTAAAAAGTAGCAACCTAGTGTCTGAAGATATAAACCCATGATTAAGATCTTGCACAAAATCAACGATTTCGTCTTCAAAAAGAACACCTTCTGTGTTCTCCACTCTTAGTTTTTTTATTTCATCATAGACATCGCCAGACAAAAACTTGTCGTAGAGAACATTGAATTTCAGCCTCTTGGTGCTGTGAGCGAGATCTTTTACAGTGACGATTTTTGGTTCAAAACTAGGTTGACTCATGACGCCGCTGAGCTGACTGACATAGATCCAATTCAAATTAGTGACGTAGAAGAAGAAGAATGTCAGAGCTAGTCGCGTGGGGGCATTTTTCGGAAGTTTTCTAGTAGTTCCTTGCAGTACCAATCGAACAACTTGAAAAAAACCATCTTCAAAGTTAGTCTGTAGTAGACTTCTCATCAGTACTGCCATAAACAACAACGAAACAAGAATTAAGACCCAAACTTCATTTGGAAAAATAAACAAAACTTCGGTACTGCTGGTAATTTTCCGACGTGGTGGCAACACAAAAAAAATAAAAATGTTTTGATAGGCGACACTCATCTCCAAATCGCTAGTTGGAGTTACAGGAGTTACTCCAAACCAAAACACTATCTCAATGTATCGTTTCTTAACATCTTTCGCTATCATTTGATGGGTTTCTCTTGTGGGAGCGCCAAGATTAAAATAATTTTCAGTAAGATAACAAATATTTGCGTCTAAAAATTGACCTACTGCATCTAGAACTCTTACTAAATGTCCGGGGTCTTTTTTGTTAGTTGGAGTTTTGATACCTAGTGGCATTTCGCCCCACGTTACGTTAATAGGACATCCTTTAAGATATTTAGGAATCTTATTTTCGTAAGGTTTAGGAGCATTGATAACCAAATTAGTGACAGTACCACAATTACTGTCACTATGGTAAGGGTACCACGTGACGAACATCGTCCAATTAACGTAAACGACGACGTTGTAGACATAGAAGCTCCAGAACGTTTCGAGTATACATTTAGTTTCATCTTCAGTGACGTTGTTTTGCAGAATTACGAGAAATCGTCCTCGGGTATTGATAGTGTTGTTTGGAGTATACAGGAATGAAGCGGAGTCTAATACAATGTAGCTATCTGAATATTCTAAATCGATAACATTCTGTGGGCTTGTTACAACTTTGAGTTGATTCAAACGGAGAATGAAGGTTAGTTTATCATCGAGATTTACATAGTCTGAACTTATGAAAACAAACGAACTCTTTATGTTGTCTGTTATGAATTTTTCTAATAAGAATACAGTTTTTATTAGAGAAGACATAAACAGAGCAGTTAGAAAGTTCATTTTGTATTAAAGGTATGTAGATTATTATTATTTGATGAAGTAATGCTTCATTGCTGTGACAGTTTAACAGCTTATTTTCTTTTTGGCTAATGTTGTAGGTATCATATCATTACGACTGACGACAATTACTTTACATTAGCGATGAAAAATTTGTGGTACCAATACTTAGATAGATTGATATTGATATCTTTAACCTATATGTAGTTAAGAGAAAATAAGGGCATAGAAAAACTTTAGTAAACCGGTGAAAAATGTATCGGATGTTCATTTAAGAATCTGGTAGCATTACCTGCGAAAATCACTTGTTTTGGAAAAAGTACAAGGTGTCTATAAAAGTTTCTGGTATCCCAGTTGGTTATGGAATTTAAAAAAAATGTGCCGCTTCCTACAAAATGGTATAATTTTTTTTCAGCCGACATACTCAAGGACATTGTTTCAATTTAAATTTTAAACTGCATTACTGATCAGTGATCACATAACTTGTAATAAGGTTACTTTTTTCTCGTTAATGTCAACTCCCCTGGAAAATGCAGCACAATTCAACTAACTTTCACACAGGTAAAAATTAATTCACCTAAGTATTTTGTCTCATTTATACTCAGAACATTTTTAAAAAAAGCAAAAAGCAATACAATTTGCGACGACCAGCTTCCTCATTAAAAAAAAATAAAATTTTGTATCCACGATTGCTCTGTCTATTTAATTGTCTTGTCATACGAGTTTTTTGAAAAATCACAAGACATTAAAATCACAAGGCATGTCTTGAAGTTAATGGAGCACACTTTGAACATTTGTTGCGTTAGTTTATTTGTTATATTGTTGTGGTTGATAAAATTAAAAATAAATTAATCATCTGTCATTTTGACGTTCTCAGCTGCGTTTAATACCTACTTTGATTACTAAATTAAATCACTTTTAATATGGTTGCAAGTGGTCAGGGTTATTTGTATTGTTGGTTGCGTACAAAATAAATTCAAAAATACCCCTTACGTGACTACCCATGTAAATAAGAGTAAATTGTTGACCTATCTCGTTAATAATGCCCGCGCCTCTCAAATGATTTTGAGGCAAATTACGATAACAAAGCCAAACATTTACTATCTGTTTAGAACCTATAAAAGGTGCCATTTTTAATAACAAAAAGGTAAGAGCTTAGTGTATGTACATTTTTGGCGTTTTTACCGTATGTTGGTAGTAAATTTAGAGATCAGCTGTCAAAATTGATTTGTTTACTTTAAACTTAACCTTCTCAACCATAACAAAGTTACTGTCATTTAGAAAATTTAAAAGATAAAAAGAAAGCACGTCTGAAAGAGAGTATCATTAAACTGTATTGTAATTATCTACATCACAAACAATTATAAATAAAGGAAAATAAATATAACATTATTGACTTTGCTTCTGTCATTACGGTGTCGTTTGTCAACAATATGAATGCCAATATACGTTGGAAAAATATCCCTAGGCGGTACAACCCAATACACAAGCTTTGTCAAATTCTGTGTACATTCTCATAATTTGCACGAGTTTTGACATTTGGACCTCAGGTTTATAATCCCAAGCTTGCAATAGTTTTAAGAACTATGCGCGATAACAATCTTTACAATTTATCTACGGCTAAATCAACTTACTGGCAACCATAATATTAATAAAAGCAATCCACTTCTGCGAAGTCAAATGGCTTCACACAAATTGTCTCAAGGCCGAGTCGTGACCTTCCGTCTGATTGTTTCCAGGTCCTTATCAGAAGTTAAAAACCGCAGAAGATATTAATAATGCCGTTGAACTTCTTAATAAAGCCATATAGAAAATGGTAAAGTAAAGAAAATTTAACAGTGAAGATATGTTGTGGAAGAAGACGGCAAAGTACCAGAGCCCCAAAAGATAAGCGTAGACTTAATAAGCTTCAAGACCTCCTAAGTAACCTAAGGAACCAGATTGATTAAGACCATCTGGCAACCCTGTCGGATAACTTTTTATGGGAAACCACTAAACGAATTTGCCACAAATAATGAACAAAAACCAATCAATAAAATCATCTGGTACAGGTATTCCAGCTTTTTTCGCTCGAGTTACCAAATGAAGAAGTAAGCGACAAGCGTCAGATGCTGATACAATTTTCAAAATAAAAAGTGTTGAATTCAAACGTCTCTGATTGGCGTTTTCTAGTAAAGTACCAGGGAAAGTATTCACACCATTATCTAGTTTGCTCTGAAATACCACAGGGCAGTGTTTTAGGACCAATTCTTATACACGGCGGACAAACCACCAACTATGTTTACATCAACTGCAAGATTTCCTGATGATACGGCTGCACTCAACTTACAGGTGCACCTAAACCTAAATTAGATTCAGTTATGGCTGAAAAAATAGCGCATCTAGGTAAGTGAATAAAAATGTCCTCTGTGACATTTTACATGCGCTAAGAAACTTGGCCGATAATCTCTCTTCAGTGCTTTTTCTAGAAAAATCATATTAACAAAAAGAAAACAATTGGGGCACTAAAATTCAGAAAAATGTACTGGTTTTATCGGTCGAACTTCCTAGCTCTCCCTATATGAACTACTGTTACATAAAATTATTTTAAAGTCGGTAAACCGTGAGACAATTTGTTAAAAAATTATAGGACCTACCAAATAGAACATGTCTGGAAGAGAAGAAGAGAGAAACGGAAAAAGTATGGTGTGAGATATAGAGCAGGACAATTAACAAAGCCCAACTGATATACAGAGTGATAAAAAAAAGTCCAAATCGAAGCAGGTCTTGGAAATTTTTGGGTACGTCGTAGTGAAATTTTCTTGAACAAAAGCTTCAAATCCATAGGCGCCGACAACTCGTGGTCTCGAGCATTATTTAGTAAGAAAGTATTCTGTGTTTATTTCCAGTGTTGCAATTACAGCTATTTGCATATCGTTGGTTGACGATGGCACACATTTACAAAATAAATAAAATTTGTATTTTCTATTGTCACGACAGAGCTTATTGTCAATTCTATACTTAAGTGCGACGCCACTGTCGCGCAATTTTGAATTAACCTCAAAAAGCAAATTAATCATTCATTTCAACAAATTTACTTTTGATTATTGTAATAAAATGTGAAAAGAGAAACTGAAGGTGTGATAGACCTGATTGATTATTGGTGTTGATAGAACATCTGTGGAAAATGCAACGAGAAAACACATACGTTTTGATAAAATAAATTACTCTAGAGCACTCCCGATTTGTATTCTTTTTGATCACTCTGTACTATTATGGTCTATTATTCTATCCGGACTTGAATCTAGAAAGCAGTGTCTTTGTCAATAAAAAATCCACAGTTGAATACAACAGAACCAAATTGTTTTTCAAATTCTAATTTTGCAATTCCCATAATTTGCAAACTGAGCCGAAATTAGATGCAATACCTGTATCTTGTATCTTTCTATCAGTATCTTTTTTTTGTCACACTTATTGTCATAATTTGGTCCACGAGTTTCCCTTTCTATGACTAATTATTTCTCTTTTTTTAGATAGCAATAATTCATTTCTTTTTGTGATTTTTTCAATTCAGAGCAATGATTAAGCAGTTCAATGTACAAAACGTGATCACGTAATAGCAACAATTTTATCCAATCTACCTGTAATTATTGATACAACGGTTAGATGACGTACAGCGCATTGAACGAAAATACGTTACGCATCTAACGTTTAAACATACTAAGCACTAAGCTATAAAATGTCAATATTGTGTTTGAATTAAATTAGTTGGGCCGATCCCGGCTGTACTGCAGTGCCGGGCCAACCCGTGACGGAGGTGGAGCAAGCCCCTAGCCTCCATCAATTTCCAAAAATCAGTTTAATATACTGGCCCCGCATGCGGGGCGTATCAGATATTAAGCTGATAAGAACAGATACTACACTTTGATCTTAGCCATAAGGCCGAGAAGCGATAACAATCCAGTAGCGAGCGAAATATTATATATAGAAATGATCAGTTAAGTGGTAGCTAGCTATAAATGGTAGCGCCCGCAAACGGAGAGTCGGTGTACTAAGGGTTGTGCTGTTTACTAAATCAATGAATTTTTTATCAAAGTTTAATTTAGATTTATGACTATGAGGTTTATAGACGTATATTTGTATTTAATTTTTTTATTTAATGACACTTACAGTAAAATGACGTCATGTTAAATGTCATTTGATAATAAGCCTTCTTATTGGCACCTCATCTTACTGATCGTCAATTAGACGAAAAGCTGTCCAAAATTTTTCCTGTAAATTTGTGTAAAATATAGATTTATAATCATTCAATAATTAATTTTTGTAGGTTTCTAGAAGTAGTGTTCGTTGTATTATGAATG
Organism: Cynaeus angustus; assembly: GCA_030157275.1. Classification (NCBI taxonomy): domain Eukaryota; kingdom Metazoa; phylum Arthropoda; class Insecta; order Coleoptera; family Tenebrionidae; genus Cynaeus; species Cynaeus angustus. The sequence goes on from CM058065.1 coordinate 14,000,687, forward strand.
CTTACATTGCCGGTAAAGAATTAGTTTCGTCAAAAACTCTTGGTGGTCGCAAAAAATCTGTGTTTTATGATGACAATTTCTTTCGTGAAGAATTAGGGCGTAAAATATTTGAGTACAAACAAAGCGGCGAATATTTTACCCTGGACAAAATTTTAATGTTTGCTAAAGAAAATTTGGAATACGATGGATCGCGGTCAGTACTTTATAAGATCCTAAAGTCTATGGGGTACAAATATAAGACTGAAGATCATCGTAAAATATTAATAGAAAGACCACACATCAAAGCTCTAAGACTTAAGTTTTTAAAAACTTATTTGAAATACAAGGAAGATTATCCAAATATAAAGTTTGTATATTTAGATGAAACATGGATTTATAAAAATGGTTCACGTATCAAAACCTGGACCAACGACAATCTTCCAACAACTAGTATTAGAATTCAAAAGTCTGAAGGTGCAAGATTCACGGTGTTGCATGCTGGCTGTTCAAGTGGTTTCCTAGAAAATTGTGGATTACTGCTGAAATCAAATACAAATGACAGGGACTACCATAAAAGTATGAATGGCCAAATTTTTAGAGAATGGGTGGAAAATCAATTGATACCAGCCTTATCTTTTGATGGACACAAAACCGTCATCATTATGGACAATGCACCTTATCATTCCATTCGTCTAGAAAAGCCACCAACTCGTTCTTCAAATAAAACTACTATGCAGGAATATTTCAAAAGACATCGAATTGACTTCACACCCGCATTTACGAAATCTGAATTGTGGCAGTTGGTTGAATCTAGTCTGGGAAGTCATCCCATTAAGTATGAAATTGATACAATTTGTTATTGCAATGGTATTGATGTGTTGAGACTTCCTCCATATCATTGTCAATATAACCCCATAGAGTTGGCTTGGGCATTTTGCAAACAATACTATAATAAACATATTAACATGATCACAAATGATCAAAACCGAACTGCAAACTTGTGGGCAGAGGCCATATCCATGTACAGTGCAGAAATGTGGCAGAACAGTATTAGGCACTGTGAAGAACTAATTTTAGAAAACTGGCACAAATCTATGGGGAACTTTGGCGTTCAAGATATACCGCCAATTATTATCAATTTAGCAGAGGATGCGGATTTTAGTTCTAGTGAAGATGAATCTTCAGACTCGGATTCGGAATCCGAAAACCCTGAAACAACGAACATGCCAAGCACATCTGGACATTATTCAATTTAAATTTTTACACATTATATACGTTTTACCTTTATTTTTTTAAACGTACATAACCAAGTTATAATTTTGACGTTAGACAAGAGTCGCTACCTAACCTATCTTTTTCGTTTTTCCACTAAAAAAAACCCCTAGCAGTGTTGCCGCTTATTGTCAAGCTGTGTTGGTGGTTTTTAAAAAAAAAAATGGACTTTACCTACTCATTTAAAAATGTCTTGATGCCGAAATGTTGTTATTTCATTTTGTTTTACACCATCTGGATAAATAAATTAATATTGTTATTGTTATTGTTATTAACAACAAACGATTGACTTTGGTGCCTTTTGAAAAATTAAAGAATGTCAATTTTTTCATTTGTTTTATGTCGTCGTTAATGTCATCGTTAAGACTAAAGTAAAAATCATCATGTCTACTTTGTTCACCCGCTTTACCCAACAAAATTTTTGAAAAAATGCTTTCCAAGACTGACTCCAAAACTATTTTAGCCGTCACTGTGTAATCCATTTTTCATGTGACGCCTATGTATAACATGTTTTTGCTTGACGTCTGTCAAAATCATAACTGTCAAATCAAACAAATAAAAGCGCGCCAAATTATGGCGAAAACAATAAATATCTAAATAAATACAAACCACCAGTCATGAATATCGGTCAAAAATCCAAAAACAGTCGCCGAAGAGATCAGGATGAAGACAATGGATTTGCGGCTTGGGTAATAAAAACATTTGTTTCAACCTAACCTAACTTTCCTGTTGCAGGGAGGTTACATGGAGGCTAAAAAAGCCAAGTTAGAAGACCAATACAAAGAGACAACCGCTAAACAAGTCGAAAAAGTCTCTACAATTTTTGCTGGTGTAGTCATTTTTGTTAATGGTCTTACAAACCCTTCCGCTGAGGACCTAAAAAGTTTAATGGCATCCCATGGGGGTGTGTTCCAAGTTTACCAAAATTCATCCACCACTCACATCATAGCCTCGAATTTACCGAACGTTAAAATTAATAAATTAGGGACTGTTCCTATCGTTAAACCATCTTGGATAACTGACAGCATTGCGTTAAACAAACTCCTAGATTATAGACGTTACCTTTTGTACACCAACCAGAGCACAACTCAGCCCAAACTTGACTTTGCTGTGATCCCCAAACAAGAGAGTCCACCAAAAATTAAAACCGCCTCCGATCCTAATTTCTTGGAGGAATTCTACAACAATTCTCGACTGCATTTGATCGCCACTTTAGGGGCTGAGTACAAACATTTAATTACCGAATGGCGCGAGAAAGGGGCGCTCAATTTCCCAGGCCGTGAAAAACTGCTTATCATCCCTGACAAAACTAAATATGTTCCGCAAGGCCCTGTTATCATGCACATAGATATGGACTGTTTCTTTGTTTCTGTGGGTCTGAGAACCCGACCTGAATTAAGGGGGCTTCCGGTGGCCGTGACACATGCGAGGAATGCTCAAATCCATTCTAACAAAGAAAGAGAAGCTGCGGTAACATTTAACATGGATCGGTTACCACAAGGGGCGGAAACGAAGCTGGTTGATGGAAGGTCTTCTATGTCGGAGGTGGCGAGCTGTAGTTACGAAGCACGCAAGTGTGGAGTGAAGAATGGGATGTTTTTGGGGGCGGCGGCGAAGTTGTGCCCTGAAATCAAGACAATTCCGTATGATTTTGATGTAAGTTTTATATAATCAAGTAGGCGAAATTTTCATGCAGCCAATGGCTTAACGGATGGATATCACGTGCTAATAGTAATTAATTATAGTCCCTATGAGGGTTAAGGAATTTCAAACTTTTTCAAGGTTCTAAAGATTTTCTAAGATTACAAATTCATAAAATTCTAAGTTTTTTAGAGATTCTAAAGGTTGCAAATATTTAACAAACTCTAAGTTTTTGAATACTCCAAAAATTCCAAAAGTTTTCCTGGAATGTAATTTTTATCTGTACCCAACAAGAGTTGGAAAATTATTCGAACGTTTCCGATGTATCACGATGACTTGCGATAGGCCCTTTAAATTGGGCAAGATTTTGCATATTGTCTTACTGGTGCTTCTGAAGATATCGTGTTTTCACGAAATTAGTAGATCGTAGTAGATCAGTAGATCAACTGTGGTAGTTCGATTTTTTTTTGTTTGGTAGCAGTTGCTAATCTTTTTCTTGCTTCTAGGGCTACAAAGAAGTCTCCATGATCCTCTACAAAACCCTTGCTTCCTACACTCTCGACATCGAAGCCGTCAGTTGCGACGAAATGTACGTGGACATAACCCCAATTCTCGAAATCTGTAACATTTCAGTAGAAGACTGGGCTAATCACATCCGCTCTGAAATTATGACAGCCACAGGGTGTCCATGCTCCACTGGTTTCGGCGCCAACCGGCTCCAAGCACGTCTCGCAACCAAAAAAGCCAAACCTGCAGGTTCCTATCACCTGAAACCTGAAGATGTAGAGACCTACATGGCCGAAATCGCTTTAGCTGATTTACCTGGCGTAGGATACGCTACTTTACAAAAACTGAAAGGTTTAGGTCTCAAAACGTGTGGAGATGTCCAAGTTGCGTCTTTGCACGTTTTGCAAAGAGAACTTGGGGCTAAAGTCGGAGAAACCATCTTAGAGCAAGCCAAGGGAGTGGATCAGAAACCTTTAAACTACCACTATGAACGAAAATCGGTTTCGGCTGAAATTAACTATGGAATCCGTTTTAAAACATTGGAGGAGTGTCATAATTTCTTGGAGTGTCTTGGAAATGAAGTGTGGAATCGTGTGAACGAAGTGAAGATGAGAGCGCGGTGTGTCACTTTAAAGCTCATGGTGCGAGCTGCGGATGCTCCTGTTGTAAGTGAAGGCATGCTTTTTTTAAGAAGTTGGTAGCACTGTTGTAATACTTAGTTCAGAACTGTCATCTGTGACTGATATGTTGCAGTTTCGCACTCTGAAAATGACAGTTGAGATTTTTGGTAGGCATTGAAATGTTTATTGTAAATTTATAAACTACCGTTGGTATGACCAAGGATTAAATTTGATGTTCAAACAATTTGGCAACAGTGTGAACCGTTCGGGCTAAATTGTTGTCGATTTGTGCTTGCGCACTTTTCAGGGTGCTAAACTGCAACATTATCATTAGTAACAGTCTGAAGTGATAGACAGAGTTACCAACATCACTTTAAATTTCTAAGTAAACCTGCTGTTCCGACTAATACAGTATCATAACTTTTTTCAGGAAACTGCGAAATTCTTAGGCCATGGCGTATGCGATTCGTTAAGTAAAAGCATAACCACCAATCATGCGATCACTGATGTCAACATAATCCACCGAGAAGTCAAAAATGTCTATGAAAAAATGAACGTCGATTTCAAAGAGTTACGCGGATTGGGAATCCAACTGTCGAAACTTGAAAAAATAGCGCCTGTGAATCCCACACTTAATAAATTTCTACAACAACCGTCGAAAAAAGTTGAGTTTCCTGTGAAAGTCGAGTCAACCAGAGGACGCCCTCGGAAAAACCGACCCAAGAATTCTATTAGTAATTTTTTCAAGAGCAAGAAAGAGAGTGGTTGTCAGAACAAGGTTGGTACTCATGGTTTAGTAAAGAACAGACACGATTTCATCATTTTCACGCTTACTCTAATCCCAGATTATATTCTTTATTATAAGTTGGTATTTTTGTAGCTTCAAATTCGTAAAGAAGACGTCTGCTTAGATGTACTCAAAGAACTACCCCAAGACATCAGGGAAGAAATCATTAAAGAATATGAGCTGGACACAACAGTGATTAAGCCGCCACCTCCGGCACCGAAAGTAGAACCTGTGCCGGTGCCGGTTGCCAAAAAGTCTCCATTTAATGGCCTCGACTGGGATCAACTTAAACCCATTTTATACGAATGGATGAAGTCCGGGCCGACACCAAATGACTACGATGTGAAGCTTTTAGGCGAACACTTTCGGCAACTAGCGACTGACAGTAAAATTGATTGGTTAAGGGTGGCTATGAACTTTTTACACCGAAATTTAAGTCAGCTAAGTTGTGGATGGCACAAAGCCTATCACAAAATTGTAAACATGCTACAAGAAGGGATGAAGGCCAGGTTTAGGGGTGCGTTATTGGTTAAAGAAAATTTTGAATGTTGTAGAATTGTGGAGGTTTAAAAGTGGCTGTGATATTAATATGTAGATGAGACTAAGGTCTTCTTGTTTAAAAGAAACGGCATTTTGTAGGTCTAGTTGTCATTTTTACACATGATTGTAATGTTGACTGAAAATAGTAAGAAATGTTTTGACATAACAAGTAAAACTCCCAACATACTTTAAATTATAATGTATTTATACGTTCAGAATCGTAATTTTATTAAACAATGCTCATTTATTTAAATATTTACTTTTATATGACCTATTAACCTAATGATCCCAAAAGAATATAAAATAAAGAACAAAAAGTAAGGAATACTAATGAAATAAACACTTTGAATATTTTTTATAGAACAGAAAATCAAGGAAGCTATTATCAAATGACATGACGTTATTTTACTGGAAGTATCATTAAATAAATAAAATAAAAATAAGCGTCTATAAGCCTCATAATACTAAATTAAAAATAAATTCTAAATAAAAAATTCATTGATGTAGTAAACACCAGGGTCCTTAGTACAGCGACTGTCCGTTTGAGGGCGCCACCACTTATAGCTATCTACTACTTAACTGATCATTTCTATATATAATATTTCGCTCGCTACTGGATTGTTATCGCTTCTCGGCCTTATGGCTAAGATCAAAGTGTAGTATCTGTTCTTATCAGCTTAATATCTGATACGCCCCGCATGCGGGGCCAGTATATTAAACTGATTTTTGGAAATTGACGGAGGCTAGGGGCTTGCTCCACCTCCGTCGCGGGTTGGCCCGGCATTGCAGTACAGTCGGGATCGGCCCAACTAATTTAATTCAAACATAACATGTTATCTAACTTTTCTTGTGCAGTAAAGGGTTATAAAAGCAGACTTAACCGTTAAAATTTAGTAAACCACCATAAACAAACTGTAAAGGTATTTATTACAGGTTATATCTGGAGAATAACAATTACTTTAAATCATCCGCCATTTTGAAGTCACAGTTTTCATGGCCAAAAAAAATAGTTAAATATAAGATTAGTGGGTTGAGTGAGATACTAGAGAAACGTCTAGACTGCTTTCAAAATGGCACAGCTATTGCTCTTCTTTGTCTGATTTTCCCCTTTTCATGCTACTTCATTCTTTGTTTTCCTGGTTCATTACAGATATCTCTCTCATTGTCTTTAGACGAAGACTTGTTCTGTTACAGATATATTGTATATTAATCAATTTTATTATCTTTTATATTATTAATATTTACTATCAGCTGTATTTGTATTTAATTTGGTTCTTTCTTCTCTTGTCAATAGTTTCATATTTTGTACATGTCTTTATTTCTACTGCCTCCAATTTTGTTGATCTTATTCCTCTTGACTTTTTTTTAAGAACAGTATATTCATTTTTCATCTATCGTCTTATTTACCATTTTTTTATGTTGTTATTGATATTGACAGCCAAGATATTTTTATCTAGATTTGGAAAATGAATCTTTTTTATAAAAGGGAAAATCAAGGAGGCTTATTACCAAATGACATTTAATATGATGTCATTTTATTGAAAATGTCATTAAATAAATTAATTTAATAGAAATATGTATGCGTCTATAAGCCTCATAATTCTAAATTAAACTTCGATAAAACTGATATAGTAAACACCATGACTCTTAGTACCGCGACTCTGGGACAACCTGGAGCGGGAAGACCAAGAATTTCCTCGCATAACGAATACGAACGTTTGATAAACGTTTTGAGGAAACAATTATTCCAAACGGTGGTTGGGGCTCGCGAGGATTCCAAGTTCCAGGTAGTGTTAGAACTGCCAGAAGACGTCGGGGAGTCTGAGTTGTGGTGCTACAAGGCGTCAAAAAGTTTTTCTGACAGCCGCACACCAAGAAGCCAGAATAGGATTTGCCCTAGAGCACTTGAGCAATTTTTGGAATAACGTTATATTTAGCGTTGAAAAAACATTTCAATGGACTCATACTGGCAATATCCAGAGGTGTATCGACCTTCTAATGCACGTTACGAGGAACCTAATGTTAGATATGTTGATCAAAGACGGTTTTCTATCAATATGTGGGGTGCATGTCTGTCCGAGAACCTGGTGCATGAAGAATGTTTGACAAGCCAAATTTATGTTAACATTTTGGGCAACATTACTATGCCTACAGCTAACCTGAAAACAATTTTGTATTCCAGCAAGATAACTGTCGAATTCATACATCCAACGGTAAATATAAATTTGGTAGGACTAGGCGAATTTCTACCTCAATTTGTGATCTACATCAAAATAAAAATTCTTTCAAGCCTTTCTTGAGTGCTTTGTAACAGTCCCTAGTAAATTTATACTTGGTGTGAGTATTAGTATTGAATAAATTTTCCAAGATTTTAAAAATTTTAAACCGCGGTCGGTATTGCAGATTTCTTCTCATACCGTCGCTACAACACGTGTTGTCAAACTTCACCTGCTTTGAGGTTAAGTGCAAATGAACAGTGTGCGGTGTGATCATTACCGCAAAAATGTCTAGAAATATCCGGAAAAACGACACAACTCCCAAACATGTGAGCCTCGAATCCCTCATTTTTTCCATGTTTACGAAAGAAGAAATTCTAAGACTATGTGTTACCAAAATTCGCACTCCTTTGACTCTAGATGCTCTAGGTCATCCTCTACCTGGAGGGTTGTACGACAAAACTTTAGGTAAGTGCACTTAAACGCAGCTTTTTTCTAACATTCTAATTTAAGGTCCTTTAACTGAGAAAAGTGAGCCTTGTGGAACATGCCGAAAAAACTTTCATTTTTGCCCCGGCCATTTTGGCTACATTGAATTACCCCTGCCCGTTGTCAACCCGATATTTTACAAAATCATTGGAGTTATAATCCGCATGAGTTGCCTCAGTTGTTTTCGTTTTCAAATACCTGAGCATGTGAAGTACTCAATTTCACTTCAGATTAAACTACTGAATTGTGGCCTTGTGACTGAGGCTTTAGAAATTGCAAATACTATTTCAGAACTGATTTCGTTTTATGGCTCTTTGGAGAATATTCCAGAGGAGGCTGTCAAGCCACTAAGAAAATATGAATCTTTAGCTAACAAATCTTTGAAGAAGTTGCATGGAAAGTATGTGTTATCAAAAAACACAGAAACTCTTAGAAATCAGTTCATTAATGGTATGTTGAAAGAGCTGAAGCCAAGAAGGAAGTGCATGCACTGTAAGTCAGGAATGGAAAGGATTCAAGTGCTTAGAAATAGAATTATTTTGAGTAATAGAAAAAGGGGTGGTGATGGGGATCAGAGTATGCTTTCAAAAGTCAGAGCTTTTGAGGCCAAGTATCTGACGCCAGATGAATCTAGGAATTTTATGAGACAGATTTGGGAGGAAGAAAAAGATTTGATGAAGGAGATAATTGCGGTATTGAGTGGGATAGACACCGAATATCCAACTGATATTTTCTATTGGGATGTGATACCTGTGGTTCCTCCAAACATGAGACCTGTAAGTGTAAATTAAGTTAAGAAAATTATAATCTAAGAAATGATAGTGAAATGTGAGCCATTTTGTAGGTAATATAATAATTTTTATGGTAATTTTACTGGTGATCGAATTCATTAGTCCAATTTCTTGCATTTGTTAGTTTGATTGAATTAAAAAAATAACGACATTGTATATATCTTGAAGAGTTCAAATGAAGTTAAAAATTGGGAAATTGGGGAAAAGGTGTGGCCTTTATATACAACATAGTCTGTTTCTACAGTACAAGAAGAAATATTTTTAATCATACATTTTCCAGGTGAACGTTATCGACAACAGAATGAACGAGCACCCCCAATCCCACCTTTACAAGTCCATCATCCACAACACTATCCTACTGAAGTTGGTAATCGAAGTCGTCAAAAACAAAGGCGACCTAAGCTCTCTACCCCCTGAAGCAAAAGTAAGTCGTTTCTTCTTAAGAAGTGTCATAAATCGTCTTGTAGGGTGCTTACAGCGTAGCCCAAGGTCAAACCCCAATCGAAAAACTCAACTTCGCCTGGGAATCCCTCCAACACGACATCGACGCTGTTGTCGACAGCACCAACGTCCGCAACAGCGGCGCGAAAGGCGTCAAACAAATCATCGAGAAGAAAGCCGGCATAATTCGCATGCACATGATGGGAAAAAGAGTGAATTTCTCCGCTCGTACTGTCATAACCCCGGATCCTAATCTCAACATCGACGAAATCGGAATTCCGGAAGTGTTCGCTAAACATTTGACGTATCCGGTTCCCGTGACGTCATGGAACGTTGAAGAGTTGAGGAAGATGATTATGAATGGACCTGATGTTCATCCGGGGGCTGTGATGGTGGAATATGAAGATGGAACGATTAAAAGGATTAATACGAAGAATACGACGCAACAAGAAGCGATTTTGAAACGGTTGTTGACTCCGGATAAGATTGTGGGGTTCCGGGGGGTGAAAAGAGTACATAGGCATTTGCAGAATGGTGATGTTCTCTTGTTGAATCGGCAGCCGACGTTGCACAGACCGAGTATCATGGCTCATACGGCGAGGGTGTTGAAGGGGGAGAAGACTTTTCGATTGCATTATGCCAATTGCAAGGCGTACAATGCTGATTTTGATGGAGATGAGATGAATGCGCATTTTCCACAGGATGAGGTGGCACGCAGTGAGGGATATAATTTAGGTGAGTTAAAATTTTCGGGTTTTATAACTTTTTTTCATATACATATACAGGGTCATTCTTGTATAATGACTCCGTATAGAGGGACATATCAAAGTTATTATTTTACATGGGCATTTTGGCCTTCTTGAATTATTATGTATTGTGCCCGGCTATAAGCAATTATAAGAACATCTCAGAAAGAGAACGTCAAAAGCGGAGGCAATTTGGTAGATATAATTAGAAAAGTATTGAGCGATGATCAGAAGTTATACTGACAAGAATTGAAGGAGGTTAAGAAAAGAAATAGAATCAAGAAAGAGGAAGACATGAAAATTAAGGAGAACATGAGAAGTATGGAACTGATTGAACAATCAATCGAAACGGAAAATAAATTAGATCTGAAAAGAAAGTATTGAAAATTCCATGGAAAAGATAACAGACACACGGATTCAGAATTAAAGATGCTGGAAAAATTTGAAAATCAGTTTCCTAAATAGAACTGGAAAATGCAAGGGATAATGAAGTAGTGACGAAAAATAAAAGCAAATTGAAAAACATACAGAAGAGAGTATGTAAACAACGAATTAGCAAAAAGTGTAAGTATAGGGAAGGATGAAAATACGAATGGAATACAGAGAAAGAAAAACTAAGAGTTTAGAGAGATCTCGGCCACCAAATAAAAAAAATCATAGATAAGAGAGAGAAAGGGAAACAAAACGTAATACCGAAAAAAAGAAAAAGCACACGGGTAAGAAAATGATAAAGAACAAAAATGAAGTTCTACGGATAGAAAGGTGGTGATGATTGTAACACCAGATAAGCTAAAGAATATAATTAAAGAAGACTGCGTTAACGAAAGAATACTGAAGATGAAAATGAAATTAGTAAATTAAAAGAAGTAGATATTAATTATAATCAATGAAGTAAATGGGGATGCAAGAAAAAAAATTCTAAATGTACTACAAAAAGCAATTGATGAAGTAAAGGAAAATTTAAAAATAATAGTGTGGGATTTAAACAGAAGAGTAGAAAACGAAAACAAAGGTATAGAAGAAAAAGAAATGAAGATTATCAAGGGAGAAAGAAATATAGAGCTGTATATGAAAAAGAAATTATTAATAAGCATCACAAACTTTGAACTTAAGGTATTTGATGAGTTGGCGAGTGTTGAGCTCAGTAAAAAGAAAAAAGGTGAAGAAAAGGATGTGGTAAAAAATGTAAAAATCTCAAAAGAAGCGGAAATAGAAAGCTAAGAGTCCAAGGAAAGAAGAAAGAAGACAGAAAATTAATCAAAACATAAAGTCATAAGCGAAAGGAAATAGAATGAGAGATATCAAATTAGAATTTTAAGAACCAAAGAGACAGAAGAGACAAGAAAACTTCTGTTTGAGGTGGCAATGGAAAGCTGTGGGAATACAAAAAACAAACAAGCATGTAAAAACAACAGAACGACCACAGAAAGAGAGAAAATAAATGGTTGAAAAGAAGAAAACAGCTGGAGAATATGTATATAAGAAAAACGTGAAAAAGTGAAGAGATAGTTAAGAAAGCAAAAGAAAAATCATGGACATAATTTCGAGAGATCATCAAAAATCACACAAAGATTTTATTGTACTTTGAAGCAGCTAAAACAAAAGGAGTATAATATGATCGTAAAAGACAAAGAAAGCGCCTTTATGACAAAAGAAGAGAAAATAATGGACGGGTGGCGGCAAAATTTTCAGGATTTGACAGATGTAGATGTACAGAAAGAGGAAAAAATCGATAAGAAGGATGTAACGCAGAATGTGGAACCAATGCAATAAAAAGAATTAATGAGGGCAATGGGAAAACTAAAAGTCGGAAAAGCACCTGTAAAAGATAACAACACTTGAAAAAGGGAAAAAGGAATATAAGAACTAAACAAGCTATTGAATGAGGTCATACAAAAAATAAAAATATACTGGGTTAAGTCAAGTATACAAATAAAATTGGATTGGGTGGACTAAATGTACTAAATTGGGAAAACTAAATCGTTAGACTACATCAGTGACTCAATTAAACTAGGTGTGCAAAATCGTACTTAGTCTAACTAAATACAGCAAAAATGAGTAGATAAATGGAATAGTAGATGGACCAAACAAAATTCGGTAAATCAAATCATATCAAGTTTGGTGGATTAGGTGCACTGGACTAAGTGACTACATCAACTTATGTAAAATAAAGTACACAGAATTACTATGTGGTCTAAATTTATATACACTACATTGAACTAGATGGATTAAATCATACAAAGTTAGACTATTTTCGATGAATTGCCTAAAATTAACCAAATCTTACTTAGTCAGAATAAATCAAACTGAATTTGCCTACGTGGACAAATTTAATGTAAGTCAGATCAGATGGACTAGACGAAACTAAGTTGGCTTGTCTGGACTAAATAAAAAACAAAATGCATTGGTTGGACTAGATCACACAAAAATGAACTGAATTGTAATAGATAGACTAAATCGAAGTGAATTACACAAGTTGCACTATACTGGGTGACACAAAGTTGAACTAGTTCTTTAGGTGAAGTAAACTGATAGTAAACGAGATAGACTAAATTGGACCTCAACGAGGTGAAACAAAATTTTCTTATAAGAGCAAAATCGTAGAAAGTTGGATTAAATAAAATTACATCTGATTAGATGGACTAAGGCGAGCTATATCAGTTAAATTGGTCTAAACGGACTAAATCAAACGAAATTAAACAGTCACTATATGACCTAAACCGAAATGGATGAACTAAGTGGGACTTGGTAAACAAACAGGTGAACTAAAACACGCATAGTTGGATTAGTTAGGCTAAATATGCTAAATTAACATAGGTAAATTAGACAGCATATAGTTGAACTAAACTACGCTAGAAGTTTTAAAATGAAGAACGTCAACTGTGTGGAACTAAATTGAACTACATCTAACTAGAACTAAATTGTAGGGTTACTAAGTGGTCTAAACCAAATTAACTGAACTAAATCAGTCGCCCTATTGGTTGAAACCTAAATAAATTAACTAAGTTGGACTGGGTGTACTAAAGTATAAGATGTACTAAAACACACAAAGTTGGACTAATTGGGGAACTAATTTGGACAAAATTGGAGAAAGTGAACTTGATCTTACTTGATGAAGAATTAGATGAACTAAATTAGACTAAATGGATTAAATATAACTATTTAAACTACCTTAAACAGTTAATGTATTGCCCAAGCCTAAGCTGAACTAGCAAAGTGGCCAGAACCGAAATGGATGAACGGATCGCACAAAGTTGGACTAGATGGATTAGGAAGGTGAACTAAACTGGACTATGAACAGAATCAGTTAAACTTAGACTTGTACAAAGTAAATTGAACTAAGTGAACTATACCGAACTGGATGAACTAAATTTGACTGGATGGACTAAATCTAACTAGCTACGCTGAATCATACGATTACGAGGTGGTTAGACCGAACTAGATGAGCTAATTCGGACTAAGTACTAAAGTAACTTAATTCAATCAGATAATTCAATGGGAAATGAATTGGTTGAACTAATCACACGAAGTCGGACTAAATGGAGTAGGAAGGTGGAATAATAGTGGACTAAATTCAGCACAGTCAGCAGAATCTTACTTGCTCAAACGAGGTGAAATTAAATTGGGGATGGACTAAATTGTAATCAACTAAAAGGTTTTTAGTTAAGTGAAATAAAATTAACTTATCGCCCTAGGAGCACTAAACTGGACTAAATAAATGGACCAGGTGGTCAAAACTTTCTACTTACTTGACGACTAAATTTATTAAAAAAAGAAGAAAATGGACATTATTAGCATTCTGTGTAGTGTGCTTTTCCATTTTCCATAAACTTACGTGATATATATTTTTCAACACCTTGAAAATCACGCTAAAAATGAGTCATTTAGTAAAAGTATCTCATTATTTTTGCAGTGAATGTTTGCAACCAATACTTGGTCCCCAAAGACGGAACCCCCCTCAGCGGCTTAATTCAAGATCACATGATCGCCGGCGTCAAACTTTCTCTCCGCGGCCGCTTTTTCAACGAAAGTGACTACCGCCAATTCGTCTTTCAAGCCCTTTCCACCAAAATGGGCAAAATCCACTTACTCCCTCCAGCAATCATCAAACCCCAGCAACTATGGTCAGGCAAACAAATCCTCTCAACTGTCATCATCAACACTATCCCCGAAGGTTGCGAACTCATCAACCTATCAGCGACTGCAAAAATCGGCGCCAAAGTAAGTCACCCAATTAAAGCTTCTCATTGTAATCATGTGACATTGTAGGCGTGGATAAGAACCCCTCCACGCAATTGGAACGCTGGTGGTAATCCATTCAGAGATGCAAACACGATGACTGAAACGGAGGTTGTTATCAGAGGTGGAGAGTTGTTAGTGGGGGTTCTGGATAAAACACATTATGGGGCCACACCGTATGGTCTAATACATTGTTTTTATGAGTTGTATGGGGCGGTGTATGCGACGCGGCTGCTTAGTGCGTTCGCTAAGTTGTTCACTAGGTTTCTACAGAAGGAGGGGTTCACGTTGGGGGTCCATGATATTCTAACTGTGGAATTAGCTGATGTAAAGCGAAGGATGATAATTGAGAGGTCGCGACGGATTGGGAGGGAGGTGATGACGACGGTTTTGGATTTGCCGCACGACACTCCCACGGAGGAAATTGTGGAGAAAATCAGGGAGTCGAGTGTGAAGAATCCCAAGTTTAGGGCGAACGTGGATCGGCAGTATAAGACGGCGCTGGACTCCTACACCAACGATATTAACAAGTAGATAATTATTTATTATTTACATGTTACGTTATGTTATTTACATGACATTTACATGTCAAATGAGACATTTTCCTGACATGTTGTGTATTAAATTTTTTCGGAAATCGTAAAAAATCGAAATTTTAAAACACTAATGTGAGAGCGGTCAAAATCTTCGAAAAGTGTCTTGTAAAGTTTTTACCGGACTAGTCAGGGAAATGTCGTTTCTAAGACGATTTCCGGGAAAAAAATTGTAACTAATCTAACTATTCAACTCCGTCTAGAATCTGCCTCCCAGCAGGCTTGGTATGCAAATTCCCCGAGAACAACCTTCAACTGATGGTACAATCCGGCGCCAAAGGCACCACCGTCAACACCATGCAGATTTCCTGTCTCCTGGGTCAAATTGAATTGGAAGGAAAACGTCCCCCCGTCATGATCAGTGGGAAATCTCTCCCAAGCTTCCCAATCTTCGAGTTTGCCCCACGTGCTGGTGGTTTCATCGATGGTAGATTCATGACAGGAATTCAACCACAAGAGTTTTTCTTCCATTGTATGGCCGGTCGTGAAGGTCTGATAGATACTGCTGTCAAAACAAGTCGTAGTGGTTATCTTCAGAGATGTTTGATCAAACATTTGGAGGGTTTGACGGTTGGTTATGATATGACAGTCAGAGATAGTGATAAGAGTGTGATTCAGGTATGGAACTTTTGATTTTTATTACATCCATGGTAATCGTAATTCGTAGTTCTTGTACGGCGAAGACGGCATGGACATCTCCAAAGTTCAGTTCCTTAACGAAAAACAATTAAATTTCTTGGCGGATAACAGCAAAGCCATGGTCGACAAAGAAGTGCTAAAAATGTTGAAAAACCCAAACGACGATGCCGTCAAAGCGCATAAGAAACAAGTGAGAATCTTCTGTTTTGATTGGTTACTTTCTTCACGTGGCGTTTTTGCAGATTTCTAATTGGCGCGAAAACTTCGGTGATCCGCTCCAACGCGAGCGTAGGAGTCCCTTCTCTTTGTTTTCTACCGTCGTTCGCCAAAAAGTCCAAGACCAAAATTTCGATCGGAAACATATCATCAAAGTTTGGAAAAAGGCGGACCAGGATATAAAAGACAGTTTTACGAGGCAGTGTGAACCTTGCCCGGACCCCGTGAACTCTGTATTCCAATCAGATCACTATTTTGGTTCCCTAAACGAAAAAGTTGAAGAACTGATGAACAGTTATCGGTGTGGAAACAAAAAACACGCCAAACAGTTCAAGAATACGTTGAAATTGAAAGCGATGAGAGCGCTTTGCGCGGCTGGTGAGCCTGTGGGGCTGCTAGCGGCGCAGTCTATTGGTGAGCCTTCGACTCAGATGACATTGAACACTTTTCATTTTGCCGGAAGAGGTGAGATGAACGTCACTTTGGGGATACCACGGCTCAGGGAGATTCTGATGATGGCGTCGAAGAACATCAAAACGCCGTCGATGGAAATACCGTTTTTACCAGTGGCAGATTTAGAAAGAAGGGCCGAAGATTTAAGGAAGATGCTGACGAGGGTCGTGGTTGCTGACGTCTTGGAGAAAGTTGATGTGACCGTCGAGCTCCAAGTGGAGCCAGTAAGACAGTATCAGTACACCCTAAAGTTCCAGTTTTTACCGAGGAAGTTGTATAAGAACGACTACTACGTAGGACCTAAGTATATTTTGAAGCACATGTCGAAGAAGTTCTTTGGGGAGATGTTCTCAGCTATTAGAAAGTTGTCTAAAGTTACTTCAAACTTGTAGTAAACCAAAGTCTGGGTCATTCTTTTTCGCTAAACTGACATGTTGTAGAGTTATGATGGAGGAGGCTAAAAGACAAGCTAAAAACGGCGTCGAAGGCGACGATGACGACGGCGACAACGAACCCGGAAACGTTAACGAAGACAGCTCAGATGAAGAGCCTGAAGACGTCGAGGACGCCAAGTCTGGACAAAAATTCCAACAAGTACACGACGACCAAGAACCAGAGGAAGAAGAAAAAGAAGACTCCGACGAAGAAATCGAAGAACCACGAAGAAAATCCTCGGTGGAAGAAAACGAAGAGAGCAACACCGTCGTCGAAAGTTACAGTTTCGCCCAGAACTATGTTTACGACAAGAAAAAACACCTGTGGTGTGAAATCACTTTTGGGGTATTTAATTTTCTCACTAACTCCACGATAATTATCGTTCTCATTTTTTAGCTACCTCTGAGCATAAAAAAATTAGACTTGACGGCTATCTTGAAAGATGTCGCTGCGAAATCAGTTCTCTGGCAAACTCACAACATCAAAAGGGCCATCACTTACGTAAAAAACAACGAGTTAACACTGCGCACGGATGGCATCAACATTTTGGTTGGTTGTGATGGTAACGTGATCTACTTATACTCGTTCGATTCGTTGTAGGAAATGTCGAAACACCACGCCCTCTTGGATTTGAACAGACTCTATTGCAACGACATCCACAAGATGGCGGAAACCTACGGAATCGAAGCAGCAATGAAAATCATAGTCAAAGAAGTGAAAGATGTGTTCAACGTGTACGGGATTAAGGTGGATCCGCGCCATCTATCGTTAATAGCCGACTATATGACTTTTAATGGTACTTTCGAGCCGTTGAGTAGAAAAGGGATGGAGAGTAGTGCGGCGCCACTGCAACAGATGTCGTTTGAGTCGTCACTGACTTTCTTAAGGAACGCTACCATTGGTGGGAAACGAGACAATCTGACCAATCCGTCGAGTTGTTTGATGGTCGGGAAACAGTGTAAGACGGGCACGGGTTGCTTCGATGTGATACATTGCATCAGTTGATTTTGAATATAGGATGATAGATTAAAGAGTGGTTTTATTTTACAGAAAGCCCGAGATATATTTATTATTTATTATACATTTATGTATTACATAATTATTGTGGTATGACACCTAAAGATATTCGGATTATTTGATTTCTGATTTGTAAACACACAACAAAGCTCGTAACTGTTTAAAGATACAAAGATTACAAATATATGCATGGAATGTAACGTCTTTGTTACGTACTTGTCAAAAATAGTGTTATTACTTCTTTTAATAGTCATCTGACACAGAGTTCGACCGGAGAAAAACAAACGCGACTTCCATCACACCGCCTACTTATAATAATTACACTTTCTACATATTTCAAATATACAACTTTTGTTAATAAAAATTCGAGAAAATCGCACAGTTTCAAACGTCGAACAGCTGCACTAAAGAAACAAAACAGAATCAGTAATAAAGTGCTTCTTTTACTAAAACATCCTCATTTTTCATCAACATCACAGCTACTATTCTAATATGCCAACAGGTATAAATAAAATGGCGACGAAAAACAATAAAACACTCACATATTGCAAATATGATATAGATTTGTTTATCTTTTTTACACATCACTACTATTGCATTTTTTAATCATCGCGTCTTGTAACAAATAAACCATTTTATTTATTCGTTATTTAAGTACCCATCGTCTACGATACAAAAAAATACTATTTAGCTGCAAAACTTTATGTACACCTTTTTGTATTTTTACTTCAATTTACCCACTATTTTAGAGACATGAAACTTGTGCGAGAAAGTCCACAAACATCAATTAAAAAAAATTGCGTCACGAACGAAAATCGATACCCAGCGACAGTGTAAAAATTTGATATGACAATACGAGGAATAGTTTGGGAAAGTGAGTTAAAAACTACTAAGTACAAAATTAAGCGTCTGGTTAATAATAAAGAAAGAATACTTGATAAAACATAGGCCCTAAAGTTGTTAGGCTAAAATAAAAAAATAATAAAAACGAGTCGAATAATTTAAAAACCACTTAAGGAAAGTCTTTCAGTTTTGTATAAACGCCGCTGCCACCTCTACCGAGTAATAAAAACTGAAACAAGCTGAATTATTGTCGAAGCTTCTCAAATAGAAGAACGAAAGACTTTCCCCTTAGAAAACTTACGTAAACTTACCTTAACATGTAAAAATAATATGGCTGCCCTTAAATAACCGAAAACAAACAGGCGCTCCAAGCAAAGGGTGAAGGAAATAGCTATCTTTATTATATACGGGGTGTCTCCGATATCTGAAGAAATTTCGACGAATCAAAATTTCCCGAGATACCGGAAACGACCGGAGCTATCTTTTTCCTTACTAGTAGCTAAGTGAAAGGGATATACAACTTGTATAACTCTAACATTATGGACGATTATTATTGATATCAATCGCGGCATGTTCGTAAAACTCCCTCTGGTGGCAGTTTTACGATCACCCAGCGAAATTAGTTTTTACGAAAAGGCTTCGCAGTTAGCTCAAACCTTTGCGTAGTTTTTTACCGCGCTAAAACCACCGAAGAGAAATTTACAAATGTTGTAAACACGACGTTAGAAGAACGCCTCTCAGCCCTGCTGTTGTTTTTTTTTGAAATTTTTCTTTTTTTTTTGTTGGAATTTTTTTACATGGTAGAATGGTCCCATTCTAGTTGGCTGATATTCTGGTAGTCGTGTTTACGACTGCGCGCTGGTTGTTCCTCTTCATCGTCTGAAGAATCTGGGATTCTGCACGGACCATCGATGTTGTCATCATCCGAGGAACTGTCGGAATCTGATTGGTCACTCTCACTGTACTCGGCTGAGTGGCCTTCCAGTTTTCTTTCGGCGTTCTGAAATATAATATGAAAATTTAAACTTCAGTTATGGAAATGTCCAGATAGTAAGGGATCGGTAGTCAACAAATGACTGTCAGATTCAATTTTCATTTTGATATTTTCACATTTAGAACACTCGTATTCAACCGCCATAAGAAATACACTTTAATTCTTTGATGGGCCCCTTGAGCCGACGTTTTTTAGCTTCAAGCGATACTTAAGATCCTTCACTACAACTATCAGAACAATGGTTTCTTCGATTTCAAGAAATACTTAATCACAAAATTCTGTAAATAACAGTTGAGAATCTGCCAAAGTAAGAATCTAGCAACTTGAGTATGATAAAAATCTAACCAACCAAATTGGAAAAGAAGAAGACAAAAAATGTATACTACTTATTACAGAAAATGCAACACCCAGAAATAGTGAATATATTTTGAAGAAATTTTGTACAGTAATTAGGTGTTAATTAAAGATAAAAAGATGAGAATTTCAGTACCATTGGTCCATGTGTTAAAAAATTCGCTCAGTAATAAGTTGGACCGTCTCGAGATCTTATACACTCCCGGACGCGTCGAGGCATACTTCTAATCAGATGGTCAATGTCGTTTTGGGAAACGGTATCCCAAGCAACTTGAATTCTATGTCTGAGAGCAGGCAAAGTCATCGGAGGGATTTGCAAAATGGTCAGTCTTCGACCCATTAAATCCCACACGTGCTCGATCGGGGATAGATCCAGGAGATCTCGGCGGCCAGGGAAGTAAACTCACATGAGACTCATCTAGGAAGTCTCTACTAATGTTGGCAACATGCGGTTGCGCATTATCTTGTTGAAACAGAGCATTATTTACAGTTCGAAAGTAAGGCACCACAACAGGCCGCAAAACCTCCCGAACATAGCGAACTGCTGTCATGTTTCCCTGAATAAAGAGTAGTCGAGACCTGCTTCCATAACAAATCGCTCCCCACACCATAACACCAACAGTTCTTGCGACGTGCCTTTCAACAGAAAAGTTCCGGACTTTTCGCCGACCGTCGTGCATCCCAAGACAAAAGCGGGATTCGTCACTGAAAATGACTGAATTCCACTGCTCATCCCAGTCAATTCTCTCATTACACCAGGCCAATCGCTGGCGTCGATGAATTGGAGTTAAAGACAAAACTAAATGTGGACGGTAGGATCGTATCCCAAATGACCTTATTCGCCCGTAAATTGATGACATTGCAATTGGTCTTCCTACTGCGTCGTACCAAAGCATTTGCTACCTCACAAGTTGTCGAAAATCGATCTCTAAGGGCCAAAAATCGAAGATAGCGATCTTGTCGATCTGTAGTCCTTGGACCAGTAACCCTAAAACGCTAGTGACTTCCTTCTTCAAACCAGGCACGACAACACCGTAACACAGGGGCCACATTTCATCCCATACGATGAGCGATAGTCCTACATGAATGACCTACTTCTCGCATTCCGATAATACACCCTCTTTCAAATTGAGCTACGTGCTGATAATGGGCCAGTCTTCGTACTGGAGACATAGTGTAGCACTAATTAGCTTTAAATACTGCGATATACTCAAATTATTTGTGATAACTGATTGTCAAGAATAAAAAGAAATGCATGTTCGAATAAAGAAATAATCTAAAAGATACAGGTTATTTCTTCAGATATTTCTTTCAAATTCTCATCATTTTATCTTTAATTAATACCAAATTTCTCCAAAATATATATAATATAATATAATAAGCAGAAAAAATGTGAATTTGAGAAAATGAAAATTTACTAACTATTTAATACAAAAAGAACAATAAAATCGAAGACACTTCAACATAAACGCAAACAAAAAACTGAGAAATTAAAAGGTGAAAAAGAAATTGAAGAAGACAGAGGCGGAAACAAAGGTGAGAATGAAGAAAATGAAGAGAATAAGGACGTGAAATTTTTAGGTTTCGAAGTAAGAATTCATGAACAGAAGAATGAAGATGTTTTGGTAATATTAATGTTTCAAACTATCAAATACAAACAGTCTGTGAAAGAAAGAAGAAGCTTTTGAGTGAAGATGAATAACTAAATTAAGAAAAAGATGACTTTCTTACATACGGAAGAAAATTGTAGGAAATGACCGCAATTAGTCAGTAAAGATAAAATAGGTTAATTATGGCGATGGAGAAGATAGAAACAAGAAGAGAAAGCTAGACTCAGAACTAAAGGAGAGGTGAAATATAAAAAGGATTATGGTGTAAGGTGTAAAATGAAGAAGCATCAGAAAAAAGTAACATAACAAACAAGTTTCGAAGACGACAAGAAAGAAGAATGAAAACTAAACAAGGTAGAAACTACAAAAGACTTTAAAGAAAAGGTTTGAAGGGAAAAAACTAAAATAACGGCTAAAAAGACACTTGAAGAACAAAAAAAGGTCACAGTCTCATACTTGAAGTGACAAATTATGATAAGTCAAACTTATAAAAACGCACAATCAACACAGCTAACTAACTGACGGAATTGAAGAGAATGAAGTTGAGACAGAAGGACCGGACGGGGAAATGCCCAAGGAAAGCGTCAGAAACGTGAACGTAGTTGAAGAGAGACGAAAAAAAGTGCAACTCTTGAACAAATGTAAATAGGATGAAAAAGGTAGTGGTAGCTAGTGAAGAAGGAAAAAATCAAGATGAACAAAGAAGAAAGGAACATGGAAAGAAATAGAAAAGTCTAGCTTAAGCTTAGAATCGAACGAAAAGGATAAGAATAAAACAAAAAGGAAAAAATAAACCGAGATGGACAGAAAAGAAGTGTAAAAAAGAGGAACAGATAAAGAAACTGAATTGGCATGGTTTAATTCAAACTTGGAATTATTAGAGAAGCATAAGGAAAAACAGGAAAGGAATCACAAGGTGACGATGTACAAAGACGATGCAATAAAAAATTGAAGAAAATGAAGAAAATATAAACAGAGATAAACAGAAAAAGTGGCAGAGTCTAACTCAAACTCGAAACCGTCAGACGAAGATAAAGACAAAGAAAAGAAAGATATTAAACGACACTAGAAAAATAAAGAAGGATCGTAAAGAGTTTAGCTCTAGCTTAAATGAAATGAAAAAAGAGTGGAAAGCGGAGAACAAATAAATACAGATCAATAGAGAAGAGTACCCCAAAAAAAAAAGGAATATAAAAAGAAACAGAATTGTAAGGAGATCTAGAAGCTTGGAATCGCCATACAACGATAAAATGAATCACAAGAAAACGACGGTGCATATAGGCCAGTATGCGGCACAAATGATATAGAAAAAAAATCGCAAGAAACTGACGGTGCATAACGCGAACAAGCGACATAAAAAGAACAAAAAGGTAGAAAATGATGAAGACAGATTTAGATAAATAACAAACGTTACTCTAAAAAATGAAACAGCATCGGAAATAGTTTAGCTGTAGCTTGCAATCGCCAGAGAAGTATAAGGAAAAAAAGAAAATCACAAAAAGCTCACGATGCACAAATACAAAACAATAAAAATGGTAGAAAATGGAGACCAAATAAAGCCAGATCAATAGAGAACATGACTACTAAAAGGGAACAGAATTGGAGCGGGTCGAGCTCTAGGAGCTTAGAATCGCATACAAAGATCAAGAGATCAAGAAAAGTAGGTGCATAGTACAAAGTGTTACCAGGCAGATTCTAGCAGAGATATAGAAAAGGAGGACGACAAATCCGATAATTTTTAAATGAAATGATCATATACTCTCTTACAATCATTGTTTGGAACACATTATAAAAATGGTGGAGGCGCCGGGACCACAATAAATTTCAAGTTACACGTTTTCCAATTACATTTAATAAAATTTGTGTAAGTTGAACACAGAGAAATGTCAACTTTAATAAGAGTAAGCAACATTTTAAAACACAGCAGACTGGCTAGTTTTAAATATTGAAATTACTTGAAATGGCGGAGTCGTAACAAAAAAGACATTAATCCTCACTGCTTTCTCGTAAATAAAGCACAAAAACTGTTTACTTACAACTTCTCTGCTCTAACTTAATTTGAAAACAAAATTTCAAGTAGTTATCCTCTGGCGTTGTAGTTTTAATTAGGGTAATTGCCGAGTTTTTACTTAACTTTGGTGGATTAATAAACTTTCATTACAGAATAAATAAAATGTTTACAATGTAGTTTGGGCTGTTTTCGTCTAGAATTTTCAAGAAAAAAGAAAATCTGAATCTCTAAGATTTTCAACGAAATTTGTTTTGTTTTTACTGTTAAGTCACTCTGGGACATGCTACTAGATCTAGTCATAAAACAAATTCCTACCTCCATAGGATTGACGGTGATTGTCAAAGCTGAATCATCCCACGTCATCTCACTATCCTGAGCCTCCTCGGACGCGTTCCTATGATGCGCCGCTCTGATCCTGATCACACCCAACACAATCATAAACAACAAAAATCCGACACACACCACCACAATTATGGTGACGGCATGAGAACCACCGCTTGCCACAAGATTCAAATGTTCCGATGGAATGTAGTCACGTGATACAACAGAAGCTGGTCGTAATTCAACGTTGTGTTTGTTGATAGTAGCGTGGGCAACGATGGGTTCTTTAGGTTGAGGATGGATCACAGTAAGCTGAAATTGAAAACAAAGATAGAAGTGCGCCTATGGATTTCAGTAGCGTAACTTACAGTTTGTACGTATTCATTTGATGTAAATCTGCCGTTAAGCTCGGAACAGGTGAGTTTGAACACACGGTTAAGGTAGTATGCTGGTTTCCTATTGGTATAAACGATCTGTCTCAAAACTTGTTGGTAGTTGAAAACCATGTCAGATCCGGTGATCGTGACGCCATCTTTAGACACGCGCGCCGCCATTCCTAACCTTTTCAACATTTCTTCGGGAACGCTTAGATTTTCATGGTCTGGGTTGAGGTTGGGATAAATCGTCAAAGAGCATTTATCCAGTTTCTGTTCGCCGGATATGTGAATGTCAGCGAGCACTCTCACACCCATTCTGAAGTCTTCATATTTGCGCGCCATGTTTCCGGTTCCGTTCAAGTTAATAGAGGGCGTCTGAGGCCTCAGGACCATGACGTAAGTTTGTGCATCCGGAACTTTAACTGTTTTGCCATTATCGCAAGTTACCGTCGTTGTCAAGCGCAAATTTCTGCGACCTGGAGTTGGGAACTCCCTGCTGTTGGCATAACCTATTTTTCGGACCAAAGTTTCCAAGTTGGTACGATTGTCACCTTCGACTGTCACTTCGGTCAAATCGGAGTTAGTTAGCAATTCCATACCGGGTTGCAGCAATTCCATCGCAGGCACCTTCAGAAAAAAAAGTGTTTTGTTAACATTTAATTGAAGTTGTATAAAAAATGTGTTGGTAGCACTACTATTTTTTAGTTTACAGTCAAAACCTGTCACGAGTTCTTTATAAAAACCTTGTTTGAATATAATGCGGTGCTTCAAACTTATTTAACACTGAAAAGATTACGGTAGCCGTGAAATTGGCTCAAAGTTTTTTTTAACGAAGTTAATTAATTTCACAATGAAGCGGCATTCACACTGAACTAATAAATGTGCAAACCAATTTTTGTCAAATTTTTACAAAGATTTATGAGCAGTTCGTAGACCGGAATTCAATTTCAACCGTGCGCTCTAGGTAATGACGACAAAATTTCCATTTAGTAATGTCAAAATGTCAAATTTAATTGCAATTAAAATCGCAATTTTGAACGCTGTAGGATAAATTAAACAACAAAATGTCAGCTTCCTAATAAGATGGAAAAAGCTGATACAGAGTGTTTATAAAAGTGGCGGTGAATTTTTACTGCACTATACGATTGGAAAACGACACTTGGAAGGCTGACAAAGTTGGTAGCGCTGTTTTACACATTAGCAACTGCCATGAAACATACAGGGTAACCCATAACTGCGTCCATAACTTTTTTTCTAGTCAATTGACAAGCTGTTTACGACATCCTGTAGATATACTTATAGTGCACATTTTAAATTTTTTTTATATATACAGGGTGTCCGTATACAGAGTGGTAAATGAAAATTATGTTTTTTTAATTAGACCATATATTTTTACATTAGATTCTACGTAAAAAAAATAACAAAACTACATCATTCCAAATTAAATTTAAAATTTTAATTTTTGCTAGTGTGAACACGAGAATCATTTTTTTTTTGCAATTAAGAAATAGAATAGCACTATGCTGTCATTGGTCTTATCAGGTTCATTGACAGCATTGGCCGCAACTTCAAAAGGTCCACACAAGTTTTGAGATAGTAGGCAGAACCATCAATACAATTCGACGAGTGGTCAGGCAGAACTACCAACTCAAAAAAACTTATAGTACTTTCTAAACAACATTTTAAATCCCTAGAGTGTCTCACCTGAAGACTCTCCTTGCATTGATGCAAGCAGCTCAAAACTTCCGGTTTCTCCGTTTCTCCAACTAAAACACTCAACCCAGCCAAATATCCCTTAAGATGATGTTTCATCTTGTTGTCAGATCCCTGCCAGCAGGCACCAACCGTCAATGTTGTGTTAATACCCTTCGTGGGATGCAACGGCCAATCATCGATAACTTCCGGATTCTTCTTTTCTGTTCGGAACAACTGTCCATCCACAAACAGTTCAATATCCGGGAATCGTACGTTAACGGCGTAATGATGCCATTGGTCGTCGCAAACCTGAGGGATTTTCCAACGCCATTCTGCGGGTCTAAAGATGTTCAAGTCGCCTTCGGAGAAATCACGACGAAGAAGAAGAATGAGGCGGCAGTTGCGGACGAACAACGCATAATGATGCCGGTTCATTTCTATAATTCAAGTATGAGGAATGTGCGAAGTTTTCAATGATACGCCGCTGGAATTACCGTCACTTTTGTTGCAGTGACGTTAATTCCAGTGGCGTACAACGTTTTTCTTACTGTGATCGTCAGCTGAGCACAAGATGTGTTCTTTAATCCGTTTGTCTTGTCCGGCATGTTGTCCATGTCTCATCCACGTGGCTATCGTAAAAGTAGCAGGCAAATTGTGGTCCAAAACTGAATTTGGAATGGATACGGCAGTGCTAGAACCGTCAAATTCGAACATTTGATCTGATTCATGGCCCTCATCGGAAATGAGAGGTTTCGTCCATTCGGCCCCAACTCCTGGACTCGGGAGGAGGTCGATGGCGGAGGGGGAAGCCCCGCAAAGTTTACGTTGAGATTGGACGCTGTAGGTGTCGCGATCGCAACCTTTTCCAATATGTCTAAACAAAGAGAGATATAATTCACGAGAAAAAAAGAAAAGATAAATGATACCTTGTTGCCAGGTCCACTCTTGTTCTTAATTCTCGGACATTGCAAGGAACATCACACAATTCCAAACTTGCCGATGGGAACAATTCCTGTTTTCCGGTGGTTGGAGCGTAGTCAACTCTTTCCGGAAGACCTCGCCAACCCAATCGACACACTCGGTTAACTTTGATGGTGACCATAACTGGCAAACTTTGGCGCATTCCTGACAAGAAAATAAAAACCATTAGTTAACATACAATCTGAACGACATAAATATGACACAAAGTCTTAAAAGTTAAAGGCAAAATTTCACTTAGTCAAAATGAAAATCCCAAAGAGTAATTATGCGGAAAATTGTCACGATACGTTTATGACTGATGTTCGAAAGCATCGGCTTAACATAAGGTGCTTGTAACTTTACATCATAACCACATATATAATTTCTTCGGGTCATAAATTTTTATTGGATACAAACATTAAAAGCACTGATAACTTAAGTATGTGTGACACTGCATTTATTTTATATTTGTTTAATTTATGTGTTACAGTAGCCTTCATCTGTTCGTTAAATATGCCACTGGCATCATCAAAATTAATGTCTATTGTTTCCTCGCTGATTAGGAAGTATAATGAAACTTATTAATCGTTTTTTCGTATAGTTATGAGGGGCGACAAAGATAGGACAGAAAGAGGTAATACGAATCTAAGAATTCCTAAAAAGCTTAGTTATCTGAAAACTTAAAAACTGTAAAAACTGAGAACAAAAACCATAAAAATGAGAATGCCTTAAAGTAAAACTGTCGTTAGTCTGAAGTGGGAATCTGAAACTACTTCAACTAAGAAAGTGAGAATCAAATAAAAATTAGAATTCAACATAAAAAACTTTGAGAATGATCTAAAAAGTTGAGAAAATGGAAACATAAATATGAAAGTAGCTCGGAAAGTTTGCTTGAAAAAAACTTGAAAATTGACCAACACGAAATTTTTTTTTTGCTACATTAAATTTGATGTCGATTTAGTAAAACTGGGAAATAAAAACATGAAATATAATTTTTGATATGTAATATGACAATACTAAAACTAAAGTAGCTGAAAGAGTTCGAATTTGGAGAAAATGAGACAGGTAAAATTAAAACAACTAGAATCTAATGATCAGAAATCAAATTTGACAATAGATAGTCCTGAAAATCTGTCAATTGAAAAAAGGGAATCTGATGAGCAAAATTTGAGGAACTATAATTCTTCGTGTGTAAGAATTTGCCTACAAAAAAAAATGGAAATTAGGAAGAGAAGAAGAAAGAAGTAGATAACAAGAAAAAGAAAAGTTGGTAAAAACAGAGAATGCAACGACAATAACTTTAAGAAATTAAAATGAATCAAGATAAAACTTTTAAGGCCCTAAAAAGTTCTTAGTTTCTCAGTTCAAACTGGGATTGATTTTTTTTTTAAATCTGATGCATTCTGTAATTTTTCTATAAAATTAATTGATATTTTAAACCTTTTGGTGAAAACTTGGAATCTAAACAAATGCTGATGGTGAAAAGCTTAAGAAATTTCTAGAAAATTGAGCATATAACATCGACTACAATTTAAAATACGCCAAAAAAAAATTACAGATCGCTTGAAAAAATTTGAATAAGGCATTACAAATCTGAGACTAACTAAAAAAAAAACTTACTTCTCCTGAAATCTATAAAACTGCGAACCTGATGTAAACAATCTACAAGATTGTTCTAATTGTAAAATTAAATTATTATAACTATTATAATGTTACGAAACGAAGAAAGTTAATTTTGTAAGCAAATTTAAGTAGGTCTAAGACAAAAACGTTTTTCAGATTAGTATGAACCTGTTCTAATTAAAATGTACTTCCAATTAACAAGCTATGAAGTGAAGCAAGTCAGATTAGAGCAAGATAAATTTAATCCATCAAGACTTCAACCCCCAAAATTAAATTAAGTCCATAGTACACTTTTGATTTAATAAATATCAGTTGAAATTTAATAATAATTTAATAAATAATATTAATAATAATAATGATGATGATGATGATGATGATGATGATGATGATGATGATGATGATAATGATAATAATAATATAGTTTAAAATTAAATTTTGAATAATATTTAAACGAGTCTCGTACTAACCCAATAATCAAAAAGTTATGAATAAATTGAACCAGACTAGTTGGACTAGGAACGAGGTGTGACTAATTTAGCCTAAACTAACTCAACTAACTAACCATATCGAAATTAAAAAAAAAAAGTCAGGGCAAATACATGAACTAAATTGGACTAAAGTTTGATCAGTCTGACTGAAATACATCTGACTAAATTAAGCTGACCTTGGACTAAACCTAACAAAGCTGTTTAAATCATACAATACTAAACTACGTGGTATTAAATCAGAGAAATAAACTTACTTATAAGTGGACTATAGCAAATGAGGTTAATTGTATCATACTGGAAATAAATGGAGTAGACTAGATTAAACTCGAGTGAACCCTAATTAACTAAATTTAACTGAATAGATTGCGCTGTACTGGACTAAGATAATATAATTCGGATGTAATTGAACTAGAACAAATATTCTAGTCATTATTCAGATTCAACAAAAACAAATTTGTCAAAGGAAAAGAAAAAAGTTGGACTACGCCAGTTTAACTAGAATTGTTTGTAGTGAAAAATATATTTTAGATACGAAATAAGTTATAAATAAAATTGCCTTAAGTTAAGTTGGATGGAGTAACTAAAGACCAACTCCAATTAAATGTAATAGCTCGAAATTGTATTAAGCAAACTGAAGGTCGTTGGAGTACATCAAATTAATTTATTGAGATTTTTTATAATAAATCATTTGTAACTAAAACGGATTAAATAAATTAAATAAGATTACATAGACTAGGTGGATTAGATGGGCTAAGTAGATTAGTTAGACTAGGTGGCCCAGGACTAAGTGAACTACAACAGACTAGGTAAGACTAGGTCCTGTTAAGTAGAACTAGGTGGACTAAATCAAATTAGAAGTAGTCTATTCAAGAAGCAGGGTGTACCAAAAGAATGACTTACTTCTTGAATTGAAATGTTTTTAGAATGTAGTACATTAATCTACAGCGTGATCAACAATGACTGTTGGTATTAAAACAATTGAAAAATATGGAGGTTTTTTTTTGCGTCACAATTTGCGACCCTGGTGTTTTAAAATCAAACAACGTTAAAATGACAATGTCGAAAAATTTAGGTTATGGTTTAAAGTAAATCGGGTAAATAGGGGCAGGGAATCTAATGAAATGTAAAAAGGATTTTAATGAAAGATATTACGAAAAACAAAAACAAGAATGAGGTAAACAAAGAACACAAAAGGAAATTAACGTAAATACGCTCCAGATATTGTTCAAATTGCGCTCCATTGTGATCCAAACATATGTTGACTCTTTTTTAGGCTCTCAAAAACATTAATCAACATTTGAGGAGTGATATTTGCGATTTCCTGGCTAATGGCAGCTTGCAGTTCCTCAGCTGTGCGCAAATTTTTTGAGAAAACGTTATTTTTGAAGTGCCCAAACGGAGAAAAATCTAATGGGGTGAAATCCGGCGACCTACTTGGCCAAATTCCGCTGCTTATTATTCTGTCCCCAAAGAACTGGCGCAAGTACTGCATTGTGTTAAATACTGTGTGTGCTGTTGCCGAATCCTGTTGAAAATGGCCATACTCAGTATGGTTCTCGCACTGATTTTCGAGGACTCTGATCCATTCTATTTCAAATGTCTTCGACTACTTCTTCTGTGAGTGTCGATGGTCTGCCAACGGCTTTTGCCTTTTTTACGTCACCTGTTTTTAGATAATGGTCAACTAATCGCGTGCAACGCTGTTTAAAAATAGGTAAGGTCACAAGATTTTCCGGGAACATGCCCCGAAATTGGTTGTACGCATCTTCCAAAGAATACTGCCAACCATTAACAGCATCCTCAACTCCGGTGCGAAAATACGCCATCCCAATAAAAATGTCATGTTCCAGAGTAAAAACCATGTTAAATTTGATAAATCATTACAAAAATGAAACTTTTATAATAAAATTCAAATTTAATTGTCAACACTGTCAAAAATGACAGCAGCAAATACGTTTAGGTTAGGGAGATACCAACATCCTTCAAATTTTCATTGTTGCCAAAAGACTCAGTCATTGTTGATCACGCTGTAGTATAAGTTAGACAAGGTTAGACATAACAGACACGGAACTAGATACAATTAAAGTGGACTAAAAATGGACTAACGTTAAACCACATCAGCTATGACTAGTCAAAATTAGTAGTCTTAAGCAAATTTAATTAGTACATCAGAAGAGAAATATAAAGTCTAAAGTTGGCTATGTTGGACTGAATCCGACTAAAACGAATGAAGTTCTTTAGCTAAATTTGACTGTACATCTAAATTAAAGTGAATTAAGTCAGACTAAATACATACAAAAGTAATAACTAGTAAAAAAGTTCAAACAGAACTAATATTTAAAACCAAACTTTAAAAATTGGAAGATCAGAGGTAAATTAGGTCCAAGTAAATTAGTTAAATTAGATTTAACGAAAATACATTCGGACTAAGTCAGTTTAAGTATGACTAAGAGCGAAGAGCTTCTTGTATTAGTAAGTTATACTAATAGACTTAAGCTTGACGTGATTAATTTAATTTATAACATGATAAACATGTTATAAATGACTAAATTAAATTACCTAAATGGACTAATTAGAAACAGTTCTAATTTGGAATAAAACAAATTAGACTAAGATAAACTACATTTTATAAAGATTTAGTAATTAGAAAAAGATGCACCACGGACTAAAACTGGGTTCCACTAATTGAATTAAATTATTTAGCGAGTTAGTTTGAGTTACAATAGATTAGAAAAGGTGAAGTTGTACAGAGTTGAAATCAGACTAACTAAAATGAATTGATCTAGAGTGACTTCAATAATGGGATTAAATCATTTTTTATTAAGTTATATAAAAACGAACAATAATTACATTGTATAACTAAATCGGAATAAATAGTGAAAACAAGCTAAGCAGAACTAAATCAAACAAGCGAAATAACATTAATTTGTAACAAATCTACTAAATGGAACTAGAGCAAATTTAACTACATCCGGCTGACGACAAATGAACTAACTTGGAATTGGCTTAAGTTAGAAGTCTGATTATACTCCAAATACACTCTGGACCAAGTAACTAATTTCTAGTAGCTCAAGTATACAAAGCCAAAGTGTTAAATTAAAAATTGATGTTAATCCGAATTTTTTATTAAAGTTTCACCTATTTTCCGGAATAAAAATAAAAGTCCCGTCCACTATTTGCATATTACTGTGCTGTGTTGTTTATAATTAACTTAAAAAAAAAACTATTTTTGATGTTCCGTTTAATAACAATGGACGACGATGAAAAAGGCAATTAGCGAAGCCCTATAGAAACATTTGATCGACGCAGTCCGCTTCTATGGCTTTTTGATAATTACGTTTTTTAATTAAGTTGATGTAGTAAACATACTGACAAAATTTTGCAATAAAATGAATCACAATTTTATTACCAACAAAAATATTTTTAAAGCGTCATGTTTATTTACATCACTTCCTCGCAAAAATTGTGAAATTGACACAATTTGCTCTAATAATAACATTAAAGTTTGTTTATTTTTGTCGTTAAACTCAAAGATGGAATTTATTTCAACTCGCCTCATTAACTTTGTCGATATTATCCATGAATAATACGAAGTCAAGAGTTCTATTTCATTTCATAGCTCATTTTCTCATATGCTAGTGCAATGAGAAGGTGCACCAAAATTTAAGTAGTGTGAAATAAAAATTCTACACAGTCATTCGGTAAAACTGTCCCGGCATACAAATGGCGGGTAATTTATAAACGGTCGTATAAAATATTATGTGCTTTATAAGGACCTTTATCATCTCATGAATTTTGTAAGAAACGACTACGATAATGGCTCAATAAAACTTTTTTGGTCTAGTTTCATCACGGAAATTGAATCATTTTCATGAAAAAACATCGACATAACTTGATTTGATGGGCTAGAACCTTCGATAAGTTCGATGAAGGTTATTTTCAACACGATGGGGCTACTGCACACACTCCGACGATACATGGAAAATTTCAAAGACCCGGAAGTCTGTCGACTGTTCACAAATCACTCAATCGCAATAACCGTGCAGACCAATCAAATTTACATATTCATTATAAACAGTCGCCACGACTTCCGTTCACTTTTCTTCTACCTACCGCAATCGTATGCAACAACGCTGAGAATATGATTATGCGATCTCTCATAATCCAGCGGCTCCGTGTTCCGGATGACTCCATCCATATCGATGACAAACGGCTGATCAGATGTAAGAATCTCATATTTGCAGACGTCACCGAATTTCGGTGTACAATCCCGATCCGTAGCTTCGACGCGAACGATTTCGCTATAAATCCTCCCTTCGTCGACCTGCCTTACGTAGCTCGGTTCTGAGAAAGTCGGAGCGTATTCGTTCACATCTGATACTGTTATGTGAACGGTGGCACTGTAAAGAAAAAAAATGTGAGTATGATAGGAAGATTTCGAGTAAAACCACAGGCGATGACGTACACGGAAAGACACAAGTAAAAAAATAAACTGTATCATTAAGTATAATAATAAGATTGTTTACGTTGTAATCATGAAATTACATAACGATTCTTTAAGCGTCAAGTAAACCGCGACCGAGGCAAGTAAATAAATTTGTGGCGACGGGTTTTTCAACACACGCTGAATTGAACGCAAAGGTTTTTTTGGGAATAATTAAAAATAAACATTGGTCAATAAGGGCGACCTGCCACAGAAATGTTTAGAGTGAGCATTGAAATGTAAATTGAATGTTCAAAAATTGCAGGGGTTATATACATACTTCGTTGAAGTGGTACTAGGGAAAACTTCTACACACTTTGTATAATAACCAAAGTGATTGTAAAGAAAATCGGGTCGGGCAAAAGTTGGGGTAACCATAATGAGAATTTTCATAAAATTTCATTCCATAGAACACACTTACTGTCATGCATTTTCGTTAAGAGAATGAAAGTCATCACTAATTGAAGCATGAACGTTTACCACAACCTTTATTATTACCCATTGATCATTCTTGTCATTTATGTTACTTCTTCGGAAGCCATCTTTAACATTCCACAACAGAAACCGTTTTCGACAGCACAATTTTCTCTTAGCTTGTTCTAAACTGGGAATCTTTATATGAGTTCCATTTAAAGTCTGTTTTCAACTTTGTCGTCTAATGCTGTTGTTCTACAAAAGGTCCGTCTGCTTTTGATTCATTTTCGGTATAGCGTTGAAAATCACGATTTATCACGTTAATCCTTATAAGAGTTTAAGCCACCTGGAGCTAGTTAAGCCACGCTACTATTGGAGTAGCTCCTTTTAAGTCCTCGGCAGTTAGTTCATGCCTAGGAATAATCTCGTTCCCGATGGAGTTCAATGTAGCAGTGTGCTAGATTGAAACTGAATGCATTTATCAAAAAAATATATGAATCTGAAACAATTATGTGGTGAGTAGTAAAAATTTTAAATATTTAAAAATTAATAGTTTTATAAGATGCTATTGTGCTTTATATTCGATGATTTAACTAAATTTCATCGATCAAAATTGTTTTCGCAAATACAGAAAAACAATTTTTCTTCCATACAGATCTAGATTATTTTAATACTAGAAATAATCTATAAAGTGCAACATTCAAATCGTCGACAATCTGTCGAAAATCGTCAAATTCTGAAAAATTGTACTACTAGTATCTTTTGAGAGTGAGCAGATTAAAATGTTATAGATGGCCACAAATGATCATTCAAAAAAAATTCTGAGTTTTGTTTTTTCAGGATTCAATCCAAATTTTTTTTTCAACTTTGGTAAAATCTTTAAATTTATTTTAAGGTGTACAAAGTAGCACAAAGACGCAAATTATCTTAAAATTAAGCTTCTGACAATTTTTTAATTTATAATGGCCACGTTTTTTTTTAAATTACAAGAATTTGAAAAGTGTAAAATCGCCAAAATTCCTAAAAAAAATCGAAATTGTGTACTAGAAACATTAGAAATTTTTAATTTCTCTAATCCCTTTAAAATTTATAGAAACTATAGATTTTTGTACGTATCTTTAAAAATTTTCGAATAAATAAAATTTTTAGTTTTTCAAAGCAAAAATTATGGAACTCCTCCATAAAATGTTCTAATTATTTATAATCTCAAGAAATTGCCCAATTTCAGAGTTATAAAATTTTAGAACTTATTAGACTTCATATTTTAAAGATTCTAAAACATTTGAAAAACAATCTTTTTTTATAGTCCCTATCAAATCTTAAAAATATATTTTTTTTTGAATTATTTAAAATTTTCCAAAATGTTAAAATTCCAGTGTTCTACGTTTACGAAATACCCAGAAATATTTCCGGAATTTCATAAATTTTCGACGTTTTGAATATAAAAATTCTAAATCATATCAAAAAATAATATTTCCAAGACTTCATAAATTTTCGACGTTTTGTATACCGAAATTCTTAATCAAATCAAAATATTTCCATATATAAAACAAAGGTTTTTACCGAGTTAAAAAAAAGGCTTTTAAAATCCTGTCAGATCAGATTTTTTCATTTTTAAATATCTACAGTGTGAAAACCTTTTTTTGGAGTCTTTTTATTTTCTGGCATAGGTACACAGAAAATATATTTTTTTAAACATTGAAAATCATTTTACAAAAATGCCAGAATAAAATTTTTGAATTTTTCAAAAATGACTACAAAACGTTCAAATTCTAATTTAACCCCAAGAGCTTAAAATTATTCGACAGATAATTTATTTTTCACTGACTACAAACACTTCAAAACTTCTAAATAAATATAATTTTTTATAAATGAAGTGATTCGTTTGTCACTAATTTTTAAAACTTGCCTCTTTGAAAATCCTCAGATTTCGTAAAATCTTTAAAACAGACTTTTGAAAAAAGATCAAAATATTAAAATTGCGCATAAAATTATCGAAAAAAAAACTGGAAATTTCAGATCACCAAAATATCCGAATCATCTGCGTGTACAATTTTTCAGGATTTGAGAAATTTATCAAAATAATTTCAAAATCTCAGACTTTTTTTTTGACATTTCTTGGACCATAGAGACTTTAGATCTCGATGTAAACACGTCTCTTCTATATCATGAAGTGCAATAATAAAAACGATATATGGATTAAATTGCAAACTTATCTACGAGCTCGACCCAAGTTGGTTTTTGCGGTACATTCAAACTTTGAAATTCCAAATATCTTGGTAGCTATGGCTAATATTTTAAAGCTTTTATTTCATAGTTTGAGGTTAAGCTTTAGTTATATACGACAGAAACAATAGACATCAATATGTGAAAAAAATGCCTGTTTTAGATGACCTCATTTTTTTGTATATCAGGAAGCATAATTGTCCTCTAATAGCCCCCAAAATCTTTACTTTGATCTAAACACTCGCTCTTTATCATTACCTGCTATCCGAACAAAAGTAAAGCAATAAAATCGTTCTGACAGTTATTTGATATTCTACCTTTCCAAATGAATATTTAATATAAACGGAATTTGACTCTGGAGTCGTGCGTCGGTGACAAAAGCTAACCAAGTAACTTAATATCACGACTACAAAGTACGAATTTTTATCAAAATTTCAAACCAATTTGCATATAATTTAAACTGAAAACAATTCGTTACGAACGTTTTATTATTAAAACTGAAAAACTGATATGACAGTATTATTTGTATTTACGATATAAGATCCCTATCAATTTTTTACGGGGGTCAGAGAAGCGCTCGAGGACCCTATACGTGTACAATAAAATATACAACTTAATTGTAGAGCATAAATTTTTGATAACGGGTGTGGATTTTATTTGAAATCGATTATCGCACGTAACCAGGTTGAAACTGAATTTGTATGCACGCTGGAACAGACAGGATAATAAAATGAGCAACCGGAGATTTACCTAGAGCTAATAAACAATTCGTTTCCATCTGTGAAAAATTGTTAGATTTCAAAGCTAGAAAAAAAATAAAAATTGAAGGATCTAAAAAAGCGAATACTCTAACAAAATTAAAGATTCTATAGAATAAAAAAGTATTCGAAATACTAGAAAATGTGAATGCTAAAGGTCTAAAAATTGAAAGCATGCGAAGAACTGATGGATCAAAATATTCCAGCAGGTGCAAAAAAAGTTCTAAAAATTATTTGAATTATCTAAAAAAAAAACTAGTAATACAAGAACTCCAAAAAGTCTAAAAGAAACAAAAAATTCTAAATAAATTTAAAAAATATTCGAAATCTAGAGAACCTAGAAAGCTTAAATATTGCAAAGAATCCGATAAGGAAAGATTCTAAAAGATTAAGAGAGGAAATGAAAAAGATCAAAAGCATAGAAACATTTGAACGAATACGAAGATAATCAAAATGTAAAAACTCAAAAAATCAAAAAAAATATGAACACAGCTACAAAATACAAATAATAAAAAAACGAATAGAGCGCAAAAATAATTTAAAAAATGTACAGAATCTTAAAAATCCGAAGAAATCAACGAATATAATCAATCTAAAAAAAATTCAAAGAATCCAAGAATTTAAAAAAAAACGTCTAAAATCTAAAGAATATGGAAAATTAAATCTTAAAAGGTGCGAAACATCCAAACAAATAGAATGATCTAAAAAAAATCCAAAGGGAGTTTGAAGCATTTCAACAATTTAAAGAAAGCAACATAATACAAGGCGATCCAAATCAAAAAGCTAGTAATTCTCAGAATAACAAGACAATATCGAAAAGTTTGAGAGATCTACACAACATAAACAACCCGAATGATTTAAAGAATAAAAAAACTATATACCATCCCAAAGATTAATACAAGAATCCTGAAACAATGAAAAAAAATGAATAATACAAAACAACTATGGAATTTAAAACCTAAACATAAAAAAATCAAAGAAATCGAAGAATCCAAAATATCTACAGGATTAAGTTTGTAGATACTAAAAT
Organism: Cynaeus angustus; assembly: GCA_030157275.1. Lineage (NCBI taxonomy): Eukaryota > Metazoa > Arthropoda > Insecta > Coleoptera > Tenebrionidae > Cynaeus > Cynaeus angustus. The sequence continues at coordinate 14,038,495 of CM058065.1, forward strand.
CGTAAAAGCAATTTAAAACATTTGAGGTATTTTAAGATTAAAAGGAATTAAAGGCATTCACAGAACACAAAGAACCAAAAATTATGTGAATATGGCAAAAATAAAAAGATAAGGAAATAAAAAAATCTAGTCGATCCAACTTAAACTAAAACTAGATAATTTAACGAATTGAAAGAATATAGAGAATATAAAGAATCTAAGGCATTCGGAGGTTCCAAGGCTTAAAAGAAAACAAAAAATAGATGATACAGTTCAAAGAAATAAAAAAAGATTAAGAGTATATATAAGAATTTTAAAATAATTCAACGAGTATCCAAAATCTATAGAATCTAGAGAACATTAACAATATGAATATTTAAAACAATCTAAATTTACTAAGATTGCAACGGTAACAAAAACACTAGAAGTAATTTAAAAATTGTAAATCATCGAGAAAATCTAAAGAAGTCGAAGAATGTAAAAAGGATCCTAGAGAGATCAATCAATCCAAAAGATCCAAAAATTTAAGAAATTTAAGAACACAGGTATCCAAAACTTAGCGAACCTAAATAATATCAAATATATGAATAATTTACTGAATAATTTAAAGAAAGAGAAATATTCACAAAAATCCAAAAATATTAAATGATAATACCTAAATTTTAAAAAACACATACTGGAAATTTCAAAAAAAAAACCATTTAAAAAAGGGATTAAAGAATATGAGGTAAATTTAAAAGGCAGAACAAACTAAAAGTAATTTAAAAAGGCTAAAGAATATAGAGAATTTAGAAAAACTGAAGAAATTAAAGAATATAAAAAGACCAAGCAAGATAAAGAATTTGAAATCTAGAGCACCTAGAAAATATAAATCGAAATCCCAAACATCAAAAAGTGAAAAAAAAGAAATCAAAGGATCTATCTGAAGCAGCCAAAATTTCGCATACTAATATTCCACAAGCAATTTAAAACATTTAAACAATTTTGAAAATTTAAACATAACTAAAGAACCTATCTAAACATACAAAGTTCTAACAAGCTAAGAACGCACACAACCTACCTAGCAAGATTAAAATAGAGGCATGATTTGTAAGAAAATATGGAAAATATAAATAGTCTAAAAAACTAAGATAATCTAAAGAATTCTAGGTATTAAGAAAAGAAAGTCTAAAGGATACAAGAAAGATAAAAAATCCGAAGAAACTAGAATCTAAAAAATCTAAGAATCGCCGAAAGAATGAGTAAAAAAAATCTGACAATTAGTAAACAGTAGAAGAAACCAGCAAAAATGCTAAACTTAGAAATGGAAATTGGAAGCTACTAAAAAAACACGTTCATAAAATGGATATGTTCCTAAAACGGAAGATGACAGTGTAACTAAGTAGAGTATCAGAATATAAACCTGCAAGAAAGAAAATAATCAACAAAGAATTTAATAAATCCGAACACCTTATACGAGAGAAAATCCCATAAACTCAGCTTGAATGCAGCCTAAGAGGTGACTGGAGATTTTTCTAGAAGAAACTTAACAGTATTTCTGGTTTTCCCCTACTACGAGAGACACAAAGACTCGCAAAAAACGTGCCAGTAAAAAGTAACCTAGAAAAAATATCTAGTCTGGACTGGTCAGTTTTATGTTGGCAACATGTAATCAGGACAAATGAGTAACCATTTATAAATACGACTACAGGAATGTTTTTTTATCAACACCTGACATCTTGATCGGAATGATGGATCGAAAGCTGTCAATTCTAGACCAACAAAAAAAAAAACGTACAGTTGTGGCTCCTGGAAACCGGACACTGACTTCCACTGCACGGTCTACTAAAATTAAGAAATTAATTCAGAAACCTTTTCAACAATTTTCGCAATGGTGTCTTTGTTTTGGTGACATGTTTAAAACAAAGGGTGAAAACAATGTACTTCATTATCATTAGATGAAAATTAAAGCTGCTTGTCGTGAAAAATAATATGTTTAATCCCAGTTGGCTAAAAAACGTCTTTTCAACCTTGGTTTGTAAATACTACTCCATTTCTATTTTTAAAAAATGCAACCGTGCATTGAATTTTCCGAGATAAACGAGGAAAAGTTTCCACATGTTTGTTATTTATAGAAAATAATAGATGAGAAAATAAAAAGATATTTTCTTAGTCTCAACAAACAGCTGCGCGTAAAGTTTTGTTTTTCCCTCATAAAAGGCAAACCAATTTTCCCCTGCTTTTTTATATCATCTAATAAATTTTTAATAATTCCTGCCCCGAATTTCGTTTTAACATAAAGCCTATATATAATGCAACGACGCGACGTCAGCGTCGAGAAACATCCCAGACTTATTTCAAAAATCCTAGCCCCAGGAATTTAATAATACGTATGACAAGAAAGTGATCTCATTTATGTACAGCAGCAACTCGCAACTACAATGCTATATCTACAAACATCCATTATTCTGTTTTTCTCTAATATGCGAGTTTCGGTAAATATCCGTGGGCGTCGACGTCGCGACGGTATTTTCACCTTTCTTTATTTTTATTCCGAGAGAAAGTTTTAATGAGCGTTGAACGAAATTAGAGAACCTGGTTAACGGTCATTAATTTCCAAAAATATCGAAACTCGAGTTGTGGTCTATTTTTTCGGTTATAACGGGTGTGGGCACCTTTAAGTGAAGGAGTGTGTTCTCACTTCACTGTCAAGATCTGAAATTAAGCCAAAGAATGAGTCACAGTTGGAAATTGGTATTTAAAAAGCAACGAGGTCATGAAGCGAGAAACTGCGGTCAGTGGCGTGCAGTAAACACAGATTATCGATTTGTGGAGTTCGGAAAATGAAAAGCCGAACATTGTCGGTTGCATTGGGCGATTATTTAACCAGCCTTTTTGGAAGGAGTGCTTTATCCACACACTCGGAATGAAAACATTGTACGAAATGGAAGAAAAATAGCGAGAAGTGGCTATTGTAACCTTTTTATTAAAAAACGGCAACAATGGAACCATATAGAGATAATGCGTTTTAGACAGCTTGAGAAGAAAATCCAACACACAGAGAGACTTAGTACAAAAAAATGGAAACAACAACAATCATTTTAAAAATTCAGGTTCGAGGACGTCGTTTAATTAGAAGAGCAAAAAAAAGAGCTGAAAAGAGAATTGGATGAACCTCATGCAATGGTCTAAAACGCAGGGGAATAAAAAAGAGAAAAAGACCAACAAACGGTGGGAGATGGAAAATAGATTCGATGATTGTTTCGGGAATCTACTATCTACTTTCCTTTATACGTATTTTCAATTTCTGGCCCTTCTACTTTATCGCTGCTCTCTGTTCTATCTTTGGTGTAGTTGATTATTATCTCTCATCATGCCTTTCTTGTTCTAAAAGTTTTTCTTTATTCTTTACGTCTTTACAGTCTTTTCCTTCTGTTATTCTAACAATCTTTGTTATTATACACGAATTAGAATATTCTGAAATGTTTCTTATCGTTCTATCTAGAGCTTTAGAGTTTCCTTTGACATCTTCTTGTATTTCGTCTCCTAATATTTTCTGATCTCTTTCTGCTTCTCCCACGATTTTTTATATTCCTCATGAGATTCTTCTTATCTCTTTTTGGGTAGATTTTCCACAATAATTTCTTCTTCTTGACTTTTTGGCTAATTCCACTAGTCACTCTGCTTCTTGAACATCTATTTCATCAAAAGCCTTTGGTGTTTCGTCGTACCTCCTATTCTATGGTTTGTCTTTTTTCCATCTGCATATTCATTTTCATCATTTGTTCTGTTATTCTTTGATATCTCATTTTTCTAAGTTTCGCAATCATTTTATCACCGCTTTGGCTACCTGTGTAACATTCAATTTCTCAGTAGCAGTACTCATAGAAGTTTTTAATTTGTTTTTTGTGCTTAGCTGTAAAGCTGAAATTCAATTTTTTAACAATTTTAACAATTTACATTTAATTTGTTAACGGACTAAAAATCGATAAATGAAACCTTCGATTCAAGACACTTATTTCACTTTGGAAAACAAAACTTAAGTGACACCAAAGAAAGAAACACAATATTTTATAGCACACAAATTGACTGAAATGGAGTTAGTGCTCTTTAGCTTGGCATGGCAGTATTAGATCTTCCTCTATTGGACCTACAATTTCTGTTCTTCCCTGTGTGTGAAAACCCACGTCTCACTTCCATACAGAACTGTGGATTTATTCATAATTTTATACATAAATACGTTGATTTTCTAAAAATTAAAATCTCATGAGGTTTTTCAGAACTTCGAAATTCCCATTTTTCTTTAGCAGTCTTATATATATTTCTCAATTTTGCATGATAATTGCTCTAAGGTAAAAAAAATAGCCACCTCTCCAAATTTCCTTCTTTTTCTCCTTCTTGCTTTTCTATTTCTAGTTCACTTGCGCTCTGTGTTTTATCTTCAAATTTACTTCGGTCAGTTTTGCTAAACTCTAAAGGTTTTCCTTTAGATCTCGCTTTGTGCACATCGTCCGCGTATGCAAGTACTTGGTATCTTTTTGTTCTTAGCGTTCCCCTCCTGTTCAATTCACGTTTCCTTATTGTCCATTCTAGTATTACACTAAATTGAACAGAATAGTTTTCAGCGGATATCCTTGTTTAACCCCACCTCTGATCGTCTCCCGTACGCCTTTACTTTCAACTCTCTGATGGTGAATGCCATTACGACATCAGCTTTTCGAGCAACTCCAGTTCTCTCACAATAAGTGAGGATCAACTTATTGTGCCATAGACTTTCTAAAAAACTATGGACACGACGTATATCTTTGTTTTATACTAGTAGCACATTCACTGTGTCTGTTTCAATGTGAAAATTTCATCCATGACTACTGATCTGTTTCTTTGGAACTAGCTTTAACATTCGTTTATTAATGCATCCAAATGTTTTTTGGACGGCCACTATATAAACATCGTCAAAATCCACGGAGTTTAGAACTCTTTTGCGACCGTAAAAAAATACGAGCAAATCTGTCAAAACAAACTTTCCGAACTAAAACGTTATTTTCTACATCTTACAGGTTACACGATCGCGACCAAATTGTAGACCTCGATGCGCTCTTCAAAAAACTTAGATTACTTTGGATACAATTTGCCAGAATTTCATACACTGCGTCTAGTGAAGCAATGCCTTTATAATTTTCACAATAGTCAACAACGTTTTCATTTCCCAAGCTGGTATCTTTTCTTCCTTTCGAATATCCTTTATCAGTTCAGAGATTATCCTTTGCATCTTTTCATTGCAATACTTTAGTAATTCCTCCACTTGTCCCATTTTTTAATTTGTCGACTATAGTTGCGTTTTGTGCCTTCGTTAATGGTAGAATTTCTTCTTTTTCGTTTATAGCTAGTAACGTCTCGCTAGTGTCTATGTCCGTTTCCTTCTCGTTCAACCTGTCTTCGAAGTATTAATTCACGTTCTCCATCTGCAATTACTCTCTCTTCCATATCTCAAACATATACGAAAAGAATTCAAGCCCGTTACTATTCCTTCCACTTCTTCGTTCTACAGTGTACTCTATACTTCAAATTTTCTTTTGCCTTTATCTTTACCACTATAGAATTTTTTTCTACTCAATTTTCCTTTACATATTTCGCTGAATCACTTATCCTCTTTCGTGGCAAGATCTTGTTGGCAATTGTTTCAAACACTGTGTCTCTTTATGACCATCTCCCGTTCATGTTTCGTTCTCCTAGGTGCCTCCGTTCTTTTTCTACTTGCTTTTGATACCTTCTTCTTATCTTTTATCCAACTGCAGTTTTCCTTGTTCCTTTTTTCTCTTTGTGTTCCTCTCCCAAGTTAATATTCGTTATCCTCTTTGTCTTTGCAGTAAGTTCACTCTAATATTTCTTTATTTTGTTTCTTCGTTAATCTCTATTAGCATGAGTACAATTATTGATTTCTCGTTTTTCGTTGGAGCCACTTGTCTGTTTCTGTGCTCAAAGAAACGTGAATCTGTCCACTTTTGATTTTTATACTTTTTTTAACTTTTCTCACATTTTTCGTATCCACTTCTAATGATGGCTTTTCAACACACAATTATGTCAGCTGTTTTTCTCTTTATCAGAAAAGGCACATCTGCTTAAGCCTTCTCGTTTTCCTTCTCACTCGGCTATTTTTATCTTCATCATTTTACTCTATTTCGTTTCCTCGTTCACAACCTACTGCGCCGACATTCTAATTGTGCCTATTTCGATTTTCAGTTAGTTCAAATCGTATTTTGGGTTGAAAGCTTCATTTATAATTGTCAGTTTTCTCTCATTATTCTATCTACATTGTTCCTCCCCCACAAATCATATCTTTGTCGCTTTGCCTTTTTATTGTTTCCTCATTGACTGTGGTCCTAATTTGTTTCATAATTTCTCAATCTCTTCTTGTGTCATTGCACCTGTAAGTTTACTTAGCTCGCTGCGTTCGCCGAGATGTCTCGTTTAGCAGCTCACCCTAAGATTGAGTTATAATCAAAAGAATGAAAAAGAATCTTCACTTTATCTCAAGAACGAGATTGGACTGTTATACGTAAATTAGACAGTCGCTTTACTTTCGCATTGTTGCCCATTACCGCGAAAATTCGATTATAATATCGCAATCGCCCGTATCGTGTCGCAATCAATTCCCCAAATCTCACCCCATTAAGCCACACTACCAACATAATAAACCTAAACCGTCCCACTTGTCACCAAAACACCCATTAAAATTTCTCCCTTCTCTCATTAGAGCGCGAAAATCGATAAAATTATCGCTATAAAACTCGCATTTACACCATTCCGTTTCGTCATAATTAATGATTAAAAGAATGTCGCTTTGTTCCATCGTTATAGATTTTTCAGACACCGACCCTGAAACATTGTGAAATAATTAATGATGTTCGTTGGTGGACACGAACTCCAAAGATAAGAAAAATTCAAAACAACAAAAAACTTGGTGTGTGCGTGCTAATTTTTACAACCTCCGAGCGACCAAACGACGATAATCATAAAGTATAGTGTTACTATTCAGCCGAGTTGGTAGTCCTTGAACATAACCGCAAGCAAAAATTCACGGTTATTTCAGCATGCAGAACGTCTGCGACGAATTAATATTAAAAGGAAAACGTCGAAAGACGGATCCGACGAAGGCGCAAAAAAGACTTGGAATCATCATGAAGTTAGCTTTTAATAAATGGTCGGGCTTAGAATAACCTCGTGGCTTCCTTTAAATTAAGGTAACGATTAGGCAGAGGATGCAATGGAAACGACCGTCTGCATACTGAAATGTGAGTAGCGGGAGGAAGAGGCACGAGAGGGGTCATCTCCATCTGTCACCGGTGATTTTCTTTAAGACCTTCCGTAAACCGCACCTGCCTGGAAGGATATGACGTAGAAACGTTTGGCGTTATCGTTTTTTGATGGTGGATGAACTTGCAGTTTGCGGTTTGGATTATTCGGGGTTTTTCAAACGGAGGATTGGCAATGCTGAAAAGAGAACATGACGTGACGCGGTTCATCATTTTGTTGGGATTTAGCTGTCAGGGTATGGTAATTTATAACCAACATTTTTGAATTTAAACCGTTTGCTCGAATATTATAGAAAAATTAAAATAGTGGAGCCTGTTTTTCAACAAAATTAAATATCGACACGCCAACCAGTATATATATATATTTTTTAATTTTCTACACAAAATCTGTCGATAAAAATAGAACGAACAGCTTTCTAAAGAAAATAAAAGCTTCTTAAGAAGAAAACCTGAAGATGTTTTTCTTCAAACATCATCGAAACTTTTTAACAAAATGACGTCCTTACTTAAAGAACCAGTTGAAATGAACAAAGTAACAAAAAAGAGTAAATTACTTCAAATTACAGATTCTATGAACTCCAAGGACCACAATCTGTGAGTAAAAACCATATAAAATAATTCAAAGAAAAAGCTGTCGTGACTAAACCAGCTGTTGCTGCATTCATTTCCAACTGTTACAGCATGTCCCGAAAATAGAGAACACCTTGAAAAAAAATCATAGTTTTCTTTGTTGATAAAAAGTTAGAAAAACTTTACACAACTCAAGGTGACTCATGATTTTGGCTTATTCACCTTCTTCATAAAAAAAAAGTGGTGGAAACACATCTGATGTCAAGGGCAACAGAAGTTGTGGCTTCACATAATGGTTTGATTATTATAAACTCGCCTGTTTCTCTAGTTACATCAACTGGAGAGAATTCAGATACTACCAGTAATTGAAACCTGACTAAACCCAAAGTATACTTGTTTAGAGAGTTCAACTAATTTTTTTTTTTTTTTGAACATGTAGATAGATTTTCGGTAGAGGGTTTAGTGGTTTCAAGTTATTTACAACTTCCAACATGAAAACGATAATTATAATACATATATTGGATAAGAACTGTGTAAAAAGTTGTTAAATTGGAGCAGGTCACGATAGGGTGGGGATATTGTATGGTAAAAAAAAAACTAAAATAAAAGAGTTCAAAAAGTGGAAATAACACAAGAATGTAACGAATACAAAAAAAGTAATGTAGGGACTTTAAATAATCTGGAGAAACGAAGAAAACCAAGTACAGGTAGGTACAAACAATTTAAACGGGGCAGTAGATGCAAAGGATATGAATATGATTGAATTTGAAAATCTAAAAAATCTGGACAGTAAGAAAAATCCATATCTAACAAGTTCAACAAATAAAAAATATAAAAAAATAAGTGAAATATTTGACGAACCTAAAGGAACGAAAGAATCAAGCATAAAATAATTTGGACTGTATAAAAATTCATAAGATCCAAAGAATATGAATTTTAGTCTGTGTATTAAAAACTCATAGAATATAAAAACTATGAAGAATTGAAAGTATACAAAAAAATCTTACGATCCAAGTACATCTAAAAATTCTAAAACAAATATAAAAATTGGAAGAATTTCAATACACTCAGAAATTTAAATAAAGAATTTAAAAATTATACAAAAAAAAACAAGAAGTATAAATAAAATCAAGAAAATATTGTAACCAAGAAAATATAAAAGAATACACAGAATTTCAAAATCATAAAAAGAAAGTATAGAATGCAGTGTTCTAAAAATTTAACAATACTAAAAAAATGAAATTAACCTTAAAATTACAAAGAAATGAAAGCAATCGTAGAATTCATTAAATTTAAAATATACAAGAGTTCTAAACAGTCTAAACAATCTAAGAAAATACAAGAAATCTAGAGAATCTATACGGTACTTAAAAATCTAGAGGACCTGAAGATTTCTAGAAAATCCAAAGAAACCAAAATATCTATAGAAAATTACAGTAATTGAAACTATATTCAGAGTATCATAAATAACTATCTGCATAGTTTTAATACGTGTAGCATATTTCACCAGCATATTTGGTAGGTACATAAATTATGCGCATATTTTTTGTTCCACATCGATGACTTAATACATCTTTTACCTGCTAAGTGCGGACAAAGGAAGCTGCCCGACTTAAAGGTTTCAAACGCTTAAAAAAACGGCGGATATACTCATCTTCTAAGAGGGTTTGTCAGCAAATCAAAATTTTCAACAAATGACGGTTTCATTCGAAGCAGAGAAAGAATAAATTTCGGAGACAAGTCGAATCTACTATCTCTCGTCTTGTTAATCCTTAAGACATTCTACAATGATCAAAGAGTCATAATCCTCAACCAACAACGCTCACTACGAAACATTCTGCTTATTCTTTACCAAACTGAAAGTATCTCCAACAAATTGATGTTGATTGATGCTCAAAGTTGATTAAAGTGAATATAATAAAACACAATGCCTAGAAGTTTAGCAAATGGCAACCCCATTCAGCGCTCAGTTCTACTCTAGAAATAAATTTTAAAAAATCACCTCGTTAATGATATCGTTACTTAAATTCGTAATTTTGGGACTAGAGCAAAGCAACCGTGAGTTGCTATACATTACAATACCATGAACTGATAGGAATCTTTAATTTAAAAGTTGTCGTTCAAAGAGACATAGAGTCTGAAAATAATAGGACTATGTGTACCATTTACCGATTTAAGGTGGGTGTGCCCCAAGGAAAGATAATGGGACCACCACTGTTTCCTGTTTACGGCAAACCTGTTAGTCTACTACCACTGTTTTTCTTAATACATTTGTATTAAGAAAGCTTTGAAAGGAAAACAAATGGAAATGAGTTAGGGGTTTATATAATTAAATCAGGAAAATCAACACTGGGAGAGAAGTGTCTTCTTTAATGGAAAAACTCTTATTAATCCTTGAAGTTAGAGAGGGCTTAAAGATCAATAACTTTAGCAAAAGTATGAACATAATAAAAATATATAAAAACTTATGACAGAAAGAAAGTTTTTGTATTCTATTTGGTGACCAGTTAATGATTAGAAATAATCTGATGAAGATGGGAGAAAGCGCTGTTTGGATCTATCGATAATAAAAATATCAGAGAAATTTTCTAGCTACCAAGAAATTCTTCAAATGGAAAGAAATATACGGGTATCTCTGAAGTTGATTCGTCACTATTCGTTGCAACCAAATGTCAAGACAAGCCATTTACTTCGGTTTGTATTAAAAGCACCAATAAATTAACGATTTCACCGAAATTTTCCAGTAGACAAGCTGCATTTTTACGACTTTCATGGTTGATCACAACTAGTGGGATATTTACATTTCGTGGAATCAAATCCGTGTAATGCAAAAATTTTTGGCCAGAAGTAAAACGTTTTTCTTACCAAATCCTGTTCATAAAAAGATTCTCGCAAACTCATAAACAGAAGCAAAATACTGGTATTTTTTTGACATTTGGTGTTTTTTAGTAGTTCGTTACTTTTAACAACGATAATTGTGTAAAGAGTTTCCTGTGAAGCTTAATGGCTTTTGGCTGCGTTTTTCGGTGCATTGTTGACGCAGTTAATTGCATTTTGGTGAATTCGCCGGACACGAAAAGTTTTAAAACGTGCACGATAATTTGGAATGTTCCAGCTGCCAAAGTTCGAAGTTTTACACGTAAAGCTTTGAACGAAAGCTCGATATTTTTCACGAGTTTTAATTTATTTTTACTACGAAATGGGAATAGTGCTATGCTTTGTCGAACAACAAACGCGCAAAGAACAGAAAATTGATGACATTCTTCAGCTTGGGAAAATTACTAACATCGTGTCATGTGATGGTGGCAAAAATGGCAGATCATCTACATTCCGGACCTCGTTTTGCAATTACAATGATATACATTAGTTTCTCAACAATAGCGGATAAAATTTCGTCGATTCGGGTATGAAATTTTAAAGGCGGCTCTTGTTGGTGAGATGTAATATTAATGTGGTGTCCAACTATCTCAAAGCCCACTTGATGGTCCGACGATTGCAGCACTCTGTATAAATTTAGCATGCAAGTACATCTCGTTTAATTAAACAAAGACTCTTATTTGGTTGTTGATATCCCTTTTACCTTGTTTACGTTGATATTTGATTAATCTAAACCGAACGAGTCAGTTAGGAGCACAAACCGCCTCAAGTTGCTCCTTTATTTTTAATTTTATTGTTTCCCTTCTGACCTCCTTTTCATGTATTGCGAACACAAATAAACAAACATCGCAGCCTGTTCTAAAACACTGTTATCTTTCCAGGACTACGTTCAAGCCCAAGCTTTGTGGTAATTATTTCTTCCATCTTTTATGTAAGTAAGTAATGATCACCTGACCTAATCCCCTTTTTAATTGAATCATATCGTTACCGTCTGGTCTCTTACACAACACTTCCCCCGATTCAATTACAATTTTTTTCATTACCGCTCTGTAAGAACTTGCAAGGCCGTCTATAAATAACAGCGGATTCGACTCACACAATTAACCGTTTGTCCTCTTATTCTTTTCATTGCCTCACCTGACACTCTGTTTGCCGTTGCACCCTACGGCAGCAATGTCAAACTTGTAGTTTCTCCTCTTTTCACAATTGAGCACTCGTCGTGCTCTCAACTCGGCGTAGCCGTCTTCTTTAGAGACAATCTCAAAAGGGGCTTCGCCGTGGTGCTTGTTGACGATGCGAAAACTACACACTTGCTCCCCAATTGCACGTATCGCCGGCGTTACTTCCACTATGGTTTCGTTTTCTTTTACCAGTCCATGGTAGCCGTTCTCTAGATTGTCGACGTCCAAGCGAGGAGCTGGAAAAACGAGAGAAATTAGGCTCCATTATAAAAACACAAAGAAAAAAAAAACATGGAAATGTCAGGGAAATAATGGGTTTTCCGTTATTTCATCATCATAAACTGTTCAGTTATGAGCACAAAAAATAATTAAAATGATATAACCGGGAGGCCTAATAAATCTCTGTTTAGACAATGCAAAACAGATTCTACGGAACTGTTGTGCAAGCCAGCATAGGCGGTATGTTACACTCTTCTGGAAGAGATTATGATTTATAATACGCTGAATTTTTTAAGAACGATCACAATTTCAAGGGTCACGAAAAGTGGTGCTAAAAAATAAATAAATCCCTAAAATTCCACAAACGTCGGGTTGGACGAAATGAACACAAGTTTTGCAATGCAGAAAAGATATGCATTTTTAAAAACACGCCATGCTAATATTTCTTGGTTGACAATATCACAAATATTTAAGCTTTCAGTGAAATATGCTCGCCATGAACAAGAATGAATTTTAATTACACGATAATTATAGCAAATGATCGATTCAAAATAGCATATAGACAGGCTTTGAACTCTGCCTATTATGTTTTAAACATTTTGAGGGTAAAGATTAATCGACATTAATGAAGAATAGAACAAAATTGTGGTCGTGACAAGTAGCTGTTATGTCTATGGCCGGCCACACATTCTCTATCCTTGTCGTACACCATCAATTAAATAAGCCACTTTTTGCTATCCTTATCGCACACTAGTTTTCCTACGATCATATCCGAAAGCGTCGTTTTTTGAAGTGATTTTATCACGACTGATAATAAATAATTTTATTGGCAATTCCATAATAATTTTCAAATATCAAAAACTAATGTACCAGAGTTTAAAAAAAATGCAGAGCTCACTAGATATTACTGTCTTTCATTAAATTCTCCGATCTTGTGGTTGTTCGTGACATCAACGATATTTACTATGCTACTTATTTTCCCAATAATGGTCAAAAGTAAGCTATCAAAGTATATACCATCAGTAGCATTTTACTACCTCGTTTACTACCACAGAGTGTTTAATGAAAATTATAAGGATCAATTAAAAAAAAGCGCTTTCTCCTTACAAACCAATATAAAACTAGCATGAAATTAAGTATAGCAGAATTGATATTTAAAACTTTAAGTAATCCAATCAAAGAATCAGTACCAGGTACTAATTTGCTCAACGAAAATTATTAATTTAGAAAGCGATTCTCAAGAAGGTCATTAACTTAGACAATATTTAACAACGATTGGCGAGGAAAATGATAGAGCTCCTTATTCTGTTAGCCGGCTTCCCTCGGCGATGGTGAAACTTGGAAGACCAGCAAACTCCGAAACAAGATCGCGATGAAAGGACAATACCGTCAACGTTAAATAAAACGAACTTGACAGATCATAGGAAAGCTTGCACATCAGAAGAGTCCATGAGCTTTGGAAACCTTATGGCCGTCAAGGAAGCGATTTTGAATTAGAACCTAGCCGAGTTAGCTAAACACAAGAGGTTCTTTCTCTTAAGCCTGCATGCTAACGGTAACGATGTAAGCGGGACAATCTTCCTCAACAAAGGTCATCAACGTCAAAGGTTCACATTTTCACGGAGCAAAAAAGGTGTTCACAAAAACAAAGTTAATTGAAATTCGCCGCCACTGACTACTAATTGAAAAACTTGCGCGATTCTAATAATAGGTAAGCGACACTGCTTTAAAGACGACTAAACTGCCGTGATAACTTGAATTATTTTACATTTTATGATATGAATGCTTGAAAGACAAGGAAGAAAAAGAAGAAACCGGAAATAAGAATGTTAAGTCGAACATAGAGAAATGAAACGGAAATTAATCGCGCCTTTAACACTAGTAGCTGTAAAGAAGAAGACAGGAAAGAGTACTCGGTTTCCGCAACCAGCTCAATATTGCAGCAGCTATTGTAAGACATTAACTGTGGTTGTTCTGCTATCCAAAAGCGGTCACAAAGATATACAACGCGCAAACGATAATTAACTAAGTTAAAACAGAAACGAAAATTGTTAAGCAAAATTTTAAAAAATAAAAGCAAATTTAGACAGATAAACATTATTGCCAATTCTCTAACAATTCTGAGCATTCATTTGGAAGCGTTATAAACACTCTGAGAGCAGCTCATAGTTTATGGGTCAGATGTATGTAGTGTCATCTTATTAAAAATCTTTTTTTTTTAATTTCTGTTTTGTTTTAATTCATGTTTCAAAATTATGTACAAAAAAAATTGATAAACACATATAAAATTCTAATACAACACAATCAGATAAATTTTGGGAAGAAATATGTGCAAGTAATAATCAAAGTTTCATTGTTTCTCGAATGAGACTTGATGAACGTTGTAGAAAAAATTATCTGTCCAATTTGAGCACCAAATAAAATTCTCTACTTTAAAATTCCCAAATCAACTTATCAAATTGTGCGGAAATATACAAGTTTGCGCCGTTGGTGCACAAAAGACTATTAAAAACCCAAAAATATATGTGTATTTGTGTAAAAATACAAAAATATTTGTGAATCTTCAGAATTGTTTTCAAAATAGAAAACATCTAAAAAAAAAATGGTCAATGTATACTTCCAAACATATACACACACACATATATATATATATATATTCTCAACATCTTCCAGAACTAGTTTCTCTATTTCAAATTCTCTTCAGAATTATATGATAGCAGCTTATTAAAGACAAGATGCACTACATACATTTTTTCATTTTATGTATATACATAACTTTTATTAATTCTTGATTGGCATTGGAAAAGTCAAGACGTCATCAATAAAATTTGATAAAATATTCTAAGATATTTTACTTTAGACAAGGTGCTCCAACAGTCCAGGACAGTACACAACTCAATTTTTTTAAATATAACTTTATTTATTTTTTTGCATATTCTGATTTGTTAGAGCAAGTCCTTTAATGTAAATTTAGTTTTCAAATTTGAAATGTAAGATTGGTAAATTATTCTTTTTTTTCATAAAATTTTGAAAAGGTACATTTCTAGCATTATTATTAGCAATTGATTACTGAAATTTGGTAAAAATCTAAAAAAAACATTGTTCTTTCGTATGGCACTAATATTGGTTGATGCTATCATACAGGATGTTCTCTAGAAACATTTGTTTTTACAATATTTAAACAGATATAATTTCGTTTTTTCAATTAGAACAGCCTATATCTTCATGTATCATTGGATTCGTTTTTTCATGATCTTTTATAAGGACAAGGTATATCTGAAACTTACACTTTTTGAGATATTGTAACTTTTTTAAAAATTGTAACATAAATGTAATAATTATTCGTTAGAAAAGGCTATGATTAGATTTTAAAAACAATAAGGTTCAGAAGAATCCGATGATACAAGAAGATATAGGGTGTTCCATATAAAAAAAAACAAAGTTATAGCTCTTTAAGTATTACACAAAATAAGGGTTTCTAATGTATCATATCATACACTATGTATAGTATCAACTAATATTAGTACCATACGAATGATTTTTTAATTTCTTACCAAATTTTAATAACCAATTACTAATAATAATACTAAAAATATACCTTAATTGAACAAAAAAAAAAATAGTAATCTTACATTTATAATGTAAAAACAAAATATGCATTTGAAGCACTTCATGCAACAAATCAGAATATGCAAAAAAATTAATAAAGTCTAAACTTAAATATTTTTAAAATATGAACTTCTTTGCTTCATATATTATGACGTTTTGAAAACACAGGCAGATCGCACTTCACCTTGTACACAAAATATTGATAAATCTGCCTTGTTGGTCTATGAAATTTGTTTCTGAACCCGAATAAATGTTTAACTTAAAAATTTTAATTTTGATTTAGGTGTGCAAAAATCTAATCATCAATTATCGAAAAACCAGCGTCTAGTGAACCTTGTTTTTTTTTCTATATGGTGGTAACTGATTTTGACACTTCTGTGCCTTCCAACACTTTTCAAACTTTAGATTATTTCTAATGAACTTCAACTATTTTATATACTTTGTTTTTTATAAATTATTGAAGCAAAAGTTAATGGGTTGGCATTTGAGATTTAATTAGGCAAGCACAAACGCGCTTGGACTAACCAAGAGGTTATCCGCAACAAGGATAGAAAAAAAGGGCCGATTTAGTTGCTTATGAACGACAAGGATAGTGAATAGGCGGCCGGCCATGTACGCAGTAGTTACATTTTACCACCGATTTTGAGCCGTATTTAAGATAGGCGGCAGCACAGCTGAAATCCCCGTTAAGTCCTCAAAGCTGAAAATTATTCGAATCTGCAAATATAAAATCGCCAAGGATCTTTGCTTGAAACTTCCAGCTTTTATTACGAAAACTGAAATCGATCAACTACCGCAATATGGCCTAACACACCTATTGAGTTTTTCTTAAATAAATTTAGCCTGACGAGCTTAATTGCTTGTTTCAGTCATGCGAGCTTGGCCGCCACCAATCAATCTTGCAATTAACTTTTTCCAAACTTCTGGAACAAACAATGTTTTCTACATTTTTATTTTCCCCCTGACCTCTCTCCCAATACTGAGTGAAAATAGAGCGCGAAATCCCAATTGCCACAATTACCCCATAAATACCGAAAATAAATGTTCCAACTCACGTCTGCGCGTGAACACCATCTATTTTTCTACTTTTATAGTGCAAAACCACACAGCAAATCTCTCGCCTTTTGTAACCTACAGAATTGTTGTCACGCCTGCAAACCGTATGTAACCTACATCTTCAAAATCCGCCACTCCACAAAACGTTTATTATTAAGCCGCATGTTATTGTGCGCGAATGCACCGTATCAGCATTTCAAAAACACAATGAACTGTCTCTCCATTCAAACCTAACAATAATAATGTAAAAAGAAAACATGTCCGCAGCACTTTATCAATAAATCCCAAAATCGATTCTAGAGGTCATGTGGAACGTCCCTTATTCCTTGTTAAGCTCCGTTCCAGAGGGACCACCACACGAAAAGACAGAAGACGAGGGTCCTCGTGGCTACAATATAACTTTGACGAAAAAAAAAAACGTTATCTCTGAATAACGTGGAAACTCTCAAGTGCTTAAATGCTTAAAAATGCTGCAATTCTGCGATATCAAAAGCTGGAGATCGCTTTGTTCGGGTTTATGGATTTTTTGTGGATATTTCGCTGGGGATTCGTTGACTGATGATAATTAAGATGAGAGGTAGAGAAGGGTTGTTGAAGGGGTATTGTTTTATGGCATAAAGAGTCAAAGTAAGGTGACAATCCAGAGTACACAGCGATCGAATTAAAATCAACCAGGATGCTGTTCAAAATCAAGAGATTTTAGAATAGAATTTCCTTTATAAAAAAGGTATCAGTTTTACATGATTTCGAAGAAAAAACAACGTTGGAGACACATTTTGTTTTCAGAAAATTGTCATGGAAATCACGTTCTTCTCTGCCTTGAACGCTTAAACTTAACAAAACACTTTTAGGTGCCTTGGACGGTAATTGTGTATTGTTATCCTCGAAACAACAAATTGATATTTTCGTTACTTTTTTATAAAATTTAATCGTACGTTTAAGGTACTTGGCACTTCTTTTTACATATGCGGGTATCAAATTGTCACGTGGAACATTTTATTCGATGCTCAAGCTCAAACAGATCTACCAACGCATTCCAAATTTCAAAGTCTCCTATAAATGCCACCTTTTTCGATCATATGCTTCATAACGTATCTTCGTATTTCGCTCCTTTTTAGGAAAACTGCCTGCAGAACTTCAAAGCAATTCGATAAACCTATTTCCTCAAACAACCTTTCAAATTCGATATTCAATAATTAACATTCGGAAATGGTCCCAAATTACATTTTGCCTCCGATCAAAATTCGTCACTGTCCTTATTGATTTTTTTTCTTCATTTTCCCGTTTCCTAACGATTCGCATTTCCACCCCCAAGTCTCAGTTTCCGCCTATTCTTTTGTCCGCCTTAAACCGTCATTCCTTTGTTATCTTTCTTTTATTCTTTAATTAAATCCGCCGTTTTTTCCACTTCCTTAACATAACTCGCTAGACATTATTAATTCATACTTTTTTCATTGTTCAGAAGCCAATATCAAGTTATCTAGAAAATCGCAAACAAACTTTCTCAGTTCTTCGTAATTTGTTTTTTCTACATAACTGCATTAATTCCGGACGAATCGACAAAAGAGGAAAATGGAAATGATACCGTATTCATTACAAATAACACAGTTTAACTGTAACTTTAGGGGATCCCCGTAACGGCATTTGCTTTTTATTATTTGATCTGTCAATAACATAAAACAGCTTTTAAGTTACACCCAAGGAAATAAAGCGTGATATTTTGAGAGGCTTTGTTATTGTCTGGAAAGAATAAAGATGTTAAGGGTAATTCACACTGAAACGGTTTAGTGGAGATTAGAAGAGGAGTTCCCTGTCGGTATTAACCAAAGTCTATAAAGAGAGAAAATGAGAGGAGAATAAGTGGTAGTAAACAAGGGATTGATAACAACGATATGACATACTATTAATGGGGAGGTGTAAAATGGCAATATTAAACAGGATAGAAATATTGTGAGGGAATGTAGGGAGTAGTTATCCACATTTAGAGGGTGAAGCAGTCATTAACCATTTTAGAACTCTGATTAGAAAATAATTAATTAATATGCTAAAATTTATACGCACTTTATGAATTCCATGTATGTACATATACAGGGTGCCTCTTAAAGCAACCAGTGCGTATTTGCGGAAATTTTTCTTCTCTAAATTGTTACTTTTATCACGTTTTCGATTTCATGTCTGTAAAAGCTTTTATTTTTTGTTACTTTCGGACATTAAGGTAATTTGTTACTGTATCGTAAACTAATATACCTAATCAATACCCGTTTATGTTTGTACTGAGAAACAGTATAATAAGTCAAAAGCCGAACCGATGAATAAAAATATATACATTTAAAATATTTTGATATTTTTGCCTTTCGCTTGAGCAAGGTATAGCGAAGAAAAATTACGGCCCTACGTCAATCAGTTGAACGATGAAGAAATTCTAGATATCTGTTAAGAACTATTTTATGCTCTTTCAATATGCATAAAATAAAACAAAAAAACAAGAAATTACATTTAAAATTTAAATTTAAATTACTGTAAACTAAAATCAGAAAGAAATAGAAATGGGAAGTATCCCTCTTACAAGATATACATAGATATAATATATATAAAATAATTGGAAAATATTTACAGTGGTGTGCTTAAAAAAACTAAATTGACTTGATTGTGACAAGCTAAAAAAAGAACAATAACAGAAAACTGAAAAATAAACTTGAAGATAAATGTTCTTGTTTCCAACACTTCTAAAGATATTTTTATTGAGTTTTGGGCACCAATTTTGCTTTTAAAAGAAAATTTTTCACGCACTCACTGTATCTTGCATTATATTAAAAATATGAAAAGAAAACAAACAAGTCCAGAGACGAAACAAAATAACAAGCAAAAACAGCAAGAAAATGAAATGTTAAAAATAACAAATAGAATATATAAAAAAATATAAACCAGATATCAATTTTAAAATATAGTAAAACAGCGAATAGAATCTATGAAAAAGCTCAAAATGTTTGATATGGATATAAACAGTAGAAACTTAACGAGATTTTGAAGTAGAAAAAAGATTAACAACACTTATACAAAAAAAAAAGAAAAATGATAATTTTATAATATAAAAAAGTGCGATAAAACTGTGGCTTATGCATCTAGCTACAAAAAACACAAGGATAAAAAACAAAAAGTGAAATATTAGCTAAAAAAGGTAAAAAAAAAAGTAAAACCTAAGAAAATTACAGAGCAGGAAATGAGAATCAAAACCAAAATAAATATGAACATAAATGAGTATGTAATAAACAGTAGAAAATTTAATTAGGACGTATGAAGAAAATAGACATAACTTTTCATTAAAGAAAAAACCTTGTCGTGACAAGAGTGTCTACTAAGTCCTTAAAACTAGTCAAACTCAACTATATCTTCGCATAGAAACTTATCTACTATTGTAGATTCTCTATTAAACTTTCCAAGAAGAGTGTCTCCTAAGCTCCTAAAGCATCCAAACTAGTGTAGGGACCACGTTCCAGAAGAATAAATCTACCAAAGATAGCATGACCTGACTTGACTAGATCAATTCGGAATCTATACGAAAGAGAAGACCAAAAAAATCAATCCAACAGAAAAAATACAAAATTAAAACTTCAAAGCACTTCTCCGCATACGAGAAATTAATAATAAACGTAAGACCACAAATATAGATAACATAAGTGGGAGCTAATAACTTATTTAATGACGGCAGGGTCTGCTCTGATAGATCCTTAAAAGGGGAGAAAGGACGACAGTGACGAAAAAATGCAGTAGCTCAATTATCTTGGGACAACGGTTAGGGTAGAACTTCCCGGATTAACCGAAAAAGGAAAGAAGTCGCCTGAATTACTATAGGAAGTATAAATGTAGAAGCTCGGTTTATAACGTCGTAAAACTTGATAGAGATCGTGATATATTCTTCGACGGATATCCTTGACTCTACAGCGGTGGTCTAGTACCGCGGTGGCAACCTTAATGCACCACCTTAATGCCAGCGATGATTAGAAAAACCATGTTCACTAAGGGTAATTATCCAGGACACATTTGTGGTGATCGAATTGACAGTTACGTCTATGGATTAGCCTCAGGAGCAACTTTAAGTGGAGTTATGCACGAAAAATGGACCTTAAGAAGGAAACTGGCGTCATTACAATGCAGAGACATCGATGGTAGTTCAAATCAGAGTGGAAACAGCAGGTGTAAAGTACACCCCTGTTCCTTGCTTCCAGTAGAGGCAAGCGCGGATCTGACCAGATCCTGGTCGAAATAACCTCCTGCTGGTCATATTATTTTAGATTTTACAAATTCGAAGATATTTCCTGAAAGGCAGAATCGCACAAACAATGATACTAGGTCAAAACAACGGAAAGTAATCATTTATATAGAACTGTTGCCATAATTTAGCAATCATTTGCATAATAAGTTTGCACGTAAACGCAACAGTAAATTTTCTTAGTCTGACATCCACTTATAGTCGTTTACTGTTTCAAGATTGTGGCGATAGGGAAATCTAATGTTAATTTTTATTTTATTCCTTCCTGGTCTTCGTGTATTTGGCTAAAAGTGTTTTATTGGTGTAAACCTTAGCAGGATTATTTATTCTCTGTTAATTTAGATTTAGTTTTCTGACGGAACTTATCAAAGTAAAAACTGACTTTACAACATGACCGCAATTTTGCGACGGACTCTAAAACCAAAATGAGCTAATTAAACCAACGCTAGTTATGAAGTTGTGGCCCGAATTACCACCACCTAATTGTAAAAATGCAAATTCTCTGAAATCTCAACTCCTTCCATAAATCCTGGAAAACTCTCGTTAGACCTCTGCAATTAGAATCCCAACATTTTGCACCGTTTACTTTAAAACTGATCCTTCTTTATGTATGTTTGAGTTGCGTACATTCTTCATGCTCGTCTCTGCATCACCCAACTATTTTATCTCATCTGACAAGTCTCTTGAGTCCAGACGAACCCACATCGAAGTCCGACGATCCATCAAAGAGACATAAACGTGTCTCCAAACTTCTGGAAATATTTACATACTCGCTTCGTCTAAACGTAACCTAATAACTTCTCCCCGGAGATAAATGAATTCTGTCGTCGTGCGACTCACACCTCATCAATCGATGAGCGTTAATTTTTTAGTAATAAAAAAAAGGTCAACTGAAACAATTTACATATGAAACATTGATTAGGTATTCTTTCGAACAAAGATCAATAACAGAAAACCTTGAAAATGTTTACGTTGAAATGTGCAAGGTAGAATGCACTTCTGTATCAATTTCTATAAAAGTGTATCGGGTGAAATATGTCTTGTACAGGAGCCAAAACAACAATGTATAGACGAAAACAACATATTTCGATTTTATTGCATGATAAAAGATTGCATAAAGAAGTCGAGTTGGATCAGCAAAACAAATACCAACTGACTTGCATAAAAAGGCATCTTCGGTTCATGGTTCATGAAGTTTTATCGGCGTTTTCTAGACAGAATAATAGGACAATTTAAACTAACAATTTAAATCCAGGTAATTTTTCAGTTACTCTTTATTATCCAATGACTTCAAAAGTTTACTGTGTACATTTCAGATCTAGAGATAATTGAACGACCACGGTCTAATTGACAGTGCAAACACCAAGAGTTTCTATATTAATCTGTCTGTCTGCCATCGACTGAAATTATTTGCACGTCTAAATTTACATAAAGATATGCGTAAAAATTCCAAACCTGTTATGTTGTCTCTGTCCAACTAAATCAATTTCGACGTACTCTTGACACTTCAAAATACAGACAAATCTAAGTTTCATAAACCACAAAAAAATCACTCTTAATCTTGATAAAAAATTAATTGGAGCTGTCTACATCATCTTGGCCCAAATCCAAGGGAGAAGTTATAAGAAGTTTAATATAAGGCAATCGAAGATTAATTTGCAAACGTTTATTTTTTAATTGAACGCTACTAGTAAATCGACAGTTTGTGAGTTGGGCAGACCTTTCTCATTATTACACTAAATTAATGTTTTAATTAAACTTTTTGTGTAACTTTGCATGTTATTAAGAATTCTAGATAGAAATTTTGTGAATTAAACAATGCTCTTCAAGCATAGAAATAGTTGCTTTCTTGATCTTGTGACTTTCTACCTTATAATTAAGCAAGCGAAGTTGAGTTTGTTGCCGTCGTACATTTTTCTTTCCATACTCCCTTTTTTCTTTGTTTTTATGGATTTTGTTTTATTTTATCCGGCGCTCGCACTTCATCTGCCGTTCGGCATGCGGCAGAAGGTCTATCTGTAGGTTTTCTTTCTAAGACTCACTTTTTATCCACCCTTTTGCTTTTATTTTCTACGTTCTTGGAATCTCATTTGCTTTGCCTTCAGACACGTTTCATATTTTTTCTTAGAGTCAATGCTTCGCTTCTATATTGTCGGCCTTACTTTTAAACTATTTCTGTTTTCATTTCTTTCGGTGTTTGCTTACTCCCTGAAAATGACGTTTTCATTATATTAAACATCCTTCCTGTTCTTCCTTATTCCATCGTTGGCTTCTTTTTATATTTTTCACTTACTATCAAAAATAGATCCTGCTCGTCAGTAATAATTCTGGCATTTCGATAACTTAATTAATTGTAAGTAATAATATTAATACTGATATGAATAATTCTTAATTCTAAATTATGAATGAAAAATAACTTAGCAAAAAATGGCGTCTGAACAAATATACATTGACTGTTTATACGAGGTTTAGTCTAAAATTTTTGAGATACGAGAATATCACACAAAATCCAAGAATAATTGAATGTTCAAAGTACTCTCTTCTAACAGCGATTTGAAGTCGGACTTGCCATAAATTATGTCAAGCCACTCGTTTTGTGAGAGCGGCGAGCCATAATACTCGTTTATGGCAAAATCAATCTCTTTCTCCTATGTAAGACGGTGTCCACGCAAGTTTAAAGTTAAAAAATAATCACAAGTCGCGCACTGTAACATCCGGAGAGTAAGGTGGATGTTTGATGACTCTGATTTTAATTTCCATCAAAGACTCTAAAAAGGCTTCAGCTGTACAACAAGAGGCACTGTGGTGGTGAAGCATTAAACATTTGATTCCCAGGCCTTGGACAACTTCTGGAAGATAACGTTGGGTGTACCAAGCAGCCGTGACTACCTTCTGTCCTTCCAACTTAGTCTCTTTCACAAATCTTGTAATTCCTAAAAAACGACGCAACTTTTTTCGTTGCACGTTGTCCATTGACTGTTTCGGCTCCGGGTCATCTTCATCAACTTACAATTTTTTTAATATTTCGATGACCAGATTCTTTCGGTCTCCTGTTGTTCGTCCATTAATTCTTGTGGCATCCAACGTGACATCAGCTTCCTTACGTGCAGAATTTCCCTGATTGCTGCGGATCCAATACCAAAAGCAGGCTCATTTTGTAAGTACACCGATCGTTATCTTTTATCATCTTAAGAAAGCGAGCCATAGCTTCTGGAGAAACAGCTGAACAAGAAATTATGGTCCTCGTCGCGCAAAAAACTTCATCCCAAATGCAAACTTCACTTAGAACCACTTCGTTTAATAATGTAGAAAAACGAACGAGCCCTTATTCCTGTTCTTCTTCTATCTTGGTTTTAAATTCTATTGCATCTTTATTGTCCTTACCATATTTGTATTATTTTTATACATAGATTTGATTACAACAGTTCTTTTATCTATGTTCCTTCTTTATATATCGGGTGTTCATAGTGGTACCGATGATTTTTTTTGTTTACGTCATCTTTCTGTCAATTGTCAACTTGAGCTGTTGATCTTACTCGTGTGTAATTGTATTGTTTCTTGTGATCATACATGTGTGTATTTGTATAGTTTATTGAAATTTTACAAGAACTAATTCTCTCCAGGAGTTATTTACGTTGTTGTGATTACTCAAGCCTTGCTGTCATCTAATAGTTAGGTTATGTCCGTTAATAATGCGACACACGTTTTCCAAAACAAATGCTTTATACAGGTAATGTCACCGTTTTATTACATTAACACCTGATAGATTTCCATTTATTTTCTCTTCGCATCGTATGGAAGTCTATAAAACACAAATGTATATATTAATTTTAATTAGTTTTTCATCTGCGTTTTACTGTTAATGTTATATTTTGCTCCTTCCATATCTAAAACTACACCCTTCCTTCGGTTATTTTATTTCCAATTTCCTTTTTGATTATTCTGCAATAGTTTTTGCAATCTATTTTATCTCCTTTCTAATTGCATTATTGTCAGTATGTTTCCGATATTGCATCTGTTTAATATCTTCTAGTGTTGTATTGTCTACTCGTAAACTCTTCTTTCTTTTAACTAATCATTTATTTACCCTTGTACGTCCATTGTGTTTGCTTCCAGCTTTGTAAGTTTATCAAAATATTCTCTCACCGTTTCTTTTGTGTTCCCTGTGCTTTTAAATTTATTATTCTATATTCCCTTTTGCATTTGTCGGTTATGTTCTTTATACTCGTTTGGCTTTCTTTTCTTTAACTGCTGTGGAAGAAATAGAATACGTGTTGGTGGGTATGTTGGAAGTATCTTTTTCTTTTAGAATTAAAATAAGAGCCCTTAGCTCTGATTACAAGATTAGAAAAGTCATCTTAGTAATCTTAGATTTGTCTATAGCGATATACCATAAGATAAAATACATATAATCAGCAACTAAAAGGCTTTAGAAAAAACCTGGAAAAGAGTCCACGAACAACACATTAATACTACAGCTTCATCAAATCCATGAAAGCAGAAATGGAACAGCTCGTGATTAAATTATAGATTAATAATAAAATCCAGTAGCATATATTTTATCGTGCGTATAATGGTAAAATTTCACCTACATTATTTGATAAACCAAAAACCAAATCCATCAATCATTCGTTGAAAAAATCTGTCACCATCATGCGCTTGTATAACGAAAAACGGTTTAACAAAGGTGTTACAATTAATCTCTTCTGTCTTAACAAGCTTATCCTTTTTTGGTAAACAAGATGCAAGAAAGTAATAAACAAAGTAGGCCAATTGCATAACCCCAAAACAGTCGACAAATATCGAACGATACAGATAAGACCCGTGAAATATTGCACTGGATACCCTTATTTCAATTCCAAGCATGTGCACTGAATTTAGGTCACACTGTATTAGGTTTTTTCAAAGGCGGAAACGATAGAAACCGGTTTTACATTCATATTAGGAAAAGAATATTTAATTACACATTTGCATCCACACAAAATGTCAATCTTTACAGAGAATTCATTTCTATCAAGTTCTAAGAAATGCAAAGCCATGTTTATATCCATTTGATGGACTGTGATTGAGTTGGATGTATGTAAGTTTGTCCAGACTCCGGAGATTTGTCAGTGAAGATGCAATTTCGATAAAATCGAAAGCACTTCCTAGAGATAGATACGAGAGAGACTCGAATATCGATAGGAGGAAATTTTAGGGGCGTTGTAGTGGAAAGTGTGGTCGTTGGCAGCAGCAAATCTAGTGACCTTAATTAAGCGATTACAGGGCCATCTGGATTGATTATCGATGGTGTAACGGTATAAGCCGACTGTTTGAAATAAGAGCGAAAAGACTAAGTCAGCGAATTTGTTACCTAATAATGAACGAGAGATGATTTACGATCCAACAAATTGGGAAGATATTCTCATAATCATGTGGGAGTTGAATGAAATTTGTCATCTTGAAGGATATAAAATTTATTTCTATGTTGGTAATACCGACTTTTTTACGTCTGACAGAATCAACGACGACATTACATCCCAATATGAAGTAGGCGGTGGAACCATGAAGTCATGTTTGTTATAACCTGGGATGATGTCATCGAACAAACGGACTTTTATTTTACACTTTCGATGTCATTTCTGAGCTGGTTAATAAAAGGTGTAAACTGCTCAAGAAACGTAAAATCACAAATATGTAGAACACAATGGAGTTGACACATCCTTGTTTGTCTTAGAAACGTCAAAAATCCGAAATGTCGGTCAACATGTAAAATAGATTAAAGGTTATGGTTGCACAGCCTCCTCTGACCGCAAACAGAAAAAAATATCAATTAGGTTCACTGTTCCACCGCCCACTTCATTCTCAATTTTCATAAAATGGCGGTCTCTTATATATGTCATTAGAATATTGAGAACATGTTAATTAACAAACTACGATGTTTGAAAAAGAATAACTAAAAACAAGTACTTAATAACAATGTTGTTTTCAAGCGATGTCAACATAGATGCGTTCTCTCACTCACGAAAACAAACGATTACATAAATTCAAAGTGCTCACAAATGACGTCATAAAGTTGCAGGTAAGAACGATAAGATAAGTTATCGCCAAATCAAATTTAAATACAGGGAGAAAATCGTGCGGTTTCCACCTGTGAAACCTGAGCTATCAAAAAATTATCAATGAAAATATAAACAGACAAATAAACACCGATAACACGAACGATGCAGCTTATTTTCAACAATAACTTCCGGTTGTTGATCATCGCCTCTGCCAAAAATCTCAATTTAAATTCAAAGTAAAAGTTTTAGCCCCAGAACCTCAGCTTTGTTCATCAAAGAAAGTAGTTAGGTTTTATACTTCTCATAAATTATAATTCCAATGCGGACACAACTCTAGCTGGTGAAAATTTGCAAGTGTTTACGGCTACATGGGGATTACAAACTTCTTTATATTCCCAAATAAACTCATTTGAAGTACATAAAGAAACTGAAAACACCACTTTAAAACTTCGTCTGTATACGTTACCAACAGAATAACAAACATTTCTCTTTAGTTTCAATACAGGCAACACTGAATAAGTTTAGCAAGATTGGATATCTCGAAATCAGGATCAATAATTTTAAAAACAGATTTAAATCAGTTTTATTGTCGATGTTAACTAATCACGAAATTACAAAACGTTGATTCACTGGCAATGAAATTGACTGTATGGCAATTTTGCCAATTTTGAAATGATTCTGTATTTTATTACTAAGCAAATTAATTATAACTAATTTGGTTTGCTGCACTGTTTTAGTGTTTTACGACAACCATTTGTTGATAATTATTGTTTAAACAAACACTTAATTAATTAGGCATACGCTTTTAAAATGTATGTAGAATGAGCGGCAGGGGAAAAAGACAGCCAGTTTATATGTACTAAAACCGTTTCTACGGTAATTGGAGTGTCAGTTGAAGAGAATGAAAAAAGAAACAGGTAGATTGTGGTTAACCCTACAACCATGGAAGTAGGCTTCAAAATGGCGAAAGTATATGTATAGTCAAAAAAGGAAATAGCTTAATTTAGATACGGATAAAAATACTACTTATTACTTCAAACTGTATAGGAAAAAAAACGCTTTAATTTATTCCTATCTAGTGCAACGGTTTATAAAAATTGTATGCCTGAACAGTAATGCACTTTATATGTACGAGTTACCCGCAACAACAGATAAATAATGGGCAACAATTTAGGTTCTGCGCCATTTGGTGTTTTTTTTTTTTTTCATATCGAGTTCTAGTTTATTTCCGTTGCTGTTATCATTACACTGCAATTTTAATTCTAACAATAAAGTAAGATGAAGTAGTTCCATGATATCGAAAGAATTGACAGCACTGTTTGGCATTTTACAACTGCAATACCAACAATGACATCATTCCATACCAACCATTTCATAACTTCAGGCGTCATACACCTTTGACAAATAAAGCTACGAGCATTCTTCAAGCTTTTTCAAAAAAATGGATAAAATGTTGGTTTTTACACGATGTGTTTAAGTTCGATTACCTATTGAGCGACGAAACAAAGAAATGTTCTGATGAAAATTTGCCACTAAATAAAAGTAATCATTATGTCATACTTTCCTTCTCTTAAACAACCAAAAAAAAAAATACAGGCTCTGTCAACACTTATGTCCAAAACCTCATTTAATTATTAAGTTATAAATTCATTTTTTTTTATAGATACAAGCGATGTAGCTACAAACTGACCCAATCTCATTTCCCATATGTGAGATATGTATAGGCAAATAATCTCGTTCTTCAAAAATCAAAAGCAACAAAATGGAGACAAACATGACCTACTTTGTTCTTTTTATAGTGAAAAGCATAAAAATGAAATTGAAATATGAATAAAAACATGTTCTGCCGAGAAATTAATTAATATTTCGTAAACCATAAACTTCCTCTAAAGTAATTTATATCATCCAATATTTTGTCCCCCGTTAAGCCGATATCCAGGATCGGCCCGAAAACTTTTTTTGGTATTGATTTTTTATAACTATTACTACCTGCAAAAAAAGTTTCCATTCCGATCCTGGAAATCAGGGTAGAAATATTGGGTATTATAAATCTCTTTAGGGGTAGCTTGCGGTTTACCAGTCAATGCCATAAATTTTACTATTACTATCAATTAATTTCTCGGCACTATACGTTTTAATTCATGTTTCAATTTCCATTTTTTGTTT
This sequence comes from Cynaeus angustus, assembly GCA_030157275.1. Taxonomy (NCBI): domain Eukaryota; kingdom Metazoa; phylum Arthropoda; class Insecta; order Coleoptera; family Tenebrionidae; genus Cynaeus; species Cynaeus angustus. Next base: position 14,067,755 of record CM058065.1, read on the forward strand.
TTGACTACAAAAAGAACAAGGTTAAGGTCAAGTTACACATATAACTTAATAATTAATTGGACTGATAAGCCGGAACCTCGTAGAAACTATATGTAAACCGTACAATACAATACAACATTTACATTCTCTAGATCTATATTTTAATTCCTGTAGTATTTTTAATTTAATTTTATAAATTTTCGTGAATTTCGTTAAAATTCTTTACATGTTTTAATTAAGTATATAAAATTGCACTGCTTTTTTTGATTCCTCATATTGTCTTTGGCCTTTTGGATCCAACCTATTCGTCATATTGTTCAAAATTTTTGAAAATATTACATTCTTTGTGCCTTTTGTCTTTAGAATTCTTTAGAATGTCTAGATCTTTAGATTCTCGTCCTCTCTAGATCTTTTAGATTCGTCAAATTCTTTTTAGAATGTCTCACTTGGAATGACATTCCGCTTCTTTTATAAATCTTTACATTTATAAGACTATCCGGTCTTGAACGATTTATATTCTTCGAATTTCTTATATCATCTGGATTATTAAGATCTATAATATAGAATACGGAATGCTATAGATTCCATGCATCAATTATATTCTTTCAGTTCTTACAAATTTCCACATTCCTTACATCCTTTAAATTTTCTAATTCAGTGCCAAAATTCTTGGGCGTGTAATATATATGAGCATTTGTCACAGCCACGATTTATTTATTAGATTAGTACATTTCTAATTATTTTATTATCCTTCTAGTTTATTAGCCTTAAGTCAGCACTTTTTATTTCCACCGAAACTGCTAAAATAATAGATTTCTAAGAATAATTTTAAACATTCCACATGATAAGCAAAAGATGCACCTCATTTATAAAATATTGAAAAAAAAAACCTTCAAAATACGCGAATATGCAAAATAATAAGTTTTACATATCAAGCTAAAAATACAGTTAATGCACATGCATTTTTCATGAATTCCGTTCTTTAATAATAATGACATTTCACAAAATTATATATTGCATTCAGGAGCAAAAAAAAGGAGACATATGACAATTTTTCGGTGTATTTTACATTATTTGTTATAAGGTGTACATAACATTTATTATATGTTTAAATAAACATGGCTCGATGCAGCTAAGAATTTTAATTGTGTTGGCAACTCTCCCTGCTACTTTAAAGCGGCTTTTGACAGTTTAAAGTTAAACATTAATTGATTTACACCAATGTCTTCGTTAACATGTGTTTCTTGACAATTCTCAAATGTCAAATTTGATATATAGCAGTGACACATACAGAAAATTAACGCCATTTTGACTTAAAAGCACACTGTAGTCAAGCCCATTGCCACACGTTGACTCATTTCTCTCGTAAAGGTTAACGAATGAGCACAAGCAAAATAAAAATACCAACTACCTTGAGCACATACTTAGTACAAGTGTCTGTGCATTATTTCAACATGTAGCGCCGTTACTTATTAACTTTGACACTTTACAATCGTCTTGAGATACATGTCAACGCTTACAGTACTGTATATGGATTAACTGTCAAGACATACACTTGAAATGGCAGGCAATGCTACCAACACAATTTAAATTCCAAGCCTGCTTCGTCGATAATAAGAAAGTTTCTTCAGTGAACTGAACACAGCAGGTCGGTATTACTAAAGAAAACGGATGAGAATTAATTCAATGACATGTGTCAAACTAGTTAAACTCAAATTAAGTTTTCGTTATGAAAACTTTACTATACGCCGTTTGTCTGGGATATTGTTTGAACACTTTTGTAATTTTCCTTAAGTTGTCATACATAATTGATAATTACACAAATTGTAGTCATTTTCTCGTGCTTAACATTGACATTTGTTGTTTTGTTTGACATTTGTTGTTCATTTGGCATTATCAGCGGTCTAAAGAAAGCAACTTGGGATGCTAGTTAGTAAGCTATGATTCTGACAAAGCATGTCTTTGATAACTGCATTTGAAATTTATGACGAACCCAACACCGCACGTAATCTATTTAGGACAACAAAGAAGAATTCCAGAAAGTAAATGTCAATTTGACAGATCTGACTTCACCTTTCGGGTAGTCTGCTTTGTAACATTTTGTGAGCATAAAATATAACTTGTTTTCACGGGTTTTCTCGGGCATTTGTACCACTCGCCTTTTTCGATAGAAACGTTATAATCTGATATTTGGAGTGAAACAGAGTTCTGTTATTGGTCAATATATCATGAATGAAATTCTCATACAAAAAATAATGCTTTATCGGACCTCCCAATATGGCTGATTTATAGTGAGTTTTACTCGTCACGAAAGCAAATAGTTTTTAGACAGATGAAACAAACAACCATTTCACAATTTACAGTATGACGGTAATTATCAAATGTCAGACCTATTGAAAGTAGTTGCTTGTTAACAAGCGAAAGGGTTGTAGAATTCACTTTTTGTGTCAACCATTAATGTCCTTTCAAATAATAATTCATTTCCAATAAATTACTCTCATTTCAATTGTCACGCGTGACAGTTGTCAGCAGTTTCAAAAAATGATCTCCTTTAGGTAGCATTAAAGAAGTCATTTACAACGCTTGGAAACGAAAGGAAATGGAATGATTTTTAAATGATCTGTCAAATAATGACACATCGCTTCGCACCTTTCAGGTGTTTCTTACTTGTTTACAAGAATCTCAGTTTACTCGATTCTCGTAACATAAAAAATTGTATCCACTGTCCGCCCCCATCTTAAGCCACGTGACCTCGACAAAATAAACAAATCCACCGTGAATATCCCCATGAATTCCTTCAGAGCGCATCGATTACCCCTATCCAGTCACCCCTTCTTCCAATTGATTAACAATTACTCGGAAAAAGCACCGAAAATCCCCTTTTCGCTCCATCAAAAATCGGCGTCGTCTTCACCTCACCCCCTCCCCGATGTTTAAAATACCCAACAAAGACCCCCCAAATTCGATGGTCGCGTAAACCCTCAATCAATAAATCAAATCGACCGTCTAAAGGGTTAAGACGCCAACCTCGCCCGTGTCAAGGCGGCGACGACAGGTGAAACTCGTTTGTTCCCTTTCGCCATTTTGTCGTCTCGCACCTGCATCGCCATGGGGCGGTGCAGTGACGGAACTGCGTTTCGGTGCATGGGGCTATTATGGTACGCGATGTCAGCGACGTGGGCGTCGGTGGCGGCGACATGGTTCTCACCTGTGTACTCGAAAGGTTCCGTCGACACCAAAGCTGCCAGGAGCAGGGCGCCGATGCTCAAATGCAACATCATGGTACTGTTCGTGGGCGGCTGGAAAGTTCAACGCGCACGGGACACACACACGACCCAACTTTTTTTTATAATAAACACTCGATTTTCATAGCGATGCACTAAATTATGTCGTCATGGACGGCTGGGTTTTCATTGACTGTCTCCCCTCCCTTACTTGCGCCGACAAGCGCATACTCCAGAGGGCGCCACATACTACACACGCGCCAAATTTAAACAGAAATTCCCCAAATCAACACAATCTGGGTATCAATCAAAAAAACAATAATACCAACCGAATGAGGTTTAGTTTACGTAAACATGTTGAAACAAAGTTAGTTTTTATCGTCTCTAAGGAAGTAATGCAACCCAAATTACAAATTAAATTTGAATTTCCACTGAACTTGTGAACACACAAAATGTTTCTAAAAATTTTTCAATTTTTTCAAAAATGGCTCCAAAATAAAGCTATTTTTGTTGCTGCACATGTTAAAAAAAAAACACAGACAAACACTTAATTTACGAAAAACCTGCCTTCCTCTAAAGACAGTCAGCTGGATTAATTGTCTTCATAAATCAATTACGATTTTTTTAACAATGACCACTACGAGCGTTAATCAAAAAATAGAGCCATCTACAATAAATAATTAATTTATTTTTAATAGACTCTCCCACCTTATCACATAAAATCAAATCCAATATCCATTTATCACGTAACATGTTAAATTTTATTATTCACAAGCTGAAATTTCTGACTATAAAATTTGTCATATTGGACACCATACAAGTTAAATTAACCAAACGTCTAAAAATCCGCTTCAGGTTTAAAGCAATCGTAAAATTAACGTGCGAGAAAATGTGTGATCGATATAAACGTTGAAATGATCGAGTCAAGTCTGTTACAGTTTTGAGCAATAAATCTTGGACATCATTTTTCCATCATCTCTCAAAATCTACTGTCAGTGAAGCTTTACTGGCATTTTGATTGACATTTATGATTATATTTTCTAACTATTAATGAAAGCGACTGGGAAAGGTAGTTTTAGACGTTCTGTCAATTGGTGTCAATTTATCGTTTGCAACTGTGCGGATTAAATTGTCAAGGAAGTGTGGCATGGCTGATTAAACAAGCTATAGAACTCATAGCCGGTTGTAACGTAATGATCGATAATTCTCTAACTTTTTGGAAAAATGCACAATAGCAGACATCAAAATCGTAATCGAGACGTTAATTTTTATTTTTAGTATTATTCGTAAATCTAACTAAAACGTTATTTAATTTTTTTTTATTTAATAATATTTAGCGTCTAAGAAAGCTTTAAATTTGAAATGAGTTGGTAGCTCTGTATTTAGTGTCAGTGTGGAGGCATCAATTTGACAGTTTGAGGTTAAACTAACAAGACATTTATTTATACAAATATGAGCAAAAAAATTTGGATATCAATTTTTCTATCACCTGTTAAAATTCAATGTAAATTAAGCTTAACTGTCATTTTAATGGACATTGTTGAATTTTGAAACGATTCAAATGTAAGCTTACGTAGATACATAAAAATAATAATACTATCTAATTTGACGCGTCCCTGCACAATTTTAAAGAGGAAAACAATCATCAAGAGAAAAAAATATATATATGAAGCATATTTAGTGGTTTGATGAACCTGAGCAGTTGGCAGTCTTGTTAATTTTTAACACGTTATTTGTTAGCGCATTTTTGAGGTTAGAAATTCTAACCGTTCGTAATTACGTTATTACTTAAATAACTGGCATCAATTAAAACAAAAGAACTGAATAAAGTAAGTCTTTCATTTTTAAAAACGGTCTCTTAATTTATTTGACGTTTGATCTGACAATCTGTAAAACAAGCACAGGCATACCAATACAAAAGTTATCCACCAACGTAACAAAAAAACAAATAACTTACAGTTGCGCGTCATGTTTTGTAACCAATGACACAAAATATAATAATTTACAAAAAACAAAACAAAAATGACATCTAAATAGAGTTTACCTTCTGTTGGTAGCTCTGGCTGTTAGTTCAAATTTTGGACAAAAATGACATCTAAATAGATTTTACACTTTGTTGGTAGCTCTGTCTGTTAGTTCAAATCTCTGTTTAGGAGTTTAAAAGTTAAAATGAACTGATATAAAAAATGTTAATGTAATCCTCAAAAATGTCTAATACGTCAAACTCGATAAACAACAGAACTAATAATTTATTTCATATTCTAAAGCTGTTTCAAAGCCATTTTTGTTGTTTTTAATTTCCTCCGACCAAATAAAAATATACTTAATAGCAATTTTATAATAATCTATAAAAATAATAGAGATAAGGTGGTGAATGCAACAGGTCCGTGTGAATTGTTCAGAACAATTTGGAGAATTTTGTTTAAAAAAAATTACTTTTTTATTAAATTTATGAAATTTATAAGCATTTCAGAGCTACAATGAAAAACATGTCAACAATGACATCTTTGCATATTAATTAATGGTTAACTTAAAAATGTTAGAACAGATACTTTGACAAAAAAAAAAGATTTTGATAAATGATAATATTAGTTGATTAGAAATAATAAAAATAAATTTCGTCGGTTGGTGAACCTGTGCAGGTAATAAATCTGTAATATTTGACGTAACTTCTTTCTTTTTTAGGTTAGAACTCAGACAGTTTTTTAAGATCGTTATTACTTATTATTACTTATTATCCTAAGATCATGTCAAATGATCAATAGTTTTTCTATTAATCGTAACGAACTAAAAAGATATAAAAAAATTATCAAATGCAATAACAATTTATTATACATTTATACATTAATAAAGTGTTTTACATTATTTTGGTTCAAAAAAATTGGAAATACCAACTGAAGCAACTTTAGGAAGTTTTTTTTTTTTTTAAATACACTAAGTTTGTCATTTTATATATTTATTTATAAGAAGACATAAAACAGCTTATCTGTGATAACAAATTTAGTGGAATTATGAAAAAAAAAGACGTATTGTTGGTTGCCTGATTTCTTATATTTCGACTATATTACATTTCATTATTGAATTAATATTACGAAAAAATAGATCAAAAACTTTGTTAACTGGCTCTTATTTACAGTCAATAAAAAAATAACAAATAAATGAAATAATTATTGAAAGACGACACTAGTAGTTATTTCACATAATAATAATTATTTATTATAAATATAAACACATTCTAACTTATAACAAGTTGAATCTAAAAGTCAGAACTGTTACAAATCATGCAAACCAAAAACTGGGGTAAAAGTCCTGTTAGCAGAGTGCGTTTACAGCTCCAAAAGTAATAAATAAATCAGTCCAATAATTATCTAAACACCACACTTAAAGTTCAGTGTGCCGAGGCTTCAACTCCTCTATTCTCTGTATATATTCACTCTTCTCAATGCACCCCTGACAATCCTCGCCCCAATCATTAATAATTTTCTTCAAATCCCTAACTTTGAGTTTTTTTAAGTCTACAGTTTTCAAATCAATCTCCACATCGTATCTCAATTCACAAATCTGAGCATCTTTCTTTTTAAGTTTTTCACAGATTTTGTCGGAAGGCATTGACCACGATAAGGGCTTTGACATCTCACCGAGGATCCCCGTGGCGCTCTCTTCGAGCCCACCAAGGTAGTAACACTAAAACTCCTAATTAACCCGCGTTAAATCAATCAGAAATACTTACAAATCGATTTTCTTTGTTCCTAGTACTCTTGCAAAACGTTTTAAATTCGGTTTCTATGAGTTTGGGGTCTTTTTTCGTGTCGTCTGACAACGAAGAGGCGAATTTGTCTAAGACTTTTATGCAGACTTCACATTCTCCCTGTTTTAAACTACGAACGCTGACGATTGTGACGAAAAGCACCGTGAAAAGTAGTTGGAATTCCATTTTGTTCAGCTGTGAAAATAGAGAATGTGAGGTTATGTTAACGACTTCACCGGTGTGAATCAAAGGGAAAGAAACAATGAATGAAGAATGAAAGAGGAGACGACGCTCACTTACCTGAGTTTTTGTGTAAATTTAAGCGCCAATTCAACACAAGTTTCTATCAAAAATATTTATTACAAATTATTTAATTTTACACGTTGACAGAACGTTAAATTTGTGGCACAAATCAGGGATGTTGTGGGTACTTCGTTGGCGAGTCATGATTGGTACACGTCGCCTGACGTCATGACAAGCTTTACGCAAGGAGGTGTAACCATGCGAAAAGTGGATTTAAAGTGTCAATGGTAAAGTAAACAAAACAAGTTTAAAGAGATTATCATCGTTTATTCCTTCATCTTCTTTGTTGTTGGTCCTCTTCATTTGTCGGGATGGTGGTGTAACCACCGGCAAGACCTTCTTCTTTTTATATTGAACTGTCACGGTCTGAAATTTAGCGCGCTAGTGCGGCTAGATTTTCTTATGAGTTTTCATATGTCTAATGAGGTGGCTGCTTTGGGTGTAACCTTTTAAGCAAATGGTACAGACGTGGGGGCGCTCCCCTGAGTGTATCACAAGGTGGCCTTTCAAGTGTTCACTTCTAACAAATCCTTTTCCACACACCTGACATTTGTGAGGTTTTTCCCCCATGTGTTTCTTCACATGGATGGTTAAATGTGACGTGGTTACGAATCTCATCCCGCAGACTTCACACGCGAAGGGTTTTTCATTTCTGTGAAACCTCATGTGAATGTTTAAGTTTCCAGAATGAGTGAAGCCCTTGTTGCATAATTTACAACGATATGGGGTTTCTCCCGTATGAATCCTCATGTGATAAGTCAGTGAAGTAGACTGAGTGAATGATTTTCCACAAGTTGAGCACATGTAGGGGCGCTCACCACTGTGAATCCTCATGTGAGTGACGAGAGTCGCGTACTGAATGAAGGTCTTTGAGCAGATCATGCATTGATGGGGCCTCTCACCTAAAACGACACGACTTAACAGTGAAAACAGCGTTATAGTAGGCTTTGAAGTTCAAATTTTGTTGGTAGCTCTGCCTAGAGGGCTGCCAACTACATAGTGCAAAGCCTACTGGTATCAGTACCAGTGTGAATTCTTTTGTGGATTTTTAAATGTTCCTTTCTTCTAAACTTTTTTCCACAGTCTTCACATGCAAATGGTTTATCTCCCGTATGCTTCATCATGTGTTGCCCCAAATTGCCACTCCCGCAAAAAAACTGCCCACAAACGTCACACTGGTGGGTCTTCTTAATTTTTGGCAGTTTTAAATCATTTTCTTCTTTCTCGCTTTTAATCTCATCATCAGTTTCCATCATTTCCGCGTTTTCATTACTGGAATGTTTAGATTCATCACACTCGCTTTTAATATCAATTACTGTAGAAAGAAGTTTCTCCCGGAGTTTCTGATCATTATCTATGACACTCTTCTTGAAGTTATAAAACGCGATTAGGACCTTTGAGCACTTTTTGCAGATTTCCGGAGGAAGGCCGTCATTTATTTCTGCCTACAATAAGTTGTTAAAATGGGGGCTAAATAAATAATACTTTTACCTGGATTGAGGTACAGAAATCCAACATTTTCGAGAAGCGAACGGCGCTTTGTTTATGGGTTGAAAATATTGAGGTTAGAGGGGCTTCTTGTAAGCATGTGCGGCAGATAGGGGGGCTCATTTTTGGCACATAAAGAATTATTGAATTTCTCTTATTTTTGTCTTCACAAGTTGAGGTTAAGTAACTACGATACTTATGACATTTTTGGCGGTACTGTTACTAAAATAATATTTCTTCTCCTTTAACTGCTTCAAGAAATTGCCAATGTCGGATGAGAGAGCGAAAAGGTACAAATTTAATATTTATACAATCAGCTGTTGACAGGATTTGGCGTTTACCTAACCTCTAAATAATGTCTATAATTTTGATTTTCGCGGGACCGCTAGAGGCGCCCTTGTCGAGAGAAATATTTTTATTATATTTTGCCTTATATACATACTTACATTTATTTTCGTCAAAACAAACCATTTAAGCAATTGTTTTTTTATCAAAGTGTTAAAATTTTTAATTATCAGCGGATGAAAAGCATTTTTTTGGACTTTTATTTACCTTTTTTTTAATTGATTTTCTCCAAATTTTAGGTGTTAAATGCTGTAAAAATTTCTAAAAATTAAAATTTTGCAAAGGGTTTGAGGGTAGAATAACTGTAGGTCAATTTATTTGTGTCGGCTGATTTGATAAGATATAAGGTTGGTATTGCTACTTCCTAATACTTTCTTCGTTGTATGAAGATAGCTCAACTGGAGTCTTTTAAAATTCAAATTTTATTTAACATTCAATTTGGTATAAAAAAATGTAAAAAATGTATACTAACGCCATGGGTTGATATGACAAATAACTCTATAAAGGCAAAATTTCATAATTTAATTTTATATAATTAATTACAAAATGAAAACAAAATGAAAACTTTATGATAATAGCTACCATAAAACACAAAATCAAGAGAAAAGACGATAAAAAAGATACAATCATACAAAAGATCCCGAATATAAATTAAAAGATAAAGATAATAATGATACTTACATTGAAATAGAACACGCATGGAAAAACACAAAAAAAATGTATTAAGTAAAAACAAATTAGTACAAGAAAGAGAGAAATAGTAGTAAAAAAGAAAGGTAAAAATTAAGTGGAATAAAGTAAAACAGAAGAGAGGCAGAGAAAAACAAGAACAGTAAAAATGAAATGTAAAAATCTTGCTAAAAAATTAAAGAGATTGGTTTAAAATTGAACTAAAAAAATACGATTGAAAAAAAATAAAATTTTAATAAATGATTTTAAAAAATCTAAACTCCAAATAATTTATAAACTTCAAGAGGAAACCTAGAAAATTTGAAGAACCAGTTGATTTCAGCAAATACAAAGATTTTAAAAGCAATTTGAATAATATGTATAGTAATTTCAAATCAAATTAAATTTAAATTATCAAACTAACCTAAAAGATACAAAATCTAAGAATTTTATGAATATATAGAATGTCGATCTATATCAAGAGCAGTGGCGTAGCGAGGGGGGGGCGGAAATGTGGCCCGCCCCGGGCGGCACTTTTTAGGGAGCGGCAAAATTTCACAGTAAATAATAAAATATATTTTGTAAATATTTGAACCATTTCATATTTTTAACGCAACTATAAATTCGGACCGATTGAAAAGAGCACGGAATTTTTATTACTTATTCTGTGACGAATTCTGGGAATCCCTTTTTTATGAATGATATTTTGTAGCGAATGGCCACACCGTCTATTGGATTGTTTATGACTTATAAACAGCGAGAATGACTTCTATTGCATATACATTAAGTTCAATACTGTTTATTACGTCCCTTTAAGAAAGTACGTGATGCTTTGACAATTCAAAGAAAGTTTTATGCATGGGTTTTCAGTTGTTTAGTTCACACTGTTTCGTAACTGTGATTTTTGTGCAAATAAGTACGTGTAGTGCTTATGAAATTATTGGATAACTTTGTGAAAATTTGAATTTTCCGTTACGTGTACCTACATTCAACTGTGTGAGTATTAAATATTTTATTTATGTAATTGTATGTTGGACTGTCTGATATGTTGTTCAAGCTTTAATTTATTAAAATCCGGCCATGTACGAGTTTTACACTCGCATACCCAGGGTTCCGAACAAATATTTACGGTTTTCAAATTTTTGCCTATAGATAGATGTGCTGTAAAATATACCTAGTTTTTGAAATGTTCGATAGTTTCTTTTATAACTCTAACTTTTGTCATTACATTTTTTTTTAAATTTAGCATAAAAAATGAAATGAGTAAAAGAAAGTGGGACATCTTACCGTAATAAGAGAAGAGATAAGTTGAAGGGATACTATTACCTACTTAAAATTAGGGTTCACCTCGACGACCGACATGATTAAATAATACTTATGTACCTGTTATATCAATGGTTAAAGTAAGAATTTTTGAATTAATAAACGTGATCGTAAAACAAATAAACTTTTTTATTTAAAATCTAACCTGTATAATGCAAAATAATGATTGTATATAATGTATAGTATACATTAAATTGAAATACCTAATTAAGAGAGCGGCAAAATTGTCTTCCGCCCCGGGCAGCCGATACCCACGCTACGCCACTGATCAAGAGTATCAATAATGTGGAATATCTAGAGAAATCTGAACAACACGGAGAATATAAAAATTGTAAACAATTTAAAGAATCCAAAGTGGTCAGAATTCCAAGACATTCGCCCTTATCAAACAAACAAAATTTTTAATTTATGACAATTGTGTCACTTTTATTTATTACACTACACCATTCAAAGTTGTACCTCGGAGGATGTGCGTGATATTCCGGACACCTATATTTATTAAACTAATATAACTAAACATACTTAAAATTATATATCTACCTAATTTTAGAGTTTTAATTTAAATCGATAATTTGAATACTTAACATGTTGCCAACTATTGAATAAAGTTATTATTGTATAACTTATTATCAAAATACAATTTAAAGTGTTTTATCTCTTGTCATTATCAGTTTAACAAGCGTTAAGTTCAGTTTAAGAAGTTCATTTACAAGCATCAATTTTTAACAATGATCTTAATATTATTAATATGTGTAGTTGTCACTGGTTTATACTTCCTAAACTTGAATTACAAATATTGGACCAGACGCGGGGTCCCAGGACCTAAACCCGCTTTCTTCGTAGGTAACTTACTTGATAATTTTCTAGTGAAAAAATCCTTGGGCGATTTGTACTCTGACGTCTACAAGTAAGCTCCAACTTTAGCCGCTCCCCTCAACTACCCACGTCATTTGTAGAAATTTCCCATATGCTCCAGTGGTTGGAATTTTTCGAGCAACTACCCCATCATTAGTAATCCGAGATCCAGATTTAATTAAAGAGATTACCGTTAAGTCGTTTCAACATTTTCGTGACAATGATTTATACATTGACAAAGCTGTTGATTTTATAATTGGGGGGAACCCGTTCTTCATGAGAGGAGATGAATGGAAGGTGACACGTGCGCACTTGACTCCAGGATTTACTGGGAGCAAAGTAATCTTCTGGTTCTTTGAATGCAATGTGTTTTAAATAGTTTAGTGTTTAGATAAAGTCGACGCATCCTCTGCTGGAAGATGTAAGCAAAAACTTTGTAAAATATATTGCTAAACAGCCAGAAGGTTGCAATGCGAAAGAGCTCTGTAAAAGGTTCACTCTGAATAATGTAGGAACTTGTGCTTTTGGAGTTGACGCTAAATGTTTCGAAGAGGAAAATCCTGAATTCAAACAAATTGCAGATAGGTTTCTCACTCCTGACGGCTGGCAGAGCGTTAAGTTGTTTCTTATCAGTATTATACCGGTGTTAGCAAAAATAGTTTCCATCAGGTAAAATTATCAATTTAAGCTAATGCTCAGTATCCTTTGTCGGATTATTCAAGAATCACCCTGTAAGCTCAAATTTTGTTGTTTTTAGATTCACACCTAAAGACGTTGAGGAAAAGCTCACCAAAATCGTGAAAGAAAATTTGAAGTACCGTGAAATTAACAACGTCATTAGAAACGATTATCTGCATCTGCTGCACCAAATGTCAAAGAGCAAACCTGATTTTACCGAAATAGATATCACAGCTCATGCTGCTGGATTCTTAGTCGATGGTTACGAAACCAGTTCCATTGTGATGCACTTTTTGTTGTACGAACTGGCGTCAAATTTCGATGTACAATCAAAACTGAGAGCGGAAGTTGATAAAGCCTTCGAAGAAAACGAAGAATCTTTACCATATGAGGTGTTAGAACAACTTCTGTATTTGGATGCTGTTTTAAAGGGTACTTTAAGTGGAAGTTTATAATCAATCTGCTTATTTTATTTCTTTATTTCGTTAGAAGCGTTGCGGCTGCATCCACCTCTAGGATCTTTGAACAAAGTCTGCACCAAACCCTACACTTTTGTTCCAAAAAGTGACAGTGTTGTTAAAGAGCCCGTTTTGATAGAAACAGGAACTCCAGTCATTTTGCCGTTGTATGCTCTTCAACGCGATCCTGAGTATTTCAAAGATCCCGATGCGTTTAAACCGCAGAGATTTTTAGAGGAAACAGAAATTTCTAAGTATACGTATTTACCGTTTGGAGAAGGACCAAGAGCTTGCTTAGGTATAGAACATTATTAAAAAAAACGCTTTGTATGTTTCTGATATGTTGGTAGCACTGCTATCTGACATCTTAGAACTGTCATCAACGACATCATTGCGCATTCTAAGAACCACTTGTGAGTGGTTCTTAGAAGGTGAGAAGACACACTTTGGGATTACAGGCAAAGCTACCAACATAATTGAAATATAAAAATTTGCTTTTTATATATACAGGGTGTTATGGAAATGAATACAAAAAATTTAACTGGAGATAGAACTCCTCAAACGGAACAACTTTTCTAGTTACCATTTTTGCGAAAACGCGTCTCAAACGGAGTGAAAATTCGAAATAGATTTATCCCAATAATGCATCTCCGCCTATGAGTTATGGATTCAATGGAAAGAAAGTGAAAAAACCTTATCTACTTTTTGCCCGAAAAACGATTAGGAATGTTTTTATCTGCTGAAAGTATTAAAGGAGGATAAAATAAAATACCAACACAAATTTTCGTATAACATCACCACGTCTGTTAACTCCGCATTGGTATACGTGACCATTTTGGCACTACTTGGTACACTCAAAAACTCGAAATTGTGACCGAAACTTGTGATAGCCGACGCGATAGACTTTTAACTGATATGGCCCGATAAAACAGGCAATGCATTTTTTGCCACAAAAAATACGATAAGATGTTTTTGTATAAAGCCAGTGTCATTCACCACTGCCCTTTTACACTACTACACCTGCGTCAGCGAACGACTCGTGAAAATCAAAGGGGGGGCATTAACAAAATCAACACGAGATTTCGACAAAATGTTATAAAGAAAAGTTGTTCATATCGATGAGTTATGTTACTGGTTAAAATATTTGCACTCATTTCCATAACACCCTGTATAGTAAGTACATGGTGTATATATATTTTAGGTAAAAGATTTGGGTCTTTACAAGTGAGAATAGGAGTAGCTTATGTTATTAGGAATTTTGAAGTGTCCGTAAATAAATTGACAGAAAGACCCATTAAATATGATCCAGTGTATTTTTTGACGATGCCGAGAAGTGGACTGTTTTTGGATTTCAAGAAAATTAGATAAGGTATTGTGTTTTTTTTTTAAATTTTAAGTTATAAGTAATTTTATGTTTTTATGGTTCAATACAGTGTATGCTTATTGCTTGTTCTTAATCAGGGTCTCAAACTTTTTTACAAAATTGTATGCAAAACATCTAAGAAGATTTAAAAGCTGAGTAAGTAAGTAGAATTTATTTATTCAAACAGAAACTTTTAAGGCTTTTGACTTTTTTGTGTCAATTTTCTACAATTTTTTCCACTTCTTCCTTTTTTTATCACGTTCCACATCTTCCCTTTCTCGCTCAAGTTGTCTAGGTACACTTCTTCTCTTTATAGCTTTTGTGGAAGTATTGGGTTCCTAATTTTGTCTTTCTCCGTTTTTTATCTAATGATACCGACCACATAATTTATCATCTAATGATACCGACCACATAATGATAGGAGTCAAAGCGGATTGTTTCAAAAAAGTAAATAAAAAGAGGTAAGAAAACGGACCCACATTGAAGCAGCAGAATAAATGCTACACAGAGGTTAAAGTGTGTTAAAAAGCAAGGAAAAAGTTTCATGAAAATTGGAAAAAAGTGTAGTAGAGAACGAGGAAGATTATAAAAGATGCCACCAGATAGCATGAGTCAAGAAATGAATTCACATCGAAACTAAATCGCCGGAACTATTTTACTAAGAAATAAGAAAAATAAAGTTAACGTAAAAAACAATAGAACAAAAGAGAAAAAAAAGAAAAACTGGAAAATCGGTACGAGGGTCGCTAAGACACATATGGTTGACAGAAATCGTTCATATGCTCAATATGCAATAAAAGAGAAAAGTTTAAAGGTGATAAATAAACAATTGAATTGTTTTTTATATACTACATGTGGTGTTTTAAACATTCTCTAACACGCCGTGGCATTGACTTGATGAGATTATAAAATTTTCTCCAGGGGTATTGCATCCCATGCTACCTATACAAGGTGTCTATAAATGATTCTGGTATCAAGGGTGGCTATGGAATTTGTGTCGGAAATGATTTCAGCGCATAATTTTTATAGTGAACCGAACTATTCAAATGTCACATATGTCACATCTGTCAACAGTGCATCATTTAAAATTTTGTTTCTAGTTTTTGCTTTTTTTATTCATTGTAGTGTTTAAAACATTATACAAAAACTAAAAGTTTGTATGAGCCGATATCCAGACTTCGTCGACCTTCTTACAGTTAAACCTTCCTTTTATACATTTCCAATAGCTCTTTTTGTAGAAAATCTCTCCCTGAGGTCTAAAATTCTTAAGCACGCTTTTTAGATGGTCTCTCTGGGTGGTTCAAATCTTCTACATTGCTCAAAACGTTCTTCTTCATATCATGTTCTTCAACGGTGTAACCCAGCATTATATCCCATTAACAATGCTATTTCTTTTGCTAATAAACCACCCTCTCACATCGCAATAGAAAGACCTCGATTAAGTTCATTCAGACGAAAACGTCTATGCTAACGAAACTCCAGGCATTTTAAAAATGTTCTGAGTATAAATGAGACAAAATACTTAGATGAATCAATTTTTACCTGTGTGAAAGTTAGCTGGATTGTGCTGCATTTTCCAGGGGAGTTGACATTAACGAGAAAAAAGTAACCTTGTTATAAGTTATGTGATCAGTAATGCAGTTCAAAATTTAAATTGAAACAATGTCCTTGAGTATATCGTTTGAAAAAAATTTATACCATTTTGTAGGAAGCGGCACATTTTTTTTTTAAATTCCATGACCAACTGGGATACCAGAAACATTTATAGACACCTTGTATTTGGTGTCGGAATCGGAAATCTTCTATCGTGTGTGGAGAACGAAGTAAATTGCCCACTCGTCTGTAGATAGTATCCCAAACATGTCCGATAGGGGATAGGTCAGGAGATCTTGGAGCCCAAGAAAGAAGAGTGACTTCAAAACAAGCCAGAGTAACTTTGGCAATATGCGGCCGAGCATTATCTTGTTGAAAAACAGAATTTGACAGAGTGTGAAGAAATGGAAGAAGATAATATCTGCAACGTATCGTTGAACATTCATGGTACCGCTAACGAGCACCAAGGGTGATCTACTGTCATACCCCATTGCCCCCAGGCTATAACCACAACAGTTTGGTTTATGTGGCTTCCCCGAAAACCTGTGGATGTCACCGTTTTCCACATCATCGACTATCGGGATTCATCGCTAATGATTGCCTGCTGCCATTCTTCATCCCAATGTGAGCATTGGTGAGTGGTAACGCAAAGTGTCGCCGGTAAGACATGAGCCCAAACCATCTTATTCGCCTGTAGATGGTTCCAGCGGTTACCCTTCTGTACCAGTCTTCATATACCTTAACGACTTCTTCTTTAACACACAAGACTTTTTTTACTGGAACTACTGAAGAAATAGAGATGATACTTTAGTCAACCTTTATTTTGGTCACCCACAACTCATATACAAATACGAAGAATCTAAATGATTGAAGTTAATAAAAGTAACAAAAAAATAGTAAAAATTTAGTGAATGTCGAAAGATTTCATTTAGAAAATTTGAAGAATACACACGTTATAAAAAATAAAAGGAATCCAAAACATCTATAGAGTTCAAAGCATACAAGCTTATAGAAAACGTAAATAAACAATTCAACGCTATAAAGCATTAAAAGTATTTAAAGCAATGAATATCAAACAGTCTAAAATAAAATAAAAAAATCTACAAAATTTAAAAAATAACAAATATTAATAGAATTTGATTGAATTAAATGCATGCCAAATCCAGAAGATCTAAAAGAAACAAAAAAAACTCATTTTTTTACCATTTTAGAGCTTAAGAAAAGATACTTTACAGGTCTTGAAAATTTAGAGAATTTTAGAGAGTAAATAAAACTATTAAAAGATGCAAAAATGTAAAATTTAATAAATAAAATAAAAGACCAAAAAATACAGATTCTTAGCATATTTAAAAAAAATACAGTTTACCAGAAACTGATTGAAAAGTTCAATTTTATTCAATTCAATTTTAGGTGTGTGGAAATCTGACAAATACAAAGTTTTATAAATTCCGAAAACATCCAAGAAAAAAGTTTACACATTTTGATAAATTTGATAAATTTCAAATTTATTTGTAAAAATAAATTATAAACTTGCAATTTTATTTATAGAACTTTAAGGCTCTTGATATTTGTAAACTTTTTTAAATTTCCACAAATGGAATAGTTATTTACCTAACAAGTTCGGAAACTTAATTTTCCCGCATGAGCACTTTGTTGCATTTAGTGCGAATGCGCGAAATTTTTTTCCGAAAGAGTTAGGTACAATATTTTTTGTAACGAGTATCGAAAGAAAAAAAATAAGTAACTTAATTTTTTTTAATAGTGGGTTGGTATGGTGGTTGTATCCGAAGTACAACAATGTGCCAAAAAGGATTAACTGGTGTTGTCAAAAAGTTGCAATACCAACGGTATAACACAAATATCCCTTGCCGCCAGCGGAAACTAAAAAACACCGGGGTGCGGGAAAACCGTTTTTCCGTGCATCGGGATTAAGGGGAAAAATTCTGTTTCCGTACCATGATTTCTAATAATAAAAATTCTAAGGGTTTCTTGATATTTGAAACTGCATTATTTAACATACATCAAAAAAGATATTAAAATTACTAGGTACCATTAGCAATTTGTTTCGAAAAATCCACAATTTTTGTTAAATTATCGGGTGCATTTAATAATCTGGTAGCAATCCTTGTAAAAATTACTTGTTTTAAAAAACGTATGTCGTATTATTAACGGACATAACCTTAAGCCTTGAGTAGTTACAACAACTTGGAAAAAACTTATTTTTGTGAAAAAGCAACAAACAGTGTAAATAAACAAGATTATGATCGCAAGAAACAATACACACAGCAAGATCAACATTTCAACTTGACAGTTGACAGAAGGAATGAGTGACGTTACGACATGCGTCTAAGCAAACAAAAATGTTCCATAAATAATGTTACCATAAAATTGAATAAACACCATATTTAGGCAACCTCTAATACAGATGTGTGCAAGTCCTGCATCAGTTGCATATCTGCCCAAATAACCAGTAAAAATTGACTTCGCGGAGAACAAAATTTGAATCGAATCAGTCTTACCAAACCTAGGATGCAACATCGTGCTCTTATTATTGTCAATCATTTGTAAAAATCGCATTTTTAGCGCCATATTGTGTGTCAAACTTGACAGTTCCTAGGGCCCAATCAAAACAGTCACGTGCCTAATTCCAGCCCTTTTATTGGCTACCTAACCTGTGGGTCAACGCCCTACCAACACCTGTTGAATTCTTACTTAGACAACCATTTTAACAGAAATTCCTGCAGCTTTCCTGCGATAAGAACTAATAAACTGGTCGACAATTGCCGACCTTGACTTTGCGTCGTTTGTTTAATTATTTCGTAACACCGGTGAGAGCTTAGTTGTTGTTAAACTTCTGAACAGTTGATATACGTCTCTCACCACGCGCACGTGACACATTGATTTTTCCATCTTTCCGCGATGGATCAATACATGACCGAGTGAATTCTCTTCTTCTCTGCGCATTGTTTTTGTTAACCTCGATTACTGTGACGGAAGGTGGATGTGCGTCGGGATGGACTAATTTTTTTTTGAACTTTTTTTTTGAGTTTGCATCATGAAATTGATTCCGGTGACTTATTTCGGCTTCACGGCCATGGATAGGAGGTTTTCCAGTCCGATGCTGCCATGGATCGTCTCTGAGATCAGGAAAAGGGACTACAACGAAAAGGTAAGACATCGCGGGTACCTGAGCTGAAGGCTATTGAAAGTTTTTGTCGTGACACACGCTCGATGGTAACGTGATTAATTATATTTTTTTTATAAAGGCGACAGAGGGTGGAAAAAAGTTACGATGTCGCTAGGAAAAATTAGACCTTTAAAAACAAAGCGGTTATCTTTCCTTTGTATTTGGCTCAGTTTTTGCATATTTCAGCAATTTTTTAACAAAAAATAAGACTAATTATCAACTTGTTTTTTTTATTAAAATTGTTAATAATCTGCGCGTTAGATGTTGCGGATAATTGTTATTTACAGTGACTAAGACGTGATAATGAAATAAAATTATGCCACTCAGCATATACCACCTGTTTATTAATGCTAAAAAAAAACGCAAAAATCAATTTTAGGTAGAACTGTTAACAGCTTGAAAAAACACCAATAAGACAAATTCAGACTTAAAAAAATTGAAAACAAACGTCAGCGGATGACTGTTTTGGACGTTACTTACAACATGACAACGCCTTGGTACACTAGTTTAGTTTCTTGTTAAATGAGTGCAAAAACGTGTACTCCAACATTTTGGCGTGTTTACTGCATATAAATAAAAATTAACATATTAATTTCGGTTTTACCGGACATAGAAGATATCTTTTACTTCGAATGAGGAAATTGAATCTGCATAAAAATTGTGACGACTTTCGGTAAAATGTTTTTTATTGTTTTGAAGACAGTTTTGTTTTTATGGGAAAATTATTTATAATTTATAATTTTAGTGCTTGCGACGAAAATGGGAAATTTAGAAAAGTAGGGTTTCAAGTTTTATGTAGAATTTAAAAAATGTAAATTTAAATTATTACAATATATATATATATATATATGATTTAGATGTTTTGGATATTTTAATTATGTTAAATTATTTATTTTTTTTGAACAAATCATTTATATCTTTTGTATTCTTTAAATTTGTTTAGATCTTATCAGTTCATTAAATCGTTTAAATTATCAATACACTCTCTTTAGTCTTATCGTATTTTTTAGAGAATTGGTAGATTTTTGTAATTTTTTTTTGGATTTAAGTATATTGTTTCAATCTCTTGCAAGTATTTTATTTGTTTTTTTTTTTATTTTTTCTTTATGTTCTAGGTTCTCTACATTTTAAATACCCTGTGGATTTTGCACATTAACGTTTTTTAGAAAGTAGATTTTTTTTTTCCGGTATGTTTAGATTGTAGTTTCTTTTATCGCTATTTATGTTTGGAGTGGTTTGAGTTTTGAAAATCTCTAGATTTTTATTTATTTTTTATATATTATTAATTAATTAATTTATTAATTAATTATTTATTAATTTTTAACTCTAACTTAAGTCTCCAAATGCGTTCTAAAAAATGGTTTTACAAACATTTCAATTTGAAAAAATAAAAGTCTCAAAAAATATGCAAAAATCTAACAAAATTTGAGATTTCTACAAAGAATTAAAAATAAACCACAACTGAAGCCTTAAATCCAAAGAAATTTAAAAATTTGAGATACCGACAAAATACAATTAAACTATCCGGGACCTCCCACAAAATCTACCAGAATCTAGAAAATCTAAAAGAATTTACAAAATTACAGAATTCGAGAGTGTCGAGCCGTTAGAAGTGTGCAAAATCCAAAAGATCTAAAAAATACGAAAGCTAAGAATTTCAACAATGCTAGAACTTCTAAAAAAATGAGGTTAACATGAGAGTTTCAGAAATCTAGAAAACTTTAGAAGATTAAAAATTTATTTACTTAGAATTTTCTATACTCAAATTCTCTAAAACCCAACAAAATTTTTGAATAATAATTATAAAATCCAATGCTTTAAGAGTGTTGAAGGATGAAAAAATTCAAAAGAAGGCAAAAAATCTATGTAATTCAAAAGGAGGAAATGATTGTTAAAGCAGTTTAAAATTTTTGAACAAAACAAACATCAAAATTCCACAAAAGGGGAAAGATAATTTGGAATTCTAAAATTTTATTACATTTAGGATTTTTTTCAAAAATGTAAATGCCTAAAATTTGTTATTACCAATACCTCCTAAATTTTCTATATTATTCGTGAACCTAAATTTCTTGCTTTTTTTTTTATTTCGAATAAAAGAGCGTATACTGTATACGGTGATGATCTTAAAAATCTGTACGTGGATGCTAAAAATTTCAAGTTTTGGAACTTGACAAATAGGTTTGGAATTCTAAATATTCAAAGCGTTTTGAAAATGTTTAAAAATGCAAAATTCTAGAAGCTTTTAAATCTAAATGTATATTTATAAATTCATGAAAATTTTGAGAGTCGCAATAATAATTAAAGAACAAAAAGTACAAAATATGAACGTATAATAATGCCTTAAATTATTTAAAAATATGCAATAAAAATAAAACAATATGCAATATAACCAGTTCCTAGATTCTTTAGATGTTTGTTTTTAATATTCGTAGATTGTTTAAAACTCTTAAATGCTTTAGAGTCTGTTTGTTGTTCTAGATTCTTTAATTATTTTTAATTATTATTAATCAATTATTTAAATTGATTTTAGAATCTATATTAGTCGCGATTTTTTTTGGTTTTTCAGATTTTACTGCTTTACAGATTCTCTAGATTTTTGATACTTTATTAGACTTTTTAGACACTTCAGTTTCTTTTCTGGTTCTTCATGTTCTGCTGTAATTTTTCAGTTCATCTAATTTTTGAGTTTTTGTTTTTTAATTATTTGCATCTTTTTGATGCTTTAGATTTTTTATTTTTTAAATTTAACAATCTTAGATATTTCTATTCTTTAGATCTTCTATATGTTGTATATTTAGTATTTTTAGAGTATTACTGGGAATGTCTACCCTTTCTGGATTATTTCTGTTTTTTAAATTCTTGAATTCTTTTGATTTTCGTTATTTTAGTTTGCAAAACTTGCGAATCTCTTGGATTCTAGGAATCTTTTGAGTGCTTTTGATTATATGTCCGAGGGCAATTTATTATCTATCTAGCTATGAAAGAAAAACCAAGGACTTAGAATATCATTTTATTTTTCTCTATAACCTCCTTCTACAACAACACATTTATCCCATCTCTTCTTCAGCTGCGCCATTCCGTCAAAATAATAACTTTTTGGAAGTTTGGCAAAATGCTTTTCCACAGCCTTTTCAAGAGTTTCTTCTTATTTTTAATAAAAATAGTCGCTAGGGGCATGGGGGATGACCAATAAAACCTCAATCGCTAATCATCTCTTGAATTTTATGTGCTTTATGAACTTTGCAGTTGTCGTGGAGCAGCAAAATTGAATTCTTACGAATTTCTAAAAATTTTCTTAGTTTTCGTACATTTTTCAATTTTTTTTTTAAAATCTATATCTCTTATACTTTTTTGATTTTCTAGCTCTTTCGGATTCTTCTTACCTTTTTTTATTGCTCTTTAGTGTGCATTTCCTGTTTCCTCTAATTTTATATTTAGTTTTTTTAGAATATCATTGTTGAAGTTAGCGTTGATTCTAAATTTTCTGCTTTTTTCAATAATATCGAGAACATGAGTTTAGAACGCATAAATTAATGTGTGAATTTCATTTAATTAAAGCCAATGGTTTTAATAAAGGTTGCTTAGGCAAGTGCAATTTCCTTTGTTTTGTTAATTGCATCGCTAATGCTTTCAAAGGAAATGAAATGGTGTTTACGCCAACTCCAGGAAGGCGTTTAAAAAAAATGGTAAAAAAATGCTTGAAGCCAAAAACCTTTTACCGACAACGAGTTTAGCTATTTTATTATTTTAGACAATAGAGACGTTTAATAACGGTATTTATTCAAAAACCTAACAATTGAAACATGACAATCATGTCCGGAGTTCCTCAAGGATCTTGTTTAGGTCACAATATATTTCCAATATAATTTTATTAATGATACTGAAGATTCAATATAAATACTGATTATCTGTTGACGTTTGTTTCTAAATTGAAGCCTTTTAAATTACAACAAGTGATCAATTTGAATTAATAAAAAAATTGTTTTATCACTTCCACCTGGACAGATTGGCAGTTTGGTGAATATTTCAAGCTGCAGAGTCGTTGGCGCTAAAACTGCTAGGTGACTTAGGACAGCAACATAATTTTCATTTTTTTTATTTTTTATATTCAGGGCTAACAATTTTTTCTACATTACGACACCTTCTCCTGTTGATCCTGAATCATCGCTCAACTTCTTTTTATCGCTCTCCCTAAAATAGAAGCAACAGTTTGAGATATAAACAATAGAGCACTATTTACGGTTTAGCATCTTGCTGCGCCACTTTTTTTATTGAAAATCGATAAAATTCGTTTTGATCGATGGGATCCTCTGAGTAGTTTGTTCTAACAAAAAGAGGACTAGTCTTGATTTCGTGGATAATCCATCGAATCAAAAGCTGATGAGCGTACATCGGCAGATATATGTAGTTCTCATGTAAGAAGTCCAAAACCATTTTTTCCATCACCGGAACTAGATTGGAGTCTCTACAGATTTCTTGGACTTCATTCATTTGCACCCTGGTCAACTAAATAAACAATAATATTTGGACTTCTAGAATTTGACATTGTTACCGGATTCCAGTCGTTGCTCTCTAGTTTAGCTCTAATGTCGTCGACCAATTTGCCACCTTCTTTGTTTGTAATATTCTTCATAACGCCATTAATCTGTTCGTACAATTTTGGGAAGTCCTTGTGGTAGATGGCGGCTGCCCACGGTTGATCGAAATACTCGAATAAATCGGGGATCATTTTGAGGTCGTAACGAAGAACGAGGTGGTTCAGGAGGACCTCATGTTTGCCCCATAGAGCGATCAGGTTGTGGACTTGGAGTTCCTAGAAAAAGACTAAAGTTGATGACTTCTTCTTGGATTTACTTACAAACTTAGCTAAACACGTGATGGTTTCCACTGTGTGGAACTGGTTCAAGTGTAATCGAAAGTAGCCTTGGTTGTCCAATTTTGTGCAGTTTCCAGTGGTTAATACCCGACCCTGAAATTAGGTTTTTTCTGAAATTTTGTCTTCTATCTTTTTGGTAATAAATTGATGAAGGAAAATAGTGGATTGATAGACAGTCGACAATGAAAAATTTCTTAAAGAAAAGCAAAAAAATTAGTGGATTTCCAGAAAGGAAGTATCTGGACAAAAAGAGAACAGGGAAAACAGATTTTCTGTATTTTTTAAAGTTTTTAGGTTGTTAGTACATTTTTGATCTTTTCAAAATGTTTAGACGCTGATTGGATATATGTTTTGGTGCCTCTAAATACTGTTAATGCATTGGATTCTGAATTCATTTGATTTAAAACCTTTTTTTATATTTTTTGAATTTTCGAAATGTCTTGAAGAAGAAGGAACATAAAAGAAAACACGAAATTGATGAACAAAATGATGCAGAAGTTATATGGTCCAAGAAGAATGAAAAAACATTAAAAGAGTTTAATAAATAGAACGATAAAACTCTTATAAATAAGAAAATGAAAAATGAAGAAACATTGTGCTTCTGCTAGCTTTTAAAAACTTTTTTGAGCAAAAATTCAAACTAAAATGGAGTTACAAATTCAGTAAAAGCAAGAAAAATTACATGCGTACTGTTACAAACAAACATCGGTCAAGTCATAATCAAATTAAATTTACAAATATAAAAAAAATATTTGCCAAGATCTGTGACAGTCTTGGATTTTGTTCGAGTTCTTTAAATTCTCTGTATTCATTTTTGCTCTTAAACTTTTTGAAACCGTTGGGCTTTTGAAATGTTTTAGATTTTTTTAACTTGGTAAATTTTCAACATTTTTAGATCATTTAGGCTTTTCAAAATATTTTAGAAATCATTGTTTCGTTCTTTGTTTTTTTTTCTATTCTAAGAATAGTAACTATTGTGTGATTATTCTCAAGTTTTTTTAATTTTCTTTTTGATTCCTGCATCATTTTACAGTTTTTGAATTTCGTTAGAATTTTTATATGTTCATCTTATTCTTCAAGAAAATCTGAAATGTTGTTTAAATAGTTTTTAGATTTTTTGTATTCTTTCATTTCTTTGAATTTTATTAGTTTTTCTATCATTTGTAATTTCCATTCCATTCACTTTAGATTTTTTCAATTGTTTTTGAACTTTTTATATTTTTTGTATTCTTTGACCACCCTTTTGATGCGTTATATTTCGAATCTTGATTCTTTTGGTTCTTCTGTTTTTTTATTTTTCTTTGTATACCTACTTTGTCTTTTTTATATTTTTTGAATTCGTTAGTCGATATACTTTTCGACTTTTTAAAATTCTTGTTTTAATTTAATTTTTGATTTTTGAATTTATATATTTTCTGTACTTTCTAATTTTTTTTTGTTGTTTTGAATTGCTTTTTTTCTGAACTCTTTATATTCTTTGGATTGTTTAGAATTCAGATTACATATATGATTGTCTTGATATTGTCTTTAAACTTTTTAGATTTTTCAAATTACTTGAAGAATCTTTGTTGTATTCTCTCCGTTCTTAAAATTTTTGTATAGTATTTTTTTAACTTTCTGTACTTTGTTACCGTTTCGGGTTTTGGATTTTTACATGTTCTAAATGTTTGTGTATTCTCTCGATGGCTTAAAATTTTATTTTTTCAAAAAGTGTTTCATTTGTTGTATCCACTTAGAATTCCTTGTATTGTTTAGATGCCAATGCTGGACTTTTTCAATTCTTCGAATTTTCAAATTACTGTACTCTTGTAATCTTTAGAATTTTTTGTTTTTTATTAATTTTGGCTTCGTTTCTTTTTCTATTGTTTTCGAAAGTTTTTCCTTTTTTTATTTATGTGATTTTTTTCCATATTGCATTTTTAACTCTTTATATTTTTCAATTTTTTAAAATATTTTGCATGTGTTGTTATCGTTACTTCTTGATCCGACCCTGTATATTTTTTCATTCTTCGATTGTTTTCTTTTTTCTTTTTCTTCTTTTTTTTGTAATGGATTAGATTTAAATTTTTAGAATTTTAAGATTTTTTTCATATACGCTCAATTTTTTCGAATTTTTAGATATTTAAATTTTATTAATCTAAAAAGGATCGAAAAAAACAATCAATTTTCTTATTTTTTTTTAGAACGAAGTTTGTATAGAAGATTTGAAAAACTGACCTAGAATCTTTAGGTTCTTTGATTTTCTGAATTTTTTTACTTTTTCCAAATTTTTTGTGCTTTCAATTTTCTTTAAAATTTGTGGATTAAATCTATCGCTTTTTAAATTTTTTCTATTATTGGAATTTTTGTATTTTTGTACCCTTTTAATGGTCTGATTTTGTTTCTTTAGATTATTTGAACTCCTACGATTTTCTCAATTCTGCAGATTTTCTCGAGTATCGATTTCTATTCACATCTTTTCTAAAAGTTTCAGATAAATTTTTTTGAGTGTTTAGATTTTTTGTTTATCTATTTTTTGTTTTCAATTTTCTACCCAGGGTTCTTCAGGTTTTCTGTATTTTCTCAGTTGTGTAGATTTTAGATAATTATATTTTCTTCATACTTTAAACTCATTGGAAATCTGGATTTTGGAATTTGTTCTAAAATCTCGTAATATATTTTTCAAATGGGTCTTAGATTCTTTTCATTCTTTAAATTTGTGAGCTTGTTTTTATTCTCTAGATTTTTAAAATTGTTTATATTTATTGTTATTATATTGTAGATTTTGTATTCCTTGCAATCTTTGTTTTTTCAGATAGATCAGATAATTTAATAACTAATATAGAAGAAAACTGGTGGATGAAAGAAGTGAAGCAGGATTTTGGAAACTTTGCTTTTCTTGAGGTTTTTATATTCTTTATATTCTTTTATATATTCTTTTTATATTCTCGTTTTTGTTGAGTTTTCAAATTACCAATATCTGTGGATTTTTTTCTATTTCTTGAAACTTTTAGATTCAGATTTCTTTTGTATTTAATATCTTTTGATTCGTCTATTTCTCTAGTTAGACGTGTAATTCAAGAAAAAAAAAAGAATATAATACGAAAGTAATTTCTGAGTCCAAAAATTAATAGAAAAGTATTCGCGACTTGAAAGTTTAAAAAAATAGATTAAGAATAGGATGTTGAGGAATTTTGGAGAAACAGAGCACATAAGAAGCTGAATGTGTTCATAACGAATGTGGCTAACGAAAGATTAACCAAGCAAGGAATGAAAAAATAAAAGAAGACCGAGGACAAAATAGCGAAGTACCGGGAAATTCAAAAGTTCTTCCATCAAGTGGGTTATGAAAGTAAAAACGTATGTCGTCTTATAACATCATAAATTAATAATGACAAACTAAAAAAGGTTAAAATGTCAAAAAACCAGCAAGATCAATTAATAAGACGACATACGTTTGTACTTTCATGACTCTCTTGATAGAGACTTTTGGATCGCTTAGTAGCAGAAAAGGACCTATAAGAAATTAGAATAAAGGAGGGGCACAGAGCCACAAGTTAAAAATTGAGAAAAATTGTCATAACCATCAGCCGTCTCGATCTGCTAGAAAAGTATTTAGATTCTTACATAATTGCACTTAATCATAGCAACATCTAAGGGTACTGGCTGCCCCGGTTTGGTCACTTGTAGATAATACAGATTCCCAGGAAACCGACAGTGTTGTACTAAAGGTAAGTTGTTCTTCGAAGGTTCCTCTTCGTCCGCACATTCATTGGGCATCAATTTCTTCCGAAATTCCGAACCCAACTTGGTACCAATCTCTTGTGGGTTAAAGTATTTGTGCATCAGATGTTCAGCATAGTATCTCTTAGAGTACATTGTCAAAGGCCCAGCTCCGTAGATGTAGGGGTCGTTGGTTTGACAGTTGTGGTCGATTATCAGACGACCTGAATGTCGTAGTCATCAAAAGAATGAAAGAAACATTGCTTACCATTGAAGACGAGACCGCTTTTGACGATGGATTGGAACGTTTTGGTACTGACTCCCTTGGAGTGGTAGATGAAGAGCGCTGATAATTCGATTTCCACGAACTTGTATTTACTCTCGAATTTCGCGGATGTGATCAGGTTTGTTGTGGTATTTAAGTACCACTCTACGAAGTTATAATCTTGGTAGATTGTGACTCCTTGGTGGGCAATCTCGTCTATTACAGCGTTCTCCACGACCGCATTGTTGAAGAACTGAGTCAAATGTTCGTGGCGGTCGCTACTCAAAGAGCTATCAGGGCTTGGATCTACGTAAATTAGATTAGACCCATGGACACCGAGCTCTAGAAGCGTCGCTAAACAACAAAGAGCTTCGAGATAATGCCCGAAGACTACAATGTTGCCTGGTTTTTGCTTCGACGTCAGATGCTTCAAAGAATTGAAAGAGTTCCCCGCGTCTGCTTCTGTGTTAATAATGAAGACATTGAGAGGAAACTCTTGTTTCTTCTTGATTATTTCATTTTTGTTCAAAGGAGGTTTCTGGAACTGTTCTCCGCACATAAGAAACAGGTAGTCGTACGGCAAATGAGAGTCGTCGCTTAAAGTAATGAACTTTTCTCTGCGATCGATCCCAGTCATGACGCCTGTCAGCACATGGACGTACGTCCGAAGACATATCTGGTCCATGTACTTTCTGTCTAACCTCCCATCACCCACGAAAATCATCTCTCTGATTGACGATGGTGTTTTATGGTAAGCAACTCCATGTGGACTCACTATCGTCACGTTGGGAAAGATAAAAGACTGTTGGTTTTTACCACCAAATAAAAGCGACTCCAAGAAGGCGATGGTGGTAGCTCCAGCACCAACGACAACAATCTTGTGGTTGATGAGGACTCGAGCCATGCTGGTTAAACGCATGGTTGAGACATATAGTCCAAAGGGCTGGTGGTGTTGGTTGAGACACTGCGGAAGTTGGTACTCATGAACGATCTGTTGGCTATACTGCGGACACGGATTGGGGAGTATTGGTAACATGTAACCTAGCGAATTGACGATCGGAACGTTTTTGTGACCATACACGTGGTCGTAGCTTTTGAACCGGTAGAACAAAGCGTGGAAGTAACTTAAACGGTGGAGTTCTCTCAAAAAGAAGACACTTCTCTTGTAGAAGATCGGAGAGAGAAGGAACTGCTCCAGGTTCCCCCAGTTCCCAAAAGTCGCCGTGTTGGGTTTCGCCCAGGAGTCGATATCGTAGTGTACCTGAAGATACTCATGTTCCGTCTCTTCAGAAACAACTGAAAAAAGAAACTCAAACTTAGACTACCTGAAGACGCCACTCACTAGCACATCCGATGACCTGTCGCTCGCACAAGAAAGTGAAGGCACTCAACGGACTATTTGCTACTTCCACAGCTTCAGCGAACATTTCTTCGATAGCCGAAGGTTTGATCAACGACTTTATAACCTGATTGACATGTACTTTATCTTCAGGGATTGATTCTCTGACCGACAGTCTTCCTAAGATTGCAGACTTGTGCAGAACGTACAGTTCGTGCTTGAAAATTGAGTTGGGTCGATGAATCACTCGGAGGAAGTGTCTCGTCAAATAGCAGGTTTTAGAGTCAGGTGGTAGAGAAAGGATGATGTAGTCTCTATCAGGGAAGCATTGAAAGGCTGCTTGGAAGAGTAGGAAGAGACAGTTTTCGTACTCGGGGATGGCTGTGCAGATTTCCATGGCGAAAGCGTTGGGTTCGCCGTAGAAGCTTGGGAGGGTCGATTCTTCCGGTCTGCTTTCTGTAGAAAAATTTTTTCAGAAAAGGAAAAAAAAGCACTTTCAAATCAAAAAACGGAATATGGAACCACCGAAAATCTTTTTCATACAACATAGAAGTAGTGCAAGAAATGCAACAAAATTGTTCAGTTATTTGGATGTTCTCTAGTTTTTTTTTCTACAATTTTTAGACAGTTAAATTATTATTATTTTTTTTAAATTCTCAGAGCACCCAGATTCCTTCAAGTTCCTAGTATTGTCTTTTATCCATCATCAAATTTTCAGAATACGTATTTGTATATTTTACAACCTTTAACTTTTTAACGAAATTTCTGCCGTTCTGACTGTACAGCATTTCAAATTTATTTTTAATTCAACCACGTAAATCGGTATAACAAACAATTTGTTGAAACTTGTTGAAAATAATCACTTAAAATTTTAGGCAAATTTGTAGATTTTACTCGTAAAACGATAAAACAAAATGCGGCTTTAATGGACTGAAGCTAAAATTTACACAAATTAAAAAAAAAATGAAAAATTGGGAACATGTCATTTGAAAATCACATTTTAATGTTGCTTGTTAATTAAATAAATAATCAATAAAAAAGAAAACATTTTGAAGCTTAAATTTGCATAGTAAAAAATAAACGAGAAAAATGGAAATTTCATAATCATTTGAAAATTTGGAATCTAAAATTATGTACATGAATTAAAAAACTGAGGCATTTAAGAATTATGTTCAGAAGATGGCTAAATGAAGAGTAAATCGAAATTTGGAGCTTATAAACTAATACGTAATTCTGTAATAGTTACTTTTCTATTTGGCGTATATTATCAAACTGTTATAGCACCCAATTGGGTGCTGTAATAGCTTAATTCAGTTTTTCAAAAGAATTGGTATAATTTGATTTAATTTGTTTTTAAGATTAGTAGCCATTTTAAGTGTAAAGTTAAATGAAAAATAAAATGAACGGCAAAACAACTTATCGAAATTATCAGTTAATTTTTTTTTACGAAGAAATATACAATTACTAAACACATAAACGTGACATTTTTAACAACAACGTGGTTTTCCAAATTTGAATCTTTATTTAAAACTGGTAAAAAAAAAGGTGCGAAGTAGAAAAAATAGTATAAACAACTCGTTTATAAGACTTATGAATGAAATGTGCAGTTATTAAAGACATTAAGCGTGAGATTATTAACAATAAGTAATATAGGTAATTCTCAAAATTTGTATTTTTATTTCAAAATGGTAAAAATGCGATGTAGAAAAAATAGTGTAAACAACTCATTCATACTATTATGACAATCATCTCTTATAAAATTCGCAGGGGTGTCACTCGTTTTCTAAACTTGGATTAACCGAGTTTCGTGATAGAATTAGTGTAATTTATGTTTTCAAGATTGGTAGCCACTTCAAGTGTCACTGTAAAATAAAAAAATAAATAAACTTCCAATCAACGAAATGATAATTTTTAGCTGAAATCAATTTTAACTATGTACAATGATTAAACCCATTAAAGGTGATATTTCTAACAATAACATAATTCCTCAAATTTAAATTTTTATTTAAAAGTGGTAAAAAAAGGTGCGAAGTAGAAAAAAATTGTATACACAACTCGGACTTTTGAATGAAATGTGCAGTTATCAAACACATTAAACGTGCGATTTTTAACAATAACATAATTCTCAAAATTTGAATTTTTATTTAAGAATGGTAAAAAGGTGCGAAGTAGAAAAAATAGTGTGAACAGCTCGTTTATAAGACTATTATTACTAACGGCGATGCCGCTAGTTTTCTAAATTTGGATTAACCGAGTTTAGTGATAGAATTAGTGTAATTTATGTTTTCAAGGTTGGTAGCCATTTCAAGTGTCACTGTAAAATAAAAAAATAAATAAACTTCAAAACGACGAAATGATATTTTTAACTAAAATCAATTTTTATTATGTACAATTATTAAACCCATTAAAGGTTTTTCCACTCTTAACAACCACATAATTTGGATTTTTATTTACGAATGGTAAAAAAGGTGCAAAGTAGAAAAAATACTGTAAACAACTTGTCCATATATTATGATACTTATTTGAGGCGTTGTCTTTGGTTTTTTAAACTTTCATTTGTGTCTGAAAATTTGTCTTATAAATGCGTTGTTACAAATTGTTTCCCAACAATCGTGGTTCCTGAAAGTGTTGCGAACATCGTTTTTTCTACGAATTTTACTCTAGGAATGAGTTAAATTACAAGGAACGCCAAAAGAGTTGCAAAATGAAAGACGACTATTCTGAAAAAAAAAACTAGTCAAAATTGTAATCAAATGTAAAAAATTAAAGAATTTATGAGACTAATAAATTTTAATCAGATAGCGTTAATCTTACCGTTGGAAAAATTTTGTATTTTTAAAAGGCAGCTCACAAAAACGGTTTCTTACTTTTGAGAAAAAAATGGAATATTCATTATTTTTGCAAGTTTTAAATTACTTGGATTGCTTTTTCGAGCTTGAAGATTTCAGGAATTTAAAAATAACGTTGGAATTGAAAGAGCTTTAAATTTACAGATTCAAAATTGTGGGAATTAAAAAAATGTGAAAGGTGTTAATTTTTGAAAAAATGGTTATTTTGAGAGTTGTTCGTAGACCTTCATGATTTAGCAAAAAAGTTCCTAGAGATCGTGTAAGCGATCAAAAATCGATACAACAGTAGGATAAACTTATGAAAAAAAAAGGTTTACCTCTGTGTTTAAACTTTTTGTCATCCCCATCCCCCATATCTCCCCCACGATCGCCAGTGTACAGATGGTCCTGATAGTCTTCATTAAGCACGACAGCACTAAAATGACTCTCAATACTCGTAGCACTAGTTCCGCTACGCATCAGATTATCACTGTGTTCATCATCATCATACAAAAAGTTCAAAATCAAAGATGACGACAAATTGACGAGTGAAAACTCGTCATCCTCCTCGTCTTCTTCTCCTCCCTTGGTTTTTTTCTCTTCTTCTTCTCTTGACTCGTCGCTGAGAGCGATGCTAGAAAGTATTTCCATGCTCCTACAACCCCAAGTTTAATAAGTCAGCACTTAAAAAAACACACCAAAGTACTCCTCTAATGTCGGTAACAGGATATTACTCGTGTGTACTTTCAAAATTTCGTCGGCCTCATTGCTCTTCTTAAAACCGTTGTAAGGCACCAACTCAAACTGTTGATTCAGAAGGTCGTAGTTGACATTTTCGTTGACACATAGCACACCAACGGCACACCCTCGGTGTTCCGCCACGATGATCTGTCGTTGCGTGTCTTCACTGCTTAGGATTTCCGAAATGTAGTACTGGCCGTAGGTTTCTTCCAAAATTCGAGGGATGATAGCAACAAGGTCGTCGTTGTCTTCTTCGACGGCGCGTCGGATGACGTAGTTCGCGATGAAGTCGTTCTTCTTGCTGATGAAAAGTGACTGTACTTTTTGTTGGCTGTTGAACTCTGTCGGAAACACCCTTTCCGCGTAACTTTCGATGAAATCGAGGTGTTGAATCCCGGGAGGGCACACCATGACAACGTACTCCAGAGGTTCATACATTTCGAAAAGGTATTGTAAAATCGGCTTCACGAAGAGGGTGGTGTAGCGACGGTCCCAGACGGCGTAGTGGATCCAGAGAGCCGTCATCGGGATGATGTAAGAAATCTTGTACTTGTTGTACAGCCATTGGTCCCATTCGCATTGTGGTAGTGCTGGGATGTTCGGGAAACAGTTAAAACACAGGACTCCTGCGAGGGCGTTCGTGTCGTTGTAGATCCCGAGGGAGAGATGATTCTGTTCTCTACAAGGAAACTAAGTCGAACTTTCTCCAAAAACTAAACTTACAGATGCGTTTCCACCGTCGTTTCCCCAAACAAATATTGCGTGTTCTTCAGCTTGAGATTTTCGACTTCTTCTTTGTTGCTGGGTCCGATTCGTTTGACGTTGGTCGGTGACAGGACGAAAGCTAACAAATTTCGTTGATGTTTTGGTAATTTTTGCATGTTTCTTTTCAGTTGAGTCTGGGAATTGAGGATGGGATTCTGCAGGCTTACAATCCGGACTTTGAGCTACAGTTTTCACACAAGATCTGGCAAGTGACACGATTTTCCCAAGCCGACCAGGATCCGACAACTTTCCTTTATCTGATGAGGGATGATAATGACACGCTGCTTTATTGCTACCTTTTCCAGGCGAAGAAGACCACCGATGTAAGTAAAATTTTAATGCCACAACTTGTTTTTATGCAAATACTTGCACTTGTCTCAATGCCACACGTTTTTTTTGCCTAGTGAGGATGCTCTTTGCATTGGTAATTTGAAATGTCTATCACGCACCGGTAAATGACCAACACAGAAAGCTACTCTCATAATTATTATTTATTTGTGTAGCTTGAATAATTCATGATCTTGACTTCGTTGAACTTCTTTTATTAACTTCTTAGGTATTTATGACTTCAATAAAAATACGGTCATGAGGGTCATAAAATTGCTTTTTGGACAACATTTCAGCGTCAATTATGTGTGTTTAGTATCAATCAATCGTAATTGAACAATGGTAACGGTTTTATTTCTTTAGATTAAAAATGTATGATTGTTTTGTCGAATTCCAGAAATACCTAACTGGAATTCAGAAACTGTAATTTCAGAAATAGTTTATGTGGAACTTTTGCAACTTTTGATCGTTGTTTCTAATGTTCTTTTGTTTCATGTTTTGGTTCTATTATTTTCATATCAATTATTAAAGAAACACGCAACCTAAATATAAAGTTAGCATGAGCTAAGCGACAAACAGTTTCCTTTTTTATTGCATTTTTAAGTGATTTTCAATAATTTCATTGCTGGTTTCCCACGTTTGTTCTGTAAGAGCGCATTTATTTGGTCTTTTTCCAAACTTTATATCGATTTTACCTAGTTTTCCAAATGTCTATAAATACAGTTACAAGAAAAGTTTCCGCCAATTACCAAACTATCGTTAACAGCAGAAATTATGAATATATAAACTGACCGAAAAAAGTTAGGGACCCACGATATCATTGTAATTTGTAAGGTAGAAGCTATTGCACGCCACTGGTATTAGTGTCACAGCTAGAACATTACTTAACCGCTTTAGGTAGACAGAACTAAGATGGAGACGACCGTTAAGGTACACAGATATGCTAGATATTACAACGATTCAGAACTTTAGTTTAGGTTGTTTCATGATAATGCACGTCCACATCGTGCTCACTGTGTGGTAGAAAGACTAGCAATGTTGAAAATTGAGCACTTGCCAATTTCAGCGCGTTCGCTAGATTTCAACCCAGTTGAGCATGCATGGAATGTGCTTGATCGGGCAGTAGCGGATCACCAATCACCAGTGGCGTACCTACGAAATTTGCGTGCTATAGTGCCGATATTATGAGACAACTTGGATCAAGACGCTTTGGATCAGCTAATTCTTAGTATGGCAAGACGTGTTGCTAAATCATGGTGGCGTAACACACTATTAATTTATGTTTTATGTTCTTTTCTTATTTATCAAAAGGAATTAATGAAAAATTTTTTTTGTTACGTTTTTTTTACTTTAATTTTATAATAAATTTCAATAATATTCAACATATTTTTATTTATGTCACGCATTCCAAAAACTTTACTTTAGAATATGTTGAAACATCAATATCCCTAACTTTTTTTGATCAGTTTATTTTTAGACACACAACAATATTTTATTATTATTATTATTATTATTAACTTATATTCAATTGAAAGAGAGGATAAAGGTTGCTGAAATACAAAAGTTGTTACAATTTTGGGCCAGTTATGGGAGCTTTCTCATTATATATATATATTATATAGTTTTGAGGACGAGCATAAAATTGTATATAAATCAAAATGTTATTCGCTTCGCTCGAGACAATAACATCCACAATTTAGCAAAATGTTATTGTTTGTAGAATATTTAAGCTATTTGCTCGTTTTTATTTTTTATTGGTTAACTATAGCCGTTTTTTCGTTCTTGTCTTTTGTTACGAATAGAAAATGTCATTTATTTGGAATATTTCATGTTTTAAAAAAAGAACTTTTCGTAGAAACGCAAATGTCCTGGTGCCCCTTAAAAAAAGAAACTAAAAACTTACGTTAATTAATACAAATAAATGTAAAAAAAATATAATATCTATAGTATATAATAACAATAATAATAATAGTAAACATATTTTGCAGAAAATATTATACTTTTCTTAACTGTCAAAATATGTGTCTGCAATAACGAATGAGGTGTACGGACAAATTTAATTTTTATTTCATCAAAACTTCGAAAATCTTAAATAAGTACTTTGAATATTTTTATTATTTTTAAAAATCTGACTAAATTATAGTTATTTATCTATAATGGTTTAAAATTTTAAAAATTATGGGAACTTAAAAATTTGTCGGTTTTTGATTTAATTTAAAATAATTAATAATTAATAATAAAATTATAATTGTTTCTTTATTTCTTGCTCATTTTGAAAATATTGGATCAAGTTTTAAGGTAAATTTGTGAAAGGAGTTCGATACCAATTCAGTTTGTTTTCTCATTTTTGATTTTGAAAAAATCTGAAACCATTTTATAGGCAAAGGATTAACGAATGTTATAATTCGGTATTATAAACGGGTTTCATACAGTATTTTTTCGTCGATCTGCTTTACAATTCATGAAGAAAATTCGTAATAAAGTGTTGCAGAAAAGGGTCAGCCAAATAACCTGAAAGGCTAAGAAAGAGTCTAAATAAAAGATCAATTTTGATTGAGCCGGGAAAATATCAATATTTTAAAATTTGGGACTTCGAGAATCTGAAAATTTTACAATCTCAGAAGAACCTCTGGATCTAAATATCTTAGAACTTTGATATCTAAGAATATGAGAGTGTTTGGATCTAAGAATCTTAAAAAATCTTAAAGACATGAACTTTAGACTCCAAGAATCTCCGAACTTCAAAATCTCTTCTTACATCTAAAGAATATGAGATCGTTAAAATCTGAAATCTGAAAATTCGAGAATCTAGTGATTTTAGACTCTCAAAATGCAAACGGGGACTATAAGAACCTAAATTTTTTAGCCTACGAACATGAAAAATCGAAAGATCAATCAATAGCTTAAGAACTATGAAGTCGGACGGGAATCTAAAAACAAGAAAAACCTAGAACTTTGAAAACGTTAGAATCTAATAAAATGAGTATTTAAAAGTCTAAAAGTCTAATCTTAGAACGACTGAGCTTAAGTAACTTAGAACGTCAGAATGTAAAAATCGGAGAATCTTTGAATTTTAGACTTCAAGAATTTACGAATTTTAGGATACGAGGATCTCAGAAGCTAGAATTCTAAAACACTGAGAGCCAAAAAATGTAATTTTAGAATTAGAATCTAAAAATCTGAGAATTCAATTATCTCAGAATCTTGGAATGGAAACCGAGCACCTGTGAATTAAAGAGCCCAAGTATCTGAGAAACTGAGAAATAGTAAATTGAAGAAGTTAGGAGCTGGGAAATCTAAAATCTGGAAAACAGAGAATTTCAAAGACCTTATAATTTAAGAATTGGAGAATCTGAAAAGCTGAATAGTTGAATTTCTAAGCTCTTACTCTGAGTCATGAAATTTTAGGCTATGAGGCTCCGATTTTAATATTGTAAAATTGAGAATTTTAAAATTTAAAAATCTGAGAATACGAGAATCTCAAAAGATTGTAAATCGAGACTCGATAATAATCTGATAGTCGAATTTTCAAAAACTTTGAAACTTGTGAGTTGGAACTTCCCAAAAATTAAAATTCTAGTTTAAACTATGTTACAAATTTCAGAGTAGAAAACTAAAAAAAAAATAAGGTTTCAAATTATGTTTGAAACATCAGGCGAGAAATATTAAGGGGCGGGGAAAGGAAAGTTTTAAAAATTTTAAATCTACATTACAAAATTTAAGAAATTGGGTATGTGCGAACCTGAAAACCTTAAAACCTAAGAATCTCAAAATCTAAGAATTGTAGAATTTTAGAATCTGAAAACTTGATAAACTGACGACTTTGGAATGTGAAAACTTTTAAAACTGGGAACCTTAAATTTTAAGAACTTAGAACTAGCAACATAGAAATAAGAACACCCAGTAATAATCAGTTTTTCAGCCATATAGATCTAGTGGTTTTGTGTTATCGTCCCTTTTTTTAAAAAAAAAAACCTCGTAAGCGATAATGGTCTTTTGTAGCAAGAGTTGCCATTTGAGTGTCGTGAAACGCTTGTTCAATCATTTTATTATGCCTAGAGCGAGAAGACGCCAAAATTTTCGGCAACTTAGTCAGCTTGATAGGGGGCGAATATTGGGCTTGCAAGAGACTAGTTTGTCTCTCAGAGAAATTGCCACAAGAACGCAAAGGAGCCTAAATACGGTGGTGGTTTGGAACCAAGAAGGCCTTACGCAAAGAGCGAGAGGTACAGGACGTGCCAGAAGAACCTCACAACGCGAAGATCGCCGCCTTAGACTTTTATCTCTACGAGACCGCTTCACTTCCAGAAGGGCGATTGCAGACCAGTGGTTTGAAGAACATGGAAGGCCCATCGGGATGCGAACAGTTTATCGCCGGATCAGAAGTTTTGGACTGTTTTCATATCGTCCTCATTTTGTGTTACCCCTCACTCTTACACACCGACATAATCGACTGGGCTGGTCCAGAGAACGGCAAAACTGGCATCTAGAATGGAATAGGGTTGTCTTCAGTGATGAGTCCAGATTCTGTTTGGGAATGCATGATGGCCGTGCAAGAGTGAGAAGGCGACGCGGTGAAAGACGAGATCCGCAATTTCCTGTAGAAAGGCATGTGCACCACACTGTTGGAATTATGGTATGGGAGGCTATTGCTTATGGAAGTAGGTCACCTTTGGTCTTTATCAGAGGCAACATGATTGCCATGCGTTACGTCCAGGAGGTGGTGGAACCACATGTACTACCCTATCTTCGAACGCTCCCCAACCCACTTTTTCAACAAGATAATGCGCGACCACATGTTGCCAGAACGTTGGATCATTTTGAAGACAATCAAGTGGATTTGTTGCCTTGGCCGCCAGGATCGCCTGATCTTTCCTCTATTGAACACGTCTGAGATATCATGGGTAGAAGATTGCTAAATTTACCCCACCCTCCACAAACAGTGGCGGCACTTCGGCACGAGTTACAGGTAGCTTGGGATGAAAAACCTCAGGAGGAAATTGATCATCTGATTAGAAGTATGCCCAGACGTCTTAATGAGTGTATAGCACATCGTGGAGGCCCAACGTATTATTAATTTTTTACTTGATCTAGCAGTTCGATATTTCCCAAATTTTGATCGATTACTTATCTAACCCCAATACACATGTTTACCAAAAATTGTTGTGATGGCTATTATTACTGGATGTTCTTATTTCAATGTCACTTAGTATATTTATAATCTGAGTACGTAAAAACTTTAAGATTGTGAAAAAAACCAACAACCTAAGAAATTGAACAAGAACCTAAGATAATAAGAATCTGATTATTGTAGAATCTAAAAATCTAGGAAAATGAAAACAATCATCTGGGAACTTCAGACTCTTAAATTTTGCAACATAAAAATCGAAGAATGTGAAATTTGATTTTACAAAAAACTGAGAACTGTGAGCTCGTATATGTCAGAACCTGAGAATTTGAAGGACAACGAAAATTTAATGCAAAATACTTAACATTTTGTTACTTACTCATGGTAGTTTCATAAGTAAACCCAACTAATGCTTAACCTTTCAATTGTAATTTATATAAAGGCAACAATGTAAAGCGAGAAAATTAAAATTATACAGTTTCCAAGGTGAATTTTAAACAGCGCATTGTTAAGTTTACAGGAGGAACTTTTCTTATCAATGAAACTCTAATATTACTCCTTTCATTTTTGCTCAAGTCAATTTCCTTCGCACCATTTTCACAATTCACTGATTCGTAACGCTTTATAAATAAAATGAATTTTACACTTGATCCGCTAATTTTTCCGTCTAAATGAAAGCTAAGGAATTTCCACACTTGATATGAGGATGATCGGGGCGTGAATTCGGATTTATTTTTGGTGGACGAGAATGGCATCATTGAGCAACGGGACGAAACCGGCGGAGGAAGGAAAATGTAGATCAATGAATAAAAGTGATACTAAAACGATGATAAAATTTCCGTTTGTTATGGACCACCAATTTCACTGATATAAATTCAAAGTGTAATGTGTTTTGTATATTCCGTCGGCGAGTCCTGGAAGAACGTGACGCAAGTACACACCATTACAATTTGGAATGAAAACTGAATTGAAAATCGATGTGCTTGTCTGAGATAACACGTAATGAGCGATCGTTTATTTGAACAAACACGCGATGTGACTAAAAATCAAATTTTCATGCATGGAGAAAAACGCTTCGATTTTCTAGAGCAGCTACTACGGAAATAGTTTCAGTGCTGATA
Source organism: Cynaeus angustus (assembly GCA_030157275.1). Classification (NCBI taxonomy): domain Eukaryota; kingdom Metazoa; phylum Arthropoda; class Insecta; order Coleoptera; family Tenebrionidae; genus Cynaeus; species Cynaeus angustus. Next base: position 14,108,060 of record CM058065.1, read on the forward strand.
ACATCCCGAATAATTTGTAACTAGAGTAGGCAATAGAAGTCTGAAGTCATGTCTGTTCTCGACTGGTACCGTAAGCAAAAATAAATCGGTAGAATAGGGGAGTTGGTAACAAGTAAATTTAAGGTCAACGAATTAATTATTTTTTGCTGTTAAAATAAAATTCTCACCTTTAGTCGCACTTTTAAGGTGAGTGTCGCAATAAAGTTATATTTGTCTCATATAATAAAAATGTCAAGAAAGTTTGCGAAAGTCTGTGTTTATTCATTACTATAAACTGTTAAGCGGCTTTAAGATAACACTTTTTTTCTGTTTATTTGAATACTAAAAAAAGAGGTGGCAGGAACATATGACGTAGAAATAATCAAAACGTCATCATATCAATTTTTTTCGAGGATATTTATGTAGCGCAAAATTACATATTGCCATGTAAATTTTCGCAGCCAGTCTTAAAAGAAAAACATTGAATATAAATGAACGCAATTTTAGGCTCAAAGGAACAATTGCTTTTTCTTATTACGTCATTTCGCGGTTGAAGCAGTTTCCAAATGAGGTCTTCCCAATTTTCAATTGATCAAAAATTGCTTGTTAAAAATCACTAAGGCTAAGAAATCAAGTCTTAGAAAAGATACACACTTTTCAAAAGAAAAGTTTTCATTTTGAAAAATTGTTAATTTGGACAAGACGTCAGACTGGCAAGAAGGAAATCTTTGATGACATTTTCTAGGCTGCTTTTAACTAGAAAAATCAATTAGTTATAGTTACAGCAATTAGTTATTATGGAATTTGACAAATGTAATATGACCTCGTTACTTTGAAATAAATGTAATTTAGCTATCTGCGTTCTTAGTCTTTTCTAAATGCTTTATAATGACATTTTTTAAAGTTATCAGCAATATTAAGTTAGTTTGTCAAGGAAAACGGATGAGATAATGACAGTATAAAAAACAGTTAAAGTCATTACTAGAAAAAGCTATAATCGATTTGATCACATTAATTTTGTCAAACTAATTTTTTGACATTTTGTGGAGGGACTACAAAATTAGTTACAATGCGTCAAAAAGCAGAATGTAAATCTACCGTTTTAGAAAAAACTTCTACTCATTGGAAGGAAATTTGACAGTTTTCATTTCATTGCTAGTATTTTTTTAAATACTACTAGTTATTTTGAAATAGATGTTACATTAGTTATCTTAGCTTTTAGTGATTTGTACATAAGGATTTAATGTCATTTTTTAGCGATTTTTAACTACAAAAATTTGTGGGAAATCTCTAGTCTTAGAGTTGGCGAATATATATGTAGTTGTTAGCAGGAAATTCAACAAATTGGTGAGCAATTTAAAAAAAAATTGTTAAAAGGCGATGAAATGATGATACTTTCTAGGTTTCTAACTTTTTAAAAATAGTTAATTAAAAAGAAACAACGAAAATTTACAATCAGTTTGAAATGAAGCAACGATCTTTATAATCTAGGACTTTAATATTTCTGAAAGATTTTTATTACAAAAATTTTGTTATTTGTAAAAATAAACGTGACATGTTGTCTTGAAAAAGATAATGAAAGTTGCGAAATTTTATAACGATCTATTCTGAAGTAAACGTTAATAAATAGCTACCTACAACGTCATTTTTTTTTAAATAAAAAACTATAATTGGTTGGTAGGTAAATGGAAAAATAAAACGACTGATTGTGAGTAATTTACACTCTTGAACAAAATAATGATGTTATTTATAGAAAACTCAACCTTTAGAAAGGTGCAATTGTTTGATGACGGATGGGTTTTTTGCAGATTTCAGGTTTCTAGTTATCAAATTTAAAACTTTTTTTAATTTAGATTATGATGAGGCTTCTAGAAGTAATTATATGTTTTCTTTTTCTAAGATTAGATTAGTAACTTGGTAGAATTTTAGATGTTTAAGTTTTCAGATTTTTAGACTTTTAGATTCTTCGATTTTTAGATTGTTAGATTGTTAGATTCTTAAATTCTTAGATTCTCAGATCCTAAGATTCTTAGATTTTTAGATTTTATCGTTTTTAAAGTTTGCAGGTTGTCAGATTCTTTTTAGATTTTTAGACTTTTAGATTCTTGGGTTCTTTCAGATTCCTGGCTTCTTGGACTCTTCGATTTTAAGATTGTTAGATTCTTAGATTTCATTGTTTTTAAAGTTTTTGTATTCTTATACTTTTAGATTCTTCGACTTTCAAGTTCTTAAACTTTTGAACTCTCCTTTTTCAGGTTTTTGGGCTCTCGATTTTGCAGGTTGTTACATTCTTATAACATCTCAGTTTTCATTCTTACAGTTAGATTCTGGGATTGTTCGATTTACAGATTTTCAAATTCACAGATTTCCATGCTCTTAGTTGTAGATTCTGAGATTATTGGATCTTAAGGTTTTCAGATTTTTAAATTCTGAGCTTTTTATATTCTTTGATCTTGAGATTCTAAGATCTTGAGCTGAGATTCGTAGAGCCTGAGATTCTAGCCTGATATTCTAAAATTCTAGCCTGAGATTTTGAGGTTCTAATTTAGTTAGAACTAATCTAGTTTTTAATTGGTTTTTAGACTGTCAGACCCTCTAGATTTAAGGCTTTTTTGCGTTATCTTCTTACAATTGAATTTTTTTAACTTAGTTTTTTTCATAAATTGTAAAACTTATTCGTTCATAATTCTTTGCATTATGAACTGGTTTTGAAATTTTCAAATTTTTTGGAGCTTATGTAAACCCTGATAGATTTTAGTAAATACTAATGATAAATGATGTTATTTTCTTTTTTTCTATTAAAAAAAAAGTTATTTGGTTATATTTATAAAAGGTTTCTTACTACAAAAAATAGGTTATTTGTAAAAAATCGGTGAGAAATCTACGTATAGTTTTAAAAAAGACAATGATGGTTGGGAAATTTAATGACGATCTACCCTGAAGAAAAGATAAATAAATAACTATCTGCAACGTTAGTTTTTTTTTTCTATAAAAATAATAATTGATTGGTAGGTAAATGGAAAAACAAAACGACTGAATAATTTACAATCTTAAAGAAATAAGTTTTCATTTCGGAAGGCCCCATATTTTTAAATTAAAAATTGTGAATATTTGAAACTTCAGATCTTCATATTGTAACGTTCTCAAACTAAGTCCCAAACTATTAGTTTTCAAAATTCTTATATTCTTGGTTTCTTGGTTTCTTTGATTCTTGGATTCTTGGATTCTTGTTGGATTCTTGGATTATTGGATTCTTTAATTTTTGTATTCTTGTATTCTTGGATTCTTCGATTCTTTGATTCTTGTTGGATTGTTGGAATCTTGGATTCTTGGATTTTTGGATTTTTGGATTCTTGGATTCTTTAATTTTTATATTCTTGTATTCTTGTATTCTTGTATTCTTGGATTCTTGGATTCTTGGATTCTTGGATTCTTGGATTCTTGGATTCTTGGATTCTTGGATTCTTGGATTCTTGGATTCTTGGATTCTTGGATTCTTCGATTCTTGTTGGATTGTTGGATTCTTGGATTTTTGGATTTTTGGATTCTTGGATTCTTTAATTTTTGTATTTTTGTATTCTTGTATTCTTGTATTCTTGTATTCTGGTATTCTTGGATTCTTGGATTCTTGGATTCTTGGATTCTTGGATTCTTAGATTCTTGGATTCTTGGATTCTTTAATTTTTGTATTTTTGTATTTTTATATTCTTGTATTCTTGTATTCTTGTATTCTGGTATTCTTGGATTCTTGGATTCTTGGATTCTTGGATTCGTGGATTCTTGGATTCTTTAATTTTTGTATTTTTGTATTCTTGTATTCTTGTATTCTTGTATTCTTGTATTCTGGTATTCTTGGATTCTTGGATTCTTGGATTCTTGGATTCTTGGATTCTTAGATTCTTGGATTCTTGGATTCTTGGATTCTTGGATTCTTTAATTTTTGTATTTTTGTATTTTTATATTCTTGTATTCTTGTATTCTTGTATTCTGGTATTCTTGGATTCTTGGATTCTTGGATTCTTGGATTCGTGGATTCTTGGATTCTTTAATTTTTGTATTTTTGTATTTTTGTATTCTTGTATTCTTGTATTCTGGTATTCTTGGATTCTTGGATTCTTGGATTTTTGGATTCTTGGATTCTTGGATTCTTCGATTCTTGTTGGATTGTTGGAATCTTGGTTTCTTGGTTTCTTTGATTCTTGGATTCTTGGATTCTTGTTGGATTCTTGGATTATTGGATTCTTTAATTTTTGTATTCTTGTATTCTTGGATTCTTGGATTCTTATTGGATTGTTGGAATCTTGGATTCTTGGATTTTTGGATTTTTGGATTCTTGGATTCTTTAATTTTTATATTCTTGTATTCTTGTATTCTTGGATTCTTGGATTCTTGGATTCTTGGATTCTTGGATTCTTGGATTCTTGGATTCTTAGATTTTTCGATTCTTGGATTTTTGTATTCTTGGATTCTTGTTGGATTCTTGGATTCTTGGATTCTTGGATTCTTGGATTCTTAGATTCTTGTATTTTTGTATTCTTGTATTCTTGAATTCTTGTATTCTTGGATTCTTGTATTCTTGGATTCTTGGATTCTTGGATTCTTGGATTCTTGGATTCTTAGATTCTTGTATTCTTGTATTCTTGTATTCTTGGATTCTTGGATTCTTGGATTCTTGGATTCTTAGATTCTTGTTGGATTGTTGGATTCTTGGATTTTTGGATTTTTGTATTCTTCGATTCTTTAATTTTTGTATTTTTGTATTCTTGTATTCTGGTATTCTTGGATTCTTGTATTCTTGTATTCTTGGACTCTTGTATTCTTGTATTCTGGTATTCTTGGATTCTTGGATTCTTGGATTCTTGGATTCTTGGATTCTTGGATTCTTGGATTCTTAGATTCTTAGATTTTTGGATTTTTGTATTCTTGGATTCTTGGATTCTTGGATTCTTGGATTCTTGGATTCTTGGATTCTTGGATTTTTGTATTCTTCGATTCTTTAATTTTTGTATTATTGTATTCTTGTATTCTTGTATTCTGGTATTCTTGGATTCTTGGATTCTTGGATTCTTGTATTCTTGTATTCTGGTATTCTTGGATTCTTGGATTCTTGGATTCTTGGATTCTTGGATTCTTGGATTTTTAGATTCTTAGATTCTTGGATTTTTGTATTCTTGGATTCTTGGATTCTTGGATTCTTAGATTCTTAGGTTTTTAGATTCTTCGGCTTTCAAGTTCTTAAACTTTTGATCTCTTGTTTTTTCAGGTTTTTGGTGTCTCCAACTCACAGGTTGTCAAACCTTATCACGTTTTTTTTTTCATTCTTAGATTCGGGGATTATTCGATTTGAAGATTTTCAGACTCAGATTTCAGATCGCAGTTTTAGATTCTGTGGTTTATAAGATTGTTGGATTTTAATGTTTTCAGGTTTTTAAAGTCTGAAGTTTTCCTACTTTTTGATCTTGAGATTCTTGAGGTTCTGAGATTCTTATAGCTTGAGATTTTGTGATTCTAAGGTTTTCTATCTAGTCAGAAGTGTAAGTGGATAAATAGCTATTTGCAACGTTAGTGTTTTTTTTATAAAAAACAATAATTAGTTGGTAGGTACGTATAAACATAAAAACAAAACGACTAAGTAATTGACAATCTTAAAAAAAATAATGATGTTATTTATAGAAAACTCTAACTTTAGAAATGTGCAATTGTTTGCTGACGATCTTTTTGCAAGTTTCAAGTTTCTAGTTATCGAACTCAAAACTTCTTGTTAACATTTGAATTATGAGGCTTCTAGAAATCAATTTTTCTGTTTTTTTTTTCCAAAATTAGTTTTTATTTTTGTTTAGTTTTTTTTTCTCCCAAATTATTAGTTTTAGCCTTGGATTTCAAAATTATTATAACTTGGGACTTTTAGGTTGTTCGACGTCTTAGGTTCTTAGTTTCTGATTTTTTTCTATTTTAAGATTCTGGGATTTTTACATCTTGAGGTTTTGGGATACTGAGATTTGTAGATTGTTAGATTCTTAGAAATTTAGATTTTTAGGTTTTTAAAGTTTGCTGTTTTTTTTTATTTTTTTTTGGCCGTCAAGTTGTAATTATTGAACGTCTTTAATTTAAAAAAAAACATTTTTAGTGGTGATTTGTAGAAATTTTCATTCGATTTTATTCAATTTTTCTTTTTTCGAAAAATTTTGAGAAAACGAAATATATTTTTTGTGAGATTGTAGAAACTTGAGAATATCTCTGGTAGTATTATTATTATCCAATTTAAGGAATAAGTCTGAGGTTGAAAAAAGAAACAAGAAAAATAAAATCAAAAGGATTAACATGTGCAGGCGTGGTCATTTTTTCTACGAATTTGTATTAAAACTTGATCTAATATTTTCAAAGTTAGTAGGAATTGAAAAAACGTCTAAAATATTATTTTCTCATAGTTCTGGTATTAAATTTTTCGCTATCATATATTAAAGAAATGAATGAACAATATTAGAATGTTTATAAATTTAAGTTTAACAAGAGCAGCAAACTATAAAGTTATTTGTTCAAACATTTATCTTAAAAGATAATGTACCACAGTTGTCATTTTCAACATTTAATGAACTAAGCGAATAATTATTAGAAGATGAAATGCAAGCTGATATGATTTTATTCCTTGTCGTTTCCACGTCAGCTCCAGAAGAGGAGGTCGAAGGTTCTTCTTAAAACTTTTAGATCTTTTTGTCTAGTTCAAGTTTATTAGTAACACAATCCTCAATATAGCCCTCGGCTATACTAGATGATTTCCAGCCACCCAATCTCTTCAAACTTAAGAGATCACCTCCACAGTTTGTCAGTAAAGTCGCGGACGATCTACCGAGATTGTGGCCAGTAAAGCGCCCCGGTTGTGTAATCCTATTAAGTATTAAGCAATTTGTGCAGGAATTTTTGACAAGGTGCTGATGTCCACGGGCTGTTTTGTACACCATCCTGCCGAATATTTTACAAACAATCAAGGATGGCCAGCGTTAACAGGACGTAAGGACACATATTTTCGGTATAACTCGACTGCATTCACAGGATAACCTTTTTTTCCTTCCGATGGTAATATTTTACATTCCACACTAGTTTAATAAATAACTATTGTTCTCTAAATCTCTAAAGTATAAAGATTCTAAAAAGAGGTGTAGGCAGTCTGAAGAATTCAAAAAAAATAAGCAAATACACAACTTACTCTTAAATTAGGTTTAGGGATAATAATTTGTACGTCACAACGGCGTTTTGGAAACAGTTTCTAACTATAAAAATAAATGAAAATAGAAATGTTTTTGTATTAGAAGGGACACTGATAGACACAAAGAGTAAGAACCTTGATAATGAAAATTTAAAAAACTGTTAATTAAAATTAAAGACAGCTGGGCATTTGTTAAATTAGTTTTTCCTTAATACCTCATTCATGAGTTTATGACGTTTTCCATTTCTACCTATAAAACCAAGTTAATATTGTAAAGAAGGAAAAGCTGGATAAACAAGTCTCAGAAAAGATAAAGATAATCATTTTCAAGAAAATTTGACATTAATTAAACTAAACAAACGAGGTTAAAGTTTTTCCAAATAGTGGCTTATTATTATTTTAAACAAATTTAAATATAAGTGCTTTAAAACAATCGGAGATAAAAGATTTCCAACGCGGTAATGGCTAGAGCATGAAAAATAAAAATTTCAATTTTCTCATTTTGTATAATCGTATTGATTTAAAGACCGAAAGCTTTTACTCACTTGCGAGCTAGGTGGTCCAATCTTTCATTGGGTGTTTAGCGACATCCAGCATCTCAAGACTCATTTTCATTCTATGTGGGTATTTTAGGCAGTTTACACAGATATTTCTACGTTTTTAAATTATAGGAATCTCGGCAATCTTATGAATGTTTCTAAATCCTAGTTCTGTCTAAGAAATTGTAGCTAGATCTAGAATCTTGCTAGCGTGGCAACAAATCCATCAAAAGTTATTTTGTTGAATCAAAAAGTGTAGAAAATTTCTAAATTCCCTCAGTTCTGCTTTTCCAGAAAGTAAGTGAATATTTCTGTAGATTTATTAAAACTTCATTTACTTCTATTTAATCCAGAAATTTTGAAACTCTTTTTATTTTCGTTTAGTATAGAAAATCCTAATTCTGTCTAAGAAATTGTAGCTAGATCTAGAATCTTACTAGCGTGGCAACAAATCCATCAAAAGTTATTTTGTTAAATCAAAAAGTGTAGAAAATTTCTAAATTCCCTCAGTTCTGTTTTTCCAGGAAGTAAGTGAATATTTCTGTAGATTTATTAAAACTTCATTTACTTCTATTTAATCCAGAAATTTTGAAACTCTTTTTATTATCGTTTAGTATAGAAAATCCTAGTTCTGTCTAAGAAATTGTAGCTAGATCTAGAATCTTACTAGCGTGGCAACAAATCCATCAAAAGTTATTTTGTTAAATCAAAAAGTGTAGAAAATTTCTAAATTCCCTCAGTTCTGTTTTTCCAGAAAATAAGTGAATATTTCTGTAGATTTTTTTAAATTCTATTTACTTCTATTAGATCCAGAAATTTTGAAACTCTTTATATTATCGTTTAGTATAGAAAATCCTAGTTCTGTCTAAGAAATTGTAGCTAGATCTAGAATCTTACTAGCGTGGCAACAAATCCATCAAAAATTATTTTGTTAAATCAAAAAGTGTAGAAAATTTCTAAATTCCCTCAGTTCTGTTTTTCCAGAAAATAAGTGAATATTTCTGTAGATTTTTTTAAATTCTATTTACTTCTATTAGATCCAGAAATTTTGAAACTCTTTGTATTATCGTTTAGTATAGAAAATCCTAGTTCTGTCTAAGAAATTGTAGCTAGATCTAGAATCTTGCTAGCGTGGCAACAAATCCATCAAAAGTTATTTTGTTGAATCAAAAAGTGTAGAAAATTTCTAAATTCCCTCAGTTCTGCTTTTCCAGGAAGTAAGTGAATATTTCTGTAGATTTATTAAAACTTCATTTACTTCTATTTAATCCAGAAATTTTGAAACTCTTTTTATTTTCGTTTAGTATAGAAAATCCTAATTCTGTCTAAGAAATTGTAGCTAGATCTAGAATCTTACTAGCGTGGCAACAAATCCATCAAAAATTATTTTGTTAAATCAAAAAGTGTAGAAAATTTCTAAATTCCCTCAGTTCTGTTTTTCCAGAAAATAAGTGAATATTTCTGTAGATTTTTTTTAATTCTATTTACTTCTATTAGATCCAGAAATTTTGAAACTCTTTATATTATCGTTTAGTATAGAAAATCCTAGTTCTGTCTAAGAAATTGTAGCTAGATCTAGAATCTTGCTAGCGTGGCAACAAATCCATCAAAAGTTATTTTGTTAAATCAAAAAGTGTAGAAAATTTCTAAATTCCCTCAGTTCTGTTTTTCCAGGAAGTAAGTGAATATTTCTGTAGATTTATTAAAACTTCATTTACTTCTATTTAATCCAGAAATTTTGAAACTCTTTGTATTATCGTTTAGTATAGAAAATCCTAGTTCTGTCTAAGAAATTGTAGCTAGATCTAGAATCTTACTAGCGTGGCAACAAATCCATCAAAAGTTATTTTGTTAAATCAAAAAGTGTAGAAAATTTCTAAATTCCCTCAGTTCTGTTTTTCCAGAAAATAAGTGAATATTTCTGTAGATTTTTTTTAAATTCTATTTACTTCTATTAGATCCAGAAATTTTGAAACTCTTTTTATTATCGTTTAGTATAGAAAATCCTAGTTCTGTCTAAGAAATTGTAGCTAGATCTAGAATCTTACTAGCGTGGCAACAAATCCATCAAAAATTATTTTGTTAAATCAAAAAGTGTAGAAAATTTCTAAATTCCCTCAGTTCTGTTTTTCCAGAAAATAAGTGAATATTTCTGTAGATTTTTTTTAAATTCTATTTACTTCTATTAGATCCAGAAATTTTGAAACTCTTTTTATTATCGTTTAGTATAGAAAATCCTAGTTCTGTCTAAGAAATTGTAGCTAGATCTAGAATCTTGCTAGCGTGGCAACAAATCCATTAAAAGTTATTTTGTTAAATCAAAAAGTGTAGAAAATTTCTAAATTCCCTCAGTTCTGTTTTTCCAGGAAGTAAGTGAATATTTCTGTAGATTTATTAAAACTTCATTTACTTCTATTTAATCCAGAAATTTTGAAACTCTTTTTATTATCGTTTAGTATAGAAAATCCTAGTTCTGTCTAAGAAATTGTAGCTAGATCTAGAATCTTACTAGCGTGGCAACAAATCCATCAAAAGTTATTTTGTTAAATCAAAAAGTGTAGAAAATTTCTAAATTCCCTCAGTTCTGTTTTTCCAGAAAATAAGTGAATATTTCTGTAGATTTTTTTTAAATTCTATTTACTTCTATTAGATCCAGAAATTTTGAAACTGTTTTTATATTCGTTTGGTGCAGAAAATCCAATAATTGCTTTAAAATTTGAAATTCTGTTTATCTGTCTAAAACTACAAATTCTTATATAGATCTAGAATTTTACGACCAAAATTGTCTATATAATTATCTATATTATTTTTTGGGTGTATCTAAATTTTCTTAGTTTTTAGAACTCTAATTTGTACAGAATAGATCGTTAGTGTCACATCTAAATTCAAGACCTAGATTCTTTATTGCTACATAGACACGTTTGAACTTGCAAATCTATCTAGGTATTAACAGATCTAGAGCTAGAGCTTTTAAGAACTTTAATCTTCAAGCTCGTATAACTACAGAATCGTCAGTTTTTTCAGAACGTTTTGTGCTTGATTTTGTGGTTTTGTCATCATTACCCAATTGTTATTTATCTTGTTCACCAACCGTTTTGTACTTTTACCAATTTATTCACCAAATTTGTGATTTTATGATCGCAAGCGCTTGTTTACGTTTACAAATTATGGAGATTCGAGGAGGGCGATAACAGCCATTTTACATCCGCACTTGCAAATTTATTCATCAATTTATTCCTTCGGTAGTGCACCAACAAGAGTCAGAGATGCCATTTCAAATTTTTTTCCATTCTATTTTAACTTTTACGTGTTTCCCTTCAAATTTTAATGTTTCTCGTTTCAGTAACCGTAATAAAGATTAAAACCTGAGATTTAAAGCAAAACGACCATTTAAATTGCAAAACTCATTAACGTTTTATAGTCAAGGTAGTATACAGCTCCTGAAACATTTTATATGTAAATTTTTTTGCTTTATTTGACGAGTTCTTCTAAAATCCACGACCTTGTTATTACATGAAAAATTACTAAGATCGCCGAATTGACGAGCAAAGTGGCAGATGTCCGCCTGATGTCGCGTTTGGCGGACACATGTTGGAAATTTAATTTCTTCTTAGAACGATTTGCTTATTTAGTAAACATCGTACAGTTCATAATCGTTCGATAGTCAACGTAACTAGACTGTAAATACAAGCAACAAACACGTTAGATTTATAACAAGAAAATACTTCCACGTGGGACTATTTTTGTCAATATTTTCCTTGATATATTTTTAAAGTTAAACTGAAATATGCAATGACAACAAACTTGATGTTTTTATTGGTGGTATTGGAAACAAACAGTTGGCCTGACTGACTTGTGATTTCGTTAATAGAAGCACAAAATAGTTATTTATCTAACGAGTTCGGAAAATTCTTTCCGAAAGAGTTAGGTACAATATTTTTTGTAACGAATATCGAAATAAAAAAATTAAGTAATTTAGTTTTTTTTTAATGGTGGGTTGGTAGCATGATCTATCTACTGTAACTACCTACTAGATTTTTAAAATTTAAATCATCTGTCATGTTTTTTTTAATTATTAACAAAAATTGATAAAATGAGTGACAGCGAAGAATATGTGTGTATCCCTCCGGAAGTACAACAACGTGCCAAAGAGGCCGTTTCGCGTCTGCTGTCTAAAAAAAGTCGCGAGCGGTATGAACGCACTTATCAAAAATTCCTTGACTGGTGTCGTCAAAAAGTCGTAATACCAACCGTATAACGCAAATATCCCTTCTCGCCAGCGGAAACTAAAAAACACTGCGGTGCGGGAAGACCGTTTTTCCGTGCATCGGGATTAAGCGAAAAAATTCTGTTTCCGTACGATGAGTACAAAAAAAAATTAAAGTCTCGTATGATCTAGAATTTTTTTTTATTCCGCTGATTTATTAATTTGAATGGCCACCTTTCCAGACAGCTTGGCAACGCCGAAAATAACTCACGTTCCAAACCACAACTTGATTTCAACCTCAAAACTCAAATCCACGACACATTTCCGCACATCTCGAGAATAAACAAAAAATGTGATAAACTCGACCTTGCCCCAAAAATAATCCAAAACACATGATGATCATGTTCATTTGGTAATAAACAAGTGCGCTATGTTCACGATTGCAATTTTGTTCGTGTTTTCCATTTCTATTGTTTTTGTTGGGTCGTACCATCAGTCCTACCCATGGAAACCCATCTACGATAGACTTCAAGAAGAAAGCGAATTTTCCGGTTTTAGAACCATGGTCAAGGGTAATAATGACGTCACGATGAATGAGTTGTATAGTGCAGTGACGATTTTTGTGCCCCAGAACGAGGCCATCTCGAGGTATGATGGGTTTTATTCTGTTGAGATGATATTGTATCATATTGGTGCAGACCCTTATACTTTGAAAGAGTTGACTTTGAATTCTTCGTTGGAGAGTGTTTATGCGCCTAATCCGCCGTTGTGGGTTAGTGTTGTTGAGAGCGGGTATTATATCAACAATGCGAAGATTGTTGAGAAGAATTCGAATTATGTGGCGAAATGTAAGAGGAATCCAGGGTTGAAACAGGTGAGGATTTCCGGGGGTTCAGAATGACTCAAAAAGTGGACAAAGTGAGGGTTGGAGGAAAAAGATATTTTGAGTAGAATACTTATTTACATAAGAGTCAGGAAAATGTACGATTACTGCCGAAGAGATGTTGAAAGACGAGGCACTTTGTGCCGAGTCTTTTAAGACTCTGAGGCAAGTTTTGACATTTTCCTGACGAGAAATGTATTAATTTTTTTCTGAAACCGTTGATTTTAATAAAAAAATACTAATTTTTAATTTAAGAAATAATTTTCACAAATATCAAGTACGTCAGTTTTCTTCGTTTGAATTATTGAAGTCATATTTTTTCTTGACGACGGCAGCGAATGGATTTTACCTGACGACGGCAGGGAAATGGACTTTCTCTGCCGCAGTTTTCGCAGGGAAATGATTAAGAAGCTCCGGTTTCAGAAAAAATAATTATGCAGGTTCTTACTTTAAAAGGACAAAAAATGCAACTAAATGTATAATGAGCGCTATGATTGAAAAAAATTGCAATCACACTTTCAAACAGTTAAGAAAATGCGGCCATTTTATGTCTCAAATTTATTATTATTATTATTATTATTATTATTATTATTATTATTATTATTATTATTATTTTGACTTTTATACATCTCTTTGGATTCTCAAAACAACTGATATACTGGCTCTTTTATTTTGTTGGAAATTTTGAACTTTTATATTCTCTAGAGCGGATCTTTTAATTTTTTTACACATTAAATAGTTCAAATAGATTAATTAGATATTCATTACAGAGTTGTTAGAGTTTTTGGAATATTTTGGCTTTTACCAATTGTTTCAATTTTTTGAATTTGTTGGACTCGCTGAAGGTTTAAATTCTTTGTATTTTTATATATTTTTAGATTCTTTAGATTTTGTATGCTTCCTAGATTCTGTATTGTCTAGACTCTTTAGATTCTTTGTACCTTTTGGGCTCTATAAATCTTTTCAATGTTTTAAACTTTTTGTGCGTCTCAAAAACTATCTTCATGAATTTTCATTTTTTTGATTTTTCAGTTTTTTTTCAGTGCTTGTATCTTATTTATCTCTTGAATTATGTAAATTTCCTTGTTACATGTAGATTCTTTCAATCTCCGTTTTTCAAGTTTTCCTAGGTTTTCGATATTTTTTGTATTCTTTAATGGATTTATTAGTTTTTGAAAAACTTTCAAATATTTAAAATTTGCTTATTTTCTTCCGACTTTTGGAAATGTTAGATTCTCTGTAGACTTTATATTATTTGAGATATTCAGATTTTTGTTATTTTGTAGATTCTATATTTTTGATATTCTCGAAGTTCTTTAAATTTTTCGATTTTTTAAATTTTTTTGGATAATTTTTTAGATTTTTGGGAACTGCTTCTGAATTCCTTAGATTCTTTGACTTGTTTATCTTTGTGGGATACTTTTTGAATTCTTTGTATCTTCAAATTTATTAGTTATTCAATATTATTCCCATTCTATTTACATTTTTGTGTAGGCTTCAAAGTTTCCTATAGATCTTTTGTTTATTTTTCGTTATTGTTAAATTGTTTAGATACAACTGATTTTTTTGACTCTTTAGATTTTTTGTATTCTTTACATTCTTTAATATCTTGAAAATCTCGAAATTTTAAAATTTATATAGATTTTCTAGATACTGTAGATTTACTTAGTTTTTTTATGATTTTTGGAATATTTCCGATTTTTAATTTTATATTTCAGTCGAAACGATCATATATTTGCGTTAGTTTATTCAAAATATGCAACAAGTTTAAAGAGAAATATGACAATGGCTACAAGGGAAAGTTTAGATACTTGAAATAAATGATCTTGAATTATTACAATTGTTTGTATGTATAGATTATATACTCTTTGTATTTTTAATTTTCTGTAGTTTTGGTTTTTTTGAATTTTTAAGTCTCTCTAAGAAGTCTTATAGATTTTTAACATTTTCAAAGTTTTTTCCATTTTTTCAAATTTTTAGAATTTTTAAGTTGTTTTTGGAATTCTTGTATTGTATATTCTTTGATTTTTTTTGGATTTCTCGATTTTTTTGTCTTTTTTATCTTTATAAAGCTTCAAATTTGCACTTTTTGTACAGATTTTCTGCTTTTTTTAGATCATGTAAAGGTTCTATAGAATTTTTAGCTTTCTGCTATTCAATTTTTTTTTTCTATTTATAGATTTTGCAATTTTTTGATTGTTTGGTATCTTTGAAAGCTGCAGATTCTTCAAAAATCTAAATCTAAGTTTTTTTAGTTTTTTAACATTTTTATATTGTTTCTACTTTGTCTAGATTGTTTATTTCAGATTGTCTGGTCCCCTTATTTTTTTTAATTTTGTTTTTTCTAAATGTTTCACAATCTTTCAGCAGCAAAAGCAAACGGATTCTAGGAAATTTTCCTTAATTTTTTTGATTAGATACTTCATACAAAGATCTGAGTTTTCGAAAATTAGAAAGTTAATTTGTCAGCCCTAAATTACAGTTTGCCATCGTATGTCATTTTAATTCACATTTATGACCGAATTTTATGACTGCTTTAGATTTTGTGTGAGTTGGTGGCTAAAATTTATTGGTTGGCTGTAGTTTTTAAAAAGGACAATTTTTTAATGTTTTTTTTTTGTTGACTCTCCAAGAGAAATCCACACTGCCATGGTGAAATCTACCAGCACACTATATGTAGATCTAGCCAGAACCTGGTTTATTATCCGAACCGAACTTTTGCATATGATCTGTTTGCATTAAGGTTGCCACCACGATTCTAGACCGCCACAACATAAGTAATAGGTATCTCGGCAAAGTATTTTTTGTTTAATTAACTTCTGCGTCATGATTTTGATTCGACATTTTAAAAATAGTCAACTTTTTATAGATAGGTGAACTTTGTCGTTTCCAAAGCATTACCTATATCATAATTTTCAACGACGTTTAATAACTATAATTTGTTTTAAATGTTTCTGATATCAGTTTTTATGACTTGATATTCTTGTTTTTAAAAGCAGTATACCTTAATTATGGAAATGGGATAAAATTAAACGAGTTTTTTTTTTAGTTCCAGTTTAGACACGTTTTTTATGACTGAATGTTTTGATAAAAACTGCATTTCTATGTTTCGTTTCACAATAAATATATATGGCGTTGTTTGTTTGGACTGGGCGCAATTAAGCTCCGCCCACAGGTCCTTTGTGTTTATTTCGCTTACGATTTGGAGTACTTGCGTTTTCTCTAAAAAGTAACGATGTTGAAACGGAAGTCTGTTGCAATAATTCTGACAGTTCACTATCATTTCATTCCGGAAGAGCAACCACAGCGTTGATTAGATTAAAAGCAAAAAACCCGTCGTTAACTCATGTCACCCGAATATTGCTCCACTTTTTGAGACATTCTTGTTCATCTTGGATCATTTTAATAACTCAATTCTTGCTTTTGGACTCTAGGTCCTCCACGTCATCGACCAAGTTCTCGACCCAAAGCTTCAAGTCTCTTGTACGAACCCATCAGCCTACGACTTCCTCCAAAAGTACCGCCATTGGAAACTAGGTTCCCACAAAGTCTTTAACTTTTTTAAAAGAGTTCAATTCCACCAAAAAGAAGACCTCTTCAAAAAACGTGGCGGTCACACTTTTTTCATTCCTATAAATGATAAGAACCATGACCATCGTCTTGATGACATCGACAGTTATATTATCGAGGGTCATGTAATACCGAATGTCGTACTTTTCACCAGACCAGCTGCAAAGAACTTTTTCCACGAGACTGTAGCTAACGGAGACTACATATATATCCTAGTCTCGTTGATCCAGCAAAATGGGAAAGACTACGTGAAGAGCCAAACAGTTTTAGGCAACGCGGAGCACAGAAAGGGAGAAATTATAGCAGAAATCGTCGTGGCAAACATCCCCGTGTCCAACGGGGTCGTTCATTTGATCTCTCAACCTCTTGCAGTTTTTGACAGGGAGCTCAAACACTTCCCGAATTTACCAGTAGCTTACAAACTCGCGTCCGATCCAGAACTGAACATAACACAGACCTTGGCAGAGAGAAGCAGAGTCGGGAAAATTCTTCGAAGGGAAAAAGGAATGTATACTGTTTTTGCTCCCACGGATCGCGCCTGGGCTACTTATTTAGACTACAAAAATGACGAACTCTTTGATATTTTGTCACGCCATGTGGTGGTGGCAGAGGAACGAATTACCATGGCCAAATTGGCTACTTCTTCAAACGGTTCTGGTACCAACATCGAAACTTTGGGTGGTACCCTCAAACTCAACGTCGTGTACGTCAATGGCAGTTTTTTTGTGATTTGGGGGCAGAAATGGGTGAAAGTGCACCGGGCTGACTACGAGTGTAGTGACGGGGTGGTGCATATGATTGACGACGTTTTTGCCACCTCCAAGCTGCCGAGGGCGGACCGGCAACAATCGTCTTCGTTTTGGAAGAATCTGAAAGATATGGTCATGTAAAAAGTAAACCGTGACGCTACAACCAAGAAAAATTCAAAAATCCATGACTTGTCTCTCCTGACAATCTGTTCTGATCCTCCCGTCGCACACACAATTTTTGACTTTTTATTGATCGGTGAAATTATTTTCAAAACAAGATCACGTGAGCCTTTCAATCATTGTTGGTGCCAAAACCTCTGTTTTGTCGTCAGTCGTGCCTCGTTATCCTCCTGATTTAGTGCTACTTGATGTATGTTAAAAAGTTGCGTAACAATCAATTGTAAGTAACCGTTACGTGTGTTTGCTGTAGTCTTGTAATCTTGGAATAGCGCAGTGTTTAAATAAAATGTTGGTTTTTGGACCTTGGAACGGTGCCAGTGCGTGCGCTATGGGACACTAGGAAGTGAAATTCTTTGTGGAAGGGATGGTTAGATTAACGGAACGTGAAAATGTGGCACGTGGAGTTTTTTTCCAAGGAGATAATCACTGAGTTTGTCGGAGGCGGTAGACGATGAGTTTTATTATGGTCGTCAGGAACTGTTTGTTTGAGAAAATAACGCAACAACAAACAATAGACAAACGACATAATTAGCAAATGTATAATTAAACCCGTAATTTGAATATAATTAGATTTTGTTGTGTACGAGAATAGTTATATTTATAATGATTATTGAGGCAATTACTTGCTTATTTACATGTGGAGTTATACAACATGTCTGGGTGGCTTTGAATTTTTTTTACTTTACAATGTTGCCGCCTTGTTCGCACACTGGACCCGACTGTGTCGAACCTCAAATTATGTATTTAGAACGGTTTCATAGAAATATAAAAATGGTGTTTTATCTTAGTTTGCAAAAAGTTAGGTTAAAATGTCATCCGCCATTTTTGTTTTCGAATGTCACTTTTTTTTGCAACGAGTTTATTTGCAGCACGCTCTCTAAAGACTGTTTCGAACAATATCAAATTTCTTTCGTGAAAAAGCATGATTTGGAGTTTTTTGACGTTAAATAGTAAAGAATGTCAGATCGATCACAGTACTACCAACATGTAGAAAAACTGCAAGGCCTATTTCGATCATTATTTTTCAGTGAGTGTTGCCGAGACCATTTTTTTATGATATTAAAGTGTAAATGATTTTGTAAAACATGTTAACCTTTAATAAACAGAAAAGTAAAACAAAAACAAAGATAATATTGCATTGCTCCTATTCCCATAAAACCTTAGCTCAAGGCATGTATTAGATTTCACTTTCAGTTTCCGTCGGGTGATTAAGAAAAATTTCATATTGGAATAGGCGCTGGAATTTTAAAGTCATGCGACTTAATTGATCTAAATTTGGAAGAAAAATATTGCATTACTGTCATATCGATAAAGAATAGACATTATTTTGTGACTACAACGCTTACTTTAGCTACAAATTTTATATAATATAAATATGATATTTTCGTGTATTCATAAAATATTTAACAAAACTTAAAATATTTGTTGAATTTGTGTTTTTTTGGAATTGGTATATTCTGTGCAATTTGTAAAATTTTTGAAAACCTTTAGAATTTTTTAGATTCTTAAAAAATTGTATAATTTTTGTAAAAACTGGATTTTTGGATTATTTAGGAAATTTGTCATCTTTAGGATTTTCAAAATCTTCATGGTTGTCTAAAAAATCTGAATCTTTAGAATCTTTAGATCTCTATGATTTTAGGAATTTTAAAAGATTTAATCATTTTTTCAGGCTCTTGATGGTGGTTTTTAAAAACCTTGAACATTTTATAACTCAAATCTTAGGAATTTCTGCAAGTTTTTTGACTTTGTGTTTCCTTCAACGCAATCTTCAAAATCTTAAAAAAAAATCATAAATTTTTAAAATCATGATGTATTTATAGTTTTTGTTTTAAATTTTAAAATGTACACCGTTCTGAAACAATCTGGAAAAGAAAATATTTAAATATTTCAAAAATCTAATTTTATATTAGCTTAAAATTTGGAGACGTTGGAAGCACCAAAAACAACTAAAACTATAAAAAAAACTAATATTTTAATCGCTTTATAAATTTTCTTATTAAAATACAAAATTCTACAGGAGTGCAAAAAAAAATTGAATTTTAATTGTCAAAAATTTTCAGAATATATTGTAAATGAAAAATGCTGAAAAATTTTTTGGATATGTTTTGTTGAATTTTTAGGTCATGTCAATTATCAGAATAGTTCGAAAAATAATAAGAAATTCCAAGTTTTCTGAAGGCCTAAGGGTTGAAGAAAAATTGCAAAAGTTCAAATAGCTCAAAAATGATAATCTTTAGAAATTCAAATTTTTAGAGAATTATTTGAATAATTCACGAAATACAAAGAATTCTAAACATCTAAAAAATTGATTGAAATCTGGTAACCTAAAAAGCTGAGAGGGTTAGAAAAGTGTAGTGGATTAATTTAAAAAAAAAAATGATGAAAATTAAAGAATATCGGGCAGTTAGAAAATATACAAAAATTTAAGGTTCTAGTGCACATTACACATTTTTTAAAACCTGTTGAATTTATGAATCAATTATGATTATAGAGAAAAAGAATATAATATAAAAAAACACACAGAAATAAAATTGAGGAAGTAAATATTTTTGTTAAAAATAGAAAATAGCGAACGAGTGGTCGAAAAGCTATTAAGTTCGTAAAAAAAATCTAGTAAACCTTGGAGGAATAAAAAATCAAAAAATGACTTAAGAAATCAATAATCTAAGAGTTAAAAAGAAATCAAAGAAACAAAAAATTGAATAAAAAAATGAACAGGTGTATCATAATTTCTTGGAAAAATTGCCAATCGTTTTTATCAGAATCGAATTTTTGATTTCCGATTTGATGATTAGTATTAATTTTCTAAAAGTTTTCTAAAAATATTAAGAGTACAATTTTTTTAATTTTTGATGAGCGTAAATTTCTGAGAACAAAACAATTTTAAAAATATGTAAAAAAAATTTTTGGAAACATGAAAAACGCCAAAAAAAAAGAAACAATTGTTGGAAAGCCCGCTCGCAATAGAATTTCTGTAACGATTTTCTTAATTCGATTTCCGTATTTAAAAAAGTTCTAAAAATTAGAGAATACAAGACGAAAAAAATTGACCTTTTCACTTGAAATTTGTGATAAATTTTTATAATTTATCGTTTTTCGACCATTTAAAAGTTTTTGAGGTAAGCACAAATTATTGCACTTTTGTGATTAAATTAAATGTGTTATGGGACATGGTGGCACTGTTTGAAGCGAACTCTAAAGTTTTAAATTAAAAAGAGGAAATTCTCAGCTTTTCGTAAAAACAACTGGATAAAAATGAAAGCCATGGGAGACAAGAGACGTAAAAGCTTAATAAATATAGCGAAATTTCCGCTCATCTCTCAGGAGATTATAGGAGTTGAAACGAAGGAAGTGTATCTATATTTCCTGACATAAAAATAGAAATTATTGAAAATGTAAGTAAATCTCGAACTTCCAATGACCAACTGAATCACTTAACATTGAAACATCCTTTAGGTCACAGCTAAAAAATTCATTGGTCAGCATAACGAATTCGGTTAATTATTTTAATTATGCATTCCACCTTCTTAATGCCCCCAAAACATTCTACTATCTAACTCCGGCCCTGACGATGACACAATGAATAATGATCGTTTTTAGTGTTCCCAACAAATTCAGTCTTCGGCGTTAAACTTCGCAAACTCAACAAGTTTTTTTTATGTTAGCAACAGATCTAGTTTAATTTATAACAACTTGGCATATTTCCTCCCAGGCGACTATAGTAAAAATAAAAGGACACAATTTGATGTCAAGGACGCTTCCGTTCTGAATCCTTTCGGTCTAGTTTATCAATTTCTTCGATTAAATCGTGTTTACCACGAAACTGAAGCATAAACAAAAACTTTAAAGTATTCACGTGCATTTCTGCAAAATTTATTGGCAGTAAATCTTGCGACAAAAATAATTATGAGACCAATAAAAAATATCCCACACGAGGTTACGACGAAATGATTAATTCAGGTCCTCCGGCTCGGAAGAATTTCTCGGATTATCTTATCAGTCTTTGTCGCAGTTTTCACACCCTTTGCGCTAAATATCTTGTTCTGTTGTTTAATTTACTTGTACCTGTTAACAACATCTTGTTGCATCAACAAATCAATAAAATTGTGACGTTGTATTGACGCTCGTGCCGAAGGGCAATTATCATCTGTCTTTCATTTAAAACCTATTAGAATTGAGTGACGCCTTCGTTATCTGGATGTTATTGGTTTGATTAGGTAATGACGTCAGTCATTTGCAGTGTTCACTTACCACGAGAATTTAACTGGACTCAGATCTGGGTGACTTTCAGGTGCGATAAGTACATTTCCTCTGTGAATTCGGTTAATGACGTTGCCTTGATAAAGTGACAAATTGTAGCTCAAGGCGCCAAATTTTAGCTAATTAAATCGGGGCTGTGATCATTTTTTTATGGATTTAGATGTCGTCCATGGTCGATTCTCTCAATGTTCGATATCAAGAAAGTTTGTTATTATATGATCGTGTTTGTTGTTTTTCGGTTTACTTAAGACATTATTACACTAAAGATCAAAGGTTTTTATGAACTCGACCTTGTTTTCGCCTGTGTAAACATTCGAAGTTGTGGGAAGAGGTCTAGTTACCTAGAGGAAAAGATTTCGGTGGAAAACTACCATCGAGCGGAGGAAATGAGTTTTTTGTGTTTATTTATAGAGAAATTGATTTATGTGTGGACCTTGTGTAAGTTTTGAACAATTGAACATGGCCACGGACAAGGTTGATGATGTCGGAAAACGTCCATGAAAAGGTTGGTGGAATATCTCGGGGATTCGAGAAATCATTAACAGATATTCAGATTTGATCAGTAACTGCAGTGTGAAGTGACACGTCGTGTTCAAACTTAAAGTATCATCAATGAAAATTCGAAATTTTAATGGCAAGTGCAGGATATTTAAATTGTAAGTTTTTTCACATTTCTTAGCAAGTTACTACGTTTGGTTACGATTTTAGAAATGATAAAAAGTTTTGTATATTTGCGTTGCTTCAGACTTTTCTTGTTAGTACTTACATAATTATATACGAAGTTGTTATTCATGTACATTAAAAATTACTACGTTCTACGAAGAAAGACTTTTATATAGTTTTCATAATTTTAGCCTTGGAGTTCAAACCGGTACTAAATTTTTTGTACCTACACAGTGGTTACATCAATGTACCAAAAAAATAAGCGAATAGGTGTTTATTAGAAAATTACTTAATGAATAAGTTTAATGTTTCGGGAAGATGAAAACTTTCTCAGTCTGTGGTACTAAAGATGTTTATTACCCACAATAGAAAGTTCACTGCAGAGTGCTCGGAAATGGTGGCAGAATTTTAACGCCAAAAAAATTTAAGCGGAAATACACTCGCCCGCAAAATTATCGCATCACGGTGAAAAATTAATATACCAGTGACCTAAATAAATAATGTATTTCTAATATAACAATTAACTCATACCCTATTAAGAATTTATGAAATAAATAACAAAATTTACTAAAAGAAATAAAATTTTGGAAAACGCAAAGGAACAGCATTTCAGTAGCGTATATTTCCTCCTCTTGCTTTAGTAACGGCCTGGCACCGACGTGGTATACTGGAAATTAGATTTATGATCACATCTTGGTCAAATGCTTCCCATATCTTGTTAAGGCGAAGACTTAAGGTGGCAGGTCGGTGCGGTTGCTGTTTAATGCATTTTCCCATCGTGTCCCATAGGTGTTCAATGGGATTGAGGTCAGGACTTCGTGCTGGCCATGGTAGCGTTTCAATTTGTACAGTCAGTAGATAGTCTCGTACAAGTGCTGCAGTGTGAGGCCGCGCATTATCGTGCATAAAGAGGAAATTTTGTCCAATAAAAGGTTGGTAAGGGACCCACACATGGTTGCAATGTAGTCCTAATGTACGAATCCGCATTAAGATTACCCCTCGGAAGAACAACAAGCTCGGTACGAGCTTCCAACGAAGTGCCTGTCCACACCATTACAGAACCGCCACCAAAACGCACATCAGGAATATTATTGCACTGTGCAAATCGTTCTCTCGACCTTCGATACACCCGTACTCGTCTGTCACTGGTGTTAAGACAAAATCTAGACTCGTCCGAAAACAAAACTCTATTCTAATCGTCATTTCTCCAGTTCACATGATTTTGGACAAAAGTGAGTCTATTTCTGTGATGTCCTGGGGTCAAGGCGGGACATCTTGCTGGAATTTTGGGACTTAAACCATGTTCTGCGAGCCTTCGTCTGATCGTATCCTCACTAATTCGTAGGTCATACCTTTCTTCGGTCAAACTTTGTAGCGCTGGAGCTGTGAAAGTTCGGTTTCCCAGAGATTGCATCAACAAAAATTGATCCTACTGGGGCGATGTTACCCGTTTTCTACCTTGTCCTGGGCGTCTTATGTAACTTCCAGTTTCATGGTACCTCTGCACAACCCTAGCAACCGTAGATTGGTTGACCCCAATGCGATTAGCAATATATCGTTGAGACAGTCCTTCTTCTGCAAGTACAACAATTTGGGCAGCTGTTTCTGAATTCACAGTTCTCATGTTATTCTGACGATTCATTTTAATCGTTGTGCCAAAAGCAATTGAAAATAGTGCCTTGATTTGGGAGAACTTCAACAATAAATACGACGGTATTTTACGATTAATTTATCAACCGCGCTTTGGTTCCTAAAAAAACTATCGGTTGCTGTAAAAAGCAGTCTACTGCAGTAAAAACTATTCTCATGTCTCTGTTTATTCAATGCTACCGTCAACAAAATGAACAGGATCTTTAAGGAAAAATAAAAATTTCTAGGTGATGCGACAATTTTGCGGGCGAGTGTATTTTTGTTTCTTATTTCAGTAGCGTGAAAATTGTTAGTCAGTACATGAACAGTAAGCCCTTTTGAACAGGCCTCGAAATAATTTTTCTTATTTTCAAATTTTGTAGAATTAATGTTTTTTCCAGTTTAGGCGTTTTTTCAATCAACCTATGTACATTTTTTCACTACTCAGGATTCATTGACATGAAATCACAGTAATCTTAAACAAGAGAAAGCCTTTCACTCTAAAAACTTTCTTCTGAAGACCAACGGGCACTTACTTTCCTTACTTTTCCTTAAGTGACTTTTTTGAATTCTTTCGTTTCTAGAATGAAAAGTTACATGGTCTGAGGGCGCATTAAAATGGAACATCCCATGTATGTGCTCAAGTTCTCCAGATTTTGGCCATTTTGGCCATCAAAGAAATTTAAACAAAAACATAGCATTTTCTTGGGACTATCATAAAATTAAGAGTTTGAAATTTCAAGGGCTCTAAAAATGAGCTTGGTGAAAAGGGTTTTGACGAAAATTTTGAAGTCTTAAATCTTGCTCTTTTTTAACATAAAGATTTTTTTTGACTTTTTAATACTAGGGACCATAACAAGCTAAAATATTTGTATGATTTTGTGAATTACCGTGTATAGTAAGTATCTGAAGAAAAAAGTGTGTCCGCAGAGAAATATTTCAATAATTTATATTTTGGTAACCAATCAAACTTAAAATTGGGACTAACTGTGATATTTTAAGATAAAATTGTAAAGTATACTCAGTAACATTAGAAGTGTTACACCCAGAAGGAATAATTTCTTGGAATTAATAATAACAAAAGTTTTATTAGAGCTGTATAAGTACAGGTCCTTTTAGTTGTAGCATATCAAAATGTCTTGAGTCCAAGGAGTTCAACAATATCACCATCTTAGCGATTTTGACAGGGTTAGAATTGTGTCTTTCGAGAAGTTGGTTTATCCTATCGTGAAATTTCGCGTCGTGTTAATTGCAGTGCAATGACGGTAACGCGTGTGTGTCGGGTGTGGACAGAAGAAGGTGGAGGAACCCGAAGAATACCAACAGGTCAACCGAGGCGTACTACAGAGCGTCAAGATAGGCGCTTTAGACAACTAGCTTTGCGAAACCGTTTTGAACTCGGTGACCAGTGGTTTGGAGAGGAAGGAAGACCTGTTAATATGCGAACCTTATTCGCCGTATTCGAGATTTTGGGTTGTTTTCATACCGTCCACGCTTAGTGCTTCCGTTGACTGCAGAACACCGTCGTCAACGTTTGGACTGGTGCAGCGAGCGGCAACTTTGGGGAGCAGAGTGGCATAATGTCGTATTCAGTGATGAATCGCGATTCTGTCTAGACATGCATGATGGCCGTCGAAGGATAAGAGACCCCGTGGAGAGTGGATTTTCTCTTGAGAGGCATATGCACGGACTATTGGAGTAATGGTTTGGGTGGCTAGTCAATCACCTCTTCTAATTATTCGAGGCAGTATGACAGCTGCGTGTTGTGTTGATGACGTCCTACGACCCACTGTACTGCCTTATGTAGATGGCCGGCCAAACGTTCTTTTACAACAAGACAATGCTCGTCCACATATTGCTCGTCGAACTGTGGACTTTCTCCAAGAAGCTGGTGTCAATGTTTTACCGTGGCCACCCCGTTCACCGGATTTAAATACCATCGAACATGTGTGGGATATGATGGGGAGAAGACTGTCTTCTTTGCATCATCCTCCACAGACTCTGCTACGGTTAATCCACGAAATTCAAGTTGCTTTGGAACGAGGTGCCACAAGCAGATATTGACCATCTCATTTTATCAAGACGTGTCCAGGAGTGTATTCAGCTACGGGGCTGCCAAACACATTATTGATTTTATTTTGCATTACATATCATTAAAATTTCTTCTTTCTTGATATAAGCCTACCATGTTGCCAAGAAATCAGTTCCAAGAAATTATTCCTTCTGGGTGTAACACTTCTAATGTCACTGAGTATATATTAAGTATTAGTTAATACGGTCATTTAGACACAATTTGAAAAATATGAAAAACAATTTATATTTAAATTTTTAATGTAGGTAATACAACTTTTTTTTATATATATATTTTTTTATACACAGGTGTTTCAAAAATCACAATTCTATTTAACGGCACTTAATGACTAAACTCAAAAAATCCAAAAAAAAAAAATCGTGGATTTTTCTAACCGTAAACTCGGCAATGCATCATATTTTTTCAGAGAAAAATCGTTTTTTTTTCGTATAGTGTAAATTAGTGTTTAATTAATTAATTAATTAATTAGATTAATTATTAATTTGTTTGAAAACAATGTTGCATATATTTTTACGTAAAATCGCTAAAAAAAGTTTTTTGGAATTGTAATTAATTAAATTTAGCATTAGTATATCAATGTCTAAAATTACAATTCCAACGGTTTGTGAAAAACAAAATTTGTCCAACAAAAGCAAATTAATTAATGTTGAAAGCGCAACTTGAAGCCTTTTTCTACATTGAAGGTACAGATTTTTTTTAAGATTTAAATTAATATCCCCACTTGTAATTTTTTATGAATATTATAAAAGCTTTTCACTCTTTTTGCTTGATTGCACGAAAACATTAATTCAAATGTTATAAATTAACAATAATATTTAGACATTTATTGTGATTTTTGAAGTTTTAGGAGCTTAGTAGGTACTCTTCAGCGAGCGCAGCGAGTTGTTTGCATCAACCAGGTTCGAGGTCATGTTTTTTAATTTCTTTGAAACCAGATCTCATAAAATACTTGCCTTGATGTGAGTTTTAGAAGTAAAATTAGTGTTTATGTTGCCAATACAAAACTGCTTTTTTATTCAAATTAAAAAAAATACTTCGACTTTCTTGTAAAGGCTAATCGAGTGGAATTAATGACAGTCGTTTACTCATTTCATCAACAATTTAACATACTAACATTTATTAGCTTCAAAGTTGTTTACATTGTTTTCACGGGATTTTCATAAACCGGTTTTGTTTTGTTATTTTTATCTTTCCAGTTAAGTTTGAGTTTGTTGGTGAAGTTTTCCACATTTATTTTTTTTGTCGTTTTCTGCACTTCTTACAGCTACGTCTTTTTGGTCTCTCTCCTTTTTGGTTTCCAGCTTCTTTGGTTTCAAATATTAGTTTTACTAGTTTATTTTCATCTCTTCTTATTACATGTCCGAGTCATCTAAACCATCCATGTTCCACCGTTGTTTTCGTAGGATTTGTTTCTAGCTTTTGGTTTCTATTTTTGTATTTCTTTGTTTTTTCTTCTACTCTCATTTCCGTATCCTGCATATTTTGTTTTCGTTATTATTCTGAATGTTGCTTTTTTTGTTGTCATGTTTACGGTTTTCGGTTCTTCATTAAGTGCTTTCTTGTAATTGATTTTCGTTGTTCTAATTATTGCATTGCTGCATCCAATAGTAGACTGAAAACTAGAGGACTCACTACGTATCCTTGTTTTTATCCGGTTTTGCTAACAAACGTACGTGATTCTTCGTTTTTTACTCTTATATCATTTTAAATTTTTTACCTACAGACTTAGACCTTTTCTAATTTTTGTTTGTTGGAAAATTTTGTTTTTGCTCTTCTAATTCTATTCAAAGTTTTCTTAAGTATGTTTTAACTATCTTTTCCAATTTGTTTCTTAGTCTACGAGTATTTTCGAGTACTCTTCCTATCGTACTTCCTAAGGTTATTCCTATGAAGTTTTAGCAGACTTCGCTGTCCCCAAAAACTTAAAATCTGGAGGATTGGAGAATCTGAGTCCCTAATAGTCTAAAGGTTGGTTTTTCAGTCATTGATTAATTGAAAGTTTGATGATAATCTGTAATTAATAAAACTTATCCGTTTTTTAAGACAGTCGATGCTCCTCCAGAAATTTTTTTTTGCAATTTTACGAAATTATCGCCAGTTTCCAAAATATTTTGATCGGGCGCTCTAAGCTAGCATATTTTTCTTTCAACACCTTTACGATTCTGAAATAACTTTAGCCACTTCTGCAGTTAAAGTCTATCTTAATTTTTTTCCATGTACGTTTCTTCTCTTGCCATGTAACATTTCCAGACTTTTTGCACTTTATGATACTTTTATTTTCTTCTACCGAGGCGAAAAGTAATTCTTCTTCTTCCACGGTAAAGTTGGTGGATCGTTTATTATTAGTTTTTCCATCAGACACAAAATTTAACACTTTCGTTTCACTTTCAAATGAAATGTTCAAATCTTGACAAATGTCAAACGTAGATAACTTAATATAAGTGACAGTCTCAAAGTTTTACCAACTTAACGAGTTTTTGATTAATTAAGAATTTGCGAATTGGAAATCAAAGAATCATTGAAAAACCTGATGACTGAAAATCAATTTATGTTGTCAATTCTGTGATTAGCAGATTAATTAGCAACTGAAAAACCGGACCTTAAAATCAGAGCATCTATTTAAAGTACTCCGTTAAAGTAAGAATTCATATTTTTGAAAGCTTTAGAATCTAAAAGCTTGAAATGCGAAGACCTGAAGACCCTTGAGAAGTATCTAAGTGGCCAATTTAAAAACCTGCGAACTGAGTTTCTAAAAATCGGAGAATTGGAGAACAAAAAA
Organism: Cynaeus angustus; assembly: GCA_030157275.1. Lineage (NCBI taxonomy): Eukaryota > Metazoa > Arthropoda > Insecta > Coleoptera > Tenebrionidae > Cynaeus > Cynaeus angustus. The sequence goes on from CM058065.1 coordinate 14,136,797, forward strand.
CTCAGAGACCTGAGAATCTGTGCATCAAAGAAATTAATATGAAAGCTTCTTCACTGACGCATAAAACTACAAAAACGCACGCATTTTATAAGCTAGAAACCTGAGAATCAAAGATTCTATAGTTTCTTTCAGGTTGGTGGTTATTTAATTCAACCCCACCTTTTTTCAAATTCATTTTTTCTAAAAACGTCTAAGTTAAAGCTTGAAAAACTAAGAACCTGGAGGGTTTGAGAATTTTACTGCCGACTAGTCTAAAAATCTGAGCATCCATTTGAAGTGCTCGCTTAAAGAGAAAATTTATAAATTTTTGAGATTTTCAGACTAAAAACCTCTGAAATATATCCAACTACTAAGAAATGAATTTTAAAACCTGCACACTGAGATTCTAAGAACCTGAGAATTAGAGAACAGGAAACTCTTCTTCAGAACTAAGGTAAAATTTAAAAAACTAAGAACCTGGAGAGTCTCTCAATTTGATTGCCCTATACTCTGACCATCCATTTAAAGTGCTTGCTTAAAGAGAAAATTTATAAATATTTGAGATTTTCAGACTCTAAATAATGCGACAACCTAAAAACCCTAAAAAATGAATTTTAAAACCTGCGAACTGAGATTTTAAGAACCTGAGAATTGAAGAACTGAAAACTTAGAAATCTGAAAATTTTGTGGGTCAAAGAAATTAATATTTGAACAAGAACCTAAAAAAATTCAAGAATTTGAACATTTTATAAGCTAAAAAGCTGAGAATCAGAACTGTTAAATTTTTTTGTTGGTGTATTTTTAACTGCCTAATAGCCTGAGAATCTGAGCATTAAAGTGTTCGCTTAAGAGAAAATTTATAAGTTTTTGAGACTTTCAGACTAAATAAATGCGACAACCTAAAATCTTCTGAAATATATCCAACAATTAAAAAATGAATTTTGAGAACCTGAGAATTGGAGAACTGGAAACTTAGAGAAAATTAAAGTTGAACTTGTTTATGAACCTAAAAAAAATCAAGAATTTGAGCATTTTAAAGGCTAAAAAGCTGAGATTTAAAACTTTTAAGTTTTTAGTGAGTGGATATTTGACTCAACGCGCTTTTTTCCAGTTTCAGGTCTTTTGGGTTCTTAAGTTGTCGTTTAAAGTAATTTTTGATTCATATTTTTGAGTGCTTTAGAATCTAAAAGCTTGAAATGCGACGACCTGAACACCCCTGAGAAGTATCTAAGTCGCCAATTTAAAAACCTGCGAACTGAGTTTCTAAAAATCTGAGAATTGGAGAACAAAAAACTCAGAGACCTGAGAATCTGTGCATCAAAGAAATTAATATGAAAGCTTCTTCACTGACGCATAAAACTACAAAAACGCACGCATTCTATAAGCTAGAAACCTGAGAATCAAAGATTCTATAGTTTCTTTCAGGTTGGTGGTTATTTAATTCAACCCCACCTTTTTTCAAATTCATTTTTTCTAAAAACGTCTAAGTTAAAGCTTGAAAAACTAAGAACCTGGAGGGTTTGAGATTTTTACTGCCGAATAGTCTAAAAACCTGAGCATCCATTTGAAGTGCTCGCTTAAAGAGAAAATTTATAAATTTTTGAGATTTTCAGACTAAAAACCTCTCAAATATATCCAACTACTAAGAAATGAATTTTAAAACCTGCACACTGAGATTCTAAGAACCTGAGAATTAGAGAACAGGAAACTCAGAGACCTGGGAATCTGTGCATCAAAGAAATTAATTTGAGAACTTCTTCATTAACTCATAAAATTATAAAGATTCACGCATTTTATAAGCGATAAACCTGAGAATCAGAGTTTTTATATTTTTTTTCAGGTTGGTTTTTCAGTTTCAGTTTTTCTAAAAACGTCTAAGGTAATATTTAAAAAACTAAGAACCTAGAGAGTCTCTGAATTTGATTGCCCTATACTCTGAGTATCTATCTGAGCATCCATTTAAAGTGCTTGCTTAAAGAGAAAATTAATAAATTTTTGAGATTTTCAGAGTCTAAAAAATGCGACTACCTAAAAACCTCTGAATAAGATCCAACAACTAAGAAATGAATTTTAAAACCTGCGAACCGAGATTCTAAGAACCTGAGAATTGAAGAACTGAAAACTTAGAAATCTGAAAATTTTATGGGTCAAAGAAATTAATATTTGAACAAAAACCTAAAAAATTTCAAGAATTTGGATATTTTATAAGCTAAAAAGCTGAGAATCAGAACTGTTAATTTTTTTTGTTGGTGTATTTTTAACTTCCTAATAGCCTGAGAATCTGAGCATTAAAGTGTTCGCTTAAAAGAAAATTTATAAATTTTTGAGATTTTCAGACTATAAAATGCAGCGACCTAAAAAATCTAAAATATAAATAACAACTAATATATGAATTTTAAAACCTGCGAACTGAGATTCTAAGAAGCTGAAAATTGAGGAACAGAGAACTCAGAGATCTCGCCGCCAAAGAAATTACATGTGAACTTCTTCATTAACTCATAAAATTACAAAGATGCACGAATTTTATAAGCTAGAAACCTGAGAATCAATCAGGTTGGTGGTTATTTAATTCAACTCACTTTTTTAAGTTTAATTTTTTTTAACGTCAAAGTAAAAATTTGAAAAACTAAAAACATGGAGGATCTCAGTATTTGATTGCCTAACAGTCTGAACATCTGAGCATCCATTTAAAGTGCTTGCTTAAAGAGAAAATTTATAAGTTTTTGAGACTTTCAGACTCTAAATAATGCGACAACCTAAAAACCCTAAAAAATGAATTTTAAAACCTGCGAACTGAGATTTTAAGAACCTGAGAATTGAAGAACTGAAAACTTAGAAATCTGAAAATTTTGTGGGTCAAAGAAATTAATATTTGAACAAGAACCTAAAAAAATTCAAGAATTTGAACATTTTATAAGCTAAAAAGCTGAGAATCAGAACTGTTAAATTTTTTTGTTGGTGTATTTTTAACTGCCTAATAGCCTGAGAATCTGAGCATTAAAGTGTTCGCTTAAGAGAAAATTTATAAATTTTTGAGATTTTCAGACTCTAAAAAATGCGACAACCTACAAACCTCTGAAATGTATCCAATTACTAAGACATGAATTTTAAAACCTGCGAACTGAGATTCCAAAAAGTTGAAAATTGAGGAACAGACACCTTAGAGATGTCTCCGTCAAAGAAATTACATGTGAACTTCTTTATTAACTCATAAAATTTTATAAGCTAGAAACCTGAAAATCAATCAGGTCGGTGCTTATTTAATTCAACCCATTTTTTTAAGTTTCATTTTTTTTAACGTCAAAGTAAAAATTTGAAAAACTAAAAACGTGGAGGGTCTCAGTATTTGATTGCCTAACAGTCTGAGCATCTGAGCATCCATTTAAAGCGCTTGCTTAAAGAGAAAATTTATAAGTTTTTGAGACTTTCAGACTAAATAAATGCGACAACCTAAAACCTTCTGAAATATATCCAACAACTAAAAATGAATTTTAGAACCTGCGAACTGAAATTTTAAGAACCTGAGAATTGGAGAACTGGAAAGAAATTAAAGTTGAACTTGTTCATGAACCTAAAAAAAATCAAGAATTTAAGCATTTTAAAGGCTAAAAAGCTGAGACTTAGAACTTTTAAATTTTCAGTGAGTGGATATTTGACTCAACGCGCTTTTTTCCAGTTTCAGTTCTTTTGGGTTCTTAAGTTGTTGTTTAAAGTAATTTTTGATTAGGCTGAGATTTTAGACATCTACAAGTTTTAAATTGTCAGATTCTTAGTTGTACAGCTTTTAAGATATTTATTTCAAAAATTTCTTAATTTTAAGTTTTCTGAATTTTAGTTTACTTTTTTCTTATCTAGCTATTCCATTAAAAACTGAAGTAATAATTTCTATTTGCTAATCTGATGGTACTTTGTTTTCTATTTTTCTCTTATTTGTTTTTGTTATCTCTCCCCATTCACGTAAATTGTCTTTTTTAATTTTTGTGAAAATAATTTTTGGCTTATTTAAATTTTAAATTTTCGTTAACTGCTTCAGACGCAGCTGCTAGAATACAGTTTGATTAGAAGTTAAACTTTATTAGTTACATTTAGTTACTAGTTATTGTTTTAAGTGCGTTCTAAAACGCAGATATCTTCGGAATTTGTGGTTTTTGAAATCGTAGACACTTGTTTGTACTTTTAATCTGAAGACGATTAGTGATTTAATTCTAAAGCGTTTATGAAGTTGATTTTTTTGTTCGAAGTTGTAAAATAGTGTAACTTTATGTAAGCATCTACCTACTCATTTTTTATCAGGCAATTTATCTACATTACATGTTTAATTGCCTGTTAGCAGTAGGTTACTGGCGTCTTACAATCAGTCATTTACGGACGTAACAAAAACTTTCGCAAATTCTTGATTTAGACTCTCCGTGTCTAAAATTATCTAATTTATGTTGAGTAACAATTTACAGTTTTCCCTGTTTACTTTAGTACCTCTATCTTATAAGCTCTCGCAGATTTCTAACATTCCATGTGTTGACATTTGTCGATCTATTTTTTGCTGGTGCAGAAACATTTTTAAAAAAAAAATATATTTTGTGCAGATATTGACAAATTTGACTCATTTATTTAGTTTATCCAGTTTCCATCAATTTTTCATTATTAATTTAGTTTGTCATAAATGTTTAATTCAGTTTATAACATTTTCCACATTAAGGTTTCAAAATAATGGAAAGTGTGGAAAGTTCGCTGAAAATAATTTACTAAAACACATTTACCGGATTAGTAACAGAGATAATTTAATCAGCAAAATCAATAATGAAGTATTTTATATTGCCTGTTATTTTTAAGCAAAAATGAATTTGAAATTTAGAGCAACAAAAAATTATCCAAGCACAAGTGAGTCAAGTGTGTTTTTACAAAGCTCTAATAAATAATTTTACACTCCAAACAGCTGAACTTGTGTGCGCGAATTTGAGAATACCCTGCATATATTTTTTCAAGATCTTTAATTTGTGGTAGATGCAATCATGTAAAGTTGGTGAGATTCTCAAATAAAATCCTACAAATCAAAATTTTGGTGGATATTTTAAATTTGTAGAAAACGGTTTTAGGCGACTATTACGGAAATAGCCGCTGTGCGTCGTCAGTGACGTCCATTAAGTGAATGATTTTGTATATACAGGATGTTAACGAACCATTTGCATTAAAAAAATTGAAGTTTAACACATTCTGTCACTTTTACTCATTTTGTTGTGATCTTTGTGGTTACAAATAGAAGTGGTGTAAGTGAACTTTAGTGAAAGTCATTTTTTCGCAAGCAAGCAAATATGATTACAGTAACTGTTGAAACGATGGAGTCATGTCTGTTCTTAATTCGGAGATTTTCAAGATTTTAATTAGAGAAGGTATCAAGATGCGATCAACGTTATCGTATTACTGGAGTGTCAAATACCAAAATTCCGCTCTTATCTCAATTCTCGAAGATCTCAAAAATCGCATAACTTTAAAAAGAATTCTAACTCCATCAATAATTTTTTTTTTTTAGAAACTCATTCATAACTTCCAAACTAGTGCATATGCCAATATGAGATTTTGCACGCTCGTAGGTTTCGCTTCGGGCTATCTATCGAGGCCAACGTCTATGGGAACTATCGCTTTTTTGTCGAGAAAAAAAAAATTAAAATATTTCTTAACAAAATCTTAAAATTCTGAGTCGCGATAAATCGCTCAATTTTGACTCTATCGTCATAAATTGATCCTATCGTACGCAGAATTTTACAAGGAATGTCACGGTGTTCTCGGAATTGACCTACGAATTCGAGTTTTGGAGTTAATTTTCAAAAATTTTATTTTGAGTCGAAACAATGAAAATTCCACGACTTTTCTCTTTTCTTTTTTCTGTTTAATTAGAGTAGATATGGAGATGCGGTTGACGCCATCGTATTTCTGAGGTCCTTAATACCAAGAATCTTAAAATCGAAAAATTTCTGACTTAATCGATGAAAATTTGTTTATTTTTCGAAATTCATTCGTATCTTCTAAAATGATGCACGTGTCAAAATGAGATCTTACACGTTCATAGATCTCGCTCCGGGCTATCTATCGAGGCCAACGTCTTCGGAATTTATTGCGTTTTTATCGAGAAAAAAAGTGTTAAATTACGAGTCTTAATAAAATCATGAAATTCACAAAGCTGCGATAAATCGTTTAATTTTGACTTTATCGTCATAAATTTGGTACTATCTTACGTGGAATTTCACAAGGAATTGAACGGTGTTTTCGAAATTGACGTACGACTCCGGGTTCTAGAGTTATCCGGGTTTAAAATTTTGAAAAATTGCGTTGAAACGACCAAAATTCGTCAATTTTTGGGATTTTTTTAACTTTGTAATCGAAATGCAGCTAACACGAGCGTGTTTCTAAGGTCTTTCCAATTCAAACGATGGGAATTTGTTAATTCTTAGAAATTTATTCGTATCTTTTACACTAGTGCACGTACCAAAATGAGATTTTGAACGTTCATAAATCTTGCTCCGGGCTATCGATCGAAGCCAAAGTTTTCAGGATCGTTTTTATCGAGAAAAAATTTATTAAAATATGGTTTCCAAAACTCGTGAAATTTTAGGAGCCGCGATAAGTCGTTTTATTTTTGACTCTATTGTCAAAAAATTTGGTCCTGTCTTAGGTAGAATTTTAGGAGGAATTCTACACATTTGAACTATTGAAAAATTGCAGTTTGCCTCGAAACGTCTAAATTTCGGCGATTTTTGGGATTTTCTACGTTTTCAATTAGAGGATATATCGAGGAGTGATCAAGATCATCGGATTTCTAAGATCAAAGAATCCGGTCTTATCTTGATGTCTAAAATCAAAAAAAAATCAAAAATATCACTATCGATGGAAATTTGTTTATTTTTAGAAATTCGTTCATATCTTCTAAACTATTGTATATGCCAAAATGAGAGTTTGCACGCTCATAGATCTCGCTTTGGACTATCTATCGAGGCCAACGACTTCGGAATTTATTGCGTTTTTATCGAGAAAAAAAATTAAAACTGTCAAAAAAATCGAAAATTTCAACTCAATCGATGAAAATTTGTTAATTTTTAGATATTTGATCATTACTTCTAAAGTAATGCATGTACTAAATGAGATTTTGCACGCTCATATGTTTCGCTCCGGGGTATCTCTCGAGGCCAACATCTTCGGTTCTATCGCGTTTTAATCAAGAAAAAAAGTGTTAAATTACGAGTCTTAATAACATCATGAAATTCTCAAAGTTGCCATAAATCGTTTAATTTTGACTTTATCGTCATAAATTTGGTGCTATCTTACGTGGAATTTCACAAGGAATTGAACGGTGTTTTCGAAATTGACGTACGAGTTCGGGTTCGTGAGTTATCCGGGTTTAAAATTTTGAAAAATTGCGTTGAAACTACCAAAATTCGGCAGTTTTTGGAATTTTTTAAACTTTTTAATTAGAGCTGATATTGAGATGTGGTCAACGCTATTGTATTTCTGAGGTCCTTATTACTAAAAATCCAGTCTTATCCCGATTTATAAAATCGAAAAAAAATTCAAAAATATTTCTGACTCGATCGATGAAAATTTGTTTATTTTTGGAAATTCATTCGTATCTTCTAAAATGATACACGTGCCAAAATGAGATTTTACACGTTCATAGATCTCGCTCCAGGCTATCTATCGAGGCCAACGTCTTCGGGATCTAACGTGTTTTAATAGAGAAAAAAAATATTAAAATTCGAGTTATAACAAATTCATGAAATTCTGAAAGTTGCAACAAATCGTTTAATTTTGATTCTATCGTCATAACTTTGATGCTGTCTTACGTAGAATTTCACGAGGATTTTGACGGTGTTTCCGGAATTGATGTGCGAGTCCGGGTTCTAGAAATATTCGGGTTAAAAATTTTGAAAAATTGCGTTGAAACGACCAAAATTCGTCAATTTTTGGGATTTTTCTAACTTTTTAATTAGAGCAGATATCGAAATGCGGCTAACACGAGCGTATTTCTAAGGTCTTTCCAATTAAAGCGATGGGAATTTGTTAATTCTTAGAAATTTGTTTGTATCTTTTAAACTAGTGCACATACCAAAATGAGATTTTGAACGTTCATAAATCTTGCACCGGGCTATCGATCGAGGCCAAAGTTTTCCCGATCGTTTTTATCGAGAAAAAAATTATTAAAGTATGGTTCCCAAAAACTCATGAAATTTTAAGAGCCGCGATAAATTGTTTTTATTTTTTACTCTATTGTCAAAAAATTTGGTCCTGTCTGTCGGTAGAATTTTAGGAGGAATTCTACAGTGCCCGTACGAATCCGAGTTTCCGAGTTATTCAGATTTGAACTTTTGAAAAATTGCAGTTTGCCTCGAAACGTCTAAATTTCGGCGATTTTTGGGATTTTCTACGTTTTCAATTAGAGCATATATCGAGGAGTGATCAATCTTATCTTGATGTCTAAAATCGAAAAAAATTCAAAAATATCACTATCCATGGAAATTCGTTCATATCTTCTAATCTAGTGTATATGCCAAAATGAGATTTTGCACGCTCATAGATCTGGCTTCGGGCTATCTATCGAGGCCAACGTCTTCAGAATTTATTGCGTTTTTATAGAGACAAAAAATTAAAACTGTCAAAAAAATCGAAGATTTCAACTCAATCGATAAAAATTTGTTAATTTTTAGATATTTGTTCATAGCTTCTAAAGTAATGCATGTACTAAAATGAGATTTTGCACGCTCATATGTTTCGCTCCGGGGTATCTATCGAGGCCAACATCTTCGGGATTTATCGCGTTTTAATCAAGAGAAAAGTGTTAAATTACGAGTCTTAACAAATTCATGAAATTCTCAAAGTTGCGATAAATCGTTTAATTTTAACTCTATCGTCATAAATTTGGTCCTTATCTTACGTAGAATTTCACAAGGAATTGAAAGGTGTTTTCGAAATTGACGTACGAGTCTGGGTTTAGAGTTATCCGGGTTTAAAATTTTGAAAAATTGCGTTGAAACTACCAAAATTCGGCAGTTTTTGGAATTTTTCTAACTTTTTAATTAGAGCTGATATTGAGATGCGGTAAACGCCATTGTATTTTTGAGGTCTTTAGTACTAAGGATCCAGTCTTATCTTGATTTTTAAAATAATAAAAAAAAAATATTTCTGTCTTAAAGGATGGAAATTTGTTGATTTTTAGAAATTCGTTCATATCTGCTAAATTAGTGCACATACCAAATTGAGATTTTAAACATCCGTAGATTTCGCTTCGGGCTATTGATCGAGGCTAAAATTTCCGGGATCTATCGCGTTTTTAAGGAGAGAAAAAGCATATTGGTCCCAAAAAATTATTAAATTCCAAGTGTGGCAATAAATCGGATAATTTTTTATCGTGGTGCATTGGGTCCTATTGTTGGTAAAATACACGAGGAATTCCACGGTGTTCTCGGAATTGACGTTTTCCGGATTTGAAATTTTGAAAAGTTGCGTTGTCAAAATATGACGGTCAAAAAAAACATGAAATTCAAAGAGTTGTGACAAATAATTTAATTTTGACTTTATCGTCATAAATTTGACATTTTCTTACGTATGGTTTCACAAGCAATTGAACGGTGTTTCCGGAACTGACGTACGAGTCTGGGTTCCAGAGTTATTCTAGCTTGAAATTTTGAAAAGTTGCCTTTCACGTCAAAACGACTAAAATTGCGCGATTTTTGGGATTTTTCTACGTTTTTAATTAGAGTAGATATCAAGGAGTGGTCAACGTCATCGTATTTCTAAGGTCCTTAATACTAAGGATCCAGTCTTATGTTGACTTTTAACATCGAAAAATTTCCAAAAAAAAATCCTTACTCAATTGATGGAAATCTGTTAATTTTTAGAATTTCGTTTATATCTTCTAAACTAATACACATACCAAAATGAGATTTTGAACGCTTATAGATAGATCTCGATCCAAGCTGTCAATCGGAGCTAAAGTTTTGGGGAAAATTATTAAAATTTGGTTCTCAAAAAACTCAAGAATTTCAAGAGTATATTGCTTAATTTTGATTTTATCGTCATCGATTTGATCCTATCTTATGAAGAATTTGCCGAGGAATTCAACGGTGTCTCCGGAATTGACGTATGAGTCTGGGTTCTAAAGTTATCGGGGTTTGAAATTTTGAAAAGTGGGCGTCGAAACGAAAATTTAGCAATTCTTGAGATTTTTCTAACTTTTTAATTAGAGCAGATATCGAAATGCGATCAACGCCAGCGTATTCATAGAGTCTCAGATACCAAGAATCCATTCTTATTTTGATTTCTAAGATCGCATAACTTTCAAAAAAAAATTCTAGCTAAATCGATGTAAAAATTTTAATTTTTAGAATTTCGTTTGTATCTTCTAAACTAGTGCACGTACCAAAATGAGAATTTGCGCGCTTCTACATCTTGCTCCGGGCTATCGATCGAGGTAAAAATGTTCGGGATATATTTGGTTTTTATTGAGAAAAAAATGTTAAAGTAAGGTTCTTAAAAAAATGAAATTCGAGTCTCGATAAATCGTTAAATTTTGATAAATTTCATCCTATATTGTTAAAGAATGGGTCTCTATATGTATCTATGTCAAAAGTGGCGCTTTTTATGTATTTTTTACATTACTAGCACTACAATTGTGAGCACCACAATTCCACCTCGGTGGTAACATATTTCATGCTCGCACGTAAGACAGATTACTTTTGCTCTTTCGACACAAATAACCAATAAAATTTCGAATCTTGATCGCCAGGCACAATAATTGTGGCATTTCTGAGTCACAAATAGAAGCCACTAAGAATGATTGCGCTATACATCTCTGCCAGAACTTCTTGAGAAACTGATCTGACACAATTTCCTAAAATAATTACTATTTCTGTACCAATACTTAGTCTGTACAAATAAACCTAAGCAACAACAATAAAAGAAAAAAAAAACGACTTAGACAACAAACTCGTAGGAATGACAAAAAGGCAAGCAACTCGAAATTCCTCCAAACTCCCGTCACCCCCAAGTTCCACAACCTGCCTGAGTGATGCGTTTTAAATTTGGCAACGGCGTCGACGTCACCGTCGTCGCTTCCTTCATGTTTTGGTTTTTCAGCTTCAGTCCACTACACGCGCTGAAACTGAAAAGACCGATGACATCGTTTTTAGGTCGCGGGACAAATTAGTTAAAATGATTACCGTGCCTAATTACGGCTACGTTCCTCATCGTCGGATATCTTCTCACAGTGATGCTTCATATATTGAGGAAAAAACTGTAAGTTTGATGTGTCAGAGTTCAAAGTTCAATTGCAAGTAACGGTCACAATTTCGAGGAAGGTTGGGATAAATTTAGATGGAGAGTAAACAATGTTATTGATGATGAGCAGCAACAGGATTGCGTTGCAGGTGTTATCTTGACGAGAAACATGGACGAGATAATGAAATATTAAAAGTTCATAATCCGTTTGTGTTTGCCGCGCGTGGCGTTTTTACTGTTTATTTTACTGCAAACAATGAGGATTCAAATGCGCACTTCGTTCAAGGAAATGTCAACAAATAGACGTTTTTAGCTTGGTTTGAAGGAAGAGAAATTTCTTCCGAGTTTTTTAGTTTTTCTTGCTTGATATTTGTCGTTGTGGTGCGTTGGCGGTGCACTTCTGGATTGAGGTTAATGAAAGCGAAAGTCTTCTATAATGGGCGGCTGGGACGGTTTTTATACACATTCCATTTCTACCTAAAATAAGATAAAAAACTAAAAGCGTGTGAATCGTGAACCTGAAACTGAATATTGTTTTTGTGATATCACCAAGATTGCGGGAAAATGTGCTAAGTACAAATAAGCAACAATAATTGTTTATTTTTGAAGGTCATGAATAAATTTGGCGTGAAATGTTTACAGCTCAGGCTACTGGAATTTTACAAATTCCAAGATAAATTATCTTATCTTTGCGTTTCAGAGATTGTAGGAATTGATTGATTCGATTATTTCATTTTGTATTTTGGTACGTTTGAAGTGTCTAAAAAATGCCTAGTCGTGGTAAAACGTCGATGCTTTTCCGCACATGGTGAGACAGTTAATAAATGTAGTCTTAACTTTTTTTATAACTTTCGCATTAATTCAAACTTTTGTAAAGTTTTCCTGACGTTTTTTTTTTTTCACATGTTGGCAGCACTGTTGTACCGAGACTTGTCAAAACCGAATGACACCAAACAAACCTTAACCTCAAACTGTCAGTGACGTTTTGAGCCAGCAAAGCTACCAACTGATTTGAAAACGAAAACATACATGGCGTCGTAAACATTGAAACAAAATGTTGCATGTGGGTATTCTAAAACTTTTATCTACAAAATAATTATATCCACACATTGCTTTGAAATTACCAGCTCTTTATTGCATTTCACTACGGTAAAAGTGGAACTATTGTTATATCCTGAGTGAAAATTTTATGTGGACTGCGAAGTTGTATTAAACATACGAAAATAAAAGATAAATGGTTCTCACTGGAAGAAATACGACCTGATAAATTTATATCTGCCGTGGAAACAAATACGAAAAGATATATGTGTTTTATTTCTAAGAATTTTATTAGAAACTATAACTATTCTAAAATATTGGAAACAGAACAACGCGATGACGGCAATAATAATAAAGACAATATTTTTGCTGTTTGTGGATCAGCAGTAAATGTAGCAATGTAATGACAACGATCAGAATTCCACACTCTTCAAATTAAGTGTCGCATTTGTAAGACTGCCAGATTACGGGTGCACTAAACTTCGAAACTCGAAGATAATGAAAATTGTACATGGAAACGTTTACATTTGACGTTTCCATTTTCCATTTTTCTAAACTCCGAAATTCTTAGAATGTTTTTGAGGTTTTCAGGTTACAAAGCTCTTCAAAGGCGCTCGGATTTCTAAATCTTCTGTTTCTGAAAAAAATTCTGACTTTTTTAGATATCTAGATTGCCAGGTTTTCTGGCTCTCTGGTTCTTAGATTGTCAGATTCTGAGATACTCGTCGACATCTCAGGATTTCAGGCTCTAAGCTCACGAACTCTTAAGGCTTTAGTTTTTTAGAATTAAAAAATCCATGCTTTTTTTTCGTTGTCAAATCGGAATCTACAACGTTTTACGAAAAATTTGGCTGTTCTCGTTGTTAGCGAACCTCTCAAAGTTTAAAATTTTTCTAAATTTTTGTGCGTCTTAGCGAAAAAAAATACAAAGAGTAAAATTTGTTCAAAATTCAATTTTGGGTAAGATTTATTAAGAACTTTTTTCCACGTGTTCAAGTGTCGTATTTTTCACGGAAATGCCCTTCTGAATTCTACAACGTTTTACGAAAGGTTTAAGCGCCTTTTTGAGTTTGCGTGCTTTATGTGTCAAATTCTCAGGTTTCTCACGATTCGAAGCTTTCAGGTTGTTAAATTTTGCAGTTTTTCATTTCTTAGATTCTTCGATTCTTCGATTTTTGTTACAGTTCTTTAGGTTTCAGGTTCTCAAGTCCTAGGTTGGATGCTCAACATATTTAAAAAAATTCAGTTCATTAAATAAAGTTTTGAGTTTTAGAATTCAAGCACCCAAACATTTAAGTTTATAAAACTTTCAAATTTCTAGATAATCCCACATTATGTTGTCAGGTTTTCACATTTTTAGGCTTGCATCGTCTCAAATTTCTTCTTCGGCCTTTGGGTTTTTGGAAGATTTTACGTTATCAACTTTTGAAGTTTCTAAAAGCTCTTTAAATTTCCAGATTCGTTCTGAAGCTCTTAGAATTTTCTTTTTCAATTTCTCGAATTTTTGGTTTCATAGGTTTGTGGATTTCTACATTCCCAAGTTTTCAGATTTCAGGTTTTAGGATTTTCAGAGTTCCAAATTGTTACGTTGATAGGCTCTAAAGTTACTTGATTTTTGTTTTTTAGGCTTTCAGCTTCACATGTTCTAAAGACTCCTAATATCTGCGACTTCTAGGCTTTGCCATTTCAATTTGCCATTTTCGAAGTCGAGTTAACACCGGATTCTTAGCATTTCGGACCCCAGAAACACGAAAACGAAGAGATATCAACGAAATCTCTTCCAATAGAAAAGTTGAAAAATCGTCGAAATCACCAAAATTTTGCCCTTTCGACGCAAAATGCAACTTTTCAAAATTTCAGATGGCGATAGCTCCGGAACTATAGGTTGTACGTGAATTCCCGTGGCACCCTTGGATTCCTTGTGAAATTCTACGTAAGATAGGACAAAATTAACCACTAGAAATGCAATAATAAAAGATTTATAGGGGTCCATAACTTTTCAAGGAATTTTTCGGACCCATATTTTGAAGCAATTTTTTTCGATGATAACACGATAAAATCCCGGGACTTTTTATGTCACCAAGTGGCTCCTGTAGAGTTCTATTAACATGCAGAAACTCATCCCGATATATCGAACGGTTCAAAAGTTATGAGGGAATTTCTAAAAATCAACAAATTTCCATCGATTCGGTGAGAAATTTTTTCGAAAAATTTTGCCTTTTCGAAGTCGAGTTAACACCGGATTCTTAGCATTTCGGACCCCAGAAACACAAAACGAAGAGATATCAACGAAATCTCTTCAAATAAAAAAGTTGAAAAATCGTCGAAAACACCAAAATTTTGCCCTTTCGACGCAAAATGCAACTTTTCAAAATTTCAGATGGCGATAGCTCCGGAACTATAGGTTGTACGTGAATTCCCGTGGCACCCTTGGATTCCTTGTGAAATTCTACGTAAGATAGGACAAAATTGACCACTAGAAATGCAATAATAAAAGATTTATAGGGGTCCATAACTTTTCAAGGAATTTTTCGGACCCATATTTTGAAGCAATTTTTTTCGATGATAACACGATAAAATCCCGGGACTTTTTATGTCACCAAGTGGCTCCTGTAGAGTTCTATTAACATGCAGAAACTCATCCCGATATATCGAACGGTTCAAAAGTTATGAGGGAATTTCTAAAAATCAACAAATTTCCATCGATTCGGTGAGAAATTTTTTCGAAAAATTTTGCCTTTTCGAAGTCGAGTTAACACCGGATTCTTAGCATTTCGGACCCCAGAAACACAAAACGAAGAGATATCAACGAAATCTCTTCAAATAAAAAAGTTGAAAAATCGTCGAAAACACCAAAATTTTGCCCTTTCGACGCAAAATGCAACTTTTCAAAATTTCAGATGGCGATAACTCCGGAACTATAGGTCGTACGTGAATTCCCGTGGCACCATTGGATTCCTCGTGAAATTCTACATAAAATAGGACAAAATTAACCGCCAGAAATGCAATAATAAATGATTTATAGGGGTCCATAACTTTTCAAGGAATTTTTCGGACCCATATTTTGAAGCAATTTTTTTCGATGATAACACGATAAAATCCCGGGACTTTTTATGTCACCAAGTAGCTCCCGTAGAGTTCTATTAACATGCAGAAACTCATCCCGATATATCGAACCTGGGAAAATTGCGAATCTAATAATTTATTTGAGAAGTAAAAATTTGAAACTTGGAAACCTAACAGTCTGAAGGCCAAGAGTCTATTTAATCATGAAACCAAAAACCAAAATCGTAAATTTTAACTCAACAAAATTGAAAGCTAAACTGTTTAAATCGAAGATTTAGATTTTTCCTTTCGACTGCTTACGTATTTTTTTTTTCTGACTACAAACGTTTTTAGAGTTCGGATTTTATATTGCACTACCGAATTTTTTGAGTTTTATAGCAGGTATCACGGTGGTTTAGATCGTTGTTTTTATTAAAAAATATTTTTAGATTTCAACAGTTTTCAGAATCGAATAAACGGACTTATCTGATCTGTATTGAGACAAAATGAAGACATTTAGATACTAAACCTGGAAATTTAATACAAAGAAAACATTCAAATTAATAATTTTAAGGTGTATTCACTATAAAAACTGAAGAAAAAATAAAAAATTGACCGATCAAAATAAAGAATAAAATAGACTAAATTTATAGTTTTGTTATTGTAAATATTACTCCTAGTAAACAAATGAATAAAGTCGTTTCTTTTTCAAACTATGAGATCATAATTTGGAAGTTTTTTGTTTCTAAAATATTTTAGTCAAATTATTTTCTATTAAAATTAAATTTAAGTGATGGCAGTTAGCACTAACAAAAATTTTTTATATGCAAATTTTGACATTTTTGTGCACCTGAAAACAAATTTAAATTTTAGGTATAATAACAAAAATTCCTTTCACCTATAAGCATTTTTCTGGAAACTGAATTTTAATACTTGTTTCATGCTAAATTTTCTTACTTTTCCACATTGAGAATATTCGTTCCAGGAACAGAGAACAACAGAGCCAAAACAAGTTTTCGCAACAACTGGGAGCTATTTATTTATCTTTTAAGTTATATAATCGATAACTGATTTCCTCCGTATAAAAAACTTCTCAAAACCCGTTCGCAAAATGTATGTAAATGAACACTAAAAATGTTGTAAAACAAGAAGCCACCAACAAATCAGTCTTCCTGAAGACTTATAAAATTAAAAAGTGTTTTCTATAGCCAGATGCACTCTCAATCTTATAACCACATAATTGCACGTGTTCACTTCGCTTGAAATAAATTTAAGTGTTGGAAAACGGTGAATGTAATAGTGCACCGTTTTTGAATGGACTTTGAGACCGAAACCTGGCACAGATGGTGTAAATTTATTTCTGACACTGACAGTTAAATTCTAATAGATTTTGTAAATTACGTTGAAACAAAAAAAACTGTCGGCGTAGGCAACGGAAAAACTCGGTGCTTTAATTGGTCAGCATTGTTAAACGTCGACAAATCTGTTCATTCTTTTTTCTGCGAGCTGTATTGTTTGAGGACTTCACGGAACTAGTTGGTGTTGGCGATTTCATAGTTGTTTTATTACTTGTAGTTTTTTCTGTTTTTTTTAAAATTTTTTTTTATTTTTGAAAACACGTTTTACTAATGTCCGAAACTTGATCCTTGACATTTACAACAGGGTTCCTATTAACCTAAAAAAGTACATAATTTTGCTTGTGTACAGCTAAATCGAATTCCTCCAATTCCACTCTTACCAACGTTAAATTATTTTTTTTTTACCTTCATTTGTTGAAGTCAGCGCCTCATTTTTTCCAAGGTCTGTGAAGTCTTTATGTTATACCACAAGTTATCTATAATTATACATTAAAATACATTGTTTATGCAATATTACCTGTTTATCCAGTCGCAAAAAGAGCAAAAATCCGGATCCGGATCTTTTCCATTGTCAAGTTCAAGCCTCTTCCCGCAAATTGTCACGAAATTACGCTTATGGCAAATTGCACCGATAAATCATTCGGATCCGGCGTCCACACAAACAAGTTTTTTGGCGACCTTGAACATTATTACCAACCTAACTATGTCGTCTTCTTACAGGTGACGGACCTGTACAAACAAATGAAGGACCAAAATCACCAAGCACCCACACGGTCGGTGAGCAGTGCTGCCAACCTCACCTCCTTGTGCGTCGACATATCACCAAGTTCTAGTAACTTTTTTGAGGTAAGTACAGGTGGTCGGAAATCTAGCGCCAACTTTTGGTTTCTTCCAGGTCTTGTATATTGGTAAAATCAAAGTATGGCAGAAGAAAGTTCCGGAGACCTTCATCGACGACGCTTTGGAAAAATTCAAAGCCCACGAGCTCGAAAAGTCAAAAGTGAAGATGTTGGGGAGTATCGGGAGACTAAAAAGTGAAGATTGTATCCGGAGAGGGTCTCATGATTCTACTAGTTCTGGAGACAGCGTCCAGTATCCTCCCGTTCTTCAGCGTTCCATGTCGTCGATTACGAACCTCTCTGTGAAAACCGCAGAAACCGAAGAAGAGAAAGAGAAGAATGCTCAATCTAGCGACAACGACTCTATCGGTAGTCTCAAAGAAGGTTCTGCTGTGGAAGTGGATGACCACAACCGCACCATGGTCTTGCAAGTAGACAGAACCGACTTAAGATTGATCAGTCCGGATAGAAAAGTCATTCTTTTGCACAAACAACACACAGATATAGCCACTTGTGTCCAAGGAATCCAGAAAATGGAGCATTTTGGCTTTATCTCTCGTGAAGGCCAGAGCTCTCATAACTTTGTTGGATACATCTTCAAGTGCGAGTCGTCTTCCATAGCCAGCGATGCTGTTGCAGGTAAGAAAAAATAAACGCCACAGGGATCTCTATGAGGGCCAGTGATGTTTATCCAATGATTCACGAAAATTCTAGCGACATTGGAGCGAGCAAGGTTTGGGCCAAGGTTTATTTCTACACATTATATTTTATTTTTAGAGAACAAATAAGTAACTCCATCATGTCATATACCGGGTGTCTCAACGTAAGGGTGTTTCGATTTTACCGCGGTGCCAAACAAAATGTGAGCCTTCTGGTTCAGTGATCGATTTTTCTAATATTACGAAAGAGTGACCTCGAAAGCTGCGAAATGTTAACGCTTTTTGCTCCTCCATCATTATTACATTTATATTTAACCCAAATTGGGTTTTTAATAGCTGCATTTAGATTTCTCCCCAAGGTGAATGCGGTGTCCTATTTTTTTGCACACTACAAATTGAGGTAGTCACGACATTATTGTCACTTCACACTTCTCAGACCGTGCAAATTAAGTGGAACTAATCGAATACGGTTTTACTTTTTACTTGAATTTTTAACTGTTTTCTAATCAATAAATTTTTACTTCGGTATTTAAATTGTTAACCTACAAGTGCCGTCAATATAAAAGACGTCAGCACTTCGATTGGTTTATTATTTTAATCATAAATTGAAATTAAGCGACTTTTATTAACTGCGTATCTACAATGATCCTAATTAGTTAATTTGAACTTAATTAAAACTTGGCCAACTTCTGCTTCATTGATTTCCTTCAGTTTTAAGTTTTTATTGCTAATTAAGAAATTAGCATGTGATTTATGCCTTGGTCGAAGCACATTAATTTATTTTTCATATTTTATATGCAGGACGGGAGTAATTATAAATCTAATTTGTTTTTCAATTAATCTGTAAAATGGATTAAGTAATTAAGAGGTGTCAGTTTTCCTTCATTTTTTTTGAAGGGAAGTGGATAACTTCGTTACTGTCCTAGATTTACAAAAAACGATGGCAAAAAAATGAAGCAAAAAGTTGATGTGTTTGCTTTAGCGGAGTTTGGTTCTGAATCCTTGAAATGGCAGGAGGTTTTAGAGAGTCAACCTGTATATTTTTGCTAAACGTTGTATCTCGTTTGTAAATGTTTGTTCATTAAGTTACCTCAGTCAAAGCATATTAATATTTGGCCAATGGCAAATATAGGTTTATGTCATAAAGTAACATTTATAAACCTCTTATTAACATATTATTTAATACTATATTGTTTATTATAAAAAACAACTCTATAGTTTTCCGCTGATAATAATTTATCAACTTTCTCTTATTCTCGTGTATTCGAAGATGTGGTGATACCATGTGATCGAAAGAAAAACGGCGTCTCGTAGGCCTTGTATATTTTATATATGTTGGTAGTTCTGCTATTAAATGTGAGGTTTCAGCAATGTCGTCTATTTCAATTAATGCTTAACCTTGAACTGCCACAATGGTGCAAATAAAACCCAGCACTGCCAACATAATTTTAAGCATTTCTTGCTACATTTTTTTCCTTTGTTATTTCTTCAAATTAAAGTTGACTATTTTAAAGAGAAACAGTGTTTATGTTTTTTTTAATGACAGTAATTTATCAACTTTCTCTTATTTTCGTCAATTCAAAAATGTCTATACCATGTGATCGAAAAACTTCGTCTCGTAGGCTTTACATTTTTTATTTATGTTGGTGGTGGTGTTTTTGAATTTGACATTTTAGCACAGTCATAGATAACAGTGATATCATTCTATGTCAGTTAATGTTTAATCTTGAACTGCCACGATGATGCAGATAAAAGACAGTGCTGCCAACATATTTTTAAAACTATTACTTTCTACATCTTTTGCTGTCAATATTTCCCCAAAAGGTAGGTATTTGCTGCATTAATTTCCTCAACTAGTTTAAAGAACAAACAGTTTCTATAGTTTTCTGGCGACAATAAATCATCAACTTTCTTCTATTCTTGTCAATCCGAAGATGTAGAGATACCATGTGATCGAAAAAAAAAACAACGTCTCGTAGACTTTGTATATTTTATACATGTTGGTGGCTCTGCTATAAAATTTGACATCTGTCGTGGGGAATTTGATTACAGTGACATCATTCTATTTCAATTAATGCTTAACCTTGAACTGCCACAATGGTGCGAATAAAACCCAGCACTGCCAACATAATTTTAAAGCCATTTCTTGCTACATTTTTGCCTTTATTATTTCCTCAAATTAAAGTTGACTATTTAAAAAAAAAACAGTGTCTATGGTTTTTTAATGACAGTAATTTATCAACTTTCCCTTATTCTCGTCAAATCAAAGATGTCTATACCATGTGATCGAAAAACTTCGTCTCGTAGGCTTTATATTTTTTATTTATGTTGGTGGTTGTGTTTTTGAATTTGACATTTCAGCACAGTCATAGATAACAGTGATATCATTCTATGACAGTTAATATTTTATTTTGAACTGCTACGATGATGCAGATAAAAGACAGTGCTGCCAACATATTTTCAAAACTATTACTTTCTAGATCTTTTGCTTTCAATATTTCCCCAAATTTAGGTAGGTGTTTGCTGCATTAATTTCCTCAACTATTTTAAAGAACAAACAGTTTCTATAGTTTTCTGGCGACAATAAATCATCAACTTTCTTCTATTCTTGTCAATCCGAAGATGTAGAGATACCATGTGATCGAAAAAAACAACGTCTCGTAGACTTTGTATATTTTATACATGTAGGTTATTACAGTGACACCATTCTATTTCAATTAATGTTTAACCTTGAACTGTCACAACAGTGCAGATAATAGGCAGTGATGCCAACATAATTTCAAAGCCATTTGTTACTACATTTTTTGCTTTCATAATTTCCCCAAATTAAAGTAGGTATTTGCTGCATTCATTTTACTTGACTAGTTTAAAAAATCTTTTCTATTGTTTTCCGGTGACAATAATTCATCAACTTTCTCTGATTCTCATTATTTCGATACCATGTGATCGAAAAAAAAAACCGGCGTTCCGCAGGCTCGGTATATTTTATATATGTTATGGGTCTGCTATTAAATTTGACATTTCAACACTGTCGTGGGGAATTTGATTACAGTGACATCATTCTATTTCAATTAATGCTTAACCTTGAACTGCCACGATGGTGTAAATAAAAGACAGTGCTGCCAACATAATTCCAAAGTTATTTTTTACTACATTTTTTGCTTTCAGTGTTTCCCCAATTTAAAGTAGGCATTCGCTGCGTTTATTTTACTTGACTAACTGAAAAAACAAACAGTATCTATGGTTTTTTGGTGACAATAACTAATCAACTTTCTCTTATTGATCTCAATTCGATACTATGTAATTAAAAAAAAGCTGAGTCTTGTAGACTTTGTAATTTTTATTTATGTTGGTTGCTATGCTTTCAAATTTGACATTTAAGCACAATAACAGTGACATCATTTTATGTTAGTAAAGCTTAACCATAAACTGTCAAAGACGTGTAGATTATAGGCAGAGCTACCAACACATAAGAACTTTCAATGCTATTTTTTATTGCATATTTTGCTTTCTTTTTTTTTCCCAAATTGAAGTACCTGCTGCATTTATTTTACTTAAAATTATCTGTTATTATTAGATTTTTCCAAATTTGAAGAACCATTTATTTTTAGAATTAGCATTAACGGAAAACAAAGAATGTTTTGTTTCTACCAGATAGTTAGATTTTTAATTTTGAGGGCCTATATGCATTGTACAAAAATGATAAAAGAAATAAAGTCAAACAGAACAAATATACAGGGGTCGCATTTAAAAAAATTATGGCTATTTGATTTTTTGAAAGTTATACGTAATGGTTCGTTTTTTTTTGGTATCTTGATATTGTATAGCGTGGTTCATAAGGTTCTACGAATATTGGACCTCTAATAGTCTTTAACATGGGAAAGCATAAAAATACCAACTTTTAAGAAAGCAGGCTTTGAATCTTTTACTTTTACTTTAGTTGAATTTATTTGTCTAGTAAATAGTTTAGGACGGGACAAAAATCCTGATAAACACGTTAAAAAAATGACAGAGTTTGTCTTGAGGTCAGTTCTGTGGTTTTCGTCGTGAAGGTGACATTTAAAGACAATAAAACGACCCATTTTACGAACTTAGAATACTTTTTGTTGCAGTTGTTCAGGTAGGTTTCATTAGTTTATAATTATAGGAAACACAGTGTTATTTCCAGACCTTAATGTTTATTTTTACATGGTTTGTTGATGCGAAATTACATGTTAGTTAGACTTCGTGTCAGATTTTTTGATTGAAATTAATTTGGTTATTTTGTCAACAACTTCAAACGGCATAGGGGGATAAGATTGCTAAGATTGCCTCCAGAGCATATCTCTACGGTACTTCTACGGTGTATTTGTACAACAGTAATTCGATTCTGAAGTTTTTACATCTCAAGGTCAACTATATTTTGAATAATAAGGAAAAAAGCAAAAAACAATAAAACTCTTTTATAGGCTGTACCGATTGAATAAATTTTTTATGACAATCTAATGTCTACAGAGACACTTTTTTGATAAGTGTATAGCTTTCCATTTTCACAGATTTTTTTTTATTTTTTTTTCCCTTACTTTTACCATTAATATAAGCATGTATGATATTATTGTTATTTATTATTATTATAGTTATTATTATACTATAATATTAATATTATACACAATAAAAAATATGGCAATTTATAATGTCTATAGTAAAAAATTTTTTAACAAAAATACATAAAATATATTATTTTTAATTTTTTATAAATGCACAGGTATACAGTTAAAAAAATAGTAAAAGAGTGTCTCTGTGGATATTGCCACAATTTTTTTATTGAAATCGATATGGCCTATAAAAAAATAAAAAAATGTTTTTCTTTTTTCATTGACATTCAAAATCTAGTTGACCGTGAGATGCAAAAACTTAAAAATGAGAGTACAGTTATAGTACAAAAACACCTTTAGGTCGCTAATGTGGAAAGAAACATTGGTTAAATGAGTATTTTTGAAAAATTGCACAGTTTGTGAGTTCGATTGTGCATTTTTTTTAAAGTTAAACTAAAAAAAATTACGGTGTTTGACGTAGTTTAACGAACTTTGTGAATCACCCTTTATTTTTTGAGGGGAGAACAGAGAGGAATAGAATGTGGGGCCGTTGCCAGAGTTCATTATTACATTTTTGTTTTTCAGTGTTTTTACACTGAATTTGCATTTATTTACATTTTTATCAACCCGAGGCAGGACTGTTCTACGCGATAGTTTTATTCAGAAATATGTCAAATAACACTTTTTTCTCAAATTTACTAATTTGAATACGAGCGACTTGTTTTTTTTTAATTCATTTGTTTTTTTCAAATTTGATATATTTCATGAATGCCTGATTTATTAGCTTTGCCTTGTCTTTCAGATTACAGAGACTTTGACTTGGTCTTTAAGTGAACACCATTTTCAGATACATACTCAGGAACCTGCTTTCTGGTTCCTTAGTGACCGAAGGTGAAAAATCATTGACAAATTTCCTTAATAAAAATTTTATTAACTAGGGTCGAAACCATTACATCTCGCTGCTTCTTTGGTTGTTTGTCGTTTTTTTATTAAATTTAAATTTATTTAATAGGAAATTTTAATGTTTACGGACCGTTTACGAACCCGTTTAGGTTCGTTATCTTGTGTTGGGAAAAATGATGGAAGTCTGAGGTGATGTAGCGAAGCGTACTTGTTTCTTTACGATATACTTCAACTCTAGCCTATCTATCACAAATGGTCAGAAAACGATTAAAGTTTTTTTTTCAAATCGGTTCATGAATAGGAATCTCGGATAAAAATGGGGTCTTTAACTTTTTACCTCTTTTAACGCCGTATTGCAACTTCTCAGCATACTGTTTAGTTTTTTTCTGAGCCTTATTTCTCTTATTCTTTCTAGCACTTTCTGTTATTCTTGTTAGCGTTTTTTCTATGTAATTTGGCGATTTTCTTATATTTCTTTTTTTGTATAGTGATTATAGCTCTATTACAGGTTAGTAATTTCTCTCTCACATTGTCCTGTCTATATTGACTCTCACAACTTTCACATTAGTTTACTCATACATTTTAGATAATCTTTGCTAGCTTTTGTTTTCTTCTATTCTTTCACCATTATCTTTAATTAAAAAATATATTGAAAAACCCCTACACCAAACACACACTTTTAAAACACACTAACATATGTTTCGGTATCCATGATACCATCATCAGAGTGATGATTAAACTTATCTACCCTTAAAAACTAATTACTTATATACTAGTTACCTATACCACTTTTTGGGTGGTATTTAACAATCTAAAGAGGGGAGAAGAGGGGATGGGACCATTATCGGCGTTCATAACAAAGGGCTTATTCTTAATTATTTCTAGACTTTCGTAAACGTCTAGAAATTTACAATTGTTTACATTCCTAACTAATTTTAAACAACTTTCATCTATACGATGATGTTTGTCAAAAATATGTTGAGCAACACTGGATTTTTCAACCCTGCCATATTTGGCGTGAGCTACATGTTCTTTGAACCTTGTCAAAATTGACCTCCTTGTTTGCCCAATATATTTTTGCTCACAGTTCTTACATTTAATTTCATAAATACCCGACTTTTCTTTGGGCCCTACTTTATCTTTCGGGTTGCCGAGAAGACATTGGAGGTTTAATCCAGAGGTGTAAACCACCTTTAGATCGATACCCTGGAACACTTTTTCCAGCCCCTTTGTCACTGAAGGTGTATAAGGGATCATGGCAAATCTTGTCTTTTCTGGCATTGAATCACGAAAAGTCGAGGATTCTGAAATTGATTTCTTACGTTCTAATTTGGACACTAACCTGTTGACAATTCTAGGGTCAAAACCATTACACCTGGCTGCATTTTTGATTGTTGTCAATTCCTTGTTGAATCTAGTCCGTGTTAGTGGAAAATTTACTAACCTGTGGACTAAGAAGTTGAAACTCGCCATCTTATGTTGAGGACAATGATGTGAGTCTTCTGTAATGTAGCGAAGTGTACTGGTCTCTTTTCTATAAATATCAAATTCTAATTTATCTTTATTTCTAATTACAAGAGTGTCTAAAAAGGGTAGTTTACCGTTGTGCTCTATTTCACATGTGAATTTTATGGTGTTAAACCTATTATTAATTAACTTTTAGAAGTCGTCAATGCTAGACTTGTTTGTGTCGAAAATGTCAGTCTACATACCTTAACCATACTCTGGGAAAATACTCAAGCTCATTCTCAAGATCCTTTTCAAAACGGCTCATGAAAAGGTCAGCTATGAAAGGTGACAAGGAGTTACCCATCGCCGTACCTTCATGCTGTTGGAAAAATTCCGCGTTGAATTGAAAAATGTTCTGCTTCATGCAGAGTTCCGTCAGTTGAATATATTCTTTGATAACTTGTTGACTGAGGTTGTTTTCAGTCAACAGATTTTCTAAGTAAATTAAGGTTTGTGGAACCGGAACACTAGGAAATAAAGAACTTACATCAAATGAGACCAATAACTCACCAGTTTTAAGCTTAATGTTCTTGAGTTTCTGAATGAATTCCATCGAATTCTTGATTGAAAAGCTGGGTTGCTTAACTGGTAGGTTATTGAATTCATTGGTTAACCATTTGGAAATATTCGAAGTCGGTGCGTTAATGGATGATACAATAGGCCTCACCGACTTCCCCGGTTTATGGATTTTGGGGAGGCAATACAATTTGGGGATGACCGGGTTGGATACATTAAGTCTAAATTTTAATTGCGGGGTAACAAGGTTGTTGCATGACTTAACAGTGGACTGGACTTCTCTTACCATTTTGGATAAAGGATTTTTAATGATTTTTTGATAAGGACCACTTTTGATGAGGTTGTTCACCCTATCAAAGTAGTACTTTTATCTAAAATAACAACCTTGTTTCCTTTGTCAGCTTTTAAATAAATGCAATCTTTCTGACGTAAACTTTTAATAGTATTCATGTCCACGTTTGACTGAGAAGAAAGAGATCTGGCTAAGTTTTTGGAAATTTGTTGTCTACAGGCTTCCCTCACGAATTGTTTCGTAGGTTCATTGAAATGCTGAATAGATGACTCTATCCCCGCAATGACCTCTTCAACATTTCTCGAGGGAGACTGTACACAAAATTTCAAGTCTTTGTTGAGCAAATCAAGTTCGTTACTATTAAATGTTTGCGTAGAATGATTTTCAACAATGTTTGTGACCTCCTGAGGAACTTGTTCTTTGTCGATTGGCAAAAGTTTGTTGAGTTTTCTAAGAAGAGAGAATCTCTTTTTCTGGACTTTACAAGAAATTGAAATAAACATTCTTCTCTGGAAGTCACACCATTGTTGATATCCTAAGCTATCTAAATTTAGGGTTAACTGTTTCCAGAGGTTGTAGGACTGTATTTCAAGTCTACTCCTCTTGGAGTAAAGATACTGCATTTCCGAAAGCAACCACTTTTCTTTTGCAAGGTAAATTATCTTCTTGCTATTTTTACAATTGACTGAAACATTAACCTTCATGAATTTTGGAAAGACTTTGTGGTTTTTACAATTTATATAATTTTATATTTATATATTTATATTTTTTAATCTTAAAAACACCAAGTGATCAAGAATAGATCTATTATCTTTAATGTTTTTTACTGTGTGTATTTCTTTCCATGTCTTCATTTTAATATAATGAAAAGTAAAGTTCGTCACCAAAAATACTAGGATTAATTTATTTTAAATAAACATGAAACTAATTACTAGTCTAGAAAATGTATTAAGAATAATCATCATGTGAATCGTCATTGTTTTTCCAAAAATTTGTCTATCATCCTAAAACCTTGGATTTTCTCCCACGATATCGTTCATTCTTTCTCGAACAAAACAGGCAAAAACTATTTTAATATCTACAATTTTGAAAAGTGGAAAACGCATTGACGAGACTTTTCTATTGTACTTGTAGAGATATTTTTCTTGGTGTGGTCGGAAGTTCTCAGATTTTTTTGGCATCACCGCCTCGACAGCAGTTGCAGTTTTTCTTCTTATTTTATTATTCCTTCTTATTTTTTACATAGTTAAAAAGGTTCATGGTTGCATGTACAGTAAATAAAACAATTAGCGTATACAAATTCTTGACCTTTAGCGTCATAAATTCATAAAAGTCCAAATGTCATGATTGTATTCTCGAAACTATTTTGGCAGTTGAGTTGTACAAGGCTCGGGCCAAAGTTTATTTCTATTCATCTTATTCTAACTCTAAATGTCTTTCTATTTTTAAAAACAACTAAAATAAGCTTCTTATTTAGATAATTATTAGTACTTTTGTGGAGTTTCTTTCTTGCGTTCGGACTTTCCGTAAAGATAAAAGGCGCGTCGATATTTGTGACATTACGATATCTAGAAAGTTGAGGAAATATTTGAAGCTAACTCGCCGAAAACTCTCTTTCAGTACTCGTGGGTGGAATTTTTGCACTCGCCTGATGGTCTCGTTTGTTGACGTTTTAAGTTTATCAATAATTCCATGAATTATTATGATGATCTGTAATTTAATAAAAGTTCTTCGAGATTTTGGGCCCATTTTGGTTATTACTTATTACTATCAACTTACCATACCAGATCCGTAGCGCCAAAAAGTTATACAATACACGATAGTTAGGCGCTTTTGAACAGACCTTGAAAATTAATAGAAGTTGATTCTTTGACTTAAATCTTTTTTCGACTTAAAACTTAATCGAATGATTTTTTTTTCATATTTGATAAAATTCCATTTAAAAAAAAAATTAGCTACATTTTTTTAATGTTTAATGGACGTACTGATTCGACTTTAGTTAGTTATTTATAGAGTTTGACGCACTCGTATTTACCCATGTCTAGTATAACAATTTTTCTGAAAATGCTGTGTACGTAGCCTATCATATAAATATACTTTTTTCCACTACTAGCTATGAAGTTGACCATTATTGCGTGTTCTAGCCAACTGAGAAGTTGAATTTCTATACTAGTGGTTAATAATTTTTTCTATTATTAACCTAGGTTAATAATGGACAAATTCAAATGTTTTGAGAATATAGAGATAGTTAGTTGTTTAAATTTTGTATACCCAGGAGATTGTCTTTAACGTATTTGCTACTTGAAATTACATAACACGATAAAGTTATTTGAATAAAAATGTCATTAATTTAAAATTCGCGCTCAATCTAAAATCTGATGACATCCCGTAACCGTAACCACCGATCAGAGGAACTACAACATGGCTGAATACGGAGCCAGATAGAGCTGGAGCGTTGTTATGTCAGAAAACTATCTAAACTACAGAACTTTATTTAAACAAGTACATACCCATATTCAAAAAAACGCCCAAACACGATAATTACAAACGTTGTTTGAAAATAAGTTTTACTAGTGGAAATGTCAATCTGCATCAGACTACTTGATTTTTGTTTTATTAGTGGAAAGACGAATTTGCATTCTTGTTCTATTTGATTGTTACCAAAAAAATATTTTATCTTTAATTTTTGCCTTA
This sequence comes from Cynaeus angustus, assembly GCA_030157275.1. Lineage (NCBI taxonomy): Eukaryota > Metazoa > Arthropoda > Insecta > Coleoptera > Tenebrionidae > Cynaeus > Cynaeus angustus. The sequence goes on from CM058065.1 coordinate 14,165,465, forward strand.
AATTTGGCTAGTAGTGGAAAAAATAGTATATACACCACGGTGGTGGAGACATTTATAGGCCTCGAACATTATTCCGCTCGGGGCAAAGCTCCTAGCGAAATAATCTTGGTGCTCGGTCAAAAATAATAGTCTTCACCACCTTGGTGTATAATATACTATTTTTGTTGCTTGGTCGAATTAAAAATAGCGTTTTGTAGACATTACACTTTTTCTGTGTGTTAGTAGAAACTTTTCATTTTGACATTTTGGAACTGTCAAATGAAACAATGACATGAACGCATATTTTATCTGTCGAGCCACCAAACGGTGTACCACAAGGAACCATCTTATGCCCTCTTCTATTTTAAACTACTGCAAAACCATAGAATACACACATTTTAGTCTTCTTTTCCGACCAAAGAGACTCTTTTTGCTTCTAGAACCAAAACATTGCTAATTTCATAAATTTGACATTTGGGGCTTCACAGGAATTAATATTTTGTATCGTCAGAGAGGAGATTTTGTTTTTATCTTTCTCTATCATATATACTCTTGACTTTATTTCTTTTCTCAAAAATGTTAACCATTATAAATGTTTTTGAGCGTCTCTTTGACAAATGTTTACTTTACGGACTCTTTTACGGCCGTAATAATGAGTCTTATGGACTCATTTGTTAAAACATATTTTGCGAACTCAAGGACTTTTTTACGGCCGCAACTATGAATTTTATGGACTCGTCAGTCAAAATATCTTTCGTTTTGTTAGTTTTTTTTGAAATTGCTCAAAAAATATTTCTGCTGTAAAGATATTTTTTGTCGTAGTTTTTGCTTCGGTCTTTTTATAAATTTATTCTTGTTACGTAAATATTTATTTTCCTATTAAAGACTTCGTTTTATTTTTTTCAAGATCAAGATTTTTTTCATAAATTCTTAAGAATTTTTATTCTTTTTGGGAGTTTTGAAAAAAGGTTAATGTCTTTTTGGAACGCATAAATAGGTTTCCTGCGAATCCAAAGGGGCCTCTATTTTTCCAAAACGGTCCAATATTTTAAGAATTCTAAATTTTCAGATTATAAAAACTGTTCTCAAAATAAAAAACTATACCACAAGGAACTATCTTAAGACTTTTTAATCCTTTAAACTTTTTAATCTACAGCAAAAACGTCAGAACGAAACACATTTTTGTCTTCTTTGCCCACCTAAGAGGATTTCTTGTTTCTAGAACCAAAACACTGCTAATTTCTTCATTCACTGATTACGATCATAAATTTGACATTTGATTATTATAAGTTTTTGTGCTTCACTGGAATCAATATTTTTTATCGTCATAGAGGAGATTCTGTTTTTATCTTTCTCCACCATATACAGAATATACACTCTTGACTTTATTTCTTTTCTCAAAAATCTTAACCATTATAAATGTTTTTTTGAACGACCCCTTGACAAATGTTTACTTTACGGACTCTTTTACGGCCGTAAAAATGCGTCTTATGGACTCATCTGTTAAAACATATTTTGTGGATTCAAGCACTTTTTTACGCCCTAAAGGTCAATTTTATGGACCCATCTGGCAAAATATCTTTCGTTTTGTTAGTTTTTTGTAATTGCTCAAAAAATATTTTTGCTTTAAACATGTTTTTTCGCGATCAAAATTTTCATGAATTTTTAAGAATTTTGAGTATTTTTGGAAATCTTGAAAGCCATATGGGCCTCAGTTTTTCAAAAAAGGTCCGATATTTTAAGAATTCTAAACTTTGATATTATAAAAACTGTTCTAAAAAAAATTGTACCACAAGGAACCATCTTATGACCTCTTCTATTTCAATTTCTATTTCTATTTCAACAAAAACCATAGAAGGCACACATTTATGTCTTCTTTGCTTTTCAAAAAGAATCTCCTTGCTTCTAGATCAAACCTTATTGCTAATTTCTTCGTTTTTTTTTCCAGCGATCACTCAAGCTTTCGGCAGCGCCGAATCTCGCCCACGCCCCACGATAACTTCCTGCGACCACTGCCCCATGGTTTGGTTCCACAAACTCTGCACAGAAATCGAAAGAATGTCCGATCGGAAAACCCAAGCTGCCATCTTAAGACGCCTCGACGAGCTCGATTACGAAGAGCAGAACACAATCTTGACAAAATTCAAAGGTGCTGAAACAGACTCGGTCCGGGAACAAAACGAATTCTTGATGATGCTCTTGAGGGCTCACTGCGAGATGAAACAGGGGCGCCACGTCCACGACACTGCGGAAAATCGCTCAGAATTTTTGAATCAGTATCTTGGAGGAGCTACCATCTTCATGAAGGCAAAGAGGTCGCTAACGAATTCGTTTGAGATGTTGAAGAGAAAAGCGTCGAAGGATGATTTTGGGGCGACTTTGAGGGAGATGAATCTGCCGATCACGTCGTTGAATAGAGTAAGAGGAAGAGATTTTTAGGGGGTTTATTGATTTGGTTGGTTTCTAGGAGAGTTCGCCTCACTCGCCGACTATTGAGGTGTCCGATCGTGAATCTGAAGGAACTAGATCAAGATCGTCGACTATTGGGTCGCAGAATGACCTCAAAGACACCCATTTGGGGGTCCATGAACACCATAAGTCTTCAGTGTCACCGGATAGGAGTGTCACGACTCCGGAGAAAGGACCCAAGTCGCCCATGCTGGACATGTAAGAATCCCAAACTTATAACACATTTTTTCTTGCTCTTTTTATTACACTAAAAAATTCATGTGCGGAACACCACAAAGTTTTGTCAGCAAATTGTTGACGCGCGTTTCGGCAGTAAAGCTACCACCATCAGAACGATGATTAATTTTTTAGAATTCAAAAATAACTTTAACACTACGAATATTTAGGATTTTTTGATTCTTCCAGTATTTTCAAAAGGTTTAGAGCCTTTGAAATCAAAAATTTTTGAAACTTTGCAAAAACTTTTAGAAGTTCAATAACGGTTAAAGAATTCTAATTTTTTAAGAAGACTGAGAGCAACAAAAATTGTTTAGACTATTGTTATAAAAAAAAATCAAATTTTTTGAATCTTTGAATTGAATTTTTTTTAAATACTCCAAAGAATGTATTATAATTTTTTTCAATTTTTTATTGAATCTGAATTTATTTGAGGAAAAATTTGAAAGTCTGTCAACCAAAAAGTTAAAGCTCGCCATCTTGTGTTGAGGATAATGATGGAAGTGTGAGGTGATGTAGCGAAGCGTACTTGTTTCTTTACAATATACATCAAATTCTAGTCTATCTCTGTGTCTAAAGATGGTAGATAACTGTCTTTCTTCATTTCGCAGGTGAATTTACTTGTTGTAAAATTGAAAAAAGAACTTAAAATTAAATTTTAAAATTTATAGTTTTTTAACTCATATTTTTAGATATTTTGAACTTTTCGTATTAAATTTTTGATTTTAAGATTTATTATTACAAATTAGAAAATTATGAGATCTTGACTTTAATTTTGAAATTAGAAAGATTTTTTACAACTTTTTGGTACCTTTATTTGTCATGTTTACGTTTGTTCTTCCTCTTAAAAATTCGAATTTTTAAAAGTTTTGTTATTTAGAGCTTGTCAGTTTTCTAATATGTTAAAAGCAAAATTTACAGACTAAAAACAGTATAAACACTCTGTTGCTTGATTTTTGAAGAGTACACAAATTTTTTGAAAGCAAGTACACAATTTTCAATTTTATTTTTATCAAATTTTTAATTTTTATTGACTTAAATTTTTTAGTGTACGACAGTTTGTTTGAAGTTTCGAGAATTTAAATGCACTTTTGAAATATCGACAATTTCAAATTTTAAAAAAATTATCATTATTTGATGGTATTTTAAAAAACTTTATTACTATGAATGTTTCCGATTTCTGGATTCTTCCCGCATCTTTGAAAAGTTTAGAGCCTTTCAAATCAAAATTTTTTGGAACTTTGCAAAAACCTCTAGAAATTTAAAAACGGTTATAATTTCTATTTTTTTTAACAAAAAATGTTTGGGCTATTATTATTAAATTATATTTTAATTTTCTTTAATCTTTGAATTGAATTTTTTTAAAATACTTGAATGAATGTAGATTTTTCAATTTTTTATTAAATCTGAATTTGTCTATGAAAAAATTTAAACATCTGTAGATCAAAAAGTTGAGGCTCGCCATCTTATGTTGAGGACAATGATAGAAGTCTGAGGTGATGTTGCGAAGCGTACTTGTTTTTTTACCATACTCATCAAACTCTAATCTATCTCTATAGCTAATCACAAATGTGTCAAATTTTAAAATTTATAGTTTTTTTTTAATTATATATTTTTAAATTCTTGGATTTTAAGATTTATTACTACAAATTAGAAGATTATGAGATCTTAAAATCGTCAGTACTTAAAAAGGTTATATGAAAGATTTTTTGTGATTTTTTTGTGACTCAAATATTATATTTTTGAACCTGAGATTTCTAATCAAGCAACCAGGCACTGAATTATAAGTATTAAATTTAATTTTGGAATTGTAAGGATTTTTACAATTTTTTAGTACCTTTATATATCAATATTTACTTTTTTTCTTTTAGATAATTTTGTCATTATTTTTTGAAATTTTAAAATAACTTCGACACTACAAATACTTAGGATTTTTGGATTTATCCAGCACCTTAGAAAGATTTAGAACCTTGAAAATCAAAATTTTTTTACCCTTAGGTTATAATTAAAATTACAAAATAAACAAGTTTCTTGAATCTTTGAATTATTTTTTTTAAATACATTGAGGAATGTAAATTTTTCAATTCTTTAGTGAATTTGAATTAGTGTAAGGGAAAATTTAAGCGTTTGTGAACCAAAAAGTTAAGGCTCGCCATCTTGTGTTCCGGACAATGATGGAAGTCTGAGGTGATGTAGCGAAGCGTACTTGTTTTTTTACAATATACATCAAATTCAAATCTATCTCTATATCTAATCACAAGTGCGTCTAAAAATGGTAGTAGAAACGCTTGGAAATACAGAACTTACATCAAATAAAACTAATAACTTATTATACAAATGCTTGAAATTTATGGAAAATATACAAAGAAAACCAAAACATATGTAAATACATGCAATTGAATCTTTAAATTTTTAAACTTAAATTTTTAGTTTCTTCAGTTCGTTCCAGTTCTTTACCAAATTTAGATTTAAATTCATGTAAAAATTTTAATTTGTTTGTGGTTGGTATTCCTTAACTTGTTTCAATTCTTCGTATGCTTAATATTTCTTAAATTTCACAAGTAGGCTATGCAAATCTTCTACATTTTTTAAGTCCTGAAATTTTTGCATTATTTTAGAGCTTTGAATTCTTTGAATTTTCAAAATTTTCTGTATTCTTGAAATTTTATAGACTTCATTTATGTACATTCTTTAGATTATTTTTTTAAATCAAATTTTGAATTTTTTGGATGTTTTTGAAGTGTTTTACATTTTTTGTATCTCTTGGATTCTTTGGACGGGTTGGGCTCTTTAAATTTCTTATTCTTTAGATTTTGTAGGTTCTTGTTTGTAGTTCTTGCAATCTGTCAATTGTTCGACTACTTTAGACGACTTGAATCTTCGAAATCAAATTTCAAAATTCATAGTTTTTACAAGATATTTTGAAAATTTTCCTGTAAACTTCTTAGAGTTTAAGATTTAGTATTACATATTAGAGGACAATAAAGTCAAGGCTCGTTATCGTATGTTGAGGACAATACTGGAAGTCTGAGGTGATGTAGCGAAGCGTACTTGTTTCTTTGCGAACCGAATGTTTTTGATTTTGTTAATAAATTCAAGTGAATTTTGACTGCTACACTTGGTTGGTTCTTGGGTGGATATTAAATTCATCTTTGCTGTCGAAACGCGTGTTAGCAATTTTTTGCCAATTTTTTTTCTTGTGGGGTTTTTAAAAAATGTTGTGAAAATTAAGTGAGATCCAAGAAAATTCATACTTTTTTTTGTAGATTTATGAAGGTCGGCAGCAGCCCCAAATCGATGACCTCCGAAGACGGTTCGCTCAAACTAGACTCCGGTTCTTGGCGCCAAGCCATCTTCAAACGTGTCATCACTCCCAACAAAGCAGAGCAACAAACCGAGACGAAAAAACATACTAAGGAAGAACTAAGAGAGTTGTGGAAGAAGGCGATTTACCAAGCGATCCTCTTAGTCCGAATGGAGAAGGAAAACGCTCGACTGAAGGCAGAACAGGAAGAATCAGCTGTGAAGAGGATAAAGCTCGAGTACGACGAAATGAAGCCTCTACAGAGGGAAGTCGTGGAGGTCTGGGAGATGTTGACCAACAAAGAAACGAGGATGAAATGTGACCACCAGATGTTGCTCAATGCAATCAGACAAGGCGTTCCTCGCGGCAAACGCGGCGAAGTCTGGCAATTTCTCGCCGAGCAACACAACATGAAGTGTGCCCCGTTCGACGCCTCCAACTTCCCCAACTTTGGGGTTCCTTACGAACAGCTTCTTAAGCAGCTAACCTCGCACCAGCACGCTATTTTGATAGATTTGGGGCGTACGTTCCCGAACCATTCGTACTTCAGCAGTCCTCTTGGTCCCGGGCAACTCGCTCTTTTTAATCTTCTGAAAGCTTACTCTCTTTTGGACTCAGAAATGGGCTACTGTCAAGGATTAAGTTTTGTTGCAGGGGTGCTTCTTTTACACGTAAGTTTGAAGGAGAGGAACTTCTATGGTTTAACTTATTTCTTGCAGATGGAAGAGTCGCACGCTTTCATGTTGCTGAAACATTTAATGTTCAGAAGAGAAATGCGTTTGCAGTATTTGCCCGACATGGTGGGACTGCAGGTCAAGTTGTACCAACTGTCGAGATTGCTCCACGACCAGTTACCGGATCTCTATAATCATTTTGATTTGTATGAAGTGGCGCCGACTTTGTATGCTGCTCCGTGGTTGTTGACAATTTTTGCGTCGCAGTTTCCACTGGGTTTTGTTACAAGAGTTTTTGGTAAGTTTTTCTATTATCCAACAGGGCTACCAACAAACTCTTAAATTTCATTTCGTTCCATATCACTTTTCTTAACGTAAAGTATCTAAAATAGATCTCCAAAGAACTTTTTGCTAACCTGATTTTTTTTTTAACACATTCAAGCTTATTTCTATCAAGAGTTATTGTAGATCGTAACTCAACTACAGTTTTAAATTTATTAAAATTTTCATAAGGTTTTTAGGAGAACTAACCTTAAAATGAAATGACAGATTCTAAGATCGAAAGTTTTTAGAATACAAATTTATTTAGGGTAGGCTTTGAAAAACAAAACTACTGAAAACATATGTCGTAATTGGATTAATAAATGTCAATTGAACTGTCATTATAAATCTTTGCTTTTCCTTAATTGCGGCTAAAATGGTTTTTACAAGTGAACAAAAAACTTTTGTAATTGTATTTTCGCAATTTACACAAGATCACAACGGCGAATGGAGGTACGAAAACGAAACGTGATTTTAATAATTACGATGTATGTCTTGAAAAATTTTGTTTTGCACAGCCTACTCTAAATAAAAATTTTGTGGATCATGCGGTATATACACTGTGAGGAAAAAATATTGATTTCTAGTAACGAGGAAATGCTGCATTTTTTAAAATCGACAACGTTAGAAAATCATTCACTATTGGGAAATACTTTATTTTCGAAAATTAACTATTGTAAACAAAAAATCCAACAAATTTTATAATAATATGATATATAAATGCATGAAGTATATGTAAAGAAAAAAAAAATATATTCGAATGCAAGGAAAATAATTTTTAGAGAGATTTAAATTTCTTGTATTTTTTTATATTATTTGTGTTCTTTGAGCTCTTCATTTTTTTTACATTTTTGTGGAATTTAGATTCTTTGTTTGAAAAATATTTCTTGAATTTCACATTTTTCTACATTTTTTATTTCTTTAAATTTTGGATTTTCTGCATTATTTTAAAGCTTTGATTTCTTTGAATTTTTAAAATTTTTCACGTGTACATTTTTTAGTTTTTTTAAAAACTTTAGATTCTCAATTTTTTGACTTACATTATCATTCTAGCATTTCTAATCGAAAAATTGAGCACTGATTTGAAATTATTAAATTTAATTTTAAACTTAATTTTGATTATTAAATTTAATTTTAAACTTAATTTTGTTTTTTTTTACAATTTTGTGGTACTTTTATATATCATATTTATATATTATATATTTATCATTAAAAATTGCATTTTCAAAAGTTTTCCAATTTAGAGGTTGACATTTTTTTTTATTATTTTAAAAATTATTTTTTCGGGACCAAAAACAATATAAACCGTCCGTTGCTTGATTTTTAAAGTGTGCACAATTTTTTCGAAAACGAGTCTACAATTTCCAAATTTTTAGTTTATTCAATTTTTATTAACTTTTTTATTTTTGAAGGTCTATGAAAGTTTTGAGAAATTTTGAAAAATTAAATGCAATTAAATTAAATGAACCTTAAAAATCGACAATTTGAAGTTTATATTTTTTAATTATTATTATTATTATTATTTTATTTTAATTTTGACGTAATTTTTTGGAATTTTTAAATTATTTTAACATTACGAATTTTGAGGATCTCTGGATTTTTCTAGCATCTTCAAAAACCTTGTGAATTTTTTAAAAAATTTAAAAACGTTTACAATTTCCTATTTTTTTTAGTTTTTTAGCTGAGAATATAAAGAAATGTTAAAATTACTAAATTTGTTTCTTGAATCTTTAAATTGAATTTTTTTACAATTCTTTGAAGAATGTATTATAATAGTGTTGTACCAGAAAATTGAAAAGTCTGTGGAACAAAAAGTTAAGGTTCATTATCTCATGTTGAGGACAATGATGGAAGTCTGAGGTGATGTAGCGAAGCGTACTTATTACTATCCCTATGTCTAATCAAAAGTGTGTCTAAAAATGATAGTTTATTGTCTTTCTCTATTACGCAGATGAATTTAATCGTTGCTAAAAGTTTCTTCAATTTTTGAATTTTTTTTTCGAAAATGGTTTAAATTAACATTTTCTTAATTTAAAAACTAATTGAAGCTTCTAAGAGCTGGCATATATTTTGCTCAAATTTAAGATTCCTGCGTTTCTTGGAAGTATTTGGAATTTTTTTAAAATTTTAATATTGTACAAAATTATTTTTAATCACTTTATTTTATACTTGAAGTGACGTTATGAGCGTTAACGACGGTAGTGACACTCTAGTTTTGAGGTTATGATGATTTTTTTTAAACGAAAGAAAAAATTATAATTGTGACAGTGAACTTAATATTTAACCACAATAAAAAGTTCGATTCTGCATTTATTTTTCTCTAGCATACTAACTCCCAACTCTGAATTTTTCATTGTAGCTTCAAATTAAACATATTTGTTCTCAATGCCTTTATTTTTAGTCGCCTTTTTGTAGCCCATTTTATTAAAAATATATAGCACTGCAAATACTTTTTTGGGCAACTACTCGATAATCGTTTAATTTACGGACTCTTTGGCGGTCTTAAAAATGAATTTTATGGACTTATCTGTTAAAATGTATTGGGGGTGAACCCCAATTTCTCACATTTTACAGCCTTGTTACATAAATACTTATTTCTCTATTTAAAAGTCTGTTTTCATCAATTTTTTTCTTGGAAATATTTTGAAAATAAAAATTATAAACTTTAAGTGCTCAAAATTGCTGAAACGTTGAAAAATTTCTGAACTACAGTAAAAATTTTCAGTTGAAGCGAAAAATAACTTGACTAAATCTTCATATATTTTTTAATTATAGATAATGTTGATTTCCCTGCTAGCTACACATTTTTGTAAAAAATTATGGATACGCCAGAGTACAAAGTAAAAAATCATCCCCAAAAAGGCAGTAAATACAATAGCTATTTATGTAACGAGGGCGTAAAGACAATATTTTTTCAGAGCCCGACGTTTTAAGGACGCGCACAGCGTCTTTACAGCAAAAGTGAGCCACCATAAGAAACTAACAAATAGATCCAGAATGTATAAAACTGAGATTTAGTCCGTAATGTATATTTTGACAGATAAGTCCATAAAGTTCATCTTTACGGCCTCAAACGAGCCTTAGAGTCAGTTAAGTATATTTTGACAGATCTGTCCATAAAATTCATCTTTACGGCTTCGAAAGAGTCCGTTGAAGTAAGGTTGCCCAAAATATAACTTAATAAACATTGGAGATTTTCCATTTTGTTTCCTCACTAAACTAATCTTATTTTCTTCCTTCCAGATTTACTTTTCTTAGAGAGCCCCGACGTGATCTTCCGCGTGGCCATCGCCCTCTTGACCTTCCACAAAGACAACCTCCTAGCTTGCGACAGCTTCGAAGAGATCATGAACTACCTGAAAAACAACCTCCCCACAATCGACAAACCAACTTTGGACAAAATCATGAAACAAGTCTACACCACCGACATCAGCAAACAACTAAGCGAGTACAAAGTAGAGTACCAAGTTCTCCAAGAAGAAATGACTTCCGTCCAACCTCAGGTCGAAGCCTTACACAAACTAGAATCTCAAAATAAAACTCTAACCGAGCAAAACAAAGCTTTAATGGCTCAACTAGAACTAGCTCTAGCCAACGTGCAACGGTTAGAGAAAACTCGGACTTTGCAACAAGCTCAACTGAACAAACTAGAAATGCAAAGTAGAACTTTGGACGTGACGATAGCAACTCTGGGGAACTACATCAACGGTTTAGTGGAACGAAAAATAGAAGTTGAACTTCCGGACGATATCAGAAGAATCGTTAATCAGATTAACGTGGCGGAGAAGCGGAAGAGCGAGCTTAAGCCACAGAATAACCTCATGAAGATGTTCCAGAATCAGGACAAGATCATGGTCAAGTCGTTGAGTACTGGAAAGATCATGATCCCGAGCAATTTAGATCAGAGCATGCTACGCTCGAATAGTTTGAACACTCAGACTTGCAAGGAAGAGAAGAACAACGAGAACAAATCGCAGAAAGTCTCACAATTTTTCTCGAGTTCGCACAACCACATCTTGCAGCAGAAGTTCCATCCTAACAATGCCAAGATCGACATCAAAGTGCAAGAATTTGAAAAGGATCTCAACGAGAAGAACGCTAACGAAAAAAGTATAAGCTTGCCGATTCCTTTGACTGAGAGTTACCACGAAAAAGTGTCACCTTGTAATTCAGTTGACAGCGGCGTCGAGACCCCTTCGAGCCCCAGAACGACAGAACACCACCCCTTGAGTAATTGTGATGTTAATTTTACCTTCAATGGAACCAGGGAATTGAAGAATATCAAGAGTATTAGAAATATGTCGAGGAATTCTAGTCCTGATATTATAGGCAAATGATTTGCGTGTGATATTAATTATTAATGTTTGTGTTTATGATTTATATTTTATAAAGTTAGGTAGGAAAGAGGAATCTGTTTATTTTTTCTCACTATTTAGCCGTTCGTTCCTTTCTATTCAAATCTCGTACTTATATGTTGGTATTATTCTAAGCCATTTTCGACTGTATTTCTTAATTTTATTTTATCATCACTTGTGATTTGTGAAATTTGTAGTACATATTTAATAATAAAGTAGTTGTTTATAAACAGAATTTTGATATGTTGCACAAATCCGACTTAGTAAACGAGCTCTAGGTTTGTCTTAAATACTACAAAAATTCTAAATTTCTTAAAGTGCTTCAGTGAGTCCTAAAAGCTTGTGTCAGTGTATCAAAAAAATCTAGAATTCTGTTACTAAACTTAGAAAAAAATTGATCAGTGGGAAGATTCTAAACATGTCAAACTTCGTAACTCAGCAAGATAAGTAAAAGTTTCTTTATATTTTATGGCAACAAAATAAACAGTTACCACTTTATTATGATTTATGCCGATTTTGAATACATTATGAGGCCTATAAAACAATAGTGGAATTATGAACCCATAATTAAACAGTTTAGAAGGAATTGAACAGTTTATTGAACATCACAAAATATAACCTAAAATTAGAATCATGTAAAACAGGAATCTCAGATGAAATCATTTGTTGAGGTTTACTATAATACTTATATTAAAAGATACAACTTTATTTTGTTTCATTTTTGTCACTTCAATGTTGTTTCACATTAACATTGCCTTCCGTTCCCGAATTTTCACCCAAGATCTTCTTAGCAATGTCCATTTTGCTCGAAATTGACTCTTCGACGTAGCCTTGTTCCACATTTGTCGATTTCCATCGGCCATGACGTTGGACCATACCAAGGTCGCCTCAGCATTCGACAGTAAAGTTGCTGATGTGCGTCTTATACTATGTTCAGTGTACGACCTGCTTCTGGTAATTTCAAAAAATCTACTACTACATCTCGGGATTTCTTCGGTAGAGAATTCCATGTGGCTTCTTCAACATCTTTTGCAATTTTGTTAAGAAGAGAAGTTCTTCTTTCCATTTCGATCATATTACGAGAAACTATTTTTTTTTCAAAAAAATTTTAAATAATAAATTTATTGTAAACAAACAATTTGTCGTAGTAACCAGTACACTTATTTGTTTTATAAGACACTTGTATAATAAATAGCTATATTGGAATAAATAAAATAATTAAATGATAGTGATGATTTTGATAAAATGTCCCGATGAACTCCTCCATTTGATGTAAAAAATTGCTACATGCAGGGACCAACTGTTATTTTATTGTTAATGCTTTCTTCTATACTGGCTGTACCAAAAATGGCGCACTAACTTAACTCGATGCAAAAGAGTACGTCAAACTGAACATGGAAAAATTATTTTGAAAAATTCCAATAAACTCACCTTTAGATTTGTAAGGGATTTTGATTTTAGCACTGCTAGCAAATTCAAACAATGAAAAAAATTGGCGGAAGGTAACTGACAATGTTCAACAAATGTCAAAATGACTTTTATTATGAGTGAAGTAATAGAATATTCTGTAACGAGTGAGAAGGCTCGACAATTATCATTTCAAGTGTATTATTATACAGCGGTCCCTCTATTTGTCAACATGGAGTCAAATACCGTCTGAAAAACGCTCTTGACACAACTCAACGGGAAAATGAGCAGTGTCATAGGTCAGTAATAACACCAATACAAGTATTAATCATCAAGAACAAATGATTTGTGGGTGGAATGGAATAATGTACTCACTTTACAAGAACTGCCCAAAATGATGCCCTTCGTTGGCAATGCAGGCTTGAATTCGTCGTGCTATTGAATCTTGCGTTCTTGAAATCATATCCGGATTTTGGTGAATTCTGTCAGCAACAGCATTTACACGTTCTGTCAGTTCTTCCAGTGTATTAAGTGGTGTTGCATACACTAACTGTTTCATGTGTCCCTACAAAAAAAAATCACAAGAGTTTAGGTCCGGTGAACGAGGTGGCCATAACATTGGTCCATTTCTGCCGACCCATCTTTCAGGAAAATGATTGTTAAATTGGCAACGATTCTAGCGTAATGTGGTGGAGCTCCGTCGTGTAAAAACCACATGTCTCTTCTTCTCGGTAGTGGTACGTCGGTCAAAAAGTCATACAATACGTTTCGCAAAAATGTAGATAGACAGTACCGGTTAGTCGACCAGGTAAAATGTACGGTCCGTTTAATTGATTTCCCAGTAGTCCAGCCCACACATTAATAGAAAATTGTCGTTGAAAACGTCTCGGCCAAATTTCAAGGGGATTTTCGTCTGACCAAATATGGGTATTACAGCTGTTATAAATTCCATCACGCGTGAATCCAGCTTTGTCGGTAAATAGCCGGTAATTAAGAAAATCCTTCATCGTGTATTTTGTCGTGTAACCAACGACAAAATGCCAACTTTTTTGGTGGATCTCCAGGTTCCGAAGCTTGAACACGTTGGATGTGGTAAGGATACAATCTTTGCTCATGAAGCGTTCTCCATACAAGAAACGTTGAAATGCCCATTCGAAGCGCTAGTCTACGAATACTGACATTAGGTTCTTCAGCAACGACGTCCGAAATTTGAAGCTCTACTTCCAGAACGTTTCTTACTCTTTGCCGGCCACGATCGTGAGTATGTGGGGTAAATTGGCCAAAATCTCGTAAATGTTGCACAGTTGCTGTAAAAGTACCCGCATTTGGAAGACGGCGCCCGGGAAACCTCTCCCTGTACAAACGTCGTGCTTGGACGGCATTTCCCCGCGTTTCGTCGTATAACATCACCATGTCTGTGGTATACGTGAACATTTTGGCACCACTTGGCACACTCAAAAACTCGAAATTGTGACCGAAACTTGTCATAACCGACGCGGTAGACTTTCAACTGACATGACCCGATAAAACAGACAATGCATTTTTTGCCACAAAAAATACGACAAAATGTTTTTGTGTAAAGCCAGTGTCATTCAACACTGCCATATTACACTACTACACCTACGTCAGCGAACGACTCGTGAAAATCAAAAGGGGGGCATTAACAAAATCAACACGAGATTTCGACAAAATGTTATAAAGAAAAGTAGTTCATATCGATGAGTTATGTTACTGGTTAAAATATTTACACTCATTTTCATAGCACCCTGTATATTAGTATTTTTGTTGCTGTATTTTCGAACTACCTCAAATTCAATAGAGTTCAAGAGTTTAGATCTATTCTTGATCACACTTTTGAAACACACTAACTTATGTTTCGGTATCCATGATACCATCATCAGAGTGATGATTAAACTTATCTACCCTTAAAAACTAATTACTTATATACTAGTTACCTATACCACTTTTTGGGTGGTATTTAACAATCTAAAGAGGGGAGAAGAGGGGATGGGACCATTATCGGCGTTCATAACAAAGGGCTTATTCTTAATTATTTCTAGACTTTCGTAAACGTCTAGAAATTTACAATTGTTTACATTCCTAACTAATTTTAAACAACTTTCATCTATACGATGATGTTTGTCAAAAATATGTTGAGCAACACTGGATTTTTCAACCCTGCCATATTTGGCGTGAGCTACATGTTCTTTGAACCTTGTCAAAATTGACCTCCTTGTTTGCCCAATATATTTTTGCTCACAGTTCTTACATTTAATTTCATAAATACCCAACTTTCCTTTGGACCCTACTTTATCTTTCGGGTTGCCGAGAAGACATTGGAGGTTTAATCCAGAGGTGTAAACCACCTTTAGATCAATACCCTGGAACACTTTTTCCAGCCCCTTTGTCACTGAAGGTGTATAAGGGATCATGGCAAATCTTGTCTTTTCTGGCATTGACTCACGAAAAGTCGAGCATTCTGAAATTGATTTCTGACGTTCTAATTTGGACACTAACCTGTTGACAATTCTAGGGTCAAAACCATTACACCTGGCTGCATTTTTGATTGTTGTCAATTCCTTGTTGAATCTAGTCCGTGTTAGTGGGAAATTTACTAACCTGTGGACTAAGAAATTGAAACTCGCCATCTTATGTTGAGGACAATGATGTAAGCCTTCTGTAATGTAGCGAAGTGTACTGGTCTCTTTTCTATAAATATCAAATTCTAATTTATTTTTATCCCTAATTACAAGAGTGTCTAAAAAGGGTAGTTTACCGTTGTGCTCTATTTCACATGTGAATTTTATGGTGT
Source organism: Cynaeus angustus (assembly GCA_030157275.1). Taxonomy (NCBI): domain Eukaryota; kingdom Metazoa; phylum Arthropoda; class Insecta; order Coleoptera; family Tenebrionidae; genus Cynaeus; species Cynaeus angustus. The sequence goes on from CM058065.1 coordinate 14,181,002, forward strand.
TAAACCTGTTATTAATTAACTTTAAGAAGTCATCAATGCTAGACTTGTTTGTGTTGAAAATTGCAAAAATGTCGTCTACGTACCTTAACCATACTCTGGGAAAATACTCAAGTTCATTCTCAAGATCCTTTTCAAAACGGCTCATGAAAAGGTCAGCTATGAAAGGTGACAAGGAGTTACCCATCGCCGTACCTTCATGCTGTTGGAAAAATTCCGCGTTGAATTGAAAAATGTTCTGCTTCATGCAGAGTTCCGTCAGTTGAATATATTCTTTGATAACTTGTTGACTGAGGTTGTTTTCAGTCAACAGATTTTCTAAGTAAATTAATGTTTGTGGAACCGGAACACTAGGAAATAAAGAACTTACATCAAATGAGACCAATAACTCACCAGTTTTAAGCTTAATGTTCTTGAGTTTCTGAATGAATTCCATCGAATTCTTGATTGAAAAGCGGGGTTGCTTAACTGGTAGGTTATTGAATTCATTGGTTAACCATTTGGAAATATTCGAAGTCGGTGCGTTAATGGCTGATACAATAGGCCTCACCGACTTCCCCGGTTTATGGATTTTGAAGAGTTTTTCAAGAGTTTAGTTGACATATTAATTCGGTTATTTAAGAATTCATTTATGTAACCTTCTGCGACTTCTGTTGATCGTCATCCGCCATGTCGTTTCAAGCTGGTGATGTTAGCATCTGCATCTATCAAAAGAGTTGAGTAGCGACCGGTGTATAATTGGGCTTGTGGAAGTTTCAACTAAAAAGCAATTTGTTTCGCCATTTATGCAAATTTTATATAATTCCTATTCGGATAATGCCTCGAAAAAAACTCACGTCTAAAATGGAAAAACATCACTTTTCCCAACTTATTGTACAAATAACTATAGTAAAATTACATCTTGGGTTTTTTAGTGGAATCTAAATTCTCTTAAGATTGTAAACTTGTAAGATTCAAAATTTCGTTTACGTGATAAAACCTTGTAAATTTTGGAGGTTTTCAGATTAGCTTAGTTAAAAAATTAACCAAAGTTAGTAAAAGATTTAAAAGTTTTCTATTAATGTCTCCAAATTACTGTAATTTTAATACTCAATCATAAGTAAAACGATGCTCCAAAATTCGTCCTTGATATTTTATAATTATCTAAATTTGTACGATTCTAAGCTTAGAAAATATGACAACAGCTATAAGTTTGTCTTTAATGTTTTATAAGTTCCAAATTTTCAGATTAAGTCAGTAAATGACCTTGGAGTTCGTTTGGATTGTTTCAAAAGAATTCTACGATTTTAACTTAAAAGTAAAAGTAGAAGCACCAGAATTTAAATCCTTAGCAATCAAAATTTATTCTTAAATAATTTAATTAAGATTAGTAAAAGGTCTAAATGCCACTTGCACCAACGTTCTTTAGCTTTAAGCAATACTTAACTTCCTTCACTACCTTTCACTACAATTAAGTGATTTCTTAAATTATTGGTTCAAGTGACCATAAAAGTTTTCACCGATGACTTAAACAATTTTCACAACGGCAATTTTAGGTTACAAAAGTAAAAATCAAAGAAACTATTATTCTAATTGTATACAAAGGTTGTAAAAAATATGATATAATTATAATTAATTTTTGGTTTTTCCCAACCGACATCCTATTGCGCTCTTCTGTCCTCTTTCCTTATCGATGTAGATTCAGTTGTCATTTTCTGTTCTATTTGTTTAATTTCTTTCTCTTGTTTCTTTCGTTTATGTTTTTCACAGTTTTTCCTCTTTCCTTTATTATTCCTTTACTGTGCACTGTAAATTTCCACTAATTATCAATTCCTGTTTTAAATTATGTTTAAATTATGCTCTACATTTTTGCTTGTCTCATTTCCCTCTTTTCTCATTTTATTTATTTCTGTTATAATTTTTTCCATTTCGTTTCCTTTTCTCTTTCCGTGCGCATACACACCAGTGCGATTTTTTTTTAAAGCTGTTTCTTTCTGTTCTTCCAGTCTTCCTTTCTTTCCACTTTTTTTATCTTTTTTTTTTTTCGATTTTTCTTTCCTCTTTGCTTTTGCGCTCCGTATCTATTATGTTTTGCTTCTTATACTAACAATAAGTTTTCTTTTTATTCTTTTCCTTCCTCACTTACTGCACTTTAGAAGTTCGTTATTTAACTAACTTTTGCATCTTTTCCTTTTTTTTGTTACTATTTTACTCATCTTCTTTTGTAAATCTTTTTCTTCTCTGGGCAGATCACGGTTTGTAAAATTCTTATTTCTAATTTATTCTTTACTTTGTATCAGTTATGTATTTTTTCTTTTGTCGTCCATTACATTTTCCTTCCCATTATTTTCTTTTTTCTTGTTCAATATTCATTCTCCGTTTATCCAGTTTTGCTGCGAGCCTGAATTGTTAATACTTTTTTCTAATTTGCTATTGCAACAAAGCTGTTAACGCACTCATTTTGAATGCGTTAATAAGCCATTACCAAACTCAAAATCTAGGATTTTTTACCCATGAATAATACACATTGGACAAAATGTCAGATGTCAAGGTGAGTTTGAGCTTACAGTTTCTAGCCAGATATAGGAAATTAATTAATTGTTGAATTTTTCTTGGAACACTAATTTTACAATTTTACTTAAAAAAAATAATAATGATGTTTAGTCAACTTTATATGATTTAATCGTATAAAATTAAATTTATAAAGTTCCCCAAATCAAATTTGATTGTATTCGTTGAAAAAATCTATTAAATGTATAACTTAGAAAAAATAGCATACACAACTCGTTTTATAAAATCTACGTCAGTAGTGCTGAAAAGTTGTTAGACTCGTGTCTTAATATATGTTTTATAAAACTAGTTTATTAATGTACTATTTCCTCTCGTTTTTTCTTTTTCGTATCTTTCACACACTAACTTTTGTAAAGATTTTTGATACCATAGAAAAAATAAGATGCTTACGGGTCAGGGATATCTTGGAACAGCTCATACAAAATACAAATTTTATTGTCCAAATATACAACTTTAACCATTAAAATACAGTGAAAATAATAAAAAATGACTATTTATACAATATACATAAAATTACAAAGGACGGATTCATAAAATAAATCTAAATAATCACTTTTTCCCTACAGATCATCTATACATCGCACCTCATGTAAAAATGTACAAAAATACAATTTCGTCGTTTGTCTTTTAAATCACCGTTGACGTAAGGCACAATTTTGACAAGAAATACCAACAAATTTTTGTACTAGTAAAAAAAAACAACACCTAGACTTCTAAAATCTCTTATCCCTAACATGAGCAAATTGTCCTATTCTAAAACAAAAATTGCATGACTGCTTCGTTGTTCACAACTTTGATCACCCTTTTTTAATTCCTAGCTACGTTTCCCATAGGGACGTCTTTATTCTTATTGGCCGGTGGACCCACGTGACCTGGAGCTAAGTGGAGGGAGCTGAGTCGGTTGGCACCCCTGACCAACCTATAAAAATACATAGTAGTACATTATCCACCACGCTTGAGATGACTATGCTTATAACCCGAACGCCAAAATTATACAACCGAGGTGCGAAGCGCCGAGGTTCACAAGGCACGAGAGTTTTTGACTAGTTAATGTTTTCTTCACTTTATTTTATTCCTTTTCATTACGTCCTTGGCCGTTAATAGAAAGAAAGCGAGTATCTACATACATCGCGTGTATTTTTGTTTTTTATTGACACTTTTCAACCCAGGTACCACAAAATTCCTACGTACGTGGGCATTACAGAAATTTAATTAATTTTTACCATTGCATTCTAAAAACAATTTTCATTTAACTTTCAACCGATCAAATTGAATTTTGAAATCTAAACGTTTTTTAAAATATATGTTTTTGTATACATTATTATTGAACTAGGCAAATAATACTCTACTTTTCAATGGAGAAATAGGCCGATAATGATTCGTTTATTTACTACTAGTCAAAAAAATCCAATTCTGTGCCTCTTTATTTACTTAACAGTACATTTGAAAGAGTTTTCCACCAACACAAAAAAAATCACACTCTTTTGCGAACGTACCTCCATACAGCTACGAGCAACAGCAGCACCCCCACGACGAACAACACCCCCGCCAACGCCGCCCTCGCAATGGGTGGCACCGTTGTGGCCAATCCCATCAAACTCGTCATTTCTTTCGGTAACCCATCGAGGCCTTCTTCGAACCACATAATCGGGAAAATAATATCAGGGAAAGTGGCAACTTGTTTAATATCAACCACTTGAGACACAGCCAAGTTGATCTGGATCCTAGCCTTGGCACTCATCGCCGTACCCATGATGGGTTGCACGTCTATGTAGAATTTATGTTTTTCTGGGTCCGGAGGTGAGATACCATCCAAAGCGGTTCTGTAGCTGTCATTGGCTAAGTAGAAGTGAGGGAACGACAGAAGAATCGGGGAGTCTGAAAAATATTTTGTTTATACGGTTCGTGGGGAAGATGAAGCGGTCATTACCGTATTGGCACAGAGATACGTTGAAAAATCCCGAGGGGGCGCATGGGGGGCCGTGGGGACAGAAACATAAGTTTTCGGGTTTTTCATCAACATCAGCGAAGACGTCGAGAGGAGGGGTGAAGCGGAAGGCGGGGATGTCGTCGCTTGCCTTGACGGTCTTATCGTATCTGAAAAAAAAAAATTGTTACAAACGAAACTGCGTTGTCAATGGAAGGGATCTGTCACGTGGGCATTCTTGAATAGAAACAAATCAATAAGTTAGTTTTTAGGCGTCTACTCTATAAACGTTTACTATATGGACTCTTTTGCGGCAGTTAAAATGAAGTTTATGAATTCATCTGTCAAAATGTACTTTACGGACTCAAGAACTTTTCTAAGGCTGTAAAAATGAATTTTATATGTACATTTGTGGAAATTTAACTTCTCGCAATTGTCCAAAAAATTTGTATGCGGTCGATTTTTAGCCCTAAAGTAGCTACTTTAACTAAGTGCACTACACACTCGATATTTTATGTAAATATTGGTAGCACTGTAATTAACAAGTTTTGACATTTAGAAATGTCAACACACATGTTAGCAATGTTATCATTTTATTTTGCTTAATGTTTAACCTTAAACTACTAAAAAGTTGTTGTCTTTAATGTTTTACTATTTCAAACATTGGAACTTGTTTATTTTTAAAGCTTCAATTTACTACACATATTTTAATAAATCTGTCAAAATATACTTTACGAACTGAAGAATTCTTCGAGGCCGTAAAGAAAAATTTTATGGACTCGTCTGTCAAAATATATTTTACTGTCTGAAGCATTCATTTGCGGCCGTAAAGATGAATTTTATGTATTGATCTGTCAAAATATACTTTACAGATAACCACAATTTCTTAAATTCTGCAATCAATATTTTTAAATTTCTCGTGACTGTACACAGCGGATTGTAGGCCTCATCAAAAAATCATCGTCTTTTCGGCCTTGTTATACAAATAGGTGTTTTAACTAGATATACTATTAACTCTATAAGAACAAACATCATCAACTAGGCCTTGTATTTTATGTACATGTTGGTAGCACTGTAATTAATAAATTTTGACATTTAGAACTGACACAACACACATGTCAACGTGATCTCATTTAATATCGGTCAATGTTTAACTGCAAACTATTAAAGAGTGTGGTTTCAAAAACTTTTTTGTGGTCAGAAAAATGAATTTTATGGACTTATCTGCAAAAATATAATTTAGCGATCAAAGGATTGTTTAACGGCTATAAAAATAAATTTTATAGACTCATCTGTCATATACTTTAAGATTTGAACCTCATTTTTTACGTTTCGTTATTTTTTTCTTATCGCCGAAAAAATCGTGTAAGCATTTCTGTCGTAAAGACGATTTTTGCCTCGGCCTTTCGTTGCGCTCGTTTCTCTCAAATCGTCAAAAAGCCATCGTCTTTACGGCCTCGGTGCATAAATAGCTAATTCGTTACTGTCTACACAACGTTCAGTTATATAAATAAATCCATTTTTCATATATTTCGTATATTTTTTTTTAAAATTAACAATAGCTATTTATTTATTGTGCGAGAGCAATGAAGCAACTTTTTTCTCGAAAAATATACAAAATTTTTTGTACGACCGCGTCACATAAAATTTCATCCTCGCTTTTGTCGTATCGACTGAGGAATATTCTTAGTGAGTCCGCAAAAGCAGAAATTTTTAAATCTACTGGACCAGTTTGATAGCCTGTAATTTTGACGTCAGGTATAACTCTATAGTTCCATCGCTAAGTCCAATTACAAATTTTGTTGATCATCTAATAACTTAAATCCCAGATCATGATACAGTTGCGAGCAATATATTTTAGACACTAACTGCAATTCCTCGACGGAAATTCCCACAATTAAAAACGAACATGACTTCGTAATTCCAGCGCTTACTGCAATTAACAATTTGTTATCGTAGAAAAAACATTTTTTAATTATTAACAATTGATTTCAAAATTCTTTTATGGTTGCTTAGTAAAATGAGGAAATTTTTAGTCATTCCTTGCCACATCAAACAAAGAAACTGCAGTGTTATTAAATAATTACAAAATACAAAATAAATCTTCAAACAAAGAAAGTTGCAGTTACCAAGAATGATTTGTCGGGGAACTGAAAGAATTAACGGTTTACATGGAAATATTTCATTACCGTAAAATATCTAAGTGTAAGCAAAAACGTTAAATTTTCTAAATTGTGTAAGATGAGAAGTGTAATTTATTTCTGCCCATTCCAAGTGTGATGTTTAACTGTTTAAATAAACAGTTGGGCCATTTATGTACCGGTGTACAGGCGGCCCTGAATTTTTCCACGTGTCTGTCATATAATGCGAACACGAATTATGTCAAAACGTCAAAGTTTGAGGTTAAGCATCGTCATCCAAAGATGACAGCTACGAAGACACTTCTAAGTTTCATACCCATTTTCTCATTCATAATATAAAATTTATGTACTAATAAATCAAAACCTTACTGAATGAGGCGGTTGATGGACCAGAAAATGTCACAGTTAATAGAATACAAATTGTCTTGAACTCATTAATTTCCAATCAACGTCGTTCATAGATGAAATCGACACGGTCTATATACCACCAACAAATGACACTTTTAGTGACGAGGACGATAATGATGTAGACGTCGACATCGTCGGGGTCGGCTTGTGACAAGATTGACGTTCAACCGGGTACGAAAAGTTGGCCCCGAAAAATTCGGCTCGAGACAATTTGTTCCCTACAAATCCGTCACACTTGGTGTTTTTTTTCAAGTTCAAGCTCTAGGGCCCAAAATAGTCCAAATCCGGCTCTGATCACAATCAGTTTTCCCTTGGAATTCATTGGATTTAACATTTTAGTTAACATTGAGTTTGTTAATAATTAAAACAATAAAAATGAAAATCGACATATCGTTCATACAAAGGTATTAATTTAACACTTTCTAATTCAGCTAATATGGTTTGCTTTGGTGCTGGTTAAAATGTCATGTGCTTAAACAACCATTAGTAAAAACATTTGAATAACGCACCTTTCATCATGGTAAGCTATGTATGTTATTTCATTGTTGAAACATAATAACTCGAATTATAAACAAAATAAATGTAATTTAATTACTACCAATAAACAACTAAGATCAAGGTCGTGTTTTGGATCCGCATAACGATAACGTAGCGTTGCATTTTTATTCATGTTCATATATACACAGTGATTCGAATATTTCGTAATTTTTTCAAGGTTAGCTAAACACTAGCTTTGGTAGATTTTATTACCGGTTTAAATTTATCATCCTGTATATAACCTTACTGATTTCGATGCTTATTATACAAATACCCAAATACCAAACCGTTATAATGTATAACGGTTGTCGAATTGTTCAGAGGTAGAAAAACTACTTTTTTACACAGATAAATCATCTAAGCAAGCTCTCAGCGCCGGTGATTCTTTGTTTAATAAATTCCGTGTTTTTCTACATCGATCTATAAATTATATTGGCATTCAACGATAAAAAAGAAAGTTTTTTGTATCGAGCAATAAATTATATTGGTCCCAGAAGATAGAAAAAACGGCTCGTGGGCGTTTCTTGTCAACAATCGTACTTCACGTTTAACCTCAAAATGTCACTGACAGTATTACCAACACAGTTGTATATGTCAAAGCCTGTCCACACGTCGTTTTCAATGCAGACATTGACGGGTTGGTTGTTTCTAGTTTTCTTTACGTTTTTACGTGGAACTAATCAAATCACGGTTAACCTCAAACTATCATAGCATGACAGTCGGAACTACCAGACCGAATTAGACTAACATATTTCTTTAAAAAAATAATTTCACTGGCCTCTATACTCCAGTCCGGTCATATTCTCGTGATATTGTAATATAGAGGGTTTGTCAAGAAAAGCGTGAATGAATGAAATTAAAACTAGATTTTCGGTTGCTCTTAAATGTGAAAATTTCTAAAATTTGTCAACTTTGCTTTATAATTTTGCAAATTGACACAGTCAAAAACAAGTCAAAATATCAATATATCCATAAACTTCAATATTATAGTTTTTGGTTCATCCTAAACATGACAATTTGTAAAATTTGGCTTTTCTGCACTATAATTTGCAAATTGGCAAAGTTAATAAAAAAAGTTAAAACTAGCAACTTCCTCAGATTTAGTTGTTATAGAGTCAGAAGTACAAGAACGATTTTAATGAAAATTTTTGGAAATTTTTTATTCGTCTTAAAAATGAAAACTTTTAAAATTTGTCACCTCGGATCTATAATTTTGTAAATTAGTACAGTTGGTTAGCAGTCCCAAAATAGTCACTTTTCAAAATTTACTGCTCTAGCGTGAAACTACAAAATTATTAAGAAATCGCGCTTCGTTCGAAAATAAAAATCTGCAAAATCGGTCTCTCTGTTATAAGTTTATTAGTTGACACGATTAATAACCACGTCAAATGTAGAAATCTTTCTAAATTCGCCTGTTATTAAAACTGCAGACGTCCCAGGTTTTAATAAAAAAAAATCCAGGTTCCTCCAAAAAAAGAAAAATATTGAAATTTGACTTTTCAAATCATCATTTTGCAAATTGGTACAATTAAAAACCAAGTCAAAAGTGAAAATCTCTTAAGCTTCACTGCTTTAAAATCAAAACTAAGAGAGTTTTTAATTTTAATAAAAAAAGTAGAAATTTTGGGTCGTTCTTAAAATATATATTTGTTAATTTGCTCTATAACTTTTCAAATTACTACGTTTATTGTGGATGTCAAAACTATTTGTACCTCAAAGTTTTACTGCTATAGCGTAAAAATTCCCAGAATTATATCTCCAAAAATACTAGAGAAATTGTGCTTTCTTCAAAAATAAGAATTTCTAAAATTTATCCCTAAAATTTAACCCTTTTATGGTATATAAATTTGCAAATTGACTCAGTTAATAACCAACTCAAAAGTAGTAAATTCCCCAAATTTTAGTATTATAAAATTAAAACCACTAGACTTATAGATATAAATAAAAAAAGATTGAATATTTTTGGTTCGCTCAAAATTTGACAATTTCTAAAATTTGGCTCTTCTGCTCTAGGAATTTTTAAACTGACGCAGTTAATGACCAAAGCAAAAGCAGTAAATTCCCCAAGTTTTACTATTATAAAATAAAAACTACTAGAGTTATAGATATAAATACAAAAATTGGAAATTTTTGGTACGCTCAAAATTTGACAATTTCTAAAATTTAGCTCTGCTGCTCTATAAATTTTCAAACTGACGCAGTTAATGACCAAAGCAAAAGCAGTAAATTCCCCAAATTTTACTATTATAAAATAAAAACTACTAGAGTTATAGATATAAATAAAAAAATTGGAGATTTTTGGTACGCTCAAAATTTGACAATTTCTAAAATTTAGCTCTGCTGCTCTATAAATTTTCAAACTGACGCAGTTAATGACCAAAGCAAAAGCAGTAAATTCCCCAAATTTTACTATTATAAAATAAAAACTACTAGAGTTATAGATATAAATTAAAAAATTGGGAATTTTTGGTTCGCTCAAAATTTGACAATTTCTAAAATTTGGCTCTTCTGCTCTATGACTTTTCAAACTGACGCAGTTAATAACCAAATCAAAAGCAGTAAAATGCCCATTTTTTAGTATTATAAAATTAAAACCACTAGAGTTATAGATATAAACAAAAAAAATGGAAAATTTTAGTTCGCTCTAAATTTGACAATTTCTAAAATTTGGCTCTTCTGCTCTATGAATTTTCTAACTGACACAGTTAATAACCAAAACAAAAGCAGTAAATCCCTTTAATTAAGTATTATAAAATTAGAATTACTCTAGTTATAGATTTAAATAAAAAAAATGGAAATTTTTGGTTCGCTCCAATTTAACAATTTCTAAAAATTGGCTTCTCTGCTCTATGAATTTTCAAATTGACTCAGTTAATAACCAAATCAAAAGCAATTAACTCCCCAATTTTAGTATTATAAAATAAATCTACTAAAGTTGTAGATTTAAATTAAAAAAATTGGAAAATTTTAGTTCGCTCTAAATTTGACAATTTCAAAAATTTGGCTCTTCTGCTCTATGAACTTTTAAATTAACGCACTTAATAAGCAAAGCAAAAGTTGTAAATTGCCCAAGTTTTAGTAATATAAAATAAAAACTACTAGAGTTATAGATAGAAATAAAAAAATTGGAAATTTTTGGTTGTCTCCTCTAAATTTGACAATTTCTAAAATTTGGCTCTTCTGCTCTATGACTTGTCAAACTGACGCAATTAATAATCAAATCAAAAACGGTAAAATCCCCACATCTTAGTATTATAAAATTAAAACCACTAGAGTTATAGATATAAAAAAAAATTGGAAAATTTTAGTTCGCTCCAAATTTGGCAAAATTTGGATCTTCTAATCTAGGAATTGGCAAATTGACAAAGTAAATAAGCAAACCAAAAGTATTAAACTCTCTAAATTTGACTGCTCTAGAGTTAAAACTTTCAGAGTTTTATGTTTTATTGAAAAAAGTTGGAAAATTTTGGTTCCGTCTTAAAAATTGAATTTCTAACATTTCAGTCATTTGCTCCATAATTTTGCAACATGTTGTAGTTAATAAACAAATCCAACCTAGCGACTTCCTTATATGGGATTACTATAGTGTCAAAACTAAGAGAAAAAATTAACAAATTTGAATAAAAATTGTTCCAAATTTTTTGAAGTTGTCTCTTCTGGTCTTTAATTTTGTAAACTGGCACAGTCAAAACTTATGGTATCCCAAAGTTTCACCGTTACGACGGTAAAATTTCCAGAACAACATGTTAGGAAAACTTGGGAAATTGAGCTTTCTTCAAAAATAAAAATTTGTAAAATTTATTTCTTCGGCGTTATAAGTTTTTGCGAATTGACAGTTAATTACCAGGTCAAAAGTAACATACTTCCAAATTTTCGCCGCTATAGAATTAACCGGCGTTACAGTTTTCAATAAAAAAAAAAAATGAGGAGATTTTGGTGCTTCCTAAAAATGAAAATCATTAAAATTTGTCTCCTTTGCTCTAGAATTTTGCAAATTGGTACAGTTAATGTGAAACTCGGAGCTATTTGTATCCGAAAGTTCCATAGCTAGAGCGTTGTCGCTACGTCTCAACTATGCAACTGTTTTTCTGTTTCATGACAGTTCTGGAATGTCAAATTCAAAATCAAAGCAACGTTTTTCAAATAGAAATAATTTTAGGTCATAGAGTCCATATCTATCTAGGTAAATAAAATTTTACTAGCAGGCCTTGAATTTTAATATCTGTCAATTTTGACATTCGAAAACTGTCAACCAATTTCAACATATTTCTTCAAATTTCAATACCTGATTAAATGCCGTTTTCATTCGATCTGATTCGAAGACTAAAAATTTTCGTAAAGTTTACTTACACCAAAGGTAAAATCCTGCACAAATCCTTGTCATAAACATGTATAGTACTATTCTTCGTCAAATGCGGCGGGAAAATGGATCCATCTGACCCCATCAAACTATTACACTGGTCAGAAGTGTAATGAGTGAGATGCGACTGTCCATTAAACCGATCAATCAATCCATATTTGGTGATATCAGCCGCTCCAGTGAACAACGTAACAGTGTCTCTAGACGTCCCATTTTTCTAAACAAAGAAACTTATCATTTCAGTTCAACCTTTTTAGCACTAACTTACATTATACATGAGCCCAAATTCCTCATAAGGCAACTTCTGTTCTTTGGGCACCACGTCTTTCGCCAACTTCAGCAAAGGATCTTCGTATCCCCAAAGCAACTGTCCCACCGAAACTTCCACAAAAGGCTTGATTTTCAAAATATCCATAATACTGGCCATCGCCAGTCTCAGGAACCTAGCCGCATGTTTCGATTGTGAAGTGGCACTCTAGAACATTAAAAATTTACACTTACAATACGATTTGCATTTCTAGGAACTTTTTCTATGATTAGCGGAAACTTTCTCTCGGTGGCTGTTTTATATAACACGGTGGTCTACGGTGTCGACTAGAAAAAATAAATGAATGTCGATCGGGTGATCTAGATTTTCCGCTCGGATGAAATCGGCTCGTGGACGGCGCCGCCTGAGTCGAATCGGAAAAAATAAAACGGCGATTTTGTTTTTTGAAAATAGTTAGCGATTCACTTCAGTTACCACGATTTTTGTTATGTGCTCTACGAATCGGAAGCTTTCCATTAACAACCACCCTGTGTTGAAAATAAGTAACAAAAATATTAACTATGTAAGACGCTTTGGATTTTTCTTCGATATTCGGAGCACTGTTATTTATAAATCTTGACATTTCAGTTGATCTGGCAGGGCTGCCAACATAATTTAAACTTTGAAGCTTGCTTCATAAACAGACTTTAAAATATCAACTGCGTTGGTAGCTCTGTCTGTTGTCTGAAAGCGTTTCTTTGTCAGTCTAAAACTGCAAATTGTCACAGAAGATATGATCATAATGCGTCATACTCAAAGCTGTCAACATGTAAAAAATGCAAGGCTTACTTAGACGCTTTTTTTTCCATCACATGACTAATAGTAACTTTTTGTATTCAAAGAATAAACAGCTTGCTTAACAAAACCCACTAAAATTGTGCACCTGAAATAAAAACAAAACTTTTGACATTGACCGTGAATGCAAAATCACCTAGCGAACAATAGAATCCACAAAAAAAAGAATAAACACCGTTGATCAAAAAAGTGTGAACCGTTTTCACAATACCGATTTTTTTGTGAAGCATACAATGCTCGCAAATGTTGAAAGAAGAAATAATCTTGCCAAGTTTTTCGAAATTAATTTTTGTGTAATAGATATTTCAGCAATAAAGAAAATATGTGAATCTATACATGTCATCTGAGCGGCGTTGAAATACTTCAAGGTTGGTAACTCTGACACGTTTAAAACTGTCACGTGCAATGCAAACATCACTGCGTAATCGAAATCTAACAGAAATGAAGCTAAACTGTCATTTTGAGCTTGAAAAGTGAGGTTAGATCTAAGCAAAAGCTGTTTTAGACGTTTGATGTCAGAAATTTGTTGCTCGTGATAGCATTTATGTAACACACGACACAGTACCGAGTAATTTTTGCACTTCATTCTGTCATCTATTTAAATTCAGATTTCCAATAATTTCGTTTATTTTTTTTTTTAAACGTACAGGTTAGATCAAAAGCGCAGACCTGTTAGCTAAAGGCTACTTTAGACTTTACACTCAAAAAACACGCGGCTCAAGCGCAAACCTTGAGCAATGTTTAATAAGTAGCGTCCCATTATTTTTAAAAACATTTAATTATGCTATTGTTTAAAATATACGTTTAGTCAGAAGCGTGTACATTTAATTAAAGATTATAAAAGGGTAAATGACAATTAATTTTGATTATGTTTGATTTAAAGTGTTTATTTGGAAACAATATAATTTATCATTTTTATAAATACGGTCTAGTAATAAATTTTGAACATCTTTTGATCGAAGTCTAAAGCAGCCTTTATTGACCTAGACTGATAGTGTCTAAGTTCAGACATAAACGACAATAAAGCTTAATTTACATTACAAAAATCATGTCCCAACTTAATTGTTCGACACTGTACATACACTACCGTGTCATCTAATAAAACGGCATCACAGCAAGCTTTGAAAGTTTAAATGCGCACTGTCAGTTAACCTTATACTATAAAACAAACGCTTTGACAGGCAGAGCTACCAACATATCTCAAATTTCAAAGCCTACTTAGATGCTTATTTTGATCACATGCTAGGATTTAAGCATCCAGTACAATAAAACTAACTTTGACTGTTAGTCCATGAAGACGAGGACAAACATCACTAAATTATGCTCAAGGTGTTTACAAGATTTTAATTCCGACCGGTTTTCACAGACTTTAATTGTCCAAACATGACAGAAAATATTTTTAAGCGGATTAATAGTACGTGTACAGAGTGATAAATTAGTAACTGGGTAAACAATATTTCTGAAAACCGCAGCTTTATATCTCGTAGGGGAAAAATAAGGAATTCTGTGTCACTATCGACCATAAGAAATAATACTAAACTGTACATCAGCAAAAAAACATTTTTGGCATGAAATTTCACACCAGTACCTGCCACAAACTAAACACTATCGATTGGATTAATTAGTTTGTTTGCTACAGATAACTTCTATTTATTTATCTCATGCGCTCATTTAATTATAAATAGAAAACGCAAGTTAGTTTAATTTTTTGCTTGTTTCTTAAGTTTAAAGTCAACTACAATTCCGAAAAAAAAACAAAAAAGTGTTGGTAAAAAACAAAAAATTGGATATCTGATGCACATTAAAATTAAAAAATAAAAGAACCTTAAGAAACTACAAAGTCTATAAAATTGCGAGGAAAACTACAGATCAATAAAAAGAAAAAAATTAATAAATAAAAAATATGAGGTATCCAAGGTTTTCGGAAAATTCGAGAAAATTTGATGATGAGCTTGCTGCAGACGCCAAAATAAAGACAATTTAAAGCCAGACATACACGTTACGGTAAATCTGACAGTTTTATCTGTACAGACAAACTGTGCAGTTCTTGACACCTACAGTTTTCTCGTTTTTGAGGAGCACATAATATTGACAGACCCCGTATAGATAACTGTTTTGCAGAACTTTTTCATAAGAATGAGGAAACTCCGATCGACCGTACAGGCCTCAAGACAGGTCAAGTACTGTCAGGTCTAGCGTAACGTGTATGTCCGGCTTAAGAGATACATGAAAAATATATAAAAATCTAAAGGAATAAAAGAATTTAAGTATATGAACCGTTCAGAAAATCCAGAACTAAAAAAATCCAATTTTTTAAAAAGAATTTAGGATATTTTAAAAACATGGAAAATAATAATTAAATATATATAATAAAAAAAATAAAAAAAAAAACATACATATTCATAAGCGAAACTATAAACTATAAAAAATATATATATAAAACTATAAAATCTAAAAGAATGTAGTCCTCAACTTCTAAGAGCGTTTAAAAAGAAATATCTAAAGGATTTTGAAAATCTAGAAGATAGAAAAGTTTCTTTTCATCAAAAATACATACACTTTTTTTACCACGGGATTCATTCCATATTCTCTTTCTTCTATTTTAGAGATTTAATAGTTCATAGGAGATGTTTGACGCATATTTTGGGTTTTACAGAATATCATACAAATAAAAACTTTGGGTTCCTACAAATCTAACAAAAATTAGAAAATCTAGAAATTTTAAAAATCTTGTTAATTGTTTCTTTGTAAACTTTGAGATATTCTGCATATTCTAAAGACCGTCAAATTTTTGGCAATTATTTTTAAGCTTTAAATGTTCTTGAAACGTTTTTTTGTTTGTCAAAACAACATATTCATTTTTTAGAGTTTTACAAATTTGGTTTTCATATTCTTTCTCTTGGTATTTAGAAATGGTACATTTGTATGGATTTGGATCTTTTACTTTTAAAATTTTGGGTTTTAAACTAAAATGGGTATTAACAAACTAACATTTCTAAAAAATGTGAGAATTCTAGAAAAACAAAAAAAGAAGAAGAATTCAACGCAAACGAAGAATTAGAAGTTAGAAGATCAAAAGAAAATACAAATGTGAGTGTGAAAATTCAAAAAAGCTAAAGAATTAGAATCTAAAGCATTAAAAGAAAAAGTAGAACATATTCACAGATTTTAAAAAGTATACATCTACATACGTGACAATTTTAAAATGTCTAGAGAGATTCTAAAAGATCTAGAAAGAATTACAAAGAATCTAAATGATCTAATCCAAAGCGTTTAAAGAACATAAAAATTTCAAGGAAATATATGCATAAATGTTCCTAATAAGGAACAAAAAACCTAAAAAAAGACCCCAAAGTAACCACACTGTTCCAAAAACGAATATTTAAAAAAAATACAAAAACGAAAAAACTAAGAAACTAAGATAAATGAAGAAAATTCGTAATATCTAAATTATTTGAAATTGTCACGGCGATTTCCTACATATTATTTTAAACTTTAAGCAGGTTTTCCAATAATTTGATGCATTGTATACCGGGTGATTCAGTTTGGTGTTCGCGCCCCTATATCTTCTTTATTTAAAAAAATATCTATAACAAACTATAAACTTATTTAAATCGCCTGTTAAACTACATTAGATGACGTTTCAATTTCAACTTTGTGATGACATGTGTCAAAATTACGACATTCAATTTTTTTTTTTCAAATGGTAGCCTATACTTTTTATTGCTTATTCTTGTAGAGGTTTATTTTCTACATTCGACTACCTAAAAACGTGTTCTCTTGAATAAGAAAAATCGAAGAAAAAAAATGATATAATTTTGTTAAGTATTTTATTAAGATAGTCATGGAAACAATTGAATTTTGGCATTGTACGTCAAGTAAAAAGTGTGCAATTTTTTGTAGCGTTGCTTTTAATTGTTAAATTACAATTAGATACTTATAAAATGGCAGTTTACTCTAATCAAGAGAAGTTAGAGATGATTTTAATTTATGGAGAAGGCCGAAGAAATAGTACAGCTTCCAAGCGCTTGTATCATGCTCGCTTTCCAAATAGGCCGGTTCCATCGGATAAAATGTTTGCAAAATTGGCGAAACATTTGAGCGAACTGCTATTTTATAGGTATCTAATTGTAATTTAACAATTAAAAGCAACGCTACAAAAAATTGCACATTTTTTACTTGACGTACAATGCCAAAATTCAATTGTTTCCATGTTTCCATCTTAATAAAATACTTAACAAAATTATATCATTTTTTTTTCTTCGATTTTTCTTATTCAAGAGAACACGTTTTTAGGTAGTCGAATGTATAAAATAAACCTCTACAAGAATAAGCAATAAAAAGTATAGGCTACCATTTGAAAAAAAAAATTGACACATACACGTAATTTTGACACATGTTATCACAAAATTGAAATGGAAACGTCATCTAATGTAGTTTAACAGGCGATTTAAATAAGTATATAGTTTGTTATAGATATTTTTTTAAATAAAGGCGATATAGGGGCGCGAACACCAAACTGAATCACCCGGTATAATGAAATTGAGCACGTTATCGTAATTTTCTTGCATCTTTTCCTTTTGTATTGATTACAAAATTTCTAGAATTTATTTGTCAAACAGGAAGCTCAACTTTCAAGTGTCTGTGCGTAAAATCTTCTGAGAAAAATTAACATTAAAAAATAGGCACAAACGTGTGTTGGCAATAAAGCTACTTAATGAATATGATAGTTTGCAATAACATATACAGTAGGTCAATTAACTAATGATTCACAGATAAAACTTCTTTTACGTTTTATGTGCGTCAATGGGTTTCCTCAACAAGAAAAACGCGATGCGCTCGCAAATGTTTTTTAACTCACCAAAAACAAAAAAAGTGACAGCTAAATTTGACAAATGACAGATCTGTACCAGATACAGGACAATGTAGTGATGTCCCGGTAAAAACAAATTCGGTTTAATATCGATACGAATCATTTTCTAGATTTGTAGCTATTATTAGTCCACGCAAAGAAGACAAAATGGAGTTTGTTCGCCATTTTGAGAACAGTTTCTATATTACAGTAACGGATTAGAGAGGCTACTAACGCTTTCTATGATTTTAAGTGGTCATAAAGAACATCGCTCAGAGTATTAACGAGTGGCAAAAGTCAAGAAGAAAAACTTAAAGTATAATTATAAAAGCTCGTTAGAGCAATAGTTGCGCAAACAGGCGGAGCTTAACTACAAATTTTGTTGGCATCTCCTTAACCTGTGACTTTCAACAAAAATTAACAAGAAAAACAATCTTAAAACCGCAACAGAAGTACAAACGAAACCTTAAAGAAAGTGAAATATTTGATGACTTTAGCATAGAATGAGTTCACACCTTCATTCGTAATCATTGGTCCGACGCGAAAGTAAGCGCACTTTCAGTTCCAAAAATGTTCTTGCAACAAGACTGTACGCTTTCTGTATTGTGTAAATGTGAACAAAACTTTCAAGGTGCACGTCCGTTTCCAAAAGTGAGAAAACGATTCAGCGTGATTCAAGATATGATCTTTCAAACTCAAAATTATTATTATCTTGACCTGTCACTTAGAGCAGAAAAACGAAAATCTTCACGCTCCGCGGTGCTCTAAATGACAGTTGTGAAAACTTCAAACGAAACAATCACTCTAAAAACTTTTGCGATATTTGTTTGTTTTTTCCTAGCCACCTAGGAAATCCGTTGACAGTGTGAGGTTAGGATAATCGTATATTGTCAAAATTGGAGAATGAATAGAGCTACCAACATTCAAAAATGCGAAGTCTGCTTGGCGCCGGCAGGAAATAACACAGCCTACTACGATAAAGAGCATTCCAAATATTTTGTTATGATTTATCGTTTCCAGATAATTTGTTTTCATTGTAATTTCTATGAGCAACCTCCTATGATTCACGACATGCAAATTAAATTCCGTTTATTCATTGTTTAGTTCCAGAAGTTTCACTGCCGGCAATGTACTTATTTCTTGGTTTATATAACACCCTGTATAGCTCGTTGCCGTCAGTGGTAATTCCAAGATCACCCGTGACTTGATTAACGATATCGCATCGATAAAAACAAAGCCAATAATTAAATTTTATATCTTCCTATACCTTTTAGAATCATGCACTTTATGGCCGCTGCAAAAAATAAATTACAGCTCAAGGCCAAAAAACGGATTTTCTTCATTGCCTCGATCAAAAAGCTAAGTAAATGAAAAGCACGCGCATTTTTTGCGTAATTATGTCTAACGAGGGATATTTACGTTCACTTACCAACATGGGTATATTGGGCACCACGACGACGTCATCTTCAAGGCCAGCTGACCTCGACTCGTCAAACATGTAAATCTTTTCCTGGTTGAAGGAAACTGTACCATTGTCATGGAACTTGACGTTTTTCTTCTCCCATTTCTCCCTGTGAACAAAACATCAAAGTAGGTCAAGTGACGCTTCTTTCTCCTTCCGCGTTCGCAATAATGGCCGCGATAGGGGAAGTAAAGTTCCGTTCGATTACGCAATATTTGTATTTCATAACCGTGTAACTCGTCCCGTTTTCGGCACCGCTTTCTCCGCTTTCATCTTATGCAAGAGATGCGTGGTGCGATTTTTTTTATAATTACAGTGTTTAGAACAAGGGGTGGGCAACTTTCACTTACACGTAAACATATGGTCCTAATTCATCGACGATAGGTTTCGACCCATTATTAAGGAACTCATCAGCGTTGGTTACGTTATATATGTACACTTTTATCATAGGCACCACTGGAGGTTTAGCCCACCATTCGAACGTTTGTGAGCCATTCCTCAACGTAATTTCCTGTAAAAAAAACGTTACGTATAAGAATTTGATAACAATTGCGCTTCAAGGTTCTTACATGATTTATGAAGAATTTAACCCAACTACTGAAGAAAATAATCACGATGACACCGAATAAGATGATGCCAACAGATGCCGCCACCACGAACCCTGCAACAAAAAGGTTAGATTACATAATGGCGACGAGAGGGGAGGTCGATTGACGCAGGTTAATTCTAAAAATTAGTCCTCCGACCTGTTAAAAATATATTTCAATTTCATATCATCAATAAACCAGTTTCTAGAGGTGACCTCACTCTTCTGTTGGTCTCTCGGGCTCAAAGACTCATTAACAGTAAAATTTTTAACTAAGTTGGTACCCTTGAAATTTGCTCTTTGACTTGGAAGAGGTACGCGTGCTCATTCAATTACAGTTGTTGGGCAGAATATACATGTCAAGGAAAATTCTATCGATCAAGTCCAGAAATTTTTTATTTTGCCTGAAGGGAGGCATTCGTTGAAATCTTTTTTAGAGCACGTCCTTGTTCGTGCAAAAACTTAATGAGACGACCAGTTTAAATCTTAAATGTTAATAAGACAACCGACAAAATGACAGCTAGAATAATAAAGAAGTTGTGAGAAATCGGGGACCTCATCTCGAAAACCACAAAAACAATACAAGGTGATGCTGAAGACGAGATTTTAAATCTGTTATAAAGGTGAAGGACCACAGTAATTAGACAGTTTGATTGCACAAATTAGTATCACAGTGGGGGCTTCTGGCTTTGCTTCACTTGCTCGAACATGGAGAAATCCCATTGAGATAAGCAGATACGTGCACAAAAAAAACTATAAATCACAAACCATGACCTCTAGCTTTAAATTCATTTGTTTTAATTGTGAGTCTAGAATTAATTGTGAGTCTAAAAATAGTCTGATAAGTAAACAACCAGCTTACGTATGCGGTCACTGATACATTACACGTAATTTTCCACATATCGAATAACATCAAACAGAACTTAGCATGGAAATCAGAAACATTCGTATTTATAAATAATTGATTACATTTTTCAATGCTCATACATCAAAAAAAAAAAAAAATTGAGTCAGATTCAGAGCTTCTAAGAAAAAATACGTAAAAACGAATTGGGCCGTCAGTATAATTTGTGATTTAGAATCGATTGCGAACCATTAATGATTGTATTTTTTTGGTACACAAAATTATCATTTACTACTAACCTAAAAAATGAATGACAAGACAATATGTCAAAAGTTGCCACGATTACCAACTGTGTTTCAGTCACAAACATACACGTACTTTAATAAATAACATTTTTCAATATAAGTAAGAAATTTAAGCGTGTAGGTAGCTCTGTTCTTTTGACATGTTTTGGTGTTGCCAAACTTATTTATGACAATTCTGAAATACCAACTGAAGAACACAAACTACTTTTCGAAGAGATTGTAAAATGAAGAAACCACAAATTAGAAACTTCACTTAAGATTTATAAACACTTTACACAGTTTTTTGGAATGTAATTATGACAACATTGAGAAAATATGTTAACTATCAACTTCCTAGATTTCAACCAATATTTATTGCCGTTTATAGCCGATAAAAACCCAGAACGTATTGATACTAAATCTAAGTTTATAAAGTGCTTTTATTAGTCTTTTGTTTAATGAACACTTTGTACTGTTCCGTTCCCAGAAGACACAGAATTTGTGTTTTATGTTGGCAGTTCTGGCTTTCACATTTAAATTTGTCTAATCTAAAATTCAAATTCGTTGGTTTTTATCGTCATTTTATTTATCGTCACTCTTTTAACATACTCGGATTGCTTGACCTAAAAATGCATGAAGATATAAAATGTCAAAAAATTCGACTGAATCGTTTACCGTCATGCGACATCTTAACCTAAAATTGACGAATTAAAAAAACAATGTGGTCGAAAAAACGACAGTGAGCCGTGTCTTTTTGAATATTGGTAACACTGTTAATTAGTAATGTTTAACTTTCAACTGTCAAAAAGACGCTTTGATGTAATGATAGGCAAGTAAGACATTTGAAATTCTAAGGCCTATTTGGATGCGATTTTTTATTCAGATCATAGTTTTCATGTTTTTCAACCAAAAAACTGTCAAAATAAAAACAAAAAAATACGGTTAGAAGCAACCAGTAAAAGTGCTTAAGTGCTGACGTTGACGTGTCTGTCATTTATGACATTAAACAACATAACTGAGGTTATGTTTAGGGTATTTAAGACATTTTGGTCTGTTATTTTAGTGAATTAAATAGAAAAAATGTTAGCTACTCCACTTATAAAAATTATTGGAAAATACTATAAACAATCAAATGGCATACTGAAACGTTTGACATTAGCAGATTTAATCAAAAATTTTAAAACATAACCTAAAATATCACATTAAAAGAGATTATATGACTATTTATTGAAATATCTAAATAAAAAATTTCCTCATATTTTTTAAACGAATCATCCTATATTTTGTGACGTCACCTAATGAATAATTAACTTATTTAGACTCTAAAGTGATCTAAAATCCTCCAAAAGCTAACACATTAAAACAAAAAAAATCTCCATTTTGTGGCTAATTAAACCTAAAACTGTCAAAAAATCACTTTGGACTAGCGGTCGGACTTACCAACATAACTTCAAAATTTCAAAGCCCGCTTAGATGCCGCCAAAGACAGCTCACTCATATTTACAACAAAATACAATTTGATGGAAGAAATACGTCCAGCAGGCTCCGCATTTTTGTTACGTGTTGGTATCACTGCAATCTTGATTGTCATGTTGTTGCATTTTATTTATTGTTTAACGTCAAACTGGATCGACTTTTCGAGAGTTTTAAATTCCCAAGCCTGCTTAGATTGCGTTTATTTTGTGCTATAAACAATAGTTGATTCTGATAATTACATTGTGAAAACAAATACGTCGAAGTCATCTTCAAGGCTCTGGAAATAGTTTGTTAGTATTCATTGATTTCGAGTTTTACAATGTGTCATAAAGTTCATTTCAATTAACGCTTAACCTCAAAAATAATATTACGAAGAGAAGACAAGAGAGAGATAAAGGGGATTTTTAAATTTAACAGTGTCATTTGAAAGAAGCACGGGGAATTTATGTCACCCTGTATACAAAAACTTCAAACCGTAAGAGATTTAATCCATATCTAAGAGTAACTTACAGGTCAAAAGGAAAAGCAATTTTGCTTAGATTTAATTACACTGACCCCTTTGATTACAAAATGGCTGCTTTCGCTTTTAAAATGGCGCTTAAGGGGAAGTGCGTGTCTTGCGAGAATGAGATCAGTAATCTAAGCTAATGAAGATAGAAAATCCAACACGAAAACAATTTTCTTGTTGATCCTTGTTTTTGTTTACTTCATAGTTCCTGTACGCATCAGAGATTTTTAATACTTCCCGCATTCCGAGCATATTTTCTTTTTTTGTTCACATAATTCTGCTAGAAAGGTGCTAAAGGAAATCTACGATTGCAACAATAAAACTTGCGTTTCTTCGCTCAAATTAAGAGAAGTGTGCTGTCTGTTAGAATAATAGAAAACTTTATTGACACTTGTGAGTACTTAAAAACATTACAAAGGCGCTTCTTCCGCCATCATAACGGTGCTCGAGGGGAAGAATAAGAGAAACTCATTACAAAGGTAAGTTCATTGTTCATTCAGAAAATAATAACATGAATACATTATCTGTAATGGCGCTGGAGGGGAGGCGCAAAGATTACGCAAAGATTTTAACAATGCTTCACCAGAAGCAATTAAAAACCAAGCGCTAGATTAGAGTTTGAGTGACATTCACAGTTTCCCGAACAAGCGTTTTCCAGCTCCCGAGCGGCATTCGCACATCGTAAACATGTTTCAACGCCTCTATTGTTTATTGTAAACCGCACTTACAAATGCAAATAACACACATTGTTTAAGACAAACAGCATCATATCACGTTCCCGTAAAACAAAACATCGCGCCTATCCTTGGAAGCAACACAATTTCGCACGTTGTGGCGCCCAACGCGGGGCCACCTCGCATACACATTTCAGGTCATTGTTTCATCACCGCTTACCTAAGCGTATTATTTTATTCTACACATTGCGACAGTCATCTCGAAACCGTGCGAGAAACGCTTGGGAAGATAGGCGCCCAACGTGTGGTTTTCGAGCGGATTTGGGTCAGGTGAATATGTAGGTTGAACGACCTCGTCGAGAGGAAAAAAAAACGGAAAATGCACGCGGAAGTGCAACCGAGCGAGCCGTCAAGGTTGGCCGTGGCAGAGATTTGACAGTTTTGTAAGTAGTACTCATTTGACCACGTTTTGCAACCGTCCTTTGTCTTTGGTACTTGTTTTCCCGAGTGACCTCGCGTCGTCACGATTTCCCAATCTCATCACTATGCAAGGGACGCGATGGTCTCTTGTTGCGAAACGAAGGGAGTTGACGCACGCCAATGGAATTAATTTTTTCATGGTCGACTCGTCGATCGAGATACTTACACCACTTTCTCAGGAAAGCGCTGCTCAGTTTAGCGCAGAGTTTCTCTCTTCCTTTCATTTTTCGTTGTATCTTATTGTTTTTCGAGGGACGAACGCACTTCACTTGAGGAGCACTATCACTTGTTTTTCCGTTCGGCACTTGTTACTTCATTGTTTAGGATCCTGGTTGGCCCTGGAGTAGCTCAATGAGTAAGGTGTAATTAGAGGGGGATGTAGTTCGTCTGCTGTTACGTCAAATCGAAACCAGTTTCAGTGAACTCAATTAGCAAGTTTCAAAGAAAAACCAGTTCTCACATTTAAAAAATCAGTAACCGCGCGTCGATTGTTTCAACATGGTGACTGCGATGCGCTTAGAAATCACGAGCAGTCACACTAACCTATAAAATAACCCATCTGGACACAAAACGCACCGGTTTACGTTCAAACCACAACCAAAATAAACCAGCAGTTATCAAATATCGCTATTGCAACAATTTAGAAAGTTACCGCGCCGCCGGCTAAATCGATCGCGGGGGAAAAACAGCAGACGATCTACAACGATGACGTACCGTGTGACGGGGGTTCTCCGAACGTTTTGGTAAGAGAAAAAAAAAAAAGAAAACGAGCGCTATGTGCGCGCACCGAACGAAGAAAGAACCAACTGAGAGGCTAACGGCACGTTACACCTGATCAAGTCTTCGGCTATGCTTCACACCCCCCTCTCGGAATTCGCGAGGGGAGGGAGAGGCGGCGAATTCTTCCCTCCCCTCAATCGCTGGATTTTTAAAAGCGGTCGCTTTTGGGCTACCACGACCTTGGAGACTAGATTTTCGGTACGATGTGGAAAGCGTTAGTCAACACCTCTTCGTTTCATAATTTTTGTTCTCTCGAGTGAAAGTGAAGTCTTGGATCAAATTTCACATTCCGGAACATATGGGAAATTGCTTCGGATTGTGACGAATTCATAATTCGCTCCATTAGGTAAAAGACATTAGGGACTTTCGTTCATAATCACGGTTTCTAATGGGTTTTAAATAGAGTGTAGGGTTAGTGGCCCCATTGAAGACTTAGACAGAAGGGAACTTTTCTGATAAGTAAATTCTAGAACGCCGAGCGAGAATTCTTGTCCAGTTCATATGCCAAGGAAAAGGAAATTATACTAAAAGCTGAAACCTGAACTGTTATGTAACGGCTCCGATCGTTAAAACCTCTGAAAACAAAATTGAATATTGACTTCCAATATTTGCTTTTTGGTCACCACCACAGACTTTTTCCGAGAACCATGTTTCATGTCCTGTTGTCGTCCATGTCTCCGATACAAAACTCTAACAAGAAAAACCAATAATTATTCCCAGTATTCATCACCACGACGTCATAAATCCTATTGTTAATAACGTTTTTAATTGTAAACTTTCATTTTTATTTCTCTACCCACAAGCTGTTTTACTTCCTCAAAACTACCGTTATCAAACAAATAAATTTTTTATATTTACTTTACATCTCATTCCGGCAAAAATGACTATACCTGTGACACCTGTTTATTATGAGACGCAGAATAATTATTTTCCTCATTTACTTGTACTGTAATTTATCTTGTCTTTTCTCTCACATTACTGTCATGCAAATGGAACCAGACACAATGTAAACATCTTTTAACTTTTCCCCTTTCATTTTTAACAGATCCGGCTTCGTAATTTTGTGCCCGAAGAAGTTTTAGCATAGTGTGGTTGTTTGTGCTTCCGTGCGTTACTTTTTGTTGCGGTTCCGTTGCATCATAATTGCTGTGAACGTGGTGAATTATCGTAAACCACAAATACGTAAATGTCGAGTTAAAAACCACTTGCAATGTTTGATCTAAATCAGTTGGCAATCTTGAATTTATCGTCATGCCGCATTTTCGATTTTCGTCTCTTACTAATTGAGACTAATCGTTCATTATGTTCTTAGAGTGTTCTTAGCATTATTCTACATCATTATCAGTAGAGAGCGGAATTCATGTGACCGGGAAGACATGTCCATGTGCAAGAAATCGGAAGATCAAAAGAACAGAAAAGAATAAAAACAGAATAAAAAAAATCTAAGCAGACAAATATATGCAAAAAATCTAAATATACGAAAAAAACAAAAAACCTGATGAATGCAAAGAAACCAACAACAAAAAAATGCAAAAAACATTTTTAAAAAATGATCAAAATTTTATAAATTTTATAGAATATAAAATACCTAGAGGCAAAAAATCTAAAAATTTGAAGAATTCAATGCAATTCAATAATCTAGAAAAGTCCAAAATCAAAAGATTTAAAGTCATAGAAGAATCCAGAAATTCAAAATATCGAACGAATCTACGGAAAAACGAAAATTGAAAGAATTCAAATAGTTAAAAAAAAAGTGATTTAATGTCAAAGAGAACAAAGAATCCAACTGATTTAATAGATCTAAATCAATCGATTCAGAAACATCAATAATTTAGAGAGTTTGAATAGTTTAACGCCCACCGAATACAATTGTGAAAAGTTTAAAAAAATCTAGTACATCTCAATGATCTATAGAATTGAAAGAATAAAAAAATCTAAGACACCCAAAAAACGAGTCCAAGTGATGTAAAATATCCAGAAACGTAAGATTACCAAAAAACAAAAATTCAAACTTCTAATCATTGGAAAGGTCCTGAAGGAATAAAAAACCCGAAGAATTCAAAAAATCCTCTAGGGTATTCAATGGACCGAAAAATTGCAACGAATATAACAATTCTGAAAATTCAATCACTAAAGAATACATGTAGTGAATCTGATTAATCTGAATTCACAGAACAAGATTTTTTTGTAAAATCCAAGAACATAGGAATCTAAGAAAGTCTAAGAATTTGAGATGCTAATAGCCTCAGAGAAGACTCCAAGAACGTAAGAATTTAATTCAACAATTCCAAGAATCTAAAGAGTCGGAGAGTATTAGATTGCGTCAGAATCTAAAATCTAAGTTTAATCAAATCTACGAATCGAAGAGTCTCAGAATCTATAAATCTAAGAGTCTCAGAATCTATAAATCTAAGAGTCTCAGAATCTATAAATCTAAGAGTCTCAAAATTTATGCATCTAAGAGTCTAAGAATTTGCAAAAAGAGTCTAAAATTCTATGACCTACAAATTTTAAGATTTTTAACCTCCCAGGCTCTTAGGTCCTTCTCAGCCTGTAGCCATACAAGACGCAAATTATTAAATGTATATGTTATCAACTTATCAAAATTTCAGTTCTGTAAGTTCCCAAATTATCAGATTATATCTAATGTTTCCTATTTCATAGCTTCTCTAACTTTAACGTTTTCAGAATTTTGAGTATTTTCATTTTTTTTACAACTTCTCATACTCACATTTTAAGTTTATTGGTTCTGAAATTTTTAAGTTCTTGTATATTAATATAATATAATATGTATTAATATTTCAAACTTTCAATTCTCAAATCGTAGAATCGAAAGATCTAAAGATTTAAGAATATAAGGATCTAAAGATCTAAGTTTTCTAAGAATCTAAAGATCTAATGACCATTTACACCGATATACTGTAAGTTAAAATTAAGTAATTTCTTCAAACCAAAACAGCATTGATATAAAAATTATTTCGAAGAAACTTTTTACTTAATGCCAAAAAAAAAGTCGGTAAATAAACAATTTGAATAATCGATATACTGAAATCTAGGAAAAAGAGCTTTAAAAACTTTTACTTGATATCCTGAAACCGGAGAATAAAAGAATCAAAAAACTTTAACGACAACGAAAAACCTGAAAATCTGGTAACTAAATTTGTTAAAACCTAACGGCAATCTAAAACTTAAAAAAAAATCCCAACCTTAAAACTTTACGACTTGGAACCCTAGAAATTGTTGAATTATAGATACACAAGACTTTTTAGAACTTTTGGCTGAATTACTTGATGATGAATTATCATTTGACTATTTTCAGCAAGATGAGGCGACAACACATACAAGATAAAGCAAAGAACCACAAATTATTTTATGGTATTTTAGAACTGCCATAACAAAAAAAGAAATAAAACATGATTGATAAATAGAAAAGACAAGGAAAGAAACATTAAAATAATAATTTGAGAAACTAGAAAAAGATGGAATAAACGAGAAACGAGAGAAATTCAAAAGCTCCCTGAAATAAGCTGCGCGGAAGTAAGAAAATGACAAAAATGCATATACATGAAAAAACAAAACAAATAGCTAAGAAAAGAAAAACAGTTGAAAAATATACATCAAAACTTCAGAAAACTATGAAAAAAATGTTAAATTGCAAAGAGAAAAATTGAGAAAGCAAATTTAAAATCATTGATCAAATTCTAAAAGAAAATAACTAAAAATTATTTTATGCTCTTACTTTAAAACAACTGAAAGAAAAAAAAAGTGATACAATTAATCATAAAATACAAAAAAATAAACTTAATAGACAGATGGAGGCAACATTTTCATGAATTAACGAATATAAACATAAAGAAAAAAAGGAAAACTAATGAAAAAAAAACAATATTCAGTATATCAAACCAAAACCACAAAAAAAAATGAACAGAGACAATAGGAAAGCTAAAAGTGGTAAAAGCACTAAGACAAAATACCACTTCAAATAATATAATTTATTGGAGAAAAAAAAAGAACTAAACAAATTAATGAAAAAGAACATGTACAAAGTGAAAACATCAAATAAGTAGAATTTAGGAATTATGTTTTAAAGAGGACAAGAGGATCTGTTGTGACTTTGGAGAAATCAGATTGACAAGTATTCCCTAAAAAATATTGGTAAACATATTAGAAAGAAGAATAAGAGAAAAGAATAGAGATAGGATAGTGCAGATAGAAAATGCAGATAATGCAAAATCTAAATCTTTAACAACAACGAAAAACTTGAAAATCTGGTAACTTATTTTTGTAAAACTTTACATCAAGAAAAATATCCGGCAATCTAAAAATTATAAAAAATCATAACCTCAAAACTTTACGACTTGGAACCCTAGAAATTGTTGAACCATAGATAGACAAGACATTTTTGAACCTTTTATGACTGAGTTACTTGATGATGAGGCAACATTTGACTATTTTCAGCAAGATGGGGCGACAGCACATACAAGATAAAACAAATGCTGCAGTAGTTTTTTTACAACTGACAGTGTGAAATTTAAACAATTAAAGGATTATTTGTTATACCCTTGTGCCAATTAATTGTAGAACATTGCGACTTGCGGGGTGTAAGTTTGACAAATGAAAAAGGAAAATTACAGGATGAATATACTGAAAGTTATAACCTGTAAGACACCGAAAAAAATATGGCCATAAAATTGGTAATAGAAAGATGAAATAAAGTTAAAGAATCTTGGAAACTCTTCAAAATGGCAATCAAAAAAGTAACAATGAGAGTTTAGACCACAAAATGGAAAAAACTGCTAAGAAAAACTATAACAAGAGAAACTTTCACCGGGATTGTCAAAGAGATTTCATGTCTCAAAGTTTCACCCCTTTCTGTTAGAGGTATCTTCAGGAAAAGAAATAAGCACGGTAACTCAACAAATGAACGCTGCCAGACGCTAAACTCATCTCAAGAAAAGAAGGAAAAAACGAGATATTATAGATTTTGAACGATGTTTGGTAAGTGCTGAGTTGTTGAGTTACCGTGCTCATCTCTTCTCCTAAAGGCGCTCCTTATGAAAGAGATCAAAACGTTGAGACACGAAATGTCTTTGACACGGTTCAATCCGGCCGTGAAAGCCTCTGATTCTCGGTCGATGGAAACTATAAGATGCTGTATGGCATACTAGCAAACTTCCAAAAACCCTATAGAACATACATAATAAACATAGACAGACAATAATCGAAGAAAAAAGTAAAGTGCACACGAGAACAAAAAAAAAGATTTGAAGAATGATGCAACATCCCCAAAACAAGAAAGCAGAAAAGAAGCAAAATTGAAAAACATTACCCTTGGAAATGTAATACGGCGTAAAGATGTAAATGAAAAGGCTTTCTTCTGTGTAATTCATTAAGAGAAAGCGTTTGATGTAGTCTGAAAAAATAAAATATGAAAAGTGCTAAGAAAGGAAAGAAAGAAACTTAAAATATTATAAGAATAGAAAAAAACATGACAAAAAAACTTAGTTAGTAATTCATTGCACTGACTTACATTAACATCTAATAGAAAAAACAAAAGATGTGTTAGATCTATTCTTGATCACTTGGTGTTTTTAAGATTAAAAAATATATTGAAAAACCCCTACACCAAACACACACTTTTGAAACACACTAACATATGTTTCGGTATCCATGATACCATCATCAGAGTGATGATTAAACTTATCTACCCTTAAAAACTAATTGCTTATATACTAGTTATATTTAGGTATTTCACATGTGAAATAGAGAACAACGGTAAACTACCCTTTTTAGACACTCTTGTAGTTAGGAATAAAGATAAATTAAAATTTGATATTTATAGAAAAGAGACCAGTACACTTCGCTACACTACAGAAGACTCACATCATTGTCCTCAACATAAGATGGCGAGTTTCAATTTCTTAGTCCACAGGTTAGTAAATTTCCCACTAACACGGACTAGATTCAACAAGGAATTGACAACAATCAAAAATGTAGCCAGGTGTAATGGTTTTGACCCTAGAATTGTCAACAGGTTAGTGTCCAAATTAGAACGTAAGAAATCAATTTCAGAATGCTCGACTTTTCGTGATTCAATGCCAGAAAAGACAAGATTTGCCATGATCCCTTATACACCTTCAGTGACAAAGAGGCTGGAAAAAGTGTTCCAGGGTATCGATCTAAAGGTGGTTTACACCTCTGGATTAAACCTCCAATGTCTTCTCGGCAACCCGAAAGATAAAGTAGGGCCCAAAGAAAAGTCGGGTATTTATGAAATTAAATGTAAGAACTGGGAGCAAAAATATATTGAGCAAACAAGGAGGTCAATTTTGACAAGGTTCAAAGAACATGTAGCTCACGCCAAAGATGGCAGGTTTGAAAAATCCAGAGTTGCTCAACATATTTTTGACAAAGATCATCGTATAGATGAAAGTTGTTTAAAATTAGTTAGGAATGTAAACAATTGTAAATTTCTAGACGTTTACGAAAGTCTAGAAATAATTAAGAATAAGCCCTCTGTTATGAATGCCGATAATGGTCCCATCCCCTCTTCTCTCCTCTTTAGATTGTTAAATACCACCCAAAAAGTGGTATAGGTAACTAGTATATAAGCAATTAGTTTTTAAGGGTAGATAAGTTTAATCATCACTCTGATGATGGTATCATGGATACCGAAACATATGTTAGTGTGTTTCAAAAGTGTCTGTTTGGTGTAGGGATTTTTCAATATATTTTTTTAATTTTTTTAATTTTTTAATTTTTAAAAGATGTGTTGTAGAACAAAGGGGAAACAGAAATAACAAGAAATACTTAAGAAGAATGCTATAAAAAAATTCTGGAAGAAAAAATTACAACCGAACCTTAATAGAAAAGAAGTAAAGTAACCACCATCATGTATACTAGAGAACAAAAAAAAAACAAAATTAGAAAGGATAAGAAATAAAGAGATTTAGAAAAGATTAAGATTAAAAGCGTAACTACGAAACAGCTCAGATGAAGAATGGAGAAGCAGGGACGATATGATAGATGAAAAAGGAAGATAAAAGCGGCTGAGAAAAGTCTAAAAACTTCAGAAGTAGATAGAAAGTCGTGGCGAAAAATAATCAACACTACTAATGCACTGAAGACAAGATAATTGAAAGAAAAGACAGAAGAAAAGTAAAAAAATAGAAAGAGGAAAAACAGATCATAATAACAATTTCAAGTTTACTGTAATCCTAAACGACAGGTGTGTTCATATTTACTTTCAATAACATTAATTTAATCGATTAACAATTCAATTAAACGTGTTTTTTTTTAATAAGATTCATTTCGGTTTTCGCTGCCACAATGCGTAGAAAGGTATCTATAACGGAAACATCAACATAATGAACTGCGCATATTAAATAGAAAAACAAATTTAATTAGACAAAAAATTATATCCAAAACTCTTACGTAACTGGAACGGAAATAACATAGACTGAGTTGAGTAAATTAAAGTAAAATTTATCATATTATGTGTATATACTGGACCGGATGCGGATAGCCGCTAACTTTAAAAAAATCAGAATATTCATTTTTTCTAAAATTTTAGAATTAAAAGTCTCAATTTTTTTTTCAGGGACATTTTTACTTACTAATATCTCAAGTCAAAATTAAAACTAGAATTACAAATTCTATTGGAAATGTTTTTAACGATTTTTACCATTGATTGGACATTTAATGGCTCACTTACAAAAAGTTTTGTGTTATATAATTGTTTAACTCATTAGAAGTAATACAGTAATAAAAGTACCATGACGTTTGCAATTAGAGAATACATGAAACGCAGTAATTATTATTGAAGCTGGTAAAAATAGCCAAAGAATGGAAACTGGCTATTTTATTAGAAATTAATACAAAGAAAATAGTACAGTTTTAAACAAATGAAGCTTTTTTTTAAATAAAATCTACTGCGTAGTTTATTTATTAAAATTCCTACTTTATTGATTTGTTAGCTCATACTCCCAGTTTACTTAATTTCAAGGAAAAAAACACAAACAATGTTTTGAGATAAGGGCGTCCTAGCAAGCTTTGAAATTTAAAGTCATGTTGGTAGCCCTGACCGTTTGCTTGACAACTAGTCTGTCAACTGAAGCTAAGCCATTATATGCAGTCATGTCATTAGAAGAAATGTCACATGTTAAAACGTCGATAAATAACAGGGCTACCAACATGTAAAAAATGAGGACCTACTAGATTTGTTTTTTCATTTATGCGTGAATAACAAGCAATTTCAACGAATTAACAACATGTGTCATACATTAAACTGTGAAAATTAAGAAATACTTTGTTGTATGACGAATTTCTTTGTTAGTAATATTCCAAATAGTACCGCAAATATTTAATAACTTTTTTCCTTCTTGTATTGCTTAACGAACGATTCTATAAAAATCTAGTGCATTAAAATGACACTCACCAAAACAGGATTTTTATGCATTTTGGAATGATACAAATTTAATTTGGACAAAAAATTGTTTAATTCCAAGGAAAAAAATTAATAAAACTTCACGGTTTACTTAGAAATGTAAAAAAAGTAAGGTCACTTGTCTCTTTTATTATTATTTTTAATTTGTTATTTATTAGCTGTTTATTGCTGTTTTTTTTACTTCGATCTTCAAATACTTCAATCAATGCGACAATAAAAAATTATGTGCATACTTATTTAATACGACATTTTGAGTTTTTTGTTGCAAGGAAAACACGATTCGCAACCTTCCAGGTGCATCTATCTATATGCATTTCCTTGACTGCGACCTTCCTTAAAACACACTGTTAATGACATTGTAACAATAATAATAATAATAATAATACTAAGCATTTTTATGTCAATTGGCTTAATCAGCACTAAATACTTTTTATTTGACTAGTCCGAAAAAGTCACAAATGGGCTTAAAACAAGTCCATTCATTGGTTAAAATGTTTCAAAAACTAGTTTTTATGTTTATTTGCTATTTTGGTAAATATACGCGTCATCTAAGTACACCATGTTAAACACATAGTTCATAGTGCGACTTAAGTCATTTCATCAAACATCCACGTAAGTAATGATTACATACACCTGTTAGCGTAATTGGTGAAAATTGGATGCAGCAAAAACCGAGGTTACACCGTTTTTCCAACACATGCACTATTCTTCAATTGGCAATCAATAAAAAAATGCAGTTTATATTCTAAATTTTAAATTTTTAAAACTTCTTAAATTTTGCTACTTAAGTATTAAACACTGCAAAAGAAAAACGAGAAAATGAAGGAGAACATGAAAAGCAGAAATACGAATCGAAAGAAAAAGAAAATAGACGAAATAAAGAAATAATAAAGCAAAATAAAAACAAACTGAAAAACATACAGGAGAGAATTCAGATAAACAATAAATTGACACGCAAAGAGAAGAAAATGTAAAAGAAACTGATTGAAATGGAAAGAGAAAAAGAATGGAAAAAGTGTAAAGACAGAATACCATAAAATGATCGAAGAAAGGAAACATGAATGAAAGACGAAAGAAAAAAACAGAAAGGGTATAAAAGCGGCAAAAAACTGAAAAAAGTAACACAGACGACAACCCTGGAAATAAAAAACAAAGCGAGTAACAAAAAAATAAAGAATAAAAATAAGGTACAAGCAAGGATAAAAATAAAAACAGAGAAAATAAAGTATGAGAATCTGTACGAATTAAAGAATAATAAGAAGTTATTGAACAAATGATAGAATACACTAGAAACAAAAAACTAAATTGCACAAATTACAGAAAAAAAAATTGAAAAAAAAATCATAAAAAACAAGTACATGCTAAACATGGAAATGGATGGAAATGAAACTCTTAAATGAGGAGAGGTTGACTGTAGCCTATGGAATACATGAAGATGTAAGAGTAGAAAACCAAAACAAAAAATAGAAAAAGCCTTAGATATACAAGGGGAAGAAGCAAAGAATAACAACGAAAAAAGAATTATAAAACTGTAAAAATAAATTAATAATAAGCAAAACAAAGAGCATCCACGAGTTTACGAGAGCAAAGCTGATAAAGTACGGAAAATCGAAAATCGTAAAAAATTTAAAACTCTCAAGAAATGCGGAAATAGGAAGTTATTATTATTTAGCAAAACTGGCCATGTAAAAACAAAAGAGCAAGGTAAAACAGAAAAATAAAAAATCAGAAGTTAATAAAAACAGAATATGGAGAGAAACATAAAAAAAATATTGATAAACCAGAAAGGCTTGGAATAGACGACAAACGGGACTAATTCAAAAACTACCTGTTAAAGCAACAGAGAGCTATGACAGTGCAAAAATAGCAAATAAGCACATAAGAAGAAAAGAATGATAGACAACATAAATAAAGCAAAAAGTAAGAAAAACAGCTAGAAAAGATATATAGATAAAAATACAAAGAAAGAAGTGAAAAATAATTAGGATAACAAGTGATTAAAATTTTCAGAAAAGACTACAAATAATTTTATGGAATTTAAGAACTGTCATAACGAGAAAGAAATAAGACATGATAAGAAGAAAAGTCACGGAAAGAAACAATATAATAATAATTTGAGAAACTAGAAAAACCTGGAATAGACGAGACGCGAGAGAAATTCAAAAGCTCCTTGCAAGAGGCAGGAACAGAAACTGGCGGAAGTAAGAAAGCAGCAAAAAAACATATACATG
The DNA here is from genome assembly GCA_030157275.1 of Cynaeus angustus. Classification (NCBI taxonomy): domain Eukaryota; kingdom Metazoa; phylum Arthropoda; class Insecta; order Coleoptera; family Tenebrionidae; genus Cynaeus; species Cynaeus angustus. Next base: position 14,216,647 of record CM058065.1, read on the forward strand.
ATCAAATAAAGCAAATATTTGAGAAAAGAAAGACAGTTGAAAATGGTGTATAGAGACAAAAACTTCAGAAAACTATGAAAAATATAAAGAAAAAACGTAAAAATGTAAAGAGAAAAATTGAGAAAGCAAAATGATCATTTATCAAAATTAATAAAGGAAATAAATAAAAATGATTTAGTGGTACTTTAAAAAAACTGAAACAAAAAAAGAGTGCGATGATAATCATAAAATACAAAAAATAGACATAATAGATAGATGGCGGCAACATTTTCATGAATTAACAAATGTAAACATTAAAGAAAAGAAGAAATCCAATGAAAAAAATGTAATGCAGTATATCAAACCAAAACCATAAAAAAATAAACAAAGACAATAGGAAAACTAAAAGTAGGTAAAAGCACTAAGATATACTACCACCTGAAACTTATTGATGAAAAAAAAAATAAGAACTAAACAAATTAATAAAAAAGATCATGCACAAAATAAAAACATCAATTTAGGAATTATGTTATAAAGGAGATAAGAAGAATTGTGAACATGTTAGGAAAAAGAATAAGAGAAGACAACAAAGATAACATAATGCAGATAATGCAGAATCTCAAAAAAATTAACGACAACAAAAATCTTGAAAATCTGGTAACAAAATTTTTTAAAACCTGACATCAAAAATCTCCAGCAATCTAAAAACTTAAAAAAAATCATAACCTTAAAACTTTACTTGGGACCCTAGAAATTGTTGAACCACAAATCGACAAGATATTTTCGAACTTTTATAACTGAGTTATAAAAGACTGACTACTTGAGTCATAATTTGGCTATTTTCAGCAGGATGGGGCGACAACACATACAAGATAAAACAAATGCTGCACATGGTGGCAATAGGAAACCTAAAATGGAAAAAGCACTATGATAAGATAACATACCACCTGAAATGATATAATTTATTGGAAAAAAAGAACTAAACAACTTAGTAAAAGAGATCATGCACAAAATGAAGACATTAAATAAGTAGAATTTATGTGATCATCAATGTCATCAAAACAAGTAGACAAAAAAACAATACATTACTAAAAACCAACAAAGAGACAAAGAAAAAGCTAAGAAAAAAATGACATGGCAGATGCAATTGCCTTACTTAAGAGAATTGATGTTCGCAGATCATTAGGTTAAATTATCTGAAACAGCAAATTTAAAAAAAATAAGAAATTCTAGACAAAAATCTAAAGATAAACATCGAGAAAACGAAAACCATGGCGATTATCGGAAAGAAGAAAATATATAATATTAAACCACAAGTGGAGAACTATAAATATTTGGGCATAATAATCCAAAACGCGGGAAAAAAGATTACGAAATAAAAGAGAATAAAAAAAGCAGGAAAATTTTCATCAGGATGAAAACAACATTTTCAGAAAAAAAATCCTGAAACGGATCACAACAGAAATACATCAACAATAATGAACAGCAGCTAGACATGGACAATGACAAAAAAAATCAAAGCGAGAATGAATGAATGCAATAGATGTTCTATTAAAAATCACAAAATCCCACCTAGAAGAAATAAAATAAAATAATAATAAAGGAAATAAGAGAAAATAGGCAGTTATGGTGATTCGGTCATGCGAAAAATGAGAAGAGAGACCAAGACCAAAATAGAATGTCAATTTTAAATAAGTAATAGAAGAATTATTATAAATATTATGTTGTGATATTGGTTTATAATAGAGGGGGGATTATGGCACAAATATTTTTTTAGCGCATGAGCGTAGCGAAGTGTGCCATAATCCCCTGTTATAAACAGAGATAAGGGTATGGGTAGTCTGGTCTATCTAAAGTGCACGATAAATCGTAATAAATAATAACAAATCGTGCCATAATGTCACAGATTATAAATAAATTTGACTGTGTCAAATAATCATTCACATAAGAGTCAGGAAAATGTACGGTTACTGCCGAAGAGATGTTGAAAGACGAGGCACTTTGTGCCGAGTCTTTTTAGACTCTGAGGCAAGTTTCAACATTTTCCTGACGAGAAATGTATTAATTTTTTTCTGAAAACGTTGATTTTAATGAAAAATTACTAATTTTTAATTTAAGAAATAATTTTCACAAATATCAAGTACGTCAATTTTCTTCGTTTCCAGGGCGAAGTCATATTTTTCCTTGACGACGGCAGGGAATGGACTTTACCTGCCGCAGTTTTCGCAGAAGAAGCTCGGGTTTCAAAAAAAAGCAATTATCACACTATTTGAACACACAAAAAAAAGAACAACCAACTAAACAATAACTTTATTATTATTTTTTTTAAATAATGTAACCTTAAAACTTCAGTCTTTAATTTTCAAGAAGGATTTCATCTCGTCAAAAAATAATAAAAATAACAATAGTTATTACTGTAAAAATAATAGTTCCAAATTGTTAATAATATAATTGAACAAACAGATAAAGTCAATTAAAAAACTATTTTCCTACTTTCCAAACGACGAATAACTGCGTAAAGCTTCTTGATGGATATTTCTGTTGGCGAAAATGCAAGACATGTAGAAAAAAGTTAAATACACATAACTGTTTTTGCTACTTATAACTAAAAAAATGAAATAGCAAACTTGAATTTTCAATTAGTCAGAACTTAACTCTTCAAAATTTGTTAATGCGACCGTTGACACACTCTCACTAAAATTACAAGATATGGAAAAACACCATGTGAGGAGTGGTCAGTCACCTTATCTATTATTACAGGTAATTTTCCGCATTAGTAAATGATGTGATAAGTAAACTCTAAACAGGAAAAGTCAAAATTTTTAGTAACTTTAGTAACTTTTAAGATAACTTCAGCGTTCGATTTATTGATTTCTAACTAAATGCAGGTAGCGACGGCTTAAAACCTGACTAGCAAATTGCGTTTTGTATTCCTCCACGTGGCTAACAAATGTAACTATAAAAAAAATACTTATTATTTGCATTTATGTCCACAATATTAACGACGAATCATAAAAAACATTTAATGTTTATTAATTATAATTAAACAAAAGCAAATTAGGTATTAATAGCAAATATGACAACATAACCGAATAACGCTATTAAAAAGACTTACTTGCAAAAATTATAAAAGCGGCTTATTTTAATTAAAATTATCGAAAATTGGACGTTCATTTTGTTTACGATTTGCAAAAAAAACGATTATATTTTTAGAACCGAACAAGGTGTCATGATTGCTTAATATCTATTTGTTACATAAAGATAATCTACAGTTCATAATATTTGAAAAACTACTTAGGTCCATATAAAATCACAGTTTTCAATTACATTTTAATTAGCGTAGTTGCGTTAGAACAAATAAAGGAGATTCGGGTATTACGAGTTGTGCAGGTATTGAACTATCTGAATTATTTTTACGAACAGGGAAGTCTGGAGTGTAAAACTTGTTTTTTGCTTACTTCCTTATGTATCTAAATAAATTAGTAGATATTTATTTTTTCGGAGCAAAATTATCCTTCATTCCGCGATTACGACACGAGCGTATGCGAGTTGTTTGAAATATATACATAATTTTTTGTACGACATTTTAGTTATTCATATATGCAAAACTTTGTAAACGTCAGATGTCAAAATCCACGCTGTGCACTTAATGTTTCAAAATTTGACAGATAATTGCATAAATTTGTCATTTTTCCCCACAGCAACGCGCAATAACAATATTTATGTAACAAAGCTGTAAAGACGTGATTTTGGTAAGAGGCCGAGTTTTTGAGCGCTCGCAAGAAGGTTTAAAAAATTTAGATGCAAAATGTAAAAAATTTAGATTCAGCCAGTGAAGGATATTTTGGATATGAGTCCATAAGTTTTATCTTTACGGCCGCAAGGAGTCCATAAAGTAAAAGTTTGTAGAGTGGTCAACTTTTGACAACCGTACATAAGCAGATTTGTGTTTCAGATCTTAAGAGTCTTTAGATTTTGTTGGAGTCACTGTATCTATAGAAAGCTTAACATTTTTGTTTTTATTATATACTTGGAATGTGTAAAAATTTCTTTATAATATCCTTTAAAGTTCCTTCAAGACTGTGAGTATATTCTTAGGATTCGTTGAATTTTTAGATTTTTTTTTATATCTAGATGCTATAGATTTTCGAAAGGTTCTCTAAGATTCCTAGATCTTTAACTTTTTTAAAATGTCTTTACAATTTACTTCTACGTTTCAGTTTTTTGCTCTTTTAAAGTTTCTTAAAGATTGTGAGTGAATTCTTAAGATTCGTTGAATTTTTAGAATTTATTTATATCTAGATGCTATAGATTTTGGATTATTTTTTAGGTTGCTTATATTGTTTAGATTCTTTGCAACTATTGGACCCTTTAGATCTTTGAACTTTTTTAGATCTTCTATATAGATTGATAGATTTTTAATTTTTTTCAAACTGATTCTTTAAAATCTTCTGTATCTAGATGCTGTACATGTTAGAGACTCAATTGTTTTGCATAAAAACCGAACGCTCCTATACAATCCTTCCTGTTTCCCTTTTTACAGGCGAACCAGGTGTTTTTTTTTTTTGTAGTTTAAGTAACTAAGGACTCTAGAAGTACTCCACTATACCCTCTTTGATAAATACAAATGGATCTTTAACAGTTGATGGTTGCTTACGGACTAACTTATCTACTTAGAAGAAGTGGGGTTTGAAGCAGGTACTGGACGAGGGTTCGAGAATTTCTGAAGATTACAGTCGGGTAGACAGGATGTATAATAATAAAGCAATAAATTGGAAAGTTGGAACCAGGCAAATAAAAAATCCCAAGAAAAGAAATAAGTATAGAAAAAGATAAGAACAGATGACTCAAGGCGAAACATCAATGTCTAAGTTCATTTGGTGCTCTCCATTAGATTCTTTTTGTGTCCTAGATACTTTTATATTTCTTGTATTTCTTGCATCCTTTATCTTCTAATTCGATTCTCTTTAAATTTATATTCTAATTTTCTAAGATCTTTAGATTTTTTAGATTTTCTTCGGTTGATTGATTTATTAAATTCATTGTATTCTTGAGATGCTGTTCTTAATAATTCTAGAAAAATTTTATATTCCCTTTTAGATCTTTTAGATTTTTTTAGACTTTTCAGATTGTTTTTAGGATATCTGTAATCGTTGCAGATTTGTAATTTTTTGAACTTCTTGTAGTTTTCGAATTCTTTGCTTTCTTCTGGATTATAAATAAATTCTTTACATTTTTACCCTTTTTTCATTTCTACCTCCTATAGATTTTTGATTCTTGATAAATTCTTTAATCTTTTTTTTCAGATTGCTTAGGTTCCTTTGATTTTTTGCAACTATTAGAATTTTTAAATCCTTGAGCTCTGTTTTATTCTTTACATCCTTTTAATTTTTTAATATTGTTAAATTCTCAATATTTTTTATCTTTTTAGAGATTCTTACAGCAATTTGCACCGACATTAGAATTTCTTTGTATCCTTTCTCTAGATTCTTTAGATATTTTAGATTGTCTTTACATTCTTTGTATTCTTTAAATTCTTTAGATTTTTGATTTTTTTGTATTCCTCGGCTATTTAAAAATATGCATACTGTTGATATGTTTTATTTTTAAAATTTATTTGTATTAGTTCAATTTTCCACGCTTTCTGGATTCTTTAGATATTCTAAATTTTATTCACTCTGTATTGATAATAAAGTAGATAAAAAATAAAAACACTTTAAAAAATCAATGTAGAATTGAGCGTAAAAAACGGACATGACAAAATGGAGTAAATGTAAACAAAACTTGTAGAAAACAAAGAGGTTAAAAAAGATATAAATTTAGAGACCAAAAAAAATAAAAACGAGACAAAAAAACAAATTTCTGCAAAGACAAACAAAGAAAATAATAGAAGCAAAAATATAAAAAAGTTTGTGTAGAAGTAAGAAATAAAAGCACTTGAAATATTCAAATTTTTTGATCTCAAATTTTTAAGAATTTTAAAGTTTTTAAATTTACTTTTAAAAATCTTTCTGTTGTTTGGGCCCTTTAGACTCTTTTGACACTTCGTATTCTTCGACATTTTTTATATTCTTGCGCCTTTTATTTCAGGTTTTTAGTGTGTATGCTTTCAATTATCTCTTTTGTCTATATTTTCCTATCAAAATTTTTGAACTGGATTTTCTACATTGTTTGATTTTTTTTATTTAGTTTTCATTCTTTGGATTTTTCTAAACAGTTTAAGTTCTTCGTATTTTCTACCCTCTCTAAATTCTCTGAAATTTTGACATTCTTTTATTCTTTTTAAACGTCTTAAAAGTATTTTAGATCATTGAATTTTAGATCTTTTGTATTCGTTACATTTTTATATTCGTCAGATTATATATTTTTTCTGAATTCTTTAGATTTTGATAAATTTTTGAGTCTTTATTTCTGTTGCAATCTTTAGTTCCTTAAATGGATACCTCTGATTTTTTTAACACCTGAACCTTTTTAACACTTGAATTTAATTTTTTTGTTACTAATTAAAAAACAAGTACGCTAAATCCGTCAAATCGTCTAAATTTCTATTTATTTGCGATAAAAAATATTTTTCCCGGCATATCTATGGTCGCCAAAAAAGTAAGTATAGTATCTTAACCTAGTTTTTTTTATCAATGCTCTTATGATTGTTTTTCACGTTTTTTATTATATCTCTGTATATTTAATTGAATTTATTACCGTTGTAGTGATGTTGAATAATGTTTGCATATAGTTTTTGACGCCTCATTTTAGGCCTATAAAGTAGTTCAGAACGGTAATAAGCAGTTTACCGGACTGAAACTAGTCTTGTAGGGAAAACCTGCCTATGATGGCATATTTAACTTTGACACCTTACTATAACCTCATCTATGACATTAAGAATTTTTTGTGGGCAATTTAAATAGACAATTATATTGATATTAAGAGTAATTAATCAATTTTCAATACATTCAATTTTTTTTTTGAAAAAAATTTGGAACTAAAGACCATGAAGTGTGTCATCATAAACAGTACTCTCTTTTGTTTGAAGTAATTTTAATTTGCTCTCTAGATTCTTTAGATAAATTAAATTTTACTCACTCTGTAATGATAATAATGTAAGCATGGAAAATAAAAACATTATATAATCAATGTAGAATTGAGCGTAAATACCGGACAAGAAAAAAGCAGAAAATGTTAATAAAACTCGTAGATAAAAGAAGAGATTAAAAAAGAAATGCAAAATTTAGCGACAAATTTTGCCGAAAAAAAATGTATAACAAGATAATAAAAAAAAATTCTGCAAAGACAAACAAAGAAAATCATTAGAAGCAAAAATATAAAAAAGTTTAGGTAGAAGTAATAAATAAAAACACTTGAAATATTACAAATTCCAAGTTTTTTGATTCCAAATTTTCAAGTTTTTTAAATTTATTTATTATTTATTTGTTTATTTTTATCATTTGGGCCCGTTAAATTCTTTTGATATTTTGTACTCTTCGACTTTTTTAGATTCTTGCGCCGTTGTATTTTAGGTTTTTAGTGTGTATGTATTCAATTTTCTGATTTCTCTATATTTTTCTAATATCTATTTTTTTTATCTATTTAAAATTTATATTGGATTTTCTAGTTTGTTTAATTTTTTTAGATTTAAGTTCAATTCTTTGGATTTGAATTCATTCTATTCATTACATTTGTAGAATTCTTGAGAATTTCTACATTCTCTATGTCCTTTTTGGATTTTTTCGACTTTTCACATTCTTTGGGATGTATTTAGAAGAACTATGTTAGTTGCATCTTCGTAATCTTAAAATCTTAAAATATTTTTTTTGTAGTCCTTAAATTCTTTGAAAAATTTGAGAGGTAAATACTTTTCATTCTTTATAGTCCTTGAATTTCTCATATTTTCTTTATTCGTTAGATTCTCCATATTTTTGATGTCTTTAAGTCCATTTCAGATTTTTAAATTTCCGAGTTTAGAATCATTGAATTCTAAGAATTTTCTTAGACTAATTTTATTTTTTAAACCCGTTACACCTTGTAATTCTTTTAAATTGTTTGGATTCTATGTGTTCCTTTTTTGTTTTCATTGATCATTTGGATGGACCTTTTAGATGAGTTAAAATCTTTGGTTTATTCACATGTTTTTGTCCTCTTGTAAAAATTTCATTAAATTTTCGATTCTTCACAAGTTATTCTTGTTTACATTCTTTATGATCCTTAAAACATTTTATTCATCTTCTTTCTTTTATTTTTTATATTCTTTAAATAGATTTTGGTATTCTATTTTTGCATATAATCATTGTATCCGTTGTAATATTTCCACCTTTTTGACCTTTTGAATGCTTAGAATTTAATTGTAAATTTTAAATTTGATTGTCAGATAAAATCTGAAACCGGTCTGGTCCAAGTGGTAAGTCCCAATATAGTCAATTGTTTTAATTATGAAAAGATCTTGAAAATTAATAAATTAAACACATTAATTATAGTTTCAATGTGATTGACTTACTGAAGCAGCAAAAAATTCAACACTTCTCTTTAAAAAATTATTAGTTTCCAAGTGGTTGGCAATGGACAAAATAACTAAAAAACACTCAACCTTGATCTTCTATTAAAAAAAAAATCAATAACCACAAGTCGACGGTTGTTCATTCCTCGTGTTGACACCAACCTCCTCCAACAAAAAATCCAAAACCAACAGTTTTAAGTACATCCAGTCGAGCACAAAACATGTCATTTTTGTTTATTTTGAGCGATAACACTCGACCATGAAAACTACGTCCACATCTGAAGGCTGTGCTGTGATCCACTCCTTTATAAAATTATTTACATTCCTAAACATTCGCAAGAACTTTACAACCTGAAACCCGTTTAGGCCTTAACATGTTTTCCTTTTTTCTTCTCCGCTGTTGCAACCGTTTAATATGCAGCTCGTCTGCGTCACGACTTTTCCATTATTTTAGGAACCAACCTTCTCCTTGGTCCATTTCCAAGCGACCCGAACGTGCAGAGAATGGAAACTTTTCGAAAATTCGGATGTGAACCGGTCAAGACTCGTCGACTTTGACGAAATTTCGAACCAAAAAAAGTGACACGACCTTGATGAAATGGTTTCGACATTCCCAAGGCACTGTTAACAACAACAAATCCATCAACTTCTAACTCACTTAATTGATGTAAATTGGTAGAAATAAGACGTGAATTTGAGATTTCCGGCGCTTTTCAAAATGTTGTTCTAAATGTCGTCAATTTTCTCCTGTGTTAGTTGCGGTAGGAGTTCCGGTGAAATTTTCGGAGACTTCAACGGTGGATCAGACGCGAAAATGACATTCATACAGGAAATAGCGTAATTGCGGTTGTGGTTCTGATTATCGATAATTTTTGTGATTAATATAATTTCGTATCGATGAAACCGCGCTTGCTCACTCGTCATGGCTTCTAATAATCGCGATAACAATAATTGTCGATAATTCATAAATTTTTTATAATTGATGAGCAATCCCTGTTATTAACGAGCTTCACACTGCTATTACCGTCTTCTCAAGATGTCAAAAAATATGAGCAGCATCATAAAATTATAGTCATTACGTTAAGATTCGAAGTTTTCATAAATCACGGACACAATTTGTTTAATTACGCGAATTGTTGAGTCCGAGAACAATAAAAAGCATGGTAATTAAAATTACGTCGCTGCTCGAGACAGAAAAATTCAAGTAATCAAAATTATGTTCGGTTAATTAAAATACCGGACATTACCAACTCTGGACTGTTCGATTTTAAGTAGACCTCACACTCATTAAAGACGTACAAACAAAATTATCACAACGAAAAAAATCGATATTCAATAGAAAAGCTAGTTTCATAATTAAATCAACAAACACATTCGTAAACAAGATAAAAAACATCAAAGAACCATTAAAATAATTGTAGGAAAAATGGCTCGGAAATACCCCGTGTTGAAAAACAAAATCTTAAATTGTAATTCGAAAACCAAAAAACTTAATAATCGAAATTACAATAAATTAAAATAAAGATATCAACGACTTATTCGCAAATATTGAAATAAAAGCAAATCAGAGCTACTCAACAAACCTGTTCTGCCCACTCGTTCGAAAAGTGTTTGATTACACACGTGTTATACAAATAAACGTGCAAAACCTGATTTGCTTAAGTATCACAATTTAATTTAATTTGGGCTGAAACCTAATTATGCACCCGCATTTTGTTTTAATGCCACAATGCTGACTTTGTTGTAAGGATCATAAATTCTTTGCATAATTAGAGAAAGTAAAAGATGAATGATATTTTACAAGATTCATCTTTTATTCGAAAGGCAAAATTTCACTAGAAAAATGGGTTTTCTCACATATTGGCGACCATAAATTAAAACCTGTGGTTTTAGATCGTAATCACTAATTTATTTCAATGGGTTTTGCCCATCTTGGTTTTTTGATGATAATTTACTCGTAAGTGTGCGGTTTTTATTATTATGATGCTAGAAAAAATTCTTAATTAGCATTTTTTACAAAAAATTATAACGTTATAGTGTGAGAGCCGTTAACCATAGTTTCTGCTACGTAAATTAATACGAACATACGAAGCTACATCACAATTACTCTAAATAAATTAACACTATTCTGTAACATAAACAGCCAAGAGCTATTTATTGATAACTCGAATAATTTAAAACAAAAGAACAGAAAACAAATAAAATAAAGGCAACTAAACAATAAATAAACGTTAAAGGAGTTGCTCAAAATGACCACCGTGCATTTCTAAACAAAGATTGTTCTTCTAATTAAACTTTTTTTTGTATTTTGCAACATTTCAGGCATAATACGGCGTGATCAACAATGAGTGAGTCTGTTGGTATTAAAACAATTGAAAAATATGGAGTTTTTTTTGCGTCACAATTGGCGACCCTGATGTTTTAAAATCAAACAACGTTAAAATGATAATGTCAAAAATTTTAGGTTATGTTTTAAGGTAAATCGGGTAAACAGGGGCAGGGAATCTGATTAAATGTAAAAAGGATTTTAATAAAAGATATTAGGAAAAACAAAAACAAGAATGAGATAAACAAAAGACACAAAAGGAAATTAACGTAAATACGCTACAGGTATTGTTCAAATTGGGGCGCCATTGTGAGCCAAACATATGTTGACTCTTTTTTAGGCTCTCAAAAATATTAATCAACATTTGAGGAGTGATATTTGCGATTTCCTGGCTAATGGCAGCTTGCAGTTCCTCAGCTGTGTGTAAATTTTTTGAGAAAACGTTATTTTTGAGGTGCCCAAACAGAAAAAAATCCAATGGAGTGAGATCCGGCGATCTACTTGGCCAAATTCCGCTGCTTATTATTCTGTCCCCAAAGAACTGGTGCAAGTACTGCATTGTGTTAAATACGGTGTGTGCTGTTGCCGCATCCTGTTGAAAATGGCCATACTCAGTATGCTTTTTGCTCTGATTTTCGACGACTCTGATGCATTCTATTTTAAATGTCTTCGACTACTTCTTCTGTGAGTGTGAGCCAACGGGTTTTACCTTTTTTACGTCACCTCTTTTTAGATAATGGTCAAGTAATCGCATGCAATGCTGTTTAAAAATAGACAAGGTCACAACTTCTTCCGGGAACATGCCCCGAAATTGGTTGTACGCATCTTCCAAAGAATACTGCCAACCATTAACAGCATCCTCAACTCCGGTGCGAACATACGCCATCCCAATAAAAATGTCACGTTCCAGAGTAAAAACCATGTTAAAATTGATAAATCATTACAAAAATGTAACTTTTATAACAAAATTCAAATTTACTTGTCAACACTGTCAAAAGTGACAACAGGAAAAAAAGTGACAGCAGCAAATACGTTTAGGTCAGGGAGGTACCAACATCCTTCAGATTCTCGTTGTTGCCAACAGACTCAGTCATTGTTGATCACGCTGAAGTAGCTAAAGCTTCTGCTTTTTTCCCGGCAAGTTCTTCCAAAGTTGCGATTGGCTGAGAATAAATGTAATTTTGCATATGGCCCCATAAAAAGAAATCAAGCGGCGTTAAATCCGGAGATCTCGTTAGCCAATTAATAAAGCCTCCTTTAACATTATTCTGTCTAGAAACTTTGGATTCTCAACATGTTGTCGCAAAGACCACTGACAAAATCCTACTCTTGCAGGATAATCTTGTGGTTGCAAGTGTTGTACTCGTGTATAGTTAGATCTATTCTTGATCACTTGGTGTTTTTAAGATTAAAAAATATATTGAAAAATCCCTACACCAAACACACACTTTTGAAACACACTAACATATGTTTCGGTATCCATGATACCATCATCAGAGTGATTATTAAACTTATCTACCCTTAAAAACTAATTACTTATATACTAGTTACCTATACAATTTTTTGGGCAGTATTTAACAATCTAAAGAGGGGAGAAGAGGGGATGGGAATCATTATCGGCATTCATAACAAAGGGCTTATTCTTAATTATTTCTAGACTTTCGTAAACGTCTAGAAATTTACAATTGTTTACATTCCTAACTAATTTTAAACAACTTTCATCTATACGATGATCTTTGTCAAAAATATGTTGGGCAACACTGGATTTTTCAAACCTGCCATATTTGGCATGAGCTACATGTTCTTTGAACCTTGTCAAAATTGACCTCCTTATTTGCCCAATATATTTTTGCTCACAGTTCTTACATTTAATTTCATAAATACCCGACTTTTCTTTGGGCCCTACTTTATCTTTCGGGTTGCCGAGAAGACATTGGAGGTTTAATCCAGAGGTGTAAACCACCTTTAGATCAATACCCTGGAACACTTTTTCCAGCCCCTTTGTCACTGAAGGTGTATAAGGGATCATGGCAAATCTTGTCTTTTCTGGCATTGACTCACGAAAAGTCGAGCATTTTGAAATTGATTTCTTACGTTCTAATTTGGACCCTAACCTGTTGACAATTCTAGGGTCAAAACCACTACACCTGGCTACATTTTTTATTGTTGTCAATTCCTTGTTGAATCTAGTCCGTGTTAGTGGGAAATTTATTAACCGGTGGACTAAGAAATTGAAACTCGCCATCTTATGTTGAGGACAATGATGTGAGTCTTCTGTAATGTAGCGAAGTGTACTGGTCTCTTTTCTATAAACATCAAATTCTAATTTATCTTTATTCCTAATTACAAGAGTGTCTAAAAAGGGTAGTTTACCGTTGTTCTCTATTTCACATGTGAATTTTATGGTGTTAAACCTGTTATTAATTAACTTTAAGAAGTCGTCAATGCTAGACTTGTTTGTGTTGAAAATTGCAAAAATGTCGTCTACATACCTTAACCATACTCTGGGTAAATACTCAAGCTCATTCTCAAGATCCTTTTCAAAACGGCTCATGAAAAGGTCAGCTATGAAAGGTGACAAGGAGTTACCCATCGCCGTACCTTCATGTTGTTGAAAAAATTCCGCGTTGAATTGAAAGATGTTCTGCTTCATGCAGAGTTCCGTGAGTTGAATATATTCTTTGATAACTTGCTGACGGAGGTTATTTTCAGTCAACAGATTTTCTAAGTAAATTAAGGTTTGTGGAACCGGAACACTAGGAATTAAAGAACTTACATCAAATGAGACCAATAACTCACCAGTTTTAAGCTTAATGTTCTTGAGTTTCTGAATGAATTCCATCGAATTCTTGATTGAAAAGCTGGGTTGCTTAACTGGTAGGTTATTGAATTCATTGGTTAATGGTTAATGATATGGATGTTGCTGATTTTCCTTCAGTACCCTTTGTGCAGAACTTTTGGACACGCCATGGAGTCGCCAAATCGTGCGAATACTAGTTGTCGGATCTTACCATTTCTTCCACTTCAGGTGTTCTTACTATCCGTGACACTCCAACAAAACCTTTTTTTGCGGCGTTAGTGATCCAAATATTCCAGCACGTGCAATCAAACGCAAAAATGCATTTGGCGAAGGGTGATGCCTTTAGGGAAATCGGATAGCATACTGCCTCGCTGCCTCATTAGCATTACTATTGCATTCTCCGTACAGAATTATCATTTCAGGGTACTTATTCATCAGGAGCAAACATTTTTATCAACACTATTTAGACCACAAGAATGAAAAAAATCACTCTAAATTTAAATACTAACGGTAACGGACCAGCACATTTGACGTTTTTAATGACAATTTATGTGACGATGACACTTGAGTTGTATACCAGATATTTTTTCAAATAAACTTAAGTTTTACTTTTTGTTTTTCACTTGGTAACATAACTGATACCTGAGAAATTAATTAATTAAGGCCCGGTTTATAGAACGCGACTTAAATATTTAATTGCGTGTTAAATTTTAACATCGAGTTAATTTGAAATGCTGACATCTCATTGGTCAAAACCAGGTACTTTAGCCAATAGGAATGCGAATTAACTTCACTCATTGTTAAAATTTAACACAACGTTTTATAAACCGGGCCCTAAGTCTTCTACGATTGGCCAAATTAGAAGGCTAAGAACTTAAATTCTATTTGAAATCAAAATTATTTTCTTTCAAATACGTCTTTATATTTTGCAGAAGAATCTACGATTGTCGGCTCCTATACTTTTTCTGGGACACCCTGTATAAAGGAGGTATATTATAAAAAAAAGAAAATATGATTTATAAAGAATGATATTGTCTTTCAAATCTAACATTTGAAAAGCACATTTTGCAAATTCTTAGATGCTCAGACGACAAATTCTCGGATTCTCAACATTATGAATCCAAATTGTCCCCGAAGTTGAAGTTACAAGTACTACATTTTTAGATCTGTAAATTTTCATATATATTTTGTTTTTAGATTCGTAATTTATCTAATTTTGAATTTTTAAGTCGTTTCTTAATTGAATTTCTTAAATTTAAAATTTCTAGTTTCCGAGATATAAAATTGTACACTTATATGTCCTCAAGCCTGCAATATTTGAGTCCTTGATAAAAATTCTGGAATCCTAGATATTCTAGATACTAGATTAAATTCAAATCAGACCTAGTCAGCAGCAAATTTTGAAAATCGAAGATTTACCAACGTGTTTCTTGGGTCTTACATTCTCAAATAATAGATTTTTGGGTTCTTTAATAGTTAGATTTTTAGTTATTTGATTGTAAGATTATCAAACTCATTGTCAGAAGATCCAGAAGTTAAGTAGTCTATATTTTTTTTAGATCTATCTCCAGAGTCTCCACAATACTATCCAAAAAAATGAGAAATATCACCTTGTCAAACACCAAATAGCAGTTTTTCATAGAAGAGTCCAAGAGGTAAGAAAGGTTTAAAAAATTACGAAAATCCAAAAATTTCTAATCCTTTAAAAGGTTACTTTTATGAAAACAAATCAACAGATACCTACGTGTTCCGATCTATTAGTATATTTTTAGGCAACCGTTCTATAAATCGGACTTTACGGACACTTAAGCGGTGATAAAGATGAATTTTATGGATTCATCTGTCAAAATATTACTTTAAAGACTGAACCTGAAAAAATTAAAATCACTACACGTTCAGAAATAAATTAATTATTAACTGTAATATTGACTGTTTAATAACTACATACGCCAATAACATTTTGCATTCCGCAGCTATTTTGAATTAAAAGTTCTCGAGAAAAAATCGCAATATAGCTTATTTATATTTATGAAAATTGATCAAATAAATATCTTATTTATAGTATACCAAGAAATATTTATGAATTTAATAACTGGGAAATTCTAGATTCTTGCACCTTTCTAAAACCTTGTATTTTAAACTTTTTAAAAATTCATTCAAATTTCGACACTATCTGTTTTTTGTTCATTCGCTTTTTTATGATCTTCCTGTATTGTAATGTTTGAAATACTTAAATACGAATTCTTTGAATTTGTAAAATTTCCAAAAATTTTCAAATTTGAATTTCTGATAAAATCTTTTGCGGTCCTCTTTGAATGCTATAGATTCTTTGTATTCTTTTTATTAATTGTAATTTCTAGATTCTTTAGACTTTGATTTTTTGTTTTTCTCAACTTTTTAGACATGCACACTGTTGATACTTTGGATTTTGGATTTTATAAGTATATTTGTATTAGTTAAATTTTGTATTCATAATAAGATACTTAGATGGAAAATAAAAACTCTTTATATAATTAATGTAGAATTGAGCGTAAATATTGGACAAGAAAAAAGGCAGAAAATGTAAACAAAAATTGTAGAAAAAAAGAAAGATCGAAAAAGAAACGCAAAAAGAGACAAATTTTGCAGAAAAAAATAAGATAAAAAAAAACAAAACAATTTTCTGCAAAGACAAACTATTAGAGGCAAAAATACAAAAAAGTGTGTGTAAAAGTAATAAAAACACTTGAAATTTTCTGTTTTTTTTATCCCAAATTTTCGAATTTTAAAATTCTTAATTTTTTTTTTAAACCTTTCTATCGTTTGGGCCCTTTAGATTCTTTTGATACTTCGTATTCTTCGATTTTTTTGTATTCTTGTGCCTTTTATTTCAAGTTTTTAGTGTGTATGCATTCAATTATTTATTTTGTCTATATTTTTCTAATTTCTAAATTTTTGGATTGGATTTTCTAATTTGTTTAATTTTTTTTTAGATTTAGTTTTCATTCTTTGGATTTTTTTAAACAGTTTGAGTTCTTCGAATTTTCTATTCTCTCTAAATTCTCCGAAATTTCGACATTTTCTTATTCTTTTTAAACGTTTTAAAAGTATTTTAGATCATTTAATTTTAGATCTTTTGTATTCGTTACATTTTTTTATTCGTCAAATTATATATTTCTGAATCCTTTAGATTTTGATTGATTTTTGAATCTTTGTTTCTGTTGCAATCTTTAGTTCCTTAAATAATTCCCTTTGATTTTTTGAACCTTTTTAACACTTGAATTTAAAATTTTTTGTTACTAATTAAAAAAATAAGTACGCTAAAAAAAAATTCCCGCCATATCTATGGTCGCCAAACAAGTAAGTATAGTATCTTAACCTTGCTTTTTTATAATTATTTTTCACGTTTTTTATGATATTCCTGTATATTTATTTGAATTTATTGGCGTTGCAGTGTGCAAATGACATTTCTCCATGTAAAAATCAAATAGATGGCGCTGCTGCGCCGAAAAATTTGATGCGATTTTATCTAGCAACAAAAAAAATGCCAAATTTGAAAACAATTGAACGCTTGATTGTTTTGACAAGTTGGTTTAGTTCTGTTGTTGTTTGCATAATGTAGGAAAAAGAGTTTGGAGTTTCAAAATGGCCGCGGAAACCATATCAAATCTTGACAAATATTATGGAGAGTCTGCACCTTCACTTAGGATGATTTATAAGTGGTACTAAAATTTATGATTTGGCAGGTGATTTGACCGCGAAATTTAGATGGTCCAAAAATTGGGCAGGTTTCCCCTAACGCAGCAAAAAAAAAGAATACAAAAAAAAAAAATTACCAAGTACTTTGTTAATTGTTTGTATTCTATGGCATTATCATTTGGAAAATTCCCTTTCGTACTGTATATTAAAAGTTATATGTTTAAAATACAATGTGTAGTTTTATTGCTCGCTCGCTTCGTTCGCCTTTTAGATATTCTATAACGATTTTCTTAATGTTGTATAATTAATAAAATTGGCAATAAAAATTTCTATTTTCATTCAATTAAAATCACCTTACGTCGCCTTGCTGACCAACAAATGTATAGGATCATAAATGAGCCCATAAAAAAGAAAATTGCCCATAATTATCCTCAACTTTGTCGATGATTCGAGTGGATTTTTAAATCAATCAGATTACCTCACACCTTACATAAACATAATGAGGTGAATAATTACGTGGTACTGTTCTATCTCTTTTTAGATTAATTGAAAAGCTTTGTTGTAGAAATTCAAGAACATTGTAATTGAATTTTCTATCAATGGATATAATTCTAAATAAATATTCAACCTACAAATTAAAATTGAAAAAAAAGTACAGGAACTTTGAAACCACCCTGTATGTATATCTAGGGTCAATCTGAACCAATCAATCTGAAGTAATAACCTAATTACAATAAATGAGAAGAGAAACTCAACTACATATCTATTAATTCTTGCCAAAACATTTAAATTATACAGGGTCTTTGACAAACACGCACAATATTATTCAAGGTGATTATTAAGTACTTCTTCGTAGTTTGTCGATCGCTTATATACCGGGTGATTCAGTTTGGTGTTCGCGCCCCTATATCTCCTTTATTTAAAAAAATATCTATAACAAACTATATACTTATTTAAAGCGCTTGTTAAACTACATCAGATGACGTTTCCATTTCAACTTTGCGCTGACATGTGTCAAAATTACGACAGTCAATTTTTTTTTTCAAATGATAGCCTATACTTTTTTTTGCTTATTCTTGTAGAGGTTTATTTTCTACATTAGACTACCTAAAAACGTGTTCACTTGAATAAGAAAAATCGAAGAAAAAAAAAGATATAATTTTGTTAAGTATTTAATTCTGTGACAATGGCTAGATAGCCATGAAAACAATGGAATTTTAGTATGAAAGTCGTGAAATTTATCTAAAAGTACATAAATTTAAAAAAAAAACAACAAAAGCTAACGGCTAAAAACAATCAAACAAAATTTTAATCTTTCAAGTGCTCAAAGTGACCACCGCCGGCTTCTAAACATAGCTGCGCTCTGTTTATGACACCTCGAAGACAAGCGCGTCGGAGAACTTCTGCATTCCCATTCAGTCTTCGACATTCATCTCGAATTCTAATTTTAAGGTCCTCAACGTCATTTAAAGGGGTACAGTAAACCCTTTTCTTTAGATAAGGCCAAAGGAAAAAATCTAACAGTGTTAGATCGGGAGATCTGCCAGGCCACCTAACTCCTTCGCTACGATTTCCAATCCACCTACCTGGGTAAGTTGCATCTAAATAATTTGTTACAATTCTGGCATTGTGTGGCGGTGCACCGTCTTGTTGCAATATTAGGTTTTCCCTAATGTGTAATGGAACACCTTCTATGAACTCAAACAATTCGTTCCTTAAAAACTCTAGATATAATTGTCCCGTAAGTGTGCCTTCGTAAAACTTTGGCCCTATAATTTGTCCGTCAATAATTCCGCACCATACATTAATTCCCCAAATATTTTGAAAATTGGTTTCTCTCAACCAATGGGGATTATCTTGTGACCAATAATGACAGTTATGCCGATTAACAATTCCATTATTGTGGAATCGAGATTCATCTGACCACAAGACAAAATGTAAAGTAGCCATTTCTTGAGCCTCTGCCAACCATGCCACAAAATCTAGACGTCGTTCATAATCTCCAGGAACTAAGCCCTGATGAAAATGTATTTTATATGGGTGCAGTTTATTATCTTTAAGAATTCTTTGAATGGAAGAAAATGAAATATTTGTTTCCATCTCTAGTTGACGAATGGAAATATGCGGATCCATACTAACACGCGCTAAAACTCCCACTGTGTGTTCTTCATCTCTTCATCTCTTGCGGTTTTAGGTTTGAAAACAGCTTTTTTTTTCTCAAAACACCCACCCTCGCTCAAATGTTTCGCCAATTTTGCAAACATTTTATCTGATGGAACCGGCCTATTTGGAAAGCGAGCATGATACAAGCGCTTGGAAGCTTCACTGTTTCTTCGGCACTCTCCATAAATTAAAATCATTTCTAACTTTTCTTGATTAGAGTAAACTGTCATTTTTTAGGTATCCAATTGTAACTTAACAATTAAAAGCAACGCTACAAAAAATTGCACACTTTTTACTTGACGTACAATGCCAAAATTCAATTGTTTCCATGACTATCTTAATAAAATACTTAACAAAATTATATCTTTTTTTTTCTTCGATTTTTCTTATTCAAGAAAACACGTTTTTAGGTAGTCGAATGTAGAAAATAAAGCTCTACAAGAATAAGCAATAAAAAGTACAGGCTACCATTTGAAAAAAAAAAAATTGACGATCGTAATTTTGACACATGTCATCGCAACGTTGAAATGGAAACGTCATCTGATGTAGTTTAACAGGCGATTTAAATAAGTATATAGTTTGTTATAGATATTTTTTTAAATAAAGGAGATATAGAGGCGCGAACACCAAACTGAATCACCCGGTATTACCGTGACTACAGATTCCGATTTTTAAGTCGGTAAAATCAGCTTCGTATTGCATTTCTGACATTTACTGTGTTCACAAACAGTCGATTGTGAAAAGCAGGTAGGCGAAAGTGGGGTGTTCCGTATTTTTGTGACAGACATAACATGTATCTAAGAAATACACAAGCAGGTCAGAATTAAACCTACAACGCGTAAATCTGAGATCAGACAGTCGTTTATTTGGTAACACATTTTACGTAAGACAGGATCCGGTAAAGTAGCAAATTTTTATTGAAAGTCACTTTAAATTAAAACATTATTCCAACCAATAATGACACTTTGATGTTTACTTTAATAAATAAATGTAGATATGTAATTACGGTACGATGAAAGTATGAAAGTAAAGACAGTTTCAAATTCCTTGATTTTACGCAAGGCGGTGTGTATTGAAGTAGCAAACTTTCAATGAGGCACAGAAACCATATTTCGCAAAAATAAGCAGCTTTTGTGCAAATCAAAACTCTGCGTGCGTAATACTATTTTTTTCGCAGAATACCACAAATTGTGCTGTATTTTCTCGCTCCGGGAAAGTCAAGAGCACGATAACTCAGTGTCTCAACGTTAGTAACACTAAATGCAGTTTTTGTTTAGAATTTCCCAATTAGAAAACAAACCAAGCGACCCTCAAATTACAGAAAAACATCTGAAAGTTTTTAACAAATAAAACGACATGATGAGCACCTTTCGCCTAATTTTCTCCGTCATTTACAGACGTCATTTACGTGACGCAGAACGAACCTAATGTAGCCTCGCTCGTAGAAAAACTATATTTTCTCGAAAATAACCACTTAACTAAATTAGTACATAATGGATTATTTACAATAAGAGAAAGGTCACCGCAAATAGCCGAATTGAAGACTCATATTTTGCAAATTGTTTAGAAAATAACCTGCAAAATAATTTTAGAAGCAATGTAAACAATAAATTAAATAAATATGAGTAACACGTGTTGATAAAAAACAGCTATTTATGCAACAAGGCCGTAAAGACGATGATTTTTGAAAATGTCTGGAGGACGACGTACTAGGTTTTTACACCAGAAGTTGCATACAAAATTTTTTTGACGATCACAAACTAAAAAAATATTAGGTGTAGAATATAAGAAATTGAGGTTCAGTCCGTAAACTACGTTTTAACAGATAAGTCTATAAAATTTATCTTTACGAACAATCTTTTAAAAAAAAATGTCATGATGATGCAAACAATAAACAAAATTCCTTTTAATACCTTGGAATTTTTTTTTCCTAAATTTTCTCCAATTTTGACAATTATTCAGTTTTTAAAACTTTTTCGTTCATTATTATTATTATTATTCTTTTGATCTTGTACTGAAAACTGACGGATTGCCAACATTTTTCAGATTACCTAGAATTTTTGAATCAAGCTTTTTAATTTTTTTGGTAATTTTTGGATGCTATAGATTATTGGAATTCTTTCTATGCTTTCAGTTTTTCAGATTATCTCTATTCTCTAAGTTTTACAGGTTTGTAATTGTCTTTAACACCTACAATTTATGGGATCTTTAATTTTTTTTATTCTTCGACTTTTTAGATACATGCACACTGTTGGTACTTCGGATTTTTGACTTTTAAGATTATTTTTTTGTCCAAATTTTATTTACTCTTTATTAATAAAAAATAAATAAAATATAATAAACGTTCAAAAAATGAATGAGGAAGTGAGCGATATTATTAAGAAAAGAAAAAACTAAATCAATGTCACAATAAATCCAGAATGAGTATTAAAAATTAATACAAATTAATTAATACAAAAAATAAAGAACAAAAAAATATTTAAAAAAATTGCAAAAAAAAATTGCATGTTATTTTTGCTGGAAAAACAATAATGAGATAAAAAACAACTAAAAGATTTTCTGTAAAGACAACCAAGGACAATTATTGCAGGCAAAATTATAAATTTAGAAACAACATTTAAATAGAAATGAGCAGCAGGTGTTGATAAAAGAGGCGCTATTTATGTAACGAGGCCGTAAAGACCGTGTTTTTTGAAGACGTTTGGAGGACGATCGTACCGAGTGTACACCAGAAGTTGCATGCAAGATTTTTTGGGCGATCACAAAAAACTAACAAAATATTAGGTGCAGAATATAAGAAATTGAGGTTCAGTCCGTAAAGTATATTTTTACAGATAAGTCCATAAAATTCATCTGTACAAACAATCTTATATAAAATTTTCGTCATGGTGATGCAAACAATCGACAAAATTCCTTTTAATGCCTTGGATTTAATTTCATAATTCTTTAAAATTTCTTTTACAGCTTTAGAATTTTTTTATTTTCTTGTATTTGCCAGATTGCCAACAATTTTCAAAATAAATGCAGAATAAATTAAAAATAAATACACAGAAAATAAAGAAGAGGAACAAATGCAAAAAAATTGAAAACAAATGAAACTTCGAGAGAAATTTTACCAGAAAAAAATTATTAACGATATAACAAAAACGATTATCTGTAAAAACAGTCATTTATTGGAAAAACTATGAAAATATGCTCTTTATAGTAGAAGTTGCATACAAGATTTTTTGGACGATCACAAATAATTAACAAATATCAGGTGCAGAATGTAAGAAATTGAGGTTCAGCCCGTAGAATATATTTTGACAACAAAATATCCATAAAATCCATTTTTACGAGCCACGGTTTTGTTATTTAAAAAAAATGGATGTCATAGTATAGCAACTTAACACGATCTTTCTCGTAAGTATTTGAATAAAAATTTTGTTCATGTTAACGCGAAAAATAAACAAAATTCCTTGGATAGAAATGAAACTATTTCACTTGAAATAAGTCACTAGCCAGAAGGCACCATCATTAATCAACAATTTAAAAAATCCATGGAATTATTCCTCTTATTGATAATCAGATACGTAATATTTAGAATCCAAATCAGGTCTAAGAAATCCAATGAACTGACATTATCAAATACGTAACAGTTGAGCTGTTTGTTGTCGAACAACATATTTGATATACAGTGATAGAAATAGCATGTATAATACAGATATAATTTCAGCGTTACATAATACAATTGAATACTAAATAGCACGTTAATCACGGATATGTTAAAACAATTCTTAAACAACGCTTCTCAAAAATGATACGTTAGACAATTTTGTATTTCGTAATAAGCAACTAATTAAAAATAATTATATAATTTAATCAGACGTCGACGTATGCAACCAACAATACACCGCTCATTACGCTGCAAGCTATCATAATTTAATTAATTAAATTAGTACTAGCTAATTGCGGTTTATACACATCTCTCACGATTAACTGCCGTAAACTGTGGTTTATTGCATCACTGCTGCATACGTTTTAAGTTTATGAAATCGTAAATAATACAATTATCTTTGTTTCCTACGCATCTAATTTTGTTTCCTATGAATTTTCTATTTTTTTCCTGGTCACTGTCAAAGCTAAATGCGGCAACATCATTTCACAACAATTAAGTGTAAATTGTACAGTCGCAGTCATAAAGTTTGGGAAATCTTTCTGCTGTCGCTGCGAATAAAATGATGTAATTTAAGTGTTACTGTCATGATCGTTAAAAGCTAAGATAGTAAGCATTGTCCCTTGAATTGTGATTAGATGCAGCTCGCGCGTTAATTTTGAAAATCATTCTACTTCAAAACTGAACGATTAAAGTTTTATTGTCATTTTAATCGACATTTATGCTTAAAACTGTGTGCAATTCAGCTTTGATTTTTAAAAACGTGTTGGTAGTGATCTCATGTGATGACAGACAGAGGTACCAACTATGAAAAAATCACAGCTTCGTCTACTCTTATATTCTGGGGGAATTTGGAAAAATATGGCCGCATTGTATGATAATTTCACCATTTTTATTTCGTTCTCAAATTTTCGATGTGAGAGTGATTAGATACAGGTAAATTCGCTAATCTGTCCAATCAACAGTGGTTTTGAGCTTCAAATTTTATTTAACACTTCATTTGTTATTCTAAAAATAGACGATCTCGTGCTATAAGTCGATGACAAATGATTTCCCAAACTCCGTAAAAACAAACTTACATCCATTCAATTTTGAAAAATGTGAATGGACAAATACGAATGAATTTTCTTTAAAATAAGTCTTTATATTTTGTTTATTAAACACCTATTGTTCTACCTTGCAATGTAAAAAACAATTTGTGTAAAAATGTATAGGTTTAATGGAATTGTTATCGATTGATTGAGCATTATAATAATTACTAGTTTTTATCCAGAGTTTCTGTAAATTTACTAAATTAAAATTGTTTTACACAGACTATTTGATAATCTGTCGAATTCGGACCATAGTTTGGAGGGTATCTTAAGATTCTTTCAAGAATACAATTTTGCAATTAATGTCAAAAATTAAAAGCCCACAAACTTTATGAATTCCAAGGAATCAAAATGTTCAAATGAACGATTAATACGATCAGATAATCCAAGAAATTAAAAAATCCAAGGAATCTAAAAATACTATAAAGTATTTGGATAAACTAGAAAAACTAAGAAAATTAAAACGTACAAATAATAAAGAATCGATAAGATAAAAAAAATCCAAGAAATCTACAAAGTTAGAATCGAGGTTATCTAAAAAATTTGATAAATTTAAGAAATATAAAGATAAATTTTACATTAAATATATATTATATATATATATATTCTAGAGTCTAAATCTATATATATATATATATATAATATCTGTTTAATGTAAAATGTATCTTTATATTTCTTAAATTTATCAAATTTATATATATATATATATAATAAATATTTAATGTAAAATTTATCTTTATATTTCTGAAATTTATCAAATTTTCTAGATAACCTTGATTCTAACTTTGTAGATTTCTTGGATTTTTTTTAATTCATTTTTATATATATATATATATATATATGTATATGTATATGTATATAAATCTAAAGCATTTTAAAAAGACAAAAATTTCAGAAATATCAAAATATCTAAAGATTTCAAGAAAAAAAACATCATGAAAAGATATATCTCTAATAAATAGGAAAAAAATTAAAAAATCCAAAGGTCTAAAAGATGAGGAAACTGCAATAGACAACTATTCTAAAAGCAGTTTGAAAAATTTAATTACTGCACGAAACTTGAAAAACAGAACTGAAGAAAGTCTGACGAATACAAAGAATATAAAAATTTTATATACATAAATTTTAATTAATCACAAAAAAAACATTCAAAGCATGTAAACAATCCAAGAAAATTTCGTGAATACAGAATTTAATTAATCTAAATTAAAAGTTTATAAAATTTAATTAATATAAAACATGGGAAAAAAAAACAAGAAACTAAAAATCTAAAGCAATTACAATAAATTAATTTAACTAGTTTTGTTAACTTAATTATGTTAATTTTAGATTTTGAACTCGTTTTAAATCGAATTTTGAGGTTAGCGTTACATCATACTTGAGTGACAGTGACGTCGCGCTAGGGTATAATGTTTATAATAAACCCTCTCTTGACAACGAAAATGTGGGTTTTATTTATTATATAATAGTGTCATAGCCAAACAATAAAAATTATGCCAATAGCTGTAATTTTAACGTTCGAATTTCACACAGTACAATTTTTTACTCTTTAATGTTTAAGACCACAAGCTTTCGGCGCCTATGAACTTTAAGCTTTATTCAAAGAAATTTCACTACGACATGCCCGAAAATTTAGCATCTCGGCGAAAATAAATAAATTTTAAACTGTCTGTATGTGGCGTTAATTCTTCCTGTGAACTTATTTTGACGGCAAACAACAATAAAAAAAAATAGCAATTTTCTATTGTTTTATTTTGATCGAACGTAAATAATTATAAATATCCCCACAACCCCATTTTCTGCGACGCTAATGTGTTATGCGATCAAAAATTGTGAAAATGTCTACGACTTACGTTTAAACTTGCAAAGCCGCCTATGATTGACATTGAAAATGTCAATCATAGGCGGCTGTGGATAAAGACGATTAAATTTATTTGAAAAAAATATATGAACTGAAAAATTTGGTTAATACCCAAATTGTATATAGTCCATAAAGGAATGTGATCCACCAGTTTGACGTTTCAGAACCATCACGTGATGGATGTCAACAGTGACATTTATTCACATAAACTGTCAAAAGAGTTAGAGCTACCAACATATTTCAAATTCCAAAGTCTACACAGCTATTGCACATTATTCTAAAGGTTATGATTCCTAGTTTATTATATCAATATATCTGCATCTATAATAGATCTAAAATAATATATCTAATTGTAAAATTTTTTGATTTTAATTTCATTAAAAAAACATCTTTTTTAAAGATCCTACCTTGTTTTTAAAGCATATTTTAAATTAGGTTATATATATATATATATATATATATATAGGTTATATATTTATATATATATATATATAAAACAAGGTAGGATCTTTAAAAAAGATGTTCATTTTAATAACCCCTTGAATTCGGGGTCATTTTGCCCTACTAGTAGTGTCCAAATACAAAATTTCTGACTTCAGAGGTTTCGAATTTATACATCCGTTCTACACCCTTTTCATCCCTATAAAAGATTAATTAAAAAAAATCCCTTCTAAGTGGGTACTTTTTTCTATGCGTTGACAGATCAGTCAATCAAAACATGTTACTTTATATAGATTACCGCCAATTTATCACGGAGACGAATTGATTCTCATTGTTTCCAATTTCACACTGTGTCCGATTTTTTAAACAACCTTTCGGTAACAATGTAAAACCAGACAATAAAAAAAAAACAGCGGAGGCCTTGAATTTTTCTCACATGTTGGTAGCAATGTGATCCACCAGTTTGACGTTTCAGAACCATCACGTGATGAATGTCAACAGTGACATTTATTCACATAAACTGTCAAAAGAGTCAGAGCTACCAACTTATTTCAAATTCCAAAGCCTACGCCGGGTTTTTGTTCGATCACGTGGTACTAAAAAATACAATTGAGATCTACCCATAATTTGTTGTTTTCGTTACCATGTTGATTTAATTTATTATGATGGATTTATAATAACCTGACGCAAAGACGAAAAAACGAGATTCCAATCCCAAGTTGTTTATAACTATAGTAGCTGCGCATTTCGGTTTCTTCCTATCAGAGCCTACTTCGATGTTTACCATGGACTTTGGCCACATTTCTGTTTAATGAAGCCCTCGAAATATGTTCTCATTAAAATAAAGATTCATTCAGTGAAAGTTCCATTAAAATCGGTTCAGTAGTTTTCTAGATATATCGTACGTGCAATTAGAATTAATGTTAAAGGAGGTTCCGTACAATATTCCGTTAAATCCAAAAAATGAGTCTAATTTAAGCACCGCTGACCGCACAGAAAATTAGATCCCCAAATCCGCTAATCTCGAGTTTTGACTTTTATTTAACAGTGTGTGGTTATCAACGACGTACGTTCTAATCAAAGCTTACTTCGATCTTCAATGTGTAAAAAAGTCAACCACGATTGTGTGCTTCGTGACGCTCTAAAAACCCGCGAAAAACTTTTCCCACGCTTTTCCAAAGACAATGCAACGTCGCCGAAACTAACGTGACTTAACCTTGTCTTGACGCTTCAATTTCCCAAATTATACACATTTTAAGTGATTCATTGAAGTAATTAGACAGTTCTGATCGCTATCACACTGTTCTATTGTCCACAAGTTCGAACCGGACTTTGCGGATATATGAACAAATAAAATAGTTTAACAATTCTGGGAATGAATGCTCTACTTTACACCTCAAAGTGTGGTGACGCAACGTGGACAAAAAGTAAAAAAAAAGTGAAAAACTCACCAATTCGGCAGGATCTTCGATGAAATAGCGTCGACAACATCTTCGTCGGTTTAGACAACCACTCGCACAGTCTCCAAGGATTTACCCCTTCACTTCTGCAAAAAAACAAAAATTAGAATTGCAAAAGTGAATAACGGGAAAGTATAACACAGAAAAAAGCGCATTTTTCTCTAACAATTACAATAACTGAAAGTTTACGTTGGACACATACCGTAAATCTAGATACGATTTTCACAATTTCGTGGGTGCGCGCTAAAAAAAAAACAAGTGAACCCGACAAACGAGCACAGCCGACTAAGCACTCTCTACGGTATTGTTATTTCTTTGTCTGTATGATTAAGTCGCATAATTATTTAATAATAATGCAATTACACATCGAAATTGGAGAGGGACGTGGCGTAAAAGGAAATTGTGAATTTCTCTATGCACGTGGAATTCCAGCGACAAGGATAAGGAGAGGCCTTCTAAACTTAGCGGCAGAAATTTTAAACGGACGATATTAGTAGACGCAAGATGCAGTAGGTTTAGTGCGTTTTTAGTAGTTCCCGAGCCGTCTCGTGTAGTTCCAGCGCTCTGACATTGATTTTTGAATGAAACCTACGTGAAGCCAGTCACGTAGTTCCATGTTTGTGAAATATCGGCGAAAATGTCGCAGTTTTCCAGCAACGAGGCTGTTAGTTTGGAAAAAGACGTGGATTCGGTGATAATTGAGCCTACGAAGCCGGAACTAATCGACGACACATATGAATTAAAAAAGTGTCTTGAGTGGATAAAAGCGCACGACTTCCAGAAGGTAGGCCCCTAGTTTCGTTTTTCTGAGTTCTAACAACTCGTTCGTAGGTCTGTCTCCAGTTCCCCGACCACTTACTTGTAGATTCGCCTGAAGTCGCTTTGAGGTTAGAAAAAGAACTGTCTCGCTCTATTTATATCTTAGCCGATACCGCTTATGGAAGGTAATACATTTTTATCGTAAAACAAACCTAGACGCTCTTTTTGCAGTTGTTGTATTGACTACGTTGCTGCGGCTCACGTGGACGCTGATGCTATCATCCATTTTGGACCAGTGTGTTTCTCAAAAACAGCGGCAAAAATCCCGTTTTTGAACATATACGAAAAGGGCGTGCTAGACTTGGATATTTTCCACGATGATGTGAAACAAAAATTCCCAAGTGACAGAGAAATTGTTATTTTACTTGACACTGATTTTGTCCACATGACAGGTAAAAGTGAGGTTAGTTTCTGAGACAGCCTAAAAATGATTTTTAGGTGAAATTAAAGCGAAGTTTCCCGCCACTTCTGTGGAAACTATCGATGCGGAGGGTCTGAATCTTGAATACTCCACTGTCATCTTCATTGGGGGGCGAAATTATCTCCGAAAACTTCCTAACCTCAAATTTTCATTCAAACGTGAGTTACTTAAAACTAACAGGATATAGGCTAAATTGTGTTGTTGCAGCGAAAACTTTGTACTTTTATGACAGCCGGCAGAGTCCTAGCCTGTCTAATTACGAACAAGACGAAAGAATCATTCGGCGAAGGTATTTTCTGATTGAAAAAATTAAAGATAGCAATACTGTTGGTATAGTTATAGGAACGTTGGCCGTTAAAAATTATTTACAAGCCATCGACAGGCTAAAAAAATTGATTAGTTTACACCAAAAAAAATACTATTTAGTAAGCGTTGGCAAGCCCACAGTGGCCAAACTTGCCAACTTCCCAGAGGTAGAACTTCCCCATTTTCTTTCAGTTTTACAACTGTCTTTGTTCTAGATTGACATTTACGTGGTGGTAACGTGTGCCCTCAACGAAATTTTCGACAGCAGGGACTACTACAAACCGATAGTGACAATGTACGACGTAGAAATGGCCCTAAATCCAAACTCTGACCCTTTGAACTTCAGTTATGACTATAATGATGTGATTTCTAGACCTATCGGTGATGTTTGTGACTACAGTGATGTTAGTTTGTTGACCGGAAAAGTTAGGGGCGGTTCTAATGTGACTCTCGGGGACGAGCTTGTGGCAAGGGAGGTGGGGACTGTAGCTTTGAACACATCGCACGGCGCGGGGTTTCTAGCTGCGAGAAGTTGGAAGGGGTTGGACTTGGATTCGAAGACTACCGCTCCCGCTATGGTGGAAGAGGGGAGGCACGGAATCGCGCAGCAGTACAGTGACGAAGCTAGCTAGATTTTTGTTTACTGTTTAGAAAATAAACGCGAGAAAGGCGCCAGTTTTTTTTTTTTGAAAAGGTGGAACCGTTCTTATAGTATGGGAGGCGGCGCTTGTTGCTATTCGATGGGGCACAGCTAAGCTCCGCCTACGGGGAGCGAAGACTAAATACGGAATACGTAGGAGGCGGGGCATGGTTTTATCGGCTATTTGTCTGCGAGGCGCAGATAAGCTCCGTCCATGGGGGGTGGAAACTGAATGCGGAATTTATCGAGCAATTGAAATAATCTGTAATCGAGTCATCTTTAAAACCGAAAACGTATGTCTGTACTTGATTGACATTTATAAATGTCAGTTAAAAGACAAGTTTTTATTGTGAAAAATACGCGAATTTTCAAGAAAGGTACATGTCATAAATACTAAAAATGCTCTCGATGTTTACGCAAGTAACAACGAGCAAAAACTTTGTCAATGACACCTTACAAGATCAATCACAAAAAGCATACGTTTTCGGTTTCAAGGATAACTCGATAACAAATTTTTTTGAACGTTCGATGTTATGGTGTTCATAAAACGGCAATTGACAAGTTTTTATTCCTTAATTTTCATGAACACGTTGACACGTCAACTTTTACACTACTATATTTTTTTTAATGTTGACATTACTGACATTTTACTGCTCCAGTTGTACGTCAACTTTTATACTACTATTTTTTTTAATCTTGACATAACTGACATTTTACCTCCCTAGTTGTCTACGGATGCGATAGTACAAAAGAGGCGGGGCTAATAGATGCGATAGGGTTTCATACAACTCCGCCCATGGGAATAATAGTTACTGGGTAAAATCTTTGAATACGGAATTATACTTTTTATTAGTTTCTTTTTGTCCTGGAAAAAATAAATAAGTAGTTTTAATTCTTTTAACAAAACAACTAAAAACAACGGATCGGTTACAAAATTGCACAGTTACACTTATTGACTAATATTACCCACGTTCCACGCGACAACCGTCACGTGATCCAACTTTCCCGGTAAGTTTTGCACTTTCTCCAACCCCCGCTTTCTGCGGATTTTCTTTTCCTGTTGGGAAACCTCCACTAGAACTCCATTTCTGTTATCAAAATACAGGTCTTGGTCTTCCAAAGTGTGTCTCTTCGCCGATGTTATACTAAAAGTAAAGCTAACTAAGTTCTCGCATAGTGTTTTGGCAGTGGTGCATGGCTGATCCCTCCCACTAATTCCATTCCTGAGGACATCTTCGATTAGTAATAATTGGAGCTCGTATCGTTGTAAAGGCGTGACGTAGGGAATTCCATCTTCGTTTCGCGCGACTTGATGTTTAGCCACGCCTCCGGTCCCCGCCCTCACTTCAATCGTGGTTTTGGACCGTAGAAACTTATACCCTTGAGCTGTATCACTTTTTCGAGAAGTTGAAGTTTCTTGTTTCTGTTGACTAGAGATATGCTTTCGAAGACTGCTGGTTTTGTTGTCGATAACGGACGCTGCTCTGGCCCCGCCTCTCGAGTTTTGGGACCGCCTCGGTGGTTTGACTGGCGGTTCCGAGGTGCTTGGTGTTCGTCGAACCCTTGAAGGGACTTCCCCTAAGCAACTGTTGACGGTGAAGCGACAAACGTTGGGATCAAAGTTGTCCGTTAAGCCGTCACTTGCAACCAATACGATATCACCTTTGTTCAAAGTGGTTATGCTCAAGGTCAGGTTGCTTAGCTCCGGGTTGATACCATCAACAGGTCCCAGAGCACCCAAAGCGTCCCTCATATCCCGATTGCAATTGATATCATGTGATCCTTTCGTAAGCTCCCGTAAACCGTGACGTTGCGAATACACATACGCTAACGTATCGCCAACATTACACACGCAACACACATACCGTTGCGTCGAATCATCGCGACGTTTTAACGGTAACACCACCGCTACCGTCAACGTCGTCAACATTCCCTTATTCTCTAAAATGAGATCATGGGCACAACTAAACGCACGTAACAAACAAACGAAAATCTCCCGGGTGTTCCCCACGCGACTAACAGTAGTCCCCGAAGAACTCCCAGAAGTGGCATCAGATTTTATAGTTAATTCATCGAACGGCTTCGTATCGTTGAAAATCGTTTTGTTGAGGTAATGAAGACTGCCATGGACGGCCGATTTAGCTGCAATACTTGCTTTTTCTCCCCAGTTGACTCCGTCGGCAACGGCAAGGATTGCCGAATTTGCTCGACAGATAACACCGAAGCAATCAGCGATAGGATCGCCGTTTTTGCTATCGGTGACTTGATTGCGGTCGTAAAGGGAGTCGGAAATGCCGTATACGAGATCGGATTTTTTGCTCCACTCCTCTGGGAGGGCGGAGTCGTTGGGTGATTGTATATTAGAGGGTGTGGCAGAGTCGTCCCCACCTAGAATGTAACGATATTATTGGAGCGAGTTCGGTTTAAATGAGTGGGAGGAGGTGTGGCGTGGATTAGCAACGCCCGTGCAGAGCAAAAACACATGACTAAATGGATGGTTCTAATTTATAATGTATGTCAAACCTCTTACAAATAGACACTGATTAATTGAACCGAATTTCGAAAAGCTTCAATGATTGGTCAATAAAACATATTAAATCGGATTGAATGAGCCATAGAGAATCATTTTAACTAAATTGGGTCAAATTCATTGAACTAACAAAGACCAACCTAGAGTCTAAAATTCTTCGAAGTCCTAGATGATCAAATTTGATTGGATTTCAACATAAACCAAATTAGGTTTAGGCGTTTCGGCAAAATAAAATTAGTTTTCTAGGCCTGAGTAGGTCAAATCGTATCAAATTTAAGTGAATTCCACGAAAAATAAAAATACAAGTACCCGAACTGTAAAGGTCCTAAAATAGATTAAATTAATCAACTTAAACTATATCGATATCGGTCTCGTTATACGGCGTGACCTAGAGATGCGTAATCGGTCCATAACTTTTTTCCTATTCAATGTTGCAGTTTAAAAATATTTTTTTATATACGGGTAGGTATTCGATTACAGAGGAGTAAACCAGTTTTTTAAATAGATCACTATATATTTTTACACTTTTAATTTCGATAAAAATAAATAAAAGAACTTTATATACATCATTATCATTAGCGTTTCCGTTTCGTAATTATTAAAATTTTTATGTAAAAAGGTTGAAATTTGAAAAATCATTGCGAAATCAGCCGTGAACACTTTTTTTGACAAACTTGGAATATGTTCAGCAAATTTACAGCATGTGCTAACGCGTAAAAAGTTGAATAACAATGTTAAAATATATAGCGTGTTCTATTTAAAAAAAAAAAATTGGTTCACCACTCTGTATACGAACGTCCTGTATATAAAAATTAAAATATGCACTATAAATAAATCTATTCGATGTCGAAAATCGCATGTCAACATATTGATAGTAAAAGAGTTATGGACCGATTACGCATCCTTGGGTCACCTGTATATACAAATTTGAACGACGGTAGGTAAATTATGATCAAAACCTAATTAATTGGGTTACAATAAATATTAGATCTGAGTGGAAATTAGAATTTACGAGGAGAAAACCACTGTTTGGGAAGACTATTTATGTTGGACTATTAGGTCTCGAAGCATTAAACCAGGCTAGACAGGCTAAGGTAGGCTAACTTGGATTACATCGTACACGGTGGACTAAATTAGACTAAAATGACGTGAACTAGACTCAGAGAACTCACTGGAATAATCGATCTAGGTGGACTAATTGGGCCAAATAAGGTAAACTGAATAAGGTGGACAACGTCTAAGCCAGATTACGTGAAAGTGAACTAAATTACGAGGACTAAATCAGGCATTATGGAATAAACTGGACTACTTGAAATAAATTCGACTAGGTAGACTACATTAGTGAACTAAGTCTAAGTTGGACTAGGTGAAAGTAAATTTGATTAGAAGAACTAATTGGTGAACAAAATTGGACTACGCCAAACCAAGCATGCCAAATCTAACTAATTAAACTATGATGAAGTGAACTGGACTAGAAAAACCAAATTAAACAAACTAGATTAATTCGACCTTGGTGGGTTGATCGGGCTAAACTAGTTTAGGTAGACTAAATTGGACTAGATGGGCCGCATCTAAACAAGTCGGACTGGCAGTGTATCTTAAAGTGGACTAAATGGAAGTGGGTAAAATTAAATTGGTTGGACGAAAACGAACTAAATAGATAAAATTCGATTAGGTCGAATTAAGCAGGTCTCGTATTAGGTCGGTGGGCTAAACTACACTAGATAAATTATTTTTGACTAAGAGGGTTAAATCGAAGTAGCCCAATAATTTGGACTTGGGTAACTCAAACGACCTGCGACCTGAGTAGAGAAAAAAGCCTAATTGAGTTCATTAGAGTAAATCGGACTGAATCGACTAAACGATGGAACAAATCAAGCTGGTTCAGATTAAGTCGGTTTTCGTGAACTAAATTGTTTTAGGTGTATTAATTCGGGCTAGATGGCCTAGTTGGACTAGCTGTCAAATCATACTAAGTGAACTAGGTGAACTAAAACGAACTATCTAGATGGAATCTAACTAGACGAACTAAATAGAAATAGGTCTTTTAGGTTTCATTGAACAATGAGGGACTAACTGGACTAAATTAAACCTAATCGAGTTAAAATTAAAGTAAATTAATTAAAGTAGATGGATTAAATTGGACTAGTCAACTAAATCAGACTAGTGGACTAAACTGGTCTATATTGGATCAGGTGGACTGAAGTTGCTTAAGTGGAATAAATCGAAATAGGTCTATTTAAGTGGGTTTCATTGAACTAAATGAGGGACTAAATCATAATAAATTAGACCTAATCGGATTAAAGTCAAATTAAATTAAACTTCGTGAATTAAACTAGACTAGTGGACTAAATTGGACTAGGTCAGGCTAAGTGGTCTAAAGCAAACTAACCCGGAGTTGTAGGATGTGAATTTGATTAGAGGAACTAAATTGGACTAAATCAGACTAAGTCAAATTAAGTGACCTAAATCTAACAGTGTCAGCCTAGTAGAGCACGAACATGATTAAAGAGGCTAAACAGGACTAATTAAACTAAATCAGGCTACGTAGATTAAATTGGATTTGGTGGATTAAACGGACTAGGTGAACTCAATCACACTATGTGAACTAAAGGAACTAAAGGAACTAAAGTAGACTAACTAAATTAAATATGAGAACTGCTAAATCAGACTAAGACTAAATATAACTAAGTCGGACTAGTACAAAGTGAAATGCATTAGTGGACTAAATTGAGCTAAATCAAATTAAGTACTTAATTGAATTATTGGAATAAATTGGCCAGTTCGGGCTAGGTGGAAGTGAACGGAATGGGACCACATAGAACTAAACTACACATTTTTCAACTAATTAAACTGGACTTAAACTTAAACTGGTTTTAATTTAATCTAGAACGTGCACTCAACCTAAACTAAACTGATCTGACTGAATGAGCAAAATTAGATCAAAAAGTCAGTTTAAACTAGAACCTTAAAATTTAGATAAATGGACTAAATCGAAGTTCAATCTGGTCAGACTAAAAGAATAAATACCCAGAATTATCTACAACGGACCAACCACACGTCAAAATCGTGTATCGACTGTAATTCAATTTACAAATTCGGACTAATTCACTCAATGTGATTGAATTTTACTGATTTTACATAATGACTATATAGGGTGGAATTAAAGAACTGTTTAACTGACTGACATTTTTATAGACTTGGACGGCTCAAATTGTCTTTTTTTAGACTAAAATCGTTTAATTTAAATAAATAAAAAAACAAATATAAATGAACTTTAACCATACTCAGAGTAGTTCGGCAATTTGTAAGGTGTTCTTTAATCGCTTTATATATTTTCCACCTCACTAACTGACCAATGAATAAGGTGACTATTACGATTACCATAGAAACAATTAGGGTGCCCACAAAGAGGCGGATATATTCTACCATGTGTCCAGTGATTTTTTGACCACTGATACTAAACTTTGTTGAATATGAAAGGCAGACGTCCTTTGTACCGAGGTTTCACTGTATACTAAACTAGATGTAAAAACCAAAACGTACACATGCATGCAAACAGTGTTAAATCACGATGCAAAAAACATAAAAACAACTGAACTCAAATCTACAGTCTGGCAGCCACAGCCATGCGAATTTTTACCCCTGGAATGTGCCCTTTGAGCCACCTTGATAATTTTTCCTTTCTTTTTATGATGGAATGGATTTCCTTCACTTTTTGATTTCGCCAAATTAAAATTTTCATTAGTCCCCAAACTTTCATCGTTAGTTTCCGTTTTTTCGTTATTTTTACAGCAAACGTCACTTGTATTATTATTACTATTATAAAATTCTTTATCTATTTTGGTCGTTTCAATTTCCAAAGAGAAATCTGATATGCTCCCTAAACTGTGACTTTTGCTGTGTTTTTTAGTACGGTTGGTAACACAATACTCTTGCCCAGCCACCTTGATAACCATCGTCGTATTATCGACTGGTTGGCCTTTTGGCCGTTTTGGAGACTTTTTCACTGGTGGCTCTACTGCAAGGAACTGTTATTAAACCCAAAACCCGGCGCACCCCAACTTACCGTTCTCGTCGTGCGTATCAATAAAATCGATATCAGTGTCGGGGACCGATAAGTGCTTTTCAGTACGTTTGACGGTGGTGAGCCCCCCTTTGGGCCCCGAATAACAACCAATAATGGAAGAATAACCAGTCTCATAGTCACCCAATTCATAGTTGGGCAAATCAGTCGGATTCTTCCCGTAGATTATCGGCGGACCGTCCCGTAGAGTTATATGACTACAATTGAGACAATAACTGGAAAATTTTAAAAAGTGGGGCACAGTTACCCTTGAAGATACTTTGTAACAAAGGAATTCTCGTTTACATTGTGTCTTTTGTCGCGGGGCTCGTTGTGGAAGCTCAGCTGTCTGAAGTAGCTGGATACACGTTTACGAAGCGATGGCATTTTAAATTTGCTGAAAATTCGCAATTGTAAATATTGATGTTTACATTGAGTTAACCTACCTGATATGATAGTGATAGTGATATTTAGTAGAAAGGATAAACTACGCACGGTGATTGTTCGAGATTACCATAAAGCTAATAAATTTAAGCTAAAATAGTGTACATTCGGACGATATCATTGTTTCTAAAGTTTTTTATCAAATTAACTTTTTGAGGGCACGCCCATGTTGTGCAGTTGCACATGACAGAAAATGAACTAGGCTGATACTAAAATCACACACAAAAATCCCTAATTGGTTAATTGTATTACTGGTGGCCTATCTCAGACTAAACAGGTTTCAAAAGCAAATCATTTCTTTTGCAAAATATCTCCAGTGTTAATCGTGTAGTTAAATAGTTGTTATCAAATCTAAAACGTTAAATTCTTTACGGCTTTTTGCAATACAATTTTTTAAAAATTTCACACTTTTTGCAATAAATTAAGAACATTAACTGTAATAATCTTTAATTTATAAATTTTTAACCTCAATAGTTCTATATTGACTAATAATAATTTAGACAGACTTCAGACCTCTGACAACTTAAAAGAGTCCACAGTTTCCTAAAAAATTATTATCTAAAACTAATTTTTATAAAGAATTCAAGAAAATAACAGATTTGTAAATGCTTAAAATTTTAATTTGAAAAAAAAGAGTTGTGAAAGTACAAAAACAACAAGTGTACAAAAAGAAGAAATCAGATAAAGCGAATAGTTAAAAAAAAGAAGATGGAAAAACAATATGAAACAAAAAGTCTAGAAGAAAATACATAAAAATACAAAAAAAAACGTGAAAAGTAAACAAAATTATGAAAACAAAAAATAAATCATATGATAAAAGAATATGACCAAAAATTTCGGATGGAATAAGAAACTATTTTATTATGTGTATTCTAAAGCAGTTAGAAGAAAAGAAAGAAATATAATATAAATAACACAAAAGGCAAAGTAAACATAAACGTAAAAGAAATGAAAGAAAATAACGGATAGATATAGCCATAAAAAAAAGAAAAAACCGATGAGAACAATGTAACACAGAAATTAAAATGATCATAAGAAAAATAAAATTACTAAATTAGTAGAATTCAGGAATAATACTGTCAATGTTGTGCATATATATATATATATATATATATATATATGCACAACATATATATATATATATATATATATAATAAGAGGGACTGTAGTAACTGTAAAAGAAAAACTATTTCCGGAAAAATATTGGCAAATATATCCGAAAGAAGAATAAAAAAACAATAAAAATGTTACAACATTAGGAATGAAGCTAAAAAAACAATAAAGCTACGAAAATTGTGACCTTTTAGCAAACTAATTTAAAAAAATATATATACATATTTTAGACAAAAAATCAACAAAGATTAATGTAAACGTCGAAAACATCGAAGCAGTAATAATTGCAAAAGAAAAAAGACATCAAAATATAAGAATAAACTGAGGCAGGCGGAGACCTATAAATATTTAAGAATAAACATACAAAGCAACGGAAAAATAGATTATCAAATAAATGAGAAAATTAGAAAAAAAAACGGATTTCTTTTTGTACATGATACGAACACGTTTCTAGGAAAATAAAGTGTTTGAAACAGAGCAAAACATAATTAAAAATAAAATGTGAGAAAATCAACAATAATTTATTGTAACGTGACAGGGACAATGACAGAAAAAAATCATATGACGCGTGAATGCAATAAAGATTCAATAAAGATAAGAAAAATAGAAAGCTAAATGAGATAACTTAAAAAATGAGACACAGTGGTAAAACTTAGAGGACGAATCAATAACAAAAAAACAGTTGGGTTCGCCCTGTCGCACACCAGAAGTGGATGAGTTACGGCCGTTAAGAGAGAATAAGAAACGAAGATCAAAACAAAAATAGAACTATGATATTAAGAAAGTAGCAAAAGGGGGAAAAACAGAGTAAAAAAAATATTACAAACCAAATCCAAGATCGACAAAGATCTACAAACTCAGCTTGAATTTGGTCTTATACCCAAAAGTAAAGAAGCACAAAATAAAACTATAGGTGTCAATTTTTTGACATTTTCCTGTCAATAATATAAATTCTGCACTAATATGAATAAAAAATAAATTTCGAAAAGTGTAATAGTTATTTACCTAACAAGTTCGGAAACTTAATTTTCCCGCATGAGCACTTTGTTTGCAGCACGACTGTAAGGAGTGCTGCATTTAGTGCGAATGCGGGAAAATTCTTTCCGAAAGAGTTAGGTACAATATTTTTTGTAACGAACATCGAAATAAAAAAAAATAAGTAACTTAGTTTTTTTTTTAATGGTGGGTTGGTAACATGATCTGTCTATTGTAGCTACCTCCTAGATTTTTAAAATGTAAATCAGCTGTCATTTTTTTAAAATTATTAACAAAAATTGTTAAAATAAGTGAGAGCGAAGAATGTATGTGTACCCCTTCCGAAGTACAACAATGTGCCAAAGAGGCCGTTTCGCGTCTGCTGCCCGAGAAAAGTCGCGAACGGTATGAACGCACTTATCAAAAATTGATTGACTGATGTCCTCAAAAAGTCGCAATACCAACCGTATAACGCAAATATCCCTAGCCGCCAGCGGAAACTAAAAAACACGCGGTGCGGGAAAACCGTTTTTCCGTGCATCGGGATTAAGTGGAAAAATTCTGTTTCCGTACGATGAGTACAAAAAATTATTAAAACTGATTAATGACTTTACTTTCGTTTTAGAGAAGAAAGATTTTACTAGCAGTGTTTTTTAGAATTTCTTCTTGTTTCCTTAAGAATTTTTGAGACTTCACAAATATGATGAAACTTGAGATGTGCATTTCGTGAGCAAAATTGGTAAAAAAAGCAAAAAAAATTTAAAAATTTACCCTCGTTTTAAAGGAGACTCCACAAAACATCTTTTTAAAAATTTGCTTTTAACTTCTGAACCTGCGAGCTTAGATAATAGTATATTAAAATACAAGTTTGAGAAAGCATTGATTCCAGCACGCGTTTGCAATTCCGATACGAGCCGCGTAGCGGCGAGTGGAGAAACAAACAAGTGCTGGAAGAGCTTTCCGAACGCGTGTTTTATACTATTTTTTCTATTTTGCACCACTTAATTTCTTTTTATCTAAAAGAAACAAAATTTTGAAATTTAGGGAATTTTATCAAGGTTGGGT
This sequence comes from Cynaeus angustus, assembly GCA_030157275.1. NCBI lineage: Eukaryota > Metazoa > Arthropoda > Insecta > Coleoptera > Tenebrionidae > Cynaeus > Cynaeus angustus. Next base: position 14,256,968 of record CM058065.1, read on the forward strand.
ACAATGATTTAATATTATTTATTTCATAACAATTGAGGTTAAGTTATTAAATACATTGCTCACATTCACATTTTGACATTTGACGTTGACGTTTTACGACCATGTCGCCAACGCGACAAAATTAAAATGCACCAGCCGTAGTAAAGCATCCAAATTCTCAGTAACGAACCCAAACGGGTGCTTTACTGGCTCTAGTAACGACGCAAAATAGAAAAATATGAATAAAGAATGATAAATTTCGAGATCTGCATTTCATGAAAAAGAAAACTAATAATAAAGTTACCCCGCTTGAATTTTTGAGAATTTTCTATAAACATTCAAAATTTTAGCTTTTTTAGATGTGGACGCTTCAGTTCTAACTAAATTTTTAGAACCAGTTAACCAATTTTAAGAAATTTTCGGGTTGTTAATTTTTTGTAATTTGCTATAAATTTAAAAGTATTTAAATAGTAGCTCTCGCAGATGTAATTAAAAAATATATACATTAATTTATACAAGTTTAAATCAGTAGCAAATTTTTAAAATTAGTTAATCATGAGAACAAAAATTATAAATTTCCAGAAAGTTCAATAATTAAACAATTTTATTATTCACTCGGATTTCAAGGACTCGCTGTTGGATATCGACATGGGAAATACATCACTCGTCCGGTTGAAATAAACACACTGATTGGCAACGTTTCAAAAAATAAACCTGATAAATGTACTGGTTACTGTTTCCGCCTCACTTCCGCGACATTATTGCTCAATGTTGAACATTTTTCCATGCTGATTTAAATATAAGAATACCCATGTGAGAAGAGAAATCGTAATAACAGAAGAAGAAAAAAACGGATGTAACCCGTTTCTTTATTCGTATTTACCCACATTTGTTAATTAATATTAATAGTGCTCAAATAAGTGTGGAGCTGCGAAAAACGTAAATAAATAGCCTAATCCCTCGTTTGGTTTATCTTTTGAAAACAGAAAACGTTACTTTTAAACCACAGCACTATTCCAAGGATTGTTACATCTTTCACACTTCTACTTTTCATGGAATTTGCCCACCTAAATATCCGCTTTTGTTCTTGTCACTGTGCTTATTTTTACAACACTAATTAAAATTAAAAGTCTTTAACCCTAGCATTGTGCTTGGCGCGGAGCCAATTCACTACTGTCCCCACATTGTTGGTTGCCTAACCGCCCATCGATTTTTCCGCCTCATTGACACTAATCTATTTTTACAAAGTCGGACCAAAAATAGAACTCCTCACACGATTTTGCGTCTCTCAAAAACGATAAAAAAAACAATTAATATCCTGCACAAAAACAAAAACATTGCGCATCGCATATTCTTCGTTGTTCGATATTTTTGGATCAGACAGTGACCTCAAGTTTTTTATTTTTCTCCTATTTGAACGCAAAAACCGACAAATTACAATCATGTTCTTTGTCAACAAAATCATAAGATTTGGTCGCGGTCCACTGTTCGTACAGAGCGGCCAAGGGAGGATGCTCTTTTGGGGCAATTTTAAGTTTTCCTGGTCGCCGTTCTTTGTGTTTCTTGGATCGGTTACAAAGAGCCGCGATTAAGTCATCAGGTCAAAATTAGCTTTGTTTTGACCCCCCAAAGGGCAGATGCCCACGTGCCGCTCTCCCGAAATTCCGTTCCTGCGAAATTCGCATCTAACAAAGGAACAACTTCGTATTTGGCCGAGGTCCAATTTTCAGTGGCCCAAACAAATCACGCCGGTGGAAAATGCGTGGAAATTTCTCTTTTCCAGGGGGTTTTCAGCCCTTCTTGCTATTTATATCGATGCTTTCAGTGCTCTCTCCGTCAATAACTAACGTGGTCTTTGTTCGGTTACGCAAATTTGTGAAAAACTGCTATGACATTTCGGAAAATTCGTTCAGACAACGTGGAAGGGTAAACACGCTTATAAATAGAAAATCGTCGACGATTTTGTTAGTATGACGCGGACTTTCACACGGCGGTGGCGTCGCGACGATTTTCAAAGAAAAACCTGTTAATTAACTACATCGTAGTAAGAAAATTTCGTGGATTTTCCAAGAAGAGAAGAGTTTTTTTGAAGTGTTTGTGTCTTTTCCCGAGGGTTTCTGGTCGTTGGAGTGTGTTTCGAGCCGTTTTGCGACTGTTGCGTCTGAATCGTTATCAAAGGGACTTCAGTGGAGCACTGAGTAAGCATCAGGAAGCACGCAGGGCTTGAAATAATTAACTGATTTCTGGATAACAGCAGTGCATTTACGTTTGTTGGCAAACATAGAACGCACAGCTGTTGGTACTAATGACTTTCTGGAAATAGCAAAACTTTATTTAAATCAAGGTCACGAAAATTGTAGGTGGGATGCCGACTGAATGTATTACCAACCCTCTACAGAGGGAGCTGGCGGACTCTATAATTCGGATGGTGCCTCTGGACGAGATCAGGATTCTGCTTGCTTGTGGAGCTAAGGTAAGTTTTGGTGGCGTGGACGAGACGTGCTGTCTACTGCGTAGCTCAAAATTCATACACTTTGAACTGTTTTGTTAGACAAACAATTTTTATCAAAATCACGTTAATTCACTTAACTAGCCAACTCTTCCTACTTTCATTTGTTACAACTCATTGATGACGTGGAAAACCGTTTCTTATTGAGTTTGGATCGATCCATTGCCTTTAGACAGAGCAGAATCCATAAAGATGAAAGCTTCCATTCATTGACTCAAAAGAGCGACATTACTCCGGAAATAGATTCTGTTACATCCACATAGAAACAGTGTCCCACATTCCAAACATGCAAGCTCTTGTTGTTCATTGATCTAATGCGTGGATTTCACTTAAAGGCGTCAAAATATTATCCATTTTGATAGAGGCAGGGACGTATTAAGTTGACAAAAGCTGAGCACTTTTTGTTTATCTTGCGCAGTCTAGATCAAAGTTGAGTGAAAAAATGACATTTTCAAAAGAAGAAAACAGAAACAAAATAATAATAATAATAATAATAATAATAATAACTTATCAAATGCTAAGGACAGCAAAAAAATCGTTCCATTTGCAAAAAAGAATAAATATCAAAAAAAACATGTCAAAAACATCAAAAATAAAGAGAGGAATAAGATAAATAAGAAATAAGAGAATTCAACAAAACCAAATTAAATATTGATAAGCTATCAGTACATTTCTTTGACAGGGCATAGAGAAAATTTGAATCTGAAGTACAATTACAGTTGTTCACGATGTTCTAAAAAATATCTGCTTTTGTTATAATACAGCCTATTTTTGTACAAGAAATGTCGCGTGAATACTACTCTATGCGCGCCAAATGATAGCTATTTATTATGACATGTTGGCACAATTTACGTGTCGATTTTGATATTTCAGAACTATGGCAAAATGCATGTAAACAATGATGTTATAAAGTGCCAACAGCGATGCTTGATTTGACATGCAGAGTTACCAACGTAATTCATATTTTAAAGCTGTGTCTGTTTCCGATCTGATTTTCTATATAGAATTTTATTTCTGCAAAAATGCGAAATGTTTGAAATGAATTAAAGTGAATGTAAATTATTTGATACTACTATAATTTTAGCTTGTGATAGTTTTAGCCATTCGTCATTTTTTCTTCTTATAGTCACAGTTTTCAAAGTTTTTATCGTAGATTTTTTTTGTATTGTATTTGTATTTGTTTTTCTTTTTTATTTCTTTAGATTTTCTAAGAAGTGTGAATTGTATTAAGCACCTTATGTGGTTTTAAGACAGTTCCTCCACATTTAAATGGTCTGTTATATTTATATATATATATATATATTTATATAATAAACCATTTATACATATATATATATATATATATAAATCTAATAAACCATATATATATATATATATATATACATTTTAAAATTTTATTGTTTTGTTAGTTTCGTTTATATATATCTTGTAAAAGATCTAAAGTATAAAAGCCAATAGATGACAGTACTACCAACATGTAGAAAAAATGCAAAGCCTAACAGACATCGTTTTTTTTACAAGATTTGATATTGATTTCTTATAATATTTGTCAGTTTAGGTGTGTCTTTGATCATTCAATTTTTTTTATATTAAATCTAGCTAAAATTTCCGATTCAAATAACAGTTGGTTAGTCTAGCTTTTTAATTTAATTTTTAATTTCTAAAATTACATTTTAGAATATTTTGAATGTTTCAAAAATAAATATTTTACAAATAAATAAATTATCATATTTATTCAAAATTGAGAAAAATAACTAAGACATTTTGAAATGTGTTGGTAGCTATGTCATCTAACAACTTTATCGCTTCAAGGCCGTCATGAAACGTATGTCGACAATAATCACCTTACAACTTTTTTAGTTCAAACTGACAAGAAAGGTTTTAAAATGTCAAGCAAAACTACTAACATATTCAAAATTTTAACGTCTTCAGTAATGTCATTGTTAACGTTTTTGACGACAATTTTGACATATCAGAAGAGTGGCAGAAGTACCAACGCAAATAAATTTTAATGCCTCATGAATCACAAAAATGTTTTGGTTTGAATGTAGAATATCTTTACTTCTAAAAAGTTTCGACATTAGAAAAATTTTCACCAGCTTTTACTAAAATTTCCATTTATATCCTCTAATTATTAATTTAAATAACTAGGTCTTGTATCAATGCATTTCGATTGTTTCCTGTGCGGACACTTTTTCCGCTTTCCATTTGCTACACAAACAGTTGTTTAGCAGTAGTGTTAAGAAGCTCAAAATGATAATCAAAGACCGTCGGAAATATTTTCATTCTATAAACGTTTACTTCCCTGACTCCAATGCAATCGTAAAAATACATTTTATGGACTCATCTGTCAAAATATACATTACTTGATAAAGAAAATCAACGTCTAGTAAACTTTATATTTTATGTACATATTGGTAGCACTGTTATCAATGTGTTTTGATATTTTAGAATTGACAACACCTCAAACTACTAAAGTAACCTTATATTTTATGTACATGTTGGTAGCACTGTGCTTTGACATTTTAGAATTGACATAACACCTCAAATTACTAAAGTAACCTTGTTTTTGATTAGTAGTATTATAGTTTTCCAAACTAAAGTGTTAATAGATTTGAACACTCCTTTCTGGCTTCAGGTCAACGAGCCGGTTACCCAAGGCCTGCGTCCCCTTCACTACGCCGTCTGGCAAAGATACTACGAAGCAGCTCAACTCCTCTTAACCCGCGGTGGAGACGTCAACGCCGTCGACGAATGCGGTTACAGTCCTCTTCACCTGTCAGCGGAACATGGGTAAACCCACTCCCCGAACCACCCCTTCTTCCTACAACTCTCTCTTGTTTCCCAGCTACACGGAAGTGGTTCGTCTTCTCCTCCTCTCTGGAGCAAAAGTCAACTACCGCCCTAACACCGACGAGGACTTCCCTCGAACCACCCAATGCGACGAACCCCTCCGTCTGGCCATCCGTAACAAACACATGGATATTGCGAGAATGCTTCTGGAACATGGTGCCGATCCCAACAAACGCTACTTCTTCGGAGCTGAAATCAACCTAGTGACGGATCTGGAATTTCTAGAACTTCTTCTTACGTTTGGGGCTAATCCTGATAGCAGAGACAGGTCTGGACTTACCCCGTTGATGAAAGCAGTGAGGCAACCTCAAGGGATGGAAGCGGCGTTGATTCTTTTGAAATATGGCGCAGATGTTAATGCTATGGCTGATGAGAGACACGATTACAGGACCGTATTGCATTACGCGGTTCTTTCTGGGAATTACGAGATTATCAATCTGATGATAAAGCAAGGAGCGAAGTTGAATTATGACGAAGAGTACGATCTGGGGAAGCCTAGTCCTTTGGATCTGGCCATCTTGAAAGGGGATCCGAAGATCGTGGAGCTGTTAATACGATCAGGTGTGTAAAAATAGAGACACAAAACTCTTTATTTCGATTAAATTTACAGTAAAATAAAGTTAATGAGTGTTCGTTGCCAAAAAGTTTCTCATGGTCTTTTTCCTAGGTGCCAATGTCAACTGTAGCTCGCCTATCATTGGTTCCCCCTTGCACGTGGCCTGCGCCGACAACATCCCCAATCGCTACGACATTCTCCAGGTCTGTACTCAAAATTTTTGTTCTCATCTTCATCTTGTTTTTTTCTTTAGATGCTCCTCAAAGCCGGTGCTGATCCCAACCTGAAAGTCTACAACGACATCTTAGACCATAACTCTCAACTAAGGCCAGTTTTGGTGGAATACTTGGCTAGTAACACAAATCCGAGTCTGTCTGTGGTAAATCTTCTCATTCGTTACGGAGCTAAAGTGATAATGAAGACGCAGTTCCGAGATCCTGACGGAATTCTCAATTCTCTTCATAACGTGATTGAAGGAAACTGCGAGTCGATCTTCTTTCTTCTCTTGGAGGCTTGTGAATCTTTCGACGTTTGTATGATTCGAAGAAATAACGTTATAACTCCCGAGCAAAAAGCGACGTTGTTGGAACTGGCTAAATATCCCTTGAGTTTGAGAAGACAAGTTAGATTGTTCATGAGGAGATTATTGGGAGGGAATAAGATGATCGATTCGGTCGAGACGTTCGAGCTACCGAAATGTTTGGAGAAGTATTTGCTCTTTGATTATAGCTGATTGTGATATTTTAAATTTGTCGATTTTGTTTTTGGTATCCTTAGAGACTTGCTTGAATCCCATAATTCCGATTTGTGGTATTATTCTTGGTAAGCTTCGGTATAACCTATCTTAGATGGTAGTTTTATATATTTTTATCCTTCTCTTACCTTTTGGGGAAATTTATATATATTTGTAATCATTGACTATAATAAATATATCGGAAAAATATTGTTTGTTTTGAGGTTGCCTATCATATTTTAGATTTCTGTTTAAGGAAGTTCGTTGATACTATCTCTTTATCTTCTATTTGTTTACTGCTTAGAAACAATGTATCAAGACGTATTTGTAGACTTTAACGTCATTTGCGTGCCCAATCTGACCTTGCAAGCCGAAATCGTAGAATTTTTAGCGGTATAAACTAGTTTTTACCAACTAGACTACACAGACGACTTTTACTTAAAAAAAAATAGTTGAGGTAAATTGGCTTTGCGTGGTCTGTAAAAAAAGTTTTGAAAACGGTCTTTTAATTTTTGGTTTGAGAACATTCAAGAACATTTTAAAACTTTTGACACTTTCTTGAAGATTTAAACATTTGAGAACATTCGAATACTTGTCACTTTAGAACATCTAGAACATCTTGAATTTTCGAAAATTGGGAAAGGTTCAAATACTTTCACTTGTGGTTTAAGAACATATAAGAACATTCCGCAACATTTTGACATCTTCTAGGACATTCAAACTTTCAGGAACATTTCACAAATTTTAAAGATCGAATACATTTCAATTTTAGTTTTAGTTTATTTGAAAACATTGCAGGACTTTTGTCTATTTTATGAATTTGAGTTTCTATTTTTTCTAATTTTTAGGCTCTCTGGTTTTTAGGTTTTTAAGCAGTAAGATAGTTAATTTTAGATTCTCAAGAATTCAACCTTCTAGAACTAAAAATAATTTAATCTAAAAATCTAAAGAATTCGGAAATCGAAATGAAAAGTTCAAATTGTGAAAGCCTTCAAAACTAGGGACCCCCAAAACCATAGAATCTAAGAGTTTTACCGACTTGAATCTACAAGCCCTAAGTCGTTAGATTGTAAACTTAAAAACCTAGAAACCTTTTTTCAACTTAATTCAAACTTAATTTTTAAGAAGCAAAACTCTAAAGATTAAATTTTCGGAAAATACCTTGGAGAATTTAAAATTTGAGAAAATCAAACGCTTAACATAGAAAACTTAAAATAAAAAGAAGCTTAAAGCCTCGTTTTCATGAGGCAACAATTGTTATACGTGTCGCGCAACATGTTTAGCAACGTTGCACGACAACGCGCGGCGACGTGTTGTCAACGACTGAGTGTAACAACATATAGACAACGTTGTCAAAAAAGATTTCGCGTTGTCGTTCAACATGTTGCAAACCTAGGAACCTGAAGAAAAATAAGAACAAATATTATGTGCCGGAATGTTGAATATTTCAAAACCAAAAAATCTACTGAATTTCGGATACCACTTATATGGATTTTGAAAAAGCTTTAAACCGGGAGCTTAACGGCGGCTTCCACATAAACTGTAATATTTTGCTTTTTGTAGCTCTCTCCTTGAATAGATTGCTTCGTTTCTCAAAGACAGGTCCTTCCATATTAAAGTTGATGCGTACCTGTTTGATATATGCCTGGGAGTTCCACAGGGATCTGATGTAGGTCTGTTGCTGTTTACATGTGATATTGTCAACTTGAGAAACTTAATTACTAGAAATCATGCGTTCTACGTCGATTATTGTCAATCGAACTAATTTATTACAAATATTATACAAAATGTGAGATGTTACGTTTGGGTAGACAGAATTCCTACGTTGTATTGTATTAAATTTGTCAAAAGTTGTAAAAAGTAGGAATTTCAGAGGTCAACTAACACTGTGTAAAGAGCAACAGCTTTAAGATATTTAGAGCCTTTTTAGACTAAATAACAAGCTTTTAATAAAGGCGTAAAAACATGTCTTTAACTTTTATTAAAGTGTGATAACTATATATTGTAATAACCCAAAAGACCCGCCTTGCAAAATGGACCTGCGCACAAAGTCAACAAAAAATATGGCGGGTTTTGTGACCGCGAAAATTTAAACTTTCAAACGCAGAAGGCGGCGGTGATCGTCAAATGGTCGGAACCTACGTTGTGACACAAAAAAAAAACGGGTCTCGGTCCAAAAAAAATATAGCGTGGTTAAACGACACAAGCGGAAGAGGGTAATGAAACAACTAGATGAGAGAGAGAGTTATATTTAGGGACTTTACTTAGGAAATTTATGAGCTATTATTTAACAAAGCAAAGGACCGTTAGAACTGCATTGTGTGAGGGTGTTTTCAAGATTTTGGATCAAAGAGAACGAACTACAGTCCTCGTGAGTGAGTAAATTTTCCCCATTACAATTTCAATTCCGGCTGGACTAAAACCCACAGGGGAAAAACCTTGCCTACACGGTCATACTCCCAAACTCCCTTAAATTTACTTCCGTTTACAAAAAAAAAATACATACAAAATTACATACAATTTATACAAAAATATGCATGCAACATTTTACATGATAGGGGACAGGTTCGCAATTGCTTGTTTGTCTCTGAATTTCAGGAAACCACCAAAGTAACGCAACTGTACTACGCGGCGATTAATGGTTGATCTTACCAAAGCTGTGCGGTTGACAACAACGTGTTATAATTTCCGTCCTCAGACTCTGCTGCGGATTTTTGGAGATTTCCTTGGTTCTCTTTGGTTTGGATATTTTCGTCTTAGAGTTAGGTCTTTGGATTGTGACCTCTCTTAAAGAAACCGGGGACGGAGGGCTCGAGCCACGGCGAGTCAACGCTTGGACTCGGCCTTGCCGAACTTTGCAGCAACCAATGGGGCTCCAGTCCATTTCGACACCCGATTTTCTAATCGAATTTGGAGTTCCTGACCCGGCCAACCTCTAACACTTTCATTCCCTCCACATGCATTCATACGCTCATCACACCAGCCTCACCACCGTCAAAACACAAAACATCGCATTCAACGATCTCTCTCCCCTAACAACGCGAAGATCAATTGCGGAGATCACCTCTAATTAATTTTGAACCCACGTGGAAACGGGCTGAAAACACATAAAACACAACAAAAAACAAAATTTCCAAGTTTCCTTTTCCTTTTCATCTCTGTGAAACAAACCGACTACAAAAACTTTTATCTGTAACCGCCCTACGTAATACATCGCGACCTTTGGTGTTTCCTATTTGTCGGAACGAAATTCTCGTGCAAAAAAAAACAAGCAAAAGCAAAGCGCATCACAATTTGGGCGTCCCTTTTACAAAAATTGAAACAAAATCCCTAAATCTGGTGCCTAAAGAAGGGGTCTCGGAGTTCTGGAATTTACAATTTCGCGGATTGCGATTGCTCAAAGAGAACACCACTACTTTAGAAAACTGCCGATTCCGTTTCAACATCGCCGTACCTGGCCGCTAGCAGATTCGGCACTTCTCCAATTTACAATTATAAATTTACATACCTTTTCGGGCAGAAATGTTTACAATAAACAAACCCTCTCAACAATTTGCTGTCCGCTCTCGCCGTCGCCCCCACGGGAAAAGACACAGGTCTATGCCAGGAACAAAGCTTACACAAGAATAAACCGGAAAACTAACAATTTAAACAAATTCTCAAAACAAAATCTCAGAAAAAGCGAAATAATTTTTGTCACGTCTTTCTCTCGAGAAGATCGGAACAAAAGTGTCCTTCTCCGTGGGTCTTTCCACCCTCCTACCCTTATCGCCAGGGTCGTTCCAGGTACTTCTCTCTTGACCTTCGCATTCCTTAGCGCGGGACATCCGGTTTAAAACGTGCCATTACAATATGGAATCTATTTGATTCAAATTTAAAATAGTAACTTTGAAATTAGAAAAAATTGCATAAAAAAAGTCGTTCTGTAAACGACTCGTGTCTTAATATTAATTTGATAAAATCATTTTCTTATTTTTGTTGTTTTCCACGTTTTAAGCCGATCCCGTGAATAAAATTTACTTGAGGTGGTTTAGCGTACTCGATCTACGGTCGTTGGGAAAAAGTAGTGAGTGAGTTTAGAGATTGATCGGCTTCTAGATCAAATAAATTTCGGGTGGCTTCAATTTTAGACAGGTCAACTGAGCTTTAGCGAAAACAGTTAGTGATTTATTTATAACCGATAGAAGTGCGATTATTTAGAAAAATTCGTGTTACTGTTTAAAAATCATATCATTAGAATCCAGTTTGCTATGGCCACAAAAGTCCTTTTATATTTTTTGAGAATCTTTATTGCCCTAAAAGTCTTCGAGAAGTTTTAGTTTCAGTAAATTCATCGAGGAATGGAAGATATTTTGCAGTTTAAGCGACTAAATTATGTACTATCAATTTTTTTCAGTACTAAGTTGTTTTAAAAATGAAACGTTGTGCTCTGGCGATGTAGAGTATCATTATGTGCTTCTATATAAACAGATGCTACATTACGTATACGAAAATGATGTTGGATAAACAAACTATAAAAGTAAAAGAACAATAAATATACTACAAAAATGAACAAGAAACTTTTACCAAATGAGATGATTTAGCGAACAATGGTGACTCAAGCTTTTGTTGGTTCATTAACTTTTTTAATGTTGCTGTATAATTTTCGAGTTGTTATAGATTTATAATTTTTGTTACTTTTGTTTTTAATAAGGTCGAAGAAAATTAGATGTTGGTAGTATTATTCCTTGAGATAAAATAAAACTTTCTTAAAATTTTTGTGAATGCAAATATTTATTTCTAATTAACAATTTTTACATGTTTGAAACACGATTAATAAATGAATTAGCGGATGATTAGTTTGCTAATGATGTCGTACAAGTAGGCGCATTCATTGACGTTAGATGGCAAATTTCCTGGCAAAACTCCAATTTCTGGGGTTTCTGGAATTGGAACGGGTTTAATTCCTGGAACGATTGGTACAGGTTCAACTTCGATTCCTGGAGTTTCAATTTCTGGAAGTGGGACGGGTTTCACTCCAGGGACGATTGGAACAGGTTCGACTTCAATTCCTGGAGTTTCGATTTCCGGAAGTGGTACAGGTTTTACTCCTGGTACGATTGGTACTTCAACATCAATTATTGGAACTTCGATTTCTGGAATTGGCACGGGTTTTACTCCTGGTACGATTGGTACTTCAACATCAATTATTGGAACTTCGATTTCTGGGATAGGTACGGGTTTAACTCCTGGTACGATTGGTACAGGTTCGACTTCAATTCCTGGAGTTTCAATTTCTGGAAGTGGGACGGGTTTCACTCCAGGGACGATTGGTACAGGCTCGACTTCGATTCCTGGAGTTTCGATTTCTGGAAGGGGCACAGGTTTTACTCCTGGCACGATTGGTACTTCAACGTCAATTACTGGAACCTCAATTTCTGGGATTGGTACGGGTTTAACTCCTGGTACGATTGGTACTTCAACGTCAATTATTGGAACTTCGATTTCTGGAATTGGCACGGGTTTGACTCCTGGTACGATTGGAACTTCAACGTCAATTACTGGAACCTCAATTTCTGGGATTGGTACGGGTTTAACTCCTGGTACGATTGGTACCTCAACATCAATTATTGGAACTTCGATTTCTGGAATTGGCACAGGTTTGACTCCTGGTACGATTGGTACAGGTTCGACTTCAATTCCTGGAGTTTCAATTTCTGGAAGTGGAACGGGTTTCACTCCAGGGACGATTGGTACAGGATCGACTTCAATTCCTGGAGTTTCGATTTCTGGAAGTGGCACAGGTTTTACTCCTGGTACGATTGGTACTTCAACGTCAATTACTGGAACCTCAATTTCTGGGATTGGTACGGGTTTAACACCTGGTACGATTGGTACCTCAACATCAATTACTGGAACTTCGATTTCTGGGATTGGGACGGGTTTAACTCCTGGTACGATTGGTACCTCAACATCAATTACTGGAACTTCGATTTCTGGAATTGGCACGGGTTTGACTCCTGGTACGATTGGTACTGGTTCAACGTCAATTACTGGAACCTCAATTTCTGGGATTGGTACGGGTTTAACACCTGGTACGATTGGTACTTCAACGTCAATTACTGGAACTTCGATTTCTGGGATTGGTACGGGTTTAACTCCTGGTACGATTGGTACAGGTTCGACTTCAATTCCTGGAGTTTCAATTTCTGGAAGTGGAACGGGTTTCACTCCAGGGACGATTGGTACAGGATCGACTTCAATTCCTGGAGTTTCGATTTCTGGAAGTGGCACAGGTTTTACTCCTGGTACGATTGGTACTTCAACATCAATTATTGGAACTTCGATTTCTGGGATTGGGACGGGTTTGACTCCTGGTACAATTGGTACCTCAACATCAATTACTGGAACTTCGATTTCTGGAATTGGCACGGGTTTGACTCCTGGTACGATTGGTACTTCAACGTCAATTACTGGAACCTCAATTTCTGGGATTGGTACGGGTTTAACACCTGGTACGATTGGTACTTCAACGTCAATTACTGGAACTTCGATTTCTGGGATTGGTACGGGTTTAACTCCGGGTACGATTGGTACTGGTTCAACGTCAATTACTGGAACCTCGATTTCTGGGATTGGTACGGGTTTAACTCCTGGTACGATTGGTACTGGTTCAACGTCAATTACTGGAACCTCAATTTCTGGGATTGGTACGGGTTTAACACCTGGTACGATTGGTACTTCAACGTCAATTACTGGAACTTCAATTTCTGGGATTGGTACGGGTTTAACTCCGGGTACGATTGGTACTGGTTCAACGTCAATTACTGGAACCTCTATTTCAGGGATTGGTACGGGTTTAACTCCGGGTACGATTGGTACTGGTTCAACGTCAATTACTGGAACCTCAATTTCTGGGATTGGTACGGGTTTAACTCCGGGTACGATTGGTACTGGTTCAACGTCAATTACTGGAACCTCGATTTCTGGGATTGGTACGGGTTTAACTCCAGGTACGATTGGTACTGGTTCAACGTCAATTACTGGAACCTCGATTTCTGGGATTGGTACGGGTTTAACTCCGGGTACGATTGGAACAGGTTCCTCAGCTTCGATAATTATCGGAATTGGTTGAATTGCTTGTACAATAGATACGGGTCTAGTAAGAGCAGCGCTCTGATAACCTATTATAAAAAATATTTTAGACAAACTTATAACACATATTAGGAGAAAAATAAACTTACCTGGAATGAGCGCTAGCGCTATTGCTAATACGATTGCTGCTTTCATCTTGAACTAAGATGATAACACAACTTCTGATGCTCTAACCGTTCCAAAACGCGCTTTATATACAAAATTTTTCATTATACGCTAATAAAGTAATCTGAGAATTAAGGATTAGATTGATAAAAATCCAAAGTCGGTATTGATCAAATAAATACTACAAAATTTTAATTTAATTGGGGTATTTTACAACTAAGCAATTACTGAATATCTGTACAGATACCGAATATTTAGATGTTTATTATTTGAAATAAATAATAAAGATTAAAGTAATTGCAACCAGACATTGCTCCGGTACTATTTTATAGCCAATGAATTAAAGCCATTTAGAGTTAAGTCTCTTTTGCTATAATTTGTTTTCATGAAAAAACGTCACTCAGGAAAATTTTATTGGTAATTGAATTTCATTAGGTTTTTGTTAAAAATATATGTGGTTATAACAATGTACATACTTCGTGGATTACAAGAAATTTTTCGTCAAATACATAAAAAAGGTAAATTAATTAATAATTTCAAGTTCCAAGCGTTATCAGAACAATAACTTTAAATAAAAAAATTGCACTTTAGTTCCGAGTTTTCCTTAAATTAATTTAATATTTTGATTTGTTTTTTATGGTCGAGTAGTCTGATAATTGCCTTTTGACACATTCAAATTTGTTTATCCATCACATTATGGCACGATAAACTCGTCATAGTAACAAAATGATTCACCTTAGGTAGAACCAAAGTACCTATACTCAAATCTCGAGTCAAAATTTTATGCTTGTTAAGAACAAAACAAAGCAACAAGTTTTTTTGTTCTAAGGTGTATTAATATAAAATGTACAATTTCCGGTAATTGTATGTCCGGAAGTTGTGGTTTTGATGGTAGATTCACTTGATAAAGAAATACAAGTAGTTCTAGCTGGTGATTTGAATGTTCGAGCAATTTCAACTGATGAGTCAAGCGATCGGATAATTCTCTTTTTATTTCCCATGGAATCTGCCACATATATCTCCGCAACAGCATCACTTTTCTAACCGCCGTTGGCTCTTAAGTGTCCTAATGTCAACCTCACTATCCGCCAAAATTGTGGCAGACGTCCTTCGGAAGGAGTGCCCCATGGTCAGTATACACTTTAGCTTTGAAACAAAATAATAACAGGGTAGCTAACAACCTACTCTTCTAGTACCGGGTCCAAAAAGTATGCCAGTAGAACATATTCTGTCATAGTTTCCATATTTTTCATTTTAACAAAGTGGACAAATTTTTTTAATTCTTTGGTGTATACAGTTTTAGATTTTCTAGGAACTAAACTCAGCTCCGCTTCTGCTACCTTTTGATTAATTTCATCCATTAATGATGATGATAATTCAAGAATTCATTTGATACGAGACAATTGAACAACCATCATGGATTGCTTTGTATTTCCATTCAGGTGAAAATAAAAATTATGTGTAGAAATTTCAACTAAAGTTCTTTTTTTTCCCTACATCAACCACAAAATAGCGTATGATATTTGTTTATAATGCAATATTAAGGCACTCGCTACGCTCATGCGCTAAACATTCATGAGTGCCATAATCCTTTCCATTATAAACTAATATCATACTAATGCATTTTGCACATTAATATTTGTTATTCAGTCAAACACATGACTTTTCTAAATATAATGTTTCTAAAATGACAGTAAATGATTTTAAGGCTGCGATCCCGAAACAAATTTCGACTCACTGAATATACCTTTGGGAAGTGGTGCCCACTAACATCCCTAAAATAAATTAAATAGTTTTTTTGCAATTTAGTAACAGAGAACGCTTTTATGTACCTGCCTATGCCAATAGTTTTCTTTTTTAACACAAATTTTAACCCTCCAAGGTCGAATTGAGAAATGTCCCAGTTGCACCCATAAATAAAGCCATAAACCTTTAGAGGTCTCGGACACTATTTGCTTTAAAATGTAATTCTTTAATTTTTACATTTTACAGATATTATAAATCTATTAAATCCAAATTTATAAAGGATTGAAAAAAAAAATTGTTTTAATGTTTCTAGCAGTGGTTATTTTTTAAGCAATTTTTTATGAGAGAAAATGTAGCATTAGTCAACCCTTTTTTTAACATTTTGATACAAAAAATACTAGGTACAAACACCATTCCTCGCACAAAAGAAAGTAATAATCTAAAAGTTTATATATGGTACATGTACAATTTGTACATGGTACATGGTTTATACATCCCAAACGACCGTACTTAATTTTATTGGTGAATTCTGAGTAAAGTTCTGAGTGGACTTTTGAGCTGCACATTGATGAGGCAATTATTACCATAATGAAACTTGAGCAAACCTTATTTTGATGTAGGTTTTGGAGTTTTGGAAAAATCTTCTTAAACTGTTTTTATTTAACTGAATCAAACAAATTAACAATTATAATTATTTCATCGCCTAGTAATTAGTTACTTACATAAATTATTCTATTGATTAATTTTGATCGAACCTATTTTTGTTTATTTTTGTGACTTTTTTGTTTTTTACCTTGGAAGAACGTGCAAACCGCAACCATACGCGTGTACAATATTTAGGGAACTATCCATTTTTGGTCTCCTTATC
Source organism: Cynaeus angustus (assembly GCA_030157275.1). Taxonomy (NCBI): domain Eukaryota; kingdom Metazoa; phylum Arthropoda; class Insecta; order Coleoptera; family Tenebrionidae; genus Cynaeus; species Cynaeus angustus. Next base: position 14,273,451 of record CM058065.1, read on the forward strand.
TTATTTCGCAAATCAACAGACTAGAATATGTTCAAAAAAAGTTTGTTAAGTATCTGTGCCATAAATCTAACATATGTTTTGCAAGCGAAGATTACTACTATTTCCTGAGTTATTTTGGTCTTCAGCCACTAACATTAAGACGCAACTACTTTGACATTTGTTTTATTCATAAAATCTTAAGTGGACAGTGTAATTGTATTGAGTTACTTGAACTGTTTCTATTTAATATCCATAAATATCCGATTCGTAATGCACCACTTTTACACGTGGCTACACATCGAACTCTCTACGGTTATAATTGTCCACGAGACAGATGTTGTCTACATTTTAATTTGCATTGCGGCAACATTGATATTGCTAGCAGTTGCAAAATGTTTAAACAGGACGTCAGGAATGGGCTAAATATTTAGACGGTCATTTGCTGTATGTTGTTAAATCTATGTAAATTGTTATATTATGATCATGTTTATGTTAATGTTAATGTTAATGTTATGTTTTGTTATATTCCATTGTAAATTGCTTGTGGGCGTTTGAAATAAATTATTATTATTATTAATATTAACTCTAAAATGACACATTATCGGAAAAAATGATTATTCTTTTGACAAGTTCTCTTAGCAGCCAGAGTTCTACATATATTTCTACAACAACCTGTATACGTGTTCTAAAAAAACTACTGCAAACAAAAGCTCCTTTATAAAATAAATAAATAAAAAAAATAAAATAATCCATTTGGGTCCATAAATACTAACAGTGATAAATAAATGTTTTAGAAATATTCTTTGATGATAAAATAAAACCAGGTCCGATAGACCCCCTGCTGTCCGGAAACGCAGGATAATCCTTAACATCCTATTAAAATAAAAACCAAGTGGTATTACGAAGAATTTCTTGTCTTTTAATTTGTTACCCCTCTTTATGATGCCACCCGGGTGCACTTTGCAAACGCACATTGCACTGTTTAGTGTATTTCTATTTGTAGTTAGACGTCTTGATTTCAAACTTTATACGGTCTCTACGAATTTACATTAACTATTAATTTGTTTTGTGGTATTTAAACTTAGTATTTTTTTCATCATTAGTCAAGTGTGTGCGATTAACAGGTAAGTGAAGTAACAAGGAATATTAATTATTTAATTATTACTTTATATATAAAATGTAGCAGTATAATCAGCACAGACAATAATAACTCATTAACTCAATAATACTGTGACGGTTCCCAGGCCCCAATTTTACGGTCAGTCCGATAGATTTTCCCAGCGGGTACTGCAAGGCGAATTGCTTCCAGATGGTCAAATTCCAGAGTTACCTCTTATTTGAATCTCCTCCAAGCTACACCCCAAAATGTAAACTATTATGTTTAAAAAAAATTACAAAGCTTTTCCTGTCGTAATTTGTTTTTGTTTATAAAATTAAAATACTTCGAAATTTAAAGATATTTTATTTTTATATATAGTCCAACTAAAAAATCATAAATTTGCGGGTTACCACAACAAAACAGCTTTCAAAAAAAAGCTATAAATACTTAGTGAGGGTTTATTTACCTAAACTTTTATTGCGATAGGAACGGCATCCCTAGACATGCCCGCTGTTTTATTATAAATCTAAAAATACATCAAATATTTTTTTTTTCATCACTACATTCTTTTTATTGATAAGAGGTATGATTTGAGAACCCATTTCGACAAAAATTTCGTCAACGTTAAACAATGTATTCATATCTTAATTTGATAATCAAACCGTTGAGATAATACTTAACTGTAACAGAAAAAAAAACACGAATGTTTGGTACTTTATTCGCTTCAAGTACCACATTAATCTTCTGAAAAGTCTCAAAAAGCCAGGTAAGGTTTCCGTACCAAATATTATTTGGCTAATATAATATGTATCTATTTGAACTAAATTCAGCCAGTTAAAGCGATAATTCAAAATTTGGCACCCTATGCTTGCGCGCCCTCTTTTAGACGGTAGCTGAACAATGTTAGTACCATTTCGACCACGGACACCACTCCACGCATTTCTATCCGAAAAAAATGTTAGAGAATTTTTCAGAAAATGTTAATCACTTAAAACGTTACAGCAAAATGTTGCAGAAACTTGGGAAAAGGGCTTGTATATCTCAGTTTATTGATTTATTTCTATTTTATGCGTTAAAAAAACATTGAAATGTACACAATTTAAATCTCTAGACTAACCAAAATGTAAAAATGTTTTTTTTTACTATTAGACTCATTATTTTGCAATAGAAAATAGCAGACGCCCTGCACACATTCTTTAGCTTTCCAACAGTACCCAACTTTTGTCATTTTATCAAATATCTTGCCCATGTTTGGCCCTGAAAAATGGTCATGCAAAATCGTGATGCCACTCCCCGTTTACATGGACTTTTTCCCGCCTCTTTTCCTCCAGTATCGCACCCTTAATGAGAAATGTGAATGTAGTCGTTGACTATTAATGTCGACTGTAAACAAAAATAAAATTAATGAAGTATTGTGGTGAGCGCCAAATAAAGTAATTATTAAGTGCATGTTATAAAAAAAAATTAGCAAACATAATTTCGGGGTTCGCGTCATGGGAATTGTCCATGTCGAATAAAATTTATGTAGGCCATCTGGCCAATGTGGGAAAAGTTATCGCCAAAGCGGCGTCGGTAGAAAATTTTAGGAATCACATGTGTTTTAAAGTTCTAGCAACACTACAAATCACTCATTAGCCAAAATCGTCGGTAATCGGGGGGCGTGTAGACCGTGCTGGCTGTAAAGTGGCCCTTTTTAGTAATGAACGCGGGACCTTAAGAATTAAACACATTTCGTGCAAATTAAATTCTATAAATGTTGTTAAAATTGTAAAGACTTTGGAGCGAGTTAACAACAAATTGATAGGAAATGGCTAAAGGTAACTTTCGAGTAAGAAAGGGGTGAATTAAGGTCGTTGAGCTCACTAAAACGCGCATTTCATTGTTTCCAAAAAAAATTTGAAAATTAGGGCTTTACAGTTAAAACACTTTGGGCAGTATAATAACGTTAAACCATATCTCTTGAAACAGTAATTGCAGTTAATAGGATGCAACCCCGTCTTGATTAAATATTTGGCCGGTTGTACCGACGATATTTTCAGTGGACTTTGTGGAATCTGGAAATCGTAAATTTGTGACAAAATTCAATAAGCTGCATTAGCGTGGCAGGTCGGATTGACTAAAAGGTCCAAGTGTGGAGTGATATTTGCCAGGGTACGGTGTCAAATTTCAGATGAACGTGGGAACAACACGATTTCTAATTATTGCCAAATTTACGTTGATAAACACAGGTGTATCAGCAATCATTGTATCTGCCGAACTCGCGATAATTTTCTCCACATTTTGATATGCAATTTGCTAGGGTTTACTTTCAGTAATTTAAGCTGACGGCAATTCAACGCTTACCTCACTTGATTGTAACTTTTGATTCAATTCAATTTTACCGTTAGTCATTTAGGGCTACCTGTTGTAATTTCGACAGTCATTGTTTAGTGACGTTTAGTCGTTTATATTAAATATTAATTATTTGGAATATTAATCAACCCTTTCTGAGATGTTGAAAAAAACACGTTGAGGTATAATGCCGATTTACTAACATAGATGTAATGCACGAAAATTTAGGAAAAGGGACTTCCGGTATGGGAAATTTGGGAAAAATCGATTTACAATTAGCAAAATCGATCTCACAGTGCCATCTAGCCCTAAAGAGGAGAAACTTTTGTCCAAATTTCCTAATCGGGTTCTCATAAGAAATCCGCGAAAATTATATCGCCAGCCAGGGCCAGGCGCTGCGTTTGTTGTTAAATTAGACAAAAAAAAGCAATGGGGTCTTACTTTAACAAAGCCTTAGTTTAAACAAATTAATGGAAAAGAAGGGAGAGAGAAATTTAACAACAAATTTGCCTACGTAGTAATAGGATCTTTTTTTTTTTTATTATCGGTGATGCCCAGTTGAATGCAACTTAGGTGTGCCTTACAGTGGCTATAATTACTGGTAATTCTTTGTATTAATTGTTTAATTATTGATTAATTTGCGGTTGTGCCTATAAGAGAGTGGGGGATGAAGTGAAACGAAAACAGCCCTTAAAAATTTGCATGAGCGACCAATGAGGTCTCCAAAAGTCAGGGTAGGGCGTTAACGAATGCGGAAGCATCTTAGATTCAGTCGGTCTTAAAAACAAAAATTTTAGGGGAGAAAGGGCAGTTGTTCATCGATTTTTCGAGTGAACAAGTTGTTTTGATTCCGTGTTGATCGAGTGCCAAATTAGTTGAATTTAGCTTCTTGTTCTTCGCGGTTTAAAAGCAAAAGGTTTTTTTTTGTTGTTTAACAAAAGTAGTCTTGCCGGCATAGTGATTAATCCGTTGATTAAGTGCTAGAGTGATCCGCTGCAAAGACTCCACCTGTGGGGGCGACGGTTCCAGGTAGGATTATTGTCCTTATTTGATTTGATTTTTTTTTCGTTTTCTGACATAGTGTAAAAGGCCACAAACAAACAAAATCCTTGAATAAAAAAAAAAATAGAGTAAATTATTAGGGAAAAAGAAAACAGTCACAGGTTAATAAACTTAACAGTTAAATTATAGTTATTCAAAATTTGATTAGCTAGAACAAACGTATCTTGGAATATGGGGAGGGAGACCTGAAATTGCAGTTCTGAGTGACCTATTTTACCAAAACCTGGGACGGGGCTCTGTCGTCAATCGGAGAGTTATCCTCGTCCCCGTTTTGTGCTTTTCTTTTCTTGCACCGCGGGAATGAAGATTCAAGAAAGGAAGAGGATTTTAACCCTCAGTTACCTGTAATCCACTGGTCATTGTTTGCAACTAAGCAAAAATATTCTAAGCGCGTTTGTGTCAAATTGGTCTATTTTGCTACGAGTTGTTTCTAGACTTTGCCCGCGAATTTTGGCTTCCTTAGCCACACTTAGACCTAGCTTTGAACCGGCTGGCTAGAGCGTAAAATAAAAACCGCGATTTAAAACCAACCCGTTAAACTATTAAACTTAGACCAAACTCCGCGGCGAACATGTTCTCAGTTATGGTATAAGTGCGAAATTGTCATCTCCCAGTCTGGCAAACAAAGCGCATCAAAATGCCCAAAACTTCAGGGGAAATTAGGAAACTTCAGGCTTTTTTTTTTGAAATTTATTGTTTTTTTTTTGTTGTCTAACATAAAACTAAAGTAATAATAGTAATCATAATAAAAAAAAAACCTTTTTTTTGGCACCTAAGTTAAATACACCGCCTCCACTCTTATTGGCCACCATTCTCGGTTACTCACAGTTTTTTCATTAAATTTGTTGGGTGTTTGTGTGAATAAAGAAATGTCTGCTAAAATTACTGGTCTTAATGGGTAAACCCACTCCTCTGGTGTGTGACGCTACTTTGTTAGAACTGATAACTGGATGTCATTATGTTGACAGTGAGATACTAGTAACTCCAAAAAGAAAGGGAGGTAATTAGCTACCCCTGTAAATAAAACTACGGCCTTAAGACAACGTAGGGTAAGTGCAGATTTGATTTTTTTTTTGTTTTTGGTTGTTTCTCTATTTTATTGTTTTTTGAAAAAAAAGGTTGACGATCAAGACAACGCGGGTGACTCTAATTACGGCTAAAATAAATTCATAAAATCCCTTCAGGAGAACAAAGAGTCCATCTCACTACAGTATATACGCAATAAATAATGGCATACCATTTAATAACTAAGAGTTTGGTTTCCAAAATTAAGACGAGCTAAACTAAATAAAACAAAATGCTGTTAGAACTGTACTGTAGGGGATTCTGGTGAGATTTACATCAAAGAGAACAAAATATTGCTCGGAGGAAGAAACTCGTTTTAGATTCATGTGAATATTTTTATTGTTGGCTTTCAGCGCACGCCTTTAGCAAATAAATTAGTGACTGGTCATAAATGAACGGACATGCGTCGTGGACGCTTAGTTTTCCAGCTCCAGAAACTAAGTTCCCGAAATTCTAAGCGTATTTCGTCTTCGAACCGGTCAGCCTCTAAACCAATCATTCCGTGCATATTTATACATGCATCATCATCATTTTACAAAACATTCTACATGCTCCCTACCCTAGTGACCCTCCGATCTGATACAATTGATCACCTTTAATTAATTTATTACCCACGCGGATACGGACTGAAATCATATAAAAACAAAAATAAAGTGTAAAATTTTCTTTTGCTTCTATAACTTCCTAAAACTGCGAAAATTTCATCTTTCACAAATTGGCGGTCTGTTTCATACAAAGTTAGTACTACGCTCCCGAGGACTGATGCTTTTAGTTACTAAAAACAGTGCATATGCAACAGATGAAAGGGTTAAGTCGTGTTCCTTTCCGGTACGATCACCAGTAACAACTTACAACGTACTTTTACTAACCAATTGGTAAAATAGTAAACTTAAAATATATTGCTCTAAATTATTTCCCCTTTATCCCTCTCCCAGCGCCCCCTCTCCCTTTTGTCATTATGCCGTACTAGTTCTTCTCATTCGTCATCTTGTGTTACCACTTTTTCACTCGGCGGGGGATTTAAAATTTAAAACGCGTTACTATATAGTTGACAAAAACTTGAGTTTTTTTTTTTTTTTTGAATGAGCAAGAGACTCTTCTATGAATAGCGAGTAGTTCTTATTTTTCAGTTTCTATGCATTATTAATTATTTATATACATATAATTAATTATTTATTATTAATTATATATATTAATTACGTTTTGACTCAACTAGTAACCATCTAGTCAAGAATCTTAGAGATAATTTAACAGCCTTGACATAACTAGGGTTAGTTAATTACTAATTAATTTCGCAATTAATTGTTTGCAGCGCCTTTGCTGCAATTCTGTAATTATATTAAGTTTACGGAAAACTCAATATTAATTATGTCTATCTAAGTCTACGTAAAAGTTTTATTTCATCGCACTCTGAGATTATATTATTATATTATCAAAGTTACTTTAGTCACTCCTTTATTTATAAAGATTTAATAGGTTTATTATGATCACTTCATGAAAACCTTTGTTATGTTTAAAGTTTTGATTATCATTCACATTATGCTGATTATTTTCTTTGATGCTAACATGTAAATTTTTATGAGCTTAATCGTCCAAATTGGGCTGATTATTTTTTGTTGTTAATATGTCAATTACAGTAAAGGATAAGAGATAGAACAATTGCTAAATATGCCATCCTAGTGCTACGAGCAATTTGCTTTAAACAAATTTCACAAGTTTTCCACACAATCAGTGTCACATTACGCCAAAGGACAACTTTTGACGTCAAATGTTCGCCACCATAAAATAAAAATCTACGTCCATAACAACGGTCATCGCTAAAATATTTAACGTAGTCGCACAAATTAACTACTGTGACAATTACTTACTACCTTATTTTCAACAAATAGCACTGACTATCCAAGAAATGTTGACAAAATAATTGGATTAATTTTAACCACGAAATAAAAATCAAAGAATCTAAAAAAAGAATCGAAAGAAAGAATAGAAGGAATAGAAAAAAAGAATCGAAAAAATCTAAAATAAGAATCTAAAGAAAGAATCGAAATAAAAAATCAAAAGAATCGAAAGAAAAATTCGAAAGAATCGAAAGAAAAATTCGAAAGAATCGAAAGAATCGAAAGATAGAATTGAAATAAAAAATCGAAAGAATCTAAAAAATAATCTAAAGAAAGAATCGAAATAAAGAGTCAAAAGAATCAAAAGAAAAATTCGAAATAATCGAAAGAATCGAAAAAATCGAAACAAACGAAAAATTCGAAAGAATCGAAAGAATCAAAAGAATTAAAAGAATTGAAAGAATCGAAAAATTTGAAAGAAAAAATCTAACGATAGAATCAAAAGAAACGAAAGAATTGAGAGAATCGAAAGAATCGAAAGAAAGTGCCAAAAGAATTGAAAGAAAGAGTTGAAGAAAAAATCGAAACAAAGTATCGAAAGAATCGAAAGATAGAATTGAAAGAAAAAATCGAAAGAATCTTAAATATGAATTTAAAGAAAGAATCGATATAAAGAAACAAAAGAATCGAAAGAAAAATTCGATAGAATCGAAAGAATCGAAAGAAAAAATCGAAAAAATCAAAACAAACGATAAATTCGAAAGAATCGAAAGAATCGAAAAAATCGAAAGAATCGAAAAAATCGAAACAAACTAAAAATTCGAAAGAATCGAAAGAAAGTATCGAAAGAATCGAAAGAAAGAGTTGAAAGAAAGAATCGAAACAAAGTAATGAAAGAAAGATTTGGAACAATCGAAAGATACAATTGAAAGAAAAAATCGAAAGAATCTAAAATAAGAATTTAAAGAAAGAATCGAAATAAAGAAACAAAAAAATCGAAAGAATCGAAAAAATCAAAACAAACGACAAATTCGAAAGAATCAAAAGAATCAAAAGAATCGAAAGACTCGAAAAAAGAAACAGAAGAAGGAATCTAACGAAAGAATCGAAAAAAAGAATCGAAACAATCAAAAAATTTGAAAGAAAGAATCTAACGAAAGAATCGAAAGAAAGAATTGAAAGAATCGAAAGAAAGAATTGAAAGAATCGAAAGAAAGAGTCGAAAGAAAGAATTGAAAAAAGTATCAAAAGAAAGAATCTAACGAAAGAATCGAAAGAAAGAATTGAAAGAATCGAAAGAAAGAATTGAAAGAATCGAAAGAAAGAGTCGAAAGAAAGAATTGAAAAAAGTATCAAAAGAAAGAATCGAAAGAATTTAAAATAAGAATCTAAAGAAAGAATCGAAAAAGTCGAAACAAACGACAAATTCGAAAGAATCGAAAGAATCAAATAGAATCAAAAGAATCGAAATACTCAAAAAAAACAAATCGAAAGAATCGAAAAATTTGAAAGAAAAAATCTAACGAAAGAATCGAAAGAAACGAAAGAATCGAAAGTAATGAAAGAATCGAAAGAATCGAAAGAATCGAAAAAAAGAATCGAAAGATAGAATTGAAAGAAACAGTCGAAAGAATCTAAAATAAGAATCTAAAGAAAGAATCGAAATAAAGAATCAAAAGAATCGAAACAGAGAATTGAAAGAAAGAATCGAAAGAATCTAAAATAAGAATCGAAAGAAAGTATCGAAAGAATCGAAACAAACGAAAAATTCGAAATAATCGAAAGAATCAAAAAAAATCGAAACAAACGAAAAATTCGAAAGAATCAAAAGAATCGAAAGACTCGAAAAAAAGAATCGAAAAATTTGAAAGAAAGAATCTAACAAAAGAATCGAAAGAATCGAAAGAATGAATCTAACGCAAGAATCGAAAGAAAGAATCGAAAAAAAGTATCGAAAGAAAGAATTGAAAGAATTGAAAAATTTGAAAGAAAGAATCAAAAAAATCGAAAAAAGAATCAAACGAACCGAGAGAAAGAATCGAAATAAAGAATCGAAAGAGAAATCCTAAAGAAAGAATCTAAAGAAAGAATTGAAAAAATCGAAAAATTCTAAAGAAAGAATCAAAAGAAGCAAAAAAAATCGAAAGAATCGAAATAGTCGAAAGAACCTAAAGAACCTAAAGCGCCTAAAGAACATAAATAGCCTAAATAACCTAAAAAATCTAAAGAATTTAAAGAATCTGAGAAATTTCAACAAACCGAAGAATCTAAAAAATTGATTAATTCCAAACAAATCAAATACTTCAAAGGCTTCCAACAACCAAAGAATTCAAACAATACAATAAATTCCAGAAAGTGATAATTGACATCAAACGAGTCTTTAAATGAACTGATTTAAATTCAAAAAATGCCTCAGACTTTACAAGAACTTCAAATTTAGATAAATATGGAAATAAAGACTTAGTACCAGCGCTTTCCAAACGGTTTCGACAAAAACTTTAATGTTGAGCTGTTTCGTTTTTTTTTTCAATTTTCTAAGTGTCTTCAAATTAGGGATTATTACTTATTATTATTGTTAATTATTTATTATTACAAGTTTCAATCTTTGCATTGTAATATTGCAACTTCGTAAATCGCCTTGTATATTGTTCAAATTGTTGCTCTCTCTACTTCTTTTAAACTTTTTTCCTTATTGTTTGTAATTTTCGTTTCTAAATGTTTGAATTTTTGGATTCTTTGAACCCTTATTTTTATTAATATTACAAATAATAAATATTTATTAAAATATAAATAAAAATATATAAATACCTATATTTATATAAATATGATGCTGAAGAAACAGAGTGTGGCATCAAAAGCATAATAATAAAAATATTATAATAATAAATATAAATACTTTTATTTATATATTTTTATTTTTATATTATATATATATATATATATATATATTCTTTCTTTCGAATTTTTTGATTCTTTCAATTCTTTCTTTTGATTCTTTCGATTCTTTCGATTTTTTCTTTCAATTCTATCTTTCGATTCTTTCTTTCGATACTTTTTTTCGATTCTTTCTTTCAACTCTTTCTTTCGATTCTTTCGTTTCTTTCGATTCTTTCTTTCAAATTTTTCGATTCTTTCGATTCTTTGTTTCGAGTATTTCGATTCTTTTGATTCTTTTGATTCTTTCGATTCTTTCGAATTTTTTGTTTGTTTTGATTTTTTCGATTCTTTCGGTTCTATCGAATTTTTCTTTCGATTCTTTTGATTCTTTATTTCAATTCTGTCTTTAGATTCTTACTTTAGATTCTTTACATTCTTTCTTTCGATTCTTTCCTTCGATTCTTTTTTGTTTCTTTAGATTTTTTGGATTCTTTGATTATTTCGTGGTTAAAATTAATGCAGTTATTTTGTCAACACTTTTGGATAGTCAATGCTATTTGTTGAAAATAAGGTAGTAAGTAATTGTCACAGTAGTTAATTTGTGCGACTACGTTAAATATTTTAGCGATGAGCGTTGTTAAGGACGTAGATTTTTATTTTACGGTGGCGAACATTTGACGTCAAGAGTTGTGATTTAGCATAATATGGCACTGATTGTGTGGAAAACTTGTGAAATTTGTTTAGAGCAAATTGCTCGTAGCACTAGGATGGCATATTTAGCAATTGTTCTATCTCTTATCCTTTACTGTAATTGACAGATTAACAACAAAAAATAATCAGCCCAATTTGGATGATTAAGCTTATAAAAATTTACCTGTTAGCATCAAAGAAAATAATCAACATAATGTGAATGATAATCAAAACTTTTCAAATAAAGGAGTTTCTTATGCAGATTATAGTTAACATATCTAAGAATAGTGTATTTAGGTACAGAAATTAAAAATAAAGAAATATATGCAGAAGGAAAATCATACGTTTTTTCCATAAAATACACTTTAACTGATTAGATTACGCATAGCTTCCTAAAGTTATCAGTTCAATATGTATGTATCGCTATCTATCATACACCAAAGTAGCAGAAACAAATATCCAAGTAGGTACACACCATAAAAAGCGTTAAAAAGCGAACAAAATTCCATATTAACATTTCAAGTAACTTTTTGGTTTCTTTTGCGAATTTGAAGGATATAAACATGTGACAATTGCAATTCCATCATATCGCGTTGTAATCTTGTTTGCAGTCCAATGCCGCCTTCTCCGATAGGTCACGCACTAGGATATTTCCTAAAAAAAAATTGAAGGAACAAAAGACATATTTCACATAAATGCGTGACAGGCTATTCAAATCAGTAAATTAAGTGTGTCATTTTATCGAGTGCCATTAAGATAACGATATGTAATATACACTCAATTTTTTTAATGATTTAATTTTGTACACTTTCAGTTTGATCGGAAATTAATTTATCCTTAATTGTCTACCGATTTCTCTATAAAATACAACGATAATTTATAGTGAATCACCCGGTACATTTTTCCGAAAAAAACAGTCAAAAAAACGTCAAAAAACGATAAAAAACCTCCAGATTTTTTTTTCAATTTGGTGTAATAGTATATTAAAATGCAACTTTGTTGCAATTCCGATACGAGCCACGTAGCGGCGAGTGGAGGAACAAACAAGTCCTGGAAGAGCTTTCTGAACGCGTGTTTTATACTATATTTTCTATTTTGCGCCACTTAATTTCTTTTTATATAAAAGAAATAAAATTTTGAAATTTAGGGAATTTTATCAAGGTTGGGTACAATTATTTAATAATATTTATTTAATAACAATTGAGGTTAAGTTATTAAACACATTTGACATTTGACGTTGACGTTTTACGACCATGCCGCCAACGCGACAAAACTAAAATACACCAGCCGTAGTAAAGCATCCAAATTCTCAGTAACGAACCCAAACGGGTGCTTTACTGGCTCTAGTAACGACGCAAAATTGAAAAAAGCTGTTAATGCACTCATTTAGAATGTTTTAAAAAACTGTTACCAAACTCGAAATCTAGAAACCTTTTTTAGATTGGTAACACATTGAAAAAAATGTCAAATGTCAGTGTGTTTTGAGGCTATAGTTCCAGGCCCGAACCAGAAATTTTTATCGGGAAATTCATCATGGCATGTAGTACGTGCCATATTTCTGGTGCAAAAAATGATAATCATGTTTAATTTTACTTTAATGTCAAGTTTGAAATCAACGTCGCACCCCAATTCCCACATTACCAAAATTGATTTTATTAGTAAAAAAAAAATGCATTTTATATGCAAATTTGAAAAAATAGCATAGAAAACTCGTTTTATAACACTTCAGAGCACTATAAATATTAATAATTCCGCTCGTATAATCTAATAAAAAAAACGAACGGTAATGGATGACACAGTGCGCATCAGACGAATGAACGAACAGGAATATAAAAGTTGATCTGTTTTACTTGAAAAGTAAGTAGGGTGTGAATGAATAAATAATAATAACTTTTTGTTTCTGTGTTAAAAACATAACTAGATTAATATAATTGATATTTTCCTAATGGTGTCGAAATTTCAATTTTGTTTTTCTTTGAAGTAAGAATCAGAGCGGACGTATATTGCACGCGACAATTGGTTAACTGGTTGACCGAGATTTATTACACAAGTACGGGAGAATAATACTGCTTAAAGGAGTGTAAATAGTTAAGTGTATAACAAAAGTGCTTTAATCAACAAAAGGATCCCGAAGAACGCATGTACCGGTTAGCAAGGTCGAGCGGGACAGATACGAGGGACGCGCGAAAAGTAAAGTAGAATCCTAGATAGCTTATGATGAAAAAAAGTACAAACAAGATAAAAAGCAAAAAAACCGAAAACGAGAACAAAAGAACTAGGAAAAGAAAACAAAACTAAAATAAGTATAAGAGGAATTTAGGAAAAAGAATGGATTTATTCTACGTAAATTATTTAATCTATTATGAAAATCCAAAATTGAGGATTTTAAAAATTATGTTAAAAAATCCGAATTTGAATGTCAATACAGCAATCTCAGAAAATCCAAAAAAATCCAAGAAATCTGAAAATATCAAAAGAACAAATCGAAAATCTTTACCTGAAAAAATTATTTACAATTCAAATTCCAACTAACAAAACACAAAAAAAATGGAAACGTCTGAGAATTTTAATAAAAATAAAATGAATATCATAAAGAACTCACTTAGATAGACAGTCTAAATAACAAAAGAAATCTACAAATCCAAAATCCAAAGCAATGAAGTTGTTAAAAAAGATCAAAGAATCCAAAAAAATCTAAAAAAAAACAACAAAAGCGAATACAAGAAATTCCCGATATCCAAACAATCCAAAAATACAAAAAATCCAAGGAATTTGAAAATAATAACGGAACAAATTGAAAATCTAAACCATTTGGAAACTTAATTTGGAACTTAAGATTTTAGCTAATCTAAGAAACTCTAATACAAATAAAAAATATTAAAAATTTTAATAGAAAAAAAGTAGAGTTCCATAAATAACCCACAAAATATAGACAATCTAAGTAATAAAAAAAACTCGAAATAATCCAAAAATAAAAGGCAACAAAAGTGTTAAAAAAGAGAAAAAAATTGTTAATAAAAAAAAATTAAAAGGGCGAAAAGGGCAAAGACAAGAAATCGAAAAATTTTGAAAATCGGAATCGGAACATTTAATAAGAAAAAACAAAAATTCTGTGAATGTAGAAACTAAAAGAATTGAAAAAAAATCTAAAGAGACCTAAATTTACAGCCTTCTAAAGAGACATAAAAATCGTAGGATAAAAAAGAACAAGCAAGGAACAGAATTCAATACATACAGTAAAATAAAAACGAAAACCGTTATGAAAAGCGGAAGGCAAAAAAGGCACAGTTAAAACGGTAAAGATTAGATACAACAAGACTGCAATGGAGGGAAAGGAGGTTGTTGTAATTTTGAACCGACAACGACCTAGTTTATTAAATCCGCTATATAAACATAAATATCGAGACAAGTTGAAATCTGAAGTCAGAAATCAATCATAGATTATGTCCCAATAATAAAAAACAATAGAAGAATAATGTCACGAAATTGAAGTTACCATGACATACTTGAAGCAGGTGTTATAAATGAAGAGGTTAGAGGGAAAGACTAAGGAAAGAAATCAAAAATGAAATGAAAAAAATAGTATAAATGAAGCATTTGTACCGGAAGAAAAGAAATCGATTTTAAAGAAGAAGCAACAGAAGTATAACAAAACTGTTTGGTGGAATGAAGAAATAAAATATTAAAGAAAAGAAACGAAGAGAAGAAGATAATAAATGAAGCAAAAATCATAGGAAACGTTAGATCATAAAGTAAAGAAAACCGAAAATTGTTTTATAGATAAACCGGTACTAAACTTACAACAACAAATTAAAAAAATAATCACAAATAAAAACAATATAATAAAGAGATGAAAAAAATATTGTGAGCAACTACTAAAAAATGATATAAACAGTAAACAAATCGAAAATCAGAAATCAACAAAAAGTTGAACCAGTTAGAAATTTGTTAGGATGGAAGAAGGTGTTCTTTCGTCATCTATAAAAAATACAAGATGACAGGCAAGTTAAAAAGTGTAGAGAGCAAAACAGACGGCAAAAGTAGAAGTAAAAAAAGAAAAATCTAGAATAAAAAGGTAGATGAATTGGGAATTGGGGACTCAGCTAGAAAAATAGAAGAAATTTGCTAGGGGACCTCTCCACCCTAAGAACGTGAAGATCTATGTAATAATCACAATTTCTATTATATTTAAAAATAATATAACACTGTTTTAAATGTGTAACCGATTTTTTTTTTTGATGCGGTGAATATTTGGAAAATTGTTAGATTCGGTGTTTTAGCAGATGAGGTCTTCATGGAAATACACCCATTTCATAAAGTATAGCAATAGATTGACCATTTTTGTTCCAAAAATTCGTATTTTTCCTCAATTCGCACCGTTTTTGAAAAAAAAAAATATTATTGAGACAACATAAATCGTTGTAGAATCTCGATTTTTAGCACTTTTGTCATAAATACAACTTAACTTTGTTGTTTTAAAAGTTAGAAAAAAAAGTTTTTCTTAAATGTTACTCAAAATTAAATTCTCAGTAACTTTTACTATTGGCATTTCTCCGCTAGGATGCACCGTTTTCGAGAAAAACAAAAACTTTGATTTCTTTCGTAAACCGTAAATCGTTGTGGAATTCGGATTTCAAAAGATTTTAAGCATTTCTGTCATAGTAAAAATTTGTAAAAATAAACGAATTTTGACAAATCCAACGCTTTTGGAGAAAATTGAAAATTTTGTTTGGAAGCAACGGATTGTCATTTTTTTAAGAAATTTAAACACTCGCTTATTCGATTCTGTAAATATCTTAAAAAGTCTTCATTTCCGTGTTAAATTGAATGAGATCTACAAGAAAATAATAATCCAAGCTTTAAAGAAAAACTAGAAAGTTTGACAGCAGTAGAACGACCACTTCACTTTCAAAAAAACTGATTTCTTTCAATCCGTTAATATTTGGAAACAAACGAGATTAAAAAAAAAACATTTTGAAAAATCCATCCCCTTATAAATTAATTACAATATTATTTTAAGGAAAGTAGTCGATAAATTTTCTGCCAACAAATCACAAAAGTTCAATTTTTCCAAATTCTGTTGATGTATATTTGGATTTTTTTCTATTTTTATATTTAAGCAAGTATGACTTACAAAAAAAAACATATTTCTTAAGATCAAAGTGTTTGTTTCAAAATTTTTGTTTAAAATAAATAATTCGATTTTTTTTTAATTGTGTGGACATTTAGAAAATTTCTTTTTAATGCTTACAAATTTAAAAAATTATGGCATTCTTAAGTTCGTGAATATTTAGAAAATTTTGCTTTTATTTCTGCATATGTGGAAAATTCCTCGTTTAAATTTCTAAACCGATCATATCCACAAGAAAAAAAAATACATTTCGTAAACATTCAAGCTCTAATTATAAATTAGAAATTTTAGTTTGAAATAATTTCTCTGATTTTTTTTATTTCCTTAAAAAGTGGACAATTTCTCACTTCTGCGTCTAAATGTCTTAGGTGTACAAGAAAATAAACATATTTCATATAATTCAAAACTCATTCAAAAAAATGAAAATTTAATTTGGGTACAAAAAATAAACTTTTTTAAAAAATATAAAGTTCGTCGTTTCCTTTTTATTATCTAGATCTAAATTTCTATAGATCTCTGAAAAATTCTTGAAAATGTTTGCAAATTTTCTCGTCTTTGAGTGAAAAAAAATACATACATTTAAAAAAGTTTTCAAGGACACTGGAATTTTTATTTGTAAACAATGCGACCACTTTTTTCTGTCAAATCTAAAAATTCGGATTTTTTCTAAATTTAATAAATATTTTTGGTTGAAGTTTTCCAACAGATCAAATTTACAAGAAATAAACACATTTCGTAAAGTTCAGAAACATTCGAAAACAACATAATTTTTTTTCCAAAAATTTCGATTTTTTTATTTCATAGTGTACTGAATGTTTGAAAAAATCCCTTTCTTCTGTCTAAACACGCGAGATATATGAAAAAATTAACACACTACGTAAAATTAAACTTGCAACAAAAACTCTGCAAATATTCCAAAATTTCTGATTTTGGTGTTTCAACAGATGAAATCTACCAAAAAATTGGCACATTTCCTAAAAAAGTTCTCAAAGAATATTAAATTTTTTTGTAGATGCCATAAAAGATTTTTTTATTTTTATTTTCAAATATATCAACTAAAAATGTGACTTAAAGTGCCACCTGGTTCATAGTAAATATTTTTGATTATTTCATCTCCAGACCGTGGATTACCTTTACTGTACTTCAATAAATTTTATAGGTGGTTATAATCACTTGTTATAATCAGCTGATCAAAAAAAGTGATTGCGGCGGAAATCGCAAACTCACGTCCGATCACAATAATCTAATAAAAATTAGGAATGAACTTTGAAATGTAGCTAAAAATCGGTCTAGAAATTTACAAAGAGCGTAGGAAGATAAGAATGCCTTAATTGCCCCCAGAGCATATCTGTACGATACTTTCATAGTGTATTGGTACTATGATAGTACTTCGATTCTGAAGTTTTAACATCTCAAGGTCAACTAGATTTTGAAAGCAAAAAAAAAGCGAGAATAGAAAACAATTTCTTTCTTTTCTTTTTAGGCTTTTTAGGCTGTACTGATTCGAATAAAAAAAGCACTCTTTTCATAAAAATTACAGGTGTATAGATGTTCATTTTCATAGAAAAAAAAATTTCTAATTTTTTTTTCTGAAAAATATTTCAGGTTATATATTATACATATTTCAGGTTGTGCTAATATTTGGTGTTGCGGGGGCATGTCGCTGTCATGAATTATCGAGAATGAAAGTTCACGATAATGAAGTCTTGGGATCTTTGCTGCTCGTAAAAATTCCTGAATCCAAAACAAATAAACCTAGAACTTTTACCGTCGTTGGAGATGAGTACCTAACAAAATTTCGACAATATGTATCTCTACGCCCAAATAGTTTCGATGAACAAAGATTTTTCGTGAAATACCAAAATGGAAAATGGTATCGAATGATCATAGGAAAACATAAACTTGGTGACGCTGCAAAAGAAGTTGCCAAATTTTTAAATTTACCAAATTGGAATGAATTCACTGGTCATTGTCTGAGACGAACGTCTGCGACGTTACTTGTAGACGGAGGGGCGGGTATAACAACTTTAAAGCGTCATGGAGGTTGGCGATCGAATACGGTTGCAAAAGGGTAATTAGAAGACTCCGTGGAAGCCAAGAAAAACGTAGCCAATAAAATTTTAAAACCAAAACATCAAGATGACAACAATGTTAACGTCGAATTTGATCTAGAAGCTCGTACAAGCAAATGTGCTGTGGACTCGTTGCTATTAGGAAATTTTGTTAATAATTCCAATTCCAATTTGAACGATGTTGCTGCAAGTGGTGTTTTTATTAATGCCAACTTAAATAATTGTAATATAACTGTTAATAAATTAACTGCATTTTTGAGATTGATTTCTATTTCCATTTTATGTACTTAAGCAAGCACATAAAATAATCAAATTTCCTATTTTATCTGCTTAAGCACATAAAGTGACACTTTTACCTTGACAATGGATGTACACAAAGTGTCAATTATTTGACGTTTCAAAAAAAATAATTCAAATGTTTGCTGCTTGTAAGCCATATTAGAAAAAAACTAAAACTATATCTACTTTCTTTATTTTTGCCATTAATACAAGCACATTATATACAAATAAATATAAGTATATACATAAATATTTACAGGTGTATATATATTCCTATGCCGTTTTGCCAAAGTCAAATGTTCTTAAAAGTTAAACTGAGCCCACTTGACATTATAAATGACAAAAAGTGTCCACAATATTGACACACCTTCTATATAAGAACGGCTCTGTTTACACTAACCAAAAGTGTCAATGACATAATCAAAAACTGATAATTTCCCAACCAAATTAGGTGTCTCCGCTAACCTTCGTGGGCCTCTACTTTGCCTACTTTTTCAACTTCCTGCCCGACAAGTGCTCCATTGAGAAAACACAAGTTAGAGATCATTCGAGACAGCATTGGACCTATTACAAAGCTTTGCGTAACACCCTCCTCCTCCAAAAGATCCGGTAATCACTAGCTTCTTATAAAACACAAATATGAAAGTAATCTTGGTTTCCAAAACATTCTATGGAAAAAACAAGTTCTTGGAACAATTCGGGAAAACTCCGATGAAAGTGTATCGCTTGCACAACACCCGCGAATGACCCAAAAATGACTCATTCCGCCCCAATCAGAGGACAATTTGAACAAAGATATTCACATTGTTCCACGACCCTCTCTTTCTCCATTGCGAATCCAAAGGGCACGAATCAGGGCGATCCGCAGCATCTTGCATGTACCAATCATTACGTAACAATACTTTCTTCCTACTTTCTCTCCGTTGCGGCCGTTTCCGTTAAAGTGGGGCAAACGGACAAGCATCAGTTCATTTCGAACTTGGAAACGGTTAAGACTCAAAAAATGATGAGTTAGTGTCCGATTAGTGATTTCCCAGGTAAGAACACTCCACGACTTTTCAATTGGACTAAATCAGGAAGAGTTGCTTCAAGGGCTAAGGTAAGATCTGACCCGTTTGATAGCATGAATAGCGTGATTTCGCGGGGAAATTGCCCCCATGACCTGGATAGAAATGCATTCGATCGGTGAAAGCAGAAATGTGTTAAGTGGACGAATAAACGAAGTAGTCGGTTGGGAATAACCCATAAAATAGTATTAGATTAGTGCAAAGTTTGATTCGGAGTGAATAATTTTGCGTGGATGACTAACATATGAAAGCCAGAAAGTTTTTCTTGATTAATCGAATTAATAGAAAGTATTTGGAGAATTCTACTTCGGCGTGGAGTGTAGTCAGTTGTTCCGTGCGGTGTAGACTGGTGAGTTTCAATCAAACACACAATTGCCACTAATTTGTCATAGATTTGATTACCCAAACGAAAGAGAAAATCGGTACGATCATTCCTAGAAGCTACAATTAATGAAAGTAAATTTTAAGTAACATCGCGTGCGGTAAAAATAGCTTTTCGGGGACAATTATCTAAAATTGCACTTACATAATAACTAACCCAAAAATACACTCGAATTCTAGAGCGAAGGTGGAATAAAGTAAATCATTTTCCATAACGGAACCACCAAGAAGCAACACCTACACCGCCCTCTTAAAATAATCAATAAATTTAATAATAACAAACTAAAAATAAATCACTATGGCAAAATTTGTTAAGCGAAAATGTACGATTCGCGCAGTTGTATAATTCTTTTTTCGAATTTATGGTTCGTTTAGCAGGTGAAGCGGTGAGTGGATAAAGGTGTCATGTTCAAAATAGTAAATAAAGGCTTTTTCCGCCAAGACACGATCGCGCTTTCTTTTGTTTCTTTCTATTTTGTCGAAGGCTTTTTACGGATCAATAAAGCACGTGTGGACTTCGTTCATAGTCGATAAGTGTTTCCGTCGCGTGAAAGAAATTCTTGGATTTTTCTAAGACCACTTTAGGTGTCTTTTATTTTATCATCTCAGTATATATTTCTGATGTTTTTGTGGATCGCATTGTATAATTTTTCTTCAGAAAAGTTCATATTTGAGTCTGTTTTTCCTCATCTTTTCCTCATCTTCCAAGTTTGAAAAATTTTTATTTTCTTCATTTTCATATAATCGTGTTTCTATTTTTACATTTTATGTGAATCAAACATTTCTTTTTCTTTCGGAGTCGCATCAGCATCCCAAAGATTAGTTGCGGGTTGTCTGTGTGTTGTTCTCCAAATTCTTCCAATTTTTTTGTTTTCCTTTATATTTGTCACAGACTTCTAATGCTATTTCGGTAGCTATTTTTTTCATATTCTATTTTTTTATTCTTTGTTATCTGTCTATGAAAGAGTTTTCTTATTGTTTTGCGTTTTTACAGCTTATAGTTGCGTTTTCTTCGTGCTCTTGCTCTATTTTAGCATATTTTAGGCTAAAATTCTTAGGTTTTTAAACTTTATGTTTCCAGGACTGCTAATTTTTCAAATTCACTATCTTTTCTATATGCAGCTGATTTTAAAATCTCATATTTAGAATTCTCAGATCTTCGTTTCTTAAAATTTATATTTTCCTAGACTCTACATTTTTAGAATCTTCTATTTTAAATATTTTTAGATTCTATGGTTTTGGAGATTCTGAATTCTCTTTTTGAGAATTGAAAATTCTAAATTAGAACTATTGCTTATTTATCAAGCTTTGAATCCTGGTACTTTAGATCCCAAAATTTTGGACTTTCTGGTACTGAATTCACAGTACCCAGACTTTCAGATTTTAAATTTAGAGTTCTTCGTGTTTGCGCAGTTTTTAACGGTAGTTTTTAGAAAAACCCGTATTTGACAAAAAAACACATTTTTTTACTAAATTTCTTGATTCTACATGTAGATTCGCACCTTGGTATTTAAAATTCTAGATCCCCAGATCTTACGTATTCTCAAATTTTATCCTCCAAAGGTTGGTACTTCACAATATTTGCCTAGATTCTGATTCTCAGCTTCTGATTCTCATTTTTCACATTTAATTTCATACTGATTTTGAAGAGTCAGATTTTACATTTCTATAGTTTGAAATTTTGGTTCTATATTTGAGTACTTCAGAATGTACTTTCTGAGGTCCTAATTTTTTACTTTATCAAACCTCCTGAGATTTTGAATTCTCGCTCTTCAAATTTTTGATTCACAATTTCAGTATTGGAAGCGTCAGATTTTATATCTGCCCTTTCTAGAATTCAAGATGAAAATTGAAATTATCAGATATTAGATCAGATTCTCAATCGGCGATTCCTAAAATTATGACATTGAAAATTCTATGATTAAAAATGATACATTCTAAATTCTTAGGTCAAAGTTTTTCATGCTTATATTTGTCTTGAGTTCTAGATTCCTCAATCGGAAATATTTTTTAAATAAAACTACATTCAAAAATTCTATATAGAAAGTAACATAATCTAAAAATTTAGATTCTTACATTTTTCCATATTGCTTCTAACTATAGATTTTTAGATTGTGTGATTAAAAATTACTCCGAAACGCAAATTCACAGCTTTCGCACAAATTTTCTTAATTGTGCTAAATTCCTTTCAATATTTTTTATTTTGCGTTTTTGCAGCTTATAGTTGCGTTTTCTTTTAAATTCGTGCTGTTGCTCTATTTTAGCATATTTTAGATAAAGGCTAAAATTCTTAAGGTTTTCAAATTTTGAAACTTTATGTTTTCAGAACTGCAAATATTTCAAAATCAAGATTTTTTCTATCAGCAGCTTATTTTAAATTCTCATATTTAGAATTCTCAGATGTCGTTTCTTAAAATTTATATTTTCCTAGACTCTACATTTTTAGAATCTTCTATTTTAAATATTTTTAGATTCTATGGTTTTGGAGACTCTGAATTCTCTTTTTGAGAATTGAAAATTCTGAATTAGAACTATTGCTTATTTATCAAGCTTTGAATCCTGGTACTTTAGATCCCAAAATTTTGGACTTTCTGGTACTGAATTCACAGTACCCAGACTTTCAGATTTTAAATTTAGAGTTCTTCGTGTTTGCGCAGTTTTTAACGGTAGTTTTTAGAAAAAGCCTTATTTGACAAAAAATCACATTTTTTTACTAAATTTTTTGATTCTACATGTAGATTCGCACCTTGGTATTTAAAATTCTGGATCCCCAGATCTTACGTACTCTCAAATTTTATCCTTCAAAGGTTGGTACTTCACAATATGTGCCTAGATTCTGATTCTCAGCTTCTGATTCTCATTTTTCACATTTAATTTCATACTGATTTTGAAGAGTCAGATTTTACATTTCTATAGTTTGAAATTCTGGTTCTATATTTGAGTACTTCAGAATGTACTTTCTGAGGTCTTAATTTTTTACTTTATCAAACCACTTGAGATTTTGAATTCTCGCTCTTCAAATTTTTGATTCACAATTTCAGTATTGGAAGCGTCAGATTTTATATCTGCCCTTTCTAGAATTCAAGATGAAAATTGAAATTATCAGATATTAGATCAGAGTCTCAGTCGGCGATTCCTAAAATTTTGACATTAAAAATTCTATGATTAAAAATGATACATTCTAAATTCTTAAGTCAAAGTTTTTCATGCTTATATTTGTCTTGAGTTCTAGATTCCTAAATCGGAAATATTTTTAAAATAAAATTACATTCAAATATTCTATAATGAAAGTAACATAATCTAAAAGTTTAGATTCTTACATTTTTCCATATTGCTTCTAACTATAGATTTTTAGATTCTGCGATAAAATATTTCTCCGAAACGCGAATTCACAGCTTTCGCACAAATTTTCTTAATTGTTCTAAATTCCTTTCAATATTTTTTATTTTGCGTTTTTGCAACTTATAGTTGCGTTTTCTTTTAAATTCGTGCTGTTGCTCTATTTTAGCATATTTTAGATAAAGGCTAAAATTCTTAAGATTTTCAAATTTTGAAACTTTATGTTTCCAGAACTGCAAATATTTCAAAATCAAGATTTTTTCTATAAGCAGCTTATTTTAAATTCTCATATTTAGAATTCTCAGATGTCGTTTCTTAAAATTTATGTTTTCCTAGGCTCTACATTTTTAGAATCTTCTAATTTAAATATTTTTAGATTCTATGGTTTTGGAGGTTCTGAATTCTCTTTTTGAGAATTAAAAATTCTGAATTATTACTATTGCTTATTTATCAAGCTTTGAATTCCTGGTAATTTAGATTAAAAAATTTTGTCTTTAGAAAAACCCGTAATTGACAAATAATCACATTTTTTTACTAAATTTTTTGATTCTACATCTAGATTCGCACCTTGGTAGTTAAAATTCTAGATCCCCAGATCTCACGTATTCTAAAATTTTATCCTCCAAATGTTGGTACTTCACAATTGCCTAGATTCTGAAATCTCAGCGTCTGATCCTCATTTTTCACATTTAATTTCTTACTCATTTTGAAGAGTCAGATTTTACATTTCTATAGTTTGAAATTCTGGTTCTATATTTAAGTACTTCAGATTATAGAATGTACTTTCTGAGGTCTTAATTTTTTTACTCTATCAAACCTCTTGACATTTTGAATTCTCGCTCTTCAAATTTTAGATTTGAAATTTCTGTATTAGAAACGTCACATTTTATATCCCCCCTTTCTAGAATTCAAGATTGAAATTGAATTTATCAAAGATTAGATCAGATTTTCAATCGGCGATTCCTAAAATTTTGACCTTGAAGATTCTATAATTAAAAATGTTACATTCTAAATTCTCAAGTCAAAATTTTTCATGCTTAGATTTGTCTTAAGTCCTAGATTCCTAAATCAAAAATATTTTTAAGCTAAAACTACATTCAAAGATTCAGTAATGAAAATAACAAAATCTAAAAATTTAGATTCTTACGTTTTTTCAAATTGCTTCTAACTATAGATTTTTAGATTCTGTGATTAGGTGAATATTTCTCCGAAACGCAAATTCACAGCTTTTGCACAAATTTTCTTAATTGCTCTAAATTCCTTTCAATATTTTCATTTTGCGTTTTTGCAGCTTATAGTTGCGTTTTCTTTTAAATTCGTGCTGTTGCTCTATTTTAGCATATTTTAGATCCTAAAGGCTAAAATTCCTAAGTTTTTCAAATTTTGAAACTTTATGTTTCCAGGACTGCTAATATTTCAAAATCAAGATTTTTTCTATAAGCAGTTGATTTTAAATTCTTATATTTAGAATTCTCAGATCTTCGTTTCTTAAAATATATATTTTTCTAAACTCTACATTTTAAGAATCTTCTACTTTAAATATTTTTAGATTCTATGGTTTCGGAAGTTCTGAATTCTCTTTTTGACAATTGGGAGTTCTGAATTATTATTATTTCTTATTTATTAAGCTTTGAATTCCCAAAATTTTGGACTCTCTGGCACTGAATTCACAGTATCCACACTTTCAGATTTGAAATTTTGAGTTCCTCGTGTTTGCAATTTTAACAGTAGTCTTTAGAAAAGGCCGTAATTGACAAAAAATCGATTTTTTTTTCACCAAATCTTCTGCTTCTGCATATAGATTCACACCTTGGTATTTAAAATTCTAGATCCCCAGATCTTATATATTCTCAAATTTTATCCTCCTGATGTTGGTGCTTCACAACATGTGCCTAGATTGTAAATTCTGAGATTCTCATTTTTAATATTGAATTTCATACTCATTTTGAAAAGTCAGATTTTACATTTCTATGGTTTGAAATTCTGGTTCTAGAATTGAGTACTTCAGATTATAGAATGTATTTTCTGAGATCTTAATTTTTTACTTTATCAAGCCTCTTGAGATTTTGAATTCTTGCTCTTCAAATTTTTGATTCAAAATTTCAGTATTGGAAGCGTCAGATTTTATATCTGCTCTTTTTAGAATTCAAGATTGAAATTGAAATTATCAGATATTAGATCAGATTCTCAATCGGCGATTCCTAAAAAAAAGGCAAAAACAGAAAACTTTTTTTTTTCTCTTCATAGGCTAAACCGATTTAGATAAAAAATTTATGGTAATTTAATGTTATAGAGATATTCTTTGGATAAAAATTTCAACTATATAGCTCTACATTTTCATAGAATTTTTTTTTTTAAGAAAAATTAGATTTTCATTATAAAACTTAAAAGTACAATTTTGAAAATATCTTTTTAAAATTTTCTAGCAAAAAATACTAAAATTTTTTTTTTCAATTTTTTTCTAATGATACGCCATATTAAAAAAAATAAAAACCGTCATGTTTCCGAAAAATTGTTTTTTTCGATTTATACTCTCTCTCCTTATATATATGTAGATATACATCGTTAAGATATTTTTTTCGTTTACGATAAATAAAAATAATAAATGGGATTATTAAAATTAGTAGCAAAACTAAGTAATTATTTTTAGAAATTCAATTTATTTACACTAAGCAGTTAAATCAATGAGCGGAAAATATGTTCGTAAAACATGCACCAGAATAAATTAAAAATAAGTGTGCAACGAGTTTAAAATATTCAAAAAAAATACAATAAAACTTAAATGGTTTAGAAAGTAATGTGAATTGTTTAAAATTTTTAGATTTTCGTACAATCCTTCTCTTTGTATAATTAATACAAATAGATTTAATTCATTTGGTTCAATTCGTAAATTCTTCGTTGGATATTTTTTTAATCCCTTTAAATTTTCTAGATCCTTTTGATTTTTTGATTTTCCATTCTGTGGCATCAAAAATGATTCGAAGAAAATATTCCGTTTTAACATTAGTCTTTTTTGTTGTTCTGCGAATTACTTTATAACTTTTTCTAAATATTAAATGCTTTATGAGTGAAGTGTGCAGACAGAATAATAAATTTTACTAAGCCTATTGTTAGAGATTCAGAAATTATGATTTAATTACTTGAGTAAAAGGAACAAAATTTATTTGTCTAGCTAATGCAAAGTGATATCAGTCATACTTTCGCACTTTTTACCAAAAAAACCGCATAGATATTCTTGACCTGTTATGATAGACAAAAAATACGTACAAATGGTGTGATCAAGAAAAGATATCAATATATTTGGCACCTTCTGAATTTAAAGTTAATGGCACTTTCTAAACTGAGGGCTAATTTCGACACCTCCTTTATTTTTTTATTAATATCACGTCCACTAAAAGTAGCCATCATTTCAACTATTATTTCAGTAAATTCTAGTAATTCTTATTATGATTTAAACGGAGCGAAAAATAAGCAAAAAAATTAAAAGTATTAAAAAGTAGCAGTGAAAAGTTCAGAGTTTAGGCATTTTAAATGTTTTCAAATTGTTATAAATTATTTAATTTCTTTGGCTTCTTTAAATTCTTTATATACTTTTAACCGATCAGAATCTTGGGACGAATTGAAGGCTTTAGATTTTTTATCTCCTTCAAATTTCTATTTCTAAATTGCGTCATATAGCATATGTCTAAATTTTTTAGAATGTTTTTCGATCTAACTGGATTGTTTCATTTCCTTTGATTCCTTGTATTGTTTAAATGCTTTGAATTGTTTGTTTTTGAAATTTGGTATCTGAAACTAACTTAAGAAAGTTTTATTTGCAGAATTTTTAAGCACAATGACATAAAAAGCACCCACACTGAGTAATTAAAGATATTAAAAAAAGTTTTAAAAAATTGGTGGCTCATTTCGCTTGAAAATATCTTTTGAATTTTTTTTCTGCATA
The DNA here is from genome assembly GCA_030157275.1 of Cynaeus angustus. NCBI lineage: Eukaryota > Metazoa > Arthropoda > Insecta > Coleoptera > Tenebrionidae > Cynaeus > Cynaeus angustus. The sequence goes on from CM058065.1 coordinate 14,300,604, forward strand.
TTCAAACCAAAATAAAGAGTTAGAAGATCGTGTGTGAATATAAAAGTGTTACGAATTATTATTATTATTATTATTCAATCAATTAAAGAAATATTTTTTTTATTATTAAATTATTTCCCATCCTATTCTTTTTTCTTTTTTTCACAGATTTTTAAAACTGTGAGAATTAAAGAAAAGAACAAATTTAATTATTGTCACTGTTGAAAAATTTAGGTATCTGGTACTACATTAAAGATATAGATAAATATCTACATTTGTACGCTTGCTAAATTTTTAGTTTCATATTTTCTAAATAAGTACAGTTTTTTCATCAGATTTTCATATTATTATTTCATATTAAATTTCTGAAAGTATTGAAAATGAGAAATCTAAAATTTTGATAATTCATAATTTTAGATTTACGATTGCAATTTTTCTAGATACATTTTTTAAATTATTTTTTTTAGGTGCAACAAGTTTTTGACAATATCTAAATGAGTGGAATAATTTCACATTTTAAAACTGTAAAAAAAAACAAAATACATACATATTTTTGAATATCTAATAATTTTTTTAAAACAATTTTAGAAATATTTTTAAATCTATTTTTCTAATTAAAGATAATTTTCAATTTTGGTGCTTTAAGAAATTCAAAAATAAATTATTGGGTTCAAGAGTTTGAAACCATTTTTCACGTATATTATTTCAAATTCTAGGGTGCTAAAAAAAATTCTAATTGTTAAAAAAAATATGAGGATTTTTATAAATTTTACAATTTAAAAAGTTTCTTAATTTCAAATTGAAACAAAATTGTAGGTGAACAAAAATATAATTTTTATTTTGTCGCTTTTAGCTTCTACCAAATTATTTTTATTAGATTTTCAATTTTTTTCATTTTCATCTTGCAGTTTGACACTACTGACGTATTTTTTATTCAATATCTCCAAAACTAAATTTAAAAATTTCTAGAATTTTTTATAACTTTTTTAAACATTTAATTTTTGTTCTAAATATTGTACAAATTTTGAAATTTTTGAATAAGTAAATTTACTAGTTAAAATAATTCAATAAAAATTTTGGTTATTAAGAGCTTTTAAGCGATTAACCAACCGTGGAATTTCAAATGCCACAGGCTGCAGATTTTTATGATTTAAACTTTTAACAATGTGCGAATTTTTGGTACACTGATAGATTTAATCTTTGAAGTACGAAATGTCTGGATTGTTAAATTTAGAGAAAAAAATGTTCGATTTCAAACTATCATTGAAAAAAAAACATCCAAAAATATTGATTAATTATTGATTAATATTATTGATTAATAAAAATTCTCATAATTTTAGTTCGGAGGAGCTCGATGAGAGACAATCAGCGGTTTAACTGTTTGAAAACTTTGTACATGTTTGAAATTGTCACATACTTTCGGACACCTGTAAAACCTATAAAACGTTAATTTCTAATTGTATTTACGCTAACGGCAAAGCTGAAAATTTTCGGGTAAACTGACACCACAACGAATGTTACTTACGTTTATTTTTGACTTATTAACTTGGTTTACTTATTACAAAACAAAAACTTTGAACTGTTCTGCATGATATTCTCTGACGACTATCTAAAGTTTCCGCGAGCTTCTAGAAGAACGACATTCTCTCGCACAAAACGATCACATTCAAGATGTATTCAATTTTATTTGGAAAAAATTGCTAAAAAGTTCATCACGTCGCAATTACGAAGAACCATTTTTAACGTAAATGAAATTTACGTTACCTGGAATTATTTATTTAGCGAAAGTGTGATATTGTAGTACGTTGCTACTTTCTAAATTTTAATTTAAATGCATTCTGAAAATCATTTTTGTGTACAAAGTTCATGTTTTGTAAAGCTATTAAGCTATTAGATGTTATTTATTGAAAAATAAATTATCATAAACTGCACGGTCGAAAAATTAATGTTGAGCTAAATTTGCTTAAAAAAATCAGTAGAACGAGCTAAAAAACTTATCAGATATGTACATTTCACGGTTTTTCTTTGAATTTTTAGCCTCGTTCGTTCTGGGGCCTAGAAACACCATTAGACGAAAATTTACATAATTCCGTAGCTGCATGGCAAAACATAATTAACGCCTTCAATAAATTAACTGTTTGTAGTCCCCCGCATGATTACTGTTTGTCTCACCGTTGCAGACAGGTTATGAGTAATATTTGCATATTCCACAATGAAATGAACTGATGGAACAAACTTTCACACTGTGCTCAAATTAAAACTTTTACTTTACTAGCGATCGACACAGTTTAGAACAACATCTCACGAAAGAATTTAAGTTTCTAAAGTACTTTGAACGTGATACTTCCAGAATCTTTCTCCAAGATTTCCAGGAAATTTTAATAACAATTTCAACTCCGTTCGATTACTGTTTAATTTATTTATTTATTTACTTTCTGTAAGTTTCTAAACGCGTTTTTGGGAACTTTTTTAAGCCAGAAAATTATTGGCTTGGTTGCTCGGATTTCTCCAAGAGCATTTTTGACAGTTGACAAAATTAAGTGAATTAAATAGTATATTAAAATACAAATTTGGGAAAGCATTGATTCTAGCACGCGTTTGCAATTCTGCTATTTTGCACCACTTAATTTCTTTTTATATAAAAGAAATAAAATTTTGAAAATTACTGAATTTTATCAAGGTTGGGTACAATGATTTAATATTATTTATTTCATAATAATTGAGGTTAAGTTATGACACATTGCTCACATTCAAATTTTGACATTTGACGTTGACGTTTTACGACCATGCCGCCAACGCGACAAAACTAAAATACACCAGCCGTAGTAAAGCATCCAAATTCTCAGTAACGAACCCAAACGGGTGCTTTACTGGCTCTAGTAACGACGCAAAATAGAAAAAAAATTATTTATGACGAAAACATATTTACATTCTTAGTGTAATCTTGACTTTTCTGATAATTCTCTAAAACAATAATAGTCGAGCGAGCGAGCGAATTTGTCGCCAAATATTTCACTTTGAACTTTTCAACAATTATCACATAATATAAACAATTAAAAAATAGCTTCTTTCACAATTCTCTAATTTCGCGACTTTGGCGAGCGAAGCGAGCACACTTTCTTTTTGCAGAACATTGTTACTGGCTCTAGTAACGACGCAAAATAGAAAAAAAAATATTTATGACGAAAACATATTTACATTCTTAGTGTAATCTTGACTTTTCTGATAATTCTCTAAAACAATAATAGTCGAGCGAGCGAGCGAATTTGTCGCCAAATATTTCACTTTAAACTTTTCAACAATTATCACATAATATAAACAATTAAAAAATAGCTTCTTTCACAATTACCTAATTTCGCGACTTTGGCGAGCGAAGCGAGCACACTTTCTTTTTGCAGAACATTGTTACTGGCTCTAGTAACGACGCAAAATAGAAAAAAATAATTTATGACGAAAACATATTTACATTCTTAGTGTAATCTTGACTTTTCTGATAATTCTCTAAAACAATAATAGTCGAGCGAGCGAGCGAATTTGTCGCCAAATATTTCACTTTGAACTTTTCAACAATTATCACATAATATAAACAATTAAAAAATAGCTTCTTTCACAATTCTCTAATTTCGCGACTTTGGCGAGCGAAGCGAGCACACTTTCTTTTTGCAGAACATTGTTACTGGCTCTAGTAACGACGCAAAATAGAAAAAAATAATTTATGACGAAAACATATTTACATTCTTAGTGTAATCTTGACTTTTCTGATAATTCTCTAAAACAATAATAGTCGAGCGAGCGAGCGAATTTGTCGCCAAATATTTCACTTTAAACTTTTCAACAATTATCACATAATATAAACAATTAAAAAATAGCTTCTTTCACAATTACCTAATTTCGCGACTTTGGCGAGCGAAGCGAGCACACTTTCTTTTTGCAGAACATTGTTACTGGCTCTAGTAACGACGCAAAATAGAAAAAAATAATTTATGACGAAAACATATTTACATTCTTAGTGTAATCGTGACTTTTCTGATAATTCTCTAAAACAATAATAGTCGAGCGAGCGAGCGAATTTGTCGCCAAATATTTCACTTTAAACTTTTCAACAATTATCACATAATATAAACAATTAAAAAATAGCTTCTTTCACAATTCTCTAATTTCGCGACTTTGGCGAGCGAAGCGAGCAAACTTTCTTTTTGCAGGACATTGTTACTGGCTCTAGTAACGACGCAAAATAGAAAAAAAATAATTTATGACGAAAACATATTTACATTCTTAGTGTAATCTTGACTTTTCTGATAATTCTCTAAAACAATAATAGTCGAGCGAGCGAGCGAATTTGTCGCCAAATATTTCACTTTAAACTTTTCAACAATTATCACATAATATAAACAATTAAAAAATAGCTTCTTTCACAATTCTCTAATTTCGCGACTTTGGCGAGCGAAGCGAGCAAACTTTCTTTTTGCAGGACATTGTTACTGGCTCTAGTAACGACGCAAAATAGAAAAAAAATAATTTATGACGAAAACATATTTACATTCTTAGTGTAATCTTGACTTTTCTGATAATTCTCTAAAACAATAATAGTCGAGCGAGCGAGCGAATTTGTCGCCAAATATTTCACTTTAAACTTTTCAACAATTATCACATAATATAAACAATTAAAAAATAGCTTCTTTCACAATTCTGTAATTTCGCGACTTTGGCGAGCGAAGCGAGCAAACTTTCTTTTTGCAGGACATTGTTACTGGTTCTAGTAACGACGCAAAATAGAAAAAAAAAATTTATGACGAAAACATATTTACATTCTTAGTGTAATCTTGACTTTTCTGATAATTCTCTAAAACAATAATAGTCGAGCGAGCGAGCGAATTTGTCGCCAAATAGTTCACTTTGAACTTTTCAACAATTATCACATAATATAAACAATTAAAAAACAGCTTCTTTCACAATTCTCTAATTTCGCGACTTTGGCGAGCGAAGCGAGCAAACTTTCTTTTTGCAGGACATTGTTACTGGCTCTAGTAACGACGCAAAATAGAAAAAAATAATTTATGACGAAAACATATTTACATTCTTAGTGTAATCGTGACTTTTCTGATAATTCTCTAAAACAATAATAGTCGAGCGAGCGAGCGAATTTGTCGCCAAATATTTCACTTTAAACTTTTCAACAATTATCACATAATATAAACAATTAAAAAATAGCTTCTTTCACGATTCTCTAATTTCGCGACTTTGGCGAGCGAAGCGAGCAAACTTTCTTTTTGCAGAACATTGTTCTTTTTAGTGACTCTCTGTTTTAATTATTTTTTTAACTTAATTTTTTTTATCAAAGCCCCCGAAATGTTGCGAGCGTAGCTTTCTTTGCTCTGTCTTTGAAAAACTATTTTTTCAATAATTTAATAGCAAAGTATATTTAATATATTTAAATATATTTTTTATCATGGATATTTTTTAAAATATGTATAAACAAAAGTTATAATTTTTTTTTTGAAAATATGCTCCACAACCTTCAAATTTTATTAATTAAAAGCAGATTTTTCCCGTAGATTTACTTATAATTTTTCGTACAGACTCAAAACTTCATTCGATTGAAGAATTCAAATTCACTATAAAAAAATCAAACAACTATTGCAGCTTTTTATAATTTACAAATATTAAATCGTTTTGATTGAAGGTTCGAAGATTATTCAAGTTTCAAACTTTTAAAGGATTTGGCTTCTTTGTATCCTACTAAATTTTAAATTCGGTTAATTTTCTATAAATTTTACATCTTCAAATATTTTATTTGTTAGTGTATCTCTTACACACTTTGGGATTTTCAGGTTTTCTAGACTCTCTAGATAGGTTGGAACTTTCTAGAGTCTATATTTTAATTCTGTTTTGTGAAATTTTTAATAAGCTTTCCATAAACTCGACAATTTTTTTAGATTTTCTGTATCCATATACTTTTTGAATCGTTCGGATGGTCTAGATCTAGATTGTTCTTAGTTTTTCAATATCGAAGTAATTAAAGCACAACCAAAAAGAATGACTGAGCAGCAAAATTCGAGCGCTAGATCTCCAATCGTCATACAAATAAGTCTGTGAATACAAAAATCAAATTGATTTTTAAATTAAATTTACAAAAAATGTCATTAATGTATATTGAGCTAATCCTATTGTTTTGGTATAAGGTTTAGACCGAAAATTTTAAAAGTTATCAAGTACTTACAAGTAATAAAAAATTTTTTTTTTACATATTCTCTAAAGTCTAAACAATTAAAAAAAATTAACAAAACTCCATGGACTGTCATTACAAATGAAGCGGAATAGAACCATAATCTCTGACTTTGATTTCTTTATAATTTTTCTAAAGTATAAACAGTTAAAAGCTCAGACTGAGATTTCGAAGAAAGGGAGCATATTTCTCGGAAATTAAAAATTAATTAAAAAGCGACTTCCTGAACAATTCAACGAAATATTAGTTAGTGTATTCTGGCAAATGGACTTTTTTGACAATTCTCTAATGTATAAATTATTAAAATCTCGCGGATTCCATGACACTCGACGACGAGCAACGCGAGCAAATTTTTAGATGTTTATACCAAACATTGTTTTTTTTTAGTACTTTGTCTGTTTCAATTTTTTTAAATTTAAATAATTAAAAAAATTTAACAATGCTCTCTGAAATGTTCATTACGAGCAAAACAAGCTAGTGTAAAAAAAATTAACAATTGTTTGTGCATCTATTGAATCCAATTTTTGATTTCTTGCGCCTTTTATATTACGCAGATTTTTTATATTGTCTAATTCCTAACCTTACTTCGTTTGGATTTCACTGAATGTCTCTAGATTCTTCTTTTTTTATTCTCTTTATTTCTTCGATCCTTTGAATTCTTTGTATCTTCCAAAAATTTTAAATTCGCTTGATTCTCAATTCATTCATGTATCGCTTACAAACTTTGAAACTCATCAAGATATTCAAATTTTTTATAGTTTCTAGATACGTTGTCACTTTTTGGTGTTCAGACTTGGAAATTTTTGTTTTATTTGAGGCTACTTGGTTTACTTATCTTTTCGTTTCTTTAGACCTCATAAGTCTTTAAGATTTTTTGTATTCTTTAAACTTACTGAATCCTCCAAATTCTCTAGATCAGATTGGTTTTAAATTTTTGCAAAAGAAGTAAAAATAAAAAATTATAAAAATAATTTTAAGTAATTAGAGAAAAAATAAACAGTCACCAAAATTTATCTGTAAATACAAGCATCAAATAAATTTTATTTATACTTAGATTTTTTTTAATTCTTTAGGTTCTCTGAATTCTGTAGATTTTTTAAACTGTATTTGCATTTTCTGTATCCGTTATCCGTATATATTAATTCTTGGAATTTTTTGGCCACCTTGTTTTTTTAAGATTTTTTATCGCTTATATAGTTTTCGTTAGATCTTATGGATTTCTTTTAATGTTTTTGGATTCGGTATCCGTTTACATTCGTTAAATCTTTTAGATCTTTTAGGTTTTTTAAGTTCTTTAGAGTTTCGAGAGAACTGTATATTTTCTGAAACTTTCTTGGTTCTTTAGATATTTTTTTTTAAGTTTTCATTGATTTCTTTTTTATTTTCTTAAATTGTTCAGATTTTTAGATCCCATGGACCTTCTTCAACTAGCATTCTTTATTCTTCTTTTCTTTCCTTTTCTTTTTTTCTCATTTCTTAGCCGAGCTCCCTTGTCCATTAATTTTTTAAGAATTATGATCAGACATAACATCTCATATTTTTTGGTTTCTTTAAATCCCAAGAACCCTACGAATCTTTAAGATTTTTTTTATTCTGGATACTTCTTGAATCCTTCAGATTTAGTAGATCAGATCGATTCAAAATCATTGCAATAATAAAGTATAATAAATAATCGATCCAGAACATCTAATGGAGCAGCAAAATTTGGTTGCCAGATCGACTTTCTTCAACTATATTAGGAACAAGATCAATTGATGACGGTCACAAAAATTGATAAGTTTTAAATCAATTTTATTTACTGTTTAATGTCATAATTATGATTTTCTTAGACCCCTACATTCTTCAGAATTTCTATTTTGCTTATATCCTCCGTTAGAAATTTCTTTTAATCTTTTTGTACCTCTTGAACCTTTTGCTTCTTTGCATTCTCTACATGTATTATTTACTTTTTCAGAAAGTTTTAGATTTTTCAGTGTTGCAATCCGTATCTAGTGCACTCTTTCAATCTTTTGACTTTTCTAGATTTTCTAAATTCTTCTGATGTATTGAAGTTGGAACTTTCTAGTTTGTTCATATTTAAGTTTTTTTTAACTTTCTAATGTCTAAATTAGTGAAATCGCTTCTATAGCTTAAGTGTCTATATTGAGCAAAACAAGCAAATTTTTCAGCAATTTATTACTCAAACTATTTTTAGTATACTCTCTGGCTCTCTTATTAGTTCTTCAAAATACAGATACAGATTAAAAAACTCGAAGTGGGTTAGTTTTAAAACATACTGCCAAGCACTCCAATCTGTGCTTTTGTAAAATTTGCAAAATCTCAACAGGAACCGCCGACCGTCTATAGCGAGCGAAGCGAGCGAGTTTCTCTGTAATAAGCCAAATATTTTGTTTATTAGTGCACTAAATAACTTGAGAGACTTCTTCCAATACTTTTTCCTAAAATAAAAGCAATAAGAGTATTTCAATCTTTGTGCAACATAATTTTTCTTGAAAACTTCTTAATTCCAACCAAAAATTAAAAATCACTGTAAGAATCAAAGAAAAAATTAAAAAGCTAGTGCCCCCAAAATTGGGTTCTAACTTTCAAAAACGATTTGACTTAGTTCCGAATTGGTCAAAATTGAAGAATAATTCATCCAAATTCCATCTTTCCGGCTTAACCTTCTAGAGTTTGAGAACTGTCAAGCCAAGCAATTCCTTACTACGTTACAGATCAATGTTAAAAATTCTTATCTTGACCAACATTTTCTTTATACGTAATTTTCAAGTTTATTTGAAGTCGACTTAATTTAAATCCAATTACTTGCAAACTGGGTGCCATTATATGATAACATAATTACATGTCTTAAACGAATTCCTAACTATCCTAGAAAACGTTTTAAAAATCGAGTGGAAAAAACCGCCAAAGAGGCCTTAAAATGACTTTTGAAAAAGTTGGTTGGTAACAATGTCCATCCATTCAAGTTTGAGGTTAAGTCGGCATGACTTATTATATTATACAGCCATTATTTGGAAAAAAATTTGAGCCTCTTTAAGTAAACTTTCATTTCAGTGATGAACGTTTCCATTCCCATTAATTTCTGCAAGTTATTATAAATGTAACAATTATGTTTACTCCTAAATATCAAAATAAATAAAAGTGTTAACATAAGCCTAAGACAATAACTACAGACGTAATTCAATTTTTCGGAAAGTCTTATCTGGGTACAATACGATTATACAAATTATTTCTTCTTTAGAAAAACTAAAGCGCGTTTGGGAGAATCACGTGGTTCTCTAGGTGGGGTAAATTATAACAAATGCGGTAATTTATATTCGGTTGGGTCAACGTTTTGGTCATTGTGCAGTGTGGTTCGGAATTGACAGGTCTTTTAAAAAAATATCGGAAAAAGGTAAGATTTTGTTGTGAGTGTGCGCCAGATGCGGTTTAATGATCGATAAAATCAAGAATTTCGTAAACAGGTCTTGAAGAGTTTTAACTGTAAAAAGTGCGTTTTATGCGAATGTGGAAAAATCCGAATACAGCGTGTTTTTTTTGGGGTTTTAATTTTTTCACTATTTTATATATTGTTATTGCACATAACACATCTTCTGTTTTCATTAAGAAAATTATAATGTCATATACAGGGTGTTTTTATACCGAGTATCCGTCCACTGACAATAGGGACACTTTATATGTGAACATCTTATGACCTTGATTAAATAACAAATGTAAGTCATGCATTATTTATAGCTTAGAACATTTTTCACGCATTGTTATTTATGGAACAAGGATGTAACCTAGTTCTTTATGACATGAGTATAACTACCTCAAGCATAGATAAAGAAAAAATGTAATGTGTGGAAAAGCCTACTTGCAGTTTTTAAATTTTCGTTTATTTAAATTCTAATTACAATTTTAAAATACAATTGAAATTTTGTATTCTTGTTTTCTTGTTTTTATATTCATGCTACTATATGATCGCAGTGGGCTATGGAATCTGAAATCTGTTGGTAGCTCTGCTGTTATGTCAACACATGACAGTTTAGGGTTAAACATTACTAAAAAATATACTTTATGAGGGCTACGCAAATAGAAAAAACATAAATCGGTTTTATGTACACTATCTCCGTTTAAAAATTCTAAATAACGTAAGAAGTTAGTATACATAGATAATTAAATTTGCACTTTAAGCATAGTTAATATACATTCATAACTAAATTCAAACTTGCATATTTTCGCATTTCTTGTCGTGGGTTTTATTGCTGGTTCCTTGATTAATCCAATTATTCGTGCGATTTATATAGGTTAATAGCTATTTATACAACAAGACCGTAAAGACGATGTTTCGAAGAGGCCTACAATCGGCAAAATTTTTGTCTTTGCGGCATACAAGATTTTTTGGACGATAACAAAAAGTGAGCCATTGAGGTTCAGTCCGTAAAGTATATGTTCGCAGACAAGTCATTAAGATCCATCTTTACAGCAGCAAAACAATCCGTAAAGGAAACGTTTATAGGCTAGCAGTCCGAAAAATATTTTTGTCTACTTTCGATGTGAAAAAAATTTCTTCTGGAAAACAAAACTCATTAGATATGGAATTATAAAATTTGATCACAAATTATCAAATACTAATCTACTAATCGCCTATTTTTGATTATTGATATTTGTGTTATTCATCATATGTTATTCTTTTACCGTTCCACGTACTAGAGAGGTAAGAGCTGCTCTAATAACGCCCCAACTAATTAAAAATAGAATGCTAAAATTAAGTTTATTTACAATTGTAATTCTTGTTTGTCCGAGCAATAAAAGTATCATTTAAGGAACAATTTCCACATATTAAACCCAGTTCTAGCGTTACAGTAATTTCTATAAAAAGTCCATTATTGCCATCATTCTGTCGAAATCGAATCGATATCTAATTTCTAAACACATTTTTAATAATTTAGCTGCACAATAATATCAATCAGAAAATGTAAGTGTGACTATATGGTTCTAGATCTAGATTGCTCGATAAAGTGAGTGGTAAGATGTTTTTATTTTTGCAGATTTTAAACACACAAAACATGTCATCAGCTTAATAATCAAATTCGTAACCTTTCTATAAAATGCGTGCAAAAGCACGAAAATCTGCCAATAAGTTAAGTGTGCAAGTCTATAGGAACACCTGTATAATATAAATTTTAGTTTACATTTTTGTGTACCCATTTAGAAAATATCACATTATAAAAACGTAAAAAAAGGAATTTAGGTTATGATGCAACTTAAAACGACATTAAATTTAAGGACAATGGGCAAAAATGGTCCAAATGTTCACCACTAACGAGACCTATATAATTTAATAGTCTATTAAATACTGAACAATTTTCACGAAACAACAAAAAATATACACCGTCAGTAAAAAGTTATGGCTAAATAAAAAAATCTTTAAATTGCGAAACTAGATACACTTTAAAAAAACGCGTATTTTTTGGCGTGTAAAAAAATTGGTGGTCGTTTGTTTTGCTTGCTTTTATTGCGTATTATGCGTTTGACTTCAGACATTGTACCCTTTCTTATATTGTACTTTGTTTTCAATATATAATATATTAGCTACACTTTTGTTATTGTCAAGGTTGTAACTTCATTAGTGATACAGTAGTAACAGTGACAGTCATTTGAGTTGCGTAGGTTAGGGTACAGGTTAGGAATATAAAGAAGATAGAGTGAGATTGGAAACAGAGATAGTTATGTGTAAGCAACATTATAATATGAGCCCTATAATTGTAATTGTAACATACGTTACAATTTTTTTTTTTTATTTGGCTATAACTTTTTTGTGACGAAAGTTTTTCCGCCAACGGTCAAATACTTCCAGTCTCAAACTAAGTACAAGCCAACCCCTTGAATTTTTATTCTTTATATACATCATTATTAATAATAACATAAACATTGTAGACTATGTGTTCTAACGACCGCGGATCTAAAATGATATATCACCTCAAATTCATGACCCACGCGGATTCAACTAAATTTTGTTGAAAGTTAAATTTTCTTTTTTTTCTCAGTCTCTCTAAAACAAACAACATTTCAATATGAACCCTAAGACATACGTTACAATTTTTTTGTTTTATTTGTCTATAATTTTTTACTAACGAAAGTTTTTCCGCCAATGGTCAAATGAATCCACGCTCAATGTAAGTACCAGCCAACCTCTAAAACTTTTATTCTTTACATACATCATAATTAATAATAACAAAACATTCTAGACTATGTCTTCTAACGACCGTGGATCTAATATGATATATCACCTCAAATTGATTACCTACGCGGATTTAACTAAATTTTGTTGAAAGTTAAATTTTCTTTTTTTTTCTCAGTCTCTCTAAAACAAACAACATTTCACTATGAACCCTAAAACATACGTAACAATTTTTTTGTTTTATTTGCCTATAATTTTTTACTAACGAAACTTTTTCCGCCAATGATCAAATGAATCCACGCTCAATGTAAGTACCAGCCAACCTCTAAAACTTTTATTCTTTACATACATCATAATTAATAATAACAAAACATTCTAGACTATGTCTTCTAACGACCGTGGATCTAATATGATATATCACCTCAAATTGATTACCTACGCGGATTCAACTAAATTTTGTTGAAAGTTAAATTTTCTTTTTTTTCTCAGTCTCTCTAAAACAAACAACATTTTAGTATGAACCCTAAGACACGCTACAATTTTTTTGTTTTATTTGCCTATAATTTTTTACTAACGAAAGTTTTTCCGCCAATGGTCAAATGATTCCTCGCTCAAACTAAGTACCAGCCAACCTCTAAAATTTTTATTCTTTACATACATCATTATTAATAATAACAAAACATTCCAGACTATGTCGTCTAACGACCGTGGATCTAATATGGTATATCACCTCAAATTGATTACCCACGCGGATCCGACTGAATTTTGTTGAATGTTTTTTGTCTCTCTAAAACAAACCTTTTGAAAAAATCATATTCGTAAATTGGAGGCAAATCTTATGCCAATAAAGAAGCAACAAAATGATAACCCCAAGTTAGCGTTCTATGTCAGAAAAGAAAATTTGGACGTACATTTTCCGGATCTAAAACTTTAATCGACGTTTTTTAGCTTTAAGAAACACTTAAGTTTTATTTTTTCACTCTGAGAATAAAGTGAGATTAGAAACAAAAATGTTTTAAGGTTAAGGAACATTTCAATACAAGCTCTACGACATACGTTCCAAAAACATTTTTTTAATTCGTAACTTTTTACTGACAGCATATTTTTGTTTGATGTCTCTGCAAAATTTGCTTAGTATTCAACATATGTATATCGAGTTAGTGGTGAAAATTTGGTCCCAGCTCCATATATTTGTGCTCATTGTCCTTTTTTTCACGTGTACAGTTTACTTAATTAATTGTAACAAAAAAAGTAAATTACTAGTTGCTTCATTTATAGTATCACTATATGGTCGAATTAAATAGCATCTAAGCAAGCTATGGAAGTTGTTTGTACTGTTGGCAACTCTGACTGTTTTGTCAAAATATCAAACTCGCATAAGAAAATATCAGTGTGCACAAGGTTCTTATGACGTTCTGAAATGTCTAATCGATAGACAACAGTACTACCAACTTATTTCAAATTCCACAGCCAGCTTCGGCACCGTTTTCATGCGATTAACATGGTCCAAAATAAGAACTTCCTACATTTGTTATATTAGATTGTGTTCCAAAATCAATCGAGGATTAAATTATTCACGATTAGGTGGGCGTACATATTAAAGCGTTAAATTAAATTATATCAAGAGTTTTGTAGCAATTAAATTTTTATCTTTTTAATTATGTAAGTCAATAATTTATTGTACAATATTTTAACAACTCAATAGCCCGTTTATAGGACGTTTAATTATAATAAAGTTTGAATTTAAATTAAATGTCACTTTTTCAAAAATAAGTAACCACAGCCTAATTAAATTTTAACTATGTATTGAAATTGCCCACTCGGAGCGAGAATAAGGCAAACCACAGCTTTTAATTTAATTTGACTTTAAACATTTAAAAATAGTGAATTTTTGAAAGTGGATTTATCGAAATTCATCAGATCGTCATCCAGGGAACGTGTGCTGGTAATTTTGTCATTTGTTCATATTTTTGTGTTTGACATTTAATAACTTAACCTTAAACTGTCAAATTGCCAACCGGAAGTACCAACACTATTTTAAATTTTGGCGTCTCTTAGACAATCATGCAATGATTGATTTTGGAATCTAATTTAAAAGTTGTGGATAATTTTTTTCAATTTGCAAAATATTCAAAATCAACCCAAAAAAAAATCTTCACTTCTAATTTTGTATGCTTTTTTCTTAAAACTAGAAGTCTGAGTAATTCAGAATTTTCTAATTCGGTGCTAGGCGACCTAAAAATTTGCATTTGCACATTCAGTAGCAAATTGTCCCCATTATCTACAACAAATATTTAATCAACGATTAGCTGAATATTAAACTGGCGTCACTTTTTCCTTTACAATTCTGTTTTCCACACTGACATTGCGTTTTACTTATTTCAGATAAAATTACCAAAATGGGTGTCCCGAAATTCCAACAACGACTCTACAACTTTGAATCCGACCACGTCTTGAATAACAACTACATCAATGAATTCAGCACCACCACCAGCATTTCCAGTTTCTACAAAAACTCCACCATATTCATAACCGGAGCCACCGGATTCGTTGGAAAGGCACTAGTTGAAAAACTTCTACGCTCATGTGAGGATCTCGAAGTTCTTTATCTATTGATGAGACCCAAAAGAGGAATGAGCATCGAGCAAAGACTCAAGGAACTTCTCAAAAATCCAGTGTTTAACAAGATAAGGGAGAAGAATCCAGAAATTTTTAATAAAGTCAAAGCGATACCGGGGGATGTGGGTGCACACAATCTGGGACTGTCTGAAGCTGATCGTGCCAAGCTTGTGGAGCAAGTAAATGTGGTTTTTCACTCAGCCGCCACCGTTAAGTAAGTCATAGTTTGTGTCATAGTTACATAAATAACAATGTGGTTTTTTAGATTTAACGAGGATCTAAAAAACGCGGTTGTTTTGAACACGTTGGGGACGAAAAAAGTGTTGGAGTTGTGCGAAGAAATGACGAATTTAAAAAGTTTTGTTCATGTGTCCACCGCTTATAGTAATTCAGATAAGAAGATTGTCGAAGAGATGGTTTATGAGCCCCCACATAATCCGAATGGAGTTATTAGTAGCGTTGATATCTTACCGAAAGAAGGAGTTGACATTCTTGCAAAAAAAATATTGGTAAGTAAAAAAAATACCCCGTAACTCGAACCCGAGCTACGCCCCGGTAGCAGACAATGACTCACTACGCTCGCTTTATTTTTCAGGGTAAGCACCCCAACACCTACACCCTCACAAAAGCCATGGCCGAGCATTTAGTCCTCCAAAGTTCAGCCCTGATCCCCGCCGCCGTCGTCCGCCCCTCTATCAGTAAGTCACCCCCGAAAAATTCTTATCTCGTACTAACGCCGCCCTCAGTTACAGCCGCCTGGAAAGAACCTTTCCCCGGCTGGGTCGACAACGTCAGCGGCATTACCGGCATCTTCATGGAATGTGGTCGTGGTACCATCAAAAGCATCATCTGCGACGACAGATGCACCATGGACCTTATCCCAGTGGACATTGTAGTAAACACTATCATCACAGCAGCCTGGCACACAGCCGTCCACAGATCTAACTCCATGAGGGTATACAACTGTACCAGCGGAAACATCAACCCCATCACGTGGAAAGAATTTGGACGCTTGACGCATAAATACTCCCTCGAATTCCCCAGCAAGTACGTCACGTGGTATCCTGGATTCACGTATCGAACGAGTCGGTTCATGCACGTGATTTGCGCTCACTTGTTTCATTTATTGCCGTCGGCCCTCTTGGATGTGTTTTTGTATTGCACGAAGCAGAAACCGATGTAAGGAAGCGGCAGTCAAATTTTTCTTGTTAACTGACATTGTTACTTTTTAGAATGCTGAAGATTAGCCGAAAGTTTTACAGCGCTCTCGACGCTGGAAAGTTTTTCTCGACTAACGAATGGGACTTCAAAACATCGACAATGGATGCTCTAGTCAGTGCCGTTCGTGATGCTGAAGACGGTACTAATTTCGAAGTGGACATGACAGTCGACAACGGATTTAACTGGAACTTTTACGTGAAAGATTTCATCTTAGGAGTAAGACAATACGTGCTCAAAGATGACCTCAGTAGTTTACCCCGTGCGAAGGTCAAACTCAACAGGTGCTTTTTCCTCACACATATTTTTACACCGATACTAACCATGACGTCTTTTCAGGTTATACTGGTTCCAGAAGGTATGCCAAGCTGTAGCAATTTACACGGTGGTCAAATTAGTATTGCATCAATGTGGTTAACTTAATTTTATACTTTAGAGAGGTATTTTATTATTGGAAGGAAAATCAAACCAGATATTTTTACTATGCGGACAACTTTTTGCATATGACAATAGTATAGTCACTAAAGTTATTTTTATTTATTTTCATATGAATGTGTAACACTAACATGTTGTAAATGAGTGGATAAGGTTTATGTTAATAAAAATTTGTAGAAAAAATTATGGTTTTTTTCTAAGACCGCAAAACCAATATCTGGCCCGGCGCATCCACCATCTTAGTAAGTGAAAATAATATGACTAGAGATCGTCATTTATTTATAACGCCTTCTTCTTGACTTAGTTCTATACTGTTTGATTCCACCTGCTACACTATTTCCTTATATAAAATTTTTGCAAATCCCACAAAGGACAACAAACAAAAATATATAAAGCTTGGTCCAAATTTCCACCACCATACTTACATAAGTGAATTGTCCACTAAATACTGAGCAAATTTTACAGAGACATCATAAAAAAATATACTGTCAGTAAAAAGTTATGGACTAAAAAAAAAGTTTTTGAAACGTATGTCGTAGAGCTCGTATTTAAATGGCACTTAACCTTTCCAATCTCACTTCATTCTCAGAGTAAAAAAATAAAACTTAAGTGTAGCTTAAAGGTAAAAAACGTCGCTGCAAGTAGTATTCAAGCTTTACATCTGGAAATTATCCCTCCAATTTTTAGCTAACTTGCGATTATTTCGTTCCTTATTCATTGGCCTAGGATTTGTCCCCAATCTACAAATATTGGTAACACCATATGCTGCTTTTACACGATCATAAAGAATTTTTTTTCAAAAATTTGTTTTAGAGAGACAGAAAACAGAAAAAAATCAACATCTTATGATCGTTGGATTAAAAAATCGCCAACAACGCGTCATAATTGTTGTTTTCTTTGTGTTCAGTTGCATCCGCGTGGATAATCAATTTGAGGTGATATACGGTATTAGATCTGCGGTCGTTAAAAGAGTGCAGAATGTTTTGTTATTATGAATGACGATGTGTGAAGAGAATAAAAATTTGAGAGGTTCGCTGCTCCAAAGACCAAATATGCTTTGAATTTCGGGTACTTAGTTTGAGACTGGAATCATTTGGCCGTTGGCGAAAAAACTTTCATAAAAATAGACGAACATCGGCTAGTCCACCACTTTATAAAGACAAAGCATAAGCTAGTAAACCAACAACAAGAAATACAAATTGCACAATATTGGACAATTTGAACAAAGAGTTTGGCATTAAAAGGTAGTGCGAGCATTGTGGGACACCTCTATATCTGAAAACTTAAACCAAAATAACGAAATACAAAAAAATCACAATATGATTCAGAAGACTGAAGCAAAGCCAAAACCGAACAAAAAAATAATACAGAAATAAGAATGATAATAGATTATGTATATGTTTGGGATTTAACCGTGGAAGAAAGGTACTTCCCCGGAACCGGAATGATAACAAAACAACTATCCCTCATTAGCAAGATGTATGTGTATTATAAACAAAATATTAAATATATAAGCCGGACAATAAAACTCTATCTCTCTCTCTCTCTCTGGTTATCTCTTATCTGATTATATGGTTGTTTTATTGCCCTCTTCCGTTTGTGTTGTTTATCACACTACGTGTTCTAGAGCGGGACTTCTCCTTCTTGTTTGTCACAACGTAGGTCCTAACTGTTTTCAACGATCATAGCCATACTTTAAAATTAAAATTTGAATTTTCACGATTTTCACAAAAATTTGAATTTTGTTTGTTTGTGTGAAAGAGAGAGCAAATCTGTATTTGCCATGTTGTTAGCGTGGGTCTGAATCGCCATTTTGCTTCTTGTGCTTTTACGTAAAAATTTCTTTCAAATTTATGGAAACACCAAAGACCATGATGTATCCCGTAACGCGATTAAGATGAAATTCTCGCAATCAGTTTGTTTCAGGAAGCTCAAAAAAGAAATAGAAAAATCCTCACTTTGTTTTTGTTGTGTTATGTGTTTTCATCCCCTATCCGCGTGGGTAATAAATGAATTGAAGTGATCAATCATATCGGATCTTCGGGTCGCCAGGGGAGAGAGCAAAATTGTAAAATGATGATGATGTGTGTTGTGTGTTGGTATAAATGTGGAGGGAATGAAAGGTGTGGACGTTGGCCGGTTCGAAGACCAAATACACTTTAAATTTCGAGTGATTAGTTTCTGGAACTGCGCTGTAAACGCTAAACTAAGCGTCTACGACGCATGTCCGTGCTTCAAAATATTTATGGGCAGTCACCAATCTACATAAAAGCCAACAATATTGATTATTATTATTATTATTATTATTATTATTATTATTATTATTATTATTATTATTATTATTATTATTATTATTATTATTATTATTATTATTATTATTATTATTATTATTATTATTATTATTATTATTATTGGTACCTACACCTACCTGAAAAGATTTGAGCATGATCGACTTGAGCGACACATTTGCGGCAATTTTTTTTATTTTTAATTAGTTCATACTGTTTGTGCAAGCACAGCAAAATTCTAGTCCTGTTGTCCTCTCTTGAGCCCTTTTTAACACTTTTAAAAGATTATTTAATAGTATAGTAGCAAGCAGTTGTTCCTTAGAGTCACCCGAGCGAACGAAATTAAAATCACAAATCTCATTGGAAAAAGGACACACAGACCATTTGTGTAGAGGATAATCTATTTAATAGATATTTGCAAAACAACGGTTTTTTTTATCTTTGACCTTGAACATAATTTCGAGGAGGACTTGATGTATTTATAATCATAATAACAAATTTGGCGCAAGTGCTTTGTTTCTACTGCAACGGTTGCTTAGAACAAAAGAAAATTTAAAACATGTAAAGTAAAAATCGTAAAAGCGTTTTTTTTTCCAAAATTCATCAAGAATTTCTTGACGGCAGCGATTCAAGATTTACTACTTTTGAAGAAAAAAGAATACGAAGAATTCATCAAAGGGATGAAAAAGGAAGAATTGGCACTGTTAACGAAACAATATATACCGCTTAGACCTTTTTACTCAGAGAGTCGCCGATTTTTTGTGATTTTAGCAAAAAAAAGTGCACTCGACAGTTCGTAGCAGTGCATAAAATGAGAGAGATTTTGAAAAAAATGGCAAAGTTTTTAAATTTGGAAACCCTGAAAATTTTACAGGACATTGGTTTCGGAGGTCTGCTGCTACTATGTTGGCAGAGAACGGTGCAACCTTAAAACACTGGACGATGGAAATCTTCAGCGATAGCAGAACAATACGTCGAGGAATCTGTTAATAAGAAAATCAAAAATTCTGAACAACATTTTAGTTTTGTATCTGAAGATGCAACAATTTGTGCAAATCGTAACGAAAGAAAATACAATCCTAGCAACTTGTATTAATCTTAGTTTATTTGAATGCGTTATTAATTAATGTCACTAATAGTGAGTAAAATTTATTAAAAAAAAAATGTTGTTACTGATATTAATGTTGTTAATAAATAACGGTCATGGCCGTTATCGATGTCAGCCATAGAGACACTATAGATATAATGGAATAACAATCAAGTATCATGAAAAAAAAAAGATTTAAAAAAATATAATTCGACATTTATTTAACAAATCTATTTATGCATATAAACAACATGATAACGAAAATGCTCATATTTGTATTACATGTCCTTGAAGTAAAACTTATTTGTTCTAATAATATGTGTTATCACAAAAAAAAAACAGTGAAGGTTCGAATTTTATACATCTAGTTCCTTATCATTCCGTTTACAAAAATAAAAAGCACGCTTTTAGAAGAAAGTTTCTTCAGAAAACAACCAGGAATGACTTTTATATCCATGCGACTTAAATTAAATTAAATTTAATCGTAATTAAATCTCCCGTGGTTACAAACGGGGCGATTGGCAAACTTGCATTTTTCTTACTAGTTGTGTCAAAAAAGACAATAATTGCTGAATTATAGTTAATTATTATAGTTATAATTATATAACAATAATTTAACAATTATGTGTTAAACCTTGACCAAGCGGAAGTACCAACATAATTAGAATAATTCTTCAAAGCCAACGTAGACGGTGTTTTAACTCGACTCTTTTATATACTAGTTAGGCAACCAAGAATACAGATACGTTTTTTTTTATTGATAGGTTCTAATTTTACCAATTAAAAAAATGACGCCAATTGAAATACGACATATCGCTCGAATTCCAGTTAAAAAGAATGAACACTTCCGATAAACAATTATTCTAAAAACAAAAGCAAAAACACGTGTAGATACAAAAACATATTTGTAGTAGATTACACTCAGCAACTAAACCATGTTTACAAGAAAATGATAAGATTACAACACCGCATTACGCACAAAAGTAAATAACAGGCAGAAAAATAATTTTAAAACGAAAATGTTCTTCTGCCATCAACGTTGGATGAAATTTAAATAAAAAAATTGGAAAATTTCCAAAAAAACAAATTAACATTCTTCTGAAACCGACAAAGAACCGCAAAATACAAACAATTTTGATAATAATTTCAGTCTGTTTATTTATAAGTCGGACATTCAACTGCTGCATTAAATTCGGATTTTTTTCAAAATGCGCATCATGCAATAAAATGCGCATTTCAAGCGTGAAACACATTTGAATATTTTACACATTTTTAACAAATTTTAAGGTAAAGTGAAGAAACTTTCTCAGTTTCTTTCTGTCAGACCGAAAAAAAAAGATTTTTTTATTCATTTACAAAATAATAAAAAAATGTAAGAAATTAACAAATTGACGAGAAAATCGAAGAAGACGACTGCAATTTTTCAAAAGCACCAGCTGCGTGTAAATTATCACTCAAATTTTGAAGAAAAAACTGAACCACGATTTTTTTTAGGCTTGACAATTCAAAGAGAAAATTTTTCAATTTGAAGAAAAAAAATACGGCAACTTTTTTAAAAGTTCCGCCTAAATCTTTGTATTGTATCAACATTAATAATTATACCAAAGCCAATTTGACACATGACAAATTTATTTGACAAAGAAATCCCTGAAAACAGTGCTGCCTGTATTTTCGCTGAACTCCAAATTCTATTGGACGAGATTCAAGTTATTCCGTCACTTCATTGGCTAAAAATTCTCATGTCAAATTGTCTTGTAAAAAACCGTCACCTGTTGTACAAGGTTGGTATAAACGAAAAAACACCAAAACAATGTTGGCATTTCTGAAAAATGAAGTTTGACACGCATGTCGTTTTGGACACCACTACACAGCGCATGAGCTTTGCAAAAAAAAAATGTCAAAAATTCAGTGATAATTTTAGTGATTTTAATTCTACTACCTTGAAAATACGGCGCGCGCAACTTAAAATTTCGAAATTTTTCGAACTATTTTGTAGTCTCGTTTTATAGCTTATTTAAGCGAGATAAAAAATTACAATTTGTACCAATAAATAATAATAATAAAAGATTATTCCGCAAATCTTGCAACATCCAATTTATATTAAATATAAGATAAATTATGATCTTAAGCGATAAAATATAAACAAAGCGAAAAAAATTCTGAATAAAAATCCCTGGATCTGCTAAATCTTATATTTATTTATAAAAGATCGGAAACGCAAATAGTTTTCCATAACTGCGCACTTTGGGTCCAAAATATTCAAAATAAAACGTAACTTTTGCAACATATACAAAAAAGTTAAAATAAATTAAATCAGACGTTAGGAATTTAAGACATGATAAGTATAACAGAAGAATATTCAACTACTTTCTCCTCTTTCCGATCAAATCGCTTGATGTAACCTTCCGTAAAACAGGTGTCGTTTCTAACTTCGCCCTTTTCATCATAGTGTCGCCACTTTTCGACTCCAACTTCTTCTTATTATGGAACCTCTGGTGATCTCGTCCTAAAATAGAGAACTTAATTTTTAGGGGCATATCGTCGAGCTCGAACATGGCGTCGTGTGGACTCGTTCCAAAAAAGTTTCGTATTTTCGTGTCTGCACGGTACTGCATCAAAAGCTCCACTAAATCAACTGAAATAAGAAAAAAAGTTTATGATTTCCTAATTACCGAATCTGGAGCTTACCGTCATGACCTTCCGCCGCATGAAACAGCGCAGTTCTCCCAGATTTCATGTCTTTTATGTTAGGATCAGCTCCACTTTGCAAGAGAAGTTTCGCATCGTCATAAGAATGGTTTAAACATGCCAGAATCAACGGCGTGAAGCCTTCATAATTAAAAACGTTCAAATTGAAATTGGTGGCTTTCGCTTGGTTGATTAAAATTTTCAACTGCAGGGAACGCTTGTGTTCGATAGCTAAGTGAATGGCCGTGTTTCCCTCCGGGTCTGAAATTTGTAAATCCGCGCCGTTGTGGAGAAGGACTTTGACGATTTCGACGCTGACGTCATGTAAAACGGCTAAGTGAAGTGGGGCCTGAAATGTACTCAACGAATCAGAGGAAGAAAGCTTTCGAGGTTAAGTACAATTTAAACAACTTTTTCTAAAGCGATAGTGAGAATTTTGATTTTGTTCCAACATTACGGTAAACGCAACGCAGTGTTGTAACTTGATTTTTTTTCAGTGTAGTTATCATTTAGATAACTGGTTAGGTAATATTTGTGGGTAAATAAGAGTTTGAGGGCAAGACACACAATAAAATAGGTGAAAAACACCTTAGGTTCGTATCTAAGGTGTCTTGAAAATTGAGAAGTACGTTGGTAGTTTGACAGATCACAGAGCTGCCAATATGTAAAAAAAACGAGACTACTAGACCCCTTGACATTTTCATATCAAAAAAATTGAATTACCAGCCTACTCTAGAAAAATTATCGTCTTGATAATCATTCAAAGCTTCTTATCTCATAATCGCATCTAAATTGGCAAATTTTAATGAACATATTATCCACAAACAGGTGATTGGAATAATCACACACGTCAGTTGGCAATTTCAGAAAATGGCTGAATTATCACCTGATATCAGTATAATTCCCAATCAATCTAATTAGAAAATAAACAAAGAACATAACGCAAAATACTTATGGTTTTGATTATCGATATCGGAAATTCCAATGCAAATCTTTTGAAAAAAACGCAATTAACCATTTCGGTGGTCGATTTATTGTGATATATAACATTCACAGTTTAAGGAGATGAAAAAAATAACTGTACAATTCCTGGTATTTAGGAAATCGTCACTACAAAATATCGATATTTTGGATTGCCTACCCGTTGGTCATTATACGTGAATAACCCTGTAAAATGCAATTAAACTAAGACGTCAAGCAAACAAAAGTACGCGTGCCCACTTATCTACATTTCAAATTAAAATGTTTCTTTGCCAACGTGTTAGAATAAAAGTTTTAATCCACTACAAATATTACACGATTACGGGAGAAGAAAATAAGACCTTCTACAAATTGAAAGAGCTAATGTACTTGCTATGATTTACGCAATAATTTGTTCAAATATGTAACCGATGACGAAAAAACAGATTTGTTGGTCTTTTTTCGATGCCTTTACCCTTTTGAGCCCCGAAATATTTCGGATATGAACATAAAATTGACAAAATTTAAAACAGAGCCCAGTTATCGTAGCACAAGAGCTGGGCCTTTCTCGTTCTTAATTGCTATTTTAGAAGAAACAGAAAAAATCCTACAATCACACAGAACACTGTAAAGAAAAATGGCTGGTTTAACAGTCCAACTCGCTTCGCTCGCTCAAGAGTGCGCGCGACATGCACCAAAATCGCTGTCGAATGCTGCTTTGAAACTAAACTGAATTCGGATCAAGTTACTCGTGGATTTTTGGCGAACCATTTTCCAAATGGACCCAACGCAGTACTTTCACTGGTACAATACACCAAATCTTTCAATAATAAAAAGTTCATAGCTTTTTCTTTAAGAAAATTGAACAAAAGTTGGTCAATGTTCAGTAAATTGAAAATGCAAACTTCCAACTCATCTCAAAAATCATAAAATAAAACAGAACGTCTTCTACTTTTTGTTACATTTCTGTGGTTACATCAAATTACACAAGATTTAACGACAAAAATGTATCTTAAATCAATTTTTTTATCATTACCAAAAATTGCACACTTCACTAAAACAAATTTCCTTTAAACAATCTAAAACAAACATTCAATAAAACTTGTTACAAAAATTTCGACTTTTTGTTGCACTTACACAAAGTTGCACAATATTTCGCTAAAAAAAACTTTCTGATTTTATTTGAATTCCAGGAATTATCTCCTAAAAGTATCATCTTTATACTAACAATATTTCACAAGAAGTGTTCCATTGAAATACATTTAACAAGAGATAAGATTTATTCCACAAATTTGCACGTTCGTTGAAAACGCAATTTAGAGAAAACGATAAGCATCTTAAAAATCGTATATAGGTACTTAAGTAAATAAATAGGGGAATTAAAGTATTTCATGACCATGAAATCATCGCTATTGCCCGATATTTAACAATGACATTCATACTAAGAAATGGAGATGACGGTGCGATGAGTTAACTAGAATTTATTACATGAATTGAAATTGAATTTTTAGAATTAAAGTGACAAATGCCACGACTGATCAAAATTTTCTACGTAACTGAAATGAGTACAGAGGCCGACAATAAATTTTGGTCGTAAATGTCATTTTTGACATGGTGAAAATTACTCCATTGTGAACTGCTCTTAACCTATAATATTTGCATGACACTTATTTCTGTCATTAGAATTCTTTGACAAGTTTACTTCCAAGTAGGTAAATGGCTACATCACTCTCTGTTCAAAACAATGCAAACAAAAATATCACTTTTATAAAAAAATATTTTTGATTTTTTGATGACATTTGCTCTTATCAAACATGGAAAATTTCTAATTTCTGACAATTCTGTCACTTTTTTTAATGACACTGACCACCAAAATTTATTGCCGGCCACTGTACATACATGTCAAATAGATCGAAGTAAAAATTCAAAAAATCATAGTAAAAGTTTTGGATTCATAACCTCGAAAGCAATTCAATTCCTGGGTTACATTGTATTTTTATCAATATTCCAACTTTTTTTTTTCAAAAAAAACAAGCCAACGTTGCAACATACAGTTGGTATCAAAAATTTACAAGCCATACCAAATTAATTTAAAGACCACAAATAAAAAATGACCAAAATGTATTTGGAGTGTCATTTTGACATTTTAGTATTTATCTGTGTCAGTTAAAAACATACATAACCTTAAGATATCAACGCCTGCTGCTACCACCCGCCATTGAAAAGATAAATCTACCAATCAATTAAAAAAATAAGCATGAATGAGGTTATGTCTGCTTATAATTGTCACGATATGACTAAAAAACGGCGTCTGAGCGGGGTATGGAACCTAAAATATGTTAGTTATGTCTTTAAGTCAAAACATCTTTTTATAGATAACAGAGCTACCAACTCAATTCAAATTCCACAGCCTGCTTGGACGCACAAGTTAGCAGGCTAATTTGACACGCACAAATTAATATTAAGAATAAAAAAATTCTAGAATCATAAGGAACATTTTTATGCAAAGAAAAGTGACTGGTTTAACTATTCAGGAAAAAGCTCGCTTCGCTCGCTCAAGAGTGCACGTGACATACACCAAAATCGCTGTCGAATGCTGGTTTGAAACAAAACTGAATTCGGATCAAGTTACTTTTGAAATTTTGAATATAAAGTGAGATCTAATTGAAGGCGTAAGTGGTTTTTTATCAATCAAGAAAAGACCTTCTACAAATTGAAACTTGTATTCACGTTTGTTATCAAAAGCTAATCACTTTCTGGGATTCCCAGTTTAATCAATAATTTGTTTAAATGTGTAACCACGATTGAATAAATTGACTTATTGACCGTTTTATGATGCACTTTTGGATCCCGAAATATTTCGAAGACGAACATGAATTTGCCAAAATTTAAAACAGAGCTCAGTTCTAGTTCTTAGACGCTATTTTTGAATAAAAAAAATCTAGTCAAAAGACGACTGCAACAGAAACTATTTGTGTACAGAAAAATGGCTGGTCTAGCTGTTCTGGATAAGGCTCGCTTCGCTCGCCCAAGAGTGCACACGATGTCCATCAAAATCGCTGCCAAATTTTGAAACAAAACGGAATTCAGTTCAACAGTTACTTTGAAATGATTTTGCCAGTACAAACAATTTTCGAAAAGGACCCAAAAGCAGTACTCTCACTAGGACAATACTCAAAATCTTTCAGTAATAAAAGATTCTTAGATTTTTCTTTTCGAAAATTGAACAAAGGTCAAATTAAAAATACAAACGTCCAAATCATCTCAAAAAATCATAAAATAAAAAAGAACATTTCTACTTTTTGTTAAATTCCTGTGGTGACACCAAATTGCGCAACATTTAACCACAAAAATTTATCTCAAAAAATCAATTTTTTATCATTCCCCAAAGTTGCACACTTCACTGAAACAGAAGACGTAAGTGGTTTAAAAATAAATATCTAGTGTTAAAAAATTTCAACAATGAGGTTTGCTTTCATTTATTAGGTTATGTGAACTCCCAAAATTCTAGCATTTGGACAAAATTTAAATAAAAGAAATTTTCTCATGCATCTGTTCAAAACATCTTTACATGACCAAAAAACTAAGTTATGGTTATTATTAACTTTTTTTTAATGATACTCAAGTGGAGCCAGATATAGACAGGAAATATTGCACCCATTAATGAAATTAGCTGGAGATGGAGAACTCCAGATTAGTTGTTTCCAGCAAGATGAGACTACAGCACACACTGCATGTAAAACTCTGAGTTTTTCATAACAATCGAGTAATTTCCTGCATATCGTCCATCAAATTTTGCAATGTTAGGTTAGAATCCCATAAACAAAATACTAAAGTGTCAATTAGAAGCCCTCAGTTACTATAAATTTTTTTTTTTAATTTTCAGTCTACTTCGATAACACGTTTATTAATAGACAAACATATATAAAATACATCGCGTCGTCGTAATTTGAAGTAATTTTTCATGTTTTCTGTAATTGGACCATGTGTGCCTTTCCAACAATTAAGTTCACATTGCAATTTTTAACTTGTTGGTAGCACTGTTACCAATGGACTTTGACAGGCAATGACATCGATGATGACAATGACTGCGATGCCGTTTGATAGCATTATATGGCGCGATGATTAAATGATAAAAAAGCTATATTTACAAAGAAAAAAAATACGTTTAAGCAAATTCTCTGTTCTGTTTAATATTTTGATACCTATTTTATAAGAAAAACATGCAATATACAGAGTGAACCGTTTTTCGACACTCGGTGAATTCAGCAAAGGACGAATTTTAACAAAACTGATATGACATTCTTTTCTAAAAATATAAATGCGTCTATATATGTCCAAAAGAGCGCATACAGTTTGACAGTACTTTAAAAAATGAAGATCACCTCAGAAGATTAGTAAATAAAAAAGACATAATTAAAAAATCAATTACCCAACGATCAAAATGTCTTTCTACCAAGTGGGCCACGAAAGTAAAACGTATGTGTTTTATTTATTGATCTTGTTAATATTTTGCCACTTACACTTTCAATATGTCATTTTTATTTATAGTGTCATAAGACGATATACGTTTTTACTTTCTTGGCCGACTCGCTAGAATGACAGTTTTAGTCTGTCAAAATCGTTTTTTAAATTACCTGCCAAGATGGCTCTTTTTTGTTTTGTCTGTCACAATATTACATATAATGACTAATTTTTTTTAGTTGGTAGTTTACACCCACCTGTGGAAAACATTTACGTCATTTACGTACAAACCCATAATTTATAGCCTGCGGCAAACCGTCAAATCTCAAATGTAAATATTTACGTCAATTCCAATTAAAGATAGTGCAAAAATAACAATAACAATAAAACAACAGTGCAATTGTTCGACGATTTTTGGGTCAGCAGCGTGACCTTGTAGCTGTTTTATCGACTCGGGTAAAATCCCACTCCTCCAGTATTAATAGCATGTCAAATATTTGTCGAGTTCACGTTGCGGAAAACTTATCACAAAAAATCCCCGCGCTCCGAATGAAAAACACAATCGTACGTTTTCTTGAAATTTTCTTATCTTACCAAGAAAACTGATCGATTAACGAGAATTACTTACAAATGAATTCTGATTCAGGATGTTGACGCTCTCTTTGACGGCCCGTAAAACTACACAATTTTTCTGGACAGCCTTCAAATTGTTTTGCATAACGCTGTCATGGATGGGCCTACAAAAAATTGTAGAAAATAAATGAGGAATTTGTTAACAGAAAGACTTACAGATTTCCAGAAAGGTCAAAATGAACAGCGTTCCTCATATCGTTAAAAAAATTAAACTTGTGAATTTCTTCCTTTGTGGTAAGTTTGGTGGGATCGATCATCTTTCTTGGCGGTGCAGTGTCGACGTCCGTATCCGTGCCCAGAATAAAATTGAAAAAACTTTCAGGGGATTCCCTGCCATCACTGTACAAAGGTTCAGTTTGTGTGCACACCTCCCTTCGGTCCAAACTGTCAGTTTGCATAGTTTTATCACAAGCCACTATCCACTTGCAGTCTGTCATGCTGGAAGTCGTTTTTAGTCCCCCACTAGGTTTCTTCACGTTCATTGACACCACGTGATATTTGACGTTATCCAATATTCGCATTTTATTGGCCTGAAGGAGCGCCCCCGTGGAAACCAGCTTAGGAAGGAGGTGTAAGTTCGGGGGTCCCTCGATGGGAGGCCCCGTCTGCGTCACGACGGGCTTAACGATAGTCTTCAATTGGACCGTAGAGTCAGGAGGCTTCAAACTGATGATAGGACTGCTGATCTGTGGGAGTATCTCTAACCGTTTCCCGTCTTTATGGATATACTTTTTGCCGGTTTTGGGGTCGACTTTGACTATTATCTTTTTGAGTTTCGTCAAATCGATAGGCTTGCTATCAAAAATGTTATCAGGTATCTTTTGCATATTATCTGTAACTACTTGGACTACTGCGATGCCGTCTTTAAAACCGATTGTTTTCACGTTCTCGCCCTCAGTTTGAAGGATGTTGCCCCGCACGTAACATCTGTAAGGACTCACACTTGTTGTCGATACTTCCCTCAATTCCATTCCTGCAAACGAAGAGGTTAAGTTTGCAACCGTCGTGCGACGTTTCGAAACGTTATCGCAACCACAATACACACTCACCTCGATTTAAATATAACGATTGGAATGCAAATCCCGAGGTTTACTTGTAATACACACAAAGGGTATTCCCCCTTGCGTTATTACATTACCACCTCGGCCATGACGACATAACACTGAAGAAATTAGACACGAGCGCAACAGCGTAATTTGAAACCAATGGGAGAGACAGAGATCCACAAAGCTTGTAATTGCTACCAACTTAACATTGCTTCAATTCAAAAAACACCAAAGCTCTTTATTTTTATCAATACGTAATTAGAAACTGGTAATCATTTGGATTTATGCGTATTTTCTACTGCATGACTTTGTTATTACGTTTTTGATAATTAAATGACATCTGGCGGTCATCTGTTGAATTTCGCTCGAAAAGTATATTCATGACGATGACGTTCCGTGATCATTAGATTTTAAATGTTGATGTCACGGACGTTGAACTGGGGCTTCAATTGGGTTTCATATGTTAAATTATCGAACTTGGGGATAATCGAGGCTCAAAAAAAATCCCAGGATCTCTCTCAAAATTTTAATTTATTTAAACAAAAAAAAATGTTATGGAAAAAATCATTCATAAAAGTTTCTCTCTTCCGAAACTCAGTGTCAGAATATTCCATGACTAATAACGCAATAACCACAGAATACTTTAACAAGAAACATTTCTGAGTCACGGATTGGGTATGCTGGGTCAACAGAAAACTAGTCCCCTAAGCTCGAAGCGCCCTCTAGCGTGGAAGTGTGCAACTGGTGAATTAAGTATCATGACACATTGTTATTCTTTATACTGCTTACGTATCAGTAAATCAAAGAAAAATTGACTATCAAAAATTATAAAATGCAGCTGAAAATGTTTCTAAAAGTACATATGTGTCATAGTTAACCTCAAAGTAAAGCATTAATCTTTCAAATCTTTTCATCACGAAAATACAAAAATTAGTTTCAAGATAGAGGAATTGAAACAAATTTATGATTATTTATTAAAATAGTTATTTATAAATTTAGATTGTGAAAATGAGCTTCCATGTGTGATCGAAGCGCTGGCCAAAAAAAAACACAAGGCTATATTTTTTCCAGTAATTCATTTAATTAAACCGAGGCACAACAAACGATAGTAAAAATAACAAAATAGAAAAAATAGCTGCTCTTGATAGTATCACAAAAATTGGTATCAAAATTTCATATTTAAATGTTGTGCCTTTCATATTTACAGTACTAAAAATGGACTTGTGTTATTACAATGAACCTTTGGTGTAGGTAAAGTGGCGAAACATTCCTATGAAGTTTCTAAATTTTGACGTTGTCATCGTTGGTTACTGTAGGAAAAGATGTTGAAAACTGCTATATTTGTCATACCACAGGGTTGTCAAATCTGACGCTTTCGGCAACTTGGCGATAAATAATGAATTCTATTGACATTAATTTTAATTGGTGCTTTTTTTTTCGATTTAGAAACTTTCTTTACAGTTTAGTTTAGTTCCCTTTCGTTTTCTGGGATCTGACGTTCCACATGGTGACGTCATGACACATAGCAGAAGTCATCAAAGTGGCTGAGCGTTTCACCACTTTATTTCCACTAAGGCTAGAACCTTTGATTAATCAAATAGCTGATAAAGAACTACTTTCAATATGATGGAGCTTCTGCACACACTTCACCGGAAGTGTTAATATGCTTAGAAATCAACGTATAAAATAAAAATCAATGCAGGATTATTAACGAATTATAATGATCTTGCTAAGTTTAAAAATGAAACCAAAAATACTTATTTAAAAAAAAAATGTATTTTGGGTTGCATTTTAAAATCAGTCAGGCTCGATATTGTTCGTGAATAGTCCTATGTTAAATTTCTACTTTCACATATTTAGTTATTTGTGGGATGCTACATTTAAAAAATAAGCTGATTCATTGAAAGAAAAAAAAACTTATCAATAATGACTATTAATGACATTCTAGCATCACTATAACCTCAAACAGTCGGAAATAAATTTTGGTCGTCAATGTCATTTTTTGACACATTGAAAATTATTCCATTGTGAAGTGCTCTTAATAACTGCTTGACACTAACTTTTGTCATTAGAATTCCTTGACAAGTTTACTAGGAAGTATGGTCCAGAACTCGGCGAATGACTACGTCACTGTGGGTACAAAACAATGCAAATGAGGATAAAATGATGTTGGTATCATGATCACATTTATAAAAAAAATGACGTTTTGGTAAATTTATTTTTGACATTTTGATGACATTAACCTTTATCAAACAGGGAAAATTTCTAATTTTTGACAATTCTGTCACTTTCTCAAATGACATTGACAACCAAAATTTATTGCAGCCACTCTTTAATATAAATACATCTGTACAATAAGAAAACAACAAGAATTTATGACGTCATCATAAATGTTTGAAGCAGCAGTTATTTGACATGGTATCTCTTTTCAGGTTAGGGGGTCAGACCTTTCATAATTTAATTGTTTCTAGAATAATTCACGCTAATTTTCTAATAATACTAACACAATGGTTTATTAATAATAAACAATAATTCAATTTAATTTTGCTTGACGTTTTATTTGACAAATTTTAATATGAAAATCAAGCATGCCATCATAGAACTTTGAATGTCTTACCAACCCAATAAAAAACAGTAATCATGTAGTCACTTACGGCGATTAAAAATAAAAGTCCACACCTTTTCTACATGATATTTAATTTATTATATTTCTTTAAATATCAAACACATGAAAGAGCCAGAAACCTACAATAAAAATTAATTAAATTAATTCAGAGCCGATAAAGATTGAAGATGTACTATATTACCAAATTAAAAACAAGTGTCTGAGTAAGCTAAGTTTATTAGCTATTAATTATCCACATACAGAGTAATTCAAAAAGATTCAAATCGAAGCAGGCGTTGTAAAATATGAGTGTTAAAATTATAGGAATTTGCATCATTATCATTGTTTGACGATGGCACACATATATAAAATAAATGAACCTACATTTTCCATTGTCAAGATTGGCTTATTATCAATTTTAAACCCAAGTGTGACACCACTCTCACTCAATTTTGACATAACGCTAACCTCAAAAAGAAGATAAAAAATTAATTCACCATTTTAATAAATTTACTTTAGTATCCTGGCATTAATGATTATTATCATAAACTACTGGAACAGGAGACTGTAAAGGTTGATGGGGAGGCCTTTTTCAAGATCATTTATTGATGTTAATAAAACATCTGTGTGTGACATGCCACAAGAAAACACATACGTTTTGGTAAAACGAATTACTCCAAAGCACTCTCGATTTGATTTATTTTTGATCACTCTGTATTGCCAACATTACTGTTTAGTCCCAGAATCTTCATTTATAAAATTAAGTCTACAACATTGACATTTAATAAAATGAAAACAACGTGTAAGTAGGCTTTGAAATTTGAAGTAGGTTAGTAGACTCTGTCTGTCATCTTTAAGTGTCTTTTTGACAGCTTGAATTTAAACATTACGTTAAATGCGATGACATGCTTCTTATGACAATTCCAAAATGTCAAAATTCATAGAGAATAGTGCTAACAATACATAAAAAAAATACTTGGCAAGTTGCCATTGTATCGTATCAGTTATGATTTCCAGATATTAGTACCTATTACAATTACAAATTATATTGATCACCTATATCCACAAATATTTGATTTTTACATTTGTCGACATTCCCACAAAAATCCAGCACATGTGCATTTTTCCCGTTTCACCCCCGCCTGCGATAAACTGCTCTTTATTCACCCACCGCCCGTGATTTATTTGTTTTGAAAACGTCAGCAATTTAAGGGATGACTTCCGTCGTCCAGGACCGGACTTAACTATCGACTCAATTACGTTATGAGGTCATTTTAATTAACTCTTCAGACGGACCAAGCCGACCGCTGTTAATTAAATTCGTCTAATTACAAAACCACAAGGAATCATTTCATTCTGTTCTTCGGAAAAAAATCCATCGTTTCCCTCATCTCTCCCTCGGTCGGACTCTATGTGTTTGTGTTTTTCGAGTGGGCGTAGCGTTCAGCATCTGTTAAAAATATCACGAAATTGTCTTAATTGACTGAGCTCATTCACAGTCGGCTGTGACACTTGTTGCTTTACGAACAAATGAAAGAGCAAAGCGGTGTTTCCACGGGTGAAAATGGAGTTTTATAACAACAATAGCGCGGGAAACAAACGAAAAAAGTGTGTGACCAATAGCAGCGACGAGATTGGAATACCTGTCAGGCAAAGGAGTCAAGCTAATGCGAGGGAAAGAGACAGAACGCAAAGGTATGATAGTTAATCAGAGCCGCCTCCGATCTTTAATCATCACAGTTTTAGCGTAAATACTGCTTTCACCACCCTAAGAACCCTCATTCCCACCGAACCCAAAGATCGCAAACTCAGCAAAATCGAAACTTTGCGTCTGGCATCGAGCTACATTTCCCATTTGGGAACCCAACTCATGGCGGGCCCCATAGACCAACCCTGTCTCCGATTAGCGAATAAAATCGACGATTCTTCGAACAGAGTGTGCACTTTTTGTATCGCTCATAAAAAAATGCCCGTAAGTACGGTCCTGCCCAATAATTTCGGACTAAAGCGTCGTTTGCAGAAAACGGACTATCGAGACGGCTA
Source organism: Cynaeus angustus (assembly GCA_030157275.1). Taxonomy (NCBI): domain Eukaryota; kingdom Metazoa; phylum Arthropoda; class Insecta; order Coleoptera; family Tenebrionidae; genus Cynaeus; species Cynaeus angustus. Next base: position 14,335,061 of record CM058065.1, read on the forward strand.
CTCTGAGAATTTCGAGGGCTCAATTGTTCTCAATCCGGGCTCGCCTACTGCCATTTTTAGCAACGATCTCACCGCCATCTATTACTAACACCACTAATCATGTTTTAGAGACACTCTGTATATTGTATTGATAGTTATTAACATGTACTTAAAAATAAAATCGCATTTTATAATGTTTATGTTTATCATCTTTGTCATTGGTTGAGGTCAAGTTTGTTCACTGAGTCACGAAAAAATTTCAAGAATTCAGTGACTTGACACGCAGTGATTCATTTGTGAAGCAACTATCTACAGAGGTGTTTCTCTTCGTTTTTTGGCTCAAAAAAGGTGAGTTTTTTGGTGGGGAATTTCAGAGTACGGCCCTGTGTGATGAAATTTTTGAAAGAGAACTAAAGTTTGGAAAAAATATTTTGAATTTTGTGTTTCGCTTGGTGAATTTCGGGGTTATTAACATTCAACTTTGTTTGAAGGAAATAACAATTAAAATGCGGTCAAGACATGAAGTTGATTCATTTGCGTCTGTCAAATAGCGCGACTATGGTCGCCCAGCTCCGTACTCTTCACTCTGTCACTTGCTCATTTCGACTCCTCATGTGGTCGATCATCTCAGTTGTCATTGCACCAAGTCACCCGAATTTCGGGTTTCCACCCAAACCCGTATAATTACAACAATTTTGTGATAGAATCGATCAAAATAGAACTTTCCTTGTATAAATTACACGCTTACAGACATAAGGTGAGTAAATTTAACAGTTTTCGCTCGATTTTAACAAAAACATCAAACATAACCCTACTTTCGACCTGTCATTTATGTAGCATTTTATCAAAGCGGTTACGTTATCTTTTTAGAAAGGTGCATTTATGACGATGAGATTTTTTGGAATGTGGTATAGAGTTTTGTGTGGTTTTCAGGATGAATGACTTGGACAAACAGTTGGCCGATTTGGCGTTAATGGCTAAGTCGGAATTACCGCCCAACCCCAGTGGGACTTTGGGGAAGAAAGTTGGACCAGCTGTACCTCCAAAACCCAAGAAAACACAACCGCAGGTAATTTCATACTAAGTTTTGTTGGATTTTTTTTTGTGTATAGTTGTTTGTGTAACAAGGGTGTGAACTGGGGCGTTGTAACGAGTTTAGATGTCAAATGTTGTAAATGACATTTCTAATTCTTCTTCTTTTCCTTAGATTGTAGGACTCGTGCAAACGGAACTCAATTGTGTGACTGATAAAGAGATTAAAGGTCTTAATTTTATTTGTACATTACTTTACTAAGTGATAAGCAAACAAATTATTTATAGTTAGTGGTTCGTTAAAGCGACTGCTTTAATTGCTTCTTGTGTTATCTTATTTTGATCAGTTCTGAAATCTTTTAAGTCTATAAGGTTGTAATAAAAATGTCAAAAGCGCTTTAAAATCAAAACGTTCCCGAAAATACCATATAAGGTCTATAACTTCCCGATTTGAATTGACTAAAGTTCCAAAAATGCACGAATTTTTCTTTAGTAAAAATAACGAATTTTTGATTTAAAAAAACACTTTCAAAATTTCGAAAATCCAGTATGGCGAAATGTTCGAGTATTTAAGTCTTAAATATTATGACATTACATTTTTCATTTCAGATACCTCAGTCGTATCCGTTAAAACAAACCGTTGAACCTTCTTTCTCTTCTCGCCTTCAAACCAATCAGTTCTACTCGAATGTTCCCCCACAAAACACGTACTCCAACACCCCTACATTACCTCTTAATTCATCCAATTACGCAAATCTCCCTCGTCAACAGAACATCAAAACTACCAACCTAACACCAAAGCCATACACTAAACCTGACCACGTGACGTACAGTAATATTCAAGTGGGCCAATCACGTAACCAGGATGGACTCATTTATAGTAACTTGGTACATCCACCGAGGGAGGGGAACGTGTACAGTAATGTGCCACCGTCTGGAAACGCATACGCAAATGGAGGTGAGTAGGAAATATACAGGATGATTCTTGGTGTGCCACTAAATGAACACTCTATGTATCTTAAATTCATTTCGATCAGTTCTTTCCCTAGTGTATTTTTTTTAAACTGACTTGTGTAAGTTTGGTGTAAGGTTATGTTGTTTTCATTTTTGTTGAATTCTAAATTAGATGTCAAATAAAATTTGAAGTTTGGAACATCCGAGCAGAGCTGCCAATTTATAATGGAGAAAGTACTAGGATGTAGCAGTACCAACCTTACTTTTTATCGACTGAACTGATACAAATGAATCCACCTATAGTGTAGAAAATTTGTAACTAATATTTATCATGTTGTCACAGACGATTTGCCTCCTCCACCGCCCCCCCTCGACATGGGCACAAATATGGGCGAGTACGCCCCCTGCACGATAAACACAAACTTGCCACCTCCTCCCGAGGATTTGTTACCGCCGCCTTCACCCGTCAGTTCGAGTTACAGCGAACTACGAAGGGCCACCCAACCCGGAGCTCAAGACTTCAATTACAGTTTAGGATCGCAGGTATTGGATTGCAGTTAAAGCTAAAAGTTTCGGCTTAGCTTCAGTAACATCACTAATGCTTTTGTCTGTTGTTTTTTCGCTAACCAGTACGCTGATTCTGATTCTTTATATGGATATGGGGCTATGTCTCAGGTAATCATTCATTTCTCAACAACAAAACGCGTTTGCAAATGACACTTTCGTGTCATTTGCAGCCTCTTTCTTTAGTCATTTTGACTACTTTTGTTTTTGCTGCAGTCATCGTCAACTTACGAGTCCATCTACGAACCGATCAATCCACGACCTCCGAGTCAAATGTCATCAAGGTCTAATTATTCTCTGTATGCTCCCTATGTGAGCGGTAACAGTAGTACTATGACTGGGCCCAGTCAATCGGCGAGTCGGATGGAGGTTAATAAGCTGCAGGAAGTGGATAGTTTGACTGATTTGCTGGTACAAGGAATGGATAATGAGCAAGATCAGGACGTGTATGGGGTCTGTGTCAAGTGTGGAGAAAAAATCATTGGGGAGAACAGTGGATGCACGGCTATGGACCAATTGTATCACACGAAATGCTTCACTTGCCATCACTGCGCTATCAATTTGCAAGGCAAGCCGTTTTATGCACTCGATGGAAATCCTTATTGCGAGGACGATTATTTGGTAAGTGCTCTAAAGATAGTTTTAAGGAAGTTAACAAGGAAATATACGTCACTTTCAATTTTTAATCAAATTATCGGTTTCTCGGTATCAGCCCATGTTTACCATACCAACAAACTGTCTATCTTTTTTAATTGACACATCATGTTTGTAAATCTAGCACCAAATCGATAAGTGCTATACGGTGCATTTCTTCGTGAATGTATCTAGTGAATTTTGATAAATTTGAAACCTATAGCGTCAAAAAATAATGAACTTAGTGGATCTGCGATTATTCCATTAACTCTGAAAATAAAATGTTCTAAATTATTTATTATGTCTATAGCTTTTTAATTTGGAATGATTAATGAAGATATATAAACTACTATACAGGCTGTTTTTGAAGTGCATGTACAAGATGAGACTGATAATTCGTCATTATGAGTAGAGCACATTTCTAAAAATTGTATTAGTAAAAGTCTTCTCGTTTTCAAGATAAAATTACAAGAAATTTTTTTTGTGCGCCACTTTGTTGCTAACAAAAACGTGTTGTTGGTTGTTTAGTAACATTATGACAAACATAACTGATTTGAACTTGGATTTGAAGGCTTCTGAATAAATGCGAGCGTTTTCAAACAGTGAAATGACTGACATGGTCTAGAGCATTTGGAAGTGCTCGTGAGGCGCAACGTCTCTACCACGAAACCATGATTCTTGGATTCTTTGTATTCTTTGAATTCGGTGGATTCATTGGATTTTTCGGATTCATCGGATTTTTCGGATTCATCGAGTTCTTCGGATTCTTTCAGTTCTTTTTCCGATTTTTTCAGTTCTTTGGATTTTTCGCATTCTTTGGATTCTTCATATTATTCGGATTCTTTGGATTCTTTGTATTCATTGGATTTTTCGGGTTCCTCGGATTCTTCGGATTCTTTGGATTTTTCGGGTTCTTCGAATTCTTCGGATTCTTCGGATTCCTCGGATTTTTTGGATTATTTGGATTCTTTAATTTTTTTGGATTCTTTGGATTTTTTGGATGCTTTGTTTTGGATGCTTTGGATGCTTTGTATCCTTTGTATCCTTTGGATCTTTTGGATTCTTTGGACTCTTTGCATTCTTTGGATTCTTTAGATCCTTATGATTCTTTGCATCCTTTGGATCATTTATATTCATTGGATTTTTCGGATTTATCGGGTTCTTCGGATTCTTCCAGTTCTTTGAATTCTTTGGATTTTTTGGATTCTTTGGATTCATTGGATTTTTCCGATTTTTTCAGTTCTTTGGATTCTTCATATTATTCGGATTCTTTGGATTCTTTGTATTCATTGGATTTTTCGGGTTCCTCGGATTCTTCGGATTCTTTGGATTCTTTGGATTTTTCGGGTTCTCCGGATTCTTCGGATTCTTCGGATTCTTCGGATTCTTCGGACTCCTCGGATTTTTTGGATTATTTGGATTCTTTAGTTTCTTTGGATGCTTTGGATGCTTTGGATGCTTTGGATGCTTTGTATCCTTTGGATCTTTTGGGTCCTTTGGACTTTTTGCATTTTTTGGATTCTTTGAATCCTTTTGATTCTTTGCATCCTTTGGATCATTTAGATTCATTGGATTTTTCGGATTCATCGGGCTCTTCGGATTGTTCGGATTCTTTAGATTCTTTAGATTCTTCGGATTTTTCGGGTTCTTCGGATTCTTTGGATTCTGTGGATCCTATGGATTCTTTGGATCTATTGGATTCATTGGATTTTTCCGATTTTTCGGGTTCGTTGGATTTTTTCAGTTCTTCGGATTCTTTGTATTTTTCGGGTTCTTCGGATTCTTCGGATTTTTTGGATTTTTTGGATTTTTTGGATTTTTTGGATTTTTTTGGATTTTTTGGATTTTTTGGATTTTTTGGATTGTTTGGATTGTTTGGATTATTTGGATTCTTTAGTGTCTTTGGATTCTTTGGATCATTTAGATTCATTGGATTTTTCGGATTCATCGAGTTCTTCGGATTGTTCGGATTCTTCAGATTCTTCGGATTTTTCGGGTTCTTCGGATTCTTCGGATTTTTTGGATTCTTTGGATTTTTCGTATGCTTCGGGTTCTTTGGATTCTTTGTGTTTTTTCGATTCTTTGGATTCTTTGGATACTTTGGATCATTTGGATTTTTTTTTGGATTTATTGGATTTTTCGGATTCTTAGAGTTCTTCGGATTCTTCAGATTTTTCAGAATCTTCAGATTCTTGACTATCTACGTTTTTTAGATTCTGTAGAATTGTTTTTAAAATCTTTGCAATCTTTAGATTTTGTGTATGCTCTTTATTCTTTGGGCTTTTTGTAGCCTTTAATTTTTTAGCTTTTTGTGCAGATTTGTATTACTTGGGATTTTAGACATTTCAGTTTTACATTTTTCTTTAGATTTTTACAATTTTCATTTGTCCTTTTTAAAGTTTTTGTTATTATTGTTTCGGTTCTTTGTTTTTTACAGTTTTTTTTTGCATATTTTATGTCATTTTATTTGTGCCCATCATATTTTTCAGATTCTTCAGATTTTCTAGACAGAATTACAGAACGTGCTAATTTTTGGTTCTCTTGTTTTAAAATAATCAATAATGAAGTAAATTCTGAAATTTGTAGGTCTATAATTCCAGAAATATGATTCAGGGATGAATTTATGATTCAAAAGAACACTTTCAAAATTTCGAAAATCCAGTAAAACAGACAGTGAAATGACTAACATGGTCTAGAGCATTTGGAAGTGCTTGTGAGGCGCAACGTCTGGACCACGAAACTTATCCAGGACGTACAGTATTAAACCATCTTACCTTTAGTGCCTATGAGAAAATGGAAAGTTCTCCTCTTTCGGTAGTGACTGAGGCAATAATGAGCAAGGTCTGTACCCGTACTAAGTCAAACGCGTTGAGGCTTCGAAATTACAATATTTTCCTCGCCGGCTTAGGTTTTGTGAATGATTGGTTCATAAAAATGAAGAAATAAGGTGTTATCGACTGAAGAAGCTTCGTTTAGAGGAGACGATGTCTTCAATGTACTTAATCTGCATATCTGGTCGGATGAAAACTGTCATGCCATCCCAGAATTACAAATGCACATTTTACTTATTTAAGGTTTTTGAATGAGAACTTAGGAATTCTGTTAGAAGATGTACCTCCAGCTATTGGACGAGGAATGTGGTACCCACACGATGGTGCTCTTGCACATAACGCCTCAGTAGGACGCATCTGGTTAAACAGAAACTTTCTACAACAAAAATTGTTGACTGTCGAACTTGGATGGCAACGCAAACAAACTTGGTTTATCAATTTTCTAAAAACTATGCTAAACAATTGGGAATTTTTTTGTCTGTATTGCCGAAGGTCTCATGAAAAGTATTGGACGATGTTCGGGTGATACGCAATAACAGACGCGACTGATTATTGCCTCGATTTAACAAACTTTAATCTTATCCGTTATTTGTAACTTATCGGCCTCACGACGTTAATGAATATCATTTTCCTTTACAGAACACTTTGGAAAAATGTTGCGTTTGTCAGAAGCCCATCTTGGACCGCATTTTGAGGGCCACAGGCAAACCTTACCACCCAAAATGCTTTTGCTGTGTCGTTTGTGGGAAAAGTCTGGATGGGATTCCTTTCACAGTCGATGCTACCAATCGCGTCCATTGCATCGAAGATTTTCACAAGATTTTTGCCCCAAGATGTTGGGTTTGCAAGCAGCCTATTATGCCAGAGCCTGGTGAAGATGAAACAGTGCGCGTGGTCGCTTTGGATCACAGTTTTCATATTCAGTGTTATAAATGCGAGGTAGGTAAAAAAAAGTCGAAGGCAGATTTCACAGGTTTGACTATTTCATGAGAAATTTCCATTTATTTTATGTACGTTTTCGACAGTAGCTGGAATATTTCTTGTTGTAACAGGCTATTTTTTCAGCGTACAGAATTCTGCTTATTTTTACTAAAGCAGATATTTTTTCAAATTTTTCGTTATGTCGATTTTGGTGACTTTTGATCGCTTGTAATTTTAGAAAGCTGCACAATTAACTTAAAATATGATCTTTTTATTCAATTCTTCGTGAAAATGTTCTTTTGTTTATTTTATCTGTTGCCTTTCTCGTAAGGCTAAACAATTGTGCGAACAAACCAATTTAGACTATTTACTTTTAAAAAAATACTTTTCGTTGTCTTAGATTAATTAATTCTTTTGAATTTCTAGAATCTTTTAAATTCTGCTGAATCCTTGGACCTTTTAATTCTTTTTTGTTGCAGTATTCTCAGTTTTTTTTTTTCAATTTTTGCATCCTTTTAGTGCGTTGAATTTTGGGTTCCTTATATTTATATGATTTTTTAATTCTTCAGATTATGTAAATATCTAATACTCTCCTTTCCTTTAGATGACCTAGATCTTTCAAATAGCTTTTAGTATCTTTGTATCTATTTGTTCCTTTTTTGGATATTTCAGATTTTTTGTGTTCTCCACATATTCTAGATTTTTGCTACTTTCTTCTTTGTTTGATTTTTTGGAATTTTTAGATATTCTAAGGATATGTTTTTTGGGATCCCTCGAATTTATTTTATCTTAAAATATTCATATTATGTATTTTTTTCTAGATTTTGCAGATTGGCTTTAAAATATTTAAATCCGTTGGAATATTGATTTTTTTGACTTTAGATTTCGTGGTTTTTCTGTATACTTTAGATTCTTTAAAGTCTCAAAGTTTCTATACTCTCCAAATACTCTTTTTATTTACTCTCTTATACTTTTTTTATTTTTTTTCTTTTTGGATTTTTTTCTGTTTATTCGGTTTTTAGATTCTATGCATTTTTTTAATACTTGCTTTTCAGATTATTTGGTTTCTCAGTAATTATTTTATTGTTTAAAATCTGAAGATTATCTAGATTTTTGTTTAACACTTTAGGGTTATTCAGATTCTTCAAATTCTTCATATTTTCTGAATCCTCCAGATTTTTGATGCTCTCTTATTTTTAATTTTTTTTTGCGGTCTTTATATTCTTTTTATTATTATATTGTCTATATTTTTCTAATTACTCTAAGAAATATTATATCTGTTGCCCTCTTTGAATTTTTTGGAGAACTCGTTTTTTCTGGATTTTTTGAATTCTTTAGATTACTTAAATGTTCCGGTGGATTTTTTTTATTGTTTTTGTTAATTTATCGACATTTATCGTATTCTCGTCCAGATTTTGTAATTTTTTTATTTTTTTGATGAGTTGGTCGTTTTCGGTTTGTCAACTACGGTAACTTTATTATATTTCTCGTGATTTTTTATATTTTTGAAATTATATTGTCTGTATCTTCTGATTTTGTATTCTTCGTATTAGTTTAATTTTTGTCATCCTTTTTTTCTATTTTTGTTTGGATTTTTCCCATGCGCTAGAACTTTTGGAAGTCTTCGTTTTTTTTGAATTGCCACTAGAATGTTTCTTTCTCTTGTAGACCTTAAATTTATTTGTTTTTTGTTTGTAATCCTAATTTCTATGGATTTTGGATTTTTCAAATTCTGTAAATTCTTCTGTATATTTTTTAAATTTAGTAAATTTTTTTGGTTACTATAATTTTAGAGTTTTTTAGATTTTGGAAGATTGCCGTTTTTTTAGATTCTTTGTATTCTTTATTTCGCGTGATCTTTAAATTCTTCAGATTAGGTAGATTTTTTTATATATAATCTCTAAATTTTTTTGATTTTTTTAATTTTAAAGAAACGTTGGAATTATTGATAATTTTTTAGATTTTTTGTTTTTGTGATCTATTTTTTTTATCTTTAAGTTCTTATTTGTTTGTTAGATTTTTTTTTTTCTTCTATTGATAGGTTTCTTAGAACCTTTTGTGATTTTTTATGTCGTATTAGTTTTTTGGATTATTTGTATTTTTTTTTAATGCTTGTATTATTGTTTGAATTCTTTGGATTTTCTAGATTCCTTAGGTTCTTCAGATTTTTCAAATTGTTTTTAGAATCTTCGCTATCTTCCGATCTTTGAGATGTTTTTGGACTATTCGATTCTGAATTAGTCCGCTTTTCTAACATTTTAGATTAGAATTAATTTTCTTCTTTGTTTTGTTACTTTTTTGTTGCATCTCTATGCGACTTTTTGATTTAAATTTTTTACATTTATTAAATTTTTTGTTAGATTTTTTTGTATTGATTGCTTTTTTGCATTCCTTTTGCCCTTTGGTTGTTAGAAAAGAACGTTAAATTTTTTGAGATTTTTAGTTTTTCTGTATTTTCTAGGCCCTAGGTATATATTTCCGGTGATCTTAGTTTCGCATTCTCTCTTTATGATTTTTAGATACTTAGTAGTTTTTTTGTATTTATCTTTTGGCCAGATTATTTAGACTGTCAAAATTCGTTAGATTTTTCAAATTGCTTTTAGAATATCTCTATTTGCTGCGATCTTTCAATTTTTGAATTGCCTAGATTCTTTTTATTTTTATTCTTTCTAAATAACACTGTGCTTAAATATGTTTTAATTGTTCTGTTATTTTTAGGATTGCGGACTAGTTCTATCCTCAGAAGCAGAAGGCAGAGGTTGTTACCCTCTCGACGGGCACGTTCTCTGCAAAAGTTGTAACGCGAAAAGAGTCCAAGCTTTGACAAGTCATATGACCACGGAATTGTAAGAAGTTGGTACGTGTGTAGTTCTAAGGTAGATTGCCATATTCGATGTGATTATTGAGTGATAGAAAAAGTATTGGATTTTATTTATTCGGCTCAAAACGAATTCCTATAATAAGTTTTTAAGTATTGTTAAAGCTTTGTGCTTGTATTTTATAATGAACAAATTTTAAATGCACACTAGGTTAAGTTTTCTATTGTCTTGCTTATCATTCCATGTTAGTGGGTAGATTTTTTATATTTCTTATAACTTGTGATTTTTTTAAGTGCCAATGGGTTATCAAATAAATTTAGCAACTGTCAAAAGTTATTTGCGTATGAAGGGTACAAAACGGTAGACTTCCCGCCTAGTTAAAAAATGCGATAGCTTTCATTTATTTATTAAAATAAAAATCTTACAACTACAAAACTTAAATAAGTGGTCATAACATCAGTCTTGGAGAAATATAAACTAAGAGTCATTTCCCTCGTTCTGGACGGAGTGTGTTCTAACCTCACCACTGTTTTTCATAGAAAAACAGTATTGATATCAATTAAACCCTTTCTTCGTTTGTCTGTAACGGCCGTATACTGCTGGTGGTGCTGCTCCTCACTCTCTGCGTCCACCGATTTCTCATAACCAAGATAATACAAAATAGAGTCACCCCCACAGTGAGCATAAAGCCATATTTCAACCCCAATTCCAACCCTCGAAGGGTGAAGGTAGTCTGGAAGATAATCGAAACGACATCCTCCGGAAGAGTTTTATCCTCCAAAGACAAATCAAACCAAGCAATCGGCAACATAAGCCCATCTTCAAACCTGCTCACTTGACTGATTCCAAACGCTTTATTCACTTGGATGTTCATCTGAAGACGAGTTTTTCCATTCATCGAAAACCCGAGCGTCGGATGAACATCTACGTAGGTTTCATGCGGGGGATTTGATTTCAGCCCTGTCACTCCTTGTTTCAACACAGGATCAGCCCCGTAGAAGTGAGGAAACGATATGAAAACGGGAGCTCCATAAGCACAAGCAGTGACGTTAAGTACTCCTTGAGGGGGACAATCTCCGAGGTCCATATCACAGAAGCATTGATTGGAGGGAGTTTTCTCAGGGGTGTCGAAGACGTTCTCTGGGAGGGTGTACCGATAAGCCGGAATTTTTCCATTGAGGATCTTCACGTCCCGTTGGTAGTAAAGAGGGAGAGTGCGACAGAAGTCTTTGGTGTAGATAGCAAGGGGTTTCTTGTTTCTTACGAGCTTAGGGGGGAAGAGGGAACCGTCGGTGGCGGTACTAAAATCGTTGCATTCAGAGGTGGACCAATGGGAGAGTGACGACTCGCCGTTCACTTTGTCGACGTAGCAGATTTTGTTGATGTCGTTCTGGCCGGTGTTGATGGTCATGACGTCGTCACGAATGCCCACGGTCTGAAAGAAAAAGAAGTTGTTATTTGAATGTTTTTAGCATATTTTTAAATTGTATGGAAATAGGAAGATTGCCTATATAAATTGTATTTTTCTATTTGTTGGCAGTACTGTTTTATATTAATTTTGACATTTCAGAACTGTCATATAACATATACTTTTTTTTAATGTGCTGTTGTAACAAAGCTGTTAACGCACTCATTCGGATGCGTTAATGATTCATTACCAAAAACGACTGACCGAAGCAGCCCACTGTTCCAACGGGATAAAACTCATTCCTCGGAATCGCAACAGTTCCCAAACATCTCCATTCGACTACGTGAATTAAAGTAGGACGTGCACTTTGTTTTATGTTGGTAGCAGCTGTACCTGTTGATTTTGACATTATTTACTTAAAGTTTAACCTCAAATTGCCAAAAATACTCGCAGTGTTCCCAACAAATTCCTACCGCCAAACTGTTGACTTCAGAAAGTGAAAGTAATACCATAATTATGATAGAGAAAATGGTGAATCCAATATGGCCGATATTTACGTGAAGTTAAGATCAGAAATTATTTGGAACAGTCTTAAAATTTTGTATTCATAAGTTCACATTCAACCAATATGTGGCTCATTAAGGAAGCGACCCAATGCTCCAACTAGAAAAAATCTAGAAACTAAGGAATTCAAGTATCTGTATCGATAAATGATTCAAAATAAAAATTCGAAGCATCTAAAAAAATCTAGAAACAATTTGAATAATCCAAAAAAATCCATAGAATTGAAAAAGAATCTAAAGTATCCAAAAAATGTTGTACAAGATAATAACGAGTGTTTTTTAAAAATCCGCGTCATAGTTGGCGGTGCCTATGAATTTGTGTGAAAAGACCATTAATTTTTAAAACAATTGCTTCAAATGTCAAAATAAATAAATATTTACCAAACTTGTCAATTTGTTTTTATTTTTGAATTTAAAATGATTTTCTCAAAACAACAGAATTTTTTAATTAAAGTTTTTTTTTTCATTTGCTTTAACACAGCAACTGCTTTCAATCGCATTAACATGTTGAACTGTGGATTAATTAAATTAAAAGTGAGGTTAGTTCAGCGGCGCAGAGATGTCAAATTATGTCACTTGGATTCGATGGTAATGGTACGTTCACACTTATTTCATGGCACTCTTCGACGCAGAATTTTAAAAAACACTCGTTACAAGGAATTAAAAAAAGTGAGAAATTTGAAATTGTCAAGAATAATTCAAATAATATAAAAATACAAGGCACGTGAAAAAACTAAAAAATATCTAAAATTTAGAAAATTCGAGGAATTCAAGGCGTCTTAATCATACAATCCCAGACATAAATAAAAACAGAAAACCCGAACGATCCAAGATAATTCGAGAAAATAGACAGAATCACAATATTTCTAAAAAGTATTATTGAAAATTTAGAAGATCTAGAAAAACTAAAAAGTAGAGTAATAATAAGAGTACTGGGGGTTCAAAGTATTCTGAAAGATGCAGAGATTTGAAAAAATCTATGCAACAACTCAATAAGGAATTAAAAGAGTTTAGAAATATAAAAAAATTAAGTACCCAATCGGTCCCACAAAATCAGAAGAATATAAAGAATGTAAAAAATTGAAAGCATCCGGAGGAGGTCGAGTATCTTGAGGGCAATAAAATCAAGATCTAAAGAATAAAATGAATCTAAATGATCCAAAAAATATGTAGACTAATACAGGGACCAAAAGACACAAAGAAAGAAATCGGTCTGAACGATCTTAAAGAATTTAAAAATATATAACGTCTATAGAATCTATAAAGTCCAAAAAATACATACCACTAAAAAAAATTAAAAAAATTATAAAAAATTAAAAGCACTCAAAAAGCAAAAGAGTTGAAGGTATACAAAGATATCAAAAAAATTTAGATAAATTTAGAAAGGATAAAATCCTAAATATTTAAACCTCTCGAATGTTCCATTGCAAATCTGCAAATCTTGTGGCATATTTTTTAAATAACTTCATAACTTGAGTTGCATATATCCGCTCTTTGCAAATAATAAACAGTACCGATAAAAATTCGCAATGTCGCGTCGATTGTAAATAATCTGATTATCGTATGCCAATGTCATTAGATAAGCAGTTCATTTAACTTTTTTTAAATACAAAATACAAAGTTTGAGAAAGCATTGATTCCAGCACGCGTGTTTTATACTATTTTTTCTATTTTGCCCCACTTAATTTCTGTTTATATAAAAGAAATAACATTTTGAAATTTAGGGAATTTTATCAAGGTTGGGTACAATGATTTAATATTATTTATTTCATAACAAATGAGGTTAAGTTATTAAACACATTGCTCACATTCACATTTTGACATTTGATGTTGACGTTTTTCGAACATGCCACCAACGCGACAAAACGAAAATACACCAGCCGTAGTAAAGCATCCAAATTCTCAGTAACGAACCCAAACGGGTGCTTTACTGGCTCTAGTAACGGCGCAAAATAGAAAAATACTTTTTATTTCCAAGTTGATTGAAAACCAATTTATTCTCAAAATTATGCTCCGAATCTGTCTATTCACAGTTAACACTAACTCTTTACACGCCTAGTGTTAAAAGACTTATATGTTTTGATCAAAAAGAATCTCTAATTTATAGTGCTATAACACTTTCTTAATTAGCGTACTGCTGCAGATGATAAAAAGCTGACATGCTCTTTAATTCCACTACTTGTTTTTGCAAACCCATTTTGAGCGTAATTTATTGCATGTTACGATAAATATTTGTGCGAAAACCGAAGCGTGAAAGGAAAAATCTTACCGGAGCGATGAGCCCGAAACGTTCATAGACTTGCTTGTTTTGCAGCCTCAAGTAGCTCTTCCCAAGGTTGTAAAGATTGTCATCGTAGCCCATAATAAAACGATGAGCCGGTAAACTTATGAAAGGTCTCGCGTTCATGCTGTTAAGAAGACCCGAGAGCCCCATTCTTGTCAAAAAGGTTGCATGCTTGTTGATGGAAGCAGCCGTCTGAAAAAAATCTTTGAAATGAAGTCCAGACTCCAAGAGGAAACTTACAAAAAGAGGAACGTTGGGAACGATCACTCTGTCGTTTTGTTTTCTTCCTACAGAGAGCTCCGGCATGTATTTGTACACTTTTTGCTCTTGGTAAGTCACTTTGCTGCCGTTGAACTTGACGTTGACTCTCTCCATTGTGATCCTGCGATTACCACCATCATTATTATTATTATTATTACTGAGCTTTTTTTTGTACTTACTCATAGACGTAAGGTCCTAGTTCATTCACGTTGAGCTTCTCATCGTCGCCACTTTCGAAACTGGGAACGTTGGTGTAGTTGAAAATGTGAACTTTGAGGAGCGGCTTGGGGGTGGGCTTCACCCACATCTCGTAGCTTTGTGTATTAGGAGCGATGGCTAGATTCTGTAAGAAAATCCTTATTGCTTCCCCTCACGTCGCCATTTTGTAGTGGGGTACTTACCGAAAACACGACATTGTCGAAAGTGTCGGTGAACCACATCGCGATCATCCCTGACAAACTCAAAAGGAAGAGAAGAAGGAGACCAGACAACACTAGAAAAAAGTTAGTTTAGTACAAAGACTATAATAATGATGGGCTGTGTACTCTCAACGGGGGGTCTTTTATTGCGATACATTTCGGCAGAATTTGGTCATAGACTGGAGAAATCCCAGAAATACGTTAAGTAATTATAAATAGAGAATTGAACAAGGTGGGATTCTATAAATAAACTACGAAAAATAACAAACATTGCATTCTAAGGTGAAAAATTTATTACCCGTTGGAGGTCAGGGGCTAGTCGTATAAATAAATGAATAAGCGAATTCTAGAAAAAATATATTTATCTTCGCCTAAATCGATTTTTGAAAACGATGACATTTGAACCAAGATAACTATTACAAGAGTCGTCGATGTTTTTATACGACTTGAGATAACCTCTAAGTCTAGACGCGGGTTCTTTCTCAATGGACATTTATTTGAATTTAATTAGATCAATCGATAATCACAAAAGAATAACAATTGACGCACGACTCTTCGCAGAAGAGATATCAGGAATGTTTGCAATTACTCGAGACGTAAAAACTTTCGCACAGATAAAGATGACTTTGAGATCACGCCACAATTATTGTGTAACCGTAAAATCACATCTTTTGATCGAGATAATGGCCGCGAGAGGGGAAGTAAAGCTAGCGGAAGTTCGCGAAGTAGCTTCCTCCCCCGCCACCACAAACTCAGAGACATTTTTTACTCACTCCATAGCTGTTTCGTCTCAATTTCGTATCCCATAATCTGCCGCCGATCCTTCTGCATCTTTCCCAGGATGTCTCTCGTCAGTGCTGGTCCCTTGATGAAAATCTGCCCACAGTTTTTTTCCAAGTTCGATGGTTTGTGGTTCGGGAGAGGTATCCTCTCGAACGTATCACTAGGTCTTCGCGCCATCACTTTATCACTTTCGTACGACACTCACAAGAGTGAATGGATGTGCTTCTTGGAGCGATATTTATAAAGGACTGGGGGCTTATCAAAATCAACGCATGTCGAATATAAATAACCCTTTCTTATCAAAATTTCATTATTTTCATTGAAGTCAGACGATTTTTGATGTTTTCTATTGGGATTTTTGACGTATTAGATTCGTGATTGAAGGTTAGGCGTGTGCAGAAGTTTTTAAAATTCGAAAGAAAACAATGTTGGTCAATCTTGTTTGTCGGCAAATGAGGTAAATCGTCGACGGTTTACGTAAGGCGGCATCACAGTGAATTTAAAAATTAGAAAAAAATAGAAAAAGAACTTGTGACGTCCGGTAAAAATACGCACCAATCAGAAGAAATATTTCAATAAAAAAATAGCTGGAGAAATATTGAAAGGGTGCAAAATACGAAAAAAACACTAATGCTTCTAAATTTCAGCTAATCTTAAACATTAAAAAATAATAATTTTTGTTTTATAGTAAAAATAAGCTGTTATTGTCGATACATAGTTTATCTTTATTTTAGTAGTAATGTGTTTATTTTTTGACTTTGAAGTGGTGTGACAGATCTTACCTAATTATTTTAGCATTTTTAGGTTTGTTATTTTGAAGATCATGTTTTGTTCATACATAAAAAAAAAACAAAAAAACTTATAGAAGCTTCGAATAGCCATTTATGTAACGAGGCCGTAAAGACGAGGATTTTTTGAAGAGACCTACAAATTGGTCGTCTTTATGGCAGAAGTAAAATTTTTGGATGATCACCAGAACCAGAAGTTCATCTCATCTCAGCAACAAAGTCCGTAAAATAAACTTTTGTACAGTGAGAGCCCAAAAAAAAAATTAGTGGTGTAAAATGACAATACCATGTGCTCGAAACAAATGCCGTTTAGTAGGCTTTGTTTTAGGAGGGGTTGGTAGCGCTGCCGATACTAAGAGTTAATGTTTAACTTTAAATTGTCAAAAATGAAATGTAAAAATCGACGAACAACAGTGATACCAACATTTAAAAAATACAAAGGGCACTGGGCATCGTTTATCCGAGTGTAAAGATACAACATGATGACCAATCAAATACATATTACTATGTGATTACAAGATATTTAAAACTACATAATAGAGAAGGTTTATCGGATTTGCAATATACACTCTATTTATTTTGAGTGGTCCAAAGGTCAAAGCTCGTCCAAATTTTGGCACTGTACACATAATTTTACTTAACTTGTGTTTTGAATCGTACCTCCTAAGGCTATTTTTTTGATTTGTGTATCGGTATTTAGATTATTGAAAAATGACAGCGTAATGACAGAAAGAGTGTCAATAATGTTTTACGATTTAGGTTTATTTCTATTGTTTAAGGATGTAGATAATTACAATAAAATTTTGTAATCATACTTTCTTTTAGACGCGCTCCCATTTCATATTCTCAATTTTCTAAATGACAGTAACCTTTGTTATAGTTAAGAAGGTTAAGTTTGAAGTAAACAAATCCATTTTGACAGCTTCTTCACCCTCTAAATTTATTACCAACATCCGCAAAAAACACCAAAAATGTACATACACTGACCTCCTATATACACCTTTTGCCATTAAAAATGGCACCTTTTATAGGTTCTAACTAGAGAGTAGAAGAATGAAGAAACGGAAAACTAAGAAGTGAAATAGTTTGTGCAAGCTAGGAGATGTCATTTTTTTTTTTGATATGGTATTTTTGATTGGTCAAAACAGGATTTTCTCGGTGTTGCACGCACGATTTTTTCCAAGTTTGGTAATAGTATATTTAAATACAAGTTTGAGAAAGCATTGATTCCAGCACGCGTTTGCAATTCCGATACGAGCCGAGAGAAACAAGCAAGTGCTGGAAGAGCTTTCTGAACGCGTGTTTTATACTATTTTTTCTATTTTGCACCACTTCATTTCTTTTTATATAAAAGAAATAAAATTTTAAAATTTAGGGAATTTTATCAAGGTTGGGTACAATGATTTAATATTATTTATTTCATAACATTTGAGGTTAAGTCATTAAACACATTGCTCACATTTTGACATTTGACGTTGACGTTTTACGACCATGCCGCCAACGCGACAAAACTAAAATACACCAGCCGTAGTAAAGCATCCAAATTCTCAGTAACGAACCCAAACGGGTGCTTTACTGGCTCTAGTAACGACGCAAAATAGAAAAATCGAAATGTTATTAAAGTCTCTAAACATTTTGTTTTAATAAATCTATTAATTTTGAAGAATCGGATACATTATTAGCTGTTGAATAATCTATCAGTAAAATCAAAGGAAAAGTATGAAAATGCTAAGCAGCAATTTGATGATTGGTGTAAAGAAAAATGAGCGAAAGAGAACCAAAGAATATAAGAGTTCTACATTGTAGTGCATTAAGTCAATGCTGAGGACGATATTATTCGTGATTTTTTTTTTTACAAAATTAGAAGTAGAAAAATTCCTAAGAGCAATAGACGATAGAACCTATATAAAAGCGGGGTATGACGGGGACTTTAAGGAAATACATCAAAATAGATCCACATTTTAATTGTAGAAATTAGAAACTTTTAATACGAAATAATAATTTTCTCCTTATAAAATATTATCAAACAAAACACAAACTTTTTTTTTACACAAAAAATTAAATAACGAAAAAGATACAAGATCCCTATCTTACCTCACCCCTTGGGTAAAATGACCCCCTCTGGGCAAGATGGGGTATAGCAGGTTTACTCCAGCACAACCATAGAGCGAGCGCCCACTTGCTACACACCTGACAAGGTTGACAAGTGATCCATCCTTCATTAGGCTGGGAATATAAACCTGGACAGTACAGACATTCTGTGTCTAGTCAAGTAGAAGGTTGCAAGATGGTTACCCGACGGACATGGCCGAGCTGTGCGCGTTGGGGACAAAATTTTGGAGTTTCAGGAGATAACGGTTAACCTGACGGCCGACCGAAGAATTAGGAACCTGGGCACTCGCGGTATGGTGGGCTTTCGAGTCTGCTATCAGGATTACAAAAGGCGATCAGTCGGCAAAAAAGGGCAGGGAGAAAGTGGAGTTTCCGTGTTCTTTCCTCACCCACAAAATGCTAAAGAAAGGGGCTATAGAGGAAGCCGAATGGCACGAAAAGTGGGCAACGGTGAACAGTAAGAGATGGGCTTTCAGGCTCATCCCAAGGGTCGATTTAAGACTGAAAGCCTGGAAACATCAAGCGGTGTGCCTCTGGTGAGAACGAGCGAGAGAATGGAAAGGACGATCCTTCCCGCTAATTTTTGGAGACGTGGAGGTGGTTGGGTTCCTTCGACAGTGGTTTCAATGGTGCAGGCTTGAGGGGCTTTATCTCCCAACATCAACATGCTTCTCTGTCTGATTCTACATCTGCTTGCTTGGCATTCCTTTCTCGTTTTTTGTTGGCTTTTTTCAGCTTTGCTCTACTTCCTCCAGGTTGCTTCTTGCTTTGCTGTCTCTCCTCTAAATCTGCTTTGTACGGAGAAGCAGCAATGAAGATTGCCTGCGTCGTCGTACCTTTTAGCACCGTTAGCCGAGAAAAAAAGATTTTGTTAAATGCGGTAAAAAATTACTCATTATTTAATTATTATTAATATTTTGCTTTTAATTTTAAATAGGATAATCAAGTTCCCTTGGTAATGAATCTGTCATTGCTATTGACTTGAGAAGTTAACGAAAAAAAAATACATTTTTTTCAAGTTTGTGCAAATGTGCAATTAATTGCTTTAAAAATGTTTCAAGATATCGAAGAGTTTGCAGCATTGACTCTTAATTCGTTGCTATCAGAGAGATCAAAAGAAAAATACGAAAAGGTGTTAAAAGAATTAGAAAGCTAATGTTTGAAAAGGACTGTTGAAGATGTTAATGAAGAGGTATTATTAGCATATTTTGAACAGAAGTCAAGAACTTTGAAGGGTTCTAGAAGAAGATAGAAATTAAGAATTATCCTAGATTGATAGCCTTCATTAAAAGGAAGTCAAGCGGCCTTACTCCAAAGAAGTTTAGTGTCTTTACAAAGTTGGGGGTGGAGAAATTTTTGAAGGAAGCAGATGATAACAAATATTTCTTGATGAAGGTAAAATTTACCGCAAAATTTAATGCTACATACTAAAACTTTCATCAATTTTTAGGTCGTGTTACATGTAGGAATTAGCGGAGGGTTGCCTCGAGAAGAGATAACATTTTTTGATATAAAATATGTGAAAGATATAAAATCATTTTTTCTTATTGAAATTTCACACACAAAGACAAATGCCAGAAAAGAATTTGCTGTAACACGTGGAAATTTTGATAGTGTAGATTTATTAAAATTATTTAAAAAGTACTATTCCCTGTGGCCTGCATGAATTGAAAATGCAAGGTTTTTTATTGGCTACCGTAATGGCAGATGTACAAGACAAACTGTGGGGATCAACACCATTGCTGTAATACCACAGAAAACTACAGAGTTTTTAAAGCTACGAAAATACGTATACTGAACATTGCTTCAGGCGGACTTCAGCAACACTACTTGCAGATGCAGGGTTGACATCACTCTTTTAAAGCGTCATGGAAATTGGAAATCTAGTAGGGTCGCTGAATCGTACATCGAAAACTCCAGGAAAAGGAATTAGAAATGGCCTCCAAAATAGTTGGGGAGCTGCAGTCACAAGGTTGTGGCAAACTACTGTGTTGTGATGGCTCCGGGCCTTCTGCCGGATTGGAATTGTGACAGAAGACACAGGAACAGAATAACATACTAAATGGAAAGTCTGATAATAATTCATCTAATTGGCTTTTTGGAAATTGTTCTAATTTTGTAGTTAACATATATAAAAAATAAAGTTTGCAATGATTTTTTTTTGTCTTATTTTTCCATTCTAGTTTGACAAAATTCAACCTTTCCGCATAAAAAAAACCGCTGAAAAATCGAAAAATCCTAACCGGATTTAACAAATGTTATATATTTACTAATGAAATATTATTCCCGCACTTGATGAGAAATATTATACTTTTCCTGACTCAAAATGGTATTGAAATGTTGAAGTATTCAAAACTCTCGTAGAAAACAAATTGCATCAACTACTTAATACGAGTTTCTATTAGAAACATATGTCCGACTATGAAAGGGCATGGCGCAAGTTCTCAACTGCAATAGGTGCTGAAAAAGAGGAAAAAAGAGGAGAGGAAAACAGTGACAAGCAAAAGAAGGGAATAAGGGAAAAGGAAGAGGAAACATAACAAAAGGAAGAAGAGAAATCCAAAAACACAAATGAAAAAAACACGATGCTTGTAGTGGAATATAATAAATAAAACAATAATAAATAAAAATTCTTTAGGAGATAAAAAAAGACACGAAAGACAAAAGACAAAAGTCATGTTAAATCAACACAATTAGCAACAACAGTAAAAGATTGTGGAGCGATAAAATTTAAACAAAATTAATTTTTACAATCTTAAATGAACTGAAACCATTTTTTAAAAGAGCGTTAAATAGTGCAAAATAGTTCATTTTTTTAGATTGTACTTGTCACTTACATCAAACAAGTCTAGATTATTTCTAAATTTTAATGATGATACTAAAAAAATTAAAATCAGACAACACTTTTTGCTATTTTTTTCATTTTCTGATGATACAGGTACAGGGCTAAAAAAATTATTATGAGTAATATGCTTAGGCAGATCTAGGAAAATGGTGAAGAGAATGCAGTAATAAATATCGCTGTTAAAGTCTCTGTAGGGGGTGATAATTTTATTCTTTTTTTCTACTCGTAAACGGAAGATTAAAAAAAAAGCATGTCCAAAGTTTTATATTAGCACGCTCTGCAGAATCGAGATGGGAATTCAACGTAATTTTTACCACAATTAGATGTTTTGTGCGATATAGCTGAGAATAAATATAATGCTGTCATGAAACATTAACTTCATTTTATGACCAAAAAAAAAAAACACACATGTAGCGTCTGTGGTAACTTATTTGGTATGATATATCATCCCGTGTTCGTGTAAACCTAAATTAGATTAAATAAATTAAAGAAAAATTGAAGCTAGAGTGGATGATGACGAAATTAAACTACCTAAATAAGGTAAATTTAATCTAAGTTTTCTTAATTTAAATCTAAATTTATACAAATTTTTTGAAATAAATTGTGTTAAAATTCAGAGTTTGAAAAGTACTAAACTGTTACTCAATTTGGTTAAATACTAAAGTATAACTTAAGCAGAATGAACTTAGTAATTTTAGGTTTAAAAACGATTAAATTTAACCAATAAAACATAATTAGAACGAACCAGAGAAAATGGACTAAACAGACGAGTTTGTATGACAAAAGCAGCCTAAAAGACTGAATTTTACTATACTAGGTTCAATCTGATTTTTTCGAAATAAATTATACGTTATACGATGTGAAATAAAGTATCTAAAAGGTACATAATTGAAGAAATTTACAATTAAAATTTAGTCCCAATAAAATAAAATAAAATTGGAATAAATTAAAGTGTGTGGAAAAATTTGCTCAGTATAATAGGAACCTCGTATACCAAAATAAATAAAACTAAATTTAATCAAATAAAACTAGAACTAATTAATTTTACATTTACAAGTTTTGGGAATAAATTACATGAAGCAAAATGAATTATCTAAAATGTACCAAATAAATTAAATTAAACTAAATTTTGCGTAAATGAAGCATAACTGGATTAAACTGAACTAAATCACATTAAACTGATTTTTCTTAATTTTAAACAAGATAAAATAAAGCAATAATCTAAAAATAATAATAAATAATAATTATTTTACCTATTACTAGTCAAAAAATTAATTATGTTAAATTTTTTTATAAATGTACAATTTCTACAAATTAGACTTAAGACTGTAAATTTAAGCAAACAAGACTTAATAATTATTTTAAATTGTAATTAACCAACCAGGAAATTAAACGAGAGAAGATTAAAATTGGAAAACATTGTGTAAAATAAAATAAAAATAAATTTAGTCTAAGCGCAACAATATCGGGTTTAACTAAACAAAGTAAAGCTAAAATGAACTAAATTTAACTGAATATTGGTATAATTACCAATTGTCTATGAAATATGTGACAAGCTCAATTTGCAAAATAAAATAAATCTTTTTTTTTGCATTTTTATTAAGTCTACAGGTTTATTCATTTATATTGACTAACCAAGCTGGCACTCCAAAATACACTTTCTATTCACATTTTTTTAAAAATCTAAGTTGGTAATTTCTGATGACACAAATCTGGGTTACCAACTTTAATAAATTAAAAGAACTTCGCTCTGAGACTGACCCACTTGATTGTTTTTTACGATGATATTCCAGTTTTAAAACGTTTATGACAAGTTGTCATTTATTAATTTCACAAAAAGAGTTTAATTTCTTTACATGAATTTAGTTTTTAGTTTCAGTAGTCTTAGTTTTTAAAAATGTTTAAATTTTTAATAATTTTTTGTATTTTTTTTTTCACGAACACATCTTTCACGAGAATCGTTACAATTGGTTAGAAATTTCAGTGATCAATCACTCAGTAAATGTAAAATTCGAAAATTTATAAACATTTGTGATATATTACAGTTTTTTTAGTAAATTCTAAACGTTATTTATTACTGCACGCTAATAAATCTAATAATATTTATGTTCTTAATTTATATTTAAGAAACCACGTCAAATTAGATATTTTTCACGAATTTTTATGGGGTGTTTTGACCTCAATTAATTTGAGAAAAAAAATATAAAGTACCATTTGGATTTTCCTTGCTTTAGCGTTGTCAATTGCCCACTTAGCTATGGAGCGGCAAATCTTATAGATCCAGGGCGTGAAATCTTAAAATACGGCACTGGCTGCAAGATGAAAATTTTTGGCAATAGTTAAAAACAGACAATTTTTCTGATAAACTCCTATCTACCGCAGTGTGGATTTGATTCATTAGTTGTCTTGTAATCTTTGAAGACTAAATTATATTGCCATATTTCCTGATCCGTGAAATGTAATTTTCAGCCACAAATCTGGTGCCAGACGTGTTATCGGTAATTGCTTTACATATTGATTATTTTTTTGTAGGTTAATAAAATTTGTCTGTTTTAAATTAAAAGAAAAAAATATGTGCAATAATATCTATCACATAAGAGCAAATTATTGCGAAAGTTAAAAAAATGCAACCGTAAATTTTTATGCCTTCTTAGAGTTATTCTTTTTGTATCCAAGAAGCGCTTTGAATATAATTTTTTTAGCTTTAGAATTTTTTATCTGTTTTTTAAATTTGTTATACTTTATTTCTTTAACAACTGTTGGAATTTTTACATCTTTTAAGTGTTTAGGGATTTTAAAACTCTTGGACCACTGCAGATTTTTTACGAAAGGGAAGATATCTAAAGGCGCAAAGTAGAAAAGAAATAAACAGTTAAGATTAAAAAATATATTAAAAAACCCCTACACCAAACACACACTTTTGAAACACACTAACATACGTTTCGGTATCCATGATACCATCATCAGAGTGATGATTAAACTTATCTACCCTTAAAAACTAATTACTTATATACTAGTTACCTATACCACTTTTTGGGTGGTATTTAACAATCTAAAGAGGGGAGAAGAGGGGATGAGGCCATTATCGGCGTTCATAACAAAGGGCTTATTCTTAATTATTTCTAGACTTTCGTAAACGTCTAGAAATTTACAATTGTTTACATTCCTAACTAATTTTAAACAACTTTCATCTATACGATGATCTTTGTCAAAAATATGTTGAGCAACACTGGATTTTTCAACCCTGCCATATTTGGCGTGAGCTACATGTTCTTTGAACCTTGTCAAAATTGACCTCCTTGTTTGCCCAATATATTTTTGCTCACAGTTCTTACATTTAATTTCATAAATACCCGACTTTTCTTTGGGCCCTACTTTATCTTTCGGGTTGCCGAGAAGACATTGGAGGTTTGGTCCAGAGGTGTAAACCACCTTTAGATCAATACCCTGGAACACTTTTTCCAGCCCCTTTGTCACTGAAGGTGTATAAGGGATCATGGTAAATCTTGTCTTTTCTGGCATTGACTCACGAAAAGTCGAGCATTCTGAAATTGATTTCTTACGTTCTAATTTGGACACTATCCTGTTGACAATTCCAGGGTCAAAACCATTACACCTGGCTACATTTTTGATTGTTGTCAATTTCTTGTTGAATCTAGTCCGTGTTAGTGGGAAATTTACTAACCGGTGGACTAAGAAATTGAAACTCGCCATCTTATGTTGAGGACAATGATGTGAGTCTTCTGTAATGTAGCGAAGTGTACTGGTCTCTTTTCTATAAATATCAAATTCTAATTTATCTTTATTCCTAATTACAAGAGTGTCTAAAAAGGGTAGTTTACCGTTGTTCTCTATTTCACATGTGAATTTTATGCTGTTAAACCTGTTATTAATTAACTTTAAGAAGTCGTCAATGCTAGACTTGTTTGTGTTGAAAATTGCAAAAATGTCGTCTACATACCTTAACCATACTCTGGGAAAATACTCAAGCTCATTCTCAAGATCCTTTTCAAAACGGCTCATGAAAAGGTCAGCTATGAAAGGTGACAAGGAGTTACCCATCGCCGTACCTTCATGCTGTTGTTGAATTGAAAAATGTTCTGCTGCTGTTAATCATCACTCTGATGATGGTATCATGGATACCGAAACATATGTTAGTGTGTTGCAAAAGTGTGTGTTTGGTGTAGGGGTTTTTCAATATATTTTTTAATCTTAAAAACACCAAGTGATCAAGAATAAATCTAAACAGTTAAGAGATAAAAATATTTTAATACTTTAAATTTTCACATTTGAGATTACTTTCGTTAAAATCTTTCAAAATATTTTGGTTATCTTTATTTGAAAAGTGTGGAAACTTTTTGGGGATTAACATCACTTTTACAATTTTAATAAATGTAAATTCACAATGATTTATAGCATAAAAATTTTAAAATTTGATTAAATATCTATATGTATTTATTTATTAAAATAATTTTAAAATTTCATAGTTTAATTAATAAAATTTGATTCGATTTTGCCTTGTTTCTGACAGATATCAAAAAATAAATGTATATAAAATAAAAATCAATAGAAATTTTAAAGTAATCAAAGTCACAAAAACTTTCATTATCTTTAGAATCACAGAAAGTATCGTCTCATTTGATAAAAAATATCAAAAATTTTAAAAATTTAAAGAATCCAAATGAGAGAAAAAAATAACCGTAGAAAACCTACGAATTTAGAGAAAACAAAAAGTCTTAGAATTGCAAGAATGCCTAAAACATATAAAGTGGATACAATTTAAGAAATCTATAAGATCTAAAGTTTCAACATTTACAGGATCCTTTGTAAAACTAAAACAGTTCAAATTTGGTTAACACGATTCGTTAGTTTAATTTAATTTATTAAATTAATTGACAGTATTCGAACTGTTTTAACTTTAAAAAATACAATAAAAATAAAAATCAAAATTTCACAAATTCACCCAAGTTTTTTTTTTGTAAAATTTAAAGAATAGAATTCATTCTGATTCTAGAAACTTCTAGAAAGCTTGGTTCAGTAATCGAATTCAGAATAAACATTTTTGAGTTTATAATCTCTTAAATCAGGATCTTTTCCGCTATTTTCTAGAATTTCTAAAATTTCTCAAAATATCGCTATGAATCTGCGTTCTTAAAAAAAATCAGTCTAAATCTTTACAGTCTTCAAAATTTCTATTGATCTTCTGCGCTTACTCCATATTTAAAAAAAGTTTAAAGATTAAAAATTTTGTTTTAAAAAACCTTAAAGATTCAAAATCAAAAATAAGCACATTTGCAATTTAAATTTTAATTTTTTTCTAGATGTTGTTGTTAGATGAAATTAATGTTTCGACTCTTTGGATTTATTCATCTTAGATTTTTTCGATTCTTTCTGTTATTCAAATTTTCTATATTCTCCAAATCCGGCATACTTTCCTTGTTTTCTTATATTTTTTTTGCTTTTTGTTAATTTTCCTAGATTTTTTTTAGATCTTATCAATTTATTGGATTTTTTAGAATTTGCAATTTTTAATTTATCAGGTTGTTAGTAGGTATTTTTTTTTCTTCGATAATAAATAAGCTTACAATATTTGGATCTTTTTAAACTTTCTTAAATTACTTAAGTAGCATTAATGTTTTGATTGTTCGATGTTTAATGTATCATATCATGATTTTTAATATTTGTTAAATTGTTTTTTGGGTCTTTCTCTACTGAATTCTTCACATCCCCAGAATGTTTTCATTTTTTTGGAATTATTCATGTTTTCTGGACAATATTTTGTTATTTTTAGGATGTCGGAAAAAATACTACAGTGATACAAATAGGGAAAATTTTAATATAACTTAAAAAATAATTAATTAAAATTTTGATAACATTTAAAAGAGTATACAAATGTGAAATTAGATAATTAATTATTTTTAATTGTGAGAGTACAATTAACAACTTAAATTTTAAAAAGTTTAAATCATCTTCTAACAATACTCAATTTTGAATATCACAAAACAAAAAAATATATCACAAATCTTATTTTCTATTTTTTATTAAAGACAGTAAATATCCAAAAACTTAAATGTAAAAAATGCAATAAGTTGTGTAAGTTTAAAGAAAAATGTTTCAAAAGTTGAAAAAGTAACAAATAATAAATTTTTTGAATACCTTGTAATTGTCAAAAATTTTAAAAATTTTGACCATAAAATATAAAATTTTTGAAATCTTAAAAATTAAAAAGGTTTTTGATAGTTTTTAAAATGCAAAAAAGGATTCTAACAATGATAAAGATTTCAAAAGTCTTCTAAAAGCCAAAAAAATTAAAAAATATGTGAATGCAAAAATTCGGACAGTCCAAATTGACTCGAATTTGAAAATTCGATAAGCACTTAAAGCCAAAAATTCCATGTCTTAAGATTTTTACAACTATTTTTTAAATAATAATTAATAAAAAATGTAAAAAGTTCTTAGGTACTTTGCAAATTTACAGTTACAAAAATTCTTAAACAAAAATTTTAAAAGTTTGAAAATTCTAAAATTATCAAAAATTGATATATTAGTGATAAAAATAGTGATAAAAATTCCTGGAAATTTAAGAACTTAAAATACCGTACTCTTAATGTAAATAATTTTAAACTTATTAAAAATCTTGAAAATTTCAGTTACCAGAAAAACTACTAAATAATTTACAAACTCTTAAATTTTATAAGTAATTTCCAAAAAATTGTTTTTTTTTACAATTTTGCATGCTTCGGATTGTTTTATTTCTTCAGATCTTAGTGATTCTTCAATGACAAACACGATTTATCAATTTGTTGTAACGATTATTTTACTCTTCTTGTTGATTTTTTAAGCCATTTTTGTCATTTCTTTATTCCTGTTAAAATTATTTTTCTGCTTTTGAAAATTCTACAAAAAATGCACAACATGCGATTTATTTATAAAATATAAAAGAAACATCCTAATATCTGAATATCTAAAATAATAACTAAATTTTAAACATCTTTGATTAAAGTAATTGACCCACAAACTAATACTCAGAAAATTACCGAAAATTTCCAGTCTGTATGACAAGTTACAAATCTTAAAACTTTATCGCCAAGGCTCGACGAAAACAGTGGATTCTGTTTACAACTTCCGTTCTTATAAGACAGAAAAATCATTGATAACTGACACTGATTGATCGAAAATTAACAAATATATTTCCATACAATTAAACTTAATCTTTTCCATCACTGATAAACCCAAAGGACAAATGGACGTGATTCGTCTCAGCATAAGTATTAATATTATTATTAAATGAGGTTTTAAATATATGTCAGTCAGCTGAAGCACCTTTATAAATGCATAGATTTTGTAAATTTCAAGAATGAAAAAAAAAATATCAGGAGCACTTGACTTGCTTTGAACTTTCTGTGACGTTCAAACGACGCTGCAAAATTAGACAAAAACAATTCTAAGATTAAAAAAAAAACACGTCAAAATCAAATCTACATAATTAATTCTAGTCTGGAGCGTGCATATTGTGCGATAGTGCGAAACCTCAGACGTAAACTGTTCTTGTTTATACGTTGTTTAAATCTGCAGCAATTAATTCTTGTCAGATGGATAACAAACATTTAATTTTCTAGATCTCGGAATATTTATCCCACTCGTAAAAACTCCATTAAACTCTTTATAGTTTATCTCTTATTGTCTAATTGCACTAATTGGTCTAGTGGAGATTTTAAATTTTCCTTTTTGGTTTTTTCCCATTAGCGCCGGCGTCCTCTTTTGTAAGTAGGCGCTTGGGAACTACCTCCCCTCACGCGCCATCATGACCTTGAAAACGGCACCAATCGTAAACACCCGCGCAGGTAGGTTGCCACTCGTTACGCACATGCCCAACTTCCCCTCCCTCGTAATGCTTCGCCGCCTTTGTCTCTTTAGGCGTGTTATTTTCTAATCAAGTCATAAAAAAGCGATAACATGTTATGTTTTGACTACAACTGCGTCCGGTGTAGTAATAAATAAGTAATCTCTAACGTCTAGACGAGAATATCGTACGATTTTTGTTTTGATGAAATTTTGCAAGAGGAAAAGATTCGAATTACCTGAATTTTGGCGCCACAAACAGGATGTGGATCATGCAGCAGTCAGCAACCGATAACGTATCAAAAACTCACGTTTCAGAAAATTGTAAACGGTTTCTGAGAACGTCTGCGACTTTCTCGGCTTATCGAACCGAGACTTCGATAATCATGTTTATGTTTTAATTAGGGGGAAATTTTGGAGACAAATTAAATCTGAATGCAGACGCGACCTTTCACCAGTTTTAATGATCTGAAACTTATTAAACGGTCATCAATTTTGTGAGAAAATTTGATCCGACTACAGAAAAAGGAGGTGTTTTGACTACAAAGTTTTTTTTTGACGATGAGGCTCATTGGATGCCCTAGAGAAGTCATTTATTTTTGCGAAATTTTCTGAATCTCGAGGTCAGCGTAATTTAAGAAAGGTCCAGAGTAATGGACACTTTTATCATAAAAATGTTAAACAAAGAGCGATTAAGATGTTTTTCGCAATAATGACGAAAAGTGTTTCAATTATAGCATCTTCAGTTGATAATTGTTTGGGTATCAGCGGTAGAACCTGTTTTATTGAAGACGTGATAAACTCATTATCAAGGTTATTGGTATAAATAGTGTTAAAGCAATAAATCTGATTTACGAGCCTTTTTGGCCTCAAGTTTTGTTTTCAGTATAATTATTGCGATAATGGTTTAATGTGTAATTTAATTGCTCTTACATAATTAGAATCACGACTGTTATGAATTTCTTGGGCGTGAATTTTGATTTTTATGGCTTATTTTATTAGCCACATATGTTTATATTAAATCTTGGAAGATAGCAAAAATTAGTTTGCTGAAAATATTAATAATTGTTGATTATTTAGTCACACTAAAATTGAACTGAGGCACTGCTTCCAAAAAAGATAATAAATGAATTTTGTACTTATTATTTTTACTTATACACTTTATTTTTATACTTAGTTATGCATATTTATATTTTTAAGCATAAAGGTAATAGAAAATTAAATAGAAGAAACTGAAAGAAAATATATGGAAGAAAAACAAACGCAAGCGTAAAAAGACAAAATGCAAAAGGAAGAAAACAAAAAAAAAGAACGAAACGATAAAAAGGTTTGAGTCGAAAAACTAGAGAAAGCGATAAGAGAAAAGAGATCCAAAAGTCTATCTATCAAGTGGGTTATGGAAATAAAAACGTATATCGTCTTTAACATTGTTTAGTCTGTCGTTTTTTATTAACACTCTTATACGACGACAAATTCTATAAAACTTTCCTATTGTCTTCTATTTTTTATCATCTTTTTACTACTAAGGGGTTGGCATCATCTTAATCTGTGTCTTTTTGTCTTTTTTCATTTTTATTATTATTATCTTTTTCGACTGTTTTCTACTTTTTCATTGAGATTTTCCGTTATTACTAGAGCACTTTTTACGTCTTTTGTAAGCGACTTCATGCTGTATTTCTTGTTTTTTTTTTGGTCTCTGAAGTATCGATAATGTAAACGTTTCTTTTATGTTGTCAAATCTTATTTTATAGCATTTAGTTTACTTGCTTTCCTCTTGCAAATATTTTTTAGAATTATTTTCATTTCAGTACAATGGAGGCCCCCGCAGCACAAATCATTTTTTTAGCAAACACCTTGTTTCTCAGAGTACTTTTTTTAAAAGTTAAAATTTTAAGAAATTTATCTTATTTTTCTGTTGGGCCACTTCAGCACACATATGAATACGATTTCGGCCAAACTAATTCACCTTTCAAAAACACTTAAAATTGTGAATTTTGCTCGTTTATGTTGGGCCACTTCAGCACAAAAATTATTACGGTTTCGTCCAAACAAATTTGAACAACGTCTTTATGAGCGGCCACAAAGTGGACTAAGGCGTAGCATGCGAAGCGAACTCACAGTCCTGTTTTTGAAGGTATGGCGAAAAAACTAAATCCAGAACACTCATTAGATATTGCCATTTATATTTCTATTCAGGCAAAAATAAAGATAAAATTTAGAACTAATTTTCTGTTTCCCTACAAAATAGAGTGTGATATTTGTTTATAATGAGGGATTATGGTACTCATGAAATTATCGCATTCGCTACGCTCACGCGCTAAACTTTCATTAGTCTCGTAATCCCTTCCATTATAAACTAATATTATAATATACTATTATCGCTTCTATGTTCGCTTGTTTCTGGTGATTTTTTACCAGCAACCAGCAGCTTGAAATGTGTGCAGTTTCCTTTATTGTTATATATTGTGGTGTTCATCGAATTCTCACCTACGTTCTTGTCCAGTTCTTCATTGCCAACTTTTCGGCTTCTTGCATAAAGATACAAAAAGTCTCTACTCGTATCTTATTTTACACAATTTAAAGTAAAATATTTTGCTTCTCCAACAGTGTAGCTATTTTAAATAAATCAATATAAAATAAATATCTACAGTATCGGTTAGATTCATTGTAAATTGTGGATGTCTATAAACTAGCAGACAAAATAAACACGGAATAAAATAGCAGACCTTTCTAATTCTATTCATTGAGTATAAACTAAAAAAATATGAACTTCTCCACTATTTTCATGAATTCGCCCACCTACTTTGGAATTTTGGTGTGCTCGATTTTTTTTTTCACTCGTCTCCCGCTTCTAAGAACGCCACAAGAAAAAGATTTTTGAGGGTTTCATGCATTTCTTTTCCGTATCTCCAATCTTCTATCAATCCTAGAATATTAAATCATTCAGTATATTGGCAAAAACGTTATCCATGTACGTTATCCACCGACGTTGAGATAACTTCACCCGAGTGTGAAGATTATAAAAACGAGGTGCGAAGCACTGATCCACCGAGGGTCTGTCATCTTAACTGTGGTGAATATATATATATATATATATATATATATATATATATACATCCTGCTATCATTACTGCGTCTTTTCATAAGCAAGTGTTACTGCGTCCACTAGAAGCAGTGATACCACCTTAAATATCTTTGTGAATATTGGTTGGCAATGCAGTTTCCAGCATGTGGATTGAAACATGGTTTATAGATTCCTATTTTATATATACTCAAATTTTTCATATAAGCACCTTATCGCGTCCTTTCATTTTTCATACAATACCAACTCCTTTTACAAGTATATTGTATAATGTTGCATCCAAGCGCTGTTGCCAAATTTGTATATCTCTAAAACCACCGAATCAAAACCTTTATCCAACGTTAAATAATTGGAAAGAGTCACTAAAACAAAAAATCTTATAAAAGTGCAAATTGCAGATAGTTTCTCCGAATAATGATGTTAGGTAGGTATGTATATAAGTTTGTGTTTTGTATGCTATATGTAATAGTTTTAATAAAGTCTTATTAAGTTATACGAAGCTGTAGACATTATTTGTAGAAAAGTTGGTAAGTAAATACATATTATAACGATTGTTGTTCTTGGTCATTTTTCATGTACTATAATACTATAATATTATTAAATATGCAAAACACACATTGACCCAAATTAAGGTATAATATATATTTTGATTGTTTGAAGCTTGTGTCATCAATGTGCACCACAGTGCTTTATTTCCTTTACTGAACCATTCAATGTATGAATAATAAAATTAAATACTTTTTAGAAATTTACTACAATTAGAAAAGAAAAACTGATCAGGTGAAAGAAAACGGTAAGTTGCATAATTTAGGTATATTAATTTAATGAATATAAATGAATAAAATTGTAGTGTATGAAAACTAAAATTATTTATTTTCCAGAAAGCTACTACAAGTCGGAACGAAAATCGACAAGCTGAAAAAGAAAGTAAGTTGCATAAATTAAGATCATTTTAATTAATAATAATAAAAAACAATCATTTTATTTAATATAATATTTCTTAAATTAACATTACAAAGCGCGTACTCTTATTTGTCCCGTTTTTTATTATATTCGTTTTGAATAAATACTTTGATTTTTAGCCAATCCTTGTTTTCAAAAAGTTGAGGGTGTTTTCCTTTCATTTCTTCGCATTCAGCTCTCTTTGGAGGTTTACTACCTTTAATATGATTTTTAAAATATTCTTTCGCCACTCGTTTTTGCTGTATTGTCCAAGGGACCAAAGTACGAACTTTGCCCCTTCTTGAAATACAAGCAGATGAATTAATAGTCTGCGCACAAGCCAATATATCTCCGCTAGTAGATGGACGTTCATTATCAACATTTGACAAAAGGTCTTCTTCCTCACAACTGTTTTCATCGCTTCTTGAATCATCACAAAGTAAGTCTTTTTCTAAATTAAGATTGATTTCATCTAAAGATTTCCCTTTGAATTCATTACTACCACCTTTTTCCATTAGTAGCAAAAGTTTCGAGATTTTGGCAGTTTGATATATCTCATCTGGAAGTCTGTAGGAACCTCGATGAACCCCTGGAGTGTGACCCATAAAAGTAGCCAACTGTTCTATCTCATTATCTGACAAATTAAAAAGTTGTGATAGGGTAGCGAGATGTTTTCGAAGTCTAGTTGACGTAATTGCATCTGGATTTTTTGCTCCACAACATTTTGCATACTTATTTAAAACTTTATATCCAATTATATGAGCAGAATTTGTTTTTGCAAAAAGATACGGATTATCTTTTGCAATATATCTCTCTCTTTCTTGTAGTAAAACTTGAATGTGATTTTGGACATCACTACTAAATAAAACAGGTACACCTCTTCCACGTTTTCCTCTTATAATTACTCTTCTCAATGATTTTAACAAAATCTGTTCGGTGGAAGATATAGCTTTATTAAATTCTTCATATTGTTGTTTTTCGGATGAAGAATTTACGTATGTGTGTAAAAGCATTCTCTGTAATTCCCCAGATCGTTTCCTATTCAGTAAAATAACTCTGCAATAAACAGATTCTGTCAGTTTATTGTAAGCTTCAATATTTTTTCCATCTTTCAATTTCTGTGCAGAATCTTCAGCTAAATCTAATAAATATTTTCTTAATAAACGTAAATCACTAGCCAAAGGAATGACTGTCACCTTATTCCATCTATTTAGATCTAGATTATTTGCTGCTTGGGATGAAATTTCATATTTCCAGTTTGTTTCAAAAAGATGAACTAACGTTTTAAGATCTGCTTCTGCTTCTGCAGTAGTTAATGATAAATACGGCACCTGTTTTTTGTACGCATATGTTATAGCAATGTCACAACATTGTTTTAATGATGTGGAAATATTCATTGCAAATGTAGGTGACAAAAATACATCCTTATCAACATCATATTTTCCGATACGTTTTGCTGCTTCTACAAACAAATCAAAGTTTTTTGGACGCAGTGCCGTAAACAAGTTGGTAATAGATGGATCTAGATTTTTAAGTTCTATAAGAATCTTAGCAAGTTCTCTCATTTTCCGAGAAGTAACGTTGACAAAGTGTTTTTCTCTGTGCGTGTTTAAATATCTTGCTCCGAATGCACAAATTAAAATGTCATTCTTAGCCTCCATGGACACTTTGTCAGCCC
This sequence comes from Cynaeus angustus, assembly GCA_030157275.1. Classification (NCBI taxonomy): domain Eukaryota; kingdom Metazoa; phylum Arthropoda; class Insecta; order Coleoptera; family Tenebrionidae; genus Cynaeus; species Cynaeus angustus. The sequence goes on from CM058065.1 coordinate 14,369,801, forward strand.
GCATGCGGGGAAATACTTGTTCTTTTAAGCGACGATCAACTTTGGAATTTGCAATAAGTTTTGTTTGGGCTGCTGCCTGAGCATTATTTTTAGAGTTATCATTTAGACATTTTTTTCTGTGTCGATATAAAAGCTTGGACGAAAAATACCCCAAACAATTGTCACATGGTAAAACGATTCTCTCGGGCAAATACGTTTGACGTACCGCCTTGAAACACTCTTTACCACTAGCCAAGAAATTTCCTTTTTTTCTTAGGCAATTTAAAAGATGCCTTCTCTCTTTGCTCTTAACAGGTTTTGACAATATTTGTGAAACTTCACTTTCTGATGAGTGATTTCTTATAACATGGCGCCCAAAATTTTGTACTTCCGTTTCACAAAAATAGCAATAATCGGGTTTCCTTTTGTAGTATGTCCACTTAGAATTTGAAGGCTTCTTACTTTGAACTTGCGTAGTTGATAATGAAATATTTGCATTAGCTTCAGTTGATCCCAGAATATTTGCATTACATTTATTTCTACTTATGTCATCTACTGATGTTTGTAAAGTTACTGAATTTCGATATTTTGAACTGCAAAATGGTACACTAGTGTTATACTTGATTTCAGATTGTTTTGGTAGAACAGGTGATAAACTTCTTATTTCATTACAATTTTTCTTTTTAAATGTAGATGATCGTGTAGCTTTCGCGATACTGCTTCTAGACAACTCGTTCTGAAAATATAATAATACCAAATTAGCCAAAACTACATTAATTAATTACTTGTACAATAGTTAATACTAATACCGTCATTATGTATATGGTAATCAAGAAACTTTTTTTTTCAAAACTTGATTTAAAAATAAACAAAACATGAATTTCTAACTTACATATTCTGTATCTTCATCGCTAGGCTCATAATTAGACAACTCGCTGTCTGTTGCGTGGAATGGATCTTCTGGGGTTGATGGTATAAATTCGTTTTCGTCAGCATCTAAAAACGTCTCTGACTTTTTATTTATATTGAAGTCATCTAAATTTTCTGCCTGAAAGATGGAACACGAAGGGTAAACTGAAATTTAATGTTTTAAAGTATTATACCTTGCTCTTAGTTTTGTAATGATCTTCTTTTGAAGTCTCAGGTGTTTTTCCAGTTTGCTCTATATCTATTCTGTTTAAATAAATTTTCGGAGACCAGTTAATTTTTTGGGGTTTTATACAATTAACTTCCTGTATGATTATCTTTGGGAGGGGTTCTGATTTCTTCGCTTGACTTTCATCTTGTAGCTGGTCATTTCCAACTGTAGCCTGAAAGTTTGTTCTAAGTGCTCAACTCGATACTCATTGAAAAAGATTGGACACCTCAAACAATTTGTAAATTGTATCTGTATGACTTATCACTTAAAAAAAATTAATGTTACCTAATAAAAGTACAACAATTAAGAAACCAATTATTTTGTAATTGTTTGATAAGTTTATATTATACAGATGTCTTTGTTTTAGGAATCCATTGGCATTACAATAAAACTGGACAAGACTGGACTGCTAAATTTACTAAATTAACGTTAAAACCATCTACAGAGTAAAACAAAAATCTAACATTAGGAATATATCTGCAGTGACTGGAATAGCTTCTCTAAGCAAAATCAAAAACTTGAACAACTAAGTGCAAGTATTAAAGACATAGTGATTAAAACTAAACCTTTCTGTCATTGTCGTTATTTTGATTGTAATTTTAGGTTTGAAGACTTACCTCATCTGAAGAAGAGAAGTCGTCGGTGGGAGATAAACCTCGGTTACAGAACCAATTTGATTTTTTTTTTGTTAAGAAAAAACTTCGGGGGTCTTTCGACATTATTCGATGCCACTTTTTGATCAGCCACGAGTAAAATGAATCACGACGTAATTCTTTAAAAACAAGGTGCAGTGTTGCCATATTAAGGACGCAAAATCGTGCGTGAGGTGTGCGGGAAGTATACGGAACTGTATATGTTGATTACGCCTCTAACGGAAATTCATCGAACTAAAAATATATATTTTTCACACTACCCTAACATTATTGCATCCACTTTAGTTTTAAAAATTTGTTAATATTTTAAGAATCCTAACAGATGGCGTTGAGATTTTAGAGGATAGCAATATATACTACACGACAAAGTTAGTGTTGTTATTATTGTCCTAAAAATTGGACCTCCACTACTAAAAACAAGGGCTGGCTTTACTGCGTCCGATATTCGGACGCAATAGTGTACAGGACGCAATAATAAATGTAAAAAGGAAACATATGGACGCAACAATGATAGCAGGATATATATATATATATATATATATATATATATATATATATTTGACTCGTAGAAGTATTCTTCAGTTTATCTTTTGTTTATATTTAAATTTGCGATAAACAATATAGTAGTATTTTATAGATATACATTTTTATCACGACCTTGGAGTTGAATAGATTTCAGTGTAAAAATAAAGCCATAATTAGTTTGTTTACTACTAGTAAAAAAAATCTTTAACCTATAAACCAGCTGTATTTCAAAATAAAATTTTGACTCTTTTGTCTTTCTTCATTTATTCTTTTATTTCTTTTTTTGTTTCATGGACATTTTTTAGCTTCCACTTTTTTTTACTTTTTTTCTTTTTTTTTTTTGTATTTGCTTGTTTTTTTTTTCTTTCTTTAAGAAAAATGCATATACATAGGCTAATAGTTTTGCATATGTAAGGCGCTTTTCACCTTTTTTGGAATAATGTCACATTTCTTTTTAGTAAAACGGCATATACATATAGAAAAATACAGTAAAAACTATAGCGGGGTCTGTCAATGTGTAGTCAATTTTGACAGCAACAAGGAGCTCTTCTTTGAATTGTGACACAAATGGTCTGGTGAACGATTTTTAGACAAGAAGCACACAAAATATATTCTGGAACTTATTAGTAATGTTTGATCTAGTCAAGTTGTTTCTGATTTAATCTAAAAATCTAATCTAAAAATCTAAAAATCTAAAAATCTAAAAATCTAAAAATCTAAAAATCTAAAAATCTAAAAATCTAAAAATCTAAAAATCTAAAAATCTACAAATCTAAAAATCTAAAAATCTAAAAATCTAAAAATCTAAAAATCTAAAAATCTAAAAATCTAAAAATCTAAAAATCTAAAAATCTAAAAATCTAAAAATCTAAAAATCTAAAAATCTAAAAATCTAAAAATCTAAAATTCTAAAAATTTCAAAAATTTCAAAATCTAAAAATTCAAAGATAAAAGTTCTGTTATTTAAAAAACTTAACTCAGATAAGAATTCTGAAAAAAATTATGAGGATTACTTATAAAATTTAGGAATTTAGTAGACTGAAATGTTCAAGATGTGTTTAAAAGTACTGTATTTTAAATTCTTAAATTTCCAGAAATTTTCGACACTATTTCTAATATATCAATTTTTAATAATTTTAGAATTTTATACTTTTTAAATTGTGTTTTTAAGAACTTTTGTAACTGTAAATTTGCAAAGTACCTAAGAATTTATACATTTTTTATATATTTTTATTATTTATTATTTAAAAAATATTCGTAAAAATCTTAAGACGGAAATTTTAGGGCCTGAGTACCTATCAAATTTTAAAATTACTGTCTCAAAATTAGGATTGTCCAAATTTTTGCTTTCACAATTTTTTTTAAATTTCTTTCCTCTTAGAAAATTTTTGAAATCTTTATCATTGTTTGAACCTTGCTAATAAATATATTTTTTTGTATTTTAAAAATTATCAAAAACCTTTTTTATTTTAAAGATTTCAAAAATTTTATATTTTGTGTGGTCAAAATTTTCAAGATTTTTTGACAATTACAGGGTTTTTAAAAAAATTATTATTTGTTACTTTTTCAACTTTTGAAAAATTTTTCATTATTGTGTTTTTTACATTTATGTTTTTGGACATTTGGACAAAAAAAAAACAGAAAAATTAGATTGTTGATATTTTAATATAACTTGTTGTTTTGTGGTATTCAAAATTGGGTATTGTTAGAAGATGATTTAAACTTTTGAAATACTTTTTTAACTTGTTAATTGTATTTTTACATTTGAAAATTATAATATTTCACGATCAATTAATTTTCATGTTATTTTATATTTGTATACTCTTTTAAGTTTTATCAAAATTTTAATTAATATTTTTTAAATTATATTTGGTTTTTTCTTATTTGTATTACTTTAGCAAAAACTAATACAGGCTCTCAATATCACAATATCACAGTTGTTTTTGGCGTGGATGTTAAGAGTAAAACATTTATGGAAGATCTTTAAAGAAATTGAAGAACTAAATCCTCTTTGGAGAAAGAACCAATGCAACAAAATTGAAAATTAAAGAAAAAAATGAAATATATATATATGTTTCATTTTTTTTTTCTTTCTTATATATATATATATATATATATAGGTATAGATTAATAAAATGTACAATTTTACCACCAAAAGGTTTGTATCACCCCATTTTACCCTGTTAAGAATAAAACCAAATCTGGTGCAGAAAAGTTAGCATTTCCATTATGTCAATTCTGTGCAAAATTAAATAATCAAAAAGATATATGTACTCATACAGAATCTCAAAGAATTATCAGAGGCACCTGGTGTACAAACCAGCTAGAAAAAGCAATCGAAAAAGGTTACAAAATAATGACTATTATATAATATCCATTAAACTATTTTTTTTTAAATAAAATAGAAATAAAAGAATTTGATTTTGTTTATGACAAGCGAGTTATTCTAGAAAACTTTGATACAATACCGTTTGGATATTGTAAATAGTAATAAACCAATTGAAAACTCAACGTTCAAGCAATCACAATAACGTTTTACTATGCAATTTCATTAATTCATCCCTAAAGATAAAATTTTATTTGGTTTTAAATTTTAATTTTTTTATTAATGTATGTATCTTATTTTTTCGAGACGTATTAAAATTTATCAGCATAAAGAAAAAAATATATCTATATTACTTTTGAATCATAAATTGCTACTTACTTAGTTTTTATGCCAAACTAAGAAAGTACCCTGTGCTCACCGAATGTTACGCCCATGGTGTCGTAGTAATAATATGTGTCGTTAGAGGCGCTACCGTCACACTATACAACTGTTAAATGTCAATTCAACTGCAATGTTTTTTTAGTTTGACTCTTTTTGTGGATGTGTTGGTAAGTTATCTAATATCAATATTTATCATTTACAACTTAAAATTTCTTTGTTTCTGACGCTAGGTATGACGGAAGCCAATGTAAACCACATTCCTTGTGTTGATTATAATCAGGACACAATAACCAGAGCACGTCGGAAATTTGTTTACCGGCACTTTTTGTGGCTAACGTAGCAGCGGATAAATGTCCTGGCAAGACGCCCTGTCGCTGGATGGTGGCTTAAGTTTAGAGATGTACATCGTCAGTATGAAGGGAGACATTATGCCAAACGGTTAGAAGACTTGATACTGCTTTGAGATATAGAGCGTGGGGACACTTTTTATCAACCGAGTGTTCTGGATTTAGTTATCTTTTAATACACACAGCGAAAACAGAGTTTCCGAAATACCTTGAAATGCACAAAGTGAAGGCAAATTTTAAGTTTTTTAAAATCCGTTAAAAAGGAGGGCAGTGTTCACATTTTTTTAATATCATTTGCTGTACCTTCAAAAACAGGACTGTGACTTCGCTTTGCGTGCTACGCAGTAGTCCACTTTGTGGACGCTTATAAGGACCTTGCCCGAATTTGTTTGGACGAAACCGTATTCATTTTTGTGCTGAAGTGGCCCAACAAAAACGAGCAAAAGTCACAATTTTAAGTGTTTTTTAAAGGAGAATTAGTTTGGCCGAAATCGCATTCATGTGTGTGCTGAAGTGGCCCGACAGAAAAACAGGGGGAAGTTCTTAAAATTTTCTTTAAAAAAAAGTACCTTGAAAAACGTATTTGCTAAAAAAATTATGTGTACTGAAGGGGCCTTCATTGTAGTGATTTCGTTTTAAGTTTTTTCTGCAAGGCCTTTTTTCGTTTTTTTCTTGTCTACAATTTTTTACAGTTTTTTGCACTGAAGATGTTTTGATTCTGAGATTATTGGTTTAGTTCTAATTTTTCTAATCTGGTATTTAACGCCATTTTCTCACAAGCTTTTATAATATCATGTTAACTTCTTTTCTCTTTTAAAACAAAAAGTGGAATGTATGCAAAAAATTATTGCAAAAGATGCAATGGAATCACTAGATTTTTGTTAGATGAAATTAATCTTTCGACCCCTTGGATTCTTACATGCTAGAACTTTCACAATTTTTCAAATTGTCTGTATTTACCAAATCCGACACTTGTTCTCTTATTTTTTTTGCTTCTTGTTGATTTTTTAAATCTTATCAATTTATTGAATTTTTTAGAATTCTTAATTTTAATTTTTTTTAGATTATTATTAGTAGGTATTTTTTTGCGATAATAAATAAGTTTAGGATACTTGGGTTTTTTCCAAACGTTCTTAGATTACTTAAGTCGTTGCGATATGTCGATTGTTTGGATACTTTATGGATGTATCATATAATGATTTCTAATATTTGTTCAATTGTTTTTTGGATCTTTCTCTACTGCAAACTTTCAATTTTCAAATCCTTGAAATTCTTTCATTTTTTTGGAATTATTCTTATTTTAATAGACTTACTTTTTTAATTTTTAGGATGTCGCAGAAAAAGCTAAAGTAATGCAAATAAGGAAAATCTAAATATAATTTAAAAAAATATTAATCAAAATTTTGATAAAATTAAAAATGAGTACAAATGTAAAATAATATGAAAATTACCTAAATATAAAAAAAATACCTTAAAAAAGTATTTTAAAAGTTTAAAGCATTTTCTAATAATACTTAATTTTGAATACCCCAAAACACAAACAAATATATTAAAATATCAAAAATCTTATTTTTCTTTTTTTTATTAAACATAATAGATATTCAAAAACCTAATTGTAAAAAAACGATAAGTCGTGCAATTTTAATGAAAAATGTTTCAAAAATTGAAAAAGTAACAAATAATAAGTTTTTGAAAATTTTGTAATTGCTAAAAAAATCTTGAAAATTTTGTAACAAAAAAAAATTCTTGGAAAGGTTCTAACAATGATAAAGATTTTAAATGTTTTCTAAGAGCCAAAAAATTTAAAGAAAATTGTGAGAGCAAAAACTGGACAATCTAAATTTTGAGACTGGAATTTGAAAATTCGATAAGTACTTAAACCCTAAAATTCCATGTCTTAAGATTTTTATAACTATTTTTTAAATATTAAATAATAAAAAATGTATAAGTTCTTAGATACTTTGCAAATTTACAGTTACAATAGTTCTTAAAAAAGACAAAATGTTTAAAAATTCTAAAATTATCAAAATTGATAAATTAAAATAGTGATAAAAATTCCTGGAAATTTAAGAATTTAAAATATCGTATACTCCTAATGAAAATAATTTTAAACACATTAAAAATCTTGAAAAATTCAGTTACTGGAAAAACTATAAGTAACTATACTTAACTTATAAGTAATCTTCAATGAAATATTCAGAATTCTTATCTCAGTTGAGTTCTTTAAATATTTAAATTTCAAGGATGAGCTCTTAGTTGCTGTCAAAATGGACTAGACATCGACGACCCTGCTGTAGTTTTTGCTGCATTTATCTATATGTATATGCCGTCTTAGTAAAAATAAATGTGACATTATTTCAAAAAAGGTAGAAAGGGTCTTACATATGCAAAAAATATTAATCTAAGTATATGCATTTTTAATAAAGAAAGAAAAAAACAAGCAAACACTAAAAAAGGAGAAAAAGAGTAAAAAAAGTGAAAGTCAAAAAATGTCCATGAAAAAATTATGAATATTTCTTCTCAAACAAAAAAAAGAAATAACGGAAAAGATAGACAAAAGAGTCAAAATTTTATTTTGGAATACAGCTGGTTTATAGGTCACAAATTTTTTTGACTAGTAATAAATAAACTAATTATGGCTCTATTTTGACGCTGAAAGCTATTCAACTTCAAGGTCGTAATAAAAAGGTATGTCTATTAAATACTGCTGTATTTATCGGAAATTTAAGTATAAATAAAAGATAAACAGAAGAAAACGTCTACTAGTTAAAAAACAAATTATATCCACCATAGTTAAGATGACAGTTATAACCCTCGTGTGCTTTAAACTTCAGCGCTTCGCGCCCCGTTTTTATAATCTTGAAGCTCGGGTGAAGTCAACTCAACCTTGGTAGACAACGTTTTACATTACAGTTACAATTGTTTGCTAATACATATGTTAAATGATTTAATGTTCTACGATTGATAGAAGTTTGGAGATACGGAAAAGAAATGCTAGAAATTAGAAACCCCCAAAGAAGCAAGAAGTAAATTTAAAAGAGAATGTAGATATAAAACTAAGAACAACAAAAAATTAACATCAAAGACTGAAAATCTTTTCTTTTGGCGTTCTTAGAAGCAAGAAACGAGTGAAAAAAAATGAGGACACCAAAATTCCAAAGTTGATGGGCGAACTCATGAAAATAGTGGAGAAGTTCATTGATATTTTTTTAGTATATATTCAATGAATAGAATTAAAAACGTCAGCTATTTTATTCCGTGTTTATTTTGTCTGCTAGTTTATCGACATCCACAAATTACAACGAATCTAACGGATACTGTAGATATTTATTTTATATTGTTTTATTTTAAAATAGCTACACTGTCTGGGAAGCAAAATATTTTTTGTATCTCTGTATGCAGGAAGCCGAGAAGTTGGCAATGAAAAACTTATAAAATGGACAAGAATTCAGCTGAGAATTTGATGGATACCACAATATGACATATAGAAAACTGCTCACATTTCAAGCTGCTGGTAGCTGGCAAAAAAATCACCGGAAACAAGTGGACATAGAAGCGATAATATGTGGTATATTATATTAGTTTATAATGGAAGATATTACGGCACTAATGAAAGTTTAGCGCATGAGCGTAGCGAAGTACCATAATCCCTTATTATAAACAAATAACATACGCTATTTTGTAGATGAACAGAAAATTAATTCAATTTTCTAAATTTTATCTTTATCTTCACGTGAATAAAAATACAAATGGCAATCCATGGTGATTACGATGACGTTTTTTCAAACAATTCATCTGTTTCGTGAAAAATTAATTGTTCTGCTTAAGCATTCTCGAATCCCGAGAAAAATTGCAAGCTAATAGAAGTTAACTAATGCTGACCAGTTCCATGGGCACTCCTTCCAGAGAACGTCTGCCACAATTTTTACGAATCGTGGTGCCGACATTAAGACTTTTAAAACCCACGGCAATTGGAAAAATGATGCTGTTGCGGAGGGATATGTAGCAGATCCCTTAGAAAATAAAAATAAAATTGCATCATCGGTTGTAATTGCCCCAACCATCAGTTGGAACTATTTGTATTTCTTAACAAATGAATCTATCATTAAAAGCATACTTCCGGATATTTATTGAAAATTTAAATTGTACATTTTATATTAATACACCTTAGAACAAAAGAACTTGTTGCTTTATTTGGTTCTTAACAACCATAAAATTTTACCACAAGAAAAGGGTATAGGTTCTTTGGTTCTACCTAAGGTGTAATATTTTGTTGCCATGACGACTTTATGACACGATAAATCTGCTATAATGTGACGAATTTACACAAATTTAAATGTGTCAACTATATCTCATTGGTTTACAGGGTACACCATTCAAACTTTTGAGAAGTGTTAATTGCCTGCATTACCATTTTTTTAAATTAATATTTGTTGATGATTGTGAATAAAATAGTGTACAAACCTCAAATTCCAACTTTTTGTTTGAGGAGTGACGTCTTGATTTGTAATTTCTTTGGAGTGTTGCTTTACTTTACATTTTAAAACAAATGTGATATAATTGATATCAAATTAAATAACTAGTAACGAAATCTTATTATTGTTAGAGTAAAATTAAAAAAACAGGAATCTGTAGCTATTAGACACACACTTGGTTGCGCTGGGTTTGACCTCTCGCGGTAAGATGGCGCCACCCGATCTACAATTTAAATTTGTATAAAATTTCGAAATTGCACGGAAAATTTGTCAGAATCAGTGGTCTATTACTAATTTTTCGTGTGATGGATAAAAGTAAATGAATCAAAAAAAAAATAGATATTAATTATACATATAAGTAGGTATGACAGTTTAAAACTGTCATTCCTTAAGAATTTTTCCCCCTTGCCGACAATTTATCCGCGTAGGTAGAGTGCCCTGGCTAAAACAAAAGGCGGTGTAACAGCCAATGCTACCACCCACCGCGCCTCAGACCACTAACAAATGAAGCTGACCACGTTACCGCCACAATGGCACCTATGATCTCTACTTTCATAAGTTTTAGGCGCATCATGATGACGTCGTCGACGTTTCTACAAAGGTAATCACCACCTAATTATTAATAGTCGTCGGTAAAAATGTATATTTTAATTAAAACCCCACGCTGGGACTCTGCATTTCAAAATATATAGCCATGAGTGTATTGTTTATGGCCGTGTCATCGCCATCTAGATGACTCATGAAATTTCAGCAAACATATCTTCAGATATATACAGCACCCGCGGGCGTCGCGCTGATGATCACTTCTGAATACAAACATTGTCCGAGGTTTCACCGTCGGCGTCGCGCTGATGAGCACATATCCTCGAACCGGTCACTCGACGATAAGTGATCGACCAATGAGGTTCGAAGCAGGTGATTTGCTTATTCACGGCTTTTTTTTTCGGTTCGTTAATTGATTTTCGTCTGTGCCGACTCTCGTTCACATGCAGGATGGTTCGGACGATGGAATGTTAAACATCTGTATGGTGGCGCCAAGATTTTGAGATTCAACGGTGACTGGATGGGTTCGAAGGCGTCTTGGACGGACAGTGGAGGGATGCTTGTTTAATTTAATCGAAGCATGTGTAATTACACGCTTTAATTGGAGGTGAGGAATTTGTGAGGAAATGAGTTATAGGGAGAAAAAGACGAAAACGAAAAACGAAAGAAGTGCGTGGTTGTCGAGGAAAATCGGCGGGACATACTGTGGGAGTCATGAAATATAAACACCAGAAAGGTGTATGTCTGATTAAAATGTACCAATTTTATGGTGGTACTGGAACTTTATTGTCTGGAATAATCTAATAAAGTTCTCGGTAATAATTGATTGTTTTGAGAACTACCAATTGAATTAATTCTTCTGAGAAGACTAACGAAATAATGATTCATAAAGTTCAGGCTTCATGTCATGTAGTACAGCAAAATAAAAATGAACTACTTCAAGAACTTTATTAGTTCTTACTTTTTTTATTACTTATACTTTACATATTTTTATATTTACTGTTTTTAAATCGAACAGCTTTTATTCTATTGGTTGGACTTAGAACATCAAGCTTCTGTTTTTAGTAGGCGTTGTATTACTTTACACTGTCATTTATCGATTCTGACAGTTTGGAATTGTCATGAGTGACATGTCATAATGTTTGACCTCATAATGTCATGAGCAACGTTTTGAAGTACCAAGCAGAGCTACCAACATAATTTAAATTTTAAAGCCTTCTTCGACAGTATTAAGTATTTAAGGTCTGTGTATATTTTTTCCACGGTTTATTTCCTTCTCATTCTATTCCTTTTTGTTCTGTTTTTTTCGTACTTCGACACTCTTTTTTTATTTTCTATGGCACATTGTAATTCTTCAATTATGGGATTTACTTATTTCTTTTTGTTTTATTTTTTCTACGTTTATACATGCGTTTTGTATTTTTTTGAAAAAACTACGCTGCCCTTTGATTAATTTTGTATTTTTTTATTATTTTTTTTATCATATATGGGCATCCTTCCTGTTCTCATCATCGTTTTATTGTTGTATTATCATCTTGTTATTTTCTCATAAATTACTTATCTTATTAGTTTTCTTATGTCACATTTTTTTGTTGCCAAAAGTCTTTTACTAAAAAAGTTCTAAATTTTCTGGAATTTTCAAATTTTTTTCAATAAGGTGCTCTATGTTTTTAGATTTATTCAGATTCATCAAAATTTCTAAAACATTAAATTTCATGCTTTATGATATCAAATTTTAGAAACAGAAAACTTCCAGAATGCAAAAAATCTAAAACACTCAAAGAATTTGAACAAACTAAGAAACATTTTAAAAAATACAAAATTTGAGACAAAAAAAAAAACAAAAAAAAAGATACAAAGAAATAAAAAAAAAATAGAAATGCGACGGGACCGTCACGGATTTAAAGATTCTTAACCAATTTAAAAGATCTAAAAAAATTAAAGAATATGCAATGAATATAAAAAAGTGAAGACCGAACAAGAAAAAAAATTAAATAATTGTAACTAACACAAATTCTATAGATACGTGGAAAAATTAAACGATATAGAGAATTTAAAGAATTCAAAGCATTTGCAAGGTCCAGAGTTTCTCGTGGATACAAAAATTTAAAAATTAGAAGGAAAGTAAAGAATTCGAAAGTAGAATATTTATGCATATTTGTTGAACCCGTTGCACGTTACGAAAAAATGTTATGCGTACATAAACCTAATATATTTTTCTTAATTTTAGTGAATCTATTTCTTTATTTATAATGATTTATTGCTGAACTTTGCTATCGATTATTATTGGCAATAATTTTGTCATGACTTCCACTAAGGACATTTTACGAATTATTGTTTTGGAAACCAAATTAGAACTTTAGGACTCGTACCAAAGAAGTTCTTTAATAGAATCTTAATGGGAACCTCAGGGATATTTTTGCCTGTATCTCTCGTTCCCGAATTTTAATTCTGGATCCTGGAAAGCTATTTACTGAAAAGGAACATTTTATTATTATTAAAAAAGTCTGCACGAGCAATCTTTGAACGCTACAAAAAGCCTAGAGCAGCTTTCATTTACTCTATCACTCTAATTGTTTTAAAATTCAAACTTAGTGACCATCAAAATTATAGTAAAACTTAAATTACGTTACATTTTTACAGATGACAGAAAACTAGGAAAAAATATTGTTTGAAACTATATTCACTGGGAGTTTATTCGTAACAGTGCGATTCAGTTTGATTTATCAAATTTAATTTAAGTTTAATACGATTAAATCTGAAATTAATATCAAAATTTAGAAGTTTTAAGTTTGTAGAAGTTTTTTTTTTAAATCGCAAACTTTCAAAAGCAAATTTTTTAAAATTTATGATACTTATATCTTTAAAGTCTTAAAATTTTTAGAGACCTTAAATTGATTAGATTTCTTGTTAAGTTCCTTAAATTCCCTAGATTTATTCAAATTTTTCAATTCCTTCGATTCCATAAACTTCTTGACTTTCTTGGATTTTTTAAAATCTAAACTTTTATTTAAAAATTTTTTTTTTTGAATAGTTTTTTGGTTGATTTCCATTCTTTGAACTGTCAAAATTTTTTAGATTTGATGGCTGCTTTGGATTTTTTAAATTCTTTAGTCTCAAACTTGTGTTTCCATATTATTTTACAATTTATGTACTTAATCTCCTTGAAAACTTAAAAAGTAAATCTAAATTTTTCAAATTTTTCAGGTCTGCTTTCACCCTTTTTAGATTTTCTTTTCCTTTTAGATTTATTAGATTCTTTTGATTGCTTTGATCCTATATATTTTTTTTTTGAATTTCTAAAATTCTAGATTTTTAAAATTTTGATATTCTGTTTTTTTTTGTTTGTATTTTTTTTCTCTCTAGTTTTCCATATTTTTAAATTCTATAATTGCTTTTAATTTCTTACATTTTTTTTTACTCTTTTGAAGCTATTGCAATTTTTCAATTTTTGGAATGTTTGGACGATTTACAAATATCCGAATTTTTGAGATTTGAAAATTTATTTAATTTTTCGGATGATCTAGAGTTTTTGTGGATCTCTTGACGACTTTAATTTTTTTATAAATTTCATAATAAATCCAAAGTTTATCTAACTGATATCAATCAAATTATTTGATTTGAATTAGATCGTTTAGATCTCTCAGAGTTTACGTCTCCTTGAACACCTTAAATTTTACGGTTTTTTTTTTTGATTTTATAAAGTTTTTGGCTTCTTGGATGAATTTGTCGCAATATGTCGCAATTCTTTGGACTTTTGGGATTCGTTGGTCGTTTCGCAGTAGCGGAAATTAATATATTCTTTTTTTTTGTTTTCTAGATTTTTATATTTAATGATTACTTAAAATTTATTATTTTGTCTTATTCAAGTCTAAATTGTCTTTAAAATTTTGTCAAGAGCAAAGTTGATTGGAACAAAGTCCAAATAAATTTTTGTATAGGCTCTCTCTCTTCAAACTGATGTTCCTCGAAGCACATGCCAGAAAATTGCAAAAAAATATTGAGCGTTAAAAGCCCCCGTGTTTTGTGGAAATTTTGAAAATTTCGTGGAAACTCCATCTAAAGGAAATTGGTGTTTGGATTGTTGTCTCTAGATGACGACTTATTGGTCCTATATTTTTTCATGAAACAATTACAGTAGGAAGATACAGAAAACAAATGTTGAATGTTTTTATCGGTCCTTTACGTGACGATAAACTGAGAATTTTTCAACAGGATGGCGCTACAGCTCACACAATCGTGAAAATTTACAATATTTTCAAAGTATTTTGGAAATCGAATTATAAGTAAATGAGTACATCTTTTATGGCCTCCACGATTCCCTGATTTAACTCCTTTGAATTTTTTGATATTTAAATTAATAAAAGATGGTACTTATTAATAAAAAAATTTCAAATGTGACATTTCCCTCTGTCATTTTCAGAACATGAAACTTCAACTCTGTCATTTTATAGGCACGTACTAGTCCATATCTTTGTAAAGGCGGCAAAATTCATTTGTTCTTCACGGCCAATTTGATCTAACCATCAATTATAGACAGCTAACTGGGATTGAAGAAGTTTATGAGGACGTTACGTTAGGACCAATACATTGTGATAATGATTTAACCACTAGTGGTAGTACTGATAGTACTATCTATCACAAAAACAATAAAAACCTTTCTTTTCATGACCCGTTACATAAGAAGCAGTACCTTTCACATGGCCCGAATAAAGCAAATCCCTTGTAAAATCAGACATTAGTGAAATTATTTGAAAGGCCATTACGGCCACATCACGATCAGACCATAACAATCTGATAATTTCCAAGTGCGCACCGAAGACTCCAGCAACGGAAGAAATGGTAATCCAGCGTTAGCTTGCCCGAGGATATTTGGTATAATAAGGTTGGTACTACGTCACGCTAAGTGATGATTTCGCTAACAAGGTGCTCACAGAGATCCGAGGAGGCTGAACCCCCCTCATCATAATCACAGGTTATATCCTGACCATATTTCATACTGGGAGGTCTCGCGACCACTATTCACACAAAATTTTAACCAGGGACGATACTGGTCGATGATGAGTTCACTAACTAATTAAAGATTTATCTGTTTTGAAGATTAAGTACTGATTGGTACTCTTCTAAGGTAGCTGGCGATAATTAGTACTACTATATCTATAGTTCAAAAACTGAGAGGATGTTTTTAAAAAGTCTAATTACATTGTGGAACTTTCCCATGGACTCTTTTATTAATCGCTCCAATTGTCTCGCCAATTAATATTCTCTTTCTCGGTTAAAAGGGGGCGCCAATTACGCGAATAAATTGCGCTTCCAATCAAGCATCCTCTTTGCATACATATTATGTATTAACCTCATGATGAAGTCTTGGAACAACACAGCCACCTTTGACCCCGAAACGAGGGCCACGAGAAGCGACGCGGTGGGTCCATCGGTACCCTTTAATAGACGACAATTGCGACTGTGGAGAAGCCGCCAATCGGGACGATTACATCATTTTAATTGGATGGATGACGGCTTGAGAAAATTACAACTATTTCGAATTTTGAAAGAGTCGACCAATGGAGGCGGATTATTGCGAGAATTTGAAGGGAATGTCTGCCAATGAAATTACAAAAAACGATGAGATAGGAAGTTGACCAATTTGGATTATCTCGGAGAAATATGAAATGATTATAGAGAAAAGGAAAGTGAAATAAATATGGAACTGAAGTTTGCGTAATGTGTTGAAATTATACAGAGTGCTCCAAAACTGTTGCACTGTGTTTAGGTGGTCGTAAAAGTGAGATAGATTAAAGAAAAACTGAAATAGCAGACCAATAGTATGGCAATGACGTGAAGACCAATAAGGAAACAAATTATTTTTTTCTAAAGTTTCTTTTATCTTGTATATGGTTTTGCATTTTCGGATTTTTTGTATTTATTAATTTTGCATTTTTTTTTTGGCAAAACTATTAGTGTTGTTATTTTAAAAGCGTTAATAAACCATTATCATACCCAAAATCTCATTTTTTTTGTTGGTACCACCGTCTGAACAAAATGTCAAATGTCAGTGTGAATTTGAGGTTATAGGTACAGGCTATATACAAACAAAAATACAGTACCTAGTCTACTTGATTAGAATTTAAAATTTTGTGTAAATGTCAACTTCGAAATAAAAGCGTCGCCAATTGTCACAAAACTTTCTAAACTGCTCTAAATTTGATCCTTTTGGATTTTTTGCTTTGTTTAGGTATATGCCTTGAATTCCTTAAATTTCTTAGATTATTCAGATCTTATAAATTTTCGATGTTTCTCAAATTCTTTCTAATTGTTAAATACATTTAATGTTTCTCTTTCTTATTTTTTTTAAATTATCTTAATTTCCTTGATGGTTTAAATTTTAAACTGTGTTTTGAACTCTACTTTCTTTAGATCCTTTGTGTTTTTTCTGTTCTTTTAGACTCTTTCGGTTTCGTATAGTTTCAATAATTGTTGAGTTATTTAGGTATGCCAATCGCTTAAAAAAATGCAAATATGATTTTTTTAATTATTTTTATCATTTAGATTTTTTGTTTCCTTTTTAGATATAGTTTTGTCAACAATAAGTTTATTAGATTTTTATATATATTTACTAAATTTTGTAGATTTTTGTTTGTTCTTATTTAATTTTTTTTACAATTTTTAGTTTTCTCATTTTTTTTACATTTTTTGGAAATTTTGTTTATCTATATCCCACATATTTTTGGAATTATTGCTTTTTTGAATTTATGGTTTTTAAGAATCATTTATTAAATTTTTTCAAATTCTTTCAGAATTAGTGGAAATTTTTAAAATTTTTGGAACCTATTAGACCTTCTAGATTTTCTAAATTTTGTGTATTTTTCGGATTCTACCGATTATTTGATTCTTTTCTACCCATCGAGTTTTCAAAATTCTTTATTACTATTATCTAGTATCTTTATTATTTAGTACAAAGTTATCTACATTTTTTTTTCCACATAAATAATTTAGAGCCTGTAGATGTTGAATATGCTTTAAATACTTCATATAATTTTATATGTAAATTGTGGTTCTTTTCATTATTTATTTCTTAGATTTCTGAAACTTTCTAGGACTTTTTGTTCCGTTGCAATTTTGTATACTTTTTAGATTGTTATAATTATTTTAAAACATTTTAATTTTTAGACTTGCTTTGGATTTTTTTATCTTTTCATTTTATTGTTTTTTATATTTCTTGAGTTATTTTTTGGTCTCTGTTGACTATTTGGATACTTTGAAACTTTTGCATTTTTTTTTAAATGTTGCTCTATTTTTAGCTTCTTTGTATCTCCGAATCCTTTTTATTCTTTAAACAGCTTGGATTCTTTGTTATCTTTATATTCTTTAAATCTGAATTTTCGTTATTTTTTAGATTTCTTTTCTCTATAAGCATTTTTTCTGTTGTATCTTTACACTCGTTAGATATTTTCAGATCTTTCTGAATTCTTTATATTCGTCAAATTTCGTTAAATTTTTTAAGGTGTCAAATTGCTTTTCACATATTTGTATGTTCTCTAAGCTTTCTATATTTTTTGAATTTGTCAAGTTATTGTAGGAAACATTAGATCTGTCGGTTTGCTTAGATTCTTCTGAAATTTCAAATTGATGATGAATCCTCAGATTTTCTAGATTTTTTAAACCATCTAGATTCTAGATTTTTCATTTTTTGGATTCTATTTCTATTTTTACAACACAAGTGTATTGTATATTTTTTTTGCTATTTACGTTTGTCTACGTTGTTTATTTTCTTAAAGTTTACTATTTTCTAAATTTTGATTTTTTCATCGATAACATTATTTAGATGTAATCAATTCTTTACATTTAAAAGAATTTTTAATTTCTAATTTTATAGAATACTTAGTATAAAATACTTTGAATTATTAATACCTTTTGTTTTTTGTTGTTTTTAAATAGATTTGTTGTTACTCTTATATTTTGTTGTTTTGTTGTTACTCTTATATTTTGTTGTTTTTATATTTTTTAGGTCCTTCAGAACATTGAATGCCTTAAATGTTCTGTTCTTAATTTTTTAAATATGAAATTTTTTCTATATGCTCTACATTTTCAATACACAGTAAACTCTATACATTTTCAAATTTATTTTACAATTTTGAGAATCTGTTTATTCGTTCATATTTTTTTAGATTCATATTTTTTAGTTTTTTTCTTTTTATTGTTTTACATTTTTGGTTACTATAAGTTTTTTAAAATTTTTAAATTCTTTCCAGGTTTTTTGAACTTTTTCTCGTCTTTTTTTATGATGGTCTAGAATCTCTATATTCAATTTTTTTTTTCTAAATTGTGTTTAAAATTTTTGATTGTTGGATACTTTTGACTTTTATAGTTCTAATCTTCTGAATTAAATAATTTTATCCAACACATGCAACTAAAACGATCCTAATTGTCCTAACTCACTAGTGAATTATAAATAAAAAAAAACTCACTCTAGAGTCAGATAGAGATTTATTACTAAAAGTACAAGAAAACAATTTGCTTAATTAAGTTTTAGATCAATATTGAACGTAAATGAAACTGATTTCTAATTTCTCTTTTCATTCAAAACATTTGAAGTCTTTTCATCAAAAGATACAGAAGCTTGTGGCATTGAAATTTCTTCCTTTTGCGCAACAACTGAAGAGCTTCCTTGGATTTTTTTTTGCTAAGTCAATTTTGCTGGAAAGTGTTTCGTCGATGTAGCCTTCTGCGATTGAAGCTGATTTCCAACCTCCGAGTTGTTTTACCTTTAGAATGTCGCCTGTCGCATTGGCCAGTAGAGTAGCAGAAGACCGTCTTATACAGTGACCAGTATAAGATGCTGAATTTGGCAATTTCAAATATTCGGCGATTAAACGTGGTATTTTTGAAATAGTGTTGATTCCAATAGGCTGAATTGAACACTTTTCGTTCATGTAGAACACAAAAAATCTGTGATATGGAGTTCGTTGAGGCCTCAGCGACATGTACGATCTTATCAATTCCACTGGTTTCACTGGATATCCTTCCTCAATAACAGCAAACTTTCGAGAGACATAAGTTTTTGAATCAGCAATGGTCACATAAAAGTACGTTTCTTTCTCGATTATATTATCTATTGTTAGCTCAAAGAGTTCGTCACATCGGCAAGCTCCAGCAATTCCCATTACTAATGCAATCTGTAAATAACACAAATATTGGTAAGAATAGAAATTATTTTGTATCATAAATACCTTGGCCATCAAATATCTATTATTAGATGCTTCTAGTAAAAATTTTTCGATGTGCTCTTTTTCCAACACCATGGATTTTTTCGGCTTGTAACCTTTTGAAATACTTTTTATAAGAGCTGTTAACTTAGCATATCCTCCTATTTCGGTGCCCTCATATTGCCTCATTGTAGATTTTAACATTGAATATTTCGTCCATAGAGAAGAAGGCGCTACTTTTTTTGACATCTGCAAGAAATAAGCCAAGAAGATGTCTTCTTCCAAGTCGTTTGTCGCTACGTTTTGTTTCTCACACCATTTCTTGAATTCCTTCTATTTTTTGACGTATAAGGCTTTCGATTTTGCGGGGATGATCCTCTCGCAGGCTGTGGTAGCGTCTTCTCGATTTTTTTTCATTTTAGCACGTTTAGAATTGCACCTTTTGCACAAATTTTCACTTTGTTTACGCTGCTATCAAAAATTTTCGTTGGTTACCGCACTTGCCTTCTTCACAATGACGATAGGCAAATTTTTGTCAAAACATTTTATAACTAAACTTAAAAGAGTTCTTTGGATGGCGATATGAAGGCTTTTCGCGACCATGTCAATGCAATGCTTTTTTAAAATAACTATGGTTTAGAAGTGCAAGTTATTATGGTCCCTCGAAGATGTTTCTGTATTAACCTACCATGTGTTGGATAAAATACTATATGCAACTCGTTTGTTACGGCTATAAAGAAAATTAGTCACTCACTCCTTCGTCGCTCGTGACTAAACTTTTTCCTGCGTGACTTATTAGCCACATAACACACTAATTCCATAAATTACTATTTTTGGGTTTTTTAGTTTCAATATTTTTTTTAGATTTTTGGAATGGGTTTTTAATTTTTAACATATTTTGAATTTGTAATTTGGACTTGTTAGATAATTCGAAACTTTTTGTATCTTTTATATTCCTTAAATTTTTGAAATTCTCAGCATCGATAAATTAAATAAAAAATGTGTATCTGCTGCAAGTTTTCAATAGATTTTTTGAATTTGTCGAATTAGTGTTACAATAGTAGTAATAAAGAAATGAAAATTTAAATCGAGAAAGTGGTGGATAAAATTTAGTCAAAAGATAATAAATGATAAAATATATGAGCAAAGTTAAGATTAAACGAAACTACAAAATTACAGAGAAAAACAGTAGAAACTAACATATACGAGAAAACAGATATAAAAAACAAAAACTAAAAAAAAAAGAAAGAATGAGAACAAAAATAGAATAACATATTCATGCAAAAAACGGACTATATCGCAAACCAAAAATTTAATCACAGAAATAAATTTTCGATTATTGATTACTTTGTTGAATTAGAATCTAGAAATTATAGGAATTAGAACATCGTAAAGATATAAACTATTAAGACATAAAATGTGAATGGAAAGAAGACCTAATGATAGCTAGTGAATTGAAGCATGGTTCAAGCATAGTTATGAACATGGAAAGCAATGAAAAATGTGTTTTAAAAAATTTGGTATAATAAAGAAAAAATATCAGGGAGGAAGAACACAAAGGAACAATTAGCAATGCGGTAGAAATAAGAAAGAAGGAACCCCAAAAAAAACAAAAAAAGAAACAGAATTTACAAAGGAGGTAACAAAGAGAAGCTTAATAAGTTAAAAATTTGGAGATCATCATACACAAGAGAAACTGGATAAGCGGAGAAAGCAAAAAAGAACTGAGAAAAGCAAAATGTTGGAATCAAAATGAAAAGTAAGAATTTTCAAGACTTCGAAAAAATACGAAATGAGAACAGATAGAAAATGAATCCAACGAGCTCAGACATAAAAAAACCCTAGAAATTTGATACTACAGAATCTGTTTGCATTTTGCATTCCCAATTTTTCTACCGATTTAAGAATAGCAGATTTAAACGCTGATAATTTTTTTCTTTTTCTTAACGAGTCTGTCACGACAAGTGTTAAACAGCGAAAAAATGTAAATTTCATCAGTTCCATCCCTTGTCACGTCTGCCGGTGATAAATTTTCAATCGAAGCTCTCTTTCCCAGCAGTCCGGAGGCACGGCTCAATTAATTAGTCCCTTTTCGGGTCCCGTCCGTTGTAAAACACGAATTCCAAAAATAAAGACAAAATGCCCATGTTGTAAAACTATGTATAAATTACCTAAAAATATGTAGCGCAGTCTTTGTATATAACATCATTTATCTTCCGAGACGACCGTGGCGCCGTCTGGTATTGTTTTAAACCGCTCGGTCCGCCTTCTGTCCTATTACCATAACTTCCTTCGCTTGCCTACCTCTCGTCCAAAAAAAATGAAACAGAGGATACAGTCTAGGTGGGCCATCTCCGGAAAATATGTGCATCGATTTATGACGATGGACGGAGGAAATTTTCTGATCGGATGACGCCCACTTGCGACAAATCGATAACGACTTTTCCGACGAAAAGTGGACTTTAATGGGGTTTTAAGTGGCGCGATGAATTGTTTAACACGGTATTTTCTAAGGTGGATGTGCTGGGAAGGTGAAGATGATTACAGTGTTTAAGGGAATTGGTCTAACTTGGGGCCGTAGACGATGATAATTGCTTAGTTCCGATATTTTCGATGATAAATTGTTGGGCGAAACACGGACAGCTGATGCCAGAATTTTAGACAAATATGCGATGAAAAATGGTTAGCTGGAAATTAGTTCAGTTCATCACACGACCAAATGTTCGTTCTGGCAATGGGGTGGACAAACGGGGTCCGAAAACTGTTCCGTGTGGGACTCCTCGCTTTTTTCCGTGCAAGGGAGGCTCTCTGCCAATTATTATCCCTTCCCACGCCGTCGCGACCCATCGCGCAAAACCAACAAAACCATCAACAAACAACATAATAATAAATAATAGCAGCAGCTCCACATTTCCTAACGAGGACATTTAGACCGAATTAAAGCTAATGGCGTTTTCGTGGGCGCCCATCGACCCATCGAAAATTGGCAAGCTGGCATCGCCACCTACGAAATGTAATTTACCCCCTTAATAAGGGCACGTCTTCTACCTCTGAACAAATAAATTTAGTTATAGGTTTAGTGTGGTAGGTAGGCACCTCTAATAATTACTATGATCATCAAAACCTACATTAAATTCGAAAATCAGGCACCTGCCCAGACCGGATGCTCCTCGTCTGTTTTGGGCATTCGCCAAGAGCCATACTGTGGAGCACAGTATGCGGTTTGAATGAAGAAATCAATGTGTTGGGAGAGAGTGGATATGATGGTGCGGAGTATGTGGGGTTGGAGTGACGTAAATAATGATGGGTTAGAATGAGTTTGTTTTGTGAGATATACCGTGTCATTATGTGGAGTTAACATATAAAATATGTGCTAATGATTTTTGTATGAGGATATAATGCGCACGTTTAGAGTGGACGTTATCTGGGGTAGGTATTTTATTAAGGGGCGATTTGGAAATTGGGACTAATTTTGAATAGAATATTTTTTGTTGACGTAATGACGGTTTCACCTTATACAGCTAATAAAAACATCATGATGTGCAGTAGCAAACAAGAAAAATTTTGCGCAGATTAGGTTCATCAGAAACGAGAAAAATTATTCAATGTAAATGTCTACTTTAGCTGGAATCAATTTTTCGCTAAAAAAGTTTGCGACAAATTGATTAATTTCAGTTTAGACACCATAAATTCTAAATCATTCTAAGCAGCAAAAAAATATAATTAAGTGTTCCGCTTTGTTGAGAGTGGAAAAATGGCCTTTCTTAAAAACTATTGGAATCTTAATAATCTATTAAATTAAAAATCTATTTTTGTATAGTATTATTTTTGGTTCTAAAATCTAGATAGCACTGAATATCTGAATGATCTATAAAATTGAGACAATTTAAAGAGTAAAAAAAGAAGAAAGAATTATTTACAAACAAAACATTATATAAAAAAAATTTAAGAGTTTAAAGGGCAAACTTAGAAATATATATATATATATATATATATATAAAATATAAAAACTTTTGAGAAAATTAAAAATCTGGGATGTTCAGAATAAAAAATAAATAAAAAGAAAAATAGACAAGATTTAAAAAAATTTTTAGAAAAAGAACTC
The DNA here is from genome assembly GCA_030157275.1 of Cynaeus angustus. NCBI lineage: Eukaryota > Metazoa > Arthropoda > Insecta > Coleoptera > Tenebrionidae > Cynaeus > Cynaeus angustus. The sequence continues at coordinate 14,393,476 of CM058065.1, forward strand.
AAAAGATTCAAAAAAAGCTATGAAATTCGAAATAAGCTAGAATTGTTTAAGAAAAATAAAATTTTTTAATTTTGTAAAAACTTGAAAAGTCTAAAGACTCGAGCTTCATTAACAATAATTTCAAAATGTTTAAAAATGATATATAAAATTCAAAGCATTCAAAGCTTGTATAAAATAGAATCCAAATACCAAAAAAATCTAAAAGTCGGAAGAAATTAATGAATATAATAATATACAAAATAATATAAAATATATAATATAATACAGACAATTTAAAAAAATGTAGAAATAAAGAAGTAAAGAGGTATAAAAAGGGACAAATAATCTACAAAAAAATAATGAATAGAAAAATCTTAATACATTCAAACATGTGAAAAAGTCAAGCACTAGCAAATTAAAAAAAAATATATAGTGTATAAAGATGACAAAAAAGCATCTAAAAATCATAAAATCTAAATCTTTTTTCTATTTTTATTGTATAGGTTTTTAAAAATTTAAAGAACTAAGATACTATCAAAGATCTGTCAAATTTAGAAGATCTAGAAAACCTAGAAAGTCTGCTAAATTCAAGAAATATAAATATAACAAATAGTTTAAAGAATTTTAAAGTAATAGGTAAAGAAAATTTAAAAGAGTTCAAAAGAATGAAAAAAATCTAATATTTTCTAAAAAAAAATAATGGAAAAGTGTTCAGGAACTAACAGAATAGAAAAATAATTAAGCATCCAAAACATATAAAAAACTTAAAAATCTAAATAAGTTGAAAAGATTTAGAGAATTTGAAAAAAATGAAAAAAGAAAATAATGTCAAGAATTTATGCAAAATCGAAAAACTAGAGAATCTGAAGAATTAAGAAAATTAATGGAAATACAAACATAGCCAAACAAGATCCAGAGAATTTAAAGAATTTGGAAAAATGGAAAATATCTAAAAAATGCAAAGAAAAATCTAAGAAAATATTGAAAAAATGATAAATATCAAAACATACGGAGAATTTAAGAAATCAAAAAAACTGAAAAAATGTAAAGAAAGATAAAAGGTATTAAAAGTTTATATAATCAAAAATCTGGAGAATGAGAGAGTATGGAGAATTTAAAAAAAATCCAACGTTTTGTAAATCAAAAAAAAAAAAAAACAAAAAAAAAATAACGAGTAATATAAAATAATAATAATAAAAAACTTGAAAAATTTCAAAAAAATCCAAAACGTTAAATATAAACAGAAATAAAAAAAATCAGCAATCCAATAAAGTTTGAATATTTTAAAAATATCTGAAAGATTGAAAATAAAGAATTTAGAATAATTAAGAAGTAAAAAAAAACAAAAACATGAAAATTTTGAGAGTGTCGAAGATTTAATCAAATCTTGAAAATTGGAAGAATCTGGAAAATACAAAAAAAAATTTAAGGTATCAAATATCTAGATGAACTAGACAATTCGAAAAATATGTAGAATTTAAACTATAAAGGATCACATTTTTAGCATATAAAGAAATTAAAAATTTAAAGAAATAAAAAAAAATAAGAAAAAAGGGACACAGAGGATCAAAATAACATAGAAGTTTCAAGTGTTCGATGAATTCCTTGGAGTTGCTAGTAAAAAGAAACAACAATTTAAGAAAATTATGTAGAAATTATCGAAAGTTAAGTAGAATAACGGAAAAAAATTATTAAAAAAGTAAAAAAATTGGAGAACATGAAAAATCAAGATAATATAAAGAATCAAATAATATGAAAAACTAAAGAGAGATCGAAAATTGAAAGTATATAAAAATTTAACAAAAATCTAAAAAAATCTAGAGAATCTAAAAAACTGAAGAATTTAGGACTTTACAAAATTAAAAACATTATAAAATCAAAAAATTAAAAAAAAATATGGAAGATTAAAAAAATACCTCAAATCTACAGATCCAAGACATTTTAAGAAATTACAATCACTTCAACAATCTAAAAAAAACAACTAAAGAATTTAAATTTCTTAACGAGTATCGAAAATTAGATGATTTAGAAAATGGAAAAAATTAAAAAGATAAGCAATTAAAGCATAAAAAAGTATTGATATTCTAGTTCCATAGAGAATTTGATAATTCTGAAAAATTCAAAACCTGTGAAATGTGAAAAATTTTAATAATTGAAAGAATCTACAATATTTAAAAAAATCAAAACACTTAAAAATCTAGAAGAAATCGAACGTGAGAGGAAGACAAAAAATCTACATCTGCATCTAATTCAAAAGAAAACAAAAAATCCGCAGCATTCAAAAGTTCCCTGCGGTGCAAAGAGCGTTAGAAATTCAGAAGATCCAATAAAATCTAATTATTTCTAAAAATCTAGTGCTTCTAAACAAGCTGAAACCAGGCAATGTCGACAAGTTTTGAATCTAAAACTCTTAAAAATTACCAATCTAAATATATTTCAAAGACGCTGACACACTTTGAGACAAGTACGTTAACTTCTGTATTTTGTTTTCATTTCTTTAAATATTTTATTTTTGTTATAGGCACCAATTAAAGTTTTTCGGACCATTAAAAAACACTTCTATTGCTCAGACAAGGTGACTAACCATGCATTCTTAACATCTTACAGTTTCGAGCAATAAACCTTCAACAATATTTTTTGTCACCTCTCAAAAATTTTACTGTCACTTTGATTAACATTTATGTTTGAATCTTAAAAGGAATCAAATATAAGTATGCCGGTCATAAAGACTGTTTTAGACGTTGGTGTCTAAAATTTATTGCCTTGTGAATTTGAGAATGGTTTAAAATTTTAAAAGCACGATGAAACTGCATAAAGAATTTAAAAGTTTATAGAGCAGGTCCTCTGCTTCATTGTTAGCAAACTTTGGTGTAGAAACCAGCACGACGTAATTAAAACAAAAGATATTTGGGAGAAAAGGTTAAAGTTGCGCTTATCGAAACCATAATCATCTACTTACTGTCATTGTATATTATTCCGTTTAGAAACAATCACCTATCAAACCATCACGCATCGATACCAGAAGCTCCTCTGATCCCTACGCGTCCTCACCGTTTCTGATTAACCGATAGCAAGTTAAAAATAATTTATTACTTAATAACACCGCCGAAAAAGTTGGCATGATTTATGTGCGCCTCAGTGAATCCCAAGTTGTATGTGTGTGCCGCACACCGAAATGATATAAGACTTTATTCTCGTCCGCCGTCGGTGGTCCAAAATGGCGCCAAGATGTGATCCAGTTCAGAGATAGACCGAGAGATGGCCCGAGATTTATAACGGATCTTTTATAAGCGCTGCTCGCCGTATAGATCTTCAAACGCGATTACCTTTGCTTATTATATTTGCTCCTGAGCTTTTACTACACGCAACTAAATTTAAATAAAGGATTTTTATACAACGGAGCTCTGTTTGATATTCTGGATGCGAAGGCGGCGGTTTAGATAATGCGGTCATCAACGAAAAAACAAAGGCGGCGGAGGGTCGACTCGGGGGAGGCCACGAAGGAAACCAACCACAGGAAATAATTTTTCGGGGTTTTTCGAAACGATTACATTACCCACTTTAGAGACAGTACCACAAGACGCCACTCGTGACCCCCTTCTTTCTCATTTTTTATTATTTTTACATAATTTTAATGAAATATCTTCCGCATGTGTCTCTAATACCCGGTAATTAGCCGGGTAAGTATACACTAAAGACAGGACACAATCCCCAGGCACCCCTGATCTCATCCATGTTATTATTTACAAGACCTACTTGATGATAGGCACTTGCGGTTGACCACCGTTATTATTATTGTAACGATCCCAACATATGGCTACCGTTAAAAAACAGTCTTTTAAAAATTACATTTTTCTGTTATTTTTGCGCAAAACGCACAAAGTGTTAAATTATGCTCGATGGGCTAGCACAAAGGTTTGTGGTTTGTTCGGTGCTTTGTAATTACGGATCGCCTCGAAGATGTTTGTATTGTTCGAGAATCACACCATAAGGTGTTGTGGTGATGATGGGAAGTAATCGTTCAATTGGAAAGAAAACGACACGAAATGGGAAATCTTGCGGTCGAAGGTTCAAAGAAAACGATCATCGAGAGTGCTGCCAGAGGAATTAAATTAATGTAACAGGGAGGAATTAAATTATTATTATTATTATTTTTGGGAGCATGAGTGCTGAAAATTGTGACCTGAATACCTTTTTATGCATTTTTTTGACAGTTACAACTGAAACTGAAGCTTCTTAAGAGTCTTTCATGCAACGTAAACGTCTTTGACACAAAAACGATTTTCAGTTACCTGGTGATATGTTGAGGGGTAACCCAAGGGTCTAGTGTAGGACCACTGATAATTCTATCTACTCTGGTTTCATTTTTATAGTCTTAGCTTTTCGGTCTGTGCAAATTATTTGCTAATTACTAATTAATTACTTTACTAATTACTATTTCTCTTGTACAACTTCTGTTTAATACTTAAATGTGTTAAACATGATAATTATCTGTGAAAGCAAGAAGAAAAATGTCTACACTCTATAAATCTGAGAAAAGCATTATAAAATAGCGACGGAAGTGAGTATCTCAATAAAAAATGTGGAAAACAATGTGAAGGAATGCGATTCTTGAAGGCAAACTCTTTAGAGTTGGAGTACGATTTCTTTTAAAATCGCTTCTTACGTCAGTAAAAGCGGATCTCATGAAAAATGCATGTATTTATTTTTAGTTTGTAAACCTATTATTATTTTAACAAATTTGCATATTCGCATGTTACCTTTAAATTTCATAAATAAACTGCATTTTAAAATCAATTTTTAGAAACGTTAAATATAACTTTGATAGACATAAAGAACTGCCGACAGAGGGTAAAAAATATTAAAAGAATGTAAACAATTAAGAGACCCTAAAGCGTATATTTAGAGAAACAGAATATATAGAATTTGAAGGATTCAAAGAATCGAAAGATTTTAATCAATCGTAAAGAATAAAAGATGACAGTAATATGAAAAGTTTAACGAATTTGGGAAAAATTTGCAGCGGATACAAACTTTCGAAAAATCGAATGTAAAGAATCAAACGCACATTTAAAAAATATAAAAAAAACTTGAAAACTTAAGCCCCATAATTCCATATTCTTGATGTTTCAAAAAACGCTAAAAATACAAATAATTAAAAAGTTCTAAACAGATCTAATAAAAATTTGATCAAAAATAAAAGTATAGGGCATCCAAAGCATATCAAGAATGTAAAAAAACCTAGAAAATATCAAAAATATTGACCTGATTTAAGGAATTCTAAGAATACAAAGGTAACATAATCCAAGCTTTATAACAGAAACAACAAAACTGGAAAATCTTCACAACAAAAAAAAAAAAAACTAAAAGAAAACACAGCTTTACAATTTTATAAATAATAAATAAATAAAGTACATAGTGTAAAAATTTGAGATTCAAAGAAAATAGTTATAGCAAAAGATTGGATAAATCGTGAAAGGTGCAAAAGCCCACAGAAACCGAAAATTTAAAGATTATATGCAATCTATAAAATGTGACACATTCAAAGAATATACAAAATATAAAATGATTGAACATTCGGAGAAAATGATAATAAAGAAATAATAACAAAATAAAAAATAAATAATAATAAAGAAAGAAACCATAAAAAAATGAAGTTGAAAACATAAAACCTCCAAAACCAAAATCAAAGATATCTAAAGACTCGAGTTAATTATTTTTTTTAGGTTTTGGGCTAATAGTTGTCCTACCCAGAACTATTATAATAACCAAATAACTTTTAATTTGTCAGGTTTTATTTTGGTGATAAAAAATACAAAGAATTCTCCAGTCTCAAAAGATCATGAAAAAATTAATCGAAATAAATGGTGTAGACAACAAATTCAAAGAGGATTATTAAAACAAAATTTAAAACTAAAATAGTTATTTACCTAACAAGTTCGGAAACTTAATTTTCCCGCATGAGCACTTTGTTTGCAGCACGACTGTAATGATTGCTGCATTTAGTGCGAATGCGGGGAAATTCTTTCCGAAAGAGTTAGGTACAATATTTTTTGTAACGAATATCGAAATAAAAAAAAAGTAACTTAGTTTTTTTTTAATGGTGGGTTGGTAACATGATCTGTCTATTGTAGCTACCTCCTAGATTTTTAAAATGTAAATCAGCTGTCATTTTTTTAAAATTATTAACAAAAATTGTTAAAATAAGTGAGAGCGAAGAATGTATGTGTACCCATTCCGAAGTACAACAATGTGCCAAAGTGGCCGTTTCGCGTCTGCTGCCCGAGAAAAGTCGTGAACGATATGAACGCACTTATCAAAAATTGATTGACTGATGTCTTCAAAAAGTCGCAATACCAACCGTATAACGCAAATATCCCTAGCCGCCAGCGGAAACTAAAAAACACCGCGGTGCGGGAAAACCGTTTTTCCGTGCATCGGGATTAAGCGGAAAAATTCTGTTTCCGTACGATGAGTACAAAAATAAATTTTCATAATCTAACGACAATTTAAAAAGCTAAAACTTTCTCTAAAAATTGAAACATGAAAAAAAAATAGAAATGAATGGTGTAGACAACAAATTCAAAAAAGATTAATAAAACAAAATTTAAAACTAAAAATAAATTTTCATAATCTAACGACAATTTAAAAAGCTAAAACTTTCTCTAAAAATTTAAATAATTAAAAAAATGTAAAAAATCTAAAAATGCAAAATCAATAAAAAACTTTGGCAGTTTGAAAATTAGAATAAATCAAACAAAAAAAAAATCAAAAATTAAAACATACAAAAACATTCCAAATACCCAAATAAATCGAAGAGTTTCTAAAATTCAAATATGAAAAACATTTGAAAACAATGAAAGTTCTAAAAAAATTAATAGATTTAATATATTTTAATAGTTATTTATTAATCTAGTGGGGAATGAACGATATTGCCCACGAAAGCGTTTTTTCATTTGACAAATTATTATTTAACACAGTCATAAAGATTTTCTAAACTCAAAAAAAATAAATGGTTGCTATGTTAAAAATTTTTAATATGTTTTTTTTGAAAAACGTTCCCGTCGTCAAACTGTGTGCGCGTGTGTATTTTTAATGGAAGTTCCGGCTAGTTGTTTTGTGATTCCGCCTTCTATTGCTCTTGATGCCCAAGAGGCATGTTTGAATTTACTACCGCCAAAATCAAAAGATGCGTACAACAAAAAAAATTCCGATTAAGTATTACCAATATCGAAGACAATATATATTTTATATATATATATATATATATATATATACGTTTTAGTGTATATATATATATATATGTAATATATATATATATAATATATTTATATTATATATATATATATATATATATATACACTAAAACGTACGTCCCAGGCAAGTTTTGTGTGATTTAAAAGGGTTATCCTGTGAATGCAGTCGAATTGTACAGAAAATATCTGTCCTTATGTCCCTTTAACGTTGGCCATGCTAGATTGTTTGTAAAATACTCAGCAGAAAAGTGTACAAAACAGCCAGTGAGTATCAGCACCTTGTCAAAAAATTTAACAAAAATTGCATCATATTTAGAATAACCAAAACCGGGGCGTTTTACTGGCCACAGTATGCGCAGATCGTCCGCAACTTTACTGGCAAACTGTGGAGGTGATCTCTTAAGTTTGAAGAGATTTGGTGGCTGGAAATGATCTACTATAGCCAACGGCTTTATTAAGGATTGTGTTAGTAATAAATTTAAAATAGCCAAAAAATCGAAGGACTAGTGTTTCAAAAAGGACCTTCGACTTCATCTGCTGGAACTGACATGCAAATGACAAGGGATAAAATTACATCAGCTTCCACTTCATCTTCGAATAATAATTATTCGAATATGGAAATTGGTAACAATGGTTAAAATTAAATTAAATTTATAAACATTTTAACCTTGTTCATTAATTTTTTTCAATAATATGTAAGTAATAAAATTTCCATAAATTGTAAATTATTCTCTCACTCACTTTGTAATAGCGAACATTACAAATTTCAAATTACCATAGTAATACTTTAGTTGTTGAATAAAAATTCTTAAAAAAAAACAAAACAACTCAAAGTAAAAAGAGAATAGAAAAGATAAAAAACTTTTGAATTACTAAATTTATTAAATTATAAATTTAATTATAAATTTTATTATAATAAATTTACAAATATACAAACTTTAAAAACAACAAATTATCGTCATTCAGAAGATATAAAAAAAACTAAATAATAGAAATAAACAGGAGAATCTAAAAAATGTATAAAATCTTTTTGAAAAATATAAATAATTTAATATAAATAATTTTAAGATTCAAAAATTACAAAAAAACTAAATAGAAAATCTAACCAAGCTAAGAAAATCTAAAACAACTCAAAAATCTAAAAATTTTGAATTTGAACATTAAAAAATGTCTAGAATGTCAAGAATCTAGTGAAATTGAATTCCTAAATTTAGCTAAACTGAGTAATTTAAAGAGTCTAAAAATGTTAGAAAATCTAATGTCTAAATTATTAAAAAAAATAAAATAAAATAAAAAATATACAAAATTTAAAAACCACAAATTATCGCCACTCATAAAATATTGAAAAACTAAATAATAGAAATAAACAAGAGAATCCAAAAAAATGATAAAATCCAAACTTCTTGCAAAATCTAAATCATTTAACAATTATAATTTAGAAATTTAAAAATTACAAAAAATTTCAGAGAATCTAACCAAGCTGAGAAAATCTAAAAATTTAAAATACAAATTTTGAAAATATACAAATATAAATATATATATACAAATTACTAGAAAGATGCAAATATTCAAAAAACTTATGGATTCAAGACATCCAAACAAAAAATGTTTTAGGCAAAATAATAAAATAAAATAATATAATAAATTTAAAAAAACAAAAAAAAGTTTTATATTGTATTAAGAATGTAAATGATAGAACTAAATAATCTAAAAAATCAAAGATTCCCAAAAATCTAAATATTTCATTAACAATTTTAAATTTTTTACAGCAACTAGAAATTAAAGAATATAAAAAATTCAAACTATCCAAGGCATTTAGTCAGATCAAATAAAGAAACTATAATAAAATATGAAAATTCTAAAGAATATAGAAAATATAAAAAATGTATATAAATATATTCAGGATAACTTTAAGATTCTAAAGTACCATGTAAAAATCTTAAGAACTCAGTATCTAAGTATCTATTTAAGTATCTATCAGAGTATCTAAGTAGTTTAAGTAGTTTAAGATTGCAAAGGACTTAAAGAATCCAACGAAATTTAGTTATCCGAAAAAGTCTGAAGGCATAACAATAAAATAGTGATTAGCCCAAAATGACAATCTTTGTGTTGTCGACTAAATAAAGTTAACAAAAATTCGGTTTTAAAACTGACAAATAAAAAATGCGCCATCTATCGGTGTTCGAAAATTTGTTGACCGCAACAACGAAACGATAATTTGAATGAATTTTGAGCAAATCTGTCTTTTTTTTCTTCTCTAAATGAAATTTTCTCTTTCATTCGAAATGCGACAAGAAAGCGAAAAATCAGCCGTTTCCAGGTCCGTACCAATTACAAGTACGTCGCCGAGGTCAACGGTGCATGTTCCATAATAATGTGACGGTGTTTGGTACACAAAGTGTCCACTCATATTTGAATAATTCGTATGCTCGGAACGTCCTCCACAAAATATACAAACATAAATTACATACTACGGTGTCGGACGTGAATCACAATGCAGAATTTTCGAGCGTCATTTTTTCCACATCCATTCTATTTTATGTCGTTTCATATTATTTTCGTTGGACGCGTTGGCGGCTTTAAATTGCTGTTAACAGGGCCGGTGCGCAATGGAATTGCTTGACATTTTTTCTAATAAATGGGACATTAGCTAATGGCGTCGTGCAAGAATTTTAAGTCTAAGAACCACAAAGCTGAAAAATAATTCTTGGAAGCCGTGTGAGCTCAAGTGCGACACTGAAATATGAAAAATTATCGAAAAAAAATTGTTATTAAAAATGAAATATGATTTATGCACAGATCTTGGGACATCTCATTTGTTTTTCCGACGGTGTGAACAATTCTACGCCTCCGCGTGTCCTGAATCTCCCACGAATATTAGCTTTTATAACATTTGAACTTTCCACGTTTTCCAGAGATGGATCTCGAGACGTGAAGATCTCTATCACCGTTTCCTCGAAACTTGACTCTTATTTCGTCGTCACAAAAACGCTTTCATTCATGAAAAAAACCCAAATAAAAAAATAATATGATACGTGATAGTGTCCGCAATAAATACGAGCATATTTGCATAAACAAGTACGATGACAAATGATATTATGTTATGTGAGATGGGAAACGGCTGAAGGTGGGTGTGTAACGACTCGAAACTTGTCCGCTTACGCTTAATTATTGTCAACTTTAATTAATTGTAATGCGGCCGTTTGTTATATTCATTCGTGTCGACGCGATTTTCACCACATTAAGTTCGGTCGAGATTATCAAGCGGCTTTTAAAAGGATTATCAGGCTCGATTTTCAATTTGGTGAAGGTAACTGAAATTAAATTTATTTGTTTAGGTAATTAGTATTCAAGTTGGTCAAGGCTTTGTTTCAAAATCTTTTTGGGTACACGGAAAATTCAAATTATTTTTAAGTGCTTTCCAAATTTAGGTAACCTTTTGTGATTTATGTAATCTGTTTATATAAAAGAGTTTGTCTCCACTGACATCACCGTCAAATGGTTGGGGCTCACATGAAATTTGGAGAGCGTATTTTTTTGTAACGTTGCAACTGCACATTTGCATATTGAAAGCGAACGAACAAGTTTTGGTAAAAAAAATGCAGTCTAATTTTTGTATTTCATCAACGATAAGTATTATAAATAATCTCTTAATGTCTAGTTACATTAATTCTAAAAAATTAAATACCACGTGATCAGCAATGATTGAGTCTGTTGGCAACAATGAAAATTTGAAGGATGTTGGTATCTCCCTAACCTAAACGTATTTGCTGCTGTCACTTTTGTTTCCTGTTGTCACTTTTGACAGTGTTGACAAGTAAATTTGAATTTTTTTGTTTAAGAAGATCTATTCTTAAGTCTTTGGCCACTTTTTTTGCCTTTTTTATTTTTTTGTGTACTTGCTTTTTTTTCTTTCTTTATGAAAAATGCATATACCTAGGTTAATAGTTTTTGCATATGTAAGTCCCTTTTTACTTTTTTTGGAGTAATGTCACACTTCTTTTTACGAAAACGACATATACATATAAAAAATGTAGCAAATACTACAGCGGGGTCCGTCAATGTCTAGTCAATTTTGACAGCAACCAAGAGCTCTTCCTTGAATTGTGACATAAATATTAAAATTATGGCCTGGTGAACGATTTCTGGACAAGAAACACGCAAAATATATTCTGGAACTTATTAGTAATGTTTGATCCAGTCAAGTTGTTTCTGATTTAATCTACAAAACACGGCAAACCACTAAATGTCACTTAAAAAATCTTAAAATCTAAAAATATGAAAATTCTATATTATTTAAGAACTCAACTGAGATAAGAATTTTGAATTTTTTTTTTAAGATTACTTATAAAATTAGGAATTTGTAAATTAATTTGTAGTTTTGCCAGTAACTGAATTTTTCAAGATTTTTAATGTGTTTAAAATTATTTTCATTAAGTAATTATGAGTACGGTATTTTAAATTCTTAAATTTGTAGGAATTTTTATCACTCTTTTAATATATCAATTTTAATAGTTTTAAAATTTTTAAACTTTTTTTTTTGTAACCGTAAATATTTAGATTTAAAAAATAAATAACTAAAAACTTATACATTTTTTATTGTTTATTGTTTAAAATATACTTAATTATAATAATCTGAAGACATGGAATTTTAGGGTTTAGGTACGAATTTTCAAATTCCAGTCTCAAAATTTGTCCGAATTTTTACTTTTATAATTTTCTTTAATTTTTTTTTCTCTTAGAAAACTTTTAAAATCTTTATCATTGTTAGAACCCTCTTAAGGGGGGAAATAGGTGTAAGTGAACGTATATAACGGCGTATTTTACGAATTTTTTTTACACATAAGGAATAAATATATTTCATTTATATTATGGAATTGTGTTATGCATATGTTCAAGAGTATATTATGAAATTTTCAAACATTTTCCTCGAAAAATTTCGGAGAGGTCAGCTGCCGTGCATTGTAAGTCGCCATCCGGCTGGCTAATTTGTGTACATCCTGGAGGTCACAATTTTCATCCGAAATCAATTTTTCAAAAAAATCTATTTTCTTTATAAGTTTCTTCTATGTGAACCTCAATCCCCCCAAAAAATATCGAAAATTAATTTTTTTCTGAGAAATGTGGAAATTTAGTATGATTTTTTACCATTTTTTGCAATGAAAAAATTTGTAAAAATAAAGATATTGTTTATGTTTGAGGTTCACATAGAGCGTAATTATATAAAGCAACTATGTGCTGAGTTTGATAACGAATGATCAAAAACTGTAGGAGCTAGAGTGTACACAAATTCGAAAAAAGTGGTTCGAGAAAAACGCGTTTATTTATATACCTAAGGAAACGCTTGCGATAAAAGTCGGTGTGAAATTTAAAATTTTTCGCACTTCTAAAATTTTTTTTCCAACGAACAAAAAATTATCTTTGATGTGTTTTTTATCTTTAATATCTTCCACATAGATCTAGAGTGACTAGCTGCTCGACGGCTCCGTACTACATGCCACGCGCTCCAACTCTTCGACAGAGGGACATTCACTCTATCGCTTATAACTCTTAAACCGCATAAAATTTTGTTTTGAAATTTTGAAAATATATTTATGAATAGTTCTACGATCGATTTATGAAAAAAAAAATTAATTTTTTGAAGCTTCTACACCTATTTCCCCCTTTAATAATTATTTTTAAAAATTATCAAAAATCTTTTTGATTTCGAAGATTTTATATTTTGAGGTCAAAATTTTCAAGATTTTTTTGACAATTACAAGGTTTTCAAAAATTTGTTACTTTTACAACTTTTGAAAATTTTTCATTAAAATTACACAACTTATTGTTTTTTTTACATTTAGGTTTTTTATATTAAAACAGAAAAATAAGATTTTTAATATTTTAATATATTCTTATGAAAATAGCTGGATTTGAAAAATATAGAAAATTTAAAAATAAAAAAGTTCTAAGATAAAAGAATGAAATATTAATTTCATCTAACACAAATCCAGTGATTCAATTGCATCTTCTTTAAACCTGTTTGCATCTTTTGCAATAATTTTTTGCACGTTTGCATATATCCCACTTTTTGTTTTAAAAGAAAGAAAAAGTTAACATGAAATTATAAAAGCTTTTCACAGATGTGAGAAAATGGCGTTAGAATACCAGATTCGAAAAATTAGAACCAAAGTCATAATCTCAGAATCTAAACATCTTCAATGCGAAAAAGTGTAAAAAGTGGCAGACAAGAAGAAAACGACCTGGCAAAAAAAACTAAAACGAAATGGCTACAATGGAGGGGGAGGCCCCCTCAGCACACATCATTTTTTTTAAGCAAATATACTGTTTTTCAAAGCACTTTTTTAAAAGTTAAATTTTGAAGAAATTTACTCTGTTTTTCTGTTGGGCCACTTCAGCACATATAAATTTTTGTAAATTTCGCAGTTTGTATTAAAAAATAACTAAGTAAATCCAGAACGCTCAGTTGATAAAGTGTTCCCACGCTCTATATCCCAAAGTTGTTTTTATTAGCTGCTAATAAATTAAGTCCTTTCTTTTCGATGTTATTTAATATGTAGTACTGAGGAGATGAAATTAGTTGACAAGTCAAGTATATAGTAAATTGTAATATAAAATCAACCAAATCGTTTAGAAGTACAAGACAAGAATTTGAAAAATTTTAGTAAAAATATTTAATGTTCAAAAAGTTATAAACTACAATAAATTATCATTGCCTCTATCTTATTAATATTTACACGTAAAACATTACTGTCTGCCCCGAAATTAAATTTAAATATAATTTTCTAGAGAATGTTTCGGCACTGCTTGATTAGTTATTCATAAACAATCTTTACAATTTTCAAGTAAAAACTTATACAAGGTGGTCAAAACTTATATCGAAAATATATCATACTTTTATAAAAAGTTAACTTTACAACAGATACAAATAAGTTTTTGTTTGAATCATAACTTCAACTTCAACTTGAAGTTTTTTTACCGATTTCTCTGTGTCTAAATATAACGTGATCAACAATGGCTGAGTTTGTTGGCAACAATGAAAATTTAAAGGATGTTGGTATCTCCCTAACCTAAACGTATTTGCTGCTGTCACTTTTGTTTCCTGTTGTCACTTTTGACAGTGTGGACAAGTAAATTTGAATTTTGTTATAAAAGTTTTATTTTTGTAATAATTTATCATTTTTTACCTGGTTTTTCCTCTGGAACATGACATTTTTATTGGGATGGCGTATTTTCCCACCAGAGTTGAGGATGCTGTTAATGGTTGGCAGTATTCTTTCGAAGATGCGTACAACCAATTTCGGGGCATGTTCCCGGAAGAAGTTGTGATCTTGTCTATTTTTAAACAGCATTGCATGCGATTAGTCGGTCATTATCTAAAAACAGGTGGCGTAAAAAAGGCAAAACTCGTTGGCAGACCATCGACACTCACAGAAGAAGTAGTCGAAGACATTCGAAATAGAATGCATCAGAGTTCTCGAAAATCAGAGTAAAAACCATACTGAGTATGGCCATTTTCAACAGGATGCGGCAACAGCACACACAGCATCTAGCACAATGCAGTACTTGCGCCAGTTCTTTGGAGACAGAATAATAAGCAGCGGAATTTGGCCAAGTAGATCGCCGGATCTCACCCCATTGGATTGCTTTCTGTTTGAGCACCTCAAAAATAATTCAAAAAAATTACACACGCTGAGGAACTGCAAGCTACCATTAGCCAGGAAATCGCGAATATCACTCCTCAAATGTTAATTAATGTTTTTGAGAGCCTAAAAAAGAGTCAACATATGTTTGGATCACAATGGGGCGCAATTTGAGCAATACCTGTAGCGTATTTACGTTAATTTCCTTTTGTGTTCTTTGTTTATTTCATTCTTGTTTTTGTTTTTTCTAATATCTTTCATTAAAATCCTTTTTACATTTAATTAGATTCCCTGCCCCTATTTACCCGATTTACCTTAAAACATAACCTAATTTTTTTGACATTGTTATTTTAACGTTGTTTGATTTTAAAACACCAGGGTCGCCAATTGTGACGCGAAAAAACCTCCATATTTTCAATTGTTTTAATACCGACAGACTCAGTCATTGTTGATCACGCTGTATTAATACCCAAAATTCAGTGGGAAATACTCGCTTAAATAAAATGCTCCAATTTTATAAGAATCTGAAAAAAAAAACATCGTTGAGAGACAAAAATTTTGGGAAATTAAACCTCAACATTTTTTAGCTTTTTTAGGAAAGTGTTAAAAATTAAATTAAATTAAATAAATCAAATAAAAAAATGGTGTCAAATAAAACCCCGAAAATCTATAAACTTGACTTTGATTGAGGTGAAACTGCCGCTGAGTACTATTGCAATATTTTTATTAGGGCTTGAAGATTACTAAAAATGAATGAAAAATTAAATTTACTCCGTGAAGGAATAAAACTAAGTTTAGAGTTTTTGGGTTTTTCAAAAGTTACATTCCAAGAAGGTTTTTTCGAATTTCTGTGATTTTTAAAAGAATTTATGAAGATTAATAGGTCATTTTCAAAAAGTAACCAGATTTTTTGTATTTTTTTAGATTTTCATTATGACTGCATTTTTTAAAGGTCTGTGCAAATGTAAAAAAAAAGTGAAAAATTTTGGTGATTTTAATCATTCTGTTTTATATAACAGGTTATTTTAGGTCAAAAACAAAAAATGCTGGTTAAATTACAATTTTTTTTTAGTTTTTAGTGTTTTTTTTCTCATTTTCTTGTTTTTTTTCATTCCACCATTAAATAATTTTTTTTAATTTTAAAAATATTCACAGTTTTTAAATCTACAAAGTTTAAACTTTTTCCATTTTGTGGTTTTTCAAAATTTCAAGATTGTTTATAAATTTCAGGAACTGTGCTTTCTAGAGACTTTTAGGATTTTAAAAACACACCTCACATGTTATTTTATTAAATTTATTTGTAATTAAATTTTTGCTGTCAATTATTATTTTTAAATTATTTTAAAATTTAGTATGTCTTTTAATATCAGATTTAAAGTTAAACTTTAACAATTTTTAGCTTTTTGTTATTTTACTTACAACCAATAAACTAAAATTTGTTCAAATTCTTAAAGTGTATAAAAATTTTTCAGAAAATTGATGAATTTGAAAACCTAAAAATTTATGAAACTGATAAAGCTTGGAAAAAAGTTTATAATCTCAACAGAATTTTTTTAAAAAGCTCGTAAAATATTACTACCTAACATTGAGATATAACGTTTAGATTTTTTGAATCTATAACGTTTCGAAAAATTATATTTTATAAGAAATTCCTACAACTTTGAAAATATACAAGATTGGAAAATAAACTTGTCAACCTGAGTTTATTTTCAAAAACATTTAAGAGTTTGAAAAACATTAGTCCCTGACATACAAAAAATAATTCACAGGAAATTTATCTAATTTTAAAAATACACAAAATTAAAAGAAAACGTGTAGAGAAAAATGCAAAGATGATAAAAATTACCAAAATTTCCTGAAATGCTTTCAGTTTGTATATTAAATATTTTAAAATTTAGACAATTCTTTTAAAGATCTAAAATTATTTTTAAAAAATTAAAAATTTTAAATCTATGAAATACTAAAAATATTGTTGATTATCAAAAGTTCTAAAAATGCAGTAAACTCAAAAATTAATTTTTTAAAACTTTTAAAATTCAGAGAAATATTTTAGGTAATGCGTGTTGCTTAAAGCTTTTTGAAGAGCGATTTTTTAGAGGCTTGTTACATACAGTAAATTTAATTTTTTATGTAAATGATATTGTTGTGAACCGTGGGAACCTATAAAAGTTTTAAGAAAGATTGAAAACATTTAAAATAATATTTAAAATATTTTTTAGGAAATTTTTGTATTCCTAGAATTCTTTGTACTTTTTAAATTCTTTAGATTTTTTAAAATCTTTAAAGTTTTTGATTTTTTAGGTTCTTTACATTTCTTGAATTCTTGGATCTTTTTGAATTTTTTTCATTTTTTAGAGTTTGAATTTGTGTGGATTTTTGGATGCTTTGGATTCTTTGTATTTTTTATAGTTTTATATTTTTTAGATTCTTTAGATTTTTTGGATTTTTTGAATTCTTTAGATTGTTTAAGCACTTTAGATTCTTCGGATTGTTTGACTTTTCAGGACTTTTTGTATTCGTTGAATTCTCCAATTTTTTTCGGATTCGTTGCATTTTTTGGATTTTTTGAATTTTTTGAATTCTTTGGATTTTTTGTATTTTCTGAATTCTTTAAAGTTTTTAAATTTTTGAGTTCTTTGACTTCTTTGGATTTCCTAGACTTTTTAAAAGTCTTAGATATTAAATTTTTTAGATTTTTTGTATTATTTAAACACTTTTTTTGAATTTTTTGAATTTTTTGAATTCTTTGGATTCTTTGGATTTTCTGGATTCTTTAAAGTTTTTAGATTTTTGAATTCTTTGACTTCTTTGGATTTCCTAAACTTTTTAAAAGTCTTAGATATTAAATTTTTTGGATTTTTTGTATTATTTAAACACTTTTTTTAAATTTTTTGAATTTTTTGAATTTTTTGGATTCTTTGGATTTTCTGGATTCTTTAAAGTTTTTAGATTTTTAAATTCTTTGAATTCTTTGGATTTTCTAGACTTTTTAAAAGTCTTAGATATATTAAATTTTTTAGATTTTTTGTATTATTTAAACACTTTTTTTGAATTTTTTGAATTTTTTGAATTCTTTGGATTCTTTGGATTTTCTGTATTCTTTAAAGTTTTTAGATTTTTGAATTCTTTGAATTCTTTGATTTTTTTTGATTTTTTGATTGTTTGAATTTTTTAGACCATTTGGATTCCTTGGCTTTTTTGCTTTTTTTTTGAACCACTTAGATTTTTTTGGATGCTCACTGTTTGAATAGGCAGCTGAGAAAAAAGATTTTTCCATTTAAAATAACTGCTAAAAGGTCAATAATTAAAGATTATACTTACTATTAAAATTTTTTGTTTAACTACCGGAAAATACCAGTGCCACTCTGTATATGTGAAAACAATTTTTAATTATAGTGTCTGATACTATTTAAGTATGAGCAAAATAAATTTTGTTAAATCTCATCAATGAAAATTTGGAACACTTTGTATACTTAAACTTAAATTTTGTAAAATTCTCATCCATGGATATTTGGAACACTCTGTATACTTAAACCTTAACTTTTTTTTTCAGATTTCGCCCGGTGGACGCGTCGCTGCAAATCTGTCCCAAAGGGGAGCACACCCACCCACACCTTCTAATTTATGATCCGTTCTAAACCTGACAGAATTTCTATATCTGTGAGGGTTGAAATGTCACAACGATCGAATCTATGTTGGTCATTAGAGGGACGTCCTTAACGACGGTCGTTAGGATGCACTTAACGACGCATGACCACTGTTAGCAAACAATGCACATAACATACGTAATCAAATACGGGACAACAATACAACATTGTCCTATCCTCTGGACAATGGAGCGAAGCGGATCAGTGGCGGAGAGATTTAGGAGTTTGAATAATGTTTGATTAATTTTTGGAGTGTTGTGTCAAGTGTAACAATTTTTCTTTGATTTTGTTAAAAATTGGCGGCTATCGAACGTGCAGTTAGTGATTTAAGTTAATATCAGATTTGTAGAAAAATTCAGGTCAAGTTCTCAAGACTGTTTAGTTTTTTTTGAAAAACAAGCTCCGATTGTAAAAAGCTGAAATATAGTAATAAAATACATTATTGATTGATTTTTTTAAATTGTCAGCTGTTTTTATCGACCTTTTTCTAAATGACTATTACCTTAATAATTTTTTCTCATTTTTGCTATAATTTATTATCTTCATCTCACCATCCGCAGCTTATTTCAACAGCTGTCGTTTAGAAAGGACGAAAAATCAGTGATGTCACAAAAAAAAATTTTTCGTTAATTTTTCACCTACAGAAGCAAGCAATTTTGATAACTGCTCAACGACGACAAATGTCATTAAAAAGGTAAAAATAAATTGTAACTGGCAATGTCAGTAATTAGTGTCATGCATAGGTTAAGATCAGTTCATAACAGAATAATTTCCAACGTGTCAAAAAATGACATTGACGACCCAAATTTATTGTACATAATTTCAGCGGTAATAATTTCGTGAATAAAAATGACAGAAGTTTGGAAACGAATTTAGTCATAAAGTTGATCATTAAATTTGAAAAGAGAGTAAGCTCACTTAAATTTAATGAGTGGTTATGAAAATATGAGCATTAACTCAGGGACATAAAATTCTTGTTTTCTTTTGTAATCGTTATAATTTCATAATTAACATTTTCAGAAAATCGAAGTAGCAGTTATAAAATCAATCAGTATTTTCAATTACGGTAAGATCTTTGAATTTGAATGAATAGTTTTGAAAACATGAACCTAAGTGAAGAAGTTTAGATACTTTATAATTTTCAAACTAACTTATAAAATCAATATTTTTTTTGTTTTTATATCGATATCGATGGAACGAAGTTTTCGGAGTTATACTTTTATAATCTCTAAACTCTTGGTTGTTTTTTTTTGTCTAATTAATTTCAACAAATTATGTTTATTCTTCATTTATCGTGTTTATCGTTTCTGTCAAAATCTCTTCGCGTTCTGGCGTTCTTCCTGTCTTTAATTTTTAAATCGTTTTCTTAGGTCCAATGTCGTTATTGCTTTGTTCGTGTATTTTCTATGCACAAATTTATCTTCTTCTGTTTTTTCAACTTGATTTTTTTTATCTTTCAGGCTGTGGAATTTTTGTTTGTTTGGTAATATTTTGTTTTTTTTTTCATCCTTAAGTTCTTTAAGGTATTCTGTGCAAAACTTAGCCTAACCATATTTATTTAAAATTTTCTAGAAAAATGATTTTTATTGTAGTTTTGTATTAATTGTCTTCCATATCCTTTCTAGGATTTTTCTTTACTTTCTTTACTATATCGTTTATTGTTTCTTTTCTTTGTACATTTTGTAGTCTTGTTAAGTTTTATTTGAAGCAACTTTTTTCAGTTTTATTGTTATATTTTTATTTTTGTTTATTACCTATTTTATTATTTTAGCGCGTTTCTTAAGACGCCTTCTTAAGTATAAAATTAAGTATTTTTTGTTTTTTTTTTATTTTTTGTTTCTGTGTTTTTGGTATTTGTTTTAGTTTTTTCGCATTAAACTCGTTCTTGTTTATTTTTTTTTATTTTATGCGAGTTTTGATAATGTTTGCAAATTTTGAAACACTTCATAGATAAATTAAATCTTTAAAATATTGGGAAGATTTAGAAGAAAATATAAGAATACAAGAAACGCAAAGAGAATAATTTTTTTATTAAAAAATAATTTAAACGTGTAAATAGTTTATTTAGAGGATTCAGAGAATGTAGGATTCTAATACATATTAATTATTGACAAGAAGAAATTGAATTATTCAGTAAATCAAAAAGACTAAGAATACTAGAAATACTATAAAATACTAGTACTTACTAGAAGCTAAAAATGTTGTAATTGATGCAAAGATTTGAATCCTGTTTTTAAAACTTAAAAATACAAAAAATCTAAAGAACAGAAAATTTGGAGAGTAAAAGTTCAAAGATTTTAAAATATCCAAAAGTGTCAAATGAGACAAAAATTCAAAAAATTTTCAAAAAAATCCACAAAACGATAAACTTTAATATCTACAACTTTAAACTGGTAACAAAAATTCAAAAATAAAAATTTTAAAGATAAGAATATATAAGATATAGATAATATCAAAAATCTAGAATTTAACAAATTGTTTCAAAAACTGAAACAAAAACAAATTAAAAAAAACGGTGATAGGTTGAAGAATTTAAAAAATTCTAAAAATTTAAATAATTCAAAACAAATTACAGATTTCAAAAATGTTATTTGATATATTTCCATATTTTGAAAAAAAATAATATATACCTACACCAAATGTGGTTATATTTTTTTAATTTTATTATAATTTTTGGCTTTTTATTGAAAATCATAAATTATAGTTACAAAATTAATTTTTAGACTCTTTTAAAATAACAATTTTTGAAAGCGGCATATTTTAGACTATAACAATGTAGAAACGACGTATTTTGACAAATACTTTTCCATATAAAAATAAATTTAAATATATCTTTCTTAAATTCAAAAGTTTTTTATTTTAATTTTTGCTCCTTTTAGATTTTATATTTCTTGTGATTCAAAATACGAACATTTTGGTTAATAAAACTATCAAAAATTACAGTTACAGTTACAGTTTTTTGTTTTAAAAACACAATTTATAAATTCATTAACTTTTATATTTACTGTAAATTTTTAATATTTTAACAAATATTATCATTACCTACGTAATATTATTACTGTTACCTACAAGAAGCAAAATTTTCAGTTTTTTGATTTTGAGACACGAATTTAACTTTTTCAAAGCTTTAATCAAATTTCTTCATTTGTTTTTTTTTTTGGTATCATTTGTTCTCGAGTAGGTTACAGTAAGTTTTCAGAAACTAAATCAAAATAAATTTAAATAATTACTTAGTATGAAAAATTTTAAATTTGACTTTTGTTTGACGAAACTGTAAATTTTCTTACGGCAGTTTTTTGTTTTATGTTGTGTGATTAAATTTATCTAAAAACTTCAAACTGGAAAATGGTGTTTCAATAGTCCAGGACCGTACTCAACTTAATTATTTAAAATGAAATGCTATTTTTTCACATATTCTGATTTGCTAGATTAAATGCTTTAAATGTATATTTTGTTTTTAAATTTTGATTGCAAGGTTGCCAACTTTTTCAAATTTTTTTTCAAAATTTTGAAAATGCGTGTGTTCAACTAAGGCGCTTTTTAGCATTATTATTATTAGCAATTGATTACTGAAATTTGGTAAAAAGCTAAAAAATCAGCTGCCATACAGTGTGTTCACTAACTTGTTTGTGCAACATTTAAACAGCTACAAATTTGTTTTTTTCCTTTTAATGGAACACTCTATATCTTTTTGTATCACAGGTTCTTCTTTTTATAGTCTTCTAATTTTGTTAAGTATAGGGTGTACCTAAAACTTATACTTTTTGAGATTTTGAAATATGTGATAGGAATGTGATATGCAAAATCGACCGATATCGCACTAATGACTCACCCTGTATATATATATAAAAAAAAACATTTATTATATTTCGATTCAAACAAAACTTTTTTCTATTCTTACACTTTTTTTTTACTTTATAAAAAAATAATAATAAAATTACTTTACAGCTTTTCATTGTTTGCTTATGCTTATAATTTTAATCAACAAAAATAGTGAAATAGTTTTAGAGTAGTTTTTCTAAAAGTTCTTTTACAATATTCTAAAAAAATTTACATATTTTTTTTGCTACGCCATTCTTAAATTTAATTTCTTTAGTATGAAAATGTTTAATTTTTTAGCTTTAGTTAGCAGAGCTTCTCTTAATTATATTTTTTACACAAATAATTTTGAAGAAAAATTTTATTGTTAAATTTTTTTGAAACATTTTGAAACCGTTTTAGTCATGTCAATACTTTGATTTTTCTGACATTCTTGCATTGTCAGCTATTGGGAATTTACGTATATATTCTTCAGTTTTTGTTTTTGACATTTGAACATTCAAAATTTTTTGTTTTTTAATTTTTTGTAAAAATTTTGGTTTGAATTGCAGTTACAGTTTTAAAGATTTTAATGGTGTTATTTAAAATTGCAGTCGGAATGAGGTACACCCAAAAAAAGCGGTAATTTGAATTTTTGTCACATTTTATTACATAGTCAAATGTAAATTTCTAATAAAGTAATTCGTTTGTTAAAACGTGGTCAGCTGATAACAAATAATTCAGTAATAAAATCCCGAATGCACATTGCACATTCGCTCTGAACGCAATTCTCCACTGAAATTGGTCGAAATTGTGTTAAACCGATTAGTTTAGGGAATTCGATGATATTGATTATGCCCAATGGCGTGCGTCCATCCATTCATCCATCGATCCTTAATTGAAATTACCGCTCGACCACCATCCGACGTTTCGTTATTATTCCGGTCATTTTCGGTCGCGGTTGCTTGTTTATTTATATAAATCGTAACGAAGATAACACGATTCTCGACACTTTTAATCCCGTCACGTCCAAAAGATGAAAGCAACCGATCCACGAAATCTTATTAAAAATCTAAATGCAACACCTAGCACCGTAAACAAGACGATAAAGTCACGTGGGAAGAGTCTTGGAGCGAAATGTTCGTGGTTAGAATTTCACTTTTTTTGCGAAAATATTGTTGGGACTTTCTGTTTAATGATACTCGTAAAAAATTAATTTTACTTACATAATTTTCCCAAGAGAACATCTCTTATCTTTTACAATCCTGTTCGATGTTTGTTCGCGTGATCAGCTCCGATCCATCGATCATATTATCTAATTGGCCTTGTGCTTACCGACAAAGACTTGCCGGCCAATGCACAAAGACGATTCGCACCCGAACATTACTTCTGCATTCCATCGTCGACACAAATTCTTTACTTCGAGTTTTAATCAACCGAAGGATTAAAGTGTGTGGGCCGGCCACAGAAATCATTAATTTATGACGTATTAAAGTGGCGAAAGATTAAGAACTCCAGGAATTTTAACTATAGCAAGGGTGAGAGCGGAAAATTAAATATTATTTACCCAACGTGTTCACTTTGATCGCCTTATTTATATAATACTAGACATGAAATGGTTGCTGTTGTTTGAATGCTAAGTAGATTTTTATATTGTAGTTTATTTGTTTATATTATATAGTTATATATATATATATATAGTTGTTTATATTGTAGTGTAGTTTATCATAAATTATGAAGGACAGAAAGTCTATTAGCGTGTAGCATCCTGTATAAATTTTTTATTTTTGGAATCATTAGAAGAAACAGTCATTTTTTTATATTATACTGTGCGATCGAACAAAATCTATCGAATTTGATATTTTTTTACTATTACGAGATGTTACTTGTGTATGATAGCATCAACTTATATTATTGCCATACGAAAGAGCAAAGATTTTTTAGCTTCTTACCAAATTTCAGTAATCAATTGCTAGTAATAATAATAATGATGTTAAAAAGTACCTTAACTGAATAAACACATTTTCAAAATTTTGAAAAAAAATTAAAAAAGTTGGCAATCTTGCAGTCAAAATTTAAAAACAAAATATACATTTGAAGCATTTAATCTAACAAACTAAAATATGTGAAAAAAAGCGTTCCATTTATAAAAATTAAGTTTGAGTACGGTCCTGGACTATTGAATCACCCCGTACAGGATAAAATATTATTAGAATATGGATATCTTTGCTTCATGAAAAGTCTCATATTATGAATGCGAAAGGCAAAATCAACGGATATCACAATAATGACTCACCCTGTATATATTTTTTATATAATAATGAAACTAGATGCCAAATCTAAAATAAAATATAGTAAAATACATTAACAAGAAGATAAAATTTGCTCAAAATAATTTTTTTTTAAATCACGATAAATTTTTAAATTTCATGTACAAAAATCAAAAAATGTTATCAACTCGAGGAATTTTAACTATAGCAAGGGTGAGAGCGGAAAACTAAATATTATTTACCCAACGTGTCCACTTTGATCGCCTTATTTATATGATACTAGACATGTCAATTTTTCGAAATGGTTGCTGTTGTTTGAATGCTAAGTAGATTTTTATATTGTAGTTTATTTGTTTATATTATACAGTTATATATATATATATATATATACATATATATATATATATATATAGTTGTTTATATTGTAGTGTAGTTTATCATAAATTATGAAAGACAGAAAGTCTATTAGCGTGTAGCATCCTGTATAATTTTTTTATTTTTGGAATCATTAGACGGAACTGTCATTTTTTTATATTATACTGTACGATCGAACAAAATCTATCGAATTTGATATTTTTTTACTATTACGAGATGTCACTAGTGTATGATATGACTTATATTACTGCCATACGAAAGAGCAAAGATCTTTTAGCTTCTTACCAAATTTCAGTAATCAGTTGCTAGTAATAATAATAATGCTAAACTTAACTGAACAAACACATTTTCAAAATTTTGAAAAAAAAAAAAAAGTTGGCAATCTTGCAGTCAAAATTTAAAAACAAAATATACATTTAAAGCATTTAATCTAACAAACTAAAATATGTGAAAAAAAGCGTTCCATTTATAACAATTAAGTTTGAGTACGGTCCTGGACTATTAAATCACCCCGTATAGGATAAAATATTATTAAAATATGGACATCTTTGCTTCATGAAAAGTCTCATATTATGAATGCGAAAGGCAAAATCAACGGATATCACAATAATGACTCACCCTGTATATATTTTTTATATAATAATGAAACTAGATGCCAAATCTAAAATAAAATATAGTAAAATACATTAACAAGAAGATAAAATTTGCTCAAAATAATTTTTTTTTAAATCACGATAAATTTTTAAATTTCATGTACAAAAATCAAACAATGTTATCAAGTCGAGGAATTTTAACTATAGCAAGGGTGAGAGCGGAAAATTAAATATTAGTTACCCAACGTATCCACTTTGATCGCCTTATTTATATGATACTAGACAAGTCAATTTTTCGAAATGGTTGCTGTTGTTTGAATGCTAAGTAGATTTTTAAATTCGAGGTGTAGTTTATCATAAATTATGAAGGACATAAAGTCTATTAGCGTGAAGGATCCTGTGTAAAATTTTTATTTTTGGAATCATTAGACGGAACTGTCATTTTTTTATATTATACTGTGCGATCGAACAAAATCTATCGAATTTGATATTTTTTTACTATTACGAGATGTTACTTGTGTATGATAGCATCAACTTATATTATTGCCATACGAAAGAGCAAAGATTTTTTAGCTTCTTACCAAATTTCAGTAATCAATTGCTAGTAATAATAATAATGATGTTAAAAAGTACCTTAACTGAACAAACACATTTTCAAAATTTTGAAAAAAATTTAAAAAAGTTGGCAATCTTGCAGTCAAAATTTAAAAACAAAATATACATTGAAAGCATTTAATCAAACAAACTAAAATATGTGAAAAAAAGCGTTCCATTTATAACAATTAAGTTTGAGTACGGTCCTGGACTATTGAAACACCCTGTATAAGATAAAATATTATTAGAATATGGATATCTTTGCTTCATGAAAAGTCTCATATTATGAATGCGAAAGGCAAAATCAACGGATATCACAATAATGACTCACCCTGTATATATTTTTTATATAATAATGAAACTAGCTGCCAAATCTAAAATAAAATATAGTAAAATACATTAACAAGAAGATAAAATTTGTTCAAAATTTTTTTTTTAAATCACGATAAATTTTTAAATTTCATGTACAAAAATCAAAAAATGTTATCAACTCGAGGAATTTTAACTATAGCAAGGGTGAGAGCGGAAAACTAAATATTATTTACCCAACGTGTCCACTTTGATCGTCTTATTTATATGATACTAGACATGTCAAATTTTCGAAATGGTTGCTGTTGTTTGAATGCTTAGTAGATTTTTATATTCAAGGTGTAGTTTATTATAAATTATGAAAGACAGAAAGTCTATTAGCGTGTAGCATCCTGTATAAATTTTTTATTTTTGGAGTCATTAGACGGAACTGTCATTTTTTTATATTATACTGTGCGATCGAACAAAATCTATCGAATTTGATATTTTTTTACTATTACGAGATGTCACTAGTGTATGATAGCATCAACTTATATTACTGCCATACGAAAGAGCAAAGATTTTTTAGCTTCTTACCAAATTTCAGTAATCAATTGCTAGTAATAATAATAATAATGTTAAAAAGTACCTTAATTGAACAAACACATTTTCAAAATTTTGAAACAAATTTAAAAAAGTTGGCAATCTTGCAGTCAAAATTTAAAAACAAAATATACATTTAAAGCATTTAATCTAACAAACTAAAATATGTGAAAAAAAGCTTTTCATTTATAACAATTAAGTTTGAGTACGGTCCTGGACTATTGAATCACCCTGTATAGGATAAAATATTATTAGAATATGGACATCTTTGCTTCGTGAAAAGTCTCATATTATGAATGCGAAAGGCAAAATCAACGGATATCACAACAATGACTCACCCTGTATATATTATTTATATATAATAATGAAACTAGCTGCCAAATCTAAAATAAAATATAGTAAAATACATTAACAAGAAGATAAAATTTGTTCAAAATGATTTTTTTTAAAGCGCGATAAATTTTTAAATTTCATGTACAAGAATCAAAAAATGTTATCAACTCGAGGAATTTTAACTATAGCAAGGGTGAAAGCGAAACATTTAATATTATTTACCCAACGTGTCCACTTTGATCGTCTTATTTATATGATACTAGACATGTCAAATTTTCGAAATGGTTGCTGTTGTTTGAATGCTTAGTAGATTTTTATATTTAACGTGTAGTTTATCATAAATTATGAAGAACAGAAAGTCTATTAGCGTGGTAGCATCCTGTATAAAATTTTTATTTTTGGAATCATTAGACGGAACTGTCATTTTTTTATATTATACTGTGCGATCGAACAAAATCTATCGAATTTGATATTTTTTTACTATTACGAGATGTCACTAGTGTATGATAGCATCAACTTATATTACTGCCATACGAAAGAGCAAAGATCTGTCGGGTTTGACATTTTTTTACTGTTACGAGATGTCACTAGTGACATGTTTGCATATAAATTGATGTTTAACCTAAAACTCTCAAAAAAACTTCGACTTGATTTTTTCCACCACGTGGTATTTTACAGATCTACGTATTTTTGCTTTTTAAATTTTAGATTTAATTTTTTTCGGTTAATAAGAACTTTTCAACTGCAAATTTTTAACTTTTTTTTTTCGTTGTGCTATCTTTATTTCTCTCCTCTGTTTCTATTTCGATTTTCAAATTCTATTTCCTCATTTACTATATAAATTGTTAGTTTATTTTTTTTAGGTTTTAGATTTTACAATTTTTTTCAATTCTTTGTGTTCTTTCGACGTTTTGCATGCTGACAGATTCCTTCTTCTTCACAGTTCTCAAATGCTTTTTGGAATGTTTGTATTGTTATTTTTTTTTTATTCTTTAGTAGTTTTGGTTCCTAAATACTTCACATTTTTCCAATTCTTTTAATTTTCTATATTTCCTACATTGTTTATTATAGTATATTATTTATACTTTTAATTTTATCTATTTTTTCGATTTACATTTTTTTTTAATTGTTTCATTTTTTTTGCTTGCTTAAAGGTTATTTAGATTTTCTATAATAAATTTTCAATTACGATTAGAAATTTTTATTTCATTAGGTTTTTTATTTTTTTTAGTTGTTTATGTTTTTTAAATTCTTAGATTTAAAAACTATTTATATTTTTTATATTGTATAAAGTGTTCAGTTTTTTTCAATTCTCTAGACTGTAGACCATTTTTTGAATCATTTTGTTTTTGTTTTGTTTTTAGATTTTTTACACATTCTAAAATTATTCTTTTTTTAATTTTTCATTTTCGTTGTGCTATCCTTATTTTTCTCTTGTATTTCTAATTTAATTTTTAAGTTCTAATTTCGTTTTTACACAAATTTTTGCTTGTAATTTTGATGTGTTAACATACTTTTTTCCAGCTTTTGGTACATTGTTAAAGAGGTTGAAGTCTTAATTTTTTCGATTCATAATGTACACGATTTAATTATTTTTTTGGTAATTTTTTAGAGTTTTTGTCTTTAAACGTTTTTATTTTTTTAACATTTAAGAAATATTTAAATTTCTTTACTACAATTATTATAATATATTTTTTAAGTTATTCTATTTCTATTCTTTTATATCTTTTAGATTATTCTATTTCTTTAGATTTCTCACTCGTTTCTAATTGTATTTTCAATTTATTATATTTTTCAAATTTTTCAGATTATGATTAGTATTATTGAGTTTTGGTACTATATAAATTGTTAGTTTATTGTTTTTTAGATTTTAAATATTGCACATTTTTTCAATTTTTTGTGGTCGTTCTTTGACGTCTTGCAAGCTAATAGATTCCTTCATTTTTACAGTTCTCATTTTCTATTCTTTTGTGGTTTTAGATTCTAAATATTTCAAATTTTACCATTTCTTTTAATTTTTTATATTTCTTACATAGTTAGTTTTTCAGATTCTTTGTAATTCTTCAACTTTTTGAATTGTTTCTACTCTTTGTTATTCGTTTTTTTTTTGCTGGAGTATTTGTACTTTTAATTTTTTATAGAATTTTAAAATTTTTTAGACTTTTCTTGCTTGCTCGTAGATTATTTAGATTTTTTATGGCAGATCTAGAAATTTTGAATTATTTTGTTTTATGCATTTCTTACATATTTAAAAAAATGAGATACCTTTTTTTTTGATTTTTTACTTCATTTTCGTTATGCTATTCTTATTTCTCTTTTCTATTCCTACATTGATTTTCAAATTTTAGTTCCTCATTTACACAAATTTTTGTTTGTTATTTGATGTTTTCATATACTTTTTTCCAGCTTTTGACACATTCTTAAAGAGGTTAAAGTTTTAATTTTTTCGATTTATAGTGTACACGATTTTAATTTTTTTTTGGTTATTTTATAAACTTTTAGTTTTTAAACTTTTTCAATTTTTTTAACATATAAGAAATATTTAAATTTCTTTACTACAATTGTTTTAATGGTTTTTATGACTTTTTTTGTTAATCTTAACTTAAATCTAGATTGTTAGTTTTTTTTTGTATTTTCAAACTGTTTAAAATCTCTGAATCTGTTGCAATGCCTCTCTCTATTCTTTTATACCTTTTAGATTATTCTATTTCTCACTCTTTTGTAATTGTATTTTCGATTAATTATATTCTTCAAATTTTTCAGATTATTGTTAGTCTTATTGAGTTTTGGTACTATATAAATTGTTAGTTTATTATTTATTTTTTTAGGTTTTAGATTTTACACATTTTGTCAATTTTTTGTGTTTAAAAAATTTCTATTTTTTTGAAGTTTTGCATTCTTAATATTTCAAATTTTACCATTTCTTTTAATTTTCTATATTTCTTATATTTTTTTAGGTTCTTCGTAATTCTTCAACT
Source organism: Cynaeus angustus (assembly GCA_030157275.1). Lineage (NCBI taxonomy): Eukaryota > Metazoa > Arthropoda > Insecta > Coleoptera > Tenebrionidae > Cynaeus > Cynaeus angustus. Next base: position 14,423,833 of record CM058065.1, read on the forward strand.
TTTTGAATCGTTTTTACTCGTTGTTATTCGTTTTTTTTTTGTTTGGTAGAGTATTTTTACTTAATTTTTTTTTTTTGAATTTTCAAAATTTATTAGAATTTTTTTGCTAGCTTACACATTTGAAAAAATATTGTTTTTTTTTTTAATTTTTACATTTACACTTTTTTATATATTCTCTTAATTATTACTATTATTAATACTAATAAATAACTTTATTTTTCGAATTCTTTTTTAAATTCTATACATGCTTAGATTTTTATTAATTCTATTAATTCTCTTAGTTTTTAGAATTTAAATTCTGCTTGCTTTTTTAAAATCTTTAGTTTTTTCAAAAAGTTTTTTTTTAATTTTTAAATGTTGGCAATTCCGTATCCGCTGCAACTTTTTGATTCTTTGTTTTTTCTTCTTTCGTTAGAATATTTATATTTTTAACAATTTCTGCTTTTTTAAAATTTCTGGATTACCAAAATTTTCTTGCATTGTCCACATTTTCGTACAATTTCTAGACATTTTTAATTTTCTAAGCTTAGTTGATTTTTATGTGTGAATTTTTTTTCTAAAAACAAAACAAACTTTATTTTACTTGCTTTTTTAATCTTTTAGATCAAGGCTGCTCAACTTAGAGCTCAAGGACTAAAATTAAAACCTTGGACCTTTTTTTGCCTGGTCATTAGAAACATGTCACCTTGGACATCACATAACTCAAGTTGTAGGTCAGGTGGTTGGTCTTCGATTGTAGCTCCAAGACGTTTTTTATAAAACAGTAGATTACTTTTTAGACTTTCAATGACCTCGAATCTTGTATTGAATTTATAAATCACTTTTTGGATTTGAGAACTGCATCTTAAAAAAATCGTTATCTTTGATTTCGTCAGCTATCTGAGGAAAAAATGAATCAAGTTTTTATTTGAATACTTTTAGCTTATTACAAATCTGATACTGTTCGGTTTTTTCTTTGAAGATTCTAGTTGAAAAAGTTAAGATGATTAGTCATGTCTGTTAGAAAAACTAATTGAACTAAAAATTCTGGATCTTCAAAGTTCAGTGATGTCAGATAGCACATCTTTATTGAGGAATGCAGGGATTTCCTTTCTCATTGCAAAAAATCGTTCCTTTCCTGCACTTAACCACCTTTCATGGTTGTATAATGGCAAGTCTCCATATTTGGCGTCTGTTCCTGCAATCCCGTAGGAATCAATACACTTGGGCAAATCCCGAGAAAAATTGCGAGCTGCTTGAAGCTGACCAGCTCACGGGGCACTCCTCCTGGAGAACGTCTGTCACAATTTTGGCGGATAGTGGTGCCGAATTTAGAACAGGGCGGTTGAAAAAATGAGGAATAGGTGGCAGATTCCATAGAAGATAAAAATAAAATTATTCTAACACTTGGATCAATTGAAATTGCCCGAACATTTAAACCATCAGCTGGAAATTTTTACTTTGGTTCTACCTAAGGTGTACCATTTTGTTGCTATGACAATTTTAAGTTTGCAGTACGACTGCCGTAGAACAAATGCTTTTAAGTTTCATAAAACATTTATGTAACTTTTTCAAATTTTCATATTAATTTAATTTTTTTACAAATAAAATGAAATTTGATAAATTAGAGAATATTGTGACATTTGTGAATCTTTTAATTTCAAAGCTGTCAATTTAAACTTGAATTAAGTAGACTTAACATAATTGTCATTTTTCCAATGTGAAATTGCAAAGTTAATGTTACAAGAGGAATTCAAGAATTACCTGTGCTATACTAGAATACGGCAAATTTTAGAAAACGTCACAGTTAATTTCCTGTCGATGAAAATTTTCTGAATTTGGCTTACAACTGCAATTTTAAACTAATATTTGACATTTCATCCGATGCGTGTAACCAAAAAAAATTTCTAGATTTTGAGTTTGATAATGGCTCATTAACGTATTCAAACGAGTGCGTTAACAGCTAAGTTACATAGCAAACTAGAAAAATTAATTTTAAAATTTTATATGCTTTAAAATTTTTTACATTTACACCATTCAATGAATTTTAAAATTTTCCAGGATTTATAATTTTTTGAAATTTATTAGTTTTTTGAATTTTTTATATTTCTTAAACTTTTTATTCTGTTTTCTATTAATTAAATTCTAAAAATTCTATTTTATTCTATTTTATTTATTTTTTTCTATATGTTTTTTAGATTTCTTGTACCACTAGCAATTCTATGTATTCTAGTTCTTCTTAGAATGTTTACTTTTATATTTTATTCTATGATTTTTTAAATTTTGTAGATTTTTGGTGGTTCTTAGATTTTCTATTTTTCAGAACGTTTTTATCTTTGCTTTTTTTTAATTGTTAGTTTTTTATTGCGATTTTTTTTTAATGATCATTTTTGCTATTTGTCATTTTTTTGATTTTTGAACGTTAATTTTTTTAAATTCTTTTCATTTTTTAACTTTAGTGTATCTTCTATATATTCACCGTCTCAACATAGTTAATTTTAACATCCAGAATTGATCGAAACACATCCGCGTTCAGCAGACATTGCGCTTTTATGTTGGCAGCACTGATTTCTAGCAATTCATGAAACATCTGTCAAAACTGACATCTTTACATATCTCTTATTGTTTAACTAGTCATCCAGAGCTGCCAGTACATTTAAAATTACAAAGTGCGCTTTGTTCCTTGAAAACAAATGCATACGAAATAAACTTAGTCAACTGTCAAACGGAATTGATCCGTGCTCTTCTTCAAGCTGAATATCTCCCATTAAGAATAGTCAGTTCAGTAGAAAAAACAACCCAAAAAAAGAACCATCTTTCAGAGAATCCGCTCTAGTTTGAATGAAAGAATCGAGACAATAAATCTACAGGTGGGCATATCACTGCCCCCGCTTTCGGCGCCCATGCACATTTTCCTCGCATTTATTATATAAGTACGTTTGTTGTGTAAGTCGGTCGGTAAAACAGAGCATTGATTTATACGACAGTACGAGGACCTCCTACTCGGCGATGTGCCGGCGCTTTTTCACGAGCCGCCAACCGAAAAAAACCAAAAACAAAATAAATATTCTATATAATATTAGGACGATAAATAATTGAGCGGCTTAATGAACAGAAGGCGGCCGATGAATCACTCGTGTGTCGGTACGGTCCTGTGCTTTTATCGTTTTTTTTTTCTACGCGTCCGTCGTGTTTCCTCGTTGTTGCAAATCTAATTTATGACAGAACCTTCGGCGATAATCGATGTTGAATGGAGAAGTTCGGCATCAAAAAGAAAAATTGTACAACTGTAAAAGTCAGGGGCAAATAGTGTTGAACATCCTTCTTTTTCCCTTTTCTCCTTATTTCTCTTTTATTATTTTTCTTATAACTCGTGTGGTATATATCAAAGTGTCTCACGCAGCTCTTGAACAAATAAGAAAGAATCATTTTGGTGACGGTCGTTTTCCTAGGGCGTCTCAGGAAAATGAGAGCTACGATAAGGAGACCTCTCCTTTTTTACCACAATTCTGTGTTTTCTTCTTAGTATTTAAACGCTTTTTGTGTGTTGTTTCCACCAATTCGATGATGTATGGCTTCGCTCCTCTGCATCTTTGTTGGTGGATGCAGAGGCATGGCACGAGAGCACCAACGATATTAAAAAAAAAACAACGTCGCGGATATTTTTTTTTTGAATAACTTTTAGCACACAGCACATTTTCCGCAATTTCTTCATTTCCCCCCACATTCCTCTCGGTGCTCGCATAGCTCTCATTTCCCCCGAACCCTCGTAAGAAGCTTGGAGAGTATCTGGTAGCGAGTGATATAGTGGTGGAGTAGCTGGGCACGGCGCCGCTAAGAATGGAGGAGGGGGCGTCACAAACAGGCGCCTAGCGTCGCGTCAACTGCCGACGCCGTTCCAAAGCGCTGCGCGTCCGCAAAAACTACAATCGACGACGATGCTCCATCCGCGCCACATTCTCACCCTCCCTCCTTTGTGGGGACGTCGTCCTTTTGCGACGGGGTTTCGCACCGAAAAGTAGTCTCGTGTAAAAACAGAGGAGGTGGGAGCGGTGCCAAGAGAGAGGCTTGTCGGCGCTTTAAATCAACTTATGACTCGATTATTAATAGAGATGAAGGAGACATGTCTGTACGGACTTTGTTTGAAATATGTTACAGTAAATTGTTGAGGATGGAAATGTAGCGCGCGTAATTAACGTTTTATGTCGCCGTTTACGGTGCATATGTACACATGTCAGATGGGAATGGACAGGGACATTTGTCAATGTGCAGAATTAGAAGTGAATGTGGTGACATGGACGGTTTTACGCTGGAAGAATTTAAAAATTAAAGAGAGTTATGGGAAGTTAAACTACAAGTTGAATGTGGAAAATGCGTGCAAAATGGAGTAATTTATTTATGTTTGACATGTTCGGATCAATATACAGTGTGTCCAGAAAGTATAACGTTTCTATAAAAAACGTTAAACTTAGAATAAACATATCTTCTTGCAGCGTGGAAAGTTTTTATTTTCATTGCAGTTCTGGGAACAACGCAAATCACCGTCCGGAGATGGCATTATAAGAAAAATTAATTAATTACACTAGTTACGCGATACAGACATTCCAAAATGCACAAATAGGAAGGTTTGTAGTAGGAAAACAAAAAATGTGGTCTCTAGAGTACGTTAACGATGTCATAATTATAGCAAAAAAGAAAATGTTAAGAAGCAGGTAATAAGGAATATGAAAAGGTACTGATATAACAAAGAAAGAAGTAGAAATTAACGTACAGAAAATCAGAAAAAAACAAAAGATACAAAATGTCAGAATCTGAAATTTTAAATCTCAAGTATGTTTTGAGTTTCTCACGTTTCTAAGACTTTATAAGTCTCAATTAGCTAAATTTCTTAAATTTTTTAATTGTTTTTTTAGCATTTTTAGCTTACTAGTATTTTCTTGTATTGCTCAGATATCTTTCTTCTTGCCTTGCTTTTATATTCGTTGATTTATAGATTTATTATTTTTGAAATTGTTTTTAAAATATTAATAGGTCTATGTAGGAATTTTTGATTTGTTGAAGTTTTTAGATTGTTATACTTTTTTGATTTTACAATTTTTTAAATTTTTTAATTTTTCAAAATTTCAATTTTTTTATATTTTCTAGGCCTTATTTTTTCTTATTTTAGTTTAAGTTTAAGTTTAGTTTTTTTAACTAAGTATATCATTGTATTCTTTGATATTTGAGATTTTTTATAATTTGAAGATTATCTAATTTTTTACTACTTTTTAGATTTTTGATAGTGTTGTATTCTTATGCGCTTTATGTTTTAGTATTTGTCAATAATTTTCAATAATGTAAAGGTTTTATATATTTTCCAGTCATTCAAATATTTGTCGATTTCTAGATTTTTTTTATTATTGAAAATTTAGGTTACTTGCCTTTTACTATTATTTATTACTTATGAAACTTTTTTTTTTTTTGAATACCAATTGTTTTAATGGTTCGAATTTTATGTATTTTATATAAAGTTATATTATTCATATGTTTAGTTCTTTTAAAATTTGCAGCCTTAGAATTTTAAGTTTCTATTTAAATTTTAATTTTCAATATTTTCTGGACTACAGTTTCGACTTTATTTTGAAAATCTTTTATCTGTTAGATCATTTAGGTTCTTGTAGGTTTAGATTTTTTATTTTATATTTTTTGTATTTTTTGAATTTTTTGTAATCTCGTATTTTTAGTTTTCAAAATTTTTAAAATTTTCTATTAAGTATTTGTCTTTATTTCGATTGATCTTAAAAGCTGTTTAAAATTTTTCTTTTTTTTACCTAAAATTTTTTGAATCTTTTGCATGGTGCAGATTTTTCTACTTTTCAAATTTTTTAGATATTTTTATCTATACGTTCTCCAGATTTTATCTCGATTGAGCTAATTTTTGAATAGTTCAGGTTCAATTCGGGTTCTCTTTTGGTATTTGTGAATCTTTATTTTTTTTGGATTCTTGATATCCTTCTAATCTTTCAGGTATTAAAAATTTGTTAAATTTTTCCTTGTTTTTAAAATCTTATTTTTCGTATTTTTTTTCAAGATTTTTTAGTTTCTTGACATTATTAGGTTTATAAGGTTTTTTGGTTTTTATGTTCTTTCAGGTTTTTCACGGTATTCAGAATTTTCAAGTTTTCCACGTTTTTTTAGATCTCTTAGATTTTTGAGGTCTTTTCGAATTAGTTGTTTTCTTCGAATTTTTTAAATTGTTCTAATTCTTCGAATTTTTCGGTATTTTGGAGTTTTCGCGTGGTTTAGATTCTTCGGTTTTTTTCGGTTTCTCGTATTCTCGTATGGTTTTTTGGAATTCTTCGGGTTTTCCTAATTCTTCGTTGGCTTTTTCGGTTTCTGCGGATTTTTCAGATTCTTCGGATTGTTCGGACTTTTTTGGTTTTTTCAAGTATTTGGTATTTTTGTGATTTTTTGGATTTTTCTAATTTATTTTGAATTTTTCAAATATTTTGCTTTTTGAATTTTCTAAGAATTTTAAATTTTTCTGATTTTTAGGACTTTTGTGATTTTTTGGATGCTGCGGATTCTATATATTTTTTGAATTGTTCAGGCATTTCGTATTTTCCTGATTCTTCGGCTTTTTAAATTTTTCGAATTCTTTAGATTATCGAATTCTTCGATTTCTTCGAACTCTTCTTATTTCTCGTATTCCTCGAAATTTTTAATATATCTTTTGAATTTTTTCGTTATTTTTAAGTATTTCATGTTTCTGCATTTTTTTTAATTCTTCAATTTTTTTGAATATCCTAAGAATTTTGGATTTTTCGTATTCTTCGGATTCTTGGATTCCTCAGATTCTTAAGACTCGAAATTTTCGGATTCTTTAATTCTTTTCTGCATTTTTTGGATTTTTTAATTTTTTTCTCATTTTGGGTTGTCTCGGAGTTTTAAATTTTTTTGATTTTTTAGACTTTTTGGATTTTTCGAATGCTTCGTATTCTTTATATTTTTTGGATTCTTCGGATTTTTTGTTTTTTCAAGTATATCGAATTATTCTGATGTTTGGTCTTTTCGAAATCTTCGGTTTCTTCGGACGCGTCGAATTCTTAGATTTTTTTTTGGATTCTTCAAATTTTTTAGACTCCTCAATAAAGCCCGCTTTGGATTTTTGGATTTTTTCGTTTTTTTTTTGTTTTTTTTTAAGTATTTCCTAATTGCATTTTTTTTAATTTTTCAATTTTTTTGAATATCCTAAAAATTTTGGATTTTTCTTATTCTTCGGATTCTTCGCATTCTTTGATTCTTCGGATTTTCCGGATTCTTGGATTCTTCAGATTCTTAAGACTCTTCTGAGTCTTCGGATTTTTCTGATTCTTCGGAATCTTTTGATTCTTCGGTTTTTTCAGATTCTTCAATTTTTTCAAATTTTTGTCTTTTTTGGTTTGCATCGGAGTTTTGAATTTTTCTGATTTTTTAGATTTTTGGGATTTTTCAAATGCTTCGTATTCTTTATATTTTTTGGATTTTTCAAATTTTTGCCTTTTTTGAGTTGCCTCGGACTTTGAAATTTTCAGATTTTTTAGAATTTTTGGATTTTTCGGATGTTTCATATTGTTTATATTTTTTGGATTCGTCGGATTTTTTTTTCAAGTATATCAAATTATGTTTCGGATTTTTTGGATTTTTTGACTTTTTCGGCTTCTTTAGACTCTTCAGTTTTATCTGATTCTTCAGATCCTTCGGATTTTTTGGTTTTTCGAAATCTTCAGCTTCTTCGGACGCTTCGAATTCTTAGATTTTTTTTTAGATTCTTCAAGTTTTTTAGACCTCTCAATAAAGCCCGCTTTGGATTTTTGGATTTTTTCGTTTTTTTAAGTATTTCGGATTTTTCTGCTTTTTTTTAATTTTTCAATTTTTTTGAATATCCTAAGAATTTTGGATTTTTCTTATTCTTCGAATTCTTCGTATTCTTTGATTCTTTGGATTTTCCGGATTCTTGGATTCTTCAGATTCTTAAGACTCTTCTGAGTCTTTGGATTCTTCTGATTCTTCGGAATCTTTAGATTTTTCGGTTTTTTCAGATTCTTCAATTTTTTCAAATTTTTGCCTTTTTTGGGTTGCATGGGAGTTTTGAATTTTTCTGATTTTTTAGATTTTTGGGATTTTTCAAATGCTTCGTATTCTTTATATTTTTTGGATTCTTCAGATTTTTTTGTTTTTTTTTTTCAAGTATATCGAATTATTCTGATGTTTAGTTTTTTTTGGACTTTTCGGCTTTTTCGGCTTCTTCAGACTCTTCAGTTTTGTCTGATTCTTCGGATTCTTTGGTCTTTTCGAAATCTTCGGTTTCTTCGGACGCTTCGAATTCTTAGAATATTTTTTTGAATTCTTCAAATTTTTAAGACTCCTCAATAAAGCCCGCTTTGGATTTTCGTTATTTATAGATAATAAACTTCTTACATTACGACAATTCTTATAATAGCTGCAGTTAGATAATGTTTTTCAACTTTTCAAAATTTTCAAAATTTTTGATATTTTACAAACTTTGAAATTTTTAGATTTTTAAATAATTCGTATAATTATTAGTTCACAACATTTTTAATTTTCATGAATTTGACTGATTTTCAGCGTATTTTTCATCCTACTTATCTTTTGAACTTTTTCATTTTTATGTATTTTTAATGTGTCAATCTTTTGTGAAGCATTTTTTTTTAAATTTCTTGGAGTGTTTTCTGCATAATGGCTCCTTAGCCCTACAATCTTCAAAATCTTTTTAGACTCTTTGTACGTTTTCTAGATTTTCTAGACTTTTTAATATTTCGTAGCATTTTTCTATAATTTAAATTCCTGACTGTTCTAGATATACTAAATTTGCTAGATTTTTGCCACTCTTTACATTTTGTGTATCATAAAGTTTTTTTCAAATCATTTGCATGTTTTTAGATTAATGATCTTTGTTGCTGTTTTTGATAGATGTGACGATAAAAATTTTTCCTATAAAATTATTTTTATTTAGAAATAAAAGTGAGATATTTTTCTCACCTGATTAAAAATTATAAAATAAATTCATTTTCCAAAGATTTAAGATTTTTCGGTACCGCTTTTAAAAGATCATAATTTATTTGGAAAATTGTGGTTTTAGCTAAATTTAGTCTTTTTCGGAATAAAAAGTTCGGTCCTTCACTGCTTTTTGCTGGTAACCATTAAAAGTTTTGTACTTTCCAAGTTATTTCTGACTGGCAATAAATGGTGATTATCGGTGGACATATAAATTCGTGGCATCAGAAAAACAACGGTGGAAAAGAAAGAACACGCTTACCAGCTGAAATACAACAAATGAATGTATATATTTCCCACAGTTTTCTTGACCTCTATTTATAAAAATGCATCATTTCATGTCGATATATTTTTGTCAGATGATGTTACGGCAAAGTTTACGTGACAAAAGCCGTCAACTACAAGTAATTTTTTTATCGCACAACAATCTAGGTCATTTTTATTTTTCATTACCTCGTTCTTTCCAAACAGTTATTCACGCGCACACGAGAGTCGAATTCAATAATTCAGTCGCCAAATCGCCCTTTAGACATGTAATAAGAACTAATTGATGCGGTTATAGAAAATGACATGTGCCTCGTTCCCGAGCCGTAAATTATGTTATTAAAGTGTTATTTTCTTGTGGGACGAAGAGTGACGGTAAAGACAATAAGGGAGTTGTTCTTTAGTCAGATGTAAGTCGCTAAAGTGGTATTATTAAGGAACTCGAGGCAACGGAATACTCACGCGAACCAGTTAAATTATACACGACCGAACCAGAAGCAATGCTTTTTCCTACATTAAAAATGGGGAAGAATGCGCGGGATGAGAGGAAAATAAGGAAGAATCGATCTGTCATTATGGAGATCCGTAGGGGGTGGAATTTCGATGAAATATTTCCTTATTTATGAGTCGGAATTAAGGGTTTCGTCAACAGTTGGAATGCACACATGCTGCCGGTCCCAAGACTGGAAAATTCGCGTTTTCACCAAAATCACTGAAAAATCCTTCCCTCCCTAATTGTTTATCTCAAATTCTCCGCGTTCGGGGCTAACGAAACAACTCGTTATTATATTAGAATCTAAACAAAGCTCCTTCAGCCGATATTTTGTACCAGGAATACAAATCTAGCTAACAACGTTAAGTGGTCAGTTGATGTCCGGTCGCTCTGTTTACCGACCGGCCCTTCTGGCCGAATCATTAGCAGAACAAACAGTGATTAGTTGACGAAGGTTCGTGACTTGGCTATGCTTGAAAATGGGTAATTCTTATCGTGACCCCGCAAGATTTTTTTTTTTTTTTAAATTGATTAAGAGCTAAAAGATCAGATCAAGTGTTAGCGATCCTTGTCAACCACTCAATTTAACAAATATGGCCGCCGTTTGAACAACTAGTTGATCTGGGAAAAAAACTAGCGGCGTTGTGTCGTTTAGAATGGTTGTCACAGATCTAATTACAGTCATCAATTAACACTTTAATCGTTCTGCGAGTTGGTGCTTGAGACGCCATATTCACATTCCTGGGTTGTGTGGGGAAAACGGGTGGTAATTTATTTTGAATGTAGGTGGGACAGTTTTGAAATGTTAATGAATTAAAAGAGGAATTAATGCGGCGATATTTATGGAAGAATTCTTTGGATTCTTTCGATTTTCTTATATATTCTGAACATTCTTTTGGATATTCCTTTTGTTGAATGTTGAACGTCGAATTATTTAGTTTTTTAATTTTTGATTTCCTAGAAAATTCTTAGAAAAGATTTCCTTTAATTTTTTTAGAAACTTCGAATCTTTAGAAAGTTGTATTAATTTATGCGATAGCTTCAAATTTTCAATGAAAATGTGGGTAATTAGAATTTTTTATTTTTCAACTTTTTAGATTGTACAGATTTTTAATAAACTTCTGCTTTAAGATGTGGCAAAAATCACAAATAAATACAAATAATCAAATATGCATAAAATTTAAGAGAAATTCCAAAGAAGTTATCTGAAATTTATGAATACTAAAAATAGTAATAATGTTTATTATTCTAATAATAAAAAAAAAACATTTTATAACAAACTTCTCCAATAGCATTTTTTTATTGATTTTTGATTCAAAACCCTTTTTGGTATTGGTTTAAGAAAAATAGAGATCAAAAAAAGCTAGAAAAATGTAACTTTTCTTTAATTAAAAAATCTGAGAAAACACAAGCCATCTAAAAAAACAATGCATCTAAAAACTCTAATTTTCAAAAATTTTGTTTTTTAAGTATTTGGATTTTTAAAATATTCTTAGCTTGTTTAGTTTTTGCTTCTTTCAGGATAATTTAGATTTTTTCTTTCTTTTGTGTGTACATTCTAACTTTAATTTTCTAGATTTTCTTGACTTCATAGTTTTTTTGACTTTTTCGAATTTTTGACTTATTTAGAGTTGTAACGTTATATTTCTGTTCTAAATTCTCGCTTGTTGATTCTTAAATTTGTATTTTTTTTGGATCTTTTCGGTGAGATTTTATTTTTTCGTGTCTCTCAAATCACTCAAACTTTTGTAAATTTTTGTATTTTTTATTTTTGATGTTTTAAATTTACTTGTGAGATTTTTTTGTATTGCAATAATTATTCTTTTAGATGTATTTTTATAATCTTTTACTTTTTTAACATTTTCATTTTTTTATTATTATTCTTTTTTAATTTTATATTATGAGGTGATTTTTTCTTGTTTAATTTAAATTATTTAAAATGTTAAAATTTTATATTTTTGCAATTCTAGCACTGAAAAATATGTTAAAATGCTAAAACTGTCTAAACTAAGCGCAGGTTTGAATATTTTATATTATACCAATTTCAAAAATTGCTTAGATATTTCTAATAAAATAAAATAATAATTATTAATATTAATTAGTGAGTTAAAAATTCTACTAATTTTGTAATAAAAATAAAAAATATACATTTTATAAACTAATGTAAAAATAGAGACATTTATTTACCTACAACAGTTTGAAAAACGGTAATTTTTTTTAGAAAAGCTGGGACAGAATTGCATACAAGATTTTTTGAGCGCTTACAAAAAACTAATAAAATATTAGTTCTTGATGCACAATGTAAGCAATTAAGATTTATTTCGTAAAGTTTATTTTGACAGTAGTCCATAAAATTCATCTACATGGTTGCAAAAGTGTTCGTAAAGTAATTATTTATAGACGGAATTCAAAATTAAGAATTAAATTAAAACCTTTGTAATTGGCAAAAAATCTTCAAATTTTTAATAATAAATAGAAAAAAATTAAACATGAAACAATTCTGAAAATAGAAAAAAAGAAAATAACTCAAAATAGTGCTAAATGCATTAATTGTTCAAGTTCTTTAAAAAGTTAAAATCTAAAAAATATTATAAAAATTTCAAAAATTTGAAAAATACTAATCTTAAAGGAGAATTCTTTAGATTTTTTCGATTTTTTTCTATATTCTGCAGATTCTTTTAGATATTTCTTTTTTCTTCTAATTTATGAATGTTGAATTATTTAGTTTTTTTAATTTTTGATTTCCTAGAAAATTCTTAGAAAAGATTTCCTTTAATTTTTTTTAGAAACTTTGAATCTTTAGAAAGTTGTATTAATTTATGCGATAGCTTCAAATTTTCAATGAAAATGTGGGTAATTAGAATTTTTTATTTTTCAACTTTTTAGATTGTACAGATTTTTAATAAACTTCTGCTTTAAGATGTGGCAAAAATCACAAATAAATACAAATAATCAAATATGCATAAAATTTAAGAGAAATTCCAAAGAAGTTATTTGAAATTTATGAATACTAAAAATAGTAATAATGTTTATTATTCTAATAATAAAAAAAAAACATTTTATAACAAACTTCTCCAATAGCATTTTTTTATTGATTTTTGATTCAAAACCCTTTTTGGTATTGGTTTAAGAAAAATAGAGATCAAAAAAAGCTAGAAAAATGTAACTTTTCTTTAATTAAAAAATCTGAGAAAACACAAGCCATCTAAAAAAACAATGCATCTAAAAACTCTAATTTTCAAAAATTTTGTTTTTTAAGTATTTGGATTTTTAAAATATTCTTAGCTTGTTTAGTTTTTGCTTCTTTCAGGATAATTTAGATTTTTTCTTTCTTTTGTGTGTACATTCTAACTTTAATTTTCTAGATTTTCTTGACTTCATAGTTTTTTTGACTTTTTCGAATTTTTGACTTATTTAGAGTTGTAACGTTATATTTCTGTTCTAAATTCTCGCTTGTTGATTCTTAAATTTGTATTTTTTTTTGGATCTTTTCGGTGAGATTTTATTTTTTCGTGTCTCTCAAATCACTCAAACTTTTGTAAATTTTTGTATTTTTTATTTTTGATGTTTTAAATTTACTTGTGAGATTTTTTTGTATTGCAATAATTATTCTTTTAGATGTATTTTTATAATCTTTTACTTTTTTTACATTTTCATTTTTTTATTATTATTCTTTTTTAATTTTATATTATAAGGTGATTTTTTCTTGTTTAATTTAAATTATTTAAAATGTTAAAATTTTATATTTTTGCAATTCTAGCACTGAAAAATATGTTAAAATGCTAAAACTGTCTAAACTAAGCGCAGGTTTGAATATTTTATATTATACCAATTTCAAAAATTGCTTAGATATTTCTAATAAAATAAAATAATAATTATTAATATTAATTAGTAAGTTAAAAATTCTACTAATTTTGTAATAAAAATAAAAAATATACATTTTATAAACTAATGTAAAAATAGAGACATTTATTTACCTACAACAGTTTGAAAAACGGTAATTTTTTTAGAAAAGCTGGGACAGAATTGCATACAAGATTTTTTGAGCGCTTACAAAAAACTAATAAAATATTAGTTCTTGATGCACAATGTAAGCAATTAAGATTTATTTCGTAAAGTTTATTTTGACAGTAGTCCATAAAATTCATCTACATGGTTGCAAAAGTGTTCGTAAAGTAATTATTTATAGACGGAATTCAAAATTAAGAATTAAATTAAAACCTTTGTAATTGGCAAAAAATCTTCAAACTTCTAGTAATAAATAAAAAAAAATTAAATATGAAATCATTCTGAAAATAGAAAAAAAGAAAATAACCCAAAATTTTTAATTTTCAAAAATTTTGATTTTATTAAGTATTTGGATGTTTAATTTTTAGTATCTCCAAAATCACTCAAATTTTCGTAAATTTTTGTATTTTTAATTTTTGATAATGATTTAAATTTACTTATTTAATTTTTGTATCGCATTAATATCATTTGTTATAAATTAGATGTATTTTTATATATTTCTTTTTTGCTTTTTAAATTTTATTTTTTTTAATTTATATTAAGATTATTCTTTTATCAATTTTATATTATAGGGTTATTTTTTTCTTATTTAATTGAAGTTATTTAAATTTTTTATTTTATATTTTTGCGACTCTAACACTGAAAAGCATGTTAAAATTCTAAAACTGTCTAAACTAAACATAATTTTGAGAATTTTAAATATTATACCAACCTCAAAATTTGCTTCAACATGTCTGTTAAAAAAAATGATTATTATAAATAAATTATTAAGTTAAAAATTCTACCAATTTTGTAATAAAAATTAAAAATGTACATTTTATAAACCATTTTAAAAATACAGATATTTATGTACAACAGCTTTAAAAACGGTTAGAAAAACAGACAGAATTGCATACAAGATTTTTTGGACGATTACAAAAAACTAATAAAATATTAGTTTTTGATGCAGAATCTAAGCGATTAAGATTTATTTCTTAAAGTATATTTTGACGGTAGAGTCCATAAAATTCTTTTTTATTTAAAAATTAAAAATTTAAAAAATATTGTAAAAGTTTCAAGAATTCGACAAATATGAATCTTGAAAAGTTAATTTTTGGGCAATTTGTAAAAACTGTGCCTACATACTTTGCCTCCAAAATTTAGCATTTTCGAAAAAATCTTAAAAAAAATTATACCAACTTTTGTTTTGTTTTAAATTGATTCTACTTTTCGTAATATCAAAATAATTGAAATGGCCGCAATTTCACACATCTTGCAATTATTAAAAATTCAAAAAATTTTATTTTAAATTTTAAATTAAATTTTTTTATTTTAATTTTAAAAAATTTTACTTAAATAATCTATATAAGTAAACGGAAACGCTTGAAATCGTTGACACTCAAAAATTCCTAAAAAATTTGCATATATTAAAAATTCTTTTACATATCTGGATTTAAATTTTAAAATAATAAATCTTGTTTTTTATTGATTTTTAAACTTTTGATAAATATGTATGATTGAAGAATATGTTTATATTTTACTAGAGAATCATATTCACATGTTCACATTCTTGGCTTGCATGGAGAAAACAGTTGGTAATTTATTTCGAATGTAGGTGTGACAGTTTTGAAATGTTAATGATTTAAGAGCGGAATATACGCAGCAATATTTATAGGAGAATTCTTTGGATTTCTTCGATTACTTAGATTTTCTTCTATATTCTGAAGACTTTTTTTAATATTTATTTTTCCTTATATTTAATGAATGTTGAATTGTTTAAGTTTTTTTATTTTGTTTTTTTTTTAGAAAACGGTCTTTCAATTTACTATTTTTCAAATTCTACAAATTTTTAATAAACTTCTGTTTTAGGAGCAAAAAAAACCTAAATAAATACAAATAATAAAAATCAAAAATGCATCAAAATTTAAAAAAAAAGTCAAAAAATATCTAAAATTTATAATAATTAAAAATAGTAATAATGTTCAGTCAAATAAAAAAAAATGCATCTCAAATTTGGATTTTCAGTTTTTTGAAATTCTATTCTATTCTTTTTTTTAATTTTATATTATGGAGATATTATTTAAATGTTTAAGTTACATTATTAAAAATTTTTAAAACTGCGTATTCTAACACTGTAAAATTTCAAAATTGTCTAAACTAAACAGAATTTTGAGTATTTTAAATATTATAACATTTTCAAAATTTGTTTAAACATTTCTAATATCTATTTTTTGATTTTAAAATTATTATTAATATTAATAAACATTAATTTTAAAAATCTACTTATTTCCCAAAAAAATTTAAAAAGTGCACTTTTTGGGCGATTACAAGAAATTTATAAAATATTAGCTTTTGATGCAGAATGTAAGCGAATTTATTTCGTAAACTATATTTTGACAGATGAGTCCATAAAATTTATTTTTATGGTTGCAAAGGTGTACGTAAAGTAATCATTTATAGAGAGGTCACCAAATGAAAAAAACAAAATAAAACCTCCGAAATTGTCAAAATCTCTTCAAACTTTCGACAAAAAATTAAAAAATGAAATATTGTAAATTCCTAAAATGATTCTTAAAGTAGAAAAAATTAAATGACAAAAATAGTGCTACAATTAATTGTACAAGTTTTTAAAAACATTAAAAATCCAACAAATATTGTAAAAGAGAACTGAAATCGATTTTAAATTGATTTTATTTTTCGAAATTCTAAAACAATCGAACTAGCTGCATTTTGAAATATATTACAATTGTTGAAAATTATAACAAGTATTCAAAAAATTTTAGAAATAATTCAGTAATTCATCAATTAATTCAATAACATTAGTAAAATGAAACGTTAGAAATCTTTGACAAAAATCGAAAATTCTATTAAAATTTGCTAATATGATCAATTCTTAGATTTCTAGTATTTTTTAAATTTTCTGGATTCTCTGGATTCTCCATTTGTATCCGCAGCAAAACTTTAAGTTTTTAGATAAACATTTCTATTTTCTTAGAATTTTTGTAAATGTTGATTTTAAATTCTAAAACAAACGAAAAGTTAAAAAAAATAAAAAATATGAAAAACATAATAAAAGGCATATATAAATACGTTAAAAAAAATAAAAATTCGAAGAATCTGAATAATATAATAATTACAAAGCTTTTAAAAAATTGTAATGGATATAAAAAATTTAGAAAATTAAAAAAAAATCACGCTTTTAGAAAGGTTTTATAGAATTCTAAAAATGCATAAATTATAAAACAATAATTAAATAAAAAACAGAAAATAAAGTAGCAAAAATATAAAATGAGGCAAATTTACAAAAATGGTAAATAATTCAGATAAAGTATAGAAAGAAACTGGGAAAATCTAAAAATTTGCAAAAATTTAGAAATTTTAAACAGGTGAGAAAAAGTTTGGAAAATTTAAAGCAGCTAAAGAATATGAAATATAAAAATTAAAACAATCTAAAAAATTTCAATACACTAAAACGTCTAAAAATGTCAAAGTATGTGAATATAAAGAGAAGAATCTAAAAGATTTGAAAAGCTAAAAGATACAAAGAATCTAATAAATGTAAATAATCCGACAAAATCTAAAAGTAGTAAAAGTATGTGAAATATTGGAAACTAAAAATTTTGAGGCTTCTAAAATCCAAAAAATACAAAAAAAACAAAACAAAAATTCTAAGTTAAAAATTGAATTTTTTAATTCATAGATATATAATGTATTTATGACCACTGAGCATTTGTAAGTTTATTAAAAAAAAAAAAAACTGCAAAATTTCAACGAGTCTAGAAAATCTTGAATTGAAAGAGCGAAGGCAGAAAAAGAAGACAAAAAATGTAGAGAAAAAATGCGTAGGTGTATCTTAACGGCGATCAAGATTTCTCCTTTTTCTCCTCCACATGAATTTTTTTTATCCGGTCACTCTGTATCATAATGAAGCGATCATTTCGTTGTAATGACATGTGATTATTTTCATTAGTAGACTTCAAGTTGAAATTTAATTATATTCTCAAAAATCTTTCATTCAAAACGAACTGGAATTAAACGTAATTGGGGCTTATATACCTGATGATTATTTCAAATAATTTAGTTTTAATGATGTGATACAATGACAAAAGACATGCACACGTGCTTTGATAAACCCGTCAATTGAAATGTTTTCGATGTACTTTTCATGAAGATAAAACGCAAGGATAACCTGTCTGTCACCTGATCGCAAAAGGCTTCGAAAATCGTTATTACAAATGCAATTATTAGCTTAGAAATCTACCTGCAATTAGAGTCACAATTCGTTCTATATTACAATAGTTTAACCATCAAGTGAAAATTATTAATCACGGATGGTTGACCGTCGTGTATACTACGCTATTTTGTTTCAAAACTTTGAATTTGTTAATATTATTATTTTTGCTACGCTCGTGCGCTAAACTTTTGTTCGTACTATAATCTCTTCTATTATAAACTAATATGATAACATACGGATGTCTACTCTAGAGGTTAACTGCAAGTTGGCTTTGGAACACAGCACACTTTAAAATCTATAGAAAAAATTTATTATCCAGTTTTTCCCACATCTGTCGCTAATTTTGCAATGTCTAACAAAAAGCCCCATTAATATTCATAGTTCAACCCGAAAGCCAGTCGGAAACGCATCTCGATATAACATTACATCTCCACGTGTCAATTCTGACTCTTCCTGTCCGACACGTGTCCTAACATTTAGGGGATGCTGTCGTTTTTAATCGCCGATACCGATGCGAAATATGCAATAATTCGCCAATATTGTCGAAACGCGTTTCGAGGGGAGACGAATTGGGGTAAACGAGATCTGATTAAACCGATTTCGCGGAGAACCATGACAAATAAGGGAAGAAATACGACACTTTGTATATTTGACGTGAAGGGCGCAGATGGAAGATTTCTCTGTGGCTTTTATCGCCCCTTTTCGCCAAAAAATTCACACTAAACGTATTATCCGTGTTTTTACTCTTGGACTTTGTCAAGATTATCGAGTTTGAGGCCTCCCATGTAGAATGGCCCGACGGCCAATCAGCAACGCCACGGTCGCTACTCTTTTGTTTTAAAAAACGATCAAAGTAGGCGGTGACAAGTGTGGTGCGTTGGGTATGTGTGTGTGAGGAAAGCTTTCGTTGGTGAAAATATTCAATACCTATATATGATATTAACCAATTTCAAGTTATCAAATTTTATAATATTTTAAAAATTATTACTAATTTTAAAAAAAATCAGAATTTCAAAAAAAACTTTTTTGCAGAAATGTCATACTTTTTCAAACTATGCATGTTCCGTGTCTATTTTGAGGAGTTTTAAAAATATATATCGATAATTTATATTATTTATATTATTATTATTATTTTCAGTTTTGCTCGCATGGTGAGATCATTCGGTAGAGTTTATTTTTCTAAAGACGATTCCGATTTATTGATTTATTAATATCTTTCAATCTCAAATCATGTCAACATGATTTAACTTTTATTGTCCACTTTTAGATATTTGTTTCTCATTCTAGAAAATTCTAGAAAATGTTTCGGAAATGTGTGGTTTTCAGCGCACAAGCCCAAAACCTCAAAATTATTTATCTAGCTCCTTAAAAATTTTCAAACCCGATAATTTTTCAAATAATAATTAATTTTTTTCATTTAAAATTGAACTTAGATTTGAATTGAGATTTTTTACTATATTTTGGGTTTTCAGAAAATTTCCTTCTAATTTTTAAAATTTATAAAAGTTTTGAAAAGATTTAAGATTAAATTAAGAAAATATCTGAGCTAAATTTTAAATTTAAATTTTTCGAAGTATTTATTTAAATTTATTGAAACATTTACAAAAAAAGTGTAGATGTATGAATAGATATAAATATAAGCAGATGTCCGAATAATTCGGACTTTAATTTATTTGTCATGGAATAAATATATTTATTATAATGGAATTCTAGAATCTTTCAAAATTTTGTCTCATAAACTATAACAATTTGTAAAAGTTTTAATTTATTTGCATTTTATTTTGATTTCTATTACATAATTGTTTACTTTCTACAAGCAGAAAAAAGTAAAAAAAATTGGAAGTTATAAATATTTTTTTCTACAATTTAAAAAAAAAATTATTACAATGTTTGAAAAATAATTAATACTTGTAAAATTAGCACTATTTCGAGCTTTTGGAACTTTAAAGATTTTTGGCTCTTAAATAAATGCTTACGATTTCAAGAATAATTCATATTTTTGTTGCGTTCACAATAACTGAAAGATTATGGAATCTAATGTTGGAAATTTTTAGAATTTTTGAATCTATTTCTTCTTGAAACATCAAAAAAAAGTTCAAAAAAAATTATTTTATTAAAAATTAATTTTTAATAAAATAATTTCTGTTTTAAAATTGTTGAATTTCCAATCTACTTATTCAAGTTTTAAAACTTTGATATCGTTGAAAATTTATGATGTCTTCAGCTTGATTTATGCTTGAAATCTTTGAAATATGTAAATCTCAGAATTCTTATATCTATTTTGCTAAAAAAACACTTAGGTATTTAATAATCTAAAAGTTTTGAAAAATGACATGAAAAATGCTAAGGTTTGAGAGAATACGAAAATTTGGTAAAATCTACAGCTGAAGAAAAATTTAAAAAAGTTTGAAGCACCTAGGCATTTAAAATATCTGCACAATCTTAAATGTACAAAAAACGAATTTTCAAAAAAATTTAAATGTCTAAAGAATTAAAGAATTTAAAGAATTAAAAAAAATCAAGCACTTATAAGATAAGTACATCAAAAAAAAACTAAAAATTTACAATAAATTTACAATTTAGAAACTGTTTAAAAGTCATAAGAATCAAGACGATTTAAAATGCAAAAAATACAAAAACTTAAGTTAAATAAGAATTTAAAATTTGTATAAAGTTGTAAAAATTACAAAACTATTTTAAAAAATTAGGGCATTAGGCGGTTTGAAAAAATTATAATCTAAAAGAGAAAATTGAAAAAATCGGAAAACTTTAGAGCACTTAAAGTTTTTAAACAATGCAGAAAATCAAAATTTTTGAATAACCTAAAGGTTTTTGAAAGATTTAAAAAATCTAAAAAATTTAAAGAATAAAAATTAAAAGAAATTTTAATGAAAATTAAAAAAAATCAGAAAATTTAAAGAATTAAAAAATGGAAAGAACAAAAAAAATATTTAAGAATCTAAAGAATAAAGAAGACAAAAAATGTGAATCTAAAAGGGTTCATAGCATTTAAGAGGTAAAATGAATTTCAAAGGCTAAAAAAATACATATTTTTTCAATTTTTTTTATTACGTCTAATAAAAAGATTATTTTTTTCAAATTTTTAAGTATAAAAAAAAACAACATTTACACAACATTTTATCAGATTTTATTTAAAAATTGTGAAAATTCTGCCATTGGGACCTAGTTTCTGGACACCTCTCAAAAAACGTATCTTCGCGGTGGCCAGGATAACTCAAGATATATTTATATGAAATTAAGAAACCAGATACTTTTTGTTAGTAAATGAGTAAAAAAATGAAATTTGAATTTGTGACAAAGTTCTATGCAAAAAATTCAATTTTCCGTAAAATTTACACAACTCTCTCTTAGAGTTTTACTCAGATTAACTTGAAACTTTGGCGAAATGTTCTTGACATGTTGCACAATTAGATAAAAAAATAAAAAAATAGATGTCCAAACCCCTTAAAAAAATTTTTTTGTAAAGTAAACAAATTATTTAGAATCTAAAAAACTGCACCGCTTTTTAGAGCTTCTAATCTAAGTCTAAGTCTAATTTTTTTTGCCACAATTGTGTTTTTTAATAATACTGAGTTCAAAAATTCAAACAGAAAATTTTCAAAAAGTTTTTCCTCAAAAATATTTCCAAAAGTTTTTAACAAAATCAGAATTATTGAATTTATTGATCACTGAAAAGTTTAGAGTACCTAATCACGATATTCTAATTTTTCCTTAATTTTAAAAACTTTGGTAACATTCGGAAACCTTTAGAATCTGTGGATTTGAATTTTTTTTAATTGCTAAAATTTAAATCTTTGAAACTTGAGAGCATGGCAAAGCATGAGAAACTAAAAATTGACTTGAAAATTTTCTAACATAATCGGCAAAACAACAATTTTTGAAAATTTGCCATCAGAAGTTAAATCCTGATAAATAGAACAAATCGCAATAAAACAAAACATAAACAAAAAAAAAACGTTAAACGGCAGGTCGCAGAGAAAAATCTCAATTTTTTTTGGTATCGATGGCAGAGCAAGCGTGCTGTGCGATTTTTTAAACAGGGCGCTTTTATGTACGAATTGCGTACAATATTTTATGTGCGACTGCTTTCAAGAGTTTTTGCATTTGACAGATCTGAAACGTTAAAACAACAATCATTTTATTTCACAAGTACCGTAAAGTGTCATTTTATTTTAGTAGGAGTATAAAGTAGCACTTTGTGGCCGTAAAATTGCGACAAAAAGTGACAATATTATTATTAATAATGAACTTATTTATTCAATTATCTACTATTTAGACTTAAAAACAAATTTTTGTAATGTTTGTGAGACTTCTTCGGCGTTTTAACTTTGTGGATTGTACTCACAATTCAATGAAGACAATTTACCGTATTTCAATTAAAAAAAAAAACAATCTACGTATACCTATTCAGTTTTTTAAATCGATTACTGTCAGCTCTTCAGCGACAGTCCAATCTCCCTTAACGTCACTCACTTTCCCATTTTCCAATCATTTTACAAAATAATTCAGCCTTCCGTGTCTGGCGTCATCATCGAAATTGTGAATTCTCGTCTCGACCGCAATGACATTTGAAATTAATTCAGTTGTCAACCGAAAAAGCTCCGTTGTCTCGTCTCGTGTCATATTTTATAAATCCTAGATTCCAATCATCTGCCCATCGAAGCTGAAAAACCCGCCGTGGCTCCGCTCAAAGTGAAGAAATTAGTCTCGTGTTCGCGAAATTTTCAAGTTCTCCGATTTTGGAAAGACACGTTCGAGTCGTACGTTCCTTTCATTACTCGAAAAAATTTCGAACGTTTTAATCGCGACGGGTACAAAGAAATCGCCACACACGTTAAAAGACGATTTGCTTCATGCAACATGCAAAGTACATCCACCTGTCGTTTTCACCACTTTTTCACGCTAAAATCGCCACCGTATTAATAGCGTGACTGTTACGAATCCAGAGCATTTCGGGGTTGTTCTGCATCGTACTTAGCGTGGTTTCCGGTCTCTATCAATTGTCGTGTTGACTCTAGTGATCGGGCCAGTTTAGGGGTTGCACGGAGGGTGATTTCGCCAACGGACTGTGAGGGAGACAATTGTACCATCAGCCGACTTTAGTTGTGCATCACTAAACCATCGATCGGACGAGAAAAGACATCGTTACCAGTTGGCTCTTTGGCGGAATGAGGACGTTTCGACGAAATTGACATACAGCTTCGGTAATAATTGATGATTTGGTTGTTACGACTAAAGTGAGCTTAGCAAGATACTTAAAACAGTTTCTTACGTCGCGGGGAATAAGTATAACGTACTTTATCGGACTAAGTCCGATAATGTGTTTCGTATGGTTTTTAGTCCGACAAACTGTTGTTTATTGTGAGTATTAGAGAAATTTAAAATTAGATCATTTGAGAATTCTGGAATTATGAACAAAAATAAGAAAAACAAGGGGTCGAGTACTGATCCTTGTGGTACTCTAGCTTTGATATTTAATGCTGTAAATCAGTTGTTATTTTTTCTACTCGAAAGTCACTCAATCACAAAGTTACTTATAAAACTGTTACAGATTGTCGTTAAAAGACATAGTAAAAGAAATAAATAACAATGCTAAAGTATAAAAAAATACTTTCCAAAGTTACAAAAAAATTCAAAGAATTCTAGAAATCTAGACACTTCAAACAATTTACAAAAATTAGAAGAACAGAGAATCTAATGAATTCAAAAATTGCAAAACGTGTAACTACACATTGAATTAAAATATTGCAATATATCTAAAGATCTTACGGAAAACAAAAACTCTACAGAATTCATGAGATAAGTTTCTAGAATCCAAAAATCTAAAAAATCTAAGCATTACCATTATCTCAAGAATCAAAAAACTACAAGAAAATACTGAAATTTGGAAAATCTAAAAAATCAAAGAGTTTGAAGATCCAAAAAAATTCAAAAGATCTAGAGAAAGTAAAGAAGTAAGTAAAGAAATGACTGGAAAATACAATGAATCTCAAAGCTCCTCGAAAATTTTTAATAATCTAATTGTAAGAATCTAACTGAAAATTATTAAAACTGGATTAAAGAATGTAGAAGGCGTACAGATTTTAAAGCATCCGTTTAGTTCAAAAAATCCAAAGCTTCAATAATCCAAAACTTTAGAAAATCTGAACACTAAAAGAAAATTCAAAAACTTAATTTCAAAACTAAAATATTAAAGATTTTTTTTAAATAATTTAAAAATTGCGTTCTATATATTATAATAAACGTATCGTTTAAAAATATTTTAAAGGCAGTTCGAACAATTTTAGAGTTTTAAAGAATTGGAAAGATCTATTGAATCTTGAAGATCTATGGAATTTATACAACCAAAAGTTTCCGGAGAAATAAAAGAAGAAAATATGTTTAAAAGAAGTATAATAAAAAAAAAAGTAGAAAAAAAGTTTTAAAAGCAGCTTGAAGAATCTAACTAAAGAAATTCATTTTAAGAACTTGAAGAATCTAAAAATTTCAAAAATAAAAAAAAATAGAATCTACAAAATCAGCAGAATACAAAAAAATTCAAATAAAATTAAAGAATCTTAAATTCACAAAATCCAAAAATAACAAAAATCTAACAAAATTAAAAAATCTAAAGAATCTAGAGAATCCGAAAAAACAAAATATTTCAAGTAATTCAAATTATCCAAAAAACAAACAAAATCGAAAAAACTTTATAAATCTAAACAATCTGAAGGACCCAACAAATTCTAATATTTTTAAATAATTCAAATTAAAGTACCTGTTTGGTTCAAAAAATCCAAATATTCAGATAATTTGGAAACTCAAAAAAAATTCAATAACTTAATTTTAAACCTCAAAATATTCAAAAAGAAATAAAATATTCAAATAATCTAAAAACTATGTTCTACATATTTAAATATTCGTATGGTATAAAAATGTTTCGATGGCAGTTCAAACTATTTAAAGATTTTAAAGAATTGAAAAAATCTGTAAAATTTATAAAAAATATATTTAAAAGAAGCATAATAAAAAATATAAAACTGGAGAAAAAGTTTTAAAATAGTTTAAAAAAAATGTAGAGATTATAATAAATAAAAAAAACAGTTTGAAGAATCTGAATCGAAGAATTCAAAAAATCGAAAAAATTTAAAGAATTTTAAGAAACGGCAGAATTCAAAAAAAAATCTAAATAAAAGTAAAATATCCAAAACCTAAAAATTCTAAAATTGCAAAAAATCTAAAGAAAAAACTATCAATATAAAGAATCTAGGATATCCGAGAAATCGAAATATTTCAAGTAATCCAAACAATATAAAAATATCAAAAAATCTAAAAAAATTAAATATTTTTGAATAATTCAAATTAAAGCATACGTTTAGTTCAAAAAGTCCAAAATTTCATAAATCAAATATTCAGATAATCTAAACATTCGAGGAAAATTTAATAATTTAATTTAAAATTAAAATATTCAAATAATCTAAAAACATTCAAATAGAAATCGTATAAAACTATTTTAATTTTAAGCTTTTAAAGAATTAGAGTCTATAACTTCTGTAAAATATAATTAATTAATTATTATTATTAATTTTGTAAGTTTCCGAAAAATTATAAAAACAAACATTTTAAGAAAATATATTAAAAAGAAGTTTAACAAAAACATAAAATTATAGAAAAAATTTTAAAAATCGTTTAATGTATATAATATATAAAAATTTTCAAACATTAAAAATTGTAGAAATGTTTAACGAATTGAATAATTTAGCTTATCTGGAGAAAATCTAAGAATTTAAAGACTAAAAAATCCAAATGTTTAAAAAATTAGCAGAATCTAAAATCATACAAACAAAAGTAAAAAATTGAAAATACAAAAAAAGTTAAACTCAAAAAAAATCTAAGAAATTAGAAAAGAAAACAAAAAATTTAAAGAATTTAGAAAATATGAAAAATTTGAATATTTTAAGTATTCCAAATTATCCAAAGAACAAAAAAATCTAAAAAACCTAAAGAATCGAAATAATTTTTGAAAATCATAAACTTCAATTATTTTTAAATAATCCCGATAACCTCAAATAATAAAAAAGTCCGAAAAATTTAATAGATCCAAAAACTAAATAATCTAAAACATTTGAAAAACAAAAAAGGAAAAAAATATAGAATCTGAAAAATACAAAAAATCTAAAATTGAGGAAAGCGAAGTATCTACCTAGAACCTCGTGAGAATCTAAAAAAAAATTATTTATTTATTAAATAAAAATAATTTAAATACGTGTTGAGGAATATAAAAATTATAGATATTATACAATTAAAAAAAAACAAATGTAGGAAAAACTACTAAATCAAAATTTTTTAACAAATTTGAGAAATCAACAAAATCTAGAAAATATATCAAATTCAGAAAATAAGAAAAAAATTAAATAATCTGAAATATATTAAATTTAAAGAAATTACAAGAATCTAAAAAAAATTCTAGAAATTGTAAGAAATCTAAGTAACCCACATTAAATTACATTAAAAATGTTCCGATAATACAGAAAATCTAGAAAAATTGAGAAACTTTAAGAAACCTATAAATCTTAAGAACTAAAGGAGTGTAAAAGGTGTAAAAAGACTAAAAATTCTAAAAATTTAGATAATCTAAAGAATTTGAAGAGTTTTGTAAGCAAAAGCAGTATAAAATGATTAAAAGTTTAGAAAATAAATAGAATGTAAAGAACCGACAAGTTCCAAAAAGATTATAAAATTTGAAAATTTAGGAATTCTAAAAACATTAACAATTCAAAAAATGTAATTTGAATTATTTAAGTCAAAAAAACTGGGAAATCTAAAGCCCAAATAGTTCAAAAAATCTAAAAACTTTACAGAATTTAAATCAAATGGCTTTTAAAATTGAGAAACAAAAAAAATGTTTGCAGCATTCAAAAATTGTTTTAAGTTGTTCAAATTTTAGATAAATTAAGAAATCTGAAAGACATACTAAATTTAAAAATAAGAAATCTATGGAATCTGAAAAAGTTCTAAAATCTAAAGAATCTAAAAAATCCATAAAAATTAAAAAAAATGAATGCGGAAGTGAAAAAGTAAAAATTTGCAGTATTATAGAGAAATTAAAAATTAATAAAAAGATTAAGACACCGAGAATGTTATAAATGTAAAGAATCTAGAGAATTTAGAAAACATGAAGAATTTAGAGAAAAAACAAACAAAAATTTCTATAATAAAAAATAAATAAATAAAATTTAAAATTTCTAGCTGTTTACTATCTGGCATTAGACACCAATAATAAAAATCTCTAAATTAAGTATTGTAGCTTTTTTTTTGTTTTCTAGGAAAACTTTTTTTCTCTCATCTTCTAATACATCATGACACCTTGATTTTTGATTCAGAAAACTGTAATTTCAACAGATAATAGAGAGACTTTTGATAAAGATCTATAAATATCTAAATACGTTTCCGTATGCTGGTTTCTGTAAGAATAAAGTAATTTAATTTTCGGACAAGAATATAAAATAATCTCATGAAAAAAATGTAATTAAATTGAATATCGATTTGCGCAGGAACATGAAATCACGCAAAAATTTAATAGCTTTTCCAGACGGATACAGATATTTCCCAAAATCTGTATTTTTCCTCAACTCACTTTTGATTCAGTAGCCGTCTAAATTCAAACACCCCGTGAATAAAGGATCTCTCCTTATCAAATAAAAAGCAACCCCCAAACACTTTTATTACCTCGCTTCAATTAGGCTGCGCCGTTCAATCTCAATTTAAAATTCGTAACATGATTTTCGCGGGTCTCGAACTTAATCCGGACTCCGGTTCACCCCTAAAGATCCACCGGAATATCGTTCCACAATTTACATACGAACAAACCTCACAAAATCGTTAACAGTTTCCATGTTACAATCATCCGAAATTAAATGAAAGGGAGCACAAGGGTGAGATTTATTTTAAGTGGCTTAACACAACCCCTAATTTACGCAGAGGGATTTTTCTAGACATCGATATGTCGATAATCAAATCTTGGAAGAAAAACACGCGGACTCCTAATTGATTTTTAACGACGTCGGCGATCGGGGGTGTTTTTTGGGTTTAATGTTTGTTTTCTGAATTAGGGGTTGGGTTGTAATTTCGGGTTTTGGAAAAGCCAGCTCCGACCCTTCTTTTAATATTGTAGTTGTCATCGAGGAAGTTTTGATATGCATTTTGGACATTCTTTGTGTATGAAAGGAGACGCCGAATGCAATATAACATTTCCACCCTAATTTTCTGTGTCATATACATTTATGGTGGCAGAGAGGGTGAGTCCGGAAGCATACATCTAATTTTTTGATTCGATGTTATTGCGTTCTTTTCAGCGGAGGAGACTAAAAAATGAAAATTCAAAGAAATTTTGAGCATAATTTTCTCAAGTTTTCACCATTGCTTTGTAACAATCTCATCTAAATCCCGTGTACTTGACACATCCAAGTCCTCAAAGCCGTAGTAATTTCGGCATTAACCCGAACGGAGTGTAATTGCAAGGGGTGTCATTCTACATTCCCTCGTATTCGCTCAGCGATGTATGAAATGAGCCGCTGGAACGGGCAGGGTTGCCAATCGTCTGACATAAAGTCATCTGCAGTTGAGAGGTCATCTCGGGGTCCATCCCGGTAGCCTAGCAACGCCGCACTAGCTTCCCGGCGAAGTAGCGTCGCGATGCCCTTAGTATTTATAAGAAAGATCCGGGAATCCGGGACCATTTCGGACAATAAGCCCTCTTTGTGCTTGAAGACCAGTATTACACACAACTCAAAATTTCTATAGAGGTAATTTTTCTTCTAGTTAGAGTGCCAACTTTGGCTAATTAGGTTTCGGGGTTTCTGAAGAGCTAAGAGGATGACGTCGCTGTTATAAGGTTTGCTTTTTAAAGACGTGTTGCATTTTTGGTTGATTGATCGGATATTTTATTTGGGTCTCATGTTGAAGTTTGAGATTTTGAAAAGTGAGTTTCAAAATTTTCTATTATTTTTTTTAATATTGCAAAAATGATAAAGATTCTAGAGAAAGAAACTAGGAAATAAAAAAAAAATATTCCAAACAATAACGATTTTTGTGTAGCTAAAATATGTATTTTCAAAATATGTATTTAGAAATATCGATCAACTATTTAAGGAATATTAATAATTAATTTAGGAAATTTAGGTAATGTTAATTACTACTCTTTACTTCAAGGCAGCTAAAAATCACCGTATGAGCCTACAAGATTTTAAAATTTTGAAAATGTCAAATAACTGAATTTTTATGTCTGATGAAAATTATTAAAATTTTTGAAAGTCCCAATGGTTATTGTTTAAACATTTGGCGCTTACGAAACATTTTAGAAGTAGAATCTTAAGAATCCAAAAATCTAAGTGGTTCAAAAAAAAAACAAAAAACACAAGGAATCCCAAATGGTCTAAAAAAATCAAACAATTATAAAAACATAAAATCAAAAAAATCTAGTTTAAATAATATAAAGAATTTAAAATTTTTTAGGGTTCTAAAAAGTCTAAGAAATTCAAAAAATCTAAAGGATCCAAAAATCAAAGAATTGAAAGAATTCAAAAAACTAAAAACTTTAAAGAATCCAAAGAATTAAAAAATCCAAAAAAATCGAAACATTTAAAGACGCCAAAGAATCCAGAGAATCTAAAGAATTCAAAAAATCTAAAAAATCCAAAGAATTCAAAGAATACAAAGAATCCGAAAAAACTTAAAGAATTCAACGAATTCAAAAAGTCCTGAAAACTCAAATAATCCGAAGAATCTAGAGTGTTTAAACAATCTAAAAACTTTAAAAAATTTAAAAAATTCAAAGAACCCAAAGCACTCAAAAATTCAAATTCTAAAAATTTAAAAGAATCTAAAAAAATCGAAGAATTCAAGAAATGTAAAAAATCTAAAAATTCAGAAAATTTAAGGATTTAAAAAAAATAAATAAAACTAAATAACTAAATAATTCAAAGAATCCAAAATATCTAAGTGGTTCCAAAAAAAAACAAAAAAACCCAAAAAATCCATATGGTCTAAAAAATTCAAACAATCAAAAATTAAAAAATTAAAAAAATCTAGTGTTTAATTAATATAAAGAATCTAAAAAAATTAATATATATAGCTAAAAGTTTAAAAAAGTCTAAGAAATTTAAAAAACCAAAGTATCCAAAAAATCAAAGAATTCAAAAAATTCAAAAATTTAAAAATTTTAAAGAATCCAGAAAATCTGAAGAAATAAAAAAATTCAGAAAATTCGAAAAATCTAAAAACTCTAAAGAATCCAGAGAATCCAAAGTATTCAAAGAATGCAAAAAATTCGAAAAAATTTAAAGAATTCAACGGATTCTAAAGGTCCTGAAAAACCAAATAGTCCGAAAAATCTAAAGTGTTTAAGCTTTCTAAAGAATTTAAAGAATTCAAAGATTTTAAAGAATCCAAAAAATTTAAAAAATATAAAACTATAAAAAATACAAAGAATCCAAAGCATCCAAAAATCCACACAAATTCAAACTCTAAAAAATGAAAGAATCCAAAAAAATCTAAGAATTCAAGAAATGTAAAGAATCTAA
This sequence comes from Cynaeus angustus, assembly GCA_030157275.1. Classification (NCBI taxonomy): domain Eukaryota; kingdom Metazoa; phylum Arthropoda; class Insecta; order Coleoptera; family Tenebrionidae; genus Cynaeus; species Cynaeus angustus. Next base: position 14,454,407 of record CM058065.1, read on the forward strand.
AAATCAGAAAATTTAAGGATTTAAAAAATCTAAAGAATTTAAAAGTATAAAGAATTCTACGAATCTAAAAATCTAAAGAATTTAAAGAATCAAAAGAGTCTAAAAAATCCAAAAATCCTAAAGACTTTATGGAAGCCAAAAAATTAAAGAGATTTAAAAAATCTAAATAATTCAAAGAATCCAAAAAATCTAAAGAATTCAAGAAATCTAAAAGATCTAAAGAATACAAAAAATTAAAAAAAAAACAAAAAATTTAAAAAATTGGACAAATTTAAAGAATCCCTTTAATCCAAAACATCTGAAAAAATTAAAAGAATCTAAAAAATTCAAAAAAATTTAAAGATTCCAAAAAATTCAAAGGAATCTAAGAAATTCCAAGAATCCAAAATATCTAAAGAATGTATAAAATTAAATTAATCTATAAAATTCGCAAAAAAGAGACTAAAAGATGTTAAAAATCTAGAAAATTCAAAGAATCCAAATAATCTAATAATTCCAAAAAATTAAAAAATTCTAAATAATATAAAGGATTTAAAAAATCGAAATATGCTTTTTTAAACATCCAAAAAATTTAAAAAATCCGAAAAATTCAATGAATAGAAAAAAAAAAGTAATATCCACAACTCCAAAAATCCAGAAAACTCTTAATACTTGGTATTTAAATTATCAAAAAAAAAAAAGAATATATATACAAATACAAACGATCCAAAATATCTAACACAAATAAATTGTTTAAAAATTAGATAATTTGACATCAAAAAATTTAATAATCTCTATAAAGAGTTCAAAAAATGTAAAAAAAAACAAAAAACCATTTTGAAAATTTGAAAGAATTTTGATATTTTAATTTCTGATAAAAAAGTACTAGTATTTACGAGTAATTTCACTTATTAAAGTTCCTAAAAATTTCGAAAGATCTAAAAATTTCTAAAATAGTTTTAAATATTTTTAAATTTAGGTAGAAAAGTATTGCAGACAGTTACACAAAAAAAAAATGTATTTAAAATTTGGTCATATATTCGAAAATATTAAAATTAAAAAAATACTCATGCATTGGTTCTGAAAATGACAAACATTTCAAAAATCTCAATTGGAATGAAGAATAATTTAGACTTTTGGGTGTTTTGCAAATAAAAAAAGTAAAATCTAAAATACTCTTTCGTCTACAAAATGGGAATATTTGTGAATTGAAAATAATTTCTATATTTTTCCATTTATGTTATATTAATATGTAAATTTTTTTAGTTCCGCAGCTCGTACATATTTCGATGTTTAAAACAAGAAAGAAAACAAAAACTTCACATTTTTTTAGTTTTTTATTTATACAACAAAATTTCGAAAAAATTATCAAGTTGAACGCTTTTATGCAAACATCTAATTAATGAGAATTTCAAACGATAAAGTTAAGTCTAATAATAAAATAAATTATAAATTTAAAAAATTAATAATTTTTAAATTTTGTCATTTTTGGAAGGACAGATTTCAAAAATTGTAAATAAAGTAAAAATTAGAAAAATGCTAGCTAAATAATTCTGAATACTCTAAATTTCCTAGCTTCTAAGAATTTTGTTGTGCTGAATAAGCTAAGGATTTTTAAATCTTTTTTTTGCAATTGGACTTGATGAGATAAAATAGACTTCGGATTTGGACTCACGAGTCTATTTTAATTCTCAATCAGAAAACCTAAAACCTGAAAAACTGAAAAGTAAAAAATTAGAAATGAATGTAAAAATAAAAAGAGAAATCTTGAAACATAAAGATAAAAAAAAAGTTCTAAAAATTTAAATAAAAGTTTAATTTATATTCTACAGGTGAGACCACTGTCAAAGTTTCCGTGACCTTTTTTTGTTAAGAAATTTATATCTTGTTGTTTTAAAAAAAATTTAAACTTTGAGAAAAAAACAGTTATTAAATATTAATTTTTTTATTTAGACGTTTTTTAGTACAATTTTATTAAACCAAAAGAAAAACCGCCGTCGTTGAAAAAAACAACAAAAATAAAAATAAATGCCATGAGAAAAGAGGACAAAAAGAATCCTCAGCATCCACAATTTCGAAATTTTCCCATCAAACCAAGCATCTCGATCATTTCCATTTTCCATATATGTTAACCTAGTAGGCCAAAAGTAATTAGAAAATTGGAACCTTCTTCTTGTGTCTAAACGGCGCAACTAGTATCCTCGCTGGGCGATCGTCCCAGCGGGACGCGTTACGGGACCACCCATCCGAACACACTCGCGGCTTGCAATTACATCGCGGGGGGCCACGACACGGCCCAAGAACGCCGTCTGACCGTCCTGTCCGCGAGGTAACGTCCGATACATTAAGAATCGCGATTAAAACGTCTTAAATACCGAACGATAATGATGGCGAAGACGTGGACCGAATTCGAAGAAGCATGAATTTCGCGTAAACTGAACTATTCTGAATCAAAAACCAGAAGTTTCGTTTTTTGTAAAAAAAAGTTGACGGTTTTTGGCGTCAGACGGGAAGAAAAAAAGGTAAATTTTTGAAAATACAAGTTCGCGAATTGTGCACTTGTGTGACCTTTTACCCTGCGAGCGACGTGGGTTCCATTAGCCGAACCGAAACCATGTGATCACCTCAAATTTGCACCAATCAAGAGCGATAACCATAATCCTCGACAAAAAACATCAATTAACGTCAAATGGTAGGGATAAACACAGTCGGGACACAGCACAAAATGAGTTTAATCAATACATTCGAAATAATTGAATAAATTATTTCCGGTAATTAAACCGGAACGAAAAGCCCATTCGACTCTCACGCGATCGAAAATTATTTTGTTAATTTGTTCGCTTATTAATTTAGCTTTTAAGTGCTTTCACCCCCTTAATAACAAGCCGAAACTTGAAATTTCCATTTAATAATCATGAAAAAGTTCCGACCGATAAATGATAATCATCGTTGTCAGGCGGCGTTGACACAAAGAACAGTTCTACCAACAACATCAAATGCTTAGTGAATTGATAACTTGTTCCGATAGATCGGTAACATGAGAGGCCGATGGCTCGGAAAAGGTTGATTTATTTCACTTTTCCGATTTTGTTGAAAAAAAATTGTGATTCCCCGCACGTCGTCGAAAGAATTCCGATGTTGGTCTAACACTTGGGGTTTTCAGAGCCCTTGTCATTCTTGGGTTGTCAGTTTTTAAACGTGTATCAGATATCGTTTTCGAAGCGTCAGCAGTAGATGTCCGACAAGGTATTGGATACCAATTAAAAGATACAAGACACCCATCAGATGGTCGGGAATGTTTTTGTTTCGGTAGGGTAGAAGGAGAGGAGGGAAGGCGAACATAACGAGGGGTGGTGAAGAAGGTAAGTTAGTAAACATAGTGGTAATAAATGTAAGCACGATAAATTGTCAAGATTTTGACATTTTTTGTTTGCTGTTCGGTTTGTCGTGGTACCGTCGCGTCGGTGAAAGCGTCGAAATTTTTCATATTAATTGTCATTATGTGTTTTTTTACCTTTTTCTCGGCCATCCCTTTCTTGGATTTTTGTTCAAAATTTTAGCACTCTTTTTCTAATCATTTTTTTGTCTTCTTTTATTCGTCGTGTCAGTCCTCCTTCCTTTTTCTTTTTACCTTCCACCGTTTTTTATATTATTTGTATTTTTGGTTACACATCAGAAGTTTACCAGAGCTTTTAAACTACGTAATTTTTTTTTCAACTGATTTTTATTCCTTGCTCTTTAATCTTATTACTCTTTCCAGTTATTGTCTTTCTGTTTTAATTTGCTCCTTTGTAGTTTCTCATAATAAATCATTAGCTTTCATAAAATATGTCTATAACTTTTTCATTTCAAAATTAAAAACTATAGAACTACAGTGGAATTTAAGAAAAAGTAGAAAATCAAAAATTATTTTGACGTTTTTTTTAAAGATTTCAAAATTAAAAAATAGTATATTAAAAAATTTGTTTCATCAAACTTTTATTAAGACACCGAGACCAAGTTTGCCTGTAAAGGGACTGCCTGTAAAGAGCGAGTGCTGTCGAGTTTTATAAAACGAGTTTTCAATACTATTTTTTCTAATTTCTAATTTAAATAATTTTTTTACAAATACAACCAAATTTAATAATCCAAAAAATCTAAACAATCCAAGAAATCTAAAAAGTCCAAAGAATCTAAAAAATCCAAAGAATTTAAAGACTTTATACGTATGAGAGTTTTAAAAAATCTAAAAAATTCAAGAAATCTAAAAAGTTTAAAGAATTCAAAAAATCTAAAAAAATCAAAACATCTGAAAAAATCTAAAAATCTAAAAAAATCAAATAATCTAACATAAAAAAGAATGTAAAGAATCCAATGAATTCATGTATCTATAAAATTCAATAAATACCATCAATCTGAAGAATCTAAAGAATTTATAAAATGGAAAAAAAGTTGTAAAAATCAAAAGGCTTTAAAAATATAAAGACTTTAAAGAATCCAAAAAAATCTAAAAAATTTAAGAAATCTAAGGAATTCACAAAAATCAAAGATCCCAAAAAATCAAAAAAATCTACGGAATCCCAAAAATCCAAAATATCTAAATAATTCATAGAATCAAAAAAAATCTTAAAAAGAAATTTACATAACGAGACTAAAAAATATTAAAAACCTAGAAAATTCAAAGAATCCAAAAAGAATTTTAAAAACCCAAAAAAATCTAAAAAATCCTAAACCATCAAAAAAATTGAGCAATTCAAAATTGAAAAATTGTATATTAAAAAACTAGTTACGTAAAACTTTTATTAAACGACTGCCTGTAAAGAGCGAATACTCTCAAGTTTTATAAAACGACTTTTCAATACATTTTTTTCTAATTTGCATGTTAAAGACATTTTTTTTCAAATACAATCAAATTTAATAATTTAGAGAATTCTGCGCTAGTTGGTGAAATTTTTAGTTCAAAGAATCCAATGAATCTAAATACTTTATAGAATCAAAAAATCAAAGAGATTTAAAAATCTAAATAATTCAAGGAATCCAAAAAATCTAAATAATCCGAAAAGTGTAAAAAGTCTAAAGAATCTAAAAAAACAAGGAATCTAAAAACTTTATAGAATTAAAAAATCTAAGAAATTTAAAAAATCTAAAAAATCAAGTAATCCAAAAATCTAAAAAATATAAGAAATTCAAAAAGTTTAAAGAATCTAAAAAATCCAAAGAGTCTAAAGACTTTATACTATTAAAAAAAAATCTGAGTTTTAAAAAATCTAAAAAATTCAAAAAATTTTAAAAATCTAAAAATTACAAAAAAAAAATTAAACTTAAAGAATCCCATTAATCCAAAACATCTAAAAAATCTAAAAAATTCAAGTAATCTAACAAATCCAAAGAATTCAAAACATCTGAAAAATTTAATAAATACCAGAAATCCGAAGAATCGAAAGAATTAATATAAAGGAAAAAATTTAAGAATTGTAAAAATCAAGAAGCTTTAAAAATATAAAGAATTTAAAGAATCCACAATATCTAAAAAAAAAATAAAAATCTAAAGAATTCACAAATTCTAAGGATTCCAAAAAATCTAAAGAATCTAAGGAATCCCAAGAATCCAAAATATCTAAAAAACTTATAAAATCAAGAAAATCTCAAAAAGAAATGTACAAAACGAGACTAAAAAATATTAAAAATCTAGAAAATTCAAAAAATCTAACAATAAGAGTCCAAATCAAAGATTCCAAAAAATCTAATAAATCCAAAGAAACTAAAATATCTAAAACCCTAAACTATCAAAAAATTTGAGGAATTTAAAATGAAAAAATAGTAAATATATTAAAAACTAGTTTTGTAAAACTTTTATTAAGACACCAAGTCCAAATTTGCAGCACGACTGCCTGTAAAGAGCAAGTGCCCTCAAGTTTTATAAAACGAGTTTTTAATGCTATTTTCTCTAATTTGCAGGTTAAATACATTTATTTACAAATACAATCAAATTTAATAATTTAGAGAATTTTGTGCCAGTTGTTAAAACTTTTAGCTTACAGCAGATATAATTGTCGTTTTTCCCAAATTTACGGCAAATTGCAGAAAATGCCGCGATAACCTTAAATTCACATTGACACTTGACATTTCGTTTAATGTATGTTACCAACCGAAAAAAGCTAGATTTTGAGGTTGGTAACGGCTGCCTAACGCGGTTAAAATCAGTGTACTAACAGCACTATTACAACAGCAAATTAGGAGAAAAAAGTGCATTTGAAAAAACGGCGTTGGCACATGACAATGCGCCACCTCATATTCATTATTTTGTAGTTTTTTGGATGAAAAAATTGTACTTGTTGAAAATTGGGCTTGGTAATGGCACGCATTTAAAATGAGTGCGTTAATAACTGCGTTACATCAGCAAATTGGAAAAGTATATATAAACCCATACAGTTTCTACAATTTTAAAAGTTATCTAGAAAACGCGAATTGAAACTGGTAAAAACTGTTTTTGAAATAAAGCTGTTTTGAATATTATAAAATTAATATTGCACTAGAAAAATAAAATAATTTTGATGCTACAAGTGAAAAAGAATTAAAAAACTTTCTGGTATAAAAAATGTTAAATTTTTGTGACTTGCAAAAAGTGTTTTGAAACACCTAATTTTTTGTTTCCATTCTTGTTTTGATTTGTTCTTCATTGTCTTTCTTTTGCATTACTATAATTTTTTCAAATTTACGTTGTTTTTTGTTATGGTCTTTCTCTTTTAGTTTGTTTCTTTTTCTTTTTGCATCACCCACCATTACGTATTTTGTTTTCTTTAGACGCGCACCATTCTGCTTCCGCGTTTATTGTTTATTAAAGTTTTTTTTATGTTTTGGCACCTGCCAAAAAAGTTCTTTTTTCTACGTTCTACGTTGATACTCATTGCTAGATTCATATTTACCCATTTGTGGGTTTTTTATCTTTATCTTATGCCTTTGTCTACTACCAGTTTCGTTGTCCTTTCTTTGTTAGTGTTGTTTAGTGATTTTTTAAAAATTTACTTACATATATCCAACGTTTATACTTTGTACACAATTATCTTAATCACTTTTAATATTAAAAAAACTTTATGGCAATTATCAAACTAATTAATTTTTTTATGACAACGCAACGTGGAAGTTTTCGTTTGCCAAACGGCAAAATGGATTTCCGGTAGCGGTTTTTTTTTTGTTATTTGACACACAAAGTTTTTAAAAAATCTGATCTCTAACAAGTACATTTTTTATCTAAAAAATTAGAAAGTAATAAATATGAGGTGGCGCATTGTCATGTGTTAACACCGTCTTTCCTAATGCGTACCCTATGAGTAACACTTGGTACATTTTTCTAAACTTTTTTCGGTTGCTAAGACAAATTGGATGAAATGTCAATTATCAGTGTGCGTTTAAGCTTACCGTTTCAAGCCGATAGACAAAATTGTTTACTAGCATAAAGCAGTCTTGTATTATCTCCTAAAATTTTGCATAAAATTCGACGCCAAATATAAATAAAAAAAATTGTAATTATTGTAATCTTTGAACTTTGAAGTTTGTAATCCTCAAATCGTAAAAAGTCTGCTAATCGAAAATAATTCAAAATTTGTTATTTTAAAAATCAACAAAATCTAAACTAAAAAACTTTTTGTGAAATAAAAATTTATTTGTCTAAAAGTTTTCTTAGTGTTTAATTTTTAGACTAATCTTAACGTCTCGCTTTGATCAATTTTGGTAATTTTGTAATTAAAGATGATAATAATTGTTAAAAAAATATTGTTTACGAATTTCTCCTGTTCAAACAATTACGATAATTAATTGAAAACTTCACAAATTTGAAAAAAAATGCGAAAAATTTAGGAAAATATTCAAAACAACCAAAAATTCTAAGCAATATTTTTAAAAATAAAATAAAAATATAGAAATCAATTAATTTTTAAAAAAATTTAAAAATTATGAAAATTTGTAACTATTTTTGGAAATCTTACAAATTTTGCAAAACTCCAAATTCTAAATAGTTTCTGAAAATTTCAAATCGATCTAAAAAATTTGGACACTAAAATTAAAAATTTATAATATTGAAGAAAACATTTTGATATTGTGAAATCAGTATTTTAAAAAAATATGAATATTTTTAAGGTTTTGGATATACATTAGATAGATTTTTTGGCATTTTGAAGCAGGATCTTAGAACTGACAAATATAGAAAAAAAAAGTTTAAGACAACTGTAATATTTTAAATAAACGCTCTCATGTCTTTAAAAAAGAAAAATTTTAATGGGTTCATTTTTCAAAAAAAAGAAACGAAAAAATTTTGGAATACTTTGAGCATTTTTAAGATTCATATTTTTTTTGAAAAACGTACGTGTTTTGAGAAATTTTGTATTCTAAAAATTTATTTTGATTTAAATGTTTACAGAAACCAAAAAAGAAATTAAAAAAAATTGTAAAATTTCCGATATTTTTAAAATCTTGCAAACTGTAGAAATTATATAAGTTTTAAACAAAATTTCCAAAGTTATTAAATTGAAAATTTTATAATATAAAAGTGTAGAATCATTGTACAGTTTTAAAAATTAAAGTTTTTAAAAAGTGCAAAAAGTTTGAAAAACCTGAAATTTTGAAAAAATCTGAAACATTCAGCGCATTTTGAAATTAAAAGTTTGACATTTTTTTTATTCTAAAATGTTTCTTGATACTTAAAATAGTCCTAAGAAGATTTGGACAGTCGTATAGTTAAAAAAAATTAAAATAATTTTCAAAATTTTAAAGAATTTTGGTTTTTTAAAATTTTCAAAATGTAAGGAATTTTTACATATTTTACACAAAATCGGTTACAGAAAATTACATAAATTGTACAAAAAAAAAATCAGCTTTAGATGATTTTCGGGTTCCCAAATCCTAAGCCGACGTTCGAAAATAAAAGCTTTAAAAATTGTAAATTTTTGAGTACGATTATTTTGCAGATTTATTGTTCAATAAATTAACGTTTGTGAAAGTCGACGACCTCTTGTAAAAATCTTTTTATATTCCCATATCAATCAACTAATATTGTTTAAAACTGACATAAAACATCAATAACTGAAGAAAGCAATAAGTCATACTCTTATATACAGTATGATTCATCAAAAAGTGCAGACGACCGTAGGACCAGATTGAGGTTTTCTTTAATAAATCATAAATAATAACCGTCTAAACGCATCCTTATTAAAACAATGGTCCCCGCCTGTGGTCCCCTTCACTAATAATCTGTTAGCCCTGACACTGGCGCTATCTGTTCATCATCCATTAGCATCAACATGGTTGGCATTTGTTCCATGGCACGCTAGATATGTGCGATCATCTCATGAGAATACCGAAATTTTTCAGTAAAAAAAGTCGATGGATGAACACGAGATGACCGAGCGGAAAAAATGATTGTCGCCGACGTGCGAGGGGCGGCAAAGCGGCGGCGCTCCGGGGGGCTGAGAACGGTCATTAAAACATAATTTATACAAATTTTCGGAAAGAACCAACACCGCGGGCGCCTCATATGCTGACAAAATTAACTCTTTTCGAGGCGAATTTATTGCATTCCGGAATGAAAAAATAATCAGCAACTTCCTTTTTATGATTGTTTCAATTTTTATTCGTAATCCTTCATTTCCTCTTTATGCGTGCACGGAAAAAATATTGTGGCTGCTTGAGATCAGGTAAACAGAAACAGTTTGCGATATCCGGTGTTTTTGGAGCTAGAGGAAGTGAGTTGTGGCGGCGCCGCGTCGGTGGCGCCCCCATATAACAGACTTCGTTTGTATTCGCCAACTAGCCGTGAAGAGCGGCGGCTGCAGCACAGAAAGAAGAGATAAAAAGAGGAAAGTAGAGGTATTTACGGCAGAAAAATGGGAATGGTTTGTGGGTGGTAGAAATTGCGCCAAACTTATCGATTTTCACGGTTGAAACGTAGGAAAAGTAAAGAGGACAAGGCAGGTAAATAAATAAAATAGGTGGACTAAAATCTTGAAACTTTACGATTTTAGAACTTCCTGTTGAGTGATTTTTACATTTGACCCAATTCACATCTATGCAGATAGAATCATTTCGACATAGTCACATTCTTAGGCATTCTCTATGTTTGTAAAGTAAATTACGTTGTTAAATTGGGTACACTGAACAACTTCTTGCTTTAACTTTAGTAAAATTTATTTATTATTTATTTATTTTCCTTATTTTGGTCCAATTTTGCAATAGAAAGTACTAGTCTTTAAATTAAAATTTTTATTTGTTGCTTGAAAAGACTATGATGCCAATTTTTTCTCATATTCGCAGAATATTTTCTAGTTGTTTAGAACTGATATTTTCCTAGATTCTAGGCTTCTTAATTCAAGAATATTAAATTTTATAATTCTAAATTTTTAGGTTTTTGAGACCTTACGTTTTGAGAACCTAGAATCAAATACCAGATTTTAAATTTTCAATTTTTTTTAGACTTTTTCTTAGATTTTGTAAAAATTTTGAACTCTGTAGTTTTTAGGTTTCTATATCCTCTGTAATATTTAGAGAAAACTTAAATCTCTTCAGTTCTTCTTTCGTTTTATTTTAAAATCTCAGCTGTTCAAGATTGTCAAAATTTCACATAAATTGTAAAATTTTTTGGGTGCTGTACACTTTTTCTTCATTTTCTAAGTTTATCGATTTATTTTTGAAATTTTTGCTTGAGTTACTTCTTTAGATCGAATAAACCTTCAGCAGTCATTAAATTTAATTTGCCACTAGTTGCTATTTTTCGTTGCTGGTTTTAAATCTGAAGCAATTCAATTTTAAAAATAAAAATATAAAAATTGAAATTTAGAAATTCATAATCTTAAAATTTAGGAATCCAAATTTATTATATAGGGATCTAGGATCTAAGAATCATGAAAATAATAAAATTTTAAGAATATTTAGAATAGGCGAATTAGAAAATCAGCAACTTTTTTAAGAAACTTACCCTTGAGAATTCAAAATGTGACACTTTCGATTAATAATGTTAGAATTTATTTTTAGTGCTTTAGCAATAAAAGATGAGATCATAAGCATAAATTTAGAAAAAATGGTTCTAAATTTAAATGGTTCTAAATTCTTGAAAGATTAAATATATAAAATTTAGAAATACATATACACTCTTTAAAAAATGTAATTTTTTTCAAAATTTTGTTATTTTGTACGCACAAAGGCAATGCAATACATTTAGTAGAAAAACAAATTATTATTTTAGAATTATGAATAAATTATTCAACAGCTTGCATATTTTGCTATTTTTATTCAGACAAAGTATGCATCTAATAACACTACGCTCCCTAAAGAGTATTTACTAAGCCCCTAAAACCAGCCAACTATTTTGTACACAGTCGATTTTTTTTTTGTAAAACTTGCTAAAATTTGGATAAAGAATAAATAAATAAAGTAAACAGTTTTAGGTTGGCTTTGATAGATTTTTTGAAAAATATGTCATTTTATTTAATGTGAAAAACTCTAAGCAATTTAAATAACTTTGAAACTAAATGCTACAGCACGGAAATTTCACATAAGAATTCACACAAAAAGTTAAATTTTTTGGTATTTGAGATGAGACAATTTGCAAAATCGTGTACGAGATAACATACTAAGTATTTTACGAATTTTAAGATGAGATAATAAGTAAAATGTATGTATGGCATGAAGCAGAATCCGAGATAAAATCATATAAGAAATTACATAATATTTAACGAGACGAAAGAAATTGCTCCGAATGAAACCTAAAATTTGTGTTACAAATAACACTTAAACCTTATATACCTTGAATAAACCTAAATAATATCTACATTTAAAACCTAACCTACATCAGAAACATTAAATAACAACTGTTATTTTAAGCTCTTTTCATTTGTTTGATAAAGAAGTTTCAAAATAAAACCTAATTATCGAAACATCTAAACTGACATAACACCTAAATTGATATTTACACCTTAAAGCATATCTTTTAAATAAAACTTAAAATTATGGTGATATGGTGAAACCTAAAAACCTATGACCTAAATTATCTGAATTATAACCGATATTTAAAGCCTAAAGTAAAGTCAGTTAATTATCAAAATCCGAAAACCTAAACACATTAAAATTTTAAACCTAAGGTTTGATATTTGCAAACTTAAATTACAACCTATATCTAATTGACATTCACTTATAACCTAAAAATTGGATAATAACTTAAACGAATTTAAAAAGAAAATCTAAATTTAGTATAAAACTGACAATTAAAACCTAGAATTAAGTTGTCAAGTAACGTGAAATCTGACAGTTAAATCTTAGAAGAATTGATTCTGATAATAATAATTGGCATTAGAACCTAAAACCTAAATCTGACATTTGCAACAATTTTCGAAACACAGATTACAAGTCAAAAACCTAGTTACATAATTTTTAAAGATGACAAACTTCAACCTAAAACTTAAACTTGTGCTTGATACCCTAATCTGAATTATAAATGTAAAATCAAAGTTTAAGCACAAAAACAAAGAAAAGCTGTTAGGTTAAAATTGTAAATGTTAATTATTTATATTTTTGTATATTTGGCAATGATCAAATGAAATTTGCAGTCTAATATTTAGTGATTGCTAACTTAAAATCTCTGCAAGCCTAAAACTGCCATTTATTTGATAAAAGCGTGGAAGAAACAAAAGAGCAGTACAGAATCAAATAATTACTAATTGACATTTGAAGCCTCAATTAAATTATGGAATAAAAATCCTTATATTTTTTGCATATTTTGACTTGTTTTTAAATTTTGAATGTGAAATACCCAAGTTATTCATTTTTTTTACAAAATTTTGGAAATGGTTATGTTTAATTAAGGTACACTTAGCATTATTATTATTAGCAATTGGTTACCGAAATTTGGTACGAAACTAAAAAAAAATCAATGCTCTTTCGTATGGTACTAGTACTGGTATAAGTTGATGCTACTAGAAACTTTTTTTTGTAATATTTAATTGCTAAAACTTGGATTTATAATGGAATGTTCTTTTTTTATAATATCGGATTCTTCTTTTCATAGTTTTTTTAATTTTGTTATATATAAAGTACCCATACCTAAAACTTTTTGAGATATCGCAATTTAAAAAAAAAAAAATTGTGACATAAACGCGTTAATTATAAATAAAAAGTAAGCTTTGATTAGAATTTAGGAACATTAAAAATTAAGTACCTTAAGAAAAATGTTAAGTGGAGTATTTCTACATCACCCAGACTCAAGCCCAAGAACTCTAAAAATTTTATAGAAAAGAATAAAAAAAAACAGACTCCAAAAATTTTTAGAAATTTTAAAACAAATCGAGAAATTCTGAAATAGCACTAATATGTAGAAATGCCAAAAAAATTAACATAAGAATTAAATAAACATAAAAAATAAAATTTAAACCAATCGCAAAAAACTACCACTAATTTTCTAAAATCTGAAGCATTTAAAGCAAAACGTCTAAAGACCCAAAGACATGTAGGCAGAAAGTTATTCCAAAAGTTATGTAGAACTAATTCGAAAATTTGGAATTCGATGATATAACGAGATATAGGCTGTTCCATTTAAAACAGTTATAGCTGTTAAAATATTGTACAAAAGTGTTTGTAGTGAACACTCTGTAATAGCATCAACTAACATTAGTGCCATATGAAAATGCAATGGTTTTATTAGGTTCATATCAAAATTTAGTAATTAATTGCTAATAATAATGCTAAAAATGTACGTTAATTGAACGTACGGATTTTCAAAATTTTGTAAAAAAATTGGCAATCTTGTATTTAAAGTTTAAAAACGAAATATGTATTTAAAGCATTTAATCCAAGAATATAATAAAAAATAAAAAAAACACCCTGTCTAAGGTAAAATATTTTTAGAATAGAATTGGATCGGCCAATATCGTACTATTGGCTCACCCCGTATATATAGAAACTATAGTATTGTCAAACATATTTTCAGAAACAATAAAAAAAGTTTCTTGGAAATTTCGTTAACTGAAATTAGCGGTACCTTGCATGAAAATCAAATTAGTATGTGTAAAAGTGTAATTTTAATTTTTTTGAGTTGTTTCATTATTTCTTAACAACGTAGCGTAAAACAAGTTTGTAAGTTACGAAACATTCTGTATAAGATTTAGTAATTCAAAATTTTAGATTTTTAAGTAACGGAATTCAAAGAATTTTAAGATTTTAAGAACTTGAGTAATTATCATTCAAAATTCTGGATGTGGGTGTATATCAGATCCTAAAACGTTTATATGAATGTAGAACCTGGCAGTTTAAAACTATGTAGCCTAAAAATCAACCAACATCAAATATGAGTTCTAATAAATTAAAATGTAATGCTAGAAGTTTAGAATTCGAAGAAGCAGCATTAAATTATATACTTCAAATGTTTTACTTCTGAAAATTTCGTGCTTAATGCTAAAATTTACTGCTAAATCTACGGAATTTGATGTATCTTTTTTCTAATTTTTCTTTAACGACAAATATGAGTTTAAATACACAAAATCAAAGAAAAGATAATGAAAGAATGCATAAAAAAAATTCTACTGCAGCATGTTAAATATGCAAAATGTTTCTAGAATTTGTTTATATTTTTTCAGATTCTACGTTTTTACATTCTGATATTTTAATTTTTAGATTTTATCATTTTCAGTCTCAGATTTTCGACCCTTGTATTAAAAATTCTAAAATTTCTTAGATGAGCATCTTATTTTCTAATTTTTTAAGTACTATAATTTCCATATTCTAAGGTTTTATATTTTTTAAATTTTAAATTTTTGAATGTATCTACTCACACATTTGAATCAAAATTCTCATATTTCATATAAAAAAAGATTTATTCAAATTTTAAGAATGTTTACAATAAGAGAATTGGAAAATCAGCAACTTTTTTAAGAAACTCAGACTTGAGAATTCAAAGTGTGACACTTTTGAAATCATCATCGATTAATAATATTAGAATTTATTTTAGTGTTTAAGCAATAAAGGATGAGATCATAAGTACAAATGTAGAAAACAAATATTGAAAATAAATATGCAGTTTGGAACTAAATGGTTCTAAATTCTTGAAAGATTTAAATAAATAAAATTTAGAAATACATATACAAAGTGTTCACGGGTCAAGATTTTAATCTTAGTTTCTTATTTATAGAAGATTTTTCCAGATTAACATTTTTAAGATACTGGTTCTTACAATTCTAGAATTTTTTCTTTTATTATTTTTTTTTAGATTCGTATATTTGAGACTATGGATTTCTATATCTAGGCTTATAGTTGGTAATTAAATTAGAGATACTTGGATTCTATAAAAGATCTGTGAATATCTCAAATTTTGACGTGATAGGAAATAAGCTATTCATGATTTGAAACCAAAATTAATTTGTTATTCAGGTTTTCTTACTAAAATTTTTCTATTATAAAAATTAAGAAATATTGAAGGGAATATTCTACGAACTGATGTTAAAAATGTGAAAAATTTTAAATGTCATAAATCAAAAATATATTAGCTCATAGACAGTTCAGTTGGAAAAATAGCAATTTTTTTTTTTTTAAAGATAAAATAATTTTGAACATTCAATTTTTTTTTAGAAAAGTTACTGTTTTTTAAACTCAAATTTAATTTAGCTATTTTTAATCAGAAATTGAAAATTTTGAAAAAATTTTTCTTGTTTAGAAAAAACTTTTTAAAACGTTTAATTAAGTTTTTTCTAAAATTTTAACGTGGTAAAATCTTATGCTGTTTTTGAAATTTTAGTCATTATTATTATTATTATTAGTTTTTGAAAAAAAATTGTTTAGGTGCTGCTTCAAGAATTAACTTTTAAATTAATTTTTTCTTCCTAGTCAGTGGTTTTAGTACAAAAAGTAAGGTTTTTCAGAACAATTAAGCTTTTGGGATCATTTTTTGTACAAACTAAGTAATATAATTTAGTTTCTAATCAAAAACGGAATTAACGAAGAATACGGTTCAAGGCCAAATTGCTTTTTGTACTAGTACAATAATTTCGGTTCTGCGATAAAACAAACATTTAAAATTTCTGTAAGTTCTTAAAATTGAGTTCTCGAGCTTACTCTAGACAGCGTAAAATAAAAAAATTAGTAAAAAATGTTTAAAACTGCTTTGAGTGCTTGACAGTGTTACACGTTTCAACTTTTTGTATATCATCGAAATTTTGAAGACACTAAAATTAAATTTAAAAAAAAAAATTAAATGAAAATGTTTTCAAGTTGCAATTTCTAGCTACAAAATCACAAAAATTAAGATTTAGGTAATATTGTGGAATTTAGAGATCCGCTCTTGTCCCCTGTTATTGCACGCTAATTTCCGGTCACCTGTATAAAAACACAGCGAAACCATCAAAAATCTCCATAAATTATAACAGTAAAGCTGATTGTTGCTATAACTTCATTCTGAGTGATCGTTTAAACTGTCAACTGATTAAGCTATCAAATTATTCTTTTTTTTTAATTTTGGTGGCTACTTCCGCTCGAAAGTACATCTGCCAAATCTGTCCCAATTTGTCTAATATCCCACATTTTGTCGTCCACGTCCGCTTCCTCACTTTGCTAGTCTCTGTTTAATGGTCCATGAGAATGCCATCCATTTTTTTTCCACCACCTCTTCGTGGGGAAAACCTCCATCTTCGCGTTAACAATTAAGAGTTTCTTTTTGTTCGCTTAATTATATTTAATTGGGTGCAACGCTTTTATTGGGCCACAAATCATACAGCAGGGGTCGTAAAATCTAACCAGTATTGTGTTCTTTTCACAAATGTGGGTTAAATAATAGAAAATTTATAGGTTAGGTGATGGGGTCCTTCCTGTTCCTCTCGTATTTATTAATATTAAGTTCGTTAGAAGAGGCGATCTCCACGTTTAAAATAATTAAAGTAAATACGTGAAAATATCTCAAATTTACGACGGTGCGTTAATTAAGAGGAATTTTTATTTGTGATGATTACTGGGAAGAAATAAAATAAGCTGACAGTAGAAATAAGGGTGAGTTTTTTTTGGTTGATGGTAATGTATGTGTGATTTTTGCACCCCCGGAACCCGGAACCAGGACTAGACGCGACTTGTCCGGAAGCACATCGTCACAGCGTTGTAATTGTTACGTCACATCCGCAGCATCCCCATGCACTAAACCACCCTCAACGTGACAAATTTTTATGGCTTTTTACCCCGCTTTTGTCACACGTTCATCCCTTGTCTCTCTCGTCCCCAAATCCGTGACAAAGACCGCCGATTGTATGTATACAGTGAAACCTCGAGCGGATGACTTGCGAAAAAACGCGTTTCGTTTTGGTTACGGGCTGTTAATGTAGCGAATCTGTGGCTAATTGTTATTGGTTGTTAAAGCCACGTGACCTCGTACGACACTAGATGCGAATACGAAATTAATGGTCGTGGAATTGCTGTAGTGTCGAGTGGGGTTTATTAATGATACGAGGATGATTTTTTTTTGTTTTGGTTTGCAGCGAAAATACGAAGTTTGGTTATTGGTTAATTGATATGTTAGTGTTGATTTAATTCGTCCCTGGTATCCCTTTATGTATTTGTTAGTTTATGATAATAACACGTTGCAATCAACGAAAGCAATTAATTTTAGTTGATGTCTCACTGGCTCTCGACGAAATTTTATCGCTCGATTACACTATCATATTAAAGATTTATGAAATGAGTACTACCACCTAATTTTATAATTACGGGATGAGTTATGGTCAAGGCTTGAGAGGTAAAATGTGGGATTCGAAGTAGGCCCTGCAGACACTTTTCTGGCTTTTTTCAAGTTGGCGCCGGCACAAGATGATTGGTTTCATAGACAGTTTGATTCACACTGTATGTTTTCCAAAATAAATTCAAAATATATTATATATAATATATATACTATATCTATATAAAAAAATTTAGAATCTCAAAAATCAAAAAGACTAGAATTTGAGAATTTTAAAACCTAAGAGTAGAGTTGCAAAAAAAGTTTTTTTTTCAATTTTTATCAGACTGTTAATAATTGAGAGTAAATTTAGAAATTAGAATTTTATATGGTCAAATAATACTTTTACAATTACAATTTTCAATATTTTTTGTGGTAAAGAACAGATTTTTTTATTACTTTAAAAATTTTTTGGTAGTTTAGAAAATAAAATTTTCTTAAGGGCTTTGAGAAATTTGGAAATTTTAAATACACCAGAACTTGGAGAGTGAAGAATTTTTTGAGTTTATTCTATACGTTTTTATATGTCCTACGCATTTCTGAAAACAAACAAAAATAAGAAATTTAAAAGATTTATCATAATCCAAAATCAAATCAATCAAAATAAATTTTGAGAAATCTTTATGAGCATGTGCATTACTTAGATTTTTTTTACTATCCTTCTACAGATATTAGATCAATGGTTTCCTTAGTTTTTAGAAAATATTTAAATAAAATTAAAAAAAAAATTAAATTAAATAAAAAAAACAAATAAAAAAAACTTTTTCTATTATATTTGTGGCGCTGCTTTAATTTGCTAGAAACTACAATACAAAAAAATTGAATCAGTTTCAAAAGATCTCTACGAGTTTATAACTTTTCCAAAAATTAAAAATTTTCAATGTATTTAGAAGTTTTTAATTTTCAATTTTTTTATTTTTAAGATTTTTCAATTTTTTAGTATTATATTTATTAGAAACTCAGCATTCTCTGGATTTTTAAAATATTTTGTGTTTTGATAAACATATTTTTTTTTGTAAAATCTTTATGAGAAATCTTTATGAGCATGTGCATTACTTATTTTTTCACTATCCTTCTACAGATATTAGATCAATGGTTTCCTTAGTTTTTAGGAAATATTTAAATAAAATTTAAAAAAAAATTAAGTTAAATATTTTATTAATTTTATTTTCATTTGCTATAATCTTGATACAAATTGCTATAAATTATTTTAAACATATCAAATAAAAAAAAAACAATAGGAAAAAAATTGTTAGAAACTTTTTCTATTATATTTGTGGCGCTGCATTAATTTGCTAGAAACTAAAATACAAAGAAATTGAATCAGTTTCAAAAGATTCTTACAAGTTTATAACTTTCCAAAAATTAAAAATTTTCAATTTTGCAATTTTTTAGTATTATTTTTATTAAAATCTCAGCATTCTCTGGATTTTTAAAATATTTTGTATCTTTATAAACATTAATTTATTTTTTGTGTTTTTGAATATAAGTACGTAACATTTAGTTTTTTTTTTAAATATATATATTTTTTAATGTTGTATAATGTTTTACACTTTCTATCAAATCTTTGTTTTCGTCTCACTTCTTTTTAAATTTTTTGGTTGCTTAAAATTCCACGGATTTTCTATATTTTCTACATTTTTTTTGGATTTCTAAATATTTTCAGATTATTTGAATTTTCTTTATATTTTCTATTTTAAATTTTCTGTGTTTTCAAAATTCTTTTGACTTGATTTTCCAATGTTTCGAATGCATTTCAATTAACTTCTTAGAATGACTAGATTTTACCTAACATTTATAAATTGGTTCGATTTTTGTATTTTTTGGATCCCATGGATTGCTTGGATGATTTAAAATCTTCCGTTTTCTTCGAGTTTTTCATATCTCTTAGATTTTTTTTTAGATTTTTTAGTTTGTTTAATTTTTTTTTTAATTTTCGGATACTTTATTTCCCCTTTTGTTTCTTCAGATTTATTATTGTCTTAAACTTATAAGGTTTCTAAGAAACTGTAAATAAACCAATTTTGATCGTTTTGCTCCAAATCCAACTCTCCAAATTTTAAATGCGGATTAGTACAAACCCGAAATTCAAGAAAAATTAACAAATTTCTAATAATTTTTTTTATAAGTTTAGACTAAAATTTTTAATGTTATCTACTTTTAGATTTTTCTATTATTGTATCAGTTCTGGTGTATGTAAAATTTTCAAATTTTAAGAGAATTAAAAAAATATAAATTTTTACCACAAAAAAATTATGAAAATTTCCAAAATTTTAACATTTTAGAAATACATATAAAATTCCAACTTCTAAATTTACCCGTAATTATTGACAGTCTAATAAATAATAATACAAAATAAAAAAAGACAAGCTCTAGATCGCAAAATAGAAAATTTAAAAATGAAAAAACAATAGAAAGTTTAAAATTTTTAAAGCAATATTAACATAGAATCTAAAAATCTAGAATTCAAAGAATTTGAGAATTTTGGATCTATAACCTATGACTTAAACAGGTATCAGCGTTTATCACATAAAATTTGCTTTCCTAAATAATAAATACAGAAATTATATAAAATCAAAAATAAAAATTTTATAAAAAATAGTATATAAATTATATAATTATATAAATATTTTAAAATCGTCGAATCTTAAAAACAATAATTTAGAATTTAAATTTGAGATCTTTTAACGAGTCTACAACTTCATACATAAAAATTTTGACATGAAAATATTTACAATGTGGAATATATCTTAAAAAATTACACTTAAAAATTTGTAATTAGAATAAGAATTCTAAGTATCATCTATTGAAAATCTGATTCAGGATCTAAGAATATCGGATATGATAGAATTTAGAAGGTAGAACTTTTGATTTAAAGTGTCATCATTTATTACATAAAATTTGGGAACTATAAAAAGTGTAAAAATATTTTTTTTAAGATTTTAAAGCTAGAGAATTCTAAATGTGACACGTTTAATAATAGATTTTTTCTATATAGAATATTATCAGTATAAATAAATATAGATCTATAGATCTAGATTGTTTTTACCACCAAATTTGCGGTTATTAATTTTACATTCAGAGTCTCACATAATTTAAAAAATATATTTTTTATTTTTTTTTTGTGGTCATTTTCTCGGATATCCGATTCTTGCAATTATCATATTATCATTGTGTCGAACTTTTTGGATCTTTTTTCAATTTATCATTCTTTAACCCATTTTTCCATTTTTACGTTTTTATATTAAATCTTGCACCTTGTCGTACTTTATCCAATGTTTTATTTCGGACGCATTAAAATTAACTTCCATTCTAAATCTGTATTATCTGAAATCTAATCAAACTTTCATATATCGATTGGTCTACTGTTTTCCTCGTCTAAAATAGCTTAAAAAATCACGAAATTTTATTTGTGTTGTGCTATATCTCAAAGACCATAAAATTTTACAAGCTGCCTTGTAAAAATTCTAAGCAGTCTCGTGTATAAAAAATGAGGCCTAAAACTTCCGACCGACCCCCATCTGTGACCAAAATTTGCTTAATTTCAGCTGTATCACTTTATTTATTTATAACTAGAATTTATGAAATCGGTGGGTAAATTTTGACAACCCTTCGCGATTTTAGTTTTCTAACGTTAGAAGTGTCGAAGAATATTATCAATTTATTTCAGACAAAACGTGTTGTTCAATTCTGCTTAGTTTTACAAAGGAATTTGCAAAAATTGTAGTTTTCGATATTTATCGAGTGTTTCAAAAGTTTAGGGGCTGAGTGGACACTCTTGAGCGAGCGCAGCGAGCTATTATTCTTTACGGAAAGTCGATTAAAGGTATTTGTGTTAAAAAACTTCAAAAGTTCTTCGAAATATGACTCATTAAGAGCAGTGACTTTAGAGCCAGCTTGTATAAAAAGTGCCGCGAGGGCCGCTAATTGGAGAAAGAATAAAAATTTCCACTGTCGGATAAAAACAGTGCAGGTAATTAAGAAAAAAACGTTTGAAAAAATCTTTAATGAATTTTCCCGAAGCCGGCTCTTTTTATCTCCCTCTTTATCCGCACCCCTTCCCATGTGTATTTAACAAACCGCAAGTCTTAATTCAATTAACTAAATTGACGTTTCCTCGCATCTCGTTCGTATTAGAAAAACATTCGTGGAAAAACAGTCTTCGCGCTGTGAGAGAGAAAATAAAAGAAAAGAAAAAAAAAGGGTCCGAATAACATGTTTCCTTTCGGTGGTGTGTAGGTTTTAGAACTATGTTATAATAAAAAGGGGAAACGGACACAATATGGACCGGACGAGCAATTTGCTAAAGCGATTCCAGACATCTAGAGGGAAACTCGGAATCATTTGTGTCGAGAAATAAAAGAAATCAACCCCTATTGTAATACGATACGTGTTGTAGTTTGTTTCAAATCGTTCGGACTTCAAACGCAACCCCAACCCTTAGCGCGGGTCGTGCTGCAAAACAAATAAAAGACAAAAGCCGGAATTCGGATGGAGCAACCATAAATTAATTACCGACTCCGTTAGATAAAAAAATTATGACGGAAAATTCACGGTCTCCGGGATAATTAGGTACTGTCCGTTTCGAAAAGATTAAATTTTTCCAAATCGGTGCCCACTTTGGTCCCCGAAAACAAACCGGCTCTTTGTGTCCCAAAGGGTATCCGTTTTTGCGAATGCCCCCACTCAATTAAATTCGTGTCCTTTTAAGAAATGAGATTAGAGTTTTGGTCGTCCTTGAAATGGTAGCAACCCATAATGGGACAATAGGAAACAGATATATGGACGTAAATACCCTATTCAAGTTACGTTTGAAAAATTGGGATTTAACATTTCATTTAACGTGTTAAGTGTTTGTATTCAAGCGAAATGTACGAATGTAATCGCCCGGAGGTCTTCTTCTTGTTCGAGTTTTTAGTTTTGATAGAGAACGTTACGAGATTTCGGGGCTGTTGTGAAGACGTAGGACAATAGGGGAAGATCGTATTTTTTGGGGTGAAATCGAGCTTTGCAGCTTTTGGTATCGAAAGAGGGTGGTGTTGACAATAGTGTTTACAAACGCGGAAGTAATTATTTAATTTCAAAGCACGAAAAGCTCTCCTTAGCGAATTAATTACAATTATTAAATACGCCGCTTAATGATTCTCGGAACAATTAAATCACTCAAATTATTTAAAAAATGAAGAATTTCCGGCCGCCGCTGGACTCTTGACCACACGATCTTCATCGGCAAAGTTTTCCCACAAAGTGTTTACCGATTCGGAAAACGTAATCTTTCCCAAAACGTATCACTTTCACCGTAATTGTCGTTGACGACAAGTAGATGGTCTTCCGTCTGGTAATTTTTCAACGGAGGAGGACGTTTCCGACGATATTAAAAACATCCTGTCTTCACGTTATATTATTCAATTAATTCTAATGGAATCAAACTGGAATTAAACAAGTGGGCTGTCAGATTTACAATTATGTTTTATTAATTACATGGGCGGCAATTAGACCCACATTTTACCATTAATTGTCGTTTTGTTTGCTAGACACGATTCAGTCAACATTATTAGAAATTCAAATTTCATTACGGTGGGAGATGGGGGTGAAATGGACGCCACTGATTTCTTGTTGACGTTTCAATTATGAGAAAGTTTCCGGCGTTAGGAGGCTCTAGAATTTGTTTGTAGGTTGGCAACTCTACGCTCATGCGCTACCGAGCTCCACAAAAATGTGTTTGTTGTTAACAAAGCGTCGTTTAATTTAATTTAATTTCACTCTGAGACAATTGTGAGTAAATTAGTTCCCGTTTTATGAGCAATGAAAGTTTTCATACGTTTTCTTTTGTTTGGGACAATAAATTAGAACATTTATTAGAAACTGTCTTTTACTGTCTTAGTTCATAATTATTCAACGATTTTATTGCATAATTAGAATTATGAATAAATTATTCAACAGCTTACATATTTTGCTATTTTTATTCAGACAAGGTATGCATCTAATAACACTACGCTCCCTAAAGAGTATCTACTAAGCCCTTAAAACAAGCCAACTATCTTGTACACATTAGACTTATTTTTTTTATAAATAAAATAGACAGTTTTAGGTTAGCTTTGATAGATTTTTTTTTGAAAAATATGTCGTTTTATTTAATGCGAAAAACTCTAAGCAATTTAAATAACTTTGAAACTAAATGCTACAGCACGGAAATTTCACATAAGAATTCACACAAAAAGTTAAATTTTTTGGTATTTGAGATGAGACAATTTGCAAAATCGTGTACGAGATAACATACTAAGTATTTTACGAATTTTAAGATGAGATAATAAGTAAAATGTATGTATGGCATGAAGCAGAATCCGAGATAAAATCATATGAGAAATTACATGATAGTTAACGAGACGAAAGAAATTGCTTCGAATGAAACCTAAAATTTGTGTTACAAATAAACCTAAACCTTATAAACCTTGAATAAACCAAAATAATATCTACATTTAAAACCTAGCCTACATCTGAAACATTAAATAACAACTGTCATTTTAAGCTGTTTTCATTTGTTTGATAAAGAAGTTTCGCAATAAAACCTAATTATCAAAACATCTAAATTGACATAACACCTAAACTGATATTTACACCTTAAAGCATATTTTTTAAATTGAACTTAAAATTATAGTGATATGGTGAAACCTAAAAACCTATGACCTAAATTATCTGAATTATAACCGATATTTAAAGCCTAAAGTAAAGTCAGTTAATTATCAAAATCCGAAAACCTAAACACATTAAAATTTTAAACCTAAGGTTTGATATTTGCAAACTTAAATTACAACCTATATCTAATTGACATTCACTTATAACCTAAAAACTGGATAATAACTAAACGAATTTAAAAAGAAAATCTAAATTTAGTATAAAACTGACAATTAAAACCTAGAATTAAGTTGTCAAGTAACGTGAAATCTGACAGTTAAATCTTAGAAGAATTGATTCTGATAATAATTAGCATTAGAACCTAAAACCTAAATCCGACATTTGCAACAATTTTCGAAACACAGATTACAAGTCGAAAACCTAGTTACATAATTTTTAAATTTGATGACAAACTTCAACCTAAAACTGAAACTTGTGCCTGATACCCTAATCTGAATTATAAATGTAAAATCAAAGTTTAAGCACAAAAACAAAGAATAAAAGCTGTTAGGTTAAAAATGTAAATACCTAAAAGTGGTAACCTGCAACCTAATACCTAAGGTACTAACACTTAAAACCTCGAATTATAGGAAACAAACAACAAAAAGTAAAGAAGTTTATTTCCAACGTATTTTCAATTGACATTTATAACCTAATCTACTACAAACTTACATTTGAAACCTAAGATTGGGTTGTTAATTAATGCAAGATCGGACAGTTGAAAGGATGAAACCTTAGAAGCATCGTTTTTATTAATATAACGAATGTTAGACACTATAACCTAAACCTGACATTAGTAACCTTAAATCCTTGCAAGGCAGTTTACCACTCAAACCTAATATTTATGTCTGAAGATAAATTAACTATTTATTATATAATTTGAAACCTAAAATGTGATAAAAAACCTTAAAAAATTAAACAAATGTATCATGACATAAGTTGCATAATTTAAAAATTAAAATTAAATTATAGAAGAACAAAGCAGAATTAAACATTAATAACCATCGAATCTGAAGGTTAGAATCTGACATTTACAACCTTAAACTTTTAAATAATTAATTGACAAATCCCAAAACCTGAAACCTAAGTCTGCCACATGTAGGCTTTCTGAATAGCAAATGTAAAATCTAAGGTTATATTTTAGAAAAAGGTTAACAAAAAATTGCTGACAATTATTCAAACCTAAAATTGTAATTTTTGTTTGTGTATAAAAACTTAATTTGAAGTTTTAGAATCTGCAGCCTGAGATTTAATGCTTACATCGTCATAGTATTTTGGAGATAATAAAAAAAAATACAGAATTAATTATCTAACCGAAACCGAAAATTGAATTTTGTAAAAAAACAAAAAAGCAACGAAACAGCCAAAAATTGAAACCCAAAATTAAAATCTAGTAATCCAATCAGATAAAAAGCGTTAAAACCTAAGTCTGACATTTCGAACCCTAAACTCTCAGAGCGCAACTCAATTTTTGAGCATTGATAAAAATCTGATAATAACTGCTAAAACCTGACAACCTAGTTCTGACATTTTTAGACTGAAATATACAAGGTGAAACCTAATCTAGTTTGGTACGTGAAAATAATAACTCAGCCTAAACTTTAACTACATTTGAGCCTCAAATCTAGATATTAATAAAAAACAACTGAACGTAAAGATAAGAAGTATCAAAACCTAAAACCCAAAATGTGTCATTGATAACCTTAAACTCTCAGGAATTTGATATTTCGACATTCATAAAAATCTGTTACCAACTTTAAGATCTGAATCCTGAAGTTGATAAAGATATTTTGAAACCTAAAATTATTTTTCTAAAGCTTAAACATAAGTTCCTATTTAAAATTCTCCTAACCCAAAAAAAAGTTGATATTGTTATTATTAAGTACTTAGAACTAATTTTTAGATAATTAGAAATTTCTGAGTTAAACTTGACAGTGTATTGCGGAAATGTGTTTAGAATCGTTTTCATTAAACTGTCAAGTCAACAACATTAGAATAGCAGCGAATTTTTACATTACAGTTTCGAGCAATAAATTTTGGACATGATTTGCAACAGAGAATGTAAAGTAAGCTTCACTCTTATTTGTTTGACATTTATGTTTATAATTCAGATGTGAGTGTAGTGGTAAATAATGACTCTTTTAGACGTCAATTGGTGTCTAAATTGCATTGCTCGCAACCGTATTACATATTTTCAGTTTGACTTTCTCCCGTGCAGATTTAATCCTAAGCAGGCTTGGAATTTGGAATGTGTTGGTGCAGTGCTTATTATTTTAAAACGTCTCGTTGACAGTTTGAGGTTAAACAATCGATATGCAAACATGTCAAAATCGCAAGTGCTACCACCATGGAGAAAAATCAAGGCCTACTGTTTTCGATTTATGAAATAAGTCTCGAATCAATAACAAATTTCTTTTTAGCATACGCACATCGTCGCAACCGAAAAAGAAACGAAATGATCAAAAAAGCCCGTTCTCTTCGCGCTCGCACAAAAAGCGAAGAGACATCAGAGACGTCTCGTTTTAATTCGATGACGATCTTGATTTGTCCCGTCTTCGAGTCGCTTAATTTATACGACATGTTTACATATGTTGAAAACGACCGGGCGCATTCTAATTGTCGGCATTCTGTGAGTCAAAGGGTCGCAGCATGCCGTGGACGAACGTGGCGCCACCACGAAACGAAACCAAAAAAAACCGTATATCTATATAGAAATAAAAGAAAAACCGACCGGAGCGGACAAGGAGAATCTGTTCTTGTACAGCGCCGAGAATGTGAACCAGTAGAAATGAAATGAATGAATTTTCGAAATTGGAAGCTGTGAATTTTTGATAGTATGATTTTTTCGAGGGAAAACGCGAACCAGGTTTGGATTCAGAAAAAAGTCGTAAAAAATTTTTTCCTTAAACGGCGCATCGCGCTCGATTGTTCTTCGGATTTATGGTGGACAAGAGTGCGGTCTTTTCACAAGAAATTAAAACAAAGTGGTCATAAAAAAAATTGAACGGGTGACATCTAGCGATTGTGTGGTAGCAGAAAACGGGCACACATGCGCAGACAATTGACTGATTGATCGCCGACTGCGATCGGTGGCTTTTATCCCGGCCTTGTTTTACAAAACGTGTTAATAGTAAATTCTAATTAACGTTGAACGTTTACATTGAAGGTGTTGTTCATACATTACGGCCGACATGATGGCAAACGATGTCATCGTTATTTATACGGGGGAAGGGACGGACTCTGCTTTGTCCTTGTTTGGAAGGATGAGTGGAAGGAAGAAGATCCGTCAATGTCGAGGATACGAGAAGACGGATTTGCGAGACGCACCGAGACTTTTTCAGCGGACACGCAGTAGATGCAAATATGAAATTAGATCCAAGATGTCCTCCGAGGCACACTCCCATTAATTTTTTGTTTAATCTGTATCAATACATCGCCTCCCTCTCGACCAATTTGTCAGCCGTCATCCAATTATGACAGCACTCATCATCCATCACGTGATTCCTTCCTCTAATGAAAACCGTCTGTTTTCGCAAAATCGTGTGTGTTTTGCGGCGCTTAAAAAGACCCCGTTTGGCGTTGGTGGCGTCTGAACAGCATGCGGTGAATTCATGCATGTAAGTCCGTGTCTTTGACACCGCCGAAATATGTCTGCCACAGAAGACCCGAAGATCTGTCGAAAGCGATAAGAAAACGTATCCGGCGCTACCATACACATTGATTTTTTCCCCCAGTTTGGAAATTACTGGAAAATTCGAAAAAAAAGTGTAAGGACGTCGCGGATGGGAGAACAGGACAGGTGAAGGCTGGACCACCCTGGTATCTCGTTACCACAGCAAAGAGCGAGCAGCCACAACAGCCGCCTTACACCGAGACGCGCTTCACGACATTCACGACCTAACCGGAATAAATCATCCGCTTGTGCAGGACCGGATCGGATAACGGGACAATTGTCATGATGACGACGCCATGTTGGGGCTAAATTCGCACTTTAGAGTTATTAACGAGGGCTCCCATAAATATTGGAAAATGGAAAAACAACCTCATCCGAGGACCATTCACCGAAAGTTGATTTCTTTGATCTAAGAGATTTTTATCAAACTTATTTAGACGGAAAAGCTGGTAAGATTGCTTCAGAAAAAAAAACAAAAATGTTTTTTATTCGCAGACCAACTTGATTTTAAATTAATAGAGACGACGGTGCAAAAATAGTTAAAATAGAATGAAGAAATATCAACAAATATTCGTCAATTTTTTCCACATTTCACGCATTGTAACGGCGCTTTTTCGTGGAGAAAAAAAACTTGTTTACGCATTCTACTTTTCATAAGCTTTCCGATAAGCTCGAGATCATCAAAATTGAATAAGTCACTCACAATTGCCTGATTTTTTATGAGACAATTCAAGCCAATGAAACGACTAAACAATTTTCCTTCATCCAATAGAATTCGTTATTTAGCGAAAAACATTTTGCTGCTTAGAAGCACGATTTTTTAGAAAAAAGAAAAATGGAATTATTAGAAATTGGATTATTGATTATTAATGACTTTTTTTTTTCAAAATTCTCAAGCCGAAAATAATTCGTGGTTCAATTTTTTCTTCAGAATTTGTGTGGAAATTAACACGTGGCTGTTGCTTCTGGAAAATCACACTTTTGTATGGAAGTCGGTGTTTAGACGCAGACAAAAAAATAAATAGAGAGGACACAGGACCTGATTTACATGTAACAAAAATTTAAAAGAAAATCCTTGACTTATCAAAAGTTGCTGGAGAGAAAATTCTTCTAAAATGACTGAAAAAGTGCAATTTTAAGAAGAAGCAAACAAGTATCCACATGAGCGTCTAACTCATTTCACAATTCTCCAAAAAGTTTAACCAATTCCATACATAAAACGCATTATCTAGGACAATTTAAACAAAACTCAGGACGAGCACAAAAAAACGTGAAAAATTTATAAAAAAAAATGAGAAAATTGCCACAAAAAATGTACTCAATATTTTGAGTTCAATATTTCTTCACTTTTAGGATTTTTATTTTCTTCTAATGCGAGTTCTTAGAGTTTGGTTTCTTGGATATTTTCTTTCAGTTTTCAGGTTTCAGATAACTTCAAATTCTAGAATCAATTGATTGGTGCGCACTACTTATTTTTATTTTAGGTACTTAGATTCAAAATTCGTCATCTCAAACTTAAAATTTTTAGATTTTAGATTTCAAGTTGAGAGGTTTTCAATCAAAGTTCTCAATTCCTGAGTTTTTAGAACTATTTTTTTGTGTATTAAATTAGTCTTGTACTTATCTGAAAGTTTTACATTGCAGATTATTAGATTGTTAACTTTCAATTATAGGTAAATTTCTTAAATTTTAAACTTTTGGTGAACAATTCTTAGATGAAATATTGTCAAATTCTAAATTTTTAATTGTTTGGTTTTAGGCTCATTTTTTTTTTATATCTTAAACTTATTAGGACTATAATTTACCACGGAAAACTCACAGCTTCTAAATTTCTA
This sequence comes from Cynaeus angustus, assembly GCA_030157275.1. Classification (NCBI taxonomy): domain Eukaryota; kingdom Metazoa; phylum Arthropoda; class Insecta; order Coleoptera; family Tenebrionidae; genus Cynaeus; species Cynaeus angustus. The sequence goes on from CM058065.1 coordinate 14,484,276, forward strand.
GGTGCCAACTTTTTCATTTTTTAAGTAGCTACTTCTAACATTTTATCAATTTTTTACGTTTTAAAAAATAATACACACTTATCTTTGGTGATTTTTGCCAAAATGTTTCGACATTTTAATGAAAAATCTCCACGTATCACTTTAAAAAATCGTATTTTGAAGATGAAGACTTTACGCACTAGAAAATGGACTTCTTAAACTAGGCTACTATCTAAGTTAAAAAAAGAAAAAGAATAAAGTAGAATGTTTTTTTGTAGCTATACGAGCTATAAATTAATAAACAACAAAGTGTAGAAAAAAGAAAAAAAAAATCTAAATTTTAAATATTTAGATGCAAGATTTTTTATCCAACACATGCAACTAAAACGATCGTAATTGTGCTGATTGGCAACAAATAAAGTGACAAATAACTCACTAGTGAATTATAAATTAAAAAAAAATTACTTTAGAGTCAGATAGAGATTTATTACTAAAAGTACAACAAAACAATTTGATTAATTAAGTTTTACATCAATATTGAACGTAAATGAAACTGATTTCTCATTTCTCTTTTCATTCAAAACATTTAAAGTGTTTTCATCAAAAGATACAGAAGCTTGTGGCATTGAAATTTCTTCTTTTTGTGCAACAACAGAAGAGCTTTCTTGGATTTTTTTTTGCTAAGTCAATTTTGCTGAAAAGTGTTTCTTCGATGTATCCTTCTGCGATTGAAGCTGATTTCCAACCTCCGAGTTGTTTTACCTTTAGAATGTCGCCTGTCGCATTGGCCAGTAGAGTAGCAGAAGACCGTCTTATACAGTGACCAGTATAAGATGCTGAATTTGGCAACTTTAAATATTCGGCGATTAAACGTGGTATTTTTGAAATAGTGTTGATTCCAACAGGCTGAATTGAACACTTTTCGTTCATGTAGAACACAAAAAATCTGCGATGTGGAGTTTGTTGAGGCCTCAGCGACATGTACGATCGTATCGATTCCACTGGATTCACTAGATATCCTTCCTCAATAACAGCAAACTTTCGAGAGACATAAGTTTTTGAATCAGCAATGGTCACATGAAAGTACGTTTCTTTCTCGATTATATTATCTATTGTTAGCTTAAAGAGTTCGTCACATCGGCAAGCTCCAGCAATTCCCATTACTAATGCAATCTGTAAATAACACAAATATTGGTAAAAATAGAAATTATTTTGTATCATAAATACCTTGGCCATCAAATATCTATTATTAGATGCTTCTAGTAAAAATTTTTCGATGTGCTCTTTTTCCAACACCATGGATTTTTTCGGCTTGTACCCTTTTGAAATACTTTTTATAAAAGCTGTTAACTTAGCATATCTTCCTATTTCGGTGCCCTCATATTGCCTCATTGTAGATTTTAACATTGAATATTTCGTCCATAGAGAAGAAGGCGCTACTTTTTTGACATCTGCAGGAAATAAGCCAAGAAGATGTCTTCTTCCAAGTCGTTTGTCGCTACGTTTTGTTTCTCGCACCGTTTCTTGAATTCTTTATATTCTTTGACGTATAAAATTTTCGATTTTGCGGGGATAATCCTCTCGCAGGCTGTGGCAGCGTCTTCTCGAATTTTTTCCATTTTAGCACGTTTAGAATTGCATCTTTTGCACAAATTTTCACTTTGTTTACGTTGCTATCAAAAATTTTCGTGGGTTATTGCACTTGCCTTCTTCGCAATGACGACAAGCAAATTTTTGTCAAAAAATTTTATAACTAAACTTAAAAGAGTTTTTTGGATGGCGATGTGAAGACTTTTCGAGACATACCGTGGGATTTCTATCTGTTTCCCTACCACGTCAATGCAATGCTTCTTTAAAATAACTATGGTTTAGAAGTGCAAGTTATTGTGGTCCCTCTAAGATGTTTCTGTATTAATCTACCATGTGTTGGATAAAATACTATGTGCAACTCGTGCGTTATGGCTATAAGTCACTTAAGAAAATCGCTCCTTCGTCGCTCGTGACTAAACTTTTTCTTATTAAACTTCTCTTATTAATTTATATAAATAACTATATAATAAGTATATATATATATATGTATAAAATTTTAAAAATTAACACTCGTTTAACTTTACATATTACAGGACTTTCGTTCTAATTAAAAAAAAAAAACTGGAAGAAATAGCAAAGACAATTATATAAATTTTTGCATAGTGAGAATTTTGAATCTAGCTCTAAAAATACGAAATTTGTAAATTTCCTATACGACTAAAAACTTGAAAATTTTATTCAGAAAATTATCTACTGTGAATTACGAACTTAAATTATCTAAATTAGTTACCAACATTAATTTACTAATAATATAAGAATAACATATTTTTTTAGTGTAAAACAATAGCATTTTTCTATATGAGATGTTATCGATGATAATATAACATTTTCTTACGGTTGAAGGAAATAGAATTTACCGTCTGGAAAATGTAGATATGAAAATTTAGAATTGTTAAGTATGGAATCTGAATATTCATCATCTGAGAACCTCAATGGCAAAAATTTTAATGTCAGAGTGTCAAATAAGTACACTACTGAATCCATTTGAAAACTTAGAAGCTTTTGAAAAAAAAATCTAGGAATTTTGATGTATATAAGAAGAAAAGCGAATGTAGACTTTGAGATTCTTTAGGAATTTAAGATATAAAGAGTCTATAAATTAAAGGATTTGTGAATTTAAAAAAATTCAAGTTGTGATTTTAAAATTTGAGTTCCTATAATTTACAAATAAAATTTCTAATTTTTGAAATAATTTTTAGTTTTTCGTTAAGTGCGGTTATGTATATTTAATTTAATTATACAAAACTATAAATTAGAATAAAAAAATCTAAAGAATACTAGAAACTAAAAACATAAAAACTTAAACTTAGGATTTAGGTCAAAAAAAAAAATTGAAGTAATAAAATAAAGTTAGAATAAGGTTTGTAAAAATTTTCTATAAATTGAGAATAAAGATTCAGTGATTTTAGAATCTCAAATCAATTTAAATGTGAAAGTTTAACACAGAAAAAACTTTAGAACAAGAAAAAATGACAACATAATAGTTCTTACATTTAATATCATTTTTTTTTAAATTCTATACTTTGTTGTTCACTAATTCATGTTTATATATCCAAAAAAAAATTATTTCACTTTAATCTTTTTTTTCTAAATAATGATAGTCCAAAATGACACTTGTGAAGATTCTTAATTAAAATGTCGAAACATTTCTGCACAAATTACCAAAGATAAGTGTTGAAGATTATTTTTTTAAAAGCTGAAAAATTAATAAAATATTAGAAGTAGCTACCTAAAAAATGAAAAATTTAGAAGCTGTGATTTTTCCGTGGTAAATTATAGTCCTAATAAGATTAAGATATTTAAAAAAAAGCCTAAAAAACAAACAATTAAAAATTTAGAACTTGACAATATTTCACCTAAAAATTGTTCACCAAAAAGTTTAAAGTTTAAGAAATTTACCTATAATTGAAAGTTAACGATTTAATAATTTGCAATGTGGAACTTTCAAATACGTACAAGCCTAATTTAATACATAAAAAAAATAGTTCTAAAAACTCAGAAATTGAGAACTTTGATTGAAAACCTCTGAACTAGAAATCTAAAATCTAAAAATTGTAGGTTTGAGATGACGAATTTTGAATCTAAGTACCTAAAATAAAAATAAGTAGTGCGCACCAATCAATTGATTCTAGAATTTGAAGTTACCTGAAACCTGAAAACTGAAAGAAAATATCCAAGAAACCAAACTCTAGCACTCGCATTAGAAAAAAAAAACCCTAAAAGTAAAGAAATATTGAACTCAAAATATTGAGTACATTTTTTGTGGCAATTTTCTCATTTTTTTTTATCAAACTTTTCACGTTTTTCTTGTGTTCGTGCTGAATTCTGTTTAAATTGTCCTAGATAATGCGTTTTATGTATAGAATTGGTTAAACTTTTTGGAGAATTGTGAAATGAGTTAGAAGCTCCTGTGGATACTTGTTTGCTTCTTCTTAAAATTTCACATTTTCAGTCATTTCAGAAGAATTTTCTCTCCAGCAACTTTTGATAAGTCAAGGATTTTCTTTGAAATTTTTGTTACATGTAAATCAGGTTCTGTGTCCTTTTTATTTATTTTTTGTCTGCGTGTAAAAACCGCCTTCCATACAAAAGTGTGATTTTCCAGAAGCAACAGCTACGTGTTAATTTCCACACAAATTCTGAAAAAAAAATTGAACCACGAATTATTTTCGGCTTGAGAATTTTGAAAAGAAAATGTCATTGATAATCACTGTACCTTAATCCAATTTCTAATAATTCAATTTTTCTTTTTTCCAAAAAGTCGTGCTTCTTGAGCAGCAACATGTTTTTTCGTTAAATAACGAATTCTATTGGATGAAGTAAAATTGTTTAGTCGTTTCATTGGCTTGAATTGTCTCATAAAAAATCGGGGAATTGTGAGTGACTTATTCAATTTGAATATTCTCCAGCTGGTTGAAAAGCTTATGGAGAGTAAAATTTGTCAAACAACATTGTTTTTCTGGACGAAAAGTAGTACGAATTTGATAACTTTTTTGGCTTTTCCTTTATATTTTTCCAAAATATCGAGTACATTTTTTGTAGTAATTTTCTCAATGTTTTTTTTTTCAAACTTTTCACGTTTCCTTTGTATTCGTCTTACTGAAAATTTCTGTTTGAACTTGTCTAGCTTATGTTTTTTGTATGGAGTTGGTTAAACTTTTTTTTTTTATTTGTAATTCAATTTATGAACCGTGGATACTTTTTTGGTTCTTCTTTAAAGTGCACTCTTTGAATCATAAAATTTCGAAGAATTTTCTCCTCAGCAACTTTTGATAAGTTAAAGATTTTCTTTTCAATTTTTGTTGCCTGTCAAATTAGGTCCACATAAAGGTCCCGCTGCGTCCTTTCCACTTAATTTTTTTCTCATTCCGCGCATCTAAACATCCGCTTTCCACACAAAAGTGTCCCAGAAGTGTCCAGCAAGGCTCATTACGTCCGAGTGACAACTACACCAATCGTCATGTCGGTAATTGCAGGTATAATGAAACAACATGCACATCAAGACAGCCATGACAGAGGTTCGAAAAGCTGCCGCCGGGGCCGCTTCCGGCGCTCAGCATGATATTTACCCCGCCCACGTTTCATTATTGTCATTTATTATCAATTTAGAGTCGTCGAGCGCAAAATTTTAATGACATACAATTTGTTTTACATTTAGTTGTTTTTTTTCCTTCTTCTTCTCTACCGCGCGTATGTCCATACAACAATGTAATTTTTTTCCCCGACTTGCGTGACATGTGTGTGGAAAAAACTGCGTCTAATAACAGAGCAGGCCGTGGACGAAATGGGAAAATTAGTTGTAAAGTGACGACGCCGTTTTTTCTGTATTTCTTTTTGAAGCGGCTTTCGTAAAAAATTATTTTCGATTGGAGCGAAATCTGGAGGGGTTGGCGGCCAAATCGGGGTTACTGCAAACATGGCCGGGGTATTGTTCGGCGATTGCAAAATAATATTCCATTGGCTCTTTTTTCTATAGGGTGAGCGTATTGTGTCGCTTTCGCATCTGCTCTTGGCTCCTGCTTTGATTCGAAGATTAGCCGGCAGAGGACATATCGGATAACATTATAATTTTCTATTTTTGTTTTCTTTACTTGTCGTTATATGGACGGGGCGGTTTTGTGTTTTGTGGCAGATTCAATGTATGGTTTGTGGTTTGAAATTACGGTTTTTATGTACAATAGAACTTTAAGTAATTCGATAGCGAGCGGGATACAGATAATCATGTGGGTGCAGAAGAAGCGAGGAACAAAACCGCTGATGATGTTACCTACAGGAAGTTTAAAGGTTTCGAACATTTCGTAAGTAAAGAACGAAGTGTATGCAAGAATATTTACATTTTGGTCATACATCGGTACGCAGCAAAATATGCAACAAGAGTCTCAATTTTTAGATTTATCAAATTGTTGTCTTAGAATCTGTCTGCTGAAACTTTAGATCTGTTCGATGAGTCCGAGTCTTTGATGTTTTTGTGTTTTTTACAACCTTTTATCGTGTGAATCTCAAATTTGTTAGATTTTTCCCAATTTTTTTATATTTTTTAAATTTCACACAATAAAAAAAATATTTCAAAAAAACTCGAAGAAAACTCAAATGGTAGTTTTATAGATAATAAGGAAATTATTGTATTAGAAAAATTCAAAAAAGACATTAAAACGGTAAAATCTTCTAGTTTTATAAATGCAAAATAATTAAAATTTTACAATTGTTTATTTTAAATGATTGAAAATTATAAAGCATTTTTTTTCTTCTAGTTACAATAAATATTAAAATTCTGAAAGCACCTATGAAAAAATAACAAATATTTCAAAAACCGTAAAAAACTGAAAATTTTAAAAAATACGTCACAGCTGAAAATTTTGAAATATTACTATACTTAGTTACCTTTTTTTTTTGGATATTTGATGTTAGATCCTTTGATACCTTTAAAATCTTTGAAACTTGCAAATTTTATATTTTGTTTAAATTTAGAATACATAAAATTTGTAATTTTTGAAATCTTGAAAGTTTTTGAAATTTCCATATTCTATGAAATTGTTAAGGCATCTGAATTCGTACATTCTTAGAATTTCTGGAACTGTACATTTTTTACGATTTTAGTAGTTTCTAGAATTTTTAAAGTTAAATAATTAAGAAATTAGTAAACTTTTAAAAAGTATTTGGATTATTTTAAACTTTTAGTTTTTTTTCTCATTGCATTGAGTGAATTTTAAGACTGCATTTCTGTAAAAATTTTTAGACTTCCTGCATTCATTTGGAACTTTCGAAATCTAAAAACTTTTCATATATTGAGAGTTTTTTTTTTAAATTAAACTGCATTAAAATTTTCAAAATTTGTAATTTATTTTCTAAAGTTTGTTTTAAATTTTAAACTTTTAGTATTTTGTAATAGTCCCAAAATTTAAATATTTAAATAGTAATAAATTTTTTTATATGTTTTAATTTTCGTAGCCTTTGTTTCCTCTAGTCTTAAAAATATTTAAGTTTTTTTTTTCTATTGTTTGTAGTTGGCAGTATTTGGTGTTGCTTTTTAGCACCTCTATCATTGGTGAAATTTTTGAAATATTTTTAAAAAAATTGGAATTTTTAAATTCTTTTGAAACACTTGAAATTTTTTAGATTGTTGGAACATTTTGGATTCTAAATATTTTAGAATTCTTGTTTTCTTTCAGTTAAGTTTTCGTAATATTTAGAACATTTTTAATTTTTGAAAATTTTAGAATTTTTAAATATAAATATTTGGAAACTGTTAAAATCTTTGAAATATTTGACATATTTAATAATAAAATTGTTACATTTTTAGAACGCATTATCTTAAATCCTTAAAATTCCTTAAAAATGTTAGAATTTTGTCATTTTTACAATTTGTGAATTTTTTAAAACTTTTGGAAATTTTTACATATTTTTATTTTTAAACTTAAATCTGGATCAATACATATCAAAATCCTGAAAGTATCAATAAAAAAATTACAATTGTTGTTTTTTGTTTCTTTTTGTTCCTTTCTTTTTCCTCCAAATTGTTCCTTTTTTCGAATCTGTATTTTTTTTTGGATATTTGTTGTTAGATCCTTGACATCTTTACAATTTTAGAAACTAGCAAATTTTATAATTTGTTTAAACTTAGAATATATAAAAATTAAGGCATTTGAAATTTGTAAATTCTTAGAATTTTTAAAACTGTGCTTATTTTACGAATTTAGTAGTTTTTAGAATTTTAGATTTTTAGAAGTTCAATAGTTAAAAAACTACTAAACTTACTTTCTTTAAAAAATTGAAATGTTTTTTTAAATCTAACATTTTTAAACATTTTTAGAGCGGTGTAATTTTTGGAACTTTTAGAAAGTTTAGAATATTTGAATTATTTTAATCTTTTACTTTTTTTCCATTACATTGAGTAATTTTTTTTTCAAAACTTTACATTTTTTCTAGGAATCTTTTGTGCATTATTTGGAGCTTTTAAAATCTAAAAACCTTTCACATATTAGAAGTGATTTTATTAAATCTTTTTTTAAAATTGATAAAACTTTTAAATTTTTGAAAGTTTTTAATTAATTATTATTTAATTTTTTTGGATATTTGATGTTAGATCCTTTGACATCTTCACAATTTTCGAAACTAGCAAATTTTATATTTTGTTTAAACCTAGAATATATAAAATTTGTAATTTTTGAAATCTTGAAAGTTTTCGAAAAACACCTGAAATCTTCAAAATCTATGAAAGTGTTAAGACATTTAAAATTCATACATTCTTAGAATCGTTGGAACTGTGCATATTTTACAAATTTTGTAGTTTGTAGAATTTTAGAATTTTTAGAAGTTGAATAGTAAAGGAATTAGTAAACTTCCTTTTTTTTGAAAAAATTTGAAATGTTTGAAAAAGATGTCTTTTTTAAATCTAACATTTTTAGAGCGGCGTGATCTTTGAAACTTTTAGAAAGTTTTGAATATTTAAATTATTTTAAACTTTTAGTTTTTTTTCATTAGATACATTGCGTGATTTTTTTTTAAACTTTGCATTTTTCGTAGAAATTTTTAGATTTTCTGCATTATTTGGAGTTTTTGAAATCTAAAAACCTTTCACATATTAGAAGTGTTTTTTTTAAATCATTTTTTAAAATTGATAAAACTTGAAATTTTGAGAATTTTTAATTTCACCTCTTTAAAATCTTAGTCTTTTTAATTTTCTAAAATTTAATTTAAATTTTAAACTTGAGTATTCTGTAACAGTCTCATAACATGAACATTTCAAGTGACAAAAATTTTGATCTTTGTCATAAAAATATTCAAATTTTCTAAATAAATTGGCAATATTTGGTGTGTTTTTTTTATAATCGCTAACATTTTTGAAATTTTAGAAATTTGAATTTTTTTGAAACACAATCTTGATTCTAATTTTTTTAGAATTATTGTTTTCTTTACGTTGAGATTTTGTAATATCTAAAACATTTAAAATTTTAAAAAACTTAGAATTTTTAAACACTGTATAAATGTTTAGAAGTTGGTAATATTTTTAGAATGCATTATCTAAAATCTTCAAATTTCTTTAAAAATATAAGAATTTCTTTGCATTCTTTGCATTCTTTAAAATTTTGGAAGTTTTTATATATTTTTTATTTTAAAACTTAAATCTGGATCAATTCCAAAATTTACATCCTAGGTTACATTTTTTTTTAATATTTTAATTAATAAGAGTATAACAAATCCTAAAAGTATAAACAACAATAATTTTAATTAGTTTATTTCTGCAGTTGAAACAAAAATTTTATATAATTTGTTAAATTCACATTTTTTTTTTTGTTATAAAATTTCAAGCCAATGTGATAATTGCCAAAATTTTCTGAAAAAGTTCAAAATTTTTTACTATTTTTTTTGTCTTGTGATTTTCAAAATTATTTATTATTTGAAATTCAGAAATCTATTTCTGATAAAAAATCATATTATATACTACATATGCATAAATTTTGAGAATTTTAGAAAGTTCTAAAACCATTTTTAAATCTAAATTCTAAAACTACCAAAAACTAAGATTGTTTGAAAAATGTTTAAGTTGAAAATTGAGAATATAATTAATTTCTTTTAAAAATTATGAAAAAAATTAATCAAAAAATACTTTCAGAAATTCATTTTTTTTAGAACTTTGGTATCTGTTGCAAACTTGTGATCTTCTGAACACTTAAAACTTTTTTATTTTTACGCTTTTTAAATTTTTACATGTTCTGCGAATTTTGAATTCTTCAGTTTTTTTGAATTTTTAAAATTATCTCAAAAAAATATGATTTCTCTCTTCAAAATGTCCGTTTTTTTGGATTCCTTCAAGACAAGAAAATTTTTGTAAGACAAAAACGAATTTTTTACTAAGGCAAACGTCGAATTTTTAATTATTTCACTTTTTTGTAGACAGTTTTTAACAATTGATGCGAAAAAATCTGTTTTAAAAAAATGTACAAATTATACGATAAGCCAAGCTTATTACTGTTTTTTTTTTAAAGCAGTAATTACTTTATTTAAAACTCTGTTATCTCCGGCAGTTAATTAGACTCGGTCATGTTTCCCAATCGTCGAACATTTCTCAAGACTGCAACAACACGTGGCAACCAACACGAAAATTACAATTCCTTCTTACATAAACAAGAAAATGGCACAGATCCTATCTCGAAGATTTATTTAGCTGAAAGTATTATTGTTCTATTCGTAAGTGTACGCCATATATGTATAATCACGTTCCCTGCTTACAAACAACACTTTGTGGTGGATCGATAAAATTATAGCTACCTACGCGTCTTATTACATACACTTAACGCAATTACCTCTCAAAACAATGACTCCTTTCAACTTTTTACGGAGAGAGAATATAGAGACATATTTTATCCACCATGTTGGCGGGGAGTGACACCCATTATGCACCCATGAAGATATGGGAGGTGGGCACGAAAACGCGATAATCCACTGCAGGGAAATGCTAATTTTCAAGCATGGTAAAAATCCACTCGCCCGCAAACGCACCACTCGAAAAGAACTGATATACAGAGTGGCGCAAGAAGTTTTTACGTTTACAGAACGAATTTGTCAGCAATTTGTCAGTTTCCAGATTTACAGTTTCTTAGCCAACAGTGTTTTGCAACGTTTTAGAAAAACCGTGAATACATGAATAATCAATATCTGTACTGATAATTAGTTCGGTAAAAAGACGTTAACTGATAATTGTTACTGAAGTTAAGTTTAATTAACGTCAAGGCGCAAAAAGGTCATCGCTGTTTGCTCGGTTATTAATCTTAATTTGATAAGATTGCTAAATTGTGGGTAAAGTGTAGTCGGTGAGAATTTGTAGAAATATTTTTGTGGAAAGAAGCGATTAATTATGATCGGGTTCGCGTTGATTGATGATGGTTTATAAATAAACTTAATGTAACTTGTTGAGTTGCGATATAAAATGGGCAAAAATAACATTTTTTCTGCTGTTTCAGCAGATCGTTACACTTTCTACTGGTTTCTAATTCTAATCACAATAAAGCAGCAAAAGCTTTGTGCAATGAGTGACACGAACGTTTTTTTTTACTACATCTGTCAGTAGTTTATTACTTTACAAAACTAATTAATATTACACTTGCCTCTTAGGCATAGCACAGGTCTTTGCCTGAAGATTATGCCGCGTGTTTACTGGCTTCTAGGCATATTTGTTTAGGCAACAAATACTAATTGAAAACATTTTTTGTCATCATCAAAGAAATATCCAGAGGGTCGCTTTGCATCTTAAACTTTATAGAAAATGGAGCTAACGCTTTTTTTGCTGTATTTGAAGAGACGTGCGTGAGAAACATGTCGACCGTTTGTAGAACTTTTTCTCTTGGTGTATGTTTTTTAAGCAACTTGTAAACTTTTTTTTTTGGAAACGCAGAGGATATTTCTCATGCATGGTTCTTCGTAGTGTGCTCTTGACGCAACAAATACTGATCCGGGGTAACACCTCTAGTTGTTTTCCGCGAGACCATGGTGTTCCACAAGGATCCGTATTCAGACCTTTGTTGTTCTTAGTGTACGTTAATAATATAGCGTATCTTCTTTGTACAAATAATAGTAATAATAATAATAATAAATTTTGACCGAGCACCAATGTGCGAAGCCTATAAATGTCTTCACCACCGTGGTGTATATAGTATTTTTTCCACTACTAGCCAAATTTAAGGCAAAAATTAAAAATAAAATATTTTTTTGTAACAATCAAACAGCAGAGGAATGCAAATTCGTCTTTCCACTAATAAAACAAAAATCAAGTAGTCTGTCATGTAGTCTGACTGACATTTCCACTAGTAAAACTTATTTTCAAACAACGTTTGTAATCATCGTGTTTGGGTGTTTTTTTGAATATGGATATGTACTTGTTTAAATAAAGTTCTGTTGTTTAGATAATGTTCTAACATAACAAAGCTCCAGCTCTATCTGGCTCCGCATTCAGCTATGCTGTAGTTGCTCTGATCGGTGGTTACGGTTACGGGATGTCATCAGATTTTAGGTTGAGCGCGAATTTTAAATTAATGGCATTTTTACTCAAATAACTTTATCGTGTTAGGTAATTTCAAGCAGCAAATACGTTAAAGACAATCTCCTGGGTATACAAAATTATGTTGTACAAATTTTGAACAACTAACTATCTCTAGATTCTCAAAACATTTGAATTTGTCCATTATTAACCTAGGTCAATAATAGAAAAAATTATTAACCACTGCTATAGAAATTCAATTTCTCAGTTGGCTAGGACACGCAATAATGGTCAACTTCATAGCTAGTAGTGGAAAAAATACGTTTGTTTGCTCAATTGTGGAGATGAAATGGAAGATATGAGAGTAACTAACGGGTACTTAAAAAATACTAAAAAGTTTTAAAGAATGTAAAGTAGATATCTAGAAATTCTAAAAATCTAAAAAAATGTAGAGAATTTAAAAATTAGCTAAATTAAAAAAAAAAGGATATTCAAGTAAAAAAAATTCTATTAAATGTGAAATATAGATGCAAAGTATGTATGGATGTATGAATGTACAATGAATTTAAAAAATACAAAAAAAAATTAAAACTTTTTTGACAAAATACAAAATAATCTGAAGAAATCAAAAATTGCAACAAATACAAGAAATCCTAAAAACAAAAGAAAAACGTCAAAAGTCTCAAATAGTCAAACAATCAAAAATGTATTCGAAAAAATCTGAAATATAAAATCAAAAAAACTGAAAATAAACATAGAAAGTTTATCGAAAATCTAAAAAATATAGAAAACATGTAAATTCCTATGAATTCAGTGAATACGAAGCATCCTTAAAATTCAGTGAATCTCAGAAATTTAAGAAACTAATCAAACTAAAAATGAAAAAATTTTAAAATGTAACATTTTCGAATTAGGTAGAATCTAAAGAATATCAAAAATTTTAATATCTGCTGTACTACGAATGTTCCCTACGTAACTACATAATTAAAAAAATACAATTTTATTTTTCACACTTTTTTAAATATTTTTGTTGAAAAATTGCAATTTTATAATCTATCGAAAAAACGTGATCAAATTTTTACAAAAACAGTAATTTTTATAATATTTTTTTCACGTTATTTTTTCAAAATTTACTCCAAAAATTTGTAGGAAACTAAAAAATTACTGTTTAAAAGTATAAACACAATAGTTGCCACTTTCATAGCTGTCACTAACTTATTTTCATTATGACACCAAAAAGAGTTGCAAAATGAAATAAAATCTTTTTTAGCACTTTGGATTTTAAAACAACTATTAAACTTGAAAAATGTCTGAAAAGTGTGGAAAATTAAAAACTGTATAGCATAGGCATAGAAAAATGGCGATTTTTACAATAATTGTTCTACGTCTTCTATCCAAGATTTTTTGAAATTTTGCCGAATAAAGCGTAGAAAACTAGAAAACTAGTACTTAAAAATATAAATACATTCACTTTATGTGACTTTTATAGCTGCCGCTATTTTTATCTATTTTGACACTATAAAGAGTTGCAAAATAAAATAAAATCTTTGTTAGCACATTAGGTTTAAATACAATTACTAAATTTTAAGAAAATGACTAAAAACTGTAAAAATATTAAAAACTATACAAGGGATTTAAAAGAAATACAGAAGTAAAAAACGCAACAAAGATAACAAATTTAAATAATATATAGTTTGAAAAATATGTGAATAAAAACTGTAAAAGCATCCAATAATCAGAAATAACATATACAAAGAAATTTGGAGAATTTAAAGTAAATACGTAAATTCAAAAATCAAAAAAACATTAAAATACAAAAAACAACAAATGTGGATAATTTATAGGAATACGTATTCGTATTTGTAGATTTTTTGAAAGTTTTAACGTTAAAACTTTCAAAAAATCTACAATTTTTTTACAAATTTCAATATCTGCAGTAATAAATCGTCTCCTACATCATAATCTTTTTTAAAAAGTCTACTAATTTTTTGACCACATTTGTTTTATTATTTTTGTTAGCTGCTGAAAAAACAATTTTAGAAAAATATCAAATATATTTATTTATACAACATGTGTTAACAAATTAAACATGAATTTTCAGGCACATTCGCTTGTTTATTATTGTTGATTACGGAAAAAAACTACAGAAATAATAAATATAATCGATTTTTTTTTCATACAAAATTTCATTTTTTTTGCAAACTGGTCAAAAGTTTTCTACATTTGGATCATTTCCGACAATGGGTATAAAACAATAGTAAAACAAGAAATTGTTATATAATAACAGAAATTTTTAAAGTATTGTGCAACTTTGTATCTTCTTTACTTTGTAACAAAACTCTCATTTCTGTATCGTAATCTATAAGCTAGTTGATTTATATAAATTTTTAGAAGTTAGTGCAAAATTGAAAAAATATCGAGGCAATAATAACATTTTTTTCTAATAGTTTTTTTTATGTTTATTTTTTGAGCAAGTTTTTCTTTTTAACTACGTACTTAGTTCTACATTATGGTTGCAAAGTACTAAAATTATTGTAAAGTTTATACAGTTATACAGATGTGGTGGAGCGCCATCCATCTGTTACCACATGTCCCGTGTCACAGCCAAAGGAAGATCATCCAATAAGTAGTTTTCCAAATCATTTTGAAAAAAAAATGTACAGTTTCCGAACTACAGGTAAAACATATGGTCCAATCAGGTTATTTCTAATAATGCCAGCAAAAAAGAGGGATTTTCAAATTTTAGTCAGTTCTATCAAATGGACTATTTTTCTTTATTATAGAAAATTTTGTATCATGACAAATTAGATATAGGTAATTGTCAAAAAACAATTTTAGTGTCTTTACGGTAAATTCATTGCTGAATGGTAAAAACAATAATATAAAATGCATTATACATCATAAACACGCAACATCAAAATGAGTTTTCCGAGTTCTTTTTGTACAAGCGCAGCTGTTATTATTATGCTTTTAAGAATCATTAAAACCAAGCAGTTGAAAATAAAATAAAACTCCACTACTTTTACCTTGATATGGTTTATCTCCTGTATGTCATAAAGATGTTCTACAACATGCATAACTTACCTGTCGTTCTAAAAAAAAAATGAATGTTAATTCAAGAATGACAAAAACACGCAAGACCTTGCTCTCCACCGGAAACGCAAATTGCTCAATTCGTTCAATTAAAACAAACAGAATCGGTCCGAAACCAGCCCCTTGCAGTACCCCATTCAACGATTTCTCGCTTTTTGTCTAAATCGTTGCGCATCATCTCTTGTCCGAATCCAGGAAGCGGAATCTTTGCATTCACCACACGAACATTAGCTATCGATCCCTTGTATAAATCGTGGATTTGATGAGTCACAGATTACGCCGATGGGGCAACCATCCCCCAAGATCCTGAAAGAAAAAAGGCCAATGTCCTCTCCTAAAGAAAGTCACACGGAACCATGTGACATATGACTAATTATCATCGGCGTAAAAACTGCAATTTCGGCGGAGGACAATCAAGGCCACGGAGACAACCTCCGTTTTCGTGAAAAAATGGAATATAATGCCAACTAATTGCTCTCATATGATTTTTTTCGATGGGCGGGTGAGAAGGTAAATGGTGAGAATGGGAGCAAAGGTAATAATTAGAGAGACTGAGAGACACATGACGCAGATTCCCATATATGTACCCTATGCTGTTGTTATTTCATGTAACAGGTTGTAATTGACGTTTCACTTTATTGTTGTTTGGAAATTGCTCGGATTTTTTTCAGTTATGTTTTATTACTGTAGACTTTTTAATCGTTTACATTGAGGACATGCCGGAGCGCTGCAGGTTGTTATTATTACTAATGTGTATTCTGTTGAGAGAATAATAATTTAACATATTGCCAGTATGTGAGAAATGTTTGTTACTCTTTTGCTTTTATTTTTATTCAGATGCGGATATGTGAACGGATACGAATAATAAGTACATATTTATTCGCTATTACCTTTTTTGTTCTTTTTCAAACCTTAAATAGACATAATCAACTTGTGATGACTGCTGCTTCAGAAGCATATTTATACAAATGGAATACTTTGTACTCAACGCGCATTATTTTTTGCTAAAGCTGGCGGAAACTTAAACGCACCAAAACAATTACAGTGAGCAAAATACGAAGAAGGTAGGTCACCTACTACAGGTCAAAATTGGAATGAATTAGACAAAGCAACAATTATTGTGGATGATGAAGTATGGACATGGGACAAAAAATTGTACAGAACAAGATTGTCCAATGAAAGTAACAAGGCAAAAAAAGTAAAGGAGAGAAGAGAAATCAAAAGTGAATATCAGAAATAGAATGAGCAAAACGTGGAACTTGAGATGAAATAAGAAAAAAAATACACAAAAACTAGTTAGAATTTTTTTTGTATTGGGCATGACGTGTTGCAAACATAATTTTTTCTACGGAAGCTGATGAAATAAATTAACTTTTGTCCATTTTTTTACATCCATTAACACTACTAGTTTATTATTTTACAAAATTGACGAATATTGCACATTCCACTAAATCCATTACGCGTCTTGAGCCAACGTCCGTTGTCAACCTTCATATAATAACTGCACACTTGCAGACTTACCTCTTAGGCATAGCACAGGTTTTTGCCTGAAGATTATGCCGCGTGTTTACTGGCCTCTAGGCATATTTGTTTAGGCAACAAATACTAATTGAAAACATTTTTTGTCATCATCAAAGAAATATCCAGAGGGTCGCTTTGCATCTTAAACTTTATGGAAAATGGAGCTAACGCTTTTTTGCTGTATTTGAAGAGACGTGCGTGAGAAACATGTCGACCGTTTGTAGAACATTTTCTCTTGGTGTATGTTTTTTGAGCAACTTGTAAACTTTTTTTGGAAGTACAAAGGATATTTCTCGTGCATGATCCTTCGTAGTGTTCTCTTGACGCAACAAATACTGATCCGGGGTAACACCTCTAGTTGTTTTCCGCGAGCCCATGGTGTTCCACAAGGATCTGTATTCGGACCTTTGTTGTTCTTAGTGTACGTTAATAATATAGCGTATCTTCTTTGTACAAATAATAGTAATAATAATAATAAATTTTGACCGAGCACCAATGTGCGAAGCCTATAAATGTCTTCACCACCGTGGTGTATATACTATTTTTTCCACTACTAGCCAAATTTAAGGCAAAAATTAAAAATAAAATATTTTTTTTGTAACAATCAAACAGCAGAGGAATGCAAATTCGTCTTTCCACTAATAAAACAAAAATCAAGTAGTCTGATGCAGATTGACAATTCCACTAGTAAAACTTATTTTCAAACAACGTTTGTAATTATGGGGTTTGTGTTTTTTTGAATATGGATATGTACTTGTTTAAATAAAGTTCTGTTGTTTAGATAATTTTCTAACATAACAAAGCTCTAGCTCTATCTGGCTCCGCATTCAGCCATGTTGTAGTTGCTCTCATCGGTGGTTACGGTTACGGGATGTTATCAGATTTTAGATTGAGCGCGAATTTTAAATTAATGACATTTTTATCCAAACAACTTTATCGTGTTAGGTAATTTCAAGCAGCAAATACGTTAAAGACAATCTCCTGGGTATACAAAATTATGTTGCACAAATTTTGAACAACTAACTATCTCTAGATTCTCAAAACATTTGAATTTGTCCATTATTAACCTAGGTTAATAATAGAAAAAATTATTAACCACTGCTATAGAAATTCAATTTCTCAGTTGGCAAGAACACGCAATAATGGTCAACTTCATAGCTAGTAGTGGAAAAAATACCTTTGTTTGCTCAATTGTGGAGATGAAATGGAAGATATGAGAGTAACCAATGACGGGTACTCAAAAAATACTAAAAAGTTTTAAAAAATGTAAAGTGGATAGGTATCTAGAAATTCTAAAAAGCCAAAAAATGTAGAAAATTTAAAAAATAGCTAAGTTAAAATAAAAGCATATTAAAGTAAAAAAGTATCAAAAATTTAAAAATTATATTAAATGTGAATTATCTATAGATGTATGAATGTACAATAAATTTAAAAAATATAATTTTTTTTTTTTTTTTGACCAAACACAAATGTAATAAATATTTATACAAATGAAATACTTTGTACTCAACACACATTATTTTTTGCAAAAGCTGGCGAAAACTGAAATGGAGCAAAGAGCAAATTACGAAAAAGTTAGATCACCTACTAGAGGTCAAAATTAGAATAAATTAAAAAAAAAACAAAGAAAAATTATTGTGGAAGATGAAGTATGGACATGGGACAAAAATATCGGCAACCAGAAATAGTTAAAAATGATTTCTTCAAAAGTGGGTGAAATGTACAGAACAAGATTGTCCAATGAAAGTAACAAGACAATAAAAGTAAACGAGAGAAGAAAAATTAGAAGTTAATGTCAAAAACAAAACGGCAAAATGTCAGTAAAACGTGGAATTTGAGATGAAATAAAGACAAAAATACACAAAAAACTTTTTTTTAACAGTTAACTGAAATAGTTATTGGTGCTAAAAAGTTAGATTTTTATTTGTATTAGGCATGAAATTGCCACATGTTGCAAACATAGTTTTTTCTACGGAAGTTTAGAAGTAGAAAATTCCAAAAAGTCCAGTTCACAAAATCAAAAATTAAAATTTTCTAAGGGAAGCAGACGATAGAGTCTACTTAACAGTGAAGGTAAAAATGTCCTTCAAATTCAAAAACATTGATTTTTATTGGTATTTAACACCCAACATGCAAAAATAATTTACTATTTCCAGTGAAAATAGAAAATATGGACCTACTGTAAATTTTTAAAAAATATTTTACTCTTCATCTGTCACTACTCAAAACTTAAAGATTTTTCTTCAAATATCAAGGCGAAAATTGTATAAAACAACCTGATGAAATCAGTATAATTAACGATATGCTCAAGAAAATTCTAGCTTCAAAGTTACCAAATTCTTGCAATTATTTGAACGTCTGCTACGATACTGGCTAATACAGCAGCGAATCTTAAGAGACTTGGTGGGTGTAAATCTTCACATGTGGCAAAAAAATACATTGAAAGCTCAAATGAATATAAACTTCAAGTGGCAACGAAAATGTTGAGCAGTAAGGAAAAAGTTAATTCTTAATTTAATTAGTAAATAATAATTCTGTTCCTACTTTGACAAAGACCTGTTCTGAAATTTTATTTACGAATTATGAAAATGTGGTGTTGCAGAACTTATAGTACACAAAAAATTGAGATAGTCACTTGTTGATTTCAAAACTGCATTAGACAGATGGATATAAGTATACTCAAAAAAAAAAAAAAAAAAACAAAAAAAGATCTTGTTAATATCTATGCACCTTCCGAAGAAAAAACAAAAAAAAAATAAGAAAACTTACAGCCATTGTCCCAAACCTGAGCTAGTTTTTAACATATTTTTGCTAACAACAAGGAAACATTGCTTTTTTACGTAATCAAAGAAAAATAGAAAAATGCTGATAATATAATATATATATATATATATATAGCAAAATAAGAATCTCGACATTATCAACTGGAATAAAAAAAAACTGGGAAAATGGACCAAGGCCTGGTTACACTATTATTATTGTTATTATTATTATTATTACTATTATTATCATCATCATTATCATCATCATCATCATCATCATCATCATCATCATCATCATCATCATTATTATTATTATTATTATTATTATTATTATTATTATTATTATTATTATTATTATTATTATTACTATTATTATCATCATCATTATCATCATCATCATCATCATCATCATCATCATCATCATCATCATTATTATTATTATTATTATTATTATTATTATCATTTTTATTGTTAATTATTATTAAATTACAGTTTTTTTTCAAATTCTCACATTGCTAACTTCACATTGTCAAATTCAGATTTTTAGGTTTTTCAGTGGTGCGGTTTTCGTTACGTTACGTTAAGCGAGGACAAATCCTAAAACGTAACGTATGAGGTTTATAACACATTTTTAACACATTTTTAACTCTCGCTGTGTTGCGTTTTAAAGCAAGGTAGAGTAAGCAATGATAGAGAAAATGGTATAAAAAAAGAAAAAAATTAAATAAAATTTTGAACAACACATAAGCACTATGGCAAAAACTAAATTTATTTATAGTATTTACTTTATAGTACTATAAGGCAGTTAAAAACACTGCTAAAACTATTAAAAAACAATAACAAGATAAAAAAATATTCTAAAGAGTTAACAAAAACAACAAAATCTAACACCAAAAATTTTTTTTCAATTTTTTGTCTTCAGTTCTACAGTTGTCTTAAAATTCTCAGGTTCTTCGATTGTCAGTTTTCAAGTGTTTGAAGTTTTTACTACACACTTATATTCTAGTGAAATCGATACCAATTTTTACAAATTTTCAGTTTTCAGATTCTGAAATTTTTAAGTTATAAATTTTCGGATTTTTTAATTGTCGGTTTCTCAGATTCTTAATTTTTCATGTGCTCGAGTCTTCCTATTTCTAGAGTTTTAGACTCTTAGCTGTTTCAATATTAGACTTCTTAAATTCTATATTAAAATTTTAAGTTAATTTATAATTTTTATTATTTTCTGTCAAGTAAATTTTACATTTTTACGCCTAACGTAACGTTACAAAAACCACACCACTAAAAAATTTTCAAACCTAAAATTTTTAAACCTGAAAATATAAAAACTCGGAAAACTAACTTGACATTTCTCTAACTTTGTTTGACGGCTATGGTTCTAAAAAACTGTCAAGGCTAAAATCACAAAGTTACAAAAACAGACTTGTTAAGCACACACTCATACGTTACGATTTATTCGTTCCCACTTAACGTAACGTAACAGAAATCACACCACTCAATCTTGAAAAGCGGACAAATAAACCAGTACAGAAATAGAAAATCTCAGAAACTGATAATTCAAAAATCAAAAAACTTTTAAACGTGGAAATAGAAAATCTAAAAATCTAAAAAAAGAAACAGAAAAGTTAGAATTTCACAATTACACTTTAACAACTAGAAATTAGAATTAGGAAACTTTAAGAAACTGAAATATTAAAAAACTGAGAAAAAGGAGAAACTAAGTGTGGCAGAGAAATTTCGAACATAGTCTGAAAAGAATTTGAAGAAAACTGTAGAACTGAAAACCAAAGAACCTGCCAATCTAAAAATTAGAAAACTTTTTTGGTTTTTGCGTTTGTTTTTTCTAAGTATTTTCTACACCGTTTCCTCTATCATGTCTTTTTAAGGCTATGATAAAATTAAAAAATTAATAATAATAATAATAATAATAATAATAATAACAACAACAACGACAACAACAATAATAATAATAATAATAATAATAATAATAATAATAATAATAATAATAATAATCATAATCATAATCATAATAATAGTAATATTAAAAATGGTACTTAGTTTTGCATGTTCTATCTTTATTTATAAACTTTTCGCTTTGTTGACAAAGACCAAAAACAGACTTTTTTAACTAGCTTTACCTGACCTGACCTGACCTGACCTGACCTGACCAGACCTGACCTGACAGAGTTTTAAAAAATTGTCAAGACTAAAATGACAAAGACCAAAAACAGACTTTTTTAACTAGCTTGACCTGACCTGACCTGACCTGACCAGACCTGACCTGACCTGACAGTTAGAGTTTTAAAAAATTGTCAAGACTAAAATGACAAAGACCAAAAACAGACTTTTTTAACTAGCTTGACCTGACCTGACCTGACCTGACCTGACCAGACCTGACCTGACCTGACAGAGTTTTAAAAAATTGTCAAGACTAAAATGACAGAGACCAAAAACAGACTTTTTTAACTAGCTTGACCTGACCTGAACTGACCTGACCAGACCCGACCTGACCTGACAGTTAGAGTTTTAAAAAATTGTCAAGACTAAAATGACAAAGACCAAAAACAGACTTTTTTAACTAGCTTGACCTGACCTGACCTGACCTGACCTGACCAGACCTGACCTGACCTGACAGAGTTTTAAAAAATTGTCAAGACTAAAATGAAAGAGACCAAAAACAGACTTTTTTAACTAGCTTGACCTGACCTGAACTGACCTGACCAGACCCGACCTGACCTGACAGTTAGAGTTTTAAAAAATTGTCAAGACTAAAATGACAAAGACCAAAAATAGACTTTTTTAACTAGCTTGACCTGACCTGACCTGACCTGACCTGACCTGACCTGACCTGACCTGACCAGACCTGACCTGACCTGACAGAGTTTTAAAAAATTGTCAAGACTAAAATGACAAAGACCAAAAACAGACTTTTTTTAACTAGCTTGCATTCTGTCTCGCTCTAAAACACAAGACCGCGAAAGATAAAATGTGGTTAACACACTCATACGTTACGTTTTATTTGTCCCCGCTTAACGTAACGTAACGGAAACCGCACCGCTGTGTACAAATAACACATCACGGAATCTTGAACGAGTCGCGGATGTGTCTTTCATTGTTAGACAAGTCGTAATTACTCATAATTTTTGGTTTAACGTCACCCAACGAATGGGAAAACTACACCATGAAAACACATATATGTTAAACATTAGCAATGACAAACGCGTATCTATGCGTGCGGAACGTTCACGGTTATCATTATCGAAGTATTTTAAGTGACATGTGTTTTGTCAGCGACGACCGCACAATTCCGCTGGTTGTTCCCAACGAATTATTTAGGCACAAACACAACGACGGAAAATCCAGCGGTTCCTCTTTTATTGCGCCGTTTACCATAATTAAAAGATCAGAATTCCCATCGCAAAGTTATATTCGTTTAATTTTAAGCAGATTAAAAGCCGACCGGAGGCTGCATAACATCAGCTTGATGTCACTTTATAAAGGGCGTGTCGCTAAGGTAACGCCGAAAGGTCTTCAACGACACCGCTATTGTCCAGAAATTTCCTCTAATTACCGGATCAACGACAAAAGACGAAACTCTTTGATGGAGTCCAGACGCGGTATCATCGGCCCTTTTAACGTTTTTTTATAGTCGTTCAACTCTTCCGACGTGGCCTATCACAAATGGAGATTCACAGGGAATTGGACCATTCAAAATGGTGCCACTTCAAACGAGAGGCGCTGCTAGGGGAGGGTGTCACAAAGTGGACCACATTTTTTTCGACGAAAATAAACATGGTGAAATCGTGACTAATTTATATTCGCAGCGAGATATCTAAAACCCCTCCTTTATCCCCGGCGAAAAAATCGTTATCTCCAATCAAACTAAAACTAGCACGTCCGAGCAAGCTCCGATAACATCTCGACATTTTAATAATCTACGGAGTGTACGCAATGATCAAGAGTGCAATTAGAGACGCAATTTCCATTAATTAGAGTTCTACTCTTACATCACTCACTTTCATTTTTCGCAATTAAAATCTTTTTTTTTTGACACCCAGTATATTTTTTTTAACAGAAGCATAAACACCAGAAAGCGGCGGAATGACTCATCTGGTCGTTTTTTTACCTTATAATTTTATCGTCCCCTCAGAAATCTCATCCTTCGCGGAAATCGACAAATTATAAACGACGCATCGTCGAAGCGTAATAAAAGGACTCGAAGTCCTCCGTTAGAATCACAAATTGCACGCGGTCTTGCATATTAATCGTGCTGAATAATTTAATAATTTGATCTTTATCGGTGATCAATCATGAGCTGTGGATTTTCTCGGGTCTCCTCTACGGTTTATCGGTGGTGAAGATTCAAAGAGGTCGCGTCGAGGCGATAATAAATGAAAATTTTTGCTGTTATAGTTCCAGTGGCGGCGTCGGCGGTCGTAAAATGTTCGCGTAATGAAAAGAAAGAGAGGGTCAAGGAATTGTTCGCGTAAATAACACTTTTAATGGACGTTGTAAATCTGATGGTGTTTTCATCGGAGCCACTTTTACGATTCACATGTTCGGTTTTTAGTATCAATTTTATGTAGCGAACATGGCAGGGTTGTATATCAAAAAAGTTGGGAAAGAAAGAATGATTGGGAAGATAGAAAACGAGATTTTTGGGGGGGTGGATGGGGATTATTAGATATTGATCAGTTTTAGGAGTTATTTTGATGGTTTAAACAGAATCCCCAAAAAATCATGAGAAATATAGGCGACTTCTATAACTACTAAACTGTTTTATAAAAAAAATCTTTGGACAACTTTGGAAAAAATATTGTACAAATTTCAAAAGACATGATCATGCGCCACCTCATTGCAAAATTCCCAATGAATGACGACAAATATGGACGACTTTTATAACTGTTTTAGAAAAAGAAGTCGTTGGACAACTTTGGAGAAAATATTTCACTAATTTTTAAAGAGGATTTTCAAACATGATCATGCGCCACCTCATTGCCCAAAATTTTTTGCCGGACTTAAAAACAAAGAATCAGATGATCTGAAGCAAACATATTTTTGTGTTATTCTACAAAACGAAAATAAATATGCAAAAAAAAATATTATAAATTTATTGTCAACAAGTTTTTCTATCATTATGACTATGAACATACTTAAATAGCCACACTATAGGCACAAATCAGAAAGTTTTTGGAATAAATGTTAAGAGCTCGTTATATTTTTACCCAAATTATGTAATATTTTCAATTTTTTTTTGTTTTGTTGCCATCTTGTGCTTAATTAATTTTTTTTATATTTTTCTGTTTATTAAATTTTGAAATAAAGTATTTGAATCATTAAATATTTTTTTATTTAGATTCTGAATAAATGATATTTTTTCAATTATTAGAATTGTTTAGTTTTTCACATTCTTAGGATTCTCGCTAGATTATTATTTTTTATTCCAGAAATTTTCAATATTTTTTTATTTTTATCGATTGTATGAACATCAAATGAAAAAAGTTGCCAAAAAATTGAACAATAAAAAACGTACAGTTTAAAATAACAAAAATTGTAAAGCATGAAAAATTATACTGATAATTGGAAAATGAGAAAGCTTTTTGGAATAAAAATTTGAGAATTTTAATGTGCGCGAATTTGAGGATATGGGAAAGAAAAAGTAGAATCTGACAATATAAGAATTAAAACAATGGAGGATTTGACAATTTTGTATATGTGAAACTGAAAATTTATGGAAACAAAATAAAAACATTGAATTATGAACTTAAGAAGCTTATCATAATATTTGACAGTCTGATAATCTGAGACTTTAGAAACGTGACAATCGAACAGTTAAAAAAGTAAGAAAATGGGAAACAAGAATTCGAGAATTCAAGTACAAATTTAAAATTTTGAATATCCAAAAATCTGATATTTTATTAATTTTGACAACATCTGATTATAATTTTGACAGCCACGATAATAGTGAAGCTAAACTAAGCAATTAAGAAATAAAGAACATAATAAAATTTAGCTTAAATAAAAATAAGCTTCTAATTTACTTAAAATTTGGCCGCAGAATTTTAGAGTTGAGCGAATTCTCTAATTTGGCAACCTGAAAAAATAAAGATTTGAAGAATAGTAGGTAAATCGACAAATGAAAAAAACCTATAAAGATAAGAAAATGCAAATATATCGAGAGATCAAGATAATTTGTAATCGAGTAATCTCTGAAATTAAAAACGTATGTCTCTTGCGATTGATACGTTATGTTGCGACGTGCGCTTAAGAAGATTAACAAAGGCCTCGTTTGTGCTTACAACAGAATAAAATAAATGTGCTTTGTTTTTCTGTTTTTTAATTGACATTTTATCAGACTTTTTAAACGTCAATTAAGTACAGACATACGTTTTTGGTTTCAAAGATGATTCGATTACAAATTATTTTAATCGCTCGATGTCTTTCGATTTGCATTCCGTTTGATTTATTGCCGTTAATTTAACTTAATCTTTTATAATTTTTAAAATTTTATTTTATTTTTTTTTAAATTTTGTTACGTTGTTTTTTGACAGTTTTCTAAATTGTTTAAATGTTTTGGACTCTGATAAAAAAATATTCTTTGAGTTATTTAAATTTTCTAGAGTTTTTAAAATTTACGAAATACATTTAGATTCTTGAAATTTTTTAAAGCCTCTAGAATTTTTCTTTTTTTATTATCTTTACATTATTTGTATATACTTAATATATTTTTATATTTTAAATTTTTAATCGTCTCTTAGAATTTAACGTTTTTTTTAGATTGTTTAAAAAGTTTTTAGATTCTTTTTACCTTATTTTTTATCATCAGATTAAAACTTTAGAAATTCTAAATTTAAAAATTTAAAATCTAAGTAACTGATTTGTAAATTAAATGTGTGACAATATATTTAAAAGTTAAGATTTAAACAAAACAAATACTTTAAATTTTTTATAAATGCGTTGAACTGAGCAAAGAGTAACAAATTTAAAATTTTAAACGTTTAAAATATTAAATAACTTAGATGAATTATCAACTGCAAAAGTTTGTTAAATATTAAGAACATCAATAGCCTAAAACTATTGTTATGATTAAATCGTTTGTTCTTATTTTGTAAAATTTCTTATTTTATTAAGGATAATATGAGTGTTTGTGGCAATTGTCGTCAAAAAAGCTATTCGCTAATTTAATATCAAATATATAAAAATAATTTATTAATTCATCTTAATAAATTTTACATTTCAAATCAATAAATTTAAATAAATTAAGTAAACTGAACATTTTAAACTTGAATCAAGTAGACTAAATATACGTGTCATTTTTACCAAGTGAAATTGTAAAATTAGTGTTTCAATTAATTCAGAAATTTTCTTCATACGGCAAATTTCAGAAAATGCCACGGTTAATTTGATGTCACTGAAATTTTTAGTATCTGTCTCGAAACTCACACTGACATTTCGTCAAACCGAAAAATTTGATTTTGGATGCGTTATTGGTTCATTAACGCATTCAAAATGACTGCGTTAACAGCTTAACATCAATTTCTAAAAAATATTTTTTGAATTTCGTTAAATAATTAAATTACTTATGGCAGTTCTTGTGAAATTAAGCGTATTTAGAAACAACAGCGAATTTAATATAAAAAAAAATCTAAAATTTTTGTGGGAAACCTGGAAAATCTAAAAACTAATATTTTTAAAATTTCGTCAAATCGTAAAAGCTCCAAAAATATGAATTTAAACAGAAAAAGTACACACATGTGAATCAGCAAGATTTAAAAATTTACCAATAAAAACTATATATAGAAAATAGTTAGATATTTTAATTATTGATTTGTAAAAAATAACTTCTAGTGTTTCGACAGACCTACAAACTTTAGAAAAATTGCGGTTACCTGTTGATGGTTGACACAAAACAAAAATTCATTTCTTTATAGTAAAACTAATAAACAAAATTGTTCAAACAATTAGGCAAAATTTTAAATTTGATAATTTAAACTAAATTAAATTAAATATGTTCTGAGTAAAATTATGTTTGAAATGTCTTAAATTCTTCATGGTTTCGACAGCATTCCAAAAATTGTTCGGAAATTTTATCATCTACACATTAGGTAGGTATGTATAGTTTAATTAAGTGCGCCACAAGGAAACGTTTTAGAACCAATGTTGTTTACCGTTTTAGAAATCTTATTGAAAACGTCTAAAATTAAAGTTTTATGAAATATATTTAATTATGGGGTAGTTATTTATATAAATAATATTAGAGTGGCTTCCGGAAATTTAAAAATAGATAACTGAAATTTATCGTAATTATTGTATTTAATAATTCAGTATTCAAAAACAATAGAAAACAATTATCCAAGCACTCCCTGTCGTCGTCTCCGTCGTAGCTACACAAACCTATCGAATCCATTAATTGCAAGCATCTCAAACCCGTCAATCAATACCTCGCTATCATCAAACACCACCGACCATCGTCGTCGCCATATTGCAAAAAATACAGGACGTCCCAATAAACAACAACAAAAAAACAACCAAAAACCACCTACTGATCGTAATTGATAAAGTGAGCTGTGCAAGGCTTCCAGTATATAACTGACGCCGACAGCAATCCAGAAGGCAGTGGAAGAGGGCGTGGCGACAATACCCCGCTGTCAAAGAGAGGGGAGCAGAAACGCGAAGTAGGCGGTGCCTAACACTGCTAATCTTTTCCGAAAATCACGTCATCTCACTCGGACACATCGATAAAAACACAGCTAACTGAGGTATTTTATGCGATATCGGTATGAAGAGGCCAACTTGATTTTACACATTAAATAGCTGTTAGCTTGGATAGTTATCGTTTAATCGCAATAGCCGCGGATTTTATGCGCACACAATAAATAAAAGTGCGTAAAAAGTGGAGTCCCGCAAGGTGTACTCATACGACCACTGCTATCACTAAAAAATTTTATACGATTTTTGTAAATTTAACAACATGGCGCACGCCCCGAGACGTCGCGACGGCAGCGTCTCGACGCCTTGCGTCAGTTAGTGGTGGAATATCAGTGGATGCACGTCACTGGTGTCTTTTGAGATTTTAGGACGTTCTTGTTTATAAATATTGGACGAGTCAGAGGCGTCGGAAGAGTGGGGGTGAGTAAGGTTTTGAGTAGAGTTGATTTTCGCGTGTTTCGAGTAATTGTACGTTTAACTTATCTGATTCGGTGGAAAGGCTCTTAAAGACGAAAGTGTAAACTGCTTCGTCGTAAATGACGACAGGAAGCATGCGAATAAGTGATGAAATGGAAGAAAGGGAAATAAATGAGGAAACCCAATGGAATTTTTAATTCAGGGTAATTAAAGTAATTAGTGGACACCGTGGACATTCCTGCATAATTATTTTTAATTACCTTATGTTTCTTCCTTGCTCTTGATTTTGTCATTATTTTTCTAGAGTGACCACATTTTGATTCTAGCTTTTTGTAGGTTAATTTGACCAAGTATAGCGAAACAAATTTAGAATACCTTTCACTTTTGACCAAAAAATTGATGGCATCATCATCAATTGTATTCAAAGAACTTGATATTATATACCCTAAAAACTTCTTTATCGATTTTACATATTCCATATTTAATGTTTGTTGACATTTGCAATTAACACTAATTACTAGTCATTTATTTAACGATGTAAACATACACTTACATAAATGCATCATAAATGGTTTTTGCACAGTACCAATGTAGTTATAATGTATTTATTCTAGTCTGATAAAATAAAAACATATATAGAGGAACTAAATATATAGACATATATATGTATATATGAATATATTTAGATATCTACAGAATGCATTTTTTTATTAGAACGCCTGTAGATGATACGATGCCCACGAACGAATAAACAAATCCAGAATTAGTTGACACAGTTTTTGACCAGCCTGTTTCTCAAGTACATTTTTTTCAGTATTAAAAAAAATAATCAGTTAAAGGTATAAAATCTGAAGGTATAAGTCGAAGGCGTTTAGCTTATTTCTGTGCGTTCGATTATTCGTTCTGTCACGCGAGTAGAGCGAATAAAATCCGAAATCACGTGACGTGGTCTATATTTTACTCTACCTGTCCGCTTCTAATAAACGAACGGTTATAAATGACACCAAGCTCACGGTAAAAAGTACACAAAATCGCCTAGCTATAACACAAAAAAATTTTTTTAAATGATCTTAGACGTAAGTTCCTAGTTCTATCGCCGACTTCAATCATTAATTTTACTGACACTGTAAAGATTAAGTTTGAGAAGTCTGTATCATTCTGAATAGCCAAAATTGAAAATCGTACTAAAATAATATTTATATTTACAATAGAACAAAACAAATGATTAGAAACTTTCTTCTGTATGTACAGAGTGTTCTAAAATTCACGGACCTTCAAATTGAGACATCAAAATAGTCCAAAAATTTCAGTTTTTTTGAAATTCTGTTTATCTAAGAGTAAATTCGGCAACCTTTACAGACATTCACAAAAAAATATCCACAGAGCAACATTAAAAATTTTGTTGTATCTAAAAGTAAAACTATGACTTTATAAACAAAATCAAAACAAAACACTACACCGTGTTTCTATTTATGTCACCAATTATTATTTCAATAATTTGTGAAAAAAACACTCAAATAGAGCTTTTTCGAGCGGCGGGTCTGCGACTTTAGAGACACCCTCTATGATAACTGGCACGAAAGACAAGTAGATAAAAAATTAATGTGGGTAGAGAAACGAATGAACGTCAGATCGTGTTTAGCAAAAATTTTACGCATCCATAAATGTGTTTGAATGAACACAAAATAACAATATAACCTATAAATCTAAGAGTTATGACAATGTTGACATTTCATGACTTTTAGAATGTTAAACTTCATATTTATACCAATGTAATAATAGAAAATAAAAAAATAGATCGAAATATTGCATTTTTGAGCGTGAGCGTGTGAGCGTCAGATAAATGTATAAAATTTTACATGAATGATATATCTACTTGTATAAAAAATAAAAAAATACTAGGAGATAAAAGTTGAGAGTGCAAAAAGCCTATTTTAGGAGATGGCTGTAAAATAAACTAAATTGAGAAAGTGGAATAAAAAGTGTGCCTGTAGGTACTTATCTAGTAAGTTGTAATTTGAAAAATATTAAAAAAGTTGAACCAACAAATCAAAGTGATCAAGAATTTTTGATGAAAAAAATTAAAAATACCTTGTAAATCTGTATTTCACCCTCACCCGCAATAAACTCATGTTAATTCTTCTCAGTGTGGATGCATAAATAACGACACCAAAATAACCACCTAGCTGTGATTTGGAAGTGATTTTTAGATTTTTTCAGCATAAGAAGATTATTTCTTACACTTAAACTTGACAATTTTATCAGTAGGCGGCGGAAAATAATTTTTGATATGGGACAATTTTTTTTTTAATGTTATCGGTAAATTGAGTGTCAATAAAACTTGCATAAATACTTAAACGTAAAGTTTAGCGGACCGTGGCAAACCAAAATTTGCCGCGTTTGCGTTAAGTTTGCTAACTATGTGCAAAATGATAAAATAATAATTAAACTAAGTTGTTTGTTTTGTTTTTTAAATATTGTCGATATAAATATATAGAGTGTTCTATAAATGCGTCTAATTAAGGCATGTTAATTTTTATCGTGAGCGTCTACTCATTTTGAAAGCAGCTTTGTTTGTGTAAACAGCACGAAAGGAAAGTGTTCGGGAAAAGGAAGGAAAAAAACCCTGGTAAATATAGATCCGCCGTAAAAGAGCAAATATTGAAATTGAAATTCTTGTTCGCTATAGCAACCTGTTCTTGTAGCATCGTTGTCGTTTTTTTTCCCCGTTTTGTGGGGGTGGCTGTCACGTATCAGCGTATTATGTAAATTAGTCCCCGAGAAATCAGTTCTTAAAACAATTAAAATCTTTTATTTCCCCCGCCCCCAACCCCCAATTGAGGCCGTATTTTTCTCTTTCCAGATGTAGACGTGTCGGCGTGTCCGTGTATGTGTGCGCGTCATCCCCGTCGAAAAGGAGCATCAAACAACATCAATGTCGCCTGGGCAGAAAAAGGAAACCGACGAAACCGGCGTGTCACAAAAACCTCTCGTAACGCCTCCATAGGCATAACCTCCTAACTCCTGCCCACCGTAAGTGTGAAAAGTGGGGGAGAAATGTCGCCCGCGGATTGGCTATCACGGTGTCAGCTCCGGCGGCTCGACCAATCCCGTCGCTCCGCTGTCATTAACACACACAGTGTCGAATCTGCGGGTTTCCTGCTATAGTCGTCGCTCACACTTAACCCGGGAAGGAGGTGTCAGACTTCACACTGAAAAAACCACCCCTTGGACATCGGTGCTCCAGTGGCGTCCAGTGCGCGGTGTAGTGCGGTGCGATGTGATTCTGTGTGAAAAACGGTGAGAAAAGGGTGAGATAAAGCAAAAGCTGCCAGATGCGTTTCGATACGTCGCTGGAGCAACCCCTCGACGCCAAAGTGAAGAACACTATGGCCTACCACCCCTTCCTGCAGCTGCCGCGCCAGACGGACTTCAGCGTGAGTTCGCTGCTTACCGCCGCCAACAACAACCCCTCGTCGCCGCCGACGCCTGGCTTTTTCCCGTCGGCGGCGTTGGCCGCTTTCGGCTCGCAGAATCCACACGGGTGTTATCCAGGGACGCTCATCCCGAAAATCAACCATCCTCATCCGCATCATCCGGCGTTATCGGGACATCCGTATACGACGGCGGAGGACGTAGTGCTAGCGGCCGTCGCGGCGCACAACCACCATCCGGGGATGCGACCGTTAAGAGCCATACAACCGGAGGAGGATGGGGTGGTGGATGATCCCAAAGTGACATTAGAAGGAAAGGATCTCTGGGAAAAATTCCATAAACTTGGCACGGAGATGGTCATCACGAAAAGTGGGAGGTGAGTGGTGATTTTGCAACCCCCGCGAAAAAAAGTGACACCCGACGGACGGCGAGCGTTGTTCTGAGGAAAAAATTTGGGCACTTAAAACGCACTTTAACGGGAGTTTATCTACTTTTGCCGTCAGTGATAATTATGAAATATTCATATCATTCTAAATAAAACAAGTGAGTAGCGATAGACATTGTTTACAACAAATATTACAAAAAAGTATGATTAAGTTGCTACAAAATTATAACCTACTTATTATTTTATCCAAAAATTAGAAAAAAATCGGGCCTAAATAAAAATGCCATATTTAACTACTATTCCATAATAGCTAAGTGAAACTGACAAGTTATTTATTGCCACCAAACCAGTACGGAAAAACGACTATTTTTTCTATGACTTTTTCTTACACAAAATTTCACTTTTACAAACTTTAATTTTAGGAATATGGTCGCTATAGTTTTTTTTAACTAAATCCAGTTACAGTTTTATCAGAATTATGAGCTTTATTGTTAATTTTTCCAACGAAAGAGTGGCTAAGCTGCGGAACACAATTAATCACTTTCCTCGTTAATTTTAACAGCTAAAAACAAGTTTAATATTTTGGTATTGATAATTCTGGTAATTTTAACTAAAAGACTTTTTTGCTTACTTTAACAGAATTCCGTTAACATTTGGCAAATTTTGACGAACGTATGTTGCAGTAAAATTCTTCTTTTTCTTGGTTAACTTTGTTCATTTTGTTCTTTTTCAATCAAATTTTATATCTCTAACTAATTTCTTATTAAAACCAAGTCTAATATTTTGTGGAAGATTAGCTAGTGACGGATTGTGTTAGTTTTAATTGAATTTCGTTAATATTTGTCACGTTTTTGATAATCTGTTCATTTTTTTATCGCAGTTCATATTTTGACTTATTCTCAAACAAATTCAGCATTTTTAGCTAAGTTTATAATATAACTATCCTGGTGATAATTTTAAATATATTTTCCACCAACCTTTCGTTGGTTTTTACTAAGTTCAGTTATAAAAATCATAGGTATATTTTCTAGGTTTTTTAACTAAAAAGTGTTTGAGCTACAAACAGAACTAGTCACTTTCTTCGTTATTTTTAACGTTTTGAGGAAGATTAGTTAGCTTGAGCAGTGACAATTTCTGTCAATTTTGACAAAGTCTCGCCAAATTTTTCGTCTCGGAACAGAAAATATCTCTCCTCATCTTAGTTAAGTTTGCTGCTTTAATTTGCTGCATAATTTTTGATGCTTAAAAAGTAGTGACAGTTTTTGTGGATTTTAAAATACACTTTTAACTTAAAAAACTTAGTTAGAAATTTTGGATATTTGTAGTAAAATATGTTTCGCAATAAATATCCCTGAAATATCAATTGACTAATATTTTTGGTATTTTTGTGTCTAAAAAAAGGTCAATATTTCTTATTAATGGTTACGACTCAATTGACATTTGTAATTTCATAAACATGTCTTGCAAAATGTGAAGACATATTTATTAGTTAATTATTTTTAGTAAATTTGGTTTAAGAAGAAATGAACATTGATTTGAGTAGATGCTGTAATTTTTTTTTTGAATAATTTTTACCAAAATGTGGTAAATTTCTAGTACCTAGCTAATTAATTACTATATCTGTTATACTCTCGCTGGTAAAAAAAAAATTGCTTAAATTTATGACGTTTTTATATCGTCGGAAACGCGCGCAAGAAAAACCTTGATATTTGACTTTAAGTTAAAATGAATTTCACTAATTAGTTCTAAAACCGGTTCAAATTAATTAATTACTATTTTTAGTAACTGCAGCTATAGAATATTTTAGTTAATATGACAAATTTTAACAAACCTTTCATTAGTATTTAGTAGAAAAGCCGAAATAGTTATACTTGCTAACTTAACTTTTACTAAATTTCGAAGCCAACTTGAGCTGCCTTCAGAGGTTGTAGATTCTACTACTGTTTTTTTAAAATTATTTTCACTTTTTAGCGCCGTCGTTTAGCCGCTAAAAATCTAGAAATATTTCTATTTTTTATCATTGTTTTCATGACGTTTCTAATACGCACGCGACAAATTTCACCTTCCGACGCTAACCATTTGTTTATTTATGACACTGCACTTCAAAACTTCTGCAAAAAACCTAAAAGGAAACAATTTTCCTAAAAGCTTTTCTTTCAAGTTTAATTAAACCAACATAGATATCGCCGCAATGATGCGCTTTTCCCCGTTCTGTTCAACTGTATCCAAATCCGGTAATATTGCTGGCCACCTACCTCTCCAAGTCCCGTTGAAACAGTGAAAACAATTCAGTCATAGGTCGTCATGGTGATTCTCACAAAAGACAATATTAAAATTTTTTTCAAAAGTGTTTAACTGTAAACGCGATAATTCCTTGATTGTCACTGAAAAAAAGCGCAAGTCGAAAAGGCGTCTTGACATTGCCATGCTATAATCTTGTGAAAGTTATACACAAAATGATTTATTACATTAGTAGGCAAGAATTTGTCCAAAATTTGTCGAGTTTTGCGTAATCGGACTAATTAATACATTTTACTGGGAATCTGTGTAATTACAGTAGCGAAAAAAAATTTACGACTGAAAATTATCGGGAAATAAAAACTATAGCTCCTGCCCTCGAGACTGTTTTCACTTGAAAGTTCTATAACAGGTGATTATTGAAAGTGAGCTAGATTACAAAGTATGGGCAAAAAGGGCCGAAGGCATACGAATTCTTAGTTATGGGGTCACCCAAGGAGCTCCTTCGGTACCGTTGATATCTAATTTAAAAAATTCCAACAATTCCACGCTTATCTTATCCTTCTCTATTTGTTTTTCCTTTACACTTATTCTTCGCTATTTCTTTTTTTTATGACCACGATAAAAACCGCATTTCCTCCTAATTTTCCCATCCTGACTAAAATTCCAAAACCTCTTAATTACTGTTAAATTCAGTTAAACCGTCCTCATTCTCTTCCTCGAGTAAATTAGATGCACGTGTAAAAAAACCGACGATTTATGGACTCGAGGTGCGTGATGGATTTTTCAATGAGCCGAAACGTCGCGGCACGAATCGATCGAGACGTGGGACTCTAGAGGGCTAATTATTAGCACCCCTGTAAAGCTCTCCAGACGTACAGTGGGGAGAAAATGTGATCTCGAGAGTAGCGGGGATGAAAGAGGTGGAAAAAACAACGGATGAATAGAATCGGTCCGAAGGTAGAGTTCTGCGGGACGCAAAATGTTGGTGCGCTTGGAAAGATCTAGTTAGTACTGTTAAAGAGATAATTAATTCCGTTGGCCGTCAATTTTCCCCCGATCTGGCGCACAAAAGCCCATGTCGGATTTATTTAAAAGGCCATTAATAATATTTTTAAGTGTTTTTAGAATGTCGAAATGTTTACCTGGGCCCATAAAAGCCCAACGTTTACCTGTTCAGTAATTTATTAGTTTCGTGCTTTGTTTACTCTTTTATGCTTATAAGCGAAAAAACCAAACCCGAAAGAGTTATATTTTCATTTTATAGCAGTTGGTAGAATCGTTAGTTCAGAGCTCAAGTCGTGTTTCTCACCTTGTCAGCAAAACAATTGAGAAATTGCCCTCCAATTATGAAAATTATGATGATGATGTGAACGTGACCTCAGCCGGACTTTTCCGGTGACGCGAAATCCTCGTCCAAAAAAAAATCTACGGATCCGAAAACGTTGCAATCAAGTAGGCGTTTAAAATGCTCGAGAGTAATAAATCAAGACGAACATTTACTGTGAATATGCCACCAACATGGTATTTACAAAAACATATATTATTAGAGATTGGTTATAGCAGGTATAATATCACAATACAATCAGTAGGATAATAGGAGGCCATGACAGGACGACGCTGGAGGCGATCTTACCTTAATTCTAGGGTACAGATCCAGCAGGCGCCTAAACAAGACGTAACGACGGGTCCATGGCACACTAGGATGCACGCAATGTCTGAAGCCGGTTACTGGGCAACGATTTTTTAACAGTGTAGACAACGAAGGTGAATCAAATCGCTTAATTATTCGTGGGCTATGGGCCCAAATGTACGCTCATTCATGCGATCAGGGGGCGTCCCTCACGGCGCTACTTCAGGGCCAATGTTTTTTCTCATTTTTTTGGGGGGGGATTTTCATTGAAAAAGTAGAAGACAGAGACTGAGGAGGCTATGACTTTATCTACCCCGTCGGTTAAGGGCTACTGTAACGTATGCGAAATTCTGAGTGCAATTTGCTCGATGAGTTATTATTTTTTAGTGTTGGCGCCCGCCCCTAACCAGGCCAAATGAAAAAATATCTCGAATGTCTACACCCTCGTAGAAATCCGGGAGGTAATATTTCTCAATCAAACTCATATCTTTGTTTCATTTCGGCCAATTTCCCGCATAGCAAAGATTTTTGTTGGAGCGAATTCTCGTCTCGAACGCACGAACGAACGGGAGTGTACCATAATTGCCCAGCATCATTTTCTCACCTCTCTACACTATGATTAAAGCGTGATTTTAAATTCAACCACGAAATTGCTGGGTAAACAGCGGACAAAAAACGCGGACCGGAATCCGGCGTCCCGGATCGAACTGACTCTCATTAGTCATAAATTTTTTCTCCGTCCGTTGTCCGAAAACTCTGAATAATTACAAAGTGGCGTTAATAAATTATTAAGTCGCTTTAGAGAATAATTGGTGTATAATTATTGGCAGAAATAACCAACAAAAGGGGAGAACTCGATGTATAATTATTGGCTATTTAGATATCTATTTCAACCCTTCATTCGACATCTTATGGAGGATGACGTGTCCTTAGCCCTGTATAATTAGCCGCGAACCTGTTACTGGAATGGAAATTATTTATTCCGGTGTAAAACGTGAATTATGCTGGTATTAAGTTGCGGGAAATGATAATTTTAGCGTCACCTTGAACGAAATCGACGTGTTGGGTGGATATGGGTTTTGGCACCTTTAAAATGCGATAAAAAATTCGAGGTGAGTTATGACACCTGTTTATAACATGAATTCAAATGCGAGGAGAATGACGAAATTGGAGCTACATGCGAGAAAACTCGAACGTTTTAACTAATCGCGAACAAGAATAAGATAAAAATCGATAAACTGGAGGTCGTAGTCATATCATGTTGACTGGAAAACAGTCACTTTTAATTTTTATTTTCTAGTAGGCTAAGCTATGCAAATATATACAGAGTGTTTAGAAAAAATGAGTTTTTCACAACTTGGCAATTACAGTTTCTCATGACTTAATTATGGTTGGATCAAACTAAACTAAATGCTCTAAATTAGCTTGTTCAGATTTAAATAAAATTAAATGAATTTAATTTTATGTAACTACATATTTATTTAAACGGATTACTATTAGCGAAGAATAAATAACTTAAACAGAACTAAATTTTAGACTAAACTAAAAGAGATAAACGACACTGCTTTAATCCTAGACTAAGCTTTGACTAATTTTTGCCTAAGTTAAATAGAAACCTACTCAGTTAAACTAAACAAGATTATATAAGTCTAGATTGAGTCTACATTTTATTGAATCAGACTAGGCTGTATTCGCCAAACGGAGCAATTTAACCGGCTAACTAAAATAAATAACCCCAAATAGGAAATGTACTCCAAAGTAGATTAAATAAAAAACAAAGAGTAAAACTGCAGCAATTACATTAAATTATAATAAAACAAACTAGTTGGGACTAGTCGAATTAAATTAAACTAAATTTATTTAACGAGACATGATAAAACTGTTATGAAGATTAACTGAAAAGTTTTATCGTTTATTTATTATAATTAAGGTTTTTCAAAATTTGAGCTAATTTTTAATAACATATATCAATATTTATTTAGTATTTAAGTCACATTTCTACTTCGAACAACTGTTGAAAAATGAGCGAAGGAATATTTTAGATTGGACTAAAATACTAAGACTATGTAAGATTAAAATGTCCTAAACTGGACTAAATTTCCACCAATTGAAACTTAGTAAATAGGTCACAACCGCGATGACGGAATTAGACTATACTGTGATTTAAATGGGATTAGAATTTGCCAAAATTTATGTTGTACCAATTTTTGAAACATTGATTATTTTGTATCGAAATCTTTAGTATTCCAGTTACTTTTTTTTTGAACGACTGTTGTTATAGTGTTCCTAAATTTGACTTAGGTGAAATGGCTAGAATATTTTTCTTTAGGATTAACCCAGTTAAATCTCAATAAGACAAGTTGCCATTAAACTTTCCTAAACTGGACTAAAATTTTGTAATTTGCTCAGAACTTACTTCGGTTGAATTAACTAAATTGATTAAATAAAACAAAATTAGACTCTGCATTAATTAAAGTGCGATATGATTATTTTGTTTTTAAAAGGAGTAATTGACTTGAAGCTAAATTAGAATTGAATAGAATAAAACGTTTGTGACTAAGTTGGACTAGATTAGACTAAGTTGAGTAAAAGAGAGATAAGACTTGCTCAATGTAAGGTCAACTCAAGTCTGTACTAATTATTTGTTTTTAGTATGTCCGTTACTTTTTCCTTATAAAACTTGTTTTAGATGAGAATCTAAATTCTTTTAATTAAATTAAACAGAAATTAGATAAATAAGTCAAAACGGAATTAACTTAACTAGAGTTAGATGAAACTAAATTCAATACTGACTTAGAAAGACTTGCTAAGATGGTTTTGGTTAGACTAAGATAGTTTTGCACTATACGAGACTAAATTAGTCTAAACACCACTAAACTAGACTAAATTTTTACTAACTACAACTTAGCAAATAGGTCACAATCAAATAACGGTTCTAAATTAGATCAGGCTAAAGTGACTACATTCGGACTAATTTGGACACGATAAGAGTGTAATTTTAGACTAACTGAAGTTTAGTACATTATACTTGTGTTTTTTACGAGTTCTTGGAGATAGTGAGTTTAAAAAAATATGATTCGACAATCGTTAAAATATTCCTGAAAACTTTTTAAATTTTATGGCAACAAAATTTTTAGTATTTTAGTCACTTTTCTCTTGGAAAACCTAGCTGAAATCAAAATTGTTTAAAATAAACTTAGTAAAATTTAGACTATACTTGTAAAGTTAATTTGACTAAGCTGAATAAGACAAGACTGAGTGATGAAGACTGGAATTTAAAAAAAATAGACTTAATTATGCTAGATATTTGAACATTTCTTACCCTGAGTAAAGAAAAAGTTTTGTATGCAACTTCATATCAACTTCTTTACTTTTGAACGACCAGTCTCAGAATGTTGCTTGTAAATAATTTAGCTTAAATAATAAAACAAGATACTAGAATATAAATTTGCAAACTGGACTAAATTTTAATATACTTGAAATTAGGCATATACTTACTAAAATTAAGTATTTGTGACTAAGTCAAATTTGTGATAAATATAAATTTAAAATTTTTGATGAAGTTAGTAAAATTTATAATTCAAAAATTTTTAGGATTTTTAGAATTACCTAGTAAAAATTGTACAAGTAGTAATTTTAAATGTACCTCGTACTTGAAATCATTGAAATCTTTGCACCTCGTACTTGAACTTTTATAGACTTTTAAACAACTGGTCTTAGAATACAAACTGCTCTAGCTAATTATATAAATTTCTGATTATGTAAGCACTAGCAAGATAAAAATGTACTAAGCTGGACTTCATGCTGACTAAATTGCACTAAGTAAACACGCAAAGCTTAAAATCAAAGCAGTTTAAGCAGATTTACTCAAGTAGTTAGATTCAAACCTCACAAATTTCTCAAATCTTTTAAAACTAAAATACTTATACTATTTTTTTATCATTAAAA
This sequence comes from Cynaeus angustus, assembly GCA_030157275.1. Taxonomy (NCBI): domain Eukaryota; kingdom Metazoa; phylum Arthropoda; class Insecta; order Coleoptera; family Tenebrionidae; genus Cynaeus; species Cynaeus angustus. The sequence continues at coordinate 14,524,460 of CM058065.1, forward strand.
TCTTTAGTATTTTTTTAATACCTTACCCTCTGTTGTCTTAAGTGGACTTAATTAGAATGTTTCTGATTAAACTAAGCTAAATTGACGCTATGTGAGAGTTACTAAATTGGATTGAATTAATCAAATCTGAATTAAAATAGATCAGGCTTTATTAAATTAATTGTGACTAAACCAGACTAGTTTAGGCAAAATTCACTAATTGGGACAAAATACGCCTATTTGTTACTAAATTGTTTTATACATTTTTAGGTACCTTTATTTAAATTTTTGAACTTGAAATGATTTTACCATTACTGGGCAGGTTCAAGTCGTACTAAACTAAACTAATTTTAACTAACTGTGACTAAGCTGGACTAAATTAGGTCAATTTGACTAAATTTTTTTTATGATTTTTAGTATTTCAGTTGTGGATAAAAAACTTGACAAGATTTCCTTTCGTCTTCGACTGTCATTTTTCCGAACTGTTTTAGCTGAAGTCAAAATACCTACTATGGTTTTAAAATAAATAAGTGGTGTCAGAAAAAAAGTTGTTTGATCAAAGAATCTTTCCTACATCAACTAATCATTTGATCCAAAGTGAGCCGACTGATTTTAATTGATCAGTTACTGGAGAACTGTCACCTGGATATCAATTGATTTGTTAAGGTATCGTTTTTAAATGATCATCGTCTTGACTTTCCAACGTGCATAAATCGTCAAAATATTTGAATATTTATCGTAAACCGCTTGTTAATGAAACCATTATTCTAATGAGATGAGTTCATCAAAAAATAGTTGCTTTAAAAAAGTACCCAACGTGACGAATCTAACTCGTCGAAACAACGTCCAATTAACAACGCGAACCACGAATTAACCGAGCGGTTATTAGTTCTTGTAAGATTTATGACTTCCCTTCAAAATTTCTAACAATGATGATAATAAGGCAAAGTCGAGACCACCTGTCAATAGACCACACATAACCTCGATTTTTCGTACCTAATTCCACACATATACTCGGTGGTACATAAAAACTGAATAATGATAGGTTCCCCTCGTGTAGTTTTTTCCCTCCGTCGTTTAAAAACACACATTGTTGTTGTCCAAACCGCTCTTGTTTTTTTCAGACGTAAAAACCACGATCTGACGACGAAACTCCTTTGGTCCACTGTACCTTATAGCTAAAGTCAATAAGGTATAATTTAGTATTTATCATATTTTCTGTGAGGTAGGTACACGTGATCAGTTGGTGAAACAACGGCGCAGCGCCTCACCAAGCTCACTTCTCAATTTGGTCGACTACACCTCGTAGTTATTATGATATACTCGTTAGTTAACAACGTTGTTATATGAGTGCCAGCTTGGATGTAATCAAGGTGCGCCGAATTAGCCCTTCGTGGTCGTCTTTTCAGAGAACTCACCTTCTTCGGTGCTGGAACCTTGTCTTCATGGGCTCTTCTTCTTACCTTTCTCTCGGAATCAAGTCATCTGCTTTTCGATTTGTGGATGGATCTTGATGCTAATAAGGTGTTTGGATCGGTTAATGATCTGATATAGCAATTTCGTAAGGTTTATGGCTGCTTTTTTCTAGACGGGGCGACGGTGATGGCAGGTGTTAATTTCATATTACTATTCTTCTGCTTTCGCTGACGAGTTTTAATGGCTTTTTTCGGGAAGATGGACGCGAAAAAACTTATTCCACTTGATGGGACATTTCCGCAACAGATGACCGTTTATTGGGATAACATATGGGCATTCCACGCTCAAACAAACATGATTTAATCTCGATCTCATTAGGGGTTTTAACAGAATTGGTCATATTCTTAGATTGGGAACAAGGCGGTAGCTTGTGGAAGTCGAAAATTTCTTAAACTATTGATTTTTATCGATTTCAGGGGCGGTTCTGGCACACATTCGCGCCAGTGCATAGAAGATAATTAAATTAACTGATTTAACTTGACCATTTAGTTAGCCTCGTTTTGCTTTGCTTTTAAACAGAATTCCTGAGCGAATTAACTAACGTTAAATGAACCACTAACTATTTATTTTTTATACTGTAATGAACATGCTAATATACTCAAAAACTGAAGACATTCTCATTTTAGCCTTAAATGTGCTCAAAATTTTAAAATTTTACAAGATTCTAAAAATCTAAAAAAAAATCTTTTGCGAAAATGTGTTCAAATAAATTTGACGTAAAGACGTTAAATTTCAAAAATTTGGTGACGAATAGCTAAAACTGCTAACTTGTAATAAATTTGGAGACCACAGTTCAAAAATTTCACATCAAAATAAATTGAATTTTATTTAATTTTAAAATATCGCTGCACTAACTAACTAACTAACTACTTAAATTTTCAATAAGAACTTAAAGGAGTAAAATTTTGAAATATTTAGAGTATTTTTTTACAGATAAAGATCTATAATTTAAAATCGTTTAGAAAATTCTTTTCTCTTGCCAACAATGTTAAATTTTATGATGACTTTTGAACCCAAAAATGTATAATTTAGAATTTTTGAAAATAATAAAAAATGTCTGCTAATCATAAATTTATCAAGTTAAAATTTCAAAAATCACATTTAAAATGCAAGTGCAAAATAGCAATTTGGAAAATAATCTAAAAAGAAAAACAAATTTTAAACTTTTGAGTTATTTATCTGAACGTGAAAGCCAAAACATCCTAAATAATTTTAATAAAATAATTTGGGGCCTAAATTCCAAGCACATGAGATAATCGTTAAAAATGCTCAAAAATTACAAATTCTGACCGTTCTTTTCCATCGAAGTCCATTTTAACTAATTAGGTTATTTATGGCAAAGGTCAATTTTGCTAATTATTTTGGATTCAGCCAATTTTTCTGGATATATTGTAAAAAAAATATTAATTTTATTTCAATGTGCAAAATTGCAAATTATAAATTTGACGAGTGATTGCAAAAAATAACAGTTTCAAATTTCAAGCTGATCTAGAAATTTCTCATGTAAATTTAAAACTTTGGTCTGAAAATTTGAAATTTAAATACAGAAAAAAAATAAAATAAAAAACATTAACGTCAAAAAATGCAGGTAATAAAATTAAATTTACGTTTCGCTGAAATTTAAATACATATTGTCAAATAGTTACGCTGAATTTTAGCTTTGACGGTGAAAATTAGTGCGTTCTGTAGCTGTAGACATAAAAACTGACTACCAATATGAAAATTTCAGTTTTAACCGTAAAATTTTGTACGTTTTAAGGCTAAAAATACAAAACTTGATACGCCTATAATATTCAACCGACAATTGAAATTTTGAACTAAAAAAAAGAGTTTAAAATAAATAATTCATAGCTGACTATCGATGAGATTAGAAAAAAAATTGTTTATTTTATTCAAATCCGGTTCAGTTTCAATAATCGCAAAGGTTCATTAAACAGCAACCGGGCTTAATAAAATTTTAGTTTTTTTTACAGTTTTTTTTATATCTGTCGATTCCAGTTTCCGGTTGCAAAAATTTTCAAGACAATCAAATCTAAAAAACAAAACATTAAAATCTATAAGTTTGCAAAATTTAAAGTCAATCGATCACGTAGTTTAAAAAAATTAAAAGTTTTTCAAAAATTGAGTCAGATTAAAATTTTGGGATCAAGATAAGACAAAACAGAATTTTTGGTGCCAATAGTCTTACATTTAAATCTGCCTATTTTTTTTTCTAATTCTTCTTAGTTCTAGAGATACGAGATTTCAAAAATGTATTAAATATTCCAAAAAGACTTAGAATTTTGAGCATCAGATTGGAAGATGTTCGAACGAAACAAATAATTTGAATCGGATTGTTCCTACTAATACGATCTATAACTTCAAGTTTTGCTTTTTTTAAGCATTAGTTTGTTATCAATCGAAAAAATGCGTTAAAATTTATAATGATGCAAAATCTGAAGCCAATCGGTGTCGTATTTTACAAGATCTCGCTAAAATATTGTACACTACTTAAAAAAACAAAAATTTTCGTTTTTCTCTCGCAATCAAGTTTCAGTTACTATTTTTTAATAATTGTCTTAATTGTCAAAATATGATACTCCTGGTAGACTCGTAAAAAAAATTTTAAGCTGCGATTGGAAATTTATCGATATTTTACAGTGTGATTTTAATTGATATGATTAGATATTTTTAGTCACAAAGATTTGGTCAAGATAAGGCAGTGCCGGATGTTTAGTTTCTAAGAGATCAGAATTTAGGTCGTTTTGACCGTTTTTCTATTTTTGTCGTAGTATAGGAGAAATTTTTGCGAGTTTTGGGAAAAATTTTTACTCTTACAAATTGAAAAAAAAAACGCATTAAATTTGAAATTTTTTTTCGCCGAGACAAATCGTGATGAGACCATAAATGGTAGTTAAGATTTTTTTTAATTTAAATTTCTAGCTTTTGAATAAAGTCGGTACGTAATGAAAGTGACGAATAGTGAAATTTTTGAAAAACTTTTCGAATCTTGCATGAATCTACCTAATTAGCTCATTATATCATTTGATATACGCGTTTTTCTAACGAGGTACATATAATTAAACAATTTTTTCTAACAAGAATATTTTTCTTTGGTGTTAAATGTGGGTAATTAATGCAAACGCAGGTCAATTATAACACTTATTGGTGCAATTAAATGGATAACTTTCGCTCTAAGGTTCAAGTTTCAGCTGTCATTGACTTTTTCCTGTCATTGACTTGGTCCTATTCCTGAAAAGTCGTCATTTTTCCGTCTCATCAGCTTTCAGGATTACCATACCGATAAGCTAAGCAGCCAACCTAGTAAAAAACCTGAACCTCCTTATTAGCAATGTTCACCATTCACTTAAAAATAAATAGAGAACAGGCGCGTTGTGCTAATCGATAACCATAAAATGGGTGTGTGTACACTCTTGCTCAAAAAAAAATTTGATATTCAAGCCTCGTGCAGTCTAAACTGCAATTATGACTGACACACAAAACGAGAAAAAATTCGCCTTCAACTCTCTAATTTAATAAAATTATAGTGTATTTTCATTTCGTCGCCATTTTATGGCCTTATGTAAATTGTCCGTTTTTTCGACGTTTCGGATCGATACATGTGCATTCGGTCGAGTTGGCTGTGCTCTTGGACGATCGTCATCTTGTTGACGCGTCCGACCGTACATTATATAGAGGAATAGAGAGATGATTACCTCGGCGCCTTCTCTTCAATTTATACTAAATTTCCCAAAGGTGCTAACCTGATGCGAAATAACTCGAGTGTGCAAAGCTTTGGCGGCGGCGCCGCCGCCGCCACCGAATGTATAACACTGAAAAATTCATAGCGAATCGACACGCATTCATCTTGCTGAGGGTACGAAATTTCACACTGAGAAAAGCTCACGCTTTTTTACGATCGGGATTATAACAATAAGGCTTCCGTAGGTTTCTGAGCCGTAATTGTTTACTTTTTCCCATTACCTCGTAGCGGCGAAATTATCATCAAGTCTATGTCGTAAAAACTTGTTATCTGCATGTTGCCTTTTATCGGACATATGTCTGAGGGTCGAGTCGGTCGAAGGTCAACAGATTGGTTAGAAGAGGCGGTGTCATAAATATCACACGCCGCCACTGACTTTGATAAAGTTGGTATGATAAATAGAAGCGATTTTTTAGGGAGTACAAGGTGCATGATCGGAGAGTTACGTTTTGGGGGAAGTTATCTCTGTGATTTTAGAACTAATCATTAAAACGATGATCAGTAGTGCGAGAACTAAACTGGTTTAGAATTTTAGAAGTGGCAGCATCTCCATTTGTGTACACTGCTTTGATTTATCACTTTGAAATAATCACGCCGGATACGTAACACTTTACTAAATTCTTGCTTAATTAAAAACACTGCGATTAAGTGGAAAAGTACCTCTTCTAACTGGCGAGGCTTTTGCATGCGAGGCTTCGGATTTTGACATCAAAATTCGTTCTTAATTTGGCTCTAAATTAGTCTAAATTAGCTAAATGAATTAAATATTTTGACATAATGCCACACTTATTCCAGATTTCAGAATTTCAATTTAGAATTAGTAAATCTACTTCATAATTTAGTAGCATTTTTTGTACCATTTAGTCTAAACCATTTTAGCCCATCAGATTCAGTTAAGAATATTATCCGACTTCTGCCTCCAGCTTTTATATTTTGACATAATTTATTTTGCATAAACTACTTGATTCTGCGTTAGTAGTAATGAAATTTAGTCGAGTTTAGTCAGATCTACTAGTTCAGACCACCAGGTTTAGTCTACCAAATGAGGCCATCATAAAATTTAGTCGAGCTTAGTTCTAATCATTTTACTTTGATTTGTTTGATTTAATTGATGTGTGATTTAAATCAGTTTTGTCTAATTAATTAAAGTTGGTACAAATAAGTTTAACTTAGTACGACTAAGTTCAGTTTAATCTTACATAGGTCGATTCAATAATTTTTGTTGCTTTCATCTTAACATTTTAATCCGACTTAGTCTAACTTATAGATTTGTACTAATTTTAGTTACATAAAGTTAGAAATTTGTTACAGTAATTTATTTATAACTTAATACGTCCTAGATATTTCAGTTTAAAAGTTTTCCAACTTGACGCAATCTACTGAGCTTAGTTTAGCTAGAATTGGTCGGTTTAATTTAGTGCAAGCGGCGGTCTGACAGAAATTTTGTTCTGAGAATTTACTAAATCTTTTACTTTGATTTTTTTATTAGGTTTGTTTGAACATGATGATAATTAATTGTACTTCTAGTCTTGATTTAGTCACTTTGTTTTGGTTTGACTTAATGCAAATTAGTCCAAATTAGTTCTGCTTCGATGGCTTTAAACAGTTTTTTAGTACAATAAAATTTAGTTTAAGTCATTTTACCAGGAAATAGGCACTCTTCTAATTGTCTAAATCCACCAGTTAATTGATTTGATAGTAATAGTTTAAATAGCCAATAGTCAGACTAATTCATTTTTAGCTTATTTCGCCTTATTTTATTTGATTATTGATTTTTGTATACAATTTACTTAATTTAGTCAAAGTTAATCAGTTTTGATTCTTATTTCTAATTTTTTCAGATTTAGTTTAGTTTAGCTTAATGCGAATTAGTCCTGCTTAGTTTGCTTTGAACTATTTTTGATAATTTAGTCAAATTTAACCCATCAGTACAACTTGGCAATCTTTAGTCTAATTACTCATTCAGTCTATTTTACTAGAATTGTGAATTAAAATTAGCTAGTTAGTCTACAAATTTATACAAAAACCAGTCGATTCCAATTTAGTAAATTCAACCAAATTCTGTCAGATATAAGATAAGTAAAACAATTTGTGTCGTTTACTAAATCAACTATTCTTAGTCGAAGTCCAACTTTTGCTAACTTAATCTATTTTTAGTCCGTTTAGTTCATCATTTTCTAGTTTACTGCAACAAAATCGAGTCAAATTTATTCTGACTTAAAATATCTTAGTCTGAATTTAGTTAAATTTAGTGTTTGGTTTACTGTAAATGATTAAAGTAGACATTACAATTTATTTCATGTTGATCCGAATCAGTTAGTTGGTTACTTGTTCCCTAAATAACTAATTTATCTAGTTTATTTAACCTAATCAATTCTGATTTAGTCAACTTAGTCTAAATTAGCCAGATTTCGCACAATTTAGTTAAAGTGTGCTGAAAACTAGTTTAGTTGGTAGTACCACATCTTCTACTTTATTTTACTTAATTTACATTAGTTTGAATTAAATTTAATCTAGTTTACTTCAAAGTTAATTTGAAGGAATCTGGTTGATTTAATCAGGCTTGTTTACGAATTAAACTAATTTTATCCGTTTAGTTTTCTCTATTCCGAAAATGAACTATACTAATTCGATTTTGTGTGATAGATTTAGTGAATTTTTTTAGTCGGACTTATTTCTTAGTCTAGCTTTTTCTCTTGCATCAATTTTAATCTATTTAGATCATAGTAATCTAGTTGATTCTACTTTAATTAGACAAAATTATTCGTTTTAGTATAGTAAACTTAATCTAATTTACTTAGATTTAGTACTTAATTTGACTCTGAATTAAAATTCTGGTAAGTTGGCTCTAAATTATTTACGGTTACTCAATTTTGATCTGAAGCGTTTAGATTTAGTTAAACTTTATGTACTTGTACTAACTTTTGCTGTAGAATTTAGCAATATTTAGTAAATTTTGTTCTACATATTTCAGTTTAATCCAGGTCATTTTCGCATGATCCGTTCCATTCTGCTTTAATCAACTCAGTTTCATTTAGTTAAAGTTCTTTTAATGCAAATTAGGTCAATTTGTGTGTCTAGTAAATTTTAGTATAGAAATGGTTAATTAGTTAATTAGTCACAATACACCGTTTAAATAACTAGATAATCAGTTGAGCTTTTTAATTAAATTTAGCCCGATTTACTTGTGTTTTAGAACTTGCTCTCGTTTAGTCTACTTAATTAATTTTTAGCCTATTTTTTTGGGATAGTTTAATTTAGTCCATAATGCGCACGTCATCTTAGCGCAATTTAGTCAGTGGTTTGATTTAGTACGATGTGGTTCAATTAAATTAGGCTTGTTTTATCTTAAACTAGTTACTTTGTTCTAACTCAGTTTAACTTACAGTTAGTATAATCATTGACTAGATTCATGATTTTAATCTGATTTGGCTTATTTTTGACACTTCATTTAATAACTGAAAAAATCTTAAGGTTTATTTCAGGTTCGTCATTTTATTTTAATCTAGTTTAATTCTGACTAGTCAGCTTAGTTACGCAAAATTTAGTAGTTTTGCTTGACGTAATAAGCTTTAGTTTAGCATTATCTGATCTGGTTTGTTGGTGTAATTCAGTTTGATCTGCTTAAGTGCAACAGCAGTCTGAGAAATAGTTAGCTGATAATGTAATCTAATATGAAACGTAGTTCAACTTTTTTTTGAATGTAGTTTACTAAGTTTTAACTAAATAAATTTACATAGTTTAACTTAATTCAATATTTGTGCAATTTATTCTAGTTTAGTGTAGTTAATCCATTTTCGGTTTGTTTAATTCAATTGAATGTGACATAATCTAGTCAGTTCGGATTTCGCCAATTTAGTCTGATTTAGTCAGATTCGGGTTATCTAGCTCGACTAGTACGAATTAGTCTCAGTTTGCTTTTAACCGGTTTTGTTAATTTGCTCGAATCGAAACCATTTTCGTACAATTAAAGTTATCTTAGTCAAAGTAATTTAATACAATTTGTTTAGTCGAAACTAAGTTACGGTTTGACTAGTCCGATCGTCTGCTTTCGAACAAGTCAAGTTTTCTGATGTAGCTAAGTCACGTTTATTTCAGTTTAGTCTTAATTTGATTTTTTTAATTACTACTCAAATTTCAGTACTTTTAGGTCTGAAATTTTGGCTATCAAAATTCTATCTGGTCGAACTAAGTCAGATTTAGTGCAGTTTAGTTCTATTTATTCTTATTCACTTTTATCAAGATATGATCTAATTTACTAAGTTAGTTCATTAATTCGTCATAATTTAAACTAATTTAATCTGGTTAAGTTCATATAGATCTGGTTTTATTTTTAGTCAAAGTATGCATCTTCTGACCAGAATTTAGTCTGCTTTTGTCCGTGCTAATAGAATTTAGTCCTCTTTGTCTTATCAAATTTAATTACTTTATTTCAAGCGGCTTGAGCAATATTGTCCAGTTTTTTCTTGTCTGAATTTTCTTTTTTTTTTCTTATCTTTAATTTATTCATACTTCTGAACCTCACCTTAATTCTCACTTCCACTAGTGCTCCTAGTTAAAAACATCCCGAAAAACCTCCTCCAACCGGCAATAAAAACCTCTTCGTCCTCTTTAAACTCTGCTTTCGGCTCCCAATAAATCATCACCGTAGTAGTTGTGTGTAACTCCCAGGTAAGGCCATTATAGTCCAGTATTTGTTTAGTGCGTAAGTGCCAGTGGCGCCCGTCAGTCGGTGCACAGCGGGACGTTGGTCCGTTGGTCCGCCCGAATCTTGCATTAAGTCAATTATAACGATGCGGCGCCTAAATTCCAGCGGTGTCTACAGCACCAACGGATTATCACCGACTCGTATCTTTTTCGACACGCAAAGAAGAGTTTTTTTTTCATTATTTCAAAGACGCGCTGTATATGCCACCCCTAACGGATGGTTTTAATATGTACAGAGGGATGTTTACAGAATAGATCATAGACAGCTGTCGAATTTTTGTTAGGGAGGATGGATGGGTCGGCGCCATATTTTGATATCTTTATTTGAAGGGTGCGGATTTGGGATGGGGGGAGAGACGCGGTCAGGGTGTAATTAAATCGTGGTCTAGTTTTTTTTAGTTTTTGAGAAAATTTAGTGTGAGAGTCGACGTGAGCAAATGTCAAGGCTTGCATCAGGTTTTTATTGATCGCGTATTATTAATTGAGTTGTCGTTATAGTGGAGTTATCGTGATTGCTTAAACTATCGAAATTATGATCTATTTCGTTTTTGTCGCAGTTTAAGCGTGTTTACTACAAGCAAACATGTTTCGTTTGAACAGTTTTTAAATTTAAAATAAATAATTTAAGTTTGTAGCTGAAAAAAAGTGTTTGTGTGTTCGTTCCGGAGCGAGGTGGGTTCACGCGCGTGGAACGAATGTACGAACGAGCACTTTGTCACATTTTAAGCGTGTTTACATGTTTGCTATGAGTATACTGAAATTTAGAATAAGTAATTTAAGTTCTTAGTTGGAAAAAAGTGTTCGTGTGTTCGTTCTCAAGCGCGGTGGAGTAAAAGGAGTAATGAAGGTGGGTCCACGCGCGGATCGAATGTACGACCGAGTACTTTGTCACATTTTAAGCGTGTTTACATGTTTGCTATTAGTACACTAAAATTTAGAATAAGTAATTTAAGTTCCTAGTTGGAAAAAAGTGTTCGTGTGTTCGTTCCGAGGCGCGGTGGAGTAAAAGGAGTGAAGAAGGTGGGTCCACGCGTGGAACGAATGAAAGAATGAGCACTTTTAACCGTGGTTACTAGAAGCTAACATGTTTGGTGGGAGCGCATTGAAATTTAGAATAAGTATCTTAAGTTTCTAGTTGGAAAAAAAAGTGTTCGTGTGTTCGTTCCGTGGCGCGGTGGAGTGATGAAGGTTAGTCCTCACGCACGGAACGAAGGTACGAACGAGCACTTTCTGCTGATCTAAGAGCCCGTGTGTATTTGCAGACAAATGTTTCCTCAGATGAAGTTCCGAGTGTCGGGCTTGGATCTAAAAGCGAAATACATACTTCTATTGGATATAGTCGCTGCGGACGACTACCGATACAAATTCCATAACAGGTGATTACCATGATTTCTAATACGTACTCAATGTTTCAGGCGTATGTTTCCTGCCTTCAAAGTACGCGTATCGGGCTTAGACAAAAAATCCAAATATATACTACTAATGGACATCGTAGCTGCTGACGATTGTAGATATAAATTCCATAACAGGTTAGAAAAAAGAAATTCTTATTACTACTTATTTCCTCCCTTCATTGGTGTTTGATTTTGAGTTCCTTTGAAAATTTCGTATGCGACAGATCGATGATGACGCTCAATTTTTTCTTTTTTTCCGCGGGCATTTTCGTTCTGTTCGTACGAAGACGATTCGGGTGTTTGTTTTTTCGAAAAATCAGTCTGAGCCCCGATAAAAAACAGATGCCCGAATTTTGTGTGTTTGAAAGGCACGAAGCATGCGTAATTCTCTCAGTAGACGAAACCGATGCATGATTGGGAATTTAATTGTGATTTTGTAGTCGGTGGATGGTTGCTGGCAAAGCGGATCCGGAAATGCCCAAGAGGATGTACATCCACCCCGACAGCCCTTCCACGGGCGAACAGTGGATGCAGAAGGTCGTCTCGTTCCACAAACTCAAGCTCACCAACAACATCTCCGACAAACACGGCTTTGTAAGTATTCCTCGACACTTTTTCTCCTTTTTTTTCTTTTTACGTGAAATGTGGCTTGGAAATGAGATAATTAGTGGAGAATTCGGACAGTAAAGTCTGCTTTCGGGTCTTTATGTGGCACTTAATTAGTACAGAGACCACCTATCTCGAACGGTATTAAATGCAAGGCTAATTCGGGTCGGCGCTACTGGATGTGGACACCAAAAAGATAGCCACCCTGATAAAGAAACGGATTAATTGATTTCGAACGGAAACACACAAATTAGGACGAATTTACGATGCCGATGACACCCGCCGAAAGGGGCGAGAGGCACCGAATTTAATTGGGGGGAAACTTTACGAGCCGCGGCACAAACCCCAAGAAAACATCACAACTTTTCTTCATAACAATAATAATAATAATAAGTACACCTAACTATCCCCATTCGCTTTTCATCCCCTATTGATATCGCGTAGCCTCGCCCGAAATCGCATTACACAAATTTCCCGAAGTATAAGCTGGTGTGTGCGGTTCGGTTACATCATCCCCTGCAGTAAGCTTTTAACAACCCCTGCCCTTTAAAAGCGTCTCTTACTCCCTCTGGGGGCGATCGTGCGACCTGTCTTTAATCTCAGGGATGCATCTTTCGATAGGTACACTTCACTCAAAGAAAACCACCCCTGATTACGCCAATTAGATAATGAGACGTTGATTTTGGTGCGAAAAGTGTGCTCGATATTTTTCGGACGGGTTGTATGTAGAGGGCGATATACAGGGTTACCCTAAGCGAATTCGCGGCACGCCCCGGGGCGGGGTTATTCCGTCTTGTGAATAAGACATGCACTACACCATATATTATGCATTTAACACCGAACATGGCAAAAAAGATACACGAGATGGAGCGAAGGGGAGGGGGATGCGGTGAGGGTTGTTCTGATAAATATTCAGGCTGCGACGAGAAGAAATGTGCTGGAATATTTCACGAGATTAGTGGGTGCAAGTCGGGGGAAACGAAATAAGAGAGTTTTAGGATAGTAAAAAATATTTTATGGTAAGACTCGCTTTAGGCTGAAAGTATACAGAGATTGCAGGAAAAAAGAAGAATGGGAATTAAAAATTTCAATTTCAGAAAATCTGAAATCTGCAGATGAAAGAAATTTGACAAAGTGTTGACTGTTTTTGAGATTCTAACACGTGGAGAGATGTAGAATATCTTGCAATAATCGATAAATTATAGAAATTGAGTCAGGTTTTAAAAAATCAATTGATAAAAATTTAGGGGCGTAAATTTGTAGTCAAAGATTTAGTAGAAGTATAAAAATCTAGAAGTTTTAAAAAAATTACAAATGTCAGAAATTTAACATGTTTTTCTATCTTTGAGGGACTAACAAAATGTGAAGTATTCAAAAAGTTCAAAAAAAATATAGACATTTTAAAGATTTTAGAAAATTTATAGAATATGTTTGAAAAGTTCTAAAAAGTGAAGAAAATCTAATTCTAAATTACTAGAAACTCTACAGATACCAAATTTGGTCGGAGTTTTCGAAGTAGACATAGATGTAGAAAGACGCAGAAAAAGAAGTTGCAAAATATATATAGATATAGAAATTACAATTTCTCGATATTCTGCAGAAATTCAACATCATTTTACACGTTTTAAAGGTTCTAACAAGTTGTGAGATTAAAAATTTTGTCAAAATTAAGAAATTTTAGAAATATAGTGAGATTTTTACCCAAATTTTGAATAAAACGAAAATTTTTAAAATTGTACAAAATCAAGTGAGAAGAAATTTAGAAGAATTTTACTGGCTACGGAGATAAAATTCTCGCAGATTCTAGAAAACGTTCTGGTGAGAATTTCACAGAAATATAGAAATTTTAAATATTCTAGCAAATCTATAAAAGTAAGAAATTCAATATGTTTTTCTACATTTTAGAAACTGCAAGAATTCAAGTTTTTAGAAAATTTGATTAGAGCACAAAATTTTATTTTGGATATCAAATGATTTCAGAAATAGTAACGTAAACTGATCACTATTTTAGATGTTTCAGAAATTCTTAAAAGTTGGCAGAATCAAGAAAATTTTGCAACATTGTCAGATATACACAGCTTAAATTCTTAGAAAATCTGTAGATATAGAATTTTATTGGAGTTCTAGAAATAGACAGATGGAAAAATAACAAAAACCCTAAAAAGTTGTAGATGAAAACATGCAAAAAAATTTTGCAAAATTTGAAAGTATAACTACAGAGAAAAGTTTCAGTATTGTAGATAGAAAATTGATATTAAAAAATAAAAAGACATTTTAGAAAACCTAAAAATTTTAAAGATACACGAAATTTAGCGCAAATTTTTGTTCGAATTAAGACAGATTCGAAATCTTGTCATATATTGCAAATATCTAAAAAGTTTATAGATATAAAATTATAGAAATTTTAGAACTTTAGAAATTCGTATCTATATTATCTATAAAGTCAGAAGCGTCAGAAAATGAGATAATTATCAGTTTAAAAAAAAAATTCTCCAGGAATCTACAAGTCTTCTATCAAAGTGTAAATAGACACAGATATTTCAAAAAATATCTAGAAGCTAAATAGACAAAAGATTTGATATTACAAAAGCGGAAAGATTTAGATTTTGCCAAAATCGGTAAAAAAATATTTTTAGATTAACAATGTCAGAAAGTTTAGAAAACTATAGATATTAAATTTTAACCAAAATTAAAAGGAATTACAGAAAATTAAAAGATTAGAATTCTCTTAGAACCTAGACAATTCCTAATTCTTCACAGAAATAAAAACTCTATAAAGTCTAGAAAATGTTAAATTTATTGATTTTACAGATTTATTGATTTTGAAACCATCAAGACTTGCTGTGGGTTTTTAATTTAAAATGAAGACTGATTTTCAGATTTCAAAAATATAAAAAAAATGATTTAGAAAATTTGCAGATTTGAGAAGGCGGAACATAATTTTTCTAAAGAAATGAGAGAATTTGAATATTTAAACAGTCCCAAATAAATTTTCGGAGTTACAGACTATTTACCAAAACAAAAGTTTTCTGGAAAATCTACACACGCAAAAAATTAGCAGAAAAGAGACAGTATGAACTATTGTGCAATTTCTGATCATTTAGAAGATGTGCAGATTAAAAATTTGTCTAACGTTTTCTTAGATCTCAAAGCAGAAGATAGACATAGATAAAAAATATATGAAATGAACAATTTAAGAAAAACATGAAATTGAACAAAATTGTACAAGTAAAAAAATTGTCTTGCTTAAATTAACTTTAAAAATCAAACAGATATAGAATTAGAAACTCCAAAAAATCAACAGATGCAACAGATTTTCAATAATTTCTAGAATTTTTTTAAAAATCGTAGTTTGAAAAAATTTTTTTAATTTAAGTATTTCCCAAACATCTATAAATGCAGAGTTGGTGCCAAAATTCTAATAGCTTGCGAAATCAATAAATGCAAAAAAAATCAACAAAGTCTTGCACGTTTCAAAGAACGTTTTGGAGTTTTGAAATACAAAATTTTGCAAAATATCTTTCCAACAATTTCAAAGTGTTAAACATTTAAAAGTTTTTAGAATTTTTTTTCAGAAACGTGGAATTCGTATTTTAGTTCGAAATGCTGAAATCAATAATCATTCAATAAATAAGAAATAATAAGTACCCAGATGGGATCCTTGAGAAACACTCCAAATCCTAGATTTCTGATTTCTGTTAAAAAATTAATTTAAAGATGTAATGAGTAAAGGGTTGCCTCCAAATTAGTATTTCCTCCCTTAAAATGTCAAAAATAGCTCAAAATCCAACCCGCCCCTTATAAAAAAACCACGCTGTAAATACCCAGTTACTGTTCTGAAATAAAGCCGTCCAACTTTAAATAATTAAAAGTTTCCAACCTCCGACAATCCATCGTCATGCAAGTCACAAATCACAGAAATAACGCGATCGGCAGATGTCATTACGTCGAAAATGGCGCCCTCGTGGAAACCATTCAAGAGAATTTCGTCCATTGTGATCGATCCCGAAGAACTTTAATGGCGTATTACAATAAACGTTACATTCATTAACGATCATTAGGCATTGTTTGTCAACTTTTAAATGTAATGTATACGGAATAATTCATAAGAGTTTTTCGAACGCGGAAAGGGGCCCGAGGGGGGCGGCCCAAGTCGTATCATTACACTTGTAGTTTTTGTGTTTACCACTCGTGTATAGAAACAATCGATTCGAGAATAATAATACAAAAGTTATTTGTCGGCAGTCAATAAATACCATAAATTATGCACGAACTAGGAAATAGTTATGCGGTTCAGCAGCGTCTCCAGAAATTATCAGCAAATTACCCTAACGACAATATTACACACATCATTTATTATGAACGAAGCTCACGATAATATCAAATTTCCAATTTTTACCGTACTAATGATAGAAGGACCACCGATGGTGGGTTTATTGTTCGTCTAGAATTTTTTCACTTTTTTTTCTTTTTATTACTGTTTTATCGAGGGCCGGAGATAGAAACGGTGGCACTATTACTGAAACAGAGTGGAAACCGTTGTATTCGATATCTAAATTGCTTTTGGATATCTTTTATTCGGCTACTGGCATTTGGGTACCTTTTAAATGGGAGGTGGAAAAAAACGGGCTTGTGGGGGCGAAAAGGGCATCGAAACGAGATAATTCACACCTTTTAAATATAGGGAAGTCACGCTTACGGCGGATGAACATTTTTTAAATAACCGTAATTCATTAATAATTTATCAGAGTATCAACATTTGAAAGATTAAATTTTTTACCGCACCGTAATTTTACTGAATGGAATATCAGCTAGATATTTCTACAGACATGTCGTTTATGAAACTAAAAAATAACTAAAATTTGATTTTTTTTTAATCTTGTTTAATTACAGTGTAAGTTACGAAAGTCTAAAAATTCTCATTATTTTTAACACCTTAGAAAATCACAATATCCTCAAAAAAATGTTAAAATTTTGGTTCCAAATTTTCGAATTTTCCGAATTTTGGAGCCTCTAAATTCTGTTTTGGATTTGTAAAAATTGAAAAAGTGAAAGTTTGTTGGTAAATATTTTACTTGCAATTTTCAATTCTACTCTAATTTAAAAATTTGATAGATTTCTACCAAATCCTCTACTTGAAAATTTTCAAATTTTTCCAAAAAATTAGTTCCACGTTTTCAAACTTTGAAAACATCTTAAGCTGCCTAAGATAAAATTTCACAAAAACATAAAAAAATGTAACACTTAAATTCACAAATCTACAGCGCTTTCAATTCCAGAATAAAAAATAAATAAAAATTTTGCATTTTGTCTAAGTTCACACTAACTTGAAAACAAAAATTTTAAATATTTGGTACAATTTATAATTTTTTAATTGTCAAATCTGCCGTTTTTCCAAATCCAAGAAAAAGTATTTATAGTCTATTAAGTTCAGAATTTTTTCTAAATTTGAAAATATTGAATAACTTAAAATTTGCAGATGCATTTATAAATCTTTAAAACATCTCAAATCTTGAAGTAAAAGATTCAAAAAAATAAATAAATGTACAAAAGTCTACACATGAAAAATAGTTTGGAAATATTGTCAGATATTGCAGTTTCTGAAATTCTAGAAGGTCTACAGATTAACGTTTTCTTAGATATTAAAGTAGAAGATACATAGATATAGAAGATATGAAATGGACAATTTAAGAAAAATATGAGATTCAACAAAATTGTACAAGAAAAAAAATATTAAAGAGATATAGAATTAGAAATTCTAAAAAAATCACAGATGCCACAGATTTTTAATAATTCTCTTAATCTTAGAAATTCTCAAAAAGTTGTAGTTGCAAAAGACTTAAAAATTTCAGTATTCTTAAAACATCTATAAATGAAATATTGGTGCCAAAATTCTAACAGCAATAGAAATCAACAAATTCAAAAAAAGACAAAATTTTTTAGTTTTGAAATAAAAAATTTTGCAAAATATCTTTCCAACAATCTCAAATTTTCACATCTCAAACGGTGTCATGAATTATTCTTAATGTCTTTAAATTCTTTTAAATTTAATTTTATTTTAAACATTTTGAAGTCTTAAACATTTAGAATTCTTTGTACTTTTTTTTCAGGAATGTCGAATTTGTATTTTATTTCGAAATGCTAAAATCATAATAATAAATAATTATTAACTAAATTAGAAATAAATAGGTGCCCACTCCAAATTCTAGATTTGATTTCTAAATAAACATTCCCAATTTTAAGTAAAAGATCAAAAATCAAAATCAAAAATATAGAAATTCAAACCTCTCCAGAAATTTCGAAAATTCTTGCAAGTGGGGCACTTAAATTCACTTTTTCGAAATCCACAATTTTGTCTCAAATTGCACCAGTGTAAACGTTAAATCATCAAACTTACTTTCACATAATGTAAATCTCAAAAAAACCTAAAAACGCATTAAGCAATTTCTCAATTTTTTTGTAAATTCAAAATATTTTTGGTTTTTAAGTTTATAAAGTTATTGTAATTTAAACCTTTCAGAAAACTTACAAAATTTACAATGCAAGAAAAAATATATTCGTAATATACAAAAATCCACAACCTGTATAGTTTTAAAATTCAAAACAAAAAAATTTTAATTGGTAAAAATTGTGTTTTGTTATCTTAAAAATCACCAAAATTTCTATAAAACTTCAATTATTGTCAAGATTGTCCAAATTTAAACAATTGATTGTTTAAAAGTAAAATTAATTTTAATGTCAAATTTTTAATTACTCAATATTTTTAAAATTTTTAATATTTTTTATAAACTTCTAGAGAATTCAGTTTTCTGTAAATTAAATCTTCTTCGAAATCTCTAAAAAGTTTTAGGATATTTCAGATATTTACAATAAAATATCAATTTAGGAAAATATTTAATAAGCAAATCTACAACGTTTCAACATAAAAAAAATCATCATCACAATAATTTACCAAGTTACAATAATGAGTATTTTGATCATTTAAATCTTTAAAAATCTGTAAGTTCTATAAATTTACAACTTAAAAAATTTCTGAAAAAATCTCAATTGATCAAAAGTTTAATAAAAATTCCAAAAATCCAAAATCACTTAAAGTATGTAAAATTTGTGTAATCAATAAAATTGTTCATGTTTCAAAAATTTTAAAAAAATTATCAAAAAGTCCTGAAAATCAAAACAATTCTTAATTTAAGGACCCAAAAAAAAAATGTAAGGACGGAAGTTTTGTCAAAAAACTGAAATACTAATTTTTTTTCTAAAATTTATATTTCTACAAAATTGCAAAATTTTTAGGTGTTTATATTTTGACTTCGAAGTTTCCCAAATTTAAAAGTTCGTAAACAGGCAATTTTTTTAAAATACCTGGACTTTTCTACATACATTTTTAATAGTTTTTATTTAAATTTGGTAACTTTTGCAGTTTATAGAAATATAAAATAACAATAATTATAACGAAACGAAGATGATGCGAAATTCATAAATAATTTTAGAAAAGTTTAATTTAAAAATTCTAAATTAACTCCAAAAACATTTTAACAGCCTAAATTTGCGCAAAATGATCACAAATATTAAAATTTTAGCATGTTTAAAAATTTTGAATCAATTTAAATCTGCATATTTCAAAGTTTTTAGAATTTTACGTGAGTAAGATTTGTAGAAACGATTAAACTTTGTTCAGTAGTTTTAAAACTTCTTCAAGAAAATCTGCTGCCTTATTTTTAAATTAAAGCAGAAATTTCGACAGAAAAATCTGTAGACTTTTTGTCAACTGAAATTTAGTGCATTGCCAAGATGTCTGAAATTTCGGAAATTAGTTATAAGACGCGAAAATAATAAAAATTGGATCCGTCGAAAAGTTGATTAATCTACTTAAATTGTCTTAGGATTCAGATCAAAAGTTAATGCAATCAAAGATAATATTTATCTTAAATAGATAAGAAGTAAGTGTGTGACAGCGTTTTGTAGAAATTCGCGATCAGAATCTAAATGTAACATCCTGAAAAGTTATCATTCGCTTATTAATTTGATTATTAATCTCAAACAGGTTTGAAAATAAAGAAATTGTGTTGACTGCAAAATTAGCTTAATTCCAAGCTTTTGAGAAAAAA
Organism: Cynaeus angustus; assembly: GCA_030157275.1. Lineage (NCBI taxonomy): Eukaryota > Metazoa > Arthropoda > Insecta > Coleoptera > Tenebrionidae > Cynaeus > Cynaeus angustus. Next base: position 14,544,472 of record CM058065.1, read on the forward strand.
CATCCCGAGTTCATTTCAATTAATCATAATCGGATTATCAATTTATTATTATTAAATTCTATTTTTGAGTCGAAAAGTTATGTCATTCTGATTTGTAAAACTAAATTAGCAAATTATCTGTCAGTTCGTTTAAACATCGCTTGAGTGATTATGAAATTAGATGAAAGTCTGTTTATTAATAACATTTCAATCAGTTTCGAATCTTTCAAAATCAAATTAAATGAGCTTAATTTTTTGTGTTGTTATCTGAACCTCGGAAACGATATCTCCTCTCTACCAAGATTCGTTAAATTCGTTGTCCGTTCACACCCTGTCAATCACATCTCGTTTTCGATCACCCTGTATCTTTCGGAATCCCGTTCGGTGTCTGTCTATCGAACCGAAAAGTGCTCACTTCGCTCTTCATCTCAGAGACAAACTGAAAGTATACACAGGGAAACTTTTTTTTGTCGGCTGCTTAATTTTTGGCTCATCGAGTTGGAAAGTCAAAGAGACCGGCTGGCGCCCGATTATAGCCCTTACGCTTCGGAAATTTACGATCGTCGGTCGTCAAAAAAGATGCACACAAGCAAATTATCGGACCATGTTCGACTTAAATACGGCCGTCTTGATTCTTTCAAAGATGTCGATTGTGTTTTAGGTGCAACCCTTCACTTCGGTGAATAGACGGGAAAAACGTCTGCTTTCCGTGCCACCCTGTAGAGAATTTAAAAATGTGAAATCAAGTAAAAATGAAGGGTTTTTCGTCCATAAAAATTGCGTATTTTCCATAAAACTTCGCCGAAATGAAAATGAAATCTTTCATGTGACGAAGACACGAACGCCGCCTCCAATCGATACCGTCATTTCCTCCTGAATTTTTTTGCCTTTTTCGAGCCATCAGAAATTAAATATTTGTGCGCGAGATGGAGCGTTTTCCGTCAATATCCGGCAAATCCAAGGTAAATAAAACATTATAGGTCTGTCCGTGTTGTCGCACCCCCGAAAAAACCACCCCCTGCTGGAACATATATAGCTGGATCGCGTGATAGACGCGCATAAGGCAAACACCTCGAAAGCATTAGTGGCCATTTCGAAGTTGTATTAACACTCCAGAATTACCAACATAAAAAAATATATAAAATTGAACTGAACGTTACAGGTACGTAGAGACGCTTCTTGCGTGAATTTATCCAGGGGGTTGAGCGAAAATAAGGGGGGCATTTTACACGAACGTGGACCTTAAGAAGGGTGCGCTTTTCGATGGCGAGGCGTCGGGACGACACGCGATGCACACGAATGATATGATGGACGCACAGAGGAATATCGCACCATTTCGTACCATCAACTCATTTTTTTCTCACGCTCCGTTCTCGCTATCCTCACGAGCGTCCACCAGTAAAGTTGCAGAAGTACAGACTCGATAACGTTCGCATTTCACCCCTTCCCAAAAAGACAACCGTTATCTGATCGGTATCAATGTCGAACAAATTCGGCACGAATACATTATCGTTTACAAGTCGGTCCGATCGACTCCGATCGCAAATTGCCCTGGACCCCGCATGCAAATCGCGCCCCTCTCCCGCACGTCACTGCCTCGCTCCAAAATTATCATAAAAGGGTGTTGAGTTATTATCACGAACAGTGGCGAAGTTTAGCGTATTGTCTCCGCCAGCGAGTCATGAATGGGAAAAATTACGATCGGCATTTGTTTGCGCGAGCTGCCGACTTTTCGGGCAAATATTTGTGTCGGGAGTTCGGGTAAATATGCAGAGACGGCGTCGGCCGACGAACGCAGTGTCCGGGGAGTAGCTGCGAGCTATCGAGAGACGGAGCGCAGGCCGAGTTGGCACGGGTGGTAAGTGGCGCCATCAATCATCACTGTACGAACTACGCCCAGGGCTGTCTGCTAAACAAACATATAATTATGTATATGAACCTCTGTTTATCCCAGCCACTATCATTACCACAATACCTGACCACACCGGGCCGCCCCCTCGCGCCCCCCCGCACCTGCGCCGCTGCAGATCCCCGAAAACGATAATTCCAACATCTTCGAGTCGAGAATTACTCAATGAAAACCGGACGAAACGAGATCGTATCGAGCTTTAATGCAAAAGCGAATCTTGTTACGTCAGTGACTTGACCCCGGAGGTTTTGCGAAAAGTTGACGCCATCTTGGATTTTCGACTTTTCACTCTGCTGGAAATTTGCATCAAGGTGTCGTTAGACAGGTGATAGGATCTAGAGGGCGATGATATTGCGCGAGGGGTTTACGTCAACGCCTTTTTGATTTGACTTCCACGGAAATATACGCCCATCAGGTGGCATTCATGAGGTCAAGAATTTCATTTCAACATTTTTTTAGTGATAAGTGATAAGAGAATGTTCGGTCATTGTCATTTCTATCAGCACGTTCTGATTTTACAAAAATGCTAAAAGCTTTGGTCCTAAAAGAGAACCTTGCGGAACTCCATTCCCGATTTTATGTTGTGTATACTGTTTGAAAATTAGCCAAAATTTTATGTTAACCACGAGAATGACTAACTCTGTTAAAAATGACAACAAAAAAGCACTTGATTTTTCCATCCCAAAACTTTCGGTACCAACGCTATCATCAGAGCGACGATCTTTCGAAAATGTTCAGTTCAAAAATTTGGCGGTGAACACAGTTAAGTACATAGTTTGAGACAGTTTCCTTACTACAAGTCTTGCGGTCTGAAAAGTCTTTTGCGAGCGAAGCGAGCCCTATATACCAAACGTGCACACAAGCAAACATTTAACTTGGATTCAGGTCTTTCCAATCCTCGATTCTTAATTTCCTAGATCTTTGATTTTTAGAACTTATATTTCTTTAGTATGTGGATGCTGACGCTACAAATTCTAAATTTTGGATTTTAGAGTTCTTAGGTTTTGGACTCTGTATCTACACTTCTGGATACTGATCCACAAATTCTAGTTTTGTCAAAATTGGTGGTTTTAAATTCTCATATTTAAGATTATGAGATTGTAGTTTCTTTTTTTTTCAGATTCTATGTTTTTTTATTGTGTTATTTTAAAATTGTACATTTTTAGGCTCCATTGTCCACACTTCTCAATTTCTTACCTTCATATTTAAAAATCTTCGGGTCTACTCTCATATTTGAAAAACTTTTTTTTGTCGTATCAGAGAATTTCATTCTGGTCATGTATTTTCATGTAAAACGGATCACATTTAAATTCTCAATTCTAAATTTATATATATATATATATATATATTATATGTATATATACTATAAATTTACTAACTATATACATAAATATAAAATCGAGAAAAGTTATATATTTATATACATAGCAGATTGAATAAATATAAAAAACCTAACAATTTCAAAAATATCAAAATTTAATTCTAAGATTTAATCTTAAATTTATAGTATATATATATATATATGTACTATAAATTTACTAACTATATATATATATATATATATAAAATCGAGAAAAGTTATACATATATATAACTTTTCTCGATTTTATGCTCTATTTTCTTATATTTGAGACTGTTGGTTATTACATATTTTTAAAATTTAGATTTATATGTCAAATATCTATTTATAAATTTTATATTTCAAATAGCTTGGATCTTAAGATTAAATTTTGATATTTTTCAAATTGTTAGGTTTTTTATATTTATTCAATCTGCTAGAGTTTTAGCGTTCTCTACATATATCACTTTGGATTTTTTGTATTTTTTATACTCCAAAATTTTCGGATTGTTTATCTTCTTAAAATTTCTTGAAATTTTAGATATTTCAAATCATTTAGAATATTCATATTAGTTGCAATTTTTCGTTCTTTAAATTTATAGTTATAATTTTTTACATTTTTAGATTGTTCCAATTTTAAAGTTTTCTTTATTTTCTAGGTTCTGTAGAATTTCAACTTTTTTTGAATTCGTTGTAAATTGTTGAATTCTTTCGGATTATTTGAGAATTTCTAAAGTTTTTATATATTTCAAACCATTTTTTTTAGAACATTCACATTCGTTCCAATTTATCGTCTTTTAAATTGTTTCGTTTACTTAAAATTTGTGAATTTTGTACATTTTGTATCAAAAGAATAATTAATATTCATATTCAGAGTTATATTTTATTATTTCTAGAATTTACAGACCTCCGACTTTTTAGAAAATTTAGATTTTTTAAACTGATCTGAGAATTTTTGTGTTTGTTGCAATTTTCTAATTGTTTTAGTTTTTTAAATTTTTTGGTAGTGTTGGATCCTTTATATTGTTGCAATTCTTCAAATTTTCTACATTTTCTTAGTTTTACAGGTTTTCAATATTTTTTCAATTTTTTGCAAATTGTTGAATTTTTTTGAATTGTTTAGATTCTAATAATCTTTTAGTTTTCTTTCGGCTCTCAAAATTTTTTTGAGCTCTTCCAATTTATTACAATTTCTTTAGAATCGTTGAAATTTTGGAGTTTTCTTGAATTATTAAGATTCTTTAAATTTTTCAGGTCTTTAGAATTCTTAATCGTTTTATTGAAACTATTTTGTTATTTTACACTTTTTAAATTTCTTCTTAGTTTTTTGTTTTTCTTTTTGTTTTTTTGTATTGTTTCGATTTTTTATATTTTGGATATTTCGTATTCTTACAATATCAAGTTTTTGGATGTTTCTAGTTGCTCAAGACTTTTTGTATATTTTCAGACGTTTTTAGAATTTGTGGATTCTTTACAATTTTTGATGTTTCAGTTTCAGTTTCTTAAAATTAGAATGTGTCTAATATTTGAATCTCAACAATTTTCTTCGAATCCTTTTGCTTTTGGAAGACAATTTTAGCAATTTTATAGAATCTTCTAAACTGAAATATTCAAATCTTCTACTTTCCTATTTTTAGGAGCTAGATTTTCAAATTTCGTTATTGGATTACATTTTGAATTCACCAGTTCTGAATTCTTTAAAATTTTTATGTTCTAGATTCTCACATACAAAAAATTCATAGATTTTTAAATTCTAAGAACTTACATTTTTACTTCTAAGATTCTCAGCTGCTGACTCTTACAATTCAAAAACTAGAAACTCCGTGATAAAATTTTCAATTCTCAGATACAGGAATCTCATAAATTTTTGAGGTCTTCATTCTCATATTTTCTCAAATTCTATTCTGATTTTTTAATTGTTACTGATCACTAAAGTTTTAAAAGATTTAGCTCACCAGGTAAACTTATCCTAGCACTCGATGAATGTTTTTTTTTTTATTTGATACATTTCCCATCGCATGGTTTGAGACAAAGCTTTCCCCCGTTCTTTTCATCTCATAATTTCCATCGCATGAGAATTCGTGATATTTCTCCCGAATTTCGAACGAGGTGATTGCATGCTCATAATTTCCCGAAACTTACGATTTTCTTTACACTGTCAGCGTCCTCCTGAAATCACGTCATCTTTGTCCAAAGACGCACTTTATCGATCACGCAGCGCAAATTAAAAAAAATCCCTTTACCCTCGCCCTTTTTCTCAAGCCCCGTTTCGTATTGTCCGAAGTTAAACCCGTTAAACTAGACCCAGATTATCCCCGTAAAGGTGCCGCCTTATTATCAAAGGTCTCTTCTCATTATGCCCATCACAAAGCGCCCATCTCGGTACTTATCGAGCATTAGACGCCGATTTCGAAAAACATCTTGCGGTAGCCCATGTTTATACCTCTCCATAAACCATCCTATTGTGTTCGGAAGAAAGGAATACTATTGTGTTCCTGTCAAATTTCTTCTTTGTCCACCTGTTTCGTTTCAAGTGCTGGCGAATTTCGCCTGGGCCACCTACCGACCGAGACGTGCCCACATTTTTAAAACAAAAACCAATCTACCACCCGCTGGGGGATGAACGAAAAGGGAACAAATCGTAAATTACCGGTCTCGGACCGAAAAGTGGACAGCCGGCCACCGTTTACCCGAATACATAATCAGGGATTGCTAAAAACAAAGGATGACCGTATAAGACAAGATGCAGGTATTTAGAATTCAAGAATTCAGAAAAGTGGAAATAATGATGTTGAGGTAATTGGGGGTAACACCGAGATGCAGGCGTTGTAATTATGACGTTTTTCCGTTTCTGACATGGAACACTTGCACTTAGCTTAGCTACGATGTGCAGTAATTAATTGAACATGAATTGTTTTGCATCTAGCAGCCTGATGTCACTTAAAACAAAAAGGAAACGGTTGTTAGTGAACTAAATAACAACATTTACATGATTTTTTCAAACTTAGGTCTTCAACTCAAATTTTCTATTTTTCCAAATTTAAAGTCGGAATTTTTTGGAGTTTCTAGTTCTAAAACTGATAGAATCAGATTCTACCTGAAGTTTCTAGATTTCTATATCCTAGATGAAAATGAAGTGACAGCATAAAATCAGTCTGAAAATTAAAAAGTTTGGCAAAGAAAGTACCGAAGCAAAAGCAAGAAAAAAATCTGAAATCACAAAAAGCTGCATACGAAAACAAGAGAATATGAAAATTCTAAAAACTTAAAATTGGTAAACCTGAAACTATAAAACATACTGAAGCTTTGAGAGATTAATAGAATATTTAGAATCTGATAAGCCAAAAATCTAAGCGTTAGTAAAATGATTTATACGACTCTGCTGTTTCTATAAATTTAAAAAAAATATATATATATTTTACGCTTCCTGGATTTTACAAATTTACTGTCTCTAATAAAAATAGCTAAAATTGTTAAGATCTGAAAAGATTTCTAAAATTATTATTCCGGAAATTTTTAAAAAACTTTAAATTTTTTTTTTGTACTCATCGTACGGAAACAGAATTTTTCCGCTTAATCCCGATGCACGGAAAAATGGTTTTCCCGCACCGCGGTGTTTTTTAGTTTCCGCTGGCGGCTAGGGATATTTGCATTATACGGTTGGTATTGCGACTTTTTGTTGTACTTCGGAAGGGGTACACATACATTCTTCGCTCTCACTTATTTTAACAATTTTTGTTAATAATTTTAAAAAAATGACAGCTGATTTACATTTTAAAAATCTAGGAGGTAGCTACAATAGACAGATCATGTTACCAAACCACCATTAAAAAAAAAACTAAGTTACTTTTTTTTTTATTTCGATATTCGTTACAAAAAATATTGTACCTAACTCTTTCGGAAAGAATTTTCCCGCATTCGTACTAAATGCAGCACTCCTTACAGTCGTGCTGCAAACAAAGTGCTCATGCGGAAAAATTAAGTTTCCGAACTTGTTAGGTAAATAACTATTCCGAAAGAGTTAGGTACAATATTTTTTGTAACGAATATCGAAATAAAAATTAAGTAACTTAGTTTTTTTTTAATATTGGGTTGGTAACATGATGTATCTACTGTAACTACCTACTAGATTTTTAAAATTTAAATCATCTGTCATATTTTTTTCTAATTATTAGAATTTTCACGCATTCGCACTCCTTACAGTCGTGCTCATGCGGAAAAATTAAGTTTCCGAACTTGTTAGATAAATAACTATTTCAGTTGTAATGCTGAAATCGGCAAGATTTCAAAATTTTTGTAGATTCCGTGAATTCTAAAAAAAAATAACGGCGTGAAATTACAAGCTTCGTAAATTTTGGGAAGGGAAAGGTCCTAAAAATTTATTTTTTAAGATTGTTGAAATTGAAAAAATTATGAAAAGTTCCTTAAATGTTGCTGGTTTGATGGATTATAAAATGCTACAAAAATTAGAAAAAAAAATCAAAATTTAGTACAGATTTTATGACGGCAAAAACCTTAAAAATCCAATTTTTTCACTTGAATCTCCAAAGATTTGAAACGATTCCTAGGTTTATGAGAAAAATTTTATTTCGAAGATTTAAAAAAAAGTTTTTAGGAACTTAGATTATGAAATTTTGGAAATGATAAACCAGCTAAGAATTTCAATTTTTTACTGTGATAATTTTTTTTAAAACTATCCTCATTTTTCTAAGTTCTGCAAAGTTTTTGAAAATTTGACAGTACAAGCTTTAGGAATTTTAGAAACGTTAAATAGCATAAAGAATTTTTTTTAAGGTTGTAGAAGTTTCAAGAACTGGGAAAGACTCCCAGATGAATAAACAAATTTTAAGTTTAAAAATAATAAACATTTTAAGTTTTAGGAATTTTTAAAATATTAGATATTTGAACAAAAATGTTTTCCCACTTTTTGTGCTACTACTTTAAAAAGTAAAAAACTGAAGTTAAGAATTTAAAAGCAACATCTGGAATCGAAAAAGTTGTTATAATATAAGAAAACTTTTAATTATTAATTAACTTTTAATTACCATTAATTAACTTAATTAGAAATAGCAAATTCCTTGAAACTGAAACCGATTAATCTCAAAAAGCAACAAAAATTAAAGATTGAGATTCTGTAAAAATTTATAGTTAAGAACGAGAGAGATTTGAAAGCTGAAAACCTGAAAATTTGGGAGAAAAAAGCGCAAAAACTTAAGAAACAAATAAAATAAAAAAATAACAAATCAAACACTTATTTATTCGAAAATTCAAAATAAAACGCTGAAAACCTATAAACTTTAAATAATTTAAACTTAGAAACAAAAAATTTAAAAATCTACAAATTAAAAAAAAAAAGTAAAAGGTAAAAAATACAATATGAAAATTTTAAACTTTGAAAACATTAAAACTTAGGGATCTAAAAAAACAGAAACTTAGTAGATTTGAACTACACAACAAACTTCACGAATCTACAAATATAAAATAGTTACAAATCATAATATAAAAATTATAAAAAATGGAATAAAAAACTGACAGAAAGTAAAACTCAAATTGTTGCTACTGAAAACTGCAACGCTTAATAACAAAAATTAGCTATCCGAAAAGCACATTCTGAAAAATTAGAAACTTAGTAACAGTACAAACTAAAAAACCGTAAAACCAAAACGCTGAAATCAAAGTGATACTCACAAACTTAGATGTTTACACAATCCTGAAAAAATTTTTTGTTTGTAGTTTGCAAATTTGAAACGACTGAAACCTGAAAAACTGAGAAACTGGTTGGAACTCGAAAACTAAATGTAAACTTAGAAACTAGTCAGACTTTTAGAGAAGGTAAAAACACAAACCGAAATCGAAAAACGTATTATCTGGGAGACCAAAAACTGAAGAATTTCGGTAGGCTGAAAATTTGCAAAAGAGCTTTAAGCACACGAGAAAATGAAAACCTGCTCTGAAAAAATGAAAAAATGTGAAAATGGAAACTGTTGAGAAGCCAAAAAACTTTGTTTCGGTAAAAGTTATATGTCGTTGAAGAACAGAAAATTTTTTTTGCGGCGTGACAAACGTTTTTAAAATCTCAAAGGCATTAAAGCCAAAAACTTCAAGAGCCATAAATAATGAATAGATCGTAGTGGCTCCATTAAAATGTCTGAAAAAGTGATCTTACAAACTGGAAACCTGCCAGGTTAAGAAACGGAATCTCAAAAATTAGAAGCCACAAGTGCAATTCTTGTGGAAAATTTCGAATATAAATATTCACTTATAGTTATTATTTAAAAACCAAAGGCGTTAAACTATTAACCTGAAAAACAGTTGTGTCTATTAATTACAGTGTGATCCAACAAAGGCCGGATTCATTTCATTTGGAATTGGAAATGAGGCCGAAACAGGCGCCTACATTTAATTTACCCCGTCAGACCTCCGTTCAGTTTATGAATAAATTTAATTGTTTTTTTTCTCGTAGAAGTTGGTAACACACCCACATGTCGGCGCCGATTAGACTATGAACGAGTAGCGCATAAACGCTGATTTGATTATGTAAATAATAGAAATAGTTTTATCAGTTTTCATGTTCGTTATCGTGAAAAATCCTTGTTATAATTTCATTTAACAACTCCCCAGCGCTGTATTCCACACAAATTATTCAGGGAATAAATTAAACGGGGCCGGATTAGGTGTTGTTGCATTGTTCCTATTCGTTAATAGTGTAATGTATATTTATGTTTCGATGACGAAATGTTTTGGGTTTCTTCTGACACGGTTTTATCGGCGCGATGCATAAATACAACAATTAATCAAAAATTAACGGTCATAAACATTGCGATAAGACTTTATCAGTGTTTGTGTTACTTGTTTCTCACTACTTGGATTAATGTCAATCATGTAACAATAATTGGATGAAATAATTAATGGGAAGTTATCAGCCGACGTTTGATACGAGCCGAAATTTCCAAACAACTAATTAGTACCATTTTGAAAAATCGTAAGGTCACCGCCGTCCAACAAAACGTATAATTCCAGGTGGCTCAGACTTCTAGAAAAAAAAACAAAAAATCACAGTCACGTGACTACTTCTCTTGTTTGACCGGGGAGCCGAACACAATATTTCGTTTAGTTTTTTGCTCCCGTGTCAACAGAAATCTCTAAGTAGGCTTTGCAATGGTTAATACCAACGTAAATATTTGTCTAAAAAGCTTTTGGCTTGCCGCCATGTTTGAACAGCGCCATGTTTACATACGAATCAATTTAGGAGCAGGATCGAAGGAGGCTGCTGTGGACGCATCTATGTCGTTTTGAGTGTGAAAAATATGATGACGGTGAGGTCAACGCTTAACCTTTGCGGAGGTGGTGTGAGCTGACCTTTATGGGCAGATTAGGGGAGAATCCGGTAACTTTCCTGGAGCGGGTTTTAATGAAATTTCAATGTTGACTTGCCGGAACGGAAGTTGGCGCATGGAGGAAAGGTTAATTGGAAATGCGAAAGTGGGATAACTTGTTAGGATTTGGGGAAATTAGAAAAACGCGAGAAGAAAAGATCGGCTCTAAAACCACACAAAAGACAGAAAAAGCTCATTATCAGCCTAGTCACTTTTGGTTTTAATCACTAAGTGTAATCAATTGTTCTTCTAAAGAACCTAATTGCGATTATAAAATGACATAAGAGTCCGTAAGTGGAAGCAGCCGTAAAGTAAACATTCAAAACTTTATTTTTCAAATTCATTCCAAGTCGTCGTGTCTGCAAAGAAATGTTTTGCATTACGAATTGGCTTTTAGTGTAAAATGATGATTTTTATTTAAAATAACCCAAAAAGGTTATTTTCGGCCTAGTCACTTACGTTTTTTTTAGCTTTTGTCACCAAAAATAAGCCCTTTTTTTAACAAAACTGTTAAGTGAAGATTTTAAATGCGCTTATAAAATAATAAAATCAGTGAAAGCGGCCATAAAAAAAATATTCTAAAATTTGTACTTATAAAATAGGTCTTTCAATTCAATTTTTGATAGTTGAAGACATTTAGAGGTATACAAAGAATTATAAACTGATATTAAACCTCAAAATACCACCACTTTTAGCTAATTTTGAAATTTACAGGTTGGTATAAAAAAAGAGTCAAAAAAGTTTTTTTGCAGCCTTGTCACTTTTATTTTTTTGCTCTTGTTATCAAAAATTAATATAAAACAAAAAAATATGAACGTGGAAGACTCAAATGTGGTTATCAAATATCATTTTTGTTAATTTTTGAAATGCTAACATAAAATGTACAGTTTTGAACCATTCTGTAAAAACCTAGACAGCTCGTTTTCAGCCAAGTCACATATTTCTTCGGGTTTTATTAAAAATCCGTAAAATTATTGGAAACGGCCATGTAGTTAATATTTCACATTTGATTTAATTTCTAGAATCAAAATATTTGGTAGAGAGAAGCTATAAACTGTTTAGAAACGGCCTTTTTAAAAAAAGTTTATTTTCAGCCGAGTCACTTAAACTTTTTTGTTTGTTGTGTAGAAGTGATCTCTTCTTGTAAATTAACTTGAAGAAAATAATAACTGCGATGATAAAATGACATGAGAGTCCGCAAAATTAGCGAAAGCGGCCGCAAAGTAAAATTTTCAAAAACATGTTTTTATTTTTGAACTGCCCTCTAAATGGTAAATTTGATCTTTGATTGATATTAAAAATTGTCACTAGAGAATTATGGACTTTTTTAACTTTTCTTTAACTTCAAAGACAATGGTTATTAGCTAATTTTAGTGTTTACGAGGCCGAAAAAGTTTATTTTCAGCCGAGTCACTTACTTTTTTAGCATTTTTTACTAAAAGTGACTTAAGATACTTCTATTTACACAAAATGTAGGCGTAAAAGAGTGAAATGCGGATATAAAATGACATAAAAGACCGTAAAATTAGGAAAAACAGCCGCAAAACTTATAGTCGAAAAATCAAGCACATGACATGAGAGGCCGTAAAGTTAATGAAAGCAGCCATAAAGTAGATATTGAAAAAAAATGTCTAAGTATATTTAATAGAGATTTTGGAACTGGCGTTGAAAAATAATATTGTTTTGAATTCAGAAAAAGGCCATTTTTAGGCGATTTTTTTACTTATAGATTTCTGACTCAGCCACTCCAAAAAGTTTTATTTTTAGCCGAGTCACTTACACTTTTGGTTTTTGAAGCCTGAAAAATCAACTTTTTTGGACATTTCTTACATTTAAAGCTTCCGACCAAAATGTATACTTTGAAAAAGTTTGTAAAAGATTTAAATGCGACTATAAAGTGACACAGGAGTCCGTAAAGTTATTTATTTTATCTTCATTTTAAAATCCACTAAAAGTCGTCGATTTGTTACTTGGTGCCCCCAACAAAATATTTTTAGAAAATTACGGATTACTTTTTAGTTCGGAAAAATGACTGCAGCTTTCTACTTAGAATAAGCCGAAAAATTCATTTTCAGCCAAGTCACTACACTTTTCATTAAAAATGAGGCATAATATTTCCACTTTTAATAAAAATGAAAATGTAATGTTTTTAACGCGCTTATAAATTTTTTTAAAGTTTGCAGAAGCGGCAATAAAATACATTTTTATAAACTCTGTTTTCATTTTTGGAATACAATACATCGACATGGTAAATTTGATTTTTGACTGATATTGAAAATTGTTGCTAGAGAATTGGACGGTTTTTCAACTTTAAAACACATTTTTTTGATGTTTCGAGGCCGAAAAAGTTTATTTTCGGCCGAGTCAGTTTTACTTTTTCAACCAAAAATGACTTAGGGTACGTCTGTTCGCAAAAAATGTAGACTTAAAAGACCTAAATACGGACATAAGATGATATAAAAGTCCGTAAAATTCGTTGAAACAGCCGCAAAGTTTATACTTAAAAAATCACTTAATTTTCTGTGTTTTTTTTTATGATTCTATTTTCCAACAAGTTTGAGCATAAAAGATTAAGATGCACTTATATTCATGAGAGGCCGAGAATTAAAGAAAGCGGCCGTAAAGTAGATATTTTAGAACACTTTAGTCTGTAAATAATTCGGTTAATATTTGAGATTTTGTTATCTATACTTACTATTCAAGTTAATTTTAACAGGTTTGTTTTCAGCCGAGTCACTTACACTTTTGCGGCTTTTGTACATGAAAAAATAAATTTTCGGACTAGATTTTCGGCCTTGGTGATCTTGACGGACTTAAATGCGACTATAAAATGGCACAGGAGTCCGTAAAGTTACTACGAACATGTTGGAACATGTTTAACTAATAAAAAATAAATTTAACCAGTTCTTAAGCTTTTCTAAAATTTCCTGACATTTTTCATCCCTCGCGCTCACGTTCCAAACCCGTAATTTTCCCGTCGTCCTTCGCACATAAAAATTTCAACGTCTGAAGTCAGGTACAAGAAAGACCGTTCCTCAGCTAATGTGTTTTGGTGACGACAAGTAACGAGCTCTGACCGTAAATAATTTAAAAAGTCAAGTTTTAGTGTTTTAGAGTCAAAAGCGGCCCACTAAAAGTGGACACCCTACGGCTTCGGGTAACATTCTTACGACTATCTCTCCGCATCTTGTTTTGATGTTTTATCGATCAAAGCGCTCATTTTTTATTTTTTGTTAGTATATGATATTTTTTGAATTTTGGTTTTGCCTCAAACTATAAAGTGTTTTTGTTTTCAGTTGAAAGAAAAAGCTGTTGATTTCCTGGTACGTAAATTCTGATTTATTACACACAGCGACGGGGCAATTCCGGGAAAGTTACCCAGGATCGGTGAGTCGTAAGTTAGCGTTCGGGTAACTTGCCCCAAATTGCCCCAAGCGTTTCGAGGCTTAAATCAAGTAGTTTTTACGTGGGGGTCTCATGATTAAAACAAAGTCCTTCGTTGATCAATAATAATAAACTCGTTCATTTACACCGTTATCGATACTAAAGCAGAAAAATGCTTTTGTCGGCGTGACCTCTCTGACTTATTTGCTTATTAAAAGACATCAAAGCGATTATTTTTACGGCTTTCTCTTTTTATGCCTCTATATATTTTATAATAATTTCCGTACGGCAGCGGCGCGCGCTATTAAAACGCTTTTTCTTTTCTCGCCGTGTTATCATTAAGCTCAGGTATTATCGACCATATTCGGCGATTTTAACAAATGTCATGCGACTAATCCACGATTACGATCGTGTCGTTACGTAAGAAAAGCACGAGCTTAGAAGAGCTTAAGTTGTAATTCAATTATCAACTATTTAAGGGTTGAGGGTTTATTAAGGGTGGCACTGGAAGTGGGCCGAACGCTACTTTTCTAAGAATATCAAACTTCTTATTGTCGTCATGAACCGGAGCTGATTCCCGTTAAGTTCCCTTTTAACACTTTCATGCTAGTTACCGGAAGGGCTCTGACGTTCTGAAGTGGACACTAACTGAAGTTAATTTTTGGGCGCATCATCGTCGTTTATCTAACACTAACTCTGAGTGAGGTGTTAATATGCTGGAATCGCCCTTTTGAGTCTTTTGTCGTTCTATGACTTGTTAATGACGTTGCATTGTCTTTTTATTTGCTTAAAATAAACAAAGTCGTTGTTTTTTAGCTTTTTCTCGCACTTTTTTGACGAATATTCAAAAACTATCAAAAAGTCAGAATATTCAAGTTCAGTGAAGGCTAAAATTTTAAATACGAATTTCTAAACGCTTCATTTAGAAACCTGAGTCAAATGCTTTAAAAAATTGTGTAAAACAACTTAAAAAAAGTTAAGTGTAATCGGTCAAAATTGAAAGTCAAGAAAAAAAAAATCTAAATGTGAATTTTTGAAATAATTTTCGTTGGCGTATCATTTATTAAAATCGGAAAAAATAAGGAGATTGCAACACCAAAGGGTTTTTATATTCCACCCGGTATAT
The DNA here is from genome assembly GCA_030157275.1 of Cynaeus angustus. NCBI lineage: Eukaryota > Metazoa > Arthropoda > Insecta > Coleoptera > Tenebrionidae > Cynaeus > Cynaeus angustus. The sequence goes on from CM058065.1 coordinate 14,559,585, forward strand.
TTAATAGAATTAGAATTTCCACAATTGAGAAACAATTCACAGAATTACAAAATAATGTAATTGTTTCATTATTTATTTCTTTATTTTATTATTTATTATAAAGTGCATAAATTCATGAAAAGAACTTCCCGGATTTCAACATTACCACGAGATTTTTGAAAATTATTAATTTATGAAATTGGTTTCTTCTATTCTTAGATTCATACAAAATTTCTAAAATTTTCTTAAGTTATTATTATTTTTCAACTCTCGGCTTGATTTCTAAATAACTAAAATATTAGAACATTTTTCAATTTGAAGTTTTTCTTTTGCGATTTTTAATTTGAAAATTTCACATTTTTATTTCAAAGAATTTAGGATAATAGATGATGATGATGATGATGATGATGATGATGATGATGATGATGATTATTATTATTATTATTATTATTATTATTATTATTATTATTATTATTATTATTATTATTATTATTATTATTATTTATTTTTATTATTATTATTTCTATATTATCATTACATTAAGTTCGGAAATTCTACTTCCTATGCATTCTAATATTTTCATGCTTTTGTTTAAAATGTAAAAAAATAGAATTTATTTCTTTTTGGATATTTCAGCTTTTTTGTGGATATTCAAGGAGTCCTTAAAAACTAAAAGATTAGAACATTTAACAAAAAAATCAGAATTTTTTAGTTCTAGTTTTTTACAATTTTTTTTAAGGTTGTGCAGTTTACAAATGCCACAAAAATTACTTACAAAATAAAAATTTACACAAAATAAAAGTTTTTTAGTTTTTCAGTTTTTTTTTTTGAAGGTTTTTCAGTTCCCTATTTTATGCATTCTAAAATTTTCAAGAAGCTCCGGAAAATTAGAAGATTTAGAATAAAAAACATTTCAGTTTTTTTGCCTAATTCGACGTAAACCCATTTATGATACAGAACATTTCAGTTTTTTTTTTTTAAATTATTTCAGCATTTTAATTCGTCGTTTCATACATTCTAAGATTTTGAAGAATTTTAAATATTTTACAGAATCTTTCAAATCTAATTTTTTTATGTTATTTTCAGATATTGTACATTAAATTTACAAATTCTGCTTCTCAGCATTCTGAAATTCTGAAAATGTAGCTGTTATTTTCGTAGATTTATCTTCTAAAATTATCAAGTTTACAGCTTTGCAGCTCGCATTTAATGCATTCTAAAATTTTCTAGGGATTCTAAAAAAATTGAAAAATTAGAACATTTTACAAAAAATCAGAATTCAAGAATTCTAATTTTGTTAGAACTCTACAAACTCTAAAGGTTACAAAATTTGGAGTTTTACGTTTTTATCCTAAAATTATTCCAGGATTCTCGACGTAAACTGTAGAAAATACAAGATATAGGATATAGAAATTTTTCATTTTCAAATCATTTCTTCATTTTAATGTGACGTTTCATACATTCTAAGATTTTGAAGAATTTTTAGTATTTTACAGAATCTTCCAAATCTTAGTTTTTTTATGTTATTTCCAGACTTTCAGTACATTAAGTTCACAAATTCTACTTCTCAACATTCTAAAATTTTCATATTTATAAAATTTGAACCTGTAGAAGTTGTTTTCGAAGATTTATCTTCTAAAATTATCAAGTTTAGAACTTCGGAGCTCTCATTTAATGCATTCTAAGATTTTTAAGGAATTCTAAAAAAAACTAAAAAATTAGAACATTTTACAGAAAATCAGAATTCAAGAATTCTAATTTTGTTAGAATTCTACTTCCGTAAGTTTTTGTTTATGGTGTTTTAAGCTAGAAACTGTAAAGGTTATAAAATTTAAAATTTTTCAGGTTTTTTTTTCTAAAATTAGTTCTAGATTCTAATTCCACGTAAACTGTAGAAAATGCAAGATTTTAAAGAATTTTAAAGTATTTTACAGAATCCCAAATTTTAGTTTTTTCATGTTATTTTCAGATTTTCAGTAAACTAAGTTTACAAATTCTACTTCCCATGCAATAGAAAATTTATAAAATCATAAAATCTAAAATTTTCAGTTATTTTCCGACATGGATCTTCTAAGATTGTCATGTTTTCGGCTCGCAGCACCTATTTAATTTATTCTAAGATTTTCAAGAAATTATAAAAACTAAAAAATTTAGATTATTTTACAAAATATTACAGGTTCAACATTCTTGAGTTTTTTACGTTTTTCAGTTCACAAATTTCGCACTTTATGGATTCTAAGATTTACAAAAAAAACAAAAAGTTACAAAATTTAGAACTTTTCAGTTTCTTTTTTCTAAAATTATTTCTAGATTCTTTGACATTTATACATTCTAAGACTTTTAAGAATTTTAAAGTACTTTATGGAATTTTAATAATTTTAGTTTTCTTGTTATTTCTAGATTTTCGGTACAGTAAGTTTACAAATTTTGTTTCTCAATTTTTCTCAAATTTACACAATCTAATTTTTTTTTTAAATGTCAGGTTTCAGCTCGTAAGTCGCATGTATTTTAAGCTTTTCAAAAAATCCTAATAACGAAATTATCAGAACATTTACAGAAAATCAGATTTTTTTGTAATTTTTTAAGGTTTTTCAATTCTCAAATTTAGCAAAATTGAACCATTTAGAATATTTTACAGAAAATTTTGAGTTTTTGCGGTTTTGCAGCTCATAAGTTCTATATTTTATACGTTTTAAGATGTTCACAGCCTTTTTATTTTGCAAATTCGGCATTTCTACATTCTAAGATTTAGAAGAAATTCTTTAGAATTTAAGAATTGCAAAAAATTTTGCAGAATGTCCAAATTTCAGTTTTCTTGTATAATCTCCAGATCTTCTAAGTTCTTTATTTCATAAATTCGGACAGATTCTAAAATTGTGAGATATTCATAATTTCAGAATATTTTACAATTTTTTTTAGGTGTTTTTCATTTTTATTTTTTTCAGCTTTTTAGTTTTTAAGGTTTTGGAAATTTTCCCAGGCATTTTAATATTTACATTTTTACAAACCATTCTAAATTGAAACGGAGATGTATTCAAAAAAAAAGTTCTAATAGAATTTAGATATTTTGAAAATATTGTTTTAGAGCTTTTACAGATTTAAAAGACTTTAGAGTATTCCGTGTTTTACTATTTAAAGGAGTTCATAATTTGAAGAATTTAATTAAAAAAAGTGTTTCGGGTTTTTGAAATGTTGAAGCATCAACTTTTTTTGACTTTATTGAATTTAGATATTTTGAAAATTGGGCACTAAGCTATTAGAGAGTTTTTAAGCAGAGGGATTTTCGAGTTTAGTACATTTTACATTTTTACACTGATTTTAATTTAAATTTTATAACTCTACAAAATTGTTAGATTTTAAAAACTTTTGAGCTCAGAAAATGAAATTTTAAGAATTAATACAAAACTCATCAATTTTTAAAATTTTCTCGAGTTATTTTCCGATATGTATCTTCTAAGGTTGTCATGTTTTCAGCTCGCAGCTCCCATTTAATTTGTTCTAAGATTTTCAAAGAATTATATAAACTAAAAGATTTAGATTATTTTACCAAACATTACAGGTTCAAAATTTCTGAGTTTTTCAACGTTTTTCAGTTCACAAATTTCGCACTTCGTGGATTCTAAGATTTAAAAAAAAAACAAAAAGTTACTAACTTTTAAGAATTTTAAAGTATTTTATGGAATCTTAATAATTTTAGTTTTCTTGTTATTTCTAGATTTTCGGTACAGTAAGTTTACAAATTTTGTTTCTCAATTTTTCTCAAATTTACACAATCTAATTTTTTTTTTAAATGTCAGGTTTCAGCTCGTAAGTCGCCTGTATTTTAAGCTTTTCAAAAAATCCTAATAACGAAATTATCAGAACATTTACAGAAAATAAAATTTTTTGTAATTTGTTAAGGTTTTTCAATTCACAAATTTAGCAAAATTGAACCATTTAGAATATTTTACAGAAAATTTTGAGTTTTTGCGGTTTTGCAGCTCATAAGTTCTATATTTTATACGTTTTAAGATGTTCACAGCCTTTTTATTTTGCAAATTCGGCATTTCTACATTCTAAGATTTAGAAGAAATTCTTTAAAATTTAAGAAATGCAAAAAATTTTACAAAATGTCCAAATTTCAGTTTTCTTGTATAATCTCCAGATCTTCTGAGTTCTTTATTTCATAAATTCGGACAGATTCTAAAATTGTGAGATATTCATAATTTCAGAATATTTTACAAATTTTTTTAGGTGTTTTTCATTTTTATTTTTTTCAGCTTTTTAGTTTTTAAGGTTTTGGAGATTTTCCCAGGCAATTTAATATTTACATTTTTACAAACCATTCTAAATTGAAACGGAGATGTATTCAAAAAAACGTTCTAATAGAATTTAGATATTTTGGAAATATTGTTTTAGAGCTTTTACATATTTAAAAGACTTTAGAGTACTTTGTGTTTTACTACTTAAAGGAGTTCATAATTTGAAGAATTTAATTAGAAAAAGTGTTTCGGTTTTTTGAAATGTTGAAGCATCAACTTTTTTTGACTTTATTGAATTTAGATATTTTGAAAATTGGGCACTAAGCTTTTAGAGAGTTTTTAGGCAGATTGATTTTCGAGTTTAGTACATTTTACATTTTTGCACTGATTTTAATTTAAATTTTACAACTCTACAAAATTGTTAGATTTTAAAAACTTTTGAGCTCAGAAAATGTAATTTTAAGAATTAATACAAAACTCATCAATTTTTAATTTCGGTCAATTTTGGCAGATTCTATGCCAATTTCATTTTCACATTTTCAAATTTTTAAAATTTGTAAAGTTTTAAAGATTTTAAACAATACGTACCTCTTCTAGTTTTTTTAAAAAAAATTCTTATTTATCTAATTTGTTTTCTATTAAAATTTAGTGAAAACGTCGATAAAATTTGATGATTGATTCAATTTTTCGGTTTATAAAGTTATTAGACTTGTGACCAACCCTTCGATTCCAAAAACCCGTCATTACACCATCATCACCACGACACTACACCACCGAACATGAATCCAACATTGAAAAACACGCAATTTGTAACCCAAACAAGATAAAAGTAACTTTCCCTGCTAGTGCTGACCCATGCTTTCATTCCGTCTACATAATTTACGAAATAGTCAAGCGCAAGGTCGTCTATTAGCCGAAAGCTCCAGGGAAATAAGTTTAACAGCGAAAGCTCCGGCTAGAAAAGCTCTAATTACACGCTTGTTTTATGCTAAATTTAGATCTAATCGAACTATTTCAGGAAGTCTTCGAGCTTTTACGTGGTTGAAATATTAACGCGTTTCGGTGAATGAAAATTGAGAGCTTTAAAAAGGCGAAAAGAGAGGTAATTAACTTTGGAACGATTTGATGAATACTTTTGCGGGGACGAAGTTGGTTTGGGGATTCTAGGAGGAGTATTTGCGACGTCACGATTTTATTTAAATTTTTTTCCCATTGATTATTTCTTCTCTTTCTTTGACAAAATCCTCCGCCGTCGCCTAATTTCGAAGCTTTCATAAATATCCCGCTGTCTTATAACTGAATTAATTAAAAAAATTATAAACAAACATCAAAGATGAAAGACGATAGATGGCAGTAAATAAAGATAAATTATAATTAAAACTCCGATACCTGCACCTGAGAGAAACCCGTCCTCACCATTAATGAACCGTGCCAGATATATATAAAAACATAAAACATACAGCTGAGAGAGAAAAAAAATCCAAAGAACAAGAGTTGATGAATACTAGCAACGTGAAAGACAAAGAACGAAGATAAAACCAGGAGGCGTGGTCAGGTGGCGCCACAACGGCCCTAAGAATAAGTACATTCGGTGAGATAATTTTATTTTTAAAGGTTGGCCGGCCTGAGACTTTTGTTAATGATCTGTCTGAGCACGGTTCGCGGAATTTAATTTGTAAAACAAATAGCCGTCTAAACGCCGCTTTACGTTATTAAAGACAATTTTACGCGATCTAATTGGATTAAGCGGTGGCGGTTTTTTGAAGGGGTGGCTTTTTAAAATCACCCTCTTTCGGGGGGGGTTTTGGCGCTAACTAACCGCACCGGAAGTGGAGACATCGATCCCGCTCTTCCTCACTTCCTTACGACGCCGCCTGCGGCATTCCTTCACAAGTCAGCGCCCTCTAAGATTTTACTTACGAGCGGTGAAGGGACGTAATTGATTTCGATCTGAACACTATACAGGATGGCGCATTTTTATTGAACAGTGTTGCCATCTTGGAACAAGAAAAATCGGTGAAAAATCGGTGAAGTTCAGAAAGTTTACATTTTAACTATCAAAGATGGCTGTCATTACTGTAGGAAAATTAAATTTTAACTCCAAATCTATAACCCTTGTGGGATGGAAGACAAATTAACAACAATTGTTTCTGGAAAATCATCTTTAATATCATTCGTGCATAGAAGTAGGTTGCTAGTTAAAGAGTGTCTACTAAGTCCCTAAAACTAAAAATGTGTTCATTTCTAAAAACATTGATTAGTTATTGATTTTTCAACTACTACTGCTATTAACGGCAAGAATTATAGCTCGTGGGAAAGGATATTTAACCATTTTTCTAATTAAATGTTATAATTTTGCAAGTTTTTAGTTTAAACCGAAGAAAATATACTGTGTCCTTAGAAACTTTTTTTTTAATGTCTGCGGGTTCTGACCTGATACGGCGTCGAATTCAAGACCAGAACAATTTTTTCTGAATAAAATGAGAAAAAATAAGAAAATGTGTAATTTGTTAACTCAAAAATCGGAAAATAAAAAATGTTAGAAAACAATAAAAAACGAATTTTGAAACTTTCGTTTTTTTTTTTTAATTTAAAACATGAAAAACAAAACAAATTTACATTAGACTTATAATCAGTTCACTGCAAAACTTTAGAATTTTTTTTGAAAATCTAAGAATACATAGAAAAAAGGAAAAAAAGTCCAAAAATCTGGAAATAAAAAAATAAAAAAAAATCCTAAATCTGTTATTATTTGAAATTCTGCTGTAGATTTTAAAAATTTAGAAATGTGAAAACCTCTAAATTCATTCGAAAACAAAAACTCAAAATATTCTACAAAATGATCTATTTTTTTTAATTTTCAAGATCTCCTGGAAATCTTAAGTTGCACAAAATATGTAACTCCTAAACTAAAATTTCTAAAAGTATTAAAGACTAAAAATTTGAAAACAATAATAACTTTGGAAAATATTTTAAATATGCTACAATTGCTTAAAAACCAAAATTTCTGAAAAGTTAAAAAAATGAACAAAAAAAAAAAACGAACAGAAGATGCAACTAAAAAAAGTTGAAAAACCTAAACAAAAATTTTTAGTTTTTTGAAAATTATTCAAGCAAGTAAAAATGTATAAAAAACTTGAAAAAAAACTAAAACTACTGAAAATTTAGAAGTAAGAGAAGATGACTTAATCAAACTTATAGAATCTCTTCTAAATTTTTAAAAATACAAAATTGAAAATTTTTACAAATTTAAAAAATAGAACAAAACAATTAAACAAGCACTTGATATATTCTAAGAAATCTAAATCTTTAAGCATGAAAATGTTATGATGCAAGAAATGTAAAATTTTTGGAAAACTAAAAATTTTTAAATAATTTTTGCAAAAAAATAGTTGCATTTTTTTTTTAATTTTCAATTTTTAACATTTGAAATAATTTGATTTTTAATACAAGTTTTTCAGAAAACTGGAAACACCGAAAAACATAAGATAACAAGCACTTGGAATTTTTTGAAAAATGTTTAATTTTCATTTTACATTTTTTTTAGAAGTTTAGAATCCTGAAAAACTTCCAAATCTAGAAAGCCTATAAAAGAAAATACTTATTTTACAAAATAATCAGAATCTATGAACAGAAAAACTTAAAAAACCTAAAAACTAAACCTGAAAAATTTAATTAACGAAATTCTCTGAAGTGGAAAATTTTGAAAATTCTGAAAAATTTTGAAAAACTTTTGAAAATCTGAGAATTAATGAAATGAAATTTATTAATTTTGAAAACTGGACAACTGGAAATAAGTTTGAAAAGTGAACACATCGTAATAAATTATAATTAAATAAATAATAAAATAATATATTAAATATTATTGATTTAAGGAACTTTGTAGACCGTTCTTCTCTTTTTGATTTTTTCTTGGATTTTTTAACTTTTCTCTTCTTTGTGTAGGTATTGTTCTGATTGTATGGTTTTTGTATATTTTTGATTTTATTAATTTTTTAGATCTTTTGGGTTCTATTTGATTTTTAATCATTTTCTTTTGAAATTTTTGTACGCCTTTTTTTTTCTATATTGTTTTGATTTTATACATTCGTTTTTACTCTTTAGACTACACGAATTTTTTGTAAGTATTAGAATTTGTAGGTCCTTATTTTCATTTTTACAGGGAAGAATTTTTGAAAACGGGATTAATAATTTATTAATTTTTAATTGACGTTTAATTCACATAATCTAGCACTATTGGAAAAAATCTGATCTAAACCGTGAAGAAATATACAATTGAAAACAAAAAAAATTTTAAATTCTTAACAGATTTTTTTAAAATTTAATTATATTTTTAATCAAAAATCTGAAAAAAAAACTGTATAAAATAAAAACTAAAAAAAATCGAAAACTTCTGAAAAATTTTGAAAATCTTTTGAAAATCTCAAAATTATGAAATGGAGAGACAGCAAACTGAAAAATTGGAAATATTTGAAACCAACAAAATCATTAGGTTTAAATATTGAAAATTAGACAACTGGAAATAAATGAAAACTGGATATCAGGAAATAACTTTATTATATTTTGCAGTATCCAAAAGAGTAACCGAAAATATGAACAATTATTAATCTGGAATCGCCTATAAATTTTTTTCTTTTAAATATTTATGTGAAATGCTCATCGACACCCGCAGACGGCATAAGAAGACATGACAAATGGAGAAGAGTAAAATATTGAAAAACTCAACAAAAACTTGAAATAATCTGTAATTTTTTTTTTGAGACTTGCAAATTGCAGCAAACGAAAATCTGAAAATTAAAATTTTATTAATGGGATAAATTATCTATAAATATAATGTCTCTTAAAAATTTTGTAAAATTAAACTCAAAATTTTGAAAATTGTAAGTTTTTAGAAGTTATTAAACTTTTTTTAGTTTCAAAACTTTTTTCTTTTTCAAATTTTAAATTCAGTTGCTTCAGAAATGGAAATTTTTTAAAATTAATTTTTTTTAGAGCGTCGATCATTGAACAGCAAAGTTCTAAAAATAGTTCTAAATCATTCATTTTTTGAAAACTTGCAGAAAAAACTTCATCATTTTGTACTAAGCTTGTTAAGCGAGATTTTAATTAGCAATTAAATTAAATTCTTCGAAAGTCTCTGATCGCTGATTAACTTGTAATTAAGCATGTAAAAACCATGGACCCATTTAGATGACGCGGTTGGCAAGATTTTGATAAATTTAAGACTCACGTCCTCGACGGTCTTTCTTAACGAATTACGTATCACGAAATAATCAAAGCTTTCAGCTTCCTTTTAGCGGGTGAGCAATTTTTCAAATATGCCCATCGCTTGGGTGGCTATCTATCGGCGAGTCCCAGCACTAAAGACAGCAGTTTTACATTAAAGCAACTGAAGTATCTCGTCGCTACCGTTGAGATAACAATCCAGTGAGCCATTCCGACGATTCTCGTCTGTCTCTATCCAAATACCTGAATAAATGTCGCGGCCTACTAGTCCTTTTAACACAAAAACTCGTACATATTCAACGAGAGAGTGATAAAATTGTACTTAACTGGTGTTGAAATGTTAAATAATATTCCCGCGATAGCACTGTCACATTTTGAGATGACGATCGAAAAAAACGACAATTTAATGCGTCCGTCAAATCGGCGATAATTCGATTCAATTAGACAGGGTCGGTGCGAGGGGCGCGGGCCATAAAAAACCCGTAAAACGAAAATACAGGATATTAAAACGAGCGGTACTTTCAAAGCCGGCTCTTCAGTATTATTTATATTTATATTAAAACGCCGCATGGTGTGAGGTATAAAATATTAAAATAATTCTTTCTTTACAAATAATTAGCAAGTCTTCGCGTCGCTCACTTCGCTCATTTGGCACAAAAGACGCATAATTTTCGCATTTGAATTCACAAACATGCATCCTGTTTAGACATTTTTTTCGTGTTGCGATAGAAAAAAGAGACGCCGCCGGTTGGTGTCGCCGTTCTTGTCTGATGCGTTGTTGAGCTCTTCGACGACCGGAATTTGGTGGTTTTTTCGCGCGAGCGATGGAACAAGATGGATTGCTTTATTTTCGTTTTCGTGATGTTGCCAGCGAGTTTGTCAAAAAATGAAGATGGGGAAAAATACTTTGGCATTTCTGCACGGTCAATAGGCGATTTTCGAATCAACTAGAGATTTTTTTTTTTTTTAGTTTCATGTTAAAATTTGTCGACTACACCGCGTCGCTTTAATAAATCGGAAAAGCAAAGCAACTGACGAACTGTTAAAATACGATTAATTAACACTTTCTAAATCTTCATTTAGCTGAATTATTGACCTATACCGATCAATTTTTTATTTAACTTTGAAAACTTTTTTTTTTCACTTTGAGGTTTCATAAATGCGAAATTTTCTCATTCTTTTTTTAGGAAGAATTTTGTAGCTGGACGCGAATTTTGGCCAGAAAAGTCAAAATTCTTAGAATTACAGAAATGGATATTGTTTATCACGAATTTTTTTACTTGTCATATCTTCGGTTAAAAAATTTTCAAATATCTACCAAAATTTACAAAAACTGCAAAATTAAGGAAAGAAATTTTTTATATCTTTTAAATTATTTAAATCTTTGATTGACATCTTAGGCACTGCAATATTTTTAGAATTAAATTTAGAATTATTTTCGAAATTTTTGCTTGAAATTTTGAATTTTCTTGTGCTCTTCTCATAACTTAAAATTTTTTTGATTTATTTTTATTTGTTAATTGCTGAAATTTAAATTTAAATTTTCCAAAATTTTTAGAAGGTTTTTGAACTACTTAAAAATTCCAAATTTTGGATATTTATTTTTTTTATAATAAATGAAATAATAAATTTAATATTACTGATTCACTGAATTTTATAAATCTTTTTGATTTGAAGAATTTGTAAAAATAAGCGGATACCTGAAAAGGTTCAAAAATTAGAAATTTGTTTAGGTATGAGTAAAATTAAAAGTTTGAAAAATAAAACTTGAAATAATCCCTGAAATTTTCTAATTATTTTTATTTAACTTTTTTTTTTTTAATTTAGAATCCTAAAAACTGCCACACATAGAAACTTTATAAAACTAACAGTTTATTTTTTAATATAAAATAATCAGAATTTATGAACAAAAAAGCTTAAAAAACCTAAAACTAAAACCCGAAAAAAAAATTATTAATTTAATTAAAGTGGAAAATTTTGAAATTTCTGAAAAATTTTAAGAAACTTCCGAAAACCTGAGAATTTATGAAATGGGGTGACGACAAAATGCAAAATTTAAAAAAAATTAACTCAAAAATCAAAGGTTTTATTTTTTTTCTCATTTTTTAATTAAAAAAAAATGAGAAACTTTAGAAAATCTGAGAATTTATGAAATGGTGAGACGGCCAACTACAAAATTTGAAAAATTTGGAACAAAAAAAAAATCGAAGCTTTCGTTAATTTTTTTTCCATTTTTCAATTTTATTTTTGACAGCAGTATAATTTGAGAAAAGAATTTTTGAAAACAAGACTAATAAATTATTAATTTTTACTTTACGTTCAAGTCACATAATCTAACAATATTGGTCTTTCAAAAGTGTTGGAAAAATTAAAAAAATATATATTATATTATACAACGCATAAAAAAATATATTTTTAATCAAAAATCTGAAAAAAACTGAATAAAATGAAAACTTTAAATATTTTACAAAGTTTAAAAATTTAATTCGTACAATTTTCTAATGTGGAAACTTCTGAAAAATTCTGAGAATCTTTTGAACATTTGAGAATTTATCAAATGGGGAGATGGTAAACTGAAAATTTTCAAAAATTTGGAACTAACAAAATCAAAGGTTTTATGAATTTTAAAAACTAGACAACTGGAAACAAATTAGAAAAATGAACATCTAGAAAAAATTTGAAAACAAAACAAATTTTTAAATTTTACTGATTTATCAATTTTTTTTTTGATTTTTTTCTTGAATCTTTTAACTTTTCTCTTTTTGGTACATTGTTTTGATTTTGGGTTTTTTGTATCTTTTTGATTTTATTAATTTTTTTAGATCTTTTGGTTTCTAGTGATTTTCATAATTTTTTCATCTTTGGTTTATTTTTTACATTTTTCTTACTACTAAATTTTTTGAGATTTTTTTTTTTTAATTTTTATGCGTTTTAGATTCTTGGATTTTCCTAGATTGTCTTGATTTTATATATTTGTTTTTACTCGCGTAGAAATAAATTTTTGATCAAAAATCTGGAAAAAAAATTGAATAAAATAAAAACTAAAAAAATTCTAAAACTGAAAAATTTTGGGAATCTGAAAATTATGAAATGGGAACACAGCAAACTGAAAAATTTAAAAAAGTTTGGATCTAATAAAATCAAAAGTTTTATTAATTTTGAAAACTGAAAATCTGGTAACAAATTTAAAAATTGGACATTAGGAAATAAATTTAAAAACAAAAACATAACTTTATTATATTTAACAGAATTCAAAAGTGTAAAATCTGTGAACAAAAACCTGAAAATATAAACAATTATAAATCTGGAATCACCTATAACTTTTTTTTTTTTTAATATGTATGCAAAATATTCTTCGGCATCCATAGAAGACATAAAAAGACGTAACAAGAGACGAATAGTAAAATATTTTAAAACATTAATCTTATCAAATTTATTATTTATATTAGAAGTACGAACTTTGTGAAGTAAAAACGTGAAAAATTTATAAAATGAACTTTGTTGTGGAACTAATAATGACCAATAATTTCTAAAAACAAAAACTTAAATAATAATTAATTAATTAAATTAAATAATTTGGAAATATAATTTGTGAAAAAAACTCTGAAAAACAAAAAGTACTTAAAAAATCTGGAAAAACATTTTAAAAATTTTTGTGAATTGTGGCAAATAACAATCTGAAAAAAAAAACTCAAAAAATAGAAAATCTTAGTTTTAATTTCACAGAATATCAAAAATTTAAAATTTTACTTATTAATGAGCAAATTTTTCTACAAATGTTTAAATTTAATTATACTTTTAGCTAAAAATCTGAAAAAAACTGAATAGAAATAAAATCTTTAAACATCTAACAAATCAATTAGGGTAAATTATTCACTTTTTCACGATTTTTTTGAAAATTTCTAAATACCCGGAACGTAAAATTTGCATCATAAAAAATTGTAAAAAAATGGAAAAAACTGAATTTTACATAAATAGAGAAAGTTATGGGACAAAATATTAAAAAACTGTAAATGCTTAAAAATAAAATTCATGATACTGAAAAATCTAAAAAAATAAAAATTTGAAAAAACTTTAATTTGCAAAATGTTCAAAATTTGTAAACTGAAACGTTTTGTCTTAGAAACATGAAAAGAATATGAACAATGTGTTTATTTTGAATTTTTTTATACTTTAGGATTCGTTACATTTTCTTAGATTTTCTAAATTGTATTTTTTTTTTTTGACGATACAAGATTTAGATTTTTAAGATCCTTGTTTCCATCTTCTTACTTCGTTTTTAACGAATTTAGCGCCATTAAATTTTTAAGAGAAAAAATTTCTGACTTTGATTAAATTCGCTTAATTTTTCGTTTTTTATTTTTTCCTCTAAAAATTTTCTAATTGATTTGATATACGAACTATATGTACCGAATTTCGTGAATTTTTCGTACTTCTAGAATGTCATAGAAAATTATAAAGGAGAATATAAATGAGAATGAATAAATGCGAGTGCTTTGATTGAAATACAAATTATTTATTAAATAAAAAACTCGGAAAATATCCGTGTGTAATATAATCAATAATGTGTAGCTGCGGAGAAATAAGAAATTATTCATTCTGATGGGCCTTAAATGTCCTGTTTGTAAAATCCGATAAATACAGGTGTTCCAAAACCTCCGAAAGTTCAAAATCACAAATTTTGTTAATAGTAGGATTTTCTAACAGTTCAGATTTCCGCAACCACTCACATTAAGTAGGTGTCCCATAATTCACGGTTACCATTTTTACTTCCACCCTGTATATTTCTTCAGTCACCTCTGTATGTTTTTTCTCTTTCGTTATCTATCATATCATGCATTATTTCTCCTATATCAACGCCGCCAACTTGCCGACACCTTATTGAAATTCCCAGGCACAACCTACTATGATAATAAATTTATAATAACCCATTATTATATTGATTATCAGCGTCTCGTATTAAAATTTCATAAACAGTTGAGTGGTGATTAATGACTGAAGGATTAATTTTTAATACTTTAATTACAAGCTGATTTTTGAGACACTTGTGTTCTGGATCCAGTGGCGTCCGTATTTCGACGCGGGACGTATTTCTTTGTGTACTTAACCAATCGCGACGTAATTCCAGGCACGGCCTACAGCGATTTGTGCGTTTCTAAACGTATTATTAAACAAATTGGTTTGAATTTTTGATGAATAGGAGTGGTGATTTAATAATTTAATTAGAATGTAAATTCGCGTTGCACGTGTGTGAAGTCAGAGGCGTCTCGTCAAACAACGTGAGAATCAACATCGGCACATCTCCGTCTCTTGTCCTGTTTAATTAACACTATCGAAATGATCAGTAGTGAGTCGAGAGCATTTACATATTCAAAAGGCCAAAACGTGTAATTTAAATTTTTATACGATAATAAAGTCGAACCGAACGGGTCCTTAAAAAACCAGTAGCTGAAAGAAACAGTGGAAAAAGGCGATTTTATTTAAGGTGTACGCATTGCGTCCTCGAAGAAAATATAGGGTTTTTATCTTTACGATTTCGTAGAAATTAGTTTGTGTTTAGTGTTTAAATGCGGCGGCGCTAATAAAACTTGGAATTTCTCGTCCGATTTATCGACTCAACGACCTTCTCTTCTTCTCCTAATTACCAGAAATTTCCTCCAACAGGAGAGCCGCGAGCTTAAGGCGGATTCACACGCGCTTATCGCGAAAAGAGACGGACTAATTGCTGTGTAAAATTCAAAATGTTTTGTTTCGCGGCGATCGACCAAAACGTGTTCGGATTCAACGAGTCACTGTACTTAATTAGACATCGGCATCTGATACGGCCCTGGAAAAAAACATTCGGATTTTGGGGTTATGATTTAGTTGATGGCTTTCTTGGAAAATTGTCGGGAAGTTTATGGAATTTGATGAATTTGTGGGTTTATGTCGATAATTACGATGGTAATTATTCATGGGACGGAGCGGGGAGAAATTACGGCCACCCATATGGAAAGAAAGTGGGTCCTTGGACGTTGGAAGAATCTACAACGAAAATTAATTTAATTACTTTTAAATGGTTATTTCTTCTGGTGGTCTGATGATGACTACATTGGCGGCGAAACTTTGCATTAATCCAAGACAATCTAAAATAACAAATTTAAAACGCTTTGATCACATTGAAACCACTGCAACGATTAAAACGATTTAAAAAAATTAAATTAACAAAAAAAAAATTCAGCAATGAATACAATTCTTGAAGAATTATCTAAAGATTCCAAATAATTCTAAGAATCGAAGGTATCTATGGATTGAAGAAACAGAAAATTTAGAGAATCCAAAAAATTTTGTAGATCTGAAAATTAAAAGTGCACCCAAAAAGCTCGAAAAATGTAATTTTTATAACCAAATTATTTAAAAAAAATTAAAATCGATTAGAAAATTTAGAAAAATGTAGAAAATATGAAAATTCTAGGGAAGAACAAAGCATTTAATACTCAAAAATCTATTAAAAAAAATAGAAATTCAAAAAAAATGTAAAGAATTTAACGAAAGAAATTCCAAAAAAAATTTTATAAAATGCTTAAAGAATTTATAAACAACTCTGGAA
Organism: Cynaeus angustus; assembly: GCA_030157275.1. NCBI lineage: Eukaryota > Metazoa > Arthropoda > Insecta > Coleoptera > Tenebrionidae > Cynaeus > Cynaeus angustus. The sequence goes on from CM058065.1 coordinate 14,575,620, forward strand.
AATAAATAAATTAACAATTACATAATAAAACAAAAATTAGATGAGAAATTTAAAACATTAATTAATTAATTAATTAGATAATAAAACGTACATGCCAATTTTAGCCTTTTACAATTTTTAGTGAAAAAATTTAATTTCTCAAGTGACAGAAATAATTTCACAGTTCTATTCAAAAATTTTTTCTTTGAGATTTTGATTTTAACCTTGTGAAAAATAAAATTACAAGACGAAAATAAAATGTTCAAAAATCTAAGACATTCATGGTCCAAAAACTGAAAATTTTACAAAATAAAAACTAGAATCTAAAACTTTTTTAAAAAATTTGAAAAATTTAAATAATTTTAAATTAACAAAAAAAAATTAGCACGAATACAAGAATTTTTGAAATATCTAGAATTTTTAAGAAATTCTAAGAACGTGAAGAATGATCTAAAAATTCAAAATAATTCTAAGAATCGAAGGTCTATGGATTGAAGAAATAGAAAATTTAGAGAATGCAAAAAGTTTAGTACATCTGAAAATAAAAAGTGCACTCAAGAAACTCGAAAAATTTTTTATGACCGAATTATCGATTGAAAAATTTGGAAAAATGTAGAGAACAGAAAATTCTGGGAGGTTTTAAGAACAGAAGAACACAGCATTTAATACTCAAAGGAGTCTACAATTGAAAAAAGACGAAAGAATCTATTTAAAAAAAGTAGAAATTCAACAAAAAATTTAAAGAATCTAAATAAAGATATTCTAAAAATAAAATAAAAATAAAGTGCTTAAAGAATTCATAAACAACTCTGGAAAATAAATAAATTAACAATTACATAAATAGATTAAAATCAGATGAGAAACGTAAAACATTAATTAATTAATTAGATAATAAAACGCACATGCCAATTTTAGCCTGCTACAATTTTTAGTGAAAAATTTTAATTTCTTAAATGAGACAGAAATAATTTAACAGTTCTAGTCAAAATGTTTTTCTTGGAAATTTTGATTTTAACCTTGTGAAAAATAAAATTACAAGACGAAAATAAAATTTTCAAAAATCTAAGACATTTATGGTCCAAAAACTAAAAATTTTACAAAATAAAAACTAGAATCTAAAACTTTTTTTAAAAAATTGAAAAATTTAAATAATTTTAAATTAACAAAAAAAAATTAGCACGAATACAAGAATTTTTGAAATATCTAGAATTTTTAAGAAATTCTAAGAACGTGAAGAATGATCTAAAAATTCAAAATAATTCTAAGAATCGAAGGTCTATGGATTGAAGAAATAGAAAATTTAGAAAATCCAAAAAATTTAGTAGATCTGAAAATAAAAAGTGCACTCAAGAAGCTAAAAATCTAATTTTTATGACCGAATTATCGATTGGAAAATTTGGAAAAATGTAGAGAACAAGAAAATTCTATGGTATTTTAAAAACAGAAAAACAAAGCATTTAATGATCAAATAAAAATTGAAAAAACACGAAAGAATCTATTTAAAAAAAAATAGAAATTCAACAAAAAATTTAAAGAATTTAAATAAAGAAACTAAAAATAAAATAAAAATAAAGTGCTTAAAAAAATCATATACAACTCTGGAAAATAAATAAATTAACAGTTACATAAATAGATTAAAATTAGATGAGAAACTTAAAACATTAATTAATTAATTAGATAATAAAACGCACATGCCAATTTTAGCGTTCTACAATTTTTAGTGAAAAATTTTAATTTCTCAAGTGACAGAAATAATTTCACAGTTCTATTCAAAATGTTTTTTTTGGAGATTTTGATTTTAACTTTGTGATAAATAAAATTAGAAAACGAAAATAAAATGTTCAAAAATTTAAGACATTCAAAAGATTTACATGGTCTAAAAACTGAAAATTTTACAAAATAAAAACTAGAATCTAAAATTTTTTTAAAAAATTTGAAAAATTTAAATAATTTTAAATTAAAAAAAAATTAGCACAAATACAAGAATTTTTGAGAATTTTTAAGAAATTCTCAAAACGTGAAGAATGATCTAAAGATTCCAAATAATTCTAAGAATCAAAGATATCTATGGATTGAAGAAATAGAAAATTTAGAGAATCCAAAAAATTTAGTAGATCTGAAAATAAAAAGTGCACTCAAGAAGCTAAAAATCTAATTTTTATTACCGAATTATCGATTGGAAAATTTGGAAAAATGTAGAGAACAAGAAAATTCTATGGTATTTTATAAACAGAAACACAAAGCATTTAATGATCAAAGGAAAATTGAAAAAACACGAAAGCATGTATTTAAAAAAATAGAAATTTAACAAAAAATTCAAAGAAAGAAATTCTAAAAAAATTAAATAAAGTGCTTAAAGAATCCATAAAAAACTCTGAAAAATAAATAAATTATCAATTACATAAAAAAACACTTTAAAGACTCAGATTTTGTCAAAAATTAGATTAGTAATTTAAAACATTAATTAATTAATAATTAATAAAACATGTCAGTGCTGTCAATTTTAGCATTCTACAATCTTTGGTAAAAAAATTTATTTTTTTAAGTGACAGAAATAACTCTACAGTTTTATTCCCAATCTTTTTCTTGGAGATTCTCATGTTAATTTGGTAAAAAATAAAATTAGAAAATGGAAATAAAATGTTCAAAAATGTAAGACATTTAGAAGATTTACATGATCCAAAAACTAAAAATTTTACAAAATAAGAATAATATAAGAAAAGCCAAGGAATGCAAAGAATTTAAAAAAACTTGATAAAAATGTTAAAAATATAACAGACAACGAAAGTATAAAGATTGCACGAAATCTAAAGCGTCTAAAAAATAAACAAGATAAAAAGATAAAAGCACCTCAAAACAAAAATAATTGAAAAAAACACGATCAGAAAGATATAAAAAATTGAAAAACGTAATAAAAATAAAAAAACAAAGACGAATATACAGACAGACAAAAACATTTTAAAAATTATAAAGATTTTAAATTGTCTAAATTATTTGGTAATTCTAATTTAGTGAAGAATTAAGATTTCTCTGAAGTGCCAGAAAAACCAAAAAAAAAATTTATCAACAGTTTTATTTTTTTACATATTTTGTGACTAATTTTGACAAAAATTAAAGTATATTAATTTTGCTCATTTCACTGTCTTTCTTAAAAAGAAGAAAGTAAAATTCCTACTCACAACTTCTTTGTCAAAAATAGAGAATAAAAATGTGAACGTGTAAGTTTTATCAATTTGGTGTAATTTTAAATTTCAATTAACATAAACAATTAAAAAAAAATATATTCGTTGCATTCTCAACATTTTAGGAACAAACTGTGAATTTCGCCATGACAAAAATTAAAATAAAACATCTGAATGTGTTGATTTTGTCAATTTTGCCGTCTTATTAGCTCTAGGTGTCAATCTATGTCTTTCTAAAGTGGCGGCCAAAACTGAGGAAAGAATAGCATTTTTTCGCATTTTTTTTCTCTGATTTTGTCAAAAAGTCAAAGGTAAATTTTGATTTTTTTTCTCTGTGCATGTATAAATTTGATTTTGTTACAAATAAAATTCGATGATCACAATTTGTCAATTGTGTCAATTGAGCATTTTATTTTCTGGTGTATTCTATTAAAGTATTGTCAAATTTGGTAAAAAAATAAATATTTTTTTTTGTCTTATTTAAATTTTACAAGTGTAAATTCGCCCTAATGAAGATCAGAATGTGCCAATACTGTTGACATTATCAATATATTTTTTCTACTTATAAATTTATATCTTATTAGAATGACACTAACAAAGAAAAAAATTGATTGTCTCATTTCCAGTTCTTTTTCTGTGAGTATTTATAATTCTGCTTTTGTCAAGAATGAAATGAAATGTGTCAATTTTGTGAACATGAGCAAATTTGTCAAAACTAAAATTAGATCAAATTAAATTGATCATATTTTGATTAGGAATCAAAATATGTTAGTATTGAAACTAATTTGAATGTGAGAAAGTTGTGAATGTTATTTTTTCTAGCATGTATAGTAAGAAATTAATTGTCAAATTTTGCCCCTTAAAACAGCGAGAAATCCACAACAAACCTTGAAACTAAGAACGAGTTTACAAAAGAATCTAATTTAGCCCAGCTGACATCTGACAACTTCGTTTTCTCCGTCCCTCGCGCCCTTTCACTTCCCGATCCTAATTAACTCTAAAAAATGAAGAATCGTTCTCGTTACCGTCGCCTCGATCGGTACAAGCAACGGTATCAAGAGCGGCTCTCTATCTAAACGTTGTATCTTGGAATATTTAAATGTTTAGTTCTCAGTGTGCGACCGAATCGAGCCCGGACCACACAAGTATCTCATACAAGCTTGGCACAAATCATCCATCGAAGGAAACAAAACCTGTTTCCACCTCATATTATGCTGTGGCATCTTTTCAAATATGCATAAGTCCGGCGAACGAGTAACTAAAAACGCTGTCGCGGACTGATCTATTTATACTGAGCCAGACGATGACGTACGGGAGTCGCGCGCCGATGCTACTAGCGCCATCTATCGACAAACATTAATAATTCGTTTTTTGTTGTTTCAGACGATACTCAACTCCATGCACAAGTACCAACCTAGGTTTCACCTCGTCAGAGCCAACGATATTTTGAAGCTGCCGTATTCGACGTTTCGGACGTACGTCTTCAAGGAAACGGAGTTTATCGCGGTGACGGCGTATCAGAACGAAAAGGTAATGAAATAATGGTAATTTTTGGGTCAAGGAGATCGTATCGAAGAGTGCATTCCGAAAACGACACTCATTTGTCTCGTGAGAGATGGCCGGAGAACATTTAATTTGTCTCGTTTATGACTTATCGGGGAAGTTTGCGATGTTAAGAGTTCGGAGGTTATTTTTCTGGTAATTCGAGTCGGGTAAACAAAATAATTAATTGGGAGTGATGGGGTTGTTTCATCGGCCACTTGATCTCGATAAGAACCGGGAGGAAATTCGAGCAAAAATTTTGGACTAGAAGCAAGACGAGACTTCCAGAATCCGGTAGCAAATACCGTTTCTACGTTTCGTAATTATTCAAGTGCTTAAATATCCTCTCATCTCTCGTCTTCGATTTCGGATCTTCACACCTCTACCTGTGAAAACACGTTCACAGCCTACTTAGAGAATGTCAACTTAATTAGAATCTCGCCTATCTCCTCCACAATCGATGGATTTTTTCGGCCGCTTCTCTCGGCCACGGATTCCTAAAATATCTCGATTTTCCCTCGAATCAATCGAAATAATAATCTCGGCGAAATTTCGTCTCGTCCCCAATTAAAAGAAAACGACTCCGAGGCTAAAAACCGTCTTTCGATCCGCTAATTGTTCTCGGAATCAAACGAGATATGTCGCACATTATTCGTAAGAACAAAGCTACAGAAACCGCCGCAGAAACTCAAAACAGATACGATATAATACGTATAAAGAGCATCGGAGAGCGTTCGTGTGATAATTAGACGAAGAGAGAAGTTTCGTGGAATTTGGAGAGATAGAGACGAACGCTTCGAAAAGTGTAGTTTGTCGGATGATTTTTTTTTTCAAGTCGGTTTCCTGCTATCGCTTATGTAAATAATCAGTCATCGACGCTTCTGATTCTTGTAATTATTGGATTTAATTAGGTGTTTTTATAATGAGTTGAGAGGTTTTGTCCTTGTTGCAGATTACACAGCTCAAGATCGACAATAATCCTTTTGCGAAGGGCTTCAGGGACACGGGAGCGGGAAAGAGGGAAAAAAAGTAAGTATTTAATAAGTACTCTTATGAGGAAGCAGAAAAGTGTTGGTCATCATTATAGGAATTATGAAAATAAAAACTAAACTGACTAGTTACACTGCCAACCAGATACGATCTAAATTATAGTTGCCATCTACATCTTATCAGATTTTGCTTTTGTTTTGTGTAGTCGTATCATAGCCTGAGATTCTTGTTTTCGGAACATTCGTTATCAAAAAAGTGCTCACTTATCTTAAAACGTTTCTAAATTGTTACAACTTCATCAAAATTTGAAAAATGCGCAGAAATATTTTTAAATTCTTTCAATAGATTTATATCAATTTCTGGCAACTTCTACATTTTTGTCAATTCTCTGGATGTTTTAGATTTTCAAAACTTGTTACAGAATTTTTGTATTTGTTGCATTTTTTATTGTCTAAATCCAATACTTTTTAAGCTGAGTTTTTTACATCTTCTATGTAATCTAGATATAAATTTTTCATTTTTTTCCTTTTTTTTCTCTATTTGTTTTTCTTGGGTCTCTACTGATGCTTCGGATTCATGTAATTCTTTACAACATTTAAATTTTACTACTCTTCTACTTCTTGTAGCGATGAATTGGATATTTTGAATCCTTCAGCATTTTTAATTTTTTGATTTTTTCAATGGTTTAGATTAGGATTTTTTTGAATTTGTCTGATTGTCCTGATTTTCTAATATTTTTTAGAATTTTTGTATTTGTTGCATTTTTATTTGCCTAAGTCCATTACTTTTTAAGCTGATTTTTTTTGCATCTTCTATGTAATCTAGATATAAAATTTTTCAATTTTTTTTCTATTTTTTTCTCTCTTTGTTTCTTTTGGATCTCTACTGATGCTTCGGATTCATGTAATTGTTTACAACATTTAAATTCTACTACTCTTCTACTTCTTGTAGCAATAAATTGGAAATTTTGAATCCTTCAGCATTTTTAACTTTTTGATTTTTTCAATGGTTTGGATTAGGATTTTTTTGAATTTTTCTGATTGTCCTAATTTTCTAACAATCTTTAGAATTTTTGTATTTGTTGCATTTTTTATTGCCTAAATCCAATACTTTTTAAACTGAGTTTTTTACATCTTCTATGTAATCTAGATATAATTTTTTCAATTTTTTTTCCTTTTTTTGTCTCTCTTTGTTTCTCTTGGATCTCTACTGATGTTTCGGATTTATGTAATTGTTTACAACATGTAAATTCTACTACTCTTCTACTTCTTGTAGCAATAAATTGGAAATTTTGAATCCTTCAGCATTTTTAACTTTTTGATTTTTTCAATGGTTTAGATTAGGATTTTTTTGAATTTGTCTGATTGTCCTGATTTTCTAATATTTTTTAGAATTTTTGTATTTGTTGCATTTTTTATTGCCTAAATCCAATACTTTTTAAACTGAGTTTTTTACATCTTCTATGTAATCTAGATATAATTTTTTCAATTTTTTTTCCTTTTTTTTTTCTCTCTTTGTTTCTCTTGGATCTCTACTGATGTTTCGGATTTATGTAATTGTTTACAACATGTAAATTCTACTACTCTTCTACTTCTTGTTGCGATGTATTGGATATTTTGAATCCTTCAGCATTTTTAACTTTTTGATTTTTTCAATGGTTTAGATTAGGATTTTTTTGAATTTGTCTGATTGTCCTGATTTTCTAATATTTTTTAGAATTTTTGTATTTGTTGCATTTTTTATTGCCTAAATCCATTACTTTTTAAGCTGAGTTTTTTACATCTCTATGTAATCTAGATATAATTTTTTCAATTTTTTTTCCTTTTTTTTTTTCTCTCTTTGTTTCTCTTGGGTCTCTACTGATGCTTCGGATTCATGTAATTCTTTACAACATTTAAATTCTACTACTTTTCTACTTCTTGTAGCGATGAATTGGATATTTTGAATCCTTCAGCATTTTTAACTTATTGATTTTCTCAACGGTTTAGATTAGGATTTTTTGAATTTTTCTGATTGTCCTGATTTTCTAATATTTTTTAGAATTTTTGTATTTGTTGCATTTTTATTTGCCTAAGTCCATTACTTTTTAAGCTGATTTTTTTTGCATCTTCTATGTAATCTAGATATAAAATTTTTCAATTTTTTTTCTATTTTTTTCTCTCTTTGTTTCTTTTGGATCTCTACTGATGCTTCGGATTCATGTAATTGTTTACAACATTTAAATTCTACTACTCTTCTACTTCTTGTAGCAATAAATTGGAAATTTTGAATCCTTCAGCATTTTTAACTTTTTGATTTTTTCAATGGTTTGGATTAGGATTTTTTTGAATTTTTCTGATTGTCCTAATTTTCTAACAATCTTTAGAATTTTTGTATTTGTTGCATTTTTTATTGCCTAAATCCAATACTTTTTAAACTGAGTTTTTTACATCTTCTATGTAATCTAGATATAATTTTTTCAATTTTTTTTCCTTTTTTTGTCTCTCTTTGTTTCTCTTGGATCTCTACTGATGTTTCGGATTTATGTAATTGTTTACAACATGTAAATTCTACTACTCTTCTACTTCTTGTAGCAATAAATTGGAAATTTTGAATCCTTCAGCATTTTTAACTTTTTGATTTTTTCAATGGTTTAGATTAGGATTTTTTTGAATTTGTCTGATTGTCCTGATTTTCTAATATTTTTTAGAATTTTTGTATTTGTTGCATTTTTTATTGCCTAAATCCAATACTTTTTAAACTGAGTTTTTTACATCTTCTATGTAATCTAGATATAATTTTTTCAATTTTTTTTCCTTTTTTTTTCTCTCTTTGTTTCTCTTGGATCTCTACTGATGTTTCGGATTTATGTAATTGTTTACAACATGTAAATTCTACTACTCTTCTACTTCTTGTTGCGATGTATTGGATATTTTGAATCCTTCAGCATTTTTAACTTTTTGATTTTTTCAATGGTTTAGATTAGGATTTTTTTGAATTTGTCTGATTGTCCTGATTTTCTAATATTTTTTAGAATTTTTGTATTTGTTGCATTTTTTATTGCCTAAATCCAATACTTTTTAAACTGAGTTTTTTACATCTTCTATGTAATCTAGATATAATTTTTTCAATTTTTTTTCCTTTTTTTGTCTCTCTTTGTTTCTCTTGGATCTCTACTGATGTTTCGGATTTATGTAATTGTTTACAACATGTAAATTCTACTACTCTTCTACTTCTTGTAGCAATAAATTGGAAATTTTGAATCCTTCAGCATTTTTAACTTTTTGATTTTTTCAATGGTTTAGATTAGGATTTTTTTGAATTTGTCTGATTGTCCTGATTTTCTAATATTTTTTAGAATTTTTGTATTTGTTGCATTTTTTATTGTCTAAATCCAATACTTTTTAAGCTGAGTTTTTTACATCTTCTATGTAATCTAGATATAAATTTTTCATTTTTTTCCTTTTTTTTCTCTATTTGTTTTTCTTGGGTCTCTACTGATGCTTCGGATTCATGTAATTCTTTACAACATTTAAATTTTACTACTCTTCTACTTCTTGTAGCGATGAATTGGATATTTTGAATCCTTCAGCATTTTTAATTTTTTGATTTTTTCAATGGTTTAGATTAGGATTTTTTTGAATTTGTCTGATTGTCCTGATTTTCTAATATTTTTTAGAATTTTTGTATTTGTTGCATTTTTATTTGCCTAAGTCCATTACTTTTTAAGCTGATTTTTTTTGCATCTTCTATGTAATCTAGATATAAAATTTTTCAATTTTTTTTCTATTTTTTTCTCTCTTTGTTTCTTTTGGATCTCTACTGATGCTTCGGATTCATGTAATTGTTTACAACATTTAAATTCTACTACTCTTCTACTTCTTGTAGCAATAAATTGGAAATTTTGAATCCTTCAGCATTTTTAACTTTTTGATTTTTTCAATGGTTTGGATTAGGATTTTTTTGAATTTTTCTGATTGTCCTAATTTTCTAACAATCTTTAGAATTTTTGTATTTGTTGCATTTTTTATTGCCTAAATCCAATACTTTTTAAACTGAGTTTTTTACATCTTCTATGTAATCTAGATATAATTTTTTCAATTTTTTTTCCTTTTTTTGTCTCTCTTTGTTTCTCTTGGATCTCTACTGATGTTTCGGATTTATGTAATTGTTTACAACATGTAAATTCTACTACTCTTCTACTTCTTGTAGCAATAAATTGGAAATTTTGAATCCTTCAGCATTTTTAACTTTTTGATTTTTTCAATGGTTTAGATTAGGATTTTTTTGAATTTGTCTGATTGTCCTGATTTTCTAATATTTTTTAGAATTTTTGTATTTGTTGCATTTTTTATTGCCTAAATCCAATACTTTTTAAACTGAGTTTTTTACATCTTCTATGTAATCTAGATATAATTTTTTCAATTTTTTTTCCTTTTTTTTTTCTCTCTTTGTTTCTCTTGGATCTCTACTGATGTTTCGGATTTATGTAATTGTTTACAACATGTAAATTCTACTACTTTTCTACTTCTTGTTGCGATGTATTGGATATTTTGAATCCTTCAGCATTTTTAACTTTTTGATTTTTTCAATGGTTTAGATTAGGATTTTTTTGAATTTGTCTGATTGTCCTGATTTTCTAATATTTTTTAGAATTTTTGTATTTGTTGCATTTTTTATTGCCTAAATCCATTACTTTTTAAGCTGAGTTTTTTACATCTCTATGTAATCTAGATATAATTTTTTCAATTTTTTTTCCTTTTTTTTTTTCTCTCTTTGTTTCTCTTGGGTCTCTACTGATGCTTCGGATTCATGTAATTCTTTACAACATTTAAATTCTACTACTTTTCTACTTCTTGTAGCGATGAATTGGATATTTTGAATCCTTCAGCATTTTTAACTTATTGATTTTCTCAACGGTTTAGATTAGGATTTTTTGAATTTTTCTGATTGTCCTGATTTTCTAATATTTTTTAGAATTTTTGTATTTGTTGCATTTTTATTTGCCTAAGTCCATTACTTTTTAAGCTGAATTTTTTTGCATCTTCTATGTAATCTAGATATAAAATTTTTCAATTTTTTTTCTTTTTTTTTCTCTCTTTGTTTCTTTTGGATCTCTACTGATGCTTCGGATTGATGTAATTGTTTACAACATGTAAATTCTACTACTTTTCTACTTCTTGTAGCGATGAATTGGATACTTTGAATCCTTCAGCATTTTTAACTTATTGATTTTCTCAACGGTTTAGATTAGGATTTTTTTGAATTTTTCTGATTGTCCTGATTTTCTAATATTTTTTAGAATTTTTGTATTTGTTGCATTTTTTATTATCTAAATCCATTACTTTTTAAGCTGATTTTTTGCATCTTCTATGTAATCTAGATATAAAATTTTTCAATTTTTTTTCTTTTTTTTTTTTCTCTCTTTGTTTCTTTTGGATCTCTACTGATGCTTCGGATTCATGTAATTGTTTACAACATTTAAATTCTACTACTCTTCTACTTCTTGTAGCAATAAATTGGAAATTTTGAATCCTTCAGCATTTTTAACTTTTTGATTTTTTCAATGGTTTGGATTAGGATTTTTTTGAATTTGTCTGATTGTCCTGATTTTCAAACATTTTGTAGAATTTTTGTATTTGTTGCATTTTTTATTGTCTAAATCCATTACATTTTAAGCTGAGTTTTTTACATCTTCTATGTAATCTAGATATAATTTTTTCAATTTTTGTTCCTTTTTTTTCTCTCTTTGTTTCTCTTGGATCTCTACTGATGCTTCGGATTCATGTAATTGTTTACAACATTTAAATTCTATTACTCTTCTACTTCTTGTAGCAATAAATTGGAAATTTTGAATCCTTCAGCATTTTTACCTTTTTGATTTTTTCAATGGTTTGGATTAGGATTTTTTTGAATTTTTCTGATTGTCCTAATTTTCTAACAATCTTTAGAATTTTTGTATTTGTTGCATTTTTTATTGCCTAAATCCAATACTTTTTAAACTGAGTTTTTTACATCTTCTATGTAATCTAGATATAATTTTTTCAATTTTTTTTCCTTTTTTTGTCTCTCTTTGTTTCTCTTGGATCTCTACTGATGTTTCGGATTTATGTAATTGTTTACAACATGTAAATTCTACTACTCTTCTACTTCTTGTAGCAATAAATTGGAAATTTTGAATCCTTCAGCATTTTTAACTTTTTGATTTTTTCAATGGTTTAGATTAGGATTTTTTTGAATTTGTCTGATTGTCCTGATTTTCTAATATTTTTTAGAATTTTTGTATTTGTTGCATTTTTATTTGCCTAAGTCCATTACTTTTTAAGCTGATTTTTTTTGCATCTTCTATGTAATCTAGATATAAAATTTTTCAATTTTTTTTCTATTTTTTTCTCTCTTTGTTTCTTTTGGATCTCTACTGATGCTTCGGATTCATGTAATTGTTTACAACATTTAAATTCTACTACTCTTCTACTTCTTGTAGCAATAAATTGGAAATTTTGAATCCTTCAGCATTTTTAACTTTTTGATTTTTTCAATGGTTTGGATTAGGATTTTTTTGAATTTGTCTGATTGTCCTGATTTTCAAACATTTTGTAGAATTTTTGTATTTGTTGCATTTTTTATTGTCTAAATCCATTACATTTTAAGCTGAGTTTTTTACATCTTCTATGTAATCTAGATATAATTTTTTCAATTTTTGTTCCTTTTTTTTCTCTCTTTGTTTCTCTTGGATCTCTACTGATGCTTCGGATTCATGTAATTGTTTACAACATTTAAATTCTATTACTCTTCTACTTCTTGTAGCAATAAATTGGAAATTTTGAATCCTTCAGCATTTTTACCTTTTTGATTTTTTCAATGGTTTGGATTAGGATTTTTTTGAATTTTTCTGATTGTCCTAATTTTCTAACAATCTTTAGAATTTTTGTATTTGTTGCATTTTTTATTGCCTAAATCCAATACTTTTTAAACTGAGTTTTTTACATCTTCTATGTAATCTAGATATAATTTTTTCAATTTTTTTTCCTTTTTTTGTCTCTCTTTGTTTCTCTTGGATCTCTACTGATGTTTCGGATTTATGTAATTGTTTACAACATGTAAATTCTACTACTCTTCTACTTCTTGTAGCAATAAATTGGAAATTTTGAATCCTTCAGCATTTTTAACTTTTTGATTTTTTCAATGGTTTAGATTAGGATTTTTTTGAATTTGTCTGATTGTCCTGATTTTCTAATATTTTTTAGAATTTTTGTATTTGTTGCATTTTTTATTGCCTAAATCCAATACTTTTTAAACTGAGTTTTTTACATCTTCTATGTAATCTAGATATAATTTTTTCAATTTTTTTTCCTTTTTTTTTTCTCTCTTTGTTTCTCTTGGATCTCTACTGATGTTTCGGATTTATGTAATTGTTTACAACATGTAAATTCTACTACTCTTCTACTTCTTGTTGCGATGTATTGGATATTTTGAATCCTTCAGCATTTTTAACTTTTTGATTTTTTCAATGGTTTAGATTAGGATTTTTTTGAATTTGTCTGATTGTCCTGATTTTCTAATATTTTTTAGAATTTTTGTATTTGTTGCATTTTTTATTGCCTAAATCCAATACTTTTTAAACTGAGTTTTTTACATCTTCTATGTAATCTAGATATAATTTTTTCAATTTTTTTTCCTTTTTTTGTCTCTCTTTGTTTCTCTTGGATCTCTACTGATGTTTCGGATTTATGTAATTGTTTACAACATGTAAATTCTACTACTCTTCTACTTCTTGTAGCAATAAATTGGAAATTTTGAATCCTTCAGCATTTTTAACTTTTTGATTTTTTCAATGGTTTAGATTAGGATTTTTTTGAATTTGTCTGATTGTCCTGATTTTCTAATATTTTTTAGAATTTTTGTATTTGTTGCATTTTTTATTGTCTAAATCCAATACTTTTTAAGCTGAGTTTTTTACATCTTCTATGTAATCTAGATATAAATTTTTCATTTTTTTCCTTTTTTTTCTCTATTTGTTTTTCTTGGGTCTCTACTGATGCTTCGGATTCATGTAATTCTTTACAACATTTAAATTTTACTACTCTTCTACTTCTTGTAGCGATGAATTGGATATTTTGAATCCTTCAGCATTTTTAATTTTTTGATTTTTTCAATGGTTTAGATTAGGATTTTTTTGAATTTGTCTGATTGTCCTGATTTTCTAATATTTTTTAGAATTTTTGTATTTGTTGCATTTTTATTTGCCTAAGTCCATTACTTTTTAAGCTGATTTTTTTTGCATCTTCTATGTAATCTAGATATAAAATTTTTCAATTTTTTTTCTATTTTTTTCTCTCTTTGTTTCTTTTGGATCTCTACTGATGCTTCGGATTCATGTAATTGTTTACAACATTTAAATTCTACTACTCTTCTACTTCTTGTAGCAATAAATTGGAAATTTTGAATCCTTCAGCATTTTTAACTTTTTGATTTTTTCAATGGTTTGGATTAGGATTTTTTTGAATTTTTCTGATTGTCCTAATTTTCTAACAATCTTTAGAATTTTTGTATTTGTTGCATTTTTTATTGCCTAAATCCAATACTTTTTAAACTGAGTTTTTTACATCTTCTATGTAATCTAGATATAATTTTTTCAATTTTTTTTCCTTTTTTTGTCTCTCTTTGTTTCTCTTGGATCTCTACTGATGTTTCGGATTTATGTAATTGTTTACAACATGTAAATTCTACTACTCTTCTACTTCTTGTAGCAATAAATTGGAAATTTTGAATCCTTCAGCATTTTTAACTTTTTGATTTTTTCAATGGTTTAGATTAGGATTTTTTTGAATTTGTCTGATTGTCCTGATTTTCTAATATTTTTTAGAATTTTTGTATTTGTTGCATTTTTTATTGCCTAAATCCAATACTTTTTAAACTGAGTTTTTTACATCTTCTATGTAATCTAGATATAATTTTTTCAATTTTTTTTCCTTTTTTTTTTCTCTCTTTGTTTCTCTTGGATCTCTACTGATGTTTCGGATTTATGTAATTGTTTACAACATGTAAATTCTACTACTCTTCTACTTCTTGTTGCGATGTATTGGATATTTTGAATCCTTCAGCATTTTTAACTTTTTGATTTTTTCAATGGTTTAGATTAGGATTTTTTTGAATTTGTCTGATTGTCCTGATTTTCTAATATTTTTTAGAATTTTTGTATTTGTTGCATTTTTTATTGCCTAAATCCATTACTTTTTAAGCTGAGTTTTTTACATCTTCTATGTAATCTAGATATAATTTTTTCAATTTTTTTTCCTTTTTTTGTCTCTCTTTGTTTCTCTTGGATCTCTACTGATGTTTCGGATTTATGTAATTGTTTACAACATGTAAATTCTACTACTCTTCTACTTCTTGTAGCAATAAATTGGAAATTTTGAATCCTTCAGCATTTTTAACTTTTTGATTTTTTCAATGGTTTAGATTAGGATTTTTTTGAATTTGTCTGATTGTCCTGATTTTCTAATATTTTTTAGAATTTTTGTATTTGTTGCATTTTTTATTGCCTAAATCCAATACTTTTTAAACTGAGTTTTTTACATCTTCTATGTAATCTAGATATAATTTTTTCAATTTTTTTTCCTTTTTTTGTCTCTCTTTGTTTCTCTTGGGTCTCTACTGATGCTTCGGATTCATGTAATTCTTTACAACATTTAAATTCTACTACTTTTCTACTTCTTGTAGCGATGAATTGGATATTTTGAATCCTTCAGCATTTTTAACTTATTGATTTTCTCAACGGTTTAGATTAGGATTTTTTGAATTTTTCTGATTGTCCTGATTTTCTAATATTTTTTAGAATTTTTGTATTTGTTGCATTTTTATTTGCCTAAGTCCATTACTTTTTAAGCTGAATTTTTTTGCATCTTCTATGTAATCTAGATATAAAATTTTTCAATTTTTTTTCTTTTTTTTTCTCTCTTTGTTTCTTTTGGATCTCTACTGATGCTTCGGATTGATGTAATTGTTTACAACATGTAAATTCTACTACTTTTCTACTTCTTGTAGCGATGAATTGGATACTTTGAATCCTTCAGCATTTTTAACTTATTGATTTTCTCAACGGTTTAGATTAGGATTTTTTTGAATTTTTCTGATTGTCCTGATTTTCTAATATTTTTTAGAATTTTTGTATTTGTTGCATTTTTTATTACCTAAATCCATTACTTTTTAAGCTGATTTTTTGCATCTTCTATGTAATCTAGATATAAAATTTTTCAATTTTTTTTCTTTTTTTTTTTCTCTCTTTGTTTCTTTTGGATCTCTACTGATGCTTCGGATTCATGTAATTGTTTACAACATTTAAATTCTACTACTCTTCTACTTCTTGTAGCAATAAATTGGAAATTTTGAATCCTTCAGCATTTTTAACTTTTTGATTTTTTCAATGGTTTGGATTAGGATTTTTTTGAATTTGTCTGATTGTCCTGATTTTCAAACATTTTGTAGAATTTTTGTATTTGTTGCATTTTTTATTGTCTAAATCCATTACATTTTAAGCTGAGTTTTTTACATCTTCTATGTAATCTAGATATAATTTTTTCAATTTTTGTTCCTTTTTTTTCTCTCTTTGTTTCTCTTGGATCTCTACTGATGCTTCGGATTCATGTAATTGTTTACAACATTTAAATTCTATTACTCTTCTACTTCTTGTAGCAATAAATTGGAAATTTTGAATCCTTCAGCATTTTTACCTTTTTGATTTTTTCAATGGTTTGGATTAGGATTTTTTTGAATTTTTCTGATTGTCCTAATTTTCTAACAATCTTTAGAATTTTTGTATTTGTTGCATTTTTTATTGCCTAAATCCAATACTTTTTAAACTGAGTTTTTTACATCTTCTATGTAATCTAGATATAATTTTTTCAATTTTTTTTCCTTTTTTTGTCTCTCTTTGTTTCTCTTGGATCTCTACTGATGTTTCGGATTTATGTAATTGTTTACAACATGTAAATTCTACTACTCTTCTACTTCTTGTAGCAATAAATTGGAAATTTTGAATCCTTCAGCATTTTTAACTTTTTGATTTTTTCAATGGTTTAGATTAGGATTTTTTTGAATTTGTCTGATTGTCCTGATTTTCTAATATTTTTTAGAATTTTTGTATTTGTTGCATTTTTATTTGCCTAAGTCCATTACTTTTTAAGCTGATTTTTTTTGCATCTTCTATGTAATCTAGATATAAAATTTTTCAATTTTTTTTCTATTTTTTTCTCTCTTTGTTTCTTTTGGATCTCTACTGATGCTTCGGATTCATGTAATTGTTTACAACATTTAAATTCTACTACTCTTCTACTTCTTGTAGCAATAAATTGGAAATTTTGAATCCTTCAGCATTTTTAACTTTTTGATTTTTTCAATGGTTTGGATTAGGATTTTTTTGAATTTGTCTGATTGTCCTGATTTTCAAACATTTTGTAGAATTTTTGTATTTGTTGCATTTTTTATTGTCTAAATCCATTACATTTTAAGCTGAGTTTTTTACATCTTCTATGTAATCTAGATATAATTTTTTCAATTTTTGTTCCTTTTTTTTCTCTCTTTGTTTCTCTTGGATCTCTACTGATGCTTCGGATTCATGTAATTGTTTACAACATTTAAATTCTATTACTCTTCTACTTCTTGTAGCAATAAATTGGAAATTTTGAATCCTTCAGCATTTTTACCTTTTTGATTTTTTCAATGGTTTGGATTAGGATTTTTTTGAATTTTTCTGATTGTCCTAATTTTCTAACAATCTTTAGAATTTTTGTATTTGTTGCATTTTTTATTGCCTAAATCCAATACTTTTTAAACTGAGTTTTTTACATCTTCTATGTAATCTAGATATAATTTTTTCAATTTTTTTTCCTTTTTTTGTCTCTCTTTGTTTCTCTTGGATCTCTACTGATGTTTCGGATTTATGTAATTGTTTACAACATGTAAATTCTACTACTCTTCTACTTCTTGTAGCAATAAATTGGAAATTTTGAATCCTTCAGCATTTTTAACTTTTTGATTTTTTCAATGGTTTAGATTAGGATTTTTTTGAATTTGTCTGATTGTCCTGATTTTCTAATATTTTTTAGAATTTTTGTATTTGTTGCATTTTTTATTGCCTAAATCCAATACTTTTTAAACTGAGTTTTTTACATCTTCTATGTAATCTAGATATAATTTTTTCAATTTTTTTTCCTTTTTTTTTTCTCTCTTTGTTTCTCTTGGATCTCTACTGATGTTTCGGATTTATGTAATTGTTTACAACATGTAAATTCTACTACTCTTCTACTTCTTGTTGCGATGTATTGGATATTTTGAATCCTTCAGCATTTTTAACTTTTTGATTTTTTCAATGGTTTAGATTAGGATTTTTTTGAATTTGTCTGATTGTCCTGATTTTCAAACATTTTGTAGAATTTTTGTATTTGTTGCATTTTTTATTGTCTAAATCCATTACATTTTAAGCTGAGTTTTTTACATCTTCTATGTAATCTAGATATAATTTTTTCAATTTTTGTTCCTTTTTTTTCTCTTTGTTTCTCTTGGATCTCTACTGATGCTTCGGATTCATGTAATTGTTTACAACATTTAAATTCTACTACTCTTCTACTTCTTATAGCGATGAATTGGATATTTTGAATCCTTCAGCATTTTTAACTTTTTGATTTTCTCAATGGTTTAGATTAGGATTTTTTTGAATTTTTCTGATTGTTCTGATTTTTTAGTTGCACTCGGATGTCGCTACCTATCATCTAGACATTTGCAAATTTTTACTTAAATTTTCTAGATTGTTCCGATTTTTCTAGATTTTTTGAGTTTTTTTCAAATTTGTTGGATTTTTGTTGATATGGGCTCTTTTAAATTCTATTGCACTTTATACAAGCTAGTTTCAAATGCATTGCATGTTTCTAATTTGTTGATATTATTAAAATCTCTAGTTTATCTAATTTTCAAGAATTTTCGATTTATTTGGTTTGGAAATTCTTAGATTTTTAAAAATATTCATGTATTTTTTATTCGTTTTTTCTAATAATTTTGATTTTAAATATTATCCAGATTGTTTGTTTTTCACGTTAGAATGTGAAAGATTTTTTTGCTCTTCGAATTTCGCATTGTTACGATTTTTTAGTATTTTTTTTTAAATCTTTTTGAACTTTTTTATTTTCTTACCTTTTACAAAAATTATCGATCCCTTTTCATGTTTTCTTTTTCTTTTCCTTCTTTTGATTTTATGTATTCTTTGTCTTGGATACTTCATTATATTTATAATTTAAGATTTCGATAGTTTCTGCATTTTTCTTGTTCTTCCATAACTCAAATTCTTGTTGATATTTTTGCAATCTGTAGTTTTTTTATTTTTATTTTTTTTTTAATTCTGGGACACTTGGGGGCTAAGTAAATTCTATTTTTTTTTCTTTTTTAATTATTATAGATTGACTAGAACTTCTGTTGTCGAAACTTCTTATTTCTTATAATTTTTAGGTAATTTTTTTAGTTGACCTGGTATGTGTCCATGATCTTTTTGAATTTAAAAATGTTGCCAATTCTGTAATTTTATTAGATTTCAAGATTAACGCTTTCAGATGCTTTAAATTGTTTGATATTATCTGAATCTTTCATTATGTATCTTCAGAATTTTTTAGTACCTTTTTATTACTATATATATATATTTTTTTTGGGGCGTAGAATTCAAACCCATTTAAATTTTCATATTATTTTCTTATAAAGATTGTGATTTTTTTAAAAATTCGATTTTCAAATTGTTTAAATCTTTTGAAGTTTTCGTATTTTCTAAATAATTTTGATGTTCACAATTCTTTTTATTTTTTTGTAGTTTTAAAATTTTATAGATTTATTGAATTTTTGATATCTTTATATTTTACGTTTTTCAAATGTGTAATTTTCATTAGTGAAACTTTTTGTTTTATATTTTTGTTATTTTAATCGTATTTATTTTGTGTTTTCTTTATATCTTTCGACGTTTTTAATTCTTTACATTTTCATTATTCTCCACCTATTTAATTTTTTTAATTTTATTTGTAGTGTTTTTAGTTTTTATGTTCTTTAAATTCTTTTTTTATATATTTTTTAATGCTCTATATTCGTTGTCATCTTTATATATTCTCTATGTTATCTCTTTAGATTTTTTCATTTTTTTTAATTGTTTTAAGTTGTTCAGACTTTTTAAAACTCTTGGATAGGTTAGGTTTTAGACAGTTTTGATTTTTTTAATATAAATCAAATATATTCAAATTTCAAAGCTTTTTTTTAATTTTTAAAATTAAATTTTCTAGATTTTTTTAGATTTTTTAGATTTTTTAGATTCTTCCGATTCTTCAAGCTAATTTTGTGTTTTTGCAGTTTTTTAAAAATTTGGACACTTTAAATGCCTCGGATTCTTTAAATTTTCGAAGATTTTTTTTAAATTCTATTTCACGATTTAAGCTTGAGTTTGGCAGTCTTTGCATTTTCTAGATGTTTTTATTCGTTGACGTATTAGAGTTTCTTGTATGTTTTTCATTGTTTAAATTCTTTTTTCTTCAAGTTCTTAGAATCCTCTGGAACGTTCTTAAATTCTCTTTATTTTTAGAATTATTTTGAAATGTTGGTGTTGCAGTACTGGACATTTATAATAATCTGGATTCTTTAGTGATTTGTTCGAATTCTTTGTACTTCTTTCTACTAATAGTATCAAACTTTTTTAAATATATTTTCTTTAAATGATTCAAAATTTACTCTTCAGATGTCTTCATTTTTTTCTCAGATTGCTTCTATTACTTGAAACCTTTGAAGTCTTCGACACTTTTTTTTTTGAAAATTTTGGTGCTACTTAAACTCTGTAGGTTCGGATTACATTAGATTCTTAGAATTACTTTTTACTTTCTCTATTTTCTCTAACTGCATTAAATTCTGGTAGCACCTGGGTTCTATTTTCTAGATGAACTAGAACTCAGATTCTTTGCATATTTTTAGATTTTCTTAGATTGTTAGGTGTTTTTTTACCTCTTAGTTCCATTTGAATATTTGGAACTTTAATTCTACAGATTTCTTCGAACATGTAGTGGATGTGTAATATGCGAAAATCTTAATCTACAATCAGAAAACTTCCACGTCCACTTAACATATGTGGCACCAAGTAATAAACCTGCGATTTTTTCAAAAATGATACCTTTTATTTTATTTCAAAGTATTGCTAAACATCTACAACCTTCGAATAAGTAGTCATAATATTGAATTAGTTCTAGAAATCTCTATCAAAAATAACTGACCCCAAGAGAAATATCTACTTAACTAAACCGAACATAAATCCGCTTTCTGTTTACAGCCTTCCAAATTCACTATTTCTCCACGTAATTCCCATCCCTTATCCCGATCCGTCTGCGTCTTCTAAATTACATCCCCACAAGACTAAAAAAACCCCGGTTTAATTTCCACAAGACCATCCCCGTCCTGTCAGACCTAAGCCAATTTGTCTGGAAACATTTAAAACCGAGTCAGACCCGTAATGTATGCATATCACTTACTGTAAATGCAAATGCCGAAAATACACCCTCTCTAACGCACCCACACATCACCCTTTTAGTTTTTGACCTTCTACAAAATGCCAACCTTAATTTGATACCGTTAGCGGCGTTGGCACCCCCGATGATAGCGTTAAGGTCTTTATTTTGCGGACTCCTTTAATTTACAACGGTGGTGGAAGAGACGCCCACCCTCGGAGAACGACGTCATGATTATCCCTCGCTTTAAATTCAGACGGAATTGTAACAGTCGCTACCACTAACAAATAAATAATATATAGAGTAGATGAACGATGAGGCGCACCACAAGGCTCCGTTATAGAACCACTTCTATTCACCTCAGTTTACCGATCAAACCGATTGATTCCTGTTTTGTACAGAATATGTCTATAGCGTGGAGCACATTGTGCAAATTGGGGTCTCCAGTCTGCTAAAGCAATTGATATCATTGTGGGGTGCAAACACTGCGCAGAGGGGTCAAGAACAAAGGGTAACACAGTGGCAGCTTAATTGACCGACTACGGCGATAATTACAGACGGCTAACCTTTTTCTTTTGCAAGCGCTTGATGAGGACGACAAATTTTATAGATGGTATTTGTTCTTATTGTTTCAGGCAGGCGATGCTGGCGCAGAGACATACGGACGATAAGACGTCGCATCCGCTTCCTGCGAGAATGTCGGCGGATAGTAGCACCGTTTCTAAGACTGATGATTCGGAATTGGATGTTGTGGGGACGGCGGACAGTCCGAGGCCGTCGTTGCATGCCACCACGCCGATTGCGTCTTCGATTACCCATTCAAGTAAGAAATCGTTACTCAAAATTATGTAAACTCGGAGCTTTGAGAGTATGCAAACATAACTAGAAACTTGGATACGTTAAATTGCTTTCAATTTTTTAGAGTATGCAAACAAAAATATGCAATAGAATTGCTGAAATCTTTTTATACCTTTAAGAGTATAAATTTTTTTAGAATTGGTCAGTTTTTTTGGATTCTCAAAATTCTTAGATTATTTTCTATTTTTTGTATTCTATGGTTATTGAAATATATAAACTTTAAAATTCTCTAAACCATTTAGACATTTTAAGCTGTTCTTATTTTTTTTATAATAGTTGCATAATCTTTGATCTGTTCAATAAGTTTGCATTTTTTTAGATTTTGAATACTTTTTTTTCTGAAGAATTATTTATGGAATTTTTAAATTCTCAATTATTTTTGAAAGATTTTAAGATTAATTATTTTCATTTCAAAATTTTATATTCTTTGACCTCTAGTGGGTTTAACCCTCGAATCTTTGGAAAGCTTTGGACTCTAAATATTTTCAATTTTTTTTAAATTCTTCAAATTATTATGATTTTAAATATTTGTTACATTGTTTTTAGGAGTTAGCATTCATTGCAAATTTCATATATTTTCTAATTTTCTAGATTTTGTAGATTTGTAGTGTTGTAATGTTTCAATTCATTGAAATTTTTCAATTTTTTAATTTTTTTTGAATTCTCTCGATGCTTTTAAATACGCGTCTATTTGATCTTTTTTGAAATTTTGACTTTTTTATAATGTTTTTTGTTTTATTGATTTTCCCTATTTATAATTTTTTTTTTGTAATTTTTATGTTTAAGATTATTTAAATATATATTTTTTTTAAATTTGCATGAATTTACGGATATTATGACATTTCGTAATTTTTTATTTTAAATTTGTTTGTTGATTCTGTAAATTTTCTAAATTTGTTGTATTCTATAGATTTTTAAAGGCAGTTCTTTGACATTTTTTAGATTTTTTTGTTTAAAAGTTGTTTTTGGATGTCTAGATTGCTTGTACTTTTCTTATTTTTTTTTAAATTTGTAGTATTACTGTTACTGTCCACATTTTTTTAAATTTTTTAGAATTTCTAGATTTTTAAATTTTCTACGCTTTCAGAATTTTTCATTTTTTTTTAAATCTACTTTAAGTTATTTGATTTTTTTGACTTTTTATTTCTTTTATTTTTAATGTTTTGTACACTTTTTTGCTGTCTGTACTGAAATTTCTTTCAAATCTTGGAAGATTTTAAATTTTTCATTATTTTCATTTTATAGACTTCTCTTCTCTTCTCTTCTATTCTCTTCAAATCTTAATATTTTCTAACTTTTTTGATTTTTTTAAATATATTTGATGATTTTATTTCATATAAATCTTTAAACTATCTAACTTTTCTTCATTTTAAAAAAATCTGAATTCTTCAGATTTTTAGATTCTTCAATTTTTTAAAATTTCTTTAAAATAATATAGCTTGACTACTTTTTAAATTGTTATAAGAAATTGCAAATATTTAAAATTTTTAGATGTCAGCTAATGTATATTTTTTGTATTGTTTAAAAATTTGAAATTGTTTTTATCCTTTAATTTTTTTTTGTTACTTGGTGAATTTTTTAGAATCTCTAAATATTTGATGCATTTAGATCTTTTTTTTTCCATTTTTTTTTGTTGCCATTTGTCTTTTAGATATTTTTTTCTAGTTTCATATTTTTTCGATCTCATACATTTCAATTGTTATTTAAAATTTTTAGTTAATTTTAAAGT
Organism: Cynaeus angustus; assembly: GCA_030157275.1. Classification (NCBI taxonomy): domain Eukaryota; kingdom Metazoa; phylum Arthropoda; class Insecta; order Coleoptera; family Tenebrionidae; genus Cynaeus; species Cynaeus angustus. The sequence continues at coordinate 14,599,397 of CM058065.1, forward strand.
TTTAAATGTCACTATTTTAAAAATCTCCGGTAACAAAACATTTTCAAAAATTTTGTATTGTCGAATAATCCTTGAAATTTTAAGAATTGAATTAAAAATAACAAAAAAATAAATAATGAAAGCAGTGCAATAAATAATAAAAAATTTAATAGTTTTCTAGGAGCTCAAGTAACTAAAAAAATTTTTTAAGTTAAAAACTGAAAAAAAGAAATTTTTGAAAAATCTTGGAGATTCTAAAAACTAAAATAAAAATATTTATAGTCTGAAAAAAATGTAATTTTTAATGAAATAAAAAGGCTTTTAATTCTGTCAATTCTAGAAATTTCTACATTTCTAAAGTGCGCTTTTAAATTTTTGATTAGAATTTCTAGATTCTTAAAAATTTTTTATTTTTCGAGGTTTTCACTTAAATTGTTAGAACAGGCAAAAATTCCAAACTAATATCGAGTTTTTCTTCCAGGTGTTGAAGACGACTCTCTCCGCCGCCGCCTCCACGACGACTCAGGTTCCGAGTCCAGTTGTTCCGAGTCGCCCGGCAGCACAGCATTCCGCCCCCGCCCTTCCTCCCCAAAAGATACCGCCGCCGGCCCCTCTAATCCCTCTGGAGAATACCCCTCTCCTAACATAAGCGTCGGTCCCCCAATCCATCCTCCGCCTCACTTACTCCCGTACCTGTATCCCCCCGGTATATACCCCGGCGCCGGTGGTCCCCCCTTCGCCCCCCATCTGAGTCTCTTTTCCGGTGCGCATGCTCCCGGTATGAACCCGAGTCTCCTCTTCAACGCTCAACTCGCCCTAGCTGCTCAGCATCCAGCTCTATTTTCACATTACCAAAACCTCGCGCATCCTAACCCCCATCATCTGTCGCCGACCTCCCCTCTGCATAACCACCTGAAAGGGGGGCACCGGTTTACCCCGTACACACTCCCCAATTCCAACTCTGGAGTAAGCTCGTCGCCTTTGGGGAGTGCTTTCGAGACGGTTACCCCCAGCTCACATACACGGAGTTTGAGTAATTCTCCGTCTGGGAAAGCAAGAGGAGGATCGATTTCGCCGCCCCCAAGGCCTAGTACGGTCTCCCCCAAACCGGAGACGGCGTCATCACCGAGTGACCTGAAGAGTATAGAGAAGATGGTGAACGGACTTGACGTGAAACAGAGCGAAGACGTTGACAAGTAGTGACAGTGATAAGCTTTTTTCTGTCAAAATCCGTACTGTCCGATACGGGGTGTTTTTGCAATAGATTTGGATTTTGTGATTTTTGCACATTGTAAAAAATTACCGTAAAGTGCTTTTCTTATCGTAGCTTACAACTGCTGGAAAAAAGTACAAAATGTGTGTGAATTGTACTTCACTAGTGTGAAGCGACCTTTTTCGTTGTAATCCGACCTTGTTTGGTGCTATGCTAAATGATTTATTTATCCCTCGGGGACCGATCACGGGATCCGGGATCGGCTCCCGAAATATTATTAGTGATTCTATTGTAGACTGTCGAGTAGGGGATAGTCGGGAAGAACGGTGCTTGGGCACTCTCCCCCACTCTCCCATTATAACAATACTAAAATAAAGAAAATAAGACACGATAGAAGAGTTGTTCCTTTTACAATTACTGCAATTAATTTAAAATGTAAATAGTGTTTGTACGTACGCGTATCTTGTATATAATGGTTGTTTTTGTGTTTCAAACTGTAAATTGTAAATTTTTCTGTCAACTAGTGTATATTAGACCTCAAAATTAATTTATATTTCTACCAAAGAGTTTTGATGGTTTTTGCGCTCGAACGCCATATTTCCATGCAAAAACCATGAGAAACAGAAATAGCAATAAACCATACCCTTCTCCCCTACATATTTCTCTATATCTCTCTTACAAAAAACGAGTATAAATGCTGTAAATAATATAGATTCAATGTACATTTTTTATGACGGTTGTTTCTATTTTGGGACGGTCGTCGACTGTATAGATGATGCTTTTTTTGTTTACAATTATATCGTTGAAAAACAGTACTGGTGTTAAAAAATTGTTTCTATTTATTGTTTTTTTTTTTGTAAGATTGTGTTTAATGCCGGTACAAAAAATTTATAAAAATCTGTATTAAAGTAGAAGATGTGAAATTTGTCGTGTATATGTGGAATACTTTTAAGAATTAAACGATATTCATACATTTACATCGGGTTTTATTGACCAACATCAAAAATAAAAAAAAAAAAAATGAAAAAATTCCATCCCGAATCCAAAAGCCAATTTTACGAACAATTCTCTGCGTTTTTGTAAAAATTTAGTAAATAATAATAAATGAAAAAATTGACGTGGACGTGGAGTTGAACGAAAAATAGACAGTTCAAAATCCAAAGTTTAACAATTGAAAAACGTATGTTAAAAACTGAGTATTCTAAATTTTGAAAATTTTAACTTATTTTGAAAATCTAAAACCTGTGTAAAATCACTTGAAAAAAACTTGGTTTAAACTACTTTTAAAAAAAAAGTTCTAGAATTCTCCAGATACGAATACATTTTTTTTTAATTTTCAAGTTATAAGATTTATGAGTTTTGACATGACCAAATTTGCAACTACCAAAATTAAAAAAAAAAATGATAAAATCTGAAAACTTGAGAAAATAAATACCCAAAAACTTAATTTTGAATTTGTCGGTTTGAAAATTTAAAGCTCACATTTTAAAATTTGAAGAATTTTTTGAGAATACAAAATTCTATTCAAATTTTCAGGGCATTTAAGTTCTAGAATTTTGCAGATAAAAATCCATTTTTTTAAATTTACCATCTTTTCAAATTTTCAAGTTATAAGATTTGAGTTTTGGCATTACCAAATTCGTAACTACCAAAATTAAAAAAAAAATGATAAAATCTGAAAACTTGAGAAAATAAATACTCAAAAACTTAATTTTGAAGTTGTCGACTTGAAAATATTCCCAAAAACTTAATTTTGAATTTGTCGATTTGAAAATTTAAAGCTCACATTTTAAAATTTGAAGAATTTTTTGAGAATACAAAATTCTATTCAAATTTTCAGAGCATTTAAGTTCTAGAATTCTACAGATAAAAATCCATTTTTTTTTAAATTTACCATCTTTTCAAACTTTCAAGTTCTAAGATTTATGAGTTTTGACCTTACCAAATTCGCAACTACCAAAATTAAAAAAAAATGATAAAATCTGAAAACTTGAGAAAATAAATACTCAAAAATTTAATTTTGAAGTTGTCGACTTGAAAATATTCCCAATAACTTAATTTTGAATTTGTCGATTTGAAAATTTAAAGCTCACATTTTAAAATTTGAAGAATTTTTTGAGAATATAAAATTCTATTCAAATTTTCAGGGCATTTAAGTTCTAGAATTCTGCAGATAAAAATCCATTTTTTTTTAAATTTACCATCTTTTCAAATTTTCAAGTTATAAGATTTGAGTTTTGGCATTACCAAATTCGTAACTACCAAAATTTAAAAAAAAATGATAAAATCTGAAAACTTGAGAAAATAAATACCCAAAAACTTAATTTTGAATTTGTTGACTTTAAAATTTAAAGCTCACATTTTAAAATTTGAAAAATTTTTTGAGAATACAAAATTCTATTCAAATTTTCAGGAGATTTAAGTTCTAGAATTCTGCAGATAAAAATCCATTTTTTTTTTAAATTAACCATCTTTTCTAATTTTCAAGTTATAAGATTTATGAGTTTTGACATGACCAAATTCGCAACTACCAAAATTAAAAAAAAATGATAAAATCTGAAAACTTGAGAAAATAAATACCCAAAAACTTAATTTTTGAATTTGTCGGCTTGAAAATTTTAAGCTCACATTTTAAAATTTGAAGAATTTTTTGAGAATATCAAATTCTATTCAAATTTTCAGGGCATTTAAATTCAAGAATTCTGCAGATAAAAATCCATTTTTTTTTAACTTACTAACTTTTCTAATTTTCAAGTTATAACATTTATGAGTTTTGACCTTACCAAATTCGCAACTACCAAAATTAAAAAAAAATGATAAAATCTGAAAACTTGAGAAAATAAATACCCAAAAAATTAATTTTGAATTTGTCGACTTGAAAATATTCCCAAAAACTTAATTTTGAATTTGTCGATTTGAAAATTTAAAGCTCACAATTTAAAATTTGAAGAATTTTTTGAGAATATAAAATTCTATTTAAATTTTCAGGGCATTTAAGTTCTAGAACTCTGCAGATAAACATCCATTTTTTTTTTAAATTTACCATCTTTTCTAATTTTCAAGTTATAAGATTTATGAGTTTTGGCATTACCAAATTCGTAACTACCAAAATTAAAAAAAATTATAAAATCTGAAAACTTGAGAAAATAAATACCCAAAAACTTAATTTTGAATTTGTCGACTTGAAAATATTCCCAAAAACTTAATTTTGAATTTGTCGATTTGAAAATTTAAAGCTCACATTTTAAAATTTGAAAAATTTTTTGAGAATACAAAATTCTATTCAAATTTTCAGGGTATTTAAGTTCTAGAATTCTGCAGATAAAAATCCATTTTTTTTTTTAAATTTACCATCTTTTCTAATTTTCAAGTTATAAGATTTATGAGTTTTGACATTACCAAATTCGCAACTACCAAAATTAAAAACAAAAAGATAAAATCTGAAAACTTGAGAAAATAAATACCCAAAAACTTAATTTTGAATTTGTCGATTTGAAAATTTTAAGCTCACATTTTAAAATTTGAAGAATTTTTTGAGAATATCAAATTCTATTCAAATTTTCAGGGCATTTAAGTTCTAGAATTCTGCAGATAAACATCCATTTTTTTTTTAAATTTACCATCTTTTCTAATTTTCAAATTATAAGATTTATGAGTTTTGACATGACCAAATTTGCAACTACCAAAATTAAAAAAAAAATGATAAAATCTGAAAACTTGAGAAAATAAATACCCAAAAACTTAATTTTGAATTTGCCGACTTGAAAATATTCCCAAAAACTTAATTTTGAATTTGTCGGCTTGAAAATTTAAAGCTCACATTTTAAAATTTAAAAAAATTTTTGAGAATATTAAATTTTATGCAAATTTTCAGGGCATTTAAGTTTTAGAATTCTGCAGATAAAAATCCATTTTTTTTTTAAATTTACTAACTTTTCTAATTTTCAAGTTATAAAATTTATGAGTTTTGACATGACCAAATTCGCAACTACCAAAATTAAAAAAAAATGATAAAATCTGAAAACTTGAGAAAATAAATACCCAAAAACTTAATTTTGAATTTGTCGACTTTAAAATATTCCCAATAACTTAATTTTGAATTTGTCGATTTGAAAATTTAAAGCTCACATTTTAAAATTTGAAGAATTTTTTGAGAATATAAAATTCTATTCAAATTTTCAGGGGATTTAAGTTTTAGAATTTTGCAGATAAATATCCATTTTTTTTTAATTTACAATCTTTTCTAATTTTCAAGTTATAAGATTTATGAGTTTTGACATGTCCAAATTTGCAACTACCAAAATTTAAAAAAAAAATGATAAAATCTGAAAACTTGAGAAAATAAATACCCAGAAACTTAATTTTTGAATTTGTCGGCTTGAAAATTTTAAGCTCACATTTTAAAATTTGAAGAATTTTTTGAGAATATCAAATTCTATTCAAATTTTCAGGGCATTTAAGTTCTAGAATTCTGCAGATAAAAATCCATTTTTTTTTAAATTTACCATCTTTTCTAATTTTCAAGTTATAAGATTTATGAGTTTTGACATGACCAAATTTGCAACTACCAAAATTAAAAAAAAAATGATAAAATCTGAAAACTTGAGAAAATAAATACCCAAAAACTTAATTTTGAATTTGTCGGCTTGAAAATTTAAAGCTCACATTTTAAAATTTGAAGAATTTTTTGAGAATACAAAATTCTATTCAAATTTTCAGGGCATTTAAGTTCTAGAATTCTGCAGATAAAAATCTTTTTTTTTTTAATTCACCATCTTTTCTAATTTTCAAGTTGTAAGATTTATGAGTTTTGACATGACCAAATTTGCAACTATCAAAATTAAAAAAAAATGATAAAATCTGAAAACTTGAGAAAATAAATACCCAAAAACTTAATTTTGAATTTGTCGGCTTGAAAATTTAAAGCTCACATTTTAAAATTTAAAAAAATTTTTGAGAACATTAAATTTTATGCAAATTTTCAGGGGATTTAAGTTCTAGAATTCTGCAGATAAAAATCCATTTTTTTTTAAATTTACTAACTTTTCTAATTTTCAAGTTATAAGATTTATGAGTTTTGACATGACCAAATTCGCAACTACCAAAATTAAAAAAAAAATTATAAAATCTGAAAACTTGAGAAAATAAATACCCAAAACTTAGTTTTGAATTTGTCGGCTTGAAAATTTAAAGCTCACATTTTAAAATTTGAAGAATTTTTTGAGAATATCAAATTCTATTCAAATTTTCAGGGCATTTAAGTTCTAGAATTCTGCAGATAAAAATCCATTTTTTTTTTAAATTTACCATCTTTTCTAATTTTCAAGTTATAAGATTTATGAGTTTTGACATGACCAAATTCGCAACTACCAAAATTAAAAAAAAATGATAAAATCTGAAAACTTGAGAAAATAAATACCCAAAAACTTAATTTTGAATTTGTCGACTTTAAAATATTCCCAATAACTTAATTTTGAATTTGTCGATTTGAAAATTTAAAGCTCACATTTTAAAATTTGAAGAATTTTTTGAGAATATAAAATTCTATTCAAATTTTCAGGGGATTTAAGTTTTAGAATTTTGCAGATAAAAATCCATTTTTTTTTAATTTACAATCTTTTCTAATTTTCAAATTATAAGATTTATGAGTTTTGACATGACCAAATTTGCAACTACCAAAATTAAAAAAACAAAAAGATAAAATCTGAAAACTTGAGAAAATAAATACCCAAAAACTTAATTTTTGAATTTGTCGGCTTGAAAATTTTAAGCTCACATTTTAAAATTTGAAGAATTTTTTGAGAATATCAAATTCTATTCAAATTTTCAGGGCATTTAAGTTCTAGAATTCTGCAGATAAAAATCCATTTTTTTTAAAATTTACCATCTTTTCAAATTTTCAAGTTATAAGATTTATGAGTTTTGACATGACCAAATTTGCAACTACCAAAATTAAAAAAAAAATGATAAAATCTGAAAACTTGAGAAAATAAATACCCAAAAACTTAATTTTGAATTTGTCGGCTTGAAAATTTAAAGCTCACATTTTAAAATTTAAAAAATTTTTTGAGAACATTAAATTTTATGCAAATTTTCAGGGGATTTAAGTTCTAGAATTCTGCAGATAAAAATCTTTTTTTTTTAATTCACCATCTTTTCTAATTTTCAAGTTATAAGATTTATGAGTTTTGACATGACCAAATTCGCAACTACCAAAATTAAAAAAAAAATGATAAAATCTGAAAACTTGAGAAAATAAATACCCAAAAACTTAGTTTTGAATTTGTCGGCTTAAAAATTTAAAGCTCACGTTTTAAAATTGGATTTTTTTTTTGAGAATACAAAATTCTATTTAAATTTTTAGGTTTCTAGGTAGTTTTAGGTTTTTATATCAAAAAAAATTTCTCAGTTTTTTACAATGCAAAAGTTTGAAAATCCAGGAAATCAGAGAATGTGGTAAAATGAAATTTTAGGAACATAAAAATCTAAAATAAATAAAAATTTAGAAATCTCACAATATTTGATGTTATGAACTGAAAGTATAAACACTCAAATTGCCATAAAAACTTTAAAATTTTACTATCTTGAAGACTAAATATTCAAAAACGAAATTTTTTTTCAACCTCTTCTGGGTAAACAAGAACTGAAAAAGCTCGAAAATTGGAGGATCAAAAGTTTTTGACTAGCAAAGTTTAAAATTGTTAATTTTTCAAATTCTGTTTCTCTACTTTAAATATAAATTATATCTCACATATAAAAATTGTTTTTTCTAGTTTTACAGAGTTTTAGCTCTTAAAATTTTTAGATCAATAATTTCTCAGATTTTAACAACTTAATGACTCAGTTCAAAACTTTTTTACTTTTTCTAGTCAGGTTCACTTGGAGTCGAAGTTTGTACTATGAGATCTGCTCTTCACATTACTCTTCATCTTTTTCTATATTTATCGAACATTTTTATTTTTACTTTAAATTTTACTCCTCTTACTTTTGCTTCTTTTACTTTTTCTCTTCAGTTTTCTAATTTTATCTTTTTTTTTCTTTATGAGTCTCTTTTTTCAGTCATTTGTACATATGATTATTAACAAATTTATTTTTTCAGTTTGTTGATTTTTTCATAGACTTTCTTGATTTTTATTGTTCTTATTTTCTTGTGCATGTCTTTTGTTGTTGCGTTTTTAATATTTATATCTTAGATCGGTACCATTTCGTTTGTCTACAAATTTGTTTATTTGGAGTTTTACTACATTTATTCCATTCTGCTTCTGTTTAGTTTTCGGTGCAAAATTCTCAATTGTATATATTATTTTGAAATTTTATATTTTTTTGAGTTTTTTTTTATTCTTTAATTCATTTAATTTATCTCTTTGTATCTTCTAACTCTTATTATCATTTTTTCTTCTTTATATCTTCGTCTATATCTCTTTTTCTTCGGTTTTCCACCTTGCTACTTTTATAATATCTTACGTTATTGTTCCTAAACGCTCTACTACAGAATACAATTATTAACATCTATAAATTTAAAAAATATTGTAAAAATCTAAATCTAGAAAGACTAAAAATCGGAAATTTTGGCAAAACCTATTAAATATTCTAGATAAATGTAGAAACCAAAGTTGACAACCTTAAATTTTTTTTATTCAGAATTAAAAAAAAGTAGACTTAAAACTTAAAATTGAAAAATAAACAGTTAAAAGTCTGAAATTCTGGATCTAAAAATCTAAAACCTAAAACCTTTAATTTTCTTAAGTTTGCTGTTTTTTTTTTAATTCAATAAACTCTTAAAACCTAAAATTAAATTTAATTGAAAATTGATAAATTTTTAAATTATAATGATAAATAATTTTAGTTCAGCTTTACTTTCTAGGTTTTCAGAAACTAATTCTTATATTCTCAAACCTGACCTTTTTTTTCTATATTTTTGAGAGCCTAAAGCGAGTAATTTCAAAATTTAAGCTTGCAAGGTTTTAAATTATAACAAGCCTAAATTTGGAAATTACCAGTCTCAGGCTTCCAAAGTGTAACAATCTTCATCTAAAAAGATCTGATATTTGGTTAAGATTTAAAAAGTATAAAACGTAAAAGTTTAAAAATTTGGAAACTACAATTTATAAAATTTTACTAATTTATTTTTTTTATTTTTGAATTCTTAAATATTTGAAAATTGATACCCGTAAAAATTAAAATTTGCAGGCTGCTATCCTAAGAAACTGGGAAAATGAGAAACATTTAACTTAACCTTCGCTTATTCTCTAAAAATAAATTTTTCTAGAATACTTCTAAAATTCTGGTCTTGTTTGCAGATTCTTATAATCCAAAAACCTAAGCTAAAACTAGAAATATGCTTAAAAAAATTAAAATTATGAATTCCAAAAAACTTCAAAATTTAAGAAATCCAAGAAATAAAACCATAAAAACTCAACTTGAAAATTACAAATCCCAAATTTTTGGTTATTAAAAATCTTGCTCATCTTTCTAAATTTTTAAATTCGTGTTCTCATGCTTTCACTAAATTATCAGGTTCTTAGTAAAATTTCCAGTTCGTAAAGTTTCTAGCTCATCAATGTTCAGTTCATCCAGAAAATAATAAATTTGATGAAGTGAAAATTTCAAAGCGATGTTATCGAAGTTAATTTAAAATTTTTACAAATGCGAATATTAGAACTATAGTATCTGAAAATATAAAACCTGAAATGTTGAAAACTTGAGAACATCTACGAGAATTTTAAAATTTCAAATAGAATTTGATAAATTTGAGTAATCTAAAATCTGCACTTAATTTTTTTACTTTTTTGAGATTTAAAAAAAACTATTAAAAATTTGAAATTTAAGGAGTGAAAATTCTAAATTCTCCATTCTTAGTTTTAGATTTTCAATTTTTAAAATTTTTATATTTTCAGGATTTTAGCTCTTAAGTTTTGGACTGTCACAGCGAGATTCTAAGAATTCTGTTGTCCCTGTTTCTCAGAATTGCTCAGTTTTTTAGATACTTAGCAATTCTCCTACTCCTAAGTTCTGAGAACTCTTCTTCCATTGTCCGAAGGTTCTAAAAATTGAAGGCACAGAAACTTGATTTTGATATGAGCACATTGTCAACACTTTGACAAACTTTTCTAACACCAACACTAAAAAAGTTGTAATTCCACGAAAATGTCGCATTACTTAACCAAGTGACATTTCCACGACAATTAAAAATTGTCTTTTTTTTCGACCAGAAATCAAAGTTCATGTTCTTAACACGTGTGCACGTAAGGCCGGCAATCGAACGGATACCATAATTTTTCCAAGCTACTTAACTAATTGCCGCCGCAGAGCCAGGTAATTATTCATTAATTGACTTTCTTACTTGACAATGTTCTTATCCGGCCGTGGAATCCTTTGATGGTGACCGCTTCTGTTATTACAGCCACTCTATGAAGATTGCAGTTTATTTGGGAAACACTTCAGACTACTTTGTGCCGGTTAACTTGGTAATTGATTTCGTTTTCTTATTCATTTTATTATTATCAAACAACAACCGGCCGACGTTAATTAATTATTTCGCTAAGAAAACCACTACAGAAGCGAGGATTCGTACAAAGAAAACCGATACTGCAAAAAAATATACGAAAATGCTAATATCGTCTCGGCTTGTTTTATTAATTATTTTCTTATAAGTCGCGGACGGCCTAATGAATCATTTTTTAATCGGCGAAGATTGGAGGGAGATGGCAATGTTGGAGTTAGAAACGAAGATGTGAGTAGGAGTGAATGATTTCAGTAGCACAGAGCGATCGCGGTGGAATAATGGAAATGAAGAATTGGCGAGTTCAAGTTCAGGGTCTACATTGCTGAGCGTAATTAGGAATTAGAAACTTGATTAATGGGGTATGGAGACGATTAGAAACGTTTCCGCGTTTTGTGCAAAATGCGTTAACGGTTTTTGTGTGAAAAACTAGATCATTAAACTTCACTGAGCTACTGCCACGCGTCAGATTGGCGAGTTCTTCGTTTTTTATTTGATAATGGTTTTTTGTGGTCGAGTAGTCTGATAATTGCATTTTGACACATTCAAATTGCCTTAACTTTTAGGTGCCTTAATGTCGGCATCACCATCTGCCAAAATTGTGGCAGACGTCCTCCGGAAAAAGTGGCCCTTGGACTGCTCGGCATTGGGTAGTTCAAGTTGCTTGCAATTTTTTTCGAAATTTGCCCAAATGTGTTATTTTTTATGAGATTGCAGGTGCATTTATCGTCATTATAATACAAAATAGAATATTAAAATACAAGTTGCAGAAGGCATCTATTCTATTTTGCCACTTTAAATCATTTTATAAATTAAAAAGTAAAAATTTTCCATCTAGGGAATTTTGCGGAGGTTGGTGAGATTTATGCAGCATAATTTTAGGCGGCCATAAAAAAAAATAATTTAAAACGTCAAGTTTTTTTCAAAGATTTTTGTAAATGTTTAAAAATGAATGTACAAGAAAGTTTAGCATTAACACCGCCACAAATTAGGCAAGTAGCTCATAAAACTTTGGAAAATTTACTACCAGATAAGTCGAAACCCCAATACGACGAAGAATTTAAAAAGTTTGAAGAGTGGTGCCAGGAAAATAAGATCGAAGGAATTTCCGAAAATATTTTATTTGCCTATTTTGATCTCCAACGCCAAAAGTATAAGTCATCGACTTTATGGCGGATTTATTCAATGCTCAGATCATGTCTAAGTGTATATGGAAATGTAGATATATCAAAATACAATAAACTACAAGCACTTCTGAAGAGCTCAAGGTTATACACCAAAAGGGTCTGAAATTCTAGAAGAAGATGATATTCATAAATTTATTAAAGAAGCAAATGTCAACATATACATGGCAATAAGAGTAAAACAAAATTTGCATATTATATGTATTGTAACTTTATATCTGATAAACTTTTAAATTATCTTGATAATGGGTTATAGTGTGGCCTGTAGGCGAGAGGAGCTAACAAATTTATCCATTGCGGATATTGAATACTAATCAGATTGCATCATGGTATCCATACCTAAAACAAAAAAATATGTTCCAAAACAATTTCTAATAACCGATCCAGATTGGATTAATTTAGTTAAAAAATATGCAAACTTGAGACCCAAAAAGTGACACGTAAGCGTTTTTTTTTTGACTTATCGTCGTGGGTGTTGCGTCAATTCACCAATTGGTATTAATTTTATGGGGAAAGTGCCAAAAAAGATAGCCGTTTTTCTCAAGTTGGCAAATCCTGAACGTTTTACGGGACACTGTTTTCGAAGAAGTAGTGCTACACATTTAGCCAATCATGGGAGTAACTTGTTAACTATTAAAGGCCATGGAGGCTGGAAATCTTCAGCTGTCGCTGAAGGTTATGTTGACGCTTCCATAAATAAAAAAATTGAAGTGTCACAAATGCTTGGATCTAAGCAAGCTAGTTTAGCCGTACCTGGATGTTCTACCAGCTCACAACAACAGCCTGATTACAGCACAAACGAAAAGATTTCTGTTGCAGGCAGCATCAGAAATATTGTATCAGATCAGAATTTACATGGTGTCACTATTAATTCACAAGACACATCGCATGTAATTGTTAATATTTATAATAATTGTACTTTTCACGGCAATAATTTGGATTAAACTTGTTTTTTATTGTTCTTTATTAATTTGCTTTGTTTTTTGAAGTTTGACATTTAACCTTGTTGACAGTTCGAGTTCAATGCTACCAACATCAATACAGTAAAATTTACTGTCCACTCTAGTACGTGACGTAATTATTCTAACACCCGAATGACGTCATTTGGGTGCTAGAATATCTTATTCTAAACGCAAAATAGAAAAAAAGCTTTTAAATTTTAACATGATTTGATTACAAATCCTTATATTGTTTAAACAGTTTAATATAATCAACACTGTAGAAATCACCATGTACTGGTATTTGTATTTTTATTCGGGTGAAAATAAAAATATAATTAAGAAATTTGAACTAATCTTCTGCTTTCCCTTCGACCACAAAATAGCGTATGATATTCGCTACGCTCATGCGCTAATCTTTCATGAATGTCATAATCCCTTTCATTATAAACTAAGATCAAATTATACTATTAAACATTCGTTTTGAAAAATCAGCAGTTTTTTTATAACTTTTTGTAACTTATAATAACAATTACGAGCAATCGAAAATACAATTATCATAGTTTTTCCGAAATTAAAAAAGTGATCTCAACCTAAAAGTTTGTTTTTTCTCAGGTCAGGTCAAAATTTAAGATACAAAGTTTTCAATGTTTTCACATTCTCAAGGATTTACCTTGTCAAAATTTTCATTTTATCACAAATTTTCATACATTTCTTAGTTTTTTAGATTACTTTTCAGATTTTTCAGATTTTAAGATTTTTGGAAATCTACAGTTTTTACTTTGTAGTTTATCAATATTTCAATTTTTTTTTAATACAGAATGAATTTGTTAGATTTTTATTCTGATATTTTTGGATTTTTCTAATTTCAGGTTTAGAATTCATTAATTATTTTTTAGATTTTAAATACTAAAAACTAAGAAACTAAGAGCTGAGATTTGAAAAATTGTTATAATTTTGGAATCTTGAAATAGGAGAATTTGCGCTGAATTAATATTTGTATTTTTATTTTCTAAAACTTTGATAGACATTCAACGTTTTGAAGAGAAAATTTTAGATTTAAAAAGTAGGTACATTCTTCTAGTTTTTACATTCCCAGAATCTGAGATTAGTGAAATTTCTTAGTTTATTTGTAAAATTTTAATTTTTATGGAACCTTAATTTTTTTTAATCTTGGAAATTCAGTTTTTCAGACTATTTGTAGTTCTGCTTTGAGATATAGGTAGTTTCAAAACTTTGTGATATAAAAACTTAAAACCATGCAAGACTTGAAGAAAGCACCAAACTAAGAAAATCTGAATATGGTCAGAGAAAAATTTTGAAAAATATCAAAATCTAAAAAAGTTATAGGTTTTGATCACTTTAATTTTAAGTTTTTCTAAGCAAAAATTTCATAAATTCTCGAATTTATTTGTGTTTTTTTTGACTTTTAGCCTCTGACATACTGTCAAAAGTTTTTGTTATTTCGGTTTTGAAGTATCGAAAAGTTTATGTTTTCAGGTTTGAAAATCTTTGACTGAAGTTTTAGACTCTTAAAATTAAACAAATTTAATTTTATTTATTTTTATTTTTTCAACTTTTTAAATTTTAGATTTTCCAGTTTTTTAACATTTAGATTTCTATAAAGTTTCTGAATTTTCGCACTTTCGACAATCTAACAATTTGGAAAATATGAATTTTTTAAGAACAATATTTATAATTTTCGATATGATGATAGTTCCGTTAGTTTCTAAAATGTTATTTTCTCTAATTTTGAAACTATTGCACTTAGTTACGCACGCAATTTTGCTCTACAATTTGTAGTTTTTAGACTCAAATTTTTAGTCTTTTTTTAGCTTTTACTATTAGTAGAATTTCAGTTCTTCAGATACTCCGATTTCTGTTTTTTTCAGTTTTGAAATTAATACGTAGAAATTGATGTTTTGTATAACAAGAGCAAACAGAATAATTAACAATTAATACCACAAAACATGAAAAAATAATAGTAATAATAATTGTATTAGCTTTAATAGAACGGATTATTGCACTAAAGAAAGTTTAGCGCATGAGCGTAGCGAATACGATAATTTCATGAGTGCCATAATCCCACATTATAAACAAATATCATACGCTATTTTGTGGTTGAAGTAAGAAAAACAGAATTTAAAAACTAAGAAATATATGAAAATTTGTAATAAAATGAAAATTTTCGCAAGGCAAATCCTTGAAAACATGGAAAACTTTGTATCTTAAATTTTGGCCTGACCTGAGAAAAATCAAACTTGTGTAGTATTGAAACCCAGTCTACATTTAGATTTTTTTTAAATTCGGAAAAACTATGGTAAATGTATTTTTCATTACTGGGAGCAAAACTACAAAATTTTTAGAAATTAAATAAAAAATCAAAAAATTTATAACGGTTTTAACATTTTCAAAATTTCAAAAATAGCAAATTAAAAGAAAACAAAACCTTTACAATTTAATATTTTAAACAGAAGAAATCTAAAATATAATCCAAATAATAAAAATTTTGAAGTATGTAAATTTTCCCAAAAAAAAAATAATCTCGAAATTTAAAAACTTTTTAAGGTAAAAACTTAGAAATCTAAATAAAAAAAAAACAGTTTTTAAATATTATAAAAACTGCTGCTTTTTCAAAACGGATTGTCTATTAGTATATTTTAATATTAGTTGATAATGGAAGAGACTATGGCATTCATAAAAGTTTAGCGCATGAGCGTAGCGAATATCAAACGAATATCATACGCTATTTTGTGGTCGAAGGAAAAACAAAAGATAAGTTCAAATTTCTAGATTTAATTTTTTTCTTCATCTGAATAAAAATATAAATAGCAATCTAGGGGGTTGCTATGAAGATTTTTCAAATAGTTTAATTGTCTTGTAAAAAATTAATTGTTTTCCTGAAGCATCATCATCATCGGGCGGCAGCAGAAAAGCTGAGTTTAGTTTCTAGAAAATCCGAAAGTGTATACTCCAAAAAAATAGAAAAATTCTTCACTTGGTTGGAACACAAAAATGTAGAAACTGTGACAAAACAAGTTCTACTTGAATACATTTTGATCAGATATCAGGAAGGATTAAGTAGTTAGCTACAATAATATCAATCTCGCGATGATATACGAAGCTTTATCAATGTGATTGGCCATGTTGCCCCTCTTCATTCTTTAAGTGATCACACAGTCTTGATGTGTGTCGGGTCATTATCTTGTTGTAAAACAAAACCTTCTCCTGTTAAACGAAGGCCATGTCTCTGAAAGATTCTACGGTAGTACTTTCTGTCTATGACACTTTCTATTCTAACTGAATCTTTCATCCATTAGCCCCAAACCATTAGCGAACCTCCTCCAAGTTTGGGCAAATCTTTAGAACAATTACAATTTGCAAATTATCCAGTGCTAATCAGTTCACGGGTTCTCCTTCCGGAGGACGTCTGCCACAATTTTGGCGGATAGTGGCGCCGGAATTTTAAATTGTACATTTAATATTAACAAATCAGTACAAAATAACTTGCTGCTGTATTTTGTTCTTAACTAGCGTATAATTTTGACCATCTACTAAAACTGAAAATCGTTACCGTAAACAAAAATTGTTAAAATTTCCCCAAATCGTGTTTTCCCACCAGTTTTAAATATCAGATTTTTGCCATTTTAATCTTATTGTCGTCTTTTTTCTTCTGTTTGATAACTACAGAAATGGCAGAAACGATTCTTAAAAGGTAACGAAAATTGTCAACAACGTACGAATAAAAAAATGAGGTGTTCCAACATCTTAAACATGTATGTTACTTACATATATGGCATAAATTAAACGTGTTGTAGCTTGAAACTAAGTCTGAGGCAAAAATACAAAAAAGGTAGCTTATCAATGAACGCAGTGTCATCAATGAAGTCAGCGTTTTGCTCATGAAAAATGGATATCAGAGGAAGAAAACGCACGCTTAAGATGAGAGAAAACTAGATTACATGCTGTACAGTTTTTTTTGTTGCAGTTTCACCAACAGCACCGAGTAAATAATAATAATAATAATAATAATAATAATACTTATATGTCGCGCCAGGATCCGAAAATCAGTGTCCACCGTGAATTACGGACCCACATAATCATGTTGACATGAGAAAAAATTTTGTTTTTACGTCAGGTGTAAAGAGAAAAGCTATGACACAGTTTTCCCCAATTAGCCGCGATATGTTTTTACGATGCAACGCGAACAAGAGCACAAATGGCACTAACGACCCGACATTCCATCGATCTACCATCGAGCTCGTTACGCGTGTGATGGCAAAAAAATCAAGATGAAAAATGTCCGATATAACATCTAATAATGCGAAGGAAGTGCAATAACGACGGAAAAATTCGCGGCAGCGGCGAAAACGGCGAGTTGAAAGCGGAATTTTTACGCCTTTTTTGTAAACATTATTCGTGGCCTGTCAATCGGAGACAATCGGCATTGCCAACGCTTGGCGAGAAAATAACTAACCAACTTTACACGGCTGGTGTTGGAACGATAATTCGTCCGGTCGTGTCAGAATAATTGAAGGGAAAAAGAAGAGATTCCCAGTTGTCGACGAAACCGGTGTCGTCGGGCTAATATTTCGGCGGAAAGCAACCAGTTTTCCCACTTTTCCCCTATCCGACCACAAAAACTCTTATCATTTTTAATGAGCGCTTTTGGAGAATTCTTTAATGCGAATTTTGTGTGTCGATCGACCGTCTCGCGGTTACTTAATGCAGTCGGCCTCTTTGGTCAAACTTAACATGTCCACACCTCAGCTGTTAAAGTCTCACACCTTTCGCAGCTACCAGTTTCACTTCATTTCAGGAATAACTCAGACCATGTTCTTGTTTCTTTTTTCTCCAGCGCACAAAAACAAAGCGCGGTGAAAATGTAAATCGAACCGAAAAAACGAACATGCAAAACGTGCACCGGAAAGCGTGCGAAAATTCGACAAGTTTAATGAGGAAACGTTAAGTGGAGCTGCCATTGTGTGAAATCACTCAATTAACAAAAACACGCATCGGATTAATGGTGTCGAGTGGAACGCCCTGTATATTTTCCGGGTTTGGCGCTGACGCAATTACATCTGTCGATTGGAAAATATCGCCATGTCTGTGTAAATTTGTTCGATTTTTAGTTTGCGATTTCAATGTTGGGTTTGTACCTGACGGGCATTTTCAATATTTAAGTTTCATTTAATAAATTGATGGTAATTTCATTTAAAATCAAACGGGGCGGTAATGGCAGTTTGTTTTAATGGAGCTTGTTTAGATCACAGCTGTTTTTTTTTGTTTTTAATAACATCATTGCCACCTATATGTTTATCACAATTTTTATTTGCGTCAAAGTTTCCCCAATCAAATATTTGAATTTTTCAGAAGCGTCAATAATTGTCGTAGAACAGGTCTTCCGAACAACCTTTAGAATTTTATTGCAAGCATTTCAATACTACCATAAAGATATTTCTTTAAATTACATGGAGCAGTAAAATATGCTATAAATATGTAAATTGTATGAAACCCTCTGTTCATAAACTCAAGCACCTCCCGCTTTTAACAAGAAAAGCGATTTGCAGTACATTAAAATTTTAAAAATAAATATAATTTTAACAATAATAGAGCCGTCATTGCAGGTTAAACTTTTACGATTATGAGCTTTGATGTTATCCGAACGAGTAACATCCAGTAGAAGTTTGCTGAAGTGTAACATATACGTACTTATAGCTTGAAGTTGACGAACTTGTGATGATTATTGGCGTACGTAAAAAGAATAGAAAAAATATTGTAGGTAACGCCTGCTGTTTTAAACTTTTCTGTTTATAGTTATGTTGTGTTTATGTCTTTTTGATATCGATTTGAGCACAAACATCAAGTTTGCTGATCTTTTCTGTTCTTGTCTTTTAAAAACTTCAAAGCACCAAGTTTTCGATCAGTTCAATTCGATTCTAACATGTCGAAAGCGATTTATAATCGTCCAAATTCCAAAAGTTGCTTGAGTGAAAACAAATTTTGAAATTCGGTGAGCTTAATATTAACAATAATATCCTTTACAAAAAAAATTATAGACGTTAGGTTTTCAAATTTTTAGATTCTCATATTTTTAGATTTTGGCGTTTGAAGTTTTAAGATTGTCAGGTTTAAGGTTTCTACAATACTTTCTTGGATTTACATTTTTTTCCACTTTTTACCGGTAAATTTTAAAATTAAAAATCAGAAATTTGAAAATACCTGAAAAAGTTTCTAGAATTATGACCATTTGAGATTAAAAATTTTAAAATTTTAAACTAAAACTTGAAATTTGAGTTAAATTCTGGATCCGAATCGATAATTGATATCACGAGAATAAAAAATGTAAGAAATTCAAAAATTTAATTATAAAAATCGAAACTTGAAAATTAGAGATTTTGAAATATTTAAATTCTTTGTGTTTGGAGTTTTAGATGTTTAAATTTTCAAATCTTTATGTTCTCAAGTTTTCATGTTTGCAATTTAACATTAAGATTAAAGAATTTTACAATTTTTAACAATTTTTTTAATAAGTGAATTTAAATTAAAAAAACGAAATTTAGAAATAACCAAACTCTTAAGTTCCAAAATTTTAAAATTTTAAATTCTTTTCTTTGCTTTTTTCGAGTTTTCATTTATTTTAAAGATTTTCATAAATCTGCAATTGCATCCTCAGCTACTTAAATTTTTATAATCTAAAAATTAAAAATAAAAAAAAATAAACTTACAATGTTAAATCCGACGTTAGAAAATTTAAAAAAAATAGGAAAATCTCAGCTTTTCAGGTTTTTATGATCTTAAAATTTAAAAAGTTAGGAATGAAAATCTAAAAATCTAAAAAAATTGAACCAAAATTAAAAATTTATCTAATGATATTTTATTGTCTTAACTAAAAGTTTAAGAACTTCTAGAATTAAATAAACTTAAAAGACGAAAACTGAATAAAATTAGAATCAGAAATAACACTAAAAAAATTTACATTTTGCTTTTTTCAGGTTCTCCATTCTAAAAAATTTTGACATTTAAATTTTTACATTCTGATTTTCTTAGGTTACATTCTCAAAATTTTAGGTCTTAAATTATCAGCGTTTGAGAATTTTATGCTTTCATATTCTCAGTTTCTAAGATTCTCAAATTCTCGAATTCAAATTTTTAGGTTTTCTTAGTTACGTTCTCAGAATTTCAGCTCTCGAATTATTAGTGTTTGAGAGTTTCATGCTTTCATATTCTCAGTTTCTGAGATTCTCAAATTCTCGAATTCAAATTTTTAGGTTTTCTTAGGCTACATTCTTAGAATTTCAGTTTTTAGAGAATCAGTGTTTCAGAGTTTTATCCTTTTATATGCTCAGTTTCTAAGATTCTCAAATTCTCGAATTCAAATTTTTGGGTTTTCTTAGGTTTACATATTTAGAATTTCAGCCCTTAAATTGTCAGCGTTTGAAAATTTTAAGCTTTCATATTCAGTTTCTAAGATTTTTAAATTCTGGAGTTCCAAATTTTAAGTTTTTTTAGGTTATATTCTTAGAATTTCAGCTCTCGAATTATTAGTGTTTGAGAGGTTCATGCTTTCAAATTCTCAGTTTCTAAGATTCTCAACTTCTCGAATTCAAATTTTTAGGTTTTCTTAGGCTACATTCTTAGAATTTTAGTTTTTAGAGAATCAGTGTTTCAGAGTTTTATCCTTTTATATTCTCAGTTTCTTAGATTCTCAAATTCCTGAATTCAAATTTTTAGGTTTTCTTAGGTTACATTCTTAGAATTTCAGCTCTCGAATTATTAGTGTTTGAGAGTTTCATGCTTTCATATTCTCAGTTTCTAAGATTCTCAAATTCTCGAATTCAAATTTTTAGGTTTTCTTAGGTTTACATATTTAGAATTTCAGCCCTTAAATTGTCAGCGTTTGAAAATTTTAAGCTTTCATATTCAGTTTCTAAGATTTTTAAATTCTGGAGTTTCAAATTTTAAGTTTTTTTAGGTTATATTCTTAGAATTTCAGCTCTCGAATTATTAGTGTTTGAGAGGTTCATGCTTTCAAATTCTCAGTTTCTAAGATTCTCAACTTCTCGAATTCAAATTTTTAGGTTTTCTTAGGCTACATTCTTAAAATTTTAGTTTTTAGAGAATCAGTGTTTCAGAGTTTTATCCTTTTATATTCTCAGTTTCTTAGATTCTCAAATTCCTGAATTCAAATTTTTAGGTTTTCTTAGGTTACATTCTTAGAATTTCAGCTCCCGAATTATTAGTGTTTGAGAGTTTCATGGTTTTATATTCTCAGTTTATAAGATTCTCAAATTCACGAATTCAAATTTTTCGGTTTTCTTAGGTTACATTTTTAGAATTTCAGCTCTCGAATTATTAGTGTTTGAGAGTTTCATGCTTTAATAATTTTAGGTTTTCTCAGGTTTACATTCTTAGAATTTCAGCCCTTAAATTATCACCGTTTGAAAATTTTAAGCTTTCATATTCAGTTTCTAAGATTTTTAAATTCTGGAATACTAATTATTAGGTTTTTTTAGGTTATATTCTTAGAATTTCAGCTCTCGAATTATTTATTAGTGTTTGAGAGGTTCATGCTTTCATATTTTCAGTTTCTAAGATTCTCAAATTTTCGAACTTAAATTTTTAGATTTTCTTAGGTTACATTCTTAGAATTTCCGCTCCCGAATTATTAGTGTTTGAGAGTTTCATGCTTCTATATTCTCAGTTTCTAAGATTCCTAAATTCTGTTATTTAAATTTTTAGGTTTTCTTAGATTACATTCTTAGAATTTCAGCTTTTAGAGAATCAGTGTTTCAGAGTTTCATACTTTTATATTCTCAGTTTTTAAGATTCTCAAATTTTCGAAATCAAATTTTTAGGTTTTCTGAGGTTACATTCTCAAAATTTTAGCTCTTAAATTATCAGCGTTTGAGAATTTTACGCTTTCATATTCAGTTTCTAAAATTTTCAAATTCTTAAATTCAGAATTTTAGGTTTTCTTAGGTTACATTCTCAAAATTTCAGCTTTTAGAGAATCATGTAAAGAAACATGTAAATTAAAGATTTAATAATTTTTAAGTTTCAAAGCTTAAGTTTTCTAATTCACAAGTCTTAAGAATTTTGCATTTCATAGTATTGCAAGTTTTATTTTTTTTTTTAAAATAAAAGTTGCTAGAATTATTATTAAATTTACAAATTTTTATAGATTGAGGTTCTGAGTTTTATATTCTCAGTTTCTCAGTTTAAAATATTTAAAACATTTTGCTACTGTGGTCAGAAACTTTTATTAAAAATTTAAAAACTTCACAGACAGAAATCAAACAAAATTAGGAAAATAACAAGTTAAGATTTTAGTAGTAATTAACCCTAAAAATTTAAAAGCTTCAAAACTAAAAATTTATAAGCTGGAACCTGAAAATACTGGAACCCAAAATTTTAAAATCCAAATTCAAGTATTTATACTTTTAATGTTTTTAAATTTTCAAAGTTTCGACTAAAAAAATTTTTAGTTAAAAAGCGGTAGAATTTTTAAAATTTGGAAAATTGGGTTTTCATATGAAAATTTGAGATACTCGAAAATTTAGAGATCTGAGAGGTTAAAAATATAAAAATCTAATATAAATTTAGTAATTTTATTGAAATATATATATATATATATATATATATATATACTTATATATACTATTATTATACTTATATATATATACTATATTCTAAAAAATGCATCTCAAACATTTTATCTTTATGTTTTCAAGTTCTCAGCTGTTAAGTTTGCAGGTTTTATGTTTTCACACGATTTTCAAATTTTGAGAAAATTGTAAAATTTTTTAGTTTTTCCGAGAAATTTTAAAAATTGTAAATTTTGAGTATTGAATTGAAATTAATCAGAAAAACAACGACTGAAATCTGTTTAAAATTAAAATTTAAAAATTAGGGCAAATGAGATTAAAAAACTGTAAGGTTAGAAAAATGTTTGAATTTAGAGCTGGAAAATTAGAAATTCGAAAATGCGTAAGATTTTATTTCTCATTGTATTAAACAGTAAAAATTTGAGTTTTTGATTCTCAGCTTTCAGTTTTAAACTCTGAGATTCTCTATAAAGGGATCTAAATTTTTGTCTAAAATTTTGTTTTTTCAGGTCTTTTCAAGATTTAAGCTAGGATCCTCAAATTTCTTTCTTTTAAAAAAATTCAAAGGTTTCAAAACTTAAGAATCTAAAAACTTAACAAACCTGAAAACTTAAATTTTTTAAACACTTGAAAACCTGAAAAGCTGCTGATATAAATATTATAAGAAATGTTAATCTTCTAAAATTTCATAATAATAAATAATTAAAAAAATTGATTATTTATAGGAATGAAAAGTTGCCTTTGGTTTTGTGTGATGCAACGGTCACCAGCCACACAAAGAACTCACCTAATGAAGAAATAAATTGATAAATAGCAAAGATCGACACCAGAGCAGATGTGTTTACCCGTCAAGAAAATTAATTTAAGTAATAAATATTCAAACCTGAATCATTAAAATATGTCGATGAATTAGATACGGATTATGGCAGTTTTTAATAATAACTTAATCTTAAAATCGATGATCCAATTCTCAAATTCCCGTTTAGATCATCGATAAACCTCCATCTTCTCTAAAATTAAACTATCACAACTCCAGTGAAGGTATGACCTGAAGGAAAAATTCCAAAATTTGTGTCATTTGACGAAACCAGTCGCCGCAGCTAATTAGTAGACAGGTGGTTCTTAATTTATTAATTTTTTAATTATCGTTTTTCCCTCGTGGCATAGGAGAAAAAATCGTACATCCTGAGAGGGCCACAATGGCTATTAGCACACAATCCTCTCTTGTGACATTTTCATAAATTACCATAACGTTTTAATTAATGCGATCTAATCGAGCATTGAGACGAGATTTATGTTTATTCTATAGAATTATCATGATCGTTAGTTCGAATTAATAGCGATGCCATTTCGAGTCTCGTGTTAGATAACGCCGCCGATCGCCAGAAGGTTGGAGCTGTTGCTAATATTGATTCGGAAATAAATCACCGAGAACAATGCAAGGACATTCTTGTACTTTGCTAATATCTAATAACAATAACCTATAATAAATTATTGTGAGCTCTTATGGAAGAAAATGGATACGCTTGAGGTTTCAACGGTGAAGTAATTAGCTTTTATTGCTCGATGCGAGCGAAAATTACGTCTCTATTTCGAGATTTCTTACAAGGAAAAATGACGAGTTGATGGAGACAAACATGATTTTAAATCACACTTAGAAAGTTGCGGAAAACACTGATCGCATTGCGACAAGCAAAAATCCGCCACTAAACAAACACAATTTTCTGGATTAATTGTCTTTCTTTCATACTCAATTCTTCTAATTTTGCACATCTGAGAACTGTTCGTTTTTATCATCTTTATTCTATTAGTTGTTGACAGGTTGAAAACGTTTTAAAATCGTCGAAATTTTAAGAGTTACTGGAGCGAAAATAAATCCGATGAGTTTACTAAAACCTTAAAATTGAGAGTTTTAAAATGTTTAGATTAGTTAGATTTTAAAAAATTGCGTTTTTCTACTTTCGCAGTATCTGAAAATGTAAGTTACTAAAAATATAATTTTACATTAAAAAAATTAAGAATCTAAGAAAAGCTTTTAAAACTAAAATTTAAAATTTGAGAGTTCACGATCTATAAATTTGAGAACATGACCTAAAAATAGAAAAATCAAAATATTTAAAAAAAATAAAAATTCTATTGTAAAAATTAAAACTTCAAAATTAGATATTTTCAAATATAAAATTTGTTATTTTCGAAGTTCCAGATGCATAAATTTTCATGGCATTAAGTTCTCAGGATCTAATGTTTTTAAAATAATTTACCATTAAAAAATAATGTTAACAAATTTTTAATTAAAGATTCAATAACAAAGGAACTTAAATCAAAAAATTTAAGATTTTCAAATAATCAAATTTTTTGGTCTCAAAGTTTTAAATTTTTAGATTTTTAAATTCTCATTTCAGGTTTGTGTTTTATGTCCTTACTAACTTAAAAAATAAAAAAAGATGTTTTAGAAATTCAGCTATTTGCTATTTTATTTTTTTGTTATTTATAATAAAAAAATCTAATATTCTCAAAAAGTAGACAAACAAAAAATTAAAAATTATTTTAATAATATTTTATTTGCTAAACTGAGAATTTAAAACTTACAAATTGAGAATTTAAAAAACTGAAGTTCTTATAAATCTAAAATAAAACTCGAAAAAAATTTAATTTCCCAAAATTTTGAGAATTTTTTATTGCAATATTTAAGTTTTTTATTCTTAAAGTTTTTAATACTAAAATTTTTACATTCTAATGTTCTAATATTCTCTGAATTTCAGTTTCTTGGCAAACTTTTTATATTGTGAAATATTAAAATCGTCAGATTCTAAGTTTTCAAGTTTTCAAATCCTAAAAAAAAAAAATTGAAATTGAATCTGGGAATACGTGAATCTGAAAATTTTGTTAGTTGAGATTGAAATAAATAATAACATAAAAATTCGAGCATTAAAGATTTCACGTTTTCAAGAACTGCGGCTTCTAAAGTCCCTCGATTTCTTGAATTTTAAATTTTATAGTTTTTAGAATTTTAAATTCATAAATTTACAAATTTCTATAGACTTAGTTTCTTAAGATTTTATTAATTTTTCAGCGTTTTTGTTCAAATTATTTTGAAGCCATTTTTTATTTTAACTTTTTATATTTCTACTTAATCTCGTGCTCAGAATCTTAAGTTTTGATAACCAAAAAACTTACAGAATTATTCAGTCAGAAATTAAAGAAATGAAAATATAAAATTTAAGATTCTAGTTAAATTAAAAATAAGAACCTGTTGGTTTATTATTTCATAACGAGATAATTAAAAGTAAAAGTATAAGAGCCTAAAAACTACTAATTTAAAAGCTAAAAAATTGAAATGACTAAAATCTAACTAATAAACCAAAAATTTGAATTTTTTCTGTTTTTTTTTTTTAAATTTTTGATTAAAAATTTCAAATAATTTTGCATATTATAAGTGGCAAAATTTTTATGTTAAACAGAATTAGCGTTTTTGGATTTTTTTGGTTTTGATATTCTCATATTTTTAATCCTAAATTTTGGAAAACCGGATAATCGAAATTATAAAAATTCAATTTTTTGAATTTTTCTAAAAACTAATTATTATTAATTATTATATATAAGTATCACGAGACTATTAAATTTTAAAGAAAAAAAATGACAAAATATTTGAGAATGCGCAAAACGAAATTATTCCCAATTTTAGCCTTTAGACAATCAGTTTTCATATTCCAAAATTCTGAGATCATCCGATTCTAAATTTTAAGACAAAGACAAACAATAACCTATAAAAAATTATTTTGAGCTTTTATGGAAGAAAATGGATACGCTTGAGGTTTCAGCGATAGAGTAATTAGCTTTTATTGCTCGATGCGAGCGTAAATTACGTCTCTATTTCCAGATTTCTTTCAAAAGGAAATGACGCGTTCATGGAGACAAAGACTATTTTAAATCAGATCTAAAAAGTTGCAGTAAACAGTCGTCAGATTGAGACAAGCAAAAATTCGCCACTAAACAAACACGATTTTCTGGATAAATTGTTTCCTCTACCAGACACAATTTTTCAAATTTTGCATATTTCGGAACTGTTTCTTCTGACTTTTCTTACACAATGTATTAATGTTTATCAGTTTTTGACGGAATTTTGTAGATTTTTTTTAGAATTTCAACGGCTATAAAACGTTACGGGGCCAAACAGAAACCTTAAAATTTGATAAATTTATTCAAATTTGTAAATTTTATGTTTTAAAATTCCAAAATTTAAAAAATTTTCAGTTTTATAAATTCTATATTCTTAGGTTTCAGAAGATTCTTAGGTTAAAAAATGATAAGTATCTTGAGTTTTTGTACTTTTCTAGTTTTCTTTTATTTTGCAGTTTTTTTTTAAAGTAAGTGTCTGAAAGTATCTGAAAAAGGAAGTTTCTAGAACTGTGGCAATTTGACATTAAAAAAATTACAAATCAAAAAAAACTTTAAAAACTAAAACACAAAACTTAGGAGTTTACAAACTCTAAAAAGAACAAAAAACCTGAAAATAAAAAATTTAAAAAAATGATAAAATTACAAAATTTATTTATAAAAATTAAAACTTCAACATTAAAGATTTTGAACTATTTTTTTTTGTTCTCTGTTTCTAATTTTCTTAAGATAATTTACCACTAAGAAATAAAATTAGAGATTTTTAATAACATTTAATTAACAAGTGCACTTCAACCAAAAAAAAAAAATTGAGACTGAAATAATCAAATTTTTTGGTCTTAAAGTTTGAAATTTTCAGATTTTTAAATTCTCGTGTTTTCAGGATTTAGTAAACTAAAAATCAAAAATTGAAAAAATTAAAATTGAATTTAAATTATAATAGTGTTCTCAATTTTTTTTCAGTTTTTGGGAATTCAAATTTCAAGAAAACATGACTGAAAACTGCGTAAAAATAAAATACAGTAAAAATTTAAAATAAAATTTCTAGGAATTTTAATACGCCAAAATTTTGATTTTGCAATATTCAGGTTCTTCATTCTTAATTTTTTTAACACTCAAATTTTTACATTTTCTAGGTCCTTACATTCTCTGAATTTCAGGCTCTAACTTCATCAGTTTCTAAGGTTTAAGGTTCTCAAAATCTGAAAAAAAATTTAACTTCTAACCTGCGTATATGTGAGTATGAAAATGTTGTTAGTTCTCCAGGTTTTGGTTTTTTTAGTGACTAGGAGCTACCGGTTTACGCGCACACCTGTAATGGCTCTAGCACATTTTCGTAGAGGCAAGTAGGAAAAGTTTGAGAGAAATTCTGTTTTATATGAAAATTTGTACGTCGGGAAAAAATAATCTATCAAAGTTTTCACCAAGAGTTTAACAAGAATGAGACTTTTGAGCTTTTTGAACGAATTGGATCCTTTGGGTTTGTACTATTTTACAGGTATTACAAATTTTTCATTTAGAATTTGAATTTTAATTTTCAGATTTTGTAGTTTTTCGATAGTTTGTAATTTTAATGCTTTGAAATTTAGTGTTTTCATCAAAAGATACAGAAGCTTGGGGCATTGAAATTTCTTCTTTTTGTGCAACAACAGAAGAGCTTCCTTGGATTTTTTTTGCCAAGTCAATTTTGCTGGAAAGTGCTTCTTCGATGTATCCTTCTGCGATAGAAGCTGATTTCCAACCTCCGAGTTGTTTTACCTTTAGGATGTCGCCTGGCGCATTGGCCAGTAGAGTAGCAGAGGAACGTCTTATAAAGTGACGAGTATGATATTCTGAATTTGGCAACTTCAAATATTTGGCGAATAAACGTGGTATTTTGGAAATAGTGTTGATTCCAACAGGCTGAATTAAACACTTTTCATTCAGGTAGAAAAAATTTAACTCCTAACCTGCGTATATGTAAGTATGAAAATTTTGTTAGTTCTTCAGTGTGAGATTATTAAAATATAATAATCTTAATAAATTTTAAATTTTCAAATTCTAATTTTAGATTCCTAAATTTACATTTTCTCAAACTTTTCAGTTAAAATTATTTAAAAAAAATTGCCATTTTTAGTTTTTTAAAATATTAATTGAAAAATTTTCAAGTTTTGATATTTCTAGTTAATTTCATGTTTATAATCTTACGTTTCTGTATCAAAAAAATAATCCAAATTTAAAGTTTAAAACTAAAAAAAATAAAAGGCTAAAAACTGATAATTTTGATGATGAAAACTTGAAATTACTAGAATCTAGTTTTAATTATAAAAAAATATTTTTAGATATAATCAGAAGCGATTATAGTAAGTTTAGGAAATGTAAGAATATTATAAAAACTTAAAAATCTCATTTTATGTAAAAAATAAATTTTTTAAATATTTCCAATATTTGTTCTAAAAACTTGAGATTTTGAGTTTTTCCGAGAATTATTATCACTAATTAATAAGTATATGTATTATGAGACTAGATTTTGAGAAAAAAAGTGACAGAAATCCATTAAATTCTAAGTTTTAAGATAAAGATAAACAATAACTGATGCTAAATTATTGTGGGCTCTTATGGAAGAACATGAATTCGCTTGTGGTTTTAACGGTGAAGTAATTAGCTTTTATTGCTAACGTAAGCGAAAATTACGTCTTTATGGGAAAAATGACGAGTCGATGAAGACAAACATGATTTTTAATCACACCGGAAAATTACAATAAACACAGATTGCGAGAAGCAAAAATCCGCCACTAAACAAGCACGATTTTCCGGATTAATTGTGTTCTTTTTCAAACTCAATTTTTCGAATTTTGCACATCTTAAGTCAGTTTCATTTACTTTTGTTACCCAGATATTAGTTTTGACTACTTTTTTAATAAACGATGACCAAGCAGAAGTACGGAAATATAAATTTCGGTATTATTTTTTCACGCACATCTCGCCGTCGTGGGAACAGCCCAAGAAATCCGACACATCTTCATATTCGCAGATGATTCCTCGCTAAATTACGCCATAAATTATCCATATCGTTTTCGACAATCTTTTTTTTTCCTCACACTTTCACTTCTGGTAATCAGATTTACCTCCCAAAAGGTCACACCCATTTACGAAAACATGAATCATACGTTAATTCCCATTTCTACAATCTTCCATTCTCATCCAATTACCAAGAATGGTCATTTCGGCATAAACTTCTCGATAAAAATCACATGTGTGTGGGTTTCACATCTTCCTCTCGTTTTCATACATCTTTTCCAAAGCAGACGAGTTGTCTATTTAAGGAATTTTTGGGCGCCTTCGACTCAATTTGAATGCAGATGAGAGAACACGCACACACACATACAGTGAATAAAAAAACAGATCGACGATAAGGATTTATCACCAAGTTTTTTTTTTTAGTGACTAGGAGCTACCGGTTTACGCGCACACCTGTAATGGCTCTAGCACATTTTCGTAGAGGAAAGTTGGAAAAGTTTGAGAGAAATTCTGTTTTATATGAAAATTTGTACTTGGGGAAAAAATGATCTATCGAAGTTTTCACCAAGAGTTTAACAAAAATGAGACTTTTGAGCTTTTTGAACGAATTGGATCCTTTGGGTTTGTACTATTTTACAGGTATTACAAATTTTTCATTTAGAATTTGAATTTTAATTTTTAGATTTTGTAGTTTTTCGATAGTTTGTAATTTTAATGCTTTGATATTTAGTTTCTTTAAACTTTTTTATCCAACACATGCAACTAAAACGATCATAATTGTGCTGACTGCCAGCAAACTAAAGTGACAAATAACTCACTAGTGAATTATAAATAAAAAAAACTCACTCTAGAGTCAGATAGAGATTTATTACTAAATGTACAACAAAACATTTTGCTTAATTAAATTTTACATTAATTTTGAAGTAAATGAAACTGACTTCTCATTTCTCTTTTCATTTAAAACATTTGAAGTGTTTTCATCAAAAGATACAGAAGCTTGTGGCATTGAAATTTCTTCTTTTTGTGCAACAACAGAAGAGCTTCCTTGGATTTTTTTTTGCCAAGTGAATTTTGCTGGAAAGTGCTTCTTCGATGTATTCTTCTGCGATTGAAGCTGATTTCCAACCTCCGAGTTGTTTTACCTTTAGGATATCGCCTCTCGCATTGGCCAGTAGAGTAGCAGAAGACCGTTTTATACAGTGACCAGTATAAGATGCTGAATTTGGCAACTTTAAATATTCGGCGATTAAACGTGGTATTTTTGAAATAGTGTTGATTCCAACAGGCTGAATTGAACACTTTTCGTTCAGGCAGAACACAAAAAATTTGCGATGTGGAGTTTGTTGAGGCCTCAGCGACATGTACGATCGTATCAATTCGACTGGATTCACTCGATATCCTTCCTCAATAACAGCAAACTTTCGAAAGACATAAGTTTTTGAATCAGCAATGGTCACATGAAAGTACGTTTCTTTATCGATTATATTATCTATTGTTAGCTTAAAAAGTTCGTAACATCCGCAAGCTCCAGCAATTCCCATTACTAATGCAACCTGTAAATAACACAAATATTGGTAAGAATGGTAATTATTTTGTATCATAAATACCTTGGCCATCAAATATCTATTATTAGGTGCTTCTAGTAAAAATTTTTCGATGTGCTCTCCTTCCAACACCATGGATTTTTTCGCCTTGTACCCTTTTGAAATACTTTTTATAAAAACTGTTAACTTAGCATAACTTCCTATTTTGGTGCCCTCATATTGCCTCATTGTAGATTTTAACATTGAATATTCCGTCCATAGAGAAGAAGGCGCTACTTTTTTTGACATCTGCAAGAAATAAGCCAAGAAGATGTCTTCTTCCAAGTCGTTTGTCGCTACATTTTGTTTCTCACACCATTTCTTGAATTCTTTATACTCTGACGTATAAGGCTTTCAATTTTGCGGAGATGATCCTCTCGCAGGCTGTGGCAGCGTCTTCTCGGATTTTTTCCATTTTAGCACGTTTAGAATTGCACCTTTTGTACAAATTTTCACTTTGTTTACGTTGCTATCAAAAAATTTCGTTAGTTACCGCACTTGCCTTCTTCGCGATGACGATTTTTGTCAAAACATTTTATGACTAAACTTAAAAGAATTCTTTGGATGGCGATATGAAGACTTTTCGAGACATACCATGGGATTTGTATAGAAGTACAAGTATTATGGTCCCTCTAAGAGGTTTCTGTATTAACCTACCATATGTTGGATAAAATACTATATTTTTTTTTTGCGTGACTTATTAGCCACATAACACATAAATTACTATTATATGTGTATTAAAAACTCTCTGTATTCTCTGGACTCTCTATGCCAATTTTTGACACTTTCCAGATTTTTTAAAATTTGCAAATCAATTTTAGAATTGGTCGGTTCTTTGTACTTTTTGCATCTTATAAGTTCTGTATCCAATTTTTTTCAACGTTTAAATATTTGAATTCTCTTGGTTTTTAAACGTTTCAGATTGCTTTTCAAATCTTTTAATCCGTTACAATCTTTTGTTAATTTATTTTGTAAAATCTTTGCAGACTTTTTATCTTACTTATTACTCTCTATTATTACAAAAAAATTATATTATAAATTATAAATTATATATATTTTCTAATTTTTTCTTGTTTTAAATTTTAACTTCTTATATTCTTATTATTTATATATTTTTAAACTCTACATTTTTTAGATTTTCTTTTTAGAATGTTGGGTATAGGTCTTAGATGTTTTGAACATTATAACCAAGTTAAATTACGTCTCTAAACTTTTTAATTATTTTTTTTAAATTCTCAGAAATATATTTTTAAATTTAAACTCTTAAAATTCTGTATAACATTCACAATTTATATTTATTTATTTTAAGTTATATTTAAAATATTTGAATTTTTAGCATTTTTTTTAAATTTTTTTTGGTTATGAATTTTTTAGATTTTTAAAATTTAATCGTTGAAATCTTTGTATTTTTTTAGATACTTTGGGTTCTTTGAATTCCTTGCATATTTTGTTGCTTATTAATTTTATAAGATGCTTTTAGTACTCTTTAAATTCTACCTTTTTTTTTGCTCTTGTTTATATACTTTTTGTTTCGTTTAAATTTTGTAAATCTTATTTATATGTTTGATTTTTTAATTTTTTAAATTCGTCTGTCTTCATTTTCTAGATTTTTCAAATTGTTTCTAGATTTTTTTACCCACTTGTTTCTTTCAGTGCAGGTTTTTCTGCACTTTAGAACTTTTACCTTTTTTTTTAATGCACTGTATTGTTGCGTAATCGATTTTCTTGAGTTTCGATTTTTTAAATTCTTGAAATTTTTTTGTATCTCTTTAGCTTTTAATAATTTTTGTTCTGAATTTTTTAGAAATTTTCTCAGATTGTTTATGCAGATGCTTTGACATTTTTATTGTAAATACTAACATTTTTCTAAAAATTATGTATTTTTCACGATACTTTCCAGATTCTTTGAATTTTTCTTAAAATTTGTATTGTGTTCTCTTTCTATTTTTTAGAGTTCGGAAATTTTTGAAACTTTACTTACTTTAAATTCTTTAGATGTTTTCAACTTTTTTAAATCTTCTAAATTTTTCAAATTGTATTTAATTTACATTCTTGTACTTGTCATTTTGTTAAACGTTTTAAATTTTTTATATTTTCTGCGTGCTTTAAAATGTTTAAATTTTCTAAATTTTTCAAATTTTTGGAATCCTCTAGAGGCTTCAAAATCTTTAGATATCTTTTCTTTACAGTTTCTTTGCCTTTTTAATGCATGCATCTCTTAGATTTTTGTGATTATGATTGCAATTCAATTATTTATTTGAAATTTAATTTTACTCTCTTGGCGCTTCAAAATTTTAAAAAATTTAGATTTTTTATTTTTTTTTTAATTTTTCGAATTGTCTGAAATTTTTGTATTTGTATTTTTTTGATCCAGATTTTTTGCGTTTTTAAACTAAAGCACTTCACTTTTTTTCTTGATTTTTTTTTTGCTTGAACGTAATTTTGAAATGTTTAGATTTTTGGGATCGTATAATTGTTTGCATTTTTTCAACTCTAACAATTTCTTAAATTTTAATATAATATTTTAATTCTTATTTTTTTAAAGTATCTTAAAATCTCTAGTTTTTTAAACTTCTTGAATGTATTTTTGCAATTTTTTCCAACTTCACTTCCTAGACAATAATTCGTATATTTTGCTTTTTTCAGTTTTTAGAATTTTGAGAATTTTTTTGAATTTGTAAGCTCTTTGACTTTAACTTTTTTAACTCTAAATCTTTGCCTCCCTTTTTACCAAGTTTTGAATTATTCAGATTCTTTAGATGTTTTTTTTAAATGGTAATAAATATTTTGTTTGAATATTTTAATTTCTCTGAATCTTTTGCCCTTATTTACGCATTTGTGAACTTTTTTGTATACTGTAAATGATAATCTTTGACATTCTTGCAATTTCTGTTTTATGTAAAGTCATAGGTTTCCTATAGATAATCTTTACAAATTCCTCCGAGTTTTAGATGCTGTAGATTCTTTCGGTTTTTTAAATTTTTTATATTTTTTGGTTGTATTAATTTTTTTTGGAATGTTTAGATTTTTCAAATTTCTCAAAATTTGTTGTATTTTCTATATCTCTCTATTTAACATTTTAGATTCTTTAGTTTAGTTTGTTTTACATAAGAGTATTTGATTTTTTTTAAATAATTTAGATTTTTATGCCTTCTAAAGCTAACCTAATTTTTTTTTTACAATTTCTTGTAATTTTTTGAGTTCGTTGATTATTTGAACTTGCATCTCTTATAATTTTCAGATACCATAGATTTTCTGAAAGTTGAAAGTTTTTTAGACCACATAAATTTTTCAAATTATTAAATTTTTTTGATTTTTCTAATATTTAACTCCTTTGGAGATTTTTTTACATTTTTTATTTATTTTTTTTTTTTAGGTCATTTATGTTTCTTAAAATTTTTCAAACCGTTGATGATATATTGTAATTTTTGTATTTTTTACGTCATTAGAATTAGAATCTTTTGCACTTTTAGAAATTTGTAAGTTTGGAATATTTTAACATTTATTTCAAACTTAACCGATTGTTAGGTTTTTATATTCTTCGAATTGTTGTTACTTCTCGTCTTTGAAATCTTAGATTTGTTTAGAATTAAAATTTGAATCACGCAATTTTGAACCAAAATTGTTTAGCTTTCGCTAATTCCAAAGCCTTTATGCTTTTAGATTCTACATAATTTTTTGTTTTTTTTTTTACTCAATTCTTTCGAATTTGCCTGGTTTATTTAGATTTTTTCAACCTTTTTAAACTCTTTAAATTCTGTGAATCTTTCGGATACAGTGAATGTTTTGTACTTTTGTACTAAACTTTTGTAGATTTCTTAATTTTAAAAATAAAAAAAAAATGACATAGATTTTCTGTAGTTTTTGTGTATTTGTATCAATAAACGAATCGAAGAGATCTAATTTTTTTTTGAGTGAACAAAGTCAAAAGTTTTTTAATTTTATTTTCTTGTAGTTAGATCATTTACTATTTTGGTTTTTATCTTTAGTTAGTAGCTCTCCTAGTTAGAGCCTTTTTTTTCATATTTTTTTTTTCAATTGGCGGGTTGCTGTGAAGTTTAATGGTAAGCACTCGCCGAGTTATCAATATCACTTTGAAACGTGAACATTTCGCTACAGTTATTAAGCGTAATAAGTGTAATCTAAGCAATTTAACAAGTTTTTGTAATAATGACTCTGTTTATTTAAAAAAAAAACTATAAAAATGATACACAAGATATTAAAAAGCGAGATTTTTTTTAAATCAAGTGCAAACACGTGTGAAGGTGAATTGTAAATAATGAAAAAATATTTAAAACATGTTTTTTGTTTTTAAAATGACGTGAAAGTTTATGATTATGGTAATAATTGGTGTAATAAAAATCAGTGTTTTTCAGCTTAAGAGAAGTAACAAAAAAACTGGAACTATTCTGAATTGTAAAATATGAAATTATCAAAGTCGTCTTATGTCTCTGTATCAACTGTGCTTATCGCCTTTGTCACATTTTTGTGTCGTCCCCGATACCCCATCTGTATCTTTGCTCCCATATAGAAATTATCACTATCCCATCACTCCCTTGAGACAATTAAACCGGCCATTTTATCACTCCGTCTGTCCCAACCCGTGACATGTAGGTGCAGATATCTATTTTAATAGATGTTTCTGTCCACGAAACACAGAGCACAGATAACGATACAATCCATAGATAACACAGCTTCTGGTTATTGGAATGTGCCCTCTCGACTTTATCTCTGACATTCTCCGACTCTTCTTGTTTCGGATAATTGGTGTCCAGGTGATTTTCACCCTTATAAAAATTATTTAATCGTCGAAATAAATTCGACTCGAGCATTATTAAAGGTTCGTTTACCTGCTTTTGCCACTGGATGGATGTTCTTGGTTATCAAGATCGGGTACTTTCGGTAAAAATCCGGCAGGTGACAAATACAAGGACTAACTATCTATGCCGCTTTCGTGATCTACATTCTACATCTTTTGAGAATGAGGGGAGAGAGGAAGAGCGGCGAGGCACAAAGAAAGAGAAAGGATAATTAATTGGGATGGTGTTGGTTTATTATGTAACGCGAGCAACACTGATTTTTGGTGGAATTCTTTAGGCGACGAAGAACGTGGAAAATCAACAGATGCAAGAGCTGTTATGAAAGTAAACTGTTACTGGTGACGAGAGCAAAATAAATGTAACGCGCATACCGTTGCATAATGATTTACGCACCTTCATTTTTTTTTTCAATTGTTATGACAGATTTAGTGCTCTAGTGTTATCGCTTTTATTGTGATACCAAGAACGTATTGCACAATAAAAGACCTAGGATTTCTTTCGACGCTCTGCAGCTACGATGTTGGCAAACACGGGTGGCAAAATGGTTAAATAATCATCATATTATATGAATAGAGAGCTATTGATTATACAAGACAATAAAGGACCACTTTAACCATCAAGTGAAAATTGTTGGTGGTTGTTGATGGTTAAAGATCCTCTATCGTCGTGTATAATACACTATTTTTTTCTATAGTAGATTTTGATGAAAAAGTGTTTTTGTGTAACCCATATAGATTGTGAAATTGTACGAACATATTTAGGTTTGCGTCCAAAAACGTGTCTCACAGCAATTTCTTTGTCAACTACGGAAAAGGTACCATTCAGCCTGCAGGAATCAATACAGTTTATAAAGTTCCGAAAATAATTGCCAATTTTTGAAACGTATACTGGGATTGCTTTCGACGCTCTGCAGCTACGATGTTGGCAAACACGGCTGCTGATTTTGTCACCGTTAAACAAATTGTCGGATGAAAATAACCCTAGATAGCAGAAAATTATGGGAAAAAAACCCGTTATTTTGGCAAACTAATTTTTGATGGTAGATCACTAATAATTTGGGAACCAGTTTCATTGGAGTGCATATTGGACTTGGGATGTCTTAATAGCAAAGAGTACCAAATTGTCCACAATTCTCGATTAATACCATTTTGAAGACTATTGGCTAAATTAACTTGTTTTTCAACAAAATAGTACCCCAATTCATAGAAGTGTCAGCACGACAAAATGGTTAAATAATCATCATATCATCTGAATAGAGTAGCCGCCACGTTCGCCTGATTTAAACCCCATAGAAAGCATTTGGAGAATTTTTATTTTGTTTGTGACAGTCATCAGCAATAGAACCAAACCGAGGATCTGAGACAGGTTGCATCTTGGAAAGATTTATCACGAAAACTGATATTAAATTTATATCATTCTATGCCAAATAGCATTTTTAAGCTAACAGATAAGCATGGCAGTTATACTGGGTATCAAAATTGTTAATTGATCCTTATTTATTGTTAAACTAAATGTTTTTATTTTTAGTGTAATCGTAAAATTTTTGGCTAAACATAGTACGAAAATAAAATTTGTTTAAAAATTAAAAATCGCTGTAAAAAACTTTTTTTTGTAATTTTTGCGATTTTTGAATCTTCTAAAAGGTCAGGAAATATATATAATATTTTGAAAAATTTTCTTCAACTTTTAGAAATTTTCTAAAGATGTTTGTGACTTTTGAAAATATTAAGTATAGGTATAAAATAATAAGCACATTTTTATTTTTTTTATTAATATTTATAAATATTTATTTACAATTATAAATATCCAGCTTTTCACACTTTTCTGTTATATATCATCAAATATTATAATCTGACTTTTAAACCTTTTAGTCCGAAGGCAAAAAAAAAGAGAAATTCCAGTTAGTTACTAAAGTTTTAACGATTTTGAAGATTTTTGACGTTTTTGAAATATTTTCTGTCTATCTTAAAAATAATCGCTTCCTTGAAACTAAAAAAAGATAAGATTTTGTTCAAAGGGTTTTGTTTGAATTTTGCAAATTTTCATTTTAAGCTACCTGAAAAATATTTGATATTTGTTTTCTGAATGTAGAAAATTTAGAAAAATCTATTACACATATTGTTTGATTTTGAGTGTTAATGAATTTTAGATATTTAAGAATTTAATCTTTTAAGTTTTTAATCTTTTGACTTTTATACATTTGCTTCAATTTTAAAAGTTTTTGAAGAATGTTCAAGTTTTTGCATTCGAGTGTTTGATTTGTAGTTGTATTTTAAACGTTAAATAAATTTCACGCTAGAATTTTAGAATTTTGTAGCTTTTTTAAATTTGTTGTACAGTATTTGAATTTTTTTAATGCTGATTTTGGTTCAATACTCTTAAAGCATATTTTATTCTTTTCAAAGATATTCTAAATTATCCAAATTTTATAGATTTTTGATACTTCCTGTTTTTTTCTTCTCTTAATTTGCTCAAAACCTTTACATTATAATTTTCTAAAAACAATAAAATTCGCCATGAAAAAAGAAAAAGTTTTTTTTTAAATTTCAAATTTTTAAAAACAGTTTAAAAAAAAATTAAAAGATATATCTCTAAAAGTTTTAGAATTGAACAATTATTTGAATTCATTTTTGTCCAAACTAAACATTTAAATATTTTAAAGATTCTTTAAAATAAATTAAAATTAATTATTTATAATTTTTAAACTGTCATTTTTGTATTTAGAAAGTTTCTAATTTCAGAAACGTTATATTAAAAAAAATTAGACTTATTTCTGATTATTTTTATGTTTTGCAAGTTTAAAGAATTTTAGTTGGTTGAAGATAAATTTTATTTTAGAAATTCTTAAATATTTAAGACCATGTCTAATTATTTTCAAATTTACACAGTTTGAATTTTACATATTTTTTGGAAAATTTAAATACTTAGATATTTTTGTGTTCTTGAATTCTTTGTGCTGTGGTATTTTTAGAATTCTTCAAATTATTATATTTTTATGTTTCTTTACATTTCTGTATTGTAAGGATGTGTCAAAAAATCCAAAATTACTTCAAATGGTAAAAATCTAAATATGTACCAAGATGTCAAAAATTTAAATAATTAAAATCTTGTTTCAAAATTTACATGTTTAATAAAGAAATCTCTAGAAATCAGAAAATTTTGGAAAAATTGCAAGAATTTTAGAAAAATCACTGAATTCATCAAATTATCAGAATTCACAAAATTTTTCATTTTTTTGGCGTTAACTCTAAGATTTTTTGCTTTATAAAATTTTTCCGTTAGATTATTTTTATAGTGCATTCATTTTCTCTTTTCGTTATTTTTTTAATTTTCTACGTTATCTTATTCTAATAATTATGTTTATCAAAGGAAAACTGTCAGCTAACAGACTATATAATAACAAATAAAAAATACAAAACTAAAAAAGACACAAAGCTATACACCGAACATTTCTTAAAAAAAAAGAAACAATAAAAGTGAAACAACTAAAATAGCCAAACCAAAGAATTAGTACGTCCATATAAGATACAACCACATATGGCTAAAAAAAAAAAACTAGAATTCTTTTACAGGTAAACCAACAAAACCAATAAAAAAATGTGTAAAAAGAATAATAACCGAAAGAGAACAAAAATGAAAGCAAGCAAGCAGAAAACAACAATCCTAGCAAGAATTTGAAATTAATTAGTAATCAAAAATAATTGTCTAAAATTTGAAAATCTGTAAGAAACGAAAAGCAAACTTAATTAAAAAGTTTGTTTTCCATAATATAACAAACAGAAAAAAAACTGGAACTAGACTTTGACAGCTTTCTTGAAAAAGCTAAAAAAATTAGAAATTGAATCAATATTTGATAAACGCGAAAAAGTCTACGAGGTGAAGGCCTTAGGCTAAAAAACGAAGACGAAAGTAATCGTCGTAAAAAAAAATACCAACATCTACGAGTTTCAGTAGAAAAGAATTCCAAATAGAAACAGTTCTAAAAAATAGCATTTTAAATAGTTTAGACATTGGATAAAGCTAGATGAGGAATATAACAAACGAAAAGTTCTAAGAAACGAGAACGGGAAAACGAGAAAACTTGGAGGTTTTTTTTTTATAAAAAACGATTTTTAATGTTTAACATTTCAGAGCCGCTTTGAAATGACAGGCAGTGCTACCAACATTTCCGTAGCAAAAAAACGAAGACGAAAGTAATCGTCGTAAAAAAAAATACCAACATCTACAAGTTTCAGTAGAAAATAATTCCAAATAGAACCAGTTTTAAAAAATTACATTTTAAATAGTTTAGATATTAGATAAAGCTAGATGAGGAATATAAAAACGAAAAGTTCTAGGAAACGAGAACAGAAACGAGAAAACTTGGAAGAATTTTTTTTTTATAAAAAACGATTTTTAATGTTTAACATTTCAGAGCCGCTTTGAAATGACAGGCAGTGCTACCAACATTTCTGTAGCAAAAAAACGAAGACGAAAGTAATCGTCGTAAAAAAAAATACCAACATCTACAAGTTTCAGTAGAAAATAATTCCAAATAGAACCAGTTTTAAAAAATTACATTTTAAATAGTTTAGACATTAGATAAAGCTAGATGAGGAATATAAAAACGAAAAGTTCTAGGAAACGAGAACAGAAACGAGAAAACTTGGAAGAATTTTTTTTTTATAAAAAACGATTTTTAATGTTTAACATTTCAGAGCCGCTTTGAAATGACAGGCAGTGCTACCAACATTTCCGTAGCAAAAAAACGAAGACGATAGTAATCGTCGTAAAAAAGAAATATTACCAACATCTACAAGTTTCAGTAGAAAAGAATTCCAAATAGAACCAGTTCTAAAAAATTACATTTTAAATAGTTTAGACATTAGATAAAGCTAGATGAGGAATATAACAAACGAAAAGTTCTAAGAAACGAGAACGGAAAAACGAGAAAACTTGGAGAAATTTTTTTTTTTTTTTATAAAAAACGATTTTTAATGTTTAACATTTCAGAGCCGCTTTGAAATGACAGGCAGTGCTACCAACATTTCCGTAGCAAAAAAACGAAGACGATAGTAATCGTCGTAAAAAAGAAATATTACCAACATCTACAAGTTTCAGTAGAAAAGAATTCCAAATAGAACCAGTTCTAAAAAATTACATTTTAGATAGTTTAGACATTAGATAAAGCTAAATGAGGAATATAACAAACGAAAAGTTCTAAGAAACGAGAACGGAAAAACGAGAAAACTTGGAGGATTTTTTTTTTATAAAAAACGATTTTTAATGTTTAACATTTCAGAGCCGCTTTGAAATGACAGGCAGTGCTACCAACATTTCTGTAGCAAAAAAACGAAGACGAAAGTAATCGTCGTAAAAAAAAATACCAACATCTACAAGTTTCAGTAGAAAATAATTCCAAATAGAACCAGTTTTAAAAAATTACATTTTAAATAGTTTAGACATTAGATAAAGCTAGATGAGGAATATAAAAACGAAAAGTTCTAGGAAACGAGAACAGAAACGAGAAAAC
The DNA here is from genome assembly GCA_030157275.1 of Cynaeus angustus. Taxonomy (NCBI): domain Eukaryota; kingdom Metazoa; phylum Arthropoda; class Insecta; order Coleoptera; family Tenebrionidae; genus Cynaeus; species Cynaeus angustus. Next base: position 14,640,633 of record CM058065.1, read on the forward strand.
TTGGAAGAATTTTTTTTTTATAAAAAACGATTTTTAATGTTTAACATTTCAGAGCCGCTTTGAAATGACAGGCAGTGCTACCAACATTTCCGTAGCAAAAAAACGAAGACGATAGTAATCGTCGTAAAAAAGAAATATTACCAACATCTACAAGTTTCAGTAGAAAAGAATTCCAAATAGAACCAGTTCTAAAAAATTACATTTTAGATAGTTTAGACAGTGGATAAAGCTAGATGAGGAATATAACAAACGAAAAGTTCTAAGAATCGAAAACGGAAGAACGAGAAAACTTGGAGAAAATTTATTTTTTTTTATAAAAAACGATTTTTAATGTTTAACATTTCAGAGCCGCTTTGAAATGACAGGCAGTGCTACCAACATTTCCGTAGCAAAAAAACGAAGACGATAGTAATCGTCGTAAAAAAGAAATATTACCAACATCTACAAGTTTCAGTAGAAAAGAATTCCAAATAGAACCAGTTCTAAAAAATTACATTTTAGATAGTTTAGACAGTGGATAAAGCTAGATGAGGAATATAACAAACGAAAAGTTCTAAGAAACGAGAACGGGAAAACGAGAAAACTTGGAGGAATTTTTTTTATATAAAAAACGATTTTTAATGTTTAACATTTCAGAGCCGCTTTGAAATGACAGGCAGTGCTACCAACATTTCCGTAGCAAAAAAACGAAGACGATAGTAATCGTAGTAAAAAAGAAATATTATCAACATCTACAAGTTTCAGTAGAAAAGAATTCCAAATAGAACCAGTTCTAAAAAATTACATTTTAAGTAGTTTAGACATTAGATAAAGCTAGATGAGAAATATAACAAACGAAAAGTTCTAGGAAACGAGAACAGAAACGAGAAAACTTAGAAGAATTTTTTTTTTTATAAAAAACGATTTTTAATGTTTAACATTTCAGAGCCGCTTTGAAATGACAGGCAGTGCTACCAACATTTCCGTAGCATAAAAACGAAGACGATAGTAATCGTCGTAAAAAAGAAATATTACCAACATCTACAAGTTTCAGTAGAAAAGAATTCCAAATAGAACCAGTTCTAAAGAATAGCATTTTAAATAGTTTAGACATTCGATAAAGCTAGGTGAGGAATATAACAAACGAAAAGGTTTAAGAAACGAGAACGGAAAAACGAGAAAACTTGGAATTTTTTTTTTTTATAAAAAACGATTTTTAATGTTTAACATTTCAGAGCCGCTTTGAAATGACAGGCAGTGCTACCAACATTTCCGTAGCAAAAAAACGAAGACGATAGTAATCGTCGTAAAAAAGAAATATTACCAACATCTACAAGTTTCAGTAGAAAAGAATTCCAAATAGAACCAGTTCTAAAAAATTACATTTTAGATAGTTTAGACATTAGATAAAGCTAAATGAGGAATATAACAAACGAAAAGTTCTAAGAAACGAGAACGGAAAAATGAGAAAACTTGGAGGATTTTTTTTTTATAAAAAACGATTTTTAATGTTTAACATTTCAGAGCCGCTTTGAAATGACAGGCAGTGCTACCAACATTTCCGTATCAAAAAAACGAAGACGATAGTAATCGTCGTAAAAAAGAAATATTACCAACATCTACGAGTTTCAGTAGAAAAGAATTCCAAATAGAACCAGTTCTAAAAAATTACATTTTGGATAGTTTAGACAGTGGATAAAGCTAGATGAGGAATATAACGAACGAAAAGTTCTAAGAGACGAGAACGGAAAAACGAGAAAACTTGGAAATTTTTTTTTTTTATAAAAAACGATTTTTAATGTTTAACATTTCAGAGCCGCTTTGAAATGACAGACAGTGCTACCAACATTTCCGTAGTAAAATATAGTCTTTTATGTTTATCAGTGACTACTTTTTTAAATCGCGATCAGTTCAGTATCGATCCGATCACATGGGGTCTATCGTGGGGTGTGTATAATTCCTGATCTAAATTCAGGAATCGTTTTTGTTGAGGCCAGTAATGACGGATAAATGCCATTTTATTATAGGCCTGAGGCTTTTTTCCATAAATGACCACGCTAAAGCTCAACCGTCCGTAATAATACCCCAAAAAAGTCTCCACGAACCTAAAAAATTCGTCCTGCGTCACATTCACCCCCAACCCCCTTTTGTCGCAGGTGTTGGATGCGATCCAGAGTGCTATGAAACACCTAACCATCGATTTATCGGTGACATTTTCGTCGGAAACGTGGCCATCTGTGACACAATTCCGCCGGTTTTTCTCTTTGCGTAATTCGATTGTGAGGGGGTCGCAAACGAATTTCCAACGTCTTCATCTGAAAGTTTCGTTTGCACAGTCATGGCCCACTTGACCGGATGATATTCGAGATGCGGGCTTTCAGGAGCATAGGGGCTGAGCGAAATTAAAAGAGAATTTAAAGATTGACCTGTTTTGAGAGCGATAAAATTCGAAAAACGCGTATTTATGGCGGTGGAGTTTTTTTCTTTGGAATTGTTTATGTGGCATGGTATATCTTGATTTCGCGGAAAGCTCAGTTATGTGGCTACCGTTTGAATTCTTCGACTAATTCTCTCTTTCCTATTCAATCAAAGAAAAACAAATAGCGAGGCGAACGGCCAGAGCCGGTTTTACTATTATGTGACAGCGGTTCTGGCACTAATCCGCATAAATCTCCATCGGAAATAATGTTAATAAGAACCGAAAAGTGGCCGCGGGCATTTGCGGGATGTTTGAACTGTCACGTGATACATCTGCCATATTGATAATTGTGCACACATGCTTCTCATAAACTTACTTCTTAGCCAACTTCCTCAAAATACCGTTTTATTTGTAAATATTTTGAGAGCCTCTGGTTTTTCCCGATGTAATTTTTAGCCAGTTTTAGATTCTTCAATATTTCGCCAATGTCTAATTATCTTTAGAATCTAAACATTTTTTTAAATACTTGGGATCTTTTGTTTTTTGTTTTTCTGAAAAATCTTTGTATCGTTCTAATTTTTTATGTGGCAAAGTAATTCTAATCAATAAAAAAATGATAAAAATCGAATTAGCCATTGCCACCAAATTAAAAATTTTACAAATAAAATTATTGTAGCAAAATTTACATGCTTAACAAAAAATTTCTAAATATTTTAAAATGGCAATACTGTACAGTGCTAAAAAAAAATTGAAATTTGCGAAATTTGAAAAAAGTCTAAAAATTTTTAAATTAAAATTTATTCAAAATTTAATTTAATTTTAAAAAGTTATCCTAGAATTTTAAAAGTTTTTGTAAAAATTATTAAAGATTTAACCTTTTTTTAACTCTTACATTTTGTATTTAAATAAATTTGAATACCAATTAAAAATATGTGCTGGTTTTAAAAACAGGTGGTTTGAATTGCACGCATTTTAGAAATTTTGGTTATTTTTCACACTTTTGTTTTATACACCAAATATTAAAATCAGATTTTTAAAAATTTTGGGCCCAAATTAAAAAATAATGAGATATTTTTAAATTACCAAAATTTTTACGGTTTTTGAGAATTTAATCTGCCTGTTTTGTTTGTTTTTATAAGGTTGCTTGAATTTTTTTGATTTTTAGAATATTTAGACTTAAAAAATACTAGACAAGCAATATAAATTTTTTTTAGAATTTGTTTTCTAAAAGTAAAAATTTTCAAATCAAATTTTTGCATTCTAGTGTCTCTTATTTCTAATCGTGATCGATGAAGTGTTTAAATTTTTGATACTTTCTTATTTCTTTAGCTTTTTCACACTTTGTACAGACTCCCGTCGACAAAAAAATTACAATTATTATTTTTACTTATATTAGCTTGGTTTATTTTTTACTTGATAAATCTTGTGTTTTTATATATTCAATTTTTTGTTTATTTTTCACACATCTCTTAGTAACAGGATTACTTTTCCAATAGTCCTATCTTTTAAGTGTCCTAATGTCGACGTCACTATCCGCTAAAATTGTGGCAGACGTCCTCTGAAAGGAGTGTCTCGTGAAGTGGTCAATATCAAGTAGCTTGCAATTTTTCTCGAAATTTACCTAAATATGTTGATTTCTACAAGATTGCAGGTGTATTTATCGTTATTATAATAAAAAAAAAAATAATTGAATTTCAACATGTTTTGGTCGCAAATTCATATATTGTTTAATCAGTTTAATGTTATCAATTCATCCAGTTTCATTTACAATGGTAAAGTTTCTTGGTCGATGTGTTTTGGTGTTCTTAGTGTAAACAACTAAAACCAATAAAAAGATAAAAATTAGAAATAAGATAAAAAAATATTTTAACAATTGAATGTAATGTTTTGTTTTCATTATTAAATGCGGGATTATGACAGTCATAAAATTATCGAATATATTTTTTTTATTAACGCTATAATCCTTCTCATTATAAACTAGTATCATAATATACCATTATACAACTATAAAATATATAACAACAAATTTTAAAATTAATTTAGAAATTTTTGGAAATTTAGAAAAACTCATATTTTAACAACTGTAGTTTTAGATTTTTCTCTTATGAGTTTTATACCACTATCAAATATAAATTGAAATTTTTGAGCATAATTAGAAAATTTTCAAATAACTTAGAAATTTTTTGGAATTAAAAAAACAGACCTTTTTCGAAAAAAATTTTTTAATTGATTTGTCACAGAATAAAACGATAGATTCGAATAAAATTTTTCAATTTTAGTTTTTAAAACTAATTTTTTTTAGCATCTGTAGATTTTGTTATTTCTAGTATGTCCATGTATCAAGATATCAAAAATTAAAATAGTTTAATAAAAATATGTCAGTATGAAAGTCAGACATTTTGAAAGCGGCTGTTTTTCTCTAATATAACTTTTGCCTAAAAATTTTATGGTACAAAGATTTTAAATTTAATTTAATTTTAAATTAAAAATATCTAATATGTAGAAAACTGTAAAATATCACCTTGTTCAAGGAGCTGGAAAAACTAAATAATATACCGAACAACTTGAGATTTGTAAGAGGATATTCAAAAATTTAATCAAGAAGAACAAATTAATTAAGACAGTCAAGAGAGGTGAATAGATTGAAGGGGTTAAAAGATTGTGAAAAATACAAAACAATTAATATTTTAATAAACTAAAATCTAATACATTAAATGGGTGCAGTTCCTATTCGATTTTTTTTCTATGTTGAATTCCAAAGGTTTTTATAAGTTGTCAAAATTTATTAGGATTTTAGGATATTAGGCTCACCGTGTGCTGGTCGAAATTTACAAATTCTAATTAAAAATTGAAAAATGAATTGAAAATCTGAAAAATATATGGAACACTTAAAAAATGCAAGAATTTAAAAAAAGTTGAATGCACAAAGTCAAAATGCTACTTGCTACAGAAAAGAAAAATAGTTTAAAAACAAATTTTAGAGATGAAAAATTGAAAAAAACAAATTTAAAGACCAACTAAAATTACGAAATTTTCAAAAAACTGGTAAACATAATTTTTTTTATTTGCAAGAGTCTACAAAAATTTTAAAATATCTCAGGTATGAAGAATCTATAAAATTTGAGGAATTCAAAGAGTGGAAATAGATATATAAAATATTGAAACAGCTGAAATACAAAAAAAAAATTCAAAATTTTGATAAAACTTAAAAAATTAAACAATATGAAAATCATAAAGATAAGTAAATCAATTTTAAATTAATAATTTTAATCACAAAGATTTTATTATGTTTAAAAAATACAAGTTTTCATAAAGCCTAAAAAGTCATTTGAAAATCTAAAAAATTCAAAGAATATAAACAACAATAAAATCTAAAGTTAACAAAACTTTCAAAAGGTTTAAATATTACAAAAGATCTTAACACAAAAAAGTGAAATTAAATCATATTTAAAAAAAAAGTGAAAATTTTAAAAGAGTGACAAAAACTAATTTGGAAATAAATATTTTTTTATTATTAAAGGAATAAAAAAAATTCAAATTTTTTACTATCAAATGGTTGCAAGAAATCTAGAAAATTAGATCTGGAATATCAAATAGAGAAATTATAACGAATTATAACGATTATAACACGAATTAAAAACATTAGACGATAGTAGAGAATATAAAAAATCTAACACCTTAAAAGATACAAAAAAAACATAAAGTGACTTGGCAGTTTTAAAAGAAAAAAAAATGAAAATTTGAAAAAATTGAAGATTTAGAGCAATAAAAGAAATCTAAAATATTTTAAATCTAAATGGACAAAAAAGTGCAAAAAATGAAAAAATAATCAAGAGTCTAAAAATTCAAAAGCATTGACTATTTCTTTAAAAAAAATCAAATCGGAGAGTTCAAGAGCAACGTCGTATAAAATTATTCAAAGAATTTAAATAATTTAAAAAATACAACAATACAAATCAACGTAACCTAAAAAAAAATGAAAAGCTACTGGAAATCGTAAAATAATAAAAAATCTATAGAATTGCAATCATATAAAGAACATAAAATACATAAAAGTAATTGAAAAATCAAAATAAAAGACAAGAAATTTTAAAATTTTACAAAAAAGAATCTTTAAAATTTGATGAATTTGGGAGAACCAAAAAATTTCAAGCTTCCAGTAAAAGATTCAAAATTTTAATAAAACCTAAAAAAATAAACAATATGAAAATCATAAACATAAGTAAAATAATTTTAAATTAATAATTTTAATCACAAAGATTTTATTATATTTAAAAAATACAAGTTTTCATAAAGCCTAAAAAGTCATTCTAAAAAATTCAAAGAATATAAACAACAACAAAATCTAAAGTTAAAAAAACTTTCAAAAGGTTTAAATATTACAAAAGATATAAACACAAAAAAGGGAAATTAAATCATATTTAAAAAAAGTGAAAATTTTAAAAGAGTGACAAAAACTAAATTGAAAATAAATATTATTTTTATTATTAAAGGAATAAAAAAAATTCAAATTTTATACAATCAAATGGTTGCAAGAAATCTAGAAAACTAGGTCTGGAATATCAAATCGAGAAATTATAACGAATTATAACGATTATAACACGAATTAAAAACATTAGACGATAGTAGAGAATATCAAAAATTTAACATCTTAAAAAATACACAAAAAACATAAAATGACGGCAATTTTAAAAGACGAAAAAAGAAAAATTAAAAAAAAAATGAAGATGTAGAGCAATAAAAGAAATGTAAAATATTTTAAATCAAATTGGACAAAAAAGTGCAAAAAATGAAAAAAATAATCAAGAATCTAAAAATTCAAAAGCACTGACTATTTCTTTAAAAAAATCAAATAATTTAAAAAGAAATAAAATCCAAAGCGATCGGAGAGTTCAAGAGCAACGTCGTATACAAATTATTCAAAGAATTTAAATAAATTAAAAAATACAACAACCTAAAAAAAAACGAAAAGCCACTGGAAATCGTAAAATAATAAAAAATCTACAGAATTGCAAGCATATAAAGAACATAAAATACATAAAAGTAATTGAAAAATCAAAATAAAAGACAAGAAATTTTAAAATCTTACAAAAAAGAATCTTTAAAATTTGATGAATTTGGGAGAACCATAAAATTTCAAGCATCCAGTAAAAGATTCAAAATTTTAATAAAACCTAAAAAAATAAACAATATGAAAATCATAAACATAAGTAAAATAATTTTAAATTAATAATTTTAATCACAAAGATTTTATTATATTTAAAAAATACAAGTTTTCATAAAGCCTAAAAAGTCATTCTAAAAAATTCAAAGAATATAAACAACAACAAAATCTAAAGTTAACAAAACTTTCAAAAGGTTTAAATATTACAAAAGATATAAACACAAAAAAGAGAAATTAAATCATATTTAAAAAAAGTAAAAATTTTAAAAGAGTGACAAAAACTAATTTGAAAATAAATATTTTTTTTATTATTAAAGGAATAAAAAAAATTCAAATTTTATACAATCAAATGGTTGCAAGAAATCTAGAAAACTAGGTCTGGAATATCAAATCGAGAAATTATAACGAATTATAACGATTATAACACGAATTAAAAACATTAGACGATAGTAGAGAATATCAAAAATTTAACATCTTAAAAAATACAAAAAAAACATAAAATGACGGCAATTTTAAAAGACGAAAAAAGTGAAATTTAAAAAAAATTGAAAATTTAGAACAATAAAAAAAATCTAAAATATTTTAAATCTAAATGGACAAAAAAGTGCAAAAAATGAAAAAAAAACAAGAATCTAAAAATTCAAAAGCATTGACTATTTCTTTAAAAAAATCAAATAATTTAAAAAGAAATAAAATCCAAAGCGATCGGAGAGTTCAAGAGCAACGTCGTATACAAATTATCCAAAGAATTTAAATAGATTAAAAAATACAACAACCTAAAAAAAAACGAAAAGCTACTGGAAATCGTGAAATAATAAAAAATCTATAGAATTGCAAGCATGTAAAAAACATAAAATACATAAAAGTAATTGAAAAATCAAAATAAGAGACAAGAAATTTTAAAATCTTACAAAAAAGAATCTTGAAAATTCGATGAATTTGGGAGAATTAAAAAATTTCAAGGATCCAGTGTCGAAGAGTTCTTCAGAACAGTTCCAGGGCAATAGTCAGAACAGCTTTAATTGGTAAGACAGAGAGACAAAAATTGCTTTAGAAATCAAATATTTGTGATCATATTATACATGGAATTGAAAAGAGACTAAATGGACTATGTGAAAGTGAATTTGGAAACACAGCAAATACAAAACATTTAAACATATTTAAAAAAAAAAAACATCTGACGATAGTAGAGAATATCTAAAATATAACAGCATAGAAGATACCAAAAAAAACACAAAATCTTAATTAACTTGTCAATTTTAAAGGATGAAGGATTGAAGACTTGTGGCAAGTTCAAAGATTTCTGATTGATTTGTTATTGAATAAAATAAAATTTTTATTATAAAACAAACCAATTTTTAAAAATCTGTTAGACTTTGTTATTTATGCATCAAGAAATCAAAAATAAAAAAAAAATGTTTCCAAAAATATCTTGAAAAACAAAACAGATCTCAGTCTGAAAGTCTGAAACTTTGAAAGCGTCTGTTTTTATCTAATGCAACTTTTTCCCACTTTCTTTAAAAATTATCGCCAAAATCCTCGTCATATTTTCGGTCTCGCGGTCACAGACACTAAGTGAATTTCTTACAAGTCGAGTGTTCGAATGTGTCGCTTAATAAATTTTCACCCTGTTTAAATGTCCGGATCGAAATGTATGCCGTCGTTGAAAAACGTCGACAGATGGTGTTTTAAGAGCGCCCACAAAACCCAACGAAGCTCGAAAATGCCCTGTCGCATCATAATTTAACTGCGCCGTAAGTAAATTACAGCGCGAGACAAAGAGCATTTTTAGCTTTACATTGTTATGGACGTTTAGAAGATAGGGGTGTCGGAACAGACGACTTGCGGGGTTATGTTAAATGGGCCGATTTTAAAAGAATTTTAAAGCGTTTGGCGCTTATGGACCATTTGAGGTCATATACGGACACCCACAGTGTTCCGGATGCGTCATGATACTTCCGATTCTTGTACGGATGGAGAGGCGAGCGCCAAAAAGTTGCTTCATTACGTCGTAAATACTAGGAAGCGTATAAATACTGGCTCTTTAGTGTGGAAATAATGATTTCAAGTAAGCGAACGTAAATTAAATTAAGAACACATGTTTCTCAATCGTGTGGAAATTCATTTCCGGTTTTATCACTTTTTTCTTCTTCTTCTTCTTCTTCATTTTTCTTGATACTTCTTTCTCCTCTAAAAATGTGTGTTTTTCCTGTTTTTTTCTATTTCAGTTTTGCATTGTTTCCAAATTCACTTAATTCATTTAGTCTGTTTCGATTCGATGTATTATCACAAATATTTCATTTCTAAAGCAATTTTTTGTCATTTTTTATCTTACCAATTAAAGCTGTTCTGACTATTTTCCTGGAATTGTTCTGAAGAAGTCTTTGACACTAGCTGCTTTAATTTTTTTAGTTCTCATCGAATTTTCAAGATTCTTTTTTTTTAAATTTCTGGTCTTTTATTTTGATCTTCCAATTTTTTTTATGTATTTTATGTTTGTATTTTATGTTTTTTACATGTTTGCAATTCTATAGATTTTTGATTATTTCTAGATTTTCAGTAGCTTTTTGTTTTGTTAGATTACTTTGAATTTTATTGTTGTGTTTATTTAGTTTATTTGAATTTGTATACGATGCTGCTCTTGAACTCTCCGATTGCTTTGGATTTTTAAATTTTTTAAATTATCTAATTTTTTTAAATAAATAGTCGATATTTTTTATTTTTTAAATTCTCGATTGTTTTTGCGTTCTGTCCACTTTTTTTGTTCTTTTAGAGTTAAAATATTTTAGATTCTTTTATTGTTCTACATTTCTATTTTTCTCTAATCTTCAATTATTTTCTTACTTTAAAATTGTCAAGTCATTTAACACTTTGTGTTTTATTTGTATCTTGTAAGCTGTTAGATTTTTGATATCGTCTCCTATCGTCAGAAGTTTTTAATTTGTTTTTTTAAATATGTTTAAACGTTTTGTATTTGTTATAATTTCTCGATTCGATATCCCAGATCTAGTTTTTTAGATTTCTTGCAAATTAATCAAAAATTTTTAAGCTTGTAAGTCAGTTGAAACTATGTATTTATTTCAAAAAAATTCGGTTTTTTGAAATTCCAAAAATTTTTTTAAATTAATTGAAAATTTTCTAATTATGCTCAAAACTTTCAATGTATATTTCTTAGTGGTATAGACCTCATAAAAGAATATAGAAAAATCTAAACCTCTACAATTGCAAAAATTTCTTAATTAATATTAAAATTTTTTGTTTATATTTTATAGTTGTATAATAGTAAATTATGATATTAGTTTATAATGAAAAGAATTATAGCACTAATAAAAGTTTAGCGCGTGAGCGTAGCAAAACCCATAATTTTATGAGTGCCATAATCTCGCATTATTATTATTAATAACATACGCTAATTTGTAGTCAAACTCATGAAAATAAAACATTAGTTGAATTGTTTAAATTTTATTTTTATCTATTTTTTTTATTATTATCTTTTGTATCCGTTTATTTTTTCACATCAGGAACACCAAAACAGATTGATCAAGAACTTTCACCATTGCAAATGAAACTGGATAAGTTGATAACATTAAACCGATTAAACAGTATAGGAATTTGCCGCAAGAACATGTTAAAATTCTAAAGTTTTTTTAGGATTATAATAACGTTAAGTGCACCTGCAATCTTGTAGAAATTAACTGATTTGACAAATTCCGAGTGAAACTGCAAGCTACTTGAAGCTGACCAGTTCACAGGGCACTCCTTTCGGAGGAGGTCTGCCACAATTTTGGCGGATAGTGACGTCGACATTAGGACACTTAAATGACAAGGCTATTAGAAAAGTAATCTTGTTACAAAGGAATATGTGAAAAATAAACAAAAAAATCAATATATAAAAATACGAGCTTTATTGAACTCTCCGATTGCTTTGGACTTTTAAATTTTCTAAATTCGCTGATTTTTTAAAATAAATAGTCAATATTTTTTAACTTTTACATCCTTGATTGTTTTTGCGTTTTTTACACTTTTTGTCCTTTTGGAGTTAAAATATTTTAGATTTCTTTTATTGTTCTAAATTTTCATTTTTTTCAAATCTTCGTTTTTTTTCTTCCTTTTAAATTGCAAAGTCATTTAACACTTTGTTTTTTTTTGTATCTTCTAAGCTGTTAGATTTTTGATATCCTCTCCTATCGTCAGATGTTTTAAAATCGTTTTTTTTTTTAAATTATGTTTAAACGTTTTGTATTTGTTACAATTTCTCGATTCGATATTCTAGATCTAGTTTTTTAAATTTCCTGCAACCTTTTAATAGTATAAAATTTAAATTTTATTCATTCCTTTAATAATAAAAAAAATATTTATTTCCATATTATAATAGTTTTGTCACCTTTTAAATTTTTCACATTTTTTAAATACGATTTAGTTGGTCTTCTTTGTGTTTGGATCTTTTGTAATATTTAAACCTTTTGAAAGTTTAGATTTTGCTGTTGTTTATATTCTTTCAAATTTTTTAGTTTTTTTTCTAGTTTAGATATTTTTACTTTTTAGGCTTTATGGAAACTTCTTGGTTATTGTACTTTTTTTTAATATGAAAAAATCTTTGTATCTTTATGATTTTCATATTGTTTAATTTTGTAAGTTTCATTAAAATTTAGAATCTTTTGTGTTTTTTTTTTATATTTCAGCTGTTTGAATATTTGTACAATACCTGGGATATTTTAAAATTTTTGTAGACTCTTGCAAATTAGAAAATTTTATGTTTGCTAGTTTTTTGAAGATTTTGAAATTTTAGTTGTTTCTTTAATTTATTTTTTTCTAAAATTTCTAGAATCTGCCGTGTTTTTAAACTGTTTTAATTTTTTTTCTGTAGCAAGTAGTATTTTGATTTTGTGTATTCAAGTTTTTTCAAAGTTCTTGCATTTTTCAAGTGCTTCATATATTTTTCAATTTTTTAATTTATTTTTCAATGTTTAATAAAAATTTGTAAATTTAGACTGTTAGCCTAAAATCCTTAAACTTGATCAATTTTGACAACTTATAGGAACCTTTGAGATTCAACACACAAAAAAATAGAATAAGCAAGAAATCGAGGAATTGTACCCATTTAACGCATTAGATTTTAGTTTATTCTGTGTATCTTTTTGATTTTTACAGTACTGATATTTGAGTTTTTCAAGTTTTTAAAAATGATAATAGTTTTGTATTTTTCACAATCTTTTAAACCCTTGAATATATTCAGCTTTCTTAACTTAAATTTAAAATCTTTGTATCATAGAATTTTTCGAATTTTTATACTCATTTAATGTATTAACTATATTTTTTTGTTTTATTACAATTTATAATCTTTCTTCTATTTTTTTTTTACATTTTTTTTGTGCGTTCATGTTTTTTTAAATTCTTGCATTGCTTTTAAAGTGTCTAGCACACAGTCAGCCTAAAATCCTAAATACCTTATAAATTTTGACAATTTAGTACAAATCTTAGAAATTCAACAAAAAAATGGATTATTTTGTATATCTTCTTAATATTCATACTATTTATATTTGAACTTTTCATATATTTTTTAAATTTTAAATGTGTTGTATTTTTCACAACATTTTAACAATTTAGATCATTTAAGCCCCTTGACTCGTCTCTTGGGTGTCTTCAATTAACAGTTAAACAATTAACAATTAGCATTAAATTAACAATTAAAATCGATAGGTCTTAAAACTTAAAGCTTATAACCAACAAACCTAAAATTTTAAAAATATGATAAGTTAGAAACTGGTCATAAAAAATTACAACAAAAAATTTACGAGCTGAGAAATTATAAAAAACAAACTATAGAACCTAAAAAATTGAAAAACTTAAAGCTTTATAACATGAGAATCTAACGATCCTCAAAATTGCAAAATTTGAGAATTAAATACGAATACGAAAAAATTAAATTCTGTATACCTTAAAAAGGAGAAATAAATAAAATTGTAAACTTAAATATAATTTACCTATTAACCTAATGTCTACAAAAAAAGGTGAAAATATTACTTCATAAATAACTAAATAAATCCTCATTCTAAAATACCAAAAATCTTAGGACACAGAAATGGTTCTAAAATAGTAAAATCCTGAGAAAATATGGAAATCTGAAAACCTAAAATTTTAGAATATACCGCTTCATAATCTTCCAGTCTTGTCATTTGTGTAATAAGAGTAGAATTTTATATAATAATAATTTTAGGATGTAAGAATGGAAACATTCCAGAAACTTGTAAAATTACGAAGGAAGTATAATTTCTAAAATTTTTAAATTTCAAAGTAAAGTTTGTTAGAATCGCAAGTTGTGTTCTTCTAGTTTCTGAGAATAGAAATCCGAGCTAGAAAAAGCACATCTGAAAAGGAAATTAGACATAAGAAAATATTTATAAATTAAATAGATTGATTTTTCTAGCTTAGAGAACGTTGAGTTTAGTATAGATCATTATTTGTTTTGTTTTAAAGATCATCGCCAACTAAATGCACGTGATATTGCCTTTTGTGTTCTCCAGAAATAATCCGTTAGATCCTAACAGCGCCACTGATTTATGGACCATACTCAACACCCCAGGGACTTAACATTCTCCCTGACCGCAACATATCATAGCGATATCAAATCTGGATTATTTCCCGGATTTCTTATGAACAGCCTGCCTGTGGGATTCACTCCAGATATAAATTGCATTAAAATATGCTTCCGATCTTAAACCGGTCAAACCGAGGGGAACACAAGCCCCGGAGTGAAATAAAACGCAAAACGATCCCGACCACTAAAAAAGCGAGCAGCATTTACAGTTTCCATATTAAATTCTCCACCGATTTTGTTTGTCTTCTCAAAATTCGGAACGGTTGTCATCAAAGCTATGATATAGTGCGTTTAAAACCGAGGCAGGTACAGCAGTCTTCTCGTAGATCTCGTTATCGATAAAATCGAAGATTGATGGGTGGTAAGATAGCCCCGGCGGTCCGGTGACAAGTGTAGAATGGTCACCCGTCGTTAGCCCCCGTAGAGAGGGTACCTTCTCGCTTGCATAAATTCCGTTGATGATTTTTAATGAGCCGGTCCTGTATTGACACGAGTGCGGTACAAAATGCAGGTGTATGGCGGTAGCCTTCGGGGGCAGTCGTTGCAGCGGACCTCTTCTTGTTTATGTGACAGGAGGTCTTTGAGCAGCCGACCGGCGATCTACGACTTCGGATATGTCGTATACCAATCAAAGAAGCAACAGTGCGGCCAGACCACCACTTTCTTCGTGGGCTCAACCACCAATCAATAAAAAATCGAAGTGGACAAAGTCGCCTCAATTAACTGGACAGTTGAATAACAACAAATCTTTGGATGATTGTGCCGTCATAATTTTTCTCCCGTTCTCTTATCACCCCCGATCCACCCCCTTTGTGCAAATCCCCAATTATACGTACTTGCGGCTGTATAAAACCGTTCGTTTTCTATTATCGGAACTTCGTATCAGCTCAGAGTCGTATCAGTGACCGTTCGACCCCAACGATTTTCCATAATCCGGGATTTGCTCAATAACAATTTGTCTATGGGGACTTGTGGATGTAATTGACGTTTTATCTTCCATCGCGACCTTATCGCCCTTTAATTTGGACGGTTTCGGATGTCGAACCGTCACTTAACACATCTTCGGATCGAATTACACTACGAAGATAAAAACCGAAATTATTTACGAGGCGAAAGGTCAACCTAAAAAAAAAACTAATCAGTGGCGTAGCTGCGATGCTTCCACTCTTCCGTCTCATTTTCCACGTAAAACCGTAGGAAGCCATAACTTTCATTTCGCGTCCAATTAAATTTCCATGGATTTTTGCGTGGACGCCACTGTGTGGGCTGGTCACTAACGTCTGCATTATTCATGTCCATTTTGGGTTAACCCAGCAGGAAATGGCCACACGCGTAATTACCAGGCCGGAAAATCTGCGCGCCAAAATTCAGGATGTTTGTGATGTTTTCCTGCATTAGAGGTCGATGTTATTGGCAGGTTCGAGAAATTTTTGGTATTTAGAAATTGTCAGGTGTCAGTGTTGCGAGAATTTTATAAATTATGATTATATTAAGTAGCGATGTTTGCTCGTAAAATTAAATAGCTGTAGTTTTTTTTACGAGGTTTGGGAATTTTGGAAGGTTGGAATTTTTTATGTCAATTATATTTTACACTTTTTTTTCGAAATATTTTGTTGGAGATTTATATTTTGACTAGAGTCATAAAATGAAAAGTTAGAGTCGACTCCTTGTAGAGAAGTGTTGCGAAAGTATAATAAATCATCTTTTTTTTATTTCTAAATTCTAGTTTTGGTAATAATTCTGTCAGTCCAAATTTTAAGGTTAATCATTGACACTAGAAAAATTATTTTTAAAATAGCTAATTAAAACTACAATCAGCTAAAGCAACCAATTAATTATTTTTTTTTGATTTTTTTTACAATCAGTTACGAATTTCAGTTGGGTTTTTAGGTTTTCTAAATTTTCTAGATTCTTTAGGATTTGGTTACATACTCATTTTTCTTATATTTAAAATTTTAAATAATCTACATTACAAAATTAACAAATATATAAAAATTAAGAGCACTTTACAGATTTTGGTCTTTGAGATATTGATATATTTAAAAAGTGCTGTCAGAATTTTTATGATTTTTGATATATAAAAACAAATATCAGACATAGTAACTTTACAGTTTCAGAAAATGTTAAATTTCTTGATTCTGTAGGTCTAAATCATACGATTTTTGTGTTTTTAAATTTCGAATAAGTCAGATACTTATAACTATTTCTTATCACAAGTTTAAAAAATATATAGAAACTCTAAATAATCCACTTATTCTTATTCTTAAAACTAAAGAATTAAGTACATTGAATTATACCTAAAAACCGTAGATTGAAAAGGTTTAGAAATTTAAGGTTCTAGAACAATTGGCAATATCAATGATTTAATAAAAGTACTATATACTAATTACCAAAACTCAAGAAAATTTACACACAAAAATTTTACCAACGCAAAATAGTTTTAAAAAGACTCAAAAACAGTAATGTTCAAGCAAATTTTCTAAATCTAGTTTAGATCTTTTAGATCTTTTAGATCCTTTAGATCCTTTAGATCCTTTAGATCCTTTAGATCCTTTAGATCCTTTAGATCCTTTAAATCCTTTAGATCCTTTAGATCCTTTAGATCCTTTAGATCCTTTAGATCCTTTAGATCCTTTAGATCCTTTAGATCCTTTAGATCCTTTAGATCATTTTGATCCCTTAGATCGTTCAAATCCTTCAGATCCTTCAGATCCTTTAGATCCTTTAGATGCTTTAGAATCTAGATTTTCTAAACTTTCTAAATTCTCTAGATTCTCTAGATTCTCTAGATTTTCTAGATTTTCTAAATTCTGTAGATCCTTTAAATTTTCTCAATGTTCTCTCGATTTTTTTTTACATTCTCTAGACTTTCTAGATTTTCTAGACTTTCCAAATGTTTTAGATATTTTAAATCCTTTAAATTCTATAGATTCCCTAAAACCTTTATATACACTAGATGTACTGGATTCTCTAAATTTTCTAGATTTTCTAAAATCTCTTGATTTTTTATATGCTCTATGTTTTTTACACACTCTAGATACTCTATTCTAGATTGTCTAGATTTTCTAGAATTTCTAAATTTTTTAAATTCTCTAGTTTCTCCAGATCCTTCAGATTTTCCATATTCTCCAGATTTTCCACATTTTTCAGATCCTCTAGATTCGCCAGATTCTCCAGTTTCTCCAAATTCTCCAAATTCTCTAAATTCTCCAAATTCTCAAGATTCTCTAAATTGTCTAAATTTTCTAAATATTTTAGATTTTCTAAATTTTGTAGATCCTTTGGATTTATTCTATATTATATAGATTCTTCAAACTTTTTAGACTCTCTAGATTTTCTAGATTTTTTACATTTTCTAAATGTTTTAGACTCTTCAAATTCTCTAAACACCTCTTAGAACCTTTAGATAATCTAGATGTACTAGATTCTCTAAATTTTCTAGAATTTCTAGAATCTCCAGATGCTCTAAATACTCCAAATTTTTAAGTATTCTATATTTTTTAAATACTCTATATATTCTATAATTTCTAGATACTCTAGATTCTTTAGATTCTCTAGATTTTCTGAAATCTCAAGATTTTTAAAATTTTCTAGATTCTTTGATTCTCTAGAATTTCTACATTCTTTAGATTCTTTAGATTCTCTAATTCACTAGATTTTCTAGATTCTCCGGATTCTCAAGATTCTCTTGATTTTCGAGATTCGAGATTTTTCAGATTTTCCAGAAGCTCTAGATTCTTTAGATTCTCCGGATTCCCCACATTGTCCAGATTCTCTAGATTCTCGAGATTCTTTAGATTTTCCAGATTCTCCAGATTTTTCACATTTTCCAGATTCCCTAGATTCGCCAGAATGTCCAAATTCTCCAAATTCTCTACATTTTCTAAATTCTCTAGATTCTCTACATTCTCTAAATTCTCAAGATTCTGTAAATTGTCTAAATTTTGTAGATATTTTAGATTCTCTAAATTTTGTACATCCTTTAGGTTTCTTCTCTATTATCTAGATTCTTTACATTTTTTAGACTCTAGATTTTCTAGATTTTCTACATTTTCTAGATGTTTAAAATTCACTAAATTTTCTAAATTCTATAGTTTTCGTAGAACCCCTAAATATTCTAGATGTACTAGATTTTCTAAGTTTTCTAGATTTTCTACAATTTCTAGATTTTCTAAATACTCTAAATTCTTTAAGTACTCTATACGTTTTAAATACTCTAGATACTCTATAATTTCTAGATTCTCTAGATTCTTTAATATCTCTAGATTTTCTAGATTCTCTAGGTTTTATAGATTCTTTAGATTGTCTACATTCTCTAGACTTTCTGGATTCTCTATTCATACTATTTATACTATTCATTTATATACTATTCATTTATACTATTCACACTACTTTTAAATTACTACAAATTCCCTACACTGATATTAGTCAAAAATATTTCTAACTGTATATTGTGTAATGTGGAGTAAGAAGCTTACTAATGGTCCCACTCGGTCTATAAGCAAGACTTGCAATAGCAAGACTTCTACACAACCTTAACGGCCTAGGACGCTAAAAATCTTTTTTGTTCTATCCATACTAATATAAATAAGTTTTTAGCAATGCGGTATGTAATAAAACAAAATATGTGAACAGACAAAAGAAATATATAAAATATTTTGAAACTGTTTTTAAAGCTCTTCAAAAAACAAACAAACTTCAAAAACAATTATTAAGATTTTTAAAACTGTGTGAATCTTTAAAAAATTCTAAAATAATGTTTTCTAAACTCTTCAGATTCCTTGCAGTTTTCCCATGCTTTGCATTTTTGAAATTTAGATTTTTTAGGTTCCTACACTTAAAATTATCCACAGTTTCAAAGATTTCAAGATTTTCTAGATTCACTATGTATTTTTATCTTTTGAATTTTATAGATTGTTTGAATTCTTAAAAGATTTTCGAAACTTTGTATTCTTGAACTTGAGCTTCAGAAATTAAAAGAGACTGCGAAAACTGGAAATGTAAAAATTTCGCAAACTAAAAATAGTATCTGAGAATCTCAGGTTAACCAAATTTGAAATAAAATTTGTAGATTTGAAAATTCTTCTCATTGGTCTCATTGAAAATTCTAAGACTTCAGATCTAAGAATTTAGAAACTACAATCTGGGAATATGTCGTATTAGCGTCCAAAGGTCTAAGAATGCTGGAAACAAGCTTCTTTAATATTGTTCCGTTCAAGACTTGATTTTAGAATCCAATATTTTAGGCTTGTAGAATTTTGATTCTTCGAAGACATAATTAAAAAATAATTGTCATAATTAAAAAAAAGATTATTAAAGTATTAATTGCAAGCAGCTTTATGACCTGGAAAAAAATACAAAAATGTAGACAATTTTATAATGCGGCTCTCAGACCCGAAATTTCCACCAGTAAAAAAACGAATCAGAATTTTATGGCCGTTAAAATTAAAAACACCACCAACAGATTTGTTTTGCGAGTAGTAAAAACTAATAAATTACACAAAAACGGCCCCTCAACCGACCCCTGAGGAGCACCGTGAATATGTTAAATCCCAAAACGTGTGATTTACAAACTGTGAAACATAAATACTCTTCCCAAACAAATTAAAACATTTTTCCTTATTCATTAGCATAAAATTAACTCCTGACAGCGATGTTCCCATAATGAGCGTATTCAATTTCACTTGAAGCCTCGTCGAAAAGCGATTTGTTTTTTCGAAAGGAAATACGATCTTCGATAGTGTCGGTGTGTGGCAAAATAAATCATAATTTCGATGTAGAACCATGATAAAGTGCCGAAATTTATCGTCTCGGAATTAATTATTTCATAATTTATTGTTTTTAATTTATTAATATTAATAATGCGACCATGAAGTGTCGTCATGTTCCCCCGAAATGATTTGTGCGACACAAGCCATGAAAAGGAGAAAATATGAGCGAAACGTCGGTGCCTTCGAAGTTAGACGAATTCATTAAAAAAACCATAACCGTCATTTTCCGGACCGATTTCCCCGTTTTACCGTTCCGATAATCATCGCCGAACAAATTAACTTCATCCTGTTTTCGGTCGCCCACGCCGAAAGAGATGGAACGAAAATGATGTCGTGAACGCGCTTTCAGGACCGAATTATTCACAATTAAACAAAGCGGCGCATTTTAATGTGACATGATAAGTGGCAGTTGTAGTGACTGTTAAATGCGTGCGTGGAGGTATAATGTAATAAAATAAAATGCGGGTGACAACGAAATTATTCCAATGAAAGACCGTCACTTTGCGCTTCGTCTAACAAGAATAAAAGCGCCGGAAAAAAAACCCAAAAAGGACCAGCTATTCTGTCACAATTACACCGTTTAAACATGTGTGCGAGGTTAAACACTGTGACGTTCGATCAAAAGTTTAGATAAAACAGGTGGGGGCGGTATTTTTGCGACCGCCGGTTTTCCACTGGCCAGAGCTAATCCGGGGAAATATCTGATAAAATACAAACATGCACAACGTGGGCTGTTTTCCGTGTTATTACACCTCTGACAGGCCGAGCGTAGATTGGATCTTTCATCGGAACTGCAGCGTCTACTGATTTTTCAGTTTTTCCCGCCGTATTAAATTTTACAAAAATTTTACGACGTTCTGACAGGTTTAATATTGTCGGTGTAGGTAATAAAAACCGCCGCTTTCTTGACTCTTTCATTTATGAAAACATTAAATTATAAATTTTCGGTATTTTCATGACCTGAACGCGCTATATCATAATGTCCTGAATTTAATTATATGGGCTTTGCGTATACCGCGCTGATCAACGCACGCCACTGACTTCGTTACAAGAGCAATCAAGTAATCGGTTAAACGGAACAGGAAGCAAACATTAGAATAATAGTTTACGACGCATAATTGTAGCAATTTAACATATGAATGGAGGTTGTGGATAGCAGGTGTGAAGCATGAGCTTTCGAATAAATTAGACCAGAGGGAAAATCATGTAGGTTCGATCAGAATCAATTTAATAGAGATGAAAACGGCAAAAAAGAAAGTTGTTTTTACTTTAATATCGATGAGCCAATTACAATTATCTGTTTGATTTGGAACTGTTACACATAAAGCTGGTGGCATTTGACGGATTTTTTTCATTTTTTAATTTTCGGTTTACAGTTTCAAAAATTCGTCAAATGCGGCATTTGCCAAAAACATCGTCATATTTATTACGTGCAAATGTAGAATTTCAAATTTTCAAAGCTTGTTCCTTAAATTTTAAAATTTTTGGTTTTGAGATTATAAGAAATTCAGGTTCTCAAAAGCTCACAACCTGAGTACCTAAAAAACATGAGAATTTAGAAATCTTCTTGAATCCTTAAAACTTGCAAATTTTAGAAATTTGAAATTTGATAAACAACAAACTTAAAGAAAGCTAAAAAAGCCTAAAATTTTGAAAACTTGATTATTTTTAAAAGATAGAACCCTAAGAAAACAAAATGTGAAAACCTGAAAAAGAAAAAGAAAAAAACATAAATAAAAGCTGTAGACTTTTCTTTATTAAAAATTTAAAATTTTTCTGAAACTTAAAATTTTTCTGAAATTGTCATATTTTATACAGTTTTTCCATACTTTACATTTTGTAGATTCTTCAGATTATTATTCTAGATGTTATCAATTCCTACTACTTTATTATTATTATTAATAGTATAATTATTATTTGAGTTTCAAAATATTTATATTTTTGTCATCAACTTGTGTTTGAAAAGTAAAACTTTGTTTTAAAAAACGCAAAAAAATACAATTTGAAAGCCTCAAAAGCCTGAAATTATCTAACTCCTACAATATTAGGTAATTTTTTTAAAATCTCAGTATTTAATGGTGCCAGGTTTTTAGGTTCAAAATTTCTAATGTTCAAGTAAATGAGATTTTTAAAATCCGAAATTTTCAAATTATTTTGTCCTCACAATTAGATTGTAGATATTTTGTGCCGATTAGGTGCTAGGTTTTCAGATTTTCAGCTTCTAAGGCTTCCAGGTTGTTTTATGTACAAATTTTTAGATCCTGCAACTTTCGGGTTCTTAAGTTGGCAGGTTCATGGTTTTAAAATTTTTAAAATGTTGATTTTTAGATTTTATTTGGCAGACTTACACGTTCTTAAATTTAGATATTAGAACCTGAATATCTAAAAATATAAGGATTTAGAAATCTTCTCGGAACCTTAAAACTTGCAAACGTAAGGAATTTGAAATTTGATAAACAACAAACTTAAGAAGGTCTAAAAAAAAGTCTCAAATTTTGAAAACTTGAATCGTTAAAAAAGTAACGATACGGTCTGAGAAATCTTATTTAACATTAATTAAAATTTCAAAATTCAAAGAATTAATATTTAAAAATTTTTAAAAGATAGAACCCTACAAAAACAAAATGTGAAAATCTGAAAAGAAAAATAAAGTAACATAAATATTTAAGAAAGCTGTAGGCTTCTCTATAATAAAAATTTAAAATTTTTCTGAAATTTAAAAGTTTTCTGAAATTGTCTTATTTTATACAATTTTTCCATACTTTGCATTTTGTAGATTCTTCAAATTTTCATTCTAGATATTATCAATTCCTTCTATTTTATTATTATTATCGGTATAATTATTCTTTGAGTTTCAAAATCTTTACACAAAAGAATGACATTTGAAAGCCTCAAAAGCCTGAAATTATCTGATTTTTACAATATTAGGTAAATTTTTAAAATTCTCAGTTTTTTAAGGCGTCAGGTTTCTAGGTTCTTATTTATTATTTCCGAATTTCTAAAATTCAAGTCAATGAGATTTTCTAAATCTGAAATGTTTCAAATTATTTTATTCTCACAATTGAATTGTAGATATTTGGGCCCATTAGGTGCCAGGTGTTCAGATTTTCAGTTTCTAAGCCTTCCAGGTTTTTTTTCGTACAAATTTTTAGATCCTCTGAATCCTTCGGGTTCTTAAGTTAGCAGGTTCATGGTTTTAGAATTTTTAAAATGTCGATTTTTGTTGATTTTTAGATTTTATTGGCCAAACATACACATTCTTAAATTTAGATATTAGAAATCTGAATACTTGAAATCATAAAAATTAAAAAATCTTCTTGGAACCTTAAAACTTGCAAATGTTAGAAATTTGAAATTTGATAAACAACAAACTTAAAGAAATCTAAAAAAAGCCTAAAATTTTGAACGCTTCAAAGGTTAAAAAAAAAGTAATGATACGGTCTGAAAAATCTTATTTAATATTAATTAAAATTTAAAAATTTATAGAACTAATATTTAAAAAAAAATTAAAAAGTAGAACCCTTAAAAAACACAATGTGAGAACCTGAGAACGGAAAACAAAGTAACATAGATATTTAAGAAAGCTGTAGACTTTTCGTTTTTAAATTTAAATTTTTTTTGAAATTTAAAAATTTTCTGAAATTGTAATATTTTATGCAGTTTTTCGATCTTTTGCATTTTGTAGATTCTTCAGGTTTTTATTCTAGATGTTATCAAATTTTACTACTTTATTATTATTATTAATAGTATAATTATTCTTTGAGTTTCAAAATCTTTATATTATTATCATCAACTTGTGTTTGAAAAGTAAAAATTTATCTTGAAAAACGAAAAAAAATGCCTCAAAAGCCTGAAATTATCTGATTCTTACAATATTAGGAAAATTTTTAAAATTCTCCGTTTTTTAAGGCGTCAGGTTTCTAGGTTCTTAGTTATTATTTCCGAATTTCTAAAATTCAAGTCAATAAGATTTTCTAAACCCGAAATTTTTAAATTATTTTATCCTCACAATTGAATTGTAGATATTTAGGCCGATTATGTGCCAGATTTCCAGATTTTCAGTTTCTAAGGCTTCCAGGTTTTTTTTAAACAAATTTTTAGAATCTGTGGTTTCGGGTATTTAAGTTGAACCTGCCCATAGTTTTAGAATTTTTAAAATGTTGATTTTTCCTGATTTTTAGATTTTACTAGCCAGAGTTACACATTTTTAAATTTAGATATTAGAACCTGAATACCTAAAAACCTAAAAATTTAAAAATTTATTTAGAATTTTAAAGCTTGCTTTGGAATTTGAAATTTGATAAACAACAAACTTAAAAAGGTCTAAAAAAGCCTAAAATATTGATAACCTGAGACTTTAAAAAAAAGTTAAGCATTCAGAAATTTGAAAATTAAGAAAGCTTCTGAAACTTAAAAATTAGAAATTTAAGAAGTTAATAACATGTAAATCTGAGATCTTAAGATCTTGGTAACGATACGATCTGAGCCATTAATCAAAACTTAAGAGTTTAAAGACTAAATATTTAAAAAAAAAAATTATAGCCTCAGAAATTCAAAATGTGCGAACTAAAGAGAAAAAAAAGTAATATTAAATTTTTAACAAAGCTATAGATTTTACTTTTTAAATTTTTCTAGAATTGTCATATTCTGTGCAGTTTTTTCATGCTTCTCATTTTGTAGATTTTTAATTTTTTTTATGATTTTGAAATTAGATTATTTAGGTTCTTACACTTACTATTACCTACAGTTTGAAAAATTTCTAGGTCTTCTAGATTTACGATATCTTTAAATTTTTTAGTTCTTTGATTCTATCGGTTTCTTTAGATTGTTTAGATGTTTCACATTTTTTGAATTCTTTACATAGTTTGTTTTTTTTATTATTATTTTTTTAAATTTATTGGATGTTATCAATTTCTATGACTTTATTATTATTCTTAGTATATAAAATCTTGATCTTTTCTTTTTCTTCAACTTGTGCTTGAGAAGTTAACAATTATTTTGAAAAACGCGAAAAAATTGACGTTTGAAAGCCTCAATAGTCTGAAAACCGAAATCTAATTCTTGGTATAGACGATGTGATTTGCTATTACTGATTTCTTTAAAAATCTGAGACTGCAAAAACTGAAAATGTAAAAATTTAGCACCGTCAAAAATAGTATCTAAGAATCTAAGGTTAAACAAATTTGTCATGAGATTTGTAGATTTAATAATTCTTCTCAAAACGTCTCAATAATAAAAATTTAGCTAATTTTAAAATTATCTGATTTTTACAATATTAGGTAAAGTTTTAAAACTCGCAGTCTTTTAATGTGCTAGGTTTTTAGGTTCTTATATTAAAAGGTTCAAATCCCTAAGGTTCCAGTAACTGAGATTTTCAAAATCCGAAATCATTTTTGCTCACAATAAGATTGTAGATATTTGGAGCCCACTAGGTGCCAGATTTTCAAAATTATATTTTCTAAGACCTCCAGGTTGTTCTTTGTACAGGTTTTCATATCCTCCAACTTTCAGGATTTTCAGTTGTCAGGTTCATAGTTTTTAAGATTTTTAAAATATTGATTTAGACTTTAGATTTAAGAATTTAGAAATTACAATCTGGAAATATGTCGTACGAGCTTCTACAAAGTCTCAAATTTTTGGAAATAAACTTTTTAGTTAGCTCTCGGTTGTTTTTATTTTCCTACATTCTGAAATTATGTGGTTTCTACAATATGAGATAAAGTTTCAAAAATCTCAATTTTTAATCTTTCAGCTTCTTAGTTTCTTAGGTTAAAAGTGCCAAATTTGTAAAATTTTCAAATTATTTTATCCTCACAATTAAATTGTAGATATTTTGCGCCTACTACGTGCCTGGTTTTCAAATTTTCAGTTTCTAAGACTTCCAGGTTGTTGTTTGTACAGATTTTTAGATCTTTCGAGTTCTTAAATTATCAGGTTCATAGGTTTTAGAATTTTTAAGATATTGATTTTTTGATTATATTAGCAAGTCTTATACGTTCTTAATTTTAGATATTAGAACCTAAATACCTAAAAACTGAAAAATTTATAAATCCTTTTAGAACCTTAAGCCTTGCCAAGGCTAGGCATTTGAAATTTGAACACAAAACTTAAAAAGATCAAAAAAAGCTAAAAAAGCTAAAATATTAAAAACTTGAAAAATTGTTAAGAAATAAATCTAATATCGTAGGATCTTGGTTTGAGAAACCTTATTAACTTCAATTTAAACTTCAGAATTTAAGAAAATGAAAGAAAAAAGAACTCCGAGAACTTAATAGTTAAAAAAATTTGAAGCATAGACGTTTAAGAAATTTAAAATGTGAAAATCTGAAAAAGAGATATAAACTTGACTGTTCCAAAAAAAACATTTAAAAAATTTGAACTAGCTGATAGCTTGGAAACATGAGATTCCAATATACTTCAGAAATTAAGAAATGAAGAATATTATAACTTAGGAGATATAATAATATAAAATAAAGCAATATTATATAATATATTCTCAAAATATTTCAAAAACTAAAGCATCTGAAAATCTAACAGGCTAAAAACCTGAAAACTTGAGAAATTAAAATTTAAAATCTTTGGGAAGCTCGTCAACTCAAAATTTGGCAACCTACAAATGAGAATCACAAAGCTTTGGAACGAAGAGGCTTAAAAAATCCTAAAAAAGTAAAGATCAAGCAGCATTAAAACTCGAAAATTAAAGTCTGAGAGCCTGAAAAATTAAAATAGAAGGTATAACACCATAATTTCAGTTTTTCTACTTCGGGTTGCTAATTGACTCATTAAAACACCCAAATTGAGTGCTCTTATGAGCCAAACAAGTTTCATAATAGAATTGGTAAAATTTTTGTTACAAGGTTGGTAGACGTGACGTCACTTGCAAATCTTGCAATGCAGGTAATGTCAATAAATTAAATTAAATGTCAGAAAAATGCGACAAACGCCACAGGTTGTCATGGCAACCTGATGATACCAACTGCGACAAAAGTTACTAGATTTTTGAGAATCATTATTTTTGTTAAAAAATGGAAAAAAAAGGCCAACGTAGAAAAAATTGTATAAAACACACGTTTCATAAATCGTTTTGGCGCACTCATTCCTTAGAAAACTCGTCTTTGACTCGTTTTCTAATTTTGGAATTCGGGCGTCAAATAACGTCTTATGAAACTTGTATTTTAATGTACTATTCAAGACTTTTAAATTTTTATTCAAAGCTGCTAAATTTTACATTTAGAAATAATTATATTTTATTTCTAAATATTTATATCATGGATTTCTAACTGTTTTGTCATTTGTTTTATTTTATTCCTAAATTTTTCTTTAATTTTACCATATCTAGGTTTTCCGCGGTCTGCCTTTTATCTCTTTTCTAAGTTTTTTATTTTATTTGTTTTATTTTTCTATCTGTATTATTCTGTCTTCTCTAGTCTATTAATTTTGCATGTACTTTTTTTATTTTTTTTTCTTATCTTTCATAAAGTAATTTTAGTTTTAAAATTTTTACTATTCTACTCACGCCTCCATTGGTGTACTTTCATTGTCAGTTTTAATATTTCTTTCATCCACACGTTCATTACTACACATCTACACATTTTTTTCATTGCTTGTTATTAAAACACGTCATCTGCGTACATCAACAATTTTTAGATTCGTATCACTGTCATGTTATTGTACTTACCATTGCACCCAGCATTTCCGTTCTTTGCCTGGTGCTTTTAATATCCTGTTTATTGCTACTGCAAACAGAAAAAACTAACACCTTAACATCAACATATTTGTTGCATTCTGCATTAATTTTTCGGAGAAACGTCAGTCTCTTTTTTTGTCTCATTTTTGACTACTTTTTTGTGAATTGCTTTTTTCCACTCGTGTCGTTTTTCATTATTTTTTCCTTAATCGTTCGTTCTTTTGTAACTGTCTATTGTCTGTTTAAATAAATAAATAATAAAACTCAAGATTTTTGTTGTGTTCCAGATTTGTATGTAGTATCTCAATTATCATTTTGTTTCTTAAACATGAGTTTTACTTCATTTCTTTTGCCTTTTTGTTCATTTTTAATATTTCTCTTATCTGTACATTTACCTTTAGCTTTTAATTCATATTTTTTTTTTTAATTTTTCATTGTCAGTTATTTTCACTATTGTCTGATTATCTTGCATTTTTATTTCTTAAGCGCCTCAGTTTTTTTGCTTTTGTTCATTTTTTGATTTTAGGAATTAACGTTAATGTTTCATTTGTTTAGGTACATTACAAAATCTTAAACTCTCAGGTTTAAAATTTTTAGACACAGAATTCTTATATATATTTTTTTTATTTCCAAAGCCTAGATTTCTGTCTTTTATTTTTCTCAATTTTAGGTTCTTACACTTGGTGTAGGTAAGGTGATGAAACACTTCCATGACGTTTCTAAAATTTTGACACTGTCGTCGTTAATGTGGAAAAACATGTTGAAAACTGTTGTATTTGTCATACCACAGTGTTGTCAGATTTGACGTTTTCGGCAACTTGGCGAGAAATGGAAATAATAAATTCTATTGACATTAGCTTTCACTGGTGTTTTTTTTTCCATTCTTTATCATTCGGTTCAAATTCGAAATTTTCTTTACAGTTTAATTCAGTTACTTTTTGTATTTTTGCAATCTGACATTCCACGTGGTGACGTCATGACAAGTGGCAGATGTTGGTTCTTTAAAGATTAATTTTTAAGTTTTTTATTCTAAATTCTTAAATCTTGTTATATATATATATATATATATACATATATATATATATATTTTCTTTTTCTTAATATATACATATTATATATTAAAAAAAATAAAATAAATAAAATTTTGACAAACAGTATCTAACAAGATTTAAGAATTTAGAATAAAAACCATATATATATATATATATATATATATTAAATTGATCTTTGAACTTTTCAGACTTAAGTTTTAAATCATTGTTTCTAAATTCTGAGATTTTATACAATACCTCGGACTTCAAATGTTTTAAATTTTATAATCTGAATTTGTATTGATTTATATTTCATAAATCCTTACACTTTTCTACGCATTTTAGATATATTAGATTTCTACGACCTCGTTGAGTAATTTTTTAGATTAGGTTTGTCTTAGTTTTTGTTGTTTTTTGCCCCCCTAATGTCAAACCACAAATTAAGATTCTCATTGACCTCCAGAACTAAAATTTTCATACATAAAAATTAGATTTGTTTTCTTATTGTAGTTTTTTTGTTTTTTCCATCAATTTTTTAAACGCTTAGATGTTTCAGTTGTTTTTTTTTTGGATTTTTTTTACTTTTTTGATTTTTTCCCATTTTCTTTAAATCATACTCATTCTCCAAATCTTTAAAATTTTTAGATTTTGTTTAAGATGTTTGGGTTTTTTGTAGTATCTCTTTAGTTTTTTCACTTGTTTCTTTCAACTTTTCAAGATCTTTTAAGAAACAATAAATTTCTATTCTTTTTTTTCCAAATTATCTGAAATTTTCAAATTTATTGTATTTATTTTTAATTTCTAAAATTTTACGCCCTCGTTTTAGAATTGTTTTTATTCTTTAAATTTCTATAATTTTGATTTTTTATTTTCTTAACATGTTTTTTTGATTATTTTCCAACGAATTAGAACTCTTTTAGTTTTTAATTGCTGTACATTTTTTTTTATTTATTAAATTATTTAATTCTCTATGCTTTCTAAAGTTTAACAATTTTCGATATTTAGATTCTTTGAATTTATTGTATTTTTTGGACTGTTTAGATTTTTAGTATTCGTTAAATTCTTCATATTAAAATATTTCACTATGCAATTTTTTTCAGTTTTCTTCGAATTTCGAGGCAATTTAAAATTTTTTGCATTTTCCAATTTTGAAAATTATGTCAGTCAAGAGAAGTTAAATTGCCAAAAACTAAAAAAATTAAACCGAAAATTAACATTATGAAATTTGAAAATTTTGAAAAATAATATCATCTATTTGTCAAAATAAGCCGTTCAAATTTTTTCAATAGCTACGTTCCATTAATTTCTTTATTTACCATTGACACATAATTTTAGAAATTTTTAAAACCTGTTAAGTTTATTAAAGATTTAAAAAAAAGTAAAGTTCTTATGACACTTTAAAATCAACTGTAAAAATTTTGATGATTTTTCGGTTTATAAACAATCTAATTTTATACAATTTTTATAAATTTAAGAAACAATTTTTTTTTGAAAATTTGTTTTTTTCGCTAAATAATTTTGTAATTTGGCACAGTAAATAAGTACGCCAAAAATAATTACTCTTTAGAATTTTGTTCCTACAGCGTTCAAAATAAAATCTAAACTTTGTTCATAATCCGTCACATTATGTCACGATTTGTTGTGTCATAAAGTCGTCATTACAATAAAATAGTACTCCTTAGGTAGAACCAAAATACCTATACTCTTATATCTCGGGTCAAAATCCAAAGGTTCGGGCAATTTTCTTTTTATTTTCCACAAAATCTGGCACATATCTCCCCGCAACAGCGTTATTTTTCCAACCGCTGTGTCGGCGCCACTATCCTCTAAAATTGTAGCAGACGTCCTGCGAAAAAAGTGCCTCGCCAACTGGTCAGCATTGAGTAGCTTCAAGTAGCTTGCAATATTTCTCGAGATTTGCCCAAATGTGTTGATTTCTATGAAATCGTCTTTATAATACAAAAAGAAATTTTAAATTTTAACATGTTTTGGTCGAAAACTTCTGCATTTTTTAATCAGTTTAATATAAAAAAAGTTCTTGGTCGATCTGTTTTAGCCGCTGACACGCGAATTTAGAAATTTTAAAACCTGTAAAGTTCATTAAAGATTTTAGAAAATTTTCAAGTTAAAATCCATTGTTGAAATTTTGAGAATTTTTGAATTCAAAAACAATTTAATTTTTTCTATTATATATATATATAAAAATAAATATATATATAATATAATAAATGTGATAATATATATATATATATATATCACATTTATCAGAAAAAAACATTTTTTGTCCAAAAATGATTTTTTCTGATAAACAAGTCAAAATTGACTAAAAAAAATAAAAATTTTGAAACTTGTCTGCTTGTCTCTACAATTTTGTAATTTGGCACAGTAAATAATTCCCCCAAAAATAATTACTCACTTAATTTTGTTTCTACGGCGTTCAAAATAAAATCTAAATTTCTGAATTTTGTCTACATATTCAAGATAAGAATCTCAGAGAGTGAAATTTGAGTTCTGGTCTAATACATAGAGTAATCACCAGTTAATAATCGAACCTTTGTTTGTGATTCCACATCGAGATCAAATTTCCTAAACTGCCCGCCATCCACATCAGCCATTCCAAATCTCACGATACATTAGCCGCCTCCAACTCCGAAGTTCCTCCACGGTTCCAACATTTCCATACGTCTAGAAAAACGCAAAAAATGGTCCATCTGTACTCAGCAGCATGATCCGTTTGATCGATGAGGGTGAAACAAACGACAGTCGGCGAATGTCGCTGGCAAGTGACCAACGTCCAAATACTGTAATTCCCTACATGATAGATACTGGGTCGGTTGCGGACGTCGTGCGCGTTTTCGAGGGTGGTTTTGAGCGATCAAGGGAGTGGTTCGAGGTGGACGATTGCAAAAGTCGCCTATTAGCTAGATGGACCGTAACCGTACGAATTGCAGAATTTCCAACATAAATTGAATTTTCACTAGACTGCATTCTGTTATAGACACTTATACTTTCCATCTTGATTTCTGACTTAATTAAAGCCGCTTCCGGGAGCGGCGAGAGCGAGTTTGTCGGTCGGGTCTATTTATCGGCTTAGATTTAAAATGAAAAATTCTGGTAATTGATAGGAGGATTTCGTGATCTATCAAAGTTCTTGAAACATATTTTCTTGTAGATTAACACTTGAACTGGCCATAAATAAGACAAAACCGCCGATAACGAAACCTAAAAGGCAACAACTTACAACTAATGTTACAAGGAACAAGCTAAGAAAATACGTTTGTTGAAAAAAGTACATTTTTATCGTTTTTCCTCTACTTCTACAGCTGATAAAGTGGCAGATGCTCGATTTGCCACCATCCTGGAAACACTTTGTATGAAAATGAAACGAAACAAGAACCATAAAAGCCTCTTCACGCTCCGACCTCCATAAAAAAATAATTAAAACCGAGTGTATATAATTACTCGCTTCACCTCTAGACACATGTAGATAAGTTTTTTACATATTTTCGAGCGATATTCTGTGTGTGCGTCGGACCAGAGTCAATTTCCTTGTGTACCAAAGTGTCGGACCAAAAGCAGATATCATCAACATCACGAATTGTGGCGGCGAGAAATTAAGTAAAAGAATTATGTTCCGTGCCAAGTCACACCATCTCGCATGTTTTACTCGACTTTTTTTTTGTTTGTTCTTTTGATACGTCAACGAGATTTGAATGGATATAACGAGGTGCTCGTCGTTACGACACGACGTGGGCGGAAGGAGTAAAACTGTGCAACCAACTTGTTTTCATCAATTAGAATATTGGAGAAAAATGGAAATAAGGCGAGGTTTCACCATCTGATAGAGGAAAGTTGCCAAGCTTGATTCGGACTGTGTTCTATGGATTTGAGTTGGAATTTGGCGGATTTTAGTCCAGCCGAAATAGACCAAAAAACTGGATAAACGCGTATTGAACTGAAAATTGGTACAGACTTCATACCACTACAAATACAATGTCAAAAGCCCCCATCGATCCAAATTGAGCTAAAAATGTTATTCAAGGTCAAAGTAGCAGTGCTACTTCCAATTTCCATGACGCTTTAAAAGAGTGATTTCTGCTGCTGCGTTTGCAAGTAGCGTTGCTGAAGTCCTCCTGAAGCAATGTCGAGTATACGTCGAAAAATTTTGTAGCTTTAAAAACTCTGCAATTTTCTGCGGTACTGCAGCAATGGTGTTGATCAGCTTGTCCTGTACATCTGTCATTACGGTAACCAATAAAAAACCTTGTATTTTCAATTCCTGAAGGCCTCAGGGAACAGTATTTTCTAAACATTCCTAATACATCTAGACCGTCAAAATTTCCACGTGTTATAGCGAATTTTTTTCTGGCATTTGACTTTGTGTGTGGAATTTCAATCAGAAAAAATGATTTCATATCTTTCACATATTTTATGTCCAGAAATGCTATCTCTTCTCGACGCAACCCTCCGCTAATTCCTACAAGCAACACCACCTAAAATGGATGAAGGTTTTAGCATATAGCACCAAATTTTGTGGTAAATTTTAGTTTTTTTGACGCAAAAATTTTTGAATATGAGTCAACTTTCAGGCTTTTTAGAATTTTGCAAAAAATGGTAAAGAGTGCGAATATTTAGGCTTTATAATTCTTCACTGCTAATAATTTTAATGCGTCAGTTTCAGATGAAAGTGATATCAAACGTAAAAAATAAAGAAATAAGATGGAAAACTTTTGAACCAAACAGTTTAAGCTGAAACTATTATTCTAAGCTAGAAAACTAAGAAATTTCGATTTATTCATTTATGACTTTGGAGATATGAGGTTTTCAAAAATGACAAAATCGCAGAATTAGTAGAATTTCTGATACGAGTTGCCAAACATCTTCAGGGAAACTTTTCTCTGAAGTGTGAATATTTTGAAAATTTTAGTTGAAGAAATTTGAAACAAACAATTTCATATTCTGATTTTTGGTAAGCATTTATGTATTTAAGCATAAAGTTTTTATAAACATGATTTCTAAAAAAAGTTCAAAAAGTAGCATATAATAGAACTTTTACCCATTTTTGTTTTTTTTACCTTTTTAAATTAAATTTTTGGACAATTCTTACTTGTCTTTTTTTGTAGATATTTGTTTTTAATTTTTTTTTAAGATGTTTTCTCAGTTTGTTTAAAACACTTTTCCTCAAAATTAGCGAACCTTTTTTTAATTCTTCAAAATTTTTGTACTTCTATGGTTATTTTAATTTTTTAAATTTTGTGTATAGCTTGAATTCTGGGGATTTTTTGGATGCTTTATATTCTTTTATTTATGCTAACTTTAACTAAAAATTATAAAAAATATATGCAATAAAGTCGTTAGGTTTTCATTTAAGTTATTTTGTTTGTCTGTCAAAATATATTTCAGGAACTAAACCTCGTTAAGAAATCATCTTCTTCACGGTTTTGTTACACAAATGGCTATTGTATTTTAAGTAAAAATTATTTTTTCTTGCATTAATATTTTTCTGTTCACTTTGATGATTTTTTTAAATTCTGAAAATCTGTACTAGTTTTTTAGAATTTTAAATGCTCAAAATAATTGCATTATTTAAGATCCTTAAGTTTCTCAAAATTTTTGATATTATCAAAATTTCTTAAATTTGTGCAATACCAAAATGTATGTTTTATGTATAAATGAATATGAAGAACATTTTTGATTTCTATGTTTTTCTGTAAATTATAATATTTGGGACAGTTTTCAAAATATTACACATTTTAGAAAAATTTTCTAATTTAAAAAAATACATCCAAAATAGACTAAAAATTTGAATTTGAATTTAATTAAAATATGCTAGCTTTAAGGTCTACCTTTTTTTGCAAAATTGCGTTTAAAAATTTTAAAAAAATCAAAAAACTAATAATAAATCTAAAAGATCCCAAGCATCTAAAGGACACAAGAAATTAAAAAAAAATAAAAAAATAAAAAAATTAAAAAAATTCGGAGAATTCTAAGCACTTAAGGAATCTAGAAAATACAAACATAAATAAGCCAAAAAATTAAAAATATATCAAAAAATATCAAAAATTTAATGAAATCAGAAAGTTTAAAAAATTTGAGAAATTAAAAAAATTTAAAAAGTCTAAACAATAGTCAAAATTTGATAACTCAAAAATTTAAAAAACTAAAAAAAAAATTGAAGAATCTAACGGATCTAACAGAGAATCAAAAAAATCCCGAAATTCTAAAATATACAAAGAATATTAAAAAAAAAAAATAAACCAAAAATTTTTCAAAAGTGCGAAATTCATAGAACTGAGAGAATTCAGAAATTGTACAATTTGATAACTCAAAAATTCAAAAAACTAAAAAAAAAATTGAAGAACCTAACGGATCTAACAAAGAATCAAAAAAATCCAGAAGTTCTAAAATATACAAAAAATATTAAAAAAAAATAAAAAAACGAAAAATTTTTCAAAAGTGCGAAATTCATAGAACTGAGAGAATTCAGAAATTGTACAAGATCATAACATCCAAAAACTCAAAAAATCTAAAAAAATTAAAGGACCAAAAAGGAAACAAGAAAATATACACTGACAAATTAACACAAAAGATCCAGAGAGAGCGAAAAATCCAAAAATTTCAGTGAACTCAAAAAATTCATAGAATGCAAAAAATCTAAGGAACTTCTAAGTTTTGATGTAATATACTTTGGGAACTAAACCTCAATTTCGTTTTTGTTTTTTCAAGAAATTATCTTCTTCAGGGTTTTGTTACAAAGATGGCTATTGTATTTTAAGTAAAAATTATTTTTTCTTACATTAATATTCTTCTCCTCATGATGACTTTTTAAAATTCTCTAGTTTTGTCTAATTTGTAAAATCTGTTAAATCTAAAAGTTAAAATTCTAAAAACTAGTTTTTTAGAATTTTAAATGCTCAAAATAATTGCATCATTTAAGAACCTTAAGTTTCTCAAAATTTTTGATATTATCAAAATTTCTTAAATTTGTGCAATTCCAAAATATATGTTTTATGTATAAATGAACATGAAGAAGATTTTTAATTTCTGTTTTTCTGTAAATTATAATATTTGGGACAGTTTTAAAAACCTTACACATCTTATAATATTTTTCTAATTTAAAGAAATACATCTAAAAAAAACTAAAATTTTGAATTTGAATCTAATTAAAATATGTTAGCTTTAATGTCTACCTTTTTTATAAAATTGCGTTTAAATATTAAAAAAAATCAAGAAAACTAATAAAAAATCCAAAAGATCCGAAGCATCCAAAGGACGTAAGAAATAAAAAAAAAATAAAAAAAAACAAAAAATTTAGGAGACTTTTAAGCACTTAAGGAATCTAGAACATACAAACATAACTAAGAAAAAAAATTAAAAATATATCAAAAAATATCAAAAGTCTAATAAAACCAGAGAGTTCTAAAAATTTAAGAAATTAAAAAAATTGAAAAAGTCTAAACAATAGTAAAAATTTGATAACTCAAAAATTCAAAAAACTAAAAAAAATTGAAGAATTTAACGGATCTAACAGAGAATCAAAAAAATCCAGAAATTCTAAAATATACAAAAAATATAAAAAAAATAAAAAAACGAAAATTTTTTCAAAAGTGCGAAATTCATAGAACTGAGAGAATTCAGAAATTGTACAAGACCATAACATCCAAAAACTCAAAAAATCTAAAAAAATTAAAGGACCAAAAAGGAAACGAGAAAATATACACTGACAAATTAACACAAAAGATCCAGAGAGAGCGAAAAATCCAAAAATTTCAGTGAACTCAAAAAATTCATAGAATGCAAAAAATCTAGGGAACTTCTAAGTTTTGATGTAATATACTTTGGGAACTAAACCTCAATTTCGTTTTTGTTTTTTCAAGAAATTATCTTCTTCAGGGTTTCGTTACAAAGATGGCTATTGTATTTTAAGTAAAAATTATTTTTTCTTACATTAATATTTTTCTGTTCACTTTGATGACTTTTTAAAGTTCTCTCGAGATTTGTCTAATTTTTAAAATCTGTAAAACCTGAAAATTAAAATTCTAAAAACTAGTTAATAATAATAATAATAATAATAATAATAATAATAATAATAATAATAATAATAATAATAATAATAATAATAATAATAATAATATCGTAGTGTGTGCAAAAAGTTGAGTTTCCTATTTCAAATAAAAAACTTAAGAGTAAAAGCGACTTTTTGTCCTTGCTCTAAAATTCCACTCTATATTTTCAATAAAAGTTAGAAATTGTGCAATTTTTCATAATAGTTTCTCAGTACATTTGTGGTGTTTCGTATTTCCAACAGCATAATGCTACTGCACACTTTTTGAAATAAATGAATATTTTACCATTCGATGATTGTGTAGACAAGATATATAGATTATAATTTGGGTCGTCGATTCTAGATAAAGAAATAATTCCACAGTCTTCCAAACGTTGCAATGAAGCAATCAAACCCAATACCACGCCTATCTATAAAAAAATTCACATTATCAATAATTGGCATATCGTTATAACTCGTTACGAGATAACATCTTTCTTATATGTAGTAACTCACAGTCGCTGTCCTCACTCGCTCTAACAATTTTCGCCTTTTTTCGATGGGGCAAGGCAACAGCTGCCAAAGCTAGCAGACATAAAATACACATAATAACGATAGTCCTGACAGAGTATTAGCTTTATTAAAACAAGCAAAGACTTCTACAGGCCAGTGAAGCAGAACATTATTTTATTGCATCCTCTTAGAGCGTGGCTGAGTGTGGTCCTTATTCTCCTTATGCATATATCCAGGGTTTCAGGCTCATCGTTACACGCAATTTAACATATGATAAACTGCTTGTGACATAACAATACTATGTATCGCCGAATGCAGCACGAAGAGAAAGGGCGCAGGAGGGGCTGGTATTTCGACGCCGATTGGAAAAATGCATCAGCATTAATAATCATGATCATGAGTGAAGAGTATTTACGTTAATATCGTACGTATGCAGCTAACATGGATTTTTCGTTTTCTCTACAAATTTTGAACGGTCGGTGAATACTATGAATCGATGATTTAAAAATTACAGAGTGCGGAAAATATTGTACAAATATTCATTAATTAAACAAAAAATTGATGATTACTGTGAAAGCTGAACGATTAGAAAAAGAAAACGTTCCAAAAAGTGAAACGAAAAATTAAAAGAGGATAACATAAAAAATCAAAAAGTGTACAGTTAAATTTGAAAACTAAAATAATAAAAAAAAAATCAAAATTTTAAATTACGTTAACTTTGTAATTTTTTAAAAATTTTAAAAATAACAGAAAATCAATAGACAGACCAAAGGACATTCTGAAAATTGAAAGTTTGAAAATATTAAAGAGTCAAAATCTAAAAAGTAAAAAAATCTAAAATTTGAATAGATAAATTTATAAAAAATGGGAAAAATTTGAACTTATGAGAGAGTTTAGATATAAAATAAAAAATGTAATTAATGCGATGATCTTACAGAAAAAGAAAATTAAATTAATTACAATGTTCAAAGAATTTAGAAAATCAATTAAATGCAAAGAATACAAAGAACGTAAAAACTCAAAAAATCCAAAAAAAAAGGAATTTTGGAGAAATTAACTATTTTAACGAAAGATCTGGAAATTTAAAGAACTCAAAAAATTAAAAAACTTAAAAAAATGAAAAAAAAAAACAATTGAAAAACAAAAATATATATATAAAAATTGGGAAACTCATGGGAGTGTTTGGGAATTTTAAAAGTCCAAAATATTTAGAAAGTCAAAAAATCAAAAAATGTAAAAAACAACCAAAAAAATTTAAGGATTCTAAAAAATCCAAAAGTTTCATTAAATGCAAACAATATACAAATTTAAAAAATTTAAAAAGTCCACAAAATTTTAAAAAATTAAAAAACTTAAAAATTCAGGAGTATCCAAAGAAATAATCCAAACAATTGAAAAAATTTATCGAAAACCCAAAAACTCTGTAAACCCCATAAATACAAAAAAAAAATGAAAAAAAAACAAAAAAAAATGAGAAATACACAGAACTGGGGAAGTTCAGAAACAGTAAAAATCTAAAAATTGAAAAAATTGAAAAATTTTAAAGAACAACCAAAAAATGAAACCAAAATATTTAAAGATTTAAAAAAATAACAGGTAATTCAGAAAATCCAGAGAGAGAAGAAAATTCAGAGATTTAAAACAAAAAACTGTTTATCAAAAAGCTCCATCAAACCCAAAAATCTAAAAAATCTAGAGTCCAAAAAATCCAAATTCAAAATTTCCACAAAAAAGATCAAAATTTTACAAAAAAACTGTCTTGCAATCCAACGTTTCCATTTTCAGTCTTGACATATTTAAAAAATTAAAAAATTATAAAAAATGTATAATTTAAATAACTCAAAAATTCTAACAAAAATCTAACAGGTACTCTAGAAGACCTCAAGAAAGCAAGAGAAAACTTGCCATTCTAATCATTTAAAGAATTTAGAAAATCCATTAAGTCCAAGAACTACAAAAAACGTAAAAACTCAAAAAATTGAAAAAAAAAATATTGGAGAAATTAAATATTTTAACGAAAGATCCAGAAACTTTAAAGAACTCAAGAAGCCAAAAAACTTAAAATATTAAAAAAAACAACAATTAAGAAACAAAAAATAAAAATTGAGAAACTCATGAGAGTGTTTGGAAATTTTAAAAGTCCAAAATATTTAGAAATTCAAAAAATCAAAAAATGTGAAGAACAACCCAAAAAATTTAAAGATTCTAAGAATTCCAGAAGTTTCATTAAATCCAAACAATATAATAAAAAGTTTAAAAAGTCCACAAAATTTAAAAAAATTAAAAAATTTAAAAATTCAAGAGTATCCAAAAAAATCATCCAAACAATTGAAAAAATCTATCGAAAACCCAAAAACTCCGTGAACCCCATAAATACAAAAAAAAAAATTGAAAAGAAAAGCAACAATAAAAATGAGAAATACACAAAACTGGGAAGTTGAGTAAAAATCTAAAAATTAAAAAAATTGAAAAATTTTAGAAAGTAACCAAAAAACAAAACAAAAATATTTAAAGATGCAAAAAAATAACAGGTGATCCTGAAGATCCCGAGAGAGAAGAAAATTCAGAGATTTAAAAAAAATATTTATCAAAAAGCTCCATTAAACCAAAAAATCTAGAGTCCAAAAAAATCCAAATTCAAAAATTTCCACAAAAAAATCAAAATTTTACAAAAAAACTGTCTTGCAATCCAACGTTACCATTTTCAGTCTTGACATATTTAAAAAATTAAAAAATTATAAAAAATGTATAATTTAAATAACTTTCAAAAATTTTAACAAAAATCTAACAGGTACTCTAGAAGACCTCAAGAAAGCAAAAAAAAACTTGCCATTCCAATCATTTAAAGAATTTAGAAAATCCATTAAATCCAAAAAATACAAAAAACGTAAAAACCCAAAAAATTCAAAAAAAAAATATTGGAGAAATTAACTATTTTAACGAAAGATCCAGAAACTTTAAAGAACTCAAGAAATCAAAAAACTTAAAATATTGAAAAAAACAACAATTAAAAAAAATATATATAAAAATTGAGAAACTCATGGAATTGAGAGAGTTTGGAAATTTTGAAAGTCCAAAATATTTAGAAATTCACAAAATCAAAAAACGTAAAGAACAACCAAAAAAAATTAAAGATTCTAAAAAATCTAGAAGTTTGATTAAATTCAAACAATATAAAAAATTAAAAAAAATTAAAGTCCACAAAATTTAAAAAAAATAAGAAACTTAAAAATTCAAGAGTCTCCAAAAAAAGAATCCAAACAATTGAAAAAATCTATAGAAAACCCAAAAACTATGTGAACCCCAAAAATAGAAAAAAAAATTGTAAAAAAACACAAGGAAAATGAGAAATACACAGAACTGGAGAAGTTGAGAAACAGTAAATATATAAAAATTGAAAAAATTGAAAAATTTTAGAGAGTAACCAATAAACAAAACAAAAATATTTAAAGATTCAAAAAAATAACAGGTGATCCAGAAGATCTCGAGAGAGAAGAAAATTCAGAGATTTAAAAAAACTATTTATCAAAAAGCTCCATTAAACCCAAAAATCTAAAAAATCTAGAGTCCAAAAAAATCCAAATTCAAAAATTTCCACAAAAAAATCAAAATTTTACAAAAAAACTGTCTTGCAATCCAACGTTTCCATTTTCAG
The DNA here is from genome assembly GCA_030157275.1 of Cynaeus angustus. Classification (NCBI taxonomy): domain Eukaryota; kingdom Metazoa; phylum Arthropoda; class Insecta; order Coleoptera; family Tenebrionidae; genus Cynaeus; species Cynaeus angustus. Next base: position 14,681,494 of record CM058065.1, read on the forward strand.
TCTTGACATATTTAAAAAATAGAAAAGTAATAAAAAAATTATAATTTAAATAAGTTTCAAAAATTCTAAAAAAAATCTAACAGGTACTCTAGACTAGAAGATCTCAAGAAAGCAAAAAAAAAAACTTGCCGTTCCAATCATTTAAAGAATTCAGAAAATCCATTAAATCCAAGAAATACAAAAAACGTAAAAACTCAAAAAATTCAAAAAAAAAATATTGGAGAAATTAAATATTTTAACGAAAGATCCAGAAACTTTAAAGAACTCAAGAAACCAAAAAACTTAATATATTAAAAAAACAACAATTAAAAAACAAAAAAAAAATATAAAAATTGAGAAACTCATGAGAGTGTTTGGAAATTTTAAAAGTCCAAAATATTTAGAAATTCAAAAAATCAAAAAATGTGAAGAACAACCCAAAAATTTAAAGATTCTAAGAATTCCAGAAGTTTCATTAAATCCAAACAATATAATAAAAAGTTTAAAAAGTCCACAAAATTTAAAAAAAATAAGAAACTTAAAAATTCAAGAGTCTCCAAAAAAAGAATCCAAACAATTGAAAAAATCTATAGAAAACCCAAAAACTCTGTGAACCCCAAAAATAGAAAAAAAAATTGTAAAAAGAAACAAGGAAAATGAGAAATACACAGAACTGGAGAAGTTGAGAAACAGTAAATATATAAAAATTGAAAAAATTGAAAAATTTTAGAGAGTAACCAATAAACAAAACAAAAATATTTAAAGATTTAAAAAAATAACAAGTGATCCAGAAGATCCAGAGAGAGAAGAAAATTCAGAAATTTGAAAAAAAACTATTTATCAAAAAGCTCCATTAAACCCAAAAATCTAAAAAATCTAGAGTCCAAAAAAATCCAAATTCAAAAATTTCCACAAAAAAATCAAAATTTTACAAAAAAACTGTTTTTTAATCCAACGCTATCATTTTCAGTCTTGACATATTTAAAAAAAAAAATAATGTAGAAATAACTTAGTTTAAAACCAATCAGCTGTTCAAATCAACCTTTTTCACTTGTATCAAAATTGTTCCTTCTAGTTCAATTCACAATTTAACATGTTCCATTAATATTCAATCTCGTTAGTAATGAAAAATTGATGACCCAAATAATAATCAACGACTTTTATTGTTCTTACATTTGTTAAATCACACGGAATAATCAAGTTACATGATTAAAAATCAGAAAAACTTCTACAGAAAATTAGTGTACAAAGAATGTTAAAACAGCAGTAAAACGTGTGAAAGTACGTTTTGATACAAGACGATAAGAATTCAGAATCCAATTATAAATACCACTCAAAGATTGGGCGTGGGAAAAAGAAGACAATTTCTTTCGTAACTGATTGTCTCATCATTTCATATCTACAGGGTGTTCTCTTCACAATGACCTCATCTCTAAATTACACGACACTCTATATAATAAACTACCAGCATAATCGTTGAAAGGGCTCGTCAACGCGACCCGAAGAATGAACGGAACTAATACGTTACGTCACGGATCGTTCACTGCTATTACCACACAATCATACTGTCAAAGAGGTAATTTGTGTCATCACCCTTTCCCTACGAAAAAACATCACCCCCTTAACAATTCGCGCCCATCTCTAGCAGCCATCTACTCTAAAATGCAGTCCTGCAGGCCGAAATCAAGAATCCAGTTACTCATGATCGCGATAGACAGTTGACGAACGTTCAGACATCCGACGATCGCGGTGACAATCGCAATGCGACTGTAGCATCCATCTCTCTTCAACACCTTCTTCTTTATGTCTACCAGAAGCAGGAATCGCCAACGTTGAGACAATAGCGAGATTCTTCTCGAAAATCATCGTTGCGTTGAGTTTTTTCGTTGTTTGTGCTTTCACAGCCGCCTGCAAAGGAGATAATATAAGACCGGTGGACGTGTTAAAATTGCTATTATACAGTTTGTTTGAGACGTGGACGTCATACTGAAAAGTGAAGAGTTGGTGGTTTTTCGAGGAAACTGAAAATTAGTGGGATAGTATTGAGATGTTCTCGGAAAGAAGGGGAGCGTACGGATCGTTGCATGGAAAATTAATTGAGCGCTTTCAGCAGGATCGATTCCTGCAGATGCACTCCCCTCGGATTTTAGAAGATATTAGATGTGGTGGATGGGGATGAGACGGTTTTATGCACACAAGCAGGAAAAAGTGAAATCCTATTCCATTTCGTGTTTCGAAAAAAACGTCCTCGTTTATGTCAAATTGCTTGTTTTTGGCAAATTGCAATAGGGCACGCACTGCTGGGTAATTATAGTAACAAAGGTTGATTGAAGGGGTGCAGTTGGCAATAATGTTTATATGCAATGGAGGCAATGAGACCTAAAATTAGCCACCTACTCACTTGAAAGTTGGATTAAAACGAGTAAAAGGCAGAAACCGTTGTGGAATTAGATCATAAATTGATTTCTAAAGACACTTCATTAAAATGCTAGTTAAGGCGACGAAATGAAAAGTCACTCAGTTGAAAAATTATATGAATTTAAAAAATGGAAACAATTTCCAAACATTTTAATACGCGGAAGATTCCAAAGAGATTCTACAGAACACAAAAATATAGAAAAAAAATTAAAAAAAACAAAATCCAAAAATTTGGAAATTCAGAAATGGTAAAAGTCCAAATTATCTAATAATTCAAGAAATCAAACAAAAAACTAGAAAGTCACCAAAATAAGAAAGAAAAAAAATCTATATATTCTAAAAAATCTAATAGGTACTCCAGAAGATACCAAGAAAGGAAAAAAAACTGCTATTTCAGAGAATTTAGATAATCTAAAAGATCCAATAAATCCAAAGAATCTAAAAAATCTAAAAATTCTAAAGAATCCAAGCAATTCAAAAAACCCAAAAATTTAAAAAAAAAAACTAAAAAACCTAAAAACTCAAAGAATCCAAAAAAGTTAAAAATCCAAAAAAAAAAATTCAAATAAATAATCCACAAAATTCAAGAAATCTAAAAAACATTGAAAAATTTAACTATTCTAACAAAGGATCCAAAAAATCCAGAATTTTAAAAAACCAAAAAAAATTAAAAAAGGAGAAAAAAAAATTAAAAAACAAAAAAAAAATTAAAAAATTGAGAGACTGATAAAACTGGGAGTCTAAAATATTTTGAAATTCAAAAAATACAAAAATGTAAAAAGCAACCAAGCAAATTTTAATGAAATCAGAGAATTTGGAAGCTCCATTAAATCCAAACATTCTAAGAAATCTAAAAAAATTAAAGCAAAAATTAAAGAATTAAATTAAGACGAATAATAATATAATAAAAAATTCAAAAAAGCTTCCAAGAATGATTCAAACATTTCAAAAATCTAAAAAAAACTTTGAAGGAGAAGAAGAGGAAGAAAAATTTTAAATGGTAATCCAAAAGGGAACATAAAATTCAGAAATTTGAAAATCTAGAAGCTTCATTGATCCAAAAGATAAAAATCTAAAGAATTCAAAAAAATCTACATTTAAAAAATTCAAGAAATCTAAAAAAATGAAAGAACAACCAAAAAAAGTCTAAAAAATCTAATAGGTAATCCAAAAGATCCAAATAGAGCAAAAAATCTATAAAAAGTTAAAAAAATGGAAACCATTCAAAACATTTAAAGAATAACCCAAAGAAATAATCCAAAAAATTTAAAAAAACATTGAAAAAATTAACTATGTTAACAGAGGATCCAGAAAGACCAGCAATTCTGAAGAACCAAACAAATATAAAAATTTAAAAAAAAAATGAGAAACTCGTGAAACTGGGAGTGTTTAGAAATTGTAAAAGACCAAAATATCTAGAAATGTAAAAAATCGAAAAATAACCAAAAAAAGAAAGAAAAAAATTCTGTGAATTCAAAGAATCTAGAAGTTTCATTAAATATAAACAATCTCAAAAATCTAAAAAAATATACAGAAAATTTTGCAACTATTTATTCAACACTACCTCTAAAACCTTTAAATTGTTAAATTTCTATTTTTGAGAATTTTAGAGATATTTTGAGCCATTTAAGATATCGGGATTTTTAATGCCCCTGTCTACAAAAAACAATGAATAAATCTAAGAATACAAAGCTATTATAAAAACCCGAATCATCTAAAGAATTCAAGAAACTCAAAAAAAAAATTAATTTAAAAAAAAACGTTTTTCTAGAAATTTTGCAGAATCCAAAAATATAGAACAAAAAAAAAATTAAAAATAAATCCAAAAATTTGGAAATTTTGGAAAATTCATGGCACTGAGAAAATTCAGAAATTGTAAAAGTTCAAATTATCTAAAAATTCAAGATATCAAAAAAACTATAAAACCACCAAAATAAGAAACAAAAAAAATCTAATAGGTACTACTCCAAAAGATCTCAAGAAAACAAAAAATACTGCTATTTCAGAGAATTTAGATAATCTAGAAGATCCATTAAATGCATAGAATCTAAAAAATCTAAAAATCCAAAGAATCTAAACAAATCAAAAAATCCAAAAAATTAAAAATAATAGAAAACCTACAAACTCAAAGAATCTAAAAGAGTTAGAAATCCAAAAAAACAAAAATCCACAAAAATCAAAAAATCTAAAAAACATTGAAAAATTTAACTATTCTAACAAAGGATCCAAAAAATCCAGAATTTAGAAAAACCAAAAAAAATTAAAAAAGGAGAAAAAAATAATTAAAAAACAAAAAACATGAAAAAATTGAGAGACTGATAAAACTGGGAGTGTCTAAAATATTTTGAAATTCAAAAAATACAAAAATGTAAAAAGCAGCCAAAAAAAACAAAAAAAAATTAAATTAAAGATAATCCAGACGATCCAGAAAAAGCAAAAAATTCAGAGATTTCAATAAAATCAAAAAATCTAGAAACTCTATTAAAGCCAAACATTCTGAGAAATCTAAAAAAATAAAGAATTTAAAAAATAAAAAAATAAACAAAAATTAAATTAATATGAATAATAATAAAATTAAAAAATCCAAAAAAGTTCCAAGAATAATCCAAACAATTCAAAAATCTAAAAAAAAACTTGAAGAAGAAGAGGAAGAAGAAATATAAAAGGTAATCCAAAAGGGAACATAAAATTTAGAAATTTCAGTAAAAATTTGAAAATCTAGAAGCTTCATTAAATCCAAAAGATAAAAATCTAAAGAATTCAAAAAAAATCTACATTTAAAAAATTCAAAAAATCTAAAAAAATGAAATAACAACCAAAAAAGTCTAAAAAATCTAATAGGTAATCCAAAAGATCCAAATAGAGCAAAAAATCCTGCCATTTTAGAGAATCTATAAAAAGTTAAAAAAATAAAAACCATTCAAAAAACTTAAAGAATAAAATAAAATAACCCAAAGAAATAATCCAAAAAATCTAAAAAAAATATTGAAAAAATTAACTATGTTAACGGAGGATCCAGAAAGACCAGAAATTCTGAAGAACCAAACAAATATAAATTTTTTTTTAAAAAAAAGGAGAAACTCGTGAAACTGGGAGTGTTTAGAAATTGTAAGAGGCCAAAATATCTAGAAATGTAAAAAATCGAAAAATAACCAAAAAAAGAAAGAAAAAGATTCTGTGAATTCAAAGAATATAGAAGTTTCATTAAATATAAACAATCTCAAAAATCTAAAAAAATTAAAGAATCCAAAAAATTTAAAAATCTAAAAAGAGATCCAAAGAAATAATCCAAAATAAAGTATCTAAAAAAAAATTATCTAACGGAAGATAAAGAAAACCCAAAAATTAAAAAAAATGTAAAAAAACAAAAATTTTTGAAACAATTGAAAAATACGTAGAACTGGAAAAGTTCAGAAATACTAAATATCACAATATCTAAAAAAACAAAAAATAAAGATAAAAAATCTAAAGAATCCAAAAACCCAATGAATCCAAAAAATTAAAAAAACAACAAAAAATTAAAAGTATTCACAAAAAAGAATCCACAGAAATATTCTAGAAATTCTAAAAATTTAAAAAATCATTGAAGAATTTAACGAATCTAATGGTGGATCTAGAAAATAGACAAATTCTGAAAAACCCAAAATAATAATTAATTTACAAACAATTTTAAAAAAATGAGAAATTTATAGAACTAGGAAAGTTCAGAAATTGTAAATGTTTAAAATATCTAAAAAAATCTAATCCAAAAAAAAAACAAAAATATAAAGAATTTAATTTTTTTTACAGGTAATCCAAAAGATCCAGAGTTAAAAATTCTAAAAGTCTAAAAAATCTAAAGAATACAAACAATCCAAGAAAATAATTTATAAATTCTAAAACAAACATTTAATTTAACGAATCTAACAGATAATCCAGAAATTTTGAAGAAACAACGGAAGATAAAAAATCGAAAAGTTTAAAAGAACTGAGAAATGAATAGGGCTAAAAATTTTCAAAAATTGTAAAAGTCGAAAATATATAAAAATTTAAAAAATCAAATAAAAAAAAGAGACCGAAGAAAAGAAACAAAAAAATCTGAGGATTTTAAACAATTTAATAAGTAATCTCGAAAATCCAGGGATAGAAAAAATCCAGAAAACCGAAAGAAAACAAAAAATACAGAAATTTTAGTGAATTCAAAAAATCTAGAAGTTCCATTACATTCAAAAATTAAAAAAAAATTAAAGAATTCAAAAAATACTTAAAAAATTGCAAAAAAAAAACAAATAATTTAAAGAATCTACAGAATCCAAATGATTCAAAAAATCCTACGAATCGAAATAAAAGAACGAAAGTAAAATTAAAAAATCCGAGGAAACTCTTCAACTTTACAAATTTGAAGTACCTATCTGAATTTATTTTTAAAGAAAGAGAATTCAACATTAAAAAAAAGAATGCAAATAGGAAATATAAACAGAAAATTAAAAACAAGAATCTAAAAATAGAGTAAAGAAAAATCCAGAAAAGTGAAATCAGAAAACAAAACAGAGCAACAGCAAAAAAGAAATCAATATAAGAAAAACATAAAAAATCCATATCGCAAAAATTAAAGTACTAAAATAAATAGCAAAAGCAAGAAGACAATCAGTATAGATAAGTCAAAAAAAGGAAAAACTTAAACAAGTGAAGAAAAAAAATAAAAATAATTAAAATTGCTTAGAAATTAACGAAAAAGAAAGAAAATTCAGAGAAACAAACCAAAAAAAAAAATACGGAACGAAAATATAAACTGAAAATCCTAAAACAAAATTTTATAAAAACCTAAAATAAAAACTAGAAATACATCTAAAAAACAACTAGACCGAGAAAAAAACAAATAAAGAATTTAACAAAAATACAAAAAGATAAACCAATAAAGAAAAATTAAAGAAAAACAAAAATCACTAAAATAAAAGTAATTTGAAAACGAAAATCTAATTAAAAAAAATGCATGAAATAATAAAAAAAGTTAAGAAAGGAACACAGAAGAAATATAAAAAAAGAGATGACGCAAAAATGGAAAATTATCTTTCTATGAAAGAGAGAAAAAGATTTTGCAAAAAAAGCACAAAAAATCAAAAATTAATAAAATGCAGCGAATCGAGATAACTGTTACAAATACAAAATTTCTAAAAACAATTTTAAAACTCCAAAACGGTGAAAATTTATTCGCTGTACTCAAAGCACGAAAGATCTTTAAAACCGCAAAGTAACTAAAAAATTGAGAAAATTTCTTCTCTTCTCTTTGATGAATTTACATGATCATACATATTTGTGTAATTTTATTGCATAGATTCCGCTTTCCAATCAAAACTATCAATGATTATAGACTAGTTCGACTATTAAATAAATCTCGCTTATAATTGTGATTTTATGGGATTCGTGACTTCGCTCATGCCAGAATTCACTGCAGCGCAAACTTGGAAGGCTATGCGTCTCTGGAGAAAAAAAAACGTAAAATTTTGATAGTTTTTATCGATCTATATTTCAATGCTAATTTAATTCTAAAATTTTTAGCCAAAAAAATTACTAAATAAATTGAATTTTATCCAATAGAATTTTTTCTGCTGCTCAGGCAACACGGTTTTTCAGAGAACAAATTTTTCGTTGAATAAATTTGTTATTAATCTTGTTAAATCAGCTTTAAAACAATTGATATTGATACCATGCAAAAATTTGAGTAAAATTTTAGAATAGTATATTAAAATACAAGTTCTAGAAGCGCGAATTTGAAATTCCGAAACGAGCCGCGTAGCGGCGAGTGGAGGAACAAACGAGTGCTTGAAAGACCTTCTCCAACGAGTGTTTTATACTATTTTTTCTGTTTTGTCACTTTAAATCATTTTAGAAATTAAAAAATAAAAATTTTCCATCTAGAGAATTTTGCGGAGGTTGGTGACATTTATGCAGCATAATTTTATGCGGCCATGAAAAAAATTTAATTTAAAACGTCAAATTTTTTCAAAGATTCTTGTAAATGTTTAAAAATGAATGTTCAAGAAAGTTTAGCATTAACACCGCCACAATTTAAGCAAATAGCCCATAAAACTTTGGAAAATTTACTACCAGATAAGTCGAAATCGCAATATGACGAAGAATTTTAAAAGTTTGGAGAGTGGTGCCGGGAAAATAAGATCGAAGGAATTTCCGAAAATATTTTACTTGCCTATTTTGATCTCCAACTCCAAAAGTATAAGTCATCGACTTTATGGCAGATTTATTCAATGCTCAAATCATGTCTAAGTGTATATGAATGTAGATATATCAAAATACAATAAACTGCAAGCACTTCTGAAGAGATCAGCTCAAGGTTGTACACCAAAAGAGTCTGAAATTCTGGAAGAAGATGATATTCAGAAATTTATTAAAGAAGCAAATAACAACATATACTTGGCAATAAAAGTAAAAATAAATTTGCATATTTATATGTATTGTAACTTTATATCTGATAAACTTTTAGATTATCTTGATAATGGGTTTTAATGGGGCCTGTAGGCGAGAGGAGCCAAATTTATCCATTGAAGATATTGAATACAAATCAGATTGCATCATGGTATCCATACCTAAAACAAAAAAATATGTTCCAAGAAAATTTCTAATAACCAATCCAGATTGGATTAATTTAATTAAAAAATATGCGAACTTGAGCCCCAAAAAGTGACACATAAGCGTTTCTTTTTGACTTATCGTCGTGGGAGTTGTGTCAGTTCACCAATTGGTATTAATTCTATGGGGAAAGTGCGAAAAGAGATTGCAGTTTTTCTCAAGTTGACAAATCCTGAACGTTTTACGAGACACTGTTTTCGAAGAAGTAGTGCTACACATTTAGCCAATCATGGGAGTGACTTGTTAACTATTAAACGCCATGGAGGCTGCATATCTTCAGCTGTCGCTGAAGGTTGCGTTGATGCTTCCATAAATAAAAAAATTGAAGTGTCACAAATGCTTGGATCTAAGCAAGCTAATTTAGCCATTCCTGGATGTTCTACCAGCTCACAACAACAGCCCGATTACAGCACAAACGAAAAGATTTCTGTTATACGCAGCAGTACCGTTCAGAAAAAAATTGTATCAGATCAGAATTTACATGGTGTCACCATTAATTCACAAGACACATCGGATGTAATTCTTAATATTTATAATAATTGTACTTTTCACGGCAATAATTTGAATTAAACTTGTTTTTTATTGTTCTTCATTAATTTGCTTTGTTTTTTGAAGTTTGACATTTAACCTTGTTGACAGTTCGAGTTCAATGCTACCAACATCAATACAGTAAAATTTACTGTCCACTCTAGTACGTGACGTAATTATTCTAACACCCGAATGACGTCATTTGGGTGCTAGAATATCTTATTCTAAACGCAAAATAGAAAAAAAGCTTTTAAATTTTAACATGATTTGATTACAAATCCTTATATTGTTTAAACAGTTTAATATAATCAACATTATAGAAACCACCATGTACTGGCATTTGTAATTTTTTTTTAATCTTCTGCTTTCTCTTCGACCACAAAGTAGCGTATGATATTCGCTACGCTCATGCGCTAATCTTTCATGAATGTCATAATCCCTTTCATTATAAACTAAGATCAAATTATACTATTAAACATTCGTTTTGAAAAATCAGCAGCTTTTTTTATAACTTTTTGTAACTTATAATAACAATTACGAGCAATCGAAAATACAATTATCATAGTTTTTCCGAAATTAAAAAAGTGATCTCAACCTAAAAGTTTGTTTTTTCTCAGGTCAGGTCAAAATTTAAGATACAAAGTTTTCAATGTTTTCACATTTTTCAAGATTTACCTTGTCAAAATTTTCATTTTATCACAAATTTTCATACATTTCTTAGTTTTTTAGATTACTTTTCAGATTTTTCAGATTTTAAGATTTTTGGAAATCTACAGTTTTTACTTTGCAGTTTATCAATTTTTCAATTTCTTTTAATACAGAATGAATTTGTTAGATTTTTATTCTCATATTTTTGGATTTTTCTAATTTCAGGTTTAGAATTCATTAATTATTTTTTAGATTTTAAATACTAAAAACTAAGAAACTAAGAGCTGAGATTTGAAAAATTGTTATAATTTTGGAATCCTGAAATAGGAGAATTTGCGCTCAATTAATATTTGTATTTTTACTTTCTAAAACTTTGATAGACATTCAACGTTTTGAACAGAAAATTTTTGATTTACAGAGTAGGTACGTTCTTCTAGTTTTTACATTTTCCGAATCTAAGATTAATTTTGTTTAAATCTTGGAAATTCAGTTTTTCAGACTATTTCTAATTCTGCTTTGGAAATTAGGTGATTTCAAAACTTTGTGATATAAAAACTTAAAACCATGCAAGACATGAAGAAAGGACCAAATTAAGAAATTCTGAATATGATCAGAGTAAATATTTGAAAAATATGAAAATCTAAAAAATTTATAGGTTCTGATCATTTTAATTTCAATATTTTCTAAGCAAAAATTTCACAAATTCTCGAATTTATTTGTGTTTTTTTTTAACTTTTAGCCTCTGAGAAACTGCTGAAGAAAATTTTAAAAACTATGAGAATATAAATTTGATAATTTCATATTTTTAATGTTTTTTTTTATATTTTCATCGCTTTAGATATTGATGTTTTAATATGAAAAGTTTTTGTTATTTAGGTTTTCAAGTATCAAAAAGTTTACGTTTTCAGGTTTGAAAATCTTTGACTGAAGTTTTAGAGTCTTAAAATTAAACAAATTTAATTTAATTTATTCTAAATTTTCGCACTTTCGAAAATCTAAAAATTTGAAAAATATGAATTTTTTAAGAACAATATTTATAATTTTCGACATGATGTTCGATATAGTTCTGTTAGATTCTAAAATTTTATTTTCTCTAATTTTGAAACTTTTGCACTCAGTTACTCACGCAGTTTTGCTCTACAATTTGTAGTTTTTAGACTCAAATTTTTAGTCTTTTTTTGGCTTTTTCTGTTTTTTTCAGTTTTGAATTTAATATATAGAAATTGATGTTTTGTATAACAAGAAAAAATAGGATAATTAACATATGTAAATGAATACCTTGAAACATGAGAAAATAATAGTATATTGTATTAGCTGTAATAGAACGGATTATTGCACTAAAGAAAGTTCAGCGCATGAGCGTAGCGAATGCGTTAATTTCATGAGTGTCATAATCCCACATTATAAACAAATATCATACGTTATTTTGTGGTTGAAGTAAGAAAAACAGAACTTAAAACTAAGAAACATATGAAAATATGTAATAAAATAAAATTTTTGGCAAGGTAAATCTTTGAGAACATGGAAAACTTTGTGTTCTAAATTTTGACCTAGTCTGAGAAAAATCAAACTTGTGTAGCGTTTTACGTTTAGAGTTTTTTTAATTTCGGAAAAACTATGGAAAATGTATTTTTCATGACTAGGAACAAAAATACAAAATTTTTAGAAATTAAATATAAAAATCCTACAATTTATAACGGTTTTAACATTTTCAAAATTTCAAAAATAGAAAAAAGTATTTGAAGGTACAGTTATTATCGTTACCAAGTTCTCTTGGAAATACAAATTTTTCGTTGTGTTGCTGTAGCTGTAGTTTTGAAAAAATCATAAACCTTTTTTACAAAAATTTTGCCGGAAGAAAGCACTCGTTTTATGTATGAGAATGGTCTTCCTTTTTCTCATGACTCCAACATTTTAATGCCTAGGCGCGAAAAATTACAGCTTTAAGTCAGCAAATAAGGAACTAACTAGTAAAGTAATAAACATGAAGAGTGGTTATTATGTGAATCGGAATAAAAGGTAATAAAACTAGAGTCAGATAATGAAGAATATTTTCAGCCACTAATACGAAGAACACAAAAACAAAAGTTGTTAAAGCTCCAAAATTACACGTTGCATCAATTAAATACCCCCAGACAAAAACTAATAAAAGGTTATTAAAACAAAACGTGTCTACCAACTGATGCAATAACAATTCCAGAGCGATTTTGAAAGCAACTACCATAAAACACAAAATAAATTTCTCCTTGAAGAACTTCCCTATCGACTTTTTCGAAACTTTTTTACGACGTGCGTTCAGAACACGAAAGACATGTATAATAATACGTTTTAAGAGTCATCTTTTACTCCGTGACGTTAGCGGGGAAGGGGTAGAACATTATAAGGTAAATTATAAATCAACATTTGACAATCGGACGCCATTATATGCCGCGACGTCACCTCTTGCCTCATGTTATCTCTGCTTCGATTCAAATAGGTTTAAACGACATTTGGGATATATAGCGAGCAGTGGCACCAAAACGGTGGAATTCAATTTAGCCGGCTTTTTACCGGCACGGAAGATTTTTACAATTGATATTTAGAGTTATGGGTTTAGAAGGTTGATGCATGCGAAGGAAAGGGATTGATGACAATAAAATGTTTTTCACTCGGATTAGCAAAATTTTATTATTTTGAACGAGGGAGTTTTGGTACGAAAAGTTTGAATTTTTTCATAATGTCTAGTGAAATTTTTTATTAATGAGATGCTCAATAAACAGTGAAAATCGTGGAAAAATTTGTACTACAAAATAAATACGGTTTTTTTTAAATAAAATTTCGACAAGTCAGATAGTCTCTGTGGCCTGAAACATACTTGCTTCAAATTGTTTTTATTTTCTAATTGTAGAAAAAATGTTGTATTTAACTTTAAATCAAAACTAGATTCCCACAGTCCTCAGCTTTTATTTTGTCGATTATTTGAAAAAACAGCTTCTAAAAATTTTGTTTCTTTTTGTCAGCTTCTTAGAATATTAGTCACTAAATTCACAAAAATTTCAAGACTGAGAATTTGCTGACTAAAAACTTATAAACTAATAAATATAAATTATGTTGAAATAAAGTTTTGAAATACATCAACATTCAAAATATTTATTGCTCTCTATGTATTTCTTTTAATATAAACTGGAATTATTAAAAAAAATGCTTTAATTTTAGTCAAGTTATATAATAAGATCTAAAATTCCAATAATAATAATTTGTCCAATACAAATAGCAATAAAAATCACTTTTCCCTTTTAAATATTCAATTGATTATAATTAATAATATATAATATATAATTAATAATTTTCCAAATTAGCTTACATTTTTTTCTATTTCCATTTTTTTTTATAGTTTTTATTTATTTCAAGCTGTTATATCTAATTTAATTAAAATCTTTTTAGTATTTCAGAAAAATCAAACGCTTTACGAGTTATGTAAAAAAAATATTTCAATAATGTAATAATTAAAAAAAAAATGTTTGTAGAATTTGCCCCCAGACTTATTATTATCAAAAATTTATTTTGACATTAACGTTCAAACTTTCCAATTTCCAGACAGTTTTTATCTCCCAGTTCATTCCCAAATTTTTATTTTTACAATAATATAATAATATACAGTACGTCGAGATAAAAATTACAAAGAACTCAAACAAATATTAATTGAACTTTTGTCTATTTCATAAATTCGCTTGTCTAATTTTTTGTCATTAAATAAATGTTTTTTAAATCGCTTTTTTTAATTTTCGGTAAAATTATTTTTCTAAATATTAAAGAAATAAGATTTCCGTGGCAGATTTTGACTTGTCAAAATAGTTTCCTCATTTTAATTTTCTTAACCACGTATTTATCACTTTCTAATTCTATTCATGTTGTACATTTTTTACAAACTTGATAATTTCAATTCCCAAAACTTTTTGAAAATTCACTCTTAAAATTAGAAGTCATCATTTAAAGAATTCAAGATATTCAGGAAATCTGAGGAATCTTAAGAATCCAAAAAATTTAAGGAAACTAAAGAGTCCAAGGAATCTAAGAGATCCAAATATCTTAAGAATCCAGAAAATTTAGAAACTTAAGAATTAAAAAAATGGATAAGATTAACAATCTAAAAAATCCATAGAATTTAAAGAATCTAAAGATTTCAAAAATCCAAAAAGTCCAAAATTTCCATAGAATTTACAGAATCGAAAAAATCCCAAACCTCAGAGTATAAGAGTTTTAAGGAATTTAAAGAACTCAAGAAATTCAGGAAATCTAAGTAATCTACAGAATTCAAAAAACTAAATAATTTAAAAATCCAAGGAATTTAAGGAATACAATGAATTTAAGGAATACAAGAAATCTAAGGAATCCAAAGCATCCAAAAAATCTAGAATCTTAAAAATCGAAAAATGGAAAAAATTTAAAAAATTTTAAGAATCCGAAAATACCATAAAATTTTAAGAAGAGAAAAAATCCAAAGAATCTAAAGAATCAAAAAAATTAAAAAAAATTAAAAAATCCAAGGAATCTAAGGAACACAAGAAATCTAAGGAATCTAAAACATCAAAAAATCTAGAATCTTAAGAATAGAAAAATAAAAAAAAATAAAAAAATTCTAAGAAACCGAAAATACCATAGAATTTTAAGAAGAGAAAAAAATTCAAAAAAATTAAAGAATTTAAAAAATCTAAGGAATCTAAAGAATCCAAGAAATCAAAGAATTTAAAAAATCCAAGAAATCTAAGGAATCTAAAACATCAAAAAAATCTAGAATTTTAAGAATAGAAAAATAAAATAAATTAAAAAAATTCTAAGAATCCGAAAATACCATAGAATTTTAAGAATAGAAAAAATCCAAAGAATCTAAAGAATCCAAAAAATTTAAAAAATAAAAAAAATCCAAAGAATCTAAGGAATACAAGAAATATAAGGAATCCAAATCATCCAAAAATCTAGAATCTTAAGAATGGAAAAATGAAAAAAATTGAAAAAAATTTAAGAATCCGAAAATACCATAGAATTTTAAGAAGAGAAAAAAAAAACAAAGAATCCAAAGAATCCAAAAAATTTAAAAAAATAAAAAAAATCCATGGAATCTAAGGAATACAAGAAATCTAAGGAATATAAAGCATACAAAAAATCTACAATCTTAAGTATGGAAAAATGAAAAAAATTGAAAAAATTTTAAGAATCCGAAAATACCATAAAATTTTAAAAAGAGAAAAAGTCCAAAGAATCTAAAGAATCCAATAAAATTAAAGAATTTAAAAAATCCAAGAAATCTACGGAATCTAAAGCATCCAAAAAATCTAGAATCTTAAGAATCGAAAAATGGAAAAAATTTAAAAACTTCTAAGAATCCGAAAATACCATAGAATTTTAAGAATAGAAAAATCCAAAGAATCTAAAGAATCCAAAAAATTTTAAAAATAAAAAAATCTAAGGAATCTCAGGAATACAAGAAATCTAAGGAATCCAAATCATCCAAAAAATCTAGAATCTTAAGAATGGAAAAATGAAAAAAATTGAAAAAATTTTAAGAATCCGAAAATACCATAGAATTTTAAGAAGAGAAAAAAAAAACAAAGAATCCAAAGAATCCAAAAAATTTAAAAAAATAAAAAAAATCCATGGAATCTAAGGAATACAAGAAATCTAAGGAATATAAAGCATACAAAAAATCTACAATCTTAAGTATGGAAAAATGAAAAAAATTGAAAAAATTTTAAGAATCCGAAAATACCATAGAATTTTAAGAATAGAAAAATCCAAAGAATCTAAAGAATCCAAAAAATTTTAAAAATAAAAAAATCTAAGGAATCTCAGGAATACAAGAAATCTAAGGAATCCAAATCATTCAAAAAATCTAGAATCTTAAGAATGGAAAAATGAAAAAAATTGAAAAAATTTTAAGAATCCGAAAATACCATAGAATTTTAAGAAGAGAAAAAAATCCAAAAAATCTGATGAATCTAAAAAATCTAAAAAATTTAAAAAAACTAAGAATCTAAAAATCTAGAAAGTCTCAACAGTCGAAAGTAGAAAAATTTTTAAAAAGTTTAAGAATCCAAAAAATCCATAGAATTTAATGAATCCATTAATTCATTTAACTTGTAAAATAATATAATCCAAATTCAAATATAAAATTCTATGAAAAAGTAGAATAACAAATAATTACTTCATAGCAAGAATTTTTGAAATGTGCAAATTTTGAACCAAACCTCTTTTTGCTATCTATTTATTTTCACAATAATTTAAATTTGTGCTTTTCGACGGTTTGTAATAAATCCAAATTGGCAAAACTCATAAATTTGTATAATTTTTTGTAATTTGGGTCCTACAATATAACATTTTGATTTTTATTAAATTTTCGTTTGTCAGCAAATTTCTAAAAATTGTTTTTAATAAATTCTCGATGACATTCAGGTCCTTAAGTTTTAAAACGTACACGAAAAATTCTTTTCCCGGTTTTTTTCTCGTATTCGTTTCGATTATTTTTTCTTGAAATTTTTTTCTAGGTCGGTTTACATTTTTTTAACTTGGCTAAAATTATTTTAGATGTAAAAATCCAGCTCCTTTTGTTTATTATTATTTTATTGATTTTAAGACAAATCATTATGTGAATAACTATAAAATTTCGATTTTTCTCTGTTTTGATTAAAATTATTGCCCGCTAACCTTGACATCGATTAAACAACACAATTTAGAATATGACTACATAAATTCGAGCTTTTTAGTAGAAGACGCTTAAATCTGATAATAGTAAAATTATGACTTGCTGCTCTTTAAAATTTCAATTAAATTGTAAAAAAAAACAGGAGCTCCTCGACTAAAACCGATTGGCTATTCATCATTCGCATGAGTAATGGCGGTACTTTTTCTCTCGATGAATAATATATCGTAAAATTTTTATGCGGTGATAATTGGAGTTTGTGATGAAATTACGAGAAACACATAAATTTACACTTTTTATAGCGTGCATGTTAGCTCCATTCTGAATATTCATAGTATAAATTTTATTGTATCTGTGCATTAATTTAAATGTGAAATAAGTGCGGTGGTGTAGTTTTAATTAAAGGGATTGTACTTAATACGAAAAAATGTGTATTAGGAAAGACCAAGAATAACCAAAATGAAACAAATGACTGGTCTTCACGCGTCGCCTTCTCGATTTTTTCCCCTCCAATCTATCATCCCATAAAAGCCAACAATCATCAGTCCATCACGCAGTTGTCAAACAAGCATATCTGTTATTAAATGAAATAATTTCATCTAGTTAACCGAGCTGAATAATGGAAAGTCGCGCAATCGAGTGTGACCATTTAAAGAATACAGTCGCTCGTTTCGTCCTTATTAAGAGTGATCAACGTTGTACAAATACGCCATAAAAAGTAATGCAAAATAATCATCGACAAGATACAAACACGCACACGTCGTAATGAGGTTATAATTCAAAAGTTTTCGGTTCGATACCGAAATAACGATCATTACGCGTTTTATTTTCGACGGTGTAATGCGTTCTTTTCATAATTTATTTCGGGGATAATTGCCTAATGGTTGAGGACTGCTGGAGGGAACGGGACTGATTATTTACCGAATAAACATTTAAGATATAGAACAAAATATTCATTAATATACATATTGCATGATAACCGATGACGTTCCATTTAGGAGACAGACGTTCATGCCATCAAATCACAAATACTAAAATTAAACTTATCGTTAGGGGTATTCTCTTATATTGCGATTGTGACGTTTTTAATCAGCTCTGAAAGCGCAACACACGGAAACGGGGACGGAATAATTGGGACGATAAAACATTTTCAGGGAAGGACGAAACAAATTTCGGAAGATGGTTTGCCTTACATTTAGATTATAAATTTATAAACTCATAAATAGAAAAAATATATTTATAAATTTATATATATATATATATATATACACCTTTTTGTAGAGTTGTAGAGTGTTTAATTTACGGTAGAATTAGTAGAAGCTCAATTATCAATAATTTTTTTTCAGTAAGTTAGAAAATCCAAAACAAAAAAGTTATTTTTCTTGAAATGTATCAATCGTTGACTTTGAATATCTATTTAATGGTTAGATTTATCAAAAAAGTATAAGAGACCAATTTTGTAGAGCGCTCAATTTCCTACAAAAAACTTTTGAAGAGATTTACTGTGCGATCAACGAATTGTGAGATATGAATTTTTTTTGTATAAGACTGAGAAAAATATGCAAAACTGTAATGAGACTGATCTCCCTATTAAAATTAAGAGCTCATCGTTGCAGAACATTTTCTAGAGATGCCTAGGAACCAGTTTTTCAGTATCAGAAGTCAAAATAAAAATAATCGAATTTTTTGACCTACCCTAATATACATATATATATATATATAATTTTTTGATTTTGTAATATATATATATATATTAGGGTGGGTATATATATATATATATATAATATATAATTCTGATACTGAAAAACTGGTTCCTATATATATATATATAATCTTTAGATCATTTTTATTTTATTGTTTAGATTTTTGAACTTTTAGATGTTTTGGACTTGTACAAGTTCTGAAATCTCTCAGCTCAATGCATTTCTCAAATGTTTTAAAATTTGCAATTTTATTTTTTTTTTTCTATTTTTAAATATAGTTTTTGTTTCTTCAGAATGTCTAGATCTTCTGTTAGATCCTTTAAACTCTTATATATTTTTTTAAATTTTCTGGATTATTTCTTTGGATTCATTTTTGGGTTCTTTGATTTTTTTAGAACTCTTGAATTGTTTGTATTCACTGGATTTTTTTGATCTGTTGAATCTTTTAGATAGTTTATCTCTTTTCGATTCTTACCTGTATATTAGATTCTTTTTTTTTCAGATTTATTAGATGGTTTAAATTCCTTACAATGTTTGAATATTTTGAATTTGTTAAATTCTTTAGATTTTTTAGATTTTCCGGATTTTTAAGATTCCTTGAATTCCTTAGATTCCTTGGATTCCTTGGATTTCTTGAATTCTTTGAATTCCTTGTATTCTTTGTATTCCTTGGATTCCTTGGATTCATTGGATTCCTTGGATTTGCTGAATTCCTTGGATTCCTCAGATTTTTTTGATTTTTCGGGTTCTTTGAATTTCTTGGATCCCTTGGATTCTTTGGATTCCTTGGATTTCTTGGATTCCTTGGATCCCTTGAATTCCTTGGATTCCTTGGATTCCTTAAATTCCTTGGATTCTTTGGATTCATTGGATTCCTTGGATTTCTTGAATTCCTTGGATTACCTAGATTTTTTAGATTTTTTGGGTTCTTTGGATTCTTTGGATTCCTCGGATTCCTTGGATTTCTTAGATTCCTTGGATTCCTTAGATTCCTTGGATTCCTTGGATTTCTTGAATTCTTTGGATTCCTTGTATTCTTTGTATTCCTTGGATTACTTGGATTCATTGGATTCCTTGGTTTTGTTGAATTCCTTGGATTCCTAAGATTTTTTAGATTTTTTTGGTTCTTTAAATTCCTTGGATCCCTTGGATTCTTTGGATTCCTTGGATTTCTTGGATTCCTTGGATTCCTTGAATTCCTTGGATTCCTTGGATTCCTTGAATTCCTTGGATTTTTTGGATTCATTGGATTCCTTGGATTTCTTGAATTCCTTGGATTCCCTAGATTTTTTAGATTTTTTGGGTTCTTTGGATTCCTTGGATCCCTTGGATTCTTTGGATTCATTGGATTTCTTGGATTCCTTGGATTCCTTGAATTCCTTGGATTCCTTGGATTCCTTGGATTCTTTGGATTCCTTGGATCCCTTGGATTCTTTGGATTCCTTGGATTTCTTGGATTCCTTGGATTCCTTGAATTCCTTGGATTCCTTGGATTCTTTGGATTCTTTGGATTTCTTGGATTCCTTGGATTCTTTAGATTGATTCTTTGGACTGATTTTTTGGATCCTTTGGATTCTTTAAATCTTTCGGATTTTTCGGATTCATCGGATTCTTGGGGTTCTTGGCATTCTTGGGATTCTTTTGATTGTTTGGATTCTTTGGATTCTTTGAATTCTTTGGATTCTCTGAATTCTTTAGATTCTTTGGATTCTTTGGATTCTTTGGATTTTTTTGGATTCTTTGGATTCTTTGGATTCTTTGGATTCTTTGGATTCTTTGGATTTTTTGATTTTTTGGATTCTTTGGATTCTTCGGATTTTTAAGATTCTTTGGATTCTTTCGATTCTTTGGATTCTTTTGATTCTTTGGATTCTTTGGATTCTTTGGATTCTTAGGATTCTTTGGATTCTTTGGTTTTTTTGGATTTTTAGGATTTTTTGGATTTTTTGGATTCTTTTGATTCTTAGGATTCTTTGGATTCTTTGGATTCTTTGGATTCTTTGGATTCTTTGGATTCTTAGGATTCTTTGGATTCTATAGTTTCTTTGGATTTTTAGGATTCTTTGGATTCTTTGGATTTTTAGGATTCTTTGGATTCTTTGAATTCTTTGGATTCTCTAGATTTTTTAGATTCTTTTAGTTTAATGGATTTCCTTGATCAGCAGATTTTCTTAAAATCTTTGAATTTTCTTCTCTCTCTAGGTTTTCTGGTTTACCTGTTAATTTTTTTAAATCTTTGGTTATTTTTGTTCCGTTTTTTGGTTACTCTCTAAAATTTTTGTTTTTTTTTTATTATTTTAGATATTATGGACTTTTACTGTTTCTGAACTTTCCCAGTTATATGTATTTCTCAATTTTTGTGATTTTTGTATTCTTCACATTCTCAAATCTTTTTAAAAATAACTTCTTTCAATTTTGTACTCTTGAAATGCTTTGAATCCTGTAGAGGCATTAAACCAAATTTTCTGGATTTTCCACATTTTCTGTATCTCTTGGTTGTTTTTTAAACTACATACATTTTTAAATAAATTTTACAATCTTGAATTTTTTCATTCTTCCTCTTCTTAAAACTTATGAACATTTTATTTTTTTACACGCTTTACTTGACCTCCTGTTTTAATCCTTTCGCTTAAAGCAGAATCAAGACATCCGCACCAATCAAAATGTTACTTTATCTTCCTGAGCGGTTAAAACCCCACTTTAGCGACGCAACTAACGCTGCGTTAACCATCCACTGCGTAGCTTTATTTTAATTTATGCTGAAATAATAAGGTACTTAACTGTATTTTAGTTTGATTGTTTTAACTACCACACGATCAATAATAAGCGCCAGCAAATGTTTTTCTTGTTAAGACAAGTGCTGGCAATAAATCACATACACTTAAATGTGTCGATGTAAATAGCATCGGTAATTTCTGTAAAACATTTTATTTTTAATGTCCACTTGTAGAAACATGAATATGTAGTTTCCAGTCTTAATAATTATAGTTTAGAGCGATTGTTAATTGATGCACGAGTGGTAAAGAATGCATTTAAATTGAGTTGTTAAGTGTTTGAATTTGTAATGTCTTGTTGTAGAGTGAAGAAAATGCAACAAAATTTTGAAAAAAAAATTAAAAAAAATTGTTCTCAATTCCGACAGGTCTTTTATCGTTTTTCAAATTAGATAGTACAGCACATATGACGTTAACGACAAATTATGACCATCCAGACCTTGATTTAGTGTTCATAAAACTGATATCCACCTATACGTACATAAATTAAAACTAATTAATTAATTGTTTGTCAACTGTTCACCGCTGAGCACGTGATATTTATAATTCCACGGCAGTTTTATACTTCTGCATACATGTTTAATACGACAAACCAAACAAAACAACTCTAGGGCAAATTATTGATGAAACAATTACAAGATCTCAATAGCTATTTGTATCAATAAGTAAGTTAAAAAATAAATAAGAAATTATTTTTTTTGGAATTGGTAATAGTTTTCTGCTCCCGAGGATGATTACCATCCGCTTATTCGTTTAACGGTGACAAGGTCAGCACGTGTTTGCTAACATCGTAGCTGAAGAGCGGCGAAAGAAATGCCCAGTATACGTTTCGCGATTTGATTTTTTTTTCTTTTCTTTCCTTTCTCTACTTTTTCTTTACTTATAATGCAAATAACCAATATCTGATGGTTGAAGTGATTTTTATCGCCTTGTGTAATAAATAACTATTATTAAACAGCACTAAAAGCGTCATCATTTAAAGAATGGACGTATTATCGATAAATTTCGAGTTTCCCAATCTGCTAAAGTTCTTTTCTTGTGCGATGAAATTCAGAAGCCACATCCTCAGTTCTCACACCAAACTAAAAAAAAAATTCTTGCAGCAGTGGCGTCTGAGGATAACGAATGGTCTCTGCATAAGCAACTCATTTTATAATTAATCGTTTTACTTTAGCTGTTTGGAAATAAAGTTATTTACGCCTCGGAATCAGGCAATATTTGCGATATTTATTATCAACAGTTGCATGTTTTGGTTTAATTGTGCATTGACAACGTTGCAACCGATGATTAATATTTCGAAAAAACGGATGCGCTACCTGGCATTCGCGTGTGTTCTAATTAACTTTCGCACTAACATAAGTTTTAAGAGAGAAAAAAGAGAAAAATTCGTAATTGGTTGTTGGGTTAATGACGCGGATCGTAAAGTTTAAACGAAGGAAAAAAGTTATAAAAAACTGAGAAATTCAATAATAGGCTTTTAATGATTAAATCTAAAAATAATGCAGACACGCAGATGTAGACCTGTGATTGTTGGTACTTAGCATCAAAGGAGCAGAAGGCTTCGAGTATGTTTATGCTTTTAATCTTTTGGTTAGTATACTGAATTTTAAAAAAAAATACTAGCTTCATGAAAAGTCGTCCAATTGATATTTGTAATTCTATATATATATATACATATATAATTATTTACAATTGTTGAGACCAAAATTAAGAAAAAAAATTAATAAATTACACACATAAAAGGTTGAAAACATTTAATTATTCAAAAGTCGGAAAAACTCTAGGAAGACAAAGAATTTCTTGTTTATCCAAAAAAATCTAAATCATTTGTGTTCTAAGAAGAATTTCACAAAATTAAAAATCTAAAAATTTTCTAGAAAAAAATAATGTAACAAGGCTTATAAAATCTTTAAGTGATCTCAAAATTCGAATAAAATACCTTAAAATTAGACTTAATAAATGCAGATTTTTATATAGATTTTGTTTTTTTAATTTTTTAAATTTTTTAATCATTTTTTTTTTGTTTTTATGTTTTTCCTGATAAGATTTTTTTTGATCTGTTAAACCTTTTACATACTTTATCTCTTTTCGATTCTTACCTGCATATTAGATTCATTTGTTTTTCAGATAATTAGATGGTTTAGATTCCTTAAAATGTTTAAATATTTTGAATTTGTTCAATTCTTTTGATTTTTTTGATTTTCCGGATTTTTTAAATTCTTTGGGAATATTGGATTTCTTGAATTCCTAGGATTTCTTGGATTCTTTAGTTTCCTTGAATTCCATGGATTCCTTGGATTCCTTGGATTGTTTGGATTGTTTGGATTGTTTGAAATTTTTGGATTCTTTAGATTCTTTGAATTTCTTGGATTCTTTGTATTGATTATTTGGACTGATTTTTTGGATTCTTTTGATTCTTTGGATTCCTAAGATTCCTTGGATTCCTTAGATTCCTTGGATTCCTTGGATTTCTTGGATTCCTTGGATTCCTTGGATTTCTTAGATTACTTAGATTCTTTAGATTCCTTAGATCCTTTGGATTCCTTGGATTCCTTGGATTTTTTAGATTTCTTGGATCATTTGGATTTTTTATATTCCTTGGATTCTTTAGATTACTTGGATTCTTTAGATTCCTTGGATCCTTTGGATTGCTTGGATCCCTTGGATTCCTTGGATTCCTTGGATTCCTTGGATTCCTTGGATTCCATGGATTTCTTGGATTTCTTGGAATTCTTGGATTTCTTGGAAACCTTGGTTTTCTTATATTCCTTGGATTCCTTAAATTCCTTTGATTTGTTGGGTTCTTTAGATTCCTTGAGTTCCTTGTAGTCTTTGGATTTCTTGAATTACTTGGATTTCTTGGATTCCTTGGATTCCTTGGATTTCTTGGATTCCTTGGATTCCTTGGACTCTTTGGGTTCTTCGGATTCTTCAGATTCTTTGGATTCCTTGGATTCTTTGGATTCCTTGGATTCCTTGGATTTCTTGGATTCCTTGAATTCCTTGGATTCCTTGGATTTTTTG
Organism: Cynaeus angustus; assembly: GCA_030157275.1. Lineage (NCBI taxonomy): Eukaryota > Metazoa > Arthropoda > Insecta > Coleoptera > Tenebrionidae > Cynaeus > Cynaeus angustus. Next base: position 14,705,871 of record CM058065.1, read on the forward strand.
AATTACTTGGATTACTTAGATTTCTTGGATTCTTTGTATTGCTTGGATACTTTGAATTCTATGTATTCTTTGTATTGCTTAGATTTCTTGGATTCCTTGTATTGCTTGGATATTTTGAATTTTATGTATTCTTTGGATTCCTTGGATTCCATGGATTCTTTAGATTCCTTAGATTCTTTGGATTCCTTAGATCCCTTGGACTCCTTGGATTCCTTGGATTCCTGGAATTCTTTAGATTCCTTGAATTCTTTGGACTCCTTGGATTTCTTGCACTTTTCTGATTCCTTGGATATCTTGAATTTCTTGGATTTCTTAAATTACTTGGATTCCTTGGATTCCTTAGATTTCCTGGATTCCTTGGATTACTTAGATTTCTTGGATTCCTTCCATTGCTTGGATACTTTGAATTTTATGTATTCTTTGGATTCCTTAGATTCCTTGGATTTCTTGGATTCCTTAGATGTCCTGCATTCCTTGGATTACTTAGATTTCTTGGATTCCTTCCATTGCTTGGATACTTTGAATTCTATGTATTCTGTGGATTTCTTGGATTTTTTAGATTCCTTGGATTCCTTAGATTCCTTGGATTTACTGGATTTTTTGGATTCCTTGGATTCCTTGGATTTCTTGATTTACTTGGATTACTTAGATTTTTTGGATTCCTTGTATTGCTTGGATACTTTTAATTTTATGTATTCTTTGGATTCCTTAGATTCCTTGGATTCCTTGGATTTCTTGGATTCCTTGGATTCCTTGGATTTCTTGGATTTCTTGGATTCCTTGGAGTCCTTAGATTCCTTGGATTCCTTGGATTTCTTGAATTACTTGGATTCCTTGGATTAATAAGATTCCTTGGATTCCTTGGATTACTTAGATCTCTTGGATTCCATTGCTTGGATATTTTGAATTTTATGTATTCTTTGGATTCCTTGGATTCCTTAGATTCCTTAGATTCTTTGGGTTTCTTAGATCTCTTGGACTCCTTGGATTCCTTGGATATCTTGTATTCCTTGGATTCCTTGAATTCTTTAGATTCTTTGAATTCTTTGGCCTCCTTGGATTTCTTGGACTTTTCAGATTCCTTGGATATCTTGAATTTCTTGAATTTCTTGAATTCTTTGGATTGATTCTTTGGGCTGATTCTTTGGATTTTTTGAATTTTGTGGATTCTTTGGATTCCTTGCAATTTTAGGAATTTTTGTTTTTTTTGGATTCTTTGGATTCTCTGGATTTTTTTAGATTTTTTAGTTTTGAAGTTAGTATTATTAATTTTTTTGAATTTTTGTGATCCTCAAATTTTCTACGTATTTTGGACTGTTTAAAATTCTTCCAATCTGTCTTAAAATTTTTGAAGCTTTTGAATACTTTGGAATCTTAGAATTCTCGTAATTGTTGGGCATTTCACCTTTTGAACTCTTTATACTTTCTAATCCTTTTACACTCTCTGTACTTTTTGAACTATTATGATACTTGAGATTTCTTGGACTTATCGAATTGTGTAAATCCTTTGAGTTTTTTTAACTCTTTAATCTAGATTTATTGAATATTTTAAATTCTATAAATTTTTAAGATGCTTTGCATGTTCTTTAAGTTTTTTGAATGTTTTTAATACTTTAATTTTTGTAATTTTATCTTATGTTTATATTAAATTGAATATATGTATGTGTTGATTTTTTGTTACCGAAATGTTGTTATTTGTTTTTAATTTTATTATTGCTTAAGCTGTTTAATTTTTTTTAACCATTCTAAATCAGACTTTTTAGATTGTTGAAAATGTTTCAAATTCCTACATTTCTTGAATTTTTTAGATTTTTTAAATTATTACATTTTTTTACAAATTAATTATTTTTTAATTAATTTTTATGGACTTTAACAATCTTTAGACTGTTAACATTTTTTGACCCATTTACATTTTCAAAATTCTTTGAGTTGTTTGCACTGTTTTAATTTCTTAAATGTTTAAAAAAATTTAATTTGTAAGATCTTTTGGATTTATTCCTAAGTTTTTAAAACTTAAATTAAAATTATAAACAGCCAAACAAACTATAAAGAGAACTTGGAAAATAAAGATATTAAGTATAAAGCAAAAAAAAACTAAAACATTCAAAAATCAGTAAGTAGACACTAAGAAAAAAAACTTAAAAATTTGAAAAAGATATAATAATTCTCAAAACAATTTAAAAATAAAATAGTAAATAAAATACAAGGAATTCGAAGTCTGTAAAAAGTTATAGAATATAAAGACCACACGCCATCCAAAGTATGAAAAAAATGTAAACCATTAAAAAACTAAAATATTTAAAAAAAATACTGAGAGTAGGTACAAAAAGTTTTAAAAAAGTCTATAGAGTTCAAAAAATTGTGGATAAAAACTTTTAAATTTTTACCCACCCTGTACATACAAAAATGGAAATATAAAAATCACAATAAATAGATTTTTTTACTGTATGTTTTCAGTAGACCAATGCATAAGCCTTATTTTATTTATTTTATATCAACAAATAAAAACTTTGCGTCTAATACCGACAATGACCAATCCAAATGTCAGTCGATTGCTTATCATAACTCAGTTGACGCCTTCTTTGATAAACTTCACCATTAGAACTGTAATAATTGCTGTTATAACTATTAGATATAATGTAAATAATTCTCAGTCATAGCATATACAGGGTCAATAGTGCGATACCGATCGATACTGTCTTTCGCGTTCATGATATGAGACTTTTCAACAAGTTCATGATACATGAAGCAAAAAAGTGCATGTTCTAAAAATATTTTGGCTTAGACAAGGTGTTTCAATAGTCCAGAACCGTACTCAACTTAATTATTTTAAATGGGTCGCTATTTATGTTTTTACTTTGATTCTTTAAATGCATCTTTAGTTTTAAAATTTCAAATGCAAGATGGCCAAGTTATTCAATTTTTTTTTACAAAATTTTGAAAATGTCTATGTTTAATTAACCTTAAGGTAAATTAAGCTAAAAGAATCGTTGCTCTTTCATATGGCACTAATATTAGTTGATGCTATCATACAGGGTGTTCACTAAAAACATTTGTTTTGTACAATATTTAAACAGCTATAACTTAGTTTTTTTTAATGGAACACCCTATATATAACAGAATATGTAAAAAAATATATAGAAAATAATTGAGATTAAACATTATTAAAAAAAATGAAAGAGAAACTAGTAAAATTATTTTTTTAACAATACATAGTTATTTCAAACGATAATTTATAAGCGTAATATAATAATATTATTAACCTATAAAATTGAACTTTTTTGTTTTGTTTTGTTTTTTTTTAGATATTACACAGCAGTGCGAATAAGTTAGCCAATAAATATTTTATACGATACATTTTCAAAAATAACCTTTTCATTAAACTACGACCATTAAATATAATTGAAACACCTACTAAAGGAATGAGATGCGAGCGATAAACTAGTGTAACAGAAATTGGTTTATGCAGATTTGATTCTAACTAAAACAAACGTTAACCAAGATTTCTGCGACAATGACTTTTGTATTACATGTGGAATTTGTGCACAAGTTCATTTTATTCTCTCTTTTCTATTTTAGAGCTTCCTAAGCTTAAAATATCTGTTTTATTCGTTTATTCTTTCCGTACGAGCCATCTCGACTGTCTTAGTTTTATCGTTTTTTTCAATTAACTTTATTTCTAGTTTTTCTTCGAACTGGATGCTAATTTTGTCTTTCTCCTTTTTTTCTTCTACTTTTCTCAAAAGTTTTACTGTTTTTTGATTATTTCTAATTTATTTTCTTCGGTACTTCTTTTGTTCAGAAACAAAACAAGAATTGATGCTAACTATTATTGAGGCCAGCCATCTTTGCAATCTTTCGTTTCGTGTTATCTTTTGTGTATTTTGTTTCGTGATTAGGATTGATTTAGAATTTTTTTGTTTATTGTCATGTTTTTCGTTTTTGGTTTTTAGGTAAAAATTTTATGTTTTCTTTTATTTCTCTCTTTTTTGATACCTATAGGCTTTGTAAAGTAAATAAAAACGTAACATTTTTTTACCCTATTAATTGAATATTTTAAGTTAGGTAGATTATATTTTTTAGATTTTCAATTTCTTTGATTTTAGCGTTCAACTGGATGGTTCCAATCTCTTAAATTTCGTGTATATTCTTCTTAAATTATTTACTTAAATTATCTATACAGTCTAAAGTTTTTTTTTAATTACCAGTTTGTTTTTCTTTCATTACTTAGAATTAATTGATTCTTTAGATATTTGAAATACTCTCGATTCTTTCGATTCTCTCGATTCTCTCGACTTTTTCGATTGTTTCTTTCGATTCTTTCGATTAATTCTATCGATTCTCTCGATTCTTTCGATTCTCTCGTTTTTCTCGATTCTTTCTTTCCATTCTTCCGACCCTTTCATTCGATTCTTTCGATTCTTTGGATTCTTTGGATTCTTTGGATTATTTCAATTCTTTAAACTATTTGAATCCTTTTGATTTTTTTGATACTTTTAATACTTTTGATCCTTTCCATCCTTTTGATCCTTTAGATCATTTAAATCCTTTAGATGCTTTAGATTCTCTAAATTCTCTAAATTCTCTTTAGATTCATTAGATTCTTCAGATTTTTCACATTCTCCAGATTCTTCAGATTCTTCAGATTCTTCAAATTCTTCAGATTCTTCAAATTCTTCAGATTCTTCAGATTCTTCAGATTCTTCAGATTCTTCAGATTCTTCAGATTCTTCAGATTCTTCAGATTCTTCAGATTCTTCAGATTCTTCAGATTCTTCAGATTCTCCAGATTCTCCAGATTCTCCAGATTCTCCAGATTCTCCAGATCCTCTAGATCCTCCAGATCCTCCAGATCCTCCAGATCCTCCAGATTCTCAAGATCCTCCAGATCCTCCAGATCCTCCAGATCCTCTAGATCCTCTAGATCCTCTAGATCCTCTAGATCCTTTAGATCCTTTAGATCCTTTAGATCCTTTAGATCCTTTAGATCCTTTAGATCCTTTAGATCCTTTAGATCCTTTAGATCCTTTAGATCCTTTAGATCCTTTAGATCCTTTAGATCCTTTAAGTCCCTTAGATCCCTTAGATCCCTTAGATCCCTTAGATCCTTTAGATCCTTTAGATCCTTTAGATCCTTTAGATCCTTTAGATCCTTTAGATCCTTTAGATCCTTTAGATCCTTTAGATCCTTTAGATCCTTTAGATCCTTTAGATCCTTTAGATCCTTTAGATCCTTTAGATTCTTTAGATCCTTTAGATCCTTTAGATTCTTTAGATTCTTTAGATCCTTTAGATTCTTTAGATTCTTTAGATTCTTTAGATTCTTTAGATTCTTTAGATTCTTTAGATTCTTTAGATTCTTTAGATTCTTTAGATTCTTTAGATTCTTTAGATTCTTTAGATTCTTTAGATTCTTTAGATTCTTTAGATTCTTTAGATTCTTTAGATTCTTTAGATCCTTTAGATCCTTTAGATCCTTTAGATCCTTTAGATCCTTTAGATCCTTTAGATCCTTTAGATCCTTTAGATTCTTTAGATTCTTTAGATTCTTTAGATCCTTTAGATTCTTTAGATTCTTTAGATTCTTTAGATTCTTTAGATTCTTTAGATTCTTTAGATTCTTTAGATTCTTTAGATTCTTTAGATTCTTTAGATTCTTTAGATTCTTTAGATCCTTTAGATCCTTTAGATCCTTTAGATCCTTTAGATCCTTTAGATCCTTTAGATCCTTTAGATTCTTTAGATTCTTTAGATTCTTTAGATCCTTTAGATTCTTTAGATTCTTTAGATTCTTTAGATTCTTTAGATTCTTTAGATTCTTTAGATTCTTTAGATTCTTTAGATTCTTTAGATTCTTTAGATTCTTTAGATTCTTTAGATTCTTTAGATTCTTTAGATTCTTTAGATTCTTTAGATTCTTTTTTTTTGAATATTTAAATGTTTAGATATTTTGGACTGTTTAGAATTCTCCTTATATGTTTTAGATTTATTAAAACTTTTAAATACTTTGGATTCTTTGAATTCTATTATTTTTTTGACATTTAGCTCCTAAACTATGTATGAATTTTTTGTATTCCTCAGATTCGTTTGACTTTAAAATAGTTTTGTTTTTTTGTAGTCGTTATATTTGCAGTTTTTTTAGTTTTATTTGTTTTAGATATTTCTAAATCTTTATACGTGTAAGCTCAAAAATTTTAAAATTTTAATCAATATTAAACAGCTTAGAAAATTTTTGAAGGTTTGGAATATAAAACATTAATCTAAAAACTCAAAACATCTAAATCCAAAAGTTCCAAAATAATCAGACACTAATAATAAAAAAATAAATATAAAGAATGTGTAAAAAATTTAAAAATTTTTACCAGAAATAATAAAATATTTTAAAAATTTATATATAAAATGTCCATACAAAATTTAAAGAACCTAAAGACTTGATTCAGTTTAAAACATTTAAAAAATATAAAAAATGTAGAAAGTGTATGGAAATCAAAAAATATAAAAAATTTAAAGCAAAACAAACGATTAAAAGAGATGAAAGATCATAAAAATATCCGAAAAAAAAACAAAACAAAAACTCTAAAGAATCCAAAAAATTTAAGAGGTATTTTAAAAATTCAAAGAATCTTAAGAGGTTTTAGAGAATTTAACGATGCAATATTCCAAAAAGTTCCAAAAGTTCAAAAAAGCTTTAAAAAGTTCAAAAACTTCAAAAAGTTTAAAGTCTCTAAACTCTGAAAAAGTCCCAAGTCCCTTTAGATTCAGTTTTTCTATTTTTTTAAAATCCGATTTTTTTATATTTTTTGAAATATATCCTTCAAATATTTTAGATAATTTGTGTTTTTGAGTTTTTTTAAACACCTTTACATTTAGATTTTATTTATGTTCAAATTGTAATTGAAACCGGTGTATAGGCTTTATCTTGCTAGAGAATTTAGTAAAAGAAAAAACAATTTGAATGTGAAAAATTTACGAGATTAGAAAAAAATTTGAAAAATGTCAAGAAAATCTGAGATAGGATCAGAATGTCTTTAACTGCAAGCAGTTGATTCTACAAGCTTTATAGACTTCTTCCTAAAAAAAATTTTAGTGGCAAGATTTGAAATAGACAGATCAAGCTAGATCTAGAAATAATCTAGAAAATCTAGAATATTAACTGATTGGAGCAGATAAAAACAATTTTTGTCAAATTTTAGTCTTCAGAGGCACATCTAGTTAGTTTTTCCACCATGTCCCAATATTGTTACAGATAACTTAAAGTTTCAGCAAGTATGTGCAGTATCATCATCCTGTTGAGACATAAATTCATACAGGAAAATGAAGCTCTCCCACTCAAAAATGTAGCCAACTACAATATACCAAAATATGTCCACAACAAAATGGGTACGTTTAACGTCTCAATACTTTGAATTTTCAAGCGAAATGTTGTTTATAACGTGTAGATTAGCATGTAAGCAACGTAAAATTTCCGCATTTGTGCAATTTGCATTTTTAATTGTGTGCATGTTGCATCGGCGTCCCCCCTCTGTCGATTAAATCGTTCCTCGTCGATTTAAAATCGGAATCGATGGTAATAGCAATAACCTCGTCGGAACCTCTTCAGCTTACGGTCGTTATTAATTCCTCACGCATATAATGTATATAAAAGAGAAGAGCCGATATCGTGTTAACGTTCAACAAATCAAACGTCTTGATAGCTTGCATTAAATGCCTTATTTATTTAACTATTTGCTGGCTAATTTATTTTGTACGAAGAGAAGTTACCGTTCGTATTATCATACAAACTGTTGTCATCAGTTTTATTATTATATCGAAACGCCTAAATCGTGATGACATTTCCTCCTCCGAATTTTACATTCGTGTAATTGGACAATAAAATTAGCATTTCATTCTTTGCTCTTGATGTCGCCATGTCGCCGATACACAATAACAACCACAATTAATATATGAACCGGAGATCGTAAATAATAACAACGACGCATCGGAGGGGGCGGCAGCGTCTCCGCCAATCTCCTATCGATTAAACTTTTTCCCGAAAAATTACGGTTAATAAATTGTTTATTGCCGGATTATGTAAATCGAATACTAAATGCTCATAGATTAATATTGCCCGATAAGGAGCAACCCCTCTTTCATTTGTGGAAAGGCACCATTAAAAACCTCCAGGTTGGTACAACTTTGCACGCCATTATCAATTTAAAAACGTATTATGATTATGCACAAACTTTTTTCCGAGACTCTTCGACGGTTTTTTCGCTTTTATTGTCCTTTTATTAGAAGATCAGATTTCCGAAGCTCGGGGAGCTTATTCAGATGTACGGCTGCATTCAGAGACGTTTTATTTTTGCCATTTTCAAGATAGGAAGTCGGTGTTTAAATACAGAACTGGGGGGTTTAGGGACACTTTGATGTCGCGGCTTGCACCGATCAAAGATTTAGAGCTTTTGTAATACGTCATCTTATTTTAACCGACGACGAAAATGCTCATAATAAAACAAACAAAAAATATTACGAATTGGAGATTAATATAAAACATGGACAACTTAAAAGCTTGTTAGAAGTTTTTTTAGTGAAATAGTCGTATTTTTAGAAATTTTGAAAAACAAAAAAAAAAATTTGGGCTTAGTAGACACTCTTAATTAGAAAAATCGCAAAGTGGACTTTCAAAATTAATTTTATATAAAAGGACTTTACCGTTGAGCTTGCACATTTTTCTTAAATTTTATTTATTTTTATTTTTTTTACCATTTTCTGTAGTTTTAGACGTCCTTACTAAATATAAATATATTTTCTATATTTTTAATTTATCATCTATTAACGACAAAAATTCCTCGAAATTAAAAAAATATTTTTTCTACTTTCGTTACTTCTGAAACTTTTATCTTTTTTCTTATTTTTGAGCTCTGGAAAATCATTAATTTGAAAAAAATTCTTTATAGCACTTAAAATGTTATTTATTATTAAATTTAAACACTATTCAAAAGTTTCAAAAACTAGTGTAAAAAAATTACTAAAGTTATTAAAATTTTCAAACTCTTGATATTTTAAAAGCCCTAGAATTGCTGACTAAATTCAATTGTTTCCAATAGTTCAATGTAAGAAATTGAACACCTAAGAATTTGGAAATTTAACCATTACAAAAAACTGAGAATCAAAATAATTGGGAATCGAAGATTTTTAATTTCTAAGAACTCTGAGAATCCGAAAAACGAAAATTTAAAACTTATAAATTTAGAATTTAGAATTTGATAAACTCAAACATATTAAATTCAAAAATCCGTTAACTGAAAAGTTTCAGACGCTAAAAACATTTAAGTTTTAAGAATTTTGCCCTCGAAAAGACAGAAAACTTAGAAACTAATAAGGTAAAAATTTGGTAATTTAAGGAACCTACCAACGTAAAAATCAGAAACCTGAGAACTAGAGGTACTAAAAATCTAAAAATATCAAACGGTGAGATTTTAGAAACAGAACTTGAACTGGAAAGTTTGAGAATTAAAACATAAAAAAGTATCTGCTTATTTAGGAAAAAAATTGAAAAATAAACCTAAAACATTGAGATTTTAGAAATTTGAGACTATACCGAAACTAAGAAAGAAGTTGAGAGTTTGAGCATTACGAAAATCTTTAGAAAATCTAAAAATCTTAGAAACTTACTATTATGACTTGGGAAATTAAGGATCCAAAAATTTTCGTGGTTTTGGTATCTAATTAAAAAGCGAACAATATTCCACAAAATCTGCAAAAACAGAATTATAATGTATCAAATTGTAGTAAAGAATACGCAAAAATTTTGAAAAACAATTTTTTAGATATTCCCTGGATCTTTGAAGTATTTAGATTTTTTAACTTTTTGGAATGTCTTTTAGAAGCTTTAGACGCCTTAGATTCTTTAAGCAAATTAGTTTTAGAGGCATTATATTTGTCGTGACGTTGAATTCATTTTTTAATTTTTTTTTTAAATTTTTTTCTTATAATTTTTCAATTTGTTTAATTTATTTTTAGGGTTTTTTATATTCCTAGGATCTTCTCACTTTTCTATCAGTTCATTTTTTTGAATTGTTTATGTTTTATAGACCCACGAGGCCTAATATACTTTATACTTATTTTTTAATTTTTTCAAATTTTTAGAATTCTTGGAATATTAGCATTGTTATTAAAATGTTTGTACTCGCTGCATTTTTCGAGTTTCTAAACTTTCAGAACTTTTATTTGATGTCTTAAATTTTTAGTTTTTTCTGCTAGATGCTCTAGATTTTTTAAATATTTTCTAGATCTTTGAAGCTCGTTTTGTAATGTTTAGAATTTTTGTTTTAGAGTTTCTATTTCTCAAATTTTCTACCTCTTTTTTTTCAGATGCTTTCTATTTTTAATACTTTTTGTACTCATTGTATGAAAACAGAATTTTTCCGCTTAATCGCGATGGACGGAAAAGCGGTTTTCCCGCACTCTGGTGTTTTTAGTTTCCGCTGGCGACAAGAGATATTTGTGTTATACGGTTAGTATTGCAACTTTTTGATGACACCATTCAATCAATTTTTGATAAGTGCGTTCATACCGTTCGCGATTTTTCTCGGGCAGGAGACACAAAACGGCCTCTTTGGCATTCAGAAGGGGTACACATACATTCTTCGCTGTCACTCATTTTAACAAGTTTTGTTAATAATTAAAAAAAATATATGACAGAAGATTTAAATTTTAAAAATCTAGTAGGTAGTTACAGTAGATACATCATGTTACCAACCCAACTTAACAAAAAAAAATATTTTTTTTAATTTTTTTATTTCGATATTCGTTACAAAAAATATTGTACTTAACTCTTTCGGAAAGAATTTTCCCGCATTCGGACTAAATGCAGCACTCCTCACAGTCGTGCTGCAAACAAAGTGTTTATGCGGGAAAATTAAGTTTCCGAACTTGTTAGGTAAATAACTATTTCAGCTTTCTATATTTAGATGCGTAGAAAATTCCAATCGATAATTGGATATCTTCATTTTTGTGTATTCTTGATATTCTTCGATCATTTCAAATTTTCTAAACATTTGCAATTTTTTGCACTTACTTATTGCCCAAAGTTTCTTACATTCTTTAAATTTTCTAAATTTCTATTATTTTTGCGTTTTCCAGATTTTCAATTCTTTCAAAATTACTTAATTTTTTTTAAATCTTTTCAAAATGTGTACGTTATTTGGATTTATCGCACTCCTTGGATCTCAAAGTTGGCTAGAATCTCTGTATCCGCTGCAATTTTTCGAGCTTCCGGTTTGTTTTGAATTTTTGAGTTTCTTGGACTCTTGAAATTTTCCAAAAGCTTTGAATTTTTTACAATCTTTTAAAGCTTTTGAAATGCAATGTTGGATTTAAATCTTCAATCTTCAATGCTAAAATATGTAGACGTTTTAAATTTTAGAACTTTTACTAAATATTTATTAAATATTCATTCATTCGATTTGTAATAAATATTCGCGAATTGCTTACATGCTTTTGGATACTTACTCACTTTAAATTCCTGTGATTTTTTCGATTTTCTATATCTTTTAGATTCTCTGTGGTGTCTTTAATCGTATTGCACCTTTTCATGATTTTATAATTTTTAGATTTTTCAAATTTTCTATTTTCTATTTTCATTATTTCTAGATCTTTCGATTTTTCGATGTTTTTTTAACTCTGTAAATCTCGAAACTGAATCTTTGTAGTTGTTCCAATCTCACGAGCTCTCATTCCTGTTTTAATTTTGATGGATCTTTGGAATTTTCAAAAAGCTCTAAATTTTTTCGCGTTGTTGTAAAGCTTGTAATTTGAAATGTGTTGAACTTGAATCCACAAGTACCTTTAAAAAGGGTCAATGCCATTGTAGTTCGGCTTTATGGAAATATACTTTAACAGACTAACAAACTTTAAAAAAAAAAAAGTTAACACGTGTCATATGTTTATTTTCACGAGAATTTCTTTTTCTAGAAGCATTCGAACCGTTCGAATTCACAAAAAAAACATTTTTTTGAGAATATAATTTCAATGTCAACAGTCGACGCACGGTAACTCAGCAACTTAACGCCAAAGTTCGTCTTGAATTTAACGATTTCTGAATAGTAGAAATAATTTGTGGAGTTAAGTAATTAGATAGATTTAAAGCCTTAACAAATTTTAGAATTTCGTCCAAACCCTAACATTTCTGATACGGGGTACAAAATTTTCATCACTTTAATTTTTAAAAAGGCTTAAGGTTTTCTCCAGGCTCTAAATCGAAGGCCTTAGCTGCGAAACTTCCAGAATTGTTCCCGTCGATTTTTTTCTTAGCGTGTAAGTGGAGCATATTTACGTTCGAAGTTTGCCGTTTACCGCGGTAAACATTGAAAGACACAATTTCTGTGCAATATAAATACCAACATCGTTTAAACCAAGTTGTAATTCATTTAATGAGCAAGGAGCAGCTTTTTGTCGTAGTTAAGTACAATTAAAATAAATGTGGAAATGGGTTTATTAGATAAGATCATTTCTCCATTTCGCTTACGAAAGTGCGTCCCGAAACAGTGGATTTTTCCGGAAATTCGTTGAAAAAATCCAAAAACTTCAAATTAATCAGTGATAAATTTCCCACACGCAGCCCCTAATTATCAGTTGCGTAATGTATCAATATATATGATTACCGAAGGTATTTTAATTTACCGTCGTGTTTTCTTGTATGCATTTGACGTCAAACTGTTAATGATAGTTCCATTTACAACGTTATATCAACAACATTATCGCGTTTACGATGAATTATGAATGAACGAATTATCTATGAATGGGAATAAATGCTGAGTTCTGTTTTAGTAATAACATCGCAAAATCTGAGACGAGAGTGGGTGAATTTCGAGAAAATGCAACTGTTTTAAAGTATTCATTTCTTTTCGCTGACGCCGAAGTTCGAAAACCAGAGAAAAATAAAACTGAAAGTTTGCGTCCCATAGGAAACTGAATAGTTTTATCTAGTTCAATTAAGTATTGAAATTGATTAAAATTTCTTCTTTCCACTGAATTTAGGTCGCAAGATTCCCCATGATCTTCATCCTGAGTCCCACAATTACCCATAAAACAAAAAGCGATCTTTTATGCCATAAAACTGAAACTTTATTAGAAGCAGCCGAAAGAGAATATTACCCCTCCGGAAAAAATCCAGGAAACCGCTCGCAGCGCCCTCTGTGAAACAAAAGCTGAACCCCCCGACCACGCCAGGAATAGAAACTCTCCGTTCGCTACAAATCGGTTGGCGCCCCTGCTAAAACTCGAACAATTGAACTAATTGAAATTTTACCTGGAAACTGATCCGATCAAATTTCTTTCTTCGCTTAAGTGCCAGTATTGTCACAAAGGAACACGATTATTGTCGATAAATGCATGCAATTGTGCCAACATAATAATAGAATGTTTTTAGTTACAGACGATTGCCGACGATGTGTAAAAAATAAAGCTCCTTAAGAATGGAAGTTTGTTTGAAAGTCAAGCTGTCGTTCAGAGTGAAGGCTTAAGTCTTCGATAATAAGCAGCTTTGATCTACTAATACGAAAAAAGTTAGAAGTAGGTTGAAATGTAAGACATGAAAAGTCGTAAAATCCGGCATTTATGAGTTTCAAGCTTCGATTTATGGTTGTTGGATCGTTGCTAATTAATAAGGTGGGATTCCGAAAATCGAGTTGGCATAAATCACGATCGCAAGTTTTAATTAAATTAATTTATAAACGCGCCGGAGCGTTTTATTGGTTAGGTGGACATAAAAAATTGAAATTTAAGTTTTTTCATAAATTGTGGAAAAATTATTACATTTTTTTAAAACAACAATTTTTTATCAATATTTTACATCAGTGTATACAAGAAAAGTAATAAAAATCCATAAAATTTATAATACATCATTAGTAACATAATAATTCGGATTTTACAAAAAAATTCAATTCGAAAACATTTTCAGGTAATTGGGGAGCCGTTTCAAAAAATTCAGTTTCCAATTTTCAGCAAAATAAATAATTAAATTAACTAAATGTTTACCTCTTTTTCAAGTATTATTGATCAATTATCTATTTTTTCCATATTTACCAATATCAGCTTCGATATCAAAAAATTGTAGACACTTCCAGATTCATACTTATTGATCAGTTTTTTGGAGCCAATTCCAGTTTAGTTTGCTTAAGGTTATTTCCTTATTTTAACTGATTTGTGTGTCATTTAAATAACTGCTTTATGATTTGCTTTACTTCCTACGGTTTAAAACTAAATATTTAAACGATTATGTCTCAAATTTATTTATCTGGTTCAAACTTTGTAGTATTTGTACAGATTCGTTATTTTTTACAGTGATAAAAAATTAAATGTGCGTCGTTTTCTTCTATCTGGTGACACAATTTCACCATTTTATACATTTTTTCATTAAAGTTTCGGATTCCCGTCAGTAATCATCATAAATTAAAATTACTGAAATTGTCACTGAATTGTCATCTTTTATTTTAACCAGTTTAACGTTATACACAAAGATTGATAATGCTAGTTATAGTAATTGGACTTATCTTATCTTGTAAACCAAATTTATGAATTTATATGATTTATGATCTTATGTATATATATAATTATCTTATCTTATGTATAAGATAAATAAATTTTAATTTTTCGTATGTGGAAAACCAAAAATCCAAAAATTGAGAGTTAGATATCAAAAAAATTGTAAATTTGAGAATCTAAGAAATTACAAATCTGAGAATGTGACAACTTAAGATTTAAAATTCTAGCAACAATAATAGGAGAAAATTTAATTCAATGAAAATTGGAAAACTTGAGAAAATTAAGATTCAAAAAGTCTATTTTTTTAAGACACAAAATTCTAAGAAGTCGGAAACGTTTTGAGAATTGCCATTAATTTAAAATTCGCGCTCAACCTAAAATCTGATGACATCCCGTAACCGTAACCACCGATCAGAGCAACTACAACATGGCTGAATGCGGAGCCAGATAGAGCTGGAGCGTTGTTATGTTAGAAAGCTATCTAAACAACAAAACTTTATTTAAATAAGTACATACCCATATTCAAAAAAACACTCAAACAGGATAATTACAAACGTTGTTTGAAAATAAGTTTTACTAGTGGAAATGTCAATCTGCATCAAACTACTTGATTTTTGTTTTATAAGTGGAAAGACGAATTTGCAATCTTGTGCTATTTGATTGTTACAAAAATATATTTTATTTTTAGTTTTTGCCTTAAATTTGGCTAGTAGTGGAAAAAATAGTATACACACCACGGTGGTGAAGACATTTATAAGCCTCGCACATTATTCCGCTCGGGGCAAAGCCCCTCGCAAAATAATCTTGGTGCTCGGTCAAAAATAATAGTCTTCACCACCTTGGTGTATTATATATAGTATTTTTAGTCGTTATTAAAATTTTTGTTTTGTTGTAACTTTGTAGTCTTTCGTATTTTTTCTATTATCTAATTTTGTTACAGTTTTTGTTTGGTTTGCATTTTCAATTTTTGTTAAATTTTAAATCTCACTAACTCAACTTTCACTAATTTTTTCAACATGTTTAAAACTTTTGAATTCTATTTCCCTGAATTCTTGAAATTCTTGAAATTCTTGTAAAGCTTCGGATTTAATATTTATATTTTTGAGCATACTCTTTGTTTAACTTTGATTCTTATAATTTTAATTTATTTTTATTGTTTTTATATTTTCATTATTTTATTCTTTAGATACTTTAAACTGTCTAAACTTATCAGTTTTTTAAACTTTCAGTTTCTTTAGATCTTGCAACTTTGTAAGATTTTAAAACTTTTAAATTATCTTTAAAATTTTAGACTTTTTGTGATGGTTTGGATTTTCTGAATTCATAACATTATTAGAATTTTCTTTATTTATATTTTTTGGATTGTCTAGACATTTTTTATTTTCAAAATTTTTAACTTTGATCTTTTTATTTTGTTGTTTTAAATTGTTCACACATTTTTGAATCGCTTTTATTTTCAGCTTTTTAATATTTTTGACTTTTTTTCTATTATTTAGGTCATCAGTTTTTTATACTTCAGATTTCCTATTCTGTTTTAATTTTCTCTTCGTTTGTTCCGTCTGCTAATCCATTACATATTTAGAAATTTTATTTTTAATTTTCCAAATTTTTAATTTTATATACTTAGTATTGTAAATTTTAGTTTAAAAGTACTAATTTTCTCTGGCCCTGTCAAACTTTTTTAATTTTTAAATTCATTTTGCAGTTAATTTTTTTATGTATCTTTACGTAAAATTCTCAAATTTCATATTTTTGTACTTATCACAGTTTTTAGATTTTAGTTTTTATATTTTAAATCTTCTAGAGTTTATTTTTATATTCTCCAAATAGCTCAAATTTTCAGAATTCTCCAAATCTCTCTTAAACTTATTAAGTGCTCAAGATATCTCAAGACATCAAAAACCCTTATATACTTTTTTTAAATTTTAAACTTTTCTTGAATTCTTTATGGCCTTTTAAAACTTTTATTTTTCAATTTCTAAAATTTTTCATTTTTTTTGTAGATTTTGTATATTCTGCAAGTCATCTTGTTTTAGATTATTTGAAGATTATTTTGTATGTTATTCTATATTTTCTATAAAATGTAAATTATGGATGCTCTCTCAAAATTTTAGAATTTATTAATTCTAGCAAACCACCATTGATTTTTTTAAGTGTTTTAGTTTTTATTAATTTTTTTATTTATACGTACTTTCTTTTATTTTTTCTTCATTCCTTCAACCTTTCGAACTTGCATTCTACAAGTGAATCAAATCACTTTTGCATTCTGTAAAATAGTTGCAATTGTTTTAATTTTCAAATAACGTTAATAAATTTTTGTTTTTTTTTTTAATTTTTGCATCTTTTGAGTGCTTTGCGTCCCCAATTCTTTAGATCCTTTGAATATTTTACTTCGGTATATTCTTCAAATCCATTGGTTTTTTTTTTAATTTCTTATGTATTTCAGATTCTTTTAAATACCTTACAATTCCTGCTACAATTTCTCGTGTTTTTTTTTTAAATACTTTACAATTCTCTTGGTCGTTATTAAATCTTCTAACTTTTTATTATTTTTTTTTAATTACGGTTATTTCTCTTTATATTCCCTACATTTTATAGATTTTCTATATTTTTAATACTATTTAGATTTTCAAAATGTTTCAAATTTATCGCAGAATTTTTAAATTCCTTACAATCTGAAAAATTGGTTTCTAATTTTATTCTTTTAAATTCTAAATAAATGTCCAAATGTATTTTAACTTTGTCAGATGGCCTAAAATTTTTCGCTATTTTTACAACTTTGGATAATTTTAAATTTCTTACTTTGTTTGAACGATGTGGATTTTTGTTTCCATATTTTGTAGTTTTCCATATTTTCTAAATTTTTTGTTTTGTATAAACTTTCTAGACTTTTCTCAAATTAAAAATTGCCATAAGTTGAAGAATTTTTGTATTTGTGGCAATCTTTTGTTTTTTTATTGACTCCTTTTAATATTTTGTTCTTTGTTTTTTTTCTTTACTTTTAGTATGCTTTGGATGAAATTTTAGATTTTTTTTAAGAAAAAAACTTAGGTGAATCGACTGTCTAGATTATATAACAATGCTCTTTTTTAGTGCTAACAGAAATAGTCAGCTCCAATGCCACTTTTAGACCTACAATTTTTTGAAAAAATTCTATACATCCACTTATCACCACCTCTTTTCGACATTTTTAAATCATCCTTTACCATCTGCTCACGTCTAATTTTCGTGTAAAAACGTTGTAAAAAGCAAAACGCACGAAACCAAACATCGTCTGTATATAACGTCAAAGACAAGCCTCAACGCCGGCGGCACGAAACGTTCAAATAGAGAAAACGCAACAAAAACCATTTGAAAAGCACAATAATATAAAACCAAACAAATGCGAAAGGAACAGAGGAGGTAATAATATATCTAACCGGCTACCTCCTAATCTGATGTTTGAAAACGATCCCGTTTTGTGCAACACAAGAGAAAAAATAATAGAGAACGTACGAGTGTAGTACGTAGCCGGAGAACAAACCATCTGCCTCATTTCTTTATGTATTTACAATGGGATCGCGATCTTATTATGTAATTTTAAGTGGGGTTAGTATCTCCCGTTCGATAGAAATTCATATACATGCCCGTTTAATAGGACGTTTTAGTTTCATTTCAGCGAGGTACCAACAATGAAGAAAAAATTGCTACAAAAGTTGGTGGATAGTAATTGGAAGTGTCATTGTGTGTGTGGTGGGATATATTTTTTTTGACTCATGTAAGTTTTAAGAACTAAGTGATATCAAATCTAATGAAAAACTGTCTTAGAGTGACGGTACTCTAAATGGTACCGATGATTAAAAATACCAAAGCTACCTCTACAAAATCGGATTTTTATTCTGAAAGAAATCTAGTTAACTTGAAGAAGACCTGGATATAGATGTGACAAAGTCGTTAGAGATACTGCATGCTGGTTAAGATCTAGATATATACATATATATGATATATGTTTTTAAGTTAACCTCTTTTATTCTACTTGAAGTTTGCATCCATCTGAGGTTCAGTAAATCTCTCTGCCTCATATGTAAAATTTTATACTATGTCTGTAAAAATTAGTGATATATGCTGCTGTATCAGCCAGTGTCGTCGCAGACGTCTTTCTAAAGTAATGTTCTATATAATTGGAAAAATTAGGTATGTACCATCAAAAACTCTGCAATTTTTTAAGCAAAGTTGTTGATTCTTACAGGTTGAAAATCTTGAAGTTTCAATTGGTAACTAACAAATTGAAGAATATTTCTGAAATATTTCAAGACGATGCAATTTTTTTATGTTCCCATTGGAAATCAGTTATAATAATTATATGTATTTCATAAGACTACAAACTTAAAGTTTAGGAAATTTGCAATATATACATATATATATAGATATATATGTATATATCTATATATATATATATATATATGATATATGTTTTACGTTAAACTCTTTCATTCTTACTTGAAGTTTACATCCATCTGAGGTTTCAGTAAATCTCTCTGCCACATATGTAAAATTTTAATTTTATCTATTATGTCCATAAAAATTGGTGATATTTGCTGCTGTATCAGCCAGTATCGTCGCAGACGTCTTTCACAATTTCTCGAAATTTCTATATTTTTTTACAATTTTTAACGCATTACTGACGTAAAGACAATTTCTTGCTCGACCGATTTGTACCTTTTTCAAAAATCATCGTCTATACGATCTTGTTTCATAAATAGTTACTTTTAAATCCTTTCTGATCCATGGACTTTTTAGATTCTGCCTCATCTATTTAATTTTTAAATTCAAAATTAAATTCAGTTTTCAAAAATTTTTGTCTTTCTAGATTTTTTTTTTCGAATGCTTGCGATTTTTTTTAAATTTCTGTGATGAGATTCCTTGTACTCGATAGACCATAGAATACTTTGTTATTTTATAAATTCTTTGAATTTCTTGAAATTTCTATATATTTTTTAATTTTTGACGCACTGCTGACGTAAAAACTTTTTTTTGGCGGCTGATTTCTATCTTGTTCAAATATTATCGTCTTTACAACCTCGTTGCATAAATAGCCTTTTTAATTTTTTTTATAATCCATAATTTTTTTAAATTCTTTCTCATCCATTTTACCTTTGAGTTTCTAAAAAACATTACTCTCAAGTTTTATTGTTTTTCTCTAGATTTTCCAGATTTTAACCAAAGTTTGTTACCTTTTTTTGGAACATCTGTGATTTTTTTATATCTAAAAAAAAAATTTTTTTGTCTCGGCCAATTTGTATCTTTTTCAAAAATCGTCGTCTTTACGGCCTCGTTAAATAAATAACTACTTTAGAATCTTTTATTATCTCTGGACTCTTGAGATTCTGCTTTACTTATTTATTTAAAATTTCGAAAATAAATTCAATTTTCAAAAATTATTGCTTTTTTGTAAATTTTCTAGATTTTTTAATTTTGCTTAATTCTTTTTCTTGCTAAACGTTTGTGATTTTTTTATATATTTCTGTTTCCATTCTTTCTATTTTTCAGACCTTTGAATGCATTGTTTTTCTCAATAAATGCTTTAAATTTCTTAAAAAAATTATATTATCTAAAATTTTTGATCTACTTCTGAATTAAATGCATTTATGCTTAACTGATTTGACTTAAGCCTCAACTTCTGCAACAGTTTGTTTTGAAATATTAACATCAAAATGACTATCCAAAAGAGTGGTTATTAACGTAGCTCAGAAATAATATAAGCCCCAAAACTGAGCCCTGAGGAACACCATATTTAATAAATTAACTAGTAGAGTAACTGTTGTTAATTCTTACATATTGATAGCGATTACGCAAATAAGATCTAAGAAGCATTACACTTGTACTATCAAATCCGTAAAGTTCAAGCTTTTTAAGCAAAATTTGTTTTAAACTTGGAGGAAAGCTCTTCTCGTTGAGACGCTCCACTGGCACCAACAACCAATGAACCAATACTTCCTATAATTTAAACAAAAATATTTTGATCAAATTTTATCTTTGATATGAACTAAGTCCTATCGGCTGCTCCTTTTCAAAAATTTTATATTTCGAATTTTGTAAAAAAGCAAGTTTCTTAAAATATGTACCATTGAACTTCTGTATATCAATTTTTTTACGTATACTAATCATAAATTTGCATTTTCATACTTTTTCTTTGATTTTGCGGGTAATACAGACTCAAGAGCTAACACAGCCAACTCTTTAATATCACAGAATTGACTTGTATTAAACATTTGAATAAAACTGTAGATTAAACGCCGTTACAAATTTTGTTGTAAGAAAAATATAACAACATTGATTCGTTGATTTCGCTTTTTAATTTAGAAACAATTATACAATATTAAAAATTGCCGATATTAGTTTACTTTTCAATTTTGATAGAAAAAACCATGTGTGGAACACGTACGAAATGTAGTTTTTAATACGTGGAACTGGAAATTTGAATAATACTTAAAAATTTCTTCAGCTTTTATGATTCTGACGGGTAAACTATCCGCCATCTCTAAAATGGTTTATAATACTCCCAGTTGAATGAGTAACATACCGGAACTACCGGTGAACAATAGGAGCAGATAGAAGACGTCACATACTTTTTGTGTCGCGACGCTGCGTTTTAGTGATTTTTTTTTAGTTCAGTTTTTAGAGAAGTAACATTTGTGTTCATTCACCACCGAAATTGTATTTTTTTTTTTTTTGCAATAGACGTTACTGCTGGAGTACCCTGTAGAAACTATACAGAATTATACAGGCTATTTAAGCCCTGAGCTGTATGAGTTTGTTAACTAGCTATTTGCTGTTGTTTGTCCTTCTTCGTACACATCCTGCGATTTTTTGTATTTAAAGAGACATTCTATACCCCGAACCAATTTTTCAGCGATTCTGCGCCCTTATTTCTGTTTAATATTTTCCAGTCGTTTTTTTTTTCGTTGCGTTTATTCGATACTCTGCTTCCCACGCATACAATTTCCTCGATTTTCTTAAAGATTACTTTTGTGTCGCCCTATCTTTTTTAAAACAGCGTAGTCACAGATTTTGTTTGTATTCTCACACTTAGAAAGTAACTTTTCCTTCCTTTTACAATTAAAATTAGAACTTTTACGCTGTAGCAAGCAACAGGATTCCACCATAATTATTGTAAAGATGCAATTGTTGCGTTTTCCCAAATTTCTGACGTCTTTTTTTTATTTCTGTTCTTTGAGCTTAACACCTCTATGCATACAGGTGTCCGAAATGTCGCGCACATTCTCGAAGCTTCATTCACAAGATATCTCACTAAGTGTAAAAAAAATTATCTCTAAATTTTTCACACAATATGGTGCTTTAAACAATAAAAAATTAACAATGAAGATCTTAACATCAATTATTTGTAAATTACATTTAAGGTATGAAATGCGTTGCTTAAGAGCTTTTGCTTTCTTCAGCCATTTTTTTTTCTCAATCTGTCAAATTAGCTCAAAAAAACGTGTCTATAAGCTATGTTCGGTTTTATTACTGTAAAATTGGCAGTCGCTTTATCACTGTCATTGGTTAAATTTCACATTTTTTGAAATATAATTGAGTATTAGAATATAGCAAGAAATAATTCCAGTAGTCTCAAATTAAAATAAAAAGTTACAATGTGGAAAAATTGATAAATTTAAAAGTGACAGACTGGAATATAATTTTATTGTTGAAAACCTGTAACTTTGACTAAACAGTTAAAAAAATTAAATCTGAGGAATATATATTTGAAAATATGTTTGAAATAATAATTTATCAATAGAATTTTAGGGTCTCAGGAGTTGCTACACGAGGAACTTCGTCAGAACAAATAAAACAATTTTGGCACAATAACTAGCCAAAATCAATAAAATCAAATAATTTTAAAGTTGGTCTGAAAGTGGCTAATAACTATTTATGTAAGAAGTAGGCTTTGCCTCGTTCTGCAATAAGCTCATGCATAAGAAAAAAAAGTTTCCTATGTGTTACATACAAGATTTTTTCTATTTTCTGCTTGAAAAAAAAAGTTTTTTTTTGCAACAATCAACGCATTTTATAAATTATGCAATAAGTTAAAAAATGCTTAGTATTTTTCCGGATTACTCTCTCATAATCTGCTTTGTTTTACATTTCCTCTTTTTCTTGCTATATATCCCTTTTGGTTATTTTTTCTCTGTTTCAGATGCGATTTTGTTCTTTAGCTTTTAAAGTTTTTCTTGCGTTCTTTCTTTTACATTCTTTATTGCTCCATTGTTATCTTTTAGACTGTAGCTTTTATTTTATAAGGATTACATTTTTAGAGGCTGCTTCAATATTAACAGTTTTCTTCTCTTCTTTACCTTTTTATAAAACTTGAATTTTTCTATTTTCCTGATGTATTCTCTCATAATATGCATGTTTTGTTTTTTATATTCTCTTTTTTTCTTGCATTTTGGTCATTTTTTTCTGTTTCAGATGCGATTTTGGTAATTGGCATTTAATGTTTTTCTTCCACATTCTTTATCACTCTATTGATATCTTTTAGAATGTAGTTTTGTTTTGTAAGTATTCCTTCTTTAGAAGATGCTTCAATTGCCTCGTATTTCCAAGAATACCCTTTTCCAATTTCTTCTTAATGCCTGTTAATTTTGTTCCATTTACATCCTTCTATATTTCTTCTATTCTTATATCCTTCTAAGTTTTTGTATTTTCGGAATCCTTTTTACATTTTCTTCTCTTATAATGTTTCCATTTTATACTTTCTTTTATACATTCTCTATCGCGCTATTCTTATCTTTCAGACTGTAGTTTCTGTTTTGCAAGTATTCCTTCTTCAATCGCTTTCTGTATTTGTTCCCATTTCTCCTCAATGTTTTTGTGTTTTTTTTTTTTGTATCTCTTTTGCATTTCCTTTTCTTATAATTTTCCCACCTTATACTCTTCTCCTTTCCTTTTTTTCGTTCCTTTAATATTCTTCAGTTTTTTTAAGTTTGTTTTTACCAAACAACTCCAAGTTACAATTTGATTAAATTGAGCCATGATCAATTGGATTTCTCTATCTTCGTAGTCATAGATATTTTTTCTTTCAAAGTGGGCGCTCATAATTTCTTGTTTTTCTTTGCAAACTCTAATAACGGTCTCTTTATCAATACCTCTGTGCCTTAATTTGTTTTAATAAAATTTATTATCCCCTTGAGTGGAAAAAATAGCATATTTAACTTAAATTCATAGAAGAAGTGGAATTTGACCCAAACAGTACAAATAAACTATAAATTTTATAATTTTTATAAAATATAATTTTATAACTACAATAATCAACGCATTCTTAGGAATGAAAAGAATCATACTATAAAATAAAAAGTACTCGATTTTGAAAGTGGTCAAAAAAGTTGTGTAATTTCTACGTTTAATTCCAAAATAAAAAAACAACGAACTTACGATATAGCACCACCACTTTCTCCTCTCCTTCGATTTCACAAAAACTCAAAAATGGTAGATCCAATCTGCGTAATGGCCCTCAACCACTCACCCTCCGCCCTTCAATCCGTCCCTGCGTTTCCAGCCTGAAAACAAGCACTCCACCGTGTGATATCGCCTCCCAGTCATATAATGAATTCACAAGGGGAAAGCGCGAGCATATCCCGACAGATCCGTAGGGTAGATTACATCACCCCCGACCCCAGAGGGTCGTTCCCCGTTCATTGCATTAGTCGCCATGATAGTGACGCACGGCAAAAGGACGCTATTGGCGAAGCGGCTCTCAGATTTTGTCAAGTGTTTATATTAGCTTGACATTTTTTCCAGGGGAGTCGCAATAATGAAAGGGTCGCGTATGCGTATGTGAGGGGGAAGGGGGACGAGTTATTCTGCTCTGGTGATGGTGATGATGAAAGCGAGGAAACGGTGCGTACGAGCTTTTACAGAAAGCTTTTTAATTATGTCACAGGGATTTTTTCAGGGAATGAGAATGTTAAGAATTAATTTTGAAGCCGTGGGAGCGTGCAAGGGGGGGGATGACGGGATGGAGTTAATTAACGGGGCTGGAGATGAGGCGTTTAACGCGTTCACACTAGGAGTATTTACCTAAATAGATTTATTTGTAGCTCCTTCAAAAACTAAGCTGACGATTTTTTATTCACACGTATGCGTACGAAATGTTCGATTTCCAATAACTTTGGAAATCGAACTGGTTGGTTGCTAGTGAAAAATGCAGCACGCTTGGTTTCTTTCATTTATTCTAGTAATTCATACAGTTGTGAATTTTCAAAATTTAGTTGAAAAACAACACATTTGCATTACCAGACAACTTCAGAATTTGAGAAGTACAAATATGCAAATCTGGAATCATTTTTAAACTTGGATAACAGAATCCAAGAAAAAAAACTGAAAAAAAACCTGCAAATTTCAGAACATGCGAAACTGACAACCTGTGAATTGAAAATTGTAGTATCTGATAATCTGAAAACCTAAAATCGTGGAAAAATCTGGAATTGAAGAATTTAAGAATGATTTAAACTGAGCACTTGAAATCTGAGAATGTAGCAATATGAAATGCTCAGAGAAAGAACATCTGCAAATCTGGAAGGTTAAGATTCTGAGAATCTAATTGTAAGAATTCAAGAATTTTAAAATCTGAGTCGCTTAGAAACGGAGATTTAAGCTTCAAAAACTAAAAAACTTACTAACCTGAAAACCTAAGATTTTTATTCTGTAAATGTAAAAATTTAACAATTAAAGAACCTAAAAACCAAGAATTTAAAATTTGGAAACATTGTAAATTTGAAATTAAAAACATGAAAATCTAAGAAAAAGGAAAGCTAAAATTTAAAAAAATGATAAAAATTTGAGAATCTTAAAACTTACAAACATAAAAAAATAAAAATGTACGATTAGAAAATGACAGCCTGCAAAAAATTGAAGCTGGGAATCTGAAATTTTAACAATCAAGTTTTGTCAGAATCTGCAGAATTGAGAAGCTTAGAAGACGAGAAATTGAGAACATGTGAGAAGTTGACATCATGAATACCTAAAAATCTGAAAACTTGAGAACTAAAGAAATTGCGAATCTGAGAACTTAAGAAGCCAAAAAAAATCTGATAATCTGGGAAATAGCTAAATTTCGAATAAAGTAAAAAAGTAAATTGAGACTGCGAGAGTTTAAAGATTTACAAAGATAAAACCTCAAAATTTTCATAAAATGAGAAATTAATAGCCTGCAAACTAAAAATAAAAAAATGGAATTTTATTACCACTTGAATGTGAAGTTCTCAAAATTTGAAAATACGAAAAGAGTACGAACAAAAATTTCAAAAATGATTGAAGGAAGAAACTCAAAATTTAGGAATCTAGCAATATGAGAATATAAGGTAATGAGATAATTAATTTTACGTATGTGAAAAATTAAAAATCCAAAAATTGAGAGTTAGATATCAAAAAATAAGAAACTGTAAATTTGAGAACCTAAGAAATTACAGATCTGCGAATCTGAAAACTTAAGATTTAAAATTCTAGCAACAATAATCAGAGAAAATTTGATTCAACAAAAATTTAAAACTTCAGAAAATTGAGATTCAAAAAGTCTATTTTTTTTAAGATACAAAACTCTAAGAATTCGCAAACATTTTGAGAATTTGAGAACCTCAGAAACTGACAAATTCTACAAACTTCTGATTTATGGAATATAATATTTTTTCCACTACTAGCTATGAAGTTGACCATTATTGCGTGTCCTAGCCAACTGAGAAGTTGAATTTCTATAGTAGTGGTTAATAATTTTTTCTATTATTAACCTAGGTTAATAATGGACAAATTCAAATGTTTTGAGAATCTAGAGATAGTTAGTTGTTCAAAATTTGTGCAACATAATTTTGTATACCCAGGAGATTGTCTTTAACGTATTTGCTGCTTGAAATTACCTAACACGATAAGGTTATTTGAATAAAAATGCCATTAATTTAAAATTCGCGCTCAATCTATAATCTGATGACATCCCGTACCCGTAACCACCGAGTAACTACAACATGGCTGAATGCGAAGCCAGATAGAGCTGGAGCATTGTTATGTTAGAAAACTATCTAAACAACAGAACTTTATTTAAACAAGTACATACCCATATTCAAAAAAACACCCAAACACGATAATTACAAACGTTGTTTGAAAATAAGTTTTACTAGTGGAAATGTCAATCTGCATCAGACTAATTGATTTTTGTTTTATTAGTGGAGAGACGAATTTGCATTCCTGTGCTATTTGATTACAAAAAAATATTTTATTTTCAATTTTTGCTTTAAATTTGGCTAGTAGTGGAAAAAATACTATATACACCACGGTGGTGAAGACATTTATAGACCTCGCACATTATTCCGCTCGGAGCAAAGCCCCTCGCGAAATAATCTTGGTGTGCGGTCAAAAATAATAGTCTTCACCACCTTGGTGTATAATATACTGTTACAAATGTGAGATTCAGCAAACATGAAACATAAAACTTTGAAAGGAAAATAATGTGAGAATCTATGAAACTAAAAATTTAAAAATCTAATAACGAGGAAATCTAAAAAACTGAAAACTGAAATATTGCAGACATTTTTATTTAAGTTTGAGTTTGATGAATTAATCTTTTTATAACTTTTTGCTAGATGCTCTTCATTTTTTTTTATTTCTTAATCTAATTCCCCCACGAGTAAGAGTACACTTATATAATTGTAAGCAAAAAAAGAACTGAGTTGTTGTGTGGATGAGGAAAAAAGAACTTATTTTTCGTCAAAAATAATCCATAAAGTTTTTTCGGACATTTAAATGAAAATGGATTACATTTCATACGAAATTATTTTAAAAATGTGTGACAAGAGAGAGAATCAAACTGCCGTTTCCATCACTGCAACAACCAAATAAAAACAAGTAAACAAAAATTTTCCCAAGTGTAGTCACGTCAAATTTTGTGAAAATGGAAATAAATAATGAAAATCATCCTGAAATATCGGCATTAGCGCTTGAAGCTGTTGCTAGTTTATTACCCTCGAAATGACGAAATAAATATGAGAAGACCTACAATATTTTCAATTCCTGGAGGGCTTCAAAGAATGTAAGAGATATCGACGTAAAAGTTATGCTTTTTTCATGAAAAGATTAGTTTTGCAGAATACATTTAGAAATTTTCAAGTTTCATCTTTATATGTGATTACAAGCTGAAAGATTAAAAGCTTCCACGACGTGGTCAACATACTCAGTGTTGAAAAGTACGTTGAGAGTGAAAGAAAACGGCAACATATCGAATGATGGAAAGTTAGAGTTATATTTAAGCGCCAAAGTGAGAAATATGAAACAAAAAAAATGAAAAGTCCTATCGCAGGACGTGTCAAACTCTGATTGTCTCATCAATGGTTCTTAATTGGAACGCTCCTCCAATAAACAATAATTACATTCTGAGAATTAAACAAAAAGCTCAAGATCTTAAACTTTGGATGCGTGATAATGTCAATTTAAAAATCTAAAAAAATCAACGAAACTGAGAACCTGAAAATCTAAAACTTGATAATATGACCTGACTGAGGTTATTAAATCCTATAAAGCAGAAAACCTGAAAATTGAAACACCTAAGAGAGCGTCAGAACAAATCTAACAACTTAATAGTCTGACAATCCTGTAACAATTGGTAACCTAAAAATATAAAAATCTAACAATTTAAGAAATTTGATGTGGTTAGGAACCTACAAAGGATCAAGAAACTATAAACTTGCCAACGTAAGAACATAAAAATATAAAACTTAGCATCTGAGGAAAATAACAAACTTAAAAAAATGGGAACTTGAAAACCTGATCCCTAAGAATTTGAGAATCTAAAAATCTAAAATATCCCTACATAAAAATCTCAAAAACTAAAAAACTAACGTTTACAGCATATCAAAATCGACAAGTCTGAGATCTTGCGACTGAAAAAATAAAAATCCGAAAATCTAAAATATAAAATTCCTAGAAATTAAGTACAAAAAATTGAAGGCTTAAAAATCTGAGATTATAAGAAAATCTAAAAATTTGAGAACTAAATAATCTGACACTAGAAAAATGTGTAAATTTAGAATACTTAATTTTTGAGTATCTAAAAATCTAAAATTCTGAAAAAAAATACCAACATGAAATTCTAAGAAACTTAAAAAGTAAAAATTTCAGGGTTTCAAAAGAAACAAATCTAACATTTCGTGGCTGAAAACATAGGCAGTCGAAATCCTAAATATGTGAAATTCGTACAAGAAACTAAGCATCTACCAATTTAAACATCTAAGAATTTAAGAATCTGCCAATCTGACAAACTGAGAATCTACGAATCTAAAAATCTGAGAATCTGAGAAACTTGGAATCTGAATAATTGAAAATCTAAAACACATATTAATAATCGGAGAATCTATGAATTTACACATATGAAAAGCTGAGAACTTGACAAATTATGAACATCAACAACTAAACATTTGTAATCTAAGAACTTAGTATCTGAAAATCTGAAAACGAAAAGATCTAAGAAAAACTGAAAATTTGGAAACAGACTTTAAAATTTTAATATGATGTTTTGAGTATGAGATTCTGTTAATGTAAAAAAAAATCCAAAAATTTCAAATTAGAGAAATCATCGAGATTAACAGCCTAAAAGTGTCAAAATAAAAACGGAAAATATGTAAACCTAAAAATCTGAGATGATATTGTGGTAGTATGGAAACGCATGTAAATATAATAAGTGAGAATGTAAGAATTAGAAAAATTAACCGTCTAAGACACCGAGACACTAGAAATCACACACTATCCATATCTCGTGTTTAAAAAGATGAGCAATCTAAAAATAAAATTCTGAAAATTTGAGAACCTGAGAATATAAGAAATTAAGAATATAAAAAATTTAGAATCTGAGAATCTGAGAATCTAAGAATCTGAAAATCAAAAATCTAAATACTTAAAAATCAATCAATTTATGCCTACCTGGTATTCTCAGAAACCGAGAAACTAATAATCACAGCATATGGAAATCGATAAGTATGAGATCTTGAGACTGAAAACATAAAAATTCGAAAGTTTAAAATATAAGATTCTTAGAAACTTGAAGTACAAAAAATTGAAAATTTGAGAGTATGAGAAAATAAGAATCTGAAAATTTGAGAGTCTAAAAATCTAAAAATCAAAAATTCTTAATCTTTGAATTGAGTATTTGAAAATGTAAAAAACTGAGAAAAAAATGCCAATATGAAAATCTAAGAAACTCATAAACTAAAAATTATAAGGATTATAATTGTTAGTTTAATAAAATTCTCAAAATTGAAGAACCTGAAGGTATAAGAATCTAAGAATTTAAAAATTTAAGAATCTGACAAACTGATAATGAGATCTACGAATCTGAGAATCTGATAAACTGAGATCTACGAATCTGAGAATCTGAGAATCTGATAAACTGAGATCTACGAATCTGAGAATCTAAGAATCTGAAAATCTGAGGAACTGTAAATCTGAGAATCCAAAACACTTGTAATTTTTGTATTTGAAAATCTATAAAAATATGCCCACATAAAAATCTCAGGATCTGAGAAACTAACAATAGCAGCATATCAAAATCGAGAATTCTGAGATCTAGAGATTGAAAACATAAAACTCTGAAAATCAAAATTATAAGATTTTTAGAATCCAAGGGAATAAGAATTAGAATTTGAGAAAATGAGAATCTAAAAATCTGAAAATTTTAGAATCAATTAGTATGTATTCTAAAAATTTGAAATTCTAAAATTCTTAGAATATGAACACTTATCTGGAAATATAAAAAATTCGACTTTAAAAATCTGTAAATTTTAAATTCTAAGAATCGTAAAATCTAAAAAATAATCTGGAAAAAATTGCACATTTAGAACTTAAAGAATTGTAAAGTTGACCACTTAGAATTAAAGTAGATTCTTTAGATTCTTTAGATTCTTTAGATTCTTTAGATTCTTTAGATTCTTTAGATTCTTTAGATTCTTTAGATTCTTTAGATTCTTTAGATTCTTTAGATTCTTTAGATTCTTTAGATTCTTTAGATTCTTTAGATTCTTTAGATTCTTTAGATTCTTTAGATTCTTTAGATTCTTTAGATTCTTTAGATTCTTTAGATTCTTTAGATTCTTTAGATTCTTTAGATTCTTTAGATTCTTTAGATTCTTTAGATTCTTTAGATTCTTTAGATTCTTTAGATTCTTTAGATTCTTTAGATTCTTTAGATTCTTTAGATTCTTTAGATTCTTTAGATTCTTTAGATTCTTTAGATTCTTTAGATTCTTTAGATTCTTTAGATTCTTTAGATTCTTTAGATTCTTTAGATTCTCGTTATATTAGCTGAATTTTAATTTTAAAAATTTTAGATATTTTTAAATCTTTTTAACGTCTAAACTCAAAAATTTTAAAATTTTATCAATATCTTAGAAGATTTTTAGAAATTTGGAAGATCTAAAAACTCAAAAAATCCAAATCCAAAAATTTAAGAATAATCGGAAAAGTTAATAATAATAATAAAAAGATAGTATAGAAAATTCAAAAATCTTACCAGTAATAATAAAATATTCTAAAAATTATAGACAAAAAGTTGATACAAAATTTAAAGAACTTGAGGCAGTCTAAAATATTTAAGAAATATAAAAAATGTAGAAAATTTATAAAATTCAACAAACAAAAATCTAAGGCAAACAATTAAAAACTTCAGAAATACAAGCACCCTAAATATGTAGAAACACCTAGAAAGTTTTTAATAATGTAATAATGTAGAGATCATAAAAATATCCTAAAAAGGACAGAAAAAACTTTGAAGAATCCAAAAAATGTAAGGTAGTTTGCGAATTCAAAGAATTTAAAGAGACAAATTTAAAGAATTTAACTATCTAAAGATTTCAAAAAGTTCTAAAACCTTTAAAAAGTTCAAAAACTTCAAAAAGTTTAAAGATTCTAAACTCTCAAAAGTCTAAAGTCCCTTTAGATTCAGTTTTTATATTAAAAAAAAACGATTTTTTATATTTTTGAAATATATTTTTCAAATATTTTAGATACTTTGTATTAGTTATTTGTATCACTAGGCCAGAAACTGACTTTTTGCAACTATGAGCGTAGTTTGCAGGCTAAGGCCGAAGGCCGCAGCCTGCAATAGCGAATTGTTGCAAAATAAGTTTCTGGCTGTGTGATACACACTATTTTTTGGGCCGACAATTGATTAAATTTGTTAAAAGTTAATTTTTTCGTATAAATTTCAATAAAATTAAAAATCAAGTAAGTGTTAGTTTTTGACATTGACAAATAATTTGGATTTACAAAATGGAAACACCAGTGCACTTTACGGAAGCTCCGAGAAATTATTTGATATATTCTTCTATCAACATCGATCGTATGTATCGAATATCGAACGTCGCAGACGCTGGCAGAGCATACGGCCGACGCATGTCAAACCTCAAACGATTCAAACTCTGTGTTCTGTAGATGGCCGTGCATTTTGCAGGTCTAGGCCGCGAAACGGTCGGTTTCAAGCGGATTTAGACGAATGCAATTTGTGTTATTTCAGAACGGAGGCCCAAAAAATATTTTATAGAATTTTTGAGTTTTTCTAAAAATCTTTACATTTAAATTTTCAATTTTAAATGTTCAAATTGTAATTAAAACCGATGCATATGCTTTATTTTTCTAGAGAATTTAGTAAAATGAAAAGCAATTCGAATCAGAAGAGTTTACGAGATTAGGAAAAAATTTGAAAAATGTCAAGAAAAGCTGAGCTAGGATCAGAAAGTCTTTAACTGCAAGCAGTTGATTCTACAAGTTTTATAGACTTCTCCTTTAAAAAATCTGAAATATTCAGAAGTACATGAAATTTTGCAAATGTGAAAACTGTTAAACAGAGTAACATTGGATTTGAGAGCGTAACACTCCAAAACAGGAAAACTTAAAAATCTGTAAAATTGAGAATCTGAAAATCAAAGATTTGAGAACGTTTTATAAAAACGTGTAAGTAAACGTGCGAATATGAAAAATGGTAAACATGCAAATTTAATAATACGATAAATTTTATATATGCAGATTTAAGAAACAGTGAGTGTGAGACTTGGAAAAAACTGATTTAAAAACTTGAGAATCTAAGAATTATACCTAAAAAAAGTTCAAACTTGAGAATCTGAAAATTTCAAAGTATGGGAATTGGAGAATCTGAAACAGCACTGTCAGAAAAAAATATTTAAGAATCCATTAACATGAAAATGGAGTACTTCACAAATAGAAATCAAGAAGAATGTGAGTAGCAGCAAAGTTGTAAACCTGAAAACTTGAGCACTTGAGATTCTAAGAATATGAGAGTATCCCATGAATCTCAGAAAAAACAACTGACGACGAATTTAAGAAAATTTAAGGGTCATCAACTTGATAATCCAAATTTAGAAATATAAAATTTTGGAAACTAAAGTGTCTAAATAAGAAAAAACTTCAAAACCTGAAAACAAGAACATCTAACAATCTGAAAAACTAAAAATATATACTAACAAATTCTAGATACAAGTAACACTGTCTAACGACTAAATTTTGAACTTCCAAATTCTGCTGATATTAATCAATGACATTTCTCATTGATTTATCCCATGCTTCCCATTCCACGGCCTCCTGCGTCTCTCTTAATTAAAGGAAACTGCTGAATTGGCCGTTATTCACAGCAATTACAAAGACCCACGCCGTATAAATGTCACACAGAGTACCGCACCTTAATCCTCGCCGAATTAACCTGAAAATGGCCGCTATCAAAGCACACCGCCATCTTTGTATGCGATTTCCGGTGAAACTCCAGATGCGATCTTGTTTTATTTTCTATAGAGCCGATTTGATTTCTTCGTTGTTTTGTTTGAACTTGCAGATGATTATTATAATTAATAATTCAGTTGTGTGTGGAGGATTTTAGTCTGACAGCTTCAGCGTTAGGATTTTCTATCGATGGGCTACTGAATGGCTTATTTCACACAAGACCGGATATGTCAGTTTACGTTACGTCATATTTTTATTATCGGTACGTTTACGCTATTGTTCTACCGATAAGGAGTTTGAGGAGAGAGATTTTTTTGATTTTGTGATTGTGTGCTGGAGCGGAATCGTTGAGGCGTTTTGTTACATTGTAATTGGGTGTGCAGGGCCTGCTGAGATGACGAGGGATGATTTTACGGGAGCTTTCAGATATTTATTCTTGTTTTGAATAGTACATGTGAGCATTTTGACAGTGAAAAAAATTATGCAAATCTTGAGCTTTACGAAAGCTTCCTTGAACAAAAACATCACTTTTAAACTAGTAAACTTGATTTAATCAAAAATAGCAATACTAAATATCGGCAGTATCCCTTTCCCCCATCAAACTCCCCATAAAAAAACACAATACCGCCCCCAACCCGAAAATTTCCGCCCGATTAATTAATTCGGTTTCCTCTGACTAAATGTGAGTGAAACTTTCCATATTCGCCCTCGGGCCCCCACGAATTTATGTTCTTTCATTCAAATCGCGTTGCATTTGCACGTAACGAAAACAAACTCTTTTTTTCTCCGCCCCTCAGACGTCACGACATAAATAAATGAAAAAGAGAAGAAAAGAGAGAACAACAATAAAAAGAATAGGGGAACGAATGAGTGTACCTAATACGAGGCACTTCACCCCCGACGTGTACAATAATGAACATTTTAATTAGCATTACAACTGGCAACTCCCATCGGAGTTGGCCGTGAATGCGGTGCTTTAGCACCCTTTTTACTTACGTTTATCCCCTGCCATGTTCTACAACTGTGTGTTCGGAAACAGGGGGAAATAGATACGCCTTTCAACCAGGGTCGGATTGGGGTTTTGAAGGGAATTAGTTTCTTAAAACCTATCAGTGTAATAAATAGGGTTCAGTTTAGGGAACTGAGTATTGAAACAAGCAGCGCTGAGATTTAGAAAACAAATTGTAAATTATCTCAAATACGCGGTGTGCAGTGGAGCCGTCATGTTGAAAATCCACAAAAATATGTCTCCAACGCCACAAAACCCTTGTTTAGCTTGCCTTGTTAGCAGAAAACAACCTAAAATAATAAATTTCTTGTTGAAAAATTGTGAAGTGTGATTTTCATTTAGAAAAATATACGAAGGCGAGAACCTGAAAAGCTGACAATTAGAAAACCTGAAAACGTCAGAATCTAAATAATTTAAATTTTTGAAATCTAATAATCGGAGAATCTATGAATTTGCACATATGAAAAGCTGAGAACTTGACAAATTATGAACATCAGCAACTAAACATTTGTAATCTAAGAACTTAGTATCTGAGAATCTGAAAATGAAAAGATCTAAGAAAAACTTTGGAATTTGGAAACAGACTTTAAAATTTTAATATGATGTTTTGAGTATGAGATTCCGTTAATGTAAAAAAAAAATCCAAAAATTTCAAATTATAAAAATCATCGAGATTAAAGCCTAAAAGTGTCAAAATAAAAACTGAAAATATGTAAACCTAAAAATCAGAGATGATATTGTGAGAGTATGGAAACGCATGTATATATAATAAGTGAGAATGTAAGAATTAGAAAAATTAACCTTGGGTCTAAGACACCGAGACACT
Organism: Cynaeus angustus; assembly: GCA_030157275.1. NCBI lineage: Eukaryota > Metazoa > Arthropoda > Insecta > Coleoptera > Tenebrionidae > Cynaeus > Cynaeus angustus. The sequence continues at coordinate 14,740,976 of CM058065.1, forward strand.
AGAAATCACACACTATCCATATCTCGTGTTTAAGAACATGAGCAATCTAAAACTTGCAAGTGTGAGACTTACAATTTAAGAGCATAAAATTCTGAAAATTTGAAATCTTGAGAATATAAGAAATTAAGAATATAAAAAATTTAGAATCTGAGAATCTGAGAATCTAAGAATCTGAAAATCAAAAATCTAAATATTTAAAAATCAATCAATTTATGCCTACATGGTATTCTCAGAAACCCAGAAACTAATAATCACACCATATGGAAATCGATAAGTATGAGATCTTGAGACTGAAAACATAAAAATTCGAAAGTTTAAAATTTAAGATTCTTATAATCTAAGAGGTCAAAAAATTGAAAATTTAAGAATCTGAGAGTATGAGAAAACAAAAATCTGAAAATTTGAAAACTAAATAATTTCACAGTCTAAAAATCTAAAAATGTAAAATTCTTAATATTTCACTATCTGACAATCTAAAATTCTGAGGAAAAATGAGCAGCCAAAAACTTAAAATTGTAAGATTCTTACTGTCTAAAAACATACAATTCTAAAAATACAAGAACCTGAAAATATAAGAAACTAAGAATCTAAGAATAATCTGACATACTGAGAATTTACGAATCTGAAAATCTGAGAATCTAAGAATCTGACCATGAGAATCTGAAAATCTGAAAATTTAAAAAAAATTGAAATGTACGTATTTGAAAATCTATGAAAATGTGCCTGGGGAAAATCTCAGAAACTGAGAAACTTACAATCACAACATATCAAAATCGACAAGTTTGAGATCTTGAGAATAAAACATAAAAAACCGAAAATCATAATTATAAGATTCTAAAAATCCAAAGGTATAAAAATTTAAAAATGTAGTATGAGAGTATAAAAGTAGATTAAAAATCTTCGATTTAAATATTTTGACAGTCTACATCTTGTAAATTTAAAAATTTTAATATTTAAATATTTGAAAATCTAAAAATCTGAGAAAAAATACCAACATCAAATTTTTAAAGCTAAAAAAGTTACAATTGCAGAGTTTCAAAATAAACAAATCTGAGATTTCGTGACCTAAAAATAAAAGGTTCTTACAATCTAAGAGCATCAAATTCTGAAAGTTTGAGAACATGAAAATATAAGAAACTATAAATCATTGAGTTTAAAAATCTAAAAATTTAAAATTTTGGCAATAACAAACTGAGAATTTACGAATCTGAGAATCTGAGAATCTAAAAATTTGACAACCCAAAAAACTTAGAATTTCAGAATTTGAAGATCTATGAAAATATGCCTACATGGAAATCCCAGAAACTGAGAAACTAACAATCACAGCATCAAAATCGATAATCTGACAATGAGATCTAGAGACTAAAAACACAAAAATCCGAAAATCAAAATTCTAAAATTCCTAGAATCCAAACGTATAAAAATTTAAAAATGTAAGAATCTGATTGTGAGAATATAAGAAACTTAAGATCTAAAAATTTAAGAATCTCAGAATATGAATTTATCTGACAATACAAAAATTTGCGAAAATATGCCAATCTGAAGCTACGAAACCAAAAAACTATCAATCACAGGGTATTAAAATCAAAAACTTTGAGATCTTGAGACTGTAAGAACATAAGAAATAATTGCGCATTTAAAACTTAGAGAATTATAAGAGAAAGTTAAGAATTATGTCTTTTCAACAATTAGCGCTTTGCTCGGAAAAAGAGAATTTTTTAAAATGATAAATTAAGTCGAAACACGGTCAATTAGTTGTTCAAATCTGAAAAAAAAATTGAGACAGTTAATATACTTCGTTCAACAGTTAAAGTTAAAAGTTCATTGATAATATTAAAACAAATTAGCTTGCTTTTTATATATTCGAATACAAAAATATTTTACACATCTAAAAAAAAAACAGCAATTTTTAATGCGAAAAAAATATGTTTAGGTCTACGAACTTGTAAGATTAAGAGTTAATGTTGTAAAAATTAGTTCACTTTGTTTGCAAAAAACCCACGTCGGTATTTAAAAAATTGAAATTTTAACATAATTAAGTCACTCAACTGAGAACAAACCTTGGAAAATTTAGATTATTCTGGTCAAAGAAGGCAGTTGGACAGTTTTTAGAAAGTTAAAAGTTTTTGTTTAAAAACAAAAATTCTTTGCTTGTAAAAAGAATTCCATAAACATAAAAGTTTATTTGTTAAAAAATCATCCGTGATATTTATTTATTTTAAAGAGCTTAACATTAATTCAGATACATTTAACTCGCTCGTTTTTAAAAGACAATCCAAAGGTTTTAAAATTTGAAAGATAATTGATTAAACTACAAAATACAGATCAGGTGTTTTGAAAAGCTAGTTTTGTTGATAAAACACAGTCGAAAAGCTTCTGAAAGTTGAGTATTGAAGAAAATGGTTCGCTTCGTTCATATACGATAATTTAACAGCTTTCAAAAAATTAAGAGTTAATGTTGAAGAAACTAGCTCGTTTTGTTGGCAACAAAAATTTTTTCTTTTCTCGAAAACAAACAGTGAAAAGTTTTGGAAATGTTAAAATTCATAGCTTGTGACAAAAAGTTGGGCTAAAAACTTCAAAATCAATAAGCTGCCTTCAGCGGTAAATTTTGAAGAATTAGAACTTATTATTAGGCAAGAAAGTTTGTTTGGCTCGTAAAAATAGTTAAATTTTTTTATAAATAGAAAGTTAAAAATGTAGACTAAAAGTTCAGAGATTTTGAAAATTAAATAAAATTAATAAAATTAATAAAGTGAAAAAATTTGTTCTTTTATTCGGAAAACTCAGTTAACGATCAAATGAAGCCTTGTCGTGCTTGGCAAAGATAAAGATTACAAAAATCGCAAGTTCATGTAGAAAAAATTAGCTAGATTAGAAAATAGTTTCTAAAAAGTTAAAAGAATAAGCTCGCTTCATTTAACAAGACACTCGAACAACTTTTAAAAAAATTGAAGAAGTAAGTTTGTTCCGCCTTAAAATCTAAAGCTTAAAGTTAATAATGACATAAAAGTTGGCTTCATTGGGTAATTAGCTGCTTAGCTACAGATTTTGGAAGCTAACAGAACCAGACATGCAAAATACTGAGCGAGTTAAAAAATTAAAATTCTAAAAATCATAAGACTTAAAATTTTGAAACTAAAAATGTATTGATCGAAAAACTTAATTCAAACAATTTTCTAATTTAAAAGCTAAAAATTTCAGAGCGTGAAAAGTTATGAACCTGAAAATTTTTAAACTCGGAGATATATAAAACAGATAATATGATAATTGACGAACCATTAATTTTAGACACTAAAATCTAAAAATTTTCTAAACATGAGCAATCTTGTTCCACAGAGCTTGAAAATTTAGAGATCTAAAAGCATTTAAAAAAAAGAAAAACATTTAAAAATACAATAAAATCTCTATAAAGAAATTATCTAAAAATTTTTAAAAAATGAGAAATTAAGACAAAATCTAAGAAATTGATGACATCAGACATTAAAAACTTTAGAATTCAAAAACTTGCAAAAACCAAAAATTAATAGTTAAAATTGAAAAAGCAGCTCACTTCGCTCGCAAAAAACAGTGTTCAAAAAGTTAAGTTAATTTTTAAAAAAAATAGATCTCTTCTCTGAAAAAAACAGTGAGAATGTTTAGAAATGTTAAAAAATGATAAGATAAAAAAAAACTGGGAAAGTTTAGATTTTTAAAATGAATGAATAAATGAAGTTAAGAAAGTAAATAAGTTTGGCCCGTAAAAAATAGTTGAGTATTTATTAAAATAGAAAAATTAGGGTAAGAAAATTGATTAGAAATTCAGAAAAACTCAGTTAACGATCAAATGAAGTCTTCTTCGGCTTGGAAAAAATTAAGATTATAAAAATCGCTAGTTAATGTAGAAAAAATTAGTCGGTTTGCTCACAAAAATCACTAAAATAGTTTCTGAAAATTTGAAAGAATTAGCTCGCTTTCTCGTTCGAGAAACTTTACATTAATTAACAGAGAAATAATTTAGTTCTGCATAAAAATCTAAAGCTTAAATTTAATGATGACAAAAATAGTTGGCTTCATTGGGTAATTAGCTGCTTAGCTACAGATTTTGGAAGCTAACAGAACCAGACATGCAAAATACTGAGCGAGAATGAAGTTTCCGTCTGATTTAGACATCAAACATCTGTTAATTTGAGAGTTAAAAAATTAAAATTCTAAAAATCATAAGACTTAAAATTTTGAAACTAAAAATGTATTGATCGAAAAACTTAATTCAAACAATTTTCTAATTTAAAAGCTAAAAATTTCAGAGCGTGAAAAGTTATGAACCTGAAAATTTTTAAACTCGGAGATATATAAAACAGATAATATGATAATTGATAAACCATTAATTTTAGACACTAAAATCTAAAAATCTTCTAAACATGAGCAATCTTGTTCCACAGAGCCTGAAAATTTAGAGATCTAAAAGCATTTAAAAAAAAGGAAAACATTTAAAAATACAATAAAATCTCTATAAAGAAATTATCTAAAAATTTTTAAAAAATGAGAAATTAAGACAAAATCTAAGAAATTGATGACATCAGACATTAAAAACTTTAGAATTCAAAAACTTGCAAAAACCGAAAATTAATAGTTAAAATTGAAAAAGCAGCTCACTTCGCTCGCAAAAAACAGTGTTCAAAAAGTTAAGTTAATTTTGAAAAAAATAGATCTCTTCTTTGAAAAAAACAGTGAGAATGTTTAGAAATGTTAAAAAAATGATATGATAAAAAAAACTGGGAAAGTTTAGATTTTAAAAATGAATGAATAAATGAAGTTAAGAAAGTAAATAAGTTTGGCCCGTAAAAAATAGTTGAGTATTTATTAAAATAGAAAAATTAGGGTAAGAAAATTAATAAATAAAATACTAAAAAGCTGCCAGTTCTAAAGGCTGAAATTCCAAAAAAATTAGTTTCTTAATTATTTTTTTTGAAAGTTAGGATGTGAAAATGCAAGAACTCAAAAACGTGAGAACTTGAAAAAAGAAAATTTAAAAAATTGTGGGATTGAGATCCAAGAACCAAAAAAACTAGAAAACTGAGAATTTGGAACTTTAGCAACCTGAAATTTAGAAATTTGGCAAACTGAATTTTAAAATGTAAAAATCTAAAAAATAAATAAAATAAAGAAGAGAAAATTCGACTGTTTAAGAATTGAGAATTAAATTTCACTGATTCTGAGCATTTGTATACCAGTTCTTGTAAGTACAAAAAATATGAACCCGAAAATTTTTAATCCGAAGATTCAAAATTTAAGAACTAAAATTTTTATATGTATTTGTAAAGTTACAAATTTATAATTGAGAGAACCCGAAAGTTTAATGTTTTAAAAAACAAACAGAAACATAAATAGAAGTTAAAGAAATATCCTGTAAAATGGAGAAATTAAAATAGCAGGACCTGGCAATTTTGGAACGCGAAAATGTAAAGATTTACAAACATAAAACCAGAAACTATAAAAATTGAGAATGAAAGACAAAAAATCTCATTTTATTCAAGATTTAGAGGCTGAAAACTGTCGAGAGAATATAAGAAATCGAAGTCAATAAATTTGAGCACTGCTGAAAATTTGAGAACCGGAACATGTTTGGAAATGTTAACACTTAACGTTGAAAAAATTATAGCATTTCCCATATAAAAAAGTGGGAAGGTTTAGATTTCAAAATGAATGAATGAATGAATAAATAAATGAATAAATGAAGTTAAGAAAGTAAATAAGTTTGGCTCGTAAAAAATAGTTGAGTATTTATTAAAATAGAAAAATGAGGGTAAGAAAATTGATTAGAAATTCAGGAAAACTCAGTTAACGATCAAATGAAGTCTTTTTCTGCTTGGCAAAAATTAAGATTATAAAAATCGCTAGTTAATGTAGAACAAATTTGTTCAAAAAATCACTAAAATAGTTTCTGAAATTTGAAAGAATTAGCTCGCTTTCTCGTTCGTTTCTCGTTAACGATGAAAAAAATAGCTGGCTTCTTTCGCTAATTAGCTGCTTAGGTTCGGATTTTGCAAGCTAACATGACATGCGAAATACCGGGAAAAATTAGTGGAAGACTGCAGCTTAAAAAAACTTCTTTGTTATTTTTACAAGTCCGCCTTAAAACAGCAAAAATCAAGACACTGAAAAGTATAGAGAGCCGCAAGAGACAACAACAAAAAAATACTAATTTTTTTGCAAAACTATTTCTATTAAACCGCCCCCTGTTCAATAAAAGCAAATAAAACAACCCCTAAAATGTAACATTGCAAATTTTTGCGTCGATCCCTTCATTAAAGAAACTTTTTCTCGAAAACACCGTCGGATCTCGACTTGATCTCTTTGATGTAAAACTTTTACCCCGTAGTGTACATAATGGAAGAGGGTGAGTGTACAAGCCGGCGTATGTACACTGCGGGGTGGGAAGTCTGACACGGCCAGCTTCGATCCTTGCCGTGGGTGCCGCGCGTTGCTATGACAACAGGTCCGGAGTATTCGCACCCTAAAATTCCGGTCGGATTTTTTAATTTCCATTTTCTTACAATTATGCTCGCAAATTATACGATTTTTCTATTTAATTAGCGTTTTTTTTCGAGATATCTCGGCGTTTTCGATACTTTCATCTCTTTTTACGATGTGTGGGTTGTTCTTTGCTTCGACACACATTTTCTCTGAAAGGTTCGAGAATTGAATTTGAACGAGGCAAAAGGAGAGGAGATTGGCTTCGGAAAATGTGTTTCCTGCAGGGAACTGAACGGTAATGGATCGCTGTGTAGTGCAGTTCGTCGCATCGAAAATTAAATTTCTCCAAAGGTGGAATGGGTTTTTTTTCGTCACTTTTCATCTGCTTTTTGCGGAGATGGGAAATTTGCGGTGTAGGTAGCTTTTCAGGAGGACGAATGAACTAATTGAAGCTTGTTTGAATTTCTAGTTAGAGTTGCCGGAGGGGTGCTGGAGATATTATAAACATAAACAACTGTTCATTTTATTACCTAACGTGGTTTACATTTAGTTTTATTCAAGGTTGTTCTTGCGGATTCTGATTCTGAATCTCTTTGAAGTGACACGAAATTTCAGTATTTCGAAATTTTAAATACTTATTAAGTCATTCTAAAAATTCGTTTCGGATCTACAATGACACTTATGAAGCGACAATTTTTCGTAATTTACGGCCTCTCGGTACGGCCGCTTTTGCTCGATTTATAGACTCATTTCGCGGCCTCTTTGTTGCCATAGACGCTAAAAACAATTTTTTCATTCCTTGTAATAATTATTAATTATGTAGTTATAAATGTTAAAAGAGTTAAAAATGAGTTTTACAGCTATATACAAAAATACTCGATTCTTGAAAACTCATATAGAACAAAAAATTGACAAATAAATCAGATTAGGACAAAAATAATAGAAAATTTAAGAATTTTAAAATTTTGAAAATTTAGTTTTAGAAATCGGGGACCAAAAATTTTATAAAACACAGAATCTCATCATTAAAAATTTTGAGAACTTGTGAATCAAGAACTTAAGAATCTAAAAATGTAAGACTCTTTGTGTCTAAAGCGAGAGAATCTCAGAAAATTTCTGAATCTATATAATTCAGGAGCTAGAACTTAAAAATTTGAGAATTTGATGATATGAGAATTTAAGGAAAGTTTTCACCTCATTTCAAAATCAAACATAATTTGAGAGTTAAAAATTTTAAAATCGGAGAACATAGAAGTTTGGAAAGAATTGAAAATCACAAGATGGAAACTGATCTGAAATAATCCTGAAATAAATCATAAAATCTGTTAATTTGAAAATACGGAAACTGTGAAAATCGACCTGTAGACAAATTGAAAATTTAAAAGTCAAGAATTTAAAATTTTAAAAATTATTAATATGAAGACTTTTTTTTAACAGTTTTGCAATTTAGAAACTGAAAATTTCAGACCGTAAAAATTTAGGAACCTGAAAACCTTTAAGGTTTGCAAATCAGAACCTGAAAATGTTTAAACTTGAAAAGGTATAAACTAGACAATTTGAAAATTTAGACACAAAATTCTAAAAAATATGTGAATGTGAGCAATCTTGATCGACGGAGTCTGAGAATTTATAATAATTTTAAAAATTTGAAAAATCGATTAAGAATTTTATAAATTAATTTTGTAAAAATTAAAAACCGGGATAAATTGAAAACTGTAATATCTAGCAGTCTGAGATTTTTAAAATCTCTTTAGAAGTGACAGTCAGACCGCATGAAACTGAAAACCTGAAAAAAAATTAAATAAGGAAATGAGAAAAATTTTTACTTTATTAGAACTGTGCACAAAAAATCACGACTAACAATAATTAAAAAATTCAAAGAAATTCAAATTTTAATTTTTTTTAAAACAGAATCAAAAATTTTTGTTTTTGTATACTAAAAATCTCAAATTTTGTAAACCTGAGAGCAAAAAAAATCAAAACTCAAAAAAATTAAAACAAAAATTTATAAATAAATGGGGTAAACCAAATGTTGATAAATTGAACTAATTTATAAAAACTGATAAAGCTAGAACTACAAAAACTAAGAAATTCATAGTATCAGACATTAAAAATTTTTGAATCTGAAAGCTGAGTAGATTTGGAAAATGGGAATCTTAGAATTAGAAAATGTGCAAACTTGAAAAAGTGCAATCCAAGAAACCTGAAAATTTAAAACCCGAGTATTTCTTAGCTAAAAAACTTGAGAACTGCAAAATCAAAAATCTGACAATTCGAAGAAAAAACTGCAGCACTCAATACTTTTTTTCACATACATAAACTAAGAATTTAAAAAAATAGAGAGCAAATTTTGGTAACTGTGACAACAGAAAAACATAACATATATAAAAAAAATTGGATACAAATAAAGAAGAATTTTAACCTCTGAAAATCAAAAAGACCTTTAAAGAACCAGTAAAATGAATAAAAAAATTACTGAAAACCTGTCAGTCCTAAAGACTAAAACTGGACAATTTTTTTTTTTAAATTAGTTTGAAAAAAATCTGTGAACCCAAAAATCTGTGAACCCAAAAATCTGAAAACCTGGAAAAAAGTTTGTAAAAAAATTGTGGAGTTGAGTGCCAAAAGCCAAAAATCTAAAAAACTTAAAATTTAAAACTTGAACAGCCTGAGATAGAAAAAATCTTTAAATTTGCAAACATAAAAATTTAAAAAAAAAATAATAAAGACCAGAAAATCTTACTATTTGAAAATTTAGAATTGAAAATCACTGAATCTGAGAATTTGGGAACCAGTGATTGTAAGTATAACCTTAAAATATGAACCCGAAAATTTCTAATCCGAAAAATAAAAATTCGAAAATTTAAGAACTAAAATGTTCATATCTATTTGTGAAACCACAAATTTAACATTTAAAAAAGTAAACAGAAAACCATAAATACAACTTAATGCAATAATCTTTAAACTTGAGAAATAAAAACAGCAAACAGCAAAGAACATGGCAATTTAAGAACGCGAAAGTATAAAGATTTACAAACTGGTAATCTCAAAATGCGAAGATTCGTAAACCCGAAACTTTAAATTTGAGAACTGTTTAGCTTAAAAAACAAAAAATCTAATTTTATTCAAGTTTCTAGAACTGAAAACTGAAGAATATGAGAATATAAGAAACCGAAGTCAGTGAATTTGAGCACTGCTGAAAATTTGAGAACTGAGAACTTGAGAACGTGAAAATGCAAAAATCTGACGGTTGATAAAGTTAAAATGATGATAACTTGAAAAAACTAAAACATTTCAAGAAAAATATAGAAGCCCAGACATCAGAGTTGAGAACTAACAAGCACCGAATTTGGGAATTTAAGAACGCGAACATTTAAAACTTTACAAATTTTCTAAACTAAGAATTTTCTGAATCTTAAAACTTGAGGAAAATTTAAAAAACTAAAATTTTTACTGTAATTTAATTTGTGAACTGAAACAACTAAAATCCAGAAAATTCAAGAATAAATGAAGAAAAAAAATCTGAACATTTGTCAGTTCGAAACAAGTGATCTAAATTGAGAAATAAAAATCACAAAATCCGTGAGTTTCAAAACCAAATATTTATGAAGCATAATATAAGAAATAAGAACTCTGACAATATAAGAACTTAAGAACTGAGAATTTAAACACTGTAGAACCAAAAATATTAAAAAAGCGATGATAATAAAAAAATAAGACAATTTGACAATTTGAAGACAAAACTGCAGCACTCAGCATTTTAAAATTTTGCATCCGTAAACTAAGAATTTAAAAAAATAGAGAGAAAAATTTTGCGGCTGTGACAACAAAAAACTTTATTGAATTACCATCAAAATCAAAAAGATATAGAAAAAAATAAATAAAAAATCAAGAATTTAGACACAAATAAAAAACAAATTAAGACTTTGAAAACTTAGACCTTTAAAAAACCTGGAAATTAATAAATAAAATACTAAAAACGCTGCCAGTAGAAAAAATTAGCTAAATTAGAAAATTTCATTCATTTAACAAGACACTCGAACAACTTTTAAAAAATTGAAGAAGTAAGTTTGTTCCGCCTTAAAATCTAAAGCTTAAAGTTAATGATGACAAAAATAGTTGGCTTCATTGGGTAATTAGCTGCTTAGCTACAGATTTTGGAAGCTAACAGAACCAGACATGCAAAATACTGAGCGAGAATGAAGTTCCGGTCTGATTCAGACATCAAACATCTGTTAATTTGAGAGTTAAAAAATTTAAATTCTAAAAATCATGGCTTAAAATTTTGAAACTAAAAATGTATTGATCGAAAAACTTAATTCAAACAATTTTCTAATTTAAAAGCTAAAAATTTCAGAGCGTGAAAAGTTATGAACCTGAAAATTTTTAAACTTGGAGATATATAAAACAGATAATATGATAATTGATAAACCATTAATTTTAGACACTAAAATCTAAAAATTTTCTAAACATGAGCAATCTTGTTCCACAGAGCCTCAAAATTTAGAAATTTAAAAGCAGCATTTAAAAAAAAGGGAAACATTTAAAAATACAATAAAATCTCTATAAAGAAATTATCTAAAAATTTTTAAAAAATGAGAAATTAAAACACAAAATCTAAGAAATTGATGGCATCAGAGATTAAAAACTTTAGAATTCAAAAACTTGCAAAAACCGAAAATTAATAGTTAAAATTGAAAAAGCAGCTCACTTCGCTCGCAAAAAACAGTGTTCAAAAAGTTAAGTTAATTTTGAAAAAATAGATCTCTTCTTTGAAAAAAACAGTGAGAATGTTTAGAAATGTTAAAAAAATGATATGATAAAAAAAACTGGGAAAATTTAGATTTTCAAAATGCATGAATAAATAAAGTTAAGAAAATAAATAAGTTTGGCCCGTAAAAAATAGTTGAGTATTTATTAAAATAGAAAAATGAGGGTAAGAAAATTAATAAATGAAATACTAAAAAAGCTGCCAGTCCTAAAGGCTGAAATTCCAAAAAATTTAGTTTCGTAATTTTTTTTTTTTTTTTTGAAAATTAGGATGTGAAAATGCATGAACTCAAAAACGTGAGAACCTAAAAACAGAAAATTCTGTAAAAATTGTGAGATTGAGATTAAGAACCAAAAAATCTAGATAACTGAGAATTTGAAACTTTAACAACCTGAAATTTTGAAATTTGGCAAACTGAATTTTAAGATGTAAAAATCTAAAAAATAAATAAAATAAAGAAGAGAAAAGACTGTTTAAGAATTGAGAATTAAATTTCAATGATTCTGAGCATTTGTAAACTAGTTCTAGTAAGTACAAAAAATATGAGCCCGAAAATTTTTAATCCGAAGATTCAAAATTTAAGAACTAAGATTTCTATTTGTATTTGTAAAGTTACAAATTTATAATTGAGGAAACCCGAAAGTTTAATGTTTCAAAAAACAAACAGAAACATAAATAGAAGTTAAAGCAATATCTTGTAAAATTGAGAAATAAAAATAGCAGGACCTGGCAATTTTGGAACGCGAAAATGTAAAGATTTACAAACATAAAACCAGAAACTATAAAATTTGAGCCTGAAAGAGAAAAAATCTCATTTTATTCAAGATTTAGGAGCTGAAAACTGTCGAGAGAATATAAGAAATCGAAGTCCATGAATTTGAGCACTGCTGAAAATTTGAGAACAGAGAACATGAGAAAGCAAAAGTGCAAAAGTATGACGAATGATAAAGTTAAAATGACGGAAACGTTCAAAAACTAAATTATTTCAAAAAAAAGAAGCTCAGACATAACAAACACCGAATTTGGGAATTTGAGAATTTGAAAATTTAAAGCTTTACAAATTTTCTGAACTAAGAATTTTCTAAATTTTACACAAATATAATGTATGATAATTAAATATGAGGTCTCTGAACTGTCAAATATTCTACGAAATATTTTATACAACGTGGTTTTCAACAGAAATAAAATCTCAAATATCTGAATATTTGCAAGAATCACGATTTCTTGCACTGTTTATTAAAATTGCACTTGCACCTACAAACCCACGAACTTAAAATTCGTTTCGTTGAATGCAATAAAAACATAAGCACCCTAAATAAAAAAAAAAAAAACCGTCGACCAAATATTTAGTTACAATCAACTTCCTCTGTCATTAAAAATTCAAACGTATCAAAAATTGAAATTTTAATAATTCACGACTCATTTAATCCTCCAATCGAACGCGTACAAAACGAATCCTCGAAAACGTAAAAATCTCCCCATTTCTCATGTAAATCCGAAATTTCCGCCTTATAAAATTTCCAACTCTCATCCAACCTTCACGCCACCCCTCGTATCGATTCCAAGCGGAATTTCCGAAATCGCCAGTGCATTGTTCACGTTAGTCTTAACATTTAATAACAGGAATTCCTGGTCCAATTAGGCCTAACATGTCGGCTCCTTCCGTTAATTAAACGTCGGATTTTGTTTCGATTTAGGGTGAATTTCCGAGGGTGTGTTATTGATGTAAATGTGTGTGTGCATGTGTGTGTGTGGACTGTGCCGCTGGGGGCCACATTTCAACATGATATGATGACATCGCGGCACAAAGGCGGGTGCCCTAACAAAGGACGGTAGCGATGGCGTCCAATATGGCGGCTGTTACGGACAGCTAGGGCGTCATTGGAGCGTCAGGACAGGGTCGGATCGAGGACGAAGGATGGGAGGATTTTTTGGTTCATTTGTTCAAATTTAGGTTGTAATGTACTCTTTGGGGAATTTTTCTTTTGTTAGTAGCGAGGTTGTTCTTTTAACGGATTTTTTTCGTGGTTTCACAGGAAAAATAAATTCTTGAGAGTTTATGAAACTTTTAATTTGTCGGTGTCAGACTTTGAAAACCAGAAACTGTGTGTACTTAACAATCTCGGAATTTATGAACTTGAAAACTTCACCACTACAACTGCAAAATTCTCTTTAAATCCAAAAAACTTGGTAATATGAAAATTTCAAACCTGCGAATTAAAATAGCGACAATTTTAGCATGTTTTACCTAAAAACCCAACAATTTCGCAAATTTGTGAACCAAAAGACTAAAATGAAAGAGTTTGAGAATTAAAAATGTAACAACTAAACTAGTTTAAAATTTAAATTTGAGAACTAAGAATTACAGAACCTGGGAATTACTAACAAAGCTAAAAATTTTATAATTTTAGAATCTGAGAATTAAGCTATGACCAGTTAAAAAAATTCACTCTAAAAAACCGCTACAGAATATATCTTGTTTTCGCCGCTCTTCAGCAACTCTTTTGGTAGATGCAGATGTTAACATCACCATCTTGACACGTCATAGCGATCAACAGAACTCGCAGAAGGTAACATAGATGAATAATTAAATAAATGTTAATAAATGTTAGCAATCTTCCAAATTTCATGTTCAATTACTATTATTATTTCTGACAATAATGTAAATAACAATGTTGTAATTGTTCTTATTCATCATCAATAAAGAATTGAAAAAAATGTTGTAGAAAAAGTATAGTTTGCGTCTCCATAGTTTGGAACGATGATACGCACTTGTGAAACCACTCGTGCGGAATGTATCACTTTCTAAACTTGTTGCAGAATATACTAATAAATTTGAAACGATAAAAATCTGAAAATCATTAAAAAAATGATAATTAAAAATTACAAATTTTGATAACTAAAAATACTGAGAAATAGAGACTTTGAAAAAATGAGAATTTATTAAGCTAGAACCTAATTTGATCTAAACTGACATGACTTACCTTTTGAAGAATTGAGCACTTAGAAATTGTAGAAACCTATGAAGACGGTTTGACAATTTAAAAATTTATAGAACTTTGAAACCTACGAACTTGTAGATTTAAAAATTTTAAAAATTAGAACACTTACAATATAAGAAACAATTGACTTTGACAATAAAAAACTAAAACCTGAGAGCTAAAAAATATAAAATTACAAGCTGAAAATTTGTGAGGTTGATAATTTGGCAATTTTAGAACTTAATTATTGAAAATTGAAAACTTGAGAATTTATTTATTGAGCACCTGACATTTTGAGCAACAACCTGAGAACTAAACATGTTAAAGATTTGTTGCAGTTTTCAAAAGTTTAAATTGTAAATTGTAAATTATAAATTAGAGAAATTAAAAACTAACAAAATGAAAACGACTAGACTAAAAATTAATCAATTTATAAATTTATTAATTTAATAATTAAAAATTTAAAAACCATCTGGGAATGAAATAAAAATAATTTAACGTTTTAGAAGCTGATACAGTTTGATAAACTGAGATCACGGAACTTCACAATTTATAAATCTGAAAATTAGAGAAACCAAAAATTTGAATATTTGAAAACGTGGAAATGTAAAAGCTAAAAATTTGTAATCAAAAAAATTTTTAGACAAGTTAAAAAACAACATATTTGCGAATGTAATAATTGGAGAATTTAAAAATCTGAAACTTTGAGAAAATTCACGGAACTAGAAAACTGTAAATATAGGAATCTGAGAAGATAACGATAAGAAGTTGAAAACTTATAGAACTAAGAATCTGAGAACGTGATGATCTGAAAATCAAAGAATTTTAAAAATATGGGAACCTGACGTCTTGAGAATCTGAAAGTATAAGAATCTAAAAATCTGAAAATTTAATCATTTAAAAACCTGATAATAATAATAATTTGATAATTTGAAAATTTAAAAATCTGAAAATTTTGAAAATTTAAAAATCTGAAAATCTAAAAATCTGAAAATCTGAAAATCTGAAAATCTGAAATTCTGAAAATTTGAAAATCTGAAAGTCTGAAAATCTGAAAATCTGAAAATCTAAAAATTTGAAAATTTGAAAATTTGAAAATTTGAAAATCTGAAAATCTGAAAATCTAAGAATCTGAAAATTTGAAAATGTAAAAATCTGAAAATCTAAAAATTTAAAAATCTGAAAATCTAAAAAACTAGAAATCTAATATCAAAAAATCTAAAATCTTAGATAAAAAAATTTACTAACTACTTACTAACTATTTACTACTAATTTAAAAATCTGAAACTTTGAGAAAATTCACGGAACTAGAAAACTGTAAATATAGAAATCTGAGAAGATAACGATAAGAAGTTGAAAACTTATAGAACTAAGAATCTGAGAACGTGAGAATCTGAAAGCATAAGAATCTAAAAATCTGAAAATTTAATCATTTAAAAACCTGATAATAATAATAATTTGATAATTTGAAAATTTAAAAATCTGAAATTTTTGAAAATCTAAAAATCTGAAAATCTGAAAATCTGAAAATCTGAAAATCTGAAAATCTGAAAATCTGAAAATCTGAAAATCTGAAAATCTGAAAATCTGAAAATCTGAAATTCTGAAAATTTGAAAATCTAAAAGTCTGAAAATCTGAAAATCTAAAAATTTGAATATTTGAAAATTTGAAAATCTGAAAATCTGAAAATCTAAGAATCTGAAAATTTGAAAATGTAAAAATCTGAAAATCTGAAAATTTAAAAATCTGAAAATCTAAAAAACTAGAAATCTAATATCAAAGAATCTAAAATCCTAAGATAAAAAAATTTACTAATTTTCAAGAAAATTAGCTAGTTACCTTTCAAAAAGCATAGAAAATTAAAAAACCCAACAATTTAAGAATCTGAGAACATCGGATATGAAAAATTAAAACATTAAGAACATTAAACCATCACAAATTTAAATTTTAAAAATCTAACAGTTTAAAAAACAGAAAACCAAAAAAAAAAACGGAAACTTGAACACTTGAAAACGTGAAAGTCTAAAAATGAAAATCAGAATGTCAGAAAATCAAAAAATCAAAAATCAGAAAATTAGAAAATCAGAAAATCTAAAAATCGAAAAATCTAAAAATCTGAAAAACTAAAACATTAAAAATGTAAAAATTTGAAAATCTAAAAATCTAAAAATTTGAAAATCTGAAAATCTAAAAATTTGAAAATCTGAAAAAATGTAATTCAAAAACTTAAGACTAAAAAATTTACTAACTTTGAAGAAGAGCCTAAGCAACTGAAAACTTAACTTTAACTTTAATAAAAGAGGACATGACAATTCAAAACTTGAAAGCCATAAAATTTCAGAATTTGAATTAGAATATAATAAAAATATACTTAATAAAAAGTTAAAAACATGACGAAATTAGTAGCTAGCCTTTGAAAAGCATAGAAACCTAAACCTTGACATTTGAAAACGTGAAAATCTAAAAGCTATCAAATTTGTAACCAAGAAAATTTTTAGACAAGTTAAAAAATCTTAAAAGTAAAAACTTGAAATCTGAGAATATAAAAATAAATCTGAAAATTTGTGAATTAAAAAATCTGAAAATATGAGAATCTAAAACACACAAATTTGCGAATGTAATAATTAGAGAATCTAAAAATCAGTGAGAAAATTCACGGAACTATAAAACTGTAAATCTAAGAATCAAGATCAACAACTCAAGTTGACAGAAAGAATGACATATATGAATGACACTACGACATGCTTTCGGACAAACAAAAATATAGGTAATACTACCAGAATTTCAAATGAACACCCGATACAGTCTGCAGTAAGTGAATCCAAGAAACTTAATAATTTCTTTATCTATGCTTGCCGCCGCCCTTTGTTCTAGCCAAAATATTTCATTTTCAGTTTTTCGGTCTTTTTCTTCTTTTTTGTCACGTTTTAAAAACCTATTTATCGTTTTCTTTTTCTTCTTTAATTTTCTCGCTGATTAATTCTTTCTTATGTCCTTCTTTGTTGAAAAATGACATCTAGTAGTATATAGATGAAACATTTGCTCATTTGCTAGTCATCCTGTAGATCACACAGAGTGAAAATCTTCCTCTTGATCGAATTCAGACTCCTATTTCTATTCTCTTTGCTTTTGACGTCATCGTGCATTTCAGTAACAAAACATCAACTGTAGAGACACCATTACCATCACGAAACGGGAGAAAATGGAGAACTGAAGAAAATTAAGTGCCCCGAGAGGATAGTTCATGCATGCGAGGATATTACGTAATCACACTGGCGAAGTCAACAACAGCACCAAACCGGAAAACCGCGCGCTATTCAGAAATTTTAATATTCCGGATGACAGTCGCAACGAAAACATACAAAAACAAACAAACCTCCTAAGGCATCAGTAATGGAAACGACAAACACCAAAACATCGAATTTCGACAGAGCTTTCGGATAACTCACTTTTTGCAGTCAGATCGATTCGATCCCATCTTAATAAAGCGCATTCGTTGCGTTCTAAAAGGACAAATTCACAATTCAAGTGCTATCTGCACCATTGTTCCGAGACAAAAAGCTTCAGAAGTGGTGAGAGATTAGAGATGTGCATCTCTCCATCGATTGAAAATTCGGTTGCGAGACAACAAATTGCCCTCTTGAATGAATGGAATTTTTTATTTTGGGTTTTTATTGTGTGTGGAGTGGATAGTTGGGTACGATGAATGAAAATGTGCATTTTTGTGGTTGCAGTAGATAAAAAAATCCTATTTGTTGTGGACTGACTGAATTATTCATTTCAAACTCACAACTCTATTTAACATTGTTAACAAAAAAACAGATACAGGGTGTTCGTTTTAAACCCGTATGTGTATGCAGACATTTATTACTTGTAGTTTCAGACAAGATTTACTGTGAAGCACCCTGTATATGAGATTTTATTAAATATTGTTCAAAGGCTGCGAATATTTCTGTCAAAACTTGTTTTGTTCAAAGATTTCGAATATTAAATTGAATTAGAAATTGTAGTCTCCAAACCAAAAAAAAGAAAAATTCCAACAATTTTCTGAAAATTTACGAAGGTTTGGAATTACAAAAAAAATCTGAGAATATGAAAATAAATGTCAGAAATTTTGCAAAATTGGAAGATTAAAAGTCAAAGACCATGAAAATCTACGAAGTTTAAAATTTAAGAATCTGAGAAGCTAAGAATTTGAAATCACACTTCTGTGGACAAAAAAAAAATAAAAATTTGAAAATCTAAGAATTTGGTTAATTCTACGAAACTTAAAATCTGGAATAACAAAAAGCTTAAGAAAAATAGCAATAATAATAATTTTAGAAAATCTAGAAATATTGAACTTTATAAATACAAATACAAATAGCTTGTGCTCTCAAATTAGAGTTTGAGAAGCTAACTTAAAAATGCAATCAAAATAAAATAAGTTTATAAAAATCTGAGAAAATCTACCAAACAGCAAACCTGCGAATCCAAGAAGTTGAGAACATGACAAAAATATAATTAAAATAAAAATGTGAAAATTTAACAAAAACTGATTTTGGGAGTATAATAATTTGGAAATCAAAAAATCTGAGATCCAAGAATGTGTCAAAATCTGCCAAACTTGAATAGTATATTAAAATACAAGTTGCAGAAGGCATCTATTCAAGCACGAATTCGAAATTCCGAAACGAGCCGCGTAGCGGCGAGTGGAGGAACAAATGAGTGCTTGAAAGACCTTCTATAACGAGTGTTTTATACTATTTTTTCTATTTTGCCACATTTTATAAATTAAAAAATAAAAATTTTCCATCTAGGGAAGTTTGCGGAGGTTGGTGACATTTATGCAGCATAATTTTAGGCGGCCATGAAAAAAATTTAATTTAAAACGTCAAGTTTTTTTCAAAGATTCTTGTAAATGTTTAAAAGTGAATGTTCAAGAAAGTTTAGCATTAACACCACCACAAATTAGGCAAATAGCCCATAAAACCTTGGAAAATTTACTACCAGATAAGTCGAAACCCCAAAATGACAAAGAATTTAAAAAGTTTGAAGAGTGGTGCCGGGAAAATAAGATCGAAGGAATTTCCGAAAATATTTTACTTGCCTATTTTGATCTCCAACGCCAAAAATATAAGTCATCGACTTTATGGCGGATTTATTTAATGCTCAGATCATGTCTAAGTGTATATGCGAATGTAGATATATCAAAATACAATAAACTACAAGCACTTCTGAAGAGATCAGCTCAAGGTTATACACCAAAAAAGTCTGAAATTCTAGAAGAAGATGATATTAATAAATTTATTAAAGAAGCAAATGACACATATACCTGGCAATAAAAGTAAAACTAAATTTGCATATTTATATGTATTGTAACTTTATATCTGATAAACTTTTAGATTATCTTGATAACGGGTTATAGTGGGGCCTGTAGGCGAGAGGAGCTAACAAATTTATCCATTGAGGATATTGAATACTAATCAGATTGCATCATGGTATCCATACCTAAAACAAAAAATTATGTTCCAAGACAATTTCTAATAATCGATCCAGATTGGATTAATTTAATTAAAAAATATGCGAACTTGAGACCCAAAAAAGTGACACATAAGCGTTTTTTTGACTTATCGTCGTGGGTGTTGTGTCAATTCATCAATTCGTATTAATTTTATGGGGAAAGTGCCAAAAGAGATTGCAGTTTTTCTCAAGTTGACAAATCCTGAACGTTTTACGGGACACTGTTTTCGAAGAAGTAGTGCTACACATTTAGCCAATCATGAGAGTGACTTGTCAACTATTAAACGCCATGGAGGCTGGAAATCTTCAGCTGTCGCTGAAGGTTATGTTGACGCTTCCATAAATAAAAAATCGAAGTGTCACCAATGCTTGGATCTAAGCAAGCTAATTTAGCCATACCTGGATGTTCTACCAGCTCACAACAGCCTGATTATAGCACAAACGAAAAGATTTCTGTTGCAGGCAGCATCAGAAATATTGTATCAGATCAGAATTTACATGGTGTCACTATTAATTCACAAGACACATCGCATGTAATTGTTAATATTTATAATAATTGTACTTTTCACGGCAAATTTGAATTAAACTTGTTTTTTATTGTTCTTTATTAATTTCCTTTGTTTTTTGAAGTTTGACATTTAACCTTGTTGACAGTTCGAGTTCAATGCTACCAACATCAATACAGTAAATTTTACTGTCCATTCTAGTACTTGACCTAATTATTCTAACACTGGAATGACGTCATTTGGGTGCCAGAATATCCTTATTCTAAACGCAAAATAGAAAAACAAGTTTTTGAAATGTTGAAGACAAATAGATCTGGAAATTAAGAACATGATCAATTCAAAATTAAAAAAAAATGTTTAGTTTAGTTTAGTTTATTGATCGACAGCACACATGGCACCTTTTAAATTTAAATTACATGTGAATTTGCATAATCCTTTTAAAAATAACACAAAGAACGAATTTACCCAAAAAGAACAGAACAGAGCACAAGTCGGGAGAGTTACGAATTGCAGAAGGCATTTTTCACGACAGAAACTTAACAAACCTTTTCTGGACAGCCTCTATTCTGTTCACATGCACCTGATAGTGAGGTGACCATATGATGCAGCCAACAGAGAGCGATCTAGGGCACAGATTAACACTGTGAGGGTTCAAGGCTCATGAAAGTCTCGGCCAAACTTTTTAAAACATCTCAAGGCTCTATTTACTTCACACTGTGTGGTCACTTCCTCATAAGAGGAATGAACGTTAACTTGCTATCAAGAAAAATTCCGAGGTCTTTTACTGATGATGAGACTGAAAGAAGCTGTTTATTAATATAATACACGGGCAGTGACGGTGAAACTTTTCTGCTGAAATTAATCGTTTGACATTTGTCCTCGTTTAGGACCATAAAATTTTCTTTACACCATTCAGAAAGGCGATTGAGATCTTTCGGGAGAGTTAAAGTATCACTAGGTTTTTTGATGATTTGGTAAAGTTTAAGGTTGCAGCAAAGAGACAAAAGTTTGATGAAAAAATATGAGCGACATCGTTAATGTACAGAGAAAACAGAAAGGGACCCAATACTGAGCCTTGCGGAACACCAGAGAAAACACGAGATATGACCAAGAAGTTTTACTTGCTGAGTTCTGAAAGAAAGATAATTCTGATTTAAGACTCTGGTAAATCTGTCAATCTATGATCTTGCAACTCCGAGAGTTTAAGAAACTGAACAGCTAAAAACTTTTTCAAAATTCTAAAATCAGCAAAAAAAAATAAAAAGTCTGAAGTCGAACTCATAAATCTGAGTATTTGAAAACATGACAAATTAGAAATTAAAGAATTTATAAAAGTCCGCAAATTTGTTAAAATAATGAGCTTAAATCGTGAGATTTTAAAAATCAAACAAAGTCTTGAGAATTTGAGAATATGAAAACTTGATACCTTAAAATACTTAAAAATTTGAAAATTTAAAAATCAAAATATGTGAATAACGCATCTGAAGAGGAGATGGGATAAATGTGTTGTAGAAGAGAAATATAGAAAAATAAAATGTTATTCTATGTCTGTGATTTTTCTTTCATGGTTAAGTAGATAATTTAGTAAATTGCCCTCGAAAGTAAATCTAAATTTCAGAAAGAATCTAGAATAGAAAACCATAAACATAAGAGTTTCAGAACTTCAGGTTATGAGAATTCAAGAACCGAAAGATCTAAATATCTGAAAACCTGAAAAAATATAATATGATAATATGAAGTCTTGAAAAAATCTAAAAACTAGGAAGCTGTAATTATGACATCTAAGAAGCTAGAAATCTGAAAGTCTAAAAGTATAAAGATATGGACATATCTACAAGCTTTTAGATCTAAGAATCTAAAAAATTAAAAAAATAAAATATGAGAACACGAAAACCTAAAGAATTGGTAATTCAGAATCTAGAAATATGATAAAAATCCTAAAGCACAGCAATCTAAAATTCTAGAAAAATTCCCAAAACGACCTTCTGGGAAGTTTATAAAACTCATAGATCCATAAAAAAATCGTAGAATCCAATAATATGAAAAAGTCTACGACTGACAACCTGAAAAGCCACAAAGCTGCTATCTTAAGTATCTGAAAGCTTGAGATATTAAAAGTTTGGAATCCGAGAGCCCAAAAGGCTAATATAAAAATCTGAGAATAAAAATTCAAAAACCGGAAAATCTGAAAATCTGACAAGACATACAAAAAGAAGAAGCTGGGAGAATAAAAACCTAGAAAGCTAAAAAAAAAAATTAAATATGAAATGTGCAAAGCGTTCGAAAACTAAAAATTCGAAAGAGTTTATCTAGAATCTGAAAACTTAAAAAAGACGCACGTTTGAATACTTAAGCCTCCTACTCATTAGCCAACAAATGCCAAGCGACATGTTGCTCAACATGTTGAACGACGACGCGAAATCTTTCTTTAGCAACGTTGTACATGTTTTTATACTCAGTCGTTGACAACATGTTGCCGCACGCTGTTGTGCAACGTTGTTAAACATGTTGTGCGACACGTGTTCCGCATATTAACAATAATAACAATAAAGTGCCTCAATTCTGTTCAAGTTTTAATAAAATAATCACGAAATCTGTTACAAAACGAAGTGGCCCCAACCATGGTAAGCGAGGGGCATATTAGTACAATTAGTAGTAATAAACCACCTCCAAGTTAATTCAATTTTAACTATTTTTTTCCAGATGTTTTGTCAGAAGTTATCATTTTCAAGTAAATGATTTAATTTGAAGAATTTTATTACGGTGCAGCTGCTTGAACTACACCGGTTGACATTTTTTATTTACGACTGGTAACCTTTTAAGTTTAAAACTTCCTTGTTTATAATTTTTTGCGTTAATTTTCACCTTCAATCTTAAGAAAAAAAAACTGCCAACAGTCACTTTTACATATTTTATTACAAAACTTTCATTCTAACTTCTAACCAAAAAAACTAATCAAAAGCTTCTTCTATGGAAACTTTTGCAAAAAAATCATTCATAATTTGCAGCAATATAGCTCCCACATTGTCCTCGTAACCACTTTTGACATCCGCATAAACTTCTTTGTTGTTTTCATTCAGAACTTTATTGACGTTGTCACCCAAAGTTTTATCTCCATTGAACAAATTGTCAAAATTCATAAAAACCTCTTCGGGATCCAAAGTTAGCTTGTAGTTTATAAAATGAATGTGATGTTTCCCTTTTTTTGGAACTTCCTCAAAATCATAACGTCCCGTGATATTTACTCGTTCTGAAACCACATTTTACTACCAATCAAAAGAAAAAAAACAAACTTACTAAGAATGACAGTGCTGGCACCTGTTCCAACGATGGGTAGCAGCAAAATTTTCCCATTTAGTTCGTACTCGCACAATTTTTTGATTTCTTCGACCGTTCCAGTGGCGTAGAGATATTTTTCGGTCAAATCGATTCTAAAAACGATTTCTTCGTCTTTCGGGATTAACCAAATAGAAAAGTACGCACCTAAATTCAGAAAATTTTCCTGTGGGGATCCCGTAAAATTTACAATTTTTGAAATGTTGCTCCACATTAACTACACCTTTTGAGCCGGGTTCAATCTTCATTTCTGTGATTTCCATGGGTTCCAAATTTCTCAAGTTGACTTTGGGGTAATCCTTTGTTAGTTTAGAGACTCCATCTTGGGCTGCTTCTAAAACGCACTTGCCGAGATCTGGATCCTTGCGGTTACATTTTTTGAAGTCGGAAGCTGCAAGGAAAAAATTAGTCTGAAAACTTTTATTTTTTTCTCGAACTCACGAAGCTTAACACAATGGCCGTAGCCCACTAAAACGAGCAATACAAGTATGATTTTCATGTTTATGGTCCGTTGTTAAGAGACTCCCTCCTATTTATACCTTCACAATCAATTAAAAATTCTTGCTAATCCAGTTTAATTTTTTTTTTTTAATTAATGTATTCAGTTGGTTTTTTCAGGTATGTGTGAAATGACGTAAAGGTACTCGAAAAATGTAGAAGGTCACCTCTCCTAACGAACAAAAGATTGTTTCAAGATTACAATAAGAAACACAGCTACTTGATTATCAATATGGTTGCGTAAAAACATAAACAAGATTTTATTTATTCCAACAGTTTTTGTCTTCGTTGTTTTCAGAGATCGGATTTCCTGCAAATTTTAGAGTCAATGACTTCGTCAACAACTAAGAGAAAAATTCTGTACGTGGTGATGAGTAGACGATTAACGAGTTTTTAGATCTCCAAAACAATCGTCGTGTTTTGCTCACAGGTCAGCAGTTTTTATTTTTTGTTTGACCAAAGGTTTGTTGTGCAGACCAAAGACTGGTTTAATAATTATCATGTTTACATAAATCATTGATGGACGTTTCCATTTTTTTAATTTAGTAATAAAATTGACATGATTTTGATGTTTTTAATGAGTTTTTTATTGGTGTTAAATTATTAATTTATTTATTATATAAATTATTACATAAACTATTTTTTTAGGTAAGGTTAAGTACAGTGGAATCTTCTGTAGTGGTATAATATACGACCTTGGCCACACAGTAATTTTTGTACAAATCTTTTTTAGAATTGTAG
Organism: Cynaeus angustus; assembly: GCA_030157275.1. Taxonomy (NCBI): domain Eukaryota; kingdom Metazoa; phylum Arthropoda; class Insecta; order Coleoptera; family Tenebrionidae; genus Cynaeus; species Cynaeus angustus. The sequence goes on from CM058065.1 coordinate 14,765,768, forward strand.
AAATTTATTGATCCAGTCAAAATAGACAAGAAAAAATGAAACTTCGGAAAAAATTCCCATAGAATTGGAAATTGGTATAGACCTCAAATACGCCATTATAACTAAAATGTCAAAATCAAAGATCAAAAAATCGATTTGTCGCATATATCTCTCAAACGGTAAGTGTTATGGTAAAAATAATTTATGCAAAATTTGTAGATTATGTCATTCTCTACAAAAAAATTCTTATTACTTTTTTTTAATTTTTTTTATAAGATATCGCATTTGTTTCGTTTGCGTGTCTAACTTTGGAAAACAACTGCCTGCAGCTTCATCATTTAAATTATTTTCCAAACATGTCATAAGTTTGTTTTTTTTTTTTGTACTAAACCTTCAACTGAAAGCAAATTATTTTTGAACTTCAAAAAGTGGAAAAATCATTGTCCGCTAAGTCCATGAGGCCTTCGCGCATTTTTTTTATGTGGTGACCTTGGCGGTGTAATCTACGATCTACTTACACTTATTTGAACAAAGAATTGTATATTGATTGAGAGAAAGGGGGCACTAATTAATAATCAAAGACGAACTCAAACGCTTTCTTCTTTTTCGTCTTCTTCTTCACTCTCGGCGTCATCTTCTTCATTTTCCTCCTCTTGTTGCTCTTAGAAAAAAATTGGATCAGATATTCAGAATTAATTAATTTAATAACTTGTGAGACAAAAATAATCCACAAATTGGATCTAAGAATTCATAAATTTAGAAATCAAAAATATTTGACTGAAAATTGAAAATCTAAAATTTTGAATATCAGGCAATATAAAAACACAAATGAAAGATCTAAGGACTAATGAAAAAACTGGAAACATAACTTTTATAAGAATTGAAAATAATAAACTACTAAATCCTTGAATTAATTATCCCAAAAATGAAGAGATTTAGAGATTTTGGCAAATGTTGGCACTAATTAATAATTATTAATTAATTATTATTATGATTATAATCAAAGATGAACTCAAACACTTTCTTCCTTTTCGTTTTCTTCTTTACCTTCTTCTTCACTTTCGTCGTCATCTTCTTTTTGTTCTTCTTTTCACATTTTTAGACTAGTTTTTAATTGTTACAAAAGTTGTCTTTCTATTTATTTATTAGTCCTTATATCTTTTATTTGTGTTTTTAGATTGCCTGATATTCAAAATTCAGTCAAATATTTTTGATTTCTAAATTTTTGAATTCTTAAATCAAAAATTATGGATTATTTCTGCCTCTCAAGTTTACAAATTGTCCCACTTTGCGAATTTACTTAATTTTTCAAATCAAATTATTTAATTCTTCGGTCCTCTTTCTATTTATACTTTTACTCTTCAGGTTCTTTGATCCCAGTTCGTTTACTCATTTTTTTCTTCAAACTCTTAGAATATCAGATATGAATTTTCAAAGTTTGCTGAAAGGTTTTCTAGATTTCCAGTTCCCAAGCTTGAATCATGAAATTCAGATTTTACAAAATTCTCGTTAATCTAATTTTCAGTTCACTCCTATGAATGGTAAAACTTCCACTCCCAAAAAATGCAAATAACTTTCTCTCCCGTCTTCGCACATGAAATGTGCGCATATGTTTGGATTTTCCGTGAAATTCTGCGTAAAAGATGCCCAGATTTGTCACGATTGCGCTTATACTAATCGATTTATTGCGATAAATAGGTTTTGGTGAGTTGTCTTTCAAGCTTCAGACAGAAAGACATTTCTACTTCACAAAAGTTGCAAGATCTGAATAAATCGAGTGATAAACGAAAAAACTTGTCGAAATACATGCACTGAAAAACTTTCAGTAATTTTGAACACAGACCTCTGAAAACAACTATTTTTTGAGCTATTTTACTTACAGTAGCACGTCGAGTCGACATGTTGAAATTCGTTGTGAAATTCTGCGTAAATGAGCACAAACTCGTCTCAATAGCGCGTAGATTATAGTTATTTATTGTAAAAGTGTTTTAGATAGCGTTTTATCCACGCAAGAAAGTTTAAACCCGAAAGCGAAGCTCGAGGCTTCAATTTTTTCAAGTGGATAAAACGCAACTAAAATACTTGTGTAATACAACGTTTTATCCACAATCGCGATCATTTAGAATCAGATTTCATCAAAAAATTATTTGACATTTCGCTGTAACGTCAAAAATTATTGAAACTAATTAAAAAAAATGGGAGGTGTTGAATGGTTACTCTGTAGATTCTATTGTTTATCGACTCCATTTCTGAAAATCTGTGAAGTTGGTGAAAAATGCAAGAAAGCAATTTTGTTCCCGAGATAATCCTTCAGGAAGCTAAAGAAGCAACTCTTCATTTATTGCCTTGGAAGTCCAAGAAACATTATGAAAAAGTATTTTCCGAATTTAGTGAATGGAAAGAAAAATAAGAGGTAATGACAATAAATGAGGAAGTTCTGCTATCGTATTTCTTAAATTTGAAGAAGAAATATGCAATTTCATCAATGTGGTCGCTATCAAGTATTCTACGCTGAAGGCCGCTATAAAGGTCCATAAAAACATAGACATTGGAAAATATAGTAAGCTCACTGCCTATCTGAAGAGTGAGACGAGAGGGTACAAGGCGAAGAAAGCCGCGGTATTGGAAAAAGCACATGTGGAAGAATTTTTGCCAAGGGCTTGCAATAAAGATTATTTGGTGAACATTTTTGATAGCAACATAAACAAAATGAAAATTTGTGCAAAAGGTGCAATTCTAAACGTGCTAAAATGGAAAAAATTCGAGAAGACGCTACCACAGCCTGCGAGAGGATAATCCCCGCAAAATCGAAAGCCTTATACGTCAAAAAATATAAAGAATTCAAGAAATGGTGTGAGAAACAAAACGTGGCGACAAACGACTTGGAAGAAGACATCTTCTTGGCTTATTTCCTGCAGATGTCAAAAAAAATAGCGTCTTCTTCTCTATGAGCGAAATATTCAATGTTAAAATCTACAAAGAAGCAATATGAGGGTACCAAAATAGGAAGACATGCTAAGTTAACAACTTTTATAAAAAGTATTTAAAAATGGTACAAGGCGAAAAAATCCATGGTGTTGGAAGGAGAGGACATCGAAAAAATTTTACTAGAAGCACCTAATAATAGATATTTGATGGCCAAGGTATTTATGATACAAAATAATTTACATTCTTACCAATATTTGTGTTATTTACAGGTTGCATTAGTAATGGGAATTGCTGGAGCTTGCGGATGATACGAACTCTTTAAGCTAACAATAGATAATATAATCGATAACGAAACGCACTTTCATGTGACCATTGCTGATTCAAAAACTTATGTCTTTCAAAAGTTTGCCGTTATTGAGGAAGGATATCGAGTGAATCCAGTCGAATTGATACGATCGTACATGTCGCTGAGGCCTCAACAAACTCCACATCGCAAATTTTTTGTGTTCTGCCTGAATGAAAAGTGTTCAATTCAGCCTGTTGGAATCAATACTATTTCAAAAATACCACGTTTAATCGCCGAATATTTGAAATTGCCAAATTCCGAATATCATACTGGTCACTGTATAAGACGTTCCTCTGCTACTCTACTGGCCAATGCGCCAGGCGACATCCTAAAGGTAAAACAACTCGGAGGTTGGAAATCAGCTTCTATCGCAGAAGGATACATCGAAGAAGCACTTTCCAGCAAAATTGACTTGGCAAAAAAAAATCCAAGGAAGCTCTTCTGTTGTTGCACAAAAAGAAGAAATTTCAATGCCACAAGCTTCTGTATCTTTTGATGAAAACACTTCAGATGTTTTGAATGACAGAGAAATGAGAAGTCAGTTTCATTTACGTTAATTGTTAATGTAAAACTTAGTTAAGCAAATTGTTTCGTTGTACTTTTAGTAATAAATCTCTATCTAATTCTAGAGTGACTTTTTTTAAATTTATAATTCACTAGTGAGCTATTTGTCACTTTAGTTGTTGCCATTCAGCACAATTATGATCGCTTTAGTTGCATGTGTTGGATAAATTAATTAATGGCCGTTTATTTTAATAATAATGTTAAGAACAGCACTTGAATTTCTTATACACCAGAAGTTTTAGATAAGAACGTATGAGGAAAACAAATTCTCCAAGAAAAAACTCTTTGAATAATGTATGCTTCCAAATGCATATCGATAAAAATAAAAAGTTGAAACAAAAATACTATTTTTAGATTTTAGGTCAATTTTAGCGATTGCACCTGTGTTCTTAAATTTATTTTGATTCACTTTTTTCTATAAACAAAATTATAAAATATTGCTCTGATTTAAATATTTTATTCTGCGAGTCTCACTAATGTAAACAAATATTCGGAATTTTACACAGTTAGAAAAAAAACTAAAAGTGATGTCATAAAAAAAGTCATTCGATTATCGGAATAATAAAAGTTAATTAACTCGTCAAAATCTGGTCAGATTAAATATAATTTATGCACGCTCTGCGATTGTTAATCGCTCTGAATAAATAATTTTATTTATTAATTTTCGTCGAGGCTCGTGTACAATCTCAGGGGAATAAAGGAAATTGAGCCTAATGGGCGCCCCTGCGTTGGGTAATAAAGTATCGCAGATTAACGCAAAATCCTGCTATACATCTAACCCATAATTGATTGCAACTTAGCTTAACGGAAATGAAACTCAGCGATATCCACCCTTGTGTTTCCTAAGAGTGAGTCAAGTGGGCTGGCGTTAGGGGTAGTTTTAGTACACGTGTCTACATTAATTGACCACTGAATTAAAAAAATTCTAAAATCAGAGTGTGCGCTATTTTCGGGCCACCTTTATTTTAGTTTAATTTTCGAATATTTAAAATGAATCCACAGTTGAAATCTGTTGGTGACATTCAATTACATTAACTAATTATCCAGCTCTAGAAAAATTGTTCAAAATTGTGATTCCATATTTAGAACGTAGTGAAAATTCAAAAACAAAACCTCTTTCCCATCTAATTCTGAAAAACCCAATTATCCCTTATTATTTCCCTTTTGCGTCCTTGTTGTATGTGCCATTCCGTCTCCTTCCCGACGCCGGTGGTGGCGTCCCGACGCCGAGCCTGGTTCCTGTTCGGACGCTGGGTAAACATCGATCTTGAGATGCGGCGTGTTGATTGGACCTTGCGACACCTGACCGTTGCCAAGCAACGTCGACCCTCCGGAGGGCGTCGACGTTGCTAGGTGACGTCGCCACCCTTAACGGCGTCGTCCCCTCACGTCGACCCCATCAGTGTCGTTTTCTGCACCAACTTCGATCTTTTAATAATGCGACGTCGAAGACGAGGCCTATTTCGGACGCAAGGATACTTCACGAGATGATTAAAAAATCCCTTAAGGATTAAACTCGATAAACAAGTCGAGCGACTTTATCGGCTGAGGGTGGAACTCGAGAGGTAAAATTGAAATCTGATTGCGCGAGGGCTGATGCTGGATAATTGCGAATAAAAGAATTAAGAAATTAAGGAATGAAAAGTTGACGCGAACTTGCCAAACTCGTTGTGGGAATATAAAACTTCATTAAAAGACGGAATGCGATTTTCTAAGAATTCCTTCGCTTTTCTTGAGGAATGAGGGCTTCAGGGAAGTTTTACACGAAGCGAGGCGAAAATAATAAAGACATAAATAAACTGCTAATCCAAATTGTTTAGAAACTGCCTTTATCACCAAAATTTGTAAATTCACAAACATTTTTTAACCAGAGCTTTTGACTATTTTTATTCTCACATACTAAGACTAGAGCTATTTTAAATCAATTTATAACCAGATTCAGAAAAAAATTATAAAAAGTAATAGCAACGAGGCCGTGCTACAAGATTTTGTAGGCGATTACAAGAAACTACGAAATTGTAAAAAGCAGTCCATAAAATTCATCTTTACAGCCGTAAAAGAGTCCGCAAAGTAAACGTTTGCGTAGCGGTTGCCCAAAATTGTACATACACACCAAGCTTAAAGTAACTATCAATATAACCCGAATTTCAAGATTCTAACGCCGAGGTGCGAAGCGTCAAGCAATTGTAAACATACTATTTTTTTTGACTAGTAGATTTTTCCAGTTAAGTCTTGTTTATATTAAAATTTGAAAAAGCGGGTATATACTTGGCGTACATCTTTTGTTTTTTATTCGACATTTGTGTAACTTTTGTTATAAAATAGTACGACTATATTCAATCGTCAATAAAATGGATATTCGAAATGTCAAAGTCGGAGCAGGCGCCGTCGGGCGTTCATTGCTTAGTCTGTTTCAACTTAGGCACCACAAAATCCCTAAGTGCGTGCACATCAGAGAAATCTTACGAATTGTTATTAGTTATTAATGACCGAAAACCAACACCTCTGAACGTTTTCAAATATGTAATGTTTTTATTATTCAATTTATTTTCTTTTATTTTATTTTTATTTTTCTTTCTATTTTTTTTTCAATGCAAAAATGAGGCCAAATATGAATAGTTTTTTTACTGCTTTAGAAAATTGTTATTTATTATACAAGATGATAATTGGGTGAGTAAAAGTTGTTATTTAATATCATGAGATTGTTAAAGATCCTTTATCAACGTGTAAAATACACAATTTTTTCTATAGCAAATTTTACAGAAATATCGGTCGTTTTGTGTAATCGAAAGATTGTGGAGTTAGTTTTTTTGAAATTGTACGATAATATTCAGCTTTGCGTCCTCAAAATGTTGCTCACAGCAAATTCTTCGCCATTTACTGACAAAAAAGTGTAACATGTGCTTGTAAAAATTAATACACGGTATAAAGTTTTGATGATGGTTGCCACATAATCCGAAACCTTGCTTTCGGCACTCTGCAGCTACGATGTTGGCAAACGCGGTGCTGATCTCGTCACCGTTAAACAAATCGGCGGATGAAAATCGTCCTCGGTAGCAGAAAACCATATTAAAGATTCTGTATCAAGAGAAATTTCAAATCAGATTCTTTGCGAAAATCACCTACGAATCCAATGCAGTTATACTACGAACTATACATTTCGAACTGTTACTAAAAAATTTAATTAATTTCCGTTTAATCAAATCTAAAAGTGACCTACTCCTACTCCTGTTACCTTAAAACAACCTCATCGACCGCATCATTAATTAACAAAATTAAATTGTAAGGCTACGAATACAAAAAGACAAACATAATTTGATTTCCCAATAACTAGCCAAGCGTGAAAAATACAAAGGAAATTAAAATTCACGTCGCTGTAATCTAATATTGTGAACAATAACTAAATAATAAATTCGACAAATGGTAACAAAATATAATTATTAAAGAAATGAGATACAATTTAAATATGTAGCGCCCTCGGACGAGAGAAGCTTGGAAGTATTGGAAAAATCGATAGGCTACAGATCGTATTTAAATGCCTCGTTAATTGTAAATGTAAACTTATTAGGTTAGTATCGAAATATAGTTCTAGCGAAATGATTGGTTTATTTAAGGTACGATATAGGTGTGTGAAAAATTAATAGAAACTACTTTTAAAATTATTAAACAGAGCTTAAAAAAAAGTTTCAAAAAAAAACGTTTAGTTAGGCCTAAATTAAATAATATATATAATATAAATTGTAGATATAATATATATATGTATACAAGTATATATTATTATATATTACATGTATATATACATATAGAGAAAGAGAATAATAATTATTGCTTCTTTAAATTTCTATTGACAATTGTATTTATTATACAGATTCATAGACAAAAATAATAGCACTCATAAAATTATATATACATATACATATATATATATATATATATATATATATATATATATATATATAAAAACAAATTTCACAACCAATACGCTGAAAAACACATTTAGAGAACAGAGCTCCCAGTCCAAAACTTTAACAGAGACTTGAAGCAAATCTCCAGAAAAGCTACCAATCATAAATAAATGAAGATTGAAAATTGCGATATCGGAAAATAACAGCATTGCGAACCTTCATATTTGTCAGAACAGCAGCAAATTTAGGGATCAGTTGAACTTCTGCTTCAAGAAATGTAAGGTGCAACAAAGTTCATCCAAGTTCTCCAAGAACTAAAGCTAACAAGATTATGCACCACCGCAGTTAGTTAGTTAGTTTAAACGCGAGAAGTTGAGATCTGCTTGACGTTGGTTTTGATTAAATTTCATTATACCGTTTAAAAAAATATCAAAAATCTTTATAAATATTTATGTTTGGTCATTATTCGTGATTGATCCTGTACATTAAAATAAGTTTAATTTCCAATATTCATTGTACCAATCTAGATATTTTGGAACAATTAAAAACTCTGTTCAACAAACTGGCAATTTTGAAACTGATTAAAACTTTTTATGTGTATTAAAATAGTTCAGTTTTGTCGATGTTAAACAATACGAATTATATTCAGTTTAAAAACATGTAATATATGCAATAAGCAAACCTCATCGACATGTTACATTTCATGTTAGGTCAGTTTAAAATAAGCCACTTCTACTTTGCAGTTTCTTATATATCTACTCATTGCTGCATTTGTTTCAAAATTTAAGAAGCAAAAATATAAAAACGATATGATATTAATCAATATATAAAATATCTTTTATAACAAGATTAAAAAAAAACTATTTCCAGAAGCTTACTTTATATAAGTACACGTCAAAATTGTTAGAGCAGCAATAATATAATATATAATATAAATATTTTTTGAATTTTGTGTGTCTTAAATTAAACTGTTTAGGGCAGACCCTCTTAGTAGTTAAATTATTTTTTCCCAATATCAGATGTTCTTGTTTTTCGAGATTTACATTCAAAAAACATGACAGATGATTAAAATTAAATTAAATTAAATTAAATTCCGTAAAGTCAAACTTACACTACTCAATTTTAAAAAATAACACTAGAGGGTATAATATGGATAAAAATTTAATAGTAAATTCATTTGATCAGTGTCTCAACTGTGACAAAAAAGTATATTTTATTTTTTATTTGTTTGTTAAACAATGTCACTAAACGTAGTACATTTTTTAGTCTAAATTACACCAGCGATGCTGCCATCTACTCTAATTTTGAACAACGGTTCCACCTGCAGGGAATTTCAGGGTATGCGCTCTCACAGGTTGGCACTAGTTATGTTGGTACAAACATGAAGTGTGAGCTAACGTCAGACAATTAGCAAAGCAGCCTCTTCCTTGGAATTTAAGAATTGGAAGCAGCCTTTAAATCCCTTATTTGCGATCTGCGGTGAGTTTTATCCCCTTCTGTTCTATTTTAATCGAAAACTAGAAAAATCGGTCTATATTTTTATTTTTATTGCAGCCAACTTCACACCCAACTGTCAACCCATATGTCACCGCCGCCATTTTGAAATTTGAGCCTCACAAGTTTCTTTATTTACACACGAAAACAATAAAAATTGTGATTTTAGTGGAACAACCATGAATTCTCTCGTAAATTACGGCAGCGATGATGACTACGATGATTCTTCGGAGGAAAAGCAAACGGTAAAGAGTTTTCTTTTGATTTGCATGGTCAACACCCACCTCTCATAAATTTAGAATGTAGTCTTAAAACGGAGGCAAATTCCATGAAGTTGTGATATCAGAAATGACAGTAATGGAATCTGCACGCTGTTCTTAAGTTTCTGTTATTAACGAGCTTATTTGCCAAAGTAGTACGATCATCAACGACCTTGCTTAACAGGACTGGCGTGGGACTTCGTCCAAACAGAGTTCTTCAGGACCACAGACCGACGTGAACTACGAAGAAGTCCAAATGGATCTGAGCGAGGTAAAGTAAAGCGATCATCAGAGTTCTAATTTTCTAAGAACTCATTGTCAGTTTTTATAAAGAGCAACTGTCAACTGCTTGTATGACCACAAAGTTGTCTTAGTCTGACCGTGGTTGACAGTTGACCCTGTGGGATTTTCCCCCCTTTAAAACATTCTCTCTTTTTTTGTTTAATTTTTGTAAGTAACCAAATACAACTTTAGTAAACGTATGATATTAACTCACTCTGTTAATATATTGTAAAGACGTAAGTGGTATCGAGAGCATTTCAACGTCGAGACCGTACTGAAACCACGACAACTTCATGTGGGGTGAGTATACAGGGGTGGGCTACCCCTGACTTTCACTTCAACGCAGGTAACTGTATGAATTTTGTAGTATGAAATTTTGTATTCTTATGTTGAAGGGGCGGTTTCGGCCATTTTGAATGACGGCGCCATGTTAGAAACGTCATACGTCACGTGATTACTCCGATTGGTGGAACTAGAGCTACTGGTTGTCATTGACTAGGTGTCCCAGCCTTGTTATTGGGTGGTTTCAAAAAATACACACTGCAAATTAAATGTTTGCTAAAATCTAGTACTTAAACCGAAACACCCAGTATTTCTCTTTTTAGACATTAAAGTGATATAACAACTTGATTTGTAATTGTCTTTCAGAATCGGGCGAACTAAAAAGTTTGAATTTTGCGCCAGAATTCAAATACGATCATGCCGGCTAGATTTGGTAGGCTCATATATAAGAATTTATGACTACTGACATTTTTAGGTGTTTTTTTCAAACGATTCTTGAATTTTTTTTAGTAAAATCTGTATCTTTCTGGCGTCCGTCATTTGGCCTCAAACCACCGCCCCCACTTCAATCACTTTCATTTAAATTGGTGAAACGGTTATGGTGTCAATGCCTTTAACCACTTTTCCCCCCAAAATTTTACCATCCAGTACGTAAGACCGAACTTTTCAACAGGGTTCCAACGACTCCAAATCCGAATCAAAAGAATCATCCCGCCGATCACGCGAACGTGACTCCAAAGATCGTCGCGACCGTGAACGTGACTCCCGAGATCGTCGTGGCAGCAAATCCCGTGAATACCACCACAACAGAAGGGATAGAGATCGAGACAGAGACAGGAAAACGCGAAGATCGTCGAGCAGAGAAAGGCGAAGAAGTCGATCTCCGAGACGCTCCGAGCGTGAGTCGAAACATTCACGATCACGTTCGAGATCACGTGATAGGGCGCGGAAATACTCGAAGAGGTACGAGAGAGGGAGTAAGAACGATCACTCTGATAAGAATGGTGAGTGTTGGTTGGTGGTGTCGAGAGATGGTAATTTGATTGGTTGACAGATCGGCAGAAACCGAGCGATGATGATAAACGGGCCAATCAGAACGAGAGTGATCGGTTTTTCATGCCGGGGATTACCGGACGGTTTCGGGATCAAATCGAGAGGAGGAAGCAGTTGTGGCAGAAGAAGGATAATCCTAAAGACAATACAAATGGACAAACTAAGAAAGTTTGGGAGACGACCACGTTTGCCCAAGACACTGATGGTATTATATGTTGATTCCTTAGTTCATTTCTAAGTGCTTTAATTTCCAGGTAAAGTTGCAAGCAAGTTCAAGAGACTGATGGGAATCAGAGGGAACACAGAATCCGGCAGTCAAGGCGGTGATGGCCTTCGGAAACAAGAAGAAATGTTCAGTTCGATGGAACAACAGTACGAAGTCGCCAGAACCGCCACGCACACGATGAGAGGAGTAGGCTTGGGTTTCGGAAGTTTTCAACGATAAATTATCGTTTTTTTTGTGATTTAGTTATTTTAAGTTTCTCGCATGTTTGTCTAGTTAGGACGCAAAGAATTGTTAAATTCACTTTATAATAAAACACTCGATTTCGTTTAATTAGAAATATTTTACAATGGGAGTCTGTTAGTACCGTTTAGAGCGTCCCAGGAGGCGCCGCTGGAGTTATATCGGGTTTGCTTTCGAGAGAAAATGGCGGGATTCGACAGTCGAAGGTGTAGCCGTCTTCACGTTCCATACGGAAAGTGCCCCTACAAAAAACAAGTGTTATTTTTAGCACACTTTTTAAAATAATTCCAGTACCACATGTGTCCGCTAGGTGCCTGCAAACTCACATGACTGCTGTATTGGAAAGCTGGCAAAGATCTCGTCAAAGCGGGCTCTTGGCCGACTACGCCTCTTCCTCTAACAGTTTCTAGAGTACCAGATAAAGAGAAGATTCTCCAGTGGCGTTCGCGCAACTGTACACTTAGTGATCCTAAATTTTCTAATCTTATACAGTATCTCCACTACAACAAAAAAAAAAACACGATAAACGCAAATCGGTGGAGGTAGTGAAGTCCGCCAATTTGTAGACACTGTAATCGTTTCTATGGTAACCTACAGATTATAGGTCTAACGACCATGGAAACTGACTACAAAACAGTGGATCCGTTATCTACTTCCTTTAAAAATAACAACGAAGTCATTAAACCCACCCAATATACTGAAGTAGAGTGGGATTCCCTGAAGCCCATATAAAAAGGGATGACTGTCACTCTAATATTTTCGGTTGTTTCTTTATGTACATCGGATAATTCCAGCCAGGGGTGGTTTTTGTTCTGCCAAGCTCTTAGAGTTTCTTGGGGGACGAAAGGCGGATCTGGAAAAAAAAGAATACAGAACTAGTGACGCAAGTTTTGAAGAAACAAGAAAGATGAATGAATAAGAATTGAGCGAGTTAGCGATCACTGTTAAAGAAATGAACAAAACGAAAATACAAAAGAAGTAAGAAAAGTCATAAGATAAGGAAGTAGAAGAAAAAATTAACTTCACAAAGTAGTTAAGCAAATGTTAAAATAAAGAACTAAAATAACTAAACGTATAAAATTTTAAAGCAACCACAAAAACGTAGAATTTTATACTTTGATGTTGTGCAGGTCCAAATATTTCCTAGCTCTACTAATTTAGACTGCATCTTATGCACTCTCGTAATTTGGGTTGCATATAATAATTATTTAAAATTGCATGCACATTAAATAACAGCGTGTAAGCAAAGCAAAAATCGTTTGTTCCTAAATATAGCAGCTCACCCTTATCAGCATCATAGGCCAGAAACTTATCAAACAACTCATGATGTAAAGGCGACTTTTCCGCACTTGTGTAAGGTATTATATCTTCATGAGCTACATAGTCTAATCCAGGAATTGCATACAAACTCCTTGATGAGTCCTGATTGCCTAAGAACGTCACAGCTTCAGTTTGGGCTCTCTACAACAAACCCCTAAAGAACTCATTAAACTCTTTCTAACCCTTACAATATATGGACAGTCCCTTTGATCAATCAACACCTGATAGAACGTATGCGTGCGCCCCCGCACTTCCTTTCCAACTCCAGGATTAGGCTCCATATCACCCGTTTTATGTTGAGGAAGATCTCTGTCATAAACCCTCGCCAACCACGGAAACAAAACCACCCCACGATACCCAAAAACACGATGTAAAATCAGCTGACCCGTTTCATACTTCCCGGTGATTTTGGGGGCATCGAGACGACCCACCTCTGCTAATCTACAAACAAGAATTTAAAAAATGTCTATACATAACCTCACTTTATTGACACTTTTTGATTTTGTTGGTATTTCTGTAAAATTTATAGTAGCTCACACTTAAGAGGGCTTACCTGGCATAAGAACGACTAGGGACCGAAAGTGTAACTGGAATTTTGACTAGTTGAGAGTTGAAAATGGTCCTTAGCACTTCCATTTTTCATATTTTTTGCGCAGTATTTGCGGAGAATTTAAACATTATTACGGTCTTACGTAAGTTAGTTTAAATGGAAAAATAATAAGGGGCCGGAGATTTTACGGTGAATTTTCGTAACTTAGTTAAGGATTCTCGGAATTTGTTGCTCTAATCTGCGGAAACTGTTTTGGTTGAAACCAAGAGACCGAGCTTTCATACAATACACAATGACGTGGAGACGCTCAAAGCGGATCCAAAAAAGTTCTACGCTTTGATGTTGCCCGTAAATAATTTTCTCTCATTTGACTCATTACAATTTGACGACAGTATCAATTTTATACCCACATTTCAAAATTAAAGTGTTCATTTTTAAAAACATATATATCCGGACGACACTAAACGTCACAACAGATATTGACATTTTACCTGTCAGTTGTCACCCAGTTGTCAAAATAATCGTATTTGCTGCATTTTTGGTGCAGTGTATAATAAGCCGGTGAAAAAATGATACAGTGATTAAAAAAAAGCAAACAAACATTTTCTACAATGAATAAATAACAGCCGAAGGCTCCACAAGACTGATTCAAAAATATCTTCGTAAGTCATTCATCATCTCCAATCTCTTGTAATTTAGGTTTTTAGATAATGCCGGAAAACCTGGAACTCCAACAACTAGTCGACGAGGAGACTGAACCCGACGTAAAAATCCACTCCCAACAGTTGAAATTTTGCCGGTGTCCCTATTTGGGGCTGATTTTGGCCACGTTAAGTTCTCTCTTTTTTTCACTGTGTTCGGTGATAGTGAAATGGATGACAGACGTGGACCCCATGGCTCTCGCCGCATATCGCTATCTCGGTGTGTTGCTTCCTGCAATCCCCATCGTGATCTACCGCCAAGAGCCTGTCTTTCCAAAGGGCAAACGGATAATGCTCTTACTTCGCTCCTTCACCGGCACCGCCGCTCTCATGTTGAGCTTCTACGCATTTCGTCACATGCCTTTGGCCGATGCCTCCGTCATCGTCTTCTCCGTGCCTGTTTTCACTGGTATTTTCGCACGGATGTTCCTGAAGGAGCCCTGTGGATTATTTAACGCCTTCTCCGTAATTCTGACTCTCGTAGGAGTGGTCCTAATAACGCGCCCTCCGAGCATTTTCGGCGACACCATCAACTCCCTCGGCGAATCCGGACAGCGAACGGAAATCTGGGGGGCCGTCGCTGCGTTCTCAGCCACGTTATTTGGGGCCAACGCTTACGTGCTACTCCGGGCCTTGAAAGGTATTCACTTTGCGGTTATTATGACGAATTTCGGATCGTTCGCGTTGTGTCAATGTTTATTGGTGACTTTCATCATTGGGGCTCTGTGTTTACCCCCATGCGGCCTTGATCGGTATTTGATTGTGGCCTTGGCTTTGTTCAGTTTTTTGGGGCAGATTTTGTTGACGCTGGCGTTGCAGATGGAGCAAGCTGGGCCGGTGGCAATTGCTAGAAGTAGTGATATCGTTTTTGCTTTTGTTTGGCAAGTTTTGTTCTTTAATGAGATACCAAATAGGTTTTCTATAGGGGGAGCTATTTTGGTCATGAGTTCCGTACTTTTGACGGGGCTGCGGAAGTGGATACTTGCGTTGCCCCAAGATGCTAGTCTTAGAAGGAATCTCTCTTTTCTAGTTAAGTAAGTTTTATACCAAAGTTTATAGTATCGGTTTTTGTGATATTTTGTTATTTATTAGGAAAAGCAGGCATCAAAGGCGTGATTAAAAATTAAATTTAATACAATTATGAAATCCACAAAAATTAACATAATTAGTTTTTGTTCTCAAAGTACCTGATTTATCATTGTTTAGCTCTCTGGTTGTTTTCAGCGCGAAAAAAACACTTTACACCCTTGGTACATAAATAACGGTCGAAAACATGTCGCCGAAGAGTTCTGGGATTTATAAATGTTGGTAGCTCTGTCTTTTTTAAGTTGTTTCGCATGACCGTTCTGAACCAAAAAGTTACAGAGCTACTGATACAATAATAAGTTTCAGAGCTTGTACACACTCATATGCGATCACGTGATATAAGCGCGTTTATCGGTTGCTCTAATTTACAAAAAAAAAAAAAAACTGCTTGTTTCACTTAAATCATGTATTGTTGAAATGGTTCGTGGAAAAAATAGGATGTATAACTTATCCAAATAAGAATTCTGTCATTGGGTAAAAAGTTTCTGTTTTCAGACTCTGTTACTTTATATACTCAAAAAGGTTTAAAAATGAAAAAAAAAAACATCGCTCTAACATCAAGATAAAAGGCGTCTAGTTGGCTCTGCACTTTTTTTACATGTTGGTAGCTTTGTCATCATCGTTTTCTTGACACAGGGACGCGCCGCTAATACTTAACCTCAAATAGTTAAGAGACAGTTGCCGAAAAGAAGCAGAGCTACCAACATACTGCTGAGTTTAGAAGGCTACTTAAACTAAATAAAATAAAATAAATAAACAAATTATACTTTTCTAGAGCGTTATTGAAAATTCTTGATTAGGTGAAATTAACAAAAATAATCTGAATTTACTGAGATCTTATACAATTAAAAGTTCAGTGAGTGTTATAATTACCAACACAAAAATTGAAAATTTGTTATCCTTTTGCTACATTTTTTCGATCATGTGGTGTTTTTTTCAGCTGCAAAGCCTTGCATTTTTCTTGCATGTTGGTAGCACTGTAATTTATTGATGTTGACATTTCAAAGTTGTCAACACGCGCATCAACAATAAGACTATTCCTTATCAATTAACGTTTGTTCCCAAACTGTCAAAAAAGCACAAAGTTTGTGTGGTGGATACAGTCAGTGGAAAATATAAAAACGGACATTTCATTTTGAATGAGCACTTTGTCAAATTTAATATCAAAAAATTTCTGTAATTCGAAGGATCTATACAGCGAAATTTAAACCTTTGAGAAAGGAGCAGAACTGCCAACATAGGAAAAAAAAATATTTAGGTGACATCCTAAAAACCGTAAAAATACGAATTAGAATTTAAGAAAAACAATCAAATTTAATTTAATTTTTCTGATGTTAGAAAACAGCTATTTATGTATCCAGGGCGTGAAATGATACTTCCTTTTTTTTTAAGAAACTTAAATGTTTTTGTGGTCTGAGAAAACAAACATATTTTTGTGTTTTGTTATTTGTTTTATTTTTTTTCTAATGTGTTTATTATTTTTATTTGCTTTTTTAATATGTATAAATTTATAGATTTCGACAGAATACCAAAAAAATATCTTTTAGGGAGCCATATAATTTTGATACGAATTTTGTTACTAACAAACTTTTCGAGGTTAAGTAAAGTAAAAATTTGATAATTGACAGAGCTGCTAACCTAAAATTTTGATTCTAATTTAAAAAAAGAGGAAAAATTTATTCAGACATTCTGTTCAAATTTTTCATATTTTCTTTTCTGTAAAACTTATACATTAATTTTTTTTAAATGTGTGTAGCTACATTTCTAAAAATTTTGAAAAGAAATGTCTTTTAGTAAACCATGAAACATTGAAATATGTTGGTATAAGTGTCTAATAAACGTTTTGAGGTTAAACATTAATTGATCTGTGAAAAATGAAAATGTTGATAACTGACAGAACTACCAACATACCAACATAAAAATGAACGCCTGCTAAATGACTTAATTTAATTTAAAAAAACAATAAAATTTATACAGATAGATGACAAATTGTATAGCAGCAAAAAAACAAAAAAAATCTATATAAAATTTAACAACTGTAATTTAAATTTTTAAAATTTTAAAGCCGCTTTAAACATTTTCTGTTGCTTAATACAATTTTGTCTCATTTTCTTTTCGTTTTTAATTATAAATTAAGAATTTTTAAAATATGTGAAACTGCATTTATAAAGAAAATTGAATAGAGTGTCTGAGTAAACCATAAAATTTTGAAATATGTTGGTATAATTGTCTAATAAACCTTTTGAGGTTAAGCATTAATTGATCTGTCAAAAATCAAAATGTTCATAACGACAGAACTACCAACATAAAAATGAACGCCTCCTAGACGACTTAATTTAATAAAAAAAAAAAAAATGCAGATAGACAAATTGTGTAGCAGCAAAAAATAAAAATATATAAAATTTGACAACTGTAATTTAAATTTTTAAAATTTTAAAGCAGTTTTAAACGTTTTCTGTTGCTTAATACAATTTTGTCTCATTTTCTTTTCTTTTTTAATTATAAACTAAGAATTTTTAAAATATGTGAAACTTGATTTCTAAAAAAATTGAATAGGATGTCTGAGTAAACCATAAAATTTTGAAATATGTTGGTATAATTGTCTAATAAACGTTTTGAGGTTAAGCATTAATTAATTTATGAACAAAACGCCTTCTGGATTATGTTTACTCCATTAAAAAAAAGTAAAAATTGATTAGAGAAACACGAAAAGGAAATAACTACAAATTTTTATATATAAAAATAAAGAATATGAAAATTTTTGAATAACACCAAACACCTTTGATCTTTTTGTCATCTTTGATAATAGTTTTTTATGCATCTAAGACATTAAAAATCTTCTCATTTTTGCTTAAAGTGTTTGTTCTTATGTTATTTTTTCTTATGTTGTTGCTTTTTTCTTTTTTTTCCAAAAGCTATAGATCGATCATCGAAGAAATATGTCGGTAACTGACAAACTCGTTAAAGTTGAGCTTTATTGATCGATAGAAGTGAAAAATGTCGATCATCGGAAGAGTTGCCAACATAAAAAAAGCGAGGCCTTCTAGACGACGTTTCTTCAATTTTAAAAAGTGAAATTTTGATTAGAAAAAAAATTACTTATCCAGACAAGGGCTAGAAACGCACAAAATATGACAGCAAAATAAAAAAATTGAAAAATGCAGAGTAGTTTTAGTAATTTTTTGTTTTTGATGATTATTTATGCGTCTGGGAGGTAAATATTGTATTTATTTTCTTATTACGTCTTATTTTCTGTTCTACAACACCTAGAACTTTGAAGCGTTTAGAACTGTTTGATATTTGTTAATTGTCAGACTTATTTCAATACAGATTTTGACGCAAAAACTGCGGCATTTCAAAAAATTATTTTTTTAAAATTTTGTATTTTATGTGAATACTCTCTTGATATTTTTTATTCAATTTTTGTTGTGCCTTGATAAAAAGTCATGTTAATTTTTGTGCCACTTGTGACCGTTAAAGCTAAAACTACTTTACTCGTTCATATCTACACTGCAAAACATTGAACATGTACATTGAACATTTTTGCCATGATGTCTCGCTTACTCGACAGTATTATTTTTTGTACCAAAAGAAAAATTTGTGACGTCACTTTATTTTTCCAACTGATCGCCTTCTACAAATTCGAAAAATAAAGTGACGACTTGGTAGTATATACTCCATTTCATACATAATCACCACAGAAGCTTAGATGGCGACGCACAATGCTTGTTCGGGCCGAAACCACAAAAATTTCCATGTCGTAGCTCAACTCTTCCTTCCTCTTCGAAGAATCTCCGTGCGATTCTTCGAAGAAGAATTCAATATTTTTCTAACACTAGCATAAAATGTGATAATTCTCTTCTTGTCTCGTTATGTACAAAATTTTCGAATGCCGAGATGTTGACATTTGTACCGCAGCTAATAATAAGATGGACCAATTTATATTGGACGAGTGTTTTTGTTCTTTGGGTTAATAAAACAGTATGAAATAATGAAGCGATTTCATTGCATCCATCGCCGAAATTTCGGGGTGATGACTGTACTTCCGGTCAAAAGTCATCTTCGCCCCGAAATAAATTACTTGTAGACCAGGTAAAAACTTGGATGTCGTTTTGTCGGTTGTGGATGAGAGTTCTTTTGGGCGATTGCGGTGGCTTTGTCGGTGTTTGAAAATGGTGTTGCTTTTTTGTGTCCGTTTTTATTTTGTTAGTATTTTCATTGAGTTTGGAGTCATTAATTTGGTAAGGAATTTCAGGTAGCGTGTTGCGGCGTCGGGAGTTAATTGTCTGCTGGAAGGGCCAGATGATGTTTTAATGAATCGAAAGGACCAATATGGATATTTTGAAGAAAAAATCAATTCTTGCGCGATCGATTTTTTTGTGTGTACAGGTGCCGACGAGGCGAAATCAAGTATTCATTGTCTTGAAGAAGTCATTTCCTGAGCAGCTTGAAGGGTCTTAATTGGCTGGAAGTCGTTAAAATGGTGAATTTTGGTGGTAATTACGGATACTATGGTTTTGGGACCTGTGGAGGAACGTTATTATTTAAAGCATATCGCGAAAAAATTGCTCATTAATTTTTTGGAACAAGCAAATATTTTTGTTATGGCGATATTATAACAATATTCTATAATATAAACAGCCAAGAACTTTTTATTGATAACTCGAATAATTTAAAACAAAAGAACAGAAAAATAAAATAAAGCCAACAAAACAGTAAATGAACGTGAAAGGAGTTGCTCAAAATGACCACCATGTATTTTTAAACAAAGATTGGCTCTTCCAATTAAACTTCTTTTTGTATTTTGAAACATTTCAGGTGTAATAGTAGCTTCTACTATTTTCCCGTCAAGTTTTTCCAAAGTTGCGATTGGCCCAGAATAAATGTAATTTTGCATATGACCCCATATAAAGAAATCAAGCGGCCTTAAACCTGGAAATCTCGCTGGCGAATTAATAAACCCCCCTCGTCCTATCCATCCATTGGGGTACACGTGATTTAAAATATCTCTCACATTTCTTGCAAAATGTGCAGGAGCACCATCATGCTGAAACCACCGTGGCAGGGGGACATCATCGAGCAAATCTTCTAAACTATGTAGTAGGAATTCAGCACTGCTTTCCCCATCAAAACGTGGTAGTTCCACAGATCCTATCTAGAAATCAGTTTATTTTACCAAGATACATATAACATTCTTGCCACTTATCATTACTATGCGATCGCCTAAGATGCCAGCCCATAAATTTATGGTAAATCTATGTTGAAAAGCTCTTTTTGTAGCATGAGGACTTTCCCTCGCCCACACGTGATAATTACTGTTGAAAGTCCATTACTGGACTTTCAAATTACTGAATCAAGTAAAACATGATTCGTCAGTAAACATTCTTCTGTTTAGGAAATTTGGATTCTCAACATGTCGCAATAACCACTTATTACAAAATTCTACTCTAGCGCGATAATCTTGGAGTTGTGGAATAATCTTGACTAATGAGGATGCAAGAAGAAAAAGCAAAGATGAAAAACTCATGGAGCAAGGGGAGCAAAATTTAACAATATAGGAGGATTTGGATGGCAGAGTAAGAAGCCAAACCGTAGGTATAGCAGTCGCTTCAACGGGAAGTAACAATTAAAAGAATTATGAAACTGTACTGAAAATGAAAAATAAAATAAATAACATAAAACTACAAGAATAACGCACAGTAAAAAGAATCGTTAACTAGTTATTTTCTAATCAAGAAAAGAAAACGGTAAAAAAAGTATAAGTCACAAGAGACATAAAGTAAGGGAAAATATATATAAAAAGGAATATCGGAAAAATAATAAATAAAAACCTTGAGGAACCAAAGAGACATAAGATAAATTGAGAAAAAACAAAATGGTGGACCACAGAATTGCAGCAAATAGCAAAGAATAGAAAGACACTTGGAAACGATATACAGGGTGAGTCAGTAGTGCGATATCGGTCGCATTCATGATATGAGACTTTTTAAACCGTCATAATACATGAAGCAAAGAAATGCATATTCTAAAAATATTTCACTTTCGACAGGATGTTCCAATAGTCCAGGACCGTACTCAACTCGATTATTTTAAACGGAACGCTATTTACTTTTTTGTATATTTTGATTTAAAGCGTCTAAAAGCGTCTAAAGAGTCTAAAGCGCCTAAAGCGTCTAAAGAGTCTAACGCGCCTAAAGCGTCTAGAGCGCCTAAAGCGTCTAAAGGGTCTAAAGCATCTAAATCATTTTAAGGATCTACAGCATCTAAAGCGACTAAAGTGCCTAAAGCGTCTAAAGCGTCTAAGTCATCTAAAGCGTCTAAAGCGTCTAGCATCTAGTGTAAAGCGCCTAAAGCGTTAAAGGCGTTTAAAGCGTCTAGCATTTAAAGTATCTACATCTAAAGTATCTAAAGCGTCTAGCATCTAAAGCATCTACATCTCGAGTATCTAAAGCGTCTAAAGCATCTAAAGCATCTAAAGCATTTAAATGGTCTACAGCATCTAAAGCGTCTAAAGCGTCTAAAAGCGTCTAAAGAGTCTAAAGTCTCTAAAGCGTCTAAAGCGCCCAAAAGCGTCTAAAGCGTCTAAAGCGTCTAAAGCGTCTAAAAGCGTCTAAAGAGTCTAAAGTCTCTAAAGCGTCTAAAGCGCCCAAAAGCGTCTAAGGCGTCTAAAGCGTCTAGCATCTAAAGCATCTACATCTAAAGTATCTAAAGCGTCTAGCATCTAAAGCATCTACATCTCGAGTATCTAAAGCGTCTAAAGCATCTAAAGCATCTAAAGCATCTAAAGCATCTAAAGCATCTAAAGCATCTAAAGCATTTAAATGGTCTACAGCATCTAAAGCGTCTAAAGCGTCTAAAAGCGTCTAAAGAGTCTAAAGTCTAAAGCGTCTAAAGCGCCCAAAAGCGTCTAAGGCGTCTAAAGCGTCTAAAGCGTCTAAAAGCGTCTAAAGAGTCTAAAGCGTCTAAAGCGCCCAAAAGCGTCTAAGGCGTCTAAAGCATTTAAATGGTCTACAGCATCTAAAGCATCTAAAGCATCTAAAGCATCTAAAGCATCTACATCTAAAGTATCTAAAGCGTCTAGCATCTAAAGCATCTACATCTCAAGTATCTAAAGCGTCTAAAGCATCTGCAGCATCTAAAGCATCTAAAGCATCTAAAGCATCTAAAGCATCTAAAGAGTCCAAAGCGCCTAAAGCGTCTAAGGCGTCTAAAGCGTCTAAAGCGTCTAAAGCGTCTAAAGCGTCTAAAGAGTCTAAAGCGTCTAAAGGATCTAAAGCATCTAAATCATTTTAAGAATCTACAGCATCTAAAGCATCTAAAACATTTGCAGCATCTAAAGCATTTTAAAGATCTAAAGCAAGAATTCAAAAAATACGAAGAATACAAATAATCTGAAAAATCTAAAGACTCAAAACATCCAAGCAGAGAGTTATGTAAGACCCATTCCTAAAATTACACGTTTCAGAAAAACATTTTTATAAATTTCTTAGGCCAACTGCATGTTTGTAAGAATTTTTCTTTGCGTATATGGACTTTGTTCCTAAAATATAATTAGTGCCTACTTCTAACGAATAATTATTACATTTATGTCACAAAGGTACGATAACTTAACAAGTATAAATTTTACGTATACCTTGTATTTAACAAAAATTTAAGACTATGAAAGAAAGAAAGAATCCGGGGATATAATAAGGTATAGGGTGTTCCATTTTAAAAACGAAATCATAGCTGTTTAAATATAGTACAAAAAAAAGGGTTTCTAATGAACACTCGGTATGATGGCATCAACTAATGTAAATGACATACGAAAGAACAATGATTTTTTTACATCGTACTAAATTTCAGCAATCTATTGCCAAAAATATACCTTAATTGAACATATACAGTTTCAAAATTTTGTAAAAAAAATTAATACCTTGGCAATCTTGTATTCAAAATTTAAAAACGAGATATCCATATAAATTATTTAATCCAGCAAGTCAGAATATGCAAAAAAATAAATAGTGTTCCATTTAAAATAATTTAGTTCAGTAGGTCCTGAACTGTTGGAACACCCTGTCTAAGGCAAAATAGTTTCTTTGCTTTACGTATCACGACGTGTTGAAAAGTCTCATATCATGAATGCTAAAATTTACCGTGTATAAAGATAAGGAAAGTATTAAAAAAAAAGAAAAAGGTTAAAATTTAGCGAGAAAATGAATGAAATGAAAAAAAATTCTAGAGAACAAAAAATGATTCTATGATAGTTTAAAATACTTTAACACAATACCATTTAAGCAATGCTTTGTTAGTACTGGGACATTGTTTCAATACCTCGGAGACTTTTAAGGCTTCAAATGCGAGCCCTAAGATGTATTACAAACATTGGAAATCATGATGACGTCAAGCCATACATTACTTCTCTAAAAATCCTAAACCGTGTATATCTACTACTGCTTTAAATGTTTTCAATGAAGCAAATAATTTATAATTAAGTTTAAACAGTTGCTAAAGGGTTTACGAAGTCTTCCATCATCCAGAAAGAATAAACACTTTTAATTAAGAAAAGTTTTTATAGCGCTAGTAAATTCCTAAGTTATAATTTTAATGATTTAGATTAATGTTCCATTGTTAGTTGTTAACTATGCATTTATCATGAGTTAGTATGTTATGAATTTACTATATTGTTTTTGTTTTTTTTTCCGACGAGTGTACAATGTGTCTTTAACGCGATAAATATTACCTACTTTAAAGCAACTAAAAAAGGAAGAGATAGTATATTAAGTACGGAGAACGGTAAGGGATGTTTACCGTTGGAAGACAATTGTTTGGAGGAGGAGCACAGCGACGACTCCAATTATTGTCTGAGAACGGTATCCCTTAACGTTCGACGTGTTTACAACGTTTTTTGCACGATCGGAATTAAAATATATTGAGAATTTGAAAAGAGGGAAATACGTCGAAATGATCAAAGTAAGTGATGTGAGTGCTATGACATATATCACTAGGCAACCATTTGGTTGTTTATCAATTAGTGAAAATTTTTTCATAAAATTGTGCGTGGTTTTTTATTGCTTTGTGCTTCAATCATGAGCGATTTGGAAAGTGAAATAGACGAAATAGAAGAGGCATGGGACATTGGATGTTCAGCGGTAATACCCGACAAGTCAAGAACCCGTTACGAGAATACCTACAAAATTTTCAAAGAGTGGTGCAGTGAGAAAAACGTAGGTATTACTGAGAAGGTTTTGTTGGCTTACTTCGTTAAAAGAAATAGTACGCTGAAGAGCCCAGGAAGTTTATGGGCAGGATATTCCATGCTCAAAAGCACTATATTTATGTATGATTCTGTTAATATTTCGACATTTTCTACGCTTATTGCCTATCTTAAACGAAAGAATGTTGGTCACAGGCCAAAGAAAGCCAAGATCTTCACGACGAATGATATGATTAAATTTTTAAATGAAGCACCGGATGATATATTCCTCATCCACAAAGTAAGTTAAAGAACAATTGTGATAGGTTATTCGTTTATTTTTTTCGCATTTATAGGTTGCCATGATTCTTGGCGTGGCAGGGGCTTGTAGGAGAGAGGAGCTTTATAACATGAAAATGGCAGATATTGAAGATCGTTATCGTAAAAATTCCCAACTCGAAGACCAATATACAACGCACATTCACTGTAACAAGTAAAGCGGATGACAAAGTTTCATATTTGGACATATATCGTAAATTCATCAAAATTCGACCCATCTGTTTTTAAATTACCGTAACGGAAAATGCACCCAACAAGTAGTTGCAAAAGGGACGATTGGGAAATGGCCATCGAAAATTGCAAGATATTTGAAATTGAAGGAACCAAACAACTATACAGGTCATGCATTTCGGCGCACTTCAGCTACTTTTCTGGTTAATACGGGTGTTGATGTATTAGGTTTAAAAAGGCATGGCGGATGGAGGTCTTAGACGGTGGCCGAAGGCTATGTCGAAGATTCATTGCCAAATAAGATCAAATTTGCTGATAAAATTTTATCTACTGGTGGTGACGTCGACGTTCGCTTGGACTGTGTTAATGAAAACAAAAATCCCAACGCATCACTCTCTATTGCTTCCAGTACAAATGAAAAATGTGTAATTTCAATTGGAAGTAATAGCACAAATTGTACTTTTGATATAAAAATGTTCACCAATAAAGATTAAACTAATTTGGATTGTTATTTGAAAAGGCGTCGGTAAGTATTTTTGTCGTTCAGTTTTTAGATCGGTAAGTAATCTTTCCGACGCCTTTTGGTAAACTCCACTTACTGTCATGGAAACACCCACGGTAAACAATCAAAAATGACCGATCGTGCAAAAAAAAAATGAAGGGAACATAATAGAAAAAGAGAAAATAATGAACAGATCGGAACCCTTTTCAAATATAGACATAGAAAAAGATAAAAAGAAAGTAATGTACATAATACAATAAATAAAAAGAACTAATGGAAACAATAAGAAAGCTAAAGACGCGATAAAGGAATCACATGAAGCTTCGTTGGCAAACACATTGGAAAGAAGAATAAAACAAAAGATGGAAAATATCGTAACTTAATATTTCCACTAAGTCGAAAAAAAAATAACAAAAAGAAAGAGGTACATTTATGTTTCATAGAACTTGAAAAAACGTTTAATCGTGTAAGAATGAAAGATGGATGACACTAGAAAAACGAAAGTAAATAAAAGAACGTTAGACTTAATAAAAGAGACATGGAGAGAACACAAACATAATAGAACGAGCAAAGAGAAGTCTAGGAAATTTAACACAAAGGGAGGAGTAAAACAGGAATGAGTTTGTGATAACAAACAATGATAACAACAGAAAAAAATGTAACATTAAACTACAAAGAATATATATATATATATATATATATATATATATATATATATATATATATATATATATATGTATAAATGAAAACAAAAATAGTACTGAAATAATAAAGGAAGAAATAGAAGAGCGGCATATGAGCTGATCCGGTCATGTGTACCGTATATCTCGCCACAGGCTAATTAAAAAATGTATGTGGGTGTCGGAAAAGAATGAGAAAGAAAAGCCATGACAGAAATAAAAAGGAAGCAGCAAAAGAAATAGAGGTAAAATGACGTACAAGTAAAAACCAGACGTAGGAAAACATAATCCAACTTTACTTTGGCCTGACACCGCTAAAAAAGAAATAAGCAAGGTCTTCCTTTTCTTTTGACTGTGCTTCTTGTTCTATTGATCTTCTCTTGCATCTTGCCAGGCTCTGCTTCGTCTTATTTCTTCCTTTTTTTCGTATATTTGTTCTTGGTCTTCTCATGTACAATTTTAACGTTGTTGATGCGTTTCCAGATTTTATCACATTTTGTTTCCACTGTTTTTACCTTCTCTTTTTGATTCTATTCGTTTTTCTTTATATGTATTTCAAACAGTTTCTTTGCATTCCTATTTGTATAGTATTATTTCTTTTTTTTCTTTTTTCCTTTTATGATCTTGCTTTTGTTTTCCTGTTGCATTACTTTTCCTATTTTTTAGTCAATTTTATCCAAATAGAGGTCGCTGTCTGTTTCCACCGTTTTTACCCAACTTTTATTTTTCTGAATTAATTAAGAGGTAATCAAAATTGATTCCTTTCCCCTGAATATTTTTTCTTATGAAGGTTTTTGCTGTGTCAATTTGCTATTATTATTATTATTATTACTATTATTACTATTATTACTATTATTACTATTATTACTATTATTACTGTTATTACTGTTATTACTGTTATTACTGTTATTATTGTTATTATTGTTATTATTGTTATTATTGTTATTATTGTTATTACTGTTATTACTGTTATTATTATTATTATTATTATTATTATTGGTGTCCTAAATTATCGAAGTGAGAAATATAATTCGAGGAGCACAAACCAAACAAAAAAAATTGGTTTCCTCCAGTCGGACTTGACCATTTCCGAGAACAATTCCAAGTGTAAATTTGGTTGCAGATGTATCCGGCTCCACAATGCGTCCTTCCATTCAACCTCCATCTTCTCAAAATTACTCCTTTTATGCGACACTCCGTGACGCTTTAATTTTAATGTAAACTGGATGATTTCAAATGCGGGTGGTCCAGTTTTCGACGCGATGATTCTGCACAAATTTCGCTTTAATAGAGTCCAATTGCCGTCCCTAATATAATGACATGCACGCCACTGGTCAAACCGTCCCATCGCATCGTCGAATTTTTCCATTAGTGGTAGCTTACTCAAGTCTTTAATTCGTTGGTTTTATTCAGTTGCTTTTTTTCCCTTCATGGTAAAAGTAAACGTTTCATTGATTGATGTTTCACTTTCAAATCTAACCATTTACTGAGAGAAATGATCCGATGATGGGGAAAAAATGATGGCCGTTGATAATTTTTCTAGCCACGAAATTAAAATATTTGACGGAAATGATGAATAATGAGTTTCCGTTTCGGAATGGGATTTTGTTGAGGGATAGAAATTGGGTTTTGTCAAGTGATCGATCTGGATAATAAATCATAGACTTAAGCTATACAATTTGCGGGCAGAAGGTGCTTTAGTTTCTGTTTTTTTGATAAAAGAAAGGAGAATAATAGAAATAAATACGAAATGCGTCTGTACGATTGGAATACAAAAAGTGGTTCAATTTATTTTCAAATTGATAAACTTACCATCAGTTTACGATTTCGGTGAAAAAAGGGAAATGGTTCTTAGGCGTCCTTTCGCTAAAGCGATCGATTATTATTACTTATAGAATATGGAGAGGTCAACGACATATTCCAAGTTCTACAGGTAATGGTTATGTATCTCACGAAAATACCAACGCAAAATTTGGACAAAAACTGAATTTACTCGGTTTTAAATAAACATCCCAAATTTGAAATCTTTCTGAATTTCTGGGCTGTTTTTCAGCGAATTTCAGCGAAATTTCAAATTTTCTAACGTAGCAAAGAAAGTCATGGAAGTAGTTCAAAATTTCTTTCGATTTTAAAACGACAAATTTTTGCAAGTTTTAGCTACCCATTTTTTAAATTTTCCCATAAAAAACAATTTTTTTAATTTCTTACTGTCTTTAAAAATTGTGGAAATCGTATTTGTGATGAAGAAGAAACTCAATTCTACGAGTCTTGAGAAAACTTCAGCAACTTTCGGACAAATATTTTAGTGTAAAAATTCAAAAAACGAAAATTAGAACTCCATTGATAGATTTGAAAAATTCTGAACACTTAAAAAAAATTCGAATGTTTTTTGATTCTTAGACAAATTTTTAGATTCGAAGAACTTCAGTTGTGAGGTCTAAGTTTTTAAATTTAGAATTATCGATATGCTGATGCATAAATTTCCACGATGATAAATTTTCAGTCAATGAAATTCTTAAACTGGTACTCTGGTTCTCTTACAGTCTGGTTCAAAAAAAATAAGTTCACTAAATTTTTGTCGCTCCTTTCCACGAATTCAGTGTCACAATTTGTAAAAATTTGTGGTTCTTTGTTTTATTACTTTTTAGGTTCTAAAGCTGAAACATGAAAATGTCTAATTGTCAAAATGTTTGGTTTTAGAATTTCCCGAAGGATTTATAGATCAATAATTGATAGAATAAATCTCAAATTGTTCTAGAGTTTTTCTCTATCTCTTTTTGATCTTGAGTTTTCTGCATTCTTAGTGCTCAAATTCTGGAATTATTGTGTTCCTTGATTCCCTTCTTATATTCCAAAATATTTTTCGTTCTTCGTCATTTTCGCTTAAAAAGCCCTAAATTATCGGGTCTGGTTGTTGCTTAGGAATTCTGAGGTTCTTCAGTTTTGTACATTCATTTTCTAGATTTTGAAGTGTTCAGTCCAAGAACCTTAAACTTTTCGGGTGCTCAAACTCTCAGATTTAGATATTGTTAGCTCATACACCTTTAAATTGAAACGTTCTCAGCTTTTTAGATTTTTTTTATACATTTTTGGGGTTCTAAAGTTCGTTGTTCTAACGTTGTTCTACGTAAAATGTGAATTTCTTACTTCCAAAACTTTTTTATTCCAAGAATTGCAAGGGTTTCTGGCGTTTTGAGATTTTTATTTCACAAATATGTGATGTTTTTAATCCCCAGATTTTGTGGTTCTTATTAAATTTGTAGCTTTTTAGATACCATTCTCGTTTGTCAAACCAACAAACTGGAGCTTTTCTAGTTCTTAAATTCTCAGACTGCAAAAATTTCAGGTTTCCTGAGATAAATAATCAACATGCTCAAACATTGCCATTTCTTTGGTTCTTAGGTTTTTAAACACGATAATTCTAATTTTTCATTGCCAAATACATTTCTCAAATTTTGTCATTCTTACTTCTCAAATTCTTAGGATATCCGGTGAACTTGTTCTCAGACTTTTAAATCCTCAAATTCACAAAATTCTCTGACTCGCTGAGATTTGGTTTCTATTCTTAATTTTTAATATCCTAAGGTTTTTTGAGTTCGCTAATATTCTCAAATTGTCAATTTCTCAATTTACAAGTTGTCAGATTTTTTGATTCTCAATTTGATATCCTTACATTTTTGAAAACCAAAATTTTCAGGTCAGGTTCAGAATTATCAATGTCATATTATAAAATTTTCTGGTTTATAAATTGTCTATTGCTCAAATTTGGTCCTTTGCAGTTCTTAAATTCGAAAACTGTCAAGATTTACAGATTTTATGTGCCTTGCATCCTGCAATTCTCATGTTCTCGTGTTTGATTCTCATGTTTCCGATTTTATTTTTTTTTTCAGTTTTTTGTCTCATATTTTCAATTTTCAGCTTTCAAATTGTCAAATCTTTCTTTTTTTTCTTACTACCCGAGTCCTTAAACTTTTGATTTCTTTAGTTCTAAGACTCTTAATTCTTAAAATTGCCAGGTTTCTTAATTCTCAAATTTTTAAATTCTCTTTTATAGTCTCATGTCTCAAATTTTTAAATGACCGGCTGGGTTGGTAGATTTTGAAATTCTGAAGTGCTCAAATTCTCTGAATTTTAGATTTTTAGTTTTATTCATTCTCAGCTTTTTTGTCCTTAGTTTTTCAAGTCCTGAAATTCCCTAGGTTTTCCTCATTTCCGAGGTGTGATTCTGAAATGAATTTGTGCGAAAGTAGTGAAGCGGCGTATCTAATATATTTTTTATTTCTGTATCCATGAATTTTTTCAAGCCTTAGCTTGCAAATGCCTTCACCGTGGAACCATACATAATCTCAGAATACGAAATTATGGGAACCCAGATGCTGAAATTTTTAGGACCACAGAATCTAAAACTGTATAATTTGAACGACCAGTATCTGAAAAAAAAAACACAATTTGGAGAACTTAAGAAGCTAAAATTTCGGTATCGTAAAACCTAAAGCTCTAGGAAGTTCTAGATCCTCTAGACTCCTAGATTTTTAGAATCTAGAACCTAAAAATTTAAATATCTAGGCTTTAACCAACCTCTATGCACAAGCCTGGAATTTATGAAAATATACATTGAGGACCTAACACTAAGAACTAACAACCTTAAAAATATCCGAAGTATCCACTTTTTAGCACTATTTTTAGGATACTGAAGGAACTTGGAAGTATTGCTTAATGCTCAAAGTATATTAGCTCTGGGAATTTAGAAGCTGAGAATTTTAAAGAGAGACATGCGCCTGTAGAATGTGAGAATTTAGAATAAAACATGTTTTTAATTATGGCATTTGCGAAGACTTAGTGTCTAAAATAGCCAGAGCAGAGAGTCTTTAGTATAAAAATTGAGAACTTGAGATTCCCAAAATTAAGACTACTGAGAATTCACTTTCATAGCTTAGATTCACTAGAATTGAACCTTAGTGTCGATCGAACAGACTCTAAGATGACTTAAATTGTAGGGAAATTACTTCTACTGGATCAGATCAACAAAACCGGTTTAAAAGTAACTGACTAGCTTGCATTAGTCGACCTAGTAAACCCAAATTTGACGAAATTAGACTAAACGGAAGAATTCGGAATCGACTGGATCATGTCACTGTAAAGTGGACAAAATAAGACTAAAAATAAATTAACTGCACCGGTTAAGACTAAATTATACTAAAACTCGACTAAATCTAATTAGTTAAGGCTAAGTAAAGTAAATTCTATGAAAAAGTTGACTTGGTTAACTCAGTATAGCCACTAACTGTAATTCTAACTACGTCAAATTAGCTTGGATTTAACTGAAATAACAAGTATGAATTGGACTAAAAAACCTTTCACATATTTAGTCACAAACTAAGTTTGAGGTAAACCAAGCAAAATGAAGCTGGTCGAACCAAATCGAACTAAATTTGACTAAATTAACTGAGATGACTTGCGTGTTAAAGGTCTAAAAATAAAAGTGAACTAGACTGGTTCTAGAGCTGAAATAAATTGGACTAATTTAGGCTAAAAACTTAACTGAATTAACCGGTTCAGATCTAAATGGAACAAACTAGTACTCTAGGCTCAAACTAAGCTCTTTAAATAAAAAGTAAAGTGGTTCATTATGATTAATTGGATTACCCCAAGCTGTAGTTTAACTTTACTTAAATCTGAATCGAGTAAGTCATGTAAAAATAAACTGGATTAAACTGGAATATTGTGTAGAAAATGGGCTAAAATTAAGTTCTGTAGTAAAATTAAGTAAGCTTAACTAAACACTGTTTAAACTGGTTTAGAAATAATGATTCAGAGTCATTTAAGCAGAATTAAAGACGAACTAAGCTGTACTAAGCGACTGAAATAAACTAGTGTACCAAGCTTGTCTAAAGTAACTAAAAACTGAACTAAATTTCAAATTAAGTGCCATTTCAAACTTAAGCTGGAGTAAATTGACTGACCCAAATGATTTCTACTTAAATCGAATAAATTGTCATAAAATGGACTAAATCAGACTAAATAAACTAAACTAGCTTAGAGCAAACTTAAATTAAACTGATCGATTCTGACTTTAGATTTTGAAAGTGTTTTTGGTCTTTAGAATTCCAACCAAGCTGATTAAGCAATTACAACTTCTTGCTAAAAACACAATTGATGACACATGATCTGAAACGTAAACAAAATAATCAAAACATTTATTCAAATTGAACCAAGTCGCATGATTCAAACTTATGTCATCACTTTTGGCCGACCGTTGTTAGATGACACTTCAAAACTTCGAATTAACGTTTGGCCCAAAAAAGCAAGAAACTAACGACCAAAACTTTGCTCTCTTTACCAAAATCGATCATTAAAAACGCGGGAAAAAGTTAGATTAAATCGTATTAGTCACGGAAGGACTAGAGGGATCCTAAAAAAAAGCCATCGAGAATGAATAAGACGGAAATGAATTGCATAAAAAAATAACTTTCCAGGAAGGAATTAATTGTTACAGAGTCGATTTTTTTCCGCATTGAAATGATGGAATCAAAGAAAAAACTGAAATATTTAAACAATGCCTTCTCGTGAAGACTTCCAAGGACGTTCCAGATGCAATGTTATATGAAGATAGACTAATTCCTTTACGCTTCAATTTAAAAGTGCTACTGGGTATACGACGGGAGCCCAAAAAAATATCAAATTAAAATATAGCTATATCATGTTCATTGTATGAGCAACCCACATCCGAAAGAAGCGGCACATGCCGAGTCACGGCCGATTAAAGTTCCGACAAACGTAAGAGGAGGTATGTGCCAGCAGCTCGCTCAAAATGACGAACACCTTTACCTTTCAAAAAAATAAATTGGATTTTTTCTAAGCCAGTTGACCACACGCCTCAATTGGCCGTATAATGGCGGCTTTAAGGATGAAAATCGCGTGTTCTGTACGAGCTACTTCATTTTTCATTGAGTCAACTTTAGAATGAAGAAGAATGAAGAATAATAATAATAAAAAAAAACAAAACGCGCGGGTCGTTTTACACAGAAGCCGCCTTTTGAAATTTTTCGACCGTCAGTGGTTCGTATATCAGGATTTCATCGGGCTAGTTTTGTAACAGAGAGGATGTAATTTTGTTCTTGGTAATTGCTTGGCTTTTGATTTTCGTGTTTTGGTGGTTTCTCAGGCTTCTGGAAATTCAGAGGCACCGTGGGAATTCCGACGCTGTTGAGTTATTAAGTTATTTGAATTTTAACACAATTACGAAGGAAACGGAGGAAGTACTGAATACTAATAGAAACTCGGACGAGTGTCATCGATTCGTTTGCCATCGGCGCCGGAACTCAATAATTTTATTTAGGTTTCTCACTTAATCTTTCTATGTCACATTTACACCCACTGTTGAAGAGTTAACAAATAATGTGGCAGATGGCCACCTAAAAAAAGCATAACTTATACGCACTTAGAAGTCTCAATTAGAAGATTGAGAATGAAGTTTCGTTTTTTCGTTGATTAGCTCCAACTTAATTTTCATAATTTAGCTTTTAACCCCAAGTTGATAGATTTAGACAAAAAATTGAAAATATGTGGCCAAATTTCTCTCATTGTCAGATAATCTGAAAATTCGCCGACGCTTGTGTAAGTGCGTTCGTAACCTGAAAATTACTGAACTTGAGAATTAGAAACTTCAAAATATATTTCAAAAGAATCTGAGAATTTTAAGATCCAAAGACGAAATCTTGGGAATCTGATAAAAATGATAAAATAGGAGAAAAGAATTAGAATTTCAGAATTAGCGAATTTATAAATGAGGCTGAGATATGAGAGCAAAAATTTTAAAATTCAACAACTAAGGAACCTGAAAACTTTAAGATTTGAGAACATACGAACCAAAAAACCTGACAGTTTCGGAAGAAGAAGAAGAAGAAGAATTCGAAGCACAGGAATAACCTAACCGGTTGAAAACTGGAAAAAAAGATTGGAAACCGAAAACAAAAATTTGAAAGAACTAAAAATCAAAAACATGAGAATCTCAGAATTTAAGAATTCGAGAACATTTTCGATAACACCAAAGTCTGTAGAATTTGACAGTTGGAGAATTTAAGAACTGAGAGGAGTATAATTTAGGAAATAGAGAAATCAAAATTATCAAATATGAGGGTTTAACATTTAGAATTAAAAAATCTGGGAATCAAAATCCTTAGAATTTAGGATTCAAAAATGCAAAAATCAAAAATTATTGAATGAGAATTTAAGAACCAAGATTGGCAAAATCTTAATATTCATTCTATTGAAAAAAAAAAACAGAATCAGAAAATCAGAAATTTTCACAACTTGAAAATTTAAGATCTAGAGAAGCTCACATTTGAGAAATGAAATGGCGGAATCTAAAAATTTGTGATTTCAAAAGAAATATAAAAATCTAGTAAGAACTACAAAATTTAATTTAATTTTAATATGAAAATTAGAAAATTATTAATTTATTTAATTTAATAAGAAATAAAAATCTAAATGTATGTGGGATTTAAAATTTGATAAACAGAGATTCTAAAAATTGTAAATTGGAGAAGCGGAGAATTTTCCTACTTAAAGAACTAAACAAGCTGACACTTAAATACCTAAAAAAAAATAGCACTTGAACATAAAAAATTATGAACCAGATTATAGATGACTTAAAAAATCTAAAAGTTTTTGCATGCGACAATGAAAAAAGCTACAATCAAAAAAATTGAATGCTGAGAAAATGAGTACATAAAAATCTGTCACTTTGGTAAATTATGAATTAGTTTGTGAATTCGTAAATTTGAGAATTTGGAACATCAGAATGTAAAAATTTACAAACGTAAAAAGCTCTAAACAGGGAACTAAGAAAATTTACGCATTTTAAAAGAACGAACCTTAGAACTTGAAAATTTTGGAACTAGAAGATTCAAAAATCGATCACTCTACGAAGAACTGAATTTGAGGCTCTAAGAACTTTTCGAGTATCTAGAAACTTGTGAAGCTACGAATGTCTAATTCAGAAAATCTGAGAATTTATAAGCTTAGATTCCCGATACACAGAGAGAACCTAAAAATTTGGAACTAATAAAATAAAATTAAAAAAAAAACAAATAAAATCAGAAAAAGTAAATAACCTGCTAATTTATAAATCAGATCATTTCAAAATCTTATAAATATGATAAAATGTAAATGGTAGAGAACTAAAAATAAATAAGAATCTGAGAGAATGAAATAGGGGGAATAAGTGAACCTGAGAATTTTTTTAAGTGTTTAAAGATGTAACTACCAGCAAATTCCAAAAATTTAAGAGAAGGTTTAGTATCGGCGAATTGGAGAATCTAAAAATTTCAGAAAACTATTAATTAAATAAATTTACAAATTGGCGGATTTGCGACTTTGAAAAACTAAAAAAAAATGTAAAATCGAAAAATGAGAAATCTGAGAATTTATCGACCAAAGATTCTGAAATCTAGAAAGGAATAGCCGAAAATTTGTTTAACTAAAACAATTATGGAATTTAACAAACAAAAATTTTATTATCTGACCTTATAAATTTCAAGCAATTTTAAAATTTGGCAAACTAAAAATCTTAAAATCAAAAATTTTGTCTGAGAACGAATATTAAAATTTAAAACGACAAAGAATCGGATAACTTCTATAGTTTGAAAATAATTAAAAAAAAAATAATCTAAAAATTTATAAACCCGGAAAGGGAACTGAAAACTGAAAATTGGCCCTGAAAATTTATGAATAAGTAGAATGAAAATTCTACGATGTAAAAATTACGATATATGTAATTATTTATCTCATTTCTAAATCAAAATGTTGGAGAACCTGTTCATCTGAGAATTCAAAATTAAATCAGAAAGCTTAACAGTGTAGATAATCTTGAGAATTGAAAAGTTTTAAAATCAGATCTGCAAATCTTACAGTTAATAATTCAAGAAACGAAACACCAAAGACCTCAAAAACGTATAAATTAATTCTAAGAATGCGACAATTTGGCAAGTCGGAATTCAAAACAGTAAAAACTAAAAAAAATAATTGTGAATTCAAAAAATTCTAAAGAAAAAAAATCTAAGAAATTGAAATGTTGAGACATTGTGAACTTTAGAATAAAAACCTTAAAATACGAAACCAACAAATTAAGAAGTTGGTAAGTGGACATAACAAAAGACAAGAAGTGGCGATTCAAAAAAATTGAGAATTTCAGGATTTAGCAGCATTTAAAAAGCGGAGAATGTTTAAGAATATGACACCAAGAACCAAAAATCTAGAATTCGGATACTAAGAATAAGAATGGTTAAAAATTCATGA
Source organism: Cynaeus angustus (assembly GCA_030157275.1). NCBI lineage: Eukaryota > Metazoa > Arthropoda > Insecta > Coleoptera > Tenebrionidae > Cynaeus > Cynaeus angustus. The sequence goes on from CM058065.1 coordinate 14,802,150, forward strand.
ACCTGAAGAATGAGAGAAGCTAAAATATCTAAAGGATCTAGGAACCACAAGGAAAATTTGAAAATCAGAAAATACGAAAGACGAATAAAATACGTGAAAAACTGAGAACGGCAAAATTTAAGTATTGACCAGAGGAAAATTCTATGATCCGAGAAATGAGAATGACACGTGGAAATTCGTAAACCTGAGAAGTAGGAACCATGCAGATTTTACAATTTGAGAATTGGAAAAGCTAAGAATTTGAGAATGTGGGAATATGAAAAACTACAAATTCACAAACGTGAAAGTCTCAGAACTCAAACATTTCAAAAATACTAGAGATCTAGATAATCTAAGAACGCCAACTGACCATTTAACAGAAAATTGAAAAAGTAAAAAAATTATAACTTAGAAGATTGAAATTGTATTAGTTCGTGAATTTAGGAACTGAAAACCTCAAAATTTAACAATTTGCAAAACCAAAAAACTGAGTAACTGATAATTTGTAGATAAAGTGAGGAATATGTGAACCATAGAACCTAAAAAATTCAAAAAAAAATCAAAATCCTGAGAACCCGACGAATTTGGATTCGCGTACTAAGAAATTGCGATTCTTAAAATCCGTGAGTCAACCCAAAAAATTAAAAAAAGGTGAGAATGTGATAGTGTGGGAATTTAAGAACTTGTGTCAACAAAATGGCAATAAAGGGTAATAAAAAATTATATAAATAAAATAATAAGTATTAAATATTGCGAGAAAATGAAACAATTTCCGTATCTGTAATAAACATACAATTAAATTAATAATGGATTAAACTTTAATTATTTTTCTGAATTATTGTCCTGTCTTAAGTAATTACAAAACTGACAAATTCTCAAATCATATACTGTCAAATATTATGTATAATTCTCAGGTTGTTAGAAAATTTGTTAAAATAGAATTTCTAAAGTTTGGTGTGCTACTAAAATTGAAAAATTGTTTAAATTGACGGCAAAGTTAATTTGAATTTACATCTCCCAGTAGCTCGAAACTTAATTTTTTATGGTCAATTTTGTCCAGTCCTTAATTAATTTTCGTCTGTCAATTACGTTCCTTGTTTATATTCTTAAGTGTAAAAACTTCCCATCCTACAATTAGTAGCTCCGACTGTAACTCATCTACCGTACATGGCAATTAATCCATCACAGTCTAATTGAATCTCCGCTGAAATTACAGTTCATTTACCTATGTCAAATTCAGCATTTTCCCAATTAAAATTATGAAACATTTTGTTTAGATGTCGAGCGTTAAAGAGGTATTTTTATAATGGAATCGTTTCGTAGAAAACAATATCTGCAGCATCATTATCATCGGGAAAACGATGATTTAAACGCCTTACAAGGATAATTCCAATAAGAAAACCTAACGTATTCTCCACGGCTCGCATTTAAATTTAGAAAAACGAAGCAAAAAACCGAAATTTGTGCCGTGTGAGGTCCTTAATTATCTTAATTAGGCCCAAATGTCTGGCGGACTAATTGTCGACGACGATGTGTAAAATTAAGTGAAAATTTTTGCGCGCTACCGTGAAGACGACTCCATGTGTTCCAAACGATTTCTATTTTTTCCTTCGGAACGATAATTCCTCACTTGATTCGGAATTAAACGGATATTAAGAAAAATCGCGGAGAATTTCACAATTTGGTCGAATTTCGTCGAGCGTGAATATTTAAATTAGTCGAACGGTTTGAAAACTTTCGCTCTATTTGGAAGTCCGAGAGGATTGGAAAAAATTGAGACTATTGTGTTTCACTTTACAATGCATTTTTACTCGTCATCGAGGCGGTTTTTTAATTTGTCGTTTTACGGTCTCTATTTGTAGTTGCGTAATGAAATATTTAGATAATATTCGTCGGAGAGAGACGAGAGGGAAAAAACGGCGACGCCATTGTGGGATTCGTGAAATTTTTTACCGCGAAATTTCTAAAGTTGCTCTACCACAATTATTACAGAGGAAATTTTCTCACGATGAGACATGATTTCTGTTCTCAGGTGGCTATGAAGTTGACGTTCAAAAACACGTGGAAGTTGCTAAGTTTTTACTGCGTTAAAATTGCTCTAAGAAGAATACACTGAAAAATCAAACGCTCTGAAAGATGTGCAAAATTAAACTACTGAAAATCCGCTGAAATCTTCACTACGAAATTAAAAAAGAAAATTAAAATTCGTTAAGAAAACTTTTTTCAACTAAATAATAAAATTACACATAAATTTAATACTATTAAATATTTTGTATAGAAAAATCACTTTTACAATTTTAAGATTGAAGCCTTTTTATAATTTGTCAAGATTTCTGTAATTTTTTATAATAATTTATAATTCAATTGACGAATTAAAATTCTCTAAATTTGCTGTCATTTTTTATACTTTCAAAACTAACAATTTTCAAATATTTTTATATTTCAAGGTTTGTCAACATTTCTAGTGTTTTTTAACATGACAATTTAAATGTTTTTTTCATGTTTGTCAATTTAAGTAATCTTAGAATATTCAATTTAAACTTTTTAAGGTGATAAGCAAATTATTGAGTATAAATTCTGGATTAAAAAAAATGTCAAATTTATGTTTTGAAAAATTCAAAGAAATTCTGTGAAATTTCTGTAAAATTTGAATACTTTACGATTTTTAGAAACTTGGAGATTTTGTCCATCTAAACACTTTAGAGTTTTCGGTAGTGACACTTTGTTCAGAAAAAAATTAAAAAATATAAAGTCGAAATTTTTAAAAATTTGGAAAATTTATTCTGAAACCCCAGAAAATTTGAGGGCTTTAAGCTACAATAAAATTTTAAAATTTAGTTTTCCAGGAATTGTAAATCGTCTAGGAATTAAAAGAATTAAATTGCTGAAGAATAAATTTATTCATAGTAACCAAATCAAATGAGGAGTAAATATAAAAATATTCCAGACTTAAAATTGTATGAAGTTATGCATTTTTTTTCCGAATTCCTAAAGCTCAAAAAATCGAATTGAAAATTTTAAGTCCTTTTTGAGGGTTCCACAATGATGAACTTAATGACGCAAAAATCTTTTTTTTTTTTTTTAATATTTCGGTGGTTCGGAATACAAAATTTCAAGGTTCAATTAGAAATCACACATTCAGAAATTGTATAACAGTTATATCACGATATTAGTTTATAATAGAAGGGTTTATGGCACTAATCAAAGTTTAGCGCATGAGCGTAGCGAATGCAATAATTACAAGAGTGGCATACGCTATTTTGTAGTCGAAGTAGAGAAAACAAAACATCTTTAAAATTTCTAAATTTTGTTTTTATTTCTACTTAAATAAGAATGGTATTATATGACGATTTTTCAAACAACTCCGTTGTCTCGTGAAAAATCAATTTCCTCCTGAAACATTATCATCAATGCGTAAAATTACTCCAAAAGCTGTAGAAACAGAGTTAAATTTAGTTCTAAGAAAATCCAATGCTGGATACACCAACATTTGAAAATTTTTTCACTTGGTTGAAACGGAAAAATGTGGAAACTGACAGAACAAGTACTTTTTCAAATTTATAGTTTATGCTACGAAGAAAAAATAACGTGGATATTGCTAGTTTCTCAAAATTAATTGCTTTTTTGGAGTCGCTCGATTAGGTATGTATCAGAAAAGTAAAAAGTATTTTCAAAAAAGCAATTAAGTTACTTGAAGCTCCCCATGCTGACCAGTTCACGGGGCACTTTTTCCGGAAGACGACTGCCACAATTTTGGCGGATAGTGGAGCCGACATTAGGACACAAAGACACGGCGATTGGAAAAGTGATGCTGTTGCGGAGGGATGTGGTAGATTCCGGCAATTTTCCATGTATTTTCTTCATAGAAACAGTTGAATCATCGGTTGATATTGCCCGAAGATTTGAATCATCAGGTAGACTTCTTGTATTTCTTCAAGAAGTAACTTCCGAACAATTACCGGAAATTTTAATTGTACATTTTATATTAATACATATATATATATATATATATATATATATATATTGTTTTTACAAAAAGAAATTTTTAGTGCTTTTGTCAGACGGTAAATAATTTCGAACATTAAAAAGATTTACAAATTTGGACACAAACAAATCAAAATTTGCAGATAATTTTTATAAAATTCAAAACATGGAAAAGCAGAATTTTGTATCATGAATGTAAAGAATTTTAATTAATTTTTAACTAATTATTTAAATGTTTTCACAAAAGACTAAATTTTGACCGACTTAATTAAAATTGATTCCAAAATTCCACTTTTAAACTAAATTAGACTAAAGAGATATAAAAGAACTAAATTAGACAACATGTATGTATCAAAAAATTAAAAAACATCAGAATTCGGACTTTGATTGCAACTAAAACCGTTTGGACAGATTTAATTTTAGATTTAAATTTAATCATTTTACAAAATCTTAAAATTCGATATGAAAATACTGATAAAAAAATTATATTCTCCAGCTTTCTAAATTTTTAGTAAATAAAAAATTTTAGACATTACTTTGGAACTTCATAATTACAAAAATACTTTCATCTAAATCAATAACGTCCAACGATTTTGAAAAAAGTAGAAGTCTAAAAGAATTATGGAAATTTGCAAACTCTTACAAATTTTGGTCATTTAAGATTTTATTTTAGTAGTTTTTGATCTTAAGTTATAACTTGGAGAAGAAGCAAATTTAAAAAAAAAAAAACAAAAACGAATTCTTAGATTTTGGAAAATTTAATCGATTTCTAAAAACTTATTTTTTCACAATTTTTTTACATTTTTTAAATTATGTCGACTCATCAAGCAGATCCATAATTCTAAAAAAATTAAAATCAAAATAATTAAATAAAATATTTTGACGATTTTACGGGTAAAGACTAATATTCAAAAGGTTTTAGGTTACTTGACGATGATTTGGTGAAATCGATACAATTTTTTTCATAACAAAATGTAGAAAATATTTTGTATGTCAGAATCGTTTCACCATAACCGCTAGAGTTAGAAACAATTAGATAAATATAAAAACTCAAGAACTGTGAGTAGAAATTTAACTTCGAAGAAACAGTTTTAGTATTTTTAAAGATTTAAAAATTTTAGAACACCTTTTAAAAAATAATTAATTTGAATTAATTTAAAGTTCGTTCATTACATCTAAAATTTCTTTTAGATCCGATTAGTTAAAGCATAAATAAAATACATCAAATACAGTTCAAAATATAACAGAAATTGAACATTCAAGTTACTAATTTATGCAAATTCTAAAGACTAATTTCGAAATCAAACAAATTTTGTAACATCGTCGTAGTAGTCAAATTTTCTAGATTTTCCCAGAGCCGGCCTCAAAAAAATTTAGTAATTATGTAATTATGTATGTTTAGTAAAATAAACTGAACTGAATGGAATTAGTAGAATTAGCTAAATTAAATCTATCAAACCGAATAAAATAAGGTAAAATTTTGATAAAACGTTGATTAACCTGGACTAGGCTAAATTCAGTTCTCGCTCGACTAAGTAGAACTAATTAATTAGTGTGAAAAAAATGGACAATTTGGCGTAAATTGGATGGAATAATTAAGACTAGGTCAAACTAAATTAAACTACAAATAAGCCACACTAAATTATACGCAGTAATAAATAGTAGGTATGCACTAAATTGACTACATCGATATAAATTTGACTAAACGGAAGAGTTAAACAGACAAATCGAGAAAAAAAAACCAATTAATTATATTAAAATAAATCAAACCAAATTAATTAAAATCCAATTAGGACAAACTAAACTGGATTAAAGTGGTTAAAACTGGATTTTGCAAAAGACCTTTTTATTGGATGGAGATAGGTAAAATTTTCTATTAATTTTCTTGGTCACGATTCTTCATTGTAACAAATAGAATTTCAGAAGTGAGGGGGCTAGGCCGATTTAATTACACCTAGTTGAATTTAAAGATTTTCAACGTTCGTTTAATCTCATTAATACAATATAGACAAAAGAATATTTATCATTTTTTATAATACTTAAATCACAATTAATGTGATGTGATGCAGTAAATTGGATCTAATTTTAAGAATCCCCTCCCGTCGAGTTAAAATTACTCATTGAACAAACAGAACAACCCGAAAAAACCTGCCGTTCAGTGCTCCAAATCTTTGAAACAAAAATAAAAATCACCGAAAACATAAACCACAAGTTGCCAGAATTGCTTGTAATACTAAATAAAAATGATATTATGTAACGAGCGACCACAAGTTATACAAAATAAAAACAAAAATCTAAATAAACTATGAACATATCGAAATTTCTCGTTTTTTCGCAACGCTCATGTCTTAATTTCCATCGATCTCGTTTCTTATTGGTGAACCTCACTCACGCATTGTGTACTTTATTGAAATCTCCGTTCCAATCTGTCCCTAATAACAGACATTGATTAGAATGTGTCGCAACTCGGATCCTTGAGTGTTCCACCAACACAACGATCCCATTCTAATCGGCGACTTTTACCAAAAGCATTACGCAACATCCGTCATCCGTACAAACAATCAAAATTGCATATTGTCATTTTGCGCAAATCATCGAGTGGAGGGAATTAGAAAAAAAAGAGAAAAAACGCACGACGCGAAAATAAAAACTAAAAAACGGAAGGACTCCGACAATTAGTTCATTCACCGGAAATTGAAAACAAATGACAAACAAGCTATTGAGTAGACATCTCAGTCGACCAGAACGGGTAAATTACAAACGCCTTTATGGATTTTCAGGACGTTGATTGATTGGTTGTGTAATGGTGCGGTATGGAAAGGACGCTGATAATTATTAATGGAAATAATCGCACAAAAATCTTACAAAACCTAAAATTTAATTATAAAGTAATCAAATTGGGGCAGAGTATATGGTACAAGGTGTTCCAGAAGTCGTGTAATCAACAGGAATTCGAGGGAGACAAGGCGACATTTGTCATGCTTGATATTCTGGTTATGTTCAACAGGACGGGGCGACACCACATCCCTACAGGCTTTAATTGTTCACATAGAGCCTTCTCAATAATTTCCAACCGTGGTAAAGTTTCCAAAGTAATGCTATATAGACAATTTATCAAATAAAAATTGTCCGATCATACGATTTCAACCCGGATTCACCTCGATCAAATTTTATTAGCCTAATCTAGTATATAAGACCTTCGATTTTTGAAGCAATGTAGACCATTTCAAGCAATATCCGGTGTGCCACAGGGATCAAACCTGGGGTCATCTTAATCAATGGTCCAACCAATTATCTCAACTGTAACCATTGAAATAAATCTGTATTATAATCGCTTCTATTAACGAACTGTGCTTTGCTAAAACTTAATGTGGATAAAGTCACGCTTGGTGTCGAACTGACAGACTCTCATTAGAGATGTGTTTTGTTATGTCCTATTCAACGGAAAAACTGATCAATCAATTTAACTACACCATAGAAGACCCTTGGAATTATAATATCTGATCTTGGTGTTATTTTGACTTTACCGATTGGTAAAATAATCTCTGCTGTTTAGTTGCATTGTAGAAATAGCAGATGCTATAATAACGCTATTATACCATTACTTGGTTTCGTTCGAAGCTGGAGTATTGTCGCTGGGTATGCAGTCCTACAAAGAAATAAAGTAATTTTTGACATGTCACAACGAAAAGAATTATGATCGTGTCCGTTTGCGGTGCAGACTCTCGACAGCAGTACCACAAGGTGCAGGTAAAGCTTATCAAAGTTTTACAGTCGATTTTGTCATAGTCGTTTATTTTACAGTGCACCAATATCGATTTGTGTCGTGTGAAGTTTCTAGTTTTTAGTGAGTTTTTATTTATACTTTTGTCTGCTTGTGGATTATTTCGGTTTTGGCACATAAGTGTTATTATTGTAATTGATAAAAATGTAATAAAACAAACATGGCAAGAAATAAACTACAAAACAGAGAAGCAAATAGAAGAAAATTTACAGAAAACGGAGCAAACCACAGACTAGTGGTGACCAAAATGAAGATAATAATAAGATAATTTAACATAAGACAAGTTTGAAACTTTGAGAAGAACAAAAATTTCGGGAAGAAAAAGACATGGAATTTAGAATATTAAAACAAAACAGACGGTCAGAGTTAGCAAAATATGCAAAAAAAACAAACACAATAGTAGAACAAAGATAATAAAAATAAAATAGATGTGGGAAAATACATAGACACAAACGGCGTTCAAGGTAAAATAAAATTGAAAGAAAACAGAACATAGTTAAGACAAAAGTAAAAGAAGCAACAAGGAAATCGTGGAATTATTTTGGAAACGAATTAAATGAAAATGTATAGTAAACAATTTGGATCAAAAGTAACTCACGTAAATATGAAAAAAAAAAAGAAAACAAATAAGAGGAATAAGAAACGACCTAAATCAGTTAAACGTGGAAACCAAAAACTTTTCAAAGATATAGCGAAAATTTGTAACAAATATTTCACACATTATGAGGAAAAAAAAAGGATCAGAAATAATAAATGCCAGAAAGCGATGAGAGAAATAGAAAAGGAACAGATGAACTAAATGAAGAAAATGGAATCAACTTGGTAGATCAGAAAATGGTGGAATATTTAGTAGAAAAAAAAAGATAATTACTGGAACCAATCAAAGATGCATTGAATACAAGGAAAAAACGTAAAAACTAAGAAAATTATTTAAAAACAATATATAAAAAAAAGTTAAAAAAAAAACGAAATTGCAAAGCTCACAGCTGTAGTTTTTAAGATATTTACTAGATTTGTAGAATACAAATTGAATTAACAAATGGGACAGAGAAAAATCACAAAGCTTTCGGAAGAAGAAATTTACAGTTTATTTGCGATAAAGAATATAATCGAGAAGAAAATTGAGACGTTTGTTTTATTGTTCTAACATTTACAAGAGCCTAGCTACAAACAAATCAAAGAAGAATAAGATAAACTAAACAATAAAGCAGGAAAATAGCCTAAGTCCACTCCTGATTAAGTGAGAAATAAAATAACTAGAAATGCCAACAGAAGTAGAAACGTTCAAATAATTGTAGCCTATAGAGCTTTATGATCAATAAAATTAGGATAACAGCGAAACAAACAAAACGCGACGGCAGACATGGAATACATGAAAAAAATAACCGGAAAAACAAAAATGTGTAGAAAAAAGTGAAGAAATTAAAGAAGAGTCAGAGCAAAAACAAAAAATGAACAAAACAAAAAAACAGTTAGAAAGACCAAGAAAGAAATGAGACAGAATTAACACCAAAAATGAGCGTATAAGAAGACTCCGACGAAAAAGAAGAACAAAACGTTGGCAATTTTTCAAAATGCCTTCGTCATGCCTTTATTTCTATTTTTTCAGTGCTCTTCCACTATTTTGTATAGTGCGATGTCTTTGAGGCTGTTCGTTTTCTTCTGTTTTTTATTTCATTTTGTGCCGTTTTCTTAATTTTCTCATACTGTCGATACTCCTTTTTCTACTGGAGTTCAAGATTGATAGTATTCTAGCGTAATATTATAAAACTAAGGCGACAAAATGTCAATTTTAAAAAAATATATGCGTATACATGAAAAACTCATGCAATCGGACTTGAATACCTAACGGTTTTGTGAAAATTATTTAGTTGAAGTGTATTTTATCTAATTTTAAAATGAAAATTTACACTCTCTTTGAATTTAAAATTGAATAAATTTGATATTTTTATTTAGTCTTATTCACACTAATTTAAATGTCTTAGTTTTTCGCATACGAAAGTACCAGTTGATATTGACATTCGACAATTCAGCGGGTTTTAATCATTATTATTATTATTATTATTATTATTATTATTATTATTATTATTATTATTATTATTATTATTATTTAAGTTAACCACTTCTTTATTGGCCATTATTTTCGTTGTTGCTTGAATTTTACATCCAATTGAACTCTCAAAATGTCCTTCTGCTCCTGCATCAGCCAGTATTGTGGCAGCCGTCCTTCTAAAGCAATGCCCCACATTACTGAAAAAATTTGGTAGCTTGGAAAACACACTTTTAATAGTACCAATACCTACTGGTTGTCACGTACATTTTCCGCTTCGATACCCTAGGAAAAATCAATTGTTTCAATTGGTATTTCAAGGAGATCCACATTTTCTATATTCTTACTGAAAATAATAATACTTTCATAAACAAAATCGTTTTTTTTTAACAAAGTAAACAGAAAAAATGATTTCGCTTTTCAATCTAAAAATAATAACAAAATATTAAAGATTTTCAAATTTAATTTATTTTCTAAACTCGAGTAGAAAAAATTATGTATGTAACATGTAGCCATTTCTTGCTCGGCAGTCGACCAAAAATCCCATGTCTAATACGGAAAATTACGTTTCCTGACTTACTGCACAAATAGCTGTTCTCACAAATTTTGAAAACTTTTTCTTCTTTTCTTCCTTCTTCCAATTCTTCGTATTGGCTCCCTTTCTATTCTGACTTCTTTCTGTTTGCTATCTTCTCTTCGTTTTTTTGTTCACATTTCCTTTGTGTTGCAATTTCGTGCTGGCCAAAATCATGTTCGTTTCTTTTGCAAAGTTCTTCTTTTTCTTTCATGGACTCTCATGGAAACTCGAAATCTTCGCTGACGTCATAATCCCAATCGCCCTCTTTCCCGGTTTTACCCTACATCGAAAATAATCCCAGACCTCAACAGAAAAACCAAAAATTGTAAGAATATTCGTCAAAGCTATCAAACCCCCGAAATTCATGCCGTCTGGCGCTGTCCAAGTCCCATACCCATGATTAATTTCGTGTACGGGTGGGTTTCTGCACGGTAATTAACCCATAATTAATTTAGTCTCGCCTGTCCGAACAACCACACATAATGACTCCGAGTTGCTCTCGACCATCGCTAACTGCACATATCATTTACATCTTGGTTTTTATTAGTGGAAAATACGAAGCGGAACAACCCTTCCTAAAACGAACAAATGATGGCATTCCTTCACTTCCCGTTTAGATGGTGGCGGGTGGTTTTTGGGTGGTCCACAATTAAACTTTACCTTCGACCTGTATCGAAGCAATTGCTTGTTCACAACAGCAAATCTGGAACGGAATTGGCGGTCTTTTTGACTGCTCGTGGTCCGTGAAAACGAACTTGTTTCTGAGGTGGTTTGTTTCAGAGCGGCCGAAACCGAGGCATGAACGTATAAAATATCTTGTTGGCTATTGCCTATTGTTTTTGTTGACTTAAAAGAATTTGATAGCCAAGTAATTATTCTTCTATAACAATAACACTATATTTTACTGGTTAAAGCCACTTCCATGCACGTGATACTGGAGATGCATTGGAACAAACGAGTATAGTTTTAAATTTATTTTTTCAAAGTTCTGCACCAAAATTAAATACTAGAAATTTACAGAAACAGATTGTCACAAGTTACCATTTATTACATAAAATGTGAAAAAATATAAAAAGATTTTTAGAGCTACAGTTTTGTTTTTTTTTTACACGAATAAAACACAATTTCTCTAGAATTTTTAAATCTTGTAGAATAAAGTTGGTGGAATCAGCAAACCTGTGGAAGTCCAAATATTTGAAGACACTCTAATATCGTGAAATTTCAATTTAATCTTTAAAAATCCAGATAAAAAATTCTCCTAATAGTAACATTTGTCAATTCTTTAAAAGTTTTTCAAAATTTCAAAATTTCAAAATTTCTCAAAATTTGCCAAAAATCCAAAAATTTATGAAAAATTTCTACCAATTCTGTCTTTGAAGAATTTCTACCCTTATTTTTAAAATCTGAATATTATAAAACTCCCAGTGAAATAAAACGAAAAGCTTAACTTGTTATAAATATTTTTTAATTTTTTGTAAGCTTTGTTTATTCGAAAAAATCAAAAATTTCTTACATACCACGAATCAAAAATTTGAGAATTTCTTTTTAAAAAACATACAAATGCGAAGCCTCAATTGTTTAAAGTGCTGGAAACACAAGTTTTACTTTGAAATGTCAAAATACTGTCAAAACAAGCAAGACCAAATAATTTCTTAAAATTGAATGTTATTCATTTTTGAAAATTTTTATCTTCATTTTAAACAAATCCAACTTTAAACACCTGAAAAATGTAAGTGTGCACTTGAAAAATACACAAAGTGTAATAATTTCTAAAAGTCAAACTTTTTGAAAAATTTCAAAAATCTTAACCTTTTCAATTATAATAAGTACCAAATACCATTCTTGACAACTCAGAAATGTACAGAAAACAAAAGTTTTCACAATTTTCAAATTTTTTTTAACAAATTTCGAAATGAGCTTAAAAATCTCAAAATACTAAAAATAAATAAATTTTTGGCTTTGAAATCAAATTTTCATATTTTTCACAATCATTTTAGGGAATATCTACGGACTCTTCAAAAATTCAGATACAGAAAATTCACCTAATAGTAACACTTAATATCTATAAAGCTTTTTTAAAATTCCAAAATTTATGAAATGTTGTCAAAAATCCAATTTTATAGAAAATTTCTGTCAATTCTGCATTTGAAAAATTTCAGCATTAAAATTTAAAATCTGCACAATAAAAAACTTTAAAAAATAAGCACAAATTCACGGTTTTGCTCAATTTCACACTTTTACTTTGGAAAAGACCCAAAAATGTCAAAATACTGCCAAAAAAAAGTTTAAAAAATTGATTTTCGTTTGTTTTAAAAAAATTAATCTTTATTTTAAACAAATCCAAGCATAAACTCTTAAAAAATGTAAATATGCCCTTTAGAAAAGGTTGTAATAGTTTCCAAAATTCTAAAAATTTTCTGAAAGAATTCAAAAATCTTGACGATTTTTAATTGTAATAAGTTCCAAATGAGCAATATTTTTTAAAAACTTAGAAATGTGAAGAGAAAAAGAGAGCTTGGTAATCTTAAGGTTCTAAGAAAAAATAAAATTTTGACAAGAACATTTAATCCGCAAATATTTGTAGGAAATATGAAGCAGAAATTGAAATTTTCGAAAATTCAAGTAAAGAAATTTTACCTGATGGTCATGCTTGACAATATTTGTAGATTTTTAACATTCCAAAATTTCTGAAATGTTGCCAAAAATCCGAATTTTTAATCAATTCTAGATTTTTAAAATGAGTACATTAAAATTCAAAATCTGCGCATTCAAAAAATTAAAGTTCTGAAATTTTCAGAAATTCAGATTTTTTTTCAGATTTCTAGAACCTTTGGGGAGCGTAATCTTCATTAAATGCTCTTATATTCTCTTATATAACTCTTTCTAAGAAACAACAAACCTCTAGAAGAAAAATGCTAAATAGTTAAAATTTTCTAAAGCCAAAAAAATCTGTAAAGTCAAAAAAGCATTAAATTTAATAAAATTTTTCAAAATATAGAAATTATAGGAAATCTAAAAAAGTACCAAAAAAAATTAGATCTTGAAAAATCCTTTGAGTTCAAAATATTTAAAGGTTAAATATTACAAATTCTAGTTCCAAAATTACAAAAAATATGAAATTTTTAAAACTTTGAAGAAATTATTGAGTATATTATCCATTCTGACTTTTTGTAGCATCTTTAAGATCTTGCAATTCCGTGAAAAAATAGTTTTAAAAATGACTGAAACTGTTAAAGATTTAAAAATCGTAGCAAAAAAAAACCGAATTTACAATTAATTTGATTACTTGTAGTAAGCATTTAACATGTTTGACAAAATTTCTAAGTAAAAGTTTGAAAAATTTCAAACTTTCTCAAATTTCTTCTAAAATCCCAAGTTTCAAAAATTTAGCGTTTTAAAAACTATTTTCAAAACGCAAAATTCCAAAACATTTTAAAATTTCTGAATGGTCACCGCCAGTTATTTATATCTCCAGAGTTGTCAAATCTAGAAAATCTTGTAAAATTGAGAATTTTTAAAATATAATAAATCCGTACACCAAAAAGTTAAACAGTTTGTATCATCGCTCTGATGATGGCGGCTTTGCTGCCGAAACGCGCATCAGCTAACAAACTGACTTTTTGGTGTGCGGGTTAATTACAACATTTTATTTTTAGAAACACCTAATTTTGGATCTAAGAAAATTTTTTTGAGAATTTTTAATCAACATTCGCCTACATATTTATAACGGTTGTTGACATTTTCCCAAAGCAAATTTTCTGATTAGTTGCTAATAGTATTAGAAACAAATAAGTATCTCAAGCTATGATTACCGCCTTAACATCTTTAATTACCGATTAAGTGCTAATTAATTAATTAGCAATTAATTAGCACCCAAAACCAGAAAGTGGGTAGAACTATTCATGTAAACACTTAATGATAATTTTTCTTTTGAACAGATCGTTATTAATAATAATAGCAGCCCGAAGGCTGCCAAGAAAATTAAAGCAAATTACATTTGTGCTCTGGAACAAATCCCAGTGGTTTCATTATCTAATTGTTTGAAACCTCTAGAGTATTTGTATATACAATTAGGTCTATTGTACTCGCAAATATAAAAAATGTCTAATATTATTTATAACTAGTTATTAACTAAGAGCAGAACACAACATTCTAAAATTGCTCGTGTCAGGTCGTTTTTTTTTTTAATTTAAAGAGGCGTCCCTCAAGGTTTTATTGTTGGTCCGTGTCTATTACAACTTTTTGATGTTATTTATGATATTAGTCATACTTAAAAAAGTGGGAAATTATCAGTTAACTGTGGAAAAGTGCAAATTAGCATCATAATTAATTGAATTAATTAATTTTGAAATTAAAGTATGATTTATAGCATCACTTATTGTTCACATTTTCAATAGAATAGGAGAATACAAATGTCAAAACTTTATTTATATGCCATTTGTTTGATAAATATTTGGCTCTCACACGGTTATTGTTATCATTATTCCAATAATATGAGTATTTAATCTTTAAAAAAAAAAACAAAAATTGAAGATTTATCAATTAAGCAGTGAAAGCTTCTTTTGCCCGTAGTTTTGTCGACGTACTTCCTTCTGCTCTTCTTTGAACTTTCCGTTTTCTTTTTAATCTTCTTAATCAAGAGTTAATTGTTTTTCTGCGCTACCTCCGATTCCTTCAATCAGCTCCAAACAGTTGGTCCCAGTTTCTTCTTTTTTATCTAAAAGCTGTAAATAAGCTCATGTTGTTTGACGAAAGCTCTTTCGCTTTCTTCTGAAACTTTTCTTCGATTCGCTTTCGAACGAAAGAACATTTTCTTTCTTTCAGCTTGGTTTTCAGGTCGGCGTTCAGTTTCAGAATTTTGTCTTCTAAATGAGATTCTATAATTTGTCAAAGAGTTTTTTGCTTTGGATATGTTGATTTCGAAATTTACCGCCCGTCTTGTTTTCCTTCTTTCAGTTTGCTTATTTCTTTGTCTTTACCTAGAAGTTCGTTGTAAATTTACATCTTGTTTTAAACACCAAGATGAGAATTTTTTTAAAAAAAAAGAGTGTAATAACTGGAAAGTTCTAGAACATATAGAAACTTTGAATAATTTAACAAATATAAGGAATTAAAAAAAAAAACAGATAATCAGAGGATCTAAAAGTTTCAATTAATCCAAAGAAGCTAAAAATTCTAAAAACTAGAACCAAAATACAGACACTTTAAGATTTCGATATTTTACATCGTTTTATTACAACTAATTGTTTCCTAATGTTCTACAAATACAAAAAATTCGAAAATCGACTTGAATCAATCAAATTTTAAAGAGAAAAATCGAAGAAATTCAATAAAAAACTAAACTTTAGAACATGTCAAGCAAAGTAAACGAGATTTGTCAAAAAAAATTTTGGTCTCAAAAATCAAAAAAAAAATCTCAGTTACTACTAAATTGACAGTGCTAAAAAAATGTCAATTTCTAAAAGTAACATTTTGAAGCCAAAAATGACAAACAAGATTTGTAAATTAACCATTAGCACATATCAAACTTGCGTTGATAAGAAAAAAAATATATAAATAAATAAATAAATAAATAAATAAATAAATAAATAAATAAATAAATAAATAAATAAATAAATAAATAATAAAAACCTCACGAACACATATGGTAGTAGAAGCTAAGAGCTATTTTTTTTTTAAATTGTAGAACAGGTCTGCTATAAAAACAGCTGCCACAAATATAAAAAACTTCAGCTAAATAAATAAAATTAAAAAAAAATACAAACTACGAAACAAAAATTTGAGAATTTCAAAAATTCTTTAATTTTTTAAAGAAGCACAGATTCAAAACGTGTCTCAAGATTTTAAATCTCAAAATGCAAATAATACAAACTTATACTTTGAAAAAATACTTTTGAAACAAGAAGAAATAAATTATTTTTAAAATATTGAAAAGCTTAATTTAGTCCATTTTTGAAAATTCTAACCTTCATTTTAAGTATATCCGAGGCGAAGCTCCTAAAAAATTACTAAACAACTTTTTTAGTAATTTATAAAACTCTAAGAACTTTCTGAAAGTTTTCAAAAATCTTGACAGTTTTCAGTTGTAATAAGTTCCAAATGAGCAAAATTTTTAACAAACACGGAAAAGTCTAGTTAACAAAAATTGTCACAACTTTCGATTTGTTTTCAAAATTTTTAAAATCGAGCTTGAAAATCTCAAAATACCGTAAAAAAGTAAATAAATAAATTTTGAAAATTTTTACAAACTACGAAACAAAAATTTGAGAATTTCAAAGATTCTTAATCTTTTTAAAGAAATACAAATTCAAAATGAGTCTCAAGGTCTTAAAGCTCAAAATGTAAATAATACAAATTTTTACTGTAAGAGACATCAAAATATTTTTGCAACAAAATGAACCAAATTATTTCTAAGATGTTAAAAAGCCTAATTTAGTCTATTTTTGAAAATTCTAACCTTCATTTTAAGTATATCCAAAGCGAAGGTCCTAAAAAATAACAAAACAAATTTGTCGTAATTTATAAAACTCTAAGAACTTTCTGAAAGTTTTCAAAAATCTTGACACTTTTTAATTATAATAAGTTCCAAATGAGCAAAATTTTTAACAAACTCGGAAAAGTCTAGTTAACAAAAATTGTCATAATTTTCAATTTGTTTTCAAAAATTTTAAAATCGAGCTTGAAAATCTCAAAATATCGTAAAAAAGTAAATAAATAAATTTTGAAAATTTTTACAAACTACGAAACAATAATTTGAGAATTTCAAAAATTCTTTAACTTTTTAAAGAAGCACAGATTCAAAATGTGTCTCAAGGTTTTAAATCTCAAAATGCAAATAATACAAATTTTTACTGTAAAAGACACATCAAAATGTTTTTGCAACAAAATGAACCAAATTATTTCTAAGATGTTGAAAAGCCTAAATTAATCTATTTTTGAAAATTCTAACCTTCATTTTAAGTATATCCAAGGCAAAGCTCCTAAAAAATTACTAAACATTTTTTTTAGTAATTTATAAAACTCTAAGAACTTTCTGAAAGACTTCAAAAATCTTGACAGTTTTTAATTATAATAAGTTCCAAATGAGCAAAATTTTTAACAAACTCGGATAAGTCTAGTTAACAAAAATTGTCATAATTTTCGATTTGTTTTCAAAAATTTTTAAATCGAGCTTGAAAATCTTAAAATACCGTAAAAAGAGTAAATAAATAAATTTTGAAAATTTTTACAAACTACGAAACAAAAATTTGAGAATTTCAAAGATTCTTAATCTTTTTAAAGAAATACAAATTCAAAATGAGTCTCAAGGTCTTAAAGCTCAAAATGTAAATAATACAAATTTTTACTGTAAGAGACATCAAAATATTTTTGCAACAAAATGAACCAAATTATTTCTAAGATGTTGAAAAGCCTAAATTAATCTATTTTTGAAAATTCTAACCTTCATTTTAAGTATATCCAAGGCAAAGCTCCTAAAAAATTACTAAACAGCTTTTTTAGTAATTTATAAAACTCTAAGAACTTTCTGAAAGACTTTAAAAATCTTGACAGTTTTCAGTTATACTAAGTTCCAAATGAGCAAAATTTTTAAAAATCTCGGAAAAGTCTAGTTAACAAAAAGTGTCATAATTTTCGATTTGTTTTCAAAAATTTTTAAATCGAACTTGAAAATCTTAAAATACCGTAAAAAGAGTAAATAAATAAATTTTGAAAATTTTTACAAACTACGAAACAAAAATTTGAGAATATCAAAGATTCTTAATCTTTTTTAAGAAATACAAATTCAAAATGAGTCTCAAGGTCTTAAAGCTCAAAATGTAAATAATACAAATTTTTACTGTAAAAGACACGTCAAAATATTTTTGCAACAAACAGAACCAAATTATTTCTAAAATATTGAAAAGCCTAATTTAGTCTATTTTTGAAAATTCTAACCTTCATTTTAAATATATCCAAGGTGAAAGCTCTTAAAAAATAAAAAACTTTGTAGTAATTCCTAAAATTCTAAGAACTGTGAAAGATTTCAAAAATCTCGACAATTTTCAATTATAAATAAGTTCCAAATGAGCAAAATTTCTAGTAAACTTAGGAAGGTCTAGGAAACAAAAGTTGTCACAATATTCGAATTATTTTCAAAAATTTTAAAATTCAGCCTAAAAATCTTAAAAAGCCGTAAAAAAAGTTTTAGCTTTGAAATCAAATTTTTATATTGTTCACAATATTTTGACATGAATATTTAGCCCACGAATTCCAAAAAAATTGCCGCTTTTCAAACCCAAAAATTTTAACGATTTTTAATTGTCATTTCTAAGAATCCGAACGAACCCAAAAAACAGTCGAAAAATAAATTTAGTTAAAAGTTTAAGAACTAGAAGATGTGCAATACCAACTATCTTAATAATAATAAAAAATAAAAATCCGTAAAGAATATGAAGAATTTTTCTTGCATATCTTTAAATGCCATTTTTTAATAATTTGGGACAAAAGACATTATATTTGACACGTTTTCTGACTTTTTAGTGAAAGAAAATAAAATAAAGGAATCAAAAAAATAAATAAATATAAAATTTTTAATTTCGAATTTTTAGGATTAGATCCCAAGTAATTTTAAAAATTAGATTTTTTAATTTTTCTAAACTATCACTTAAAATGTGTCAAAATCCGAGTTTATGTTGGTACGCCTGATTATGAACAACAAAATTGTTAATCTGACATTTCGAGAACAATGCATTTAGAAACGAAAAGTGAACATTTTTAACCTTTTTGATTAATCCTGAAAATTGATTGATTGAATGGTGGATTGATTAAAAATTCCAACTGCTCAAGATTGCCAACTAATTAAATTCGCTCAATCAATTATAGCCACATAGTACAGAATATTTTATTTTACAGATGAGTAAATAGTTTCAATAAATCAATATTTGAAATGAAAATAAATCCCACTAAATCTAAGGTGGTTTTGGAGTTTATCATATTTTTGTTGGTAGCCTGTATTTAGATCTCATCTCTTTGAAACCGAGTCATATCTGTGACAGTTCCAAATGTCAAAATCGAGATCCAACAGTGGCACCAACATGTAAAAAAATGCAAGGTCTGCTAAACACCGCGAATAACAGGAGAAATATTTTAGTTCATACGTAATGGAATCTCTAGTGTATCTTTATCGTCGCATTTAATTTTCCGTTTTATTACGTACAGGTGTTAATTTCCACAATAGACGAATAATACCTGCAGGAATCCCTAGAGAAGAATCCCATTTCACTTATGCTTTGTACCTCAGCAATTTAAAAAATTAACCACATCTACGTTATCTCAACTTCACCTTTCCCGTCCGTTCTCTACATCTCCAAGAATGTGAATGAAATTTCTTCAGCAACCTCCAATTCGTTATGAATTTGTAACCGATACATTTTATTAGAATAACAACGGGGCGCCTTATTATTCCATCGCGGTAAACATACGTCTTTCACTCTAGTAAAAAAATTATTCATTGATCAAATTTCATTCATGATTCAATCAATTTCGGTAATAAGTATCTGAGAACTTTCTAAATGGATTTCGACACAAGTCAACGAAAGTTTATGGCGGATAATAAATAATGAAGCCCAGTAGACACAATGTTGACAGGTTTGGTTTTACTGCACCAATATAAAGTAATAAAAGGAGCTATTATTTGAAAAGGAGGCTGTATTTCATGTTTGGGGTGTTTTCGGGAATTTCTTCAGGTGGTGACAGTGATGGCTCAATTATGAGGGTTTTGGGGACGTTGATCTCGAGTTCTGTATAAATTAGAGTGTCTTTAGAAATTTTAGGGATATTGGCGTTTTTCTGTCTGCGATTAAAATTGTAACTGTGATTAAATGGAAGTAGTCCGGAACAAAGTTACTCATATACAAAGTGATATTTAAATTTTTATTTTATAGCCAGTATAAAATTTTTGAAATGTTTATTAGTTCTTTAAAAAATCAAAAATGTCGAAAATTGCTGTTCTTTTTCGGATTTCTCCTTATTGCTCTAACTTTATACATTATTCGTAGTAATGGCGCTCGCTTTGTTAATTCAGAAAATCCGAGCTTGTTTTTTTTCAATTTCCAAATTTCAGTTTTTTTCTTCTTCTTTATTCTGAAATTCTTAGATAAGGAATAGGTGCTTATAATTTCCACTTCTAAAATTTATTGTTTTCTCCTGTTTTTATCAGGTTTTCAAAAACTCGTTTTTACAAATACACTGGCGAGTAGCGTTGCCAGGCGTCCGGATAAAGCCGGACATAGTTAGGCTTTTTGATTGCGTGTCCGGCCAAAACAAACGGTGTCCGGCTGGTCCGGCTTTTGTTAGGCTTTTTACACTTAAATCATAGTCATTTCACACTTACGAGTGAAGTCTTGCGATCACGAACGAGCGAGCGTTGTACTAGAATTTAAAAAAAATTTAAAAATGTTAAATGTTGATCTAGAATTTAATTTTGACCGATGACTTAATTTGACTGATTAATAATAAAGTACTTAGACTGATTTGGCATTCGATTTTATTTATCTTTCATTAGAATTTAAAAAGATTTATTGTGAATAATCAATCAATCAAAAAAGCTTGGTTTTTGCATACAATTTTTTTGTGGTCTTAATACTAAGACACGAAATCCTCAATAATGTAGGGTGTTCGGCCTTTTTACCCAAATGTCCGGCCAAGCTGGCTAGTCTGTCCGGGTATTAGGTTTGGCGACCTGGCAACCCTACTGGCGAGCATAAAATTCGGGTCATCAACAAACCATTTAGTTTTTGAGATCGTGGTCAAAGTAAATTCGCTTACCTCTGACCCATGTAAAGTTCCCGTCCTCAAGAGGGCTCGGGAGGATAAAAACACCAGGGTTACACAATATTTGTGTATTATTTAACATTTTATTCAGTTATAAAAAAATTAGAAACAATAATGATGATTTTTGACCATAATAAACAGCGACCTCTTCTAAAAAAACTGGTTTATTTCCACATTCTAGTAACGAGTGTTACCTCCCCTTGCATTTATCACCGCTCTCATGCGTCGAGGCATGCTTTCTATCAGGTTTATTATCACATCTTGAGGGATTTCGTCCCAAACCTGAAGCAGCAGGTTGCGAAGGTCTTCAGCACTACGTGGGGCTGGTATATGGCGCCGTACCCTGACTCCCATCTGGTCCCATAGGTGTTCTATCGGATTGAGATCCGGACTTCGAGGTGGCCAATCTAATCTCTCAATCCGGATCTCATTAAGGTATGCAGAAACAATTCTAGCCACGTGAGGTCTCGCATTATCCTGCATATATACCGCTTCATCTCCTAGAAATGCCATATAAGGCACTACATGCTCTTGTAGAATTTCCTCAATGTATCTGTGTGCATTAAGTGCCCCATTTGCAACAAAGACCAACTCGGTACGTGCCTCCAAAGAGATACCAGCCCAAACCATAACTGAACCTCCACCAAAAGGTAGACGCTCGGCTATACATGCTTGAGCATATCTCTCGCCACGTCTTCTCCAGACACGGACACGTCTGTCAGACCCAGTGAGACAAAAACGGGATTCGTCTGAAAACAGAACTCTGCCCCAGTCTGCAAGTGTTCGCGAGCAAAATTCAATCTTGCAACACGATGGGCACGAGTGAGCGGCGGTCCCGTAGCTCTGCAGCGAGAAGATAATTCAGCACAATGAAGTCTTCTTCGAACAGTCCATTCGCTAATATCGATATTTCTCACTTCCTGGAGATGATTTCGAATGTCAACTGCCGTTAATGTACGATTTCGCAGGGAAGTTAACACAATGAACCGATCATCCCTTGCTGTTGTCGCTCTTCTACGGCCAGAGCCTGCTCTCCTTGCCAAAAGCCCTGTCTCTTGATAGCGTTGGAAGATTCTTTGGACTGTGGAAAGACTCACATTCAGCCTTCTGGCTGTCACACGTTGTCCATCACCGTTTTCTAAAGCCGCCACAATTTTGGCCGATGTCACAGGATCTATAGGCATTTTAGTGAAGAAAATGTAGAGACTATGTGTTTTCAAGCACCACGTATCTGTCACAATTGACAACAAACGGAAAAGTGACCGATAAAAAGCATTCAAAGAAGGTGGTAGATTGGTTATTTTTATACAGTCGCAAAAAGACGAGTAAAAAGAGCCCCGATACGGATGCCTTCTGCCACGCTTATTTGCAGTAAACGTTCAAAAATATGCCACCTAAGAGCTAATAGTCATAGTAAGAAAATAGACAAGACACAATTAATTTTTTTTGGAAAAATGTTTATGACCCGAATTTTATGCTCGCCAGTGTATTTTGGATTTCATTTTCCTAAGTTTACAAAATCTGGTCTAGGGGACTTAAAACTATAAGGTTGGTTTTCTTAAATCCTTCAAGTTTTGTTGTCGTTTTGGCTTTTTAAACTTTTCTGCGTTTTCAAGATTTAAGCAAACGTAAATTTAAAAAAAAAAATAAGTACTATATTGTTTTATTGTTGTGTCTTTTTTCTCTTTGTATTACTTAAGATGTTTGACTTCAAAATTCTAACATTTTTCAAATTATAAAAAAAATGATTTTTGAATTGTCTTTTGGCGGCTTCACAAAGTTTTGTTATTTGTACAAATTTTCGAAAACCTAGAAATTTCCACATTTTAGAAATTTTTATAGAAATAAAATTAAAAAAGAATTCAAATTTTAAAACCATATGTGTATACGCAGTATGATTTGGCAGCTTTTAGATTTTTTTGTGGATTTCTAAAATTCTGGAGGACTTTTGAAAAGAGAAGATTTTAAGTATTTTATAATTCTAGAGCCTTTTTAGGCATGTTTTCGTTATTAAGAGTTTTGACGTTTCTTACCTTTTGAAAAAATGTTTTGTAAATGTTCTTAGAAATGAAAAACATTTTTTTGAAAACATCGGGATTTTGATGGTTTTAGAAAGTTTCTGTGTTTGCTGAACTTTTGGAAAAACAGTTTTTATTATTTAATTTTCACTTAAACTCATGCAGAAAACTTTATAGAGACCTACAAAAGATTTAATAGTTGAAGAGATTTTACATTTTCCAAAATTACGCCCGTTTTAAAAATTTTCAACAATTAAAAAAATGAGTTGAAAATTTGGACATTCTACGTTTATCATTATTCTGCAGTTGGCAGAAATATTTCAAGAATTTTTGACTTTTTTACAAATTTTTGAAAAGTTTTTTGGATCTTGAAACCTCTAACATTTTTCAAATTATGAACAAAATTGTTTTTTTAATGTCTTTTGGTAGTTTTACAAAGTTTTGTATTTGCAAAAATTTTCGAAAGCCTAGAAATCTCCGCATTTTAAAATCTTTTATAAAAATAAAATTAGAAAAGATACAAGTTTTAGAACCATATATATTCAGAGATTAGGCAGTCTTTAGATTATTTTTTTGTGAATTTCTAAAATTCTGAAAGACTTTTAATGTATAGAAAATTTTAGGTATTTATAATTCTAGAGCTTTCTTAGGATGTTGTAGATATTAGGTATTTTGACGTTTCTTACATTTGGAAAAAAATATTTTTTAAGTGCTTTTAAAAATAAGAAACAATTTTTTGAAAGAGTTGAAAAGCTTCTGTGTTTGCGAACATTTGGAAAGTAAGTTTTTGTTATTATTCACATTTTAAAGATTTGTAAATTTCTTGCATTTTAGAAATTTTCATTAAAGTTTATGCAGAAAACTGTATAAAAACCTTCAAAAGATTTAATAAATGTATCAATTTCCATTTTTAAAAATTCCACAAATAAAAAAAAATAAATTGAGAATTTGGACATTCTTCATTTAACAGTATACTCCAGTTCTAGACTGCACTTGAGAGAAATATTTCAAAGATTTTTAAACTTTTTATAAATTTCTGAAAGTTGCATATAAAGAAACTTTTAGTTGACATTTCGTAGTTTTGAGGCCTTTTTAACATTTTCCAAATTAAGAATTTATTTTTAAATTGTTTTTGGTGGTTCATGAAGTTTTGTATTTGTAGAAATTTTCAAAAGCCTTGAAATCACCGCATTTAGGAAATTTAGTACTACTCACATTTTAGAGATTTTCACAGACTAATTAAAACTAATTAATTAATTCATTTTAAATAATTAAATTAAGTTAATAGGTTTCAGAAACGTTACAAAATTTAGAAGTTGCAGTTTCACATTTTAAAAAAAGTTCCAAACAAACTTTTGAACGTTTTCTCAAATCCAATTATTAAATTATGAAACTTCTGATATTTCCAAACTTCAAGATTTGAAAAATTTTGATTTTTTTAACAATTTACAATTATGGAAGTTACGCACCTTTTTCTAATTTTGATTGTACTTACAATTAGTTTAAAAAATTTGAAAATTTTTCAAGCTTCAAACAGTTCGGCAGGCTTTTATTATTCAGGAAACATTGCAAAAAATTTTCAGATGCTCAAATTTCGGACGATTTTATGACTTTCGGAGAACTAGGATAATCACGCATTTCAAAATTTTTAGGCCATTTTAGGCATTTTTTAGATATGAAAAACTTTTTTCAAATTTTTGAAAAACAGGATTCAAAATTGTTTTTTGAACAATTTTCCGAAGTATTCTGAACGTTCAGGAATCTAGATTTTCTATGATTTTGTGTATTTTTAGACATTTAAGAGAATTTTGAGTCTTCTGATCGATTTGGATGCTTTAGGAATTCTAAGACTTTTGAGGAATTCACTAATCCCCTTATCTAAATTTTTCTAGGTGTTTTTTAGAATTTTTAGGATTAGAAACCTATTTTAGGTTTCTAAAATTTTCTCGAAGTTCTAATTTATTTATCCAAATTTTTCTAGGTGTTTTTTAGAATTTTTAGGTTTCTAAAATTTTCTCTAGGTTTTCTAGAAGCTTGCCCAAATCTGAATATTTGAAAATTGCTAAGCATTTAAAACTTTTGGAGAACTTAAATTCCAAATACTACGAAATTTTGGACCGTCTTAAGTATTTCTTGGAACCTTCAACGATTTGGAGAACATAGAATTTGTGTGAATTATAGAAATCCAATTATTATTTAAAAACATCAAGAATTTTGGTAGTTTTACAAAGTTTTTGTGGTTGTGCGACTTTCGGAAAATCTAGAAATTTTTGAATTTTCGAAGCTCCTAGTATTTCACACATTTGGTAGAAATTTCCGACGAAAAAAATTTAGGCAGTTTACAGGAAAAATTAAGAAATTGTAGAGATTTTCGAAATTTTAGACATTTTAAACTTGACGAGGTTTCAGAAAATTTAGAAATTTTTAAGTACTTTCAAAATTTCTATGTAATATATTTTCCCACACCCATAAAAAACTCGATTTTATTTTTTTTTCCATTTATAAAATTTGGTTTCTTAAGAAACCTCGCAGACTGTAGATTTTCAAGAATTTATCTCTTCAAGTGATTTAAAAAAAAAAAGATTTCAAATAGTTCTAAAATTTATTTTTTTTAGACTTATCGTGGAAATCTATAAATGTAATAATTAGAAATAGAACAAGCTGATGATTAAACACTTTTGAGATCCGATGTAACAAATGATCTGAACACCTGAGAACAGATTCGAAGAATTTCAGAAGTAAAAAATTAAAAATTGGAAATCGATAATAACTAAAAAGTGGTCCGACAAATATCTATTGTTTCGAATTCCGAATCGCTTACGCTATTTTTTTTTATCCCCAATTAACGAGATATCATCCTCGTGCCCTCCCAACATTCGCACCCTTCCTCTACTCTCCTTTTGAACGTATTTTCGTGAAATCCGTGCTCAAAAATCGAAATTGAGTTCTCATCGCGTTCATCACAGAAAAACCTGAAATTCCCACGACAATCGTGAATAAAAAGCGTTGTGCGCTCTTATAAAAATCCGAATAACTCGAATTATTCAAGGTGTTGATTTTATTTACATTGGACAGTTACAGTCTAGTAAAAACTTCCTATTTCACTTCTTCGCATTTTTCCGAACGGTTCGGTAACGGTTGGCCTACCAACAACCAAATCAAATTTTTCTATTGCGAGAAAGATTTTTATGATTTTATTGCTTTACGACCTGTCATAAGCCGGGAACGATTTATTGCCGAATTTTCGAGAAGAGGGCAGCAAAGGACGTCGTAAAGCTATTATCGGAAATGAGGGGATTTTTGTACTTGTCGCACGATTGCGAAATGGAAAAAATTGTTGTTGCATTTTAACCTTGATGGGTTTGAAATGACGCAAAACCGCAAATCGAGGGAATTCTACATTTTAGCAAACAAGTCAGTTCCGAGGTGATTATGTGATTTCTTTCTAGATTTTGCTATCTATTGTTTGCTTTTTTATTAAAATAAAATGTCTTTATTGTGGTTGGATTTAAATTAAGTTGTTGCAAAATTTCAAATATCGACTTATGACAAAAAATTATCAAATTCTTTAGACATTTTGAGCTCACACGCTGAATCACAAGATACAAAAAATTATTTTGTAAATTGAAAAACACGATTTGTTCATTATTTTCCGCCGCAATAATCGCAAAATTAGAGTAGGTACACTTATAAATTACGAAGCAAAAACAATGTAATTGGAAAAAACAGTTTCAACAAAATTTGAGTTATCGACATGTTTTGTAATCGATTTATTAACAAACATGCAAAACGAAACCAGAAAAAACCAAAATTAGGTTTGGAAAAATCACCAGAGACAGATCTATTTCAGTTTCCATTAATTTCATTTAAATTAGCAGCGAGAGTATACAGACACTAACGCGTGAAATCAACTTTTCGGGTCTAAATTGGCTCGAACGTATCACACAATCAAATTATAAACTTTGGTTTTGACATTTCACTTTTTAATATTTTAACTGAACCGTGAAACAAATCTCGAGTTTACGAATTTTTCGAAAATTTAATTTTTCATCGCTTACAAAAATAAATAACAAAATAAAATGTTTACAAATTTTTGAAGCATTGAAGTTAGTCAATAATATTTGGTAAAATAAAATTGGTAGAACTCGATCAAAATTTATAAATTAACCAAGCGTTTTAGATTTTTGTTTCGAAATTTTTTGACGTTGCTAAAATTTAACCTTTCTAAAATTTCCGAAATTACATTGATGGAAAAGCTGTGAATTATCGAGATTCTCAAAAACTGATCGCAGTCATCGAAACTTTCTAGGTTTCCAAGCCGTTCCATATCCAACTTTATATTAAAAAAAAAATCAAATTTTCTAGAATTTTCAAAACTATAAATTACAAATTTGTTATTTATTTATGTTCATAAATTATTTTGAATAAAGTCAAAAATTTTATAAAAATAAAAGCCGCAAAAATAACTAAATCTACAAATTGCCTAAAGGTCTAAAAAACTGAAATCACGAGAATTTAAGAACGTAAAAAGCCAAAGCTGGAAAGTAAAAAAATCATAGAATTTAAAAAATTCTAGAATCATAGTACTAAGAAATTTTATAAACAGGCCAAAAAAAACATCACTTTTTTTAAGACCCTTGGGGTGCTTTTAATTTTGTGTGTTCTTTACAATTTTTGAATTCTTCGGATTATCAATTATGATTTACAGAAAATATCGGCAATTTAATATGGTTTTAAGATCTTCCTGTTAAAAAAAATGTAGAAGAATTATTGAAAATATTGTTATTTTGTTTATTTTGTTAATTTCATCTACAGGTGTTCTGAAGAATGTTGGTATTGTTGAAAATTTCAGAAAGTTTGCATATTCTTTATCCCTTCACATTTTAAAAACTATGTGAACATAAATCCAATGAATAATTTAAGAAAATCCAAAAATCGAAAGAATCTGATACAGAAAACCTTAGAAATTGATCTATCAATGAATTTAATAAGTCTAGAGTATTTAACAGACTGAAAAAAGGAAAAATTGGAACAAAAATAAGAAAGGGCCTAACTTCTTTAAAACGATTTTTCAAAAGTTAAAAAAAAAAATCCTAGAAGGATCTAAGCAATTCAAAAAATCCAAAACATTAAATAAATTAAAGAAATTCAATCAATGCAGAGATTCTTTAAACAGTAAGAAAAATCTACAAATTATAAAAAATCGAAAAAAAAGTCTAAAAGATTTTACATAATATACATAAACGAAGAATTTAGAACTCTAAAAAATTAATAGAATGCCAAAAATTCTGAGAGTCTAGACAAGTAAAAAAACTTAAAAAAATAAATCAAAAAATAAAATCAAAAAAAACTGTTCGTCTGAAAAATTTTCACAATCTAAAAATACAAAGAAAGAAAGAGAAAATAAAGAGAATACAAAAAAAGTCAAAGAATTTATCAATTCGAAATGAAAATTTTAAACTAAAGAATCCAAAGGAATCGACGAAAATTTAAATATTTCAAAAAATCTAAACAGTACAGAGCAATAAAAAAAATAGAGATATCTTAAGTCTTAAAAACTTAACTTAAAACAATCGAAAAAATTTACAAAAAGAAGAGAAAAGAAAAATGAACAAAAAATGGAAAAAAACTGATGGAACTCGAGAACATGGAAAATCTAAATAACTAAAGTAAACGACAAAATACAAAAAAAATCAAAATCGATAACCATCTGAAGTATGGAAAAATTCTAACGAATAAAAAAATCTTAAAATCCAGAATATCCAAAAAAACTAGAAGATTTTAAGAATTTATAAAAAATCTAAAGAATATTCAAAAACTTAACAAAGCCGCCAAATAAGTTTTCAAAAATTAAAAAAAATGCAAAGAATGTAAGTAGTCCAAGTAATTGGAAAAAAAATCCGAATCCGATAAGAAGTAAACTCAACGAACAATCTAAGAAAATAATTTAACAATTTTATAAGCGACTCAAAATAAAAATTCTAGGAATTTTCTGAAACAGTTTTTTTAATTGTTTCAAAATTTCGATGCTTCGAATTTTTTGATTTTTAAGTGTTTAGTGTCAGACATTCTTTGCATTTCTGAAGAGCGTCTGAAAATCTGAATAAAAAGATTACAGAAAATTCAAAGAATCTGAAGATATGTTCACAACTGAATAAATTTAGAAATCCAAAGAATCTACACAATGTCGAAATATCTGAGAATTTAAACAAATAACGTAAGATTTCGAAAATTACAACAAATGCAACTTTTTTACAAAAATCTGAAAAATTTAATCAAATTATGAAAAATTGCTAAACTCTGATTTAATGAATATTTCAGAAGGTTTAAAGATTCATAATTCTGAATATTTAAAAAATTGCTTATAAATATAAAACAAGTAAATATTAAAAAAAAAAAATCAATTATTCAAATCGTCTACATTTTACATTCTTGTAACGTCAGGTAATTTCCGTATTTTTTCATTTTCTGAATTATTCAGATATCCGAAAAACATTACAAAATTTTTAAAAAAATAAAGAAATTTAAAAATTTAGATTTTTGAAAATCTAAACAAAGAACCAAAAAATCCGAATATAATTTTTTGCAATAAATAAATTCTAAAAGATCTAAAATATCGCGAAAAGCTGAAAAACTAAGGGACATAAAAAGATTGCAAAAATGTAGGAAATGAAATTACGAGAAAATTAAGAAAATATTAGGATAAAACAATGATTCGAAGAAAACGAATATTCAAAAGATCGTAGAAAATGGATCTAATAATTATAGAAAATCTGAAGAATACAAAAATGTGCACATAATCATAAGTAAATTCACAGGTCATAAGTCTCCTTAAAATTTATTTAAAATAAAAAATATATTACCTTGAAAATTCTAAAATTTTACGGGAATCGTAATAATCGTGAATCTTTTTTTAAACCGTTTCTTTTCAAATAGTTTTCAGTTTTCGAAATTATAAAATTATGAAAAGTTGCTATAATCTGAAATATTCAAAAATTACTTAAGAAAGAAACCATAAAAATTCCATATGTAAAATAATTAAATTTATATAAATATTCTAAAAAATTCTGTAAATTCTGATTTTTTTGGAGCCCTCAAATTATCTACATTCTCTAACTTTTCAGATTGTAAATTATACTTAAATGTAAATTGTTTAAATTATTATGAAAATTATTTTTTAGAATATTTTAACAGAAAACAGAAGAGAACAGAAAATTTAATGTCGAAACCTTCGAGAATTTAAACAATAAAGCAAGAAGAAAGATCCATAAAAATAAAAAATTGCAATAAATACAAAGATTAATTTTAAAAGTATCCTGAAACCTTGAAAGAACATTTTCAAATGATTCCAAAGTTCTAATAAAGTTTTCTGAAAAACCGCTTTAAATTATAATTAAATGTGAATATTTTCAATATCGGATTTCAAAAGTTTCAAAATTGATACGATATTAGCAAAAAAATTATTTCAAGCATCTTGAATCTTTGATTTCTTTTTAAATATTTATAAAATCACGAGAAAATGTTTCAGCAAAATTTTACATAACCAAAAATTCACAATTCCTGACAGGAGCAAGGATACTTTCTAGCATACCTAATTAAATTTCACATTTTTAAAAAAGTGCTCAAATGTTTAAAACTAGAATGTTATTTTCAAATTGCTAATCATTAAAAAAAATCGACGTATCTTAGATTATTGAATCAGTGGCTTAAATGTGAAAATTAACTTGGATTATGATAAACTTTTTGCACATGCATAAGCGTCCAAAATTGCACTTTTATTTATAGTTAAATTCTAATATCCTAAAACTTTTAAAAAATTAGAAGATACGGATCAGACAATCTAGTCTACCTACTTACCTAAAAAATCTGAAAGTTCGTAGTAAAAAAAGGCCAAGAACTTTTTGACCATATAAACTTTATAAGATTCTATTTAGTTCTAGAAACTAGAAACAATTTAAAAAATAAGTTCAGAAAATTCCTGAAATTTTTATACTTCTCGCAAAAATTCTAAATTTTCAAGATCTTAAACTGTATCATTTTTATTTTGAGTGAATCCTCGACAGACTGAGAACTTTAATTTTGAGGATGTTTCGAATTTTTCAGAATTTCTGTATTTACGAAATTCTCTAGAATTAGAACATTTCGAAATTTCTTCAAGATTCGAATTTCCTGTTCATTCAGTTTTCAAATTTTCCAAATTTTCTAGATTCTCTAGAATTTTTGTACACGTTGCAAATGACCTTTGGATGCTATAGATTTTTAAAAATTTCTAATTTTACATTTAAATTTTTTTAGACTGCTTCAATTTTTTATATTTTTTGTTTTTCAGATTCTTTAGTTCTTTTCAGTATTTACCTGACTTCTTTAGATTTATTTTCTACAGGAACTGTCAGACTCTTGAGATTTTTGAACTTTTAGACTGTTTAGAATTATTTGGAATCTCTTTCTAGTCGTTACTTCTAGATTCTTCAAACTTTTTCTTCTTTGATTCTTTAATTTCCATTTTCATATTAGATTTTAAATAATTCCAGATTTAGGTATTTGGAAGTTCTACTATTATCACAAAAATTCTGAAATTGTTAAAAATTTACGAGTTTCTTTGAGATATTAGACAGATTATGTAAATCTTAGAAGTTCCTTAGAAGAAAATGTTTCTATCCGTTGCAAATTTTTCTTTGGATTATTCTCCGGATCATCTTCTAAATCGTCTTCTTTTTTCTCTTAGGACGGTTTGGTAAAAAGAAGCTGATTATGGGTCACAGCAAATCACAGTTATTTTTTATCCTTGCTAATTTTGGGATCTAATTTCTTTATTTCCACTGAAAATGTTTTAAACACTTCTGAAAACAGGATAGAACATGCAAAATAATAAATCGACCTTTTTAATCTTTAATTACTTTTAATTGAAGTAATTAACTCAAAGTGATATTTAAACAGTAACAAGAAAACTGTAAAATCTGTAAACCGTCGCAAACTATTGCTAATTCAGCCGACGCTATGCGTAATAATGCGGCGTTAAAAATGAGCCACCTTGTATATTTTTGTTAGTTCAAAGTAGTAATTTTTTAGAATCGTTTAAAATAAATTTACCGAATGAAGTGTTGAATTCTTAAATAACGAAAATCCATAAATCACTTTATTGTGTCTACTTTAAGGTCCAATCCGGAGGCTTCAAAAGGATCTGGCTAATTCCCAAAAATAACATTATTTAGTACCGATAACTACAGGCATCATTGACCAATTTGAAACTTGTTCATCCGTGTCCACTGTCCATCCTCAGCCGTTCCCAAACCGTGTCCACCGCTGACATCCATTTAGTACCCATCATCCCAAATATGGTCCCATCAAAGCATCACAGTTCCATTTCCACAATTCCTCGAAGTTTCCATTCTTCTCCGACAAAACCCGTAATAGCATATCGTAAATACACAAGTTGACTACTTGAATTTCTCGATCTTTTCAACGTCGACGACACTGGTTAGAAATTTCTCGCTCTGCACGTCATCAGGTCCGTTTTTCGACAAATTGCCGCCATAAAACGATGAAAGAAGGAGACAACAAAAGAGTCGACGATTTTCACCCCCATGTTTTTCATGTGTTTAATAAACCCTTATATTGCGGACATGTGGCATGATTCGGCATTGGGAGAGTTCAACTACCAATCACGAACACGGAATTCCACAGAGGCGGAGTTTATTTCTACTCTATATACACGGAGTGTTTTGTGGTGGATTATGTGGGTTTTTTTGTGAGGAGGCAGGACGAAGGCAATTTAGGAATTTATGTCTGGACGGAGTCGGAATTATCGGGGCTTTTTTCGACGATTAGCGAAGTCGGCGAGGTTCTAGACAGAAAAGTAGAGCTTCGGTGATTTAATGATGGAATTTAATGGAGCATTCAGGAGAAAAAGGGGAAAAAAGTAAAGTGGAAGATTGCCACGATTGGACGCAAAAAGTGGGGAAATTTATCCACATAACGGAATTTTTAGATAGAAAAACTGACTTTTTTTTAAGCAATATTGTTAATAATTCGAATAATAAACAGAAAATTAGCACAATTCGTCACTAGAAAATCAGTACCATTATATTTATTATTAGTATAGCTAAAATAAAAAAAATAGCTATTTCCATTTCATTTTTTACAAATTCTAGAATGAAAAAAATTACCTCATTTATGACTATAGAAGCTTCAAAATTTTAACAAACTTATTTACCAGAAAAAAATTACAAAACTGAGGTAAAAACTGTGTTACCGTAAATAAAAAAACAACTTTGGGCATGTAAAAAAAAATTTAAGTTATTTTTCACATTGAAACCACTAATTCAAAAACCTAGGGCGAGTTTCAATTTTTCATAATATTTTTACTGCTTATGAGTTTGAAAATAATAACCTAGTGTTATTTTTATTTTATTTGCTAAAACATTTTAGTAATTCTATACCTATTTATTTGAAGGGAAGCATAGATTTGCGCTATCAAAATTTAAAAGTTGTAAAAAATTTATATTGTTGTAGAAGTTGTAAAATTAAATTAAATTAAAATTAAATTAATAAAGTTGTAAAATTTTATATTGCCTCTTTCCCTCACATTACTCGACCCAATGAAAAGCCTTAAAATTTTAAAAATCAACCAACCGG
The DNA here is from genome assembly GCA_030157275.1 of Cynaeus angustus. NCBI lineage: Eukaryota > Metazoa > Arthropoda > Insecta > Coleoptera > Tenebrionidae > Cynaeus > Cynaeus angustus. The sequence goes on from CM058065.1 coordinate 14,835,989, forward strand.
CGTCAATTTATGCGATAATTTTGCACTAGAGCAAATTACTACTGCATTTTATGATAATTTTTCTTAGTGTTACTTGTAATGATTTTATACGCAAAATTAGTGTTTGTTTACGCGTTGTTATTGATTCTGTTGTTTCTATTTGATACGGCAAGGCACAATTTAATTCAAGATAGATAATATATCCAGCAATTTAATTTTATTTTTGCTTCCCATTTTCGGAATTCGTAAAATTCAAACTGGGGCAGTCCTCCGAATATCCTCCGTGCAGGTCAAATTGCCTCCTAACTGCATTATCAGAAATTTGATATGCAATTTTATAAGAAAATTTTGTAATTTAATTAGCGGAAAACATCGACAAGGCCTTAGAAAAGACTTCGGTTTTTCAAAGAATGCGAAAAATGAAAAATTCCGCAGCGTAACCTAAAAAACTCGAAACAAAGGTTTAAAGACACTTAAAAGAATCTAAAAACCGAGAAAATGTAGACAATTTGGGGGCTCCAAAGAAAATTTTAGAATTTACAGATTTTTTTAGAATTTCAAATAAATTAATTTATTTAACTTTATGGTTTCTTTGCTGGAACATTTTTAAAATTTCAATGAGTCTAAATACTAATGAACTTTAGACTTTTTAAGATTGCAGCAACTTTTCATAATTTTGTGATTTTGAAAACCAAAAACTCTTGAAAAAAAGAAATTCTCATAGAATTTCAAAAATTTGAAGATACTTAAGATGATTTGCACCATTTTGTACTCGTCAGATTTTCTATAATTTATTAGATCCATTTTCTAGATTTTTTTATTGCCTACATTCTTGCATTCTCTTCATCTTCCTTAGTTTTACAAATTTTCCGCATATTTTAACTCCTTTAAAATTTCAAGATTAAAAAAATTGTTTCGATATTTCAAAATAAGTACCTTTAAATCTTTGTATTTGTTGCAAACATTTATTTTCGAGTTCTTTGGTCCCTTAGATTTTCAAAATTTTAAATTTCTAAATTTCTTCAGTTTTTTTGATATTCTTTACTGTTTTTCGGACATATGAATAATTTGGAAATTGAAAAAATACGGAGATCACCTGACGTAAGTACTAAAAGTTAAAAATAAAAGAATTTGAAGTATGCGGAAAGTTTGGAACGAATCGAAGGTTCAAAGGCCTGAAAAAAATCACAATCCGGCGAACGAAGGCAATCTGCAGTATTTAATCGATGTGGAGCTTTCAGAAAATTTTTTAGGATCTACAGATTACTTATTTTATAATCAAAATTTGGAAAATATCAAGAAATTTTGGATTTTCAGTCGTTCTGAGATATCCATTAATTTCCAAAATTAGAAACAATTTTAGGAAAGAATCAGTTACAGAAAATGGTTACAATTGTTATAATTCGCGCAAAATTTTGAAATTTTTGGGCTACTCAAAGGGCAACATGAGTGAATTTTCAAGAAACATGAATTATTATGAATTATTTTAATCCTGTAATGTTTGTATTCAGTTTTTCAGATATCTGAATAATTCAGAAAATGAAAAAATACGAAAATTACCTGACGTTACAAGAATGTAAAATGTAGACCATTTGAATAATTGTTTTTTTTTTAATATTTACTTGTTTTATATTTATAAGCAATTTTGAAAATTTCAGAAACATGAATCTTTAAATCTTCTTAAATATTCATCAAATCAGAGTTTAGCAATTTTTCATAATTTAATAACGATTCTATATTGTTTAAATTTTTCAGATTTTTGTAAAAACTTTGGATTTATTGTTATTTTCAAATTGTTAGGTTATTTGTTTAAAATTCTCAAAATTTTCGACATTGTTTATTTGGATTTCTAAATTTATTTAATTGTTGTTTACATAACTTTGGGTTCTTTGACTTTTCTGTATGATCTTTTTATTCAGATTTTCCGATATCCTAGAGAAATACAAAGAATGTCTTGCAGTAAACACTTAATGTGTCTAATAAGATTTTTATTTTGAGTGTATCCTCAAGACTCATATTTGCATTATTTTAATTTGTAGAATGCTTTGAGTTCTTCCGATCTTCTATAGTTATGAGAGCCTCTAGAAAATCCTTCTGAAAATCTTGGGCATTCACTGAATTTTAGAAATTTCTTCAAATTTTTAATTTTTCTCTAACCATTTGATTTCAGATTTTCAAATTTTCTAAACTTTGTAGATCCTCTAGAATTTTAGTATCCGTTGCAAATTTGGAATGACCAGTAATTCTTAGACTTTTAAAATTGTTTTAGATCGCTGCAATTTTAATATTTTAAATGTTTTCCAGAATCTTTAGATTTTCAGTATTTTTCTAAATTCTTTGGATTGATTTTCTATAAAATTGTAAGGCTCTTTTAATTTTTGAGCTTTTGGAGAATTATTGAATTATTTGTATTCTTGGAAATACTTAAAGTCTTTAACATGTTCTCCACTGTTTTATTACCTCACATTTTCTAAAGCAATTCCTATTAAATTTTGTTCGGTTTCTTTGTTTTGTTTAGATTTTTCTAATCCCTTTTAGAATTTTTGGAGTCTCTGTTTTTTTTTGTGTTTATACTCTTTATATTCTCTACACAGTTTTGATTGCTCTTTTTCATTTTCGTGGAGTTCTTTTGCAAAAATGACTTCTACTATCGTCAGTTCAATACAATTTTACAATTCTTTCATTATTTCAAACATTGCGATTTTGTTTAATTTTTTTGGACTGTTAAACTCCTTTGCATTTCTTGCGTTTTTTAAACTTCGTAATTCTTATTTATGCTTTTCCAATGTATCAATTTATTCCAGATATTCTAAATTGTTTAGCTTCTCCAGAATCCCAAATTAAGCCAGAAGTCAATTCTAATACTTCAGAAATTTTAAAAACACTTTTTTCTGCATTTTCAAAAGGTAAAACACAAAAACATTTTAGTAAATTTATATTAAATTTAATAGTTTTAAACGCTTTGTATTTTGATATTAAAAATTTTCGGCTTAATTTTGGAAACGATTCGATTTTCAGAAATGATTCGGCGTTAATTTATCGGTGTATTTTTCATCAAATTAAAGCCAAAAATCTGTCATTTTTGAATAAATTGTGCCGCAAAGTCTAAAAACCGCCGAACCGTATGCATCTGAATACAACAAAAATAAAATCAAATTTAAATACAAAAATATCTAGAAATTTCTATTTCACATTTAATGTGTCTCACTTGTGTGAGTGTGACTTCGTCAGTGTAGAGCAAAATTTATTTATTTTATCATTTTAGGCTTTAGCAAGATAATGCCGCTCCGCAATTTATTACCAAGCCTGTGGAGATCCAACAAAGTTCCAAAAAACTACAAAATTTTGCCATTTTTAGAGTAGACGACGTACTTTTAAGGTTTAAAAGTGACGTAAAAATATTTTGATAAATTAAAGCCAATGATGAAAAAATTTAAGCTTTGTAAGGCACAGGATACAATTTAAGCCTTAGAGTTGCCATTTAAATCCTCAGTCTGGTTTTATATTTTTGGAAAATTTTGATATTTGGGGCACTTTCGGTAAACCAGAAGAGTTGAACAAATTTTTTAACAAGGAAGAATTTTGTTAAAAAGTACTTTTACATACATCTAGGTCTTTAAAAAGTAAAAATTATACACTCTAAAAATAACACCAGGCTCAAATGTTTTAGAATTTTTGCAAAAAAAGTAAAATTTTTGATAATTGAAACAATTTCTCGATGCTATCAAAATTTTAAAGTTTTAGCACCAAAACGTTTAATTCTGAAACCAATAAAACCAATTTAGATGTTTTGGAAATTATTGAAAAATAGATTAAAAATGAGATAAATTTGGATCTTCGACACATGTAGGAACTTGATAATTAAAAATTTTGTTTCTTTTTGTGTTTTAGCATCTTGACAAACTGTTCACATTAAAGCCACTGATTCAAAAATTGTGACTTATTGTTTTTGCGAAATTTAAATACAACGAATAGAATGGGTCAAGTGTGGAAAAAAAGGGAAACAGTTATGAAAAAATATTAAAAAAAGGAAAAAGAAAGAAAATACTAAATTAAAAGAAGCTAAACCAAAGCAAAAAAAAAGCGAAGATGGTATATAAGCCTGAGAAAAAGTAAGGAAAGCCCCCACAAAACGCGAAGAATAATGACGGTAAAATAATAAATAAAACTTTTTCGAACCAAGAAGTGGGTCGATCATAACTTGATCAAGAACGTGAATACCTACGTCTTGTAACTAAAACAATAATTCAAAAATAATTTCAAAACCATAATAGTCTTATAAACTAGTTAGTACTCGTTTTTACGTTATGATTGGTCGTCGTTAAACCATTAAAATAGGAAAATTTATGGTTTCAGTCATGAAGTTAATTTTATAGGTACTGCAGTCTGAAACTCGGAGTCATAATAGCTATTTATGTGTCAAGAGCGAAAATATCGTTCGTGGTTGGCGAAAAAACTCAATTTATTTGAGTTTTTTTATACGTACAAACCGAAAAAATACTCTACATATTTGAGAATCTTCGTTCCTATAACTCTCCGTTTTTCTCAGCGCTAGTTTTATGAAATTTGAATACAAGGACGATATTTTTGCTATCCACACACCAATTTTAAACAGAAGTATTTATTACTCAAAACAATAAAGACATGTTTTATCGGCACCAGAAAATAACTTTGGTGATTCGACAGAGCTTGTTTATAGTCGTAGATAATATTCAATTTAATGCATAACAGGTGTTAAATATAAGTAAATAAAAACCAATTATAAATTATTGATAATTTCTATTAAGATAATGTTAACGTGGTTGAGTGTGTCTGACAACTAATTCGTTCTTTCAAAATGAGTAAAATTGAGAATTATGGCAGGTAGCCGACACAGAACTGCTGGCTAAAAAAAAAGAGAAAAATAAACAAATTTGTGGTTTATCTATTTTTGAAAATAGCAAGCTATGATAACCTCCTTTTTCAGGTTTTCTAATTATTAATTAGAAAGAAGAGAATGAACCAGCCTGTATACAAATGAAAATTTTTTTGAGGTAATTACCAGATGCAGTACTTGATATTCCGACGGGTTTCAGATGCCGTCACGATATCGATTTTTTTCTTCATGTTTATCAAGATCAAAAAAACGACGCAATAAAAAAATAAAAAAGAAGAAAAAATGGCGCCTAGGAGGCCTAAAAAAATAATGTTGGTAGCACTGTTAACTATCTACTTGAGCGTCTTTGCATTTCAAATATTGATGTTTAACCTATAACTGTCAGAAATCACTTTGAGATAACAGACAGTGCTACCAACACATTTCTAATATAGCAAAGTGTAGAGTTAAACATACACTGCCCTCCGTCGGCAAACAGCGTGGCAGACGCACTGTATGTACAGGTATTATTTGATTGTTTTATGCTCTTGGCAGTTACTAAAAATATTGACTTTGCTTTTACCTCTTGTTTATACAAATTCAAAAAACAGCATGTAACCGTAAACCAAAAAACTACAGTTCTGATATCAAAAATTTGATTAATATGAACAATTATATTAACTATTTTTGAGCCGTTGACAATCTTCGTAATGTTGCCCATTTTTTCATTAATTTTTGAGGTTAAGAATCCCGTGGTTGATACCACATGACATTTTAGTCGACAGGTCAAAATAACAAATTATTTTATTAGATTAGATTTAAACCTAAAAAGCAGATATACCAACATAAATCTGTTGCCAACTTAAAAAACACAAAAGTCGCACCATATCTTCTTTATAATACGTAAACAAACAGATGCCTTGGAAATCAGAATTTAACCTTTATGTCAAAACCGTCAAAAATGTCATTTTTGACAATCTACAGACAAGTCTACCAACATAAAAAATCAAGGTTACTTGTACGATACTTCTTTTAATCATATAGTGCATTTACGATATAAATATTCACTTATTATTATTATTATTATTATTATTATTATCTATTATTATTATTATTATTATTATTATTATTACTATTATTATTATTATAATTATTATTATTATTACTATTATTATTATTATTATTAAATCCTACTTTTTCACTTTAAATCTGCTTAAATAATTTACTCATTTCTTTAAACAAAAAAATTCTTACTACTGGTAATTGTTTTAACCAAATAGGAGTAACTACCAGCTATAACTTTAGTTACCGATACATTTTTTTTAATAATCTTCGATTTAAAGCCATCAAAGTGACAAAAACGTATTGAGAACTTCAATTTAATCTTTTTTCATGTTTTTGCCTCACCGTTAACAAAAATTGTTGCAGAAGACCTATTGAACGATAATCGAAATCGAACAAAACTCAGTTATCTTTATGCAGTGTTTCAACTAGATGTGTCATAAAGCACCCACATCATTTTAATCCGGAAATTTGTAATAAATGTTTTAACGTCTCTAATATTTTATTTTTTAGAACCACTTGCTTCTAATTTATGTACACATAAATTAATAATAAAAAGAAACAACAAACTTAATAATTACTACACTATAAATTTATTTAGATTCTAGACAAAACAATATTGTAAATTACAAGTGTGAAGTGGGTGGTTAAATGCTAAAAAGAAAATAAAGCTGTCTGAAGACTAGATAATTTTTATGGTGCGATAAAAAAGTTGTTGGGCAAGTCGTTACTTCAAAAATCGAAGCTAAATCGTAGTGACATTGTCAAGTTGCAAAGAGTTTGAAGTGTAAGGAGACCATGGAATCTGAAGTATGTTGGTGGTTCTGGCTGTCTCTTTGACAGTTTTAGGTTAAGTCAAAAGTGTCAACGGTGTCACCAACCTATAAAAATGCCTAAAGACGCTCTGATCTGCAAGAACTTATTGCTGCCCTTTTTTTTCACTTTTGTAGTGTCAGAATTGCCAACTAAGATCCGATAATGGAAACGTTAGCGAGAAAATCTAACCATCAATCATCCACCACAATAAACAGTTGAAAGCGAAGTCGTTTCTAACTTCCAATCTTCGGTTGTCTTTTAAAGTACCAACCGCAAAATCCAAACTTCACTGCTCTAATTCTGTGCTATTTTCCCCTAAAAATAATCCCCCATTACGATAACAGCCAAAATACAGTCTTCCGTCGCTCTAATCTAGAAAGCTCTTACCCGAAATTACCTGGTCGTAGTAGGCGTAGCAAATGGGTGGAGCTTCAACACGAGAACATCATCACTAGAAGTCATAATATTTAGAGTTAGTTCCAAGGAGTGCCTCGTGTAGTTTACATCACAATTCGCAGACTTTAGAAAAAAAACTAGTTTTAGATTTTTTCCGGGGAAAATGTTCCTGTGATAGAGTGGTGGTTCAAGTGGTTCTTTAGTTTTTCCATGAGGAAAATCTCGATTTTTCCGGGGCTAGTGAGCGTTTTATTGGGTTAAAGCAATGACTGTTACGGGAAATTTGGGCATTATGCACAGACACTGCTTTGGATATCCGTTTCAAGGTACGAAAAACTATGAGAAAAATTTTGAAAGAATTCTAGGAAACAGGTTTGTTGTTTTTCATGAATTAATAGCAAGAAGAGACGAATAAAACACGGATTGAGACCTTTTTCTCGCATTAGTTAGGAATCAAATCTAATACTATACTTACTTTTTTTGAAACTATTTTTTCTTCTTGCGACGGTAACTCAACACTTCTTCCTTTTGCCCAAAATAATACAGAATTCTTTCTAATTTAGTCTCAAAGTTCCTTAGCTTTCGTAATTGCATGATTTCACCCACAAAAAACTGAAAACCTTTTTGATATTTTTTCCCGGTACTATGAAGTCATTTTCGAGTTGTGTAATTCGATTTTGATTAATTAAAAATCTTATAGTTCCTAGAAATCGATACTTTCAACTATTCAGATAAATAAAGGACGGTATTCTGCGCTTTTCATCTCTCTTCAGACATTCTAATAGCCTTCAGCGTTATTTTGTTGTCTTTTATGACATTCCGCGTTCATTTATGTATATCTACATTAACTCTCTTTGTGGATGTAATCTTATTACTGACTTCTGGTGTTATAACTGGCTTCTGTTGTTTTATAAACTAAAAGAGAAGAGAAGTTGTTTGTAAAGATCATTTTTCAGTACTGTATCGTCAAATTTGCTCCGGCGTTGGTCGAAATAGTTGCCGATGACCTATAGTGTGTCCATATTTCGTGCGAAACTGACTTTTTTCATTGTCAAAAAGCGAATTATTCTCCGAAACTTAAAAAAGTTGCTGTGGCACTTTTGCCTTCGTTCCTTCATTCGTTCGGTTTTTTGAATTCGAGCAGGTAGAGTAATCACGTGATCACCGATTGCATTCGTTCGGTTCCCGCTCCAGAACGTCGCTTTTAGTAAAATTATAGTTCTTCAGTTTGAAAATCTGCTGCATTTTTGCTCGGATTCAAATCGGCATCAATTTGGTACTCAAATTTGGCGTTCTTATTTTTAGGGTAATAAAACTAAAGTCACTAAATTAAGCGACGGCGACGATGTGCGTCGGATTGAACGTGCGGCAAGTGCGAGCTAAACATCGTGATACAAAAACTCGAAATTTGAAACTGAAAGTCTTTGGTGAATTTTTTCGCCGATACTTCTGCCTCAGAAGCTACGTTTTCGCTCTTGAAGCATAAAGAGCAATTCGACTCCATATTCCAGTTCCTACCCATAAAAGCTAACGTGCTCCATGGTTGGAGCCATAAATTATATTTTAACGTTTCAATAACGTTCAAGCATATAAAAAAAACAAGTATAGTGTTTACAAGGCTATTAAGGTTCTGAAATTATTTTTCAATTACATACTCCTTTATAAAAAGTATTCCTGTTTCTTACAAACTGGTCGAGTTGTGGTTTTTTTGTGCGGGCTTTGTCTGCGAATGAGTAATTCTTTGCTTTTTAAGAATTTTTAACTTAAATTTTTCCGAGATTGTTTTGTTCTTTTATTAAAAAAATTGAAGAGCTTTTGGGTTGTCAACATTACTTAAAATTTCCTTAGGATTAAAAAGGAATAAAAAATAAAAGGGCGAAACCAATGTCTATAGGAATTTTCCTATCAAATAATATAGCTAATGATTTCTATCTAATTTCAATCGCATCTAAATCAAAAAAGATATTGTGAAATTTTCTAATTTCTTACACGTTTCTAATACTTAATTTTCAAAAATTTTACTATTTTTTTGGAAACCTCTAAACTTCATAGCTTTTCCGAAAGTTAGAAAAACTGTTAAATATTTAGAATTTTTGTTACTAGTGACACATCAAAAATCAAAATTCACGAAAATAACAAAATCTAAAATTAAAATTTATAAAACCGCAAATTTTTGACATTTTTTTAAAGAACATTTCTAATAAATAAATAAAAATTTAATAAATAATTACTTCTAATATTTAAAGCTTACCTAAAATACCTCGAAAAAAATTAAATGCACAAATCATTCAAATTTTTGGTCTTTTTGGTGCCAAAAATTTTGAAGGTGTGAAATAACAAAAAAATCAAAAAGCGTACAATTTTTTTTAATATTTGAAATATAATCTTTCATAGTATTTGTTCTTTATATTTGCAAAGAGATAATCGCTTTTTTTTAGAATTCTTTTTGCGCATGTGCATTTGAAGTTCTGGAGGATAAATTTTTTCAAAAAAAGTTTCCTTAAAATGTTTTAGATTTTTTCGAAATTTCTTTCAAAATTTTCTAGTACTCTGGAGTTGTATTTTTCTCGGCCATCTAAAGATAAGACCTTTAAGGTCATCATTTTATAAAAAAAAAACTTTTCATCAAGATTTTCGAAAGCTCGAAACTACAACCTTTTGAAAAATCTTTTTAAACTGTATAAATTTTCAATTTCTCAGAATCAAAATCTCGTGGTGCGTAAAATTCCTTGGATACTTGTCAATAAAAAGTTACTATTTTTTATTTTTATTTTTTGGTTTAATTGGAGCGATAAGAAATTGCAAAATTTAAAAAAAAATCAAGTCAAAAATCAAAATTTTGAAATATTTCAAATTCATTAAAACTTTCGAAACTATGAATCTGTAAAGCCCTGAAAAATTGCTCTACTCTGACACATTTTAAAATTTAAAAATTTTAAAATTTTAGATCTCCGAAATCTCAGTATCTGCCAAAACCAAAATTACGAAAAATTCTAAAATTTCTTCAAAATCTTGTGGATTTTTTTGCAGAATTGATTATCTTTAGATATATTTTCAGTCATTAAATTTTTCACGATCTTCCCAAAAATCAAAAACTTTAGAAGCTTGAAAAATTCAAGTTTTAAAATTTAATAAATCATCAACTTTTTCCAAATTTCGAGTATGCATTATTTTGAAAAATCTTCGGCAAACATTAAAATGACTTAAAAATTTTCTGTAGATTTTAAAATCGTAATTGCAACTAAATTTTGAAAAACTTATCTACATTACCAACTTTAATTTGGTAAATTCAAAAAAGTTTCAAATTAGAAAAAAAACCAAAATAACAATTGCACTTTTATGAGGAGAAACCCAAATTTGCAAAATTATTGTGGCACCAAGTTAAAAATTTCAGAAACATTTTATTTTTTGTGTTTATATCAAAAGAATTCGTAAATTATTTTTAGTTAGAAAATTTAAAATTAATTAAAAAAATACTAAAACTAAAATACTAAAAGTTACCAACAGCGGGGAAAATATGTATATCTCTGGAAATTTAGATCGAAAAATCCCAAATAAATTGGGATTTATTTATTTTCTTAATAAATTAAGATGAAATTTTTGAAAAAATAAATTGGGATTTTGCAGATTTTGCATATGTTCGTAATATTCAAAACCTGCAAAATTCCAATTTTTTTTTTTCAAAAATTTCATCTTAATTATGTTCATCTTATATACAGCGTGTCGGTAGATAAACCTATAAACAAAAAGTGTCTCTAGGATTTTCTTACTTTCTATTCTTCAATAAGTTGAACGATCAAAACAACAGGTTGGTTACTCCGAGCAGGACGGGGCTACAGCACACACTGCAAAAATTTCCAAATTTTTTCAAGTCGTTCGATTTTCGCAAAATTTTAGCCCTCCAGATCGACAAAAAAATTCGAAAATTTTCCCATTTTTTAATTTTTGATCAATTTTTGCTTAATGCTTAAGGATTTATGGTAAAAAATGCTTTATTTTTCCATAATTCATTATCACAATTTTATCATTTCCAAAGTGGCTCTATAAAAACTGCACTTTCAATTCGATTTCCGTAAATAATAAACGAAATCTTGTTAAGATAAGGAATTTCATTCATTGTTTTTAGTGCGGTGTAAATAAACACTGTGTTAATTAAAGATCTTTAATTAAGAATGCAACATGAATCAAGCTCGATGAGGACCACACTCCGTCTGATGCGTAAAAATCCACCCTTAGCTTACACAAACGCCTTTCCCCTTGTTATCTACACAATTTTTTTCAGGTCAAGGTCGCGTGAACCAACTCGGCGGCGTTTTCATCAACGGCCGCCCCCTGCCGAACCATATCCGGCTGAAAATCGTGGAAATGGCAGCTAACGGAATCCGGCCCTGTGTTATTTCTCGTCAACTACGGGTTTCCCACGGATGTGTCAGTAAAATTCTCAATAGATACCAAGTAAGTTCCAAGAATTTCTTTCGGTCTATCAATATTTAATAACGGATTTCTAATCAAACACTATGGAAAATGTTTAATTAAAATGGCACATGATTCATTATTGTTTTATCGACTTTTAATTATGGATGTGTGTAATGAATGTGACTAATATTTAGGTCAAACCATTATCACGAGCTGTAAAAATTTATAGGTTAGATAGGGTTTTATTGGACCGAGATTGGAGACGAAAACGGTACATGGGACCGTTATTTACTTATTCACAAAATTAGTAACGATTCGAATATTCTTTTGTTTGATTAATTGAATAATGGAAGATTTGGGGCTTATTGTGGTGGCTCAGGAAACCGCAAAATCGGTGGAACTTACAGGTTTTTATGGTTGGGTTGCAAAGTTTTGACACTTTCTGCACATAAATAGAATTTCTCCGATAAATTTGAAAGAATCATTATTGTGACGATTCAGGAAGTATAATAATATTATTTGATATTCACTGAATTGTACCTTCCGGGCAGCTTTCGAAAAATCTTATCAGTTTTATTAAAAAAAAAGGACATCCTCACTTTTTTTGTCGCTGTAATTTTTTTTATTACTTTAAGTTGTATTATCTTTTTTTTAACGGCGGGGAAGTTCTTGGAACCTAGTGGCTTAGGGTCTAATGGACACTCTTTATACTTTTATACATATAAAAATCCAAAAAATGAAAATATTTTATAGGGAATTAAAAAAAACAGAAACTATATTATAATATATTACAATAATGCTAGAACCTAAACAACAATCCTCAAAATCAAACGATGAAAGCATTCAAAAACTGGAAAATTAAAAAAAAATGTTCAAAAGTACCAAAAAAATATTAAAATCTAGAAAATTAGACAATTTAAAGAATTCAGTGTCTAAATGTTCAAGGGTTTTAATTTTTTTTATAGGTCATTTAAAATAAATTTATCCACTTACTTTATATTTGAATTTTTCCAAAACTGTAACTATTTTGAAAACTATTTTCGAAAATTCTTACGGTTTCTACAATTCCCGTAGAGAAGAATTTCAAAATTTTCAAGGTACATAAAGTGAAATTCTTATTTTGAGTAAATCCTTGGGTTCTTGGCTTTTTTTTATTTTTTGCACCATTTAAATTTAGATTCTTTGAATTCCTCAGATTTTCTACTATGTAATTTTCCTTAGATACTCTAGATTTTTAGGCTTTTAGTTTTCTTCCAGAAAACACCGTTTTGTTGTTAAATTTTCCTGATTTTCTCCTAATTTTAGTTATTGCTTTATTTGAATTTTTTCCATCTTTTATATTTTTCGAGTTTTTAACATTTTTTAGATTTTTAGATCCATTAGAATTTTCATCTTATATAAACCGTTATTCAAAATACGCATTAGATGCTCTCGATTTTTGAAGTTTTCTAATTTTTGAATTTCTTTGTACTCTTTGTATTTTTTCAATAATTTTTCAAATTTTTGTCTTCCCGATCCTTCAGAATTTCATAATTTTCTTAAAATCGGTTTTATGTTTTAAACTATTTTTGGAAACTGTATTCGTTGCAATTTCGTCGTAATTTTTTATATATCTTATTTTTTGAATTCTTTGTAGTCCTTTTATTAGGTTTTAATTTAATAATAAAAAAACTCAAATCAAAAAATCAAAATTTTTTAAAATTTCAAAATCGTTAAAACTTTCAAAATTATGAATCTGTAAAGCCTTCTACTCTGACACATTTAAAAATTATAAAATTTAAGATCTCCGAAATCTCAGAGTTTAAAATCTTTTGAGTGTCTGCCAAAACCAAAATTACAAAAAAAAACTAAAGTTACTTCAAAATATTGAGGATTTTTTTGCAGAATTGATCATCTTTAGATACATTATCAGAACCAATAAATTTTTCACAATCTTCTCAAAAATCAGAAACTCTAGAAGATTGAAATTTTTTTTTTAAATTGTCAACTTTTTCAAAATTTCGAGTATGCATAATTTGGAAAAACCTTCAGCAAGCACTAAAATTACTTTAAAATTTTCTGTTCAAATTATAGTTGCAACTAAATTTTGAAAAACTTACACTACCGAATTTAATTTGGTAAATTCCAAAAAGTTTGAAAATTTTTGAAATTACAATTACGTAAAAAAAAGACAATTAGAATTTCATGACAAGAAACCCTAATTTGCAACTTTTTTTTTTTTGTGGCAACAAGTTAAAAATTTCAGAAACAAAATATTCTCTTTTGTATGTTTATTAAACGAAATCGTTAATAAATTTTAAGATCTAGAAATTTTAAAAATAATTATCTCCCAGATATTTAAAAAATTCGAAAAATTTCAAAATACCGAAAGTTCGTAACAACGTAGAAATATGTGTAAATTATAAAAGCTCTTGAAGTTTTGATCAAAAATCCCAAACACTACGAACATATTCAAAATCTATAAAATCCCAATTTTTTTTTCAAAAATTTCATCTTAATTATGTTCATCTTATATACAGCGTGTCTGTAGATAAACCTATAAACAAAAAGTGCCTCTAGGATTTTCTTACTTTTTATTTTTCAGTAATTCGAACGATTAGTACTACAGGTTGATTCCTTTGAGCAAGACAGGGCTACAGCACACACTGCAAAAATTTCCAATTTTTTCGAGTCGTTCGATTTTCGCAAAGTTTTAGAAGGTTTTTAGCCTTCCAGATTGACTAAGATTTCGAAAAATTTCCAAGAACAAAAATTTTAATTATTCACCACTTTTTAATTTTTGGTCAGTTTTCGCTTAATTCAATAAGTATTTCGAAATACCTTTTAAATTTTTGTATTCGTTTGCAATTTTTCAATTTTTTAAACGCTTTAGATGCTCTGTATTCTTGAATTTCTCTGTATTCTTTACATTTCACCAATTTTTCTAATTTGCTGTCTTCCTGATACCTTAGAGTTTAATAATTTTCTTAAAATCCGTTTTATGTTTTAAACTATTTTTGAAAATTTTGTATTTTATTTAATTTTTTATTGTCTGATTTTTTTATATATCTTATTTATCGAATTTACTGCAATCCTTTTATTATATTTTTAATTTTTTTAATTGTTTAGATTCTCTAGACGTTCTAGATATTTTAGATTTTTCCTAACTGCCTCTATGAAAACTTTGGGTTTTTGAATTTTTCTAATTTGGACTTTTTTAGGTAAAATTATCAGTTTTTTTCGATTTTTTTATTGATTTTTTGTACTGTTTAAATTAATTAGATTTTTTGTATTCATTAAGCATTTTGAAATCTTCTTCAAGTTTTTATTTTTTTTTATTAATTTAGTCTTGTAGATTTATTTTCTAGACTTTCTAAATTATTTAGATTTTTTTATTCCTTCGAATGCTTTAGATTTTCTGGATTTTCTTGTATTTTAAAACTCTTTAGATGTTGTAAACTATCCTTGAAATTTAGTTGTAAAGGTTGCAATTTTGTGTAGCTACATTTTCTGGACACCTGGAATCTTTGGATTTCTTGACTTCTTTAAATCTTTTGAATTCTTTAGATCCTTTTACTTCTTTATTTATTTTCCTAAGGTAATCGGTATTCATTAAATTCTTTGAACTTTAAAATTTTTGTCCAATGGTCGAGTTTCTGTTTTTTTTTTAATTCTTTTTTTCAGATTTTCAAATTTTTTTATGTTCCCCAGCTCTTTTAGATTTTTAGTTTTTTTCAAGGTTCTTTAAGATTTATTGAATTTCTTGTGAAATTGTTGGATTACTTAAAGCAATTGGATTCTTTGCATTTTATAGACCTTTTTTAATTCTTTGAATTCTTCAGATTTTTTTTTTCAGATTTTCTCCATTTTTTGATATTCTAAATTTACAAAACTTTTTCAATTATTTACAATGTCTTCGATTTCATTTTTTTGTTTTTTTATTTCTTTATTTTTGCTTATTATATGTTACTACGTTTTTGAATTAGAATTTGTAGATTTTTTTAATTATTTGAGTCCCTTGAATGCTTTAGATCTATAAATTGTTTTTATTCATCAGATTATATGATTATTATATAAAAATCTTATGCAGAATTTTCAAAATTAATTAATTAAATTAAATTAATTAATTAAATTGTCAGATTATCTAAGTTTTTCAGATTTTTAAGTTACCTTCCAAGATATCGAAGGACTTTCGCATCCCCAAAATTTCCAGATTCTTCGAATTTTTAAAAATTCTCCAAAAATTCTAACTATTTGAAAATTGTCTTAGAATCTAACTAATATGTTAAACCTTGATCTGAAAAATTAAAGAATAGAAAGAATTCCGAAGGTTACAAGGCACTCGAAAGTTCAAAAAACTTAAGCAAAAATTCGAATACACCAAATTTTTTGAAAAAAGGATGCGGATTCGGATACAGGAGTTCTAAATGTAAAAATTGTAAAAAAGAAATTAGAGGAGTTACAGAATTAAAAAAAATCTGAAAATTTCAATATATAAAAAAAATAGCCAAAATCGATCTAAAGAAAATAGAAAATCTTAATAACAGTAAAAATCCAGTGGGTCTAAGATCTATGTGTAAAATTCAAAGAACAGATACAAAGAATGCAAAGAATTTTTAAGCATTTAAAGAGCTGTTGGGATACAAAGAATATAAAAATTTGAAGATTCTAAGGGTCCAACAATGTGCCTAAACAAATTAATTACAGTGTGTTCATCTCTCGGGTGGCCCATTTTAAAAGTAAAAAATTCTCTCCTCTCACCTTTCCAGTTTTGAAAACTCCCATTATCCTCTTTGCAGTCATGCAAAAATAAACAAGCCATATGTTCAAATTCCAATTACCCACATTCCCATTATCAAACAATAATGCCCCGTCCCCTCTCACCTTACTTTTCCATAGTTAGTCACAAGCTGATAAAAATCCTGTTACGCATCAAACAATTGTAAACGCCCCCACAAACTAACAAGCATCATTGGAAGCAAATATCAACTGCATAGTTTTCTTTTCTTTTCTTTTCTTTTCTTTTCTGTTCGATTCACTATACTCCGAGTTACGAAACGTAAAATTAGGATTGTGTGTTTTTGCAGGAAACGGGTTCAATACGACCTGGCGTGATTGGGGGATCGAAGCCACGCGTCGCGACGCCGGAAGTAGAGAGTCGAATCGAGCAGTATAAAAGGGAAAATCCATCCATTTTTAGTTGGGAAATCAGAGATCGGTTGGTAAAGGAAGGAATTTGCGATAGGAGCACGGCGCCGAGCGTCTCGGCGATTTCGAGGTTGCTGAGGGGTAAAGGAGGAGAATGTGATGGTGAGTAAATTAACAGATTCGTAGTTTTTTGCTTTGTTAAAACCACGCTGTAACCGCTGGAATTGATAAAGTCGCCATTTTGGCGAAAGAAATTTAACACTTTTTTGCATTTTTTTTAATTTCTGTTGTTATTTTGTGATTTGTAAATTACACCATTTTTTTTGGGGAACTGATGTGGATTTGTAAGAAATTTTCTATTTTTTTAATTGAAAAACTCGTGCAAAAGTAGCGGTATATTCAAAAATCAAAATTTTCAAAAGTAGAAAAAAACGAGAATTCCCTTAACTTCTACGAAAACTTAAGAAAACATGCCCAGGAGAAACATAGATATGATTTAAAAAATCTGGAGAATCTAAATAAATCAAATATTATTGCAAAGATCTAATCCTAAGGACCTAAGTGGAATTTGCAGCAGGTAAAAAAAATTAAAATAATTTACAAGGAATTGAAGAATTAAAAAAAAATAGAATTAAAAATAAAATAAAATAGAAAGTATCTAAAAGGTTTAAAGAATTCCGAAAGTATTAAAAATATAAAATAGCTAAAATTGAGGAAATTCAAACAAATCCAAAGAATTCAAGAAAATAAAAAAAGGAAATTTATAATAAAAAAACAGCATAAAATAATGTATAGAATTTGAAAGGCATTAAAAATTTTGATGATCTAGACAATCAAGAAATATGTAATAAGAAAAGCTGAAAAATCCTAGAAATATCAAAAATCTAAACAAAGGAAAAAGAATTTGAAAAATCCTACGAAACTGTATAAAAAAATGTAAAAATAGAAAAATATATTGCCTCCAAATGGTGCAAGATAAAGAAAAAACAAAAATTCAGAAAATATAAACCATCCAGTCAAATTCAAAATTTCTAAAAAATCTAATTATTCTACAAGGAATTTCAAAGTTTTAAGAAACTAAAATATGTCAGTATGAAATTCTAATCTAGAGAAGTTAGAAGATCTGAAATGTTATAAAGAATCCAAAGCCTGGAATAAGTAGAGAAAATCAAAATATTATAGGCACATTTTCGTGATGTTGCAGGCTTCCGCTTTCTATTTATATATTTTGCAATTTTTTATATCAAAATTTATGGTTCTACTTTCTGAATATTCCTCAAAATTAGCGTTCCGGGGCAGAAAATTGGAATAATTAAGAACGTTTAGTCAATTCCCACACTTTTATGATTTTTTTTATGAATCCGCATTTTTATTTTAGAAAGTTCTTCCGTCGCTCGTGAACTAGTCTTTTCATTGTTGATTTGTTGAAAATCAGGAAACTGCATTATAACTGGAACAAGGACACAAAAAAAATGTGATTTTTGGAAATTTAAAAATTCTTACGCCTTTTTTAGTTTTGAAGGATTAATGGAAAATCTAAAAAACTTCAATAATCTTGTAATCTAATAACTAATAATTATTAATAATTTTAAAAGTTATTTACATGATAAGTGCGGGAACAGCAATTTTACAAATGAGTGCGACAGTTTCGACAAGAGTGCGCTTCCGCACACAAGTGAAGGATTCCGGACGAATGAGGGAAAACTTCCTGCACGTTTCTTGTATATTATTTTTTACACGGATCCCCTACGAATTGACTACTTGCATGTATATAGACCAATTTATCCCGGATTTATTCCTACTGGTGTGCGAGCATTCTGGGACACCGTGTATATTGATTTTTGCATTTTGACACTTTGCTAGCAGTCCTAGCGAAAATTGTGTGTTTAGTAAATTTTTAGAACTTTCAAATGATTTATATCATACATGTTTGCAACGGATTCGAACCCAAATGACACAATACAAATTAAAAGATTAATCGGAAAATTATTTAATCAATCGTTAAGGACCATTTATTTTACATGTATGAACGTAATTACAATTGAATGTTCTGAAAAACTGGCGACCACATACAGACGATATCAAAGTAGACTTTAAAGTTTAAATTGTTGCATGCAGTTTTCGAAATCTCGTGTTTTTCTTGTTTGTTAAACAGAATTTTCCACACTTTTAATGAAATCCCAAAAATTACAAATACCAGCGCAGAGATACCTTAAAAAAATTCAAAATTCTGTCGTTTTCTCGGAATTTTATATATTTGAAAACAATTAAAAAATTAAGAAATGCAATCAATTTTTATATTTATCGTAATTTTTTTAATGAAAATTTTTGTAATTTTTAATATTTATTCCATTTTTTTTACTTTTAACAAATATGTGGGACTTCCTAAAACTTTCCTCATTTCCTCACTGTTTTCAGTGTTCTAATAAATATTTACAGATTTGTGGAATTTTCTACAATATTCAAATCTTTATAAATGATTCGTAAACTTCCGGGCATTTTCCCAAAATAATTTTTATGATTTTACAATTTCTGCCGATTTTGTGCTTCGCTTAGCCGTTCCCACAACTGTGAATTAAATTTTATGGAACTTTTTGAAATTGCTAAAACTAAATATTAGCATGTAAAATTCCCAAAATAACTAACAATTTGTGGAAAAAAACTGCAGGCGAACTTTCTAAGTTATTTTCAGCAAACAAGAAAATCCGGAAAAAAAATTGTACTCATCTAATTATTTAAAAAAAAATTGCCATAGTTTCCAGAATTGATTAAATTTAGCCGCACTAAGCCCCTTCAGTAAAATTTATCCTCGCTGAGGCAATTTAATTCTCCTTAATGGGATCCTATGAGCTTGGTTTACCTTAAATCACTAAATTTCATTCCATTTAGATTAGAATTAAAAAAAAAAACAGTTTTATTTGGATCAAATTTATACAATTTTTTGCAACATGACTGAAAATTTTAAGAATAATAAACATTTATAATAATAAACATTTAGCAAATCTTAGTGCCTCGTTTATTAAAATCTCAGTACTAAAAAAATTTCAAATACAAGTTTTGAGATTAAAAGTTCTCAAAATTTTGTAATTTTCTCCGAGTTTTATATTTTTAGAATCGTTGCTAAAAAGTTCAAAAAATTGCTCGTTGTTTGAACTTTTTAGCAACGATTCTAAAACTACAAGACTGAATTTTTAAAATTTTTGATATTTCACCCAATATTTTCATTGCAGTAATTATTGCAAATAAATTTTTTAGACCTTCTAAAACACTTTTTCTTGAGTTTCTTGAGATTTTTATATTTTTTACCTGCGGTAATGTTCAACATTATTGCAGTTTTGGAATTCCTATATTCTTTTTAGTATACCATTTATATATTATTATTTAATGATGATAATATTAACGTATCAATTAATTAAGCAAGCGATGATATAATGCTTAATATAATGTTTAAATCTAGATTACATTATTTATCAAAAATTAATATTAATATTCACCTTGGAAATGTTCAGGCGCAACTGCACTTGAGTCATGCACTTTTTGTTATTCGTGCTCGGGGGTGGCTGGGAGGTTAAGAGAGCAATAAACAGTTAATGGCGTTCATATATATATATATAAAATGAAATTCTCCGATTTATTATATATATATATAAAATAAAAACGGTCATGTTTCCAAAAAAATGTTTTTTCCGATTTTTATTTTTTTCAATATGGCGTCCCATTAGAAAAAAAGAAAAAAAAATATATATTTTTTGCTAGGGAATTCAAAAAATAAAAAAAAAATTTTTCTCCATGAAACATGAAAATGCAGAGCTATATAGTTGAAATTTTTATCAAAAGAGTAGCTCTAAAGACACTACATTACAATAAATTTTTTATATAAATCGGTTGAGTCTATGAAGAGAAAAAAAATGTTTTCTGTTTTTGCCTTTTTTTATTATTATTCAAAATCTAGTTAATCTTGAGATCCAAAAACTTCAGAATCAAAGTACTTTTATAGTACGAATATAAGATACGCTCTGGGGGCAATTTTAGCATTCTTATCTCCCTATGCCCTTTGCAAGTTTTCTATGACGTTCAACATCTTTATTGGCATGTTCCCAGATTTTTTAATTATTTTAGAATTTCTGCTGAGTTTGTGCTCAACTTAAAATTCTCATAGTTGCAAATTACATTTTAGGAATTTTCTAAAAAAGTTTCCTTCATTTGAAAGGGCTAAAAACATACCCCTAAAATAAAATTTTCATGTTTAAAACTATTCTTAGATTAGATTTCTGAATTTTTTGAATTCTCAGGTGCTTGAGTTTTTCCAATTTGCAAATTCTTCCGTCATTAACATTGCAATTCGAGGGTCTGTGGTCCAAATTCGGTCGTAAAATATAAAAATGCTAAAAATATCAAACCATAATGGGAGCAATTTTTGTTCAACTTTGCTAAAAAAATCGAAAAATTTTCTAAGAAGATCAAAAGCAACTTGAGATTTCCTTGCAAGGCTCAGGAAGTTTTCGAAAAATTAAAACTAGAAAAAAACGAATTTTTGCAATTTTGCAATTTCTTAAATTTCGATTTTTTTTTTCGCTGTTTTAAAGCTCTAAAGTTTTAGATCAAGTTTTTATCATTTGTTCTAAAAGAACTATAAGGTTGTGCCGAAAATGTCTGGCCAACAAAAAATTGGCCTCTTCATGAAATATTTAATTAAATTATTAGATCTGCACCAATAACAACGCAGTCAGATAACTGTAAGACACAATTTGATACTTTTTAGTTCAGTAAACTTGGTTCCGCCTTTTTCTTTTGGGACGCCTGTATAACTTGAAGGCGCTTAATTTCAGTCTAATTCACAATTAGTTAATACTAATTTAGTTATTATTTATTTTATTTTAGTTAGCACAATTAGATATTAATAAAAGTGATAAAGTAGTAAGTAAAAATGGTCTACAATACTGGTCATGTTGAGGCTTGACTTCTAGTTCTAAAGTTTGTTAGAGGAAGGAGAAAATGTTCTTGGCGAATATTTATGTCATCCATAATTTCCACACTGTTCCTTATCTATCTACAATTCGTATTATCCACACACACAATACACACACACATTTCAACAATATTTCCTTTAGTTCTCACAACACAATAGTATTGTAAACCCAAAGATTTACGTCTTTGATTGAACAACGTGACATATTCACCCAAACTTATTCTTTTTCGTTGAAAGTTAATTGATTTCGACTTCCTACAATCGAATTATGATTGCGTACCGTGTTTTACGACGGACGGAAATTACCCATGATAAAATAAGATCAGAAAATTGTCAACAACATAACCTCACACTCGTTCGTGTATTTTCCATCAAACGCGGAATTTTTTCACCCAAAACTTTCTCTTTTTTTTCCGAATGAGACGGTGATTTTTTGTTATCGAAGCAATTATCGCTTGAAAAAGTACAACAAAGACGCTAAAACGAACGGATTGTTGCATCAGAATGACATTACGGAAAATATGGCCGCTGCTTGAATATTCTCATTTCCATTCATCGCTCTGGTGCTCAACTGTCACCATTTCCGCCAAAGTTATCGAAAAAAAAAAAGCGGTGGCATCACCGCCCGCAGCGCACTCTTGATTAAACCCGAGTGCGATATGTCGCTTCTATTTTTGTCCAGGATCTGTCAAAAAAAGCCGAAACTGTAGCGCAAAGGTGAGAAGTTTGCCGACATCAAAACTGATTGGATGTCTCGAAAAAATCCCCTTCAACAATTTGTTACGTCATCGGATATCTATTAAAACGTTCTTTCAGTTTCGCCGCCTCTGAAACTCGATCTCTGTTTTTTTTCCTCTTCAAACACGTCGTCGCGATAATTAGAAACGCAAGGAAAGAAAGAAAATCATCCCTTGCTCGTTCAAGGGCAAGGCTGTAATCACGATTTCAATTTGTTGTAATGACGGTAATTATCGCGTTGTTAACCAATCCAGCTGACCGTGGCGCGGATATTAACATAATCATTTGATGGTTTTAATTTTAACTTTTAGTTTAATTAGGAGACGGTAATTGTGCGTAGGGGAGAGTGGGGCGAGCGTTTAACGAGGACCACCTAGATTTGTTGGTACGGAGTCAATCGAGCGTTTTATTTTAATATTATCTATTGTTTGTTACGAGCGTTGAGTTGGTCGACTGTGAATAATTGCGTGATTCTGAAGTTACGGAGTATGACAGGTTTAAAAATGGCGGAAAGAAAGATGGCGGAGAAGCTTGTGGAAATCAGGTTCCGGTTTCCAAGTCGGAATTATTTATTCTTCGTTCATGGATAAACTTGAAATGTTTACGTGATTTCTGAACACCTGTACGCTTGTCGGTTATGGATCAAACTCGAAAAGTCCGAAGAACTTGTCATAAAAATAACTTCTACCTGACTTATGTGAAAAGATTTTTATGGCTCATCTGGTACCGTTTTGGCTCGAACTAAGCACGCCCCTAATAACCATCATAAACAGGTTGTAAATTAAATTCATCCTGAATATTATAGGCTTTGACAAATCGCTGGTTTATTACCAACTCTTCAATTATTATGGTAATTTCCCTTTTGATTGTACAAATTTATCTGTTTATAGATTTGAGCTGTCTTCCGGGAAAGTGAAATGTTTCTTGTGAATTTTTGACACACTTGCGTTTTACTGTATAGTAATCAAATTTCGACGTTTTGTTCCATTATTCTAATTTTGTACTTACTCGAAAGTCTAATTAATTTAATTCGCGATTAAATGTTTTCATTTTAGGTCCGTACAAACGATCTAGTTGGCCAACATTCTTAACGTTATTTTTGTGCTTATTTACATCATTTTTTTCCAATTTGAATACTTATTATCCTAATTAATAATTAATTAATTGTTTTTTTTTTATAATTTTTTGCAAATTTGTACAATTTTTCCAAGCACTACGAAATTTTTATTGGCTCATTTTTTGGAGCCTTTGTGGCAGATTTAGAGCAAAATTTACTTTGTCTATTTAATCGAATAATCTTCATATTATAAAATTATATAAGATTGAAATTTGATTCACCAAAATTTTATAAATTATAAAACCGTTTTTTTTCTAAAAAAAGAATTTTAACATATCTTTTTGATTTTAGAACTGCTACCAATTTTAGTATGTACAATAATTTAAAAAAATATATCGGGAAGTTGTGATCTAAATTCTGGAACCCAAAATATTCTACTTTATTTTTTAAGGTTTTGGAAAAAAATTGAAGTTATAGTGTTTAGCAACAATTCTAAGACCTTAAGGACTTAAGAATTTCTGTCATTTTTAATACTTCATATGTTTTTTTTAGTGTTTGTTTTCCATGTTGTAATAAAAAATGATCTTTGTGAAATCTTGCACATTTTTCAACATATTTTTAAAAGATTCGTAATTCTTAGCATTTTCTCAAAAAAATTCTATTTTAAAAGTTTTGTCAAATTTGTGTTTCAATAATTTTAAGGAAGTTATAAAAATTGTTCTAGTTATTTTTTTTGAACTTTTCAAATTCTTGGTGCTTTAATTTCTGTGTTGAATTTTTGGATTTCTAGATGCTTAAATTTCTTTTCAAGTTCCTGATTGGATTTTCCGTTCTTTACGTTGTCATCCTCTTAGACTATTAACTCCTCAGTTTTTAGGATTTTGAGATTCTCAAATTATCACGCTGATTTGAAAGTTCTGAGCTTCTCGGCTTCGCATATTCTATGATTCTTAGATTAGGTGTTTAAATTCTCAAAAATTTAGGTTCATAAAAGTTCCATCAAGTTTGTACTTAAATAATTTTAAGCAACTTATAAAAATTGTTCTGGTTATTTTTTTGATTCTCTCAAATTCTTGGTGCTTTAATTTCTGTGTTGAATTTTTGGATTTCTAGATGCCTAAATCTCTTTTCAAGTTCCAGATTAGATTTTCCGTTCTTTACATTGTCATCCTCTTAGACTATTAACTCCTCAGTTTTTAGGATTTTGAGATTCTCAAATTACCACGCTGATTTGAAAGTTCTGAACTTCTCAGATTCACATATTCTATGATTCATAGATTAGATGTTTAGGTTCGTAAAAGTTTTATCAAGTTTGTACTTAATTAATTTTAAGCAACTTACAAAAATTGTTCTAGTTATTTTTTTGAATCTCTCAAATTCTTGGTGCTTTAATTTCTGTGTTGAATTTTTGGATTTCTAGATGCTTAAATCTCTTTTCAAGTTCCTGATTGGATTTTCCGTTCTTTGCATTATCATCCTCTTAGACTATTAACTCTTCAGTTTTTACGATTTTTAGATTCTCAAATTACCACGCTGATTTGAAAGTTCTGAACTTCTCAGATTCACATATTCTATGATTCTTAGATTAGATGTTTAGGTTCGTAAAAGTTTTATCAAGTTTGTACTTAATTAATTTTAAGCAACTTACAAAAATTGTTCTAGTTATTTTTTTGAATCTCTCAAATTCTTGGTGCTTTAATTTCTGTGTTGAATTTTTGGATTTCTAGATGCTTAAATCTCTTTTCAAGTTCCTGATTGGATTTTCCGTTCTTTGCATTGTCATCCTCTTAGCCTATTAACTCCTCAGTTTTTACGATTTTTAGATTCTCAAATTACCACGCTGATTTGAAAGTTCTGAACTTCTCAGATTCACATATTCTATGATTCTTAGATTAGATGTTTAGGTTCGTAAAAGTTCTATCAAGTTTGTACTTAATTAATTTTAAGCAACTTATAAAAATTGTTCTAGTTATTTTTTTGAATCTCTCAAATTCTTGGTGCTTTAATTTCTGTGTTGAATTTTTGGATTTCTAGATGCTTAAATCTCTTTTCAAGTTCCTGATTGGATTTTCCGTTCTTTGCATTGTCATCCTCTTAGCCTATTAACTCCTCAGTTTTTACGATTTTTAGATTCTCAAATTACCACGCTGATTTGAAAGTTCTGAACTTCTCAGATTCACATATTCTATGATTCTTAGATTAGATGTTTAGGTTCGTAAAAGTTCTATCAAGTTTGTACTTAATTAATTTTAAGCAACTTATAAAAATTGTTCTAGTTATTTTTTTGAACTTCCCAAATTCTTGGTGCTTTAATTTCTGTGTTGAATTTTTGGATTTCTAGATGCTTAAATTTTAATTCAAGTTCTAGATTGAATTTTCCGATCTGTACATTGTCATCTTCTTAAAGTATTAACTTCCCAGTTCTTAGAATTTTCACACTCTCTAATTTCCAAGCTGATATGAAAGTTCTAAACTTCTCAGCTTCGCATAGTCTATGATTCTTAGATTAAGAAATTTAGGTTCCGATATTCTCAAATTCTAAGTTTCTCAAGATCTAATTCTCAACTTTGCAAGTTTCCAAATTTTTAGAGCCCTAAATCATTAAACTTTCTAATTTTAATATTTCATGCAATTCTATTACCTGTTCTAAAAATTGAAAATAAAACAATTAGAAATTTTTGTAGTTTAAGCCAAAAATTGTAGGTTGCTACTATTTTAGATTTTCTTTCACTTTTAATTGTTCATTTGAATGTATTAATAATTGTCAATTAAATTTTGAGGACCTTCCAAAATCTCCACATCTTTTTTTAAACTTTGTCGAAATCTCAGTCAGATTCGTGTTTTCTCAGGTTATTCTCTCAAGATCTCAAACTCTTAGATTCTCAATTTTTTCCGAAATCATGTTCTTAGATTATTAGCTTCCTAAATTCTCAGATTCTCAGATTTTTATTATATTCCAAGGTTCTGAAATTTTTAGCTAATTAATTTTAGATTTCTAGCTAATTAATTTTTAAAACTACATCTTTTTTATTTTCAATTTCCTAGATTTTCATTTTTTCATTTTATATTATTTATATATAATATATATAATATATATGCATAAATAATTATTAAATAAAATATATACTTTACTATAATTTCTGCTAATTTTAATATTGCATGCAATTTTTTAAGTGCTCTAATAGTTGTAAATAAAATTCAGCTTTTTTCTGATGTTAGAGGTTCGGCAATTTTCTTAAAAAAAAAAATTATTTTGAAGGTTCTAGCAACAACTGTAATGCTTAATTTGTGCAAATTTTCATATTTTGTGCATTTTTTTTACCGTTTCTAATGATCGTAAGTGAAATTTTCGAAACCTTCTTGAGTAGTTTACAATTCTTTTTAGTTTTTGAAAAATTTTGTTATATGAAAAAAAATATTTTAGGATATGTATCAGTATTTACAATATGTTTGCATTTTTTGAGGGCCTTTAAATCTCAAATGAAATCTTTGAAACCTTCTGAAACATTTTACAATTTTTTCTGTTTTTGAAACGTTGAGACTTTCCCAGATTTTTTTTATGTATTGAGACATCAACTGACAATTGTAATATGAGATTTTTGTTGATTTTTATATTTAATACATTTTTTTGAGTGTAATAGTCGTAAACTATTTGACACTTCCTAAAATATTTTGAGACCTTCTGAAACATCACAATCGTGGGTGACAATTTTAACTTTTTGGCTCTGAATTATTGTTTGTTGACGCTTTTGAGACGATTGAAATTTTTTACAAAATTGATTGATTGATTGCTTTCAAAAATTGAGTCCCCCAAATTTTCTCATCTTTTTTCGTTGTAAATACGTAAATCGTGAGCAAACGCGTCAAATTACAACGATTTTAATGCGAGAAAAGCATACAATGGAAGCAATTTTTTCCAATTTTAAGCATTACCATGTAAAAGTAATTACTTTAGAGGTCAATTGTCCAAGCAAAGGTCAGCCGACCCGCCATCCCAATTTTCGACCACATAAGGCGAATTCCGACCGGAAGCCCCTTGCTTTTATTTTTTCACACCACATGCCACAAAAATTGGGGTGTTATTGTCGTCAGATTAGTTACACTAAACGCGAAATTGCCCGTTATCATTATCATGACATTCCCCTCGATTAATAATAATTATATTTTCCCGATGCACTTCACATAATAAATTAAAAGAATCTCATCGCACCGAAGCACCCGTGGACTTTTGCGGCCACGAAAAAACTCATTTTTAAGGCGAGAAGAAGATTTATGAGTTTTTTAACGTCGGCATGTGTTTTATCTACAGGTGGTCTTTATTTCCATTGTTGTCATTATTAAGGCCGTTTCACCTAATTTGGGGAAAAAATAATGAGATTTTTTTGGTGGAGGCGGGTGCTAGATTTGGTGATTTTTCTTTGTCGCGGTAATTTTAATGGGAACGGGGAAAATGTGCAAGTTTCGGGTTGTTTTCATATCGATCATAAGAATCGATTTGTCCACCTGTAAGAAAACAATGCGGCTAAATTTAGATTCTTGTATGAAAGCGTTGTTGAGAAATTATAAGGTCTGTTGAATTGAAAGGTTTCGTGTTTACGAGGATATAATGTCGTTACAGTAAAATTGACGCTTTGTCACTGCTGTAAATTATGATTTTAGATCACCGTTTTTAATCAGAAAAGGAGTGGCAGCTCAATACAATTTCATTCCTTTTCCAAATATTTTCTCAAATTAACTCTTTCAACCTCTAAAATCAAAATTTCGCAATTCTAAAAACAGCCAAATTTTTTTGTAAACAAAAGAATTTTTTGGAAAATAAAAAAATGGTTATTATTACTTAAATTCTATATGTCTTACTTCTGGAAAATAAAAAAAATGATTTTTTTCCAACATTCTTCTGGTTTTTGGTTATCACTATTATTACTATTATTTTTTTCAAATTCTATGTCTTAATTTTCGTAATCGTTAGGACGCTCTGAATTTTGCTTGTGAGTTGGTAACCGTGCCACTTATTCCTTTAATTTTTTTCCCAGATAAATCCACGGACAACGAAGGTGTGTCCGACTGCGACAGTGAGCCCGGGATCCCCTTAAAACGCAAACAGCGCCGCTCCCGCACCACCTTCACAGCCCACCAACTTGACGAGCTCGAAAAAGCGTTCGAACGCACCCAATACCCCGACATCTACACCAGAGAGGAACTCGCCCAAAGAACCAAACTAACAGAGGCCCGAATCCAGGTCTGGTTCAGTAACCGGCGGGCTCGTTTACGCAAACAGATTACTTCGGCCGCTACGCCACTGGTTCGCAGTTATGTTGCGGTATCGAACACCACTGATCGATACCCATCGTTGGGTCAATCAATGAACGAGGATGCGTTTAATTCCGTCGCGACGCCAGCGCCGGCATCGGGTACGTTTCTTCTTTCTCCGAAAGAAACAAGTCACTAATTGTTTGTTTGTTGTAGTAATGACAGAGCTGTATCCCAGTCCAGTGCCGGGGCACTCGACCCCCCCGAATTTGCCACTGGGGGCTCATAATATAGCCCACAATCCGTATCCGTCGCATTCGATTTACCCGTCGTCGAATCTTATGCAGATTTCTCAACCGATGGCGCCACCGACTACTCTCTCCAACATTCAGCCGGGCTCTCCTTTGAATAATATACAGAATTTGAGTCAGAGTGCGCTCAACAGTTATAACAAGGATAGTAACGATAACAACGTTTCGAGTGCTGTCACCAGTCAACATCAGGGTTATGGAAGCAACACTGTAACCATTCTTGGACCAAACAGTGGTAGGTCTTCCGCCTCTTGCCTAGCGGACTCACTCCTAAATTGTCTTTTTCTAGCTAATAGCAACAGCAACGAAACTCCTTGCGCCGATAACTCCTCTACCAACAACAACATTCAATGGGGGATGCCTCCCTCGCAGCTTGCCAGAAATCCGAGTCCTAGTAACCCTAGTTTGGGACAAATCGGACAACCTTTGAGTCAAAGTTTCAGTGCTTTTGGTCAAAACAGTATTGATAATTCAGGACTTCATTATTCAACTCATAATTCACCGAAGAGCTTCGGCCATCAGCCGTATTATGGCTGGTTTTGATGGTCTACCAAATGTACATATTTTAGTTTACCAGTGACTTTATACAGTGTATATCAAAATGTTTTGTTGCATGGTGTACTTTTATTTTTGTTTAGTTTGTGTATTGTGCACCGTTCTTGGAGGGCAGTCAAGAAATAGAACCAAATGGTTTTTTGATTAAATCAATTCACCTTACCCACCGTAAATTATTTAATTTTAAGTAATATATGGATTCTAGGTTTTAAGATATTTTTCATCGTATATTGCCTATGTTTGCATTTCTTTGTATTATACTGTGAATAAACGTAAAGCTCAAAGTTGGTTTTTCGTATACAGGGTCTTCGCAAAAGATTCCACGCAAACTAGTGGAAAACAAAAATGCTATTGGTTTGTTTTTGCTTTACAATAGTGAAATCTTTTAAAAGTTCTGTCACTTCTGACACACGTCAAAGCAATTATGACATTTGCACAATAAATTCTTATCGCCTTGTCACACTGTTCAAATTTACTTTATTTTCAGTATATTTTTTTTTTTGATATCTATTTTGTTTCTATTCTACAATTGTTTTTTTAGAAGTTGTTTCCAAACGTCAGCCCAATTAGTTATCTAAACTAAATTCTTAATTAATTATTTAAATTTTCGTCCATTTAAAAGTATTTATCCTAATAATGGTAAGAATATTGGAGATTATATTTCACTTTAGGGACTTGTGTTTTAGCAGCCAATGCCATAAATCTTGTTAGAAAATAAAATATTAATTGATTTCTCGGCTTCACATGAGCAAAGTAGATTTAGTGTGCCTCCATTTTATTGCTTTTGATTAAAAAAAAAAAAGATAGAGCAATAGAAAAAACGTGACTGAGTCAATTGGTAGTGCTACAATGCTTCTTCAAATATATATAAAAAAACGTATTTATAAATCAATAATTAAATGAGTTTATATTCCAGTGTTGGCGGATTCTGTAGTTGTAATTGAAACATTTCAATTTATTCGAGTTGTGTTTTAGCAATAACAATGGTCGATTCCTTGAAACAAGAGACATTTATTGTGCTGTCTTTTTATCGTAATGGAACATTCATTAACGGCGTATGATTTTACCACAGCTTGTAAAGACAAATGTATTGCACAATTCTCGGATACCCACATCGAAGATGCTTCATTAATAAATCACACTCAGAATGTAGTTAACAGATTAGTGCTAAAAAAAGTAAATTAACAGGAAGACGTCCTGTTTCAGAAGATTCTGTTAATTTTGGTGACACGTGGAACAGAACTCCACGAACCTCTTTGCCAAAATTCGAGCTACGAACTGGTGTGTCTTTAAGCACGTTATCAAATTGTCAAGATTATTGTATCTAATTTGAAAATAACCTCGACCATTACCGAGCTTGAATTTAACATTGTTTAGTGATGGAGCTTGGTTCCATTTATCTGGTTACGTTAATGCATAAAATTTTAGATTGTGGAGTAGCGAAAACCCACATGTATTTATACTCACAGAAATTAGGAGTATGGTACGCAATTTCACGTAGAAGAAGAAATTTTGGGCCCATTTATCCACTGAATTATGAAAAATTAGGCTACTTCCAACAGGATGGGGCAACTGCACAAAGTAGCTTTAGCCTTGGTTTAAATGATAATCGAGTTAAGAATCTTGGATGTAATGTGGGATCTCCACCTTGTTCTCCGGATCTTACACTTTGAGATTTTTTAATTTTCTAAAAGATGAAGTTTTCAAGCAACAATCTGTTAATTTAGAAGATCTGTAAAATGAAATTGCACGCTGTTGACGTACCTATTATTATCCAAAACACGTATATAGTTAACTGTGTCACGAAGAAAGGACCAACATTTTCTCAAGATACAATTAATGGGAAGAGGTACAGGGAACAAATTATAGAAGTTTTTATCAAGCAGTTGGACGATGAGGACAGCAGTTTGGCTATTTCTAACATGATGGAGCCACTGCCCATACCACAAGAACAAATATTGCATATTTGCAACAGTTTTGTGATGACCGTCTAATAAGTGAAAATTTTGAACCTCATTCCTTTAGATTTTAAAATATTTCAATAGTTAAAAGATAATGTCTACAAAATGTGGAAAAACTGATTGAAATTTCACATTACTGTGAAAATATTGGTAAAGTTGCAGAACATTTTTATAAAGAAGAAAAGAGGAATGGCCTTGTGTTTGCAGCAACATAGAGAGCTCAACATCTGTTGGAAACAGAATCAAGAATTTATTGGTTACAAAACTTCTAAACGTATTAAGACTTTCAAAAGGTCCACAAATTATAATTAAAAAAAAGATTGTAAGTGACAAGGATCGAAATATACATTGATTCTTATATCTCCAAAATTTCTTTATTGTATTCAAAATCTATTCCGACCGACTCCAACGTCTGCAAGGAAGAGCTTACATCCGGTGATGTTCAAAAAGCGTTGACAAAATCTTGCCAGTCACACAATCTTAAATCTTTTGAGAGCTGATTCCCTTCGACGCAACATCATTATTGAACTAAAAACGAAAATGAGTGTTTTCTTTCCATCTCCAAAAATACCAACCTTGACACCGAAGCACCAACTCAACATCCATTACCAGGAAAGAGTCTCTTTCCATCTAAGACGACGCGACAACGAAGCTTCCGAAAGTCTTTCGAACCTCTCCGGATGGAAGTTCTTCTTTACAGTCGCAGATTCCTCACGAAACGTCACAGAAAATTTCGTTTTTCCGTCACCTTAGTAACAAAACAAAAGTTTGTTCTCAAAAAATTGTAACGGTCAAGATGGATCTTACACAGATAACACATCGGTTTTATCACGATTGTAGGCTTCTACGAGACTACCAGTTCTGATGCACCGTACGACAATTTTTAGGTAAAGTCATCTAATCGTAACAAGAAAATGCATGTCGTGACGCCAAAATACAAGTACA
Organism: Cynaeus angustus; assembly: GCA_030157275.1. Classification (NCBI taxonomy): domain Eukaryota; kingdom Metazoa; phylum Arthropoda; class Insecta; order Coleoptera; family Tenebrionidae; genus Cynaeus; species Cynaeus angustus. Next base: position 14,868,426 of record CM058065.1, read on the forward strand.
TACATTATTCATCCTTTGAGTTCGTTTAACCGGGTGAAGTCAGTGGTTCTAGCCGTGTTGTGGTTTTTTTGATCTTTATGGACTTGTTTGTGGGGAGTTTTGTAGCAAAAGATTTGGTTTTCGATGAGCTTCCCATCTTCACGAGAATACATTTAACTATTGATCCATTCTTTGTCTGGATATTGTTTCAAGGTTCTTCACTGGGTACACCATCGAGAAGACAAGAACCATAGTCATGGAACATCCTCAAATTGTTCGCAAGTATGTTCGTTCCTACTTCGTTTGTGATTGTATACCGAGAGTTAGTTTCCTCTTCTTCAACCTCATTCCAAAGGAACGTAAAGCTGTGAAACTTGTTTTTTTTCAACTCCACCTAATACGATAAGTCGTATCAAAACAATCTTTGATGAAATTGAGAATTTCTTGGTCACTTTTAAAATGTACGATTCGGCTGTTATTCTTGTAAGACTTGGGATTACTTATTTTTTCATAATCTATATCTTGACCAATTTTAGTAACCTTTCGATGTGGTTTTCGAAAACAAATATCCCGACTCTGTTCTTCGGCGAAGGAAGGGTACAAAAAACTCGCTGTTTACATCAATTTGTGATAAACTTGTGCGCCGTTTTGTACCACTTTATGGGAGTCACAAGTCTGCAGATTCAAATCGTGCACTCTTTTCAACATTTCTACTTTACCATGGTCGTGATAATCGATATTTATATGAACATCTATTGCACGGCAAAGATCTTCGTCTTCTGCGGCGGAAAGAAACTTGCCGAAGTAAGATATGACGAACTGATCGAGCAAGCACAAATGTACTCAGTACAAAAAGCTTTCACCCCAATGCTAAAAAACGCCTTTTCGTCTACTACAACTGCAAGTTCAACAAGAACTACTTTAATGAAAAAATCTATCATGGGAACTTCTCTGAGCATCTACACATGGAAGTTCTTCTTTACAGCTGGCAGAACCTCATCGAACAAGTACAGATGTTCAAAGGACCTTCGAAATCTGCCGTCGGCACTATTCTAGCGATGTTACAACATGAAAGTTGCGTCCCAGGAGATTGTATAACACCTCGACATAGTGGAAGCTGTATTTATTTTATTTTCTTTGGAACTTGCGCTGTTAAGTTGCTGTTAGGACAATAAATTTAACACATAGAAGATGGGGATTATTTTGGACATACGTTACGAGTAGAAGCCACAGAGGCACAAATGTCTGGGTGTAATTTTGAATACACAGTTGAGGCTTTGGAAATGACGAGCATTTACAAGTTGGACAAATCTCAGCTTCTTTATTGTTGCAGAAAATTTCCAGAAATCGTTGCTAAATTGGAGATGATGGAGAAAGCACGACTCAGAAAGTATAACAAAATGATAGGAATTATAACTAATGCCGACGATCAAACGGACGATTTAATAATAGAGTTGAGAAAAGGGAGGATTTTGCAAAAGGGTCTAGAAAGAATAAACTTTATGGCACCTATTTGATTATGTCAATAAATTTCGTTTTTGTAAATTTTCTATTCTTCCTTTAAATTTTTATCATGCCTATTGAAAATTGTGAAATAAAGAAATGAGTTTGGAAAAACAGTAGCTTAGAATGTTACTGTTGGTTTTTTTTGTTCTTTACAACAAATTTTATCTAGAAAGAAAATTACAAAAACTTGATAGAGCTAAGAAATTAATTATGACAAAAAGTTTAAATTTTTTTTGAATGCAATTAGGAATCTGCTGAAAGTTACATTAGAATCTTAGACGTTTAACACATTTTGAAAATGGGAGTTTTGTTTTGAGTTTTGGAACTTTTTAAAACGCGGTAATTTTTTTCTAATTCTATTTGAATTTTTTTCACGAATTTTAGTAATTTTGAATAATACAAAAAATGATCAATAATCTTCTTTAAAGAATGATTTTCGATCAGATATGCAATGATGAAACCCGAAGATGAACGGTCAACGAAAAACTTAATTAATCAAAATGACCAAAGAAGTTCATTTATAGAAAAGCAGTTATTTACATTATCTTTTTTATTTATTGTCTTAAATTATTTGATTTGATGAACCGACTGGTATAGATTTTTTTTCAAAATTGGGAAACGTACATCGAATATGGATGAGGCTGCTTGACCTCGTTTTTTTCTGATATCTACTTCCTAAAATAGACAGTAATTACTCTCTGCGCATGGTGTTTTCATAAATTTATTTTTAGAGCAAAATAAGATCGGTTTATCCCATCTTCTAGTATTTTTATTTTTCCCACTGCTATTAGGATTTCGTCCCTCCTGTCTTGAATACTATCAGAAAACATTTTATTTTTAAGACGGTTGTTATAATATCGAGATTTGACTCTTTCCTTCACTTGCAGTTTGGTCAAAATCTCCGGAAAAACAGTGCAACAGTAATTGAGGTCTTTTTTACTCAATTTGTAAATTTCCGCCATCTCCAACGCCATAATAGAATAACTGATGCTTGGACGCTCGTCGCTTGTAAAACCGCTCTCAAAATAATCACCATCTTCTATATGTAACAGTTCGTCTCCAGAAACCGTTAACACTCCGCAAGTACCGTAGATAATGAAATAAATAGAACCTTTGTCTTCATCTGAGAACAAGATTTCGTCACCAGGGACGTAAATGTCTTCTTTTAGCAGCGTTAGCATGCAACCAATGGCTCATTGGGAAAGCCCTTGAAAAAGTTTCACTTTGTCGATAAGATGCTGGCAACTGTAAAGAAGAACTTTCATCTTCAGATGTTCAGATAGAGTTCTTAGAATTGAATTTTCTGAAAAAATTTTTTTGTTGTACTTGTAGGTGTAGTAGTTGGAAATGCGATTTTTCCAAGCTTGACTGAAATTTTTCTGCACCATGAAATCTTGAGCTTGCATGACGAGTTCTTCGTATCTTGTTTCAGAAATGTTAATTACAGTGAAACATTGTAGGGTTTTGGCGAGAGTGTAGAGATAGAAACACAGTCCTGCCACGCTCACGAATGAAAAAAACAAAAGCTCAACGTGGTCAAAACTTCTCATATCCGCGTTGACAACCCCAAAAAAGTGGAAACAGACAACAGTGAAATGAAGCAGGAATACGTGGTAAGATGCAATAAATCTATCTTTGTCTACATTCAAATTTGTTTTATGATGATTTTCGAATACATGCACAAATGATTGGTCATCGGGAATTTCGTACAAATTTCGGATCACTACAAAATGTCCACTGATGCAAGACAATACCAATAAAACAACGACGTAGATCAAACCAAGCAAGATAAGAAGACACGTAGCGTTTCGACAACGCAACCGAATTAGCAGTGTTTTTATTTGGAAGAAAATACACTTAAGACGCACCAATCGCAACTTGTGAAGCTGATAAAACCACATAAGAGTTCTTGGGTCCGTCGATGGTGTAAAATAAAAGAGCATGAACCCGAAGACTGCAACAAAGTCAAAAAAGAAGTACGAAAGTAATAGTGCTTCAGTGTAGATCGTCGTTCTAACATCACCGATTTCGTATTTGTGTACATACTTATATTCTGGTGTTTCAAGATGGCGTTTCTTCTCTTCAACGAATTCTTTGTAGCTTTAGAAAGCTACCTCTTTCTGTCAATCTGCTGACAGTTAGAAACAGCCTAATGCATTTAAAGAATCTTTGAAGACACGTGTCGTTGGGAACGTTAAGTTGTCCCTTAGCTCGTGACGAGGCAGCTCACAGGACGATGGATTATGTGAGGCAATTGTGCGTCAGAAGGGAATTTTAGTTCTAAACAAGGTTGCATTTTTGCCAAAACTTTTGACAAACAGAGTTTTTGTTTTTTTTTTCTTAGTGGGGTAATGAAAGTGCTGTGTGACGCACACGTAGTTGGAATAATAAACATGCCCAATTTTCTTGGTATTAAAGAAATTGAGGATTTTCAATTTTCAGGCGGAAAAATATTCGGTTACTCAGGAACATATATTTCTACAGCCCCAGATTCTAAAATTCTTACATTCCGAACGTGTTAATTTTTAGTTTTTCACTTAAAAAACTTATCTTTTTCTTAGTTTTTAGGCGTATCAAACTGTAAACTTCAACATTTTCAAATTTGAAATTTTCAGGTGTTTGAAGGTTTATCTTAGATTACCAAATTGTCAAATAATGTTATTTTGATTGATTTATTTTCTAATATTGTTAAATTTTTAGTTTTCTTAGATGCTTTTAGACTTTTTCTTTAAATTTTACATAAGCATTTAAATTTCAAAAATTTTGGAGATTCTTTGGCTTTTTTAATACGCAAACCTGTCCAGGAGGTCAAGGGCGACGATTACAAAAATTTAAGATTTTTAAAATGAGAAAATCTAGAAATTCTAAAGAACAACACAAGCAAAGAAACATGAAAACATTTAAAGAATTCGAAATTGGAAAAAGTGCAAAAGATTCGAAAGAAGTGGAAGAAATAAAAGAATTAAACAATTCGAGAAATCTCAATTATTTGAAGGAAGTCTAGAACACGAAGGATTCAAAAACTCTAAATAAAATTTAGAATCAATAGAAATTGAAATATTTTAAAGAAATCGAAGAACCAGATAGATTTGAAAAGACGGAAAAAACTGAAAATCCAAATTTTATAAATTAAAAAAATATATATATAACGGAACTGAAGCACTTCTAATTTAGCAAATTTTAAGTATCAAACCAACGGAATAAATACAAAGAATTTGAGAAATTTGAAATTACGAAAGACTTAAATTTGAGAAATATAAAGTAAATGAAGAAATGGAAAAATTATGAACAAACTAAAAGTTCGAAAAATTTACAGCATCTGAAAGAATCCAAACAGATTGTAAATATTAATACAGTAATCTCACTGTATTCTGAAGTTCTGAACTGTTCACCTGAAGAACTGAGAGCTGAATAAATTTAGTGACAATGAAACATATAGTCGTAAAAAATATAAGATACTAAACGAAACATATAAATAAAAACTCAAAATGTAAAAAACCGAGAGTCTCATAGTTTGTTAGTTTTTGAAGCTGAGATCTAAAGAACTTGAGGCTTTAGAAAGTGTCTTAGAGTCTAAGGATTTAGAAGCTGAAAGCCTGATAAAAATCGGAGAATTCAAGACCTAAATTATCTAGCACTAAGAAACGGAGGTTCTAGAAATTTAAGAATTTAAAAACCTTCAAACTTGAAAACTCTAAAAATTCAAAAATTCAAGTTTTAAAAACTTGCGAATCAAAAAACTTGAAAGACCAAGAAATTAACTGATTTAATATTGATAATTTTAGGGTTAGTGGTAAATGTATTTCGAACATCCTGTAAACGAACAGAAAATTTTTCTCCACTAGATTGGCTTATTTTTGGATCTGATTTTTAAATCGCAATAACGACACAAATCTTGTGATAAAAACATCGCTACACTGTCACATTTAACGTTCTTACGAAATTTTGACATACTTTAGTAAAATTAGCACTATAAATCATGTGCGTTCAAATTAAAAATAACATTTATCTAGCAAGTCGTGAAATCTTCTGTCAATTCTTAATCGTTTTAGTCTCAAACTGACAATACGCAAAAATCCACTTTCTCATGGCCACATCTTCATCTCACCAGTCAAACAAATCCACACGGAAAAAATCGAACTTTTTGAAACACTACTGCGAACTCCCCATCGCCAAAGAAAAAGTATATTCACCGTACACTAGCATTTTGAGTCGCTGGTGTGATGGCTTGACGAAGTACCGAACTGTCTACAAGAGTTCGGTATCAGCTGCCTGTTTTCGAAGTAATCATGCAATAGAGCAGGAAAAGAAACGTCACATTAACAACCCCAGAAACCAATGGACTATCCATCCCTTCAGTTCAATTGCATTATTAGAAAAAGCAGTGATGTTATTCGTTTGGTTTCTAACATTCCTGTTGGCACCTTTCATCGGTGCCTTTTACACCAAGGACCTTCTAGATTTAAAAAACTCTCTCACTGTAAAAGAAACTGTGTTGATAATCTCTCGCTTCATCGCTGGTTGTGATACTGTTCTGCGCTTCTTTCTGGGCTACCAAGTGACCAAAACGCGAGAAATCGTGCTAGATCGAAAGATCATCATGAAGCACTATCTGAAGACTTACTTCTTAACTGATTTCATTCCTTTAGTCTGTCTGCTTTTGGATACTGTGTTGGAGGATAGAATCTATAAACTGTTGACGTTTCAGTTCGTCTATGTGGCATTGCTGAGATTGGGCTCCTTCTTAACGAATCTCGCTTTCTTCATGAGGTTCTACCGGTTTCATCACGCAACTCGTACCAGTGTCATATTCCTGATTTCAGCTATCTTCTTGGTTCATTGGTGGACATGCATCTTGAAATTCATTGCAGTTTTGTTCGTAGAACTACATTTATCTCAAGCTAAAAACTCGTTGATGAACATGATCCACCATGACCTTCTTGCTGCTAACTTGAAGCTGGAAGCCCGCGATGGCTATGATCTTCTTGGAGAATACCACGAGTACTTCTCTTATTACGGAATCGTGGCATGTCACTTTTTCGGAACAGGAAGCACCAGATTCAAGACTTCTAGTTCTCTTGAATGGTTCACTCTGTCGCTGATTATGATCAACGGATTATTGTTCTACATATATGGACTCGCTAAAATCACAGAATTCTACAGTACGCTCAACGCCTCAGAGTCATCTTTCGAAACACTTATAATGCAAGTCGAAGGTTTCATGGTGATCAATCAGTACCCGAAGAAACTTCGTCGGAGAATTCTTAAATACTACAGCTACAAATACGACAACCGGTTTTTCAGCGAACATAAGATTATGAATGAACTGACGGAACACCTCCGGATGGAAGTTGTTCTTTACGGTAGTCAACATCTCGTAGAGACTTTACATACGCTGAAAGGCTTATCCAGACAACACGTGGGCGTTCTATTAAGACTCTTGAAACCAGAAATATATCTAACGAATGACATCGTTATGCAGTCTGACGATGAAAACAAAAATTGTTATATTATCTTGTATGGAACCTGTTCTATTGAGCTACTGAAGAATACTGAAATTTTACATGTAGAAGATGGGGATTCTTTTGGAAATGCTTGGACTTACGCTGCTGGTATGAATAATACTTCGTTTGTTTACCAAGTTGTGGCGTTAGAACCGTGTGAAATCTACACTCTAGAGATCGAAGATGCCAAGATGTGTATGAGGCAGCATCCAGAGTTGGCACATAAAATGAAGGTAGTTGCTGTTGCTAGAGACAGGCAGTTTGAAGAAACATATACTTACGTTTTAGAAAGGAATCGGAGACTTGAAGCAATATCCATTTTGCAAGAGTTAGAAAACAAACGAATATTGTACCATGAAAGGCATAGAATGCCGCCCCCAACCATTGATTATTACACACCTTCTTCACATTAAAGTTTTTCAAACAAAATGAGTTTTAGTAAACTTTTTTGTTGTACAATTTTAGCATCTTTAGATTTCAATAATTCTATATTTCTGACTCTTTATTATTTTTCTTACTCTTGATCTAGTGTGAGTTTAATCGTTTCTTTCCGTTTTTTAAAATTCTAGCTTCTCTCTTGTTACTCCCTATTTTTTTTTTTCAATATTTTCTTTTCTCTACATCACATAGACATGTTGATCTTGTTGAGAAGTGAAGCCCCTCAAGCCTGCCCATCCAAATCGAGGAAACCCAACCACCTCCACGTCTCCAAAAATTAGCGGAAAAGGTCTCTTCTTCGTCTCTCTCACGCATTCACACTATGCCATTCACTCAATTTCTCACCTCCTTCTTGGTGTCTTCACTGAAGGACGTCCAGCTCGTCCTCCATGGTGATTTCTTCTGCCCACCTGTTGAAGTTCTCCACCTCTTCTTTCTTGGTCTCCTTGGTTACCTGAAATGGAAAGACCCCTCCGACGTCCTTCTCCTTCGTTCTGACGCGTTCCCTTGCTTATCTCCGTTCTTCTTCTTAGCACACCTCCATTTTGTGCTCGGCTGTTTCTTGTAATCCCTCTCTGCACTCGCCGGTGCCTGCTTTGAGATTGAATCTTCGGAAATTTCCCCTGAAAGGGCCGTGCCCCGTTAAGAAGCACACCGCTCGATGTCTCCAAGCTTTTAGACCAACGTCGACCGTCGAAATAAGCTTAAGGTCCATCTCCCCTTGTCCATCCTCACACTCCAAGCGCTCCTATTTCTGATCGCTTTCATGATGCTGTCCGCCGTACCCCCGTTACGGTTGCACAGCATGTCGAGTAGTCGCCAGGTTGACCGACTAAGTTCTAATCGAGAGAAAAATAAATTCTACTTGAAAAAATACTAATTGTACGGACTTCAAATTTTCCAGTATAACAATAATTAGAACATTTAAGATGTTCTCAAACAGTGAATACTCAACTCTTAATTTTAGTATCATACAGTCAATTTTAATTTTTCATATACAGGGCTAGTCACGTAAGGGGTATTTCTGAATTTATTATGTACGCAACCCACATTACAAATAACCCTGACCACTTGCTACCATATTAAAAGTGATTTAATTTACTAATCAAAGTAGGTATAAAAAGCAGCTGAGAACGTCAAAATGACAGATGATTAATTTATTTTTAATTTTATCAACCACAACAATATAACAAATAAACTAACGCAACAAATGTTCAAAGTGTGCTCCATTATCTTCAAGACATGCTTCAAGTCTATTTGGAAATGATCGTCGCACATGTCTTGATGTCTTGTGCTTTTTCAAAAAACTCGTATGACAAGACAATTAAATAGACATAGCACTCGTGGATACAAAATTTTATTTTTTTTTAGTGAGGAAGCTAATCGTCGTCGCAAATTGTATTGCTGGTTGCGGTAATAAAAAAACAGAAATATCCCTTACGTGACTAGACCTGTATTTTGATGTTTAAGTTTTAAAATATTTTTTAATTATGCAATATTTACCTTTTTTACGCCAACACTATTTTGGTTTTCCATTCTTTTATGAAATAAAGCTGTGGAAAAATAAGAAATAGCCAAAAAAAGAAACAATGGTGTACAACAAACAAACCATTAAAGAGAATCAAATGCAGAATTTAGATTGAAGAAGACTAACAAACAAAAGTATAAAGTAAAACGTAAAAAAGTATATAACAAAGATATGATAAAATTGAGTGCACAACAACATAGACAGAATTCAGGAAGAAATCAAAAGCGTAAGAAAATCAAGCCAAAACACACTTAAAAAATATTAAAGGTAAACTTAGATTCCTGTCTTAATATAAGTTTTATAAAACTAATAACTTAATGTATCGAGCGATCAAATTAATTTATAATCGAGTCATACTTGAAACCGAAAACGTATGTTCATATTTGATTAACATTTATAAATATCAATTAAAAAACATGATTCACTGTGAAAAATACGTGAATTTGCAAAAAAAGTACATTAATTTTATTTGATTGTTACAATAAATACTTCATTTTGTTGTAAGCACCAACGCTGTCTTTGTCTATTTCCACAATGACAGGTCGCAACATTACGTATCAATGGAAAAAGACATACGTTTTCGGTTTCAAGAATGACTCGATTACAAATTATCTTGATCGTTGGACATGTGCTCTGATTTATGTGCTCTGACATTCTGCCATTTTCAAACAATTTGTTTATATAACCAACAATAGATCCATAACAGTTGATTCTACAATCGTTTGTTTTTCGGACGACATTAAAAAAATGAGTATTAAAGTTTTGTAATTTTAGGTGTATTGTAGAGTGAAATATCTCTATCCCGCTGAGGCATTGAAACTTACCATTACATCCTAGAGAGGGTGAGACTATTGACAACTACTTATTTGTTTGACAACTGCGCACTTGTGTCAACTTGGCAACAGTTAGAAGACCGCTGATTTCTAAATAACCTCACTTAAAGTGTAAACTTACCTTTAGCTAATAACATTTCGGCTCACACCAGTTGCATTCTAATTTTCTTTCACTTGGCACTGAGAAAGTGTTAAACACTACACGAATGCTGTCCAGTCTTATAAATGAATGGAAACACACGAAAAAAGTAAAAATTGTATTGGAAAAACTGGAAATTACCGCGGTTTGAAACGTGACGTAACGTACCGACTGAGTCAGCTTCGAACGTTTTCGGATCAGATCGCGATATACGAAATTTGACAGATGACCAAAATTTCAAAAAAAAAAAACAGTAAAATTTTGTAAAGAAAACTGTTAACCTGGCTGTGTAACTCAGACGATACATATACCACATGGAAAAACTTTTAATAAAATTATGTTTACCAATTACCTTCCTTGGTGACTTTTTTCCTTCTGTTGGTGATAGACCTAATATTACCTCCGTAACTACCCGAGACTGTCCGAAGTGATTTTTGCTTATTTTGTTGACAAAATACAACCTAAAGGTGGTTTTAGATGTGAAATTTAACTATAGGTGAGTTCACACAAATTTTGTGGTTATATTTGATAGTAAAATTAGATTAAATATACAAAATTGATATGGCTTTATTGCTTTTGAAGATTTTTCATTCTTTTGTTTTTGCTTGTGTAATTATCAAATGTCTGTTGCCTGTAAAATGTAAAAGGAAGTTAAAATTCTTCCTTTAAAAAAAAAACAAAAAAAAAAGTTGTTATAGGTAAAATGGTTACCTACAAAAAAAAAACAAAACAAATTACATGGTAAAATTTATTATTATTATAATTATTTATCACATCAAATTTGATTTTCTACAATATAGTGAATAAATGTCTATCACAGGAATGCCATTTTAGCCCCCTTTCCCCAAAAATCCCCACCTTCCAGTCGGGACATTTCAGAACAGCAGACCCAAAATGCCACAACAAAATATAACTTCATCTATAACAAGTCATATATAAAACCACAAACAATAAAAACGTGTAGAAAAAAGTCACGAATGAAAACATCAGTCTAGACTAAGGCTTAGAAAAATCGCTCGAAAAAAACGTCTGGAGTTTGTGCTTTCAGTTTCGAGTTTGGTCAAGCTAGTGGATTTTAGTTCTAAAAAAATTACAGGTTAAGGGTGCACAACAATTGCTGTCCTGTTGTGTTGATAAGCTTATTAATTTGATTAGCGTGCATTGTTTCTTTGCATATAATCACAAAAGGTTCGTAATTCTGAATCTCGTTCAAAATATCCAACTCGTTTTCCATGTAGCCAAGATCAGGGTTGCCAACATAAGACATCTCAGAAGTTCTGTTGTCAGGTTCTTGGATAGAGGAAGTGCTGAAGCGTTGAGGAAAAACTTGAATCAGCTGATCAAGAGTCATAGATGTCGCCACGTGCGTTAGTATATCTAAAAAGGAAAAGTATATACAAGGCGATGATACGAATACAATCTACCTTTCAGAAGCTTCTTGTGGAAGAAACAAACCCGCTTAAGCACCTCATTCTGACTTAACCTAAGTATCCTCCTTTGCACGGTCGCGATCAGAAACTTCCATTCGTCCGTCCTTGTAAAGCGGTCTTTCCCAAACTGGAGCAGACACTGAGGACACGCATCAATCAACAATTGCACGGCATCATTCGTGCTCAAAACAATAGACTGTAGACTTAACCCCCCTCTCAAATTTTCATTGAGAGACAAAAACGCGTTCACCTCCCCGATAACCTGTTTGGAGACGATCTGACTAGATAAGATCGCCTGTAGCTTTTTCAATACAAAATCTGCCTCTTCGTTCGTTCGGCACGACTCTTTCGCCGTGTAATTTTCCAAGCACGCTTCGTACAATTTTGAGGTTATCTCGATCTGGAAAGGGGGCATCTTATCTAAGTAGTCAAACCGAAAGCTAGCAAAGAGATACGTTTCGTGGACTTTCTTATCAGAACGATCATCGAAATACGGCTTGGGTTTGTCGTCATTCTCGCCCAAGATCTCTCGTTCTAACTTACTAAAACTATAATACACGTGTTTGAATTTAGTCTGCGGTCCGCATCACTCACCTTGACGTCATTTCGTCTTTCTTCCCGTCTTTTAGTTGCAGGATCTGCAACTGTGATAAGTACGATCGTACGAGCAGTTTCATGGCCTCGTTGGCACCTCTTTCGTATATTATTTTCGAAATGTCAGAGTCCCCCATTTTAACAAAGTATTCCTTAAAGTACAATTCTAGTGTTTTTTGGAGGACGAGACTGGCAGCATTGCTGTCGCTTCCGATGCTTGACGGTAAATACTCGAGGAAGACCTACGAAACTATTTAAAAACACACTATAACAGGGTGTCCTCACCTTGATCAATTTATTCAGATTGATGACTTTTTTCTCCATGATCAGATGCACCAAACTCTCTGAGAGTATCTCAGGAGCTGCGGTGATCAAAATCACTGCGAACTCTGAGAAAGTAGTCACTATCTTTGTCTTATTTTGGTAGTTTTGTGTGGTGTCAAAAAGGAGCTCCCAGTTGTCTTGCAACGCTGTCAAAAGCGTGTTTGGGGCTATTTCTGACAGACACTCTTGCGCCTTTTTGACGTTACATTTCTGTGTATACAGAATCGCTAGAGCTAAGTGGTGTTCCGGAAGTCGTGAGATATCTCTAAAATGTTAAAGTGAAGATATGATCATATTATATACAGAGTGACCCAGAGATGCGTAATCGGTCCACAGCTTTTTTGCGATTCAATATCGCAATTGAATTATAAACCGATTACGCATCTTGTATTTTTCATCTCTACCAACCTGGACAGCTTCTCAGTTAAGATGTGAATGAGCCGGTCTGTGGAATAATCTCTCAAAATGCTACTCTTGAGGATCAGCGTCGACAAGTCATCAAAATCATGCATCTCCAACAACTCCAAGAAAGTCTCAGCGAAACTCTGTTTTGAACCACCGCTGAAGAACTTATCAGCTTCCCAACTATGCTTAACATCCAATAAAATCGTCTTCAGGTAATGCATCAACCCCTTCGTCGCCTGCTGAAAGAAGTTAAAACCACGAAGAATCTTCTTTTTCACTTACGTAATTATTAGACTGCTCTTGTATTTTCTTCACTCGCCTCAACACCTCAGAAGGTGTGACCCTCGCCATCTTGTAATAGGGAATCGCTAGGTAATACTCATCACCGGACCTGCAACAACCAATCAGAGTGTGTTTCCCACTATTACCCACCTACATGACGTAATGATCAGCCAATAGTGCGCACGACGTCCTATAAGTGTCTATAACGTCATCTTTGTTGTTCTTAATCGCAAATATAAGTTTCACATTCTCATCGACCGCGCCCCATCGCTTCAAAACGAGTGCCAGTCGTAGAATCACGTGAGCTTCGCTCATCAAATGACAGTACGTTTGGCTCGATGTGAATCTATGAACGTTTGCTAGGATAGAAATGTCGTTGAATATAGTTTTTGGGGTTGGTAGCTCTAAGTTGTACAAAGTCCAATAGGAAGCCGTGGAGCTGCTATTCGAGCTGACAGAATGAGTAGGGGAGCTGTCAGAATTCGCAAACAGTACTAAATTGTGCTCGGACAGAAGTATTTGTTCGACTCCAAGAAACGGTCGTAATCCAACTAAACAAATCGAGTCGTTAATAGAAGGACAAGCCAAATTCACATCATCGACTATTTCAAAACTCCTGAAGAGTTTATGTCCGAAACGTAACGTATAAGATTCAAGGCCGGTTTCAGTCAAAGCATGCAAGAAGTAGTCTTCCATCACCAGTTGATGAACGGGAGCAGTGAAAGGATACACAGCAATACAATGATCACTTTCCACTGTCTCAGCCTCGCTAAAATAATGTAAGTAACCTTCTTGTTGCGTGGCAACCATACACACTACGCTATTTAAGCACTTTCGGTAGTCACTTTGGAGCAAGCGACCATCACCATCTTTGCTTTTATTTAGATTTTCGTCGATGTATAGCGGTTTCAAGATCATGCATTTAAACTCTTCGGTGATTTGTCTTTGGGCGCTTTCTACCAGAATTGGGACCAGTTTTAGTTGGATTAGGTTTTTTACTTCGTAGTCGAAAATTTTCACGTCTGTGCGTAAGTTAGAATGGACTTTTGCTGTCATTTCTTTGTCGGTGAATGTGAAAGGGCTGTGTTTATGGACAATGCTGTTGTCACGGGAGATTGATGGGAGGTGAACGGTTAGTTTGTATCTTCCCAAGCCGAACATCTCGTCGCGAACTATTTTTTTGTAATCTAGAGGGGCATCTTGAGAGTCTGGAACAAAGCGAAAGAGTGAAGATCTTAGTTTTTTAGATTTTAGGAACATATACAGAAAAAAGGAAGTACCAATTTCCAAAATTCACTTTTCAGTTAGCTGGGATAGAACAGTAGAACAAGTAAACAAAAAAAAAACTAATCTAAATGGGTCTATTCTGGTTTAAATTACGAAAAACTGAACTAAATTCGTATGAACCGAACTAGGTACAATGTGTTTATTCTAATTTGTGATCAAGTCAGCTTTAAGATTCTGTTTGAAGTCATGTCTGAGACGTTATGTTATGGTTATTAAGACATGTCGCACATATCGCACATAACCTCAAATTTTGATTTCCCTTAACATTGAAGACCGTTGATCTCCTGCGTCATTTGGGAACTTGTGAAATTCTTCAATGTTTTATGTCCACCGATTTTCTTCTCAAGTGTAACACCTTACTACATAATTAAACTGCTAACGAAGTTGTAAAGACCGATTAGAAATAAGAATGTTTACAAGGTGTTCCCTAGAATCTAAAAATTCGCACTTTGCAGATTCTAACCTTAAAATTACACGAAATATCAAGAAACGAATTGCTTTTTTAGGAAAAGACATACGTTCATTTCGGTCAAAGCTGGCTAGAGCACAAATTAAAATGAACACATGTTATACTGCATTGGACTTAATTAGAACGAAAGCCTAAATGAATTGGATTATTGTACAGTGACGGCCAAAATAAAGTAGTACAAGTCTTGGAAAGCATTTTTCGAAAATTTAGTTGTGTAAAGCGGGTGAACGAAGTAGGCATGATAATTTTTACTGTAGGCCTATCGATGACATTAATAAAACAAATGAAAAAATTGACATTCTTTACATATGCAAAATGCACCAAAGTCAATCGGTTAATGTTTTTTGTATTAAAGTACCATATGTCATGATTTAACGGACAGCAATAACTATATTAATTTATTTATCCAGATGGTGTAAAATAAAATGAAATAACACCATTTCGGCATCATGAGATTTTCAAATGAGTAGGTACACGTGACCTCGAGTTTCTTCAATTTCAATTAGCTACTTATTGTCAATACTAGCTGTCATTAAAAAAAAATAAAACAAATGAACTGGCTTTGGTAGGCACAGATGACTTATTAGTAGTTCAATGTATAAATTTTCGACCCATATTACAATGACAAAATCAAACTGTACCACCTTATTTTAGCCGTCACTGTATATTAAAATACTCTAAAAATAATTTGAGAATTATAAAAAGTATAGAAAATTTAGAGAATTTAGAAAAAGCGTAGTCGAATGAATCCAAAGCATCTGAAAGATCCATAGAATTCAAAGAATATCAAAAAAAATCGGTCAAGAATTTCCAAAATGTAGGAATCTAATTGTTCTAACCAAACTATATAACAACTCTAAAAAATATCAACAAACTAAATGGTTCAAAAATTTGAGTAAATGAGTAAAAAAAATGAGAATTCAGAAATTATTGGAAATTTCGGCAGGATTTTTCCCTGTCAGAAGAATTTAATGATGACAAAGAGTTTAAAAAGATTTCTAGAAATTGTCGAATTTCTAGAGTCCAAAGCATCTAAATCGAAAAAATTCTAAGAATATAAAGAATGCAAAACCAAATGTAGAGAATCTAGAAATATAAAAAAAATTACAAATGTTATAAAAAATATAGAGGAAGCAAAGAATACATTACACACAAACAAATTAAGATTTCTAAATTCTAGAAAATCTAACGAGTAAAAAAATTTTGCAAAATGGAAAGAACCAAATATTGACATAAACTTATTTTTTATAGAAAAATAAAAGATCCAAAGAAGTATAGAAAAGTAAAATTGGTATCTCAGAAAAATCGAAGAATCTAAAAGTTCCATGATGAATTTGAAAGATAAAGAACCAAATAATATCAAAAATCTAAAGGATCTAAAATCTGGAAAATTTTAAATATTGAACGAACATAAAATTCAAAGGATTTCAAACATGCGAAAAATCTAAGATATCTACACAAT
Source organism: Cynaeus angustus (assembly GCA_030157275.1). Classification (NCBI taxonomy): domain Eukaryota; kingdom Metazoa; phylum Arthropoda; class Insecta; order Coleoptera; family Tenebrionidae; genus Cynaeus; species Cynaeus angustus. The sequence continues at coordinate 14,884,606 of CM058065.1, forward strand.
CTAGAAAATGTGTAGAATTCAAATATAAAGCAAAGAAAGAATAAAAAAATATCTATATAAACAAACCTGAGAAAAAAAAAATAGAACATGTATGTTAAGAATGTAAAAAGTTCCAAGACAATCTAAAAAAAAGTTGTAAATTCGGAGAAATTCAAACTTTAATTCATAATACAGAGTGATAAAAAAACAAATCAAGAATGCTTGTTTTGTTTTATCAAAACGTAGGTGTTTTCTTGTTGCGTCTACATTTGTTGTATTTAACAGACAGAACTCCAATAAATCATCTTGGAAAAGGCTTCCTCATCATCCCTTACGTCCTCCTTTTCCACCAGTTGTTCCAACAATAATCAGTAATATCCGAAAGTAAATTTGTTGAAACAGTTGAATTAATCTTAACCTATTTTTGAGGTTAGGGTTATGTCACAACTATGTGACAGTGGCGTTGCTCGTGCTCGCCAATTAAAATTAAAATTTGTTTTTATTTTTAATATTTGCCATTCAAACAATAACTTTAACATTCGAAATTCACCCAGTACAATTTCTTCCTCAACAGTGTTTGAGACCACGAGTTGTCGGCGCCCATGAATTTGAAGCGTTTGTTTAAAGAAATTGCAGTGCGACGTGCCCGAAAATTTTTGAACACTATAAATGCATAGAATTGAATTATAGAAAACCCCATAAATTAAAAAAATCTAAAGAATTCGAAATCCAATAGCTTCCTTAAGATTAGAATCATCTAGAGAATTATACAAGATGCAGGGTTGTAACGAGAAACAGGAAAAATAAAAAGAATCCGAATAACGATTACCCAAACACTTCAAAACAAATCTAATCCAAAGGATTTTGTTGCATTTTTCATGTAAATTTGTGCGCACTCGTATTGATTATTGCCCATTAATAGAAAGTTTAGGAAATTTGAAAGATCCAACAAACTTGGAACAACAATTGGAAGACTTAAAAATTCAAAACCTTAAAAATATGCAAGGAGAGTTAATGTAAACAAATCAAAAAAAAAAAAAAACAGAGCATCTAAAGAATCTGGAAATTTTATTTGATATTTGTTGCTGTTGCATATTTTGATATAATTTGGAGCATACTTCTACTGATTTCTTTTGAGCTGTTAGTAACAATGTTTAGAAGTTTTTATTTTTCCACAGAAACCAGAACACCTGTAGAAGATTCAAGAAAAAAATAAAACAATAAAAGACTTATATGGCTCAATCCACAAATAACCTAAAAGTTCAAGGAGGAAAAAATCTAGAATGTCAAAATAGAAGTTTCAAAATATACAATATCTAGAGATTATCAAGAATCTAAAAGATCTAGAGAACCTAGAAACTTCTAAATCCAAAAAACATAAAAATTCTCAAATCTAAAGGATGTAGACTCTAAATTGTAGACCTAGAGAAATTGGAAACTCAAAAAATAAAAATTCCTTAAAGTCTCCATATTCTCTAGATCTATTGGAATACTCAAACCGTATTCAGGATTTCCGTTAATGTTTGGTTAAACCTGCATATTTTGCAATATCAAAATAATATCATATTTTCGTAAATGTTGCATGTTTTTCGCCCCTTCTAGATCAGTTGAAAGTTCGAAAGTAGAAAGGCCAACCAGTGCAGAGAATCTAAACAATTCAAGTTGAAAAATCTAAAGAATTCAACATACTTGAAATTCTGCACCTATTTTGTTAAACTGTGGCCTTATTTCGTTAATTTTTCACTCTTCAATGTTTATATTGACTAAATATTATGCCTGGATTGCATTAAATAAGCTAAACTATTCTAAGAGTCAAAACTCCTCATTTTTTCAATTAAAACAGATAAAATATACTTTGACTAGATCAGATTAAATAGGGTCAAGTAGGGAATTAGAATAAGTCATTAACTTATTTTCTAAATTTAAATTAGACTTAACTAGACTAAATCAGACTAAATTAAGCCAAGTCAGATTAACTCTAAATTGTAATTGAAGTCAATGAAATTGAAAGGAGCAAAAAATGAAACTTTCAGTCTTCAAAACATGAAATATTACGAGAAATTAATTCAAAAAACTACTTACATCCAAAATTGAAATCATGTTCCCCAGTCTGGCCCCCTTCATTGCTCTCACTTCTATGCAACAATTTAAACAAATGCATGCTGTCTCTATTCATACATGCTATATAATTCTCACAAACAGCCATCTTCATTGGATGAAAACTCAATTCCACGCTAAATCCCATCTCTTCAAAATCAATAAACCTCATCTTTGATATATCATGAGTTTTTACATGAAACTTGTAGATACTGATCAATTTCCCAGACAGTATAAAGAGATTTCCAGAGACTTGACAACATTCTATATTATTGGGATTTCTTTTTACTGGAATTTCAATCATTTCTAAACTCCCCAACTCTGATTGGTTTGTCGTGGGCGTGACTCTCCCAGCAATGCGTGCTCTCATGGGTTGTACCATCCCACATTCAGAAGACCCCAAACTCACACCGCTGCTCGTCATTTTTGACTGTTGCATTGCTGCAACACTGTCCCAGTTGATGTAAACCCTCACAAAATTCGTATCTTTGTTCTGTCTATTAAACTTAGTCTCAAGAGTGGCAACAAAATCACCTAAAAACGTAAATTACCACATGATAACTTCAGCAACATACCCACCATTGCGACAGTGCACAATCTGTATAACTTCATCCACTGAAGGGAAACTGAACAGCACATCAGACTCATTTTTCAAGTCTCTGACTTCAATGCAATTGTTGGTTAGAGCTAGAAGCAATTTATCAGGAGGAGCAACAGTGGCTGCAGTGGGTTGCTCCACAGTTTGGATGTTCTGACTAGAAAAATGGTGCACGGAAATCACACGTACCATCGCTGAAAAATGGGTATTAAATGGGTGCAGCTCAACATCTACATTGATTTTAGGGTGTGCTTTATTTATTTTCGGGTTGTTTGTTAGAATTTACGAGCAGGACAGTCCCATGTAAATTATTGATTAACCTGTTAACCTAATTCTTTGAGCCGGTGACAGGCACGAACTGAAAAACGAAAATGTCAGCGAAAACTCACCGTAATTGTGGAAAAAAGATACGTAGTTAGTAGGTGAGAAAGTTCCGAGGGTTTTTTTGTTAAATTACGTGATTTAAATCATTTCACATCGTATTTTTGTTGATTATTTTGACATTTAGTTGACATTTGTTAGTAGCTCCCTCTAGTGGTGGTTGCTGTAAATATCGATTACAGAGATCTGTCATGAATTAATAATTTAATTTTTTTAATTGTAAGTATAATAATTAAATGTCCGGTAAATAAATCATTTTGCGATTGTCTAGCTAATGTCAAAACATATTTTTTTACAACAGCATTTTCAGCTACCAAAAATATGTAAAAATATACATGGTGTTTTAGTAAAAGTGGATCTGAAAAAATAAAGAAATGAAGGGAATCAAAGGAATTCAAAGATTTCAAGAATTCCGAAAACTAAACTGAAGAATCTGAAAAATTTTAAAGTCTGAGGGCTTTGAAAAAACCAAAGGATTTGAAGCATCTGGAGCATTTCAAAAAATTAAGATCATTCAACGAATTGAAGAAATCTTAAAAAACTCGAGGAAGCACAAAAAAAGGAAGCATCTGAGTAATTCAAAGGAGCTATGAGAATCAAAAGAGAATTCGAAGAATTAATACGAAGGATAAATTTTAAACTAAAAAATTCAAAAAATAATCTAAGGAATCGAAGAAATAAAAAAAGTAAGAAATTTTAACGATCTGAACGAATTCAAAACATTAAAAAAAAATAGCAAAATTCAAAAAATTTCGAAAAACTGAAAGAATCTTATCCATCCAACAAATTATGGAAATGTAAAGAATTCGAGAAACCAAAATTGAAATACCTGGAAAATTTAAAGGAGCTCTTGAACTCCAAAAAAAACCGAAGGATCTGAATAATTCAAATAATTTAAAGAATTTGAAAGAATCCAGGAAACCAAACGATTTTAAAGAAAGAAAAGATCTTAAAAAATCCGAGGAAGAGAGCCAAAAGAGGTCCAAAGAGTTCAAGGAATCTAAAAAGTGCAAAGGATCTGGAAGAACTGAAAAAGTCTAAAGCATAAAATTAATGTAAAAAGCGAAAAGTTACGGAAAATCGAATGATAAAAAAACTGAGAAAGAAGCTGAAAAAATGCAAAGGACTCAACGATCTAAAATCTAGAAGAATTTAGAGGATTCAAAAAACATTTAAACTTCTACGAATAGTTCTCTTCATAAAGAGAAAGTGAGAAATATAAAATGACGAATAGGTTCCTTCATAAAGAGGAAGTGAGAAATGTAAAATGCTGGAAAAGGCTAGGATAGAATCAAACTTTGAAAGAGATTTTTAAATTCGGATGATTTTGGGAATTTAACAGAATCTCAAAAATTTAATGAATCAGAGGAAATGCAAGAATTTGAAATTTGTGAGAAATCTTAAAAGCTAAGAGTCTAGAACTAATGAAATCTTAAGGATTAATTTAGTCTAAAGAATCTAAATAGTCTGATGAATTAAAGAAACTAAAGAAATCAAGAAATCAAAAAAATGTAAGACTTCGAGTTAATATGTAAGATCAATAATAAACTAAAGGCTCTAGAAAATGTAATGAGTTTTCCATTAGCATTATTATTATTATTATTATTATTATTATTATTATTATTATTATTATTATTATTATTACTACTATTATTATTATTATTATTATTATTATTATTATTATTATTATTATTATTATTATTATTATTATTATTATTATTATTATTATTATTATTATTATTATTATTATTATTATTATTATTAATCATTATTAAACCATTAAAAAATAAACAAAAAAACTCCGAAATGATCTCGGTTTCTTAGGTTTTTTGCTTATTTACTTTTTTAATTTATTAGTTTTTCGTTTTTCATTTAATTAGTTTATCAGTTACTTACTTTTTTACATTTTCTGTTTGTTAGTTTCTATGTTTTTTCCTTCTGCTTTTACAAATTCTTTTTTCCCACTTTTCTATTTAACTTCGAAATATTTTAACTTTTTTGCGTCATTTGATGATTTAGTTTATTGTTTTTGCATTTTTTATTTCTTGGCTCTTCATTTCTTGGTTATCTTCTCAGCTTTTAATTTTTGTTATTTGTGTTTTAATTATTTGAATATTTTATTTTATATTCTTTTGATCGATTACATTGTTTTAGATTCTTTAAATTTTTGAATTGTTTTGCTTCTTTTTTTTGTATTACAACTTTGCCATTTTTACTTCTTCCTCTGCTGCTGCCACTTCACTATTTTTAGTTTAGATGTTTTTATTATTTTAATGCGTTCCATATTTTTTAGTTTTACATTTTTTAGAGTTGTTTTTAAATTTTGACATTTTTTTTTCAAATTTTTGGAAAAGTGTTCTGGATTTTTAGATCTTGGATCATCTACTATGCCTGTACCTCCTGGACGTCTTCAAATCTTTGAATACTTTAGACTCATTGAGTTCTTTGCGTTTTCTATATTTTTTAAATTTTCTTACTTTCTCATGCTATTTAGATTTTCACATTTTTTAAAATGTCTTTCACACTTTTTTATTGTTTTTTAAATTCTTAGTTGCATTACAATTCCTTGTCATTAACTTTTAACTTACTTTCTTTAGCTCTGACGTCGTTATTTTCCCGTTTTCTTGCGTTTTTGTTTTTTTGGCTCTGCATAGTTTTTAAAATTTCGTCGTAAAGCTTTTGGTTTTGAGAGTAGTTTTGTGCCTTTCGTTTCTTAAATTCTTTTCAAGATATTTTTCTTTACCTTGTTTAACGTCTTTTACTCTCAAGGTAAAGTGTTTAAATTTTTTCGATTTTTTATTATCGTAAATTGTTTAGATTACCCTTAGATCTCAAATTCTCCAATCAATCAATGCTTCGCATTTTTAAAATTTTGCAAGTTTTCGAGGTTCGTTGTATACTCTATGGTTTCTTTGTAAGTAACAATATCAAAAAAATATATCAAAATACAATACAAGTCGGTAGGAATCTAATTATCAAAAAAAAAAAAAATACAATTTCTATCAGAATTTCCAGATTTTTTGTATTATCTACGCATCTTAAACGCATTAGGGCAACTTTTTGATGCTTTGGTTATTTCAATTTTTTTTTCATTTTTTCGGGATCTTTAATTGTTTTATATTTAATATTTTAATGTATTTCTGATATATATTATTTCCAAACTATCCCAAATCAAATGTTCATAAATTTTGACTTTAGAAATGTTTATAATTTTACAAATTGTAATCACTGTGAGATTGTAGCAGCTCTTTCCAAAGGAAAAAATACTGTAGATTTTAGTTTTTATCCTTTTTTTTTTGTATTTTGTAGATTTTGTAAATAATTCTAATTTACTTTATAATTTTTTGAATACTTTGTATGAGAACCTGAAAATATTCAAAATTATACTTTCTATGGGTAAAATCTTTCAATTTTATATTGCTCATGGTATTCTTGGATTTTTTTAGTCTCTGATTTCATTACATTCTTAACACCTTTGAATTTTTTACCGTCTTCAGGTTCCAAAATTTTTTGAATTTTTGGGATGTGCAAAATTTTTGTATCCATCGCAATATTTCGATCCTTCCTTGAAAGCTTAGAGTTTGAAATTTTTCGGGAAAATCCGATTAATGCATGAGATTTTCGAGTCTTTAGATTTTTTGTTTTCTTTAGATACATGGTCTGTTAATTTGAAGAATATTGTTGATTTTTGATCCCTTTGCATGTTGCGCATTTATGAGTGTTTTTTTTAGAATGATGGAATTATGATGAATTCATTTAATTTTAGTCAATTTTTTTATATAAATGTCAAAGTGTGCAAAAATTTTGAATCTTGAGATCTTTTGGTTCCTTTTTTTTGTTCTTGGATTATTTGGATTTCTTTGGATTTCATGTAGTTCTTACATCTTTTGGATCATTTGGTTGTCTTTGAATCTCTTTAATATTATGAATTCTGGAAATTTTTGAATTGATCCGACATCTTTATTACTATAAATTATTATTTTGTATTGATTATCGCTGCCTTCAATTTTTACAATTTTCAAAATCTTTTGACCACATTTTTTTATTATTTGGATTGTTGTACTCCTTAAATTATTTAGATTCTCTGTTTTTTTTCGGATCTGAATTTTCGATATTTTCTAGATTGTGTAGGTTGATCAAATTTTTCAGATTTTTTTTAGATTATTTGTACGTCCTTGATACTCTGAAATCTGTGGATCCTTTAGATTGGTCATATTGTTTTTATGTTTGACTTTCTTGTTTTCTAAATCACATTCTCCTCTTTTGATTTTTTAGATATTTTGGATTTTATTTTTATTATATTGAATTGTATATATTCTTTGAATCCTTTTAGAATTTTTTGTATTTCTAAAAATCATTGGATTTTTTAGATATTTTGGATTTTATTTTTATTATATTGAATTGTATATATTCTTTGAATCCTTTTAGAATTTTTTGTATTTCTAAAAATCATTGGATTTTTTTGATATGTTGCATACTTTAAACTCCCAAGATCATTTGATCCAAAGCAATCTTTCGATGGTTTGGTTTTTGGACTTTTTTTTCATATTTTTCGAAATACTTTTGAATGCAAAACAGATCCTAGATATTTGATCAGGAAGAAGAGAAATACTTCTCCCAAAATTTAGGCAAATGCTCAAGTTTGCTTGAAATGGGCAAAATGTCCAATAGAATCATCAAATTCTTTCGATATTTGAAATTTTTGAAACATTTTAAAAAATTTTAGCAATCGAAGAAATGTGTGTGGATATTTAGAATTAGAATTTCAAGGCTGAGACACTTAAACTGGGCCACCTGGTATACACAAATGCTTCTCAATTTGGTGGTCCATTTAAAAAACGTATTACCGTAGTAATCCCTGAAACTCAAAATTCCGCGATGATTAAAGTAGCGATTACATTTTACGACCTATCAACCGTTAATAAGAGCGCAAAAACATCCTTAACCATGATGAACCAATAAAAATTTATGGTCCGTTTTGGCGATGGAATGGCCCCGAAATCATCAATAAATTACAATCTACTTAAATACCGAATCACCCTGTATAGAATGATTGCAGTCAAATTCTCGCGTTACATAATTTGTGAATTTAAAATTCAGATTTGAGACCTTCGAAATATACGTCTTGGGGGCGGCGCCTGCATCCAACTGCATAATTTCGTTGCCACCACCTGTCGTTATTTCTGTGAATTAGACGTTTCGTCAATATTCCGATCCTTCCTGAATAAATCTGAGTGTCCACACGACGGAAACGATATCAATCAAAATGACAATATGTCCACAAGGCACGAGATTTCAGATTTGAATTTCAAATTGGAATTCAACGAGTATTGTTGTATAATATTTGCAATGAATTTATAATAAATTATTCCAAGCGGAAATGCGAATATGTAAAGGGCGATTACATTTGTACATTTCCTGTTGGACGACTGTGAAAAATTTAAGATGGGGAAGAGTGAAGGATTCTCCTTGAACAAAGTGGCAGGACTATGACGTTATTTGTTAAACACGAAAGTCCTTTTACTTTACTAGATCAAATATTGGGCATTATATTACAAGTAGGCGGTGACAATGAATCTTCTGACCCAGAAAATATCGTGGTTCCGTTTATCCTGCCTCTGAGGGTTTACACAGAAGCGGATTTGTATTAATTTCATGCAAAAGCACGGGAATCATAAAGCAATGTGGGGAGGTAAAATTGAATTTTAATTACTGTAAACACAAGGAAAAAGTAGCACTTTATGTACTCTTACGGTAGCTGCGATTTCTGCCACAATTACATGCATGATTTGTCTTTCATTTCAAAGTCTCTTCCAAAAAAAAAATCCCTAATAAATAAGTGAAAAAAATTATAGTTTGAAAATCGGGAGCATCGACTTTTTCAGCAGGTAAAAGTTTTTTTTTACATGTTTTCGTAGTCATGAGATTCGTTTGAAACCTGCCTCAGTTTTGAGATGATAAATTGCAAATCTGGAAGCCAACGAACTTGCCATTTTAGAGTTCGTTTCCACAAAAACCTAGAATAACTTTCGGCGGCAAATAAAGTAACTTTTTTTGATCTTGCGGTGCGATTTCTCCCGCGCGTGTAAACGTAGTTTAAAACCAACCAAATCGGCAGCTCCCCATTTAAAGTCAATCACGAATCTCTCACAAAAAACCTTCTCAACCTCTCTAGTTTCTAGTAATTTTTTTTTCCGAGGTTGGAAATAGCCTGCAATTACACCTACTGCTTTGTAGTCAGTCTAGCATTTTTTGTGCTTTTGCGTAATCAGAAAACGGGGCCAGTCCAGCTCTGGGGATGGTTAACGTAGACTAAGAGACGACAAACTCTGCTGGAGATGTAGACATCAATGGCAACTGTGACCTCCTAGTGCCAGACGTCGGGACAGGCGTCATAGTAACAGTAACTTAATTCCTCCCTCATTGATTCACCTCGATAGGAAAAAAAAACGTTTTTCTCGTACCGTAAACGAGAGATGATTTATTCATCAATGAAAATTGCGGTAATCACTTAATTTTTGCTTTTTTGTCAGGCAGTCTTCCGAATTGCGGGGGTGGTTTTTTTACATTTGTAATAATAGTAAAGATGTTTGTCTTTCCTAAGGATAAAAGTACAGTTATTGGACGTTACGATGTTTTATTCTATTTAGGGCCATTCTCATTTTTAATCGTATCCAAAAAAAACTAAATCTATTCAATGTACGAAGAACTTTGCATTTTGAAATTTTTGGAACCTTTGAATTCATCAGATTTTCTTTGTCATTTACATTCTATCGGTTTTTGAATTTTTTTGTAGCCATTAACATTATTTTTTGATTTTTGAAAAACAAAAAATCTGAAACCTTTATCCTTTATCTTTCACGTTTTCTTTTAAGGATTTCTCTAGATGTCGAGAAAGTTTCAAAATTGGAAATTCTCAGACATTTGTAAATTCTTATATCTTAAAATTTTCAGCTTTATGTTTTGATTTTTAGTTTACTACGTTTTCGAATTCTAAGATTTTTAGGTCTCCAGTTCTGTGTTACTCATATTTAATCTAAATTTTCCAAAATCTTAAATTTTAGTTTTTTCGTTCGAAGATTCTCAGCATTTTAATTTTTAGACAAAATTCCAGATTTTCTTTTTCCAAATTCAGAAACTTGTAGACTTTTAGATGGCGATACATTTAGAATTTTGGTTTCTTTTCCCAAATTTTGAGATTCTAAGAATATCTAAGTTTCATCTTTTATTATTTTAAGTTTCTCAGATCTTCATTTGAAACAAATTATTTCTTTTGATTTTGTCAAAGTTTTTCTCAGATTCTTTTTAATAGTTTTGAGGTTCTTTGAATTTATCAAACTTCCCAAAATCTTTAGATTTTGTAAATTTTCAATGTTCCTTAAATTATTTATATTTTATTTTTTTTCAGATTACATTCTCATTTAGATACTTAGGATTACCTAAATTTTCTTTGAATTTATAAATTTTTTAAAAAGCTTTGGAATTTTTAATATTTGTTTTTAAATTTTAAGTATTTCAGATTCTTTGTGTTTTTTATTTGTTTGTTTTTTTTTGCAGTTTTTATATTTTTTAGATGTTCTAGAAGTCCGACACTATTAGAGGTTCTCCGCGCTTTTTATCTTTTTTTTAATATTTTTTTTTGTTTTTTATATCTCTTGAATTTTTGAATGCCTGAAGTGATTTTAAAAGTTTAAAAAAATTGTCTAAAAGTTCCTTAATTTTTTTTAAATTTTTTTGGCGTTTGTTCCTCCTTTTTTTATAATCTCTACGTATGTTGCACTTTTGTTTTTGGAATTTCTAGATTCGTAGATTTGACCTTATAGGTACATTGGATGCATTCTATTTTTTGAATTCTTGTATCAGATTGTTACAAAATATGCAACTGTGTCAATTTTATGTCCTTGGAGATTACTCAAGTTTTTTTACTTTTCTGTATATTTTAAAAGCTTTGCATTTCCCAAAATTTTTTCATATATTTAGAATTTTTAAGATTTTTTGAGTATTTAGATTCCCTAGATCTTTAGATTCTCTAAAATTTTTCTTTTTGTTTTTTTCATGTTTTAGGCATAAATCGGAGATGTCTAAAATTATGTAGTTTTTTTTTGAGTTCTTTCTAAAATTCTTTAGATGGTCTTGAACTAGTTTCTTTGGAATTCTTGTTTACTTCATACTCTGTGAGTTCTTCGGATTTCCTAAACTGTCTAAATTCCTTTTAAGTTGTCTTAAATTATTCTATAAGTCCACTTTGAGCTGTCGGTTCAGCAGATTTTTCGAGTTTACGTGATATTCTGAATTTTCTAAACTTTCTGATTAATAGCAGATCAGTAAAAAATATGTGCTTGAAATATTTGGATACTTTCAATCTATTCAACTTTTTGAACTCTGTAACTCTTAGATATTTTGTTTTGGCTCCCTTCAATTTTTTTAATTCTTTGATGTCTTCAAATTCTCTTAGAATTTCTTGAATTGTCTACAATTTTTATATTAGTTGTGATTTTTCAATCCTTTGAATGTTTTGGTTTTTCTGTAAAGTTTAGAGCCTTTTTAATATTTTTTTATTTTTTTTTATTCTTTTTATTTCTTCGTGCGTTGAATTCTTCGTATTTTCCTCCTCTAGATTCGGTAAAATTTTCCTTTTTTTTTAAATTTATCGTAAACTTTTGAGATTTTTCGAATTTTTGATCTTTCTTAGGTATTTTAGATAGTTTTCTTTTTCAAAATTGGATGCCCTAAATTGTTACTAAGACCTTTATATTCTTTGCAAGTTTTAATTGTTTCAGATCTTTGAATTTTCGGATTTTTCGGATTTTTCGGATTTGTTTCTTATTTTTTTTATTGTTTCGGCTTTTTAAATGTATTTTAAAATTGCAAAAATATTTTTTAAATATTTATTCGTTGAATTGTATGTAACTTTTGGAGTTTTTAGATTGCCAAAAATTTGAAATATCTAAAGAAATCAAAGTATATAAGGAAAATAAATTCTTCAAAGGATCCAAAGAATTTAAATAACGCTAAAATATTAATTCTATAAATAATTTTAAAAATAACAGATTTATGGTGAGCCTGCAAGAAATTTTAAGACTATCAAGGGTTTCTACATTTTTTAGATCTCCAAGATTTCTAAGAATTTCTAGATATTTTATAATTTAACCATTTTTTGAATTATTTTGATTTTTTAGATTTTTTTGGATTAGACTATAAGTCCAGCTATTCTTTCAATTCTTTGTACGCCATGTTCTTTGTGCCCTGTAGCTTTTTCAAATTCTCTAAACTTTTTAACAAATAATCAATGGAGAGCTAGAAACATAACATGCAACGTATAATAAAGAGTATATAAAAATATCTATGGAATCTCCAGATTCTTTAGACATTTATGGTATCCTTTTTCTTCTATATCTTGAATACTTTGCATTCTTTTTGTATTATAATTTCTTGTTCTTACAGTGTTCTAATTCTCTGATTTTTTAGTCCATGGATCCTCCAGATTCATTGAATACTTTGTATTCTAAGATTCTAGATTTCATAATTTAAATATAATAATTCCATCCCTTGAATATCTTGGCTCCTTTGGATTTTTTTCTTTCTTTTGGCTCTTTTGGATTTATGTCTTTAAATTCTCTAGATCATTTGGACTCTTCAGATTGTTATTAGCATTTTTATACACGTTGCCATGTTTTGATTGTTTGAATATATTTTGGGTCCCTCTGGCTCTTTCTCTTTTTGGAAACTTTTTTTTTATACTTGGAATTAAAAGCTTTTTAGATAATATATTAATCAAAAAGATATTTTAAAACTGCTATTTCATTCTTTGGACTTCTTTATTCGTTGAATTGTTTAAATTTTGGACGTTCTAGTTTTCCTAAAATCTCTAGATATTTTAAAATTTTAAAACTTTGATTGTCACGACCTTCGGATCGGAGAGCAAATTGTATATTTACCGCATCTGTTAAAAAAACTCTAAAATTTGAAGAATCTCAAGAAATCAAAATATATTTAAAAAAATAAAATTTTTAAAAGATCCAAATAATTTCATAAAGCAAAAATAAAAATTCTATAAATACTTTTAAAAATAAAAGATTCATGGTGAGATTGCAAGAGATTTTAAAAACATTAAAAGTTTTTAGATTTTTTACATCTTTTGGATTTTCGAGAATTTCTACGTATTTTAATAATTTTGAATTTTTTTTTGATTGCTTTGATTTTTGATTATGAAGTCATCAATTTTTTTATTATTTCTACGCTATATTCTTTAAATCTGCAGTTTTTCTAAAATGCCTAAATTTTTTACGCTACATTTTTTGAACCCTGGAACTTTTCCAAATTCTCAAAATTGTTTACACTTGTCGATCAATAATCAATAAAGAGCGAGAAACATAAGCAACAGGTTTAACAAAAAGTATATAAAATCATCCATAGAAACTTGAGAATCTTTGGACATTTATGGGATCTTTTTTCTTCCATATCTTGAATACTTTGCATTCTTTTTATATTCTTTTTTTTTCTTAAAAAACGCCATCTCTAGATTGTAAATTTTTTATATTTATGGAATTTCTTGTTCTTAGAGTGTTCTAATTCTTTGAATTTTTTAGTCCTTGGATCCTCCAGATTCATTGAATACTTTGTATTTTGAGATTCTAGATTCCATAATTTAAATATTTTACTTTTTTCAAATCCTATTTTGAATTTCTAGATTATTTTAAATTATTTCTTGAACTTTTTCCATCCCTTGAGTATCTTGGCTTCTTTGGATTTTTTCTTTCCTTTGGCTCTTTTGGATTTATGTCTTTAAATTCTTTAGATCAACACTGACTCTTCAGATTGTAATTAGCATTTTTATATGAGTTGCCATGTTTTGATTGTTTGAATATATTTTGGGTCCCTCTGGCTCTTTCTCTTTTTGGAAACTTTTTTTTTATACTTGGAATTAAAAGCTTTTTAGATAATATATTAATCAATAAGATATTTTAAAACTGCTGTTTCATTTTTTGGACTTCTTTATTTGTTTGAATTTTGGACTTTTTAGTTTTCCTAAAATCTCTCAATATTTTAAAATTAAAAAAAAATTGATTGTTACGACCTTTGGATCGGAAAGCAAATTGTATATTTACCGCATCTGTTTAAAAAAACTCAAAAATTTGGAAAATCTCAAGAAATCAAAATATGTTTAAAAAAATAAAATTTTTAAAAGATCCAAATAATTTCATAAAGCAAAAATAAAAATTCTATAAATACTTTTAAAAATAAAAGATTCATGGTGAGATTGCAAGAGATTTTAAAAATATTAAAAGTTTTTAGATTTTTTACATCTTTTGGATTTTCGAGATTTTCTACGTATTTTAATAATTTTGAATTTTTTTGATTGCTTTGATTTTTGAGTATGAAGCCATCAAATTTTTTCGATTCTTTCTACGCTATATTCTTTAAAACTGCAGTTTTTCTAAAATGCCTAAATTTTTTACGCTACATTTTTTGAACCCTGCAACTTTTCCAAATTCTCAAAATTGTTTACACTTTTTGATCAATAATCAATAAAGAGCGAGAAACATAAGCAACAGGTTTAATAAAAAGTATATAAAATCATCCATAGAATCTTGAGAATCTTTGGACATTTATGGGATTTTTTTTCTTCCATATCTTGAATACTTTGCATTCTCTTTATATTCTTATTCTTTTTTTTCTTAAAAAAAATGCCATCTCTAGAATGTATTTTTTTTATATTTATGGAATTTCTTGTTCTTACAGTGTTCTTATTCTTTGAATTTTTTTAGTCCTTGGATCCTCCAGATTCATTGAATACTTTGTATTCTTTAGACTCTTCGGAGATTCTAGATTCCATAGATGTATTTGAATTTCTAGAATATTTTAAATTATGTCTAGAACTTTTTCCATCTCTTGAATATCTTGGCTCCTTTGGATTTTTTTCTTCCCTTTGGCTGATTTGGATTTATGTCTTCGAATTCTCTAGATCATTTGGACTTTTCAGATCGTTATTAACATTTTTATATCCGTTGCCATGTTTTGATTGTTTGAATATATTTTGGGTCCCTCTGGCTCTTTCTCTTTTTAGAAACTTTTTTTTTATACTTAGAATTAAAAGCTTTTTAGATAATATATTAATCAATAAGATTTTTTAAATCTGCTATTTCATTTTTTGGACTTCTTTATTCGTTGAACTGTTTCAATTTTGCACTTTCTAGTTTTCCTAAAATCTCTAGATATTTTATAATTTTAAAATTTTGTTCGTCACGACCTTTGGATCGAAAAGCAAATTGTATATTTACCGCATCTGTTTAAAAAAACTCAAAAATTTGGAAAATCTCAAGAAATCAAAATATGTTTAAAAAAATAAAATTTTTAAAGGATCCAAAGAGTTTCATAAAGCAAAAATAAAAATTCTATAAATACTTTAAAAAAAAAATCATGGTAAGCTTGCAAGAGATTTTAAAGATATTTAAAATTTTTAGATTTTTAAAATCTTTCAGATTTTCGAGAGAAATTTTACGCTATATTCTTTAAACCTGCAGCTTTTCTAAATCCTCTAAAAAATTTACACTTTTTGGTCAACAATCAATGAAGAGCGAGAAACAAAAAATATATAAAATTATCCACAGAATCTTGAGATTCTTGGACGCTTGTGGGATCTTTTTTCTTCTATATCTTGAATATTTTGCATTCTTTGATTTTTGTATCTGTTGGATGCTTTGAATCCTTTGGAGTCTCTAGTTTGTTGATCTTTTAGATCTCTAAAAATTTCTAAGCATTTTATAATTTTTTGATTTTATTTTCCACTTCTTGTTTTGTTCTTCTTTGAACTTTTTCTTCGGGTTGTTTAGATTATCTGCATTTTCCAGGTTTCCTGAATTCCTTAAATTTTCAAATTGTTTTTAGCATGATTATATTTGTTAATCTTTGGACCCGTTAAATTTTTAAAACTTTAGCTTTAATTTGCCTGATTTTTATTTTTTTGAATAGACCTTTTAATTCTTTCATTGTGCAATTCCTTCGTAATTTATACTTTGAACGAAATATTTTAATTTTCGATTTCCACAACTGCTTAGATCTTTTCTTTTCTTACTCCTTGTAACTTCACATCCTTCCACTTCTTGACGCCTCTAAACTTTTTAGGTTGTATAATCTCTCAAAATTCTTCAGAATTCTCTGCTTCAGAGAAAAACTAAAGTCACTGTAATTTCGGCCACACCAAACACTATTTGATTTTAACGACCTCTCAACAATTTTTCCCATTTAAACAAAATTCATTGATCATTATCGGATAATTAAAAAATCACCCTGTACAAAATAATCACTTTTTTTTTTAACCACCGCAGATTTTATTATCACCAATAATTTTCGCTACTGAGTTTAAACCAATCTGACCTAGATCAATTTATATTTGATTTCTTTAATTATTTCTGTGTATCCGAGATTCTTTTTTTACCACATTTACATCAATTTAACGTATTTTGAGTCAAATTTTTAAAATTTATTTCGAGACGTCGACATTTGATGAACGATTTTGAGTCTAAACGAAATTAATATAAAAAAGGAACAAAAATCTAATAATGTATAAAAATTAAAAAAAAGCATCCCAACCGCAACCCTTTTTTCAAATAAACTGCGCGTCAAAAATTAAGGATCTTTAAGGAATTTATTGTAGTTGTTTATACCACAGGGCAGAGAAGCCTCACTGTTTGTTGCGAGTGTGGAATATAATTAGAGACATAAAAAAATGATTGACTGGATATTATTTTAAGACTTAATTATTCATGTTTTTTGCACGGTTGCCATGAGACCAGTTGGAACGAGTTGTCAAAAGGACCATTTATTTAAAATTACGAACAAATTTAGCGCATAAATAAACTTTTTTTGTAGTCCTTTCTCTTTGTTTGAAAAATTCCCTAACTTTTGCCGCGCACTTTATTATTATTTCATTGATTTCAGTCGTCGCCAGTGAAATCGTATCTTTAGTTTCTCATGCTTGTTAACCGAAAACTGAATTTTAACAAGTAGGAACACCCACATTCAAAATAAAAAAAACCGCAAATGTGATAATACACCGGCGTTTTTCAAAGGACCTTGCATTTAACAACTTTTAAAATGCAGTCGCTTTATATTCATGATACCATATTATTAAATTGTAAAAAATGGTGCATTACAAACGACCAACTCGAATGATGGACGTCGGAACCATCTCAGCACGACCGAGAAATACCGCGACCACAACACATTTCATTTATTATAAAAAACTGGTTATTGTTGCCCGCATCTCTTTTGTTTTAGCTTTTTTATTGAAAATAAAGTATGTCATGATTATATAAAATTTTGTGCGACAGATCAAGGACAGCGAGATTCGGTGCACTCTCCGGGAGAAAGAACGAGATGGACAAATGTCAAATTTTTCAACAAAAGACGGCGAAAATGTAATATACACAGAGTGAGCGTGGAAAAATTTTGACGGTGCGACTTTTGAGACACCCCGTGGTTGAACGGCCCCGAAATGGGGCAGAAAAATTTGAAAAAGCCGTAAGTTCGATCTTTGACAGGTGTTCTCGTTCTAACCAGAAATCAATCAAGCACGTGTCAACTAAAAACAAGAACAGAATTTATCAGTCGTTTTATTACACAATTTCCTTGTGGTACAGATGACACGAAATTAAAATTGCTAATATCGCCCTGTATAATTTTACGGTTTTTTCATCTCCTTCCATTAACCATTTATCCATCTTCCAGGCGATCACTATTAAAATTCATTAAGTCGAAATTTACATTATATGTCAACCTCGTGTGCGCTAGCCATCGCTGCAGTTCAACATCTGAAATTTATTATTGTTGTAATTATTCAGGCAAAAGGTACAAAATGAAAATGTAGAACCGGACATAAATAATACATGGTGAACGCTATTTAATCCGAATTTTACCTGTAGACCTGTTCAGGTAAAAGGATTCACACAGTTAAAAAAAGACTACGACTGATATGCCATATGTTACTATCTGAATAAATTGCCTTCAACCCTTTACGGGGCTATTAGGGGGTCATTAGACCTTTTTCGAATTAAAAAATTTTAACCGTTCTTTAGTGCATTTTCAAATCGTGAAAGCGTGGGAATTTAAAAATTAAACTTGTTTTAGAGGCGGGTCGTGAAACGGTTAAGACATCTTCGAACGAATGATACAGGGTGGAAACGGAAAATTGGAAATATGGCGGAATTTTCCTAGTAGTTTCAGTGACGTCAGTTGCTAAATAACGAGTTGGAATCATCGGGATTTCTCAGATTTTCTCATATTGTCATGGTAATTAGCATATTAAGGATGTGTCCAAATTTACAAACCGTGTCAACACAATGCATAACTTCTGCAAGAAGCTGTTGGTTTTTCTTTTCTAAGGTCTGGATGAAGAATGTCTCGAAATTCTACAAAAAAAGTTCAAACTAATTTTTTTTTATTGTTGGATATTTCTTTTGTGTTATTTTGTGAAAGTTTTTGTCATAACGCTGGTTAACACCGGATCTCTAACAGGATCCTTAGATTATCTAATTTTGAATTTCTCAGGTTTAAAGAGGATCTCAGGATTTTTATGAGAAATACATATGCGAATCTACTACTTTAATCAAAGGCGTTTATGACTAATTTTTTGTTTTGCATATTCGCATATTGTCCTTGTTATCTTAAATAATCTGCAAACTCTGCATATCAAGTTCAATCTTAAACGGGAATTGTCGAAATTTTTCAAATTAATTTTAGAAATTTTCTCGGTGGCCAAGCAATCCATTTCGAGCTCTCGTTTCTCTGTTCTTTTTATATCCTTAGAATTGGGTTCCCCGTGTATTAAATTTTCTAGATTTTCTTAACTTTCTGATTAATATGTAATAAAGAGTGAATTTTGTGTTCTTGGAATGTTTAAAATTTTTGTGTTCCTTGCACTTTTGAACACAATTTTTTGACTATTTTGAAAGTAGTTCTTTTGTGTCCTTAGATTTTTTGAATTGGTCAGATTACTTATTTTTTACATTCTGTACATTTTTCGAATTTACTGCATAAATGAAATATTTCTGGAATTTTCATTTTTTTTTTGGATTTTTCGACGACATTTAAAATTGGATTCTTATTTTTTTTTTGACTGCGTAGATCTTTAGATTATTTATATTTCTATATTATTTATTGCTATTTTTCAATTCTCAAAAGTTTGTTGATCTTTATATTCCTTGACCTTTCAAATTCGTTAGATACTTTGAATTCTTCAAAATTTTTAGCTCTAGATGGATTTTTGGCAATTTTTCGAAATTTTTAATATTTAATTATCCAGAACTCTCTAAATCTTTTCGATTTTTTGATACTTTTGTATTTTTAGAACTCTTTGTATTCCTTGGAAATTTTCGCTCTTTTGGATTTTTTCGGATTTCTCATAAAAAAATTTAACATTAGAAAGAAACCTTAATTTTTACATTTTTGTTTTTTTTTTCTTTATGAACTCTACATCGCTTGGACTTTTTAGATTCCTTGTATTTTTCAGCATTTCTGGATCATTTAGAAATTGAAATCATTTGAAATTGTCTTGGTCGCAATCTTTCGATCCTTCGATAATTCGATTTTTTTCGTATTCTTTCATTTCTTTTGACAGACCTTCGGATGCCTTAATTTTAGAATTTGTTTTTAGGCTCTTGTTAGATTTTAGATTGTTTAAATCAGAATTTTTGCATTTCTAGTGCATTTATCTAAAAAAATTTCAAGTTAAAAAAATTAAAGAAAATCAAAGTATAAAATATTCAAGAAATATAAAGAAAGAATTTTGAACCGATGCAGGCAGACATAGTAAAGAATGCAAAAACTTAATTGGTTCAGAAGTCACCAAGGATTGGGAATTAAAAAAATATATTAAAGATTATAAAGATTAAAAAAATATCGGAAGGAAAAAAATTTAAACAATTCAAAAAAATCTAAATAAAATCACGATAATCTCCGAATTCTTCAGATATCGATAATCTCTAGGAATTTTGCATTGTTCAAATTCTTTTGATTTTGTAGAATTAACTTTAGATTTGATGTTTTTGATTCTTTGTACTCTGAACGCACAAATTTTCTTACTTCTCTTATTTTTTCTTTAGCAAATTTTTGCGTAACATGTAACAAATTTAACAAAAAAATTCAAAATATCAGCACGATTAGATTCTAGAGATACCTTGACTCTTTTATTATTTTAGATTAATTAGTCTTTAAAAGATTGCAATCTTTCGATTCTTTGAATGCTTGAATTATTTTTTTTGGCATTTGTTCTATTCAGATTTTTTTTAAACGTAAGCTTTTGTAAAACTAAAGTTTTTCGGTCATCTAAAAAATCTAATAAAGAATTACAATACAAGGCATTTAAAAAATAAATAAAATCAAAGAGATAAAAAACTTAAAAAAAGATCCAATAAAGGGAAAATTGTAAAAATTAAGAAGAATTTTAAAAATGAACAGTATAAACAAAAAAAATGCACAAAAAACAACACATCCAAGTCCAGTTAGATCCAAAAAATTCCGAAGAATCTATTAATTTCAACTTTGAAAAATATTAAGAATCTATCATGAAGAATTCTTACCATGATATTTTGATTTGTTAAAATTTTAGAAATTAAAAATGTTAACAACAAAAATAATTTACTTCTAGATTTTGTAAATTTTACGACGTGAGAACTGAGAAATATAAAGTGAAAAATTGACGGTGACCTAATAAAAAAATTATCTCAGCATGAAATTCTTATTGCTGGCAATTTGAGTAATGAGAACTAGAAGATATAAGATTTGAATTGATCTCACCGGTTCTGACAAGTTTAGAAATTACTGACATAATTGGAAGTTTGAGAAAATGACAGTTTTAGATACTGAAATTGCAATAATAAGAAGATTTGAACGTATGGGAACCCAAATGAGTGCATGAAAATTTAGTCCTTGCTTAAAATTTGAGATTTTAAAAATTTTGGAAACTGAGAACTAAGTAAAATGAAAATTTGAACCAGTAAGCTATGTGAGAAATTCAAAGTTTGAAATAGAAAAAACTTGCAATAATTTACAGCAGAAACTAAATGAAAAAAAATTCTTAAGATGAAATTCTTTTGGTGAAAATTTGGAAAATTTATGGTTTGAAATAATGAGAATTGCGGAATATAAGAATTCGAATTGAGATTTGAAAATTTGAGAAACTGAGAGTTTTAAACACTGAAGTTGTAAAAATACGAAGATTTAAACTTACGAGAACATAAATGACTGGATGAAAATTTAATCCCCGCTGAAAATTTGAGATTTTGGAAAATTGAGAATGTGAGAACTAAGTAATATGAAAATTTGAACTATTAAGATCAGCTGTAACTAAAATTTCTAAATAGTAACAATTTGAGGAAACGAGAGGTTTAACCAGAGAAAAATTAACGGTGACATTCAAAAATTGATCTCAAGTTGAAATTCTTATTGTTTACGATTTGTGTAATTGAGAATTCTAGATAATGAGAACTAGAAGATATAAGAATTTGAATTGTTAAAAACAAAAACAAAAAAACGACAAAACGAATAACTGGATACTTGCTTGAAATTTAAGATTTTGAAAATTTTAAAATATGATAACTAAATAATACGAAAATTTGAGCTAATAAAATCAGATGTAACCCAATTTAGAAATGACTGGCAGTTTGAGAGAACGAAAGTTTTAACAAGTGAAAAATTAAAATTTACAATAACATCGAGTGATCAAATGAAAAATTTATGGTGAGATAAAAATTTTAACTCTCAAAATTTGAGAAAATGATAGTCCTAGACGATGCAGACTAGAAGATATGGGAATTTAAAGTGATCTCAAAGCATTGAAAATTTAAGAGATTAGTGTAATAGTTAACAATTTAACAAAATAAAAGTTTTAAACATTGAAAATTTAATAATATGAAAATTTTTTCCTACGGCTCTCTGCTCAACATTTGGGATTTCAAAAATTTTAAAATGTGTAAGTAACATAAAATAGTTATGTTATGTTGTGATAAACTAAAAATTTAAAACACTGAAAAAATGTCAGTGATAAGAAAGAAAAATTACTCAACTAAAATTTGAACAACTGCAATTTTTAGGAAATTGGAACCGGAAAATATGAAAATTTGTCCTAATGACAATTAAAAAATAGAGGAAAACGTAAAGTTAGTAATCTCCAGAACCTAGAAACGAAGAATGTGAAAATTAAAATTAGTTAAGTAATTAATAAAAAGCTAAACTTTTGATTACAATGCGACTTCTAGAAAATAAGAATTAGGAAATATGAAAATTTGGGAAAATGAGACTTTTAAACGCTGACAGTGTAAAATATAAAAATTTGAGCCTCTAACATTAAAATTAGAATTTTTTTCTAATGTAATCAGAGAACTCGAAAATGCTTCACTAAATTTGAAAAATCATTGATTTATTGGGAAAGAATGATCAGATACACCGACGACAACAAAATTAAAATTTGAGATTTTGGAAATTCTAGAATGTGAGAACCGAGAAATATGAAAATTTGAACTAATAAAATCACCTGTAACCAAGTTAGAAATGTGTTTTGCAATTTGAGAAATTAAAAGTTTGAACCAGAAAAAGTTGCAATAATTTACAATAGTAACTTTATGGAAAAAATTTCTTAAGATGAAATTCTTTTGGTGAAAATTTGGAAAATTTAGAGTTTGAGATGATGAGAATTCGTGAATATGAGAATTCGAATTGAGATTACTGACATAGTTGAAAATTTGAGAAAATAAGAGTTTTAAACAAGGAAATTGTAAAAACACGAAGATTAAAATTTGAGATTTTGGAAATTTAGAATATGAAAACCAAGTACTATGAGAATTTGAACTGATGAGATCAGTTGTAACTGATTTAGAAATGACTCATAATTTGAGAAAACGACAGTTTTAACCAACGAAAAAGTATCAATTACTAACTAGAAAATTTATCTCAAGATAAATTTTTTATTACGTACGATTTGAGTAATTGAGAATTCTAGATATTGAGAACTAGAGAATGTAAGAATTTGAAATAATTTCATCGGTTGTAACAAGTTCTGAAATTACTTCCATTGCTGAAAATTACCATAATTAATTAAAACGTAATCTTTTAATTTACATTGCGACTTCTAAAAAAGAAGAATTAGAGAATATAACAATTTGGGAATATGAGACTTTTTAACGCTGACAGTGCAAATACAAAGTTTTGAACTTCTAACATCGACTAAACTAGAGCAAAAATTACGGTTCAAAATTAGAATATTTTTTACCTAATGTAAAAATGATCAGAGAACTTGACAATTTCAACTAAGACAGCGAAAATTATAACTTACTAGAACATCAAAAACTTCAAATTTTTTTTGCTTAAAAATTGCGGAAGTAGATATACATTGACATAAGAATGTGACAAAGTGAGCATATGCTGGCAATAACAAACATTTTTTTAAATTTTTATTCGGTTCCATTAGTAAACATTTGCGGATTTGCGAATTTTAAGAAATTTGAAATCGAACCAGTTAATGTAAAAATTTGAACTTTTGCAATCGGCAGTTTTAATAACTTGACATTTCTTCTGTTTTAAATTTGAGAAAATGATATTTCTAGGCAATGAGACCCAGAGAACATGAGAATTTAAACTAAGAAAGTTTAAATTTTTCATTTTTCATTGCTTAAAATTGAGAAAATAGGAATTCGTAGAAATGAAATTTTGATAACTTGGGTGTACGCAGTCAACAATAATCAATTTTTGAAATTCTCGATTTGCTTCATAATTAAATATTTAGGAACCAGACGAATTAAAAAAAAAAAAAAATTTAAAAATTAATTTTACAGCGTAACAATTATGATCTACATTTAATAAAAAAATTATCTTTCACTTAAAATGCGAATTCTAGAAAACAAAATTTGAAGAATTGAGAATTCGAAACACTGTCAATGTAACAATAAACCTCCGACATTATATAATGACATAAATTAAATAATATACAGGGTGGTTCCCAAATGATAGACTTCACTTGATCGTATGTATATTAAAATTATGGGCCAACAAATAGCAAAAAACCTAAAATTATGGGGTTAGCAAACAATATCAACAGTTTAGCAAGAAACCGCAACAATTTCGTAAGATTTAATAAGGGGCTATACACGTTCCTCGGTTTATTTATGTCATCTTTAAATTTATGGTGTTTTTTTTTTTTGAAATTGCATTATGTAACATTTCAACAAGTTTTTTTCTCCTAATGTTGATCGCTTAGCGGATTTAATTTGTTTGAAATTAATATATACAATATACAGGGTGGTTCTCAAATGATTCTACCAACTTAACCCACTCGTACGACTTAAGATCGCTGACAGGACAGCCTGTATATTAAATTATGGGTCAACAAATGCAAAAACTCAAATTTAGTGAGGTTCCACTAAGAGAGTTATAAAAAATATCAACACTATAACAAGATAATAAGAAACCGCAACCGCAATTGCGAGATTTAATAAGGGGTTAGCTATATATTTTTGTGAGGTTATTTATGTCATCTCTAAATTTGCGGTTTTTTTCGAAATTATATTATGTAACATTTCACCATTTTTTTCTGTTATGACGTATTCCTGATTGTATAACGGATTTAATGAAATTTGCATAAGTACTTAATTATTAAGGATGTAACATTTCTTGATGTTTTGCATATTGTTGGCATATTTCGTGTTCTGTATAATTTTTTTTTTGTATATTTTGGGCAAGCGAGTGGGTGGGAGCAGTAGAAAGTCAAATTATTTATTTGATTTTTGAATAAAAACTAAAACTTGTGCTAAAAACTTCAAAATGAACAGAACTCAGTTCGAGACTTCTATTGAAAATGTGAAAAAACAATAAAAGCGTTGCGAAAATGGCTCTGATGTCTTGCAGTAATTAAATGCAGAGAAAAAATGCAAAAATCGTCTGTGGTTTCACTAAATTCCGGCTTGAGCACAAATGAAAGCTCCGGCATCTTGCTTATATATGATCATTTTAACAAAAGAAACCCACGAAACCGTATAATAAATTAAAATAAAAAGCAAATTAATAAAAACGATCGTATTCATGAATTAAATATCTCCTTCACAGAGCAAGTTAATAAAAATGTGATAAATTCCGGTAATTTCCATCGGTCAAGAACGAACCATTCTGACACAAATCCTTTTTTCCCAATCTCGCCGAAATCATTTCCTTATTTGTCCACCGCTTCCAAATCCATCAAAAATTCTTAATGGATCAATCAAAAATTCTCCTCACCCACACACATGCACTCGAACACACGAATACAGAAGTTTGTGTGCGATTTTCATCCAGCCCGACCGCGCCGATAAAGTCGTGCCGGCGCAGACCACACTGTATATCATTGTTTATGGACTCGGCGGATTTCGGCCCGCGTCACAACAATTCCAATCACTTCTTCCGGGAATTTGGCGTCGCGTCAAAAAACCGAAAAAACCTACCTGGTTTTACCGAAATGTTGGGGCAGGTCAGTGTCGACCGGCGATTACGTAAAACGCGCGTTTAATCAAGGTTATGTAGCAGGATGTGTGCGATAGGGTGGCTGCACTGCGGCCTTGGCGCCATTTTTTCAATTGCGGTCAAGAAAAAAGTGGACGTCATGGTGATTACTGCCGAAAATTGGAATTATGTAAGGAGGCACGTTACGTCTTTTTGTAGATTGACGCAAACTGAAAAAAGTGTGGGAAACACCCTTGAAGCGATAAACAGCTGAGTAACGACGCGAGAGGGTGATAGACAAAGGCGCTATTTTTAGACTAGGAATTACCATCATTAATTTTTTTTGTGTTCTTTGTTTACTGTGACGTAAACGATACCAAAAGTACGCCCGTAAAATAACTTCCCGTAAAATTACCAAATAAAAAATCATATTGACGTACAAATTTTATAGCTTTAGAAGGCAAATAATGCATTTAGACGTTTTTTGGTATCTCAGAAATGGATATCCCACGGTTATTTTCCTTTCATATCTTTTTTGACCACAATTGCAATTTTGTTATATTTAAATATTATGAGATCAACAACAACTTCTTTTTATGCTCTTTTCTTGTTAATTAAAACTAGTTGGTAGCTGTTTCCCATTCATTCAGTTTATTGGAATTCCATTGGAATTTGATACAAGGCCTTTAAAACAATCTCACCAATAATCAATAATTCATTCAGTTTCATTAAAATAAGCAAATTGTAATTCCTTCAAATTCTTGGAAGACATTTGAATAATTAGTACAAAAATTACTTTAATTTTTTCATTTTTTTTAAAGGGTTACATTTTTATTGTATTAAATTTATATTTTTTTTTCTTAAAAACGCTTTTTAAGGCGTCTTTGAAATTATAATTTCGCTCTTTTCAACTAAACAACTTAAACTATATCTGTATAAAACAAATGTACTTAAATTAAGTCACTTTTATAGTAACACCAGCAAAATTAAGTACACAGTTGAAATCGTAAAAATGCAAAATTGAGGGAAAAAAATTGAATTCGACAAAAGAATTAAAATTTGAGATTTTGGAAATTCTAGAATGTGAGAACCATACATTGTAAAAATTTGAACTAATGAAGTCAGCCTTCGACCATAATAACGACTAAATGTAAAATTTTAAAATTTGAGAAATTGAAATTTTTAAATAATTGGCAGTTAAAAATTTTAGCAAATGAAAGTGTTATCATATGAAACTTTATACCTACAACAACAAAAATAATTTACTTCTAGATTTTGGAAATTTTAGAACGTGAGAACCGAGAAATATAGAAATTTGAATTAATAAGATCAGCTGTAACTAATTTAGCGAAAAAGTAACAATTAGCTAGTTGAAAATTTATCTTAAGATAAAATTCTTTTTGCGTACGATTTGATGAATTGAGAATTCTAAACAACGAGAACTATAGGAAAGTTGAAAATTTGAGAAAATGAGAGTTTTAACCACCGAAAAATTGACGGAGACCTAATGAAAAATTTATCTCAAGATAAAATTCTTATTGTCTACGATTTGAGTAAGTGAGAATTCTAGATAATTAGAACTAGAAGATGTAAGCATTTGAATTGATTTCATCGGCTGTGACTAGTTTAGAAATAACGGTATAGATGAAAATTTGAGCAAATGAAAAATTTAAACATTGAGATGGTAAACTCACCACCATTTGAACTTACGACAACATAAATAATTGCATGAAAACTTAATCCCTGCTTAAAATTTGAGATTTTGAAAATTTTAGAATGTGAGAATTAGATATTATGAAAATTTGAACTAATAAGACCAGCTGTAACTAATTTAGAAACCAGCGAAAAATTGACGGTGACCTAATGAAAAATTTATCTCAAGATAAAATTCTTATTGCTTGCGACTTGAGTAAGTGAGAATTCTGGATAATGAGAACTAGAAGATGTAAGAATTTGAATTGATTTCATGGGCTGTGACAACTTTAGAAATAACGGCATAGTTGAAAATTTGAGCAAATGAAAATTTTAAACATTGAGATGGTAAACCCACCACCATTTGAACTTACGACAACATAAATAATTGCATGAAAACTTAATCCCCGCTTAAAATTTGAGATTTTGAAAATTTTGGAATGTGAGAATTAGATATAATGAAAATTTAAACAAATAAGATCAGTTGTAACTAATTTAGAAATTACTAACAATTTGAGAAAATGAGAGTTTTAACCACCGAAAAATTGACGGAAACCTAATGGAAAATTTATCTCAAGATAAAATTCTCATTGTCTACGATTTGAGTAAGTGAGAATTCTAGATAATGAGAACTAGAAGATGTAAGCATTTGAATTGATTTCATCGGCTGTGACTAGTTTAGAAATAACGGTATAGATAAAAATTTGTGAAAATGAGAGTTTTAAACATTGAGATGGTAAACCCACGACCATTTGAAGTTACGACAACATAAATGATTGCATGAAAACTTAATCCCCTCTTAAAATTTAAGATTTTAAAAATTTTAGAATGTGAGAATTAGATATTATGAAAATTTGAACTAATAAGATCAGTTGTAACTAATTTAGAAATTACTAACAATTTGAGAAAACGAGAGTTTTAACCAGCGAAAAATTGACGGTGACCTAATGGAAAATTTATCTCAAGATAAAATTCTTGTTTACGATTTGAGTAAGTGAGAACTCTAGATAATGAGAACTAGAAGATGCAAGCACTTGAATTGATTTCATCGGCTGTGACTAGTTTAGAAATAACGGCATAGTTGAAAATTTGAGCAAATGAAAATTTTAAACATTGAGATGGTAAACCCACGACTATTTGAACTTACGACAACATAAATGATTGCATGAAAATATATCCCCTGCTTAAAATTTGAGATTTTAGAAATTATAGAATATGAGAACTAAGTAATATGAAAATTTGAACTAATAAGATCAGTAGAAATGACTAACAATTTGAGAAAACAAGAGTTCTAACCAGCGAAAAAGTAACAATTGACAATTCTAGACAATGAGAATTAAAGAATGTAAAAATTTAAATCTAGATCTAATCGGCTGTGAGAAATTTAGAAATTTAGAAATTACTGGCGTCCTGAAAATTATCACATTTAATTAATAAAAAAATAATCTTTAAATTCACAATGGAACTTCTAGAAAATGAGAAATAGAGAATATGAAAATTTGGGAAAATGGGACTTCAACATCGATGAAAGTAAAAAACTTTTACCTGATGTAAAAAATTGACAAAAAGTAACAAGCTTAAAAAAATTACTGACATAGTTGAAAATTTGAGAAAATGATAATGTAAAAATACGAAGATTTAAACTTACGATAACATAAATGAAATCTTAAAATGTAGGGATTGAGTAATGTGAAAATTTGAACTAATAGGAGTAGCTGTAACCAAGTTTATGACTATTTTAACCATTGAAAACTTCTGGAAATTGGGAATTTTAAACGTTGACAATGTATCATTGCAAAGATTTGATCTTGCGCCATTAACTAAAGTAGAGAACAAATCATTCTTAACTATAGTTTTCTTCAGCTTAACATTTGGAAAAATGGGAATTCTAGACAATGAGAATCAGAGAAAATATAAATTGTAGATAAAAATTAAAACTTTCAGTAACAAATAAATAAAACATTAAACCACTTTAGATTTTCATTTCTTAAAATTTGAGAAAATGGGAATTAGTTTAAGCGAGAATAAGACCAATTGACAACTTAGGACAATAATGTGCTGTCGTCTTAAAAAATATTTTTACATTTAAAAATTTGAGAAAACGTGAATTTTAAACAATGGCAATGTTACAAAACAAATGAAATAACAATTTCATATATTGAGAATATCAAAATTAGAATTAATTTTATAATAACTTTAATCGCTAGAAAATTTTAAATGCTAAAGATAAAATTTACGCTATTAGGCTTTTGAAGGTTAAGAATTTAAGAATTTGAATCGGTGAGAAGCAGAGAATGTGCCAATTTGAACCGATAGAATTCTCAACTACCAATAAAAGACTAAATAAAAAAAAAAAATGTCTAAAATTTCAAAAACTGAAAATTTTATCTAATGAAATTCGGAGAATTCTAAAATTTGGGAAATTTTCCTGGAACAGTAACAAAAAAGTGACTCTTAATGTAAAATCGAGTAAAAAGCCTAAGAATAAAAAAAATTGACGAAATTTTCGTTTTATTGAAATTTGTGAACACTTTAAATTAAATCCAATTTTGAAACTGAAAAAATACTAAAAATGTTCTAAAATATTAAAAACGACCAAGCAGTGTTAAAATTTTTCAAAATTTAATATTAAAATTTCTCCCAAGACATGGTTAGAATTTTTGAAAATGTTATCTGTTTTTATGTGCAGGGAAGTTTCCAAAATTCTGTAGTTATTTATGAAGCACAAGATCTAAATATGCTAACTAAAATCGGTTTTAATTTAATTTGTTAAATAAAAGACGATAGTCGCTAGTAGTTTTTTGCTTACACCTTGTATATATTTCAGCGTTCGAAAAGCACTATTATTAGAATTTTTTTTAGCGACTTGTCGTGCCGCTTTCCAAAAATAATATAGTAATTAAAAAAAAAAGAAGTACCTGTAGGTGTGCATCGCAGGCGGCCGCGATGTGGGTTCCAGGGCACGCCTTGATCGACGCGGTCGTTCTCGTATAAGTAGATACACGCACTTGGTTTACACACATATATAGTCTCAGCTTTATATTATAGCTCAGTGTTGGTCTTTAACTCTAACCAACTCGGTTTATTACTGTACTGATAGATCTCTTCTTGAAGCCGACACGCGTGCGAATGTGATACAAAATTTAAGAAAAAAAAATTGAGAGAAGCGACTGAAAAACAAAATCCAATGTAAAATCAAATTGTGATCGTCTTGTGATTTCAAAAAAAAATTTTTCGAAAAAATTTAATAAACCACGAATGTGATCGAATTTGCCATCCAAGTATTATCCGATGATAGGGGATGAAATAGTGTTAAGTGCTCTTTCGCAAAATTTCGAAAATGTGATAAGATTCCAGTGATTTCCCGGACGATTTGTGATAAGAAAATACTGACTTGTGATATCTCGACTGATTAATTTAGACAGAAAAAATGGTAAGCGCCAGTGTACTAGGATCCATCTCGAAGGATCTCGGGAGAACTATAAAATTCCTTATTATCCTTATAATGATAACGCCGACGTTTAGTGATAAACATCCAGAAGTTCGTAACCGTTCCAACAGTATTGTGAAAAGACGTTTCGCGGACAATTTCGAAGAAATTTCCTCGGCCACGGCCGCCCCCGGCTGCGGCTCGTGTAAAATGCGCGAGGAGATCAAAAACCGCAATTTGGAGGTGATCAAAGGAGAGGTGTTGCGGCGGATGGGCTTCCAAACCGCCCCCAACGTCACGGGGCGAGTTCTGCCCCCAGTACCGCCACACTTTTTGGCCAAAGTCGATCAAGAAATGGGCGGCATGCAGAGCGACGAACCGCTCTTCAAAACGGGCTATTCCATCACCGAAGAAGAGGACGATTACCATGTCAAAACACAAGAAGTCCTCACTTTCGCTCAACCATGTAAGTACGAAAATTTTCACAGCTGTTGGTTATTTCGGGTTGCGACTAAGAATAGAAGCACTTCTTCGGCGGTGGCGAAATTTTCCTCCGCTTTCGCTGACGGCTGGATTTCAAATGTGATAACCCCACGATTGTGGATTTTCGAAGCGTCAGGATTCTTTTATCGAAATTCGAAAGTTGCAAGGTGACGGCGACGATGCATTTGCTCTTTTCGGCCAGCAACAAAGATTTGACAGTTCGCTAATTAGTCGCGACTGCCAAAAGATATGTCATATCCTGTCCCAAAAATACGACGACAAGGGAAGATATTTATAGTGACAAAATGAATACTGAATGGAGATAATTATGAGTCTGACGAAGTACTAAAAGTTTTACATAATTAGAATGCATGTCTGTGGTTGCTATACAGGTGGTCCAAAATTAGAGCGATATATGAATACAGAACACTTTCGAAGCCGCTAAAAGAACGCGTTTCTAGAAGTTTCCAATACTATAAAGTCGAGACCAGGGGCGTACTAAGCAGGGGAATTGGGAATTGTTTTAATTTATTCTAAAAACTTATTCTTGGCATAGCTGTGACTTTTTATAAAAATAACCAAAGTTCATTCACCGGTACATGCAAATAGGTAAAACAATATCAACGATAAAACAAAAAAGAAGACACAAAAAATTGATAATCATCCAAGCAAACTGTAAAATTAAGTTACTAAAATATGTTACATTCAAATCTACAGAATATTAAAAAAAATATATATATTTTTGGGGATTCCTATTGTATAAGTTTTATCATAAAATATCTACAGTTACAATAAACTAAAAGAGGGCACTGACATTTTTTTTGAAAATTTTTCTTTATAGCTGCATTTTGTTGAGCCTTACAGGGTGAGTCGCCAAAATCGGTACTTTCGTAATTCTTCAAACCTATATATATATATATATATATAGGTATATATATATATGCATATTATATAGGTTTGAATATATATTCAATCATATATATATAGATTTATATATATATAGGTATATATATATATATATATATATATATATATTGGTTTTATCGAAATAGAAACACTTTTGCTCAAGACGGCTATCATATATAAAAAAATTTGGGATTTTTTTTACAAACTTCCAATATTTAGAAAATATCTAACAAAGATATGCATAATATTGTAAAATAAACCAAGTTTAAGAAATATGCGAAAATAATGGGTGCTTCAAATGGTTTACATATATATTATGGATACTTTTTGATTTTCGTGATATGAAATATTTTATATTCTTTGTATCCCTTAAGTCTTGTATTTTTTGAATTTTTCATATTTTTTGTCTTTACTTTAAAGTCTTCTTTTCTTTTCTTGCAGAAATGTTAGATTGTTTTGGATTGAGCTGGACTGTTACCATTGTTTAACTTTTTCATTTAATTTTTTTTTAATCATGAATTCTTTTTAAAGTTTTTAGATTTTGTGAACTTTTTGTATTTTTCAGACGTTTCTGAATCATTAAGTTTTTAGACTTTTTTTTTATTATTTCCCGAACTGTTTTGTCCTTCTAGATACTTTACATTTTGAAATTCTGTTTAGAATTTAAATGTTGTGTTCTTTTGGATGTCCTTGGATTGTTTGATTCCAGTTTCTTTGTAGAGTTTAGATGCTTCTAGATCTTCTCTAGGTCTAACTCAGCTACTTTAATTCGGATTGTTTGTCTCCTTAAAACTTCTTGGATCTTTTGGGTGCTATTAATTCATTGAATTTGCTTTTTTTTCAATTCTTCAAATTTTTTTAAATTTCTAAATTTCTTGGACTTTCTTCTATTTAACTAAATTGTTTGATCTTGTCAATTTCTTGTTTTTTTTTTAATGTTTTTGATTCCTTGCATTGATTCTTTAGATTTTTTAAACTTTTTATAGAATTTTTAGATTTCTAAGATCTCTTAGACTTTCTTAGACTTTTGAGGCATCTTGCATCTATGGATTCTTTGCATTTCTTCTATTTCTGTTATTTCAATTTTTTTGATCTTCTAGATTTTCGGTAAGTACTAGTCTAGATTTTATACTTTTTAAAATTTTTTTTCTATTTTAGAACTGTACGCATTTTTTTTAAGTATCTTGTCAAATTTTCTAGAACCCTTAGATTTTCAAACTTCCTCAAAGTTCCTTTTTTTGTATCTCTTGGATTTGTCTTTTTTTTTTGGATTCTTCTTCGTCTTTCTTTATATTTTTTGAGTTCTTTACATTTTAGAGATTTTTGAATTTCTCGATACCCTTTAAGTATATTAATCTTTTTCTAATTCTTACAAGAAGATCAACTTGTATCCCTTGGGTTTTCAATTTCACCTGAATATTTTGGACAGGTGAAGTAATTATTTGTTTTTGAAACTTTTGAATTTTTTAAGTTTTGCTTTTGGATTCTTTAGATTCTTTAGAACTTTTAGGCTCCTTAGATACTTTGAATTTTTGGATTTTTTTGATCCTCTATTTTTTTATATTATTTACACTCTCTGTTGTTCAAATTATTGTTTAGATTTTTTATCTCGAATTATGTAGATCCTTTAAATCGTTCAAATTTTTTAGATTCTTTAATTTTTGTAGACTTTCCTGATGTTCTAGATTTTCTTAATTGCCTGTTGTACAACTGTAAAAAAAACAGTTACAAATTTTTGGTTATAATAATTTGATGTAATTTTTACTGTGCTTTTCTTCCAACATGCGACACCCTGTATATCCGAAATGTGTGACAAACAATAACTTACACTCATGAAATAGATCTAAACCAAAGTATCCGTTTATAACTCTACGCTAAAATGCTTCACTTGACCTATAAAGACGTTGAAATAAAACTTTTTAAGATATTGATAAATATAGAGCAGTCGAATAAAAACTCATTCTCAGGCACCTTCGAGACTCCGATCCATATCTTTGATTTAGAGACCACTTCAAACCTTCCGATTTTGCTTGTGCCTGCACTCAAAGACTTATTTCATCTTAAGTTAAGTAACAAAAACAAAAGAAGCTTCTTAGTTGAAGAAATTTCTCAGAAATTCAAAAGTGAGGATAAGTTTTTATGTGACCGCTTGATGTAGCAACAGGGGGCCTAAGACGGACCCTTGTGTGACACTACCAATATATTTCTGTAGGACATTTTAAAATCTAACTCGAAAAATAAAAAAAATACAGCTTTAGTAAATAACAACGGACACGGATGAGATCCTTGCGGTACTCCAGCCCCCTGTATAGACTTGACAACAATTTTTTTTTTGCTTTTATTGCATCGCGTCATTAATTAAACTTAAAAAACTATTTCCATTGATATCTCTTCGATATTACCAAATGTTTACTTTAAAAACTAAACAGAGATTAATAAATTAATTACAAATAAGGTTGAAACCAGATAACCAGAGCAAAGAACAAAATCCTTCCGTTTTCAAAAAACTTCTCTCTGACCAAACAGGTCACACTAAATTATCAGTCACCGTGTTAGCATGGCAATAATTTAAAAATGTCGATCTCAGCAAAAAATCTGCTGATAATGCCAATCTCTTTCTGTGTCAAGGTTTTTTCACCAATTCGCAAGACCGAAACTGAATCCGTGGTTTTCGCCCAGTCAACTGTGATGAATATTGTCGTCTGGGTTTTGTCTGTTTCAATTTAATAGAGCCTTACGCAATTGCTACGTATGACCTTCCAATCTGTGTTGACCTAAGGTGTCCACATTTTGTCATCCCGTTCGCCGTTTTTTATGGACGTGATTCACAAAGATGAAATTGGAAGAGTTTTTGGGAAAAAAGTCCAAGGTTTAAGTTGATGCACCCAAACACGTGGCAGCGTATCAATAGAGATAAAGGCTTTTTTTAAATCATATGTTGATATAACAAGACAAGAACTGATGAGATAATATTTACGGATTAGAGTTGAAGGAAGGACAGAAGCGGATTTGGGGGTTTTGTAGTCCGAGACAAACATTGATATCGGTTGGAGCGAAAATGATGAAATTAGGTAAAAACAAACAATGTCATCAGGAACTTGACATTTTTTAGATACTGATTTAAAAATACGAAAATGTTTTTATTTTTTTCACTTTAAAATACAAGGCAGATAAAATTCTACAAAAATAAAAGGAAAGTTACTCAAAGATATTCATAATTCCCCCCAAAAAGATCAAAAACTATGTTTCTGGATCTACATAGAAATGGTTTGTATTTATTGATAATTTTTTCCATGAGAAGAAGTGATAACATTCACATTTTAGTTCTATTTAACCCAAATAACCTCCATTTATAAATAGGAAAATAAACACAAGTTATCTCAACAGAAAAGTGCAAATTGCATCTCTTTAGCCTTATCTTACATAATTAACAGTTATGCATTTTTCTCTCAACACCATGAAAACATTTCCTCCTAAAGATAGAGAAAAATCCTCCCTCATTTCCTCCAGATTTAGAAACCACGCCAATTTCCTAAAAATATCCTCTTGAAAAAACCTCCCGATTGCTCCCCTGCCGTGGCAAGTACCCGGAATCTGGGCGCCACTTCCCCCCTCCTACTACGCCCCTGATTAGAATTTTTCCTCAATTCGTCCCTTAGCAACCGTCGTTTTTTTATCGGCACTCAAAACGGAAAATTAAGTCAAGGTCGCCGCGAAGGGGTGAAACTATGAATAAAAATCTCCGATGACCTCGCATCACCGCCGCCAACGTCGGGGGCAGTTAAAATTACTAAGAGAATGTGCAGGTATAGCGACCACGTGGCGAAACCGGGCCAACGAAGCTACTGGCGTCAAAGTGAGTAATAAAGTGGGCTCATATCTTGGTCAGTGGTGACCTTGGTGGCGGCCCCGACTGACCCAAACACTGACCCCTCCATGCAATTGCAAGTAATTGCACTTGAACGTGATCTACGGTTCTACACCCCACACGGCGCAAGAAGTGCACTGCGCGAGGTGATTATATTGCAGTTGCATACGGTGCGATGCGAAAAAATCGGGACAGAGTCGGAGATGGAAAATGGAGGGCATGTCGTTGATAGGATCAGAGTGAAGTAATTTTAGATGCTTCTCTTATTTCAAATTGTAAGAAAAGCATTTTATCGGCATGGGACTGGTTTTGACTGCAGAAATTATTTTCATTACCATTCGATTTTTATCTAACTAAATACACTAAGATTACGTCGATTATCACACAGTCAAAATAAATAAAAAAAAACATTGAATCATTTTTTCCGAGTAATGAATGAATTTTTCCTATCTGATAGATGAAAGATTAATGAAAATATTCACAGAAAAACATGAATGGAGATGATATCTGACGATAAAGATGACGCAAAAATTTTTTTTTTACATTTATCATCTGTTTCAAGTAAAGAAAAAGAAGTAAAACATTGAATTAACGGAAATTAAAAACAAGTACACAACAGTAAAACGAAGAAGTCATTAATCTGTTAGAAGGACGCGGCCAAAGGTGTTAAAAAAAATGGAAGAAATACAAGAAACAGAACAGGAGGCAAAGAATGATGACAAAAAGTCAAATAAGAAAAAGTAGAATTGATTGCTTGTATGAATAAGGATCCAAGCGATGTTTGAAGAAAAAAATAATGGAACTGAAGAAATAAAAGACGAAATTAGACAAAAAGCAAAGAAAAAGGACTTAAATCAAAAATAAGATCATCTCCGTATAACTGAAGAAAGGGAGGAAGGAAGGAAAGGAAGATTCAAATGGGAATGTTAAACGTGTAACACGGGAATTAGAGCGCCCATTGAAAAAGAAGATTTCCAAAGTGGTGAAGGAAACATCAAATAAGGAAGAAGCAAATATTAAAGATGAACGAAAAAAGAGTACAGAAAATGGTTCGTTGTTGCCATCATCAACGCGTTTAAAAACGAAAAAGCAGACAGAGTAGAGGAGAGAGAGAAAGGAAAGAAACTTTTAAACAATCAGAACAATAAAATCAAGAATACGAAGAAAAAAGACGATGTGGTGAAAAAAACATCAAACAAGAAAAAAAGAAAAAAATTGAAGATAAAAAAACAAGAATACAGAAAATGGTTCGATGCTGCTATGAATCAGAAGCCGACAGAAAAGGGCAAAGAAAAAAAAACTTTAAAACACTCAGAACAATATAATCAAGAATGCGATTAAAAAAGACAATGTCTCTATTTTTGAAGAAGGAAGAAAGAAGAAAACTAGACACCTCTAGTGCCACCTTCGACGATCTTTTTCACAAAAACGAAATTTACAAGATTCTTCAGGCTCTCTCTGACCATTTCTTAAAAAAAAAGATCTTTTTGAACGTACATGTGTTTAAGATCTTGCTGACGATGGCAATTCTTGTGCGGAATTTGAAGATAAATAAAGAGAAGACGATGATTTCGCCGATCAAGAAGAAGAAAAGCAAAGTTGATAAAAAAAGTAGAGATGATATTTTCTCTACTGAAAATCAAGAAACTAGTAAAAACCTCACAAAATAAACGTGGAAAAAATGTTGTGGGCAACCAGAATTTCTACTTGGAAGCAAAGTAGAAAATTTGTCTAATTTGAAAGATTTTTTATTCTCAATTTTATAGTTTTTATTTTTCTAGCTTCTTGGTACCAGTTTCTTGTTTTATCAGTTGCTTAGTTCCGTGGTTTTTTAGTTTTCGGTCTATACTGCAATTTGGATTTAAATATTTTTGGTTCCAAATTTCGTATTTTTATTAACTTCCCAGGTTTGCATGTTTCTATGTCCTAGCTTTTTTTATTCTTGATTTCTTAACTTCTGTACATTTTTCTAACTTCTTAGTTCGCTATCTATCAGTACTGCACTTTAGTTTAATTGTTTATATTGCTTTGGATTTTTTAGATTTTTAGATCATTTTTCCATGTTCATATATTTCTTTTCCCAAGATTTTTCAGTTTTCCAGTTCTTCTTCAGTTTACTTTTTTACACAACAATTTCTTAGTTTTGTATTATACAATCATAGTTTTATGATTTTATACTTTTTAATTAACTTTTAGTTCGTTTGCAGTTTCTTGGTTTTTCAGCTTTTAATTTACTAACTTTTGTTTTAAAATTTTCAAATTTTCTCATTTTGCAGATGCTTATTTTCTTAGTATCATGCTTTCTGGGTTCTCTCATCTCTTCATCTCCCACTTTCTTAGAGCCTTAGCTGTTCTAGTTCTAGTTCGCCAATTTCTTTTACTTTTTCCCATCTTATATCGTCAGTTTTTTAGTTTCGCAGCTTCCCAGACTCCTAGTTTTAGTTCTTAGATTCTTGTTTTTTTGCTTTTGTTTTCCCTGCTTTTTTTTGCATTTTTTTCTAAAATAGCATTGTAACATGTTAATTTTCTACCTTCCTACCTCAGTTTCTGAAACCTTATGTTGTCTATTTCTTATTTTCTTTCCCACCTTGATCATTCTTTACCTTTAAAACTTACGAGTTTAAAAGCAAAATATCCAAAAAATAAACAGCAAAAAAAAATCTTCACGTAAGCGAAATTCTAGACAAAAAGAAAAATCTAAGAGCATTGAGAAACAAAAGATCACACTTGAAATTCATCAACAGAATTTGAGAATGACAAGGAAGTTGATAAAAGAGAATCAAAGAAATTTGCAAAACGAATATTACGTTCGTTGTCCATTTTGTCCTTTGGAAATCACAATAAAGAAAAAAATTATTATTCTTTGTAACGTCTACTCCAAGTTTGTAGCTAAAAATAGCTACACATTATTCGAAGTGAATTATTTTGATGTTTCAGTTATATAAACTGTGTCTTTAGTATTCCTATGAACGCTGCACCACTACGTCATAGTTTTGTTTTGGATGCATTTGGTATTCATTATTTGTTATTATGTTTTGACGTCATAAGCGTATGTTTGAAATTATGCATTGTTTGACCATGTTTATAAATATGAGGAAGTAATCGTCTATTGTACTATTTTGTTATTAGTTAGTTAATTACTTGTTTTTTAAGGACCTAGTTTAAGTTCTATTTTTAAATTTAATTGTGATTGCAGCTAAAATTATATCTTAATTAGCCATACAAAATACTTATAAAAGTTTCCGTGGAAATAAGCGATATCGATTTGGGAGTTTTAATTTCCTGTGGAATTTTTTTGCTTGCAATTACTCTGCCATAAACCAAGGAGTTTAGGCTGTGTGCTGTAGCCCCATCTTGATGAAAATAAGCGAACTGCACCTCTCATCCAGTAGATTAAGTGTCCATATCTTGCTCCGAGGTAGCATAGAAAAGAATTGATTTTTATTTTCAGAAATTTCAATTTTCTCTGCCATAGCATTAATTTAGGTCGTGAGTTGTAGCGCCATCGTGTTGGAAATAACCGAGTTGCACGTTTCCCCCGACTACAAAATAGTATTTCTTGTCTATA
Organism: Cynaeus angustus; assembly: GCA_030157275.1. Classification (NCBI taxonomy): domain Eukaryota; kingdom Metazoa; phylum Arthropoda; class Insecta; order Coleoptera; family Tenebrionidae; genus Cynaeus; species Cynaeus angustus. The sequence goes on from CM058065.1 coordinate 14,924,072, forward strand.
TCTAGCTCCTAGCCTTTTAACAATAGTTTGGAAACTATATTGATTGGAAAATCGATTAAGTTGGCATTATTTTTTCAAATTTTTTCTTGATCTAGAGCTCGAAACGTGTTTTCCTAGCCATCTATTTATGCAATTTGAAAAAAGTTTCTAATATATTTAAGGTTTGTGATGTGTATCTTTCGATGACGTGCCTCTTGAGCGTGAGCGCATCAGAACACCTCTCCGCTGCCGTCACCTTGGTCCCGCTCGTTTTGGTGCAGTGGGAATATGGTGCATATGGAATATGTCAGTGTTAATGCAGAATTACGGTCAGAGCGAGCGTGTGTCCATGAACCTGCAGCAGTTAAATAAAAACGGACGGTGTACATAACAACAAAAATAGAGAGACCGATTAGAGAGAGGGCATTGTGTGTTTTGTTTTTCGAACAACTAAACAACAAAACATTTAAGTGATGCCTCTTCGAAGTGCAATGTTCTGCATGACCCCTCAAATAAAATGCCATCTCTTGCACAATGCAAGCAATCTGCCTAAATTTAATCGCTTCCATTTCCTTTCGGCACCAAACAAATAATTATATAATAGCGTTTTTTTTTCTCTGCACTTCTTCTTACGTGCGAACTTTTTGCAACACTAATTGGTACTTCCTCCGGTTCACTGACCTACGCTAGGGAACATGCAAACCGAATTCACATCTTTTAGGGAAAATGGGAGCCGCCTCGGTTCCGATCCGGAAGATATCTTTTTTCGCTTACTCGCTCGCTCGTTGCAACGCCGTCAAAACAATAACAATCACTTTTAAAAAATATATTTATTGTTTTTTGAATGCCTCCAATATCTCCAGATAATTTCCAGTTCAAGGGGCACAATTATTCGCAGCTAATAATATCAATTAAGTACGTCGTGCTCATAACAGAGATTGACGAGGTCATTAATTGTTCGAGTGTAAATAAGTCTAATACAATGTCTCTTTGAATCGAAGAACAACAAAAGAACGACGAGTGCGGCGAGGGTGCAGGATTGACCATCGCGTGCACCTGCACCATTTCAGCTGCAATTTGTGGCTGAAATTATACATAATTGAAAATGTTTATTATTCCTGGAAACGTTACGCACGTTGTTTATTGGCTCAAAAGTGCATTCAGCACACGCGTCTTCGATTACATGCAACCGAAATGCACGGTGGCGGCATAGACGCCAGCAACGAGTTCTTTTAACGGAACAAATGCAAATACGCAGCAAAATTGAAAAATACACAAAGATTCTAATTCAATCCTTAAAGTCTTTTGGATTGCATTCTTTTTATCTTTGAACTCTTGAAATCTTTGGATTCTCTAGATCTATCGAATCTTCCAAAATCTCTAGATTCTTTAAAACATTCAGATTTTTTAGAATGTTTGTATGTATTGCACTGTTCAACGCATTTACCATTTCTGGGTCCAGATACTGTCGAATTTCCAAATTCTTTACATTTTTTCTATTATTTAGACCCTTTGGTTAGTGTGGAAGCTCTAGATTCTCCAGTTCTCTAGATTTTCAAAAATTTTTACGTTGTTTGGTATGCCTTGCAACCTTTAGATAATTTGGTAGCCTCTAGATCTTTTAATTCTATGGAATTCTGTTTCTGAATTCTGTTGTGTATGTAAATTCTCTGAATCTGTTTGGATTTTTCAAACAATTTTGAATTTTTGGAGACTTTTTATACCTTGTTCGTTTTGGATTCTTCAGATCTTTTGAATTCTTTCAAGATTTTCTAGATTTGAGTTGATTATTTTCAAGATTTTATCAGTTGCAATTTTTTGATCTTGGGTGCATTAGATTTCTTCCATTTGTACCATTTTAATTCAAGAGACTCTCTTCAATTGTAAAACTCTTGAAAATTTCTGTATTTTGTATATTATTTTTGGTAAATCATTTGTATCTCGAGACTCTTTTAGATCCTTTAGTTTTTTGATACTCTCTTAATTTTCTTTGTAGATTTTTCAAGCTTTTGTTAGAATTTGTAACATTGTTAAAATTTTGAATTTATTTGTTCTTCTTTCATGTTTTTGTTTTTGAAATCTGTATATAGTTTCGTTTCTGTGCATCTCTTGGATTCTGCAACTTCTTGTATTCTCTGTATCCTTCTAGTTCTACAGATTCCTTGTATGCTCCACATTTTCGATACTCTCTGTATTCTGCAAATTTTGAAAATTGTGTTAAAAATTGATAATTATTGACATATTTTTGGATCTTTTTAATTGTGTAAATTCTTTGTATTTTTGTATTTATGGAACTCTTTAGAATCTTTAATACCTTCCATTTCTCAATTCTGTGAATTTTTTTCAAATTGCCCTCCAAATCTTTGAAGCAGTTGGAATCTATAAATCTTTCGGAGACGGACAGATGTTTTTTTGGATTTGTTCTACTCCGAGTTTGTTTGTTCTCATTTTATTCTATAGATTTCTTATCAACTCCATTTTTTTACCTATTAGATACGCTGAATTTTGTAGAAATTTATTTATTTTATAATTCGTAGATTTTTTACTTTTGATTATTTTTATACTTAGAACCTTCCAATGCTTTAGCTTCATTGAATTCTACAGATTCTTAATTTTGAAATTGTCTTCAGAATCTTAGAATCCATTATAATTTGTCGATTTTGTATCCCGTATTTTTGGATTTTTCTATCTTCTTAATTCCACAAATGTTGTATTTTTTCAAAATTTTAAAATTTTTGATGGACTTCTCTTCGTGTCAGTTGCCATCTAAGAAGTTTTGGTTCAGTTTTTCAGATTTTTCGATTTTTGTTAATTTTTTGAAGTATATATTTAATACATGTATTCTTTGATTTTTTTTTGCTTTCGGGACACTCTATGTTGTGCATTTTTTATTTTTTTACAGAATTTGTAAGTTCTTACAATTTTTTTAATTGTTCAAATTCTTTCTGTTCTTTAAACTTCTGAACTCTTCTATTTTTTTAGATTTTTCAAATTTAAAGTATTAGTTGCATTTTTTTGTTATTGTTAGATTATTTGTATTCTTTAATTTTGCATATTTCATATATTCTCTACTTTTTTGCGATTGATTAGATTTATTGAATCCTACAGTTTCCTTGAAAATTTCAATTTTTTTTCATTCAATTCTACATTTTTCTCTCTTCTTTTTCTTCTTCTCTGCATTTCCGGTTTCATTTATTTTTTCCTTGTTTGGATTCTTTTTTGTTTCTTTGATCTTTTAGATATATTTGTAATGAAAATTTAAAAGTATCTAAAAAAATTGGAACAGATGTAAAAACTTGATTCTACGAATAGCTTAAAAATTTAGGAGGGACATTCTATGAAAATGTAGGACACGATTTCTCTGAAATTTATCAGAAAATGTTAAAAACATGCAGAAAAATAGTTTAAAGTTTCACCACTCAGGCCAAATAATCGAATAGAGTAGAAGTGGAAATACTAAGGAAATGGGGGCTTAGAAATTTGAAATCTGTTGGTAGTCCTGCTAACAATCCCAAAACGTCACTCTGGCATTTTGAAATGAAACATCACTTAATATGCAAAATATCGTTGCTAACATGATCTCAGTGACAGGTCTGAAATGTCACACAGAGCTACCAACATGTAAAAAAATCAAGGCCCACTCTTCTTTATTGTATAGTTTTAATGCCTAGTGTTGCTCAAAATTCCAGTTAACCGGATTTATTGTCTGTATAAAAGACCAGAGCAAAATTCACCCAAAAACACGGTTTACATCGTTCACAATAATGTAAACATCGTTAAATGATCATCTATAATTTTTGACGATTAAAGATAATATAAAACAACAATTGTAACATTGCTATAGATAGTGGTAATGATGTTTAGTGGTCACTGGTCAACAAGTTCGCCTTAATAATATGTCAACCATATGATTACTTGTTTTACTGATTCCAGTAAAAATTTCATTAACCTCTCCAACAACTCATCTTTGACTTTGATAACGAATGAAATCCAACTCCAAAACTGATTTTTTTTTCCAGATCCAAGACTGAGGCATAGTTGGCGCGGCCATGATATCCTCCATTTTATGTTTTCCGACAGCATAATGAAATATCACGTGAGCAACGCCACACTCTTTGTATACGTCAAAGGTAGCGAGCGCCGCCCTCTACCGGACGTTCTCATTGAAGTGTTCAAAGTATACAAAACTCCGGACCACCCTGAAACTCCTGGCTTATACAGAATGGTCAGTAAAAAAGTGACGCAACCGTATGGTAGAGGAGACTGGGTCAAATTAGATTTGACTATCACGGTGTCGGAATGGTTCAAGAATCCCAGAGAAAATTACGGGTTCGTGGTCAACGGGACGGCGAATGGGAAGAAAGTGGTCGTGACGGAAACAGGAATGGAAGACGGGAGTAAAGTGAGTGATACGATTTCTTATCTCTTCTTGTGTTTATTTTATTTATCACTTATGTTCTATAAATATATCGTATTGTGAATGCGGAATGAATTAGTCTATAAATTTCGGTGTTATGTAATCAGATAATCAGAGGACAAACACTGTGATAATCGGTGCCAAAATTGGTGCTAAGCGGTAGATTTATAAAATTTCTAGAACCGGTACACCTTTGAACTTTGACAAATAATTGATTTTAATTGATAGATATGTTATCGCGGATAAGGCGAGTTATTAGTGAATGAAAAGTGTAAAGTCATCATAGGCAAAAAGCCAATTTTCGTTACTTCCGGGACGAAACAACAACAGAATGGGACTCCCACAGGACCTGAAAATAAAAGTGTGACGTGGGACTAGAAACAATTATCAATTTCAATTTCTGCTAATGGCAGAATAAACATTCCAAAATGAGAAATCTAAACATTTTACTCTTCAAAGAAAGTGCTAAATAGTAGTGCCACAGTTATTATTTTCTTAATAGAAATTTACGTAACCGTTACGCGAATAACGAAAGTGAGAAAACAAATAATTATGGCGAATCACAGGGCAAAAAACCCAACAAAATTATAGTTTGAGTAATTGACTCGGATCACGAGGTGAATTTTTAGTATAGGTACTGCTACTTCTGAGGAAAACACGTCAGTATTAAAATTGGCAATAATTTTTAGATAAACACGGCAAGTTTAGAAAACTGTATAACATTCTACTTTCATGAACTGGAGAATATGCCGAGTTAGGGTCAAAGAAAACAGTTTTTAAATAAACAAAATCGCCCTCATTTCGTTGGTTTCTCAATATGAAATAGATCATTTATTTCTACATGCTCCCGCTTGGTTCGTTTTGGGCTTCTATGGAAAAAATACTTCTTTTGTCCTGAATTCTAGACGTTCTACGGGATATAGAAGAAGAAGAATTAAAAATAAAGATTACAGTGGGTGTCTGAAGACAACTGAAAAAATTTAAAGAATATATAGGATCCAGGAAACCAGATCTGTGCCATTGAGAATATCAAAAAAATCCAACAAATAAAAATAAACCCCAAGAATACAAATTAAAAAAAAAATCTAAGAAAGTAGAGAAGCAGTCAAAGAGAATATCGGAAATGTAGGAGAGACAGAGAATTCAAATAGCCTGTAGGTTTAAGACGCTACTAAGAATTAAGAGAAATTGAAAAGTCAGAAGAATGTACCAGGTTCAAAAGATCGATCTTAAATAGATCTAATGGAATCAAAAGAACCTGCAATGAAAGAATATAAAAAATCCGTGGCATTAAAAAGTCACAAACAACCCAAAAAAGGGTCCAAGAATCAAAAAAGAATCTAGAAAATTAAAATAATTAAAAGAATCCAACGAATCTAAAGATTGCAACCATATAGAAATTTTGGAGAAAATTTACGAATTCAGAAGAATCTAGAGAATCTAAGAAATCTGCAATTCTTATATAAATTGAAAAGTCTGTAGAATCTAGAAAACTGAAAATTTAAAGAATGTAGAGAACACCATGGAGAGATCTAAAGAATTTGTACCACAAAGCATTCACGAAAAAAAACTGAAAAATTCAACGAATAATAGAAAGGTATTTCAGACAATTTGAAAAAACTCTGAAGCGTTAAACAAATTTAATCAAAAAAAAAAAAATGTAAGAGTCTACATACTACAAACTAGAGGATCTAGTGGGAAATTTAATTAATGCAAACAAGAAAACGAGAGATTGGAACGCATACAAGGATTCTAAATGATTTGAAAAATTTATAGAAACTAGAGAACTCAAACGGATCAATTTCTAAAAAATTAATACAATTCAGAAGTATAAAATATTAAAAAGTCTACCTGATATGTCGAAAATATGGGGGAATCTAAATCTAAATTGTAAGACTCTAAAGGCAGCTTGAAATTTTTTTGGAATCGTAAGAAATTTAAGATTCTAAAGAAATATTTAAAGGCTCTAAATTTTAGAAGGAATCCGAAGATAAACAATATACGAATTCTACAAGGTTTTGATATAATTTCAGAATTTCCTAGAACAAAAAATGAAAAGATTTTTCAGTATTTTCGTCAATAAATTTGCCCTCATTTCTAATTAAGAATTTTAAAATTTGAAACCACTGGAAATTTTGAGTTTCTGATCGTTACTCTAATGCAATTAAATAAAATGGAAGAGAAGAAATTTTCTAAATATCAACATTTTAGAACCTTTTCCTAGATTTTCTCTTCAAACGTTGAAATCATTTTTATACTGATTTACTAAATTAAAATACTAAAAGCTGAACTAAGAATCTGAGTAGAAATCAATTTTAAGTTTATTTCTAATTATCAAATTTTATGGAATACTTCTACAATATCGAAATATCAATTTTATTAAACGTTCAATTTTAAGAAAGAATTTATCAACTTGAAAATCAATTTTACTCAATTTGTGATTTTGTTTTTAAAGCACTCTTATCTCAATGTAAAACCTAAAATCGGAACTTCTGTATTTTGAGCTGCACGTATAATTTCTAATCTTATCAAATAGATCAAAAAGGAAGAAAAGAACTTATTTGTGTACAATTGTGAAAAACGTTTTGGTCTCGTGTCTATCATCTATATTTAAAGCACTTTAATTTCAAAGAGAAGTTTCTAGATTCTAGATTTCACTCCTAATCTTATCAAAAACAATTAGGTGTTTAGAAAAAAATCATCAAAGCAAAAAGAAAAAAAATTGTTTTTGCTTCGTCCTTAGATTGTAACGCACTGTGACTTCAAAAGCTAACTTTGTAGACTGATCTACATGTGTATTCTAATTTGCTTAACCGCTTTTCATTCTATCAGAAAACTAAGAATGTCAGAAAACGGCCAAAAAGGTCATCTAAGCAGCAACGCCAAAAATCTACTTTCGTCGTTATTTAAATATCAATGTAAAAGTTGGTCTTGGTCTCGTTCTTAGATTCTACATTTAACGCAGTTTAGTTTTTAAGAAGACTTTCTGAATTGTTGCGAACTAAAATTTTTGAAAAAATGCCATCAAAGCAAAAAGGAAAAAATGTTTTGGCTTCGTTCTTAGCTAAAGTTCTACAATTGCTAATCAAAATCTTCTACAAATTTGTAACTCTTATGAACTTGGTCTTTCTAATTTCATTTCTAGTTAAAATAAATCTAGATGAAATATCTCAAAATGGGAGAGAAAGAGAGTCAGTTTTGGTCACATTTCTAGAAATTTTACCGTAATTTGATGTTCTAATTTAATTTTTGGTTCCATCAGGAAACTTAGAATGTCTAAAAGTTACTAAAGAAAAAAACAAAAAAATAGTATATTATACACCAAGGTGGTGAAGACTATTATTTTTGACCGAGCACCAAGATTATTTCGCGAGAGGCTTTGCCCCGAGCGAAATAATGTGTGAGGCCTATAAATGTCTGCACCATCGTGGTGTATATACTATTTTTTCCACTACTAGCCAAATTTAAGGCAAAAATTAAAAATAAAATATTTTTTTGTAAGAATCAAATAGCACAGGAATGCAAATTTGTCTTTTCACTAATAAAACAAAAATCAAGTAGTCTGATGCAGATTGACATTTCCACTAGTAAAACTTATTTTCAAACAACGTCTGTAATTATCGTGTTTGGGTGTTTTTTTTGAATATGGGTATGTACTTGTTTAAATAAAGTTCTGTTGTTTAGATAGTTTTCTGACATAACAACGCTCCAGCTCTATCTGGCTCCGCATTCAGCCATGTTGTAGTTGCTCTGATCGGTGGTTACGGTTACGGGATGTCATCAGATTTTAGGTTGAGCGCGAATTTTAAATTAATGGCATTTTTATTCAAATAACTTTATCGTGTTAGGTAATTTCAAGCAGCAAATACGTTAAAGACAATCTCCTGGGTATACAAAATTACGCTGCACAAATGTTAAACAACTAACTGTCTCTAGATTCTCAAAACTTTTGAATTTGTCCATTATTAACCTAGGTTAATAATAGAAAAAAATATTAACCACTACTATAGAAATTCAACTTCTCAGTTGGCTAGGACACGCAATAATCGTCAACTTCATAGCTAGTAGTGGAAAAAAACTATTTTGGTCTCGTTCCTAAATTCTAATTTTCTAATCTAAAAATCTAATTAAAACTAGATCTTCTACAATATGGGAAATTTGCAATTATTTGAACTTCGACTTTCTTATTTCATTACTTGCTCAAAAAAGCTCAAAATGAGAAAAAATGTTTCAAAGTATCAAAATAAAAGTCAGTTTGAGCTTGGTTTTTATATTCTACTATACCGTCCAAAAAATTTTCTATCAAGAGGGCCGTGAAAGTAAAAACGTATGTGGTCTTATTGATTGCTCTTGCTAGTTATTTAACTCTTTAACCGTCATTACTCATTTATGATGTTATAAGATGATATACGTTTTTGCTGTCAAGACCCACTTGATGAACAGACTTTAGATCGCTTTTGATTAGGAAAGAATTCCAATTTTGAGTGTTTTTTTTCTAATCAATGAATTTTTTAGGCCCCCTTTGTGGAGGTGTCAACCATGGAAGCCCGCCGCCGCACCCGCCGTAACGTAGGTCTCAACTGCGACGACAAGATGAACGAGCCCACATGCTGTCGCTACCCTCTAATCGTCGACTTCGAGGAGTTCGGCTGGGACTTCATAATCGCCCCAAAACGCTACGACGCCCACTACTGCTCTGGCGAATGCCCCTACGTAACCCTCCAAAAGCACGCTCACACTCACTTAGTGCAAATTGCATCACCTAACAGCGCTCAGCCTTGTTGTGCTCCCAGAAAAATGAGCGCCATTTCGATGCTGTACTTCGATCAACAATTGAATGTCGTTTATGGAAGTTTGCCTGGAATGGTGGTTGATAGGTGTGGGTGTTCGTAATTGACCTGTTTCTGTTAAAATTTACTCTTTTTAATTTATTATGTGGACGCTGACCGCGACGGACGGACCAGTGAAGTGTTAAGCCAGTGACGGAGAGAGACGCTTAATTGTAAATATTTTGTATAAATATGTGATACGTGTAGTTTAGGTTTTTTGTAATATTTATTTTTGTACATGGTAGCAAAAGTTTTTACGTTAGTCTCCGGTGATAGTTTGGCGGAAGAGAGTGATAAATTTATGCACAATTGCGTTGCTTTTGTGATATGACGGCCTTATAAGGGGAGGAAATATTTTTCGAAAAATCTTTCAGGATGTTTGTGATAAAATTTCAAAAATTTCTACTCATGTAACATATTTTTGTAAATAAAGACTGTTCTTTGAAGCGATTTCTTTGTAAGATATCTGATTTTTCGTTTCTGAAAATTTGTTTCTATATGATTCAGGCAGTATTCATAAAAATTTCCTTTTACATAACTTCCAATTTCTTTCTCTTTCTTCGTTTATGAGTATTGCCTAATTTTTCTATATGTCGTGTGTTTTGCTTTTATAATTGTAAATTAGTTGTAATTAATAGAATTTTACAAAATAAATAAATCTACAACTGAGAGTGTTCTTTCTTTCTGATTTTTCATCACTTTTTTTCCAAAATCCATTTTTTCTTTCTAATCTTTCTGCTCAACGTTAACACTTGCCAAGATAAACGATACTAATAACTCAATGTCATTATTTGTGTAAGCAGATAAGGACAATTAGAATTATTTAATTAGGTGACTAAAGATATGGTGTCGAAATTTTCATTTTTTTTTTGTATTAACCACTTGGCGCTTTTGCAGATGTCATTTTTATCAACATTTAGATGAATGTTAATGACACTTCAATCCATGTAAGTGACTTTTGACGTATCCACGACTTAATATGGCTTTACCGCGTCATCGTGATCTCAAAATTTAAATGGTAGGTCGAGGGCTATCACTGTAGAGATATTTCACTTCTAGTTATAGATCTCTTCCTTGTACTGTTACTGACGTAACAAAGAATAAATCTAAAAAAAAATTGCTGAAAATAGTAGTTCCGGAAATAGAACTTGAAAGTTATTTACATCACTAATTCTTGTCAATTGTGTCTCTTTATCGATTTATGCAAATGTGGCAAATATTTATCTTTTACTATATAACGTTAAAATATGAGCAATTCTCAAGTTCATTTGTTTCAATCTTTTAAAATGTTGTCTTTTGGTTTTTTCAATGTTTTCAAAATTGAAAAATTATCAAGTTCTCGGGTTCTCATTTCGAAATCTCTGCTTCTCAATGTCATATTTTCTGTCAAGGCCTCCAGTTCTTAGATTTTTAACTCATTATCAGACTGTCAGTTCTGTTTGTCTGACTTCCTTTTTTTTTCGAATTTTTGACTTTTAAAATTTCAAATTCTTGCGTTTTAGATTTTTTAGCTATATAGCGTCTCAATTTCTTAAGTTCCAAATTCTAAAATTCCGAAAATGTCTGTTTTTTGGTTTTTCATATTTTCTGGTAAGGTCTCTAGCTCTCAGATTTTTAATTTCTTTGCTTCACATTATCAAACTCATCATTTTTTTTTCTCCGATTTTCTCAAATTTTGACATTCTTAGCTATCTAAACTATAAAATTCGTGAATTTTTACCTTTTTGGTTTACAAGTTTTTATATTGTCAACTAGAAAACTTGTCGAGTTCTCTGGTTTCGAAAATTGTAAATATAAAAATTTTTGGTTGGTTCGATTGGCAGTTGCTCTGTTCTCAAACAGTTAATTTTTTTAAAAACTTAATTAACTACTTTTCTTGTTTACAATTTTTAATTTTTAAATTCTCTCTAATTTCTAACTGTTGCTTATTTTTAGATTTACAAAATTTCGGATTCCTAAGGTTACATGTCCTTGATTTGTTCAATTTTCTATATATTTTTTTTCCAAATTTTTCAAATTTTTACTTTTTTTAAGAATTAAACGTTATGGATTTTGTGATACTGAGCGATCCAAAAGTATTACTATCACGTGGGTCATGAAAGTAAAAACGTATGTCGTCTTATAACGTCATAAATGTTAAGAGACTACAAATATTAAAGTGTCAAATAACAAGCAAGATCAATTAATAAGACGACATACGTTTTTATTTTCATGACCCTCTTGATAGGAAAACTTTTGGATCTGTCACTATCCATTCTTTTTACCTAATTGTTTCCAGCTTCTTCAGGTCTTCGAAATCTTCTTGACATATAAGAATTCTTTAGTTTTTTTATGTTTTTATATTTTTGAAATTCTTAAAATTCCATGGGTTTTTCGATCTTTGGATGCTTTAGACCTTATGTTCTTTATATTTTTTATTAGGACTCTCTAGATCTTCTAGAAGTTTAAATTTTTTGGATTATTTACATCTGTTAGATCCTTTAGAGTTTATACTTGACAGATGGTTCGGAAACCCAAATTTCTCTACATTATTATTTATAAATTATTATAATTTTTTCTTCAGAAATGTTGAAGTTCTAAGAGTGCTAAATTATCAATTTTTCAAGTTCTCAAATTCTCACTTGCTCATGTCCAATAATTTTTAGGTGCTCAAATCAAAAGTCTTGAAATAGCCAAGTTCTTTTATATTCTTCTTCTTACTTCTTAGTGTCGTGTAGTCAATTTCTTAGGATTTTGAGATTCTTACGAGAACAATTCTAATTGCCAGACAATTAAGTTAAATGTTGGCCTTTCTTTAAATCTCTCTTGTTTAGTGCCTGTTATGACAGTTCGATCAATCAATAATTATTATTAAAAAATATTATTAATAATCAGAAAACTATTTGTTAAAAGTAAACACAGACCAATATAAAGTCAGTAAAAATTTTCAAAAAAGAAACAAATAAAATTTTCCCCTTGGCCAGTAAAATGTTCCTGAGGAAACAAACTTAAGAAACAAGTGAAACAAAATGAAGTCTAAAATTATTCCTAGATGAAAACAAAAAAAGCCAACTATCGTGGGTTATCTCAAAGAAGAGTTCACTAACGACTCTTTCTGAATCTCTATATACAAGGTGTCTATAAAAGTTTCTGGTATCCCAGTTGGTCATGGAATTTAAAAAAAATGTGCCGCTTTCTACAAAATGGTATAATTTTTTTCAAACAACATACTCAGGGACATTGTTTCAATTTAAATTTTGAACTGCATTACTGATCAACTGACCACATAACTTGTAATAAGGTTACTTTTTTCTCGTTAATGTCAACTCCCCTGGAAAATGCAGCACAATTCAGCTAACTTTCATACAGGTAAAAATTGATTCATCTAAGTATTTTGTCTCATTTATACTCAGAACATTTTAAAAATGCCTGGAGTTTCGTTAGCATAGACGTTTTCGTCTGAGTAAACTTAAGCGAGGTCTTTCTATTGCGATGTGAGAGGGTGGTTTATTAGCAAAAGAAATAGCATTGTTAATGGGATATAATGCTGGGTTACACCGTTGAAGAACATGATATGAAGAAGAACGTTTTGAGCAATGTAGAAGCTTTGAACCACCCAGAGAGATCATCTAAAAAGCGTGCTTAAGAATTTTAGACCTCAGGGAGAGATTTTCTACAAAAAGAGCTATTGGAAATGTATAAAAGGAAGGTTTAACTGTAAGAAGGTCGACGAAGTCTGGATATCGGCTCACACAAACTTTTAGTTTTTGTATAATGTTGTTTTGTATAATGTTTTAAACACTACAATGAATAAAAAAGCAAAACTAGAAACAAAATTTTAAATGATGCACTGTTGACAGATGTGACATAAGTGACATTTGAATAGTTCGATTCACTATAAAAATTATGCGCTAAAATCATTTCCGACACAAATTCCATAGCCACCCTTGATACCAGAATCATTTATAGACACCTTCTATGTATTAACAAGAAAAACCATTTTTAATTTTTGCATATTTAAAAACTTTTTTGCCATATATATACTTTTTTTCTAGTTCAATTTCTTCTTATTTACTTGAAGCTACTTTCATTTTTGAATGAACATAAATTTTGGGTTATCTTTTCTTTTTCTTTACGTTTGTTTGTTTCGCAAGGCGTTCCTGTTTTTTAGGTCTTGGTAATTTTAGTCATTTTTGCTTTTCCTTTTTTTCTTCCATATCTCCAGTCGTCACCTTCTTTAACTATATCTTTAACCAACATTATGAAAAATTCTTCATTTTTCTTCACTGCTACAATCTCTTCGCATAGCTTATCATCTTCATCAAGTCTTTGTCCTTGCTCGTTTTCTTCTCATTAGCTTCTGGTTCTTTGCCTCTAACCATGTTGATGATGGTAGCGACCTAACGTCACTTTATTTTTTTTCTACTTCACTTTCTGTTTTTTTTTTATAGTTGTATAGGTTTCAGCATGTTCACCATTTTGGGCAGTTTCTTATCCTATTGGTGCCGTAATTATGACGCTGTATTTGATAGGATCGGGTGATTTTTCTATTATTAATTATGGAAATATTAAAATTTGTTACTTCAGTTAGACAAGGGTGATCTTTCTTTCTTTTTTCCTTTCTTGATTTGTCGCGACTTGGACAGAAGGGAATTGAAGTATATACCAAAATTTATAACAATAACAATATATTTTGGTTCATGTACAACTTGGAGGACGGTACAGTACTGCCGTTTCTTCGTAGGTCGTATTTCTACCCCCACTTGCTACCCGCCTAAAGGGTGGGTTAGCCTGGGAACGGGAAGTGTCAACATAATTCCTTTAACTAGCGTGTTTCAAAATCTGTCTATAGATTTTCCTCAAAGAAGAACACCTGAAACGGCATTTTGGAAACATGAAGAGTAAACTTCTGGAATACAGAAATGCCAATCTAAAGGCTTCTTTGTGCGATAGTTTAAAAAAAAACTACGACCTGAATCAATGGAGGTTTGCTTTTTTTTTAAACGAAGAGGAAAACTCCAGGGAATGGGCAGTTTTCCAACCAGCCATTATGAGGCTTACAGAGTTTAAACTTAACAAAAATTAACAATTAATAATTAATCATTTTTGTGTGGGCAAAAAGCTTGTGGTGGTGTCGCTACTTGTTCAAAATGAATATTAGCAGATTTGATTTATTATTGTTTGTTCTTTTTACTCTTTTGTAGAACATGGAGACCACAAACCTTTTTCCACTAGTTCTTGTATTTTGCCATATTGCTCAGTTTCTTCCGCACCATTGTATATCTGCATCCACGTTCTCCGCCGTTCTCCGTGCTTCCAAGCCAATAAAAAAAATTAACTTGTTTTACAAGAAAATTCATTTTCATTATTTTTACTGGGTTTATTTTCCTAACAACTCTCCCATCTCTTTTTTTTGATCTGACATTAGACGTAGGCCTTTCCTGTATTCCAAGTCCGTTAGTTTTTTGTTTTAAAGGTCTTTCCAAACTATCCGATTTTTTCTTCCAATGGCTTTCGTCGAAAGCTATCACAAGATCAATAAAGGTCATTATCAGCTTTTGATTTCTTCTATCATCATTTTTGTTATTACTACATGGTCTGCGCAGGATTTTACATATCTAGCTTCTTCTCATGTGGTTTCGGGCTTGTCCCTGTTTTGGTATCGGTCTTCTCTTCATTTTTTTCTATTGAATTCCTTTTTTTTATCACTTTTTGTTTCTTATTAATTAAGTTTAAGACATTACTGATTCTAAATATCTTTTTGGTGTTGTTCTATTTATCTCCCCGTGCCTCATTCTTTACTATTTTATTCAGTTTTATGTTTCTTGCCCAAGGTTCCCTTTCTCCGGACGCTGTCTGTTTAATTTAGTGGAGCCTTCATGTCCTTCCTTTACCTGGATTGCCTCCCACGTGTTTTCTCTTCCCTACTCTTTTTTTCTTTATATTCTAATATGTCTTTCACTGTTTGGTGCATTTTTCGTTCATGTTTTTCCATTTCTCCTGCACGTTGGAGTCTAATTGTGGAATTGCTCTTTCTATTTGTTCTGAGTGATTTTTCGCCCTTTTCTAACTTCATCCTCTTTTAGCTTTTGTGAAGTATTTCTGTGCGTTTTTTGACTTAGTCAAAACGTCTTTATAGATCTAGAAAGCAAAAATTTAACTCTTTATCTTGTCTTTTCTAATGCAAGATTACGATTCCTCTGCCTTACTCATTGCTTTTACTGTTTGTGACTTGCCTCCGCTATTCTTGTAATTCCGTTTTCTACTTTACTTGCTTTTTTATTTGGTCTATGTAGTTAACTGTCCGAAGTATTGTCTGTATTTTTCAATCATATTATCTTTCTGTTCATGTTTTCATTGTGTCTTTTTCTTTGTCCTAATGTTTTAGCGTGGGATAGAATAACTTCTGAATTTTCCTCCCAAATCTATCTTCCATTTTTTCATAAAAAGTTTTCCTCTTCTTTTGCTATTTCTTTGTATCTGCTGTTTTCGGCAGTTTTTTGTTAGTAGATATTTCTTTTCACTGGTATTCCTTTTTGATCATCTCCGTTACTTTTATCTTCCACTACTCTTCCAGTTGGTAAGAAGTTTTTTTTTTCTACTACCACTTTAGAATTTATGTCTTCTTTTTCTCTCCTTCTTAGGATATTTATGTGTGCTTTTGGTTTTAAAATTCGGGTTTGCGATGACTTATGTCATTTTCTAAAAACATATTAACAATTTTTCAGTGTTCTACCTTCTCATGTCCTTTTTTTCTACCTTCGTCTTTCTTTTTACCTTCTGGTATTATTCGTTCCTATTAAGACTTGTTACATTCCTTTTACACTTTTCACAATTTTGTTCATTTCCCTTTTCCTACTCTGTATATGTGCCTTTTACTTCTAATGGCAGTGTGGTCGCGCATTATCATGAAAAAATTCCAATACTTGTGGAACAATTGTAGGCAATTAGAACAAGAAACCTGCGTTCTAGTTTTGAGTCAAGTCGGCTCTCCAGTTTTCAAACTAATTTGAAAATTTTCTCATAAGTTTTGGTGTGTAGGAAAAACAAGTGCTTTTGTCTCTGATCTGATTTTTCGGTGACTGTGATTTCATTTTCACTGCAACAGAAAAACTTTTAAGAGTATAAAAGAGAACGATTTTCGTTTTGTAGAGCACATTGAACTTTGACAGCGAGCTGACAATATATCACGAAAATTAATTAATTAATACTCATCTTAGACGATGTTAAAAGTTATCTAAGCTGGCGAATACTGGACTTTTCCAGGTTTCCAGGTGTTTTTTTTTTCGACTAATATTTTAAGCATATTTAATTAGTCAGGATCAACGTACCTGTAAAGCTGTAGTTTATTATTGTTGTTTATTGTTTTCGTTTGGAATTTTGCCTCTATTTATGAAAATGAGCCGAAGAAAACACGAAATGGTGTAAATTTTTGTATTAGAGAACAACAACTGCATTTTTGGTCGATGTGTTCACACTTAATGATATGCACATAAAAAAAGTAAAAATTTGATAGGCAATCTTGTTTATTGTCGGAATGTTTACCAAAAGCGTCTAAAAAACAACTCGCAAAACTGTCATCTAATCATCTAGGCAATGCACTCTGCCGTCAATTTTTAAATGTTTTGTTTACTCGTGATAAAAAATGATATAATAATGCGTGTCGACCTTGAATTTTTAACCATGACCGTCCTAACATTGTCAAAGTAATTGTGTGACGTGAACTAGGCTAGACCACTTATCTATTTCGGGGGTACACAATTCGAATGATAGGATAGGACATGGTCTAAGAGCGAAAAGAAAATAGCACAACTGGCAAAGTAGAACAGCGCAACTCACCGTTATTCGCTAACAGAACAATGTCCATTTCGAACTGAAAAGCGAACGAAAAAAACGCGAAAAAAATTCAAACAACGAGCTGAAAAATTCCTACATTTGCCGTCTTTGGTCGACAGGTCATAAAGCGAGTTTTTTCAATGAGAATACGTGAGAAATGTCCACGTTTGCGGCTTATTTATAAATGCCAGAGATATCATAAATTACTGGTCTGAACGCATTTTCAAGCGAACGAGTTTTCTTATCACTCATTGGGATGCGTCCGATCGAAGCGATCGTCTAGACGCGCCAAATTTAATTTCGGTGCAATGTCAAAGTTCACAAGACCCACATGATCAAAATAATTAGAAAAAAAGTAACTCGACGCGGGCAACCTTAAGAGTTCAGGAAGTTTGAATTTAATCCGACATGCGAAAGATTGGGTTACATAGAAGGGACGCTACTAGAGGATTTTGTTACCCTTTTTTTAAAGGGATGCGTTTTGCGACAGAATTTCAGATACCAGAGCAGGCAACAACCTAAGTCTAACGGAAAACCTCAAGTTGGCTAATTCCCAGACTTTTAAAGTCTACGGCGATTCACATGATCTCAGATTCTGAAATCCTGTACCTCGCCTTACATATTCTCAGTTTCAGTCATTCCTAGTTTTTTTTTTCACTGTCTCATTCGTTGGTTCTTAGAAAATTAGTTTTTCAATTTCAAATTTATGAATTTTTTAATCTTTCGATGCTCAGGTTTACTGCTTCCCAAGTTTTATGATCTTATTCTAGTAGTAGTAGTAGTAGTGGCCCAATTTCAGACTTATATCAATTTTTAGATTATGTTGGTCTCGGGTTCCGGGAATTTTTAGTGTCAGGTGTAAAATTCTGAGTTTATGAAGAAATTTTTTTCACTGTCTCATTCGTTGGTTCTTAGAACATTAGTTTTCCAGATTTATGAATTTAAAAATTTTTAGATGTTTAGATCCACTGCTTTCCAAGTTTTATGATCAAATTGTTAGATTCTCAGACGAGTTTTTATGCCGTCTGATGAACCTTGCATGTTGGTAGAACATTTTGTTGGAAGAACAAAATTTTAAATCTACTCATGGAAAAAATTGTGATTACAACCTCTTTTAGAGTTGGTTTTAAAATTATTTCCCACTTACGTTAACAGGAAGATTTAGTTTTTAAGAAACATTTTGGCTAGCTTCTAGAAGTTTGTGAACGTTAACGAAAGACTAAACCAATTTTTTTTTCTCATGTTATATATATGCACATTCTTGGTCGTCCGTTTACATTGACACCCTCGGTATATAAAAATGGATGGTTTGATGCGCTGCAGCACTATCTAGAGGCAAATTAAAGCAAAACGGATAGCGCAATATTCTCCGTGCTCTAATACATACGTATACCGATTTTCACAATGATCGGTTGTAGAAATTGATGTGCCGCAGCGCTATCTGGTGGCGAGCAGATAACATAAAAACCTTTTCTATGAGAAAACCAGCTGCGTATTTTGTTGACCATTTTGAGAAACGTTGACAACAGTTTAAAAGCTAAATAAGCAAGAATAATAAAATAACTACTAATTTCTTTAGAACTAGTAAATATTATTTTTTGTCAGTGTTAATATAAAAAAATTAAAGTTGTGTCACTCTAAGTTGTCGCAACTCTATTTGTTAGGCTTTCAGTTTAAATTTAAAGTTTTGGTTCACAAATTTGTGAGTTTGAGATTTTTGAGTTTCCCAATTCCTAAATTTTTTGGATTCTGAACTTAAGATTTGAAAAGAAATTTTCAAATTTTTGAATTTATTTATAATTTTAAGAATGTAGTCAATCTTACAGTTTGTATTTCTATTTTCTTGCATTTCTATTTTCTGTTTGTCAACTTCACTAATCTCAAATTTTTAAATTTCAAATTTCTCCAGTTTTCCAGAATGCAAATTATTAACTCGTAAAATTCATGTAATTTTCAGAATTTTGAAATTCTCACAACAGAAAGATTTTTAGTTCTCAGAATCTCCCATTCTCAGGGCAACATTTTTTTAGGTTTTCCTAAACTATAAATTTACAAAATTCGGTTTCATTTCTCAGGAATTTAAAAGTTTTGGTTTATCAAATTTGTAAATTCCGAGAAAGTTTCCTGTTGCTTGAAACTCACTTTTCTCTCCTAAGCAGACTTTCGTAGTTTCTTAAATTCACATTTTTTAAGTTTTCCAACGTGCAGATCCTGAGCTGTGATTTTTTTTTCTATTCAAACTCCCAAAATTCAAATTTTGTATGAAAAATTTTAGTTCTAATTTTAGGTTCACTTCTTCAAACTTTTATAGTTCGCTTAGTTCTCTTCTAGATTTTCCTGGATCCAAAAATTGGAAACCTTCAGGCTGCAAAATTCTTAAATTCTTAGTTCTCAGCTTTACGAATTTGGTATCAAAATCATAAAATTCTCCGAAATTCTTAGATTTCTCATGCTCAGATTCTGTGTTTCTCAATTCCCAAACCTTCAATTTGTTATGTTTTCTATTTTTAAATTTTCAACTTGACAAATTCTTGTTTGACAAATTGCCAGATTTTTCCAATTCTCAAATACCAAGCTTTAATTTTACAGTCTCATAGTCAAAAACTGTAAAATTTCCTTGTTATTAAATTTACAAAAGGTCTACATTTCTCATGTCTTAAATAGTTTTTTCTAGTTTTATATTTTTTAAGATTTCCAAAATTTCAGATTTTTAGTACCTATCGGAGTTATATTTTCAATCAGTCAGGTTCGCTCTTGCCTACATTTTGAGATTTTTAGGTTATCCAACCCAGTCTAATTTTTTTTTTAATTTAAAATTCGGAAATCTTTACGTTTTGAACTTCTCAAATTTTAGAACTCAGAATTCAATTCTCAGATTCACGAATTTATAGATTCTTTCTATTTCAAAAATCAGAATGTTATAAGATTCTAAAGTTCTCAAGGTTTCCGATTTTTAGTTCCGAAATTCCCAAATAGTTATGTGGTTCTTAAAAGCTCAGTTTTCCAAATTCCCAAAGTGTCAGATTGTTCTGGTCGCATTGGTTATTTCTGTAAAATTTTAAATTTTTAGTTTGTCAAGTTTACTAATTACCAGATTTTCAAACTTTGAGATTCTTGATTTCTCAAATTCTTAATTTCTAAGTTTGATGTGTATTAGATTTAAAAAGTGCCGGATTTTTCGTCCACATTGGTTTATTGGCTAACGGATTTGTGAATTTTGAAATATTTCAGAGCTCTCTATCTCCTAACTTTGAAAATATATTCTCACATTCGCAGAGTTCAAATCAGAAATTGATAGTTCCTTAACCAAATAGGTTTTTATTTGTAACTTCTGTGGTTCCAGGTCATCAAATTCTGTGGTTCCAGGTCGTCAAATTCTAGAATTATGTATGTTTCCTGCTCACAAACATTAAAATTTACTTTTTATATTTTGAGATTTTTAGACTATCAACTCATTGTCTCAAATTCTGAAACATTTAAACTTTCTTTTTTTTACCATTACAAATTCAGAAATTTTTACATGAAACTTTCCAATTCTCACGTTCTCAGATTGTAAAATTCAAAAATTGTCATTCAAAAGTCCTCAAGTTTTTGAGATTCTCAGCGCCACAATTCTTACTGTTTCGTAGATCTCAGAGACTTAACTTTCTAAATTCACATAGGTTCAGCTATTCTC
Source organism: Cynaeus angustus (assembly GCA_030157275.1). Lineage (NCBI taxonomy): Eukaryota > Metazoa > Arthropoda > Insecta > Coleoptera > Tenebrionidae > Cynaeus > Cynaeus angustus. The sequence continues at coordinate 14,944,788 of CM058065.1, forward strand.
AAATCTGTGGGTTTTAGCTCCCAAATTCTCAATTCTCTAGTTATCTAGTTCCGTAATTGATACTCTCAGATTCTTGAAATTTTAGATTTCTTAATTAAAAATCGAAAGCTAACAAATCCTTTATGAATTTTGAATTTCCAAGTTCTCTAAATTCGGACCTTAACACATCAAAATTAGAAATTGCCTGGTCCTCAAACGTTAAAGTTAATGTTATCGGACTGAAATTCATTATGGTACTCAGTCCGGTAAAGTCATTACGACACGCAGCAGATAACGTTATCATTTAGAAAACTTGTTTTTGTTATTGATTGGAAAAAAACGAACAATATTTCTTCCTACACAATAAACTGATTAGACCACTGTTTACCTGTTATTTTTTCCAATAAACGAGAATCCTCTGTTACGGTCCTGCCCAAATTAGCTAAGTCGTAGGTGACATCCACTAAAGTCATTGCCATTGACCGTTGATAGCAGATGCAGAGATAACCATGAGAAAGTCATAAAAGTGCATTTCTAAAAATACGACAACCTTGACTCGCCCATTAAAATGTTTTGTTTATCCTGGTTAAAAAAAAAAGGTTGTAAACATTAATTTTTTCATGGAACGAGTTTAGAGGCCGAGATTTTACCCTGTCATCCGAACTATGACAAATGAGTTTTTCCCTTAAAAATTCCAGTAATCAACACATTAGAGTCAACATCTTAAGTGCTAACACTTTCAATTTGGCTGTTTGCACGAACAAATAATTGGTAATTCCCGTCGAAAACTCCATTTTCTTGTGAAGTTTCCTTACGTAATCAACCAATACGGAATGCTCAAGTAGTTATCCGAATTTTGTGGTCACAAACGGATTTCTGACGCAATGCTACATTTAGAGTAAGTACGAGCTAAAAAATTTAACATCCGTCTGTCGATTGATGACCAAAATCGGGAAAAAGTTGTGGGAATCGCATTTTTTGTATAATTGCGCATGATTTTCTCTACAATTGGTCATTCGGTAATGAAAAGCCAGACCAATTGTGATTCTGAAAAAAAATTAAGGGCGATGCAATTGGGTAATAAAAACTGCACTTGGTGCATTTGTGCAATTAATTTGGCCTAAATTCTTTTATTAAATGTGTTGAAAGAAGTGGCTGCCGTCTTAATATTTTACAGTGGCGTAGCATTTTTTGATTGATTATTAGTTTTTCAAATGGTAGCCGTCATCAACAAAATGGTTCAAAGTCTGCGAAATCTGACACTATTGGCAAGTGCTCCGAGTTAAATCGATTTATTTTTTGTCATCATTAAAATTTTGTTTATTTTTCCAAATTTACTTTTCTCTTGTTTTGTTGTTTTAAACTGCTAGTTTCTAACATATTTGACAAAATCATTGCGGTCCGGACCTGTAACTATAACCTTCTATTTTCTATTTTTCTATTTCTATCTTCTATTTTTTTATATAAATTTATTAGGAAAATTAATTACTTAGCAATATAAATCATTCAGCAACAAATAACGAAGAGAGCACTAAAATGGCTAATTGAGCAGCAAAATAAAACTAGTTCAATTGTTTTCATTTTTTTGTTGACTTTTTATTACTCAGCTAGTTCTTTTGCTGCTCAGTTGTCTAATTTGCTGCTCGTTCAGCTGTTTGCCACTATGTTCTTTTGGTGCTTTTTTCATCAATCCTAAACAGTCTGCTCCTCTTATTTTGAGTGCAGTGTATACAATCTTTAAAAATTTGACATTGCAAATTTGGAACAATTTAAGTTTAAACTGTAAAAAATATATTCTTGGATTTCGTTAAAACCTTTTTGCATATTTGGCAGAAATGGAAAAAAAAATGTCAAAAATTTTAATAACAAAAAATTTCGAATTAAAAAAATATTGTGGCCGAAAGAATTTATATATTATCTTAAATGATTCAAATTGCCACATTTGGTTTAATTTTTATAATTTGTCTCAATTTTAGAACTAATTTGGAACTTTATGCAAAATATGAATTTTTTAGAACTGCTATTTTAGAAACTGCTCAATTTGTGATTATTATCGATTTAATTTAAAGGCAAATATTTTATAATTGTAACTCAGAAACTGGCTTTAAAGTAATTAAATCTCTTAAAATTTTAATACATATAGAACCTTCTATTTTTTATATAAATTTATTACGGGAATAAATTATTTGAGCAGTAATATAAATCATTCAGCAACAAATAACGAAGAGAGCACCAAAATGGCTAATTGAGCAGCAAAATAAAACTAGTTCAATTGTTTTCGGTTTTTTGTTGACTTTTTATTGCTCAGTTAGTTCTTTCGCTGCTCAATTGTCCAATTTGCTGCTCATTCAGCTTTTTGCTGCTGTTTTCTTTTGGTGCTTTTTCCAACAAAACCTAAACACTCTGTTACTCACTAAATTACATTCCCTATGAGATCTTTTTATTTTGCTGCTCAACCACATGTTTTGCTGTTTACCGAAACCTAGGCCACTTATTTTGAGTGCAATGTATACAATCTTTAAAAATTTGACATTGCAAATTTGGAACAATTTAAGTTTAAACTGTAAAAAATATATTCTTAGATTTCGTTAAAACCTTTTTGCATATTTGACAGTAATGGAAAAAAATGTCAAAAATTTTAATAACAAAAAATTTCGATTAAAAAAATATTGTGGCCGAAAAAACGAAAAAATTTATATATTATCCTAAATGATTCAAATTCCCATATTTTTTTTAATTGTTATCATTTTTTCAATTTTAGAACCAATTTGGAACTTTATGAAAAATATGAATTTTTTAGAACTGCTGTTTTAGAAACTGCTCAATTTGTGTGATTATTAACGAATTAATAAATTAATTTAGATGCAATTATTTTATAATTGTAATTCTGAAATGGGCTTTTAAAATATTAAATCTCTTAAAATTTTAATACATCATAACCTTTTTTTTTATATAACTTTAAGATGGGAATAAATTATTTGTGCAGCAATATAAATTATTTAGCAGCAAATAGCGAAGAGAGCATCAAAATAGCTAATTGAGCAGCAAAATGTAACTAGTGCAATTGTTATCGTTTTTTTGTTGTTGACTTCTTATTCTTCATGTAGTTCTTTCGCTGCTCAATTGTCAGATTTGCTGTTTGTCGCCATTTTCTTTTGATGCTTTTTCCATCAAATCCCAAGCACACTATTACTCACTAAATCACATTGCCAATGTGATATTGTTATTTTGCTGCTCAATTACATGTTTTGCTGTTTACTTACACCTAGGCCACTTATTTTGAGTGTAACGATTACAAGTTTGGAACATTGCATGTTTCAAACTGCTGAAAAAAATGTCAAAAATTTTAATAATAAAAAATCTCGAATTAAAAAAATATGATGTGGACAAAATAATTTATATCTTAAATGATTCAAATTTCCGTAAATCTTCGAATTTTTGATTCTCAGTTTTAGAACTAGGTACTAAAATGTGGTCAAAGATTTTGCCTCTCTAAAAGCTCTAAAATTTATAAAATTTCTACATCGACGGAGCTTCAAAGTATAAACGTTTTCTTAATTTTCAGTGCCTCTCAAATTGTGGAACAATTCCAAAAACTAGGAAAATTTACGAACATTCTATAAAATTCTATTTTTTTAATACTTGTAGCTTCTAAAACATTATACAAGAATTCTATTTGCAAGTCTTAGAATGAAAAAAACAAAAAACGTGAAGTGCTGAAGATCTGTGAATTCTAAATTGTCTAAAATTTCCAGAAAATCTGAAGAAAGCTCTTGTCAATTTAAACAAATCTCAACAACTCTTCAGATATTGATTTAGAAAAATCTAAATCTAGGTAAAATTTCAGAAGCTCCCAACTATCTAAAATGTCCAAAAAACAACCAAAATTTTTAATGCTCCAAAAAATCTGCATCCGTTGCAATCTTTCTCTTTTAGATGCCTCTTCCTTTTAATTTTTTTAGTTCTGAGATTCTTCTTTTTCTATAATTTCTTAAAATTACAATCTTTCTCTTTTAGATGCCTCTTCCATTTAATTTTTTTAGTTCTTAGATTCTTTTTTTTCTTTAATTTCTTAAAATTATTGTCTACTGTGACTATTTATCTCTCTATTTGATTTTTGTATATAATCTTCACGAACAATTAAATTAAACCTAGAAAATTTGCCGATATTGCCATTTTAGGTATCCCATAATCTATCATAATTTGGAAATGTCAGAAATTTCTACAACATCCACTAAAAATTGGAAAAAAATTGCTTCTTTCATTAAAATTTAATCAAACGTCTGAAACTAAGCAAAGCTCTAAAAGCTCAAAATGGTCCAAATTTCCCATTTTTTCCAATAACTTTAAGTTATTTAATCATTGATTATATATTAACAGTTTCAAAAACTAAATAAGTTTCTCATTTAGTAAATTCTGGAGTTTCTGACATTTCCAAAAAAACGTTCCAAGACAGTTCTAAAATTGGCTAAAAGTAATCAGTCTTTGACAAAATTAACATAAAAGAAAAATGTTGCTACTTCTAGATCTTAAACTTCCAAAAATCTTCAAATTTTTGAACAGATTAAGCATCAAAAGTATCACTAGAATCTAAATCTTTGAAACGTTTTATTTACAAACTAAAACTTTTTGGATTTCAGTCAATAGTATTCAAAAAGTAGTCAAAAGTTTGTCACAAAACCTCATCTAAAAACTAAAATTATCTAAATTTTAAATTGTAAATTTTTAGCATTTTGGAAGAACAAAATCAAAAAAAATAAACATGTTCATCTTAAATTTCTTGAAATTAAAAAAGATATAATTTTTGATATTCGAAAACTCGAAAAATGAATTTACACCTAATTAAGAACGAACAACAAAATCAATAAGATATCAATTAAATAAAAGATAACAGAAAGACAAAAAAGATAAATAGTACGTATGACTAATGGCAACTTTAAGATTCGGAGTCCATAATTGCTATTTGTGTAACGAGGCCGTAAAGACGATGACTTTTTAAACAGGCCGTCGTTTGGAAGAACTACGAGGTCTAAAAATCGGCCTAGGCAGTAAACCGATTTTACAGCAGAAGTGCCCACAAGAGTTATTTATAAAATGTAAGAAATTATGATTCAGTCCGTAAAGTATATTTTGACAGAAAGGTTCATGGAATAACTTTTACGGCCGCAGAAAGTTTTTCAGTCCGTGAAGTATATTTTGATAGATAAAGTTTCTATTTATGGCCGCAGAGAAGTCCGTAAAGTAAACTTTTATGAACTGGTTGCCTAAATTTCGTATCAGTTTGATTCCGCAAACTTATCTAACTATTTAAGGAGGAACTTGATCTTTTAGAGGTAAAATATACTTACTAGGAAAATAACTGAAAATGAAAAGTAGTTAAATGACACAAAAAAGAGGTAAAAATGATTCTCTGCTAATAAGTTCTTTCAATTTTTGTAATTTCCACGAGTAATTCTGTAAGACTACTACTTATCAAAACAAGTACAAAAATTAGAGCATTAAGAAAAACCTCCAGCACACGAACTATTGAAAATTATCAAAGCTTTGAACAGCACAATAAACACACTTCCAGTGCTCCACGTGCCAAAAATCCACTTTCCGTATCAATTCAACTCGATAAATTCGAGAAATTATTGCAATGAAATACTTTGATTACCTTCATAATGGTGCAGCGTAATTACCCTGAAATGGAGTCGAAATGGCAATACATCGATTTCTTTCAAAACAAGTCCAAATTTAGGTCTAACTAAAGCAAAAAAGTCACGTGGCTTTTAATTGCCAATACTTTGTTTAATCAACATGTTAAGATGTATTAAAATGACCCATATAAATATGAACCCAATTTCGAAAACTCGCATGCAACCAGTTATACACTGATTTATTCTACCGATTTCTGTATTACCAACGGCGCGATTCGAGCTTCCCGTGTAACCGCAGCGAGCCTCTCCAGTCTCCGAAATCGATACTTTGAACTTTTGAAAATTTCTCGTTAAAAATGGGGCGCAACAAATCTACATTTTTACGTAAGTTGCGGCCATTAAACATCACAAGACGGAATAATCAAGAGGGCATAGCTTCCACTATTTGAATTTTTCGGGGATTTACAAGTCAAAAAAGCAAGTAGCATAATTGGCTAATTGCAATTCACACAGGAAGTGATTTGTTACGATTTCGTGTATTTTATCTCCGTCAAAGTTGTAAATGGTTTTTTTTTTTTGTAGGGAGACATCAAGTATTTTCCGAATGTCCTCAAGTCTGAGTTCCGAAACAATGTAATACGAACGAGAGAAAAATAATGTAATTCATCTAATACTTCGTAAAAGTTTATATAGTGCGTTCGGGAGAATTAATAGGCAATCGCAGTAAAGTTTTTAAGAAATCTGAGAAGTTCGAGAAGAATTCGAGATGAAAAGATTGACTAGTTTTAATTGTGAGAAAAAAATAAATGTGAGTTATTTATTTGTAAGTGTAGATAGAAAATGTAGGCAGATGTTTTTTACACTATACGCAGAGATAAAATAAGGATCGTTATGAGAAAGTTCGGTGGGTGATTCAAGATTAAAATCGAATGGCTGTTGGTAAAAAACGTAGTGGGAACAAGTCCACATCTAAAAACTTTGTTTTCGTCCTAAAAAACTAGTCTCACTTGCATTTTCGTTGGAAACTTTTATTGGTAATATACAGGGTCCTATCGAATTACCTGCATTAAAAACACTAGTTAAGATCGTCTTCATCCATTTTTAACAATAATTTATTTTTATGAAAATTTGGTATTTTTAGTACCAACCACGATATTGAACTGTTATAGCACCCAAATGAGTGCTTTAATAGCCTAATTGACTTTCTGTACAGAACTGATAAGTTTAAATTGTCATCACCCATTTAACAATAATTTACTATTACAAAAATTTGAAATTATCAGTACCAACTACAATATATTTTTCTAGATTTTAAAAATTTGTTAAACCGAACTGTTATAGCATGCAAATGAGTTTTGTAATATAACTGTTAGGTTAGGATTGACTTTACTTATTTTTAACAATTATTTTTTATGAAAACTAAAAATTTGAAATTTTATAAGAAAATGGCCAAAGAGCCAAAAAAGGTATAAGAAAGGTCTTTATAAAGCTATTATGACACTCTTTCTTTATAGGGTATAACTGCATAGTTATAGCATCCAAATGAGTGCTTTAATAGCTTAAATCAGTTTCGTAAGATAACTGATGAGGTAAGATTGTCATTACTCATTTTTAACGGTTACTTATTATGACAATTAAAAGTTTTTAGTATCAACCACAACATAGTACTCTAGATTGGGAAATTTTGATTTTTTTTATAAAAAAAGCCAAGCAACCAAAACAATGTATAAGAAACTCATTTGTAAATCTATTATGACACACTTTTTTATAATAACAGAATTGTTATTATAGCACCCAAATGAGTCTTATAATAGTTTAAATGAGTTTCGTAATATAACTGATAGGTTAGGATTGTCTTCACTTATTTTTAACAATTATTTTTTATGAAAACTAAAAATTTGAAATTTGATAAGAAAATGGCCAAAGAGCCAAAAATGGTATAAGAAAGGTCTTTATAAAGCTATTATGACACTCTTTCTTTATAGGGTATAACTGCATAGTTATAGCATCCAAATGAGTGCTTTAATAGCTTAAATCAGTTTCGTAAGATAACTGATGAGGTAAGATTGTCATTACTAATTTTTAACGGTTACTTATTATGGCAATTAAAAGTTTTTAGTATCAACCACAACATAGTACTCTAGATTGGGAAATTTTGATTTTTTTTATAAAAATGGCCAAGCAACCAAAACAATGTATAAGAAACTCATTTGTAAATCTATTATGACACACTTTTTTATAATAACAGAATTGTTATTATAGCACCCAAATGAGTCTTATAATAGTTTAAATGAGTTTCGTAATATAACTGATAGGTTCGGATTGTCTTCACTTATTTTTAACAATTATTTTTTATGAAAACTAAAAATTTGAAATTTTATAAGAAAATGGCCAAAGAGCCAAAAATGGTATAAGAAAGGTCTTTATAAAGCTATTATGACACTCTTTCTTTATAGGGTATAACTGCATAGTTATAGCATCCAAATGAGTGCTTTAATAGCTTAAATCAGTTTCGTAAGATAACTGATGAGGTAAGATTGTCATTACTCATTTTTAACGGTTACTTATTATGCCAATTAAAAGTTTTTAGTATCAACCACAACATAGTACTCTAGATTGGGAAATTTTGATTTTTTTTATAAAAATGGCCAAGCAACCAAAACAATGTATAAGAAACTCATTTGTAAATCTATTATGACACACTTTTTTATAATAACAGAATTGTTATTATAGCACCCAAATGAGTCTTATAATAGTTTAAATGAGTTTCGTAATATAACTGATAGGTTAGGATTGTCTTCACTTATTTTTAACAATTATTTTTTATGAAAACTAAAAATTTGAAATTTTATAAGAAAATGGCCAAAGAGCCAAAAAAGGTATAAGAAAGGTCTTTATAAAGCTATTATGACACTCTTTCTTTATAGGGTATAACTGCATAGTTATAGCATCCAAATGAGTGCTTTAATAGCTTAAATCAGTTTCGTAAGATAACTGATGAGGTAAGATTGTCATTACTCATTTTTAACGGTTACTTATTATGCCAATTAAAAGTTTTTAGTATCAACCACAACATAGTACTCTAGATTGGGAAATTTTGATTTTTTTTATAAAAATGGCCAAGCAACCAAAACAATGTATAAGAAACTCATTTGTAAATCTATTATGACACACTTTTTTATAATAACAGAATTGTTATTACAGCACCCAAATGAGTCTTATAATAGTTTAAATGAGTTTCGTAATATAACTGATAGGTTAGGATTGTCTTCACTTATTTTTAACAATTATTTTTTATGAAAACTAAAAGTTTGAAATTTGATAAGAAAATGGCCAAAGAGCCAAAAAAGGTATAAGAAAGGTATTTATAAAGCTATTATGACACTCTTTCTTTATAGGGTATAACTGAATAGTTATAGCACCCAAATGAGTGCTTTATTAGCCTAAATCAGTTTCGTAAGATAACTGATGAGGTAAGATTGTCATTACTCATTTTTAACGGTTACTTATTATGACAATTAAAAGTTTTTAGTATCAACCACAACATAGTACTCTAGATTGTGAAATTTTATTTTTTTTTATAAAAATGGCCAAGCAACCAAAAAAATGTATAAGAAACTCATTTGTAAATCTATTATGACACACTTTTTTATAATAACAGAATTGTTATGGCACCCAAATGAGTCTTTTAATAGTTTAAATGAGTTTCGTAATATAACTGAAAGGGTAGAATTGTCTTTACTCACTTTTAACAATTATGTAATATGAAAATTAAAAATTTGAAATTTTATATAAAAATGACCAAGGAGCCAAAAAATGTATAAGGAACTCATTCATAAAGCTATTATTACACTATTTCTTTATAAGGTATAACTGAACTGTTATAGCACCCAAATGAGTGCTTTAATAGCCTAAATAAATTTCGAAATAGAACTGATGAGGTAGGAGCGTGCTCACTCATTTTTAACAATTACTTATTATGAAAACTAAAAATTTTTAGTCCCAAACATAATATAGTTTTCCAGTTTTTAAAATTTGAAATTTTGTATAAAAATTCCTAAGGAGACAAAACAAATGTTTAAGATTCTTGTTCGTGAGGCTATTATGGCTATATAACTGATTTATTATAGCAACCAAATGAGTGCTTTAATAGCCCAAATAAGTTTATTAATAGAACTAAAAAAGTAGAATCATCTTCGCTCATTTTTAACAATAATTTACCATTACAGAAATTTGAAAAAAATATCAATACCATCACAATACATTTTTCCAGATTTGTAAAATAAAATGTAAAATTTAAAACTGTATTAAACAATGGTAAAATAGCTAAAAAACTTGTATAAGAAACATGTTCACAAGGTTTTTATGACACTCTTTGATTAAATTAAAATTAAACTAAATTTGATTTAAATAATGGCAAAAAACATATTTTATTTTCATAATAAATAATTGTTAAAAATGAGTACGGTCAATCCTACTTCATTAGTTTTATTACAAAACCCAATAAGGCTATTAAAGCATTCGTTTGGGTGCTATAACAGTTCAGTTATAACCTCTAAATAAAAAATGTCATAATATCTTTAGAAATAAGTTTCTTATTTATTTTATTGGCTTAGCCATTTCAATATAAAATTTCACATTTTTAATTTGCATAATAAAAAATTGTTAAAAATGGGTGCGGTCAATTCAACTTCATTAGTTCTATTACAAAACCCAAAAAGGCTGTTTAAGCACTCGTTTGGGTGTGCTATAACAGTTCCGTTATATCCTTTAAAAGAAGAGTGTCATAATAGTTAAATTTGCAAAATCTGGAAAACTGTATTGTGGTTAATAATATTTTTTTAAATTTTTATTGTAAATAATTGTTGAAAGTGAGTGAAGACAATCCTACCTTTATAGTTCTATTAAAAAACATATTTAGGCTATTAAAGCACTCATTTAGGTGCTATAACAGTTCAGCTATACCCTATAAAGAAAGAGTATCACAATTGATTTACAAATAAGTTTCTTATACATTTGTCTGACTCCTTAGGCATTTTTATATAAACTTTCAAATTTTTTATTTTTATAATAAATAATTGTTAAAAATGAGTGCAGTAAATCCTACTTCATTAGTTCTATTACAAAACCCAATAAGGCTATTAAAGCACTTATTTAGGTGCTATAACAGTTCAGTTATACGCTATAAATAAAAAGTGTCATAATAGCTTTATAAATAAGTTTCTTATACATTTGTTTAGCTCCTTAGACATTTTTATATAAACTTTCAAATTTTTTATTTTAATAATAAATAATTGTTAAAAATGAGTGCGGTCAATCCTACCTCATTAGTTCTATTATAAAACCCAATAAGGTTATTAAAGCACTCGTTTGGGTGTTATAACAGTTCGGTTATACCGAATAAACAAAAAAATTTCTTATTCATTTTTTTTTGTTTAGCCAATTTAATATAAAATTTCACAATTTTAATTTTTATAATGAATAATTGTTAAAAGTGAGTCAGACAATTTAACCTCATTAGTTCTATTACGATACTCTTTTAGGCTATTAAAGCACTTATTTGGGTGCTATAAGAGTTTAGTTAGTAGGAGAAAATGAAGAAAATAAAGAAATCTTCGTTCAAAACAAAATTCGAGAAATTCATACCTACAGTAGACTACAAAGTTGGAGCCATATTTTAAACTAGGAAAACTCAGTTTTCGTAATTTAAAAGAATTAATAGAACTGAACGAAATGATGGAAAGTTTCAAGTTGGCTCAAGACCAATGAAGAAGATTGACCAAAATTATGTCGTTATCTACAATAAACATGAACGATTTGGCAACAGTTATCAACAGTGCGAAAAGTTCAAATTAGCAAAAAAGTGTCTATTTTAAGTTTTTAGGTTAGCTCGTTAAAACTTGCCTAAATTTGCAAATGGGACGCAGAAAATTGTACCGTTAGTATTTAAAAACATATTTTAATACTGAATTATTTTTTATAATGATCATTATTAAATCAAAATATTAAATATTTGGACAGGAATAATTGATATCACTTAATATGACAGCACGTGCTTTCCTGGTGAAAGCTTTCTTTATTTTTTAAATAACGAATTCCAAGAATTAATAGATGTGCCATTAGCCAGAGACCGTAACATGTGGATTCAGCTTGATGGCGCACCTACACATTATGCTATAGATGTTCCACAACAGTTAAACAGAAATTTTAATAGGCGTTGAATCGCTCGCGGAGGACCAAACCATTAGCCGGCTCGTTTCCCAGATTTGAATCCCCGAGACTTTTTTTTCTGGGGCGCGATGAAGAAAAAAGTGAATAACTGCGACTGTAGCAAATCTTACAAAGAAAATGCTGGAAAATGTATGAAGTTTTCAAAGAAGGTATACCACCTGTGTGAACGTCCAGGGTCGTACTTTTGAACATTTGTTATGATTCTAATATGCCAACTTGTAATTTCTTTATTAGACTTTTTTCAATAATTTTCCCGTATATAGTGTGATCTACTCTATATCGTGTAGTCAGCGCGCCATTTTTGGTACACCCAGTATGTATTTTAAAATTTTGACATTCTAAGATTTTTTTTAAAGATTTTATTAGCTTATCAGCAAACTTTTGATGATCTTATAAATTTTTATCTTTAAAATTTTTGACAGATTTTTTAAAAATAGGGCGACTAGATAATAAATACAGTTTTTAAAATCTAAAGTTCAAATTCTGCAAGATCTAAGAATTGCAGTATTGGTCAGTTGCATTTTGTATATGCATTTCAAAAACGCCTGTATAAAAATGGGACACCCAGTATATACGCATCTCAACAATTCTCTTGTAATCCACTAAGAAAGTACCACGTAATCTCCTTAATTTTTGATCCTTGTTTTTTTTCATAATACAATTACAATAACACCTTCAACGTGCCGCTCTATATCCATCATCATCAGCACTACCTTTTAAGTGGTTAATCCTTACAACTTAATCACGCGTTCCGAACAAGGCGGCGGCGCAGATACACAAGCAAACAAGCCGCATGTGTGTGTGTGCGGTCCCACTTTCGCTGGGTGTCCTGTCCTGCACTCGTGACTATTTATGATATCGTAAAATCTTCAGTCTGTCACAATTTCAGACTTTAATGGACGCTCCCTCGGCCGTTGATTGGGACGCGTTTTTACCATTATTATCAGATTTCAAACAACCAATTAGTTAAATTATCCAAATACCTGGAAACCTCTAGATGACCATCAGCATCGTTGCTTGCAGATGCTGCACTATACGGACGTGACATTGGCATCTCTAAAGGTTACACTACGTGACCTATTGAAAGCGAGCAAAAAATAACAAAACTATTCAGACATTAATTTTGAACAAAGTCCGATATCGATCGTTACGTAATCGTGTCGTACTACTGATGTGTTCTTGGAAATAAGAGCCGAATTCCGAGACGCGGATTATGTAATTTCTTTCTATTATGCATCAGATGGTTCATAAATTCTTAATTCTCACCTTGATTTTCTGAACGAGTGGGTTGAGGCGCCACTAATACAACAACAGTTAAGGTTAATTAAGAATTTTATTTGTTCTAGTGGTTGTTAGTATTCAAATTTGATGCGGCGGCACTTTAGAAAAATTTTGCGTGGGTGGTATTGTTGCAGGTTGTTTTTGAGAGGCGATCGAAAATGGGTTAAGACGACGAGAAATTTTATTTCTTTATTTTTGTCTCGAAGGTGATTTCTAATTAACCAAAAAACTACCAAATTAAATAACCAGTTCCGAACTTGAAATGAGAAGTTATTGTCTTGAATTATACATTACGTCTTGAAAACTATCCAATTTCAGTTGAATTGTTAAGAAAATCGAACTATTACCGACGTAATTACTCAAAGTTGAGGTTAAATGACGGATTCTCGATAAGTTAGAAATTTAATTGGAAAAGTTATTGTTTTCAAATCGTTCGTGTACAAAGCGCACATTCAGGCTATTCACGTGATTGTTGAGTCAAATTTGAGTTTAAGATTATTGGAAAGTTATAATTAAATTTTTAGGTTTTTGGAACTGTCTCATGTTATTGATAATTTAAAATTTGACGCTTTAGACGCTTCGAACATTTTTTTTGAAATAATTTTACATATTCTTACATATTAACTCTTCGAAAATCGCCAAATTTTTTTTTCAATTTTCAGAGATGCTTTTTTTTAGGAAATCCATTTAGGTTTAGAAAATTTTGATATGCATTTTTTTTAAATATTACAACTGAAATGAATGTTTAGAATTATTAAATTTGAATTTTCTTGCAAGAAAATAAAAATCCAACATTTTTCTAGGCTTACAAAACTTCAAAAATATATTGTTAATTACATATTTTAAGGCCTTCAGAGATTTCGCCAAGATAAAAACAAAGTTTTGCAAAGAATATTTGAGAATCTAATTTCGAAAAAAAAAATTTCAATTCTGGACTTTCGAGACAATCATTTTAAAACCTGAAATTTATCAAAATTTACTATCTGACCTAAAAAATTGTATCCTTTTTTAAAGACAAATTTAAAGATTTAGAAAATTGCTATCAATAAAAAAATGTCAAGGAATATTTGAGAATCTATAGATTTAGAAAAAAAATTTAGAATTTTTCGATTCTGGACTTTTGAGAGAATCCTTTTAAAACCTGAAATTCATCAAAATTTACTATCTGAACTAAAAAATTGTATCCTTTTTAAAAGACAAATTTAAAGATTTAGAAAATTGCTATCAATAAAGAAATGGCAAGGAATATTTGAGAATCTATAGATTTCGAAAAAAAATTTAGAAATTTTCGATTCTGGACTTTCAAGAGAATCTTTTTAAAACCTGAAATTCATCAAAATTTACTATCTGACCTAAAAAAATGTATCTTTTTTTAAAGACAAATTTAAAGATTTAGAAAATTGCTATCAATAAAGAAATGTCAAGGAATATTTGAGCATCTATAAATTTCGAAAAAAAATTTAGAATTTAGAACTAAAAAATTGTATCCTTTTTTAAAGACAAATTTAAAGATTTAGAAAATTGCTATCAATAAAGAAATGTCAAGGAATATTTGAGAATCTATAGATTTCGAAAAAAAAATTAGAATTTTCGATTCTGGACTTTTGAGAGAATCTTTTTAAAACCTGAAATTCATCAAAATTTACTATCGGAACTAAAAAATTGTATCCTTTTTTAATGACAAATTTAAAGATTTAGAAAATTGCTATCAATAAAGAAATGTCAAGGAATATTTGAGAATCTATAGATTTCGAAAAAAAAATTAGAATTTTCGATTCTGGACTTTTGAGAGAATCTTTTTAAAACCTGAAATTCATCAAAATTTACTATCGGAACTAAAAAATTGTATCCATTTTTAAAGACAAATTTAAAGATTTAGAAAATTGCTATCAATAAAGAAATGTCAAGGAATATTTGAGAATCTATAGATTTCGAAAAAAAAATTAGAATTTTCGATTCTGGACTTTTGAGAGAATCTTTTTAAAACCTGAAATTCATCAAAATTTACTATCGGAACTAAAAAATTGTATCCTTTTTTAATGACAAATTTAAAGATTTAGAAAATTGCTATCAATAAAGAAATGTCAAGGAATATTTGAGAATCTATAGATTTCGAAAAAAAAATTAGAATTTTCGATTCTGGACTTTCAAGAGAATCTTTTTAAAACCTGAAATTCATCAAAATTTACTATCTGACCTAAAAAATTGTATCCTTTTTTAAAGACAAATTTAAAGATTTAGAAAATTGCTATCAACAAAGAAATTTTTCATAAATTTAAGTTTTACGGCTTTATTGTAATTAATGTTAGTTTTATTCAAAACATGAAACTGATTGGAAAAATATAAAAAATCTGAATTAGTTTTGCAAACTTTAGAAATTTTCAATATTAGTTGCCTTAAGCTTCTATGTTTAAAAACCTTTAGACATTTCGCTAATTAATTGTTTTGAAAAAAAATGAAAATCTTCAGATTTGATGATTAGATGTTTTGGAACCAGAAATTGACGGTATTCAGCAAAAAAAATTATTTAGGAATTAGTTTCTAGTTTTTAAAATGAAAATGTTAAATAATGCACTTATAAATTTTTAATTGATTAAAAAAATAATTAATAATAATAAAAATAATAATAATGATAATTTTTAATTTTTTTTTAATTTGTTTAAGAGAGTTGAAAGAGATTTTGAAAATTTACAAGTTTCTAAAACAAAATAACGTTCAACATTTTAAAACCAAAGGGTCCCAGCTACAAACATTAAGAAATGAAAATTTAGAAATTTAAAAATTAGTTTCGAAATTTTCAACTGATCTTTCGTTTCTCGGCCACGAAAAATTTCTAAAACTACTCGTAGAAAACAGATCTTTCTAAATTTTTGAAGTTTAAATTTTTACCTTAACAACTTAAGCCATCAAGATGTCTTGAAATTTTAGAATTTTTCAAAATTTTTTGGAAACCAGAAATTGATCAAAATTTTCTGTCTGACAATGAGCCAATCTTTTGTAGTTAATCTGTGGATTGAATTAATTTATGACCTGTTTGTAGAAACATTAAATATGAACCATGACGAAATAATCTTCAAAACCTCACAAATGCTTAAAGTTAGATTTTTTTTAATCTATGGAACTTTTAAAGGTCAAAATTCAAATTAGAAAGTTCATTTCGAAAGAAAAATTGAAAATTTTTATGAATTTGTTCAAGATTTCCAAACCAAAACTGGATCAAAATTTATTTTAATTTTCGATAAATTTAGAAAATTTGTAGTAAAAAATACTTTTTTGTGATCTATAAAATCTTCATATTCCAAAAATAATAAAATAAAATTTGTAAAGATGTTAATTTTTGAAGTTCTATTAAACCGACTTTATAAATTTAAGCAATTTTTAACATGTTTAAAAACATTTTACAGATGACGTGTCAAAAAAAGTTTGATTTCTAATATTTAACTGATTTAATTGATTTTAAGAAAATTTTTGGTCACTGATCATTTTAGAAGATTTTTGTGAGACTTTCGAGCAACGAGAAATGCATTTATCTGTAAGTTCTAAAATAAAATACGTGATATGTTAAATATTACTAAAAATTTCTGAAACTTGGTGATTTTCTAAAACAAAATAACCTTAAAAATCTAACAAAAACTTTAAAATTTCAATCTCTAAAAACTGCCTCAAGTATTTTTCCGGACTGTAACTTAACAAATGTACTGAATTTTGAGATTTTTGACCGTTCTAAACCAAAAACGAAAAAAAATTTTTGAATTGAAAAAAAATTATAACACAAATATGTCTACTAGAAATATGAAACTTATTTTTTTTTAGTTTTCAAGCAAGTGTCTGAGCATTTTTTGATATATTCACAATTTGAAAATTAAGCTACTAGATGAAAAAATCTCTAAATTCTATTAAACTTCCATAATTTAGAGGTGTTCACAGATTAATAGTCACAAGAAGTCGAAATTTTAAGATTTTTGGTTTTTCAAGATTTGCTGCTTTCAGACCGTTTCAAACGAAAAAGGGGTCAAATTTTGGTGACGGATTAAATATAATAAATTTGATTTGTAAAATACAAAATATCTTCACAAATATGTGTTTACCTAATTTTCCAGGAAACTGGAACTAAAAAAAAATTCTCTGATTTGAAAAGTTTGTAATATTTATTTTAGAATTTTGGTGGTGTTAGTTATGGGTCCCAAAATTAAAAAAATCGTGATTTTTAATTTTTGTAGTAAAAATGATTTTTACTACATCTATACATCCACCGATAAAAAATTGAACTTATAGGAGCTGAAAGAATCCAAAGCGTCTAAGGTGTTTCAAAAGCTCTAAGAATATGAAACAATTCAAAGTAGAGAAATTTACACAAGCAGATAAATAAGAAAAATCTGAGGCAACTGCTGGTGCTGCAAGAGTCCAAAGAGACTAAAAATTTGAAGAATCTTAAAAATCTATCAAACCAAGGGAAAGGAAAAATTCCAAAAAGGGTAGTTTGAGGAATTTGAGAAATTTAGGGGAGCTAAAAAATTCTAAGACTCGTTGATTTACAAATTTTAAAGAACTTTAGAGATGTGAAGGAGCGAAAAATCTGAGAAATCTACGAAATTTAGAGAAACTGAATGAACCCAAGAGATCTCAAGCGTTCAACGAATCAAAGGTATAAAAACGATACAAAGAATTCGAAGAATTCAAGTAAGTGGAAGAATCTAATAAAATTAAAGAAACTACAACAAAAGTCTTTCTACAGATTTAACAAAAAGAGTTGAAATTGCAAATGATCGATATGGAAAATAAAGTAGAGGATTTAATGACAAAAATAGATAACTCTGAAGAGAGTGAATCATCACAACAAAAATTCACAGAAGTAAGAAAGGAATTGAAGAAGGCGCAACGAGCATTGCGTAAAAGAAGACGAAGTAACGACTCTAAAATTGAAGATAGAAACAAATCTTATTTACCAAGAGGAAATTCGAAAATAAACTTTCTATTATAATGAAGAAGAAGAAGTAGAAAAAAAAAACAATCAAGTACAAATTCGATCTGATTGTGGGCATTACAACAATAAACAGAAAAGTCTCAAATCTTCTTTAAGCTCGTTAGAAAATGCATCAATGGAGAAGATTTTGGCTCGGCAAACGATGGGCAAAAGATGCAGTACAAGTATTTCTCACAATTCTACAAAATGATGACACCATCATTTCTATTTTGGAAAAATAGTATGGTCGACCGCAATACAAAATTTGTAGTTTAATTCAAAAGGCTAAAGAAGTTCCTACCACAAAAGATGGAATTTATCAAAATATAATAAAACTAGCCAATTACGTCAAGAATTTGGTAGTTACAGTTGAAAATCTGCAGAGAATTTGGAAATTATCATTCCAAACGTGTTGCAGACTATACTTTTTCTACGACATTTTTTTATTCTTTATTTATGATACATATAAATAAGAACAGTTACAGTATTTATTGTTATAAATATTAAAAGTTAAACTATTGGTACAGTGATTGAATAGAAGATTTGGAAGACTGAATTCCTGTTGCTTTGCTCAATAAGTGTGTGGTTTGTAGTATTGTCGTTGCTGTCTTTTGAAACTACATCAGAGTTCAAAATTTTATTTGGTATGTTAATTCGGTTATTTAATGCTTCATTTATGTAACCTTCTGCGACCTCTGTTGATCGCCATCCGCCATGACGTTTCAAGGTAATGTTTGCAGCTGCATCTACCAAAAGCGTTTCTGAAGAGCGGCGTAAGCAGTGACGTGTAGAATTGGGGTTGTGAAAGTTTTAAATAACAAGCAATTTGTGCAAATTTGTTTATTCCCATTACTTGATCAGTGTATTTACCCTTTTGAAAATTTAGAAATAAATTTTGTGCCATAATATTCTGTGGTCTAAGGGCAGCTCGGCCCAAAATCTTTAATATCTTCATATTTCATTTGCTTTCTGTATGCGCCCATTATTCCAGCGGTTAATGCTACCTAAAACGTGGCTCAAAGCACGAACAAATTTTTTACAATTTTTACTAGGTTACTTTTGTTCTCAGATAAAGCCCGTCCGGAGCGTCACTAATAAATTTTCTGTTCTCTTCTACAGTAAGCGTTTTTGACTTTTTTGGCCCATTTTTTTTAGAAATGTTCGTAATTTATTTCAGTAAACCTGATAAAGCATCGAAAATTATATATATATATGTATATATATATATATATATATGTAAAAAAATACAAGGCACCCAAAACATCTAAAATCTAGACAACTTTGGAAAATCTAGAAGACCTATACAATCTAGACTAAGTAATCCAAGAATATGCAAAAAAAATCAAATTATACAAATATGCTAGAAATGAGCATAAAGTTTCAAAAAAAAGGTCTATAGAATTTTGGAATTTAGAGTGTACTGGAAAGAAAATCTTGAAAACCGAAGAAAATTGGAAAATAATTAGACTACAAAAAATTCAATCAAACAAGATTTCCAATAATACCAATTTTTAAATCAGAAAATGATACCGGAAAGTCATGAATTCGAACTGTCCACTTAAAAAATCCAAACCCAAACCATTTTTATTTTTGCATATTTTTTTGAACTTGTGGCATATTTTGTGATAAATTAGAATACGAGCGTCTCTATTATATTTGGAATCCATGGAAGGCCGAATTCTCCAGACGAATAGTTCTGGAACGATTTCGCTTAAAAACCGCCGCTCCCATCCAACAGTGGTCTCCACCAGGTATATGATTAACACGCCATCAAGATCACAGTTCTTTTAGTTGACCACCGGCACCACACACACACTCCGCTAATAAGTCCTATCTTCTTGTTTATCTTTCTCTTATCTCAGTTCGATTGAGCTGAATTATACAAGGTGATCTACTCACGAAAA
Organism: Cynaeus angustus; assembly: GCA_030157275.1. Lineage (NCBI taxonomy): Eukaryota > Metazoa > Arthropoda > Insecta > Coleoptera > Tenebrionidae > Cynaeus > Cynaeus angustus. The sequence goes on from CM058065.1 coordinate 14,964,785, forward strand.
GAAGAGAAATTTGGACCGGTTGCAGCAGACCACCGTGGTCACTCATTATCTCACTACAATACATCACAGAATCTATTATTGAATTTTTTCTACAATATTATCGTGAACGCCATTTTTACGAGCGTGCTGTAAAAGTGCCAATAAAATTAGATGGTTTTATTGCTACAGAGTTAAACGACACATTATAGATGTCGAGATGGAATCTTTTAATACAAAGCTAAATATTTCATCTTTCTTTCAAGTTGATAATTTTGGTGTTTTTCACATAAAGCATTTTGATGTGATACTCTCAGGGCGTTGACTTGTGGAGATGCTTTGATATCTTCTTGGTGTGATTTTTTATAGAAAAAAAGTACCTGTTGGAACTTTTGGGGTTTGAGCGCGTGGGTGCACGTTCATATCGCATAAATCGTTCCATTGACTAGACCTCACACGTCTTTACTTGTTGCGATCGAAGATAAAGAGTTTCGGAAGAGTGATAGATTTGAGACAAAGTGGGATTTTTAATGGAGACGACTATTAGTTTTAATTACTTTGAGGATAAATTATACTCGAGAGGAAATTGATACTGTTCTAAGCTAGCCAAATCCTCGTTCACGAATAAATCATAAAATTTACACACGAAACGGAAAGAAAATGGCATGAGTGAGTTCATTAATTTCATCAACGCCATAATCGCGAAACGTCGTGTCGACAAGACTGAATCACAAAAAAAATTATTATTATTATCATTATTATTTTTACTTTATTGACTGAGATCGTTAGGGACTGATACAGGAAAATTTGGCGAATAAAGCGAGCGGAATTTTTTAATTCAATTTTAGTGTTATCTGAATGGAAATAATTGATTTTGTGCTTCGGTGCATTCAAATTTTGATTTATGTGTTGCAGTTGACTAATTAAAAGCTTTATCTCCTCTTTCCACTAAATTCTTACCGTTAAAATTTATAGCATGCTTACTAATCTCTTGTTGTTTTTATTATATTTTTTTCTGGTTTATGTTGTTTGTTTGTTATCAGAGTTTTATGCTTCAAAATTCATCAATAGAATGCGTACAAAATAGTTTGGAATGCAAGGAATTGGAGCATAAATGCATCGCTGCGCTTATGCACTAATTTCACGAATGCCATAACGCATAATGAGTTTTATAATCAATTGAAACAAGATTGGATGAACTCCAATATTATTCTAGTTTAGTTCTATTATGCAATTTAAACGAATGCTTTTTTTTAGGAGATTTCAAGAGATTTTTTCGGATCCATATTTTGGTATCCTTTTTTTCGATGATAACACGGTAGAACCCTGTAACTTTTTGCGTCACTGTGTAGCTCCTGTAGAGTTCTACTAACCTGCCAAAACTCATCGTGATGTATCGAACGGTTCAAAAGTTATGAGGGATTTTCTAAAAATCAACAAATTTCAATCGATTGAGTCAGAATTTTTTCGAAAATTTTTGCCATATTCGAGGTCGAGATAACACCGGATTCTTAGCATTTTGGACCCCAGAAATACGATAACGAAGAGATATTCAAGAAATTTCTTCAAATAAAAAAGTTGAAAAATCGCCGAAATCGCCAAAATTTTGCCCTTTCGACGCAAAATGCAACTTTCAAAAATTTCAGATGGCGATAACTCCGGGACTATAGGTCGTACGTAAATTCCCGTGGCACCGTTGGATTCTTCGTGAAATTCTACGTAAGATAGGACCAAACTAACCACGAAAAATCCAATAATAAAAAAGTTAAAGGGGTCCTTACTTCTTCAAGAGATTTTTTGGACCGATATTTCGGCACTCTTTTTTCCAATGATAGCACGATAGAATCCTGGAACTTTTTGCGTCACTGTGTAGCTCCTGTAGAGTTCTACTAACCTGCCAAAACTCATCGTGATGTATCGAACGGTTCAAAAGTTATGAGGGATTTTCTAAAAATCAACAAATTTCAATCGATTGAAAAATTTTGCCATTTTCGAGGTCGAGATAACACCGGATTCTTAGCATTTTGGACCCCAGAAACACGATATCGAAGAGATATTCAAGAAATCTCTTCAAATAAAATGTTGAAAAATCGCCGAAATCGCCAAAATTTTGCCCTTCAACGCAAGATGCAACTTTCCAAAATATCAGATGGCGATAACTCCGGAACTATAGGTCATACTTGAATTCCCGTGGCACCGTTGGATTCTTCGTGAAATTCTACGTAAGATAGGACCAAACTAACCACGAAAAATCCAATAATAAAAAAGTTATAGGGGTCCTTACCTTTTCAAGAGAATTTTTGGACCCATATTTTGGCACCCTTTTTTTCGATGATAACACGATAGAATTCTGGAACTTTTTGCGTCACCAAGTAGCTCCCGTGGAGTTCTACAAACGTGCAAAAACTCATCCCGATCTATCGAGCGGTTCAAAAGTTATGAGGGAATTTCAAAAAATCAACAAATTTCAATCGATTGAGTCAGAAATTTCCTCGAAAAATTTTGCCATATTCGAGGTCGAGATAACACCGGATTCTTAGCATTTTGGATCCCAGAAACACGATAAGGAAGAGATATTCAAGAAATCTCTTCAAATAAAAAAGTTGAAAAATCGTCGAAATCGCCAAAATTTTGCCCTTTCGACGCAAAATGCATTTTTTCAAAATTTCAGATGGCGATAACTCCGGAACTATAGGTCGTACGTGAATTCCCGTAGCAGCGTTGGATTCCTCGTGAAATTCTACGTAAGATAGGATCAAATTAATCACCAAGAATGCAATAATAAAAAAGTTATAGGGGTCCTTACTTTTTCAAGAGATTTTTTTTGACCGATATTTCGGCACTCTTTTTTCCGATGATAACACGATAGAATCCTGGAACTTTTTGCGTCACCAAGTAGCTCCCGTGGAGTTCTACAAACGTGCAAAAACTCATCCTGATCTATCGAGCGGGATTTCCATGGCACTGTTGGATTCGTCGTGAAATTCTACGTAAGACAGAACCAAACTAATCAGCAGAAATGCAATAATAAAAGATTTATAGGGGTTCATACCTTTTCAAGAGATTTTTCGAATCCATATTTTGGTACCCTTTTTTTCGATGATAACACGATAGAACCCTGGAACTTTTTGCGTCACTGTGTAGCTCCTGTAGAGTTCTACTAACCTGCCAAGACTCATCGCGATGTATCGAACGGTTCAAAAGTTATGAGAGATTTTCTAAAAATCAACAAATTTTAATCGATTGAGTCAGAAATTTTTTCGAAAAATTTTGCCAATTTCGAGGTCGAGATAACACCGGATTCTTAGCATTTTGGACCCCAGAAACACGATAACGAAGAGATATTTAAGAAATCTCTTCAAATAAAAAAGTTAAAACATCGCCGAAATCGCCAAAATTTTGCCCTTTCGACGCAAAATGCATTTTTTCAAAATTTCAGATGGCGATAACTCCGGAACTATAGGTCGTACGTGAATTCCCGTAGCAGCGTTGGATTCCTCGTGAAATTCTACGTAAGATAGGATCAAATTAATCACCAAAAATGCAATAATATAAAAGTTATAAGGGTCCTTACTTTTTCAAGAGATTTTTTGGACCGATATTTCGACACTCTTTTTTCCAATGATAGCACGATAGAATCCTGGAACTTTTTGCGTCACTGTGTAGCTCCTGTAGAGTTCTACTAACCTGCCAAAACTCATCGTGATGTATCGAACGGTTTAAAAGTTATGAGGGATTTTCTAAAAATCAACAAATTTCAATCGATTGAGTCAGAATTTTTTCGAAAATTTTTGCCATATTCGAGGTCGAGATAACACCGGATTCTTAGCATTTTGGACCCCAGAAATACGATAACGAAGAGATATTCAAGAAATTTCTTCAAATAAAAAAGTTGAAAAATCGCCGAAATCGCCAAAATTTTGCCCTTTCGACGCAAAATGCAACTTTCCAAAATTTCAGATGGCGATAACTCCGGGACTATAGGTCGTACGTAAATTCCCGTGGCACCGTTGGATTCTTCGTGAAATTCTACGTAAGATAGGACCAAACTAACCACGAAAAATCCAATAATAAAAAAGTTATAGGGGTCCTTACTTCTTCAAGAGATTTTTTGACCGATATTTCGGCACTCTTTTTTCCAATGATAGCACGATAGAATCCTGGAACTTTTTGCCTCACTGTGTAGCTCCTGTAGAGTTCTACTAACCTGCCAAAACTCATCGTGATGTATCGAACGGTTCAAAAGTTATGAGGGATTTTCTAAAAATCAACAAATTGCAATCGATTGAAAAATTTTGCCAATTTCGAGGTCGAGATAACACCGGATTCTTAGCATTTTGGACCCCAGAAACACGATAACGAAGAGATATTCAAGAAATCTCTTCAAATAAAAAAGTTGAAAAATCGTCGAAATCGCCAAAATTTTGCCCTTCAACGCAAGATGCAACTTTCCAAAATATCAGATGGCGATAACTCCGGAACTATAGGTCATACTTGAATTCCCGTGGCACCGTTGGATTCCTCGTGAAATTCTACGTAAGATAGGACCAAATTAACCACGAAAAATCCAATAATAAAAAAGTTATAGGGGTCCTTACTCTTTCAAGAGATTTTTTGGACCGATAATTCGGCACCCTTTTTTCCGATGATAACACGATAGAATCCTGGAACTTTTTGCGTCACCAAGTAGCTCCCGTGAAGTTCTACAAACGTGCAAAAACTCATCCCGGTCTATCGAGCGGTTCAAAAGTTATGAGGGAATTTCTAAAAATCAACAAATTTCAATCGATTGAGTCAGAATTTTTTCGAAAATTTTTGCCATATTCGAGGTCGAGATAACACCGGATTCTTAGCATTTTAGACCCCAGAAACACGATATCGAAGAGATATTCAAGAAATTTCTTCAAATAAAAAAGTTGAAAAATCGCCGAAATCGCCAAAATTTTGCCCTTTCGACGCAAAATGCAACTTTTTAAAATTTCGTATGGCGATAACTCGGGAACTATAGGTCGTACGTGAATTTCCGTGGCACTGTTGGATTCGTCGTGAAATTCTACGTAAGACAGAACCAAATTAATCACCAGAAATGCAATAATAAAAGATTTATAGGGGTTCATAACTTTCAAGAGATTTTTCGGATCCATATTTTGGTACCCTTTTTTTCGATGTTAACACGATAGAATCCTGGAACTACGTCACCGTGTAGCTCCCGTAGAGTTCTACTAACCTGCCAAAACTTTTGAGCCAGAGCAAATAAAAGCAGTACCACCACTTAACCGTCGTACTATTCGTCCATTGGCTGCTACTATCAACATACCAGAGTCTACAGTTCCTAATAGGTTGAAATCAGAAGTATTACAACAGCCATCCGCAGTGAAATCTTTCCTCACCAACAATGTATGATCGAATCCATGTAGACGAAAAATCGTTTTACATTAGCAAAACGGCTGAGACATATCATCTGGTTGCAGACGAAAATGAACCGTACAAGACCTGCAAAAGTAAACGGTTTTTCACTAAAGTGATGTTTTCAGTCGCTGTCGCTCGACCACGTTGAAATCATTCTGAAAATAACAACTTCGATGGAAAACTTTTGTTTCTAACGGAGCAGTAAAAATCGCGCAGCTGATACGATTGCAACCAAAGTGATGTCTAATGTCACTAGAGAAACTTAGAAGAACATGATTATTGAAAAATTGTTGTCAGCTATTCAAGAAAACTGGTCAAGATCCGCTCCTCGCAAAACAATTTGGATTCAACAAGATAATGCCAAGCCACATATTCTTCCTGATGACATTAAGTTTAATGTAGCTTCAAACAGAACTGGGTTAAAAGTCAAAATGTTCTGTCAACCACCTAATAGTCCCGATACAGACGTCTTAGATTTAGGCTTTTTTAGTCTAATCAGCAGCAAAAATCAGCTTGCAAATTTTTTTTTGTCACCAGCAGTCTATGGTAAAAACCATGAAAGTTAATGGAGGTCACAATTATGAAGTGCGTCTTATGAATTAAGACCATTTACAAAGAGTTAGTGGGCTTCCAATTTCTATAAATTTTGATTTTGGACTTTATGAACGTGGACAAGACATCATCAATAGTTTAAATGACTCAAATGACTCATAAAAGTTTCTCAGAAAGGAGAAACTCCTCGGAGGGATCTTTTGGATTTGTTACTTCAAATTAGTACGATTCGTTTATAGTTACAGTTAGTCATAATTGTAACATATTTAATAGTTTTTCTGCTTTACTTTGGCTCAGTTTTAGCAACGAAAAGTATAAATCTAATCCACTTAGCCCAACAACGTTTTTCAAAAAATTTTTCTCAATACAAAAATTTATTATTTTATAATTAATTATTGAGAGTGTAGGAAGTAAAAACACCTCCAAACTTCAACGTTTCAACGTTCGACCTTTCAGAATTATAAAATTTAATAGAAAATCAGAAATCAGAAAAACTAGAATTTTCTAAAATTTGTTGAATTGTTCAAAAATTTAGAATTGGGATGGTTAATAACTTTGTCAAAAATAGTCTTTTATTTCAATTTATATGATTACCACAAGGAATTTAAAATCTCAAAAAAATTTGGATTGTCCATCTTTTTTTTTAAATTTAAGTCTACAATTTTGTAATTCAACTGTTTTTTGTCAGTGTTGAAAGTAGTAGTGCTACCAAATTTTGTTATTTTGGCGTTAAAACAAACAATTTTGGATTCTAAAATAAAATTCAAAATTCAAATTTTTGTCTTTCTTATTTCAAAATACAAAATTTTCGAATCTTCAGTTTGTCTCAAAAATAAAAATTACTAAAATTCTACCAAAAATTTAAAAATATATGTTTCATATTCAAAAATTTTGAAATTTTTGTCTCAGTTAAGACTTTCACAAGAAGATGCGTTTATAAGAAATTTCATAAATATTTTAGTTCAACAATTGGGTGAACTTTCTAAAATTTTTGGATTAGTTGGACATTTTTTTGTAAAATTTGAAGTTTTTGTTTAAAATATATCTATTTTTTTGGAAATGGTAAAAAAATTTATAAACGCTTAAGAAGCTGCATTTTGAAAAACTACTGCATTTTGTATGAATATTCAAGTTGTAAAAATTTGAGAGGTCCAAAAATGCTTGCGTTGTAATTGAAAACTGAAAACTACAGAAATCATAAGATATTCTAGAATATCTCCAGCAGAAATATGAAATATTCTAGATCTATTTTTTTATTTGAGGAGATTTTGAAATCAAGACAGTTTGAAAATCTTAAAGTTTCAGTAAATTTTTGAAAATTGGACCGGTTTTGAAACAGCTCTTAAGTTGTGGAAGTTATTGAATAACGCAAAATATCTGTAAAACATTTTATTTTTTAAACGGGTTTAAAATATATTGATCAAAAAAATAGAAGAATTTGAAAAACGGAGGAAATCCAAAATCTAAAGGACATAGAAAACCTCAAAATTTAATGAACCCAAGCAATTCAAATCCGATGAATTTAAAAGTTCTGGAAAGAATCTAAAGTCACTAGAAAATTTAAAAAATCTGATAAATAATTCAAGAAAGACAAGTTATATAAAAACTCAAAAACGTGGAAGCTCTAGAAAAATTTAGAAATTTGAAAAATGTAAAAAAATTCAAGGCGTCTAAAAAAACTAAACAATCTACAAAACACAAAAAGACTACAAAGAATTTGAAAAATCCGAACTAGATTGGATCAAAAACCCAAAAGATCTAGAGATTTGAAAACATCTAAAAAGTTTGAAAAATTTAAAAGATATAATGAATATAAAGCAACCAAATTGTCTAGTCCAAAAAAAAAACTTTTGGAAGAATTTTATTTTTTTATAATTTTGTTGCACATTTTTCACTATTAAGGGTGCGATCCTGGACTAAAAGAGGCGGGAAAAAGTCCATGTAAACGGGGAGTGGCATCACGATTTTACATGACTATTTTTCAGGGCCAAACATGGGCAAGATATTTGATAAAATGACAAAAGTTGGGTACTGTTGGAAAGCTAAAGAATGTGTGCAGGGCGTCTGCTATTTTTTATTGCAAAATAATGAGTCTAATAGTAAAAAAAAATATTGTTACATTTTGGTTAGTCTAGAGGTTTAAATTGTGTACACTTCAATGTTTTTTTTAACGCATAAAATAGAAGTAAATCAAAAAACTGAGATATACAAGCCCTTTTCCCAAGTTCCTGCAACATTTTGCTGTAACGTTTTAAGTGATTAATCTAAAGGTTTTGCCATGTTTGGCTCTGAAAAATTCTCTAACATTTTTTTCGGATAGAATTGCGTGGAGTGGCGTCCGTGGTCGAAATGGTACTAACATTGTTCAGCTACCGTCTAAAAGAGGGCGCGCAAGCATAGGGTGCCAAATTTTGAATTTACGCTTTAACTGACTGAATTTAATTCAAATAGATACATATTATATTAGCCAAATAATATTTGATACGAAAACCTTACCTGGCTTTTTGAGACTTTTCAGAACATTAATGTGGTACTTGAAGCGAATAAAGTACCAAACATTCGTTTTTTTTCTGTTACAGTTAAGTATTATCTCAACGGTTTGATTATTAAATTAAAATATAAATACATTGTTTAACATTGACGAAATTTTTGTCGAAATCGGTTTTCAAATCATACCTCTTATTAAAAAAAAACTGTAGTGATGGAAAAAATAATATTTGATGTATTTTTAGATTTATAATAAAACAGCTGGCATGTCTAGGGATGCCGTTCCTATCGCAATAAAACTTTAGGTAAATAAACCCTTACTAAGTATTTATAGCTTTTTTTGAAAGCTGTTTTTGTTGTGGTAACCCGTAAATTTATGATTTTTTAATTGGACTATATATAAAAATAAAATATCTTTAAATTTCGAAGAAATCATAAAATATAAAGAAAATCATAAATGACGACACGAAATGCTTTGTAAATTTTTTTAAACATGATGTTTACATTTTGGGGTGTAGCTTGGAGGAGATTCAAATAAGAGGTTAAACATATAAATTAGATAATTGTTTTGTTACGATTTTTATCCTAATTTTAATTTTGTTGAAGACTATAACTGTTGGAGATCGAAAAAACTCTCGAAAACGAGCGTATCCGAAGCGCTCATCCTATTGGTCCGCAACTACCCCCGTAAGTCGTCTTACCCCTACTTGGTGGTTACTGCTAATTTGTCAAATTGCAAAGCTAAGTAAGGAACGGCCGGTACCCAAATTACAACGACAAATGATACTAACTTAATTAAGCATCTTCCCCGAGTGATAGAAACAGGTACAACTCGGTTCTTCCCTAATCTTACTCTAACTTAATCTAAGTCCGATTCAAACGATGTTTCCGATGTGTCCGCGTTTTGCTCAAACCGTAGAGTACGTTCGATCGGTTTGATATCACAAAATTATCAATTTGAGACAAGGGTTTGTGTGTACGTAACAAAATGCAAGTTTTCTAAGAAATCTGACCTTGCCCAAACTCTGGAATTTGACCATTCTCGGAGGGACGACATCTGGAAGCAATTCGCCTTGCAGTACCCGCTGGGAGAAATCTATCGGACGCTTCTCCGATGTAAAAAAATAAAATTCAAATATTTCGGACTGACCGTAAAATTGGGGCCTGGAAACCATCACAGTATTATTGAGTATTATAAAGAGGGGTAACAAATTAGAAGACAAGAAATTCTTCGTTATACCACTTGGTTTTTATTTTAATAGAATGTTAAGGATTATCCTGCGTTTCTGGACAGCAGGGGGTCTATCGGACCTGGTTTTATTTTATCATCAAAGAATATTTCTAAAACATTTATTTATCACTGTTAGTATTTATGGACCCAAATGGATTATTTTATTTTTTTATTTATTTATTTTATAAAGGAGCTTAATTTGCAGTAGTTTTTTTAGAACATGTATACAGCTTGTCAAAAGAATCATCATTCCGATAATGTGTCATTTTAGAGTTAAAATTAAAAATAGATAGTACCCTAAATATTGTATACGCTTATGGTTGTTCTTCCAAGGTAAAGAACAAAAAGATCACACGAATAAACATAAAATAGGTTCGATCAAAATTAATCAGTAGAGTAGTCTATGTAAGTAACTAATTACTAGGCGATAGGCGATAAAAAAATAATAATTTGTTTGATTCAGTTAAATAAAAACAATTTAAAAAATTTCAAAAACTCCCAAACCGACATCAAAATAAGGTTTGCTCAAGTTTCATTATGGTAATAATTGCCTAACCAATGTGCAACTCAAAAGTCCACTCAGATTTTGACTAAGAATTCACCAATAAAATTAAGTGCGATCTTTTGGGACATCATGTATAAACTTTTAGATTATTACTTTCTTTTGTGCGAAGAATGATGTTTGTACGAAGAATGATGTTTGTACCTAGTAATTTTTGTATCAGAATGTTAAAAAAAGGGTTGACCAATGCTACATTTTCTCTCATAAAAAAAATGCTTATTTTTCAATTCGACCTTGGAGGGTTATAATTTGTGTTAAAAAAGAAAACTATTGGCATAGGCAGGTACATAAAAGCGTCCTCTGTTACAAAATAGCAAAAAAACTATTTAATTTATTTTAGGGACGACAGTGGGCAGCACTTCCCAAAGGCATATTCAGTGAATCGAAATTTATCTCAGGATCGCAGCCTTAATTTTGACGATTTTGGTAGTTTTGATTAATTTTTAAATTTTAACTAAAAAATTTTAAAGACTACGTCCATTTTAATTTAAGTTTGTGCTACTTTTTAGCGTGCTGTATAAAAAAATTTTTGGTCTAGCGCACAACTGTCCAAGAACGAATTTTCCAAATCCTGCTGCATTTCTGACCTCTGGACAATAAAACCGTCTTTTCCTGCATAATTATAGAAATAATTCTCTTTAAAAGTGTAAAATGACATTACTGTATTTGAAATCTGCGAATATATCATCCTTTCATGTGTATTAAACTTTTATTGAAGGAATAACACGCTAGTTAAATTTAATGTCAAAGTTTGAAAGTTTTAACTACATCTGATCAATAATTTTCCCATAATTCACATCGGTTCGATTGATGAGAGAAGTGCAAAGCCAAACAGTGTTTATTTGAGCTTCTTCATTGAACTATTGACGTATTGTGACGTACTTTACACCGCTTTATCGATAGTGTCACCCCAACGTACCAGATCCGTACTGGGCTTTTCCCATCATCATCCATAAAAGTTGCCAAATTGGTATGTGTCCATAAATCATAAGCTGATCCATCCATTCTTGCCAAGTATTTCCATTCGAATCGTTCAAAGCTTTGTGCACATATAGACACATAAAATTATAATAAATAAAAAGAAAAGAATCAAGTGCTCGTATGTAGCGCAAAATCTTGGCTACAACTTCGAAACGCCCTTCGTCATAATTAACTTTTCCACCATAATTTTTTCATTGTACGTCCGAGAATTTATGCAGCTTTCGAGCAGACGGGATTCTATTGCAAAATGATAATTTATGCGAAGAAATGCGAAACTGGGCTCGCCAGTTACGGACCAATTTGTTAGTGCTGTAACATTTCAACGGAGAAATGAGAATTAAATGGCTATAACTGTTTTTATTTTGAATGTCAGCGTACCTGAGATTCTCTGTAAAAGGAAACGATAGGCGCCAGACGACAACACGAGAAAATCTTTTCAATGTTACATTGTTGCTATGGTGTGCTAGAGGTGATTTTTAAGGGCACGATGCATGTGAACGGATTGTTACAGAGTGAACACAAATTATTTACGTAATGAGCTACGATAAAGTCTAGGAGGAATGTGGCCATATGGCTTCAGATCCAACTGATAATGACACAATAATCAACATTTTTCTGACAGGAACAACAAATTACTGGAATTCTTGTGAAATCGAGGTCTTCTTTGAATGAATATGTTAACAAACTAGCTGCTTTTTGATCAAAAATTGTAGTTTTTTTTTAGAATTCTCGAATTATAAGCAATCGAACAGTTAACAAAACATTCAGTGCGAGCGAATTTCCTAGCACTTAAAGTAACGAAACGAAACGGAAAACTAGCTGTTTTTTTGATTGAAAATTGTAGTTTTTTTTTAGAATTTTCCGAACCATAAACAATTAAATACCCTTGATAAAACATTCAGTGCGAGCAAAGCGAGCGAATCTCACAGCACTTAAAGTAACGAAACGAAAAACTAGCTGCTTCTTTGATTGGAAATTGTGTTTTTTTAGAATTTTCTGAACTATAAACAATTAAATACCCTTGATAAAACATTCAGTGCGAGCGAAGCGAGCGAATCTCACAGCACTTAAGTAACGAAACGAAAAACTAGCTGCTTCTTTGATTGGAAATTGTGTTTTTTTAGAATTTTCCGAACCATAAACAATTAAATACCCTTGATAAAACATTCAGTACGAGCGAAGCGAGGGAATTTCCCAGCACATAAAGTATCGAAACGAAAAACTAGCTGTTTTTTTTAATTGAAAATTTTAGTTTTTTTTTAGAATTTTCTAAACCATAAACAATTAAATACCCTTGATAAAACATTCAGTGCGAGCGAAGCGAGCGAATCTCACAGCACTTAAAGTAACGAAACGAAAAACTAGCTGCTTCTTTGATTGGAAATTATGTTTTTTTAGAATTTTCCGAACCATAAACAATTAAATACCCTTGATAAAACATTCAGTACGAGCGAAGCGAGCGAATTTCCCAGCACATAAAGTGTCGAAACAAAAAACTAGCTGTTTTTTTGATTGAAAATTTTAGTTTTTTTTTTAGAATTTTCTAAACCATAAACAATTAAATAACCTTGATAAAACATTCAGTGCGAGCGAAGCGAGCGAATCTCACAGCACTTAAGTAACGAAACAAAAAACTAGCTGCTTCTTTGATTGGAAATTGTGTTTTTTTTTAGAATTTTCTGAACTATAAACAATTGAATATCCTTGATAAAACATTCAATGCGAGCGAAGCGAGCGAATATTCCAGCACTTAAAGTAACGAAACGGAAAACCAGCTGCTTCTTTGATTGAAAATTGTGTTTTTTTTAGAATTTTTTGAACTATAAACAATTAAATACCCTTGATAAAACATTTAGTGCGAGCGAAGCGAGCGAATTTTTCAGCACTTAAAGTAACTAAACGGAAAACCAGCTGCTTCTTTGATTAAAAATTGTGTTTTTATTTAGAATTTTCTGAACTGTAAACAAATAAATACCCGTGATAAAACATTCAGTGCGAGCTATGCGAACGAATTTCCTAGCACTTAAAGTAACCTAACGGAAAACTAGCTGCTTTTTTGATTGAAAATTTTGTTTTTTTTTTAGAATTTTCTGAACTATAAACAATTAAATACTATTGATAAAACATTCAGTGCGAGCGAAGCGAGCGAATTTTCCAGCACTTAAAGTAACGAAACGGAAAACTAGCTGCTTTTTCGATTGGAAATTGTGTTTTTTTTTAGAATTTTTTTAACTATAAACAATTAAATGCGATTAACAAAACATTTAGTGCGAGCGAGGCGAGCGAATTTCCCAGCACATAAAGTAACGAAACGGAAAACTAGCTGCTTATTTGAATGAAAATTGTAGTTTTTTTTTAGAATTTTCTGAACTACAAACAATTAAATGGCCCTGATAAAACATTCAATGCGAGCGAAGCGAGCGAATTTTCCAGCACTGAAAGTAACGAAACGGAAAACCAGCTGCTTTTTTCAATAGAAATTGTGTTTTTTTAGAATTTTCTGAACTATAAACAATTAAATACCCTTGATAAAACATTCAATGCGAGCGAAGCGAGCGAATTTTCTAGCACTTAAAGTAACGAAACGGAAAACTAGCTGCTTTTTCGATTGGAAATTGTGTTTCTTTTTAGAATTTTTTTAACTATAAACAATTAAATGCCAGTAACAAAACATTTAGTGCGAGCGAAGCGAGAGAATTTCCCAACACATAAAGTAACGAAACGGAAAACTAGCTGCTTTTTTGAATAAAAATTGTAATTTTTTTTTAGAATTTTCTGAACAGCAGCTAGTTTTCCGTTTCGTTACTTTAAGTGCTGGAAAATTCGCTCGCTTCGCTCGCACTGAATGTTTTATCAATGATATTTAATTGTTTATAGTTCAGAAAATTCTAAAAAAAAACACAATTTTCAATCAAAAAAACAGCTAGTTTTCCGTTTCGCTACTTTAAGTGCTAGGAAATTCGCTCGCTTCGCTCGCACTAAATGTTTTATCAATGGTATTTAATTGTTTATAGTTCAGAAAATTCTAAAAAAAAACACAATTTTCAACCAAAAAAACAGCTAGTTTTCCGTTTCGTTACTTTAAATGCTAGAAAATTCGCTCGCTTCGCTCGCATTGAATGTTTTATCAAGGGTATTTAATTGTTTATAGTTCAGAAAATTTTAAAAAAAACACAATTTTCAATCAAAAAAACAGCTAGTTTTCCGTTTCGTTACTTTATGTGCTGGGAAATTCGCTCGCTTCGCTAGCACTAAATGTTTTGTTAATCGCATTTAATTGTTTATAGTTCAGAAAATTCAAAAAAAAAACTACAATTTTCATTCAAAAAAGCAGCTAGTTTTCCGTTTCGTTAGTTTATGTGCTAGGAAATTCGCTCGCCTCGCTCGCACTAAATGTTTTGTTAATCGCATTTAATTGTTTATAGTTAAAAAAATTCTAAAAAGAAACACAATTTTCAATCAAAAAAGCAGCTAGTTCTCCGTTTCGTTACTTTAAGTGCTGGAAAATTCGCTCGCTTCGCTCGCACTGAATGTTTTATCAATAGTATTTGATTGTTTATAGTTCAGAAAATTCTAAAAAAAAACACAATTTTCAATCAAAAAAACAGCTAGTTTTCCGTTTCGCTACTTTAAGTGCTAGGAAATTCGCTCGCTTGGCTCGCACTGAATATTTTATTAAGCGTATTTACTTGTTTATAGTTCAGAAAATTCTAAAAAAAAATTACAATTTTCATTCAAAAAAGCAGCTAGTTTTCCGTTTCGTTACTTTATGTGTCGGGAAATTCGCTCGCTTCGCTCGCACTAAATGTTTTGTTACTGGCATTTAATTGTTTATAGTTAAAAAAAATTTTTTGATTGGAAATTGTGTTTTTTTAGAATTTTTTTAACTATAAACAATTAAATGCGATTAACAAAACATTTAGTGCGAGCGAGGCGAGCGAATTTCCCAGCACATAAAGTCACGAAACGGAAAACTAGCTGCTTTTTTGAATGAAAATTGTAGTTTTTTTTTAGAATTTTCTGAACCAAAAACAATTAAATACCCTTGATAAAACATTCAATGCGAGCGAAGCGAGCGAATTTTCCAGCACTGAAAGTAACGAAACGGAAAACCAGCTGCTTTTTCCAATGGAAATTGTGTTTTGTTTAGAATTTTCTGAACTATTAACAATTAAATACCCTTGATAAAACATTCAATGCGAGCGAAGCGAGCGAATTTTCTAGCACTTAAAGTAACGAAACGGAAAACTAGCTGCTTTTTCGATTGGAAATTGTGTTCTTTTTAGAATTTTTTTAACTATAAACAATTAAATGCAATTAACAAAACGTTTAGTGCGAGCGAAGCGAGCGAATTTTCTAGCACTTAAAGCAACGAAACGAAAAACTAGCTGCTTTTTTGGTTCAAAATTGTATTTTTTTTTTTTTAAATTTTCTGAACTATAAAAAATTAAACAATCGTAATAAAACATTCAGTGCGAGCGAAGCGAGCGAATTTCTCAGCGCTTAAAGTAAAGAAACGAAAAATTTACCCAGTACTCTTCCTCACTACATCAGAAATCAGCAGTTAGAAAAACTGCAATCGGAAATATGAGTCTTGAAATTTGAATATTTCAAAACCAAAAACTTGTTAACTTCCTATTTAGTTTCTAACTTTTTTGAGTTCTTAGATTGTTAGCAAAGTCTGATAAGTTGAAACTTGAAACTGTTGAAACTAAAGATTTGGGAAGCAAAAGGGTTATAATCCTGAGAACCTTAGAACCTAAGGAGCTTAGAACCAAAGAATCTAAATATGGGCACCGAAAAAACTAAAAATATATATATACTATTATCAGGAAACGTAATTATTTTAAAACCAGAGAATTTGAGAACCTTAGAGTTCGAAAACTTGAAAATATAAAAAATTCACAATTTGAGAAATTGAAATTTATAAGCTTAGAGTTCAAAAAATTACGAGATCCCAAAACTTGAGATATTTAAAATCTGGAAGCACAAAGTTTATGTTTGAGTATTTGAAGATCTTAAGAATTGAGAAACTAGAAACATTAAAACTTACAAAACTAAAATCTTTGATCTTTAAAACTGAACACGAAACCTGAGAACCAGGAAATTTTTAAATGTGAGAATCTGAGAGACTGGAAATTTCGAGAACTTAAAAACATAGAAACTCAAACTAAAATCTGAGAACCAGAAAAACCGAAAATGAGAACAATAAAATTTGGAAACTAAAATGTTTGAGAAATTAAAAACATGAGATAGCATAAGATTCATAGATTTTAAAACTGTTAAATTGTTGGATTTTCATATTCTAAAATTCTAAAAGGAATTTTTACATTCCAAGATGCCAAGGATTTCTGAGTTCTCTAGATTCTGCATTTAGAAGGTTTGAGGCTTGTTAGGTTTTCGTTATCAATTCCAAATGAAGAAACGATGCTCACACTTCTTCTCCTAGAGGTTTCTGAATGTCTTTGCCTTTTTCATCTTCTGTTAAATCTTTTAGAGAAGGTTTTTATCATTTTGATCTGCCACTTTATTCTATTACTGCATATTCAGTTAAAACGAACGAAATAAGGTACGAAGTGTTCACTTAAGAGATTAATAAAACAGCTATTTATAGAGCGAGGCCGTAAAGAAGATGTTTTTTTGAAGAGGCTAACGTTTAGAGGACGAGCGCAGCAAAACCCAAAAATCGGAGGAAAAAAATCATCTTCTTTGCGACAAAGTGCCCAAAGGTTTTTTGAACGATTGGAAGAGACAGAATGTAAAAAGTATATTTAAGAGTCTGAGCTTCAGTCTGTAAATATATTTTGATAATCAGTAAAATTCACCTTAACAGCAGCAAAAGATTCCGTAAAGTAAACATTTACAGACTAGTCGCCCAAAATTGGTATCCAGTTTTCGAAACTAGACTTACATCTTGCTGGCAGCAAAAATCAGTTTTATAACAATAAATAAACTCTCATTCTCTACTTAACCTCATTTTTATAACACCAGAAGACACCAGAATCATCATATAATTCTGTTGCTCGTTTTAATTAATTTAAATTCTTTATATTATTTAGATTCTCTATATATACTTGATACTTTTTGCTAAAAACACAAAAAATTCAAAGAATTGGAAAATTCAAACTTTAACAATAGACTCAAGAGATTAAAAAAAAACAATCTCTAAATTGCAAAAATGCAGAAAACAATGCAAAAAAAAACCAAAAACTTCAAAATATCCGAAAAAAGGAGGACCAAAAATCCAAAAAATCTAAAGAACTCAAAAATACCTAAGAACATAAAGAATTCAAAGAATCCAAAAAATCCAAAAATTCCAAGAAATCCAAAGAATACAAAGAATCCTAGAAATTCAAAGAATTCAAAAAATCCAAAGAATGAAAAGAATCCAAAGAATCCAAAGAATCCAAAAAATCCAAAAAATCCAAAAAATCTAAAAAATCTAAAAAATCTAAAAAGAATCCAAAAAATTCAAAGAATCTATAAAATCCAAAGAGTTCGAAGAACTAATTAAAGTAAATGAATCCAAATAATCCAAATAATACAATAAATCCTAAGAATCCAAAGAATACACAAAATCTAAAAAAATCTAAAGAATTTAAAGAATCCAAAGAATGAAAAAAAATCCAAAGAATCCAAAAAACCCAAAAAGTCCAAAAAATCTAAAAAATCCAAAAAATCCAAATAATCCAAAGAATCTAAAAAATTAAAAAAATTCTTAAAATCTAAAAAAACCAAAAAACCCAAAAAGTCCAAAAAATCTAAAAAATCCAAAAAATCCAAAGAATCCAAAGAATCTAAAAAATTAAAAAAATTCTTAAAATCTAAAAATTCCAAAAAATCAAAAGAATCCAAAGAATCCAAAAAATCCAAAAAATCCAAAGAATCCAAAGAATCTAAAAAATTAAAAAAATTCTTAAAATCTAAAAATCCAAAAAATCAAAAGAATCCAAAGAATCCAAAAAATCCAAAAAATCTAAAAAATTCAAAGAATCTATAAAATCCAAAGAATTCAAAAAACTAAAAAAAATTAAATGAATCCAAATAATCCAAATAATCCAATAAATCCTAAGAATCCAAAGAATACATAAAATCTAAAAAATCTAAATGGAATCTAAAGAATCCAAAGAATCTAAAGAATTTAAAAAATCCAAAGAATCTAAAAAACCCAAAGAATCCAAAGAATGAAAAAAAATCCAAAGAATCCAAAAAATCCAATCGATCCTGTGAATACAAAGAATATATAAAATCTAAAAAATTCAATAAATCTAAAGAATCTAAAGCGTCTAAAGAATTCAAAGAATCCACAGAATCTAAAAAAATCAAAAATTTCAAATAATCTAAAAAATCCAAAGAATCCAAAAAATTCAATCAATCCCGAGAATACAAAGAATACATAAAATCTAAAAAATTCAAAAAATTTAAAGAATCTAAAGAATACAAAGAATCTAAAAAATTCAAAAATTTCAAATTAAAAAATCCAAAAAATTTAAAAAATCTAATAAAGAATCTAAAAAATTCAAAGAATCTATAAAATCCAAAGAATTCGAAGAACTAATTAAATTAAATGAATCCAAATAATCCAAATAATTCAATAAATCCTAAGAATCCAAAGAATACATAAAATCTAAAAAAATCTAAAGAATCTAAAGAATCCAAAGAAAGAAAGAAATCCAAAGAATCCAAAAAATTCAAAGAATCCAAAAAAACCCAAAAGTCCAAAAAATCTAAAAAATCCAAAAAATCCAAAGAACCTAAAAAATTAAAAAAATTCTTAAAATCTAAAAAATCCAAAAAATCAAAAAAATCAAAAGAATCCAAAGAATCCAAAGAATCCAAAAAATCTAAAAAATCGAAAAAATCAAAAAATTCTAAAAAATCCAAAGAATCTAAAAAATTGAAAAAAATTCTTAAAATCTAAAAATCCAAAAGATCAAAAGAATCCAAAGGATCCAAAGAATCTAAAAAATCCAAGAAATCCAAAGAATTTAAAGAATCCTTAAAATTCAAAGAATCCAAAGAATTCAAAGAACTAAAAAAAATTAAATGAATCCAAATAATCCAAATAATCCAATAAATCCTAAGAATCCAAAGAATACATAAAATCTAAAAAATCTAAATGGAATCTAAAGAATCCAAAGAATCTAAAGAATTTAAAAAATCCAAAGAATCTAAAAATCCCAAAGAATCCAAAGAATGAAAAAAAATCCAAAGAATCCAAAAAATCCAATCGATCCTGTGAATACAAAGAATATATAAAATCTAAAAAATTCAATAAATCTAAAGAATCTAAAGCGTCTAAAGAATTCAAAGAATCCACAGAATCTAAAAAAATCAAAAATTTCAAATAATCTAAAAAATCCAAAGAATCCAAAAAATCCAATCAATCCCGAGAATACAAAGAATACATAAAATCTAAAAAATTCAAAAAATTTAAAGAATCTAAAGAATACAAAGAATCTAAAAAATTCAAAGAATCTATAAAATCCAAAGAGTTCGAAGAACTAATTAAATTAAATGAATCTAAATAATCCAATAAATCCTAAGAATCCATAGAATACATAAAATCTAAAAAAATCTAAAGAATCTAAAGAATCCAAAGAATGAAAAAAAATCCAAAGAATCCAAAAAATTCAAAGAATCCAAAGAATCTAAAAAATTAAAAAAAATCTTAAAATCTAAAAAATCCAAAAAATCAAAAGAATCCAAAGAATCCAAAGAATCCAAAGAATCCAAAGAATCCAAAAAATCCAAGAAATCCAAAGAATTTAAAGAATCCTGGAAATTCAAAGAATCCAAAGAATCCAAAAACTCCAAAAAATCCAAAAAATCTAAAAAAGAATCTAAAAAATCCAAAGAGTCTAAAAAATTCAAAGTATCTATAAAATCCAAAGAATTCAAAGAACTAAAAAAAATTAAATGAATCCAAATAATCCAAATGATCCAATGTGCAGATTTTCGAACGATAAAATTGACCTGAAACTTACACTGTTGCGGTCGTATTTGAGCTTTAACAGAGACTTGGAGGTTTAATGTTGTCTATTCTAACATTAACTTTGTCAACGTGGATATACAAGTTTTACGTTGCAATAAATTGATCAGAATGTAATTTACTGGAATCGCTTGGAAAATTAACGCAATAATTTCTACTGTTATTATAAAGTGCTCTCGTTGGATTTCTCTGGTAGTACACAAGCCGGACAATTTTTTTTTCACATGTTATTTTTTATTAGTTGTAGCCAATGGCTTCATTCAATTATCAATTCGTAAAAAGTGCTTTATGGCGCAATTACTGTTGCCACAGACAAACTTCGGAATTATATAGATGATGAAGAACTACACTATAGATATTTTCACCAGGACGGGGCCACCGCACACACTTCGCGCCTGTGAGTAAGTTAACACCAACCAACCTGTAATTTTCTTCTTTAAACTTTTAGATTGGATAAAATGTAGCAGATACTTGTTAAATATTGAAGATGCATGCTTAACAGTAAAAACGGTGCACTTTACATACATTACTGATTAACGTCGTGTCTCACGTGTGACAAGAATTCCCATCAATTATTCTCCTTAGGAAGCGATGAAGGCACAATTTTGTTACGAAAAGGAAACGAGAGGAATATTTTCAATTGAACTTATTAAATTTACATCTTTCAGATGGGAGACAACACGTTTGCGATTCAAACGAACGAACTGAAAGATTATCAATATTTGATCTCTGCTGTTACTCAACCCGTTTCACAAATTTTATTCATAGCAGAAAAAGTACATGAAAGAGAGTTTTTTTTCAGTATGAACCACAAGCATTGCACCGGGTGTTTATTACTAAAAGAACGAAATTTATAGACCTCTAACAAACTATGTTTTATCGGTTCGTATAATGATTTTAAAGCAGTCACTAGACCATTTTAGTGTTATGTTGGTGAACTGTCGAGTAGTTATTTATGTGACAAGTTACGAAATAGCGCTATTACTGATGAGAACATTGGGAAAGTTGACATGTCACTAGTTGTGTTGAACACCTCGTATATTCGCATTCTGTAAATGTTATCTTTATAAAACCGACAGAACGGCTTAGCAAAAAAATCTTTTTCATTTAGACCGTTTTCGAGATGTGAAAGAAACTTCGTCTTTTAAATTTTAGCCATTATGTGGGCGTAAAGTAGGACGTCTTGTCTTTTATTTAATAAAATTCCTTGATCAAGACATTTTTATCTATAACGATGCCAACAATTAAAGAATACATCAAAGGAAGGCTTATATTCCTTTAGTTCACTATTATATTTGTTTGAAGGGTTTCTTCATAACTGGTTGCTATGCGATTTTTACATGCTATACTGCACTATATTTTTGTTTTAATAATAAAAGTAAGATCAGTAGGTATTTTGCTGTCTAATAAATGGAGGGCCCTGAGACAGAATTATGAAAAATAAATAAATTAAAACTGTTAGCAACGTAGGGTTAGTTTTTAAGAGTAAACATATAATTAGTAAAAATTTGTTAAAATGATCGTAATGATCACACAAACTGAAGAAACAAGAAGAAACTAAAGAAACTAAAGAAACTAAAGAAACTAAAGAAACTAAAGAAACTAAAGAAACTAAAGAAACTAAAGAAACTAAAGAAACTAAAGAAACTAAAGAAACTAAAGAAACTAAAGAAACTAAAGAAACTAAAGAAACTAAAGAAACTAAAGAAACTAAAGAAACTAAAGAAACTAAAGAAACTAAAGAAACTAAAGAAACTAAAGAAACTAAAGAAACTAAAGAAACTAAAGAAACTAAAGAAACTAAAGAAACTAAAGAAACTAAAGAAACTAAGAAACTAAAGAAACTAAAGAAACTAAAGAAACTAAAGAAACTAAAGAAACTAAAGAAACTAAAGAAACTAAAGAAATTAAGAAACCAAAGAAACCAAAGAAACCAAAGAAACCAAAGGAACCAAAGGAACCAAAGAAACCAAAGAAACCAAAGCAATCAAAGGAACCAAAGGAACCAAAGAAACCAAAGAAACCAAAGAAACCAAAGAAACCAAAGAAACCAAAGAAACCAAAGAAACCAAAGAAACCAAAGAAACCAAAGAAACCAAAGAAACAACCAAAGAAACCAAAGAAACCAAAGAAACCAAAGAAACCAAAGAAACTAAAGAAACCAAAGAAACTAAAGAAACCAAAGAAACCAAAGAAACTAAAGAAACCAAAGAAACCAAAGAAACCAAAGAAACTAAAGAAACTAAAGAAACTAAAGAAACTAAAGAAACTAAAGAAACTAAAGAAACTAAAGAAACTAAAGAAACTAAAGAAACTAAAGAAACTAAAGAAACTAAAGAAACTAAAGAAACTAAAGAAACTGAAGAAACTAAAGGAACTAAAGAAACTAAAGAAATAAAGAAAGCAAAGAAACCAAAGAAACCAAAGAAACTAAAAAAACTAAAGAAACTAAAGAAACTAAAGAAACTAAATAAATAACGAAACCAAGGAAACCAAAAAAACAAATAAAACCAAAGAAATAAAAAAAAACAACCAAACCAAAGAAACCAAGGAAACGATGGAAACCAAGCAAATCAAAGAAACCATAGAAATAAAAAAAAAACTAAAGAAACGAAGAGAACAAAGGAAACGAAGGAAACAAAGGAAATTAAGGAAACTGAAGTAATCAAGGAAACGAAAAAACGAGAGAAACGTGAAAAACGTGAAAACGGAAGAAACTGAAGAAATCGAAGAAAGTGAAGAAAGTGACGATATTGTGGAAACCGAGGAAACTGAGAAAATCGAGAAAATCGAGGAAACCAAGGAAACCGAGGAAACCGAAAAAACTCTAAGAAACGCGAAGAAACTAAAGAAACGTGAAGAAACTCAAAGAAATTCGAAGAAACCAAAGAAACCAAAGCAACTAAAGAAATCAAAGAACCCAGAGAAACCAAAGAAATCAAAGAAACCGAAGAAACCTGAAAACCAAAGGAACCAGTAAACTAGAGAAACCAAGGAAACGAAGGAAATCAAGGAAACTAGGCAACTAAGGAAACGAAAGAAACGAGAGAAACGAGGAAAACGCGGAAACCGAGGAAACTGAAGAAATCTAAGAAAACGAAGATAGCGAAGAAAGTGAGGATATTGAGGAAATTGAGGAAACAGAGAAACGAGAAAAACAAGAAAACCGAAGAAACCCAAAAAACTGAGGAAACCGAGAAAACCGAGGAAACCGGGGAAATCCAGGAAATCGAAGAAATTCGCGGAAACTCGCGAAAACACGAAGAAATTCGAAGAAATTCGAAGAAACCAAAGCAACTAAAGAAATCAAAGAACCCAAAGAAACCAAAGAAATTAAAGACACCAACCAAACCAAAAAAACCAAGGAAACGATGGAAACCAAGCAAATCAAAGAAACCAAAGAAACCAAAGAAACGAAGAGAACGAAGGAAACGAAGGAAACCAAGGCAATCAAGGAAACGAAAGAAACGAGAGAAACGGAGAAAACGTTGAAACCGAGGAAACTGAAGAAATCAAAGACACCAAAGAAATCAAAAACCCAAAAAACCAAAGAAACCACAGAAGTCAAAGAAAACAAGCAAACCAAGCCAGCGAAGAAAACCAAGCAAAGCAAGCAAGCGAAGAAAACCAAGCAAATCAAAGAAATCAAAGAAACGAAGAGAACGAAGGAAACAAAGGAATCAAAGGAAACCAAGGAAACTAAGACAATCAAGGGAACGAAAGAAACGAGAGAAACTGAGAAAACGCTGAAACCGAGGAAACTGAAGAAATCGAGGAAAGCGAAGAAAGCGAGGATATTGAGGAAACTCGAAGAAACTGAAGAAGCTGAAGAAGCTGAAGAAACTGAAGAAACTGAAGAAACTGAAAAACTAAAAAAGAACCAAATTAACCAAAGAATCCAAAGAATTCTAAAAATCCAAAACCTCCAACGAATCCATTTTTTATTTTTTGATGGTTTAGATTTACTAATTTATAATTTTAATGAATTTTATTGCCTAGAAACTTCTAAAAATTTCTGAAGCAATTGGAGTTATGGTTTTAATATTATTTGAATCTAAACAAAAATCTAAATAAAGAACTTAAAAGAAGAACGTAAAAAACGAAAAACCCGAAAACCAGCAGTAGCTTAAACATAAAAGGTATAAAAAAAAGTAAGTCAATTTTTTAAAAATAATTTTTAATATAATTCTACAAAAAAAAACATTATCCGAATAATTCAAATTATAGCAAAAATATAATATCTAGAAAATTTAAAAGATGTGACATGCAAAAATATTGATTTGTGACTGTGATTCAAGTTTTCTACATTTTCGATATTTTCTGGAATATTTCTTGTTTAATAAACTTTGAAGTTTTAATACTTCTTTGATGAATGTTGAAAATTCCAGGACTTTTTTAATATTTATTTGTCGTATACATTATTTTTTTTTAAGTTGTGGTATATTTTGGAATAATTTGTCACATAATTATATCCTGAGCATATTTTTTTAAAATCTTGTTGTCTATTTTACACTGTTTAATCCGAATTTTCTTGAAGCTCTAATAAATATTGAAAATTTAAAAACAAACGAAAATTCATGAAAGCTCTAAATGTTTTGTTTTTTTTTTAATTTACAAGTGCTAGCCTAAAAGTAAGTAGATCGGAGAACATATACTAAATTTTTATTTAAAATATACTATAAAATTTCGCAGTTTCTCGAATTTGAAATATTTTTGAATAACGTTCTTGGGGAAAGTAAAGAGATAAAATCAAAAATTGTGAATGCTTATTACAAAAAGTTTTAATGCCAATCCAATAATTGGATAAGGTCCTCCTTTTTTTATTTTTCCGAATTTTGTTGGAATACATCCAATATGCTTCTGGAGAACATGACAAATGAGAATTCACTATCTCTATGAAATCTTTTGGTTCATATTTTGCGTTACCGGCACAAATAGTTTTTGATGAAATGAAAAAATAAATCTGAATTTTCACTACTTAGTTTGCAACAATTACAAAGAAAATTATTATTACACCTAAATTAGAACTGGAGTCAATACATTTAATTTCCTGGTGTATATAATTGTCAGCATGCCGCTAATTATTATCTGACATCTACAAATTTTCATCTAAATAAAAACATGCACCGTTAAAAAATAATTTGAGTTATTTAATCGGTTCGATTTAAATGGAACTGTAATTTTTTATTTATGTGCGCCGGGAAATATGAAACTCGTATTGATCACATTGAAACCACTTTTGATAATGAAATGTGTTTTTTTCTTGTAGCGATTATTTGATTTGTTTGAAAATTTAATTTCGTGGACTAAAAGTAAAAATACACATTGAAACAGTGCATAAAATTTGACGGTTTATAAAATTTTAGAGCCAAACTATTTTTAAGTTTGCCTGATACCAAAAATTTTAGAAATTCGAATTGTTGGTTTTAGTTAAAAAATAGTAAATACTTTTTAGATTTCAAAATTTTGTAAAAAAAAATTCTTCAGGAGTATTTGTGAATGTGAAATATTTTTGAAACGGTAAGACTGTTAATTAAATTTTAGGGAATTAAAAAAAGAAAGAATATTGCTTAGAGTTTTTATAAGATCGATGCGTTTTTAATGAGCGTTTACGCACCTAATAAAATAAATAAAAATAATAATGAATTAAAAATGATGAAGTTGCGCAAGTACTTTGTTATTCGTCGTACGTGCGAAAAGTTTGTCGTGTCGCCTTGAATGGCCACCCCCACTCGTGTGAAAGCCACCCCCGCTTAACATAATAGCAACTATCGACTCCGTCCCATCAAAGGTGTTTCTGATCCTCCGCCAGCATTACATAATGAAAAAGCTTGATAGTCAGTGTTTAAGGACCTCTCATACTCCAGACATGTAGTCGCACTCGAGGAGGAGTAGTGGCCAATTCCAGTCCAGTTCCAGTCGCGATCCGCACGTCGTCTGAAGCGAACGCGCATCGGGACGCCGTCGAAACTTGCCAACAACTTTCCGGGCGCGATTCCGGAGTTTGTGATATCCGAAGACTGATTCGCATGGAAAAATTTGTGATATGTCGGTGTTTCAAGGATCTGTCTCCTTCTTAAGTTGAAGGTGTGAAAGCAATGTGTGAACATCCAGGGAAGATGTCAAGGAAGGCGAAGACGGTTCCTTCGCACGCCGCCTCCGATAGATAATACACCGTTCAAGAGCGATCCCGTCCCTAGCATAATGGCCGTTTACAGGAATTACTACAGAAGGAAGCCGCACAAGTGGGCGATCACGTTCCCTTGTTTGTACCTTCTTTGCAGCAGCATCACGATGGTGAGTGGAGAGAGGCTCAGGCACCACCACGTCGACGAAGACATCTACGTGGCGCAACTGGAGAATAGTGCCGCAGAAGAGAGCTCCACGTGTCCCAACTGCATATACAAGAACGATAGGGAGATCAAAGCGGAGACGGACACTTTGAGGTTAGAAGCGATCAAAAGACAGATCTTATCCAAGTTGGGCTTGAGGCACAAGCCTAATGTCACACATAGTCTTCCGAGAGAAGTTATCATGGAAACCCTGAGCAGAGCGGAGGATAACAGTGATTTTTTTAGAAACTCTTATAGTGAAGAAAATATATCAACGACGAGCGCCAGGACGGCCACGGTGGAGACGATGGATTTCGACGACTTCTATGGAAGGACGTCGGAGATTATTTCCTTCGCGGAACAAGGTAAGACACTTTTTAACCTTCCACCAAACAAAAAATCACAAATTTTAAAAAAAAACGTCGGCTGTGCTTCCGGTCGCCCAGAGTCAAAAATAATTACAACACTAAAATTTCTGTGTTCTGATATTTTATACCAAGCACTTTTTTTTTCGGTACACAATTCAAACACAGCGCATTAAAAATTACAAAATTAACGTATACTTCCGGCATAACCGGAAATGCCAAAAACAACCCTTTCATTATTTCATTCGGATATTTTTGTATCCGAGACTTTCATTAATTCCATTTTCAGTAAAACTGAAATTTTCAGTGTAATCACGCTGTATAGAAATGTGTCTGTCAAAAGTAATCAATTTTAATAACGACTAAATTAAAAGCATTGGAAATTTTACAGTGTTCTTATGGAAAAATCTAAATTTTTAGTGTGATTTTTTTGAAATGAAT
Source organism: Cynaeus angustus (assembly GCA_030157275.1). Taxonomy (NCBI): domain Eukaryota; kingdom Metazoa; phylum Arthropoda; class Insecta; order Coleoptera; family Tenebrionidae; genus Cynaeus; species Cynaeus angustus. Next base: position 14,992,113 of record CM058065.1, read on the forward strand.
TTCGAGAGAATTTAGGGTACAGTTTCGGGCGATAAATTTTGGACGTTATCCATTTCCCAGTCATCTTTTAGAGTGATATTTGTAGACTTTCGCCAGTCGTTGATTTGTTGATTTCTGTCAAAATTTATTGCTAACAAAAATTGATTTTTCTACTTCAAGTTGACGTTAAATTTTTCAAAATAGTTCGAGTTTTGGGCTTTGAATTTGATCTAAATCTGTGTTAGTTCAGTTTAGACTAAAATTATTATGGATGCAACTGGAAATATGATAGAATTACGTCACGATCAAAAAGGTTTAATCAATTTCATAAAAAAAGTGTAAAAGTGTAAAAATTTTAATAATTCTGAATAAAGTTAGTATAAAAAATAATACAAAAATGAATTACGTTGGTGTAAAGTTTTACAAAGTTGAAATATTTTTGACAATTTTAAACCTAAATTTCACAATCCAAAATAGTAGAAGCTAAAATACGCCATTTTTTTTAAAGTAACTTTTACGTATTGTTCGAATAAATTTATGTTTCAAAAATTTTAGAATATTTAAAAAAAAATTCTGAGAATATTTTTAGTTTTGCTCAAAATGATGATTTTCAATTCTGGATATTGCAATGATTTTTAATTTTTTTAAAAGTCTTGATTTAGAAGGTCGTCTAAAGTGTGAAAACAATAAAATTCTAAATATAATGGTAAAACTGTGTATTGCACCACAATTTTCATTTTTTTAATTGGAAACCAAAATTTTAAAAAATAAAATTTGTAAAGTTTTCACACATTCTAAACGCGCTTGGAATTAAATTCTGATTGGTGCTCTTAAAACTATTGAAAGTCCTTAAGAAACTATAATTAATTTTAATTAATTAATTTTTAATTAAAAGTTTTAGTTGTTTAAATCCTACGACTTTGAAAGGCCACAGAAATTTTTACAGGGTAAAAAATCTTGAAACAAATTAGAAAATTTCAAAATTTTTGACTGGATTCTTGACAAAAATTTTAATTTAAAATTTATTGTTATTTATTTTCAAATATCAAGAAACATAAAAATATTAACAACCCTGTCACATATTAAAATAAGGACTAACAAAATATTTTAAATAAATATTTTTTTTAATTCAGAATTTTGAATAAACAAATATGGTATCGTTAAATATAAATAAAATAAAAACTTTTGAAAACATTCGAACCCAAAAATATGTAAACATTCTAAAAATGGGACCTTTTTCAAAAAAAGCAGATCTCCGGAAACGTCACATATTCTAAATGATGAAAAAAATTGATAATATGTAAAACAATTAATATTTTATTATTTAATATTTTTTTTAATATTTATTGTACAAATTTTGATGTGAATTTTATTTAGATTTTTTTTTTATTTTATCGGTTAAAAAAATCTAGGATCTACAAAGAAAACGTCATATAAACAGGTAAAAAATTCAAAAATCCAATAAGCTTCCCAAATATGACTTATTAGAAGATGTCCTAATTTCGTAGTTTGTAACAAAATATTTTTGAAGCAAAAGTTTCAAGATTCTGATTTAACTAATTTGCAAGTAAAAGATTTAAATATTTAAAATAAAAAAATCTGTAGATTTTATAACTTGTCAATGTCAAAAATTGAATAATAAAAATCAATAATTAAAATTTGTCATATGAGCATTGAGGATCTAAGATTTCTTGAAATTTTTTACAAATTATATAATCTAAGCGTCTGGTAAAATAATTACTTTTTAGTGCCATTCAAATTTCCATATAAAATAATGTTCACAAAATCTGATACAACTAGAGATCGATTATCAGACTCTCATTTATCTGTAAGATCCCTGAAAATTTTAATCTTTACGCTATAGATCAGTGTTTGATATTTTAATTTGATTTTAATTCATATATTTCATTAAAAAAATAACCAAGTAATTTGACAGCGTTGTTCAAAAATCTTTAGAGATTAAAAAAAAACTCACCATGTTTACGTCAAAGTTAACTAACAGACAGATTTTTTTGGACTAACGGCATGAAATAAATTTTAAAAATCACCAGAAAGAAATGTTTATTTTTAATTGTTCGATACAAAATTACATTAAATTTTTAAAAATTGTAAAAAAATGTAACGTATTTAATTTAAAATAACAATGTTAATTTATACTTCCGGCATAACAGGAAGTGTATAAACGCCGCCTTTCATTATTTTCATTCGATTTATCATATTCCATTACGTCCGAAATTTTAGACTTTTATTAATCGCAATTTGATTGAAACGCCTAACGAAATTCCAACGTAAATTATCAAAAGAAATTAATGTCTCTGTCAAAAATTGTATACTGGAAATGATTTTAAAATTTGCTTGAGGTATTTTTGTGAAAAACACATCGCTTGCCAACCGTGGAAAAAGTATTGTATAAAAAAAATTCACGCCTAAAATGATTCATAATTCATTTACAGCTTTGACTTGCTACTATTAAAAATGACACATTTTTTCTTAAATTTGTCGAATTTTCGAACTTTTAAGTCAATTCTGCGAGAGAGTAAATTATTTTCGACAATTTCCCTAATCACAATCTGTTTTTTTTTTAACGTAATCTCAGTCTTAGAATTAATTTTGGTTATCTAAGATTTGTTTTTTTTTACTCAGATTTTTATTTATCAGCGAGCCGTTTCCCATAATTCCCGAGTACCCGGTGAAATGAGATTTAAAAAAAAAACTACTTTTCGGATTAAAATTTATTCTTTTTTTCATGCTTCTAGTTTTCTGTTCCGTTTTTTCCGTAATTTATACGAAAATGTGTATTTTAATTCAAGTTGTGTCATCAGTTCAAAAAATTGACAAAAAATCTGTAGCTGATGTATTTTCTGCGATCAAATTCGGAAAGTCCTCGAACAGTGTTTTTCACGACTTACTTTTTTATCAATAAATATAGCATTTGTTTTTTTGAGTGTTCTTAGATAATATTGAAGACGGTCTCAAACAGAAAGGTCAACAAAATTAACGCAGATACAACTAATCAAAAAGCAAACCGATGACGGTGATAGGTACTAAAAATGACTCAAATTTGAATAATCTATTCGGTATGAGTTATGGATATGAGGCAATCAATCAGGTCAAGTCGACAAAAACATGATAAATTATTGAATTTAATTTCAAACAATAAGAAATTAAAAAAAAAATACAAATTTTGTCAAGGACAATATCATCTTTTGCTTGTTTCGAAACAACTATTTGGGAGATCAGAATAATTTATGGAAATAAATGGTAAAGTCGACTTTATTTAAAAAAAGTTGCCAAAAAAACATGTCGGACAAGAATGACGGTTAATTACAATAATAAAAAAATCTGATTGCGTTAATAAACACCAAAAACTATGGTGAAGTGTCCTAAAGTGCCCCGAATAAGTGTAGCAGTTCAACTTCACGATAGATAGTTTTTTTGCAACTAGCACGGTTATTCGTTATTATTATTATTTAATCAGTTTTTTATCGAAACAGCCGTAAACTCAGAATTTCATATTTAATAAACAAGACATCATCTAAGTTACCATGCCGTAAATTTATGCAACCGGTAATAATTGGTAGCATTAAATTATACGAAGGATTAATATGCAAAATATGAGGCGGTAATTATCACATAATGAACTGGTAAATTGACTGCAGACTTTCATAATTGCACATATGAACAACATAAACTAAAAGCGGCTAAATGTAAGTGAGAATTTTATAAATTAGTCTGAGTTTTTGGTACAATTATGATGTTGTTATTGAACTGAAAAGGAAATTTGCAGAACTTTTGGGCTTTTACGACTTTTTAAGATTTTGAAATGTGGTTTGAAAAAGTATAGATCTATACTCTCAGTTATAGCTGTATATAGCTGTATATACTATAACCTCAAAAATTAAAAAAAAATACAATTTTCTAAATAGGACGCCCATATTAATGATAAAAAACAATAATTTTTAACATAAATCAATAATCTGCATGGCTGATGCGCTCAGTAAATTTGTTTATTAATACTAAAATGTCTGTGTACTGAAATTTTATGCGAAGCACGTTTTTATTTTGATACACAATTTTAAAAAATAATAAAGCACAGTGTATTGCATTAAAAATTACAAAATTAACGTCTACTTCCGGAATAACCGGAAATGCCAAAACACCATTTTCACTATTTTCATTCGGATATTTTTGTATTCGAGACTTTCATTAATTGCATTTTCAGTAAAACTCGAACTTAATTTTCAGCGTAAATTACGATGCATTGAAATGTTTATGTCGAAAATAATCAAATTTAATAACGATTAAATTAAAATTAACAAAAAATTCTAGTATGATTTTTTTGTAATTAATTGAGAGAGAATTTAGGGTACAGTTTCGAGCGATAAATTTTGGACGTTATCCATTTCCCAGTCATCTTTCAGCTTGATTTTTGTAGACTTTCGCCAGTCGTTAATTTGTTGATTTCTGTCAAATGCAGCCAAAAAGTTATTGCTAACAATTTTTTTATTTATATTTTAGAGTCTTGTTTTTAAAATTGTAGTTTTTCTACTTCAAGATGACGAGTAGTGATAATTTTTTTCCAGTGTAAAATAATCATGAGATTCTATTAACTTTTTTATTCTTCGATTTAAATTGATTGTTTGAGTATCTAAATTTTTCAAAATAGTTCGAGCCTTGGCCTTTGAATTTGATCTAAATCTGTGTTAGTTCAATTTAGACTAAAATTATTATGGATGCAAGTGGAAATATGATAGAATTACGCCACGATCAAAAAGGTTTAATCAATTTCATAAAAAAGTGTAAAAGTGTAAAATTTTAATAATTCTAAATAAAGTTAGTGTAAAAAATAATAGAAAATTGAATTAAGTTGGTGTAAAGTTTTACAAAATCTAAATATTTTTGACGATTTTAAACCTAAATTTAACAATCCAAAATAGTAGAAGCTAAAATACGCCATTTTTTAAAAGTAACTTTTACGTATTGTTCGAATAAATTTATGTTCTAAAAATTTTAGAATATTTAAAATATTTTTCTGAGAAACTTCTTAATTTAGAAGGTTGACTAAAGTGTGAAAACAATAAAATTCTAAATATAATGGTAAAACTGAGTATTGCACGACTTTCATTTTTTTTAATTGGAACCCAAAATTTTTAAAAATAAATAATTTGTAAAAATTTTTACAAATTCTAAAAGCGCTTAGAATTAACTTCTGATTGATACTCTTAAAACGATTCAGTCTTTAATAACTTTAATTAATTTTAACTAACAATTTCAAATCCTACAACTTCTAAAAGTCTCAAAAATTTTGACAGGGTAAAAAATCTTGAAACAAATCAGAAAATCTCAGAAATTTTGAGTGGATTCTTGACAAAAATTCAAATTTAGAATTACTGTCATATACTGTTAAATAGAAAGAAACATAAAAATATTAACAACCCTGTCACAATATATATATATATATGCATATATATATATATATATATATATATTAATTTAAGGCATTTTAGATTGCTCAATTTTTTAAAATTCTTATTGGGTTTAATTGATTTGCTTGAATTCCTCGATTTTTTTGATTTATTTGAACTTTTTTATACTTTATAATTCCTCAACTCCTTCAACATTGTTTGTTTTTTAGATTTATTTGTTAATTTTTGGAAACTTCAATATTTATGTTTTTGGACTCGTCTTTTTTTAGAATTTACGAAACTTATTTTTGTTAAAATTTTCTGTTTTTTTTATTACATGAACTATATTTATATTTTAATGATTCTTGACCATCCCACTAGACTTAGATATTTTCTAGATTCTATACCGATGGTTTGGATTCTTTGAATTCTTGGAACTTTTTTGTTTTTGTTTTTCCTTATATACGAAACTGTAAATTTTTTAGATTTTCTAATTTTGCGTTGTCGCATAAATTATATTTGTGTTGGATATTTTTCAAGTTCTACATAGATGCTTTGGATTTTTAGTTTTTCGAGAGATTTTTTTATGAAAGTTCTTGGAATTTTTGTATTTTTTTTTGGATTCTTGGACTTCTCTTTTTTGTCTTAGCTTTTTTAACACTTACGATACTGTAAGTTTTTTAGATTTTCTAGTTTTGTTTTGTTGCATCAGTTGTGTTTATATTTAAATGGTTTGAATTTTTTACTATCTTCGTATTTTTTCAGTTCTTCAAAAATTTTAGATTTTTTAGGTCTCCTAATTTTTTTAAATTTTCTAGGTTCTACACAGATATGAAATTTAATATTTATTAGATTCTTTGGAACTTTAGTGTTTTTGGATCTTTTGATGAATATATTCTATACATTTTAATATTTTTGGATTCTTTAGTGAGTTTTTTGAATTTCAGGATTTTCTTAGAATCTGTTTGTCCTTTAAATTATATTTATATTTAAATAGTTTGAATCTTTTCCTTTCTTGGTATTTTTTAATTGTTTAAATGTTCTAATGTTTTTAATATTTGTAGATTCTCGATTTTTTTTTAAATTGTGTACAGATACTATAAATTTTACATTTTTTCAAATTCTTTATTTATTACTTTTTAGAATTTTGGTCTTTTTGAATTCTTTGATGAGTACGATAATGTGAAATTTTTACTTTTTCTAGCTTTATTTTTTCGCATGAATTGTTTTTATATTTAATAATTTGGATACTTTACTATCGTTGTACTTTTTTTTAGTTCTTCAAATCGTAGTAGTAGTTTTTTGATATTTGCCAGATTCTGTACAGATGCTTTAAATATTTACATTTTTAAAATTTTTTAGTTATTAGACTTTTTGGAACTTAAGTGTTTTTGGATATTTTAGAAAATTTATTTTTTAAATTTTAAAAATTTTAAAACTGAATTTCTAGGTTTTTGATTCTTTACCATCTTCTATTCCTTGAATTCTTCAAATATTCTAGATACTTTAGGGCTTCTAGAATTTTAATATTTTCTAGATTTTATACACATTTTTTAATTTTTATATTTTTAACATTCTTTATTTAATATTACTTTTTAAAATATTTATATTTACTTTGGATTCTTAGACTTTTTTTCAATTTTTTTATATATATACGAAAATAAATTAAATTTTCTTGCTTTTCTTTGTCACATGAATTGTATTTAAGTATATTTAATGGTTTGGATACTTCAAAATATCTAAGTACTCCTACAACTTGAATTTTTAATAGTATATTATACACCAAGGTGGTGAAGACTATTATTTTTGACCGAGCACTAACATTACTTCGCGAGGGGCTTTGCTCCGAGTTGAATAATGTGCGAGGCCTATAAATGTTTTCACCACCGTGGTGTATATACTATTTTTTCCACTACTAGCCAAATTTAAGGCAAAAATTAAAAATAAAATATGTTTTTGTAACAATCAAATAACACAGGAATGCAAATTAGTCTTTCCACTAATAAAACAAAAATCAAGTAGTCTGACGCAGAATGTCACTTCCACTAGTAAAACTTATTTTCAAACAACGTTTGTAATTATCGTGTTTGGGTGTTTTTCTGAATATGGGTATGTACTTGTTTAAATAAAGTTCTGTTGTTTAGATAGTTTTCTAGCATAACAATGCTCCAGCTCTATCTGGCTCCGCATTCAGCCATGTTGTAGTTGCTCTGATCGGTGGTTACGGTTACGGGATGTCATCAGATTTTAGGTTGAGCGCGAATTTTAAATTAATGGCATTTTTATTCAAATAATTTTATCGTGTTAGGTAATTTCAAGGAGCAAATACGTTAAAGACAATCTCCTGGGTATACAAAATTATGTTGCACAAATTTTAAACAACTTACTATCTCTAGATTCTCCAAACATTTGAATTTGTCCATTATTAACCTAGGTTAATAATAGAAAAAATTATTAACCACTGCTATAGAAATTCAACTTCTCAGTTGGCTAGGACACGCAGTAATGGCCAACTTCATAGCTAGTAGTGGAAAAATTTCTTTTTTTCTTTCTTTTGATCTATTTTTTTATCTCTTTCATAATTTGTGAAATGTTTTTTGCGCCCCAAGTGACTCCTAACTTAGTAATTTTTTAAATTATTCAAAAAAATTGTCTTGATTGATTCAATTTTTCATATTTCAGATTCTAAAATTTTGGCGAATTTCTAAAAGTGTTTTAAATTTTTTTAATGTGTTTTAAATTTGGAATAAACTAGCATTAAAAACATGCTCATCCGTTCTTTAAAAACATCGTTCTTTAATTGTCATTTTTTATTTATTGAATTTGATCGAGATTTAATGGCAATGTTCAATGACATTTAAATTGTTTTCCCATTGGAATCCTGCCCATCAATTTTCATCTATCAATTATTAATCTATTAATATTTTTTTCCCTGTAATTTGCACTACGAGCTTACATTTCTCACCATAAAAACACAACAAAAATAGTAACATAATGATTTATTGATTACAGCCAATATGAAACAAACTCTGAGTCAGTAAATAATATCGGAAAATACCTTCACTATTAGATTACTATTAGTAATAATAGGTTTAGAGTTTTTTGTTGACTCAGTAACCTAAATTTTCCAATGAACTTCTCAAATTTTAATTGTTTTCGATAAATTAATCTGTCATAAATCTGCAAAACTCTATCCGTTCCGTTCCCCTCGCTGATTTTACGAGCTCCAATCGTCTTCTAATTAGCATTATCTCCAAATAAAAACAATCCCGTCTAGACAATCTGCCAAAAACCAAACACACTCACCCACTATACAGAGTGTTTAATTTAACCCATCATGGATGAAAAATAAAACGCCCGCCCAACGCTGCATTTCTTGAAACTTTAATGAAGGCTTGATTTCCGGCAATTGTAATTAAATGAGTGAATGCACTTTCCTGATTAAAAAATTCGAGGTCATAATGTGTACCGAATTTTCTCGTTTCATGTCGTCGCGGTATTTTGTATGAATCAGTTATGACTTTTCAGTTTTTCCGGAAGTGGGAAGGTTATTTTAAGATGGGTGAAACGTGGGGATTTTAATTTCAGTTCCGTGTTGGCTTTTTGTGATAATTTGTCAGACGTGGGGCGCGGACGTCGCGGCGCTGGAAAATTCTAGAGTCGAGGAATATTCTGCGATTACTGATGATATCTGACTGTGATTTTGTTAAATTGAATTGTTGTCATTGCGATTTTTAATCGAACAGGTCTGTGGTTTTCCGGTGTGAATAATGGCGTCGGTTGGTTATCGTTATATAATTTTCTTTGAATCCGATAAGAAGTAATGGATTTAGAGTTAATCGAATTCGCGTTTTACTTTAAAAGTTATTAATTGAAAATATTTATGAGGAAAAAAATGAAGAGGGGCAAAAGTTTTTACGGAAATTTGGTCGAATCGGCATGTGCCACAAATTATTACAGTTAGTTTAAAATATGTGTAAACAGAACGACTTAATTTTTTACATGTTATGCTTGAACGTTTTAAATTTTTTTTACAATTCTCAAATTTTTTAATAATGATAATGTATCATCAAGTAGCAATGCCGTCACAATACAATACAGTTGAACGGTGTAGAACTTGATGCGCTGTAGCACCATCTAGTGATAAGTTGATGAGAAATAGATAGCTGGAAAATATTCTCCGTGCTCAAATACACTAAATTTGATAGCAACCTGTTGACGTGATGTTGATGTGCTGCAGCACCGTCTGGTGGCGAGTTACAACAAGTTATATAGCATAAAAAATTTCTCTATGAAAAAACACTTATATATATACCAACTTTTATGGTGACGTATATATATATACCAATTTTCATGGCGATCAGTTGAACGGTGTTAAAGTTGATGCACTGCAGCACCATCTAGTGGTGAGTTGAAGCGAATTAGATATTAAATATTGTTCGTGGTCAAATACATGTGCATACTAATTTTTATAGCGATCGGTTGAACGGTATAGAAGTTGATGTGCTGCAGCATTATCTTGTGGCGAGTTACAACAAAGTAGATAGCCAAAAGTCTTTTCCATGAAAAAACACTTATTGATACCAACTTTCATTTATATTCAAATATACATCAATTTTTCAAGTTTTCCATATTTTCGATTCTTGAAATTATCACAATTTATTACTTAAACTCGGCATTTTCTATATTTCTTAAATTGTCTTATCCTAGCTGATTTTTTCCCTTTCACAGTTTGTCGGCTCTGTTTTTTATTTCTATCAGAGAATGGCTTTGAAAGTTCTATGACAATTTTATGAAATATGAAATGAACCGCTCTTTAATCACAAATTCTCTTTTCACTTATAATGTATTGATTTTTGTGGAAATTGACAGGTTCTTTTTTATTTTTAGCTTCATTCATGGAAAACAGTTCATTCATGTCTAAAATTCTGAATCAAAGGAGTAAACATAAAAGTTTTCCAGAAAATTTAATTTGTTTTTTCTGTTATCCGTTATTTTGTCTTTTATTTTATTTCGTTGCGTTAATGCACTTAAATTCTTTTCGTTCATACATTTTATTTAAATGTTTAAACTATTGAGTTGTTGATTTTGTATGTTTTTTTCTCTTGTCTTTTTTTGTATTTACTGTCATTGTTCTTAAATTTTTTATTCTCCTTTTTTAAAATTTGAAGGCATTATATATATATATATATATATATATATATTTTAATAATTTAACAAGTAGGAATACTCTGTAAAAACAAACTTCTAGGAATTTTGCACATTATTCTGCTTTTTCAGTTTTTAAAACTGCGAAATAGAAAACAAAAATTTTCAATTGTTTTTAAGGCATTAAACATTCGAAAAATACTAAAAGGTCGTTAGGTTTTGTTAGTTTTAAAAATTTTGAAATAATAAATATTAGATATATATATTTTTCAAAAAGAAAATTTAGAAATTTTTATTGTTGTACATTTTATACATTTCATTTTCATAAAACTTCCAAAAATTATAAAATTTTAATGATCATAGTTATTTTAACAATATCAATTTGATCAAATTCAAACATTTTTAGGTTGAAAATTTTAGAAATTTTGGAATAATGTCTATTCTTTATTTTTAATGAAATATTAAAAAAAAATTGTGTAGTAACCATACTTAAACTTGATATATTTTAACATTTTTAAAACTTTAAAATATCTAAAAAGTAAGATAATTTTATATGTTACTCAAATAAATGATTTTGACATTCTGAATAGTTTTTATTTCTTAAAAAAATGAGAAAACTAGAAATTCCACGTACTGTTTGTTAGAATTTGTTAGAAAAATAAGAGACAATTTGGTATATTTGAAATCTTCAAATATTCAAATTTCATTGATTCTAAGTTTTTTAAGGACTCCAAAAAGTTTTTGAAATCTCAGAAATTTTTGGAATTTATCATAAATTTTAAAAAAATATGTAACACAATACAAATTTTAAAAATTATCTTTTTTTAAATGATTAAACCTTTTAAGAATACTAAAAAAAACTAAAATAAAATTTCAGAGTTCTAAAAACATTTAAAATTAGTAAAATTTAAAGAAATCTAGTTTTGTATCTAAATTTTTTACTCGAAATTTAGATAGAAAACTTGGGATTTCAAACATATAAAAATTTCGATGAAGATAAAATACATCAAAGATTTTTAACAAAAAAAAAACAGTAAATTTAGTTAAAAACTTGATACTTTTTTTTGAATAAGTTTTCAGAATTTGATAATTTAAACATTTCTGGATATTTGAAACTGTAAAAGTTATAGAACTGTTTTTTTGTTATTAATATTTTTAAAATTAATATACAATTAGAAACTGGAAAATTGTTTTAATTTTCAAGTCTTTCAAAGCCAAGTTAAAAATTAATTTTTTACAAAGGAATTCTACTTTTTTAATTGTTTTTCTATACATTTCATAAATTTAAAAGATTTCAGAAACCTTATTGCAAATTTTGACTCCAAACTCTGTTGATTTTTTTTTTTAAATTGACTGTTGCAGTTTTTTTAATGATTCCATTTTTTTGATAATGATAAGGGCGCTAAGCCACCTACAGATCTCTAAAAAAATTTATATCTTGCGATGGTAAAAATTTAATTTTATTAAATATTGCTAATCAGCATTTTGAAAATGGGAGATTTTTAATTTATTCTGTTATAGAAAATTATTTATTTATAAAATAAATATGTTGTTAATAATTTAGTATTTTTAGATATTCTAGAATTTAATTTAGTGTTTTCGAAATTATGAAGTTGGATACTAGAAAAAATTTCTTAACCAGAGAAAAAAATAGCAAAAGAAGCTAGAACACGTGAAGAAATTGGAAAAAAATCTGTCAATATTAATTAAAGATTGAGCTGATTGAAGACAAAGACAAAAAATAGTTCGTTCTAATAAAGAACCGAAACGATTGGAAATTTTGAAAATATCAAAGATAGTCTTGAAGGAATGGAAAATTTCAAAAAATTAAAAATTAAAAAATCTATTTTAATTATACCTGGCTAATAAATAATTCTCAGAAATTTTATAAATTCCATGGCTTTGAAAATTTTCGAAGATTATAAAAAAAATTGTTATAAATTTTGAAAATTTTCAGTATTTCGAATATATTTTATCAAGTTTTAGCAATTCTGGATTTACATCAAAATTTTTATAACCCTTTGAAATAATACCGAATATCTGGTACATAATATATATTAATATGCAATATATTAATATACAATATAATATATATACATATATATATATATATATGCATATATATATGTATAATGTATGTATAATATATATATATATATATATATATATATATATATATATATTGTAGATGATTGTATTGTTTTTGACAATATTTTATCAATTGTAAAAATTCTGAAACTCTCTGAATGTTGAAGCTAGTAAGGACGTTAAATTTTTAAAAAAGTTAGTATTTAATTTTGTGGGAGCTCTCATAATTAAAAAAAAAACAACATAACATATAAGTAAGAAAAAATTGTATTTTTTAAGTAATAAAAAAAACTATAAAAACAGTGAGAAAGTAACGAAAACAACAACCTTGAGAAAAAAGTATGAAAAAAGAAAAAGTGTCGAACATAAAAAATTAATTGCATTTTTCAAATTTTGTCAGATATTTTTGTTTATTATTATTATTATTATCTATACAGATACAATGCAAAACGTGAGTCCAGAAACAAATTTTTCATACCGAATCTCCCGAAAACAAATTATTATCAGAACATGTATGTAGTAAAATATATTTGCATGTTTACAATATTTATAACATGAAAAACTAAAATCCCAATTTCTACAATTTTGTTTGAATCAGAAATAATGATCAATTAAATTGGTGTTGCTAGCTGCTCCTGACCGGAAATTAATTAGTGCACATATTAATTATGCTGAAATCCCATGAACCAAGAACCAGAAAAATCGATCTTCGCTTTAAAATTGAAAAAAATTCCTACAATTGAATGAGATTTTCGGATACGTTAAACATGACCGAATGAATGGACAAACAAACAGGAGCCAAGATAATATCAAAACACAAAAACGAAGCTGACAACGTGACTCGTATTAATAAAATTTGTGAATGACATTGTAGCAGAATGTAGAGCAAAACCATTTCTCTGTTTACCTCTCATTTTATTACTCATTTAAATATTTTATTAAATACTAGTAATAAAAGAAAAGCCTTATTTTCTGACGTGCATAGATCCCTGTTTTCTAAATAATAAGTCTCCACGAAACTAATAAAAACATAAACCAGGAAATAAAACTGATTTAACTGAAAGTGGGGGCTATTATGCTTGTTTTAACGACCCCCAAATGAAATTTTAACGTCTCCTCAGAAAACATAACAAGCAAAATTGCATCAGGTAAATGTAAAATCACACAATTTCGATGTGTTATGAAGATTTAACACAAAGGTAAATTAATATCCACTCGCTTTTATTCCTTGTCTTCGCGAGGAGTGAATTTTGCATCGGGGTACACTTTTCCGGGTGTTCTGGTCCAGTTTCCGGATGATACGGCACGGAATTTAGGCAGAAAGCGAGAGCAACACTGCACCTAGGGGATAAATAAATGTACAGAGTGATACAAAACAATTTGTAAGCAACGAGCCGTGGAAGTGTAGAAATAATTTCCCAATTTTTCCAATTCCACGCTGTAAGTAATTTGTAAAGCCACGTATGAATCCAATATCCAGTTCAGGGTTAAGCGCGCGGTAAAAATCCAGGGCCGGCTCGTGCCTGAACTCGTGCAAATAAAGACATAACAATTTCTCACAATATTTTTACGATAACGTTTATGCAAATTTCTCCACGTCGTCGTTAATCACCGACTTTTGAATATTACATTCGTAACGATTTTTTTAAACTAAGAGGAACATTCCCGAGTGTAATTTTCATCGCATGTCGAAAACTTTCTTTCTATCTTTTTCCAGGAACGGCTCTGAATTTTCTTTGAGTAAGTTCACAAGTAAATCGAGTCTTATCGAATGTGTGTGTGTCATGGGAATGTTCGATATATCGATTATAACAATAATAATTGATGGTAATTGCATGTTCTTGGTCGGTGTAAAAAGAGGAGAAACATGAAAAATGTTGGGCCACATAATCCACGCGGATAATTGATACAAAGTGCAAATGTGAAAATTTGCGGATCGGGTATAAATAAACTGGATGTAATTAATATTCGAAGCTATAAATAAATCGGTTTAAAAGCGCATAAATTATGAAATCGATCGTTTCACAACTGATGGCTTTTCGGGGGATTCGTTTGAGGGCTCGTGGAGTCATTAAACGGAAATTTGTCAAAGAAATGACAACGAAAAAATTACTGTTAAATCAATGGAAAAAGACATTAGTCCTACATAATCGATTTCAAATTTCCCGCTGCCACAACTAGAAAAAATATAAATGAACACATCTGGCTGAGTTCGTACTAAACTTTGGTTTCCGTCGTCGTTGATAAATATTTTAAATAGTAGCGGATCTAGACATGAACCTTGCGTGACACCAGTAAAAAATTTATTAGTACACGATTTTATTCCGTTGACTTCAATAGGCTGGCACTGACCACATAATAACGAATCAAATAAATTTATGAAACCGCTACCTACACCAAAATATCCCAGTTTATCAATAATTATGTAATGATCGAACAGATCGAAGGTTTTGCTGTAGTTGGAATAAATTATACCAATTTTTGTCGAGTTAACGACATGTTTGAGTTACGGAACTTTAGTATTAAACAACCCAACTAAAAGCAGTAATTTCATTGAATTGAGTGATTAGATTTTTTTTCTAATTCTGTAAAGTTTTTAGGTTATTTTAGACTGTAAATTCTAATGATTTTAATTTTTAGTAACCAAAATATCTATAAAGTTTACAATAAATAGCATCTAAAAAGCCAGAGAAATCAAGTTCTAATATTCAAATCACTTAAGCGATCTAAAATATCCTAGAAATCTGAAAAAGTCAGAATAAAAGTACTACAAAGAATTAAAAACTGTCTAATGAACTAGACAACTGAAGACATAAAAAATTCGAACGATTTAAAAAAATCTAAAAAGGCTTAAAAAAATACAAGATGGTCAAGAAAAGCATAAAACGCAAAAAAATGAAAAAAAATTGAAAATGCCTAGAATCCATGACGAACTGAAAATGTAGAAAGTTTAGAAATTTTAAGAACATGTAAGAAAACAGTACAGAGAAATAAAATTTCTAAAATTTATACAGAATTTAATAAAATTAAAGAAATATAAAGAACTAGAAAAATTACAAAGCTTTCGAAAGTTTAAAGAATTAAGTGGAAACAAGCATTTAAAGAGTAAAAGATAATAAAAAGAATTCAAATAGTTCTAAAGAGTATAAAACGACTAAAAAAACTAAAGAATCTAAAAGTATCTAGGAAAAAAAATTTTAGAGCCATAGAATTGAAAATATTTAGTAAATCTAACAAATCTACAAACAGTCTAATAAATTTTATGAAATTAGAGTTTTTCGAAAATTTACAGAATCTACTCTAGATGAATTGGAAGATATAAAAAAAAAACTTAAAAATTTTTTTTAAAAAATACGTTAACTGAGCGTGCAAATTGTCCTAATGATCGATAATTCTAAAGACATACTAAAAAATTAGAAACAAATAAAAAATTTAAAACAATGCTAAAAGCACTAAACAAATAAAAATAAAAAACAAATAAAAATTTAAAACAATGCGAAAGGCACTAAAGATACAAAATAAAACTAAAAAATATATAAATGATTTTAAAGAACGTAGTTTTCAAAAATTTTGCGAGTCTTGAAAAAATAAATAGCCATAGAATCCAATAATATCAAGATAATCTGAAAAAGTTAGACAATATAAAATATTTGATTTGTCGTTAAAATCCTAAGAAACCGAAAAAAATATTTATAAAATAGAAAATTATATTGCAAATTTTTGCATGGTTTTAAACTGTTTGCAAATAATAATTTTGTGCATATTTTTCTACATTTTTTTAAAATTTATTTCGCTTTTTAATCATGGGATAGTATTAAATTTTAGAGATATTCTAGTTTTTGGCAGATTCTAGAAGTTCTACAAGAAATTTCCTAATAAATTTTGAAATGAAAAAAATAGCTAATAAATCTACATCGACAAAATCTGAGAAATTTTAATAAAAAAAAATATAAACTCAAGAGTGAACTTAATAATTTTATAAAAACAAAACATTGTAAAATGTCGAAGTAATCTAAAAAGTTAGAAAATATAAAATATTTAAATTGTCCTAAAAATCAAGAGAAATAGAAAAAATCTAAAAAAAAACATTTCACTAATTCAAATTTTTCGGTGAAGTATGGATAAAATTTTTCGATTTTTTTGATCTTTTATATATATTTTATTATTTAGATTTATTCATTTAGCGTAAGATCCATTTTTTTTAAAAGCAGAGAGCCAAAAAATTTGCTGGTAGTTTAGTAATTTTTGTTCTATGGTAATTTTTCAACTTGAAAATTATTGTTGTATTATGAGATTTTGGCAATTTTTTTTAAATATTTGAATTTTCAGTTCTTGAAAAATTTATAATTTGCTTAAAGTTTTTTTCAGGCATTTTTTTTTAGTCTATTAAGTATTTTTTTACAAACATTTAATTTTTTTTTTAATTTTAAGATATATCATATTATTAGATATGTATTTTTAAATTTTTAAAATATTTAAGTGGGGAAATAGGTGTAAGTGAATGTATAGGACAGCGTAATTTACGAATTTTTTTTAGACATAAGGAATAAATATATTTCATTTATATTATGGAATTATGTTATGCATATGTTCAAGAGTATATTATGAAATTTTCAAACATTTTCCTCGAAAAATTTCGGAGAGGTCAGCTGCCGTGCATTGTAGGTCGCCATCCGGCTGGCTAATTTGTGTACATCCTGGAGGTCACAATTTTCATCCGAAATAATTTTTCAAAAAAATCTACTTTCTTTATAAGTGTTTCTTCTATGTGAACCTCAATCCCCCCAAAAAATATCAAAAATTAATTTTTTTCTGAGGAATGTGGAAATTTAGTATGATTTTTTATCATTTTTTGCAATGAAAAAATTTGTAAAAATAAAGATCTTGTTTATGTTTGAGGTTCACATAGAGCGTAATTATATAAAGCAACTATGTGCAGAGTTTGATAACGAATGATCAAAAACTGTAGGAGCTAGAGTGTACACAAATTCGAAAAAAGTGGTTCGAGAAAAACGCGTTGTTGTACCTAAGGAAACGCTTGCGATAAAAGTCGGTGTGAAATTTAAAATTTTTCACACTTCTAAAATTTTTTTTCCAACGAACAAAAAATTATCTTTGATGTGTTTTTTATCTTTAATATCTTCCACATAGATCTAGAGTGACTAGCTGCTCGACGCCTCCGTACTACATGCCACACACTCCAACTCTTCGACAGAGGGACATTCACTCTATCGCTTATAACTCTTAAACCGCATAAAATTTTGTTTTGAAATTTTGAAAATATATTTACGAATAGTTCTACGATTGATTTATGAAAAGAAAACAAAATGAATTTTTTGAAGTTTCTACACTTATTTCCCCCCTTGTTTAGCAAAAATTATTCTCAAATTTGAATTTTTAGACAACATTTTATACTTTTGTCTAACGTTCCAATTTTTGAAATATTCTTAGATATGTGACAAGTTTGAAGTAGAGACTAGGCTAGAAATTTCACTTATTTTCGTTTCCCGAATTTTGAAAAACATACCAAAAATTTTATTTTTTAAAATTTTACAAGTTGGGAATTTTAGATTCCATATTGTTTTTGAACTGATATTGTAAAGCATAAATAGGATTAAAAAATTGTCATGTCTAAACACGTTGAAATTGTAAAATATTGTAGAAATTAAAGCATTTTTAGAATTTTTTTTCAATTGTTGGTGAATTCTGTAATTTTTCGAGATTTTAGAAAACCTTGATTTTATTTTTTTAAGTTTATTTTATTGAAGTAAGTAAAATTAGATATTTGGAAACTTGAGGTGCTTGCCTTTGCAAATTGGTGCTAAAATTTCAAAATAATTTTTAAACCATCAAAAAATTTTGAGATTTTACAAATTTTGTGGCTTTTTGCTAGTCAAGGACTTTTGAAAAAAATAGCCAGTAAATCCACAACACTGAGAAAATCTGAAAAATTTAATAAATTTTAATAAAATAAAATAATAATAATAAATAAAATAAAAATAAAAATGATTCAAACAATGTAGTACATCCAAGAAAGAACCTGATTATTTCATAAAAGTAAAAAAATTAAAATATCAAGATAATCAAGATAATAAAAAAGGTAGAAAATATAAAATATCTAAATTGTTCTAAAAACCCTAAAAAATTGAGACATCTAAAAAAACTATTTCTAACTTTTTGAATTTTATTTTTTTGATATATTTCATTTTCGGCCAGACTCTAGGAATTCTCTTATAAATCTTTTTTTTTAAACTTTTGAGGCTTACTTCATTTTAAAGATAAAAAAGAACTTACAAAATTTAGAATTTTTAATATATTTGAATTATGAACAGAGAATATTCTAGAAATTCTTCACAAATTTTACTCAAGAGATTTTCATGTACCGAAAATTCTGTTTTTTTTTTTATAGCAGGTAAAAAAAATTGTTGGTAATTTAACAATTTCTGTTTTGTTGTAAGTTTACAGTTTGTAAATTATTGTTGGATTACAAAATATTGGCTAATTTTTAAAAGGTTTAAATTTCCAGTTTCTGAAAAATTTTTGATTTGATTAAAGTGATTGGAAATTTACAAATTTTGCAATTCTCGAAACTCTCTTAGAAGATTCTAAGCTTTCTAAAATCTTCATTTTGTATTTTTTGGAACCTTCAAGTTTTAAGATCTGAAAAAAATTATTTACAAATTTTCAAAGTATTGGCGAAACATTTTATTAGAAACTTTGAACTTAAAACTTTTTTTTCCATGTTTAGAAGTCGAAAATTTTTAGATATTTTTGTCCTTGGTAACTCGAATTCCAAAATGATAGTTTTTTTTGACTGGAGCTAAGTCATTAGTTGAGCTAACTAGTCGGTGTGTGGTCGCGCATTATCATGAAAAACTCTTCGTCTTAATCTTGAGATTTTCAATTTTTTTATTGGGTGTGAACTACTTAAATCCGATATAAAGTTCCACCCCTGACGTGTAAAAATCATTTTTTCACCCTTCCTTTTATCCACCTAATTTCGCATAATTCCAATGACTTCCACCCCAAGTGACTGCACCCCCAATAAATCACCGTTTTGTTAACATAAATCCTCTGACTGTGGACGCAATAATATTCGTCGGCGCGTGTTTCGGCCACGATAAGGGAGAGAATCCAGAAAACAAGAGGGTTGCAACGTCACTTCCGAGACGCTCGCCTTTCTTCAACAACCCTTTTTCTTATATTATTATTTATGTCTTTGTTTACGATTAATAACATTAATTAAATTAATTTGTGCTTTAGAAAGAAAGGGTTGGTTTCCTTTTCATTGACGCTTCTATCGTAGTATGCTTTTTTCTTAGATTTTCCCCAACGTTCCGGTACATTAAGTGACTAGGGGAAAGAACGGCAATTCGAAACCTCGTATACACGGCGATGTCCACTTTGATCACATGTTTTTCTATTTTTATACTTGTTTTGTGAAATAGTAAGGGATAGAATTGGTACGAATGAAACAAACGATGCAGTTTTGATTAATGACCTACTTGGAATTGGGGCGGTTTGCGAATTTCACCTTTAATGCAACGAACGCTGAATAAATTTCGTGTTATGCTCATTTTTAATTAATTACTGGACTTAGAGATGTACGCCACCATTTCCAAATTTTAATTAAAAAAAACTCATTAAAGAATAGAAACTAAATTTTAAAATTTTTTTTTGTCTATAATTTTTGTGGGACCAACCATTGAACAATCAACGAAAACTATCGGGAAAATTGGTTGTGATCGAACCACAAATATTTATAAAAGTCGAATGACGTCTAACACAAAATTTGTTTACTGTTCATTTTTATAGATTTTTCGTTTATGTTTTAATCAATTAATTTGTTCCGTTTGTTTCGAAGTCGGGCTACTTATACAATCAAACTATAATTCTTAATTAAATTTCTCTATCATTTGCTAATTCTATGTTTAACTAATTTCAAAAAAAAAAAAATTTAAATTTCTGGATTATTTTTGATTTTGATTTTTATATCTTGCAGATTTTTTTGGCTTCCTCTACTTTTTACGCGTTGTGTTTGAGATTTTCCTATTTTTTCTTAGAATTTGAATTTTTTTCTTAGAATTTTTAGATTTTTTTCTGGTTTTCCGAATTTTTTAGAAGCTTTTTATTTTTTGTATTTTTATAATTTTTTTATAAAATGTTGAAATATCTAAACCTTTTTACATTTTTGCTGATATTTTTAATTTGGTCAAAAGAGAAATAAATTCAAATATATTTTAGCATGCAAAGTTCAAAAAAAAATTGCGAAGTATCGCATCATCCGACCATGCAATTAAATTTTAATTAAATTAAATTAAATTTGTAGGAAAACTAGTGTACTTTGTGGCCTTTTTAGCACATTTATATTGTCATGTTTTTTAATTTGTTAGATATTTTTTGCGTTATTTTGTTTTCTTTAGATCTTTTGAATTCTCAATTTATTAATTTATTGCACTTTTCGTACTTTTCTAATTTTCAAAAAATGCTTTAGAATTTTTTTTTTATCTGTAAAAGTTTTTACAAAATCTGGATTCTTATTATGACTTTTTTCCTTTTTACATTTAGTCAGTTTAAATTTTGCAATATTTTATAGTCCTGACCTGTATAGCTTTGATTTCTTGTTTGGAAGACTGCATTTTCTTCTATGTACAAAATTTTTATCTTTGTATTTCATCTGTCATTATCTTTCTAATTTTTTATGTTTTTCTTACTTATTCATGCTTTTTTGCTCTTGATTATAATTCTTAGAAATTTTTCTTTTTGGTTTCTGTAAGTAACTAACAAATGAAATTTTATATTACAGGAAATTTCTATTTTTTTAGGTTAGAATGAGAATGATCTATAAAAATTATAAATGTTCTATTACTAAAAAGCTTAAAATTCTAAAGAATTTAAATTTGAAGCACCCAAAAATTATTACCAACAAGTTTTTCTAAAGTTTTAAAAATCTCTAAGTTCAAAATATTTTTTTTAAATCTACAAAAATTTAAAGATACAAAATTAAAAAATTGCACAAAAATAAATAAAAACTGTCTTTGGATTTTTTTCCAAAGATTTCTCATTAACAACTGACTCCAAAAAGTTGCGACAGAATCTATCAATATAATTTATTGGGATAACTGGACGGTGTGGTCGCGCATTATCATGAAGAGACTTACAAGTTTTTCTATTAATGTGTGAATTTTTTCCATCGAAAATTTTTAAAAATTTTCAAAATTCAAAATAATATTAAAAAATTGCAATAAAATAAATAAAAACTATAAAATATGCACATATTTCTAGATTTTTTTTTAAAGATTTCTGATTGCCCGCTAAACCCAAAAGGTTGCGGCAGAATCTATCAATATAATTTATTGGGATTACTGGACGGTGTGGTCGCGCATTATCATGATGAGACTTACACGTTTTTCCATTAATGTGTGAATTTTTTCCATCAATATTTTTTAAAAATCTACAAAATTAAAATAAATATTAAAAAATTGCACAAAAATAAATAAAAACTCTAAAATATGCACATATTTCTGTTTTATTTGTTTCAAAGAATTCTGATTGTCCACTGACCCTAAAAGGTTGCGGCAGAATCTATCAATATAATTTATTGGGATTACTGGACGGTGTGGTCGCGCATTATCATGATGAGACTTACACGTTTTTCCATTAATGTGTGAATTTTTTCCATCAATATTTTTTAAAAATCTACAAAATTAAAATAAATATTAAAAAATTGCACAAAAATAAATAAAAACTCTAAAATATGCACATATTTCTGTTTTATTTGTTTCAAAGAATTCTGATTGTCCACTGACCCTAAAAGGTTGCAGCAGAATCTATCAATATAATTTATTGGGATAACTGGACGGTGTGGTCGCGCATTATCATGAAGAGACTTACACGTTTTTCCATTAATGTGTGAATTTTTTCTATCAATGTTTTTTAAAAATCTACAAAATTAAAATAAATATTAAAAAATCGCTTAAAAATAAATAAAAACTCTAAAATATGCACATATTTCTGGATTTTTTTTTTCAAAGATTTCTGATTGCCCACTGACCTCAAATAGTTGCGGCAGATTCTATCAATATAATTTATTGGAATAACTAGAAGGTGTGGTCGCGCATTATCATGAAGAGACTTACAAGTTTTCTATTAATGTGTGAATTTTTTCCATCAATAATTTTTAAAAATCTACACAATTAAAATAAATATTAAAAAAATTGCACAAAAATAAATAAAATCTCTAAAATATGCACATATTTCTGTTTTATTTGTTTCAAAGAATTCTGATTGTCCACTGACCCTAAAAGGTTGCAGCAGAATCTATCAATATAATTTATTGGGATAACTGGACGGTGTGGTCGCGCATTATCATGAAGAGACTTACACGTTTTTCCATTAATGTGTGAATTTTTTCTATCAATGTTTTTTAAAAATCTACAAAATTAAAATAAATATTAAAAAATCGCTTAAAAATAAATAAAAACTCTAAAATATGCACATATTTCTGGATTTTTTTTTTCAAAGATTTCTGATTGCCCACTGACCTCAAATAGTTGCGGCAGATTCTATCAATATAATTTATTGGAATAACTAGAAGGTGTGGTCGCGCATTATCATGAAGAGACTTACAAGTTTTCTATTAATGTGTGAATTTTTTCCATCAATAATTTTTAAAAATCTACAAAATTAAAATAAATATTAAAAAATTGCACAAAAATAAATAAAAACTCTAAAATATGCACATATTTCTGTTTTATTTGTTTCAAAGAATTCTGATTGTCCACTGACCCTAAAAGGTTGCAGCAGAATCTATCAATATAATTTATTGGGATAACTGGACGGTGTGGTCGCGCATTATCATGAAGAGACTTACACGTTTTTCCATTAATGTGTGAATTTTTTCTATCAATGTTTTTTAAAAATCTACAAAATTAAAATAAATATTAAAAAATCGCTTAAAAATAAATAAAAACTCTAAAATATGCACATATTTCTGGATTTTTTTTTTCAAAGATTTCTGATTGCCCACTGACCTCAAATAGTTGCGGCAGATTCTATCAATATAATTTATTGGAATAACTAGAAGGTGTGGTCGCGCATTATCATGAAGATACTTACAAGTTTTCTATTAATGTGTGAATTTTTTCCATCAATAATTTTTAAAAATCTACACAATTAAAATAAATATTAAAAAAATTGCACAAAAATAAATAAAATCTCTAAAATATGCACATATTTCTGTTTTATTTGTTTCAAAGAATTCTGATTGTCCACTGACCCTAAAAGGTTGTAGCAGAATCTATCACTATAATTTATTGGGATAAGTGGACGGTGTGGTCGCGCATTATTATGAAGAAACTTACACGTTTTTCTATTAATGTGTGAATTTTTTCCATCGATAACTTTTAAAAATCTACAAAATTAAAAAATATATAAAAAATTGCCCAAAAATAAATAAAAAATGTCTAATATCGCAATTTTTCTAATTTTTAAATTTTGGATTTTTTGGATTTCTTCGTTTTTTTTTAATGTTGTTAAACTTTTTTTCTTTGATAAACTTTTATCATTTTTAAGATTTTTTAGTTACTTATGGTTTTCAAATCTCTGAAAATTTTTTCTCTCTTATTCACTTTTTTGATTATTCTGATTCAGATATTTTAGAGTCTTTAGATTTGTGATATTCTTTGTAATCCTTTTCGTTCTGTTCCTTCGGGTATTTAAATTTCTTACTTTTTGCATTTTGTACATTCTACTATTCTTCAGTATGTTCCAAATTTTTGAATTTTTTTATTAGTTTCATGAATTCCTTCGATTCTTTGGATATTTTAGTTTATTTTTGGCTATTTTGAATTTTTTAAACTTTTTAGATTTTCTGTGTTCATAATTTTTTAAGTTAATAAATTTTCCCACTACTTCTAACGAATTTCTAATTTTTTTTTGACTGTCTTAATATAATGAAATAGTTTTCAGTTGCAGAACTTTTTATCTTAATCAATAAAAAATCTAAATTGACAAAAACTCTTAAGAATTTCCTAAATTAGAATTTCAGAAAACTGAAAATTGTACATTCAAAATAAATTTAAAATTTCTCAAAATCTCTGTAAGATAAGCTCATTAAATACTTCTTCCTCTTTTTCTTTTTTATCTCTATTTCTGCTCTCTATTAGAGTTTACGATAAATCACTTAATTAAAAAAAAATCTAATTTTTATTATTCTACAGCGTTTCTACAAAAAATAAAATTTTGAAAAAATTACAACATTAAAACAGAAACTTGCCAGCATGCTCAAAAATCAAAGAAATATTTCTAAAATTAAACATGAAATATTATTAAGATAAAAACTGCCCAAAAGTTAATTCAATCTCATTTTTTAATTTAAAAAAAAATAATTAAAAAATCATTCGAAAATTTTCTGAAAAGTTTTTGAAAAGAAATAGTCGAAAACTGTTTTTATTGCATTTTTACAGCGAGTTGTGATTTTTTATCCGAAGTGCATGAGAATTCCTGAAGAAAATTTCTGAAGAATTTTTCCTTTCTTTCTTTTTTTGGATTCTTCTGCAAAATCTCTAACCAGCTTCTGAGTAGCTTCCTACTGTTCCATGAAAGTTTATTTTAGTTTATTATAAAACATTTCTTTTTTTTTTGCTTCTCCTTCCAAAAGTTTCCCGAACACTTCTGAATTAATCATCTCCTATTTAGCTATCACATGTCTTTTACAAAAACAATAAAAAAAAACTAACCCTCCTAGTTTTTCAAACAACAATTTCATAAATAGTAATTACGCCAAATAAATGGGCACACGTTTCCGGCCCATGCATATTTAATTTTATAATTGACTGTTTGTTATCCATTAGGCGGCACTGACAGACGACTCAAACTTGAATATTTTACCGGTTTTATACAAATTATTGTGACAAGTGTCTCGATGATGACATTTTCTTTATATAATCGTTATTATTAAACAAATTTGATTCATCATGTCAATGGTAGCGTTTTAGATATTTATGCGCTGTTTACTATTTATTCCGATCGATTTCAATGCCATGTTGACTAAAAACGAAGCAAATCACAGGTTCATAGCTAAATACATAAATAATAAAAAACATAAATGTAGTGGAGACAAAGTGTATAAACGTATTAAAGTTGAAAGGAGAAGGTGCTCATAAACAAGCGTAGTTTTTTAAAAATGTCAGAGAACTTAAAACCAACCTTATTTAATTGTAATTAATACCTGGGAAGATGGGTGGGGCGGTGGCTATTTATATAACCTTCTTAATTGTTAATTAGATTGTTAACGAAGAGCTCAAATATTAATAATGCAAAATACCCGAGCTTTTATTTTCATTAAAGAATTTCCCGTGGAAACGGTGGTTTGTTTCGTGGCATTTAATACTCATTCAGTACTTGGTTTTTCCAGTGTAACTTGTATTTATGGTATATATTAAATTAATTAAACTTGAATATTTGATTGATGTATTTCTCTCTTATTGTTCTGTCCCTAAGTTCATTCAAGTCTGTTTTCTAATTTTACTCAAATTTTGGTAAAATTTCTGGATTTTTTTTTCAAAGCTTTCTGATTGCCCCCTGTCCCCAAAAAGTTGCGGCAGAATCACTCAATATAATTTATTGGGTTTACTGGACGGTGTGGTCGCGCATTATCATGAAAAGATTTACACTTTTTTCCATTAATGTGTGAATTTTTTCCATCGAAAAATCTTAAAAATCTACAAAATTACAACAAATATTAAATAAATAAAAACTGTCTAAAATATCCACATATTTCTGTTTTTTTTTCAAAGCTTCCTGATTGCCCCCTGACCCCAAAAAGTTGCGGCAGAATCTCTCAATAAAATTTATTGGGTTTACTGGACGGTGTGGTCGCGCATTATCATGTAGAGATTTACATTTTTTTCCATTAATGTGTGAATTTTTTCCATCGAAAAATTTTAAAAATCTACAAAATTAAATCAAATATTAAATAAATAAAAACTGTCTAAAATATGCACATATTTCTGGATTTACTTTTCAAAGCTCTCTGATTGCCCCCTGACTCCAAAAAGTTGCGACAGAATCACTCAATATAATTTATTGGGTTTACTGGACGGTGTGGTGGCGCATTATCATGAAGAGATTTACACTTTTTTCCATTAATGTGTGAATTTTTTCCATCGAAAAATTTTAAAAATCTACATAATTAACACAAATAAAAACTGTCTAAAATATGCACATATTTCTGGATTTTTTTTCCGAAGCTCTCTGTTTGCCCCCGACCCCAAAAAGTTGCGGCAGAATCTCTCAATATAATTTATTGGGTTTACTGGAGGGTGTGGTCGCGCATTATTATGAAGAGATTTACACTTTTTTCCATTAATGTGTGAATTTTTTCCATCGAAAAATTTTAAAAATCTACAAAATTAACACAAATATTAAATAAATAAAAACTGTCTAAAATATGCACATATTTCTGGATTTTTTTTTCGAAGCTCTCTGATTGCCTCCTGACCCCAAAAACTTGCGGCAGAATCTCTCAATATAATTTATTGGGCTTACTGGACGGTGTGGTCGCGCATAATCATAAAGAAATTTACACTTTTTTCCATTAATGTGTGAATTTTTTCCATCAAAATTTTTTAAAAATCTTCAAAATTAAAACAAATATTAAATAAATAAAAACTGTCTAAAATATGCACATATTTCTGTTTTTTTTTCAAAGCTCTCTGATTACCCCTTGACCTCAAAAAGTTGCGGCAGAATCTCTCAATATAATTTATTGGGTTTACTAGACGGTGTGGTTGCGCATTATTATGAAAACATTTACACTTTTTTTCATTAATGTGTGAATTTGTTCCATCGAAAAATTTTAAAAATCTACAAAATTAAAACACATTAAATAATGGCACAAAAATAAATAAAAACTGTCTAAAATATGCACATATTTCTGTTTTTTTTTCAAAGCTCTCTGATTACCCCTTGACCTCAAAAAGTTGCGGCAGAATCTCTCAATATAATTTATTGGGTTTACTGGACGGTGTGGTCGCGCATTATCATGAAAAGATTTACACTTTTTTCCATTAATGTGTGAATTTTTTCCATCGAAAAATCTTAAAAATCTACAAAATTACAACAAATATTAAATAAATAAAAACTGTCTAAAATATCCACATATTTCTGTTTTTTTTTCAAAGCTTCCTGATTGCCCCCTGACCCCAAAAAGTTGCGGCAGAATCTCTCAATAAAATTTATTGGGTTTACTGGACGGTGTGGTCGCGCATTATCATGTAGAGATTTACATTTTTTTCCATTAATGTGTGAATTTTTTCCATCGAAAAATTTTAAAAATCTACAAAATTAAATCAAATATTAAATAAATAAAAACTGTCTAAAATATGCACATATTTCTGGATTTACTTTTCAAAGCTCTCTGATTGCCCCCTGACTCCAAAAAGTTGCGACAGAATCACTCAATATAATTTATTGGGTTTACTGGACGGTGTGGTGGCGCATTATCATGAAGAGATTTACACTTTTTTCCATTAATGTGTGAATTTTTTCCATCGAAAAATTTTAAAAATCTACATAATTAACACAAATAAAAACTGTCTAAAATATGCACATATTTCTGGATTTTTTTTCCGAAGCTCTCTGTTTGCCCCCGACCCCAAAAAGTTGCGGCAGAATCTCTCAATATAATTTATTGGGTTTACTGGAGGGTGTGGTCGCGCATTATTATGAAGAGATTTACACTTTTTTCCATTAATGTGTGAATTTTTTCCATCGAAAAATTTTAAAAATCTACAAAATTAACACAAATATTAAATAAATAAAAACTGTCTAAAATATGCACATATTTCTGGATTTTTTTTTCGAAGCTCTCTGATTGCCTCCTGACCCCAAAAACTTGCGGCAGAATCTCTCAATATAATTTATTGGGCTTACTGGACGGTGTGGTCGCGCATAATCATAAAGAAATTTACACTTTTTTCCATTAATGTGTGAATTTTTTCCATCAAAATTTTTTAAAAATCTTCAAAATTAAAACAAATATTAAATAAATAAAAACTGTCTAAAATATGCACATATTTCTGTTTTTTTTTCAAAGCTCTCTGATTACCCCTTGACCTCAAAAAGTTGCGGCAGAATCTCTCAATATAATTTATTGGGTTTACTAGACGGTGTGGTTGCGCATTATTATGAAAACATTTACACTTTTTTTCATTAATGTGTGAATTTGTTCCATCGAAAAATTTTAAAAATCTACAAAATTAAAACACATTAAATAATGGCACAAAAATAAATAAAAACTGTCTAAAATATGCACATATTTCTGGATTTTTTTTCACAGCTCTCTGATTGCCCCCCGACCCCAAAAAGTTGCGACAGAATCTCTCAATATAATTTATTGGGTTTACTGGACAGTGTGGTCGCGCATTATCGTGAAGAGATTTACACTTTTTTCCATTAATGTGTGAATTTTTTCGATCGAAAAATTTTAAAAATCTACAAAATTAAAACAAATATTAAATAAATAAAAACTGTCTAAAATATGCACATATTTCTGGATTTTTTTTTCAAAGCTCTCTGATTGCCCCCTCACCCCAAAAAGTTGCGGCAGAATCTCTCAATATAATTTATTGGGTTTACTGGACGGTGTGGTCGCGCATTATCATGAAAAAGTTTACATTTTTTTCCATTAACGTGTGAATTTTTTCTATCGAAAAATCTTAAAAATCTACAAAATTAAAACAAATATTAAATAATTGTACAAAAATAAATAAAAACTGTCTAAAATATGCACATATTTCTGGATTTTTTTAAGCTCTCTGATTGCCTCCTGACCCCAAAAACTTGCGGCAGAATCTCTCAATATAATTTATTGGGCTTACTGGACGGTGTGGTCGCGCATTATCATAAAGAAATTTACACTTTTTTCCATTAATGTGTGAATTTTTTCCATCAATTTTTTTTAAAAATCTTCAAAATTAAAACAAATATTAAATAAATAAAAACTGTCGAAAATATGCACATATTTCTGATTTTTTTTTTCAAAGCTCTCTGATTACCCCCTGACCGCAAAAAGTTGCGGCAGAATCTCTCAATATAATTTATTGGGTTTACTGGACGGTGTGGTCGCGCATTATCGTGAAGAGATTTACACTTTTTTCCATTAATGTGTGAATTTTTTCCATCGAAAAATTTTAAAAATCTACAAAATTAAAACAAATATTAAATAATTGTACAAAAATAAATAAAAACTGTCTAAAATATGCACATATTTCTGGATTTTTTTTCACAGCTCTCTGATTGCCCCCCGACCCCAAAAAGTTGCGACAGAATCTCTCAATATAATTTATTGGGTTTACTGGACGATGTGGTCGCGCATTATCATGAAGAGATTTACACTTTCTTCCAATACTTCATTTTCACCGACAAATTGGATCGCTTTAGATAAGAATAAGAGGCGTAATTTCATCATTATTCCAAATTAGCTCGTCTAAATATTGAATTTAAACTTGAATAAGTAAAGTTTCGAGGCGTCTTATGTCCTTCAGTTTCTTCGTTGATTTATTTTAACTCCCACGGTAAAGTTTTTGGTTAAATTTCAACAAATCTTGTATAAATTTCTTTAGCTTTTTTGCTTAAACAAACCTAGTTTTGAAGCTGAAAGCAACGTTACAGGAAAGCTCGCCAAATTAAATTTAACATTCATAACTTTCAATGCACACAAATCCAATTCTGTGCAAAGAACAACAACTTTTACTTTCATTGGGTTATTGACTTCCATTTCATAATCGTCAATTTTAGGGTGTAGTACGATTTTAACTTTAATTCCCACCGAGTTTGTGAAGCATTCGCTTTTTACATAGAGAGAAGTGGATGCAATGAAATGTGAAATTTCCTAAACAAGATGTTCGAATATAGAATATCGATTTTATTGATTTTGGTGGCTTTGATATATTTACCTACTTACTTATATTACTTTTGATGTGTACGAAGTAGAGCTGATGAAAATATTTTAAGTTGGGCAGCAAACTTTTCCTGAAAAATTATTCTTAATTTTTTTGTTTAAGTTACAAATTTTAGACTTTTTTTTATCACTTGGTACTCAGTTTTCAAGAATTTTAAGCTCTATTTTCAAATCCTCGATTTCTGAATTTAGATTTCTAGAACTCTCTTGGGCATAAGTTCTCTGGTTGAGAAACTAATTTTTTTAGGTTTTTAGCTTCTAAAACACCCTTAAAAAGCCCAGACTCTCTAATACTCATTATATATGTTATTATTAACATTATTATTATTATTATTATTATTATTATTATTATTATTATTATTATTATTATTATTATTATTATTATTATTATTATTATTATTATTATTATCATTATTATTATTATTATTATTATTA
The DNA here is from genome assembly GCA_030157275.1 of Cynaeus angustus. Taxonomy (NCBI): domain Eukaryota; kingdom Metazoa; phylum Arthropoda; class Insecta; order Coleoptera; family Tenebrionidae; genus Cynaeus; species Cynaeus angustus. Next base: position 15,023,133 of record CM058065.1, read on the forward strand.
TTATTATTATTATTATTATTATTATTATTATTATTATTATTATTATTATATCAAGTTTTGTAAACTCTGTAGTTTGTTTACATTTCTTTTTTTTGTTTCTTTTTCTTAAAATTAATTTTCAAATTCTACAAATTGTTTGAATTCATTCAATTTCTTTGATTTGTTGGATGTTCTGTATTAGACATTTTTCGAATTTTTAGATTTTCAGAGTCTTAAAGTCATCTTAGATTATGAAATTCTTGGAAAATTACTTTTTATTTTTTTTGATATAGATTATATATTCTTAGACATTTAAATTTTTAGATCTCAGATTCTAAGGTTTTAGATTCTTAGATTTTTAAATGATTAGTTTTTCGTATTTACAAATTCTAAGAATCTGAAACTTTTCCATTTTGAGACTTTTATATTTTCTACAATTAGATTATGGATTTTTAATTTTTCAGTTTTACATATTTACAGATTCTAAGAATTTGGAATTTTTCGATTCTGAGATTTTTATATTTTCTATGATTAGATTATAAAGTTTTAAATTTTTAGATTTTCATATTTTCATATTTAGATATTTTCGGGTTTTTGGATTTTTCGATTTTCAGATTTTCAGATTTTCAGATTTTCAGATTTTCAGATTTTCAAATTTTCAGATTCAGAGATGCTTACATTTTCGAATTTTAAGACAATCAAAGTTTTACAGATTTACAGATTCTAAGAATCTGGAACTGTTTGAGTCTGAAATTTTTATATTTTCTAGAATTAGATTATGAAGTTTTAGATTTTCAGATTATCAGATTCTCAGATTTTCAGATTCCCAGATTGTCAAATTGTCAGACTCTCAGATTCTCAGATTCTCAGATTCCCAGATTTCCAGATTTCCAGATTCTCAGATTCTCAGATTCTCAGATTCTCAGATTCTCAGATTCTCAGATTCTCAGATTCCCAGATTCCCAGATTCTCAGATTCTCAGATTTTCAGATTCTCAGATTCTCAGATTCTCAAATTCTCAGATTCTCAAATTCTCACATTCTCAGATTCTCAAATTCTCACATTCTCAGATTCTCAGATTCTCAGATTCTCAGATTCTTAGATTCTCAGATTCTCAAATTCTCACATTCTCAGATACTCAGATTCTCAGATTCTTAGATTCTCAGATTTTCAGATTCCCAGATTCTCAGATTTTCTCAGATTCTCAGATTCTTAGATTCTTAGGTTCTCAGGTTCTCAGATTCTCAGATTCTTAGATTCTCAAATTCTCAGATCTTCAGATTCTCAGATTTACAGATTCAGGGAGGCTTACATTTTCGATTTCACGATCCGAAATTCTAAGATTTTGAAATTCTTTAATTTTATATTTTATAGCTTTAGGTCATGGATTCTTGAATTTCCAAATGCCTGAACTCTCGGATTCTGTGATTTGAGCTTTCAATTTTCTAGACTAAAATTCTTCATTTTTAATTCCTAGTTTCTTAGATTTTCAGACTTTTACGTGTTCAATTTCTGATTCTAAAAAGCTTAAATTCTGAGATTTCCGTGTTTTCAAGCTGTCAGGTTTTCAGATCAGGTCAGAACTGATTTTTCAGTTGGTTGGGCTCAAAAATTCATAAATTTACAAATCTAGAACTTGACAGATTTTAATTCATGGTTCATAAGTTAGATTATTAGGATCTTACTTATTCAGGAATTCAGGTTGGAAAATTAATTTTTCTATATTTTATATTTTGAAACTTTTTGGACTTTGGAATTTTCTTATTTCCAGGTTTTTAATACTTTAAAGTTCATTCATATAGGTAAAATTTTCCTAATTTTCAAATTCTCAGATTCATATTTATATATTTTAAAATTCGTCTTAGACAATAAAATTTTTAGATTCTCAGATTCTAAATTTTTTAATTCTTAAATTCTCAAATGCTTAGTTTTTCTTTTTTACAGATTCTAAAATTTTTATTTTTTCCAGAATTAGATTATGGATTTTAAAATTTTCTGATTATTAGATTTTCAGATTTTGAACTTTACAAATTTTAATTTAATTTTACTTATTTTTTAATTGGAATTTTACTTGATGAGGTATTCAGGTTTTTGATCTTTCGGGTTCGTTGATTATTTTTATCTATTTTAACACTGTCAAATTTTTGGACTCTTGCATTCTCAATGTCTTCAAAGTTCTTAAATTAAATAGATGCAAAGTGTAAGTCAAACAATTCCAAAATCCCAGATCGTTGGATTCTTAGATTTTTCAGGTTTTTAGATTTTGGAAGTTTTCGGTATCCTAAATTTAAATGTAAAAAATATTTTAATTATGGATTGGAATAATTTGTTTCTAAATATGCTGAAGTTGTTAAATTTAAAGATATTACATTATAAATAAATAAAAATATTAATTTTGGAGATTCTGAAGTTTCTGAAAAGTTTGTAAAGAAGATAAATATCGTTAAAAATTTTGAAGAACCCAAAAAATCAAAAATATATAAAGGTTCTAAAAGACGTCAGCAAAAATTCTTACCAAAAAACTAGAAATCCTATAGAAGAGAAAAAATAGCAAAGCGTCTGAGAAGTTGAGCGGATTTATAGGACTCAAAGAATCAAATTATTCTTATTATTTATTTCAATTATTTTTTTGTTTTGTGGAAATTATAGATTTTTTTCTCTTTTTTTTTGTGTTTTTGAATTTTAGTTCTAATTGTTTAAATTCTAGAATTTTCAATTTGATAAACATTAGACAAAAAATCTTAGTGGAGGTAAAATTTCAGGAAGTGTGAATTTTTGAACAACGCTGAGCGATAGCCAAACAGTCTAATTAGAACTTTAAAACTAAAAAAATTGTGTCCTCATTCGCTTATGCGTACTACAAATATGAAATGGGTTAGAATATTCGAAATTTTTTGGCTGAAAGTTCCCGTAAGTGAGCTCCTGTTTGGCATCCCTTAAATTCAAATCAGACAATTAATTCGGCATTTCCTCCCTCTCAAGATTTGACCATAAGAGAAGGTGTGTCCCCTCAGCGTCCAGCCACCCTTATCATTTCGTTGCGTATCACGACGGATCTCTTCAAGCGCTGTAGACGCTGCAGACGAGGCGACTTCCAGAGCGCCACGACGGAGCCGTTCACATCGATCCGGTTCAGCCGCAGACATTCAAACATCATTTTTTACTATTGCGATAGTTCAACCTCATAGTCGTCGGTCTCTCCACTATTAAATATTCAAATTCCCGAGGGTTTCTAGTTTTTTCCTCTTCCTTCGTCTACCCTCTCCTTCCTCACTATTCGTATACTTTATTAATGTCCTACAACCGATTAAAAGGCAGATGCACCGGACGTCCAAAAACTCTATTTCTTTCTTTCTTCTCGAGCTTTCAAGGTCGAAGGGGAGGGAATTATTAATTTTAAGAAATGGGTCGTACATTTTGTTTTGGAGGAGGCGAATGGGTGCGTGCTTCCGGTAATAAAAGTTGGTGGGTTTTGAAGTGACAGGTGATTTTTTATGTCATTTTAACATGTTGGAGACAATTTTTTGAGAATTTTAAGTTTCTTAAGTTCAGCTTCCAGAAAGCTTCCAAAATTTAGAAAAATATTTAGGTCTGATCGGACTTTTGAAATATCTAAAATTTCTCTTCATTTCAAAATATTTGCAATTTGCCTTAATATTTCGGTTCCAATTTATTTTTTCTTCTAAAATCTAAACACTTTCTTATTTCTTCAGAATTGATTTTTTACAGTTTATTAATTTATAAATGTTCATTTCTGTTAACTACTGTTCAATCAGTAGAAATTCGAAAAAAAGTTGTAGTTATAAATATCCTAAAAAGTTTTAATAGTATTTACTACTACAGTAATTATTGATTAATAACAAAAACTTTAACCTACTTCCTTTCTATTTTATTTTGCCTGACGAGTTGTTATAAATAATTAACGCATAGTTTAGATTAAATGTCTACAGTTTACCTCTTTTTCATTAGTAGCACCAGATGCAAGAAGTAGAGATACTGCGAGTTTCTTAGATCTTCTGAATTCATCAATTAGATGCTTTAGATTTTTTTGTAAAATTGATTGGAAGATTCTTTAAATCTCTCAGATTTCCTCCGAATTTTTGTACCGTTTAGATGCTTCAGATTTTCAGATTTTCATATACTCAGTTTTCAATATTTTCAGATTTTCAGACTTTCAGACTTTCAGACTTTCAGATTTTATTCATATTCTTAGATTCTCAGATTCTCAGATTCTCAGATTGACAGAATGTCAGATTCTTAGATTTTCAGATTTTCAAATTTTCAGATTTTAACATTTTCAGATTCAGATGCTTACATTTTCGAAGTTCAAGACTATTGCTATAAATTTTACAGATTTACAGATTATAAAAATGTGATTTTTTTTATTTTCTAGAATCAGATTTCACATTCTTATATTCTCAGACTCTCAGATTGTCAGACTCTCAGAGTCTCAGAGTGTCAGATTCTCAAATTCTCATAATCTTAGATTCTGAGATTTTCAGAGTCTCACATTGTCAGATTCTCAAATTCTCATATTCTCAGATTCTCAAATTCTCACATTCTCAGATTTTCAGATTTTCAGATTTTCAGATTTTCAAATTTTCAGATTTCCAGATTTTTAGATTTTCAGATTTTCAAATTAGCAGATTTTAGATTCAGAGATGTAAGCATTTTCGAATTTTAAGATTGATAAATGTCTATATTCTCAGATTCATAGATACTTTGTTTTTCAGATTTTTCTACTTTAGAAATTTCACATTTAAGAATCTGAAATTCTAAGATTTTGAAATTCTTGGGTTTTAAAATATTTATATTTTATATCTATACGTAATAGATTCTTATATTTTCAAATTCCTAAACTCTTAGATTCTGTGATTTTCAGATTTCTGGTTTATTAAATATTTGTATTCTGATATTTTCAGTTTTCTACACTCTTAAATTCTTAAACTTTTAGATTTTCAGACTTTCAGGTGCTTAATTTCTTATTTAGTCTTGAATTTTGAGATTCCCATGTTTTCAAGATTTCAGGTTTTCAGATCAGGTCAAAACTAATTTTCTAATTTTAATTCCTGGTTCATAAGTTATTAGGATTGTTAGGATCTTAGTTATTCAGGAATTCAGGTGAAATTTAGGGTTCAAGAACTTATTTTTTTCTATTTTATCTTTTCAAACTTTTTGGACTTTAGACCTTTCTCATTTTCAATTCTTTGATGCTTCAAAGCTCTATTTCTTTCTTTCTTCTTTAGCTTTCAAGGTCGAAGAGAAGGAAATTATTAATATTAAGAAATGGGACGTACATTTTGTTTTGGAGGAGGCGAATGGGTTCGTGCTTCCGGTAATAAAAGTTAGTGGTTTTTGAAGTGACAGGTGATTTTTTATGTAATTTTAATATGTTGGAGACTGGACTCTGAGAAAAATTTTTGAGAATTTTAATTTCTTAAATTTAGCTTCCAGAAAGCTTCCAAGATTTAGAAAATTATTTAGATCTGATCGGACTTTTGAAATGTCTCTTTTTTCATTAGTAGCACCAGATGCAAGAAGTAGAGATACTGCGAGTTTCTTAGATCTTCTGAATTCATCAATTAGATGCTTTAGATTTTTTTGTAAAATTGATTGGAAGATTCTTTAAATCTCTCAGATTTCCTCCGAATTTTTGTACCGTTTAGATGCTTCAGATTTTCAGATTTTCATATACTCAGTTTTCAATATTTTCAGATTTTCAGACTTTCAGACTTTCAGACTTTCAGATTTTATTCATATTCTTAGATTCTCAGATTCTCAGATTCTCAGATTGACAGAATGTCAGATTCTTAGATTTTCAGATTTTCAAATTTTCAGATTTTAACATTTTCAGATTCAGATGCTTACATTTTCGAAGTTCAAGACTATCGCTATAAATTTTACAGATTTACAGATTATAAAAATGTGATTTTTTTTATTTTCTAGAATCAGATATCACATTCTTATATTCTCAGACTCTCAGATTGTCAGACTCTCAGAGTCTCAGAGTGTCAGATTCTCAAATTCTCATAATCTTAGATTCTGAGATTTTCAGAATCTCACATTGTCAGATTCTCAAATTCTCATATTGTCAGATTCTCAAATTCTCACATTTTCAGATTTTCAGATTTTCAGATTTTCAGATTTTCAAATTTTCAGATTTCCAGATTTTTAGATTTTCAGATTTTCAAATTAGCAGATTTTAGATTCAGAGATGTAAGCATTTTCGAATTTTAAGATTGATAAATGTCTATATTCTCAGATTCATAGATACTTTGTTTTTCAGATTTTTCTACTTTAGAAATTTCACATTTAAGAATCTGAAATTCTAAGATTTTGAAATTCTTGGGTTTTAAAATATTTATATTTTATATCTATACGTAATAGATTCTTATATTTTCAAATTCCTAATCTCTTAGATTCTGTGATTTTCAGATTTCTGGTTTATTAAATATTTGTATTCTGATATTTTCAGTTTTCTACACTCTTAAATTCTTAAACTTTTAGATTTTCAGACTTTCAGGTGCTTAATTTCTTATTTAGTCTTGAATTTTGAGATTCCCATGTTTTCAAGATTTCAGGTTTTCAGATCAGGTCAAAACTAATTTTCTAATTTTAATTCCTGGTTCATAAATTGTTAGGATTGTTAGGATCTTAGTTATTCAGGAATTCAGGTGAAATTTAGGGTTCAAGAACTTATTTTTTTCTATTTTATATTTTCAAACTTTTTGGACTTTAGACCTTTCTCATTTTCAGTTCTTTGATGCTTCAAAGCTCTATTTCTTTCTTTTTTCTTTACCTTTCAAGGTCGAAGAGAAGGAAATTATTAACATTAAGAAATGGGACGTACATTTTGTTTTGGAGGAGGCGAATGGGTTCGTGCTTCCGGTAATAAAAGTTGGTGGTTTTTGAAGTGACAGGTGATTTTTTATGTCATTTTAATATGTTGGAGACTGAATTCTGAGAAAAATTTTTGAGAATTTTAATTTCTTAAATTTAGCTTCCAGAAAGCTTCCAAGATTTAGAAAAATATTTAGATCTGATCGGACTTTAGAAATTTCACTTCATTTCGAAATATTTGCAATTTACCTGCATATTTAGGTTCCAATTTATTTTTTCTTCTAAAATCTAAACACTTTCTTATTTCTTCGGAATCGTTTATTTTACAGTTTATTAATTCAGAAATGTTCAAATTTCTGTTAACTACTGTTCAATCAGTAGATATTCGACAAAAAAAATTGTGGTTATAAATATCCTAAAAAATTTTAATAGTATTTACTACTATAGTAATTATTGATTAGTAATAAAAACTTTAACCTACTTCTTTCTATTTTATTTTGCCTGACGAGTTGTTATAAACAATTAACTCATAGTTTAGATTAATTATCTACAGTTTACCTCTTTTTTGATCTTGCCTCTATGATTTTGACTCACCATCAGTAGCACCAGATGCAAGATGTAGAGATACAGCGAGTTTATTAGATCTTCTAAATTCATCATATGCTTTAAATTTTTTTGTAAAATTGATTGGAAGATTCTTTAAATCTCTCAGATTTTCTCCGAATTTTTGTACCGTTTAGATGCTTCAGATTTTTTCAAACGGTTTCAGATTAAAATTTCTTAAATTTTCTTGGACTGCTTCATTTTTTTTATTTTACTTTAACTGTTTGTACTTTTATTACTTTTTAATTTTTTTAGATGTTTTAACAGTATCTTGGGATATCTACATTTTCATTTTCTGGAGTTCTGGAGTTTTGTATTTTGTTGGCCTGTCAATATTGTACAGTTATTTATCTTTCTTCTTTATTGTCCTTTTTCTATCGCTGGCACCCAGTTATCTTTGAATTTTAAATATTTTTCTTCTTTATTGTCTTTATTTTCTTAATTTTTTTTAGGATTTCTAAAATACTTTGATCTTCTTCGTTGTGTTTTTTGAACGCCTTTTCTTTGTATTTTATTCTTTAGGTTTTTTAGATCTTTAACACTTTAGATTGGGTTTCGCAAATCTCCTATAAACTTGAAGTTTTTTAAAATTCAAAACTCGTCTTTAAGTATAATTGAAGATATAATAATGGGACTGCAAAAAAAGAAATTTTAATCTCCATCCCTTGCTCAGTAGAAATTTTTCAAAATTCTTACGAAATTTAGCGATAGTTTTTAGGGTCTCGCGAGATAAATCTCGGTACAATCTAAAATCTCCCAGTTCTAGTTTTGGAAAATCTAAAGTCACATAAAACCTATATCTAATTATCCACAAAGTATATAATGATTTTTCAAATTTATGAATTTAGACTTTTCTACATTTTTTTACAATTCCTTTTTATAAACCTTAAAATTTAATTTTGATTTTTGTTATAAAATAATAATAATAATAATAAACAAGTTTGAAAATATTGCAAAGTACAAATTAAACAATATCTAAATAAAAAATTATATTTAAATTTGAATTTAATTTTAACTGTTTAAATTATTGTGAATATTCATAAAATTGAGTGCGAAGCATCAGATTTTAAAGTAAAGCGTTTGTTATCGAATTTCAAAATTCAAATTTCAAAATCCAATATTCAAAAATGCAAAATTCGAATTTTAATTTGTTCGACTGGTTCAGCTAATTTCTGTCTGAAATAGTTTTAAATTTTTTTAAATAGACTAACAATTTTAGCCGTTTCAACAACTTTGTTAATTTTTGTGAGAAATCTCTGAATTGATTAAAATCTTTAAATTGAATTAAAAAAAAAATGATGGAAAAATTTAATTTTTGCAATCGTACAAATTCTTAAATAAAACCAAATGTTTACAACGCTTATCCGAAATTTCGTTTTTTCCATTTTCTTAAACCTTGTGAACCAATAAAATTTTTGTGAAACGATTTTTTTATTTCTTGATTTTCTACGAATCAATTCTAAAATTGGAATTTGATTACTGAAACTTGTGGTGCATTTCTGACATCTAATATGGGCTTTTCAAAGTTGAGAAAAAATATTTATGGATTTTGTAACGCTTTTAAATAAAATATGTGGTTTTTGTAGAATCCCTCAACCATATACAGATTTTCTGACAATTCGCAGATTCTTTTAATAATCATAATAAAAAACGAATTTTTTAATTTGAAGATATTGGTAATTTTTCAAACCAAAATTCGGTGACGGATCCAACGAATTCAAAGAACTCAAAGAATACAAAAAATCTAAATAATCCAAATAATCCTAAAAACCGAAAGAGTCAAAAAAATCGAAAGAATTCTAAGAATCTAAAGAATCCAAAGAATCCAAAGAATCCAAAAATCCAAAGAATCTAAAGAATCTAAAGAATCCAAAGAATCTAAAGAATCTAAAGAATCCAAAAAATCCAAAGAATTCAAAGAATCCAAAGAATTCAAAGAATCCAACGAATCCAAAGAATCCAAAGAACTCAAAGAATACAAAAAATTTAAATAATCCAAATAATCCTAATAACCGAAAGCGTCGAAAAAATCGAAAGAAAGAATCTAAAGAATCGAAAAAATCCAAAGAACTCAAAGAATACAAAAAAACTAAATAATCCAAATAATCCTAAAAACCGAAAGAGTCGAAAAAAATCGAAAGAATTTTAAAAATCTAAAGAATCAAAAAAATCGAAATAAAAGAATCAAAAGAATCGAAAGAATCCAAAGAATCCAAAGAATCCAAAGAATCCAAAGAATCCAAAGAACTCAAAGATTACAAAAAATCTAAATAATCCATATAATCCTAAAAACCGAAAAAGTCGAAAAAATCGAAAGAATTATAAGAATCTAAAGAATCGAAAGAAAGAATCTAAAGAATCGAAATAATTCAAAGAATCCAAAGAATCCAAAGAATTCAAAGAATCGAAAGAATCCAAAGAATCCAAGGACTCTAAAGAATCCAAGGAATCCAAAGAATCCAAAGAATCCAAAGAATCCAAAGAATTCAAAGAATCCAAAGAATCCAAAGAATCCAAAGAATCCAAAAATTCAAAAGAATCCAAGGAATCCAAAGAATCCAAAGAATCCAAAGAATCCAAAGAATCCAAAGAATCCAAAGAATCCAATGAATCCAAAAAATCCAAAGAATCCAAAGAATCCAAAGAATCCAAAGAATCCAAAGAATTCAAAGAATCTAAAGAATCTAAAGAATCCAAAGAATCCAAAGAATCCAAAGAATCCAAAGAATCCAAAGAATCCAAAGAATCCATAGAATCCAAAGAATTCAAAGAATCCAAGGAATCAAAAAAATCCAAAGAATACGAAGAATCCAAAGAATCCAAAGAATACAAAAAAATCTAAAGAATTCAAAGAATCTAAAGTATCTAACCTGCATATAAAAATCAAAAAGTGTTATTTCTTTTGAATCTTTTTATTTTTTATTATGATAAAGATTTTTAAAATAATAATCTTTCAATTACGAGTTTCATGAATTAGAAATGTTAACAGGAAGTTTGATGCGCCTCAAAAGATAAACATTCGCATTGAACTCTAGAATTCTAAATTTTATTATTAATTTTTAGCAGACACATCTAATTAAAATGTAATAACTCCTAGAAATCAAATCAATAAAATACCTACAATTTTCAGTAAATTTCGTCTTTTTTCTAAAAATTCACCAATCACATTGTAATTTTAGGAATATCAATAAATACAACAATTTGTAAGTATCCGTACAACTACGCTACCTAAATATTTTAGAAATATTAACGATGATACTACTTCAAAAATTAATAAACCAGCGAAATTTATTAATATTGATCTTTATGTTTAATTCATAAATTTTTTGTTTTAATTATAATTAGGAATCAATCAATAATAATAATTCTGAATATTTTATCATTGTAATGAATTACTAGAGAACTTGTAAAATAATTTAAAAACTTCTTTCTTTAGAAGACAAAACTTGGTGTCTAATAAAAACTGAACTGTCATGTCAACGATATCTTTCCCAATCACCCTGTATATACGACTAATGACGGATCCTTGATGTTTTAACCGTTGGAACGATCGGCAGCCCATAACGAATTAAATATCATTAAATTTAAAATTTTTAACGCAAGCTCGCCCGACTATGAGCTTGGAATGTCACCATAATTTATTCACACCGAACGACGTGAAAAAGTAGCCCGCTAATTTACCGACACAGAGTAGGAAAAAAATACAACTAAGTGCATCGAACGGCGTTAACGTCGTTCTCTTTCAGTTTGGTCGCTATACGCCGAGTTGCGTACAATTCTGTTTCCACAAAGGGCAGTTTTGTTAGAATGATGCCATTTCTGTGATCTCGTTTTGTTGAATGCTTATTTTTACATTGTCTGTCTCCGACTTTAACCTTGATTTTTTATTTTTAAACTCCCGAATGGCCACGCCATCACATGACGAGAATATAATAACCAGTCGTGTCATTTGACCAGTTGATCTTCATTTATTAATTCATTTTATTCTATTATTCATGATTCTCCCGTATGGTACATAATACAATCTAATGATTAGTGTAAGAAAAAGAAAACGATGAAACAAACCGTTAATAATTCAAACGTCTATAAATGTTAAGTGTGTGTCATGTTTATTTATTTTGAACACATTTCGAAACTGACCCTCCATTTAGCCGCCCCTTACCAAAATACTAACATCTCCCATTCAATCAAATGGGACAATACTGCTGCCACCCCCGTGCCAATATTTAGCTATTTATCACGACAATGATTTCGGTGGAGACCTATTCATCCGAGTCTATTAGCCCCATTCTCAAGGTTGTTTTATAGTAAAAGTAGTCCGTAGAGTCCCCGATTTTTCATCTCGAAAATTCGAAGATAATTCACTTGAAGAATTCGTATCGATAAAAATTTATTATTGATTATTCTATGGCGCTTTTACGTTTGATACGTTCAGGGTCGCCTGCAGAGGGTAAGCACGTGCAGTAATAATAATCCTGATGAAAACTATACGAATTCTCGAATATCCACGAATTTTTGGATTTTTCGAGACCAGATTATTTCCGTGAATCTCATAATTTTACAGTTTATTACAATGCGATAATTCGGACGCACGAGAAACGGCCACATGCACTTCTAATTTATGAACATTTTCATTGGTTCTACCGATATAAAATAACTATTTTATTGGCTTGTACTCTTTTAACTACGAATTTTGTTCCAACGTTTTATAGAATATGGAAGTATTTTAATAGAAATACCTTTTATACCGATAGACGATGGCAGTTTTAAGTTATATGACCCCTTCTAGTGAAGGTTGTAACAAAGGAACATATAGTTTATTAGCTATTTAACTATATAACTCTTTTTCATCAAATACACACGAATTGCTACCGGGATCCACCTGAACCAAGCTAGACAGATTTGTAATTTAAGATCACATTTCTCGATGGTATCAATGATTGTAACAGCAGACGAGGTCTTCCGAACAATTTCCTTTCCTCGTCAATGCCGTCGTAAACAATATATCTTTAAATTGCATAAAGCTATAAAATAAACCATAAATATGTAAATATTACGCCTTCTGTTCATAAATCTAGTCCCTGACCCTTTTAACTGAAAAAGCGTTGAAAATTGTGTTTATTAATAAAAATAGTGCATGCGTCGTTCACACGTGGAAAAAGTAATGTGTGCAACACAAACAAAAACGCGTGGTTATTCCACTTTCTCCTCTTCTTGGTTAATTTTAAAATTGACTCGAGCTTTTCTGTTCACTAACTAAAATTGCTGTTTGTTCTGATTTCAATTTCATGCTTTTAGAAGTTTCTTGCAATAGATTGTATGTACAATATTATTTTTATAGCCACTAGACTTCAGAGAAAGTTATTGGTTAGAAGTGCACTCCAAGTATGAATGCTGTGGAAATAAAATTTTATGTTTATTTTATTGTAGCTTCAAAATTTTAACAACAATGTTGATGTTTTAGTTCTAGGGCACTAAACACGTATTGCCTTGCAATTATTTTATGTTTTTAAGAGTTCTGGGCTTTTACGATGTTTTTGAAAGTAGCAAAGTATTTCTTAAGAGTTAGATAAGTGATGATAGAAATTTACGATTTAATTTTTGCAGACAAAGTAAAAATGCAGAAAAATTGATTACAGAAAAAAATCCGTTTACAATGGGCTGTTTGTTTGCCAAAATTGCTAGCAAGTCTAAATAGTATAAAAAATTCAGAATGTTTAGCAAATTTGAAAAGTCTTGAGAATGTAATAATAACAGAGTTAGAACATTTTAGAAAATCTGATGAGCTACAGAATTCAGGTCTCTAGTTTAAAGTATAAAATAGTAATTATTTTTAAAACACATAAATATTCGGATATAACATATAAGATTCAAAAAATATATTCAATTCAGGAAGACGCAAAGCTCATTGTATGTAAAAGCTCGAATACTCAGAGAAACTATGCAACTATCAGATAAAAAATAATAATACAAATGTAAAAAAAATAAAATAAAAAGAAAGTGTAAATAATATAAAAGAATTTAAAAATCTAAAGTATAACAAATCCAGAAAATTCAAGGAATCCAAAATCTAAAAAATTCAATTCGGAGATCAATAAAGAGAGTAAAAGAGAGTAAAAGAGAGAAAAGAGTGTAAATATAACGAAAGAATTCAAAAATATAAGGTATCCAATGAATTCAGAAAATCCATATAATCGAATAACCAAAAATTCCAAAAAATCCATAAAAGCCAAAAAATTAAAAAAAAAATATATAAAGAATTCGAATGTATCTAACTAATTAAAGAGAATTCAAAGAATCCAAGGAACTAAACAAAAGAAGAAATTCATAAAAGCCAAAAAATTTAAAGAATCTATAGGAGCCATAAAATCTAAGAAATTTATTAAATTCAACCAGCTAAAAGAGGTCATAAAAGACAAGGAATTCAAGGAATGCAAGCAATGCAAAAAATCCAAAGAGTGTAAAAATTCTAAAGAATCTAAAGAATCTAAGAAATGTAAGGATTCTAATAAATCTAAGGATTCTAAGAAATCTAAGGAATCGAAAAAATCTAATAAATCTAAGGATTTTAAGAAATCTAAGGAATCTAAGGAATCTAAAGAATCTAAAGAGTCTAAAGAATCTAAAGAATCTAAAGAATCTAAAGAATCTAAAGAATCTAAAGAATCTAAAGAATCTAAAGAATCTAAAGAATCTAAAGAATCTAAAGAATCTAAAGAATCTAAAGAATCTAAAGAATCTAAAGAATCTAAAGAATCTAAAGAATCTAAAGAATCTAAAGAATCTAAAGAATCTAAAGAATCTAAAGAATCTAAAGAATCTAAAGAATCTAAAGAATCTAAAGAATCTAAAGAATCTAAAGAATCTAAAGAATCTAAAGAATCTAAAGAATCTAAAGAATCTAAAGAATCTAAAGAATCTAAAGAATCTAAAGAATCTAAAGAATCTAAAGAATCTAAAGAATCTAATGAATCTAAAGAATCTAAAAAATCTAAAGAATCTAAAGAATCTAAAGAATCTAAAGAATCTAAAGAATCCAAAGAATCCAAAGAATCCAAAGAATCCAAAGAATCCAAAGAATCCAAAGAATCCAAAGAATCCAAAGAATCCAAAGAATCCAAAGAATCCAAAGAATCCAAAGAATCCAAAGAATCCAAAGAATCCAAAGAATCCAAAGAATCCAAAGAATCCAAAGAATCCAAAGAATCCAAAGAATCCAAAGAATCCAAAGAATCGAAAGAATCGAAAGAATCGAAAGAATCGAAAGAATCCAAAGAATCCAAAGAATCCAAAGAATCCAAAGAATCCAAAGAATCCAAAGAATCCAAAGAATCCAAAGAATCCAAAGAATCCAAAGAATCCAAAGAATCCAAAGAATCCAAAGAATGCAAAGAATCCAAAGAATCCAAAGAATCCAAAGAATCCAAAGAATCCAAAGAATCCAAAGAATCCAAAGAATCCAAAGAACCTAAAGAACCTAGAGAACCTAGAGAACCTAAAGAACCTAGAGAACCTAGAGAACCTAGAGAACCTACAGAATCTAGAGAACCTAGAGAACCTTGAGAATCTAGAGAACCTAGAGAACCTACAGAATCTAGAGAACCTAGAGAACCTAGAGAACCTAGAGAACCTAGAGAAACTAGAGAACCTAGAGAAACTAGAGAACCTAGAGAACCTAGAAAACCTAGAAAACCTAGAGAACCTAGAGAACCTAGAGAATCTAGAGAACCTAGAGAACCTAGAGAAACTAGAGAACCTAGAGAACTTAGAGAACCTAGAGAACCTAGAGAATCTAGAGAACCTGGGGAACCTAGAGAACCTAGAGAATCTAGAGAATCTAGAGGTTCTAAAGGATCTAACGGATCTAAAGGATCTAAAGGGTCTAAAAGATCTAAAGGATCCAAAGAATTTAAAGAATCTAAAGAATCCAAAGAATCCAAAGAATCCAAAGAATCCAAAGAATCCAAAGAATCTAAAGAATCCAAAGAATCCAAAGAATCCAAAGAATTCAAAGAACCCAAAGAACCTAAAGAACCCAAAGAATCTAAATAACCTAAAGAACCTAAAGAACCTAGAAATCCTAGAGAACCTAGAGAACCTAGAGAACCTAGAGAACCTAGAGAATCTAGAGAACCTAGAGAATCTAGAGAACCTAGAGAGACTAGAGAACCTAGAGAACCTAGAGAATCTAGGGAATTTAGAGAATCTAGAGAATCTAGTGGATCTAAAGGATCTAAAGGATCTAAATTATCTAAAGGATCTAAAGGATCTAAAGGATCTAAAGGATCTAAAGGATCTAAAGGATCTAAAGGATCTAAAGGATCTAAAGGATCTAAAGGATCTAAAGGATCTAAAGGATCTAAAGGATCTAAAGGATCTAAAGGATCTAAAGGATCTAAAGGATCTAAAGGATCTAATGGATCTAAAGGATCTAATGGATCTAAAGGATCTAAAGGATCTAAAGGATCTAAAGGATCTAAAGGATCTAAAGGATCGAAAGGATCTAAAGGATTTAAAGAATCTAAGGAACCAAAAATTCAAAGAACACAAAGAACTCAAAGAAAGCAAAGAAACCAAATAAACCAAAGAAACCAAAGAACTCAAAGAAGCCAAAGAGACCAAAGAAATCAACGAAACTAAAAAACTAAAGAGTCTAGACAAAATAAAGAAACTAAGGGCACTAAAAAAACTAAGGAAACTAAGAAATTTAAGAAATCTACTGATTTTAAGGAATCCAACGAATCTAAAGAATTTAAGGAATTTAAAGAATTTAAGGAATCAAAGAAATCTAAGGAATCTAAGGAATCTAAGGATTCAGAGAAACCAAATAAACCCAAGAAACCAAACAACCTAAAGAAACCAAAGGAACCAAAGAAACCAACGGAAATATAATAAAAAAATAAAGAGTAGAGGACACTAAAAAACTAAGATATCATTAAAAATTAAAAAAAAAATTATAGGAATTCAAGAAACTAAAAAACTAAAGTAACTCAATAAACAAAAACTCAAAAGGAATTTAATACACTCAATAAACTGAAAAAACTAAAAAGAAACCAAAATAACTAAAGAATCCATGGGATCCAAAGAATTCAAAAATCTAAAGAATCTAAAAAATCCATAGGATCCAAAGAATCAAAAGAATGCAAAGAATCCAAATAATTTTAAGAATATACTTGTATTTCAAGAGATCCAGAAATTGGTCTAAAAATCCACAAATACAATGAAATCAAAAGAAGACAAATTTTAGAAGGTCTTGTGAATTAAAAAAATCTGGAAGCTAAATTCAAAATTCTAAAAATAGGTCGCATGAACATGTAAGCTACAAAAAATTATATAAAAAATCCCAAGACGCAATAAGTGTAAAATTTAGTTTTCAAAAAATGTAACAAATTTAGTTTAATTTTTAATCTACAATAAGAAAACATAAAAATCTAAAGAACAGAAGGCAAAATCAATGGTCTTTAAAATCTATGTATCCAACGAATACAATTTTTTTAATTTTTTTCAAGCCAAGCCTTATTATAATAAACAAAACTGTTTTATTTTCAAAATTCAAAGAATTTCTAACGTTCTCAGATTTAAGTTCATTTTTAAAAATTAATTGTCTTCAAAATTTTCTAAGAACGTAAAGCATCAAGAGCATCCAAATAATCTATAGAATCTAAACAATGGTAGAAAATATACAAATAAAAACTTAATCCAAGCACTACAAAGCATTTAAAAATATCTTGGAGCTTAAAAAAATTAAAATATCCGGAGCAGCTTAAAATTCAAAGAACAGAAAGAATTTAAGCCATACATAGAATTCGAAAGATTTAAAGAATCTGAATGATTTGAAGTATCCAAAAAGTCCAAAATTGTAGAAATTGTAAAGAAATCAAAGAATATAAAAAACAAAAGATCTAAAGTTTTTGAGAAGAAAATTAATGAATCTAAAGATTTGAAGCATTTAACGATTCCTGTGCTGCTAAAAATCGGCAAATGCAACAAATCCAAAAAATTCAATTGCAATTAGAAAAAGCAAGAATTATTCAAACAATTGTTTTAAAAAAATTAAAAATTGTTGAAAAAATATGATAAACTGAGCAAGATCTTACAGATTTATAAAACTCAACGAGAAGAGCTCAAAAAAAAATCAAGAACCTAGAAATTTAAAAGATATTAAATTTAATAGACATTCGAAAACTTAATAAATCGAAGATTTAGACAATCTAAAAAATTTTAAATATAAGAATAATACAAAGAATTCAAAACATCCAAAATCCTATCAGTGTTTGTCTGAACAATATAACGAAATCTCAAAAATAATTCACAAATATTTAAATAATTTAGACAATAACGAAAATATGAAAGATCTAGAAAATCTGAATTTTAAAAATTAAGAAAAAATATTAATTTAAAGAATCTAAAGAATACAAGCAATCTTTAAAATTAAAACAATTTCACTTAAAAAAAAAAAAAACGAATTTTGAAAAATCTAAAAAATACAGTGATCAAAAACGTAGGAAACCTAATTTAGAAATTTCTGAAAATCTAAAAAAATGCACAAATTTAAAAATTAAAAGAAAACATTTCTTAATTTTTTTAATATTGAACGCACCCTCATCCCTATTATTACCAACACGTCACTTTTCGTCCTACCCATAACTACCACCGCCCAAAGGTCCGTGTGTGTTAAATAATTCTAACTTATAATTTTTTCTATCGAGTTTTACCCGAACGGTCATAATTTATGGATGTAAGTACCATTAGAATCGCATGTGACGGAAATCGGGGTTGCACACGCGAAATGCACAACATAAACCACAATTACCTTTGATATTTTTCCAAATCGAAACCGACCACACGTCAATATCGTCCTATTCATTCCTCTCGACGGTTCTAAACATTCAAGGGCAAGCGAGTATTACACGTATAACTGGTTGCCTGTTTTCCACGTCTCCGAGACTTTAAAAATTCATCTCCGTCGTCGTAAATCTCACGAAATTATGGAGATAATTCCATAATAAAACGGCAATGGCGATTTTTATTTTATAGACGTTAAGAAGTTGTAAAAAGTCGGGAACAAGTTGTAGTATATGAAATTATTATAGCGAGAAATTCTAAAGAACATGTTAAGACAAATAAACTCATACGATGATAAATTTTATATTTATGGTTCAATCTGAGTTCAAAAAGTTTTACTGCACCAGACACGACACAACAAACATATTTTTATGGCCGGTGAATTTACATAATCGGCGATCCAGTTTTGCATGGTTTGTTGCGACTGCAAATTTGACAGTACGGTTCTGGAACTACTAATTTAGACGTGAATTTTGAGTTTATTGCTTTTTTATTAGATACTTCGGTTAATTGTTTGGGGTTATTAACGTTTGAGGGTCGTAAACGGAGATTTACGCAAACATAACTTCACTTTTCTGTATAAAATTAATTAAAAAAAATTGCTGAAAAAACTAGAAAACTATTTTGAGCACTCAGAATCGAAGTCATAAACGATAGTTATTTGTGTAGCGAGGACATCAAAGTGAGCATTTATTAAAAAGAATAAGCTCAGCGTTTTCACCAAAGTCCTTATATGATTTTTTAAACGAACACAACAATTAACAAAATGTAAAAAGTTGACGTCTTACAAAAATCTATAAAATGTATCTTTACGACCGCAAAAGAGTTCTTAAAGTAAACGATTATAGAAGGAGCGTCCAAAAAGTATATTAGACAAAATTTTTGTTATATAATATATGGCAGAGATTGAAGTTAAAGATTTAAAAAATTTAAATTTAATATGAAAGTTTAAGAATTATGCAGGCCCAAAAAACGATATTTAATTCCCAAAATTATTTTCAGTTTGTTGGAATTTTAGGACCCTACTTTAAATGTGTCAAATATGTCAAAAATTTTCTAAAAGTTTAATTTTGAAAGTTTTTAAGAATTAATTTTTTTTAAATTATTTAATTTTTTTTTAAATAGTTTTTGCGATTTTAAATTCTGTACTCGCTAGTTTTTTTTTGCACTTTTAAATTCTTAAGATTTAAATGTTGGTTTCTGTATTCCTGTTCTTTCTAATAAATCTTCAAAGGTTTGAGAAAATGATATAATTATCTGGCTTTTTAAATTTTACGAAAAACAGGTCTTTTTTTTTCAAAATTCGGTTTAAAATTTTTCACATTTCCAAAACTAAAGAATCTTTATCGTCACTTGAATTACTTACTTACTATTATAAGATCACTGCAAATTTTCCAAATTCAGATTTTTTGAAAATTTGAGATTTGAGATTTTGAAATTTTTAGGTTTTATTATTTTTTTGAATTTGAAAATAACCAATTCATTTTAAATGATTGAATTTGACTTTAAAAAATGCAACCCCAATTATATTTTTAATAGCTTTTTTGATTTTTTAATATAATTATAAATATAATTAATTATAATTAATAATATAATTATAACCATTATATATTATTGTTATCAGACTTTTGTAAAATATTTAAGTTTTTCAATATCAGTTCTCAAGATGGCCAAGCTTTCGCAGAATTTTTATAAATTTCTTGGTATAAGAATGAATTCAAGACTAAAAATGTCGAATTATGGAAAATTTCTGTCTTTTAAAAGAAAAATTAACTGTAGAAAGTTAACAGAAATTTTCATTATTCAAGTAAACAAAATAAAAAAATACAAGAAACTAAAGAAACTAAAGAAATTAAAGAAACTAAAGAAATTAAAGAAACCAAAGAAACTAAAGAAACTAAAGAAACTAAAGAAACTAAAGAAACTAAAGAAACTAAAGAAACTAAAGAAACTAAAGAAACTAAAGAAACTAAAGAAACTAAAGAAACTAAAGAAACTAAAGAAACTAAAGAAACTAAAGAAACTAAAGAAACTAAAGAAACTAAAGAAACTAAAGAAACTAAAGAAACTAAAGAAACTAAAGAAACTAAAGAAACTAAAGAAACTAAAGAAACTAAAGAAACCAAGGAAACCAAAGAGACCAAAGAAACCAAAGAAACCAAAGAAACCAAAGAAACCAAAGCAACCAAAGGAACCAAAGAAACCAAAGAAACCAAAGAAACCAAAGAAACCAAAGAAACCAAAGAAACCAAAGCAATCAAAGGAACCAAAGAATCCAAAGAATCTAAAGAATCCAAAGAATCCAAAGAATCCAAAGAATCCAAAAAAACCAAGGAAACCAAAGACACCAAAGAAACCAAAGAAACCAAAAAAACCAAAGAAACCAAAGAAACGAAAGAAACGAAAGAAACGAAAGGAACTAAAGAAACTAAAGAATCTAAAGAAACTAGAGAAACTAAAGAAACTAAAGAAACTAAAGAAACTAAAGAAACTAAAGAAACTAAAGAAACTAAAGAAACTAAAGAAACTAAAGAAACTAAAGAAACTAAAGAAACTAAAGAAACTAAAGAAACTAAAGAAACTAAAGAAACTAAAGAAACTAAAGAAACTAAAGAAACCAAAGAAACGAAAGAAACCAAAGAAACCAAAGAAACCAAAGAAACCAAAGAAACCAAAGAAACCAAAGAAACCAAAGAAACCAAAGAAACCAAAGAAACCAAAGAAACCAAAGAAACCAAAGAAACCAAAGAAACCAAAGAAACCAAAGAAACCAAAGAAACCAAAGAAACCAAAGAAACCAAAGAAACCAAAGAAACCAAAGAAACCAAAGAAACCAAAGAAACCAAAGAAACCAAAGAAACTAAAGAAACTAAAGAAACTAAAGAAACTGAAGAAACTGAAGAAACTCAAGAAACTAAAGAAATAAAGAAACCAAAGAAACCAAAGAAACCAAAGAAACCAAAGAAACCAAAGAAACCAAAGCAATCAAAGGAACCAAAGAATCCAAAGTATCCAAAGAATCCAAAGAATCCAAAAAAACCAAGGAAACCAAAGACACCAAAGAAACCAAAGAAACCAAAGAAACCAAAGAAACCAAAGAAACCAAAGAAACGAAAGAAACGAAAGAAACGAAAGAAACGAAAGAAACGAAAGGAACTAAAGAAACTAAAGAATCTAAAGAAACTAGAGAAACGAAAGAAACGAAAGAAACGAAAGAAACGAAAGAAACGAAAGGAACTAAAGAAACTAAAGAAACTAAAGAATCTAAAGAAACTAGAGAAACTAAAGAAACTAAAGAAACTAAAGAAACTAAAGAAACTAAAGAAACTGAAGAAACTAAAGAAACTAAAGAAACTAAAGAAACTAAAGAAACTAAAGAAACCAAGGAAACCAAAGAGACCAAAGAGACCAAAGAAACCAAAGAAACTGAAGAATCCCAAGAATCTCAAAAAGCCAAAAAAAACAAAGGATCCAAAGAATCCCAAGAATCCAAAGAAGCCAAAGAATCCAAAGAATCCAAAGAATCCAAAGAATCCAAAGAATCCAAAGAATCCAAAGAATCCAAAGAATCCAAAAAAATCAAGGAAACCAAAGACACCAAAGAAACCAAAGAAACCAAAGAAACCAAAGAATCCAAAGAATCCAAAGAATCCAAAGAATCCAAAGAATCCAAAGAATCCAAAGAATCCAAAGAGTCCAAAGAATCCAAAGAATCCAAAGAATCCAAAGAATCCAAAGAATCCAAAGAATCCAAAGAATCCAAAGAATCCAAAGAATCCAAAGAATCCAAAGAATCCAAAGAATGCAAAGAATCCAAAGAATCCCAGGAATCCAAAAATCCAAAGAATCCAAAGAATCCAAAGAATCCAAAGAATTCAAAGAATCCAAAGGATCTAAGAATCCAAAGAATCCAATAATCCTAAGAATCCAAAGAATCCAAAGAATTCAAAAAATCCAAAGAATCCAAAGAATCCAAAGGATCTAAGAATCCAAAGAATCCAAAGAAGCCAAAGAATCCAATGAATCCAAAGAATCCAAAGAATCCCAGGAATCCAAAGAATCCAAAGAATCCAAAGAATCCAAAGAATCCAAAGAATTCAAAGAATCTGAAAAATCCAAAGAATCCAAAGGATCTAAGAATCCAAAGAATCCAATAATCCTAAGAATCGAAAGAATCCAAAGAATTCAAAAAATCCAAAGAATCCAAAGAATCCAAAGGATCTAAGAATCCAAAGAATCCAAAGAAGCCAAAGAATCCAATGAATCCAAAGAATCCAAAGAATCCAAATAATGCAAAGAATCCAAAGAATCTAAAGAATCCAAGGAATTCAAAGGATCTAAGAAAATGTAAGAAATCTTAGGAATCCAAATAATTTAAAGAATTTACTTGTATTCGAATTTCGATTTCCACAAAGGCGTCTAAAGAATTCAAAATACATAGAAATGAACAGAAGAAAATATTAAAATTTATGAGGATATTGTGAATTTAAAAGTTTAATTTTGAAAGTTTTTAATAACCTAAATCTTTTCAATTTGTTTTACACTTTTAAATTCTTAAGATTTGAATGTTGATTTCTGTATTTCTGTTGTTCTTTCTAATAAATCTTCCAAAGTTTTGGAAAATGATATAATTTCTGGAATTATCTCGATTTCTAAAATTTTACAAATAATAAGTAATTTTTTCTTCTAAAACTCGTTTTAAAATTTTACACATTTTCAAAACTTGAGGATCTCTGTCCTCTTTTAAATGTAAGCAATATTACAGGAAACTCACTACATTGTTTCCTAATTTAGATTTTTTGTAAATTTAGATTAAAACTTTTTGGTTTAAAAATGAAAGCAAAGCTAAAATTATCTACAGTTTTATTTTCAAAAATTTCATTCTTTCAAAAAAAAATTCAATTTTTTTTGATTGCAAAAAGATAATAGAAATTGGTGTCATTTTCAAATTTCTTAACCTTTGCTCTAATTTACAAGTTTTTTCGTTTTAAAATTTCTCAAGCTCTTTAAAAGCTTTCAATTTTTTTAGTTTATAATTTTTACTCTTTCAAAACTTGTATTCTTTCGAATTCTTACAAACCAGTAGGTATCTGAGTTCTGGAAACAAAAGTTTGATAATTTTGAGCATGATGGTTAGTTATAAAGAAGGAATCCTCAAAAGCGCACAAATTCCAGAAATCGGTCAATTTCAGAATACACGAAATTTAAAAATACCAAAAAACGTTAACATTTTGCAAAAGTTTAAATATAATAATACTAAAATTTAAGAATTTACGAAATAAAATAAATAAATAAATAACAACTAAATAATAGTATTCTAAAAAGCTTTTAATTATATGAAATTTTTTTAAAAATTCTGCAAGATTTTATGTTTTTATAATATTAAAAAGTTGAAAAGTTTTTGAAACTTTTTCAAGATTTTGAGTTTTTGGAGATCCTAAAAAAGTTTGAAAACTTGAGAACCTGCATATTGTTAAAAATAAAGAATTTTTTTTTAAATCTTACTGAAAAAAAAGAGAGCAAACTTTAATAAATGTTTACTGTGGCCACCCACAAATCGCATACAAAATATACTTGAAAATTAATGATTCTTTTGTTTCCTTCACTCAGTATATTTTTAGAAAATCATGCACTTCTTTACTTTATATATCATAAATGTGAAAGGCAAGATCGATCGATGTGGCACTATTGAGCCACCCTGTATTTTACCAAAGGTAAATTTCATCTGCTTTTATTTATTTATTTTTTTTCATTTCCTTTTTTACTTCTTTGTAAATTTTTTATATATGCTTCTATTATGCTGCTATGATTTTTTCCAATTTTTCTTTCACACCCTCTATTCCACCATTTTAATGTCAACTTGCGAGTAATTAAACCCACCGCTGAACAAAGGAATCCCGGAAAAACAATTTTTAGTACTTCCTAATCATACAATAAAAGTCGATTTATGAAGTAGAAACTTGTACTTAAATACTTATAACCGCGTTTATCTGTTTCACTAAGAATCCTTCCATACAAAGTACTAAAAAAATTCAATAAACCAACTTAAAGAAAATGGAAAATACGAGTAAATGTGTAGGTTTCTGAGGGGAAAGAAGCCTTTGATGAAAACAATACGATTCAAGTTGGTACATATTTATATCGTCTGAAACACATCAATAACGTTTTGTATTATAATGAGGCCACGTCAGATTTTGAAAAATGGCAAATAACAGATGATACTTGTTTAGAATTTTTACGCACGAAGTCGTTGGCCTGTGATCACACAAAAGGTGGGGCCAACGTTGTTAATAAATAGAAAATTCGAAAAGTTGGAAGATTTTTTATAAAGTTTGGCGGTTAGAGGAAGGAAGGAGCCAACGTACAGGGAAGCGCTTTGATTTTTAAATTATAAATCACCGCCCACGAAAAGCAACATTGTGAATATAAGTGTCGTAGTTTTATGGGAAATTTAATATTTTATACAGTTTGTTCAATAATATCTATACCAAAACGAAACTAAAATAATCACTTTTTTATTTTATTATAATAAATTTTATTTTGCCTTCGTTCTGAAATTCGATGTTTGGCGCTGCATATTTTTAACCAAAATATTTTTCAGGAAAAAACTGAGGAAATATAAAGTCGCTTTTTTCGTCTATTTACTTTATGATTATTTCGATCGGAAAAGTCACAAACCTACTTTTTTTGTTTTTCGTAGTACACCCTGTATAGTTCATACAAGTCAGAAAGTCTGATGCTGTACAGTTTTGAGACACGTGGACATAGAAACCACCTGTTGAAGCAATGCAGGTTTTCTTCCCGTTGCGGGTATCATTCTCGTTAGTTTTTTTTTTAAAACTCCAGAATATGAGAAAACTCAATACCGAATATCTAAAATTTTAGATACAAAAGCTTGTAAGACTGGATCTAAGATCGCCAGGTTCAGATCTGAAAATTAGTAAAAAACTTGAATATTTCAACCACTTTTAAAAACTTAGAATTTTTTTCTAATTTTGTAACGATGCCTGAAATGCTCAAATTTTTTCTATTTATTTTGGAAAAAAATATATACAGAAAAACTTTATACGTACTCAGAGAAGTTTTGTCATTAGGGTGTGGGAAGGGACTATTTCCCGCACTTTGACAGGAAATGATCATTCCGTCAACTGGGCGATAACAAAATATATTTAACATTTTCAAAAATACAGCTAAAAATAAATGAGTCGATTTTCTAAATAAATCTCCAACATGAGAATTCTAGTTCCTAAAAACGAGTAAATAAATAAAAAAATAAATAAATAACTAAATAAATAAATAAATGAATAAATAAATAAATAGAATTTTTATCAAATCTTCAGAAGAATTCCAGAATTTGAAACTAAAAATTTGTTGCAATGTGCTAAAGTCAAAATTTGCTTTAAAAATTTGAGACTACATATGTTTCGAAATATTTTACAATTTTGGTTTTAGGAAACCTATTATTGGAAAACGCAAAATATTTGCCATTCATAAATAAATAAATAGGTCTCCAAAACTTTCAACTTTTTAAAGCTTCAAAAATTTTGGCTCTTAACAACTTTTTAACATTGTAAAAATTTACGAAAAGTGTTTCAATACTTATTAAATATCTAAAATCAATTAAAATTTTCTAAACCGTTAGAACTTATGGAAATCTGAAATGGCCCCAATTTTCTTAAATATGTAAAATTTCTATAATACTAAAAATATAACGCCACTGACATATTAGAACATTTTAGGACTTTAGAAACCAGACGAAATTTTTTCAATTTAAAAATCTCAAAATCTCAAATCTGAAGAAAGCAACTCATAGTCTATAACTAGTCAATTTTTCGAAAATTTTAAAAATTCTAAAATTTACAGCTTTTTCGAGTTACGCAGTTTTCGTCGAATTTGAAAATCTTTTAAAAGATTAAATCACTTCTAGAATTAAATAAAATAAAAGTAAATAATTAAAAAATTTCTACATTTCTACATTCCATTAGACAAAACAATTCATTGAAAAACAATTTAATGGAATCAGCAACTTTTTTTTTTGTTTTATCTCCATATTAGTGAAATTTCAAAAATTTAGGAATGATAATAATAATAATGATAATGATAATGATAATGATAATGATAATGATAATGATAATGATGATGATGATGATGATGATGATGATAATGATAATAATAATAATAATAATAATAATAATAATAATAATAATAATAATAATAATAATAATAACTAATCTGTAATAAATAAATAGTAATAGATTTCAAAATCCTCAAAATGTAGGAAATTAAATAATTCAAAAATGTAGATGATTATATAAAAAAAAAACATTATTCTACATTTTAAGATTTTTAAAATTTCCATTTTAAATATATATTCTTGGTTAAATTTAATTTTTTTTTGATGGTATGTATATATATATATATATATATCTGTTGAGATTAATAACCTTGACACTGATTGACAGATTCCATGAAAGTTGGCATAAATAAGTTTTTTTTCATGGAGAAGGTTTTCATTCCGTCTACTTTGTTGTAACTCACCACCAGACGGTGCTGCAGCACATCGACTTCTACTGCATTCAACCGATCGCTATGAAAATTTGTATTTAAGAATGGACAAAATTTTTGCGCTATTTGTTTTGCTCTAACTTGCCACTAGATGGTGCTACCGCGCATCAAGTTTTATGAGTATACACATATATGTCACCTTAAAAGTTGATATATATAAGAGTTTTTTCGTGGAAAAGGTTTTATGCTTTTTAATTTGTTACAACTCGCCACCAGACGGTGCTGCAGCACATCAACTTATCAACAGTCAACTGATCGCTATCGAATTTGGTGTATTTGAGCACGGAGAATACCACTAGATGGCGCTCCAGCGCATCAATCGTTCAACCGATCGCCATGAAAATTGACATTTGAGTACGGCACAGTTATGGAGCATCTACGAGGCGGAAATAGTAGACTTCTTTTTAAAGCACCAGGAGGCACAGGAAAAACATTTCTACTCATTTTGATACTTGCTGAAATTCGAATGAAGCAAGAGATCGCTCTGATTCTAGATCACAGACAAAGCGGCCATTTTTATATACCGGGTGTCTCAAAAAAAGTAGTATTTTTAATTTTTAGAATACATCTTTAAATTGACTTCAAGGACGATCGCTATCACCCACTATTGTGCTATACTTATCCTTCCGTAAAATCTCCAAAACCGTCGAAAGTCCGCATTCTCCCATCTCCCCATTTTATTCAAATTTATGGCATGCTCCGCTCATTCGCCACCCTCCTTTCATTTTTTTCCGTCGAATTGCGTGTAATCGTCGTTACAAATCACGTGATCATCATGGCTGGTGCATCCGAATGCGCTGGCATGCGTCTCCGTTCCCGTCGTTAAAACCATCGTAAAATGAAGGGCGGATCGGAAACGACAATAAGTAAATTAAAGGACGAAAAAAATGTAGGACATCGATAACTTGTCTCGTCGAAAATCGCCTTGTCTGATCAGTAAAAAGGATTTGACTATTATCGAAATAAATGTTGGTGGTGTGATTATTTATGCTCTGGTTTGTTTAAAAAGAGGAAGCGAGAGCACCTGTGGCTTCCTGTTCTTGCGTTGAAGTCACTGGAGGTATGGGGGAAAGGGATA
Organism: Cynaeus angustus; assembly: GCA_030157275.1. NCBI lineage: Eukaryota > Metazoa > Arthropoda > Insecta > Coleoptera > Tenebrionidae > Cynaeus > Cynaeus angustus. Next base: position 15,051,043 of record CM058065.1, read on the forward strand.
ATTAAAGAAAGGGTAGAAAAAGAGTGATTTATTATAGTTCGGATTTGAACCTATCTGGAGTGAGTCTGTCGTCCAATTGTCTTGTTTCAATCAGTTTCTTGTACCATTTAGCGGAAGATTTCGGAGTTCGTTTTCTATTTGGGTCGGCGAAGTCGACGTAGTAGAGACCGAATTTCTCACTGCAATATAAGGAACATAATTTTATGAAAAAGGCTCAAAACTAAATAATCTAATCCTAGAATTTTTTTTAGAATATTCGAGATTTCTGAGTATTTTGTAAATTGACAGGTGCAAAAAAGTTTCGTATTCCTACTTTTTTTTATCTAAAAATAAGCATTCCAAAAACGGTTAAAACTTTTATTTATTTTTTTTATTCTAAAGTTGCTAAAATTTTCTGAAATGTAGCATGTTGGTAAATTTTTTTTGACGAATGTTACAGTCATTTTCTAGATAAATTCCGTGTTGTCATTTTTTTATTTTGCAGATCTAAAAACTCTTCAAAAGGCTCTAAAGGCTGCTCACCAGCAAAAAAACCTCTTTAGCAAAAAAATTAGTGTTTAGCTTCGTTATTGCTGCCAGAAATTTTATGTACCTCTAGATTTTTTAAAAAGTTAAAAATTTAAAAATTCTATGAATGAAAATATTCCAAAAACTTCAAAAAATATGTAGATGATTGCAACTTTTCTCAAAAGATTTTCTATAAAACATTAACCTCTCAAAAATTGGAGGTAGTATGATTACAAAAAGTTTGTCTATTCCTCCAATAATTTTAAAAAATTTAGGGACGGTAAAAATTTCAAAATTTTGGATTGTGCTGTATTAATATTTTTTATAAAAAAGTTTTTATATTGTTAAAATTTCACATTTTAGAAAATTAAATTGACATTCCAAATTATTTAAAATTTTTGGTTTGGAATCCAAAAAATACTAGAAAACTCCAAAAACTGAAAATTTGAAACACAAACTTGCATAACTTTGAAAAACAAAGTCAGAATTTGGAAAAATTTTAAACATATTGAAGATTTTTGTTGATCTCAAATTTTGAAGCTTCTGAATTTCAGATTTTGCATAAAAAGGAAATTCTTTTCTTGGTCGTTTCAACAAAATCGAAAAATAAAATCAAATTTTAGAAAAATCAAAATTTGAAAATTGTAGATAATTAGCAAAATTTGAAAAATTAGAACTCCAGTAGATGTAGAGAAAGCTCTAAAATACCAAAATTAGAAAACGTATTTTTTGGGTCAGATATCTCAAAGTCAAAAAATATTAAAAAACTTCTTAATCTTCTGAAAATAGGAAAAATCCAAAATTTGACTATTTTTAAAACTAATATTTTTGAAAAAAAATGGTGCGAGGGTTGCAGAGCACACTGGAAAATCGTCTAGCTTTTAAAATGATGTGAGATTCTAAAAAAATACTAGAGCTTTTTAATTATTTGGAATTTCGCAAGTTTTTAATTTTTGGAAGTATCCACTGTCACTTTCTAGAACTTCAGTAAATTATGAAAATTCTAGGAAGCTTTTGAAAGCTTTAAATGAGATCTAAAAATTCTCTACTTTAGTTTTTAAGATATTGGATTTACTGAATTATTGAAAGTGCAAAATATAAATTGTAAAAATTCAATACTTTAGAGAATTTACGAAAACCTTAAAGCTCCAAATTTTAAAAATTTGAACTTTAAAAAGTATCTAGTTTTTGAAATTTTTTTACAATTTGGAAAAAATAGAGAATTTTTGGACTTTTAGAAGTTATACATATCAAACGAAACTTTTTTCAATTTGGAGCTTTCAAAAAATGACAAAAGTTACTCTACAAATACTTTCAAAAAATTTGACCCAGAAATTGTCGAATTTTTAAGATAATGTACAAATGTGAAAAAATATTATAAGACTGAACTTATAGAGAATTCGAATTTTTTATTTTTGAAGAATATGCGTTTTTGAAAATCATAGATATTTTGGATAATTCAACATTTTAGTTGAAAAAAAAAGAGAAAGAATAACGAAAAAAATTATATAATAAATATAATTAATAATATGAATAGATGTTAGAAGATTTACAAAAACGGAAGCTCTAAAATGACAAAAGTAGAAATCTAAAAATTCTCTTCTTTAATTTTTAAGATATTGGATTTATTGAATTATTAAAAGTTATTGAAAATGGAAAATATTAAATTCCAAAAATTCAACACATTTCAGAATTTAACAAAAAACCTGAAAGCTCCCAAATGTCAAAAATTTGAACTTCTAGTTCTATATCTATATCTAGTTTTTGTTTTTTTTACAATTTGGAAAAATTAGAGAATTTTTAGACTTTTAGAAGTTATAGATATCGAACGAAACTTTTTTCATTTTGGAGCTTTCAAAAAATGACAAAAGTTACTCTACAAATACTTTCAAAAAATTTAACCCAGAAATTGTCGAATTTTTAAGGTAGAAATGTGAAAAAGTCTACACATGTTTAAGACTGAACTAGAGAATTTGAATTTTTCTATTTTTGAAGAAAATTTTATTGATAATTTAAATTGATGTCATAAGGTTTAAAAAAAAACGGAAAAAATGCACCATTAAAATTGTTTAATTTGGGCAAAAATAATACGAAAATCTAGACAAGAATATATAATAGCATTTTTTTTTATTTCTTAGACATAATTTTTTGTAGATATTTTCAAAATTTGACATTTTGGAAGTCTAATAATTTTGTAAAAAAAAACCTGGAAGTTTTAGAAATGATAACATTCGAAACTAGAAAATATTTATTCTTTTTAAACATAAATATCTGGAAACAATTTGAACGTTTTTAAAGCTTTAAATTTTTACAATTTTACCATTTTTGAAATATTCGTAAATTTGACACTCCAAATTTGGAAATTTTGAAAAATCTTGAAACTCCAAAATAAAAATTTGAATGAAGAAACTCGCTAGTTATTTAAAAATGTAAAAATCTGAAAATATTTTGGATTTTTCGAAGTTTTACAATGTTATGAAGAATTTAAGCACAGTTTGAAAATTTTACATTCTAGAGCTTCTTTAATTTTTCCCCATCTTTTAGAAATACAAACAATTTTAAAATTATCTCCTCGTTAAAATTAAAGCTCTCAAGTTCGACCCATAAATAACGAATAAAATATCGTCTACAAAATGAAATTTATAAATATTAAAATCGTCGGCAGTATAAGCTCTGAATAAGAGATAAACAACGTACAGACTCGTAAAAGTCAATTCATTGATTGGCCAGCAATATTGGGAAAACTACTGCACAAATCGTAAAGTGGAATTACCATTTTTTGTAGAGAATTTTATGTAGAGTTTTTTTATTACGATGCAGCGAAAAAATGCAGTAAAGAGTAAAAGTGGGGATACGAAGCATTTCTTTTTGAACACCCTGTATTCTGTGGTTATCTAATATACTGACCTGTATCCTTCAAACCATTCAAAGTTGTCCATCAAGCTCCAAGCCGCGTACCCTTTCACGTGGACACCATCTTCGTGGATGGCTTCCAACAGAGCTTCTAAATACTCCTAAAATTCACATACAACTTTCTAAAATTCCAAATTTTCTCATACTTTATAATACTGAATCCTGTCTAAATCTTCGAGCTGGCCGGAATCGGAAAACCCATTCTCTGTGATGACAATGGGAGGATTATTATATTTAGTCTTGATCCACTTGAGGACGTTCCTGAAACCCCATGGAACAACCTTGAGCCAACTCGACAGAGCTCCTTTCCAACGAGGATCTTGGTAGATTTTTGCTCCCATATCTTCTTCGTAAGAAAACGAGTCAGGACTATCATTAGCAGTGGCATCCTCTACCAAGAACGTGGTGTACACATTTAAACCCAGGAAGTCGTAACTTCCTTGGATAAGGTTCACCTCTTCGGGAGACAACAATGGGAGCCTCGATCTAGGGAAACCTTGTAGTTTGCTCAGATACTCCACTCGTTTTTTGACAATATCAGGATAGTCCCCGCTTCCATAAATCGGGTTCAGAAAAATTCCCGAGTTGAACTCCCTCACTCTTTCCGCAGCTTCCTGGTCTCCAGAGCTTGCAGGTTCGAACCATCGACCGTCAAGAGTGAAACCAATCTGTCCTCCTTGTTCTTTAAATTCGTCTTGATACAAATGGTAAACTTTCGCGTGCGCCATAAGCGTGTTTTTCAGACACCAGTACTCTCCGATTCCTGATTTATTGGTGCTTTCCGGCCAATCTGAGTCACCACAACCCAAAAAATTTGCATTGAAAGTGATCCACGTTTTGACTCTATCGCCAAAATTTTTGAACAAAACTCTGGAATAGTCTACGAAAATATCAGAGACCAAAGGGTTTAACCAGCCACCTAGAGCACCCAGAGATTGAGGTAAATCTAAATGGATGATGGTCACAACTGGTTGGATGTTTCTGGCAAGGAGACTATCAATTAACTTGTTGTAGTAGCGAATACCATCAGCGTTTACGTCATTGGCGAAACCATTGGGCAGAATTCTGGCCCAAGAGATGGAAAAACGGTAGAAGTCGACGCCGAGGTGTGCGACCATGTCGACGTCTTCTTCGACGTGATTGTAAGAGTCGCAAGCGATTTGGGCGTTGGAGGAATCAGAGATCAGAGAGGGGTCTTTGAGCTGGTGGTAGTCGAAAACGGTCTCGCCTGTAAATCAAATAAATTGAAAATTAAAAACGAATTTTTAAGAGGTCGAAACGGTCTAAAATTCTAAAAATTGTCCATATTTAGGAAATCTGAGCTGCCTCGAAGGTATTATTTGTTATAAGCTGAAATTTATTTCATTTTTAAAATTATTTTTTAAGGGACTACAATTTTTGGAACTAATCGATAGTTGTAAATTTTGACATTCTAGGATTTTAATAATTTTAGAAATTATGAATATTCTTAAAAACTCTCAAGTGACAAACATTTCAGCTTAGGAATTGTCTACTGTTTAAAAATTAAGATTTTTGAATTTTTTATAATTATTTATATAATTTTTTCTAAAGCAACTTGAAGCTCGAAAATAGTAAAAATTGAAACACACGTACTGACAAATTTCGGAAAATAAGAATCAATCCAAAGAATCCAAAGAATTAATCTAAAGAATTCAAAGAATCTATAGAATCCAAAGAATCCAAAGAATTAATCTAAAGAATTCAAAGAATCTATAGAATCCAAAGAATCCAAAGAATCAATCTAAAGAATTCAAAGAATCTATAGAATCTATAGAAATCAAAAAATCTAAAGAATCTAAGATCTAAAGGATCTAAAGGATATAAAGGATCTAAAGGATCTAAAGGATCTAAAGGATCTAAAGGATCTAAAGGATCTAAAGGATCTAAAGGATCTAAAGGATCTAAAGGATCTAAAGGATCTAAATGATCTAAAGGATCTAAAGGATCTAAAGGATCTAAAGGATCTAAAGGATCTAAAGGATCTAAAGGATCTAAAGCATCTAAAGGATCTAAAGCATCTAAAGAACCTAAAGAACCTAAAGAACCTAAAGAACCTAAAGAACCTAAAGAATCTAAAGAATCTAAAGAATCTAAAGAATCTAAAGAATCTAAAGAATCTAAAGAATCTAAAGAATCTAAAGAATCTAAAGAATCTAAAGAATCTAAAGAATCTAAAGAATCTAAAGAATCTAAAGAATCTAAGATCTAAAGGATCTAAAGGATCTAAAGGATCTAAAGAATCTAAAGAATCTAAAGAATCTAAAGAATCTAAAGAATCTAAGATATAAAGAATCTAAAGGATCTAAAGGATCCAAAGGATCTAAGGTATCTAAAGAATCTAAAGGATCTAAAAAATCTAATGGATCTAAAGGAACCAAAGTATCTAAAGTATCTAAAGTATCTAAAGGATCTAGAGGATCTAGAGGATCTAAAGAATCTAAAGAATCTAAAGAATCTAAAGAATCTAAAGAATCTAAGATATAAAGAATCTAAAGGATCTAAAGGATCCAAAGGATCTAAGGTATCTAAAGAATCTAAAGGATCTAAAAAATCTAATGGATCTAAAGGAACCAAAGTATCTAAAGTATCTAAAGGATCTAAAGGATCTAAAGGATCTAAAGGATGTAAAGGATCTAAAGGATCTAAAGGATCTAAAGGATCTAAAGGATCTAAAGAATCTAAATAATCTAAAAACTCTAAAGAATCTAAGAATTAAAGGATCTAAAGGAACTAATGGATCTAAAGTATCTAAAGGATCTAAAGGATCTAAAAAATCTAAAGGATCTAAAGGATCTAAAGGATCTAAAGGATCTAAAGGATCTAATGGATCTAAAGGATCTAAAGGATCTAAAGGATCTAAAGGATCTAAAGGATCTAAAGGATCTAAAGGATCTAAAGGATCTAAAGGATCTAAAGGATCTAAAGGATCTAGAGAATCTAAGGAATCTAAAGAATCCAAAAAATTTAAAGAATCTAAAGAATCCAAAGAGTATCTAACTAAAGAATCCAAAGAATCTAAAGGATCAATACAAAGAATCTAAAGAATCTAAAGAATCCAAGAAATCCAAAAATTCTAAGAATCCAAATAATCCAAAGAATCCAAAGAATCCAAAGAATCTAAAGAATCTAAAGAATCCAAAGAATCCAAAGAATCCAAAGAATCCAAAGAATCCAAAAAATCCAAAGTATCAATACAAAGAATCCAAAGTATCAATACAAAGAATCCAAAGAATCTAAAAAATTCAAAAAATCCAAAAATTCAAAGAATTCAAGGAATCCAAATAATCCAAAGGATCTAAGGAATCCAAAGAATCCAAAGAATCTAAAGAATCCAAAAAATTCAAAAGATCCAAGGATCAATACAAAGAATCCAAAGAATACAAAGGATCAATCTAAAATATTCAAGAATCTTAAAAATTCAAAAATTCCAAAGGATCCAAGGAATACGAAGAGTCCAAAGAATCCAAATAATCCAAAGGATCAATACAAAGAATCCAAAAAATTCAAAGAATCAATCTAAAGAATTCAAAGAATCTTAAGAATCCAAAAAATCTAAAGGATCCAAAGAATACGAAGAGTCCAAAGAATCCAAAGGATCTAAATAGAAAAACTAATCGATTTATATAAACAAACCATTCAAAAATTCAAAAATACATAAAATAAAAATTTGCAAAAAATTTAGGATTCTTGGAATTTTATATGCGGTTTTATCTCGCCAATTTCTCCATTCCATAAAATTCTAAGTAATTTTAGTAAAAATCTTTAAAGGGCTCTGAAAGTTCTAAATATAAAAGTAAGAAATACTTTTTAAAAATCCTAAAATCTAAATAAATTTTACATATATTTGAGATCTAACTTTTTTGATAATTATGCATATTCTAGAAACTAAATTTTGCATTCTTAAATTTATGCAATGCTCTTGCATTTTAGAACTCTAAAATAAATAATAATGCGTATTTAAACTACAAAAAAATGAAAAACTATCAAGATTTAAATTAAAAGTTTCTGAGAATTTGAACGCTCTGAATTTTTAGAAGTTCGGCATATTTTTTATGTTAATACAACAAGTTTGACAATCTAGAGTTCCCATTAATTTTGGAGATTCTAACTGAATCTCCATAAAACTAAAAATACTAAAATCAGAACAAAAAATTATTAAATCTGTCAATATTCTCAACATTTTATATATGGTTTGCGTTATTCAATTTACTGTCTTGGAAATTTTTGACAATTTTCAATTAGTAGTCTAAAATTCCAATAAACTCAGAAATCAGAAAAAAATCATGTAAATTTAGAAATTAGTAGTACATAAATCTAGAAAAATTTTGAATTGTTAGAACTTCGAAAAAGCTGAATTTAAAGAAAAGAATTATCTTGGAACATGTTCTGTGACTTTTGGTCTTTTTAGTTATCTTTCTGTTTTTGGATATAATTTTCTCGAACTTTACAACTTATTTGATTTATATGGTTAATCAAACTTTAAGGGCTTTGAATTTCTATTTGAGTACAAATTTTTGGTAATTTTCTAATTTTTAAGCTTTTTAGCTTTTTAAGTTAGTATCATTAAAATTTTAGAGGTCAAGATTTTACAAAATCCTAGAAAATTTAGTTTCTCGGTTTTTGTTTTTTTTTTTTTGTTATGTTTCCATTTCTGGCATCTTGAAAAATCTCTTGTAATTATCGAACACTAGCCAATTTTTCCAAACTTTTATACAACTTTGGGAAAATTCTTATAATATTTATGAAATCATGATAACATCGACGGGTCTTTGAAGGTTACAAGTATCATTAGTAGATGCTCTGTCAACTGGGATATCTAAAAAATTCAAAAATTCACAAATTTTTAGGGTCACTGTTTCCTATTTTTAAAGCCTTCAAAAAATTTCTTTTTATTAACTAAGTCTATTAGAGTTTTAGACTGCTGAATTTTAAAAATTCATCTACAATTTCACAACCCAAATTTTCCTTTATTCATTTTTTTACAAATATGGAAAATTAGCAAAAAATCAACAATATCAAACACAATTTAATTATTGAAACAACGATACAATTTTTTATTAGTTTTCAAACCATTTAGAGCCCATCGAGGAATTTTGTAATTTCCAATTCTAGGTAGAATTTGGTACAATGCAAAAATGGGCAAAGAATCTACATTTGAAATTTCAAAAATCCTACAATATTTTTCAAATTCTACTGTTCTAAGACTTTTCTCTTTTTGAAACCAAAAATGGAATATTGGAATAGTTTGTTTACCAAAATCTTTTAGTAGATTCTTTAGATTTTTTCGATTTGCTTTGGATTTTTTAAACAGCAAAATTTTACAACAAAATTTCAACATTAAAAAAATTTAAGTGAGGAAACGGTCCATAAATGAATTTTTAATACTCGGAGACTTCACTTTTAAAATAAAAAAAAAGAGTTTTCGAAAGTACCTTCCACGATTTCAATAGTTTATAAGAAATATGAAGAAAAAAAGAAACAAACTGAAGAAATCCAAAATTTAAATTGTTAAAAAAAATTGAAAAAAAAATTCCTCGTGCATTTTCAGAATTAAATAATTAAAACTAAATATTTAAATTAATAAACTCTAGAATCTGAAATTATCTTTGCATACACAAACTGTTCATATACCGAGTGACACTTCGGTACCATTTCTAAACGGAACATCTTATGTTTTAAGGCCCCTAAATTTTTGGTAAGTGAATAGATCGACAAATTATAAATAATTTGCAACTTATGGAGTAAAATTAATGTAAATATTAATTTTTACCATAACCATTTGGACGTATTACCACCCATCGATAAAATCGACGTATATGATACAGAGTGTTCCAATATGTAATACCTTAATGTTTTCTATATAATAAAGTCGTTAATTAAAAAACGAAGTTTTCAAGAATTTTTAAGTGTTTTCAAAAAAAAAAAAAATGTCACCGTCACCTACAGAATGAACGAATGGGTACGAATAAATTTTGAAAAATTTTATAAAAAAAAACACGATAATTCTGTCAAAATTTTAGTTCAAGCAGGCCCCTGAAAAAAACAAAGCAACGTTTAATATGACGTCCAACCAAAATAAGAAACAAAATAAAATAAAAATTTGTTTAAATTTAAAATAATTTAAATAATGCTAAAAAACACTTGCGCATTATTTTTCATTTGTGCTTTAGATATGTACATTAGTATTTATTTTTGTTATCGGCACTAAAACCTCAAATACTTGTTTTTTAAAACATAATTTAGATTATGTATTATGTATTAAGGTACCAATGAGACAATAAAGTTGACACACACAATGTAGAAATATTTAAGTAGTTCATGATAAATGGTTATTTCAAGTTCAATTCAAAGATACCATTTTCTATTTATTTGACATAGAAAGCATTTATCACATTGAAGCCACTGAAAGTAATAACATTTTTTTTAACTTGACAAGTAGCTTGAAGAAAAAACCGAAAAAATATTAGAAATATTGCGTGAGAATGGCTTGAATTGAGTAAAGCTTAAGCCTCTAAGGAAAGTCTATATCCAAAACGTCTACGTCTGTGGTACAAAACGTGATTTGGCGCCTCAAGATAAAAAAATCACCAGCGCAAGATAAGATGTCCTCCAAAGTAAACACAATAAAATTTAACCTCTGCCCTAAAATACAAAGAATACAAAGAATCCAAAGAATCCAAAGAATCAATCTAAAGAATTCAAAGAATCTTAAGAATCCAAAAAATCCAAAGAATCCAAAGAATCTAAAGAATCCAAAGAATCCAAAGTATCCAAAGAATCCAAAAAATCCAAAGAATCCAAAGGGTCCAAAGTATCAATACAATGAATCCAAAGAATCTAAAAAATCCAAAAAATCCAAAAATTCGAAGAATACAAGGAATCCAAAGAATCCAAAGAATCAATCTAAGGAATTCAAAGAATCTTAAGAATCCAAAAAATCCAAAGGATCCAAAGAATACGAAGAGTCAAAAGAATCCAAATAATCCAAGGGATCTAAAGGATCAATACAAAGAATCCAAAGAATCAATCTAAAGAATCCAAAGAATCTAAAGAATCCAAAAAATCCAAAAATTCGAAGAATACAAGGAATCCAAATAATCCAAAGGATCCAAGGAATCCAAAGAATCCAAAGAATCCAAAGAATCCAAAAAATCCAAAGAATCCAAAGAATCTAAAGAATCCTAAGAATCCAAAGTATCCAAAGAATCCAAAAAATCCAAAGAATCCAAAGGATCCAAAGTATCAATACAAAGAATCCAAAGAATCTAAAAAAACCAAAAAATCCAAAAATTCGAAGAATACAAGGAATCCAAATAATCCAAAGGATCCAAGGAATCCAAAGAATCCAAAGAATCAATCTAAAGAATTCAAAGAATCTTAAGAATCCAAAAAAATCCAAAGGATCCAAAGAAGACGAAGAGTCAAAAGAATCCAAATAATCCAAGGGATCTAAAGGATCAATACAAAGAATCCAAAGAATCAATCTAAAGAATCCAAAGAATCTAAAGAATCCAAAAAATCCAAAAATTCGAAGAATACAAGGAATCCAAATAATCCAAAGGATCCAAGGAATCCAAAGAATCCAAAGAATCAATCTAAAGAATTCAAAGAATCTTAAGATTCCAAAAAATCCAAAGGATCCAAAGAATACGAAGAGTCAAAAGAATCCAAATAATCCAAGGGATCTAAAGGATCAATCCAAAGAATCAATCTAAAGAATCCAAAGAATCTAAAGAATCCAAAAAATCCAAAAATTCGAAGAATACAAGGAATCCAAATAATCCAAAGGATCCAAGGAATCCAAAGAATCCAAAGAATCCAAAAAATCCAAAGAATCCAAAGAATCTAAAGAATCCAAAGAATCCAAAGTATCCAAAGAATCCAAAAAATCCAAAGAATCCAAAGGGTCCAAAGTATCAATACAAAGAATCCAAAGAATCTAAAAAATCCAAAAAATCCAAAAATTCGAAGAATACAAGGAATCCAAATAATCCAAAGGATCCAAAGAAGACGAAGAGTCAAAAGAATCCAAATAATCCAAGGGATCTAAAGGATCAATCCAAAGAATCAATCTAAAGAATCCAAAGAATCTAAAGAATCCAAAAAATCCAAAAATTCGAAGAATACAAGGAATCCAAAGAATCCAAAGAATCCAAAGAATCCAAAAAATCCAAAGAATCCAAAGAATCTAAAGAATCCTAAGAATCCAAAGTATCCAAAGAATCCAAAAAATCCAAAGAATCCAAAGGGTCCAAAGTATCAATACAAAGAATCCAAAGAATCTAAAAAATCCAAAAAATCCAAAAATTCTAAGAATACAAGGAATCCAAATAATCCAAAGGATCCAAGGAATCCAAAGAATCCAAAGAATCAATCTAAAGAATTCAAAGAATCTTAAGAATCCAAAAAATCCAAAGAATCCAAAGAATCTAAAGAATCCAAAGAATCCAAAGTATCCAAAGAATCCAAAAAATCCAAAGAATCCAAAGGGTCCAAAGTATCAATACAATGAATCCAAAGAATCTAAAAAATCCAAAAAATCCAAAAATTCGAAGAATACAAGGAATCCAAAGAATCCAAAGAATCAATCTAAGGAATTCAAAGAATCTTAAGAATCCAAAAAATCCAAAGGATCCAAAGAATACGAAGAGTCAAAAGAATCCAAATAATCCAAGGGATCTAAAGGATCAATACAAAGAATTCAAAGAATCAATCTAAAGAATCCAAAGAATCTAAAGAATCCAAAAAATCCAAAAATTCGAAGAATACAAGGAATCCAAATAATCCAAAGGATCCAAGGAATCCAAAGAATCCAAAGAATCCAAAGAATCCAAAAAATCCAAAGAATCCAAAGAATCTAAAGAATCCTAAGAATCCAAAGTATCCAAAGAATCCAAAAAATCCAAAGAATCCAAAGGATCCAAAGTATCAATACAAAGAATCCAAAGAATCTAAAAAAACCAAAAAATCCAAAAATTCGAAGAATACAAGGAATCCAAATAATCCAAAGGATCCAAGGAATCCAAAGAATCCAAAGAATCAATCTAAAGAATTCAAAGAATCTTAAGAATCCAAAAAATCCAAAGGATCCAAAGAAGACGAAGAGTCAAAAGAATCCAAATAATCCAAGGGATCTAAAGGATCAATACAAAGAATCCAAAGAATCAATCTAAAGAATCCAAAGAATCTAAAGAATCCAAAAAATCCAAAAATTCGAAGAATACAAGGAATCCAAATAATCCAAAGGATCCAAGGAATCCAAAGAATCCAAAGAATCAATCTAAAGAATTCAAAGAATCTTAAGATTCCAAAAAATCCAAAGGATCCAAAGAATACGAAGAGTCAAAAGAATCCAAATAATCCAAGGGATCTAAAGGATCAATCCAAAGAATCAATCTAAAGAATCCAAAGAATCTAAAGAATCCAAAAAATCCAAAAATTCGAAGAATACAAGGAATCCAAATAATCCAAAGGATCCAAGGAATCCAAAGAATCCAAAGAATCCAAAAAATCCAAAGAATCCAAAGAATCTAAAGAATCCAAAGAATCCAAAGTATCCAAAGAATCCAAAAAATCCAAAGAATCCAAAGGGTCCAAAGTATCAATACAAAGAATCCAAAGAATCTAAAAAATCCAAAAAATCCAAAAATTCGAAGAATACAAGGAATCCAAATAATCCAAAGGATCCAAAGAAGACGAAGAGTCAAAAGAATCCAAATAATCCAAGGGATCTAAAGGATCAATCCAAAGAATCAATCTAAAGAATCTAAAGAATCCAAAAAATCCAAAAATTCGAAGAATACAAGGAATCCAAAGAATCCAAAGAATCCAAAGAATCCAAAAAATCCAAAGAATCCAAAGAATCTAAAGAATCCTAAGAATCCAAAGTATCCAAAGAATCCAAAAAATCCAAAGAATCCAAAGGGTCCAAAGTATCAATACAAAGAATCCAAAGAATCTAAAAAATCCAAAAAATCCAAAAATTCTAAGAATACAAGGAATCCAAATAATCCAAAGGATCCAAGGAATCCAAAGAATCCAAAGAATCAATCTAAAGAATTCAAAGAATCTTAAGAATCCAAAAAATCCAAAGGATCCAAAGAATACGAAGAGTCAAAAGAATCCAAATAATCCAAGGGATCTAAAGGATCAATACAAAGAATCGAAAGAATCAATCTAAAAAATTCAAAGAATCTAAAAACTAGAAAAACTAATCGATTTAAATAAACAAACCATTCAAAAATTCAAAAATACATATAATAAAAGTTTGCAAAAAATTTAGGATTCTTAGAATTTTATATGCGGTTTTATCTCGCCAATTTCTCCATTCCATGAAATTCTAAGTAATTTTAGAAAAAATCTTTAAAGGGCTCTGAAAGTTCTAAATATAAAAGTAAGAAATAGTTTTTAAAAATCCTAGAATCTAAATAAATTTATTACATATAATTTAGATTATGTATTATGTATTAAGGTACCAATGAGACAATAAAGTTGACACAAACAATGTAGAAATATTTAAGTAGTTCATGATAAATGAATTCAAAAAAACCGAAAAAATGTTAGAAATATTGCGTGAGAATGGCTTGAATTGAGTTAAGCTTAAGCCTTTAAGGAAAGTCTATATCCAAAACGTCTACGTCTGTGGTCCAAAACATGTTTTGGCGCCTCAAGATAAAAAAATCACCAGCGCAAGATAAGATGTCCTCCTGATTTAAATGATAATTTAGTAGCGTACTCAAAGTAAACACAATAAAATTTAACCTCTGCTATAAAATACAAAGTACGAGATATGAGATTTAGTAGTCATAAAGTAGCCACGAAAATTCTCGTTTCCGGGCACTTTACTTGTCTTTTTTCCCGCGTGCTATTATTTATATTTGCTACTTGCCTCGACTATCATATCCACCTTCAATTTGATACGCTGAGCTTGCGACTCCGAATTTGAAATCGTCCGGAAATTTTCGGTTCGTGCTACAAATCATTGCATAATATCAAATAATAGTTTAAGCGGTTACTCACCATAAAGTCGGCTGATAAATCGATAACAGTGTGATAAAAATTCTGATATTCTTCATCGTTGGTTACAATTTTTATTGTAAAATGTGGAAGTCATGCGAGGAGCTTACGTTTGCAATGACAAGCAAAGTTGTGTATTATTAAATCTGATGATCAAAACTGACGAAGTACAATTAAAGTGTTTACATTTATGTTTGAAGCTAGAAGGTCAGAGGATCGTCGGTAAAGTTCGTGTTGTATCGGGATAGATAATTTTAGTGTGTTTTTTTTCTCCTCAGTTTATCACTTTCACTTTCACCTACGACTTTTTATTTTTGGTTATATCAAATTTTCATGGGATTCTTTGACTTTTTCTTTCTTGTATTTCTGTGCTTTCCTGCGTGCATACGTTCATGGCCGGATGCCAGAGACTAGTTGAATTGGTTGCATAGATACTTATTTTATTCAATGACAACTTTTATCAACGTTTCTCAGCAGAATGACACATTTTTCCTGCCTCAAACTGTTCATTTCAAAAATTTACGCTCCTACAAAATAAAAAGTTTTGTAGGACAGTGAAATCCTCATCGTTACCGTAACTTTTGTCTATGAGTTTATTATGCCTGCATTAAAAATTAGAACAGCCAATAACACAAATTCCTGGAAATCCTCATCGTTACCGTAACTTTTGTCCATGAGTTTATTATGGCCACATTAAAAATTAGAGCACGCCCGCTCTTCACATTTTTACCCTTATACTAACAAATCTTTAACGAAGCTAATCAAATCATTTCTTGTATTTTTATCTTTTGGGTTTTATTCACGGACTCATTTTATTAATTCTTTCATAAATTTCAGCCGACTTTTTTTCACAAAGTGGTCACAAAACTAAAAAAAAATCTCTTTAAAAAATAACACAGAGACTTTTCTTAGACAAATTCGAGTGAATAAGTTCTTCAGAAATATGAAATCGCTCCATTTCTTTGA
Source organism: Cynaeus angustus (assembly GCA_030157275.1). Lineage (NCBI taxonomy): Eukaryota > Metazoa > Arthropoda > Insecta > Coleoptera > Tenebrionidae > Cynaeus > Cynaeus angustus. The sequence goes on from CM058065.1 coordinate 15,066,466, forward strand.
ACATTGTTATCTTGATTTTTATAGCAGACCTGTTTCTTTGACGTTCTTAAAGTTTTCGTATTTTGTTAAACCAAGGTTGATTGCAACATTTATTTTGTAGATTTTGGATATAAAAAAAATGTTGATTTTTGTTATAAATTCGATATAACAATATAAAAAAATTATGCAACTGCATTTTTCTGTGCAACTAAAAATTGCAATTTGCAACTTTATGACTTATTTTTTTATTTATTTTGTTTTTACTAAATTCCGAGTGTTTCCAACGCGAGGTCTCAATAAATTTTGGGATCGTAAGATTTTAGGAAAACTATTATTTTTCCACATTCGGACATTTTTGCATATTTACGAGGGTTGCTAGAAAAGCAGTAGAATATATTTACTGACGACCGATCGGTAAAAATTTTTGTTTGTCAAGGGCGGTAAATGCAAGGCTAAGTTGATCAAAAAAATTTTGTTTATTTGCGTTAATGTTAAAAATACAATTATAATAAATAATAAGAACGTTACTTGTATTATAATTACTATTACTTAAACAATAAGCACTAGAAGTAGAAGGTTCCGTGGCGAGTGAAGAAATATTTGTTGAGGTATCAGTAGAATTTGATGTGCTTTGGGGAGCTTCTCTAATGTTCTTATAGCTCTCGTCGTGCAAATTTTTTTCAGCAAATTCTATTTCGTTTTGTAGAGAATCCTCAACATATGGTTCTGCAACCTTCGTCGATTGCCATCCACCGTGACGTTTAAATCCTAAAACCTCTGTGCCTTTATTAGCTAGTAGTGTTGCCGAGCTTCGTCGAAATGCATGACCAGTGCAAAATGACGAATCTTTGAGATTTAAATATTTTGCAACTTTTGATGGCCAAATACCAATGGTATTTCTTCCAACAACTTATTGTAGCACTTTCCGTTGGAGAATTTCATGAAGAATCTGTCACGAGCAGCATTCTTTGGTCGAAGACGAGCATATTTACGATAAATCTCAAAATGGTCGATTATTTCATCTTTACTGTTAATAACAGTAAAACATCTTGTAGTATTTGTCGTAGTGAAAAGTATTTTAACTATAATTAACAATCCTTGATCTTCGATATCCGAAACTCTTATGTTGTGAAGCTCTCCTCGTCTGCAAGCACCCGCAATACCAAAAATCATGGCGTCCTAATAAAACAATTTATTTAATAATAGGTATTTAATAATGAAATGACAGCTGACCTTTTGAATCAAATTTTCGTGATCTGGTGCTTCAGTCAAAAATTCTAAAAGATCTTCTTTAGTAAAAATTTTTGATTTCTTTGATTTCCACCCAGATGTCTTTCTCTAGGAAAAGGCAATTAATGTCGCATACTTCGAGATATCGATAGAATTTTTGAGCAAAATCGTACATTTCAGCATCGAATATTCTGACCATTAACTGCCTGGAGATTTTATCTTTCTGTTGCGATACACGAAATAGGTCAGCAGCACTTTTTCATTAAAATCATTTAACTTCTTTTTGTCGCACTGCTTGAAGTTATCGTAAGTATTTTGATAACGATCTTTTGACTTTTCTGGAATCACCGCACTGGAACCAATCTTCCATGCAGCTTCTAATTCAATGTTTTCGTTGTTTTCACTTTCATTTTCACCCATTATTAATCCACGGGATAATATAATTACTTTTCTTGAAGCAAACGACGACAAAACCAGCAAAAAATTAACATGGCGGAGCTTGTTTGAAAACAAAATTGTATATCCATAACAACGAATGTATCAAAGGCAACTTTTGAAAACTGCAGTGCAGTTACCTAAATTTCACTAATTTTATTATTTAAAACAGTGCAAATTAATGTCCTCGTGTAAAGAACGTCATAAGCATCACGAGCGTTAGTTGCGTCCGATTTCGGGCAAAATTTCGCTCTTAATACTTAAATAACTATTGTTTAATTTTTTGTTTTCAATTTGTACAATTTTTTAAGTTGAACAAATTCTCCCAGTTCTTGCTTAAAATTCTAAAAAACGGACTTTTTTAAAACACAAAATATAAGAGAAACTCTAACATTTTTTCATGAATTCTTGAAAACGAGTGCAGCTTTTTAGATTTTTGTTGTGCTTTATTCTAATTTACATTTACGGTATGTTGTGATTTTCACGGACTTTTCGAACACTTTTCGAATTTTTAAAATTACGGACCATTTAGTAGCACGTAACATTCTAGTCTAGAGAATTTCTACAATCTCACCGACAAAAATTTTCAAAATATTAGACCCAGTTTGATTAGTATTTCTAAAATGGAATGAAAATGTTAGAAACATATGTTATTTCGCTATATTTTTCCAATTGCGTTTAGAAGCTTTTCTGTGTGGTTTGTTGTTTGATAACATTACATTGAATAGGTATTCAATTAAAACTGTTGCCTATTAAATTATGCCAATAACATTTGCTTCGATAATTATATGAGAAAATTACAGTTAAGTGTTTTTTTCATCTAAAGTACCCGAAATATATTCAAAATTTCGCAGTTTATTAGGGTCAAAAGTTCAAATTTCGAATTTGAAGAATAAATACAAAAAAACCGGTAAATTAGAAATTAAAAAAAAATCTTGAGTATCAGTGCTTCTAAATTATTGTAGACATTTGGAATTGTACATTCTTACTACATTTTTTCTAACTACTGCTTTTATTTAAGAGAATAAATTTTAGTTTGGAGAGCTCTAACTATTTTTTTATTGTTCACATTTGGTAAAATCTACACCTCAAATTTGCTAAAATCCCTCGGTTCCCACACATTTGCCCATAATCGGTAAATCGCACCTACCGCGCTTAATACTTAAATAACTATTATCTAAAACTATTTAATACTATTTAATACTAATCTAAACTGAATTATAAATCTAAAATTATTAGAAAAAAAAATTGGTTTTGCATTAACTAGAATTCCAGACAAATAAATTAATTTATTTATTTGTCTGGAAATTAAGTATTTTATGTAAAAAAAACTTTTTTAAGGTTTTTATATCGTAAATCTTTTGATCTTAGAATTTTTCAAATCAAGTTTTTGACACTATTACCTCAATTTTTTTCCGTTCGTAAATGGATTTTTCTTAGTTATCTTTGAAATATTTTGATTACCGGTTTTTTACAATTTTCGATATTTTCTACATTTTATATGCATTTTCATTGCTTTTCTAAGTGCTAAATAAATATTAAATTTTTTTGAAATCTTGGATCTATTTCGATGAATTAGATATTTTTTTATTATTTTTACGTTTTTTAAATTTTTAACTAATTATTTGTGATCTTTTTTTAAAGCTTTTGGATTATTTTTAAAAAATTTCTACTTGTTACAATTTTTTTAATTTACTTCGTATTTTTAAAATGTTTCTAATTTTACAGAATATTTACTAGAAGCTTATGGATTTGTTTTTTTGCATTTCTTTAGAAGCTTTGAGATTTTTGTTAATATAAATTGTATTTTTAAAATTAGATTTACTTATTAAATTCTTCTGGCTTGTATAGCTAGCTTTAGTTCGTTAGATTCTTTTTGGAGATCTTTATTTGTTCCATTTTTGTAAATTTTATCGATATTTTATTACTTTACACTCTTTACTATAAACTTACAATTTGACAATCTAGATGCTTTTGCATTTCTGTGATTTTTGGTTTATCTTTTTTTTTACTATTTGAATTATTGATTTTTACTCAATTTGCAAAATTTTTCAGACGCTCTTTATCTTCATTTAATTTTTTTGCACTACATATATTTTGTATTTTCAGTTAATTAATTTATTGTGCGAATTTCATACTCATTTTTTTTATGTATTTTGTTTACTTACGTTTTTCCGTTTTTTTTTTTTTATCTAGATCTTGTTTGCGTTTCTATATTTTTCCATTTCTTATTTTTTTATTTTTTTACATTTTCTAGTATTTCTAGATATTCATTATCTTTCAGATTTGAATTTAATTTAACTTCTTCACTTTTTTGATTTAAAGATAGCTTTTTCTACTCGCTATTTTCTCAATTTATACAAATTCTTGCATCTTCGGATTCTTTAGATGGTTTAGAATTTTTATATTTGCCGTTTCTTCAGTTAAATTCTTTAGATATTTTTTTTTAAATTAATTGATTTTCAACAACTTCTAATACGTTATATTTTAAGAATGATAGATTCTGTAAATTGATTGAAATTTTTGTATGTCATTTGGATTTTTTATTTTTCTCAAAATTCTTAGGTTTTATCTTTTTATCAAAATCTTGCTGTTACAATATTTTGATTCTTTGACACTCCGCCGATCTTAGAGATTTTGTCTAGATGTGTTGTAATGTCCTTGAACTGTTTAATTTTTTTGTGTCCTCAATTTTGCAATTTTGTTTAGATTTTTTAAATTGTTTATTCTTTAGATTCTTTAGATTCTTTAGATTCTTTAGATTCTTTAGATTCTTTAGATTCTTTAGATTCTTTAGATTCTTTAGATTCTTTAGATTCTTTAGATTCTTTAGATTCTTTAGATTCTTTAGATTCTTTAGATTCTTTAGATTCTTTAGATTCTTTAGATTCTTTAGATTCTTTAGATTCTTTAGATTCTTTAGATTCTTTAGATTCTTTAGATTCTTTAGATTCTTTAGATTCTTTAGATTCTTTAGATTCTTTAGATTCTTTAGATTCTTTAGATTCTTTAGATTCTTTAGATTCTTTAGATTCTCTAGATTCTCTAGATTCTCTAGATTCTCTAGATTCTCTAGATTCTCTAGATTCTCTAGATTTTCTAGATTCTTTAGATTCTGTAGATTCTGTAGATTCTCTAGATTCTCTAGATTCTCTAGATTCTCTAGATTCTCTAGATTCTCTAGATTCTTTAGATTCTCTAGATTCTCTAGATTCTCTAGATTCTCTAGATTCTCTAGATTCTTTGGATTCTTTGCACCATTTACAAATTTTGGGAAATTTTCAATTCGATTTATTGAATTGAAGAGATTGAGATTCCTAAATCATAAATATTTATTGTTTTAAAACTAAAACTGTAGATTTTAAGATTTTTTAAATGACTGATTCGAATTTCTAAGATTCAAGATTCTCCTCTTTATTTTTAAGATTAAGATCTAAGATTCTAGATCTTACAGTTGTTGATATTTTAAATTTTTAGATGCTCTTGCTTCAAAGTCAAAACTTTTTCCGAATTCCAAATTCTTAGACCGAGATTTACGAAATAGTTTAAAGATGTGTTCTAAAAAATAAAGAAACTAGAATTTACATAAATCGGCACAATTTTCTAATATAAAAACGAACCAGAAACATTGTCTTCTACTTTTTGTTTGAGTTTTTGAGCGCTAAATCCTAGAATTGTTAAAAAAAATCTTTAAATTTAAGTTATTAGATCTTCTAATATTTATATCTATCTATCTAACCTAATATCTATTAACTAATATCTAATATCTAATATATAATGTCAAATACATAATATTTAATATCTAATTACTTAAATTACTATAATTTAATAAATTTTGTTAAAATTTTTGAAGTGCTTTGATTTTGCGCGTTTGACATATTGTGTGCATTTTTCAGTACATGCTCTTGAAAAAATTTAAAAAGTAAAAAGTACTAGGCCTAAAAATTCCAAAGAATATAACATTTTCTTTTAAAAGATCCTAAGGTTCCTTTTGTTTCTGTATAAATGTATATTATATAAACATTTGTAGAATTTTTTTGTGATTTTGGCTAAAAATAAAAAGTGGTGGAAATTTCAAAACAGACGAAATTTCGTTGAACTTTAATTGTAGAAAATTCCCTGTTAAGACAAATTTGCGAGTTTAAAATATTCGAAAAAAATACCACGATTCTTAAATTGTTGAAATTTTTAAGATATAGTTTTCAAAATATATTTGTCATTGAAATCATCTTATACATTTTTCAATTTTTAATTTTAATTTCTTTAAAGATCTTGAAATCTACTGTCTATTTATTACAGATTATTTGTTATTATTATTATTATCATTATTATTTTCATCATCATCATCATCATCATCATCATCATCATCAAATCTTGGTGTTTCGAAAAACAAACAAAATATTATTATATAAAAAACCCATTCACCAAAAAGTCAGTTTATTAGCTGACGTGCGTTTCGGTAGCAGAGCTATCATCATCAGAGCGATGATTGAAACTCAGTTTTAACTGTGTGTAGGGTTTATATATAATAATATTTTGTTTATTATTATTATTAATCCACACATAGATAAGATTTCAAGATTACTGAATTTTTTGGAATGTAGAGGCTCGAAAATTTTTTGATGTTTTAATTATCTCCTACATTCTTCAATTTTTTTAGAAATGCTCCTCCACCGCTTTCGACTTAGTGTCACCGCAAACTAAGCAATTTCCGAGTACTCGTGGAAACGTCAATTTGCTTGAAATCCCGAGGAGCTAATTTAAATCTAAATATTCATTATAAAAATGAATTGTACGAAGGTTTATGAAGCCATTTCCCCCGTTCCTCTCGCATAACTTACACGACATCGGCTCGCCAATAATCCCACAAATCTGTTTCAGGGTCCAGGGTAAACCAGAATAGACTGTTAGAATTCCGCGTGAGTCCGGAATCCGGACAAGCAGGTCAGGAATTCCGAGTCAGGACAGCCACGTTATGGCTGAAAGCTGACATTCGACGTCGTCGACCAATGCAGTGCAGATCCACCGAAATTTACGTCTTCAAAATCATATCTCGTCTACCAGAAACAATTACGCTCACATCACAGGTAAAGTACATCCAAAACTTACTTTTTACTTATTTTTTTACTGCGAGCCGTCACTGTAATGATGCGTCCATCATCCTCGTATTTTTTACTCTTTTAACTAGTTCCTCCTTTCACCCTGACCTGGACCGAATAAAGAGAGAATTTGAAGCGAATCCAAGAGTAAATAGATTTTTTGATGAGTACACAGGATAAGTATGATGTAGTCTGGCAAAGTTGTATCCTTCATGTCAAGTTATTATTAAGGTCACCGAGTGGTTTTCATTATTTCCATGTCTGGCAGCTTAGAAATACATCGAAAGTTTAAAGTCTAGGAGAATATCCATTTGCTTGGATGCCGGACTGACAGATGATGGCTGAAAAAATATTGACTCAACAAATTGGGGAGTAAATTTAGGGTGGGACAAAAACGGGTTCGCGACTTTCTTTAAGAAGTGAGCGAAAGTGAAAACAATGGGGATTAAGTTGAGTTGTTCACAAAGAAATTAAACTGCGTTTCAAATTTCAGCTTCAAAAGATTGGAGGGAAAATTTTCTGCGGTGGATCTATGCTAGCCGCCAAAAAATTACAGTTTACACACAGCAAATTTTATTTTCTCGAATTAAATTATGTCACGATAGGTAAAAAAATATATTTTTTTGGATACTTAATTTTTTTTCCTTAAAATTCTTTAGATTTTTTTTTAACACTGCATCGTTCAGAAATTGTAAACTTTTAAATTTTTGTAAGCTTGCAAATTTACAATTTTCTCTCTATCTACTTTTCTTGAAATCTCTGATCATTTGAGCACTTTTAGTAAATTTTTTATTGAATTTTTCAGATTTTTTTAAAACTACATTTTTTGAATTTTCTAAAATTTTTAGAGTTTAGAGTTTTAAATTTCGTTCAAAAGCTTAATTTTATTCGATCGATTTCTATAAAATATTTAAGTTTATTACATCTTATAGATTTGTTTTCTTTACAATTTTTTGATACCTCAAATATCTATTTTTTATATTTATGATTTTTTTTCATCCTTATATTTCTTTGGAATTCTCTACCAATGTAGATTTTCTTTCTAAAACAATATTTTTTGGTTCCTGCTGGTTACTACAATTCTACAATTTATTTTTAATTATGTAGTTTTAATTTTTTAGGTTTTTCTTTGTTTGCATGTTTAGATTTTCCATTTCTGTGCATTTTTCTAAATTTTGATTTTCTTAAATTTCTAATAGACCTTTTTATATCTTTACATGCCGTTTTTTGTGTTCTCACATTTCTCTAATCTTTCTATTTTAGATTTTTCATATTATTTTTTAAAAAACAAGTAATAGTTATTTTTGTAATGAGGAGTTTAAGACGATGTTTTTCTGAAGAGACCTAGAAATCCATCCTAACAATAAACTGCTATGTTTCGATTTTTCAAATATTTTCTCGAATTAAGTTTTAATAAAATGTGCCACGATAGGTACAAAAAAAATCTTTAATACTTTGTTGGATACTATGATTTTTTTTCGTATCTGTTAAGTTCTGGGTGTTTCTAACTTTCGGACGCTTAAAAGTCTCTAGATTTTTTTAACACTGCATAGTTCAGAAATCGTCGGATCTTTCAAATCAACTTTTAAATTTTTGTAAGCTTGCAAAATTACAATTCTCTTTCTATGTACTTTTCTCGAAATCTCTGATCATTTGAAAAAATTTAGTAATTTTTTTTTAATTTTTCAGTTTTTAAAATACCAAAATTTTTTGTATTTTGCTAAAATTTTTAGATATTTTAGAGTTTTAAACTTTGTTCAAAAGCTTAATTTTATTCGATCAACTTTTATAAAATATTTGAGTTTACTACATCTTACAGATTTGCTTTCTTTACCATTTTTTAATGCTCTAAATGTCTATTTTTTATAGTTATGATTTTTCTACATTCTTATATTTCTTTGGAATTCTTTATCTATGTAGATTTTCTTTCTAAAATAACATTTTTTGGTTCCTGTTGGTTCTTACAATTCCCTCCATCTTTAGATTTTCCATTTCTGTGTATTTTTCTAAACTTTGAATTTCTTAAATTTCTAGTTTATTTTTTTTGATCTTTACATGCCGTTTTTGTATTCTCACATTTCTCTAATCCTTCTATTTTAGATTTTTCAAATATTTTTTTAAAAAACAAGTAATAGTTATTTTTGTAATGAGGAGTTTAAGACGATGTTTTTTTGAAGAGACCTAGAAATCCATCCTAACAACAACTTGTTTTGTTTCGATTCTTCAAATACTTTCTCGAATTAAGTTTTAATAAAATATACCACAATAGGTACAAACAAAATTAAATTTTCCTAAATATTTTTTTGGATACTTAATTTTTTTTCTTAAAATTCTTTACATTTTTTTTAACACTGCATCGTTCAGATTGTCGGATCTTTCAAATCAACTTTTAAATTTTTGTAAGCTTGCAAATTAACAATTTTCTCTCTATCTACTTTTCTTGAAATCTCTGATCATTTGAGCACTTTTAGTAAAGTTTTATTGAATTTTTCAGATTTTTTTAAAACTACATTTTTTGAATTTTCTAAAATTTTTAGAGTTTAGAGTTTTAAATTTCGTTCAAAAGCTTAATTTTATTCGATCGATTTCTATAAAATATTTAAGTTTATTACATCTTATAGATTTGTTTTCTTTACAATTTTTTGATACCTTAAATGTCTATTTTTTATATTTATGATTTTTTTTATTCTTATATTTTTTGGAATTCTTTACCTATGTAGATTTTCTTTCTAAAATAACATTTTTTGGTCCCTGTTGGTTTCTCCAATTCCACAATTTATTTTTAATTATGTAGTTTTAATTTTTTAGGTTTTTCTTTGTTTGCATCTTTAGATTTTCCATTTCTGTGCATTCTTCTAAATTTTGATTTTCTTAAATTTCTAATAGACCTTTTTCTATCTTTACATGCCGTTTTTTGTATTCTCACATTTCTATTTTAGATTTTTCAAATTATTTTTAAAAAAACAAGTAATAGTTATTTTTGTAATGAGGAGTTTAAGACGATGTTTTTTTTGAAGAGACCTAGAAATCCATCCTAACAATAAATTGTTTTCTTTCGATTCTTCAAATACTTTCTCGAAGTTTTAAGTTTTAATAAAATATGCCACGATAGGTACAAAAAAAATAAATTTTCCTTAATACTTTTTTGGATACTTTGAATTTTTTTCCATATCCGTCAACTTTTGGGTGTTTTAACCTTTGGGCGCTCAAAATTCTTTAGATTTTTTTAACACTGCATATCTCAGAAATTGTCGGAACTTTCAAATCAACTTTTAAATTTTTGTAAGCTTGCAAATTTACAATTTTCTTTCTATGTACTTTTCTTGAAATCTCTGATCATTTGAAAACATTTAGTAATTTTTTTTGAATTTTTCAGTTTTCAAAATACCAAATTTTTTTGCATTTTGCTAAAATTTTTAGATATTTTAGTTTTAAACTTTGTTCAAAAGCTTAATTTTATTCGATCAACTTTTATAAAATATTTAAGTTTACTACATCTTACAGATTTGTTTTTTTTACCATTTTTTAATGCCAAATGTCTATTTTTTATATTTATGATTTTTTTACATTCTTATATTTCTTTGGAATTCTTTATCTATGCAGATTTTCGTTCTAGAATAAAATTTTTTGGTTGCTGTTGCTTCTTACAATTCCCTCCATCTTTAGATTTTCCATTTCTGTGTATTTTTCTAAACTTTGAATCTCTTAAATTTCTAGTTTATTTTTTTTGATCTTTACATGCCATTTTTGTATTCTCATATTTCTCTAATCTTCCTATTTTAGATTTTTCAAATTATTTTTTAGAAAATAAGTAATAATTATTTTTGTAATGAGGGGTTTAAGACCATGTTTTTTTGAAGAGTCCTAGAAATCGATCTAAACAATAAATTGCTTTGTTTTTAATATTTTCTCAAATTAAATTTTAATAAAACATGCCACAATAGGTACAAAAAAAAATCCTTAATACTCTTTTGGATACCATGATTTTTTTTTTTCGTATCTGTTAAGTTCTGGGTGTTTCTAACTAAATTGTCGGATCTTTCAAATCAACTTTTAAATTCTTGTAAGCTTGCAAATTTACATTTTTTTGTATTTTTTTCTAGATTCTTTTTTCTCTCTATGTACTTTTTTGTAATCTCTGTGTTTTTTTCAAAACTTTCAATAGATTTTTTTGAATTCTCCAGATTTAAAAAAAAAAACGAATTTTCTATTTTTTTTTAAATCTTTAAGATATTGTAAATTTTTAAACTGTGTTCAAAACTTATTTTATTCGATCGTTTTCTATAAAATACTTAATGTTACAATTTTTTTTTACAATTTTTAATGTTTAAATGGCGATTTTTTCTATTTTTGATTTTTTCACATTCTTATATTTTTGGAATTCTTTACCTATGTAGATTCTCGTTTTAAAATAAAATTTTTGAGTTTCTGTTGATTTATACAATTCTACAATTTATTTTATGTTAAGCTTTAATTCTTGAGACTTTTCTTTGTTTGCATCTTTAGATTTTCCATTTTTGTATTTTTTTATAAACTTTGGTTTTTTTGAATCTCTTCTTTATCTTTACATGCTGTTTTTTGTTTTATTACATTTTTGTAATTTTTATATTTTACAGTTTTAAAATTATTTTTAAAAAAACAAGTATTAGTTATTTTTGTGAGGAAGAGTTTAAGACGTTTTTTTTTTTAAGAAATCGATCAAAACAATAATTGCTTTGTTTCGATTCTTCAAATTTTTCGATTTTGTAGCTTTTTGATTTTTTGAATTTTGGAATGCTTGTTTTTTCAATTTTTTTTTATTTTTTTAAAACTTTAGAATTTTTGTAGTCATCTGCTATTTAACCAAATTTGTTGCTTAATTTATAAATTAATGCCATTTCTTCTTTTCTAGATTTTTTGATTTTTTTTTCAATTCATTTTTGTTTAATTTTTTAGTGCGCTATGAAATTCTTTTGCAATTTTTCGTTTCTTTATGTTTTTAATTCTTTGGATTTTTCTAAATTCTTTAGATTATGTCACCATTAGAACTTTTTGATTTTCCACGCTTCCAAGATTTGAAAATTCTTAAAATTTTGAAAATTTAAAAATATATGCAAGATGTGTTAAAGGATAAAGGCAACAAGATGTTGACTCTCTTCTCTTTACAAAAACACTTACTAACTTACACACCAAAAAATTGTCAGAAACTTGCTGACGCGCGTTTCGGCAGCAAAGCCACCATCATCAGATCTGTAAGATTAAAACTCAGTCAGCAAGTTTTTGAAAATTTTTGGTGTGTGAGTTAGCAAGTGCTTCTGTAGACTGTTCTGAACACCAAGTAAGATTCATTGTTAATTTTCTTCTTTTGCAGGAATTTGATCGTGCGACGTCCGACACCATCTCTCTAACCCTCCAAGAGTCAAAAAGCGGCTGGCAGAAGCTAGACCTCACCGAGACAGTAAAGAAGTGGTTGTCCGAATCCCGCAAAGAGAAGCTTCAACTCTTCGTCGACTGCAGCTGCTGCAGCAACTGGCACGTCCACCTCTTCAACACCGAGATGGACAAGAAAAGCAACCCCAACCGCCCGTTCCTCGTCATCCACACCGACCCCAACACGGCCAAACGTGTGCGAAGAAGAGCTCTCGATTGCTCGGAGGACTCGGGCAACCAGTGCTGCAAACAGCGTTTCTACGTTAGTTTCAAACAACTCGGTTGGGACGACTGGGTCATCGCTCCACAGGGCTACCACGCAAACTACTGCCGCGGCGACTGCGGTTTGCACCGGACGCCCGACACCTACGTCACTTACCACACACACGTGATCGAAGAGGTTAGAAAGACTCACCATTTGAGCGGGATGCAGCCTTGTTGCGCGCCTCTCAAGTTTTCTAGTATGAGTTTAATCTATTACGGACCTGATCTGACTATTATCAAAAGGGACCTACCCAAAATGGTGGTCGACGAGTGCGGTTGTCCATAAACTTGTAGTTTAAACGTTAACACGGACTTGTGAAATGTTGTTCAGTTGTTTTTCTCGTGTTACCAATTTATAACATTCATACTTAATTCCAAATTTTCATTGTAAAGAACGAGCGTTCTAAGGTAGGTATGAAATTTCGGACTGAGATTGTGCCCAATATTTTATTAAACGAAAGACTTTCTTAACAAATATCGCATTGGAGGGGGGTGGAGGTGTGCGAGATTTACGAGAATGCTTTGCCGGGTTTGGTTCTTTTTTTTTTCACGACACCTTGGGAGGACCGGAGGAGATTGTAACTTTGTTAACTAGAAAAATTTATCAAACATACTATTTTTTCCAACCTATTCTTTCTTAAAATCAAACTAATTTTTCACTACTTCTTAAGATTTTTTTTCTTGTTCCTTTTTATCATGTTTTTTCACTTCCATTAAGCTATTCCGTCTTTGGAACAACTTGTCTGGTCGAAAATTATAGTTCTTCTAGATCTAGCTTCCAATTTCTTTATATCTGCTAGATATCATCAAGGCTTTTCAAGAGCTCAGTTCTATTCGTTCTTCGAACTCATCTTGCAATGATCTTCATTACGGTATAGTGATATTTGCTCTTTCATATGATCTTGAAAGGTTCAAAAGTATGCACTTCAGCGTAATTTTTTTACGAACTTTGTAGAAAATCTAGAACAACTTACTAGAAGAGCAATCGGTTTGAAACTTTCAGAAAAAAACATTTCTAAAGGTTCTAAAGTTGGTACGCTTTTATATCCATGACTTGATTCGAACATTTATTTTTTTGCATGTTACCTAAAATTTCAAAAATGATAGAAAAGCTCTAGAAAAATCCGCTTACAAGAACAACTCACAAAATAATTTTTTTGTAAAATTTTCTTCAGAGCACTTTTTGTAGAAAAATTCTTTCTGTTTTCCTTCTTTGCTCCCAAAAACTCTCAGAAGTTTAATTAAAAGGAAGAGCAAATTCTGTCACACTGCAACATTAGTTTTCATTTTGTTAGCTCACTTTTGAATTGTCTGTCTACAGTTGGTAGTAGTCAGCTCGAACGTTTTGTATTTTTGTGTAAGACATCTTCAGTAAAAATAAAAAAGGAGAGCTTCACAGTATCGTGCTCTCACTTTTGTCTCTTTGTACTTGAGACGAAGCATCTTATTACCTACAAAAAAAAAAAAAACTTAAGTCTTCAGCTGGCCTGTCTGCTTCTGATTTTTCTACAACAAAAATTAAAAGATCAAAATGAGAAAAAATTGATTGATACCTTCAATTCAGTTCAGCATAGTTGTTTCAATAAATTAGAACTGTATCTGGTTTTCGTAGAAGCTCTCTTTTAAAAGTTGTAGAAATTACACTAAAATGTGCTCAATTTCTATTATTTTCTCTAGTTCATTAACTGGAAATTTTGTGTAAATTGCACAAATTGCACACAAATTTCTACAGCCAACATTTGTGTTGTATTGCAACTTTTTAAAATTTCAACAAAAATTTTGGAAGGCTCTTTTTTAATTTTTTTTGATTGGGTAAATAATTTTTATTGTTGGATGGCTAAGATTTTTAGAATTACTTTAGATACTTTAGAATTTTAAAGGTTTGCTTTATGTCCTAGACGCTCTAAATTACTATTATTTTTTTAATTTTCTAAATTATGTTCAGAATCTTTAGTACTTCAATAGTACCAATCTTTTTGATCTTTTCCCTAACGATTTTTCTATTATATACATTTTTTTTGGAAACTCGCGATTTTTTTGCGCTTCTGGTAAACCCTAAATTCATCACATTTCACAGATTCTTTGTCATTTTAATTAAGAGATTTACTTTAAAAACATTTGCATCCATTGCAATCTTAAATTTTTTTTTTGATTTTTGATTCGTCTAAATTTTCTAGACTGTTTACTTTTCAAATTATTTTTAGAATTTTTGTATTGTAGCAAACTTTTGTATGAAGTTATTTTAATTCTTCCAATTCTTTAATTTTTTTTAGATTGCTTGAAACTTTTTAATGCTTTCAGATCCAAATTTCTTATTTGTTGCATTTTGAAAATTTAGTCCTGTTAGATTCATAGACTCTTTCAATTTTTCAAATAATTTGATTTTTCTTTGATTTTTTTGATCTTCCAGGCGTTTTGGACTTTTTGGATGTCCTTGGACTAACCTACTTTTAAAGTATGCAGACTTTTTCTATTCATTAGATTTTTAAAATTTTCGTTTTAGTGGAAAATTTTCAGTTTTTTAAAGATCTATTAAATTGTTTATATTTATTTGGACATTTTTTTGGATTCTTTGGTTAATTTACATTTTTGAAATTTATTAGTTTCTTTCAAGTCTTTAGATTTTTCAAATAATCGAAATTTTTTTATCTGATGCAATCTTGCTCTCTTCTTAGAACTTTTTGATTCGGCAAACTCTTTGATTTCTTTATACAAGCATTACATTTTTAGTTTTAAATTATTCAAGTTTTTTAAAAAAAAAATCATAGATTTTGTTTTTTTTTTCTATAGTTTTTTTTTAATTAACTATTTTTTTTATAGTTGTTAAATTTATCTCGAGTTATCTACATGTTGATTCAAAATTAATTTGACATTTTTTTTGTATCCTCTGGATTTTTTTAATTTCTCACATTTTCAAGATGCCCTAGAGTCTCTAGATATTTTAAATTTTTTTTTTATTTTTATTTCTTCAAATTATTTTTAGAACACGTGTATCAGTTACACTTTTTCGGCCCTCTGAATTCTTTGAATTATTTAGATCTTTTAATATTTTTTTTAAGTTTATTTTAGATCTTTACGCGTTTGCATATTTCTCTCTCAAAAAGTGGTGGCAAAATTAGATATTTTCATAATTTTTGCTTGAAATTTAAGGCCTCATTTACTTAACATAAAAATTACTTTGTTTTCATATCACTTGAGGTATTAACTTTTTTCTTCTAAGCGATAAAATTTTTAATTGTGCTCAAAAAATGTCAAAAATTAAAAAAAGTGTTCTGAAATATGAGAAATTTTATAATTGCAATCAATTTACCATCATTAATAAATATTAATTATCACTAATCATTTTTTTGTTTGACTGTTGGAAGTAAAGGTTGAAAATTGGAACAAAAATACAAAAAAAAATCAATTAATGGAAATTTGACAATTTATTTATTTTTATCCAAATTTGTGCAGTTTCGAACTGCAATAATGTGCTCCAACAAACCAAATGCATTTTGTGTTGTTTTATTCAAAATTTTTTATTACAAACTTCACGCTTACTTATTTTATTTTTTTTAAGAACCACTTCAAATATAACTAGATCGACAACTGTCAATTAAAGCAATTCAAGCAATAATAAACCGACAAATAATTGATCGAGAAAGTATCTTTTACTTTGTTTTTGACATCTGACGTTTTCAGTCAATTATTGGATTTCTAATTTCTACACTAGTCAATTATTTATAATTTGAGAGAAATCAGTGTCAATTGTCCACCTGTAACATTCCCGTTCCGGTCCTGTCCTTTTTAAATTAATTATGTCTAAAGTGCCTTGTATAGGGACATTATAGACAATTAGCGCCCCGCTTATTCTCGCCGCTGAAAATCTGCGCGCCCCCATCGCCTTCACTGTTGTAGGAAATATTGTTTACATTTAAACCGGTTGCATCGGCAACCAATAATACACTCCTGTAAATTTAGCTCTCTAACTCAATGCGTGATTGATCTTGTAAAAAATATATCACAGCTGAGCCTTGTAAATTCCGCGGAGAAATGGGCTTAAATTATGGTTTTTGTGATTGTACTTAAATGTTGTGATTATTTTACCATTGTAACCTGTGATTTTTTTGTGTTTGTATTTATTTAATTTCGTGGAATTTAAATTATTATTCACTGCCGCCTCCTTTCTATTGTAAATTGTAAGCATTAAATGACAATAAGATACTAAACTACTCATTAAATATAGCAGTCGACTTACGCAGTATAACTCTCATTGTAAAGTATATAAAATGCTAGTCCACTTATAATACTCATAGGCAGTTACAGTTCTTGCGGTGGAACGAAGGACAGCAGCTGTGTCTCGAACCAAAGCGGTTCGAAGCAAAGCTCGAATTCGTTCCATTGGAAGACTTGCTTCACTTGAAACACGGAGCCAACCAGGTCGCGGAATCATCTTCCATCGGAAATTGGATGTTCTTCCATTAGTTTAGAAGGTCGAGGTCATGGGCAACCGATCCAGGTCGACACATATCATTGTAGTTGCGTTTTTCGGCATTTTGGTCAGACCTGGACATCTAGAAAGTTTAAGTGGTGTGGTTGGCTCCCCTGCACTATATCTATGCAAATATACCCAAATTTTGCCTTATTATAAACAAATCGTTATAAATACCTATTCTAATCACAAAATATCCGAGGTCCATGATCGGACGAGGATGTCCCATCATGCATGAGATATTTTGCAATTTTACGACCAGAATATTTTACGGTGATCGTGGAGAAACTTGTATGGTCGTTGATATAAATAAATTAGCTTTTGCAACCTACATAATAATTTGATAATAATTAGCTCATTTAGTAATAGACAAACAACGCAATTTTATTAAAGAGAAAAATCGACAAATGTTCCTGAATTTAAACTGTAATTACTCGAATAAAAAATTTGAAAAAGCGAGCACTCGTTCACTTCCCAGCCGCCATCTCCGCCAGATTCGATAATTTCCAGTTTCCTAGACGAACCGATTGAAAATATTCCTCTCCCCTTCCCCTGTGCGCATTTTCACGGACTGTTTTCCCCTTTTTCGCTCTGTGCGAGACTTTGAATCTCTGCCAAAGTTCCAGCGACTGGATAGAGAATAAATTATTGTGGCGCTCCATGTACAAATCTTTCATATAAAGAAGTTTGTCGCCCCTCTGTTCGGGGCGAACTTTGAGACGGCCTCGAAAAGTATTAAGTGGTCAAGACAGAGATGGAACTATGCAGCGTCGGGACGTTTTAAAACTATGATAAATAAAAGGCGTGTTGCCAAAAGAGCACATTGCCAAAGCTTTTTACGGAGTGCATCTATGGTGCAACGAGCATGTGGGCGGTGTGGTGGTGGGAGAAGACGTGGAAATCAATCAGAAAGTTGATTTAAGGGTTTGTGAAGAAGAAGTGATCACTTTCATCGTAAAGCTTTTAGGAGATGATTGGAAAGAAAAATGGAGGAATGAGAGGGTAATTGTCAAGGTCGGGTGGAGGTGGGCGTAAAAATTAGGCAGACACCTGTAGCTGGATGATTTTTCGGGGATTTGAACTTTTGGAAGACATCAAAGGTAAGTAGAGGAAAATATTTTACATACTCTAGAAAATATGGATTAAAGCAAAAACAGCTTCTTATCTCAGTCAAATTGTTTAGTATTTTATTCCAGAAACTTGCTTAGAAACAAAAATGTAAATTTTAAGTGGTGGATGCGCCGAGATAATATTCTAAATTGCTTCGTCTGTAAGAAATTGTTTTACTTTTGCATTGTACGTTTTAATGAATAAAACTTACAAAGAGATCTATTTTGAAAAAGAATTGAAATTCTACTAAATAAAACTCCAAATAAAAAAAATATTAAAAAAAAACAAAACGCGAAATGGTGGATGCGCCGGGGCAATTTCCAAATAATTTGCTTTCATCTACAATGAAAAGTTTTTAAACATAGAAGAACATGGATTTTTTAACTCAAATATGTAATGAAGCATCGAAATAGTTTGATATTTTACTTAATATGGTAATCAACTAAATTAAATTAAAAAAAAAAACAGATTTCTTTGAATTCACAGGATTTTTCAATTACATAGAATTTTGTGAATTTTCTAAATGTTTGAATTATTTTGACAGCGTTTATATTCTTTGAATTTTTTGAATTTCCTGGAATTCTCAATTTGTTAGTTCTCTTCAAAGATATAAAATTTTTCGATTTTTTTTACAGAGTTTTGAAAACTTGAATTTTTTAGATTTTTTTTGTCATGAGCTGTATCTTAAGCGCTCCAAAAGTTATTTTTTTTATCAAAACTATGTACTTTGAAATATAAAAAAAATAGGAATTAAATTAAGCAATACCAAAATTTACAAAAAAATTAAGAAAAAAAAACACATCAAAAAGACATTGGAATTTTACATAATTTTATTTTGAAGCAGAAACGGGTACAATCAACAAAACGTATTATTTTCCCATATACGCTTACATCTAGAATAAAATGTTTTTTTATGAAATTTTTATCGGCTCTATCTCTAGGCATGTTGTTTAGTTTCTACTCCAAAAGTTTGCTTAGGGACAAAAGTGAAAATTTAAATGTGGTGGATGCGCCGGGATAATATAATAACTTGCTTCGTCTATGCTGTAATTATTGTACCTTTACATCGTTTATTGCACTGGATAAAATTGACAAATCTACCTTAAGATCGATTAAATTAGATTAAGATTAATTAAATTAGACCTTAAAAAGATGTTAATTAAAACAAAATAGAAATGGTGAATGCGCCAGGTCAAATTTCAGATAATTTGCTTTCATCTTCAATAAATAATTTGTCAAAAATCGAAAACGTTGCTTTTCCAATTCAAATTTTTTGCTTGATATGATCATCTGATAAATTAAATTTAACGATAAAATGTTTAAAGTATTAAAAAAATTTAAATGAACAAAAATAAACTGAAATTGTTTCACTTTTAAATCGTACATTTCACTGAATAAAACTTAGAAACAAATTTACTTTGAAACAGAAAAGTTCTATTGAACCAAACGTAAAAAACATGTTTATTTCTTAAATAAAAATAAATAGTAGAAATGGTGGATGCGCCGGACAAATTTCAATTAATCTGTTTTTATCTTCAATGAAAAATTTGCCAAGAATACAAATTAATAATACATAAAAATAATTTTATCGTTTACCTGATATGTCCCTCTAATAAATTTAATTTAACAACAGAATCTCCTTTAAAATGTTAAAATAATTGCAATAAATAAAAAAATTAGTAGACTTTAAAGTTTTTGGTTCTTTTCATTTCCTGGATTTTTATTTTTTTTTATAGAATTTTGTAGATTTTCTGAATGTTTGAATGATCTCAGCAGCGTTTCTACTTTTTGGTTTGCCTAAAAAAAAATCATTTTGGCGGTTTGCCTTAAAGGTTTGATCTTTCTTTTATAAATTTTTGAATCCTTTGATTTTGTAGATTTTTTGTCCGACGCCGTATTTCAAGCGCTCCAAGACTCATTTTGAAGATCAATTAAAAATATGAAAGTTTGTGGAAAACTTAAAATTTCCTAAATATAAAAAGTTCATTTATTTTTATTTTTTGTTTTTTTTTACAATCTCAAAATGTTTGGATGTTTACTTATGCTGTACCAATAAACCAAAAATAAGTAATACAATTTTTAAACAGAACTATATATAGAACTAATAAAACAGTTATAATTTTACATCAGATTTTTTTTAAAAAAAAACATAGGAAACAGTAAAATTTTACATACATTTATCTTGAAGCAGAAACAAGTAAAATCGTCGTGACGTATGATTTCCTTAGATAAGTTTCCATCTAACTAGTATATAATACACCAAGGTGGTGAAGACTATTTTTGATCGAGCACCAAGATTATTTTGTGCGAGGCTTATAAATGTCTTCACCACCGTGGTGTATATACTATTTTTTCCACTACTACCCAAATTTAAGGCAAAAATTAAAAATAAAATATTTGTTTGTAACAATCAAATAGCACAGGATGCAAATTCGTCTTTCCACTAATAAAACAAAAATCAAGTAGTCTGATGCAGATTGACATTTCCACTAGTAAAACTTATTTTCAAACAACGTTTGTAATTATTGTGTTTGTGTGTTTTTTTGAATATGGGTATGTACTTGTTTAAATAAAGTTCTGTTGTTTAGATAGTTTTCTGACATAACAACGCTCCAGCTCTATCTGGCTCCGCATTCAGCCATGTTGTAGTTGCTCTGATCGGTGGTTACGGTTACGGGATGTCATCAGATTTTAAGTTGAGCGCGAATTTTAAATTAAGGGCGTTTTTATTCAAATAACTTTATCGTGTTACATAATTTCAAGTAGCAAATACGTTGAAGACAATCTCCTGGGTACACAAAATTTGGGCTAGGACACGCAATAATGGTCAACTTCATAGCTAGTAGTGGAAAAACAAAATTTTATTTTTTTATCTTTTCTTAAAAAAACGTTGATTGCAGTTTTTCTATTATTCGAAGCCTTTAAATTCGTTGGTTTTTTCAAATCCTAACCTTTTTAACTGTTTCTAAAGTGAATTTTTAGATTATTAGAATTTTGACACTGTAGAATTTGATGTATTAAAATTAATAAATTAATTACTAAATACTTTTTAAAAATTCTGTGTCCGTTGCAGCACTGTGATTTTATGAATTCCTAAGATTAATTCAGTTTTCTAATTTGCGACATTTAAAAAAATAATGGCATTCAAAATTTTTCTATAATTTTGTGTAGTTTCTTTGCCCACTTTAAAGGTCACTAACCTAATGGGTTAGGTCTTGTCCACTGTTAGCGATCTTTAGTATCTTTTTCAGATTTTTAACACTTTTTTTTTATTTTTTAGATTTATTTTACTGAAACTCTTTTATTTTTTTTTATTTTATTAAACTTTTTTGATTTTTTGGTTTAAATTATCACTCTAAAACTCTAAAGCTATTCTTTAAAATTTAGTTTCAAAATATAAATTATTATAAAAATATGAAAAATTCCCATTCTAAAAATAACAATTTTTTCCATAATTGATAATGATGATTTCTTGGCTGGCCAAAAATTGTCCTACATTTTATTTATATATATTATTATATTTTTTTAACATAACTATAAACAATAAAGTGCAAAAAAAAATTCAACAAATTACGAAAAAACTAAGAAATTTCGATGACCGTCAGCAATTTTTAATAAAATGCTTGATGGTTTCACGCTATTCTTAGAAAACTTGTTTTGATATTTGAACACTTTAGGTACAAATGCGGTGGGCAAGTTTTTATTTTTACACTGATTATTATTTAGAAATTCTGTTATATTATTTGGTCTTTAAAGTAAGAAAATTCAAAAAAAAGAAAAAAATAAAGCATAGAGTCGGTCAATTTTTTGGTACTGCTTCATGCTCACTAAATCGTTCTATATTTTGCAATGTAAATTTAATTCTAATTTATTACTTAAAAAAAATAAATTTCTATCGTGACATATTTAATTTCCACGTTAAATTTTCGAAAAGATCAAAAATTTATAGAAACAAAGAATTAAACTAGAAAGCAAAGTTCTAAAAAAAATGAAGGGTGCAAAATATTTTTTTAAAAAAGGGCAAAAAACTTATTCCAATAAATTTAAACAACGCCGGATTCGAAAAGATCACTTCCCAACAAAAAAAAATTATCTGATTAGGTTAGAAATTAATAAACAACATTCACATAAAGTAAAACTGAATGATAAAAAAACAAAGTAAAAACCAAAGTAAACATGGTGGATGAAACGAAACTATTTTAATAAAAAAAAATAATAAAAATAAATAATTCAGATGAATTCCTAATTTTTTTACACAGATACATGTAGCAACATTTTGTCATAAACTTAAACTTTTAGAGTCTCTGTTTCATATCATTAGTTATAAATTATTAGTTATTAGTTATAAATTTGGTTTTAATAGAGTTATAAAAAACTGTAAACAACAAACGTGTGTATTTATGCAGCTTGTTTCTATAGCATCTTTAGTGTAAACGACGTTTGAATTTACCACGATATTGTCTTTTGTTATGGTTACATAAATCAATCTAGAGCAAATTACCGTAAACTTACAACAAAATGAGTAGGTATAATAACCAGAAAAATCATTTGCATGTTTAAAGACATTTATTTAACATAACAATGGAAATTAGCAGTTACGGTGTATAATGTATTACGTAATTTGTGTTCACAATAATGACAAAGGTAATAAATAGTGTACTTTATTTTATGTCCGTCACGTTGCCTTATTCTTCTTCGTCATCCTTATTACTTCTCATAAAGTAAACCACAGAAAATGTCGAAAAAACGAATCTAAACGATCCATAAAATTCAATAAATCAGATCAGAAAGCAGTGCACAAAATAGTTAAAATTAAATCAAATCGGTATCAACATAAATTCTAGCACGAACTGAACTCATCGGCTTGTTCTCTTCTGACAACATCACCAAAATCCGACGTAAAATTTGTCGTCGTGGCTCTACTGTACTGACAAAAAAAATATTTTTAGACCAGTCAGGTCAAGGCATTGTGTGAGCCAAACTGCCTAAATTTAACTTATTCAGTATAAGCTCCTTTACGATTCAAAATGTGCCTCCTAATTTAATTATGGTTGTAAAACGAACATTTTCTGCATAACCGCAAACTAGATTGAAGTTTATTAGCAAATGTACTGAAATTTAGAACAACGATAAGAGCCAAAATATTTTACCCACTAACAAAATGTCTAGACGCTTTCCATTGCTCCCAAATTTTAACAAAACTCAATGCAAACTCTACAAATTGTTTTTATTTTTGACACGAGTCAGCTGTCTGCATCGATTAGGACACGAAACTAAGCCAGAAGCATATGAATTTCTAGTTTATTATTTCCTCATTTAGATGGCGTTGAAATTTTCTACTATCTTTATTTTTTATATTCAATTATTTTTTTGTGTTTGTTTATAATGTGTAATGATTCTTATCTCAAAGTAAACATAGTAAAAAATATTACTCGTATTTTTATAGGCGTGTTATCTACACGAAGCCACATAAAAATAGCATAAGCTCGGTGTATACTAAACGTATTATACGAATTTTCGTTGTACATGTTGATAAAAATGTCCATTAAACTCTAGAAGAAGGTCAAAAGGTTAATTCTGGTTTAAAATTTAATTTTGTGAGTTTAGCATAAAAAATATGCTATAAGTTTTTTAGTTTTTTCAGGTACTCTCGTTATTTTGGCGTATTTTTAACTAAACTGCTCGAAAAAAGTTAAGGATATTACTAAATTTAGCTAAGTTTTCTAAAAGTGCAGAAAATCTTTTGCTGGTCTATTTTGTAAATTTTGTTAAGAAATCTGAGTGAAATACATTTTTTTTGACAATGATTATAAAGTTATCTATTGCTATATCTATATGCTAACCGCATGGTCAGTATGTTAGAAAGTGGTACTCGACACGCAAATGTGGCACCGTTTTTTAATGTGAATCAAAGTGTGATTTCGCGGCTACAACAAAGATATAGAGAAACCAGAGGAGAAAGTGAGTAGAGGAAGTGTATCGGAAAAGCCACGACAAGGTCGACCAAGGGCCACAAACGTACGAGAAGATCGTTTGGTGATTGGAGAAACTTGGAGGGACACACGATCTCATCGCAATTTGTTAAGGTAAAAACTATTGCACGCCACTGGCACTAGTGTCACAGCTAGAACGATGCTTAACCGCTTTAGGGAGACAGAACTAAGATGCTGAAAATCGAATATGACAGTTCAAATTTATGTTAGAGACATCATTAATGATATTGTGTACGATTTCAGTTTTGGTTTTTGCATGATAATGCACGTCCACATAGTGCTCACTGTGACTGTGAAAATGTTGGAAATTGGGCACTTGCCGCTTTCAGCGTGTTCGCTAGATCTCGATCTAATTAAGCATGCAGTAGCGAACCAATAACCACCAGTGGCGCACCTACAAAATTTGCGTGCTATACTGCTGATATTATGAGACAATTTCGACCAGCTAATTCTTAGTATGCAAAATGTACTAAAAAAGGGTGGTAAAATCGTGGCGGCGTAACATACTATTAATGGACGTTTGTTTCATGTTTCTTTCTTATTTTTCGAAAGAAATTTATTAAAATTTTCTTTGTTGCTGAATTTTTTTTCACTTTAATTTTATGACAAACAACAACAATTCAACATGTTTTTATTTATGTCATGCATACCAAAAACTTTACTTTAGAATATGTTCAAACATTATTATCCTTAATTTTTGTCGATCAGTTTATTTATAATCTTTCGATTCGGTGAACTCTCCAGACTCTCAACTCATTAATTTTTCTAATTGTCTTAAAATCTGTAGATCTTTTTACAATTGTGAAAATTTTTACGTTGCAGTTTTTTTTTTGTTTTTTTTTTTATTCTAAATTTTTAAAGTTTTCTCGATTTTTTAATATTTTTTAAATTGATTAGATTTCTTGATATTTTTACTTGTTCTTAGATTGTTGATTTATTTAACCTGTTTGGTTTATTGGATGCCTCTTGGATGCTTTAGATTTTTTAAGTTCTTTAGACGTTTTAGATAAAAAAAATCAGTTGTGTTTTATTTAAATAAACTGGATACTTTGGATCTTTTTTTATGTGGATCCCGTACTTATTTTGGATTCTTTAGAGTCTTTTTCTTTAAATTTTGTAGGTGATTTAGACCTTTTAGACCATTTCTATATTTTCCTATTTTTCAATTTTTTTAGAACGTTTGTATTTTGCAGATTTTTTAAATGATAATAGATTTATTTGTACGTTTCGCCTGTTTAGATTCTTTAGCTGCCATGCATTTTTGTAATTTTTTTAATGTTTTTGATTTTTTAATCTTTGTTTTTTTTCTATTTTATTTATTTAAATTTTTTAATTTTTTTAACATTTTGAATTTTTTGATTTATTAAAATTCTTCAGTTTTTTCTCTCTCTTATTTTTTTCAATTTTTAGATTTTATAGACCTAAATTATTTAGATTTCTTAAATTTTAAATTTGATTAAAAGTTTCATTTTTTCTGAATTCCCAAAAGTTCTTAAATTTTATTGATTTATTTTAATTTACTTTAATTTTTTCGACTTATTCATATCTTAAAAATAAGAATAACTTGAATTCTTTAGATTTTATTAATTCTTGAACTTTGTTCAATTTTTAAACTTTTATTATAAATTTTATTTGCATTTTTTCCAAATGTCTAATTCTAGAAATTTTAGATTTTATTAATCTCCTTTTCAAATTGACTCTACTTTTTACTTTTATTTTTTTTAGGATTTCGCTTAAGATTTTTTCTTCTATCTCTAGAAAATTTAAAATTCTATTGATTCTCTGTGGTTCCTATGGGTCTATAAATCCTTAAAATTTTGCTAGAACTTGCATTTATGTGCATATTTCCAACTTATTATTCTTAGAATTAAATTTTTAATTTTAAAATTTGTGTAACTTTTTCTTCTTATATTTTTATTTATTATGTTTAATGAATCTGACTACCTATTGTAGTTTTAGATGTTTTAGTTTTTTTTCATAATTTAATTTATCAATACTTTGAATATTTCTAAACTCGTTGTATTCTTTTAATATTTTACAATGTCTCAGAAATTAAATGTGTCAGTTTATTAATATTAGCACAATAAACTTTTACTATTTTTTTTGATATTTATTAATAATTTTTTGTTGCAATTATTCAAACACTTTGATTTTTTGAATTTTTGAAAACACTAAATTTGAAATATTTTTGATTTTGTAAATTCATTTATGTTAGATATTTTAAATTTTTTGGATACTTTAAACCTCAATTTTTTTATTTTGAATTATTTTTTTTAAGATGCTTTAATGTTTGATTTTTTTTATTCTTAGATATTTTAACTTTCAATTTTATTTTTAATACTTTAATAAAAAAAAATGTGCACTTTATATACTCTGAAGTTTTATATTCTTTGAGTTTCTTGGTTTATTTAATTTTTGAATTGTTTGGATCTATCGAATCTTTGAATTTTTGCGTTTTTCAGATTTTTCGACTTCTTTGATTTCTTTAATTTTTTGGATATTTGAAGTTGTTCCGTTGTTCAATTTTTTTTTTCATTTTTGAGTTGTTTTACAATGTTTCAATTCTTAAAAAATTTAGGTTTCTATGAATTTTAAAAATTTTAGACTTTTTAAATTTTCGATATTTTTTGATTACTTTGTTTTTCGAATTCTTTAGATTTCTTGGATTTATCAGATTTCTTAAATCTTTTAGATTCTTTATTTTGTTTGAATTTATTTTATTGTCGCATTCTTGAAATAATTTGAGAAATATAACTTTTTAGAGCACATGAAAGTAACAGTAATATAAGATAGGGAAAGAGTGGGTATAACGGCTACCCTAAAGTTTGAGGTTTTTTTTTTAGCAAAGCTCCAATCGTATTTTACTACTACTACTACTACTTTCATTTTTGTTAATCCAAGAAAAAGTATTAAACATCAATAATCCGAAAAATACCCAAGTGGCAAGTCTGCTCGATGACCATTATGCCCGCCCTTCCCCTATGTGTTTCAAAATATTTTTTTATTTTGCAAAAAAAAAAGAAATTAAAATAACTTGTAGCTAAAATTGTTACTGGAATAATGTTGCTATATCATAATTTTTAAATCTATTTTTTGAAATAAATAGACCAACAAAAATGAAAATAAGATAAAAACGATGTTTATCTAAATAAAAAAAAAACTTGTAGCTGAAAATAAATAAATTATAAGTCAATTATGTTTAATCAGGAGATATTCTGAAGTTTGTGCACTTAAAAATTTGTCTATGAATAACAGAATTTTATTAAATTTTTCAACAATGTTGCAATCAATAAAAAATTTAACTACACAAATAAACAACTAATTACATCCTCTCATGCAATACAAGAAAATAGTAAAAGCAGTGAACGAAGTAATGAGTCGTGTATAATGCATTATAAAGGTCTATAGTGGTGAGTGATGTGGCTGGTAGACGCCAGCATGACGTCACGAGACGCCGGCGTCTCCGGGTCGGATTCTCATCCCAGACTCGGCCGATGCTTCATCAAACCAAACCAACTCTTTACTTGTAAAAAATTGACCCTACATATCTCCGAGACATTTTTTCAACATAATTTAAACCGAATGGATAATCAGCTGGGTCAACATTCAAGGGCAGTGGCGTACCTGAGGAAGGAGAATTTTTTCCGAACTTCCCAAGTTTATGAACGCTCTTGAGAAAGTTTGGACTTTGCTGCGTCAAGTGTTGAAGTTTGTCGGCATCCGGTCGAAACAGGAAAAAAAAAGAATAAATTTTTGTTTTGATGACTAACTCGTTTTCTCTCAAAAATTCCAATTGATCCGGGGGGATAAATTGTCAGTACGAATCTGACAGGGACAAATTGCCGGGGACTCACCGAAGCATACGGTAATTTTCAATGCCACGGTTTTACCGATAAAAAACACATTTGTTTTCCCTCACTGATTAATTCCCACATAATCAATCACCCACAGATCATAATACTTTTTTTTTAGGTCAGCTTTTCATTTTTTTAATTGCGCCAAATCAGGCCCGGACTCGCCTCTCCAATCCACTGTTCATTTCCAGAAGCTAAAACCAAATGCGATGAAGCCTGCCCTGTATTCGAGCTAAAGTGCTTGTCACTTCGAAATTGATAGATGAATATTCCCGCTACATATTGACAATATTCAAATTAGATTTTTTGGATCGGACTGATCAAGGCCTTCTGCGATTTTACGACACGTAGCGCCCTCTTCCTGAGACAACCTGTAAAGTGTACAGCACACAATGAAATGAAAATCGCGGCCTCTAGCGGTGGTGTTCTAAATTTGACGAAAGCTCTGATTGTCTCGATTATATTTTTCCATTATAATCTTTAATCAATTTTAATTTAAGGCTGGCTATTTGAACTCGTTTGAACCGGTTTTTAATTAAGAGCACTCAAGATGGAAGCTTCCAGATCTTCCGATAAGTGGTACAATTATTAAGTGCTTTAAAATTTGCCAACTGAAAGAGGACGAAAAATTTGTAGTGGAAAAATACTGACAATTCTGAATTGTGTAATAAATTTTTCGAGATAAATTAAATGGCGCGATGTAGAAAGTGGAACTAATACAACATGATGACAAGTTGACAAGAAAAAATAAATTAATACAACCATGATATAATAAATTTTGATCGAAGTTGTTATAAAAATAACACGATAGTGCTCACAATTTATCAGAGATAAAAGGTGACGTCATTGTGATTGTGGTTTGACGTGTGGTTTGTTATAAATCGACGCATAATATGATGCAAACTCAATTTCAAAGAACCTGATAAGGTTTTGTGACACCGTTCTGTAATCTGTCAAACAATTTTTTTGTAATTTTTTGTTTTATCTATTAAACCCGATTTCGAAATGAAATGAAAAATTTTTTAACAAAATAAAAAATAATTTTTCTTCACAATTGTAGCACGATTTGGATCGAATTTGGGCAAAATTACAAAAAACGAATAATTTTTTTATCACGGTTGAGTCATTTATTTTTACTGCCAAGTTTGTTTGTGCATTTAGTGTGTAAATAATATCTTTATTTCGCCGATAACAACCGATTGTTTTCGCCGAAAGTATTTTGATTATATTTATTTAGTTGTAGGTGGTCCTACTTTCAGCGTCATATTTTGGTTTTTTATCGTAAATGTGTCCCAAAGATTAAAATCGTTGTTGCACCTGTATACACCAAACTTGGAAATATAAAGAATTAAAATTATTGATAACAACAGCATAACAATCATTTTCAGTCAGTAATAAACGTAAAAAAAATATTATGAATAGGTACATAAATAAAAACATAAATCAAATATTTAAAAAAAAAATATTTTTTTAGTTTGTTGTTATCAACAGTTTTATTTATAAGTGTGCTGTCTCTGTTGCCACAAACATTTTGTTCTGAGACCAGCAAGTAAGTTTTTATAATTTTTTAGTAATATCTATATCATAGTTATAAAAAGTAGAAAAAAAATATTTAGACTTTTTTTATTTGAAAACAAAATATAAATGATTTAGTATAAAACACACTTGAAAAGTCCACCAATAAAGCTACTAAGAAATTTCTTCAATTTCTTCAATTTCTTAGGTTTGAAGGTTCTAAATTTTTCAAATTACAAAATTCTCATATTGTGCATTTCTTTTTTCTTTTTTCTTGGGTTTATCAAATTTGTGAAATTATGGACCCTTCACACGAATTTTAATTTTCTTAGATTTTGAGATTTTAAAATTTATTGTTAGTTAGTTAGTTTCAAATTTTAATTTTTTAGTTTGTTAGTCTACAAGTTTTCCAGTTTCTCAATTCTTTTGATTTCTT
Organism: Cynaeus angustus; assembly: GCA_030157275.1. NCBI lineage: Eukaryota > Metazoa > Arthropoda > Insecta > Coleoptera > Tenebrionidae > Cynaeus > Cynaeus angustus. The sequence continues at coordinate 15,096,261 of CM058065.1, forward strand.
TATATCAGTTGATCTCGTTTTCTGTAGTTTTTTAGTTTCCTACTTTTTTGAGAACCAGTTTATTGTTTTCTTGGTTTTCAGATCCTTAGTTTTTTGGTATCTGGATTTTTGACTTTTCTTTGTTTTTTATTTTATTTATTAATTCTTAAGACTCTAATTTCAAAAAAATTGTATTCAACCATTACAGAATATTCCATTTTTTTTAATTCCAAAAAGTGTATAATTATAGAAGAAAGTATCCTAATTTTTATAAAAATGTTATTGAAAATCTATGAATTTTTCAAACATTTAAATAAAAGGCAGACATATTTTTTTATTTATTTTTTATTGTTTTATTTCTTAATATTTCGAGCTATTTTTAAAACTTTGTATGTCAGAGAAAAGTAATTGTTGCAACCATCTAGAACCTAAAAACTTAAAAATTTAATTAAACTTGAGATTTTTAAATTACCAGATTTTTAGAATTTGGAGTTTACAGATTTACAGAATTACTGTTTTTTACAAAATTATGGAATTCAAAATTTTTGATTTGTTAAGTTCCCAAACTTTATTTTTTTTTTAGTTTTAGATCTTCGTTTCCAAATTCCAAAGTTCTCAAAATTTCAAGTTTATTGTTTCCAACTTTTGTTATTATAAGTTCCTCTAATACTGAGTTTCAGAAACATATAAATTTTAAGTTGCAATTTAAGAATTAAAAACGAAAACCTAAGCATCCGGAAACCTAAAATCTAAAAATCTCAGAATCTAAGAATCTAAGAAATCACAATCAGAACGTAAAAATTTTGGATTACTAAAATTGAAGAATTTTACAATTTCAAGTTTTGGGGTTTTAAATTCTCAACATCCGAAGTTTATTGCGTCTAAAATTCCCAAATTTCCATAATTCAATATTCTCGTTATTGATTTTTTGGGTTGTCAAACTTGGCTTAAATTTGTATGTTTTTGAGTTCTTGAGATTTCAGTTTCTTAAGTTTTCAGGTTTTTAAGCATTTAAGCTTTTTGGCTCTCACATATCAATTTTTTCATGTTAGCAAATGTTCCATTTAAATTTCTAGCTTTCTATCTTTGCTTATTTCCATTCTATTGCCATTTATATTTAAAAAAATTAAATTTTAAGAAATTCAGGCTTCTAGGTTTTAAAGCTTCAGGTTTGTGAGTTCTTAAGGTTTTCAGGATTTAAAGCTTTTAGACTTTAAATTTTAAATATCTCAAGTTTTGTGATACTATGGTTTTCTGAATTTAGACTTTGTAAGGTTCCAAGTTCTCAAATTTCAAAATTTTTATATTCTTAAGTTTTTAAATTCTCAGGTTTTTAATATTTTTGGTTTTAAAATAACTAAGTTTTTTAATAATAGTTTTCGAAATTTTTTAGTTTTTTGGTGATTAAAAAAATTTTTAGATTACGGACGTAAGCTCCACAGGTTTCTAAATTCTTAGCTTTTTTTCTTTTCAAATTTTGGTTGTTTTTTTTAAATTGTTTTAACTTAAAAATAAGGAACTTAATAGCTAGATGTAGTAAAAAAAACTAGACTTCAAATTAAACAAGAAATTAGGAAACTAGAAAACTACAAATTTTTAACTAAGTAACTTTTATTAAAAGAACTGCCACACTTAAACCTAGCAAATTTAGAAGCTGGGAAAATAAAAAACTAGAAAAGTAAAAAATTTAAAAAAAAACAAGTAAATAAAAAAAACTAATAACTAGAAAAAAGAAAAATTGTCAAACTAATATTTTATATTTTCTATTTTTTTTAGATTTTGTAGATTTTGGTCAGATTTCTTAGATTACCTGTGGTTTCTTGATTTCTTAGATGACCTAGATTTTTCTTAAATTACTCAAGTTGTCTAGATTTTTGATTTTTTAAAATTTTTAGATTGATCATATTTACTAAATTTTCTAATCCTCTGGCATTTAATTTCATAGATTTTCCAGATTTCTTAAATTCTTTAAAGAAACTAATATTTTATATTTTCTATTTTTTTAGATTCTGTAGATTTTGGTCAGATTTCTTAGATTACCTGTGGTTTCTTGATTTCTTAGATGACCTAGATTTTTCTTAAATTACTCAAGTTGTCTAGATTTTTGATTTTTTAAAATTTTTAGATTGATCATATTTACTAAATTTTCTAATCCTTTGGCATTTAATTTCATAGATTTTCCAGATTTCTTAAATTCTTTAAAGAAACTAATATTTTATATTTTCTATTTTTTTAGATTCTGTAGATTTTGGTCAGATTTCTTAGATTACCTGTGGTTTCTTGATTTCTTAGATGACCTAGATTTTTCTTAAATTACTCAAGTTGTCTAGATTTTTGATTTTTTAAAATTTTTAGATTGATCATATTTACTAAATTTTCTAATCCTCTGGCATTTAATTTCATAGATTTTCCAGATTTCTTAAATTCTTTAAATATCCTAAATTCTTAAATATTGTGATTCTTCTAATGCCACAGATTTTCTAGATTGGATAAAAAAACTGTACATAATCTAGCAAGTGTCGGAGATCCAAGCTTCAATTTTCATGTAACTTCTGCAGATTTCTTCAATCTTTTAGGTGTTTCAAAATCTCTAATTTTTCAAAATTTTTGAGTCTTACATAATCATCAGATCTTTTTTGGAATTTTTGAAGGTCTGTATTTTCAAAATTTTCCAGACTTTTATGATTTTTTCAAATTATTGTTTATTCTTACTTTTTAGATTTTTGTAGTTTTCGATTTTTTTAATTCTTGAGATTTTTGAATTATCTAGATTTTTTGAATTGTTACTATGTCAGCAATTTTTCAAATTTTTTGATTTAAGCACTTTTTTGGCTCAGGATAAAGAGAGTGACAAGGAGAGAATATCGAGAACTAGAAAGAGTAGAAAATCAATAAATATAAACATTTAGAAAATAGTAAATTACGAAATAAGAATATTAAATAAATTAGAAGCCAAAAATTCTAAAAGCCTGCAAAATTTAATAGATTTTGAGATTATTTGGGAAACTTGTGATTTTTAGAGCCTAGGAACTTAAAATTTTAAACGGAATTCTAAAACTTTAAAAAGAAAAAACTAAACTCTAAAAATAATTTTACAGTCAAAATGATAAACTGATTACGAACTTCAAAACTTTATAAGTTAAAGTATAAAATCAAAATATTTTAAAAAGTAGCAAAATCTCGGAAAAAAACCTGAAAACTTGAAAACAGCAACCAAAACATTCACGAATCAAAAAATTTAAAATTCTAATCGACACAAAACAAAATATGTATAGAGTTAAAATTGAAAATTTAGAAAATTCGAGAAGATTAAGGATCCAAAAAGTCAAAAAAAAAACTAATAGGGTTCTAGAACTAAATATTCAAAAATTCATGAAATTAGAGACACTTATGCTCTAGAATTATAATCATCTTTGACAGATTTAAAATTTTTGGCAAGGTTACAAAGCTACGAGTGTGGCAAAAGAGTGAGTATCGTAGTGTCATAACAGATCAGGTATAATACGCTATTTTTTCTACTTTGTACAACAACGAAGAATTCGGCGAAGAGCATTATTTAGGAAATTACTATTATTAAATTTTAAAGGCAACGAAATAGCTTGTTTTATGGAAACGGAAGACGAACGGAATTTCAGTTTGCACAAAAGTTACCAACCAGACACTTTGTTATCAATTTGACGATACAAAAATTATATGTAAAATTAATTTGCCAACCTTATAAAATAAATAAATAAAACAAAAAGTGTTTATTAATGAATCTCATTATGAAACAGTTTTTGGTATCACACCAAAATTTTTGTACACCAAAGTGGAAAACACGTAACTGAATTAAACTTTTGCTCTGTTAATGGAAGATCATATTCAAATTTATCTATTTAAGCAACATTAAAGATCCGGAAGAATTTTGAAAATCACGGAAATTCTCGACGTTCCAGTGATTCTCACAAAAAAACACGAAATATTCTCTAAGATGCTTATCAATCGGGTGATCCCAAAAATTCGTCATCACAGCAAGTGTTGCAATCTATTGATGAACAAAGTCCACTATCAAAATTAAGCTAGTTCAACCCAGATTTTCCTAATCTTAAATAAAATAAAAAAACTTTCTCGCCGTATCATTTTGACAATGCAATTTTTGTTCAGATTATAGATCCCACGACTCCACCACCTGCCACGATCATCAGTTTTCCTTATTATTATGACCCAATAATTAACGCCAATAAAAGTAGATAATGATCTTCGATTTGAAGTATGTACTCAAAAATTTCCGCTGTAGTCCTTTACCTCCACCAACAGTTAATATACTGCAAAGCAAAAACCATGCCCTTTGTCTTCTAACACCCCCCTCTGAAATTTCAAGGCCACACCATCGAGCCTGGCAACTCGTGACAACCCTAACTATTGATCACGATCAATTTAGAGCCTTGCGCGGCCCAACTGTAAAAAGGTACAATCTTTGTTGCAATCTAGGTCTTGCCGTTCGTGGAGGGAGTGCCCATCTCTACACGCATGGATCATAAACAGCTGATGTCGGACGGTAGAGAGTGGCTTATAAGCAGCGTGGTCTTCTTGGAGAGTGGATGTGTGATGAGTGTTGTGACGTGATTGACGTAAGTACACTTTTCTTTTAAAATTGATTAAATTGCAATAGGACTCGAATCTGTTCGGTATTGCGTCATGTATTAGGAAATGCTCGTTTTGCACAAAATGTTTCGTCATCTTTTTTTTTCTTGTTCGTTTGTTTTGTTTCTTCCTTCTGTGGTGATGTAACTTATAATTAGCATGAGTTTCGCGGAAATGCTCGTATCAGCTTCTGATGAAAAATGAATAAATCATGGCTTCCAGGTGTGCTCGGAATCGAATACAGTCCATGCTTTGTATGCAGCGTTTGCAATTTTATTGCTGTTTTATTTAGCTTAATTAGCGAAAATTCAGTGACCTATTTTTTTTCTAAATGTTTGCTTGTCATTTTTACGTGCGTTTTTTGATCGGTATCACTGACATAATTCAGTTTTATCATAGTTTTCAGTTTTCTATATTCTGTCGTGTCACCGCAATTACCACAATGACCGCTATTTGCGAAGTGGTTTAATTAGAAGTAAAAATATGACTGTGAAAGTATTTAAGAAACCAAAAATTTGCGTCAGAGGTTTTTCTGTGTTGTTTGGTGATTGGTAAATTAATTATCTATTGGTTTCAAGGTAGTGAAAAAATATTGATAATTTAGATAAATAAAATACATCACAAATAATATTATTAAATCGATTTTATGCCTGGACCTTTCAGTGAAGGTCAATGTGAAGTTGAGTTTGTTTTTTTGAATTTTGTTCATTGATTTTTATCGTAGGTGTCTTCGCTTTATCCTCCTTTCATCTGCTGCTTTCTTAATTTCCTCATTCCATTTCGTTGTTCTTCTGGAAATTTTTGACTATCCGTGTTTTCAAATTTCTCTAAATTTTACAGTCTGAATAGACATTTTTTTTTAAGTATTTTGTGGTGTTTCACAAACTAAAACAAATTCCTAAAAGTTTTAGACACTCAAAATTGAAAAAAAAAAACAGAAATTTGTTGTTATAAACAAAAAGGCCAACAAATGCAAAATCTGATGAAGTATTAAAAAAGTAATAAAATTTTGGAAATGAGCTTGGAAACTTGAAAACAGCAAACAAAGCATCTAATAATCTAAAAATTTAAAATTGCAGTCAATTAAAAATATAAATTATTTATAGCCCTAAAATTGAAAATTCAGAAAATTGGAAATTTGGGAACAGTAAAGGTGCTAATAAATCAAAATTTTAGAATGTGAGAATGTTGAAGATTTAAAAAAAAACAAGAAGGTTTGCAGATACAAAAATTCATGAAAGTAGAGAAATTAATGCTGTAGAATTATAATCATCTTTGAGATTTAGATATTTTCTTTATTAGTTCAACAAGACTTTCTATGAGCGTGGCAAATAGTGCTTCAAACGAGTGAGTGCCGTAATGGTCAGGTATAATACGCTATTTTTTTCTTTGTACGCGTTTTAAAAGAAAAACTAAAAATTCGGTAAACAGAATTGGTTACTTGACATTTGTGTAAATTTTGATGATTTCTTTTTGCTAGTAATACGAGGTCAACAAATGCAAAATCTGATACTTTTGGTAGGGGTAGGGGGTCTTAAAATACTTCGAAATAGTTTTTTTTATTAGCCAAAAATTTTATACTTCCGATATTAAAGCAGCATGTGAAAAATTCTCATATTTGCAATTTGCTAAAAACTATAAGGAGATCTACAGCTGAAGTCTTAAAAAGTTTTAGAAATCTCTTGGCTCAGTTCTAGAAATAGTGAACAAAAGAACCCAGTAAAATTTTAAATGGATATTAAAAGAATGAAAATCATATAAAATGGAGTTCCACTGTTAATTTATTTATAAAGAAAAACTAAAAATTTTCATATTTCTAACAAGTGTTTTAGAACGAATTAAAAGCCCAAAGATGAAAAAACAGGTAAAATTCTGATTTGTAATTTTATGAGTTAAGAAAATTAATTACTAAAACTTTGATGTTATGAGTTTCTAAAGTTTGCAAATTTTTCACATTTTCGTTGTCTCTAAAGAGTGAATATTACAAAAATCTAATGAAATATGTGCGACTTTTGACGATTTTTGGCTTGAAAATATCAAAAATTTTAGTTTAAAAATTTTGTTCTAGAAAATTTGCGACTCTAAAATTAATTGTTTGAAAATCGTTCTAATGAAACAACAGTCAAAAAGCTAAAGGTTTTATTAATTTAAAAGTATCTATACTCAAGATTTTTTTTTTAATTTCTAATTTACCATTTTTTTTGTATTTATTCTTTAAATTCGAAATTTGAACTTTTGACCCTAATAAACTGCGAAATTTTGAATATATTTCGGGTACTTTAGATGAAAAAAAAACACTTAACTGTAATTTTTTCATATAATTATCGAAGCAAATGTTATTGGTATAATTTAATAGGCAACAGTTTTAATTGAATACCTATTCAATGTAATGTTATCAAACAACAAACCACACAGAAAAGCTTCTAAACGTAATTGGAAAAATATAGCCAAATAACAAATGTTTCTAACAATTTTATTCCATTTTAGAAATACTAATCAAACTGGGTCTAATATTTTGAAAATTTTTGTCGGTGAGATTGTAGAAATTCTCTAGACTAGAATGTTACGTGCTACTAAATGGTCTACAATTTTAAAAATTCGAAACTATTTGAAAAGTTCGTGAAAATCACAGCATACCGTAAATGTAAATTACAATAAAGCACAACAAAAATCTAAAAAGCTGCACTCGTTTTCAAGAATTCATGAAAAAATGTTAGAGTTTCTCTTATATTTTGTGTTTTAAAAAGTCCGCTTTTTAGAATTTTAAGCAAGAACTGGGAGAATTTGTTCAACTTAAAAAATTGTACAAATTGAAAACAAAAATTAAACAATAGTTATTTAAGTATTAAGAGCGGTAGGTGCGTTTTACCATTACGGGCAAATGTGCCCGAAATTTTGCCCGAAATCGGACGCAACTAACGCTCGTGATGCTTATGACGTTTTGCACGAGGACATTAATTTTCACCGTTTTAAATAATGAAATTAGTATAATTTAAGTAATTTCACTGCAGTTTTTAAAAGTTACCTTTGATACATTCATTGTTATGGATATACAATTTTGTTTTCAAACATGCTCCGCCATTTTAATTTTTTGCTGGTTTTATCGTCGTTTGCTTCAAGAAAAGTAATTATATTATCCCCTGGATTAATAATTGGTGAAAGTGAAAGTGAAAACAACGAAAACATTGAATTAGAAGCTGCATGGAAGATTGGTTCCAGTGCGGTGATTCCAGAAAAGTCAAAAGATCGTTATGAAAATACTTACGATAACTTCAAGCAGTGGTGCGACAAAAAGAAGTTAAATGATTTTTAGGCTGCGATCCCGAGATAAATTTCGACTCACTGAATATGCCTTTGGGAAGTGGTGCCCACTGTCGTCCCTAAAATAAATTAAATAGTTTTTTTGCTATTTTGTAACAGAGGACGCTTTTATGTACCTGCCTATGCCAAAAGTTTTCTTTTTTAACACAAATTTTAACCCTCCAAGGTCGAATTGAGAAATATCCCAGCTGGGGTGCAACTATAAATAAAGCCATAAACCTTTAGAGGTCTCGGCACACTAGTTGCTTTAAAATGTAATTCTTTAATTTTTGCATTTTACAGATATTATGAATTTATTAAATCCAAGTTTATAAATGATTGAAAAAAAATTTAATTTATTTGTTTTAATGTTTCTAGCAGTGGTATTTTTAAGCATTTTTTATGAGAGAAAATGTAGCATTGGTCAACTCTTTTTTTAACATTTTGATACAAAAATTACTAGGTACAAACATCATTCCTCGCACAAAAGAAAGTAATCATCTAAAAGTTTATACATGTGTCCCAAAAGATCGCACTTAATTTTATTGGTGAATTTTTAGTCAAAATCTGAGTGGACTTTTGAGTTGGACATTGATGAGGCAATTATTACCATAATGAAACTTGAGCCAACTTTATTGTCGGTTTTGGAGTTTTGGAAAATTCTTCTTAAATTGTTTTTCTTTAATGAAATATGAATCAAACAAATTATTATTTTTTCATCGCCTAGTAATTAGTTTGTACTTACATAGACTACTCTACTAATTAATTTTGATAGAACCTATTTTATGTTTATTTGTGTGACTTTTTTGTTCTTTACCTTGGAAGAACAACCATAAGTGTGTACAATATTTAGGGTACTATCTATCTCTAAAATGACACATTATCAGGAAAAAAATGATGATTCTTTCGACAAGTTTTCTTAGCAGCCAGAGTTCTACATATATTTCTATAACAACCTGTATACATGTTCTAAAAAAACTATTGCAAGCAAAAGCTCCTTTATAAAATAAATAAATAAAAAAATAAAATAATCCATTTGGATCCATAAATACTAACAGTGATAAATATATGTTTTAGAAATATTCTTTGATGATAAAATAAACCAGGTCCGATAGACCCCCGGCTGTCCGGAAACGCAGGATCATCCTTAACATCCTACTAAAATAAAAACCAAGTGGGGTATTACGAAGAATCTCTTGTATTCTAATTTGTTACCCCTCTTTATAATGCCACCCGGGTGCACTTTGTCAGCGCACATTGCACTGTTTTCCTTTGCGATAACAAGTGTATTTCTATTTGTAGTCAGACGTCTTGGTTTCAATCTCCTCCAAGGTACACCCCAAAATGTAAACTATTATGTTTAAAAATAATTACAAAGCTTTTCTTGTCGTAATCTATAATTTTGTTTATAAAATTAAAATGCTTCGATATTTAAAGATATTTTATTTTTATATATAGTCCAACTAAAAAATCATAAATTTGCGGGTTACCACAACAAAACAGCTTTCAAAAAAAAAGCTATAAATACTTAGTGAGGGTTTATTTACCTAAACTTTTATTGCGATAGGAACGGCATCCCTAGACATGCCAGCTGTTTTATTATAAATCTAAAAATACATCAAATATTTTTTTTTCATCACTACATAATTTTTTTTTTTTGATAAGAGGTATGATTTGAGAACGTTCGTCAACGTTAAACAATGTATTCATATTTTAATTTAATAATCAATGAGATAATACTTAACTGTAACAGAAAAAAACGAATGATTGGTACTTTATTGGCTGCAAGCACCACATTAATCTTCTGAAAAGTCTCAAAAAGCCTGGTAAGGTTTTCGTACCAAATATTATTTGGCTAATAAAATATGTATCCATTTGAACTAGATTCAGTCAAGAGAAGCGCAAATTCAAAATTTGGCACCCTATGCTTGCGCACCCTCTTTTCGACAGTAGCTGAACTATTTTAGTACCATTTCGACCACGGACGCCACTCCAAGCAATTCTGTCCGAAAAAAAATGTTAGAAAATTTTTCAGAGCCAAACATGGCAAAGCCGTTACATTAATCACTTAAAACGTTACAGCAAAATGTTGCAGAAACTTGGGAAAAGGGCTTGTATATCTCAGTTTTTTGATTTACTTCTATTTTATGCGTTATATAAACATTGAATTGTACACAATTTAAGCTTCAAGACTAACCAAAATGCCACAGTGTTTTTTTACCATTAGACTCATTATTTTGCAATAAAAAATAGCAGACGCCCTGCACGCATTTTTTAGCTTTCCAACAGTACCCAACTTTTGTCATTTTATCAAATATCTTGCCCATGTTTGGCCCTGAAAAATAGTCATGCAAAATCGTGATGCCACTCCCCGTTTACATGGACTTTTTCCCGCCTCTTTTGGTTCAGGATCGCACCCTTAATGACAAAGTGCTGCTGGCCTATTTCGTTTATCGCAATGAAAAGCTAAAATCTCTAGGCAGTTTATAGTCAGAATATTCGATGTTGAAATGTACGAGTTTCCTCAATAATTCTATCTATATTTCGAAGTATGTGACATTAATTGCCTTTCTTAAGAGAAGGACATCTGGGTGGAAACCAAAGAAATCAAAAATCTTTACTAAAGAAGATCTTTTGAAATTTTTGACTGAAGCACCAGATAACGAACATTTGATTCAAAAGGTTAGCTGTCATCTCATTATTAAATATCTATTATTGAATAAATTGTTCTATTAGGTCGCCATGATTTTTGGTATTGCGGGTACTTGCAGACGAGAAGAGCTTTACAACATAAGAGCTACGGATATCGAAGATCAGGAATTGTTAATTATAGTTAAAATACTTTTCACTAAGGCAAATGACTATCTTGAGATTTATCGTAAATCTGCTCGTCTTCGACCAAAGAACGCTGCTTGTGACAGATTCATCATGAAATTCTCTAACGGAGAGTGCCACAATCAAGTCGTTGGAAAAAACACCATTGGTATTTGGCCATCAAAAGTTGCAAAATATTTAAATCTGAAAGATTCGTCGTTTTACACTGGTCATGCATTTCGACGAAGCTCGGCAACACTACTAGCTAATAAAGGCACAGAGGTTTTAGGAATTAAACGTTACGGTGGATGGCAATCGACGAGGGTTGCAGAATCATATGTTGAGGATTCTCTACAAAACGAAATAGAATTTGCCGAAAAAATTTTGCACGACGAGAGCTATAAGAACGTTAGAGGAGCTTCCCAAAGCACATCAAATTCTACTGATACCTCAACAAATATTTCTTCACTCACTACGGAACCTTCTACTTCTAGTGCTTATTGTTTAAGTAATAGTAATTCTCTTACAAGTAACGTTCCTATTATTTATTATAATTGTACTTTTAACATTAACGCAAATAAACAATATTTTTTTGATCAAATTATCCTTGCATTTACCGCCCTTGACAAACAAAAATGTTTACCGATCGGTCGTCAGTAAATATATTCTACTGCCTTTCTAGCAACCCTCGTAAATATGCAAAAATGTCCGATCGTGTAAAAAAAAATTTGAAGATTTTTAGGTCAGTTAAAAATCATTGCTTTGAAAAACAAAAAAGAAATAAAAAATCATCTGAAGACTCTTGGAAATGGACCAAAATCTTATTATCTTCGCCAAGTTCTCATGCTCCAATGGCTTTTTTTAGTGATCTTAGAAAATAATCCAAAATAATAATAAAAAACCCTGATCTTCGATAACTCCAAAAATAAGAAAATTTATTTTTGAAAAATGAAACGTAATATTAAAAATTCTAGGAAACCTGAAAGGACGCGTGACGTCAAAAACTGATAAATGATAATAATCAGATACATCCAAGCAAATCAGAGAAAAAGTAGTTTTTAATTGACAAACCAGATAAATTTGCAATTTCGTACTTTAGAAAATGATAAAAATGCAAAGTACCCTCCACAAAATCTAAATTTGAAAAAATAGCTCCTGATGGTTACAATATTTGATAAGATACTTAAAGCTGAGCCTTAGAAATTACAAACTGGTAGACAATTTTACAAGTCGAGCTAGAAATGAGTACCCACTTCAAAAATTGTTTCTAGTTAGAACTAAATATCGATTATAACGTGCTAAGCTGTGTTAATGATACAATTTGATATTGACACTTGGATCTGATAAATTCAAGGCTTAAAACCTCAGCTTGCACAAATCTGAGAGTAACAGCTGATTAATGTTTGTGAAGATGCGCGTGCTTAAAAATGGAAATGTTTGATAATATACAATAGGATTAATCAAATTCCACTGTTATCAATTTATCATTTTAATGGAAATGGCAATTTTCAACATAATTTTCTGTGTTCTCTCATAATGTTATTACACGAAATCCTTGACGATTTTTTCAGATCCTAAACATTCTCTATCATATTACGAGCACATTAATTAAAATTTCCAATTTTGGTTTTACACTGAGAAAAAATTGCAACTACTTTTTATAAAAATTGAAACTTATTTGTCATTGCCACAAAAAATTAATAAGTGTAGGAACAATGAGACTAAATCAAGGTTTTGCCAGGTCCGAAAATAATGATCTAATTTAAAATTTAAACAGTTTCGCAAAGATTGGCAATAACATGAATAAAAGACTAATCCCATCCGGTTTTTATTAGCAAACCAAATGAAAATGAAACACGAAAGTTTATTCAATCAATTATTGTCACTTTTCAAAGTAGAAATTCACACAATATCCCAACCAAGTCCACGGAAAGTAGTTGATATTTAAAAATAGATCGATCGATTCATCGATTAATGAAATAATTTGATTGTAAGTGAAGCTCCCAACTGTTTAATAAAAATATCAATAAATCCAATCTCTCATGTTTCGCTATTTTTGTTTGTATTCCACTCGTTCACAATCGAGGAATACGACTCGCGAAGTGATAATTTCCCGGTAGTTTTCCAAACAGCTCCAGGCAAACAAAAAAAGGTTTTGTGTAAACCGCGGAAAAAGGTGAAAACAACAACAACCCGATCGACTGTCGTTACACCCTCAATAACTGTCTCCATTTCCGAATGCAAATATTGCTCTTCACGGCAACATTTCTTTCGTCACAAAAACAAACAGCGATTTATCGCTCAATTAAACACTCATTCGAGCGTTCAGAAAAATGAATCCGAACGCACACGCGAAAAATGATAGTTCAAGGCAATGTGCTGGAAAAAATTAACATGGCAACAAAGAACTCAAGTCATTCTTTTTTTTGCAGAATCTAATTAACCGGTCAGATTCGTGAAGGAAAATGGATCCCATAAGGTAAAGACTCGATTTTTTTTTATTAGTTTTTTTACTAACTATTTTGTTCTTTTTCAGTGCCAGCTGTTTCAGTTTACAGTAAGTATGATTGTAATTAAGTTGTTTTAATTGGAAGTAATGTGTTTTAATTCGGGGGAAAATGGATTTATGATTGCTTCGTGACCGGAACGTGATCGCGAGATTCTCCATTTCTATCAATTTATGGCATTTTTTGATTAGATAAGAATATGTGAATAAAAAGTGACACTGTCCGGTTAGTAGATTTTGTCGTTTTCTAGCTTACATACAGGTGGCCAATTTTAGTATCCTAAACGGAATTGCATGTATTTTTTTTATACGCACATGAGCTCTGCTGCTAATCTCTGAGATAAATTAATTGCAATATAAAAAATAACGTAATAGTTACTCCAAATACGATAAAACTTTAAGTGGCTTTAAAAACTATAAAAAAGACATTTTAACTTTAAATTCATTTACACTTTAAATTCAATTTTTATGTTCGTTTGCAGAACATGGTAGTAACTCTCATCTTGGTTTACAGCAATAAGAATAATTTTAACGTTTGATTTACATAAAGAATGTTCTCTTTAATTCTAAACATTTCAGCGCATCTTCATTTTTTCAGCGAATCTATTTTTTTTATGTAAACCGGGAAATTATTTTATAGATTATTCGAGTTTGTGTACATCTGGTATTTTAAAAGTTTACGAAAATAGATTCAGTAAAGCGTCGAACTGAAGCCGTAATAGTTAAAAGTTTAGTAAATTTCCACTTGCATTTCTAAGTAAGTAATTGTTCCTGTTTAAGATTCTATTTTTATATTAGAGTAGAGGTGTCCACGTTGAGATTTTTAGAATATGAAAAAATAACCGGACGATTAAAAAAATAATTTTATGGATTTTCTTTTAAAAAACAAACTTAAAAACAAGTTTTCTTTAGTTTTTTAGTTTGTGGCATTTATGGATTTATAATTTTTTAAATTTCCAACACAATTTTTCACTAGTTTGCGGTACCATACCATAAGTTTTTAGTTTTATTTCCTTTTTGTCTTATATTTACGTAGATTTTTGTTCTCATGGTTTTTCAGTTTCCCATTTTTCTTTTGTTGGTTATTTAGTATCACGTCTTTATAGTGCGTCAATTTACTGTTTCTTCTGTTTTTTTTTTTAGCTAGATAGCTTAGTTTTGCACAATTTTATGGTACTAGCCTCTTAGAATTTTAGTTCCTAGTTTCAGTTTTTTCAGTTTTTAATAATGTCTTGGATTCTTAATTTGTTGACTTAGATTTCTGTTTTCATGGTTTCTCAGTTTCCCATTTTTTTAGTCATCTAATTTTTTTTTGTTGGTTTTTTAGTGTCACGCCTTTTTAGTGAGTTAATTGCTGGTTCCTTGGTTTTCTTTAGCTAGACAACTTAGTTTTCGGTAGTTCACAGCTTGCTGTTTTTTTCTTGTACAGTTGCTTCCTAAGATCCCATGGTATCAGCCATTTAGAACTCTAGTTCCCAGTTCTAGTTTTTTCAGTTTTTAATAATGTCTTGGATTCTTAATTTGTTGAAGTAGATTTCTGTTCTCATAGTTTCTCAGTTTCCCATTTTTCTAGTTATCTATTTTTGTTGTTGATTTTTTAATGTCACGCCTTTCTACTGTGTTAATTGCTGGTTCCTTCGTTTCCTTTAGCTAGACAACTTAGATTTCAGTAGTTCATAGCTGGCTGTTTTTTTCTTGTACAGTTGCTTCCTAAGATCTTATGATATCAGCCTCTTAGAACTCTAGTTCCCAGTTTCAGTTTTTTCTGTTTTAATAATGTCTTGGATTCCAAACTTTTTGTTGTAGGTTTCTGTTTTCATGTTTTCTCAATTTCCCATTTTTCTAGTTGCCCATTTTTTTTTGTTGGTTTTTTAGTGTCACGCTTTTTTAGTGTGTTAATTGCTGGTTCCTTCGTTTCCTTTAGCTAGACAACTTAGTTTTCAGTAGTTCATACCTGGCTGTTTTTTTCTTGTACAGTTGTTTCCTAAGATCTTATGATATCAGCCTCCTAGCACTCTAGTTCCCAGTTTCAGTTTTTTCAGTTTTTAATAATGTCTTGGATTCTTAACTTTTTGTTGTAGATTTCTGTTTTCATGGTTTCTCAGTTTCCCGTTTTTTTAGTTATCTAGCTTTTCTAGTTATTTTTTGATTATTTAGCATCACGTCTTTATAGTGCGTTAATTTACTTTTCTTTTGTTGTTTTAGCTAGATAGCTTAGTTTTGCACAATTGCTTCTTAAGATCCTATGGTATCAGCCTCTTAGAACTCTAGTTCCTAGTTTCAGTTTTTTCTGTTTTAATAATGTCTTGGATTCCTAACTTTTTGTTGTAGGTTTCTGTTTTCATGTTTTCTCAAGTTCCTATTTTTCTAGTTGTCCAATTTTTTTTGTTGGTTTTTTAGTGTCACGCTTTTTTAGAGTGTTAATTGCTGGTTCCTTGGTTTTCTTTAGCTAGACAACTTAGTTTTCAGTAGTTCATAGCTGGCTGTTTTTTTCTTGTACAGTTGTTTCCTAAGATCTTATGATATCAGCCTCTTAGAACTCTAGTTCCTAGTTTCAGTTTTTTCTGTTTTAATAATGTCTTGGATTCCTAACTTTTTGTTGTAGGTTTCTGTTTTCATGTTTTCTCAATTTCCTATTTTTCTAGTTGTCCAATTTTTTTTGTTGGTTTTTTAGTGTCACGCTTTTTTAGTGTGGTAATTGCTGGTTCCTTGGTTTTCTTTAGCTAGACAACTTAGTTTTCAGTAGTACATAGCTGGCTGTTTTTTTCTTGTACAGTTGCTTCCTAAAATCTTATGATATCAGCCTCCTAGCACTCTAGTTCCCAGTTTCAGTTTTTTCAGTTTTTAATAATGTCTTGGATTCTTAACTTTTTGTTGTAGATTTCTGTTTTCATGGTTTCTCAGTTTCCCGTTTTTTTAGTTATCTAGCTTTTCTAGTTATTTTGTTGATTATTTAGCATCACGCCTTTATAGTGCGTTAATTGCTGGTTCCTTAATTTTCTTTAACTAGATAACTTAGTTTTCAGTAGTTCATAGCTTGCTGTTTTTTTTGTACTGTTGCTTCCTAAAGTCCTAAGTTATCAGCGTCTTAGAACCTTAGTTCCCAGTTTCAGTTTTTAATAATGTCTGGGATTCCTAACTTTTAGTTGTAGATTTCTGTTTTCATGGTTTCTCAGTTTCACATTTTTCTAGTTATCTAGCTTTTATTTTGTTGGTTATTTAGTATCACGTCTTTATAGTGCGTTAATTTACTGTTTCTTTTGTTTTTTTACCTAGATAGCTTAGTTTTTCACAATTCCTTCTTAAGATCTCATGGTATCAGCCATTTAGAACTCTAGTTCCCAGTTTTAGTTTTTTCAGTTTTTAATAATGTCTTGGATTCCAAATTTTTTGCTGTAGATTTCTGTTCTCATTTTTCTAGTTATCTAGTTTCTTATTTTTTAGTATTTCAGTTTGTTAATTTACTGCTTTCTTGGTTTTATAGCTATATATCTTAGTTTTTAACAGTTCATAGCTTACGTTTTTTTTTTGTACAGTTGCCTCCGAAAATTCTATGGTATCAGGCTCTTAGAACTCTAGTTCCCAGTTTTAGTTTTTTTCAGTTTTTAATTGGATTTTTTTTAGATTACTAGTTGCTTGTTTTATTAATCTGTTAGTTTTATATTTTTGTACTAGTTTTATTTTATTTACCTTCCTATTTTTCTCTTTCTAAGCTTCTATAATCTCTAGTTTTACACTCTCTTAGTTTCTCAGTTTCTAGTTTTTGACTTTCTTGGTTTTTCAGTATCTTTTTTTTGTTCTTGGATTCTCGGTTTCCGTTTTTTGGGTGTCACTCTTTATTAAATGTCTTCCTTTCTAACTAAAAATTTAACTGAAATTTCTTATTTTGTAGTCTTCTATTTTCGTACTATATCAAATTTTCTTTCTCAGTTTTCTAGCTTTCTACCTTCCAGCTAATTTTTGTTTTCTTAATTTCTGAGTTTCAGATTTTCATTTTCTTGACGTTTTATCTTTTTCTTTTAATTTGATCTTGGATATTTTGTTGTAACAGTCCAAGCTTCTTAATTTATAAATTTTGTGTTTTCTTAAATTCTTTGTTTTTTTTTGGTTTTAGATTTTCAGTACCTTAATAGTTTAGCTTCCTACGATCAAATTTTTCTGTGTAGTCAGAAATTTCTAGATCTTGCAGGCTTCTAAGGACATAATATCGCAAGGTGTAATTTTTACAGTTTCTGAGATTCTATATTGCTTGCAATTTAACACTTTCAGTCTTTCAGGTTGAGACTGTGAGCTTCTCAAGTTCCCGGATTTTTAAATTATATGTTTTTTTAAGATTTTAAGTTTTTTGGTGTTTTTTGACTTTTTGAACTCCCTAAATATTAAGGTTTCCAGGTTTCAGGTATAAGATCAAGTTCTTCGTTTCTGAAGCATTTTTAGATTTTTCTTAGTTTTTGAATCCCTGAATTCTCTGAATTTATTATTTTATTTATCACTATTTTTAGTTTCGCAGACTTTCGGGTTTCAGGTTTTATGTTTCTCAGTCTTTTATTGTTTTTCCAGCTCCCACTTTTTTTTATTTTTGAAGTTTAAACTTTTCACATTTAGTTTTTTAAAACTCCGATTCACAGATTACAAGGTTTATGGATTTTGGGGTTTTGGGTTTTTAGGTTCTTGAATTTTTGATCTTTCGGTGTCGGTTTTCTCATTCATCCATATTTTTTAAAACGTCAAAATTTATGTGTTAAATTTTATTAATCTTTTGAATTCCAGTCTCGTTCTCATATAAAGTATCTAGAGAATACAAAGAATCCGGAGAATCTAAAGAATTTAAATACTCCAAAACATCTAGGGAACTATAGAACTATTCTTTTGATTCTTTGATTTTTATAAATTTTTTTTTGACTCATGATTTTTTATATTCTTTAAATTCTTCTGTAGACTCTATACCACTGAATAGTTTCAAACATTTTCTACTATTTCTTAGGTTTTGTACATCTTGGAAAATATTTCTGGTATTTGAAATTACAACTTTATTCTATATTTTTTGGATTGTTGGATTCTTGAATTGTTAAATTCTTGGATTCCTGGATTTTAAAATTTTTAGCTTCTTGGACTGTTTTAGTTTATGATCTTTAGATTTTTAGGTTTTTAAGTTCTTAATTTTTTAAATTTGTACATTCTTAAATGCCAATTTCACATGTGAAAATTTTTGCAAAAATGAAAAATTTTACGTCTATTGTAAATTTTAAAACTTCAAATTAAATGAAATTCTTTAAATGAGTTTTTTATGCTATTTTTTCTAATTTGCATATGATATAAATTTTTAGTAGACTAAACATAATTGTTCTTTTTCCCAAGTGAAATTAAAAATTAGTGTTCCAAGATGAATGCAAAAATTTTCTGCACTCGGTAAATTACGGCAAATTGCCATAAATGCCACGGTTAATTTGTCGATGAAAATTTTCTGTATCTGGCTTGAAACTGTAACCTTAAACTCACACTGACATTTGACATTTCGTACAATATGTTTTACCAACCGAAAAAAAATCCCTAGATTTTGGGTTTGATAATGACTTATTAACGCATTCAAAATAAGTGCGGTAATAGCTTTGTTACAACAGCAAATTAGACAAATAAAAATCATTCTCAGCCTAGATTCTGTGCCCTTTTTTGTTATCACCGATATAATTTACTTTCTTAGTACTAATTCTTAAGATTTTTTATAAATTCAAATTTAATTAGTTATGTTTTTTCGAGTACTTTTTGCATATTTTTTTAGTCATTTTAAGACGTTCCGTTCGCGATTAAATTTTTTGCAGTCTTCCAACACACCACTAAGCCGGTTCTGTCTAACCTATTATTATACCTATTACCTCCTGCTTTCAAAGCCAATTCCCCGTCTGCTTTTTTCACCACCTGGCTTTGAACTTCAACCTTGCTTCACTGAATCAGAACGCCTCTTGTTCAAACTTCAAAGAGCTAGAACCTGAAACATATTTAGATCAGGAATTTTTTCTACCCACGTCGATTTAGAAACTCTTTCAATTCTCTATCTATTATTGTAACACCTTTTGTTCGAACTTGACCCTGATCAAATGTAGGATAACCGTGCATGCATCCTCCATGTCTCGCAGAAATTATCACCCACTTCACTACTATCAGAAAGGTCAGAACCAAATTCCATCTTAAATTCTTAAATTTATTTTTATTTAGTAACATCATAACCTTGCCCTTGCCTTGCGCGTGACGGCCAGCTGTTTGAAGCCAACATATTAATTGCAAGTTAGCTACATTGAAATTTATCACGACAGCGTCTTAGTTAACAATAATAATTATTAGTTTTAATTAGTCAATCATGGTCATTTCTTCATCACCACTTTGATTGATTTTTGTATCAATTAAACGAAAATACTAAACATGTATCGAATTTACAGCACCGCAGAAAATGAAAAAGCAATAATTGAACAGAAGAAGCAAGATGAGAAGTTCCAAGAAATTATCGTGAGCTGCCGGTCGTTGAGTCGATACGAAGGAAAAAGTATTAAGACGTTGTTGCCCCAGGTATGTTGTTTAATAGGAAATAAAAAAACATTTTGAATAAAAAAAAGTTTTTATTGAAATAGTTCATCGCTGATTTTACAGCGAGTATTAAAATTTTAGTGCTCCATGAAAAGTAATTTGACTAATTAGCATTTAAAATCGTCATAAAATTAGCCAGTTTGAATGTTTTACTAATGTTTATTCAAATTTAGAAGCGATGGGCTAATAAGTTACTCAAAACGACGAAGCATCCTATGAATTTATAATTTATCACATTTATTTTTTTTATTCTCTATTCTTTACCAATCCTAATTACTCTAATTTGCAACCATATTGAGCGTTTGGTATAATTTTTACAAGCTTTAAAAAGTAAAAAATTGTAAAAATTGTAAAATTAACAATAGCAGTAATTTTTTTAATAACAAAAAAATCTATTACATTTTTAAAAACGCTCAGGTTTCAAAACCGAATTTGCTCGGTTGAACAGAAGAGGTGTAAGTTCATAATTATAAAGAGAAAATTGTTGTTATAATCCATGGTGAAAATTAGTAAGATCTCTGTAATGCGCGCGCACGTGGAGATTTTGTGATGCCTGGGTTGAAAAATGTGATTTAAAAAACAAAAGATGTACCAGGTTTCTTTCTGTTAAAGGCCAAGGTCGTAATGGAAAGCTATATATATTTATTTAATAATAATATATAAAAATATATGTAATTTTGGAGTCATCAAGTGGGCATAACAAATTTAAAATTTCTTTATTTTTTGCGGTCTAAAAAAAAGTTGTACCATTCTCAGTTTTTTGAAAACTTGCGAGACTAGAAGCAAACTTAGAACTTAAGAAACTGAGAATGGTTAAACCTGGAAAGTAAAACTTGAAAACCTTCAAAATTAAGAGCAAACTGATTTAAGGTTCTAGGCTTTCTGCATCTAACATGAATTTTCATAATTTTAAAATAAAAACTTTTAGGTTTATTGGTTCTTTTCAAATTTAACTTTTCTGGTCGTTAAATTTTCAAGTTTCTAAAGTTTTAAGATTTTAGACTTTAAATTTCCAAGCGTTTAAGTTGGCAGTCACTTAGACTTTTTTGGTTTTTAAGTTTGTTGCTTCTTAAATTTTAAGTTTCTTGCGTTTCCAAAAAGATTTTTATAGTCTTAATTTTTAGGCTCTAGGCCTTAACGTTCCTTGGTTTTAAATTTTGGTTTTCATCTACCTATTAATTAAAAGTTTTGTAGGTTCTTCGATTCTTTGATTTTTAGATTCTTAAATGGATAAAGTTATTAAAAATTGTTATCATTGAACAACTGACAAGAATATTGATAAATTTAAGATTTCGTCAAAATTTTGCTACTGTAGGATATTCGGGGTACAATATGACCTCAGTCAACTTTGAAATTAGTTTAATAATAATAATAATAATAATTAAAATTTTAATTTTAACAAATTAAATTAAAATTATAACGTTTCTATCAATCTTGAACGCTTTGGATTTCAATTTTTTTCATGTATGTTAGAAATCAGAACTTTTTAAAACACTACAAAATTTGGAAAACTTTTTTTTTTTATTTTGATATGGTCTAGAATATTCTAGTATAATTCAATCTCTAGTAGCTTCAAGGCAATTGGACATCTGAAAAATAACTGAATAATTTAATTTATTCAAGTGATAAAATTTAATTAATTTAAAAAATTCGAAATTTCGAAATTTCAATATTCATATTTTAGAATTTATATATGGAATAGTAAGAATCCTACTATCTTAAAGGTTAAATCAAGAAATCTAGAACTGGGATCTGAACAATTATACAAGTGTTCATTTTAATTTGGCCATGACAGAAATGAACGTATGTCTTTTCCTAAAAAACGATTTAGGGGAATTTCTCCTGTTGACATTTAGTGTAACTTTGAGGTTAGAATCCTCAGAACGCCATCCCAACGTTGATGGTCAGTGCACATACAACATAAGAATTTCGCAACAAGTTTTCCAAATTACGCAGAGATTATCAGCATTTTCATATCCCACGTTCTTCAGCGTTAACGGCAATCAAAATTTGAGGTTATGTGCGAACCTTCGTAATAACCATATCATAACGTCTCAGACATGACTTCAAACGGAATCTCAAAGCTGACATGATCACAAATTAAAATGAATTCATTGTAGAAATTTTTTTAATAATTGGAAGCTAAAAATATTGAGGATTCAAAATTCTTAAACCAGGCAAAATATCTGTAATATAAACACAATTTTGAAAAAAATTTGTTGTTTTTTTATTATATATTTAGAATCTTGAATGATCTTTTTCAATGTTTTCGGCAGAAATTTTAAATGTTTCAGATTTTTCAGTAAGTAATTTAAATCTTTCTTTAGAAACGGTTAAAAAAACTGAAATCAATAAATTTTAAAGAATTTAGGGCTGTTGAAATCAAGAAATAGACATCTTGAAATTTTTATCAAGTTCCAAAAACGTGTTGTGTACCAGGAATCCAATTTTTTAAATTAGTTTGCCAAGAATGAAGGAATGTAGAAATTTCGAAAGTTTTGTTTTTCTGATGTTCAGGATACTTTCGAAGGAATTTATATTTCAAAATTTTTGACAATGCTTCTGTTCGAAGTCGTGGAAATAAGCAAAAATTCTTAATATTAGAGATTTTAAATATACTACAGGTTCTCTAATACCAGAAAAAAAAACATTCAACATGAAAGTTTATATTTAATCAAATGACTGAATAATTTGAATCTCGTCCAACAAAATTTGTTATTCTGAGAAAAAACATGCTGCTGGCTAAGCAAATTGCAATTGATATAATTTTTTCTTAAATTGTCATGCGAAAACAATTCGTGGTCCAATTTTCCCATCAAAATTTTTGTAGGAATTACACGTAGCTATTGCTTTTTGAAAATCACACGAGGCGACGAAAGGGCCGATTTACATTGCAACTCGTTAATTAGTTCAAAAAATTTTGCTGGTAAAAATTATTTTTTTAGTATTTTTTTTAAGATTTTTTAGTATTTCAGTGACTAATGAGTCGTAAACTTCATTGTAAAAAGATCGCAGAAACCAGGCTTGAAATTTTGTGATAAAATCGTAACTTTGTTGTTTTATGACTTATTAATAAAGTTTCTAGTAAATCTTACTCAAAATTGAATTCTAAACAACTTTTGCTCTTGGCTTTTTCTGGCTAGGACGCACCGTTTTCGAGAAACACAAAATTTTTAATCTTTTTGTAGTTTGGTAAGTATGGGAACGACTCCATACTGTAAATCGCTCCAGAATCCCGATTTGAAGCTATTTTCCGTTTTTCGTGATTAGCCCTAAACGTTATTGTAAAAAAAAAAACAGGTTTGAAAAATTTTTTAGAATTTTTGTAAAAAAATCGTTGTAACTTTGTTATTTTAAGGCTTAGAGGTAAAGTTTTTAGTAAATCTTACTCAAAAATGCACCATTTTCGATATAAAAGATTTTTCTTTCCCATTTTACGGATGATCAAACATTGGCACTTTTTGTAATATTACAACTGAGAGGTCAAACAACGCCATTGACTTGGATTTGCTTATTGACCAAACAATGACCTGTACTGCTTCTAATTCTTGGCAAGTTTAAAAAAGAACCTTCAAAACCAAATTTGCATCTTATTCAAGATTTAAATAACAGAATCTTAACCATGATTAATCATCAAGATCGAAAAAGTTATTTCTCCAAGTTTATTTCTTACGATCGTTCAGTTATCAAGTTACCGTCTGCATTTCGTTCTTAATATTTTAGCAGAATCTAACCCTAAATGTGCCAAATTTCAAACTGTCTTCGAATTTAGAAAGTTAAATAACCGCTTCAGGCTTTTTGCACAACTTGAAACAGTACAACAAAACCATATAATTATCCAATTTTTAATGCAAATTAATTCGCTAAATTTGCATTACACCTCAAGGATATGAAATGTTAAAACATCACAAATTTTTTTTTAGATACTCGCAACAGTTTTGTCAGCCTCCTTCCACATCGTAGTCGGCATCGCTTTAGCCTTTTCTGGGATTCTTCTTCCACAACTCGACGAAGAAAATTTCCCAATAACTGCATCAGAACGCCCATGGATTGCGAGTGTGATAGTTTTGGCTGTGCCCATTGGAGCCATCGCTGGCGGTTTTATAATGGACAGTATAGGGAGACTGAATACTGTCAAGTTGGCAGCAATTCCAGGACTTCTGGGATGGATTTTAATAGCCATGGCTACCAATTTTCAGATGTTGGTGATTGGAAGGTTGCTTACAGGGCTGGCTTCAGCTTTGGGGACTAGTCCGGCTATTGTGTACATTACGGAGATTGCCAGGGCCGACATGAGGGGGTCGCTGATTTCGTTTGCTCCAGCCTACGCTTCTTTAGGTAAATTTTGTAAACTATTTATTTAAAAAAAAGGAAAAGCACAAAAATATGTAGTAGAATTTTTGTAGTCTTATATTTGATTGTTTTGAAAATATTGAAAATTCAAAAATTATTTAACCATCTCAGTGAACTACCTAAATGACAAATAAATCGAAAAATCGTAAAGAAAAAAATTACCAAAAAAGTATCTCAAAAACTAGGAACATTTTGACTATTAGTTGTCAAAAAAACCTGAAAATTTAGAGATATAAGGATAAAATTGAAAATGGTTCTGTTTTTTCTTGGATTTTTGAATTTTTATATCCTAACTACGACTATCTATTTTTTTTTTGTTTAAAAAAGTACAATTCTCAAGTTATTGCATTTATTATGCTGGTATTAAAAAAATTGCTTTTTTGGAAATTTAAAGAAGTTTCAATTTGAAAAAAAATTATCAATTTTTTTTTTAATTTTTGGTAATTTGAACATTTAAAACTTTCAAAAATCATAATTATTTCAAACCTTTTATATTTTTTTCAATGTTTTTTTTTCGGAGTATAACAATTTCTATTTGAAAAATCTATAAATTTTCCTAGTTTTCCGATGGTTTTCAGTATAATATTTAAGAAATCGAAACTTTTATTAAAAATTAAAAAAAAAAAAAAAAAAAATTAATTTAATTTAAAAAAAAATTAAAAAAATATTTATATTTTAGCAATTTGGGACCAAAGAAAAATGTGTATAATAGAAATGGAAAAAACTTGCATTTTTGTAGTCCTACTGATCTAAAAAATGCAATTAAGAATGAAAGGGAAAAAGCAAATATACGAAAACTGTAAATAAATAGAAATGTATAAGAGGAAATGATAATGCTTTAATAAAAAAAAAGAATAATGTGAAAGTAATTGGAAACAATGAACAGCAAGCTCAAAAAATGAAAAAAATCAGATTTTTTTTTTAATTGAAATCCAAAATTTTAAAAATCTTAAGTACTCGAAAACTAATTTTAAATAAAATCATGCTGTATTTTAGGAAAGAATGTTTCGTAAGTTTCAAAATTATCAAAAAATGCTACGATTTGCAAAGTTCCAAAGTTCCAAAATTTCAGATTTTTTTTTTAAATTCAAAAAATTTCTTTGAATTTTTTTTATTTAAAAGTAAAAGAATATTAAGCACAATCCGATCATATGCAGGCGGCAAATTATTGTAAAATTTGCAATTATTTAAAAATTAACAGAATATTTATTAAAATCGCTAGATTTTTTATATACATTTGATTGTTTTCAATTTTTTAGAACTTTAGTTTATTAAAATCTGTTGAATCTTTGGATTTTTTTATATTCTTTTGCTTGTGAATTTTGTTAGTGCTGTAGATTTTTTTTATTCTTCCCATTCTTCAGATTTTTAAATTGCATCTTATATACCTTTTTTTCGCTTATTTTCTGAATTTTAGATTCTTGACAATTTCCAGACTCTTTTTAGAATTAAGTCTGAAAACTGTTTAAAGAAAAGTTGGTGGAACCATGAAAATTGTATGAATATTCTGCATTATAATTTTCTAAAATTGTTATTATATTGGTAAATTCTGAATTTTTAAAAAATATATATAAAATCGATCTTTTATCATTCTTAATTTATGGAATATCCAAAAAGTTCATTTAAAATTATTTATATATATATATATCATATATATCATATATATCATATATATATATATATATATATAAAAATGTAGCATTTTGAAAAAAATATTTATAGTTTTTTCATTTTAGGAACATTCGAGAAAATTTTAAAATTTCCAAAATCAATCAATGTTTAAAATGCACAAATTTATAAACTTTGTACGATTTCCAAAATGTACAGGTTCTCAAAATGTCAATTTCATATTTTTTAAAAACTAGAAGACCTTTAAAGTTTTATTTTTCTGGTATTT
The DNA here is from genome assembly GCA_030157275.1 of Cynaeus angustus. Classification (NCBI taxonomy): domain Eukaryota; kingdom Metazoa; phylum Arthropoda; class Insecta; order Coleoptera; family Tenebrionidae; genus Cynaeus; species Cynaeus angustus. The sequence goes on from CM058065.1 coordinate 15,122,312, forward strand.
TAATAAAAATAAATATTAAAAAATATTAAAAATTTAAAATGTATAAAATGTTATGTTAAAAATGATTTTAAATGATTTTTTCTGTGTTTAGAGCCTTCACCAAACTTCAGTACAATTAAGTATTTTTTAGGCCAGTCTATAAACGTTTACTTTACGGACTCTTGCGGACTCATCTGTCAAAATATAGTTTACGGACTGAAAATCAATTTCTCACATTCTGCAGCTTCCATTTTTTGTAATCGCTGAAAAAATCTTGTATGCAATTCTGCTGTAAAGACGTTTTTTGTCTATACGTACGATTTCCAAAATGTGCATTTTTTTTTTCAAAATTTTCACCTATTTTCCCATACAAAGTTTTTAAGTTCTCGTTTCTTGATTTTTAAACAGTATAACTTCAGGATATACTAAGAAGGATTTCATTATAATTAAGAGAATTTTTTTTTCTTCACAATGTTACCCTAAAAATTTTGACAAATTTTTTAAATCCTAAAATTCTTTTGGGTTCTTTGTATTTAAATTTTTGTATTTTATTTAAAAAATTTTAATTATTTAATTTCTAGACTGTTCACATTTAAAAAAAACAACTTTTTTTCAGAATTCCTTTTTGGTTGTCATTTTTTAATGCAGCATTTTATATCTCCAAATTTTCAAGATTTCGTGTTCTTTAGATTTGTCTGTCATTTGTTGGTACTTGTTAATCTCGATCAGGATGGCAGTGAAAGTTTCTAACAGCTTAAGACTTGTTTTTTTTTTCAGGAATGGTTCTAACCTTCCTTAAAGGCTGGTTCGTCAGCTGGCGCCTCGTCGCCTGGACCTGCCTGGGCTACACCGTCGTTCCCTGCATCCTCATCATGTTTATCCCCGAGAGTCCCGCCTGGCTCGTCTCCAAAGGCCGCTACGAACAAGCTAAAAAATCCCTAACCTGGATCAACAAATACCAACCTCAACCCGACAACAAACCCCAAACCCTAGCAGAGATGCAACTAGACCAACTGAAACGAGAACACGAGCTAAAGCAAGAAGCTCTCCGCTTGAAGGGTCCCAGCCCCCTCCACAAAGCAAAAGCATTCCTCAAACCAACCGGATACAAACCTCTCCTCATCCTCGTCGGTTTGTTTCTTTGTCAACAATTCTCAGGGATCTACATCACACTTTTCCACTCAGTGGAATTCTTCGAAGAAGTTGGTAGCCCTGTGAACCCTTACCTAGCGTCGGTGTTGATCAGCGCCGTGCGCTTGTTTATGTCAATCGTGGATACGTACCTTCTGAGGACTTTTCGAAGAAGACCCCTGCTGATGTTTAGCGGGTTCTGCATGTCAGCTTGTATGATCCTATCGGGACTTTTCACTCTGTGGATTCAGAATGGTACCACTGAAGCGAGGTGGGTACCGGTGGCCACACTGCTTCTATACGTCATCGCGTCGATGATTGGTTTGTTACCGATACCATGGACGATGACAGCCGAACTGTTCCCGATCGAGATAAGAGGCGTGGCTCACAGCATCGCTTACAGTATGGCCAACATTCTCATGTTTGCGGCCGTCCAATGCTATGAGAGTATGATGGTGACGTTTAACGGAGCTTCGGGAGTACAATTTTTCTTCGCAGTGATTGCGATCGCTGAAATGGCGTACACTTTTGTTTTCGTTCCGGAAACACACAGAAAGAAATTGACGGAGATTGAGGACTACTTTAATCACAATATGATTTATCTGGGACAACAGAAGAACAAACCGAAAGCTAAAGAAGCGGAAAAAGACAAGGAACAAACGGAAAAGCTTATGAATGTTTGAATTTTTTCTAAGTAGTATTATAGTTTTTAAGAGAACAGATTGACAGTGTGATTAATTATGACAGAGCTGTGTATTTATTAAAGTGTTGATATTTTTTATACTGTTTTTATATAAGAGCTGTGCAGAGCCTGGTTTCTAAATCAGTATACTTTCTCGAATATTAGCGACTTTTAAATACTTAGATAGGTACTTACAACCTTTGTGATATTGTGCTACACGTATTACAATAAATATGTTAAATTTATCTATTTTTAATTATTGTGATGGACCTGAGGGTGGGGCTTATCTAGGCTCCGTCTAAAACAACAAAACGGTTAGTGATTTCAACTATATATATATATATATATAAATGTATATGTGTGTGTATATATATATATATACTATATATATATAGTTGTATTTGTCAAAATGTCAAAGCAAATGCAAATATCCAACTCAGTGCCAAAATTTAAAACTTTTTTTTAATGTTGGTACTTTTTAAAAGTAGTAATGTATATATATATTAATGTATAAGTGTGTATATATATATACACGTACATGTATTCAACTATTTATATATATATATATATATATACATTATATATATATATATACATTATATATATATATAACATATATAATATATATTAATGTATATGTGTGTATATATATATACTATGTATATATAGTTGTATTTGTCAAAATGTCAAAGCAAATGCAAATATCCAACTCAGTGCCAAAATTTAAAACTTTTTTTTTAATGTTGGTGTTTTTTAAAAGTAGACCAAATACATTTTTATATTTTAATCATCTATCAGTTGGTAATTCTCATCAATTACTTTAAAGAATAGTGCCTACTGTTCAATAAAAATGTTCCTGAACATTGTACAACTCAAAAGTTGTTTCAGATTTTGATAAAGAATTGACCATTAAACAAAAGTGTGGACATTTCAGGACACCGTTTAGATATATTCAACGCTCATTATTATCAACAATAACGACGAACATTCTATATTCTTTCTTCCCTAACGACCATGGATCTAGTACGAGAAGTCATCTCAAATAAATTAATCAAAGGTGATCAATCGTATCAGATCTTCGGGTCGCTAGGGGAGAGTGTTTTAGAAAATGGCGATAATGATGATGTGTGTTGTGTGTATATATATATATATATATAGAGGGAATGAAAGAACTATATATATATATAATATATATATTAATGTATGTGTATATATATATATATATGTATATACACACGTGTAAATTTCAACATACATGTCACGTTATGTCACATACGTGTCATACATGAAGCAAAGAAGTGCATATTCCAGGACCGTACTCAACTTATTTATTTTAAATGGAATTGAATTTTTTTAAATATTCTGATTAGTTGAATTAAATGCCTTAAATGTATCTCTTGTTTTTAAATTTTGAAGTCAAAATTGCGAAGTTATTCAGCTTTTTTTTACAAAATTTTGAAAATGCGTGTGTTCAATTTGGTATGAACTATTTATATCTACAAAAAACCAGATGAGCATTAAACCATTGCCTAACATATTTTGTCTTTAAAAGAGAAAATTCGATTTGAATGTGTGTGATGGAAAAAATGAGCAACCGCTTTGCGATAGGCGCTGGGTACGTCACAAGGTCATTACCAAATAACACTTATCGAAGACATACAAAAGCTTATCGACAATGAAAAGCAATTAATTCATCAGCTGATCGCATAATTCAGTCAGTGATGGATTTTTCTCTGATGTGAAGTGAATAATTATAATTTTATCCACGGTTTTTGGAATTCATTTTATTATAAAGAGTGATGTGAAAAAAAAGAGTGAAAACTGTTAACTTACATATCGAGGGTTTGCCACCGTAGAAGTTATGGAGTAAGTTTTTTTTTTATTGAAAATCATTGTGATCATTGATTTGTCATTAGAAACATAAGCGTCGTCATCGAACGGGAATATCCGGTTTTGTTTTTACGAGATGTGCGTCTGTGGTTTGCAGAAATATCAGTTTTAGTGCCATTTATGATCAATCCTAAACTGCACTTATAACAGACAATGATTTGAAATTATTTACTATTTTGTAATCACCGAGAATCTATTTTTTTAAAAAGAACATAAATCACCGTGTTTCAAAATTAGAAACGAATAGTGATTTGCGCAATTTGGAGGAACCAATAGTTTTCAGGTTACGAGTGATTCAAGCTGACCAACCACAGCATAGTTACCAGAGTATTTTGTTGCCAAGTTAACTGCAATAATGTTGTGGTTCACCTGTGTACTAAACAGATTTTGATTCCATTATAGTTGTATTTGTCAAAATGTCAAAGCAAATGCAAATATTTCGACTCAGTGCCAAAATTTAAGACTTTTTTTTTAATGTTGGTGCTTTTTAAAAGTAGACCAAATACAGTTTTATATTTTAATCATATATCAGTTGGTAATTCTCATCAATTACTTTAAAGAATAGTGCCTACTGTTCAATAAAAATGTTCCTGAACATTGTACAACTCAAAAGTTGTCTCAGATTTTGATAAAGAATTGACCATTAAACAAAAGTGTGGGCATTTTAGGACACCGTTTAGATATATTCAACGCTCATTATTATCAACAATTCTATATTCTTTCTCCCCTAACGACCATGGATCTAGTACGAGAAGTCATCTCAAATAAATTAATCAAAGGTGATCAATCGTATCAGATCTGCGGGTCGCTAGGGGAGAGAGTTTTAGAAAGTGGCGATAATGATGATGTGTGTTGTGTGTATATATAAATATATAGGAAATGAAAGAACTTTTGTAAACAAAGCCCGGCAATATAATTCTCTCTCTAATATGTCTGTTTTATTACCCTTTTCCTTTATGTGGTGTTGTAACCACGCTGTATGTTTTAAACTCAGATTCGCTCCTATATCTGTTTTTTTTAACAACTTAGGTCCCAACCATTTTCGGCGATCACAGCCAAACTTCAATTTGAATCTTCGCGGTTTTTGTCAATTGTCAATTTAAATTTGTGCGTATTAAGCCGTGTTGATTTATTGCTGCCAGGTCAGAAATGTCTTTCGACCAATAGCATCTAACGACTACGAAAAACCTCTTAAATTTTATAGAACGAATTTTTAATGCATTTTTTGTCTAATTTGCACATTAAAACTTTTTTTCTTACAATTTTATTACTTTAGGAAATTTTGTGACTGTTGTTGATATTTTCATTTCAAAGTTAACATTAAAGCAAAATTGTTAATTGTTGTCTTTGATATAAGAAGACTATATATAATTGTCATTTTTCTCAAATAAAAAGCAAAAGTTCCTGTATTCCTCTAGAAATACGGCAAATTACAAAAAATGCCACGGTTAATTTGCTGTCGATTGAAAATTTTGAAACTGTAACCTTAAATTCACACTGACATTTGACATTTCATCCAATGTGTGTTACCAACCAAAAAAAAAAAGTGAAAATAAGTGTGTGAACAGCAACTTAGAAAAATACTTTGACGAACCCTTTACTTTATTATTCTTTTATTTAATCTTACAGCTTTACTTATACGTGAATGTAAAATACACTTATTGCACCTATACCTATCTGAAGCCTCCTTTAGCACCGAATTGTCTCTTCGTTCAAATTTATTCTTACATGTAGCACACACAAACATTAGTTTATTTATTGAAATGCTACAAAAAGATTATTATTTAAGAAAAACAACAAAAGACAATACCTCTCTGAAAGTACATTGGTCCCCAGCATCACAAAGTTTTCTTTCCTAATACCACTTTTATTTTCTTTAGTTTTTGACAAACTAGAATTGCCTGAAAAACAAAGAAGTTATTACAAGCTTAAACTTTAACGTTTTTGTCTACTTTTGTTCCTTTTATTATTCCACATTTCTGTAAAAGCCTGATTTAATTTTGTGTGTAAAATACATCTATTACATTTGGAGATGTCTGTTTCGCTTAGAAGCTTCGGGGCTGTTTTGCGTTCAAACGCCGTTTTACACAACGAACAAATGGAAAATCTTTGTTCAACTACAACACTACAGGGATATATCGTTTCTGGTTCCAATAACGACGTTTCTTCAATTTTAATATCGTCTTCAAGAATGAAATTTTCGTCGTCTTCACTGATGGGTTCTTTCTTGACAAATACCATTTTTATAACGAGCAAAGTAATAAAAGATGTTGAGATGACTTAAGAACGCCAACAACAGTAAGAATTTCAATAAAAAAACAATCCTTTAAAATTGAAATTTGTAGGTTATGTTTTGACAGGTGCGTCAAATGTGACATTTCGAATCATACTAAAGTTGTGATAACAATCAAATTAAAAAAAAAGCGCGTAAAGCAGTTCTGATTACATAATGCTTTTTTTGTAACGACTAAAAATTCAGAGTTGAATTTTATATGTAGAACTAACTTAATAAATACGTGACTACCGTAAGCAATCATTTAAAAATCTTCAGTAGTAAAGTTTAGTGGAAACTGTAGAGTAGTGTATAGTGTGTTGCCTGCCGCTCAGAAATTTTTACAGGACCGATCTCCACAATTTCAATCAAAATCTAATCTCGACAGTCAGATGCCAAACTGATGTCATATCATCGTTACGTAGGTACTCGAAATTTCAAAACTTTTACTTTAAACTATGTCATGGATCCAATCAGGTAACAATGATCCACATGTGTATTCTTTCTTAATCTTTTTTTTCTAGTGCAAGCAACTTTAATTTAAGGTAAGTTCTTCTCGTTTTGTATCCATAGATTATTTCTCTATACAAAACAGCGCGATCCAAGAGCGCGACGCTTTAGACGCCGTGACCGCTAGTAATAAATCTCTAAGTCGCTACGAGACTAGAAACTTGAAGAACTTGTTACCACAAGTAAGTTAAATTTTTCGCTAACTCTAACTAGCAAATGTTAGATTACAGCTGCTGCTATATCTACGGCGAGCCACATAGCTGTGGGGATAGCTCTCGCGTACTCTGCGATTTTGATTCCACAATTAGAAAGAGAAGATAGCGATCTCGTGGTTTCTAAAGCGCAGCTAGCATGGGTGGCGAGTGTTGTGCCTTTGTTAGCCCCGGTGGGGTCCATGGCTTCTGGTTATATCATGGACAAAGTGGGGAGAATCAACACTTTGAAACTGTCGGTCATCCCGGCAGTAGCGGGATGGGTCATGATAGCTACGTCTACTAACATTTCGATGTTGTTGGCAGGACGGATCTGTGCGGGTTTAGCTTCGAGTCAGTAAAACGCTAGGAAGAATCTGGTTTAATTCTGTTTATTCCAGCTCTGTCGACAAATCCAGCCGTGGTCTACATAACAGAAATCGCAAGAAAAGACATGCGAGGATCTTTGATAGCGCTTGGACCGTCGTACGTTTCTTTCGGAATGGTCATGGGATACCTCAAAGGCTGGTTGATGGACTGGCGGTTAGTAGCGTGGCTGTGCAACATCTACATTCTCATTCCCTTCGTTCTTCTGTTCTTCATTCCGGAGAGCCCCGCGTGGTTGGTGTCCAAAAATCGCATCGAAGAAGCGCGTCGAGCTCTCTCTTGGCTGCACAAGCACCAACCACCCATCGATGACAGCAATTTTGCAGAACTCACTCTTAACCTTCTCATCAAAGACCAAGAGCAGAAGAAACTTGAAGCGACCAAGACGGGAGGAAGTACCTTCAAGGAGTTTCTCAAACCAACGGGATACAAGCCTCTTCTGATTCTCAGCGGAATATTTTTCTTTCAACAGTTCTCCGGAATCTACATCTTTCTTTTCTACTCCGTGACGTTCTTCGAAGCTGTTGGTACTTCTTTTAACCCATACATTGCGTCAATTTGGATCGGAGTCATCCGTTTAGTGATGTCGCTCCTCAACACTTGGCTACTGAAGTACTTCAACAGAAGAATTCTCATTATGATCAGTGCCTTCGGAATGGCAGTCTGCACCCTCATCTCCGGTTTCTTCACGATGTGGATCAAAAACGGCACCACGACGCTCTCATGGGTTCCTGTCATCTTCCTCCTCTTCTATGTGGTGTCTTCCATGGTTGGTCTTTTAACAATCCCATGGACCATGACTGCTGAACTTTTTCCGCTCAAAATACGCAGTCTGGCGCACAGTATAAGTACTAGCATTGTCAACCTCATTATGTTCGTCGCTGTCCAGAACTATCTCACCATGCAAGAAGCTTTCGGTGGCTCTGCTGGAATCCAATGGTTCTTCTCGGCTGTGTCTTTCGTCACTGTGATATACACGTTCGTGTTTTTACCAGAGACACATCGGAAGAAGTTGTCGGAAATTGAAGACTACTTTTATAGTAATACAGTGTATATCGGAAAAAAGAAAAATGTCACACTCCAAAGGAGTGAAAATGAACATGACAAATCAATAAATCGTGTTTAAATTTTTATCGGTGTTTAATTCAATGTCAATGCGAGTATTGTTCGAATGAGAGTCTGAGAGTTATCGGAGTACTTGAAATTTTTAAGATTTTATTAAGTTAGTGGGTGATGTGCGTTGGCGGTAACCTTGTGAGGAGAGAAAAAAAACGTAATGGATCCTTTAAGGTAAGTGTCTGAATCGATAAAAAATACAAACTAATTGCTCTAATAATTTTTAGTGGCAGTTGCTTCACTTTAAAGTAAGTACAAGTTTTGAAATAAATAACTCATTTTTGTGTAGTCAACTTTACACAATAAGTCGCCTCATTGTCGTAAACATTAATAAAAATTTAATGTTCTTTCTAACATTACTTGTTTGGAAATGTTAGATTTCTACGTAAGTAAAAATAATTAGACTGAATTGCTGACTTTCTTCTTTCAGTACTAAATTTGCTCTAGTACTTATTAAAAAAAATAATTTTTGTTAAATCAGGTTAGGAATTCTTCGATTTTCTAGTACCGTATTGGATGCGGAAAAGTTGAATTTTTCCAAACTAGAATGGAAAAATAAGACAACAAAGAATCAATATAAAATTTATTTTTTATATATGTTAACTACAAAATCAGAACAATTTCCAAAAAATCAATTAGATCAATGATTGTCAGACTTTTCACTTAGTATGTTATTCTGTTCCTGTGTCTTTCGGCAGTAGGCCCGAAGTAATCACAACACAACAGTTTGCTACAACCTGGTGACTGCGGCCCCCCAACTATTTTGGAGGCTATTTCTATTTTCGGAGTTTTCGATGTACGATTCAGGGACACTACTAGATTTTCAATTTCTATGACGTTTTAAAAGAGTGATGTCAGCTCCTGCGTTTGCAAGTAGTTTTGCTGAAGTCCTCCTGAAGCAATGCCCAGTATTTCGTAGCTTTAAAAACTCTGAAATTTTCTGTGATATACGACGTGTTTTTTTCGGCTAACGCCTCAAAAAAAAATCTCACGTCTAAAACAGAAAAACAGCACTTTTCCCCACATATTGTACAAACAGCTATTTTAATTGCTGATGTAACAAAGCTGTTAACGCACTCATTTTCAGTGCGTTAATAAGCTGTTACCAAATCTAGGAACTTTTCTTTTGCTGGTAACACACATTGGACGAAATCTCAAATGTCAGTGTTGGTTTAAGGTTCCGGTTCCAGCCACAGACAAAACATTTTTATCGAAAGCAAAGTAATCGTACCATTTTGTGCAGATAATTTCTGATAATAATGTTTAGTCTACTTGATTCAAATTTAAAATGTCAATTTCGAAATAAAGGTTTCGCCAACTGTTACAAAATTCCTTAAATTATCAAGTGGAATTCCTTAATACATCACAATGCCAGTGATGCGCTTTGTGCTGCGAATTTGATATGATGATGATGATGATGATCATTACATTTCTGGGGTCGAAATCTCGTTCCTTCTTTGACTGTTTTCAATTCATTACTAAAGCTCATTTACGGGAAAATTTAAAAGTCGTTGATCTAAAAAGTTGAGAGTCACCATCTTATGTTGAAGATAATGATGGGAGTCTGAGAAAATGTAGCGAAGCGCACTTGTTTCTTTACGATATTCACCAAACTCCATGTCTGTGTCTAATCACAAGTGTGTTTAAAAATGATAAGAAATCGTCAATGCTCGACTTGTTAATGCTAAAAATCTAAGTTTTTTGAAAGTGTTCTAGCTCAGACTCAAATTCCGTTTCAAAACGACTCACGAAAGGTCAGCTATGAAAGGTGACGATGAGCTGCCCATTGTCGTACCTTCATGGTGGAAAATAAAATTTCCAGCAATAGAAAATGTTCTGCTTTTAGATTAAAAAATGGGTGAATGAATGTTCTACTCTTCCAAGAACATCTGGGAAGACTTCGTTTCTTACGTTCCTTATGCATCTTCAGTCATTAAGGGACCGAAATGAATTTTCCAGGACATCGTTCTGCATGATGTAATAAGATAAAAATCCACTTTAACTATTTTCAAAACCAAAATACAAAAATCTCGACAACCTAAAAATTTTGAGGAAAAGAATTTTTAAAAATCTTTAAACGTGCAAAAAATTAATGGATGAGAAAAGCCTTCATTTCTTTTCATATCTTATCGCAATTTTTTTTTATCTCATTCATATCTTATCTTTTTTGATATAGTATTATATAACAGAACTACATTTATTCTACATGACTATGTCACTGCAATTGTCCAAATTCCTTATTCCCTTCGTTTCATAATTTTTCTGCTTAGTTTTTTTTGTATTTTTTTTTGCTTCTTCTATTTGTAGTCTGTGCAGTTTGATGTTTCACTTTTTTCTTTTTATTTTCTCGGTGTTCTTTAATTTTTTAGCGTTTTTCAAATTTCGTGATTCTTTTAGTCGATTTCATCAATAGTTGGGACGATAGAGCTCGTGGTGTAAAATATAATGAAATGGAATTTAAGGTGAAGCAGACAAATGAACATTAACCTGTTTTCCTCGCAGTTCTCACGTTTAGCGAGGACAGCGAGCGCATACGCGCTCTGTGGGTTGCCTATAGTTTGAACAAGGTCTATTTATTTTCAGAACACTATAAATTTATTTTTCAAATTCAACGAATTAACAGATTTTAACAAAATTGTATTTAAAAAAATTGTTATCAATTACCAACATTCTTATAATACTCTAATATAAAAAAAAATATTAAACTCATGTAGCCTACAAACATCTAAATAATCATGTAAATATTTTAGAGTTTACTTTCTTTATCTAGTTATTTTAGCTAAGGAACTTTAAAAATCTAAACGCTTTCAAATAATAAAAAATGAATTTTTATTTTATTTTATGTAAAAAATTCAAGATTCAGAGATTCTATCTGTGACACACATATCAAAATTTTTTCAGGTTTTAAGAATATGAAATATCCAAAATTTGACTCTAAATTTAAAATTTTTATTTCTCGAAAATTTAAACTTTTTTAATCTGATACATTTAAGAGATTAATATTATTATTAATTAATGATATTATTTTATTATTTAAAGAATTAGAAGCCTACAGAAACAACAAATTTTATCTATACTTTCAGTAATCTCAAACGTTCTAAAATATCTCTAAACAGATAGTTTCGAAATTTGAGAATTTTGCAATTTTTATATTTCGGAAATAGTACAGAATTTTAAAATTTCTCAAAAAAAAACGTTAAAATTTTAAATTCTACATAAATTATACACAATGTAAAATTATTACAAATAGGTAAGAAACATACAAGGCTCAAAAAAATGTACAACGATAAATAAATCAGCAAGTCTCATATGTTTATAACATTTAAAAAAATAAATATAGATTTTATTGGTGGATGCGCCGGGACAGTGTTTTAAATCTGCTTGCATCTTTAGAACAAATTTTTTGTTTCCTTTGTATCACTTGGAACTAAAGAATTTTTATGGTTTCTTAATTTTATTGTTCTCAAGTAATAATATTTTCTTGGATGTTTTCTATACTTTGCGTTTTTATTATAGAAAGATTCTGACTTAGGACACCCCGCAGCTTAAAAATTAGTTAGAAATCTAATTTGAAGTTTTGTAGTTTGACAGTTAACTTACGCAATGGTTAGAAACGCCTAAATTAAAAAAAACAATAAATTTTTATAATTCGAAAATGCAGAAGTTTTTTTAAAAATTTCCAAAACAAAACTAAAAATTAGACAAAACTGAAAAGTTTTTAAAATTTTGTGAAAATATAAAGCCTTGAAGTTTGGGTAAATAATTTAGTGGTAAATTATAGAAAAACTAACGATTTCAATCTTTTCAAAATATTAATAAATAAAAATACCGAATTTGTGATGATTTTTAAAATTTTTATGCATATTATTGGTGGATGCGCCGGGTCAGATTTGTTAGATTTGTTTTGATTTTTAAAATTATTGGAAGTTTTGTTTCTTTTCTTTTTATATTTCGTCATTTCATCAAATTTTTAAAATATTTTCTTAGATATATTTTTTTATTTGTATTTTTCAATCTTATATTCTTTAGACAGTCTTACAGATTTAGAATTTTTCAGATTGTTTGAACTTTTTCAGTTTTCAGTTTTTTAAATCTTACATATTTTTTTAGTTTATCTGGTTTTTCTAGACTCTTAAAATATTAAAATATTTAGATTTTTCAGAGTTTTTAAAATTATTGTGTCCGTTGCAAATCTTTCAATTTTGAAATTTTTTAGGGGCTTCGGATGTTTTTTAGTTTTTAAAATTTACCATATTAGATAAATATTTTAGCTTTTTAACACGCTAGATTTCCTAATTTTTTAGATTTTTTTTAAACTTTAGACGACTTATTTTATATCGGTTACAATTTTTGGGTTTTTGTATTTGTTATTTTTTAAACTCATTAGAATTTTTTTTTGGGTTTTCCGAGATACTATTAAGATTTTAAAATTTTTAATAATTTCCGAATTCTACGGATTCAGGAAATATCTTAAAAGGAAAGGAAGGGATTAGAGGGATCCAAGAAAACAAAAATTTTAAGGAATGCATAAAAAGCAAAGAGTTCAAAAATGTGTAAAAATCTAAAGAATTTTGGAAAATTTGAAAATTACAAAAAAACTCATTGAATAATCTAAAGAACAATTCAAAGAATTCGTGAAATCTAAGGAATCTCTAGAAGTTATAAATTTTTAATATATCTATGGATCTAGTACCAATTTGTTAAATTAGAGTTCGAATTGATTGATTTGCCTAAATTGTTTTTAGGTTTATAAGTTTACTTGAGATTTAAAGATTCTAGAGATTCCAAAAAATACAAAAAAAAAAGTTTAAAAGACAAAATACACAAAGAATACAAAAAACGTTTTGAATTTAAACGAACAAGAAGCCAAAGAATTGGTGAAAGCAAGGAAATTTCTAGAATCTAAAAATTTCAAATAAAATCTGAATCCAAATCGAAATAAAATTTGTTGTACGTTTTAGAGCTTAAATTCTTTCTTAAAACTGTTGAAATTTTTTGTTTGGAATTTTCAAGTTAACTAGATTTTTATATATCTTTTAAATTTCTGTTTGTTAAGTTTTTGTACTGCAAAATTAAAATGTTTGGTAGCTTTGCCTGCCTAGTCCAAGCGTCTAACAGCTTGAGTCCAGTAATGTCATTGTCATCTCTAAATATCAAAATCGACAAATATCACTGCTGCCAATGTGTAAAAAAAGCATGGTTTCCTAGATAATCACTGTTACAGCAGTTCTGCAAATCAAACCATATTTCGTAGGGACCTAAACAGGTAATTTTATTTTACTAGGAAATAACGCAAAAACCAATAAAAATAGAATCACTATTCCATTTATTATGCCTCAGGTAAACTCTTTGTGCGTGTGGGAGTGTTGACAGTTTTATTGTTTTTTAATTTCACCGTGTTTTCGATTGTTTAGTTCCATGTATTCAAGCCAACTGCTTGCCCAGCAGAAGACCAATGAAAAATACAACCAGATCCTTGGTAGTGTGAACTCTATTAGCATGTACGAAAGAAAAAGTCTCAAAAATCTCACACCACAAGTAAGTTTAAACCAAAAAAGCACTGCATACTATTTTAAATTGTCTAGATTTTCGCCGCGGTTCTTGTCACAAGTTACCACGTTTCTATAGGAATCTCTTTAGCCTTCTCTGCCATTCTTCTCCCTCAGTTAGAAGAGGATCAAGAGTTTAAAGTCAGCAAAAGTGAAGCTTCATTTATTGGTACCTTGAGAAGCACAAACTGCTCGTGTAATAATTCTGCTGTTGCTTTTAGCAAGCATTGTTGCGCTGTCAACTCCAGCCGGAAGTCTCGTCGTTGGCGTTCTAATGGACTACTTTGGACGCCTCAAAACTCTTACTCTAGCTGCATTTCCCGGTATCGCAGGTTGCGTTTTTATGGCTCTCGCTCAAAATGTTCCAACGTTAATAATAGGAAGAGCTTTAGTCGGGTTTTCATCAGGTCTCGGTTCCAGCCCCGCCGTCGTTTATCTCACGGAGATCGCCAGGAAAGATATGAGAGGGTCTTTGATTTCGCTGGCACCGGCTTTAACTTCCCTTGGTAAGCAGTTTTAGCTCTAAACGTTATAAAAGACGTTGTCATTCAGGAATGGTACTAACTTTTATCATGGGTTGGTTTCTGCACTGGAGACGAGTAGCGTGGTTGACCATCATTTTCACTTTTCTTCCCTGCGTGGTGGTTTTCTTTATTCCTGAAAGCCCGGCTTGGTTAATATCCAAAAACCGAATAGAAGAAGCAAAGAAATCAATAAACTGGATCAACAAGTACCAACCGCAACCAGAGAACAAATCACAGACTTTTACCGAGCTCCAGTTAGCTCTTCTTCAGAAAGAACACGAACTGAAGATGATTGAAAACAGCAAGACAGAAAACCACGTGAAAGCCGTAATTCTTGGTTTTAGGGAACCGACAGGTTACAAGCCACTCCTCATCCTCTTTGGTTTGTTCTTCTTCCAACAGTTCTCCGGGATCTTCATTTTTCTCTTTTATTCTATCTCCTTCTTCAGAGAAGTAGGTTCAGCCTACAATCCTTATCTCACTTCAATTTTCATCGGAGTTCTCCGTTTTGTCATGTCCATGATCAACACCTACGTCCAAAAATCGTTCTGCAGAAGACCTTTAATGTTACTCAGTTGTTTCGGGATGTCTGTGTGCATCTTTCTATCAGCGCTGTGGACCTACTGGATCAAAAATGGTAGTTCAACTCTCACGTGGGTTCCTGTAGTTCTTTTGTTGTTGTTTGTGGTAACTTCGATGATTGGTGTGGTACCAATACCGTACCCGATGACCGCAGAAGTGTTTCCGTTGGAAATTCGAGGAGTTGCTCATAGTATCTCGTTGTGCGTTGCAAACTTTTTTATGTTCATT
The DNA here is from genome assembly GCA_030157275.1 of Cynaeus angustus. Classification (NCBI taxonomy): domain Eukaryota; kingdom Metazoa; phylum Arthropoda; class Insecta; order Coleoptera; family Tenebrionidae; genus Cynaeus; species Cynaeus angustus. The sequence goes on from CM058065.1 coordinate 15,137,353, forward strand.
TCGTTGCAACTCTATCCAGTTATGTACGAGTGGTTTGGTGGAATTTGTGGGGTTCAGTTTTCTTTCGGTGTTGTTACGTTGGTGAGTGCAGTTTTTGTGTATGTTTTCATGCCGGAAACACAAGGGAAAAAACTTTCTGAAATTGAAGAGTACTTTAAACATAACGTCATGTTCATTGGGAAGAAAGAAGAAAAGAATTTTGTGCAGAGCAAACCACAACATATAGTGAGGAAAAAAGAACACGAAGAGCAGTTGCTACAAGAAGTTGTGGTATAGTTAGTAATGTGTTATGAATTGAAATTAAAGTTAGTAATAAAATATTGCAGACTTTGACTTTGAGGTTAGGCAGTAATTGATATGTTTGGTTTTCAACACATTTTTGCTATACTTTAAAAAAAAAACAACCAATCAAATTTTGAGACATGTAAAACTCAACCAGTGACAGCAGTATTGAAATTTTAGTGATAAAAACGAGCGCTTTTTTGAATAAATTTTATATTAATTGAGAACTTAGACAGACTTCATTACATTACATGTTATTTTTATTAACGTTAATCATAAATTTTGCTTATTTTACAGAGTTTTTTCGAAAGGCCCGTCCAACTGAGAGTGATAATTCGTCATTATAAGTAGAGTATATTTGTCCAAAATGTTTTAGTACAACTTCTAGTAAACTTTTCCTTAAATTCTTTACGAAAAGACATTCAAAATCTTCAAAGTTTTTACACTTTAAAAAATGCAAGCAGTGCTTTTGTTGAAACAAAATTTGGATATAAGCAAGTGTTGTAAACTACCTAAAACGAAAATCGGCTGGTTACCAACCAAATCCTTGTCTTGGGACCGGATTGATACTTCTTGAAATTCTAGATAAGAAATATTTATTGATAAATGTAATTTGGCGTGTTTGGAGCCTCTCGACGCGACAAATTATCGATGACATTGAAAAGCAAGATAACATTCTAATAGTACACATTTCTGATTCTAAGCCTCTCGAATACACGGGCCACTGTACGCGGCGCAATTCAGCAACTTTGTTGTTAGACGCCGCTGAAGATATAACAAATTTGAAGGGACTTGGATGATGTCAAAGTACTTGGGTAACAAAAAGATATATAGAAGAGTTCATCGGCAGTGATTTGTAGGAAATCTGGCATATTGAAACTTTTAAATTAAAATTTCGAATTTGGTCATAAAGCTGTCTGGACAAATATTAATATTTCTAATTAGTTTAGAATAAATGCTTTGTTTTACGCGTCTTTCTTATTTTGTTACAATTACGACGTAAATACAGAATCAGGTAAAAGTGTCTTATAAAATTTTTACCGAACTCGTCAGGAAAAATGCCCGTAGATAAGCAGACAAATGTTGTTTCTAAAATGATTTCCGGAAAAAGGTTTAATTTCAATGAATAATGTTAATACTATCTAACTACTGACAAAATAAAGTTATTATTGTATAACTTGTAATCTAAATACAATTTTAGAGCGTTTTATCTTTTATCGTTATCAGTGTAAAAACATTTCGTGTTTAGTTTCGTTTAGGAAGTGTATTAACGAGCATCAATTTCTAACAATGATACTAATACTGTTGCTATGTGGAGTTGTGACTGGTTTATACTTTTTAAACTCGAATTACAAATATTGGACCAAACGTGGCGTCCCAGGACCTAAACCCACTTTCCTCGTTGGTAACTTACTTGATAATTTTCTAGTGAAAAAATCCTTGGCCGATTTGTACTCTGACATCTACAAGTAAATTTTAACTTTAGCTATCTCCTTTAAGTACCCGAATTAATTGTAGAAATTTCCCCAATGCTCCAATGGTCGGAATTTTCCGAGCAAGCACCCCAACATTAGTAATCCGAGATCCAGATTTAATTCAAGAGATCACAGTTAAGTCATTTCAAAATTTTCATGACAATGATCTGTACATTGACAAAACTGTTGATTTTATAACTGGAGGGAATCCGTTCTTTATGAGAGGAGACGAATGGAAAGCGACACGTGCGCACCTGACTCCTGGATTTACTGGGAGCAAAGTAATGTTCCGGTTTTTTGAATGCAGTGTGTTTTAAATGATTAAGTGTTTAGATAAAGTCGACGCATCCTCTGCTGGAAGACGTAAGCAAAAACTTTGTAAAATATATCGCCAAACAACCAAGAGGTTGCAACGCGAAAGAGCTGTGCAAAAGATTCACTCTGAATAACGTAGGAACTTGTGCTTTTGGTGTTGACGCTAGATGTTTCGAAGAGGAAAATCCTGAATTCAAACAAATCGCAGATAGGTTTCTCATTCCTGAAGGCTGGCACAGCGTTAAGTTGTTTTTGATTAGTATTATACCGGTGCTAGCAAAAATAATCTCTATCAGGTAAAATTTTCTATTTACAGACTGATTCAACCATGTCGAATCATTTAAGGATCACCGTGTATACTTATTCTTTGCCATTTTTAGATTCACGCCTAAAGATGTCGAGGAAAAACTCACCAACATCGTGAAAGAAAATTTAAAGTACCGTGAAACCAACAACGTTATTAGAAACGATTATCTTCATATGTTGCACCAAATGGCAAAGACTAAACCCGAGTTTACCGAAATTGATATCACAGCTCATGCTGCCGGCTTCTTAGCTGATGGTTACGAAACTAGTTCCATCGTGATGCACTTTTTGTTGTACGAACTAGCGTCAAATCCCGAAGTACAATCAAAACTGAGACAGGAAGTTGATAGAGCTTTTGAAGAAAATGATGAATCTTTACCATATGAGGTGTTAGAGAAACTTCCGTATCTGGATGCTGTTTTTAAGGGTATTTCAAGTGGGAGTCTATAACTAATATGCTTATTTTATTTCTTTATGTTATTAGAAGCGTTGCGACTGCATCCACCTCTAGGCTTTTTGGGCAAAGTCTGCACCAAGCCCTACACCTTTGTTCCCAAAACTGACAGTGCTGTTAAAAAACCCGTTTTGATAGAAGAGGGTACTTCAGTGATTTTGCCATTGTGTGCTCTTCAACGAGATCCTGCGTATTTCAAAGATCCAGATGAGTTTAAACCGGAGAGATTTTTGGAAGAGAAAGAAATTTCTAAGTATACGTACTTACCATTTGGAGAAGGACCAAGAGCTTGCTTAGGTAATTACGGTTACTTAGAAAAACAGTTTGTATTATTTTGATATGTTGGTAGCACTGCTATCTAGCTTTTTTATACAATCACCTGGTGTATATATATTTTAGGTAAAAGATTCGGGTCTTTGCAAGTGAGGTTAGGAATTGCTTATGTTATTAGGAATTTTGAGGTGAACGTAAATGAGTTGACAGAAAGACCCATCAGATATGATCCAGTGTATTTATTGACAATGCCGAAAAGTGGACTGTTTTTGGACTTCAAGAAAATTAGATAAGATGTGTTACTTTCCGTTTCAGGTTATAACTAATTTTCTGTTTTTATGCTTCAATATAATGTATGCTAGTTGCTCGTTCTTAATCAGTTTCAAACTCTTTATGAAAATGTGTGCAGAATATGTCACAAGTTAGAAAATCACAGTTGCAATCGTCGTGGAGTAACAAATTTTTCTACCAGTAGTTGTGGGGACGCTTTCGACGACGGCTAATTTGAGGTGTTGGATAATATAACGGTTTACCTCTCCATTTATTGTGAACCCTATAGATATATATTTGATAAATATAAATAATAATAAATAATATCCTTTCATTGTCCCAAAAAATAGTTGCCATAAGTTTTTTTCCGATGCTAGGTGTTTTGCTTTTTTGGGGAATGGTGAACTTTTGTGAACTCACAGCGTCGACGTGAGTTGGGACGACATAAATTGTGGTGTAAAAAGAACTCGATGAATTTATATTGAAATTGAATATAAGGTAAAGCAGACAAATAAACATTGAACTGTTTTCTTCGCAGCTGTAACATACTACTATTTTCCACTTATTATCTGTTCTACTTATTTTCAGACTACTATAACTTTATTTTATAAATTCAACGAATTAACTGATTTTAAGAAAATTGTATTTGAAAAAATTGTTATAAATTACCAACATTTGTAAAATGCTCTAATATAAAAAAAAATATTAATCTTATATAGCCCACAAAAACCTAAATAATCATATAAATTTTTTAAAGATTTTACTTTTTTTATCTAGTTATTTTAGCTAAATAGCTTTAAAAATATAACCGGCTTCAAAAATAAAATATGTATTTTTATATTATTTTATGTAGAAAAATTCAAGATTCAGAGATTCTATTTGCGACTTAAGACACACATATCAAAATTTTTTCATAACTTAAGAATATGAAATATTCAAAATTTAAATTTAAAATTTTAATTTTGTGAAAATTTAGGTTTTTTTCAACCTGATACATTTAAGAGACCAACGTAATAAATAATTCAAAATTTTATTACTTTAAAACACTTTAAAAGTATTAAAAATAGACAAGGAACATACAAGACTCAAAAACTGTACAATTGTGTCAAATAAAAAATAAACAAACAAGTCTCATATTTAAAAAAATCAATAAACTGGATCAACAAGTACCAACCGCAACCAGAGAACAAATCACAGACTTTTACCGAGCTCCAGTTAGCTCTTCTTCAGAAAGAACATGAACTGAAGATGATTCAAAACAGCAAGACAGAAAACCACGTGAAAGCCGTAATTCTTGGTTTTAGGGAACCGACAGGTTACAAGCCACTCCTCTTTGGTTTGTTCTTCTTCCAACAGTTCTCCGGGATCTTCATTTTTCTCTTTTATTCTATCTCCTTCTTCAGAGAAGTAGGTTCAGCCTACAATCCTTATCTAACTTCAATTTTCATCGGAGTTCTTCGTTTTGTCATGTCCATGATCAACACCTACGTCCAAAAATCCTTCTGCAGAAGACCTTTAATGTTACTCAGTTGTTTCGGGATGTCTGTGTGCATCTTTCTATCAGCGCTGTGGACCTACTGGATCAAAAATGGTAGTTCAACTCTCACGTGGGTTCCTGTAGTTCTTTTGTTGTTGTTTGTGGTAACTTCGATGATTGGTTTGATACCAATACCGTACCCGATGACCGCAGAAGTGTTTCCGTTGGAAATTCGAGGAGTCGCTCACAGTATCTCGTTGTGCGTTGCAAACTTTTTTATGTTCATTTCGTTGCAACTGTATCCAGTTATGTACGAGTGGTTTGGTGGAATTTGTGGGGTTCAGTTTTCTTTCGGTGTTGTTACGTTGGTGAATGCAGTTTTTGTGTATGTTTTCATGCCGGAAACACAAGGGAAGAAACTTTCTGAAATTGAAGAGTACTTTAAACATAACGTCATGTTCATTGGGAAGAAAAAAGAAAAGAATTTTGTGCAGAGCAAACCACAACATATAGTGAGGAAAAAAGAACACGAAGAGCAGTTGCTACAAGAAGTTGTAATGTAGTTAGTAATGTGTTATGAATTGAAATTAAAGTTGGTAGTAAAATATTGCAGACTTTGACTTTGAGGTTAAGCAGTAATTGATATGTTTGGATTTGAACACATTTTTGTCATAATTTAAAATAAAACAACCAATCAAATTTTGAGACATGTAAAACTCAACCAGTGACAGCGGTATTGAAATTTTAGTGATAAAAACGAGCGCTTTTTTGAATAAATTTTATATTAATTGAGAACTTAGACAGACTTCATTTATTACATGTTATTTTTATTAACGTTAATCATAAATTTTGCTTATTTTACAGAGTGTTTTCGAAAGGCCCGTCCAATTGAGAGTGATAATTCGTCATTATAAGTAGAGTATATCTGTCCAAAATGTTCTAGTACAAGTTCTAGTAAATTTTTCCTTAAATTCTTTACGAAAAGGCATTCAAAATCTTCAAAGTTTTTACACTTTAAAAAATGCAAGCAGTGCTTTGGTTGAAACAAAATTTGGATATAAGCAAGTGTTGTAAACTACCTAAAACGAAAATCGGCTGGTTACCAACCAAATCCTTGTCTCGGGACCGGATTGATACTTCTTGAAATTCTAGATAAGAAATATTTATTGATAAATGTAATTTGGCGTGTTTGGAGCCTCTCGACGCGACAAATTATCGATGACATTGAAAAGCAAGATAACATTCTAATAGTACACATTTCTGATTCTAAGCCTCTCGAATACACGGGCCACTGTACGCGGCGCAATTCAGCAACTTTGTTGTTAGACGCCGCTGAAAATATAACAAATTTGAAGGGACTTGGATGATGTCAAAGTACTTGGGTAACAAAAAGATATATAGAAGAGTTCATCGGCAGTGATTTGTAGGAAATCTGGCATATTGAAACTTTTAAATTAAAATTTCGAATTTGGTCATAAAGCTGTCTGGACAAATATTAATATTTCTAATTAGTTTAGAATAAATGCTTTGTTTTACGCGTCTTTCTTAGTTTGTTACAATTACGACGTAAATACAGAATCAGGTAAAAGTGTCTTATAAAATTTTTACCGAACTCGTCAGGAAAAATGCCCGTAGATAAGCAGACAAATGTTGTTTCTAAAATGATTTCCGGAAAAAGGTTTAATTTCAATGAATAATGTTAATACTATCTAACTACTGACAAAATAAAGTTATTATTGTATAACTTGTAATCTAAATACAATTTTAGAGCGTTTTATCTTTTATCGTTATCAGTGTAAAAACATTTCGTGTTTAGTTTCGTTTAGGAAGTGTATTAACGAGCATCAATTTCTAACAATGATACTAATACTGTTGCTATGTGGAGTTGTGACTGGTTTATACTTTTTAAACTCGAATTACAAATATTGGACCAAACGTGGCGTCCCAGGACCTAAACCCACTTTCCTCGTTGGTAACTTACTTGATAATTTTCTAGTGAAAAAATCCTTGGCCGATTTGTACTCTGACATCTACAAGTAAATTTTAACTTTAGCTATCTCCTTTAAGTACCCGAATTAATTGTAGAAATTTCCCCAATGCTCCAATGGTCGGAATTTTCCGAGCAAGCACCCCAACATTAGTAATCCGAGATCCAGATTTAATTCAAGAGATCACAGTTAAGTCATTTCAAAATTTTCACGACAATGATCTGTACATTGACAAAACTGTTGATTTTATAACTGGAGGAAATCCGTTCTTTATGAGAGGAGACGAATGGAAAGCGACACGTGCGCACCTGACTCCTGGATTTACTGGGAGCAAAGTAATGTTCCGGTTTTTTGAATGCAGTGTGTTTTAAATGATTGAGTGTTTAGATAAAGTCGACGCATCCTCTGCTGGAAGACGTAAGCAAAAACTTTGTAAAATATATCGCCAAACAACCAAGAGGTTGTAACGCGAAAGAGCTGTGCAAAAGATTCACTCTGAATAACGTTGGAACTTGTGCTTTTGGTGTCGACGCTAGATGTTTCGAAGAGGAAAATCCTGAATTCAAACAAATCGCAGATAGGTTTCTCATTCCTGAAGGCTGGCACAGCGTTAAGTTGTTTTTGATTAGTATCATACCGGTGCTAGCAAAAATAATCTCTATCAGGTAAAATTTTCTATTTACAGACTGATTCAACCATGTCGAATCATTTAAGGATCACCGTGTATACTTATTCTTTGCCATTTTTAGATTCACGCCTAAAGATGTCGAGGAAAAACTCACCAACATCGTGAAAGAAAATTTAAAGTACCGTGAAACCAACAACGTTATTAGAAACGATTATCTTCATATGTTGCACCAAATGGCAAAGACTAAACCCGAGTTTACCGAAATTGATATCACAGCTCATGCTGCCGGCTTCTTAGCTGATGGTTACGAAACTAGTTCCATCGTGATGCACTTTTTGTTGTACGAACTAGCGTCAAATCCCGAAGTACAATCAAAACTGAGACAGGAAGTTGATAGAGCTTTTGAAGAAAATGATGAATCTTTACCATATGAGGTGTTAGAGAAACTTCCGTATCTGGATGCTGTTTTTAAGGGTATTTCAAGTGGGAGTCTATAACTAATATGCTTATTTTATTTCTTTATGTTATTAGAAGCGTTGCGACTGCATCCACCTCTAGGCTTTTTGGGCAAAGTCTGCACCAAGCCCTACACCTTTGTTCCCAAAACTGACAGTGCTGTTAAAAAACCCGTTTTGATAGAAGAGGGTACTTCAGTGATTTTGCCATTGTGTGCTCTTCAACGAGATCCTGCGTATTTCAAAGATCCAGATGAGTTTAAACCGGAGAGATTTTTGGAAGAGAAAGAAATTTCTAAGTATACGTACTTACCATTTGGAGAAGGACCAAGAGCTTGCTTAGGTAATTACGGTTACTTAGAAAAACAGTTTGTATTATTTTGATATGTTGGTAGCACTGCTATCTAGCTTTTTTATACAATCACCTGGTGTATATATATTTTAGGTAAAAGATTCGGGTCTTTGCAAGTGAGGTTAGGAATTGCTTATGTTATTAGGAATTTTGAGGTGAACGTAAATGAGTTGACAGAAAGACCCATCAGATATGATCCAGTGTATTTATTGACAATGCCGAAAAGTGGACTGTTTTTGGACTTCAAGAAAATTAGATAAGATGTGTTACTTTCCGTTTCAGGTTATAACTAATTTTCTGTTTTTATGCTTCAATATAATGTATGCTAGTTGCTCGTTCTTAATCAGTTTCAAACTCTTTATGAAAATGTGTGCAGAATATGTCACAAGTTAGAAAATCACAGTTGCAATCGTCGTGGAGTAACAAATTTTTCTACCAGTAGTTGTGGGGACGCTTTCGACGACGGCTAATTTGAGGTGTTGGATAATATAACGGTTTACCTCTCCATTTATTGTGAACCCTATAGATATATATTTGATAAATATAAATAATAATAAATAATATCCTTTCATTGTCCCAAAAAATAGTTGCCATAAGTTTTTTTCCGATGCTAGGTGTTTTGCTTTTTTGGGGAATGGTGAACTTTTGTGAACTCACAGCGTCGACGTGAGTTGGGACGACATAAATTGTGGTGTAAAAAGAACTCGATGAATTTATATTGAAATTGAATATAAGGTAAAGCAGACAAATAAACATTGAACTGTTTTCTTCGCAGCTGTAACATACTACTATTTTCCACTTATTATCTGTTCTACTTATTTTCAGACTACTATAACTTTATTTTATAAATTCAACGAATTAACTGATTTTAAGAAAATTGTATTTGAAAAAATTGTTATAAATTACCAACATTTGTAAAATGCTCTAATATAAAAAAAAATATTAATCTTATATAGCCCACAAAAACCTAAATAATCATATAAATTTTTTAAAGATTTTACTTTTTTTATCTAGTTATTTTAGCTAAATAGCTTTAAAAATATAACCGGCTTCAAAAATAAAATATGTATTTTTATATTATTTTATGTAGAAAAATTCAAGATTCAGAGATTCTATTTGCGACTTAAGACACACATATCAAAATTTTTTCATAACTTAAGAATATGAAATATTCAAAATTTAAATTTAAAATTTTAATTTTGTGAAAATTTAGGTTTTTTTCAACCTGATACATTTAAGAGACCAACGTAATAAATAATTCAAAATTTTATTACTTTAAAACACTTTAAAAGTATTAAAAATAGACAAGGAACATACAAGACTCAAAAACTGTACAATTGTGTCAAATAAAAAATAAACAAACAAGTCTCATATTTAAAAAAATCAATAAACTGGATCAACAAGTACCAACCGCAACCAGAGAACAAATCACAGACTTTTACCGAGCTCCAGTTAGCTCTTCTTCAGAAAGAACATGAACTGAAGATGATTCAAAACAGCAAGACAGAAAACCACGTGAAAGCCGTAATTCTTGGTTTTAGGGAACCGACAGGTTACAAGCCACTCCTCTTTGGTTTGTTCTTCTTCCAACAGTTCTCCGGGATCTTCATTTTTCTCTTTTATTCTATCTCCTTCTTCAGAGAAGTAGGTTCAGCCTACAATCCTTATCTAACTTCAATTTTCATCGGAGTTCTTCGTTTTGTCATGTCCATGATCAACACCTACGTCCAAAAATCCTTCTGCAGAAGACCTTTAATGTTACTCAGTTGTTTCGGGATGTCTGTGTGCATCTTTCTATCAGCGCTGTGGACCTACTGGATCAAAAATGGTAGTTCAACTCTCACGTGGGTTCCTGTAGTTCTTTTGTTGTTGTTTGTGGTGACTTCGATGATTGGTGTGGTACCAATACCGTACCCGATGACCGCAGAAGTGTTTCCGTTGCAAATTCGAGGAGTCGCTCACAGTATCTCGTTGTGCGTTGCAAACTTTTTTATGTTCATTTCGTTGCAACTGTATCCAGTTATGTACGAGTGGTTTGGTGGAATTTGTGGGGTTCAGTTTTCTTTCGGTGTTGTTACGTTGGTGAGTGCAGTTTTTGTGTATGTTTTCATGCCGGAAACACAAGGGAAGAAACTTTCTGAAATTGAAGAGTACTTTAAACATAACGTCATGTTCATTGGGAAGAAGGAAGAAAAGAATTTTGTGCAGAGCAAACCACAACATATAGTGAGGAAAAAAGAACACGAAGAGCAGTTGCTACAAGAAGTTGTGATATAGTTAGTAATGTGTTATGAATTGAAATTAAAGTTGGTAGTAAAATATTGCAGACTTTGACTTTGAGGTTAAGCAGCAATTTATATGTTTGGATTTGAACACCTTTTTGTTATAATTTAAAATAAAACAACCAATCAAATTTTGAGACATGTAAATCTCAACCAGTGACAGTGGTATTAATAAAAACGAGCGTTTTTTTAAATAAATTTTATTTTAATTGAGAACTTAGACAGATTTCATTTATTACTTATTATTTTTATTAACGTTAATCATAAATCCTCCTTATTGTACAGAGTGTTTTTGAAATGCCCGTCCAAATAAGAGTGATAATTCGTCATTATGAATAGAGTATATTTGTCCAAAATGTTCTAGTAAAAGTTCTAGTAAATTTTTCTTTAAATTCTTTACAAAAAAGCATTCAAAATCTTCAAAGGTTCTAGACTTTAAGAGTGAAAGCAGTGCCTTTGTCGAACCAAAGTTTGGATATAAGCAAGTGTTGTAAACTACCTAAAACGAAAATCGGCTGGTTACCAACCAAAAAAAACAAATCCATGTCTCGGGACCGGATAGACAAATTTCTTCTTGAAACTCTAGATAAGGAATTTTTATTGATAAAAGTAAATGATTACAGTGGTTAAAATCCTTCAAACTAATCTACTTTTCGTGTTATTATAGATCGCGCTTATTTCTGACGTGTTTGGAGCCTCTCGAAGCGATAAATTATCGATAACATTGAAAAGCAAGATAACATTCTAATGGTTACACATTTTTGATTCTAACCCTCTCGAATACGCGGGCTACTGTACGCGGCGCAATTCAGCGACTACGTTGGTAGACCCCGAAGAAGATATAAACAAATTTGAAGGGACTTGAATGATGGCAAAGTACTTGGGTAACAAAAAGATATACAGAAGAGTTCATCGGCGGTGATTTGTGCGATATCTGACTTACTGGAACTTTTAATGAAAATTTCGAATTTGGTCATAAAGCTGTCTGGACTAAATATTAATGTTTCTAATTAGTTTGGAATAAATGCTTTGTTTTACGCGTCTTTCTTATTTTGTTACAGTTACGACATACTTGTAAATACAGAATCAGGTAAACGTGTGTTGTAAAGTCTTTACCGGACTCGTCAGGAAAATTCGCGTACATAAGCAGATAAATGTTGTTTCTAAGATGACTTCTGGTAAAACCTTTTTGATTTCAATCAATAATGTTAATACTATCTAACTACTTACAAAATAAGGATATTATTGTACAACTTGTAATCAAAATTCAATTTTAGAGTGTTTTATCTTTAATCGTTATCAGTGTAAAAAACATATCCTGTTTAGTTTCGTTTAAGAAGTGTATTAACGAGCATCCGTTTCTAACCATGATACTAATATTGTTGCTATGTGGAGTTGTGACTGGTTTATACTTTTTAAACTCGAATTACAAATATTGGACCAAACGTGGCGTCCCAGGACCTAAACCCACTTTCCTCGTTGGTAACTTACTTGATAATTTTCTAGTGAAAAAATCCTTGGCCGATTTGTACTCTGACATCTACAAGTAAATTTTAACTTTAGCTATCTCCTTTAAGTGCCCGAATTAATTGTAGAAATTTCCCAAATGCTCCAATGGTCGGAATTTTCCGAGCAAGCACTCCAGCATTAGTAATCCGGGATCCAGATTTAATTAAGGAGGTCACAGTTAAGTCATTTCAAAATTTTCACGACAATGATCTGTACATCGACAAAATTGTTGATTTTATAATTGGAGGGAATCCGTTCTTCATGAGAGGAAATGAATGGAAAGCGACACGTGCGCACCTGACTCCTGGATTTACTGGGAGCAAAGTAATGTTCCGGTTTTTTGAATGCAGTGTGTTTTAAATCGTTAAGTGTTTAGATAAAGTCCACGCATCCTCTGCTGGAAGACGTGAGCAAGAACTTCGTAAAATATATTGCCAAACAACCAAAAGGTTGCAACGCGAAAGAGCTGTGCAAAAGATTCACTCTGAATAACGTAGGAACTTGTGCTTTTGGTGTTGACGCTAGATGTTTCGACGAGGAAAATCCTGAATTCAAACAAATCGCAGATAGGTTTCTCTCTCCTGAAGGCTGGCAGAGCGTTAAGTTGTTTTTGATTAGTATTATACCGGTGCTAGCAAAAATTATCTCTATCAGGTAAAATTTTCTATTTACAGAGTGATTCAACCATGTCGAATCATTTAAGGATCACCGTGTATACTTATTCTTTGCTGTTTTTAGATTCACGCCTAAAGATGTCGAGGAAAAACTCACCAACATCGTGAAAGAAAACTTGAAGTATCGTGAAACCAACAACGTTATTAGAAACGATTATCTTCATATGTTGCACCAAATGGCAAAGACTAAACCTGAGTTTACCGAAACAGATATCACAGCTCATGCTGCCGGCTTCTTAGCTGATGGTTACGAAACTAGTTCCATCGTGATGCACTTTTTGTTGTACGAACTAGCGTCAAATCCCGAAGTACAATCAAAACTGAGAGAGGAAGTTGATAGAGCTTTTGAAGAAAATGATGAATCTTTACCATATGAGGTGTTAGAGCAACTTCCGTATCTGGATGCTGTTTTGAAAGGTATTTCAAATGGGAGTCTATAACTAATCTACTTATTTTATTTCTTTATTTTGTTAGAAGCGTTGCGACTGCATCCACCTCTAGGCTCTTTGAACAAAATCTGCACCAAACCATACACTTTTGTTCCGAAAAGTGGCAGTGCTGTTAAAGAGCCCGTTTTGATAGAAGAGGGTACTTCAGTGATTTTGCCATTGTATGCTCTTCAACGCGATCCTGCGTATTTCGAAGATCCGGATGCGTTTAAACCGGAGAGATTTTTGGAAGAGAAAGAAATTTCTAAGTATAGGTACTTACCGTTTGGAGAAGGACCAAGAGCTTGCTTAGGTAATTGCCGTTTCTTAGAAAAACAGTTTGTATTATTTTGATATGGTGGTAGCACTGCTATCTAGCTTTTTTATACAATCACCTGGTGTATATATATTTTAGGTAAAAGATTCGGGTCTTTGCAAGTGAGGTTAGGAATTGCTTATGTCATTAGGAATTTTGAAGTGAACGTAAATGAGTTGACAGAAAGACCTATCAGATATGATCCGATGTATTTTTTGACGATGCCGAAAAGTGGACTGTTTTTGGACTTCAAGAAAATTAGATAAGATGTGTTAATTTACGTTTCAGGTTATAACTAATTTTCTGTTTTTATGCTTCAATATAATGTGTGCTATTTGCTCGTTCTTATCAGTTTCAAACTCCTTTATAAAACTGTGTGCAGAATATGTCACAAGTTAGAAAATCACAGTTGCAATCGTCGTGGAGTAACAAATTTTTCTACCAGTTGTTGTGGGGACGCTTTTCGACGAGAGCTAATTTGAGCTGTTATAAATTACCAACATTTGTAAAATGCTCTAATATATAAAAAAAATATTCATCTCATATGGCCTACAAAAATCTAAATAATCATATAAAATTTTTAGAGATTTTACATTCTTTATCTAGTTGTTTTAGCTAACTATCTTAAAAAATCTAAACGCTTTCAAAGAATAAAAAATGAATTTTTGTATTATTTTATGTAGAAAAATTCAAGATTTAGAGATTCGCGACTTAAGACACACATATCAAAATTTTGAAAAATTATTCAAAATTTTATAAGTTACTGAGTTAGAAGTCTTCAAAAATTCAACAAATTTTATCCCTATACTTTCAATGATCTTAAAATTGTTAGTTAAAATTGTTAGTTTAAAGTGATTACTTCCAGCTATATTCTAACAGCCAATCAAATTTTGAGATGTATAAAACTCAACCAGTGACAGCGGTATTAAAGTTTTAGTCTTTCTTATTGTACAGCGTTTTTGAAATGCATCTACAAAATGAGAGTGATAATTCGTCATTATGAGTAGAGTATATTTGTCCAGGATGTTCTAATAAAAGATCTAGTAAATTTTTCTTTATATTGTTTACGAAATTCAAAGGTTCTAGACTTTAAAAAATGAAAACAGTGCTTTTGTTGAAGTAAAATTTGGATATAAGCAAGTACCTAGTCCTAGTCTCGGGACCGGATTTTTAAATTCTTGAAGTTCTAGAAAAGTAAATTTAATTGATAAAAGTAAATGATTACAGCGATTAAATTAAATTAATCTATTTCTCGTGTTATTATAGATGCAATAAATTATTATCGATGACATTGAAAAGCAAGATAACTTTCTAATAGTACACGGGCCATTGTACGCGGAGCAATTCAGCGACTTTGTTGGTAGACGCCGCAGAAGATATAACAAATTTAAAGAGACTTGGATGATGGCAATGTACTTGGGTAACAAAAAAATATGTAGAAAACTTCATCGGCAGTGATTTGTCTGAAATTTGGTGTACCGGAACTTTTAATGGAAATTTCGAACTTGGTCATAAAGCAGGGTCTGAAATAAATATTAATATTTTTGATTAGTTTAAAATAAACGTGTCATTTGTATTTTGTTACGATTACAACATAAATATAGAAATTAGCTAAAAGTGTCTTGTAAAGTCTTTACCAGACTAGTCAGGAAAATTCGCGTACATAAGCAGATGTTGTTTCTAAGATGATTTCCGGATTTTTTTTAATTTCAATTAATAATTTTAGTTCCATCTAACTACTGACAGAATAAAGTAATTATCGCATAACTTGTAATCAAAATACAATTTTGAAGTGTTTTATCTTTTATCGTTAGCAGTGTAAAAAACATTTCGTGTTTAGTTTCGTTTAGGAAGTGTATTAACGAGCATCAATTTCTAACAATGATACTAATATTGTTGCTATGTGGAGTTGTGACTGGTTTATACTTTTTAAACTCGAATTACAAATATTGGACCAAACGTGGCGTCCCAGGACCTAAACCCACTTTCCTCGTTGGTAACTTACTTGATAATTTTCTAGTGAAAAAATCCTTGGCCGATTTGTATTCTGACATCTACAAGTAAGCTCCAACTTTAGCCATCTCTTTTAAGTGCCCGAATTAATCGTAGAAATTTCCCCAATGCTCCAATGGTCGGAATTTTCCGAGCAAGCACGCCAACATTAATAATCCGGGATCCAGATTTAATTAAAGAGGTCACAGTTAAGTCATTTCAAAATTTTCATGACAATGATCTGTACATCGACAAAACAGTTGATTTTATAATTGGAGGGAATCCGTTCTTCATGAGAGGAGATGAATGGAAAGCGACACGTGCGCACCTGACTCCTGGATTTACTGGGAGCAAAGTAATGTTCCGGTTTTTTGAATGCAGTGTGTTTTAAATCGTTAAGTGTTTAGATAAAGTCCACGCATCCTCTGCTGGAAGACGTAAGCAAAAATTTTGTAAAATATATTGCCAAACAACCAAGAGGTTGCAACGCGAAAGAGATGTGCAAAAGATTCACTCTGAATAACGTAGGAAGTTGTGCTTTTGGTGTCGACGCTAGATGTTTCGACGAGGAAAATTCTGAATTCAAACAAATCGCAGATAGGTTTCTCACTCCTGAAGGCTGGCAGAACGTTAAGTTATTTATGATTAGAATTATACCGGTGCTAGCAAAAATTATCTCTATCAGGTAAAATTTTCTATACTTTGTATACTTATTCTTTGCTGTTTTGAGATTCACGCCTAAAGATGTCGAGGAAAAGCTCATCAACATCGTGAAAGAAAACTTGAAGTACCGTGAAACCAACAACGTTATTAGAAACGATTATCTTCACATGCTGCACCAAATGGCAAAGACTAAACCTGAGTTTACCGAAATGGATGTCACAGCTCATGCTGCCGGCTTCTTAGCTGATGGCTACGAAACCAGTTCCATTGTGATGCACTTTTTGTTGTACGAACTAGCGTCAAATCCCGAAGTACAATCAAAACTGAGAGAGGAAGTTGATAGAGCTTTTGAAGAAAACGATGAATCTTTACCATATGAGGTGTTAGAGCAACTTCCGTATCTAGATGCTGTTTTAAAGGGTATTTCAAGTGGGAGTCTATAGCTAATCTACTTATTTTACTTCTTTATTTCATTAGAAGCGTTGCGACTGCATCCACCTGTAGGCTCTTTGAGCAAAGTCTGCACCAAGCCCTACACCTTTGTTCCCAAAAGTGACAGTGCTGTTAAAAATCCTGTTTTGATAGAAGAGGGTACTTCAGTGATTTTGCCATTGTGTGCTCTTCAACGAGATCCTGCGTATTTCAAAGATCCAGATGCGTTTAAACCGGAGAGATTTTTGGAAAAGAAAGAAATTTCTAAGTATACGTACTTTCCGTTTGGAGAAGGACCAAGAGCTTGCTTAGGTAATTACCGTTACTTAGAAAAAGAGTTTGTATTATTTTGATATGTTGGTAGCACTGCTATATAGCTTTTTTTATACAATCACCTGGTGTATATATATTTTAGGTAAAAGATTCGGGTCTTTGCAAGTGAAGTTAGGAATTGCTTATGTTATTAGGAATTTTGAAGTGTACGTAAATGAGTTGACAGAAAGACCCATTAGATACGATCCAGTGTATTTCTTTACGATGCCGAAAAGTGGACTGTTTTTGGACTTCAAGAAAATTACATGAGTTGTGTTAATTTACTTTTCACGTTATAAGTAATTTTATGCTTTAAAACGTATGCTAGTTGTTCGTTCTTAATCACTGTCTGCCTGGCAAGTGCTGCTTATTTATTCAAGCAGAAAGTTTTAGGGTATGCTAAGTATTTCACAATTTTTATGTTTCTTTCTTTTTTTATCAGCATCTTTACATCTCTTTTACACTTCTTCTATTTCTAGCCCTTGTTTAATATTAAATTTCTAACCGTTTTTTCTTTATTGTTTCTTCTATTCAAATTGAACCCACCTTGAAGCAACTGCAAGAAAGGGTAGACAAGTTAAAGGTGGTTAAAAAACTTAAAAAAAGAAAAGAGTTTTATGCAGAATAGAAAAAAAGAAGTACTAATAAAGGCACATTTTTCATTTTCGGAAGAAAGCCATAACATTTATGGTTAATAAACTATCAAAAATTTCCTGCTGATATTTCCAGCAAGAAAAGATTCTTACCTTGCATTTTCTGTACATTCTAGAATGGGATAAACACATTCATGTCACTCAAGAATATTATGGTAGGAATAAGAACAAACATGGAAATGATACACGTAGCTAAAATGATGTACATCCTCCTTTCTATCCTAAAAATTATACGCAAGAATTTTTTCATTACTAGGGTACAAAATGTTTCAAATTTGATGCATAAAATTCACAAATAACTTAATAACCTTGAACAAGTGACTATATACGATCACATAAAATAAAAACTTCACTGAAATAGTGACCAAACCAATATTCGAATAAAAATATTGGAAAAATAAATTTTGAGTCGTTTTTGGTTGGATAACACAACGCTGTTGCGTAGCACGTTCGCATTAATATATTGCCAAAAACACGCTTTTATCATTTTTGACTGTGTTAAGATTTTTATTTTCGTCTTGTGGGGGAAATATATGTTTTATTTTATCCAGTAAATTGTATATCAAAAATCAATTTCTAATTTTCATCTGTTTTGAAAAAACACAGTTTGAAATTATGTATGTATTAAAAAAAATTCCGATAGATTTTCTAATAAAAAAACGAGCTAAGCTAAGAACAAACTGGGGAAAATAAAAATCTTTTTGCAGTTTCACAACACAATTTCTACAATAATTAAAACTTTGTCTTCGTAACTTTACTTATTATTTAATACATTCGATCATCATCATATACTTTGTACATTTATTTGAAAAATATTTGTATAAATAAAAAAAATGGGTGAAAATTTTAATCATTGTGTAAAACACACACGTCGGTTGTTTGGGAGCAATAAAGTTATCAAATAAAAAAAAATGTAGGATAACACTACATTAAGAAAGTAGAATATACTATTGGTTGAAAAGACAACGAAGAAAAAAAAGTAGTAGTCAAATAACAACAAAATGGTAAAAAACAATAAACAAATGCCAAAAAAGAAAGAAAAGAAAATATGAAAACACCGGAAAATTTTCTAAAACGACGCCGCGTTTTTTTAATTTTTTTTGCTCCATTAAGAAAGGTCAGCTTCTGTAGGGTAATAGCATAATTTACCTAGATGTCTAATCGGTATCGGCAACTAAATTATTGAAGAAATCGAATGCAACTAGTTCAACTACAAGTGGTATAAATTGTTGTCTTGAATGGCTTTTCTGATATTCTAAAGTGGAAACGTACTAGTTCATCAAGACTATGAATTTTGCACAAAATAAGATCTCTTCTATACATGCAAGAATCACTCATTTTTACCAAGGAGAGCAGATCAAAGGTAAGTTTTATTATAAAATTTAAAAAAGAACTCATTTTCACTTCAAACAATTTGTCACTGAGTACTCTCTTTGCTTGTCTCTATTTGTTTCCTTTTTTTCATTTCAGGTTTATTGTTTATTAGATTTTATAAACAAATAGATAACAAATTCGTCAAAATTTTCAACTAAACTTTCACAAAGTTTCCAACGAAATCTATTAATGAACCAACAAAATCCTACCGACTGCGCCAATTATTTTTATTCAGGACTTTGGCCGATTATTAAAAATGATCTTATTTTCGGGTTACAACTGATTTATTTACATATTTTATTCACAAGTTATTTATTTCACTTTATAATAGAATTTATTATTTTAACACAATATGGACTTAATTAACTAACGAAACAGTCTCGCGTAACTCTTGTAATATTCTCGTAGATAGTTCCTTGATACTCTCTTGATATATTGTCTCCATGGTTAACGTCGGTTGTCTTATATAGAAGTGAAGATTCGCCACATTTGCGCAAAATTCAGCCACGTGCTGTTTACTGGATGGAAAAAAGTGATTTCTTCTATGTCCGGAAATTCCATTTGCGGGGATTTTCTTGGTATATCATAACAATCGTTTTATTTTTATGTAGCTCGAGTTATTTCCTCTTTTTCTTTATTTTTTTTTTTATGTGATTGGATCAATTTCGTTTTTTATGTCTAAGATTTCGGTTTTTTCTGGTGGAGGCTGAGGGCTTTTTAGAAGAAGTTTCGCGACAAGAGGAAGATGGTAGTATGTTACGGTGGTGCCAATGAAGGATTGGCTGTCAACATGCGGGATAAAGTTTTCAGAAATTACGATATTGTCTACGATAGAACAGCCAGAGTGGTTGATGAAGGTTGGCATGCGGTTTATTAAACGATAGAGAGTTAGGCTGTTAATTAATGAGGAAAAGATTCTACCGTTAGTGTTGGTGTAGGAGTCACCAAAGTCTGTATGTCGTGCATTAAAGTCTCATAGTAAAACAAAGTAGCGTAAATCAGTGGCGTAAGAAAAGATGTCTGCGTTAAGAGGCTCGAGTGGAGAATTGTAGTAGGAGATGAAGGTTACAGTTTTGAGGTCGATTTTGACATCGGTGACAACAGCTTCGAGGTGTGACAGGTTTTATGGGAGATCATGCTTCTTAGTAATAAATTCAGTAGAGATTAGTAGCGCGGTTTAGTGCAGGCGAGGGTTTGTGTGTGTATCTAGGTGAAATTTTTGACTTTAATTGCTAAGATTTTGATTTTGTCCGATTCGATAAAGTTACTTATGAGATTGATTTTACGTTTTATACCATCGATATTACAAGTCGCGATGTTGATGGACCAAGGTTGGAGAAGCGGAGATAGACTGGAGTGGGAAGAAGAAGAAGGGTCCTCCATGGGAGTGGCTCGTTAGGACAAGGGTTCAAGGGGGCCGCATTTACTCCAAGGTGAAGTAGATGCGGTTGCCTGTATGACCATTTTTTTGCAGATTTAATTTTTTTGGAGACAATTTCGATTGTCTCCTGGATTTTGAGGCGCTGAAGGGGGAACAAGTCGTACAGGACTTTGCCCATGACGGCGATGACTTGTTTGGAAGAAACTTTGGTTTCTTCGAAACGAGGAAGGGCAGACGCCGAATGGGATCGGCGAATTCTGGCGGAGAGTTGATGATGAAAATTGGGGCGCCTGGAGTTTCCTTCTAAATTGGGGTGTCCTGGAGAATTAGACACGCGAGTGACCAAGTCGGATGAGTGTCGTTGCAGCGGATGCAACTTGGCGTTTGGGTTTGGGAGTGTCCAAGTTGAAAGCACTTGGAACACTAAAGGGGAACCGGGTTGGCGAGCTTTGAGGGCTCGCAAGAATGTAATTTTCCGAACAAAGAGAGTCCCCTGTTAAGGTGAAGACAGGAAAAAAAGGTATAGGGCGATTTGTTTTTCTAGAGACAATTCTCCAGATTTTGTGGGGGTTTAAATTTAGATCCCATTTGTCTGAGGATGTCGATTTCAAGAATGTCTTAGAAGATATTTTTGATCACTATAGAGAAGACTGGCTCTGAGCAGCAAATAAAGGCGAAGTTGGTTTTGTGTGAAATGGGGCCGATTTGAATGGCCTTTGCTCCGGTGGCTGTTTAGAGCCGGCTTTGAAAATTATCCGGCAGGGGTTTGGAAGTGATTAGAAGAGCGGAGCGCTTAAAATTAACGATCTATCTTTAGATTTGCGTGACCAAATGGTCAGTGGTTAAAAGGAAGTAAAAGTTCTTCTGGGTGTGACAGAGCTCCGGTAGATTTTTAAGTGATACTTGAAATTTGTAGGAGCTGGAGGGGTGTGGGAACTTGAGCGGGTGTTGAGATTGAAAGCTCCCTAGTTGACGGAGAGACAGCAAAAGGGGTTGGGGGGGCGCCTTGAGGGCGATGTAGTTTTTAGTAGATTTTTTGGCACCGCACTGCGGGGCACAGCACCACTTGACATTGAAACGCTTGGCACTTCGCCACTTGCTTTTTGTGACCGAGTCACACGTGGGTTCACCGATCTCACACGATGTTAAACCTACGAATCGTCAATCAGAAGTGGCGCTCCATTAGTAGTGTTACCACCGCTAAAGCTCCCTCTCGTAAATCCCCATGCAATCCGTGACCCGCGGAAAATTTCGCGGTTTGAATCTCGAACGTAGAATCGAGTTACACTACAAAAACACCAAAAGTCGGCGAAGCATTGGTCGGTGTAATCGACCATCACAGCGAGGTCCGGTTGTCGTGATCGGGCACTCTGAGTCGAGAC
This sequence comes from Cynaeus angustus, assembly GCA_030157275.1. Classification (NCBI taxonomy): domain Eukaryota; kingdom Metazoa; phylum Arthropoda; class Insecta; order Coleoptera; family Tenebrionidae; genus Cynaeus; species Cynaeus angustus. The sequence goes on from CM058065.1 coordinate 15,159,026, forward strand.
GCAGGCAAGATTACATCTACGTTCGTCGGTCCACACCAGCTTCGCCTGCTTCCGAGAGCTCAGAGAACAACCCCGTCTTCTTATTTAAAAATTTAAAAACTCCCCAAACACTCGCTAGTCTCAGAGCGAGGTCTTCGCCTTGACGCTTGCCGACGCTGTACCGCGGGTTGCCTCTCCATCCAGGGTCGACGAGGGAAGAATGACGCAAGCGGGAATGGGCGGAGTACGAGGACAGTAGCTTTGATGAACCAATGAAGTGGATTATTAATTGAGCTAATTCGTTGTTTTCCCAAGATCGAAAATTTTGATTCAATTTTTCAAATAGAATTAAGCAAACTGCAAAATGTGTTCAAAACAAATATTGTAAATTTTCTAGATTATAGAAAAATTTATTACTTACCCGAACAAACTTAAAATGTCTTAAAAAAGTGCTGAGAGAAACTAAGCAAAAAATACCAAAAACTGCATTTTTATCATCAATAATAGTTTTAGATTTTTTGGTTCAGATTTAGTTTTATTGTTTATTTATATTTATATTAATATAGTATTATTAAATCTAATTTTTCTCGGACAAATTTGGATAAATTAAAAAAATATATTGCCATATTATTATTCTGTTCCTTTTTTTATTTCCATAGATTTCTGACTTTTATATCTAACAAGCATCATTGTCCTATCTTGATAATAGAGAACTGTGTATTAGATAAATATATTTTTAATTTTAACAGATTTATAAAATATATCGCTCTGGGACTGTCCCGAATGTCACTTTACATTTGTTGCTTACACTTAAACACGTAAAATATTGCTCATAAAAACTGTCTTACTGTCTTGTATCTCTTTTCAGATAATCCCAATAGAACAGCCTACTTTCTGGGATATAAAATATTTCATTTCAAATATGTGAAAATGCTACTCAAGGGCACTCTGTGTTTCAATATCATTACAACACTTTTCAACATATTTTTCTTAATATGGTATCCAAACAAAGTTAAATTTATGGACTGTGGCGCCATGTTCCTCCAATTTCAATGGGTAATAATGCAACTTATATTCTATTTATTAATTTTTGTTTAAAGAGCACACTTTGCATAACTGTGGTTTTTCTCAAAAACTATATACTGGATGAAGTAAAAGATATGTTTCCTGTATGGCCAATTGATACAGCTGATTACAAAACAAAAATAAAAATCATGAGGCAATTAGAAATGATAAAAGCGTATGTTTTGAGCAATGTTCTACTTGGAATGTGCTACGCAACAGCGTTGTCTTATCCAACTAAAAACGACTCAAAATTGATTTTTCCAATATTTTTAGCCGAATACTGGTTTGGTCAGAGTTTCACTATTTTAGTGAAGCTTTTACTTTATGTGATCGTATATACGTCACTTGCTCAAGGTCATCAAGTTGTTTGTGGAATTTATGACTTCAAATTTCAGTTATATATGTTTAATCAAGTTACTGCAAAAATTGAGGAAAATCTTGTACAAGATAAAGAAGTACTTTATTACGGTAGTGAACAACAAAAAGTAATAGAAATAAAACTGAAAAGCTTGATAAAGAGACATGTTGAATTACTGAGGTGAGTAAGTTGTTTTTGCTACAAAAATGTTTTTCGAAGAGCTAGACTTTTTTCCGCATATTTGTTTTTATTTTGCAAATGGTTTTATTTTTGTAACAGGTGGAAAAAAACGACAACTCACTCGATACGTAATTATATAGCACCATTTTGTTGCGGAGGATGCGTAATTGGAGTCTCTTTTATTCTCTCTGGTCTTCAGGTAACATTTTGGAACTACTTTGTTTTTAGTAGTTATCACCGTTCGTTCTTTTAGTTGTATCAAGAGTTTTCCTTTGTCCAGCTTTGGCGTTTTCTTACATACGGAATTATATCAGTTTCATTAATCTGTGGCATATCATCGTCGGGTCAGTCTTTAAAAGATGAGGTCTTTGAAACCAAATTATAATAATTTGGCGTAAACCTAATTTTTATATTTTAGTCTGAGAAAATTTTTGCAACACTTGTACAAACGAAATGGTATTTATGGAACCCTCGAAACAGAAAACTGTTGTTGGTCATTTTAGGCAATACACTTAATGGCATCGAATTGAAATTTACAGAAAGTATCGCGATCAACCATCAACAAATAACGAATGTAAGCAAATATTTGTGAATAAAACTAAGTTAATGTTTCTTTTCAGATTTGTCGCACTGTTTATAATTTTGGTTCACTTTTGTATAATCTTAACTAGATCTATTCTTGATCACTTGGTGTTTTTAAGATTAAAAAATATATTGAAAAACCCCTACACCAAACACACACTTTTGAAACACACTAACATATGTTTCGGTATCCATGATACCATCATCAGAGTGATGATTAAACTTATCTACCTTTAAAAACTAATTACTTATATACTAGTTACCTATACCACTTTTTGGGTGGTATTTAACATTCTAAAGAGGGGAGAAGAGGGGATGGGACCATTATCGGCGTTCATAACAAAGGGCTTATTCTTAATTATTTCTAGACTTTCGTAAACGTCTAGAAATTTACAATTGTTTACATTCCTAACTAATTTTAAACAACTTTCATCTATACGATGATCTTTGTCAAAAATATGTTGAGCAACACTGGATTTTTCAAACCTGCCATATTTGGCGTGAGCTACATGTTCTTTGAACCTTGTCAAAATTGACCTCCTTGTTTGCCCAATATATTTTTGCTCACAGTTTTTACATTTAATTTCATAAATACCCGACTTTTCTTTGGGCCCTACTTTATCTTTCGGGTTGCCGAGAAGACATTGGAGGTTTAATCCAGAGGTGTAAACCACCTTTAGATCAATACCCTGGAACACTTTTTCCAGCCCCTTTGTCACTGAAGGTGTATAAGGGATCATGGCAAATCTTGTCTTTTCTGGCATTGACTCACGAAAAGTCGAGCATTCTGAAATTGATTTCTTACGTTCTAATTTGGACACTAACCTGTTGACAATTCTAGGGTCAAAACCATTACACCTGGCTGCATTTTTGATTGTTGTCAATTCCTTGTTGAATCTAGTCCGTGTTAGTGGAAAATTTACTAACCTGTGGACTAAGAAATTGAAACTCGCCATCTTATGTTGAGGACAATGATGTGAGTCTTCTGTAATGTAGCGAAGTGTACTGGTCTATTTTCTATAAATATCAAATTCTAATTTATCTTTATTCCTAATTACAAGAGTGTCTAAAAAGGGTAGTTTACCGTTGTTCTCTATTTCACATGTGAATTTTATGGTGTTAAACCTATTATTAATTAACTTTAAGAAGTCGTCAATGCTAGACTTGTTTGTGTCAAAAATTGCAAAAATGTCGTCTACATACCTTAACCATACTCTGGGAAAATACTCAAGCTCATTCTCAAGATCCTTTTCAAAACGGCTCATGAAAAGGTCAGCTATGAAAGTTGACAAGGAGTTACCCATCGCCGTACCTTCATGCTGTTGGAAAAATTCCGCGTTGAATTGAAAAATGTTCTAGGTATTATAAATTGCTTTATAAGCAAATATTATTAAAAAATAAAATATTAATCAATTTCTTGGCACAATAGGTGTTAATATATGTTTAAATTTTGTTTTATACTTTTTGCAGTAAAAAGAACAAGATGTTTTCTTTATTTTGTTGTCTTTTGACAGGAACACATCTTATCAATTTACCTGTTATTTATTGTCAAACAAACAAGCAACGCTACAACCACATTTCTTAATGTTACAGTCAACTAGGCACTGTTTTGTACGCTTCTGTGTTAAAAATGGCTTGCTAATAAAAATTTATAATTTTTCTACTGTTGTAGTTTATTTATTAAATAAATCGATGGATTAGACGACAATTTTTTACTCATTTCATGACATTACACTTTTCATCTTTGACTTTTTTCCCACATTTTTTTAAATTTTTTTTGTAAGACTATAAGAATTACATTTTTTATACTTTCTTGCCTCGTTCCAATGTCAATACAACTCAGAGTTTCGAAGATTTCTTTTCTACTTTTGCCGTTATTCGTTAACGATTTTACTTAATTATTGCATTTTTTGAATCTCTTTTAAAGTTTCTATTTTGAAAAAAGCACACATCCAATTTTAATTGCTTAGAGTTTTTTGAATTTTGTCAATTTGAATCATTTGCATTTTGTAGCATTTTTTTTTCTGTTTCATTGTCATTAACTTCTGCTTTTTTTTTTTAATTTTTATTATTAATACTAGCTGACCCGACAGACGTTGTTCTGTCTTAGCTATGAATATTTAAATTGAATCTTAATAAAGAGAAAAAAGTTATTAAAAGTTATACTCAGTGACATTTGAAGTGTTACACCCAGAAGGAATAATTTCTTGGAATTGATTTGTTGACAATATGGTAGGCTTACATCAAGAATGAAACGATAAAACTTTCAAGAAATTTTAATGATATATAATGCAAAATAAAATCAATAATGTGTTTGGTGGCCCCGTACCTGAATACACTCCTGGACACGTCTAGGCATTGATAAAATGAGATGGTCAATATCTGCTTGTGGCACCTCCTTCCAAGCAACTTGAATTTCGTGGATCAACCGTTCCAGAGTTTGTGGAGGATGGTGCAAAGAAGACAGTCTTCTCCCCATCATATCCCACACATGTTCGATGGGATTTAAATCCGGTGAACGGGGTGGTCACGGCAAAACATTGACACAAGCTTCTTGGAGAAAGTCTATAGTTCGACGAACAATATGTGGACGAGCATTGTCTTGTTGAAAAAGAAGGTTTGGCCGGCCATCTATATAAGGCAGTAAAGTGGGTCGCAGGACGTCATCAACATAACGCGCAGCTGTCATACTGCCTTGAATAATTATAAGAGGTGATCGACTACCATAGGCAATAGCCCCCCAAACCATTACTCCAATAGTCCTGTGCACATGCCTCTCAACAGAAAATCCAATATCACGTCGCTCTCCACGGCGTCGTCTTACCCTTCGACGGCCATCATGCATGCCTAGACAGAATAGCGATTCATCGCTGAATAAGGCATTATGCCATTCTGCTTCCCAATGTTGCCGCTCTCTGCACCAGTCCAAACGTTGACGACGGTGTTCTGCAGTCAACGGAAGTACTAAGCGTGGACGGTATGAAAACAATCCAAAATCTCGAACACGGCGATATATGGTTCGCATACTGACAGGTCTTCCTTCCTCTCCAGACCACTGGTCACCGAGTTGGTGCGTAGTAGCAAAACGGTCTCGCAGAGCTAGTTGTCTGAAGCGGCTATCTTAACGCTCTGTAGTACGCTTCGGTTGACCTGTTGGTATTCTTCTTCTGTTGATATGCATTATCGAGCATATGATGATAATGATGATGATGATGATGATGATGATGATGATGATGATGATGATGATGATGATGATGATGATGATGATGATGATGATGATTTGATTTGATGTTTCGCGTTTCTGGAGCTTATCGATGCGACGAATTATCAAAGATGTTACTGGATGACATTGAGGATCAAGATAACATTCTAATGGTACACATTCCAGATTCTAAACCAAAAAAACTCGTCGCTTTGTAATTTTTTTATGAAGGAAATCTTGCTTTGTACGAGTGTTATGTGGTTCGTACTCCACACCGGCGCCTACTTGTATATTACAAGCAAGGGAAATGTACTGTCTGATCAAAGAGGCTACATTCATTCCGATTAGTTACCTACACCATTGGAATATACGGGGCATTTAATGCGCCGCAGTTCAGCGACTTTATTAGTAGACACTGGAGGCGACATTACCAATTTAAAAAGACATGGAGGATGGCGAAGTACAACCGTAGCTGAGGGCTATATCGAGGATTCGATTCAAAATAAGCTAGAAGAAAAATACAATCAAGACCAGCAAAAAACACAACTATTAGTATGGGCAATAATTCTTCTACAAGTAATGATTTATCCACAATTTACTACGATCTCCCCGACAATGAGATTTCGACCGGGACTTTTAGTGACAATTCGAAGTTCGGTGATAAATCGCCATTGGGAATCAATATTTCAAACATAATAATTTCCACAATTCATATTAACATTTCCAATTAACAGTTTTGTAAAGTCTTTACAATACTAGTCAGGAAAATTCTACTTTCTTGTGCGTAAATAAGCAGAAAAATGTTGTTTCCAAGACGCTTTCCGGAAAAGACTATTTTTTTTGCGTATAGTCTGTAGCTAAATTAGTTAAGATTATACAAAAGTGAACCAAATTTATAAACAGTGAGGCATATCTGAAAAAAAAGCATTAACTTAGATTTATTCACAAATATTTGCTTACATTCGTTCCTTGTTTATGGTTGATTCCAATATTATCTATAAATTTCAATTCGAAGCCATTAAGTGTGTTGCCTAAAATGACCAACAACAGTTTTCTGTTTCGAGGGTTCCATAAATACCATTTCGTTTGTACGAGTGTTGCAAAAATTTTCTCAGACTAAAATATACAAATTTGGTTTACGCCAGAGTATTATAATTTGGTTTCAAGGACCTCATCTTTTAAAGACTGACCCGAAGATAATGTGCCAGAGATTATTGAAACTGATATAATTCCGTATGTTAGAAAACGCCAAAGCTGGACAAAAGAAAACTCTTGGTACACCTAAAAGAACAAACGGTGAAAAATAATAAAAGCAAAGTGGTTCCAAAATGTTACTTGAAGACAAAACAGAATAAAAGAAGTTCCAATAACGCATCCTCCGAAACAAAATGGTGCTATATAATTCTGTATCGAATGAATTGTTGTTTTTTTCCATCTGCGAATAAAATAAAACAACATTAGCTAAAATAAAAGTAAATAAGCGGAAAAAAATAAAACTTCCAAAGGCATATTTGTAACAAATTGCTAACCTCAGAAATTCAGCATGTCTCTTTATCAAGCTTTTCAGTCTTATTTCTATAATTTTTTGTTGTTCACTACCATAATAAAGTACCTCTTCATTTTGTACCAGATTTTCGTCAATTTTTGCAGTAACTTGATTAAACATATATAGCTGAAATTTTAAGTCATAGAATCCACAAACAACTTGATGACCTTGAGCAAGTGACGTATATATGATCACATAAAATAAAGGCTTCACCAAAATAGTGAAGCTCTGACCAAACCAATATTCGGATAAAAATATTGGAAAATTAAATTTTGAATCGTTTTTGGTTGGATAACACAACGCTGTTGCGTAGCACATTCCCATTAATATATTACCCAAAACGTACGCTTTTATCATTTTTGACTGTCTTAAGATTTTTATTTTGGTTTTGTGATTAGTTGTATTAATTGACCATACAGGAAACATATGCTTTATTTCATCCAGTATATTGTTTTTTAGTAAAACCACAGCCATGCAAAGTGTGCCCTAGAACAAAAATTAATAGAAAGAATAAAAGTTGCATTTTTACCCATTGAGATTGGAGGAATAAGGCACCACAGTCCATAAATTTAACTTTATTTGGATGCCATATTAAGAAATATATGTTGCAAAGTGTTGTAATGATAATGAAACACATTGTGCACTTGAGTAGCGTTTTCACATATTTGAAGTGAAATATGTTATATCCCAGAAAGTAGGCTGTTCTATTGGGATTATCTGAAAATATATACGAGACAGTAAGACAATTTTTATAAATAAAATTTTACGTGTTTAAGTGTAAGCAACAAACGTAAAGTGGCATTCGGGATAGACGCAGGGCGTTATATTTTATAAAGCTGTTAAAAGAAGACAGAACAATGTGTATGATATAAATCAATCAAACGTGTTTAAAAATATATAAAATATTTAAATATATTTATATAAAAGTCAGGAAACGGTGGATATGAAAAAAATGCACGGAACCAGAAAATGGCAATATTGTTTAAAGTTTACACAAATTTTCCCCAGAACAATCAAAATAATAAAAAACTTTAGGTTTAGTACTCAACAAAAAAAGAAGTCACTGGCAATAAAACCAAATCTAAACCAAAAAAAAAAAACGAAGAAATTTTATGGATGGTAAGAAGATAAGAAACGTTAAATGAGCAAAAGGAAACACAGAATGTATTATAAAGAATAAAAAAATAAGCAGCGTTCGGAGACAAGATGAATAAAATATAACAATTAATAATTAAAAGAGTTTTTCTATTTTGCGTTTAGAATAAGGATATTCTAGCACCCAAATGACGTCATTCGAGTGTTAGAATAATTAGGTCAACTACTAGAATGGACAGTAAAATTTACTGTATTGATGTTGGTAGCACTGAACTCGAACTATCAACAAGGTTAAATGTCAAACTTCAAAAAACAAAGCAAATTAATAAAGAACAATAAAAAACAAGTTTAATTCAAATTATAGCCGTGAAAAGTACAATTATTATAAATATTAACAATTACATGCGATGTGTCTTGTGAATTAATAGTGACACCTTGTAAATTCTGATCTGATACAATATTTTGCTGAACGTTACTGCTGCCTATAACAGAAATCTTTTCGATTGTCCTGTAATCAGGCTGTTGTGAGCTGGTAGAACATCCAGGTATGGCTAAATTAGCTTGCTTGGATCCAAACATTTGTGACACTTCAATTTTTTTATTTATGGAAGCGTCAACGTAACCTTCAGCGACAGCTGAAGATATCCAGCCTCCATGGCGTTTAATAGTTAACAAGTCACTCCCATGATTGGCTAAATGTGTAGCACTACTTCTTCGAAAACAGTGTCCCGTAAAACGTTCAGGATTTGCCAACTTGAGAAAAACTGCAATCTCTTTTGGCATTTTCCCCATAAAAATAATACCAATCGGTGAATTGACACAACACCCACGACGATGTGTCACTTTTTTGGGTCTCAAGTTAGCATATTTTTTAATTAAATTAATCCAATCTGGATCGGTTATTAGAAATTGTCTTGGAACATAATTTTTTGTTTTAGGTATGGATACCATGATGCAATCTGATTGGTATTTAATATCTTCAATGGATAAATTTGTTAGCTCCTCTTGCCTACAGGCCCCACTATAACCTATGATCAAGATAATCTAAAAGTTTATCAGATATAAAGTTACAATACATATAAATATGCAAATTTAGTTTTACTTTTATTGCCAAGTATATGTTGTCATTTGCTTCTTTAATAAATTTATGAATATCATCTTCTTCTAGAATTTCAGACTTTTTTGGTGTATAACCTTGAGCTGATCTCTTCAGAAGTGCTTGTAGTTTATTCTATTTTGATATATCTACATTTCTATATACACTTAGACATGATCTGAGCATTGAATAAATCCGCCATAAAGTCGATGACTTATACTTTTGGCGTTGGAGATCAAAATAGGCAAGTAAAATATTTTCGGAAATTCCTTCGATCTTATTTTTCCAGCACCACTCTTCAAACTTTTTAAATTCTTTGTCATATTGAGGTTTCGACTTATCTGGTAGTAAATTTTCCAAAGCTTTATGGGCTATTTGCCTAATTTGTGGCGGTGTTAATGCTAAACTTTCTTGAACATTCTTTTTTAAATATTTACAAGAATCTTTGAAAAAAACTTGACGTTTTAAATCAAATTTTTTTATGGCCGCCTAAAATTATGCTGCATAAATGTCACCAACCCCCGCAAAATTCCCTAGATGTAAAATTTTAATTTTTTAATTTATAAAATGATTTAAAGTGGCAAAATAGAAAAAATAGTATAAAACACTCGTTGCAGAAGGTCTTTCAAGCACTCATTTGTTCCTCCACTCGCCGCTACGCGGCTCGTTTCGGAATTTCCAATTCGTGCTTGGATAGATGCCTTCTGCAACTTGTATTTTAATATACTATTAAAACATTTGTATAGATAAAGAAAAAAAACGAAAATGTTAATAAATGTGTATAATACAAACGTTTGTTGTTTGGGAGCAAAAAAAACTAAAAAATAAAAAATATAAATATGCTAGACATAGTTAACAGTACATTAAAAAAATAAATAAAAATAATAAACTGTATTATAAAGTAAAATAAATTAGTTGTGAATAAAATATTTAAATAAATCAGTTGTAACTCGAAAATAAAATAATTTTTAATGATCGCCCAAACTCCTGAATAAAAATAATTGGCGCAGTCGGTAGGATTTTCTTGGTTCATTAATAGATTTCGTTGGAAATTTTGGTGCAAGTTTAGTTAAAAATTTTGACAATTTTGTTGTTTATTTGTTTATAAATTCTAATAAACAAATGCCAAAACCTGAAAAAAAAGAAAACAAAGAGAGTACTCAATGATAAATTGTTTGAAGTGAAAATGAGTGTAAAAAATTAGACAGTAAAATACAGTATTTTGTATAATTTGTTCGTTAAATTTTTATATAAAAACTTACCTTTGATGTGCTCTTCTTGGAAAAATTGACTGATTCTTGCATACATAGAAGAGATCTTATTTTGTATAAAATTCATGATCTTGATGCATTAGTACATTTTCACTGCAGAATATAAGGCAATCTGAAACGCTATTCGATATTATAAGATAATGAAAATTTACAGTACTTTGTAGTTAAACTAATTGCAATCGATTCCTTCAATAATTGACTTGCCGATACCGATTAAACTTCTAGCTAAATTATGATATTACCCTACAAAGGCTGATCTTTCTTAATGGAGCAAAAAAAAAAACAAAAAAGCGAGGCGTCGTTTTAGGAAATTTTCCTGTTTGAACACGGTGTGTGGTGAGGCAGTTCGATAGCAGCGCCACTGTGGTGAGCGCTCGGTGAACAGATAGCGGCGAGCGGCGACTGCAGCGCTATTTTGACGAGCGCTTGGCAAAATCACCCGTGTGATAAGATATATTTTTATACATTGTTTTTGCATTGTTTTCATATATACATATCGTTTTTGCTTTTTTATTTTAGCACAATTTTTATTTATGTAATTTTTCCCATATAGTTAAAACATTAAATTTTAACAATTTTTCGTGAGAATCCGATTTTGTTATTTTTTTTTGTTTACCCTTTTTTTTCAGATCAGATTTTGAGGTCCTATAATTTCACTTATAAAGTCGTACTTGAGTGGCAGAACACAAGATGCATACTACAATAGCAAAATCTTATAAATACTGAAGTTAAATATAGTGCACCCCAAGGCTCAATTTTCAGGCCTTTATTATTCATATTGTACGTGAATGATATAAAAGTAGAAAAGATCTTGCACAATTGTTTACATTGTGATGACACTTCCTTTCACGTTGAAGGAAATGGTACAGTTGAAGTCGAGGAATACTGACATATGAACTGGTGCATTGTCTTGATGAAACAGCGTTGTCAGCGAGCGCGGCACCCATCTTACACAAAACCTTTATGGCTAAAAGTTCGTGTAAAATAATACGTACTCGATCCGTTGAAATGCTTAGTCTATTTTATTATTTTTTTTTATTATTTTAACATACATTGGGTATGTTCGATTCTATTAATTTATTAAATTCTTTTTTACTGTTTTGATGGAATGGCTATTTTATGGTGAATCATATATTTGACAATCAGTTATCAATCAATTATGAAGTAGCCTAAAATGGTGACTGGTGTTGTTCATAACTACAAAGCTTGAACTTAACTTGCACACAAACTTTTTCTTTTGAACACTCGTTATAAACTTAGCATGAATATACAGAGCGTGTTTTAAAATTGTACAGATATTTTAATCCACGATAGTGGTTGTCAAATAGATGCTAAACACCCACACATAACTTATACAAAAGTTCATGGTTTTAAGAAAAAGCGGTTGGAATTATTAACAAAAAAATTTGAGAGCCACTTTTTTTCAAAAAAAAAGTCTACGAAAAATCAAATAATACAGTGACATGTCTTCCTTGAGAATTCGAAGAGTGAAAGCTTTCGACCAATCGTATCGAACTCTTATTTTTATTGCAATACAAAATGGCTTAAATCTTAGATACAATTAGTGCACACAAAAACAAATTAAAAATGACGTAACAGGTATAAATACATCACTTGCCTTTTGACAATTATCCGTGCGTTTGATAATGGCAGAAAAAGAAACAAAATTCGCTGTATTAGATGGTATGGAATTTTATAACAAACAACACGACTCTGACCTCGATTGATTCTTACCTATCATTTAAATAAATTAATATTGTCATATACACATTAGGTTTGTACGTGGACATGCGCACACAAAATGACAGTTAAAAAAAAAAACGAAAAGTAAGAATAATTTATATTTTGATTATTAAAATTATACACGCCGCAAATTGCTAGGACTTGAAATCTTTTATAAACTAAAAAAAATTAAATAAAACAAAATATAAATTTCGTAATGTTCCTGCGTTAAAATAGAAATCAATCTCAAAAATGCAGTTCATTTACTAACAGTTATATTACAATTATTTAAGGTGGCATTAATAAAACACCACTTGCAACAACATTGTTTAAATTGGAATTGGAATTATTAACATAATTTCCTAATTGCAACGAGTCTACAGCACATTTGCTCGTACGAGCTTCAAGATCAAATTCGACGTTAACATTGTTGTCATCTTGATGTTTTGGTCTTAAAATTTTGTGGCTACGTTTTTCTTGGCTTCCACGGAGTCTTTTAATTACCCTTCTGCAACCGTACTCGATCGCCAACCTCCATGACACTTTAAAGTTGTTATACCCGCCCCTCCGTCAACAAGTAACGTCGCAGACGTTCGTCTCAGACAACGACCAGTGTATTCAATTTGGGAAATTTAAGAATTTGGCAACTTCTTTTGCAGCGTCACCAAGTTTATGTTTTCCTATGACCATTCGATAACATTTTCCATTTTGGTATTTCACGAAAATCTTTGTTCATCGAAACTATTTGGGCGTAGAGATACATATTGCCGAAATTTTGTTAGGTACTCATCTCCAACGACGGTAAAAGTTCTAGGTTTATTTGTTTTGGATACAGGATTTTTTACGAGCAGCAAGGATCCCAAATCTTCAATATCGTGAACTTTCATTCTGGATAATTCATGACAGCGACATGCCCCCGCAACACTAAATATTAGCACAACCTGAAATATCAATCATTTTATAAAAAGCTGCAATGTTTAAATACCGGTTACCTTCGAGGCTAAGTATTTCTCATCTGTGGCGTCACATAAAAATTGATCGAATTGTTCCTTCGATAATACTTTTGCCTTTTTGGTTGATTATTTTCACCCTTTTTCTTCAAAAATGCGTGTAGTTTTGAATATTTGGATGTCAACGTTTTTCTTGAGACTCAATAATGATTTCACCATTGAATAGTGAGACCATAAAGTTGAGCTTTTCATGTTCTTGCTCATTTCGGCGAAGTACGCCAAAAGTAGATTTTCAGAAAACACCGTTACTTTTTTGTCTGTGCACCAATCCAAAAATCTTCGATACGATGCTTCGTAGACCCCAGTTGATATGGTGGGTAATAAATTTTCAACTGCAACTTTCGCCGCTGCGTTAATTTCTGGCGGTGTACTTCCATAATCTCCAGCAGTATCTTCTTCTTTTTGCTAAATTGACGAATTCACAATGCAAGCATACAAATCACACAAAAAAACATGACTTGTTTATTCCCGTCTCTATGGCTTCACCGTCATTGCATCATTGTGCATAGATTTTTTTTTAATAAAATAGAGATTTTTTAAATTTACGCAATCGTTTGAAAAAAAAATCGTATATGTCATTCAGATCAAAAATGGCTTTGTGTGCTTCACATGTTCTGGTTCGATCTGCAGTATAGTCGAATGTTGCCTATTGAAATAACTACTCAAGGTTTAAAATTTTCGTGTTTCTCGAAAACGATGCGTCCTAGCGAGAAAACAGCAAGAGCAAAAGCTGTTCAGAATTCAATTTTGAACAAGAATTTGACAAAAATTTTGTTCCATGTCGTAAAATAACAAAGTTACAACGATTTAATCATAAAAATACTTAAAGCCGATTGCGAAAATGCCGAAATTCGCTTCAAATCGGGATTCTGGTTCGATCTGCAGTATAGTCGAATGTTGCCTATTGAATTAACTACTCAAACCTTAAAATTTTCGTGTTTCTCGAAAACGATGCGTCCTAGCGAGAAAACGGCAAGAGCAAAGGTTGTTCAGAATTCAATTTTGAGAAAGAACTTGAAAAAATTTTGGCTCTGTGTCGTTAAACAACAAAGTTACAACGATTTAATTACAAAAACACTTAAAATGTCTTCAAACCTGGATTTTTCGACGTCTTAGAAGAAGGTTTACAACTTTTACGACGATGCACACAAAGCTGCATTTTTGATCTTAATGACATAATATACTATTCTTGCACTTTCATAAATCAAATAAAGTAACCAAACAAATATTCTTTTCCACGTAATTTATTGAGTTAAGAAATAATTATCTCAAGTAAAGCGTTTTCTTTGGAATAGAAGTCTATCGAATAACACCACCACAAGACTTTGATCGGTATTGATTAGAATCAAAAATTTATTGTTGATCACATGCGTGTAGGGTAGATATATTAAACACGAATAGTAATAAATACACATTATAAATTATAAACGTTCTCAAAATTTTTCTAAAGTGAAACATGTTTCAATCTTTGAATTTTATGACCGTCTAATCAGCAGATTTATTCTCAAAATAACTTACAAAATTGTAATTAGAAAGATATTAAACTAGATGCATTCACTAGGTACAAAATGATTTATAAAACTTACTTAAAAATTACAAAGTTTTTTGCAAGTTAGTTGAAATTATATATAACTGAAGCAATTTTATAAACACCTTGACATATCTGAAAAAAAAACTTAACTTTGCATTAATCACGAATTTTACTTACATTCGTTGCTTCTTGATGGTTGATCGCAATATTTTCTGTAAATTTCAATTCAATGCCATTAAGTGAATTGCCTAAAAACACCAGTAATAATTTTCTGTTTCGTGGATTCCATAAATACCAATTTGTCTGCGAAAGTGTCGTATGGATTCTCTCAGACTGAAATATACAAGGTAAGTTTTAGCCAATAAATTAGGTTTTATAGACCTCATCTTTTAAAAACTGACCAGATGATAATATGCCGCAGAATATTGAAGCTGATAAGGTTCCGTATATAAGAGAACGCAATAGCTGAACAACGGAAAACTCATCGTATAACTGAAAGAACGAACGGTTCTAAATAAGAAAAGTATATTAGTTAGAAAATGTTACTTGAAGACAAGAAAGTATAAAAGACGTTCCAATTACGCATCCTCCAAAACAAAACGGTGCTATATAATCACTAATCAAGTGAGTTGTTGTTGCTTTCCATCTGTAAAAAAAACAAATAGATAAAACTTTCCAAAATAAAGGCAAACGTGCAAAAAAATGTATAAAACACTTAGTTTTTTACAGAACATATTCCTATCAAAAACAAGTTCCAGTATAGTTACCCACCTTAGAAATTCAGCGTGTCTCTTTATCAAGTTTTTCAGTCTGATTTCTATCACTTTTTGATCTTCGGTACTATAATAAAGAACCTTTTTATTTTGTCCCAGATTTTCGTCAGTTTTTGCAATAACTTGATTAAACATATATAACTGAAATATAAACACATGAAATCCATAAACAATTTGATGACCGTGAGCAGTTGACGTATATACGGTTACATATAAAAAAACATTCAGTAAAATACCAAATTTCGGACCAAACCAATTTTCAAATATAAATTTTGCAAAAATGAATTTTGAGTCATTTTTGGCCGGGTAAGACAATGCTGTTGCGTAGCACAGTGCGATCAGAATATTGAACAAAACGTAAGCATTTATCATTTTCGATTCTTTAATGATTTTCTTTTTTGTTTTCTTATCAGTTGTATCAATTGACCATAAAGGAAACATATCTTGTACTTCATCCAGTGTTTTGTTTTTTAGAAGAACTACAATAATGCTGAGTATGCCCTAAAACAAAAATTAATAATAAAAATAGAAAGAATAAATTTTGAAGTTTTACCCATTGCATTTGAAGTAGAATCGCACCACAGTCCATAAACTTAACTGTATCTGAGTAGCATATTAAGAAGAATATGTTGAGAAGTGTTATCACGATAGAAAAACATAGTACGCATTTGAGTAGCATTTTTACAAATTTCAAATGAAATATTTTATATCCCAGAATAAAAGCTATTTTATTGAAATTACCTAAAAATATGTATTGTACAGTTTTTATTTCTAATATTACAATTGATTTAGTGTAAACAACACTTTAACTGCGAATGTTAGTAAAGAGGCACGCACTTGGAATAGTCTTATAGAAATCTATTTTATTGAATTGCTGTAAAAAAATAGACCAGACGTAAAAGACAGAAGTCCGTAGAAATAAACAAAATAAGAGAAAAAACTTTAAAAAGCACAAAATGACTTGACATTTAGAATGGTAAAAAAAATTGCAAAAAATTGCAAAAAAATTTATGCCCAGACAAATTTTATTCACAAAAATAAATAATCTCGTGCAATCTGAAGAAGTCAGATAAAGTGGGAAAAAAATACATTAAGAAAATTAGGTAACAGCAAAAAACAAACAAAAAAGTGAGGTAAAAACCACCTGGAAGAAGTAAACTTATGCGGCTAAAACTATGTGAGTAAACCTCTTGTATATAACCGGTTGCTAGGGCAAGTTTCAGCAGGATAATGCACTTTCTCATATAGCGAGACTTGCTTTACGATGTTTTGCACAGCACAAAGTGAACCGTTTGCTCCGGCCAACTAGGTCACCCGATTTGTCTCTCATACAACATGTTTGGAACATGATGGACAGAAGACTGCCTCCGTTAGTTTATCCCCTAAACAATTTGAATAAATACGTCATGAGCTTCAAGTAGCCTGGGATGAGCTTCTTCAAGAAACTAGAGACCATTTGGCTTCGTTCTATATTTTATATATATATTAGAGATAATAAAAGTACAATGAATTCAAAAAATGAATGTTTGGTGTTTTGTTATTTTTATAGACCGTCATTGTTCACAGCGCTCTATTCCTCTTTCAGTTATATATCACATCCCCACGCAGTTACAATAAGTTAGTTGACTACCTAAATATTCACTAGAAATAATTTATATGGCGAGACAATGTTTGCCGGGTCACTTAGTTATTCTGTATTTTTTGAAATACTCATTCCATGACTTTATAAATTTCTTCCATATTAGTTTTGTGTGCTACAGGAAGAAAAGGAAGTACGTCACCGTAATGGAGTAGAACTGCTTTAAGACTCGTTTTGGAAGAGCCCATAAAGAAACGTCATTGAGAGAGATTGAATTTCATTTCCAATATGTTGATAACTGAATTTACATCAAATCTCCATATTAAAAAAAAACTTTTAAAATGTCACGATTTCGAAAACGACCCAAATTGCATCCTTTGAAACGAGATCCCAACAATCTGTTTTTTTTTTGACAAATTTAAATTACGAACCAAGGCACTTAGGCTCTTGATCTTTAGGCTCAGTCCACATCATGGGAATACCAAACGGCATATGACGTAATCCTTTATGCCAATCAATTAAATTTTTTACATACTGTGATGGTTCCCAAGCCCCAATTTTACGGTCAGTCCGAAATACTTGAATTTTATTTTTTTTTACATCGGAGAAGACCCAAACGGATGGCTTATTGCGGAAGCGGTCCTTTAAGAGAAAGCGGCCGATAGGTTTTTCCCAGCGGGTACTTCAAGGCGAATTGCTTCCAGATGTCGTCCCTCCGAGAATGGTCAAATTCCAGAGTTTGGGCAAGGTCAGATTTCTTAGAAAACTTGCATTTTGTCACGTACACACAAACCCTTGTCTCAAATTGATAATTTTGTGATATCAAACCGATCAAACGTACTATACGGTTTGAGCAAAACGCGGACACATCGGAAGCATCGTTTGAATCGGACTTAGATTAAGTTAGAGTAAGATTAGGGAAGAACCGAGTTGTACCTGTTCCTATCACTCGGGGAAGATGCTTAATTAAGTTAGTATCATTTGTTATTGTAATATGGGTACCGGCCGTTCCTTAATTAGCTTTGCAATTTGACAAATTAGCAGAATCCACCGAGTAGGGGTAAGACGGTGGATTACGGGGGTAGTTGCGGACCAATAGGATGAACGCTTCTGATTAAGCTTGTCGAAGAAAGGGAAAGATGTTAGAGGGGGAGTACCACCCCAAGCGAATTGATAAAAGATCGTGACGGATAGCATTAGGAATCTTTTTCCGATTATCTTTTTCGACAAATTTTTCGAGAGTGCGTTTAGATCTTTTTCCGATGATCTTTTTCGATAATTTTTTCGAGAGTCTGTTTAGAGCTTTTAGATAATTTTTTTCAAGAGTTCATTTTTCTATCTTTTTCGAGAATTCTTCGAGAGTTTGTTTTAGAGCGAGTTACAGTTTAATTTTAGCAAAACTTAAAAAAAAAACGCGATTAGTCAAAAGTGTTTTGTGTCTAACACCCAGGAAAAAGCGTAAGTCTTCTATTCATTATAATCCATTATTACTTATTTGGGTAAAACTAAAATTGACACAATTCGGGCACAAAAGCTTGGAGTTATTGTGTGTTAACCGTGTAATATTCGGAATTCTAAATTGATTTTAATTTAATTATCTTACTAAATTCCACGTGCAGTCACAACGTTCATTCTACGCAATTTTGACTTGATTATCCAATCAAGTACCACCGACGATTATTTCCAAATCTAGAAATAATACTCCGAATTTAATCGTCTCACGCCGTTTCATTATTTTCTAACTTTTCCTCACTTTGAGACGATCATTAATGTCACTGAGATTTATTTTTGATTATTAATTTCTCATCTATCTAACACCATTGTATTTCTTTTGAACGCTAGTACGACAATTATGAGTTTGGTCCTTAAAGAGTTATCCAGATTTTATTAAAATCTATCAACTACAATAGAGGATTAGAGATTAACAATACGATTAAAACCTGCCACCTAAATTACGAGCGAGTAGCTCCAGCAAAGTATTGCTATGTTGATAGTAACCATCAACACCATTCAGAACTACAAATTAAATTACGCCAGGTACTGGCCACCGAAATTATAACATCACTGCCGAAAATGGCCATCTTTAACAGTATGACAAATTTGAATTAATTAGTTGATCCAACAAAGAAGTGGCAATGCATATTGGATCCTTTAATCAAACATTCCACCTATGCCTCCTAACGTGCCCATCTTTCCGTGTGGTTGAGCTTCGCATATTTGCGCAGTGCTCGCCCACGGCGGTAGTAAACCGAGTCTCAGACTGGCGATTAGCCCACCGAATAATATATTTTTCTCGTGCCGCCGTCGCGAGTGTCTATAGTACCAAAGACCAAAACCTTAGTGTTATCAGTGAAAGGGGTAACTCCTATGCGAACCGCCAATTATGCAACCCTTCTGGCTGCTCTATTGTAGAACACCATTCCGCAAAGAAAATTTATCGTAAGCAGATTTTATAGTTTCTGTCATTGAAATTTTCTTAGAAAAAAATTTGAACATTTTCTTCTCGACTGCACAAACACCAAATATCTGAAATCTTTCCAAACAGTTCATAAAGTTTCGCTACCATTCGTTTGATCCGCGCTTAGTCCAGATTTTCCTTTCTTCGTCCGGATCAAACACAAATCGTGAATTCACGTGGGACATCAACCAACACCAAATTCCGGCAACGGTAGCCATTGACAAAATTTGAGTCACAAATTTCTTTCAAAGTGACAACTCGCTACGAAATGAGTCGTTGACGGTCATAATCTTGCAACAACCAAATTCTCTCCGACTCATAATTAATTTCTGTGAAAATAACACTCAGCAAATCTCGTACGAACAGAACACCGGAAATCACACAATGCTCTCACAAAATGCCAACCAATCAACAACTTAGAAGCAAAAGCTTTGATCAAAATCATAGAAATCACAAAATTTAAGAGGATAAATTTTGGACAACATTAGAGAACCAGGAACGTCATTTTAAATTCATCAAAATCAGTTAGGGACTTTGACGGTCGTACCCATAACCAATAATTGAAAATTTGTTAATAAAATATAAGTGAAGTGTGTCCATTTGTTTCATTAAACATTCTTTTCACAAGACGGCCTCACTAGAATTTGGATACTACGATAAGTTTTTCTTTAACACAACAAAACACAACGTAAAAATTTGGGTCCATAATCTTTTATAAACGAAGAACAATCTTACCGACGAAGTTAATTTAAGAAAGTTTCAGTGCCATAAGGTCACTGCTAAGTTACACCGAATATTAATTAGCGATACCTCGCGTGTGTTACATCAGGGTTAGTACCTTTTTGGTGGTGGCGCCAATAGTAAGTATTAAACGCCAACTCCAAGCGAACGACGTCACCAAAGGACGAAGGATTCAGTAGTTGACCAGGAGCAAAAATCGCACCATCACATTTGGTGCCGTGACCAGAGGATAATCGAAATCGAGGATCATCAAACCCTTACATTTGGTGCCGTGACCAGGATTTACAACTATTACAATACATGCAGCAACAGATGTGTGGGGTTCAAGCTTTGTATTGATGAGCAACCGAAAAACTAAAATTGTCACGGTAATAATAGTATTGATGGTAGCTTGTTAAACAATTTTTATAATTTTTTTAAAATTTTCTTAAAAACCAAGTTTTTTTTTAATTGTTTATCAGTGCTTTGTGCTTTTTTTGTTCATTTTGTTAAATTTTATATTAAAAACTTGCCTATTATTTTTTCTTCTTCTTGATAATAACGACTGACTTTTGCACTTATAAAAGAGACACTTTTTTGTATACAATTCATGGTTGTGAAAAACTTGTACAACCTTCTTTTCTGAAATATTCGATAAAATGGTATTATTCAGGTTTTTTTCTAATACTTAATAGCCTAATCATTTGCCATTGATCAATTATTTAGTTAAAGAAGTATTTCGATCCCGACATTTATTGAGAAAAGAGATATAATATTTAGTATAAGGTCAATCAAAAATCAATAAAATAAACATCTATTCACATTATACCTACTATTAAAATATACAAGCCGACCTCGTTTCATAAAGCGAAAAAACATCTGAGAGTCAATGTGAATTCTCACAAAAGTCTAGCCGATTAAGAAGGCTATTTTTGAAGTTTTGTGATATGTGGTTCAACATCTGGATTATCAATCTACTAGATTGGTTTTAGGACATAAGACATCCTGAATAACCCAAAAAGATATTTTAATTATTTTAATTTTTTTTACAGACTTTATTATCGTAATTATCGCTATAGAAGCGACCTGTATTGGTGAATCTGGACTCTCTTTCATTTCTGTTAAAAGCCGTGCAATTTTTTTTAAAAGAGCTAACCGAATTCCACATGTCCGTTACTGTTGTAAGGATATTGATTCAGTTCGTACGTGAATTTAACTTTTTACTTGAAATACGGTGAACACCACCAATTCAGATATTTTTGGACATACGACTTTCGTTTCGAGGTTGACTCGATTACAGATTATTTTAATCGCTCAATCAAAAAAAAAAATATAAAAAACGGAGCGCTTGCTAAACAACAGCTTGTCTTTTAGAAGACCTTGTGAAGTTTTCTATTATTTGGTACATCATCTGGTTCTGCCTGACAGTCTCTGTATGGTTGGAATTATAGACATATATGCTGCTATTTTCTAATTCCTAACATTCTGTTAAAGCTCTGTGACTGTAAAAATTACAGTCTGTTACCAAATTTGAATTCTCCAACCACTATTACGCGCTGTTATTAACAGTGTATCAGTAAAAGCCTGTGTAAAATTACGGCAAGCAAAAGCGGGCTGTTATGCTTAACATTTCGTGCGACGCCTGCGCTTTGTTAATTGGATGAATCTAACCCAACAAATTTCAAAATTCAGTTGATTTTTTTCAAAGTTACTTTTTCCTCGAATTTTCTTTTCTCAAATTCCGAATTTTCCCTTTCAAGTCTCTCATTATTTGGCTTGTATACATTTAATTTTTTTTACCTAGATGTGTTGGTATTTTTCCAACAATTATTAATATATTCCGGATCAATGGATAGATTTATTGTGCCTGTCCTGAAAGTTTTGCCCTCTTCCACGATCCGTAAATATTCTTCATACAGGTTTTGACTTGTTTTTGCCAATCTCCTTTTGTTATCAGTCAATAAATGAAGTAAACGAACACAACACAAGTACTTATCAATTATTATTATTATCTCAAAGAAACACTTACAACGTTACAACTACTAAGCAATTGCCCGTTTAATGTTTAAATTCGTAATTCGAGCACATTGGTCATTTTTAACTCCCATTATCCCTAAATTACATTTTCAGAAAAATGACACAAATGTTATCTGGGTCTTAACGGAACCCCTTACAGAATTACAAATAATGCAACTTTCTAATAGTCTGTTGTCTGCTGTAATGGAGCTCTGTTACTAACAGACTCTAATGATAACAAAATGTTAGCGGCATTTTAGAGAATAAGCATAATGGACTTGATGAAAAAATATATACAGAGTGACCCAAAAATGCATATTGATATATAACTTTTTGGTTACTTTATATTTTACCAATATTTTTATAACGTATTTCTAGAAATATTTGAAAACAAAATCAAGTACTTTTATTGTGTAAAAATTCTTAGGACTTTAATATTTTTGCCAATTGAAGAAAATAAACAACAGTTAAACGTCAGAATATCTGAAACTCGCTAATATGCAAGGCTGTTTTAAAAATACTAAAACCAACGTTTGTGTAATTAATATTTTGTATGTAATAGCAAGGGATAAGTGAAAGTGGTAAGAAAAATTGTAAAATTCAAAAAGTTAAAAAAAAAGAATAACAAATAAAGAAAAGTTTTAGAATTCAGTCTTAAGAATCTTAAATAAGTACGATAAATGTCTAAAGAATCTAAAGAATTTATATATATGTGGTCAGGAATTGTAGATGTACATATTTATACTAAAAATGTCCAAAGCCAACATACACAAAGGTTAAATTGAATTAAACTAATAAAATGCATTAAAAAAAATCTAAAACAAATTAGAAAATGTTGTTTGGAATTTAAAGAAAATTAAAGAACCGTATACAAAAAATTATAAATCTAAAACAATCAAAGATTGCAAAAAATTAAGCAAGGTTAATTGCAAAAAGGTGTACCAGTTGCTGCATCCAGTGACATCGACAACAATACTGTTCTCTCAACATCTTTTTGTCAAAATAATTGGAATGGCAGAAAGTATTCGTGATGGAACTATTAACATTTCAAACAGCACGAACTTCTAGAACACATAAAATTCAATCTCTTTAGACACTAGAATTAATATGAACTGCTTCAACTGCTCCATTAACTTTTATTGTAGATACTGTGGTGAGCGCCAAATAAAGTAATTATTAAGTGCATGTTACAAAAATTAACAAACATAATTTCGGATTTTGCGTCACGGGAATTTTACGGGTCAAATAAAATTTATGTAGGCCATCTGGCCAATGTGGGAAAAGTTATCGCCAAAGCGGCGTCGGTAGAAAATTTTAGGAATCACATGTGTTTTAAAGTTCTAGCAACACTACAAATCACTCATTAGCCAAAGTCGTCGGTAATCGGTGGGCGTGTAGACCGTGCTGGCTGTAAAGTGGCCCTTTTTAGTAATGAACGCGAAGAATTAAACACATTTCATGCAAATTAAATTCTATAAACGTTGTTAAAATTGTAACGACTTTGGAGCGAGTTAACAACAAATTGATAGGAAATGGCTAAAGGTAACTTTCGAGTGAGAAAGGGGTGAATTAAGGTCGTTGAGCTCACTAAAACGCTCATTTCATTGTTTTCTAAAAAATTTGAAAAATTAGGGCTTTACAGTTAAAACACTTTGGCAGTATAATAACGTTAAACCAGATCTCTTGAGACAGTAATTGCAGTTAATAGAATGCAACCCCGTCTTGATTAAATATTTGGCCGGTTGTACAGACAATATTTTCAGTGGACTTTGTGGAATCTGGAAATCGTAAATTTGTGACAAAATTTAATAAGCTGCATTAGCGTGGCAGGTCGGATTGACTAAAAGATCCAAGTGTGGAGTGATATTTGCCAGGGTACGGTGTCAAATTTCAGATGAATGTGGGAACAGCACGATTTCTAATTATTGCCAAATTTACGTTGGTAAACACAGGTGTATCAGCAATCATTGTATCTGCCGAACTCGCGATAATTTTCTCCACATTTTGATATGCAATTTGCTATGGTTTACTTTCAGTAATTTAAGCTGACGGCAATTCAACGCTTACCTCACGTAATTGTAACTTTTGATTTAAATCAATTTTACCGTTATTCATTTAGGGCTACCTGTTGTAATTTCGATAGTCATTGTTTAGGGACGTTTAGTCGTTTATATTAAATATTAATTATTTGGAATATTAATCAACCCTTTCTGAGATGTTGAAAAGAACACGTTGAGGTATAATGCCGATTTACTAACATAGATGTAATGCACGAAAATTTAGGAAAAGGGACTTCCGGTATGGGAAATTTGGGAAAAATCGATTTACAATCAGCAAAATCGATCTCATAGTGCCATCTAGCCCTAAAGAGGAGAAATTTTCTTCCAAATTTCCTAATCGGGTTCTCATAAGAAATCCGCGAAAATTGTATCGCCAGCCAGGGCCAGGCGCTGCGTTTGTTGTTAAATTCAACAAAAAAAGCAATGAGGTTTTACTTTAACAAAGCCTTAGTTTAAACAAATTAATAGAAAAGAAGGGAGAGAGAAATTTAACAACAAATTTGCCTACGTAGTAATAGGATCTCTTTTTTATTATTATCGGTGATGCCCAGTTGAATGCAACTCAGGGGTGCCTTCCAGTGGCTATAATTACTGGTAATTCTTTATACTAATTGTTTAATTATTGATTAATTTGCGGTTGTGCCTATAAGAGAGTGGGGGATGAAGTGAAACGAAAACAGCCCTTAAAAATTTGCATAAGCGACCAATGAGGTCTCCAAAAGTCAGGATAGGGCGTTAACTAATGCGCAAGCATCTTAGATTCAGTCGGTCTTAAAAACCAAAATTTTAAAAGTTTAAAAGCAAAAGGTTTTTTTTCTTGTTTAACAAAGTGATTAAGTGCTAATGTGATCCGCTGCAAAGACTCTACCTGTGGGGGCGACGGTTCCAGGTAGGATAATTGTCCTTATTTAATTTGTTTTGCGTTTTCTGACATAGTGCAAAAAGCCATAAACAAACAAAACCCTTGAATGAAAAATTAGAATAAATTATTGGGGAAAAGGAAACCGTCACAGATTAATAAACTTAACAGTTAAATTATAGCTATTCGAAATTTGATTAGCTAGAACAAACGTATCTTGGAATATGGGGAGGGGGACCTGAAATTGCAGTTCTGAGTGACACGTGTTTTGCCAAGACCTGGGACGGGGCTGTGTCGTCAACCGCAGAGTTATCCTCGTCCCCGTTTTGTGCTTTTCTTTTCTTGCGCCGCGGGAATGAAGATTCAAGAAAGGAAGAGGATTTTAACCCTCAGTTACCTGTAATCCACTGGTCATTGTTTGCAACTAAGCAAAAATATTCTAAGCGCGTTTATGTCAAATTGGTCTATTTTGCTACGAGTTGTTTCTAGACTTTGCCCGCGAATTTTGGCTTCCTTAGCCACACTTAGACCTAGCTTTGAACCGGCTGGCTAGAGCGTAAAATGAAAAACCGCGATTTAAAACCAACCCGTTAACCTATTAAACTTAGACCAAACTCCGCGGCGAACATGTTCTCAGTTATGGTATAAGTGCGAAATTGTCATCTCCCAGTCTGGCAAACAAAGCGCATCAAAATGTCCAAAACTTCAAAGAAATTAGGAAAGTTCAGTTTCTTAAATTGATTGTTTTTTTGTTGCGTAACCTAAAGTTAAAATAATAATAATAATAATAATAATAATAATATTAATAAATTTCTTTTTTTTGGCACCTAAGGTAAACAACCGTCCACCACTCTTATTGGCCACCATTCTCGTTTACTCACAGTTTTTTTTATTAAATTGGTTGGGCCCTGTGCAATTTTGTTTGTGTGAATAAAGAAATGTCTTTGCTAAAATTAATGGTTTTAATGGGTAAACCCACTCCTCTGGTGTGTGACGCTACTTTGTTAGAACTGATAACTGGATGTCATTATGTTGAACGTGAAATACTAGTAACTTAAAAAAAAGGGGAGGTAATTAGCTACCCCTGTATAAAAAACTACGGCTTTAAGACAACGTAGGGTAAGTGTAAATTTGACTTTTTTTTGGTGTTTCTCTATTTTATTGTCTCTGAAAAAAAAAATGACGATCAAGACAACGCGGGTGACTCTAATTACGGCTAAAATAAATTCATAAAATCCCTTCAGGAGAACAGAGAGTCCATCTCACTACAATACATTTAGAATTGTTAGATATTAATGTTTATTGCATTGGTTTGTAACTAAAATATACTAGAAATGTCAAAGTTGTTGAACGTTCAGTGCTTACTCTATTTAAACCTACGCATTACAAAATTCCTAATAAGTGCTCATCACAGAAATTTTATTTATTTCTACTGAATCGTAAAACAATTTTCTCTAAATGATTAAGAACCTTCACCTAATCTGTTCAGCCGATAAAATCGGGTCTTAAAATCTGAACGCTTTTAAAATTTTAATGGTTTTTTATACATTATTAACATAGGTAAATAATACGTCGAATTACATTCATTGTTGACCTGGATAAATACTACTCTACTGTTTAATGCAAAAATAGGACCAATAATGATTAGTTTATTTACTACTTGTCAAAAAAATTCTTTTACTTACTTTTATAATTAACGATTGATCTTAGTTTTACATTTACCTAAATCTCAACTTAATCGCTTTTTTCTCTGTAATCTGACGTTTTGAGTCGAAACATAATAGAAACAACTGAATAAATAGACTTCATAATCTAAAAACGTTACCGTAATTGCAAGTATTTTATTACACTCACTTACCGAGACACCTAAAGCATAATTGACAGCCATCGAGTCAGAAAATCTCAACTGCAAGATTTTTTGCATATTTATTAAGAATATCAGATATATTTTTTTATTTGCGTTGTTCCAGTTGTACCAATGCACGCTTTGTAGTGCTACCAACAGCTCAATCGACTATAATATGTGCTGTGGAAAAAGAAACACGTCTTAGTATTCTTACCTCATCTTCAATTTTTTGTCCTGCTCCTATAAGATGCATAAACGTCAATCCTGCTGTAAACAGTAATGACGAAATGCGAAGATATGTTTGTTGAAGCTCCTCTGGAAACTATTCAAAGTATTAAAAATAATGTGTGAAAAGCAAACTTACGAAAATGCAAAAAAATATAACACTTATTCCTAGAATGGCAGTAGTAATGTTGAACAAAGCAATGTAAACACCGTATTTGTATTCCGCTTCTTTTACAATTCTAGATTGATCAAGTAAGATACAAAAATTTAAAAATCAAAAACTTACGAACGATATAAAACATGTCGTCGAATACAAATTTCCAATTTTTTTCTAACAACTGTCTGGTATTCTTCAAAGTAGACCAAGTCCAATTTCAAGTGCTTATATTTCTGATCAATCCCCCTTAAAATGTCACTTAAAATGTACATATCAAAACGTAAATGACTTGTGCCATAAATATTTGCGTAGAAAACAACAGGTAACATGAAAGTTGTAGGAATAAAAGTCAGGCGAAATGACCATGACAACCAAATTTTCCAGCTAGGACAATACTCCTCAATAATGGCTAAAGGAAAAAAAAATTCTGGATCCCCTGGGATAGGCACAACAAAATTAACAGCAACAAAAATAAAACATATAAAATTAAACAAGACAAAACCGTTCAAATAAAACGCTTCCTTCTGAATCTTTTTTTGTGTTGACAAACTTGTTCTTTTTATATCCCAAGTATTTAGTTTCCTGACATTTTCTAAATTAAATGATGTCATTTCAGGAATCGCATAAAACGCTACTATGGTCTGCAAAATTCAATTGTAATTGAGAAATCATTTCCATTTGCTACTTACAAAAAGTGCACCTCCAAAGGTTGGAAAAAACTTAAAAAAATAAATTTTGTCGAATTTTTTCAAAAAAAAGAATGTTTGCAAAATTACCATAAGTGTTAAACATATTAAATTGAGCTTAAGGACATACTTTATAACAAACGTTTGATATAAATCCAAGTTCAAGAACCGGAACGACCAGAGAACATCATCTATAAAATATTTTATTTGAAAATGTTTTAAATGCGAGTCAGTTGAACCTCTTATCGTTGATAATAAATATTTTTTCAAGTCGATTACTTTTTGCAACATGTTTGTAAGCCGAAGGTAAAATTAGCTCTAATGTGTTTCTATGTAAAAACATGAAACATAAAACATTAATGATGATTATAATTAATGTAATAATGAAGGTAAAAGAAAATGTGGTAATGGATTCTGGTAGAAAAAGTAACTATTTATTTGGAATTACGTAAATATATAATTAATTAATTAATTAATTAATATGGTAATTCAGCATTTTTATAACATGTTCGCGCACCAACGGTGGAACGACGTCTAATACTAATGATATTTGATTCAGCGAGATTATTTAATTTTAATAACGTTTAATTTAAAAAAAAAAAGTATATATAGTTTTATATACACTATGTCCGTATACACAGTGGTAGGCCAAAGTATGTTTGTTCAAATGGGACACTCTATATATTTTAACATTATTAGTTTCAACGTAAAAAAAATAGAACTTCGTATGCATTATTTAAGTTAAGTAAATAAAATAGGTTTAGTAAATAATTTAGTAAAAACTCCAGAAGGAAAAATTTGAAGGAATGAGAGAACCTAATATCAGTAGGTTGGACTTTACATTTTACCTGCTCGTTTAACCGGTGCTGGATATCAAAATTTTTTGCGCATCGAATTGTACAACTTTTCGCCGACGTACCACTACCGAGAAGAAGAGACATGTGGTTTTTACATGATGGAGCTCCACCACATTACGCTAACATTGTTGCCAATTGGTTAAACAATCATTTTCCTGGAAAATGGATCGGAAGAAATGGACCAGTGTTATGGCCACCTCGTTCACCGGACCTAAACTCTTGTGATTTTTTTGGAGACACATGAAACAGGTAATGTATGCAACACCACTTAATACATTGGAAGAACTGACGAAACGTGTAAATGCTGTTGCTGACAGAATTCGCCAAAATCCGAATATGATTTGATGGCACGACGAATTCGAGCCTGCATTGACAACGAAGGGCATCGGACCACTGTTCACAAATCATCTATTGTTTTCGCAAAAATGGTAACTAGAAAAGTTGTTCCATTTGAGGAGTTCTATCTCCAGTTAAAATTTTTGCATTCATTTCTATAACACCCTCTATATGCTATAGAGAGAAGAAAAAAGAGAAAAAGTGTGAAAAAAACGAAAGTTATTAAATTCAAAACCGAGGAAAGAAGTTCCGACTAAATTAAAAAAATTGATAGATCTTTTTATTAAATTTTTTTGCATTATAAATTAGGTAAAACAATAAACATAATGAGTGCAAAAATAAAAACTAACAAATTTTAAAGAACGCAACAATTTGTCTACTATTTTTCTCACCTCTTAAAAACCCTTGCTCGTGAAGACCGCAGACACATGAATAAATAACACAACACAATTTTGTGGTTCATAGTCTTTAGAAATAATTCTAGAAACAACTTTTTTTAGGACTTCAAGTCTGTAAATAGACTTATAAGAAATAACATAAAGACTTTTATTGATTGTCGCCTATAATTTTAATACATTAATATTGTAATAAGTTATTAACAAACGAATTGGTAGTTAGTAACATCAAACAAACTTTGTAGAAGATAAATATCCAAACCAAAGGTAAAAACTTTTTAACTCTTAGAACTGTTTTTTTCTTTGGTACGTGTAACAATAAGAAAAAATGAAAAATCGACAACCTCCAAATTTTGCAATATTATAACATGCGTTTACCTCATGTGTAAGAACGTCTTGCTGATAACCGGTAATAATTTTACGTATTTAAACAAAACATGTTTATTTATTTACAACGTTTACAGCGTTCAAAATTAAGGAGATTGCAGTTGATTTGACAAGTTTGTGCCAAATTTAATGATTAAAATATATTGAAAGATACAAAAAAGAAACAAATAACAACAACACACATAAGCTTGAACTCGAGAAATCTGAAGAATTTCTAAAATTAAAAATCTCTGGAATCTATTTTGATTCTATAGTTTTCGGCATTGATATTTTAGTCCACAAAATATTTGGAGCAAAACTTTTGCCAGTCCTAACAAATAACGGAGTGAAATTTTACGCTAACAGCGTAAATCCATTTAAATTATTTTCTCTATTATTTTAAATTAAGAAATTGAATTTAAATTTACAATTTTTTGAAATTATTTATTTAATTGATTCTTTAGTATCACGAAAATTATAAAACGACATATACTCAGTGACATTAGAAGTGTTACGCCCAGAAGGAATAATTTCTTGGGTTTGATTTCTTGACAATATGGTAGGCTTACATCAAGAATGAAACGATAAAACTTTCAAGAAATTTTAATGATATATAATGCAAAATAAAATTAATAATGTGTTTGGCGGCCCCGTAGATGAATGCACTCCTGGACACGTCTAGGCATTGATGAAATAAGATGGTTAATATCTGCTTGTGGCACCTCGTTCCAAGCAACTTGAATTTCGTGGATTGACAGTTGCAGAGTCTGTGGAGGATAATGCAAAGAAGAGTCTTCTCCCCATCATATCCCACACATGTTCGATGGCATTTAAATCCGGTGAACGGGGTGGCCACGGCAAAACATTGACACAAGCTTCTCGGAGAAAGTCTATAGTTCGACGAACAATATGTGGACGAACATTGTCTTGTTGAAACAGGACGTTTGGCCAGCCATCTACCTAAGGCAGTAAAGTGGGTCGCAGGACGTCATCAACATAACGCGCAGCTGTCATACTGCCTCGAATAATTAAAAGAGGTGATTGACTACCATAGACAACAGCTCCCCATACCATTACTCCAATAGTCCTGTGCACATGCCTCTCGACAGAAAATCCACTATCACGTCGCTCTCCACGGAGCCGTCTTACCCTTCAACGGCCATCATGCATGCCTAGACAGAATCGCGATTCAACGCTGAATATGACATTATGCCATTCTGCATCCCAATGTTGCCGCTCTCTGCACCAATCCAAACATTGACGACGGTGTTCTGCAGTCAACGGAAGCACTAAGCGTGGACGGTATGAAAACAATCCAAAATCTCGAACACGGCGTTACACGGTTCGTATACTAACAGGTCTTCCTTCCTCTCCAAACCACTGGTCACCGAGTTCGCGCGTAGTAGCAAAACGGTCTCGCAGAGCTAGTTGTCTGAAACGCCTATCTTAACGCTCTGTAGTGCGCCTCGGTTAACCTGTTGGTATTCTTCGGGTTCCTCTACCTTCTTCTGTCCACACCCGACACACATGCATTATCGAGGATATGATGATGATGATGATGATGATGATGATGATGATGATGAAAGACCAAAATCATCATGAGGGCATTTCATTTGATGTTTCGCGTTTCGGGAGCTTATGGATGCGACGAACTATCAAAGATGTTACTGGATGACATTGAGGATCAATTAACACAACGAGAAATTTTACGATAGGATAAACCAACTTCTCGAAAAGTCAAATTCTACCCCTGTCAAAATCGCTAAGATGGTGACATTGTTGACCTCTTCGGACTCGAGGCATTTTGATACGCGAAACACAAGTAAATGGAGATACAACAACTAAATGGACCTGTACTTATACAGCTCTGATAAACCTTTTTGTTCACAAACAACTAAGAGATAAAATTTCGATTTTACAAAAACTGTGAAACATAAAAAGTTGCAATTGTTATCATAGCATACTTCGTATATAGTTATTATGTTGCCAAAAAATCAAGTCCAAAAAATTATTTCTTTTGGGTGTAACACTTCTAATGTCACTGAGTATATTACCGATATGGATATAACAGCCTCGGATAATTTTGACTTATCCTCGTCTGTTATATGATCCATTTCAACTTAATACTGTGCTTATACTATATACTAAAAATTATGTCTCCATTTTTTCTACTGTTCTGTTATACAGCTAGCTAGTTTTCTCCAATATATTTTTTTTTAATTTAATGTTGTCAAAATCCTTAAAATCATAGACGTTCTTAAAAATTGATAAACATTTACACAAGTTTTTTTTGTGTTTTCATTTAGTCTAACTAAGACATTTATTCAATAATCAAAATTACAACTACCGTATGATCCACAATTACTTAGATCAAAGAAGCTTTTGAGATTTTGGGAGTATGTCTGATAGAGACTTAAGTTCTGGTAGGCATACACCTGTTTCAATTTATATTAACTGTGTTGGCACGTCTATTATTTGAAGTTAACGCTGTAAATAAATAAATAAATACTATCTTAGAGTTTAGAAAGTAAGGAAATAGAAAAAAGATTATTTAATTAGTATAATACAGGAAAAAACAAACAAGATAACAAAGGTGCCGAAAATATTGACCCTCTTGTTGTATACATAAATTGATCTTGGTTTTCATATTATTGAAAATATTGTGTAAAATTTGTGAACTTATTGTAGCATACTCTTAACGAATTCGGTCTTTTATGTTCTTGTAAATTATTCATTGTATTCTTAAAAATGGTGTTCTTTAAATGAGGAAACAGGAAGTCATCTAAAGGACTCAAATCTGGTAACCTAGGAGAATATTCTGGAACACAACAAAGACTAATCATTCTGTTGTTATAAAATTAGCGTAGGAATTCCAGAATTTCATGGGTGGTATGAGCAGTAGCATCGTCGTGTGGAAAAAAACCATTTTGCAGTTCATCATCATGTATTTGATCAATTCCTGTACCTTCCAGCTGTCACAGTGTCGTCAATAAAAAAGCCCAATAAAGAGACGAAAAATAAGAAACTCTAAAAGTCATAGCCTCTTTTTATCTAAATAATTGTGGATCGCTCGGTATAAGTGAAATATAAAAATAGAAAACAAAGATGTGCCTAACAAGAACCAACATAAACATTTTGGTAAGTTGCTACATGTTGTTCTAAAAAGACGTCTTATGTTAGTAGACAATCCACATTTTAGACGTTTATATATAATTTCTTAATTAGTTGAAATTATAAAAAACTGAAGCAATCGAATAAACTACTTGGCAAATCTAGAAAAAAAAATTAACTTATTTAATAAACAAATTTTTACCCACATTCAGTCCCTGTCGATGGTTGATTGCAATATTTTTTGTAAACTTTAATTCAATGCCATTAAGGGCATTTCCAAAAATGACTAAGAGTAGTTTCCTGTTTCGAGTGTTCCATAAATACCAATTTGTTTGTAAAAGTGTTGCAAAGATTGTGTCTGACTGAAATATACAAGTTACGTATACGACAAAAAAAAAAATTTGGTTTTAAATACCTCATCTTTTAAAGACTGTCCCGATGATAATATGCCACAGAAAATTGAACCTGTAATAATTCCGTAAGCGAGAGAACGCAAAACCAGTAAAAAAGAAAACTCTTCGCGCAGCAGCTAAAGAACGGTGGCGAATGAAAAAAAAATTCTTACAAAATCAAACTCTACCTGAAGAACAGAAAGAAACAAGGCAGTTCCAATTATGCATCCTCCAAGACAAAATGGCACTATGTAATTACTTATGAAGCTCATTGTGATTTTTTGCCATCTATGAATAACTTAGATTAAATACTAAAGCAAAAAAAAAAAAAAAAAACAAAAAAAGTTAAAGCATTGCGAGTAATCCTTGAATTAAGGTCAAAAATAAGCGAAATAAAGCAAAGTGAAATTGCTTACCTCAAAAAATCAACGTGTCTCTTAATCAACTTTTTTAGTCTCTTTTCTATTATTTTCTGTTGTATGTCATCGTACAAGAAAACATTTTTTCCTATGTTTTCATCAATTTTTCCAATGGCCTGTTTAAACATGTACATCTGAAATATTATCATGCGACATCCATAAACAACTTGGTGTCCGTGAGCAATTGAAGGATGTATGATCACATAGAATGAAAGTATGGTGAAAATAGTTAGAATAGAGAAATTTTGACCAAAGCAATGTTGGGATAAGAAGATTGGAAAAATATATTTTGAGTCTTTTTCAGTTGGATAAGCCAACGATGTTGTATAACATATTGCCAGTAGAACATTAACCAAGACATAACGATTAACCATTTTTGATTCTTTCATGATTTTCTTTTTGGTATTTTGATCAGTTGTATGGATTGGCCAAAATGTAAACGTTTTAAGTATGTCCTCCATTATAGTACTTTTATACAAGATTAAAGTAGTAGTAAGTATAGCCTAAAATAAAAATTAAAAATAGAAAAACATTTTTCTGCGTTTTTACCCATATAGACTGAAGAAATATTATGCCACAGTTTATGAATTTAACTGTGTCTGAATACCATATAAAGAAAATTATATTTAAAAATGCTATTATGAGATGAAAAAATAATGTGTACTTGAGCAATATTTTAAAATATTTTAACTGAAATATTTTAAATCCCAGAATGTAAGCAGTTTTCATGGTCTCATCTGAAAATATGCACAATTACTTTAAATTAAAAGCTTCTTCAAATCCTAAAAAAACAGCAAATTTTAACGAAAAGTTTAAGAAAAATCTGAAAAACCTACCGATTAAAATAATTCAAATTGGTTGTAAAATTAGAGTACATGCGAAAAGATA
This sequence comes from Cynaeus angustus, assembly GCA_030157275.1. Lineage (NCBI taxonomy): Eukaryota > Metazoa > Arthropoda > Insecta > Coleoptera > Tenebrionidae > Cynaeus > Cynaeus angustus. Next base: position 15,193,806 of record CM058065.1, read on the forward strand.
AGATTATCAAAAAATAAACAAAGAAAGCTCAAAGAAGACAGAAAATAAGACAACAAACAAAGAATATAAAAAAAGAGTAAACAATAGAAAAAATAAGTATACATAAAAAAGGAAAAAAGTTTAGATAACAAAATCTGGAGAAACAAATTTAAAACGGTTTTAAAAATTTTTAGATAGGGGAAAAACAAAATCATGTCTAGAATCGTAATGTTGTTTTATGTGCTTATAATTTAAAAATAGTACAAAAAAACGAAATAATATTTAATTTAAATATAAAAACGAACAACATTTTTTTTTTTATTTATTTGTGATTTAATAAAATATTAACATTGAAAGAGTTATACAAATATTTGATATTTTTCACTCACCTTTAATAATTTCATACTCTTGAAAATCGCAGACTCTTGAATAAATTGAAACAACACTACTTTGGATGTAATTCATACTTTTCGTAAATAATTGTCACAAAATCTTTTTCTTTAAACTACAAGTTTGTATCGAAGCTCACCATCAGAAGAACCAACCGAAAAATGTTCAACGCGATTGATTTAACGTTTAATTTTAATATATTAATATTGTAATCAATTAACATTAATGTACATGAGCATGCGCTACAACAGTAAAAATTAATGTAACTCAGAAAATATTGTTAAATGCGATCCCATGTTAAATAATAAATGCTCGAATTGTTTCTTAACAAAAATTTAAAAGCTAATTAGGAATAGATACTGAAGTAGTGTCTTAGTTTATTATATTTTTTATTTATTATATTTATTTATTTTTATTTATAATATTAGCTTCTATACATTATTCTCCAGTGATATTTGTGCCTGATAAAATTCAACAATAAAATTTATTTAAAAGTTTCTTTTTTTTTAAATCTTTTTCTTTGGCCCAGAAGTTTGTATGAAAACGTATAACAAACTTGATAGAGGCATTGACCTTCATTGATTTTTTCCTATAATTTTAATACATTAATATTGTGATAACTGAAAAGACTATTCCTGTAGATGAACATGCGCACCCACACGGACTGACAGTCAAAAGTATGTTTAGAAAGACAGCAAAAAAAATTCAACTTAAATTTAACACTGTGATTCAAACCTTCTTGTAAAAGAATTTGAATTAATTCTTGTGCTTTGTGTGCTGATATTGTCACGGTTTGTTTTTTTTTGAGACTTTTTTCCTAATGTGTTATTATCTAAAATTTTCATTTTGTTTGTATTGGGCAAATACACATGGTACCTATATACGTACTACCTACAGCGTGATTAACAATAACTGAGTCTGTTGGCAACAATGAAAATTTGAAGGATGTTGGTATCTCCCTAACCTCAACGTATGTGCTGCTGTCACTTTTGCTTCATGTTGTCACTTTTGACAGTGTTGACAAGTAAATTTGAATTTTGTTATAAAAGTTTCATTTTTGTAATAATTTATCAGTTTTAACATGGTTTTTACTCTGGAACATGACATTTTTATTGGGATGGCGTATTTTCGCACCGGAGTTGAGGATGCTGTTAATGGTTGGCAGTATTCTTTAGAAGATGCGTACAACTAATTTCGGGACATGTTCCCGGACGAAGTTGTGATCTTGCCTATTTTTAAACAGCATTGCATGCGATTAGTTGACCGTTATCCAAAAACAGGTCACGTAAAAAGGCAAAACCCGTTGGCAGACTATTGAAGACATTTGAAATAGAATGAATCAGAGTACTCGAAAATCAGTGCGAAAACCATACTGAATATGGCCATTTTCAACAGGATTCGGCAACAGCACACACAGCATTTAACACAATGCAGTACTTGCGCTAGTTCTTTGGGGACAGAATAATAAGCAGCGGAATTTGGCCAAGTAGATCGCCGGATCTCACCCCATTGGATTTTTTCTGTTTGGGCACCTCAAAAATAACGTTTTCTCAAAAAATTTACACACAGCCTGAGGAACTGCAAGCTGCCATTAGCCAGGAAATCGCAAATATTACTCCTCAAATGTTGATTGATGTTTTTGACAGCCTAAAAAGGAGAGTCAACATATGTTTGGATCACAATGGGGCGCAATTTGAACAATATCTGTAGCGTATTTACGTTAATTTTCTTTTGTGTTCTTTGTTTATCTCATTCTTGTTTTTGTTTTTACTAATATCTTTTATTTAAATCCTTTTTACATTTAATTAGATTCCCTGCCCCTATTTACTCGATTTACCTTAAAACATAACCTAAAATTTTTGACATTTTAACGTTGTTTGATTTTAAAACACCAGGGTCGCCAATTGTGCCGCAAAAAAAAAACTCCATATTTTTCAATTGTTTTAATACCAACAGACTCAGTCATCACGCTGTATATTGTGACATTGTAGTTTTCTTTTTAATTTTATTCATTTGGGATGCCAATTTTATGCGCCTTGTTTGTTCTTTCCAATCACCGTTAACCCTCATTTGAAATTTACTATATTGCATAAGATGTTCGTTGATATTTTGAAAACATCAAAGACCACCAAATTTTCCCAATCGGTTTGTTTTGGGGAGATATAGAAAGAAAGAAAGAAAAAGGAAAGGATCTGTGCTGTCTGTTTGTAGCTGTGCCACCGTGGGTAATTAATTTGAGGTGATATACTGTAATAGATCGACGGTCGTTAAAGGAAAGAGAATGTAGAGTTTTTTTTTTGTTATTGGTGATGATAATGTTAGATGAAAGTATGTATTTATGTGACAGAAACTAAAGTCTTAGAAGTCAGTCAGGTTTAAAAACTTTAAAATAATTTAAAAATCGGTTGCCAAATTTACTAAATCCTCCTAGTAGGTACGGGACTCGGGACTATATAAAGTGACAAAAGCGAAAAACCAACAGAATAAGCCAAGGGTCTTTTTATTTTTTTAATTTATTTATTCACTTTTATGACAAAAATAATTATTGTCACGTAAACTTACTTTCTATTCCTTTTTCGTTTTCATAATAATCACCGACTTTTGCACACATAGAAAAGACACTATTTTGTAAGCAATTCATGGTCGTGCGAATCAAGTACAACGTTTGTCACTGGAATACAAGACAATATCAAACACCATTTACTTACTAAAAGGAGCTTATAAAGGATTTCTTCTACTAGAAAATGGTTTAACTACTTGCGATTGGTTCCATTAAAAATTTATGTAGACAATATTTTGGTTACCGACTTTTACCTTGAAAAAGTTTTGTCATGCTTAATAAGGTCGATAAGTCAAATATCTAAATAAATTATACCAACTATTATCCTACACAAGCCTTGATACAACAAGAACAAATCTTAACCTAGACGTGTGCTTCTTTTTACATTTTAAAGACTCAGAAGTTTATTTATGCTTCTCAAATCAATAAACTCAAATGGTAAAAAAAGAAATAAAGAAACATTAGAAGTGTTAAGTAAGAGATTCGTCTAAAGAATTTAACAAAAACTACTTTAATTTAACTATGTGGTTACACTTACCTAAAATAATAGTTCATTTTCTTAAATTGTATAGTAAAAACTTTTGATTTTTATGAGTAGGGTATATGTCATATAGAAGAAATAAACCAATGCTGCGCTGATAACGCCGAAATGATTCTTCTAAGTGATTGATCTTAAATTCCAATTGTTTTAACTTCTGCTTCCAACTGCCACTTGTCGGAAGTTCATTTTCTTTGTATATTTTGTAAGTAACTTTTTAGATTTTAAGTTTCTGCGCATAGTATTTCACATACCGTTGACTATGGTTTCTTGACCAATTCGTTACAAACTTTAATTAAAGCTTTTTCAATAAACTAGCATACACGTTTTGAATTATTTCTCTAGCATCTGGTGAAAGATGGCAACAGCGGCGAAATTTGACCGGATATTCTTCACCATCCAATGCAGGTGGATTATTAACGACGTCTTCTTCTTGATCTAATTCATTACTTTTTCAAGGTCGAAAATTTTAATTCATATTTTCAAATAGAATTACGCAAACTGCAAAATGTGTTCAAAGCAAATATTGTAAATTTTATACATTATAGAAGAACTCATTACTTTCCCAAGCAAACTTAAGATCTGTACTAATAGTCTTGAGAAAGACTATTACTTTTTCCATAGCATACTTACTTACGGAACTTTGCTACGGGGAAATATCACGAAGTACAAAAGGGTTTTCATTCTGCAGAAGAAAACCATAAGAATTATGTTTAATATACCATCAACAATTTCCTGCTGATATTTCCAGAAAGAAAAGATTTTTACCTTGCATTTTCTGTACATTCTAGAATGTGGTAAACACATTCATGTCACTCAAGAATACTATGGTAGAAATAGGAATAAACTTTGAAATGATACATTTTGAAAAGTGATATACATCCTCATTTCTACAAAAAAGGGTAGGAAACACGTAATAGATATAGAAGAAAGGAAAACATAAAAATAAAGGAAGAAAAAAATAAAAGATAAATAAAGATACAATATAATAGAATTAACCTTCTAGAACAGACAAAATCCAAAAAGAAATCTAAACAATCAAGTATTGTTATGGTTCCCAGGCCCCAATTTTTACGGTCAGTCAGTATTTGGTTTTTATTTTTTTACATCGGAGAAGACCCAAAGGGATGGTTTATTGCGGAAGCGGTCCTTTAAGAGAAAGCGTCCGATAGATTTTTCCCAGCGGGTACTCCAAGGCGAATTGCTTCCAGATGTCGTCCCTCCGAGAATGGTCAAATTCCAGAGTTTGGGCAGGGTCAGATTTCTTAGAAAACTTGCATTTTGTCACGTACGCACAAACCCTTGTCTCAAATTGATAATTTTGTGATATCAAACCGATCGAACGTACTCTACGGTTTGAGCAAAACGCGGACACATCGGAAGCATCGTTTGAATCGGACTTAGATTAAGTTAGAGTAAGATTAGGGAAGAACCGAGTTGTACCTCTTCCTATCACTCGGGGAAGATGCTTAATTAAGTTAGTATCATTTGTCTTTGTAATTTGGATACCGGCCGTTCCTTAATTAGCTTTGCAATTTGGCAAATTAGCAGAATCCACCGAGTGGGGGTAAGACGACTTACGGGGGTAGTTGTGGACCAATAGGATGAGCGCTTCGGATAAGCTCGTCGAAGAAAGGGAAAGACGTTAGAGGGGGAGTACCACCCCAAGAGAGTTGATAAAAGTTCGCGACAGATAGCAATAGGGATCCATTTACGATTATCTTTCCGATGATCTTTTTCCGATAATGTTTTCGAGAGTTCGTTTAGATCTTTTACAATAACTTTGCGAGAGTTTTTTTTCGAATTAAACCGTCTTTGCGAGACGATCAATTAATCTTTGGGAAGTCAAATCGCGATCAGTAAATGTGTTTTGTGTCTAACAACCAGGAAAAAACGTAAGTCTTTTAATTTCTTATTACTTATTTGAGTAAAACTAAAATTCCGACACAATTCGGACACAAAAGGTTGGAGTTATTGTGTGTTAACCGTGTAATATTCGGAATTCTAAATTGATTTTTAATTTAATTATCTTACTAAATTCCACGTGCAGTCGCAACGTTCATTCTACGCAATTTTGACTTGATTATCCAATCAAGTACTACCGACGATTATTTCCAAATCTAGAAATAATACTCCGAGTTTAATCGTCTCACGCCGTTTCATTATTTTCTAACTTTTCCTCACTTTGAGACGATCATTAATGTCACTGAGATCATTTTTATTTTGATTATTAGTTTCTTATCTATCTAACACCATTGTATTTCTTTGAACGCTAGTACGACAATTATGCGTTTGGTGCATAAAGAGTTATCCAGATTTTACTAAAATCCATCAACTACAATAGAGGATTAGAGATGAACACTACGATCAAACCTGCCACCTCAATTACGAGCGAATAGCTCCAGCAAAATTTTGTTATGTTGATAATGTCATCAACACCATTTATTACTACAAATTTACGCCAGGTACTAGCCACCGCAATTAGAACACCACTGCCGAAAATGGCCATCTTTAACAGTAGGACAAATTTAAATTAATTATTTGGTCCGACAAAGAAGTGGCAATGCATATTGGATCCTTTAACCAAACATTCCGCCTATGCCTCCTAACGTGCCCACCTTTCCGTGTGGTTTGAGCTTGGCATATTTTGCACCAGTGCTCCCCCACGGCGGTAGTAAACCGAGTCTCAGACTGGCGATCAGCCCACCGGGTACGTACCAAATATCAAAACCTTAGGTTATCAGTGAAAGGGGTAACTCCTATGCGAACCGTCAAATATGCAACTCTTCTGGCTGCTCTATTGTAGAATACCATTCCGCAAAGAAAATTTATCGTAAACAGATTTTATAGTTTCTGTCATTGAAATTTTCTTAGAAAGAAAAATTAGAACATTTTCTTCTCGACTACACAAACACCAAATATCTGAAATATTTCCAAACAATTCTAAAGTTTTCCTTTCTTCGTCCGGATCAAACACAAATCGTGAATTCACGTGTGACATCCACCAACACCAGATTCCGGTAACGTTAGCCATTGACAAAATTTGAGTCACGAATTTCTTCCAAGGTGACAATTCGCTACAAAATGAGTCGTTGACAGTCATAATCTTGCGACAATCAAATTCTTTCCGGCTCATAATGAATTTCTGTGAAAATAACACTCAGCAAATCTCGTACGAATAGAACACCGGAAATCACACAATGCTCTGACAAAATGCCAACTAATCAACACTTAGAAGCAAAAGCTTTGATCAAAATCTTAGAAATCACAAAATTTAAGGGGATAAATTTTGAATCTTATTAGAGAACAAGGAACGCATTTTAAATTAATCAAAATCAGTTAGGGAGTTTGACGGTCGTACCCATAATCAATGATTAAAAATTTGTTAATAAAGTATAAGTGAAGTGTGCCCATCTGTTTCATTACACATTCCTTTCACAAGACGGCCTCACTAGAATGTGGATACTACGATAAGTTTTTTCTTTAACACAACAAAACACAACGTAGAAATTTGGGTCCATAATCTTTTATAAAATTCTTCATCTTCCAGATGAAGTTAAGTTAAGAAAGTTTCAGTGTCATGAGGTCACTGCTAAGTTACGCCGAATATTAATTAGCGATATTTCGCGTGTGTTACAACAGGGTTAGTAAATTTTGGTGGTGGCGCCAATAGTAAGTATTAAACGCCAACCCCAAACGAACGCCGTCTCCAAAGGACCAAAGGATTCCTTTCGTCGACCAGGACAATCGAGAACATCGAGCCTTTACAGTATGTATGTATTAACTACAAGATAAAGCAGTTTTTGCAAAATAGGCATGTTAAAGAGATTCAAAAGATACAATACTTAAGTAAAATCGACAGAAAAATGTTCACAAACAACGAGAGAGATAGAAAACAAATCTTCAAAATTCTGAGTTGAGTTAAATGTTGGAACGAGACAATCAATCGATTTATTTAATAAACCAACTACAATAGTGGTTAAGTTATAAAATTTTATAAGCAGGCGATTTTTAATATAGAAGCGTATAAAACAGTGCTTAGTTGATTTGTTATTAGATAGTGCCTAATAGCTTTGCTTGTTCGTTTGACAATAAATAATAAGTGAATTGTTAAGATTAAGAAATTCAAACATGTATTAATACATGTGGTGCCAATAAGGTAATTAATATTATATTTTCTGACAAGATTTATGATTTAGAAGGGTAAAATATAAGCTGCTTGTAAAGTAATTTATAATACCTAATACTTCAACCCTTAATAGCATAAGTGCTGTCTGAAATCCAGAGTCAGGATGAAAACTGTTTTTTGCGGATAGTCTGTGAGTTAGTTAAGATTATACAAAAGTGAACCAAATGTATAAACAGTGCGACAAATCTGAAAATAATTATTAACTTAGTTTTATTCACAAATATTTGCTTACATTCGCTCCTTGTTGATGGTTGATTCCAATATTTTCTATAAATTTCAATTCGATGCCATTAAGTGTATTGCCGAAAATGACCAACAACAGTTTTCTGTTTCGAGCGTTCCATAAATACCATTTCGTTTGTGAAAGAGTTGCAAAAATTTTCTCAGACTAAAATATACAAATTAGGTGTAAGCCAAAGTATTATAATTTGATTTCAAAAACCTCATCTTTTAAAGACTGACCCGATGATAATATGCCACAGATTAATGAAACTGATGCAATTGCGCATGAAAGAAAACGCCAAAGCTGGACAAAAGAAAACTCTTGGTACAGCTAAAAGAACAAACGGTGATAAATAATAAAAACAAAGTGGTTTCAAAATGTCACTTGAAGACAAGAGAGTATAAAAGAAATTCCAACAACGCATCCTCCGAAACTAAATGGTGCTATATAATTACGTATCGAATGAGTTGTTGTCTTCTGCCACCTGTGAAAAAATAACACAAGAGCAAATAAACGAAAAAAAGTAAAACAAAAATAGAACTTCGAGAAGCATATTTGTAGCGAAAACAAAAACTTACCTCAGAAATTCGACATGTCTCTTTATCAAGCTTTTCAGTCTTATTTCTATAATTTTTTGTTGTTCACTACCATAATAAAGTACTTCTTCATTTTGTTCAAGATTTTCATCAATTTTCGCAGTAACTTGATTAAACATATATAGCTGAAATTTTAAGTCATAAAATCCACAAACAACTTGGTGCCCTTGAGCAAGTGACGTATATGTGAATACATAAAATGAAAGCTTTACTAAAATAGTGAAGCTCTCACCAAACCAATATTCGGATAAAAATATTGGAAAAATAAATTTTGAATCGTTTTTGGTTGGATAACACAATGCTGTTGCGTAGGATATTCCCATTATGATATTGCCAAAAACGTACGCTTTTATCATTTTTGACTGTCTTAAGATTTTTATTTTGGTCTTGTGATTAGCTGTACTAATTGACCATATGGGAAACATATGTTTCATTTCATCCAGTACATTGTTTTTTAGTAAAACCACAGCCATGCAAAGTATGCCCTAGAACAAAAATTAATAAAAAGAATAAAAATAAATCATTTAATTTTTATTTTTTATTTTTACCCATTGAAACTGGAGGAACATGGCACCACAGTCCATAAATTTAACTTTGTCTGGATACCATATTAAGAAAAATATGTTGAAAAGAGTTGTTATGATATAGAAACACAGTGTGCACTTGACTAGCATTTTTACATATTTGAAATGAAATATTTTGTATCCCAGAAGGTAAACTGTTTTATTGGGATTACCTAAAAATATATACAAGACAGTTTTTTGAGCAATATTTTACGTGTTTAAATGTAAGCAACAAATGTAAAGAATAGTCGCATGACGTTATATTTTATAAAACTGTTATAGGAAAAGAAAAGACGATGAGATTTGTTAGATATAAAAGTCAGAAAGCGATGGAAATAAAAAGAGACACATTATAAGAATATGGCAATATGCTTTTAATTTTACACAAATTATCTCAACACAAAAAAAAATCAATAGCAATGAAACCAAATCTAAACCAAAAAAGCAAAGAAAAATTATTGATGATAAAAAGTTAAAAAATGTTAAACACAGAATGTATTATAAAGAATAAAAAAATTAGTTCAAAGACACAATGAGTAGAGTATAGCAGTTAATAAATAAAACAGTTAAGACAGTAGATTTGAGTAAAACTTCACCAAAATTGGTAGAAAAAAAATGATCAAAAGCAAAATACTCGTTTAGTCGCATAGGGATCCATTAGGAAGAAATTACGGAAGTGGACGACGAAATTTAAGATAGAATGCATGTAAAACATATGTAGAAAGAATCTTAAATATCCACAATCAGGGCCACAGTAAGCTAAAAAAAAGATTTCAATTGAAAGTAGGTTCTAAAATATTAAAAATGTCATGCGTTCAACAAACTTCGTCAATATTTTTAGAAATGAAACAAATGACAATGTCAGTAATAACAAACAAACATTTTGAAGATTGCGTAATTCTATTTGAAAAAATTATTCAAAATTCAAAATGTAATGAATTAGCTCAAAAAGATGTTAATAGTCCACCTGCATTGATGAAGAACATCCTGCCAAATCGCGCCGCTGTGTCCATCTTTCGCAAGATGCTAAGAAAATAGTTGAAAACGTTTATGCTAGTTTATAGAAAAAGCTCCAATTAAAGTTTGTAACGAATTGGTCAAGAAACCATAGTCAACGGTATGGGAAATACCATGCGCAGAAACTTAAAATCTAATAATGCGCCACAGAGAAAATTTTCAAGAATTCCCAATGAATTTGCTACCAAAATCAAGTAAGTTACTTACAAAATATACAAAGAAAATGAACTTCCGACAAGTGGCGGTTTGAAGCAGAAGTTAAAACAATTGGGATTTAAAATTAATCACTTAGAAGAAACATTTCGGCTTTATCTGCACTGAAGGCACTGAATCTACCCAGTCGTGCAAAAATGGAAGAAATATCCGAAATTGCATCGAAAGCGAAGGAATCTGTTCTTCCCCGCAAGTCGAAAACCGCATACGAAGAAACATACAACGCATACAGAAAATGGTATCTCAAAAAAAATAACTCAAAAACCTTTGAAGATACTATTCTGGCATACTTCACTACCGATTTCGCAATATTAGCAAGTTCCCCAGTGTTATTCCGTTTCTTAAAAGAAAAGGAGAAGGATATACGCCAAAAAAGTCGCTGGTTCTAACGGATGAAAACGTGGATTCCTTTTCATTAATTGCTTAGGATGAACACCATTTGTTATACAAGGTGTGCCCGCGAATATGCAGATTTTAGTCGCATAATTATTGAAGATATATTTTACAGGTCATTCCCATTTTTGGAGTCGCGGGTGCCTGTAAACGCCAGGAATTGGTTTCTTTGCAGACGACAAAGATTAGATCTATTCTTGATCGATTGGTGTTTTTAAGATTAAAAAATATATTGAAAAACCCCTACACCAAACACACACTTTTGAAACGCACTAACATATGTTTCGGTATCCATGATACCATCATCAGAGTGATGATTAAACTTATTTACCCTTAAAATCTAATTGCTTATATACTAGTTACCTATACCACTTTTTGGGTGGTATTTAACAATCTAAAGAGGGGAGAAGAGGGGATGGGAGCATTATCGGCGTTCATAACAAAGGGCTTATTCTTAATTATTTCTAGACTTTCGTAAACGTCTAGAAATTTACAATTGTTTACATTCCTAACTAATTTTAAACAACTTTTATCTATACGATGATCTTTGTCAAAAATATGTTGAGCAACACTGGATTTTTCAAACCTGCCATATTTGGCGTGAGCTACATGTTCTTTGATCCTTGTCAAAATTGACCTCCTTGTTTGCCCAATATATTTTTGCTCACAGTTTTTACATTTAATTTCATAAATACCCGACTTTTCTTTGGGCCCTACTTTATCTTTCGGGTTGCCGAGAAAACATTGGAGGTTTAATCCAGAGGTGTAAACCACCTTTAGATCAATACCCTGGAACACTTTTTCCAGCCCCTTTGTCACTGAAGGTGTATAAGGGATCATGGCAAATCTTGTCTTTTCTGGCATTGAATCACGAAAAGTCGAGGATTCTGAAATTGATTTCTTACGTTCTAATTTGGACACTAACCTGTTGACAATTCTAGGGTCAAAACCATTACACCTGGCTACATTTTTGATTGTTGTCAATTCCTTGTTGAATCTAGTCCGTGTTAGTGGGAAATTTATTAACCTGTGGACTAAGAAAGTGAAACTCGCCATCTTATGTTGAGGACAATGATGTGAGTCTTCTGTAATGTAGCGAGGTGTACTGGTCTCTTTTCTATAAATATCAAATTCTAATTTATCTTTATTCCTAATTACAAGAGTGTCTAAAAAGGGTAGTTTACCGTTGTTCTCTATTTCACATGTGAATTTTATGGTGTTAAACCTGTTATCAATTAACTTTAAGAAGTCATCGATGCTAGACTTGTTTGTGTTGAAAATTGCAAAAATGTCGTCTACATATCTTAACCATACTCTGGGAAAATACTCAAGCTCGTTCTCAAGATCCTTTTCAAAACGGCTCATGAAAAGGTCGGCAATGAAAGGTGACAAGGAGTTACCCATCGCCGTACCTTCATGCTGTTGGAAAAATTCCGCGTTGAATTGAAAAATGTTCTGCTTCATCCAGAGTTCCGTGAGTTGAATATATTCTTTGATAACTTGTTGACTGAGGTTGTTTTCAGTCAACAGATTTTCTAAGTAAATTAAGGTTTGTGGAACCGGAACACTAGGAAATAAAGAACTTACATCAAATGAGACCAATAACTCCCCAGTTTTAAGCTTAATATTCTTGAGTTTCTGAATGAATTCCATCGAATTCTTGATTAAAAAGCTGAGTTGCTTAACTGGTAGGTTATTGAATTCATTGGTTAACCATTTGGAAATATTCGAAGTCGGTGCGTTAATGGCTGGTATAATAGGCCTCACCGACTTCCCCGGTTAATGGATTTTGGGGAGGCAATACAATTTGGGGATGACCGGGTTGGATACATTAAGTCTAAATTTTAATTGCGGGGTAACAAGGTTGTTGCATGACTTAACAGTGGACTGGACTTCTCTTACCATTTTGGATAAAGGATTTTTAATGATTTTTTGATAAGGACCACTTTTGATGAGGTTGTTCACCCTATCAAAGTAGTTCTTTTTATCTAAAATAACAATAAATAAATAAAAAATAAATAAAATCTTTTGTCAGATTTTAAATAAAAGCAATCTTTCTGACGTAAACTTTTAATAGTATTCATGTCCACGTTTGACTGAGAAGAAAGAGATCTGGCTAAGTTTTTGGAAATTTGTTGTCTACAGGCTTCCGTCACGAATTGTTTAGTAGGTTCATTGAAATGCTGAATAGATGACTCTATCTCCGCAACGACCTCTTCAACATTTCTCGAGGGAGACTGTACACAAAATTTCAAGCCTTTGTTGAGCAAATCAAGTTTGTTACTATTAAATGTTTGCGTAGAATGATTTTCAACAATGTCTGTGACCTCCTGAGGAACTTGTTCTTGTTGTTTGTCGATTGGCAAAAGTTTGTTGAGTTTTCTAAAAAGAGAGAATCTCTTTTTTTCTGGACTTTACACGAAATTGAAATGAACATTTTTCTCTGGAAGTCACACCATTGTGACACAAATACCCCACAGAAAAGTCGGGTATTTATGAAATTAAATGTAAGAACTGTGAGCAAAAATATATTGGACAAACAAGGAGGTCAATTTTGATAAGGTTCTAAGAACATGTAGCTCACGCCAAATATGGCAGGTTTGAAAAATCCAGTGTTGCTCAACATATTTTTGACAAAGATCATCGTATAGATGAAAGTTGTTTAAAATTAGTTAGGAATGTAAACAATTGTAAATTTCTAGACGTTTACGAAACTCTAGAAATAATTAAAAATAAGCCCTTTGTTATGAACGCCGATAATGGTCCCATCCCCTCTTCTCCCCTCTTTAGATTGTTAAATACCACCCAAAAAGTGACAAGCGGCGGTTTTATTTCTTTATGGCCGCCGTCCATAGAGAGCCACTTTATGGCCGCAAAAAGATATCATAAAGTATTAATTATTATACAATAGGACATAAAAAACGACAAGTACCTTAAAGTTTGATTTTTTTAATACGGCCACAAGATAACAGATCGCAGAACCATTGTGCCCACATCAGCTTTGTGTTTAAACTAATTAATCGGTGAAATTGTTTTAAAAAAGTGATATCGTCGTATGCAGCGTGAACACGAGCCCCGTTTTGTTGAAGATGACCTTCCCGTAACTCATCATCATGCAGCATGTTCACAAATGGTTTCAAAATTTTAATGCTAAAGTTATAACAAAAATTCTTTTAGTGTATGAAAGGTTGAGAGATTCAACATTTAAACATACTCTCAAAAACTATTGGTTCAATAATCCTTTTCTGGCTAATGGCTGCCCATACTCAAATTTTTTGGATGCAGTGGAGTTTCCATGAAAAATGAGGATTTTCTGAACTCCACATCCTCAGGTTTTGGGACTTAAATATCACATATGCCATTGCCTATTTTTTTCTAAATTAGAATCGACAAAAAAGAGAAAAGATTAAGATACAAACGGAAAGATTAGTAATTATGGAATCAGTTAACTGCAAATGAATATAAAAAATTGAACAACAAAAATTTAAGTCAAAGTATTAACAAGTGCGGCAAATACAGTACTATATGATAGTTTGTCCATTTTGTTAAATTTTATAATAAAAACTTACTTTTAAATTTTTCTTCTTTTTGATAATACTGACTTACGCTTGCACACATCAAAGAAACAATATTTTGTATACAATTTATAGATTTGAAAAATTGGTACAACATTTCTCTTTGAAATAGATACCAATATTGGAAACCAATCAATGAAAACGTTTCCCCCACTACATAATAGCCTAATTATTTACAATTGATTCATTAATAATTTAGCTAGAAATTTTTTCTTTATCGACATTTACGAAGTAAAAGCTATATAATATTTAATAGAATCGAGGAAATACCAAAAATCTAAATATTTTTTTTTTGTAGAATCGTAATAATATTTTTCTATTTTGGGTTCGTTACTGAGAATTTGCATGCTTTACTACGGCAGTTGTATTTTAGTTTTGTCGCGTTGGCGGCATGGTCGTAAAACGTCAACGTCAAATGTCAAAATGTGAGCAATGTGTTTAATAACTTAACCTCAATTGTTATGAAATAAATAATATTAAATCATTGTACCCAATCTTGATAAAATTCCCTAAATTTCAAACTTTTATTTCTTTTATATAAAAAGAAATTAAGTGGTGCAAAATAGAAAAAATAGTGTAAAACACGCGTTCAGAAAGCTCTTCCAGCACTTGTTAGCTCCTCCACTCGCCGCTACGCGGCTCGTATCGGAATTGCAAACGCGTGCTGGAATCAATGCTTTCTCAAACTTGAATTTTAATATACTATTTTAATTTGCTGTGGTAATAAAGCTGTTAATGCGCTCATTTTCAATGCGTTAATAAGCCATTACCAAACGCAAAATAACACATATTGCACGAAATGGCAAATGCAAGTTTGAGCTTACACTTTCAAGCTAGATACAGAAAACTTTCATCTGCAGCAAATTTACCATACTATATTTTATAGTATGTCGTATTTCTAGCGAAGTGCAGGTAATTTCTAAATTCAGCTTTAAACACTAACTTTCACTTCAGAAAAATGACTAAGATGCGAACTTTGGTTATAAATATAAATTATAGATGAGCTATGTTGTTCGTTGCAGGTACCATGAATGCTCAACGATAAGTTGCGAACAAGCCTCATCTTCTTCCACATTTTCACCCTCCCAAATCTAAAACCAATTTTAGTACCAAATTTGATCTTAAACCCCATGCAATTCTACCTAAAAAAATAAAAGATTTTTCAAAGCCACACACGGCAAAACCGTTACATTAATAACATTAATAACAACATTAAAATGGTTGCATTTTTGAACGCTTCCACATTTGAGGTTCACGCTTCTATAACTGCGCATTAATACAGCACTTGCACAAGATGCACAAGACGGTTTCATTGTTGTTTCAGCAGAGGACAGGACTGAAACAGAGCTTCCGTTTTTTCTTGCAGATGGATATAATTCTCAGCTACCGAAGTTGATGACCACCTACTATATCTTTTGAGCTCCAGGATATCCGCGTCACCATCCACCAGAAGTGAAGCAGAGGTCCTCTGAAAAGCATGGTCAGTAAACAATACTGGTACTGGGAGATCTAGAAACTTCGCAATAACACTAGGGGTTTTTCGAATTTCGAAAAAACCATCTGGGCGCTACTTTAACCGGTTGCAGTTTTATATGTTTTCAATAAGTCTTAATGTTACGTATTGCCGTTTTGTTCATAATTGTAAATATTCGAAAATTATCAGTCTTCATATCTGGTAGCGTAACAACCAGGACGCTGCTTTTGTCGTTCATATCGTCAGTTTTCATTCTCATCAGTTCTGCAATGCGACAACCACCAGGCCCAAAATATAATTTAAAATCACCATTTCAATAATCTCATCTAGTTTTTCCTTCACTAGCCAGTCGCAAAATTTCTGGAACATATTTTTGTACAAAATTTTCGACTTTTAAGGAAGCAGTTTATCTACTATAGCATTGCTATCATCCATATTTGCCATAAAGACCTCCACACGCACCATGCATTTTTTTTCCAAGTTTGCTTATAAAATATTACTTCTTGTAATGGTGGCGGTCGGGTTCATCGTGAGTTTTGTATGACTGATATTATTTTTATCTTATTTATATAAATTATTATTTTTTTTTTAACAACTAATTGTGCTAGTTAATCTCTTTATCTTAAATCTTGCTTTACTTTCTTTTCTTCTTATTTCTTTTCTTCCACCATTTACTAAAACGACTTATAAATGTTTTTTCTGATAAAAATGACTTCACTAGTTGCAATTGATCTCATTAAGAATTTATATAGACAATTTACTCGATACCCGCTTTTACCAAGGAAAAGTTTGATAAGATCGCTAAAAAACTGCTACCTGAAGTTACTTGAAATTACAAAAAAAAGAATCAATAGTATAAATACTGCGACAAATCTACAGAAAAAAATTAATTAAGTATCAGCCACGACTTTTTACCTACATCATTCCTTGTCGATGATTGATTGAGCAATTTTCTGTAAATTTCAATTCAATGCCATTAAATGAATTGCCGAACATGACCAACAACAGCTTCCACTTTGTTTGTAAAAGTGTTGTGTAGATTCTTTCGGACTAAAATAAAAAAGTTAGATTTACAACAAAATTTTACAATTTGGTTTTAAAAATCTTTAATCTTATTTCTATAACTTTTTTTTGTTCGTTACCATAGGTACTGAAATTTCCACTTAGTTTCAGGTCCTGATCAATTTTTTCAAGGACTTCATTGAACTGAAATTTAAATCGTTGACATGTATATACAACTTGATGATCATGAGATATTGACTCATAGAATTATATGAAATGAAAATTTCAATAAGATTGTGAACAAAAAAGAATTTGGGCCAAACCAATATTCTGATAAAAATATAAGAAAAAAATAATTTGGAGTCGTATTTGGTTGGATAACACGTCACTGTCACGTACCGCATTGCCATTAGAACGTTGCCAAGACGTATTAACCATTTTTGATTCTCTTATAATCTTCATTTGTGTCTTTCGATCAACATGGAAATAGATCATATATATCATCCAGCAAATTGTTTATTAGATAAACCACAATAACGGTACTGAAGAAAAACTGCACCACAGTTGAAGAAATTAACTTTTTCTGGTTACGAGATCAAGAAAAATATGTTCAAAGCAATTTTAAGTGTTTTAATTGAAATATGTCCCAAGTAGTGATTTTATTTCTAATATTGTAAGTGATTGATTAATTGTAAGCAAGACATTAACAGAAAGAGAAGGTAAAGTAGACTATGGAATAGACTGACACTGACGAACAAAAAAAATGAAAAAGTAGGAAAAGGAGAAGAACAAAAAATAAAAAACTAAAAAACAAAAAAAGAAATAAGAAGAACCATAAATAGAAGCATTTGGAGAAAAACCTAAGAACGTCATAAATTCGTCGAGGAAAATGACTGTAAAGAAAATCGACGATAATTATTGTCATGTAAACTTACCTTCTATTCATTTTTTTGGCACGCATAGAAAAGACACCATTTTGTAACCAATTCATAGTCGTGAGAATCAAGTACGTTTGTCTCTGGAATACAAGACAATATCAAACACCATTGACTAAAAGAAGCTTATAAAGGATTTCTTCTACTAGAAAATGACTTAACTACTTGCGATTGGTTCCATTAAAAATTTATATAGACAATTTTCTGGTTACCGACTTTTACCTTGGATAACTTTGGTCACGCTTGATATGGTCGCTCAAAAGTTGATAAGTCAAATATCTAAATAAATTATGCCAACTATTATCCTACACAAGCCGACCCCTTTTGATACAGCAAGAACTAATCTTAAACTAGAGAGGTGGTTCTTTTTACATTTTACAGGCTCAGAAGACTATCTATGCTCCACAAAAAATTCTAAAATCGATAAACTCAAATGGAAAAAAAATGAAGAACTTACCCAAGAAGTGTTAAAATGTGTTCATTTTCTTAAATTTCATAGTAAAAGGTCGTCTTTTATTTTCTCTTCTGCTTAATAATAATTATGGACTTTTGCATACATAAAAAGACACGACGAGTTTTTTGTATGTAACACGTTTCTTTTTGGAATATAAGAGACTATTAAAAACTTATAAGGTTCCTCCTCGCTGCAAAATAGCCTAACTATTTGCAATTGATTTCATTAATAATTTAGGTCGACGATTTTCTCGATATCGACATTCATTAGATAAAGTTGTGTAATAATCGATAAGGTCGTCCGAAAACCAATAAACTAACAATTTAACTATGATAACCTAACAAGCCACCCAAGTAGAAAAAAAGTAAGTATCACCAAAGAAGAGTCGAAATATTTTTATATAATTTTCAAAATTTATTTTACATTCTTGGTTAGTGCTGTAAAATGATATAATACATTTTTTTAATGTTTTTAACTGAGAATTTTCAAATTGCTGATACATTTTTGATTAAAAATCACCAATTTGACGACGTTGGGTAGGGAAAGGTCCATCTTTTAATGCTTTCGTGTGTGACTACCCGGCTAAAGAAATGTTTCACTCTGCAATATTAAAAATTGGTAAAATAACGTTACACAAGGATCCATATGATACCTCGCTCAGTTACGAAGCAGATTTAAAAAAAAAGAGTTTTTTACAAACATAAATTATAACACTATTTTGTTTGTTCATAGAGAAATAACTACAACATTTCTCTTGGAATACAAAATAATTGCAAAAGCCAATTACTAGAACAAGCTCATAAAGATTTCGTCCTACTACGAAATGGCTTGACTAGTTGCAATTGATTTTATTAGTAATTTAGTTTGCCAATTTTCTCGATGGCTACATTAACCAAGGAAAAGTTGTATAATAAGTAACGAGGTTGTTCAAAAATCAATAATGGTATATTAAAATACAAGTTTGAGAAAGCATTGATTCCAGCACGCGATTGCAATTATACGATACGAGCCGCGTAGCGGCGAGTGGAAGAACTAACAAGGGCTGGAAGAGCTTTCTGAACGCGTGTTTTATACAATTTTTTCTATTTTACAGCAGTAATTTCTTTTTATATAAAAGAAATAAAATTTTGAAATTAAGGGAATTTTATCAAGGTTGGGTACAATGATTTAATGAGGTTAAGTTAATAAACACATTGCTCACATTCACATTTTGACATTTGATATTGACGTTTTACGACCGCGCCGCCAACGCAACAAAACTAAAATCCACCAGCCGTAGTAAAGCATCCAAATTCTCAGTAACGAACCCAAACGGGTGCTTTACTGGGTCTAGTAACAACGCAGAATAGAAAAACTAAATATCTAACTCAATTATACCTAATACTCTACCACATATAAAAGTCTTCCGCTTTTCCTGAGGCAAGAAAAAAAAACAAAAATGGAGGAGCGCTTCTTTGTAAATTTAACTATGTCTGACAAATGAGTTAAATGATTTACAATAGAAAATATTTCCAAAATCTCAGATAAAACTCCGAAAAATCTAAAGCAAAAATCAAGAATACAAAATGATTTAAACAAAGATAATTAAAAATTCGTAAGAATCCGAAAAACCATGAATCCAAAGAATCCTAAAGAACTGGGTAATATAAATAAGCTTACGAGTCTCTAGAACTTAAATAATCTAAGAGATCTAGAAATTCAAAGAATCAGAAAGGTGTAAAAATCCAAAGAAAATCTAAAAAATCAGCTAGGTTTAAAATAAAACTTTTATTTTTTATTTTAGATGGACGTTGTACATAAAGTGTACAGACAAAAACATCAATAAGAAAAATAATTTAGCAAAATCTCCAACAAGGAGATTAGTATATAATAATAATATCTAAATTTTTTTCCTCATTAAGTAACTTTTACAGTTTTAGAAAACTCTATGTTTCTGAATATGAGCTTAGTTTTTTGACATTTGCATTTATTTTATTCATTAATAAAGAAATGCATACTTAAAGAAAACTTAACTAGGAGACATTAAAAATTAAAAACTGCTAAAAATAAAGATAAAACAAATATAAAATAATAAGATAGACTAAAATTTAAAATGCTGAATCTATTTCTGCGGCATCTGCCCCCATTCTTCAGATTACGCTATCCGCAGCTCTTGGATGGTTTGGAAAAGACAAAGATTTCAAGAAACAAGCATTTGATACAATAGACCACTGTCTTGTGTGAGCTAAACTTCCCTTCACTTAAAGTGACAAGTGGAGTTCCACAGGGCTTTGTTTTAGGGGCATTATTAAATTTAATTTATACTGCCGACATATTCTCCGCTATAAAGTTTATTAATATGAGCTATGGCCATGATACACAAATAACTTTTTTTTGGTTGGTAACACACATTGCACGAAATGTCAAATGTCAATACAAATTTAAGATTACACTTTCAAGCTAGATACAGAAAAATTTTATGTGCAGCAAATTAATCATGGTGTTTTGCAATATTTTTACCATGAATGCTTAACGATTCGTTGCAGACATTATAAAGCCTCATCTTCTTCCGTAACTTCACACCCTCACACATCCTGTTTTCCAACAAGATAATGCCCGGCCACATATTGCCAGCGTTGCTCTCGCTTGTTCTATCGAAAGCTGAAGTCGCTCTTCCTTTGGCCTTCCAGATCTCCTAACCTATCCTCTATCCAACATGTTTGAAAAATTATCAGCAGACGGCTTCGACAACAAATACAGGTGCATGGGATGAAATATCTCAGAAAGAAATTGATAATTGTTGCAACAATTGAAATATAGGCGAACTGAAAGTGTTAATTAGCTATTAATTATTCCTTAATCGATACATAACAGAAACGACTGAGTAAACAGAATTCAATACCTAAAGTGTTACAGTTATTGCAAATTCCACTTACATCACTTACTCAAAGACCGAAATCGTAGTTGATGCAAATAGATTCAGAA
This sequence comes from Cynaeus angustus, assembly GCA_030157275.1. Lineage (NCBI taxonomy): Eukaryota > Metazoa > Arthropoda > Insecta > Coleoptera > Tenebrionidae > Cynaeus > Cynaeus angustus. The sequence continues at coordinate 15,214,871 of CM058065.1, forward strand.
ATTTCATTTGCATTTTTTTCCGTGCATTGATCAAAAGTATTAAATAGAGTTTTTTATTTTTTTGACTCCAGTTGTACCAGTTTGCTTCTTGTGAAGCTTTCACAAACTCGTCTGACTAAAAATGTTGATGTAGAAAAAAAACTCATTTATACTCTTACCACATCTTCGAGCAATTGTCCTGTTACTACATTCTGAATAAAATTTAGTACTCTCGTAAACAAAACATTGGTTGCTCGACTGATTTGCCATGATCCCTTATACACCTTCAGTGACAAAGGGGCTGGAAAAAGTGTTCCAGGGTATTGATCTAAAGGTGGTTTACACCTCTGGATTAAACCTCCAATGTCTTCTCGGCAACCCGAAAAATAAAGTAGAGCCCAAAGAAAAGTCGGATAGTTATGAAATTAAATGTAAAAACTGTGAGCAAAAATATATTGGGCAAACAAGGACGTCAATTTTGACAAGGTTCACAGAACATTTAGCTCACGCCAAATATGGCAGGTTTGAAAAATCCAGTGTTGCTCAACATATTTTTGACAAAGATCACCGTATAGATGAAAGTTGTTTAAAATTAGTTAGGAATGTAAACAATTGTAAATTTCTAGACGTTTACGAAAGTCTAGAAATAATTAAGAATAAGCCCTTTGTTATGAATGCCGATAATAGTCCCATCCCCTCTTCTCCCCTCTTTAGATTGTTAAATACCATCCAAAAAGTGGTACAGGTAACTAGTATATAAGTAATTAGTTTTTAAGGGTAGATAAGTTTAATCATCACTCTGATGATGGTATGTTGGATACCGAAACACATGTTAGTGTGTTTCAAAAGTGTGTGTTTGGTGTAGGGGTTTTTCAATATATTTTTTAATGATATTTTTAGTGTTTTTTTTTTATCGCGAACGGGGAAAACAATGATACAGACCGATAAAGAGAAGAAGAAATTATATCTAAGAATTAGCAGGGACACTTAATTTTTTAACTTTGCAATTCTTAAACTACTGTATAATAGATATGGTAACCAATAACAATAGCTAGTGAGTCTTGATTAAGTTAGGTCAGGTCAGGTCTGTCAGTGTATGTAGAAAAAAATTGAAACAAAATATTTTACGTATTTTTGGCTGAAAAATTTGATAAAAATTCTTTAAAAAATATATACTCTACACTTTTATAATAGAAAAAAATATTTTTCTCAAAAAATAAAAAATATATAGAGCTATATAGAGCCACAATTTTTTATTCAAATCAATATGGCTTAAGAAAAAAAATGTTTTGCACTTTTGTCTTTTTTCAGTGTAATTCAAAATGTAGTTGACGTTGAAATGTAAAAACTTCAGGATCGAAGTGTTGTTATAGTACAAGCACACCGGGAAAATATCGTTCAGTTATGCTCCAGGAACAATTTTAGCATTCTTATCCCTCAATGCCCTTTAAATCCACCAAGTTGCAACGGGTACAAGAATCGCCACATTTTAAACCTCTACATATTTTAAAAACAAAAAATATATAAAATATGAAAAGGCACTTAAAAATCTGTTGATCAAAAATTTTAAAATAATTTTTACTAATAAAAATAAACCCGCACATTCCGAAAGTAGTAAAAGTTTAGTTTTTTTTACCTTTACAAAACTACAACTTCTAATAATATTTTGTGATATTAGATTATAATGAAAGAGATTATGACACACGACAATTCGCTACGCTCATACAATAATTTTATCAAGAAACGAAACATTAATTCAAATAACTATTTATTTATTTATTAACTATTTTTATTTTCACCTAAATAAAAATACAAATGGCAATCCATGATGACGTTATTTCTACCAATTTAATTATCTCGTGAAAAATTAATGAAGCATCGTCATCAATGGATAAAATTAATATTTAAATATATATTTAGCAGACCAAGAATGAATGAATTTGATGAGTGGTTTCAAAAATGGAGTTCCATAAAGTGGTCGGAGACCCAGGTAAATACCCGGCGTGGGTGAAAGACGCGGTCACACGACTCAGAGAGGATACAGAACCTCGTAAATTATAAAACCAATTAATAAAAAATTCACAAAGTTGAAATTCAAATTCAAGATACAAGAAAAAAAATTGTTCTATAAAGTGATCGGAGACCCAGGTAAATACCCGCGCTCACACGACTTACAGTAAACTGAACTAAGAAATATTCTTAGAACTTATCAACAATAATAACCAAATATTACCTTGCAATACACGATAACTCTAGTTCCACGTACCCCGATTGTTAAAATTTTGATTTAAATTTTTGCTCCCGTCGTTATTACGATTTTCGGCACCTTTGAGATTTAGAGATTTGAAAATTGGTGTTATAAGTTATACAAATATGTTATCAGTCTAATAAAAAAATGTAATAGAGAGTGACACCTTAGTGAAAGTCACATTCGCTTTAAAGTTGAGACATAAAATTTTATTTAAAATTAAAAAAAAAACTAAAAAAATATCCAATAGATTTTCTTATTTTCTTTGTTCCAGTTGTACCAAGTTGTGCTCTTCATAACTTCTAAAAGCTCCTATGAAAAAAAAAAATTAGTTAAAAAAAGAAAAATATGTTTTGATATTTTCACCCCATTTTCAAGCTTTTATCCGCTCTCTAGAAAATAAACAAAAAGAAAACTACATGTAAACATTAAAAAAAAGAAAACTACATGTAAACATTAAAATCCAGGGGCGTAGATATATTTGCTCAAATTTACCTTCAAACTTCTGAAAAAATAAAATAAATTATCTAGAAAATTTAAAACATGTATACAATATCTAACACAAATAAAAATTTATATTCTAATTAATATGAGAAATATCAAAAATCAATAAGCACTAAAAAATTAAGACAGCAACTTTTGGTTTTTCAGAAAATTCAAAGACTTCTAATACAATCAATAAATTTAAAATATTAAAAATCTAAAATTCATAATAAATACAAAATTTTGAGACAACCTAGAGGAAAGAAAAAGTTTTAGTTATTTAAAGAAAGTTATAGATCTAATACTTAAAGCTTTAAAAGAATTTGAAAATTTTGAAAAATCGGTAAAATTAATAATCCAAAATAATATTTTCAAAGACAAAAGTATTTAATTTAGTTGAACGTAAACAGCTTACCTTGTACAAATCAGAGTAACTTAATTTTACAGAAATTGCCCAAACTGTCGATTTTTATTGCCTATGCAGATACGGCTGCGACGTATTTGTTTCGCAGCATTGGTCACTCTCTTCCGCAATTTTTTAACGGTGTCCACAGCAGTGGCGTACACTGATTGTTTCATGTGCCTCTACACAAAAAATCACAAGGACTTAAATCCTGGGAGCGAGGAGGCCACAACACTGGTTCATTTTAAAAATAATCAAAAAATAACAAAAAAAATCTTGACAGGCCTGAAATTTTATAAAATTTATTATCATGAGGAATACAGATTACTGATTCAAATGTTCACAATTCATGTGTTAACCTAAGGAACAAACAATTAAAATTTTGGATAAAAATTACAAGGATTGCTTTGATCGTGAATGACAATAAGGACTTATGTTGTGGTAACAATATGAACAAGAAAAATTCTTAGTTCAACATAAATGCAGTGAAAGTAGGTAATGTAAATAAATCGAAGGACCGTTAGCACTGTATTGTGAGGGATCGTGTTCGATTAAAATTAAAACAAAAGTTAAAAAAAATATTATTGATCACCGCTAGACAAAAAACTGATTGACAGAAAATTTCACCTACATGGTCAGATTGCTAAAATTTCACTTTAACTTGTTATAGCTACAGAGCAGAAAATGGTAATAGATTTTCAAAGCGGAAAATTGAAAAATTAATTTTAGCGAAAATAAAAATAGACAGGTACTAGGAAATCTAAAACTGGAAAAAAAAGTGTAAAAAAGTGTTTATTATCAGAAGTGTACAAAACAGCGTGTGTACAATAGTACAGTTTGTTTGATCCCAATATACTTAGTGTTGCTATCAAAAGAAAAAAAAATTCATAAAGTTTTCAGTGGAAACTCCTAATATAGCTCTAAACAAAGGTGTAATGTGAAAGATACAAAGTTCTGTGTAAGTTAGTGGAAATTATATATAACTGAACCAATTTTATAGACGCTACGAAATGTCTGAAAAAAAAACTTAACTCAGTTATTTTAGTTAATTTTTACTTACATTCGTTGCCTGTCGATGGTTGATCGCAATATCTTCTGTGAATTTCATTTCAATGCCATTCAGTGAATTGACTAAAAATACCAATAATAGTTTCCTATTTTTGGTGTTCCATAAATACCAGTTCGTTTGTAAAAGATTTGAAAAAATTTTCTCAGACTGAAACATACAAGTGAGGTTTACGCCAAAATATCAAATTTTAATTTAAAGGACCTCATTTTTTAAAGACTGACCCGACGATAATATGCCACAGAATATTGAAGCTGATAAAGTTCCGTACGCAAGAGAACGTAAAATCTGAACGAAGGAAAATTCTTCGTACAACTGAAAAACGGACAGTAGTAAATAAGAAAAATACATTAGTTAGAAAATGTTACTTGAAAACAACAAAGAATTAAAGAAGTTCCACATAAGCATCCTCCAAAACAAAATGGTGCTATATAATCACTTATTAGGTGAGTTGTAGTTTTTTTCCATCTGTGAAAAAACACTAAATAGAAATTAAATCAACATTTGCCAAAATAAGAGCAAATATGCAAAAAAAAAACGGTCTCAAGAACAAATTCATATTACCCACCTTAGAAATTCACCGTGTCTCTTTATCAAGTTTTTCAGTTTGATTTCTAACACTTTTTGATGTTCAGCACTATAATAAAGTACATTTCCATTTTGTTCCAGATTTGCATCAGTTTTTGCAATAACTTGGTTAAACATATATAATTGAAATATGAATTCATAAAATCCATAAACAATTTGATGACCATGAGCAAGTGACGTATAAATAATTACATAAAATGAAATTTTCACTAAAATAACAAAATTTGGACCAAACCAATATTCAGATATAAATATTGGAAAAATGAATTTTGAGTCGTTTTTGGTTGGGTAAGACAACGTTGCCCCATAGCACATTGCGATTAGAATATTGAACAAAACGTAAGCATTGATCATTTTTGATTGTCTAATGATTTTGTTTTTTGTTTTCTGATCAGTTGTATCAATTGACCATGAAGGAAACATATCTTCAATTTCTTCCAGTACATTGTTTTTTAGAAAAACCACAGTCATGCAAAGTGTAGCCTACAACAAAATTTAATCATTAAAATAAAACAAATATTAAATTTTACCCATTGTAACTGAAGAAATATTGCACCACAGTCCATGAACTTAACTGTGTCTGAATTCCATATTAAAAAAAATATATTGAAAAGTGTTGTTACGATACAGAAACACAGTAAGCATTTGAGTACCATTTTCACAAATTTTAACTGAAATATTTTATATCCCAGAATAAAAGCTGCTTTATTGGAATTACCTGAAAATATGTGTTGTACATTTTTTATTTCCAATATTGCAATTGATTATATTTTATTAAACTGCTATAAGAAAATATAAAATACACGTCTCTTTCTAATTAAGGAAGGTGGATAACACTTGCTCTTCATAGAAGACACAAGGCCGTTAAAATAAATGAAATAAAAATAAAAGCCAAAAAGACACAAGATATCAAATTTGACATTTAGAATGATACAAACAGAGAGGAAAAGAAAAACAATAATATTTATTTCCAAGCAGATTTTTTACAAAAATAAACTAAAGAAGTAAAATAAACTATAAAAAACAATAAATATTGTGATGGTTCCCAGGCCCCAATTTTACGGTCAGTCCGAAATATTTGGTTTTTATTTTTTTACATCGGAGAAGACCCAAACAAATGGTTTATGGCGGAAGCGGTCCTTTAAGAGAAAGCGTCCGATAGATTTGTCCCAGCGGGTACTTCAAGGCGAATTGCTTCCAGATGTCGTCTCTCCGAGAATGGTCAAATTCCAGAGTTTGGGCAGGGTCAGATTTCTTAGAAAACTTGCATTTTGTCACGTACACACAAACCCTGGTCTCAGATTGATAATTTTGTGATATCAAACCGATCGAACGTACTCTACGGTTTGAGCAAAACGCGGACACATCGGAAGCATCGTTTGAATCGGACGTAGATTAAGTTAGAGTAAGATTAGGGAAGAACCGAGTTGTACCTGTTCCTATCACTCGGGGAAGATGCTTAATTAAGTTAGTATCATTTGTCGTTGTAATTTGGGTACCGGCCGTTCCTTAATTAGCTTTGCAATTTGGCAAATTAGCAGAATCCACCGAGTAGGGGTAAGACGACTTACGGGGGTAGTCGCGGACCAATAGAGTGAGCGTCTCTGATTAAGCTCATCAAAGAAAGGGAAAGACGTTAGAGGGGGAGTACCACCCCAAGAAAAGTTGATAAAAGAGCGCGACACAGAGCAGTAGGGATATTTTTACGATTATCTTTCCGATGATCTTTTTTCGATAACGTTTTCGAGAGTCTTTGCGATCTTGCTCGAGAATTTTTTGAGATTTAAACCGTCTTAATCTTGAATTTTGTTTGTCAAAGTTTCGGGATATTTTCGAAAGCGGAATCAATTTCAATTCCAGGCAAACTCAAATCGCGATCAGAATAAGTGTTTAGTGTCCAACGCCCAGGAAAGAGCGTGAGTCTTCTACTCATTATAATCCATTATTACTTATTGTTATCACGCCGTCGTCGGCGTCGGAAACAGCGGCGTCGCGACGCACTTCTATCAGCGGCGTCTAATGTCGGTGGATCGCGGCGGCGCTTTTTCGGGGTTCCCGGCCTAGGTCGTCGTGCACTTTGGTATGAACGTCCTTGCCGCTTGGTGGCACAGAGCCGCGATTTCGCGGAACTCGCGGTGTCGCGGAAAGGGCGGAAGACGCGGAAAACGCGAAGTCGTAAATTCGTGGTGTCGCAAAAGTCGCGGATTTATTGCGGGTGGTCCGTGGAAACCGAACTACTTCTAATAACTTGCACTTACACGCACTCTTGTAAACTGCGGAAAAAATATAGCGTAGCGGGTAAAAAGCACTGTTTATTATGACTCAGGTGAGCACCGACAAGGGATACTGCAGAGACCTGAGCTACACAACGACTGCCCGTCGGTCTCGACAGCACCCCCTTTTATATACAATAAACAAAAGAAATTTGGGAAACCCGGGATTTTCCCGAATTCCCACCAATGAGCGAACAGCAAGGAACCTTTCAATTTTACACACGGTTCCTTGCTAAAAAAACCTCCGGGGTCGCTCCATTTCACTAAAACTACCTTAATCTAACATGCCTTACATCTAAGTTAACTTATTTTACAAAAAAAAGACTTAAAACTACGTGTAGAGCGAGTCTCGGTTGTTGGGGGGCGGTCCGATCGTTCGTCGTCAGGAATTTATAAATATACCTGTTCCTTGCCCGCGCGACCCTATATCGGACAACCCTCGCACCGAACACATCGCTCTAACCCTAACCTAACATGCCTTAACCTATTCCAAGATTCGACTATCCGCGAATTCCGCGGTAGCGGGATTAGCGCCGTACAACATTATTTGGGTAAAACTAAAATTGACACAATTCGGGCACAAAAGGTTGGAGTTATTGTGTGTTAACCGTGTAATATTCGGGATTCTAAATTGATTTTAATTTAATTATCTTACTAAATTCCACGTGCAGTCGCAACGTTCATTCTACGCAATTTTGACTTGATTATCCAATCAAGTACCACCGACGATTATTTCCAAATCTAGAAATAATACTCCGAGTTTAATCGTCTCACGCCGTTTCATTATTTTTTAACTTTTCCTCACTTTGAGACGATCATTAATGTCACTGAAATTTATTTTTGATTATTAATTTCTCATCTATCTAACACCATTGTATTTCTTTGAACGCTAGTACGACAATTATGAGTTTGGTCCATAAAGAGTTATCCAGATTTTATTAAAATCCATCAACTACAATAGAGGATTAGAGATGAACACTACGATCAAAACCTTCCACCTAAATTACGAGCGAGTAGCTCCAGCAAAATTTTGTTATGTTGATAATGCCATCAACACCATTTATTACTACAAATTTACGCCAGGTACTGGCCACCGCAATTAGAACACCACTGCCGAAAATGGCCATCTTTAACAGTATGACAAATTTAAATTAATTATTTGGTCCGACAAAGAAGTGGCAATGCATATTGGGTCCTTTAACCAAACATTCCACCTATGCTTCCTAACGTACCCATCTTTCCGTGTGGTTTGAGCTTGGCATATTTGCGCAGTGCTTCCCCACGGCGGTTTCAAACCGAGTCTCAGACTGGCGATTAGCCCACCGAACAATACATTTTTCTCGTGTCTCCGTCGCGATGGTCTATTGTAGCAAATATCAAAACCTTAGTGTTATCAGTGAAAGGGGTAACTCCTATGCGAACCGCCAAATATGCAACCCTTCTGGCTGCTCTATTGTAGAACACCATTCCGCAAAGAAAATTTATCGTAAACAGATTTTATAGTTTCTGTCATTGAAATTTTCTTAGAAAGAAAAAATTAGAACATTTTCTCCTCGACTGCACAACACAAATTATCCGAAATATTTCCAAACAATTCTAAAGTCTCGCTATCATTCGTTTGATCCGCGCTTAGTCTAGACTTTCCTTTCTTCGTCCGGATCAAACACAAATCGTAAATTGGCGTGGGACATCACCCAACACCAGTTTCTAGCAACGCTAATCATTGACGAAATTTGAGTCACGAACTTCTCCCAAAGTGACAATTCGCTACAAAATGAGTCGTTGACAGTCACAATCAAATTCTTTCCGACTCATAATTAATTTCTGTGAAAACAACACTCAGGAAATCTCGTACGAATAGAACACCGGAAATCACACAATGCTCTGACAAAATGCCAACTAATCAACACTTAGAAGCTAAAGCTTTGGTCAATATCTTAGAAATCACAAAATTTAAGGGGATAAATTTTGAATCTTATTAGAGAACAAGGAGCACATTTTAAATTAATCAAAATCAGTTAGAGACTTTGACGGTCGTACCTATAATCAATGATTGAAAATTTGTTAAAAGTGTGCTCATCTGTTTCATTACACATTCCTTTCACAAGACGGCCTCACTAGAATTTGGATACTACGATAAGTTTTTTCTTTAACACAACAGAACACAACGTAGAAATTTGGGTCCATAATCTTTTATAAAATTCTTCATCTCCCAGATGAAGTTAAGTTAAGAAAGTGTCAGTGCCATAAGGTCACTGCTAAGTTACACCGAATATTAATTAGCGATATTTCGCGTGTGTTACAACAGGGTTAGTAAATTTTGGTGGTGGCGCCAATAGTAAGTATTAAACGCCAACCTAAAACGAACGCCGTCTCCAAAAGACAAAAGGATTGCGTAGTCGATCAGGATCAAAACATCAAACCATTACATTTGGTGCCGCGACCAGGATAGTCGAGAACATCGCACCATTATAATATATTTGGTTAAAGACTTTGAAGACACCACAGAAAACAAAAAATGTGCTAGAAAGAATGATGATTCAAAGGAAAAATAGGTGGAAAATAGAATTTATTAATCAAAGAGTTCAAGAAAACAACATTTAAAAAAAAAACAACAGGAAAATGAGGTGAGAAAATGAATAGCAAAAAACAAAACAACAATTTGCAGTGGGTTGCACTGATTAAGTATTTAACAAAAGAGTAGGTATTATAGAATCGAAAAATGGTTCCAAATGTGAAAAAATACAGTGTTTTGTGTTAGTTGGTTCAGTTTGTAAAATTTTTTAATAAAACTTGCCTATTATTTTTTCCTCTCTTCTGTAATAATAACTGACTTTTGCCCACATAGAAGAGACACTGTTTTGCATACAATTCATGGTTTTGAGACACTTGTACCGACATTCCTCTTCGAAATATTCGATAAAACGAGATTATCCAGGTGTCTTTCCACCATGTAATAGCCTAACTGTTAGCAATTGATTCCATCAATTATTTAGCTAGATAATTTTTTGCCCTTAGCAGTTATCAAGAAAAAGACAAGTTTTGATAAGATCGATCAAAAACCAATAAACCAAATATCTAATCAAATTATATCTATCAGACCACCCAAGACGACCTCGTAGAGCAAAAAAAAGTCGACGTGCATTATTCCAAAAGTGGAAATAAAAATTTTTCATTCAACAATTTACATGGAAGTGTATTGAAAGAGAATTACAGGTGAGTACTATTATATTTGAAAATACAAAGTATTTAAGTGAAGGAAAGTATAAGCGTAGGTATTAAAAAATCTAAACAACTTCCAAAAGATGAAAAATATAAACGTAGTTTGAGTATATACAGAGTGTTTCCCAAATGTGTACGTATGCTTATAAGAGGACGGGAAATAAGTGTGTCTATCTAGCTCATAAAGCTTATTTCGATAAGTTATGATGAATTATAAAAAACTTGTATATATTTTTGCCAAAGTTTATGCTGCTGAATCAACATTACAACTTCCGTCAATACACTTAGATATTGTTCACTGAGAAATTATGCAAACTAAGTGTCACTAAGTCAGTAGGTAGTGTCTTAATGAGTCTGCTACTCTACCAACTGACTGGAAGACAGCTCCAGTGAGGCTAATTAATAAAAGAGGACATAAGTTTGAGCCATCTTACTATCAGTCTAACTTCCCTCGTAGTCAAAATCTCAGAGACTCGTCTGACTAAAAATGTTGATGTAGAAAAAAAAACTCATTTATATTCTTACCACATCTTCGAGCAATTGTCCTGTTGCTACATTCTGCATAAAATTTATTACGGTCGTAAACAAAACACTTAACGCCGTCAGGTATTTGTCATCGAAAGATACTGAAACCTTTCAGAAGATTAGAAAACATGTAAAATGCTGACTCACGTAGAAGCAAAAGACCCAGATACTTATTCCCAGAATGATAGCGACAATGTTTATCAAGGCTATGTAAGAGCTGAGTTTATGTAGTCCTTCGTTGACAGCTCTAATGTCAATAAATAAAGGCGTCAAAAATTAAAAAAAATAACTTACGCGCGATAACGAACATACTTCCGAATACAAACTTGCAGTTTCTTTCCAATATTTTTTTGGTATTCGTTACAGTAGATCAGCTCTAATTTCAAATGTTTACATCGTTTATCAGTTCTTCTCAAATAATCAATCAACAGATAAATGCCAAACCGCAAACGATTTACTCCATAAACAAATACGTTAAATGTAACAATTCCAAACGGCACCATTAGACCTGCCCCAAATCGAATCAACCACGATAGTGAAGATTTCCAAATAGGAAAGTAATTTTCGATAATATTTAAAGCAAAATAAAAGTCACTGTCACCGTTGAAAGGTTTGAGAAAAGCCACGATACAAACGATAGTGGAGACCATGTTCAAAACAAAAATATTCTGTAAGTAGAAAGTTTCTTTTTGAATGCGTTTCTGTGTCGGAATGTGAGCTCTATTTATATCCCAGAAAGGGCATAGGGAGATAAGGATGCTAAAATTGCCCCCCGAGCGTATCTTAACGATACTTTCAGGATATGTTCGTACTATAGAAGTACTTTGATTCTGAAGTTTTTAGATCTCAAAGTTAACTAGATTTTGAATAATAATAAAAAAAGACAAAAACAGAAAATATTTTTTTTCTCTTCATAGACTAAACCGATTTAAATAAAAATTTTATGGTAATTTAATATCTATAGAGATACTCTTTTGATAAAAATTTCAACTATATAGCTCTACATTTTCATAGAGAAAAAAATTTTTTTTTTAAGAAAAATTGATTTTTTATTATAAAACTTAAAAGTACAATTTTAAAAATATTTTTGTTCAATTCACTAGCAAAAAGTACATAAAATATATTTTTTTCAAATTTTTTGTAATGGTACGCCATATTGAAAAAAATTAAAACCTGTCATGTTTCCGAAAAAATGTTTTTTTCGATTTATACTCTCTTTCTCTCTATATATATATATATAGATATACATCTAAAACATCTAAAATATGAAATTCTGAGAACGCATTAACTGTTTATTGCTCTCTTAACCTCCCAGCCACCCCCGAGCAGTAATAACAAAAAGAGCATGATTTAAGTGTAATTACGTCTGAACATTCCCAACGTGAATATGAATATTAATTTTTGAAAAATAATGTAATCTAGATTAAAATTTATTTAACATCATCATCGCTTTCTTAATTAATTGTTACGTTAATACTATCATCATTAAATAAAATAGTTTAAAAAATTTTATTTCTTTTGAGAAAAATTGTTGAATTGTGCAATTTTAATTTTTTAAATTTTTTAACAAAAAATACATAAAATATATTTATTCCAATTTTTTTTCTAATGGTACGCCATATAGAAAAAAATTGTCTTTTTGCAAAAAAAAAAATTATTGCTTTGATAACAATACACATACACACATATATATGTATATATATATATATATATATATATATATATATATATATGTTTGTGTATATGTCTTTCAATTATTTTTGACAAAAATAAATCAAATAAATATCTCAAATAAAATTATTTGAGAGAGAAATTGTTATAACATAATTCTGACGTCTTAACTAGATGACTATTATCTTATTGAAAAACGCACAGCTATTACTAGAATAACACCACGAGGGGGTGACTTCCGATTCAGATTTTTTTGATTTAATTATAGAGAGAATGAAGTCCATTAAAACATGTAAAAACACGTTGGCTGATGAAGTGAAGAGAAATGGTCGGCTTTGTAAAAAACTTTCTTTTCAAACAATTTTAGTTAATGAATTAACAGATTTTCCAGAAATGACAAAAAAATTGAAAATTCTCTTCACTGGTTCAAATCAATATAAACAATCGATGTCATACCTAGCTGAAATGATGGATGAATCGAACAACATAAAAATTGAATATGTAAGACGAAAGTAATATAGTCAAAGTTAAAGTCTAAACTTGTCATATTAACAAAATAGAATATAGATTTTTTATTTTTAGTTTTGATTACAAACCAAATAGTAAAGGGTATATCGGAATAAATAGATATTGCTGTGAATGTGCAAATGGCAACAGAACGTCAATGAATGAAGACAGCGATTATGTTTAAATTATCTTTCATCAAATTTAAGGTTCCTTATTATTTGCTTAACACAGTGTTTAAATCTAAATTATATTATTTTAGAAAAACTAATATTAATATTCACGTTAGGAATGTTCAAGCGTAACTACACTTAAGTCATGCTCTTTTTGTTATTTGTGCTGGGTGGTGAGAGATGAAGTGAGCAATAAACAGTTAATGCGTTCTCAGAATTTCATTTTTTAGATGTATATATATATATATATATATATATATATATAGAGAGAGAGAGAGAGAGAAAAAGAGAGTATAAATCGAAAAAAACATTTTTTCGGAAAAATGAGTTTTTAATTTTTTTCAATATCAGTACAAAAAATTTGAAAAAAATATATTTTATGTACTTTTTGCTATGGAATTCAAAATAAATATTTTCAAAATTGTACTTTTAAGTTTTATAATAAAAAAATCAATTTTTCTTGAAAAAAAAATTTTTTTCTCTATGAAAATGTAGAGCTATATAGTTGAAATTTTTATCAAAAGAGTATCTCTATAGATATTAAATTACCATAAATTTTATATTTAAATCGGTTTAGTCTATGAAGAGAAAAAAAATATTTTCAAAATCTAGTTAACTTTGAGATCTAAAAACTCCAGAATCAAAGTACTTCTATAGTACGAACATATCCTGAAAGTATCGTTAAGATACGTTCTGGGGGCAATTTTAGCACTCTTATTGCCAGCTTCTATATAAAGTGACGTTAAATTTGGACTTATATATAGTATTGCTGAAAACTTGAGAAAACATGCTATGAGTATTTTTGGTTAGTACTTACAAAAATCGAGATTCCATAAATTGGGAATAATTTCAAAAAGAACGTTTTGTCTAATTTCTGAAGAAAAAAAAAAGTCTGCAAACTTACAATAAATCTCAGACATATCAAATAATCTTCGCAAGAATTCTTGTAACAAAATTTTGAATTACAATCTAGAACAAGAGCCTAAGTAACCATAAACTGTAGCCTAAAAAACATGTTAAAATTGGGTACAAGAAATGGAAATTTTTAAATAAAAGTATTTTATTTTGAACATCTCGTAATATGTCATACTCAACTCGGGTATTATATTTGTATTAATTTTAGTATTTTAAATGATGTATATAAAAGGAGACAGAGGATCATTAAAAATACAATAATGAGCATATAATGAAAGCTAGCAGTGACGTAATTAATTTATTAATGAATAATACATTTTTAATTTTCTACACGTCACGTCGACAGAATATTTGTTGATAATCAATATAAATAATTACAGTACGGACTGGGAAAATGGGAAAATAAGAAGAACTAAAAATAATAAAATAAAAAAAAAAATTATTGCAATGAAAACTTACCTTTTATTCTTTGCTCGTTTCCATAATAATCACTAAAACGAGCTTACCCAAAACCCAAATTTCGGTGTGTAAGTTAATTTGTTCATTTTCTTAAATTCTATAACAAAAACTTGCCTTTTATTTTGTCTTTTTTTTGTAGCCATGACGGATTTTTGCACACATAGAAGACACTATTTTCTTTGTTCTTAGTCTTGAGAAATAACTACAACATTTCTCTTGGAATACAAGATAATTTCAAAAGCCAATTACTACAACAAGCTTATAAAAATTTTGTCCTACTACGAAATAGCTTAACTAGTTACAATTGATTTTATTAATAATTTAGGTTGCCAATTTTCTCGATGGGTACATTAACCAAAGAAAAGTTGTATAATAAGTAACGAGGTTGTTCAAAAATCAACAAACTAAACATCTAACTCAATTGTACCTAATGCTCCACCACATATGAAAGTCTTCTGCTTTTCATAAAGCAAGAAAAAAAACAAAAATCAAGAATACAAAATGATAATTAAAAACTCGTAAAAATCCGAAAAACTATTAATCCAAAGAATCCTAAGAAACTGTAATATAAATAAGCTTACGAGTTTCTAGAACTTAAATAATAATCTAAGAAATCTAGAAATTCAAAGAATCAGAAAGGTGCAAAAAGTCCAAAGAAAATTTAAAAAGTCAACTAAGTTCAAAATAAAACTTTTCATTTTTATTTTAGATGGACGTTGTACAAGTGTACATAAAGTGTACAGACAAAAATAAGAAAAAGAATAACAATTTAATCAAATCTCCAACAAGGAGAATGAACTATAAGTTCTTCCTCATTAAGTAAGTTTTACAGTTTTAGAAAACTGTGTTGTTTCTGAATATGGACTCAGTCTTTTGACAGTTGCAATAATTTTATTCATTATTGAAGAAACGCATACTTTAAGAAAACTTAACTAGAGACACTAAAAATTAAAAATTGCTAAAAATAAAGATAAAACTACTATAAAATAATAAGACAGACTAAAATTTAAAGAGCAAGAATAAAGAAGGCGTTGACATCAGTAAGATGCTGAATCTCTTCCTGCGGCATCTGCTCCCTCAGATAACGCTATCAGCAGCTCTTCGATGGTTTGGATGAGAAAAGCATTTCATACCATAAACCACTGTCTTGTGTGCGCTAAACTTCTATTCTTTTAAAGTGACAAGTGGAGTTCCACAGGGCTTTGTTTTAGGGCCATTATTAAATTTAATTTATACTGCCGACATATTCTTCGCTGTAAAGTTTATTAATATGAGCTATGGCCATGATACACAAATAACTTTTTTTTGGTTGGTAACACACATTGCACGAAATGTCAAATGTCAACACAAATTGAAGATTACACTTTCAAGCTAGATACAGAAAACTTTTATCTGCAGCAAATTAATCATAGCATGTTTTGCAATCATTTTACCATGAATGTTCAACGATTTGTTGCGGACATTATAAAGCCTCATCTTTTTCCGTAACTTCACATCCTCAAAAATCCTGTTTTCCAACAAGATAATGCCCGGCCACATATTGACAGCGTTACTCTAGTTTGTTTTGAAAAAGCTGAAGTCGGTCTTCCTTTGGCCTTCAAGATCTCCTGACCTATCCTTTATCGAACATGTTTAAGAAATTATCAATAGACGACTTCGACACCAAATACAAGTGGTATGGGATAAAATATTTCAGAAGAAAATTGATAATTGTTGCAACAATTGAAATATAGGTGAACTGAAAGTGTTGATCTACAATTAATTGTTCCTTAACCGATACATCACAGAAACGACTGAGTACACAGACTTCAATATCTAAAGTGTTACAGTTATTACAAATTCCACTTTAACATCACTTACCCAAAGACCGAAATCATAGTTGATACAAATAGCTTCAGAAAATTTCATTTGCATTTTTTTCCGTGCATTGATCAAAAGTATTAAATAGAGTTTTTTATTTTTTTGACTCCAGTTGTACCAGTTTGCCTCTTGTAAAACTTTCAAAAACTCATCTGACTAAAAATGCTGATACAGAAAAAAAAAACATTTATATTCTTACCACATCTTCGAGCAATTGTCCTGTTGCTACATTCTGCATAAAATTTAGTACTGTCGTAAACAAAACACTTAAAGCCATCAAGTATTCGTTATCGAAGGATACTGAAACCTTTTGGAAGATTAGAAAATATGTAATATGCTGACTCACGTAGAAGCAAAAGACCCAGATACTTATTCCCAGAATGATAGCGACAATGTTCAGCAAACCTATGTAAGAACTCAGTTTATATAGTCCTTCGTTGACAGCTCTAATGTCAACAATTAGAAGACATCAAAAATGAAACATTTTAAACTTACGCACGATAAAGAACATGCTTCCGAATACAAACTTGCAGTTTCTTTCCAATATTTTTTTGATATTCGTTATAGTAGATCAGCTCTAATTTCAAATGTTTATGCCTTTCATCAATTCTTTTCAAATAATCAATCAACAGATAGATGTCAAAGCGCAAACGGCTTACTCCATAAACATATACGTTGCATGCAACAATTGCAAACAGCATCATTAGACCTGCCCCAAAGCGAATCAACCACGATAGTGAAGATTTCCAAATAGGGAAGTAATTTTCGATAACATTTAAAGCAAAATAAAAGTCACTGTCACCGTTGAAGGGTTTGAGAGAAGCCACGATACAAACGATAGTGGAAACCATGTTCAAAACAAAAATAGTCTGTAAGTAGAAAGTTTCTTTTTGGATCCGTTTTTGTGTCGGAATGCTAGCTCTATTTATAGCCCAGAAATTTAAATTTTTGCCGGCTTCTATATAAAATGACGTTAAATCTGGACTTATATATAGTATTGCTAAAAACTTTAGAAAACATGCTATGAGTATTTTTGTTTAATACTTACAAAAATTGAGATTCCATAAATTGGGAAGAATTTCAAAAAGAACGTTTTGTCTAATTTCTGAAGAAAAAAAATGGTCTGCAAACTTACAAGAAAACTCAAAGATATCAAAATAATCTTTGAAAGAATTCTTGCAACAAAATTTTGAAATACAATCCAGAACAAGAATCTAAGCACCCATAAACTGTCACCTAAAAAATATGTTAAAACTGGCTATAAGAAATGTGAATAGAAACCTTTTTTAAATAAAAGCATTTTATTTTGAATATTTCGTAATACGTTGTGCATGTTGTAGACTAAGGAAAGGAATTATGTTTATATTAACTCTAATGTTATAAATGATGTATCTAGAAGAAAGAAGAGGATCATAAATTATACAATAACGAGCATATTGTGAAAGCAAGCAGTGAGGTAATTAATTTATTAATGAAGAATACATTTTTTATTGTATACACGCCATGACGACAGATTATTTGTTGATAACCTTGGAGCCAATATAGATTATCACAATATACCTACTTCATCTTGTTTATCTAACACTCTTCTTATATACCATATTAGAAAACACGTTTCATAAAGCAATTTTTAAGACACGAATTTAAGCTTTATAAATAATTTAATATTATTTTTTACACATTGCACCAATTTTTACAATTCTAAACATAATTTTGAATTATGTTGTGTGGTTGTGGTGTGTTAAATATCAGGTCAGGTCAAGTCAAGTCAGGTCATGATATTTAAAATTTCAACTTGGCACAGAGTCCGCCTTAAAAATTTATTTAATTTTGAAATTGTATATGTGTTTTTTCTTCCATATAAAAATAATATAAAATTACAAACTGACTTAATAACATTTTTTTCTGTTGTGAATTAGGTGTGAGATATATGCAAAAAAACTTATTTTAAATATTAATAACAATAAACTAGAGACAAACTTAATTCATTTTGTTTTTTATAGTGAAGGGCATGAAAATAAAATTGAAACATGTATTAAAACATGTGTTGATAAATTAATAAATAACTCATCTTCTAATAAGACTAATGGTATTGATTGATAATTTTAAGTGTTTTTTTTTAATTTTTATGTTTCTCACAATCTTTTCTTTCTATATTAATTGCTTTAACTAGGTAACTCCAAGTTTGAAATTCATTCAAAGACATCTAGGTGCATTTCACCACAAACTGTGAAAAATTAAATATAAATTTAAAAAAATACTTATTTTCTATTGTAAAGTAAACAAGAGGTTTTTGTTTTTTTTTTTGTTTTGTATAGAAATTCAATATAAATTTGTGTCTATTGAATGACTCGTTTTTTAAATTAACTAGGAACTATTTTTCGGTTGGTAACACACATTGTACGAAATGTCAAATGTCAGTGCAAATTTAAGCTTACACTTTCAAACCAGATACAGAAAACTTTTATGTGCAGCAAATTGATCATAGCATGCTTTGCGATTTTATACCATGAATGCTCATGCCTCATCTTCTTCCGTACCTTCATACCCTACCAAATCCTGTGTTTCAAGAAGATAATGCCCGGTCACATATTGCCAGGGTTACTCTTGCTTGTTTTGAAAAAGCTAAAGTCACTCTTCATCTTTGGTCTTCAAGATCTCCTGATCTATCCTCTATCGAACATGTTTAAGAAATTATCAGCAGACGAATTCCATACCAAATACAGGTGGCATGGAATGAAATACGTTAGAAGGAAATTAATAATTGTTGCAACAATTAAACTATACGTGAACTGAAAGTGTTAATTTACAATTAATTGTTCCTTAATCGGTACATAACAGAAAGGACTGAGTAAACGGACTTTATTGCCTAAAGTGTTACAGTTATTGCAAATTTCACTTTAACATCACTTACCCAAAGACCGAAATCATAGTTGATACAAATGGCTTCAGAAAATTTCATTTGCATTTTTTGCCGTGCATTGATCAAAAGTATTAAATAGAGTTTTTTATTTTTTTGACTCCAGTTGTACCAGTTTGCCTCTTGTAAAGCTTTCAAAAACTCGTCTGACTAAAAATGTTACAGATACAGAAAAAAAATCATTTATATGCTTACCACATCTTCCAGCAATTGTCCTGTTGCTACATTCTGCATAAAATTTAGTGTTGTCGTAAACAAAACACTAAAGGCTAGCAGGTACTTTTTTTCAAAGGATACTGAAACCTTTTGGAAGATTAGAAAACATGTAAAATGTTGACTCACGTAGAAGCAAAAGACCCAGATACTTATCCCCAGAATGACACTGACAATGTTCAGCAAAGCTATGTAAGGGCTGAGTTTATATAGTCCTTCGTTGACAGCTCTAATGTCAATCAATAAAAGACATCAAATTTTTTTTTTATAACTTACGTGCGATAAAGAACATGCTTCCGAATACAAACTTGCAGTTTCTTTCCAATATGTTTTTGGTATTTGTTATAGTAGATTAGCTCAAATAATCAATCAACAGATAGATGTCAAACCGCAAACGATTTATTCCATAAACATATACGTTGCATGCAACAATTGCAAACAGCATCATTAGACCTGCACCAAAGCGAATCAACCACGATAGTGAAGATTTCCAAATAGGGAAGCAATTTTCGATAATATATAAAGCAAAATAAAAGTCACTGTCACCGTTGAAAGGTTTGACAGAAACCACCATACAATCAATAGTGGAAACCATGTTCAAAACAAAAATAGTCTGTAAGTAGAAAGTTTCTTTTTGAATCCGTTTTTGTGTCGGAATGCTGGCTCTATTTATATCCCAGAAATTTTAATTTTTGCCCGCTTCTATATAAAATGACGTTACATTTGGACTTATATATAGTATTGCTAAAAACTTTAGAAAACATGCTATGAGTATTTTTGTTTAATACTTACAAAAATCGAGATTCCATAAATTGGGAAGAATTTCAAAAAGAACGTTTTGTCTGATTTCTGAAGAAAAAAAAAAGTCTGCAAACTTACAAGAAAACTCAAAGATATCAAAATAATCTTTGAAAGAATTCTTGCAACAAAATTTTGAAATACAATCCAGAACAAGAATCTAAGCAACCATAAACTGTCACCTAAAAAATATGTTAAAACTGGCTATAAGAAATGTGAATAGAAACCTTTTTTAAATAAAAGTATTTTATTTTGAATATTTCGTAATCTGTCATGCATGTTGTAGACCAAGCAATAGAATTATGTTTATATTAATTCTTATGTTTATAGAAGAAAAAAAAATCATTAAAAATACATTAATGAGCATATTGTGAAAGCAAGCAGTGAAGTAATTAATTTACTAATGAAGAATACATTTTTCATTGTCTACACGTCATGCAGACAGATTAATTTTTGATAACCTTGGAATTAATATAAATAATCACAATATACCTACTCCATCTTATCTAACTAACACGTTGCTTATATAGTATACCAAGAAACGCGTTTCATAAGACAATTTTTAAAACACGAATCCAAGTTTTATCAAGGATTTTATATTATTTTTTTCAAAAATTAATAGCGTTTTTTATAGTAAAAGAGATGAAAATAAAACTGAAACATGTGTCGAGAAATTAACGAATAACTCAATTCTAAAAAGAATTATGGTATTAACTGATATTTTTAGTGTTTTTTTTTATCGCGAACGGTGAAAACAGTGACACAGACGGATAAAGAGAAGAGGAAGTTAGATCCAAGAGTTAGTGGGGGCACCTAATTTCCTTTTTTTGGGAGAGCAATGATCTTTGCATGATCAATCGGATGGTATCGCAATTTTATTCGAAATTTCAGTTGTATCTGATTTTTGTCAATTTTTTAACTTTGTAATTCTTAAACTACTATATAGTAGATGTGGTAAGCATTAACAATAGCTAGTGACTCTTGATTGAGTTAGATCAGGTCAGGTCCGGTCGGTGTATGTAGAAAAAAAATTGAAACAAATGTATTTTACCTATTTTTTGCTGAAATATTTTTCTGAGAAAGTAAAAAATATATAAAGCTATATACTAGAAACTTTTATCAAAAGGGTGTCTATATAGACATTAGATTGCCATAATTTTTTATTCAAATCAATATAGCTTAAGAAGAAAAAAAAATGTTTTGCGCTTTTGTCTTTTTTTCAGTGTAATTCAAAATCTGGTTGACCTTGAAATATAATAACTTCAGGATCGAAGTATTGTTAGGAACAATTTTAGCATTTTTATTTTCCTATGCCTTTTAAATCCACCAAGTTGCAAAGAGTACAAGAATTGTCACATTTTAAATCTCTACATATTTTAAAAACAAAAAATATATAAAATATGAAAAGGCACTTAAAGTAATTTTTACTAATAAAAATAAACCTGCACATTCCGAAAGTAGTAAAAGTTTAGATTTTCTTTTACCTAACGACAATTCGTCATGCGATAATTTCATCAATGCCATAATCCCACATTATAAACGTAGTCAAGGTAGATCGGACGACAACCGGTATTTTACAACGTGGTCTGGCCGTTGCCTGTGTCAAGGTAGAAGAAACAAAACATTAATTCAAATAACTATTTATTTATTTATTAACTATTTTTATTTTCTCCTAAATAAAAATACAAATGGCAATCCATGATGGTTGCTTTGACGTAATTTCAAAGAATTAAATTTACTCGTGAAAAATTAATTGTTTTCCTGAAGCATCGTCATCAATGGATAAAATTAATGAAAATACTGAAGCGGAGCTGAGTTTAATTCCAAGAAAACCCGAAACTGTATACACCAACGAATTTGAAAAATTGTTCGCTTGGTGGAAACAGAAAGATGTGTAAACTGTGACAGAACAAGTTCTACTTGCACAGTTTTTGCATCGAAAAAAATTGCAAGCTACTTGGAATTACCCAATACTGACTCCTTCCGGACGACGTCTGCCACAATTGTAGCGGATAGTGATGCTGACAATAAAACACTGAAAACACACGGCGGCTAGAAACATAATGTTGTTGTGGCGGAATATGTGACAGATTCCACAGAAAACAAACAGGAAATTTCCCAAACATTTGAATCATCAGCTGGAACTACTCTCATCAAAATCACAACTTCTAAATTTACAATTACAATTACGCTTTCAGTCGCTTTTTCTCTTTACTCTGACTTTCTAAATCGCCACAAAACAGAAACAATGGAATAAATAGACTTCGTAATCTAAAATCATTATTACTATTTAATTATTTTATTTCACTAACTTACCGATAGACCTAAAGCATAATTGATAGACATAGACTCCGAAAATCTCATCTTCAAGCTTTTCTGTACGTTTATTAAATATATAAGATATATTTTTTTATTTGCGTTGTTCCAATTGTACCAACGCGTACTTTGTAATGCTACCAGCAGTTCATTTGACTATAAAATATGCTGCGAAAAAAAAAACACGTTTAAATATACTTACCACATCTTCGACTTTTTGTCCCGCCGCTATAAGATGTGTAAACGTCAAACCTGCTGTGAACATAAATGACAAAATGCGAAAATATCCTTGTTTAAACGCGTCTTGAAACTATTGGAAGTATTAAAAAAATATGTAAAGAAACAAACTCACATAGATGCAGTGAAGTAAAACACTTATTCCTAGAATGACAGTAGCAATGTTAAACAGAGCAATGTAAACGCTGTGTTTATATTCCCCTTCTTTTGTAGTTCTAAGATTACTAAGTAAGAGAGAAACATTTTAAAGTCAAAAACTTACAAACGGAAAAGAACATGGCGTCGAACACAAAGTTCTAGTTTTTTCCGAATAACTGACTGGTACTCTTCGAAGTAGACCAACTCTAATTTAAGATGCTTATATTTCTCATCAATTCTTCTTAAAAAATCAATCAGAAGATACATATCGAAACGTAAATGACTTGCGCCATAAATATTTGCGTAGAAAATAACCGGCGTCATCAAAGCTAACGGAATAGTGTTAAGGCGCAATGACCATGATAAAAAAGTTTTCCATTCCGGAAAATAATCTTCAATAATTACTAAAGGAAAACAAAAATCATGGTCTATTTCAAGAGGCTTAACAAAAGTAAGAGCGGCAAAAATATTACAAATAAACTTAAACGTAACAAAACCGTTTAAATAAAAAGCTTCCCTTTGGATCTTTTTTTGTGTTGTCAAACTGGCTCTTTTTATATCCCAAAAATTTAGTTTCCTGACGTTTTCTAAATAAAATGATGTCATTTCCGGAATGGCATAAAGCGCTACCATGATCTGCAAAATTTCATTTCATTTTAAATAACTTTTTTATGTACTTACAAAAATGAAACCTCCATACATAGAAAAATATTTAAAAAAATATTTTTTTTCAAATTTTTGTAAAAATAAGAAGGTCTGCAGAGCTACTATAAATGCCAGACATGTTAAATAGGCTTTGACAAAAATTTTTACAGCAAGTGTTTGATAAAAATCCAAGTACAAGAGCCGAAACGACCAGAGAACGTCACCTGTAAAATATGTTTGGACATGTGTTAACAGCAAGTCAATTTGACCCTTTATTGCTGAAGATATATATTTTCTAAACCTAGTTATTTTTTGCAACATGTCTGTAGAGCGAAAATAGAATTAGGTCTTGTGTGTTTTCATGTAGGAACATTAACTGTAAGTATCATGGTTGGAGTAATAATTATAAAATATGTAGTAATGACAGCATCGCTATTTCTTCAAATGATTGATTTTGATGAAAATAATGTATGTAGGTAATTATCGGTTTGGTAATTAGTTAAGTACACAATTATGTAATTGATTTAGTGTTTAAATTTATATTTAGCAGAACAAAATCTAATTAACTGTTATAATAGCAATTGATCGCCGTTTGTTCAGATGATTGATTTTTATTAAAAAAAAGATAACGTCTTGATTAACAATTATGTAGTTATTAATATTCAACACATTTTAATATTTATCGTAAATTTTATTCTTAAATCATTTGTTCATCAATTTTAAAATTTTCTACATTGTCGAATTAAAAATTACTTACGTGTTATCATCTTCTAACTATAATAATAATTATTACTGCTAATAATTTTATTCAGTATTATTTGAAAATTTAAAGTTAAAATCCTCTAGCATTTTTTTCGGATAAAATTGCTTAGAGTGGCGTTTGTGGTCGAATATGGTACTACAATTGTTCAGCTTCTGTCAAAAAGAGGGCGCGCAAGCATAGAGTGCCAAATTTTGAATTTGCGCTTCTCTTGACGAAATTTAGTTCAAATTCAATTCAATATTTTATTAGCCAAATAATATTTGGTACGAAAACCTTACCGGGCTTTTTAGAGACTTTACAGAAAATTAATGTGGTACTTGAAGCGAATAAAGTACCAAACATTCTTTTCTTTCTGTTACACTTAAGAATTAGCTCCACGGTTTGATTATTGAATTAAAATATGAATAAATTGTTTAATTTTTACGAACTTTTTGTTAAAATTGGTTTTCAAATCATACATCTTATCGGAAAAATAAATTATGTAGTGATAAAAGAAATATTTGATGTATTTTTAGATTTATAATAAAACAGCTGGCATGTTTTAGAGACACCGTTCCTATCGCAATACCAGTTTAAGTAAATAAACTCTCACTAAGTATTTATAGCTTTTTTTAAGCTACTTTGTTGTGATAATCCGCAAATTTTTATAATTTTTTAGTTAGACTGTACATAAAAATAAAATATCTTTAAATTTCGAAGCATTTTAATTTTACCAACAAAATCATAAATTACAGCAAGAAAAGCTTTTTAATTTTTTTTTTTAACATAATAGTGTATATTTTAGGGTGTAGCTTGGAGGAGATTTAAATAAGAGGTTAAACATATAAATTAGATCATTGTTTTGTTACGATTTTTATTCTAATTTGTTAATCGTTTACGTCCTTCCATTTTATGAATTTTATAAAGGAGCTTTTGTTTACAGTAGTTTTTTAGAACATGTTTACAGGTTGTTATAGATAATTATAGGTACATTTAGAATCAATTAAGCGCCCACATAAACGATATTTATATAGAGTTAAATTATCTACAGAATGTAACCTGAAAAGACGAAAAAATTAAATATTTGTAAAACCCAGTTTATTTTTGTTTATTTCTGTTTTGACCTCTACGCTTAAAAAGCAAGAACCATGAAAACAGTTAATTAAGTATTAAGAACGGTAGGTGCGTTTTTCCGATTAAGGGCAAATTTTGCCCGAAATCGGACGCAACTAACGCTCGTGATGCTTATGACGTTTTTTGCACGAGGACATTAATTTGCACTGTTTTAAATAATAAAATTAGTGAAATTTAAGTAATTGCACTGCAGTTTTTAAAAGTCGTCTTTGATACATTCGTTGTTATGTATACCGGGTGATTCAGTTTGATGTTCGCGCTCCTATATCTCCTTTATTTAAAAAAATATCTATAACAAACTATATACTTATTTAAATCGCCTGTTAAACTACATCAGATGACGTTTCCATTTCAACTTTGCGATGACATGTGTCAAAATTACGACAGTCAATTTTTGCTTTTCAAATGGTAGCCTATACTTTTTTTGCTTATTCTTGTAGAGGTTTATTTTCTACGTTAGACTACCTAAAAATGTGTTCTCTTGAATAAGAAAAATCGAAGAAAAAAAATAATAAAATTTTGTTAAGTATTTTGTTAAGATAGTCATGGAAACAATTAAATTTTGGCATTGTACGTCAAGTAAAAAGTGTGCAATTTTTTTGTAGCGTTGCTTTTAATTGTTAAATTACAATTAGATACCTATAAAATGGCAGTTTACTCTAACCAAGAAAAATTAAAGATGATTTTAATTTATGGAGAATGCCGAAGAAATAGTAAAGCTTCCAAGCGCTTGTATCATGCTCGCTTTCCAAATAGGCCGGTTCCATCAGATAAAATGTTTGCAAAATTGGCGAAACATTTGAGCGAAGGTGGATGTTTTGAGAAGAACAATGCTGTTTTCAAACCTAGAACCGCAAGAGATGAAGAACACACAGTGGGAGTTTTAGCGCGTGTTAGTATGGATCCGCATATTTCCATTCGTCAACTAGAGATGGAAACAAATATTTCATTTTGTTCTATTCAAAGAATTCTTAAAGATAATAAACTGCACTCATATAAAATACATTAACATTAGAGCTTAGTTCCGGGAGATTATGAACGACGTCTAGATTTTGTGGTATGGTTGGTAGAGGCTCAAGAGATGGCTACTTTACATTTTGTCTTGTGGTCAGATGAATCTCGATTCCACAATAATGGAATTGTTAATCGGCATAACTGTCATTATTGGTCACAAGATAATCCCCATTGGTTGAAAGAAACCAATTTTCAAAATATTTAGGAAATTAATGTATGGTGCGGAATTATTGACGGACACATTATAGGGCCACAGTTTTACGAAGGCACACTTAAGGGATAATTGTATCTAGAGTTTTTAAGGAACGAATTGTTTGAGTACATAGAAGGTGTTCCATTACACATTAGGGAAAACCTAATATTGCAACAAGACGGTGCACCGCCGCACAATGCCAGAATTGTAACAAATTATTTAGATGCAACTTACTCAGGTAGGTGGATTGGAAATCGTAGCGAAGGAGTTAGGTTAGATACAATCTTCACGACTTTCATACTAAAACCCCATTGTTTTCATGGCTATCTAGTCATTGTCACAGAATTAAATACTTAACAAAATTATATCATTTTTTTTCTTCGATTTTTCTTATTCAAGAGAACATGTTTTTAGGTAGTCGAATGTAGAAAATAAACCTCTACAAGAATAAACAAAAAAAAGTATAGGCTACCATTTGAAAAAAAAATGGACTGTCGTAATTTTGACACATGTCATCGCAAAGTTGAAATGGAAACGTCATCTGATGTAGTTTAACAGGCGATTTAAATAAGTATATAGTTTGTTATAGATTTTTTTTAAATAAAGGAGATATAGGGGCGCGAACACCAAACTGAATCACCCGGTATACAATTTTGTTTTCAAACAAGCTCCGCCATGTTAATTTTTTGCTGTTTTTGTCGTCGTTTGCTTCAAGAAAAGTAATTATATTATCCCCTGGATTAATAATGAGTGAAAGTGAAAGTGAAAACAACGAAAACATTGAATTAGAAGCTGCATGGAAGATTGGTTGCAGTGCGGTGATTCCAGAAAAGTCCAAAGATCGTTATCAAAATACTTACGATAGCTTCAAGCAGTGGTGCGACAAAGAGAAGTTAAATGATTTTAATGAAAAAGTGCTGCTGGCTTATTTTGTTTATAGCAACGAAAAACTAAAATTTTCAGGCGTTTATGGTCAGAATATTCGATGCTGAAATGTACGATTTCCTCAATAATTCTATATATTTCGAAGTATGCGACATTAATTGCCTTTCTTAAGAGAAAGACATCTGGGTGGAAACCAAAGAAATCAAAAATTTTTACTAAAGGTCTTTTAAAATTTTTGACTGAAGCACCAGAGAACGAATATTTGATTCAAGAGGTTAGTTGTCATTTCATTATTAAATAAATTGCTTTATTAGGTCGCCATGATTTTTGGTATTGCGGGTGCTTGCAGACGAGAAGAGCTTTACAACAAAAGAGTTACGGATATCGAAGATCAAGGATTGTTAATTATAATATCTTTCACTAAGACAAACACTACAAGATGTTTTACTGTTACCACCAGTGAAGATGAAATAATCGACCATCTTGAGATTTATCGTAAATATGCTCGTCTTCGACCAAAGAATGCTGCTCGTGACAGATTCTTCATGAAATTCTCCAACGGAAAGTGCCACAATCAAATTGTTGCAAGAAATACCATTGGTAGTTGGCCATCAAAAGTTGTAAAATATTTAAATCTGAAAGATTTATCGTTTTACACTGGTCATGCATTTCGACGAAGCTCGGCAACGCTACTAGCTAATAAAGGCACAGAGGATTTAGGACTTAAACGTCACGGTGGATGGCAATCGACAAAGGTTGCAGAATCATATGTTGAAGATTTTCTACAAAACGAAACAGAATTTGCTGAAAAAATTTTGCACGACGTAAGCTATAAGAACATTGAGAAGCTCCCCAAAGCACATCAAATTCTACTGATACCTCAACAAATATTTCTTCACTCACTACGGAACCTTCTACTTCTAGCGCTTATTGTTTAAGTAATAGTAATTATAATACAAGTAACGTTCCTATTATTTATTATAATTGTACTTTTATTATTAACGCAAATAAAGAATATTTTTTTGATTAACTTAGCCTTGCATTTACCGCCCTTGACAAACAAAAATTTTTACCGATCGGTCGTCAGTAAATATATTCTACTGCCTTTCTAGCAACTCTCGTAAATATGCAAAATTGTCCGATTGTGTAAAAAAATATATTATAATAAAGCAACATCAAATAGAAAAAAAAATTCAAATTCAATTCAATTCAAATTCAACACCTAGAAATATTCATATTCAGATTTAATATTATAATAAAAACTACAGCTCAGTATCTTCAACAGTTTTTGTGCAGAAAATTTTTTACATCTCATATTCTATGAGATTTGAAAATTTCACAAATTTTGGCATTTTTTCTACCTGAATTTTTCCAAAACATCAATTTTACTTTAAAACTCTTCAGTCTATTTTTCTTTGCGACTTTTTGAATAAATGAAGTAGCCACATCTCTGACTGATATATTAGGATTTGTTTAAACGCAACTAGGACTTTCTTTCCACAATTTGGCATTAAGGAACTGTCTTTTTGTCTAGTTTGGTATGTACTTGTTTAAATAAAGTTGTATTGTTTAGATAGTTTTCTAATATAACGAAGCTCCAGCTCTATCTGGCTCCGCAGATCAGCCATGTTGTAGTTGCTCTGATCGGTGGTTACGGCTACGGGATGTCATCAGATTTTAGGTTGAGCGCGAATTTTAAATTAGCGGGATTTTTATTCAAATAACTTTATCGTGTTAGGTAGTTTCAAGCAGCAAATACGTTAAAGACAATCTTCTGGGTATACAAAATTATGTTGCACAAATTTTAAACAACTAACTATCTCTAGATTCTCAAAACATTTGAATTTGTCCGTTATTAACCTAGGTTAATAATAGAAAAAAATATTAACCACTACTATAAAAATTCAACTTCTCAGTTGGCTAGGACACGCAATAATAGTCAACTTCATAGCTAGTAGTGGAAAAAAAATATTTTGATGATAATTATCTATAATTTTTGATATTGACAAGCAGCCGTTTAACGTTATTTATAGATGCCGCATATAAAAAGCCACTTTATGGACTCTAGATGATATTGTAAAACATAAAGTCTTAAATTGACTAGTAGTAAATAAACTAATCATTATTGGCTCTATTTTTGTACTGAAAAGTGTTATTTACGTAGGGCAATAATAATTTTGTTGTTCGACGTATTATTGCCCTACGTTTATAACGTGTAAAAAACCCGCCACACTTCTATAAACGTTCAGATTTTAAAACCTAATTCGATCGGTTGAACCGAAGTGTTTCTAAATTTGACGTTTCATATCTTGAATAGCAGAAGTCGCCAAAATGAGCTAACCGTTCACTATCCTACCTACAGAAACAAAAAAACATAACCTTACGTAAGACAAACTTACACTACTCTATTTAAAAAAAAAAAAAAACACTAAGAACTCGACAAGTTGAAATGAATTGTAGTATACGTTGCTAGTCAATAAGAGAAAATTGTTTTTTGAATGTACTGGGGGATTTTGTGTTGGCTAGGTTAAAAATGTCAATTAAAAAACAAAAGATGTACGCGATGTATCTAAATGCCCGCTATTTTTCTATTAATGCCCAAGATGGTAATGAAAATGTATGTCTGTCAAATAATTTTGTATTATTTATAACGAATTTAAATATAAACAAAATAATTGAAAGAAACATATAGTAGTGAAAAAAATAGTATATCCACCACGTTCGAGATGATAATCATAGTCATCCTAACCTTGATGTATAATGTACTATTATTAATACGTTAGTTATTAATTATAGTAATTATTAGGAGAATGAAACGAACAAAGAGAATGGTGAATATAAAATTTGATATTTGAAAGTGAACGTGAAAAATTGATCAACAACAATTTTAGTTTTATATAAGAATAACTTGCTTATAATTTTTTTTTCTTCTTGAAAATACTGGCTAGCTTTTGCACACATAAAACTACTTTGTATTCAGCTCTTTGAAAAACTCAATAAGACGAAAGTATTCAGGTTTCCTTCTACTAGTTAATAAATAGTAAACGAATCAATCAATCATTTATTTAGACATTTTTTTCAATCCAGACATTTGTCTAGAAAAAGGGCTATTATACTCACTCTAAAATCGATCAAAATCCAACATATTAAATATTTACTCAAATTATCTAATAGACGACACAAACCAACTTCTTTTCATAGACCGACAAAAAGATTAAAAGTCGACGTGCATTCTCACAAAGTTGAGTTGTTGTAGAAGGCTATTTCTAAAGTTTTGTTTAAGTGCTAAATTATCAAAATAAAAATCAAATCTTTTAAGCAATTGTGAGAATAAAAATGAAACAAGAAAAATTAAAAAAACAGAATGCGCCACTAACCAAAAACAAGTCGTTTTAGAAGACCTTCTGGACTGGTTCTGGTTTTATTTGACTGGATTTGTAATTACTTTGTACATAACAATTTATTGAAATATGGAAGCTATTTCAGTTTTTACCGTTACGCATAGTAAAAATGGATAAAAAATTCTAGCGCTTACTTCAAAAATAAATAGTCACATTAAAGCTACTTAAAACATTTCTTATTTTGCACAAATCATGAAAACTAATTTTTACAAAACTTGTTTAAAATGTCAATTTTTATTATCCATGCAGGCCCAGCCGTGACGTATTTGCTTAGCGGCATGGGTCATTCTCTCACGTAATTTCTTAACCGCGTTTATAGCATTAGCACACAATAATTCATAATTATAATAATAATAATAATTATTATTATTATTATTATAATGATGATGATGATGATGATGATAATAATAATAATAATAATAATAATGATAATAATAATACACTTATTCATTTCCATTTGGAAAGCAGATTGTGCAAGTTGTTTGCATGAATCGAGCGTCATCAGATTTTGCTGTTCCCAGAAATTTTACAATAGCTCTATAAGAAATCTGACGATAGGCAAAGCCTACTTTTTAAAATACTGTTTATTGTAAAACAGTGTTATGTTGTTTGTGGTCAATGATTTTTGTGCACAACTTTAGAAATTATAGAAGTTCTCAGAATTTTTAAAAATTGAAACATAGAATCATTTTAAAAATAAGCTGCAACAGAAGTTAATATATTAACTTTTATTAACAGGACGCCTTAAACAAAAAAGTACAAAAAGCCTAAAAATTTTTATTAAGTTCTTAGTGCAAACTACTACTATAGTTAAAAACAAAAGTGTAATTTGAAAGATTTTGAGTCTAAAATTACAAAATTCTTTGTAAGTTAGTTGAAATTATATATAACTGAACCAATTTTATAAACACTACGGAATATCTGCAAAAAAAAACTAAACTCGGTTATATTCACTCATTTTTACTTACATTCGTTGCCTGTCGATGGTTGATCGCAATATTTTCTGTACATTTCAATTCGATGCCATTAAGCGAATTGGCTAAAAACACCAATAATAGTTTCCTATTTCTAGTGTTCCATAAATACCAGTTCGTTTGTAAAAGTGTGGCAAAAATTTTCTCAGACTGAAACATACAAATTAGGTGTACGCCGAAGTACCAAATTTTCATTTTAAAGACCTCATCTCTTAAAGTCTGACCCGATGATAATATGCCACAGAATATTGAAGCTAATAAAGTTCCGTACATTAAAGAACGTACAACCTGAACAAACGAAAACTCTTCGTACAACTGAAACAACGGACGATGGTAAATAAGAAAAATTTATTCGTTAGAAAATGTTACTTGAAGACAACAAAGAATAAAAGCAGTCCCAGTTAAGCATCCTCCCAAACAAAATGGTACTATATAATCACTTATCAAATGTGTTGTTGTTTTTTTCCATCTGTGAAAAAACGTTAAATCGAAATTTAGGGCTGGTTCAGACGTGGTTCAGACAAATGAACCGCGCGGACCTTTTTTACTTTAGCGTGTTCATATGCGTTTACACTTATCCGCGCTAATAGAAAATCCGAGCGGCCGCCACAAAACAGATGCGACAGAGGAGGAACAATCACTGGTATCATTTGATTGATTAACTATTAACGAGTAGTTGAAAATTTTCTACCAAAATTTGCTTATTTTGTGATATTGGAACCATAATAATAGCAACCACAAGCACATTGCATTTTTGATTTATCTTTTTTGACTAAGGTGTATGTAAAGAATAATACTTTTTTGTGGATTAAACCGCGCGGTTAAATACGCGCGGATTCCGCCGTGTCTGAACACTCCAAAACAATATTTACCAAAATGAAAGCAAATATGCGGGAAAAAATAAAAAACTGTTAGCCCTTCGAAGAGCATCTTCGTAACAAGAACAAATTAATATTACCCACCTTAGAAATTCACCGTGTCTCTTTATCAAGTTTTTTAGTTTTATTTCTAGTACTTTTTGATGTTCAGCACCATAATAAAGTAAATTCTCTTTTTGTTCAAGATTTTCATCAATTTTTGCAATAACTTGATTGAACATATATAACTGAAATATAAATTCATAAAATTCATAAACAATTTGATGAGCATGAGCAGTTGACGTATATATGATTATATATAATGAAATTTTCACTAATATAGTAAAATTCGGACCAAACCAATATTCAGATATAAATATTGGAAAAATGAATTTTGAGTCGTTTTTGGTTGGGTAAGACAACGCTACCCCGTAGCACATTGCGATTAGAATATTGAACAAAACGTAAGCATTCATCATTTTTGATTCTCTCATGATTTTCTTTTTTGTTTTCTGATCAGTTGTGTCAATTGGCCAAGCAGGAAACATAGCTCCTATTTCTTCCAGTACCGTGTTTTTTAGAAAAACCACAGTCATGCAAAGTGTAGCCTACAACAAAATTTAATAATTAAAATTAAAAAATATTAAATTTTACCCATTGTAACTGAAGAAACATTGCACCACAGTCCTTGAACTTAACTTTGTCTGAATACCATATTAAAAAAATTATATTGAAAAGTGTCGTTACCACATAGAAACACAGTAGGCATTTGAGTACCATCTTCACATATTTTAACTGAAATATTTTATATCCCAGAATGAAGGCTACTTTATTGGGATTACCTGAAAATATGTTTTGTGCAGTTTTTGTTTCCAATATTGCAAATGATTCAGTGTAACCAAAATATTAACTGCGAATTTTGGTAAACTAGCATCGACTCGCTTGGAGTTTTATTTTAAATACACATTTCTCTTTTATCACGTAGAAGACAGAAAACAAAATCACAAATAAGATAAAAACCAAGAAAACACAAGATAACAAACTTAATATTTAAAAATTTAAAAAAGAAGAAATAATTAGAAGTAAGATAAACTAGAATGAACAACAATGAGCTGAGAAAAATATAAAAAAATAAGGTGAAAAAAAAGACAAAAATTACAGGTGACTGTTTGCTAAATGTAAAATGAAATTAATACCACATACAAAAAAAGGCAAACTTGATTAATTTTTAATTGAATTAGGTAGTCTTTTGGGTACAAATGACAACTTTGAAAAAAAAATTGATTATCTCAACAGCATAATCATAACTTTGACAACTTTTTTTTAATTAATTTAATCGATAAGAGCAAGAATTGACCACAAAACAAACCAAGAGTGTGGTAAATATGGTATTTTTCAAGTGAGAATGAATGTAGAAAATTGAACAAACACAATCTTAATTAATTATTTAATTTTAAATGAAACTATAATTGTTTCACTAATCGACCAATGCTGAGTGTTTGGTGTTAGTTTGATGGGTTTGTTAAATTTTATAATAAAACTTGCCTATTATTTTTTCTTCTTCTTGATAATAATAATTCACTTTTGCCCACATGAAAGAGACACTATTTAGGATACACTTCATGGTTTTAAGAAACTTGTACAACTTTTCTCTTCGAAATGTTCGATAAAAGGAGCTTATTCAGGTGTCTTTCCAATACGTAGTGGCGTAACTGTAAGCAATTGGATCAATCAATTATTTAGCTAGACAATTTTTTCGATCGTGCCAGTTATCAAAAAAAGCCTTAGAAATTTTGGTAAGATCGATCAAAAACCAATAAACCTAATTATTATTCAAATTATACCTACTATTCAATTACACAAGCCGAACCTCTTTTCGAAGAGCAAGAAAAAGTTGACGTGGATTCTTCCAAAAGTCTAGGCTACTTCCGATGTTTTTGGAATATTTGGTACAACAGCCGGTTTTATTTGACTGACTCTAAAAACACCCTAAATATCGCAAAAAAATCAAATTGAAGCAGTTTTTCAAATTTTTCGAATATAAACTTTTCAGATTCCATTTTTTTTTTATAATTCCATGAATAAAATTTTGCGTTTTAGATATTAATAATTCGATTTTAAAAATCGTAAATTTAAATCTTTTAACTAAATAAAGTCAAGGAAAAAATGGTTTTAAATGAAAACTTGGAAAAATAAAAGATAAAGAGTCTTGAGAGTGTTAGTACAAAATTATTTTATGTTGTCGCTGAAACATTTTTCTATTCAAATTATTTTACTCATGCTGACCTTTCTTCACAGAGCCCAAAAAAAAAACAAAAACAGAACGCACATTCAGACAAAGTTTAGTAGTATAAGGAAACTTTTTCCGGAGGTTGTTGCACGGCGTTAATCTCGCGACCGCGATGCGCCATTACCTATTATTATTATTTGATTTTTAAGTTTTAACCTATAAATATATTACAAAGTGAGCAAATAGAAGTTACCACCACAACCTCTCTTACGTGGGACTCTGGTTGAGAGAAAGGAACAGGTCAATGGGGATCAACCGTAGATCAGATTCCTGTTGTCACCCCTGTCAATGCTCACCTGGCATTCCAAATGGAACCAACCTAAGCCCGTGTTTTTTTTTTCAAATTTCACTGCTTTCGTATTTCACAACGAATTCAGTGGCTCAAACCAATAGTGATCAGTGAAACTTAGTGACCACGAACGGAGTGCGAGTTCGAGTGACTAAACGCGAGTGGAACCTTAATACGCGACTCAAACCGCCGGCGAGTTAGCTAGTGACAAAAAACATGACGGGAAGCTTAAGCCGGAGGCAAAAAAAGCGCCGCCGCGATCAATCGACGTTTTCGCTGTAGATATCCATCGATGTCATCGTAGACAGAAGTGCGTCGCGACGCCGCAGAGTTAAAAAAGTTTCGTATTATTTGGTAAATCATCCAGATTTGTACTTACCTGGAGCCACAGATTATTTTTTTTTGAAAACAAAAGCCAATTTAGTTAGTATGCGTGTATCAAAAATGGCGGATGTGCTCTTCAGTACGTACACTAGGTACATGTCACAATACACATTTGCCGAAAATTCCACGATATGAATCAAAATAAAACTTTTCCAAAAGTCAAATGTTTTGACAGTTTTAAATTACGTTTGGCAGTTTTCGTAGCTTAATTTTTTTAACAAAGATGTGTACCCAAAATAATAAAAGAGTAATACACAAAATATCAACAGATTAAACAGATACGAAGTATTCAAAAGGTTCAGAATTACAAAAAGCAAGAAATCCAAAAAGTTCAAAGAGCTCTAAGAATATAAACAAAATTGAAAAGCTCAAAGAGTCCGTAAAGAATCCGAATCCGAAAAGTCCAAAAAACCTACAGATGAAAGTAATTTAAATTTGTTATAAAGTTCGTGTACGTACAAGAAATAAAATTATTACAAAATAACAAAGATAGCTCAAAAAAGACAAAAAAATGAAAAAAATTAAACAATAAAAACAAAAAATAGGAAAAATAAACATAATTATAGAAGAAAACTACTTAAAAAACAATAATTTTAAGGAATAATACAAGAAAGCGATTTTAAAATGTTAAAAAATTTCAATTAGTAGCAAGAACGAAATTAAACGTGTAAAAAATTAAAATTTAAAAATAAAGACAAAAGTTGCAACAAAATAAAAAATTCAATTTATTTTATCACTTTTATCACTATTAGTCAGAATTAATGGAAAAAAATATTGCAAGAGTTGTAGAAATGTTTGCTTATTATTTTACTTGCCTTTTATAATCTGTTGCTCTTGAAAATTGCACATTTTGGAATAAATTGATACGACACTATTTTGTACGTAAGTCAAAGCCTTCATAATTAATTTTCACGAAATCTTTTGCTTTGAAGAGAACTACATCGGAGGACACAATGGGAAATCTCTCACCACCATTGATTTTTACCTATAATTTCGATATATTGACATTGTATTAATACAACAGACTAACTTTGTACTTGAACATGCGCTATATCAAGAAAAATTGATATGATCACCTAAATTAAAATTCAATGACATAATGAATAATAAGTGGACTTATTGTGTACTAGAAAACGGTTTACAGCAAATTGCGAGTAGCTACTGCAATAGCTACGTGTTATTTTTTATACAAATTTAAAAAAAAAAAAACTTAGATCACGAATTATTTTTCTCTTGTATAATTCAACTGTCTTTTTTGATGAATATAATAGTGTATAAGACAGACTTCATTCAAAATGTTTTTTTTTTTTTACTAGAAGTTTGTAAAGAAACTCATAACGAACTACATAAAAACTTTGACCTTAATTAATTTTTACTTATAATTTCAATATGTAGATACTGAATGACATTAGAAATGCAACGCCCACAAATAACAATTCTTTCTTGATAATATTCTGTGTATGAGTTTTATATTCAGAAATAAAGTTATGATGAAAAGTACAGCTCACTTTCTCAGTTTTTGTGCAAAAAATTCTTTACCTCTTATTTTCTGACTTTCAGAAATTAAAAATCATTCTTAGTTGAACGTTTACAAGCCTTTAGAGAATCAAGAATTAGACTTCACGGTCAACCTAAACGAACCACAGAATGCCAGGCTAAAACTCATGGCTCTAAGAGACCAACTTGCCACAAGTAGGCAGCTAGGAGACCAATATTTTTCTGAAGAGGGTAGATCAGTTGCTCTGCGAACTTTACATCGGCGCACCAGGTCTTTGGGCTGTATTCACATCGTACGCAGTTGGTCTTGCCTTTAACTCCTGCACACCGACGTTGGATTGGTGCCGAGAACGCCAAAGGAGGAAAGTGAGAAGGCGTCGTGGAGAAAGGTCCAATATTGAAGTTGCTGCTGAAAGGCATGTACACCCTACTGTAGGAATAATGATTTGGGGAGTGATCGCCCGTGGTAGCCGGTCACTATGTGTTTATCAGAGGCAACCTGACAGGAGCTCGTTATATTCAGAAGATCATCTCACCTTAATCTTCTCCAATACATGTTATTCCCGCATGACAACGCACGTCCTCACATAGCACAACAAATCAGAGACTTCTTTGAAGGCGCGCGATTGAATGTTTTGCCTGGGCCCTCCAGATTTTCCGACTTAAATCCAATTGAGTACGTTTGGGATATCAAGGAAATAAGACTGACGACTTCACAGAACCTACAGACGTTAGCTGAACTACAACACGAAATTCAACCTCAGGAGGAAATCGATCGCCTAATTAAATCGATGCCTAGACATGTCAATGAGTGCATTAGGAACGAGGGTCGTCAAACACATTATTAAGTTTTTTTCCTTTTGTTTGCCAGTTCTTAAGGTTGAAATTTTAATCAGATGTGTAGCAACTTAAGGCCAATAAATGACAATAAAATCAACTTAAAAAAATTGTTATTTCAAGGTGTTGCATTTCTAATGTCATTCAGTATATTCATATTGTAATAATTCAAAAGACCATTGTTGTACATGAAAAAGCACACAAAAATACTGACAGTAAAAGAATGTTTCGAAAAATCAGATTTTTTTTGTAGAAAAATTGGAATCAATTCTCGTGCTTTGTGTGCTGATATTGTCACCGTTTGTGTTATTATCTCATTTTTTTGGAAGTTGTATTAGAGGCACGCAGTACCTATCTACTTACCCGTAAAAAATGACAATAGGTTTTCACTAAATTTCATAAGAGGTTTGTTTTGCAGCCGTTTTTCTTGTCACAAAGTATGTAACATGTAACATGTAATTTGAAAAATTGTAATTAGCAGACGTTACAGTTCTTTTAGATTTTATTACTTAGGGATGCTAGTTTTGTGTGCTTTGTGTTTTCAGACATGTCAGCGTGGGTAAATAATTTAAGGTAACATAGTGTATTAGATCATCGGTCGTTAAAAAAGAGTGAATATAGATTGTTCCTTGATATTGGTGACGACAATGTGTGTTGGAAATATATATTTCCGTGGCAGGAATATAATTTTTAAGAAGTTAGTCGGCTTCAAAAAATTTTTAAATTCTTTTGAAAAACTGGTATAAACTAGCGACACTAGAAATCTCGGTATGGATCTAAGAAGTGAGATAAAGAGATCATTATGGATGCCGTATATAAATATACCACGGATATATATGCCACTTTGTGGACTTTAGATAATATTGTAAAACATAAAGTCTTAAATTGACTAGTAGTAAATAAACTAATCATTATTGGCTCTATTTTTGCACTGAAAAGTAGAGTGTTATTTACCTAGGGCCATAATGATTTTGTTGTTTGACGTATCATTGCCCTACGTTTATAACCTGTAAAAACCCACTTCACTTCTATAAACGTTACCTTACGTTATGTCTTGATGTGACAGATGACAGTTTATTATCCAAACTTCGTAAAGACAAACTTACACCACTCAATTTAAAAAAAATACACTAAGAACTGGACAAGTTGAAATGAATTGTAGTATACGTTGCTAGTTAATAAGAGAAAATTGTTTTTTGCATGTGTGGGAGATTTTGTCTTGGCTAGGTTAAAAATGTCTATTAAAAAACAAAAGATGTACGCGATGTATCTAAATGCCCGCTATTTTCCTATTAAAGCCCAAGATCGTAATGAAAAAGTATGTCTGTCAAATAATATTGTATTATTTATAACGAATTTAAATATGAACAAAATAATTGAAAGAAACATATAGTAGTGAAAAAAATAGTATATCCACCACGGTCGAGATGATAATCATAGTCATCCTAACCTTGGTGTATAATGTACTATTATTAATACTGTAGTTACTAATTATAGTAATTATTAGGAGAATGAAACAAACAATGAGAATGGTGAATATAAAATTTGATAATTGAAAATGAACGTGAAAAATTGATAAACAACAATTTTAGTTTTATATAATAAAAACTTGCCTAGAAATTTTTCTTCTTCTTGAAAATACTGTCTAGCTCTTGTACACATAAAAGAGAAACTATTTTGTATACAGTTCATGGTTTTAATAATTTTGTACGACATTTCTCTTTGAAAAACTCGATAAGACGAAAGTATTCAGGTTTCCTTCTACTAGTTAATAAATAGTAAATGAATCAATCAATCAATCATTTATTTAGACTGTTTTCAATCCAGACATTTATCTAGAAAAAGGGCTATGATACTCACTCTAAAATCGATCAAAATCCAATATATTAAATATTTACTCAAATTATCAAATTAGACGACACAAACCAATTTCTTTTCATAGACCGACAAAAAGATTAAAAGTCGACGTGCATTCTCACAAAGTTGAGTTGTTATAGAAGGCTATTTCTAAAGTTTTGTTTAAGTGCTAAATTATCAAAATAAAAATCAAATCTTTTAAGCCATTGTGAGAATAAACATGAAACAAGAAAAACTTAAAAAACAGAATGCGCCACTAACCAAAAACAAGTCGTTTTAGAAGACCTTCTGGACTGGTTCTGGTTTTATTTAACTGGATTTGTAATTACTTTGTACATAACAATTTATTGAAATATGGAAGCTATTTCAGTTTTTACCGTTACGCATAGTAAAAATGGATAAAAAATTCTAGCGCTTACTTCAAAAATAAATAGTCACATTAAAGCTACTTAACACATATCTTTTTTTGCACAAATCATGAAAACTTATTTTTACAAAAATTGTTTAAAATGTTAATTTGTATTATCCATGCAGGCCCAGCCGTGACGTATTTGCTTAGCGGCATGGGTCATTCTCTTACGTAATTTCTTAACCGCGTTCATAGCAGTAGCACACACTAATTTATAATAATAATAATAATAATAATGATGATGATGATGATGATGATAATGATAATAATGATGATAATAATAATAATAATAATAATAATAATAATGATAATAATAATACACTTGTTCATTTCCATTTGGAAAGCAGATTGTGCAAGTTGTTTGCATGAATCGAGCGTCATCAGATTTTGCTGTTCCCAGAAATTTTACAATAGCTTTATAAGAAATCTGACGATAAGCAAAGCCTACTTTTTTTAATACTGTTTTTTGTAAAACAGTGTTATGTTGTTTGTGGTCAATGATTTTCGTGCACAATTTTAGAAATTATAAAAGTTCTCAGAATTTTTAAAAATTGAAACATAGATTCATTTTAAAAATAAGCTGCAACAGAAGTTAATATATTAACTTTTATTAACAAGACGCCTTAAACACAAAAGTGTACAAAAAGTTTAAAAAAATTTATTAAGCTCTTAGTGCAAACTCCTAGTATAGTTAAAATCAAAATTGTAATTTGAAAGATTGTGAGTCTAAAATTACAAAATTCTTTGTAAGTTAGTTGAAATTATATATAACTGAACCAATTTTATAAACACTACGGAATATCTGAAAAAAAAAACTAAACTCGGTTATATTCACTCATTTTTACCTACATTCGTTGCCTGTCGATGGTTGATCGCAATATTTTCTGTACATTTCAATTCGATGCCTTTAAGCGAATTGGGTAAAAACACCAATAATAGTTTCCTATTTCTAGTGTTCCATAAATACCAGTTCGTTTGTAAAAGTGTGGCAAAAATTTTCTCAGACTGAAACATACAAATTAGGTTTACGCCGAAGTACCAAATTTTCATTTTAAAGACCTCATCTCTTAAAGACTGACCCGATGATAATATGCCACAGAGAATTGAAGCTAATAAAGTTCCGTACATTAAAGAACGTACAACCTGAACAAACGAAAACTCTTCGTACAACTGAAACAACGGACGATGGTAAATAAGAAAAATTTATTCGTTAGAAAATGTTACTTGAAGACAACAAAGAATAAAAGCAGTCCCAGTTAAGCATCCTCCCAAATAAAATGGTACTATACAATCACTTATCAAATGTGTTGCTGTTTTTTTCCATCTGTGAAAAAACGTTAAATCGAAATTTAGGGCTGGTTCAGACGTGGTTCAGACAGATGAACCGCGTGGATTTTTTTTCCTTTAGCGTGTTCATATGCGTTTACGCTTATTCGCGCTAATAGAAAATCCGAGCTGTTGCCGCCATTTCGACCGCCACAAAAAACAGATGCGACAGAGGAGGAACAATCACTGGTATCATTTGATTGATTAACTATTAACGAGTAGTTGAAAATTTTCTACCAGAATTTTCTTATTTTGTGATATTATTGCAACCATAATAATAGCAACCACAAGCACATTGCATTTTTAATTTATCTTTTTTGACTAAGGTGTATGTAAAGAATAATACTTTTTTGTGGATTAAACCGCGCGGTTAATACGCGCGGATTCCGCCGTGTTCGAACACTCCAAATCAATATTTACCAAAATGAAAGCAAATATGCGGAAAAAAATAAAAAACTGTTAGCCCTTCGAAGAGCATCTTCGTAACAAGAACAAAT
The DNA here is from genome assembly GCA_030157275.1 of Cynaeus angustus. Classification (NCBI taxonomy): domain Eukaryota; kingdom Metazoa; phylum Arthropoda; class Insecta; order Coleoptera; family Tenebrionidae; genus Cynaeus; species Cynaeus angustus. The sequence goes on from CM058065.1 coordinate 15,257,093, forward strand.
TAATATTACCCACCTTAGAAATTCACCGTGTCTCTTTATCAAGTTTTTTAGTTTTATTTCTAATACTTTCTCATGTTCAGCACCATAATAAAGTAAATTCTCTTTTTGTTCAAGATTTTCATCAATTTTTGCAATAACTTGATTAAACATATATAACTGAAAAATGAATTCATAAAATACATAAACAGTTTGATAACCCTGAGCAGTTGACGTATATATGATTGCATATAATGAAATTTTCACTAAAATAGCAAAATTCGGACCAAACCAATATTTGGATATAAATATTGGAAAAATGAAATTTGAGTCGCTTTTGGTTGGGTAAGACAACGCTGCCCCGTAGCACATTGAGATTAGAATATTGAACAAAACGTAAGCATTCATCATTTTTGATTCTCTCATGATTTTCATTTTCGTTTTCTGATCAGTTGTATTAATTTGCCATGAAGGAAACATAGCTCCTATTTCTTCCAGTACCGCCTGGAACGAGTTGGACATGATAAGGAACGTTCATTGTGCATTGGGCCAATAAGGTTTATGCCACGGCCACTTTACTCTACGTAGAGGAGTCTCATTTCTACCCTAATCACAACACGGCCGTTTTATAAATGAAACTGTCGATAAATAATGCATTAGTGGTAGATAATGCTTCTCACTTTTCCAGTTTTCGCTTCTGATAGTTAGGCAGTTACCTACTTCTAGCGGCTCTCAAACAGTTTTTCGAAAATTTTCAAATTTGCTTTGTGATCAAACGCTGCCACTTTTTTTACGATGTGGATTTATTACAGGTTTGAAGGAACAGACATCATTGTAAAACATCCTGTATATGTATGCCGTCCATGAGGATATCGATCAAGCTTTATCTTGACAACTAAAATTTTCTTTAGGGAATAAATCTGTATTAAAAAAATATCAAAAAACTTGAGTGAGTTGATTTTGATCGACAGTTTTATTAAACTTCTTCTCATAAAAAATGCATTACCTAGAATAAAGTTATATTACAAATTTGGAATATTTACAGTTTATGTGTTAAGCTAAGAAACAAACAATTACACTATAATGGTCAAACACAAAAAAATAAAAAAAATTTTTTTTAAAGATTATCATCAAGTGAGTTATGCAACTATAAAACAAAAATAAATCTAACATCATACAACATATCTGTAGCCATATGCCATGGAAATTACAAAATGGTTATTTACATTCGAGTGCGGTAGGTTGAATTTGACATTGCGACAATTTTATTTGAGGCACGAGCCCGTAAGGCGAGATATATATATATATATATATATACAATATGCATTTGGTAGGGTTCGCTTCACCCAGCTTTTTAAAAAACGCAAGTTTCTCTCCGAGAAACATAACTAAAATAAATACATAATGTTATTATAGAATTGTTGATTATTATTGAATCGTAAAAGAAAGAAATTGCTCAAGATTTTCATCAATTTTTGCAATAACTTGATTAAACATATATAATTGAAATATGAATTCATAAAATACATAAACAGTTTGATGACCCTGAGCAGTTGACGTATATATGATTACATATAATGAAATTTTCACTAAAATCGCAAAATTCGGACCAAACCAATATTCAGATATAAATATTGGAAAAATGAATTTTGAGTCGTTTTTGGTTGGGTAAGACAACGCTGCCCCGTAGCACATTGCGATTAGAATATTGAACAAAACGTAAGCATTGATCATTTTTGATTGTCTTATGATTTTGTTTTTTGTTTTCTGATCAGTTGTATCAATTGACCATGAAGGAAACATAGCTTCTATTTCTTCCAGTACAGTGATTTTTAAAAAAATCACACTCATGCAAAGTGTAGCCTACAACAAAATTTAATAATTAAAATTAAAAAATATTAAATTTTACCCATTGTAATTGAAGAAAAATTGCACCACAGTCCTTGAACTTAACTGTGTCTGAATGCCATATTAAAAAAAATATATTGAAAAGTGTTGTTATCATATAGAAACACAGTAAGCATTTGAGTACCATCTTCACATATTTTAACTGAAATATTTTATATCCCAGAATGAAGGCTACTTGATGGGAATTACCTGAAAATATGTTTTTTGCAGTTTTTGTTTCCAGTATTGCAAGTGATTCAGTGTAACCAAAATATTAACTGCGAATTTTGGTAAACTAGCATAGAATCGCTTAGAGTTATATTTTAAATACACATTTCTCTTTTATCACGTAGAAGACAGAAAATGAAATCATATATAAAATAAAAACCGAGAAAACACAAGATAACAAACTTAATATTCAAAAAGTTAAAAAAGAAGAAATAATTAGAAGTAAGATAAACTAGAATGAACAACAATGAGCTGAGAAAAATATAGGAAAATAAGGTGAAAAAAAAGACAAAAATTACAGGTGACTGTTTGCGAAATGTAAAATGAAATTAATACCACGTACAAAAAAAGACAAACTTGATTAATTTTTAATTTTTGAGTAAAAATGACAATTTTGAAAACATTATGTTCATTGTCTCAACAGCATAATCACAACTTTAATAACTTTTTTTTTAATTCTCTTGAAAGCAAAATCTATTAATTTTTAATGTTGACAAATACAGTGCTTTGAGTTTGTTCATGTTCAGTTTGTGAAATTTTATAATAAAACTTACCTATTATTTTTTCTTCTTTTTGATAATAATATTTGACTTTTGCCCACATAAAAGAGACAAGATTTTGTATACAATTCATGACTTTGATGAAATTGTTTCTTTTCTCTTCGAAATATTCGATAAAAGGAGATTATTCAGGTGTCTCCCCACTGCGCAATAGAGTAAGTGATTGATTCGACTCTGGCAGTTAAAGAAAAAGCCATAGAAATTTTGGTAAGATCGATCTAAAACCAATAAACCTAATATCTATTCAAATTACACCTACTATTCAACTACACAAATCGATCTCTTCTCGTAGAGAAAATAAAAATAAAATTAAAGTCGCCGTGCATTCTTACAAAAGTCGAGCCATTTTTAGGAGACAAACTCTGATGTTTTTTGAAATATTTGATACAACATTCGCTTCTGTTTGACTGGCTTTAAGAACAGCCAATTTTTCAATTTTTCAAAAATAAAATTTTCAGTTTTTTAATCGTCTATTCAGAATTTGATTTCAATTTTAACTTTTAACTTTATATAATTTAAAAGTAAAATCAAGGAAAAAAGTGGGCTGACTACGAAGAATCGGTCAGGGTGGAAAATGGCCAAAATCCTTCGAAATCAGCCCAAACCACCACCTACCATCCTCGGTGAAGACGGCGTCGTCTATACTGAGAAGGAAAAGCAGAGGCTTTCGCACTAACCTTGAACGACAGTGCACGCCCAATTGGGTGAATATTTATTTAGACTTTGTTGACGAGATCGAACGAAGCATCAGAAGACGTCTCAGACTTGAACGAAATAAGATTATTCAACCGACTTCTCAACCGAGGTTCGTGCGGTAATAAAAAAATTGTAAGTCAGATCCTGGTGATATCAAAAACAAAATAATACGACACCTGCCCAACCGCGTCGTTATGCAGTCATTCTTGACGAGCAATTTAGCTTTCTTGGTGTTCTTGGACGTAGCAAAAGCTTTCGACAAGGTGTGGGATGAGGGATTTTTTCACAAGCTTCTCGAGGCCAACTTTCCAAGTGGCTTGGTGAAAATCATCCGATCCTATCTGGAAGGAAGAACATTCAGAGCGAAGAGTGACGCAACGAGATCTTTCGTCTTTCTTTCTCTTTCACAACTTTCGCCATTCTTGGATGTCGTCTCTATGATGACACAGCTGTCCTCCTCTTGCGAAGAGGAAACGCTGAGCGCGTAACTCGCAAACTTCAGACCATTGGGTTTACTTGATGGAAAATAAATGTGAACGCTGCCAAAAGCAGCGCCGTTCTGTTCACCAAGAAACGAACCAGCGAAAACAGAATTGTCAAACCAGCTGGCCAAGTCTTCATGTTTGGAACTCCAATCCCGTGGGGAGCCGAAGCCAAATACCTGGGCGTAATTCTAGATCCTTCACATGGCACATCGAAAACCTGCAAAAGATGCAAAACAAATATCTCAGGATAGCGTACAACGCTCCATGGTTCGCACGCAACACTCAACTTCAACAAGAAGCAAAACTGCCGCTAATCAAAGAACTGATGCAAAAAACTGCAATCAGATTCTTTGCCGATGCGACGGAGCACCCAAATGAACTTGTTCGACTACTCCCAAAAGCACGCTCCTTGTTGACAAGTAGTGGCTTTTGTACCAAAATTCTCCGCTTGGTCGGACGAATCATTTTTAATAGTTCTAACAGTTTTCATACATGGCAATTTTCAGATAGTCCAACGGACAATAAAGTCCCTGCCAAAATCCCAAGACCTCAGAAGCAAGAAGAATCAAAGTCAAGTATTTTCATGACCCACTTGATAGAAAGACTTTTGAATCGCTCGGTTGACCTAAAAGATGAAAACTAACAGGTGAAACTTGATTTGTAAAAAGAATTGTACCTTCATTGCCAAATAGTGCAAACCTTCAACTTGTAGTTAATCAACAGCTTCACGTATATGCTGCGGCGTGCAACTAAATTCAACACTTTTTGATTTTGTTCCACGGCTATAGGTCCGCCGAATGTCAGTGATCCGCCCATTCAAAAATTGAGTAGAGTCCGACCGCAAAAGACTTCTTAACATTTGAAAACTGTTAATAATATCATGATTTTAAATCAAACTGTCAAAAAGAAGCTGGAGCGGACAAAAACCGCTTCTTACAAACAGAAGTACCAACCCAATTCAGTTTTTCAGTACTCACTACGTTTTCTTATATAGTTTTATGTCCCAAAGTTGATTTATACAACAATACTGTTTTTCACAGAAAGAATGATCTACGGATATCGAAATCTCAAGTGTTTTTCTATCTACAGCGTGTTGTTTTTCGAATTACAATGAGTACTTTGAGTGTACATGAGTGTGCATAAAAAACTAAGTACTACAATACCTTTTAACCGTCGTAGATTAAAATCAAAAGTGATGTAAGATCTACAAAAACATTCTCATAATAGATTTGTTAAAACTCAAAAATAGATTTTTTAGTGTCAGCATGTCACCATCTTGTCGATAAATCAATTGTTGTTTTGTTCTGTAACAATTAATTAATTTTCATTTTTGCAGTATTCTTTATTTGTTTTAATTAATGTTGATTAAGATATTTTTAGCTAGCTACAAGCATAGTTTACAATAAAACAGTAATTAGTAATTATCATTAGCCATGAATGGTAATAATTAATTCATTTCTCTACGACGGAACAAAACAAGAACATCAGTTTGACATAATTTTAGTGTTGCCAACAAAACAGAAAATCCTTGATCCCAATAAAAAGTAGGAGTAGTTATTTCTATTTGTAAGATTTATCTAGTCAACTTGTGGAATCTCCGTTAACCTTATTTTATAATTTTTGTTTACATTTTTATTTATTTTTATGTAATTTTTTATGAGCGTGATGTATGATATCATTATTCAATTTTCTGTCAGAATGCCGTGTAATTTTCACATCGTGATAGATAAAAACTGAACTCAATCAGAGATTGTTTAAATATTGCATAGATAAAATAAAAACGCTTAGTTCATACTCAGCTGTTTTTCGCAATTTATTGTAAAATTTTGACATTTATTTTTGAATTGCTCCTACAGTTACTATGTTCTAATTTGAACTTTTGATTCTATCGATAATGTACAATTTGTTTTCTAATCAGTGTAGGGTTACTCAATTTTTCACTTTAACCACATGATAATGCTTTACCACACGGCAAATATCAGAGACAATAGGACTTTCAAACATTTATTTTCGAAGACTGGCTCTAATACAAGATGAGAAAATTTACTTCTCATTTTTAAAAAGTGGTAAATAATTATCTATTTAACACCTAGACGCAAAAAGTAATATTAAAACTGTACAAGCTTATCCACGACGTACGACTAATTTTCCAAAGTTTACAATTCAGTGTTTTTTATAACCGGAGCAAATCAGTTTCTTGATTTCAATATACGTATATCACCTATGCTTTGTTTTATAGTAAATAAAAAGTTTTAAATACGCCTATCAACGACATACGACTTATTATCCAAGGGTTACTTAGTGTACTACATTTCTGGCTAAACTGCTCCTAAAAGAAAAAAAAATTAAAGTAATACAGTGTTCTGAAACTAGCAAGTCATAAAACAATTTTATAGAAATTTTTGTGAATCTATTTACGACACGACTTTTTTGTCAAGTCTTACGCCAATGTAATTTTTTTCTCTTAAGTAATACAAATTAGTAACTTAATTTTTATAATTATGATTTTTATTTTTTATTTATACGATTTTCAAATTTCACTGTTGTCGTTTCATTCAAATTATTTAATTTGACTATAATTTTTTTTTATTTATTTCAAAAAAGTTGTTTTGTTCTATAATTGAAAGCAATAAAAAATAAATAAACTTATGATATTGTTTAAAAAATTATCTAATATTCTCCAAATAAAAAAAAAATAATAATAAACGGTCATTTATGTCTAAATAGAGAAAAAAGAATAAAATTTCAAATTAATCTATCAACGACGTACGATTCTTTATTCAAGCATACACCAATGCAATTTTTCTTCTCAAATTGAAAGACACTTTTTGGTTTTAAAACGTTATAGGTCGTTCTGTTTTACTTAGGAAAAAAAATATAAACCTTTATGTTCGCTTATCAGCGACATACGGTCTACTAAATTTGGGTCCACTAAAAGTTTTTTTTTAGCAAGAGGAAATTGGGTGTCAAACACCATTAAACATCTGCTCTACAACCGGTGGAAACAAAATTATTGTGTAACTTAGGCAACGACAAATAACGTTTTTTTAAACTCAAAATTTTTTTATGTCTATGAACGACTTACGTTTTTTTTTTGAAGACCCACAACATTGCGACTTTTTTTGATCAAGTATAAAAGTTACTCTAAATATACAGTGTTCTATGTTACAGCTAAATATATATATATATATATATATATATAGATTAATATTAGTTAAACAACGACGTAGCCATAGTTGTTGTGAGTTTATTAACGACATACGTTTTTTTTTCCAGAACCTACAACATTTCAACTTTTTTCTATGAAATGTAAAAGTTACTCTATTGGTTTTAAAACACAATATACGGTGTACTATTTTACAGCTAAATAAATATACAGGGTGAGTCAATAGTGCGACCTGTCTTTCGCAATTATTTTATGAGACTTTTCATATGAAATGATACATGAAGCAAAGAAACGTATATTCTAAAACTATTTTACCTTAGACAGGGTGTTTCAATACATACATATTCCGATTTGTTAGATTTAATGCCTTAAAAGCATATTTTGTTTTCAAATTTTGCAGGCAAGATTGCCAAGTTATTTATTTTTTTTACAAAATTCTGAAAATGCGAATGTTCAATTAAGGTACATTTTTAGCATTATTAATAGCAATTGATGACTGAAATTTGGTAAGAAGTTAAAAAAATTCTTACTCTTTTGTATGACACTAATGTTAGTTGATGTTATTATACAGGATGTTCATTACAAGCACCGATTTTGTCCAATATTTAAACAGCTACAACTTCGCTTTTATAAATGGAACACTGATTGGCTATTTTATACCTAAAAAAGATTATACAATTTTACCTGAATTTATGAACTACAAGCGAACTTAATTTCTAAACGTTTTATTAATTGCAAAATTTCGCCGTCAAAAAAATATATTTCTGAGTTTTCGAACAAATAGTTTGCTATACAACTAGTAACAACAAAAAATCTAAGTTTTGTATGAATCTAGCAACGACATACTTTTTTTTTTCTTTAAAAACAAACCAATAAAAAGAATCAATGAGAAAACTAATTATAATTTTTAGAACAAGAATTTTATCAACGATTTACGACTTATTTTTGAGGGTTGGCTCAATTCAAAATTTTCTCTTCAGGCAGAAGAAAATTAGTTTCAAACCAAGAGGTCTGTTTAACTGTAAGGAGAAACATGTATCTCGTATAAATTTATCAACGACATACGCACTTTTTTTCTTAGCCATCTCAACCGGAAGAATTTCTGACTAACTACTATGAGAAATTGTTCTAGAAAAGTTCCAAACATTTTTAGTTTCAAAACAATTTTGTTTTCTTGTACAGCTCGAAGTCCTTGTGTGAGTTAATCAACACCATACGACTTATTTTCCGAGTTGTCCTCATATGAAAAATTTCCGATTTCTAATCTATGGAAACAGCTTTATTCGATTTAATTGAATTTCCTACATACCCAACAATTTCTAAGATCTCAATAAATCAACATCAAGTACCGACCACAAGGTCAGTAGGTGGGTGATTTATAAGGCCATAACAGCATTTTTCCCATCTTAATGTCTTCAGGGTGCAGCATGAACCATACCCACTTCAGCCCATGAATTTTTCATTTCAAACCATAATAAAGTCACGTAACTTCTGCAAGAACTGGAAAGAAATGATCGCCAACTGTTTATAATTATCGTACGTTCACCTTAGACTTTATATCACGAGCCGCCACTGCTCTTTACGTTTCCACATTGCAACCTCCAGGCCCTTACTGCGCCGAAAATGTAAAAATAGAACCTTTTTGTGCCAAATATAATTTTATTGGCTTTGTGAACAAAAGTGTTGTTTCTATGCCAAATAATCCTCAATCGTCATTTACAGAGAAAGCACTCGAAAATTCTGACGCAATAAGAGCGCGATTTTGCGAACTGGAAAAAGTCGAAAGTGGTTTTTCGCAGCGAGGCAGGCTCATAATTTCAGTACGGTTCTGAGAAAAGTGCAACTTCCTTGTGCGCGAGTATTAATTTCCATTATCGTTTTTTATCGTTGACATTATCACGGTGATAATATTGTCTACCGTTTTATCGACGCGAGAGAATAGAATGAAAAAGAATCGTTTGTTTAAGCAAATTTTACACGAGTGAGTGGATTTATTGTGCAAACAGCTTCGAAGCCATACACACATGCTGATACTTTTTCCCGAAAACAGGTAAGCATTACTTGTGACCTTTCGATTGACCTAAATGCTTCGTTCTTTTAGTAATTACCGTAGAAATGGATGCCGTCGGGTACGTCTTTCAGATTTTTTCAGCACGCATCATAAACGATTTTTTTCAGGAGTAGCTGCTACAGTTTGAAGTAAGTACTTTTATTTTATTGGGGTCACTCGATTGATATTTTTTGTCAATTTTCGATCAATTTTGCGCAAGTGTTTTGCAACACGCGCTTTCTACTCTCGTTCTAGTTTGGTGTTTGTTTTATTTTGGTCTTTCGTTGTGACCTTGAAATTTGGCAGATGCAGCGGGTTGTTCAACTTGACATATTTTCTACAAGTGTCGAATGAATAGAACATTCGCGAATTTTAATTATTCTGTTTTTGTGTACATCAAGGTTTCTTAGTCATGTTTTACGGTGTTGTTTATCCGTTCTCGCGGGATAATCTGAGTTTATAAATTAAAATGGTGTTGACTTTTACTGCTAATACTCATTTCAGCGGTTTTCCTAGGTATATTATGCATTGAGGGCGTTAACGATAACGGTCAGATCGAGAGAGATTTTTAGAAAATATCAGATTGGACACGGTCGCCCAGAAAGCGATAAACAAAAATTCTTTGATAATCAATGAATTTTCCAAGAATTTAAATGACTAACTTAATTATACATTGCACGTGCAATAATGTTTTTCTGGCAACTGCTACTATTTTCAATACGTTGGAAGTATTTAATATTCGAAGAAAACATTTTTAGTGGTCAAGGATTTTCTTTGTTTTTTGATGTTTTGAGGTTAACCTATTTTTATAAATTGTGGGACTAAAATTACACGGATTCAAAAACATGTCAACAGTTTTTTATATTTAAAAAATGTTTGTGTCTGTTTTTAAACTAAAATAATATAAAAGAAGTCACCTAAATTTTTAGTTTTTTATTTTTGTCAGGTTATTTTAAATATTTAGTTTTGGCTGTTTTATGGTTTAATATTTTTATAACAAGAGGAAGTGTAGATACAAAATTTTTAGTGATTTTGTTTTACAAAAATTATAACTTTCTAGCGTTTAATTTTTTTAATATTTGCTATAAAATTACCTAAAATATATTTTATTAATTATACAAGTTTAAGATTCGAAAACCAATTACTTTAATACTTTAAAATTGATAGACCAGTATTAAAAATTTTAAATATTTTTTGAATAATTTTTCGGGTTTGATTTTTAAGATGAAATTTTAACTTCGAGATATTTTTTCGACTGTTTCTACTTTTTTCTAACATTTTTTTTTTTTTATAAATGTAAATTTTCAAATGTATTCATCATATGTTCGCTTCTATTCGACATTTCTTTTATAGAAGATAAAATTTAAAAATTAGAAAAAATTCAAACGTATAAAGACAATTTTGTCATTTTTTTCATTTAATTTAAGATTATTTTAAATGTTTTTAATAGTTAGAACTACCATTTTTTAAACAAAATACTAATATTAAAAATATCAAATTATTTAATTTGAGAACAAAAAATAAAAAAACACCAAAAATTACATACATATAAAAATTTGTGCATTATACGTAATTTTAAAAAAAGTTGGATTGAGAATTTTATTTTTTTTTATATATTTATTTGTTTAAATTTTATCTTATTGATCAAACATTGTAAAAATGTTTTTAAATTTAAATTAATTGTATCTGTTTTGTCGTTTGATAATTTTTTTAACCACACTGGAAACGATTTTCCAATTTCTCTGAAAAAATCGTTTTGATTGATTGGAAGACTTTTTTAAAAATTTGTGTTATATCGTTTTCAATTTTCGATCTCCATTAGAGAAAACCATTTCATCACCCAGATAAAAAATAAGAATTTTACTTGAAATATTAAATAAAATATCAATAAAAGTTCTACCTTTTACAGAAATAAATTTGATAATTGTTCTAAAATTTAGAAAATCTAATAATTTATTATTTAATTATTTAATTTGTGGTTTTACTATTTTCGTGGCTTTAATGCTCTTAGAAATTAAAAAAATACTTTCAGTTAGCATTTTTTTAAATAAAATTTTATGTTTATTAGACAGGTGCAAAAATTTATTGAAGCAAAAATCAAATATTAATGATATTGAATCCTAAGTCTCATTTCTATTCTAGAAAACACGAAAGTGAAAAAATTAAAATTATTGTTAATTAAAAAAATTAAATTAAAAAAGTCGTTTCTTGTTTGTTTTTTTTTCTAATTCTATTTAAATTAAATTTCACAGTTTTTTTTTATTTTAAGCAATTTCAATATGTCTGCTAATTTTACAGGAAAAATAAATATCATATCAACCGCGTTTTTTTGAAAATTATTATGTGGATTTTTAATTTATATTTATTATTTTTTTTTATAATTTTGTAAGTAAATTAACAATTTCAAATTTAGTGATCTTTGATGCTGCCCTGTTCAAACCTACATCATTTTTCTTAATTTAATACTAATTTACTAACTATCATTTTGAAAAGTAGAAAATAATTTAGGCGTGTAGAGATGTTGGCAGTTTTTCATTTATTTTAAGATTGTTTTAAATATTTTTAAAAATTAGAACACTTTTTAAACAAAGCGTTAATAAAGTTTGAACAGTTTTTTAAATATCCGAAACATCGAATCGAATATAAATATCGAAATATCGAACTTGAAATTATTCAATTTTATAACAAAAAATTAAAAGACCTCAAAAATTATATTATATGTTTTTAAAGAAAAATTTGTGAATTTACAATTAAATCTTATTGATCAAATATTGTAAAAATTAAATTAATTTTATCTGTTTTTAGCGTTTATTTAATTTTTTAACTACACTGGCAACAAAATTTTCCAATTTCTCTGAAAATTTTGCTTTTTATTTTGGAAAATTTTGCTTTTTTATTTCTGACGGAAAATCATCTTTATAAGTTGAGATTGATTGGAACACTTTTTTAAAAATTTGTGTTATTAAGTTTTTAATTTTTGATCTTTTTATATATTAGAGAAAAGTGTTTCATCACGCATATAAAAAATAAGAATTTTACTTGAAATATTAAATAAATTATATAAAAATTCTGCCTCTTAAGAAAATAAATTTGATAATTGTTCTAAAATTTACAGTCTTGGAAATAACTGATTATTTAATAATTTAATTTGTAATTTTACTAATCTCAACTTTAAAACTCTTAGAAATTAAAAAAAATACTTTCCGATTAGCATTTTTTTAAATGAAAATTTATAATTTTTTTATTTTTTTTTAAATTCTATTTAAATTGAATTTTCCAGATTTTTCTGGCTTGAAGCAATTTAAATACGTCTGTTCAAATAAAAAATAAAATAAACATCTCGTTGCTTGTTCATAAATATTTCGATTAAAATTTTCAATTTTCCATATAGAACTACAATATTTTGTTTCTAAACATTGTAATGAAAAATTATTAAAGTTCGTGTACCTCGAAAACTAAATTGCACCTATAATTAATAGATATCGAGCGATCACGATAATTTGTAATCGGGTCATCCTTGAAATTAAAAACGTCGTCAGCGATTGGTACGTTATGACGTAACCATGCTGTTTTTTAAATGACATGTTATTTGACACTCAAACTTGAACATACATTGTCGATTTCAAAGACGACTCAAGTACAAATTTTTTGATCGCTCGGTATATACAAACATCACGTGAGACAAATTTTGCATAAAAAGAATAAAATTCTTCAAATCAAATGAAAAAGAGATCTGTCTTGAGTTTAACAACATTTTTCAAAGTCTATGTCCCCAACTTGGACAAACTTTAAAACCTAATTTTTTTCTGTAATTTTAAGGGCTAAGTACACACTCTCAGACCATGCTATATTATTTTAGCATTAAGACAATTTCAGTTAAAAACGATTTTAAGTTTTTTTTTAAATTTTATTAGTTATAAATAACATTAGGATACCGCTAAAGATATTTACTTGACATCATGCCGTCAGATAAAGTGTAGATAAAATTCCAAGTACAAGAAACACTAGTTATTGTTGTAATTTTTAAATGAATTTCTAAATTATTATCACAGTTTGAGTCATCATCCATTAGAGAACATCACTGTACTATCTCTCATCCTCACAAAAAAATGTGTGTCGCTTGATCATTTGGAGCCTAACCTTCCCAAGTCTGTCGCTATGACAAGTTTAAAAAAAAAATCCCAGCATAAATCGCTTTATAATGATCTTAATCAGATAAAAGCAGTTGTTGGTTTTCCATAGATAATCTAAACATCATTAAATATGAGGTAAAAAAATATTGCAAATGACTTCACATGACTGATAACGAATATGAGGATTATCTTTTTATATCCGCGACATTAGCCAACCGTAAGCTAAAAAACCTTGATGTCTATCCCACACTCATTATCATCCGTCCCTAGCATCGCAGAAAATGAGAGAAAAGCCAGAGAAGAAGGAGAAATCGAAAGAACCTTCATTGCAAAACTAGGAAGCGTTGGCTCCCTTAGCCGCTATGAAGGTCGCGGCTTCAAGAGTCTTCTACGCCAAGTAAGTCTCTAAATTTTGTAGCTCTTCCTCACTTCTTCTTGTAGATGATCGCTGCGGCCTTTGGCGGTCTTTTCCACGTCGTAGTAGGAATCTCGTTAGCTTATTCTGCGATTTTGTTGCCACAGTTGGATGACAAAGATTCTGATCTCAAAATTACCAAAGAACAAGGATCTTGGATCGGTACGACTCTGGCATCATTTTTTTCTTCATTTTTCCATGTTTTTTGTAGCTAGTGTAATTACTATTACAATTCCCATCAGCGGGTTGACTTGTGGCTTCCTGATGGATACTATAGGGCGGCTGAACACAGTGAGGTTAGCAACGCTTCCTGCGGTTGCCGGATGGGTTGTTATTGCAACTTCGAAGAGTGTCACCATGTTAATTCTCGGACGGATAATCACAGGATTTGCAGCAGGTGGAGAATTAATCAAAAATGTAACTAAATAACGAGTTTCGTTGTAGCATGGGGTACTAGTTCAGCTATGGTTTACATCACTGAGATTGCGCGGGCTGACATGAGGGGGTCGCTGCTGTCTTTCGCGCCGGCTTATACGTCCTTAGGTAAATTCAAACTCTTTGTATTATTTTCACACGCTGCATTGTGGCATCATACTACTTTACCAGAAACGAAGCCAGTTAAAGAGTTCTATCAATTTCGAACTGACAATCAAAATATCTTGCTACGTTAAAAATAGTAATATAAAAAGATCTACGAAATTCGTCATGGTATTAACCAATCGAACTATGAAGTCGTGTCTGTGCTTAATTGATCCTATATCGCAGTAAACAATTGACGTCAAACATAATTGGTACAAGGTTCAACGAGACTTGAAAAGTTAAATAGTCATTCAAGCCTATCGTACGATCGTTATTGAGAAAGACTGTAAAATCTAATCAAGAGTAGACACGATTTCACATTTCCAGTACCTACTCCATTTACATTTTTTTAATGGCGATGAAAAAGTCTGCTAATTTTAAAATTTTCCTAGAATTTTCTCTTTGAATTTCATTACTACCATAGACATAATCGGTTTTAAAAGTATAAAGTAACTAGTTATCAATATACAGTAAAATTTAAAACAGGTCATTAGGTGTATGTTTTTATTACAGCTATTAAGTTGATTAAGTGCCGCAATAACCACAGTCTAGTTTTTCGTTAAAATATAGTGCGGTCGCTTTATCGTTCGTTATCATTAGTTAATAAATTTACGTTAATTTTATTTGTCATGGTCACATTTTTGTTGGTTTTACAAATTACGTCGTTTTTTTTTAATAGTTTTGTACGTTGTTTTATGTTTATTAATAGCTATATCAAGTAATTGTCTTTAACAAGTCTTGTAAAAGTCTTACAATCAATTCAATTAATTGTCGATTATTACTGATACGTTTATTTCTTACAACTTTTGTATTATCCAATTTATAAAAACTTTGGATCAGTATGTAGCTTAGTTTTTATTTTTTCTACAATTTTTTAAAATCAAAGAAAAAATTTTCTGACATATAAACGCTTTTTTGCTTAATTTTATATTATTATTATTTTTTATAACTAATTTTGTGGTCGACTAGCCTAATAATTGCCTTCTGACACATTCAAATTTGTTTATGATTTGTCACAATTTCTTATAATGCACGATTTATAGTGGCAATTTTCTTTCTACTTTCTGTGGAACCAGCCAACTATCTCTCCTCAAAAACATCACTTTTCCAATGGCCGTGTCTTTTAAATGTTCTAATATCGGCGCCACTATCTGCCAACATTGTGGCAGACGTCCTCCGGAAGGAGTGTCCCGTGAACTGATCAGCATTGGGTAGCTCCAAATAGCTTGCAATTAATAAGAGATTGCAGGTGCATTTACCGTTACAATAAGAACTTTTGAAATTTAATATGTTTTGATCGAAAATTCCAATATTGTTTAATGAGTTTAATATATTCGAATTCTCCAGTTTCATTTAAAGTGTTTCGCTACGCTCATGCGCTAAACTTTCATTAGTACCATAATTCCTTCTATTATAAATTAGTATCATAATATAACATAATATTTGTTTTTTGTTGGAACTTTTTTTCTAATTTTCGTAATTTCAGACTATAGGTAATTAAATTTTAAAATTTGCTAATTTTTTATTTATGATGGTAAATGACTATTTTTTCCCAGTTATTTTCTTATTGGTTTATTAATTTTGTAGAAATAGTTAAGGTTTATTAGCCTTAGTAAAAAAATAGGAAATTTTTAAATCGACGCAATAAAATTTGCACAATTTTACACAACTTGTATAATTTCGTAAAAAGTCATTTTGTGAGATCTGGGTTTGAAATTTTCAGTATTTTTTTTTTTCTAAATTACAACCGTAGTGACACGGACCTAGAAAATTTTTCTTTTAAAAATAAGCAAACTATCTCCGAATATTTGTACAAAAATTTGCACTTTTTTAAAACGTTTCTCACCTTTTTTATTTTTATAAGAATAATTTTTATTCTATAAAAATCTAATTAGTCATTATATGTACTAAATTTCAAAGTATATTTGCACTGAGACAAAATTAACGGAAAAAAAATGTAATGCAAAGAAATTATCAATATTATCAATTAATTATTATTATTAATTAATCAAGATGTTTTCTTAATGTTTAGGGTTACATTCTTAAAATTTTTAGAATTTGCTACTCTTCATTTTTTTATTAAACACACTTAAACACAAAATTAAAGAAGCTTTAAGAAAGTTTTAAGAAATTTTAATTCCAAAACCAAAAAAAAATATTCAAATTATTCTCTTAAGAATTTTTAATTTTTAATATAGTCAACTACAAAATTTTGACTCACTGAGGCTAATCTAGAAAATTTGGAATTTCAAAATTTATTAACAAAAAATGTACATCTATGAAACCGTTATTTTTTCGTTTTTTTTTTATTAATTATATTTTAGAAATTACTGGATTTGGAAGGCTGGTGAGGGTGATTTTTCAAAAATTTTAAGTTTAAGATTAAAAAAATGAGCAATATTTCAAATTTTATTTCTAGTAGTTTGATTTTTGCAGCTATACTTCAGATTTATTTTTATATTAATTGCTGTATTGAACTTTTTAAATTAGAAAATTGTGGTTACTGTGGTAGAAATTTAGAAAGATTTTGTCTTAGCAGAAACAAAAAGTTAACATTCTCACACATTTTATAATTTTTTAAAAGTTAGTCATCTTTTTAAATCCAGGTTTGAAATTTTTGACATTTACTTTACATATTTTCTTCTTCTTCTTCTTCTTCTTCTTCTTCTTCTTAGTGTGCTAAATTTAAAACTTGTAAATCGTGCTCATTTTTTTTAATTTTAAAACTAAGCAAACTTTTTTTATACTTTTTCCTAATATTTGTAAATTTTTCATTTTTTAAGTTAATGATCCAAAATTTTGAAAATTTATCAGTTTTAGTTTTCTTATAAAACATGTTAAAGGTTTTATTAACTCTTGTACTTTTACTATCACAGACTTAAATTTTTAGCATTTATTACTTTGATTTGATTAGTCATTGAAATTAATCAGAAGGTATATTTGCATCGAGACAACGTTAAGAAAAAAAATTAATATTAAGAAAATTATTGATTAGTAAAACTAAGCACAGTTGAAGACTAAAATCCAACAGCTCTTAAAAAGTATTAAAAGTTTATAATTTTAAAACTAAGAAAATTTTTTTTTTCTTCATTATTTTTTATTTCGAAATAAACGAAATTTTTTTGAATACAGTGTAGGTCCTACAAACATCAGCCTTGAAATTTTTGAATATTTTTAGTATTGATTTTTTCATCATATATATAAAATAGAAACTTGCAGTTGCAGAGATTTCAAAACTAATAAAAATTGGGAAAAATGTTGGAATTTAAAAAAAAAAACTTTAGGTTTTGGTGCTGAGTCTAAAATCTTTAAGATAGTTTTCTCTTAGTCTCTTTATTAAACAGAGTAAATTAAAAAATTGTAGTTGCAATGAGAAAAACCAAAAAAAATCTGAACTATCAGAACGGTATGTTTTCTCAAACTCAAAAATTATTTGTTTTTAAAATTGTGATCTTAAAAATTACTGGATTCACAAGAAAAGTATAAGTGCGAGTGAGTAAAAATTCTAATTTAGAGACTAAGAAAAAAAAAAGCGATTTTTTCAAATTACTAGTTAGTAGTACTAAATCTGCTGTTTTAAATTAGCAAATTATACATACTGTGTTAGAGATTAAGAGTTTTAATTTTAGCATGAACCAAAAACTAACATTTTTTTAACACAACGTTCTGTAAATTTCTAGCTAAAAAAGTATATAATTTTTTTCAAAATCAAAGCATGAAATTTTCAGAATTTGTTTCAAATTTTTTATGACATGTACTAGATTTCGGACTTCTAAGTAAAGTGAGACAAATTCGGAAAAATTTTGATTTTAAAAATAAATACAAAAAAAAAGAAATATAATTAATATTCGTAAAGAGTTAATTGTTTAGAATGTAGGTTCTAAAATTCTAGGATTTACTAGTTTTACCCTTACTCAGTTAGAACTCAATATACTAATTTAGAAAATTACGGCGAGATTGAGAAAAGTTGCAAAGTTTTTTTTCTCAAACCAGACTTAAAGTGCTTGGAATTTACTAGGTTGTTAATCAGAAAAAATAGTACTTTTTCAGATTTTTTTCCAATTTTTTATAGTTGTACTATAGACCCAAAGTTCAGAAATAACTTGCTTTGTTTCCCGCAGTTACGAAATTATAACTGCAGTAGCAAATTTTTAAAGACGAGCAAAAAGTGTACATTTTTTTACAGTGATTTTTAGGGCTTCAGACTTAAAATCTTCACAATTTGCAAATTTTGCTTTTCTTATTAAACTAAAATTACAAAAATAGCTACAATGAGGCAAATAAAAAAATGTAACTTTGAAGGAGAAAAAAATCTCTTTAATCCGCTAAATAATATTCCTTCCTGCCAGATGATCAAAAATCTCAGTTCTACTAAAATTTCCAAACTCAAAAGTTACGCAAATATGTAACTTGAAACCGCTGCGCCCACTACGTATCTTTTATCTCAGCTTTCACACAATTTAATCGCGAAACAATTACGAAACAAGATGAGTAAAGTAAAAACTCGTTGACCTCAACCTCTACCTACATAACCTAAAATGCACTTTTTTTCCTTCAGGCGTTGTTCTTGCATATTTCCAAGGATGGTTAATGAACTGGAGGACAGTGGCGTGGGTTTGTAATATTTACGCCATCGTCCCCGCCATCCTCATCACGTTCATTCCTGAAAGTCCCGTGTGGTTAATCTCCAAAGGGCGCAACGAGCAAGCTAAAAAAGCCCTCGAATGGTTCTACAAGCACCAACCACAAGTAGCTAACAAGACAGAAAGTTTTGCCCATCTCCAATTCGACTACCTCGTCAAAGAACATGAGAAGAAACAGGAGGCGATGGATAAAAGAGGACTCCTGGCGATTATAAAAGAGTTCTTGAAGCCGACTGGATACAAACCGCTGTTGATTCTCTTAGGGTTGTTCGTTTTTCAGCAGTTTTCAGGCATTTATATTACTCTATTTTATTCCGTCACTTTCTTCAAGGTCTGTCTTTTTCTTCCCTCTTTTTTGAGTTGTTGCTACGAGTTCCAGAACTAAAAGGTTTTTTCCAGGAAGTTGGAAGCAACATTGATCCTTATTTCGCTTCGATCCTCATCGGAGGCGTCAGATTCTTCATGTCCATCGTCAACACCTACATGCTGAAAACTTTCGGTAGAAGAACTTTGATCATCTATGGTTCAGCCGGAATGGCCGTGTGCATGTTCATTTCCGGTTTGTACACCTACTGGATCAAAGAAGGTAAAAACTGAAGACATTCCTGTCACGTTCCGCGCGACCTTTTCCTCACCTGAGCCTCTTCTATTTGTTAGGTGTGACGACACTGAACTGGGTCCCGGTCGTGGCCATCTTGATGTACGTTGTTACCTCGATGGTTAGTTTACTGTCAATTCCATGGACAATGACGGCGGAACTTTTTCCCATCGAGATCAGAGGAATTGCCCACAGTATCGTCTACAGTGCCGCGTATTTCATCATGTTTGTTTCAATTCAGCTCTATAACGATTTGAAGGATGCTTTTAATGGAGTTGCTGGGCTGCAATGGTTCTTTGCAGTGACGTCGTTAGCTGGATTGGTGTACGCTTACATTTTGTTACCAGAAGCTCATGGTGTTAAATTGGAACGCATCCAAGATTACTTCAAATATAACAATGTTTATATTGGAGGTGTTAAGACCAAAAAAAGTGTTCAGGAAGTGGAAAAAGAGCAAAGAGAAGGGCTGATGAATAAAACTTAAAGGTCGTAGAATGACAGTGTTCATGGTCCAAGACTGTACCGTAATTGTATATTATTTGTTTTAAAATAATTGTATGACAATTTTATAAGTCGCAATAAATTATTTTATTAATGACATGACTTTGGCAGAGGACTACAGAAGATTTTCTTTATAACGAAAACACATGAGAAATTGAAAGAATACTACATTCTTAATCATATATTTTAGTATGCAAGCTTGACATTATCATATTACCTAAAACCAATATAGGCAACTAGTTATACGCACATAAATAACTATTTATGTAACGAAATTGTAAAGACGATGACATGAATTTTTGGTCAATCATCACTCATGTCAAAATTGTTCAGTTCCTAAAGTGTATAGTAACAGGTGAGTCCATAAAATTCATCTTTACGGTCGCAAAAAAGTCCGTAAAGTAAACGTTTATAGAATGGTTGCCCAAAAAATTAAACAAAGAAATTGCGTACTGCAAGACAATTCTCTTGATATTTCTTTTGATATTAATAACCCAAAAGACCCGCCTTGCATAATAGACCTGCGCAGAAAACAAAAAAATGACACTTTGTGCAACCGCGAAAAATTTGAACTTTCACATTATAGAGGGCTGTGATCGTCAAAGTGGTCGGAACCTATGTTGACACAAAAAAAAGGCAGATCTTGATTCTATTCTGTCACATTGACTTCGAATGAACTGCTCGAAACCGCCGCTGATCAGGTGTCAACATTCTCGGGACCCAACGTAGAATCATATGAAATTCCCGTGATTTCACCTATCGGACGAGTAGTCAATCGTCTATCAACCAATCACCATATCATGTGGAGCAACCACATTTATGTATCTTAAACGAAATATTTTAATTTTATAGTATTGTAAATATGTAACTTCTATATTTATTATCATCATCATCATCATGATAATCAATCATCATCATCATCATAATAATCATCATCATCACTATCATGATCATCATCATCATCATCATCACCATAAACAACACCACCATTTCTTAGATTTCTAAATAACTTCTCAGATGTTATACTTCTTGTCAAAGGTTAAGCTTCTCAAAAATTTTAATAATTTTTAGTTCTTATATTTTTCGGATTTTTTGTACCACTTGAATTCATTTAGTTTTTGGCTTCTTCGGGTACTTCAGACTTTCCAAACTCCTTGTGAACTTCTAAGTTAGATGCTTAGGAATTTTCGAGACTTTCAACTCGTATTTCTTGAGCTTTAGTTTTCTTTTCACTTTTAAAAATTTTATAAGTAATTTATTGGATTTTACATGACCTTGACTTATGTCTATTGGGGTAAGAAATCTGCAGTGGGCCATGGAAGAGTATCCATTCTGACGTCGCCCTCAAAGAATGACAACAGCTTGAGCCAACTGTATTAAAAGTAGATACACAAAAAATAAACCAAAACTAAGAAAACATTAGACTTTATTTAAGTAAAAACGTAGCTTATATTTAGGACATTCTAGTTATTAATCAGTCAAAACAAAATCACACTTTAATTCTTATCCAATTGATTCTGTCCAGGGTTTGGCATTCCAAAGACAGTTCCGAAAGTATGTCCGTTATTTTCATTGTTAGAATTTCCAGATGAAGTATTACCCTAAAAAAATAAACCCAATATATCTCCTCAGTTCTGATCCAACTAAAAGATAACCTGAGCATTGGAACCAAAAGCAGAAGATGTAGTTGTGTTGACAGCAGAATCAGCAGTTATCTCTTGATTGCTTGGCATAGCCTAAAAAAATACCAAATTAACTGCTCTTGTCAAAAAATTCTAGACCCACTGCTGGCAGAGATTGTGGAGCACTAAATGTTGCAGGTGCAGATCCAAATGCTACACCGGAACCGGATCCAAATCGAGGAGGATTCTAAAACAAGACATTTAGCGAAAAAACTTAAAGGAATCATCACTAACCTGTGCAGATGGAGCACCAAAAAAACCAGTTGACCCACTCTGTAACAACTTGAATTAAAAATCTGAACTTATTTTAGTGGTACAAACCTGGCCGTAGGGTGAAGCGAAAATGTTTGTTGGGTTCTGTCAAAAAACTTAAAAAATGAATTACAATATTTTAGAAATACGTACGTATACATGCGGTGGTATTCCAAAAGTGAATCTTGGTGAACCTGCAAAAAAAAATGTTTGTAATAGACTCCCCGAGAGTACAATATATGGGTGGCGACACTTGTAACAGTGCTACCAACAAATTTCCAAAATTCGGAGTCTTAGCTTGTGATGTCATGAGACAACTTGTTTGTTTCTCACTTGTTTTAATAGAACGCTAAATGCGCCACCCTGTACATGGAAGGCACCCTAACTTACTTGTACTCCACGGCGTGAGGGCTCTGGTTCCTGAAATGAAAGAGAATCGATTAATAGATGTAACCAACTTCTCAAATCGCCAAATAGGAATCAATATCGTGTTTTCTTACCATGAGAGCCTCTTAATCTCAGCTTTAAAGTCTCTAATCGCATTTGAGCCATCAGACCTGCCAACATGCGCAATGAAAATCAGGTGAGCAAACATAAACATAAATATTTGTGATTAGTGATTACCTGCGGCTTGCAGAACTTCATCCTCGGATTCTGCCAACGCCTTTGCAGCATTTTCGAACTTTGAGTTCTGTAGAATGAGAAGCGGGATTAGTGGAAAATGTGAAAAATTCCAAGAGGGAGTAATATAAAACTTACGAAAAGCGACATGATTTCCCTGGTGGTTCTTTAAATCTACACTTATTTCTAACAAAATGTGATCACTTTTTCTTACAATTGCTGGAAAACAAAACTGCTCACAGCCATGTGCTTAGGTTAGGAAACCGAAACAAAATAATAATTCCACAACACGACACACGTATTAGAGAGAGATCGCGTTTTAATCGACGCGCTTGATAAAAAAAGATGGGTTGTTCCTACTACGTGACGTCAGAAGAGCCTTGAATAATTCGCGCTCATTTCGTCATTCCTAGAACTCACAATACTAGGTGACATAAAAATTGTTGTGATGACGCAACATGTTGCGATTTTGGCCGTTGACTTGGAATGAATTATATTGCTCTTGGATTATGATAAGGCGGAAAAAAACGGAATGGAAACATTCTGATATTTTTCTTTTATCGTTAATTTGTGTGAAATTTATTTTCAGTAGTAATAACACCGGGCGACCTAAAAATTGGTACTATGATGCAGTATGTTGCAATTTTGGATAACGGATTTTGGTGTTTCCGGAAGCGGCAAGTTACAGAAAAATCGTTCACAAATTAATGCAGAATGAGAGACGGAATCAAAGGGTTTGGTAAATTCTAGAAATGGGAATTCAAAATATAACCTCACAACTCGGAGTAGGGTTTTTTGGATTATTATAATTTTCTGTTAGTCTCGTAAAATTCTGGTTGTGTAAACTTTTTCTCTCTCTACAACAAAGCCTGCTTGTGTACAAATAATTATAAAAAATGATGAAAATCCAAATAATTGCGTGCGCCGGTCAAGTAGATAACCAGGAATTCAATCAGTAAATTCCTTGGCGATAATAAACTGCAAATTTGCAACACAATTACCTCAATTACCATTGCAAACTTATTGACGAATAATTTTCCCCGTCCCTCTTCACCCCTCGTAATCTTAGTTGCCGCTTAGTAGTTTCGTAGTGCTAACCCTCTTTGCTTGTACCATATTAATTTTACTTCCCCGTTTTTTATCCTCTTATAGTTCTAAGATACAGAGGTTAAAGAAAACCTCTGTGTCCCACAACAAACTGGCACCCGAGCAACGCCACCACAGATAGCGCGAAGACAGAACATGCGCCTCCAACCGGCACAACGTGCTAGTCAGTTTCTATTCTAGCACTAGTCGCTTTACAGACCCTATCACCAACAAATATTGTGATGCTGCCCCCAACAACTGTCCCCGCCGCCAAAAAAACGTCACAATTCTGTGCCTCGATTCGCTCCAAACAAAGTGTATAAGGTTTTTTATTCGATATTCAGTGCGAATTTTTGGTCTAGTTAAGTTCGAGGTGTTGAAAATTTTGTACAACATTTTCTTTGAACTAGAATATAATATAGGTAACCATGCAATAAAACAAGAATTGGAGGTTTCCTCTATTACTTAATAGCTAAATTCTTTGCAATTGATTTTATTTATAATTAGTAGGGCAATTGTCTCTACGCCGACATTGACTAAAAGACAAGCAAAATAATATAAAAACCAATTAACTAAATATTTAATTAATTTATTCTATTAGACATCTATTCTCGTATCTACTACCTATTTTATATTAAAGTTGCCATCAAGTTTGAGCGCCGAATTTAAGAATATACAGTAACTCTCATACAAAAATAAAATTTAAAAAAATAACTTTTTTTCTGAGTCGTAAAACTAGAAAGTTAGAATGGTTTTATCACAAAAATACTTAAAACTTAATAAGATAAGATAGTAGATAATAGTAATAGATAATAGTAGATAATAAGATAGGATTTAATAAGAATCGCTTCAAATAGGGATTCTGGAGCCATTTACAGTATGAACCGTTGCTCCCATACTTAGCAAACTACTCAACGTTTAAAATTTTTGTGTTTCTCGAAAACGGTGCCTCCTAGCGAGAAAATGCCAAGAGCAAAAGTTGTTCAGAATTCAATTTTGAGTCAGATTTAGATAGAACATTTTCTCTAAGTCTTAAAATAATAAATTTACAACGATTTTATCACAAAAATATAACCAGTAACTTTTGTTTAAAAAAAAGGTAGGTATTTATCATTTATTTAAAGAGTACTATCGTCGGTTAAAATATCTGTACAACTTTTAATTTCACCCTGTTTGAGAATCTATTTCAGATTTGAAGGATTGTATATCTTCGTGAAACATCCTGTATAGTTTCATTTAATATAATCCAGTCAAAATTGATATTCAGTTTCGACATGACTCGCACTCTGACCTCAAATATACCAATACAAATAAAATATCAAAAGTCTCCATTGACACCACTTGAAAACTTTTTTTCTCAAGGTCATAAATCAAAAAAACCTTCAGTTTTCTATAATTATAACTAACCTAGCATGAATGTTTATTTAACGCACTTTATATCGAAGTGATGGTGTGAGAAATTATAAAAAGCTTTAAAATTTAGGTTGACCGCTAACAGAAGCTTTTTTGTAGAACCATATTAAGAAACTTGGAAAAAATATAACAATTTTTAAATTAGTTATTAGGGTGGCGGTGCTCGGGCGCCTGTTTCTTGTAAGACACCGAGGTTGCTACACCAAATCCGACTTAGAGCAGCAGAAGGATAAAAGAACGGGGAAACAAATGAATATGGTACAAGTAAAGAGGGTTGGCGCTACGAAGCTACTGGAAGCGGGTTACGAGGGGTGCAAAAGAACGGAAAAAATTATTTGTTGATAACTGCGGTAATTGTGTTACGATGGCGGTTTATTAGTTTATTATCGCCAAGAAATTTACTATCTACCTAGACGGTGAATTCCTGGTTGTCTACTTGACCGGCGCACGCAATTAAAAGGAGTTATATAGGTTTATAAATTTCATTTTTTTTTAAAATTTGTACCTAATAGTGCAACATGTCAAAAATATTTTCCTAAAGTTTCTAGTTAATCGGAGTAAAACTGTAGGAGAGAAAGCCTTTGGAACTTCCTCTCGCTAAGCAAAATGAAATAAATGAGTGAATTAATTGATCACTTTTGTTTTAAAACAATTTTTGGACTCGGTGAACACAATTTTCCAAAAACTAATCCATCGATCTTATCGAAATTTTGCACATTTCTTTTAGATAGGATTGAGTAGTGATTCAACGAAGGTTTTCTTTTTTCTTTGATCACAACTCATTTTACAAATAAATAGGTGGAGTAGATTTTACAGAAAATTATACCTTTTTTGCATATAATTTTGCCAAAAATTCAAATTACATTTTTTTTAAGTTTTTTGCTTAATTACGAACTATACTCATATACTAACAAAAAATATTTGGCTCTTTCATTTTAAATAAATATATTATAAATTATCCTGAAAACCGCGAGAACACTTTTTTCTAACAGGTATCCTAAAATTACGTCCCAACGGCTACATTTTCAAAATTTTTAAAAGAAAATGTAATAAAATATTGTTTTTCCGCGATTAGCTATGAAGTTGACCATTATTGCGTGTCCTAGCCAACTGAGAAGTTGAATTTCTATGGAAGTGGTTAATAATTATTTCTATTATTGACCTAGGTTAATAATGGAC
Organism: Cynaeus angustus; assembly: GCA_030157275.1. NCBI lineage: Eukaryota > Metazoa > Arthropoda > Insecta > Coleoptera > Tenebrionidae > Cynaeus > Cynaeus angustus. Next base: position 15,283,243 of record CM058065.1, read on the forward strand.
AAATTCAAATGTTTTGAGAATCTAGAGATAGTTAGGTGTTTAAAAATTGTGCAACACAATTTTGTATACCCAGGAAATTGTCTTTAACGTATTTGCTCCTTAAAATTACCTAACACGATAAAGTTATTATTTGAATAAAAATGCCATTAATTTAAAATTCGCGCTCAACCTAAAATCTGATGACATCCCGTAACCGTAACCACCGATCAGAGCAACTACAACATGGCTGAATGCGGAGCCAGATAGAGCTGGAGCATTGTTATGTTAGAAAACTATCTAAACAACAGAACTTTATTTAAACAAGTACATACCCATATTCAAAAAAACACCCAAACACGATAATTACAAACGTTGTTTGAAAATAAGTTTTACTAGTGGAAATGTCAATCTGCATCAGACTACTTGATTTTTGTTTTATTAGTGGAAAGACGAATTTGCATTTTTGTGCTATTTGATTGTTACAAAAAATATTTTATTTTTAATTTTTGCCTTAAATTTGTCTAGTTGTGGAAAAAATAGTATATACACCACGGTGGTGAAGACATTTATATGCCTCGCACATTATTCCGCTTGGGGCAAAGCTCCTCGCGAAATAATCTTTGTGCTCGGTCATAAATGATAGTCTTTACCACCTTGGTGCATAATATATACTATAATATATACTAATATATACTATTAACAACTATTTTGTGTTGTTTTTTTGTTACATAATATATTACATATTTATTTTTTATATTGATTCTGTTTGATATCTTGTCTATTGCTACTTCAATTTGTATGATCAATACTTATCATTTCCTATTCTCGAATTCTTAGTTCTTATATCAACAAAGTTTTCGCTTTCTATAAAAATTATAGCTTTTAACATAATTTTTTTACAAATATGCTCCACTCATAATGTCGAGACTCATTTTGTACGCGCATTTCAAAAAAGTTCTTTTTTTTTATAGTAAATCTGCTCCCATAGTTTTCAGTTACAATTTTTTACTAGCAGTATTATTATTTCAGTAATGTCCAAAATTTTGGTATTTTTGGGTTCATAACCTTAAGACTGCCGCTTCAAAAAAACACGCAACCATGAAAATTTTGAAATGTCAGACTTTTGGGAAACATTAAAGCATTTCAGCATACTATATAATGTATATAATAATATTGAAAATAATTAATTTGACGCTCCATTTTTCCGGCACCATTTTCAGCTTCCATCTCAAATGTTTTGCATAAAAATGACAAAACTCATTTGAATTTATTTCATAGCAGCTCACATAAAAAAGTCGCTAATTTAATAAAAAAATTGAACAACCAAAATTTTAAGCACTTGTGGAGCCAAGTAGATAAAATAGTATATCACACTCGATTAACAAGATGTATTACATACTCGGTCTATTAAAGCACTCGTACGATAATGCAGTGTCTTATTAAACTCGTATAATAATATACTATTAAATTTTGAAAATTTTCTGGTTTTCCTACTAAAATTGAATATTATTAGATATTTAGTTATAAACATGAAATAAACATTTTTAAAGTATAATTATAAATGGTCGTAACATATTTAATATTCGAAACAGATCTTGTAAAATGTTTTAAAAATATGACTTAAAACCAAATTTTGCAAAAAGTTTAATTTGACTTTCATGAAAGAGCTGTTTATGTACTGCAATAGTGTAGGTATGGTTATTCGGTTTTTCATCGACTTTATCGAATATTATATACGTGGGAAACATCGGTATCGATACAATTGTATAATGTCTAACAAAATTACTCAAATTCAACTAATTGGTTTTTGATCGACCATGTTAAATATTATATAGCTTTCTTTGGTAAATGTTTGTATCGAAATAATTTTTCAACAGAATTATTAATAGAATCAATTGAGAAAAGTTTACCTAATAAGTAGAGTTAAGAACCTTCGAATTTTGTTGTATCGAATGATTTTAGTATATCTTTTTCTAATGAAGAAAGCTGTACTATTTTTCAAGATCATGAATTTTATACAAAATTGTGTTTTTTTTGTGTATGCAAACGTCAACCGGTATTATCAAGGAGAAAAAATAAAAGGTGGGTTTCTATTATAATATTTGAGAAAATGAACAAAACTAACACAAAGCACTGCAATTTGCGTCATTGTAAATAATTTAATTGAAATTGCATTTGTTTAATTTTTTACTCAACATTCTCTTCGTTTATCTCAATTTGTTCTTAATCTTGTTGGTTCTCATTATAATTCTTGTTTGGTTCCTTTTTTAATTCTTTGCATTATTTTACCAAATGTTCTAATTTTGTTCTTTTCTTTAACGTTTTGTTGACATCTGGTCGCTTTTATTTTTTCTTTGAATCTTTCCTCTCTTTTCGATCAGTACAATTGTTTGAAAATTTACGGTTGCTAAGATCCAATAAAAAATTAAACAAATTATGTCATTTTGCAAAAATTTGTAAGTATGTACGCCCCAAATACCCTTTTTTTAGTTTTTTTTTAATTTTTCGGTACATTGGTTTGGTTTCTAATTACCTTTTTTAAACATTTTTCCTCCGTTTTATTCTTTTTCTTTTTCTAAGACTAGAATGATATTTTCATATTTTTTCATTTGTGATTCGCAATCAATTTTTGTATTGTTATACAAACTGATCAAAAAATTTTTGGAAACTTACTAAAGTTGCTAAATCTTCTAAAAGTGTAGAAAAACTTTTGTTCGTCCATTTTGTAAACAATTTTTAGTAATCTGAGTGAAATACAATTACAAAGAAACAAAAACTTCAAAAAAATGCTAAGCAAGCACTTATATATTTTGTGTTTATTTACTCTAGCACTGTTAAAAAGACGCGGGCTAAAACGGAAAAACGCCATTTAAGGCTCGATATTGCCAACCGAATGATCGGTATGTTAGAAGATGGTGCTCGAATGTAAGTCAAAGTGTGGATTCGCGGCTAACCAAAACCACGAAAAGGTTGATCATAGAAATATTTGAAAACAAAATCAAGTACTTTTTTTGTTCTCACACCGAGACGTTAATGAGCTTACCCATAAATATTTTGACGCCCATTACGGCAGCTAAAAATTATGCAGTTCCTTGCATGCGGGCTGGACTTATAAAATTGTTTAGGCCACATTTGACAAACGTTTGAAATTTAGACTTAAAAAAATTAAAACATGGTTTTTGAAAAATATATTTATACATAAAGTAACAAAAATAAATAAAATAAAAACACTTTAAACATTGTCCTCTTCGTCACTGCTGTTATCCAATGTTATCACGCCGTCGTCGGCGTCGGAAACAGCGGCGTCGCGACGCACTTCTATCAGCGGCGTCTAATATCGGTGGATCGCGGTGGCGCTTTTTTGGGGTTCCCGGCCTAGGTCGTCGTGCACTTTGGTATGAACGTCCTTGCCGCTTGGTGGCACAGAGCCGCGATTTCGCGGAACTCGCGGTGTCACGGAAGAGGCGGAAAGGGCGGAAGACGCGGCAAACGCGAAGTCGTAAATTCGTGGTGTCGCAAAGTCGCGGATTTATTGCGGGTAGTCCGTGGAAACCGAACGACTTCTAATCACTTGCACTTACACGCACTTTTGTAAACTGCGGAAAAAATATAGCGTAGCGGGTAAAAAGCACTGTTTATTATGACTCAGGTGAGCACCGACAAGGGATACTGCAGAGACCTGAGCTACACAACGACTGCCCGTCGGTCTCGACAGCACCCCCTTTTATATACAATAAACAAAAGAAATTTGGGAAACCCGGGATTTTCCCGAATTCCCACCAATGAGCGAACAGCAAGGAACCTTTCAATTTTACACACGGTTCCTTGCTAAAAAAAACCTCCGGGGTCGCTCCATTTCACTAAAACTACCTTAATCTAACATGCCTTACATCTAAGTTAACTTATTTTACAAAAAAAAGACTTAAAACTACGTGTAGAGCGAGTCTCGGTTGTTGGGGGGCGGTCCGATCGTTCGTCGTCAGGAATTTATAAATATACCTGTTCCTCGCCCGCGCGACCCTATATCGGACAACCCTCGCACCGAACACATCGCTCTAACCCTAACCTAACATGCCTTAACCTATTCCAAGATTCGACTATCCGCGAATTCCGCGGTAGCGGGATTAGCGCCGTACAACACACTCCCTTCCTTCGGAGTCGAAATCTTGGGTGTTGTTTGAACCTTCCTTTTGACGTTCGCCGTGGGTTCTTTCTGGCGTCTCCTCCAGATTCTCTTCGGGCTCTGCATCAGCGGGGCGGTTTCGTGCTCGCAGTCTTTGTTCCCTTGCGAGTCGCATTTGTTGTTGGCGATTGCGGGCTCGTTGTAGCCCACGTGTCATGATTGGTGGAGTACCCGGTTCCAACAATCCCAGTGTTGCTGCGGTAGGCTCGTCGTAGCGGAAAGTCCCGCCGGGGGCTTCGCTGGAGCTCGCGCTATAGTTGTCGACCTGGGTGGCGGTCTCAATACGCGGTCTGGCGGTGGGTGCTTTCCGGATGTTGTCCACGTGTTCCATGGACTCGGCCTCGTTGTTCCGGACCCGGTAACAGTTCTCGCCTAGCTCGGCGATGATGGTGGCGGGTCCCATCCACCTAGTGCGAAGACCGGGTTTTGTGTGGCGCCGCAGCAAAACAACATCCCCGACGTTGAACTGAGGTGCCGCTTCTTCGTTCTTCGCGTACTTCCTTTGGTACCGGCGGATGTTTTGGCGAGCCTGGTTGTGCCGCTGCTCGGCGGTTGTCGCGACGGCTGTTGTGGCCACCATATCCCAATGTCCAGGACGTGTAATCTCGTACCCGAATAGTAGTTTACTCGGGCTATATCCGGTGGCGGCGTTACGACGCTTCCGCAAGTTGAACAATCTTTTTGGCACAGCTTCATCCCAGGGATGACGGGCGTCTGGACCGATGAGGATTCGCATCAGCCCTTTTATTTCGCGGTTCCGTCTCTCGGTAGGGTTAGCGCGCGGGTGGTAGGCGGCGGTAAACCACTGGCGGATTTTCCATCGACGACACGCCGACTGGAAAGACCTGCTATGGAACTGGCTACCGTTATCCGAGATGATAGCTTGAGGGTACCCGTAGCGGCTAAATACATCGTTCTGTAGATGTTGGAGGGCGGCGCTGGCGGTGGCACGAGTCATTGGAAAGGCCTCGACCCATTTTGAGAAAACGTCCGTTACTACAAACAAATACTTGTTTTCCGACGGGGTCTCTGGGTATGGGCCCATAAAGTCAACGGCGATCGTTTGCCAGGGGCGGACCGAAACGTGGGCCCGTAGCGGAGCTGCTGGTTGTGGCTTCCCTCCGTGTTTTACAGTGGCACAGACGAGACACGTGCGGACGTGTTCGCGGGCGTCGCGATCCAAGGATTGCCATGTATATTGTTGCCTGATGGCTCGGATGGTTTCGTCTTGGCCCGGATGGCCGGCGACGTCGGCGTCGTGGAACTCTTGCAGCAGTCGCGGTCGTACCGAGGATGGTGCAACTAGTTGGGACGGATCGGCGCGTCGCCACAAATATCCATCCCGCAGTTCATAGTTGCGGTGGAATGCTGCGTCGCCTTGTCGCTGTGGTCCGTGACGGCTTATATTCTCAAAGCGTCGAATAGCCTCCTGGATGTCAGCGTCTTGCCTCTGGGCCTCCTTGACTTCCTCCGCCAACGTGCGAATTTCGATTGCGGCAAGAACGGGATCGCGGACGGAAGTAGTTTTTTGGTGGGAATTCGGGAAAATCCCGGGTTTCCCAAATTTCTTTTGTTTATTGTATATAAAAGGGGGTGCTGTCGAGACCGACGGGCAGTCGTTGTGTAGCTCAGGTCTCTGCAGTATCCCTTGTCGGTGCTCACCTGAGTCATAATAAACAGTGCTTTTTACCCGCTACGCTATATTTTTTCCGCAGTTTACAAAAGTGCGTGTAAGTGCAAGTGATTAGAAGTCGTTCGGTTTCCACGGACTACCCGCAATAAACCCGCGACTTTTGCGACACCACGAATTTACGACTTCGCGTTTGCCGCGTCTTCCGCCCTTTCCGCCTCTTCCGTGACACCGCGAGTTACGCGAAATCGCGGCTCTGTGCCACCAAGCGGCAAGGACGTTCATACCAAAGTGCACGACGACCTAGGCCGGGAACCCCAAAAAAAGCGCCACCGCGATCCACCGATATTAGACGCCGCTGATAGAAGTGCGTCGCGACGCCGCTGTTTCCGACGCCGACGACGGCGTGATAACACCAATGAAAAGATGAGTTCATTAACTTGACGTTACCTATATTCTTCTTCAATTTAAATTACCTTTTTGACACAATTGGACCACTCATTTTCTGTTATTGTGTTTACCTGTGTCCTTGTTACGTCAATGGCACTAGCACTGAATTTCGGATTGTTGTTGTTCCGACGTACTCTCGATTTTAATATGGACCATATTATTTCAACAGAGTTGAATTCACAATGATAAGGAGGTAACCGCAGAACACAATGACCACGTTTTGCAGCCTCTTCATCAATAACAAACTTTTTTTGAAATTCTTTTGTTTGTAGAACTTCTAAAAGTTGTTTCTTTGTATAATGATCTTCGTAATAGAGATCATAGTCTTGGAGGAATTCCATGATTTCTGCCTTTCTTGAACCTGTATTCGGTATTTTCATTGCTTGGACAGAATGGTAACTTGCGTTATCCATAACAATTACGCTATTGGCCGCCAATTTCGGGAGAAGTTTGGTAGAAAACCATTCAAAAAATAAACCAAAAATCAATCCCTACGTCAAATTTTATCAGGTCTTACTTTTCCTAAGAAATATATAAGTACGGTTCTGGAAACGAACCCCGAAGGAGGAGGCACCCGGACACTTTTATGAGGATTAAGCTAGGTAGCCGGAATAAGCCTATTAACGTCCCACTGTGAGAGTAATAAAAGTACTTGATTTTGTTTTCAAATATTTCTAGAAATACTATACGAGAAGATCGTTTGGTGATTAGGGAAGCTCGTAAGAACCTAAGATCTCATTGCATACCCTAACTTTTTGTGTGCTCAAATTTATGTTAGAGACATCATTAATGAAATTGTGAACAATTATCGCAGCGATTTAGGATTTCAGTTTCGGTTTTTGGATGATAATGCACGTCCACATCGTGCTTACTGTGTCATAGGAAGACTGGAAATGTTGAAAATTGAGCACATGCCGCTTCCAGCGCGTTCGTCAAATTATAACTGAATTGATTAAAAATATATTGAAAAACGCCTACACCAAACACACACTTTTGAAACACACTAACATATATTTCGGTATCCATGATACCATCATCAGAGTGATGATTAAACTTATCTACCCTTAAAAACTAATTGCTTATATACAAGTTACCTATACCACTTTTTGGGTGGTATTTAACAATGTAAAGAGGGGAGAAGAGGGGATGGGACCATTATCGGCATTCATAACAAAGGGCTTATTCTTAATTATTTCTAGACTTTCGTAAACGTCTAGAAATTTACAATTGTTTACATTCCTAACTAATTTTAAACAACTTTTATCTATACGATGATCTTTGTCAAAAATATGTTGAGCAACACTGGATTTTTCAAACCTGCCATATTTGGCGTGAGCTACATGTTCTTTGAACCTTGTCAAAATTGACCTCCTTGTTTGCCCAATATATTTTTGCTCACAGTTCTTACATTTAATTTCATAAATACCCGACTTTTCTTTGGGCCCTACTTTATCTTTCGGGTTGCCGAGAAGACATTAGAGGTTTAATCCAAAGGTGTAAACCACTTTTAGATCAATACCCTGGAACACTTTTTCCAGCCCCTTTGTCACTGAAGGCGTATAAGGAGTCATGGCAAATCTTGTCTTTTCTGGCATTGAATCACGAAAAGTCGAGCATTCTGAAATTGATTTCTTACGTTCTAATTTGGACACTAACCTGTTGACAATTCTAGGGTCAAAACCATTACACCTGGCTGCATTTTTGATTGTTGTCAATTCCTTGTTGAATCTAGTCCGTGTTAGTGGGAAATTTACTAACCTGTGGACTAAGAAATTGAAACTCGCCATCTTATGTTGAGGACAATGATGTGAGTCTTCTGTAATGTAGCGAAGTGTACTGGTCTCTTTTCTATAGACATCAAATTCTAAGTTATCTTTATTCCTAATTACAACAGTGTCTAAAAAGGGTAGTTTACCGTTGTTCTCTATTTCACATGTGAATTTTATGCTGTTAAACCTGTTATTAATTAACTTTAAGAAGTCGTCAATGCTAGACTTGTTTGTGTTGAAAATTGCAAAAATGTCGTCTACATACCTTAACTATACTCTGGGAAAATACTCAAGCTCATTCTCAAGATCCTTTTCAAAACGGCTCATAAAAAGGTCAGCTATGAATGGTGACAAGGAGTTACCCATTGCCGTACCTTCATGCTGTTGGAAAAATTCCGCGTTGAATTGAAAAATGTTCTGGTTCATGCAGAGTTCCGTGAGTTGAATATATTCTTTGATAACTTGTTGACTGAGGTTGTTTTCAGTCAACAGATTTTCTAAGTAAATTAAGGTTTGTGGAACCGGAACACTAGGAAATAAAGAACTTACATCAAATGAGACCAATAACTCACCAGTTTTAAGCTTAATGTTCTTGAGTTTCTGAATGAATTCCATAGAATTCTTGATTGAAAAGCTGGGTTGCTTAACTGGTAGGTTATTGAATTCATTGGTTAACCATTTGGAAATATTCGAAGTCGGTGCGTTAATGGCTGATACAATAGGCCTCACCGACTTCCCCGGTTTATGGATTTTGGGGAGGCAATACAATTTGGGGATGACCGGGTTGGATACATTAAGTCTAAATTTTAATTGCGGGGTAACAAGGTTGTTGCATGACTTAACAGTGGACTGGACTTCTCTTACCATTTTGGATAAAGGATTTTTAGTGATTTTTTGATAAGGACCACTTTTGATGAGGTTGTTCACTCTATCAAAGTAGTCCTTTTTATCTAAAATAACAACCTTGTTTCCTTTGTCAGCTTTTAAAAGCAATCTTTCTGACGTAAACTTTTAATAGTATTCATGTCCACGTTTGACGGAGAAGAAAGAGATCTGGCTAAGTTTTTGGAAATTTGTTGTCTACAGGCTTCCCTCACGAAATGTTTAGTAGGTGCATTGAAATGCTGAATAGATGACACTATCCCCGCAATGACCTCTTCAACATTTCTCGAGGGAGACTGTACACAAAATTTCAAGCCTTTGTTGAGCACATCAAGTTCGTTACTATTAAATGTTTGCGAATTGAGCATGGTCTATAGCAGACCACCAACCACCAGTGGCGCACCTAAGAAATTTACATGCTATACTACCTGGGACTTTGAATCAACTAATTCTCAGTATGCCAAGACATGTTGAAAAAGTGTTGCAAAATCGTGATGACGTAACACACTGCTAATTTGCGTTTCATGGTCCTTTTTTATTTTTCAAAATAAATTAATTAAAAATGTTTTTTGTTGCTTTTTTCACTTTATTTTTATGGTAAATTTTAGTAATAGTTTAACATGTTTTTATTCATGGCACTCATTCCTAAAATTTTACTTAATTGGAATGTATTAAAACATTAATATTCATAACTTTTTTGGATCAGTTTATTATTACATACCTACTTAAAGTCATTTTACTCGTTTTATTCTTAAATAAAATTCAAAATTTTCCAACATTTGTGTTGTACCACTTTTGTCATCTGTTAAAATTCTTCTCGTCTTCTGAAGTTTTTACTAAATCATTTTTTCTTGTGAAACTTTTTTTGCTGTCTGTATATTTACTGACGAAAAAACGTCCGCTCTAAAATAAAAAACTGCTTTCTCTCATGCACTTGATTTTTTGAATCTTTTGGATTTTGTAGATTCACATTAAAACTTTGTGCACCAAAATCAACTTGTAATACTTTTTCCTTTTTCTACACTTGATTTCACAAATAGAATAAAATTTTTTTTATAGTCTTCTTATTGCACATTTTTTTTGTTTTTGCTATTTTTCTTTAACATATTTTGTATCCTACTAAATTTTTGCAACGATCTTGAATTATTGCTTCGTCTCTTTTTCAAGTTCTATTTTTTAGCGAAGAGCAGTGTAATAAAAAATAACAAGTGCAAGTGCCACTTTACTTATGCAATAGTGGAAATAGAAACTGTACACTTTACTTTTTTAGGTGATCCCATGAAAACAACTTTTATTTTGGGGTATAAAATATTTCATTTGAAATGTGTGAAAATCTCACTCGTGTGCATCGCGTGTATCTTCATCATCACAACATTTTTAAACATATATTTTTTGCTATGGTATCCAGACAGGGTAAAGTTTATGAACTGTGGAGCAGTGTTTCTTGAGAACCTATGGGTAAAAATGCGATTTATTATTATTATTATTGTTATTATTAATATTATCATTAATATTTTATTCTAGGGTATACTTGCCATAATTTTCGTTTTGAAAACAAATAATGTGCTGGATAATATACTAGATTTAATCCCGTTTTCGCCGACTGTTACAACTGATCAAAAGACGAAAATGAAAATAAAAAAGGAAGCAAAAATAATTAATGCTTACGTCTTAGGAAATATTTTTATTGCCATTAGTCACGCTACAGCAATGTTTTATCCAACCAAAAACGACTCAAAATTAATTTTTCAAATATTTTTATCTGAATATTGGGTTTGGCCAGAATTTCTTATTGTTCACAATCTTATTTAAGTTTCCATTTTATTTTATCGCGTATTCGTCAGTTGCTCTCGGACATCAATTTGTTTATGCATGTTATAAAATAAAATTTCAGCTATGTATATTTCATCAAGAAATTAGAAAAATGGAAATAGACTTACAAAACGGAGACGCTCTTTATTATAATGATGAGCATCAAAAAGTGATAGAAAGGAGACTAAAAACAGTAATAAAAAGACATGTTGAATTTATGAGGTAGATATAAAACTTTTATTTTTGCTGATTTGCTTTCATGTTTGCAAGTGAAGATACAGTTTTGATTCTGTTTTTTTTTTATAGGTACCAAAGAGAAACATTACGGTTGATAGGTAAATATATAGTACCATGTATCGTCGCAGGATGTGCAATCGGAACGTCTTTTATCATTTATGTTCTTCAGGTAATATTTTGTAAGTACTACGTACTGATTTATTCCCATCCATCTTTTAGCTGTTCGAGGAGTTTTCTATTGTACTGTTTTTGCGTTTTCTTACTTGTTTAATTGGAATGATTTCGGTAAGCTGTGGCATATTATCATCGGGACAGTCTTTAGAAGATGAGGTTTATAAAACTCAATTCTTAACCTTTGCTATAAACGTAACTTGCATATTTCAGGCTGACGAACTGTATACAATACTTGCACAAACAAACTGGTATTTGTGGAACCCCAAAAACAGGAAACTGGTGTTGGTGATTTTGTGCAATGCACTGAAGGGTGTTAAATTGAATTTTTCAGAAAAGATTGGGATCAACCATCGACAAGGAATGATTGTAAGTATAAATTTTTTAATAAAACTTAAGGTGATTATATTTTTAGGTATGTCGCATAATTTATTCTTTGGCTTCAGTTATCTACAATTTGAACTAGCATAGCATGGACGTTTTTTTAATTCACTTTGTATAGAAGTAGCAATGTGAGAAATTTTATAAAAATAAGTCTACTTGTAGAATCACATTAGGAAACTTGTCAAATATATATTAATTTTTCTAGGTACAGGTTTGTTTTTAATTAGACGAAGAATTCGGTAAATTTATAATTGTTTACTTGACCGGCGCACCTAATTAAACTTTGTTAAAAAGTGAATAAATTAAAACGTCGTCAAAAAAAAAAAGTCTCTTATATTAATGTATTATAACTGCAGGTAAAAATTAAGAAAAAGTGCAAAAATTTAGAGTTGTGTGCCCTTTAGATTTAATTGAGAGTATGGCGTTATAATGCAACAGAATATTAAAAGCAAGAAAAATTTAAATTTGTTAGGTTTTTCTTTCGAACTTTATTGGTTTAATTTTTGGTGTTGATTCTGTTTAATATTCTACCTAAATTAATAAATAATGGATTGTTTTCAAGTATTTTGTCTAGTTCTTGTTTACTGTCATTCGAGACTATTTCCTTGATTTTAAGATAATGTCTTCTTTCATTATTTTTCATAATTTGGTAGTTTTCAAATTTTTTCAGTTTTTACTTAAGTATATGTTATTATTCCGTTCTTTTGTATATTTTCTATAGGTATGTATGTATATGTTTATATATGTATATGTTCTATATATATATACATTTTGGTATGCTTTTTTGTGTTTTTTTTTTGTATACTTTTAAAAATTTCTAGTTTTTGATTTGCTCAGCTTAATTGCTCTTTGACCCTTTTTTTATGACGTTAATTATTTGTGGAAAATTATAAATCAATAAATAATTTTTAAAGAAGAAGGTTTGAAAATAACTACATATTTATTTGTGTAAACAAATTGGAAAGTGTTGTTCAATAGAAGCAAGCATAAATCTAGATATCTGAATAAATGTTGTAAATGACTTTTCTAGTTTTTTTTCTTTACGTAATTCTATGCTTTTTTGTTTTTGACTTGAGGTTCATTTGTTGTTTTAGATTTCAGCTTCATCCTATTTTTTGAATTTGTTATCTTTTAACTTACAGACTTCTAAAAATAAAAAAAATATGTGATTTTTTTATTCTATTTAGCTCAATTGCAAAAAAAAAATTCAAGATAAAAGAAGAAGTTAATTGTACATTCGCTGACATTTTTTCACCACTTATGCGAGTAAAACGAATCCCACGACGCTTTTCCCATCGATCAAACCATCCCTGATTAGCAGAAAATGCTGATGCATTCCCCATCAAAATTGACCCACTGATGGGAGTTCCTCTTTGAGATTCTAGAATAAACCACATCTAAAAAGCTTCGTCTGCAATGTCACAAGCTGGTTTTAGTGAAGCGTACCGCAGGAACTTTTTTGACGCAATTTTGGAATAGTTTTATCATCTATTTCGTCGCAAATGGTTGATGGTACGCAGATACTTTTTCCCACGTTTATCATGGAATTTTCTTCTCACCAAATAACGATCTTATTCATGTTATATTCACTCACTAAGGCATTTTGAAGTCTATGTACCCTCTTGATCGTCAAGATCGTTTACAGTACGCAAACGGGACATCTTTACTCTTTCTTTGAGAGGTTCTTTTTGCTTTTTAATTCTAAATCTATTTCGTCCATTTTTAATTTGTTTCCTCGTCAGTATTCTTTGTTTGTTTGTACTTCCAAGATTTCGCCGCGGAACTGATAATCGTGATGATCGATTTACGAGTTAACTATTGCCAATATTTACGATCAGATGTGTGCATCTTGTCTAGAAAAGCGATGCCTTCTAGTGCCAAGGGCTACTAGAAATGATATCATTTTGTTTAATCTCTTAGTTACTTTTAAGATATCTTTGCAATTTTTAGTTTCTCCAGTTTCTTTGATTGTTATTAATTTTTAAGGGTTGTACCCGTGTGCAGCTACGCTCCCAATATATCTGTTGCTACTTGCGATTTGTTTGCCAAATTCTTCCTTACACCTCATTTTTTTAATCACACCATTTCGTACTTTCGATTTCTGATCTCTAGTTACAGTATAAATTTCACTGTATCTATCTCCTTAATCCTCGTTAATTTTGATTTTCTATTTTGCTACCCATTTGGCTAATTTTTTTGTGGGTTTGTTGATTCTCTTTAAGTGCCCTTGTGATTCTTCCTTAAGTCATGAATTTTGCAATGATGGTGCTATTCTTCCTTGGAAGTGATTCTTCCTTAAGCCATGAATTTCGCAATGATGGTGCTATTCTTCCTTGGAACCTTTGTCGTGCAGCAGGTACTCCAGTGCCTTTTTCATTTTTATTGATTTTTAGGTCAACGGCTTCTGAAAGTATGTTTTCGGACGAGTTCTTAGTTCCAGATTTTATAGAAGGTCTTTTCAATCTCCAAAAAGACTTCAGTGGTGATTTCTGATTTATTGAATTCTCACATGATAAAGTCTACGATTCTTATCGTTTGATCGATGGTTCCTTGTCCTCTTTCAAATCCATACTGTGTTGTCGGAATATTTCTTTTTTCGAAAATTTCCAAAATGCTTCTTTGAATGACTCGTTTAATTCTTTGCAGTGCTTGTTTTTGCAATGCAATTTGGTCTGCAATTTTTTAATTGCCGTGTTGGAAATTCCAATATTTTCAAGTGCTTTTTTTGGGTTGAGACCTTTGATTAATCTTTCGTTTTTTTTTCATTCTGTACCATTCCGAAACTTGAAGATGGTGTCTGACGTAGTGGTTCTTTTCCGCCTTGAAGTACCTGTTATTCGTGAGGTTATTGCTGAATTGTTCTTTTAGCGTTCACACAAAAATCAAAGCCTTATCAATGTCTTTATCAGCCATTCCAATTTTCATTTCCAAAGTAGAAGTTTTTGCTGTTTTTGACGCTTTTTCCAGCAGAAAATGCTGGTGCATTCTCAATCAAAATTGATCCACTGATGGGAGTTCGACATTCTGGAACCAACCACATCCAAAAAGCTTCGTTCACGATGTCACAAGCTGATTTTTAGGAGTGAAGCGTCCTGCAGGAACTTTCTCTAACTCAATTTTCGCATAGGTTTCTTCATTAAATCGTCTATTTTTCGTCGCAAATTGATGGTACGTACATTTTCCCATATTTGTCATGGTTTCCTCTTCTCACCAAATAACGATCTTATTCATGTTGGATACACTTACTTGGACATTTTGAAGTCTACTTGTAATAACTTGTTGATCGTCGAGATTAATGTCGATACTTTCTAGAACCAAAGGCACGAAATATGAGAGCTATTATAAGGAGATTAGAAATGATATCTATTTTATTTATAGTTTGATGTAATATAATTTTGACGAAATAAAGTTAATTTGAATAATTTCGTCTACTTACCTAAACATAAGGTAGCAATATTATTATTTAACGTGGAAAGTTTTTGGATTGCCCAAATTCTTTAGAAATTGTTGTAAATTAACATTATTTTGAAACAAGCTCGTCATTATTACTCTTATTGTCCTGTACAACTTTGGTTACAAATTTATATATAAGAATCACCAGTGAACACACGTCAGTATCGTACAGACTGTCGAGTAGATCATGATTATGTTGTTATTTTGGACAAAACTGTTGCTTACTTTAACTTTAAAATTAAGTCTGCAGTGCTATGATTACGATATCTCCCCGATCAGTTACAACATGCACGAATATGGAACAAAACTAAATATTACAGCTGTAGATTTTGTTGTTGAACTTTCAGCTGTAGCCAATTTTATCGTTGATTTAGAAAGTAACACAAAGTTATGTAATCGCATGTTCAATGTTTCTGAATACTTTCAAGAGCTTACAATAATTGGTGAAAACATCGTTGAGATAGAAACAGAATTTCTCAAAAATGTAGTTTTTGATTCTTTATACATACAGCGAGGAAAAATAAAAACAATCAAAACGAACACTTTTACGGAAATGAGTGTTTCTAGCTTGCTTCTTCGACACAATGAAATTGAAGTTATCGAAGACGGCGCTTTTACGAGAATGTTCGAATTAGTGCAGCTGACTCTAGATTGGAACAAGTTGACAAGATTTAACTCTGCTGGTTTTCAACACTTACCAAGTCTCATTTCGTTCCAGCTTAGAAACAATAGAATTTCTTCCTGTGAAGGATACTCGTTTAAATCAATAGGTTCATTCATGTTACAGCTTGATTTTAGTTTTAACAAAATTGAGTATTTAAGTGAGAATTTGTTCAGAGGTTTGGAAGGAAAATTGATAGAACTTTCTTTTGCTAATAACAAAATTACGTCTTTACCTGCTGGAATATTTGAAGGATGTAATTTCATTAGAGTGGACTTCAGTTCAAATCCTATTCAAACAATTCCTGACGAGTTTTTTGAGAAAAAAGTTCATATGAAGATTTTATTGTTGAGTTTTAGCCATCTGTCTTTTGAAATAAGTGAAAAAATCATTGAGTGGTCGGCGGAAAATGATATTCAGTTGATATCCTTATCTGAGAGCCACAACGCGTACAAAGTTCTTCTTCTTATTATGTTAATCATTTGTGGAAAACTATAAATTAGTAAATAGTTTTTAAAGAAGAAGGTTTGAAAATCACTGCGTATTTATTTGTGTAAACAAATTGGAAATTGTTGTTCAATAGAAGCATTAGATATCTAAATAAATGTTCTAAATGATTTTTTATTAGATGATAATTAAAGCTATAATTAAAATATCATTTTAATTATAGCTTTAAGAGTAGTAAATAGTTAAAAACGAAATGCAGCTCAATTGCAAAAAAAATTCAAGATAATAAAGAAGAAGTTAAGTATGAGTTTAAAAATATAAGCATTTTTGGAGCAAGTAAAGATAAAAAATTAACGTTACTTTTATAAGAAAGGAAAACTTTAATTTCTCGAATCGAAAACTTTAAGTTTGTACTTTTAGAATTGTTAAATAGTTATTTACCTAACAAGTTCGGAAACTTAATTTTCCCGCATGAGCACTTTGTTTGCACTACTTACAGTCGTGCTGCATTTAGTGCGAATGCGGGAAGATTCTTTCCGAAAGAGTTAGGTACAGTATTTTTTGTAACGAATATCGAAATAAAAAAAATTAAGTAACTTAGTTTTTTTTTTTAATGGTGGGTTGGTAACATGATCTGTCTATTGTAGCTACCTCCTAGATTTTTAAAATGTAAATCAGCTGTCATTTTTTTAAAATTATTAACAAAAATTGTTAAAATAAGTGAGAGCGAAGAATGTATGTGTACCCCTCCCGAAGTACAACAATGTGCCAAAGAGACCGTTTGGCGTCTGCTGCCACTTATCAAAAATTGATTGACTGGTGTCCTCAAAAAGTCGCAATACCAACCGTATATAACGCAAATATCCCTAGCCGCCAGCGGAAACTAAAAAACACCGGGGTGCGGGAAAACAGTTTTTCCGTGCATCGGGATTAAGCGGAAAAATTCTGTTTCCGTACAATGAGTACAAAAAATAAGTTTCAAGTTCGGATTGATATTAGTACCCGTTTATCAAATAATATATTTTTCGTACACTTTGTATAGTATCATGCATAATTATAAAAATCATTTGTCAAATATAATTTGTGGAAATTTGTTATAAACTGAACTATAAAAATTTTTAATATACATAAACCAAGTTGCTAATAAAAAAAATATTCATTTATTTTTATTTATGCAAGAAGTTTGTTCTTTTTTAACAAAAGTGTTAAATGAATTTCAATGTAAACCGTTAACATGATCGTTTCTTTTTTTAGCAGTCGTCTAAGCTTAATTAAAACAATTTTTTGAAAATGAATGTTGCGAAAACGCATCAACGGCCGAATATGTAAGTAAACAAAATAAAATAAAACGTACTAAACTAATTTTATTCAAAAAAAGTACATACACTCAAAATCAACCATAAACTTTTAATTGTAAATCTTCACATATGAAAATTTGCTAAGCAGCAGGTGTGTAAGTGTACGTTGCATATATTGGACATGTAAAATCTTTGACTTTTGCACACTCAATAGCGACTCATAGCTTTATCTTTATATAATCCCTTCCACGTTCTTTGTGAATGTTAGATGGTTTGATTTCTTCGTCGATTTCTTCTAATTTCATCAAATTTAACACAATATAGGAACAAAATTCTAATTGCTACATATATGATCGACTCCTCCCATGTGTTGATTGTATACCTTTACATGTTTTTCTCTATTTTGTCATAACGCTTTACATGTTAACCAGATCCAGTTGACACACAATTGGAAATTAGTGTAACCACTTTGTATTCAAAAGAACTACGTGGCTTTTTTTATTGTGCTTGTAGACTCTGTTCGACACTTTTCAATCCGATTATCACGCACATAGCACAGAATTTCATTTAGATAATTGGAAGAGAAGTTTAAATGAAGAGAAGAAGTTATCGAAAAAAATTGTATGTATGGTGGTCGTGGGAAGCGGTTTCACGGGGCCGGAGAATCCGCCTCGCGGCCGGATGTTCCTCCAACAACAGCAGGCCTGCATGGATTACGCCCGCTGCCGCGTCCACTTGGGCATCACTCCGTGTACTGGTCAGCCAACAACAGGTCCGCACCGGTTAAGGCGAAACCACTGACCCCTCGAGAGGTGAACCACGGCTTCCCAACTAAGCACCTGAAGGAGTTCGCCCAGCTACTGGAAGACTTCCCTTCCACATTTAATGAGAAACGCGAGAAAGATGTCGCCACGCCACCTGTTGTATGGTCGGGACCTACCGTTCCCAGGACAGTGGGACGCGCCGGATGGCGCAGTCCAGGTGGAGGATGCCGACGATAGGCACCAACGCGCACGAGCGCGACAGGAGGAATACGTCCGCCGGCGGAGGAGGAAAGTACGAGGAGAAAGCTATTAACTGTAAAGCGTTAATTTTTCAAATTTTTTTGGGAAACAATGAAATGCGCGTTTTAGTGAGCTCAACGACCTCAATTCACCCCTTTCTTACCCGAAAGTTACCTTTAGCAATTTTCTATCAATTTGTTGTCAACTCGCTCCAAAGTCTTTACAATTTTAACAACGTTTGTAGAATTTAATTTGCATGAAATATGTCTAATTCTTAAGGTCCCGCGTTCATTACTAAAAAGGGCCACTTTACAGCCAGCACGGTCTACACGCCCACCGATTACCGACGGTTTTGGCTAATGAGTGATTCCTAAAATTTTTTACCGACGCCGCTTTGGCGATAATTTTCCCACACTGCCCAGATAGCCTACATAAATTTTATTCCACACGTACAATTCCCGTGACGCGAAACCCGAAATTATGTTTGTTAAATTTGTAACATGCACTTAATAACTACTTTATTTGGCGCTCACCAGAGTACGTAATTTGTAGCAAGAAGTAGTGAAATGTCAGGACCAATTTTTATTTATTGAAATAAACATGAAAATTACTATTTGTTGTTTTCGCTTTGTTTGCTTTAAGTTGGTTATTGTTGCTTGTTACTTCTAATTTATAACTAGTAGAAGCTTTTTCATCTTCATTCTTCTGTTGAACGTCTCTAGCGCTTGATGACGTTGATTCAGCAACCAATGTGTTCATAACACCAGCAATGGGTTTGTGGATTCTTCAACATAGCCACTAGCCACACTCGAAGAAATTCCATCCCACCTGACGTTTAAACTCACCATACCATTGTTTGCCATAATCGTAGCTGAATTTCGCCGGTATATTTCTCAGCGTCGGGTCGATTCAGAAACCGACCAAGAAAGGACATTTTCCAAAAGCATCAATCCCAACAACTTGCTTCGTGCATTTTCCGTTGGCGTACTTCAGGAAAACTTGATCTGTAATCACATTTTCGGGAAGCAGTTGAACAAATGAACGTAGAGTATGTCAGAATCATAAAGAATCGCAAATTTTCGACCTTTTTCCGTTTTAGATGGACGAATAGTAATTAACAAAGGAGAACCCAGGGAAAAAATTAATATGGTACAAGCAAAGAGGGTTGGCGCTACGAAGCTACTGGAAGCGGGTTACGAAGGGTGCAAAAAGACGGAAAAAAATTATTTGTTAATAACTGCGGTAATTGTGTTACGTTGGCGGTTTATTAGTTTATTATCGCCAAGAAATTTACTGTCTACCTAGTCGGTGGACTAGTAGTGTTAGTGTATGAGTATAGATATACTAACAAAAAATATTTGGTTCCTTCATTTTAAATAAATATATTATAAATTATCCTGAAAACAGCGAGAACACTTTTTTCTAACAGGTATCCTAAAATTACGTCCCAACGGCTACATTTTCAAAATTTTTAAAAGAAAAATCTAACAAAATATGGTTTTTCCACTACTAGCTATGAAGTTGACCATTATTGCGTGTCCTAGCCAACTGAGAATTTGAATTTCTATAGTAGTGATTAATAATTTTTCTATTATTAACCTAGGTTAATAATGGACAAATTCAAATGTTTTGAGAATCTAGAGATAGTTAGGTGTTTAAAAATTGTGCAACACAATTTTGTATACCCAGGAAATTGTCTTTAACGTATTTGCTCCATGAAATTACCTAACACGATAAAGTTATTTGAATAAAAATGCCATTAATTTAAAATTCGCGCTCAACCTAAAATCTGATGACATCCCGTAACCGTAACCACCGATCAGAACAACTACAACATGGCTGAATCTAAACAACAGAACTATATTTAAACAAGTACATACCCATATTCAAAAAAAACACCCAAACACGATAATTACAAACGTTGTTTGAAAATAAGTTTTACTAGTGAAAATGTCAATCTGCATCAGAATACTTGATTTTTGTTTTATTAGTGGAAAGACGAATTTGCATTTTTGTGCTATTTGATTGTTACAAAAAAATATTTTATTTTTAATTTTTGCCTTAAATTTGGCTAGTAGTGGAAAAAATAGTATATTTACCACGGTGGTGAAGACATTTATATGCCTCGCACATTATTCCGCTTGGGGCAAAGCTCCTCGCGAAATAATCTTTGTGCTCGGTCAAAAATGATAGTCTTCACCACCTTGGTGCATAATATATACTATAATATATACTAATATATATACTAATATATACTATTAACAACTATTTTGTGTTGTTTTTTTGTTACATAATATATTATATATTTATTTTTTATATTGATTCTGTTTGATATCTTGTCTATTGCTACTTCAATTTGTATGACCAATACTTATCATTTCCTATTCTCGAATTCTTAGTTCTTATATCAAAAAAGTTTTTGCTTTCTATAAAAATTATAGTTTTTAACATAATTTTTTTACAAATATGCTCCACTCATAATGTCGAGACTCATTTTGTACACGCATTTCAAAAAAATTCTGTATTTTTTATAGTAAATCTACTACCATAGTTTTCAGTTACAATTTCTAACTAGCAGTATTATTATTTCAGTAATGTCCAAAATTTTGGTCTTTTTGGGTTCATAACCTTAAGACTACCGCTTCAAAAAAACACGCAACCATGAAAATTTTGAAATGTCAGACTTTTGGGAAACATTAAAGCATTTCAGCATACTATATAATGTCCAAAGCTGTCCAAAGATTACTTTGTTCTGCTCTTTTCTTGAAAATAATTAATTTGACGCTCCATTTTTTCGGCACCATTTTCAGTTCCATCTCAAATGTTTTGCATAAAAATGACAAAACTCATTTGAATTTATTTCATAGCAGCTCACATAAAAAAGTCGCTAATTTAATAAAAAAAATTGAACAACCAAAATTTTAAGCACTTGTGAAGCAAAGTAGATAAAATAGTATATCACACTCGATTAACAAGATGTATTACATACTCGGTCCATTGAAGCACTCGTACGATAATGTAGTGTCTTATTAAACTCGTGTAATAATATACACGATATTTAGTTGGATATTTAGTTACAAACATGAAATAAAAAATTTTAAAGTATAATTATAAATGGTCGTAGCATATTTAATATTCGAAACAGATCTTGCAAAATGTTTTAAAAATATGACTTAAAACCAAATTTTGCAAAAAGTTTAATTTGACTTTCATGAAAGAGCTGCTTATGTACTGCAATAGTGTAGGTATGGTTATTCGGTTTTTCATCGACTTTATCGAATATTATATACGTGGGAAACATCGGTATCGATACAATTGTATAATGTCTAACAAAATTACTCAAATTCAACTAATTGGTTTTTGATCGACCATGTTAAACATTATATAGCTTTCTTTGGTAAATGTTTGTATCTAAATAATTTTTCAACAGAATTATTAATAGAATCAATTGAGAATAATTTACCTACTAAGTAGAGTTAAGAACCTTCGAATCTTGTTTTATCGAATGATTTTAGTATATCTTTTTCTAATGAAGAAAGCCGTACTATTTTTCAAGATCATGAATTTTATACAAAATTGTGTTTCTTTTGTGTATGCGAACGTCAACCGTTATTATCAAGGAGAAAAAATAAAAGGTGGGTTTCTATTATAATATTTGAGAAAATAAACAAAATTAACACAAAGCTCTGCAATTTGCGTCATTGTAAATAATTTAATTGAAATTGCATTTGTTTAATATTTTACTCAACATTCTCTTCGTTTGTTTCAATTTGTTCTTACTCTTGTTGGTTCTCATTATAATTCTTATGTGGTTTCTTTTTTAATTCTCTGCATTTTTTTAACAAATGTTCTAATTTTGTTCTTCTCTTTTAACGTTTTGTTGACATCTGGTCTCATTTACTTTTTTCTTTGAATCTGTTCTCTCTTTTCGATCAGTACAATTGTTTGAAAATTGACGGTTGCTAAGATCCAATAAAAAATTAAACAAATTATGTCATTTTGCAACAATTTGTAAGTATGTACGCCCCAAATACCATTTCTTTAGTTTTTTTTTATTTTTCGGCACATTGGTTTGACTTTTAATTACCTTTTTTAAACATATTTTTTCCGTTTTTTTCTTTTTCTTTATCTAAGACTAGTATGATATTTTCGTATTTTTTCATTTGTTAATTCGCAGTCAATTATTGCTTTGTTATTCAAAATGATCAAAAAAATTCAGAAAACTTACAAAATTTGTAGCTAAATCTTCTAAAAGTATAGAAAAACTTTTGTTCGTCCATTTTGTAAACAATTTTTAGTAATCTGAGTGAAATACAATTACAAAAAAAAAAACCTTAAAAAAATGCTAAGCTTATATATTTTGTGTTTATTTACTCTAGCACTGTTAAAAAGATGAGGGAAAAACGCCATTTAAGGCTCGATATTGCCAACCGAATGATCGGTATGTTAGAAGATGGTGCTCGAATGTAAGTCAAAGTGTGGATTCGCGGCTAACCAAAACCACGAAAAGGTTGATCAAAGAAATATTTGAAAACAAAATCAAGTACTTTTATTGTTCTCACACCGAGACGTTAATGAGCTTACCATAAATATTTTGACGCCCATTACGGCAGGTAAAAATTATGCAGTTCCTTGCATGCGGGCCGGACTTTAGGCCATATTTGACAAACGTTCGAAATTTAGACTTAAAAAAATTAAAATATGGTTTTTGAAAAATATATTTATTCATGAAGTAACAAAAATAAATAAAATAAAAAACACTTTAAACATTGTCCTCTTCGTCACTGCTGTTATCCAAAGAAATGATGAGTTCATTAACTTGACGTTACCTATATTCTTCTTCTATTTAAATTACCTTTTTGACACAATTGGACCACTCATTTTCTGTTATTGTGTTTATTACGTGCTTATTACGTCAATGGAACTAGCACTGAATTTCGGATTGTTGTTGTTCCGACGTACTCTCGATTTTAATATGGACCATATCATTTCAACAGAGTTGAATTCACAATGATAAGGAGGTAACCGCAGAACGCAATGACCACGTTTTGCAGCCTCCTCATCAATAACAAACTTTTTTTGAAATTCTTTTGTTTGTAGAACTTCTAAACGTTGTTTCCTTGTATAATGATCTTCGTAATAGAGATCATAGTCTTGGAGGAATTCCATGATTTCTGCCTTTCTTGAATCTGTATTCGGTATTTTCATTGCTTGGACAGAATGGTAACTTGCGTTATCCATAACAATTACGCTATTGGCTGCCAATTTCGGGAGAAGTTTGGTAGAAAACCACTCAAAAAATAAACCAAAAATCAATCCTTACGTCAAATTTTATCAGGTCTTACTTTTCCTAAGAAATATATAAGTACGGTTCTGGAAACGAACCCCGAAGAAGGAGGCACCCGGACACTTTTATGAGGATTAAGCTAGGTAGCCGGCATAAGTCTATTAACGTCCCACTGCGAGAGTAATAAAAGTACTTGATTTTGTTTTCAAATATTTCTAGAAATACTATACGAGAAGATCGTTTGGTGATCAGGAAAGCTCGTAAGAACCTAAAATCTCATTGCATACTCTTACGTAACTTTTTGAGTGCTCAAATTTATGTTAGAAACATCATTAATGAAATTGTGGACAATTATCTCAGCGATTTAGGATTTCAGTTTCGGTTTTTGAATGATAATGCACGCCCACATCGTGCTTACTGTGTGGTAGGAAGACTGGAAATGTTGAAAATTGAGCACATGCCGCTTCCAGTGCGTTCGTCAAATTATAACTGAATTGATTAAAAATATATTGAAAAACCCCTGCACCAAACACACACTTTTGAAACACACTAACATATGTTTCGGTATCCATGATACCATCATCAGAGTGATGATTAAACTTATCTACCCTTAATTGCTTATATACTAGTTACCTATACCACTTTTTGGGTGGTATTTAACAATCTAAAGAGGGGAGAAGAGGGGATGGGACCATTATCGGCATTCATAACAAAGGGCTTATTCTTAATTATTTCTAGACTTTCGTAAACGTCTAGAAATTTACGATTGTTTACATTCCTAACTAATTTTAAACAACTTTCATCTATACGATGATCTTTGTCAAAAATATGTTGAGCAACACTGGATTCTTCAAACCTGCCATATTTGGCGTGAGCTACATGTTTTTTGAACCTTGTCAAAATTGACCTCCTTGTTTGCCCAATATATTTTTGCTCACAGTTCTTACATTTAATTTCATAAATACCCGACTTTTCTTTGGGCTCTACTTTATCTTTCGGGTTGCCGAGAAGACATTGAAGGTTTAATCCAGAGGTGTAAACCACCTTTAGATCAATACCCTGGAACACTTTTTCCAGCCCCTTTGTCACTGAAGGTGTATAAGGGATCATGGCAAATCTTGTCTTTTCTGGCATTGAATCACGAAAAGTCGAGCATTCTGAAATTGATTTTTTACGTTCTAATTTGGACACTAACCTGTTGACAATTCTAGGGTCAAAACCATTACACCTGGCTACATTTTTGATTGTTGTCAATTCCTTGTTGAATCTAGTCCGTGTTAGTGAGAAATTTACTAACCTGTGGACTAAGAAAGTGAAACTCGCCATCTTATGTTGAGGACAATGATGTGAGTCTTCTGTAATGTAGCGAGGTGTACTGGTCTCTTTTCTATAAATATCAAATTCTAATTTATCTTTATTCCTAATTACAAGAGTGTCTAAAAAGGGTAGTTTACCGTTGTTTTCTATTTCACATGTGAATTTTATGGTGTTAAATCTGTTATTAATTAACTTTAAGAAGTCGTCAATGCTAGACTTGTTTGTGTTGAAAATTGCAAAAATGTCGTCTACATACCTTAACCATACTCTGGGAAAATACTCAAGCTCATTCTCAAGATCCTTTTCAAAACGGCTCATGAAAAGGTCAGCTATGAAAGGTGACAAGGAGTTACCCATCGCCGTACCTTCATGCTGTTGGAAAAATTCCGCGTTGAATTGAAAAATGTTCTGCTTCATGCAGAGTTCCGTGAGATGAATATATTCCTTGATAACTTGTTGAATGAGGTTGTTTTCAGTCAACAGATTTTCTAAGTAAATTAAGGTTTGTGGAACCGGAACACTAGGAAATAAAGAACTTACATCAAATGAGACCAATAACTCACCAGTTTTAAGCTTAATGTTCTTGAGTTTCTGAATGAATTCCATCGAATTCTTGATTGAAAAGCTGGGTTGCTTAACTGGTAGGTTATTGAATTCATTGGTTAACCATTTGGAAATATTCGAAGTCGGTGCGTTAATGGCTGATACAATAGGCCTCACCGACTTCCCCGGTTTATGGATTTTGGGGAGGCAATACAATTTGGGGATGACCGGGTTGGATACATTAAGTCTAAATTTTAATTGCGGGGTAACAAGGTTGTTGCATGACTTAACAGTGGACTGGACTTCTCTTACCATTTTGGATAAAGGATTTTTAGTGATTTTTTGATAAGGACCACTTTTGATGAGGTTGTTCACTCTATCAAAGTAGTCCTTTTTATCTAAAATAACAACCTTGTTTCCTTTGTCAGCTTTTAAAAGCAATCTTTCTGTCGTAAACTTTTAATAGTATTCATGTCCACGTTTGACTGAGAAGAAAGAGATCTGGCTAAGTTTTTGGAAATTTGTTGTCTACAGGCTTCCCTCACGAATTGTTTAGTAGGTGCATTGAAATGCTGAATAGATGACACTATCCCCGCAATGACTTCTTCAACATTTCTCGAGGGAGACTGTACACAAAATTTCAAGCCTTTGTTGAGCAAATCAAGTTCGTTACTATTAAATGTTTGCGAATTGAGCATGGTCTATGGCAGACCACCAACCACCAGTGGCGCACCTAAGAAATTTACATGCTATACTACCTGGGACTTTGAATCAACTAATTCTCAGTATGCCAAGACATGTTGAAAAAGTGTTGCAAAATCGTGATGACGTAACACACTGCTAATTTGCGTTTCATGTTCCTTTTTTATTTTTCAAAATAAATTAATTAAAAATGTTTTTTGTTGCTTTTTTTTACTTTATTTTTATGGTAAATTTCAGTAATAGTTCAACATGTTTTTATTCATGGCACTCATTCCTAAAATTTTTCTTAATTGGAATGTATTAAAACATTAATATTCATAACTTTTTTGGATCAGTTTATTTTTACATACCTACTTAAAGTCATTTTACTCGTTTCATTCTTAAATAAAATTCAAAATTTTCCAACATTTGTGTTGTACCACTTTTGTCATTTGTTAAAATTCTTCTCGTCTTCTGAAGTTTTTACTAAATCATTTTTTCTTGTGAAACTTTTTTTGCTGTCTGTATATTTACTGACGAAAAAACGTCCGCTCTAAAATAAAAAACTGCTTTATCTTATACACTTGATTTTTGAATCTTTTGGATTTTGTAGATTCGGATTAAAATTTTGTGAACCAAAATCAGCTTGTAATATTTTCTTTTTTTTCTACACTTGATTTCCACAAATAGAATAAATTTTTTTTTGTAGTTTTCTTATTGCACATTTTTTTTTTGCTATTTTTCTTCAACATATTTTGTATCCTACTAAATTTTTGCAACGATCTTGAATTATTGCTTCGTCTCTTTTTCAAGTTCTATTTTTTAACGAAGAGCAGTGTAATAAAAAATAACAAGTGCAAGTGCCACTTTACTTATGCAATAGTGGAAATAGAAACTGTACACTTTACTTTTTTAGGTGATCCCATGAAAACAACTTTTATTTTGGGGTATAAAATATTTCATTTGAAATGTGTGAAAATCTCACTCGTGTGCATCGCGTGTATCTTCATCATCACAACATTTTTAAACATATATTTTTTGCTATGGTATCCAGACAGGGTAAAGTTTATGAACTGTGGAGCAGTGTTTCTTGAGAACCTATGGGTAAAAATGCGATTTATTATTATTATTATTATTATTATTATTATTAATATTATCATTAATATTTTATTCTAGGGTATACTTGCCATAATTTTCGTTTTGAAAACAAATAATGTGCTGGATAATATACTAGATTTAATCCCGTTTTCGCCGACTGTTACAACTGATCAAAAGACGAAAATGAAAATAAAAAAGGAAGCAAAAATAATTAATGCTTACGTCTTAGGAAATATTTTTATTGCCGTTAGTCACGCTACAGCAATGTTTTATCCAACCAAAAACGACTCAAAATTAATTTTTCAAATATTTTTATCTGAATATTGGTTTGGCCAGAATTTCTTATTGTTCACAATCTTATTTAAGTTTCCATTTTATTATATCGCGTATTCGTCAGTTGCTCTCGGACATCAATTTGTTTATGCATGTTATAAAATAAAATTTCAGCTATGTATATTTCATCAAGCAGTTAGAAAAATGGAAATAGACTTACAAAACGGAGACGCTCTTTATTATAATGATGAGCATCAAAAAGTGATAGAAAGGAGACTAAAAACAGTAATAAAAAGACATGTTGAATTTATGAGGTAGATGTAAAACTTTTATTTTTGCTGATTTGCTTTCATGTTTGCAAGTGAAGATACGGTTTTGATTCTGTTTTTTTTTGATAGGTACCAAAGAGAAACATTGCGGTTGATAGATAAATATATAGTACCATGTATCGTCGCAGGATGTGCAATCGGAACGTCTTTTATCATTTATGTTCTTCAGGTAATATTTTGTAAGTACTACGTACTGATTTATTCCCATCCATCTTTTAGCTGTTCGAGGAGTTTTCTATTGTACTGTTTTTGCGTTTTCTTACTTGTTTAATTGGAATGATTTCGGTAAGCTGTGGCATATTATCATCGGGACAGTCTTTAGAAGATGAGGTTTATAAAACTCAATTCTTAACCTTTGCTATAAACGTAACTTGCATATTTCAGGCTGACGAACTGTATACAATACTTGCACAAACAAACTGGTATTTGTGGAACCCCCAAAACAGGAAACTGTTGTTGGTGATTTTGTGCAATGCACTTAAGGGTGCTAAATTGAATTTTACAGAAAATATTGGGGTCAACCATCGACAAGGAATGGTTGTAAGTATAAATTTTTTAATAAAACTTAAGGTGATTATATTTTTAGGTATGTCGCATAATTTATTCTTTGGCTTCAGTTATCTACAATTTGAACTAGCATAGCATGGACGTTTTTTTAATTCACTTTGTATAGAAGTAGCAATGTGAGAAATTTTATAAAAATAAGTCTATTTGTAGAATCACGTTGAAAAATTATTTTCATTTTTCTCATTACAGCTTTGTTTTTAATTAGACGAGAAATTCGGTGAATTTATAATTGTCCACTTGACGGGCGTACCTAATTAAACTTTGTTAAAAAGTGAATAAATTAAAACGTTGTCAAATAAAAAAGTCTCTTATATTAATGTATTAAAACTGCAGGTAAAAATTAAAAAAAGTGCAAAAATTTAGAGTTGTGTGCCTCTTCGATTTATTTGAGAGTGTGGCGTTATTAAATACAACAGAATATTAAAAGCAAGGAAAATTTAAATTTGTTCTTTCGAACTTTATAAGTTTAATTTTTGGTGTTGACTCTGTTTAATATTCTACCTAATTAGAAGAAAATAACATAAATAATGGATTGTTTTTCTTTTCTTACTGTATTTCAAATATTTTGTTTAGTTCTTGTTTACTGTCATTCGAGACTATTTCCTTGATTTTGAGATAATAATAATAAGTATATGTTATTACTCCGTTCTTTTGTATATTTTCTATACGTATATGTCTATGTATATATTTATATATTTATGTATAAAAAATACGTTTTTCAGTTGGCCTTTCCAAAATTTTTCCCAAATTTCTAGTTTGCTCGGCTTAATTGGTCTTTGACACTTTTTTTATGATGTTAAATATTTGTGAAAAATTATAATTCAATAAATAGTTTTTAAAGAAGAAGATTTGAAAATAACTACATATTTATTTGTGTAAACAAATTGGAAAGTGTTGTTCAATAGAAGCAAGCGTAAATCTAGATATCTAAATAAATGTTCTAAATAGTTTTTCTAGTTTTTTTCTTTAAGTAATTCTATGCTTTTTTGTTTTAGACTTGAGGTTTATTTTTTGTTCTTGATTTCAACTTTATCTTATTTTTTTGGGCTTTCTATCTTTTAATGTCCAGACTTCAAAAAATAAAAAAATTTGATTTTTCTATTCTAAAAAATGTACATACATACGAGAGAACTAAGTTTTTGCTAAAAATACCAAAACTGTTCCCAATTATTACAAACAATGTTGTTTGTGCTACCACACAATCTACGACGTGCCTTATAAGACTTTTAAAAACGAATAAATTTTTTAATAATTTATCATTTTTAGTAAATATCATTTTAATTATAGCTTTAAGAGTAGTAAATAATTAAAAACGAAATGTAGCTCAGTTGCAAAAAAATTCAAGATAAAAAAAGAAGAAGTTAAGTGTACATCCGTTGACATTTTTTCACCACTTATGCGAACAAAACGAATCCCACGACGCTTTTTCCATCGATCAAACCATCTCTGACTAGCAGAAAATGCTGGTGCATTCCCAGTCAAAATTGATCCACTGATGGGAGTTCCTCTTTGACATTCTAGAATAAACCACATTCAAAAAGCTTCGTTTGCAATGTCACAAGCTGGTTTTAGTGAAGCGTACCGCAGGAACTTTTTTGACGCAATTTTGGAATAGTTTTATCATCTATTTCGTCGCAAATGGTTGATGGTACGCAGGTACTTTTTCCCACGTTTATCATGGAATTCTCTTCTCACCAAATAACGATCTTATGCATGTTATATTCACTCACTAAGGCATTTTGAAGTCTATTGGTGATGTACCCTCTTGATCGTCAAGATCGTTTACAGTACGCAAACGGGACGTTTTTTTTTCTTTCTTTGAGAGGTTCTTTCTGCTTTTTAATTCTAAATCTATTTCGTTCATTTTTAATTTGTTTCCTCGTCAGTATTCTTTGTTTGTTTGTACTTCCAAGATTTCGCCGCGGAACTGATAATCGTGATGATCGATTTACGAGTTAACTATTGCCAATATTTACGATCAGATGTGTGCATCTTGTCTAGAAAAGCGATGCCTTCTAGTGCCAAGGGCTACTAGAAATGATGTCAATTTGTTTAATCTCTTAGTTACTTTTAAGATATTTTTGCAATTTTTAGTTTCTCCGGTTTCTTTGATTGTTATTAATTTTTAAAGGTTGTACCCGTGTGCTACGCTCCCAATATATCTGTTGCTACTTGCGATTTGTTTGCCAAATTCTTCCTTACACCTCATTTTTTTAATCACACCATTTCGTACTTTCGATTTCTGGTCTCTAGTTACAGTATAAATTTCATAATGAGCATGCTCATCTTTTCAGTTGCCACTGTATCTATCTCCTTAATCCTCGTTAATTTTGATTTTCTATTTTGCTACCCATTTGGCTAATTTTTTTGTGGGTTTGTTGATTCTCTTTAAGTGCCCTTGTGATTCTTCCTTAAGCCATGAATTTCGCAATGATGGTGCTATTCTTCCTTGGAACCTTTGTCGTGCAGCAGGTACTCTAGTGCCTTTTTCATTTTTATTGATTTTTAGGTCAACGACTTCTGAAAGTATGTTTTCGGACGAGTTCCTGGTGCCAGATTTTGTAGAAGGTCTTTTCAATCTCCAAAAAGACTTCAGTGGTGATTTCTGATTTATTGAATTCTCACATGATAAAGTCTACGATTCTTATCGTTTGATCGATGGTTCCTTGTCCTCTTTCAAATCCATACTGTGTTGTCGGAATATTTCTTTTTTCGAAGATTTCCAAAATGCTTCTTTGGATGACTCGTTTAATTCTTTGCAGTGCTTGTTTTTGCAATGCAATTTGGTCTGCAATTTTTTAATTGCCGTGTTGGAAATTCTATCATTTCCACGTGCTTCTTTTGGGTTGAGACCCTTGATTAATCTTTAGATTTTTTTTTTCATTTTGTACCATTCAGGAACTTGAGGATGGTGTCTGACGTAGTGGTTCTTTTCCGCCTTGAAGTACCTGTTACTCGTGAGGTTATTGCTGAATTGTTCTTTCAGCGTTCACGCAAAAATCAAAGCCTTATCAATGTCTTTATCAGCCATTCCGATTTTCATTTCCAAAATAGAAGTTTTTGCTGTTTTTGACGCTTTTTCCAGCAGAAAATGCTGGTGCATTCTCAATCAAAATTGATCCACTGATGGGAGTTCGACATTCTAGAACCAACCACATCCAAAAAGCTTCGTTCACGATGTCACAAGCTGATTTTTAGGAGTGAAGCGCCCTGCAGGAACTTTCTCTGACTTAATTTTCGCATAGGTTTCTTCATTAAATCGTCTATTTTTCGTCACAAATTAATGGTACGTACATTTTCCCATGTTTGTCATGGTTTTCTCTTCTCACCAAACCAACGATCTTATTCATGTTGGATACACTTACTTGGACATTTTGAAGTCTACTTGTGATAACTATTTGATCGTCGAGATTGTTCGAATGAGATGTTCGAGAGAATGTTCGAATTAGTGCAGCTGACTCTAGATTGGAACAAGTTGACAAGATATAACTCTGCTGGTTTTCAACACTTACCAAGTCTAATTTCGTTCCAGCTTAGAAACAATAGAATTTCTTCCTGTGAAGGATACTCGTTTAAATCAATAGGTTCATTCATGTTACAGCTTGATTTTAGTTTTAACAAAATTGAGTATTTAAGTGAGAATTTGTTCAGAGGTTTGGAAGGAAAATTGATAGAACTTTCTTTTGCTAATAACAAAATTACGTCTTTACCTGCTGGAATATTTGAAGGATGTAATTTCATTAGAGTGGACTTCAGTTAAAATCCTATTCAAACAATTCCTGACGAGTTTTTTGAGAAAAAAGTTCATATGAAGATTTTATTGTTGAGTTTTAGCCATCTGTCTTTTGAAATAAGTGAAAAAATCATTGAGTGGTCGGCGGAAAATGATATTCAGTTGATATCCTTATCTGAGAGCCACAACGCGTACAAAATTCTTCTTCTTATTATTTTAATCATTTGTGGAAAACTATAAATCAGTAAATAGTTTTTAAAGAAGAAGGTTTGAAAATCACTACATATTTATTTGTGTAAACAAATTGGAAATTGTTGTTCAATAGAAGCATTAGATATCTAAATAAATGTTCTAAATGATTTTTCTAGTTTTTTTCTTTAAGTAATTCTATGCTGTGTTTTTGACTTAAATGAAGAAATGTGATTTTTCTATTCTAAAATATATACATACGAGAATACAAAGTTTTTGCCAGAAAATACCAAAAGTGTTCTCAGCTATTACAAACGATGTTTTCGAAAATTGAAATACTGCTATCACACAATCTACGGTGTGTCTTTAAAGACTTTTAAAAACAAATTAAATTTTTAATAATTTATTATTTTTAGTAAATATCATTTTAATTATAGCTTTAAGAGTAGTAAATAATTAAAAACGAAATGCAGCTCAATTGCAAAAAAAATTCAAGATAATAAAGAAGAAGTTAAGTATGAGTTTAAAAATATAAGCATTTTTGGAGCAAGTAAAGATAAAAAATTAAGGTTACTTTTTTAAGAAACGAAACATTAATTTCTCGAATCGGAAACTTTAAGTTTGTACTTTTAGAACTGTTAAATAGTTATTTACCTAACAAGTTCGGAAACTTAATTTTCCCGCATGAGCACTTTGTTTGCAGCACGACTGTAAGTAGTGCTGCATTTAGTGCGAATGCGGGAAGATTCTTTCCGAAAGAGTTAGGTACAATATTTTTTGTAACGAATATCGAAATAAAAAAAATTAAGTAACTTAGTTTTTTTTTAATGGTGGGTTGGTAACATGATCTGTCTATTGTAGCTACCTCCTAGATTTTTAAAATGTAAATCAGCTGTCATTTTTTTAAAATTATTAACAAAAATTGTTAAAATAAGTGAGAGCGAAGAATGTATGTGTACCCCTTCCAAAGTACAACAATGTGCCAAAGAGGCCGTTTCGCGTCTGCTGCCCGAGAAAAGTCGCGAACGGTATGAACGCCACTTATCAAAAATTGATTGACTGATGTCCTCAAAAAGTCGCAATACCAACCGTATAATGCAAATATCCCTAGCCGCCAGCGGAAACTAAAAAACACCGTGGTGCAGGAAAACCGTTTTTCCGTGCATCGGGATTAAGCGGAAAAATTCTGTTTCCGTACGATGAGTACAAAAAAATAAGTTTCAAGTTCGGATTGATATTAGTACCCGTTTATCAAATAATATATTTTTCGTACACTTTGTATAGTATCATGCATAATTATAAAAATCATTTGCCAAATATAATTTGTGGAAATTTGCTATAAACAGAACTATAAAAAAATTTAATATACATAAACCAAGTTGCTAATAAAAAAAATATTCATTTATTTTTATTTATGCAAAAAGTTTGTTCTTTTTTAACAAAAGTGTTAAATGAATTTCAATGTAAACCGTTAACACGATCGTTTCTTTTTTTAGCAGTCGTCTAAGCTTAATTAAAACAATTTTTTGAAAATGAATGTTGCGAAAACGCATCAACGGCCGAATATGTAAGTAAACAAAATAAAATAAAACGTACTAAACTAATTTTATTTAAAAAAAGTACATACACTCAAAATCAACCATAAACTTTTAATTGTAAATCTTCACATATGAAAATTTGCTAAGCAGCAGGTGTGTAAGTGTACGTTGCATATATTGGACATGTAAAGTCTTTGACTTTTGCACACTCAACAGCGACTCATAGCTTTATCTTTATATAACCCCTTCCACGTTCTTTGTGAATGTTAGATGGTTTGATTTCTTCGTCGATTTCTTCTAATTTCATCAAATTTAACACAATATAGGAACAAAATTCTAATTGCTACATATATGATCGACTCCTCCCATGTGTTGATTGTATACCTTTACATGTTTTTCTCTATTTTGTCATAACGCTTTACATGTTAACCAGGTCCAGTTGACACACAATTGGAAATTAGTGTAACCACTTTGTATTCGAAAGAACTACGTGGCTTTTTTTATAGTGCTTGTAGACTCTGTTCGACACTTTTCAATCCGATTATCACGCACATAGCACAGGATTTCATTTAGATAATTGGAAGAGAAGTTTAAATGAAGAGAAGAAGTTATCGAAAAAAATTGTATGGTGAGAAGAGGGTTCTATTCCAAGACTCAAACCAGATATTTTTTCCCTTGCTTCAGCATAGGGCATAAATTGAAATAAATATCTTGTATCCGACCATAAGCATCATAGTTTGAAACCGAAATGCACAGGTTTACCATTGATAAACATTTATACAGTATGTCGGCCAAACTAGGGTACCATTTGCTCATCAATTGATAAATTTTATGAAAAAACACCAAATTGTAGGTATCTTTCATTCACTATTTCAAAGAATGGCTGAAATTTTGCAAATTTATATTTGTTTTATTATCTGACGAAAGCACTGCCTCTAAGACGAATACAAAAAGAAGGCGTTTTTATTTTGGGCAACAAATAAAGACGGAAATTTCCTGGAAAAAAAAATCGAAGGTCACATGAGATGATGATGAATCTGTTTAAGCAGCTGAAATTTTTGAATGGAAGACAAACAGGAGGAAGCCAACGATGCTGATGGTGAACCAGATGGTTCTGGACAAGTTCCGGGAGACCGTAGACAATGTATCGCACTCTGCAAATCTGGGGCATGCAAGTGACAGATCCTGACAATACGCTGCCATTTAAAGCATTAATGTCGTGGGTGAAGAAACTAAAGAAAGAAAACCGCATTGTCAGCATGGCAATCACTCAGAGTTTTGAACACAAAACAAGTGATGAATGCCGATCAAAGTAGGTTTGAAAAAGTTGTATATTCTTTAATTGTTTCCTCTCTGCTTCTTTTTCAGTAGGCCTTTACAAAATCTTTCCAAAATTTCTAGTTTTCG
This sequence comes from Cynaeus angustus, assembly GCA_030157275.1. Lineage (NCBI taxonomy): Eukaryota > Metazoa > Arthropoda > Insecta > Coleoptera > Tenebrionidae > Cynaeus > Cynaeus angustus. The sequence goes on from CM058065.1 coordinate 15,318,565, forward strand.
ATTAGTTCGCTTTAACTGCTCTTTGCCACTTTTTTGGTTTGATCTCTTGTATAATAAACTTAGTTATTTTTATGATATCTTCGCAATTTTTAGTTTCTCCGGTTTCTTGATTTTAATTATTTTTTAAAGGTTGTCCCATGTGCAGCTATGAGCCCAATCTATCTGTTCCTATAGTACAGGGTATCTATAAATGATTGTCCGGTCCAGTGGGCTTTGGAATAGTTTAAAACTTTGAATGTGCCGTTTTATGCATATGACGGCATGTCGACATATTGTGTCAACAATTGTGATATTTTAAGTTGTGATTTTTAGATTAAATTGTTGTGAAAGGGATTGCGTGCACACTTGACAGTTTTACGACTTTGGAGGACCAACAAATACGTTAGTTCCATAAGAACTCGTATGCAACTTTGTGTTTCTGCCACATTTTTTAAGTTTTTCTGAAAATAAACGTGATTTGTGTTCGGTTTGATCAAAATGGAAGTTAGTGAATATTGTGCAAGCCTGCAAGAATCGGATAGAGAGGATAATTTAATGAAAATATTCATTATGTTCCAAGATCCATATCTTGTCGGTTTTGAGAAATGCTTTTGAGAAGATTTTCCATAAGTGTCTTGGCCGGACATTGCAATGTATTTTGCCTACACATTACAAGAAATGCATATCTAGAAACTTATAATAACATGGTAAAATTAACACCAAAACAAAAATACTCAATAGTTTGAAGAAAAAAGTTACCCTGGATACTTGCACGTTGTGAAGCCACACAAAACAAATGATTTATTATAATAAATTTTGAAAATGTCCTCCATTGACTTCTAAACACTTAATAATTCTTCTTCTTTTATTTTCAAAAATATTTTGAAGCATATTTCGATCAATGGTACTGTAGCATTGAGTTATTTCTTCTCTAAATTCTTCCAAGTTCTGCATGGGTCTCTTGAAAACATTATCTTTTAAATAGCCAAAGACTGAAAAGTCTAAGGGAGTCAGATCAGATGACCGAGGAGGCCATGCAGGGTGTAGATGTCTGCTTATTATCCGGTCATCATAAAATTCTTGTCTTCGACTGCATGAGCGGGAGCACCATCATGCTGGAACTATTCACTTTGAATTTCTTCATCATCAAGTTGGAGAATGAATGGTTCTAATATCTGCTCTCTGTACCTTTGTGCATTAATTGTGTTATTGAAAAATATTAGTCTAACTAATCTTCTCCGAGAGACTGCAACCCAAACTCCAATTTTCAAAGCATGCAAAGGCGTTTCAATAAATTGATTTGGATTCTGACCTCCCCAAATTTTGAAATTCAGAGAATTCACATATTCAGATAAGTGACACCAGACCTCGTCACTAAAGAATGAATTGTCTAACAAATGGTCATAATTGAGATTCGTTTGAAACCAATTGCAATATGCCACACGACTCTCGTAATCTGCAGGCCCAAGTTCTTGTACGACAGAGACTTTGTACGGATGCAGATGTAACAGATAAGCGAGTTACAGATGTTTGTGGAGTCTCTACGATTCTGCCTCTCCAATCTTCGACTATTTCATCAGAAACTGGAGGGCGTTCTGTTGATTTACCTTTGCTGACGTCTCCAGTTGTCAGAAATCTGTTTACAATACGCCGAATTTGATGAAGCAAACATTCATCCAGAATGTTATTGTCGGGATATTTTGCACGAAATTCATCCTTACAAGTAGTTAAAGAATATATCCATTCTCCATTAACTAGTGTCCCATTTTGAAAATAGAATGCCACAATAAAAGTGTTCTGTTTGATAGAGTAAACCATTGTTGTTGACAGAAGAGTCTTCCAAACGCAGAAGGTGGCGGTGATCGTCAAATGGTTGGAACCTACGTTTAACGCAAAAAAAAAACGGGTCCCGGTCCAAAACAAAATAGCGTGGTTAAAACTACACAAACGGAAGAGGGTAATAAAACAACTAGATGAGAGAGAGAGTTATATTCAAGGGCTTTGCTTATGGAATTTATGAGCTATTATTTAGCGTCACAAAACGTTGTTGTACAGTATTTGATTTCAAGTTGAATTGCTAAAATTTAAACGAGCTAAATTTAACAAAGCAAAGGACCGTTAGAACTGCACTGAAAATTTTTCCCATCACAATTTCAATTTCGACTGCACTAAAACTCACAAGGGAAAAACCTTGCCTACACGGTCAAAATCCCAAAGCTCTCTAAAATTTACTTTCTTTTCCAAAAATCACATACAAAGGTAAAATTCTGATACAGTAAGGTGCGTGCAACATTTTACATAATAAGGGACAGGTTTGCAATTGCTTGTTTGTCTCTGAACAAACCACCAAAGTAACGCAACTGTAATACGCGGCGATTAATGGTTGATCTTACCAAAGCTGTGCGGCTGACAATAACATAATTTCCGTCCTCAGACTCTGCTGTGGATTTTCGGATGTTTCCTTGGTTCTCTTTGGTTTGTTTTTTTTTTTGTTTTAGAGTAAGGTCTTACTGAATCTAAGATGTTTGCGCATTAGTTAACGCCCTATCCTGACTTTCGGAGACCTCATTGGTCGCTCAAGCAAATTTTAAGGGTTGTTTTTGTTTCACTTCATCCCCCACTCTCTTATAGGCACATCCGCAAATTAATCAGTAATTAGACAATTAATATAAAAAATTACCAGTAATTATAGCCAATGTAAGGCACCCCTGAGTTGCATTCAACTGGGCATCACCGATAATAAAAAAATCCTATTACTACGTCGGCAAATTTGTTGTTAAATTTCTCTCTCCTCCTTTTCCATTAATTTGTTTAAACTAAAGTTTTGTCAAAGTAAAACCCCATTGCTTTTTTGGTTGAATTTAACAACAAACGCAGCGCCCGGCCCTGGCTGGCGATACAATTTACGCGGATTTCTTATGAAAACCCGATTAGGAAATTTGGACGAAAGTTTCTCCTCTTTAGGACTAGATGGAACTATGAGATCGATTTTGCTAATTGTAAATCGATTTTTCCCAAATTTCCCATACCGGAAGTCCCTTTTCGTAATTTTTCGTGTATTACATCTATGTTAGTAAATCGGCATTATACCTCAACGTGTTCTTTTCAACATCTCAGAAAGGGTTGATTAATATTCCAAATAATTAATATTTAATATAAACGACTAAACGTCACTAAACAATGACTATCGAAATTACAACAGGTAGCCCTAAATGAATAACGGTAAAACTGAATCGAATTAAAAGTTCCAATTACGTGAAGTAAGCGTTGAATTGTCGTCAACTTAAATTACTGAAAGGTGTTAGTAAACCATAGCAAATTGCATATCAAAATGTGGAGAAAATTTTCGCGAGTTCGGCAGGTACAATGATTGCTGATACAGTTGTGTTTATCAACGTAAATTTGGCAATAATTAGAAATCGTGTTGTTCCCACGTCGATCTGAAATTTGACACCGTACCCTGGCAAATATCACTTCACACTTGGCCTTTTAGTCAACTCGACCTACCACGCTAATCCAGATTATTGAATTTTGTCACAAATTTACAATTTCCAGATCCCACAAAGTCCACCGAAAATATCGTCTGTACAACCGGCCAAATATTTAATCAAGACGGGGTTGCATCCTATTAACTGCAATTACTGTCCTAAGAGATATGGTTTAACGTTATTATACTGCCAAAGTGTTTTAACTGTAAAGCATTAATTTTTCAAATTTTTTTGGGAAATGCGCGTTTTAGTGAGCTCAACGACCTCAATTCACCCCTTTCTTACCCGAAAGTTACCTTTATCAATTTTCTATCAATTTGTTGTTAACTCGCTCCAAAGTCTTTACAATTTTAACAACGTTTATAGAATTTAATTTGCATGAAATATGTCTAATTCTTAAGGTTCCGCGTAAATTACTAAAAAGGGCCACTTTACAGCCAGCACGGTCTACACGCCCACCGATTACCGACGGTTTTGGCTAATGAGTGATTTGTAGTGTTGCTAGAACTTTAAAACACATGTAATTCCTAAAATTTTTTACCGACGCCGCTTTGGCGATAATTTTCCCACACTGCCCAGATAGCCTACATAAATTTTATTCCACACGTACAATTCCCGTGACGCGAAACCCGAAATTATGTTTGTTAAATTTGTAACATGCACTTAATAACTACTTTATTTGGCGCTCACCACAGTACGTAATTTGTAGCAAGAAGTAGTGAAATGTCAGAACCAATTTCTATTTATTGAAATAAATATGAAAATTGCTATTGTTTGAAATTTTAAATTCCGCACGCTTTAAGTTGGTTACTGTCGTTTGTTACTTCTAATTTATAACTAGTAGAAGCTTTTTCATCTTCATTCTTCTGTTGAACGTCTCTAGCGCTTGATGACGTTGATTCAGCAACCAATGTGTTTATAACACCAGCAATGGGTTTGTGGATTCTTTAACATAGCCACTAGCCACACTCGAAGAAATTCCATCCCACCTGACGTTTCAACTCACCATACCATTGTTTGCCATAATCGTAGCTGAATTTCGCCGGTATATTTCTCAGCGTCGGGTCGATTCAGAAACCGACCAAGAAAGGACATTTTCCAAAAGCATCAATCCCAACAACTTGCTTCGTGCATTTTCCGTTGGCGTACTTCAGGAAAACTCGATCTGTAATCACATTTTCGGGAAGCAGTTGAACAAATGAACGTAGAGTATGTCAGAATCATAAAGAATCGCAAATTTTCGACCTTTTTCCGTTTTAGATGGACGAATAGTAATTAACAAAGGAGAACCCAGGGAAAAAATTAATATGGTACAAGCAAAGAGGGTTGCCGCTACGAAGCTACTGGAAGCGGGTTATGAGGGGTGCAAAAGAACGGAAAAAAATGATTTGTTAATAACTGCGGTAATTGTGTTACGTTGGCGGTTTATTAGTTTATTATCGCCAAGAAATTTACTGTCTACCTAGTCGGTGGACTAGTAGTGTTAGTGTATGAGTATAGATATACTAACAAAAAATATTTGGTTCCTTCATTTTAAATAAATATATTATAAATTATCCTGAAAACCGCGAGAACACTTTTTTCTAACAGGTATCTTAAAATTACGTCCCAACGGCTACATTTTCAAAATTTTTAAAAGAAAAATCTAACAAAATATGGTTTTTCCAGTACTAGCTATAAAGTTGACCATTATTGCGTGTCCTAGCCAACTGAGAAGTTGAATTTCTATAGTAGTGGTTAGTAATTTTTCTATTATTAACCTAGGTTAATAATGGACAAATTCAAATGTTTTGAGAATATAGAGATAGTTAGTTGTTTAAAAATTGTGCAATACAATTTTGTATACCCAGGAAATTGTCTTTAACGTATTTGCTTCTTAAAATTACCTAACACGATAAAGTTATTTGAATAAAAATGCCATTAATTTAAAATTCGCGCTCAACCTAAAATCTGATGACATCCCGTAACCGTAACCACCGATCAGAGCAACTACAACATGGCTGAATGCGGAGCTAGATAGAGCTGGGGCTTTGTTATGTTAGAAAACTATCTAAACAACAGAACTTTATTTAAACAAGTACATACCCATATTCAAAAAAACACCCAAACACGATAATTACAAACGTGTTTTGAAAATAAGTTTTACTAGTGAAAATGCCAATCTGCATCAGAATACTTGATTTTTGTTTTATTAGTGGAAAGACGAATTTGCATTTTTGTGCTATTTAATTGTTACAAAAAAATATTTTATTTTTCATTTTTGTCTTAAATTTGGCTAGTAGTGGAAAAAATAGTATATATACCACGGTGGTGAAGACATTTATATGACTCGCGGGGATTATTTCGCGGGGCAAAGCTCCTCGCGAAATAATCTTTGTGCTCGGTCAAAAATGATAGTCTTCACCACCTTGGTGTATAATATACAATTTTGTGATGTTTTTTTTGTTACATAATATATTATATTTTCTATATTGATTCTGTTTGATATTTTCTCTAATTTTTATTTTTTTTTCTACTGTTTAATCTTATTCGCAAGTAATATCTTTTTTTAATAATATAATTTTTTGTAGTTCCACGTTCTATTTTTGTCTTATATTTTAATAAATATTTGAAGTTTTTTTTTCTTTCTTTTCTTTTTTTTAGCATTGCAGATTTTCTAGGCTTTATATTTATTTAATTAATTCTATTAAAATGTGTGACGCAAATTTCTGCTTTTATTTTTTTTTCCATTTTTACGTATTCATTCTCACTTCTTTCTTCCATGAAACATTAATGTTATTTTCTACTAGTTTTTATATGCTTTTTTTTTGTTTGTTGCATATTTTAAAAATTCTACTTTGTCAATGGTTGCTCAATCAATGCTGACACTTTTTTGTGTGATCTCTTGTATAATAAACTTAGTTATTTTTAAGATGTCTTCACAATTTTGAAATTCCCTGTTTAGTTTTTTAAATTTTACAATATTTTAAAGCTCGTTCTGTGTCCAGACTCCTGATATTCTGTCTATTGCTACTTCAATTTGTATGACCAATTCTTATCATTTCCTATTCTCGAATTCTTAGTTCTTATCCCAAAAAAGTTTTCGCTTTCTATAAAAATAATAGTTTTTAACATATTTTTTTTACAAATATGCTCCACTCATAATGGCGACTTATCAGTCTCATTTTGTACACGCATTTCAAAAAATTCTGTATTTTTTATAGTAAATCTGCTCCCATAGTTTTCAGTTACAATTTCTAACTAGCAGTATTAATATTTCAGTAATGTTCAAAATTTTGGTCTTTTTGGGTTCATAACCTTGAAACTTCCGCTTCAGAAAGACACGCAACCATGAAAATTTTGAAATGTCACACTTTTGGGAAACATTAAAGCATTTCAGCATACTATATAATGTCCAAAGATTACTTTGTTCTGTCCTTTTCTTGAAAATAATTCATTTGACGCTCCATTTTTCCGGCACCATTTTCAGCTTCCATCTCAAATGTTTTGCATAAAAATGACAAAACTTATTTGAATTTATTTCATAGCAGCTCACATAAAAAAAGTCTCTAATTTAATAAAAAAAAATTGAGCAACAAAAATTTTAAGCACTTGCGGAGCAAAGTAGATAAAATAGTATATCACACTCGATTATCAAGATGTATTACATACTCGGTCCATTAAAACACTCGTACGATAATGTAGTGTCTTATTAAACTCGTGTAATAATATATTATTAAATTTTGAAAATTTTCTGGTTTTCCTACTAAAATTGAGAAATATTGGATATTTAGTTACAAACATGAAATAAAAAATTTTAAAGTATAATTATAAATTAATTATAATTATTAATTATAAATGGTCGTAACATATTTAATATTCGAAACAGATCTTGCAAAATGTTTTAAAAATATGACTTATCGGTATCGATACAATTTCTAACAAAATTTCTCAAATTCAACTTATTGGTTTTTGATCGACCTTGTTAAATATTATATAGCTCTCCTCGGTAAATGTTTGTATCGAAATAATTTTTCAACAGAATTATTAATAGAATCAATTGAGAATAATTTACCTACTAAGTAGAGTTAAGAACCTTCGAATCTTGTTTTATCGAATGATTTTAGTATATCTTTTTCTAATGAAGAAAGCTGTACTATTTTTCAAGATCATGAATTTTATACAAAATTGTGTTTCTTTTGTGTATGCAAACGTCAACCATTATTATCAAGGTGAAAAAATAAAAGGTGGGTTTCTATTATAATATTTGAGAAAATGAACAAAATTAACACAAAGCCCTGCAATTTGCGTCAATTGTAAATAATTTAATTGAAATTGCATTTGTTTAATTTTTTACTCAACATTCTCAATTCTCTCAATTTGTTCTTACTCTTGTTGGTTCTCATTATAATTCTTATGTGGTTTCTTTTTTAATTCTGTGCATTTTTTACCAAATGTTCTAATTTTGTTCTTCTCTTTTAACGTTTTGTTGACATCTGGTCGCATTTACTTTTTTCTTTGAATCTTTCCTCTCTTTTCGATCAGTACAATTGTTTGAAAATTTACGGTTGATAAGATCCAATAAAAAATTAAACAAATTATGTCATTTTGCAACAATTTGTAAGTATGTACGCCCCAAATACCATTTCTTTGGTTTGTTTTTAGTTTTCGGCACATTGGTTTGACTTTTAATTACCTTTTTTAAACATATTTTTTCCGTTTTTCTCTTTTTCTTTTTCTAAGACTAGTATGATATTTTCGTATTTTTTCATTTGTTAATTCGCAGTCAATTATTGCTTTGTTATTCAAAATGATGAAAAAAATTCAGAAAACTTACAAAATTTGTAGCTAAATCTTCTAAAAGTATAGAAAAACTTTTGTTCGTCCATTTTGTAAACAATTTTTAGTAATCTGAGTGAAATACAATTACAAAAAAAAAAACCTTAAAAAAATGCTAAGCTTATATATTTTGTGTTTATTTACTCTAGCACTGTTAAAAAGATGCGGGAAAAACGCCATTTAAGGCTCGATATTGCCAACCGAATGATCGGTATGTTAGAAGATGGTGCTCGAATGTAAGTCAAAGTATGGATTCGCGGCTACAACAAAGATATAGAGAAACTGAAAACAAAATCAAGTACTTTTATTGCTCTCACACCGAGACGTTAATCAGCTTACCATAAATATTTTGACGCCCATTACGGCAGGTAAAAATTATGCAGTTCCTTGCATGCGGGCCGGACTTTAGGCCATATTTGACAAACGTTCGAGATTTAGACTTGAAAAAATTAAAATATGGTTTTTGAAAAATATATTTATTCATGAAGTAACAAAAATAAATAAAATAAAAAGACTTTAAACATTATCCTCTTCGTCACTGCTGTTATCCAAAGATATGATGAGTTCATTAACTTGACGTTACCTATATTCTTCTTCAATTTAAATTACCTTTTTGACACAATTGGACCACTCATTTTCTGTTATTGTGTTTATTACGTGCTTATTACGTCAATGGCATTAGCATTGAATTTCGGATTGTTGTTGTTCCGACGTACTCTCGATCTTAATATGGACCATATCATTTCAATAGAGTTGAATTCACAAGAATAAGGAGGTAACCGCAGAACACAATGACCACGTTTTGCAGCCTCCTCATCAATAACAAACTTTTTTGAAATTCTTTCGTATGTAGAACTTCTAAAATTGTTTCTTTGTATAATAATCTTCGTAATAGAGATCATTGTCTTGGAGGAATTCCATGATTTCTGCCTTTCTTGAATCTGTATTCGGTATTTTCATTGCTTGGACAGAATGGTAACTTGCGTTATCCAAAACAATTACGCTATTGGCGGCCAATTTCGGGAGAAGTTTGGTAGAAAACCATTCAAAAATAAACCATAAATCAATCCCTACGTCAAATTTTATCAGGTTTTACATTTCCTAAGAAATATATAAGTACGGTTCTGGAAACGAACCCCGAAGGAGGAGGCACCCGGACACTTTTATGAGGATTAAGCTAGGTAGCCGGCATAAGTCTATTAACGTCCCACTGTGAGAGTAATAAAAGTACTTGATTTTGTTTTCAAATATTTCTAGAAATACTATTCGAGAAGATCGTTTGGTGATTAGAGAAGCTCGTAAGAACCTAAGATCTCATTGCATACCCTAACTTTTTGTGTGCTCAAATTTATGTTAGAGACATCATTAATGAAATTGTGGACAATTATCGCAGCGATTTAGGATTTCAGTTTCGGTTTTTGGATGATAATGCACGTCCACATCGTGCTTACTGTGTGACAGAAAGACTGGAAATGTTGAAAATTGAGCACATGCCGCTTCCAGCGCGTTCGTCAAATTTCAACTCATTTGAGCAGTGGCACACCTAAGAAATTTACATGCTATACTACCTGGGACTTTAAATTCTTAGTACGCCAAGACATGCTGAAAAAGTGTTAAAGTCTTTTTACTCGATTCATTCATTAATAAAATTCAAAATTTTCCAACATTTGTGTTCTACCACTTTAGTCATGTGTTAAAATTCTTCTCGTCTTCTGAAGTTTTTACTAAATCATTTTTTCTTGTGAAACTTTTTTTACTGTCTGTATATTTACTGACGAAAAAACGTCCGCTCTAAAATAAAAAACTGCTTTCTCTCATACACTTGATTTTTTGAATCTTTTGGATTTTGTAGATTCTTTAGATTTTTGGATTAAAATTTTGTGAACCAAATCTAGCTTGTAATATTTTCTTTTTTTTCTACACTTGATTTCCTCAAATAAAATAATTTTTTTTTGTAGTTTTCTTATTGCACATTTTTTTTGTTTTTGCTATTTCTCTTTAACATATTTTGTATCCTATGAGCTTGAATTATTGCTTTGTTTCTTCATCAAGTTCTATTTTTTAAGTCAGAGCAGTGTAATAAAAAATAACAAGTGCAAGTGCCACTTTACTTGCCTATGCAATAGTGGAAATAGAAACTGTACACTTTACATTTTCAGATGATCCCATGAAAACAACTTTTATTTTGGGGTACAAAATATTTCATTTGAAATGTGTGAAAATCTTACTCGCGTGCATCGCGTGTATCATCATCATCACAACATTTTTAAACATATTTTTTTTGGTATGGTATCCAGACCAAGTTAAGTTTATGAACTGTGGAGCAGTGTTTCTTGAGAGCCAATGGGTAAAAATGCGATTTATTATTATTATTATTGTCATTATTAATATATCATTAATATTTTATTCTAGGGTATACTTGCCATAATTTTGCTTTTGAAAACAAATAATGTGCTGGATGATATATTAGATTTAATCCCGTTTTGGCCGATTGATACAACTGATCAAAAGACGAAAATGAAAATAAAAAAGAAAGCAAAAATAATTAATGCTTACGTCTTAGGAAATATTTTAATTGCCGTCAGCCTCGCTACAGCATTGTCTTATCCAACCAAAAACGACTCAAAATTAATTTTCCCAATATTTTTATCCGAATATTGGTTTGGCCAGAATTTCTTATTGTTCACAATCCCATTCAAGTTTACATTTTATTATATCACGTATTCGTCAGTTGCTCTCGGACATCAATTAGTTTATGCATGTTATCACATAAAATTTCAGTTATGTATGTTTCATCAAGCAATTAGAAAAATGGAAATAGACTTACAACACGGAAACGCTCTTTATTATAATGGTGAACATCAAAAAGTAATAGAAAGGAGACTAAAAACATTAACAAAAAGACATGTTGAATTTCTGAGGTAGATAAAACTTTTATTTTTACTGATTTGCTTTCATGTTTCTAAGTGAAGATACAGTTTTGATTCTGGGTTTTTTATAGGTGCCAAAGAGAAACATTGCGGTTGATAGGCACATATATAGTACCATGTATCATCGCAGGATGCGCAATCGGAACGTCTTTTATCATTTCTGTTCTTCAGGTAATATTTTGTAAGTACTACGTACTGATCATTTATTCCCATCCATCTTTTAGCTGTTCGAGGAGTTTTCTATTGTACTGTTTTTGCGTTTTTTTACTTGTTTAATTGGAACGGTTTCAATAAGCTGTGGCATATTATCATCGGGACAGTCTTTAGAAGATGAGGTTTTTAAAACCCAGTTCTTAACATTTGCTATAAACATAACTTGCATATTTCAGACTGACGAACTGTATACAACACTTGCACAAACAAACTGGTATTTGTGGAACTCCCAAAACAGGAAACTGTTGTTGGTGATTTTGTGCAATGCACTTAAGGGTGCTAAACTGAATTTTTCAGAAAATATTGGGATCAACCATCGACAAGGAATGATTGTAAGCATACATTTTTTAATAAAACTTAAAGTGATTATATTTTTAGGTATGTCGCATAATTTATTCTTTGGCTTCAGTTATCTACAATTTGAACTAGCACAGCATGAACGTTTTTTTAAGTCACTTTGTATAGAAGTAGCAATGTGAGAAATTTTATAAAAATAAGTTTATTTGTAGAATCAGATTGGAAAACTTGTCGAAAATATATTAATTTTTCTAAGTACAGATTTGTTTTTAATTAGACGAAGAATTCGGTGAATTTCTAATTGTTCACTAGACCGGCGGACGGAATTAAACTTTGTTAAAGAATGAATAAATTAAAATGTGACCAAGTAAAAAATGTGTCCGTTATATTAGAACTTTGTTGGTTTAATGTTTGGTGTTGATTTTGTTTAATATTCTACCTAAATTAGATAAAAATGGCATAAATATTGGTATGTTGCCACGCCTCCTCAAGTCTGTACTTTTGTTACCGTGACGACCTTTGGGTAACCTTCAAACTCGTCGTTCCTCCCTCTTTGACCCTGGAAAGTTAGGCAACTCGCGATACGGCGCGGACATGCGTCAGGGCGAAAATCTCGCTGTGATAACAGCGAATATTTGGGAGGAGTTGGCGATTTTTAAATAAGACAACGAGGTTGTTTTTCTGGACCCTCGCAAGCAGGCGAGACGCGTGTTGAACAGACCGACGAACGTAGATGTTGACTTGCCTGTGTCTCGCCTTAGAGTGAGGTTCGAGCGCGATCTGTTACCACCACATATATCCTCTCGCGAACACGTCACTCAAGGCAGCGAATAATTCCGCGGTTTACGACCGACAACCGCGAGTTCCGCCTCAAGATCACGGCGCGTTGTCGGCCGGGTTTAGTATAAATAGACAGATCGGACCTCTATTTAACAGGCGAGAGTTGCTGCGATTGGTCGGCTTTCGGTGTTATTTGTAGCGTTTGCGGTTTACGTTCGTCAGTGAGATGTAAGACCGCGGAATTTTCCGCGGCCCGCGGATTGCATGGCGGATTTGCGAGACGGAGCTTTAGCGCTGGTAACACTATATCGTTCCTATTACAAAAATAAATGTTGAGATTTTATACCGTGCCTCATTTAAAAGCATTACATATATTTCTTTTTCCTTGGGAAAGAGTTCCAACTCTTTTTTCTTGAATATGACGCCACTTGCGTTCTAAGCAACGATTTTCAATCCGCCCGCTAACTTCTAACTCTTGTTTTTGTTTTTCTTAAATTTGTCTTCTTCTTAGTTCTCGGCTAGTTTGATGATGCGGCCGATGGTTTGTTGAATTGGATAACTTTTTTTTATTGTGGGATATTTTCTCTAGAAAGAAATCAACAGTTGAGCTAGTTTGCTATTTCACTTGCTTTATCTGTTTTATTTTAATCATGTATATGTTGAGCACTTGCTCCAGCTAAAGAATTACGCAAAGCAGTTCCGCTGTACGTGACCGAAAAGTTAGCATCGGTAACACTAGAGCGCTTTCATTGGTAATTTTTGCTCTTCAAGTTTGTTTTCACTTTTGGTCCAAATTCGGAATTCAATCATTCTTCAAACAAATTGGAGTTCATCCATGCTGATTTTTGGGATCTGAGGTACACTGGGAGAGACGAGATATTCAAATTCTTAAAAGCTCGTGGCTTAGTCGATTTCCCTATCACAAAGAAAGAGTCGCAGCTACATTAGTGCAAATACTAATAGTGATCCGTTGTTTATTTTTTGTTGAAACCGGGAGCGGATCTTTGGATCTTTGGGCTTAATTTTAAGATGTTGCCAGACAAAACTTTTGTATCAAGTCACAAAAGTTTTGTCTGGCAACATCTTAACATTAAACCCAATTTTGGGCAAACAAAGATCTCATTAATGTTGTATTCACTCACTTGGGCACTTTGAAGTCTAGTAGTGATGTACATTGTTGATCGTCGAGATCAATGTCTTTTACGGTACGCAAATAAGATATCTTTACTTTTTCCTTGAGAAGTTTTTTCTGCTTTTTAATTCTAAATCTATTTCTTTCATTTTTAATTCTCATTCTTATGTTTCCTCTGGTCGTTTGTACTTCTAAGATTCCGCCGCAGAACAGTTTTATCGTGAACTGACAATAATGACGATCAATTTATGAGCCAACTATTGCCAACATTTGCAATCAGATGTTTGCATCTTATTTAGAAGCAGATTAGAAATGATATCAATTTTATTTATAGTTTGATGTAATCTTGTGATTGGATAATTTTGACGAAATAAAGTTAGTTTTAACAACTTTGTCTACTTACCTAAACATAAGATAGCGATATTATTATTTAACATCGAAAGTTTTTTGATTGCCCAAATTCTTTAGAAATTATTGTAAATTAACATTATTTTGAAACAAGCTGGTCATTATTACTCTTATTGTCCTGTACGATTTTGGTTACAAATTTATATATAAAAATCAGCAGTGGACTCTCGTCAGTATTGTACAGACTGTTGATTAGATCATGATTATGTTGTTACTTTGGACAAAACTGTTGCTTATTGTAACTTTAAAGTTAAGTCTGCAATGCTATGATTACGATATCTCCCCGATCAGTTACAACATGAACGAATATGGAACAGAACTCAATATTACAGCTGTAGATTTTGTTGTTCAACTTTCAGCTGGAGCCATATTTATCGTTAATTTAGAAAATAACACAAAGTTATGTAATCGCATGTTTAATGTTTCTGAATACTTTCAAGAGCTTACAATAATTGGTGAAAACATCGTTGAGATAGAAACAGAATTTCTCAAAAAGGTAGTTTTTAATGCTTTATACATACAGCGAGGAAAAATAAAAACAATCAAAACGGACACTTTTACGGATATGAGTGTTTCTGGCTTGTTTCTTCGACACAATGAAATTGAAGTTATCGAAGACGGCGCTTTTACGAGAATGTTCGAATTAGTGCAGCTGACTCTAGATTGGAACAAGTTGACAAGATTCAACTCTGCTGGTTTTCAACACTTACCAAGCTTAGTTTCGTTCGAGCTCAGAAACAATAGAATTTCTTCCTGTGAAGAATACTCGTTTAAATCAATAGGTTCATTCTTGGTACAGCTTGATTTCAGTTTTAACAAAATTGAGTATTTAAGTGAGGATTTGTTCAGAGGCTTGGAAGAAAAAATGATAGAACTTTCTCTTGCTAATAACAAAATTACGTCTTTACCTGCTGGAATATTTGAAGGATGTAATTTCACTATAGTGGACTTAAGATCAAATCCTATTCAAACAATTCCTAACGAGTTTTTTGAGAAAAAAATTTATATTGAAATTTTATTTGTGAGTTTTAGCTATCTGTCTTTTGAAATACGTGAAAAAATCATTGAGTGGTCGGCGGAAAATAATATTCAGTTGATGTCCTCTTCTGCGAGCCACAACGCGTTCAAAGTTCTTCTTCTGATGATGTTAATTATTTGTGGAAAATTGTAAATCAATGAATAGTTTTTAAAGAAGAACGTTTGAAAATAACTACATATCTATTTGTGTAAACAAATTAGAAATTGTTGTTCAGTAGAAACAAGCATTAATTTATTTATCTAAATAAATGTTCTAAATGATTTTTCTAGATTTTTTTTTAAGTAATTCTATGCTTTTTTGTTTTTGACTTCAGGTTTATTTTTTGTTCTTGATTTCAGCATTATCCTATTTTCTTGGACTTTTTATCTTTTAACTTACAGACTACAAAAAATTTAAAAAAATGTGATTTTTCTATTCTAAAAAATATACATACGAGAGTATTAAGTTTTTGCTAAAAATTACCAAAACTGTTCCCAATTATTACAAACAATGTTCTTGAAAATTGGATTTTTGCTATCACACAAACTACGGCGTGCCTTTAAAGACTTTTAAAAACTAAATCAAATTTTTGATAATTTATTATTTTTAGTAAATAAAAATTCAAGATAAAAAAAGAAGAAATTAAGTGTTTCACGAGTTTAAAAATATAAGCATTTTTAGGAAACAAAACATTAATTTCTCGAATCGGAAACTTTAAATTTGTACTTTTAGAATTGTTAAAAAATAAGTTTCAAGATCATACTCTTTGTGTAGTATCATGAATAATTATAAAAATCATTTGTCAAATATAATTTGTGAAGATTTGTTATAAGCAGAACTATAAATTTTTTAAAAATACATAGACCAGGTTGATAATAAAAAAATTAAATTATTAATTTTTTTTTTATTTTTGCAAAAAGTTTGTTCTTTATAACAAAACTGTTAAATCAATTTCAATGTAACCCGTTAACCGTCATGCATCGTTTCTTTTTTTAAGGTCATCTAAGCTTAATTAAAACAATTTTGTCAAAATAAATATACATAAGTAGTATGTAAGTAAACAAAATAAAATAAAACGCACTGAACTAATTTTATTCAAAAAAAGTACATACACTCAAAATCAACCATAAACTTTTAATTGTAAATCTCCACATATGAAAATTTTCTAAGCAAGAGGTGTGTGAGTGTACGTTGCATTTATTGGACATGTAAACTCTTTGACTTTTGCATACTCAACAGCGACTGATAGCTTTTCTTTATATAATCAACTTGATTTTTTCAGACTTCTCCTGGAAGTCCTGCCATTTTTGGCCTTCCACGTTCTTTGTGAATGTTAGATGGTTGACCAGCTCCAGTTGACACACATTTGGAAATTAGTGTAACCACTTTGTATTCGAAAGAATTACGTGGCTTTTTTTATTGTGCTTGTAGACTCTATTCGACACTTTTCAATCCGATTATCACGCACATAGCACAGGATTTCATTTAGATAATTGGAAGAGAAGTTTAAATGAAGAGAAAAAGTTATCGAAAAAAAATGTATAGTGAGAAGAGGGTTCTACTCCAAGACCCAAACCAGATATTTCTTCCCACGCCTCAGCATAGGGAATAAATTGAAATAAATATCCTGTATCTGACCATAAGCTTCATTGTTTGAAACCGAAACGCACAGGTTCAACACTGATAAACATTTATACAGTATGTCGGCCAAAATAGGGTACCATTTGCTCATCAATTGATAAATTTTATGAAAAAACACCAAATTGTAGGTATCTTTTATTCACTATTTCAAAGAATGGCTGAGATTTTGCAAATTTATATTTTTTGTCAATAGTCATTACCTGAGAAAAGCACTTCCTCTAAGACGAATACAAAGAGAAGGCGTTTTTATTTTGGGCAACAAATAAAGGCGGAAATTTTCTGGGAAAAAAAATCGAAGGCCTCCTGAGATGGTGATGAATCTGTAATTCGTGTCTCTTGAGTTTGTTTGTGAAAATGATGGCGTTGCTCTCTTTCTCGTTAGTTTTGATTTTCTATTTTGCTACTCATTTTGCCAATTTTTTTGTGGGTTTGTTGATTCTTTTTGTAAGTGCCGTTGGGATTCTTCCTTAAGCCATGAATCTTGCAATGATAGTGCTATTCTTCCTTGGAACCTTTGCCGTGTGGAGTAGATACAGAAGCGGATTCAGAATGGAGCCTTTAGGTACTTCTACGCCGCTCCATTTGATGCTTGATTCTTCTTCATTGACTTTTACCTAAAATTTGCAATTTATGAATCAATAATTAGTGGTTCCGTGTCCTCTTCCAAACTCATACAGTTCTGTCGGAATATTTTTTTTCAAAGACTTCAAAAATGCTTCTTTGGATGACTTGTTTAGTTTTTTGCAGTGCTTGTTATTGCAATGCAATTTTCTCTGCAATTTTTTAATTGCCGTGTTGGAAATTCCGTCCTTTCCACGTGCTGTCTTTGGGTTGAGATCTTTGATTATCATTCCGGAACTTGAAGATGATGTCTGACGTTGTGGTTCCTTTCCGCCTCCAGTTAGTACCTGTTACTCGAGAGGTTAAAGCTGAATTGTCCTTTCAGCGTTCGCGTAAAAATCACACACAGCCTTGTCAATGTTTTCATAAGCCATTCCGGTTTTTATTTCCAAAAGAGAAGTTTTTTCTGTTTTTTCCTCAGTGCTTTTATCATCGTCCAGTCTTTTTCGTTGAATTGTTCCGAACTGTCTTTCCATTTCCGGTTTTCTTTCGCTTTGAAAATGTCTACGAGTTGTTGGTCCAACTGTTCTGCCGTGTCTTGTGGTGTTAAAGTCCTTAAAACACATTTTTAGCTTTTTTTTTCCTTGACAATCTTTTCTATTTCGTCACGAAATTCGTCTGATTTTTTATTGCTTCTTTCAGTTCTTTTCTATTGCTAATTTTGAATTCTTAAATGCAACATTTTTGCTCGAATTTGTTCCAGTTTGTCTTCTCGATGATTCTTGGTTTTCGCTTTTATGTTTCTGTTCGACGTCATCTAAGTTCATCTTTCATCTCCAGCTTGGATTTTTTCGTGACTTCTTTGGTGACCTAATGTCCAGAATATTCGGTTGATAATCCGTTCCAGGTCGTAGATCCCTTAATCGTATTTGGAAATAACGTTAAATATAACATTTTCTACGTCACTTTGCAGTTATTTCTTTGACGTTGGTAACTTTGCTGGTCCAGATGACGTGATTGGGGTAGAAGTCGTTCACTGCAATCGTTGGTTCCTTCCGGTTGAAAATTTAGTCCATCTCTTCATCTAGTAGTTTATTTGGTGGCGCATAAACTGCAGAGAACGCGAGCTTAGTTCTATTTGTGGTCATGATAATTCCTGATTGTTCGATGCTTTTTTTTATTTTTGTTGGATGAGTGCTGTTGAACATTTTCCCTTACAAGAACTGTATCGTTTCTATATAATATCGTCTACTTACCTAAACATAAGGTAGCGACATTGTTATTTAACATAGAAAGTTTTTTGATTTTCCAAATCCTTCAGAAATTATTGTAAATTAACATTATTTAGAAACAAGCTCGTCATTATTACTCTTATTGTCTTGTAAGACTTTTGTTACAAATTTATATATAAAAATCACCAGTGGACCCTCGTCAGTATTGTACAGACTGTTGATTAGATCATGATTATGTTGTTACTTTGGACAAAACTGTTGCTTATTGTAACTTTAAAATTAAGTCTGCAATGCTATGATTACGATATCTCCCCGATTAGTTACAACATGAACGAATATGGAATAGAACTAAATATTACAGCTGTAGATTTTGTTGTTCAACTTTCAGCTGGAGCCATATTTATCGTTAATTTAGAAAATAACACAAAGTTATGTAATCGCATGTTTAATGTTTCTGAATACTTTCAAGAGCTTACAATAATTGGTGAAAACATCGTTGAGATAGAAACAGAATTTCTTAAAAAGGTAGTTTTTAATGCTTTATACATACAGCGAGGAAAAATAAAAACAATCAAAACGAACACTTTTACGGATATGAGTGTTTCTGGCTTGTTTCTTCGACACAATGAAATTGAAGTTATCGAAGACGGCGCCTTTACGAAAATGTTCCAATTAGTGCAGCTGACTCTAGACTGGAACAAGTTGACAAGACTTAACTCTGCTGGTTTTCAACACTTACCAAGTTTAGTATGGTTGCAGCTTAGAAACAATAGAGTTTCTTCCTGTGAAGGATACTCGTTTAAATCAATAGGTTCATTCATGGTACTGCTTGATTTCAGTTTTAACACAATTAAGTATTTAAGTGAGGATTTGTTCAGAGGCTTGGAAGAAGAAATGATAGAACTTTCTTTTGCTAATAACAAAATTACGTCTTTACCTGCTGGAATATTTGAAGTATGTAATTTCACTATAGTGGACTTAAGATCAAATCCTATTCAAACAATTCCAGACGAGTTTTTTGAAAAAAAATTTCATATGAAAATTTTACTTTTGAGTTTTAGCAATCTGTCTTTTGAAATAAGTGAAAAAATCATTGAGTGGTCGGCGGAAAATGATATTCAGTTGATGTTCTCTTCTGAGAGCCACAACGCGTCCAAAGTTCTTCTTATGATGTTAATTATTTGTGGAAAACTATAAATCAATAAATAGTTTTTAAAGAAGAAGATTTGAAAATTACTACATATTTATTTGTGTAAACAAATTAGAAATTGTTGTTCAACAGAAGCCAGCATAAATGTAGATATTTAGATAAATGTTCTAAATTATTTTTCTAGCATTTTTTTAAAGTAATTCTATGCTTTTTTGTTTTTGACTTGAGGTTTATTTTTTGTTCTTGATTTCAGCATCATCCTATTTTCTTGGACTCGTTATCTTTTAACTTACAGACTTCAAAAAATAAAAAAAAAGATTTTTCTATTCTAAAAAATATACATACGAGAGTACTAAGTTTATGCTAAAAAATACCAAAGCTGTTCCCAATTATTATAAACAGTGTTTTTGAAAATTGAACTAGTGCTATCACTCAATCTACGCCGTGCCTCTAAAGACTTTTAAAAACAAATTAAATTTTTAATAATTTATTTTTTTGTAAATATCACTTTAATTATTGCTCTCAGAGTAGTTAATAATTAAAAACGAAATGTAGCTCAATTGCAAAAAAAAATCAAGATAAAAAAAAGAAGAAGTTAAGTGTACATCCGCTAACATTTTTTCACCACTTATGCGAGCAAAACGAATCCCACGACGCTTTTTCCATCGATCAAACCATCCCTGACTAGCAGAAAATGTTGGTGCATTCTCAATCAAAATTGATCCACTGATGGGAGTTCCTCTTTGACATTCTAGAATAAACCACATCCAAAAAGCTTCGTCTGCAATGTCGCAAGCTGGTTTTTATTGTGAATTTTGGAATAGGTTTATCGTCTATTTCATCGCAAATGGTTGATAATACGCAGGTACTTTTTCCCACGTTTATCATAGAATTCTCTTCTCACCAAATAACGATTTTATTCATGTTGTATTCCCTCACTAGGGCACTTTGCAGTCTATTGGTGATGTACCCTATTGATCGTCAAGATCGTTTACAGTACGCAAACGGGACATCTTTACTATTTCCTTGAGAGGTTCTTTCTACTTTTAAATTCTAAATCTATTTCGTTCATTTTTAATTTGTTTCCTCGTCTGTATCCTTTGTTTGTTTGTACTTCCAAGATTTCGCCGCGGAACTGATAACAGTGATGATCGATTTACGAGTTAACTATTGCCAATATTTACGATCAGATGTGTGTATCTTATCTAGAAAAGCGATGCCTCCTAGTGCCAAGGACACGAAATATGAGAGTTATTAATTAGAAGGATATTAGAAATGATACCAATTTTGTTTATAGTTTGATGTAATCTTGAGATTGGATAATTTTGACGAAATAAAGTTAGTTTGAACAACTTCGTCTGCTTGCCTAAACATAAGGTAACGACATTATTATTTAACGAGAAAAGTTTTTTTGATTGCCCAAATTGTTCAGAAATTATTAAACATTATTGTCTTGTACGACTTTGGTTACAAATTTATACATAAAAATCACCAGTTGACACACGTCAGCGTTGTACACACTGTTGATTAGATCATGATCATGTTCTTATTTTGGACAAAGTTGTTGCTTACTTTAACTTTCAAATTAAGTTTGCAGTGTTATGATTACGATATCTCCCCGATCACTTACAACATGATTGAGTATGAAACAGAACTAAATATTACAGCTGTAGAAGTTGTTGTTCGAATCTCAGTTGAAGCCAATGTTATCATTGATTTAGAAAATAACACAAAGTTATGTAATCGCATGTTTAATATTTCTGAATACTTTCAAGAGCTTAACATAATTGGTGAAAACATCGTTGAGATAGAAACAGAATTTTTGAAAAATGTATCTTTTAATACTTTATGCATACAGCGAGGAAAAATAAAATCAATCAAAACGAACACTTTTACGGATATGAGTGCTTCTAGCTTGTTTCTTCGACACAATCAAATTGAAGTTATCGAAGACGGCGCTTTCACGAAAATGTTCAAATTACTGCAGCTGAATCTAGATTCGAACAAGTTGACAAGATTCAACTCTGCTGGTTTTCAACACTTACCAAGTTTAGTTTCGTTCCAGCTTAGAAACAATAGAATTTCTTCCTGTGAAGGATACTCGTTTAAATCAATAGGTTCATTCATGGTACAGCTTGATTTTAGTTTTAACAAAATTGAGTATTTAGGTGAGAATTTGTTCAGAGGTTTGGAAGAAAAAATGATAGAACTATCTCTTGCTAATAACAAAATAACGTCTTTACCTGCTGGAATATTTGAAGGATGTAATTTCACTAGAGTGGACTTAAGTTCAAATCCTATTCAAACAATTCCTGACGAGTTTTTTGAAAAAAAAGTTTATGTGAAAACTTTTTTTTTGAGTTTTAGCAATCTGTCTTTCGAAATAAGTGAAAAAATCATTGAGTGGTCGGCGGAAAATGATATTGAGTTGATATCCTCTTCTGAGAGCCACAACGCGTACAAAGTTCTTCTTTTTATGATGTTAATTATTTGTGGAAAACTATAAATCAACAAATAGTTTTTGAAGAAAAAGGTTTCAAAGTAACTACATTTTATTTGTGTAAACAAATTGGAAAGTGTTGTTCAATAGAAGCCAGCATAAATGTAGATTTCTAAATAAATGTTTTGAATGATTTTTCTAGCTTTTTCTTCAAGTAATTCTATGCTTTGTGTTTTTGACTTAAATAAAGGGAATGTGATTTTTCAATTCTAAAAAATACGAAATACGAGGAGAGTACTAAGTTTGTGCCAGAATATACCAAAACTGTTCCCAGTTATTACAAACAATGTTTTCGAAAATTGAACTAGTGCTATCTACAATCTCCTAAATTAAAACACGGTGCAGCGTGCGTAATTTGGTCTTTATAGCACGCCAAAATTATGTTGGTAACAAGAAATAGTGAAATGTCAGGACCAATTTTTATTTATTGAAATAAATATGAAAATTACAATTACCATTGTTTGAAATTCCGCCGCTTTAAACTGGTTACTGTTGTTTGTTACTTCTAATTCATAACTAGTAGAAGCTTTTTCATTTTCATTCTTCTGTTGGACGTCCATAGCGCTTGATGAAGTTGATTCAGTAACAATGTGTTCAAAACACCAGCAATGCGTTTCGAAATAACAATTTTGTTTGAAATGGATTATTCAATATAGCCTCTAGCCACACTCAAAGATTTCCATCTCACCTGACGTTTCCACTCATCGATACTCATACCATTGTTTGCCATAATCGTAGCTGAACTTCTCCGGTATATTTCTCAGCGTCGGGTAGATTCAAAAAACGCGCGACCAAGAAAGGACATTTTCCAAAAGTATTAATCCCATCAACTTGCATCGTGCATTTTCCGTTGGCGTACTTCAGGAAAGCTCGAGCTGCAGTCACATTTTCGAGATGCAGAGACAAATATTTGTTGAAAAACTGGACGTAGAGTATGTCAGAATCATCAAGAATCGCAAAGTTTCGACCTTTTTCCGTTTTAGATAGACGAATAGTAATTAACAAAGCAGAACCCTCTTTCTTAATGTTCGATACAGCCCATACAAGTGTATTTAAAACTGTATTTTAGGCATGCATGTGGCAATTTGATTGTTATACATTTAATTGACATAGTACAATGAATTTGTCCCCAAAGAAGCTGTTATTTAGTTTTACCTACTGTAATTCGTCTTTTTCTTCCGAGACCAGAAGTCGTTAAAAGCGGCTTGGTCGCTAGAAGCGGAACCTTATAATCGGACTTGGGTATAACTACTTACATTCAAGTACCAATGCTAGAACTTGCAGAAAATGAGTACCAATAGGAAAAAAAGAAAGACAGGACAATGAAAAAATAATTTGCAAATGTGGAAAGGGACTTGAAAACGACAGGATTAAGAAACTGGTAGGAAAAAAGTTAATGTAAAGTTGTGGAAAATTAATATATCCATATCAATTTATTTTTACATTTTTACACGCAATAACAGTAAACGAGGGATTTTAAGACACAAAAATATTATTTTTCTGAATAATTCTGTAAAATATTAAAGATGTCCATATGCCCCGCGCTTCTTGCAGCATCCGACGCGCTTTTTTTCAGACTATCCATAATATTAACATCTGCTCCTCCTTGGATCAAAGTGAGCACCATTTTCTTATATCCCTTTTGTGCCGCAAAGTACAGAGCGGTCATCCCAGAAGCATCCACTTCATCAATAATTTTTTTCTGATTCTTCACCAAATAGTCAACGATGTCTGGCCACCCCTCCAAAACCGCAACATGAAGGCATGTCTCCTGTTTGCAGTTTTTAGCCTCGATGTTTGCTCCTACTGAAATTAGGTACTCTAACACTTCGTTTCGTCCTCCGAGGGAGGAACTAAGAAGAGGAGTTATGCCTTGAGAACTGCGAGCATTAGGATCCGCCCCGTTGTTGATTAACAGTTTTACTACATCCAAATGGCCTTTGAAAGCGGCTCGGTGGAGAGGAATCAATCCTACATCATCGATGGCAGTGTCTTGTCCTCTGTTTAACAGTTCTTTGACGATGAGGAAGTTGCCTCCCAGACAAGCATGGTGGAGAGGGACCCGACCGAGATTGTTGGTAGCTGCCGTGTTCGCGTTGTTCTCGAGGAGGAATTTAACAATATCTAAGTGACCTTTGGCAGCTGCGATATGAAGGATGGTCTCTTTGTCATAGTTGGTCTGGTTGATGTCCGCGCCTCTGGCTAGGAGGAATTTTATCGTGTTTAAGTCGCCACTTTTGGCTGCATCGAAGAATCCATCTTGACTCAACAACCTAAAAATAAAACTAGAAAAAACTAAAATAAAGATAACTCAAATTCGTACCTTGGAATTCTTTTTTCTTCAGCGCGCGCTAACATAGCTGCGATGGATGTATATCCACGACTTTCGGCGAATTCTTTGGCAGTCCTCTCATCTTCGTCTTTAGCAAACAGATCAAAGTTTTGAGTCAGAAGATATTGCACGACGTTTTGATGACCACCACCCGCGGAGAAATGTAAGGCGGTTTGTTTGTACCTGTCTGTAGCAGTCTTATCGATCCCACTTTCCACCAAGAACTTTACTGTTCTGCAGTGTCCCATTTCCGCCGCTCGATGCAAAGAGTTCTTTCGGTCCATATTAAAAGCGTTTATGTTTGCTCCGTTTTCCAAGAGATATTTCACAATTTCTGTTCGTCCATTGCAAGCGGCTCTTTGCAAAGCGGTCTTGGAGTCGTCATCTCGAGCGTCAATGTTAGCTCCTTTTTCCACCAACAAATAAACAATTTCTTTGTGCCCCATCTTTGCAGCAAGGTTGAGCGCGGTTCTCCCAACATTATCTTTGGCTTCAAGATCGACATCCTTGTCGAGGAGAAGTTTTATAATATTTGTGTGACCCCAAGTCGCGGCTTTGTGAAGAGGTGTTTGATTCTGAGCATCGCATTTAGTCAAACTTGCTCCTTTTTCGATCAGCAGCATTGCGATTTCTTCCTGGTTGGTTCCCAGAGCTAAGTTGAGGAGAGAACTGTCTTTGTTTTGGTTCTCCAACACTGCGAGTGACTGATGCTCGATCATTACGGTCAATAGTTTCTTGTAGGGTGTCACCACGCTGTAGTACAAAAGAGTGAGCGAAGGTATCGTCTTCAAGTATTCCCATTTCAAAGAATGGTTCTCTGACATCTCTTCTAGAGAGGAGAGGCAAAGCGAAGCACCTGCATACTCGAAAGAGTTCCAACCAAACAATTGATCATTTACCAGAGGATTACCGCCGTGGCTCAACAGTACCTGCAGAATTTCTTTTTGTTTCGTGGAGACTTTTTCCTCTTTGAATTGACTTCGATTTAGTTGATGTGGTTCAAGCAAATGGTATCTTCCTCCACGAGAAGCCGCTAGGTGAAGAGGGGTCCGGCCTCCTTGGTCTCTCTCGTGTACTTTTCTAATCCACTGTTGCACCCCAGCCAGATTGTTCTCAAGCACCGCTAGATGAAGAGGACAGTCTTGAGCTAGTTTTGCGTCGAAGAATTTTTGAATGCCTGCGTACTCTGGTCTGAAGAGACAACACTGTTCCTCGTGCTGTAGCTCGAGGAATTTATCATTAAACCACATTGCCGCAAAGAACTCTGCAAAAGTTCTATGACTAAAAGTGAAAGTCTCGTCGTCGTTCACTTGAACAAAGCTGAGAATATCTCCGTTGCATTTGATACTCTGCAAAAACTCTTTATCTACGTTTACTTTGAGTTTGACGAAGAGACGCGGCTCGAGGCATGTTTGAAGAGCTGCTGCTTGGTAGTTTTTTATGTAATAGTTCTTGAAGCCTTCAATAATCACATGGACGATGTTCGTATTGTTTAAAGTAAAAATTTTCGTTTTTTCCAAGTTGTGTTGAATCTGTCCTTCTACAAAAGTCGTGTACATTTGATTTAAGGTAATTGCTTTCTCCAAGTTGGATACATTTTGAAACCTGCTGAAGTTAGAAGTAAGAATGTAAAGTATCAACGGTAGCTTGAGAATGTCATCGGATTGTCTCTTCTCACCAAATAACTTTTGGACAATTTTCTTTATGTTGTATTCACTGACGTGGGCACTTCGGAGTCTACTGGTGACGTACTTTTGTTGATCGTTAAGAGTGATGTCTTTCACGGTGTACGAATGGAAGACCTTCACCTTTTCCTCGAGGAGTTCTGGTAAGTTTCGAGTTCCAGAAATCCAAATCATGTATCCTCTCTGTGCTATTCTTTGTATAATATCCACAGTTTCTTCGATGGCATTACTATTCAACTCGTTTAACCCATCGAACAAGAAAAGAACCTTCCCGTGCTTCAGAAAGTAGTCGCAAACCCTCCGGTCATAGCTCTCGTCTGTTGTCGACGAGGCTAAAATTTGTCTTAGAATGTTATCAATATCGTATTCTCTTCTAAACACCGAACTCATCTGTTGTAACAACACTCTTATCACCCAGTGACTCTCAGGGCAACTTTTCGCAAGATATTTCATCATGGTGGTCTTACCAACTCCGGTACCGCCGGTTAAGAGACTAAAGTTGTTATCAACGACGCTAAGTGTGTCCGTGTCAACTTTCTTGTCCAACCACTCCAAGATTCCATCGTCTAAGACAAGATGGTGGCAACCTGTCCTCATAATATTTGCGTCTGTTAGAACAAGACGCCGTTCCAGGAAATCGAAATCGAAGCCTTTTTTTTGTAAATATTGACGAAATTCTTTAGAGTTTCCCTTGCAGTGTATGATCGTGGTATTTTCAGCGCATAGAGTTTTGAGATGATCGAGAGTAACGCTCGAGCGTATCAGTTTTCGTGGAATGAAGAACTCAGGAAGCTCCTCAAGTTTCTTTCCAATCGAGAGTATCTCGTCTTGCAGAAAATGGAAGATTTCGCTCGCTGTTAAAAGTTGGTCTAAATTAACACACGACTGGAGATTATGAATGGGCTTTGCTTCACGACCTTGAAGAGAGATGTTGAAATTCTTGGTGATGCTTTCGTAGATTTCAGTACCAATTTTTAAATCTTCTAAAACCTCGAAAACGTTCCAGTTTTCAAAAACATTTTTGTCAACCTTGCAACCTACAAGGACCAAACTTAATTTTTGAAACTCCAATGTTTTCAATAACTGGACTATTGTACAAATAACGTGCTTGTTTTTCTCAGTTACTTCGATAAATAACGGTTTATTTGATAAAACCGCCACAAGAAGAGGAGACAATTTTTTTGGTAGCTCTTGGTCTTTCTTCAGAAGTTTTAGCACACGAATGACCTCGGTGTCTTTTTGATTGGGTTTAAAGATGATATACTTAAAATAATTTTTGACGAACTTACTGGAAACATGGGAAAGTAGTGTCAAATCGAAGAGTTTGATTGCATCTTCAATTAATGTAATTTTGCTGTCAAGCTTGTTGGTGACTTGAGGAGCAATGAAGTAATGCGAGAACAAGAATTTGGTGAGATGTAAAAGAACCGCGTCTCTTGTAATCTTGGTGTCGCCGTAATGTTTATTGTGTACTTGTTGAAAGAAGTTGATGTAAGAAATTGCTGTCTGTTCCTCAGCGTTGAAAGTGTCTGCGAATATGTTACCGATAGCATCCTGCATCTCTTTGACGCTCATTTGTGCAGAGATTAAAAAAAAGTTCTTACAAAACGTGTTGCAATCTCGCTCTTGAAATTGATAGACGCCTTGGACATTAAACAGTTCGGTCTTGAAAGGCTTCTGCTTAGGTATAACATTATAATTTTCTACATTCTCCATTCCAACAAACTCAACGTTGGTGTACAAGATAAATTTGTAAGCCTCTTGCATGTTTGGAGTCTCCTTCTTATAAGATGTTAGAAACTGGCTCAGATTAAACCCTTTCTCTTTAAAGTTGCTCTTCCGTCTATTGAACTCACTAGTGGCATTAAGTTTTTTGTGCTCTTCATCGCGATGCTTTAGTTGTACGGCGAATTTCTCTTCCACATTGTCATGATTTGTCACTGTGATGATCAGATCGTCGAATTTTCGGAAACTCCGAGAGTTAAGTTGAAAGTCAAAGGATTTCACCGTTTCGTCTAAGAGAAATTTGAGAGCAAAGTAAGCGGGGACGACTTTTTCGTACTCGTAGCCTTCGTTGACGGTACCACTTTTGACCTGAAAAAAAAAAGTGAGAGTTTGTTCAAGTAACTTTAAAAATTTACCTCTTTTGTGATTCCACGTGATTCATTTTGGCCGCTCGGGATCTAAAAACACAGTATGTAGACAATATTAAAAAAAACTATAATGAGTGTTTGATAACAAGATAACATTTTTTTTATTGTTATCGAAAACTCACTATCTTATCAAATCACGTGATCAAATCGTGAAGGTTACGTTCGGCTCCTAAACGATTTTTAGTTAAAATTAACTAAAACCAGAACTTAAAAAGTTCTAGTTTTAGAGTTAGGTTAATCACATAGTGACAAGGAGGCATTTAATTTTAAAATATTAGTAGGTTTGTTTAAAAAATCGATTTTTCGTTACCTGCTCTGATGTACTATTTCCTTGATTGCCGCATTGGTTCTCAATGTCTGATATCTAGAAAAGCACTTATTTAGTAATCAAAACTAGCTGGAAAATATAATACATACCGGTGATTGTGTCGGTAAACTATTTGATGTGAGAAAAACCATTTTTGTAAGTTACGCATGTCTTTCATGTCTAATAGTGGAATCGCATTTTTTTTTTGATTCGGATACTTATAGCATTTTTGTGCGATAAGATATGATTAAACGCGTAAAACACTTAAAAACTCAATGTTCAGATACTATATTTAGATTTTAAATACTTGAAGAATGAACGGAATTTTTTTTATTATTATCTTATTTTTGTTATCTGATCTCTGTTTTCTTTCTTTGTTACGTTGTTTGTTTAATTTTTCTTTTTGATTTTTTTTCTTGAAATCACCGTGTATATACAATTCTATATGGGCAATTTTAGATTGTATTGCTTCTTGTATTCTTCCATTGCTTTTTGTTTTTACTTGCTTCGTGGTTAAGTCTGATTCTATGAACACTTATTCTCATTTTTGTTTAAAAATATTTGTATTTTATGAATCACTGTAAAGATACAGGTCAGAATTATTAGCCGCTGTTACTTCGATTTTAATTCCAAATTTTTCTTCATTTATATGTATTTACAGTTGTTTCTTTATTACATTCTCTTTTGTGCTTTTAATTCTTTTTTAATTCTTAAACTCTTTCTTCATTATTTGGTTTTCAAAAGACCGGCTCCTTAGGATCTAAAAACGCAGTATCATTTTTTATCTGTAAAAATCTATAAGAATGTTTATAATGTGTAGTAGATAACAGTAAGTATTTTATTTTAATCTACTCGTATTATTCATACAGGTTTTTTTTTTCATTACATTACATGTTCACGTGATCAACGACAAATTTAAAAAAATTGATTTGTTCTCAAAATAGGTTTAAATATACATTTCCATTTATGTATTAAGTTGAGAGATGTATTTTTTCGGACTAAGCATGGGATTTTTAATCTAGGCGACGGCAAAAATGGGTTTTCCATGTGTTAACCACATGTTTTTTTCCACGGAGGTCTTCTGGATATAAATCTAATAGTTCGAAATGTTTTGCTGATTTGTGTAGATTTCAATAATCTTAGATTACTTAAAGAATCAGCTCTGATTTGATTAAAATTTATTTTGCTTTTGAATAGATGGTAATAGATGATTCAGTTTAGTGTTCGCGCCCCTATATCTCCTTTATTTAAAAAAATATCTCTAACAAACTATATACTTATTTAAATCGTCTGTTAAACTACATCAGATGACGTTTTTATTTCAACTTTGCGATGATATGTGTCAAAATTACGACAGTCAATTTTTTTTTCAAATGGTAGCCTATACTTTTTTTTGTTTATTCTTGTAGAGGTTTATTTTCTACATTCGACTACCTAAAAACGTGTTCTCTTGAATAAGAAAAATCGATGAAAAAAAATGATATAATTTTGTTAAATTTACTGTTCTACAAAATTAACAATAAATAAAGATCTAAAAAAGCAGGTGATTGAGCCTACTTAATAATAAAGATAAAAATTAAGATAAAGATAAATAAAGATAAAAAATATGAGGCAACTTGTTGAAATCGATAGGATTAGTCGCATGCTTAAAAATTTGCATTGTCTCTCTCGTTGGTTAGTTTTTCGCGGTTTCTTAATCTTCCAATGTTTTTCCGCACTCTTGGTAGTACTCTTCTTCGTTGTTTTTTTCTTCTTCTTTCTTCTTGGGCTTTGGCGTGATGGTGTTCTCCTTTTTCGTTGGTTCTTCCTTGTTTCGGTGTTGTATTCGCGTTGCATGCTTCCCTTTTTTTCTTCTTTTTTGTGTGATTGTTAGATTTTCATGATCTCTTGATTTCTTGAAGTGTCTCTTAGCTTCTTTCTTCTACATGGTTCTAGGTTAGACACCACACATCATGTTTGGTGATTCCTTTCGCTTTGTTTCCTGATTCGGTGATGTACTTCTGGAAGTAAAGTTTTTGGTCTGGTGTCACTTCTAGGTACTTCCGACTTCCATGGAAATATTTCCTCGTTAAATTTGATGCTTTTTTTTTCAGTTTTGTGCTTTCTGGATTTTTTCGGTAAAAGTGGTGGGGTTGTTTTCTTTCCGTTGACTTTTGCTCACTTTACCAGTTCTTTTATGTTTCTCCGTGGATGTCCTTGTAATTTGTCCTTGAGTCTCTTTCTATCTTTCTTTGGAACCTTCTGTGAAAAGCAGGTACTGAAGCGTCCTTAGGATCGAGCCCTGAAATACTCCTGCATTGCTCCTCTTAATGTTTGATTCTTCTTCATTTATTTTACTAGAAATTTACGACTTAGTAAATAAGAATTAATTAACTTACCGTAAGAGGAACTCGATAAGCTTCCGGACGAGTCCTTGGTGCCAGACTCTGTCGAAGCCTTTTTTGATGTTGAGAAAGATTCCAGTGATTTTCGATACGTTGAATTTTCGGATAATAAAGTCCGCGATCTTCGTCGTTTGACGGATCAGTCTGTGTCTTCTTCTAATTCCATGTTTGTTCTTACGAGATGATTTTTCTTTCTTAGATGACTTCCACAATTCTTCTTTGAATGACTTGTTTAGCCACCTTGCTCAGACTGATTGGTCGGTAGCTTGTTAGATCTTTCTTCTTTTTTCCTGGTTTGTGAATCATGACAGGCTTATTTCCAGATTTCCGGGAACTTCCGATGACCTAAAATGCCACTGATTATTTTGACCTACCTGCGACAATTTTTTTATTATCATGTAGGAAGTTCCGTCTTTCACATGTGCTTGTTTCTTCGATTTTTTTCTTCCGTCGCTTCTTCCATTCGGAACTTGAAGGTGGTACCTAACGTTGTGGTTTGTTGCCGCTTCAAAGTTCTTGTTCCTCGAGGGGTTGGTGATCAACTATTGTTCCTGTGTTCTCGCGACTACTTTCACCTTCTTCCTGTCAAAAAATTTGCAAAGTTTTTGAATCTATTTAGGCGTTCCAATTACGTGGGGCATTAGTATAGAAGGACGTCTGCCACGATACTGGCGGACATCACCAGTCTTAAAAAGTATGGTAGATATAGATCTTTAAATGTGACAGTATATTAAAAGCTCAGTTAAATATAAAGTTTTCTGCCTGTTGTTGTTTTTGTCTCTTGTTGGTTTCTTCCAAAGCTTTTTCTAGACTTCCTTTTTTTCGTTGTAGTTTATATTTATTATATTTTGTAATATTTTTAGTTATTAGTTTTTTTGAACTTCAACGTTATTAACAATATTAATAGCGGCTTCTTTTTCTTCTTCTTCGTTAACAACAAGTTCTGGCTCATCAGTGTGAAACGTACTGATACAATAACGAGTCTTTTAAGACGCAATCGTTTGAACGAAACAGACACGATTGTTTATTTCGTCAAAATACCTCGTTTGAATCGATTTTATTACGTAATATTCATAAAATTTTGAAATTTATTACATTATACCTACCAGAAATAAATTGAATATAATTTTATGAGAACTACATGTTGCGATAAAAAAATATATAGTAGACCCATTAACTCCCAAACCGAACACATTGGTCTAGTTGCTGGTGCTACAGAAACTTTTTAATAAGACAATGTTATTCCTTTGTACAAAAGTTCCTTTTCTACTTTTAGTTCTAAAATTAAGCCGACAATGTGAAGATTACGAAATATCTCCAGTTAGTTACTTTAAAACCTCATTTGATAAAACAGAAATTCAAGATGTATTGGTCGTAATCTCAACTCCAGGCGGTTTTGTTATTGATTTAAAAAATAATACAAAACTGTGTAATCGCATGTTTAATGTTTCTGAAAATTTTCTTCAGATTTCTTTAACTGGTGAGAACATAGTTGAAATAGAAACAATTTTTTTTGAGAGTATTGATTTGTACATGTTGCTTCTCTGCAATGGAAGAATAAAAACAATAAAAACAAATACGTTTACAAAAATTGGTGTTGTTTGTTTACATCTTTCTGGCAACAATATTGAAATTATTGAAGACCGTGCTTTTACAGATATGTATAACTTGCAGTATTTAAATTTGGATAGAAACAAATTGACAAGATTCAACTCCGCCGCGTTTGATCACTTATCAAGTTTGATATTGTTAAGTCTTGAAATGAATAACGTTGTTTGCCTTGAAGGACACGCTTTCAAATTTACAAATTCAGTTGGGGTTGATCTTAACTTCAGTTTCAACAAAATTGTATATTTGGATGAAGATTTATTCAAGAGTTTAGAAGGAACGTTGATAGCAATTTATCTTTACAACAACAAAATAACAACTTTACCTTCTGATTTATTTGAAGGGTTTAATTTCAGTGTCGTAAACTTAAGTTCCAATTCAATTCAACAACTTCCAGACAAATTTTTTGAAAAAAAAGTTAATATCAAGAGGTTATTTTTGGATTTAAGTAATTTTTATTTTCATTTGAGAAGAAAAATGATTGGATGGTGCATGAAAAATAATATTGAGTTGATATCTTATTCTGAGAGACATAAAGTAAACGAAATTTTGTTCATTGTATTATCGGTACTAACAGTACTTAATTTCGTTACAAGTCTGCCTCCATTTTAGCAATTACAGTTAGAATTAGCTGTCCTACAACTGCAACCACTGCGACGATCACTTTGTGCACTTAACGTATGAAAGCTTTCAAATGTTTGAAAGAATTAGCACAAGGATGTGTTCTGAGTCTACAACTATTCTCAGTAGACTTAGGTAAAAGTATTAGAATAATGACAACAAATCGTCTCTGACAGTGGTCACACATCGTTACGGTGTTCTTAGAAGTGGCAAAATCATTTGACCAAATCTGGCATGCGGGGCTTCTCCGTAAGTTTCTTGAGGCCGACTAACCGACCGGCTTGGTAAAAATCATTCGATTTTACCTGGAAGAAAAGACATTCATGGCGAAGATTGGCGCGATCTTTTTCGAAATCTTCATATCAGACATCTCCCAACCTGAAGATACCGTCTCCAAACGGTACTCTGCGCTTGTGCTTAGCTGTTCTAGTGTGAAGCGGAAACGCCGAACTCGTGATTTGCAAACTTCAGACCATAACTGATGATCTGGAAGAATAGTTTAGATGATGGAGGATAAATCTAAATACTGTCAAAAGCAGCGTCGTTCTGTTTACCAAGAAACAGAACTGTCGATCCTCCTGCTTCAGTCCTCCAATTCCCTGAAGAACCGAAAACAAATACCTGGGAGTAATCCTGGACAAGAGAATGACCTTTAAGGCCTACAGCACCTGGACCAAAAACAAGGCAGATGGTCTCATAACGCGCTTTTATCCGATGATAGGGGCTACAACATTATCTATTATTTATGATAATATTAATAACATCGATGTTGTAATTTTTTTTGTCTATAATAAATAATACATATTATTATTAGTAGTAGTAGTGAGTTTCAAAAATTCCGTTAAGGCTGCGATCCCGAGATAAATTTCGACTCACTGAATATGCCTTTGGGAAGTGGTGCCCATTGTCGTCCCTAAAATAAATTAAATAGTTTTTTTGCTATTTTGTAACAGAGGACCCTTTTATGTACCTGCCTATGCCAATAGTTTTCTTTTTTAACACAAATTTTAACCCTCCAAGGTCGAATTGAGAAATATCCCAGCTGGGGTGCAACTATAAATAAAGCCATAAACCTTTAGAGGTCTCGGCACACTATTTGCTTTAAAACGTTATTCTTTAATTTTTGCATTTTACAGATATTATGAATTTATTAAATCCAAGTTTATAAATGATTGAAAAAAAAATTAATTATTTGTTTTAATGTTTCAAGCAGTGGTATTTTTTAAGCATTTTTTATGAGAGAAAATGTAGCATTGGTCAACTCTTTTTTAAACATTTTGATACAAAAATTACTAGGTACAAACACCATTCCTCGCACAATAGAAAGTAATCATCTAAAAGTTTATACATGTGTCCCAAAAGATCGCACTTAATTTTATTGGTGAATGTTTAGTCAAAATCTGAGTGGACTTTTGAGTTGCACATTGATAAGGCAATTATTACCATAATGAAACTAGAGCGAACTTTATTTTGATGTCGGTTTTGGAGTTTTGGAAAATTCTGCTTAAACTGTTTTTCTTTAATGAAATATGAATCAAACAAATTATTATTTTTTCATCGCCTAGTAATAAGTTTGTACTTACATAGACTACTCTACTGATTAATTTTGATCGAACCTATTTTATGTTTATTTGTGTGACTTTTTTGTTCTTTATCTTGGAAGAACAACCATAAGCGTGTACAATATTAAGGGTACTATCTATTTTTAATTTTAACTCGAAAATGACACATTATCAGGGAAAAAATGATGATTCTTTCGACAAGTTCTCTTAGCAGTCAGAGATCTACATATATTTCTATAACAACCTGTATACATGTTCTAAAAAAACTATTGCAAACAAAAGCTCCTTTACAAAATAAAAAAATAAAAAAATAAAATAATCCATTTGGGTTCATAAATACTAACAGTGCTAAGTATATGTTTTAGAAATATTCTTTGATGATAAAATAAAACCAGGTCCGATAGACCCCCTGCTGTCCAGAAACGCAGGATAATCCTTAACATCCTACTAAAATAAAAACCAAGTGGTATTACGAAGAATCTCTTGTATTCTAATTTGTTACCCCTCTTTATAATGCCACCCGGGTGCACTTTGTAAACGCACACTGCACTGTTTTCCTTTGCGATAACAACTGTATTTCTATTTGTAGTCAGACGTCTTGGTTTCAATCTCCTCCAAGGTACACCCCAAAATGTAAACTATTATGTTTAAAAATAATTACAAAGCTTTTCTTGTCGTAATTTATAATTTAGTATATAAAATTAAAATGCTTCGAAATTTAAAGATATTTTATTTTTATATATAGTCCAACTAAAAAATCATAAATTTGCGGGTTACCACAACAAAACAGCTTTCAAAAAAAAGCTATAAATACTTAGTGAGGGTTTATTTACCTAAACTTTTATTGCGATGGGAACGGCATCCCTAGACATGCCAGCTGTTTTATTATAAACCTAAAAATACATCAAATATTATTTTTTTCGTCACTACATTTTTTTTTTTTTGATAAGAGGTATGATTTGAGAACCCATTTCGACAAAAACTTCGTCAACGTTAAACAATGTATTCATATTTTAATTTAATAATCAAACCGTTAAGATAATACTTAACTGTAACAAAAAAAAAACGAATGATTGGTACTTTATTCGCTGCAAGTACCACATTAATCTTCTCAAAAGTCTCAAAAAGCCAGGTAAGATTTTCGTACCAAATAGTATTTGGATAATAAAATATGTATCTATTTGAACTAGATTCAGTCAAGAGAAGCGCAAATTCAAAATTTGGCACCCTACGCTTGCGCGCCCTCTTTTCGACAGCTGAACTATTTTAGTACCATTTCGACCACGGACGCCACTCCAAGCAATTCTGTCCGAAAAAAATGTTAGAGAATTTTTCAGAGCCAAACATGGCAAAGCCGTTAAATTAATCACTTAAAACGTTACAGCAAAATGTTGCAGAAACTTGGGAAAAGGGCTTGTATATCTCAGTTTTTTGATTTACTTCTATTTTATGCGTTAATATAAACATTGAAATGTACACAGTTTAAACTTCAAGACTAACCAAAATGTCACAGTGTTTTTTTTACCAATAGACTCATTATTTTGCAATAAAAAATAGCAGACGCCCTGCACACATTCTTTAGCTTTCCAGCAGTACCCAACTTTTGTCATTTTATCAAATATCTTGCCCATTATGGCCCTGAAAAATAGTCATGCAAAATCGTGATGCCACTCCCCGTTGGACTTTTTCCCGCCCCTCTTAGTCCAGGATCGCACCTTTAAAATAAAAAAACTTTTAGAAAGCAATCTTTTGAACCAGACACAATTTTTTGTTACGTCAAATTATGTTGTTTGAATTTTTTGTTATTACGTAACTTCTATAACATTTTGAAATTTATCACATTATAACTACGTGAAATATATTGAATATATTTTTTTATAACTGTGTTGCAATAAACAAAACGTATTAAATTTATTAACTCATAAACCAAATCAATTGGTCTAGTTGTTAGTGGTACTAACTTTTAATAAGAGAATGTTAGTGCTGTGGAGAAAATTTCTTTTTCTACTTTTAACTTTAAAATTAAGTCGACAGTGTGAGGATCACAACACCTCTCTCGTTAGTTACTTTAAAGCCCCATCAAATGAAACAGAAATTCAAGATGTTCTGGTTCAAATCTCAGCTTCAGTTGGTTTTGTTATCGATCTAAAAAATAATACGAAATTGTGTAACCGCATGTTCAATGTTTCTTCATATTTTCAATATATTTCTTTAACTGGTGAAAATATAGTTGAAATAGAAACCAAATTTCTTGAAAATATTGACTTCAATATGATGTTCCTCCGCAATGGAAGAATAAAAATACTTAAAACAGACACTTTCACAAAAATGGGTGTTGTTTATTTACAACTTTCCGAAAACAATATTGAAATTATTGAAGACCGTGCTTTCACAGATATGTATAATTTAGAGTATTTAAATTTGGGTAGAAACAAATTGACAAAATTTAATTCGGCTGCCTTTGATCACTTATCAAGTTTGACATCGTTAAGTCTTGAAATGAATAACGTTGGTTATCTTGAAGGACACTCGTTCAAATTTATAAATTCAGTTGTGATTGATCTCGACTTCAGTTTTAACAAAATTGAATATTTGGATAAACATTTATTCAAAAATTTAGAAGAAACGTTCATAACAATTGATTTTAATGATAACCAAATAACAACTTTACCTCCTGGAATATTTGAAGGGTTTAATTTCAGTGTCGTAAAGTTAAGCTCCAATCCAATTGAACAATTTTCAAACGAATTTTTTGAAAACAAAGTTAATATCAAAAGGTTATTTTTGGATTTAAGTAATTTTTATTTTTATGAGAGACAAAAAGTGATTAGGTGGTGCGTGGAAAATGATATTCAGTTGATATCTTCTTGTGAAAGACACAAAACTAATGAAATTCTGTTTATTGTAATATCAGTACTGACGGTACTTAATTTTATTACAACAAACGTGAGAACTAACTTCTACTTCTAAATTTTAGCATACAATTGAAAGATTGTATTATCCACTCGATGAGTCACATGGTTTTTGAGTCAGTATCCACTTTAGCAACTACAATTCATGAATTAGATGTCTTACAATCGTTATCAATCACCGCGAGGATCACATCAGAAAAAATACTTTGTGCACTTGTACGTTTATCGATATTTTACGTATGAAAGCTGTCAATGCTATATTCAATATCTTTTAGGATTTATAACAATAATCAAACAATAATACAACTGTTTCTAATTACTATAAATGAAAATTAAAAAAAGTGGCGTAGAAAAAGTATAGTGTGCAACACATTTGAAATGATAACTGAGCAATATGCCTAAACAAATTGCACATTTCTGAATCTGGAACATCCATAGGAATATACTCACCATTGTTTCCCCCGTACCTCAGCGACTACGTTGGTAAATGCAGCTGCAGACATTACGACATTAAAACGGCATGGAGGCTGGAAGTCTACTCAAGTAGCTGAAGGATACATTAAAGATTCTTTGCAAAATCGAATAAATGTAGCAAATCAATTAGTTTCTTTAATTACTGGATCTAATTTGTCAGTAAACTTCCCTTCAACCTCCAATTCTTCCTGCTACACCACTGTTAAATCTGCCTCTACCAATCAATCTGAAAAATGTTACAGAAAATATTTCCAATGCACCAGTTTTTAATTTCAGTAATTGCACAAACACTATAAATAGAAATATTAATAAATAATAAAATGTAAATAATATAAAAAGTATAATTGTTTTATGGTTCCTCCTCGCTAACGCTCGCGTTCGGCATCATCCCCTCGTATCAAATTTTCATTCTAACCTTGTTACAGAATATACTATTTTCTAATTTGCTATTGTAACACAGCTATTAAGGTACTCATTTTGAATGCGTTGATAATCCATTATCAAATTGAAAATCTAGAAACTGTTTTCTGTTTTAA
Organism: Cynaeus angustus; assembly: GCA_030157275.1. NCBI lineage: Eukaryota > Metazoa > Arthropoda > Insecta > Coleoptera > Tenebrionidae > Cynaeus > Cynaeus angustus. The sequence goes on from CM058065.1 coordinate 15,357,286, forward strand.
ATGTCAGAGTGAGTTTAAGGTTACAGTTTCAAGCCTATACAGAAATTTTTTATCGACCCCAAATTAACTGTGCCATTTTCTGCAATTATTATTAGTATTACCAGCAAAGTGCAGGAAAATCCTGAATTCGTTTTGGAACACAAAATTTACTTAGAAAAATTCATCTCATTCTTCTTCCTTGACCATGTTTGGGATCTTATCGGCAGACAATTGGGTAATTTACTTCATCCCCCACAGACGCATTATTTATTTATTTAGACCATATACATTTAGTACTTCTAGAAATATTTGAAAACACAATCAATTACTTTTATTGCTGTCACACCGAGACGTTATTAAGCTTACCATAAATATTTTGACGCCCATTACCGCAGGTATAAAGTATACAGTTCCTTGCATGCGGGCCGGACTTAGAAAATTGTTTAGGCCACATTTGACAAACGTTTGAAATTTAAACTTAAAAAAATTAAAACTGGTTTTTGAAAATTATATTTATTCATAAAGTAACAAAAATAAATAAAATAAAAACACTTCAAACATTATCATTTTCGTCACTGCTGTTATCAAAAGATATGATGAGTTCATTAATTTGACGTTCCCTATACTCTTCTTCAATTGAAATTACCTTTTTGACACAATTGGACCACTCATTTTCTGTTATTGTGTTTACCTGTGTCCTTGTTACGTCAATGGCACTAGCACTGAATTTCGGATTGTTGTTGTTCCGACGTACTCTCGATTTTAATATGGACCATATAATTTCAATCGGGTTGAATTCACAATGATAAGGAGGTAACCGCAGAACACAATGACCACGCTTTGCAGCCTCCTCATCAATAACAAACTTTTTTGTTTTTTTGAAATTCTTTTGTTTGTAGAACTTCTAAAAATTGTTTCTTTGTATAATGATCTTCGTAATAGAGAGTCTTAGAGGAATTCCATGATTTCTGCCTTTCTTGAATCTGTATTCGGTATTTTCATTGCTTGGACAGAATGGTAACTTGCGTTATCCATAACAATTACGCTATTGGCTGCCAATTTCGGGAGAAGTTTGGTAGAGAACCATTTAAAAAATAAACCAAAAATCAATCCCTACGTCAAATTTTATCAGGTCTTACTTTTCCTAAGAAATATATAAGTACGGTTCTGGAAACGAACCCCGAAGAAGGAGGCACCCGGACACTTTTATGAGGATTAAGCTAGGTAGCCGGCATAAGTCTATTAACGTCCCACTGCGAGAGTAATAAAAGTACTTGATTTTGTTTTCAAATATTTCTAGAAATACTATACGAGAAGATCGTTTGGTGATCAGGAAAGCTCGTAAGTACCTAAAATCTCATTGCATACTCTTACGTAACTTTTTGAGTGCTCAAATTTATGTTAGAAACATCATTAATGAAATTGTGGACAATTATCTCAGCGATTTAGGATTTCAGTTTCGGTTTTTGGATGATAATGCACGCCCACATCGTGCTTACTGTGTGGTAGGAAGACTGGAAATGTTGAAAATTGAGCACATGCCGCTTCCAGCGCGTTCGTCAAATTATAACTGAATTGATTAAAAATATATTGAAAAACCCCTACACCAAACACACACTTTTGAAACACACTAACATATGTTTCGGTATCCATGATACCATCATCAGAGTGATGATTAAACTTATCTACCCTTAAAAACTAATTGCTTATATACTAGTTACGTATACCACTTTTTGGGTGGTATTTAACAATCTAAAGAGGGGAGAAGAGGGGATGTGACCATTATCGGCATTCATAACAAAGGGCTTATTCTTAATTATTTCTAGACTTTCGTAAACGTCTAGAAATTTACAATTGTTTACATTCCTAACTAATTTTAAACAACTTTCATCTATACGATGATCTTTGTCAAAAATATGTTGAGCAACACTGGATTCTTCAAACCTGCCATATTTGGCGTGAGCTACATGTTCTTTGAACCTTATCAAAATTGACCTCCTTGTTTGCCCAATATATTTTTGCTCACAGTTCTTACATTCAATTTCATAAATACCCGACTTTTCTTTGGGCCCTACTTTATCTTTCGGGTTGCCGAGAAGACATTGGAGGTTTAATCCAAAGGTGTAAACCACCTTTAGATCAATACCCTGGAACACTTTTTCCAGCCCCTTTGTCACTGAAGGTGTATAAGGGATCATGGCAAATCTTGTCTTTTCTGGCATTGAATCACGAAAAGTCAAGGATTCTGAAATTGATTTCTTACGTTCTAATTTGGACACTAACCTGTTGACAATTCTAGGGTCAAAACGATTACACCTGGCTACATTTTTGATTGTTGTCAATTCCTTGTTGAATCTAGTCCGTGTTAGTGGGAAATTTACTAACCTGTGGACTAAGAAAGTGAAACTCGCCATCTTATGTTGAGGACAATGATGTGAGTCTTCTGTAATGTAGCGAAGTGTACTGGTCTCTTTTCTATAAATATCAAATTCTAATTTATCTTTATTCCTAATTACAAGAGTGTCTAAAAAGGGTAGTTTACCGTTGTTCTCTATTTCACATGTGAATTTTATGGTGTTAAACCTGTTATTAATTAACTTTAAGAAGTCATCGATGCTAGACTTGTTTGTGTTGAAAATTGCAAAAATGTCGTCTACATACCTTAACCATACTCTGGAAAAATACTCAAGCTCATTCTCAAGATTCTTTTCAAAACGGCTCATGAAAAGGTCAGCTATGAAAGGTGACAAGGATTTACCCATCGCCGTACCTTCATGCTGTTGGAAAAATTCCGCGTTGAATTGAAAAATGTTCTGCTTCATGCAGAGTTCCGTGAGTTGAATATATTCTTTGATAACTTGTTGACTGAGGTTGTTTTCAGTCAACAGATTTTCTAAGTAAATTAAGGTTTGTGGAACCGGAACACTAGAAAATAAAGAACTTACATCAAATGAGACCAATAACTCCCCAGTTTTAAGCTTAATATTCTTGAGTTTCTGAATGAATTCCATCGAATTCTTGATTGAAAAGCTGAGTTGCTTAACTGGTAGGTTATTGAATTCATTGGTTAACCATTTAGAAATATTCGAAGTCGGTGCGTTAATGGCTGATACAGTAGGCCTCACCGACTTCCCCGGTTTATGGATTTTGGGGAGGCAATACAATTTGGGGATGACCGGGTTGGATACATTAAGTCTAAATTTTAATTGCGGGGTAACAAGGTTGTTGCATGACTTAACAGTGGACTGGACTTCTCTTACCATTTTGGATAAAGGATTTTTAATGATTTTTTGATAAGGACCACTTTTGATGAGGTTGTTCACCCTATCAAAGTAGTCCTTTTTATCTAAAATAACAATCTTGTTTCCTTTGTCAGCTTTTAAATAAAAGCAATCTTTCTGACGTAAACTTTTAATAGTATTCATGTCCACGTTTGATTGAGAAGAAAGAGATCTGGCTAAGTTTTTGGAAATTTGTTGTCTACAGGCTTCCCTCACGAATTGTTTAGTAGGTTCATTCAAATGCTGAATAGATGACTCTGTCCCCGCAATGACCTCTTCAACATTTCTCGTGGGAGACTGTACACAAAATTTCAAGCCTTTGTTGAGCAAATCAAGTTCGTTACTATTAAATGTTTGCGAATTGAGCATGGTCTATTTTCATTGCTTGGACAGAATGGTAACTTGCGTTATCCATAACAATTACGTTATTGGCTGCCAATTTCGGGAGAAGTTTGGTAGAAAACCATTCAAAATAAACCAAAAATCAATCCCTACGTGAAATTTTATCAGGTCATACATTTCCTAAGAAATAGATAAGTACGGTTCTGGAAACGAACTCCGAAGGAGAAGGCACCCGGACACTTTTTGAGGATTAAGGTAGGTAGGCGGAATATGCCTATTAACGTCCCACTGTGAGAGCAATAAAAGTACTTGATTTTGTTTTCAAATATTTCTAGAAATGCTTCTGTAATTAAAAGTCGGATCAGTAATCATTATGCTACGGAACATAAACCAGCCACGTTCAATTCATCGTTCACTTATTGGTGGTGGTTCACTTTTGTCACGCAGTATACAAAAAACTAGAAAATATATCAAATCTTTTAGAAAGCATTTTTTTACATAACATACACCATTATTCATTCATTACACCAAATTAAGTTTCAGAAGGTAAAAGTATTTTGTTTCAGCACTTAGAAAAAATTTCGAAATTTATAACATTATAGCCAAAACTTTTCGAATATAGTTTTATGTTGCAACCAATCATTTTGTGCCCATTATCTAGTAAATAAAACACATTTGTCCAGTTTTTGATCCTACACTGCTACGATAACATTCGATGAGACGATGTTGGCACTCTGGAGAAAACTTTCGTTCCTAATTTTAACTCTAAAATTAAGTAGACAATGTGAACATTACGATATCTCTCCAGTTGGTTACCTCAAAATACCTTCTGATGAGCCACCAATTCAAGATGTCTTGGTTTATATCTCATCTCCAATCAGTTTTAAGATCGATTTAAAGAACAACACAAAATTGTGTAATCGCATGTTTAATGTGTCTGACTACTTTTATCAGCTTTTTTTAACTGGTGAGAACATAGTTGAAATCGAAACCAAATTTTTTGAAAATATTGATTTTTATACGTTGATTATTTACAATGGAAAAATAAGAACAATTAGAACAGAAACGTTTACAAAAATGGGTGTTATTTATTTAACACTTGCAGACAACAACATTGAAATTATCGAAGACCGTGCTTTTACAGATTTGTCTAACCTACAAATCTTAGATTTGGATAGAAACAAATTAACAAGATTTAACTCTGCTGCGTTCGATCACTTATCAAGTCTGATTACGTTAAGTCTTGAAATGAATAAGATTAGTCGTCTCGAAGGACACTTTTTCAAATTTACAAATTCAACTCTGATTAATCTTGACTTCAGTTTTAACGAAATTGGATATTTGGATAAAAATTTATTCAAGAGCCTAATAGAAAAGTTTATAACAATTAATCTTGACAATAACAAAATAACAACTTTACCTCCTGGAATATTTGAAGGGGCTAATTTTAGTGTCGTAAATTTAAGCAGCAATCCCATTGAACAACTCCCGAACGACTTTTTTGAAAACAAAGTTAATATCAAAAGTTTGGTTTTGGATTTAAGTAATCTCTACTTTTATTCGAGACAAAGAGTGATTGATTGGTGCATGGAAAATAATATTCGGTTGATATCTTCTTGTGAAAGACACCAAACGAATAAAGATTTGTTTATTGCTATATCAGTAGTGATAATACTTTGTTACTTGTATCAGTAGTTGTGTTATTAATTTTGTTACTACATACCTAAGAAAATGGAAAAGACTTGATAAAACTATTTGTTCAAAATTGTTACTGTGGTCCATGTTTTTGTTCCCACTTGTATAAATTTCAAAAATAAAACTTGTATTTTCAACAGAGCACAATAGTTATTTACCTAACGAGTTCGGAAACTTAATTGGCACAAAGTGCTCGTGCGGGAAAATTCTTTCCGAAAGAGTTAGGTACAATATTTTTGTAACGAATATCCAACTAAAAAAAAAAGTTATTTAGTTTTTTTCTTTAATGGTGGGTTGGTAACATGATCTATCTACTGTAACTACCTATTAAATTTTGAAAACTTAAATCATCTGTCAAATTTTTTTTCATTATTAACAAAAATTGATTGACAGCGATGTATATGTTCCCCTCCCGAAGTACAACAACGAAAAGTCGCGAGCGATATGAACACACTTTTCAAAAATTCATTGACTGGTGTCGTCAAAAAGTCGCAATACCAACCGTATAACACAAATATTCCTTGCCGTTAGCGGAAACTAAAAAACACCGAGGTATGGGAAAACCGTTTTGCCGTGCATCTGGATTAAGCGGAAAAATTCTGTTTCCGTACATTGAGTACAAAATTTTTTATTAGCCGTCTGCTTTGTTATTAAACGCATGGTCAAAACATTTCTCTGCGGCCGTACTTCTGAACAACATGTCCCAAAAAACGATTAAAAATAAGCTGAGAGTTGTTACTCTTAGACTTAAGTAAAAGTATTAAAATAATGACTAACATGCAAAGAAATATGAAGAAGGAAGAAGTATTAAAGCTTTGAGCCAAACAGTTTTGATAAATATTTTTGGCACAAAAACCAAAGTCCCTTGTCAATTTACAATAATTGGAGAATTTTATGGTATTTAAAAAAAAATGTTGCATATAGAGTACAATGTTACGACACCAAATTTATTCCTAAATTTTCAGAAGGGTAAATGCCCAAAACAAATAATGAGCGTAAGCGAATTTGCACAAAGTGTTTTTTATTTGAAGCTTTCACAACTCCAATTACATAACGCCGCTCTTCGGCAACTCTTGTGGTAAATGCAGTGCTGACATCAGCTTAAGACTTCATGGCGAATGGCGATCAACAGAAGTCGCAGAAGGTTACAGAGATGAATTATTAAATAACCGAATTAATATTTCAAATAAAATACAATAATGTAGAATATCCATGTTGTAACTGTTTTTAATGATTATAAATAACAAATAAAAAGTGTCGTAGAAAAAGTATAGTCTACAACACGTTTGAAATAATAAGTTTCCGCTCGTGTGGAATGTATTGCATTCCAAATTCGTTACAGAATATACTGTTCCTTTTATGAGATTCAGACTATCAACGTGAATTAGTTTACTAGTAAGTTTTTATTGTATTGTATTGTATCCTCCGATTATGAAAATGCTCTCTGTAAGTGAAAACGATGATTCTAATTTTCCAAGTAATACATAAAGAAAAATTTTGCCACTTGTAATGTCAGTTCTAATTTTTTTTTTGAGCAATCGAGATGGTGCGGTGTTTCTAAAAAAATCATAGAATATTTTAGGAGTGTAGTAGGAGTATTATTTGTTAGCGAGCATTATTTCGGAGTATTGGCGACAGAAACAAATAAATATCATCTTCGAGATGTCTATAAATATCAATGTTCAAAAACACTAAACAGTTTACAGATTGGAGCAATTTTTGGGGTTGAACATTTTAATGGAAGTAAGAAAAAATAGTATGTGCGATTATTAGTCTGCTGATGCATAAATAGAAACACCATTTTCGACAAGGTGATCCTTGGTCCTACAAAAAAAATAAAGAAAAAGAAGATAAAGGGCATACGGAGATAAGAATGCTAAAATTGCCCCCAGAGCGTATCTTAACAATCTTAACAACTTTCAGGATATGTTCGTATTATAAAAGTACTTTGATTCTGAAGTTTTTAAATCTCAAAGTTAATTAGATTTTGAATAATGATAAAAAAAGACAAAAACAGAAAATATTTTTTTCCTCTTCATAAACTACACCGATTTAAATATTTTTTTATGGTAATTTAATATCCGTAGAGATACTCTTTTGATAAACATTTCAACTATATAGCTCTACATTTTTATAATGAAATTAGTTTTTTATTATAAAACTTAAAAGTACAATTTTGAAAATATTTTTTTTGAATTGTCTAGCAAAAAGTACATAAAATATATTTTTTCAATTTTTTTCTAATGGTACGCCATATTGAAAAAAAAAATAAAACTGTCATGTTTCCGACAAAATGTTTTTTGTAAAACTTCCTAAGTTTCAGCGGATACAGATGTACCTTCAGACGTACGGAGGAGCGAACACATTTTTCTGCTAGTTAATAAGCACCGCTTTAATAAAGTTTAGCGATCTATTACACCAATGGTAAATTTTTGAAACAATATGTAATATCATACTTTTTTTAATAGAAAAAATCTTGCAATTTTGCAAAATCAAAAAAGGCAAAAAATTTATGCCACTGAAAAAATACTAAAGCATTCAAAGAATCTAAACAAAAGATATACAAGCAAAACCGAGTTATACAAGAAATAAAAGACAATTTAAAATATTTTATCCAACACGCAACTAAAACGATCGTAATTGTGTTGATTGGCAACAACTAAAGTGACAAATAACTCACTCGTAAATTATAAATAAAAAAAACTCACTCTAGAATCAGATAGAGATTTATTACTAAAAGTACAACAAAACAATTTGCTTAATTAAGTTTTACATTAATACTGAACGTAGATGAAACTAATTTCTCATTTCTCTTTTCATTCAAAACATTTGAAGTGTTTTCATCAAAAGATACAGAAGCTTGTGGCATTGAAATTTCTTCTTTTTGTGCAACAACAGAAGAGCTTCCTTGGATTTTTTTGTTAAGTCAATTTTGCTGGAAAGTGTTTCTTCGATGTATCCTTCTGCGATTGAAGCTGATTTCCCACCTCCAAGTTGTTTTACTTTTAGTATGCCGCCTCTCGCATTGGCCAGTAGAGTAGCAGAAGACCGTCTTATACAGTGACCAGTATAAGATGCTGAATTGAACACTTTTCATTCATGTAGAACACAAAAAATCTGCCATGTGGAGTTTGTTGAGGCCTCAGCGACATGTACGATCGTATCAATTCCACTGGATTGACTGGATATCCTTCCTCAATAACAGCAAACTTTCGAGAGACATAAGTTTTTGAATCAGCAATGGTCACATGAAAGTGCGTTTCTTTATCGATTATATTATCTACTGTTAGCTTAATGAGTTCGTCACATCGGCAAGCTCCAGCAATTCCCATTACTAATGCAACCTGTAAATAACACAAATATTGGTAAGAATGGAAATTATTTTGTATCATAAATAACTTGGCCCTCAAATATCTATTATTGGTGCTTCTAGTAAGAATTTTTCGATTTGCTCTCTTTCCAACACCATGGATTTTTTCGCCTTGTACCCTTTTGAAATACTTTTTATATAAGCTGTTAACTCAGCATATCTTCCTATTTCGGTGCCCTCATATTGCGTCATTGTAGATTTTAACATTGAATATTTCGTCCATAGAGAAGAAGGCGCTACTTTTTTTGACATCTGCAGGAAATAAGCCAAGAAGATGTCTTCTTCCAAGTCGTTTGTCGCCACGTTTTGTTTCTCACACCATTTCTTCAATTCTTTATATTCTTTGACATATAAGGCTTTCGATTTTGTGGAGATGATCCTCTCGGAAGCTGTGGCAGCGTCTTCGCAGATTTTTTCCATTTTTGCATTTTAGAATTACACCTTTTGCACAAATTTTCACTTTGTTAACATGGCTATCAAAAATTTTCGTTGGTTACCGCACTTGCCTTCTTCGCAATGACAACAGGCAAATTTTTGTCAAAACATTTTATAACTAAACTTAAAAGAGTTCTTTGGATGGCGATATGAAGACTTTTCGAGATATACCATGAGATTTGTATTTATTTCCCGACCATGTCAATGCAATGCTTTTTTAAAATAACTATGGTTTAGAAGTGCAAGTTATTATGGTCGCTCGAAGATGTTTCTGTATAAACCTACCATGATTTGGATAAAATACTGTATGCAACTCGTGTCTTATGGCTATAAGTCACTTAAGAAAATTAGTTTTTTCTTGCGTGACTTATTAGCCACATAACACACTAGTCCCATAAATTACTATAATTTAAACATTTGTAGAGTAATGAATATATAACGAAGTTGTTTTTTACACCAATTAACTTTTTTGTTGGTAAAAGTGTTTTATTTCACAACTTGGATAAAATTGTGAAATTTATAACATTATAACGGAAGGTTGTCAAATATAATTTCATTATAATTTCGTGCTGCAATCGAAAGTGTCTGGGTTTATTAAGTTATAAATTGAATATATTTGTCTTGTGATTGGTGATACACTAAACTTTAATGAGACAATGTTTGCGCTCTGTAAAATAGTTTCTTTATTTATTCTAACTCTCAAACTAAGTCTACAGTGTGAGGATTATCATACCTCTCCAATCATTTACTTTACAACATCTAAAGTACAACCAGAGCAAGATGTCCTCGTTCAAAATTCAGTTTCAGACAATTTTAATATTGATTTAAAAAATAATACAAAATTGTGTTATCGCATGTTCAATGTTTCTGAAAATTTACTGACCTTCTTTTAACTGGTGAGAACATAGTTGAAATAGAAACTAATGAAAAAAGGTATAGTGTATTTCGGTTTTATAATTCACTTCTATTTTATGCGTTAATGTACAAATTTCAACCTTAAGACTAACCAAAGCGTCACAGTGTTATTTTTTACCATTAGACTCATCATTTTGTAATAAAAAATAGCAGACACATTCTTTAGCTTTCCAACAGTACCCAACTTTTGTCATTTTCTGTTCATATAAAGTAGTTACTGCTCATCAACTTTATGAAAGTCAAAGAAATTGTAATTAGTTTCAAACAAATCTAAGAAACGATGATGTGTTAAGTATCTCATTTTTTCTGACAAAGCTCGGTTTCACTTGTTAAGGTATCTGAACTCACAGAACTTTCAAGATTGGAGCGCTAAAAACTTCCATGTTTTTGAAGAGACTCCACTTCATTCAAAAAAAAATTAGTGCTTGGATTGATAAGTCTAACAGATGAAACTTTTAATCAGTCAGTTACATGATGATTAACTTCATTTGGGATTTTTTCAACAGGATGGAGCTACAGCTCACACGGGCGTCATAATTTACAATATTTACAATAGATTTTTAGAAATCGAATTATGAGCAAAAGAGTACTCCCCTCACAGAGAGCCCCTGCGATGCCCTGAATTAACATTTTTCGATATTTGGGTTTATAACAATAGTTTAGAAAAGAATAAATAATTTGAATGAGCTAATGGAAGAAATCAACAACTTTTCCAAAAATTGAAGAAGACATGTTAAAAAATGTTTTTAGGAGGAAAAGAAGAAGAGTTTAATTATGTTTAGAAAAAAATTGAAGGTCATTTTCAGTTAGATTTTTATTCATGGCACTATTTTTATTCAAATAAACTTGCGCTTTTTATTTTTTTTCACAAAAATGATTTTTGTGCTTTTTAATTAAACTAAAATTGTCATTCTATTTTGTCTCGTTTATTTCTCGATGCCTTCCAGATCTTTCAAATTCCAATTGTATCAAAAAGTTTGATGTACAATAAAAATAACTAACTCTTACGTTTAACCTATAAAACACATCATCCAAATCGTGTTTTTCTGCCACTCATTCACAAGGGAAAAAATCTTGATTCAAATTTTTACATTTTTCTCTGTCATTTTCTTGTCATTTTATTAAAATTAATAAAAGTAACAAGTTCTAGCGGGAAACTATTGCTTGCAAAAAAGTCGCATTTTTTTAATTGGTTTCATCTTATTTTTTTATAGTCATCCGTTTACTTATTATTTTTATAATTGCTTTTTTATAGTCTTCTTTTCTTAAACTTAATTTTTTAGTGTCAAAGACACCAAACATAGAATTATCAACTTTACGAGAATACGAAATAATTTTGATTTATAATTTGATGTAACCATGTCAGAATTAGATAATTTTGACGAAATAAAGTTAGTTCGAGCAATTTCACCTAAACATGGGGTAACGCCATGATCTATTTAACGAGAAAAGTTATTTTTCTTGCTTAAACTCGGCAGAAATTATAATGAATTGACATCATTTTGAAACAAGTTTTATTTTTACTGTACAATTTTGGCTTCGGACTAATCGTCACTAGTGGACACACCACGCCTGTGTTGTACAGGTTCTACTATAAAATGTTATTATTTTGGATAAATCTGTTGCTTACTTTCACTTTGAAATTAAGTCTACAATGCTACGATTACGATATCTCGCCAATCAGTTACAGGATATTTACAGACGAAACTGAGAAAGATCTTACAAACTTCATTGTTCATATTCCAGCTTCATCCGCTCTTATAGTCAATTTAGAAAATAACACAAAGTTGTGCAATCGCATGTTTAATGTTTCTGAAACTTTCGAGAACCTCATTATATCTGGAAAAAACCTCGTTGAGATAGAAACAGAGTTTTTAAAAAACATCAATTTTAATGGTTTACAGATACAGCAAGGAAAAATAAAAACAATCAAAACGAACACGTTTATGGACATGCATATTTTTTATATGTTGCTGCCACAGAATAAAATTGAAGTTATTGAAGACGGTGCTTTTACGAAAATGTCTAACCTAGTGCAACTGACACTAGATGGAAACAAGTTGACAAGATTTAACTTTGCCGGTTTTGAAGAGTTGCCAAGTTTAACTGCGTTACACCTTAAAGGAAATAGCATTGCTTGCCTGGAAGGACACTCGTTTAAATCAATAGGTTCATCCATGCTAAGTCTCGATTTCAGTTTTAATAGAATTGAATATTTAGATGAGGATTTATTCAGCGGCTTAGAAGGAAAAGTGATAGAAATTGTCTTTGCTAACAACAAAATAACATCTTTACCTGCTCGGATATTTGAAAGATGTAATTTCACTAGGGTGGACTTACGTTCAAATCCGATTCAAGAGCTTTCTGACGAATTTTTTGAGAAAAAAGTTAAGATCGCAGAATTGTTATTGAGTTTTAGCAATCTCGGTTTTAAAACAAAAGAAAAGATAATTGTGTGGTCGGCGAAAAATAAGATTGCGTTGATATCTTCTTCTAAGAGGAACAACGCGAACAAAGTTCTTTTTCTTATCATGTTAACCACCTGTAGAAATATTTTTACATAATTTTTTGGCAAAGTTGGGTGTGTGGGTATCAAAGTTCTTTTTGTAAAGTGTTGTAAACACCAAGTGAGATCTACGAAAATTCATTGTAGAAAAAATTCATATACTGTTCTGGTTCATGAACTAAGCTTTGGTCTGTGTACCAACCATCACTACCCGGGAGAGAGTGAGCACCAAGTGGTTCTTTTGTATAAATATCCCTTTTTTTATTTTTTGAGGAGTACCTTGTAAACCGTTAGACAGTAAACAGTTTATTAAACAAAACGCTACTTTTTGCTTCGTCGAAAAAAATCAAATTGGCGAATACAAGTTCTGACCATTTTCCTAGAAATCTCTACAACTTCACAATTGCAGACACGACCCAAAGACCATCACCGTCGGCATCTTAATTGTCCTCGTGGATTCAAATCTACCATCATTTAAGGGTGCGATCCTGGACTAAAAAAGGCGGAAAAAGTCCATGTAAACGGGGAGTGGCATCACGATTTTGCATGACTATTTTTCAGGGCCAAACATGGACAAGATATTTGATAAAATGACAAAAGTTGGGTACTGTTGGAAAGCTAAAGAATGTGTGCAGGGCTTCTGCTATTTTTTATTGCAAAATAATGAGTCTAATGGTAAAAAAAACACTGTGGCATTTTGGTTAGTCTTGAAGTTTAAATTGTGTACATTTCAATGTTTTTATTAACGCATAAAATAGAAGTAAATCAAAAAACTGAGATATACAAGCCCTTTTCCCAAGTTTCTGCAACATTTTGCTGTAACGTTTTAAGTTGTTAATGTAACGGTATTGCCATGTTTGGCTCTGAAAAATTCTCTAACATTTTTTTCGGAGAGAATTGCTTGGAGTGGCGTCCGTGGTCGAAATGGTACTAAAATAGTTCAGCTACTGTCGAAAAGAGGGTGCGCAAGCATAGGGTGCCAAATTTTGAATTTGCGCTTCTCTTGACTGAATCTAGTTCAAATAGATACATATTTTATTAGCCAAATAATATTTGGTACGAAAACCTGACCTGGCTTTTTGAGACTTTTCAGAAGATTAATGTGGTACTTGAAGCGAATAAAGTACCAAACCTTCGTTTTTTTTCTGTTACAGATAAGTATTATCTCAACGGTTTGTTTATTAAATTAACATGTGAATACATTGTTTAACGTTGACGAACGTTCTCAAATCATACCTCTTATCAAAAAAAAAATATGTAGTGATGAAAAAAATAATATTTGATGTATTTTTAGATTTATGATAAAACAGCTGGCATGTCTAGGGATGCCGTTCCTATCGCAATAAAAGTTTAGGTAAATAAACCCTCACTAAGTATTTATAGCCTTTTTTTGAAAGCTGTTTTGTTGTGGTAACCCGCAAATTTATGATTTTTTAGTTGGACTATATATAAAAATAAAATATCTTTAAATTTCGAAGCATTTTAATTTTATAAACAAAATTATAAATTACGACAAGAAAAGCTTTGTAATTATTTTTAAACATAATAGTTTACATTTTGGGGTGTACCTTGGAGGAGATTGAAACCAAGACGTCTGACTACAAACAGAAGTACACTTGTTATCGCAAAGGAAAACAGTGCAATGTGCGTTTACAAAGGGCACCCAGGTGGCTTTATAAAGAGGGGTAACAAACTAGAAGACAAGAAATTCTTCGTATTACCACTTGGTTTTTATTTCAATAGGATGTTAAGGATTATCCTGCGTTTCCGGACAACAGGGGGTCTATCGGACCTGGTTTTATTTTATCATCAAAGAATATTTCTAAAACATATATTTATCACTGTTAGTATTTATGGACCCAAATGGATTATTTTTTTTTTATTTATTTATTTCATAAAGGAGCTTTTGATTGCAATAGTTTTTTTAGAACATGTATACAGGTTGTTGTAGAAATATATATAGATCTCTGACTGTTAAGAGAACTTGTCCAAAGAATCATCATTTTTTTCCCGATAATGTGACATTTTAGAGTTAAAATTAAAAATAGATAGTACCCTTAATATTGTACACGCTTATTTTTGTTCTTCCAAGGTAAAGAACAAAAAAGTCACACAAATAAACATAAAATAGGTTCGATCAAAATTAATCAGTAGAGTAGTCTATGTAAGTAACTACTTACTAGGCGATGAAAAAATAATAATTTGTTTCATTCATATTTCATTAAAGAAAAAGAGTTTAAAAAGAATTTTCCAAAACTCCAAAACTGACATTAAAATAAAGTTTGCTCAAGTTTCATTATGGTAATAATTGCCTAATCAATGTGCAACTCAAAAGTCTACTCAGATTTTGACTAAAAATTCACCAATAAAATTAAGTGCGATCTTTTGGGACACATGTATAAACTTTCAGATGATTACTTTCTTTTGTGCGAGGAATGGTGTTTGTACCTAGTAATTTTTGTATCAAAATGTTAAAAAAAGTGTTGACCAATGCTACATTTTCTCTCATAAAAAATGCTTAAAAAATACCACTGCCAGAAACATTAAAACAATTTTTTTTTCAATCATTTATAAACTTGGATTTAATAAATTCATAATATCTGTAAAATGCAAAAATTAAAGAGTTACGTTTTAAAGCAAATAGTGTGTCGAGACCTCTAAAGGTTTATGGCTTTATTTATAGTTGCACCCTAGCTGGGATAGTTCTCAATTCGACCTTGAAGGGTTAAAATTTGTGTTAAAAAAGAAAACTATTGGCATAGGCAGGTACATAAAAGCGTCCTCTGTTACAAAATAGCAAAAAAACTATTTAATTTATTTTAGGGACGACAGTGGGCACCACTTCCTAAAGGCATATTCAGTGAGTCGAAATTTATCTCGGGATCGCAGCCTTAAGTCCAGGTCTAGACTGGAAGTGATTTCATTTCTTTTCATCGATTTCAGTTATTTAAACTCTAATTACACAATATGTAGACTAGACAAAAATTTCGTAACACGGCTTCATATTACACTTATAACACGATATTATTAAGTAACGTGTTGAAGTTATTTGAGGAAATATTAATTTTATTACACAACTTTTAAAAGCTTATAGAAATTCGTCATTCTTTGGAAACCCATTCATTTATCAATAAAAGTTATTAGCTGTCTATCTTTCTGGTAAACTGGTTTGTATGAAGACAATGTTAACGCTTTGGAGAAGAGTTTCTTTATTAATTTTGACTTTCAAATTGAGTCTACAATGCCACGATTACGAAATTTATCCAAACAGCTATTTAATTCTTTCAGAACACTCTGGTTCACAATCAACAACTCACGGATCTGTGGTTCAAATCCCAGCGTTATCAACGGTTGATATCGACTTACAAAACAATACCAAATTGTGTAATCGCATGTTCAACGTTTCTGAGCAATTTAGTGTGCTTATTTTAACTGGTGAGCACCTGACTGAAATAGAGACGCCATTATTGAAAAATGTTGAGTTTGATATTTTTGTTCTTCGAAACGGAAAAATAAAAATAATTAGAAAAAACACATTTACGAACATTGGTGTTTCCTCTCTGCACCTTTTTAACGATAGTATTGAAATGATCGAAAATGGTGCTTTTACAAATATATCTAAACTCACGGCTCTGAATCTAGAGATGAACGAGTTGACAACGTTTAATCCTGCTGGGTTCGAACTCTTACCAAAGTTGAGTGTTATGGGACTTAGGAACAACAAGATTAAACGTCTTGAAGCACATTCTTTCAAATTTGTAACTTTTATGAAATTTGAACTCGATTTTGGATTCAATAAAATTGAATATTTGGATAAAGATTTGTTTGCAGGACTAGAAAATATCATGTTAGACATCAGTTTAGATAACAACAAGATAACGTATCTACCCCCTGAGATGTTCGAAGGATTGAATATTAGCAGAGTGAATGTGAAATTCAATCCGATTAAAGAAATCTCAGCAGAGTTCTTTGAAAAACGGGTGAACATGCAAATGTTTGAATTGAGTCTAAGTCATCTTTATTCTCGTGCGAGAAAAAATGTGATTCGGTGGGCGCTGAAAAATAATATTCAGTTGTTGTCTTCTTATGATGGACACAATGCTAACAAAGTTCTGATTGTTGTAATGGTAATTCTTAGTGTAAAAATGTATTATTAAATTATTGTTTTTGACAAAACTTAAGTTTTTTCATTATATCCTACGATGATGGATGATGGATGATGTATGATGGATGATGGATGATGGATGATGGATGATGGATGGTCACTGCTTCCGTAGGCCCTGTGCACCAAGTTTGGACAATAATGGTGCAAATTTGATCAGCATAAAAAAACACGAAGCCTGGAAGTTCTCAGCACCAGGTGCGGATAAACACATTGAGGCTTTGTTGAAAAACCGAAGTGGCTGATAACCTTAGACCATCTACTTCTACTTGTCTCAAGATCAAAACACTCACTGCAACTACGAGCAATACGAAACCTAATGGGACTAGTTTCGTGCGCAAACTTTAACCAGCATTGTCACCTAAAGTGTTTATGGCATTAACATAAATGCACAAGACCACAGTAATGTAGCCCTCAAAATTTTCATCAATTTTACATTGTTACCTATTGAGTGGTTGTTTCCAAAAATAAGTTCAAAATAGCTGAGATGTGACGTGACACGGGTGATGTCACAATACAGTAAAGTTGGAAGTTACCAAAATTAGTTTAATAATCTTGTTCATTATTAAACTGTTTTTGATAAAAGAATGAGTCTATTAGTAACGCAAAGTAGTTAGACCGTTTTGTTACCCAACTTAGAAAAAATTCTAGATTTATAAGACTATTACATAAAATTATCGAATATCATGTCAATGTAACTTCTTGCCGCAAGCAAAACTTATTGCCTTCATTAACTTATAAATAGAACACATTCGTCCGGTGCACAATAACTTTCGATGAGACAATGTTGGTGCTCTGGAGAGTGGTTATTCTTGTTATTTTAACTTGCAAATTTAGTCTACATTGTGAGGATTATGACATTTATCCTCTTAGTTACAACACAGACTCATATCTATCACCACAAATTCGAGATGTCGTGGTTCCGCTCTCAGCTTCAGATCATTTTTTTATCAATTTAGAAAATAATACAAAATTGTATAATTGCATGTTCAACGTTTCTGAAAATTTTATCGAGCTCTGTTTAACTGGTGAGAATATAGTTGAAATAGAAACCAAATTTCTTGAAAATACTAAGTTTATTTCATTTTGTCTCCATGGTGGAACAATAAAAACAATTAAAACAAACACATTTACCAAAATGGATTTAGTTTACTTATACCTTTCAGACAACAATATTGAAGTTATTGAAGACCGAGCTTTTACGGACATTTCCAACTTGAAGTTTCTAAGTTTGGATAGAAATAAACTCACAAAATTCAACCCTGCTGGGTTTGATCGCTTACCAAATTTGACAACTTTGGAGTTTAGAAATAATAAAGTCGATCGTCTAGAAAGACACTCATTTGGATTTATACATTCTGCTCGAATTGATCTTTACTTCAGTAATAACAAAATTGAATATCTGGATAAGAATGTATTTCAAAGTTTAGAAAAAAAATTGATAAGAATTGACCTTGAGGATAACAGAATAACAACTTTACCTCTAGGAATATTTGACGGATTTAATTTCAGTGACATAATGTTAATTTCCGATCCAATTAAGGAATTTCCAAATGATTTTTTCGAACAAAATGTCAATATTAAATATCTTACTTTGAACTTAAGTAATTTTAATTTTTACTCAAGAGAAAAAGTAATTCAGTGGTGCCTGAGAAATAATATTTCGTTGATATCTTCTAGTGAAAGCTACAAAGCTAACAAAGTTTTGCCTATTGTAATATTAGTATTGACAGCACTTTGGTTACATTATTAATGTTGTTACAACACATCCAAGAATATGTAAAAAACTTTTAACGACGCGGCTTTTGCTTTAGGCAAATATATTTTTTTACAATTCATCTTTGATTTTGATGACGTCCTGCGACCCACTTTACTGCCGATGGCCGTCGAAACGTCCTTTTTCAACAAGACAATGCTCGTCCACATATTGCTCGTTGAACTATGGACTTTCTCCAAGAAGTTGGTGTCAATGTTTTGCCGTGGCCACCGGATTTAAATCCCATCGAACATGTGTGGGATATCACGGGAAGAAGACTGTCTTCTTTGTCCCCATCCTCCACAGACTCTGCAACGGTTAATCCACGTAATTCAAGTTGCTTGGAACGAGGTGCCACAAGCAGATATTGACCATCTTATTTTATCAATGCCTAGACGTGTCCAGGAGTGTATTCAGCTACGGGGCTGCCACACACATTATTGATTTTATTTTGCATTATATATCATTAAAATTTTTAAAAAAATTTTTCGTTTCATTCTTGATGTAAGCTTACCATATTGTCAAGAAATCAATCCCAAGAAGTTCTAATGTCACTGGGTATATTAACATCAAAGTGACAGTTTCGCTCCAAATGGTCGTGGACAAAATATCACTTGTTGTACAGATGATAATGTTATTTAAAATTTTCTCTAATGAAAAAAATTAAAAACTTGATTTTTCTCTACTTGTTGTGCCATTGACTCCTTGAAACAAAGTGTCAATACTGAAAATTTTTTGATGTTAAAATTCGTTTAAGTTTTAGCTGATGCGGTAACTAAAAATTGAATCGTGCAACTAATTTTCAATCATTTTTTTTTGACTACAAGTAAATAAGCTAATCGAATATTATTTAGGTAGAAATTAATAAGATCTTTGTAATGCGCAAGCACTTGGGGATTTTGTGGTGCTTGTGTGGGCTTGAAATGGAAGGAAAAGGTGGAAAAATTCCAGGACAACACTTAGCGGGAGCGAGTTCCTAAGTGCAGTTCTAGGAAAAAGTGGTAAGTGGAGGAGGGGATCCGAAGTGGAGATTTAAAATGAAAATCCAGGGAAAGATTCTGGGCACTTAATAAGAGTAGGGATCGAGACACTAAATGTTTTCTTGGAATTCTTTGTAAAGGCGGAAAACAATCGAAGGGAGAAACAACGAAGAAGACAGCGAAGGTTTTTCTGCACGCGATAGAACAATCACAAAAAGGTCCAAGAGAAAAAACGGAGAAACAGAGTCACTCTGGAAACAGCGTTCAAAAAGGCCACTACGAAGGAGGTCCACGAGAAGATTGCTTTCCGGAGGGAGGACCAATTGAACATCTACGAGACTGCGAACGTGGCCAAGGACGGGCTCCAAAAGTTGCCGATGCAACTCATCGAGGCCCAGGTGGAGAGAAAGAGGGCCAAAGAAAGGGCCCGGATGGCCGAACACGAGGGCGGAGAAAACTGTCAAGAAGGCAAAGAAAGCCGCGGAGAGCGCCGAACGTAACAGTAGCCGCAACACACGGGGTCCAGCCCAAAAGAAGCTGGACGACTTTGCCGAGCTGGCGAAGATAGAACCACCGAAACTGAGGAAAGCGCCAGCACCGGCGAAGAAACATGAGGAGGGCGAGTGGAAGAGGGTGTCCTACGCGGACAAAATTAACAAGAAATAAGAAAAAAACGGGGGCACAACTCAAGGTCGAACTGTCGACATGGAGAATCTGGGGGGACCCATTGAGCAGAATCATCCCCAAAAAAGACGGAACTCTGATTCTGGTGAGCGAGAACGAAGAACAAAGGAAGAAGCTGGGGACCCAACTCTAGAAACGAGGAGATCTCCAGGTGGAGACCGCGAAGACGGTCAACTCCACAATGTCGGCCTAAGAGCGGAAGAGTCAAAGAAGACCTCTTCAAAAAGAATGGATAGACGTCACTTTCAGCAGAGGCAGGAGGACAATAGAAAACTGGGCAGTACTTAAGGACGGAACCGTGAAGGAAACAGGAAGCAGAAGCAGGGCCTCTTTTGCTACTCCTGATGGAGGATTCGTTTCGGGAAATGGAGAGAATCACAACGGGGGAAGAAGTGAAACAATAATTTAAAATAATCATTATTTCTTTATGTTGACATCAAAGTGACAGTTGCACTTCAAATGCTCGTGGACAAAATGTCAACTGTTGCACAAATGATGTTATGAAAAAAGTCTCTAATCTGGTGTAGGACAAAAATTGAGCAGCCGAAATTTTGGGCACTAGTAGGGCAAAGTAGATTCAGTAGTAGATTACACTCGATAAATAAGATATGATATTATCATACTCGTTCTACTAAAGCACTGAAAGCCATTGCAGTCCGCAATACTCGTAGGTTCTTTATGCTGTTGATCCTTTGAATGATTTAGATTCAGTTTTTTTTTTTTAATTTCAAAATCTGATATTTATATATTTTTTATTTTATATATTTTTTTTCATTTATACTTCAGCTATTTCTATTACGTAAGTTTTCTTCTCTTTTTGAACGTGTATTCAATATATCAATCATATTTTATAAATTTCTTCTTTTGCAAAAGAATTTTAACAAAAAGTAAGTTTGCCCTATTTGTAGGCTTTCGATTTTCTGGTTCCATTCAGTTTTTCAGTTTTTCTAAGTTCTTTACAGTCGATTCACTCATTCTGAATGCTCGGAAACAGACACGAATGTTTTTGTAGCAAATTAAATTGTATGAATGAAAAACCATTCTGTTACACAACTTGAATAAAATTACAAAATTTATAACACTATTACTTAGTCTTATGGAATATCACTTCATTATACATTCTTGTCGCAATCAAAACTTATTGAATCCATTAACTCATAAATAGAACACATTTGTCTAGTGTTTGGGGCTGCAATTACTTTTAAAGAGACAATGTTAGTGCTCTACAGAAAAGTGTTTCTCTTTATTTTAACTTGCAAATTTAGTCTACAGTGTGAGGATTACGATAGTTATCCTGTTAGTTACTACATGGATACATTGAAATTATCAAACATTGAAGATGTTGTTCAGATCTCAGCTTCAGAACGATTTTACGTCGATTTAAAAAATAATACAAAATTGTGTAATCGCATGTTTAATGTTTCTAAAAATTTTGTTGAGCTTTATTTAACTGGTGAAAATATAATTGAAATAGAAACCAAAATTTTTGAAAATATTAATTTTACTTCATTTTTTCTCTCTGGTGGAACAATAAAAACAATTAAAACAAACACATTTACCAATATGGAGGTAGTTTATTTACAGCTTTCAGACAACAACATTGAAGTTATTGAAGACCGAGCTTTTACATACATGTCTAATCTAAATCTTCTAGATTTAGATAACAATAAACTGACAAAATTCAATCCTGCTGGGTTTCATCACTTACCAAGTTTGACGAATTTGTGGTTGAGATTAAATAATATTGATTGCTTAGAGGGACACTCATTTGGATTTATAAACTCTGTTCAAATTGTACTTTACTTCAGTTTTAACAAAATTGAGTTTTTGGATAAAAATCTATTCAAAGGTTTAGAAGAAAAGTTGATAACAGTTCACCTTGATGATAACAAAATAACAACTTTACCTCCTGGAATATTTGAAGGGTTTAATTTCTCTTCCATAAGGTTAAACTCCAATCCAATTGAAGAACTCCCTGACGAATTTTTCGATCAAAAGGTTAATATTGAAAAACTTACTTTGGACTTAAGCAATTTTTATTTTCATTCGAAACAAAAATTAATTCAGTGGTGCCTGAGAAATAATATTTCGTTGATGTCTTCTAGTGAAAGATACAAAGCTTACAAAGTTTTGCTTATTGTAATATCAGTGCTGACACTTTGGTTTCATTACTAATGTTGTTCCAACACATTGAGACTATGGAAAAAACTTTCAAGGATTCCATTTGTGCTTCAGACAAATATATTTTTTCACACTCTATCTTAGACTTTTAGCGCAGAATATAGACACCCGATTTGTCACCTGATTTCTGTGTCTGTATCTACTTGGCAACTGGAATTTAAGAGGTAGATCTCCTACAAACGTCGTCATCTACTGCCATGCCTAATCTAGATAATAATACCAATTTGTGCACTTGCATGTACACCGTTTCTAAATATTTTATCACATATTAACTTACGAAAAAATAGTTGAAATAGAAAAGAAGAAGAGAACAATAAAAGGAGAAAGACAAAGGCATGCAACGAAAACTTCTCATTTTACACTTAGAAATAACATAAATAATTAGAGAAGATTATGTTATCAATTAGTTAAGTTACATCTGAAGCTTGAAATTTCAACGTTATTAGATGTGTTACATGGAAGAATTTATTGGAAAAACATGTGGAGATGTGACATAGTAACAACAAAGTAGTAAGTATAAAAAAAATTTATTAATAAACTGAGTTACACGTCTTGAGTTCTGAACATTTTCAGAATCTGCATCAAGGAATGGACCATGATTCGAACTTTTTAAGAAATGTTTTCTCTTTAGGTCATCTTTTGCAAGTAAATAGCTTGTAAAACACTCGAAAAACAATTTGGGTAAAGGTGAAATTTAATAAAATATCAACTTTTGAAAATTTCTATGCGACTGTCAAATAAAGACCCCAATGGCTTTTAAAAATAAATGTTTCAACTACAACTTGATCAGCAATTATTCTCATCACATTTCCTAATCGTCTGTCTACTTAGCTTTGTATGGTGATTTCACTCCTCTAGTACGAGGAGGATAGATTTAACAATAATTTTAAATAATCATAATATCACAACACAAAGTCAAAATCTCATTATTTTTTTTAGTTTGACACCAAAATGACAGTTATGTTTCAAATAATCGTGGATAAAATGTCAACTATTGCACAGATGATAATGTTATTTAAAAATTATTCTAACGAAAAAACTTGAAAATTTTTAATTTTTCCTTCCTTGTTGTGCCACTGATTCCTCTTTGAAACAATTTGTTTATTCTGAAAATTTTTGAATACTAAATTTCATTTAAATTTTAACAAGTGCGGCGAGTTAAGTTTGCATCGCGTACCTAAAATGTAATCAATTTTTCCGGAAATCGTCTTGGAAACAATATTATCCTGCTTATTTACGCGCAGGAAAAACGAATTTATCTGTCTAGTACTGTAAAGACTTTACAACGCTATTCAAAACTGTTAATTGGAAATGTTAATATGAGTGGTGGAACTTGTTATGTTTGAAAAATTGATTTCCGATAGTGATTTATCACCATACTTCAAATTTTCAGTAAAAGTCCCAGTCGAAATCTCATTGTCGTAGAGATCGTAGCAGATTGTGATAAATCATTATTTGTAAAAGGATTATTGCCCATACTAGTAGTTGTGTTTTTTGCTGGTCCTGATTGTATTTTTTTTCCAGCTTATTTTGGATCGAATCCTCGATATAGCCCTCAACCACGGTCGTACTTTGCCATCCTCCATGTCTTTTTAAATTGGTAATGTCGCCCCCAGCGTCTACTAATAAAGTCGCTGAACTGCGGCGCATACAATGCCCCGTGTATTCCAGAGGTGTAGGTAACTCAAGATACGTTGCAATTTTAGAAAGGGCTTTTCCGAATGAATGTGGCCCCACTGGTTGGACAGTACATTTCACTCGATTGTAATTTACAAATAGGCGCCGATGTGGAGTACGAAGCGGGCGTAATGCCAGACAACACCTGTACAAAGCAAGATTTCCTTCATCAAAAATTACAAATAGTTTTTAAACCAAAATATTAATATTTTATCGATACTTAAAATTCTGTAAATTTTCAATATTTATAGATTATTTAGATTTTTGAGGCTTTGTACTTTTAATCATACTTCAGTCATTTCTATTACTTTATTTTTATAGTCTTTTTGAATTGGTACTCAGTGTATCAATCATATTTTTTAAACTTTTGGTTCTTCAAATCATTTCAGCTTCAGATCGATTTAAAAAATAATACAAAATTGTGTAATCGCATGTTCAATGTTTCTGGTGAGACCATAGTTGAAAAAAATTAAGTACATAAAAAAAAGAAAATACTTCAAAATTTCCCGCTGGTCCAAAAACACGAACACATTGAAAAGGCCGTTCGAATTAGTGTTAGATTAGATTAGAGTGAGATATCAAAATTGTAAGTTTAATTTTATTTTATTTTACTCAACGAAATTCAGTTAGTGTAATAGCACAGTCAGCACTACCAGAACTACAACTTTACGCCAAATATTGGCCACCAAATTTTATCACAATATTGGCAAATAATGGCTCATGTTAATATGGAATGTCACCACCAAAACTAATCATTTTCTCCATCAACGAAGTGGCAATGCATATTTGATCTTTTATTATGCTCATAACCTTAGTCCAACAACTGGTTACTAAGTAGGTGTTGCGGCTGCGGTCCGCGCTTTACGCCCAAGCCGGGTACCACCTGGGTCTCAGACAGGTCTCCGACATCTAAAACTTTCTAAATATTCTAAAATTTTTTGTTTTTGCGCCGCCAATGCGAAATTTAACAAGTCATCATGTGATCATGTGAAAATGTGGATGCCGAAGTTAATGAAAGGAAAATATTTACAATGTTTATGAAAGAGTTGCAGCCAACCTCTAAAAATGACTAGTAAACTAACAAAATTTCATATTTATTTATTACATGTTATCACAATTAACAAAAAATCCAATAAATAACAACAGACGAACATACAATGAGAAATATATATATAATTAAAGAAAAATTGACTACAACTTATTTACACAATGTACGTTAACCAAAAAGAAGTTCTCAGGTAACTTATTTCTAGGAGTCAATGGCACAAGAAATAAGTGAAAATTAAGTTTTTTTTTTTAATTATAAATTTTTAAATATCAATTCTTTGTGCGAGAGTTGACATTTTGTCCACGATAAATTCAAGCCTCACTGTCAATTTGGTGTCAATATAAAGAAACAAGAAATTTGTTGTTTCTGTGCTGCGCGATTAGAATTATTTTAAATTATCGTTAAATGTTTTTCCAACAACTTTCAGTTCAACTACTAAAAGTGAAATAATTGAGACAATTATTTGACAGTCGCATAGAAGAAGAAAAAAGTAAGATGTAGCCACGCAAGGATTTTCTTACAATATTTTTAAATTTGGCACTTATCTAGAGCTACAGAATTAAAAACAAACTAAATCAAGACTCAGACTTCTTAGAAGAATGCGAATATTTATTTAGTGATTTGTTGTTACCATGACAAAAAAACAAAAACTTGAATAATTTTTATAAACCCTTGTGCTAGAACGATTATTGGTTCTTTTGTGCACAGAGACATCTTCCTTCTTTGCAGCATTTGTCTTTGTCATTGCAGCATCGACGTTCTTCATTGTTGCAACAAAGACATTGTTGATTATTGCAGCTCCGACATTGCTTATTGTTGCAACAACGATTTAGTTCATTATTGCAGCAGCGGCTTGTTTCATTGTTGCGACAACGCCACTGTTGATTGTTGCAGCAGAGACTTTGTTCATTCTTGCAGCAGCGACGTTGCTCATTGTTGCAACAACGGCATTGTTGCTTGCTGCAGCAGCGACTTTCGTCATTTTTGCGACAGCGACATTGTTGATTGTTGCAGCAGCGACGTTGTTCATCGTTACAGCACCGACATTGACCATTGGTGCAACAACGGCGTCGTTTATTGTTACAGCAAGAACGTGTTCCGTTGTCGCAACAGCGACCTTTTTTATTGTTGCAGCAAACACAAGTCCCGTCAGCACAACCTGTTGTAGATTTTTTAGTACAGCAGGAACAGGAATTGTCGTCGATGCGTCGCTTTCTTGAGTTTTCTTGTGTTCTTGCTCCAGAGCAGTCATCAACTGTCTCATTATCGGATCCCATTTTTTTCTAGAGTGTAAAAATTTGAACATTAAAAATTTATAGAAGACTTGATAATGAATGCTATTACCTTGATGATATAAAACTGTTGATTTGGTTGAATTTGGGTAGATGGCTCAGTCGTCGTGTTTGATCTGTTTCAATTGAGTCCGCGCCGATTAATTATAGTTCGATTCAAACCGTGTGCAAACGGTGCGCAAAACTACTTGAATTGATGTACAAATGATATTCGGTAAAAAAATAGTAAAAGAAATACAATAAAAGAATTTATATTTGATTGAACAAAATAAGAAATTCAACTACAATAGCTCGTATTAATATTTTTCTCGATTTGATGCATACTTAAATTTAAGAATTTAAGATGGATACAAAACGAGAAAAGATCTTTTTGTTGATAGAAATAAAATTTTAAAAGCCACCTCTGGTGTGTCTAGTGTGTTTTGTTAGTTTTTTTTTTGCCTTAAAATCAAGCGAGGTAGCAGGAAGATACATAGAAAAAGCAAAAAAGAAGATGTAAAAATCAATGAGGTTAATGTAGTAACTAACAGTAATAATGCACCAGAGTTTACCAATATTGTTCATACTGACACTAAAAATTTTACTAGAGAATTAGAATAACTTTTTATCAATTTTTCCTTCAAATTCAATTCATACTATCAGCTTCAAAAATTAGTAAAATGTAATGTTTGATTTACTAAATTTTAAAATATTAAAGACTATAATTTTTAATCCAATTGGAAAACAAAATCATTTTTATAGCTAGCAAAAAAAAACTACAATTACATTTAAGTGTATAGCAAGACAGTTTTAAAATTTCTAGAATGTTCATTTTGCACACGGCACCATAAAAATATCTAACAACAAATCAATAAGATGTATATCTACAATGTAATTTTTCACTGATATTCTAGAAAAACAAGTTTTGTTTTTAATTTATGATATAATTTTGACAAATTATTTTACAAGTGTTTTCTGTTACTTAATATAAAAATTGTTGGATTAGCTTAATAGCCTTCAATTTTTTTTTTAATTTTAGAAAAATACTACATGTGTAGCTAAAAATCAGTTCCTTATTCGAAACGTTCTGCTTAAAATATTATACTTTTCTGTGAATCTTGTTCTTTTAGAGCGTTTCAGGAAACAATCAGATGAAATGATCAGATGATAAAAATATTTTAAGCAAACAAAACTAACAAACATATTTAATAAAAAAAAATTTAATGGACTAAATATGACTTACCTTGTCAGTTTAGATTCTAAAAATTTGTTATAATTGAACTTTTATAACTCTAGAAATTGTCAGGAACAGTCTTATTTAAGAAAAAGAATCTTAAAAAAGAAGTTAACGTAGATTATATAATCAAATTTTTGATAACTATTTAAAAAAAGAATCAAACTGTGAATTAGCTTTTTGATCACTTTGACAGACTTCGGTTAGAATTGGGGAAAATTTGTGTTTTCAAAGGAAGACAGTGATAGATATCGATTTGCAATTGCTATGCAGAAATACCAAATCCTACAAATTATGTTGCCAATACTTGTCTTCGGCGGCTTGATGATTTATTTTACAATACTGATAGTGTTGTATTAATTTGTTTAAATTTTTTAAAAAATTGTCAACACATTGATTTTAGATCCATCTCAAGTTGTTTTGCACACAATTTGCACACGGTTTCAATCAAACTATAAGTAATCGGCGCGAAGTCAATTCAAACAGATCAGACACGACAACTGAGCCATCTACACAATTTGAACAAAATCAGCAGTAGTACATCACCAAGGTAATAACAATCATTATCAAAACTTTTTAATAAATTTTTAATGACTAAATTTTTACTTTAGAAAAAAAATGGGATCCGATAGTGAGACAGTTGAAGACAGCTCTGGACCAAGAACACAAGAAAACTCAAGAAAGCGACGCATCGACGACAATTCCTGTTCCTGCTGTACTAAAAAATCTAGAACAGGTTGTGCTGACGGGACTTGTGTTTGCTGCAACAATGAAAAAGGTCGCTGTTGCGACAACGGAACACGTTCTTGCTGTAACAATAAACGACGCCGTTGTTGCACTAGTGGTCAATGTCGCTGTTGTAACAGTGTACAACGTCACTGCTGCAACAATCAACAATGCCGCTGTCACAAAAATGACGAAAGTCGCCGCTGCAGCAACCAACAATGCCGTTGTTGCAATAATGAGCAACGTCGCTGCTGCAAGAATGAAGAAAGTCGCTGCTGCAACAATCAACAGTGCCGTTGTTGCAACAATGAAACAAGCCGCTGTTGCAATAATGAACTAAACCGTTGTTGCAACAATAAGCAATGTCGCTGCTGTAACAATCAACAATGCCGTTGTTGCAACAATGAAGAACGTCGATGCTGCAATGATAAAGACAAGTGCTGCAAAGAAGGAAGATGTCTCTGTGCTGAAAAGAATCAATAACAATCGTTCTAACACAAAGTGATGGTTTATAAAAATTAGTAGTATATAAGTTTTTATTTTGTTTTTGTCATGGTAACAACGAACCACTAAATAAATATTCGCATTGTTCTAAAAAGTCTAACTCTTGATTTAGTTTGATTTTAATTCTGTAGCTCTAGATAAGTGCCACATTAAAAAATATTGTAAGAAAATCCTTGCAAGGCCACATCTTATTTTTATAAATCTTTGTATTTTCCGGAAATCGTCTTGAAAACAACATTCTCCTGCATATTTACGTGCGGGAAAATCGTATTTTCTTGACTAGTACTGAAAAGACTTTACAAGACGCAAAATAAAAAAAAAACTACTTTGAAGAAAGACAATTTATTCAAAACTGTTAATTGGAGATGTTATAATGAATTGTGGAACTTGTTATGTTTGAAATATTGATTCCCGATAGTGATTTATCACCGAACTTCAAATTTTCTGTAAAAGTCCTAGTCGAAATCTCATTGTCGTAGAGATCGTAGCAGATTATGATTGTATTTTTCTTGCTATATCTATCCTATTATAGCCCTCAGCCACGGTTGTACTTTGCCATCCTCCATGTCTTTTTAAATTGGTAATGTCGCCTCCAGTGTCTACTAATAAAGTCGCTGAACTGCGGCGCATACAATGCCTCGTGTATTCCAGAGGTGTGGGTAACAAAGAGGCGCCGGTGTGGAATACGAACCGGGCGTATTGCCACATAACACCTGTACAAAGCAAGATTTCCTTTATCAAAAATTACAAAGCGACGAGTTTCTTTTGTTTTAGAATCGGGAGTGTGTACCATTAGAATGTTATCTTGGTCCTCAATGTCACCAATAAAAATTCTTTGTCGGGAGCAAAAATAATGCAACGAAACTGAAATAGAAAATAAAATAACAACTGAAAATAAAAGTTAATATGAGGAAAACGACAACACTATGGGAAAGAAGGAAATGAAACAAAAAATATAGACAAAACCAATTTGAGATTTTCGAAATTTTTGATTTTTTTTATGATTTTTATGAATACTTGATAGCATTTGGTTTTTGAAACGTCTCAAAGCTTGTCTTCAAACTTGAAAATTTTTTGATGTTATTAAATTTGTCCATCTACCGATTACAAGATTTTTGATTTTTTGAAATGATTAAAATTCCATTGGCGTCCGATTTTCTGAAAAATATTTAAAATCAATTTAAGGTTTAGGAAATTTCGTAGAATCTGTGAGATCTCTGAAAGATTAGAAATGTTTTGAGAAAAACCCAAATTAAAAAAAAAGTACAATAAATAAAAAAAAATGTCTCAAAAGTCAAAGAAACGAAGAAATGTTTAAAACAACTAAACAAAACTGACTACAGAAAATAAACGTAATTAGAAAAGAATTGAAATGGAATCAAGAGAAAGATAAATTTGCAGCTGAAGATGTAAATAAAAGTTAAAAATCTAATAAAATAACAACCAAAGAATAGATCAAAGGAGAATTAAATGATAAA
Source organism: Cynaeus angustus (assembly GCA_030157275.1). Taxonomy (NCBI): domain Eukaryota; kingdom Metazoa; phylum Arthropoda; class Insecta; order Coleoptera; family Tenebrionidae; genus Cynaeus; species Cynaeus angustus. The sequence continues at coordinate 15,387,510 of CM058065.1, forward strand.
AAACAAAGCTAAAACAAATAAAAACTTAATTAAAACCAAAAAAATATAGATCTAACAAAAGGGACATGGCTGTTAAAATTGAATGTAGTAAGCATAACAGAAACAAAAAAGAAAAACAAAAAAATCAAATCTAATGTGGCTATTTAAGGAGCATAAACAAAATTTGTAAAAAAAAATAAACTAATTAACAAAAAATAAGTAAACGACTTGAATAATAATGCGAAAAAAGAATAGTACACAAGAAAGCGAGAAGTAAACTCGAATGGATAAACAATTTAAAAAATAAATATAAAATAACATAACTAAGGAAGTAAAAAGCAAGAAAAAAAATTGTCAGATTACTATTTCATAAATACGAATTTATGGAGCTGAGGTACGGATGTTCCAATTAAGAGAAAATCAGAAACAAGCAATAGAATTAAGTAATAAAAAAAATAAAAAAATAAGATAAATAGCTTAAAACTGCAAATAAAAACCAAAGAAATTTTTTTAAACAAAATTAAATAAAAAAACTATAGCAAAAGCAAAGAGAGAAAACTTTTTTATATTTCCAACCTTGTTTGTTTTGCTTTTCTATGTATTTCTTTCTTTTTTTTATTTTGTTTTTAATGTTATTTATGTGTTATTTTCTATGCATTTTCGTGTTTTTTTTTTAAAGAAACTAAACTGTTTCGTTTGTGTTCCATTTTGACGTGTTTTTTCTTCTCTGCACTGTTCTTACTTTTGTTCTTTTTGTTCTTGTCTTAATGGATCTTTACCTTCTTTTATTAGTTTCATGTTAATTTACTCTTTTTTTTATTTAATTAAGATATTTTTACTACCAGCGAAAGATAGCTCATCTGCGATTTTGGCGCTTGGACGCTAACTTTCTTGAAATCAAATCTCAGTAAAAAAAATTATGAAAGAAGTTAAAAGTTGATCAAATTTTCTCAATGAAAACAAAACCATCTGCATCTTTCCTAAATTAGTTGACCTTGAAACCTTCTCTTGCATCCATAAGCGCGGATTCTGATTGGTCGGCGTAAAATTCTTTCGCTCGTCTACGCTGAAACGTAAACAGATGACTGAAAATATTAAGAAAATGGAAATGTCAGGAACGGATCTCATTGCTAAAGATTTATTTGACGTAAGAATTACTTACAGTACAATACTAAAAATTGATTACAATTAATTAAAGAAAATAAATAAGTGAGAGAAAACTGGAAAATATTAACAAAAAAAAAAAACAAAAAATAATTATAGAATTATCTACACATTATGTACCACGCCTCCAAACCTGAAAAATTTTCATGTTAAAATTAATTTTGACCACCAAGAATATCACCTTTCACGTCGTTTTTTCTGCCGCTTTCATATGGTATTCAAAATTTTTATTCTCCTTCGCAAACTCCTGAACTGCTTGTTCTGCAAGTCCCACATCAGCCCCCGCATCAATCAAAAATTTGACCATCTGGAAGGAGCCTCCTGTTGCCGCCAATCCTAGAGGAAATTTCCCGTTCTCATCTCGCAAATTAACAGTCGCACCTTCTTTAACTAGAAACTTGACAAACTTAAATTTCCCAGCTTGTACCGATTTTGTCAAAGGAGTATAACCATTAGCGTCACATTTGTTAACATCAGTCCCAATCTTAACCAAAAACTGAAGCATTTTGAAGTTATTACTATCAATGCATTTCGTCAAACGCCAATTTTTTTCTTCTGAGGTGACACACTGAGGATCGGCGCCGTTGTCGATTAAAAACTGAGATATTTCTATCTGGTTCAAATCGATGCTCGCAGTTAAAGGTGTGGTTCCATCTTCATACTGGAGGTTGATGGCAGCTTTGTAATTCACCAAAATTTTAACAACTTCGAAGTTTGCGTTTTTGATGGCTCGTTGTAACGCTGTGTATATCGTCGGCTGTGCTCCGTTTTCTAATAAATATTTAATTATTTCGATGTTGTTGAGTTCCACGGCTGTGTCTAGAGGTGTGAAGCCGTCTTTGTCTGATTTACAAACATCACAGTCGTTTTCTACAAGAAATTTAACGACGTCTGTCTGTCCTAGACCCACGGCATAGGACAAGGCCGTTTTTCCATTGCTGTCCGTTTGGTTGATATTTGCTCCGTTTTGTAACAACAACTGTGCGCATTTTAGTTTTTTTCCTTGGACTGCGAAGATTAGCGGAGGTTGGCCGTTGTCTTCGAATTTGTCGACGTCTGCTTCGTATGCTAACAGCAATTTTACAGTTTCTATTTGGCCGAAGCTCGTGGCAACTCCTAGAGAACTGTCTCCGAGGAGAGTTGTTTGGTTAATTTTGGCTCCGTTTGCGAGAAGTACTTTCACTACTTCCAAATTACCTCGACAAGAGGCCAGTGATAATGGAGGTCCTAGTTTTCCTCCATGGAAATTCACGTCGGCGCCTCTTTCGAGGAGGTACTTTACTATGTCTACGTGGCCATAGTAAGACGCATACATCAGATATGTTAGTCCATGTTCGCTGGCTGCGTTTAAATCTTTTTCATCGTCTAGTATACGTTTTACTTCGTCGACGTCGTAGTTTTTGATTGCCTGGAACACGTCGGCGTGTGCCTAAAAGGACACAAATATAAAATTAAATTATTTGTTCAGTTCTTTTTTGCGATTTTTATTTGATACATTTAAATAATTTTAATTTTTTTTGCTTTTTGTGGTAATGTTTTAAACCGATAATGGTATATTATACACCAAGGTGGTGAAGACTATTATTTTTGATCGAGCATCAAGGTTATTTCGCGAGGGGCTTTGCTCCGAGCGGAATAATGTGCGGGGCCTATAAATGTCTTCACCACCGTGGTGTATATACAATTTTTTTCACCACTAGCCAAATTTAAAGCAAGAATTAAAAATAAAATATTTTTTTGTAACAATCAAATAGCACAGGAATGCAAATTCGTCTTTCCACTAATAAAACAAAAATCAAGTAGTCTGATGCAGATTGACATTTCCACTAGTAAAACTTATTTTCAAACAACGTTTGTAATTATCCTGTTTGGGTGTTATTTTGAATATGGGTATGTACTTGTTGAAATAAAGTTCAGTTGTTTAGATAGTTTTCTAACATAACAACGCTCCAGCTCTATCTGGCTCCGCATTCAGCCATGTTGTAGTTGCTCTGATCGGTGGTTACGGTTACGGGATGTCATCAGATTTTAGGTTGAGCGCGAATTTTAAATTAGTGGCATTTTTATTCAAATAACTTTATCGTGTTAGGTAATTTCAAGCAGCAAATACGTTAAAGACAATCTCCTGGGTATACAAAATTATGTTGCACAAATTTTAAACAACTAACTGTCTCTAGATTCTCAAAACATTTGAATTTGTCCATTATTAACATCGGTTAATAATAGAAAAAAATATTAACCACTGCTACAGAAATTCAACTTCTCAGTTGGCTAGGACACGCAATAATGGTCAACTTCATTGCTAGTAGTGGAAAATAGTACATTATGATTTTAGTTTATAATGGAAGACTATGGCACTAATGAAAGTTTAGGGCGTGAGCGTAGCGAATTGAATTACTAAAAATTGGTTTGTTGATAATTTTCTGAACAAAGAAAAGGTACGTATAAAAGATATGTAGGTATAAATATTTTAGATAATAAATGTATGAAGAGAATTAAAATAATAAAAAAAATAGGAAACCAAGAAAAATCAATAGAATTTTATAAACCTAAAAAATGTCAGAATTTAATTGATCCAAAGAGTGTTAAAATTTAACACTTTCAAAGAAACTAAGATTTTATTAATTTTAATTTAATTATTATTAATTAATTAATTTTATTTTTCAATCATTTAAAAATAAATTGTAGGAATTCAAAAATATCATAAGTTTAAAGCATAAAAGTTTAAAAAGTTAAAATATAACCTCAAAACAATTTGATTATTTTTGTTAAAATCAAAAAATTCATCACAAATTGTAAAGCTACAAGCTTAAATATTATCAATTCACGGATCTAAATATCTAAAAAAAATCAACAATTTAAAGTAAATAAATTACCAAAATTTAAAAAATCGATTTGGCTTGAAATATCCAAACAATTTCAAAAATCAAAATAATACAAAAAAAAAATCTTGACATTCAAAAAACACTTAGCTATAGAATTAAAATCATCATAAAAATCTAAAAAATAATAAAACTGAAAGAATTCAAAAACTGCAAACTATACGAAAATTTCTAAATCTACATACAATAATTTTAAATGAATTTAAAAGTGTAGAATTTATAGAAATTGTAATCTTATATTATTTAGACATAATTTTACCTTTTATGACAATTTTTTTTATTTGTTAAAAAAGTTATTTTATATGCCAATAAATTTAAGAATTTTGTATTTGTGATTTTCAGAATTCTTAAAAATGTTCAGAGACTTTAAGAATGCTTAATTTTCATTGACAACTTTGTTGCTGGCATTTCATTCAACAAATTAAAAGAAAGCAAAAAATACTCAAAATATCAAAAATTTTATTTGAAAAATTTAAATTGTGTTAACGCCAAAGTTACATAAGTAATTTAACAAAATCAAAATTGAAAAAAACAAAAAGAGAACAGAATTTAAGCGTATTTTAAAAGTCTGAAAATGCAGAGAATATAAGAATAAAGTATAGTTATTGAAAAAATACAAAATTTTTGAAAAATAGAGTTTTAAAATTTTCAAATTTTTGAATTTATATGATTTCAGGATGTATTAATAATTTTATTAATTAATTCTTATTCTTTGAACTGTTTTTTTAATTATAATTTAATTTAATAATCTTGATTTTTTTAAGTATTGCATTTTTTTTAATTTGCATATTTAATATTAATTTACATTGTTTTGTACATTTCACTAGCTAAAAATTTTTTTTAATATGTTGTTGTTTAAAAATGATGACGATTTTAACAATAATGATTTTGGCAATTATTGATTCGTCACTGACATTTTTTATATATCTACTGATTATATATTTGATTTCTATTTTTACAATAAAATTATTTTAGTTCGCTAGTGTATTTCTTAATTAGCAGTCATAAATTTTGAAAATTTTTTTTTTTAAGTTATTCATTCACAAAAGTTTTAGGTTTAAGTTCAAACCGATAAAGGGAATTTTATAATTTATTACTTAAAGAACAATAAAAGACCTCCTTAATATTCAAGTGAAAATTGTATGAATTTTAATACACCATTTTTTTGTAACAGATTTTAAATAAAAACTTTAATTTTAATTTATTACCTTAATTTGTGTGTCGAAAATACAATGTTCAAGAACGCGATTCTTCTTGTAATTCATCAGTCACCCAGCAGATGTCGTTAAAAAATATTTAAATGCACACGAAGCACACTTTTTTAATCAATTTTAGAATATTGAAGAATGCAAAAAAACAACTGTTCTTTTCAATTTGTGCTCTCGCCAGCTTTGACCGAAATTAACGTAGTCTTTTCTTAAAAAAACAATTTAGGTGAACTTCTTCTGTTGACATTTGGTGTAATTTTGAGGTTAGAATCTGCAGAACGCGTTAAAGTGCGAATGTTCAGATTCCAGGAAACACTTTATAAACATTCTTACTTTTATCTATCATTAAAACTTTTGCTGTTAATGAGGTTATGTGCTAACTGTCGTAATAACCATATCATAACGTCTCAGACATGACTTCAAACAAAATTTCACAGCTGCTGACTTGATCACAAATTTAAACGAACAAATTGTACAGAATGATGAAAAAGGAAACAAAATGAGAGTGCTTTGGAGGAATTTGTTTTATCAAAACGTATGTCTTTTCTTGTTGCATTTTACACACAGGTGTTTTATTAACATTAATAAATAATTTTGAAAAGGACCTCCACGTCACTCCTTACAGTCTCCCTTTGCACTAGTATATAACAATAATCATTAACAACAGAAAACAATAGTAAAGTTGAAATGCTCGAATTAATTTTTAATCTGTTTTTGAGGTTACAGTTATGTCACAGTGGCGTCGCGCTTGGGTATAAAATGTAGGTTTAATTTATTTTATAAATTTTTTCACATATCAAACAATAATAATGTTGCAAATAGCTATAATTTTAACACTCAAATTTACAACTCCTGCTTTGATTTCAATTCTTTTTGATCACTCTATATTTATATTTACATTAAAAAAAATGAATGAATTATCAAAATAGCACCACAGCTAGGTAAGTATCGAATCAGTATATTCTGTCACTAATTATAACTTATAACTTATTAAATAACTTACCATTATTACAAAAGTCACTTCGTTCTGATATTTATAGCACACTGTGAATACCTTTAATAGATACTGCAATTTAAGAGTAGATATTTTTCATTTATAGACTCTTCTGCGTAAAGTGAGATAAGATTAAATAAACCAAGATGTAACGATTAAAAAACAATGACACATGTACATTATATTTGCAATCAGAATGCCTACCCACATAACTGTATTTTTATTAAAACTAAGTTGGCAACTTTTAATGACTTTACTGCCAAAATTACTATCACACTCTTTTTTTTCTTCTTCTTTTTTTTTTCAGTTTTATTTCTTATTTATATTTTTTTTGTTTCATGTTAATTTTTTCTCTAGACATTTTGATGGTGTTACCGCACCTTGGTACTTTCACTGAAGATATTTTCTTTACCCGTTTTACTTTATATTTTCAATAGCCGTCAAACTAATCCACTAAATTTGTTGCAGCTATTTTTGATTTATAATCACATGATCCATTTAAAAACAATTATAGGTTGCTTTAAAATAACATTATCTGTTGATACCTTCCATTGTTTCTGAGAGATATAATTCGTAATTTTCTGAGTGTAAATATAAAATGCGTTGGTAAAAATCAGTTATGTAAGATTTTTGATCAAAGAACAGAAATCTATTAATAAATAGATAAAATAATTAATATTAATTCTAAACAACAAAAATGTAACACTAATGTAGCTGATTCTATTGTGCACCGTATTTTTATGTAGTCTGAGATACAAAGCGAGAATTTCTGCGTTATTTTGCAATTTAGTAGTCACTTTTTAGTGTGGTGAAGCCAAAAAAAAGCAAAAACTTTTTTTTCTACTTCGGGTTGCTAACCGACTCATTAAAGCACCCAAACGGGTTTCATAATAGATTGGTGAAATTTTTGTTACAAAGTTGGTAGGGGTGATGTCACTTGCAAATCTTGCAATGTCAATGTCAATAAATTAAATTAAATGTTAGAAAAACGCGAAAAGCGCCACAAGTTGTCATGGCAACCTGACGATACCAACTGCGACAAAAGTTACTAGATTTTTGAGAATCATCATTTTTGTTTAAAAATGGAAAAAATAGGCCGAAGTAGAAAAAATAGTATAAAACACACGTTTCATAAATCGTTTTGGCGCACCAATTTTGGAATTCGTGCGCCAAATAACGTCTTATGAAACTTTCTATTTCCTCATTACAAACATTTTGACACTAAATAGCTTCGTTGTTATTATAAATCGTTTTTAAACTTTTTAAGTTATACTCTGAAAATCGATCGAATTAAAAGATAAAATGTCAATGACGTTAATTCAATTGCGTCAATTGCTAAAATGTCATAATCGCATGAGACATTTTAACTCAATTAATCACAACGAAATACGTCATCTTTTTATCAATGCTATTGTTTTTCAAGAGACAAAGTTTGTTTTTATATATAGAGATAGAACTTAATACAGAAGTCCATTTCGTTTTAAAAATCGCTTTAATCAGAATTCGGAAAGCGTAAAGCATTTTTGTGATAATTTTCACCCAAAGTAGCAGAAATGCATTTCTAATATTATGCGTACATTTTTTTAAATACAAAAAGATTAAAAAATACTTTTTTTTATTCATTTTTATCATTGAAATCTCTAAGTCTTCTAATATTTTAATTTTTGAATTTTGGGATTTGAAGTTTTTCTAAATATTTTTTTTTACATTTTTAAATGTTTTTAAAATTGTATTGTGTTCGATATTTACATTATTTTTATTTATCAATGTTTAAGATTTTCTACGATTTTATGAAAAAAAAAAATAATAAAAGACCGCATTTTCCAAAATTCAGGTATTTCTACAGTTATAAACTTTTCAATTTTCTTCAGCTTCCAAAATACTTTTGGAATTTGTATCATATTTTGAACTGTTTTGGTAATAGCCATTGTAATTAAATAAACTTATTCACTTGTGAATACCAAAAATTTCAAAGCCCTTCCGGCAGTTATAATATTAAAAATTTAATATTAATATTTTGGATTTGTTTTTGGAATATTCAAACAATTTTAGAAATGTTTGTTTTTTTTTTTGGTAAAAATATCATTTAATTTTTTTCGTTTTTATATACGCTCATTTCTCAAAATTTTCATTATAGTTTTTAATTACTCAAATTTTGTTTTTTTTTTGGTTTGTCGTTTTATTGTATTTTTTTCCTATTTTAAGTTGTTGGATTTTTTAGAATCTCAGGCTTATAGATTTTCTCTTTTTTTTGTTTTCTAAATTTTATGGACTTTTTAGATAATTTAGATTTTTTCGAATTCTCATTTATTTTTTTATTTTTCTTTTAATTTTTTGTTTTTATACTTTGATTGCTCCAAGTTTTCGAAATTTTTTGTATTAATATTTTTTTAACTACTTGAATTCTTTGTATTTTTCTGAGTTCTTACGTTTATTAGACACTATAATTTTTTTTCGAATCTGTAAAGTTTCAATAAAATCAATAATCATTAAAACTAAACAGCCCAAAAATTTTAATATTTTACATTTAAAAATAACTTGAAACCTTTATAAAACTCTCATTTCCAAAAAAAAACCAAAAATTAAATTAATTAAAAAATTTTGAAGCTAACGAACCAAAACTAATAATATAATTAGTATAACCTGCAGAATGTAAAAAAATAATTTAATAAATTAAATAAACACTTTAATTGAAAAAAAAATAAAGTCAATTTTATTTGTATCCAATATAATGATTTATTATATCAAAAAAATTAGACAAAGAAAATTTTAAAAATCTGAAAAACACAAAAAGTACAGAACAAATAAACAAATGAACAATGAAAACAAAACGAGTAATGTCAAGAAACTAAAGAGAAGCTTGAATCGGATTCAATTAATTTCAACGAATTGAAAAAATTAATGTGTGAAAAATACAAAGAATTAGGATAGTCAAAAGAATCAACAATGCAAGTTAATCAAAAGTTCTAATAAAAAAAAGCACACGAAAACTTAAATAATAATAATAATAATATTAATAATAATAGTAATAGTAATAGTAATAGTAATAGTAATAGTAATAGTAATAATAATAATAATAATAATAATAATAATAATTGAAAAAAATGCTAGAGAAATTTGAGAATCTAAAAAAAAATTGTGGATAATTTCTAAGAATCTAAGAATTATTGTCTTAATTTTATTAAAAAATGCAGAACCCTGATAAATATATAGAATATATTGGAATTCAAAAAATTTAAGCAAAATTATTTAAATGAAAAATAATAATAATATCTCGGAATAATTTGAAGAAGTTAACAATAAAAGAAACCAAGAAATTAACAGATCTAAAGAAACTTCTAATAATCCCAAATTGCAATAATAAAACAAATAATCTAAAGAATCCAAGGCAACTAAACTCTTTAAAAATCAGAACCATCTGATTTCAGATATTTCAAAAAATCTTAAGATTCTCGAGAATTCAAATTTTTCAAAAATTGATGTCGAAGCCTTACCGAAGAACAGCTAAAAGCCTTCAAATTCACTGTTGGTGGCAGTCTTCTTTCTTCATTAATGAAGAGTATGGTCGAATGGTGCCCTTGTCAAAAATTTGAAGTTTACTATCAAAATGTACGTGGAGTCGCGAAAGCGTTTATCTTTCAGATTTTCAGGAAAACTTCTTTTTATAGTTGGTCTCTAACAGACACAAAGATATTTAAAAAGTAGTTTATATGAAAGCATTTATTATAAAAAATCATACAAACAAAATAAAACACAAGAAAATTGCTTAGAAATATCATAAAACCTTAATAAAAGTATTTCGTTTCGAATATAATCTGTTTCATTTTCTGAACCTGCAGTTTTTTCAATATAAAACAATTTACCTGAAATCCGTTAAATTTTTTTTTGTTTGAATTGTCTCACATAAAATTCAAAGTTCTTGTTACGACTCGCAAACTCCCGAACTTCGTGTTCTGCAAGATTCAAACAAGCACCTCTACCAATAAAATACTTGGCAATTTGAAAAGAACTTAACGACGCTGCTACTGACAGAGGATTTTTTCCGTTACAATTTTGCAAATTGATATTAGCTCCTTGTTCAGTTAAATACTTTACAAATTGAAATCGTTCCTCCTCTGCAGCTTTCGTCAAAAGAGTGTAACCACTAGAATAACATTTATCAAGATCCACTCCCACTTCAACCAACAACTGAAACATCGTAAAGTTATTCCTTTCGATGCATCTTATCAAACTTGAATTCCTCTCTTCCTTGATAATGCACTGAACATCAGCACCATTTTCAATTAAATATCTCGTGATTTCTGTATGCTGCAAATCAATGCTCGTGGATAAGGGCGTGGATCCATCTTCGTAATGAACACTGAGAGCAGCATCGTTGTCCACCAGGATTTTGACAATCTCGAAATTTCCTTTCTTTGTGGCTCTTAAAAGAGCGGTGTACATCGTAGCTTCTGCGTCATTTTCCAACAAGTATTTTATTATTTCGATGTGATTTTGTTCCACGGCCATGTCCAAAGGTGCCAAGCCTTCAAATTCTGATTTACAAACGTCGCAGTCGTTTTCTACAAGAAGTTTAACGATATCAATTGATGATAATTCTACAGCGTAAGTTAATGCAGTTTGGCCAACGCTGTCTAATCGGTTGATATTTGCTCCATTTTGGAGTAGCAGTTTCACACACTCTAAATTTTCACCCTGGACGGCTAAAGTTAGGGGAGGTTTTCCTTCGCTTTTGAAGTTATTGACATCTGCGTTTTGTGATAGTAGTAGTTTGACAATTTCTAGGTGACCAACATGTGCCGCAATGCCCAACGAACTATATTCTGTGGAATTTGTTTGATTTATTTGGGCTCCTTCTGATAGTAAGAGTTTTACGACTTCTAAATGACCTCGCAAACAGGCCCACCACACAGGGGGGATACGGTTTCTTCCAGAACAATTCACGTTCGCTCTTCTTTCAAGAAGATATTTTACTATGTCGATACTTCCAAAATATGACGCACTTATCAAATAGGTGTCTCCATTCTCGTCCTCTTTGTCTAAATCTCTGCTTCCGTCTAGTGCATTTTTTACTACATACAAATCATTTTCTTCTATGGCTTTGAACAGATCGCAACGTTCCTGTAACAACAAATTATATGAGAAAATAAAATAGACTCTGGATTTTTGAACTCACTTTGTCATAGGTTACAATAATGTTATTTTTTTGCGCATGTTGGTAGTTCTGATAGATGTCATTTTTCCGAAAATCGTCTAAGATACAGTATTTTCTGTATATGCGCAAGGAAATTGAATTTCTTTGACTAGTCCGGTAAAGACTTTATGAGACATTTTTACCGAGTTATCCAAAAGTCTTCTTATCAAGTGGGTCTTTAAAATAAAAACGTTTGTCGTTTTTGACACTTTTTTCAGTCTCTTATTCTTGATTTATGGTGTCAGAAAACGACATACGTTTTCTTTCATGACCCACTTGATAGAAAAGCTTTTGAATGGTTCGGTACTTGATTCTGAATTCATGTAGTAATTGTAATACAATGAAAAATAGAGCTAAAAACAAAGAAAAATGAACACTTAACTTGTCACATTTGAAATATTAATTCCAGATAGATTTTTATTTTTTTATTTTTATTTTATATAATAATTGTAATTCTGGATGGACTCTCATGTGTATCTTTGCCATTTTCCATGTCTCTTCAAATTTGTTAAATCACCTCCGGCGTCTACCAACAAAGTAGCGGAACTGCGCTTCATACAGTGGCCCGTGAATGTAGCATTTTCCCGACTTTTATGACATTTGTGACATTTGCCAATATCGAACAATACAGGATACGAATCAACTATGATATTATTGCACAGCAGTTTGTGCTTAACCTCAAAAGGCGGAAGAGACAGTTTTAGGCTAACAGACAAAGCTACCAACACATTTTTCTATTTTTAACTAATTTAGATTTCGGTTTTTGTTCGTACAAATTGAAAAACCACGAAACAAACTCACCATGATAACTGCGCTTTCCGCTCTTTGACTCCAGATCATCTGTTCATCTTCTGCTTACACATTAATCTAGATAAGACAATGTTTTCTAGAAACACAGAGTAGCTTGAAAATCAATCAGATCGAAAAGTACCAACGCCTGAAGAAATTGAACGGAGCTTGTTTTTCTAACATCAAAAACGTTGTTGTGTTGACGCGATAGAGAAGATGTGGAAAACAGCCGATTATTAAGGTGGATTTACATTATCGACGATTACAAATGTTGTAAATACAAAAATTGTTTCAGATTTTAGTTTTAAAATAACAAAATTGACCACAATTGAAATCGAATAAATCACAAAATATATTTTAATATATATATAAAAAAAATGACTGTTTTTAATGGTTTTCTGTAGACGCACTAAAGCGTAGGTGAAATCAGATTCTACAATTTTTTTGAAGCTTGTAATTCAATAATTTTAAAAGCCCCGTGAACGAAGTGGCCACGGAGAAGCTTCTTGGAGAAAGTCCATAGTTCGACGAGCAATATGTGGACGAGCATTGTCTTGTTGAAAAAGGACGTTTGGCTGGCTATCTACATAAGGCAGTAAAATGGGTCGTAGGACGTCATCAACATAACGTGCAGCTGTCATACTGCCTCGAATAGTTAGAAGAGGTGATCGACTACCATAGGCAATAGCCTCCCAAACCATTACTCCAATAGTCCTGTGCACATGCCTCTCAACAGAAAATCCAATATCACGTCGCTCTCCACGGCGTCGTCATCATCGACATCATGCATGCCTAGACAGAATCGCGATTCATCGCTGAGTACGACATTATGCCATTCTGCTTCCCAATGTTGCCGCTCTCTGCACCAGTCCAAACGTTGACGACGGTGTTCTGCAGTCAACGGAAGCACTAAGCGTGGACGGTATGAAAACAATCTAAAATCTTGAATACGGCGATATAAGGTTCGCATACTAAGAGGTGTTCCTTCTTCTTCAAACCACTGGTCACTGAGTTCGCGCGTAGTAGCAAAACCGTCTCGCAGAGCTAGTTGTCTGAAGAGGCTATCTTGACGCTCTGTAGTACTTTAGTACTTTCCTTTACCTTCTTATGCCCTCTTTTAATTGTTATCAACCTTCTTGCAATTGTTATCATAGCATACTTCGTATATAGTTATTATGTTGCCAAAAAAATCAATTCCAAGAAATTATTCCTTCTGAAGAGGAAGGAGTCACGGCTCTTCGTTTTACCTGCTTAATATAATATCCAAAGTTAGTATTACACCTAACAAATTCTTGAATCTCGTGTTCTGCGTGTCTAATATCAGCACCTACATCAATAAGATATTTGGTAATTTGAAAAGAACCTCTTGAAGCTGCCATTGACAGAGGACTTTTCCCATTATCATCTTGCAAGTTGAAATTAGCACCCCGTTCAATTAGATACTTCACCAAAGCAAATTTTTCCATTTCCACACATTTTGTCAAAGGAGTGTATCCATTGGAGCTACATTTGTTAACATCAACGCCAATTTCTACTAAAAATTCTACCATTTCAATGTTACCCTTCTCGAGGCATTGTATCAAAAAACAAAAGTTTTCTTTGACGTTATCACCGTTGGCGATCAAAAATTGCGCAATATTATCATTTCCTACTTCAACAGTTTTTGATAAAGCCTTGTAGATCGTAGGATGTGCGCTATTTTCTAATAGGTACTTTACTATTTCGAAGTTGTTTATTAGCACAGCTGCTTCAAGTGGTGTCAAGCCTTTCTGTTCTGATTTACAAACGTCGCAGTTATTTGATACCAGACATTTAGCGACGTCTAAATGCGAAGTTCTTACAGCTGAGGTTAAAGGTGTTTCTCCAGAACCATCTGTCTGGTTGATGTTTGCTCCATTTTGTAATAGTAACAATACAATTTCTAGATGGCCTCTAGCACAGGCGTACGTTAATGGAGGTGACTTTTTTGTTCCAGAAAAATTCACGTCTGCACCTTTTTCTAGAAGACATTTTACTGTTTTGATATCTCCATTGGCTGACGCGTGCATCAAATAAGTTGTTTTTTTGGCATCCTCGATGTTTAAATTTTTTATTGGGATCACTTCTCGTCGATCTCTGATGAAATTATTTTGGTTTATATGTGGGATCGAGTAAAGGTGGTCCTAGAAAAAAAGTGAGTGTAAGAAAGGCTTCTAATTTTGTTTCGTTAGAAAAAATCTGATTTGCATTTTGTCTTTTTAAATGACATGTAAAAAAAAGTGACAGTAAGAAGTATAAGAGATACTGATTAAAACACAATCAAAAGATAGCATAACAAGAAAATACTTTTCTTATTAAATTGTTACAAACAAGTAACAAAGCGCTAAATTACTAAATCAATTGCGTAACCGTAGACTCAATTAATTACCAAATCGATAATTACGAAAGTACATTATTCTCATCAAAATCAATGATTTCACAAAAAAGCTATGCTATCATTACTACATTTTTAATATTGATTACTCCAATCATGCGACTTACAGTTAATGTCCCTACATCAAGACACACTAGACCTCATTCTTTCTTCGTTTTACAAACATGTTGCAAAAATAATCGGGTTTAGAAAATATACATCTTCAACAATAAATGATCACTGCATGCTGTTAATACATTTTTAAATGACATAATTTACAGGTGACATTCTCTGGTCGTTTCGGCTCTTAGATTTGTATGAAAAAATTACTGTGAAAATTTTTGTCAAAGCCAATTTAATATAATTAACACTTATGGTGATCCTGCAGACATTCTTATTTTTACAAGAATTCCAAAAGATCTGTTTGTATTTTTCCGTTTTATGAAAATACACTTTTGTAAGGAGCAACCAAAAAGGTGAAATCAAATTTTGCAGGTCATGGTAGTCCTTTCGAGAATTGACGTTTTATTTAGAAAGTGTTCGAAAACTTTCTTCTTGGGATATCAAAAGAACTAGTTTTTCAACACAAAAAAAATGAAAGGGAGCCTTTTATGTGTTTTGTTGTGATTTATAGATCTTATAGCAGTGGGATAAAAAGTCTAAGAGGTGGTTAGAATATTTAAGCGTGATTTATTTTCCACAGAACATTTTATAGTCGAATGAGTTGCTGGTAGCACAAAGCACGCGTTGATACAATTGGAGCAGCAATAATAAAAAAAACATATATCTAAAATATTTGACTCGACTCTTTTAACTTTTGATTTTTTATTCTATATTTCCTTTAATTAATAGTTTAATAAAATTGGTTAACAGTTATTTTTAGCTCATAAGCGAAGCGGTTACGAAATTACACCCTAACTAGTGACCTCGGAGAATATTCTGGAACACAACGAAAACTAATGATTCTGTTGTCATAAAATTGGGGTAGGAATTTCAGAGTTTCAGGGTGGTATGAGCAGTAGCCCCGTCGTGTTGAAAAAACCCATTTTACAGTTCATCATGATGTATTTGCTCATAAAACGACTAGTTCAAATTGATAACCTAGTACATTTATATTCTTAAAACTAAATGTTATTAAAATTAAATAATCTTGCTGACACAAATATCATTAGACGTCGTTCCACCGTAGGTCCACTAACACGTTATAAAAATGCTAAATTACCAAAGTAATTACGTAATTATATATTTACGAAATTCCAGGTAAGTAGTTACTTTTTCTACCAAAATCCATTACCACATTTTCTTTTACCTTCATTATTACATTAATTATAACCATCAGTAATGTTTTATGTGTCATGTTTCTACGGAGGAACACATTAGAGCTAATTTTACCTTCGGCTTACAAACATGTTGCAAAAAATAATCGACTTTAAAAAATATTTATTATCAACGATAAGAGGTTCAATTGACTCGCTTTTAAAACATTTCCAAATAAAATATTTTATAGATGATGTTCTCTGGTCGTTCCGGTTCTTGAACTTGGATTTATATCAAACGTTTGTTATAAAGTATGTCCTTAAGCTCAATTTAATATGTTTAACACTTATGGTAATTTTGCAAACATTCTTTTTTTTGAAAAAATTCGACAAAATTTATTTTTTTAAGTTTTTTCCAACCTTTGGAGGTGCACTTTTTGTAAGTAGCAAATGGAAATGATTTCTCAATTACAATTGAATTTTGCAGACCATAGTAGCGTTTTATGCGATTCCTGAAATGACATCATTTAATTTAGAAACTGTCAGAAAACTAAATACTTGGGATATAAAAAGAGCAAGTTTGTCAACACAAAAAAAGATTCAGAAGGAAGTGTTTTATTTGAACGGTTTTGTCTTGTTTAATTTTATATGTTTTATTTTTGTTGCTGTTAATTTTGTTGTGCCTATCCCAGGAGATCCAGAATTTTATTTTGCTTTAGCCATTATTGAGGAGTATTTTCCTAAATGGAAAATTTGCTTGTCATGGTCATTTCGCCTGACTTTTATTCCTACAACTTTCATGCTGCCTGTTGTTTTCTACGCAAATATTTATGGCACAAGTCATTTACGTTTTGATATGTACATTTTAAGTGACATTTTAAGGGAGATTGATCAAAAGTATAAGCACCTTAAATTGGAGTTGGTCCATTTTGAAGAATACCAGACAGTTATTAGAAAAAAATTGGAAATTTGTATTCGCCGACATGTTTTATATCGTTCGTAAGTTTTTGAATTTTAAATTTTTGTATCTTACTTGATAAATCTAGAATTGTAAAAGAAGCGGAATGCAAATACGGTGTTTACATTGCTTTGTTCAACATTACTACTGCCATTCTAGGAATAAGTGTTATATTTTTTTGCATTTTCGTAAGTTTGCTTTTCACACATTATTTTTAATGCTTTGAATAGTTTCCAGAGGAGCTTCAACAAACATATCTTCGCATTTCGTCATTGCTGTTTACAGCAGGATTGACGTTTATACATCTTATAGGAGCAGGACAAAAAGTTGAAGATGAGGTAAAAATATTAAGACGTGTTTCTCGTCTTAATAGTCGATTGAGCTATTGGTAGCACTACAAAGCGTGCATTGGTACAACTGGAACAACGCAAATAAAAAAATATATCTGATATTCTTAATAAATATGCAAAAAATCTTGCAGTTGAGATTTTCTGACTCGATGGCTGTCAATTATGCTTTAGGTGTCTCGGTAAGTGGAGTGTAATAAAATACTTACAATTACGGTAACGTTTTTAGATTATGAAGTCTATTTATTCAGTTGTTTCTGTTATGTTTCGACTCAAAACGTCAGATTACAAAGAAAAAAGCGATTAAGTTGAGATTTAGGTAAATGTAAAACTAAGATCAATTATATTTGTTAATTATAAAAGTAAGTAAAATATTTTTTTGACAAGTAGTAAATAAACTAATCATTATTGGTCCTATTTTTGCATTGAACACTAAAGTAGTATTTACCTAGGTCAACAATGAATATCATTCGACGTATTATTTACCTATGTTAATAATGTATAAAAAATCATTAAAATTTTAAAAACGTTCAGATTTTAAAACCCGATTTAATCGGCTGAACAGATTAGGTGAAGGTTCCTAATCCTTTAGAGAAAATTGTTTTATCTTACAGGTGTGCTTTTTGACATGCATTATACGTCTGTTTTAAGTGACAGAAATCAAATTTTATTCACTAGTGTAATAATATATGTAACTACTCACTAGTGAGTAGAACTGTCAGTGAGTACTAAATATTGAAAATTTTACTTTTAATTGTTTATTGAAAATTATACTTTTATGTTGTATGTTGATAAACTGTCACGTTAATTGTTCAATTGGTATTGTTGAAAGACATTCCAATATCGCTGCAATTCAAGTCCTTCTTTAGACATACAAATTCATATTGTTGATTAACAGTACAGCTGCTGCTTCCCTCCTTTGTACAATCAATCTGTGATATTGCGCTATATCCATATTTTCATAAATCTTTAGTGAGGTTTTAACCATTGAATACCGCACCCAAAGCGAAGATTACTTGTACTTCCGTGCCTACAAAACATACCTAATGTATATAGATACTAATGCATCGTGCAAGATAATTACAACTAACCTTTTGAGCAAAATATGCCAGCAAGACTTCCTCCGAATTGTCACCTAACGAATTTTCCGTCTTCCAACTTTTGAACAAACCGTACTACTTGTCGTAATGTTTCTTCGATTTTGGCGGAATTAAGCTCAAGATAGCAGATTCTGCCTATAACTTAATATTTTCCGGAAGAAAATCCATTTTACGGAAAAAACAATTACACTGTTTACTTCGTAAAATAATCAATCAAACAATTTACGGAAGTTTGTTCCTACAACGATACGATTTTTTGTGATTTGATTTGTACCTAATTTTGTATTTAAAAGGCGCTTTCCTTTTGAACAAAATATCAGATATTTTCAGCTCAGTTTTTATTTACCATTGTAAATTTCATTGTATTTTCTAGGTTATGACCTGAAGTGAGTCGAAATATCTGAGATTTTATGCAAAAAGAACGCAGCTATAATTTTTACCCCTAATTCTTTTTTTGTCGGAATCGCACCTGTAAGATAAAACGTCGTATATCACACGTGAGCGAAATGCCATTATAAAGCTCGTGAAAAGTGTCAAAATTCTAACTCGCAAATAATAATGCATTTCTCTCACTTATAAAATAATATACTATTATGAATCTCTAGTAGAAATAAATAAGATTTCTGTGAGCACTTATTAGAAATTTTGTAATGCGTAGGTTTAAATAGAGTAAGCACTGAACGTTCAACAACTTTGACATTTCTAGTATATTTTAGTTACAAACCAATGCAAATAAACATTAATATCTAACAATTCTAAATGTATCTATAATAAAATTTGATGGAGCAGTTGTAGCAGTTCATATTAATTCCAGTGTTTAAAGAGGTTGAATTTTATGTGTTCAAAAAATTCGAGCTGATTGGACTGTTAATAGTTCCATCACGAATACATTCTGCCATTCTAATTACTTTGGCAAAAAGATGTTGAGAGAACAGTATTGTTGTCGATGTCACTGGATGCAGCAACTGGTACACCTTTTTGCAATTAACCTTGATGCTTAATTTTTTGCAAACTTTGATTGTTTTAGATCTATAATTTTTTGTAAACGGTTCTTTAATTTTCTTTAAATTCCGAACAAAATTTTCTAAATTGTTTTAGATTTTTTTTAATACATTTTATTAGTTTAATTCAATGTAATCTTTGTGTATGTTGGCTTTGCACATTTTTAGTATAAATATGTACATCTACAATTCCTGGCCATATATATATAAATTCTTTAGATTTTTATTTATCGTACTTATTTAAGATTCTTAAGACTGAATTCTAAAACTTTTCTTTATTTAGTATTCTTTAATTTTTTAACTTTTTGAGTTTTACAATTTTTCTTACCACTTTCACTTATCCCTTGTTACTACATACAAAATATTAATTGTATAAACATTAGTTTTAATATTTTTAAAACAGCTTTGCATATTAGGGAGTTTCAGATATTCTGACTGTTGTTTATTTTCTTCAATTGGCAAAAATATTAGAGCCCTAAGAATTTTTACAAAGTAAAAGTACTTGATTTTGTTTAGAAATACTTTATAAAAATATTGGTGAAATATAAAATAACAAAAAAGTTATATATCAAATATGCATTTTTGGGTCACTGTAAATATTTTTTCATCAAGTCAAACAAAAATAATGATAGTTGCAAGAGGACGAGAACGTCAACCTTTTTTTTAATATTTTGATACAAAAATTTACAAGGTACAAACACCATTTCTTTTAAACTTTGAGGCGGAACTCGCGGTCGTCAGTCATAAACCGCGGAATTATTCGCGGTCTTGAGTGGCGTGTTCGTGAGGGGACATATGTGATAGTAACATTATGCTTGCGCGCCCTCTTTATGACAAAAGCTGAAAAATTGTAGTACCATATTCGACCACGAACGCCACTTCAAGCAATTCTATTCGAAAATTTTTTTTTAGAATTAGAATGTTTCAGAGCCAAACATGGTAAAACCGTTTCATTAATCACTTAAAACGTTACAGCAAAATGTTGCAGAAACTTGGAAAAAGAGCTTGTATATCTCAGTTTTCTGATTTACTTGTATTTTATGCGTTAATAAAAACCTTGAAATGTACACAATTTAAACCTCAAGACTAACCAAAATGTCACAGTTTTTTTTTACAATTAGACTCATTATTTTCCAAATAAAAAATAGCACACGCCTTGCACACATTCTTTACCTTTTTAAGAGTACCAAACTTTTGTCATTTTATCAAATATCTTGCCCATGTTTGGCTCTGAAAAATAGTCATGCAAAATCGTGATGCCACTCCCCGTTTACATGGACTTTTTCCCGCCTCTTTTAGTCCAGGATCGCACCCTTAACTAAAATCGTATGGTAATGATTCAAAAAAACATCGAAAAAAATGGATACTCTTACTTTAGAAGAATTATGGTCAGTTTTAATCGTTCGTTCAATGTTAAAATAATCACTTTAGTCCCTAAATTCACAAACATATGTTTTTTTACAGTAACTAAAGCAACAGTTTGCTGTGTACGAAAAAAATTGAGAATATTTGCTAGTATCGTTCTCTATTTTTTTCAGAATTAAAGCCCAAGGTGGTTCTGAACTCCGTGTGTGTTATAACAGCAATAGTTAAAAAATTTATTTTAGTAATTGATAAATTGATTACTTACATTGTTTCTAAATTTCTCTATTCTTAATTAATGAATTACCTTACTAGCTTCTAGAACATGCTCATCATTGCATTTTTAATTAATGTCGTTTTTATTCTCGCCACCCCAGTTTTCGTGTAAGAGTTAACGCGGCCACAATCTTTATTTTTAAGGCACAAAATGTTGGAAACAAAACGACCGATTCAAAATAGAATTTTTTCATTGATAAAAAGTCAACATTCTCGTTTTTTACAAACAGTTTCAACATATTTTTTAGGTGACAGTCTATGGTTGTATAAGTTGTTGTGTGAGAATCTATTTCAAAATTTTGCAACAAGAGTTTTCTTAAAAATTATTTCAATATGTCTAAGTTTTTTAGTGACTTTCCAGACTTTTCTTTTTCTTCGGGAGTTGGATAAAACGTACTTTATCAAATTCTTTCCAAGTTATGGAGTTTCAATTTTTGTAAGTGTCATACCAAACTGCTGCCAGCATGTTTTCTATAGTTTTTAGCGGTACTTTATGTGAGTCCGAATTTTACTTCATTTTATATTAAAGCCCTTAAAAATGTTGACCACTGGGACATAAATAGAGCTAGTATGTCAACACAAAAACGAATTCAAAAGCAAAGTTTCTGCTTACAAAGTATTCTTGTGGTAAACATGGCTTCCACTATTGTTTGTATCACGGTTTTTGTCACGCCTTTCGATGGCGACAGTGATTTTTATTTTGCTCTAGCTGTTTTGAAGAATTACTTCCCTAAGTGGAAATTCTTACTATCGTTCTTGTTTCGCTTCAGTTTAGCTTCAATAGTACTGCTGATAATTGCTGCATTTTGTGTAAATATTTATGGAATAAGTCGTTTGCGCTTTGATATATATTTGTTGAGTGATTATTTGCGAAAAATTGATAAAAGATATAAACACTTTAAACTAGAGCTGGTTTACTTTGACGAATACCAGAAAAATATTGGGAAAAAACTTAAAATTTGTATTCAGAGGCATATTCTCCATCGCACGTAAGATTTAAATTTTTAACTAACAATGTCTTTTATTTATTAACATCAGAACAGTAAACGAAGGACTATATAGACTCAGCCCATATATTGCCTTGTTCAATGTTGTCACTATCATTCTGGGAATAAGTATCTGGGTCTTTTGCTTTTACGTGAGTCAGTATTTTACATGATTTTTAAATCTTTCAAAAGGTTCCAGTTTCTTCTGAATATAAACACCTACGAGTTGTACTTCTTTTGTTTACTGTAGGACTAAATTTTTTGCAGAATGTAGCAACAGGACAACTGCTCGAAGATGTGGTAAGAATACAAAAAAAAAAATAAAAATAAAATCTACATCAACATTTATAGTCGAACGAGTTTCTAAATGTTTTACAAGAAGCAAACTGGTACAACTGGAGTCAAAAAAATAAAAAGCTGTATTTAATATTTTTGATAAACGTACAGAAAACGTTACAAATGAAATTTTCTGAATCTCTTTCTGTCAATTATGGTTTTGGATTTTCGGTAAGTGATACTAGCGTGGAATTTGTAATATCTGTAAAAATTTTAGATATTGAAGTCTATTTACTCAGTCACTTCTGTTATGTATCGACTTCAACATTGAGGATAATTGTCCTCTAGCAATGTTGTTATTATAGGCCAATCGTGTTAAGTTAATTCTTTAAATATTTGCATATTGCTGATGTCTTATTCATTTATTTATTCTCATCATTTTGCATATTTTGTAAAATTTTAATTCGATTTTGTCAGATAAAGGTTGAAAATCAGCTATAATAATAAAATAACTGTTAAACTATTAAATAAATCGTGATTGTGTTTGAGAATTTCCACAAAAAATCTGACAAAATTATCCATTCCGAAGAAAAGACATGTTAAAAATCCAAAGAATCGAATATATCCAGATATTCTCTTTTGAACTTGTGTTGTTGATTACTTCTTCACATTTTTTATTTTTAAATTGTTTTAAAAAATTACTATTTAAAAATATTAAACCGTAGTTTCAATCGTAAATTTTTTACTCTAAATGCAACAATTTGGATTTGGAGCCTGCATGTAAAATATAGTTCCATTCATTTTTGGTTAACGTTTTTGTGACATCTTTGTTATATTTTAACTGAAAATCTCTGGATATTTCGACTTTTTGCAGATCTACATTTTTTGCGAAAAATTTTTTTAAGTTATGTTTAAAATGGAATTGTCAAATGTACCTAGTGCTTGGAAGGTGCAGTAGAAATGCTTCAAAGGTTAAGATACTCTACGCAGAATATTATCCAAAGAGGAGACCACCTAGCATAAACGTTATAAGAAGACCAGATCCTCTTGGAGGATCCTGGTCTTCCAAGAACTCTAGGACTGCAAGGACCAAAGAGGCAATTCTTAAAGCTGTGTATGCTAACCCTCAAGTTAACGTCTACCAGCTTGCCCGACTCGGGGTTCCATTTAAAATAAAAGGGAAGAAAGGTTATATTCGTACCATTACACTAAGGTACAGGCTTTGCTTCCCAAAGACTATGCTCTAAGAATGTTTTTTACGATAGATTTTAGAAAAAAAACTTTTTGCTCCAGGAACGGTATTTTTAATAAACATAATTATCATTATTATGCCACGGAAAATCCACATGTAACATTTAAACGTGACCATCAGTGTCGATTCAGTATTAACATTTGGGCTGGCATTATTAGAAATATTCTGATCAGACCACATGATTTACCTAATTGTTTGGAAAGTGTAGAATTTTTTAATTTTCTCCAAAATGATTTGAACATGTTGCTACAGATGCGCTCCACCACATTTTCCCATGCTTCTGACCTAAGTCTAACAAGTTTCTGAGTCTGCTGTAAGTCGTGTGGCCGCACCGGGTACTTACCTGGGTCTCCGACCACTCTCTAGAATTTTTTATTCGCGCCGCCAATGCGAAAGTGTCAATAAAAATCAAATGAGCAAAATCAACTGCTTTATTGTAGAATACCATCCATCACCACAAAATTTTATCATAATTTTCTTTACCAAAAATCGACCATCACATTTTTACGATTGCACACATGTTTCTGACTGATTTTTTCTAACTTAACAACTCATTCTCAACATGAATAAGTAACGATTTTAATTTATTAATAATTTTGAGTTTTTACAGATTATTAACTAATTCTATAATTGAAAATAGTCAGAAGATTGCCATAGACATTTTTATACTTACGAATAGAACACAGTGAATCACACAATTCTCTGACACGACAAGAAACAACACGATCAAAATTTTTGGTAGTTCAGTCAAGTCGATAAAAATTAACAAAATTCAAAGAGAAAAATATTTAACAACGAGAATCAGGTTAGAGACTTTGACGGTTGAGCCCAACTTTTAAAAGAACTGACATTTTGTTAAGAAAATTCAAGTGAAGTGTGCCAATTTTTTCATTAATTTCCTTTTACAATACGAACTCGTTGCAATCTAGGAACTAAGATAAATTTGAGTAAAACTCTCTTTCATTAAGCAAAACACAACGTAGAAGACAGCGTAGATATTTGGGTTCTTTTTAAAAAAATTCAATGATCCATAAAGTTAATTTTCGAACATAAAAACGAATTACAACAAATAAATCCAATAAATATGAGTATGAGAAATCAATAAAAAAGTTTGTAATTACTTATTTTACTTTATAATACAATATTAAATAATAATAACAAAATTTTCCAAACTTATCAAAGTGATAACTTAATTTTGTCCCAGTCGCTGCATTTTTAATGACTTTCCACCTTCACTATGAAAATATTATAACTTGTATGTTATAAATATTGTAAGTTCTTTTACTATTAATGATTACATTTCATCGAATTGTCATAAAAACAATCTTTCTATCCCGTTTCAGACCGCAAAACTTGTTGCCTTCAGTAAGAACCAATCACAGAGTTAGTTTTTGAACACAAAAACAAATTACAAAAGAACCTCTACACGCAAAAAAATGTTGTTTTTAACACAAATTTGACATTTTTTATGCTAGTTATTCTAACAGCGGCAAAGATTTTTATTTTTAACCAGAATTCTAAATTAAAAATAGTTAAAACAAATTTGTTTA
Source organism: Cynaeus angustus (assembly GCA_030157275.1). NCBI lineage: Eukaryota > Metazoa > Arthropoda > Insecta > Coleoptera > Tenebrionidae > Cynaeus > Cynaeus angustus. The sequence continues at coordinate 15,412,476 of CM058065.1, forward strand.
GCATTGAAATTGTAAGACTAAAAAAAAACATTTAGTTCGGGTAGAACTTCTAAGCTTTGAGCCTCATCGAAACCTAAAAGTTTTGTCTTTGATGTATTCGTTATTTTTTTTTTTAAAGTATTAATTTAATTCTAAAATTTATATCATAGAAAAGCAACATGAACAAATTTTTTTAAAATTTTACATAGATACTTAAACATTAATTGGTCTTTGAATCGAAATCTTTGAAAATCTAATTTAAAAAAAAATTATCTGGAAAATCATCAGAACTCTAAGAGAACTTTTCAAATAATGTTATTGACAATATTTCAGTAGATTTTTAAATAAATGAAGCAAAGCAACCATCGGTGATCGTCTCGAAAAGTTTTACTTTTTCCGATTCAGAACATTGTTCGCATTTTGTGCCAAAACAAAATTGTTTTGTTAAGTATCATTGCCCAAACTGTAATCAATAATATTGTTGTAACTTATAACTTATAATATTTTAATGATAAAGGTCATTAAAAGTGAAACGATTGGAGCAAACTTAAATTACACCTGATATGTATTTAGACAAATTAATAAATATTGTATTAAAAAGTAAAGTAAGTATTCACAGACTTTTTATCGATTCCTTATACTCGTTCTTCTCTATTTAAATATTTATTGTATGTAAACGAATATTTCAAAACTCGGTCAAAAGTTTGCAGAATTGAACTGAACTTTCTACGTTAATTTTTGTTATGATCTAATGTCTGCATCTGCATGAGACAGTATCGTGGCAGATGTCCGTCTAAAAAATGTCCCATATAATTCAAGCATTCGGTAAATTTAAAAATTTCAAACTTCTTTTAGAGGTTCTCCAGTGGTTCAAATCTCAAAAAAAAAAATGAACTTTTATTTCGTGACGAACGAAGAGAAGAATATTTTCGTGATATTTCAAGCTGATTTTATTTTAATTAGTAAATTGTTTTCGCACAATAGTTTTCGTGTTACAAATATTAATCAAAATAAATAAAATATTTTTATTAAAATAAAATTTAATATTTTGCTTTAGGTAAGTTCTATATTTGGTGCTTTTGGAAATTTATCTATTTCTTATAACTTGAAAATTTTTTCATATCGATACTTTACTTACAGATAATATCAACATTCGAGTAAATGCTCGACAATATAAAACTTTTAGAAATTTTGTTTTTTTTATAAACAAAATTGTTCCTCTGTAGTAACAAAAGCAGAACAATTTAGCTTTTGCATCTATTGTTGTAGAATATCAATAGTTATATATTACACAAGCGGATAAAGTGGACATTTGACGAGATGGCTGTCTAATGGTCCACCAGAACCGGAATTATTTACTGGTCATGCCTTTCGATGGACCTCTGCTTCGCTTCTGGTAGATGGTGATGCGGCTATCCTGAAGCTCAAAAGACATGGTGAGTGGTCATCAATTTTGGTAGCTGAGAATATATCTTCAATCTGTAAGAATTTACATCTTTATCTGTAAGAAGAATTAAACTTGCAGTTTCAATACGCTGATAAATAAACAATTGCTTTAATAGTTTTTTTTTTCACCTAAGTAAAAGTAAGTTTATAAGGCAAAATCTAAAAAAAAAAAATAATTTTAATTTTTTTTATTTGTTCAGTGATCTATTAACACGTTAGAGATCCACTTATATATATAGATAAAAAAATTTATAAATTGTGAAGAAGAAAAATGTAAAGCAAGCAAAAATGTAGACTTATAAAGTAATTTTTTTTAATAAAAAATATTAAACTATACAGACAGAAAGAAATATTAATAAACAAGAAAAAAAAAACACAAAAATATCTAAATATTGTGAGCAATATAAGATGTTTATAATAAAATTCATAATATTTTTAATCTTCAAATGACAAAACAACACAAATAAAGAGAAATTCTGAAGTAATGGACAAAATACGGTGCACCGACAAAAGAACTTTAAAAAAACCTAGAAGCAAAAAAAACGGAAATATGTTTTGTTAAATCCGATTAGGAATTCTTCGATTTTTTAATACTCAATTGGATGCGAAAAAGTTGAATTTTTCCAAAATAGAATGGAAAAATAAGACAAAAAAGAATTAATGCAAACTTTATTTACGACGTGTTTTTTCTCGGTTGACGCCTCAAAAAAAAATCTCGTTTATAACGGAAAAACATCACTTTTCCCAACTTATTGTAAAAATAGTTATTTTAGTGTTGAATTTTTTTTTAATTTGTTGTAACAAAGCTGTCATATACCTTCACCAAACCTAAAATCTATTTACTTTTTTTTTGGTTAGTAACATATTGAAGGAAATGTCAAGTGCCAATGTCAGTTAGGAGTTACAGTTTCAAAAAAGATACAGAAACTTTTTACTGACAGCAAAATAACTGTAACATTTTATGTAATTTCCCGTAATTCTAACGAAGTGCAGGAAATTTCTAAATTCACTTTGAAACTCTAATTTTGCAATTTACTTGAAAACAAATGTAATCAATAAGTAAATTATAAAAAACGACCAAAAAAACTCGTTTTATAAAATTTACAACCAGTTGTGCTGTTAGCTTGAACCCGTGTTTTAATGTAGCTGTTATATAACTAGTTTTTTAATACACTATTCAACAGAAATTTTTCACTTTTCTTAGCTCAAATTCGTATTCAAATATTGAAATTTGATCTGTTTATTACTATTATTGTTATTTTATTTAAATTACGGTGGGTCCAAATATATACTAAGTGACATAAAAAGTGCAACACCCAGTAATACTGATTTTTGAAGATCATCCTTTAGTAATATATTGAACAGCATATAACAAGTAAACGATAAAATTTTCAAGCTAAAAGGAACACAAACTATGGATGCAATGTTAATAATGAGTAGCACTACTTCTGTTTCTTAAGCACTCAGCTACTCGCCTTGACATTGATAAAATTAAATTGTCTATATCAGCCTGAGGAATTGCATCCCAAGCTGCCTGAACAGCATCTTGCAGAGAAGCTAGTGTTTGTGGAAGAGGAATTAACTAGGATATTTTTACACCCATCAAATCCCACACATGTTCAATGGGCGAAAGATCCGGAGATCTCGGAGGCCACGGCAAGAGGTTTATGTTAGACGTTGCAAAGAAGTCCATTGTAGCGCGTGCAATATGAGGACGTGCGTTGTCTTGCTGAAAAAGGGCTTCTGGAAGCTCTTGAATATAGGATAACATAGACGGTCGAAGAATATCGTCAATATAACGGATCGCTGTCATGTTGCCTCTAACAAACTAAAGGCGACCGGCTACCATACGCAATGGCACCCCATACCATCACGCCCACGGTGCGGTGTACATGTCGTTCGACTGTAAACTGCACATGCTGTCGTTCTCCTCGCCTTCTTCTCACCCTTCTACGGCCATCATGTGTCCCCAAACAGAAGCGAGATTCATCGCTGAAGACGATATTCTTCCACTGCTGATGTTGTCTACACCATTCTAGCCGTTGACGTTTGTGTTGTAGAGTTAACGGCAACACTAGATGTGGACGACAACTCCGTAGTCCAAAAGCTTGGATACGGCGGTAAACGGATCTCAGTCCAATATTCCGCCCATCTTCAGCAAACCATTGATCCGCAATTTGCCTGGTAGTGGAGAAACGGTCTCGAACAGCTAATTGTCTTAAGCGCAGGTCTTGACGAGCTGTTGTGTGCTTTGTGCGTCCTATACCTTCTCGACGTTTTTTTCTTCCCCCCACGAACCAGGCTCGATACATTCGCAAAACAGTTGAGGCATCACGACCTAAATTTTGACCAATTTCGCGAAAGGACTTTCCCGCTTCCCTCATGGCAACAATTTGACCTCTCTCAAATTCATTTGTTTGATGACACTGTTGAAGCCTTCGTACACGAGGCATGTTGTTTTAAGTAAGGATTGTCAAATCAAGAAAAAAATTATGACAAATGTGTTGTTAATAAACGATATACACTTAAGAAAAGAAAAACAAAAAACAACAAAAACCTAGCAGCCATATTTGATACAACTGAAAATTTTATCACACCTATCAAATCGATGTGCCACATTTAAGCGAACTAGTTTAACCCCTTCTAGGTGTTGCACTTTTTATGTCACTTAGTATAAACATAATTTAGAGAATTTTTGATAAACTGCAATTTTTTTATTACACATAAAATTTATAAGACAGTGAAAAAGTATCGATTTTGTTGAGTTTTGTTTTTATTAAATTTATCGTAAAGTCATATTAACGATGTGACAAAAAATATAAACATTAGAGGTGAACCCGATTCAAAAGTTTTTGTGACAGCATCGTCGTCCTAGAAATATTTCTATCAGCGCCGTCGCGCAACAGCTTATGGTAGAACAAAGATTTTTCAGCGTGGCAGCTTTAGTCGGCGAAAACAGTCCCGCGTCTCTACTGGTTGTCGTAGTCGTTAAAAAATTAAATTCTAGAAACATCACACATCCATTGGATACAAACAAAATTTATTAAAAAAAATTACACTTGCTGCCTCTTCACCAAAATAAATTTATCTATTAAGGCACCAAGATCCACGGCTGCTACACAAACAACCACTTCCACAAGACCTTCCAGACTTTCTGCACCCACAACGTCTGTCATTGCATTGAATTTGGCGACACCTGCATCCTCCTAGAAGTATCAAACTTTCAAATAAGTTTCAGATTTCAAACCACACCAACCTCCGGATCCCTACAACAAGCCAAAGGTATAGTAAAAATAGTTCACTCCGTTAGTTGCAGTCATAAAACTTACACCCAGCGATTCATACTGAGGGCTCGAGTTTACCATCAAGTTCAAACTTTGCGGTTGATGCAACTGTCGGTAGTCGTAAACATAATTGTTATGGACGTGGGTCTCGAACTTATTGAAGATGTTCGTTTGCTGCATTTTGGGAAATGATCCAAGAAAAGTGTTGAGTTCGGAGCGAAATTCTGCAACATTTTCAACGAGTTCGTTCAGTTTAAACGCAGCTTTTATACGATACGTATCAAAACAGGAAGAGAAAGTGTTAAAAATCAATAAAAAGTTTGGAAACACTACAATATTAATTGAACGTTTCGAATTTTTTCTTACGCCGCAATCGCTACATTTTTAATGACTCCACCATTAATATTATAAGTTCTAAAGATTGATTGATTACAGCTCGTAACATGATAAATAAAATAACTCCATTTTGGCTTAAACTGCAAAAAATGTTGTCTTCAGCGAAAAAAGGTGACACTTGCTCCTCTTAGACAATCTCAACCCAAGCGAATATTTTAGGAGATCATCTATGGTTCCTTCGTGTCATCTATTTGGATGTCCACCAAAATATTGCCATAAAAATTTTCTTGAAAGTTCTCTTAGTATACATATCCACCATGCTCGTTTTCCAGATTTTCGTTTTCCTCCACAAATTCGACAAAACTTACACCCTCAAATATTTCCCATTCTTTGGAAGCTTAACTTTCGTAAGTACCAAACTAGACGTTTCTGATCTAATTTTTAGCAGCTTTTGGTATCCCTTTCCGCCATTCCTCAAGTGTCAAAGTTTTACAAAGACATGGAAAAGGAGATTTCTCACTGGGACGTGAAGAAAGCCAGCATACCTACCCAACAACGAATTAAGAACGAAGCTCTTTTCCTACAAACTCTCGTTTTCGTTAACACGCTATTGGCTATTTATAACGGATTCAAAGCTAACGAAGAAGTCGAGGGGGATATTGATATTTATTTTCCTTTGGCCACCATCGAAGAATATTTTCCTGAACATAAAAAAATATTGTCGCGTTTGTTTAGATTCAGTTTTATTCCTAATAATTTTATGATGCCCACGGTTTTTTACGTAACAGTTTACGGAACGAGCCATCTACGGTTCGACATGTATTTATTGGCCGATTTCTTGGAAAAAGTTGATCAAGAATACGATGAGTTGGTGCATCTTGACGACAAAGCATTGACAAAAAATTTGAAAATTTGTATTCGCCGACATGTTTCTCTTCAAGTGTAAGTTTGTTTTATTTTTTCTAGTTTTTACTTCTTCTTTATAGGACTTTGACAGAAGGAGTCACCAGACTCAGATCTTTCATTGCTCTGTTTAACTTCGCCACTGTCGTTCTCGGTATCAGCATTTTAGTCATGTATTTTTACGTAAGTCGAAATTTTGTGTGAATTTCTTTATCCTCTCCGAAAGTTTCAAGGTTCCTTTGAAGATAGAATGGTGCTACTTGCGGTTTTATCGATATCATCAACTATCGTTTTCGTTCTGCTTATACTAAGTGGACAAATGGTCCAAGATGTGGTAAAAATAAAAAAAAAATTTTTTCTTTGTTTATAACTTTTCTAGTCGAACGAACTTCTGGAAGTTTTGAAAAACACGAAATGGTACAACTGGAACAACCAAAATAAAAAACTGTATTTGACATTTCTCACGAATGTACAGAAAACTATGAAAATACGTTTTTCCGAATCTATGTGCATCAATTACACCATGGGAGTTTCGGTAGGTGATTTGTTCAATGACATTGCCAATAATAGTGAAATTTTTAGATTGCCAAATCAATTTATTCAGTCGTTTCCGTTATGTACAAACTTAGAAATTAGATGTTCCAAAGTAAGGCCCACATCTATAAAATTTTAAATGCACCGAATGCACCGATTTGACTTGTAATGCAAAAAAAAATAAAAGTTGAATTTCCATTTCCACTAACACATATAGGTATTAAAATTAAATTTAACCTGCAAATTCCGACTAAATATCAAAAAAAAAACACAAAAATTATATACGTAATTGTAATGCATAAAAAATGAAAAATTGGCAGCATGCTTTGTGACTTTATAATGCGTGCAGAAAATTAGACAAAATTCGCTAGAAATTACTGTAGGTGTAAGTAATAAAGCAGAATCTTTCTAGAAAAAAAAAACTACAGGAGATGGAAATACGAAATTTTCCTTGGCTAGAGCGTTTTGCAGCTTGGTAATTTCAAAATTTTGCAAGAGCTACATTTGAGGCTCAATATTTTCTAATCCAGTTCTGCAATTCTAATGGCAGTTATGCCGTTTCCAAGACGAAAGTTCAAAGTACGTATGCGATGTTTTCAATTTTTTTCCTTGTTACTTTTTTAGCTCGAAGCCACATTATAGAAAAACTATCAAATAAGAAAGTTTCCTAAATTTTGTATAGACGACCGCTTTTTTTATTATAACGTCGGAGATGTTTTAAAATTACAGATAAGCAAATTTTGGAAATTTTAGTTTTCTTGTCCAGGTGTGAAATTTTAATAACAATAATTAGAGCGCTTTGAAAACAAATTTTCACAATTTTTTTTTTCCAAAATTTTGTTTCCATTGTTCCCCGACATACAACCTCTCTAAATAACATTTGGAAAAATCAGAAAACTACGAAAAATTTCTACATCCAAAAAAACAAAAAATATTACTAACTACAAAAATATTCTAAATTAAATATAATTATCTAATTTCCAGTTATGGCTGCTTTAAACCAGATTCGCAAAAAAAAAAACTAAAGAAAAATTTATAATTTGATTTTTTAGTAAATAATAAAACTAATAAAACTTAAAAAATATTAAAATAATTAGATGTGGCAATTAAAAAATTTTTGTTTTCTAAGATGGTTTAAAATTTCGTGAAAGCCACATTTCGGGCTCAATATTTCGTAATCCACTACTGCGATTTCTTCGTCGGTTAGACCGCTTCAAAGACAAATTTTCAAACTACGTGTGCGATTTTTTTTTAAATATTTTCCTTCATTCGTCAACTAATTAGAGCCGCTTAAAACAAGTTTTTAGAAAAACAAAAAAAACTATAAAAACGTTTTGATATTTGTTTAGACTGTGATTTTTGTATGACGTCAAAACGTTTTACAAGTGAAAATAAAAGAATTAGACAATTAAAAAAAAAATTGAAATATGCAGGTGTTTAAAATTTTAGTGTAGCCGAAGCTGAAGGTAAAAATCTTAGACGAGGCACATTTTGGGCCTAATATTCTTGTTAATTGTTTTCTAGTAAACTTCAACCTGCAAATTCTAACTAAATATTAAAAAAACAAAAATTTTTATTGCAAAAAAAAATAATAAAATTTTCGTTGTTCAGAAAATTTAGCACAAATTATTAAATATTCCTAAATTTGCTATAAACGACTGCAGTTTTGAATACTAAAATCAAAATCTTTCCAAAAATTGAAAACGCTAAAATAAAAAACGATCAAAATAAAAATTTGGAATTCTACTTCTCTGATGATTTGTGACTTTCAAAATTTTAAAATTTTACACGAGCTATATTTCAGGCTCAATAAATAATTCTTAGTCCAAGCCTGCAAATTTAATTAAATTTATGCCGTTTCCAAGACAAAATTTTGATGTACGTATGCGATTTTTTTGAAATTTTTATTTCTTTTATTTTTCCAAGTCAAAGTCAAATTATAGAAAAACTAACAAAAACTAAGAAAGTTTCATAAATTTTCTACAACCGCTGTATTTTTATTATGACATCATAGATATTTTAAATGCAAAAATGTAAAAACTTGAAGTAAGCAAATTTTGGAAATTTTAGAAAATGTGCCGCTTAAAATAAATTTATTAAATAAATTTATTTAAAAAAAAAAACTAAGAAAAACTTTGAAAGCGTGTTGATTTTTAAAATTTACATTAAAGTTACTTTAGGAAATTTTACAGTTTTACAGTTGTTCTAATTCACATTTTTGGAAAAGCTAACTGAAGTTTTTAAATTTTGTTAAACGACTGTTGTTTTTTGTAAAACGACTTTTTTTTAAATTTAAATAAACAAATATGGCCATGTCAGACATCCAATATACTTCATAGAAAAATGTATATGAAATTTTATATGAAACAAATTTTAGGCTCGATATTTTCTACTCCAGATTTCAAATTTTTATAACAATAATTTTAGCGCCTGGAAAAAAAAATTCAAAAAAAAATTTTTTTCAAAGTTCCTGCTTTGGTTGTTTTCCTTCTTGTAAATGATATTTCAGAAAAACAAAAAAAATGTAAAAATCTTGCATCCAACAGAACAAAAACATAACCAAAAATAAATAAAAATAAAAATTGAATAAAAATTTTTGATTTCTCAAATGGTTCGAAATTTTGAGCTTAATATTTCGTAATCCAATCCTGCCATTTCGTTGTTAGTTAAACTACTTCATAAGGCCGTTTTTACATTATATGTGTGATTTCCAGAAAATTATACAACTATAACGCCTGAAAAAAAATTCAAAAAAAAAACAATTTTTGTCAAATTCTTGCTTCTATTACAGCTTCTTAAAATCCCACTTTAGAAAAACAAAGCAAAAAATTAAAAATCTAGCTCCACACAAAAACGCGCAAATATATGAAACTTCAAATGTGTAATTTATTTTATTTTGAAAATTAAAAAAAAACGCACCCCACCGTTCTGGAATCACAATGATACCACTTTCAAGAGAAAACTTTAGAAGACAGTCATTTTTTTTTTCATGTATTATTTTTATAGTACAAGAACTTTAAAATCACAAACGAAAATTATTCTCTAACCCATTCCTGTAATTTCAAAAAAAAAGCTAAGCGCTAGAGTATATCTGTAGTTTCCTTCAAATTTTTCTTAATTTTTATTTACCGATTTTGGCCGCTCATTTTAAGACACTATTTAAAATTACCTGCTCGTGCCTGACGACCAGATCCGGAAAAATCCTCCACATCGTCTCTTCTAATCGCTGGGACAGTCTAAAAAAAACCTGAAGCCGCCATTAGATCGTCAAAAATACCTACCGGATGTCTGTATAAAGAACAAAATGTTAAAATCCAGAAAACAGAAAATTAGAATTTTTTTTTACCCTCGAGCTTCATCGTCTCCTTTTAGAACCAACGCTTTATCGTCTCCCCACAGTGTTTTCTTCACATCAATTGTTTCCTAAAAAATCAATAGTACCAAAATCGAACTCAGCCAAAATAATAAAAATTGTTGTCATACCTCCTTTGGACAGAAGACACTACAAATATAATGTACATAAAAAAAACAACATTTTTATAAAAGATTACCTTTTACTATCAGGAGAAGATCTCCTTTCAATAACTTCCAGTTCCGTCCTCAGGTCACCTTTTGAAGTTTTTTGCTATAAAACAGATAGAAAACTCTTCAAATGTTAAATTTTGTAAAAAATACCATTACGAACCTAATGCTGTAGACGCATTATAAAGCAATTTTAATAGTAGCAGAACTACCAGAGTAGTGAACAGAAATATAAAAAAATGCGAGCTAGTAGACGGAAAATATAAAAAACAAGACAACAAATTTCAAATGTATCGAAAATAATTTTTTGTAAACAAAAATTTTTTGCCCAACAGATTCTTCGCTGTATTTCTCTGCTATACAGTCAAATTTCTAACGTGCAACAACTGATACCGCCTCCACTATCTACAAAAAAGGTAGCAGAAGTTCGACGTAGACAACGACCAGTATAGTTCAAATTTTTAAAGTATAAATATTTGGTTATTTTTTGACGAGCACTACCAATTTTATTAATCCCAGCTACCTGTCGCTGGCACACTCCGTCTTAATATTTAGTAAAAAAATTTTCGATAGAAAACTCTTCAAATGTTAAATTTTGTAAAAAATACCACTACGAACCTGCACAGGTTGAAAGCTACAACAAATTTGTTCAAAAATGTACACTAGTTTAGTAAAAAATCAAACCTCGTTCTACTAAGAGTCTTTGGAGTATTTTTAGTCGTTTTGGTCGCAGTTTCTTTGTCAACTAGATTTTTCAGTTGAACAAATGAGAAAACGCTCTAAAACTCGTCTTAAGTTCCGTCAAGTTAAATACTAAAATACCTGAGTTTGTGATGAGTGTTTGGGGACATTTTCCATCGATGATTTTGGAGTCGACGAACGAGAGTCCTGAAAATGAGTTTGATGAGTACGAAAAATCACATTTCACAAAAAACCTGAGTTTGTGAAGATCCACAAACCATCGCTGTTGAAGATTTTCTTAGTGTGGGCGGTGAAAAATTTAGCGATTTCTGAAATAGAAACTTGTGTTGTGATGCCCTAATTTGTGAACATGAATACCTGAGTTTGTGATGAGTGTTTGGGGACATTGTCCATCGATGATTTTGGAGTAGACGAACGAGAGTCCTGAAAATGAGTTTGATGAGTACGAAAAATCACATTTCACAAAAAACCTGAGTTTGTGAAGATCCACAATCCAACCCTGTTAAAGATTTTCTTAGAGTGGGCGGTGAAAGATTTAGCGATTTCTGAAATAGAAACTTGAATTGTGATGCCCTAATTTGTGAACATGAATACCTGAGTTTGTGACGAGTGTTTAGGGACATTTTCCATCGATGATTTCGGAATAGACGAACGAGCGTCCTGAAAATGAGTTTGATGAGTATAAAAAATCACATTTCACAAAAAACCTGAGTTTGTAAAGATCCACAAACCATCACTGTTGAAGATTTTCTTAGTGTGGGCGGTGAAAAATTTAGCGATTTCTGAAATAGAAACTTGTGTTGTGATGCTCTAATTTGTGAACATGAATACCTGAGTTTGTGATGAGTGTTTGGGGACATTTTCCATCGATGATTTTGGAGTCGACGAACGAGAGTCCTGAAAATGAGTTTGATGAGTACGAAAAATCACATTTCACAAAAAACCTGAGTTTGTGAAGATCCACAAACCATCGCTGTTGAAGATTTTCTTAGTGTGGGCGGTGAAAAATTTAGCGATTTCTGAAATAGAAACTTGTGTTGTGATGCTCTAATTTGTGAACATGAATACCTGAGTTTGTGATGAGTGTTTGGGGACATTTTCCATCGATGAATTTGGAGTAGACAAACGAGAGTCCTGAAAATGAGTTTGATGAGTACGAAAAATCACATTTCACAAAAAACCTGAGTTTGTGAAGATCCACAATCCAACCCTGTTAAAGATTTTCTTAGTGTGGGCGGTGAAAGATTTAGCGATTTCTGAAAAAGAAACTTGAATTGTGATGCCTTAATTTGTGAACATGAATACCTGAGTTTGTGACGAGTGTTTAGGGACATTTTCCATCGATGATTTTGGAGTAGACGAACGAGAGTCCTGAAAATGAGTTTGATGAGTACGAAAAATCACATTTCACAAAAAACCTGAGTTTGTGAAGATCCACAATCCAACCCTGTTAAAGATTTTCTTAGTGTAGGCGGTGAAAGATTTAGCGATTTCTGAAATAGAAAGTTGAATTGTGATGCCTTGATTTGTGAACATGAATACCTGTGTTTGTGATGAGCTAGGTTTGGGGACATTTTCCATCGATGATTTTGGAGTAGACGAACGAGAGTTCTGAAAATGAGTTTGATGAGTACGAAAAATCACATTTCACAAAAAAACTGAGTATGTGAAGATCCACAAACCCTCCGTGTTGAAGGTGAAAGATTTAGCGTTTTCTGAAATAGAGACTTGGGTTGTGATGCTTTGTAAACGTGAATCGAAATCTTCTGGTGGTAACATACTTCAGCAAAAGTTAAATCATTATTTGTATTCGAATCAAAAAAATAGTGTTCTACCAATTTTTAAAAATACAGACCTGAGGTGCTCCAAAACTGAATGGTAATGCTGCTGTTACATCTGAAAAAGTTTGTAATATAAGCTCAGCCTGTATATCTTTATTTTCAATTTTTTGGTAACGCAAATTCGCAAAAATTAAAAAAATCAACTTACTCGTTGGCTGTGAAAAAATATTACTCGTAGAGGAATCAACCTAAAAATAGAGCCTCATATTTAATAAACACGAAAACATACTGCCTAATTGCTCACTTTTGTTGTATCAAATATATTTGGTGTTGACAAAATTGGTGGTGTTCCCTGAAAAAAAAAAATCACTGTTCCATCTCCAATTTCTAAAGATACGGACCTGTGGTGCCACAGAAGTGCTTGTTGGTGCTGAAGTCACATCTAAAAAGGTAATTATGTTTTTACTTTAATTAAATTTAATTTAATTTGTTTAACAGCTAAAAAAAAACGACTTACTGGCTAGTGCAGTCAGAGCTTTAACATCTGAAAAAACAGAAAACAATGACACCAACTTTCCACAAATTTTCTTCCACAGCTACCAACCTGTCTTTCCTGTTAACCGTCTCTTCAGTGTCTCCAACCGCATTTGGGCCATCATTCCTGCCAACATTACGAAATGAAAACGCCCAAGTCTTGTGTAAACTCACCCGCCGCTTGTAGAACTTCGTCGTCCGCATCGGATAATATCTTCGCTGCTTTTTCAAACCTCGAATCCTAAGCATAGTGAATAATTAAAGATTATTGATTATATAACCACACTTCGCATGAATCAACAAACATTTGTCAGTGTGAGCGTAGGAAAGTGGGTGTGGATCGGGCCACTGTTTATAACGATGGTAAAAGAAGAAAGGAACTTACCAGGAGCGACATTTTGTTAACAGTGGTCAGAATTTACTACTTCCTGAGCGGCCTTGGATGAGAACGCAAACTTAATGGATAATTGTGTGGAGACTGATAGACGAGATAAGTCGGTGTATCACCGGAGAGTAAAAACACAAAAATATTGATTAGATAGTGATTGCGTTGTCAGATGTGTGATAACACAAGAATTTATTGGTGTCAGGAGAAAAATAGTAATCGTTGAAAGAAATGGCAAAATTCGAATACAGAGAAACAGCAAAAGGGAAATTTGTTGCTTACGCGCTTTAAACAAATTCAGTTCTTGCTATATGTTTGGTTGCATATCCTCATTGCCAAATTATACACATTTTATTTGACTTACAAACTTTATTTATTTGTGTCACCGCATTTATCACGTTGAAACCACTGAATTCAATCTTTAGTTTGATAATTATTACGCAATTAATAAATATATCTGGATAAAAGTCAAAAAATACAAAGAAGATTAGAGATCGGAAGTGTTCATTATTTCTAGAATTACAAAAAGGAAAAATTAAAAAAAGTACCAAAAAGTAAAATTAGATAATACAACTTGGATTCAAAAAAAAAAACAATTTTATTGAAATGCTAAAATGCTGTAGACGCATTATAAAGCAATTTTAACAGTAGCAGAACTACCAGAGTAGTGAACAGAAATATAAAAAAATGCGAGCTAGTAGACGGAAAATATAAAAAACAAGACAACAAATTTCAAATATATCGAAAATAATTTTTTGGAAACAAAAATTTTTTACCCAACAGATTCTTCGCTGTATTTCTCTGCTATACAGTCGAATTTCTAACGTGCAACAACTGATACCGCCTCCACTATCTACAAAAAAGTAGCAGAAGTTCGACGTAGACAAGGACCAGTATAGTCATTCAAATTTTTAAAGTGTAAATATTTGGTTATTTTTTAACGAGCACTACCAATTTTATTAATCCCAGCTACCTGTCGCTGGCACACTCCGTCTTAATATTTAGTAAAAAATTTTTCGTTTCGTTTTTTTTTTTAACGAAAAACCCTCATTCGGTTAAGAAAGAAAGAGCTGTTAATAGTATGCATAATTTTATTTTTCTTACATTTTTGTTATTACAATATCCGGGTCACAAATAACATCTTCTATTCACATCCTCCCAAAACACATACGCTCTCTTCAGCACTGAAATGAGTACCAGGAGGACAATCGTTCAGATATGCGCCACCATTAGCGCACTCATAAAATTGTGTGCACACTGGACCCGGGATGTATACAGGATTCTTACCATCGTGAACTGGGCATGAAGGATCTATTTAAAAAAAAATAAAAAAAGATGAACAAAAAAAAAAGATAAAAACTTACCACTTCTACTAGCCACTGCAGAGTAGGTAGTGCAAGCCAAGATGACGAAAAGAGCAGAGAAAAACATTTTTGAGTGTAGATTAAAGCTTTTTAGTTGCAGTTTTGATACTGATAGCTTTTTGTAAAATTTTTTTACCTTTTATACTCATTTTAAACAATCACTTGATAACAGTTAATCTCACAGATTTTTGAGTCTAAAAAGAGATCCAACTCTCTTCCGTTCCTAAATCCTCTTTGAGATTACATTTTTCCACTCATTCTCTTCTGTAAATTTAGGAAATTCTACTAAATCAGCGTTGTTTTTCTTTTTGCATTCATTTTTTTATGTGGATTAAGTCCACAATGACATCTTTGCATGCAGAGTAACGTTTGACCATATTTTGTCAGAACAAGCAAATCTACTAATATATTTTAAAGTTTAAAACACTCAGTCGTGTTTTTTACGTATTTCCAATTAATTAATTTAAAAAAAATAGAAAGCATTTTTTCAAAGAAGCCAAGAAACACGTCACTAAATCCAGGAAAAATGTTAGTCCGAAATTATTGTCAAAAACATCAAAATAAATCTTCCACTTGATTTTTCTATTGTCGGTTTAAAGACACTTTAGATTAAAATCAATTTTTTGATTGATTGCTTATTTTATTATAAGTATTAGTAACACTATTATCAATCATTTCGAACGTTTGTAAAGATTTAGCTGTCTTTGCTTCAGTGACGTAAAAGTAGAAGCGAATGAAATTAAACAAGTAAAATTATGCAACTATAAAGTAAACTAAATAATTTCACATATTTCTAATTACTCTATTATTTTTTTTTTATATAATTACTTCCAAATTCTAATAACAAAGTGCTTTAAATATGTATTGCGAGCGAAGCGAGCGAGTTTACTACTAATCAAAGCCAAACATTGCTTCTCAAATATTTTTTTTCATATTTTAATGTGCTCTATATTGAAAATGTTTTCCTTGATAATTAGGTCTAAGTGTATAAACAGCAAAAATATTTTTAACATGGCTAGTTTACACATTCAAAAACTTTGGTGAATTTCTGATAAAAAGTTTGGTTGGAACTAAATGGTTGGAGCTAATAATTCAAATGCTCGGGCAATTTCAACCAATGATCCAAGTTTGGGAATTTTTTATCACTTTCCAATGGCCGGGTCTTTTAAATGTCCTAATGTCGGCGCCACGATTCGCCAAAATTGTGACAGATGTTCTTCGGAAAGAATACTTCGTGAACTGGTTACCATCGAGTCGCTTCAAGTAGTTTGCACTTTTTCTTGAAATTTGTCCAAATGTGTTGATTGCTACGGCATTGCAGGTGCATTTATTAAAAAAAAAAAAATTTTAACATGTTTTGGTCGCAAATTCCTTAATCAGTTTAACATAATCAACTCCTCTAGTTTTATTTAAAATCTTGCATCATCCATCGTCCCTCGTCCATCATCCATCATCCATCATCCATCATCATCGTTATTATTGTCCGTTAAGATTTTTCGAAGGAACCGGCTACATAAATTTTTGAGCAATAACAAAAAACTAACAAAACGTGAGATGTAAAATCTAAAATAATTGAAATTAAATTTGAAAAGAATTTTTTGAAAATTATTTAGCAAATGTGGTCAAAGTTAAGGTTGTATTTTACAAAAACTTACTTAAAGGAAAGCTTTTAAAATTTTTGGAAATGTGTTATCATTGTACTTGAGTGATTGATAATTTTTGCAATATCCGTTTTAATTAATTTTGAACTTTTACCCTTCAGATTTGAGATAAAAGTTGTTTGTTATTATTAGCCTTTACAAAAAAAATCTCGATTTAAAGCGTGTTCTAAAAAATTAATGATTTCGTTCTGGTTAAATATCTTTCAATAAAAATTTCCTAGATGCAAAACTTGGTGTTTCTAAAAATAAAAAATTATAGTTAACCCGCACACCAAATTAGGTGACGCGCGTTTCGGTAGCAAAGCCACCATCATCAGAGCGACGATACAAACTGTTTGTTCTTTCGCTGTATCTAAAAATTAGCATGACAGTATTTTGAAAAAATCTTACTTTGCAATGTCACAGTTTTGATTCACCAAAATCAATTTTTTTTTTGAATGTGGTGTTGAAAAAAATAGTGTATTATACACCACGACAACGATTTTCACTTCTCTTAAAGAGGTCCTTCACCGTCGCGTATTATTTTTCCATTTTATTGAATTTATTGAATAATACATTAAAAACTGTTTTAAAGTACAGAAGAAATGTGCCTACCAGATAAGTAAGAAAAAATACAAATAAAATGAAAATATGCAAAACTCCACATTTGATTTGATGGACAACTAAATTCATTAGATAAACTATTATCAGTATTATCAATCATTTTAACAATTTCAAAAATTTAGTTCAATAACAAAACAATAGTGGCAGTTTTGCAATACTAAAGCATGTTTATCTCTTTGGTTTTTGTTTCTTGTCCTCCTTGTCCTTGTCAGAATTTTTTTAATGTATTCAGAAATTAATTCTCCAACCACTTTGTTCCACGTGGTTACCTTTAGGAGAAAAAATATGTGAAAATACAAAATAGAAGACAAGAATTTAAAACATATTACACTCATGTGAGAGAATATTAAAATTTATGTAAAATATTTTACACAAAACATATAGTTTTTTTTTATAGCGAAGAGAAATTTTACACGAGAAAAAAAATTAAACAACGAAAGAAGAAACAAAACAAGAAAATATTTGGAAAACAAGTATCAATTCATAATCAATGCGGTAAAACTACCAGTTCTTCTGTAAATGAAACAAAGAGCAGGAGATGTACAAACTTTCCAAAAGTGCATTTTGCTGAATTTGAAAACAAATAAGTGGTGGTCCGTTTTACACTTATTGTCTTAAAATTAACAATTCCTTACAATAAATGCATCCACTTTTAAGTACAAAAATCAAAAACAGTTAATTTTATATCCAAAAATAAAACATTTTATATCACTAATAATTTTTTTTTTTATATTTTTGTTAAAATACAACGTGAGTTAATTACATTCACCAGAAACACAAACATTATCAGTAGGACTGAAATGAGTATCAGCGGGACAATTGTAAAGATACGCGTCACCATTTGAGCATTCATAAAATTGTGTGCATACTGGACCAGGAAGGTATACGGGATTCGCACCATCGTGTTCTGGACATCCAGGAACTATCAAAATAAAAATTAGAAAAAAAAAACAAAAAAAAAATTAAAAACTTACAACTTTTGGTAGCCACGGCAGAGTAGGTTGTGAAAGCGATAATAAAGAATAAAGCAGAGAAAAACATTTTTGAATATTGTTTGGAGACTTTCAGCTGCAGATTAGAAACTGATTTCACTCTGTGGATTCACTTCGCTTATATACCAGTTTTAAACAACAGCTTGATAAAAGATAATCAATAAAGATAATAACTTTTAGATACAAATAAAAAATCTTCATATTTTTTTTTTAATTTTTGTATTATCGTCAGTAAAAATATGAGCTTTTCGTGACTTTTTATTTTTTGTGCACTTTTTAAAAAATTTGTTTAAGTATTGTACATTTTACTAAAGATTTTTAATACCTTGTATTGTACCCTAAAATTCTGTCAAAAAAAAACTCATATGAGTGCCGACTGAAAATCTTGGGTGTTTGAAGAATTATGTAATATAGCATTCTGCTTTCAGAAATAAATATAGAAAATATACTGAATGACCTTGAAATATTTTTTTTTAAGTTGGTTTTATTGTCATTTATTGGCCTCAAGTTGCTCAACATCTAATTAAAATTTCAACCCCAAGAACTCGCAAGCAAGAAAAAAAAACTTTATGTGTTGACGACTCCTGTTCCTAATGCACTCATTGACATGTCTAGGCATCGATTCAATTTCCTCCTGAGGTAGTTCATCCCAAGCAAGTTGAATTTCGTGCAGTAGTTCAGCTAACGTCTGTGGTGGGTTCTGCAAAGTCTTCAGTCTTTTTTCCATCATATCCCAAACGTGCTCAATTGGACTTAAGTCGGGAGATCTGGAAGGTCAAGGCAAAACATTCAGTCCTGCGCCTTCAAAGAAGTCTCTGGTTCGTTGTGTTATGTGAGGACGTGCGTTGTCTTGCTGGAATAACATGTTTTGGAGTCGATCTAATACGGGAGAAGATAAGGTTAGGTGATGTCTTGAACATAACGAGTTGCTGTCATTTTGGTTCTTCGTGTTGCTAGGGGAAAGAGGTCGTGGAGTGTTTTTGGTGTTTTTTATCATGATGATGCTGATGCGTGATAAATGTACAAATGCATGTGGAGGGAATGAAAGTGTTAGAGGTTGACCGGGACAGGGACTCCAAGTGTCAAATTTGAACCGAAGCCGAATGGGATACTGGAACTCCTGCCAGACGTCGCGGCCCGTACGTCCTGTCCCAGCTCTTTTTCGAAAAAGTCGTAAATCAAGAGAGCAACTTTGGAAATCTCCAAATTAACCGAGGAAAAATTGGAAAACCCACAGCAAAATTTGAGGATATACATTGTGATTGGCCACACCCATTAATTTGGACTAATGTTCCTCAGGTAGTTATTATCAGCTATACACTATTACCCTCCGTGGTACATTTCCAGTACTTAAATTATTAAATTTTTTTTTTACTTCAGTTTTTAAAAAAATTGTTATGATATTCATACGCCCAAATTTGTTTTTATATTTACTTGTTAGTAAATTTTTTTTGAAAATGAGCAGGATGAGCGGACCTTGTAAAATTCAGTGTTATCACTTATCAGTATTATTTGTCAATTTCCAGATATTAATTTCAACGGAAACGCAATAACATACTTCTAATTTTTAACTAAATAAAAAACAACAAAATCTTGATAAAAAAATTATTGACATTAATTAATATTTTAACGGCAATAAAGATAAGTTCTTAAGAGCCTTTTCCTTCCTTAAATGTTCTCTCAAATTTTTTCCATCTCTCTGATTTTAACAATTCTTTGTTTTAATAGATAGAATAATATTGGCGCCTTATGGATGTTGCATGTTCAAGAAAGTTTAGCATTAACACCGCCACAAATTAGGCAAATAGCCCATAAAACCTTGAAAAATTTACTACCAGATAAGTCGAAACCCCAAAATGACAAAGAATTTAAAAAGTTTGAAGAGTGGTGCCGGGAAAATAAGATCGAAGGAATTTCCGAAAATATTTTACTTGCCTATTTTGATCTCCAACGCCAAAAGTAGAAGTCATCGACTTTATGGCGGATTTATTCAATGCTCAGATCATGTCTAAGTGTATATAGGATGTAGATATATCAAAATACAATAAACTACAAGCACTTCTGAAAAGATCAGCTCAAGGTTATACACCAAAAAAATCTGAAATTCTAGAAAAAGATGATATTCATAAATTTATTAAAGAAGCAAATGGCAATAAAAGTAAAACTAAATTTGCATATTTATATGTATTGTAACTTTTTATCTGATAAACTTTTAGATTATCTTGATAATGGGTTATAGTGGGGCCTGTAGGCGAGAGGAGCTAACAAATTTATCCAATGAGAATATTGAATACAAATCAGATTGCATGATGGTATCCATACCTAAAACAAAAAATTACGTTCCAAGACAATTTCTAATAACCGATCCAGATTGGATTAATTTAATTAAAAAATATGCGAACTTGAGACCCAAAAAAGTGACACATTAGCGTTTTTTTTGACTTATTCTCGTGGGTGTAGTGTCAATTCACCAATTGGTATTAATTCTATGGGGAAAGTGCCAAAAGAGATTGCAGTTTTTCTCAAGTTGGCAAATCCTGAACGTTTTACGGGACACTGTTTTCGAAGAAGTAGTGCTACACATTTAGTCAATCATGGGAGTGACTTGTTTACTATTAAACGCCATGGAGGCTGGAAATCTTCAGCTGTCGCTGAAGGTTACGTTGACGTTTCCATAAATAAACAAAATGAAGTGTCACAAATGCTTGGATCTAAGCAAGCTAATTTAGCCATACCTTGATGTCCTACCAGCTCACAACAACAGCCTGATTACAGCACAAACGAAAAGATTTCTGTCATAGACAGCAGTACGTTCATCAAAATATTGTATCAGATCAGAATTCACATGGTGTCACTATCAATTCACAAGACACATCGCATGTAATTGTTAAGATTTATAATAATTGTACATTTCGCGGAAATAATTTGAATTAAACTTGTTTTTTATTGTTCTTTATTGATTTTCTTTGTTTTCTTGAAGTTTGACATTTAACCTTGTTGACAGTTCGAGTTCAATGCTACCAACATCAATACAGTGAATTTTACTGTCCATTCTAGTACTTGACCTAATTATTCTAACACTCGAATGACGTCATTTGGGTGCTAGAATATCCTTACTCTAAACGCAAAATAGAAAAAACAAATAACCGCAACCAACATCAAAATTTTTCAGTGCTTAAAGTCAGCTCGAGCATCCGTTCTTCTAGAAAAGTCGAGGACTCGATATGAGCGAACTTATGGTAGTTTCAAATTTGTGTTTTTCCAAAAATATTTAGAAACCGAACGAAACTGTTAAAATTCACTCACTTTTATTAATAATTTATGATAAAAAAATTATGACACTTATTTTTAATATACTATTAAACACATTAATTGCCAATTGATTGACCTCGAATCTAACTTTGACGCTTCTGTGAGCAAAGTTATAAATTTTTGTATATATCACACATACAGATTGTAATCTAAATAGAACAATAACGACCAAATCAGGTTAGATGGAAATCGAAAAAAATACTTGTAAATTCAAGATTAGAAAAAATTGCAAGTACTTGAAAATACTAGTCAACAAAAGATATAAGCGAAAAATCTAAATAACGTAAATATGAAAAATTATGCAACATAAACGAATAGGCAAATTTTCATTCGTCTCTGAAACCATGACACTCGCAAATGGAAAAAAAGATAAAAATGTTCGAAAAAAAAAACAAGTACAAAATATTTATTTACGTTTCTACTAAATGTATCTAAAAAAAGTACATAAAATACAGTGTAAAAATATATACTTCTAATTGTTCTTGCTCAGCAAATTTTTGTTTAAATGTGACCATCTCAAGGTAAAAAATATCTTATACAAGCTTTTTTCAATTTACATATTTATATTACAAAACTACTAAATAGGTACCCAAAAAAATGACTGATGGAACTAAAAACTTCTTTATTCGCAATCTACTCCTAACACACAAACGTTTTCATCTTCACTAAAGTGAGTTCCATTAGCACAAGTTAAAAGAACTGGACTACCATTTGAGCACTCGTAAAAGTGGAAACAGTCTGGACCGGGAATGTACACTGGAGAAGTACCATCGTGGACTGGACACGTAGGAACTATGAACAAAGAATTATGAGAAATTAAAAAAAATATATTAGACGTGAACTTACCAGCTATAGTAGAATAGGCTGTGAATGCGAAGATGGCGAAAATTGCAGAAAAGTGCATTTTTAATTTTAGCTAACGCGTCTAGGCTGCAGTTAGTTAACTGATGAAATTTACTTAACTTAACAGGCTTATATACTTTATAGGCAGGTCTCTATTGTAAACACTTGTTGACTGTACTAGCATTCCACTTCAAAAATGTAGTTATCTGTTCGTAGAAAGGAAGTTTAGTAAGAGGTATTTCCTAATAATTTTTATCTAAAGAAATAAATCGAGAGTATTTTATATGCATAATGCCAGTTGTTTTGTGAAAAGCTTTAGTTTTACTTAGCTAAAATTAAGTCAGTTTTTTGCTTTAGCCGATTTCTAGGCGTTGCTGCAGTCATCTTTACGGTCTCGTGACATAAACAAATTCTTGAAAATTAAGTGAATATCTAAAACTTGTTTTTAACACATTTAAATTTAATAATAATATTAAAATTTTGTAACAAACATAATTTCAAGCGACTACACAATTTTATCAAAGGTGTGGTCAACCACCCGAAGTGCGAAATGAAGAAACTGACAAAAAAGTGGAAAATTCGGTACTCACGGATTGACAAATGGAGATTTTTCTTATACTCAAAGAGCTACCCGAAATCAGCGTTTGGAAAAGTCTGAAGATTCTGAAGAAACACTTGAGGGAAAAAATGATTTCTTCAGATGAGGAGCTAAAACTTGTTGTGGATGAGTATTTTGCCAAACTTCAAAAAAGTTGTTATTCTGACGAAATGGCTGAGCTAAAGAAGACATGGGATAAATGTAGAAAGGAGTTACCAAGTCTCACTATACGCATTTGATAGCTGA
Source organism: Cynaeus angustus (assembly GCA_030157275.1). Taxonomy (NCBI): domain Eukaryota; kingdom Metazoa; phylum Arthropoda; class Insecta; order Coleoptera; family Tenebrionidae; genus Cynaeus; species Cynaeus angustus. The sequence goes on from CM058065.1 coordinate 15,435,501, forward strand.
GCCCTAATATAGCATTATGCTAAAATATTAGCGGCAGTGGTCAAAAGGTCAGCGAGTTATGAGACTTTAAAGTGAGTGGTAAATTCTGATTTTATACGCGTTGCATACTATTACCTGCGTTGACTGATTAAGCGTGGTGCAGGACGATTAGAGTGAAAAACGACACATTTTTCAATTTTTTTACTTTTTGAAAATATGCCGCAGTGGTCAAGTAGAAAAGGAGTAGGGGGCTAACCAACCCTGTCATCTATTTCATGTATTCCCCTGCATGTCCCGGCTGTCTTTAGTTATTTTTCTTTTGTGTCATTCTCTCAGTTTTCTCTTTATCTTTCTTCTATTCACATCTTTCTCTACGTCTCGTTATGTTGGTCACTGGGAAGAAGTAAAGAGGTTCTCGTTCATCAAGATGGATCTAAGTGTTATTATGGGCGAGCTTATAGCGAAATATGGGAGAAACTGCAGCGTTCAAGTCTTTTGTTTCAATGGTTGAACAGAACATGATGGTAGTGGCGAGCATTTTAACTTTGGGATTTTATGGCGCCGATGGCAGCGATAATGCTAATTCCAATTCGGAAGATGACAATGCCATGCTATCAGGATCGCAGCAGCTAACTCATTCCAAGCCGTCTTCATTAGGATCAGAGTACGTGCCGTCTCTTCAAAAATGAAAGCACTTCTTAAAAGACAAGTACAAGGAAAGGGCGTTTTAATTTTGGGCAACAGATGAAGACGGTAATTTCCTGGAGAAAAAAAATCGAAACCCACATAAAACGGCGATAAATTAGTTTAAGCAGCTAAATCCTTTGTACGAATGGGAAGCAAAGAGGAGTAAGCCAAAGATGTTGGCTTTGAACCAGATGGTTCTGGACAAGTTCCGAGAGGCAGTGATTCACGACCGCGCTCTGCGAATCTGGAGCATGCAAGTGAAGACGCTGATAGATCCGATAGATTCTGACAATACACTATCGTTTAGAGCATTGAAGAAGCTAAAGAAACGAAACCGCATTGTCAACAGGAAGTTCGCAGATAAAAGAAGCAAAAGAAGAAGAAGAGTTTTACAGAACATTGCCGCCAAAAAGAATACGAGCAGTTCGAGCATCTGTCGGTTCAGTGAGTGCGACTACAGATTCTTACATGATTATGCCTTTGATTTCAATGGAAGGTGAGATCATGCGGCTCATATGCCCTCGTTGCAGAACAGCCTGCAAAGTTTCCGGGATGAGAGGTATTAATTCCCCCAAATAATCTATCATCTGCAAATCCTCAAACATGAACAAATCTGGTCGAGTTTTACAAGACACTGTGGTCGACCATTCCAGAAGGAAGAAACAAGATTCTTCTTCTTCTTGACTCGTGGTCTATTAGCAAAAACGACGCGTTATGAGATTCAAACGTGCTTGATGAAATCTAGCTCGTAAAACGATTGATTCCAGGAAGATGTACTACTGGACATATTCTTCTTCCGTCCTTACAAGTCGTTCGTTCGGTTCATTACTAGTACCAATATTGCAGAGAAAGAAGTGAACATCTGGCACAGGGACTTTCTGGTCCTCCACTCGTTCACGTTGTATTAGTTCAGCGCTCAAAGATTCAGGAATATGATAAAGTATGTCTTTGATAAAGCAGGATACTTGAACGTTGAACCAGATGCATGGATAAATCTTCCGGATTACTATTTTCATTTTATGGTGAACAAGTTATCCAGGTGCAACGCCATTGCCTCCGTGAAGTGCGTCCACTGTGATAAGAGCATTTGCTTCTCGCATGCTCTGTTTTCTGAGCGCCATCCAATGAACTCTTTTAAGTTTAGTCATAAAATGTTTTGACAAAAATTTGCCTGTCGTCATTGCGAAGAAGGCAAGTGCGGTAATCAACGAAAATTTTTGATAGCAACGTAAACAAAGTGAAAAATTGTCAAAAGGTGAAATTCTAAACCTGCTAAAATGGAAAAAAATTCGAGAAGACGCTGCCACAGCCTGCGAGAGGATCATCCCTACAAAATCGAAAGCCTTATACGTCACAGAATATAAAGAATTCAAGAAATGGTGTGAAAAACAAAACGTGGCGACAAACGACTTGGAACGAGACATCTTCTTGGCTTATTTCCTGCAGATGTGAAAAAAAGTGGCGCCTTCTTCTCTATGGACGAAATATTCAATGTTAAAATCTACAATGAGGCAATATGAAGGTACCGAGATAGAAAGATATGCAAAGTTAACACCTTTTATACAAGGTATTTCAAAAAGGTACAAGGCGAAAAAATCTATGGTGTTGGAAAGAGAGCACACCGAAAATTTTTTACTAAAAGCACCTAATAATAGATATTTGATGGCGAAGGTATTTATGATACAAAATAATTTCTATTCTTACCAATATTTATGTTATTTACAGATTGCATTAGTAATGGAAATTGCTGGAGCTTGCCGATATGACGAACTCTTTATGCTAACAATAGATAATATAATCGATAAAAAAACGCACTTTCATGTGATCATTGCTGATTCAAAAACTTATGTCTCTCGAAAGTTTGCTGTTATTGAGGAAGGATATCCAGTGAATCCAATGGAATTGATACGATCGTACATGTCGCTGAGGCCTCAAGAAATTCCACATCGCAGATTTTTTGTGTTCTACATGAATGAAAAGCGTTCAATTCAGCCTGTTAGAATCAACACTATTTCAAAAATACCACGTTTAATCGCCGAATATTTGAAGTTGTCAAATTCAGCATCTTATACTGGTCACTGTGTAGGAAGGTCTTCTGCTACTCTACTGGCCAATGCGGAAGGCGACATTCTAAAGGTAAAACAACTCGCAGGTTGGAAATCAGCTTCAATAGCAGAAGGATACATCGAAGAAACACTTTCCAGCAAAACTTAGCAAAAAAAATCCAAGGAAGCTCTTCTGTTGTTGCACAAAAAGAAGAAATTTCCATACCATAAGCTTCGGTATCTTTTGATGGAAACACTTCAAATGTTTTAAATGAAAAGAGAAATGAAAAATTAGTTTCATTTACGTTTAATATTAATGTAAAATTTAATTAAGCAAATTGTTTTGTTTTACTTTTAGTAATAAATCTCTATCTGACTCTAGAGTGAGTTTTTTTTATTTATAATTTACTAGTGAGTTATTTGTCACTTTAGTTGTTGCCAATCGGCACAATTGTGATCGTTTTAGTTGCATGTGTTGGAGAAAAAATATTTCCTATTGATTTTGATCTAAACAAACCAATTTTAATAATGACAGTAAATTAGAAAGAACTGACTACTATTAATTTGTAGGGCCTTGACAATAGTATATTATTTTATCTTACAGGTGTGCCTTTTGACATGCATTATACGTCCGTTTTAAGTGACAGAAATCAAATTTTATTCATTAGTGTAATAATATATGAAACTACTCACTAGTGAGTAGAACTGTCAGTGTTGATGTGAGTCAATTGTTTTTTGAAAATTATACATTTTTGTTGTATGTTGATAAACTGTGGCGTTAATTGTGCAATTGGTATTGTTGAAAGACATTCCAATATCGCTGCAATTCAAGTCCTTCTTCAGACATACAAATTCATATTGTTGATTAACAGTACAGCTGCTGCTTCCCTCCTTTGTACAATCAATCTGTGATATTGCGCTATGTCCATATTTTCATAAATCTTTAGTGAGGTTTTAACCATTGAATACCGCACCCAAAGCGAAGATGACTTGTACTTCCGTGCCTACAAAACATACCTAATGTATATAGATACTAATGCATCGTGCAAGATAATTACAACTAACCTTTTCAGCAAAATATGCCAGCAAGACTTCCTCCGAATTGTCACCTAACGAATTTTCCGTCTTCCAACTTTTGAACAAACCGTACTACTTGTCGTAATGTTTCTTCGATTTTGGCGGAATTAAGCTCAAGATAGCAGATTCTGCCTGTAATTTAATATTTTCCGGAAGAAAATCCATTTTACGGAAAAAACAATTACACTGTTTACTTCGTAAAACAATCAATCAAACAATTTACGGAAGTTTGTTCCTACAACGATACGATTTTTTGTGATTTGATTTGTACCTAATTTTGTATTTAAAAGGCGCTTTCCTTTTGAACAAAATATCAGATATTTTCAGCTCAGTTTTTATTTACCATTGTAAATTTCATTGTATTTTCGAGGTTATAACCTGAAGTGAGTCAAAATATCTGAGATTATATGCAAAAAGAACGCAGCTATAATTTTTACCCCTAATTCTTTTTTTGTCGGTATCGCACCTGTAAGATAAAACGTCGTATATCACACGTGAGCGAAATGCCATTATAAAGCTCGTGAGAACTGTCCCACTCGTGCACAAGCGCACTCGTGGGTCAAAATTCTGACTCGCAAATAATAATGCATTTCTCTCACTTATAAAATAATATACTATTAACTTCAATATTTGACACTAAGCTTAGATCTTTTACCTACAATTTTACCTAAAAATCTATGCAAAAACAGACATAAAATTCTAGTTAACAAAGCCTTCCAGAAAATCTGTATAATAACAAATAGTCTATACTTGTGTAACGTATTATCATTTTATTGTCTGTAAATGTCACCTTCACGTTATAAACAATAAATAAACAATAAAACTGACTATTCAATTCTACGATAAGTGAACAAATAATATTTTTCACAATGTGTTTATCTTTTTTCTTGTCTGGTTTGCGTCTCAAACTTTTTGTGAAACAAAGATATTCAAATAGAAGTAAAGACACAAACGTAATCTATCTCAATGTTAATTTACGTTTTTCTTAAATTTGAGGGAAATTTGAAAGCGAAATTTTTTGTCAGAAAAAAATAATTTTCATTGTCTTCTTTATATTGGAGACACACCAACAGATTTATACAATTTTCTGAATCAGCTTTTATAGTTTTCAGCTGCTTTTCAACTGTTTTTAACTGTATGGATGTAGGATTACTCTGCGCCTGACATGATCTTTATTGTTCCTAAATTCTAATCAGAGCTTACTTTTTCTAACAATTAACACATTTATGCCACAATTTTAGAGAAAGTTGTGATATCTCAAAAAGTATAAGTTTTAGGTATACCCTATGCTGAACGAAATTGAAAGACTATAAAAAGATGAATTCGATGATATATATTTCTTGAGATTAATAGACTCCGACACCTTTTGACAGATCATGATAAAAGTTGATATGTATAAGCTTTTTTTCTTGGAAAAGTTTTTTGCGCTATCTACTTTGTTGTAAGTCGCCACCAGATAGCGCTGCAGCACATCAACTTCTATACCGTTCAACCGAGCACCACGAAAACTGGATTTAAGATAATGCTATAAAACGGTGGAAGTCGAATGATATTTTATAAATAATTTTTAACGGAAGTATAATAAGTACTATTTCCTATTGATTCTTATCTAGACAAATAAATCCAAACCATATTAAGAATAAATCTCAAACAAATGTTCAACAAATATTTATGCAAAACTAGGCACGCACAACCCTGTTCAGAACTCCGTGAACTTTTTAATGAGTAGTCATTTAAAAAATCGTTTCTTTGTACATTTCCAACACGTTTTTGAAGCCTTTTTAATTTGGAAAATATTGACTAAATGACCATGCTACCTTCAACTTAATACTTAGCCTCGAAGGTAACCGGTATTTAAACATTGCAGCTTTTAATAAAATGATTGATATTTCAGATTGTGCTAATATTTGGTGTTGCGGGGGTATGTCACTGTCATGAATTATCGAAAATGAAAGTTCACGATTTTGAAGATTTAGGATCCTTGCTGCTCGTAAAAATTCCTGAATCCGAAACAAATAAATCTAGAACTTTTACCATCGTTGGAGACGAGTACTTAACAAAGTTTTGGCAATATGTATCTATACGCCCAAATAGTTTCGATGAACAAAGATTTTTCGTGAAATACCAAAATGGAAAATGTTATCGAATGGTCATAGGAAAACATAAACTTGGTGACGCTGCAATAGAAATTGCCAAATTTTTAAATTTACCAAATTGGAATGAATACACTGGTCATTGGCTGAGACGAACGTCTGCGACGTTACTTGTAGACGGACGGCGGGTATAACAACTTTAAAGTGTCATGGAGGTTGGCGATCGAGTACGGTTGCAGAAGGGTAATTAGAAGACTCCGTGGAAGCCAAGAAAAACGTAGCCAACAAAATTTTAAGACCAAAACATCAAAATGACAACAATTATGAGCTTAAGCACATAAAGTCACTTTTACCTTGACAATGAATGTACACAAAGCGTCAAGTATTTGACGTTTGAAAAAAAAAACTTATATCCCTACCAGCCATGGCAGAACATGTTGGAAAAGCAAACACAATGAAAACACTGGAGAAATAAAACAATAAAAACTAGTCTCATAAAACTTATTTTAAGACACGAGTTCAAGTTGCAGCGCAACTACCGTAGGACAAGTACTCTTAACACTTGTAAAATATGTTATTTTAAAATTTGTAAAAAAAATAATTTAATTTAGGGAATTTTGTGACAGTTGATTTTTAGTTTCAACCAAGTAGACTAAACATCATTGTCATTTTCTCCAAATGGAACTGCAAAATTAGTGTTTCAAGAATGAATTTAGAAATGACCTGTATTGGGCTATTAATACGGCAAAGTGCACAAATACCACAGTTGATTTACTGTCCATGAAAACTTTCCGTATCTGGCTTAAAACGATAAGCTTAAACTTGACATTTCGTCCAATGTATGTTGCCAACCAAAATAAAGTTTCTTGATTATGGCCTATTAACGCATTCTAAATAAGTGCGTTAACAGCTTTGTTACAACAATAAATAATAATTTTGGTCCAAATGTTGTGCTTCGATTTAGATTATTTATCTTCACCTAGTATAATCACATAAATTACATTGTTGATAGTATTTTTGAAAACGTGCGTTCTTGACAGCGTTTGGCAAATTTTTGTTGAAGTATAACCATTTTTAGTAGAAAAAAAACATAAAATATCTTGTACAAATTTATTTACTTTTACATCCTTATCTTACTACACAACATATACATTTAATAAATACCGATTCAGCTAAAATATCGTCTTTATTCGCAATATTCTCCTAACACGCAAACATTTTTATCTTCACTAAAGTGAGTGCCATTTGCACAAGTTAAAAGAACTGGAATACCATTCGAGCACTCGTAAAAGTGGAAACAGTCTGGACCGGGAATGTACACTGGAGAAGTACCATCGTGGGCTGGACACGTAGGAACTATAAACAAAGAATTATGAGAAATTAAAAAAATATATTAGACGTGAACTTACCAGCTATAGTAGAATAGGCTGTGAATGCGAAGACGGCGAAAAAGGCGAAAAAATACATTTTTAATTTTCAGTAACGGGTCTAAGCTGCAGATGATGAACTCATGAAACTTAGTCAACTCAACAGATTTATATACGTTAGAAGCAGCTCTCAATTAAAAACACTTGTTGATTGGACAATGACTCCACTTCAAAAATATAGTTATCTATTTAAAGAAATATTTTTTAACGGAAGTATGATAAGAGTAATTTCCTATTGATTTTTATCTTGACAAATACATCCAAACCATAACGAAAGTAAATCCCAAACAAATGTGCAACAAATATTTATGCAAAACTAGGCACGCACAACCCTGTTCAGAACTCCGTGGACTTTTTCTGCAGCAGTCCTTTAAAAATCGTTTGTTTATACATTTCCAACATATTTTTGAAGTATTTCTAATTTGGAGAATATTGACAGAATTAATTAATATTTTTTAAATTATGAATTAACAAATTCCGCATAATAACATTTGAAAGAAATCTTTTTCGAAAAATCTTTAATCTAGATCATCAATTCCCCCATCTTCGACCGCTTTACTAAACTCCAGGCAAATTACGTTAAACGCACACTTAACGGTAATGACAACCGAGCCATCCAAACACTACACACCTCTTTCAAATACCCCGCCGAAAACCACCTGCCTACCGCTATTCTTGTTCCAGCATTTTCCGATTTACCTCCAGAACTTTAACTCCTGGCTGAAGAAACTCCACCATCCTTTTCCCCTAAGACGAGATGCTATCCCCATGTTTTGTCTCTCTTTTAAGTAAAAATGAGAAGAAACTGAAGAAAAAGAGAACGAAAAAAGAAGACGACGGAAGAAAAAGAAGACAGAAAAAATGAAGTCCCACACCTAGAAGTAAGAAGAACCTGAAGAAATAAAATACCAAAAATAGAAGAGAACAACACACATTCGGAAAAATATATATATACTCGACACCGGACCTTCTACAACCAACCATAAAAAAAATACACACGACACCGCACCTAGAAAAAAATTACAAACGAACCCAACCCACGCAACACCACCCGCTCCCAGCACCAGACACCAAAGCCAACACCAACGACATGGCGCCGATACAAGACGACGTGGACTCTACACACCAACTAACCTCCACTAATTCACAGTTGAAGAGCCCCAAAGGCTAGAACAATTTATTACTTGACTTGGATGATCCAATCCAAATCACATCTCTGTTGTTTGAGGCTTCCTTTATTTTTTTTTATTCTGGTCTAAGATTCTGATCCGTACCTTTATTTTGAAATTTCAGTTTTTAATTTTTTCCGGATGTTAAATATTTGCACAGGAAAATTTCATGCATTCATTTAAAACACAATATTCTTGTTACTGAAAGTAAATAAGCGACTACTAGTATTCTATTTTTATTTTGATTTGCAAATTTAAATAAAATTACACTAATATTCCATTAATGACGTTCTAATACTGGACAATAATTTAACTTATTTGTAAATTAATCACAATTAATTTTTGATTCCTTCACACCCAGATCTCCATGGAAAGTCGCATACGTTCAAGTGAGGATTAAAGTGAAGTCCTGTGGGACAGTCAAAAAGATACGGAATCCCGTTGGAACACTCATAGAATTTTGAACAGTCTTCGTGTGGAATATAAACAGGATACGCTCCATCTCGAGGAGGACAAGTGGGAACTGTACAAAAAGCATTATTATTAAAAAAAAATACAATTTTACAAATTTTCTCACCTGCTGAAGAATAAGCAGTGATGGCGAAAATTACAAGAATTGTAGAATAAAACATTTTAGAAAGTTATAAGAAGTTCTGATGTTTGACTGATGCTGTTATTGTAAATTTTTATGGTTTTATATACTTAGTGTTATCACTGTTGTCATTGAAACTGATTGATGGATATTTGCAATATCCGTTTTTTAAACGATTTTAATTAATACTTGACTATTTGTTGTTGTCCGCCAAAACATTCTTTAGATTTTTATCACTTCTCTGTTTTGAAAGAGTTAATTGTTCAAAAACGGAATTCTCTACTCTAGATCTGCAAGATAAAAATTGTTGTTAAAAATTTTAAGATTTTGTCAAAATTTTATACTGCTTTTGAAAGAACTTACAAAAAAATCATCAAAAGACTAGAACTAGAATATTATGTATTTTTGAAAAATTTTAAAGCTTTCTAACTTTTACTAAAAGAAATGATAAAACTCATCGAACATAAAATTAAGTGAAATAGAACGTGGTGACTAAATTTTAAGACTAGCAGCAGTTGGACTAAGTTGAACTTCTGTTAGTAGCAATATTTTTTAGACTGAATAAATTAGGAGCACATTCGAGGGTTTTTTCTTTGGTCTCTTTTTCGCGGTTTCCATATTCCCTATGATTTTCCGCAGCCTTGATTCTTCATTCTTCTTTGGGGGAGGTCTCTTCTTTTCTTCTTTATTCTTCGTTGGGGTTTGGATTTCCCTTGGGGATTTTGGTGTTTCCGGTTTGGTTTCTGCTTTCTTCATTCTTCCTCTATGGCGAGTCTTGGTCTTTTGAATCTTCTCGATGTGGTTTCTTCTGCTTGTTTCTTGATTGTTGGGTTCTCGTGTTTGGTTGCTTTCTCGAAGTGCCTCCTGGCTATTTTCTTGACGAACTCTTCGATGATTGGAATCTTCAGGTCGTGGCGGATTTGTTCGTTGCTCATGAACCATGTGACATCGATGGCGGTCCTCAGAATTTTGTTCTGGATGACTTGGAGTTTCTTGATTCCTCTTCCTTTTGCGTGATTTCAGGTTGGTGCTCCGAACGTCATGGCGGGCCTAATAACAGTGGTGTAAATACGTGTCTTGTTAGTAATACTTCACTTGCTCTTCCTGTTGAGGAACGGGTAAAGATGCTAGTTGATACGTTTTGCCTTTGTTGCTGCCTCCGTGATATACTTTTGGAAGTCAAGTTTTTGGTCCAGGATGATTCCAAGACTTGACTTCTGTTTTCCATGGGATCTTCGCTTCGTCCATTAAGGTGTCCTTGTGTCTTTGGGGTTTCTTCGTGAAGATGATGACGATGCTTTTGCTTGCGTTGATCTTCCATTTTTTTGCCCATTTGGCGATTTCTTCTAGATGTCCGTTGATCCTCTTCGTGAATGCCGTAGTGACTCTTCCTTGGGCCAGAATGGCCGTGTCGTTGGCGAACGTCGCGATGATGGTTTTCTCCGTCTTCGGGACGTCCGCTGTGTAGAGCAGGTACAACAGCGGCCCCAGGACTGAGCCCTGAGGTACTCCTGCTCTGCGCCACATGGTCGTTGAGATGTTTTCTTTGATTTTTACCTGAAACTTACGATTTGCTAAATATGAATTAATCAACTTACCGTAGGCCAACGGAATCCGGAAGTCGATAAGCTTCCCGACGAGTCCTTCGTGCCAGACTCTGTCGAAGGCCTTTTCGACGTCCAAAAAGGCGTCCCTGGGTGGATCTTCCTGCGTTGAATCCGCGAATGATGAAGTCCGCGATCCTTGAGGAAAGTCGAAAAGTTTGGTTTAAAAAAAAATACATGGTTAAATGGCTCATGGGAAAATTGTACCGTTTTTTGCATATTCGTATCGATCTCGTTCAAGTAACTGGTGAAAAGTATTTTTGGGTCCACTCCTGGAAGGTACGATGTTCTTGATCAAGCTTTTGTATTTATATCTGGAGGTCCAAATGTACTATAGAATCAAATTTTTTTTCAAAAAAAAACTTACTAATTTAGCTTCTGAACTTCACAACTGATCTTAACGCAAATTGATGGGATTTTCAGATTCTCCTCATTCTCTGTACTTGTTTATTTGTTGTTATCAGTAAACACAAAGCCAGAATATTTATGAAGGTGAATTATAATTTATGTAAATATTAAATGTGATGTGACAAAAATCGTGTTTAGATCATTACTAGTTGTTAAATATTATCTTGTATTTTTTTGTTGTTGTGTTACTATAACATATTGTTGAGCCACACTTTTAACGTGTGCGGTTATATCAGTCGCTAAATCGTTGAAAACTTTAGCTTAGACAAAAATTCTAAAAGTTTTTCCACACTATTTTCGTCTTCTTCGTTTTTACAGCCTGCTCTACTGTAGCTTGTAAGTCGAATTTTAACATTTAATCTCAAATTTTCTGCTTTGTCAAGTTTGGTTCCTTTAACTTGTTCAGACTGTACTTATTTCAGTGCCACTAATTCATAATATTGCGAAACATTAAAATGTGAACAGTGTTTTAAAAAACCAAGAATATTTTAAACTCTCGAAATTTCTACTTCAAAAATGTTTAAATGTTTTCATTTTTTATTAATTGATTAATTTGATCTTTGGTATCCTTAGCGTACCTAGAACCACCTGTAAAAAAATTATTTTTTTAAACACATAAAATTCATTTTTTTAAAGTTTTTTCAAAAGCAGTACAAAATTTTGACAAAATCTGAACATTTTTAACAACAATTTTTATCTTACAGACCTAGAGTATAGAATTCCATTTTTAAACAATTAATTCTTTCAAAACAGAGAAGTGATAAAAATCTAAAGAATGTTTTGGCCGACAACAACAAATAATCAAGTGACTGATATTAATTAAAATCTTTAAAAAACGGATATTGCAAATATACATTAATCAGTTTCAATGACAACAGTGATAACACTAAGTATATAAAACCATAAAAATTTACAATAACAGCATCAATCAAACATCAGAACTTCTTATAACTTTCTAAAATGTTCTACTCTACAATTCTTGTAATTTTCGCCATCACTGCTTATTCTTCAGCAGGTGAGAAAATTTGTAAAATTGTATTTTTTTTTAATAATAATGCTTTTTGTACAGTTCCCACTTGTCCTCCTCGAGATGGAGCGTATCCTGTTTATATTCCACACGAAGACTGTTCAAAATTCTATGAGTGTTCCAACGGGATTCCGTATCTTTTTGACTGTCCCACAGGACTTTACTTTAATCCTCACTTGAACGTATGTGACTTTCCATGGAGATCTGGGTGTGAAGGAATCGAAAATTAATTGTGATTAATTTACAAATAAGTTAAATTATTGTCCAGTATTAGAACGTCATTAATGGAATATTAGTGTAATTTTATTTAAATTTGCAAATCAAAATAAAAATAGAATACTAGTAGTCGCTTATTTACTTTCCAGTAACAAGAATATTGTGTTTTAAATGAATGCATGAAATTTTCCTGTGCAAATATTTAACATCCGGAAAAAATTAAAAACTGAAATTTCAAAATAAAGGTACGGATCAGAATCTTAGACCAGAATAAAAAATAATAAAGGAAGCTTTAAACAACGGAGATGTGATTTGGATTGGATCATCCAAGTCAAGTAATAAGCCGTTCTAGCCTTTGGGGCTCTTTAACTGTGAATTAGTGGAGGTTTATTGGTGTGTAGAATCCATGTCGTCTTAATCCTTGTGTCGGCGCCATGTCGTTGGTGTTGGCTTTGGTCTCTGGTGCAAGGAGCGGGTGATGTTGCGGTGGGTTCGTTTGTAATTTTTTTCTAGGTGCGGTGTCGTGTATATTTTTTTTTTTTTGTGGTTGGTTGTAGAAGGTGAGGTGTCGTGTATATATATATTTTTTTCCGAATGTGCGTTGTCTTCTTCGATTTTCGTTTTTTTTTCTTCGATCTTCTTTCTTCTCTTTTCTTGTATTTTTGGTACTTTGTTTCTTCAGGTTCATTTACTTCTAGGTGTGGGACTTCGTTTCTTCTGTCTTCTTTTTCTTCCGTCGTCTTTTTTTCGTCCTCTTTTTCTTCAGTTTCTTCTCATTTTTTCCTGAAAGGGGGAAAACGTAGCCTTAATTTTTTTTGACTATTTGAAAAGCGCTAGGATTAATAGTGAAATTTGTCAAGAATGTGATATTTTAACACAATGAAACAGTAATCTGTTCCACAAGTGTGAAATACTGTATTGTTTACTCTAAAATTCTTGTAATTTTTGCCATCACTGCTTATTCTTCAGTAGGTGAGAAAAATTGTAAAATTATATATTTTTTTAATAATAATTCTTTCTGTACAGTTCCCACTTGTCCTCCTCGAGATGGAGCCTATCCTGTTTATATTCCACACGAAGACTGTTCAAAATTCTATGAGTGTTCCAACGGGATTCCGTATCTTTTTGACTGTCCCACAGGACTTCACTTTAATCCTCACCTGAACGTATGCGACTTTCCATGGAGAGCTGGGTGTGAAGGAATTAAAAATTAATTGTGATATTGTACAAATAAGTTAAATTATTGTCCAGTAATAGATCGTCATTAATGGAATATTAGTGTAATTTTATTTAAATTTGTAAATAAAAATAGAATACCAGCATGTCAATTATTTACTTTCCAGTAACAAGAATATTGTGTTTTATATCAATGCATGAAATATTCCTGTGCAAATATGTAACATCCGGAAAGAAATAAGAACTCAAGATTTCAAAATAAAGGTACGCATTAGAATCTTAGACCACAATAAAAAATAATAAAGGAAGCTTTAAACAACGGAGATGTGATTTGGATTGGATCATCCAAATCAAGTAATAAGCCGTTCTAGCCTTTGGGGCTCTTTAACTGTGAATTAGTGGAGGTTTGTTGGTGTGTAGAATCCACGTCGTCTTAATCCTTGTGTCGGCGCCATGTCGTTGGTGTTGGCTTTGGTCTCTGATGCAGGGAGCGGGTGATGTTGCGGTGGGTTCGTTTGTAATTTTTTTCTAGGTGCGGTGTCGTGTGTATTTTTTTTTTGTGGTTGGTAGTAGAAGGTGAGGTGTCGTGTATATATATATTTTTTCCGAATGTGCGTTGTCTTCTTCGATTTTCGTTTTTCTTTCTTCGATCTTCTTTCTTCTGTTTTCTTGTATTTTTGGTACTTTGTTTCTTCAGGTTCATTTACTTCTAGGTGTGGGACTTCGTTTCTTCTGTCTTCTTTTTCTTCCGTCGTCTTTTTTTCGTCCTCTTTTTCTTCAGTTTCTTCTCATTTTTTCCTGAAAGGGGGAAAACGTAGCCTTAATTTTTTTTGATTATTTGAAAAGTGCTAGGATTAATAGCGAAATAGGTCAAGAATGTGATATTTTAACACAATGAAACAGTAATCTGTTCCACAAGTGTGAAATACTGTATTGTTTACTCTACAATTCTTGTAATTTTTGCCATCACTGCTTATTCTTCAGCAGGTGAGAAAATTTGTAAAATTGTATATTTTTTTTAATAATAATGCTTTTTGTACAGTTCCCACTTGTCCTCCTCGAGATGGAGCGTATCCTGTTTATATTCCACACGAAGACTGTTCAAAATTCTATGAGTGTTCCAACGGGATTCCGTATCTTTTTGACTGTCCCACAGGACTTCACTTTAATCCTCACTTGAACGTATGCGACTTTCCATGGAGAGCTGGGTGTGAAGGAATCAAAAATTAATTATGATATTGTACAAATAAGTTAAATTATTGTCCAGTATTAGATCGTCATTAGTGGAATATTAGTGTAACTTTATTTAAATTTGCAAATTCAAATAAAAATAGAATACTAGCATGTCGCTTAGTAAAAAAATCTTTATTCCTGTGCAAAAAATTAACATCCGGAAGAAAATAAGAACTCAAGATCTCAAAATGGCTGATATTGATAAAGATACGGATTAAAATCTTAGACCACAATAAAAAATAATAAAGGAAGCCTCAAGCAACGGAGGTGTGATTATTTAGACAGGTAAAAAGGAGTAACAACATTGGATCATCCAAGAAATAAAAGCTTCAAGAATGATGTCATTGATGTCACACCAGTGACGTAAATCATAGAACTAAAATAATTAGAACATCTTAAAAGAAAAGATAAAGAAAGAACAAAATACGTATACGAATTTAGACCGACAAGAAAAAAGGTTAGAAAGACTATGACAGCAAACAAGAAGCCATGACTAAAAGAAAAACACATTTTCAAGAAAACATCGCAAAAATAGAAGACCAAGAAGTGAAGTAGAACAGAAAAAATTCTAGTGTTTCCTTAATTACCACTTTTTTGTATCTAATTTTATGTAGTGTCAATTAATTTGATATTCCAACAAAATTTATTTCAAATTTTTAGATGCTTTAATTTCTGTTTTTTCTTTAAATATTTAAATTTATTATTTTTCTACGACCGTGGAATTTAATAAAGTTATTTTTCTTATTTTCTTTAAATCTGTCTAAATTTTTAGACTTTAACTTTGATTCATTTGTTGGTATCTTGTCCATTGCCAAAAAAAATCCAAAATATGAAAACGAAGTCATCAAAATTTTCATTTCTTTTATGGTTTTTTGGTGTGTGTGCAGTGAACCCTGTTAAAAAAATAGAACACTTTTTTATTTATTTTCAAGAACCAAAAATTAAAATTTACAAGTTATTTAGTAAATATCTTCAAACTTTTCCATAGCACAATTTATATTTGATAACAACAAATATAAGAACAAACAAATTCATTCCTATTTAGGACTTCTCTTGTTTCATCCCCTTGTTGTATTTTTCTTGAATTCAAATACTTATCTGTTTCTTTTTCATTATTCTCATTTTTTTTACATTCTCTTCTTCTTTACAACTTATTTCTACATATGACTCATAGATATATTATAACTAGATAAAGTCATCCAATTAGAAACGTACGTCTGCTTTTAAAAAACATATCAACGAAATTGGTACATCTCTCCATCTCTTTCTAACTACAACCATGCCAATTGTTTATTTCTTTTTATTACATTAGCGTGTGTCGTAACTCGACGAATCGGTCCAAATCGGTCAAGACAAGAGACTGTGCGGGCTCAATGTCATTTGAATAATTGTTAATTTTACAATTATTTGATAATATTTCGTACTAAATGCTTCGAATAAGTTATACAGCGATGCCCGCAGTTGTTTCTTCCACATTTCACGATACTTCTAAGAGATTTTGTATCATCAGTGGAAGCCGTCAAATTTTAGCCAACAACGTTAAAATGAAGTTAATACAAAAATCGTAAGTAGAATTTACTTTTAGGACCACAAGAATGGATAGTCTTACCATGCAATTAGTAAGAAAATGAATAAAAACTTATAAATTTCAACAAATTCGTTTGACAGTACCTCTCTAAAGGATAGCGCTATACAAAATGTACACATTGATAGAGACAGAAATAGAATGGACGTCTTGCTGAACCTTTTGCCGTATGGCTGTATCTGTTAATAATAAATCTAAGTGTTAATTTCTTTATTGACAACCAAAATACAACAAATATCCCGCCCACGTCGATCAATGTCGAATCTTATCAATTAAATCTAGTCACCAATAATATTACAACTTGGGACATTGCTGTTAGTTTTATGGCTTAGCTCCAATTTCCAAATCTACAGTGGGACTTCAATTCTTTTAGCATCTCGCCCTTCGGCTCTCGGTTTATATTCATGCCAATAATTTTATCGTTGGCTTTTAGTTTACGCCTTTAGCAAATACATAAATTGGTGACTAGCCGTCAATGATTTGACTACAGACATGCTTCCTGCACGACAAAGAGCACACTGGCACCAGCTCCAGGAAAAAAGCACTCAAATTTCTAAGCGTATCTGGTTTTCGAACCGGCTAACCTCTTAACCTTTCGTTCCCTCGAGATTTATCACACATCAGCATCATCATTTTATAAAACATTCTATATGGTTTCTCTACTAGCGACCCACAGATCTGATACGGTGATCACCTTTAATTAATTTGTTACCCACGCGGAGACGGGCTGAAAACATAACTCAACAAAAATAAAGTAATTTTTTATCCTTTTCGAACAGACTATCTTTCAAAATAACACATTCATAATTTTGAAAATGTAAAAACCAATCATGCTTCAAATTTTATTTTAGACATTTGAACAGATTGAAAAAACTTTTTTGTACTCATCGTACGGAAACAGAATTTTTCCGCTTAATCTCGATGCACGGAAAAACGGTTTTCCCGCACCGCGGTGTTTTTTAGTTTCCGCTAGCGGCTAGAGATATTTGCGTTATACGGTTGGTATTGCGACTTTTTGAGGACATCAGTCAATCAATTTTTGATAAGTGCGTTCATACCGTTCGCGACTTTTCTCGGGCAGCAGACGCGAAACGGCCTCTTTGGCACATTGTTGTACTTCGGAAGGGGTACACATACATTCTTCGCTCTCACTTATTTTAACAATTTTTGTTAATAATTAAGACAAAAATATGACAGCTGATTTACATTTTAAAAATCCAGGAGGAAGTTACAGTAGACAGATCATGTTACCAACCCACCATTAAAAAAAAACTAAGTTACTTAATTTTTTTTATTTCGATATTCGTTACAAAAAATATTGTACCTAACTCTTTCGGAAAGAATTTCCCCGCATTCGCACTAAATGCAGCACTCCTTACAGTCGTGCTGCAAACAAAGTGCTCATGCGGGAAAATTAACTTTCCGAACTTGTTAGGTAAATAACTATTTTCTGTGTACTTTTTGGTATTTGTGCTACTTTCGCTGTGATCTGCTTACTTTTTTTTTGAAAGTTTGTACCAGGCTTAGTAGCGAAAAAAAACAGTAAATTTCAATCAAAAAATAAAGCACAAAAATAGGTAAAAAAAAAACAAATCAAATAGTACAAAGTGGAAGATAGAAAAATTCAGCTACAACAGAATAGTCAGTGAAAGCAAAAGTGACGACGGCAGTGGCAGTTAAAAACATCTTGAATGTTAATTAACGCGTCTGAGCTACAGTTTATGAAACAATTAATTAATTAATATTCCGCAAAAGCATATCTTGATTGTAAGCACTTATCGATTTGATAACTGTTCTATTTCAGAGATAGTTAATTGTTAGTAGAAATAAATTTTAACGGAAGTTTGATACGAGTTACTTCCTTTAGCACTAGCACTGATCAAGGTTCTCAAAACTTTAATAGGAGTGATAATCGATTCATTAAAGAACCTGGAAAGTTATCAAATATTTCGTAGCATTCGTATACAGTTTTTTTTTATATTTTTTAATTTACAGCACCAATATTTCTTAGTTTAAAAAAATATATTCAGTGTTTTAGGATATATTTTGGGTTATTTGTACTAAGCACGGTTTATATAACAAATGAAAAAATTAATATTAATAGAAAACAGAGTCTCCTCCAGATGGTTGCTTCTTCTTGTTCTTCATTTTCTTCTCCCAAATACGCATCAGTTTCTTTTCGATGTCGCCACGGTGTCACAAATGGCACAAAAAATCATATTAAAAAATTTGATAATGTAATCATTTCCATAATGAATAAAGCAATCAATATTGAACTGTTAAAGGTAAACTGTAAATCACAGAACATTAGGTTGAAGATGACACAAAATTGAATCGAAAACAGTTCAATTACATCCCGAAAAAATGACAGAACTTCTGAAAACACAGCAGAATGAGAGACATTTTATATTTTCTTGTGGCGAAAAAAATTGACTTCTCTCTTCCAATTCAAAAATAAAATTTCTTCATTATAAATGAAGATTTAATAAAAATAACTAAAAAACATTTTTTTAATTTTAATTTCACATACTTAAGTTCCGATGCTAGTTAAAATCATTTACTTACAAAATTTATTTTAAAAAATTAGTATAAATCACCTTAACACACTTAAACTTTGTGTTTACTGATACCAACAAGTGGTCAAGGGCAACGTTAAGCATTTTGAAATTTTTGACAATATTTTTTTTCCAACAACATTCTCACATTTCTAAGGTATAAATTCCGGCGTTAATTTAAATTCTTGAATTAGAGCGGATGTTACAAAAATCAATCAATCAATTTCAAGTACAACAATGATAACAACACCTATAAAACTACGAAAATTTATAGTAACAGCATCAGTGAAAAACTAATCGTTCCAAAATGTTCTACTCAACAATTTTTGTAATCTTCGCTATCACTGCTTATTCTTCAGCAGGTAATTTTTTTTTTTTGATTAGTAAATATCTATGTATTAATGAAAATTGTGTAGGTCCAACTTGTCCTCCTCGAGATGGGGCGTACCCTGTGTATATTCCACACGAAGATTGTTCAAAATTTTATGAGTGTTCCAATGGAATTGCGTATCTTTTCAACTGTCCTACAGGACTTCATTTCAATCCTAATCTCAACGTTTGCGATTTTCCATGGAGAGCTGGGTGCAAATCACTCACAAATTAATTATAATTAGCGTACAGATAGGTTAAATTATTATTTAGTTTTAGATGATCCAAATAAAAAAAAACGACATTATTTGTATTTTGTTTTTTTTTAATATGTACTCTCCATAACTTTAACTATTATTATTTTTATTATGAACATTTTACTTAAGTTAAAAAATTTCAGCTTAGAGACAAAATTCATAATGTTATTTAACGAACAGGTTAATGAAAGCGATTAATAATCGAAAAGGTTTAATAGAATCATTAACCGACGCTTACCAAAAAGTTAGTTACAATATTTTTTCTCCGATCGTGCCTTGATGAAATTAAGAAAAATATTTTTTTGGACGCTCAACAGAAATAAAATTAAATTTGAAAAACCTTGAAAATTTTACAAGAATTTGTTACCGGAGGTCTAGTGCTACCATGTTAGTAAAAAACGGTGGCGACTTTCTTACATTTAAACAATTTGGAGAATGGAAATCTTCAGTGGTGGTAGAACAACATACGAAGAATCTGTTAATCAAAAAAAAGAACAAATTTCTAATTTCTAACAAATTTTTAGTTCAGTATCTGAAGATGCAAGAATTTGTGCGAATCATGAAGAAAAACAATACTATCCTAGTAAATTCGGATTTTCGAGAAATTTTAATTGTACTTTTAATATTAATTTCTGTTTATCTCAGTTTGTTTGAATGCTTAATTAATTATTTTTATCAATTATGAATAAAGATTAATAAAAAAAAGCGTTGTTACTGATATTGGTGTTGTTAATAAGTAACGATCACAACCGATGGCATACCAGCCATGAACAGGGAATAACAATGAAGTATTACGAAAATTAATTAATAATTGTATATTTTGTTGCCATAGAGAAATGAAAAAAAACACTGTTTTTTACAATTTGCAATAAAGAAATGTAGTCTACTTATATTGAGTTAAAAATAATTTTTGTAAATTTCGTTACGATGCGATCGAAGAAAAAATATTGTAACTAACTTCTTTGTTAAGAGTCAATTAACAATTCTATAAATACTTTACGATTTTTAAGTTGTTTCTTAAATAACTGTTAATGAATTATACTGGAAAGTTATCATCGTGAACTGGCCATGTAGGAACTTTTAACAAAGCAAAAAATGTCACGTTTTAAATGAAAAAATTAAAAGTCTACTTATGAGTGGAATCTAAACTGAAATTTTTGAACTGTTTATACTTTGAATAACATGCTAGTTGAAGTACGTCGTTATCACTTGACTTATCGTCGGCTAAAATATCCTCTAGGTTACCTAGATTTCCTTTAGCCTTCCTAGATTTCCTGTAGATTTCGGAATCTGTTTTGATTGACCCAATTGATTAATAACAAAATTCTACCCTTGAAATTAGTAAGCTAGATAAAAATTGTTATTTTAAAAATTTTTCAAAAATTATCAAAATTTTTAATATGCTTCGACTCGCAATTTAATGTATTGGCTCAGGATAAATATTTTTTTAGGGAGATTTTTAAATTTTCAAAAAACAGCAAAGAGAAATGTGCAAATTGCTTAGAGTTGGGAAAAACTAAGAATTTTCTAGTTATTTGTACATTTTTGAGAATTAAGAGTTTTGGCGATTAACAGAAGTGTTATAATTATTTTCCAAAAACTGGAAATATCTATGGTGTCAGTTGACTTGTTATCGTCGTTTAGAATATTTTTTAAGTTTTAATCGTATCTCGGCATCTGTTTTTTATTGACCTGATTGATTAATATCGGAATTCTGTACTTCCGATGTGTAAGATAAAAATTATTATTGTTAAAAAATCAGATATCTTAATTTTTGATCTGCTTCGAGTAACATTCTAATGTATTGCCCAAGGCTAAAAATTTCCGTTTAAGGCTATAAAATTAGCAGAAAAATGTATTTATTAAAACGTCATATAGTAATATACAGGTGAGTCGAATGTTCCAATAGTCTAGGACCGTACTCAATTTAATTATTTTAAATGAAATGGTATTTATGTTTTGCATATTCTGATTTGTTGGATTAATGATAAATTTGGAATGCCAGATTGCCAAGTTGTTCAATTTTTTTTCAAAATTTTGAAAATGCGTATGTTTAATTAAGAAACATTTTTTGCATTATTATTAGCAATTGATTACTGAAATTTAGTAAGAAACTAAAAAAATTATGTTTTTTTTTCGTTTGGTACTGATATTAATTGATGTTATCATACAAAGTGATCACTTCAAACAGCATTAACTTAGTTCTTTCTAAATGGTAGCATTAGAAGCATTTAATCAGCAAATCAGAATATGTAAAAAAATGTATTCCATTTAAAATAATTAAGATGAATACAGTCCTGGAGTATTGAAATTTATTTCATGTATCACGTATCGAAAAGTCTGATATCATCGCACTATTGAGTCACCCTGTATATTTCTTAAACATATTCACCACAAATTCAATTGTTTGAAAAAGTTAGGTCATAGTTATAAAAAAACTGCAAATGTTTTATCATTTTCTAATAGAAGTTTTTAGAGTTCAAAGTGTTTAATTTTGTTGGTATTTTAAATATTGTTTGAGGAAATAAATTAATAGTTTGAAAAATAAAAAAAAAATCTAAATATTCTGAGACCAAGAAATTTTACATTTCAACACGCTTTCTATAAATTATTCTACTATTTTGTCTATTTTTTTCTGTATTATTCAATAAAAATCTACGTTTTTTAAATATTTTTACGTATGATTTTTTTTAAAAAAAAACTTAATTTTAGTTTAGAATTTTTAAGAAATTTTATAAGCTTTAAAAAAATAATTTAATAATTTTAATAATTAAAGAAAAATAAAATCTGGAATATCTAATCCAAGAATTAATGAAGATATTCAGATTTTCAAAAACCGAAAAATAAAAAATCGCAACCGATTTAATGTTAGATTTTTTTTAATTTTCTAATTTCTAAGACATAATTACGGTTCACATTCTATCATTTCCTTTAGATTTCGGAATCTGTTTTGATTGACCTAATTGATTAATATCAAAATTCTACACTTGAAATTAGTGAGCTAGACAAAAATTGTTATTTAAATGTTTTTTCAAAAATTATAATTTTGAATATGCTTTGACTCACACTTTAATGTATTGACTTAGGTTAGATATTTCTCTTTAGGAAATTTATGTATAAAAATATGAATTTAAATTTTTAGATTTTCAAAGAACAAGGAATAGAAATATGCAAATTTCTTAGAGATTGGAAAAACTGATTTTTTTTAAGTTGTTTGTATTTTTTTGAGAATTCAGAGTTTTAAATTTTTGTAAACAAAATGTTTATAATTAACAATGATAGTAGTTAAAATTATAGACAGCACATATTCGAAAAAAAGTCCAGGAAATATTGTATTTTTTTAAATTTGCATCATTTAAAACTAAATAATAATTTAACTTATTGGTACACTAATCACAATTAATTTTTTATTCCTTTGCACCCAGCTCTCCATGGGAAATCGCAAACGTTGAGATTAGGATTGAAATGAAGTCCTGTAGGACAGTTGAAAAGATACGGGATTCCATTGGAACACTCATAAAATTTTGAACAATCTTCGTGTGGAATATACACAGGGTACGCCCTATCTCGAGGAGGACAAGTTGGACCTACACAAATTTCATTAATACATAAATATTTACAAATCAAAAAAAAAAATTACCTGCTGAAGAATAAGCAGTGATAGCGAAGATTACAAAAATTGTTGAGTAGAACATTTTGGAACGTTTAGTTTTTGACTGATGCTGTTACTGTAAATTTTCGTGGTTTTATAGGTGTTGTTATAATTGTTGTACTTGAAATTGATTGATTGATTTTTGCAACATCCGTTTAATTTAAGGAATTTAAATTTTCGCCGGAACTTTATACTTTAGATATGCGAAAAATCAAAATGTTTAAGGTTGCACTTGACTATTTGTTGTTATTGGAAAATACAAAGTTTAAGTGTGCATTAAGGTGGCTTATATTTTATTTTTTTAAATTTCCGTTTAAATTAAACGATTTTAATTAACATCCTAAGTGTGTGAAATAGAACCAGCATTAAAATTATTATTTTTAAAAAATTTAAAAAGTTGTGGGTTTCAATTGATGATGTGAAAAAGTACGTTACGAAAAAATTAAAATTTTCACAACAAAAACCGTTTTGAAACTCGTTATTAATTAATTACTTTTATATTTTTTTTTTAATTCGTCTACTGTAGATTCTGTTTCCTCAAACTAAGATGAAAGCTCACATAAAAGTCTTAAGGAATACTCTAGGAATACTTTAGTTTTGCGCGATAGAATTTTTTATTTTTTTGCTTCATTTTCCTATCTTTGACGCTAAAAATTTAATTCTAACTTTCCATAATGCGATATATGGACGTTTTCTTTCACTTTCAACGTATTTTTCAACTTGAAATATATTGATCAGAGCGTGAAAGATAACAGTCTTTCAACCTATAATCGGATATAAAAATAGTACCTGAAAATTTATAAATGTGTTCCGAAAAACTAACCTATCATAAAAAAGCAAGCATAACTTTTTCTTCTCATATTTATCTCGTGGTTTCGAGAATAATAAACAAGCAACAGCTTCAAGCGCCAATGACAATATTTCAGGAAGATTTTCGTTAAGTACTTTTTTATACTTAGAATTTTTTTTTGTGTATGGTAAAGTTTGTTATACAACCACATATACAAATAATACTTACTCATTTTTTTTTTAATTAAGTTGATCACGAAGCAGCATTTCATATTTCATCAGACTCTAAAACGTCTTACCCGAATATGTACTGAATACTTTTTTTCAATCTTTATATACAGGGACTCATTCCAACAAATAAGAAAATGTAAAAAAATTAATAGCGTTCCATTTAAAATAATTAAGTTGAGTACGGTGCTAAACTATTGAAACACCCTGTATTAGATAAAATAATTTTAGAATATGCACATCTTTGCTTTATGTATCATGACGTGTTGAAAAGTCTCATATCATAAATGCGAAAAAGAGGATCGAAAACGATTTCGCACTGTTGACTTACCCTGTATATATAAAAATAAATGGAGGTTTAAGATTAATAGAGTCCGATCTGACAGATCACCATAAAATTTGCTAAAAATGAGTGATTTTTTCTTGGAGAAGATCTTTATGCTATCTATTTTGTTGTAACTGACCACGAGATGGCGCTACAGCACATCAACTTCTACACTCTTCAACTCGCTTACGACACAATCATGGAGCATGTACGGGGCGGAAACGGTAGACTTTCTAAATTACATACAAACCATCTATTTTTATATACCGGATATACCGAATGTGTCAAAAAAAATGGACGCCTAAGAACGTGCATATAGTATATAAAATAACATATTTTTGGTTTAAAATCCTTTGTTAACGTTACTATATATATAGTTATACATAGTAGTTACCCTATTTTTTGGGGTCTACATCTTCAATATATCGTGTACTGTTAGGATCATTTCCTCGTACTCAATAATTTCTATAATTATATCGTAGAGTATTTTTTTTATTTGATTTTAGTATGGCTATTATTCTTTTGTATTACTGAAAAAACGATCAATCAGTTTTAAGCACAGCAATAATAATAACACCACATATAAATCTGAAATTTTTCATATTGAATTATATCAAATTGACAGAATTTGTTATCGGCAGTCTTAGCATTTTGATTAATTTATGAACCTTTGATTGTCAAGATAAAACCCAGCTTAATCTAGGAAAAAAGTAAAATAGATGTCCAATTAACAAATATTCACTCTAGACTTCATTCTTAAGCGTACAGGGTGTTATGAAAGTCCATGTAGAAGCTTTTACCACAAGTACAACTCATACTAAACCCCAAAAAATAGTTATTAAATTTTCTAAAAGCATCTTTTTCTTCAATTTTTGTAAACCCCCATTTGACCTAGAAGGTTTTTCCCTCTGCCAGAATTGTGATCGTGATGCAATAATTTTCCGCATTTACGAGAGCCATGTTTTGTTCTCTTTGATTTAAATGTTACCATAATCTTAGTTATAAATATAAATCTCATTTCAAATGTAGATACAATTTTTAACACTCCCAGAATTTTCATAAGCAAATCCTAACAATATAACTCTCTCTTTACTATGTTTGTTTTATTAGCCTCTTCCTTTTTGAGTCGTTTTAACCACGTTATGTGTTTTTTACCGAGACCCGTCTTGTATCTGCGAGTCTTCGATCTTTTTATTTAATTTGAATTTTCGCGGTTTAATTTAATTTAAATTTCAACTTGCACATGGCGAATCATTTGGAGTATCACAATATCTTTACCATTTATCAATAATTTTCTATAAAATTTAAAATCTAAATTACTGATTTGGTAAAGTTTAATGTGACATAACCGACGTAATTCTTGTCTTGAAAATTTTATTTTTATTTTTCTTAATTTTAAGTTAAACTGTTTAAGACGAACGTCATCATATAAAGCATCAATAAAATATCGCATTGGCCATAAATCCACCGACTAGAGAGCCAAAATTACGAAAAAAAAAAACAGAAAAAAATTGTGTTAGCTGTTTAAAAAGCTACAAAATTATTAATAAATTAAATTATAAATTGTTATTATATTCTTGCATTGTAAAGCAGATTACTAATGTATAAAAAACCTCATCACATTTTTGCAAACTTTTAGATTTCTAGGTTCCTAATGATTACAAAAAATCGTTTTAGAATGCAATGGTAGAAATAAGTAAGATCTCTGTAATGCGCACGTACTTGGGACTTTTGTGTTGCGTAGGTTGAAAAATGATACCGCTGATTTTGCTTCGTTGACAGTTACATTTCCTAAAATGTCAAACTAAATTCGAATAATGTTACTTTTTTAATTTCCGGTTTTCAGTTTTTCATATTTAAAAAAAAAATTAAGATTTAAAAATGAAATTCATAAGGATCTAAAAGTTTGAAGCTCTAAAGATATTACCATCTAACATTTCAACAACTAAAGATTTATAGATTTAATCTTTTCTCACATTTTGATGAAGCATTTACCATTACATAATGTGAGAGAGTTCTTGGACAATGTGTATATTGAACCTGTTCTAAAAAAAATTTAATAATTTTTTCTCTGTTGTTTTATAAAAACTTAAAACTTTTTGAAAAGTTTTCTACTTCTTCTAAAATAAAAAGAACGCCATAAAGCAATAAATTTGTTTTAACTGACAAATAGTCAAGTGGTACCCAGAATTATTCTAGTTTTTATCAACGACAGTAATTTATCTTACTTTTTTTTTCTACAGATTTAAAGTGTCAAGTTTAAATTTTAAATAAAATTGTTTTTTCAATAGAACGTGCATAAAACGATAATAAAAATTACAACAATAGCATCAGTCAAAAAACAAAACTTTTCAAGCCGTCCCGAAATGTTCTACTCGACCATTCTTGTGATTTTCGCTATCACTGCTTATTCTTCAGCAGGTAAGTAAATTTTTACAGTGTAAATTCTTAAATATCGCGAAATTTTGTATAGTTCCTTCGTGTCCTGCTCAAGATGGGGCATATCCTACTTATATTCCACACGAAGATTGTTCAAAATTCTATGAGTGTTCCAATGGGACTCCCTATCTTTTTGACTGTCCTGCAGAACTCCACTTCAATCCTACTCTCAACGTATGCGATTATCCATGGAACGCTGGATGTGATGGATATGAATATGATTGTGAATAATGTTTAGAGTGACATTATTATGAATTCCGGGATTACATATTAAATTTATTGAAATATCATGTGGAATTTTTTCTTAATTTTCAAATTAAAAAAAGTATAACAAAACTCGTTATTTTTATCTGGGATATGTACTGTTCACAATTTCGAAATTTGCAGATTTATTGTTGGATTTCAATACAATTACAAGTTTTATTTAAAACGTTTTGTTTGTAAAAGCTAAAAAATTTTAAGCCCTCAAATTGTGCAAAC
Organism: Cynaeus angustus; assembly: GCA_030157275.1. Classification (NCBI taxonomy): domain Eukaryota; kingdom Metazoa; phylum Arthropoda; class Insecta; order Coleoptera; family Tenebrionidae; genus Cynaeus; species Cynaeus angustus. The sequence goes on from CM058065.1 coordinate 15,462,913, forward strand.
ACCTTTCAAATTTTCAATTTGTCGCAACATCAGACAACCTGAAATCTTTACATTTTAAAAAAGTACAAATATCTTAATTAATTTTTTGTGTCTTCTTGAGCTTTCAAATTTACCAATCGTTTAAATTTGCTATAATAAAATGCTTGAAAAAACTTTTTTTTTAGGAATAAATAGAATTTGTACTCTTAAAACTGTGTAAAAATACAATTTTTGAAATTTCAGAAACAAAGATTAATAGCATAATTTTTAGATAAGCGAATTGCGTTTAAATCTGAAATTTCAAAAATTCTGTATTTGCCCTCGTTTAGAAATCATTATTTTTTATTATTATTATGTTTTTTGTTTTGGTAGTACCTTTAAGTAGCATAAAGATTTAAAATTTTTACATTTAAAACATATTGTTCTAATTTTCTTGTGCTGATTGTGCGTCCTAGAACAAAAAATTGATAAATTCTAAACATTTCTTTAACAATACCAATTTTTATCCTTCTTACAAACGTAAAGTATAGAGTTCCAATATTAATCAATCAGCTCAATCAAAGTAGATTGCAAGATGTGATAAAAGATAATGGATGTTCTAGCCGGTGATATCAAGCCAATTGACATCTAAGGAGTTTAATTTTTTTCAACAATATCTCTCTTTATCCTACTTTTTTACAGAACGGATTTATAAAGATTAGATATTAATTAAAATCGTTGAAATAAAACTTACCACTTCTCTTTAACTTTCTTTGATACAATAAAATATCAAATTTGAGATTCAAAAAAATTATTAAATTAAAAAAATTTGATAATTTGCAGTAACAAAATTCGAAAATCATAAGTAATTACGACTTTAAGAAATGTACTATTTTAAAATTTTTGTAATCTTTGTTATCAGTGCTTTTCTTTTAGCAGGTAAATATAATTTTAAATTGAAATAAATTTTGCAGCTTCTCAATTTGTTCTCGAGATGAGTAATATTCTACTTATAGTTCACACCAACAACTACACCTATTTTGAACACATTTCAAATTCAACTGAAGATCTTAAATTTGCAGGTTTTCAGTTTGCAAACTGTCCCATATTTTTAATTTCTGAGGAAACATAAATTCTGATCCTTTTAGATTCTGAATTTGTCAGATTCAAATATTCTCACATTGTTCATTTTTTTGGAAAAAATACTGAAATCGATCAGATTTTTAGTACCAGTATTGCAGCTTGTTACTCATCTTCTCTAAGTTACTGTTTTTTTAGAATTTCTGAAATTTTCAAATCTTTATATTTTAAAAAATTTGATTATCTCAAATCTTTAAATTTATTATTATTATCAAACATTCTTAAATTTTCAAGTAATTAAAATCTAGGTGTCTATTTTGTTAGTGAATTTGCATACTCTCAAATTGTCATATGTTTCTCAGTTTTTCAGGTTCTCAACTCTTTAGACGCTCAGGTTGTCAGTTTTATTAAATGTCCCAAACTGAAATATTTACATCTTAAATCAAAATCAGGTCACTTTATCAGGTCCTCATCTTCTTAAATTCTCAAAATATTAAATTCTTAATACCTTCAAATGTTAAGTTCTCAGCGTCTCAACTTTTTGTAGAAAATGTAAAGATGAACACTTGTGAAAAATTTAAATTTTAAAACTTTAAAATCTAAAAATTTATAATACCCTAAAAAAGTATATTTTATTGCAACTCTAAATTTTAAACACAAAAATATTAGCATTCTTAAATTAAAGAATCTTAAATATTGGCTTTCATTTAAGTCAACTCACAAAAAATTTTAATTTCTTCAAAAGAATATAGATTTATTTATTTAAAAGTTTTAGTAAAAATGTACCAAACCATAATTTTCAAATATTTTAAAAAAATACACTACATATTCAAAATATTTGAGAAATTCTAATAAAGTAAATGAAAAATTGTAAAAATATATTCTTTTACTTTATTTTTAATGATTTCTTTTAGTAAACTGTTTAATATATTTCCATTTGTTAGTTTAAGGAAAACAACAAAATGCGCATGAATTATTTCAAAAACAAAGTAAACTTTTATTAGCCCGGCGCACCCACCATTTTTATCCCACTAAAATGTATCGTGTCATAATTATTTTTAAAAAAAAAATAATCTATTAAAAGTTCTACATTTTTTGATTTTCAAATCTTTCGGCTAAAACTAAAAAAAAAATAAAACAAAGAACTAAAAATACAGAAACAATAAAAAATATTTTGAAAGTCAAAAGTCCTGAAGATCAAAAGTTTACTTTATGGAGTTTACTTTATAAATAAAAATCGCTTAATTTCGGCATTATTATTTTTTGAGTAACAAGTTTGAAAGTTAATAGTTTTCAAAAAGTGATCAAAAAATCAAAAATTAAATTTCCAACATTTTATTTGTTCCGTTTGCCACGAAATTTTGAATCCTCTCGAACTTAAAATTATTTGATAGCGTCTCTTTAGTTCTTAAGCAATAACAAATCATTTTAAAATTATACCAAAAAAACAACTTTTACAAAACGAACGAAAATCTTAAAATAAATCAAAAACAAACGAGCTGGTAAATTAACTAAATTGGTTCGGGTGATACAAAATATTAAGTACAATGAATTAGTTTTATTAGTTTTAATACAAATCCACTGTTAGAACAGAATTCCCACAACTTCGAAATCCTTGTAATTCCGTCTAAAGTCTTGATAAAACTGCACTTTCCTTTTCTTCAAATTAGAAATTCCTTCTAATGTTGCCTCTGTAGATGTTTCGTTAACTGCGACCTCGATTTTGCCTTATAATCACAGCCCCCACACATAAACCACGAAATTTCATCCTCACTTAAATGTTTATTGCGCTAAATTCGACTTCTTCGTTGTTTTATAATCACATTTCTCACACTTCAACCACCAACTTTCATCCCCACTTGAATGTTTCTCTTTATAGTAAATGATCAAAAGTTTGTTCAGTTTCGCTTTATAATCGCACTTATCACAATGAAACCACTGAATCTCATCTTGTCTTAAATGTTTCAACTTCACATGTTGCGCCAAGTTCGACTTTGCCTTCGCCTTATACTCGCATTTCTCACATTCAAACCACTTAATCTCATTGGGACCAAATGGCTTATCGATTTTGTGAGAGTTCAAGTTTGCTTTCCGCGTCGCTTTGTAGTCGCATTTCTCACATTTAAACCACCAAATTTCGTCTCCGTTTGAGTGTTTTTCTTTTAGGTGTATTTTTAAAAGTTTCTTCAGTTTTGTTTTGTAGTCGCATTTATCACAGTTAAACCACTGAATCTCATCTCCATCTAAATGTTTTCGGATCTTGTGTTGTTTTAAATTGAATTTCGACATTCCTCCTAAATGTTTCTTTTTTAAGTTCTTTTACAAACAAATTGTTCAATATAAATGTAGTTAAGAAAATTAAAAGAAATTTAAGAAAAAATTTCAAAAATGGAAAAATTACGAATCAAAGTTAAGATAAAAGACAAAATTGTTTATTTGTGTTAAAGTGAGAGTAAAATGAGTTCACGACTCGATCCCCTTGAAAACAATAAACGAACGATTATAGATCGAACGGTCCAAAGAATCAAAAAACAAAATTAAAAAAATTCAAACATCGCGCTTTTAGACATCAGCCAATAGAACAACTTATTTACAAGTAAAGTGGAATTCGGAATTATCTTTTACATCGATTGACGTTTGACGTTTAAGGTTAGGTTTTTGATCCAGAATTGTTATTTTTACTCATTTTGAGCTACATTTGGTAAGTTTATCACAAAATATATGCACCTATCTAAAAAATTGTTACAGAAATGGAATATTGTGAGGAAGACTGTAAATTTCTGAAATCAATGGTCAGTCATCAGTCATTCAGTTGCCAAAACCCTCTAGAAATGTATTATTGCCACCACTGCAATTTCACAACAGACTTAACAGTGGTGTTCAAAAAACACTTAGCGGAAGACCATGTCAAGGAAGAATTTAACGAAATGCAAAGATATTTCTGTAAAAACTGCAATTTTGAGACGTTTTTTCTCCTAGATTGGTTCAAACATGTTTCAGTTAGTTGTGTATCAAGTACTATAAGTAGGCCACGTGTGCATGGAAGAAAAACACGTAAAAAAATCAAACTCGTTAAAACTCCGTGGCAAGAATGTCATCAATGTGAATATAAAACAAAATTAAAATCAAATTTAAGGCGACATAAGATCCAGCGACATCTAAACGAGAATGAAATTTACTGGTTTCAATGTGACAAATGCGATTATAAAGCGAAATTAAGATCGGTCTTGAAACAGCATATGTTCCAGAAACATGTGGCTGGTGATGAAATCCACATGATGGAATGTGATAAATGTGATTACCAAGCGAAAATGAAATCCCACTTAAAAGAACACGATAAAATGAACCACGACCAAATCCGTTGGCGACAGTGCGACCAATGCGACTATCGAGCAAAAACAAAATCTAATTTAACGCGACATAAAATACAGCGACATTTACGAGACGATGAAATTCAATGGTTCAAATGTGACCAGTGCGACACGAAAGCGAAAACCAAATCAAACTTATCATTGCACATAAAAAAGCGACATTTAGGAGGAGACGAGATCCGGTGGGAATGCGACGGATGCAACTTCAAAGCAATGTCGAAATTTAGTTTAAGACAACACAAGATCCGAAAACATTTAAGTGAAGATGAGATTCAGTGGTTTAACTGTGATAAATGCGACTATAAAGCAAAACTGAAGAAACTTTTAAAAATACACCTAAAAGAAAAACACTCAAACGGAGACGAAATTTGGTGGTTTAAATGTGAGGAATGCGACTACAAAGCGACGCGGAAAGCAAACTTGAAGCGTCACAAAATAGATAAGCATTTGAGTCCCGATGAGATTAAGTGGTTTGAATGTGAGAAATGCGAGTATAAAGCGAAGGCAAAGTCGAACTTGGCGCAACATGTGAAGTTGAAACATTTAAGACAAGATGAGATTCAGTGGTTTAATTGTGATAAGTGCGATTATAAAGCGAAACTGAACAAACTTTTGATCATCCACTATAAAGAGAAACATTCAAGTGGAGATGAAAGTTGGTGGTTGAAGTGTGAGAAATGTGATTATAAAACGACGAAGAAGTCGAATTTAGCGCAACATAATGTATATAAACATTTGAGTGAGGATGAAATTTCGTGGTTTATGTGTGGGGGCTGTGATTATAAGGCAAAATCGAGGTCGCAGTTAACGAAACATCTACAGAGGCAACATTAGGAGGAATTTCTGATTTAAAGAAAGGAAAATGCAGTTTTATCAAGACTTTAGACGGAATTACAAGGATTTCGAAGTTGTGGGAATTCTGTTCTAACAGTGGATTTGTATTAAAACTAATAAAACTAATTCATTGTATTTAATATTTTGTATCACCCGAACCAATTTAGTTAATTTGCCCGCTCGTTTGTTTTTGATTTATTTTAAGATTTTCGTTCGTTTTGTAAAAGTTGTTTTTTTGGTATAATTTTAGAACGATTTGTTATTGTTTAAGAACTAAAGAGACGCTATCAAATAATTTTAAGTTCGAGAAGATTTAAAATTTCGTGGGAAACGGAACAAATAAAATGTAGGAAATTTATTTTTAGATTTTTTGATCACTTTTTGAAAACTATTAACTTTCAAACTTGTTACTCAACAAATAATAATACCGAAATTAAGGGATAGAATTACCAAATTCTTTTATTGTTTATAAAGTAAACTCCTAAAATAAATCGAAATGTCTAGTTATTATTTAAGTAATCTTAATTTTTGATTTTCAGGACTTTTGACTTCCAAAATATTTTTTATTGTTTCTGTATTTTTGGTTTTTCGTTTTAATTCTTTTCTTAGTTTTAGCTTAAAGATTTAAGAATCAAAAAATTTAGATCATTTAATAAATTAAAGATTTTTTAAAAATAATTCTGACCTAACACGATACACTTTACTGGGTTAAAAATGATGGGTGCGCCGGGCTAATAAAAGCTTACTTAGTTTTTGTAATAATTCATTCGCATTTTGTTGTTTTCCTTAAACTAATGAATGGAAATGTATTAAACAGTTTACTAAAAAAAATCATTAAAAATAAAGTAAAAGAACATATTTTTACAATTTTTCATTTACTTTATTTGAATTGCTCACATATTTTTGAATATGTAGTGTGAATTTTTTTTTAAATATTTGAAAATTTTGGTTTGGTACATTTTTACCAAAACTTTTAAAGAAAAATAAATCTATATTCTTTTAAAGAAATTAAAATTTATTGTAAGTTGACTAAAATGAAAGCCAATATTTAAGATTCTTTGATTCAAGAAAGCTATTTTTTTTTGTGTATTAAAACTTAGAGTTGCATTATAAAAAGTTTTATAAATTTTTATACATACATCTTTACATTTTTTACAAAAAGTTGACACGCTGAGAACTTAAAAATATAACACTTGAAGGTATTAAGAATTTAATATTTTGAGAATTTAAGAAGATGAGGACCTGATAAAGTGACCTGATTTTGATTTAAGATGTAAATATTTCAGTTTGGAACATTTAATAAAACTGACAACCTGAGCGTCTAAAAAGTTGAGAACCTGAAAAACTGAGAAACATCTGACAATTTGAGAGTATGCAAATTCACTAACAAAATAGACACCTAGATTTTAATTACTTGAAAATTTAAGAATGTTTGATAATAATAATAAATTTAAAGATTTGAGATAATCAAATTTTTTAAAATATAAAGATTTGAAAATTTCAGAAATTCTAAAAAAACAGTAACTTAGAGAAGACGAGTAACAAGCTGCAATACTGGTACTAAAAATCTGATCCATTTCAGTATTTTTTTCCAAAAAAATGAACAATTCGAGAATATTTGAATCTGACAAATTCAGAATCTAAAAGAATCAGAATTTATGTTTCCTCAGAAATTAAAAATATGAGACAGTTTGCAAAACCTGCAAATTTAAGTTCTTCACTTGAATTTGAAATGTGTTCAAAATATGTGTAGTTGTTGGTGTGAACTATAAGTAGAATATTACTTATCTCGAGAACAAATTGAGAAGCTGCAAAATTTATTTTAATTTAAAATTATATTTACCTGCTAAAAGAAAAGCACTGATAACAAAGATTACAAAATTTTTAAAATAGAACATTTCTTAAAGTCGTAATTACTTTTGATTTTCGAATTTTGTTACTGCAAATTATCAACTTTTTTTTTAATTTAATAATTTTTATCAATCTTCAAATTTGATATTTTATTGTATCAAAGAAAGTTAGGGAGAAGAGACAAGTTTCATTCTAACGATTTTAATTAATATCTAATCTTTATAAATCCGTTCTGTAAAAAAGTAGGATAAAGAGAGATATTGTTGAAAAAAATTAAACTCCTTAGATGTCAATTGGCTTGATATCACCGGCTAGAACATCCATTATATTTTATCACATCTTGCAATCTACTTTGATTGAGCTGATTGATTAATATTGGAACTCTATACTTTACGTTTGTAAGAAGGATAAAAATTGGTATTGTTAAAGAAATGTTTAGAATTTATCACTTTTTTGTTCTAGGATGCACAATCAGCACAAGAAAATTAGAACAATATGTTTTAAATGTAAACATTTTAAACCTTTAAGCTACTTAAAGGTACTACCAAAACAAAAAACATAATAATAATAATAAAAAAAATCTTTGTTTCGGAAATTTTAAAAATTGTATTTTTACACAGTTTTAAGAGTAGAAATTCTATTTATTCCTAAAAAAAAAGTTTTTTCAAACATTTTATCATAGCAAATTTGAACGATTGGTAAATTTTAAAGCTCAAGAAGACACAAAAAATTAATTAAGATATTTGTACTTTTTTAAAATGAAAAGTTTTCAGGTTGTTTAATGTTGTGACAAATTCAAAATTTGAAAGGTGTTTACACAATTTTGAGGGCTTAGAATTTTGGAGGTTTTACAAACAAAACGTTTTAAATAAAACTTGTCATCGTATTGAAATCCAACAATAAATCTGCAAATTTCGAAATTGTGAACAGTACATATCCCAGATTAAAATAACGAGTTCTGTTATACTTTTTTTAATTTGGAAATCAAGAAAAAAATCCACATGATATTTCAATAAATTTAATATGTATTCCCGGATTTCATAATAATGTCACCGTATACATTATTCACAATCATATTCATATCCATCGCATCCAGCGTTCCATGGATAATCGCATACGTTGAGAGTAGGATTGAAGTGGAGTTCTGCAGGACAGTCAAAGAGATAGGGAGTCCCATTGGAACACTCATAGAATTTTGAACAATCTTCGTGTGGAATATAAGTAGGATATGCCCCATCTTGAGCGGGACACGAAGGAACTATACAAAATTTCGCGATATTTAAGAATTTACACTGTAAAAATTTACTTACCTGCTGAAGAATAAGCAGTGATAGCGAAAATTACAAGAATGGTCGAGTAGAACATTTTGGGAAGGCTTGAAAAATTTTGTTTTTTGACTGATGCTATTGTTGTAATTTTTCATGGTTTTATAGGTGGTGTTATCTGTGTTGTATTTGAAACTGATTGATCGGTTTATGCACGTTCTATTAAAAAAACAATTTTATTTAAAATTTAAACTTGACACTTTAAATCTGTTCAAAAAAAGTAAGATAAATTACTGTCGTTGATAAAAAAATAGAACAATTCTGGGTACCACTTGACTATTTGTCAGTTAAAACAAATTTATTGCTTCATGGCGTTTTTTTTATTTTAGAAGAAGTAGAAAACTTTTCAAAAAGTTTTAAGTTTTTATAAAACAACAGAGAAAGATTATTAAATTTTTTTAGAATAGGTTCTGAATATACTCATTGTCCAAAAACTCTCTCACATTATGTAATGGTAAATTCTTCATCATAATGTGAGAAAAGATTAGATCTTTAAGTCTTTACTTGTTTAGATGTTAGATGGTAATATCTTTGGAGCTACAAACTTTTAGATCCTTGAGAATTTCATTTTTTATTCTTATTTTTTCTTAAATATGAAAAACTGAAAATCGGAAATTAAAAAAGTAACATTGTTCGAATTTAGTTTGTCATTTTAGGAAATGCAACTGTCAACGAAGCAAAATCAGGAGTATCATTTTTCAACCTAGGTAACACAAAAGTCCCAAGTGCGTGCGCATTACAGAGATCTTACTTATTTCTACAATTGCATTCTAAAACGATTTTTTGTAATGATTAGGAGCCTAGAAATCTAAAAGTTTGCCAAAATGTGATGAGGTTTTTTATACATTAGTAATCTGCTTTACAATGCAAGAATATAATAATAATAATTATAATTTAATTTATTAATAATTTTGTAGCTTTTTAAACAGCTAACACAATTTTTTTCTGTTTTTTTTTTTTCGTAATTTTGGCTCTCTAGTCGGTGGATTTATGGCCAATGCGATATTTTATTGATGCTTTATATGATGACGTTCGTCTTAAACAGTTTAACTTAAAATTAAGAAAAATAAAAATAAAATTTTCAAGACAAGAATTACGTCGGTTATGTCACATTAATCTTCACCAAATCAGTAATCTAGATTTTAAATTTTATAGAAAATTATTGATAAATGGTAAGGATATTGTGATAATCCAAATGATTCGCCATGTGCAAGTTGAAAGTTAAATTAAATTAAACCGCAAAAATTCGAATTAAATAAAAAAATCGAAGATTCGCAGATACATGACGGGTTTCGGTAAAAAACACATAACGTGGTTAAAACGACACAAAAAGGAAGAGGGTAATAAAACAATCATATTGGAGAGAGAGTTATACTGTTAGGCTTTGCTTATGAAAATTCTGGGAGTGTTAAAAATTGTAGCTACATTTAATATGAGATTTATATTTATAACTAAGATTATGGTAAGATTTAAATCAAAGAGAACAAAACGTAGCTCTCGTAAATGCGGAAAATTATCGCATCACGATTACAATTCTGGCAGAGGGAAAAACCTTGTAGGTCAAATGGGGGTTTACAAAAATTGAAGAAAAAGATGCTTTTAGAAAATTTAATAATTATTTTTTGGGGTTTAGCATGTGTTGAGTATGGTAAAAGCTTCTACATGGACTTTCATAACACCCTGTACGCTTAAGAACGAAGTCTATGAAGTCTAGGGTAAATAGTTGTTGATTGGACATCTATTTCAGTTTTTTCCTAGATTAAGCTTTTATCTTGACAATCAAAGCTTAATAAATTAATCAAAACGATAACAAGTTCTGTCAATTTGATATAACTCAATTTTAAAAAATCCAGATTTATTGGTGGTGTTATTATTATTGCTGTGCTTAAAACTGATTGATCGATTTTCCAAGAATACAAAAGAATAATAGCCAGACTAAAACCCAATAAAAAATTACTCTACGATGTAAAATACACGAAATCCTTTGGCATTTCTACGCAAAATCAGTACAGCTGATTTTAGTCGGATTCTATAAAAAAATAATTAGGTTTACAGCAATGTTGTGAGTGTCGCAGAAAGTTCGCAAAATAAGGTAAATCTTTCTTTAATAATTTTATAATAAAAAATTGTGTTGTGTTACTATATTTTTTTATTTGCCTTAAAAAATTCATAATGAAAAAACGGTTTGAACAAATTTCAAAAACTGTCACAATTTCTTTGACGATTTAAATAAACACAATATTTTTGTTGCTATAACAACATTTACAATATTCCTCATGTTGCCATAAGGGATATGGCAAATCATGTCCCCTTCGTGAACTTTAATATATGCACGTTATTGGCCGTCCGTTCTTTTTGACCCATCAGGTATAGAAACGGACGGTTTGTATGTAAACATAAAATAACGTAACACATAAGATTTGTACAAAATTCTTTAGGCGACAAACTTTAGGTGATTATTTTATTAAATTAAGGTTAGGTTTTATATATTTACAATTTTGTTCAACTAGTTCAATTTGACATGAGAATAAAAGTTATTTTTGAAGCACTCAAATGTCAATAGATGACGCTGTAGCGATTTTAACACATAGATATATTATAACTGGATAAGTCATCCTATTAGAAACGTACGTCTGCTCTTAAAAAACATATCAACGAAATTGGTACATTTCTCCATTTCTTTCTAACTTCAACCATGCCAATTGTTTATTTCTTTTTATCACATTAGCGTGTGTCGTAACTCGACGAATCGGTCCAAATCGGTCAAGACAAGAGACTGCGCGTGCTCAATATCATTTGAATAATTGTTAATTTTACAATTATTTGGTAATGTTTCGTACTAAATGCTTCGAATAAGTTATACAGCGATGCCCGCAGTTGTTTCTTCCACATTTCACGATACTTCGAGGAGATTTTGTATCATGAGTGGAAGCCGTCAAATTTTAGCCAACAACGTTAAAATGAAATTAATACTAAAATCGTAAGTAGAATTTACTTTTTGGACCACAAGAATGGATAGTCTTACCATGCAATTCGTAAGAAAATGAATAAAAACTCATAAATTTCAACAAATTCGTTTGACAGTACCTCTCTAAAGGATAGCGCTATACAAAATGTACACATTGATAGAGACAGCGATAGAATGGACGTCTTGCCGAACTTTTTGCCGTATGGCTGCATCTGGTAATAATAAATCTAAGTTTTAACACTAAACTTTAAATGTTCCTGTTAAATCGAGAACTATTTTTGAAAATATTTTAAAAACATTTTGTTCTATAAACTCGTAAACTTATTAAAATACACAAGATGTGACTGAAAGTTGTACAGATATTTTAACCGACGATAGTATTCTTTAAATAGATGCTAAAAACTTAAACTTTATTTATACAAAAGTTAGATACACAATTTATTATTTTTGTTTGAGAACCACAGTAGATTTTTAAATTTCGCGGTTAAGCTTGAGGCGTCAACCAATGAGGCCCAACGGGGAAATTGAGTGAAAAGGTTAGCGCCATTTTCATGACTGTGAAACATTAACATTTCAGTGTTAAGATGACTTTGGGCTGTTTGTAACTTTATCTTGCCAAAAGAACTTGCAAATTTGAGTTTTACCAACAATACGCATTTAATGTTTATTACTTGATTTTTATTCATTTATCAATACCCAGAAATCCTTAAATGGCTTTAGCATTATCCACAAATTAATAGAAATTGTTTACTGTAAATGGATTTTCATCACTCCAGAAGTGAGTATCTCGGGTATTACAACCGCCGAAAAAAACAACTGTTTAAATAGCGCGCTTTTACATCAACCAATGGCCGTAAGACCTAAGTCGTCGTTAATAAGTCACGTGGAAATTGCAATCCCGTTGAATTATCTGTTGAGGTTAGGTTCAAGAAAGCAAACTTTCTTTTTATTTGACTTTATTCTTATTTTTTAACGTTTTCGGTGAGTAGAATTTAACACACTGACCGCAATTCATAAAACAAATCATAGCAGATTAACCAAAGATGGATAATGCAGGATCTTCTGAAGACATCTTCAAATTCTCGCCACATCTGTTCCGTTGTCAAAATCCCCTCGAAGTGCTTCAATGTAGTCATTGTGACTTTACAACAGACTTAAGAATGCTGTTAAAGAAACATTTGTGTGAATTTCACGAGCTCCAGCAAGAATTCAAAGAAGTGCAACGTTACGTCTGTAAAAACTGCGACTTTGAAACTTACTTCATCTTGAAATGGTTCAAGCATGCCGTAAATGGTTGTATATTAACTGTCGCCGACAGCTCTGGCAACGAAATCGGAGATTCTACTCGCTTTAAAGAAAATGCGAAATCAGCCCCAACTCCCAAACCTGTAAAAAGTGGCACCGTTCGTTGGCGAGAATGCGATCAGTGTGACTACAAATCAAAATCAAAGTTTAACCTCAGACAACACAAAATCGGCAAACATTTAACCGACGACGAAATTCAGTGGTTTAAATGTGATAAATGCGACTATAAGGCGAAATACGAACCACGTTTAAAAGAGCATTCAAGAGAAAAACATTCAACTGGATGTGAAAGTTGGTGGCAAAGATGTGATAAATGCGATTATAAAACACCCAAGAAAGCCAACTTAAGAAGACACAAAATATGTAAACATTTACATGACAATGAAATTCAATGGTTTCAATGTGATAAGTGCGACTACAAAGCGAACGACAAAACGAAGTTAACACATCATGTCAAAATGAAACATTTAAGCGAAGAGGAGATTCAATGGTTTAAATGTGATAAATGCGACTACAAAGCGAAATTATCCCGGTATTTAAGGATTCACGTAAAAAATAAACATTCAACTGGAGATGAAGTTTGGTGGCTGAAATGTGAACAATGCGATTATAAAACCACGATGACGTCGAATTTAAGACAACATAAAGTATATAAACATTTTAGTGCTAGTGAGATTCAGTGGATTAAATGTGAAAACTGCGATTATAAAGCGAAATCGAAGTCGTATTTAAGGCTTCACCAAAAGAAAAAACATTCAAATTAGGAAGAAAAAGTTTGGTGATCGAAGTGTAAATAAACGATCAAAAAAGTAAACGTAATGAAATTCAGTGGCTGCCGCTACTATAATATTACTCTGGAAGTAGAAAATACTGTTATTAAACGTAGAAAAATCAAGTTACCTATATATAAACTACGTACTTATATAATATAAAAAAATCACATGTGATTTGTAATTTTCATAGTTATTTTCAATAAAATACACGAAGAAAAATTTGAATTAAACTATGTGAAACATAACCTCAATTAGTACCAGTTCCACTTGACTTCAGAATCTTCCATAAAACGCGCCTAATTTAAATGACAACATGAGTTTTGTGTGGGCGAGTTTATTCGGTTTACATTTGTTTATATTTTTGTTTTTGTGATTTGTTTTAGCATTCAGTTCTTTTCTTCAATTATTGACAAGTTTTGCAGAGTCATCAGATCTTTATTTTGTAGCTGTCTTTAGTCTTTTCTGGCCCTTTGTTGTTTTCCCACACATTTTCAATCTCTTTTGATTTAGTCCACTTTACAGTCTATTTGCATTTCGTTTGGTCTTATTCTTTTCAACTGGGTTTATTTTATTATTTTTTCTATACTATTATTCATCTTTCAATCTTAACGAGTGCTCTACTTTTGATTCTATTATCTTGTAAGTTCTCTCTTCTTTGTTTTATCCTTCTAATTGTATTTTATGTTTTGTTTTTGTTTTACTTTGGCGCTTTATTAATTTAACTTCTAATTGTTATACTTTTTATTTCATTTTCGTTTTTTGTCCTCTCTATTTTATTTATTTTTCTGATCTTCTGACAACCTAAATACTCCTAAATCCAAACTGACATCATTAAAAATACTAAGTGACATAAAAAGTGCAACACATAGAAGGGGTTAAACTAGTTCGCTTAAATTTGGTACATCAACTTGATACCAATAAAAATACATAGGTGTGATAAAATTTTCAAAGTTGTATCAAATATGGTTGCTAGTTTTTTTTGATTTTCTTTTCTTAATTGTATACCGTTCATTAACAACACATTTGTCATAATTTTTTTCTTGATTTGTCAATCCTTACTTAACTTTTCTTCAACAGTATCGTCAAACAGATGAATTTGAGAGAGGTCGAATTGTTGCCATGAGGGAAGCGGAAAAGTCCTGTTGCGAAATTGGTCAAAATTTAAGTCGTGATGCCTCAACTGTTTTGCGAATTTGTCGAGTCTGGTTCGTGGGGGAAGGGAAAAACGTCGAGAAGGTACAGGACGCACAAAGCACACAACAGCTCGTCAAGACCGGCACTTGAGACAATTAGCTCTTCGAGACCGTTTCTCCACTACCAGGCAAATTGCGGATCAATGGTTTGCTGAAGATGGGCGGAATATCGTTTACCGCCGTATCCAAGCTTTTGGACTACAGAATTGTCGTCTACATCTAGTGTTGCCGTTAACTCCACAACACAAACGTCAACGGCCAGAATGGTGTAGACAACATCAGCAGTGGAAGAATATCGTCTTCAGCGATGAATCTCGCTTCCGTTTGGGGACACATGATGACCGTAGAAGGGTGAGAAGAAGGCGAGGAGAACGACAGCATGTGCAGTTTACAGTCGAACGACATGTACACCGCACTGTGGGCGTGATGGTATGGGGTGCCATTGCGTATGGTAGCCGGTCGCTTTTGGTGTTTGTTAGAGGCAACATGACAGCGATCCGTTACACTGACGATATTCTTCGACCGTCTATGTTATACTATATTCAAGAGTTTCCAGAAGCCCTTTTTCAGCAGGACAACGCACGTCCTCATATTGCACGCGCTACAGTGGACTTCTTTGCATCGTCTAACATAAACCTCTTGCCGTGGCCTCCGAGATCTCCGGACCTTTCGCCCATTGAACATGTGTGGGATTTGATGGGTGTAAGAATATCCCAGTTAATTCCTCCTCCACAAACACTAGCTTCTCTGCAAGATGCTGTTCAGGCAGCTTGGGATGCAATTCCTCAGGCTGATATAGACAATTTAATTTTATCAGTGCCAAGGCGTGTAGCTGAGTGCTTAAGAAACAGAGGTAGTACGACTTATTATTAACATTTCATCCATAGTTTGTGTTCCTTTTAGCTTGAAAATTTTATCGTTTACTTGGTGTTCAATATATTAGTAAAGAATGATCTTCAAAAAATCAGTATTACTGGGTGTTGCACATTTTATGTCACTTAGTATACATTATTGGCGCATGAAAAAATTGCACACTTATCTATTCAAAATAATTTTAAAAATTTTACTTATTATCAGTCCATAGTTTTTAAGGTCAATAGCACCTTTTTATAAATAAAATGGCACGCATCTTTAAAATTTTCAACGCTCCAAATCATTACAGTCTCTAAAATTTAACTTGCGATATTTAAAAACTTTGTAGACCTTCTTTCGTATTGTTTATTTAGATAATTATAGAAATTATAACACCGCTTTGTTTGTTACCACAATTCTGCTGATCATAAACCAAATTTGTTATGTTTGGCGCACTTTTAGTCTCTCAAGTGATTTCTTCGGAAGAATCTGCTTAAAAACAAGAACAGTTTTCATAGATAAAAACCCAAAAGTAGGCACAGACGAAAGGATGAAATGCAACCTAGAGGTCTTGGAGGATGATAAATATAGGAGAAATGGGAATCTAAAATTGTAAGAACAAATAAGTTTGCCGAAACTCATTTTTTGAACGACTTTATTGTCAAGAAGGTGTGTAATAATGAGAAGTTGGGGGCTGCATTCTATGTCTTCCTGGGTACAATATTCGTTTGTTTTCCAACTCTTGTAAAATGGATGTTGCTTCAAGTCTTTGATTCCTCTCTAAAATGTATGAATATGTTTCTTCAAACTGCCTGTCTCTAGCAACAGCATTTGTCTTCATTTTATGTGCCAATTCTGGATGTTGCTTCATACACATATTGACATCATCGAGATCTAGAGTGTAGATTTCACACGGTTCTAACGCCACGACTTCATAAACAAAAGAAGTATGATTTATACCAGCAGCGTAAGTCCAAACATTTCCAAAAGAATCTCCATCTTCTACGTGTAAGATTTCAACATTGTCCAATAGCGCAACAGAACAGGTTCCATGCAAGATAAGATAACAATTTTTGTTTTCATCGTCAGACTGCATAACGATGTCATTTGTAAGATATATTTCTGGTTTCAAGAGTTTTAGTAGAACGCCCACGTGTTGTCTGGATAAGCCTTTCAACGTATGTAAAGTCTTTACGAGATGTTGACTACCGTAAAGAACAACTTCCATCCGGAGGTGTTCCGTCAGTTCATTCATAATCTTATGTTCGCTGAAAAACCGGTTGTTGTATTTGTAGCTGTAGTATTTAAGAATTCTCCGACGAAGTTTCTTCGGGTACTGATTGACTACCATGAAACCTTGGACTTGCGTTATCAGTTCTTCGAAAGACGATTCTGAGGCGTTGAGCGTAGTTAGGAATACTGTGATTTTAGCGAGTCCATAGATGTAGAACATCATTCCGTTGATCGTAATCAGCGACAGAATGTACCATTCAGAAGCATTAAAAGTCTTGAATCTACTGCTTCCTGCTCCGAAAAAGTGGCATGTCACTATTGCGTAATACGAGAAGTACTCGTGGTATTCTCCGAGAAGGTCAGAGCCACCACGGGCTTTCAGCTTCACGTTAGCAGCATGAACCTCATCATGGATTATGTCCCTCATCGAGTTTTCGGTTTGAGGTAAATGCAGTTCTGTGAACAAAACTGTAAGGAATTTCAAGACGCATGTCCACCAATGCACTAACAAGATAGCTAAAAGCAGAAAAATACAAGCGGTACGAGTTGCTCGACGAAACCGGTACAATTTCATGAAGAAAATGAGATTCTTTAAAAACGAGCCCAATCTCTGCAACGCCACATAGACAAATTGAAATGCCAACAATTTAGCGAGTCTACCTTCCAACACCTTATCCATAAACAAACAAACTGCAGGAATTAAATCGATTAAGAAATAAGTCTTCAGATAGCGCTTCGTGATGACCTTTCGATCCAGCACGATTTCTTGCGTTTTGGTCAGTTGGTAGCCCAGAAAAAAGCGCAGAATAGTATCACAACCAGCGATCAAACGAGAGACTATCAACACAATTTCTTTTACAGTGATAGAGTTATTTGAATCTAAAAAGTCCTCCATGTAAAAGGCGCCGATGAAAGGTGCCAACACGAATGTTATTAACCAAACGACTAACATCACTGCCTCTTCTACTAATGCCATCAAACTGAAGGGATGGATACTCCATTGGTTTCTGGGGTTGAAAATGTGACGTTTCCTTTCCTGTTCTATTGCATAATTACTTCGAAAGTAGGCAGAAGATATCGAACTCTTGTGGATAGTTCGATACTTATTCAAGCAGTCACACCAGCGAGTCAAAATGCTAGCGTACGGTGAATATTTCTTTTCATTGGAAACGAGGAGTTCGCAGTGGTGTCTTAGAAAGGAGGTTTTTGGCGGTGTGATTTTTTTTGAAGATGCGTACATGGGGATGTGGATTTTTGCTTGTTGTCAGTTTGAGACTAAAACGATTAAGAATTGACAGAAGACTTCACGACTTGCTAGATAAATGGAACTTTTAATTTAAACGTACATGATTACCATTTTCACTAAAGTATGTCAAAATTTCGTATGAATATCTTAATTATGTTTTCAGATTCGCTATTTCCAAAAAATTTAAATTTTTAAATTTCCGAAATTTCAAGGTTTTTCAATTCTTAAACTCCTAGAATCTTTGTTTCTTAGTGCTATAATTGGAGTCTTAAACTCTCCGCTTTTCTAAGCTTCCAGCTTCCCAAATCCTCAGACTCTAAGACGCTCTCCGAAGCCTCAAGTTCTTTATATCTCAGCTTCAAAAGTTATCAAATCATGAAATTCTCGGTTTTGTACATTTTGAGCTTTTGCTTTTGTGACACATGCGAACACATAACTAAATTTATTTGAACAACTAATCTGGCACAATTTAAACTAACTGACTGTCCTGGCGGAGGCATATTCGGGCTTATATAGCTCAGACCCCTTTCCCCCCTTTCAGATAATTCCAGAGTCATCGAAACAATGGGGCCCGCCAACTAACCGAACAAACTAACGGTCGTTACAATATGTACTTTAAAAGTTTTAAATTCTACAGAGCTTCAAAATTCTATGTATTTTTTGTATGACGGGCAGCTCTACTTTTGGGCTCATTCGATTATTTTTTAATTGTTGAGTCTATTGTTTACATTTTTAGGTTATTTTGTTTTATGGGTCAACTGTTTCAATTTTCTAGAGACTTACAAATTTTTAGTTTGTTTTAGTTTTTTCAAATCTCCCAGATTCTTCGAATTACTTGAAACATTTCAGATTCTATTGATTCTAAATTTTATACTTTCTTCGATTATTTGTGTTCTTTCACATTTTTTTATTCTTCATAATTTTTGAATTTTTTGTATTCTAAGGGGTTTCTTTCAGATAATTCAGATTTGTTTAATGTTTAATTTTTTTGTTTCTTCCAGTTCTGTCGGATATTATCAAATTTCCGAATTTCGAAATTGTTGGATTTTGTTTTATGTTTTCATTATTTGAACTTTTTCATTCTTTTGCAGTATTTGCTTGGGTTCTACACGTTCTTTAAACTTTCTAGATTTTGTCAATCCAAAATCCAAAAAATTTTACCATTTCAACTACGTGTGTGTCACACCGCACTTTCATTACTCCAGTAACCAAAAAACAAAAACTCTGTTCTGTCAAAAGTTTTGGCAAAAATGCAGTCTAATTTAGAACTGAAATCCCGTGCTGAGGCACAATTGCCTACCATGCAACATCGTTTTACCCACACCTGCTACCTGCCGTCTCACGAACTACAGGACGTCTTAAGCTGTCCATACGACACGTGTCTTCGAAGATTTTTGAATAACATAAGGCTTCTTCTAACTGTCAGCAGATTTACAGAAAGTGGTACCTATTACCGAAGCTACAAAGAATTTATTAAAGAAAGGAAACGCCATCTTGAAACACCAGAGTATAGGTACACCATTCATCCTTTTAGTTTGGTTGCTTATCACATAAACCTCTTCATGGGAGTTTTGATTTTCCTGCTGATTTTTGTCGAATGTTTCGTCGGAACATTTATGGCAAAAGATCTGTTACAAAGGAAGATGACTGACTTTGAGACGACAATTTTTGTGATCAACTGCATTTGTATCGTCGACGTGACATCAAAATTATTTACTGGATATGTTGTTTCAAATACGAATTCAGTGATGTTAGAACGACGATCTACCGTGAAGCACTATTTACTTTCGTACTTCTTTTTTGACTTTGTTCCAATCTTCGGGTTCATGCTCTTTTATTTTACACCATCGACGGATCCAAGAACTCTTATGTGGTTTTATCAGTTTCACAAGTTGCGATTGGTGCGTCTTAAGTGTATTTTCTTCCAAATTAAAACACTGCTAGTTCGGTTGCGTTGTCAAAACACTACTTGTCTTCTTATCTTGCTTGGTTTGGTCTACGTCGTTGTTTTATTCGTCTTGTCCTGCATCAGTGGACATTTTGTAGTGATCCGAAATTTATACGAAATTCCCGATGACCAATCATTTGTGCATGTATTCGAAAATCAATATAAAACCAATTTGGATGTAGAAGATAGATTTATTCCATCTTACCACGTGTTTCTGCTTCATTTCACTGCTGTCTGTTTCCATTTTTTTGGGGTTGTCAACACCGATATGAGAAGTTTTGACCACGTTGAGCTTCTGTTTTTTTCATTCGTGAGCGTGGCAGGACTGTGTTTCTATCTCTACACTCTCGCCAAAACCCTACAATGTTTCAGTGTAATCAACATTTCTGAAACAAGATACGAAGAGCTCGTCATGCAAGCTCAAGATTTCATGGTGCAGAAAAATTTCAGTCAAGCTTTGAAAAATCGCATTTCCAACTACTACACCTACAAGTACAACAATAATTTTTTTTCGGAAAATTCAATTCTAAGAACTCTATCTGAGCATCTGAAGATGGAAGTTCTTCTTTACAGTTGCCAGCATCTTATCGACAAAGTGAAACTTTTTCAAGGGCTTTCCCAATCAGCCATTGGTTGCATGCTAACGCTGCTAAAAGAAGAAATTTACGTCCCTGGTGACGAAATCTTGTTCTCAGATGAAGACAAAGGTTCTATTTATTTCATTATCTACGGTACTTGCGGAGTGTTAACGGTTTCTGGAGACGAACTGTTACATTTAGAAGATGGTGATTATTTTGGGAGCGGTTTTACAAGCGACGAGCGTCCAAGCATCAGTTATTCTGTTATGGCGTTGGAGATGGCGGAAATTTACAAATTGAGTAAAAATGACCTGAATTACTGTTGCACTGTTTTTCCGGAGATTTTGACCAAACTGCAAGTGAAGGAAAGAGTCAAATCTCGATATTATAACAACCTTTTTGAAAATAAAATGTTGTCTGATAGTACTGAAGACAGGAGGGACGAAATCTTAATAGCATTGGGAAAAAGAAAAATATTAGAAAAGGGGATAAACCGTTCTTATTTTGCTATAAAAATAAATTTATGAAAACACCATGTGTAAAGAGTAATCACTGTCTATTTTAGGAAGTACATACCAGAAAAAACGAGGTACAAGCAGCTTCATCCATATTCGATTTACGTTCTCCAATTTAAAAAAAAAATCTATAGCAGTCGATTGATCAAATTAGATAATTTAAGACATGTAAATAACTGCTTTTCTATCAATTACATTTTTTGATATTTTGTTAAAATTTTGGAAAAATTTAGGTTTTACTAAAAATAAAATATTATAATTAACCCGCACACCAAAGAGTCAGTTTATTAGCTGACGCGCGTTTCGGTAACAAAGCCACCACCATCAGAGCGATGATACAAACTAAAACTATCTATGTCTAACCTTTTATTTATTTTTTCCTCGATATGGGAGGGGAAAATCTTCAACCAGACCCCACCCGACCCGTGTCAGGTGGGAGTGTCGGATTCTTACCGACTAAAAACCCCTCCCCATACAAAGAGGCACGGCGGGATCCTTTTACAGGCATTACTTCGCCGCACCTCTTCCACTCACTCCCAACTTTCCCTCACTCCCAACTTTCCCTCACTCTCTCGTCTCTCTCATTCCCTCTCTTTATTTCGTACACATCATTGCATTCACTCCGTCGCTAAGACTTCCTTCCTTTCACTTCTCACATCCTCTTCATGTTGGTATTCGGCTCTTTTTATAGAGAGCGCTCTTTTAAATACCTTGCAGTTACCTCCACCTGGCCAGTGTCCCTTTTTCTCACAGAGCAGGCAGAATTGCTCACTCTTACATTGTTTTTTACTGTGGCCTTCCTCCCTACAGTAGAAACATAAGTTTGTCCTATCTGGTCCCTGGCATTCAGAAGCTGTGTGTTCGTACGACCAACATTTGAAACATCGCTGGACTTTAATTCTTTTCTCGACTAGGCATTTAACGATGCCCACCCTAAAGTCCCCCAGAGTTATTTTGTCCGCATCTTCTTTGCTTAGTGTAACCGTGGCTGCTTGAGTTTCGAAGGCATTTGGTCTCAATTCGCTGATTGCAAAGTCTTTGCCTCCAGAGCTTCCAATTTTATTTTTTCTTGCCTCGATGACTTCATCTCTACTTGTCAGACATCGATTCCTCTTATATGTATTGTTCGTACGTTTCGTTCCACTCTGATTTCTTTCACGCTGATCGTGTTTGCGCTTTCTTTAATTTTTTTGTGCAAGTTTTCGAGTACTTGTAGGTCTTTTTTCACCGTGATCAGGACCTCTCCTTCTCTGGTACGGCGTACCGATTCAATTTGTTCTGCCATGTGGTTTTCCCTGACAGCATTTTTCACTTTGACTAGAGTGTCCGCATAATTTTGGCCATTTTCGGCGATGATGAGTGCGTATGTGTCCCTACGTTTTGGCGTCTTTGTTTCCTTTTTACTGCTTTGTGGTCTGGGTTTTGGGTTGAAAATTGCAATTTTGCAATCGGTTCCTGTGTAAATGCACTCGACCATTTTTCTGAGCACCTCGTCTTGTACGAAATTTCCCCCGTGCAAGGCAAGCCACTCATCCTTGCTTGTTTCTCCTTTCAATTTTTGGAGCTTCCTCCAAAGGTCTTCAAGCGTCCCGTCGTGAGCTACCCTAATTACTTTCCTATTTATTGTTTCATCACCTTTGCTGGTTCTTTTTCGTATGCTTTGTTCATAACCTCTTCGCCTCCTTGCAGTAGATCAGGAAACTTATCGCGAAATAATTTTTGGATTCCTCGGTCCATTTTTTGTTCAGTTGGGCCTATCAGAACGACCTTTGTTACTGAGTCTTTTGTATCTAGAGGAATCCCCACCTTTATCAAAGTTCTGGCGTATAACTCGATCGCTTTTCTCTTTTTGGACATCCTATCGGATCCCATAGAATTACTTCTTCTGAGATTGTTATTTTCTGCTAAGTTAAGACTTTTTCTGCGATGACTTCTTCTGATGTTATCTCGCCTAGCAAATGGATTCTGTTCCTCTTCTTCTATACCGCCCGTCTGGCTGTAACCAGTAGTTTCTTCAATGTAAGCCCAATCCTGGTAGTTCAATTGAGCTTTCCCACGGTAGTTGGATGACGGTCGGGTGGGTAATCTATGTCTAACCTAGCTTATATGTAATCTTAGCGGCCCCTTCTCTTTTTTTGTCGAGTCCAAAGTCTTCTAGGTAATCCGAAAGATAAAGTAGGAGCAAATGAAAAGTCGGGAATTTATGAAATTAAGTGTGGATTGTAATCAAAACTATATTTGGCAAACAAAAAGATCAATTTTAAAAAGATTTAAAAAACATTGCTCAAATCAAATTTGGAAGATTTGAAAAATCCATTGTTGTCCAACATGTTTTTGACAAAGACCACCACATAGATACAGAAATAGATGTGGCACTCTTGAATGACACACATCTATTAGGTAAGAACAGTATAAAGTTTCAACATTTTTATTGTTTTAGGAAGGACACAGAAAACTGACGTAGGGGGAGGAGTGGCAGTTCTCGTCAGGAAGAACATCCAACACCACCAACGAAAACGAAAGCGTCGAACAAACAGGAATCATTGTCACCACCAAAAGCGGTAAACTTGCGTTGTTCGCGGTTACTCGCTACTCCAAAAGCCACTGGACGAAGAGGAACTGGAGAAGATTTTCAACAGGAGGGAACAGACGATCGCCATGGGAGACTTCAACTCGAAGCACGTCGTCTGGGACGGCAAAGTCACCAACTCGAAAGGAAAACAACTTCAAAGGTACGTAGAAAATCGACCACTAACCGTGATTTCCACAGATAAACCAACGACATTCTGGACATTGGGATCATCAAAGACGTCACGAAGAAATTCAAGCTGGAAGTGTAAGACGAGCTCAGTTCCGATCACAACTCGATCATGCTGACGCTGGGCGGAAACAGGAAGCGAGAAGCAAAAATCATCGAGAAGACAAACTGGAAGAAATTCTAAAAAGAATCAAGGGTAACTACGATCAAATATGAAATATCAGCCAAAGTTCGCGATGAAATCCAAGAGATCGTCAAGAAAAAAAGAAAAGCAAAAAAAGTGTTTCAAAGGACTCTCGCACTGGAGGACAAACGAGAACTCAACAAGTGGAGCAACAGACTTAACAAAATTCTCAAGGAGGAAGAAAAACTGGAAGAACTCAACGAAGAAGACCACCCACCCTGGAAGATGGCCCATACCTTGAAGAACAATCAAGAAGAAATCCCCCCGGGAATCGGAGTCTGGAACGGTGTACGAAAACAGGGTGAAAGAGGAAGCTTTCGCTAGAAGATTGGAAGAACAATTCAAGACCAACCCCTCGAAGAACAGGAGCTTCGAGATGGAAACAGAAGAACGGAATAAGAATTCGAAGAAATCATCAAGGATATCAATCCCAAGAAGGCTCTCGGAAAAGCCGGGATCCCATACATGGCTCCATGGTTCATGAGCAACGAACAAATCCACCACGACCTGAAGATCCCAACCATCGAAGAATTCGTCAAGAAGATCGCCAGGAGGCACTTCGGGAAAGCAACCGTACACGAGAACCAAGGAATCAAGGAACAAGCAGAAGAAACCACATCGAGAAGATTCAAGAGACCAAGACTCACCATGGAGGAAGAATGAAGAAAGAAGAAACCAAACCGAAAACACCAAAATCCCCAATAAAATTTCATAATCCAACGAAGAAGAAAGAAGAAACCCCCCAAAGAAGAAAAAAGAATCAAGGCTGTGGAAAACGGCGTTTCTGGAGCTTGTCAATGCGACGAATTATCAAAGATGTTACTGGATGACATTGAGGATCAAGATAACATTATTCATATTAACATTTCCAATTAACAGTCTTGAATAAATTGTTCTTCTTTAAAGTAGTTTTTTTTTATTGTGCATCTTGTAAAGTCTTTACAGAACTAGTCAGGAAAATTCGATTTTACTGCGCGTAAATAAGTAGGAAAATGTTGTTTCCAAGACGATTTCCTGAAAAAACTCATTTTATTTAAACAATTTTAATGTAAAGAAGGTCTGTAATAATTAGTAATTGGAGGCTGCATTCTATGCCTCCCGTGGTATAATATTCGTTTGTTTACTAACTCCTGCAAAATGAATATTGCTTCAAGTCTTTGATTCCTCTCAAAAATGTATGAATATGTTTCTTCAAACTGTCTGTCTCTAGCAACAGCATTTGTCTTCATTTTATGTGCTACTTCTGGATGTTGCTTCATACACATCTTGACATCATCGAGATCTAGAATGTAGATTTCACAGGGTTCTAACGCCACGACTTGGTAAATAAAAGAAGTATGATTTATACTAGCAACGTAAGTCCAAATATTTCCAAAAGAAAAGACTCGTGAACTCCTAGACTAGTAAATTATTTAATTTCTCAGTTTTAATTGCTTTGCATTCCCAGGTTCAACAACTCTCAGATTCTTTAAATTCTTACACTAAATTTGTTATTCTTAAAATCAAAAAATAAAGAAAGTTTGAATTCTAAACTATGAGGAATAATGGAGAGCTTGACAAGATGGGAATCTGAAAGAAACAAAAATTTTACAATTTCCTATTCAATAGTTTTTGAAAGAGAAAATTTTTAGAAAACTTTTAATCCAAAAATAATAAAAAAGCTTCCAATAAAATGAAGAAATCTAAAATACTTAACCAAGAAATATAAACGTTTCCAAATTTTGAAAAATCGAAAAAATTCTATTAAAAAAGATCAGAAATCTACACCATGTTCAAAATCTAAAATTTAAATAAAAATCTGAAAGCATCTATCAAGTCAAAAACGACTTTCGGATATTAAAACGTAATAAGTTATTCAAAATACCATTAGTTTCTAGGTGGGTAATTTAAGATAGATTGCATCTTTAAACATCTAAGAACTTCAAATTTCAAAATGTTGAAATGTAAAGTTTGATAGGTTAAAAAATGAAGAAAAAAGTAAGTTATTCAATTAATAAACTAAAAACTTGAAAAACTAGAACGTTTAGAATTTAAGAATTCAAAAATGTGGGAATTTAGAAATCTAAGTATCTGAGACTCTGAGTGTTTTTGCAGTCTGAAAATTGAAAAGCCTAAAATAAAACAATTTTTTTCATAAATTTCAAGAAAATTAAAAAAATTTACCATTTCAACTACGTGTGTGTCACACCGCACTTTCATTACTCCAGTAACCAAAAAACAAAAACTCTGTTCTGTCAAAAGTTTTGGCAAAAATGCAGTCTAATTTAGAACTGAAATCCCGTGCTGAGGCACAATTGCCTACCATGCAACATCGTTTTACCCACACCTGCTACCTGCCTTCTCACAAACTACAGGACGTCTTAAGCTGTCCATACGACACGTGTCTTCGAAGATTTTTGAATAACATTAGGCTCCTTCTAACTGTCAGCAGATTTACAGAAAGTGGTACCTATTACCGAAGCTACAAAGAATTTATTAAAGAGAGGAAACGCCATCTTGAAACACCAGAATATAGGTACACCATTCATCCTTTTAGTTTGGTTGCTTATCACATAAACCTCTTCATGGGAGTTTTGATTTTCCTGCTGATCTTCGTCGAATGTTTCGTCGGAACATTTATGGCAAAAGATCTGTTACAAAGGAAGATGACTGACTTTGAGACGACAATTTTTGTGATCAACTGCATTTGTATCATCGACGTGACATCAAAATTATTTACTGGATATGTTGTTTCAAATACGAATTCAGTGATGTTAGAACGACGATCTACCGTGAAGCACTATTTACTTTCGTACTTCTTTTTTGACTTTGTTCCAATCTTCGGGTTCATGCTCTTTTATTTTACACCATCGACGGACCCAAGAACTCTTATGTGGTTTTATCAGCTTCACAAGTTGCGACTGGTGCGTCTTAAGTGTATTTTCTTCCAAATAAAAACACTGCTAGTTCGGTTGCGTTGTCAAAACACTACTTGTCTTCTTATCTTTCTTGGTTTGATCTACGTCGTTGTTTTATTCGTCTTGTCTTGCATCAGTGGACATTTTGTAGTGATCCGAAATTTGTACGAAATTCCCGATGACCAATCATTTGTGCATGTATTCGAAAATCAATATAAAACCAATTTGGATGTAGAAGATATATTTATTCCATCTTACCACGTGTTTCTGCTTCATTTCACTGCTGTCTGTTTCCATTTTTTTGGGGTTGTCAACACCGATATGAGAAGTTTTGACCACGTTGAGCTTCTGTTTTTTTCATTCGTGAGCGTGGCAGGACTGTGTTTCTATCTCTACACTCTCGCCAAAACCCTACAATGTTTCAGTGTAATCAACATTTCTGAAACAAGATACGAAGAGCTCGTCATGCAAGCTCAAGATTTCATGGTGCAGAAAAATTTCAGTCAAGCTTTGAAAAATCGCATTTCCAACTACTACACCTACAAGTACAACAATAATTTTTTTTCGGAAAATTCAATTCTAAGAACTCTATCTGAGCATCTGAAGATGGAAGTTCTTCTTTACAGTTGCCAGCATCTTATCGACAAAGTGAAACTTTTTCAAGGGCTTTCCCAATCAGCCATTGGTTGCATGCTAACGCTGCTAAAAGAAGAAATTTACGTCCCTGGTGACGAAATCTTGTTCTCAGATGAAGACAAAGGTTCTATTTATTTCATTATCTACGGTACTTGCGGAGTGTTAACGGTTTCTGGAGACGAACTGTTACATATAGAAGATGGTGATTATTTTGGGAGCGGTTTTACAAGCGACGAGCGTCCAAGCATCAGTTATTCTGTTATGGCGTTGGAGATGGCGGAAATTTACAAATTGAGTAAAAAAGACCTGAATTACTGTTGTACTGTTTTTCCGGAGATTTTGACCAAACTGCAAGTGAAGGAAAGAGTCAAAGCTCGATACTATAACAACCTTTTTGAAAATAAAATGGTCTCTGATAGTATTGAAGACCGGAGGGACGAAATCTTAATAGCATTGGGAAAAAGAAAAATACTAGAAAAGGGGATAAACCGCTCTTATTTTACTATAAAAATAAATTTATGAAAACACCATGTGTAAAGAGTAATCACTGTCTATTTTAGGAAGTAGATATCAGAAAAACGAGGTACAAGCAGCTTCATCCATATTCGATTTACGTTTCCCAATTTTGAAAAAAAATCTATAGCAGTCGGTTCATCAAATCAAATAATTTAAGAGAAATACAAATGATAATGTAATTAATTGCTTTTCTATAAATGAACTTCTTTGGTCATTTTGATTAATTAAGTTTTTCGTTGACCGTTCATCTTCGGGTTTCATCATTGCATATCTGATCGAAAATCATTCTTTAAAGAAGACTATTAATAATTTTTTGTATTATTTAAAATTACTAAAATTCGTAAAAAAAATTCAAATAGAATTAAAAAAAAATTACCGCGTTCTAAAAAGTCCCAAAACTCAAAACTCCCATTTTCAAAATGTGTTAAACGTCAAAGATTCTAATGTAACTTTCAGCAGATTCCTAATTGCATTCAAAAAAATTTAAACTTTTTGTCATAATTAATTTCTTAGCTCTATCAAGTTTTTGTAATTTTCTTTCTAGATAAAATTTGTTGTAAAGAACAAGAAAAACCAACAGTAACATTCTAAGCTACTGTTTTTCCAAACTCATTTCTTTATTTCACAATTTTCAATAGGCATGAGAAAAATTTAAAGGAAGAATAGAAAATTTACATAAACGAAATTTATTGACATAATCAAATAGGTGCCATAAAGTTTATTCTTTCTAGACCCTTTTGCAAAATCCTCCCTTTTCTCAACTCTATTATTAAATCATCTGTTTGATCGTCGGCATTAGTTATAATTCCCATCATTTTGTTATACTTTCTGAGTCGTGCTTTCTCCATCATCTCCAATTTAGCAACGATTTCTGGAAATTTTCTACAACAATAAATAAGCTGAGATTTGTCCAACTTGTAAATGCTCGTCATTTCCAAAGCCTCAACTGTGTATTCAAAATTACACCCAGACATTTGTGCCTCTGTGTCTTCCACTCGTAACGTATGTCCAAAATAATCCCCATCTTCTATGTGCAAAACTTCTTGTCCTGACAGCAACTTGACAGCGCAAGTTCCAAACAAAATAAAATAAATACAGCTTTCACTATGTCGAGGTGTTAAGATACAATCTCCTGGGACGTAACTTTCTTGTTGTAACATCGCTAGAATAGTGCCGACGGCAGATTTCGAAAGTCCTTTGAACATCTGTACTTGTTCGATGAGGTTCTGGCAGCTGTAAAGAAGAACTTCCATCTGCAGATGCTCAGAGAAAGTTCCCATGATCGATTTTTCATTAAAGTAGTTGTTGTTGAACTTGCAGTTGTAGTAGACGAAAAGGCGTTTTTTTAGTAGTGGGGTGAATGCTTTTTGTATTGAGTACGTTTCTGCTTGCTCGATCAGTTCGTCATATCTTGCTTCGGCAAGTTTCTTTGCGCCGCATAAGTGGAAGATCTTCGCCATGCAATAGATGTTCATACAAAGACCGATTATCATGACCACGGTAAAGTAGAAGTATTGAAAAGAGTTCACGATTTGAATCTGCGGACATGTGACTCCCACAAAGTGGTAAAAAACGGCGCACAAGTGTATCATAAATAGATGTAAACAGTAAGTTTTTGTACCCTTACTTCGCTGAAGGACAGAGTCGGGATATTTGTTTTCGAAAATCACATCAAAACAGTCAGTGCAAGTATATTTAAACGCTCGAGAGATGACTCGGTAAAGGTTGCTGAAACTGGTCAAGATATAGATTATGAAAAAATAAGTAACCCCAAGTCTTACAAGAATAACAGCCGAATGGTACATTTTAAAAGTGACCAAGAAATTCTCAATTTCATCAAAGATTGTTTTGATACGACTTAATCGGATTAGGTGGAGTTGAAAAAAAGCAAGTCTCACAGCTCTACGTTCATGTGGAATAAGGTTGAAGAAAAGGAAACTAACTATCGGTATACAATCACAAACGAAGTAGGAACGAACATACTTGCGAACAATTTGAGGATGTTCCATGACTATGGTTCTTGTCTTCTCGATGGTGTACCCAGTGAAGAACCTTGAAACAATATCCAGACAAAGAATGGCATCAATAGTAAAATGTATTGTCGTAAAGATGGGAAGCTCATCGGAAACCAACTCTTTTGCTATAAAGCTCCCCACGAACAAGTCCATAAAGATCAAAAAAAACCACAACACGGCTAGAACCACTGACTTCACCCGATTAAACGAACTCAGAGGATGAATAATGTACTTGTATTTCGGCGTCAAAACATGCATCTTCTTCGCCATATAAAACTCTTTGTAACTCCTCAAAAACCGCCGACTTTCCTTGTATCTTGTCACGGTCGTCATTTCTTTGATACGATTAGTGAACTTTACCCAGAAACTGTCGTACGGTGTATCTAACTTGTAGTACTGGCATTCTCGTGGAAGCTTACAATCGTGATGAAACCGATGTGTTATCTGTGTAAAATACATCTTGACCGTTACAATTTTTTGAGAACAAACTTTTGTTTTGTTACTAAGGTGACGGAAAAACGAAATTTTCTGTGACGTTTCGTGAGGAATCTTCGACTGTAAAGAAGAACTTCCATCCGGAGAGGTTCGAAAGACGTTCGGAAGCTTCGTTGTCGCGTCGTCTTAGATGGAAAGAGACTCTTTCCTGGCAATGGATGTTGAGTTGGTGCTCCGGTGTCAAGGTTGGTATTTTTAAAAAGGGAGGAAGAACACACGTTTTCGTTTTTAGTTCAATGTTGATGTTGCGTCCACGGGAACCAGCTCTCAAAAGATTTAAGATCATGTGGTTGGCAAGGTTTGGCAACGCTTTTTGAACATCACCGGATGGAAGCTCTTCCTTGCAGACGTTGGACTCGGCCGGAATAGATTGTGAAAACAGTCAAGAAATTTTCGGGAACATAAGAATCGGTGAAAATTTTGAAACCAATAAATTCTTTGACATGTTTAGAATCATTAAAATTGTTGAAATATTCTACATAATTTAATATTTTGAAGTGTTTGGATTACTTATCAACCTCCAAAACCATCGGAATTTGCTACATCTTCAGATTCATTAACACCCTTGAAGTTTCCAAAAACCATTGAAAACTTTGGAACTTCAAACATTATATTAAATTTTTAAAACTTTTGTGAGTTTAACATTAATATTTAACAATCTTAAAGTTTGGATTCTCTCTTAAATATTTAACAACCTGCAAAATCTTTTGGAAGATTTAAAAGATGAGAAATAAACGCCGCTACTCAATTATTTAAATAATTTTCCTAAATTAAAAAACAAAAAGAAGTTTCAAGCTGCTCAACGGCTCTGTAAATAAAATTCATTCCTGTTCGTCATTCTTACGTTTGTAGGGAAAGGTGGGGTAAGAGGAGGTGGTGAGGTAAAACGACAAATCAAAATACAAACCCCGCTTGTACCTGCATTCAGAAAAGAAGCATTCAATCACACAAGACAGTTGGTGGCAGAAATGTGATAAATGCGATTATAAAACACGCAAGAAAGACAACTTACAACGGAACAAAATATGTAAACATCTCCGTGAAAATGAAATTCGATGGTTTCAATGTGAGAAATGCGCGTTCCAAGCGAAAGTTAAAACAAAGTTAACAATACACTTAAAGCTTGTTATCCATTTGCTATAATGGCATCTGAATTATATAGTGTAGTAACCTGTTTTAAATTTTTACCACAGTCACATTATAATTGGAGTTTTATCCACACTTATGAAGCACATAAAGTACAACTTTGTTCCACTAGTAGAATAATGAACGCTACCACCAGTTCTGTGACGTTGCCACCGGCAACTGTTCTCCGCCACCGAAAGAACGCTCCAAGAATTTTTTTGTGTACATTTCTCACATCTCAATTTCAAAGTTTTAGAAATTTGTATTATTCTTGTCTTAATTTTTAAAGTCTTCTGAACAAACTAATTTAAATTGCGCGCTTCCACACTAGCCAATGAGAGCAACAACTTAGTCTTCGTTATTAAGTCCCGTGGAAATTGACATTGACAGAATCAATTGAGGTTATGTTTCAGAAGTAAAATTTTTCTTTTATTCGACTCGACTAAGATATTTCTACGCTTTTGGTGAGTATAACGTTACATACTGACTGCAAGCTATTAAAGAAGTCATTACAGGCTACCATTTGAAAAAAAACGTCATCTGATGTAGTTTAACAGGTGATTTAAATAAGTATATAGTTTGTTAGAGATATTTTTTTTAATAAAGGAGATATAGGGGCGCGAACACCAAACTGAATCACTCGGTATATACCATTAAATTGTGTGTAATTTTTTTTAATATACCATTGAAAACTGAATTTGGACGTATTCATTTTTGTGTTGAAGTGGCCCAACAAAAAAAAACACGTAAACATAAACATAACTGTGATACATTACGATAATTTTGGATTTACGGTAGAATATCAGTGGGGGACAATTTGCCCCCACTGATTTTAAGTGTTTTTAAAAGGTGAATTTGTTTGAACGAAACCGTATTCATTTTTGTGCTGAAGTGAAACAGTAAAAAGGCGAATTTTAACTTTTAATTAAGAAGACTGTTAAAATACCAAGGGAAAAAGACGAATTTTAAGTGTTTTTAAATGGTAACTTTTCTTGGCCGAAACCATATTCACGTTTGATAAAACAGGATATATTTCTTAGAGGAAACCACTTGCAAATGTTAACACTGCTAACCCAAAATTTACCAAGTGCAGTTACAAAACATCGTTTATATTTTTGACCGTTTTATTCAAATTTCTAGTATATCTACTAAATTTCATTAGAATTTTATTTTCTAATTTAAATGTTTCTTTTTCTGGTGCTGCTTCAAATACGATTTCGATTTCGCTTTATAACCGCAGATTTGACATTCTATCCACTGAATTTCATTCACACTGAAATGTTTATATACCTTGTGTTGTTTTAACTTCGACTTCGCCGTTGTTTTATAATCACACTGATCACATTTCAACCACCAAACCTCATCTCCAGTTGAGTGTTTGACTTTTATGTGAGTCCTCAAATACCGTGCCAATTTCGCCTTATAGTCGCATTTTTCACATTTAAACCACTGAATCTCATCCTCACTTAGATGTTTCAATTGTATGTGATGCGTCAACTTTGTTTTAACTTTCGCTTGGAACGCGCATTTCTCACATTGGAACCACCGAATTTCGTTTTCACGGAGATGTTTACATATTTTGTGCCGTTGTAAGTTGTCTTTCTTGCGTGTTTTATAATCGCATTTATCACATTTCTGCCACCAACTGTCTCGTGTGATTGAATGTTTCTCTTTTGAATGCATGTTCAAACGGGGTTTGTATTTTGATTTATAGTCACATTTATCACATTTAAACCACTGAACCTCATCTTCACTTAAATGTTTCATTTTCATGTGATGCGTTAACTTTGTTTTGTCGGTCGCTTTGAAAGCGCACTTATCACATTGAAGCCACTGAATTTCGTTGTCACGTAAATGTTTACGTATTTTGTGTAGTCTCAAGTTGGATTTTCTGGGTGTTTTATAATCGCATTTATTGCATCTTTGCCACCAACTTTCATGTCCAGTTGAATGTTTCTCTCTTGAATGCTCTTTTAAACGTGGTTCGTATTTCGCCTTATAATCGCATTTATCACATTTAAACCACTGAATTTCGTCGTCGGTTAAATGTTTGCCTATTTTGTGTTGTCTGAGGTTAAACTTTGATTTTGACTTGTAGTCACATTGATGACATTCTTGCCAACGAACGGTGCCACTTCTAAGAGGTTTGAGACTTGAGGCTGATTTTACATTTTCTTTGAAATTACTAGAACTTCTGGTTTCGTTAACGACACGTAATACACAACCGTTTAAGACATGTTTGAACCAATCCAAGACAAAATAGCTCTCAAAGTTGCATTCTTTACAGATGTAACATTGTACTTCTTTGAATTCTTGCTGGACCATGTGGAATTCACACAAATGTTTCTTTAGCATCATTCTTAAGTCTGTTGTAAAGTCGCAATGACTACAATGAAGCACTTTAACGGGAATTTCACACTGGAAAAGCTGGGGAGAAAAGTTTACGGATTTTCCAAAGAACGCTGAATTCACCATTTTTAATAAGCCTGTAATGACTTCTTTAATAGCTTGCAGTCAGTATGTAACGCCATACTCACCAAAAGCGTAGAAATATCTGAGTCGAGTCGAATAAAAGAAAAATTTTACCTCTGAAACATAACCTCAAATGATTCTGTCAATGTCAATTTCCACGGGACTTAATAACGAAGACTAAGTTGTTGCTCTCATTGGCTACTGTGGAAGCGCGTAATTTAAACTAGTCTGTTGAAAAGACTTTAATAATTAAGGCAAGAATGATACAAATTTCTAAAACTTTGAAATTGAGATGTGAGAAATGTACACAAAAAAATTCTTGGAGCGTTCTTTCGGTGGCGGAGAACAGTTGCCGGTGGCAAGGTCACCGAACTGGTGGTAGCGTTCATTATTCTACTAGTGGAACAAAGTTGTACTTTATGTGCTTCATAAGTGTGGCTAAAACTCCAATTATAATGTGATTGTGGTAAAAATTTAAAACAGGTTACTACACTATACATATAATTCAGATGTCATTATGGCAAATGGATAACAAGCTTTAAGTGTATTGCTGGCTGCATACTTAACAATAAATGTTAACTAAACTCTTTCTAAACAAACAACAAAAGTAAACAACTTTAATTGAATTATATAGGCACACTGTAAAAATTGCTTAAAACGTGTTCCATTAAAATAACAATGAAATTGTAGTGTTTTTAAGTGTTTTTTTCTGACAAAAAAATATTTGAATAAATTGTTTTGTTGGAAGAAATATACACATTTTAATGAAGACATTTAAGACAGCTTGTTGTAGTTCATGGGACGTAATGATCAATGTTTTAAACCAACTTAAACAAACAACTGTTGCATTTTACGTATTTACAATAAACTTTTAACGATAAGTAATAAAGTAATATTTATGTATCTCAAACTATTTTAGATTTAGTTTTTTTTAACAATCATGATTCTACTTCCTCATTAAAATAATTCATTCATTTCTAATTCAGTGTGTCAGTAAATCACTTCTCCTTGACATTATATCAATAAATTCAATTAAAAGCTGACTAATTACAAATTACCATTGTAACGAGAGTAACTGCAGCGAAATAAAGCCTCGTTTACACTGTCACATTCACCGCTTTTGAAACCTCTGCAGTCAGCATGCTTCGTTACCTTTACCACCGGAAAATATTAAACCGCGAATCGTGACAACAATCAAAAGTTGTGATTGCAAATCTTTCAAACGTTTTTTTTATTAAGAAAAAAAAAACAGTTATTGGATGAACTAGCCTAACAATTTTTTGACGCACTTGCAAATCTTCCAAACTTTTAGATCTGACGGCGCTTGTAGGCTCTAAAGGGGGCTTAAAAACACAAGTTGTTTGCATAGAATTTCAATGTCAGTAACGCTTAACACTTTCCCACCGTCATGTCACCGAATGATGAAGAAACGAAATTCCGACTAAACAATAGCGATAAACGGTGAAAGTCGTCGCTATTTTCACTTTTACGCTCATTCAATCAAAAATTGTTCGAAATTCGCGATGAAAATTGCAGTGAACGAAATAACGAAGGTGTTAAGGAGAAGCCTTGGGGAACACCGAGGGATTAAATTGTCGCCGTTGTTCAAACAGGTATTTATAGTGTTCAGATCGATTTTATAGTAAATTAGTAGTTAATTAGTCAATTGAGTAGAACAAGTAGATTTCTTGAAATATTTTAGTTCACGAGTGACGAAGTAGCCTAAGTAAAAAAACATTTCACAAGCACAGATAAAGTTTTTTTTCTTTATTTTTTTTAAATCTTATTATTTATCTATTTCTAGATTTTGGTAGCCTCGGGTCCGCTTGTCTCCACGATTAGTCTTGGAATGACGTCTGGATATTCTGCCATCTTGTTGCCCCAACTCAAAACTGCCAACTCCACCATCGAAATAACACTCGACCAAGAATCTTGGATCGGTAGGTTTCTTTTTTTTTCAAGTTTATACAAGTTGGTACGAAATTTGGCATTTTTCAAACAAAAGATTGGTTCCATTTTTTAGTCTGATTTGTTGATTTTTATTAAAAAGTTTAAAATGGACCAGGCCACTATGAGAAAATTTTTAGTTCCGAAAAAAACATTTTGGTAATAGAATTAAATTTGCAACTCCAGCAATCAATTTAAAAAAAATGGTTTTGGTTTTCCGAGTTTTCAGGTTATCGGAATTTTCGGACTTTCAACGTTCACAATTTTTGAGGTTCTCAAACTTTTAGGTTGTTAAATTCTTAGACTCTTCGTTTTTCGAATTATAAAATTTTAAGGTTGTCAGATTTAGTCGTTCACATTAATATTTATCTAATTTCCAAAATTTTTACATTCTCGTTTTTTTTTTTAATTTTGGGTTTTTAATTTTTTTCAAACTTTCCAGTTATCAGTTGTCAGATTTTTAAAATACGTCTAAATATTTAGGTTTTCAGTTCTTCGGTTTTCAGAATCTCAGTTTCTGAAGAAGGCCTTAAACTTAGGTTTCTAGGTTTTTAGGTTGTTAGATTACTAGTTTCTTTCTTTCTAATTTGCAGGGTTTTAATTATAAAAATCTTAAGTTTTTTGCTATTTAATATCCAAGACTTAACATTTCAAATTTTTAGTTCAAAGATTCCAAGTTCTCAGGTTTTCAATTTTTCGAACTTTTTGGTTTAGTTACAGCTTCTTGATTTTTGATAATTGTAGTTTCCCAGGCTTCCATCTTTTCGCATTTTAGGTTTCTGGAGTTTTTAGGTTTTTAGTTTTTAACTTCTCAGGCTATGTTACTATGTTGTACAGATTAAAGTTCTAGAATTTATGATTTATTATCTAAATTTTAAATTTTTGTCTTTAGTTTTTAAATTAAAAGTTCATTAAGTGATTAGAATTTTTGCCTTCTAAAATTTTTATGTTCTTATATTATCAGATTTTTTGGCTTGTAGCTACTTTTTTTTTTTCTTATGTTTACAGATTTTCGGGTTAAGTTTTTGGGGTTTTTTGGACCTCTGTACCTTCAAGTTTATCATTGTGTTTTTTTGTTTGATTTGAAATTAAGTTTTCCTGGATAATTATTTTAGAATTATTTAGATTCTTTAATTTGATTTGCACTTTTAAATAAATTTGATTAAAAAACATTTCTGGTTATATTCTTTAGTTCATTCGTTTGCTTTGATTTTTTTGGGCGTTTTTATATTTCTTTATTTATTTTTTAAATTTATTTTAGAAATCGCTCATTTTATATGTATTGAATTATTTTTGAATATTGAAATCGTTTGTTTCTTACGTTTTTTTTTTTTGTATATTGATATAATTTTTTGCACTTTTAAATAAATTTTGATTTTTTTTTTCGGATATATTCTTTAGTTGATTCGGTTGCTTTGAATTCCTTTAGGTTATTAGAACTTTTTACTTTTTCAACTTATTTTAGGAAGCACTAATTTAGAAGTTTTGCTTCATTTTTGGATATTTAAATAGTTTTTTTTTATTGATTTAAAACAAGATTTTATTTTTTTTTGAATTTTTGATGACATTTTTTTAAGTTCTGGAATTTAAGATTTATTATCTTTAGTCTTTAGTTAGTTCATCACGTACTTAGAATTTTTGAATTTCATCGTTTTAAATTCTAAAATTTTTATATTCTTGTGTTAACAAATTCTTTTAGGCTTGTAGCTACTAAATTTTTTTCATATTTTTTAGGCTCTAAAGATATTTGTTCCACGTTTTTATGTTTTTACGTTTTTGTGCCCCAAGTGCTGGGATTTTCAAAATCTGATAATTTTTGTAATTTGGAATTTTTACATCTTAAAATTCAAAAATTCTTACAACACTCTTAGTTTTTCAGAAAAAATACAGTTAATGCGTAGATAGATAGCATCCAAAGTTTTAAACTTTCGAATTTAAAGTTTCTGAGATTTTGAGAAGTTTTTAGTTTTTTTTAAACATTTTGAAAATTTTAAAACTCTTTTTTTTTATTTAGTAAATTATAAGTGTATTTTAAAATGTGTTTGTAGTTCTCAGAAGTTTGATACATTTGGGTTTGAAAAATTAGATGATATAATATATATTGATGCATATCTTATAAATTTTATAAGCTGTATATTGAAAATTTAATTTATTTCAGACATAAAAGCGAAGAAAAATTATAGAGCAGTAGGAAATCTTAAAAAATGAAATTTTGACTGACCAAAAATTTCATTGAAACATTTTCACGTTTTTCATTTGAATTTCATTTTGTTTTTTCAGATTTAGTTTAATGTGAAAATTTTCCAAAAAAGTATTTTTGAACATTTTTTTAAATTAATTTTTATGATTGCAAGATTTTCAATTGATGTACTTTTTTTAAAACGTGTTTAGTTTCGTCATTTTCATTTTCATTTTCGTCTAAATTCTGCTGATTGATATTAAATTCGCTTAAAAAAAGCTAGGTTCGGTTTTATCACTGTAAAATTGTTGTAAAAGATGAGAGTTTTATCAGCGTAAAACTGCTATCATTGGTTGAGTTCCTCATTTCTCAAAATTTGATTGGTTTTTAGAATATAGCGAAAAGTGATCTACTAAAATGAATTTTTGATATCAAAGAATTTCATAATTAAATAATTGAAATTTGATATCTTTAAAATCTCAGAAAGAGAGAAAAGTGTGGATTTTTTTATTTTGAAAAACTGAGGATTTGAGGGTCTGTGAGCTCCTAATTAGAGATCTCAAGACTTAAAAATCTTCAAATTTATAAACCTAGAAACTTGAGATTTTTTAAAATTTACTATTTGAGAATCTGGAAATAAAACTTAAAACCGGAGAAACTAACAATTTTTTTAAAAACTTGAAATTTTTTCTCAGCCTCCATGGCGGCACTCCCCATGGCTTTCGGCTGTCTCCTCGGTGGTTTCCTCATGGAAAAATTCGGAAGAAAATCAACCCAACTACTAACAACGGTCCCATGTTTTCTTGGTTGGATCTTCATCACTTTTGCTGTAAATCTACCAATGATCCTTCTTGGAAGATTTCTAACAGGACTTTGCGGAGGACTTTTAGGCCCATCCACGGGAGTCTACATCAGTGAAACGTCGGATCCAAAGTACCGTGGGTTTCTTCTGGGTGCCATTTCACTAGCTGTAGCTCTCGGTCTTCTTCTTGTTCACTTACTCGGGACGTTTCTACACTGGAAAACAACAGCTCTTGTTGCTTGTGTTTTTCCTATTGTGAGTGTAGGTTTGCTCGCTTTGGTACCGGAATCGCCCTCATGGCTTGCGAAAACGAACAGACTGTCGGAAGCACAGACCTCGTTCTTTTGGTGTCGTGGCGACAGCGAAGAAGCAAAGAAAGAAGCATCCACCATCATCACTCGTCAAACTGCGCTAACAGAACCAAAGATGTCACTTTTTCGGAAGACTTTCCTGAAGCCTCTGGTCATCATCGTCGTCTTTATCGTAACCAACCAGTGGGCTGGCGTCAACGCGCTCACCTTCTACACCGTGTCGATAATGCAGAAAACGCTATGTGATGGTTTAAACAACTACTTGGCAATGTTAATCGTCGACATGATTCGTGTGGTCATGTCTATTTTAGCTTGCATCGTCATGAAATACTTCAAGCGGCGCCCTCTTGCGATCATCAGTGGTGTTGGTACTTTCGCATCTCTTTTCGTACTGAGTGCGTACACTCATTTTGTTAAAATTTATCCAGATTTGGGCTCTTCGTGGTACGCCATGGTTCCCATGACAGCTCTGATAGCTTATATCAGTTTTATCACGGTTGGGTTCGTACCGTTACCGTGGGCGATGATGGGTGAGGTTTTTCCGTTAAGTACGCGAAATGTGGGCTCCGGCTTTTCGTCGTTCATGGCGTTTTTGGCCTTCTTTTCGGTTGTTAAGACGAGTCCGGCTATGTTTGATGGATTGGGAGCTGATGGGACGTTTTTGGTTTATGGGTTGGTGGCGTTTTTGGGGACCGTGTTTATAGGGCTGTTCTTACCGGAGACGAAGGATAAGACGTTGATTGAAATTGAAGATCAGTTTACAGAAAGATGATTCTTTTGCGTTTTTTATTTTTTGTCGTAGTTTTGATTTTTATACTTTTCGTTGTAAAAAAAAATAGCGCAAGATAAAAGAAGGAAAAAAGAGTTTTTTATAAGTGCGTTGAATGTTGAAATTTATACATTTTTTCAACTAGATATGTTTTAAACGTTTTAGATATTTAAAAATTTTTGACTACCTTGAATTATTAAATTAAATTTTATTAGATTTTTTTATTAAATTTTTATAAAAATCTAAAATTTTGTTATTTTAGTCTAAATTTTGCATTAAAAAACATTTTTTATTTTCTGTTTCGATTTGCACCTTTAAATAAATTTGACTAAAAAACATTTTTCGATTATATTCGATACATTGGTTCATTCTGTCGCAATTCTTTGGGTTTTTTGAACCTCTTTACCTTCTTTAATTTTTTTTTTGAAACTACTGTTTTTGGATGTTATAAATTATAAAAAAAATGTAAATCGTTAGTTTTTTTTTATTTTATATATTGATGTTGTTTTTCTGGATTCTTAGAATTTCAAGATTCTTTTGTTTTGATTGTACCTTAAATAAATTTTGGTTATTTTTTTCCGTTTAAATTCTTTAGTTCATGCGGTTGTTTTATTTTTTTTGGAGTTTTTGAACCTCTTTACCTTCTGTTGGTTTTCTAAATTTATTTTAGAACTCTCTCAATTTGGATGTTTTCAATTATTTTTTTGATGTTGAAATCGTTCGTGTTTTTTTTTGTTTTTTTCATATTGATATTAATTTTTTCTTGATTCTTAGAATTATTTAAATTCTTTGTTTTATTTTGAATGTTAAAAATAAAATTGGTTAAATTTGTTTTTCCGGTTATATTCTATAGTCGATTGGGTTGCTTTGAATTTTTCTTGAATTTTTTAGATATTTTGTATTTTTTCGTATATTTAAATCATTCGATTTTTTTTTGGTATTTTTATATTGATATTTAATTTTTTTATAATTTTAGAATTATTTAGGTTCTTTGTTCTAATTTGTACCTTCAAATAAATTTGATTACTTACTTTTTTTCTGGTTATATTCTTTAATTGTGTGTCGCTTTAAATTTCTTTGTTTTTTTTGAGCCTCTCTTTTACTATTTATTTTTTAATTAATTTTAGAAATCGTTCATTTTGAATGTTTGAGTTATTTTTGAGTATTAAAATCATTCGATTTTTTTTTTGGAATTTTTATATTGATTTTTAGTTTTTGTGGATTTTCATAATTATTTAAGATTTTCGTTTTGATTCGTAGCTTAAAATAAATTTGATTAATTTTTTTACGGTTATATTCTTTAATTCCTTCGGTTGCTTTAATTTTTTGGACTTTTGTTTGCTTGATTGTTTTGAATTATTTTTGAATATTTTAATCGTCCGTTTTTTTTGTTTTTTTATTGATATTTAGTTTTTCTGGATTCTTAGAAGAATTAATAATAATAATAAGAATTAATATTAATAATTTATAACATAAACATAAGATGTACAGGTTCAAAAAACACAAAATAATAATAATAATAATTATTATTATATATTATAATTATATATATATTATATATATATATATATATAATAATTATAAATAAAATATTATAATTATATACATATATATATATATATATATATTATAATAATTATAAATAATAATAATGATAATAATAATAATTATTATTATTTTGTGTTTTTTGAACCTGTACATCTTATGTTTATTTTATAAATTTATTTTAGAAATCGCTCATTTTATATGGTTTGAATTATATTTAAATATGTAAATCATTTATTTTATTTTTTTTATTGATTTTAAATGTTCTCGAACTTTACAAAATAAAATATTTTGTAAGATTTGCAAGTTTTAAATTCTTAGTTAATAATAATTAGCTGTTATAATTTAAAAAATAAAGGTCTGTTAGATTTTATCCAAAATTTTTAAAT
Organism: Cynaeus angustus; assembly: GCA_030157275.1. Classification (NCBI taxonomy): domain Eukaryota; kingdom Metazoa; phylum Arthropoda; class Insecta; order Coleoptera; family Tenebrionidae; genus Cynaeus; species Cynaeus angustus. The sequence goes on from CM058065.1 coordinate 15,504,983, forward strand.
TTAAAGAATATTCTACGTTTTAAAAATTGACAACAAATTTCACAAAATTCGAATTTTATTTTGCAAATTTTAGTAACCCTTAACATTTTATTTTTGAAATCCTAAATAATCCAAAAAAGTTAATAAATTTAAAATTTATAAAAATATATTTTTTTTTAAAAGCCGAAAATTCTAAGATTTTTAATCTAAAAAAAATCAGTTATTTCAAATATTACAAGAAGTATTAAGTCTTTGAGAGTCCTAATCATTCTAATGTATACAAAATTTAAAGATCCTTCACAATCCAAAAATTTTTTGAAACCATAACGTATACTGATCGAAAAAAGTTAGGGAACTGTAATGTACTCAGACGAGAGCAGAATTGGGCTCTAGAGTGATACTCGCACTATTCGCATCTGGAGATCTCCAAGCAGAAGAGTTGATGACCGATATGTCCAAGAAGTACATCGATTTCACGGAACTTTTTGTGTGCTAAGGGAATATGACAGCTCAAATTTATATTAGAGACATCTAATGATATTGTGGACAATTATTGCAGCGATTTGGAACTTAAGTTGCGGTTTTTGGATTATAATGCACCTCCACATCGTGCTCACTGCTTGGAAATGTTGGAAATGAAGCACTGGATGGAACATGCTTAGTCGGGTAGTAGCCGACCACCAACCACCAGTTGACAAATTTTATAATCCAGAATGTGACAGTTCGATGATTTAAAAAAAAGTTAGGAAACTTGCTTGCTTTTGTTTATTAAAACTAATAACTTCTACAACCATTAAACATTTTGTTTTAAATCCTACAAATTGTAGCTACACATACCGAACACTTTCAGAATTACCACCCATATCAACGTCACCACGATAAAAATCCCTAGAAATTTTAGACAGTTGTGAGCGACAGTCATACTAAAATTGAAAAAAAAATTAGTAATTTACCAAACATTGTTTTCCGACTCACTATGCGTATCTAACACGTGCTTTGTCGACTGTATCCAAAGGATCTTTCAACAAGTACACTCTTAACCATTTAAAATAGTTACGATAATACATCGTCCAAGACACTGTTTGCATACTAAGCGGGAAAAGTTTTTTATCTGTTGTATTCATTTTGTCCCACAGTGCTCTAACGTTGTCATTCTTGAATGTCCACTCTCTGTTCGAAAAGAATGAAACAGCATCGGAAAATTTGTGAATTTTGTTGATCAAAGATCTCTGTCTGCCTTTACGCCCGGTCAGAAAGCATACTGTGTCCATTAAGATAGCAGGGATGTTATGAAAGATTGTTCTCCAAAAGTAATATTTTGGTCCCATTGGGATATAGTATGAAATTAGGATGTATGCAGATTTTGTTGGAGGATACTTTATTCCGTGAATAAGGTTGAGTGTATAATAGTCGTTCCAGGTCAAAGAATTTTCCACCGTGGATATGTAGTTGTAGATGGGAATTTCTGACGCATTTCTGGAAGATATAAATATAAATATATATATATATATATATATATAACAGGCAAGGGTAGGGTAGGGCCGAGGCACGGAGGCAACAGCCAAGGCACCGAGGCGATAGCCGAGGCATCGAGGCGATAGCCGAGGCACCGAGATGATAGCCGAGCCTCTAAATTATCCGAGACTGTTATATACATATGGCCCGTATGTTTGTTTTATTTACGAAAAAGAATATAACATCTTTGTTTTGTTTCGAACTGATCGCTTATTTATTTTGATCACCTATATATAATATATAAAAATCAATTCAATTGAATGACTACTTCTTGGTGTCAGTGAATGTACAAATTTTCAGTTCTATACGAATTATATCGAATTTGTATGTCTATTTTAAACTAAGTTCGACCAAGTAACTAAGTAGTCGAAGCCTATTGCAATATACATCACCTCCGTGGCCAAAAAAATAGACCCAACTAGATCAATTTGATCTTGGCATAAAGACACATACCTCTGGCCAATATCCCAAGCTGCCGCGACAAGTCCAGCAACACACGTGTCAACAGGAACAAGATCACACACTAGATCTGCGTCAGCTGGATGAACATGAACCAAACCTACAGCAGATGCAACTATAGCGCCGGTTGGGCCATAAAAATTGTTCGTCCAACCCTCTATTGGTTCCTTGTAGGTCGATATTACTGCAAAAGTCCATGAATGTTGTAAACGTACTAAATTTTTAGTAGACTTACTAATAGATGGTCTGTAAACTCCTATCGGTAAATCACTCGCCGTTTCTCGAATCAGAAACTCTGATAAAGCTTTCGTGAAGCTGTAAGTGTTGGGCCATCCTGTAATCAAACTAAAACAGAATTTTTTTTATTAATTTTCATAAATGAACTGTTACTTTGGTGTTATTTTATCAGCTTCTTCTTTCGTTACACTTTCTATTTTTTTCTTGAAATCTGCGAAGCTTATTGGAAAGTCGTAGAATTTTTCTTCTATGGTATTCATATAGCAGTTTGAATAAGCAGTAGATATATATACCACAGACTAAAAAAAAACAATAAAAATCTACTAAACGAACTTTCAGAGAGAACCTTAAGATTTTTCATTTCTTTGCAAAGTTCGAGAATATCAATGGTACCGTTAACATTGATAGTATACGCGACCTTCAGATTTTCGTCAAAACGCACAGTGGCGGCTCCATGAAAAACAATGTTGACTTCTGATACCAATTTTTGTCTATCCTCACGTGACAAACCGAGCCCTTTCAGACTACAATCTCCTGCAAGTGGTACCACCTGTTTCTGAAAATCTGGACGCTCGTTCCTCAATTTGTCAAAAAGCTAAAAGTCAAAACATTTCGTTGCTACCAACTAAAAACCAAATTGAACTGTGGGATTATAAAACTAACCACACAATCAAAAAGATTGTCAAGTCTTTTTTGTATGGTTTTTCCTTTTTTCTCTCTCATTAGTACGTATATAGTGGTGAGCTCTGTACTTCTCAGTAGTTTCTCCAACAAAACATGGCCCACGAATCCGGTTGCTCCGGTGATGAAAATGTTTTGACCATGATAGAATTTGCGGATTTCGGATTCCTCAGCCATTTTTTTCTAGAAGAAATTTAGAATCAGTACTTCAAGATTTTTTTGTCGCCTCCAGTGTCACGGTGGGAAGGTAAAATGGAGGAAATGCTGATGGTGTTTACAAGGAACTTTTAGTATTTAAAAGTCATAACAAAAGTGGTAAATAAAACAGTATACAAACCTCAGTGTCGAAACAAAAAGAAAAAAAATTGTTAATTAATTTTTAAAAAAACTTCCTATTAGAACATAGCCCCAAAGTTAAATTTTTGAATAAAATTACAATAGCTTTAACCTAAAAAACTACGTAGTTGTAGATGCGAATTTCTGATGCATTTCTGGAAGATATATATATATATATTATGGATCATACACCTAACAGGCAAGGGTAGGGTTAGGGCCGAGGCACGAAGGCAATAGCCAAGGCACCGAGGCAATAGCCAAGCACCGAGATGATAGCCGAGGCTCTAAATTATGCGAGACTGTTATATCCATATGGCCCGTATGTTTGTTTGATTTACGAAAAAGAATATGACATCTTTGTTTTGTTTCGAACTGATCGCTTATTTATTTTGATCACCTATATATAATATATAAAAAACAATTTAATTGAATGACTACTTCTTGGTGTCACTGAATGTACAAATTTTCAGTTCTATACGAATTATACCGAATTTGTATGTCTATTTTAAACTAAGTTCGACCAAGTAACTAAGTAGTCGAAGCCTATTGCAATATACATCACCTCCGTGGCCAAAAAAATAAACCCAACTAGATCACTTTGATCTTGGCATAAAGACACATACCTCTGGCCAATATCCCAAGCTGCCGCGACAAGTCCAGCAACACACGTATCAACAGGAACATGATGATATTTTATTATGATATTTTTTCAAGACGTAGTGTACAATTAACGAAATTAAAAAATAAATTAAAAAATATTTATTAATATTTATTAATATTAATAAATATTTTTTTACATAGTTTAATTAACACTAGTTTACAACAATATTTTGGCAAACAAAAAAAAGCGTTTCAAATCAATTTTCATTGGTGATTTTAAATCTGTTTTTAGATTTTAGAATTTTTAATCATAGCATGTCAAAGCCTAAAAACTGACGTTCAAAGACTATGTAAGACCTCGGAATCTTAAATATAAGACTCTGAGAGTTTAGAATTTAGAACCCAAAATCTAAAAACCTTAAAAACTCAACATGTAGTCATTTCAGAATTGCTTACCTTGTACTTTTCACTTCAAGTGTACGCTTCACATTGAAGTTATCAAATACGTACATTTAATTGGCACTAGAATTGCATTGTATACTAATGTGAGTATGATGAAAGAAAGGATATGAGTTAACAATATTAAAATTTTAAATTCATAACTGTAGCTAGTACGTTAATGAAAAACCATTAAAATTCATTTTTATTTTCTGATTGTTTAATCTTTTGCAAAAAAATAATGAGATTTTTTTTTAGATTTTTTTTCTTTTTTAGATAAATTTAGAGCTAGGTAGTTTTTAATGTTGAAATCTTTGATAATTTTTAACTGTAGGAAATAATAAAATTCAAATTTGTTTCTTTACGATTCGTTGAATGCTTTAGATTTTTGAGATTTTTTTTAATTCCTACAATTTTATGTTAATGGTTTTTTTCTTTCATTTTGTTTATACTACTTTTTGTTATGTTGTCTAGATCTGTTATATTTTTTAGTTTTTTAAAATTGTATTAGCATTTTAGTATTTATTGTATTTTTATCTTTCGGGTTTCAGTTTTTTTGATTTTTCGTTTTTTTTTTTTTTTTTAATGTTTTAGATTATTGATGAATATTAGTAAAACGATTACTTTTATAGTTATAAGTCATAACATTTTTGTTAAAACGTAAAATATTTACTTTTTTCAAAATCGTCATAAAAACTCGATATCAAGCTGAAAAAAGTGAATTTGTCGCCTTGGACGATAAAAATTTTGCAACACACATTTATGTGTCTTGGATTGGAATTGTAAAAACAACAAATTAACGACTAGATATTACAAAAAATTAAACAAATTTTAAAATAAATTTCAATTTTTAGTATTTTTTAAAAACTTTTTTAAATGATTTCAATTTTTTATAGATTTTTGAATTTGTGAAAATGTTTTCAAATTGTCTTTAGAGTTTTTGTCTGTTGAAAATCATTAATCTATTAACACGTTTAATTGCTTTTTGGGTAATATTTTTAAGATTTTTTCAGTTCGTTTGTTGTTCGATATTTTAAAAACTTTTTTAATTTCTTTTTTAATAATTTAATTAATTTTTCTATTTAAACTTTCGATTTTTCGGAAGTCCTGTATTATATACAAATTAAAAAAAAATCTATTCTTATCTTCTTTTACCTTTTCGACGATTTTTTATTTTTTTTTATAGTGCATAAATATTTTTGGTCGAAAAAAATCAAAATTTTACTTGAAAATCTGAAAGTTACATAAAATGCATACTCTAAAAGTAGCAATAACTTTTACGGCTTTAAAAATGTTTCAACTTCAAAAAATCTTGAAAATCTTTGAAATATTTGAAACAACCTTTAAATCCCATGTCTCGAATCACAGAAAAAACATTTAAATTTTCACTTATCGCACTTACTCTAAAAAGTTGTTTCAGGCATGATAAATATTTAACAACTTACAGAAGAAAAAATTTTTTAGTACTTCAAAAAACGTACGTATCAATTTAGTTATCTTAAAATAATTTCTAAAATTAAAAAAAATAATGTAGATAACTTCAAAATCTAAAACATTGTTAATTAGTAAAACAGTTGGTAAAATAAAAAAAAATTAAACCAAATTGTCTAAAAAAATCCTAATCTTGTGAAGATTAAAGTTCTGAAAAATTAAAAAATTACTGTAAAAAAATATGAACTTAAGAAATTATTGTTAAAATAAATAATCTTAAAATCTGTAAAAACCTATAAATTTTTAAATATGAAAAATAAAAAAAAAAACTTAAAAACCTTAAAAACCTCCAAAAATTCTCTTGCATCTTTTACCCATTTTTAATTAATTTGAATCTCTACTTGTTATACTTTTTTTTTTTAATTTGTGCATTTTTTAATCACTTATCCTTAATTTTTTAATCTCTATCTTACATTTATACATGGTGTTTATTTAATTTTGACAAAAAGTGTGAGCGTTCTAGGACACCATGTATATTTTCTACATTTTTTTTATGATAAAGCATTACCAGGTCTTTTGTTGCTGCTTTCAAACTTTTTTTTTGCAGTTTTTTATTTTTATTTAAATTGACAGCGTCTTTAGAATGGTTTTACAAATTTGACTAAATGTGGTGCATATAACGAAATATAAAAAAATTAATATCTAATGCACATGAGTAGTGCGTTAGTGGGGGTTCTTGGATATTTTTCGGTACATAACCTCACTTTTTTCTGAAAGCAGGTTCAACCCCCCCCCCCCCAACGAAAGACACACTCCCCAAACCTATTTTCAGAAAAAAGTGAGGTTATGTACCGAAAAATATCCAGAATCGCCACTAAAACACTACGCACATGCAAAAAATAATAATGACGTATACACAAACATACATATATGTATACGCAATAATTAAGATACATGTATGAATTCTTAACAACATCCGCTTTTATGTATGGGAAATTATTCCATATATTTTGAATTTTAAATCATTTTGTCAAAGCTATATCTCGAGTTCTTTCTTTTATCGAATAAAATTTGAAAATTTATTTGATTGGCCTATTACTTGTTTGATTGATTATTAGAATAAAGTGGAAAATAATCTATTTATGCGATTAGAAAAAGCTGCATACCCTTTACTTTTATCATTTTTTTGATATTGTTACAAATCTAATCTCACCTAAAAATATGTTGAGCACAAAATAAAAATTTTGGGCTACAAGAGTCTATATCTAAAATCCACTCTATGTTACTTCTATCGTGGTCATAATCTCTGATAACAAGATAAACACAATAAAAATACAATAAGATTTCCCGTAGACATTACAAAACCATCTTTTTGTACCAAACTAAAATGAAGATCGCTTTCATTATTCCATTTCTGTTGACATCCTGGATAGTACCAACCGAGCTGAAACCCAGAGCAGGTAAAATTGTTATCACTATTAACAACAGTGCTAAGAACTTTTTTTTGCAAGGACGAATCGTTGCTGGTTCCGTGGCAAGAGCTGGCCAGTTCCCATATGCAGCATCACTTGCCATCAGAACATCTGATGGTACTTATTTTTGCAGTGGTGCTCTAATTGACAACAGCTGGATTTTGACCGCCGGTCAGTGCGTCGATGGGTATGAAAAATTCTTTATCTCTTCTTTATCTTACAGTTCTTTCTTCACAGTGTTACTTTGTTTACTATTCGTCTTGGTACTACCAGTTCAACTGGAAGTGACGCCAATCTAGTAACTGTAGCTACAGATACATATTTCTTGCATCCAGAATTCAATCCGAGCACTCTGGAGAATGATGTTGGACTGATCAAGATGCGGCTTCCAGTCACTTTTACAGGTACGACTTAAGTTAGGTACTTTAATTTTGACTTTGTTTTTTAGAATATATCCAACCCATTAACTACCTCTCCGATGTCGTTCCTTCGGTTGGTTCACCTGTTACAGCAATTGGTTGGGGATTAACTTCCGATCGTATTTTTGGTACTGCTTTCTGTAATTCTTAAAATTGTAGTTTCTCATTTTAGAGGATGTTTCGATCAGCAGTCATCTAAACTACGTGGATATTTCTACAATAAGTAATGAAGAATGTCGTCTGGTTTATGGTGCACAAGTTGTAGATAATATGCTTTGTGCTGTAGGAAACTACAATGAAGGAATTTGTGCGGTTTGTTGTCAACTTCTGAGTTTTTTTTAATTTTTGAGTTTTTTTTTGATAGGGAGATATTGGTACTCCTTTGATCTTGTATGGTAGTAGTGCGATCCCTTATCATGTTGGTATTTCGAGTTTTTACAGTGGTAACGGATGTGACAGTACTGATCCTTCTGGATTTACGAGAACTGCGGTGTACAGAGATTGGATAAGAAATGTTACAAGTAATAATTAGAAAATAATAAATTTACGAGGAATTATGGAATATTATAAGATTCTCCACTAAAAATTTTAATGTCTGAAGCTGGTTTTGATTCAACTTTATAAAAGCCCTTTAAAAAATTTTAATAAATTGATATTTCCATTTCTTTGAAATTATAATTTCTTCGGAACTTAATCCTGTAGGTTTGTGACAAAAATCTGCCATTTTTCAAAAATCAAAAACCAATAATAATTTTTACAATATAATATAAATAATAATATAATAATATAATAATTCTAAAAATCCGTTACGAAATATATTTCGTAACTGTTCCAGAGTAGCCATTGCATTCGGTATTTATTTCCGTGGTTACCATCAAAACTTATCAATGGGCACTAAAAAAAATCAAAATCACCAAATGTCAAAAACAATTTCGATTTCTTGACGGCATCTAGTTTTCTGTTACGTTTTGTAAATTTTTTATATTAAATTAATTATGTTTTGTAAACATAATTTAATAATGTCAAGTGAATCACCTGAAATTGTTGCACTCAGACTACAGAATGAAACGTCAGCAAATTTATTCCTAAATTTTCAAAAAAGTAAATGCACCAAACAAGTAATGGAAATGAACAAATTTGCCCAAATGGAGGAGCAAATTGCCTGAAATTTAAACTTCAATTATACACCGGTCACTGCTTTCTCTGCTCTTCAGCAACTTTTTTGTTAGATGCAGCTGCTAACATCACCACCTTGAAACGTCATAGCGGACGGTAATCAACAAAAGTCGCAGAAGGTGACATAGAGGCATCATTAAATAACCGACTTAATATATATAGGATAGTTCCAAAAGACAGCAATAAAAATATTAATAATAATACACTTATTGAGCAAAGCAACAAAAATTCATGTTTAATACCTATTAGCAGTCTTTTAAATTTCATATTTAATAACTGCACAACATGACTCTTTTCCTTATTGTTCTCATTCACTATAAATTTAAAAAAAATGTTGGCGTAGAAAAAGTATAGTCGGCAATGCGTTTCGAATGATAATTCCACACTTGTTGAACCGACTCACTCGCCTTCGGTTCGTGATACAAACTCTCCGCTTGTGCGAAATGTGTCACATTCCAAACTCGTTACAGAATATATTTTTTACAATTTTGGACGGCTGTGGGTTTTTCTCAGAAGTGTACAATGAAATGTCAAATTCTAAAACAAGAAATTCTTTTTTAGTTTTTTGGTTTTAGTTTTTTAATATCTTAGCTTTCCAGATTCTAGTTTGTTATAGCAATTTGGCTATATAATTTTCTATTTTCTTGACTCCTTATAATTAATTAAAAAATAAATTTAAGTTTATAATTACAAATTTGAATTGCTTTTTTTAATGCTTAGATTTTTTGATTACTTATTATATTTTAAATATCCTGTTCCCTATTTTTTATTTTTTTATAAGTTTTTCAATTTCTTAAATTTCTAGTTTTTTAATTTTCTCAGATTTTATAGTTGCTAAGTTTTTATTGTCTAGTTTTTTGCTTTCTTGGTTTCTTAATTTCTTCAATACTTACTTTTCTCATCTTCGTACTTCTTAGATTTTTAGATTAGACAAGTCTAAGTTTTATATTTTTTGTAGATTTTTACATTTTTTTATCTTTTAGTTTTTCTGTAACTAGTTTCTTGATGGCTTAATTTTTTGATTTCTTAATTACTTACTTTTATTTTTATTTTTAGTTCTTTTGCTTCCTTTAGTTCCATTTTTTCATTTTAATTTTTTTTATGTTGTTGTTTTAACTTGTCGATATATTTGGCTTCTCAACTTTTTTATTTCTTTTTTTTCTCAAGTTTTTAGATGCTTAGTTTTATAATTTATATCCAATTTTCTTATTTCTAAACTAATTTCTAATAGTTTTACAGTTATTGGAACCCTAGTTGCCAGAAATCCAAATCCATGGACACTTTTTTAGTACTACAAATCATATACGGATTAGTTCTAATCTTTGCTCCAGACTTCTAAATTCTATCAATTAGCTGCTCCACAGTATATATGGGAGTAACATAAACTAACTGCTATAGTGGGGTCATCACCCCTCTATAAAAAATCACATGGTTTAAGATCTGGAGAACGGGGAGGTCAAAACACACCACCATTCCTTCCTATCCACTTTCTGTAAAGTTTCAGTTTAACCTAAGACATTATGTGCAGGAGCGACATCGTGAAGGTACTACTTAAAAAAAATAGCAGTTAAACGCGGTGGTAAAATGTACTGGTACTCCTCGTCCTATATAAGTTTCATGGTAAAGACGTTGAGCCTCACGGGCACTTCGAAATACTCCACCGTAAATCAAGATCATGTCGGTCATTTTTTACTTTTGAGTCAGTGGCGTACAACGAATTTTAGTAAAAATGTATGGAAAGAGAATTTTTCCGCTTAATCCCGATGCACGGAAAAACGGTTTTCCCGCATTCCGGTGTTTTTTTAGTTTCGTTAGCGGCAAGGGATATTTGTGTTATAGGGTTGGTATTGGGACTTTTTGATGACACCAGTCAAGGAATTTTTGATAAATGCGTTCATACCGCTCGCGACTTTTCTCGGGCAGCAGACGCGAAACGGCCTTTTTGGCACATTGTTGTACTTCGAAAGGGGTACACGTTCATTCTTCGCTGTCACTGATTTTAATAATTTTTGTTAATAATTAAAAGGAAATATGACAGATAATTTAAATTTTAAGAATCTAGTGGGTAGTTACAATAGATAGATCATGTTACCAACCCATCATTGAAAAAGAAACTAAACTACCTAATTTTTTTATTTTGATATTCTTTACAAAAAATATTGTACTTAACTCTTTTGGAAAGATGTTTCTCGCACTGGCACTAAATGCAGCACTTCTTACAGTCGTTTCTGGTTTTGTAGATTTTTGATCTTATGTTTCTGACATTTTATAATTTTTTTTGCTTCTTCGTATCTTGATTTCTTTTTCTTCTTGTTTTTTTTATTTCTTACTTTCTCATCCTTGGGGTTATTAAAATTTAAACTTAAAAATGTACCATAATTTTGTGATTTTTTTAATACTAAAATTACAAACACCAGCTATTTCACACCTAAAAACTAATACTGGTATTAAACATTCTTCTCTGGATGGTACCACTGTCTGAACCAAAAAAGGCTGCAAATTTCAAAATAACCACCCATATCAACGTAACGATGATAAAAGTTCCCAGACAGATGAGAAAATTGTGTAATATTTGGAACCTGAAAATTTAGAAGTAAAATCAATGAGATCCATCATTTTCTTACCTCTTCTGTTTTATCTTAGCTTTCTCTATGGTACTTATAGGATCCTTCAAGAGATACACCCTCATTCCTCTGACATACCTTTTGAAGTACTCTATCCAAAGCACCCTTTTCATACTAAAAAGGAACAACTCTTGATCCGTCTTGTTCATTTTCTCCCAAAGATTTGTTATATTTCCATTAGTAAATTTCCAGTTTCTCATAGCGAAATAGCTCACGACATCGGAGAATTTATGAATTTTAGAGTACATCGCCAGCATCTTCGGCTTTTGCCCCGTTATCACGCAGAAGACATCCATGAAGAAGGCGGGAATTAGATGTAACAGGAATCTCAGGAACAAGTACAAGTTGCCGTGAGATATAGGGAACACTGTGATGCACCATATAGCTTTCTCCAAGGGAAATTCGCGCCCATGGAGTTTATTCAAAGTGAGGTATTCGTTCCACGTTATCGCATTGTCGACGGAAGACACATAATTATAAATAGGAATATTGGAACTTCTAGAAAAAATCTCATTTTAGGGGAATTCACAATAATGTTGGTACCCACTTTTCGGCGTGTTTGTTGGCAACATCCCAAGCTGTCGCGATAATCCCAGCGACACACGTGTCCACGGGAATTATATCGGCCACGGCATCCTCGCGACAAGGAAAAAGTCGCAGAAATCCGGTAGCGGATGCGACGACGGCTCCGGAAGGTCCGTACAGATTGTCGGTCCAACATTCTAGAGGTTCTTTGTATGTGGAAATCACTGGAAAATTGGGATGTCAAAAAAGTAATACTACCAATAAATACTCTTAAAATTCAGTTTTTTCACAGTTTATCCTGACTATTAAATATATGCAACAATTTTTTTTTCTTAAGTTCTTGAGTTTTTTTGAATTTTGTGTAACCTTTTAAAAACTTTGAAACCATGAAACGTCAAGAATGACATTTGTGAAAAAAGCATTGTTACCAACTATTTTTTTGTTGCTGTTCACTTTGAAATTCTAAATAAAACTCACTATTCATGTATTTTTAAAATTACTAAATTTTTATAATTCTTAGATTTCGTCGGATTTTTTGGTGTTTAAAATGCAAAAAAATCTCAAATGGTTTTTATTTTAAATCAAATTTTTCTAGGATTGATTAATATGTCAAAATTTATAGATAACAATGCTACCAACTCTTGGAAAAAATACCATGCCTACTAGACTTTTTTTTAAATGAAAAAATTCAAAAAATTTAATTTTCTTTAGAATGTCTAGTAGATTCTCTGATATATAAATAAAGAGTTAAATTTTCCGAATTGTCTAGAATTTTTGGAATTGCCAGTGTTGCAACACCAATAAATGAATGTCTCAATATTTTCAAAATATAAAATTTTGTTTATAATATCTTAAATTTTAAATCTTTTTTTGAGCATATTGAAACTTTGATTTTTTTTTAATACAAACTATAATTTTCAGAATTCATATACAATGTGCAGCATTACATATTTAAAATTCCTAAATTCCCGTAAAAAGCCAAATCTAGGTAGCATTTTTATCGATTTTTGCAAAATTTTGAAATTGCTCTAAAATCCATAAAAAATATTGCAATTTTAATCCACAATTCCTCAGTGTCTAGATTCTAATATATAAAATTGTTTAAATGTCAAGATCCTCAGAACTATAGATAGATCTTAGATCTTTAAATGTTAGATACTTGTTTCCTTGGATCTTGATATTTTTAATTTTTTAGACCCTTAGATGTTAGATACTTCATAGAGCTTTAAATTCTTAATTTTAAAAATTTAGATGTTTAGATCGTCAAATTTATAGAATTTTAAATCCTTAGATCTTTAGACGTTAGACCCCAGAGCCTTTGAGCTTTAAGTTTTTAGATTCTTAGATTCTTAGATATTAGATTAGATTAGAACGAAAATTTAAAGCAAAGTAACATTTTAGATATTTTTAGATTTTTTTTAGATCCTCAAATCTAAAAATTAAATTCTTATATCCTTAGATGTTAGACATTTAGATCCTTAGATCTTGAAAAAATATGAGAAACTGAAAACTAAAATATTCAAAACCAGAAACATCCTTAAATTCTCAGATTTCTAGATCTTTAGATCATTAGATGTTAAACACTTTAGCTCCTAAGACATTAGATCTTTAGATTTTTATATATTTAAGTCCTTAGATACTAGATATTTATCTGCTTAGAGTTTAAAAAAATATAAAACTCTGAAAATAGAAAACCAAGTAGCATCCTTAGATTCATAGATTCTAAAAGCTTTGTATCCTTCGATCATTAATTTTTAGATTTTTGATTCTCTATCTTCTAATATCTTAAACTATTTCAATATCAAGATTCTTAGAACTGTAAATTTTTAGATCCTTAAATGCTAGATACTTGGTTTCTTAGGTCTTTATAACTTTAAATTTTTAGGTCTTTATATGTCAGATAGTTCGTAGAACATTTTAAATTCTTAATTTTAAAAATTTAGATGTTTAGATCGTCAAATTTATAGAATTTTAAATCCTTAGATCTTTAGACGTTAGACCCACAAATCCTTTGAACTTTAAGTTTTTAGATTCTTAGATACCAGATTAGATTAGATTAGAACGAAAATTTAAAACAAAGTAACATTTTAGATATTTTTAGATTTTTTTTAGATCCTCGAATTTAAAAATTAAATTCTTATCTCCTTAGATGTTAGACATTTAGATCCTTAGATCTTAAAAAAAATATGAGAAACTGAAAACTAAAATATTCAAAACCAGAAACATCCTTAAATTCTCAGATTTATAGATCTTTAGATCATTAGATGTTAAACACTTTAGCTCCTAAGACATTAGATCTTTAGATTTTTATATATTTAAGTCCTTAGATACTAGATATTTATCTGCTTAGAGTTTAAAAAAATATAAAACTCTAAAAATAGAAAACCAAGTAGCATCCTTAGATTCATAGATTCTAAAAGCTTTGTATCCTTCGATCATTAATTTTTAGATTTTTAATTCTCTATATTCTAATATCTTAAACTATTTCAATATCAAGATCCTTAAAACTGTAAATGTTTAGATCCTTAAATGCTAGATACTTGGTTTCTTAGATTTTTATGACTTTAAATTTTTAGGTCTTTATATGTCAGATAGTTCGTAAAACTTTTTAAATTCTTAATTTTAAAAATTTAGATGTTTAGATCGTCAAATTTATAGAATTTTAAATCCTTAGATCTTTAGACGTTAGACCCACAAATCCTTTGAACTTTAAGTTTTTAGATTCTTAGATACCAGATTAGATTAGATTAGAACGAAAATTTAAAACAAAGTAACATTTTAGATATTTTTAGATTTTTTTTAGATCCTCGAATTTAAAAATTAAATTCTTATATCCTTAGATGTTAGACATTTAGATCCTTAGATCTTAAAAAAAATATGAGAAACTGAAAACTAAAATATTCAAAACCAGAAACATCCTTAAATTCTCAGATTTATAGATCTTTAGATCATTAGATGTTAAACACTTTAGCTCCTTAGACATCATTAGGTCTTTAGATTTTTATATATTTGAGTTCTTAGATACTAGATATTTATCTGCTTGGAGTTCAAAAAAATATAAAACTCTGAAAATCGAAAACCAAGTAGCATCATTTGATTCATAGATTCTAAAATCTTTGTATCCTTAGATCATTAATTCTTAGATTTTTGATTCTCTATATTCTAATATCTTAAACTATTTCAATATCAAGATCCTTAGAACTGTAAATTTTTAGATCCTTAAATGCTAGATACTTGGTTTCTTAGATCATTATTACTCTTATATGAAAATAATATGAAATTAAAAATCAAACAATTCAAAACCAAGTTAGATCTCCAAATTCCCAAATTTTTAAATTCTTAGATCTTTAGACATTAGATGCCTAAATCATTCGAGCTTTAAATTCTTAGATTCTTAGATATTAGATTTTTTAATCCTTGGAATATTAACAGAATATAAGAAATATGATACCGGTGAAACCAAAACCACAGTTAGATCCTTAAATCCTTGGAACTTGATTGTTTTAAATTCTAGATAAATGAAATTTAGATCCTTGAAATCCTAAAAAATATATGAGAATCTGAGAACTAAACTAGTTTGCATTTATATAGATTTTCTGCAAAATTTTCAATTGCTCTAAAAGCCATAAAAAAATTCAAAATAATTAATTTTTTAAAACTGAAAGATTTAGTACAATTTCTCGGTGTTTAAGTAAATTCTAGTATTTAAACTATTTTAAAAAACTGAGTAAAATATGTAAAAAACCTCAATAGTTTTTTAAACATTACCAAGATTCTAAGATTTCAAGCCCAAAAAAATCAATTTTTTTGTAGGATTGAATAAAATGTTAAAATTTATAAGTAACAATGGTACCAACATTTGAAAAAATGCAAGGTCTACAAAAAGTTTTTTTTGGATCAAAGGTTTTACAATTTTGAAAATCTTAAATATGGGAAACTTATAACCGCAAAATCGAAACCATGTTAAATCCTAAAATCTCAAAATTTATAGTATTTAAATCCTTAGAATCTTAGACGTTAGATACTTAAATCCTTCGAGCAATAATTCTTTAGTTTTTTAGATATTAGATATTTGATACTTAGATCTCTATAGTCTTAAAAAGTTATTAGAAACTGGCAACCAATAAATACATACGAAGTTGGATCTTTAAATCCCCAAATTCCTATTTTTTAGATCCTTAGAGCTGTAAATTTTTAGATTCTTAGATATTAAACATTCAGATCTTTGGAACCCAAAACAAGATAAAAAACTGGAAACCGGTAAATTCAAGACCAAGTAACATCTCTAAGTTCTTAGATCTTGCCTTCATAAATCTAAAAATTCTAATCCTCAGATTTGTTAAAATATTAGGGGATCAAAAAAACTTCAAAAGTTAGAAAGTTAGATCCTTAGAATCTTAATAAAATATGTGAAACTGAAAACCAAAAAATCTAAAACCAGGTAACAAACATAGATTCTCAAATTTATAGATTTTTAGATCATCAGGTGTTAAATAGTTAAATCCTTAGAACCGTTAAAATATGAGAGAAGCAAACTTAAAAACCAGAAAACGAATTAAAAATAGGAGAACCTAGCAACTTGGAATCCCAAAAAAAATATTTTTAAAAAATATCAAAATCCAAGAAGGTAAAAATGAGAAAATTTAGATATCTAGATAACTAGAACCAAAAAACTTCAAATTTAAGAAGAACAGACAAGTCAAACTTCTGAAGATAAAAGATATAACTTCGGAATGCAAAAATATCAAAATTGAACACTGAAATCGGAGACGACAACCTGAAATTCTGATGTCAAAATTTGCGAAAACCTGCAGACTAAAAATTCTAAATTTTTAGAATCTAAGAATGTAATGAGCTGAAACTGATAAACGAACAAACTGAATATCTAGGAAGTTTAGAGTTTGCTAAAAAAATATATAGAATGAAGTAAAATAAGAAAAAAAAATTAAATTTGATAGTAAAATCTAGAAGCCTAAGTGTTTGTGTGTGTGAAGTGTGTTTGAAAATTTGAAAATTGTAGATTCTAGTTTTAATTCTAGATTCTAATTGTTTCTACAGCACCTAGACTGTCCCATCCTTAATAATTTTAACATTGCCAAATTTACGTTTCGTACAAAATTTTGTCCACGTTATTCCTAAAAGAAGAGCAAAGTGCAAATACCTATAGATGGTCGAAAAACTCCAACCGGTAAATTTGCCGCCCTTTCTTGGACCAGAGCTTCAGCCAAAGCTTTGGTAAAAGTATAAGTGTTAGGCCAGTTTCCAATGATCCTAAAAAATTTCATATTGTCATTTCCAATTTCACACTTCATTAACTCACTTTGGTGTCAATTGATCCGCTTCACTTTTTGACACTTTTTCCAACAGAGCCCCCACTTGATCATATTTCA
Source organism: Cynaeus angustus (assembly GCA_030157275.1). Taxonomy (NCBI): domain Eukaryota; kingdom Metazoa; phylum Arthropoda; class Insecta; order Coleoptera; family Tenebrionidae; genus Cynaeus; species Cynaeus angustus. The sequence goes on from CM058065.1 coordinate 15,522,265, forward strand.
CTGGATAATCATAAAACTTCTCTTCTATAGTATCCAAAAAACAATTGGAATAAGCTGTAGAAACATGTACCAACGACTAAAAATAAACCCTTACAAAAAAAAAAACATCTAGAATTAGCACACCTTCAAATCTTTCATTTGCTTGCACATTTCAACGACATCGCCTGTTCCACTGACGTTGATAGCATACGCTAGTTTTAGATTCTCGTCAAAACGAACTGTTGCAGCAACATGGAGGACGATGTTGACTTCGGAGAGTAGTCTCTGTCTGTCGTTGATTGTCAAACCAAGACCTGTGATGGAACAGTCTCCTGACATTGGCACAACTCGGTGTCGAAATTTGGGGCGTTCGCTTTTTAATCTGTCAAAGATCTGAGAAGGAAAGATTGGAGTTAGTTTACGTACAAGTGGAGGAATGGTGTTTTACAATACTGTCGAAGAGCTCATCCAACCTGGTGTACATATCTTTTCCTTTCTTTTCTCGGATCAGGAGGAAAATGGTGGCGACATCTGTGCTACGAAGAAGTTTTTCGATTAGAATTTTGCCTACAAAGCCAGTGCCACCAGTGATGAAGACGTTTTGGCCTTTGTAGAATTGGCAGATTTGGGATTCTTCCGACATCTTGGCGTTCTGGAAAAAAATGAGAATTAGAAGGCGTTTGGGATTTTTGTAATATGTAAAATTTCATCTTGTTTTATTACATATTAATTTTGATTTTAGAATACAACCTGACAATTTGTGGAGAAAATTTGACACTTTTAGAATTTAGGACCTGTCAAACATTGGAAAACTCAAAAATCTCAAAACTTACAAAATGTGAAAATTATAAATTACAAATTTTAATACAACTGCTACTTGAAAAATAGAAAAATATAAAAGTATAAGAATTAGATAATAAATGCTCATCCACAGCCATTCTTAGTTCCTCATCTGAAGAAAACATTCTTCCCCTCAAGTGTTTTTGAATAAAAAGAAGTCGCTGGGGGCTAAATCAGGTCTATATGGTGGATGTCGTAGTTCAAAAAAACCACAGTCGCCAATCATCTCTTGAACTTTGTGCTTTCTGAACTTTGTAATTGTCGTGGAGCAACAAATTTCTCTACCAGTAGTTGTGAAGACGCTTTTCCTCGATAGCTACTTTGAGCTATTGGATTATGGTATACCTCTTCATTTATTGTAGACCTTCTAGACATATCTTCAATCAATAATATTCCTTCAGTGTCCCAGAAAATGGTTGCCAAAACTTTTTGCCCATTCTTGGGTTTTTGCCTTTTTCGAAAAAGTTCACGGTCCTCATTTAATAAATTTTAATTTTCCTCCGAAATTTGCTTCCTGTAATTTTTGTTCAGGTGTAAGAAATCTCGGAATCCATCTTGAAGAGACAGACCATCGTCACCTAATCGTCATCTAGAATTTTCCAAATGGTGGTTTCGGATAACTTGAGTTCTCTGGCTATAACAGACTTTCATTCGTCTATCCGTGAGTACCAAATTTTGATATTTTTTGACAGTTTCTTCAGTTCACACTTCGAGTGGTTACCACACCATTGAGCATCCTGTATCAAATTCCTGCTACTTTAAACTGTTTGGACCAGAACTTCACTTTAAAATGACTTGGAGCATCTTCTTCATACACAGGTGGCTTTTGGACTTTTGCCTTTTTTTGACAAGGACTTTATTATTTATTACATTGCGGTGCTCTAATTTCGTATCACTATTTGTCAGTATTTAATTATCCCTCAAAGGGTAATAAATCAACAAATTTGGATGAAACTTGAAATGTGGTACCAAAAATGTCGCACCTAACTGTCACCCAAAAATCAAAATTGTTCGTATTTTGTTTCATGGTTAGGTAAATAATATCTATAGTAAATTTCTCTCTTAATAAATTAATCAAATTTTTTAATAAAAATATTAAAAATTCTTATTTTCTCTTAAAGATATAAATTTTAGAATTGTCTTTTTTGCTCTATAATTTTTTGGTTCGGCACAGTTAATTAGCAAATCAACACAAATTGTTCGACATAATCATAATTACAGTATCTCCAAAAAAAAAAATTTTCTATAATTTTGTGATCTAACACAGATAATATGTAATTTCCTCAAAAACTTAAAAATTGAGAACCAAAAAAACTAAGAATTAGAAATGTTATTGGTAATCACCTTAAAAACGCATTTTTTTTCTCTAGGAAGTCATAAATAGTAATGTGCATAAATTTCATTATTATAGAGTTTTTAAAATTTTTGGAAAGTTTAAAAAATTGTGAAAAATTTTTGGTTTGTTCTAAAAAAAATCAAAAATTTATCTATGCCACTTTTTGTAATCTAGAAAATTTAATAACCAAGTTAAAAATAGTAACTGCACAATTTTTTTTTTTTGTTATAGTGTCCAGATTGTCAGTTTGACAAGTTGTAATAAAAAATATTGAATTTTTTTTTTAAATTTTGGTTTCTTCTCAAAACCTTCCATTTAGTGTCTAATTTTTTTTCAATAATTTTGTATTTGATACAGATACTAAACAAAATAAAAATAAAACAAAACATAAAATTTTAATTTTAACGATAAAAGATTCTGATCAAATAAGAAAATTACAATTAAAAATGAAACTAACTACAGTCAAATTTTAATTTTAAAATTAACCCCAAAAGCAAAATTTTAGATTTCTGTTCAATTACAGAGAACTCGACAGTCGACGAATCAAAAAGGTTTCGTGGAGCAATCTTCGATATATTCACATTTTTAGATCTTTATAACTGGAAAAAACACAATTCTGGGTCATGGTGTCAATTTTGTTACTAGCTTTACTCCAAATTGTCACATAAAAACATCCCAAGTCGTTTCTCACCTGATTTTGCAAGTGCTGATAGTAGCGAAAGTGGAACAGTTCCCGCGTCATTTAACTTATAATAAAAACGAATTAAAAATAAGAACAAGACTATAAACAACATTTAGAATAAATTAAAACTTTAAATACAAAAATTTTAGATGAAATCTTTTAGCTTAATATATAAAAAAATTTTGAATCTCAAAATTTTTTTTAAATAACAACTCAAAAAAACCTTATTGCTATAATTTATAAAACTACTAGAATAGTAATTAACAAAAATATAAATATTTTCGAAATTTTATAATTTGTCTTATTTTTAAACAGTGTCTTTATAACACTAAATATAGTAAAATAAATCAGTTTAATAAAAAAATATTGGAAATTTTTGATTCACTTTACAATTAAAAATTTAAAAAAAAAAAATTGTCTTTTTTGCTTTATTAGTTTGTGATAGTAAAGTCCGATTTAGTAATGTGTACAGATTTATTGTCATAAAGTTGCAACGACCACAGCTTCGAGTTTTAATGAAAAAAAAATTGTTCCTTCTAAAAGCGAAAACTACTTTTTTGCTTTATTGCTTTAGTAATAATTTAGTAATGATTTATCTAAATTTTATAATATTAATATTAAAATTATCTAAATTAAGTAAAAAAAAGCATAAAATTTTTGGTTTCTTCTAAAAAATATTTTTTAATTTTGTAACCTAGAAAAATACAGTTAAAACAATAACTGCACTAAATTTCATTGTCAAAACCACGTTTTAATAGAAAATTTTGGGAGACATCGGAAATTGTCGCTTTATTCTAATTCTGAAATTTTCTAAAATTTGTTACTTTAGCAAAAAAAAATTGTTAAAAAAAGTCAAAAAGTTAGATCTCCAAATTTCATAGAACTACAACTACCACAGCCCAAAGTTCCAAAATCTTTTTGTTTTTTGAGCCAAGATTTTGCAATTTTAGCGCAGTAAATATTCTAATTAAAATTTCTCTCGTTTAAATTATTAGAATTACTTTTTTTTTAAATTGTGAACATGTTTTGGATTATCATGACAACAAACATTTCCAAAATTTTTTATTTTTACATTTTAAAATTTTCTAATTTGGCACGGTAAGTTGAAAATTAAGAGTTGTCACCGCAATAATTTTTATTGCTCCGAGATTCCAAAATTACGAATTTTTTCTCCTAGAACTGTTTTTTTTTTTTTAAATTTGTCACTTTTGTTTATAATTTTGTTATCACACTTTGTTAACAGAAAAATCAAAAAGGTCAAATCGTTAAATTTCATTGATATCGGGTTAAAACTACAAAAGTTAGGAGCTTCATTAGATTTTTTTTTGATATTTCCGGTTCCTTCTAAAAACAAAAATTTGCAAATTTGGTCATTTGCTTTATAAGTTGGTAATTTGACAGTGTAAATAATCGAATCAAAAGTAGTAACTGTACCAAATTTTATATATATTTAAAATACTAATCGTACTGAATTTTTTTTAGAGCGAGGACGAGGACGAAGACAAAAAATTTTGGTTCATCCTTTAAAAAAAAAATTGTTTCTCATGTTTTATAATTTTGTGATTTGGCACAAACAGTGAGCTAGCCAAAAGTACTAAACTCCTCAACTTTCATTGCAATCTCATTAAAAGCACAAATTTCAAGTTTTATCAAATAATAGTTGAAATAATTGGTCCGAATTGAAAATAAAAAGTTGTATTATTTATCTCTTATCCTTCATAATAATTTTGTATTTCTCACAATTACTAAACAATTTAAAATTAATAACCTCTCTAAATTTTATAGTTAAAACATTTATAGATAAAATGTTAAAATTTTAATTTTTTTCCAAAAATAAGTCAAAAAAAAAATTGAATGTGCTTAAAAATTTGTAATTAAATATCCTTAATAAGCAGTTCAAAATTAATAACTTTCCCAAATTTTATTGTTACATCATCAGAACTGCAAGAATTATATGTATATATAGAAAATTTAAAAATTTGTCCTAAAAACCAAAATCTTTAAAATTTGTTATTTTTTGTTCTATACCTTTGTAATGTGGCACAAAAAATAATCAAGCTAAAAATTACAACGTTCTTAAATTTCATCGCTTTATCGTGAGCATTAAAATGATCAGTACGTTTAAAAAAAAAATTAAGCCAACTTACGTCATCCAAAAAATATCTTAAATGTGTCTCTTTTGCGCTATAAATTTATAATTAGAAGAATTCTATAAGCAAGTCAAAAAAAGTGACTCTCGCAAGGTAAATTCCAATTCAGAAATATTTTTTTTAATGATCACATTAAAACCACTAGAAACATAATCTCTAAAACTTTCTATAATTTTACCTCAGATTTCTACAAAACTATAAAACCTTTTGTTTTACGAGTTTTTTTGTAAAAACGGACGCCTTTCCCTCGAAATAATAATAATATTAACTATAATAAGTATATGAATCAAATTAAAAGAAAACAACAATAAGAACCATCAACTTTCATTTTTCTAATGTCACGTAGACATCTTAATTAGTATCATTGATTCGACTGGTGATATAATATTTTTGTTGGTGTCATTACTGCATTCACGAAATCAATTTTTGTCACGAACGAGGTCTCACAATGCGTAAATGGCGACAAATGACACACATTGAAAAAATAACGTGATCGGAAACAACAAGAGGAAGCGTTTTTCAACGTTGGAATAAGCACAAAATACATAATAATGCCATTAAAACTAAACTCCATAAAAAAATCTTGAGCCAAGTATACTGAACACGTGAAATTCTAAAAATGTTTTGAATTGTTGCGTAAAGTCAGGAAGTTAGCTTCAAATAAGAAAAACGCAGGAAATACGAGGCAACAGGTATTTGTTTTGCTAGAAATTTTAACAGTGAGAAAAACAAGAGAAAAAACAGTTTAGGTTTGAGTAGACACTAATTAACAAGGAAAAGCACTTTTCGATTAGATAATATATAGAGTGAAATAGAAAAGAGATTCTTGTTAAATAAAAACTTGCAAAGATTATTAAAAAAAACTATCAAGAATTTTTATATTCTTAATATTCTTAACAGCTTAATTAACTTGAAGAATCAAGAAATCCTAAAATTTTCAGAAAGATCTAAAGATATCCAAAACTATAATAATTAAAAAAAATAAACAAAAGCAGGTCCAAGAAATCAAAAAATACAGTTAATAAAAAAAATTTTTGTTTTTTTTTTATTAAAAGGTGCTAAAATTTAAAAATCAAAAAGTTCTCTGCTTTATTGTAAAATATTTAAAATTCTTGATTCTATTAGTCGAAAAAAGTAATCATAGCAAAAATAAACTTAAGAAATATATTTCACAAATACTTATTTTCTTAGAAATTTAAACAGTACGAATGACGTAACAATTCTTGATAGATAATCTAATACGATAATTAGCAAAGAACACTGTTTCTATTTGTGTTATCGAGAATTTATTATTTTAACAAATTGATTTGTTAACTAAATTTTTTAGCATATTAATTCTTTTATTTCTAGTTCTATTAAAAATTACACAATGATTTTTGCTGAACAGCGATTTTGTGTCAAAAATTATTCCGTTTTTTAAAAAAATCAAAAACTTATAAAATAAAAATTATAATTAAAACCGCAAGCAAAGTTTTTACCACGTCTAAACAACTTATTAACAAATTGACAAACTTAACTAAAAAAAAACTAATAAAAACTTAATTTTTCCAGTTTCACCAATTTTTTAGAACGAAAATTTTCAAATTTTACGAAACCTTAAGAAATTTTTAACATTTTTTCTGTAATATTTATATTTATTCCAGAAATCATTAATATAACTTTTTTTTAAACCGTTAAATTGGAAATACATTTAAGTTCTCGATTTCTACAAGATCGTCAAAATCTTCAAGCATTCTCAAATTCTACAAAATCTTAAGAATCTCCAACCGAAAGTGAAAAAAATATGGCAAGTACAAAAATTTGTAGAATGTCTGCTAAATTTTTCACAATTTTTCATTTTTAACATATAAAAATTATTATAGCCTTTATAAAAAAATGACATCTATGAGAATTCTAAATTTTAATCCTAAGAATTTCTAAAATATTTGTGATGATTCAAAGGTTTTTGAATTTACAAAATTTCTCAGAAATTGCAAAATAATTTTATAAAACTTATTTAACTAGATTATTAAAATTAATTAATAAATAAAAAAAATATATTAATATATTAATTAATAAAAAATAATAAAATGAAGCTTAGCTGCAGCAAAATTATCAAAAATTTTTGATTGTTGATTGATTAATTTTTAAAATTTTTACTTTATCTAAAAGATAATTTTTTCACAATTTTAAAGTTTTTTGGAAAATAAATTCTAGAATACTTCGAAAATTAAATTTCTTGAAACTATAGAACTCGATAAATTTTCAAAATTTCCACAGTATTTGTAAGATTTGAAATGACAAAACCTTCAGAATTTTTTTTTAAACGACTAAAACTTTTAAAATATTTTAATTTTAAACCTTCGCATTCCAAAAGTTTTTAGAAAGTTCAAATTTTTTAAAGAAATTTCTAGAACTTTTTTTGTAATATTTATATTTATTCTAGTATTAACTAATTAACCAACATTTTTTTAACCGTTCAATTGAAAACCTATTTTAATTCTCAATTTCTACGCGATCTCAAAATATTTAGGCAGTCTCAAATTCTACAAAGTTCCAATATGTCTAGAAACTACACATCTTAAGCATCTAAGTTGTATAAAATATCTAAAATGCCAAAAATTTAAGATTCTAAAATGTTTCATCTTTTAATATTTTAAGTCTTTTAAAAAAATTGACATCTATGGGAATTCTAAATTCTTTAAACATTCAGAATTTCGACAAGTTATAGGACCTCTGCATTATATGTAAAAAATTTAATCCTAAGAATTTCTAAAATATTTGTGATGATTCAAAGGTTTTAGAATTTACAAAATTTCCCAGGAATTTGTAAATAATTTAAAAAAACTTATTTAACTAAATTATTAAGCTCCATTAATAATTTAAAAAAATATATATTAATATATTAATTAATAGAAAGTAATAAAATGAAGCTTAGCTGCAGCAAAATTATCAAAAAATTTTAGATTTCTTAAGCTTTTTAGGAGGTAAATTCTTGTGGTCCTAGAACTTTTCCATACCTCAGTTATTTTTAGTGGTAATAGGATTCGATTTTTAAATTTTTTACATTATCTAAAATATAAATTTCCTAAGACCTAGAGTTTTATAAAACTGGCAAAGTTTCTAGAACGTCTGCTTATTTTTTCACGATTTTTAAGTTTTTTGAAGTATCCAAATTAAAAAAAATACAATATCTGAAATAAACAAAAATATAGCAGTTCTTACCTCTAGAACACTTCAAAAAACACTTCAAAAATTCAAATTTTTTGAAACATTAAAACTCAATAAATTTTCAAAATTTCCACAGTATTTGTAAGATTTGAAATGACAAAAGCTTCAAAAATTTTTAAAAAGATTAAAACTTTTAAAATATTTTAAATCTAAAATCTAAATTCTAAAAGTTTTTAGAACGATCAATTTTTCAACCACTTTTTAAAAGTTAGGAGAATTATTATTTTCTAGATATTTCAAAATTTCCAAAATATGTACCTGTCTTGTTTGAAAACTTGAAAATGTTCAAGATTTTTTAGATAGCCAAATTTAAAAAAAAAAAATTTTAGAATTTATTTATATTTATTCTAGAATTATCTAATTAACTTTTTTTTAAACTGTTAAATTTAAAATATATTTTAATTCTTAATTTGTGCACGATTTTAAAATCTTCAGACAGTCTCAAATTCTACAAAATACCAACATGTCTAGAAATTACAGGTCGTCCAAAAAAAATTAAGATCATAAAATGTCTCATTTTTTAACTTCTTTTCAAATCTTTACAAAAATTTTGACATCTGTGGGAATTCTAAATTGTACAAACATTCAGTGATCAGTTTCTTAATGGGCATATTTTTTGGAAAATACATTTTTTTTAAATTGTACATAATCTGCAAAAATTTTAATCCTAAGAATTTTTAAAATATTTGTGATGATTCAAAGGTTTTAGAATTTACAAAATTTCTCAGGAATTTCTAAACAATTTTAAAAAACTTATTTAACTAAATTATTAAAATCAATTAATAATTAAAAAAATTATATATTAATATATTAATTAATAGAAAGTAATAAAATGAAACTTAGCTGCAGCAAAATTATCAAAAAATTTTAGATTTCTTAAGATTTTTAGGAGGTAATTTCTTATGATCCTAGAACTTTTCCATACCTCAGTTATTTTTAGAGGTAATAGAATTCGATTTTAAATTTTTTTACATTATCTAAAATATAAATTTCCTAAGAATTAGAGTTTTATAAAACTGGCAAAGTTTCTAGAATGTCTGCTTATTTTTTCACGATTTTTAAGTTTTTTGAAGTATCCAAATTAAAAAAAATACAATATCTGAAATAAACAAAAATATAGCTGTTCTTACCTCTAGAACACTTCAAAAAACACTTCAAAAATTCAAATTTTTTGAAACATTAAAACTCATTAAATTTTCAAAATTTCCACAGTATTTGTAAAATTTGAAATGACAAAAGCTTCAAAAATTTTTAACAAGATTAAAACTTTTAAAATATTTTAAATCTAAAATCTAAATTCTAAAAGTTTTTAGAACGATCAATTTTTCAACCACTTTTTAAAAGTTAGGAGAATTATTTTTTTCTAGATATTTCAAAATTTCCAAAATATGTACCTGTCTTGTTTGAAAACTTGAAAATGTTCAAGATTTTTTAGATAGCCAAATTTAAAAAAAAAATTTTAGAATTTATTTATATTTATTCTAGAATTATCTAATTAACTTTTTTTTAAACTGTTAAATTTAAAATATATTTTAATTCTCAATTTGTGCACGATTTTAAAATCTTCAGACAGTCTCAAATTCTACAAAATACCAACATGTCTAGAAATTACAGGTCGTCCAAAAAAAATTAAGATCATAAAATGTCTCATTTTTTAACTTCTTTTCAAATCTTTACAAAAATTTTGACATCTGTGGGAATTCTAAATTGTACAAACATTCAGTGATCAGTTTCTTAATGGGCATATTTTTTGGAAAATACATTTTTTTTAAATTGTACATAATCTGCAAAAATTTTAATCCTAAGAATTTTTAAAATATTTGTGATGATTCAAAGGTTTTAGAATTTACAAAATTTCTCAGGAATTTCTAAACAATTTTAAAAAACTTATTTAACTAAATTATTAAAATCAATTAATAATTAAAAAAATTATATATTAATATATTAATTAATAGAAAGTAATAAAATGAAACTTAGCTGCAGCAAAATTATCAAAAAATTTTAGATTTCTTAAGATTTTTAGGAGGTAATTTCTTATGATCCTAGAACTTTTCCATACCTCAGTTATTTTTAGAGGTAATAGAATTCGATTTTAAAATTTTTTACATTATCTAAAATATAAATTTCCTAAGAATTAGAGTTTTATAAAACTGGCAAAGTTTCTAGAATGTCTGCTTATTTTTTCACGATTTTTAAGTTTTTTGAAGTATCCAAATTAAAAAAAATACAATATCTGAAATAAACAAAAATATAGCTGTTCTTACCTCTAGAACACTTCAAAAAACACTTCAAAAATTCAAATTTTTTGAAACATTAAAACTCATTAAATTTTCAAAATTTCCACAGTATTTGTAAAATTTGAAATGACAAAAGCTTCAAAAATTTTTAACAAGATTAAAACTTTTAAAATATTTTAAATCTAAAATCTAAATTCTAAAAGTTTTTAGAACGATCAATTTTTCAACCACTTTTTAAAAGTTAGGAGAATTATTTTTTTCTAGATATTTCAAAATTTCCAAAATATGTACCTGTCTTGTTTGAAAACTTGAAAATGTTTAAGATTTTTTAGATAGCCAAATTTAAAAAAAAAAAATTTAGAATTTATTTATATTTATTTTAGAATTATCTAATTAACTTTTTTTTAAACTATTAAATTTAAAATACGTTTTAATTCTCAATTTGTGCACGATTTTAAAATCTTCAGACAGTCTCAAATTCTACAAAATTTCAACATGTCTAGAAATTACAGGTCGTCCAAAAAAAATTAAGATCATAAAATATCTCATTTTTTAACTTCTTTTCAAATCTTTACAAAAATTTTGACATCTGTGGGAATTCTAAATTGTACAAACATTCAGTGATCAGTTTCTTAATGGGCAGATTTTTTGAAAAATACAATTTTTTTAAATTGTACATAATCTGCAAAAATTTTAGTCCTAAGAATTTCTAAAATATTTGTGACAATTAAAAGGTCCTAGAATTTACAAAGTTTGTCAGAAACTTCAAAACAAATATAAAACTTCAGCTTTTTCTTAAAACAATAGTTTTTTATATGTAAACTTTTTTTTTAAATTGACAAACTTAATCTAAAAAAACAATAGCTAATAAAAATAAACTTAAAATATTTTTTACAGTCTCACCACTTACAGTTTGTCACCACAAAATACACAATATCCATCGAACACTTCACCAACTAACTAACAAAATCTTTCATCGCCAGTTTCAATTTCATTACTCACATCATAGACGACAAGACAAGAATTAGAACATCAATTTCAAATAAAATAATCACGGAAGCAAGGTATTTAGGTCAGTTCAGTATTTCATTGTCAAACTCGAAACCGCTGACTCAAAATTATGCAATTTGTTATGTTCATACTGCAAGAAAATAATAAAAGGTAAAAAATTTATATGATGCTTACCTTAAGTCGGTATCGATTTTTGAGCACACTTTTAAAGTTTTAACATTTCGGTGTCTTCTTCTTCACTGCCGCTAATTTAAAACAGGTAGATCCCATATTGGTAAGAATGGAAAAGTGGGGAGGAGGCGGGAAATGATGGAGTTGGATCACACTACACTAATTAATTAGTAATGACTAGATTAATTTTAAATTGCACTTTGAGGTATAATTAATTTTTTTTCATCTTCTTCGTATGACGTTGTCTTTTTTTTCTTGTTTTTAATTTTTTATATGATAATTTTGTTCGATTGTTCGTCATTCTTTTTTGGGCTCTTCTTCATTTTCTCTTAAAATTGATTACTTTTTTTTAGTCATTATTCAAACTACCAGTTTTCTTCTTCATGCGTTTTTATTTTTTCACTTCTTTATTTCTATTCATCCTTTAGTAATTCTTGCTCATTCTGTTTTTTACCTGTTTGTTACTTTGATTCCAAATATTAATTAACAAACAAAATTTTGTCTTCTATCTTTTTGTCCAAATATACTTTTACTTGTACTTCTAATGTCATATTTTGTAGTATCATAATTTTCATTTTCTTTCTCCTTCCTTCTCATTCATATGGTTTTTCTCCATTTTCTCTTTTTCTTTGCCTTCTCATTCTCACTTTATTTTTATTTTCTTTGAGTTTATTTCTTAATTCTTCTTAATTCATTTCTTTTTTTTAGTATCTAGTCGTAGTTTTTACAGTTTTTTTACTCCATATTTGGATTTGTTAAAATTATAAAAAACCAGTATTACGTACGCAATTTTGTGAAATGAGTCGTAGCAAATTAACAATTAACGCAATACGTAATCGTACCTATCACTTTAAACAGGTAATACAAAACTGAAAAAAACTTACAACACAAACAATTATAGTAATAACAAAAAATGATAACGTAAGCACTGAATTCATTGGAATTGGTCTGTTTTTAAGTATTATTTTAATTTAAAAAAAAAACATTTTCATTTGGATGACAATTAACTGAAAAATATTTATATAAATATAAAAATATTCATCTACAGCAAGCAGCGTCCTGATTTCTTGTAATATAGATGACGTCACAACAAACACTCATGGGTTGAGTAATAACCGAAGCGAGGCCAGCCGAGGCATTTTAAATAATTTAAAAATAAATAATTCAGTCTTACAAATATTCTTGTTGGTTAAAAAAGATTTTTTTCTTCAGTCCCTCAAAATTCTCATATATATAACACGCCAAATTTTGAATTGTAATTAATTCTAATTAATTCTAACTAAGGAAGTATCAAAAATTGTACAAAATCTAAATAAATAAATAATTTAGTAAATTAAAATATATATATATATATAAAAAGTTAATCAAAGAATTTCAATCTTCAAAAAAGAATTTTAAAAACGCGAACGAAGAACGAACATGATTTCACAGAATTTAGAGAATAAAAAATATTTATAAAAGACAAAAAGTGAAAAAATTACGGCAAATACAAAAATTTGTAGTTGTATAATTTACCACGTGTTACATACAAGTTTTTTTCTATTCTCGGCTTGAAACGGAAGTATTTGAAACCTGTGACATCGCATTATTGATTTTTTACTAGTTCAATTAAATTTAACCTGTTTAATATCCTTTTAAAAAATATTCGAAATTTTTAAAAATAGCATTTTCCAAGTGAAATTAATAGAAAATTTTAAAAAAAATACAGCTTAACTGCAGCAAAATTCACAAAAATTTTTAGAATTCTTAAAATTTTTAGTGTCATTTCTTGTGGTCTAGATTTCAGTTATTTTTAGTGGTTGTTCGATTCGAATTTTAAAATTCTTACATTATCTAAAAGATAAATTTCGTAAGAGTTTTTTAAAAGTATAAAAGTTTCTAGAATACCTGCTATTTTTTTTACAATTTTAAAGTTGTTTGGAAAATAGACATTAAAAAAAACAATATTTAAAATAAACAAAAATGTAGCAGTTCTTACTTCCGAACACTTCAAAAATTTCATGAAACTATAGAACTCATTAAATTTTCAAATTTTCCCAGGTATTTGTAAGATTTGAACTGACAAACCGTTCAGAAATTTTTAAAATAATCAAATCTGAAATATTTTAAATTTTCCAAAATATTTAAGGTTTTTAGAATGATAAAATTTTTAAGTCAGTGTCTGAAATTTATGGACCCTTTCTGGAAAATTTTCTGGATGTTCCAAAACTTCCAAGATTTGTCTTTGCATTGTTTAAAAAATTCCAAATCTTCAAAGTTTTTTTAGAACGCCCATTTTTTCGTTAATTTTAGCATTTTTTTCTGTAATAATTATATTTATTCTAAAATTAACTAATTAACTATTTTTTTTTGAACCGTGAAATTGAAAGCAGATTTTAGTCGTCAATTTCTACACAATTCTCAAAATTCTAAGCATTCTCAAATTCTACAAAATATCAACATGTCTAGAAATTAGAGGTCTCCAGGTTGTCGAAAATCTTTACAATATCCAAAATTAAAGATTCTAAAATGTCTCATAATAAACTTTTTAAGTTTACAAAAATTTTTGTCATCTATGGGAATTGTAAATTCTTCAAACATTGAGAATTTCTACAAAATATAGAACTCTACAATCTCTAAATTTACTATTATTTTTCTAGAACATTTCAAGAAAATCTTTAGATCTTATTGTTAGATCCTTGGAACGATCACTTTTTTAATTTGTTGATTTTTTTGGTAGAAACTAATTTTTTTAGAATTGTACATTACCCCAAAAATTATAATTCTAAAAATTTCTAAAATTTTGTGATCATTAAAAGGTTCTAAAATTTACAATTTTCCAGAAATCTGCAAAATATGTATAACACTTATTTAGCTTTAACGTTTTCGTAAAAAAAATACATATACTTTGAATCCAGAGTTAATAAATCCTAGAAAATTTAATAGATCTAGAGAATAACATATGTAACCAACAATAAATTCAAAGCATTAATAAATTTCAAAAAAAAGAAGAAATAAAAAAAACCAAAAAAATCAAGGTGAAAAATACGATTTTAATTACCAAATTTAAAAATTAACAAAAATATCAAAAAACTAAATAATAAAAAAAGGCAAAGCATTTCAAAAATTAATATGTAACCGAAAAAGATTAGGGTCCTAGAAAATCCAAATCCAGAGCATCTAAAAAAATCGAAAAAATGCGGGTATTAGAAATTTTTAAAAATCTGAAAAATAGAATCTCAGAAAACATAAAATAAAAAAATGATATATTAACTTTTTGCAAAATTACAAAGTATTAACATTCACTAAAATATATACAATACCCAAAAATATAGCAGTTCTTATTTTTAGAACACTACAAAAGTTAAATTTATTGATCTATAGAAATCATTAAATTTCCTAAAATTGCTATTACTATGTCTGGAACTTTTCAAAGAAATCTCTGTATAATTTTTCAATATCTTTAAAATCTTAGATCCTTTAATCAATCGATTTTTATTCGTTATAATTTTTGGTAGATACATTTTTTTTTAAAATTGTACATTATCGCAAAAAATTATAATTCTAAAAATTTCTAAAATATTAATGATGGTTAAAAGATTCTACAATTTATTATATTTCTAAGATCTCTCTAAAAAAATATATATAAAACTTAAACAATAACAACAATAAATTCAGAGCATTAAAAAAATCCAAAAAAAAACAAGTCATGAAGAATACAAAAAAATACAAATACAAAGAAAAATACGATTTTAGTTGCCAAATTTAAAAATCTAACAATATCCAAAATTTAAGTAATATAAAAACGAACACCATTTTAAAAATTAATATGCAATCAAAAAGAACTAGGACCCTAGAAAACCCAATTCAATCAATTTTTATGAATCTAATCCATCTAAAAATAAAAATATTCTTTACATAATTGCAAGTGTATTAAAAATCAAAAATCCCTGAAATCTGCACAATTATAGATATAGATATTTATTTTCCTAGAATTTTAAAGAACAGAAATTCTAACATAGTATCGCGTTTGGGTTTAACTAGACAATAATTAGCAAAGGAAATACTTGTCTAGTCACTAATTATCCAAACGAAAATGCTCATGTCAAATATAGTTTTGTATTTGTTTTTATCAAGAATTTATAATTAATTATACAAAATTGATTTGTTTACAGTTTAGAATGTTTATAAAGTCCTTCAGTAGTTCTAGTTTTAATTATGAATACTTACATATTTGTACATTCTGCAGGAAAACAAAATACAATTCACTTAAAAGCAACTTCTTCCAAAATTTTCTCAAAAATTATTAAAAAAAAATCTAAACAATTTAGAAAATATGAAATTCATCAAAAATAGAAGAAACAGAAATTATAATGTAAAGGACGTCAGAAATCTCAAGAATCTTCAGAAATCTACATAATTTTGGAAATGTAAAAAATATGAAGGATCGACAGAATAAAATTTAAGAGGTGCAAAAATTCAAAAAACTGTAACCGATACAAATACCTAAAAAATCTAAAAAATCTGAAAATCACAAAAAAATGTATAAATATATTTAAATATATTTACAAAAAAATTTTGGAATATGAAGAACAGTTATAAACTTCAGACAAAAAAAAGAATCTGTACACTCTAGAAAGTATCAATCAACATATCGAACAAAAATTGAAGAAATTTAGAATCTTCTAAATAACCTTAAAAGAACTTGAAAAATTGTAACTATTTTAAAAAGTTTAAAAATTCTACAGATTCTGTAAAATGCAAAAAAACTGGAAAGTTGAAACAACGTGAACCAAAAAAAAATACAAAAGAATTGAAAATTGCAGACTTCTAAAATATAGACATTCTCAAAAATTACAAAAAAAAATACACAATATAAAAAAAACAATAAAGATCAAAAAAACAAAAATCTAATAAGTCTAAATAAAAATATAAAAATCTAAAATTTAAACAATACAAAAAATTAAAAAAATTTAAAAAATTAAAAATTATAAAGCCACCAAAAATTCCAAGATACCTACAGAAGAAATTCCTAGTCATATTTAGTCTATTGAAACTCCTTTGAAATATTAATAATTATTTTTTTATTTTGTCTCGCAGCTAGCTAATTGATATAATACATATGTAAGATATTATTTGTGTTTTTTTAATTTAATTAAAGAATTTCCCCTAGGCAATACAAATTGTTTCTAAACCATCTTACAACAAAATAAGAGGCTTACATTACGTAACGAATTTTATGTCTGGTTAGCTTCCATTATCTACTTTTCTACATATTTTAAAAACGTTTTTGATTTCTGATCAGACTTGTCGATTTAATTGTGCATAACAAAAGCTATTTATGTAACGAGGCCCTAAAGACAAAGGTGCATACATTTTTTTAAGCAATCACGAGAGACTAAAAAAATTTAAGAAATTGAGATTCAGTCCGTAAAGTAAGTATATTTCGATAGATGAGGCAATCAAATGTATCCTTACGGTCGCAAACGAAGCTGTAAGCACCTGTAGAGTATTCGTCCAAAAAAAAAAACAAGTAGTAACATCCAAATATGGTTTTTCGTATTTGAAGTTATGTTAATAAAGTAGTAAATTGAAGATCAAATAATGTAGATAATTATTCTTATACATATAATTTTAGAATTTACGCAAATAAAAAAATTCAACGAATTAGACTAAAAAACTTTATTATTAGTTGTTATCGGAAAAGTAACATTTCATATTTTTTTAATAACTGTAATATAGTCCATTGATGGCTTCGAAGCAGCCCTTAAAATTAAAAATATGTTGGTAGCTTTTATACCTGTCACCTTAAAACGTCTTCTTGGCAGTTTGAGGTTAAGCATTAATCGAAGTTCGCTCATGTTATTGCTGTATGTTCCCCACGACAGTTTATACTTATAATTAGATAACAGACATTGTAAAAATGCAAGACTTATTTTGAAATATACGGTTGGTAATTATGCAAAACCACAAAATATGCAAATTAAAGTTTCCACCAAAGATTTACTAAAAATAAAAATAGCTATTAATGACGCAAACTCAGCGTGCTGTGAAAATAGTAAACTGCACTTTTGCTGAATCTGTTGCCAACCGAATAAAAAAAACATTATAGTAATTAATATAAACTAGTTAAAAATGATTGCAATAAACGAACTGACGTTTTAAAGTCGACAAAATACGAATCAAATATTTTAGGAGTACCGAAAATTTCATGGAGGTAATGTGCTCATAAATTGTACTGACGCCCTTGTATGTTTACTCACGTGATACTAAAAATTCCAGAAATTTCGTGTAAAAACAATATGACCATTAATGTAAATGCCTTTTGTAAACAGACAAAAAAAAAATTTTCGTTATAGACTTTTCACGACCACAAGTCCATAGTTCATCCAGTATTTATCAACTGTCGCAAATATTGTTCTTCAAATATTTATTATGCAATTATAACTTGTTTTTGTTGCCTTTTTAGTTTCAACAGAAAAGGTTTTTGAACATGTCAAGGTCACTCATCAGGAAACAAAAATGTGTCTCAATATTTGTTTACAGCCATGGAGTTGTTGCAAAATTACGAAACGTGCAATCATTGATAGCGTCAACAGAGTTGGGAAAAAGCAGTTTCAATTTTCGTATGGATAAAACGGGCTCGTAAGAAAAACTTCCGGTCATGCAACCAACAATACACGTAACTATTTATTTAAAAACTTGTTCACAACTACCCCCTCGAATGCATGTAATAATCTATCGCCGTCGAAAAAGCGGCAAACCCCGCCGCCCCTAGAACCCCCGCTTTTACTCCAGCCCTCAGTCCAATAAGCCCCCCTGTCACACCCCCTGCGTACGTTCCATTCCTCCAATCCGACTTCCCTCTCATCTGCAACAAAAACCGTCAAGTTAACTCAATTTTTTCTTGAAGCTCACCGTTTCAATGGAACACTCCACGGCTGAAAAAATCATTCCAATCACTGCAAAATTCTTCGCATAGCTCAAAGTTGTGGTTTTCATCTCTTGGAAAATCTGGCGAGCCGTTTGTTGCTCGGCATACGTGGCTGTGGGGCCCACACTGCTAGAGAACAATCCAATGGCAGCCCCTAAGCCGTAGCCCATGACGCAACTCATGAAGGCTTTGAAGGGGCAACTTTCAAAGAAGGCTTCTACCATTTTCTCTTCATTCGATTTGATTTGAACTGGGCCCAGGTTCTTGGGGATTATGATGTTCTCACGGTAGCGCTGGTTATTCCCGACGAAGTATTGCGTGAGGGAGGTCCATTGCTGGGGGGTCAGCTGACCGGAGTCGGGGGGCTGTGATGACATAACCTCACTTTGCAAACTCAACACGAAAGGGGCGAAGAAAACGAGACAAAACGATGGATTGAATCAAATTAGTTTCTAACCCCTGTTCAATTGTAACGCACAAAATTGAATTTAACCTAAAAACGTGCCGGTGACAGTTGATAGCTGTCATATAGAGGGCGCCACTATTCCTTCATTTCCAAGACAAATTTTAAAATAAACTAGGAATTGATAAATTAACGACCATTTGACGTTGTCTTTATCTTTAAAAACGAAATAAAAAAATACAAAATTGTTGCTCGTACGGCAAAATAAATTCCAATGTTGATCTGTTTTATTGTGTCTTCTGTCAAAACTCCGGTTTTCCGAGGCGTATTCCGGTCTCTTTCGCTGAGTACCGTTACAAGAATGTCTCAATACACCGAAGAATACATCCGCAACAAATTAGTGAAAGGATTAGAGGCGTCTCATGTGGTAAGTCTCGTTATTATTTATTTCGACCTGTCAAAACCCTAACCTTGCTTTCTTATCACAACCGGGTGCCACATCAGGCACTAAAATCCGCAATGTTTTGTGTTAAAATAAGTTGTGAGGTGTGGTTAGTGATGTTTGGGGCCCTCGTGGCTGTTTTATTGCGAAGTTGCACGACTTTGCACCCTTATTCGGGCGAGGGGAATCCACCCATGTATGGCGACTATGAAGCCCAGCGCCATTGGATGGAGATCACCACAAATCTCCCAGTTCGCCAATGGTACAAAAACGGGACCAACAATGACCTGCTATATTGGGGCCTGGACTACCCCCCGTTGACTGCTTATCACATGTTTTTAATGGGGCAACTAGCTGGGTTAATCAATGAGAACTACACGAAGCTACACGATTCTAGAGGATTCGAGAGCGAAGAACACAAGTTGTTTATGAGGTACACAGTGCTCGTGGTGGATATTTTGATCTACGTCCCGTCTTTAATTATTTATTTCTACGCCACGGAAGACCATGGGGGCTCCAAGAAAGTGAAGCCTTTATCACCCTCCCTCTCGACGATCCTGGGGCTGTTGTACCCGGGGATCATCCTGATTGACCACGGACACTTCCAGTACAACTGCGTGTCTTTAGGGCTCGCAATTTTCGCCACGGTCTTCGTCCTCAAGAAGTTCAACATTGCCGCTTCTATCTGCTTTTGTGCCGCTTTGAATTACAAACAAATGGAACTTTACCATTCGTTGCCTTTCTTCATGTACTTACTTAGCTCGTGCGTACCAAAACCGGGCCAGACTACTCTCAGTGGAATTTTGAAGTTATTCAAAATTGCCGCCACTGTCGTTCTTTCGTTTTTGATCATGTGGGCGCCATTTTTGTTCAGTTTTGACGACGTTCTGTCAGTGTTAGAAAGACAGTTTCCTATAGGCCGTGGTATCTTCGAAGACAAAGTCTCTAACTTTTGGTGTGTCTTAAACATCTTCTATAAAGTCAAATTTAAGTACACTAACCACGAAATGATGAGGATTTGTCTCTTTGCTACTTTCTCCATGGTTTTTCCTTCCAGTATTGATCTTTTCTTGCGCCCCAACTCTAAGAAGTTCGTGTTAGCTCTCATCAACTCATCTCTCGCCTTCTTCCTGTTTAGTTTCCAGGTCCATGAAAAGTCGATCCTCTTGGTCGCTATTCCCGTTCTTCTGTACTTCCCTCAAAGACCGTTCGTCTGCTTCTGGTTCCTTTGTCTGTCAGTTTTTAGCATGATGCCTCTATTGTACAAAGATGGTCTCATTCTAGCAACCATAGCTCTCATGACTTTCTACATAACTTCTTTTAGAGTCTCCATAGAGCACTTCTATCGCAGTTCTTTGAACGCCGCTGACGGCTTGGCAGAATATTATAGGAGCCTCTTGCACGTTTTGCTTGACATCGAATACAAAAAAGCGACACAGCTTGACATCATAAAAATCACCTACAAAGAGATCCTCAAGAATAAAGAATCTCTGAAAAACCTCGCCTTTCATATAGTCCTCTTTACTTCACTGATTGGTTGCTTCGTTTTGTCCTTTCTTCTATTGGTGTTCGAGCCGCCAGAAAGATATCCAGATTTGTTCCCACTTCTGATTTCAGCTTACTCCGCTGTGCACTTTTTCGGGTTTTTTATTTATTTCAACGTCCAGCAGATCAAAATACCACAAGAGTTTGATGATATGAAAAATATGAAAGTGAAATCTTCTTAATGTGGTTGTAAATAAATCTTAATTTATGGAATGTGTTTTCATTTTTTTTTGTTTATTTTAATATTCGCGCTACTAAAAATCTGCTTCCAATTGGAGGCATTCAGTTAGCTCTAATTATTCAGTTAGCTCTAATTATTATACAGGTAATTCACAAGTAAGAAAACCCGCAACATTTGAAAAAACAGCGTATTTTATTTGAGCATAATAACAGTCGTTTCTAGAGGTTTAAACAGTTTTACAAACTGTACTTATAATATATGCTTATTATTAATGAATAAATATGTATTTAACATTTGGTGGTGTCTAAGCAGGGATTAGAATCTAAAATTTGTTGGTGGCCCTGCCTGTTATTTGACATTCTGTTGCACAAGCACAGAGCTACCAACACATTTTTTTTTTCAAAAATGACCTCTGTTGCTTGTGATAATCTGTCAAATCTGACAAACTTAGAACTGTCAAGTTGAACATAACCTCAAACTGTCAAGACAGAGCTACCAATATATTTTTTTCAAAAATGACCTCTATTGCTCGTGACAGACTATCAAACTTGACAAAGGATCTACGCG
This sequence comes from Cynaeus angustus, assembly GCA_030157275.1. Taxonomy (NCBI): domain Eukaryota; kingdom Metazoa; phylum Arthropoda; class Insecta; order Coleoptera; family Tenebrionidae; genus Cynaeus; species Cynaeus angustus. The sequence goes on from CM058065.1 coordinate 15,543,932, forward strand.
TATTAAAATATCTTTGTTTTATCACCCACGTTCTAGACGATCATAGGGTATTAGTTCAGTTGGTGAGAAAATTTCGGATATTAATCTGACTTCGTGTCCATTAATTAATGTTCTTAGTACATTTCTATTCTCTCTTTACACATGGAAACAAAATTTTCATAAATTTTACAGCTCCATAATGTTTACATTTATTATCGATTAAACTCTGTTTAATATTGATGAAACATTTTTAAATATGAATAGACTTTAAATTATATTATTATCATAATAGGAAGGGTCATTGTCGTAAAAATGTAATTCCCAAGTGTCACTTGAAACTTACGCCAACAACTTAAGTACCGAAAAGGCCGTACAAAAGACAATGAAGTATGAAAATATGTTGGTAACACTGTTTATTTCATAACTGACGTTACTAGAGAATTCAATTTTAAAAAAAACGTACAGCTGTCAACATGTAAAATAATAAAATAAACAGCATATTAATTATTATTTACTGGTGATAAAAATCACCAACAATATATAGCTTAATTCATTTATATGGGTTCACTCGATAAAAAGTAATGTTAGTGCTACATCCTGGTACTTTCTTCGTTGTAAGTTGGCAACTTCATTCGATTGGTTTTAACTTTAAATTTTATTTCATTTTTAACTTATATTCAAAACCCCACACTACGCGGTAATATGACAGATGACAATTTATACAATAATTTTTAAGATTTTTCTTTGATTTCTCCTCTTCCAATATAAAGTAAGCTTCACTGTAATTTTTATTGACGTTTGACATTTAATATTTTAGGTTAAGAAGAAATGTAAGAATGACTTGGCTTGTGTTGACAGAACATCGGGCAGTTCAACCTAAAGCTCAAAAACTATTGCCAACTTAACGAGAAACCACAATCATAACACCCAACTGATAAAAAATCGGGATTATTATAATAACACGTTTGTGTATTCGTTCGGTGCGCCTGTAAAAATCTGTGTTCGTTTATTTCACTCGTACAAACACATGGTTTGTTTTTTTTTCCTTCGCTCATTCGTTCTGCTCGCACCGTGCTAGTTGTAACCGTTCGTTTGTTACAATGGAGCAGACGGAGTGAAAATATGGTCCTCTTTTAACGTATAGACATATAACGTATCTACTCCCATTCCAGAACGAATATGTACAGTCACTGTTCAGTGTTTTTTATTTAAAAAAAATGAATAGAGAAAGCACTGTCATTTTATAAAGTATTATTACAAAAACTCACCTTAAATTTGGGAAACACTTAAAATTGACGAGACCGTGCACTACACGCTTCTCGTTTTTAAGAACTAGTCAGTAAATATCCTTGTTGTTTTAATGTCAAATTTACAGTAAACAAAAGTTTTATAAAGTTATTTATGAAAATCAGTGCAAAATAGATAAGGTAATTTATGACAGCCAAAATTTTTAATTAAGTTACTTTATGTTTAGGTTTTGTAAGGAAATGGAAATAATGAGAGAATCATTTGTATCAGTTTAATCGATAAAAATAAGGTTGGTACTACTACATCATAGAACTTTTTTCGTTGTAAATTGCCAGCTCTGCTCGGCTGTTTTAAACTTCAAACTTTATTTGACATTAATTTATTCAATAAACAGAAAAACATAACCTTACTCCTAGTCTTGATGTGACAGATGACAGATTATTTGATAAATTCCGTAAGGACAAAGTTTCATCACTTTAAAAAAAATACACCAGGAACTGGACGGATAGAAATGAATTTTAATATATATTAAAATTTTCAAAGTGATACTAGCACGGATCTTTAATTCTGTTCTTGATATTTCCTTTTTAAATAAATAAACGCTTTGTTTGCCACTTTTTCGTTTTTTCGTACTAAAATTTTCAACATTTTCCGATTCTTGGAAAAGGAACAGCATAGAACTGTCAAGTCGAACATAACAACTAACAACTAACTCCAAACTGTAGAGGCACGGAGCTACGTACTAGCATTTTTATTTTGTCAAAACAACTCTATTGCTTGTGATAAACTGTCAAATTTGACAAACTTAGAACTGTCAATTTAAACAGCCCCAAGCTGTTACCACCCAGAGCTACCAACATGTTTTTTTCAGAAAGGGCCTCTATGGCTCGTGACAAACTATCAAACCTGACAAATTATCCACGATCATTAAAAGTTCTTTGTTTTGTGATCTGTTTTTGTTATCAATAAACCCAATCAGAACTCATTATTAGTATGTAAATTACCACCGTTTGCCCCCTGACCCCAATTAACATGACAATTTCCTTTTATTCCAGGAAGTCATCGACGAGTCCGACGGTTGTGGCGGAAAGTTCTCTTGTTTGATCGTCTCAGAGAAATTCCGCGGAAAACCTTTGTTGCAACGGCACAAATTAGTGAATTCCGTCCTCCAAGAAGAATTGAAGAGTATCCACGCGTTTTCCCAGAAAACGTTAACACCAGAACAGTGGAAAGAACAAAGTTAACTCGTGAAAATGACGTCACCACAACCTTGTAAGTTTTGTGCTCTTGTCTGTGAATTTGAAGGAAATGTGTTTTTCAGGTATTATTGGAGTCTCCGCCCCTGGAAAAGTCATTCTACATGGTGAGCACTCTGTCGTTTATGGGAAATTAGCAGTTGCCGCTAGTCTCGGGTTGCGAACTCGACTAGAATATACAGAGGAGGTCGAAAATGTGGATGTGGTGGTTGTTAATTTACCCTCGGTGAATTTGGCCCACGCTTACAGTTTACAGGTAACTGTCTTAAATATTTTTTTGTGTCTTTTAATGAGGTTTGTTATACAGGACGTTCAAAATTTGTTAACGAAGTCTTTACCGCTGATCAAAGCGCCCTCTGCCTACAACTTCACTCACCCTGACTTCCTAGACCATGAAAAGATGCTCATCACTATAAACTCTTTCATTAAAGAAAAATCAGGGTCTGTGCCTCTTGACCACCAGCAACGAGTCGCCCTAACCTCATTTTTTTACCTATTGTGGGCATTCTTGGGCCCCATCGACACCAAACTCAGTCATTTCAAGTTAACAGTACGGTCAGAGTTGGCGGTGGGGGCGGGAACCGGAAGCTCCGCCTCCTTCGCAGTCACCTTCGTCGCCTTCTTGATGCAATACATCCGCGTCAAGAACTCTCAATCAAAAATTGAACACAAAAGCTTCAAAATCACCAACACCAACTTGGGAACTTTTGATAAAAGCGAACTCGAGCTAATATCAAAGTGGGCTTTTCAATCTGAGAAAATCGTCCACGGTACGCCCTCCGGTGAGTAGCACCAATCAAAAACAACTAAAGTGGTCACATGAGATTGTAGGTGTTGACAACACTATCTGTACCTACGGCGGATTGGTGGAATTCCGTAAAGGTACCACCCCTAAACTCGTCACTCTTTCAACTCGCTTCACTACGATCCTGGTAAACACGAAAGTAGCACGTGATACGAAGCGACTAGTGGCGAGTGTAGTCGAGCGTCGGGGGAAATACAAACTCGTGATTGACGCCGTCTTGGAGGCTATGGACGTCGTCACGAACAAAGCTTTACATTACATGAAAAAAATTAACGAGGGGAAAGGGGATGATTTTGAACTTTTGGAAGCGTACGAGAGTCTAGGGGTGAGTTTTGTCTTTGCTTTAGTGAGCAATGTGTGTTTTTGTTTTTTAGGAGTTGGCAGACATGAACCACCATCTTTTGGGATGTTTGGGGGTGTCACACCCGAAGCTCGATGAAATTTGTATGGTTCTCGCTGAGAATGGGCTCCATGGGAAGTTGACGGGGGCAGGTGGGGGTGGATATGCGATGTGTTTGGTGCCACCGGGAGTTGAGAAGAGTTTAGTTGAGAAAGTAATGAAGGAGTTAGCTGCAAGGGGGTTCGAGGCGGTGTTGACTGATTTAGGGGGTTGTGGTGTGTCAATAGACTAAGGTTGTATGGTTAAGTTTTGGTTCAAGGAAATATAAAAACCTAACTCACATTGTTTCTTTGTTTAAAAGTTATAAAACTAGAGATGGTGCGTTCGTTTATTCGTTCTGTAGGGGAGTAGAGTGCGCAGAGTACGTTGAAGGACTTTCTTATGTTGACGCTCTTATTTAGGACACAAATCAGGAAGAAATCAAAGATAGGACAATAAGGTGCCATTTTTAGTGGCACAGGGTGTATATGAGAGCTCAGTATATGTACATTTCTCATTTCATAATAAAATAAATGTAATAATAAATTAGTAAACAACATTTTGTTGTCTGCTAAACCATTTTTGTCAAATAACTGTCAACTGGGTGCAAAACAATGCATGCAACTCATAAGTTGTAGAAATATCCCTAGCCGGTACATTCCGACACAATTTAGTCAAATCTTGTGTACAAGTTCCAAAATTTGGTCGAGTTTTGACATTTGGACCTCAGCTTCAAAATAAACAAGGTAACAAAAAAGTTATTCATGTATAACTTAATTCACAAACATTCGGAAATGTAAATTTTTATTGTGTTTGGACATCCCTCAATAAAAACAAGTCGTGCCAACTGATATTGACAAAAATTTCATTTTGGTAAACAAACAAATAAAAAGGTCATAATGCAATAAAATTAAACCACGCAACTGTTGGCATACCCTTTCGTTTTTAGAACACATTCTGATACATCAAACATATTTCGAAACCTTATGAACATTTGTCAAATGATTGTCATTAATGTCAGGGGTGTCCAAATTTCATGCTAACTAAAGATGTCAAATAACTCATCAAAATTGCATGTTAGGTTGCATTTAAAGTTCGCGGGGGTCGGAAATTGTGTGAATCACCTTGTATATATATATATATATATATATTATATATTGACTGATTGACTTGATTTAGCTAACATCTGAGTTTGTTGGAAATGCACATACAAAAGCTTAAAAAAAAGCTTTTACAGTTAAGTAAGGGAACTGTATTAATGTCAACTACGATACGTTTCCCTGGAAATAGGTGTCGCTAGTGGCCGTTTTCAAACGTAGATTTATTATTACCAAATGCAGCCATACGGCAAAAGGTTCAGCAAGACGTCAATTCTATCGCTGTCTCTATCAATGCGTACATTTTGTATAGCGCTATCCTTTAGAGAGGTACTGTCAAACGAATTTGTTGAAATTTATGAGTTTTTATTCATTTTCTTACTAATTGCATGGTAAGACGATCCATTCTTGTGGTCCAAAAAGTAAATTCTACTTACGATTTTAGTATTAACTTCATTTTAACGTTATTGGCTAAAATTTGACGGGTTCCACTGATGATACAAAATCTCCTCGAAGTATCGTGAAATGTGGAAGAAACAACTGCGGGCATCGCTGTATAACTTATTCGAAGCATTTAGTACGAAATAATACCAAATAATTGTAAAATTAACAATTATTCAAATGACATTGAGCACGCGCAGTCTCTTGTCTTGACCGATTTGGACCGATTCGTCGAGTTACGACATACGCTAATGTGATAAAAAGAAATAAACAATTGGCATGGTTGAAGTTAGAAAGAGATGGAGAGATGTACCAATTTCGTTGATATGTTTTTTAAGAGCAGACGTACGTTTCTAATAGGATGACTTTATCTGGTAATAATAAATCTATGTTTTCAAAACTAAAACATTTTATAACTGCGATTGACGAAGATATCCAAACTCAAATTTTTCCAAAACTTCCATGTTAGTATTGTTTGAATAATTTTAGATACACTTCAGATCTAAATAAATTTAAGATTTTTGATTTTGTATAGATTTTTTACAAAATTCAAAATTTTAGAACCACAATAAATTTTGGAAAATTTAAGAAGATATAGATAAGTTCTAGATCTGCTACAAATTTAAGAGACTCTTACTAAAATAATTTGAGAGTCATTTTGAAAATTAACTGAGTTACTGGTTTGAATGTGGTCAACAAACGTCCCGCCAAAATTTAAAAAAAAAACGGAAATTTGTAGATATTGTTTATAAAAAAATAAAAACGAGATCCGACTTCTTGATTGTTTCAATTTTTTTCAGCAAAACACTAATTTTGGTAGCAATGTATAATCGAACTATTAAAATTTGACGTAATTTTGAAATATGTACGTACAAAAAATTCACAATTAAAAAAAAAATTAAAAATGAAAAATAAAGTAATACCTCACATTTGAATAATTAATAATAAGAAAAGTATTTTTTAAATTCTAAAATGTGAGCGTTTTCGCAAGAAATGTAAAAAAGTCCCAAAATTTTAATAATGGCATAATGTCAAAACTGCCATTAATTTAAGAAACCAGGAATATTTCCAGAACATGGACATTTTTTAGATTTTGGGGATTTTATTAATTTGTACGTGGACATGGACAAAAGTTTTAACAAATTTGGAAAACACTTCCAGTTCCAATTAATAAATAAAAATAATCAAATTAGGACACTTAAAAAATAATAACAAGATCCTAATATCTTGGACTGTTTTTTTTTAAAATTAAATGGCTAATTACAACTTTCTAAATTTTTGTTGTAATGTGATATAAAATCGCACCTATTTTTAATTTTTTTATTATTTTATATATTTTTTTACGATTTTTTGAAATATTATTTTTTCATATACTTATTTCTTAATATTCCACATTGTAACAAATAAAAATTTTTAAAAAAATAATGTTATATAATATTTTAGACTAACCAAAAAAAAAGTTACAAAAAAATGGCAAAAATGTTGAAATTAACATTAATTAACTTAAATTTAGTAATAATTATTTTGTATGAATTTGCATATTGAAATTGTTGACAAAAATTTTAAATTTCGTAAAAACTTCCAATTAATAATAATAATAATAATAATAATAATAATAATAATAAAAATAGTCAATTTGAAACATAACAAAATCGTACTATATAATCTTACTAAATATTTTCTTAATTATAAACAAGGTATTTCCTGTTTCAAATGTGCTACTGGACTTTTATTCGAACACCCTGTATCTTTAAAAAATATTCTAATCCCCCCACTACGTCATGTCCGCTAAAATTCCTTTGATTTTCTAGTAGGCGCGTTTTAAAAACCAATTCCACCCCCATCCTCCCCCAATCTACATCGTACCACCATCATCGTGACGTCAGCGCTCAATTCCACCACCCTCGCGTATTTTAAATAATAAACGAGAACACAATAGCGAATTGCGGCATCTGATGACGTCACATCAGCGTTTTCCCCTAAACTTAGGGATTTTCGTCGTCCGAGGGTTTTCTAACTTAAATATTGATTTTTGCCCACCCCTCGATGTAAACCACCACCGAAATCGGCCGTGCCACGAAAGAAAACCGTGTGAAAATGTCAAGAAAAACGCAATTTTCCGACTAAATGTGCGCAATTGGAGATAAAGTAACGTGGGGAATTATCGAAAAAATCGCGGAAAATACCATGAACCGCCGGCAAATTCACACGTAGAGTGTGCTGCAAAAAGTGGATATGTGCACGGGGAAGAAATGCCTCAAGGGCCGAAAAGTGAAAGCTCTGTGCTGACATGTAATCGAGAAGGCTGTGAATGACGACGCCCGGAAAAATGCAGAAGGAAAACACGAATCCTTCGCCGGAAATACACCAGTATGTGGGGCCCTACAGGCTGGAAAAGACCTTGGGAAAGGGTCAGACAGGTGAGAAGTTTTTGGGGTTTTTTGTCGAGAAATTTTGAAAATGTGAAAATCTAGATGCAATTTTTTTACTGCTACATCAAGAGATCGCTGGAAACAAAATGACAACAAAGTGACAATTCGGTCACCCTGTCATTGAACTGTCATTTCAGTATCATTCTAATTTCCAGACTTTAAGTCATAAAAATATAGAACACATAAAATATCAGATATTGACAAAACTAGAAAATGACAGGTTGACAGGTTAAATGTGATTGCTGTCATTCTTCGTAAATATCGCTAGGTGAAAGCTTTATTTATTTTTATTATGTTTCAGATACAAAGAAAACAATGAATTCCCGCAATCTTGTGTTACTTTGTTGTCATTGTTGGTATTTTGCTTCAAGTCCTACCAACCTTAAGAAAACTAATAAAAGATGACTTTTACTCTCATGTTTCTTGATAACACAACTATAATAAAAAAAAGATACTTTTTACCAACAGGGAACAATACTTGTCATTTTTTTATACAATGCTACTGTTTTTTTTCATCATTAATTCCGATGGAATCGTTGCCAACTTATAAAATATTAATAATAATTGAAAAAAAAATCGATTCTCTCGTTCTAAGCAGGGTTCAAAAATATCGACGGTAAAAATAAATTCTGCCAAGTTTCTACCAAGGCCATCATTAATTAGTGTCATCTTTCAACATTGTTGGCATTGTCACCAACCTAACAAGTTGTTTTTGAAGGAAAAAACGTTGGTAGCATCACTTTAACTAATCAGTGGTTTCAATGTGATCAGTAACCGGCTTGTTGAAATCGGAAAAATCTTTGGAGTTTGTGAAGATAATAGCAAAATAATAACTGGATTAGATTCCTTGGACAATTTTACAAAAGGAAAGTGTTATTTGATTAGCATTCAAAATCAGTGTATTTAAAGAGAGTCAAAAATATGTTTTCACGTTCGATCTCAACATTTTTTGTTAAAACATTTTGGCCTAGCGGACGTTTTTACCCAAATTAGTAGTATTTCGAGAAACCTCTAGACTTGACCGTTTTTGAAATCCGCGCTAATTTTGAAAAAAACAGCTAACTTGATAAAGATCGAGGTTCGTCAAATTTTCCCAAAGACGAATAAAAAATTAAATTTCGAAAATTGATATTTGGGACTAACCTCTATTGATAAAATTTACTTTTAGAAGAATTTAGAAAATTTTGCTAATTTTTCAAGATTTTTGCAATCTTCAAAAAATTATTCTAAATAATTAGTAGTTTTAATGTGATCACATTTTTTTTAAATAACAGGAAAATAAGGACAGGATTGGAATTGCGGGACATTTTTACGTAAGAAAAGTGTTATTTGATTAGTAATCAAGATCATTTTAGCAAAAGAGAGCCTAAAACATGTTTTCACGTCCTGTCTTTTATTTTTCTTGTCTTTTTTTCTTCTCGCGAGTGTAGATTTTTTTTCACCAAAACTCTACAGTTTTCAAAATTATTATTATTTGAACTAGAAGGAAATATCTTGTCTTAACTTTTCTTAAAATTTTTAGCTCTATTTTAAAAATTTAGTTAGCTTAAAAAAAAGATACAAATTTGGAAAAGACGAATATAAGAAAATTTTTAAAAAACTACAAACAGATACTTTAGGAATAAAACCTGTTGACAAATTTTGTTAAATTTTGCGGACAAATTCAAATTTTTCTAATTTTTAATAATTTTAATATTTCTAAGTTCCTGGTTTTGCAGAATTAAACTATTTACTATTTTCAAAAAAAAAAATCTGATGTTCACAACTACTCAAGATTTAATTTTCACAACTTTTAAGCTTGGTTTCTAAGTTTTTTTTAGTTAGGTTTAAAACCTAATTAAGTTTTAATTAGGTTTTAAGAAATTAATTAATTAATTACAATATTTCTAATCTCTGCAGCAGCCTCCAATTTTTCATATTTTTAAAATTCATATCTTTAGAATTTTTGACAGGGTTCTTAAAATTTCTCAAATCAAAGTTTTCCAATTTTTTTCAGTAATTTCAAACTCCAAGAGTTGTAAATTTTATCAAGATTTTTTAAGAAAACTAGAAAATCTCACTGTTTAGAAAGTTACAAGTGTTAACGATTTATAATAAAAATTAGAGTTTGTAATTTTGAGAAACCTCATATATCTATATCATAAATTTCAAATAATTCTAATTATAAATTCTGTTTCGAAATTCAAAAAAATTGTTAAACTGCCACAAAATTTTAAAATTGTTGAAAATGTTAAAGTAGAAAAATGCCCAAAAATGTTATAAGGTTTAAGTGTTTGAAGAGTTCAAAATTTGCACCGTTGCTTCATTTTTTTTCATACCACATTAAACTGATTCAGAAAAAGTTCTGCTAAATATGAAAAAAAACAAACATGTGAAATAAAAAAATTACTAAGTTTTACAATTATCAACATTTTTTTGAATAATTTTCAATATTCATGCCAGAATTTTATCATAATTGGAACAAAATTGATTGACATTTACAAATCTTTAACAAAGAATCAAATTTCACATTTTGTTAGGATCTCTTAGAATTCTCGACTTCCTATAATTCTTACAATTCTTAGATTTAGAAATTCTAGAATTTTACTTTCAAATTTTTTTTAAATAACTAAAATTGTGTAAAAATTTAAGATGAGACGAAATAATTTCGAAGTTCTTGACTTTCCGTAATGTCCTAAATTTTGGGATTTCTGTATATTTACGGTATTTAAAATATTTAAAAATTATTAGCAATAAGCAAAAGTAATCAAATATCTTGAAAATGTTTTGAGATTGAGAACGAGTTGCAGACTATACTTTTTCTACAACAATATTTTTTTATTCTTTATTTATAATGAATAAGAACAGTTGCATTATTGTTATTCTACGTTATTATTATTATTATTGTTTTAATTATTGATTATGAAATTTGGAAGATTGCCAACCTTTATTAAACCCGAGTTTTTGTGGTTTTGTTCAATCAGTGTATTATTATTAGTATTTTTGTTGCTGCCTTTTAGAACTACCTCAGTTCCAATAGAGTTCAAAATTTTATTTAATATGTTAATTTGGTTATTTATTGATTTATTTATGTAACCTTCTACGACTTTTGTTGATCACTATCCGCCATGACGTTTCAATGTGATGATTTTAGCATCTGCATCTACCAAAAGAGTTGCTGAAGAGCGGCGGAAGCAGGGACCGGTGCATAATTGGGTTCGTGGAAGTTTCGAATAAAAAGCAATTTGCTTCGCCATTTGTGCAAATTTCTTTATTCCTATTACTTGTTTTGTGTATTTACCCTTTTGAAACTTTCGGAATAAATTGAAATAATTTTCAAATATTTTTTTCAAGGTTTGGTCAAACTGGGTGTCCAATGCGTGACCGGGAAAAAAGTCGCCATTAAAATCATCAACAGGGAAAAACTGAGTGAAAGTGTCCTCATGAAAGTAAGAGCTTCGATTTCCACAGCAACCCCTAATCCGTTTTTTCAGGTCGAGCGTGAAATAGCCATAATGAAACTAATCGACCACCCACACGTCTTGGGATTGACTGATGTTTACGAAAACAAAAAATATTTGTACTTAGTTCTAGAGCACGTTTCCGGTGGTGAACTTTTTGATTATTTGGTAAAGAAAGGGAGACTCACCCCCAAAGAAGCTAGACGATTTTTTCGACAGATCATTTCCGCCCTTGATTTTTGCCACAGCCACTCTATATGGTACGTAGATTTTTTCGCTCACCCCCGATAATCGATTTTTTAGCCACAGAGATCTAAAGCCCGAAAACTTACTTCTCGACGAAAAAAATAACATCAAAATAGCCGATTTCGGAATGGCTTCTTTACAGCCGATGGGTTCGATGTTGGAAACTAGCTGTGGTTCCCCTCATTACGCGTGTCCGGAAGTTATCAGGGTAACCAGCTTCAAGTAACGAAAACCAAATACCAACTGTTTCAATTCTAGGGTGAAAAGTACGACGGAAGGAAAGCGGACGTATGGTCGTGTGGTGTCATTCTCTATGCACTTTTGGTGGGAGCTTTACCCTTCGATGATGATAATCTACGACAATTATTAGAAAAAGTAAAAAGGGGTGTGTTTCATATACCTCATTTTGTGCCCCCCGACTGTCAGAGCTTGCTGCGAGGGATGATCGAAGTGAATCCTGAGAAGCGATTAACTGTGAGTTTTACAGCGTCCGGAAGATGACAGAAATCTTAACAAAAATTTTCAGTTGTCCGAAATTAATAAACATCCGTGGGTTACTGCTGGTGGTAAGGGTGAGCTGGAATTAGAGTTACCGATGATGGAAGTGGTGCAAACTCATGTTCTTCCTTCCATTGAAGCTGTAGATCCTGATGTACTTCAAGCCATTTGTAGTCTTGGGTGTTTTAAAGAGAAGGATAAGCTGATTCAACATCTACTTAGTCCGAAGTAAGTTTTATTTGTTATTGTTGATACCAATTATTTTTGAAACCGGCAAATGATCAGAAAAATGTTGTTATTAAAAAAAGTATTATTTTTTGGTTTCTAATTGAAAATCAGCAGACCAAGAAACTTTACTCCAAAGAGCATAGCAAAATGTTGGAATCCTTACAACAAAACACATATAATACAATTATAGGGATTATAATTCAGATGCATATATTTATAGATTCTCTTGGTATATATAGAGTATTTGATTTGATTCGTTTTTAACGCATTCTATAAAATTTTGTAAACTACTCTTAAAAACGTTTAGCTGTAGCGCCAGACATACTAAATTGCCGCTTGGATTTTAGTAATTGGATTTAGTAATGGAATTAGAATTAGTAATCATTTTCTACCATTAAGTCTAAATTGATGATTTATTTTTATTTTCTTTGATTATTTCGATTTTTAATTTTTTTTTGCATTTTTTATATCTGTAATTCTAATATTCACTACTTAAGATTTAATTTTCGCTTTTGAGAAATATAGATATATTTTTTTCTAGACTAGTTTTAATTACGTTTAAAACCTAATTAAGTTTTAAAGAAATTAATTATCTGATTACAATATTTCTAATCTCTGCAGTAGCCCCCATTTTTTCATATTCTTGAAATTCCCATCCCTAGAATTTTTGGAAAGGTTCTTAAAATTTCTAAGGTCAAAGTTTTGTATTTTCCATCGATTTTAATTTTTTGTATTGTTATTTTTGATTTTTTTTAGGAAAATTTTTCACTGGTGAGAACAATTTAGCAAGAAATTATTAGACTTTGAGACCTCTAGAAATATCTGGTCTTCCTAGTTTTTAATATTTAATTTAGTTTTAAGAACACAGCTAATTACAGAGATTTGGAAGTTTGCAAAAAGACGAACTGACTATTTTTTCTAAGTGTTATTTGATTAGCATTCAAGATCATTTTAGCAAAAGAGAGCCAAAAACATGTTCACACGTCCAATCTTTTATTTTTCTTGTTTTTATTTTTTCTCGTGAGTGTCGATATATTTTTTTCACCAAAACATTGCAGTTTTTAAAACAATTTGGGACAAAATTATTAATTATTAATTATTATTAATATTTGAACTAGAAGGAAGTATCTCGTCTTACCTTTTTTTTTTAATTTTTAGCTTTATTTTAAAAATTCAGTAAGTTTAAAAAAGACCCAAATTTGGAGAAGACGAATGAAAGAAATTTTTTTAAAAAACTACAAGTAGATATTTTAGAAATAAAATCTGTTGACAAATTTTGTTAAATTTTGCATGCAAATTCAAATTTTTATAATTTTTTTAATTTGAAATTTTCTAAGTTTCTGGTTTTGCAGAATTAAACAATTTACTATTTTCCAAAAAAAAACAAATTCTAAAATTCACAACTACTCAAGATTTAATTTTCACAATTTCGCTTGTGAGAAATATAAATACATTTTTTTCAAGATATTAGTTTTAAGTAGATTTTAAATTAAGAAATTAATTAATTAATTACAATATTTCTAATCTCTGCAGCAGCCTACATTTTTTCACATTTTTAAAATTCACATCTATAAAATTTTTGACAGGGTTCTTAAAACTTCTAAAGTCAAAGTTTTCCAATTTTTTCCAAAAAATTTAAGCTCTAAGAGCTCCAAGGTTATCAAGATTTTAAAGAAATTTAAGATTTTCACAATTCGTAATACTGAGCGGTTCTAAAGATTTTTTTAAGAAAACTAGAAATTCTCACTGTACAAAAGTCACAAGCGTTAACGATTTAAATATTAGTGTTTGTAATTTTGAGAGATCTCATATATTTGTACTTTAAATTTCAAGAAATTCCAATTATAAATTCTAAGTTTTGGAATTCGTAAAAATTGTTACACTGCCATAAAATTTTAAAATTGTTGAAAATTTTAAAGTAGGAAAGTGCCCAAAAATGTTACCAAGTTTAAGCGTTTGAATTTTTTTTAATTTGAAAATTTCAGGTTCCTGGTTCAAAATTAACCTAATTACTATTTTCCAAAAATAATTCTAATATTCACAACTACACAAGATTTAATTCTCACAACTTTTAAAATTGTTAGAAATATAAATACATTTTTTTCTAGATTAGTTCCTATTAAATAGGTTTTAAGAAAATAATTAATTAATTACAATATTTCTAATTTCTGCAACAGCCTCCATCTTTTCATATTCTTAAAATTCACATCCTTAGAATTTTTGGCAGGGTTCTTAACATTTCTAAGGTCAAAGTTTTCCATTTTTTTTCAAAAATTTTAAGCTCCAAGTGTTGTGAATTTTATTAAGATTTTAAGGAAATTTAAGATTCCTACAATTTGTGATTCTAAGCGAATCTATTTTTTTAAAAAAAATTAGAAATTCTCACTGTACAGAAAGTCAGAAGTGTTGACGATTTAAAAATTAGAGCTTGTAATTTTGAGAGATCTCATATATCTAATCTTTAAATTTCAAAAAAATTCTAATAATAAATTCTAAGTTTCGGAATTGATAAAAATTGTTACTCTGTCACAAAATTTTTAAATTATTGAAAATTTTAAAGTAGGAAAATGCCCAAAAATGTTACACAGTTTAAGCATCTGAAGAATTCAAAATTTCCCAAAATTTTAAATTTTATTAAGATTTTGTCAATTTTATAGATGGGTTCTTTTTGTGTAGATGGTATGTGAAATTTTCGTATGGATTTATTTAAACATTTGACATTTCTACAAATTTTTCTATATACAAAAAGTGATGGAAAAAAGTGGGAATTTATTTAAAAATGCTGCACCGATTGTTTAATTTTTTTTTAAACCACATTTAACTAATTCAGAAAAAGTTCCTCTAAACATGAAAAAAACAGGCATAGGAAATAAAAAAAAATACAGATATTAACATTTTTTTGCTTAATTTTGTCTTAGGGCTTTTTTGAATGATTTTCAAAATTATGCCAGAATTTTTATCATAATTGCAACAAAATTGATTCGCATTTGTAAATTGTTACCAAAGCATGTCTTTATTAGAATGTCTCAGAATTCTCGACTTCCTATAATTCTTACAATTCTTGGACTTAGAATTTCTAGAACTTTACTTTAAATATTTTTCAAGATACAGAATAAAAATTCTGTAAAAATTTAAGATGAGGCGAAATAGTAGTAATTTCAAAATTCATGAACTTTCCACAATGTTCTAAATTTTGGGAATTCTGGGAATGTTTACGGTATTTAAAATATTCAAAAAAATTTAAAATCAAAATTTATTGTTTTACTTTTAGGATTTGTGTATTTGCGCATTAGTAATATGCAAAATTAATCAAATAGGTTAAAAATGTTTTCCATTCTAAAGATTTGAGACCACCGTGCTTAAATATAAAAAAAATGTATATTCTGTAACGAGTTTGGAATGTGATACGGTTCCACAAGTTGGAAATCATCATTCCAAACGTGTTGCAGACTATACTTTTTCTATGCCATTTTTTTATTTTTTATTTAAGTATAATGAATAAGAACAATTGCAATATTGTTATTCTACATTATTGTTATTATTATTGTTATAAATAATAAAAGTTATCCTATTGGTACAATTTTTGAATATGAAATTTGGACGATTGCTAACATTTATTAAACCCGAACTTTTGTTGTTTTGCATTTTTTTTTGTTTTTTTTTCTGAACTCTTTGGTCATTTCAAGCTCATTTTAGACCTTTAGATCTTTTTTAGTTAGGTTTTGTGGTAGCTTTGGTAGCTTGGATTTTATCATTATCCCTTGAAAGTTCTGAGTTTAACATATACAATAGAAGCTTTGTATTTTTTAAATTCATATTCCAAATTTTGTACCATAAATAAGTTGGCATGTAAATATACTGTGTGAGAAAAGTAAAAGAACACTAAGTATAAATAATTATTTAAAAAAAAAATCCGTACATGAGTTGTGGGTGACCAAAATAAAGATTGCCATTTCTTGAGTGCTTCCAGCAAAAAAATCTGTATGCTAAAGAAGAAGTCGTCATGGTATATAGGAGTAATATATAATAATTTTCGTCACTTGACGTGGTTGACTTGTTGCTCAAAATACCTATTCGTCGGGGTCCCAATTTTAGCCAATTGCGTGATTTTGAGAGAGATCAAATAGTGGGCCTTCGACAAAAGGCTTTATTTTTTCGTCAGATTGCCTATTTAAGCAGAATGGTGTCAGCTGTAGCGTGTTATCATGCTTGATCCGAGGAAGGACGAGAACAACGGTCCAGATGTTCATGGCGCCCTTGATAGACAACAGCACGTCAAGACTGTCGCCTTGGTGTAAAGAACCCTACCAAACCCTTTTTTCAACAAAATAATGCCCGGCCACATATTGCCAGGGTCACTCCGGCTTGTTTTAAAGAACCTGAATGTACTGTTCTTCCTTGGCCTCCAAGATCTCCTGACTTATCCCTTATTGAACATGTTTGGGATATTATCGACTGGGCAATTTACTTCGTCCTCCACAGACGCTGGAGGATCTGCGACACCAAATACAGCTAGCATGAGATGAAATACCTCAGGAGGAAAAATGCTTAGAGCAACGCATTATTAATGTTAATTTCTGTTGATCGTTTATTTATTTTGATCACATACATAAAATATACAAAAAAATCAGTTCAACTGAATGACTACTTCATGGTGTTCTTTTACTTTTGTCACTCAGTATAGTTAATATCATTGTAAGAAAGACTCTAAGAAATCTTTGGATTTTCTTAGGTTTCCTAGATTTTTTAGATTTTTCAAATTCTCTGGACTTTTTTATTTTGTATTTCTCGACTACTTCAATCTTTTTATATTAAAATTATATATATTTAAATATCTGTCGTCCAAGAAAATAAAGTAAAAAAACAAAAAATGTTCATTTATATCATTCTTCCAGTCACAACACAGAAAAAGTCATCTACTTTCTCCTCTTGGAACGCAAACGTCGTCGTCCCGCTTACGAAGACGACACTGACTCAATTCTTAGGATGCGAGTGTCCGAAGCGTCGGATCCACCCAAAAAACGCATCGACACGTGTAGAGTAAACGGTCAGAGTGGTCTTCAATTTGGACAAATCAGTGAAGGTTCACCACTAACACCTCGACGTTCCCATTATAAGAGGCATCATGCCAGACGTAGCCCCTCAACTGGGAGTACACATAGTAGCCTGGGAATCCACTCGCCTACTAGATCATCTGGGGCTTCCAGTCCCATTCTGTTCAATAGTACGACGACGCCGACCAACACGCATTGTAAGTGTATTATTGTTATTTTTTTTGGATCATACTAGAAAGTTGGATTTTCTTAGCTGGTATGTCGTCGCCAGTCCAACGCGCCTCCTCTCACCACGCCCATCGTAGTTCAGCCCACGTATCGTCCAACACTCACGTGACCGTAACGCCCGTTCCGGCCACGCCTACGCATCATCGGGCCAATAGTAGTGGTGGAACGTCGACGTCGTCTGTCCTCTCCACGTTGACTTCTCCTGAAAGCGACACCACGAGTTTAGTTTCAGGTCCTACGATTTTGGCGCCGATGACTCCTCCCGGGTCCCCGCATTCGGGAGCGACGAGTCACCACTGGCGGTCGAGGCTTACTACGATCAAGAATAGTTTCCTAGGGTCGCCGAGGTTCCATCGGAGAAAGTTGCAGAGTAAGGATCGTACGAGTTTTTTGACGTTGAATCCGATCGATGATTGCAGCCTCGTCTGAAGAAGTTCATTTGACGCCGGAGTCGTCGCCGGAGTTGACGAAGAAGTCGTGGTTTGGGAGTCTGATGACGACGGAGAAGGACGAAACGTTCACGATTTTGGTCAAGGGGAAGCCCCTGGCGACGGTCAAGGCCGACCTAATTCACGCGTTTTTATCGGTAAAGAGAGCTATATAGTAATCCTACTTGCTGCGCCATGTGAACATATACTTTTGTAGATAGCGGAATTGAGCCACTCGGTGTCCAGCCCGATGTCCTTCAGGGTGGAATACAAGCGGGGAACCACCGGTCCAGCCATGTTCCAGCGCCACGTCCGCTTTCAAGTCGACATCTCCACAATAACAAAACAGGTCGGCGACAATGGCAAAGAACACCTTTATGCCATCACTTTCACGCTCTTATCTGGTAAGTTCCTCCTCCCACTTTCGTCCCACTGAACTTTTCTTTCAGGAAACATCCGACGTTTCCGGCGCGTTTGCGAACACATCCAGGCGCAAGTATGCACCCGCCGCCCCCCTCCCAGCCCCCGAGCACAGCGAAAATTCACAACGGAATTGAGTGAAAGCTCTAGTTGCGGTTCGGATTCCAGCGAACTATATCTGAACGCCAGACAAGTGAGTCGCCCGGAGACAATTGTCCAAGAACGAATCGTTTTTTTTTCAGCTCAACGTTCTCCAGCTCGAAGGCAGCGATCTGGAGAGCGAATGCAGCGTTTTTGATGTACGAACGGCAGCGAGAGAAGTGTCTAGACGGGCCTCCACGAACAACAACACGGAATCTATCGAACAGACTACTCCGGGGACTCCCAAAGCTGTCAGGTCCAACTCGGAGAACACGGATTCGTGCGAAAAAACGTGCATTACGACGATGTCGGGCAGTTCTATAGCGTAATGACGGCGCAATTTAGGTTATTTTTGTATACGGGACACCTGTATATGAGAGAGGAAGGGGTGGGCAAAACCGAGCGGAGGTATCAAGAGTTTTTGGCCATCCTTGTCCATGTATGAATCTACTATTAGCCTTCATTATTATCATTATAAGACCCGAAATTCATGGGTTTTTTTGAACACTCTGTATCAGGTTTCAAGATGGAGTGAGGTGCGCATCCGAAGACTTTGCTGGAGTTCTTAAAACTAATAAAAATTTTGAAAAACAAAGGGCAGTAACAGTTTCCTAACCACGGAAAAAAAAATTGATTTTCTGAATTTTTAATGATTAGAAAAAAACAATAACGAAAATTTATCTACCTCCTAAAAGCGGAACACACTTACAGGCGTCCCTATAATCTATGGTCGAAATAGATTTTCTATTCTGTTAATAATTTGACAAATTCATCAGCTCTATATACTCCTACAAAAACATATATATAAAGTGTCCTATAAAAAATTCATGTCAGTGACAATTTTTTGGGTAAAAAAATTTGAATTTTATTTCAAATCGAAATTTGAACTCTGATCTTAACTATGATGATGGAAATTTATCATTTTTAAAATAAAAAAAGAAGTCCGCAATTTTTTATTCAAAATCAAATTTTAATTTTGACTAAAAAATCTGTAAATTTTGAAACCTAAAAACTGAATCTGGTGACATCTAAAATTAAACACAAAGTTTTATCGTAATTAAAATTTGGAAATCAAATTCTAAAAGTTTAGCTTTGATCGTAGTGTTTTCTATATTTTGAAAAATATAAAATTTTGAAATCTTAAAATTAAGAGTTGAAAAAAAGATTACGAGTAGAAAAAAAGCTTTGACCTAAAAATTTTCTGATATAATAATAACATACAAATTTGTGTTCATCTAGAAATTTTTCAAAAATTTTAATTGGGGCAATTTGAAAATTGAAAATTAAAAAAAAATATCAATAAATGACTATTACTGTGTAATTAATTTGAGAATTTTTTAGTGTTCAAAATTTGGTTTTGAAAGTCCAAAATCCAATTTATAGACTAAAAAAATAATTTGGTTTATATATATTTTCAAAAATTTTTTTGGATTTCTGGAACTTTTACAATTTTTTTGGCTTTTAGAAAACGTTTTAAAAGTTTATATAATTTTTGATGATTACAACCAAATTAAAATTTGTCAAATCCAAAAATTGTTTGGGCAGCTGACATCTAAATATATTTTAAATTCCTAAAATGTAAAAAAACAAAATCCTGTTTCTTCTTTTGGTTCAAATTCGTAAATTTTAGAACCCAAAAATATATTTTTTAAAACTTCAGAATCAAAAGAAATGAAAGTTAGAAAGTAATTTTTTGAGTTTCTAAGCTTGCGCTTTGCACTGGCAGAATCGAAACTGAAAATTGTAAAATTGTAAATTGTGAAACCAAAAAAAAAAAAAAACATAAAATTTTTAAACTTAGGCATCTTTAGAAACATGACCCCCAAATCGAGAAATTTCTATTTCGTATATAAAAAATATAAAAATTTGAATCAGAAAATAAAAATTTTTAAAACAAAAAAAATCAAATTATAAATGTTTAAATGCAAAAAAAATGATAAAAATTTGAATGTCATATCCAAAAACGCAAAATTTTGAACATATGAGGTCGAATAATTTATAAAATTAATTTAGAAATTTCACAAATTTATTGTACTAAAAGTGCTAAAAATTTTACAAATCTTAACTCTTCGAAAGAATTTTACAACTTTAACTGACAAAAAATTACAGATGTATAGATTTACACACAGAAAGTTTGAATTGGTCCATTCTTGTAAAAAAAAAATAAAGTGGCACATTCCAGCCTACTAGCTTTTTGAATTATCAAAAAAAAAAGATCCTGAAGCAAGGGAAAAATCTACAGTAAATTTTTTAAATTTGTACATGCTGAACCAAAAAGCATAAAATTTGAAAAACTGGATAATGGGAAGTTCAAATTTTGGAAACATTTTAGAAAATGTAAACCAAAAACTATATATATATATATATATATATATATATATATATTAATTTTAGAAATAGAAGGAAAGGTATAGATAATAAATAAAATTATATGTAGACCTTTAAAAATGTATCAAATTTAAGTTTTGAAACTTAAAGTTTTTTTAGTACATACTTTGAATTTTGGTGAATCTGTAAATTTTAAACTTAAAATCGAAAAATTATAAGTTTCATATGATTTGATTAAATGTGTATTAATATTAAAAAATTGGAAACTTAAGCTTTGATCTTAGCAATTTGTAAATTTTAGAGTCAAAAAAATATAAAATTTATACCGAAAAACCAAAAATTTTAGGCTGTAAAATTTTTAGCCCTCTAAAAATTTAAAATACAAGACTTTAAAACTTTGATGAAATGTTTAAAACTCTTTAAAATTCACAAAAAACTTACTAAATTTACAACTAAAAAACCACAAAGGAAACGTAAAATTTTGAAATTCATAAATTTTTTATCGCAATACTTTTGACGAAGTCACCCGTGGACATAAAATTTTAGACACCAACATCATTTTTGGACGTACGCCGGCTTTAACCTAAATCTTTCTCTATACCCTCTAAATTTTAGAGCCTTTTTCGCCATAACAATCATGATAGCAAACCTTAAACTTAAAGCGACAATAAAGTTGTGTTTGAAAGTTTATGACCACCCTATAGACTTAAAAAATTTGCTCCCATTTGCTGCTCGTTTGTGTTTCTCTCCACTGTCGGCCATTTTGTCAGCCATCTTGGTAATTTCATCTCCACTCGCCTGCGGGTGCGCACAAAAAAATCACATGTAACGATGTCCATTTTCGCCTAGATAAGTGAAAATCGAATGTTTCTGTATGTTATAGTTGAGATCACGTACACTTTAGTTGGACACCTGTATAAAATTGTGTTCTCTCGGCAGATTGTTATGACATTGCTTTTGTACATACGCTGAAAGCTTATGTGATTTTGGATATTGTTCAGTGTAGTTGTAAAGAAAACAAATTGTTGAACAATTAAATGGCGTAACCATTACTGTCAAAAAACTAACCCCAAAAGTGCGTAGCTAGGAGAAAAAATGTGACATTCTGTATATAACAATGCTCTTACTGGCTCCTCCCAGAAAAATCAAACTATTCAAATACGACTTATTTCAATATAAAAATTGTATTTAGAAAAATTGCCGGCCATATTGTCATATTTAGGAATAAAAAATATCGATAGGTCTTGTACTATTTTCAAATCATTTCCGCTTCTGAGAGTCTTGTGTGTTGACATATCAATTTTTCAGCAGCTCAAAAATTATTCTCCTTGATTATGACAAAATACGTAAGAGGTTATGTTGTGACAGTTCTGACGTGGGTAATTCCCCGACACTTTGTACCTTTGTAAATAGATTCAATGCTCGTGTAAAAATTTTTTTTGACTACATTTATAAAAGTTGTTTGTTTCAGTTGACACTGTTTGTTTTTATTCCTGCACACATACGTTAGTGTTATAGCGAATTATTTTATATAATAAATAAATAAATTAAAGTGAATATAGTTTATGTGTAAGTGCTTGTAAATAATATTGTGATAAATAAATCAATTTGCACAAACGATTCTTTGATACAACCCAACTTGTGACGTAACCGGAACTTCATTCAAAATTGATCAAGCGACATATGGAAACAGCGCGATCACGCCAACACGCTACCATCATGGGTCGATGGAATTCTCACGATTTCCACTAATCTTGTGATATTCACACTGCACTCATTTACCAATGGGATTTCTCGACGTTCCTTCCCAACGATGTCATCACAAAATTGCCGAATTTTTAAACCGACTATAGAATCGTACAAGCAGTGGACCTCTAGTAGTTCCCTGCGGCGCCCCAGCAACTCACTCCCATCGCACTGTACCCCAATTAACCTTTAAAAAAGGGGAAACCTCGAACAGGTGGGGGTGGTGCCATTTGGTCGAAGGGTTCGAACACGTCATGGTTCCGTCAGTTGGTATACGATGATTTTACAACCAACAGTCGAGTTAACAAAAATTCACTTTTACAATGACGGAAACCGCGAAATTCCTACCATTTCGCGCGAAATTTTCGATAATCAAGTGAACAGTGTCAAAATAAAAAAAAATCTCTTTCGGCACCGATGGGTTCTTAAAATCAACGAGATTGGTGGCGGTCGTGAGAGGTTCCAGTGGCGGCTCGTGGTTTATGTTCTAGGGTTGAGTTGTTTAGTGGTGGGAGTGGTTTTTGGGTTGTATTTCACGGTGGGGAAAGTTGGGAGAAGAGTGGAATTTGGGACTATTTTTACTTTCGTGAATGAGGGGAATAAGAGTGTTGTGGAGGTTTTGACGGAGAGGGGGGACGCGGTGGAAGTTGCAGATTTGGCGACGCATGAAAAAGTAAAGTTTTTAGTGCATTTAGTGGAAAGTCTAAAAAAATCAAAGAAAAGAATGTCGAGCTGAACAGAAAGTTTCCTTTTCAGTCTTAGGATTCCGACCAAGTACTTGAAGTTGCGAAAGTGGACCAATTCCCACGTTCTTTTTTTTTTTACTTAAATCAAAAAATTAGAGTTCTACCCAAATACAAATCAAAGAAATTAATGTCAAAATCGGTAAAAAAAATTGTGCACTAACCTTGATATATTCCGATTTTTCAATTATACCTGTAAAAACCACGATTCTGGTTCATATTGCCAATTTTGTAACTAGCTTTATTCCAAATTACACCACTATCACTTGAAAACATCACAACTCGTTTCTCACCTGATTTTCCAAGTACTTATAGTAGCGAAAGTGGAACAGTTCTCGCGCTTTTTAACTTAAAAAAAAATTATTAAACGCGACTAAAAACAACATTTGGAACAAATTAAAACGTTAAATACTAAAATTTTAAATGCAAACAGTTTTTAAAATCTTTTAGCTTGATCTATGAATAACTTATAATTTTGGATCTTAAAAATTTCTAGAATGGCCCAAATTAGTTGAAATCCTGAAATGTGACTTTCAAAATTTAGTTGAAAGACTAACGCTGAAATGTGCATACTTATACTTCTACAGCCAACAATAACAGTGGAATCTGAGAAATTTAAAAAAAAAACTTTGTAAAATAAATTATTGATAAATATTTTGAAAACTAAAAATTGACTTAATTCTGAATATAAATCTAAAAATTAAAATAAATTAAATAACTCACAAGTTATTTCCCAAATACTACAAGTAGCGAAAGTAGGACAATTCCCACCATTTTCCATTACCAAGGTTGTTCGCTAAAATTTGAAGATTTAAATTTTTTACTATTTCTATACAAATTTTAACTTTTAATTTCAAATTTAAAAATTTGCTAAAACTTTGTAGATAATTTAGTTTTGCACTATCTGTCAAAAATTTTGAAAATTGAAAACTATATTATATATAAGGCATCCAAAAATGACAAGTTTCGAACAATTAAAAAAAACAATTAAAACGCAGTTAAATACTACTATTAATTTTAAGATTAAATTAAATTAAATTTTGGAATTTTGACTGCAAGCAAAAACAAATATATATAATATATATAATAAAAACTGAAAATTTGATTTTGAAACATGAAAATATTTCGAGTAGAGTCAAGAATTATGAAAATTAAACTTTTCACAGCAAAAAAAAAATAAAATAAAATAAAATAAGTTTTGGTTTTAATTTCTCAATTGATTTTCTAAGTACTTAAAGTAGCAAAAGTGAAACAGGTGCCGTGTTTTTCTACTAACAAGGTGATTGACTGGAATCAAAACAAAAAAAAGTTTACACTAAAATAATAAAAATAAACGTACGACCTTGAACGAGTGATCCAATTGGTTTGCGTAAAAATTATTTATGAGAAGTACAATATCGATCAATTTTCTATAGTTTGGAATGAAAAAGATAGATATTTCTAAACTAGTCAAAAGGAACTCTCTGACAAAGTCGACAATGTTGAAAAACTTCTTAGACCTTAAACTTTAAACTTCAAAATTAATAAAAAAATGAGTGACAAATAAAATTGCCTAACAGAAGTAATAATCAATAATAAGAAATAAAATTAAGTATTAATAAAATAAGTAACCAACATTTACTATTTTTGTACATATTGCCACCTTAGTTTATTTTGCGATTGAAATTTTAGTTCCAAAATAAAAAAAATTAGGGCATCTTACAACTCTTTCCTTAACTGTTTTTACAAATATTAAAAGTAGCGAAAGTAGACTAATTCCCACATTTCCCATTATATTTTGTTAAATAAAAATGGCTTTTTAAAAGAAAAAAGCTCTTTAATGACAATAAAGAGACAATTTATAGCAAATTTGACAGGAAGTTTTCCATTTTTTACAGATGCGCTCGAAATTTTGCCAAAACTGCACTCAAGATCGAATATGTTTAAAACGATGGGAATCCGACATCCCTCAGTGCGTGCAACCTCTAGACAAAAAAGACCCAACAGGCTGTGGGGGATTCTGCTCCATTAACACGCAGTTCTGCCAACTTTTAGATAGTCACAATCGAATTTACCAATGTTCTAACCTCAAAAACACTCTGAAGTGTCCTTCTGACACCTTCAACTGTGGAAACATGTGCATCAATGCGACTAAACGATGCGATGGGATCATTCACTGCTCAAATAAAATTGATGAAATGAACTGTGGTAAAGAAACCTGTAATTTAGTGACATTAGTGCATTTTGGTTATTTCAGATTGTGACCTTAGCAGCCATTTCCGGTGTGGAAACATGACGTCGTGTATACCGAATTCGAAAAAATGTGACGGTTTCGTCGACTGTTGGGACAAGACTGATGAAATTGACTGTAAGAAAGGTAAGTTGGCTGTACTGTTAGAACTTGGTGGTTTTTTTGGTTGTAGGTTGCAAGAATGGAACTATCCCTTGCCTCAATGGTGAGTGTATTCTAAAAGATAACTTTTGTGATGGGAAATTTCACTGTGTCGATCGCTCAGACGAGCCCCTGGGTTGCCAACTTTAGGAAAAAAAAAGTTTAGTAAAAATGTCAATTTTAGAAAGTATTAAACACCAAGTTATGTATTCTTAGCAATTTGTATTTTTTCAAATGACAAATCAAGAGAAAATAAAAATAAAGGTCACTTTGTATTAAAATAAATTACGGTAAAAAACCTAGAACAAGTCTTCACAATAGTCAGAAAAAAAATCCAGTAAAAAAGTAAAATCTGAAACGTTGCCTCCTTGGTTACGGTACAGTTCTCCAAAAGTCTTAAAAAAGTCGGTTATAGTCTTGAGAGTTTCCTACAACAACCTTGTAAATCCCTAATTGTTCCAACAGTGGTACCAACCTCGTCCCAGTTCGTGCTAAAAATCCCTGTACACTGACATTCAAAAACTTCACAACTCAATAGACTATTTTTCATTAAGTAGGCGCAAAATTTCGCGAAAGCATTCCATGTTGCCTTCTTATCTCTAGACTTGCTAAAAATCTTAACATTACGCGGACACAACAACAATTTGAACAGATTATCACAGCCATCAAAATACAACCTCCAAATGTCACATGACTTTGATAACAAGTCATTCGACACCATCCGCCAATCATGTGCGACTAAAACAATCAAAAAGTGAAAAGAAAATGACAGAAGCACAAGTACTTACTTAGTAATATGACTAAGTCGAGAATTTGGGTACAAATGGTTGCTAAAATGCATTCGTTGAAATCACCCCTCTCGTTTATACTCCTGGAGGTATCGTTAAATAGAGAAATTACTCCATCTTTGGAGATTTGTCTCCCTTCGATTATGTCAACTGTCAAAACCTAAAGAGTAACTTTTTAAATTGCAGCAAAGCAGAGTTTTACTGGACTACCCTGTAGTTTTCGAGAAGGTGTGCAGGGCTTGTCGTTTTATGATTATGATCGGACGTGGTACCTCCCGGTGGCAACATGAAGACAGGTTTTCGGTGTTTTTTGGTATCCGTGCTTGTAGCTCGTTGAATTTCGTCGTTGAAGTCTTTTGTGAAAATATCTAAAAGCATTACTCACTTAAAGCCGAGGTGTGTAGTATACACTATTTTTTTCACGACCGTGTTGTTTATCGAAAAGCTTACTTAGACGTCGTCCATGGAAGTTTAAGCGGTATTTCCGCTTCAGTTTATTGGGCCGCTCAATTAAACTATTTTGCTCTTCAAATTATCAATAAATTAAATTGCGGTTCAAATGATTTGTTCTCTAACAACCAAGTCTAGTATGAAATTGACTCATCGAACTGATTGAACTTGACCCAGAAAGCAGTTTTTTGCGACCTTCACGTTCACCTAGTTTTCACTTCCTAACTGAACTTCAAGGTCAACTGGTTCGACCAAAATAGTAAAGTTGTAGTTAGACGACCTTGAGAACATTCCTGGACCGGTTTATTATTAAAACGCGTGCGGACAAAGTAGGCCACAACTTTTTTTTTTAAAAACGCCCGTTACTTTTATATAAAACTCATCAAAAATGCTTCTAGTGGTCTTGATGTTTTTGTAGATGTTGGTAACAATGTCGTTTATTCATTTTTAACGTTTTAGAATTATCATGAGACGCGTATTTATTGTGACACAGACAACAGACAGGGCTACCAACACAATTCAAATTCCAAAGCTTGCTTGACACTATGTTTATTAGATTATGTGATATATCAGCTAAAAAAAGTAGATTTTTTTTAAATTGAGTGGTGTAAGTTTGTCTTTATGGAGGTTGGGAAATTAACTGTCATCTGTCACAGCGTAAGGTTGTTTTTTTATGTTTGTTAAATACTTAATTAAATGTCAAATAAAATTTGAAGTTTAAAATAGCTGAGTTGACCTGTCAATTTCCAACTGAGAAAGTACTAGAAGGTAGCAGTACCAACTTTAATTTTTATTTAGTGGATTGATGCAAATGAATTCAGCTATACATTTTATCTTGTTGTTTGACAGTTTAAGTTTGACACAATGCTGCCATCTTTGACATAGTCCTGATGACAGTTCACGTCAAACAATGCTACTAACATGGTAAAAAAAAAGAACTCTACTAGCTATTTCGTGAATAGCAAAAAATTTTGGATACAAATTTTAATTCTTTGACAGGTAATCTATAGTAGCCTTTATGTACCGATAACCTCACTTTCTAGTGCGCGATATTTCCTCATATTGATCGGGATTGACAGTTTAAACAAACATCAATCAAATTGACCCTACTGATTAATTTACAGTACAAAGTCAGAAATTTATTGATCGGAAGGGGTCTAGTAGTCTCTGAATTCTTTTAAATGTTGGCAACTCTGATGTGAATACCCAAAGACATGTCCACAATGACATACTTTTAAGATTCACAGCCTGCTTAGACAGTACTTCAAAAACACAAAACATTTTTGTTAAAGCCTTTTTGTTAATTTGAAGAAACTTTGAAGGAAAATTTTAATACGATTAACCTGTTTAAATGAATTAAAAAATACATTTTCATGTTTTTAGTGACATATTTAGGCCTGAGAATTTAAAATGTGTTGGCAGCTTTGCTTGTTAACTTATAAACATATTCCATATGACAGTTCTAAAATGGCAATCGTACAAAGCTGCCAACCTGAAAAAAACTACTTCCACCTACAAAATAAGTTTTAGTCATATCCTGTCATGTGACTAAATGATTAAAGCAAATTTGGTGAATTGGTGTTCTTTAGCAGTAGGCGCTTTTGATAGTTTTTGATGTTGTCTTGCTTCATTTTTTAGGTTAAGAATTTCGATCGTTCATACCTAATTGCGTTAATATCAACAAGGCCTTGAAATGTCAGGAATAAATTAAATAAATGAAGTGGCAACTTCATTTAACTTTGTCTTTACGAAGTTTGGAGATTAATCTGTCATCTGTCATATGAGCGCATCGCGCGAGGTTGTTTTTTGGATTTTTAATAATAAATTAAGTGTCTATTTAAATTTAAAACTTAAACCCATTATAAGTCTAGCAGACCTGCCAATCATATATCAAAAAAATTACTAAGAAGTAGAAATACCAACCTTACTATTTATCAACAACCTAAAGTATTTACGCTTATATCGAGTGACGTATTAGTCCTAATACAATGAGAATATCAAAAAGTATGAAGATTGTCAACTAAATTAGCTTTTATTATTAATATTCGCATGGATCATTACACTGTGTAACTAAAGATGATAGTAATTTCTTCTGGCCAGTTTTAACAGAATTATAATTTTACGTTGGTATGCCTGATTGTGAAGTTTCAATCTATGACCTCAAAAGTCAAAGTCAAGAGTTGCCGATTATAGCGTTTTTAAATACGAACGGTTAGAATTCTTAATCGAAATAATAAAGATGTCAAAGATGAGTAAGATTGTCATCTGCTTAGGAATGCCAACATACTAAATTTGCTAATTTAGTCACATATAATGATTGATAAGACACAAAAACAACTAAAAGTCAAGTCCCTAATGACAGCCTTAAAATGTCCAAACATATAAACAATGCTACCAACATTAAAAAAATGCAAAGCTTATAAGACGTAAATTTTTAGTTCTTGTGATGGTAGCCCCCTTGTGGAAAAAAATTAATTAAATGTAGTACTTCCATTGTTATATGAGATCTTCGCGAAAGTTGTATTACGTCAAACGTAAAATATCAGTGTTACCAATATGTAATTAAAAAAAAAATAGCTGGTGTGTAAGTTGGGTTGCCTAACTTTACATCGTCTTGAAAACTTATAAGGTTGGCAGTACTTACTTAAACTCACATGGTTCTCAACCCACTGATTGACACGCTCTCGACACATTTGTTTAGTAATTCCCACACAGACTTCCTTAGTCTGTGGCAAAATATCCAAAGAAAGCAAAGCTTCAACAGCGGCTCTAATTTTAGGATCCAAAATCGTCTTAATTTCTTCCTCACAAATTCTGCGCAACTCATCCAAGCAAGTTGCGGCGAGCTGATTTGCTTTTGTCTTCAAACTTGCCTGTAACCAGCAACTTTTTATTCAAAATCCTTCTCTGATGTTAAAAATAACTTCACACACTTCTTACACAAACAATCGTCTCACCTTCTGCGCTACTACGTCTTCCTCTGGATCGAAACAAATCCCCGCTTTGAATTTCTCAGCCGCCTGCTTCTTGTACCTCGGCACGACGCTATGACAGACGTGCTTGACGCAAGTCGATGCGACCCTTTCGCTGATAAACTCCACGGTTTTTCGGAGGGAAACAGGCTGCCCGTTGAAAAACGCCTCTTCGAGTTGTTGCTACAACAAACTCTGTAATTTCCCCCAAAATCATGGCTACCAACCTCTAATTTCTTCCGAGCTACTTCATCCGGTGACTGCAGGGCCGTAACGGGCGTAATATGCTTGATAGTAATGGAATGATTCGTCGCCGTCGCCGAAAGCAGCCTCTTGATCTCATCCAAATACGGGCAACAAAAATAAAGAATGTCCTGGTCGACAAGGTCGAGACTATCAAGACAAAGTTTGGGGGCTTCAAGCGCTGCGTGGCGGCTGTCGAAACAACAGTGGAGGTAGCTGTTGTCTGGTAAATGCGGCAGTTCGAAGAGCCACCCTAGACAGAATTTCACAAGGAAGATGTTGGGTTCGGGGCCCCAATCGAAGTTTCTGTAGATCCAGTAGAGGCTTGTTTGGACTTGGGTGTAGTATGGTAACTTGAGGGTGACCGAATCCAACATGGATAAATACTTGACGAGCCAGGGAACACAAAGAATGACAGATCTGCGGCTGATTGAGTTGTCCAGGATGGTTTTGACGTCGAAACTTGGGCGAATTTGTGCCCGGATTTTGAGATGGGCGGATAATAAGTGATCGGAGTAGTTGGAGTCGGTTTTGTACGGAAGGGACTCTACGAACCCCAAGAATTTCGCTAGTGTCTTCAGATTTTTCAAGGACGTGTAGTATGACTTTTTCGTCACGATATCAACGTCGTTTTCGTCTTCGTCGATGTTCGTATCGTTCAACTCAGTTATTTCTTCTATGAGAATATCGGAGAAGTGGCGGTTGAAAGAGTGGTTAGAAGCGACGAGGATAAATTCCTTGTAGAACTCCTCACTCTCGCTGAAAATCGGAAGAGAGTTGAGCCCCTGAGAATGCCCTTTGGTGACGCAGCGACTCCTCAGCTTACTCAGCTTCTGAGCGTCGACATCAAGCGACACTAAGAGATCTCCTGAGTCGGTACTCTGACAACTGTTCAGAAGCTGTGCTTTAAACAACCGAGCGAAGTGAATGAAATTCGTCGCCTCAGTTGAGAGACTCAGAAGACTCTTGATTTTCCCTCCAAGACTCACTGTGTAGTTGAACCCCGGCGCCAGATGGTGCATTTCCCAGATTCGTAAAATCTCGTAGAACAAATCTCTTTGTTTCCTGAAGGCATGGAAGGATAAGTCACTCGGAAAATTCTGCCGATTGTCCGTATCAGAGTTGAAACAGATGTTGCTTTGTACCGTCGCAATCTCAATAATTCTGTCAGGCTTACAAACTTTCTGTAGCTGTGAGATCAGCGCGGGGGCAAACTCCTTCAGTCTGTCATTTTCCACCAAAAGCCTTATCGTGGAATTATCGTAGTTTCGCAGCACCCGGACCTGCCTCTCCAGACTCTGACTAGCGAAAAAAACCACATTATGAACGGATTTGAAGAGAGAAGACGCTGTGATTTTATCGCTCAAGACGTCGATGCCCCACTCGGCGCTGTAGGACTGTTTTTTCAGCAAGAGGGAAATAAGGAAGTAGATTTCGCTCGTCAAATTGAGGACGAAACAGTGCTCTAGAAGCTCGCCGTAGATCGAAACCAGCCGCTCCAAGTGACTCCGATGAGTCACCAACGATAAGTCAGCGCGTATTTCGCCTGAGAATAAGACTTTTTTGGGGCTCCCGGTGACGCTTTGGAGCGAGCTTCGTGATAAAATCCGTAGTTTTTCTTCCACCAGCGAGTTTCTCTCGCTCGGGAACTCCTCTATTACGCTCTTATTGAAATTGAAGCTATTTTCAGACTTGTGAAAACTGTTGATTTTGTTCTGACTGAGATTTGTGGGTTTGATGCGTCGTTTCGTTTCAGAGCTCTTCTTCTTAGAAGACACCCTTTTGTTTATGATGAAATCCCCGAGACACAGCGAGGATTTGTGTGGTTTCGGTGTCGAAAAACTATTGTGGGTTTTGTAGATCGGAGAAATGGGGCTCATGTACCCCACGCTGCTGTCAGAACCCACTCGCGTGACTTTCGGGGTGCTGTTTGTGACACTACCCTCAATTTCCGAGCTCAAGTCTAAAGGGAAACTATGAGAGCGGTTGATTTCGCTGCTGCTTCTCGTCGTGTCTTCTACATCCGATTTTTTCTCGCTGATTGCGCTGTAACATACAATCAGATCACACATACAAAAAAGGTGGTAACAACCTTCCGATTTCTTCGTGGACAAAGTTGAGAAAATAACTGATAAAATCAACTCGAGAACATTTGTAATCGGCGGTTGTTTGGGTGAATTTCGGGTCCTGAAAGTGTTTTGACGTTCAAAAGTGAGGTTATGTTGTTATTTTCGTTGAGCTAACCTGAGTGTCTGGGTGTGATAGCCATTCTAGGAATTCTTCTAGGTTTATTTCTTCGTTTAGCACTGCGTTGAGGAGCTTTTCGGACATCGTCTTGATAGTTTTCGATTTTTAGCGCGGTTAAATTGAAGAGACCGAGTGTGCGTTAAAGTTTGGTCATGGTTTTGACAGGTGACAGATAGGCACTGTTGCCAACCTGCAGAAACTTAAAACCAAAACGTGGTTTTTGAAAATATGGATCTGAGGTGTAAATTACATCATAAGGAACAATATTTCAGATTTTGACAAGTTAGAGCATTAGAAGTATGTTAACCAAGGAACGAAAGTGGGTGTTTATTTTCTTGAAGAATATATTATTGCTCCGAGCGTCAGCGCTCTCACTTTTGTCTTGAGTTTGTTTTTAGTAAAACAAATGCGTTGAATCTTAGCACATGAATTTATTTATAAATTGTTTTCTCAAATACAAATATGTATTTACATACATTTAAATTTGTTTACGTTGAAAACTGCTTTTAAAAACATTTTTTCCAGTTTTGCAATGACTTGCTTTTATGTTTCATTTAGCTTAATTATGGAAATTCTTCGTTCTCTTGATAGATTTTGTACAAGGTTTAATGCGCAGACGAAATCAAATTACAAAGAAGAATATCTAAGGATGTTAATTATTTTGTCATTACAACTACTTATAGCCGTTTTTTAGCTAGTTATGTTTGTTTTTAGAATCTCCAAAAAAAGGTGCCAATAATATAATAAAATAAAATATTAAAATAATATATATCAAAACTAGTTTACAAAATGAAAAATTTATTTAATAAGCACCTTAGAAAAAATAACATGAAAACTGAGTGTTTATATTAAATATAAGTAAGTATTTTATTCTCAAATAAATTAACTTTGATAATTGAGGGAATTTTGCGAGAGTTGTTGAAAATTGGCATCTTAAACTTGAATCAAGTAGATCAAGCATAATTGTCATTTTTTCTATGTGACATTTCAAAATTAATGTTCCAAGATCGATTTAAGGAATTCCTGCACTTTGCTATAAATGCGGCAAATTGCAGGGTTAACTTGTCATCGATGAATATTTTCTGTATCTGGTTTGAAACTATAACCTTAACCTTACACTGACATTTGACATTTCTTCCAATGTGTGTTACCAACCGAACATTTCTTCTAGTGTGTTACCAACCGGAAAAAAGTTCTTAGGTTTATGGTTTCGTAATGGCATATTAACGCATTCAAAATGGTGCATTACCAGCTCTGTTACAGCCAATTAGAAAGAAGTTTTTTAAGTTCCAGACTTTAGCTAATGTATTTTTTTAGTTTGCTTCAAAAATGTAAATATACTAATTTTCTACATAGTTCGTTGGAAAAAAGGACTGTTAAATTTTAAGAAGAAGAAATTCTTCCCCCTGGAAATTTTTAAACTAATATAAAAAGTTCCCACAAATAATTATAAAGGTAAAACTGCCCATACTTCAGTCTGTGTTATCACGGAGACAATTTTCTAGGCACGAATTTAGTAACGTTAAACATATTCGTGTCGCAATTTAGAAAAAACATTTGCATCTGCTTATAGTTTGTTTGAATTCTACGTATTTTGTTATCATGACGAAACTGAATTTGTAGCAATTTGTCTGTGATAACAAAAAGGAAAATTATGTTTTGATTTACGAGTACAAGATCAGCTGGTGGGGATATTCCAGTTCAACTGATACTCTGAGAACATGTATGATGAAAAATCCCTTTGCGTAGTTTAATAAATTTCTGATAAATTGGTTTGTCAAATATGTCTCTAAAAATATTTACCTTGAATTTCTTAGAACCTAAATATTTATGATTAAATGGTTTTGTTCATAATGAAGCTTTACGTAAAATATGAAAATCAGCGCAAAAGCACCCTTAGAGAGCTTTTTTGACAGTTTGGGGACCAATGACAATTTCAAATGTCAAAGTCAATAGACAACAGAGCTACCAACATGTAAAAAATGTAACGTAATTTTTTCCACAATTTTAAGAAATGGAATTACATACTTATAAATTATATTAATAAATATGGGGTGGAAATTTGTATATACATACAGAAAACAAGGGTGCAATTTTTTTGTCTTGTTGTGTTCTTTGGTTCGTTTGCTTAAATTTTTATTTTTTGCGGTTCTTAGATTTTTTGATTATCAGTTTCTTAGAGACTTTTGGTTTTTAAATTCTTAAATAGTTTTTAAGTTCTAGGAAGGAATCACTAGAACAAAAGAAGTAAAAACTTGGAATGTGTCTAGTCTGGTATTCTTAGAACTTGAAGACTTATGGAAAAAAGTTCTTAATAAATGTTACTCAAAATTAAATTCTGACGAACTTTTACTTTTTACACTTCTTCAATTTTTTTTTTGACGTAAAATGTATTTAATTCTCGTATGTAAAAAAATGGAACAAGGTTTTAGAGTAAAAGTAAAAAAAAAAATAGAAGCTTCTAAAAGATATATTTCATAAATATAAAAATTAGAAAATCAAAAACGTAAAATATAAAGCTTTTAAAATTAACTTTAAGTCTAAAATTTACTTAAGAATAAAATCAAGCCTTGCAAGCCTAAACTCGCAAATTCACAATAATGTTTTGAAAGTATGGTGCTAAATCATATATTGGAGATAAAAAATTTAATTAAAAAAATCTTATAAAAAAAAAATAAGAAAACTTTAAAATTTAAAATTGGGAATAGTTATTTACATAAGAGTCAGTGAAATGTACGGTTACTGCCGAAGAGATGTTGAAAGACGAGGCACTTTGTGCCGAGTCTTTTAAGACTCTGAGACAAGTTTCAACATTTCCCTGACGAGAAATGTATTAATTTTTTTCTGAAACCGTTGATTTTAATAAAAAAATACTAATTTTTAATTTAAGAAATAATTTTCACAAATATCAAGTACGTCAATTTTCTTCGTTTGAATTATTGAACGACGGCAGGGAATGAATTTTACCTGTCGCAGTTTTTGCAAGGAAATGATCAAGAAGCTCCGGTTTCAGAAAAAAAAAATTAGTACAATGTTCCAACAAAACCTGGAGGTTTAGAAACTAATATAACATAATTTGGATCTTTAATTTTTTTTTTTTTTCATAAATGTGAATTTGAAATTTGATTTAAGATTAGAAAATCTAGAAAATATCAAGAAAGCAATTTTGTACGAAAAAAGTGAATATATTTTACAGATAAAACTTGATTGAAAAATTCAAATTCACTAAGAATAGAACAGAAAAGTCAGATATAAAAAATTTGCTCGATTTTCAGAGGTTTTTAGAAAAATTATTGTACGAAATATTGGGTATCTATATAAGCTGTCAAAATTGAGCAATTTTTTAATTATTATTTTTTAAATAAAAAAAATAGATAGAAATATAGCTTAGAGATTTTATTGATTTTAGACATTTTTGTTTTATGTAATACACTTTTGAGTAATTTTTGAACAGTTTAGTACAAAATTAAAAAATTGTTAATATAATTTGAAATTAATAGCGCGCTGAACTTTTCTAGAAATTTAAGTTGTTTTTTTATTAATTTTTTTCTGTCTAATTGTCGAAAAGTTTACGTTGGTAGGTCCTTAAAATTTAGGAATTAAAAAGTCTTTTTATTATTTTATACAAATTACGGATACTTTAAAACAAATTGTCATTTTTTGTTTTCTAAAATTAACAATTTGTCAAAATTTTAAGTATTTTTGTTTTTTTTTTCAATGCATTTAAGAAATTTTCAAGATTTCTTGACAGTTTGTGGCCAATAAGTGTAAACAGAAAATATCTACAAAACAGCTGCGCTTGAATATTTTTATATTTTTCCAATTATAACATTACAAATCAATTCAAAAAACCATAAAATGTGTTCTATTTTTATCATTTTATTTTTTTAACTTTTATCAATTTTTTTTCCCTTTTTTGTCTGCATTGACAAACTTTGTTCCATATTTCTGCGACGATGTTTATAATTAAAACTAAACCGTCACATTAAAAATGCAGCAAAATTTCAACTATTTTTGGAAGCTTAGTCAAAAACCTGAGACTGTAAAAATTTGGAGCCTAAAATCTGGAAATTCAGGTTTCAAGTCAAAGTTGGAAATCTTAGAGAAATTTTCAGTTTCGAGTTACAAAACGGCGTCACATCGACACAATGAAATTGCAAACCTAAATTCGAACTCAAATTTTGGTAAAATCTTCACAAGCTTAAAAAAAATGGGATTTTAAGGTAAATATTTCATAAATTTGACGCCTGAACTAAAATTCAATAAACCAACTGTGTTTTAGGGTCCTAGATCTGAAACCTAAAACCACGTAATTTAAAAAAAATATGTTAAAAATGGGAATACGGTTTTAAAGTAAAAGTTTAAAAAGGCTTGAAAAAAAAAACAATACATGAATATGAGAAAAAATCCAAAGTGTGGAAAATATTATTTTAAAAATTAAGTCTAAACTTTATCTACATCAAGCCTAAAATTCGCTTTGCAACAGATTGAAATGTGCCAGATGACATGGTAGAAATAAAGACTTTTTTGTAGCATCCTGGGTGACCGGAAGTGGAAGCGTTTCATCCCTTTTGTATACAAAGGAACAACCTTCTCTTATTGCATGAGCAGCCGTGGGAAAAAGAAGAAAAAAGGTTCACTAAGAAGCTTGGTACAATTCATTTAAAAAAAAATTGTAGACCTCAAGCTACAAAGTGTTAGGCGCGGATATCCATATTTCTTTTTTCACACCGTACGTGGTACTTTTACAAGAAAAACTATAATGGGTCTGTTATTATACCGTCACGGTCCCGTGGAAGGTACTTCCTAAAGATGTCTAAACGTGAGCTAAATTACAGGCTGCAATTTTCACAGGTAGTCCGTTGTGTAATAATAATTACAGGTTGTATTTTTAACGTCTTCCAATCTGACCCATTTTCCCCCGTGAAGATTTTTTGGCCACCGTGTATGTTCCCTTTTC
This sequence comes from Cynaeus angustus, assembly GCA_030157275.1. NCBI lineage: Eukaryota > Metazoa > Arthropoda > Insecta > Coleoptera > Tenebrionidae > Cynaeus > Cynaeus angustus. The sequence goes on from CM058065.1 coordinate 15,581,100, forward strand.
GTGTATTGTTGATTACCTACGTTGCCACGCTACTGGTGTAATTAATTCGAAATTTTTCGAGCACACAAATTGATTTATATCTATTTGAAAGCACCAAACAACAGATTTCGAGGAACTGTACGTCTGTGCAATATTGAACTTAGAATTCCAAATATAATCAGACGAGATATGCACTTCTGTTCAAGAATTCTCAGTGTAAATATTTAAATGTTAGCGGCATTTTGTTTGTCCTTGTAATTATTTTTTAAAAGTAGAGAATCGTGTCGTCCTTTAAAATACAGTGCGTGTTGATAATAAGAATCGGAAAGTTCCCTAAAATCCCGCAATCGTAGTTTTTCACACAGACTTTCGTCATTTCATTCTGGGCCCCAAAAGCGTAAGTCCCGTTCCCCTTTTTTTTCCCATTTTTTAACCCAAAGTTCACTAACACCGCGTCTACGTAAAAACGCACACGTCCTGTGACACCGTAAAAGTTTACGTAGCGTCAAATTCACACTGAAAACGAAAGATATAAATATGCACTTGGGCTTTACAAGAGTTTCCAGTCGCAAAAGTGCATCAGTGCCGGTAAGCGAGCTAAAAAAAAATGAGACGTGTTTTTGTGAATAATTCATCGAGTTGAAGTGCAGAGGGCAAGGTGAAGCCGGTGAAGGAAAAAACAATAAACGAGGTGAGTTGCCATTTTGAAGGGATGTTCGACTAGTTTTTACCTGGACTTTGCACGGCCTTCACGCTTTGTACGGAAAGGTGGATGAAGAAGGAACAAAATTCGGGTTTAGCAGCCGACGAACTGGTTTTAATTCAGTAATAGTAAAAGAGTGCCGACAATTAGGAATTTTCTCTGCGCTTTCAGTTAAGTACAATGTACTTAAGTCGGAGTGTCGCACGGTGTGGGTTCTTGTGCGTTATTTTGCTGAAGTGAATTAAGGTAGGAAAGACGCTTTTTCACCACTTTTTGCATCTGAAGAAAGTGTGACCTTGGGGGTAACGACATTGGAAAGCTCAAACAAAACTTTTTAATATATGAATATTTTTTCGGTTTTATCAATGCAAATATATTAAAAAAAAACAAGGTGTGTCCCATTTTTCTTATCACTTTAGTTTTATGGCTTGTAACAGTTTGCGTTGACAGACTTTGTCCCTTGTTCGTCGAATCAAGTCAGCTATGACATGTTCGTTTGTCGTAAAAAACGCGGCATAACTTTTAATTTTGCTCAAGGACAACGTATCGATGAGTTTGAGATAACGCACGTCTACAATGTGTTAATTCTGGGTGAAGGTTATGTTGATATAGTGCGTGGTGTCTGCGACGAAGTAGTTTTCTTCACACCCTTGACGCAGAAACTATTTTTGGGGAATTTCTGCATAAGTTGTCATTAGACTTTTCTCTGTTTTTCCAAACACTTGTTCTAAATTTATTGCGCTACCAATACCTCCAGATTTCTTGTATTGACGTTTACAACAAGATTTTTTCATCAACAGCTTGGATATTAAAATTTGACCATAAACAACAATTTACTCGCGCTTCAATCTGTGTTATTTCGGAGAGAATTTTCCAGGCACAAATTTATTATCACATTAGGAAAAACATTTACATCTTGTTATAATTTGTTTAAATTCTACGAATTTTATTATCACCGCATTAAATTTGTAGCAATTTGTCTGTGATAACAAAATTGTGATTTACAAGATCAGCTGGTGTGGATATTCCACATCAGCTGATACCTTGAGAATCTTTACGGCGAAAATTCCCTTTGCGTAGTTTAATAAAGTTCTGATGTATTGCGATTGTCAAACATGTGTCTAAAAATATTTGTCCTGGATTTCTTAGAACTCAAATATTTATGAAAACTTTTCGTCTCAAAATTTTTAAATTTTGTGATTTGATATATTACTACTGTGGTTCAAATAAATAATGCAATTTCCTGAAAAATGGAAGAAAAATAAAATTTTGAAATGTTATTTTATGAACAACCTGTATGTGCTAAATCTAGTTCATCTATTTCTTGTATGTTGTCTTAATGTGTGGATTGTTCTATTTTAAACTAATTTGTTTAATGTTTGTGTTCATATAGTCTCTTTTATTTCCGCTTCAATTACGTCAGCGTCTTGGTTTTAAAATTTAGTGGGTGATTTTATTTATTCTTTTTATGCGTCTATGTGGATATTATAGCTATTTGTGTACTTTACGTTCTTATTTATTGTTGTTCGCTTGTGACATCTAGCAGGTAGAGTATAAATTGAACTTGAATTCTTCTGGAACTTAAGTACTTTAGGAGCGCCTTTTTGACAGTTTAGGAACTAATGACAATTTCAAATGTCAAACTCAATAGACAATAGAGATACCAACATGTAAAAAATATAGCGCTTACTATACGTCGATAATAATTTCTTATCGACAATTTTTAGAAATACAGCGGGCTCAACAATGACTGACTCTGTTGGTATTAAAACAATTGAAAAATACGGAGTTTTTTTTGCGTCACAATTGGCGACTCTGGTGTTTTAAAATCAAACAACGTTAAAATGACAATGTCAAAAAATTTAGGTTATGTTTTAAGGTAAATCGGCTAAATAGGAGCAGAGAATCTAATTAAATGTAAAAAGGATTTTAATGAACGATATTAGGAAAAACAAAAACAAGAATGAGATAAACAAATAACACAAAAGGAAATTAACGTAAATACGCTCCAGATATTGTTCAAATTGCGCCCCATTGTGATCCAAACATATGTTGATTCTCCTTTTAGGCTCTTAAAAACATTAATCAACATTTGAGGAGTGATATTTGCGATTTCCTGGCTAATGGCAGCTTGCAGCTCTCAGCTGTGTGTAAATTTTTTGAGAAATCGTTATTTTTGAGATGCCTAAATAGAAAAAAAATCAATGAGTGAGATCCGGCGATCTATTTGGCCAAATTCCGCTGCTTATTATTCTGTTCCCAAAGAACTGGCGCAAGTAGTGCATTGTGTTAAATGCTGTGTGTGCTGTTCCCGCGTCCTGTTGAAAATGGCCATACTCAGTATGGTTTTCGCACTGATTTTCGAGGACTCTGATCCATTCTATTTTAAATGTCTTCGACTACTTCTTCTGTGAGTGTCTGCCAACGGGTTCTGCCTTTTTTACGTCACCTGTTTTTATACAATGGTCAACTAATCGCATGCAATGCTGTTTAAAAATAGGCAAGGTCAGAACTTCTTCCGGGAACATGCTCCGAAATTGGTTGTACGCATCTTCCAAAGAATACTGCCAACCATTAACAGCATCCTCAACTTCGGTGCGAAAATACGCCATCCCAATAAAAATGTCATGTTCCAGAGTAAAAACCATGCTAAAATTGATAAATTATTACAAAAATGAAACTTTTATAACAAAATTCAAATTTACTTGTCAACACTGTCAAAAGTGACAACAGGAAACAAAAGTGACAGCAGCAAATACGTTTAGGTTAGGGAAATACCAACATCCTTCAAATTTTCATTGTTGCCAACAGACTCAGTCATTGTTGATCACGCTGTAGAATTCCATACTTAAAAATGATATTAATGCATAATAAGTTTTCTCATTTCTGCAGGATATATATAGACAAAACAAAGGTATAAAATTTTTGTCTTCTTGTACTGTTTGAGTGGTTTGCTTAAATTTTTATTTTCTGCGATTCTTAGATTCTTTGATCAACAGTATTTTAGAGACTTTTGATTCGTTTAATTTTTAGTTTTAGAAAGCACTGAAATAAAGAAAGTAAAAACTTAGGATGTATCTATAGTTTTGTATTTTGGAATTCTTAGAGCTTAAAGACTTATATAAAATAAATGATACTCAAAATTTAATTTAATGTTAAAGTTTTCTTTTCTAAATTTTCTCACTAAGACGCACCATTTTCAGGAAGATAAAAAAATTTAACATTGAGAGGTTTGCTAACAACGAAAACAGCTAACTCTTACGTAAATCGTTGTAGAATTACGATCTGAAGGGATTTTAAGCGTTTCCGTGAAAAAAGTGATGTAACTTTGTTATTTGAAGACTTAGAAAAAAAAGTTTTTAATGAATGTCACTCAAAATTAAATTCTGAACAACTTTTACTCGTTGCATTTTTTCGCTAAGACGCACCGTTTTCGAGAAACGCAAATATTTTAAACAATGAGAGGTTTGCTAACAACGAAAATAGCTAACTCTTACGTAAATCGTTGTAGAATTACGATCTGAAGAGATTTTAAGCGTTTCCGTGAAAAAAGTGATGTAACTTTGTTATTTGAAGACTTAGAAAAAAAAGTTTTTAATGAATGTCATTCAGAATTGAATTCTGAACAACTTTTACTCTTTGCATTTTTTCGCTAAGACGCACCGTTTTCGAGAAACACAAATATTTTAAACAATGAGAGGTTTGCTAACAACGAAAATAGCTAACTCTTACGTAAATCGTTGTAGAATTACGATCTGAAGAGATTTTAAGCGTTTCCGTGAAAAAAATGATGTAACTTTGTTATTTGAAGGCTTGGAAAAAAAAGTTTTTGATGAATGTCATTCAAAATTGAATTCTGAACCACTTTTTTCTTTGCATTTTTTCGCTAAGACGCACCGTTTTTGAGAAACACAAACTTTTAAACAATGAGAGGTTTGCTAACAACGAGAACAGCTAAACCTTTCGTAAATCGTTGTGGAATAACGATTTGAAGAGGTTTTAGAATCAAATGCTTGGGTTTTTATTTTCTGAAATGTTTCGTTTGGTTTCTTTTAGGCTTTTTTTATGCAAATGCTCAAATTCTCGCAGATTCTCAGATTCAAAGTTTTTTTTTGGGAATAACCTATTTTCAATTTCTTAGATGCTTAAACAGTTTTGACGTTCAGATAACGCTTTGCTTATTAGATCCCATTTTAAGGCTTTCAGGTTTTAACATGCTTAGACTCAGAGTTTTAAATTTACATCCACAGATTTTAAGGCTGTCAGGTTTTCAAATTGTTAGACTTCAAATTACTCAAATTTTTAAAATTCTCTGATTTTTTAATCGATAGAGAATTTCTGTAACTTTTTAGATTAGTTTTCTAATGTAAGCAGAAAGAGCTGAGCAAAAATCATCAGAAAAATTAAAAAGTGCTGAACTTTGGGTTTCTTAAATGGTTTATATTTTGAGTTTCCGAGAACCATAGCTTATAACATGTCGAAATGAAGAACAAGTGCAAACTTAAACTTAGGAAACGCTAAAGGAGAACATGTAATGTACATGTAAGAAAAAATTCTTGAACTTTTTGGTTTAAATTTTCAGGTTCTAGGTTTTATCAGGCTTCTGGGTAGTGCTTACTTTCTGAGGTTTGTAAAGCCTAGTTGCTTTTTTTCTTGTTTGTTCGTTCCAAATTTTATGATTACGTTTATTTCAGTGAAAGCGGAAAAATTACGCTAGAACCCAGTACGGTTGATTACAAGTAATTTTAATAATCAATAATTTACTATCTATTTCTATAATTATTGCCAATTAAATCGTGCTCAAGCATTTGCGATTAAAATTACTAATCATTAATGGGAAAATAATCAAGTTTTGAAAAAAAATACTAATGAAAATGCACGTACTTTCTGCATATGTGCATAAATGAATTGAATTTAATAACCAAATTAGTCGTTAACTTATGTTAAACTCGAAGTGAATTTTGAAATATTGAAATATTCAACAAGGTCGCTACTCATATCGATAATCAATAAAGGTGAGAATATATTGACTCAATCGATAGAAAGAATAAAAGAAGGAAAAAGCAAACACATCAGGTAAAAATTCGATACAAAAACTAAGTGTAGGGGAAAAAAAGGTTCTGAGGTTACCGTACAAATTCTCATGGTCGCATTCTAATGCTTTCTCGAATACGTTCGCCAAATGTGAGAAAAGGTGCCTGCCTTGAACGGTGAAGCGACCCTTCTATAAATAACGGGTGGTCTTCCAAAGGCGTCGGGACCCCATTAACTACTTTTACTCTTAAAAGATATAAAGTTGCCGGTTTCAGAAATTTTATCACTCGCGTACATTTATTGATTTAATTAATTAGATCAAATGTTGATTGCTTTTTAAACAAACCAGGAAGCGCTTCTTCAGAACAATTATTGAGAATATAAAAAAAGAATTGTGAATTTTTTTCAAAACAAAAAGTGCACTAGTTTCAGTCATGCCATGAAATGTGTGCAAAACTTTCTTGGCGCCTGAAATGAAATTCGCAAGGTTATCGTCAAACCGCAAAACAAGACGTGATAAATAGCGCACGTGTGCATAATTATTTTACCAATGCATTTAAATGTGTACGGATTTCTTGTACACGCATTCGGTACTTTCATTTTTGTTTGATTGATAAGTTTAATCACTGATAGACTAAATAGGAGTAGTTGTTTTGATGGAATATGTTCTTATGCGGGGAATTTTGGCTGCCGATCATAATAATAGATAATTATTTTTTTATTCTTTTTATCACGTGCTACTAAAATGTTTTACGCAAACTATTTAATCTAATTAAATGTAAAATTTATCTTGGTGTTTGGTTTGGTTTTTGAAAACCTGCCAAACAAGATTTTGTAGTTCCGACGGAAACTAAGGCAAAAATGAAATAATTTAGAGTTTTTTGGTTTATTTCAATATGTGGTAATTAATCACGTGTATAATTAAAAAAATTAGAAAACTAGTTTTTAGTTTTCGACTAAAATTTAAATCTTCATATAGTTTAAATAAATCAGTGATATTTTGCTCATTAAACTGACTTTTTTAAATTTCATTTAAGCACTGGGCAATGAAAAATAGACCACCTGTGTAGTCAAATTTCGAAAAAAAACAACAAACTTTTGAACAAAAAAAATCTGTTTGCAGACTTTCAAAGGTTTTAGAAATATTTACTTTTATTAGTTTTTTTTAAAACCTTAGAACCTCTAATCATTAGAAATTTTTAGTTCGGACCTTCGGAGACTTTAGATCCTTTTGATTCTCCGATTTTTAGAACTTTTTGAATTATTTTATTAATCCGTAGATGCAGATGTTTTCGGCTCACAAATTCAATTTAGATTTTTGGATTCCTAGAATTTTGATTTTTTTCTTTTATTTTTTAAATTATTTGTATTTCTTACACTTTTTGGGCTTGTTGGAATTTTCTTTAGAATTTTTTTTTAATGATTTTTATAAATTTGTAAATTCCATATTCTATCCCGGTGCAGTTTTTGAATCTTCAAAAACTTTTGACATCTGAATTTTTCAGTATCTTCGAATGCTTTGCACCCTTTTAATTTCCAAATTTTAACATTTTTCAATCTTTTTTTAGAATTTTAGGATATTATATAGAATTTTTTTGTTTGTTGCAATTTTTCGAACTTTTCCAATATTTTGGATTTTAATCTATAAGATCTACTAGATTTGATGGATTATTTACGTGATAATTAAAGAAATATAGACTTAAAAATTTCGAATTTCTAAAATGTTTTTCCTTCTCCACAGAAGTCATAAAAAGTTTTGGAAATCTTTATTATTATTGACGTCGAAATAAAAGAAGCATGAATTTTTATAATTTCCTAAACTTCCAAATCTATAACCTGATGAAGACTAAAAAAACAAAAAGTTCTCAGCTGAACTCAAAATCTGGAAAATTCTTAATTTACTTTTAAAATATCTCGCGTAAGATGGATACAATTTTAGAAAAATCTTCAAATTTATCAAGAAAATCGTTGAAGTTTTTAGCTAGGAAGGAGACCATTCAAAAATTTCTGAAATCGTAAAATTTCTCTAAAAAATATATTAAAGAATTATTTGCTATAACGCCTGCCAAAATTGTTAACTGTCATTTTCAGGGCGCTAAGCTACAACATTACCAAGAACTCGTCACGGTATGCTCATCTTCTTCCGTATCTTCACAGCCTACCAAACCTTGTTTTCAACAAGATAATGCCCGGCCGCATATTGCGGGGTTACTCAGGCTCGCTTTGGAAGGAGCTGAAGTCGGTTTTCCTCCTTGGCCCACAAGATCTCCCGACCTATCCCCTATCGAACATGTTTGGAATAAACATAATAGGATAAAGATTTTAAAATTTTAGAATATTGATCAGACGCTTTGTTATTGCCATTGTTGGTTTAATTCTGATTTTCTTTTTGCTAGTCTTTTATTTTTTTATTTCACTTCGTCTTTCTTTCTTCAATATTCTGCTGTGTCTTCTGTTTTTGTTTCGTTATGTCTATCCCAGGTCTCTTCTTTTATCCTTTTTATCCTTTTTTATTTTTGAGTGTTTTGGTAGTTTCGAAAATTGCTTTTTGCCAATTTTTCCTATTTGTTTTTTTGCTTGATAATTTTTTTTTGTGAAAAATTTAAAATGATGCAAAATTTCCGCGTTTTTTCATTTTCATCGCACTCTTGATACTATAAATAATACCCTATATTTACGTTATCACGATTATTTCCATAATAAACTCACCAAGTCCTGTCGATGTACCAGTTGCTGAACTATTATCTCTCATAATAATTCAGCACCCTTCAATATAATTACAATTTTTTTATCTAATCAGGCGCAATTTTCGCACTGTTTCAAGAACCGTCCCATGTCAGCCAGTCGCAAATCCACCATTTCGTAAGTTTTTATTAAATTTCTCCATAATTTCCAAGTCATGAATCGTCTCGTGAAATCGAGAGAAACTCGCCTTTTTGGTATTTCCCGTGACATTCTCGCTTTGTAATTAAGTGAAAGTAGATGGCGCTGTGCTTTACTGCTCACGAGAGGTTACAGGTGTGGTAAAAATGAGAGTTATTTTTATTTTTCAAATTAAGTATTGACAGCATACATAATTGGCCGGATATAATTATTTCCGTCACGTGACGTGTAGGAGTGCCAGTTGTGTTTGTTTCTCATTGAACTCATCGATTTTGTGCGTCAAAATGTCAATTGCCTTGATGAGGTTCTATTTGTGGTTTTATTAAAATGGTGATTTTATTGCTTCAGATAACGGAAGGGAAAATGATTTTGCGAAGAAACGAATGATCGGTTGATCGGATGATTACATTTTTGTGGAAATGGAGTGTGGGGTCACCTTCTATCACGTCATGTAATATGGTTTGAATAGGTTTTAATGCGCTACATTTAGAACGATAGCGGCCTGTTTGTTGACAATTTTTTTTATTTAAATGATTTATTAGTCTTTAATGAAAAGCATATTGTTTGTTGTTGCTGTGGGTAAATATAGAGTAACTGATATTGGCGGGAAGAAATAAATTTTTGAAATTCTATGTATTAAAAAAATTTTTGAGAATTTTTGTGAATAGAGATTTGATTTGACGTAAATTTTAATATGACGATCCGATAATGCTGGCCCAAGAGACAGATTCTGAGAAATTGGAAACTTCGTCGTGTATTCATTTTCGGCCGGTGCTTTCTTTAAAAGAAATGCAAAAAATATCAACTAAAAAAAAAGTTAGAATCTGAAAATTTTTACTTTTTTCGTTTTTAAAAGAAATCTAAAATTTTCAAAAAAAATTATTGACTAAATTATTAACTTCATTACAAAATTATAGAGCAAAAGTAATAAATTCTAATTTCTAAGATTTTCTATTACAATTTGTAATTCTGGTGACTGAATACCATAACAAGAAAATTTGGTACAGTTAGTACTTTTCACTTGTTTATTAACCGTCGAAATTACAAAATTTTAGCTAAGACAAAATAATTTTTATAAAAAATTTTTTAGAAGAAAAAAAAATTTATTGAGGCTAGTAACCTTGGTAATTTTAACGCCATATCAGTGAAATTTGGGGAATTTGACTTTTTTTTTGATTATTTTGTTAACTTTGTCTAATGATAAAATTATAAAGTAGAAGTGACAAATTTTAGAAATTCTCGGTTTTAGTTTTCATATTTTCTATATTTTTTTGTTAAAATTCGTAATTCGATTAGTTTTAATCTCATAACAGCAAAATTTGATGCTGTTTCGACTTTTGACCTAATTATTTTTCGGTCAAATTGCAAAATTATGAGCAAGAGAAATATTTTCGAAATTTTGATTTCTTAGAAACGAAAAATTTTTAAAAAATTTTAATTGAAGCTCGCACCTGTTCATGTTAACTCCGTAACAGTGAAATTGTTGAATGACCTAATAATCGAGCAAAAGTGACAATTTTTAGAAATTTTCACTTTAATGATTTTCAATATTTTCTATAAAAATTTGTAATTTTGGAAATTTTAATTCCATAACAATAAACTTTGGTACTGTGTCTTTTATTGATACGATTATTAATCGTACAAATTACAAAATTATAAAACAAAAATAATATTTTCAAAATTTTCGTTTTTATATGTGAAAAAAAATTTCAAAAATTTTGAACTGAAGCTAGTAACTTTGGTAATTCTGACTTTACAACAGTGAAATTTGGACATTTTACTCTTTTTAATTTTCAATTAACTGTTTAGTGGCAAGATTGTAAAGCAAAAGTGACCAATTTTAGAAATTTTCGGTTTTAGGACAATTCATATTTTCTATATTTTTTGGTTAGAATTCGTAATTCGACTAGTTTTAATTTCATAAAAGCGAAATTTGATGCTGTTTCGACTTTTGACCTAATTATTTTCCGGTCAAATTGCAAAATTATGAGCAAGAGAAATATTTTCGAAATTTTAATTTTTTACAAACAAAATTTTTTTAAAAATTTGTAATTGAAGCTCGCACCTGTTAATGTTAACTCCATAACAGTGAAATTTAAAGATTAGACTTTTTTTAAAAAAAAATTATTAACCTTGTTGAATGACCTAATAATCGAGCAAAGGTGACAATTTTTTGAAATTTTCACTTTTATGATTTTCAATATTTTCTCTAAAAATTTGTAATTTTGGAAGTTTTAATTTCATAACAATTAACTTTGGTACTGTTTTTACTATTGATACGATTATTAATCATACAAATTACAAAATTATAAAACAAAAATAATATTTTCAAAATTTTCGTTTTTATATGTAAAAAAAAAATTCAAAAATTTTGAACTGAAGCTAGTAACTTTGGTAATTCTAACTTTACAGCAGTGAAATTTGGACATTTTACTCTTTTTTACCTTTCTATTAACTGTTTAGTGGCAATACTATAAAGCAAAAGTGACAAATTTTGGAAGTTTTCGGTTTTAGCCAAGTCATAATTTTTAATATTTTCTATTAAAATTTGGAATTCTGGTATTTTGTTTCCACAAAAATGTAATTTGATTCTGTTTCTACATTTGACTTGATTATTTATCGCTCAAATTACAAAATTTTAGAACAAAAAATTTATTTTCGAAATTTTTACTTTCAAAATTTCAAATTTTTTTAATTGAAGGTGCTAACTACGATAGTTTAAGCTCCATAACAGTAAAATTTAGGAATTTGAACCTTTTTTGACTTTTTATTAACTTTGTTTTATGACAAAATTATAAAGTAGAAGTGACAAATTTTAAAAATAATCGGTTTTAGGACTATCCATAATTTCTGTAATTTTGTATTAATATTTGTAACTCGACTAGTTTTAACCCTATAAAAGCGAAATTTGATATTATTTCCACTTTTGGCCTAATTATTTTCCCGTCAAAGTACAAAAATTATGAGCAAGAAAAATATTTTTAGGAATAAAAAAATTTAAAAAAAATTATTGAACCTCGTAACTGCCAATTTTAAACCTATAACAGTGAAATGAAAAATTTTACTTTTTTAAAAATCTTTTTATTAACCTTGTTTAATGACCTAGTTATCGAGAAAAATGCAAATTTTTAGAAATTTTCACTTTTAGGACAAACCACGATTTCCAATATTTTCTATAAAAATTTGCAGTTCTGGTAGTTTTAAATCTATAACATTAAAATTTACTGCTCTTTGGCCTTTTGACATGATTCTTAGTTACAAAATTATTAGGTTTTTAGAGGAAACCAAAAATTTAAATTTTTTTCAAATGAAACTCGTAACTGATAGTTTTAACTCGATCACAATGAAATTTAGAGATTTTTTTACACATGCATTAACTATGTTTAATAATAAAAATTATAGAGTAGAAATGGCAAATTTTAGAAATTTTTCTTTTAAAACAAATCATAATTTCTAATATTTACTATTAAAATTTAGAATTCTGGTAATTTATTTCCTTAAAAATGAAATTTAGTGTTGTTTCTCTAAAAAAATAAAATTAAAAAATAAATTTAAAATTACAAAATTTTAGAGCAAAAAATATATTTTCTAAATTTTTGTTTTTAAAATTTCAATTTTTTTTTTAGTTGAAGCTGGTAACTGCCAGTTTAAACTGTATAACAATAAAATTTAGGAAAATAGCTTTTTTTGAGTTTTTTGTTAACAATGTTTAATGATAAAATTACAGAGCAAAATTGCGAATTTTTAGAAATTTTCGGATTCGGGACAAACCAAAATTTCTATTTTCTATTAAAATTTGAAATTCTTATAGTTTAATTTCATAACAATAAAATCTAGAACAGTTACTACTTCTGACTTGTTTATTAATTTACTCACCAATTTTCACAACTATATAACGAAAAATATTTTTAAAATTTTAATTTTTAGAAGAAAACAAAAATTTCATAAAATTTTGATTGAAACTAGTAATTGGTAATTTGATTTCCATATCAGTGAAATTAGAAAATTTGACCCTTTTAGATCTTTTTATTAATTATGTGCAGTAACGAAATTATAGACCAGAATTGACAAATTAAAAAAAAAAAAAACAATTTTGAAGACGCCAAAAATTTTCAGTACTTTTAGATACTACGAAAATTCCCAACCTTTATGATTTTTGACTCTATAACTTTAAACTCTGGTGCAGCTACTAGTTGTTTATTTACCATGTCAAATTTCAAAATCATCAGGCAAAAATATTTTTGGAAATGATATTCTTAAAATCTTCTGTTTTTAAATACCTGGAAGTTTTGAGGAGATTAAGATAAAACGAAATTCCATGAAAAAAAAACAGCCTGAGAAACTAAGTCAGAATCTGAGAAGTTTCTGATTCGTCAATGGAGAAATAATAAAATTCTGACAAACTGCAAATCAGAATTAAGTGCCAAAAAATTTAAAACCGAACGATTTTAAGAACGAAAAAACCTAAGAAGAATCTTAGAAGTTGAGAATTTAAGAAACTTAGGAATCTAAGAAGCTGAGGACCTAAATGTTCAAGACGACAGAACGTCATTTCTTAGAATTTGTTTTTTTTTCAACCGCGCTTTGTTTTTAAGACCGTAAAGATTTTAGATTCTAAACCTAAATAACTGCAATCCAAGCATTTCCAAGTTTATCGAAAATATCTAGAAACTTTAAAAATCTAAAAACTTCACCAAGAGTCTAATCTGAGAACTAAAAAATTAAAAATGATAACGAGAGAAAATTTGATAATCTAAAAATGAATGTTGGAATCCCTGTAAAAAATTGTATACATATCTAAAAGTTTAAGAATATGAGAATTTGAATATTTGGAACGATGATATGATTTCAGTTACCGAGAATTTCTGGAAGATTCGAATTTCTTTCAGTTTCGAATATTTTCAAAATTTTAGCATTATTTTGAAATTAGCTCGTTTTGTGATTTTGGCCATTACTGTAATAACGAAAATCATGCAAACTGTCACGTTTACCATTTTTCATTTTTACCGATTAATATTGTTTATTTTTGATCAAACCTCAAGGACGTCCAACGCGGCTGATAAACCGTCATCAATCATAAAAGCGCGTAAAATAAAAACGATAAAATGTCTTAAATCTGTCACACCATAAATACGAATGACGCATTCTTGCCCCACAAATTTTTAATATTACCTAATTTTGTCAAGTAATTATTCCACTTCCTCTTAATCTCAACGAGCTTCCTTATTAAAACTTTTTAAACTTTAATATCCCTAACTCCTCAGCTCTCTCAGAGGCGCAACGGTTCACTTAGAATGATTCTGCATGGTAATAAAGGTTCAATAGAATTGCCATTTTAACGGTTCGGTCATCGACTGCTTCATTTAGGTCGCCGATAACGATTTTATTTTCGGAAAGTTGGGTCTTTTATCTTTAACCTGTACCCATTTATGGTTTTTGGTTAAAAGATCCCATCGTTACAACGTGGTGATAAAATAATGTAGCCGTGGCAAAATGCCAACGCAATTTTAATTTTTTTTTAAATATTGGAATGATGGAAATAGTTCTGGGAGGTTATTTTGAGCAAAGGACGCAGAGATTGGGTTTTGATTTACGAAAATCTATGCTGCGGGCTATAACTAAGTCGTAATGTGGGTGTGACGGCGGCAATAAACTAAATTGCTATAAAAAAAACGTTCAAATTTGAAACAGGATAAACTTATTTTTTAACATAATTTGGAGGTTTTGGTACCGAACTTTTGTGTTTAATACAATTCTTGTGGCCATCCGAGCCATCATCCTTCAAAGGAATGACTTTAAAATATAAATATAGAATATTAAAAGTGCCGATGTTTATATTCACAAGGCTGATAAAAAGGCACTTAATATTACATCATTAAATATTATCTCAATGAATATTTCAATTATCTATGTTTTTATTTTTATCGTAAAATTCACTCATGGTAATCCGTGGGTACGTCGTGGCCACTCGTACTAAAATTGTGTTAAATGTGCGATGGATTTTATCGTGGAAAAAAGTGGTATTTGCTTGAATAAGTACTAGTCACGTAATTATGCAAAAAACACGTTAAGAATGTCGTGACGTATGTTTCCCAGTGTGATTAAAAAATATTTTGAGAGCTTTGCTTAAAATAATATGACGACCCTTTTATATTTTATTGTTCACCTCATTAAATTTTTTTTAACACCTATGATTCGAGGTCTATAATGACGGTCATTATGTTCTAGGCATAAATCATTACGTCCGCTCTTTATGGCCTCTTCATGTCTACTAAGATCAATAAAAATAAAGCGTGTGCTGATTTCATGTTTAATACTATTAATAATAGAATATTATTTGGAATCTATAAAATTAAATACACAATAAAGTCCGCCGAATCGAATGCCACTTCCACTTCCAAGTAATAAACTCCAAGGAGAAGACGTTGGAGCATTCTCCTGCAGTTGCCTCCCCTCCAGCAGTCGTCCGAAATATTTTGTTTTTGGACTCCTTACTATCTATACCACATCCCAAAGCAACTTTATCACTTTCCATTTTCCGTGTCTTTTCAATGCCAACATATCAGCATCTGTATTTACTAGGAGAGTTGCCGACGTTCGGCGTAGAGAATGTCTCGTGTATTTTTTAAAGTTTGCATATTCAACGTGTTTTCACCAACTGATTGGGCAGGACATCGACCATTTCGGTAGAATAAGGAAAATCAGCGTTCTTTTATTTTCTCGGAACACAAAAAATGTGTATCTTTTGGGGTTTTTATCACTTTTTTTATTATTATTTTTAAATTGCCCAACCTGATTTTTTAAATTTTACTATAATTGTTTAATAAAACATTATAATGAAAACAATAAAGTCTCGATACCAAGAATCCTCGGTTTAGCTATTTAGTTAGATATTTACTAGTTTCGGTAATTTCGCATATATTAAATTACTATATTTTTTTTTGCAATTTATACATTTATTTGTAATTTTATGAATAGAATATCTAGTAATGTTTATCAATAATATTAAATCTGTTTCTGTAAACTATGCGTTTGGATATAATTTAAATTCTTTTCTAAGGTTAACAGAAAAATGTTTTGAGAAAAATTCACTCTTGGTGAAGAAATTTATGAATTCCTTAGATTATCGAGATTGTCTCTATTCTTATTTATTTTTTTACTGTCTTGTAATCTTTAAATTTTGATATTTTTTTGGCAAATTAATTTTTTTGGATGCTTTCTATTCCATTATCATTAAAAAAAATAAAAAATTATTTGGACTTTTTACATGGTGAATATTCAAATTTTTACGAATCTCTTACGTTTCTGTAATTTTTTGAATTTTGTATATTTTTTCTGACTTTTCTTCAAATAGTTTTTGTTTTTTGAAATAAAATGTTTTGTATTTTTTTAAATTACATTCTTTGTAATCTTTAATCTACATTCTCGATTTTGTATTCTTTGTATTTTTGAAGTTTTTATCTATTTTTTTATTCTTCATATTCTTTATACTTTCTTTAAATTCTCAAAACTTTTTAGATTTCGGTTTTTTTACATATTTTAATTCGTTGTTTTTTTGCATTCTTTAGATTTATATATACTTTGAATTCTTTAGTTTGAAATTTTCTGATTTCTTCAAATTTTCTAATTTTTAGATCTAGACACTCCTTTTGAGATTTTCTAAAATTGTTTTAGAATCTTTGATTTCTTTCTTTCTTTTTTAACCTTTTGCAGAAATATTTGTGATATACATTCAAAAAATCGTACATGAAAATTTAGAATCTGACTTTTTTTTCAACTTTATTTTATTTTGTGAAATAAAATGTTTTGTATTTTCTTAAATTACATTCTTCGTAATCTTTAATCTACATTCTTGATTTTGTATTCTTCGTATTTTTGAAGTTTTTATCAATTTTTTTATTCTTCAGATTTTTTATACTTTTTTAAATTCTCAAAACTTTTTAGATTTCGTTTTTTTTACATATTTCAATTCGTTGGCTATGTTTTTTTTTACATTCTATATATTTTTATATACTTTGAATTCTTTAGTTTGAAATTTTCTGATTTCTTCAAATTTTCTAATTTTTAGATCTAGACACTCCTTTTGAGATTTTCTAAAATTGTTTTAGAATCTTTGATTTCTTTCTTTCTTTTTTAACCTTTTGCAGAAATATTTGTGATATACATTCAAAAAATCGTACATGAAAATTTAGAATCTGACTTTTTTTTCAACTTTATTTTATTTTGTGAAATAAAATGTTTTGCATTTTCTTAAATTACATTCTTCGTAATCTTTAATCTACATTCTTGATTTTGTATTCTTCGTATTTTTGAAGTTTTTATCAATTTTTTTATTCTTCAGATTTTTTATACTTTTTTAAATTCTCAAAACTTTTTAGATTTCGTTTTTTTTACATATTTCAATTCGTTGGCTATGTTTTTTTTTACATTCTATAGATTTTTATATACTTTGAATTCTTTAGTTTGAAATTTTCTGATTTCTTCAAATTTTCTAATTTTTAGATCTAGACACTCCTTTTGAGATTTTCTAAAATTGTTTTAGAATCTTTGATTTCTTTCTTTCTTTTTTAACCTTTTGCAGAAATATTTGTGATATACATTCAAAAAATCGTACATGAAAATTTAGAATCTGACTTTTTTTTCAACTTTATTTTATTTTGTGAAATAAAATGTTTTGCATTTTCTTAAATTACATTCTTCGTAATCTTTAATCTACATTCTTGATTTTGTACTCTTCGTATTTTTGAAGTTTTTATCTATTTTTTTATTCTTCAGATTCTTTATACTTTCTTTAAATTCTCAAAACTTTTTAGATTTTGTTTTTTACACATTTTAATTCGTTGTTTTTTTTTGCATTCTTTAGATTTTTATGTACTTTAATTAATTTAGTTTGAAATTTTCTGATTTCTTCAAATTTTCTAATTTTTAGATCTAGACACTCCTTTTGAGATTTTCTAAAATTGTTTTAGAATCTTTGATTTCTTTCTTTCTTTCTTAACCTTTTGCAGAAATATTTGTGATATACATTCAAAAAATCGTACATGAAAATTTAGAATCTGACTTTTTTTTCAACTTTATTTTATTTTGTGAAATAAAATGTTTTGCATTTTCTTAAATTACATTCTTCGTAATCTTTAATCTACATTCTTGATTTTGTACTCTTCGTATTTTTGAAGTTTTTATCTATTTTTTTATTCTTCAGATTCTTTATACTTTCTTTAAATTCTCAAAACTTTTTAGATTTTGTTTTTTACACATTTTAATTCGTTGTTTTTTTTTGCATTCTTTAGATTTTTATATACTTTAATTAATTTAGTTTGAAATTTTCTGATTTCTTCAAATTTTCTAATTTTTAGATCTAGACACTCCTTTTGGGATTTTCTAAAATTGTCTTAGAATCTTTGATTTCTTTCTTTCTTTTTTAACCTTTTGCAGAAATATTTGTGATATACATTCAAAAAATCGCACTTTAAAATTTAAAATCTGACTTTTTTTTCAACTTTATTTTGTTTTTTGAAATAAAATGTTTTGTATTTTCTTAAATTACATTCTTTGTAATCTTTAATCTACATTCTTGATTTTGTATTCTTCGTATTTTTGAAGTTTTTATCTATTTTTTTATTCTTCAGATTCTTTATACTTTCTTTAAATTCTCAAGACTTTTTAGATTTCGTTTTTTTTACATATTTCAATTCGTTGGCTATGTTTTTTTTTACATTCTATAGATTTTTATATACTTTGAATTCTTTAGTTTGAAATTTTCTGATTTCTTCAAATTTTCTAGTTTTTAGATCTAGACACTCCTTCTGAGATTTTCTAAAATTGTCTTAGAGTCTTTGATTTCTTTCTTTCTTTTTTAACCTTTTGCAGAAATATTTGTGATTTTTAGACCTTCAAAAAGTCGCACTTCAAAATTTTAAAAACTTTATAATAAATGGCTTATAATTTTGATTTATGTGTTGATTTTTTTTCTGAATTAAAAATATTTTTGGGCTATAAAAGAAATTTTTTTCAAGTCTCACCTAATATTTCTTTAATTTTCAGATATTTTAGGTCTTTTTTTGGGTCTACGTGAATTATTTAGATTCTATGAATGTCTTAGATTATTGATTTTCCCAAAATTTTTCAGATGAGCTATATTTTTTTTTAAATTGTTGTCTGATCCAATTTTCTTTTTTATTTTCTTAAGGTTTTGCAATTTTTTTAAAAGAATTTTTATCTGTTACAAGAAAAAAAAATTCTTGTTATCTGAATACAAGCAAAAATCGTGTATTTTTCATATTCTTTTTTTGGATTTTTGTTTGCTCTCGAATTTATAAAATTCATTTAAGTTTTTAACAATTTTTGAATATTCTATAAATTCCAGAGTTTTACAATTTTGTTGTTAGATCTTTCAGGGCCTTAGAACTTATAAATTCTTAAGAAATTTTGGTGATTCTTTTGGATCTATCGTTTGACTGATTGGTATTTTTATTATTGTTGTTTTTCGATTTCTTTAGATTTTTTTTACATTTTCAAAAACATTGGCATTTAGATTATTATTATTTTTTAATTCATTCTTAGATTTTCTAAAAAATTTTTAGAACGCGTGGACACTTAGATCAAAAATATTTATATGTACTTACTTCAAAAACGTTCTTCTTTCTTCTATTTTTCTTCTTATTTCTTCTACTTACTTCTTCTATTTTTTGGTTATTAAAAGATTTCTCAATTTTTTTTGATTCACCTAACCTTTTTTTAATTTCTGGACCCTCCGGATTTCTTTTGGATCAAAGTAAATTATATAGATTTTTTGAATGTTTTAGATTATTTATACTTTTTAAATCACCTAGAGTATTAAGATTCTTAATTTTTTTAAATTGTTTTTTGATCTTTCGATTTTTAAATGTTTCTGGTTCTTTGAATTTATGATTTTTTTTTTAAATATATTTTATTTTTTGAATTCTCTACATTTTTTAAATGTTTCTTTAGATTCTTTATATTTTTTTTTGGATTCGTTAGCGTCCAGATTTATTAAAATTATTTAATTTTCTTTTCTATTTTTTTAAATTTTTTTTTGTTGTTTTTCTAAAGGAACTTGCAATTTTTGGAATTTCTAAATAGTTTCTAGTCTTTGTATTCTCTATTTTTTTTATTTTTTTTTACATTTTTGAACTCATTTTAATTTGGACTTTTCGAAATGTTCCCAACTCGTTTTTACATTTTTCAAAATTTTTTTAGAACGTTTGGATTCTTTGGACTTTTTGGTGTTTTTTTGAACGTTGAACAAATTTACTATAAAACTTTACTTTCTTTCTTCTATTAAAAATATTTTTGGCTTATTAAAGGGTTTCTTGTGACTTACTTAATTGAATTAATTTTAATTTTGGATTTTTTTTGACGTACTTAATTTTGTCAAATTTTCATTCAAATTTGCTTTTTTTATCTGATTCTTGGTGGATCTTGATTTTTAACCCACTTTTTAAATGTTGAAATTTTTTTTGACATTGTCTTTAGAATTTTTAGAGGCTTCATAACATTTAGAGTTTGTCACACTACCATACGGTCCAAATAAGACGTCCAGTAGGCCTTGTATTTTTCCCCCGTTGGTAGCACTGCTTATCGAGATATCAATAAATGTTCGACCTCACTCTGTCAAAGAATTGATTTGAAAAAACGAGCACAGCGACCGACACATTTCAAATTTCAAATTACGAAATTGCAGTGGTGTTCACATCTGAAAACATCGCAAAAAAATGGTTTTTTTTCACTAAAAATATACTGACGAACTCTGTATCAAAACAAAGAGCTTGCCAATTTTTAAAAATTACGCAAACATAAGTAAGCAATAAAAAAAAAGATGTTTTACTTGTAGTCAGAGATTTGCTGTTATTATTATTATTATTATTTTGTTCTATTTTTTGTTTCACTGTACAAGTTCATTGCCGAATTCTACGTCAATTTTCGCGCCACCACAGCTTCTTACGCAAAAATAAAACATTACAAGAGACTGCAATAAAAATCAAACCGAAGAAGCAATAAAATCGCAATTCACAGGTCGTGACTTCAACTATCCCAGATTTTTGCAATCACGCCACGAGCTCACTATCAAAACAAGACCATAAACAATCTTCTCTACCTATTAAAAATTGAAATAGGCCATAACGTCACAACACGTCAATGTAAGAACTGTGATCAAAAAATGACGATCTGGTGCGGTAACCCAGACGGAACAAAGATTACCAGATTTGACCCCTCTTTCTTGGGTCAAGACGATTTTGATCAAGATGCAAAGTGCGTCGATAACACGAGACCATATAAATGCGGAGAGGAGAAGAAATCCGACCAGTGCGCGCGAAACATGTGCCATTGTCACCTAACTAATCACGATCGATCGAGTTATTGAAAGAAAAAACGAACGAAAACAGAAAAGTACGTATTTCTCTTTTTTTCGGGGAAGAAGAGGGTCGGGAGTGGTTCTCTGGGGTGCATGATAGAAAGTGTGTGATGAGTTTTAGAAGTTTTGGTGTTTTTTTTGGTACGAAATTTTTTAGAAAAGAAAGGATAAGTCGCAAGAGCATGATAGAAACTAAATTAAGTTGATAAAAAATTATAAAAATGGGTAAGATGGATAAATTGTATGACGAATTGTATTAGAATTGCGATATAGGTAATACGTTTCCTGTAAGAACCGTATCGACATAGTGGGAAATAACTTACCCAAACAAATTTGGGCTGTCAGTATGTTTTTTTTTCTTCGCAGTTACCCCCCGTCTTTACCCTAGGTAAATTATAGTTTCTAGCTTCTTTACAAATCGTAATGAGCAAAACTGCCAACTGTTAGTGACGCAAATAAAAAAAACACGTTTTATGGTGCATGTATTTAGGAAAATTTCAGATTTATAGCTTCATGAAGCTGGAAAAAATAATTAAGGTGTTTAATTTTCACGAACCAAATTTTTGTAATAAAAATTTTAAATTAAATTTTTTAATCTTAGCAATAATTTCCGCCGTATAAACTCGGCTCATATAATTCAATTGAAATTTTTTACGACTTTTAATGCCATAAATAATGTTTGGAATTTAATAACGACTATGATTTGAAACTCAGTTAGCTCCTTTATTCAAATGATTCTGAAAGTTTCAAATTAACACAATAAATTTCTCAGAATTTTCTTAGAATTCTAATAAATTACCTAAAATTCCAAAAATTATTCCAACATTAAAAAAGGCCCGATTAGATTAATTTTTGAAATTTGAATAATTAAAAAAAATCAATATTTTTAGGTATTTAAAAAAATTATATTGTAAAGCTCTAATTATTTTTTTTTGCTTCATTTAAATCACAAGTTAAAAATGCATTTTCTTTATGAACACTCTATATATGTAGTCTTAGGTCTGTGGAGGTTCTGCATATTTTGAAAGTTTAGCAAAAATTGGAACTTACATTTTGTGATTTAGAAAAATTTCGAAATTTTCGGACAGTAACGAAATGTCCTGAATGTTCTAAAAATCGACAAAATAAATATTTTTTTTAAAAAATGTTAGAAGTGAAAAATTATTTTAATAATCTGGATTTCTTGCAAATTTTGGTGGTCGCAGACATTTTGCAGAATTTTCGATTCTGCGACCCTTAAGGAAGTTCTAAAATGGCAAAAATGTGGACTTACAAATCTAAATTTAAACAAATATTTGGTAACTGTTGGGATCTACATTTTTGCAGTTGCTGTAAATTTTGAAAATTTTAGATTTTTTATGAATTTCCGTTAAGTTTGTGAATCTGAAAAATAAAAAATCTTGAAAAGTCGAAAAATGACGAAAATTTTAAAATCTACTCAAATTGTTGAAAGTTGTGGGAAATTTTGAACCTAGAAATTTTTAGTTTTTTAAAAAAATTGGACGGATTTTAAATTCTGGATTTTTGGAAAATCTGCACTTTTTAGGAATACTTTGCAAAATTTTAGACTTTAAGAAATTTTTGGAGTTGTACATAATTGTCAGGTTTTCTTAGAACCTTTTGTAATTCTGGTAGAATTTGAAAATTTTAGAAAAAATCTGGGAACTGTCAAAAATTGGAATTTAATTTGGAACCAGTTGGAATTTCGAGATTTTCGCAGGTTGTGTGCAGATTTCTGTATTATCAAATAAATTTTATACAGTTGAAAAAATTTAAAAATTCTTAACAGCAAAATATTTCAAATTGTTTGATGTGGGAAAAACTAGGGAGATTTTACGAATTTCTAAATTTTAGAATGACTTGAAGTGGAGAAAATTTTGAAAAAAATCTGGGAATATTCAAGTTTTGCAAAATGAAAGATAAATAATATATAACAATAGATTTTCTGTGAATTGGAAAATTTTCACAGAAATTTCCAGCAAATATTAAACATTTCGAAAATTTGAATCCTACAAACTAATAGGAGATCTTTAAAAAATATGGAAATTTTGAAACAATTCCAGACACTTTAGATATCCTGGATTTTTGAGCTTTTTGTACGTTTTGGATGCTTTTCTGGAAGCACCAAGACTTGTGACAATTTGAATATAAATGTTGCTTCATTTAAAAAAAAGGAAAAAATTGAAAATACCTTCCAAATGAAAATTTTGGAAGAAAAATAATATTAATAACATTACAAAAAATCAAAAATTTTGGGCACATTTTTGAATTATTTACGGTTGTGTACGTTATAGAAATTACAAAAATTTATAAATATTTGTAATGGCAACAATGTAGAAAAGGCAAAATTAGAGCTTACAATTTGTAGTTTAGAAAAATCCAAAAAATGTTCAAAAATTTTTTTTTACAAAATTTTTGATTCTAGGACTAAAGAAAGCTCTAAAATCATTTGATGTGAACAAATTCAAATTCAAACAAAAATTTGGACATTGTTGCTCTAGGTTTTTACAGCTGCTGTAAATTTTGTAAATTTTATATTTTGACAAAGTTTTGCAATTTCCGATAATTTTGTCAATATAGAAAACTTCGAAAATTTTAAAAATTACAAAAATTTGAATCTGCTATAGGAAGAATATAAGAATTTTACATTTTATAATTTACATGAATTTTCACTTTTGAGGAATCACAGATATTTTGCAAATTTTTGATATTAGGATTTCAACAAATTTTGCAAATTCCCAAAAATGAAAAAATAAAAAAAAAAAAACCTCTAATTGGCTAGTTCAGGGAAAAATTGACGACATATTTGAAATTCTGGACTCTTTCTATACCTTCCGAAAGGGACTTTTGGAAATTATAGATTTTTATTTATATTATAGATTTTTGTATTTTTCGTATTAGAGAAATTAAAAAAAAATCCTAAAAGTTTTAGACATGGTAAAAATTTGAATCCTGCAATCTAATAGTTCTTAAAAATATACGAAAATCTGGAAACAATTCTAGATTTTTGAAAATTCTGCACTTTTCGGAAATCGTGGATATTTTGTTTTTTTTGGCTTTTGGACAATTTAATTTTTTTTTTAGATAGATTAAATATTATATTAGATACATTTAACTTCTAATTTTGTATTTTTCCCCAGTGAAGACTTGCGAGAGCATGGCGAGCACCGCCCGGTTACTCTTAAGGGCCCTGCGCATCTACTGGAAGGCCATCTTCGTAGTGGTCTATCCTCTAGTGCTCCTCCCAGTCTTCCTCCACAACAACGTGGCAGCTCTCCGATGTCTCTACGTGGTGTTGTTGATGGCCGGATATTGGGTCTTCGAAGCTCTTCCTCTACCAGTAACCTCGCTCATTCCCATGGTTTTGTTTCCACTGATGGGCATTTTGGACTCGGACCGGACGTCCCTCTGCTACCTCAAAGAAACAAACATGATGTTCGTTGGAGGGCTAGTGATTGCAATAGCTGTAGAGTATTGTAATTTACACACGAGGGTGGCACTACACGTCATACAAATGGTGAGCAACGTTGACAAACAGAAGATGACATCCTTCGAACTTTTTTTTTTATTTCAAGGTGGGTTGCAGCCCCCGAAGACTTAATTTCGGTCTAGTCACAGTTACCATGTTCGTATCCATGTGGATATCGAATACTGCAGCTACTGCGATGATGATTCCGATTATTGAAGCTACTCTTAAGGAGCTGGAGACTCAAGGGATTGGTGCAATGTACGAGTCCAATTCTTTGGATGAAGATAAAATTGAGGCTAATACGGACACTGAGAATAAAAGACCGACGAAGACTACGATGTGCTATTTCATCAGTACTGCTTATGCTGCCAGTATAGGAGGCATGGGCTGTATAGTTGGTAGTGGTACCAACTTGACTTTCAAGGGGATTTATGAGACGAGGTTTCCGGACAGCCCTGGAGTAGGTAAATATCATTAGTATAATCTAAAATGAGAGACACCTACATATCTAACATCTATTACCAGGCGACCAGATGATTTTTTTTGTCAGGTTGGCAACATCTTTAAATTTTATTTTGGCATGCTTGACTTCCAAATTTATTGCTGTCAAATTTAAGGTTAGAAATGTCGATCATTGGCTTTAAACATTTTTCCTTTTTTGTTGTTTGCAATTCACATTGGTAAAACGTTATCTCAATCGATAATCGATACGCATCAATACCAATTTCTCAGTGTTGCCAATCTTCTAAAGTTGCTTCAATCATTTACAGCGACTTGGTACCACAAATGAACAATTAACTTTGTGTTTGCTGTGCCAATTAATTATACCACTTATCGGTGTCATTTGGTTCAAATTAACGAGCCATCGATTTGTTCTTTCATCAAGGTTCAATTAGAAACGGGTCATTAACTCCAACAAAAGTGAAATTAATTTGTAGACATCATTAAGTATTTGCATCACTAAAACCTATAAATAAAAATGAAGCCTGAACTGCATTAAACCAACTAAAAATACGAGAAAATAATTTACTGCGCTGGTCTATTTATAAATCTATAGATAAACACTTGCTAATGATGTCATGACTTAATTGGTTCATTCATTACAGGTTCTTAAACTTTTCTCACGCAATCTGTTTTCATACAAAAAGTTAGTGGCCTCGTAGAAAAAACATAATACGCAACTGTGTCTACTACTACTACTACCAAATGGTAATGTGATCTCCACGATGATGTTTAATTTTCACGTTTTGTACACACAAAAAAAAGTGTTTTTGATAACTTTTAATTCGAGACTACGAACTACCTGTGAGAAAAAAAAACAGTGTATTTATCTACCAATAATTATCTTCGATTTGTTTTACAACTGAAAATATCAATTACACAACTGGCATCGGGGTTAAAAGAAACATGTGGCTTTGAACAAAATATTGTTTTAGAGTTATAAATAAAATACGAAACAGAGGCTGTTATTCACTCTCTAAAAATATTTTACATAGAAAAACAGAAACCAAAAATAAATTTTTGCTTTAATTTCAGCAAAATGATAAATAAGTCCCTGAAGTAAAAATTGATTCCAGATTTCTCATTTCTTGCTTAAATGCTTCTAAGGTTGTAAGATTCTCAGTTATTCAGTTCTCTAAATTCTCAGACTTTTAGGTTTCGTAATACTCAGTCCTTGGATTGTTTAGATTTCTAGTTTTTCAGTTTTTTTAAATTGTTAGAAAATTTGGTGCTTATTAGGTTCTCAGAATTACAGGCCTTCAAATGTTAAGATTCTTCCTTCTGAACCTTTTATTATTTCAAGTTCTCAGATTTTTAGATTTTTATACTCCCAAATTTCTAGGTTTGTTAGATTCTTGGTCCCTTCGATTTTTCAGTTTCTATCCGGTTATATCGTTCTATACTTTCAGGTTGTTAGGTTCTAAGAATGTCAGTCTCTTAGGCTTTTAGAAGATTAGGTTTTTATTTACCCACCTTTAGGCTCTTGGACGCTCAGTTTTCTGTTTTTAGGTTTTCTTCATTTACCTCTACGCATTATCCCAGGTTTCTATGTTCTAAGATTTTGAAATTTTTAGATTTTGCAAGACTCAGGTTGTTAGGTTTAGATCCTCAAAATTCTAGGTTTTCAGTGTCTTAAATTCTTGGATTCTTTAATTCCTAAATCTCGGATTCTCATATTTTTAGTATTGGTCTCTCAGGTTTCCTGCTTCTTAAATTTTCAAGTGGTAGAAATTTCTTAGTGCTTCTCAATTTTGTATTTTGTTAAATTCCTTGATTTCTTCTAAAAGTTTTTTTGAGTTTTTAGACTTTCAGTTTTTTACGCTCTAATAACTCGTTATTCAGTTTCGCAAAATCATTGTCGTCGATTCTCTTAGATTTCTGAACTCCTACGTTTTTTTGTGAATTTTTGGATGCTTGTTGCAAAAATTTTTAATTTATTAGGTTTACATGTTTTTAGATTAACCAACCCTCAAGTACTTCAGCTTTAAGTTTAGCTGATTCTCAGATTCTAAGATTACTTATCTAGACTCAGTTTCTTAGATTCTTTTACTCTTTGATACTTGGACTTTTAGATTATTCTATTGGTGCCCCAGGTTTCCAAATTTCTAATTTTTTGAAAATTTTAAAACCACATGATCTTTGTGCTTTTGGGTTTTTTGCTTCTAAGATTCTGAGATTGCCAGTACTCAGTTTCTTAGATTTTGGGATTTTTCAATTCGTAGGTTTTACATGATCAGGTACAGGATTTCATCCTTTAAGTTTCTCATTGTCTGATTCAAGGATTACTGGGTCCTCAGTTTTTTGAATGTCAGGTTTTCATGGTCTTAGGTTTAGTTTAAAGCCTAAACTTGGAACTTTCAGACTTTCAGGTCCTTTAAGCTTCTTAGATTCAAAGATGATTAGGTTTTCAGTTTATTAAATATCAGATTTTCATGGTCTTAGGTTTAGTTTAAAGCTTAAACTTGGAACTTTCAGACTTTCAGGTCCTTTAAGCTTCTTAGATTCAAAGATGATTAGGTTTTCAGTTTATTAAATATCAGATTTTCATAGTCTTAGGTTTAGTTTAAAGCCTAAACTTGGAACTTTCAGAATTTCAGGTCCTTTAAGTTTCTTAGATTCAAAGATGATTAGGTTTTCAGTTTTTTAAATATCAGGTTTTCATGGTCTTAGGTTTAGTTTAAAGCTTCAACTTGGAACTTTCAGACTTTCAGGTCCTTTAAGTTTCTTAGATTCAAAGATGATTAAGGTTTTCAGTTTATTAAATATCAGATTTTCATGGTCTTAGGTTTAGTTTAAAGCCTAAACTTGGAACTTTCAGAATTTCAGGTCCTTTAAGTTTCTCAGATTCCAAGATGATTAGGTTCTCAGTTTTTTATATATCAGGTTTTCATGGTCTTAGGTTTAGTTTAAAGCTTCAACTTGGAACTTTCAGACTTTCAGGTCCTTTAAGTTTCTTAGATTCAAAGATGATTAGGTTTTCAGTTTATTAAATATCAGATTTTCATGGTCTTAGGTTTAGTTTAAAGCCTAAACTTGGAACTTTCAGAATTTCAGGTCCTTTAAGTTTCTTAGATTCAAAGATGATTAGGTTTTCAGTTTTTTAAATATCAGGTTTTCATGGTCTTAGGTTTAGTTTAAAGCTTCAACTTGGAACTTTCAGACTTTCAGGTCCTTTAAGTTTCTTAGATTCAAAGATGATTAGGTTTTCAGTTTTTTAAATATCAGGTTTTCATGGTCTTAGGTTTAGTTTAAAGCTTCAACTTGGAACTTTCAGACTTTCAGGTCCTTTAAGTTTCTCAGATTTCAAGATGATTAGGTTCTCAGTTTTTCAAATATCAGGTTTTCATGGTCTTAGGTTTAGTTTAAACCTTAAACTTGGAACTTTCAAACTTTCAGGTTCTTAGTTTGCTAGAGTTTTAGGTTTTTTATGAAATTAGATTTATCGGAGCTTGATCTTCTTTAGCTCTTGGGTTTTCTGCTTGTTATTGTTACAGTTTTTAGATTTTTAGGTTTCTTATTTTTATACTCTTCGGCTCTTAGAATTTAAGATAATTTTTTTTTCAGCTTTTCAGTTTCTTGGAATTTCAGACTTCTGATGTTCTTATACGTTCAGGTACTTTCTACGTTCTTAAATCTTGATTTTTTTGACTTTTAAATCCTTAGATTCTTCTAGTTCTTGTACCCAGAGTTTGCCTGGTTCTGAAATCTCTAGTTTCCAGTTTTTTATATTTTTTGCCTTCTGAATTTTTGGTAGATAACTACTGAATTACTGCACTCTCAAATTCTTAAATTTTTAGGTTTCTAGATCTTGAGTTTCTGATTGTCAGGGTTCAGAACCTGATTTTTAGATATTACATTCATAATTTTTAGGTTTGTAGGTTCTAAAATTCTCAGTTTTTCGGTTTCTTACAATTTCAGGTTTTCATGTTCTTTAATTGTCAGTATCTTTGGCAGTTCAGGTTTTCTGGTTTTCAGGTTTCTTGGATCTGAGACTGCTCAGAGTTCAAGTTTTCTAGTTTTTGAGCTTGAAATTGTTCAGATTCTTAGATTTTCAAGTTTTTATTACCTTAAAATTTTGGAACCTTGAAACCTTAGATTTTTTGGATAACTACTTTGTACTTTGTAGGCTTTAAGTTTTTTCTTTTTTCTAGATTTTTCGTGCACCAAGTTCGTAATTTGTTTGAGTTCCAGTTTTTCCATGGTTAACATTCAATTTTAATTTTCAGAGTTTGCCAAATGGATCTTTCTCAACGTCCCCATGATGATCCTCATCATGTACCTCACCCTCATCTGGCTCCAGACCATCTTTATGGGCCTTTTCCGCCCCAACTCCCAAGACGCTAAAAAAATCCGCGTGGGGCAACAAGGCGAAGCCGTCGCTCGCAAACTCATCCGCAACAAAATCAA
Organism: Cynaeus angustus; assembly: GCA_030157275.1. Taxonomy (NCBI): domain Eukaryota; kingdom Metazoa; phylum Arthropoda; class Insecta; order Coleoptera; family Tenebrionidae; genus Cynaeus; species Cynaeus angustus. Next base: position 15,610,452 of record CM058065.1, read on the forward strand.
AGAGATGGGTCCCATGTCGTTCCACGAAGGCGCAGTAGCCGCCCTCTTCGTCCTCTCAGTCCTTCTATGGTTTTTCCGCAAACCCCAATTCATCACAGGTTGGGCCGAAATGATCACCCAGCACAAAGTGAAAGATGCCACAGCGGCGTTGATCGTGGTCCTCCTCCTTTTTGTCATACCAGCCCGTCCAGACTTCCTATACATTTTCAGTAAAGATGAAGCAAAAAGGCCGAAAGTGGCATCACAAGCTCTCATCACTTGGAAGGTAGTCCAGCAGAAGTTGCCGTGGGGGTTGATATTCCTTCTTGGGGGCGGCTTCGCTTTAGCTGAAGCTTCCAAAGAGAGTAAGATGAGCGAGTTGATTGCCCATCATCTGCGGGGGATTGCGACGTTGCCGAAATTCGCTGTGATGGCGATTTCGTGTCTTTTTGCGACGGTTTTGACGCAGTTTTCGAGCAATGTGGCTGTGGCGAACGTGTTGCTGCCAGTTTTGGCCGAGATGTCAAAAGTAAGTCAAGGATGAAAAATGATTTTTTTCACTAAAGTACTGTTTTTTCTAGGTTGGTAAAGTGCACCCTCTCTACCTCATGTTGCCAACATCTCTTTGTTGTTCTTTCGCCTACTGTCTTCCAGTATCGACGCCCCCGAATGCCATAGCAGCGGCACCATGCAATATGCCCTCTACCGAAATGTGCAAAGCTGGTCTGGGGGTGGCAATTGTCAGTCTTGTGGTACTTTTTGCCATCTTTCCGTTTTTAGCACCTGCGATTTACACAGATTTGGACACCTACCCCACTTGGGTGGACACGTAAAGTACAAAATTTAAGACTGTCGAGATGTTCTCGCTCAATTGGTATTGTTAGTTTGTCGGTAAGGGTAATTTAATCAGCGCCGAAGTCACGTGGTATTATTTTTGGAACCTTGTTGACGTCACAGTGTAATTATAATAACTCTGATGTAAACGTGTAATTGTTTCTAATTTGTTCAATGACGCTGTATTATATTTATAGTATGATTATTTAATAAAGTGTACATATTTTTGATTGGAGCGTTTGTTTCCAGTTCGATTAACTTTGGGACATCTGGTACACGCTTAGAGCGAAATGTCAAATGTCAGTGTGAGTTTGAGGTTATAGACCCAAAAATAATAATAATGTTAATTGACTGTCTCATTTTCTGAAAGTCGTATTTCTGTCAGAATGTAGAAAATTTCTGAATTCATCTTGAGACACTAATTTTGTAACTTTACTTGATTCAAATTTAAATTTTTTAATGGCAATTTTAAAATAAAAAAGGCACCAACTATCACCAAATTCCCTAAATTACTAAAATTGATTGTATTTGTATCATGCGTACAAAAAGTTGCTTTAGTCGCACTTTTGTTGACCTAACTTTATCGGAAATGACATTAATGACAGTGACAGTAGAAGTTTTCAACATCTTTCTCATTTAAAATTGCTTTTAATCTGAAAATTGAATAACCACCTCGTTTTATACAACTTGTTTTTTAATATTTCCAGTAACCAAATTATTAAAATTATTTTTCTTAGGTTGTCAACATTTTTTAAGTTTTACTTCAGCACGCTTGACTTTTAAATTCAGATCTGTCAAATTAAAAGTATCTACAAATTTTATGTTTTAAAATAGTTTTGCCTAATAAATCAACAAGTCATACGTCAGTAATACCAATTTCTCAGTGTTGCCAATCTATTCACACTACCTCAATTATTTACAGCCACCCGGTACTATTACATAACAGTTATTTAAGACAGTGCAATTTTAATTTTATTGTTGGCTAGCGTGTTACAAGGATATCATATTTAGGTAACCTTGAAAACTCTCAAAAAAAAAAGTCACCAACTGTCACCGAATTCCCTAAATTATGGCACTAAATTGAGGACCCATAAGAAAAACATTGATGACCTTGGGTAACAGAGGTGGACTTTTAGGGATATTGGAATGACCAGTTGGCGTTATGTTGTCATTAAATCCTTTAGGTTATAAACTTGTAAGCAAATTTCTGAGGTTATGTACAAAAAATGTTGAAATTGGGTAAAGTAGTATACTGAAACACCGGTTAAGGATTGCAGCACGTAGGCGAGAGTATGTATATTCTTAGTTTTTTATTCTATTTTTCCTAATTTTCAGGTAGAATACAAATTTTTATAGATAAAATAAAATTTGATGATTTGGGTCGTTTTGTAACAGTTGGCCAAAATTTTATTTTAAAGTTGACATTAAATAGACTACACATCATTGTTATTTTTGTTAAATTTAATTGCAAAATTAGTGTCAAGAAAAAATAAAAAAAATAACTGTCGAATTTGATAACTTAAACAAATTAAGAACGCGGGGACTAAAAGGCATAGAAGTCTAGGAAAAATTCAAGGCTTCAACATTCCAAAAATCTAAGAAAAAAGCTTAGGTAGCTCACAATATCAAAACATTAAAAAACGAGAGTAATCTTAAAAAACCTCACCTAGTAGATAAAAAATTGAAATAATTTGAGAACCAGACAACCTGAAGTGCCTATGGGAGTAGGAATTTAAGAACGTGAGGACCTGGGATTCTAAGAAACCGAAAGAACAAAAAGCCCTTCGAGAATCACCATGTGCTTCTATACAAGCACTGCTTATGCCGCCAACATTGGGGGTCTAGGATACATTGTTGGCAGTGGTACCAACTTGGTACTTATAGGAATCTACGAAACCCAATTCCCAGACAGTCCAGGACTTGAGTTCAGTAAATGGTTAGCTTGTAATATTCCACTCATGATCGCCATCATGTACCCGACGTGGGTGTGGCTCCAAATCTGGTTCATGGGACTCTGTAGACCGAATTCCAAACAACCTGAAGTGTCTATGGGAGCAGGAATTTAAGAACGTGAGAACCTGAGATTCTAAGAAACCGAAAGAACAAAAAGAAGAAGAAATTCTAAGAAAGTTAAAGAAATTTAAGAATCTGAAAACTCAAAGCTGAAAAACCTAAACATCTGACAATTCAAGTATATGAGAACATAATAATCTAACACACTAAGCACTCGAGAACCCAGCACCTAATCTTAAGAATTTAAAGGTCTACAAAAATCACAGAAAATTGAAAAACTTCGGGTTCTAGGACCAAGATTGCGAGAGCTCAACAATTTTCTAAAAAAATTTAAAATACTTAAGCTACTGAGAATTTCTAAATGTGACGATCTAAACATTCTAAGAACCTGAAAATAAGAACCTCAGAGAATCTGAGAAGCTGATAATAATCGCCATCAGCCCTAAAAATCGAAGAGTTTAACAATAGGAGACCTGGAAATTTAAAAACTGTAAGATCTTAAGAATCTAGAACACTAAGCGTTCTAAAAACTAAAAACTAAGAAACTAAAAGATGTTAAAATTATTTAAAGCCTTACATTTTAGCTTAAAACATCCAAGAAGCGGATATTTAAAAAAGATTTTGTGAGAAAGATTTTGCAGCATAGGAATCGAGAAAATCTTGAAATTTGTAAATGTCTGACGATTTGATGACTGATAGTAATTTTATCTTCAAAATCGGAGGGTTAATAAGACAAAATCGAATAAAGTGTCTTGTGCGGTTAAACAAACAGCTCATGAAACGGCCACTTTATCCGCTCGCATACTAAATAACTACTAAAAACTGAACATGCAGATCATCATGGAAACCATCCAAGTCCAAATGACAGTTGTTAAAATTAAACTCACATGCAGATCATCATGGAAACATCCAAGTCCAAATGACAGTAGTTAAAATTAAACTCAAGCTTTTCGTCAAACCAACAGAAAATTCCAGTGAGATATCACAGCAAAGATATGGATCCTTTTGCCCAATACAAGCTAAAGAAACAAAAGTACCATAAAGACTCCAACGAAAGAATAAGTCTGAAAATATATCCATCAGTGCACACGAGAATACAAATCAAGGAAAAAACCGGAGACAACACACCCACACCAAAAAAACGCAATCACCTCGTTTCCACAATAAAAATATTAAAAAAACTAGAAACCTACAATAAAAGAAGACCGAAATCATCCAGGCGGCATTTTTTCAAGTTGGCTTCGTTTCCAAAAAAGTGACGTTTTAACTCCAAAATGGCGTTTTCTTTTGCGTTAATTCTTCATAATTTAAAGATCTACTGGAAGACCGTGTTCATCATTTTGTATCCCATCGTTCTCCTTCCGGTCTTCCTCTGTGACAACACTCTAGTCAAGCGTTGCTTCTACGTCGTCATTCTGATGGCTGGATTTTGGGTTTCCGAGGTTCTTCCTCTAGCAGTGACGTCTTTGATACCATTGGTTCTGTTTCCGACGATGGGGATCTTGAGTACTAAGGAGACTTCGCTATGTTACTTCAAAGAAGCGAATATGATGTTTGTGGGCGGTCTGATTGTAGCTCTTGCTATTGAGTATTGCAACCTTCATACCAGAATCTCTCTGCATGTCATCAGACTGGTAAGTTAAAACAGTTTGGAAGGGTTCTAACGATCGAAATAGATAGGGTGCAGTTTCCGTCGTCTGAACTTCGGTCTTATTACTCTAACTATGTTGGTATCAATGTGGATTTCTAACACTGCTGCCACCGCTATGATGATCCCCATCACTGATGCTGTCCTCACAGAGCTCGAAAGTGAAGGGATAGGACGTAAGTGGGAACCCGAAGAAGAACCAACGGAGGAAGTGGATCCTGCAACTAGACGCCCTTCGAGACTCACCATGTGCTTCTATATAAGCACCGCTTATGCCGCCAACATTGGGGGTCTAGGATGCATTGTTGGCAGTGGTACCAACTTGGTACTCAAAGGAATCTACGAAACCCAATTCCCAGACAGTCCAGGACTTGAGTTCAATAAATGGTTAGCTTGTAATATTCCACTCATGATCGCCATCATGTACCCGACGTGGGTGTGGCTCCAAATCTGGTTCATGGGACTCTGTAGACCGAATTCCAAAGACGCCCAATCTGTCAACGTTGGTAAACAAGGAGAAGAAGCAACACGAAAAGTCCTATCCGATAAGTTGACCGAAATGGGACCTTTATCTGCCCATGAGATCCAAGTAGGCATCTTGTTTATCGTGGTGGTGTTGTTGTGGTTTTTCCGAAAGCCGGGTTTCATACCGGGATGGCCAAAGTTACTCACAGAGATATCAGTAAGCCTCCGATTTTCTTTAAATAGTTTCCTCGCATTTTCCTAGGTTGGAGATTCAACAGCTGCTATGATCGTCGTCGTGCTTCTTTTTGTTTTTCCCGCTCGTTGGGATTTCATCCATATGTTTAGCAACGACGAGACCTTAAGACCAACCGCGCCATCAAGTGGGCTCATCACATGGCGTTTCGTCCAACGAAGAATGCATTGGGGTTTCATTTTTCTACTAGGAGGTGGTTTTGCATTGGCTGATGGTATTGATTCAAGTGGAATGGGAGCATGGGTGGCTAACAAATTAGAACCAGTTGTCGAGCTGCCCCCATTGGTTATTTTGATAATCATTAGTCTCATTGCTTTGATAGTGACGCAGTTTACCAGCAATGCAGCTATTGCTAACATTTTACTACCAATAGTTGCCAACATTGCCAGAGTAAGTGAGTGGAAATCGGTGGTAAGATAATTCCTGTCTGTTGTAGAAAGCTAAAATCCACCCGATGTATTTGATGATGCCAGTGGGTCTAGCGTGTTCTTTGTCCTACTGTCTTCCAGTGTCGACACCTCCAAATGCAATAGCTGCAGCTCCTTGTAACATGAGAACCACTGAGATGATTAAAGCTGCTTGGGTTGTTGAAATTATTGCTTTCCTGATGTTGATTGCTATTTTACCTAATTTGGGTTCGCTTATTTGGGATTTTACAGTCTTTCCAGAATGGGCCAACGCGACGATAAACTCTACAGCTTAGTTACAAAGAAGATGGTCTTTTTATTCCAGAGATGTATTGATTAATTTTTAATTACTTTATTTTATATTTTTAAATAAATGACAATTACTATTTTAAAATTCTTCGTTTTTTTTTTTGGATTGTTTAGATTTCTTTGATTAACGGGGTGTGAAGCATTCTTTAGGTTGTTTTAGATCTCCAAAATCTTTCTTCTTGTAAGTCCTTTAAATTTATCAATTTTTTTAGATTTATTTGCTTCCTCGGATTCTTTTTTTTATCCTTTCGGTTCGTTGTAGGCGTTAGATCTTTTAACTTTTTTAGACCATTTAGACTTTTAGATCCTCCTTTCTCAAATTCATACGCGTTTTCGTAATTTGAATATTTTTTATTCGTTTTATGCGTTAGATGTCTAAGATTTTTTGAATTTTTGTAGTTCCTTCAATTTATTTGTTTCTTCAGATTCTCAAGCATTTTCCATTTTATATATATATTTTAATTCCTACGATGACCAAAATTCTTTAAATTACTCACACAGATTCCTCAGTCTCTTTGGATTCCTGTGGTTCCTTTAAATTCATAATTCTTCAAATGTATTTGATTTATTAAAATCGTTGATTCTTTGGATTCGTTCGGTTCGTTAAGTGCTTCAAATTCTTTATATTCCTCTAGAACCTTTTTTTTTTCAATCTCCAGACTTTTTACTTCCAAAGTTCTTTAAATTTTTAGTTTTTTACGCTTCCTCTAATTCTTCATTTTTTTTCGATTCTTCTCAATTCTTTGATTGCTCTTCAAATCTCCAAGATACTCCGAATTATTAGTCTTTTTAAATTATATTGCTCCTATATTTTTTTCTAATTTCTTTGCGTCCTCAAATACTTCGAAATCTTCTGGACCAAACTCGTTAGATAACTTAAATTCTTTGGATATTTCCAGATCCTATGAATTTTTGAAATTCTTCAAACTTTTTGGATCATTCTTTCAGTTCCTTTAAATTTCGCAGATTCTCCAGATTATTGTTTTTTTTTTTCAAATTCCTCAGATCCTCAGATTTCTTCGGTTCGTCAAAGAATTAAAATTTCTAGGGTCTTTCAAATTTCTAAGGTTCTTTGAATTTTTCAATTCCCTTGATCTCATGGATGTTTTAGGTTATTGTCCAAAAGTTCCTCAAGTTCTTTGAATTATTCACATCCTTCCTCTTTGAATTTAAACGTCTCCAATTCTTCGGAGTCTTAAAATTCTTTAGATTATTTCAGTTATTTTTAGATTTTTTAGCTCGTTTACATATCCCAAATTCTTCAGGTTCATTCTTTTCCTCGGATTCTCCAAATTCTTTGTATTTTTGGATTTTATGAATGCTTTAGATTTTGATGGACTCTTTTAGATCGTCAAGATCTTCTAAATTTTTTGATTCTTCAATCTTTTTAGACTTCTACAGGTCCTTTAAATTTCTCAGATTAATTCACTTACTACAATTATTTAAATTCTTTAGGTTTATTAAATGCTTCAGATCCTTTCAGATCCATCAAATTTTTCATATCTAACTTTCTAGATTTTAGCTTCTTTGATTTTTTTTAGTTTTTTTGCATTTCTCAAATTTTTTGGGTTGTTTGGGTCCTCTTGATTCATTCAATGCTTAAGATTTCTTTTAAACTTCTTAGAATCCCTTAAATCGTTCAGTTGAATGGAATTCCATGGACATTTTTGATTTTAGATTTTAGATTTTCTAGTTCTAATTTTTTTTAACTACACCAGGACTAATATCAATACAAAACACAATCGTATTTTAGGCCGATTTAATGAAATACATTGAACATTTCACTCTTATTTTTTTGTCTTATTATTAGAGTGGCGCTGTGGACTCAAAAACACCTCTAAATCATAAAAAGCTGTCTTGGAGTATGAAAAATACTCCTTATTTTGATACTGACAACTTGCTTCTCCGGCTGCCTTACTCTTTTCGCAATCGACTACATTCTCAAGTTGAAAAATATCTAAAACTCATACCAGTTACAAAAAAAAAAAAATGAAAATTAGGAACTACCTGTGGCTTCTTTTTCATCTGGAGGTTGTTCTGTTTTGGTGTCTTGTTCTGTTTTGGTGTCTTCTGACACATAACGTTGCCATCCCACTTTTGTTAATAATGGAATCTTACGGTTTATCTGTACATTCGACTTACAGCGTTTCTGTGGTCTTCTGGAAGGATCCTGGATTTGATTGTTTCTAACGCTGCTACACTTCTTTTTTTTACTACTAGAGTCTTCCTTCTTTTTACCGCACGGGTCTTTCTTCTTTTTACCGGACGAGTCTTCCTTGTTTTTGCCACACGGGTCTATCTTATTTTTGCCGGAAGAATCTTCCTTCTTTTTGCGGCAAGAGTCTTTTTTACCGGAAGAGTCTCCCTTCTTTTTGCCGCACGGGTCTATCTTATTTTTGCCGGAAGAATCTTCCTTCTTTTTACGGCAAGACTCTTCTTTCTTTTTACCGGAAGAGTCTCCCTTCTTTTTGCCACAAGGGTCTTTCTTTTTCTTTGCGCCGCAAGAGTCTTCCTTCTTTTTGCCGCAAGAGTCTTCCTTCTTTTTACCGCAAGAGTCTTCCTTCTTTTTGCCACAAGAGTCTTCCTTTTTCTTGCCGCAAGAGTCTTCTTTCTTCTTCTGGCACGAATCTTCCTTCTTCTTTTTGCAAGGATTCTCATCCTTCTTTTGAGAAGACTGATTGTCTTTTTTCTTTGAACAAGGTCCCTCCTTTTTCTGAGGACCCTCTTTTTTGCACGGACTTCCACTGGAAGGGCTTTTCTTTTTAGAACCTCCTTTGTCACATGGGTTTTTCTTGCAATAATAAAAATCGTCGGAACGATCAATTACGTTAGTTGCATTATAGTAGAGCTGGTGCGCCGAAAGACTTTTCTTGCATTTTCCTTTTTGACACTTATCTTCAATTGGTCCCATCTCGTTTTCTTTGGCGCCCCAATGGAAAGGATTGCTGTATCCTACCACAAACTTCTGCATCCACTGGATTTGATCAGAAATCGTAGAATCTGTGTAAGGATTGACGTGGAATGGTGGAGGTCTCGTTGCATTCTCCGTTACTTGTTTCATTGTTTCTCCCGCTTTTTTGCATTCTTCGAGTGCTTTTTCATAGATGTTGCTACGATGGTAAGTTGATTTTTGTGAAACCGGAGCTTCATGAAGAGCTTGTTTGACCACGGAACTGGAGATTTTGAGAAATCGGCCTAAATTTGAGAGATAATTCATGATGGGAGATTTATACAAAAAAATTTGACATGTTCTGACACAGGTTGTTATGGAAAAAAAAAACATTACGTGGCTTCTATTTTATTTTTATCAATTAGAAGAGTTACAAAGACTAATCAAAAATAAACTAACAAAGATAGTTGGTAATTTTTAAAACAATGCTAACTAGAAACTTGAGCTTCGAAAATTCTTTAAATTTTGTACGTTTTTGAGATCCTCTAGGTTTCTGATATTTTCAGAATTCTTTCAATTTTTCTATTTTTTCGGATGCTGTAGATTTTCTTGGTTTCTTTTGAGATCCTTTTGGATCCTTGGGATTCTTTACATTTTAGAGTTCGTGAAGAGCCTAATCGATTTTCTAGGGCCTTTAAATTTCTTGAAGGCTTAAGGATTTCTAGATTCTAAGTTCTAAATTTTCTACGTTTTCTAGGTTCTGAAAAATTCCTAAATATAATTCAGATTAGTTTTAAATTCCTTGGGTGTCTTGCATTTACTTAAGAGCGCCGTATCAGACTTTTGCGATTTGCTTGAATTCTAAAATTTCTTAGGTACCCTCAGATTTTCAAAATTCTTCTATTGTGTCAGATTTTTAAAAGCCTTCAATCTTTCTAGATCTCTGATATTCTTCAAACTCTGTTCTAAAACTTGCCCTGCTAAAAATCCGGATTAAACGCAAAATGGAAATTTAATTTGAAAGAGAATTTCTGGTTTTCTACAATTCCTACAAAGCTTGGAGCCTTTAGATTCTTTAGATCTTTTGGAGCCTTGCAATCCATTTGGAGTCATTAGATCCTCTAGCTTCTTCAGATTATTTAGATTCTTCAAGTTCTCATCGTTCCATAGATTCCGTAGATTCTTTGGTTTCTTTAGATGCCTCGCAATCTTTTTGGAACCATAAGATTCTCTAGCTTCTTCAGATGATTTAGATTCTTCAAATTCTCATCGTTCCATAGATTCGGTAGACTCTTTGGTTTCTTTGGATCTCTCAGAGTCTTACAATCTTTTGATTCGTCTCCTTGCCATTAACTCAAACCTTTGGATTTCTTAGGTTTTCTAGTTTCACCAAAGTTTTCAAACTTCAGATCTTTTAGTTTAGGTCCATAATTTAGTAGTTCTTCAACTTCTCTTTGGACTCCTCAAATGTCTCAGATTCTTTAAACTGTTTGGCTTGAATTCACTCGATTCTTTCAATTCGTTAGTTATTTTTTTTGGGTCTTCCGAGTTTTACTGATCTCTGAAAATTTTGATCTAATCTTTGGCCTCTTCAGTTCTTTTAAGTTTCTCACATTTCTCTTTAGATTTTTTCAGTTTTTTCAAATTCCTCCAGGTTTCAGATTCTTCAGTCACTTTGGATTCCCATAGAACCTTTAGAATTTTTAGATTCTGCCTTCTTTTTCTTGAATTTTCACATGCTTCAGATTCTTTGGCTTCTTCAATTTTTTTAGATTTCGCAAACTTTTTGAACTGTTAAATTTCTGATTATTTAGAATTTAGTTTAGCTTCCAGAGATTCCTTGAATTCCTCCCTAAAATTCTTTGAATTCGATTTAATCTTCGGCCTCTTCCATCCTTTTCAAGTTTCTCACATTTTTCTAATTCTTCGATTCATTGAATTCCTCCAGAATGAGAATCCTTGGTCTCTTGGATTTGCTAAACTCTTCTAAGTTTCTCATATTCTTCCTTCTTTCTCCTATTCGTGTTTCTCGAATTCTTTTGATTCCTTTGATTAGTTGGATGCTTTAGATTCTTTAAATTCTTGCACACTCTGTAAATTTTCAAATCCGTTTTAGACTCTTTGGGCTGTTTAAAATTTTTGAGATTTTTTAGATCCTTAAAATTATTCTGATCTCTGTCTTTGCGCATTTTTGAAGCTCCTTTCAATTACTCAGATACTTACTCGAATTTCTCACTTCTTTTGAGATGCTTAGAATTTTTCTCTTTTGATTTTCGCTTCCACGGATTCTTTGAATTCTTTGGATTCGTTCGTTCGTTCGTTATTTTCAGATTCTTTGACTCAAACATTTAATTCCTTCCGTTTTTTTGAATTTCTTCGATTCTTCAGAATCCATAAATTTTTTGAATTTCTTCAACTTGGTTTAGATTCTTTCAGATCCCTTTTCTTTGCTTTCTCAAATTTCTTTATTTCTTTAGAGTCCTTCGATTTGTTGGATGCTTAGTGGTCTTGTATTCTTTCAAATCTTTCTAATTTCACAGATCTTCTGGACTCTTCTAATTCTTTTAGCTCCTTTTAGTTTCCCACTTCTTCAGATTTATTCATTCCCTTGGTTTTCTCGAATTCTTTTGCTTTGTTTGATGCCCTAGATTCTTTGCATTCTTTCAGATCTTTGCTGAGATTCTTTAAACTTTTTAGATTCTAGATCTTGTAGAAAACCAGACTGACCAAGATGGAACCTCGTTTCCTTGGGATTCTTTAGATTCTTCAGAACTTTTAGTTCTTCTAGAATAGAATTCTCCGAACTTACTTTTAAGATTTCTGAATTCTTTAGAAGTAAAGGCTTCCAAGGCCATTCCTCAGATTCCTCAAGTTTTTCGTATTTCTCCAATTCCTCAGACTTTTTAGATAGTTTAAATTTTGTAGATTTTCTTTACCACTTCTCAATTATTTCAAATGTTCAATTTGTCTGGATTCTTTAGATCCACCAACGCAAGAGGTTCCGATCAAATTTGAATCCTTGAGGCTCTTTAGATCCTTTTGACAAGTTGAGGCAGGAGTTGTTAAAGAAAGAAAAAACAGTGAGTGGCTCCTATATTATTCTAATCAATCCGAGAAGTTACAAAAATACTCAATATGAAAAACAAACTAACCAACAAAGAAAATCAGAGATTTTTGGTAACATGCATGCAAATACTACCTACAAACAACAAATTTGATAGATCTAAAATGAAGAATCCGTTATTGCTTCTTTTCAAAGAAAACTTGATAGAAAACCCAATCTTCAAGAAAAGACGGGATAAAAGCATGAGACGTGGTGAATTTGACAGCTGGCTGTAGTTTCATCAGCTGTTTTTCGTACATCTTGAGAGCGTCACAAGCGGCCGAACCAATCACATGAGTCATGAATTTGCCGTCAGGTTTGAGGATTTTGAACGACATTTGCAGGATCTTGTTGATGAAGTCCCAGAGTTCACCTGTTGGGGTTTCAGAGAGAGGTACATCCGTCAAGTCGCCAAACACATAATCAAACTTTCGCCCCTCTTTGATGTATTGTTCGACAGCTTTGATACAGTCACCCACGATAATCTACAAAGAAAACATAAGAAAGTGTGACAGGAGTTAGAAAAGTCTACTTGATAGTTGGGTCCTTCCAAGTTGTCCAAGACGTCGCCACAAATCGACCTCATGTGCTTGGCACAAGCTTTCATGACGACGTCATCAATTTCGAGCATGATTACTTCTTTGGGTTTCTCTTTCAATAGCTCGTAGAGCAGAGCACCATCGCCCCCACCCAAAATAACGATCTCCTTGTCTTTATAATCCTCGATTCCTCTCCCCATTAGAGTCTCAGTGTAAATCAAGTCAGCCTCGGATATGTCTACAATTTGACTTTACTCACCGACTTAAGTCACTAATTTACTCACTTTGTAAATCATCTAGCACCAACATGTTTCCCAAGCTCTTCGAATGAACAATTTGTATCTTCTGATACGGAGTTCTCTCCTCGAACACTAATTCATCGATGTCGTACTCTAACAAGCGATCATCTACAAGAAAAACACTGCTAGGTTGATGACAATCTTCGCGTGAAAATGGTGAAGGAAGGTTAGCGTGCAAAAAGCGTCTTTTCGCAGCAGAACTAGCTGATTACGAACCTGAACTGGGGTAGTATCTCTTGAAAGTGCCCCTCTTGATGGGGACCAAACATTGGCTTCTTTGGATTGCAACCACACGCTCGGTTATGTCCCGATTAATTTCCTTGCAACGCTAAAAATTGGCATGCATCAAAACATAAAAAAAGCCTTGCTTGAACGGGGAACAAGCCATACGATAGTAAAAAAATAAAAATTCTAGATGTAATGACAAGCAAATGAGAGTACCTAGATGTCTCGAAACGGTGGTACTCGGAAAAGGGGGCCATTGCAACTGGTGGTAAAAAAGGAGAGATTTGTAAACAACGGTAAAGATAAGAAAAACGTAAAATAACGAACTGTGGAACACACGAAGAAAAAAATTTCCTTTTAATTATGTACCAAAACAACTTACACGGTAGCAAATTAAAAAAAAGGCTAATCGATGGCTGCTGCTTAGTAATACTCTTGTGCTAACTGCAACCAGAGGGCGTTGTGTAAAACTCCGAAAGGTTATATTTTATTTACGCAAACCAGTTGGATCAACTGTTCAAGGTCATATATCCAGGGTCCCACTTCACTCAACTTTATGTTAATTGGCTCTCAAAACTTGTTGAAATTTATGATGTTAATTGCTTGTAAAAATAAAATTTCATGGTTAAGAATTTTCACACTTGAATTTAGAAATTTACAATGCCTCTTCCCACAAGTGCAAACTAGTAGGATCACCGCGTTCAAGGTGGAATTGGATCGCTTTCGCTACTTAGAATATGTGGGAAAGCAGTTGACAAACGAGATGTGACGTCATTACATAATGATGGTCTTGTTCAGAAAGAACTTGTAAAAACTAAAATCTTGTAGTTTGGAATTGCAAAGTTGAACTTGGAAATCTACAATTAAATTGTCAAAATGTTTGAAGGCTTTGGAATTCGAAAGTTGAGTTGGTAGCCCTGTATGCTATCTATCGGTGTTCATTTAATATTCTGGTAGTATTACCTATTCATGCCTTGCTGTCATTTATTATTAAGGTTATGTCCATTAAAAATATGACATATATTTTCTAAAACAAAACATTCTCATAAGTAATGCTACCAGCTTATTAATTGAACACCCGATATCACTATGTCAATTTAAGAACAAGTATATTGATATGTAATCCTCACGAGACTTCTGAAATGTCAAAATCTATACAAAACAGTGCTTCCAACGTGTAAAAGAAACGCTTATTCGAGGACGTCACATGTTACTCTCATTTTAGATGACACTTATTAAAGATTTAAGTTTAGCTCACAAATCTGCCATTTTTTTAAATTTAATTTTTAGTTATAGATAATTTTTCTACTGTCGTGCCCTATACGCTTAAATTGTCAAAATATTAATAAATTATTCGTAGTGTGGTATTACTGACTCCAATTCCAATTTTGACATTTTAATTTGTTTTCAATATCATTATTTTTCCATGAAAGAGTTCGACGATTTTAGAAAAATAAATTGTAAGCATTGCAAACCGAAGGTACTTATTTTTTTCGTTCGATACTGTAAATTATTGTAATTATTTAATTATTAATTGTTGTACAACATGTCTAAAAAAATGTGTTCTTACGAGAAGCAACAGAAAAAACAGTTCAGGTTCGTGCCGCAATTTTTCATAAAAAAAAATCCCAACAGACTTAACCTAACTATATTTAAAAAAGCAAAACGAACACATTATGAAGTTGATAAATATTCAAGCAGAAACGATGAAACAAATAATGATGATGAAATTAGGTTATCTTCATCGTGGTAAATAATGTAATATACAAAAGTAGCTATATTTTGTGTAGAAATCTAAAGTAATTAGGAAAAGTAGGTTACACGTTTATATAATGTATACTAAAATTCATGGCTATCCGTCGACCTTCTAGTGTAATTTTCTTATTGAGTGGTGTAAATTTGTCTTTAAAGAGTTTAGGGAATAATACGTCATCTGTCACATCAAGATATGGCGTAAGGTTATGTTTTTTTATATTTATGGAATACTAAATTACATATCAAATTAGCCAAGCCAATGATTACATCAACAATGCAAAGAATAAATTGATGTTGATTACTTTTACGAACTCGAGCAGACTTTATTTTTTCGTTATATGTTGGTAGTTCTGTTATCCAAGAATTGTAACATTTGACAGTAAAATGATGGTTTTAACCTCAAACTATCAAGTCAAGTTTGAGTTGACAAGCAGGGCTACCAACATATTTCAAATTCCACAGTTTTCTTAGATACCTTACATCACATAAGGTGTGTTTACTTTAGCATTTTGAGAATGAGACGATATTAAAAGGGTAGGCAACCAACTATACATCGCAACACCGTTGAGGGCTTCGCTTAATTTTAAAATTAGACACTGCTCCGATCAATAAACTCCAATACGCAATTCTGTTTTATCAAAATATAGCAACTTTTGTTGAGCCACCGTGTAGTTATTCTTTCAGTTTACAACCCCTCTTGATTAGAACGTGTGTAACACCGTTAAAAATGTTGAAATGGCCCCACCTACATACCCTTCATTCCTTAAACTAATTCGAACCTGAGCTAAGAATATACACATCAATGTGTTTCCCTCTCTTAATTGGAGGAAGCAGTTTAGATCGGTAACAATTTAAAACGATTCGCAATTTCTGCTCTAAAACTTTGGTCCGCTGTAAAAAAATGTTACCAAGTACACTGTACAAAAATCGCATCATCACACTCTTCCTTTACCTCAAAACTCAATTGAGCCTCCTGAGTCTCCACTTTAAGATATTCAATGTTGAGAGTGATAAGTCCCGTCTTGAAAACTCGAAGAGTCGCTGAGACACCACCATCACTCGAGTACAATTTCAGTAAATCTGTCTCGAAAGGAATCGTTGTGAGGGTTTTGAGATTCGATAGGTATTCGCGGAGGACGTTTTCGATATTTGAACACACAACTGACACTTGCGAATCATTTTTTACTGCGGACGGGTCCACTGAGAAGTCCAGGAGAATCGTGTGCACAGACATTGTGGTTTTTACGGGGTTGGGGGTAAAAAGTGCCGGTTTCACGACCTAACCACAAACAGATGGAGGTGTCAAATGTGACAGATATAATAATTGACACCAACCTACGAAGGTAGCTAAATTGGTACTACTGACTGTCAACAGTCACATGATTTATGTCAGTTTGAATGTTTGGAGACGTGGATTCAGATAATCGGAAATGGGTGATCTAAAGAAAATTTTAGTGACGGGGGGCTCGGGTCTTGTTGGTAAAGCCATTCAGACCGTGGTTGAAGAGGAAAAGCGCCCCGATGAGACCTGGGTTTTTCTAAGCAGTAAAGACGCCAATTTATGGTACTTCAGCCCCACCTCGAAGTTAACATTCTAAAGACAGTTTTCAGTGATCTTCAAGCCACCAAGCAGGTCTTTGAGAAGCACAAACCAACGCATGTGATACATTTGGCTGCGATGGTAGGGGGGCTCTTCCACAACATGTCTCACAACTTGGATTTCCTGGTAATGTCGCCCACCAAATTACGTAGAATCACCCTCATTTGATTCCAGCGAAACAATCTAGAGATGAACAGTAACGTCCTGCAGGTTAGCCATGAACTGGGGGTCAAAAAAGTCGTCTCTTGCCTCTCAACGTGTATTTTCCCTGACAAGACCTCGTACCCCATCGATGAGACCATGATCCACAACGGGCCCCCTCATCCCTCCAATTTTGGTTACAGCTACGCCAAGCGCATGATTGACATCATGAACAGGGCTTACCACGAGCAGCACGGGTGTCTTTTCACATCAGTGGTACCATGCAACGTTTTTGGCCCCCACGATAACTACAATCTCGAGTCTAGTCACGTTATTCCCGGACTAATTCGGCGACTGCACGACGTGATAGAGGCGGGGGGCTCCACGTTCACAGTCTTAGGCACCGGGAAGCCCCTTCGCCAGTTTATCTATTCCTTAGACTTAGCACGACTGTTTCTGTGGGTTTTACGCGAGTACGACGAAGTGGACCCGATTATTCTCTCAGGTTTGTGGAATCAAAAAGTGAGGTTATGTTCAAAAAATTCGTTTTTTAGTGGACGAGTCCGCCGAAGTCTCCATCAAACAACTGACTGAAGAATTAGCAAAAGCGTTTGAGTTCAAAGGGGAAATAGTATTCGACACGACGAAAGCCGACGGGCAGTACAAAAAAACAGCCAGCAATGCGAAGCTCCGGAAATATTTACCGGACTTTGAATTTACCCCGTTTCCGGTCGCCGTGAAGGCCAGTGCGGATTGGTACAGAGCGAACGCAGAGACAGCCAGAAACTAATGATATTCTTCTTATTATTTTTTTTAATAAATTTATTGTGACAGTTCTGTGACTCTAACCACTTCCCGCCGCCATTTTGTTGCTAAAAAAAAACAAATGCTGGTACAAATGTCAAAAGTGACAAAAATGGCTTCCGTGAAAATCTGAAAAAAATGCTTAAAAATGTATCATTCGTTGGTGTTTTGCTTAGTTTTAAGTCTCTTTAGTTGTTTAAGATGTAAGTGCATGGTTAAAGATCTCAATTTCCCCGTTTCAGGTTTTTAAACTTTGAGGTTATGTAATTCCGATTTTAGGTAATCCAGGCGAACTCAGCTTACAAATAATAAAATGCTCTGATGATAATTTCACTCCTGTCTCTTCTTCGGTCGTGGAAGAAAAGGCAGGTGCGAATTTTTCCCTACTCTGTGATCTAGTGCCTTCCGAAACGAACAGAAATTACTACGATTTTCAAATAACGTGGTTCAAGCAGCCGAACGATTTAAGGTCAGTGATCTCGTGCGTAACTCTCAGTCACAGCTTTGTTACAGATTTTGGCATGAACACGACACCACCGATCGCAGCCGCACGAAAAAAATGTTTTCTATTTTGCAACCAAGTGAAATGAATAAAGCTGTTAAGCGCTTTCAGCCGTTGAAAGCAGAAGACCGCGGGAAGTATTTCTGTGTTAGTTTGAAATATAATTTGCTTGAATTTGTCGAGGTCATTGTGAGAGATGATAATCCGCTCCCCGACGAGCGGCCGATGATCCAAGAATCGATTTTTTGTAGCGACCAAATGTTCCAGTGTTCAAACGGCGTTTGTATCATCCTCCATTACATCTGTGATGGTAAGCCGGATTGTAAAGACGGCTCTGATGAAAGTATACAGACTTGTAAGGGAGATCCTTGCAAGGATAAGCTGAAGTGTGATGATGGACGGTGTATTCCCACGAGTTGGTGTTGTGACCGGCATCACGACCCGAATTGCACCGTGACGAATCGCCCCAAGTGCTGTCAGGACCTCTCTGATTGTACACTAGTCAATTTTTTTCTCCAACGTTTTATGACAATTTTGTTGCAGCTTATGAAGAAATGGAGTACGGGTCCCCCACGGTGTCTCAGAGCCACAACGGAGCGCGCTATCTCTTCATCACAATCTGCACTCTCTGCATTCTGTTTGTTATTCTTCTTTTCTTAGTCCTCGCGTCTCGTGTGGTGCTCATGGCGCGGAAGACTGACTTAAGTCATTCTGTAGCCACCCCTTCCAATATTGAAAATATTACTTTAAATAATCACTGTGAGCTTTATCCACCTCGCAGGTTACCTGACGCAAATCATATCATTGATAATTGTGATGTTTCTGATCCTCTTCTGTTCACTGAAGAGGATCAACCACCTTCATATCTCGATGTAATTCATGCTCAAACCGACCGCTTGAATTTGAACGAGCCGCCGCCTCCTTACACAAGTCGAGAAGTGTTAAATGAAGATAGGAATGGGACAGATAATTAGATACATTCCTCTCCTGTTTATTGTATTATTGATATTAAGTTTTGGTCTGTTTTAGAGCCACTTATGCCACTTGTTTTTGCTGTTTTTACATATTCTGTTTAGTGAAGACTGCTTACATCTCCACCCTGATTATGAAGTATTGTTCTGTAGGTTTAATTTTACAGCGTTTGTACTATATTATGTTAATCAAATGTATATAATAAGATAGGAAGACTAGAAAGTTAGGCAGCGGTATCGAAGCGACAATATTAGACTGTATTTTTAAACTAGTACAAACTGATTTTATCAAAATTATATATTTTAGTAAATAAAAAAAGTGGAAAAGCGAATCGCCGTTTTATTTCAGTAATGCAATAACACTCGGGAGATACAGTTGATGTTCAAACAGTACAGAAAGCAAACTTACATCACAATCGGGAAAGTTCGTTTTATGAATAAATACATTACAACAAAATGGAATGAAACGAGAATTCAGAAACCGTTTCAAAATACGCCGGAATGATTTAATTTGAAAAAATATCACTTACAAATTTTTATTCCTTTAATTGCATGTCATTGGCAATGACGAAAAATCTCGATTTTAGGAACAGTCTGAATATAAGTGGACGATGTATTGTGTGTTGCGTTATCAAATCACTCAGGCTCGTTAAAACTGGGGAATTACCCTGTATTATGGTTTTAAGTTTGTGCAAACTTGTCATTGTCACTCAAGACAGTTCCGAATTATTTTTTTTATAGATAACAGCGTTATCAACATAAAAATTTAAGTTAACAGATATATGTTTTAGTTCTCAGAGCAAATAAATAAACACGGCTTCATTTTTTTTCTACAGCAGGGTAAATAATGTGGTACTTTAAGATCAACTGTAGATAATAGTATATTAAAATACAAGTTTGAGAAAGGATTGATTCCAGCACGCGTTTGCAAGGAGGAACAAACAAGTGCTGGAAGAGCTTTCTGAACGCGTGTTTTATACTATTTTTTCTATTTCGCAGCACTTAATTTCTTTTTATATAAATGAAATAAAATTTTGAAATTTAGGGAATTTTATCAAGGTTGGGTACAATGATTTAATAATATTTATTTCATAACAATTGAGGTTAAGTTATTAAACACATTGTTCACATTCACATTTTGACACTTGACGTTGACGTTTTACGACCATGTCGCCAACGCGACAAAACTAAAATACACCAGCCGTAGTAAAGCATCCAAATTCTCAGTAACGAACCCAGACGGGTGCTTTACTGGCTCTAGTAACGACGCAAAATAGAAAAAAATATTTTAATTTTTAGTTAACTTTAATGCATTATTATTTTGGTTTCATCGTAACACTAATGGTAGGGGAGACTAGGGGCAAAAGTAACGCGGGACGAACGTAACCCGGTTCATATATATATGCAACCGTGCACACCAGTGGTTAACACTTTGTTTACTCCTCCTTTTCCACCTCAGTTAAGCTTTCGACGCTGGGAAAAGAGGTTTGGTTTTTGAAAGAATAGGGAAAATATGACAAAAGTAAGCATTTCGTATTATCTTAAACCTCTATTATTTTAGCGATTTATGTAGTTTAGCTACATTATTTAGTTTACAATGATAAATAATAATTCTTAAAAGTAGTTTAGCACAACATATCTTTCCTTGTAGGTTAGATTTTTTTCTGGACACATATTTCTGTCAATTTTTACAACAGATTTGAGTCGGGACAAAAGAAACAGACTGTTACTTTCGTCCCAAAAATAGTTGTAGTTCTTAATTTCAATTTTAACTTATTTTTGTGTTATTCAAAAAACAGAAAGTTTTTCTAACCCTTCTAGAATGCCAAATATCAGCAAAAGAACAACTAGAAGTTTAGCAGCGTTTGAATTATATGAACGAGCTGGCGCAGAAGTGCAAAAACAACAAGTTTTCCATTAAAAAAACATATTTCTGCAGAGACACTGTATAGTGCTTCTAACGCTCTCACCTCACTGCATTCATAAAACGGGCAATTTGTTATTTTTGTCCCTAGTCTAGATTTTCGCAAAGAATCTGTCTTCAAATGACAATTTTTTGAATCTTTTCATTTATTTTTCTTTCATAATTTCGAACTTTTTTACCTTGTTACCTATTTTATCATTAATTGATTTTTTTACAGCCACTAATTGTTATAGTTCTTGTTTCCAACCGTTTTTGCTCCATTCATTTTTAATAATTTTTCGTGTTTGTAATTTGCTTAGTCCAGAAATGAGAACCCATTTTAGGATGTCTAAAAAGTTTTTATGATTTTCTGCCACTTATGTTTTGTGCCCAGAAAAACAAAAAAGTCCATGGAAATTGTTAAAGCAGCATCTTCAGTAGGTGAAAATGAGTAATTTTCAAAAAGTAACACAGAACACTCTAAGAAAAAATCTTTAACAAAGAAGAAAAACGGATTTCTAACTTCTTGTTCTCCCTTTTGTTTTATTTGATACATGGTGTTTTTTCTACTACAACTGTATGAATCCTATTTTGCTCCTTGGCGTTCATTGATGACCCTCGGAAACAAAAGGAAAATCAGGATGATCCTCTATTCTAAACCAAAAAACTAAAATTGTGATAACCATTCAAATAAACATACCCAGGAAACATGTTCTTAAAAGTAGTAACTCTAGCCCCTTCCCCCATTTCCAACCCTCTCAAAATCTCCACATCCTCATCTTCCAAGTCAAAATTAAGAACCTCCAAGTTTTCACTCATTCTCTTAGGATTGGTACTTTTAGGTATCACCACAACTCCACTCTTTATCAAAAATTTCAAAACAATTTGAGCCCCACTTTTTGAGTACTTTTGGGCAATCTTTGCTATGGTTTTATCGCTGAGAATTTCTCGAAGAGGACACTCTCTAGAATTCAACATCAATGAAAAAGAACCAGTGAAATATTTAGGCAAGTACTTAAAGTCTGGGATGAATTTCTTCATTCTCACATTGTTGTCACGCGATCCTAACGGTGAGAACGCAACGACTGTGATACCATTTCTGTGGCAAAATTCCACAAGAGGACGCTGCTGTAAGTAAGGGTGGACTTCAACCTGCAGACATGATGGTTTTATTGTGGACGATTTCAGAACGGTTTTGATCTGCTGGATGTTGTAATTGGACAACCCGATATATCTCGTTCGACCTAAAACGACTTGCTCTTCCATTTTCTATAAACTCAGAGTTACTCAACGACCACGATTCTTCTAACTTTACCTTCCAGAGGCTCTCGTGGTCTGTCTTCTCTTCAAAAACCACCCGCCCATTGTCATCTCTCTTAAAAAAACCGTCGGCGTCAAATTTACAACCTACGGGAAAATGAACGAGGTACAAGTCAACGTAATCAAGCTTCAAATTGTCTAGTGATTTCTTAAGAAAGGTTTCAACTCTCTCAGGGTGAGTTCCATAAATTGGTAATTTTGTTGTAATAAACACTTCTTCTCTTTTGATTTTTCCACTTTGGAACCATCTTTGGAGGACCTTTCCGACGACACATTCGTTGCGGTATATGAAAGCGGTATCAAAATGTCGATAACCTATTCCGAGAGCTTGATCTATAACCGTTTCAAGTTCAGGGCCACCAAACTGTAAGTGTTGGATTTAGATGTTGGCAAAGTTTGGATTTACTTACAGGGCCTGTGTTGGTTCCGAAGCCTACGAGTGGGAGTGGCGAGCCGTTGGATAGCACCAAAGACATTTTCAAAATGTTGCGTTTATTATTTTATAAATGGGTTTAATCAGATGTTATCATATTTGTTGTTTATCACGCATGTCAAGTGAAAAAGGAGACTAAGATATGCTTAATCCGTAATTGTTTGGTGTATTACAAAAATTTAATCTCTAATTATGTGTTGTTATGTTAATGTAACTTTCCAGAAATCGGTACCTAATTTTGGACCTCAAATGTCACACCTTACATTTTCATGGTTACAAAATAAAAATCACCAAAATGATTATCAGTATGTGCCAGGTTTTGTTTTTGGATAACTATATTGATAAGTGGTGCAATAATAATTTTCTGAAAAATGTCGCTTAGGGGCATTTATCAATATAAAGGAAAGCCTATAATCTATAATTATTTAAATTAATCAAATCTTTAGCAATTAGTGTTTGGTTTTATAGCCCAATGGCCGTTGGTTTACAAATAACATACTGGAGTTAAATAAACTTGAGATATCTGTCGGAATAATATCAGATCTGCGCAATGAAAAACTATTTTCGAACGTTTACAAAGATCTGTCAGTATTTCGATTGAAGTCGATAATACATCAAAGAGAAACATGTATGTGCTTTTCCAGGAATCTTAATGGAATCGTTATTTTGTACTTACAACCTTAAAAAATGCGATCCTCGAGACTTTGTCAAAATTGAAGTATATGTAGTTCTGTAGTTTTTTTTATAGAAGCACCATTTAAGATTGCGTCGATCTTTCACAAAGCTCTGTAAGGAGGTGTATTTTTTACGTGTATTTATTTTGTCCTAAAAATAGGAAAATACTAAAAGTTGTTGGATAATTTAATAGCTATTTATGTACAGAGTCACAAGTGCACACATGGTTTTGACGCAGATTCTAAAAAATATTTCACTTCAAACCTGGTTTTTACAAGGAAGTTTGGGGCTTTTTAATAACGGAAATACCAGAAATATCTCTTCAAATCGAGATTTTGGAGCGATTTACATTAAAGAAAGTTGTTCCCTTACTTACCAAATAACAAAAAGTTTAAAATTTTTGTGTTTCTCGTAAACGGTACGTCCTAGCCAGAAAATGCCAAGAGCAAAAGTTCACAGGTATTTTTTGACAGATGAGGCCATAAAATTCATTTTTACGGCCGCAAAGCTAGGCTTATAAGATGGTCGCTCTAAAATTTGTCAGAACTTGAAATCGTAATATCTCATAAATAAATATTCGTAGGAAAAAACTGTAAGTCTTTTTTTTGTACATTTTATAATCAATAAAATTTGTATATACAATTTTGGGATAACACGTATAGTAAGGAATATATATATATATTATATACCTTACTATATATATAAGTATATACCTAATATAAGAACAACAAGATTGGTTTAGACTCCTTTGTTATCGTTTAAGACTTTTAGAAGTTAATCATAGTGTACATTAAAATTAAAACTTCCTGTTAACCAAAGGGAGAAATAATTTCAAAAGCAACTCTAAAAGAAGTTGTATACACCATTTTTTCCACGATTCAAAATTTCGAGAGAAAATAGTGTCACATTGCCTCCTCAAAAATTGATGCTGAAAGAAAGACTGCGTATAAGACGCACTGTGGACAATGAAGAAGGGATTGTTGAAAATCTGACAATTTGCGTCCGTCAAGTAGGAAGACTTTTGTATACTCTGAATACTTACAAAAGTGCTGGTCTTTCGAAGATCAAATTTTTTCAATAGTCACAATTCGATTGATAAATCACATCAAACGTTTGAGATGGGCCATCAATTTCGATTTTCTCTAAACATTTGGGTTGGGATAATTTGAAATCGTTTTTAAATCTCTTGCAAAATGACCTTGAGATTCCCCCAGAGGTTCTGGGAAGTGTATGGATTCAATAAGTCGGTGCCGGATCTAATTTTACACGGTCTGTACGAAGATGGTACGCACGCATATACAAGGGTCCCATAATATGGTCAGCTAACTTTCAAAAAAGATTTTTTTTGTCTGATTTTTACTAGAAACAAAAAAATCATCTATTAATTTAAAGGTACTAATTGTAGCATTTGTGTAACAAAAATTGTAAAATTTTGAGAGTTTACTAACTTTAGCTTGTTCATTAACTGTGTCAATGTTCAATAATGTACACCTGAAGATATAGATTCTTGACTATCGGATACTAAATAGGAGTGAAACGTTTACCCTATATTAGTTTTACAGCTATAACTTTGCAATTTATTAACCGATTACTATAAATTCGGACACGTCACTAATTTGCTCATATTTATTAAGTGTGCAAAAATTTATAATGCTATAATTTTTTCAATTTTGAATTTTTTTTGTTCTCTTGGCTTTTAGGTCAAATTCTAGTGTCTAGGGAGATGCAACGAAAAAGTTTGGCATTTGTAGTAACTTTCATGCTTTTCAACTGTGTCAAAATTTGAAATTAAAGATCCGAAGTAACAAATTTTTCAGTAAATGGATTTTATTGTCAGTTTTGTTGTCAAAATAAGTTATATCGCATATCTTGCTCATCTCAAATAAGTATTCACACAAAAAAAAAAAAATATAATCCGACGTTTTACAAAGAAGTTTACGATTTATTAATCTCGAAAATGCCGAAAATCGCTTCAAATCGGAATTCTGGAGCGATTTACAGTATGGACACTTGTTCCCATACTTGGCAAACCACTCAAAGTTTAAAATTTTCGTGTTTCTCGAAAACAGTACGTCCTAGCCTGAAAATGCCAAGAGCAAAAGTTCACAGGTATAATTTGACGGATGAGGCCATAAAATTCATTTTTACGGCCGCAAAGGTAGGCTTATAAGATGGTCGCTTTAAAAATTGTCAGAACTTGAAATTGCAATATCTCATAAATGAATATTCGTAGGAAAAAAGCTGTAGGTCTAGAGATTTTATAATGTACAAAATTTGTATAAACAATTTTTGGGATAACACGTACCGTTTAAGAGATATTTCTAAAAAATTAATTGTTTTAGGTAGCCAATAAAATGCCCATAGTAGGGAATATATATACCTAACATGAGAAAAAAAAACTGGTTTAGACTCCTTTGTTATCGTTTAAGAACTTTTAGAAGTCAATCATAGTGTACAATAAAACCAAATCTTTCTGTTAACCAAAGGGAGAAATAATTTCAAAAAAGGTTGTATACACCATTTTTTCCATGATTCAAAATTTCGAGAGAAAATAGTGTCACATTTCCTCCTCAAAAATGGATGCTGCCAGAAAGACTGCGTATAAGTCGCACTGTGGACAATGAAGAAGCGATTGTTGAAAATCTGACAATTTGCGTCCGTCAAGTAGGAAGACTTTTGTATACTCTGAATACTTACAAAAGTGCTGGTCTTTCGAAGATCAAATTTTTTCAATAGTCACAATTCGATTGGTAATTCACATCAAACGTTTGAGATGGGCCATCAATTTCGATTTTCTCTAAACATTTGGGTTGGGATAATTTGAAATCGTTTTAAAATCTCTTGCAAAATGACCTTGAGATGATCTTCCTCCAGAGGTTCTGGGAAGTGTATGGATTCAATAAGTCGGTGCCGGACCTCATTTTACACGGTCTGTACGAAGATGGTAAAATAAAAATTATTAAAACAGACCGATACGCGCGCATATACAAGGGTCCCATAATATGGTCAGCTAACTTTCAAAAAAAAAGTATTTTTTGTCTGATTTTTACTAGAAACAAAAAAATTATCTACTAATTTAAAGGTGCTAATTGTAGCATTTGAGTAACAAAAATTGTAAAATTTTGAGAGTTTACTAACTTTAGCTTGTTTATTAACCGTGTCAATGTTCAATAATGTACACCTGAAGATATAGATTCTTGACTATCGGATACTAAATAGGAGTGAAACGTTTACCCTGTATTAGTTTTACAGCTATAACTTTGCAATTTATTAACCGATTACTATAAATTCGGACACGTCACTAATTTGCTTATGTTTATTAAGTGTGCAAAAATTTATAATGTTATAATTTTTTCAAGTTTGATTTTTAGTAGATATTAAAAAAAAATCTGAAAATGAGTAAGCTTCAATTTTTTTTTGTTCTCTTGGCTTTTAGGTCAAAATTCTAGTGTCTAGGGAGATGCAACGAAAAAGTTAGGCATTTGTAGTAACTTTCATGCTTTTCAACTGTGTCAAAATGTGAAATTAAAGATCCGAAGTAACAAATTTTTCAGTAAATGGTTTTTATTGTCAGTTTTGTTGTTAGAATAAGTTATATCGCATATATTACTCATCTCAAATAAGTATTCACACAAAAAAAAAAAATATAATATAATCCGACGTTTTACAAAGAAGTTTACGATTTATTAATCTCGAAAATGCCGAAAATCGCTTCAAATCGGAATTCTGGAGCGATTTACAGTATGGACACTTGTTCTCATACTTGGCTAACCACTCAAACTTTAAAATTTTCGTGTTTCTCGAAAACGGGACGTCCTAGCCTGAAAATGCCAAGAGCAAAAGTTCACAGGTATAATTTGACAGATGAGGCCATAAAATTCATTTTTACGACCGCAAAGCTAAGCTTATAAGATGGTCGCTCTAAAAATTGTCAGAACTTGAAATCGCAATATCTCATAAATGAATATTCGTAGGAAAAAAAGCTGTAAGTCTAGAGATTTTATAATGTACAAAATTTGTATAAACAATTTTTGGGATAACACGTACCGTTTAAGAGATATTTCCAAAAAATTAATTGTTTTAGGTAGCCAATAAAATGCATACAGTAGGGAATATATACACCTAACATGAGAAAAAAAACTGGTTTAGACTCCTTTGTTATCGTTTAAGAACTTTTAGAAGTCAATCATAGTGTACAATAAAACTAAATCTTTCTGTTAACCAAAGGGAGAAATAATTTCAAAAGAGGTTGTATACACCATTTTTTCCATGATTCAAAATTTCGAGAGAAAATAGTGTCACATTGCCTCCTCAAAAATGGATGCTGTCAGAAAGACTGCGTATAAGACGCACTGTGGACAATGAAGAAGCGATTGTTGAAAATCTGACAATTTGCGTCCGTCAAGTAGGAAGACTTTTGAATACTCTGAATACTTACAAAAGTGCTGGTCTTTCGAAGATCAAATTTTTTCAATAGTCACAATTCGATTGATAGAATTATCAATTATCAATTGATGTGAATACATCAAACGTTTGAGATGGGCCATCAATTTCGATTTTCTCTAAGCATCTGGGTTGGGATATGACCTTGAGATGATCTTCCCCCAGAGGTTCTGGGAAGTGTATGGATTCAATAAGTCGGTGCCGGATCTAATTTTACACGGTCTGTACGAAGATGGTAAAATGAAAATTATTCAAACAGACCGATACGCGCGCATATACAAGGGTCCCATAATATGGTCAGCTAACTTTCTAAAAAGATTTTTTTTTGTCTGATTTTTACTAGAAACAAAAAAATCATCTACTAATTTAAAGGTCATAAAATTATTATTATTCGTGGTTAATTTTTTCCTTCAAAATTACAAAAAAATTACAAACTAATTTGACCTAAAAACGCTTAACATTTGATGAACTTTGCCCATTTTCAAATTTTGGTCCTAAAATGTTTAGATTCTAAAAAACGCATGTGTCATATTGTCATTTACTAAATTTACTAAAAATACTAAATTGACAATTTTCAAAGATTTCTAGTTTCCAGATTTTTTTTTTAGGATTTTTTTAAACATAAGGTTTTTTGATTCTAGTTGTAGATTCTAAGCATCTAGAATCATAAATTGTAAGGTTTTTAAATTCTCAAGATCTTAGTTGTTCTTTTCTAGTCTAAGAATTTCAGAATTAAAAATCTCAGAATTTTGACATTTCGCATTAAAATCTTTTAAATTTAAAAAATAACGAACTCGAAAATAAGAAAACATAAGAAGTTAAAAATTAAAATTATATATGTCTTCGAATACACGAATATTAAAAAGCAAAAAATTTAGACTTTAAACATTTCAATTTCTGAGAACTTAGAGGTCAAAAACTTGGAGAAGCTGAGAATTTGAAAATGTGGGAATATGAAAATCTGAGAATCTGAAAATCTAAAAATTTGAGAATATAAGAATATCGGAATTTAAGAATCTCGTAATATAGAAATATAAAAATCTAGGAAGCTAGGCATTCACAAATCTAGAAATCTAAACATCTAAAAACTAAGAACCTAAAAATCTAAAAATCTGTAAATCGGAAAATATAAGATTGAAAAAATATGAGAATAAAAGGATATGAGAATTTGAATTTTAAGATCATGAGAATACGATAAAATGACAATATGAGAACAAAAATATATGAGAATATGAGAATATGAGAATATGAGAATATGAGAATATGAGAATATGAGAATATGAGAATTTGAGAATATGAGGATATGAGAATAGGAGAATATGAAAATATGAGAATTTGAGAATATGAGGATATGAGAATCTGAAATTTGAGAATATAACCCTAGAATTCTAGTATCTTAAAATCTCATAATTTAAAAGTCTAAAAATCTGAAAATCTGAAAATTTGAGAATCTGAAAATCTAAAGGTTTCAAAATTTATGAATTTGAGAATCTGAGAATCTAAAGTTTTAAAAATTTATGAATTTGAAAATTTAAGAATTTAGGAAGTCATGAATTTGAGAATCTACAAATCTGCAAATATGAGAATATAAGAATCTGAAAATATGGGAATATGAGAATATGAAAAGACGGCAATATGACAATTTGAAAACATGAGAATATGAGAATCTGATAATATAAAATTTTAAAATTTAAGAATATAAGAATTTGAGAATTCTACAAATCTAAGAATCCGAAAATCTGAGAATCGAAGGAGCCTAGAATTCTAGAATCCTAGAATCTCAGAATTTAAAAGTCTAAAAATCTGAAAATCGAAGACTGAGAATCCGAGAATCTAAAAATCTAAGGTTTTAAAAATTTATGAATCTAAAATTCTAAGAATTTAAGGAGATATGAATCTGAGAATCTGCAAATTCGCAACTATGAGAATATGATATTATCAGAATATGAAAATATGAGAAGATATGAATATGAGCATCTGCAAATCTGAAAAATGTGAGAATATGAGAACATGAGAATATGAGAATATAAGAATATAAAATTATGAGAATGTGAGAATATGAGAATATGACTATATGACAATATATGAATATGAGCATTTAAGAATTTGAGAATATGACAATATGAGAATATGAAAATATGAAAATATGAGAATATGAGAATATGAGATGGACAATCTGAGAATTTTAAGATTTTGAGAATATGAGATTGAGAATTTTAAAATTTTGAGATTTTTAGAACCCGAGAATCTAAGAATTCTAGAAACCCAGAATTTAAAACTCTAAAAATATGCGCGCGTATATATAAGGGTCCTATAATATGGTCAGCTAACTTTCTAAAAAGATTTTTTTTGTCTGATTTTTACTAGAAACAAAAAAATCATCTACTAATTTAAAGGTCATAAAATTATTATTATTCGTGGTTAATTTTTTCCTTCAAAATTACAAAAAAATTACAAACTAATTTGACCTAAAAACGCTTAACATTTGATGAACTTTGCCCATTTTCAAATTGCCCGGAAAATGTAGATTTGTTCCAACTTTGCACAAAAAAGTTTATTCCAAATGTTATAGTGTGGATTCTAAATTCCCTGTTTAATTATACACTCGCTACGAGATCCAGAGAAACCGGATTTGTTGCCAATAAGAAAGAAGTAAACTTAGATTACAGCTGGAGGCTGCCAAGATTAGAGTTTTCGTAACTTTGGTATGAATGAATCCACAAGTTTGTTTAGACAAGTTTCAGGATATCAGTATGCTTCATTTACAGAGTGGCGCATCGTTACAGTATCAGGTAACAGTGATAAAAAAAAAATAGAATTTGACCAGCAAAACTTCCAGATTTATTATTTCGAGACCTCAAGTCTCTACCTCCGTTCTGTTCAACGTTTAATCCGACACTTCTTAAAAATCAATCTAATTAATTAACTCGTGGCAATGTTTTCTTTTCTTTTTTGTGAAGGAAAATATTTAATTTAGGAGCGGAAGCCAAGAAATGCTCGAATGGTTTATTTTTGCAGACAATGTTTACATGGGCATTGGCAGAGCACATGTGTTTTGCACCAGTTATATTTCTCTAATCGAATTAACGACTTTGTAAACGCAATAAAGCCGTTTTATTGCTGTGCTAATCCGCTGAAACCGCGGCTCGGGGGATCTCCTGAAAGGGCCTACAATCAATTTACCGGAACCACAATTTTGCTAATGTGTATGGACATGAGAGAGCATGTTGTTGGAAAATTACAGGGGTAGGTTTCATGGAAAATGTAATTTTTGAAATTAGCTACGTTTATCTGTATCTGTAAACATTTCCAAATTTTTCGTGCTTTAGTGTTTTTTTTTAGATTTTCTTGTAATTTTCAAAATGTTTAAATTTTTCACTATGCCTTGGATTTTTAACAATTTTAACATTCGTTTCTATTTTAAAAACATTTTATTGCTAAAATTTTCCTTTTTTTTATTTATACATTTTATATATATTTATATATTTTTGGAAATATTATTTTTTTTAACTTTTTAATTTCCAAAAAATTTTTGGAAGTTTAATCATTTTCAGAACTGATATTTACTATTTTAAAATTCATTTTTTTATATTTTTGAATATATATATATTTTTATTCTAAGAATTATAATATTAAA
Source organism: Cynaeus angustus (assembly GCA_030157275.1). Taxonomy (NCBI): domain Eukaryota; kingdom Metazoa; phylum Arthropoda; class Insecta; order Coleoptera; family Tenebrionidae; genus Cynaeus; species Cynaeus angustus. The sequence continues at coordinate 15,641,600 of CM058065.1, forward strand.
CACATTTAAAATCTTGTTATCTTTCATAATTATAACAGAGAGGCGCAAGCAGGATAAAAATCATAGCTGATATTATGACAGTTTTCCTTGAATTATCAAGCACTTATGGACGTCAGCTCTTCGACCGGCTCGAAGCCAAATCAATGACGAATAAATCCGTGCGTGCTTACAGAAAACCGCCTTTTACTTTATCTGGATTTTCGATTGAGCTTTTTGAGTGAAAGAAAGTTACGTGGGAGATATTGAACGTTATCGTTTTGTCACCGAGAGATTGAAAAAATGGTGACTTTTCTGGGGATTTTAGTAGGTGATGAGTTTTTTTGTAATTAGAAAAAATCTATTCATATTTGACATAAAAATAAAATTGAAGTTTTTATATGAAGAGTTCCCCAACTGGGAATTAGTATTAATAATTTTTTTTTTTCACAAACTAAGTTTTGGAACTTATTCATTTTTAAAATTTTATGTTCTTAAAATTTACATTTACTAATTTTTAGTTTCTTAGGATATTATAATTTTATATTCTTAAATTTTTAGATTTCTAGATTTTTGAATTTCTGGATTTTTAGATTATTAGGTTCTTAAATTCTTATAGTCTTATTGTTAATTTCTTATAACTTCAGATTTTCAGATTTTTAGACTTTTAAATTCTGGGTTTCTAGAATTCTAGAATTCCTGGATTCTCGGGTTCTCAAAATCTCAAAATTTTCAAATTCTCAATCTCATATTCTCAAAATCTCAAAATTCTCAGATTGTCAATCTCATATTCTCATATTCTCATATTTTCATATTTTCATATTCTCATATTGTCATATTCCCAAATTCTTAAATTCTTATATTGTCATATAGTCATATTCTCATATTTTCACATTCTCATAATTTTATATTCTTATATTCTCATATTCTCATGTTCTCATATTCTCACATTTTCAGATTTGCAGATGCTCATATTCATATCTTCTCATATTTTCATATTCTGATATTATCATATTCTCATAGTTTCGAATTTGCGGATGCTCATATTCATATCTTCTCATATTTTCATATTCTGATAATATCATATTCTCATAGTTTCGAATTTGCGGATGCTCATATTCATATCTTCTCATATTTTCATATTCTGATAATATCATATTCTCATAGTTTCGAATTTGCGGATGCTCATATTCATATCTTCTCATATTTTCATATTCTGATAATATCATATTCTCATAGTTTCGAATTTGCGGATGCTCATATTCATATCTTCTCATATTTTCATATTCTGATAATATCATATTCTCATAGTTTCGAATTTGCGGATGCTCATATTCATATCTTCTCATATTTTCATATTCTGATATTATCATATTCTCATAGTTTCGAATTTGCGGATGCTCATATTCATATCTTCTCATATTTTCATATTCTGATATTATCATATTCTCATAGTTTCGAATTTGCGGATGCTCATATTCATATCTTCTCATAATATCATATTCTCATAGTTTCGAATTTGCAGATTCTCAGATTCATATCTCTTTAAATTCTTATAATTTTAGATTCATAAATTTTTAAAACCTTAGATTTTTAGATTCTCAGATTCTCAGTCTTAGATTTTCAGATTTTTAGACTTTTAAATTCTGAGATTCTAGGATTCTAGAATTCTAGGCTCCTTCGATTCTCAGATTTTCGGATTCTTAGATTTGTAGAATTCTCAAATTCTTATTTTCTTAAATTTTAAAATTTTATATTATCAGATTCTCATATTTTCATGTTTTCAAATTGTCATATTGCCGTATTTTCATATTCTTATATTCCCATATTTTCAGATTCTTATATTCTCATATTTGCAGATTTGTAGATTCTCAAATTCATGACTTCCTAAATTCTTAAATTTTCAAATTCTCAAATTCATAAATTTTGAAAACTTTAGATTTTCAGATTCTCAAATTCTCAGATTTTCAGATTTTTAGACTTTTAAATTATGAGATTTTAAGATACTAGAATTCTAGGATTATATTCTCAAATTTCAGATTCTCATATTCTCATATTTTCATATTCTCATATTTTCCTATTCTCATATCCTCATATTCTCATATTCTCATATACTCATATTCTCAGATTCTCATATTCTCATATTTTCTTGTTCTTATATTGTCATATTATCGTATTCTCATGATCTTAAAATTCAAATTCTCATATCTTCAGATTCTCAATTCTTTAGATAATTATATTTTGACATTTTTATAATCTCATATGCTCATATCCTTTTATTCTCATATTTTTTCAATCTTATATTTTCTAATTTACAGATTTTTAGATTTTTAGATTTTTAGATTTTTAGATTTTTAGATTTTTAGATTTTTAGATTTTTAGATTTTTAGATTTTTAGATTTTTAGATTTTTAGATTTTTAGATTTTTAGATTTTTAGATTTTTAGATTTTTAGATTTTTAGATTTTTAGATTTTTAGATTCTTAGATTCTTGGATTCTTAGATTCTTAGATTCTTAGTTTTTAGATGTTTAGATTTCTAGATTTGTGAATGCCTAGCTTCCTAGATTTTTATATTTTTATACTACAAGATTCTTAAATTCCTATATTCCTATATTCTCAAATTTTTAGATTCTCAGATTCTCAGATTTTCATATTCCCACATTTTCAAATTCTCAGCTTCTCCAAGTTTTTGACCTTTAAGTTCTCAGAAATTGAAATGTTTAAAGTCTAAATTTTTTGCTTTTTAATATTTGTGTATTCGAAGACATATATAATTTTAATATTTAACTTCTTATGTTTTCTTATTTTCGAGTTCGTTATTTTTTAAATTTAAAAGATTTTAATGCGAAATGTCAAAATTCTGAGATTTTTAATTCTAAAATTCTTAGACTACAAAAGAACAACTAAGATCTTGAGAATTTAAAAACCTTACAATTTATGATTCTAGATGCTTAGAATCTACAACTAGAATCAAAAAGAACTTATGTTTAAAAAAATCTTAAAAAAAATCTGGAAACTAGAAATCTTTGAAAATTGTCAATTTAGTATTTTTATTAAATTTAGTAAATGACAATATGACACATGCGTTTTCTAGAATCTAAACATTTTAGGACCAAAATGCGAGGATATGATTTTAAGAGTTATTTAGTTTATATTTTAAATATCTAACAAACTGACTTGGAATTTTACATGGATATTTTGGAAAAAACGAAATTTTTGAAAGATTTCGCAAATATTTTTTTAACTTTTTTAAACAAAATTACTGTTCAGTATCAAACTAAATTTTGAAATTTTTATATAATGGAAGACAAAAAGGTCGAATATAAAATCTACGTAGAGCGAAGAACAAAAAAAAACAACGATGAACAGAAAAATGTTGTAAAACGTTGTCAAATTTTTTATAATTTTTTTTTTTAGAAATAATGATATTAATATTGGCCTCTTTTACAGTGCAACCAAGCGATATCGTTATTGAACTTTGCCACTCTACGATTCCTCAGTCGTACCAAACGCATTCTAACGAGCTTTTATCGTCAAAAGCTCAAAATAATAAACTCAAAGCCAGTTAAATGGAATTATTTCAGACGACTGCGCGATGTTTTTGAACGTAGATATATGGTAACAGTGAAGTTTATGAAATCTTATCTGACTGTCGTACAGCTAGAGAAATAAACTGCCTAATCCTTCAAAACGGGAACACAGCGAACAGTGGAAGTTAACAATTTCTTTTCTTTAAATGTATGCAACTCATTTGTAACAACGGGATTATGGCACTCGTAGTCATAATGCACTCTTAATATAAGAGAAAACAACGTCAGTTACAATGCAATTTGTTTTCAGATAAAATGGCAGGGTCCTCTAGTAAATCTACTTGACATGATAAAACAAGGATTTTGTGACAACAAACACGAGCTCCTGTCTTGTTGAATGAGTGATTTTTACGGCTATTTTCCGGTGTAGACAACCAGAGTTCGTGGATTTCAGTGTTACCAATTCTGGAACTTGAAGAGTGTGACATTGACGTTGTAGACTCTTACATAATGAAAATTGTAGTGTAGAGATTGAAATATGATTAGATCCAACACCATTAAAGTTGTCAGAATTTCACATAATTGATATATTTTGATGGAAAATGTAAGATTCTTAAATTCTTAGGTTATTAAATTTATATATCTCAGATTCTCAGATTCTCAGATTCACAGATTTTCAGATTCTTGGATTCTCAGTTTCTCAGTTTCTCAGATTCTTAGATTCTTAGGTTCTTAGATTTTTAGTTTTTAGATTCTCAGATTTTTAGATTTTTAGATTTTTAGATTCTTAGGTTTTTAGATTCTTAGGTTGTTAGATTCTTAGGTTCTTAGATTCTTAGATTCTCAGATTCTCAGATTCTCAGATTCTCAGATTGTCAGTTTCTCAGAATCTCAGATTCTTAGTTTGTTAGATTCTTAGGTTCTTAGATTCATAGCTTATTAGTTTTTTAGATTTTTAGATTCTCAGATTTTTAGATTTTTAGATTCTTAGGTTGTTAGATTCTTAGATTCTTAGATTCTTAGATTCTTAGATTCTCAGATTCTCAGATTCTCAGATTCTCAGATTGTCAGTTTCTCAGAATCTCAGATTCTTAGTTTGTTAGATTCTTAGGTTCTTAGATTCATAGCTTATTAGTTTTTTAGATTTTTAGATTCTCAGATTTTTAGATTTTTAGATTCTTAGATTCTTAGATTCTTAGATTCTTAGATTCTCAGATTCTCAGATTCTCAGATTGTAAGTTTCTCGGAATCTCAGATTCTTAGTTTGTTAGATTCTTAGGTTCTTAGATTCATAGCTTATTAGTTTTTTAGATTTTTAGATTTTCAGATTTTTAGATTTTTAGATTCTTAAATTTTTAGATTTTTAGATTCTTAGATTCTTAGATTCTTAGATTCTTAGATTTTCAGATTCTCAGATTCTCAGATTCTCAGATTCTCAGATTCTCAGATTCTCAGATTCCCAGATTCTCAAATTCTCAGTTTCTCAGAATCTCAGATTCTTAGATTGTTAGATTCTTAGATTGTTAGATTCTTAGGTTCTTAGGATCTTAGATTTTTAAATTTTTAGATTCTCAGATTTTTAGATTCTTAGATTCTCAGATTCTCAGACTTTCCGATTGTCAGTTTCTCAGAATCTCAGATTCTTAGATTCACAGATTGTCAGTTTCTCAGAATCTCAGATTGTTAGATTTTTAGATTCTTAGATTTTTAGATTCTTAGATTCTTAGATTCTTAGATTCTTAGATTTTCAGATTCTCAGATTTTCAGATTTTCAGATTCTCAGACAGATTCTCAGATTCTCAGATTCTCAGATTCTCAGATTGTCAGTTTCTCAGAATCTCAAATTCTTAGTTTGTTAGATTCTTAGGTTCTTAGATTCATAGCTTATTAGTTTTTTAGATTTTTAGATTCTCAGATTTTTAGATTCTTAGATTCTTAGATTCTTAGATTTTTAGATTCTTAGATTCTTAGATTCTTAGATTCTTAGATTCTTAGATTCTTAGATTCTTAGATTCTCAGATTCTCAGATTTTCAGATTCTCAGATTCTCAGACAGATTCTCAGATTCTCAGATTTTCAGATTCTCAGATTCTCAGACAGATTCTCAGATTCTCAGATTCTCAGACTGTCAGTTTCTCAGAATCACAGATTGTTAGATTGTTAGATTCTTAGGTTTTTAGGTTCTTAAATTTTTAGATTCTTAGGTTCTTAGATTCTTAGGTTCTTAGAGTCTTAGCTTATTAGTTTCTTAGATTTTTAGATTTTTAGATTCTTAGATTTTATATTCTTAGATTCTTAGATTCTCAGATTCTCAGATTCTCAGATTCTCAGATTCTCAGTTTCTCAGAATCTCAGATTCTTAGATTGTTAGATTCTTAGGTTCTTAGGATCTTAGATTTTTAGATTTTTAGATTCTCAGATTTTCAGATTCTCAGATTCTCAGACAGATTCTCAGATTCTCAGATTTTCAGATTCTCAGATTCTCAGACAGATTCTCAGATTCTCAGATTCTCAGATTCTCAGATTCTCAGACTGTCAGTTTCTCAGAATCTCAGATTGTTAGATTGTTAGATTCTTAGGTTTTTAGGTTCTTAAATTTTTAGATTCTTAGGTTCTTAGATTCTTAGGTTCTTAGATTCTTAGGTTCTTAGAGTCTTAGCTTATTAGTTTCTTAGATTTTTAGATTTTTAGATTCTTAGATTTTATATTCTTAGATTCTTAGATTCTCAGATTCTCAGATTCTCAGATTCTCAGTTTCTCAGAATCTCAGATTCTTAGATTGTTAGGTTCTTAGGTTCTTAGATTTTTAGATTTTTAGATTTTTAGATTTTTAGATTCTTAGATTCTCAGATTCTCAGATTCTCAGATTGTCAGATTCTCAGAATCTCAGATTTTTAGATTTTTTGATTCTTAGATTCTTAGATTCTTAGATTCTAAGATTCTCAGATTCTCAGATTCTCAGATTCTGAAATTCTCATATTGTCAGTTCCTCAGAATCTCAGATTCTTAGATTTTTAGATTCTTAGATTCTTAGATTCTTAGATTCTTAGGCTCTTAGGCTCTTAGATTCTTAGATGCTTGTATTCTTGTATTCTTGTATTCTTGTATTCTTGTATTCTTGTATAATTGTATTCTTGGATTCTTGGATTCTTGGATTCTTGGATTCTTCGATTCTTCGATTCTTCGATTCTTAGATTCTTAGATTTTTAGATTCTTATTGTTTTTTAACTTTTTGAAAAATCAAATACTAAATAATTTTAGATCTAATTAAAAAAATATTGGCATTACTAAATGATTTATATTCTTTAATATGAATTAAATTTGCATAAATTAAATTTATTTATTTCTGACTTTGAAAATAGTTTTTAATATAGAAAACTTTTTCGTTTTTTCCATTTTGAAAAATTTTAGTAAAAAATAGTCGTTTATTGTCTCGTAATTAAACTTTTGATTAGAAAATTTCTGAACAATACAAAGTTCAAACTTTTGTTTTGGTACTGCCTTATTTTTAATTTGAATACCCATGGGCATTTATAAGATATTAAACACTTTCAATAAAAAGTACGAAAAATCAGAGAATTTATAAACCAAAAGGTTTAAACAATGGAAATTTAAGTGAATTTCCAACTCCAAAAATTTCAAAATTTACCACGAGTGCATGGGAATACAAAGCAGCTAAAGGAATAAGAAAATTTCAAAAATTATGAGGTTTTTTGATTTTATTTTTAAATCTAAAAAAGTAAGAAAAACATCTAGAAAGGCTTAAAAATTTGTGACTCTAAAGTTCTAACAACTTAAAATTAAGACCCTAGATATTTATAATTTACAAAAAAAAAAATCTAAAAATTTTGTATTTTTAAAACCAGAATAACTTATAAGTTTAAAATCCTAAAATCTTAGAAAAGGGTCAATAAAACAAAATTTTACGTGGCTTTTAAATGTATGCAACTCGTTTATAACAACGGGATTATGGCACTCGTGGTCTTAACGAGGATCATAATACACTCTCATTATAAAAGAAAACAAGGTCAGTTACATTTTTTTTCAGCTAAAGTCCCACGGTCCTCCAGTAAATTTCCAGACATGATAAAACAAGGATTTTGTGACATCAAACACGAGCTCCTGTTTTGTTGAAAGAATGATTTTTACGTCCACTTTCCTCTGTAGACATCACAGATCATGAATTTCAGTGTTACAAATTCTAGCATTTGAGGAATGTAAAATTGACATTTCAGACTCTTCCATTATGGAAATGATGCAAGTGTAGACATTGAAATATGACTCGGGTTAACACCACAAAAGTTGCCAGGAACTCCCATAATTGATATTTTTGATGGAAAATAATTCATCGATTGTTTGCCTACATGTCAGGGTATTTGAAGCAAACATCGGATGTATTGTTAAAAGTACCCGAAACGAACAATGGCACGTTTTGTATTGCTCGCAATGTACACCAATAAATGTTCAAACGAGTTAGTACAAACGAAAACTTTGTTGGGCCTTAACTCGAGCCCATTCGTACAACAACCAATTTACAATGTGCTCAAAATAACCCGACTAATTGTTTATTCGAACTTGTATAAATACTAATGCACATATAAATGAAGTTTTAAAGCATTAGTTTCACAGTAGACAGATTGATCAATTAGGTTGTTTGTGAATTAACACGCCCACACAGTCACTTTAAAATTACGTCGTAAAATCTCGGTCAAAAGGTCATATCCATCTATTTGAATTTCCCGCTTTCATCACAAATTAAATTACGACGTTTAAAGCTACCTTTACCCTAAACGTTGCTTTAATGACATCAAACTAACATTAATCACAGTGAGGCAAAAACTTGGCTCTTATCGAAGAATAACGCCATTAACAGAAAGCCAGTGTTTATTTCTTAGATCAGTGAGAGGGTTAGTATAAAGGGATGAGATATTGAGGATGTGATTAATGGAAGTTGGAGGTTTGAATGTAATGTTGCGAAATGACCGAATTTTAGAGAGCCGCATTTTTAGAAGTACATTCTTGAAAGCTGATTCATCCAAAGTTTCATTTATATAATAGCAAACAATTAACTCAAATTTGAGAAATCGAAATCTGAGAATTATAGATGTGTATATTTAATTAGAAAATAAACTTTACAAATAATATTTTAGAATTCGATAATCTTTCTAAGTACTCCTTTGCTTAGCTTTTAAGGTTATTAGGAGTCATAAATTTTAATTTTCTTGGACTTGGAGCTGGCAAATTTATTTTTTCTTTTTTTTTATTATATTTTTTTTTTTATAATTTTGTATTCTCAATTTTAAGTCTTATAGTTATTTATTAATAATTATAATACGGAAGATGCTGAAGGAGTTTTTTGGATTCTTGGATTCTTAGATTCTCAGATTCTTAGATTCTCAGATTCTCAGAATTCTCAAGTTTTTAGATTTTCAGATTCTCAGATTCTCAGATTCTGAGATTCTCAAAATTCTCAAGTTTTCAGATACTCAGATTCTCAGATTCTCAGATTCTTAGCTTCTCAGAATTCTCAAGTTCTCAGATTCTGAGATTCTCTGATTCTCAGATTTTCAGAATTTTCAAGTTCTCAGAATTCTCGAGTTTTCAGATTCTCAGGGTCTCAGATTCTTCAGATTCTCAGATTTTTAGATTTCCAGATTCTCAGATTCTCAAGTTCTCAGATTCTCAAATTCTCTGATTCTCAGATTCTCAAATTCTCAGATTTTCAGAATTTTCAAGTTCTCAGAATTCTCAAGTTTTCAGATTCTCAGGGTCTCAGATTCTTCAGATTCTCAGATTTTTAGATCTCCAGATTCTTAGATTCTCAAGTTCTCAGATTCTCAGATTCTCAAAATTCTCAAGTTTTTAGAATCCTCAAGTTTTCAGATTCTCAGATTCTCAAGTTCTCAGATTCTCAGATTCTCAAATCTCAGATTTTCAGAATTTTCAAGTTCTCAGAATTCTCAAGTTTTCAGATTCTCAGGTTCTCAGATTCTTCAGATTCTCAGATTTTCAGATTTCCAGATTCTCAGATTCTCAAGTTCTCAGATTCTCAAATTCTCTGATTCTCAGAATCTCAGAACCCCAGATTTTCAGGTTCTCAGATTCTTCATATTCTCAGATTTTCAGATTTTCAGATTTCCAGATTCTCAAATTCTCAAGTTCTTAAATTCTCAAATTCTCAGATTCTCAGAATCTCAGAACCTCAGATTCTCAGAACCTCAGATTCTACGATTCTCAGATTCTCAAATTTTCGAATTCTCAGATTTCCAGATTCTCAGATTTTTAATTCTTAGATTCTCTTGGAGCAGACAAATTTATTTTTCCTATTTTTTATTTTATTTTTTTTTTATATTTTTGTATTCTCAATTTTAAGTCTTATAGTTATTTATTAATAATTATAAGAAGGAAGATGCTGAAGGAGTTTTCTGGATTCTTGGATTCTTGGATTCTTAGATTCTCAGATTCTCAGATTCTTAGATTCTCAGATTTTCGGCTTCTCAGAATTCTCAAGTTTTCAGATTCTCAGATTTTCAGTTTCTCAGATTCTCAGATTTCCAAAATTCTCAAGTTTTCAGAATTCTCAAGTTTTCAGGTACTCAGATTCTCAGATTCTCAGATTCTTAGCTTCTCAGAATTTTCAAGTTCTTAGATTCTGAGATTTTCTGATTTTCAGAATTCCCAAGTTCTTAGATTCTCAGATTCTCAGATTTTCAGATTCTTAGGTTCCCAGATTTTTAGAATTCTCAAGTTCTCAGAGTTCTCGGGTTCTCAGATTCTTCAGATTCTCAGATTTTCAGATTTCCAGATATCCAGATTCTCAGATCCTAAAGTTCTCAGATTCTCAGATTCTCAGATTTTCAGATTTCTAGATTCTCAAATTCTCAAGTTCTCAGATTCTCAGATTCTCAAATTCTCAGATTTTCAGAATTTTTAAGTTCTCAGAATTCTCAAGTTTTCAGATTCTCAAATTCTCAGATTCTCAAATTCTCAGATTCTCAGAATCTCAGAATCTCAGATTCTCCGATTCTCCGATTCTCAGATTTTCAGATTCTCAGATTACCAAATTTTCAGATTTTCAAATTCTCAGTTTTTCAAATTCTCAGATTTTCAGATTCTCAGATTCTCAGATTTTCAGAATCTCAGAACCTCAGATTCTTAGAACCTCAGATTCTCAGATTCTCAGATTCTCAGATTCCCAGATTAGTTTTTAAAATTTTTAAATTCTTAAATTGTTAAATTTTTTATTTTTTTGGATTTTAAAATTTTTTGTGTTTATATATTCTTACATTCAGAGAAGTTTTTATTTTCTAAAATTTTTACATTTTCATATCCAGATGGTCTTAAATAGTCAGCCTCTTAGATTCTGAGATAGGGTTAGTAAAAAGATCGAAATATTGAGAATGTGGTTGATAGAAGTTGGAGGTTTGAGCGTAATGTTGCAAAATATCCGAATTTTCGAGAGCCGCTTTACATTCTTGAAAGCTGATGCATCCAAAGTTTCATTTAAATAATTGCCAACAATTAACTTTAATTTGGAAAATCGATAATCTAAGAATTTTAGAACTAAATCTCCTAAACTTAAATATGCTAATTGTAAAATAATTTTTTAGGCGATATTGATTTTGTTTTTAGTATTAATAATCAAAATTAATTAGGAATCTCTCAAAATTTAAGTCAGCTTGGTGTAGAAAGAAAGAAATTTTAGAAAATTTTTGTTACTGTATTTTAATTTGATTACACTTAAAAATCGAATAATAAAATATGTAAAAATAAATAAATGAAAGATTTAAAATACACAAAAATTAAACGTAGATAAAAATCTAATGTTTTTGGAAAAAAAGTCGGAAAATTATAAAATTCTTAAATATTTTCTTTGAAAGTAAAAAAATCAAGAAATAAAAATTTTGTAGTCAAAATTTTGAAATCTGGAAATCCGACATTCTAAAAATTTTAAAGAAAAAAAACTTCTCTAAAACTAAAAATCTAAAAGTCTGGGGATAAAAATTTTTAAATCTTAAATATTTAGAATCTACAAACAAAACCTAAAATTTTTGTATTTTGAAAATTTGAAAAACCTGTAAGCGTAAAAATCTGAAATTTTGACAATCTTGTAATCTGAGACATAAAATACATACATATTATAATTAAATTTCAAAACGAGAGAGTATGATTAATTAGAAAAAGAAATTTATTGTTTATTCGTTTTTTCTTTATTCTTTAGTCGTTTTTAAAGCACGCCATATAATTACCATTTTTCAGGAAATGCAGTTACCTTTGTGTAACTAAAAAAAATTTTGCTTTATTAATAAATACCAATTTTTAATTTTGCGATTCATTCTTCTGTTACCTTGTCGAATTTCTATCCTCCGTGTCTCTTGAGACAAGTTATAACGCCTCCAGTATCTACAAGAAAGTTAGCAGAAGTTCAACGTAGACCAGGGCGGTGTGATTTTGGCTAAAGAAAAATTGCAAGTTGTATTCAGATTAAATACTTTTTTAGCTCGTAAAATCGCAACTTGCTACTACTACAATACTATTTTTCCCCCTTGCTAAGAAAACGTCTTTTTCTCTTTGACTCACAAACACCTGTTTCATTTAAACAAAGTTGTCATATTCCACCGGGCCAACTTTTCGGCAGGATCAATAACAGCAGAAATTCAAGGACGTTAAGGGATACAAAAGGGCTTCTTCCCATTGTTTTTTATGACTACGATTCATCCGTTACCGATAAACTCACCTTTATTTTTTCTGTTTGCATCGCCTCATTCGTTGTAAACAGAACGGATTTGCCTATAGACTGTTAGGAGAGAAAAGAGTTGTTTTCTAGTTCACGGATTTGAGTGTGTTATGTAACAAAATACTCTTTTGTAGGCGGATTGGAATTCAACTGTGTTCAATGGGGATGATATGATTGGAAAGGGATGAGGGTAATGAAGGGTGATTTCTAATCGTGATGAGTGGGTAGTTCTGGCCTATTTTAGGATGACCTACATTACATTTTATATGGTAATTTAGTAAAAATAAAAATACGATCTGTAGCTCTAATATTGATGATCCCAATTATTTACGAGTTTAAATTCCTAAATCTGGAATTGCGCAATTTTAAAGAGTTACAAAATGAACTACAATTCCTTAAATTTGCACGAAAATAGAATTCGTAACATTTAATTTGATAACAAGTAGACAGTTTCTGGTTATTAAAAACAATTTTCGTCTCATTTAATTTTTTTGTCAAATAGCTGTCAAGTGTTTACAAAACAGTGCATGCAATTTATTATTATTTTGATTTTTCAGACTCTTCAGCTCACTCGAATTCTTTGGATACTTCGAATTTTTCGGATTTTTTGTACAAGTTTTTTAGAATCTGAAGATTTTTTAGTTTCTTCACATTCTACACAATCTTCAGATTCGTCACATTCTTTACATTCTTCCCATTTTTCACATTTTTCACATTCTCGGATTCTTAAACTTTTTTAGATTCTTTGGATATATATTCTGTGTTAAATTTTTACAAATTTTTTAATGCTTGAGATTTTTAGATGTATTTTTTTTCATCGTTTTGTTTTATACTATTTTTTCTATTTTGTACTACTTAATTTCTTTTTATATAAAAGAAAAAAAATTCTGAAATTTAGGGAATTTTATCAAGGTTGGGTACAATGATTTAATATTATTTATTTCATAACAATTGAGGTTAAGTTCATTGCTCACATTCACATTTTGACATTTGACGTTGACGTTTTACGACCATGCCGCCAACGCGAAAAAAACTAAAATACACCAACCGAAGCAAAGCATCCAAATTCTCAGTAACGAACCCAAACAGGTGCTTTAATGGCTCTAGTAACGACGCAAAATAGAAAAAACATATTTCACTTTTAGACGAATCTATTTCTGTAGCTGAAAAAATGTAGATGTTTTAGAAATATTTGTTACGTTTTACGACCATGCCGCCAACGCGACAAAACTAAAATACACCAGCCGTAGTAAAGCATCCAAATTCTCAATAACGAACCCAAACGTGTGCTTTAATTGCTCTTGTAACGACGCAAAATAGACAAAACAGATTTCACTTTTAGACGAATCTTTTTCTGTAGCTGAAAAAATGTAGATTTTTTAAAATATTTGTTACGTTTTACGACCAAGCCGCCAACGCGACAGAACTAAAATACACCAGCCGTAGTAAACCATCCAAATTCTCAATAACGAACCCAAATGGGTGCTTTAATCGCTCTAGTAACGACGCAAAATAGAAAAAACATATTTCACTTTTAGACGAATCTATTTCTGTAGCTGAAAAAATGTAGATTTTTTAAAATATTTGTTACGTTTTACGACCATGCCGCCAACGCGACAAAACTAAAATACACTAGCCGTAGTAAAGCATCCAAATTCTCAATAACGAACCCAAACGGGTGCTTTAATGGCTCTAGTAACGACGCAAAATAGAAAAAACATATTTAACTTTTAGACGAATCTATTTCTGCAGCTGAAAAAAATGTAGATTTTTTAGAAATATTTGTTACGTTTTACGACCATGCCGCCTACGCGACAAAACTAAAATACACCAGCCGTAGTAAAGCATCCAAAGTCTCAATAACGAACCCAAACGGGTGCTTTAATGGGTCTAGTAACGACGCAAAATCGAAAAAACATATTTCAGTTTTAGACGAATCTATTTCTGTAGCTGAAAAAATGTAGATTTTTTAAAATATTTGTTACGTTTTACGACCATGCCGCCAACGCGACAAAACTAAAATACACCAGCTGTAGTAAAGCATCCAAATTCTCAATAACGAACCCAAACGGGTGCTTTAATGGGTCTAGTAACGACGCAAAATCGAAAAAACATATTTCAGTTTTAGACGAATCTATTTCTGTAGCTGAAAAAAATGTAGATTTTTTAGAAATATTTGTTACGTTTTACGACCATGCCGCCTACGCGACAAAACTAAAATACACCAGCCGTAGTAAAGCATCCAAAGTCTCAATAACGAACCCAAACGGGTGCTTTAATGGGTCTAGTAACGACGCAAAATCGAAAAAACATATTTCAGTTTTAGACGAATCTATTTCTGTAGCTGAAAAAATGTAGATTTTTAAAAATATTTGTTACGTTTTACGACCATGCCGCCAACGCGACAAAACTAAAATACACCAGCTGTAGTAAAGCATCCAAATTCTCAATAACGAACCCAAACGGGTGCTTTAATGGGTCTAGTAACGACGCAAAATCGAAAAAACATATTTCAGTTTTAGACGAATCTATTTCTGTAGCTGAAAAAATGTATATTTTTTTAAAATATTTGTTACGTTTTACGACCATGCCGCCAACGCGACGAAACTAAAATACACCAGCCGTAGTAAACCATCCAAATTCTCAATAACGAACCCAAATGGGTGCTTTAATCGCTCTAGTAACGACGCAAAATAGAAAAAACATATTTCACTTTTAGACGAATCTATTTCTGTAGCTGAAAAAATGTAGATTTTTAAAAATATTTGTTACGTTTTACGACCATGCCGCCAACGCGACAAAACTAAAATACACCACCCGTAGTAAAGCATCCAAATTCTCAATAACGAACCCAAACGGGTGCTTTAATCGCTCTTGTAACGACGCAAAATAGAAAAAACATATTTCACTTTTAGACGAATCTATTTCTGTAGCTGAAAAAATGTAAATTTTTTAGAAATATTTGTTACGTTTTACGACCATGCCGCCAACGCGACGAAACTAAAATACACCAGCCGTAGTAAAGCATCCAAATTCTCAATAACGAACCCAAACGGGTGCTTTAATGGCTCTAGTAACGACGCAAAATAGAAAAAACATATTTTACTTTTAGACGAATCTATTTCTGTAGCTGAAAAAATGTAAATTTTTTAGAAATATTTGTTACGTTTTACGACCATGCCGCCAACGCGACAAAACTAAAATACACCAGCCGTAGTAAAGCATCCAAATTCTCAATAACGAACCCAAACGGGTGCTTTAATGGCTCTAGTAACGACGCAAAATAGAAAAAACATATTTCACTTTTAGACGAATCTATTTCTGTAGCTGAAAAAATGTAGATTTTTTAAAAATATTTGTTATGTTTTACGACCATGCCGCCAACGCGACAAAAGTAAAATACACCAGCTGTAGTAAAGCATTCAAATTCTCAATAAAGAACCCAAACGGGTGCTTTAATGGCTCTAGTAACGACGCAAAATAGAAAAAACATATTTCACTTTTAGACGAATCTATTTCTGTAGCTGAAAAAATGTAGATTTTTTAAAAATATTTGTTATGTTTTACGACCATGCCGCCAACGCGACAAAAGTAAAATACACTAGCTGTAGTAAAGCATTCAAATTCTCAATAACGAACCCAAACGGGTGCTTTAATGGCTCTAGTAACGACGCAAAATAGAAAAAACATATTTCACTTTTAGACGAATATTTTTCTGCAGCTGAAAAAATGTAGATTTTTTATAAATATTTGTTATGTTTTACGACCATGCCGCCAACGCGACAAAACTAAAATACACCAGCTGTAGTAAAGCATCAAAATTCTCAGTAACGAACCCAAACGAGTACTTTAATGGCTCTAATAACGACGCAAAATAGAAAAAAACATATTTCACTTTTAGACGAATCTATTTCTGTAGCTGAAAAAAATGTAGATTTTTTAGAAATATTTGTTACGTTTTACGACCATGCCGCCAACGCGACAAAACTAAAATACACCAGCTGTAGTAAAGCATCAAAATTCTCAGTAACGAACCCAAACGAGTACTTTAATGGCTCTAATAACGACGCAAAATAGAAAAAAACATATTTCACTTTTAGACGAATATTTTTCTGCAGCTGAAAAAAATGTAGATTTTTTAGAAATATTTGTTATGTTTTACGACCATGCCGCCAACGCGACAAAACTAAAATACACCAGCTGTAGTAAAGCATCCAAATTCTCAGTAACGAACCCAAACGGGTGCTTTAATGGCTCTAGTAACGACGCAAAATAGAAAACACATATTTCACTTTTAGACGAATTTATTTCTGTAGCTGAAAAAATGTAGATTTTTTAGAAATATTTGTTACGTTTTACGACCATGCCGCCAACGCGACAAAACTAAAATACACCAGCTGTAGTAAAGCATCCAAATTCTCAATAACGAACCCAAACGGGTGCTTTAATGGATCTAGTAACGACGCAAAATCGAAAAAACATATTTCAGTTTTAGACGAATCTATTTCTGTAGCTGAAAAAATGTAGATTTTTAAAAATATTTGTTACGTTTTACGACCATGCCGCCAACGCGACAAAACTAAAATACACCAGCTGTAGTAAAGTACCCAAATTCTCAATAACGAACCCAAACGGGTGCTTTAATGGCTCTAGTAACGACGCAAAATAGAAAAAACATATTTCACTTTTAGACGAATCTATTTCTGTAGCTGAAAAAATGTAGATTTTTTAAAATATTTGTTACGTTTTACGACCATGCCGCCAACGCGACAAAACTAAAATACACCAGCCGTAGTAAAGCATCCAAATTCTCAGTAACGAACCCAAACGGGTGCTTTAATGGCTCTAGTAATGACGCAAAATAGAAAAAACATATTTCACTTTTAGACGAATCTATTTCTGTAGCTGAAAAAATGTAGATTTTTTAGAAATATTTGTTTTGAATAGACTTCAAACGATTACGTGTCTTACAGTAGATTTGTAAAATTTTCACTCTCCTCCAAATCAACCTTGAACTTTCAAAAAAACGCTTCGTGCTTTTTATATCTTGTTACTAAATCTGTTATCAATATTTCTATGGTTAATTTACTCCGCAACTTCTCTCTTCCTGCTCCTTTCAGTTTGTTTTGTGCAAAACCCTCGGTTAACCTTACAGCTCCCAAAAGACGCAACACGCTTATCATAACAAGAATGGCGGCCGATGGTAAATTTTCCCGTAACAGCGTTCTAAAGCCGTTCGTTAGAACATCAACTGCAATGAATGGTGTCGTAATTAAGATGATAAAAGCACCGTTTCCTTTAAGACTCCCGTTATAGACGAACTGATTCCATTTGCTTCTCATTTTCTAATTAAGCAGACGACTTCCTATCAGGCGTCGGGACGTCGACTTACGCACAATACGGGACACAAGAACTGGGTCAGGAAAATTTTTTTTATTGAATTTTTTATACGCAATCGATAGCGTACATGCTAAGCTGACTCTAATAATTTCACAATAAAAAAGTGTGATCGGTTTGCCACCTCAAATTAAAACGTTGCAAATGATCTAGGTTTTCCTTCTCACTCGTTTCCGGAAAGATTGATGCATTTCGGAAATGCTCGTGGAAGTGGTGATTTATCAAAGTCACCTTCGTGAAGGAAATGCAGAAATGTCACTGTGTCAATAGAGAGAGAAAGGTTCCGATAGGATCAATAAAGATTCAAATTCGAAGAGGTAAACAATATAAAGAGAGAAATAAATAAGAAAAGTTTTGAACAAAAATGGTGGATGCGCCGGGAAATAGATCTTCCTTTATAATGTTATTTTTAAAAAAATTAAACTGCTTTGTTTTATATTTTTGCCGTTAGCTTCAAGCGCCAACTTCGCAGCAAAAGTCATCAGTTGAAACTAGTCGGAACCAAGTACAACAAAGCAAGTTTGGATGAGGTTACGTTTTCGTGTAAGGAGAAACTGTGTTCTCTGTATTCTGTTTTATGAAATTTGTCACTTAGATTCTGCAGCTAGAACTTGCAGAATTAGCGGTTGCGACTCCGTTCAAGTTTATGTGTCGTGACGTTGAAATATCACTTGGACACAGTTTGTAGAATAGAAATATCGATTCAATTTTCTAATGGTTTGTTTGCAAGAAAAACTTCATGCATTTTTAATCAGAGATTTTATCTAAGATTGTAGGATTTTCTAGTTTACATATAATTTTACAAATTTCAAAAACTTAATGACGGCAAATAATCGCTAAAATCTAATGAATAAAAAATTGTATGCATTCAAAAAAAATTAGGATTCGAAGAAATCAAAGACAAAAAATTAGTAATAATTTTTGGAATCTAAATATTTAAAAAAATATAAATATCAAAAAAAAATGTTAAAAAACCTAAAAATTACAAGGAATCCTGAAATCTAAGTAACAAAAAGATCTTGAAGGTATAACAAATCAAAAGAAAAAATATAAATGAAGAATTGATTCAGATTCTTCATATTCTTCAGATTCTTCGAATTCTTCGGATTCTTCGGATTCTTCGGATTCTTCGGATTCTTCGGATTCTTCGGATTCTTCGGATTCTTCGGATTCTTCGGATTCTTCGGATTCTTCGGATTCTTTAGATTCTTCAGATTCTTCGGATTCTTGGAATTCTTCGGATTCTTCCGATTCTTCGGATTCTTCAGATTCTTCAGATTTTTCAGATTCTTCAGATTCTTCAGATCTTTCAATTTCTTCAGATTCTTCAATTTTTTTTTTCGAACAGGTGTTTCGGAATTTTTGAATTCTTCCAATTTTTTATTAGATTTTTATTTAATTGATTTATTATTTTGATTTTTCAGATTTTTCGAATTCTTTAGATTATGCGGATTCTTCGAATTTTTCGTATTTTTTCTACAAGTTTTTTAGAATTTGAAAATTGCAGATGGTTTATATTCTTCACATTTTTCACAATCTTCAGATTCTTCATATTCTTCACATTTTACACAATCTTCAGATTGTTTACATTTTTCGCATTCTTCCCATTTTTCTCATTTTTCAGATTCTTCAGATTTTTCAGATTTTCAAATTCTTCATATTCTTCAGATTCCTCAGATTCTTCAGATTCTTCAGATTCTTCAGATTCTTCAGATTATTCAGATTCTTCAGATTCTTCAGATCCTTCAGATTCTTCAGATTCTTCAGATCCTTCAGATCCTTCAGATCCTTCAGATCCTTCAGATCCTTCAGATCCTTCAGATTCTTCAGATTCTTCAGATTCTTAAGATTCTTCAGATTCTTCAGATTCTTCAGATTCTTCAGATTCTTCAGATTCTTCAGATTCTTCAGATTCTTCAGATTCTTCAGATTCTTCAGATTCTTCAGATTCTTCAGATTCTTCAGATTCTTCAGATTCTTCAGATTCTTCAGATTCTTCAGATTCTTCAGATTCTTCAGATTCTTCAGATTCTTCAGATTCTTCAGATTCTTCAGATTCTTCAGATTCTTCAGATTCTTCAGATTCTTCAGATTCTTCAGATTCTTCAGATTCTGTGGATTCTTTGGATTGTTTGGATTCGTCGGATTCTTTGAATTCGTCGGATTCTTTGAATTCGTCGGATTCTTCGGATTTTTAATCAGAAACTTGACAAATTTTGTACGATTATCAAGCTTATATATTATTTCACAACTTTTAATATCTGAATTTTTGAAAATTTAATATTTTTTATCTTGGAATTTTTAGATTCTGATACTTTAATTTTTTTCTATTTTTAGGTTTTCAGGATTTTAAAGTCCAATATTTCTACGTGTTTAAGTTCTTGCATCTACTTTGATTCTTATTTTTCCAATTTGTTTAATAATAAAATTATTTGAGGTTTTTCAGTTAAGACTTTCAGGTAACTAATTTCTTTGTGAAGAAAGTTTAGAACTCAAAATGAATTAGTCTAAGAATTAGCAATAATTTTAGGGAACAAAAAATTTAGAAAAATCTAAACATCTAAAAGAATGTTAAAAAAACTAATAATTAGAAATAATTAAGTATTCTAGTAATAAAAATGATCTGAAACGCCTAATGAATTAAAAGATAAAAAATAACAGAAAAATTGACAAAACCTTAAAAATAAAAAAAATAAATAAAAAAATTAAGATTATCAAGAAATTTAAGCATTCTGGGAATACATACATTATAAGAAAAATAAAAAAAATACCAAGCTCAAATAGTTAAAAATTTAAAGAGTCTAATAAAATGAAAATTTCTAAAAGAAATATCTAAAGTATTCAAAAAAGCAACAAGTCTATAAATACACAAAACGTAAAAAATCTAAGACATCCGAAAAATACAATAGTATATCATGATATTAGTTCATAATGGAAGGGATTATGACACAAATGAAAGTTTAGCGCATGAGCGTAGCGAGTGCAATAACGTCATAAGTGCCACAATTTCGGAATTTGAACAAATTTAGATTATTTGATGAACCCAAAAAGACAAAATTTTACAAATTAAAAGGATTCAAGACATTCGAAGTACGTAACAAAACAAAAAAATTGTGTGCAAACAGTATAAAAAATTAATGAATCTAAAAAATATAACAAAACCAATAAATTCGAAAATTTAAAAAATATATATAAATCAACTACAGGTTCATAAGATTTAAAAATCTAAGATATAAAAAAAATAAAGAAATAAAAAAAAATGTAGACTATAGACAAAATATAGAATCTAAAACCGAAATAACCCAATAAATGCAAGACACAAAATAACAATGCAACACAATCCAAAAATCAAAATTTTCTAGCAAATATCAATTTAGAAATCTGAAAAAAAATTAAAAGTAAAGGATTCAGAAAGTCTAACGTATCAAAAAAAAGTTCAAAAATTTGCAATGCTCTCTGAAATACAAAGAAGCAAAAAGATCTCAATAATCCAAATTATTCGAGGAATTAATAGTCTTTTAAATATTATCTCAAATCTAAAAATTCAAGAAACTTAAAAAATTGCCAAAATCTAAATCAAGAATCAATAAATTCTAAAAAAAAGACTTGAAAAACTAAACTAGATGAAAATATAAAATAGCAACAAATCCATAAAATCACCAAATTCTAAAACTTAAAAAAATGCAAAGATTACAAAGTAAAAAAAGTAGAAAAGATCTAAAAATTTCTATAAACTTTCAAATTAACCTAAAAAAATCCAAGAACATCAAGAATGTAACAAACCAATAAGTTTCTTAAATCTAGTTGTTTAAAAAAAAAACAAATTTAAAAAACCTAATAGAATCTAAAAAATCAAAACAATTCAAGAGTTCAATGAATACAAAAAATCGAGGAAACCAGTAAAAGTCAAAATCTAAAGTACCTAAGAAATGTTATTTTAATTTAATTTTACTCTAGTCTTAAGAAATTGTGTCTCATGAAAGAAGCGAAAAGATCTAAAAATTGTCTATTTTAAAATTAAATCTATTTTAAAAATTCAAAAAATTTAGAGTATCCAAAAACTTATAAAATTACAAAATTTCTAAAATTTTGATAAATAGAAAAAATAAAAAATATAAAAAATACGAATTATAATATAATAAAAAAATCACTAAATAACAGTAATATATAACGGTAATGTTAATTTATAATAGATGGGAAAAAGAATATGAAGAATTCATTAAATAGGAAAAAAATCAGAGAATGAAAATTTGTTGAAGCTCTAAGATAACATTAACATTTATAGGTAAATTTCATGTTAAACTTGTCATGAAATTTATTACATGATTTATGTTTTTATAGATATGGAAAAGTATTTACCTCTCTGAAAAAAACAAAATGTGTGTTACAAACCTAAGAGAGCAAAAGTATTAAGAGCTCAACAATTTTTGTTTTGTGAAAGTATCGGATGAAACTTTTTCTGTTGGCACAAGTAATTTTATTTTTTGGAGTCTATAAAGCTTGTAGACGTAAAGAACTCGTAAGATTGTGTATTGACAACAGTGAGGGTACAACACGAGAAACAAAACTTCAAAGAGACTCACAAATATGCGGCGCTTAGACCTTCTGGTTTGGAAAGTCGCCGGTATTTTGTAGATTATAAAAAGAATGTAGGAGTGGATAAAATGCGAAGGATTCCAAAAGAAATCGCAGAATGTTTAATTTTGTAAATTTTATAGAACTTTGTTCTCGGAGGTCTAGTGCTACTATGTTGGCAGAAAAGGGTGGCGGCCTTCTTACACTAAAACAATTTGGAACCTGGAAATCTTCAGCGGTAGCAGAAGAATACGTCGAAGAGTCTGTTAATACAAAAATCAAAAAAAAATGAAAAATTAGAATCTGACCACCTGAGAAGTTTTTAGGACAGAATCACAAACCTCGAAACATGAGAGCTCCAAAAATCCGAAATTTTCAGAAATCTATTTTTTTACAAAACATGGAAAACAATTTTACACTGTCTTGTTTTGTCTAATCGGCTTAAAGATTAATTAAAATTTATCGCTTGAAACTAATTAATTAGCATAACTGATGAAAACACATTAAAGGACAGTCTCGGCGACACGATAATTAATGCAAAGATGAAACTTCCCCACGACGTACAAAAACTCCTTCACAAAACATAAACTCAAACTTTCCCTTGTTTTTATTACAATCGCTAGTTTTCTGAACGGAAAGACTCTCTTGACTCCCTTCCGGTAAAACATTTGAAATCTCCAAGATTCTATCTCTGGTCGGCAAATGCCTGAAGCTAAGCTTTTATAACATCAAACTCGTCCTCTCTGCCCTGAACTGTAAACGTATTAAATAAAATTTCTCAAGAATTCCATCAAACCGATTATTTTTGTGCAAAGAAACGCTGATGGGTTTCGACGTTATAAATTAAAAATTTTCAATTTCGATTGGAAATTTTTCGACAGAAAGCTTTTTTATTTCTCTTATTTTTCAACGTTCTTCGCATGAACACAAAAATTTCTTAAATAATATAAATCGGTTTTGTTCCAAGAGCGGACAAAGAAACGTAGATAGATAATTTTGAACGTGTTTTCGATTAATATTGTGAAATGAAAAAAAAAATAAAATAAAATCGGAAAAACGTATTTTAGATTCGGTGAATACGCGAGGTTTTTTCATTTGAAAATAATATTTTGGGGTTACAAATCATTAAATATTATTTTTGGTTATAAGAAAGTTAATAGAAGAAAAGTTCTTCAAATAGTTAAATTATTCTTGCAGTCAATAATCAAAAATTTTACTTAGAGAAGGGATGGAAAAATGTCAGAAATTTACAGATTTTATTGATACTTGATACTGAAACGGTAAATTAGAAAAAAAAGTTAGTATACAGAATCTACTCATGGAAAAAATGGTGTATACAACCTCTTTTAGAGTTACTTTTAAAATTATCTTCCACTTTAGTTAACAGGAAGACTTAGTGTTTTAGGGACATTTTGACAAACTTCTAGAAATTTGTGGGTGTTAACGAAAAACTCTAAACCAAAATTTTTTTTCTTATATTATATAAATGAGTAAATACTGTATGCGCGTTCTTGACCGTCCGTTCTTTTTGACACACCCGGTGTATAAAAACGAAAGGTTTGTATGTAATCTGGAATCAAAAATGCGTAGTAGTAATGTATCATCGAGTACCATTGCTACAATGCTACAGTGACCATTTGAACGCGATTTCATGGCGATCAGTCGAACGGTGTAGAAATTGATGCGCTTCAGCGCCATCTACTGGTGAGTTAAAGTAGATAGCGTGAAAATATTCTCCGTGCTCAAATTCATATGCATATCAATTTTCATAGCTATCGGTTGAATGGTGTAGAATTTGATGTGCTGTAGCGCCATTTGGTGGCGAGTTACAACAAAGTAAATAGCATAAAAACCTTTTCCATAAAAACATATATATCAACTCTTATGGGAATCTATCATACAGGTCTTAAACAGATATACATACCAACATCCATTTATATATATAGAAATATATATTTTCCAAAATTACGCATGGTATTTTAAATTCTAGACTCTTAGAATTTTTGTTTACACATTTTGTATTGTTGGGTTCTATAATTCTAAATTGGCAAGTTCTGGACTTTAATCTCCTAGTTCCTCCTAGTTCCTCCTAGTTCTTCCAAGATTTTAAATATTTTTTAATTCGAAAAATTCATTTA
Organism: Cynaeus angustus; assembly: GCA_030157275.1. NCBI lineage: Eukaryota > Metazoa > Arthropoda > Insecta > Coleoptera > Tenebrionidae > Cynaeus > Cynaeus angustus. The sequence continues at coordinate 15,665,953 of CM058065.1, forward strand.
ATGGCTAGCCAAACAAATAATTACATAAAAATAGTGAATAAAAAAAAAACTAAAAATTTGAAAAATCTACTATATTTTTTGGAATTACATGCTAGAGATTTTGTGGCTCTCGAATTGAAACAGATTTTCAAAGTTTCGGGAATATATTCAACATTCTAAAATATAAAATTTATTCAGAATCACAAGGAAACTGAATCTGTTTAAACACTTAATAAATTTAATAATAAAATAATGTTCTAAAATAATTTCATAATAAAATAATGTTCTAAAAATTTGACAACTCTTAAATGTTCGATAATGTAGCAGGACCAAATTTGCTTGATGTCTTAATGGCTTGTGAAAAAATGTTAGAATATGCGCCGTTAAACCAAATTCATATTTTTTTTAAACAAAGAAAAAATATTTTTCACAAATTTTCAAGATGAAGAACCACTGAGTAAATCAGCAAATTTTAGATATTTTTTAAAACTAGTTTATTCAACAAATTTTGGGTTCTTGAAAACTATCAATTTGAATCAAGTCAATATATATTTGCAAAATTTTAGTCTAAAAAAATCTAAATAATCAAAAAAAAAATTAAGGAATTGTAAAAGAATATTTATAGGTAAATACAGAAAATTTAAATTATTTTAAGATTATAAAAGATCTTAAATAAACGAGATCTAGGAAAACGAAAAAAAAGAAAAATGTGAAAATAAACCAAAAATTAACCTGAAAAGCTTAAAAAAATGGAAAAAATGTAGAAAATAAAAAAAAATAAGGAGAAAATATGAAATTGAAGAATGTGCAAGATCTAAAAAGAGTAAAAGTAAAAAGATCTAAAAAAAACTTAAAAAACTAAAAAAAAACATCTAGAAACTAGAGAGATCGCGGCAGAGTATTAATTTCAAAAACATCTAAAATCTAAAAATGTAGAAAAAAAATTTTTGAAATCAATAGAAATTTTAGAAATTTTTAAAGTATTATTCAACGTAGTAAGATTCATACAAAAATTCATAACAAGTTTTTCTGTTTTAAAAATTCAGAAAATTTTTGATAATTTTAGACGTCTTTACGATTTTTATAATTTCTGAGGACTATTAAGACATTATGTGCAGGAGCGCCATCGTGGCGGTACCACATTTTTCGTCAAATAGCTAGAAAGAAGTACATCTTTTAACAGATTTTCTAGATTCTCATTAAAATATTAAGCTACACATTGTAATAAAAATTTCACAATAAAGAACTCTGAAAACAAAGCTAAGCGTGAGAATTTAAAATGGACAGAGATACGAGAACTTTAAAATTCTAAGTCCCTGTCAACCTGAAAATCTTTTAATAAGAAATTTTAAGAATTTAACAATTTAGTTTTTTGGGATCTGAGAACGTCAATCTAAAATTTATAAACTTGAGAGTTTTTAAACCCAACAAAAATGAAATGTAGACAACTTAAAAATTTATACAACAAAAGGTTCTAAATTCTGAAAATTTAAAAGACCAAAAATTAAAAAAGTTAGAATTGAGAATCTTAAAATTTGAAGATTTTTGAATCTTAGATTTTATGAGCCAGAAAATCTATAAATTTTGTGATTAAGCAGAAAAAAATTGCCGTTAAAAAACTAAAACACTGAGAATTTAGAAATTTAATGGGTCAAGCAAAACAATAATTTAGATAACTTATTAATCAAAGAATTAAGAAACCTGAGATCCTGAGAATTTAAAAATCAGGAAACATTTGAATTCTGAAATATTTTTTTTTGTCTTAAATTTTGTGTTCTTTGAATGCTTTGGATTTGTATTTTTTTAAAATTTTTGCATTCTCCAAATTCTTTGTATTTTAATCCAGACTTTCTATATCTCCGAATTTTTCAAAATTTGGATCTAAGAAAGCCAAAATTTGAGCATTTTTTAATTGAAAAAAAAATGTATATTTGTGAATGAGATCCTGAGTACTTTTAAATTTAAGATTTAGTTTCCCATTTTATAATTTTAAGAAACTGAGAATCTGACGATCTGAGAATTCTAAAAAATGAAAATTTGAATTGTGAAATTAATTCTTAAACTTAAGAATTTAAAATTCCCTAAGCCTGAGAAAGTAAAAATTACTAGATCTAAAACCCTAAGAAAACGAAGAGTCAAACTTCAGATCAAAAATTTTTCAGGACCATTCGCAAATTCTAAAAACCTCAAAAAAATCTAAACTAAAGCCGTTGACGATCTGACGTGGTATAAAATTACAAAAATTCATAAACCTAAAGATCTAAACAAACCAAAAAATCCAGAAAGTTATATTGGCTTGGATGCATTTTAAAATGTTGTATGCAACTCAAAATTAATTTTTTTTTGTTTTTTTTTTCCAATTCGTACGTGACAAATTATGTACTTCCATGATTCTAGTTTTCGAATATTCCAACAAATAAACATTAATTTCCCTAACTATTTGATTACAACCATCACGATAATCTCCAACACGTAATTCTCTACATGACACCCTGTCAATAATGTAAATATTTGTTATCTGACGTTGTAGATTATAAAAAGCAGATGTTGAAAACGCTCCTAATTTTAGCTACTCTCTTGAAAACTGTGTTCTATTGATTAATTTTGTTAAAAAACGCCGCTGTGTTTGAGCTAAAAAAAATCTGAATAAAACTATCTCATCGGAATATTCGTTAAAAATCGTGAATTTTTTCGCCGGACTGTTATTACAATTATTCTCGTACGTGATGCAAGCGACCCTTAAAAACACGTGATATCGACTATAATCCCCTTTACAGTCCCATTGCGCCGTTCCTAAACCCTTTATCTTTGGTCTAAATATCATAGTTGTACATTCGGATTCTACGTCATTTCCTGGGTTTGCAGCCACTGCGCCATTCTAGGACCTTTATAGCTCTGCACTCCCACTCCAGCTCCGCACCCTGCGTCTCCATTATTTTTCCGCAAAATTTGAAAAAATGTCCATCAATCTGCCTGTTGCTCTTTCTATTTTTCTACTACCGACGAGTGATCGTATTTCATTGTGTCGTGGCCATTTATTTCTGTTATTTTCTTGTGTCTGTTTATACACGCAATTTCAGAATCATAATATCAATCATAGAGGAGGAGGGAGAAAGAGGAAGAATCTTTATTCTCGGAGCAATATTGAATCATGAAAGTGTTAGGTGCAGAACCGATGCGCCTGATTCAATTTCTTTTTGTCATCATCGTGTGTTTACTTCGTTTTCTTTTTATTTTTCGTTCAAGGTGAAAGGATCTTGTTTCGGTGCTATCAATTTGATGAGTAACTTAAATATAGATGGACGTGCGAAATTGGAGGGTGTGGTCCGACTAGAAATGAGCTGGACTCTAAAAAAGGAAGTTGGGTCAAGAGGGTGACGTCATTGGGTGACAGATCAAAATTAATTTATTTATTGATAATTTCAACACTCTTCTAAGTTTTTTAGATTATTTGAATTTTCATAGATTTGTTAAACAGGTGGACCCATTAGAAGTTTTGAATTTATACTGATAAAGTTTTTTGAATTCTTTAGAAATAGATTCTCTAGCTACTTTCTAGACTACGATTTTTCTAATTGTTCATATGCTCCGGATCTTTTGTTATAAATTTTTGATTTTACTGAATTTTTTGGTCTTCTCTTTTATGCTTTAGATCTCGATTTTTCAGACACTATGATTTCCTTTAATTCTGGGTAATCTCTATATCATTTAGATTTTCGATATTTTAGTATTTTTCGATTTTTAAAATTTTCTTGATAAGTTGTTTAAGTTTATTGGATCATTTGAGTGATTTAATTAATTTAAATTCTTTATATTATTTAGATTCTCTATATATACTTGAAACTTTTTTCTAAAAACACAAAAAATTTAAAGAATTGGAAAATTAAAACTTTAACAATAGACTCAAGAGATTAAAAAAAATCTCTAAATTGCAAAAATGCAGAAAACAATGCAAAAAAAAAAACAAAAACTTCAAAATATCCAAAAAAAGGAGGACCAAGAATCCAAAAAATCTAAAGAACGCAAAATTACCTAAAAAACCTAAAGAACATAAAGAATTCAAAGAATCCAAAAAATCCAAAAATTCCAAGAAATCCAAAGAATACAAAGAATCCTAGAAATTCAAAGAATTCAAAAAATCCATAGAACGAAAAGAATCCAAAGAATCCAAAGAATCCAAAGAATCCAAAGAATCCAAAGAATCCAAAGACTCCAAAGAATCCAAAAAATCTAAAAAATCTAAAAAATCTAAAAAAGAATCTAAAAAATCCAAAGAATCTAAAAAATTCAAAGAATCTATAAAATCCAAAGAGTACAAAGAATTAATTAAATTAAATGAATCCAAATAATCCAAATAATCCAATAAATCCTAAGAATCCAAAGAATACATAAAATCTAAAAAACTCTAAATGGAATCTAAAGAATCCAAAGAATCCAAAAATTCAAACAATCCAAAGAATCTAAAGAATTTAAAAAATCTAAAGAATCCAATGAATAAAAAAAAATCCAAAGAATCAAAAAAATTCAAAGAATCCAAAAAATCCAAAAGTCCAAAAACTCTAACAAATCCAAAAAATCCAAAGAATCTAAAGAATCTAAAAAATTAAAAAAAAAATTAAAAATCTAAAAAATCCAAAAAATCGGAAAAATTCAAAGAATCCAAAAAATCCAATCAATCCCGAGAATACAAAGAATACATAAAATCTAAAAAATTCAAAAAATTTAAAGAATCTAAAAAATCCAAAGAATCTATAAAATTCAAAGAATGCAAAGAATCTAAAGAATTTAAAAAATTCAAAGAATCTAAAAAACCCAAAGAATCCAAAAAATGAAAAAAAATCCAAAGAATCCAAAAAATCCAATCAATCCTGAGAATACAAAGAATATATAAAATCTAAAAAATTCAAAAAATCTAAAGAATCTAAAGCATCTAAAGAATCCAAAGAATCCAAAAAATTCAAAGAATCTAAAAAATCCAAAAATCCAAAAAATCTAAAAAATTCAAAAAATCCAAAAAATTCAAAAAACCGAAAAATATAAAAAATCCAAAAAATCCAAAGAATCCACAGAATCTAAAAAATTTAAAAATCTCAAATAATCTAAACAATCCAAAGAATCCACAGAATCTAAAAAATTTAAAATTTTTAAATAATCTAAAAAATCCAAAGAAACCAAAGAATCCAAAAAATCCAATCAATCCTGAGAATACAAAAAATATATAAAATCTAAAAAATTCAAAAAATCTAAAGAATCTAAAGCATCTAAAGAATCTAAAGAATCCAAAAAATTCAAACAATCTAAAAAATCCAAAAATCCAAAAAATCTAAAAAATTCAAAAAATCCAAAAAATCCAAAAAACCAAAAAATATAAAAAATCCAAAAAATCCAAAGAATCCACAGAATCTAAAAAATTCAACAATTTCAAATAATCTAAAAAATCCAAAGAATCTAAAAAATTTAAATAATTCTAAGAATCTAAAAAATTCAGGAAATCAAAAGAGTCCAAAGAATCCAAAGGATCCAAAAAATCCAAGAAATCTAAAGAATCCAAAGAATCCAAAAAAACAAAGAATCCACAGAATCTAAAAAATTTAAAAATTTTAAATAATCTAAAAAATCCAATGAAACCAAAGAATCCAAAAAATCCAATCAATCCCGAGAACACAAAGAATACATAAAATCTAAAAAATTCAAAAAATTTAAAGAATCTAAAGAATACAAAGAATCCAAAAAAATCAAAGAATTCAAGAAATCCAAAAATCCAAAAAATCTAAAAAATCCAAAAAATCCAAAAAATTCAAAAATTTCAAATAATCTAAAAAATCGAAAGAATCCAGAGAATCTAAAAAATTAAAAAAAAAATAAGAATCTAAAAAATTCAGGAAATCAAAAGAGTAAAGAATCCAAAGAATCCAAAAAATCTAAAAAAATCAAGAATTTCAAAGAATCTAAAGAATCTAAAAAAATTAAAAAAATCATAGAATCTAAAAAATACAAAAAATACAAAAAATCCAAAGAATCAAATGAATCTAAGAAAATTAAAAACTTTAAAGAATCGAAAAAATCCAAAGAATCCAAAAAATACAAAAAATTCAAAAAATTCAAAAATTCCAAATAATTCAAAGAAACAAAAAAACAAAAAAAATTATATTACTTTAAATAATCTTAAGAATTCAAAGAATCTAATAAATCTAAAGAAACCCAAAAAGGATCTAAAAAAATCTTAGCGACTAAAGGTAAAAGCAAAGTCTAATATCCAATATACCAAAAATAAGTGTCAGAAAATTGACATGGAATATGAAAATTTTGAAAAATATATAATATCTACTCGTACATCGAATGTCTAGAATATAAAAATTTTAAAAATTGACAAAGTCAAAAAGTATATGAAGTTTATTTAGAATCTAGGAAATTTGGATAATTTTAAAAATCTGAAGATTTTAATAAAACATAAAGACTATGAAAAATCTAAACTATTAAATGTAGAATGTAGAAGTCAACGAATACAAACAATTTCAAAAAATCTAAAAAAAATTAAGCCTAAAAATTCTGAATATTAAAAATACAAGACCTTTAAAAAATTCACGAAATAAAAAACTTCTGGAAAATATTGAAATTTCGAAATACTGGTTTGAATAATAGTTAATAATATTTTCCAATCTTAAAATGATTTTTTTATATTTTTTGTTTTTTGTTATTATTTTCAATTTTAGAGTAGACATGGATAGTCGTGCTTTTCTTCGAAGATTACATAGCGATCATAAAATTAGTTTATTGTGGAAAAGGAAACCGATATCCTATTGAACAGAAACCCTAGTCTAAATTATTCAAGCAGATTTTTATATGCTACCCTTGCCATATATTCCAGAGCGGAACTCGAAATAATTCGAGCCCGCACAAAAAAAAAAAAAACAATTGATGTTCTATCATGTTTGATTCTAGTGTTAGTTATTTCTTTTTGTGTAAGCAATTTAGATAAGTAATTGAGATAGATAAATCATTGCCTAAGTATTTAGCTCTGGGCGTGTAATTTTAAAGCTAGCACCTGTGCTCCAATGGAAAATGCGTCCAGTCAGTCTAGCGATCTAGAAAATGTAAATGCTCAAAAAAAATTACAAAAAGGTGCAATCATCTTCTAAAAGTGACCAGTAAATTGACCAAAATTCTATATCCATTCGTCCAAAAAAATGTGAAAAATCCAAATTTGGGAAAAAAGATACTACCATATATGACTATTTCTACTCCGGTAGAAAAAATTATGTGTGCAACACGTAAAAGATCAATTCTTTCTTATTTATTGTACAAAAAGCAAATTTTTTATTGGACTTTATCATGGATCTTTTAGTTATTTTTAGGTTTTCTTTTTATATTTTGCGCAGTCGTTTACGTTTCGTGCACCCTGAAATGTCTTCCATTCTGCTTTCTGTCCTCTTATGACTAGCAAGATGTTTGTCGTCGGAATTGATGAGTACATTTTTGCAGATAAATCGTGCCAACAAAAATTCAAGGGTAGCTGTTGCAAACCGTGCTCCACATTTTGTTGCGGGTTCGCAACTTAAGCATCTGTAATATATACCACGGCATGCAGCACCGCCATCTGCATCCCCCTCCTTGCCCTCTTCACATCTGTGCGAAATCACGCAGTGAAAATAATTCCATTCCAAGTTAAGTCCTAATATCTTTCCCCTTGCCACATTCCCAACATAAAACAGAGCCGGAATCGACGAGAACGAGCCCATTGTCATGCCACAACCGCATCTCTTTTTTCCCACCGCCACCGTATTTATTTCCCTTCACCCTTAAATCAGTTAATTCCAAGCACACTTCATCCTTCGCCGCGTATGTAAATAATGTTATTAGAGAACGTGTTGTGGCAGCACTGGAGGCACTTGGGCTGGGAGTGGGCGGCCCAGGGAGGGATGTGTTGAGAAAAAGAGAACGATCTTCAGCAGCGAAGGAACGAACGTTGTTGGAGATTTCAGTTAAAAGGAAAAAGTTAAAGAGGTGCAGATGGTGCGTATTAACAATGAAGTTTTTTGGAGGAGAGCACTTGGAGATGTGGGGATGAATTTTTATTTCCTGTGGAGGAATTTTGATTGCGGAGGAATGGAGCTTTTTTTATATTAAATAACGATTTGTGTTTGTCTTTGGTGGCGGAAAATATCGCAGGTTTTATCAAAGAATCCAAAAAAATCTAAAAAATCCAAAAAATCCAAACAATCCAAAGAATTCAAAGAATTCACAGAATCTAAAAAAAATCAAAAATTTCAAATAATCTAAAAAATCCAAAGAATCCAAAAAATCCAATCAATCCCGAGAATACAAAGAATACATAAAATCTAAAAAATTCAAAAAATTTAAAGAATCTAAAAAATCCAAAGAATCTATAAAATTCAAAGAATGCAAAGAATCTAAAGAATTTAAAAAATTCAAAAAATCTAAAAAACCCAAAGAATCCAAAAAATAAAAAAAAATCCAAAGAATCCAAAAAATCCAATCAATCCTGAGAATACAAAGAATATATAAAATCTAAAAAATTCAAAAAATCTAAAGAATCTAAAGCATCTAAAGAATCCAAAGAATCCAAAAAATTCAAATAATCTAAAAAATCCAAAAATCCAAAAAATCTAAAAAATTCAAAAAATCCAAAAAATCCAAAAAATCCAAAAAACCGAAAAATATAAAAAATCCAAAAAATCCAAAGAATCCACAGAATTTAAAAAATTCAAAAATCTCAAATAATCTAAAAAATCCAAGGAATCCAAAGAATCTAAAAAATTTAAAAAATTCTAAGAATCTAAAAAATTCAGGAAATCAAAAGAGTCCAAAGAATCCAAAGAATCCAAAAAATCCAAGAAATCTAAAAAATCCAAAGAATCCTCGAAATTCAAAGAATCCAAAGAATTCAAAGAATCCACAGAATCTAAAAAATTTAAAATTTTTAAATAATCTAAAAAATCCAAAGAAACCAAAGAATCCAAAAAATCCAATCAATCCTGAGAATACAAAGAATATATAAAATCTAAAAAATTCAAAATATCTAAAGAATCTAAAGCATCTAAAGAATCTAAAGAATCCAAAAAATTCAAACAATCTAAAAAATCCAAAAATCCAAAAAATCTAAAAAATTCAAAAAATCCAAAAAATCCAAAAAACCAAAAAATATAAAAAATCCAAAAAATCCAAAGAATCTACAGAATCTAAAAAAATCAAAAATCTCAAATAATCTAAAAAATCCAAAGAATCCAAAGAATCTAAAAATTTTTAAAAATTCTAAGAATCTAAAAAATTCAGGAAATCAAAAGAGTCCAAAGAATCCAAAGGATCCAAAAAATCCAAAAAAAAAGACAACGATCTTCAGCAGCGAAGGAACGAACGTTGTTCGAGATTTCCGTTAAAAGGAAAAAGTTAAAGAGGTGCAGATGGTGCGTATTAACAATGAAGTTTTTTTGGAGGAGAGCACTTGGAGATGTGGGGATAAATTTTTATTTCCTGTGGAGGAATTTTGATTGCGGAGGAATGGAGCTTTTTTTTATATTAAATAACGATTTGTGTTTGTCTTTGGTGGCGGAAAATATCGCAGGTTTTATCGTTTCTCTCTTTTCAGATAAATGAGTTAATAAAAATGAAACGGGAGAAGGAAGAGGAAATTGATTAATATTAAGTTCTGGAATAAATGACTTCAAGGGAGCGGAAGATATGAAGTGGAGTTTTCGGTTTCGTTTATTTTTTCTCTTCATTTTAATACCGTTTATTTTGTACTTTTTTAAATTGAAATTTTATTCTATGAGTAGAATTCAATTGTTTTTAATTACATGCAAATGTTTTTTTTTTTTAATTTCGTGACGTCCACTTGGTCATTCACACAGAAGGCAGAATCTCAAGTGTTCAAGCCAATTTATATCATGTGATTTAATAATTTAAATCTTCACCAAGCCCCAATTCTTAAAAAAAAACTTTTTGAAGAATTGTTCTAAAAGTACTAAAATCTTACATTTTTCTTTTAGATTTTCTAAATTTGTATTTTTCTTAATGTCCAATAATTTTTTACTTCTTTCGGATGATTAGATTTTTTTTTATTTTTTGTACTCATTTTTTTTCAAAAATTCTTGCATTTTTATGTTATTTTTTTATTTTCACACAGATATTTAGATTTTTTGTATTTTTTTATTTTTAAGACTTCCAAGATTTTGTATTTTAACTCTTCTTTAAATCTTTAAAATTTCTCGGATTGTGTTCATTTTTTCGAAATTTAAAATTTTCGAATTTGCTGCAAACTTTTTGGCGGGTTTTTGCATTTTTGAATTAAAATCTGAGAATCTAATGTATGAAAACATAAAGATGTGAAGCTACGATTTAAGTATCTAAAACTCTAAAGTTTAGAGATCAAAGAATCTAAAAACCTAATGATCTAAATATTTAAAAATTAAAAGGTCTAAAGATCTAAGAATATAGGAATCCAAAATATCAAAAATTTAAATATTTTAATCTTCAAGAATCTAAGAATTAACGAATTCAAAAATCTTACAAATTACGGAATTCACTAATTCTAGAATCTAAAAATCTATGAATTCAAAAATTCAAGAATTCAAGAATATAAACATCCAAGAATACAAAAGTCTAAAAATCTAATAATCCAAAAATTCGAAAATCCACAAATCTAAGAAAATGAGAATTTAAGAATCCAAGGATCTAAAAATCTTAATATTTTTCATTAATTTCAAAACTAACAAAAAATTAAAAGTTTATTTCACATATTATTAATAGGTTTACGCTTTTTTGAAAAATTTGGGAAAATTAAGATATTTTGATCATGTAATTGAGATTCTTAGCTTCTGGCAGTGTTAAATCTTTTGGTGTAAGCGAAACATTAATTTAAATCTTTAAAATTTTTGAGTTTAAAAGTTCTATATGAAAATAAATATTATGTATGGGAACTGTTAAAATTTTTAGAAACACATGAAAAATGAGAAAAAGTAAAGTTTCTAAATTATATATTTTTTTTCAAATCATTGAACTGCTTGAGTATTAATTACTTAAGCCAGTTGCCAATTTTTATTTTTTATTTGTTGATGTTTTTGTTTATTTGTTAAAATTTTATTTGTATATATTACTTTTGATTGTGTGTGCTTCGTTATGTACCTAAACTTTTTGTAACTAACTCTTATCTTGTTATCGTTATCTTTCGAAAATTTGGATTATTTATTTATTAATTAATTTATTTATTTATTTATTTATTAATTTAATTTTTTAATTTTTTTCAGACCTTCATATTTTTAGGTTATCGTTTAAGATTTTACAAATTTACATTTTTTTTTTCGTCTTATACTTTATAGTTTATCTTTCGGATGCTTAGAACTGTTTTTATTTTTTAATACTCATGTCTTTCTAAAAAAAATTCAAAAATGTTTGTTTATGATATTTTTTGTATTCTTAGAATTTTATTTGTTCTAAGATTTTGTATACTTTTAACTCTTTGCTTTTTGCATTTTTTTGAAATTGTTCTTTTTCTTAAATTTGAAATTTTCGAATTTTTTCGATTTCAAATCTGAGAAACTAATTTATAAAAATCAAAGAATAAGATTTACGCATCGAAAGCTCAAAAAATCTAAAGATCAAAGAATCTAATAATCTAATGATCTAAAAATTTAAAAATTTAAAGATTTAAAAATCGAAGAATAAAAAATCCAAAATATCTAAAAACTAAAAATTTTAAAATTGAAGAATTTAAAAATCTAAGAATCTACAAATGCAAGAATTTAGAATTCTAAGAAATTAATAAAAGAATTCAAGAATTTAAGAATTTAAGAATAAAAACATGCAAGAATCGAAAAATCCAAAAATTTAAAAGATCTAAGAATCTAAAATCTAAAAATTTAAGAATCTAAAGATTTAAGTTTCCATATTATTCGTTAATTCCAAAATTAATAAAAATTTTATTAAAATGGTAAAGCTTACCTTGAAAATTTTATTTTATATTTTATCAAGAGGTTCACGCCTTTTTGAAAATTTAAGAAAATCAAGATATTTTTGTAGTCTTGTTAATAATTTGACTGCTACCAAATTAGGGCATGTAAATATTAGTACTTTTAGTGCTAAAACGTTAAAATTAGTAGCTTAAAAGTTCTATAGAAAAAAATTAAATAAAAAAATTGTCAAAAATTTTGGAAATACAAAAAACAAAGCTACTAAATTTATATTTTTTAACTTTTTTTCTGTATGCCAATTTTCAATTTATATTTGTTAAATTGTCTAAATTTCTTGAATTTTCAATATTTTGTATTTTTTAGTTTTTTTATATTTTTTAATGTTTAAATCTTTTGATTTTGTAGTTTTATATTGTTTTTGATTTTTCCTTAATTCTTTAGTATATTAGAAATTTTATACTTTTATACTTATTTTGCTAGAACATTTGTTTTTTTGTAATTTTCGAAATTGTTTGTTTTTTGATTTCTGCACTCTTTAATTTTTTGTGTATTTTTAAAGTTCTTATCTACGTTTTTAAATTATTATTATTTTTATTATTATAACTATTTTTCATATTTTTTATAGAACCTATTAATTTATTTATCTATTTTGCTATTTTTATTTGGATGCTTTGGATTATTTAAATAATTTAAGTACTTTCTTCATTCTTTTGGCCTGTTTAATTTTTTCATATCACAAATTTTTGAAATAATTAGAATTCTATACGAAATTTTATTATCTGCTGAACGCTAACAAATAAAAATCAAGTAGATATTGAATATTAGTTGTCCCCCACCAAAGTTTAATTTTTTGGTTTAAAATAAATAATTTCATGTTTCAAAATTTTGTCACAAAACTTAAAAAATTTAATATTTTTAGATGTAGAATATCAAAAAGCAATGTACGCAATTTCGCAAAACTTTTTTTTTGGTAGGTGTAATTTTTACAATTTTATAATAAAATTTTGACTTTCAAGTGAACAAATTTAAAACAATCAAATTTTGAACCAATTTTTTTTAAGCAAAACTTAAAATTTAAAGAATTGCTTTAAAAATAGAACAGAAAACCAGAAACAAGACTATGCTAAATCTCATTACAAACTCAAAAATCAAATTTTTGAAATTTCAAGTTTTTCTGTTTTGAAAAATTATGTTCAATTTCGTTTTATTTTCAAAAATCAAAAATTCGTTGATGTTTAAAACTATCAGATTTTTATGATTTTACGTTTTACAAAGATATTTAGATTTATTTAGGTTTTTGGAAAATTTTTACTTTTTCAAAATTTTTATATTTTCAGAAATTTTAAAATTCGTAGAAAATACGTTCTTTTAAGTTTAATTTTTAAAATACTTAAAATAAAATATTTTTAGAACTGTCTTAAATTTTGAATACATATTTTAATCAAATTAAAAAAAATGCAAAATTTTCAAAAAATAAAATGGACCCTTTTAAATCTTTGTTTCACGTTCGGCCTTGAAAAAAATTACTCTCACCCCGAAAACAAAATCTGGCATTACTCTTCCATTTCCTCCTTATTATCGTGTAAATTATGTAAAAATTAGCTCTTTTGTCCCTCCCCTCCAACCAAAACAAAACCGTCATTTGTTATCATTCCATAATTTATTCCTTTTCATTCTTCCCTTTGTTTACGGCAGCTTTGAGTCCCGTTCAAAGCACCTTTCCCATTTAAGATGCACCGTGCCTTCGTCCTGCGTGCTCACCGCCGTCCCGTGGAGGCGGCGTCGCCAGTCGTGCACGCGTCCCGATGCCAACTGGACGCGTCTCCAACGCACACTTGTTCACTTCGCGAGCGCTTTATCGTCTCTTTATCAGTGGCACAGTGCGTCCGATTTTTCGTTATCAACGAGCGTTTTCATTTCCTTTCGTACACTTTGTGCATTTTGTGTGATTTCAGTGTCTGAAAAAGTGTGAAAAAGTTCTTCAGGTTTGTTGATTTTTTATTTTATTGTTCTCAAATTCATGCTTTAAATTATATTCCGGTGAGCACCGGATTGAAAGCTCAAGGTTGAGGTTAAGTTTACTAGTTGTTTGACATTTTGACAGGTGACACTAACCTTGAGCCGGAGTTAATATATAAAGGGGCGGAAGGGTTAAGCTAGACTTGATAATTGGAAAGATTTATCATTTGTGACGGTTTCTTGGAGAATTATGGATTCATCTTTGGGATTTATGGAGAATCTGTCGAATTATCATCGCTAATTTATTTTAGAATGGGAACGACCGGCTTGGTTATACGCTGCGATACCGCTTAATTAACATACTTTACGCACCTAAACGAGCAACTTTTTAATTGTTAATTAAACACTGCTTCTTGTAATTAAAACAGTCGATCCATGGGGTTTTGTAATAAAATTGCTCCGGATTTATTTCCCATAAAATTAATTAAATGGAGTTGATATACACGTTAAAAATTCATTTTTAAAACCGTAGGAATTTTATCGTTTTTTTTATTTTGAAGCTAATTACGTTATTGATTTCCGCAAGGCAACAAACGAAAGAAATTATAGGATGATACGTTATCACGTTACATTGTAAAACAAAGAATGATAGTCATGCCAGAATAATATGCTTCGATTAATTTGCTGCGTTTTACGAATACTTTGCTCAGTTTTCATTACGAAGAAAATTAATTTTACATTATAAAAAAAAGTTGGAAATTTATATTGCTTGCTTATTGTTTTGTTATGTTTAGCTTAAATTAAAAGTGAGTGTTTGTTGTACAAAACAAAACTGGAAAGAAAAGCAGTTTATTCAGAATTCGACAAATTAGAATATATAGGGTGTCCCATTTAAAATTGACAAGATATATACTTTTTTATTTTAGCGTAACCAGAAATTTTTATGTTTTTTGCATTTCTAATAATTAATTTAATTTAATTTAATTTAATTTAATCTAAAGCATAATTGACAAATACAAAAGATCCGAAAAATTTAAAATTTTGAAAAAAACAAAGATTTCTATATCACTTAATATTGTATCAGCTTGTCAAACGTTTCGGGACGTTTAAAACTCTTAATTTTTTTTTTTGAGTTTTATTTGGTTTAAAAAAGTTAAAATCTAAATTTTGCGAGTATTGAATTATCTGGTGTTTGTAGGTTTCAAGAGTTTTTTAAGTCTAAAAGTTATGAGAATTATTTTTACATTTATTAGAAGTTTTAAATCTTCAAAAAATTTAGAATTTTATGTTTTTTTTATAAATTAGTATTAAGAAGAAAGATAATTTTTAAGACTAAGCAATTCTTAATTGATTTTTTTTTGATTTTTTAAATTGATAAGAAAAAATTATCAGGAATACTGTTCAAAAATCAAAAATTTGAAAACTGACATTCATTTTCAAATTTTTTTTAAGATGTACAGAATTCTGAAGTATCTTCACAATTTTGAAAGTTCAGTTATCCTTTCACTCTAAATATTCGATTTTTTCAAGGTGTCTAAAATTTTAAACCTTTTAAAAGAAAAATTGTTTCTAAACATGTAAAATTAAAAAAAAAAGTTTTTGATACTTTATTTAGCTATCTTTTTGGATACCCTGAGATTTTTTGTAAGTGCTTAGTTTCCGTAAGTTTTGAGATAATCTTTAAAATTTTGAAGTTTTTTACAATTTTTAGAAATTTTAATTTGTGAGTTTTCTAGAATTTTAAAATATTCTAACGTTGCTTGAATTTCTTATTTTTTTAAAATCTTTCACAATTTTGTAAATCTTTAATAACGTGAAATCTTAGGATAAAAAGTTTCTAGATTATTTATATTTCCAGATTTCGGAGTTTTTAGTTCTAAAATTGTTTTGATTCTCATTTTTCTATATTGTCTTTTATTTTTTTATTTGATTTTTGGATTCTTCAATTTCTAGATGTTTGGACATTTTTTAAATTTTTGGTTTTAAATTTGTAGGTTTTTTCATTTCATATTTTTTTGATTCTCAGTTACTTAGTTTTGCAAACTTAGAAAATCTTAGTTTCTCAGATTTGTAAACTTAGTTTTGCTGATTTTCAGATTCTTCGGCTGTTTTTTCAACAAATACTCTCAGGTTCTAAAATTATTACTTTCTCAGAACGTCAGACTTTCATGATCTCAGTTGCTCATATATTCTTCTGATTTGCGGTTCACTACAGTATTTTTTCTAGATTGTTAGAGGCTTGAATTATATTATTATATAATTATAGATAATACGAATTTTAAGTTCTGCGTATTAAAATTTCAAATTTTTATGTTTTTATTCTTATTATATCAATCTTGTGCCCTTGTAAAAACTAAAGTTTTAAATTTTTATTTTTTTTACATTTTTATATTTTTAGATTACTAGATTTTCAGTTCCTTAGATTTCTGAATTTGCATTTTTTAATTTTAATATCCTCAGATTTACAAGGTCTAAGACACCCATTTTTTCAGTTTATATGGTTTAGATTTTCAGTCTTTAATTTTTTACCAGTTTTAATTTTTCAATTTTTTAATTTTCGGCTCTTCAATATTAGATATTTATTGAATTTCTATGTTTCACCTTTTCAGATTTTTTCATTTTCAAGATTTTCTGCTACTTAGAACGTTTAGAATTATAGTTTCTTAGATTCTTAGACTCTAAGATGATTATTAGTATTTTCCCACTTTGTCAATTTTATAATGTAATTATAAATAATATAATAATTTTAAGAGATTCAAAGAAAAAATCTAAAAAATTTAAAAGCAAGAAAAATTAAGAATGTTAAAAATATAAAAATTGTAAAGAAATTTAAAAGCTTGACAATTTAAATAAAGCAAAAAATTTGAACGTACTTGGAAAATTTGAAAGATCTAAATATTAAAAATCTTGAAATAATCAAAGAAAATCCTCAAATTTTGGACTCAAAAAATAATATTATCTTTATAAATTTTACGAAAAATTAAAAGATATATGTTATCTAAGAAATAGAATAAAATTGTAAAAATTTCTTTAAAAGTTTAAATTTTGCAGCAATAAGTAATAAATAAATGCACAAAATTCTTAGCAAAATCAAAATTCTAAACAGTACTAAAAACAGTTCGTACAGTGGAGAAAATTTCGAAGATGAATAAATGATTCAATTAAAGAATTTTAGAAACTTATGTGATTTTTAAATATTTTAAAATATTCAAACTTTTTAGATTTATTGACAGTATATATTTTTTGGAATGTTTTTTTTTTAATTTTTCACATATAATGTGTCTCAGATGTCTTAAATTTTAGTTTTCTGAAACTGAAAATTTTTGTTTCCAAAATTCTTGAATTTCACAAAATTAAAAAAAAAATTAAAAAAAAAAATTTTGTATTTAAAAAAATTAAAAAAAATTCACTTATAGCAACTTTAAATTATACAGCGGATCTACGGTAAATCTAAGAAATTTAAAAATTCAAAAGTTGAAATAATGTGAATAATGTGAAGACCACAAAAATCTGATGCTAAATTTAGAAAAATCCAGGAGATACTAAAATTCAACTAATCAAAAAAAAACAAAAATTTGAATTTGAAAATTTTGGAAGTTTTGAGAACTGATCAATAATTTAAACATAAACAACACAAATTATTTAAAGCATCTAAATGATGTAAATTTTTGAGAAAATTTATAAAATTTGCCGAGTACAAAAAACCACCGCGTTCAGAGATTTTCAAAAAGTTTAGACAATTCATAAAAATTAATGAAATTTAAACAATCATAGACATATAACAAGTAGTCAATGTAAAGGATCTAATCTATTAATAATCTTAAAATTATAGAAAATATTCACAATATGTAGACCATCATAATTGAATAATTTAAAACGATGCCGTAACCTAAAAGTTCTAAATAAACTTAAAATATATAAACAATAAGATCTAAAAAAAACTGAAAATAGTATTAAAAAGTATTAAAAATAAAAATATACTAAGCGACATAGAAATAAGAACACCCAGTAATAATAAATATTTTGCGAACATTTTTCAGAAATATGTTTGGCTAAGTTAATACAGAAAACGATCAGTTTTCCAGTCATATAGATCTAGTGGTTTTGTGTTATCGTCCCTTTTTTTAAAAAAAGTCTAGTAAGCGATAATGGTCTTTTGTAGCAACAGTTGCCATTTGAGTGTCGTGAAACGCTTGTTCAATCTGTTCATTATGCCTAGAGCGAGAAGACGCCAAAATTTTCGGCAACTTAGTCAGTTTGATAGAGGGCGAATAGTAAGCTTGCGAGAGGCTGGTTGGTCTTTCAGAGAAATTGCCACAAGAACGCAAAGGAGCCTAAACACGGTGGTGGTTTGTTGTCGGGCATGGAACCAAGAAGGCCGTGTGCAAAGAACGAGAGGTACAGGACGTCCCAGAAAAACCTCACAACGCGAAGATCGCCGCCTTAGACTTTCATCTCTACGAGACCGCTTCACTTCCACAAGGGCGATTGCAGACCAGTGGTTTGAAGAACATGGAAGGCCCATCGGGATGCGAACTGTTTATCGCCGGATCAGAAGTTTTGGACTGTTTTTATACCGTCCTCATTTTGTGTTACCTCTCACTCCTACACCCCGACGTAATCGACTGGGCTGGTGCAGAGAACGGCAAAACTGGGACCTAGAATGGAATAGGGTTGTCTTCAGTGATGAGTCCAGATTCTGTTTGGGAATGCATGATGGCCGTGCAAGAGTGAGAAGGCGACGCGGTGAAAGACGAGATCCGCCATTTTCTGTAGAAAGGCATGTGCACCACACTGTTAGAATTATGGTCTAGAGGCTATTGCTTATGGAAGTAGGTCACCTTTGGTCTTTATCAGAGGCAACATGATCGCCGTGCGTTACGTCCAGGAGGTGATGGAACCACATGTACTACTCTATCTTTGAACGCTCCCCAACCCACTTTTTCAACAAGATAATGCGCGACCACATGTTGCCAGACGTACGTTGGATCATTTTGAAGACAATCAAGTGGATTTGTTGCCTTGGCCGCCAAGATCGCCTGATCTTTCCCCTATTGAACACGTCTGAGATATCATGGGTAGAAGATTGCTAAATTTACCCCACCCACCACAAACACTCTGCACAATTAGAAGTATGCCCAGACGTCTTAATGAGTGCATAGCACATCATGGAGGCCCAACGCATTATTAATTTTTACTTGATCTAGCAGTTCGATATTTTCCAAATTTTGATCGATTACTTATCTAACCCTAATGCACATGTATACCAAAAATTGTTGTGATGACTTTATTATTACTGGGTGTTCTTATTTCTATGTCACTCAGTATATAAAATTGCAAGAAGTTTAAAAAAATCGGGAAACTGAAAAAATTCAGTTAAATAGAAAAATTTCTGAGAATTTAACAACTCGACAAAAATGAATTCAAATGAAAGAAACATATTTTTGTAAACTTTGCATATACATACAGCCTGTTCAGAAAGTAGCGCATTGCTTGCCGGTAATAAATAATCAAAAAATACATCGATTAGGTATAAAAATTTTGTCATAATTTCACTAACAGCAAAAAATTTAGCAACTTCAAATTATCAACCGAATTTAATCTCGAATTAAATTAAAGTTATTAACATGATTTGGTAGCTTTTGCTATTATACAACTATTGCAAATATATTATTATTATTATTATTATCATGCATATATTTTCTAATTTGTGGCAAAACACGCAATAATCAACAAATTTGCTAATTTTACCACAAAATACCTTACCTCTCTTTAATTTTCAACCTATCCGTTGACCATGGATTGTCTACGTTATTTTTAGAAAAATGTAACCCGATCTCAATTTTTGCCCTCCACTGACGGCCACTGACTTGGACATCTGTCGATATCAATTACGACCGAAATGAGGCGCGACCGACACAAAACACTAGAGAAAAGCGAAACAATAGCCATCTTCTTGATGGCAAAATTACATTTGAAACCTTCAGCAAAAGGAAACTTTGATGGGAGAAGCTGACGATCACGACTCTTCCGCGTCAGCTATATTTATTATAGCTGGACGATGTACATTTTATTGGCCTTCGTAGACCTGAATATAAATTACAATTCACAAGAATTTGATTTTTTATGAAAAGTAGTCGGATTTAAAAATAGGCGGCGAAAAATAGATACTTTATCGATTAAAATGGTCGATCGGAAATAAATAAATAACGAATGATACTAAATTCCAGAAATACTTAAATGAGATTTTATATATAACTTGTTTCAGCAGTTTTTGTGATGGAATCGAATTATAATGCTCGAAAAGGTTAATAATTCATGTGGGAAACGACGTAGAAGGTGTTAGGCATTTTTAGCCATGTTTCATTAATTCATTCGATTATCAATAAATAAAAATCAATAAAATACAAGGTGATAAAAAATTATGCAAATATTTAAATCTGCGATATTCTCTTATACGAGGAGACGTAGAAAAATTATTGTAAAAAACGCGTTAGCATTATTACTGAATCAAGTGTTTATAGTCAATATTAGAGTCAAAATTTGCACTAAATTTTTTTTGAATATTTTAGATATTTTGTACGTTTTCAAACCTGTGTTTGTTTTCTTTAGATGCTTTGGTTGCTTCGGGTTATCAAACCAAATTCTAAATTTTCAAATTCGTTCATTTCATCGATTTTTAAATTTTATTAGATTTATTGAACCTTATATACTCTGGAAATTGTGGATTCTCTGTACATACACTTTCTCTTTTTTTGATTCAGTAGTTTACCTACTTCTGTTTTCTAATTTCTTTGAATTGTTTGCATTTCTAAAATCTTCTACCTTCGCCGATTCAAAAAAATGACAAATCTACAATAAAAAAGAGCGCCAAAAAGAGTAGAAAATTGAAACAAATCTAGTAAATTAAAAAATATCCGAAATTATTTAAAAATTCTGCTACAAATGTTTGGAAATCTTTAAACTTGAAACATATTTGATAATTTTAGGATTTTATTTTTGTAATTTAATCGCTTAGTTTTAATAATGGCCTTAATTGCAATTTATAGGACTACTTTTTGAAATTTACACAAAATTAGCATTTAGGTGGGTTCTAGCAAATTACTGAATTATTAAAATGCTTTTGATAAGAGTACTGAAAAGAACAGCAGACTATTACTAACAAATTTCATTATTTTTGTCAAAATGTAAAAATTTTGGAGTAATTTTATCAAAAAGAGTCAAAATTTTGTAACGCTCAAAACAAAATTTATCCGTTTTGGTCTAGTTTAAACCCCTCAAAATTTGCAACAACGTAGAACTTTTGTAAGGAATTATTAAATTTCTTACAAATTTTAATTCTATATCGCATGGAAATTTTAAGAGATTTAATTTTAAATTTTTATTGTTTTAATTCAAAAGTGCTCCTATCGTACGTCAATTTTTTTTAATTTTTTTGGTTACCAAAAAAGTATTGATTCTACAATTAATTGATTGTATACGATTTAGATTAACAAAGAAAATGCTAAAACAAAACACAAACCGCAGTTATTGTAATTTTAAAAATTTCAATTCATTATAATTTTTAATTGTTGAGAAAATTTGTAGTTCTTAAGATTTTTAAGAATTTTCAATGGTTAGAAGTTTCCAAATATCTAGAAACATTAAAAGTTATCGAATTTTCAGAATCTGTAGTGTATTTTTAACATTTTTATTAGTTTTTCAATTAAGATTTTTTTACAATAATTTTAACCATACGTATCTGGAAATTTCGAAAAACTTTGAACTATTTGTCTCTATAAACTCAAGATTTTAAATTTTACAAAAAATATTTTTTTCTAGTGACTTTCCAAATAGAATTTGCAAAATTTTACAAGTGAGCTCTTTTAAAATTTATAAAATGAAAATCATTAAAAATGTAAAAAATGAGTTTCTAGAGTTTCTATAATTTAAAATTAGACACAGAACTAGAAATTGGAACCAAAAAAATATTGTGACGTTTGTATCAATAGAATCTGGATTGTACTATTTTAAGAATTTTCCTAAAAATGTTCCAATAATAAAAAAAGTAAAAAATGACGAAAATTACCATTTGTCTCAATTAGTTAAAATTCGTTCATGTTAGTATTTTTGCTCCGAAGATGAAATTTATGCATTTTTGGTTAAATTTAGTTTTTTTCGTTGGAATTTAGCGCATCTGATTTTTTTTCCTTTTTGAATTATATGTATGACTTGGTGCAACTTGAAGATATTTACTTTCAGTCTAATTTATTCTAATTTGGTTACTTTTTTCGATCATGAATACAGTTTAGGATAATTTAGTCTAATTTATTCAAAATTCACGTTTAAAGTATAAAAATGGCAGAAACAAGTTTTACATTTTAAAATAATAAATAAATAATGAAATTAAATTTGTGTATCGTCGGCATCTAGGTCGTTTATTTTTCAATAAATTGATTTTTTAAGTCTTTCAAATTGTTTTTAAAGTGTTCATATATTTTTTTTTTTTTTGGAATTTTTCGTATGATCTGATTTTCCAATTGCGTTGTAAAATTCTTAGATTTTTTTTTTCGCATTTCTTATATGTCTTAGATCTTTTAAAAGTTTCTTAGTTTCTGTACTGTTATTTTTAAGTCGTTCGATAATCGATAATCGCTAGATTATTCAAGTTTATTAAAACGTTTATTTTTTTTTTAAATTTTTTGTGTTGTCAGATTATTTTTTTTTTTTTATGTTTTATATTCTAAGAATCGTGAGCAGGTCCAAACTTGTATGTTGACAAAAATTTTCTATATTTTTTGTTCTCTCAGTATATCCTTTCTAAAATTTACTTTTTCCATATTTCTTTTTTTTATATTTTTTGTTGACACATTTTCAATCTCTTCATTTCTATTATTATGTATTTGTATCTGTTTTAATCGTGGTCATTTACGTTTAGATAAATTAAATTTTTCATCACTTTTGAATAGTTATTTATTATTTAAATTTAGCGAAAATTAATTAAAACGCAATAAACAACATAAGAAAATCATTACAACAGAAAAAATAAACGACCTCATAAAAATATAACCGTCGGTGAATATGCTTAGAGCAAAAAAAAAAGCAAAATTATTAAAAGAATAAACTTTAAATTATTTTTTTTTTAATTACATCAAACTGTGATTTAACTTCCTCATTTCTGTTATTATTTGTCAAAGTATTTTTTTTCTTTTGTTATTTACGTCCACTTTTGGATAATTATAATATTCCAACACCAAGAAAAAATTACAATTATAAAAAATAAAATTTGACAACGACTGTCGTAAGCTCAAAGTAAGCTTAAAATCGACTATTGAGAAAATGCTAAAACGAATGAAAAAAACAATAACAGAACAAAAAAATGCTTTGCAGCTAAAGTGAAAAAATATTAAGAATTTGAATATTTGAAAAAACTAAAAGTACAAAATATGACACTAAAATAAAACATCAGCATTTTTGGAATCGAATTATAATGCCTGAAATGGTTAATAATTTATGTGGGAAAAGATGTAGAAGGTGACGGTAAAAACGGCTTAAAATTGTGATAATTAAACTCAAAAAAAAATCCCACCAAGCCTTAAATATCGTTAAAAAAATAAGTTCAGTTTATACAAAATAATCTGACAAACTTAACCCGTACACTACAAACAGACAATCATGTAATCTCCGTCTTTGTATCTCACAATGGCAGCAACTTCTTCCGTGTTTGTTACGAAACCCACAAACTGGCAATAAATTGAATCGAATACGGACGCCGCAAAAGATAATCCAAAAACGGTTACTAAGAGGGAAAAACTTATCTTACCTTGCGCTCGTTTTTCATGCTTGTTCCCTTTTTTAGCAACAAAATTGGTACACACCGAATAAAACAGTCACAAGCTGTTTAAAACACTCCTCTAAAATCAAAAATCTGTTTTTGATACATATTTGATAGTTTTACAAGTCGTCAAGATTTTTGACACCACTTTATTTAAACACAAACATTTTTGAAGTATTTGATCAAATTTTAACTTTAAACGAGAGAAAAACGGTTTCCACCGCACGGCTTTTCCGAACGTTCATTACTAACTAGCGAGTTGCAGTTTTTCAGAGAACTTTTTCTGACCATTTGCCGTCAGAGGAGTTTGCTTTGTTTCTTTATATTTGGTTTGTGTTTTTTTATCGTAAACAATGAGTTGGTGTTTTTATTGTTCCCCATCACCTACTTCCGTCGAGTTCTAAAAATTTCTAAAATGACCAAAATCTTAAAAATTTATGATTTATGCCCCTCAGTTTTTTTTTTTCTGTAAATTTTTAATTTTTGTCTAAACAAAACCGTGAATTAGCCTAGTGCTTTTCAGTCATCCACGACAAAAAACAATATTTGTGTGAACAACAAGGTTGCGCTTAATTGCTAGTGAATTTGCTCACTGAGCTCTATAACGTTTTTATTATTTTATCTTTTAAATAAACATTTCGTTAAATAAACAAAAATCAAAAATTCATTAAAAATATTCAGTTTAACTGCTGCACGTCGAAGTTCAAGCTCATTGATGTTGAAATTCGCAGAATGAGAAACTTTTAATTGGCACAGTTCCCGAACAAACGAAACGTTCGTTTCGATAAATCATTATTAATAATGATCGCGATTATTCAAAATATCTCATATTTGATTAAGAACGTGTCAAAACAGACAAAACACGGAAGATTTCATCTATTGGTAATAAATTGGAAGCTATTCATCAAATTCTATATTAAATCAACGCAAAAAACTTAATAGGCACTCATAAAATTACCATGAAATATAAATTAGACAAATATGGAGCTGTCTATGTCATTTTGTAAATATTTATTAACGTACTGTGTAAATATTAATTTGTTTTCGTTGTATTTTATAGAACAAATTATATAGAATTAAACAATGAAACAGACGATGATTTGAAACAAAAGACTGTAATTTTTACTATAAACAATTGATTCAGTAATAATGCTAACGCGTTTTTTACAGTATTTTTTCTACGCCTTCTCGTATATGAGACTATCACAGATTTAAATATTTACATAACTTCTGAATCACTCGGTATATTATTGATCTTTATTTACTTATAATCGAATGAATGAACGAAACACCTACGTTTTTTCCCACGTGAATTATTACCCATTTCGGGCATTATAATTCGATTCTCTCACAAAACTGCTTATGTTTTAGTTTTATCTTGGTCTTATATTTTGTATTTTCTTTACTCTTTTCAAATATTTTCTTAATATTTTTTCTAAAATTTTTGCGTACTTTCACTTTAGCTGCAAAGCATCATTCTTGTTCTGTTATTATTTTTTTCATTAGTTTTAACATTTTTTCAATAGTTGATTTATGCTTTGAGTTTACGACAGTAATTTTCAAATTTTATTTTTTATAATTGTAATTTTTTCTTGATCTTCGAAAATTATAATTATCCAAAAGTGGACGTAAATAACAAAAATAAAAAAAATACTCTCACAAATAATAACAGAAATGAGGAAGTTAAATCACAGTTTTATGCAATTTTAAAAAAAAATTGTTCTGATATTAAATTTTATTCTTTTAATAATTTTGCTCTTTTTTTGTAGTCGTTTTCAAGCTTGCTCTAAGCATATTCACCGACAGTTATATTTTCATGAGGTCGTTTATTTTTTCTGTTGTAATGATTTTCTTATGTTGTTTATTGCGTTTTAATTAATTTTCGCTAAAGTTAAATAACAAATAACTATTCAAAAATAATGAAAAATTTAATTTATCTAAATGTAAATGACCACGATTGAAACAGATTTTGAAACATTTTTGCGTACTTACACTTTTGCTCTAACGCCGCAAAGCGTCATTCTGTTTCTGTTATAATTTTTTTTATTAGTTTTAGCATTTTCTCAATAGTCGATTTTAAGCTTGCTTTGAGCTTACGACAGTAATTGTCAAATTTTATTTTTTATAATTGTAATTTTTTCTTGGTGTTGGAATATTATAATTATCCAAAAGTGGACGTAAATAACAAAAGAAAAAAAAATACTTTGACAAATAATAACAGAAATGAGGAAGTTAAATCACAGTTTGATGTAATTAAAAAAAAAATTAATTTAAAGTTTATTCTTTTAATAATTTTGCTCCTTTTTTGCTCTAAGCATATTCACCGACGGTTATATTTTTATGAGGTCGTTTATTTTTTCTGTTGTAATGATTTTCTTATGTTGTTTATTGCGTTTTAATTAATTTTCGCTAAATTTAAATAATAAATAACTATTCAAAAGTGATGAAAAATTTAATTTATCTAAACGTAAATGCCCACGATTAAAACAGATACAAATACATAATAATAGAAATGAAGAGATTGAAACTGTGTCAACAAAAAATATAAAAAAAGAAAGATGGAAAAGGTAAATTTTAGTAAGGATATACTGAGCGAACAAAAAATATAGAAAATTTTTGTCAACATACAAGTTTGGATCTGCTCACAATTCTTTGAATATAAAACACAAAAATATTAAATACTCTGACAACACAAAAAATTTAAAAAAAATAAACGTTTTAACAAACTTGAATAATCTAGCGATTATCGATTATCGAACGACTTAAAAATAACAGTACAGAAACTGAGAGACTTTTTAAAGATCTAAGAGATACAAGAAATGCGGAAAAAAAAATGTAAGAATTTTACAATGCAATTGGAAAATCAGATCATACCAAAAATCCTAAAAAAAATGATTAAATACTCTCCACAATCAAAAAAATATGAACACTCTAAAATCAATTTGAAAGACTTAAAGAATCAATTTATTGAAAAATAAACGACCTAGATGCCGACGATACACAAATTTAAATTCATTATTTATTTATTATTTTGTAATGTAAAACTTGTTTCTGCCATTTTTATACTTTAAACGCGAATTTGAAATAAATTAGACTAAATTATCCTAAACTGTATTCATGATCGAAAAAAGTAACCAAATTAAATTAAATTTGACTGAAAGTAAATATCTTCAAGTTGCACCAAGTCATACATATAATTCAAAAAGAAAAAAAATCAGATGCGCTAAATTGCAACGAAAAAACTAAATTTAACCAAAAATGCATAAATTTCATCTTCGGAGCAAAAATACTAACATGAAAGAATTTTAACTAATTGAGACAAATGGTAATTTTCGTCATTTTTTACTTTTTTTTATTATTGGAACATTTTTAGGAAAATTCTTAAAATAGTACAATCCAGATTCTATTGATACAAACGTCACAATATTTTTTTGGTTCCAATTTCTAGTTCTGTGTCTAATTTTAAATTATAGAAACTCTAGAAACTCACTTTTTACATTTTTAATGATTTTCATTTTATAAATTTTAAAAGAACTCACTTGTAAAATTTTGCAAATTCTATTTGGAAAGTCACTAGAAAAAATTAATTTTTGTAAAATTTAAAATCTTGAATTTATAAAAATAAATAGTTCAAAGTTTTTCGAAATTTCCATTCACGTATGGTTAAAATTATAGTAAAAAAAATATTAATTGAAAAACTAATAAAAATGTTAAAAATGTACTACAGATTCTGAAAATTCGATAACTTTTAATGTTTCTAGATATTTCGAAACTTCTAACCATTGAAAATTCTTAAAAATCTTAAGAATTACAAATTTTCTCAACAATTAAAAATTATAATGAATTGAAATTTTTAAAATTGCATTAACTGCGGTTTGTGTTTTATGTTTTAGCATTTTCTTTGTTAATCTAAATCGTATACAACTAATTAATTGTAGAATCAATACTTTTTTGGCAACCAAAAAAATTAAAAAAGAATTGACGTGCGATAGGAGCACTTTTGAATTGAAACAATAAAAATTTAAAATTAAATTTCTTAAAATTTCCATGCGATATAGAATTAAAATTTGTAAGAAATTTAATAATTCCTTACAAAAGTTCAACGTTGTTGCGAATTTTGAGGGGTTAGACCAAAACGTGTAAATTTTATTTTGAGCGTTACAAAATTTTGACTTTTTTTGATAAAATTACTCCAAAATTTTTACATTTTGACAAAAATAATGAAATTTGTTAGTAATAGTCTGCTATTCTTTTCAGTACTCTTATCAAAAGCATTTTAATAATTCAGTAATTTGCTAGAACCCACCTAAATGCAGATTTTGTGTAAATTTCAAAAAGTAGGCTTATAAATTACAATTAAGGCCATTAATTAAACTAAGCGATTAAATTACAAAAATAAAATCCTAAAATTATCAAAAATGCTTCAAGTTTAAAGATTTCCTAACATTTTTAGCAGAATTTTTAATTATTTTTTTAATTTACTAGATTTGTTTTAATTTTCTACTCTTTTTTTGGCACTCTTTTTTATTTTAGATTATTCATATTTTTGAATCTGTGAAGGTAGAAGATTCTAGAAATGCAAACAATTCAAAGAAATTAAAACAGAAGTAGGTAAACGACTGAATCAAAAAAAGAGAAAGTGTATGTACAGAGAATCCAAAATTCCCAGATTATATAAGGTTCAATAAATCTAATAAAACTAAAAAATCTATAAAGTAAACGAATTTGAAAATTTAGAATTTGATTTCAAAACCCGAAGCAACCAAAGCATCTAAAGAAAACAAACACAGGTTTGAAAACGTACAAAATATCTAAAATATTCAAAAAAATTTAGTGCAAATTTAGACTCCAATAATGACTACAAACACTTGATTCAGTAATAATGCTAACGCGTTTTTTACAGTATTTTTTCTACGTCTCGTATAAGAAAATTTCACAGATTTAAATATTTACATAATTTTTTTTCATCCTATATATTATCGATTTTTATTTATTGATAATCGAATGAATTAATGAAATATGGCTAAACATGCTTAACTTCTTCTACATCTAAAGAAAACAAACGCAGGTTTGAAATGGTAAAAAAGCTAAAATATTCGAGAAATTGTACTGCCAACTTAAAAATGTTTTTTTAAACTGTTCGTGTATTTTCGAAATTATAGTGATAACAAATTCTTCAAGATAAACTTCGAAACTCGTTCAAAGAATAACAAAAAGTTAAATAAGCGAAATAATTATGCGCAAATTTGTTAGTCAACCCGAAGGCGCAACTAAATTGTTGTTTTTTTGAATATTATTATTCTATTTTTTTTAAATTCTCCAATTTTTTGCCCACGGTGATTTTATTTATTATTAAGATCTAGAAAAGTAACTGGGAAATGCGCTTTTCACAAAAATTACATTAAAGTAATTTATAATTTAAACTCAGTTTTCCGTTTATGGAACTGAAGCAGATATCAGATAAGAGAAAAAGAAGCTTGAAATGAAATAAAATATTCAACGAGATAGCTGTTTTCATAAAAATATTTATCGCATTAGTTGAATTCACTGAAGCTGGAGGAAATTTAAAAACTATTTTTGTAATTTTCAGTTTGCTTTGTAAGAACGGATTTTTTCACCGTCTGGTATTATAAATATTATTCCAACCTTGATGAAACTGAAATACAAAATTAGAGGCACAAACACGCATTGCGTATTCTTCGTCGATACCAACGAAATTATGCATCATCGAATTAAAATTTCAGTACGAAATCGTATCGATGATTTTTCACATTATCTGAAAGTGGCGGTGCACAAAGGACTCGTTCGCATTTTGAAGGATTTGAAGCCGACGGCCGCGTTTGATCTGTCAGCAGGCAGCAACAAACGCAGTTTTGCGCATTTTTCAGAATTTAATTTCGGGACGTTAATCTCAATTT
The DNA here is from genome assembly GCA_030157275.1 of Cynaeus angustus. Classification (NCBI taxonomy): domain Eukaryota; kingdom Metazoa; phylum Arthropoda; class Insecta; order Coleoptera; family Tenebrionidae; genus Cynaeus; species Cynaeus angustus. The sequence continues at coordinate 15,695,550 of CM058065.1, forward strand.
ACCCATTCTAACTCCATTTTCCATGAAAGGCAATCCCTTTATTAGCATTTTATACAACAAAATCACTGGTTGTGTAATTCCGGGATAAACCATGTTTTTGTGGGAAAAACGGCGAGAATTTCCATTGTTTCCGAAATTGATGAAATCGCGTCGTTCCGTAGTAGAGAGGATGTCAAAAAAAATCAAAAATTGAACAGAGGTTGCTGAACTGGCGCGCATTGTTGTACATGTGGTTAACCTGATTACGTGATTCGAATTGAAAGTTTCGATCAGACAGATCAATAAATGATAATAATGCCAGTCTCAGAAAACCTGAAACTTTTCGTCGTGACGAGCCAGCTATTTAAATAAATTATCTCCCAAGCTAATAATAACAAATCAAAACGCACTTTCCCTTTCATTCGTCATAACTCGAGCTCCTATAAAATGCACCCCGCCTGTAATAAAGTGGGACAGTAATTGGAGAAATGAATGGGAACTCGAGTACATAAATGAAAATTAATAATTTATTCGAAAGAACTTCTCGTGATTTTCGCCACAAAAACTGCAATTGCTTCGCAAGTCTTTCATTCGCAACCGCTTTAATTAACTTCTATTGATCTGTGCACTCGCTTCAAGAAGTGTTTCTCTTCCACTGCGGTATCATCGTCATGGTTCACGTGTCTTTTCCAGAAATGGGTCAATTTCAGTCTGCTTGCATCAGCGTCGGGGAATTCAATATGTTGGCGGTTTTGTGAAAAGCTGCTCGCGGGATTTTATTGTTCGAGTCAACATTAGGAAGAATTTTTAGAAAGAGAGCAATTTATACAACAATATACAGAGTGTATCAGAAATGGTGTGGTCAACTTAAATACTGGAAAAAAAACACGTTATACGCATCAACATAAATTTGGTTAAAAAATTGATAATCAATTAATAGGACAGCACGTGCTATCCAATAGCATGACTGGCGAAAAGTTTCTTTATTTTTAAATAGCGAGGATTCAGCTTGATGGCGCACCTGCACATCATGCTGTAGATGTTAGACTATGGTTAAACAGAAATTTATTGTCGTTGGTGCACAGCGTTGACCGCATAATTTTTCTTTTTTATATTAATTTATTTGTCGTTCATTTTTTTAAATTTTTTTGCTCTTTTAAATTCTCTAAATTAATTTTTTACATATTGTTCCCATTTTTTAAAATTTTATTATACTACAGAATTGTTAGTTTCTGGATTTAAAAAATCTAAGAGATACAAGAAAAACAATAAATCAAAAAAAATATAGAAACGAAAATTAAAAAAATTAAGTAAAACTGATCAGGGAACATATCTATACTTCAAAAAGTCCAAAAAAATAAAAAAAATTAAAAAAAAACTAATTTAAATTTTCTAAAATGCAACAGAAATTCTATCAAAAATTTAAAGAACATGAGAGGAATTTAAAGCATCTAAAGAATAGAAAAAAAGGGAAAGTTAAGTTCAATTTTAAAAAAATTGCATAGTTCAAAAATAAAAAAATAAAATATTTAATTTTCTAAAATTATGTGGCTCTTTACTAACAAATTTTACAAGAAGAAATTTACGATCTAATGTTAAACTCATTTTAAGATAAAAATATTTATATGATATGCATACAAAAATTAAAATTGGATTAGTGGGTTAAATGTGATCATTAAGCAACTTCAGAAAATCACAGACATTTTGACAACTTTTTGACTTTGTTAGAAAATGTTAGCTTTCTTGTTTGTTACTAATTTTTTAGCTTTAACGCTGTAATTTTTCAGGTTCTACGTTTTAAAATTCCCAAATTCCAATTTTTTAAAATAAATTTAGCAACTGAATGCGTTTTGGTATAAAATTTAATTAGTGGTTTTAATGTGATCATTAAACATTTTGAGAAAATCGAATATGTCTCGAAAATTTATGGAGATAATGTGAAAATAAAAACACCGATGGATTTTTTGGATAATTTTACATACAAAAGGCGCAATTAAATTCTCATTCAATTTTAATTTAAAGAAACTGGTGTAAAAATACGTTTTACTAATTTTTTAAGTTATCTGTAATTTTAGATTTTTCATTTTTGATTAAGTAAATTTTTCTAACACAATTTGTGATATTTGTCAAAAATTTAATTCAATAATAATAATAATAATAGTGTCCATTTTTTATTTTTCTTTTCTTTTTTGTATTCTTAAGACAATTTACATGCTTTAATTTTTTTATATCTTTAATTTTGAAAATTTTTAGCTTCTATCTTTCTATCTTCTTTTATCTTCTAAATCAAATTAATTCAATTTTTAATGTACTTTTTCATTAAAAAAAATTATAAAATTGTTAGTTTCTGGGATTTAAAATATGTACGAAATACAAGAAAAGCAACTAATCCAAGAAAAATGCAAACAAAAATTTTGAAAATAAAGTAGAAAGAATCAGAGAACATCTGTATGATCCAAAAAGTACAAAAAAGTAAAAAAATGAATTAATAGTTTAAATTTTCTAAGATTTTAGAATATAAAAATTAAAATATCTAAAGAATTCAAAAGATTGGAGGAATTTAAATTATCTAAAGAATTCAGAAAAACATAAAATTCAATTAAATTGAAACAAATTTAAGTAAGAAAAATAAAATTTTGCAAAATTTTAAAATTAAAGCATCTAGAAAGCTTACGGCTAATTAGGATTACAGAGTGTCTACACATTTTAGGAAAACTTGAAAAGTTCAGAGAATTTTAGAAATATTGAAAAATTAGGAATTTTGTGAAAAATTTTTGAATAACTCAGAGACTGAAAAGTTCAAAAATCAAATCAAAAACAAATCTAAAACATTAAAAATTAAATACTCAATAGCACAGCAGTTATAATTTTTTTTATAAAACCAAAAAACATTAGAAATTCTAAGAAAATTTCTAAGAATTTCACTAAAAAATAAAAGAACATAATTGAGTTATCGATTTCTTCCATTAGCCCATCAAATTATTCATTCTTCAAATATCAAATAATTTAGAGAAGTTGAATCGGAGGATCGTGAGGCCATAAGAGAGGTCCTTTTTTGCTTATAATTCGATTTTCAAAAAACTCTTTTAATTTTGTAAACTTTCACGCGTTGTGTAAGGTGTAGCACCATCGTGTGGAAAATTTTTTCTAAAAAAATACCATCTAAGGCCAAATGCATTTTCATATGAAGATATTTTTAAATTATGCATCCAAAAATAAAAATTGGATTAGTGCCTTAAATGTGATTATTATGTTACTTTAGAAAATTACAGATATTTTGATAAATAAACATTAAAACCACCGTTTTTTTATAATTTTTTTATAAAGTGTAATTTAATTAATACATAATTTCAACTGAAGACCCTAAAAAATCGCTTTTATTTTTAAAAATTTAATACTAGGATACTACGAAAGCCTGGCATTTATCAAAAGATCTTAAATTTTAAAAAACAAATCTAAAAATTTTAAAAATATTAAAATGCATCAAACTAACAAAAAAGATGTATAAATTTTTTATTGGAAAGTGTTAACTTTTTTCTAGTTCTTCAGCTTTTAGGTTGTAAATTTTTAGGTTCTACAAAACTCTCAAATCAATAAGAATAAAAAAAAATATTTAGTGGCTTAAATGTGATCATTAAACATTTGGACAAAATCGAATATATCTCGGCAGTTTGTGGAGATAATGTGAAAATAAAAGCACCGATGGATTTTTTAGATAAGTTTACATACAAAAAGCACAATAAAAAAGAAACTAATAAAAAAAGTTCTATTAATCTACCATTTTTTTTCACCAAAACGCCTTAGCTTTGGAAAACAAATTGGCACCGGACTATAACAATACAATTCTCTAAGAATAGTTTAATTTCAAATGTTTAATTTTTAAACTTTTTCAAAATATTAAATTTTAAATCACTCAAATTTTGATGAGTGCAGATTATCTTAACTCTGATTTTTTGAGTTTTCAATTTTTTTTATCTGTTTAAAATTTTTCAGTACATTAACACGATCTTTGAGAATTGGCCACTTTTTTTAAACAATTCAGGTAAAAAAAATCTAAATGCGTCGTGAACTACTAACAATTTTTACAGTTTAAAAAATTACCAAAACTTTAAAAAAAGCACAAACTTCAAAAAACTTTTAATGTGATTATGGTTTAAAAAATTCCATAAATTTTGTAATTGGGATAAAAATGTTTACTCTTTTTTTGAATTTCGCTTTTAGGTGCATCGAAATTAGGAATATTTTAAAAATTCGAAGTCAAAAAAGTTTTTTTGAAATGTTGAATAATTCTTAAAATAAAAAAGAAAAATATCTTAAATTTTAAAAGTTTATCAAATTTAATTAGCCCATCGTATTATTCATTCTTCAATTATCAAATAATCTAGAAGAGTTAAATCGGGGGATCGTAGGGGCCATGAGAAAGGTCCTCCTTTGCTTATAATTCGATTTTCAAAAAACTCTTTTAATTTTGTAAACTTTCACGCGTTGTGTGAGGTGTAGCACCATCGTGTTGAAAAAATTCCAATTGTACTTCATCACCACGTAATTAATTAATAAAAACTTTAAACTGTTCTTCATATTTTGCTGCTGTAATTGTTTCATAAAAAAAATAAAACCAATAAGGCGTCTTTGAAACACCAATTACATTTTCATCCCCTTTATCCCTGTTGGCATCAGAATCAATTCTGAAACTCGAAATTAATTAGTTTCAACCATCGATTGATAGTTTTGTACCAATAATGCGACGTGCATTCTACAATCGTGTTCCATTTAAAAATTATTTGAATTTCGCTTTTAGGTGCATCGAAATTAGAAATATTTTAAAAATTCGAAGTCAAAAAAGTTTTATTTGAAATTTTGAATAAATCTTTAAATAAAAAAGAATAATGAAGGAAATTTTAAAATTTCATCAAATTTAATTTTACAAAATGTTTGTTTTCAAACTTTAAACAAATTTATCAAATTTTATCAAAAAATGAAGAGTAAAAAAATCTAAAACATCTAAATAGTACAAGAAATTTTAGATAAGATGAGCCCAAACTTTGGAAATCTTTAAATCCATAGAAAAATTCTGTGACTGAGCAGTTAGAATGTTTCACTTTGAATTTTCACGAATTTAGTGAAAAATTTTAAATTTGAAAATTCTTACCATTTTAATAATTGTAATTTAAGATCTGACAAACTTAATCCGAGCATCCAAAAACTGAGAATTCGAATTTCTAGAATTTTAAAATTTACATATTTCAGCATTTCGATCATTAAAAGTACGTTGGTAACTTTGCCTGTCTCTGGTCAAACAGTGCTACCAACGCCTAAATTATAGAATTATTTCTAATCCCATCTGCTCCTCTTTCACTGTATCCCCAAATTGTCTCTTCCTTCTTTCCCTCAAAATTGGGTCAATTCCTTCTAATTCCAGTCTGCTTAACATCGAAGGATCTACCACAGACCCGATCTAATTTAATTATTGACGTAATCATTCCAACACTATTAAACCATGATGTAAAGATTGTCCGAATAGGACAAAATGAGCAAAAAGCTCGTACTTGTTGGACCGTAACAAATGTAATCTCAGCTTTACTACGCTGACCATTGTCGGTGATCGAAGCGGTTTTCGCTTTTCTTCAAGTGGTTTGAGTTGGGGTGTTTTATTCAGGGACGAGTTGCGTAAGTTTAGAAATTGATCGTTTTATTTTTAAGTGTAAACGACGTTTGACACTTTGAGAGACTCTCAGAGGTGGGAAACGTCTCGGGTGATTTTGTCTGCTTTATTTGACTTGAGAAATTTCTTAGTAGCATTTTTAGGGGGAAATTTAAAGTTTACTTCCAGCTTGATGAATAACTGCAGCTTTCAACTTGAGACTTTAATTAAGATAAAGTTGCATATAAAAAAATTGTTAAAGAAGTAAAGCTTTTCCGGATCGCTTAGGTAATTAAGACGTACTCGACTTTTTAATGCATTAAGATGGTCGTTTAGAGTCGAAGCTGGATAATTTGTTGGAATTGAAATTTTGCATCGATTTTATGACTTTTGCTATTTCAATCTTCAGTACAGTTTTCTGGTACCAAGAATAATTTCCATTCATCTATCGTTTAACGGTGATAAAATCAGCACGTGTTTGCCAACATTGTGGCTGCAGAGCGGCGAAAGTAACGCCCACTATACGCGTCAGGATGTGACAGCTTCAAAAATTGACAACTACTATGTATTGATTATATAAAGCTCTAAAATTTCTCTTTAAAATCTGCCGTAAAAAAAATAGTGTACTATACACGACGATAAAAAATCTTTAACCATTTGTGAAATTTTTCTTTGATGATTATGTGGTTGTTTATCGTCTTTTTTTCAAGATTTTTAGAATTATTTCTAGGTTTTTCTACAAAAAATTTTAGGCAGTATTTTGTGTAAACTTAATTTTTTTTATATTTGTAGATTTTGATTTGTTAGTTCTTGTTATTGTATTAAGTTTAAAGTTTGCTCGTATTTTGTTAATTTGCTGCTTTAAAGCTCATTTTATCAAGTTTTTGTGTTTTCGCAAGTTGTCAAGTTCAAAATTTTTCTTTACTTTTTGTATTTTTCGTTACCATTTTTTTTAAAACAACAAGAGCAGAAGTTTTGAAGTCGAAAAGTACACGCCAAACAATTTTTTATTATTTTTTTTTTAAATTCCTAACATAAAAGTGTAAAAATATCAAAAAACCGTAACAATTAAAAAAAAATGGATAGTTTAAAAGTTCTAAGCTCCATGAATTGCAACCAATTTTTTGACAATTTAAACAATTTAAAAAATCTACAAATTAAAAAAAAATCAGAGAATTTAAAGACTTCTAATATTAAAAATTATAAAAAAAAATATAAACTAGCATTCCAGAGATTCTGAAACTCAAACAGAATTTTAAAAATGCAAACAAAATGCACAAAATCTATAATCCAAAATATTCCGAAATTTTTATGAGATACAAAAAATCTAAAACAAGCAACGTATCCGAGAAAATTCTAGGAATGTTAAGATGTAAAATACAAAATTTGAGAAATACAACACGTACCTATTAAAAATTGAGTTTTTGAAAAATTTAAGCAAAAAAAAAATTTTAAAGCATCTAGAAAGCTTACGGCTAATTAAGATTACAGAATGTTTACACATTTTAGGAAAACTTGAAAGTTTAGAGAATTTTTGAAGGAAATTTTGTGAAAATTTTTTGAACAACTCAGAAAGGCTGAAAAATTCAAAAATCAGAGCAAAAATAAATCTGAAACATTAAAAATTAAATACTCAATAGCACAAGAGTTATATTTTTTTATGAAACCTAGAAATTCTAACAAAATTTCTAAGAATTTCACTAAGAAAATGAAAGAACATAATTGACTTAGCGATTTCTTCCATTAGCCCATCAAATTATTCATTCTTCAAATATCAAATAATTTAGAGGAGTTGAATCGGAGAGTCGTGGGGGCCATAAGAGAGGTCCTTTTTTGCTTATATTTCGATTTTCAAAAAACTCTTCTAATTTTGTAAACTTTCACGCGTTGTGTGAGGTGTAGCACCATCGTGTGGAAATTTTGTTCCAAAAAAATACCATCTAGGGCCAAATCCATTTTCATATGAAGATATTTTTAAATTATGCATCCAAAAATAAAAATTACATTAGTGCCTTAAATGTGATTATTATGTAACTTTAGAAAATCACAGATATTTTGTCAAACAAAAAATAAAACCGCCGTTGATTAATTTTTAATACACAATTTCAACTAAAGTCCAAAAGAATTGCTTTTAGTTTTAAAAATTTAGTACTAGGATACTATGAAAGCCTCGTATTTATCAAAAAATTTAAATTTAAAAAAACAAATCTAAAAATTTAAAAAATTTTAAAATGCTTGTAACTAAAACTAAAAAGATCTTATTTTTTTTATTGGAAAGTGTTAACTTTTTTCTAGTTCTTTAGCTTTTAGGTTGCAATTTTTCAGGTTCTACGTTTGAAAATTCTCAAATCAATAAAAATAAAAATATTTAGTGGCTTAAATGTGATCATTAAACATTTTGAGAAAATCGAATATATCTCGGCAGTTTGTGTAGATAATGTGAAAATAAAAGCACCGATGATTTTTTTTGGTAATTTTACATACAAAAAGCGCAATAAAAAAGAAACTAGTAAAAAAAGTTCTATTAATCTACCATTTTTTTTTCACCAAAACGCCTCAACTTTGGAAAACAAATTGGCACTGGACTATAACAATACAATTCTCTAAGAACAGTTTAATTTCAAATATTTAATTTTTAAATTTTTCAAAATATTAAATTTTGAATCACTCAAATTTTGATGAGTGCAGATCATCTAAATTCTGAAGTTTCTTTGAGTTTTCAATTTTTTTTATCTATTAAAATTTTTCAGTACATTAACACGATTTTTGAGAATTGTCCATTTTTTTTAAATAATTCAGTTAAAAAAATCTAAATGCGTCGTAAACTACCAACAATTTTTACAGTTTAAAAAATTACCAAAACTTTAAAAAAAACACAAAGTTCAAAAAACTTTTAATATGTTTATGGTTTAAAAATTCCATAAATTTTGTAATTGGGATAAAAATGTTATACTCTTGCACTTAAAAATTTTTTGAATTTCGCTTTTAGGTGCATCGAAATCAGGAATATTTTAAAAATTCGAAGTCTAAAAAGTTTTTTTGAAATTTTGAATAATTCTTAAAATAGAAAAGAAAAATGTCTTAAATTTTAAAATTTTATCAAATTTAATGAGTCCATCGAATTATTCATTCTTCAAATATCAAATAATTTAGAGGAGTTGAATCGGAGGATCGTGGGGGCCATAAGAGAGGTCCTTTTTTGCTTATAATTCGATTTCTAAAAAACTCTTCTAATTTTGTAAACTTTCACGCGTTGTGTGAGGTGTAGCACCATCGTGTGGAAATTTTTTCCAAAAAAATACCATCTATGGCCAAATCTATTTTCATTTGAAGATATTTTTAAATTATGCATCCAAAAATTAATATTGAATTAGTGCCTTAAATGTAATTATTATGTAACTTTAGAAAATCACAGATATTTTGTCAAACAAGAAATAAAACCGCCGTTGATTAATTTTTAATACACAATTTCAACTAAAGACCAAAAGAATTGCTTTTAGTTTTAAAAATTTAGTACTAGGATACTATGAAAGCCTCGTATTTATCAAAAAATTTGAATTTAAAAAAACAAATCTAAAAATTTAAAAAATTTTAAAATGCATGAAACTAAAACTAAAAAGATCTTATTTTTTTTTAAATTTGAAAGTGTTAACTTTTTTCTAGTTCTTTAGCTTTTAGGTTGCAATTTTTCAGGTTCTACGTTTGAAAATTCTCAAATCAATAAAAATAAAAATATTTAGTGGCTTAAATGTGATCATTAAACATTTTGAGAAAATCGAATATATCTCGGCAGTTTGTGTAGATAATGTGAAAATAAAAGCACCGATGCATTTTTTTGGTAATTTTACATAAAAAAAGCGCAATAAAAAAGAAACTAGTAAAAAAAAGTTCTGTTAATCTACCATTTTTTTTCACCAAAACGCCTCAACTTTGGAAAACAAATTGGCACTGGACTATAACAATACAATTCTCTAAGAACAGTTTAATTTCAAATGTTTAATTTTTAAATTTTTCAAAATATTAAATTTTGAATCACTCAAATTTTGATGAGTGCAGATCATCTAAATTCTGAAGTTTCTTTGAGTTTTCAATTTTTTTTATCTATTAAAATTTTTCAGTACATTAACACGATTTTTGAGAATTGTCCATTTTTTTTAAATAATTCAGTTAAAAAAATCTAAATGCGTCGTAAACTACCAACAATTTTTACAGTTTAAAAAATTACCAAAACTTTAAAAAAAACACAAAGTTCAAAAAACTTTTAATATGTTTATGGTTTAAAAATTCCATAAATTTTGTAATTGGGATAAAAATGTTATACTCTTGCACTTAAAAATTTTTTGAATTTCGCTTTTAGGTGCATCGAAATCAGGAATATTTTAAAAATTCGAAGTCTAAAAAGTTTTTTTGAAATTTTGAATAATTCTTAAAATAGAAAAGAAAAATGTCTTAAATTTTAAAATTTTATCAAATTTAATGAGTCCATCGAATTATTCATTCTTCAAATATCAAATAATTTAGAGGAGTTGAATCGGAGGATCGTGGGGGCCATAAGAGAGGTCCTTTTTTGCTTATAATTCGATTTTTAAAAAACTCTTCTAATTTTGTAAACTTTCACGCGTTGTGTGAGGTGTAGCACCATCGTGTGGAAAATTTTTTCCAAAAAAATACCATCTATGGCCAAATCTATTTTCATTTGAAGATATTTTTAAATTATGTATCCAAAAATAAAAATTGAATTAGTGCCTTAAATGTGATTATTATGTAACTTTAGAAAATCACAGATATTTTGCCAAACAAAAAATAAAACCGCCGTTGATTAATTTTTAATACACAATTTCAACTAAAGACCAAAAGAATTGCTTTTAGTTTTAAAAATTTAGTACTAGGATACTATGAAAGCCTCGTATTTATCAAAAAATTTGAATTTAAAAAAACAAATCTAAAAATTTAAAAAATTTTAAAATGCATGAAACTAAAACTAAAAAGATCTTATTTTTTTTAAATTTGAAAGTGTTAACTTTTTTCTAGTTCTTTAGCTTTTAGGTTGCAATTTTTCAGGTTCTACGTTTGAAAATTCTCAAATCAATAAAAATAAAAATAAAAATATTTAGTGGCTTAAATGTGATCATTAAACATTTTGAGAAAATCGAATATATCTCGGCAGTTTGTGTAGATAATGTGAAAATAAAAGCACCGATGCATTTTTTTGGTAATTTTACATAAAAAAAGCGCAATAAAAAAGAAACTAGTAAAAAAAAAAGTTCTGTTAATCTACCATTTTTTTTTCACCAAAACGCCTCAACTTTGGAAAACAAATTGGCACCGGACTATAACAATACAATTCTCTAAGAACAGTTTAATTTCAAATATTTAATTTTTAAATGTTTCAAAATATTAAAATTTGAATCACTCAAATTTTGATGAGTGCAGATTATCAAAATTCTGAAGATTTTTTGAGTTTTTAATTTTTTTTATCTGTTTAAAGTTTTTCAGTACATTAACACGATTTTTGAGGATTGTCCATATTTTTTTTTAATAATTCAGTTAAAAGAAATCTGAATGCGTCGTGAACTACTAACAATTTTTACAGTTTAAAAAATTACCAAAACTTTAAAAAAGCACAAATTTCAAAAAACTTTTAATATGTTTATGGTTTAAAAATTCCATAAATTTTGTAATTGGGATAAAAATGTTATACTCTTGCACTTAAAAATTTTTTGAATTTCGCCTTTAGGTGCATCGAAATCACTAATATTTTAAAAATTCGAAGTCAAGAAAGTTTTTTTGAAGTGTTGAATAATTCTTAAAATAGAAAAGAAAAATGTCTTAAATTTTAAAATTTTATCAAATTTAATGAGTCCATCAAATTATTCATTCTTCAAATATCAAATAATCTAGAAGAGTTAAATCGGGGGATCGTAGGGGCCATGAGAGAGGTCCTCCTTTGCTTATAATTCGATTTCCAAGAAACTCTTCTAATTTTGTAAAATTTCACGCGTTGTGTGAGGTGTAGCACCATCGTGTTGAAAAAATTCCAATTGAACTTCATCACCACGTAATTAATTAATAAAAACTTTAAACTGTTCTTCATATCTTGCTGCTGTAATTGTTCCATAAATATATAAAACCAAAAAGACGTCTTTGAAACACCAATTACATTTTAATCCCCTTTATCCTTGTTGACATCAGCATCAATCTGAAACTCGTAATTAATTAGTTTCAACCACCGATTGATAGTTTTGTACCAATAATGCGACGTGCAATCTCCTATCGTGTTCCACTTAATCTTCCAAACTCTGTTCAAGAAAAATCGCTTTAAACACCTCAAAGTTTTCCCATCATATTTCATAGGAGTACAATTTATCCGAGCGTTTATCACCACTTCGATTAATTCTTCGCATCGTTTCAACTTTACTAACTTTATAAAACAAGACGGTCTTCATTTATATCCCGTGTTCTTTTCGAGGCGTCTCTCTAATTTTGTTAAAAGTGTTGTGGAAGAAGCGCCTGGAAATTTCTTTATTCAATTTATTAGATGAGATGGAAGTTGTAATGTAATGACGGTGTGGGGTAACGCTGTTTAAAAATTTTGCATTTTTTGTTTATCTGTGACATCCGCAAACGTCGTGTTTATTTACGCGAAATTCACTTTAATTGTTCTTGCATGCTGTCTACATCTTCGCCGCTTTAGTAACTGATCCTCTTCAACACTGGAACTAATATCGTAAGCTCTTGACACGCTTCCATCAAAAGTTAAGAGCTTTCATTGTTGAACTTCACATATCTTAATTATAAGCTTCTGTTCAAATCCATTTACCGTAACTTTGAACAGTTAAAAAATAGTTGCAAATTGAATTCAACTTCATTCAAAACAAATTCTATTATCGATGTCACAGATAATAGAAAGGCTTTTAGCCGAAATTAATTTACTTCGAAGTTGTGTGTTTTGATTAATTCAAACAAATGGAGTTGTGTTTTTGGCTGACAAGGTCAAGGACTTGAAATTTTAACGACTGGAATAATGAAGATTTTACAGCTTTGGAGTAATGGGAGTTCGATGATCGTTGGAAATTTAGATTAAACAAATAATAATTGTAAATTTTTAAACGAGGTTTAAGCTGCGGAAAAAACCGACAGGTTGCTCAAAAAAGCGCTGAATTGGGGTAATTTTAGATGGAAGGCTGGCAATTATTTAACCATCTGTCATTATTTACATCCGTGCGACAACGGTATTGATTTTTCTATGGTGATGCGTTTATGGGGAGAAAAATGCAGTCGTAAAATTCAACAGCTTGTGAGTTTTTTTTTTATGCATGAGACAATTTCTTTGTTGTCGCTCGGTTCTGTTTACTGACCTATCGATTTTCTACGATATGGATCAAATTTCCTCGAAAATCATGTTTATGGGGGCAATTATCGGAAATTGATAAGATTTATCAGTTTGGGATTAACATCACTAAAAATAGATGGTGTTAGTTTGACAGTTAGTGTTCATAAAAGCGAGCAACACTAAAGATCAAAGTGCAAATTGTGCAACCATGCAACAGGAAAATTCTTCTTTGGGAATATTAAATTGTTGGAAAGTTTTTGGAATTAAAAAATTGCGCAATAAAAATTTAAAGAATTTTTGGCGGAATTTTAACATTCAATAAATGAGAATTTATTTGAAAAATATGCAAAAAAATACAAAAATTGCGCCAAAAATGTCAATATTCAGATTTTTTATACTAATTTACTTTGAGCACTTTTTTGAACCACATATTTTACAAAAGAAATAGTTCAAATTAAAACAAAAATTAAAGAAAAACAAATTACAAAATTTAGAAACCACAAAAAACATTTCTTAAAAAACGACCTTTTGGGCCAAGTGTATTAAAATTTTGACTTTGTTAATAAAATATATTTATTCACAATCATATTATAAATGGAGTTTTATCCACACTTATGAAGCATATAAAGTACAACTTTATCCACTAGTGGAATAATGAAATTACTTTATTCGACTAGTGGAATAATGAAAAATGCAAACTTAAATCATACTTATTTATTTATTTATTATTAATATTAACATTAATATTTATATCAATAGATATTTTCTTTTTTGTTTCATCGTTTCCATTAATAACAAGCGTGTAGTTTTCATCAGTTTCAGAACGCACAGTGCTTGTCAAAGTTTTAGATAAATCTGTAGAAACAATAGATGTCTTCTCTTGTAAGGAACGACTAGTACCAGAAGTACCTTGGATCTTCCTTGCGATATCAAACTTATTAGATATAGAATTCTCAATATAACTTTCTGCTGCAGTGGAGTTTCTCCACCCACCATGTCGTTTCATTGTTGTGAGGTCAGCACCTTTATTAGCCAGTATAGTTGTCGAAGTGCGCCTCATACAGTGACCGCTACAAGCTTCTGTGTTTGCCAAATTCAAAAATGATGCAACTCTTGAAGGAACTTTCATCAAATTGTTGATTCCAACAGGTTGTAAAGTACATTTTTGATTAGTGTATGGTAAAAAGAATCCGTCGTTGGATAACTTCTTCGGACGTAAGGACATGTATTTTCTATACGTCTCCACAGAACTGATAGAGAATCCTTCTTCTATAATTGTGAATTTTCGTGAAATGCCGGTCTTGGTATCTAGTATTGAGATAAGCAGACATGCGCCCCTGTTTTCCACCTCACTGATTTTCAAATTCGTGAGTTCACAGTAACGAAAGGCACCAGACACCCCCATTATTAGTGCAACCTAAAATATTTCAAGAATTATTGTCTATTATGTCTAAAAGGTTAATATTCTTTATAGCAAGCCCTTGTCAAAAATTCTTCCACGTGTGCTCTTTCCAATAGCGCAGCTTTCTTCGCCTTGTACCCTCTCGACTCACTCTTCGGATAGGCAGTGAGCTTACTATATTTTCTAATATCTATGTTTTTATGGACCTTTATAGCGGCCTTCAGCATCGAGTACTTCGACCACATTGATGAAATTGCATATTTCTTCTTCAAATTTAAGAAATACGACAGCAGAACTTCCTCATTTATTGTCATTACCTCTCGTTTTTCTTTTCATTCATTAAATTCGGAAAATACTTTTTCATAATGTTCCCTGGACTTCGCAGGTAATAATTGAAGAGTTGCTTCTTCAGCTTCCTGAAGGATTATCTCGGGAACAAAATTGCTTTCTTGCATTTTTCACCAACTTCACAAATTTTCCCAAATGGAGTCGATAAACAATAGAATCTACATAGCAACCATTCAACACCTTCATTTTTTTTTTCATTAATTTCAATAATTTTTGACGTTACAGCCAAATGCCAAATAATTTTTTGATGAAATCTGATTCTAAATGATCGTGATTGTGGATAAAACGTTGTATTGCACAAGCGTTTTAGTTGCCTTTTATCTACTTTCTTGCGTGGATAAAACGGTATCTAAAACACTTATACAATAAATAACTATTAGATTTTGACAAATAGAGACAAAACTGAAAAATTCTGCCAATATTCCTAGAATTGAGAAAAAATGGATTCGCTAAATTTTTGTTCTTAACTTTTGATGTTGTTCATTTTTTTACACGCTGATAATTTTTTCAATAAAGGATAAAGGATAAAAAGGAAAAAACGAAAAAAATGAGTTTTTGTAATGCTTAGAATTCGTACCATTTTTGTTTTTCTTAAAAAAAAACAATTTTAATTAACAAAATATTTAAGCTTGAAGCAATGTGCAAGAATGAACAACACAATTATTAAATTCTTTTCTTGAACAAATTTGCTGTTTTAAACTTTTTTAGTTTTCTTTAAATAATTAGGATATTCAATTTATTACATTTTGTAATAAATGCAAAAAATGAATAAATAGATAAATATATAAAAATAAAACAGAATAGAATAAATAGAAGATTTAGAAGAATAGATTTCCATGACGCCTTAAAAAGTGATGTCAGCCCCTGCGTCTGCAAGTAGTGTTGCTGAAGTCCTCCTGAAGTAATATCCACTGTACGTCAAAGAATTTCGTAGCTTTAAAACTTTGTAATTTTTGTGGTATCTGCCATTACGATAGCCAATAAGAAACCTTGTTTTTTCAATTCGTGAAGGCCGCAGAGAAAAGTACTGTCTAAATATTTTTAATAAATCTATACCGTCAAAATTTTTACGTGTTGTATCATATTAGTTTAATAATATAAACAAACTGAATACAATAACATGATAAAAAAATTACCTTTACTTTATTATTATTATTAGATATTATTGTTCCCTCGTACTATTGTTCTCCATTCTTCAAAATTCATATCTCTGAAATTCTCAGTTATTGGCCTTTTTGTCTTTTTCGCCCAAGAGCAAGCACTCTGTTGGCGTGGAAATAAATTCGACTAAATTAGTCTTTGCTTAATTAATTTTAAGATAAGAAGATCTGGACTAGCCTGCAGAAATGTAGACTAAAACGTTTGTATTGTTCCGAAATTAACAAATTCTAATTAATTTTCATAACAATAACTTGCAAGAAGGTCCCGATTTATGATTTTAAAATAATTTTCAAAATGTCTGTTTTTAATAAAACTCAGCTTGTCTAAAAGACTCCGTTAACTCTCATCGGTAGATATTTCATGAACAATATCTTGTGCGTAAAAACGTCGATAAACTAGGAAATTGCCCGTAAAGTTTACGCTTTGCCTCAAGTTGTACAAGTTTCTAAATGTCTTGTAAATCAAAAGCTAACCATGGTAACGTTTCCACCATTGCATAGTCATTAGTTAGACATGCACGTTTTAGGTATCAAATTTGAAGGTAAAAGGTAATAAATTAAATGGTTGGCAGATCAGGAGTGATTAATGCTGTAAATGTAAAGTTGTGTTCGGCCCTTGTAATCTCATGTAGATACAAAAGAGCTTATCCTCACTCATGTACTAAAGCACACAGAACTGGTACATAAAACGGGATTTTTCTAATCACACTGTTTTTTATACCGAGCGATCCAAAAGTCCGAAGAAGACTATGAACGTAAAAACGCTGTCGTCTTATTAATTGATCGTGCTACTTTTTGACACTTTAATTTTTTTTAGTCTCATTGTTGTTAAATCTCACTTTATTTAAGGGAAAACTTCAGAGTCTGTGGATTAAAAAGTTGAGAGTCGCTATTTTATGTTGAGGATAACGATGGAAGTCTGAGGTAATGTAGCGAAGCGTACTGGTTTTCTGCATCAAATTCTAATCTATGTCCATGCTTGATTACAAATGGATCTAAAAATGGTAGTTTACCGTCTTTCTATTTTCCGCGCATGAATTTAATTGGTGGAAAACAATTGTTTATTAAATTAAAAAAAAACATCCATGCTCGACTTGTTGGTATAAAAGTAACAAAATTGTCGTCCATGTTTTTGGATAATATTCAAGCTCAGCATAAGTAACTGCAATTTTGTCACCAATTTTTGGTGTGTGAGTTAGCAAGTGTTTTTTTAAAGTGTTGTGAACACCAAGTGAGATCCAAGAAAATTCATTTATTAATACTGTAATTTTAAAGTTGCATTCGGCCCTTCATGTAGATACAAAGAGCACGGGATTTTTTAAATCACACTGTTTTTTATACCGAGCGATCCAAAATTCCGAAAAACTGTGAACGTAAAAACGCTGTCGTCTTATTAATTGATCGTGCTACTTTTTGACACTTTAACTTCTTTATGTCTGTCGTTATTCATTGATGATGTTATAAGGCGACATACGTTTTTACTTTTATGACCCACTTGATAGAATGACTTTTGGATCGCTCGGTATTTTCATTAGGTTTTTTGGTGCATTCTCAACTGGTAGATGAAACCGGAATTTTAATCACACGGTATTGTATATTCTCGTTAATTAGTATCTTTGGCGTATTATTACTTGGTTCTGATGTTTTAATGTTACCGTTGTAAATTTTATTGAAAATTGATGACCGTGTGAAAATCTATTTTCCATCCCAGTTGACCCCAAAAGTAATGCATCACAAAATAACGATTTATCACAGGCAAAATCAATGTATAGTTTATATCTAATCATTGCAAATGAATAAATAATAATCAAAGCGTTAAAAATAATGAATTATTCTCTATTATGGCGGTTACAGTAAACTAAAATTACATTCCACCCCAGTACAAAGCAGAGAAATCACTCGATTGTGGTGTGTTATAATAATTATTAAAATTTAGGAAGCCTCTAGCAAATCAATTTGAAATTGCATCGATATTATTATTTTTATACATTTTTTAGATTTTTGTAATGGAGGTTCAAGTTTGACAAATTTTCAGCAATTTAAAAAAAATTATATCTGAGCAGTGGCTTTGAAATTTACTTCATTTTTCCAACTTTGTTATTGAAAATATATAAAAAAAATTTTAATTATGAAAATACATTTTACAAAAGCAAACAATTTCTTAGTATCTAATTTTTTTACGAGTAACCATCTCATAAACTAAGCGAGGGTTACCTCGCTGCATCTTTGATTATTTAAAATTTATTGTTATATCTCACTTTATTTTAGGGAAAACTTTAGAGTCTGTGGATTAAAAAGTTGAGAGTCGCTATTTTATGTTGAGGATAACGATGGAAGTCTGAGGTAATGTAGCGAAGCGTACTGGTTTTCTACATCAAATTCTAATCTATGTCTATGCTTGATTACAAATGAATCTAAGAATGGTAGTTTACCGTCTTTCTATTTTCCGCGCATGAATGTAATCGGTGGAAAACAATTGTTTATTAAATTTAAAAAAAGACATCCATGCTCGACTTGTTGGTATAAAAAATGACAAATTGTCGTCCATGTTTTTGGATAATATTCAAGCTCAGCATGATGTAACTGCAATTTTGTCACCAATTTTTGGTGTGTGAGTTAGCAAGTGTTTTTGTAAAGTGTTGTGAACACCAAGTAAGATCCAAGAAAATTCATTTATTAATGCTGTAAATGTAAAGTTGCATTCGGCCCTTGTAATCTCATGTAGATACAAAGAGCACGGGATTTTTTTAATCACACTGTTTTTTATACCGAGCGATCCAAAATTCCGAAAAAGACTGTGAACGTAAAAACGCTGTCGTCTTATTAATTGATCGTGCTACTTTTTGACACTTTAACTGTATTTTAGTCTGTCGTTATTCATTGATGATGTTATAAGTCGACATACTTTTTACTTTTATGATCCACTTGATAGAATGACTTTTGGATCGCTCGGTATTTTCATTAGGTTTTTTGGTGCATTCTTAACTGGTAGATGAAACCAGAATTTTAATCACACGGTATTGTATATTCTCGTTAATTAGTATCTTTGGCGTATTATTACTTGGTTCTGATGTTTTAATGTTACCGTTGTAAATTTTATTGAAAATTGATGACCGTGTGAAAATCTATTTTCCATCCCAGTTGACCCCAAAAGTAATGCATCACAAAATAACGATTTATCACAGGCAAAATCAATGTATAGTTTATATCTAATCATTGCAAATGAATAAATAATAATCAAAGCGTTAAAAATAATGAATTATTCTCTATTATGGCGGTTACAGTAAACTAAAATTACATTCCACCCCAGTACAAAGCAGAGAAATCACTCGATTGTGGTGTGTTATAATAATTATTAAAATTTAGGAAGCCTCTAGCAAATCAATTTGAAATTGCATCGATATTATAATTTTTATACATTTTTTAGATTTTTGTAATGGAGGTTCAAGTTTGACAAATTTTCAGCAATTTAAAAAAAATTATATCTGAGCAGTGGCTTTGAAATTTACTTCATTTTTCCAACTTTGTTATTGAAAATATATGAAAAAAAATTTAATTATGAAAGTACATTTTACAAAAGCAAACAATTTCTTAGTATGTAAATTTTTTACGAGTAACCATCTCATAAACTAAGCGAGGGTTACCTCGCTGCATCTTTGATTATTTAAAATTTATTGTTATATCTCACTTTATTTTAGGGAAAACTAGAGTCTGTGGATTAAAAAGTTAAGAGTCGCTATTTTATATTGGGGACAATGATGGAAGTCTGAGGCAATGTAGCGAAGCGTACTGTATTTTTTAGATTCAATTTTAATTCATGAAATTGCCATGAGTTTTAATACTAGACTGTTTTTAGATTTATTGAATCAATTTGTAAATTTTTGATTTTTCTAAATTTCTAATCACACGGCATTTTATATTGCTATTAATTATAAGCATTTTTGGTGCATTTTCAACCAGTAGATTAAACGTATTTTTTTTTAACAAACGATATTTTGTAATCCCATTGAACAATACTTTTGTTGCATTTTCATTTAGTTCTAGTATTTTCATGTTAGCATTCGAATAAATTTATTGAAAATTGATGAGTGTGTGGAACCTTGTTGTTCTCTGCAATTGACCTCAAAAGTAATGCATCACAAAATAAAGGTTTACCACAGACAAAATCAATGTATAGTGAATATCTAATGATTGCTAATGAACATCCATTAATCCAATCACTGGATTATGGTGTGTTATATTTGTTATTGAAATTCAAAAAGCTTCTAGCTAATCAGTTTCGATCAAACTGCATCGGTGATATAATTTTTATAGATTTTTTTAGATTTTTGTAATGGAGATTCAAGTTTGACAAAAGTGTTCCAAAATTTCAACAATTTTATTTCTGTGCAGTGCATTTAGGCTTTGAAATTTACTTAATTTTTTCAACTTTGTTTTTAAAAATATATAGAAAAGATCATAATTATGAAAGCATAATTTACAAAGGCAACCAATTTTATTGTAAGTAAATTTTCTACGAGTAATCATCTCATAAACTAAGCGAGGGTTAAAACTATTACACTTCGCTGCATCTTTGATTATTTTAAATTTATTGTTAAATCTCACTTTATTTAAGAGAAAACTTTAGAGTCTGTGGATTAAAAAGTTGAGAGTCGCTATTTTATGTTGAGGATAACGATGGAAGTCTGAGGTAATGTAGCGAGGCGTACTGGTTTTCTACATCAAATTCTAATCTATGTCTATGCTTGATTACAAATGAATCTAAGAATGGTAGTTTACCGTCTTTCTATTTTCCGCGCATGAATTTAATCGGTGGAAAACAATTATTTATTAAATTTAAAAAAAGACATCCATGCTCGACTTGTTGGTATAAAAAATGACAAATTGTCGTCCATGTTTTTGGATAATATTCAAGCTCAGCATGATGTAACTGCAATTTTGTCACCAATTTTTGGTGTGTGAGTTAGCAAGTGTTTTTGTAAAGTGTTGTGAACACCAAGTAAGATCCAAGAAAATTCATTTATTAATGCTGTAAATGTAAAGTTGCATTCGGCCCTTGTAATCTCATGTAGATACAAAGAGCACGGGATTTTTTTAATCACACTGTTTTTTATACCGAGCGATCCAAAATTCCGAAAAAGACTGTGAACGTAAAAACGCTGTCGTCTTATTAATTGATCGTGCTACTTTTTGACACTTTAACTGTATTTTAGTCTGTCGTTATTCATTGATGATGTTATAAGGCGACATACGTTTTCACTTTTATGACCCACTTGATAGAATGACTTTTGGATCGCTCGGTATTTTCATTAGGTTTTTTGGTGCATTCTCAACTGGTAGATGAAACCGTAATTTTAATCACACGGTATTGTATATTCTCGTTAATTGGTATCTTTGTACCTTTGTATCAAACTTTAGAGTCTGTGGATTAAAAAGTTAAGAGTCGCTATTTTATGTTGGGGACAATGATGGAAGTCTGAAGTAATGTAGCGAAGCGTACTGGTTTCTCCACCGATGTACATCAAACTCTAAACTATTTCTATGCTTCATTACAAAAGTATCTAAAAATTGTAGTTTACCGTTTTTCTATTCTCCGTTTTCCTATTTTAAGAAAGATTGACGTTTACACAACAATTTAAAAAATTTCGTTTATACTTAAGCGTGTTCCAAATTCAAAATTAAAGCGTTCAAAATAATGAATTATTTCACGTTCATCGAATACATTGAATTAAAATCACATTCCACCCAAATGCTATGTGGTCTGTTATATTTATTATTGAAATTGAGGAGACCTCTAGTTCGTGAATTCGATGAAACTGCATTGCACTACGCACTAATACATTTACTGAAATAATATTATTTGATTCCTGCAACAACAGAACTTCGAGCCTAGGGCAGCTATTGTTATAATTTAATCATTGTTGAGTAGAATTATTAGACCACTTGTATATAAAGTAGTAAATTAAATTAAATTAATTACGTATTAATCACATCAATACAAAAAAACTACAAATTAACTTCATGTTGTCTATTTTTGGTGTCATTATTAAACAAAACTAGCAACAAAGTGTAATTATCACCAGACATTTATGCCCTCGGTAATAAATTAATATTTCATATTATACCATTTGCTTTATGGCGTCCCGGTCGTAAATTTAACAGAGGTCGAACGGGTAGCTTCAAACGATTCAAATGTTATGAATATTTTGCTGCAATATGTATATTAATTATTAATTATTTTGTTCAGTGTGATTTTGATTTAAAAGTGTTATGAAATGTCCGTGTTTTTGATATTTCTGTTTCACTATCGTCTTTTCTCATTTCTCGTTTTATGTGTTATCCATGTTTTCTGTGGTATAATTTTTTCTTTTTACTATTTTTGTTGCTTTCAACGCCTTCTTGGTCTCCTCTTGTAAAAATATTCTCTAGAATTTAGGATTTCGAGTTACCAAAATCTTAAAGTTTCCAAATGGTGATAACCTTTCAAAAATAATACAATGTTGGGAGTTTTTTTTTCAAAAATTTTCTAAAATAGGGTTCTCTCAATACAAGCTGTCCATGATTTAATAAGCACCTAAGATAAAAAATAAATAAATAAAATAGATATTCTTGAGTTTTTGTATTTTTTTTAATATTTAAAAGCTTGAGTTTCCATGTTTAATTTTTTTAAATATTTAAAAAGCTTCAAATATAAAAAGTATTGTTAAGTTCCATGGGGACAAAAACTGCCAAAGCATTCAAAATTTCTGTACAGACTCTAAAAGATTGGAAAGAGCTTTAAAAATTCGGAAAACTTTTATGTGTCTCAGCTGAAGTCTGAAGAAAAAAATTTTATGCCACATTTTTTAGGAGAAAACTCGAAAAAAAAACTCAATGATCTACATAATAAAGTAATTTTCAAAATTGTTGGTAATTTTAGTTCTCCTAGAACATTTTGTAAAGTTTATTTTTAATAATTTCTTAGCTTATTGCCTTTTAAATCAACAATTGTATAACGTTACAAATTTTGACTATCAAATTATTTCAAAAATTTAATTTTCAAAAGTTTCAAAATCGCCACAAAACTTAATTTTAAAATGTTCTGAAACACTATTTCGATTTTTTCAAAAACTGCAAAATTTTCAGAAACAGCCTGAAAGAATTTTTGAAAATTTGTGAAATTTTTGGCAATCTTTGTGTGTGATCTATGACTTCTAAAACTTCAATTTTTTTTTCAGATTTTGTCAATTGTTTATGGATTCGAAAACTACAAAAATTCTAGAAGAAATTGAACTATTTATCAGTAATTTTTTGACGATTTAAAGTTACTCAAATATTGATTGATGGATACACATAAAATTTTTAAGATTTTCAGTTATCTCTGATTTACTATAACCCAAAACTCTTAAAAAAAAATATTTTTTAAAATTTCTAGGATATTTTTCAATATTTCGACATGAAGATCTAAAATAAAAATTTGCAATATCTAAAGAATTTGAAATCTTTACTTATTTTTTTAAATTTTGGCACAATTCTAGAAAGCTCCTACGTTGTTTTAAATATTTTTAAATTATATTTTATGAACCTTTGATAGCTTTGAGAAAACATAAAACTTTTGTAGATTTGAAGTGAAGTGAAGTGAAGTGAAGTTATAAAAACTCTCAACTATTTTTAAATTTTCCTCAAATTTTCAAAATTTTTAAGATATTTATAGCTTTTTTAGAAGTGTTATATATTTTAAAAAGTTAGCTTAATTTTGAACGATTTTAAATTTATTGCGCTCAAAAACTTAAACATTGTCATAAAATTTATGTCTTTTGGCATTGCCATAATCTAATTTGATTAATTATTAGCAACTGTCAAATCTTTGAATTCTCACTGATTTTTACAACATTTCTAAAATCATTCTTTTCTTAAAATATGTAATTTATAAAATTTTCAAAATTTTATGACATTTTTATTTTTGAAGTTTATAAAAAACTTGCAATCTGTAATTTAAGACAACACTATACATATAGATACATACTATACATATTTTTAAAATTGTGATTGTGATTATGACTTAAAATTTTCAAACTTCTAAGAATCTGAAAATTCAGAATTTTAAAAACTTCAATAAGAAAGAGGAAAAGTTTGAAAATTTTACACACATTTTCAAAAATTTATGACTTTTTTCACTTCTACGAATCCTAAAAGCTAGAATATTCAAAACTTCAAAAATAAAGAGATCATAAAATTGTGTTTTTTTTAAATATTTAAAAAAATTTATACCTCTTTTATTTTTGGAGTTTTTAGAAAACTTGTAATCTGTGACTTAAAACTTCCAAACTTTTATGAATCTAAAATTTCAGACTTTTCAAAATTTTAAAAATAAAGAGGTCGTAAAATTTAAAAAATTCATAAATACTTTTAAAATTTTATGATCTTTTTAATTTTAAAGTTTTTAATAAACTCCTGATCTGTTTTAAAACTTCCTGACTTCTACGAATCTTAAAATTCAGAATTTTAAAAACTTCAAAAATAAAAGGGTGAAATTTTGAAAATTTTATGGCCTATTTATTTTTGAAACTTTTAAAAAACTTGTAATCTGTAACTTAAAACTTCCAAACTTCCACGGATTCTAAAATTAAGAATATTCAAAACTAAATAAAATAATGAAATCATAATATTTTGATTTTTTTTAAATATTTTCAAAATTTAATTTTTTTTAATTTTTGAAGTTTTTAGAAAACTTGTGATCTGTGACTTAAACCTTTCAAACTTTTACGAATCTAAAAATTCGGACTTCAAAATTTCAAAAATAAAGAGGTCAAAAAATTTTGAAAATTTTATCAATATTTTTTAAATTTTATGACCTTTTTATTTTTGAAGTTTTTAAAAAACTTGTAATCTATGACCAAACTTCTACGAATCTTAAAATTCAGAATTTTAAAAGCTTCAAAAAATAAAGAGGTCATAAAATTTTGAATATTTTATAAATATTTGTAAAATTTTATGATCTTTTTAAATTTGAAGTTTTTAATAAACTCCTGATCTGTTTTAAAACTTTCTAACTTCTACGAATCTTAAAATTCAGAATTTTAAAAACTTCAAAAATGAAGGTGAAATTTTGAAAATTTTATGGCCTATATATTTTTGAAATTTTTAAAAAACTTGTAATCTGTAACTTAAAACTTCCAAACTTCCACGGATTCTAAAATTAAGAATATTCAAAACTAAATAAAATAATGAAATCATAATATTTTGATTTTTTTTAAATATTTTCAAAATTTAATTTTTTCTAATTTTTGAAGTTTTTAGAAAACTTGTGATCTGTGACTTAAACCTTTCAAACTTTTACGAATCTAAAAATTCAGACTTCAAAATTTCAAAAATAAAGAGGTCAAAAAATTTTGAAAATTTTATCAATATTTTTTAAATTTTATGACCTTTTTATTTTTGAAGTTTTTAAAAAACTTGTAATCTATGACCAAACTTCTACGAATCTTAAAATTCAGAACTTTAAATACCAAAAAATAAAGAGGTCATAAAATTTTGAATATTTTATAAATATTTGTAAAATTTTATGATCTTTTTAAATTTGAAGTTTTTAATAAACTTGTGATCTGTGACTTAAAACTTCCTAACTTCTACAAATCTTTCAGAATTTTAAGAACTTCTATAATTTCCGAAATGAAAATCTGAAAAATTTTGGGCCCTTTCATGACTTCCACATTTTTAAAAAATATTGCAATATTTTATCAATATCTCTAGAATCTTTGATAAGAAAAAATAAATATAAATTGTTTTTTTTTCTACAAATTTTTTTAATTGATGTAGTTTTAATTTGTAAAAGCTCTAAAACTAAAATATTAAGACAAAAAAATATTCAACCAACTTAAGTCAAAAATGAGAAAATCTGCACTTTTAAACTGCAACATTTAGAAAAGTTGAAGAGTAGAAATCAAAAAACTGTAATTTTTGTAACGTTTTTTGAAAATTTTCCAAAATTTTATTTTACTTTAAAAGTTGTAGTAAAGTTTTAGTGAGACTAAAAATTTTAAGCTTTCTAAGAATTTTAGAATCCTGAAGTGAATGTTTCTAAGTTCCTAAAATTTGATTGGTTCCACAAGATGTCTGAGAATTCTTAAGATGCCAAAATTTTAAGATTATCCAGAAATTACCAACAACCTTTTTGTTGTTTAAACCCGAATTAAATAATTCTCCGGTTTAAGTTTCTACAATTCCACACTCTCATGTTTTACATGTTTTAATAATTTACATTTTTTAGAAGTCACTAAAAGTGAGAGCTTCTGTTCAACGGCAGTAAGCTCGTAAGTTCAACGTAAACCACCCAAGACGACTTCTCCAAAAATTCCATATCTCTTCGACAACACACGCCAAAATAACTAAATAATGTAAACCGAGCTTTCCTCTGAAAACATCAATTGACAAATAATGCATGACGCTTTCCCTACCAAACAAGATATTTCCCGAGGGACTCTAACACCCGGACAAGCTTTAAAAATGACAAAACCATAATTTTTCATTGCTCTACTAAAAAATTCTCTTTTCGACGATCTGTGCGGCTTTAATTTCATTTTTTGTAGTAATTTCTCGTCACTTTATATCGATCTCGTTTTATGGCTTGATACAGACTGCCATATGTGCCATGGAGCGTTTTTATGGCGACATAAATCATGGGCGGTGTTATAGAAGTGTGTCAAAATGATGGAGCCATAAATGTAATGATTAAAAATGCAATAACAAGATGAAGTGAAATTTGTCGAGGAATAGCGAAGTCAAATTTTATTGATTTTTTATTTGTGTTTCGGATGGCGGTGATGGAAGTGGTGCAATAAACGGGTTATAAATAATATAGCGATGTTTAATTTTCGAATTCTCTCGAACTATAATTCTTTCTAAGCGAGTGACTCTTTTTGTGTTATCGAGATATATGTATGTGTGCGATTCCAGTTGCGATAAATTGTAGCAACTGTGAACGTCGATGACAAAAAGGACGTTTTTTGTCAAAGATGGCGTTGAAATAGTGTATTAAAATTATAAAAAAAACGAGTATAATTTTGAAGCTCGACTGCTGCTCTCAAGTTTTATGAGACGAGTTTTTTACGCTATTTTTTCTAATTTTCATGTTACAGGCATTTTTACTAACAAAATCAATTTTGGTAAATCAAGCAGACAAAAGTCGGAGAAATATTTGAAGTCCTAAAGTTGATATAGGCGAGCTATTCATTATAACACTCAATTGCGTGCTGTAATAACCCTAACTTTAGAAATTTAGGGAATTTTATCAAGGTTGGGTACAACAGTTTAATATTATTCATTTCATAACAATTGAGGTTGAGTTATTAAACACATTGCTCACATTCACATTTTGACATTTGAAGTTGACGTTTTACGACCATGTCGCCCACGCGACAAAACTAAAATACACCAGCCGAAGTAAAGCATTCAAATTCTCAGTAACGAACCCAAACGGGTGCTTTACTGGCTCTAGTGACGACGCAAAAAGGATTTTTTTTTTTTAATAATGTCTTTTTTAATAATGTGATTTTTTATTCTTACTTGTAACTTTGGTTTCAATTTACCTCTAAAAGACTTTTTTACTTTTTAGAACATTTTCTGTATTTTTTTCATTTCTTCATTTTTCTACTTCTTCATAATTTTTGTTAAGTTTTAGTTACCACCGTTCTAACTTCGAACTTTTTAGCATTATTTCTCATCATATCGTAGTTTTTCGTAATTTTATTTTGTTTGGTTTAACTTTCAAACCTTTTTCTTCTCTGTAACATTTCTTTTTTCTTCGTCTTTCTTTTCTGATACTCTTGTTGCATTTTTTTAAATCTATTTTATCTGACGCTTCAGTTTTGTGTCTTTTCTTTTAAACTGCTTTTTTGGCTATTTTTTTATACTTTTTCTTGTCCACTTGTGTTCCCAGTTTATTTATTCATCACTTTATATTGTTTTTCCTTTCTTGTTTTTTCTCTAACGTCTACTTCTGTTCTTCTTTTACATCTTCAAATATCAGAAAGTGTTTTAATTATTTAATTAATATGATTTTTTCTAATTTGCTGTTGTAACAAAGCTATTAACGCACTCATTTTAGATGCGTTAATAAGCCGTTATCAAACCTAAAATCTAGAACCTTTTTTGGGTTGGTCACACACAGCAACAAATTAACCGTGGCATTTTCTGCAATTTGTAGTGTTTTACAATTTCATTTGGGAAAAATGACAATAATGTTTAGTTACTTAATTCAAGTTTAAAATGTCAACTTTGAAATAAACTAAATAAAAATTATCAACTTAACTTTTTTGTAAAAAATATATTTAATACGCAAATTAGAAAAAATAGCATAAGCAACTCGTTTTATGAAACTTTGAAGTACTATAACAGTACCTTATTTATGATTAATATGGACTTAAAACGGCCTTGACCGTTAAAATTTAACAGCGAAAACGTTAGACTTTTGACAGTGTCGTCATTTTTTATTCGATACGATACGCAAACAGCAATTGAACTTTAATCTTGTCTATTATATATCGGCTCCATGACGTTAATTACTATATCAGCACCTTATATTAACTTTTTTATGAGCTTTTGTTTGTGTTAATTATAATTTACAAAGCTTTTGTACAAGTTAATAAAAATTTCCTGTTTTTGTTATTAGAGAATTATTTTGGATAATATGGCTCAAGCCTTAATTACAATAATAGTTTACTCTAAGCCTGCGTCTGTTGTTGCGGCTACATATTGTTTTAGTAAATCTATTAGCATAACACAATGCAATTTCATTGAAATCGCTCAACTAGGAACCGAATTTCAATCAGAAATATAACACCAACAATGTAAGCGTGATATGAATTGATAAAAAAAAGCGTATGTTATTTTTTATTGTTTGCTCGTTTGGGATAATAAACATTGATTTTTGCCTACGGTATAGACAATTATTTGTGAACTTTTTGCGTCAATGAGGCAGAATAATAAGTTTTTGTATAGTTATAAATTTTCCAATAAATTCGTTATAAAATTAAAATATATTCACAATTTTATAGCGGCACTGATTGAATTTATTCCTGAACATGAAATTTGATTAAGCGGAAAACCAGATCTAGTAAAATAATAATAATATATTGGTTTGTACAAACTATATAATGTTAACACTAGTCAGGTCCGAGAATTCTAATCTAACATGTATAATTATATAAAATTTGAATAACAAATTTATTATTTTTTATCGCTCATACATAATTCTGTTGTCGCAAAAATCAATACATTTCTCAATAAAAAACGTAATTGAATCAAAATAGACATCCAACTTTATGATTATAACTCGAGGTTAACATTATCAAACCGAGGTGCGAAGTACCGACTATAATCTTGCTGTTGAAACAAAGCTATTAACGCACTCATTTTGGATGCGTTAATAAGCTATTACTAAACGGAAAATCTAGGGTGTTAAAACAAAGCCTTTAACGCACTCATTTAACAAATTTATTATTTTTTATCGCTCATACATAATTTTGTTGTTGCAAAAATCAATACATTTCTCAATAAAAAACGTAATTGAATCAAAATAGACATCCCACTTTATGATTATAACTCGAGGTTAACATTATAAAGCCGAGGTGCGAAGTACCGACTTTAATCTTGCTGTTGAAACAAAGCTATTAACGCACTCATTTTGGATGCGTTAATAAGCTATTACTAAACGGAAAATCTAAGGTGTTGAAACAAAGCCTTTAACGCACTCATTTAACAAATTTATTATTTTTTATCGCTCATACATAATTCTGTTGTTGCAAAAATCAATACATTTCTCAATAAAAAACGTAATTGAATCAAAATAGACATCCAACTTTATGATTATAACTCGAGGTTAACATTATAAAGCCGAGGTGCGAAGTACCGACTTCAATCTTGCTGTTGACACAAAGCTATTAACGCACTCATTTTGGATGCGTTAATAAGCTATTACTAAACGGAAAATCTAGGGTGTTGAAACAAAGCCTTTAACGCACTCATTTAACAAATTTATAATTTTTTATCGCTCATACATAATTCTGTTGTTGCAAAAATCAATACATTTCTCAATAAAAAACGTAATTGAATCAAAATAGACATCCAACTTTATGATTATAACTCGAGGTTAACATTATAAAGCCGAGGTGCGAAGTACCGACTATAATCTTGCTGTTGAAACAAAGCTATTAACGCACTCATTTTGGATGCGTTAATAAGCTATTACTAAACGGAAAATCTAGGGTGTTGAAACAAAGCCTTTAACGCACTCATTTAACAAATTTATAATTTTTTATCGCTCATACATAATTCTGTTGTTGCAAAAATCAATACATTTCTCAATAAAAAACGTAATTGAATCAAAATAGACATCCAACTTTATGATTATAACTCGAGGTTAACATTATAAAGCCGAGGTGCGAAGTACCGACTTCAATCTTGCTGTTGAAACAAAGCTATTAACGCACTCATTTTGGATGCGTTAATAAGCTATTACTAAACGGAAAATCTAGGGTGTTGAAACAAAGCCTTTAACGCACTCATTTAACAAATTTATTATTTTTTATCGCTCATACATAATTCTGTTGTTGCAAAAATCAATACATTTCTCAATAAAAAACGTAATTGAATCAAAATAGACATCCAACTTTATGATTATAACTCGAGGTTAACATTATAAAGCCGAGGTGCGAAGTACCGACTATAATCTTGCTGTTGAAACAAAGCTATTAACGCACTCATTTTGGATGCGTTAATAAGCTATTACTAAACGGAAAATCTAGGGTGTTGAAACAAAGCCTTTAACGCACTCATTTAACATATTTATTATTTTTGATCGCTCATACATAATTCTGTTGTTGCAAAAATCAATATATTACTCAATAAAAAACGTAATTGAATCAAAATAGACATCCAACTTTATGATTATAACTCGAGGTTAACATTATAAAGCCGAGGTGCGAAGTACCGACTATAATCTTGCTGTTGAAACAAAGCTATTAACGCACTCATTTTGGATGCGTTAATAAGCTATTACTAAACGGAAAATCTAGGGTGTTGAAACAAAGCCTTTAACGCACTCATTTAACAAATTTATTATTTTTTATCGCTCATAAATAATTCTGTTGTTGCAAAAATCAATACATTTCTCAATAAAAACGTAATTGAATCAATACAGACATCCAACTTTATGATTATAACTCGAGGTTAACATTATAAAGGCGAGGTGCGAAGTACCGACTATAATCTTGCTGTTGAAACAAAGCTATTAACGCACTCATTTTGGATGCGTTAATAAGCTATTACTAAACGGAAAATCTAGGGTGTTGAAACAAAGCCTTTAACGCACTCATTTAACAAATTTATTATTTTTTATCGCTCATACATAATTCTGTTGTTGCAAAAATCAATACATTTCTCAATAAAAAACGTAATTGAATCAAAATAGACATCCAACTTTATGATTATAACTCGAGGTTAACATTATCAAACCGAGGTGCGAAGTACCGACTTTAATCTTGCTGTTGAAACAAAGCTATTAACGCACTCATTTTGGATGCGTTAATAAGCTATTACTAAACGGAAAATCTAGGGTGTTGAAACAAAGCCTTTAACGCACTCATTTTGGATGCGTTAATAAGCTATTACTAAACGGAAAATCTAAGGTGTTGAAACAAAGCCTTTAACGCACTCATTTAACAAATTTATTATTTTTTATCGCTCATACATAATTCTGTTGTTGCAAAATTCAATACATTTCTCAATAAAAAACGTAATTGAATCAAAATAGACATCCAACTTTATGATTATAACTCGAGGTTAACATTATAAAGCCGAGGTGCGAAGTACCGACTTTAATCTTGCTGTTGAAACAAAGCTATTAACGCACTCATTTTGGATGTGTTAATAAGCTATTACTAAACGGAAAATCTAGGGTGTTGAAACAAAGCCTTTAACGCACTCATTTAACAAATTTATAATTTTTTATCGCTCATACATAATTCTGTTGTTGCAAAAATCAATACATTTCTCAATAAAAAACGTAATTGAATCAAAATAGACATCCAACTTTATGATTATAACTCGAGGTTAACATTATAAAGCCGAGGTGCGAAGTACCGACTATAATCTTGCTGTTGAAACAATGCTATTAACGCACTCATTTTGGATGCGTTAATAAGCTATTACTAAACGGAAAGCTAGGAACTTTTTTGGGTTGGTAACACACATTGGACGAAGTGTCAAATGTCAGTGTGAGTTTAAAGTTACAATTTTAAATTCGTCAAAAAATTAATAGTGGCATTTTCTACAATTTGTAGTTTTCTTAGTGGAGTGCAGGTAATTTGTGAATTCCTCGTGGAGCACTAATTTTCCTTTGGGAAAAATGACAAATATGTTTATTCTACTTGATTCAAGTTTGAAATAAAGGGTTCACCAACTGTCACAAAATTCTTTAAATTCTCTTTGATTTTATTTGTAAAAGATGATATTTTTTAAATATACTTCTCTAAAATTTCATAAATTTGATTTATTTGTAGTAAACTTGTCACATTTTAGAAAAACTATTTAAATGATGGTGTGGCAAGCAGTTGTTCCTCAAAGTTAGACGAGCGAACGAAATTCAAATCGCGATATTTCAAAAATGATAATTTGCAGGACAAAAGAATTAAAACTTTTTTGTAGAAAAACAGTTAATCGACAAATTATTGGCGCCACTTTTGCATTAAAAAGTGAATATTATGCACCTAGGCCAAAAATGATTTTGTTGTACGTATTATTGACCGAAGTTAATAATGGTTAAAAAACCACCACATTTAGATTCCAAAATCCCGATTCGATCGGCTGAGCAGAAAAAGTGAAGGTTCCAAATTATCAAAAAAAAAAAAAGTTTTTAGAACTCAATAGTAGAAATTAGTAAAATTTCTGTGATGCGCACGCACTTGGGGATTTTGTGGTGCCCGCTGAAAAATGTCAATTAAAATCAAATGACGTACGCGATTTATCTATATACCCGTTTTATTTCTATTTCAACTAATATTTTATTATTTATAACAAATTTAAGTTTAATAACATCTAAAGTGACGAAAATATCTACTAGTCAAAAAAAAGTATATTGACCATGGTTGAGATCACAGTTATAACTCTCGCGTCAC
This sequence comes from Cynaeus angustus, assembly GCA_030157275.1. Lineage (NCBI taxonomy): Eukaryota > Metazoa > Arthropoda > Insecta > Coleoptera > Tenebrionidae > Cynaeus > Cynaeus angustus. The sequence goes on from CM058065.1 coordinate 15,728,566, forward strand.
TTCGCTCCTCGGTTTTATAATCTTTACGCTCGGGTTATAATCACAGTCGTCTCAAATTTGGTGGTTTTGATTTAAAAGAAATTTGTAAAAATTTGTAATGATATGTTTGAAGTCTTCCACTTCTATGCGAGTTCTTCCGAAGTAAAAACTTTTTTTGTCTGTTATGATTGAATTAAAGGTGAGAAGTGATTTAATTTTGATTTAAAATTACTAGAGAAGAAATATTTCATAAGTCAAATATTAGCATCACGATACTTCTCTATAATACGAAGGAACTAAATACACCATCGCGTTGAAGTTTGAAACATTTTCATTGTTACGAACGGATATTGCAAAGTGGGCTTCATTAAGTTCCCCGTCTTGCTGACTACTACCTTTTCGCAAAACTTCAATATGTCTGAATAATAATTTGATTTTGTCACGTAAGTCTCTGATTTGTTCATTATTTCAACGTCTTGTCGGTGGTGATGAGAGAATTTGCAACTGGTGCGTTCCAAAAAACAGATTGCGTCATTTATCACATTATAGCATACAAAAACATCATCGTCGAACTTTCCAATCGGTCACAATTTTATACACTACGTTAGATATTGTATACTGTATATCATTTTTTGATTGCATTGTCAGATAAGTGCACACCTTTAGACGCCATCATGGTGAAAATGTAGCATCGTAATCCCTCAATCGAAAACCAATTTGATACGATAGTTTGTAGTCGAACCAGCTTGTAGTTAAGGCCATCGATTTTAAAAATGTTTCGTCGTTATAAAAGCGGTGGCTAAATGTTAAAGTTTATAGTTTGTTAGGGTAAGAAGCAATTTAGGTTGGATAAAGTATAGTACATAACTTTTTTTTTTATTTTTACATTGTTTAGCTTTCTTTCATTTTTTTTAAATGTTTAGATTGATTTTTTTGTACTCTATAGATTCTTTTGATGCTTTAGATATTTGTACTAACTAAGAGACTGTTATAAAATTTGTTGTCGTTAACATTATCTCTCTGGAATTATTACTTGTTTAGTAGTAACGACATTATGAACATGTAAATTATGAATCATAAAATTAAATTTGTGCATTATGTTTCATGGTTATAAACCGGCTCAAAACAAGTATGTACTGTAGCCAAAAATAGATCCTTGGAACAAAAAATGAGCATCCAGAGACATTACGTGATTTAACGATGTGTTAAATTATTCATAGATGTAGCTATTTATGTCACAAGGACAGTAAGGTATGTCTAGTTTTGTTGTGTATTTATTGATCTTTGGCTACGTTAAAGTTCCAAAATCTCTAGATCAATACATCTGGTTAAAAATAATCATCGAAACTTGGTGTAGACCAATAAAATCTAAAAGGTGTCTGATCCTTTCAATTTTCAAGTTTTGAGAGTTTTACGCTTTCTGAAGTTATATTTACAAACTCTCTATAAAACTCAATTCTTGAAATTTAAAGTTAATCTAATGCTTAAAATTTTCTGAAATGTTGCGTAAATTTAATTTACAAAATCTCTAAAATTTCTAATGTTTGATATTTTTACATTTCTTTTAAATTTCTAATAACAAAAATTGTTTACAACTAAGCACACGAAATCTTAAGTGTACTTAGTTTTTGAACCAGCAAACCTCTAAACCTTCCATTCCCTTCACATTTATACATACATAACACCCATCGTCATCATTTATCATCATTTTACAAAACATTCTGCATGCTCTTTGTCGCAGCGATCCGAAGATCTGATACGATTGATCACCTTTAATTTGTTACCCACACGGATACGGGCTGCACACATAAAAAAAAGTGTAGAATTTTTTTCTTCTGCTAGAGCCTTTTGAAACAGGCAATTCTTGTAAAAAATACATAATATTTTTCCATCTTCCCATTCATTTAAATTATTAAATTTCTTAAACGTCTTAAACGTACAAAAAAACATTAACAAAAATTTAGACTTCATTTTAATGAGAAAATAAATGTATCGCAAAAGGATAAAATTTTGAACTCTACAATTGATAAAAAAAAATCTTAACTTTAATTACTTAGTTTTAAATAAATATATACTAAAACTTAAAAAACCGAAACATCTGGAAATTCTAAAAAATTAAAAAAAATAAACAAACATTTTTAAACAAAACAATTATTTAAAGAATTAAAAGAAACTATAAAGTACAAAAAACATTATGAAAAATCTAAACAATGTAAAATCTAAAAAAATCTATGCTCTATATATTACACAACCTAAAAAAAATAAAAATAAAAAAAAACAAAAATTCGAGAATTTTGAAAAAAAAAGTTTACTAGAAAAATTCCAGAATTTTAACAATTCTACAAATAAATTAAAGTGAATTGAAAGTGTATTGATCCAATCCAGAAATTTATGATATTATTATTTATGAAATAAAAAAAAAATGTGTAAAATTTAAAAAATAAAATTCTTTAAATTTAATTATAATCTCATGTCAAAAATTTCTCAAAGTAAATTTGGCATCGCTGTTTCTTCTTAACATTGCTTACATATTATTAATAATATATTCTAAAACATAATTTAATTCCCGTTCTTGTAATTTTCTGATTTATGTGTCATTATATCAAATAACACAAAACTAAAACTAACTTTTTTATGTTTCTCACCAATTGGCTAATTTTTCTTGAGACTGTATCACCACGACGGTTCCAAAAATATTATTAACAAAAAACAACAAAAATCTTTTCGACTACAAATTTTATTACTTAACACTTCTGTGCTAGATTACAGCCATATCGGCTAAAATCAGACATGACTTTATGATTTCAGCGCTTACTCCGATCACATTTTTTTTCAACTAGTCATTTCCATCGTCGTTTATGGTACGATAGCATCTTAATCTTGTGTGGAAAACGAATCATTTGCTCGTCGCTTGTCATCCTATAAAACTATAAAATTTTACATTTTGACATCGCCTTTTAATGATAAAACCACTTTAAAATTAATTGCTGTTATCTATAATCCTGATTGAACTACAAACTGGCGTATGAAATTGGTTTTCCGTAACATTAATTATTATCTTTAAACAAAAGAGCGACCTAATCAGAGAATTACGTGACCAAATCAATATAGTCTCTTTGAAAAAAGAATTCTGTCGACATAAAGTTTGAGTTTAACGTGGGCAGTGAAAACATGAAGTCATGTCTGTTCTTAAGTGATACTAACGCGTCTGCTGCTAAAATGGTCGCTCGCGTAGAGAACAGACGTGATTTTCCGCTCCCACGCCTCCTAGCGTCACAAATTTAGTTGATCACCTAGGATTTGTAAATAAAATAATTACCTCCTACATAAATCCCAAACTTATTTCTAGTCCTACTACGATAAGCACTTGATCCTAAATTAACCACATATTTAGAACCTACTCTTATCTCTCTCATGCACCCCTACGTGTTATAAACTCCAAATAGCCTAAAAAACACCTCATCTCCACTTTACTCTCTCTGTAACATTACACCCTCGTTCCATAAACAACATATAACATCCCCTTTATCTCATCATCTCGTAGCTCTCTAGATGTTTACTCCAACCTGTAATTGTTGTTTTTGTTTCAGGTCGTTTATTGGCGCCTCCTTGTGTTCTGTGTATTCGAGTGTCGTGAGAATGTTAACCGCGCGTCAAGTGGTGGAAGTGTAGTGTTTTATCCGCAGGGATTTGAAAAAAGAGGATATTTATCGGCCATGTCTTTCGGTGGAGCTTAGAAGGATAAAAAGGTGAGTTGCAGTAACTTGTAATCACGTGGTTAGCTGGGGACTTACGATGCAATTTTCATTGGACGACTCTGGAATCTGAGAGATTACGGAACGTGACTCGTTTATAAGAAATTAGAAAGACTGAAATGTTATTTGATTTTGATGGAAAAGCAGATGTAATAGAACAAGAGGGAGTTTTTCGGGAAGGTGAAGTGATGAGATTGTGAAATAGACGAGAGGATAATAATGAAGGTAATCGAGGAGAGCGGAAAAATTAATAATTCATTTCTTTTAATCAATAATCGCGTTGTGTTAGAGATTCTACTTATTATAATATCCCAAAAGTGCAAATGACATGCGCACAAAGTCACTTTAAATTGTCATTTGCCGAAAACCGCACAAATTTAACAAACATTGAGCTTGGCTGTGATCCTCGAAAGCTGCTGGGACCTACGCTCTAGAAAAAATCAGTTTCAAAGACGGGCCTCGGTTCGAAACAAAAGCGTTGTTAAAATGACACAAAAAGGAAGAGGACAATCAAGCAAGCATATTAGGGAGAGAGATATATAGTTGAGCTTTGCTTATGAAAATTCTGGTACGTGATAAAAATTTCACGAAGACATCTGAACTAAGAGTTTGGTTTTCAAAATTCAGAGAGAAACGCCAAATTTCCAAGTCCTGCCGTTTTTAAAATAAAACTCCTTCCTCAGTTAGCGGAAGTTAATAATCACAATGTATATCTTGGAATAATTCTGTTAGTTTTTGGGCTTTGCTCCAATTTCCAGGTTCTTAGTGGGATTTCCATTTTTAATAACTCGGCCTTTGGCTCTTGGTTTAGTTTCATGTGAATATTTTATTGTCGGCTTTCAGCTAACGCTCTGAGCAAATACATAGATGAGTGACTAGCCATAAATAATGTAAATTATGAACATGCGTCGTGGATGCTTGGTTTTCCCACAGAGGCACAGTGGCACCAACCCCACTCGAAATTCTAATTGTAAGAGTATTTGGTTTTCAAACCGGCCATAACGTTTCATTCCTTTCACAGTTATTCATACACACATCGTTATCATTATTTTACAAAACATTCTACATGCTTTTCTAACGACCTGAGATCTGATACGATTGATCACCTCTAATTAATTTATTACCCACGCGGATGCGGGCTGAAAACTCAACACAACAAAAACAGTGTAGAATTTTCTTTTTCCTTTTGGAGCTTTCTAAAACAGAGTCCCGAAATTTTTAGAGCAAATAAAACTTAAAAAAAAAATTACTGACAGAAAGCTATTTTCTGATATTAGCCTTAAGTTCAGCTGAAGTGTTTCAGAGACAGATAGTTATCGAAATAATCACGAAAATTACCACTATTCGTAATCCACACAATTCTCGGCCAATAACTTAGATAATTTAGCATGAATTTCAGTCTTCCCTCAAGCAATTCGTACCGAAGTGGGCGTTAATAACCATTCTCTTTTGTTTCTCAATTCGCCGCCCACTCCACCAAAACCACTACTTTCCGTCGAAATTAACTCGACATCACCAATCAAAAACAAATCAAAAGAATTAATGAAAATGTTCAACCGTTATCTCGCGAACGAAATTTGACGCACATCAGATATGCAAAATATTTATAGATTTAATTTATTCGAGCGTTCTTTGCCTCCATCGTTACGAAAATTTTGTTTTATTTACTTGACAGCTTCTTTTGTAAACTCCTCTTGCAACAACTCGATCGCATTTATTGGATCAGAACGAGGCGAGAAAAGGCGGAAATTCAAAGCGCGGAAAAACTCGATAGCGCTGAGGTGCCACTTTTAATTCGCGAAAACTCAATCTGGGAGATTAATCTGGACGGGAATTTTCGGGTTTTTGCGGTGTCAGTGACGTAGGAATTGTCGGTAAGTGATTTTTTATTACCTGAGCGATGGAGGTTTTACGTCTAATTACATTAATACCGTGACGTACTGATTAGATTACTTCGTTAATTTTTTAACAAAATTTTCAGCTCCTGTATTTTTAATTACTTGGAGCGTTCAGTTTTCAGTCAAAAGCAAAAAGTATTGCTCGATGAAGCAGACATTTTCACACGAATTTTCTCTCTAGCAACCGCCTATTTTTTTGCGCCTCTATTTCCATATGATTTTCCGAACCTAAATTAAACTGCCCTCCAGCAGTAAAATCTTTATTGCAACACAACTGCTGGAAATTGATTTAACATGTAAGAAATTGCGGCACTCCACACCGAAACGACTTTGCTAAATAAATTCGAACAGAACAATGTCGTTATGTTTATTGCTTTTGTTATATTTCCCGGTCACGTTACATCAGCTATAAATAATTCCTGAAAAGGAATGTTTTAAAAGGATAATTATGGTAGAAGAAATGCGTCTCTTACCGTAATTTATGAATTATTCAGACAAGTTCAAGATTTTCGGTCCTAATTAACGATTTCGAGGGTGAATTATTTAGGGAAGACGTTGCTTAAGAAGTATCGATTTTTGTTTATGTGCATTATAAATTTAAATTATTATAAAATGTCGGGTCGCATGTTTATGACTCAGTCATGCGATTGCAAAAGAATACCTTCGGTGAAAAGACGCTTTTAATATTTAAAAAGATCAAAGACAGTTTATGGGGTGTTTCAGTATCGTTACAAGTAATTTAAAACTTTACAATTTAACGTTATTATTTACGCTTCGATGAGCATTTATGGCTTGAATTATAAAACAAGCGAAATGATTCGAGAGATTATTGCCCGGCGCATCCACCATTTTTATGAGTAAAAGTTTTTTGTTAACAGGTTCCAGCTTAAAATGTATTGAGTAGTTTATTACCTGGAAGTACCTAAACGAATAGTTTATTGGGGGAGCTTCGTGCGTTCCGACCAAAAAGGATTAGTCAATAGGTTCGGCGGCGGTTACTTTTGGGGATAATTGCATCCGGATGTAATCAGAGGATGATCCAATTCCAGAGATTTAAACAAAGTCAAATTGTATCAAGTCACGTATGCGTGGTCTGTCATTATAAGTTAATAAACGTGTCCTATTGGTCGAAAAACGCTGACACGTTGAAAACGTCGTTCAATTCGGAATTAGATTAAGGTACCAGAATTGTAAGGAAAGTTTGACGCCCACAGCTCTAATCAAACTCGTCACTACCGAGATAGATTTTTCTTTAGAATTTTCTCAATTTATTAAACAGAATGCTTGAGATTAGACCCTCATCGCCATTATCGTTCAAGGTTACTTTTAGTACTTTATGGTTATTTCTCGCCGAAACTACTGTTTTCTACAACAGTTACTAATGTCTTAGTCCATTACTTCCTTCACCCTCTAACGTAGTTTTTTCTTTTTGTAGAAGTAAACTAAATCAACAATAGCTTAGATCAAACTCTATCAAATGCGATCAAATTCTTGTTTCAGAAACTTTTAATTGTTTAGTACCATCTAACAAACTTCAACATTTTTTTAGGGTGTTAAATTAGCACCAGTGGTACTCTCCGATGTTTTAATACTGTTTTTCTAATCACCTACAATAAGATTAAAATTAGGGAAAAATCAAATTTTATCTCTTCACTTCACTTAGGAATGACTCTTAATTAACTCATATTAATAATTGTTGTAATTTTGGTACCGGCCGTTTCTTAATTAGCTTAGCGATTTGACTAATTAGAAGAGACCACTAAGGAGGGATAGTAATCAGTAGAATAAGCGCTTTAGATTAAGCTTCTCTAAGAAAGGGTATGGTACCACTTCAACCACTTTTCGAGATTCCTTTTGAAAACCTCCACTTTAAATAGAATCATATTTTTTTTCATTTTAGTGACACTTTTACTTAAAATCGCAAAGATTAAAATTGTGTGGGCAGTATGATATTTGGTTATTATTAAGTTACATAAATTTGCCTATTTTTCCAAATTTTTTATGAAGTTGCTCCATTCATTTTGCTCATTTTTTTAATTTACCAATCAAATAAGTTTTTATAATATTTTTTAGTTTAGAACAAATATTTCTATTTTATTTCATGCTTTTTCGTTGTTTACAACATTTATTTCGCTTTCTGAGACGATCATCAATGGCATAGATGCAATTTTATTTCCTAAGTTATTTACCAGCATTTTTTGTGCTATATCTTGCACTAGCGTCTCTTGCTTGTCATTTATATCATTTGTCTACAAATTTCAGTTCAAACTGTGTAGATCTATCAACAACAATAGAAAATTAGATAGAGAAAACCATAACTAAATCTGGCATCTTAAAACAGTGAACAATTAGTTTTAACAAAATGTAGCTATATTAGGACACTCAGCAGTACCAGAACTGGAACTTTATTTTCTTTAATATTAAATATCACTACTAAAACTAATCATTTTCTCTACCATCGAAGTGTCAATGCATATATGATTTTTTATCTATGCTCATGACCTAAGTCCAACAACTGGCTGACTTTCTAAGGCCACTATAAGTCGTGTGACCACGCCTTCCACTCACGCTGGTACTTACTTGGGTCTCCGACCACTCCGTCCGCTCACGTGGGTGCTTACCTGGGTCTCCGATGACTTCTTCCGCTCACGTGGGTACTTACCTGGGTCTCCGACCACTCTTTCCGCTCACGCAGGTACTTACCTAGGTCTTCGACCACTTCTTCCTCTCACGCGGGTATTTACCTGGGTCTTCGACCACTTCTTCCGCTTACGCGGGTACTTACCTGGGTCTCCGACCACTTTCGAGAACCCTTTTTTTGCCTCGCCAACGCGAAAGTGTCAATCGTAGTAAAAATTAAAACCTCTATGTTACCAGTGAAGATTAGTTAATTCGATAAAGACCAACAAAATGTAAAAGGAGGAATTTAGGCAACGAGAGACACACGATTTCAATTGGCTTAAATCAATTTATTGAATTTTACAGTTGAATACAATAACTGGCATTTTGTTAAAAAATTTAACTGAAGTGTGCCCAATTGTTTTATTAATTTATTTTACAATACTTTAAAACTACTCTTTTAAAATTATAATCAAGAAGTAGTACGTGAGGATGTTGAAACATTATTTTCTGAGAAAGTTTTAGAGCCAACAAGTCACTAAGTATATACATAAATTAGTTAGAGATATTTCCGTGTTAGGTGGTAGTTTTAATAGTAAGTATTATATTATTGCTCCCCCGAAAGGAGCAAAGCGACCGTAGCACAACAAACATATCTCTCACATTCTTAAATAAATAATTAGAAATTTTAGTAGAAACTTGAAAATTTTAAATTAAATTCAGGTTGGCACGTCCAACTGGCATGAAATCGAATTAAAACTTTCTGTGTTGCATCTTCGACTTCTGGTAACTCAATTTCGAGTTGCACCAGAGAAATTACGATTAAATAAATGATAAAATCTGTGCTGGGTTTAAATCAAATGTACGTAGAAGAAAAACGTAAAAAATTCGTTAAAAACACTGTCTAAGAGGTCCGTTTGAATCAGGCATTTAGGTACAGTAAATATATTTTAGATTTCCGTGAATAAAATGTCAAGTTTTTTTTTTTTTAATTTTTATTATTATATTGCTTGCTTTTCTTAATTTTAACGCCTAATTAAGTTAGAATATTGCTTTAGAAAGTTTTAACTTACATAGAAAATTGTAGCCTTCAAGATGAAAAGTAAGCAAGGGTACCCGCTATTTATAGACGGGACTCTTGACCGTTCAAAACAGGCAACAGCAAGGATAGCTTTTACGTTGGTGGATGTATATTCGCTAGTAAATTTAAAAATTGGTATCGTAATTTGAGTTTAAAGAATCTGAAGTTTGGTAATAAAGTTGAAAAAAATCAAAATATGCCAATGCGTTTGGGAGAAAATGCTATAATTTGTATTAATTAAAAATTAAATATTTTGGTGTGTTTCTTTACGTAATTTGAAACACATTGTCTAGACTTGTTATTTAAACATACAGAAATGATTTAAAAAGCTAACTATGAAAAATATTGCAAAAATTTGATGATTTCATAAGTAAAATTTTTGAAAAAATGATTTTTTCAAAATTAGCTGATCAGATAAAAAATAAAAAAAAACTTTGAATTTATAAAAAGCAATTAAAATCTTAAATTAAAATTTGAAATCTTTTAAAATTTAAGTTTTTCAAAATATTTTGAAAGATAGAATTCAATTAAATAAACTTCAGAAAGTTGTAAAATTGCTATTGTTATGATCTGTGAAAAACCTAAGTCTCTGCAGCTTCTAAATCATATAACATTCTTAGAATTCTACATAATATTAGCAATATCTTTGACATTTAAATTAATTAATCACGGTAATCAATAATCTTTTATAGTTTTTTAGCAAATTTCAAACATTGTTAAAGTTGCAAAATTAAATACTTATAACTGATAAAGCACTAGAATCTCATCCAAATTTTTTTCTTATCACTTAATGTAGCGTCGCGACGTCTAAAAACGTAATTTTTATTGATTTTCTATACGATATCGGTCGTTCTTGCCTTTTGCATGATATGAATTTTTTTTAATACGTGATGACATGAAACAAAGCAGTGCATATTCTAAAATATTTTTCTTTAGATACGGTGATAGTCCAGGACCGTACTCAAATCAGTTATTTAGTATATACAGAAAGCTATTAATTTTTTTGCATGTTATGATTGGTTAAAAAATATATTGAAAAACCCCTACACCAAATACACACTAAATGAAACACACTAACATATGTTTCGGTATCCATGATACCATCATCAGAGTGATGATTAAACTTATAATGATTAAACAAAAAAATTATGTGCGCTAAGAAAAATGTTAGGAGGACCATTACTACAACCATCTAGTTGGCCCAAAAACTCTAAAAAAATTTAAACGTTAAATATATCTAAAGAATTAAAAAAATTTTGAAGATGCTAAAAGTACAAACAACAAACTTCAAACGATCTCAGAGATTGTAAATTTTTTTAGAAATTTAAAAATTGCCCTAATATTTTGAAATGAAATAAAAGCAAAAAGTTGTTCCGAAAGTTATGTAAGACCCATTCTGTAAATTACGTCTTCCAGAAAAACATTATCGAAAATAAAAAATCGAAAATTTTTCACTTTTGGATTCGATTTAAATTTTAAGTCGATTTTAAATAGCTATAGAATTCGAACACATACAACACATAAATTAAAATGACTTTGGATGAAATAAGTAAAAAAAAATTAAAAATAAAATTTAAAAAATTAAGAATTTTTGAAAATTTATTCTGTAAATTTTAAATCGTGTTTTATAATCTATCAAAAAGTTAATGTCTGCACCCTGTAAAACATATAAAGTTTTGAATTATACAAAACATTTGCAGTATCTTTGACAGTTGAGTTCTAATTGATCAAGATAACCAAAAACCTTTTATGGATTTTAAGCAAATTTCAAACATAAGTTGCAGAATAAAAAAAAATGATATCTAAAATCTCAAAACTTTGATCAGTTTTAAAATTTTTGATAATTGCGATAAATAATTGTGTCGATATTGAATTTTAAAAATTACAAAAAGCAGAATTCGGATTCTTGGAATTTGGGTTCTATTTATAATAAAATTTACTTACAAGTAAATAAATAAATAATTAATATGTTTAAGTAAAAAAACGAGAAACAGTTTTAATAAAAATGCGTACATAATAATGAAGCAATAAAAATAAAAGAAACAATAGAAAATAAATCTCAAAATATGTCAACACCGATCATATACAGAGTGTCCATAATTTATTGCTAGGTCGAATTGGCCGTGAAAAACAAATAAATTTTGCCACCTTCGCAGTTAACGCAGTACGTGCCTATAAAATGACAAAGTTGAAGTTTCATGTTAAGAAAATGCAACATTAATCGATTTCTTCCATTCGCTCATCCAAATTATTCGTTTATTAATCAAAAAATAGAGGAACTGAATCAGGAAGTCATGGAGGCTATAAGCGATGTACTTCTTTGCTTATAATTTGATTGTAAAAAACTTTGAAAATATTGTAAATTTTTGCGCGTTGTATGAGCTGTAGCGCCATCCTGTTGAAAAAATCTCAACCGAAGTCTATCATCATGTAATCGATTAATAAAAACTTTTAAAATTGGTTTTCTGTATCTTGCTGCTGTGGTTGTTTGTTTAGATATGTATGAAACCAATTACAGTAATTTCGGGAATCAAGTTCGTTGTATGCATACAGATCTAGATATTTTCTCAAAAATCTGACCTTAATATCGGAAACCAAATTTAAGCTGAAAGAGTTCGTCGAGAAACAATAGAAAAATACCTCATTATGTTAAGTTTACCTTGACCTTGAACTTTAAAAAAACAAAGAAAAACACAACCGGAAACTTCAAAATATATTTACATATTTTTTGTTTAGTTGAGATTGGTTTTTTTATTCAAATCAAAATACATATAGAGCAAGCTACGTTTTTCATCCGCTCTATATTTTTAAACGTCATGAAAAAAATATATTTTTTTTGAATTACAACATTAATTAGTACGTTATCATTTTTTGCTCAATTTTCACCGGCACTTTTCTGTTTTTTTTTCCTCATCGGGTCAACAGCACTGGGATCATAACTGTGTGTGGAATTAATTTAATTAAATTCGCATGTACCACAGCTTCTTGTTTACTGTGAAAATACGAAACTCAATTAACGTCCCATCAAATTAGTCAACACCTTCAAAATTCATAACTTCATTGTAAGGTTGCGGTTTGAACAGCTTCACTTAAAGAGTTTGTCGAAAGTTTCGTTCGTAAAGAGAAAATTGCCGGAGCACTTCAAATTAAGCGAAGTTTTAACACTTTCTCCGAGTGAGATTTGTACCGATTAATATTCACAAGAAAAGGAAAGAAGTTTGAATAACAAATAAATCTGAAATGAGAATAAACGGGAAATATTTAAAAACTGTGAATCTAGCTCGTGTTAACCCCACAAAACCCTCCCATAATTTATTCTCTTCACAACAACGAAAAACCCAAACCTTGCGTGCATAAAATATGAGTGGAATACGAATCAAACCCAATCAACAATTGTAGGAAGTTTCCACATTGTAACATCGCTACGTGATTGGGTGAAGGTAATCGAATGCACTAAGGCTCTCTTCGATATATTCAAGGACTAATTTGCAACGTTAACTCCACCCCAAACTAAGACCTCCATTCGGACAACATTCAAAGGATTAGGCCGGATTTAGACTATCCTTGTGGAGACTTTTATTTATGTCCTGATTTCGCACCAAATTGAAGCCCGGCCGGACGTGCTGATGAGCGTGAAATTGATAATCGAAGAAAAAGGAGATAGAAAGAGATCGATAGGAACGAATTGCTGTGATTAGATTAATAGCGATTTATTTAATAAATGGTGGTTGCGGACGAAATTTCGAAAATAGGGCATCGATCGTTATTGATTAACACCTTATTTATTGATTACAGTGTCATGCGAGCGCAACGTTGCTGTCCAAGAATTGTCTACATAATTTTTTCCACAATCACAGCTCGATTGTAGTTCACGTTTAAAATTTTGAGATAATTCTCTTAAATATAAAGCTCAAAAGCTAACTTCTACATTACAATTTATTTTATTTTATTTTCTTATAAAACATTAAAGCGAGAGAGCTCCACTCGCGGAATTATCTAAAAGTCTGTTGATTTAAAATGTTTACATTAAAAAGTGCTGCGCTATGCTTTTAGATTATTTGCAGTTGTGAATTTCTCAACTCGTTAGCATTCACTTTTTTCTCATAGCTCAAATTAAAATTTAAAAGGATAGAAACGGTACAGAATAGCACGCTGAAAAATGAAACAACTTGGAAACAATAAAAAAAAGAGGATTAGGAGAAGCCCAAAAAGTTTTCAGTTTTTGATAATCATGATAATCACAATAATTTTTGATTTAAAAAAAAATGAATTCCCAAATTTTCAAATTCTGGCTACGTGAATTTTCAGTCTCAGTATACTTAGATTTTTAACTCTTTATTGTAAAACTAATGAATTTTAAATTTTTGAATTTACAATTCACTGAGTTCTGAGGTTATCAGTCACAAAATCTTCCAAATTCTCAAATTGTTTTTTTTAGTTCATAAATTCTCAGTTTTGAGATTTTGTGACTCTCAGTTTTAAAATCTTCATTTTGGGCTCTAAGACTCTTAATTTCTTTGATTTGCAATTTATTTCTCAAGTGCTCAGTCTTCAAACATTAAAATTTTTGGATATTAATTTTTCCGATTTTGACAATTTTGGTTCGTAATTTCTCAAATTTTCAGGTTTCTCAAAAACTGAATTTGAGATTGTTGATTTCACAGGTTTCCGACTATTAGGTTTTTAAATTTTTCTTATTGTAAATTTAAACGTTAAACGTCAAGTTTTAATTTTTTTTTCTAAAGTTTTCAATGCTCTAATTTAAAATTGCTCCGGTTTGTAGTTTTAAGCTTTCAAAATTTTCAGTTTTTGTAAATTTAATAGTTTACAGCTTTTTATTTTACGTTTTGAAATTCTCGCATGGTAAGATTTTTGTTTTCTGGCTTATAAATACACCGTCGCTTGTAAAAGCTGAAAATTCGTCATTTGAAATCTAAAAAAAATGTATTAAACTTACATAAACAAAACCTATGTAAGAACTACGAATATATAATCACATATATGCATGCACTAAATGTTTGATAAATATGTAATATATGCAACATTTTATTTTTTTATTATATTTTTTTTAAATTTTTTGTTTTAACTTTTTCAATTTAAATTAATAGTTAAAAGTTGCTTTTCTACGTATGTTCTTACAAATTTTTCTTATTGCTTAGATGACTACAAATTTTCAAATCTCAACTTAATTTCCTAAATTTCTAAAAAAAATAAATTCTTCATCCATTGCTCACTCAATCAAGTTTTCAGATTTTTGTTTAATATAACATTTCTTGATGTAAAAAGTTAAATTTGAGAAAAAGTATGTAAATACGTGAAAAGAAGAAAATTAATATTTCTTATTTATTAGTTTTCTTCGATTTTTTAATATTTTTAATGCTTTAGAAACTTTGGGTTTTTTGATGCTTGATTTTTTATGTAATAAAAGTAATAAATTAATTTGTTGTTTTTTTTTTTTAATTCTTTGATTTTTATTCAATATTTATCATTAAAATTTTTGCGTCTAAAAATTTTTGGATTTTTTTCAAGTACTTTTTTGAATTGTAACATTCGAAATAGAAATTTTTGAAAACCTGGAAGTTCATGATTTTGCAAGATTTTTGGATCTAATTAACCTTAAACTTTTTTGTATTTATTGCAATTTTTTGTTTTTTATGCTTTGAATTGCTCTTCGATTCCATTGTATTCTTTGCAACGGTTTAAAATTTATATCGTTAGTTTTATTTAATGTTTTGCTTTCAGTTTTTTTTTAGATATTTATGTATTTTGTTTTTAATAATTTTGTTTTTCTAAATGTTTTTTTATTTTTTGTGTCTATTACAATTTGAATTGACTGATTGATTTAAATTTTGTTGTTTCTTATATTTTTTGGATTTTTCACAGCTTTTTAATGTTTGAATTTTCTTTTTTTTCAGACTTTGGCAAATTTTTTCATACTGTATCTTTTTTTGACTGAATTGGTTGAATACTTTTTTGATTTTACTATATTGCATAAACTTTTGGATTTCTTTGATAATTCCAAAACAAAACCTTTAATTATTTTATTATATTTTTGATTCGTTTAAAAAAAAATCGACTTTTTAAAGATTTTTCTCCACTTCTAAAATCTAAAATTTTATATTCTCTAAATTTCATTTTTTTTCAGATTGTCTAAATTGTTTTGATACTTTGTAATATCCATAACCATTGTAGTTTTTCGATTTCTTCCATATTCTAATATAATTTTCTATTCTATAACATTATATTTATTTAATTTTTTTAAAGAAGTACTCTGAGTTTTTGACATGAACTTTTTGATCTTTTAATATTACTATAAATTTTTTTGATTCTTCTAAACTCGCTTAGACCGAAATAAACTATCTGCTTAAAAATGTGAGTAACAGAATTATTTCAATTTTTTACGTTTTTGTATTCTTTTAATTTTTCGAGTTTCTTGAATATTTTGTATTTTACAACTTTCTGTTATGTCCTCATCACCTAAATCTTAGTTTTTTAGATTCTTTAAATTTTTATATTTTTTGAGTTATTTTTAGTATGTCGCATCCGGAAAGTTTTTTTGACGCTTTCGATCTTTTTAGTAGTAGTTTTTTTCTGTTTTGTAGATTATTTTAAGTTTATGATTTTTTTGATTATTTATACGTTATGAATATTTTATATTTCTTTCTCCTAAATTTTTCTAAATTCTTTTGATAACTTACCATTTTGAAGATTTTCTCTATTCTGTAGATTCTCTATATTTTTGATATCGTTCGATTTTTTTAATAATTTTTTTGAGATGTTTTGGTTTTCTTTAGGATATTTACTATTACAGTTTTTTTGAATTTTTACACATTTCGAACACTTCGGATCTAATATATTTTTTCAATTTTTTCGATTTAATTTAAAGTACTTTTTGAGTTTTAAATTTTATGGATTTTTTGAATTTTTAAGAGTTGAGTATTATTTAACATTCTCATATTGCTTGAATTTTTTTAGTTTTGGTTTTTTAGGTTTTTGGATTTTAAGTTATGTGAACATGTGAGATTTTATGAGCCAAAATTCAAATAATTTCAGTTCACTCAATAATAATTCAATAACTTTTAAACAACTATCCTCTCAGTGACTCGTGTTAGAAGTAAAAATGAAAATAAATATTGTTTCGCGGCTGAGAATATTTTTTTTTAATTTTGGAAGATAACCTGTATTCACAATTTCTTTCGATAGAAACAGAAAATAAAAATCATTTCAGGTAACATTTCCAACTTCTTACTTACAATTTCAATAAAAGCGCCTTCAATCTCCACCCCCGCAAAATCCGCTCGCAAGACGACGACAGAAAGAATAAAGTATGAAATTGCTCATATGACCTGACATTAAAACAGAGTTGAACGGCAGCTGGTTTTGTAACAATTTTTTTCACTTCACACACGACTTCGTTCTGCTTTTAGTTGCATACTTCATGTAACATTAACATATAGCCGTGTTTTAGCGGACGCCCTTAGGGGTCTTTTGGGATTTCATGTGCGTCTGGTAAAAAGGACATTATGTAGCATGCTGGGAAGGGTAGTTTATTACGAAGTGTGTTGAAACAGACTCTAAAAAGGCGAACGGGAAGTGGAATATTTTTACTGTGATTTATATTTAATCAATCAATTATTTAGACACAACGCTGCTTGACAGTAACACTTTTTCATATACAGGGTGTGCCGCGACTAACGACACACCCTGTGTGGAGTGTCGTGGGAAATATTAGAGAATGGACAGCAAAATTGTCCTCATATTTTATGTAGTAAAAACGAAACTTGACACCACTTGTGTGTTTGACCACTCTCTAAATATTTAACCCTTCCTGGAAATTTCCGAAAATAAGAAAACTTCGAACTCTGCTACACCATGAATAATGAACCTATTAAATAATTCATTATCACTCGTGTTATTTCTGGCTTCTCATTTTTCCTTGTTTTAATCAATACAACTTCACCCTCTAAAAAAAGTTTAAACCCGCTAACAACACTACTGCATGTTGACTTTTAATTATCCGTTTTTTCTCTCTACTTTTCTACCTCGACTACTTTCATAATCTGACTAATGAGATGGCAGTGTTGAACGTAAATAACATCCCCCTTCCCTTACATTTCTATCTAAGCCACTTTGTTAATTGGTGCTGAAAAGTCAAACGAACCGAGTGATTAATTTATAGACAGTCTATGTGTACGTGAATGGAGTATGAAGGTTGGAGGCGGCGTCGCTTATGGCGGTTTGAAAAATTCATGGAGAAAAAATGTGGAGATTTGTGTTTAATTCATGGCTGAATCGATAGCGGAGAACGAGAGAGATGAGGGAGAATGGAGATATTTTATGGGGGAAAATTATTATAAGAATTATGTGTAATTATAACAGATGGCGGAAGGAGCAGGGAAGAATTTCTCACTTGGTGGCTTTAAAAGGCGCACGAATTAATTATGATTTTGGAGACGGTGGTATTAATATATAACAATAATAGTAGTAGATAATTTAAATTAATCTGCTTAATCTACTTAACACTAACGCAATTATCTGTTTAAAAACTGTGTTAAATTAATTATTACTAATTACGTTAATGTGGAACAAAGTAATCTAAAACAAACGGACTAATTTTGATTACTAACTAAAACTCTGCAACTCAAACTACAATAGACTCAGTTTGAGAAAAATGCATTAATTCGTAATAGAATTAATTTGAGCAGAACTTACTTAATTTGTCTAATTAGTACCATCTATCAATCTACTCAGCACTATCTCAATTATCTACTTAAAAGCTGAGTTAAATTAATTATTGCTAACTACCTTAATTTGAATCAAACTAATCTAAAACAAACGGACTAATTTTGTTAATTACTAAGTAAAACTGCAACTCAAAATACAACAGACACAGTATGAGAAAAATGCACTAATTCGTAATAAAATTTATCTGAGCAAACTTACTTAATTTGTCCAATTAGTACTATCTATCAATCTACTCAGCACTATCTCAATTATCTAGTCAAAAACTGAATTAAATTAATTATTACTAATTACGTTAATTTGAAACAAACTAATAAAAAACAAACAGATTAATTTTGATTAATAACTAAAAGTCTCCAACTCAGACTATAATAGACACAGTAAGAGAAAAATGCACTAATACGTCATAGAATTAATTTGAGCAGAACTTACTTAATTTGTCCAATTAGTACCATCTATCAATCAATTCAGCACTGTCTCAATTATCTACTTAAAAACTGAGTTAAATTAATTATTGCTAATTACCGTAATTTGAATCAAACTAATCTAAAACAAACGGACTAATTTTATTAATTACTAAGTAAAACTGCAACTCAAAATACAACAGACACAGTATGAGAAAAATGCACTAATTCGTAATAAAATTTATCTGAGCAAACTTACTTAATTTGTCCAATTAGTACTATCTATCAATCTACTCAGCACTATCTCAATTATCTAGTCAAAAACTGAATTAAATTAATTATTACTAATTACGTTAATTTAAAACAAACTAATCTAAAACAAACAAATTAATTTTGTTAATTACTAAGTAGAACTGTAACTCAAACTACAATAGACACAGTATGAGAAAAATGCACTAATTCGTAATAAAATTGATCTGAGCAAACTTACTTAATTTTTCCAATTAGAACTATCTATCAATCTACTAAGCACTATCTCAATTATCTAGTCAAAAACAGAGTTAAATTAATTATTACTTATTACGTTAATTTGAAACAAACTAATCTAAAACAAACAGATTAATTTTGAATAATAACAAAATGTCTCCAATTCAGACTATAATAGACGCAGTTTGAGAAAAATGCACTAATTCGTAATAAAATTAATTTGAGCAAAACCTACTTAATTGGTCCAATTAGTACTATCTATCAATCTACTCAACACTATCGCAATTATCTACTTAAAAGCTGAGTTAAATTAATTGTTGCTAATTACCTTAATTTGAATCAAACTAATCTAAAACAAACGAACTAATTTTGTTAATTACTAAGTAAAACTGCAACTCGAACTACAATAGACGCAGTTTGAGAAAAATGCACTAATTCGTAATAAAATTAATTTGAGTAAAACTTACTTAATTTGTCCTATTAATATTACTTATCAATGTACTCAGCACTATCTCAATTATCTAGTCAAAAACTGAGTTAAATTAATTATTACTAAATACGTTAATTTAAAACAAAGTAATCTAAAACAAACAAATTAATTTTGTTAATTACTAAGTAAAACTGCAACTCAAACTACAATAGACACAGTATGAGAAAAATGCACTAATTCGTAATAAAATTAATCTGAGCAAACTTACTTAATTTGTCCAATTAGTACTATCTATCAATCTACTCAGCACTATCTCAATTATCTAGTCAAACACTGAGTTAAATTAATTATTACTAATTACGTTAATTTCAATCTAACTAATCTAAAACAAACGGACTAATTTTGTTAATTACTAAGTAAAACTTCAACTCAAACTACAATAGACACAGTATGAAAAAAATGCACTAACTCGTAATAAAATTAATCTGAGCAAACTTACTTAATTTGTCCAATTAGTACTATCTATCAATCTACTCAGCACTATCTCAATTATCTAGTCAAAGACTGAGTCTAAAACAAACAGATTAATTTTGATTAATAACTAAAAGTCTCCAATTCAGACTATAATAGACGCAGTTTGAGAAAAATGCAATAATTCGTAATAGAATTAATTTAAACTGAACTTACTTAATTTGTCCAATTAGTACTATCTATCAATCTTCTCAGCACTATCTCAATTATCTACTTAGAAGCTGAGTTAAATGAATTATTACTAATTACGTTAATTTGAAACAAACTAATCTAGAACAAACGGACTAATTTTGATTACTAACTAAATGTCTCCAATTCAGAATATAATAGACACAGTATGAAAAAAATGCATTAATTCGTAATATAATTAATTTGAGCAGAACTTAGTTAATTTGTTCAATTAGTACTATCTATCAATCTACTCAGCACTATCTCAATTATCTAATTAAAAACTGAGTTAAATTAATCAAACTAATCTAAAATAAACAGACTAATTTTTTAAGTTAAAAGCCGAAACAGAATAACATACTAAGTGAAAAGTCTCATAATAATTCATCTAATTGGTCTTTTGGAAATTGTTCTAATTTTGTAGTTAACATATATAAAAAATAAAGTTTGTATTGATTCTTTTTTGTTTTATTTTTCCACATCCAATCGAATATTAAGAACTGATGGATTTCTAACCGCATTTAACAAAACAGTGACGTTAAAACTTATTAATTTTTTTCTAAAATTAGATAGATATCCTATTAAACAGAAAATCCAGTTCTAAATTATTCAACCCGATTTTTGTCTGCTAGCCTGTTCATGCACTCCAAAACAGAACTCGAAATAATTCGAGCCCGCACAATATGAACAATTGATGTCCTTTTATGTTTAATTGTAGTTTTAGTAGTTTATTTCATTTTAATATTTTTTTTAGACTGCTTTCTGTTGATAACAGTGGAAGTATCCACCTATAAATGAAATCTGGTTTGAATGTGGCTTGCCTTTAAAAGTTTTGTGATTCGAAAGCTAGCACCAGTGCTCCAGATTTAGAAAATGTAGATGCTGAAGAAAATAAAAGGAGAACGCGAAAATATCTACTGCCGGAAACAAAAAAAAATATATTTGATGTCTATGACGGACTTTGTGCAAAAGAGTACACTCATCTTCTAAAAGTGACTAGTAAATTAACCAAAATTCCGTATTCAACCGTCTAAAAAATTGAACTTTCTCTGCACTCGATGACATTTTTATTTTGTTTCACTAAGACACTTCTTCTTCTTCCAAGTTGGTAGATCGTTTATTGACGGGTAATTTTTTTCCATCGTATACACAAAAATTCAACACTTTTTTGTTTACCTTTCAAAATGACAAAATTGCTTATTACATGATTATCGTACCATAAAGTTCTCATCGCAACAAAATGGTACACCTTAGGTAGAACCGAAGCACCTATACTACTTTTTGCTTGTTAAGAACAAAAAGTTATTTTATACTGTATATTAATATAAAATGTACAATTTAAATTTCCGGTAAAAGTCCGGACTTTGTGGTTTTGATGGTAGATTCACTTGTTGAAAAAATACAAATGTTCAGGCAAATCTCTTTTTATTCTATATGGAATCTGCCACATATCCCTCCGCAACAGTATCTCGTTTCCAACCGCTTTGTTCTTTAAGTCTCCTAATGTGGGCAGCACAATCCGCCAAAATTGTGACAGACGTTCTCCGGAAGGAGTGCTGCGTGAATTAGTCAGAATTGGGTAGCGTCAAGAGGCTTGCAATTTTTTTCCTAAAAAAATTGAATTCAATTTAATACAATCAATTCCTTCCGTTTTATATAAAGTGGTGAAAGTTCTTGGTTGATCTGTTTTGGTGTCTTTAATATAAAAATACAAATAAGTTAGAAAATTTTACTCTGCTGCTACGCTCATGCACTAAATTTTAATTGGTGCTATGATTCCTTCTATTATAAACTAATATCATTTTTTTTTCTGCGAGAAAAAAAATGCTGTTTTAGAATCAGATCTCTATTTTTACAATAACGGTTCTAACTACGGATAATGGGATTTACGGTAGTTGAATCTTAGAAAATGAGCACGACTGTAATATTTTATTTTGTTCCAGGTAATTTAGCAAACGACTTTAAAAGAAGACTCGAAAGCAGACATAACTCCACAACAATAAGTAGGTGCAGTAAACTAAATCGAAATCATTTATAGTCTGACAAATCCAGTTTTATTGAAAACGTTTTTGATTGCTTTGGACATTTAACGAACGCTAGATTTGAGAGTTTTTGGATGTTTAAATAATTTATAGTAATAACAATCAGGTCTAAGATAATTTTTAAATAGTATATTAAAATACAAGTTTGAGAAAGATTGGTTCCAGCACGCATTTGCAATTCCGATACGAGCCGCGTAGCGTATTTTATACTATTTTTTCTATTTTGCACCACTTAATTTTTTTTATATAAATTAAATAAAATTTTGAAATTTGGGGAATTTTATCAAGGTTGGGTACAATGATTTAATATTGTTTACTTAATAACAATTGAGGTTAAGTTATTAAACACATTGCTCACATTCACATTTTGACATTTGACGTTGACGTTTTACGACTATGCCGCCAACGCGACGAAACTAAAATACACCAGCCGCAGTAAAGCATCTAAATTCTCAGTAACGAA
The DNA here is from genome assembly GCA_030157275.1 of Cynaeus angustus. Lineage (NCBI taxonomy): Eukaryota > Metazoa > Arthropoda > Insecta > Coleoptera > Tenebrionidae > Cynaeus > Cynaeus angustus. Next base: position 15,751,164 of record CM058065.1, read on the forward strand.
CCCAAACGGGTGCTTTACTGGCTCTATTAACGACGCAAAATAGAAAAACATTTTTTGCTACTTCGTAGCGCTGTTTTTGCCAATATTATGGTAAAAATAAATCCAAATTAAAAACATCGTTTGGTTTTTTGACGTTTATATAGTTTGCTATCTGTCAGTGACACTTAAAATACCTACCAACCTATAAAACTTAAATTGCACAAAATTAGTTAAGCTATTACAACACTCAATTGCGTGCTATAAAAGCTCACTTATAAACGCAAAGTAAAAAAAAAATCAAGTTTGAGAAAGCAATGATTCCAGCACGCGTTTGCAAACAAGTGCTGGAAGAGCTTTCTGAACGCGTGTTTTATGCAATTTTTTCTATTTTGCACCACTTAATTTCTTTTTATATAAAAGAAATAAAATTTTGAAATTTAAGGAATTTTATCAAGGTTGGGTACAATGATTTAATATTATTTTTTTCATAACAATTGAGGTTAAGTTATTTAACACATTGCTCACATTCACATTTTGACATTTGACGTTGACGTTTTACGACTATGCCGCCAACGCGACAAAACCAAAATACACCAGCCGTAGTAAAGCATCCAAATTCTCAGTAACGAACCCAAACGGGTGCTTTATTGGCTCTAGTAACGACGTAAAATAGAAAAATAACATTATCAAATTTGTTTAATAATTCATATAAATAACTGATCTAGCAAAACTAATAAAGTCCTTGCAGTAATAACATATATGATAAAATGGAACTTTGACTTTGTGTTGATAAATTTTCATAAATCTGGAGACTTTTAGATCTTAGAAGTTGAAGATTCTAATAAATTCTCTACATTAGAATTTTTTGAAACATCTAAAAGGATTTTTTAAACAGCAGTCTCTTGAAACAACGGACAGAAACTTTTGATGGCTTAGTTAATATAAATTTTTAGAGCATTCCACCATTTTGATGACAGAGATGCACACTAAAAATGCCATTTTAGCAGCTCTGGAGGTAGCACAAAGTGCATCGCTGACATTAAAAAAAAGTTTCCAAGTTCATGCTCAAATTCATTTTCTTAATTTTAACTAATTTTTAAGTTTTTTAATATGACGACTCACATGATTTATGATGTTAAATTTTCTCTTTTATTTTTGGTTACGTAACATACGTAAGCATTTTTTTTTGTTAATTTAATTACAATGCAATCAACGTAAAAATGTTGTAAAAGATTTTCTTTATGAAGGATCACTAATCTCGATCATTATTTTGGTTATTAACAAACTTGTTTGTTAATTTCAAATATTTCTAAACTTTGTTTGTTTATAAAAATGTAAAATTTTAAAATATCTTTGATATTTTATGATTGTTGACAATACTTAAAGTAAAAAAAAGGCTTAAATCTTCGATCATAAAGGTTCTTTCTTTGGTGTAGTTTTTTTTTCATAGGTTTCCTCTTTTTTAATTATTTACTACATAAAAATATAGACAAAGAAATTACATTTTACTTTTTTACATTTTCTGAGAGTCCATAAGTCATGAAAGATTTTCAAATCTTCAAATTTTCAAATGATTTTCAATTCTAGGGCTATTGTGAAATATTCAAAGAAAATTTTTGAAGAATCTTGAAACTTATGAAGATACAAAATTCAGTACTTTTAAAATTCTAAAAAAAAAGTTAGTGATTTTTAAAAAAACTTCAAAATACCAAAAAAAAGTAGAAACCCTAAAAATCAATTACAAAAAAGTCTCGAAACCAAAATATTTTAATTTTCTAAATTTGATTCGTTCAAAAATTGTTTTTAATTTTGGAAATTCTAAAATTATCAAAAACTGTTGTTCACCAAAAAAAAAATAGTTGAAAATTCCCGAAATTTCAAAGAGAATTTTTTTTCTAGTTTCAAAATTTGTTTCTATAGGACGTGATCTTATTAAAATCTTCTGATAATCAATTATGTCATTAAACTTGAGATTTTTTAACTTGAGGTTATTTTTTTAAAGTTTGTCCTTTTTTAACGTTTTTTTTTAAATTCCCTAAAGTGACTTTTTGATTTTTTGAATGTTTTGTTTCTACTTTCGTTGCTTGTTTTTTTTTTTTTAAATTCCGTTCTGTTTTCTAAATAAATTTCCAATTCTGCATTCAAACATAATTATGTTTTTTCCACATCTTTCGAGCCAACAAATCGCTTAATTTCCAATTTCCCTCCAATTATGCGAACAAACCAATTAAAATTAACGGGATGCCAATTAGTCCATTCGCCGCATTTCTAATTTACTTAAAGTGTTCCGTTTCCTGTTTATCCGTCCGTGATTTCATCAATTGTTTAAATTAGACGAATCACATAAATTCAAGTTGTTGAAAAGCGGTTGTCGATAAATCTTGTAACAAACGACACAGCGCCATCTGTACGGAAAGTGTGTTGCCGAAACTAGGAAAGATAGATGGAGTGTGTTAAGTCGGAAAAGTCAATTTTGGGCTGTTTTTCGAGATTTGTGCGACTACGTTGTTGAATTAAAGGGATTTAGTATACAGTAGAAGCCCGGGATAGTGTTACATAACGCTTTTTTTTAAACACCTTGTATGACACTTTCTGTGGTTTTTCTTTCGAAGTTGATAATGATGATGAATGTTGCTGGTATTGATTCGTCTTTCTTCCGACTTCAGGAGCTCTGTTTTGTTTTTGCGTGTACTTGAAACGGGGAGAAAGAAGGGGGAAGAATATTTATAGCCCGCTACTACCGTCAACTTTTCCAACATTTTTATTTCGATTATAAATTGTTACATGTCGACTAAAGCAAAGGGGAGCATTACGTGCTTTGTTGTTTAATTTTGTACAATATTGCTGGATTTATTTGACTACTCTTTATGAATGTTAAAGAATAAATTCTTGTTTTCAACGAAATGGGGGTTGGTTGGATAATTGACGTCACTGGCTTCCACAAAAGGTTAAAGTGCAAATAGCTGCATTCCTGTATCATTTAAAAAAAGGTGTAAAAAGTTTGTGGATTATGCAAGAATTTGTGTGGTTTGAGATAAGATGAAAATATTTTCATCTGTTTTAGAGCTTTACCGGTTCGCTGTCTTTCGTTTATTAAAAATTTATGTCGTAGCCGCATTCGTCGCGGTTTTGTCTGTTTCATCCAAACTTTTTTTGATGTCATCGCTTTTACAGGATTTTACTTTATTACGTTGTGTACTTTTTTCTGTGTCGTGGCGGAATTGCAGATGTTTTTTAACCAAAAATAATATTACTTCAAATTTTGTTGTCTGAAAAACCAAAATTTGCATTTTTTTTTATATTATAGTGCAAAACTTTGCATCATTTTATAATATCATAATGCAAAACTTAATTTAATTAATATCGAAATAAAATTGTCATCATTTATTAATCATATTTTTTTTTAAATTTGTCATATCACTACTATCGGAATGTGCCGGAAAATTGAGAGAATCCAGGAAAACCTAACAAAATAAAAAAAAACGCTGTAATTCTGAAAGCACGAAACCTAATTCAAACTGAAAGTGGATTTAGTGGTGCTGAAAATTTGAAACATTTTATTTTTTCTCTTAATCTCTAAATCTCAATTTTTGAAAATTTTAAACTATAATGTACAAGTATAAAAAAGATGGTGGAAATTCCCAATCGATTTGAAAAAAAATTATAAGTCAAACTCGTATCAGGACGAATTAAATAAATCCAAAATATGAAAATTTAAAATGATAAAAAGATAAAACAGAATTTTGAAATGTAATTAAAGTTGTTAGAATTTTTAAAAAAATCACAAATTACTTTGAAAGTGTTCCAGAAACTTGGATTTTTTTCTAATGTTTGAAAAATTAATATTATTCTAAAATTTAGAAACTTTAAAAATGGTGAAATGTCTGATAATTTTAGAATGTTATTTTTAATATTAACAATTTTATTGTTTCTGGAATTCTAACATTTTAGTTTTATTGCATTATTCTGAACGTTTTCTTGTAGATATTTAAAAAAGATAAGATAAGTTCTAAAAATAATTACAAAAAAAATCAAAAAAACTTTAAAATTCCAAAAATTTGAAGTTTTAAAGATTTGTAATTCACATATTATTATGAGAGCTTAAAGTGTTTATAATCAAAAGAAACTTATAAAACACAATATAAATCATTACGCCTTCTATTAATTAAAGAATCTAGTTAAGAAAATTAGGATAGAAATTAAAATCTTTTGGAAAATAGCGAGACATGAGTTTTCCAGTTTTAATTGAAAATATCTAACACATTATTAAAATTACTTCTCTGATATTGTTAGAACTATTAAAAGTTTTTATGTAAAATTGATTTGTTCTGTTCCGAAAAAAATAACTAAATTCTGAAATTCTAAAAAGGTATTTTTCTACAAATTTTGAAAAAAATCATCAACACTAGAAAAATTAGTAAATTAAAAGAGTTATAAAATTATAAATTTTAGTGGGAGATAAATGTTCAAAGTTTCTCTATTTTTTTTGTAATTTCTAGAAAATGGTTTGAGAAATTTTGTAAAAGTTAAATGTTTTATATTTTTATTTTATTATTAATTGAATTTTTGAGCATTTAAAACCATTTTCGAAAATATTTAAAATTTGAAATAATTTTCATTATAAACAAATTTATAAAAGTGCACAAAATTAAAAAATCAAAAAAATATATTAAAAAAAAACAAATTAAAAATATTAAAAATTGTAACATACATACTATCCACATTAAATGTCAAATATTTACAATCAGTGCAAAATTCTTAATTTTACAAATTATAAAACTTTGTTTTGTACGAAAAGTTAAGAATTTTTTCATAAACTTTTTGAAATTTTGTAATACATTTCGCTTTTATAATTGAGCAAGTGTAAAAAAATTTGATTATACATTAAAATTCTTAAAATTCATTTTTTATGCCTCAAATAAAAATAAAAAAATAAGTTGAAGGTACCTGATCGATTTAAAATTTTTGTATAAATCAAACTCATATCAGGACGAACTAAATAAATTCAAAATATGATAATTTAAAATGATAAAAAAAACTCATAAAATATAAAATTTATAAATCTACTTTTTTATATATTTTTTTTAAAAATACCAATTATTTTGAAAGTTTGGCAGAGGCTTACAATTTTATTTTCCTAATGTGTAAAATACAGAGTGATCCATTTCAATATTAATCATAGTCGGCTTTGCAAGTTTGCACGTAGGTCTTAGAACATTTTTACTATTTTTCACAGCATAACACATTAGCGTCGCAGAAAGTGGGGTTGAGGGGGTATTTACAATTATTTACGTTCCGTTGAAATAGAACATTATAAAATTGGATTGATTGGATTGATTTATCACTTTTTTACTGTTTTATGGTGTCAAAATAAGTTTGCGAACAGAATGTAACGCACATAGAAACAGGTTAAAGCGATTTTTTTTTCTGCCGAAATGTTACCACATTCCACGCCATTGGCCGGCCCGAGTCGAACGGCGAACTATGACGAACTGTCAATACTGTCATATGTCAAATTGTTGTGAATCCCGGGAGTCGGAAAGCTATCTTAAATAGCATTTTTCCTTGGTGCATTGGTGTATTTTGAGAAAAAAGCAATCCAATGGCGTTTTCCGTTCAAGAAAAGCGTTCTTGTTAGAAGGCTACTTCAGAAATGGGGTGAAGCAAGAAAATGGTAAATGAGTGTCCATTCCAACTGTGCGTGGACGAATACCGAGTGAAATATCCACATCGAATGGACGTTGATCATCAAAAGTTTATCAGTGCGTTCAAAATATGGTGCCTAATTTTAGAGAAACCAGATCAGTCGTTAAGAAAAGGCCACGTCGGAACATTTCCGTTCCACACTCCAGAGGTCGTCGAAAATATTAGGATCATAATGGAAGAACGACCATCAACTTCATTGAGACGTTTAAGCCAGAGAATTGATGTCAGCTATACTAGCTGTCGACGAATTGTGAAGAAAAATCTAAACATGTACCATTATAAAGTTCGCGTGGTCTAGGAAATAAAGCCCCCAGATTTTCCTAAAAGAATCGCTTACTGTCAATGGTTTGAACAATATTTGAACAATGAGATGCTTGATTTGACATTTTTTATTGATGAAGGATTTATTTGGATGGTTTTGTTAATTCTCAGAATATGAGACTTTGGTCTGTTGAAAATCCTCACCAGATTACGGAAGTTGGTTTGCATCCCCAGAAGATTGGTATTTGGGTGGTGATGTTTCGTAGACGTATGATAGGCCCAATCTTCTTTGACGAGATCATAAATGTCGAACGATACCAACGGCTCATTCTTGAAGAATTTGTGAACCAACTGGACAATGAAGAGTTGCAGAATGGATACTTCCAACAGGACAATGCAACGGCGCATACGGCTAACGCAACAATTAGTTATCTCCGGGAATTCTTCGACGATCGTTTGATATCGTATAATTTGTGGCCTCCAAGATCACCAGATCTTTTACCTTTGGATTATTTTTTTTTTGGTCATATTAAAAATTCTGTTTTTAGAAATCCCATCAATAATATCAGAGAATTAAAAGAAGCAATAACAGAAGTATGTCGAGAAATTTCTCCTCAATGTTTAACAAACGTTTTGGAGAACATGAAAAAATGAGTCCGACTTTGTCAGGAAAATAACAGAGGTCATTTTGAGCAGTTTTTGTAAAAAAATAGCGCTAGAATAAGGCAGTTAAACGGGATATGCTAATAATTACTGATTACTGATTTATCAATTTTAGCAAATCTCAAAGATCAATAGGAAAACTACTAACTTAGGATCGGCATAAACACTTTTAGGATTAGTTCTGATAAACTGGAAATTTAATGTCCAATCTTGCAGAAAGATGAGTATTGGTTGTTTAGAATCTCGGATAATAATAATCAGATTTTGTGAGAATTTTTGGAAAGTTCAATATTATCGGAACACAGACAGATTTTTTTGTTACTGGAGAAAATGAAAATTCAAATTATTGTTGATTACTTGGCTTATTGTAAGTGGTTGTTGTAATCTTTTATCTGAAATAAATTAAATCAAGTCTTTTTTTTAGTTTTATTTCAGTATTTAAATAACCGCGTTGAATGTTGAACTATCCACAATGAACATCTTTAGTTGCGATTTCACTTATAGGTAATAAAGTTATGGTAACGATCAATATGGAGACTTTTGAAAAGTTTTTTTTTGGTCATATTTTTTCAAAATGCCTTTTTTGCAAATAACATTTCGAAAAATCCCTTGCTGGGTATGCAACTAACAATACAATAATTACTGTAATTAAGACTGCTCAAGGTCAAGGTGTCCGAAGTAAGAATAAACATGCCTTAAAGTTTGCAAAGCCGCCTATGATTAATATTGAAATGAATCACCCAGTATTTATATTATTCTAAAAATTAGGAATTTTTTAAAAATGGTGAGATTTCTGATAATCTTAAAATGTCATCATAAGTATTAATTAATAATTAATGAAAATTTATTTACAAAATTTTGAAAAAAATTAAAGGATTTTAGTTTTCCTGCAAAATTCTAAAAATTTTCTTTTAGAAATTTAAAATAAATTTTAAAAACACTTGTAAAACAACAACAAAAATGACTTTAAAATTTCAACAATTTGATTTATTCAAAAACAATTTGAAAAGTTTGGAAATCCAAAAAGTTATAAAAAAAGATGTAGGAAACACTATTTAACATCATTACACTTCCTTGAAATTGAAAAATTAACCTAGAATTTTTGTTTTTTTTTAAATAAAGGAAATTAATTGCAAACATCTAAAACTTTATTAAAATCACTTCTCTGAAATTGCTAAAAATGTTTTTAGGTAAAATTGTTCTGTTTGTTCAAAAAAATAACTAAATTTTCAAATTTAGAAATGGTATTACTCTACAAATTTTGAAAAAATTCATCAGCGGTAAAAAAATTAGCAAATTATAAAAGTTTTTAATAAAAAATTTTACTGTTACGTAAATATTCAAACAACCAAATATTAATAAAAACCTATTTTCTTGAAATTTCTGGATTTTTTTTCAAATTTAAATTAAAACAACAATAAATTCATCGAGCCATAAATTAAAAACATATTATAAAAAAAAAAGTAAAAAAAATAAGTGCTAAGAATTGTGATATATACACTACCCATAAAATGTCGAATATTTATAATCATTGCAAATTAAAAAAAAAATTTCAAATGGTAAAACTTGGTTTTAAAAAACTTTAAAAACTTTTTTTAAAACAAAGTTTTAAAGAGTTCAACTTTAAATTTGAAGTGAATTCAACGCTTCTAATTATAAATATTAAAATTAATAAAAAAATTATAAATTAGAAAATCTTGCAACTTTTGCAAAAAAAACAAAAAATGCAACTTTTTGAATTTTAAAAACGCTAAAAATGGATTTTTCATTAACCAATTAACGTAATGTTTTTATAATTCATTTTTTTACCTGGAATAATACTTCTAATAATATCTATAAAAATAAAAATAAAAAATATTGATCGGTAGAAGTACTTAAGTTTGGATAAATTTTGTTTTACTTGTTGCAAATCATAAAATTATAAAATTTTCGAATTTTGTAACAAAGCCACTTTAAAAAAAAATTATTAATTTTTTTAAATAGAACAAAAATCAAATTTTAAGAACTCGGAGCAACTTTTTTAATTCTGAAAAAAAATTATCCACTTTGATATTCCAACATTTTGAAGCGTTTTGGAAAGCGAGTGAACATTGTAAATTACATAAATTTTAACTTAACGAAACAGCAGAATCTACAACAGAATAATTTTCAAAATATAATGAGATTTTCAAAAAAAAAAACACTAAAATACAGAGAATTTCCACGATAAAACTAGTAATAACTGTGAAATTTCTCTCGCTTCTTTAGAGTTAGTTAAGCTGGTGAGACATGAGCAATTTTCCCCCGAAAACCGGAAACGAATTTAATCGGCTTCCGCATCAAACTTTTTCTATTAGCAATAGTTTATACAACTTTTTCGATAATTTAGTTCATTTTAATCGTTCTCAATGTACCTCCATCACAATCTCCCAAATTACCCTCATCCTCTTTGTCTATCCTCAAAACAACTCACTCCCTTTAAAATAAAACACGCGCCATAAACACGACGAATTTTCCCGTTTAATCGAAACCGCACAACCCTTGATAGCAATAAATTGAATCAACCCTCGTCCAAACAGTAGCCAATTATGTGGCGCATTGCAGATTTTTCTTTTTTAGGATTCTCACAGTTTTATGCAAATGACACGAGAATGGCCCCCAGACTGACTTTAATTAACAAGTCTTCATAAAGGAGACGTCAAGTGGAAAACTTAACCAAAGTTAGCACCATAACAGAAAACGATCTGAGGGTGGTCAGGGCTTTCGCAGCTTTGTATGGAATTTGGGGGTGGTTTTGTATGAAGTGGTTGTTTTTTAGAGAGGTGTTATTAATTCCGAGGTTTAGGGTTAATGGCGCGGAAATAGGATAGGAGAGAGGTGCAATAAATGATCCGCTGGATGAGAAAGCGAGAGCGGATAAATCATGGGACGTAGATTGTTGAAAAATTGGACGAGTTTTTTACGTGCCTTATAATAATTTTTCTATTTTGCGTCGTTACTAGAGCCATTAAAGCACCCGTTTGGGTTTGTTACTGAGAATTTGGATGCTTTACTACAGCTGGTGTATTTTAGTTTCGTCGCGTTGGCGGCATGGTCGTAAACGTCAACGTCAAATGTCAAATGTGTTTAATAACTTAACCTCAATTGTTATGAAATAAATAATATAAAATCATTGTACCCAACCTTGATAAAATTCCCTAAATTTCAAAATTGTATTTCTTTTATATAAAAAGAAATTAAGTGGTGCAAAGTAGAAAAAATAGTATAAAACACGCGCTCAGAAAGCTCTTCCAGCACTAGTTTGTTGCAAACGCGTGCTGGAATCAATGCTTTCCCAAACTTGTATTTTAACATACTATTTGCGAATACAGCGAAAAAAAATTCTGACGGTGTTCTTTTAATTCGGAAAAACACATCAATTTTACAATGCTCCGAATCTTTTTTTTGATACTCCGTCAATTAGCTGAACAAAGGAACGTCACTTCCAGTTTCAATCTAAAGACTCCACCGACCGCAAAAAAACATTTCATAAATTGGAAAGTGGATTTGTGAACTTTGCGTCTTTGTAAAAAAATAATTCTTCTTTATTAAAGCCTCCCGCTGCCTTTTAATCACTTTACGTCACTGCAAACATTAGCGACCAGCAATTAAAGGCTTGATTACGGTACGTTTAATTACATTATGTAATTAGTTCTAGACTAATCACATTCTGAACGATATTAGAGTACACGATCGCGTTATTTGTCAACGAGAAAGGTGAGGTTTCATCAAAGGCGTACAAGGGAGGGAACACAAATTGTGTTTTGTCTTATGAGATGGCGCTGCGAACTTTATAATTTACTCTTTTACTTATTTAACATTATTAACATTGTTACACTGTTGTGGAATAGTTAGTAGAAACGACCCTCGAGGGAGTCCCACCACCTTGCATAATTGAGGGTTGTTTGTAGGGGCTAGTTAAGATGTCGGTAATGAAGTTTTCTTCGCCAAGGTGACACCCGAACTAATTTGTTGTCGCCTAAAATTTAGATAAGACGATACTAAATTCGTTATCTTTCTTTAAATTTATCAAGAATTTCAAGATTTTTTATAGTTTCTATTTTTTTTTTACTTTGCGTCTATAAGTGAGCTTTTATAGCACGCAAATGAGTGTTGTAATAGCTAAACTAAATTTCGTAATAGAAGTAGTGCAATTTAAGTTTCGTAGGTTGGTAGCTATTTTAAGTGTCACTGACAGATAGCAAACTATATAAACGTCAAAAGAACCAAACGATGTTTTCAATTAGAATTTATTTTTACCATAAAATTGACAAAAATAGCTACGAAGTAGCAAAAAATGTTTCTCTATTTTGCGTTGTTACTAGAGCCAGTAAAGCACCCGTTTGGGTTCGTTACTGAGAATTTGGATGCTTTACTGCGGCTGGTGTATTTTAGTTTGGTCCCGTTGGCGGGATGGTCGTAAAACGTCAACGTCAAATGTCAAAATGTGAATGTGAGCAATGTGTTTAATAACTTAACCTCAATTGTTATGAAATAAATAATATTAAATCATTGTACCCAACCTTGACAAAATTCCGTAAATCTCAAAATTTTATTTCTTTTATATAAAAAGAAATTGAGTGGTGCAAAATAGAAAAAATAGTATAAAACACACGTTCAGAAAGCTCTTCTAGCACTTGTTTGCAAACGAGTGCTGGAATCATTGCTTTTTCAAACTTGATTTTTTTTTACTTTGCGTCTATAAGTGAGCTTTTATAGCACGCAAATGAGTGTTGTAATAGCTTAACTAATTTTGTGCAATTTAAGTTTTATAGGTTGGTAGGCATTTTAAGTATCACTGACAGATAGCAAACTATATAAACGTCAAAAAAACCAAACGATGTTTTTAATTTGAATTTATTTTTACCATAATATTGGCAAGAATAGCTACGAAGTAGCAAAAAATGTTTTTCTATTTTGCGTCGTTAATAGAGCCAGTAAAGCACCCGTTTGGGTTCGTTATTGAGAATTTGGATGTTTTACTGCGGCTGGTGTATTTTAGTTTTGTCGCGTTGGCGGCATGGTCGTAAAACGTCAACGTCAAATGTCAAAATGTGAATGTGAGCAAAGTGTTTAATAACTTATCCTCAATTGTTATTAAATAAACAATATTAAATTATTGTACCCAACCTTGATAAAATTCCCCAAATTTCAAAATTTTATTTCATTTATATAAAAAAAAATAAGTGGTGCAAAATAGAAAAAAATAGCATAAAACACGCGTTCAGAAAGCTCTTCCAGCACTTGTTTGCAAACGAGTGCTGGAATCATTGCTTTTTCAAACTTGATTTTTTTTTACTTTGCGTCTATAAGTGAGCTTTTATAGCACGCAAATGAGTGTTGTAATAGCTTAACTAATTTTGTGCAATTTAAGTTTTATAGGTTGGTAGGCATTTTAAGTGTCACTGACAGATAGCAAACTATTTAAACGTCAAAAGAACCAAACGATGTTTTTAATTTGAATTTATTTTTACCATAATATTGGCAAGAATAGCTACGAAGTAGCAAAAAATGTTTTTCTATTTAGTGTCGTTACTCGAGCCAGTAAAGCACCCGTTTGGGTTCGTTACTGAGAATTTGGATGCTTTACTGCGGCTGGTGTATTTTAGTTTGGTCGCGTTGGCGGCATGGTCTTAAAACGTCAACGTCAAATGTCAAAATGTGAATGTGAGCAATGTGTTTAATAACTTAACCTCAATTGTTATTAAATAAACAATATTAAATCATTGTACCCAACCTTGATAAAATTCCCCAAATTTCAAAATTTTATTTCATTTATATAAAAAAAATTAAGTGGTGCAAAATAGAAAAAAATAGCATAAAACACGCGTTCAGAAAGCTCTTCCAGCACTTGTTTGCAAACGAGTGCTGAAATCATTGCTTTTTCAAACTTGATTTTTTTTTTACTTTGCGTCTATAAGTGAGCTCTTATAGCACGCAAATGAGTGTTGTAATAGCTTAACTAATTTTGTGCAATTTAAGTTTTATAGGTTGGTAGGTATTTTAAGTGTCACTGACAGATAACAAACTATATAAACGTCAAAAAAACCAAACGATGTTTTTAATTTGAATTTATTTTTACCATAAAATTGACAAAAACAGCTACGAAGTAGCAAAAAATGTTTTTCTATTTTGCGTCGTTAATAGAGCCAGTAAAGCACCCGTTTGGGTTCGTTATTGAGAATTTGGATGTTTTACTGCGGTTGGTGTATTTTAGTTTCGTCGCGTTGGCGACATGGTCGTAAAACGTCAACGTCAAATGTCAAAATGTGAATGTGAGCAATGTGTTTAATAACTTAACCTCAATTGTTATGAAATAAATAATATAAAATCATTGTACCCAACCTTGATAAAATTCCCTAAATTTCAAAATTTTATTTCATTTATATAAAAAAAATTAAGTGGTGCAAAATAGAAAAAATAGTATAAAACACGCGTTCAGAAAGCTCTTCCAGCACTTGTTTGCAAACGAGTGCTGGAATCATTGCTTTTTCAAACTTAATTTTTCTTTTTACTTTGCGTCTATAAGTGAGCTCTTATAGCACGCAAATGAGTGTTGTAATAGCTTAACTAATTTTTTGCAATTTTAGTGTTATAGGTTGGTAGGCATTTGAAGTGTCACTGACAGATAGCAAACTATATAAACGTCAAAAAAACCAAACGATGTTTTTAATTTGAATTTATTTTTACCATAAAATTGACAAAAACAGCTACGAAGTAGCAAAAATATTTTATAAATTTGACACTTATTCTTTATAATACTCGCTGTTTTCAGGTGTTAGTTTTTGGTTGTTAGACTCTTAAATCCGTATACTTGCAAATTTTAGAGATAGTTACATTTTCAGACGCTTAGGTTCTTTTTGGTTTCTTAGGTTGGCAAATTTTTAAATTTTGAAAATGACCGTTTTTTTTTTTAATTTAATTTTTTTTCATGCCTTTATGATGATACTCGTAATAACATTTTACATGACATTATGAAAATTATTTGTCTAGTGGAAAAGTTGGTAGAAACGACTTCCGAGTGAGTTCCACCACGTAGCATAACCGAAGGTTGTTTTTCGAAGTTATTTAAGACATCCGAGATGAAATTATTTTTTCACTAAGGTGACATCCGAAATTTCTTGACCCCGAAAAACTTTAATTGGACGAAACAATACTCCGGAGAGTAGATTTTTGTACAATTGGATTCTTTTATTGCTTTAGTTTGTTAGATGTTTAAGGTATTTTCACGTTCTTCAAACTGTTCTACTTTGTATAAACTTTGGATTTTTAAAGTTTGTTCTGTTTCATTAAATTTCTTAGCTATTTTATATTTTCCACATATTCAAACTTCTCGATTTTTTGAGATTTTTTTTAATTTGCCAGATTCTTTATAGTTTTCATTTTTGTATTTCGTAAAATCTTCTAAAATTTTAGCTTTTTATTTTTTTTAGATTATTTATTTTTTTTCAATTTTTAAGGATATTTTGTGCGATCTTCACAGTTTTACAATGTTGAATTTCTTTTTTATTTTACTTTGATTTTTGAGGTTTCTACATTTTTTTTGATTTTTTAGGTTGTTAAGGTTTTAGGTTTTTAATGTTTTTAGGTTAGTGTTATCTCACTTTTTAAGGATTGTGGGTTCTTATATCCACATTTTTTCTAATTATAAGGATTATTAATAATAAAATTTTTAGATGCTTAGGTTTTTCTTAGACTCTTAGACCAAACTGTAACAGACTTACGGTTTTTCTTCTTTATTTAATTTTTTTTTTAGTACTGATGATGATGATGATGATGATGATGATGATGATGATGATGATGATGATGATGATGATGATGATGACGATGATGATGATGATGGTGATGATTTTTATTTTCGTATCTCCCAAGTCTCTTTAAGATGTTAGCTTTTTGCATTTTTTAGATTATTGATTATATTTTATTTGTAAAAATGTTTTCTCAACTTTTCAGGTATTTCAATTTTAAATATTATTAATAGTTAAATTTGTTACAGTTCTTTAATTTGTTAGATCTTTTATAGTTTTTAATTTATTTTATACTTTTTTTAGTTTTAATTGTTCATAATAAGTTTTTGAATTATTTACATTATTGTATTTCTCAAAATCCTTTAAAATTTTAGCTTTTTTGCATTTTTTAGATAATTTTGATTTTTTTTAATTTTCAACAATAGTTTGTGTTTTCGTAGTCTTTAAGTTTCTTTAATATTTTATTTTAATTTTTTATATACAAGTTTTTGAGGTTTCTAGATTTTTTTTGTTGTGTTTAGTTTCAGGTTTAAGGTTTACAAAGTTTCAATTTTTCAGGTTTTCTTAGTTTTTAGTTCTTACGTTCTCGAATCCATATTTTTGCTAATTTAACTAATTAACTCGATCACATTTACAATTTTTTTGTTTATTTATATTAGTTTTTTTCCGTACTTATAATAATAATAATAACGATCTTTATTGTTAAATTGTAAAATTTCAGTTTTTTTTCACTGAAAGCTTAGATGGGATAAAATAAAATTCCGAGAAATAAATTCTTGTCCAATTGAATTGGTTTGTTAGATGCTTTAGATTTTTTAGTTCTGCCATGTTCTTTTTTTTAAGTTTCTAAAATTCTTAAAGCTATTTTAGATTTTCCACTTTAAATTTTTTAATTCGTTAAATTTGCATTATAGCATTCCTCAAATATTTTTTTTCGATTTTTTGGATTATTTTAATTCTTTCGATTTGTAAGGATTTTTTTTATTTTTGTGGTGTTGACAGTCTTGTAATTTTTATTTATTCTTTTTTTTTTACTTTTTTAGATTTAAAAATTTTCTAGATTTTTTTTTATAGGTTTTCTTAGGGCGTCAAACTTTCAGGTGATCAATAATCATTTTTCAGGCTTCTGAATCTATACATTTTCAAATTTTAAATTTTAATTTTGATATGCTCATCTTTTTCAGATTTACACTTTTCATCTTTATTTTCTAATTACCTTTTTTTTAGATTTTTTAATTACAATAATAGTAATAATTTATCTAACATTAAATGGTAGTTAGTAAAAACGACTCCCGCGAAAGTTCCACCACCTTACACAATGAATTTTCCTTCACCGAGATGGCACCTAAAGTCCGTTGATACCGAAAAATTTAGATGAGACAGAACAACACTCCGGGGAAACCCCGGACCACATCAATTTAAACTTTAAATTGTTATAAAGAAAACAAGCTGATTAAATGAATGCTAATCTCCCAACTTACCTGATACTGAAAGTTTCCGGAGTTGTTTCATTATTAATACCCGTAAAAAATTTTGCAAAGAAACTATCTTTTAACTCGGGCACAACTTTATTAATGTTATTAAAAAGTGAGACCTCCCGGATTGTTCCGGGCGCATATTTCCTCGAGTAATTTAAACTCGGAGTTCCCGTTTTAATTTTTCTTCTCGTATCTCTTGTTAAAAATTTTCCGAGATGTTTGAGCGGTAAATCTTCTTAAACGCTTTAATCGGTCTTTAGTTTTAATTGGAAAATATAGGACGAAACCGGAGAAAACATTTTTTTTCCCTTAACAATGATCGACGAAACTCCCTTTATTGTTAACTGTTAATAAAATGAACTCTGGAATTACCGAATGTGAACATATGAGAAGTCATAATTTGATATGAAAGTCGGAAAATTCAATTTTTATTTCATTTGTGAAAAGCAATTTTATTCATCTCTGATTTGAGAAAAATCGAGTTGGAAAGGGGTGCGCCCGTCTGCTTCTGGCGGTTGATTCGCTGCTGATATTACGTGATTTTTTGCTACGAAAAGAAAACGTTCTAGTTCTGAGAGCGTTTTAAATAAATTTCATCTTAAATTTTTTTTGGGGTTTCATATGGTTAGCAGATTATTGGAATTGATTACACCGAGATTCGGTTGGTGGTGACGTTTATACACTGATTGGGTTTTGTTACAATTTTTATTAGAAATTATTAGATTTTATGTGCTGTCAGAATATTAGATCTGTTCGGGCCCTCAAAGTCTCAGATTTCTTTTTCAGGTGATTAGTTTCTTCAATTTTTTTCATTTTTTTAGACTTTAGAATTTTTTAGATAGCTTTGGATTTTTGGATGATTTGCATATTTTTAGGGTTTTTATATTATTTTATTTTGTAAATACCTCAAATTATTTAAATTTGTTTTTCTTCCTTGAATTTCTCAGGTATTTTGGATCTTCCTTTTTGCGAAATCTCTTGAATTTTTTAAAATTTTTTGATGTTTTGAATTATTTTAAATTTAAACTTACATTATTCAGTTAAATTTTTCGAATTCTTTAAATTTTTACGCTTCTTCAAATTTTTCGGATCCTAAAATTGTCCTTTCGTGAAATTATAAGTTTCAGAGATTTCGATATTCTTCGATTCTAAAATTTTGACATTTATGAGTAATTGAGATTTTCGTGGTTTCTCAGACTTTAGTTTTTCTGGTTTTTGGCTTCTTGATTCACACCAAAAATAGAACTAGAAGCTTACAAAACAGTGGTTCTGAAAAGTTCAAATTTTCTCGGAACAAAGCTCAATAATAAATGAAAATATTTACTTTAGAAATATTGTAAAATTTTGAAATGTAGGACTACTAAAATTTCATTATTTTTAGCAACTAATTTTACAAAATACCGACGTTTTGAAATTTTACTTTTCTACAAAAAATAGTTATAAAGTTGTAATAAAAGACATTAAAAATTTCTTAATTGATTTTAGATACAGGTAAAAAACCTTCAAATATATTCTAAATCTAGCAAAAATTGTTTCGATACCACAACTTCTTCAGGTTTCAGGCTCCTAAAGTTTTACACTTTTTTTCTTTCTTTTTCTTGAAATTTACGAGTTTTCAAATTTTTTCATTATTATTTTTTTGATTCTCTGGGACTTTTTTGCTTTTCAAGTTCTTGGGTTCTTGGACCCTCAAACTCTGAAACATTTTTAAAGGTTTCAGGATATCAAATTTCGGA
Source organism: Cynaeus angustus (assembly GCA_030157275.1). NCBI lineage: Eukaryota > Metazoa > Arthropoda > Insecta > Coleoptera > Tenebrionidae > Cynaeus > Cynaeus angustus. Next base: position 15,768,753 of record CM058065.1, read on the forward strand.
TTCAAAGCCATTTTTTTATGTAAATTTTAGCCTTTAAATTTCAGATTTTTATGGTTTTATTTCACTGATTTTCAAAAATTTTGAAATTATTAAATGGCGTTTAAATTTTTGTAAATTTTCAAGAAGTAAAAATGTGAAAATTTTTAAATGTTAGTTTTTTTGTTATGGTTGATTAGATCTCAGGGCTGGCAGATTTTTAGTTTAGTGTTTTTTGGTTTTTTGGTTTTTGGGGTTGGTAGATTTCAAAATTTCTATTTTCTAAAAATTGGATTAAGTATTTTTTGTGAAAATTTTAAATTATTTAATTCTAACATTCAAAGATTTTTAAATTTCAAATTCAAATTTTGATCTCTTTTTGGGGTTTTAAAAAATTATAAAGATTTAAATTTCACAGAAATTCAAATTGTCAGATTTTCAAAATTTGACTATTATATTAAAAAAAATGTGTTTAGTGTAAAACAATTTTTTAAGTAAATTTTCTTAAAGTTTTATTTCACTAATTTTCAAAAATTTTGAAATTATTAAAAGGCGTACGTTTAAATTTTTGTAAATTTCCAAGGAGTAAAAATGTAAAAATTTTCAAATATTAGTTTTTTTTGTTATGGTTGATTAGATCTCAGGGCTGGCAGATTTTTAGTTTAGTGTTTTTTGTTTTTTTTGGTTGGCAGATTTCAAAATTTTTATTTTCTAAAAATTGGATTAAGTATTTTTTGTGAAAATTTTAAATTATTTAATTCTGAGATTCAAAGATTTTTAAATTTCAAATTCAAATTTTGATCTCTTTTTGGGGTTTTAAAAAATTATAAAGATTTAAATTTCACAGAAATTCAAATTGTCAGATTTTCAAAATTTGACTATTATATTAAAAAAAATGTGTTTAGTGTAAAACAATTTTTTAAGTAAATTTTCTTAAGGTTTTATTTCACTAATTTTCAAAAATTTTGAAATTATTAAAAGGCGTACGTTTAAATTTTTGTAAATTTTCAAGGAGTAAAAATGTAAAAGTTTCCAAATATTAGTTTTTTATGTTATGGTTGATTAGATCTTAGGGCTGTCAGATTGTTAGTTTAGTATTTTTTGGTTTTTTGGTTTTTGGGGTTGGCAGATTTCAAAATTTCTATTTTCTAAAAATTGGATTAAGTATTTTTTGTGAAAATTTTAAAATATTTAATTCTAAGATTCAAAGATTTTTAAATTTCAAATTCAAATTTTGATCTCTTTTTGGGGTTTTAAAAAATTATAAAGATTTAAATTTCACAGAAATTCAAATTGTCAGATTTTCAAAATTTGACTATTATATTAAAAAAAATGTGTTTAGTGTAAAACCTTTTTTTAAGTAAATTTTCTTATGGTTTTATTTCACTGATTTTCAAAAATTTTGAAATTATTAAAAGGCGTACGTTTAAATTTTTGTAAATTTTCTAGAGTAAAAGTATAAAAATTTTCAAATATTAGTTTTTTTTGTTATGGTTGATTAGATCTCAAAGCTGTCAGATTTTTAGTTTAGTATTTTTTGGTTTTTTGGTTTTTGGGGTTGGCAGATTTCAAAATTTCTATTTTCTAAAAATTGGATTAAGTATTTTTTGTGAAAATTTTAAATTATTTAATTCTGAGATTCAAAGATTTTTAAATTTCAAATTCAAATTTTGATCTCTTTTCGGAGTTTTAAAAAATTATGAAGATTTAAATTTCACAGAAATTCAAATTGTCAGATTTTCAGAATTTGACTGTTATATTAAAAAAAACTGTGTTTAGTGTTTTCAGTTTCTTAAGAGTTAAGGCTAATAGGTTGTGGTCAATTTTGCTTCTTTCAGGTTTACTGTTTTAAAATTTTTACGTTTCAAATTTATGACTTCCTAAATTTTCAGATTAACTTAGACTTTTTAAGTTCTTATATTCTCAAATCGTTAAGTTGTCAGGCTTCTAAATTTATTTCTTAATTTTGCTGCTATTTTAGATTTCCAGGTTGTTCGCATATTTGCAAATTTTACGAATTATCGATTTTTCAATTTTGAGATATTTATGTTTTAGCTTGTCAGTTTTTTAGACTTATAGATTTATAAAAAAATAATATATTAAGTTTTTCTCAAAATATTATTGTAAAAAAATTAAAGTTATTATTATTATTTATTGTAAAAATAAACTCAGTATTTTTTGTGTGCCAGCTCTGTTACAGTCACAATTTTAAGCAGAAAAATTTAAAAACTTGCCAGGTTACAAATTTGCCAACATGAAAAAAAAAAAAAATTTAAATTATATACTATATATAATAAGTTTTTACGTCAACTGCCTTTTTTACTTTAGGTTGGTATAGAGAAAAAAAATCAACTTATAACTTTCTAATTTATAAGCTAAATCAAAAAAAATGTTTCTTCACTAGCTACGACAGTTATTATAACTAATTCACTGATTGCACTGCCAGTTTTCAAAATTTTTTACTTGCTATTTGCGTACTTTTGTTTTTGTTTGGTCTTTTTAACTTTTTCATTTTTTTTCAACTCCATCACGTTTCTGAAACTTTTCCCACTTCTGCAGTTAAAGTCTGTTCCAATTTTTTCCATGCATGTTCTTTCGCTTTCTATATAACATTCTCAGACATTTTCCATTCTATGACACTTTAATTTTTTTCCACTAAGACAATTATCAATTTTTCTTTCACGGTAAAGTTGGTGGATCGTTTATTACTAGGGAAAGTTTTTCCATTGTAGACACTTTTCCGTTTCACCTTCAAATGAAATGACAGAAAAATTGTCGGGCAATTTCAACCGGTGATCCAAATGTTCGAACAATTTTCTTTTCATTTGCTATAAAATCCGCCACAACCTTTCAGAACAACACCATTTTCCCAATCGCCGTGTCTTTTAAGTGTCCTAATGTCGGCACCACTATCCGCTAAAATTGTGGCAGACGTCCTCCGGAAAAAGTGTCATTTTTTTAGGAACTAAACTTAGCTCCGCTTATGCAATGTTTTGATTAATTTCATCCATTGATGATGATGCTTTGTTTTCCACGAGACTATCGAATTATGCAACTGCTATGGATTGACATTTGTATTTTTATTCAGGTGAAGATTAAAATAAAATGTAGAAGTTCGGTTTTTCCTATTACAACTAGAAGATAGCGAATGATATTGGGTTTATAATGCGGGATTATGGCACTCATGAAATTATCGCATTCGCTACGCTCATACACTAAATTTTTATTACCATTGTCAAACAGCTCAAAAGTTAGTGAAGATGACAACTGGGAAATATCAATATTAATCATTTTTCGTGTTCAACTATTTTAAAAATATATTTTTACGTTTTTTATTAATTATATAACTGTTTTTTTTTTTTTTCTTACGGTTTTCTTAATAAGTAGTGGTTGATAAATATTAAAAATTGTTATTATTATTGTATTATTATTATTATTACTATTATTATTATTATTATTATTATTATTATTATTATTATTATTATTATCATCATCATTATCATCATTATCATCATCATAATCATTATCATAATTATTATTATTATTATTTTTATTATTATTAAATTATTTCACAAAGCAATAAAGAAATTTTACTGGTGCTTCTGTTGCTTTTTTTTTATTTATGAAAATTATGGCAAACGCTTTTTTTGCCAATCATCGAGTTAAATTTAGTTTTTTTTTTGCCCGACAATCGTGATATCTATAACAATAAAAGCCGAAATAATAAAATTTCTACTCTTCTCTTATCTACAGAGTGATATTCTAAACCTTCGTTTGTATTCTCGGCAATTTTTTCTCCACAATATCGTTAAGGAGCAAACGGCCACCCCGACACTCGAAAAGACGATAGAGGAACAACATTATCTCTATTTATACCTTTCATTATCGTTCTGTCTTTCTCTTTCCGTATCGACAAACAACAATCAAGGAAGGTCACGGCAAATTTTGTTTCGTATGGCCACGTTGATTAAATTTCACAGATGGTGGAAGTCGTACGGGGTGACCCAGAAAAGCTTTTTGCTCCTACACCCTTCAATTTTGTATCAATATTACGTGATGTATTACGGCTAACACTTTTAGCTTTATTTTTCCGTTCACATTCAGAAGAATGTTGCCACTTTTACCCTCTTAAAAATAAATAAAAGAGAAAAGGAAATCTATAATGGAGATGTTCCTACTCTTCTTGGAATTTATTTTACACCCTTCATCGCACAGCAGTGACTTTTAGGGAACTGAGTCGTAACAATGAAATTACAAAGATCCCAATTTAAATCAAGTCCATAAGCTGTTGACTTTGTCAACAAATAGACATTCTTGACATTTTCCAGTTCCGCATCATGACTTGTTTGTCAACGCTCCTCCTGTTTCGTAACACGAGTCCATTAGAGTAAAATCCAGAACCGGACTTAGTAGCGATAAATCACTGGTGTAATTACGGGAGATACGTTAAGAAAAGTTCGCACAATTTTTAGGAAATTTACATTTTGTCCAGTTTACTGTTTTTGATGATGTTCGCTCTTTGAATATAAATTAAGTTGGAAAGTGGTGGATATTTTAATTTATTGGCGGAGGGTTGAATGTGAAAGGTCGGAGGCGGTGGCGCAATATGTAAGGATAATCGACAATGTCCTTTGGGTAATTTAATCAGGATGGAATTTACATGTTTCAAAAGGACGAGGTCCTTGGAAAGAAGGCTCGTGTTAGTTTAAACGCGGAATATTCCCGAGTCGAATTATATGAGAAAAATCAATAATTGGATAATGACAAATTAAATTAGCGGAATCGAATTTTAACTTGAATGTTTGCACGTGCAGATCGATATTTATCATTTATAATAACAAAAGTTTTGAATGTTTAAGGAATAAGGGAAAATTAAAATGATCTTGGGTCAAGTTTACGAAAAAATATTTTGACGGAGGACCGCAAAAAAGTTTTTCAATCCGTGAAGTGTATTTTTACAGATGAGTTCACGGAATTTATTTTTTCTGCTGCAAAAGAGCCTGAAAAGTGAATTTTGTAGAGTGGGCATTTAAAAAATATTTTACTTTTTGCGTCAATTTTTTTTTTAATTGCCGCTATCGTTTATTCAAAGTTGTAACTTGAATTAGTTTGTACGTAAATTTGGGTAGAAAACAATTTTGAGGAAATTTGATACTTTTTTTAATAAAATTGTGATAATTTTTTTAAAACTTGTTTCCTTAAAATTAAAATAAAAAAATCAAATCGCACAAAATGTTTTTGTAAAAAAACTAAAATTTTAAGAATCTGCGTCTTGTCACTTTATGCCACTTCTGTGGTCTCTTTGACTAAATTTTTGGCATAAGAACGTACCATTTAACAAAACATTTCAGCATTTTCTCATGAGTTTAGTAGTACTTACCGTACAAAATTAATTATATAAATTTAATTTTTTTAAATATTTTTTGCTCAAAATTGTGACTAAGTAAACAGAATTAAATTTTTAGAACATAAGAGCGTTCAGCAAATCTAAAAATTAAAAAAAAAGATCGAGAAAATCTAGAGAATTCTAATTAAATTAGATATCTTTAAAGTTTTTAAGAAAAACTAGAGAAATATCTTCAAGTATACACAATTTACAGTATTTAACAAATCTAAAGAAATAAAATAATTTACTGAAATCAAAAAAAAGCAAAATTAAAGAGTTTTGATAGGTAAAAAAAAGTGTAAAATCCAAAATTAATAAAATTTTAAGATTTAAACTAGTAAAGTGTAAACAATTTTAACTTAAGTACAAAAAACAAACTAAAATTATTTGGAGAGTAGACAGCATTCTACGGGAAATTCAAAAATTTTTAAAAGTTGGTTGAAAAAAAACAAAGAAATTTAAGAAAAAGGAAGAAATCAACAAAAAATTAAAAAAATTGCAAAAATTCTAAATAATGTAAAAAAAATAATGTAAATAAATACTATTAGTACAAAATAAGTGCTTCAGGATCTCAGAAACAAAAAAAAAACTCAATACCGAAAAATTTTTGAAAATTAAAATATCACGTTTAAGAAACTTAAAAAATTAAGACTTTTAAGTAAAATTATCTGAATCCCTAAGAACCAGGCAATTTACACACCTCAGAACTTGAAAAACTCAGGTTAATAAAATGAAAATCTGAGACACCTAAAAATTTAAGTATCTAAGTAGGCAATTTGGAACTAAAAATCTGAGAATCTGAAACTAAATAAATTGAGTTTTTTTTTTAAATAAGCTTAAAATGTTAAATTTTGAACAATTAAAAATCTCGAAAGTAAAGATACGTAGTAAGATAAAAAATATTTTAAAAAAGCACAAAACAACCTAAAAACTAACAAACTAGAAAACCGTAGAAAGCAAAAACTAAGAAATTTACCTCCAACAATCTAAAAATGTCAAAGATCTAAAAATCAGAATTTCAGGAAAATTTAGATTCGGAAAGCAAAAAAAAAGTCGAAAAAAAATGTTAATTATAAAAATGTGCGAAACTGCTAACCTAGAAAGTATCTTACGCAGTACTAGAAACTAAGAACTTAAAAACATTAAAGCCTCAGAATTTAAATCTTTAATATTTGCGATGTAATTTTCTTTAATTTCAGACTTTAAGAAACACGGAAACTGAAAAAGCTAAATACCTTATCTTGAAAAATCTTTTAAAATGTTTGTGCTATATTCAATTTTTTGTAACATACGAGGGTTGTTTGATAACTCTGTGCAAAAATGAGGAAAACACCAAGAAAAACTTTATTTTTATTTTTCTATATAATTTTCTTTGAGATCAATACACTTACAATTACTCCTACAGTGTTCGCTAGATACTTTTTCAAATTTGGAGATAGATGATAGTCAGAAGAGGCTAAATCTAGAGAGCACGGTACACGAAGTATAATTTCATAGCGTAACTCCAGCAGTTTAGTCCTAGCAATAGTAAAGGAATGAACCGGAGCGTTATCGTGATGAAAAAGTATTTTTTTTGTAAAGCGGCCTTCGGAGCTTAATTTCTGTGTTTAACTGACCTAATAAGGTGCATACTATTCTCATCTGATGCTTTTGCTCTTTTGTAAATAGTCAATAAAGATGATACCATGAGCGTTCCAGAAAATCGTGGCCATAACTTTTTCTGCTGATGGAACCGTTTTTCGTTGTTTAGTGCACGCTCACCCGATGCAACCCACCGTTTGGTTACAAATCACGAAAAAATTCACCAGATTTTTTTTGAAAAACAACTCCAAATTTTGTTTAGAAGTGTTCACTCCTTCAGGTTTCTGGTCCACAGTTAGCAAATGCGGCTTTCATTTTGCAGCCAACTTTCTCATACTCAAATATTCGTAAAAAAACGTCATAGCAAGCATTATAGATTGTTATTTGTATTTTTATTCAGATGAAGATAAAAATCAAATTTGGTAATTTGAACTAATGTTCTGATTTTACAACTTCGACCACATAATAGCGTATGATGCACGTTTAAACTGCGAGATTATGGCACTCATGAAATTATCGCATTCGCTACGCTTAGGCGCTAAAACTCTATTAGTGCTAGAATTTCTTTTATTATAAACTAATATCATAATATACTATAATTTTGAGTTATTATGAATTGCGTATAATTTTAGATTTTAGTTTTAAATTAGTACGACTTTCGCAGCAGGCGAAAAATTTTAATAGAAAGTTGCTTGAAAATACATTTTAAATGTAAAAGTACAGCGTGATTAACAATGACTGCGTCTGTTGGTATTAAAACAATTGAAAAATATGGAGGTTATTTTGCGTCACAATTGGCGACCCTGATGTTTTAAAATCAAACAACGTTAAAATGACAATGTCAAAAATTTTGGTTATGTTTTAAAGTAAATCGGGTAAATAAGGGCAGAGAATCTAATTAAATGTAAAAAGGATTTTAATGAAAGATATTAGGAAGAACAAAAACAAGAATGAGATAAACAAAGAACACAAAAGGAAATTAACGTAAATACGCTCCAGATATTGTTCAAATTGCGCCCCATTGTGATTCAAACATATGTTGACTTTCCTTTTTAGGCTCTTAAAAACATTAATCAACAATTGAAGAGTGATATTTGCGATTTCCTGGCCAATGACAGCTTGCAGTTCCTCAGCTGTGTGTAATTTTTTTGGAGAAAACGTTATTTTTGAGGTGCCCAAACAGAAAAAAATCCAATGGCGTGAGATCCGGCGATCTACTTGGCCAAATTCCGCTGCTTATTATTCAGTCTTTAAAGAACTGGCGCAAGTACAGCATTGTGTTAAATGTTGTGTGCTGTTGCCGCATCCTGTTGAAAATGGCCATACTCAGTATGGTTTTCGCACTGATTTTCGAGGAACCAGATCCATTTTATTTCAAATGTCTTCGACTACTTCTTTTGTGAGTGTCGATGGTCTGCCAACGAGTTTTGCATTTTTTACGTCACCTGTTTTTAGATAATGGTCAACTAAACGCATGCAATGCTGTTTAAAAATAGGCAAGGTCACAACTTCTTCCGGGAACATGCCCCGAAATTGGTTGTACACATCTTCCAAAGAATACTGCCAACCATTAACAGCATCCTCAACTTCGGTGCGAAAATACGCCATCCCAATAAAAATGTCATGTTCCAGAGTAAAAACCATGTTAAAATTGATAAATTATTACAAAAATGAAACTTTTACAACAAAATTCAGATTTACTTGTCAACACTGTCAAAAGTGACAACAGAAAACAAAAGTGACAGCAGCAAACACGTTTAGGTTAGGGAGATACCAACATCCTTCAAATATTCATTGTTGCCAATAGACTCAGTCATTGGTGATCACGCTGTATATGATTTCGATTACTACCACGACATGAAAAGAAATAGCAAAATTTGTTTAAATTTGTGAAATTAATTTGGAGCCATTACAATTAATTCTTTAAATTTTTATTTTGGGGAGAATGGAATAAAATGTAACGCTTATTATTACAAATTTTAATTTCTCTCAAAACTTAAAACATAAAATTTGACATTTAGAATTTTATTTTTTTAGAAATTTAAGAAAATACCTAAAATCTATATTGTCCTTGGCAAGTTGATCTAATTCTATTTTACACTGCTCTGTGTTACATCCAGAAGAAATAAGAAGAGTCAGAATTTCCAAATTACATTTTAACAAAGCTATCTCCAACGGTGTTTTCCCATTTTTATCCACCTGATCGAGATTTGCTCCGTTTTTGATGAAGAAATTCACAAATTCGTAATGATCCATATCCACACTTTTAGTTAAAGGTGTGAACCCAGAATGACTAAAAGTGTTAACTCCGACTTTTTGATGTACCAAAAATTCAACAGCGTCCATATTCTTTTGTTCTATGCACTTGAAAAGTAGAGACAAGTTGTCAAAAGGATGAGTGATACCATTCCGGATTAACAGTGTGGTGACATCTTTTTTTTGTGATTCTACGGCGAGAGTTAGAGGACTCTTTCTTTTTTTGTCTGTTACTTTAGTATTTGCTCCACATTCCAGCAGTTTTTTCAGGATTTTTATTTGGTTTTTCTTAACCGCCGTTATCAGAGGTAGATTACCTTCCTTGTCTGCAAAATTCGGATTTGCTCCTTTTCCCAAAAGAGAAAGACCAACATCTGTTTGGTTCAAGTCTAGAGATATAAGCAAAGGTGATTTCCCGTTCTTGTCGACAATGTTAGGTTTAGCGTGGAGGTCCAGCATGGACAAAGCAACTTCTGTTTGTTGGAAGTTGATAGCTTTGATTAGTGGAAAGTTACCATTGGTGTCAGCCAAATTTGGATCTGCGCCGTAGACGAGTAATGTTTTGGAAATCTCACTGTGTTCCAACTCTATGGATTTTATCAGAAGATTTTCAAAATTTGGATTTGCACCTTTTTGAAGTAAATATTCAACGATTTGTAATTTTCCTGTTTCTACGGCTCTGCGTAAAGCTGAAAAAATACAAAACTTGGCTTTATTATCTAGAAGCCATTTTACCATCTCAATATTGTTTCTATTGACAGCATACAGGAGAGGAGTCTGCGTTCCATCAAACTTTTTATTAATATTCATTCCATTCTGATGGAAGTACTTCAGAGCTTTTGCATTCTTCGTATCGACAAGAATTTTAATTAATGTTTCATCTGGATTGGTGTTCACACCGTGATCTATCAACATCTTCATGATTTCAAAATTTTGCTTTTGTGCTGCTATTTGTAAAAGTGTTGACCTATACGAAGGTTGTTCTTCGTCGACAGTTGCACCTGCTGCAAATAGATCACGAACCATTTCTTCAGATGATGCTTCTACAGCAAGCCTCAAAGGCGTATTGCCACCATAAGATTTATTTACATCAACTTTATAGTAGATTAATGCTTTTACAATCTTTGGGTTCTTGAAACTAACTGCGTCACACAATATTCTCTCACTTATAACAGAATTTAAGTCAGTGCATTTAGAAATGCGTGCAAGTAAATCTTTTAGCGCTCCTCTTTCGATCAACCATATCAAATCATAATCAACCTGAAAAAAACGTTGAATGAGTTGCGTCAAATTGAAGCAAAAATTCGAAAGCAACTTTCAAATTTGTTTTATTATCTTAGGTTTCACTTACCCTACACTCTTCATTTTCCGCCATTTCTTGATTTTTGTTCTGCTTTAAGCTGACAATGCTGCTGTCTATCGTTGGGATAAACTATTTCTTTTACTCCGAGGCTTCAATATTTATAGGCACTTTTATCCCTCAAACATGTTTTTACCACAGAATTATTTTATAAAACACAAAAATATTTTGATGTGGTGTTATCAGTGATAAACAAGTAAATTATTTATAGACTTAATTTTTATCTAGTTGTTAACCACAAACAGGTATACAACAAAAAATAACATTCTAATATAAAACTTTTTTTTTAATGTTCTATGTCTATTATTTATAATAAAATTTTAAATTTTTACATATAAAACAACTAAATAATGTGGACAAAATGCTTTAAAGTTTTGAGAGTTTAATGTTTAGCATTAATTTTGGTATTACTAGAAATTTGGCTCAACTTACAATTTTTATAATTCTCTGTCTATTTGCCTGGAGCCAACGTCACTTTTTTTTCAAAATGTTACATTTCGTAATTTGATCCCAAAATTTTTTTTCTTCTAGAATTTGTTGCTTAAAATGTCAAATTTATACAGAAAGGGCATAGGGAGATAAGAATGCTAAAATTGCCCCCAGAGCGTATCTTAACGATACTTTCAAGATATGTTCGTACTGTAGAAGTACTTTGATTCTGAAGTTTTTAGATCTCAAAGTTAACTAGATTTTGAATAATAATAAAAAATGGCAAAAACAGAAAATATTTTTTTTCTCTTCATAGACCAAACCGATTTAAATAAAATATTTATGGTAATTTAATATCTATAGAGGTACTCTTTTGATAAAACTTTCAACTATATAGCTCTACATTTTCATAGAGAAAAAAATTTTTTTTTCAAGAAAAATTGATTTTTTATTATAAAACTTAAAAGTACAATTTTGAAAATATTTTTTTTGAATTCCCTAGCAAAAAGTACATAAAATATATTTTTTTTAAATTTTTTGTAATGGTACGCCATATTGAAAAAAATTAAAAACTGTCATGTTTCCGAAAAAATGTTTTTTTCGATTTATACTCTCTTTCTCTATCTCTATACATATATATATATATACATCTAAAAAATGAAATTCTGAGAACGCATTAACTATATATTGCTCACTTCATCTCTCAGCCACCCCCGAGCACAAATAACAAAAAGAGCATGACTTAAGTGTAGTTACGCTTGAACATTCCTAACGTGAATATTAATATTAATTTTTTTTAAATAATATAATTTAGATTTAAACAGTGTGTTAAGCAAATAATAAGGAACCTTAAATTTGACGAAAGATAATTTAAACATAATCGCTGTCTTCATTCATTGACGTTCTGTTGCCATTTGCACATTTACAGCTATATCTATTTATTCCGATATACTCTACTATTTGGTTTGTAATCAAAACTAAAAATAAAAAGTCTATATTCTATTTTGTTAATATGACGAGTTTAGACTTTAACTTTGACTATATTACTTTCGTCTTACATATTCAATTTTTATGTTGTTCGATTCATCCATCATTTCAGCTAGGTTTGATATCGATTGTTTATATATATCGATATGACCCAGTGAAGCGAATTTTCAATTCTTTTTGTCATTTTTGGAAAATCTGTTAATTCATTAACTGAAATTGTTTGAAAAGAAAGTTTTTTACAAAGTCGACCATTTTTCTTCACTTCATCAGCCAACGTGTTTTTACATGTTTTAATGAGAGAAAAATAAATATTTTCTGTTTTTGCCTTTTTTTATTATTATTTAAATTCTAGTTAACTTTGAGATCTAAAAACTTCAGGATCAAAGTACTTCTATAGTACGAACATATCCTGAAAGTATTGTTAAGATACGCTCTGGGGGCAATTTTAGCATTCTTATCTCCCTATGCCCTTTATAAACTACAGGTTGCTGTTAAAAAATATAACTCGCATTCCTAGTAAGTTATTTCAATATTGTTTTTCTATCTAATTTGTTTGATTTTATCAGAAATTAGATTTTAAATGAGGCGATTTCAAGCATTTCTAAATGTGTAAACTTTTGCAAAAAAAATGTTTGCGAAATATTATGGTACTACCTTGGAGAATTATGCAACATTTAGAATTTGAATTGTTTTTTGTGATTATCAAGTTTCTCAGTTTTTTTCATATTCGTCACAAGTCTTCAGATTTGAACTTTTTCAGCTGTTTTTTACTCATTTTTTGACTCCATATTTTAAAATTTCTTTTCAAAAATTTAAGAAATTTAGGAAAGAAAAATAAGTTTAGTAAAATTTTTGATTTTAGAAAAATAGAATTTGATAGGTTTCCTTAAAGTGGTAAAAATAAAATATTTTCAACACACTAAATTACCATAAAATACAAGTACTACAAACATTAGAAATACTAAATTTATAAAATTTAAAGCACTTGAAAACTGATATTTATCAAAATGTCGAAAACCTCAGGAATCCGAAATTTGAAAAATTTCATAAAATACAAAAAGGTACAAAAAAACCTAAAAAAATTATACAGTTGAAACATCTAAGAATTCTAAAATGTTGAATAAATGAAAACTGTAAACATTGTTCAAAGTATCAAAAAAATTTTAAATGTTAATTTTATTCCTATTTTTTTATATTTTTTGGATTATTAAATTTTCTTAGAAGCTGTTTTAAAATGTATGCAATATTTCTATTCGTTTTGTTTTGAAATGATTTAAACTCTTTAAGTTTTATGGTTTGTTTGTATCTTGTTGTTTTTCAGTCTTTTAATATCTTTAATGGAAGATTCTTCAGATCATGCGAATACTGTATCAAAATCCTTAGTTTTTGCATGGTTTGGTACGTTATACACATACGCACCAAGTTATTAACACATTTTATACAGAGTGTCTATAATTGATTGTTACAGCGAATTGCCTGTGAAAAACAAACAAATTTTGCGGCTTTCGTGGACTGTAGTACGTGCCTTTAAAATGACAGAGTTGAAGTGACAGCTTCCTAATTCTTAGTATTTTATAATAAATTCATTTTACAGTTTTATCACAGGAAACATGCTTTTTTGAAAGTTTACTTTCCAGTTTCTTTGAAATTTGCGAGCGTAAATGAAAATTGTACACCAATTTTTTTTAGAAATCTAGTTCAAAATTGTCTACTTAAAAAATCGTGGGAAGCCCAAAACAGACACTTCGTTTGAAAAAGAGCTTAAGCGGATATAGCTCAATTTTAATTCAACAAAAATTTTGTTTGTTTATAATAGCTAAATCGACTGATACCTTTGATTTTTAAACTAAATGTACGATTAAATGCATTCTTAAAATTCTTAGTTTTTACACAGCAGGAATTTCTAGCAAGTCGTATTGTTTTTTTATTCAATAGTGTCTTTAGTTAGCTTTCATTGACAATTTCTAATTGAAAACTTTTCATATTTATATTTTTTATAATGTTTTTTTTTTATTTTAAGAATAGAATTGGAATTTACAAGCAAATGCTTCCTTTTTTTCTTCCTTTTTAAGGTGGTTACAGTTAGTAATATTATGATATTAGTTTATAATAGAAGTAATTCTGGCACTAATAGAGTTTTAGCGTCTGAGCGTAGCGAATGCGATAATTTCATGAGTGCCATAATCCCGCAGTTTAAACGTGCATCATACGCTATTGTGTGGTCGAAGCAGTAAAATCAGAACATTAGTTCAGATTACCAAACTTGATTTTTATCTTCATCTGAATAAAAATGCAAATAGCACTCTATATACAGCTATATATTTGGGTATGAAAAAGTTGGCTGCAAAATGAATGCCGCGTTTACCAACTGTGGACCAGAAGCCTGAACGAGTGCCACTTCTAAAAAAATTGGAGTTGTTTCAAAAAAATTGTAGTGAATTTTTTTATCGATTTGTAGCAGTTGATTAGACGTGGATACATCATTACCAGCCTGAAACCAAACAGTGGGTTGCATCGGGTGAGCGTGCACTAAAGAAGGAAAAACGGTTCCATCTGCAGAGAAAGTTATGGCCACGATTTTCTGGAACGCTCATGGTATCATCTTTATTGACTATTTACAAAAGAGCAAAACCATCAGATGAGAATAGTATGCAGCCTTATTAGATCAGTTAAACACAGAAATTAAGCTCAGAAGGCCGCTTTACAAAAAAAAATATTTTTTCATCACGATAACGCTCCGGTTCATTCCTTTACTATTGCTAGGATTAAACTGCTGGAGTTACGCTATGAAATTATACTTCATGCACCGTGCTCTCTAGATTTAGCCTCTTCTGACTATCACCTATTTCCAAACTTGAAAAAATATCTAGCGAACACTGTAGGAGTAATTGTAAGTGTATTGATCTCAAAGAAAATTATGTAGAAAAATAAAACCAAGTTTTTTTTGGTGTTTTCCTTATTTTTGCATAGAGTTATCAAATAACCCCCGTATGTTACAAAAAATTGAATATAACACAAACATTTTAAAAGATATTTCAAGATCAGGTATTTAGCTTTTTCAGTTTCCGTGTTTCTTAAAATCTGAAATTTAAAAAAAATTACATCGCAAATATTAAAGATTTAAATTCTGAGGCTTTAATGTTTTTAAGTTCTTAGTTTCTAGTACTGCGTAAAATACTGTTTAGGTTAGCAGTTTCGCACATTTTTATAATTAACATTTTTTTTCGACTTTTTTTTTGCTTTCCGAATCTTAAATTTTCCAGAAATTCTGATTTTTAGATCTTTGACATTTTTAGATTGTTGGAGGTAAATTTCTTAGTTCTTGCTTTCCACGGTTTTCTAGTTTGTTAGTTTTTAGTTTATTTAGTTTTAGATTCTCAGATTTTTAGTTCCAAATTGCTTACTTACAATTAGATACTTAAATATTTAGGTGTCTTACATTTGCATTTTATAAACTTGAGTTTTCAAGTTCTAAGGTCTGTAAATTGCCTGTTTTTTAAACTTTTAGATAATTTTATTTAATAGTCTTAATTTTTGTGAGTTTCTTAAACGTGATATTTTGATTTTCTAAAATTTTTAGATTTTGAGGTTATTGATTTTTGTTTCTAAGATTCTGAAGCACTTAGTTTGTAGTATTTATTTACATTCTTGCTTTTTTTTGTTTAGTGCTTTAGATTCTTTAGAATCTTTGCAATTTTTTAATTTTTTTGTTAATTTCTTCCTTTTTCTTAAATTTCTTTGTTTTTTTTTTCTAACAACTTTTAAAATTTTTCCAATATTCTGTTGAATGCTGTCTACTCTCTAAACAATTTTAGTGTTTTTTTTATACTTAAGTTAAAATTGTTTAAACTTTACAAGATTAAATTTTAAGATTTTATAAATTTTGAATTTTGATTTCTAATTTAATTAGAATTCTCTAGATTTTTTCGATCTTTCAATTTTTTTGAATTTTAGATTTGCTGAATGCTCTTATGTTCTAAAAATTTAATTCTGTTTATTTAGTCACAATTTTGAGCAAAAAATATTAAAAAAAATTCTCAAGAAAATGCTGAAATTTTTTGTTAAATGGTACGTTCTTGTGCCAAAAATTAGTCAAAGAGACCACAGAAGTGGCATAAAGTGACAAGCCACAGATTTTTAAAATTTTAGTTTTTTTACAAGAACATTTTGTGCCACTTAAATTTTAAGGAAACAAGTTATGAAAAATTATCCGCTTTAAAATTTTAATTCGAATTTTTTATCTCACAATTTTAATTAAAAAAAATATCAAATTTCCTCAAAATTGTTTTCTACCTAAACTTACGTCTAAACTAATTCAAGTTACAATTTTGAATAAACGCTTGCGGCAATTAAATAAAATTCTGAAGTAGAAAGTTAAAATATTTAAACATACAAAAAACAATCCTTGGGAGTACATAAAAAGATAGAATACCAAAAGGATTACAGAACTTTTAAATTTGAAAAACACTGAAAATTTTACAGGACATTGTTTTCGGAGGTCTAGTGCTACTATGTTGGCAGAAAACGGTGGCGTAAACAATACGTCAAAAAATCTGTTAATAAAACAATCAAAATCTACAAACAATTTTTTAGATCAGTATCTGAAAATGTAACAATTTGTGCAAATCATGAAGAAAGGAAAAACAATGCTTGCAAATTCCTATTTCCGGATTTTCGGAAAATTCAAATTATACTTTTAATATTGATACATGTTTATCTTAGTTTGTTGATTGATTTTTTATATTTTAGTAGGAAGAAATAAAGTTTAACGCATGACATTTAACATTTTATTGTTCTGCTATATTTTGACACAAAATTGAAAAATTACATTATTTTTTCATAGAGTGAAGATAATACGCAAAATCCATATTGTCCTTTGCAATTTTATCGAATTCCGTTTTATACTCTTCTATGTCACATCCTGAAGAAACAAGAAGATTTACAATTTCCAGATTAAATTTTGACAAGGCTATCTTCAACGGTGTTTTCCCATTTTCATCCACCTGATCGAGGTTTGCTCCGTTTTTGATGAAGATTTCCACAAATTCGTAATGATCCATATCCACACTTTTAGTTAGAGGTGTAAACCCAGAATCACTGAAAGTGTTCAGCTCGACTTTTTCCTGTATTAGAAATTTAACCGCTTCTGCATTTTTTTGTTCTATACACTTGAACAGTAGAGCCAAGTTGTCAAAAGGATGAGTGATGCCATTCCGGATTAACAGTGTGGTGACATCTTTTTTTTGTGATTCTACGGCGATAGTTAGAGGACTCTTTCCTTCTTTGTCTGTTACTTTAGCATCTGCTCCACACTCCAGCAGTTTTTTCAGGATTTCCAGTTGGTTTTTCTTAACCGCCGTTATCAGAGGTAGATTACCTTCCTTGTCTGCAAAGTTCGGATTTGCTCCTTTTTCCAAAAGAGAAAGACCAACATCTGTTTGGTTCAAGTCTAGAGATATAAGCAAAGGTGATTTACCGTTCTTGTCGACAAGGTTAGGTTTAGCGTGGAGGTCCAGCATGGACAAAGCAACTTCTGTTTGTTGGAAGTTGATAGCTTTGATTAGCGGAAAGTTACCATTGGTGTCAGCCAAATTTGGATCTGCGCCGTAGACGAGTAATTTTTTGGAAATCCCACTCTGTTCCAACTCTATGGATTTCATCAAGGGGAAAATGGATCGTCCATCTTGCAAATTTGGATTTGCATCCTTTTGAAGCAAAAGTGTAACGATGTTGTTCTGTTTTTGTTCTATCGCTTGAATCAAAGGTAAAACTCCTTGAGAGTTTTTCAAGTTTACATTTGCACTTTTGTTAAGCAAAAGTGCAACAGTGTTTTGTTGTCCTAGATCTATCGCTTGGATTAAAGGCATGACTCCTTTGGAACTTTCCAAGGTTGGATTTGCTCCATTTTCAAGTAAAATTTGAACAAAATTGTATTGTTCCCGGTCTATTGCTTGAACCAAAGGTAAAACTCCGCTTGGACTTTCCAAATTTGGATTCGCACCTCCTTGAAGCAGACGTTGAGCTATATCAAATTGATATAGTTCTATAGAGTGGACCAAAGGTAAAGTTCTTTGCGAACTTATGTTAGCATTTACATAATAAGTAACAAGTTCATTCACAATAGCGAAATCTTTTTTGTTGATAGCTTTTATTAAAAAAGTGTCTTCATTTTTGAACTGAAAATTAACATCTGCTCCTTTGATAAGAAAAAGTTTTACGATTTCTCGATTTCGAGTTTCTACAGCTCTGCTAAAAGCCGATGGAATAGAAAAGTTGGCTCCATTGTCTAGAAGCCATTTTACCATCTCAATATTGTTAACATTGACAGCATACAGAAGAGGAGTTTGCGTTCCATCAAACTTTTTATTAATATTCATTCCATTCTGATGTAAGTACTTCAGAGCTTTTGTATTCTTCGTATCGACAAGAATTTTAATTAATGTTTCATCTGGATTGGTGTTCACACCGTGATCTATCAACATCTTCATGATTTCAAAATTTTGCTTTTGTGCTGCTATTTGTAAAAGTGTTGACCTATACGAAGGTTGTTCTTCGTCAACAGTTGCACCTGCTGCAAATAGATCACGAACCATTTCTTCAGATGATGCTTCTACAGCAAGCCTCAAAGGCGTGTTGCCCATGTAAGATTTATTAACATCGACTTTATAGTAGATTAATGCTTTTACAATCTTTGGCTTGTTGCAACTAATTGCGTGACAAAATAGTCTGTTCTCACTTATAACAGCATTTAAGTCAGTGCATTTAGAAATGCGTGCAAGTAAATCTTTTAGCGCTCCTCTTTCGATCAACCATATCAAATCATTATCAATCTGAAAAAAACGTTGAATGATTTGCGTCAAATTGAAGCAAAAATTCCAAAGCAACTTTTAAGTTTGTTTTATTATCTTAGATTTCACTTACCCTACACTCTTCATTTTCCGCCATTTTCTTGATTTTTGTTCTGTTCTAAGCTGACAATGCTGCTGTCTATCGTTGGGATAAACTATTTCTTTTACTCCGAGGCTTCAATATTTATAGGCATTTTTATCCAACAAACAAGTTTTAACCACAGAAGCAAATATTTTGTTATTTTCATAACACCAAAATATTTTGATGTGTTGTTAATCAGTGATAAACATGTAAATTATTTGTGGATCCAATTTTTATCAACCACAGATAGGTATACATAAAAAAACATTCCAGCATAAAACACAGCAAAAACATACAAAAATTATTTGTTTCAATTTTTAAAATGTAAACAGCAATTTATAAATGATTGGTTGCTGTTAAAAAAAAATTATTGACGTTCCTGTCAAGCTTCTTTAATTTTGTTTTTTTATCTAATTTGTTTTTCTCATGTTATATACCTTACTACTTACTACTACTACTACTTACTACTTATATGCCTTACTAGGCACGTTCTTGGTCGTCCCCTTTCTTTGACACACCCGGTATAAAAAATGTATGGTTTGTATGTAGTCTAGAATCAAAAATGCGTAGCAGTAATGTATCATCGCCTATAATGCTACAGCCAGAGCAATCTTATCCTTCATTCGAATTTCGGCAAGTGTCAAACTGAGTAGAAATGATTTTTTCGTGCCTTCTGGTACTTTAAGGAAAAAAGTCAACAATTTTCACCTCGTACATGCTCTTCGTTTTTTCCGTACTCAAATACATATGTATACAAATTTTCATGGCGATCAGTTGAACGGTGTAGAAGTTGATGTGTTGCAGCGCCATCTAGTGGCGAGTTAAAGCGGAACAGATACCGCAGAAATGTCCTCCGTGCTCAAATAGATACGTGTACCAATTTTCATGATAATTAGTTGAACGATGTAGAAATCAATGTGCTGCAGCGTCATCAGGTGGCGAGCTACAACAAAACACTTACATATAACAACTTTTATAGTGAATTATCGAACGATGTCAAAGTCTACTAATCTTAAGCAGATGCACTCGTATATACCAACATCTATTTTTATGAAAATAGATAATGTATTGCTTTAAATTTACTAAATTCTGAAGTTTTCTTTATGTTCGTTACAAGTCTAATTGTTTTCTCTTATTGATATTTTATTTCAGTTTCTAGATTTTGTATTATTATTATTATTATTGTTGTTATTGTTGTTGTTGTTGTTGTTGTTGTTGTTGTTGTTGTTGTTGTTGTTGTTGTTGTTGTTGTTATTGTTATTGTTATTATTATTATTATTATTATTATTTATCATTATTAAATATTATTTATTGTTATTTTTGCATATTTTTTTATATTTTTTTAATATTTGTTCTTACTTTTAAAATGAAATCTAAAAAAAAAATACTTCAAAAATTATACTAAAACTTTCGACAAAAAAAATGCCAAAAACAAAAATCTTAGGCCAATAGTTTTATAGAATCTAATGAATATACAGCATCTAAATAATCAAAAACATCTTAAAAATTCAAAGAATCAAAAAAATCAAAAAAAACAAAAAAATTATTAATCTACACTTAAAAAATTTCGAAACAAAAACTTATGTTGAGCTTATTTCAAAAATTTCACATTTTTTTTGAAAATTAATTTCATGAAGTTCTTGGGGCAATTGAATATATGCAGGAATATTTTACCATATATTTTTTTGCATATGTTGCTAAAACCTAATCGAAGCCTAATTTTTACGAATAATTACAATTTTTATGTCACAATTTTTAAAAAAGTTGCAGCATCTCAAAAAAATTAAGTTTTATATATACGTTATACATATATTACTTAACAAAAATAAAAGACAAAATAAAAAATCCGACGACACAAAAATATATAGGTGTTCCTTTAAAAAAAAAGATGTAACTGTTTTAATATTGTACAAAATGGGTGTTTCTAGTGAACACTCTGTAAGCTAACATCAACTTATATTAATGTCATACGAGAGAGTAACGATTTTTTTAGCTTCATATTCAGTTTCAATAATCAATTACTAATAATAATACTAAAATCTTATGCATTTGTAAAAATTTGAATATATTGGCAGTCTTGCAATCAAAATTAAAAAACAAGATATGCATTTAAAGAATTAATCCAAAAAATGAAAATATGCAAAAAAATAAATAAATAACGTGCGTAAGACAGGATCACCCTGTATATTTCTACATTAATAGATTTTAAAATGTGAAATCTGATGGTAGCTTGCTCTCTCAAAATATTTTATTGGCAGTTTGAAACAATATTTCAAATCCTCTAATCGATAGAAACAGAGCCGCCAACTCAACTAAGAAATCACAGAAGTAAAAAAAAACTTTTTGTAGAAAAATATAAAAATGCAAAAATTCTGGAATTACGACGACTCGGATAAACCAACCGCCACAAATCGCAAACCAATGTTCTAAAGATCTGATCTTGCCAAGTTTGAAAAATACGAGTATCATTGACCAAATTTATCAGAAATTGGAGTATAAAACTCTAAAGGAGAATATTTAAATGTATTTGAATACGACAAAAGGATTTTGTATTCAAAATAGGATTCATCTGCAAAGGGTGCCAGAATAAAAATCTACAGGCTCAAGAGAAAGAAACTTTCAGACGTGACTTTCATTTTTTTTTTTTCATATT
This sequence comes from Cynaeus angustus, assembly GCA_030157275.1. NCBI lineage: Eukaryota > Metazoa > Arthropoda > Insecta > Coleoptera > Tenebrionidae > Cynaeus > Cynaeus angustus. The sequence continues at coordinate 15,790,311 of CM058065.1, forward strand.
GATCTATACTTCAAACATCCTGAATTAAACCTTTTGGAATCGTCCCGACCTCTTTAAATCTCTAACTCCGACATTAACTCCTCTTCACGTAATCAAAGAATTCTGAATTCCCACCATTTTCCGCCTCTCAACGATGCGAACCGTCACACTTGCGCTTTTAAATCGCATACCCATGTCAGTAAAATTGAAAATGAAGTTGTCAAGCCCTCGCATTTCTTCGACAAAAAGCCCTCGCATTTCAACTTTGCTTTGATGTACAAACGTTTTTAATTTCGTCTTGTAAAATTCCAGCGATAAATTAATTAAAGGAACAGGGTCTACGTGAGGCCGTTAAAGGAGCGATAATTTTTTTATTATCTATAAAAGTGGGGTAATAATAAGTGCACAAAATGGAATGAAGAAAATTATTAGATGATTCAAGACGGCGAAAGGAACGAGCAAAATGTGAGCTTTATTCTCGAAGGTGTCTTAAAATGAATAGAATAAACAACGCACGGGGCGCACAAATTCACATTCTTGAGGTGGGAGAGCATTTTAAATTATGTAAGTTTGCGTGTGGAATGAACGTGGGATGTGGTTGTAGCGGTAATTAATTTACTCGAAACAAAAGTAATTTGGGTCATTTGAATTTTTTATAACTGGAAAAGAGGTAGGCGCAAAAATGGATAACTAAACGTTTGTAGCTCGGAAACTCAAACCGACAATTTCCGCGACGTATACTAAGTGAATCGCTGCATATATTTGAAATTATTTAACTGTCGCGTCCTAATGTCGTGTTAAAATCTGGATGTAGCAAAAAAGTCCGTATGCGGTTGTCTGTCTTGAACAGTTACGCGACCCGTCTGTGAATAGCAGGTGGTTTCGTATACTTTTTATCATGTAGCGCAGCATTTTCAATCGATGCTCTAAATTAATTAAATGAGAAAATGGGATTATCAATTAATATAAAGCAAATAAAGCAAAAAAAGTGTTTCTGACGTCAATTATTTTTTTACAGTGTCTACATTATTTTGAACTCTTTGATACAGACATCGATCGTTATTCACGTCTTCGGAGTAAAAACCAGTTTTGATTAATTCTACAAGAAACGTGAATCTTAGTCGGTCTAAATTAACTCAACTGAGATTAAGTAGTTTCAAACTGAGCATTAATTAGTGTTCAACATTAACAGTGTTCAAACAATTTTGTGACATTGAGTTGATGAGGTTATCAATTTCCTGGAGAATGAAGTAAATTTTTCAGTGGTCTTCCGATAATTTTAGAGGCCAAAAATGAAAAGTAACTTAAGATTTTACAAAACAAATTAAATTTATAGTTTTTCAAATGTTTTGCAAACTTTTAGATTTTTCAGTTCAAAGATTTTTTGGTTGTCATTTTTCTAAACTCTTTAGTTTTCATATTCTTAATTTTCTGATTACTGAACCCTTAACTTTTCAAATGATTTTTGGCTTTCCATTTTGTCAAATACTTAAGTTCCAAGTTTCTCAAATTTTCAGTTTTTTAGATCGTTGGAATCTCAGGCGTTAAAGTATTTCAGTTTGAAGGTTAGCTAATTCGCAATTTTCTAGTTTGTTTAACTTTACAGATTTTGAGAATCAATTTTAAAAATTCTTTGATTTAGATGGTTAGATCTCTAGATGATCTTATTTGATTTCTAAACTACTACACATTCCTCAGTTTTCTCAAATTTAGGTTTTGACCTTGAGTTTTGTGCTCTTAGGTGTTCTAATTCTAATGTTCTTACCTTGTTTGGATTCTCCGATTCTTAGAATTTGAGTTTCTTAGAATCAAAAATATACATGTTTTTAAATGTTTAAAGCCTAATTGAGAGGGTTCAAATAATTTGTCTTTTTAGGCTTTCACTTTCTCACTTTCTCGGAATTTTAGGTTTTTCAGGTGATTAGAATTTTAAATTTAAACTTCCCTCTTTTATTTTTCCTATTTTTTAGGTTTTAAAAGTGTGCTGATTTTCAATTCAATTTCAATTTTCAAGTTTTCAAATTCTCTACACATATTAAGTTGCGTTCCAAATATTGTGTTCTTTTAATGACGAGAAGGCTTTCTGAAGCTTGTAATTTAGATATTTGATTTTGATAATTTCTTCGTTTAAAAATTTTGATTACCAATACAACTCATATTAAACCCGAAAATCGCTATTAAAATTTCTAAAAATATTTTTGATGTTTCGGATGTTTCAAACCCTTTGGATTTTTTAGATGCTTTAGATGATCTAGATGCTTTAGATGCTTTAGATGCTTTAGATGCTTTAGATGCTTTAGATGCTTTAGATGCTTTGATGCTTTAGATGCTTTAGATGCTTTAGATGCTTTAGATGCTTTAGATGCTTTAGATGCTTTGATGCTTTAGATGCTTTAGATGCTTTAGATGCATGCTTTAAATGCTTTAGATGCTTTAGACGCTTTAGATGCTTTAGATGCTTTAGATGCTTTAGACGCTTTAGATGCTTTAGATGCTTTAGATGCTTTGATGCTTTAGATGCTTTAGATGCTTTAGATGCTTTAGATGCTTTAGATGCTTTAGATGCTTTAGATGCTTTGATGCTTTAGATGCTTTAGATGCTTTAGATGCATGCTTTAAATGCTTTAGATGCTTTAGACGCTTTAGATGCTTTAGATGCTTTAGATGCTTTAGACGCTTTAGATGCTTTAGATGCTTTAGATGCTTTAGATGCTTTAGATGCTTTAGACGCTTTAGACGCTTTAGATGCTTTAGATGCTTTAGATGCTTTAGATGCTTTAGATGCTTTAGATGCTTTAGATGCTTTAGATGCTTTAGATGCTTTAGATGCTTTAGATGCTTTAGATGCTTTAGATGCTTTAGATGCTTTAGATGCTTTAGATGCTTTAGATGCTTTAGATGCTTTAGATGCTTTAGATGCTTTAGATGCTTTAGATGCTTTAGATGCTTTAGATGCTTTAGATGCTTTAGATGCTTTAGATGCTTTAGATGCTTTAGATGCTTTAGATGCTTTAGATGCTTTAGATGCTTTAGATGCTTTAGATGCTTTAGATGCTTTAGATGCTTTAGATGCTTTAGATGCTTTAGATGCTTTAGATGCTGTAGATGCTTTAGATGGGTTAAATGCTTTAAATTATTATGAAATTGTTTTGTAATATTTTTGTAGGTTTTTATTTTTAAATGATTAATAAATGAAAATTACAATAAATTGTTTCTGACGTTTTAAAACAATAATGTAATTTTTTAAATTTTTTTAATTTTCTATAGCATTTCTGGAATCTTTTAGAAACTAGTCTCTTCAAATGCTCTGGACTCTATGTACTTTTTGTATCTTCAGAACTTTTTCGATTCTTTATACACATTGGAAATTATAAATTGTTTAGATTCTGTAAAATTTTTATAATTGCTTGAGATGCTTGAGGTGCTTAAAATGCTTAAGATGTTTAATATGCTTGCGATGCTTGAGATGCTGGAGATGCTTGAGATACTTGAGTTGCTTGAGATGCTTGCGATACTTGAGATGATTGAGACGCTTGAGATGTTCAAAATGCTTGAAATGCTTGAAATGCTTGAGATGTTTGAAATGTTCGAGATGTTTGAAATGTTCGAGATGCTTGAGACGTTCGAGATGTTCGAGAAGATTGAGATGTTTGAAACATTTAAAATGCTTGAGATGCTTGAGATGTTCGAGATACTTGAGATGTTTGAAATGCTTGAAATGATTGAGATAATTGAGATGCTTAAGATACTTGAGATGCTTGAGATGCTTGATATGCTTGAAATGTTCGAGATGTTTGAAATGTTCGAGATGCTTGAGACGTTCGAGATGTTCGAGAAGATTGAGATGTTTGAAACATTTAAAATGCTTGAGATGCTTGAGATGTTCGAGATACTTGAGATGTTTGAAATGCTTGAAATGATTGAGATAATTGAGATGCTTAAGATACTTGAGATGCTTGAGATGCTTGATATGCTTGAAATGTTCGAGATACTTGAGACGTTCGAGATGTTCGGGATGCTTAAAATGCTTGAGATGCTTGAGATGTTTGAGATGCTTGAAATGATTGAGATGCTTGAGACACTTGATATGCTTAGTGATTTGGATGCTTTGGATGATTTGGGTGTTAGAGCTGCTTGAGACGATTTAGATCCTTTAGATGCTTTAGATGCTTTAGATGCTTTGGAAGTTTAGATGCTTTAGATGCTTTAGATGCTTTAGATTTTGTAAAATTATTACCAATTTTTTTTTGTAATATTTTTGAAGGTTTTTATTTTTAAATGATTAATAAATAAAAATTACAATAAATTATTTCTGACGTTTTAAAACAATAATGTAATTTTTAAATTTTTTGAATTTTCTATAGCATTTCTGGAATTTTTTAGAAACTAGTCTCTTCAAATACTCTGGACTCTTTGTACTTTTTGTATCTTCAGAACTTTTTCGATTGTTTGTACACATTAGAGGTTATAAATTGTTTAGATTCTGTAAATTTTTTATAGTTGCTTGAGATGCTTGAGGTGCTTAAGATGCTTGAGATGCTTGATATACTTAAGTTGCTTGAGATGCTTGCGATACTTGAGATGATTGAGATGCTTAAAATGTTCGAGATGCTTGAGACGTTCGAGATGTTCGAGATGTTTAAAATGCTTGATGATTTGGGTGCTCGAGCTGCTTGAGATAATTTCCAAATCATGTAAGTTTAGATGCTTTAGATGCTTTGGATGTTGGAAATGCTTGAAATGCTTTAGATGCGTTTAATGCTTTAGATTCGATAAAATTATTAAAATAATAAAAAACTATTAAAATTGTTCTTTTCTTCGATATTTTTAAGGTATTTTTTATGATTATTAAATTAAAATTACAACGATAAATTTTAACACTACAAAATATTAATACAATTTTAAAATTTCTCGTTTTTTTTTGCCTTTCTGAATTTTTTGGCCTTGTTTCTTTAAATGCTGTAGGTTCTTTATTCTTTTTGTTTCGGTAGAACTTTTTAGATTTTTTAGAAACATTGGACGTTTTAAATTCTTGACTTCGGAAGATTTTTAGAACATTTGGGCCAAACGTGGGAATACTCCAACTAAATTTTCTTTACGTACATGAACTTTATTGTTCTTGAATTCTGATTAGAAAATTACTTTATACTTAACAAAAATAAAAGACCATGAGAAGAAGAATCCAATGATACAACAAGATATACGGTGTTCTATTAAAAAAAAAACAAAATTATAGCCATTTGAATAGTGTACAAAAATCGTGTTTCTAATGATCATCCTGTATGATAGCGTTAAATAATATTAGTGTCATACGAAAGAGTAATCAAAGTGCTGGCGTCGCGTCCAACATATGTAATTAATTACATTTATAAAAAAAAAAGATTTTATTTGTGTTTGATGAGAATATTGTAAAATTTTCTACAAATTTCTTTTACTTATTGTAAAAGCATGAGTTGCATTTAGCAGTTTTTTCCTATTTATTTTTTTATTTAAAAAAAAATGTCGAAAAATTGTGAGATGGAATATCCAGTTAAAAATATAATTGACCTGAAATGTTTTCTCACGAATCAATAATATCACAACTTCTAAACAAACAGTAGACTACTGTAGAAAACTTTCCAAATTTAAAAATCATTTCTGAGTATGTAACGATGATTTCGACATATTTCGTTTACCGGTTTGGAAGTAAAATTTTATAATTTATCGATGACATTAATACCATTCCAATTCTATTATTTACGATGACATTTACAATTCCTGCTACGAAGTTGTAACAAATATTCCAAACCGTAAACTCTTACTTCTTTTTTCTTTTGAAACTTTCGTAGTCAGCAACGAACCTGGCGACTCACTCCCACATAAAAATAAGCAAAAGAAACTCGCGCTGAAAACTTCCAACTCATCATCTTAAAAAAAAGTCAAATACGTGCTTCTATAAAACCCAGCAAAATTAAAATCTCTGTGAATGCGCCCATTTCAATAGTTAAACAGAACATTACTCTCAGCTTCCTATTTGTTTTGTAATTCTGACTCCTCCCTTTCTCTCAAGGGTAGAAATTCCATAAATGTATCAACTTATTGTTTATTCGGAAACTACCAACATCCGGCTACATTTTTAATCAGGTCAAATCGATAATTATTTCGGCGAGTTCTAACAATAGAATTTGGTATCCTGCATATTCACTATCAATTATATTGCGAACCGGAATTGGAACCGGAGCGTTCCGAACGGGGCCTGTATTTAAATATTCCTACTAATGAGGTATGTCCGTTGTAAGAGGATTTTGTCAGGATTTGGGTTATATATTGTGTTTTTGTTGTTTCAGGTGAGTCGGGGGTGCAGTAGAAGGGGTGAGTACTCGTCAAAATATTCTTTCTTTAAAGTTTGTTCTTTAATTAATGCGCTTGGCTTAATCGTTGTTTTAATTAATTCAAGTTGAGGTGATTAAATGTGATGAATGAATGAGGTAAGAAGTTGTTTGTTTTATGAGAAAGGAATTTAGGGAGAAATTGTTTGGTTAAGAGGCAAGACGCAGTGACTTAACTGGTGGGTTATTAAGACAGTTTCTTTGTCTTTGGAAATTTAATTAGTGAGCCTAACTAATTAGGATTAAGAGTGTAGGGGTTTTCGGTACAAAACTCTTAAATGAAGTCTCAAAAAGACATTTTTTGTAGGGGAGACTAGGGACAAAAGTAACAATTTGCTCATTTATGTCAATATCTTTTTTTGTTTGTATAAATATTAATATAATTTACGTAATAACACTAATTCATTGTTGATCTTTCTCGTGAACTAAAAAATTTAAATTAAGTACTATATAAATTTTCCGAAACTTTACGTTATATCAAGAGCCGAATTTGTTACAACTGTCTTTTCCTCTAGAGCTAGTTGTAACATGATATCGGGACGATTGTAACGTACAAAACAAAGTTTGAGGAATTTCTGTAGATTTTTTTTATTTTGTTGTTTTTAACATAAACAATTGCATTCTAATTAATTATCAAAATACTCGATCAGGGAGACAGTTATCGCCAACATTGTTAGTGCGCATGTGACCATAGACGGCACTCGAGACACTGTACCTACCGTTGATGTGATCGGCCGTTTGAAAAAGATTCGACGAAAACTAAACAAAAATTTTCTTGGTTATTTTCATCGGAAGAGTCGCTTTTACCTTTCTCTGTTCTTTTTTTCTTCCGTTTTTTTTTTATTGGTTTCTCTTTGACTGCATTTGTTGATTTTTTTAAGAACGTATTTTCATTGTCTTGATATAACGACTTTTTGATTAATTTTGGTTTTCGTTTTCGTTCTTCTTCCTCGATTTCTAATTCGTTAGTGTATCTTTTATAATAGCGAATTTACGCGTCTTCCTCCCTCTTCCACTATTCGCTCGTGGCACTGCTTTCGGCGAAGGTTACGAAGGTTTCGACAAATGAGATTGACAAAAAATCTATATCCGTAAATACACTACGGTTTATTGGTCATATTCCTGTGGTAGCAAAACCTGCCGTTACATTTTATGGTGTTACAAAAAAAAAAAATTAAATCTAAAGCATCTAAAGCATCTAAAGCATCTAAAGCATCTAAAGCATCTAAAGCATCTAAAGCATCTAAAGCGTCTGAAGCGTCTGAAGCATCTGAAGCATCTGAAGCATCTAAAGCGTCTGAAGCGTCTGAAGCGTCTGAAGCGTCTGAAGCATCTGAAGCATCTGAAGCGTCTGAAGCGTCTGAAGCGTCTGAAGCGTCTGAAGCATCTGAAGCGTCTGAAGCGTCTGAAGCGTCTGAAGCATCTGAAGCATCTCAAGCATCTAAAGCATCTAAAGCATCTGAAGCGTCTGAAGCGTCTGAAGCGTCTGAAGCGTCTGAAGCGTCTGAAGCGTCTGAAGCGTCTGAAGCGTCTGAAGCATCTGAAGCATCTGAAGCATCTAAAGCGTCTGAAGCGTCTGAAGCGTCTGAAGCGTCTGAAGCGTCTGAAGCGTCTGAAGCGTCTGAAGCGTCTGAAGCGTCTGAAGCGTCTAAAGCGTCTGAAGCGTCTGAAGCGTCTGAAGCGTCTGAAGCGTCTGAAGCGTCTGAAGCGTCTGAAGCGTCTGAAGCGTCTGAAGCGTCTGAAGCGTCTAAAGCGTCTAAAGCGTCTAAAGCGTCTGAAGCGTCTGAAGCGTCTGAAGCGTCTGAAGCGTCTAAAGCGTCTAAAGCGTCTAAAGCGTCTAAAGCGTCTCAAGCAGCTCTAACAATCAAATCATCCAAAGCATCCAAATCAATAAGCATATCAAGTGTCTCAAGCATCCTAAGCATCTCAAGCATCTCAATCATTTCAAGCATCTCGAACATCTCAAGCATCTCAATCATTTTAAGCATCCCGAACATCTCATGCATCTCGATCATCTCGAACGTCTTAAGCATCTCAAGTATTTCAAGCATCTAGCACATCTCAAGCATCTCAAACATCTCAAGCATCTCAAACATCTCAAGCATCTCGGACATCTCAAGCGTCTCGAACATCTCAAGCGTCTCAATCACTCAAGTATCGCAAGCGTCTTAAGCAACTCAAGTATCTCAACCATCTCCAGCATCTCAAGCATCTCAAGCATATCAAGCATCTCGAACATCTCAAACATGTCAAGCATTTTAAGCATCCCAAACATCTCATGCATCTCGAACATCTCGAACGTCTCAAACATCTCGAACATTTTAAGCATCTTAACCACTTCAAGCATCTCGAACATCTCAAGCGTCTCAATCATCTCAAGTATCGCAAGCATCTCAAGCAACTCAAGTATCTCAACCATCTCCAGCATCTCAAGCATCACAAGCATATCAAGCATCTTAAGCATTTCAAGCATTTTTTGGTGTTACAAAAAAGAAGAATTTTAGACTAATAATTTTATTGGATTTAAAGCGTCTAAAGCGTCTAAAGCGTCTAAAGCGTCTAAAGCGTCTAAAGCGTCTAAAGCGTCTAAAGCGTCTAAAGCGTCTAAAGCGTCTAAAGCGTCTAAAGCGTCTAAAGCGCCTCAAGCAGCTCTAACAACCAAAGCATCCAAATCAATAAGCATATCAAGTGTCTCAAGCATCTTAAGCATCTCAAGCATCTCAATCATTTCAAGCATCTCGAACATCTCGAGCATCTCAAGCATTTTAAGCATCCCGAACATCTCATGCATCTCGAACATCTCGAACGTCTTAAGCATCTCGAACATTTTAAGCATCTCAACCATTTCAAGCATCTCGAACATCTCAAGCGTCTCAAGCATCACAAGCATATCAAGCATCTTAAGCATTTTAAGCATTTTTTGGCATTAATTTTATTGGATTTAAAGCGTCTAAAGTGTCTAAAGCGTCTAAAGCATCTAGAGCATCTATCAATATTCAAGTCAAAACTAAGCAATTTTTTAAAAATAAAAAATTTTTGGAAACATTTTCAACACGATTTCACAAATTTCAAATTTCAAAATATCTAAATTTTAAGGTATCTAAAATAATAAAAAAATTAAGAAATTTAATAATTTATGAGTTCAAAAATTTAAACAAATAAAATTTCCAACATAATATGAAACATTTTAATAATTTTGAAAAATCAAAAATGAATCTAAAAATCGAATTATTCAAAAAATTAGTTTAAAAAACACAAAAAGTAAAAAAAATTCAAAGATTCTAAAATTTTAAAGAAATCTAAATTAACGCAATGATGAGTAATAAAATGATGAACGAATAAAATATAAATCTATAATCGATTTCTCATTTTCGACACCCACTTCAATGTTTTCGTCGTGATTTTCTTTTTCTAACCAAACTAAACATTTATACCCTCATAAATTTTTTGTTAATTTGCAGATGTAAAACTATTACTTTTGATGTCTTAACTAAAAATAGTAGACGGCATTTTTTCACGACCAATCAATAAAATTTCCTCCTAAGCACGAAAACTGCAATTTAAAGTAAATACCCATTACCCAGACCATGATACTGCATTCCCTGCTTTATTTACCAAAGACTTTTTCTAATTGTGACTTCAAGGAAACAAAAAGAATCGCTCTTTTACCACCCCATTAATATTTATTGAACCATTAAGTCCTTTGACAATGCTTTCAAGCCATCATCATCAATCATAATAGAAACCGAGTGCTGTTTATACGTGACTTATGTTCCCGAAACAAGAAGAATAAAATTCCGATCGCCGTTTATGGCTCCTTATTGTGTTTCCAGGCGGAAAATGGAATTACAGCGAAAATATGCCAAGTTAATTTATTTCTGACAAACGCTCGCCGGGAAATACTTGAATATGAATTGACGACGGAAGAGAGGATCAGGGAGGAATCAGCTAAAAGTTATAAAAAATTAGTTTAAGCTCATTTTCTTTGTAATTTTAAAAGAAAACAAAATTTCTAGATTGTATAATTGAGTTTCAGGTTTTATTTCAATGTATTTTCTCTATCTTCATGCAACGAATTGTCAAATCAAAAGGCACCTGAGAGGCTCACATCAATTTTTTTTTAATTGAGATATTTATAAACATCTGAGCCCAATTCAAATTTTTGGAAAAATTCTCAAAACAATTTAACAAATTTCAAAATATCTAAATTTTAAGGTATCTAAAATGATAAAAAAATAAAAATTTTATAATTCATGAGATCAAACTTTTAAACATAAAATTCCGAGCATAATATGAAACATTTTAATAATTTTAAAAAATATTATTCAAAATTATTCAAAAAAATTGAATAGTTTAAGGCACATAAAAGGTGAAAAATCAAAAATCTAAAAATTTTAAAGAAATCTAAATTTACACAATAATAAATTTCAAAATATTCGTTGTTTATCAGGACGTCTATGACGTTTTTACCATTTGTTACAAACTTCTAATATCTTACGAGTTTTGATGAAGAATTTGAAAATTTTAAACAATCATAACATTTTATGTACTTAGAATTTTTAGAAACTGCAGAAAGTTTTGAGAATTTTAAGGTTTTTTTTTAAATTTTGTTTTTTAAACAGCAAAAAAATTATTAACCATTTTTAGAAATTTTTATATTTTGAACACTTGGAAAATTGTAGTTAGATCTCTGGATAACTTTTTGTACATGAAAATATCTGTATATGAATATTGTATATGAAAAATTTTAATAATTTTAAAAGATCAAAAATGAATCTAAAAATATATTTCAAAATTTTCGTTGTTTATCAACGTTTTAATTATTTACCACAAAATTGTAAGAGCTTACAAGTTTTGATGAAGAATTTGAACATTTATTTAGAATTTTAGAAACTGGAGAAAGTTTTGAGAATTTTAAGGATTTTTGTTTAAATTTTGTTCTTTAAATAGTGAAAATTTTAATTTAATAATCATAAAAAATACCTCAAAAATATCGCAGAAAAGAACAATTTTAATAATTTTATCGTTTCTAAAGCATCTAAAGCATCTAAAGCATCTAAGGCATCTAAAGCATCTAAAGCATCTAAAGCATCTAAAGCATCTAAAGCATCTAAAGCATCTAAAGCATCTAAAGCATCTAAAGCATCTAAAGCATCTAAAGCATCTAAAGCATCTAAAGCATCTAAAGCATCTAAAGCATCTAAAGCATCTAAAGCATCTAAAGCATCTAAAGCATGTAAAGCATGTAAAGCATCTAAAGCATCTAAAGCATCTAAAGCATCTAAAGCATCTAAAGCATCTAAAGCATCTAAAGCATCTAAAGCATCTAAAGCATCTAAAGCATCTAAAGCATCTAAAGCATCTAAAGCATCTAAAGCATCTAAAGCATGTAAAGCATGTAAAGCATGTAAAGCATCTAAAGCATCTAAAGCATCTAAAGCATCTAAAGCATCTAAAGCATCTAAAGCATCTAAAGCATCTAAAGCATCTAAAGCATCTAAAGCATCTAAAGCATCTAAAGCATCTAAAGCATCTAAAGCATCTAAAGCATCTAAAGCATCTATCAATTTTCAAGTCAAAACTAAGCAATTTTTTTAAAACAAAAAATTTTTGGAAAAATTTTCAACACAATTTTACAAATTTCAAATTCCGAAATATCTAAATTTTAAGGTATCTAAAATAATAAAAAAATTAAGAAATTTTATAATTTATGAGATCAAAAATTTAAACAATTATAAAATTTCCAACATAATATGAAACATTTTAATAATTTTGAAAAATCAAAAATGAATCTAAAAGTCGAATTATTCAAAAAAATTAGTTTAAAAACACAAAAGTTAAAAAAAATTCAAAGATTATAAAATTTTTAAAAAATTTAAATTTTCGCAAATTCGTAAATTGCAAAATTTTCGTTGTTTAAGACGTTTATGACGTTTTTACTATTTACTACAAAATTGTAATAGCTATAAAACTGCAGAAAATTTATTTTAAAGTTTTGTTTTAATTTTGTTCTTTAGATAGTAAAAAAATATTTACTATTTTTGGAAATTTTCATATTTTCAGCACTTGGAAAATTTTAGTTAAATCTTTGGATTAATCTTTGAATATAAAAATGTCTACAATTTCCAATAACTATTTTTGTAAAAAATTGGCCATAGCAATATCATGATTTCAAGAATTTTTAGAAAATTTACTTTTTTTTAGATCATTAAAATTTTTCATCAACCTTTAAGTAGGAAATTAAAAGAAAATTTCTAATCACAAAAAACTTTTTTTTTATACCTACACGTTTAATAGCTTTAAATCTCAGTAAGTCAGTTTTTAGTTTTTAAAAATTATAAAATTATCAGGTTCTGTAAACGCTTTTTTTTAATATTGTGAAGAATCTAAAATAATTTAAATTCTAGAAAAATAAATAATAAAAAAAATGCTTGTAAAATCTAGAGAATAATTGTGTAAAATTCTCAATATCTGAACTTTATTCTCAAAAATTCCTCATATTTTAATTTCGTGTTGGTAAAATTTTTTTACTTCAATAATCTAAATAAATAGAAGGTAAATCAGAATACTCAAATAAGACTCAATTTTTTTTTTATTTTTCATGTATTTTTACTAAATTTCGATAAATTATAAGAACTCTAAATAAATCAATAAAATTCAAAATTTTTAAATGACCACATGTGCAAGAGACTAAAAATTTTCTATTTAAAAAATTCTAAAAATGGTGAATAGTTTTAAGACTTTTATCGCTAATTGCACCAACGTTTTTTGACACTAGGCAATAAGTTCTTTCATTTTCTTTTCAAAATTTCAAAAGATTTTAAATTTTCGGTGCAAGTTTTACAAATATGATAGAAGAATTACTAATTTCCAAAAAAAAAATATATTTCTAAAAATTTTACAGATTGTAAGGTTTTAATCGGTCTAAAAGAAGAAAAAAAAATTAACACTGGTATTCCTAGATTTAAAGCTCCCATATTTTTCAATATTTTACCAAATTTTTAGTTTGGTTTCTAAAAATTTTGTGTTTCTATGACTTAGACGCTTTTTTTGTAGATTCTCTGGTTTTCCCGCCATACTAGCTTATTTTTATTTATGTTTTTTTAATTAAAATTGTGCCACTTTTACCGTTTTAACGAAATTTTGTCACGTTTCAGTGAAAATCAGTAAACAGAAATTATCCATAGAAATTTAAAGCGACATTTATCTAGCAAGTCGTGAAGTTTCCTGTCAAGTTTTTATCGTTTCAGTCTCAAACTGACAACACACAAAAATTCGTATTCTCATGGCCGCAACTTTATTTCAACGATCAAGAAGATCTACGCATAAAAGTTCGTTTCTAGACTACCACCAGTGCGAACTTTCCATCTCCACGGAGAAGAAATACTCACCATACGCTAGCATTTTAACTCGGTGGTGTGACCGCTTGACTAAGTATCGAACAGTGTACAAATATTCTGCATCAGCTACCTATTTTCGAAGTAATCATGCAATAGAACGAGAAACGAAACGTCACATTGACAACCCCAGAAATCAATACACCATCCATCCCTTCAGTTTAGTTGCATTATTAGAAGACGCAGTGATGTTGATCGTTTGGTTACTGACATTCTTGTTGGCGCCTCTCATCGGTGCCTTTTACATCGATGACTTTCTGGCATCAGCAAACGTTTTCACTGTAAAAGAAATGGTGTTGTTATCCTGTCGTTTCATCGCTGCGTGTGATACTGTTCTGCGCTTCTTTCTGGGCTACCAAGTGACTAAAACGCAAGAGATCGTGCTAGATCGAAAGATCATCATCAAGCACTATCTGAAGACTTACTTCTTAATCGATTTCATTCCTTTGATCTGTCTGCTGATGGATTTTCTGTTAGAAAATAGAATCGCTAAATTGTTCGCGTTCACATTTGTCTATGTATCGTTGCAGAGATTGGGTACTTTCCTAACGAAGCTCGCTTTTTTCATGAGGCTTTACCACTTTCGGAGACCTGCTCGTACCTGTTTCATCTTGTTGCTTTCAGCACTCTTGTTAGTGCATTGGTGGACATGCTTTTTAAAACTCATCGCTGTTTTCTTTGTAGAACTAAAGATAACTCAAAGTAGAAACTTTGGGATAAACTTGTTCAAACGTGATCACGACCATAATAGCTTGACAGATCACAGTGATGATGACGATCTCGAAGAATATCAGGAGTATATTTCTTACTACTCAATCGTGGCATGTCATTTCTTCGGAGTAGGAAACAACAAATTAAAGATCTTAAATGATGTCCAAACGTTTACACTGTCGCTGATCACGATCAACGGATTGATGTTCTACATCTATGGACTCGCAAAAATCACAGAATTCTTCAGTACGCTCAACATCGCAGAGTCGTCTTTCGAAGAACTAGTACTGCAAGCTGACAGTTTCATGGTGGTCAATCAGTACCCAAAGGCACTTCGTCGGAAGGTCTTTAAGTACTACAACTACAAATACAACAACCGGTTTTTCAGTGAACATAAAATTATGAACGAATTGACGGAACACCTCCGGATGGAAGTTGTTCTTTACGCTAGTCAACATCTCGTAGAGACTTTACATACAATGAAAGGCTTATCCAGAGAGAACGTGGGCGTTCTATTGACACTCTTGAAACCAGAAATATATCTAACGGATGACATCATTATGACCTCTGACGGTGAAAACAAAAATTGTTATCTTATCTTGTGTGGAACCTGTTCTGTTGCGCTATTGGACAATGTTGAAATCTTACACGTAGAAGATGGAGATTCTTTTGGAAACGTTTGGACTTACGCTGCTGGTTTGAATCACACTTCTTTTGTTTACCAAGTCGTGGCGTTAGAACCGTGTGAAATCTATACTCTAAATCTCGAAGGTGCCAAGCTGTGTATGAAGCAGTATCCAGAGTTAGCACATAGAATGAAGACAGTTGCTACTGCCAGAGACAGAGATTTTGAAAAAGTATATGGGCACGCTTTAGAGAGGAATCAGAGTCTTGAAGCGCTATCCATTTTGAAGCAATTAGAACGCAAACGAATATTGGACCATAGAAGGCAAAGATTGCCGCCTCCAAATATCTATTATTACACACCTTCTCAGCATTAAAGTTGTGTGAATAAAATGAGTTTTAGTAAACTTTTTTTTGGAAACTGTTATGTAGTCCTTCTAATTTCTTCATTAACTTTGTCAAACGTTAGCATCTTGTAATTTTTTTTTCACTTTTTTAACTTTTTTTTTAATTCTAACTCTATTTTAAGTTTGTTTAGAATTACTCAAAAATTCCAATTATTTAAAGCTTTAAAAGTGGCAATTTATTAATTGCAACGATTCCAAAAACTTTCGGAAATAATTAAAATGAATTCTTCAAATTTCGCAAATTACAAGTACATACTTAAAAAAATACATCGATTGTTATGATTCCAAAATCTTTTTCATTGTCTTCGACAGCATCCAACGTCTGCAAGAAAGAACTCACATCCGATGATGTTCAAAAAGCGTTGACAAAACTTTGCCAGCTACATGCTCTTAAATCTTTAGAGAGTTGATTCCCGTGGACGCAACATCAATATTGAACTAAAAACGAAAACGTGTATTTCTTCCATTTTTTAAAATACCAACCTTGATACCGGAGCACGAACTCAACATCCATTTCCAGGAAAAACTCTCTTTCCATCTAAAACGACGCGACAACGAAGCTTCCGAACGTCTTTCGAACCTCTCCGGATGGAAGTTCTTCTTTACAGTCGAAGATTCCTCTCGAAACGTCACCGAAAATTTCGTTTTTCAGTCACCTTAGTAACAAAACAAAAGTTTGTTCTCAAAAATTAACGATTAAACTTTGAGTTTGCTAAGTATGGGAACAACCGTGCATACTGCAAAACGCTCCAGAATCTCGATTTTCGGCATTTTCGTCCTTAATAATTCGAAACGTCTGTAAAACGTTGCAAAAGCCAGATTTGAAAAAATATTTAGGATTTTTGTGATAAAATCGTTCACGTGTATTTCTTTCCATTTTTAAAAATACCAACTTTGATAATGAACATTCATTGGCAGGAAACTCCTTCCATCTAAAACGACGCGACAACGAAACTTCCGAACGTCTTTCGAACCTCTCCGGATGGAAGTTCTTCTTTACAGTCGAAGATTCCTCTCGAAACGTGATCGACAATTTTGTTTTTCAGTCACCTTAGTAACAAAACAAAAGTTTGTTCTCAAAAATTAACGATTAAACTTTGAGTTTGCTAAGTATGGGAACAACCGTGCATACTGTAAAACGCTCCAGAATCTCGATTTTCCGGATTTTCGTCCTTAATAATTCGAAACGTCTGTAAAACGTTGCAAACGCCAGATTTGAAAAGATTTGTAGGATTTTTGTGATAAAATCGTTCACGTGTATTTCTTTCCGTTTTTAAAAATACCAACTTTGATACTGAACATTCATTGGCAGGAAACTCCTTCCATCTAAAACGACGCGACAACGAAACTTCCGAACGTCTTTCGAACCTCTCCGGATGGAAGTTCTTGTTTGCAGTCGAAGATTCCTCTCGAAACGTCACCGAAAATTTCGTTTTTCAGACACCTTAGTAACAAAACAAAAGTTTGTTCTCAAAAATTAACGATTAAACTTTGAGTTTGCTAAGTATGGGAACAACCGTGCATACTGTAAAACGCTCCAGAATCTCGATTTTCGGCATTTTCGTCCCTAATAGTTCGAAAACGCTGTAAAACGTTGCAAAGTCAGATTTGAAACGATTTTTAGGATTTTTGTGATAAAATCGTTCTAACGCTCTTCTTGATAGATCTTACTCGAAATTGAATTCTGAACAACTTTTACTCTTGCTATTTTTTTGCTAATTTTAAGTTTTGAGAAGTTTGCCAACAATGAAAACGGTTAGACCTTCTGCAAGATTTTCTATATTCTTGATAAGAAGCGACTTTGGTACCATTTCCAAATGGGAGAGTACGCTGGAGATATTTTATTATTTCGAACGCCGCAGTACGGAAAAAGTTAGCTACACCGTACTACAATTTTGGGATAGTTTTGTTAAAGTTTCATCAACGAAATTACAGTGAATAGATACAAAAAAGAATCAAGAGTTTTCGAGGAGTTACAATTTTTTTTATAGAAGAGGTGGTTCTAGCCGTGTTGGGGTTTCTGTGGTTCGTGTAGGTTCCCCGTGATGTTTAATTCTTGTTTCTCTGCCATCTTCATCCCATGTCTACAAAGCTCGAATCACACTGCTTACGTTTCGATTTAAACGCCGAGAAATTTCAGGGAACGAGAAACCACCTTCCTGCAGCCCAACAATTCTACCCCTATCAAAGTCACTTAGGTGGAGAAATAATCTAGGGCTTCGTGCTCTAGAAATTGTGTTATGACAGGGTAACCCTACAGACTACAGACTACAGTAAACGTTCAACTAACAATAAGAATGATTTTTAATTTATGGGAGTCAGAAAATAAGAGGTAAAGATTTTTTTGCACAAAAACTGTAGGAGATAGTGAGCTGTAGTTTTCATTACAACCTTATTTCTGAACATGAAACTCTTATTACGAAGAAATTGTTATTTCTAGATATTTATTATACATCTAAAAATATAATACATAAAATTAGAATTATATGAAACAGAAATCCCAGATGAAATTTTATTTTTATTTATAATATATAAAACTACATAACTTTATCTGTTTCATTTTTTGTTTTTTGTTACTTCAGTGTCGATTTTAACATGGAATTTTTCGTCCACATTGAACAGGTCGCAACTCATTTTTTAGCGTTAAAGAAGAAACCTAACTTACCCCAGATACATCATTTTCTTGTTTCTACTTATTGAAGTTATTTAATTCCTTGTAATAAGCATCCAGGAATTTCTTCGGTAACAAACTCACTGTAGAATCTTCAATCTCTTTTTCATATTTTTTCAAAAATTAAAAATCAGAAAGAAAACAGATCATTTATCGTGACGGTGACTAATATACTGGCCATTGTCTACGTCGCACTTCTGCTACCTTCCTTGTAGATAGTGGAGGTAATATTACTGCAATATATATTAATATATATATTACTGCAATTTTAAGACCACAGAATTTTTCGTTCACATTGAACAGGTCGCAACTCATTTTTTAGCGTTAAAGAAGAAACCTAACTTACCCCAGAAACATCATTTTCTTGTTTCTACTTATTGAAGTTATTTAATTACTTGTAATATACATCTTGAATTTCTTCGGCAACAAACCCACTGTAGAATCTTAAACCTCTTTTTTATACTTTTTTAAAAATTAAAAAACAGAAAGAAAACAGATCATTTAGCGTGACGGTGACTAATATACTGGCCATTGTGTACGTCGCACTTCTGCTACCTTCCTTGTAGATAGTGGAGGTAATATTACCGCAATATATATTAATATATATATTACTGTAATTTTAAGACCACAGAATTTTTCGTTCACATTGAACAGGTCGCAACTCATTTTTTAGCGTTAAAGAAGAAACCTAACTTACCCCAGAAACATCATTTTCTTGTTTCTACTTATTGAAGTTATTTAATTCCTCGTAATAAGCATCTTGAATTTCTTCGGTAACAAGCTCACTGTAGAATCTTCAACCTCTTTTCCATATTTTTTCAAGAATTATAAAACAGAAAAAAAACAGATTATTTAGCGTGACGGTGACTAATATACTGGCCATTGTCTACGTCGCACTTCTGCTACCTTCCTTGTAGATAGTGAGGTAATATTACTGCAATATATATTAATATGTATATTACTGCAATTTTAAGACCACGAAATTTTTCGTTCACATTGAACAGGTCGCAACTCATTTTTTAGCGTTAGAGAAGAAACCTAACTTACCCCAGAAACATCATTTTCTTGTTTCTACTTACTGAAGTTATTTAATTCCTTGTAATAAGCATCTTTGAATTTCTTCGGTAACAAACTCACTGTAGAATCTTCAACCTCTTTTTCATATTTTTTCAAAAATTAAAGAACAAAAAAAAACAGATAATTTAACGTGACGGTAACTAATATACTGGCCATTGTCTACGTCGCACTTCTGCTACCTTTCTTGTAGATAGTGGAGGTAATATTACTTATTGCAAAGACACGGCGAAAAGTCTATTTAACAAAAAGAAAATTTAGGATCTGACATTGATTTTAATTTTTTTAATTACAAAATTTCCTAGATTTTTTTTTGAAATTGCAATTTTAAGACCGCTGAAGAAAAAAGATAATTTTTTAGATTTGATTTTGCGGATTTTACCGTGTCATCTTAACAAAACGTTCAATAAAGCGAAGATCAAATTCCAATTTCACCACAGAAATATTCTGCATATTCAGCAGACTGAAAAGATAAACTGGCGGTGACTAATATACTGGCCATTGTCTACGTCGCACTTCTGCTACCTTCCTTGTAGATAGTGGAGGTAATATTACTTATTGCAAGGACACAGCAAAGAGTCTATTTAACAAAAAAAAATGGATCTGACATTGATTTTATTTTTTTTAATTACAAAATTCCCTAGATTTTTTTTTGAAATTGCAATTTTAAGACCGCTGAAGAAAAAAGATAATTTTTTAGATTTGATTTTGCGAATTTTACAGTGTCATCTTTACAAAACGTTCAATAAAGCGAAGATAAAATTCCAATTTCCCCACTGAAACATTCTGCATATTCAGCAGACTGAAAAGATAAACTGGCGGTGACTAATATACCGGCCATTGTCTATGTCGCACTTCTGCTACCTTTCTTGTATATAGTGAGGTAATATTACTTATTGCAAAGACACGGCGAAGAGTCTATTTAACAGAAAGAAAATTTAGGATCTGACATTGATTTTAATTTTTTCAATTACAAAATCCCCTAGATTTTTTTTTTGAAATTGCAATTTTAAGACCGCTGAAGAAAAATAGATCATTTTTTAGATTTGATTTTGCGGATTTTACCGTGTCATCTCTATAAAACGTTCAATAAAGCGAAGATCAAATTCCAATTTCACCACTGAAATATTCTGCATATTCAGCAGACCGAAAAGATAAATTGGCGGTGACTAATATACTGGCCATTGTCTACATCGCACTTCTGCTACCTTCCTTGCAGATAGTGGAGGTAATATTACTTATTGCAAGGACACGGCAAAGAGCCTATTTAGCAAAAAAAAATTAGGATCTGACATTGATTTTAATTTTTTTAATTACAAAATTCCCTAGATTTTTTTTTGAAATTGCAATTTTAAGACCGCTGAAGAAAAATAGATAGTTTTTTAGATTTGATTTTGCGGATTTTACCGTGTCATCTCTATAAAACGTTCAATAAAGCGAAGATCAAATTCCAATTTCACCACTGAAATATTCTGCATATTCAGCAGACTGAAAAGATAAACTGGCGGTGACTAATATACTGGCCATTGTCTACGTCGCACTTTTGCTACCTTTCTTGTATATAGTGGAGGTAATATTACTTATTGCAAAGACACGGCGAAGAGTCTATTTAACAGAAAGAAAAATTAGGATCTGACATTGATTTTAATTTTTTTAATTACAAAATCCCCTGGATTTTTTTTTTGAAATAGCAATTTTAAGACCGCTGAAGAAAAATAGATAATTTCTTAGATTTTATTTTGCGGATTTTACCGTGTCATCTCTACAAAACGTTCAATAAAGCGAAGATAAAATTCCAATTTCACCACTGAAACATTCTGCATATTCAGCAGATTGAAAAGATAAACTGACGGTGACTAATATACTGGCCATTGTCTACGTCGCACTTCTGCTACCTTTCTTGTAGATAGTGGAGGTAATATTACTTATTGCAAAGACACGGCGAAAAGTCTATTTAACAAAAAGAAAATTTAGGATCTGACATTGATTTTAATTGTTTTTAATTACAAAATCCCCTAATTTTTTTTTTCCAATTTCACCACTGAAACATTCTGCATATTCAGCAGACTGAAGAGATAAACTGGCGGTGACTAATATACTGGCCATTGTCTACGTCGCACTTCTGCTACCTTCCTTGTAGATAGTGGAGGTAATTTTACTTATTGCAAAGACACGGCGAAGAGTCTATTTAACAAAGAAGAAAATTTAGAATCTGACATTGATTTTAATTTTTTCAATTACAAAATCCCTTAGATTTTTTCTTGAAATTGCAATTTTAAGACCGTTGAAGAAAAATAGATAATTTTTTAGATTTGATTTTGCGGATTTTACCGTGTCATCTCTATAAAACGTTCAATAAAGCGAAGATAAAATTCCAATTTCACCACTGAAACATTCTGCATATTCAGCAGACTGAAAAGATAAACTGGCGGTGACTAATATACTGGCCATTGTCTACGTCGCACTTCTGCTACCTTTCTTGTAGATAGTGAAGGTAATTTTACTTATTGCAAAGACACGACGAAGAGTCTATTTAGCAAAAAAAAATAGGATCTGACATTGATTTTAATTTTTTTAATTACAAAATCTTCTAGATTTTTTTTTTGAAATTGCAATTTTAAGACCGCTGAAGAAAAATAGATCATTTTTTAGATTTGATTTTGCGGATTTTACCGTGTCATCTCTATAAAACGTTCAATAAAGCGAAGATAAAATTCCAATTTCACTACTGAAACATTCTGCACATTCAGCAGACTGAAAAGATAAATTGGCGGTGACTAATATACTGGCCATTGTCTACATCGTACTTCTGCTGCCTTCCTTGCAGATAGTGGAGGTAATATTACTTATTGCAAAGACACGGCAAAGAGTCTATTTAACAAAAAAAAAAAATTAGGATTTGACATTGATTTTAATTTTTTTAATTACAAAATCCCCTAAATTTTTTTTTCTTAAAATTGCAATTTTAAGACCGCTGAAGATAAATAGATAATTTTTTATATTTGATTTTGCGGATTTTACCGTGTCATCTCTATAAAACGTTCAATAAAGCGAAGATAAAATTCCAATTTAACCACTGAAACATTCTGCATATTCAGCAGACTGAAAAGATAAACTTAAAACTTAAACCGATAAAAGCCGTAAAACCCAAATCTATACTGCTGTGCCAAGACAATTAGCGTTTCTTAGTAACAAAATTATCGTGTTTCCATGCAAATGGTTCTAACTTCTTACATGTGTCTCCACTCTCCTTCCAATTACGCCGATTTTTTGTGAACGTAGCGGAGCCTTAACTTCTTTTTTTTTTCTATTTACAAATCATCCCTCGTAATTCTCTCCCAACAGAGTATCGACTTCTTCCCAAGTTCATTAAAATTCTTCTCGTCTTTGAACAAGCACCGATTGATTTTTGGCAAGTAATGAACTAGTTTTAGTTATGGGACGTGAACGATTGGAATTCCCTACGGCACCATCGTCGTTAAGACCCGATCTCGGAATTCCAGCATTTCCGCTTTTTTAGATCCAGGAGAGTTGTTCCTTTTTTGTAATTTGGAAAGTGAAGTTTGAAACGACTTGCACGTTTCTGTCAGTTGGGACAACTGATGCGGTTATAGACAGTGTTCCAAAAGAGAGAATTACGTGTGTGGAGAAAATAAAGCGACTTCGGATTTCGAAACTACTCCCTTGATTTGTCCGAAGTATATGACATAGGTCTCTACCAGACATATTTCACGGGAGATATCATACTTGGTCTTCCTCCTTAAAAAAAAGAAAACTTCTTCCACATACTTCAAACTCGATCGTGACACTATCACCTCCACACTTCATTTCCTCCATTCTCCATAAATCTAGTTACCTACTTTTCGTGTCAGACAGCCGACGATCAACCTCCTTGGCAGCGCCATCTGTGGCGGTCCAATTAATCAACAAGATTTCGACGCAGTTTGCTAGGGTGGAACGGCGTTGCGACGGCCAGATGGCGTCGAAATCGAGGGAGTGGTGAGGTTGACCTTGACCATAGCCTCTGCCAAGGTCGCGTATATCGATTAGGGTGCAACAAGGGTTTTAGTAGGTCCTAACTTCTCGAAGTTGGGGGTTGCTTTAATAATTTGACAGCAGAGGGGTGAACGCACGTTTTCTTCAACATGGGGGTGGAAATTTGGGTCGTTAGTGGTCAGAGGATGGGGTGGGAGTAGATACGGAAATTTCACTGTGTTTTGATGACGTTGGTAAAATTAAGATGTTTTCTTTGTTTTGCTTCGGTATTTGCAACGTTATAACCTATAAGGAACTTTTTGCTATTTTGGAAAATTTCTAGGTTTTGAAAAGATTTTCGCTTTTCCTGTCAGTTTAATTTAGTTTTGAGTTATAAATTTCAATTTAAACTACAATTTTGGATACAGCTGGATACTGAAAATATGTCCATCTTTTTTCAAGCATAAAAATTTGCTTCTCCTACTTGTTACACAAATAGCTGTAGAATTACGAGATTGTTATTTTTACAACACTAATTATGCCCATTTAAATTTTTTTCATCTTATCTTTGAGACTTTAAGAACTCCGGAAATTTTTGCTAATTATAAAACTAGTGATAATTTTTATAAGTTGGAAATTTTAAGAAGTTTAGAGTTTTTACAACCAATGTAACTTTTGTGTTTTTTTAAATCTTTGTAATTCTCAAGACTTTTGTAATCTTTATTAATTAATTTTTGTGTCAGCTGTGAATTATTTAGACTTTGTCTCATTTTTAAAAACTTTATTCCACATAAGTACACATATTAGTAAAAAAATTATGCTAATGTTACAATTTTTGTAAATCTTCAAAATTTTCTGAATATGTTAAGCTTATTTAGAAGGCTTAAATAATCAAATTTGTAAAAATTATGACAATTGAATGTTTGGAGAATTTTTCATGTTGGGTCACTTTAGCATTTAGAATTTTTTAATATTAAAAAAAAATGTTGCTTGTAGACAACAAATTTCCAAAAACTTAGCCAGATCTCTTTCTTCTCAGTCAAACGTGGACATGAATACTATTAAAAGTTTACGTCAGAAAGATTGCTTTTATTTAAAAGCTGACAAAGGAAACAAGGTTGTTATTTTAGATAAAAAGGACTGCTTTGATAGGGTGAACAACCTCATCAAAAGTGGTCCTTATCAAAAAAATCATTAAAAATCCTTTATCCAAAATGGTAAGAGAAGTCCAGTCCACTGTTAAGTCATGCAACAACCTTGTTACCCCGCAATTAAAATTTAGACTTAATGTATCCAACCCGGTCATCCCCAAATTGTATTGCCTCCCCGAAATCCATAAACCGGGGAAGTCGGTGAAGCCTATTGTATCAGCCATTAACGCACCGACTTCGAATATTTCCAAATGGTTAACCAATGAATTCAATAACCTACCAGTTAAGCAACCCAGCTTTTCAATCAAGAATTCGATGGAATTCATTCAGAAACTCAAGAACATTAAGCTTAAAACTGGTGAGTTATTAGTCTCATTTGATGTTAAGTTCTTTATTTCCTAGTGTTCCGGTTCCACAAACCTTAATTTACTTAGAAAATCTGTTGACTGAAAACAACCTCAGTCAACAAGTTATCAAAGAATATATTCAACTCACGGAACTCTGGATGAAGCAGAACATTTTTCAATTCAACGCGGATTTTTTCCAACAGCATGAAGGTACGGCGATGGGTAACTCCTTGTCACCTTTCATAGCTGACCTTTTCATGAGCCGTTTTGAAAAGGATCTTGAGAATGAGCTTGAGTATTTTCCCAGAGTATGGTTAAGATATGTAGACGACATTTTTGCAATTTTCAACACAAACAAGTCTAGCATTGACGACTTCTTAAAGTTAATTAGTAACAGGTTTAACACCATAAAATTCACATGTGAAATAGAGAACAACGGTTATCTACCCTTTTTAGACACTCTTGTAATTAGAAATAAAAATAAATTAGAATTTGATATTTATAAAAAAGAGACCAGTACACTTCGCTACATTACAGAAGACTCACATCATTGTCCTCAACATAAGATGGCGAGTCCACAGGTTAGTAAATTTTCCCACTAACACGGACTAGATTCAACAAGGAATTGACAACAATCAAAAATGTAGCCAGGTGTAATGGTTTTGACTCTAGAATTGTCAACAGGTTAGTGTCCAAATTAGAACGTAAGAAATCAATTTCAGAATCCTCGACTTTTCGTGATTCAATGCCAGAAAAGACAAGATTTGCCATGATCCCTTATACACCTTCAGTGACAAAGGGGCTGGAAAAAGTGTTCCAGGGTATTGATCTAAAGGTGGTTTACTCCTCTGGATCAAACCTTCAATGTCTTCTCGGCAACCCGAAAGATAAAGTAGGGCCCAAAGAAAAGTCGGGTATTTATGAAATTAAATGTAAGAACTGTGAGCAAAAGTATATTGGGCAAACAAGGAGGTCAATTTTGACAAGGTTCAAAGAACATGTAGCTCACGCCAAATATGGCAGGTTTGAAAAATCCAGTGTTGCTCAACATATTTTTGACAAAGATCATCGTATAGATGAAAGTTGTTTAAAATTAGTTAGGAATGTAAACAATTGTAAATTTCTAGACGTTTACGAAAGTCTAGAAATAATTAAGAATAAGCCCTTTGTTATGAATGCCGATAATGGTCCCATCCCCTCTTCTCCCCTCTTTAGATTGTTAAATACCACCCAAAAAGTGGTATAGGTAACTAGTATATAAGCAATTAGTTTTTAAGGGTAGATAAGTTTAATCATCACTCTGATGATGGTATCATGGATACCGAAACATATGTTAGTGTGTTTCAAAAGTGTGTGTTTGGTGTAGGGGTTTTTCAATATATTTTTTAATCTTAAAAACACCAAGTGATCAAGAATAGATCTAAGAATTTTTTAAGTTTGTGATATTTAATGTTTTTTAAAATATTTAGCATTTTTTGTAGAATTTTTCACTTGTTAAGAAGCGTTGAAATTTGTGAAATTAGTATATTTGAAAATATTTTTTTAAGTTTTAAAAATTCAAATTTTATATTTTCTAAATCCTTTAAAACCTTTCTAGAACCTTCAGAATAATTTTTTTGAATTTTCTAGAATATTGAATATCGTTTCAAACTAAGATTCTTGTGATAGTATTACAGTTACTGAAATCTTAGAAAAATAGTTTTGAATTTGGAATACAACACAAAAAAAAATTAAAAAAATACATAAAATTTCTTAAATTATTAAAAATTTTATATTTATACTAATTCAAATAAATATTAAAAATGATGAAATTAATTAGAACTCTTTTAAAATGGCAAAACCTTTGGAATTTTTTTTAATTTGTGATACATTTATTTTTATATTAACTCTGAAAAATTTTACGTCTTAAATTTTTAGTGTTTTTTAGAATCTTTACAGGATAAAAAAATATCTAACCAAATCTTTGCCAAATTTTAAATTTATATAATTATTATATCTTTTTGATATTTACTAATTTAAAAAAAAAATATCTGAAAACTTTGGAACTTTTATTATATTTAGAAACTTCTCAACCTTTAAAACTTTTTTTTAAATTTTTTAAAAACGTTTTTGTATGTTAGAAATTTGACATTGATAACAATTATAAATGTTTTAGAATCATTAAAATAATTTTTTTTAGGATTTTTTTTTAATTTTTGGAATTTGTTGGCGTTTTATTTGTTTTTTTTTATTTATTTGGCGTTTTAATAAACTAATATATATATTTTTAGAAAATAATTTTTTAAAGCTAATCTTATTTTAGAATTCTTAAAAATTGTTAAAATACTAAATATTCAATATTCAAAATTTTTGAAATCTATTGTTTTAGTTAAAATTATTAGAACTCTGGTGTTCTTACTTATATTTAGAAAAGTTTTATTTTTCCAAATATTCTTACTTGTGCAAACAAAAATTTCAAGAATTTTAAATATTTTAGGTACTTTATTTTTTTAAAATCAGTTCAAAAAACAAAAAATGTTGGTCTATTTTTTTTAAGAAATTGATTATTATCTAAAATTGCATTGATTTCATATTTCTAAAAATTAGAATTCAAATTTTCAATTAAGTAATAAAGCTTTCAATTCTGATATTTCGTTTTAATTAAATCAAAAATCTTAAAATTCAGTTTCTATCCACTAAAAATTTACAAATATTTTAGTTTTAAATAACACTTTCTATGGCATTTAGAAAACTTGAAAATTGGTAAAAAAATTAATAAATAAATAATAAATAAGTGAATTTATAACAAGTAAAATTTATAGAATTGTAATTATTCTAATTTTGTTTGAGTTCTAAATCTTTGGACTGATATTTTCAAATATTTTAGAAATCTAGAAATTTTGACAACATTAAATGAAATAAAAATTCTCGCCAAAATAAAATTCTAGTTAAAAAGTTGTTTTTTTTATATTTTACATTTTCTAAAATATATTAAAAATTTTTGTTTAAAGATTCTGATAATTTTGTAATTCTTAGAACTAAAACTAAACTTAAAACTATTAAAAAAATAAAATAAAATGATTTTAGAATTTGAATAATAGTAATTTGAATTTTCCAGAAATAAATTTAAAAAATAAGAGGAAAAAGAGAAAACGAGACGAGTCCTAAATGACAATTATTTAAAATATTAAAATATGGATATTAAAAAAAAACGTTAAATATTTTCAAAACGTAATTATCGAAGATTCACAAGAATTCTAACGAAACAAAAATTTTCAATATGCTTAAAATTACATAACTTCTGAAAAACTCAAAAAAATCAAAATTAGTAACTTTTGTTTTTAAAGTCTATAAATAGATTTTAGATATTTCTTTAAGAAATGTGAAATTTCGATTTTTGATTTCAATTTGTGAAATCAAGAACTTCATAATCTTGTAAATCCGACAATTTTGAAATTAATTGGTCTACAAATTTAAAACTGGAAAAACTGGAAATCTAAAGTTAATTAAAATTGGCTCAAGTCATCTGCAACTAAGCTAGTAAATCATGATGCTTCTTGTGATAAAAATATACTTTTTCTTGTATAATAGTTGGACAATATACCATTTATTACACGCTTCAAATTACAAATAATCACTTTATGCTCCCCCTTTCGCTCCACTCTTTCATTTTATACACACCTCCTCGAAAATAACCATATTCCATAAACCCTTTCATCCCTCCTATTTCCTGAAGCACGTTTCCTCATCCCTCCAGAATACCAAATCATCCCCGTGTACCACCCATGAATATTTACATCAACTCCCTCTTTTCCCACATGCATTTAGCATGCTTCCACCCTTCCCACTAAATCGACCTATTTCGTCTTTCCGATTTTTTTTTTCTTGGTTGGAAACACTACATCTCGTCCATTCTTGCGTCCATCTCTCAAATCCGGATTAAATTCCGTTCGTTCTATATTTATGTTTTGTGAAAAGGACGATTCCTTCGGGACGTATCGCACAGGAATTGAATCGGAGACATTGATGTGGCAGAGACGAGAGAGAGCCGGTTAAGCACGTTGGGGGTGGTTTTAATAGTGAGGGTCAAAGGACTTGAGGTTGGAATTTTCCGTGTGTGCGCGGTGGAAAGAAATTGTTGCGTTTATGTGTTGACGTCATGAGGGTTGAATGGACGGCGGTGGGGTAGGTTAGGGGCGGTTTGTGAAGTTGGAAGTAGTCGTGGGAGTAGCATTTGGATGGCGTCAAGTTTGATGCATTTATGGTGATGCTGGCTCTACAATTATGAGGACGGCTGAAATGTTACTAAAAAAAATATTACAGAGTGGCTATAATTTATTGTTAGGCCGTGAAAAGCAAATGAATTTTGTCGCGTTCATTTTATATTTTGAAATTCTTTAAATATTAAAATTTTTGAAAATATTTGAAATCCTAAAAAAACGGAGGAGTAGGCAGTTCTGGTTTAAAAAAATCTTTAGACTTTAATAAATTAAAATTTTATTGACTATAAAAATTAAATTTGATGAAATCTGTTTATGTTCACTGACTACATAGCTCCGAGTTTCTGTAAAAAATCTGATTTCTAAAGTTTCGAAATAAATCGAGCAATTTCAAAAATTTTGAAAATTTTAGTAATTTTCAAGAAATGAAAAAAATTGAATGAATACTTTAAGGTCTTAAATATTTCATTATTATTAGTACATAATCCACCAATGATTATAACCCCAGCGTCAGGATTATAACACCGAGGTGCGAAGCGCTGAAGTTTATAAGATGCGATGGTTACAACTCTCATATGGTTTTTTGATTAGTAAACGTTTTACCCAGTTTGTTTTAAACAATGCAACATTCTTTGGTAGACATACCTTTTCATACAAACCTTGGCCTTCACATTCCGTGAAAATCCTAATCTTAAAATCATAATCTTTAAATTTATGTGCAAAAATTTGTAAATTCAAAAATCTCAAAAACCTGAATATTTTCTGAATATTTAGGATATTTTAGATTTTCTGATGTTTTCAAAGAATACAATTTTTAAACAATCTTAAAATTCAAATAGTTATAAAATTTAAAAGTTGTTAACAAACTTAGAGGCTCTAAAAGTTTTAAAAATCACAAAAATTTTCAAATTGATTATAAAAATTTCAAAAATTTGTACATAAAACGAATATTTGGTTATATCTGCATACCGATATTACAATTTTTTGTAAATAGTTTTAAAACTTTTTTTGATAAGAAAAAACCAAATTCAAAATAAATATATACAAGCTTTCTATAGAATTTGCATTTTTGTTAAAATTTCCGACCGATTAACAAAATCTACATTTTACATTTTTTTAGCTTTTTTTAACTTCTACAATATTTTAAATTAAATTTTGATTTGAAAAAATTATTCCAAAAAAAATCGAGCTAAATGCAACTTTCAAAAATTCAAATGCGAATAACTTTGGAACCTACCGTTGTACGTGAATTTTCGTGGTACCGTTGGATTCCTCGTGCAATTCTACTTAAGAAATGACTAAACTAACGACCATAGATCGAATTGTAAAGAATTTCTTTGGATCCATAATTTGGCCCCTTCTTTCTTGATGATGACACGATAGAATTCCAAAACTTTTTACGTCACCAAGTAGATCCCGACGAGTTCTACTAGCGTGCAAAATCTCATTCCGATGTATCTAGGGGTTTAAAAGTTATGAAAGAATAGCTAAAAACCAACAAATTTTTATCGATTGGGCCACAAAATTTTTCTAAACATTTTGCGATTTTTGAAGTCGAGATAAAACCGGTTTCTTGGCATATAGGAACTCAAAAATACGATAGCGTTGACCGCATCTCGATATATGTCCTAATTAAAAAGTTGAAAAATTGTCAAAATCGCCAAATTTTTGCCGTTTCGAGCAAAATGCAACTTTTCAAAAATTCAAAAGCGAATTACTTTGTTAAAATTTTCAAAAAAAAAAAATTTTCAAAAATTCTAATTTTTGTTTTTTTTTTACTTTTTTGCTAGTTTTAGGACTATTAAAAAAAAGCTAAAACGAAAGGAAAAAAAACGCAGCAGCAATTCTAAAAATTCAGTATGGATGTAAATCTAGAGATGCAATTATATGAAATTTTTTATACATGTGTAGGCAATTTTAGAATGTAAAAATTTACAACAGAGAAGACATTTTAAAGGGCCCAAAAACATAAAAATAAAAATTTTGAAAGCTTTTAGGTCTAAGATTTGGAGAGTCGCCGGCAGTAAACAATTCGTAGAAGTGCATAAAATGAGAGACATTCCGAAAAAAACGCTGAATTTTCAAATTTAGAAAACGCCAAAAATTTTACAGGACATTGTTTCCGGAGGTCTAGTGCTACCATGTTGGCAGAGAATGGTGGCAGCCTTCTTACTTTAAAACAATTTGGATGGTGGAAATCTTCAGCGGTAGCAGAACAATACGTCGAAGACTGATAATGAGAAGATCAAAATTTCTAAATAACTTTTTAGTTCAGTATTTGAAGAAAGAAAATAGAATCTTAGCAAATTCGTAATATTAATTTCTGTTTATCTTAGTTTGTTTGGATGCTTTATTAATTATGATCACTAAAAATTGATTCAAAGACGTTTTTGGTGTTCTTTAAGTGTTGTTAATAAATCGAGTATCAAGTATCACAAAAAAAAATTAAAAATTCAGACTTTATATGACCCAAAAAACATTCTTGCCACTTGAATTCTAAAGAATTTTCATTTTTCATATTTTAGCAGATTTTTAATAAAAGTGATATTTACAATGCAAACAAAATTTAATAACTTTCTTTTATATTTTTAATTCTAAGAATTTACGACGCAAAGAAAAATAAAAACGGTTAAGACTTAACATTCAAATGAATTTTAAGAAGTAAGTCAAGTTAATACATATTTCCGCAGAATTGAATTCCGTTCACATAATTAAATATAAGTTTGTGACAAACTTCAAAAACTTCTGTTTTCCATTTTTCTCAACTCTATTAAAGTTTCACCACAAAAAATGCCGGCAACTCTGCAACTCCCGACTTTATCTTCCCCATGAAATATTAAACTGTCCTTGTATATTTTTAAGACAACACATTTCTAAATATTTGAATAAAAGCTCAGCATAACTTTAAATAAATACAACTGTGCTCTAAATCCGGGATCTCCTTCTTCTGCACTCCCTCTGTGGTTCCAATTTTATTTACAATTTGAATTCAATTTATGATGATCCTGTGGCCGACCACGTCGGGCAACACCGTGTTGGTCATCGCATTTTCAGATCATTTTTCGTCGTGCTAACCATTAAATTTATTTGTTTGTGGAAATCGTCTTCTAGACGGGCAATTCTGGCTAATTTGTGCTCTGGGAAATTAAATAGAGAGCAAAGACGTGGAAATCGACTTGGGGTAATGAGAGGAGATTGTTTAAAGGTTGTGGTATTTGGGAGGAAAATCGTCGAAAGGGGGAAAATTGGGGTAAATAAGAAGCGGGAGATTAGGTAATGCTGTACTGCAGCTTCTTAATAATTGTGCACCGAAAATGGGTTTATCTCGAATTCGCAAAGAGTGGACCACGCTTTCGACGATGTAATAAATAATTGATCTAAGTGGTGGGAGTTAAAGCAAGCTCCATAAAGTTCGCTTCTCGTTGCTTCGTAAGGAGAGTATAAATCACAGTGTTTCTTTTTATCGAAAACGACGTGAATACGAGGAGACCTTGGCATTGGTGAAGATAATGAAGTTGGCAAAACTGCTGAATTTCTATTTTTGTGAATGTCTGAGAGCAATTAGTTTTTAAGGGTTGATAAGTTTAATCATCACTCTGATGATGGTATCATGGATACCGAAACATATGTTAGTGTGTTTCAAAAGTGTGTGTTTGGTGTAGGGGTTTTTCAATATATTTTTTAATCTTAAAAACACCAAGTGATCAAGAATAGATCTAAGAAATGGCTTCCCGGTCAACAGATCTGCACATCTACCACAAGGTAAGTACTAGAATTACATTAATTGATGAAGATATTAAATTTCTGAAAAATTGTAAAAACCACAAAGTCTTTCCAAAATTCATGAAGGTTAATGTTTCAGTCAATTGTAAAAATAGCAAGAGGATAATTTACCTTGCAAAAGAAAAGTGGTTGCTTTCGGAAATTCAGTATCTTTACTCCAAGGGGAGTAGACTTGAAATACAGTCCTACAACCTCTAGAAACAATTAGGCCAGTCCACTGTTAAGTCATGCAACAACCTTGTTACCCCGCAATTAAAATTTAGACTTAATGTATCCAACCCGGTCATCCCCAAATTGTATTGCCTCCCCGAAATCCATAAACCGGGGAAGTCGGTGAAGCCTATTGTATCAGCCATTAACGCACCGACTTCGAATATTTCCAAATGGTTAACCAATGAATTCAATAACCTACCAGTTAAGCAACTCAGCTTTTCAATTAAGAATTCGATGGAATTCATTCAGAAACTCAAGAACATTAAGCTTAGAACTGGTGAGTTATTAGTCTCATTTGATGTTAAGTTCTTTATTTCCTAGTGTTCCGGTTCCACAAACCTTAATTTACTTAGAAAATCTGTTGACTGAAAACAACCTCAGTCAACAAGTTATCAAAGAATATATATTTAACTCACGGAACTCTGCATGAAGCAGAACATTTTTCAATTCAACGCGGAATTTTTCCAACAGCATGAAGGTACGGCGATGGGTAACTCCTTGTCACCTTTCATAGCTGACCTTTTCATGAGCCGTTTTGAAAAGGATCTTGAGAATGAGCTTGAATATTTTCCCAGAGTATGGTTAAGGTATGTAGACGACATTTTTGCAATTTTCAACACAAACAAGTCTAGCATCGATGACTTCTTAAAGTTAATTAATAACAGGTTTAACACCATAAAATTCACATGTGAAATAGAGAACAACGGTAAACTACCCTTTTTAGACACTTTTGTAATTAGGAATAAAGATTAGAATTTGATATTTGTAGAAAAGAGACCACTACACTTCGCTACATTACAGAAGACTCACATCATTGTCCTCAACATAAGATGGCGAGTTTCAATTTCTTAGTCCACAGGTTAGTAAATTTCCCACTAACACGGACTAGATTCAACAAGGAATTGAGAACAATCAAAAATGCAGCCAGGTGTAATGGTTTTGACCCTAGAATTGTCAACAGGTTAGTGTCCAAATTAGAACGTAAGAAATCAATTTCAGAATGCTCGACTTTTCGTGATTCAATGCCAGAAAAGACAAGATTTGCCATGATCCCTTATACACCTTCAGTGACAAAGGGGCTGGAAAAAGTGTTCCAGGGTATTGATCTAAAGGTGGTTTACACCTCTGGATTAAACCTCCAATGTCTTCTCGGCAACCCGAAAGATAAAGTAGGGCCCAAAGAAAAGTCGGGTATTTATGAAATTAAATGTAAGAACTGTGAGCAAAAATATATTGGGCAAACAAGGAGGTCAATTTTGACAAGGTTCAAAGAACATGTAGCTCACGCCAAATATGGCAGGTTTGAAAAATCCAGTGTTGCTCAACATATTTTTGACAAAGATCATCGTATAGATAAAAGTTGTTTAACATTAGTTAGGAATGTAAACAATTGTAAATTTCTAGACGTTTACGAAAGTCTAGAAATAATTAAGAATAAGCCCTTTGTATGAATGCCGATAATGGTCCCATCCCCTCTTCACCCCTTTTTAGATTGTTAAATACCACCCAAAAAGTGGCATAGGTAACTAGTATATAAGTAATTAGTTTTTAAGGGTAGATAAGTTTAATCATCACTCTGATGATGGTATCATGGATACCGAAACATATGTTAGTGTGTTTCAAAAGTGTGTGTTTGGTGTAGGGGTTTTTCAATATATTTTTTAATGATAATGATTAGAAAACGTGCGACTATTTTTGGTAAAAAACAAATTAAAAAAATTATATCAAATACGATGACAACGTGAAAAATGTTTAAAATTTGTTCAAGAAATGGAGGAATTTCAGTTAAGAATCTGAGTAATTTCGAGTGAAGTAGGCCCTAATTCTAAATTTTTTTATGAAACAACGTGAAGGTTTTAGTTAGATTTAAAAAAAATATCACATTTTAATTACATGTTAAATACTTTCAGGTCCAAATTTCGATTTTTAGGACGAATAAAAAATTCTCAAACGTGTAATGTTTTTGGATTTAAAGGTATAGTAATAAATTTTTAAAAAATTACAAATTTTTTAATACGTTTGTTAAGTATAATAAATTACGAAGTTGTGGAGCAAAAGACATTTTTTTTTGGAATTTTTATTTTTTTTTCCAATTTTTTTAGCAGTTTTAAATTTATAGCAATGTTATTTAAGGCGCTTATTATTTCTGATTTCCAAAATTAAGAGACAAATAATCAAAATATTTGAAATTTTTTTAGGACAAAAAAAAGTTCTACATTTTTTATAAAAAATTTAAATTGTGGTAGTTTTAATGGTATAACAATGAAATTTTAGGAAGTTATTATATTTGGTTTGCTTATGAAGTGTGCTAAATTTCAGATTTATACAACAAATGAAACAAATTTTTGGAATTTTTTATTAAAAAAATTTCAATTATTTTAAGACTTTCCCACACTTCCAACACTTTTTGCTAAATTTCTAGTTATGGTAGTTTTAAAATTCAACTATTACAATTTTAATAAATTATCATTCTAAATCCGTTAAGTAACTGTTAAATTACAAAATTACAAAAAAACAAATTTTGGAATTTTTTGTTTTCGAGACGACCCAAAAAATTCTAGCGTTTTAAATTTTTATTAAAATTTCAACGATACATCAATGAAGATTTGCTAGAGCTTTTAAAAAAGCTTTAGCTTTTTCATTATCTTTACCAACCGAGAAAATTATGGAACGAATAAAAAAAAAATAGAAAATTTTATTTTTAGGCCAAACAAAAATTCCATATAATTTGAATTAAAATTTGTAATTCTGCTAGTTTTAGTGCTACAACAATGAAATTTACCAAAGTTACTATCTTTAACTTGTTGATTGATTTTATAAAATTACAAAACTATATAGAAAAAAAGACAATTTTTAAAATTTTAGTTTTTTGAATGCATCAAAAAAACTAAAACTTTTCTTGTTGAAATTTTAAATTTTTGTATATATGCAATTTTTTTTATAAGATCTGCAATGATAGCAGTTTTACATTTGTAGCATTAAAATTTAAGGCGGTTATTATTTCGCAAAGTTAGAGAGGAAAAAAAAGTTAGGACTACCAAAAACGTTCAACATTTAAAAAAAAATTAATTGTGGTAGTTTCATTGGTTCAACAATAAAATTTTAGGAGAATATTATTTTTACCTTGTTTATAAAACGTGCTAAATTACAAATTTATACAACAAAAAAAAACAAATTTTTGGAAATTTTTATTTTGGGACATGTTAAAAATTTCCAATTATTTTGAGACCAGCAATTCTAGTGGTTCTACAGCAATAACAATCAAATTTGAAGAGGTTAATATTTAAAATATATTTATTAAGTGTACAAAATTATTTAAAAAAAAATGGGATGAACGTAAAACTTCCAACAATTTGTGCTTAAATTTCAAGTTATGGTACTTTTAGAAATAATTCCTTAAAATTTTAAGAAATTATTATTCTAGATCCGTTAAACTATAAAATTACAAAATTACAAAAAGAAAAATTTTTAGAATTTTTCATTTTTAAGACGATCAAAAAATTCTAACGTTTTAAATTTTTATTAAAATCAATAATTTTCGTAGTTTTAGCAATACATAAAGTCTTGCTGGGTTACTAGCTTTATATTGTTAATTATCTTTAACAATAAAAAAAATATGAAGCAAAAAAAAAATTTTAAATTTTTGCTTTAAGCCAAACTAATATTATTATTATTTAAAAAGAAAATTTGTAATTCTGGTAGTCATTGCAATCGCAACGAAATTTACGAAGGTTACGATTTTTAACTTGTTCATTCATTTTATCAAATTACAAAATTATACAATAGAAGATGCAATTTTTTAAATTTTTGTTTTTAGAATGCACCAAAAACCTTTTTTTTCAAAATTTGAAATTTTAGTAGATTTAAGGATATCCATTATTTTACAAAAATCTGCAATTATGGCAGTTCTAAATCTGTAACATTGAAATTTATGACGGTTATTATTTCTGGCGTGTTTATTAATTGTGTCTGTTTGCAAAGTTAGAGAAAAAAAAATTTTTTAGGACAACCAAAAACGTTTAACATTCATCTTATAAATTTTTATTTGTGGTAGTTTTAGTAGTATAACAATAAAATATTAGGTGGTTATTATTTTCGGCTTGTTTATAAAGTGTGCCAAATTACAAATTTATACAACAAAAAACAAATTAATTTTTTTTTCTTTGAGACAAGTTAAAAATTTCTCATTATTTTAAAACTTGTAATTCTAATAATTTTACTACTAGAACAATGAAATTTGAGGAGGTTAGTAATAATCACATGATTATTAATTGTACTAAAATATATATTTTTTATTTATTTATTTATTTATAAATGAACTTCCAGCAATTTGTGCTAAATTTTCTAGTTATGGTAGTCTTATAATTCATTCATTAAAATTTTAAGAAACTATTATTTTGAATCCGTTAAGTAACTGTCAAATTACAAAATTACAAAAATCAAATTTTGGAATATTTTATTTTTGAGAAGACTCAAAAAATTCTAACGTTTTAAAGTTTTATTAAATTTTTTTGTAGTTTTAGCGATAACATCAATGAAGTTTTGCTAGGTTACTAGCTTTATCTTGTTCATTATCTTTATCAACCGAGAAAATTATAGAACGGACAAGAAAAATTTTAGAAAATTTTATTTTTAGGCCAAACAAAAATTTCAAATATTTTGAATTAAAATTCGTAATTCTGCTAGTTTTAGTGCTACAACAATGAAATTTACGTTTAACAAGTTACTATCTTTAACTTGTTGATTGATTTTATAAAATTACAAAACTATATAGAAAAAAAGACAATTTTTGAAATTTTAGTTTTTTGAATGCATCAAAAAATTAAAACTTTTTTTGCTGAAATTTAAATTTTTTGTAGTTTTAGCGATATGCAATTTTTTTTATAAGATCTGCAATTATAGAAGATTTACAGCATTGAAATTTAGGACGGTTATTATTTCTGTTTATTAATTTTGTCTGTTCGCAAAGATAGAGAAGCAAAAAAAAATTTTTAGGACAACCAAAAACTTTCAACATTTAAAAAAAAATTGTGGTAGTTTTATTGATGCAACAATAAAATTTTAGGAAAATATTATTTTTGTCTTGTTTATAAAACGTACTAAATTACAAATTTATACAACAAAAAAAAATGAATTTTTGGAAATTTTTATTTTTGGGACATGTTAAAAATTTCCAATTATTTTGAGACCAGCAATTCTAGTGGTTCTACAGCAAGAACAATCAAATTTGAAGAGGTTAATATTTAAAATATATTTATTAAGTGTACAAAATTATTAAAAAAAATTTTTAGGATGAACGTAAAACTTCCAACAATTTGTGCAAAATTTTTTAGTCATGGTAGTTTTACAAATAATTCATTAAAATTTTAAGAAATTATTATTCTAAATCCGTTAAACTATAAAATTACAAAATTACAAAAAAAAGAAATTTAGAATTTTTCATTTTTATGATATTCTACAATAGAGCAGCCAGAAGGGTTGCATATTCGGCGGTTCGCATAGGAGTTACCCCTTTCACTGATAACCTTAGATTTTGATATTTGGTACGATAGACCCTCGCGACGGCGACACGAGAAAAATGTATTGTTCGGTGGGCTGATCGCCAGTCTTAGACTCGGTTTACTATCGCCGGGGGGAACACTGGTGCAAAATATGCCAACCACACGGAAAGATGGGCACGTTAGGAGGCATAGGCGGAATGTTTGGTTAAAGGATCCAATATGCATTGCCACTTCTTTGTCGGACCAAATAATTAATTTAAATTTGTCATACTGTTAAAGATGGCCATTTTCGGCAGTGATGTTCTAATTGCGGTGGCCAGTACCTGGCGTAAATTTGTAGTAATAAATGGTGTTGATGACATTATCAACATAACAAAATTTTGCTGGAGCTACTCGCTCGTAATTTAGGTGGCAGGTTTTGATCGTAGTGTTCATCTCTAATCCTCTATTGTAGTTGATGGACTAGCGTTCAAAGAAATACAATGGTGCTAGATAGATGAGAAATTAATAATCAAAATAAAAATGATCTCTGTGACATTAATGATCGTCTCAAAGTGAGGAAAAGTCAGAAAATAATGAAACGGCGTGAGACGATTAAACTCGGAGTATTATTTCTAGATTTGGAAATAATCGTCGGTGGTACTTGATTGGATAATCAAGTCAAAATTGCGTAGAATGAACGTTGCGACTGCACGTGGAATTTAGTAAGATAATTAAATTAAAAATCAATTTAGAATTCCGAATATTACACGGTTAACACACAATAACTCCAACCTTTTGTGCCCGAATTGTGTCGAAATTTTAGTTTTATTCAAATAAGTAATAAGAAATTAGAAGACTTACGCTTTTTCCTGGTTGTTAGACACAAACCGCTTTTACTGATCGCGATTTGACTTCTCAAAGATTAATTGATCGTCTCGCAAAGACTGTTTAACTCGAAAAAGATTCTCGCAAAGTTATCGAAAAAGATCTAAACGAACTCTCGAAAAGATTATCGGAAAAAGATCATCGGAAAAATAATCGTAAAAAGATCCTTGCTGCTATCTGTCGCGAACTTTTATCAACTCTCTTGGGGTGGTACTCCCCCTACTCGTTGGATTCTGCTAATTTGCCAAATTGCAACGCTAATTAAGGAACGGCCGGTACCCAAATTACAAAGACAAATGATACTAACTTAATTAAGCATCTTCCCTGAGTGATAGGAACAGGTACAACTCGGTTCTTCCCTAATCTTACTCTAACTTAATCTAAGTCCGATTCAAACGATGCTTCCGATGTGTCCGCGTTTTGCTCAAACCGTAGAGTACGTTCGATCGGTTTGATATCACAAAATTATCAATTTGAGACACGGGTTTGTGCGTACATACACAAAATGCACAAAATGCAAGTTTTCTAAGAAATCTGACCTTGCCCAAACTCTGGAATTTGACCATTCTCGGAGGGACGACATCTGGAAGCAATTCGCTTTGAAGTACCCGCTGGGACAAATCTATCGGACGCTTTCTCTTAAAGGATCGCTTCCGCCATAAACCATCCGTTTGGGTCTTCTCCGATGTAAAAAAATAAAAACCAAATATTTCGGACTGACCGTAAAAATTGGGGCCTGAGAACCATCACAGTATATTAGGTCTCAATT
Organism: Cynaeus angustus; assembly: GCA_030157275.1. Classification (NCBI taxonomy): domain Eukaryota; kingdom Metazoa; phylum Arthropoda; class Insecta; order Coleoptera; family Tenebrionidae; genus Cynaeus; species Cynaeus angustus. The sequence goes on from CM058065.1 coordinate 15,830,347, forward strand.
CATTGTATCGTGACCTTTACTTGTGAAAATTGTCACTTACCTTTGATACTAAGGTCCAATCCAAAAAAAGAAAAAAATAGTTTACGAGCGACGAAGCAATCAAGTTTTTTATCGTTACTTTATTTAACGTTTATTTAACGACTTTGGTAGATACTGACACTAAAATATTATTTTAAAAATTACAAAAACTAGAAATACAAATGCTTTTAAATTTTAATACCTTGGAAGCTAAAACACAACGTGCTTAGCGGTTAAAGTACATCTTAACATTTAGACACAAAACCAAACTAATAACTGAAGTGCGCTTTCATGTTTCAACGTTTTTCCCCCTTGCTCGCTCTTACAAAATTATTGTAATTAACTAACAGCTTAATAATGTATCAAAAGTGACAGTGAATGCGTACCTAATTAATTTCACTCCGTGCCGTTCCAAATTGAATATTTAACAAGATTTCTAGCGATCTATTTCCGTGGTTGAAACTCGATACAAAACTTTTTTCTTCCCCACAACGAAACTCGCACGCCTTTCATTGTTTACTCGGCAGTGCTGCCTTTCCGGTAAATTTCATTAATTCCAAGTAAGTAATTACTAATGAGCAATCCGTGAGCTGAACTCCCCTTGAATAATAAAAGAGAAAAAAAAATACCGAGAAGACAAAAAACTGCTTTCTGAGACATTTTCCTCGAACGAAAGAAAAATCATAGCTGTTTACTTTTCATAGGTTTGTGAACTTCTCCATTGGGAGCTAGTAGACGTATCTTGGTTTTCTCAAGCGAAATTTTATTAAATTATGTTCGTGGAGTTTAGACGAGCTTGTAACAATGCTCGGTGATAAAATAAAGCGGAATAGTTTACGAATATAACAGGGGAAAAAATACACTGCCTGAAGCTTCGAGATGACGCTTATACTGAAACCGGTGGCAGTTTTCAGTTGCAGTTTTTCGAAGACTATTTATGTGATTTTCAGAGCTGGCACGTAATTGATTTGCAGAGCAGCAGTTGACCAGGACGATTTTTCGCTTCCGTCTTTTTTACTCTTTTGTTGGGAACACAGATTTAGATTTCTTTGTGTTTTTGTTACCGCCTTTAGCTTCCACTGAAAAAAAGAGCTTACGCTGAAAACATAAAAATAATGAGAACAGCGACGAAAGCGAGAGTCCTGAAAAGAACAGTAAGCAAATAATGATCCTTGCAAATGATGAGTTGAGCCAATATACATCAAAATTTCTCTTTTGTTTGTCAATTTTGGTTATTATTGTATTAACTTGCTAAAAATTTATTTCGAGTAGTTTCTGTGAAGCTCTTGACACAAAAAACGAACCGCGAAAGCTCCCATTCCCCGAAGGAAGCTTTTATGCTGAATGTGTAATGTTCCTAAAATATTTTCGTTTAATGGAAAGATGAGGTTGGTGTACCTCGTTTGTCTACAAGAGCGAAAATATACAACGTTCATGCTAGCCTGGACACAAATAATACAACGTTACAAATCTTTATAAAGAAAGTTTGAAAGTTTCAAGAGACATTCGCTTTAATAAAAGAATACAAGGAATAAAACATGAGAAAAATTCGTTGGTTTTATTTATGAGAACTAAGATGAGAGACTTAAGAATTTTAAAATTGTGTAGGTGGATCTAACGCAAATAACGTAAACTTTTTAAGTTGATTTTTTAAATAAGATAATTTTTTATAATTACAGAAAAATCTAGAACAGCCAAATGTTGTTAGACTTTGTAAGATTTATGATAATTTCGCTGTCTTATTAAAAAATTTTAGAAATTTTATTAGAATTTAGAAAAGTCCTCACAATGTAAGAAAACAAAGCATCTAAATCCCGTTATTTTAATAGTTTAACTGTTTAAAAGTAAATCATACCTATAATAAAAGTTTATGGACCATTTTATAACTTCCTAAAGCTTTTATGACCTTTTAATGACTTCGAAAGACTTAAAAATTCTCATAAATACCGATCTTAATGGATTTAGATAGGTTAACTAGATCTGACGGCAGGAGACATTTCAGCACTTGTTATTAACCAATTTATTAAAAATATTTTAGAAATTTAACAATTTTTCTTAAGAATCTTATGCTTTAAACCATTCCATTGAAAGTTTAAAGAGATCATTGTTTCACAGAGGCTATATATTTTTTAAAAGTTATAAACAAACAAAATGGAAACTTTAGAGCTTTAGAGTTTGCTTTTAAAATGTGACAGTCACAAAAATGATCAAACTTGACGTGGTTATTTTTATAACATAACTAGTTCTGTTTTGGAATAATGTGGAATAAAGTCACTTTATTTTACTAGTGTTATAAATTGCGCGTTTATGGCCACAAAATGTATGACTTTATAGTGCAATCAAACATAATTTTTTTTAATTAATTTATGTTTAGCGATTTAGATCTCTAAAATGAAATGTTTGATTTAAATTAATATTTATTACTCTATTCTGTTCTATTCCATTCTATCTTCTTCTATCTTGTTCTATTCTATTTTAGTTTATTCCATTGTATTTTATTTTATTCTATCCTATTCTATCCTATTCGATCCTATTCAATTACCCTATTCAATCCTCTTCTATCGTTTTCAGCCCATTCAGTCCTATTCTATTCTATTCTAGTCCTATTCTATTTTATTCTATTCTATTCTATCCTATTCTGTCGTGTTCTGTTCTATTTTATTCTCTTCGTTCTTTTTTGTTCTGTTCTATCCTGTTCTGTCATATTCTATTCCTTTCTATTCTACTCTATTCTATTCAGTTTTATCATTTTCTATCTAGTTCTGTCTATCCTGCCGTATTTTAACTTATTTTATTCTATTCTACTAATATTCTTTGCTGCCATGTTCTGTTCTATTTTATTCTATTCTGTTCATTTCTCTCTTCGTCTATTCTGTTTTGTCATATTCTATTCTATTCTATTCCATTCTCCATTCCATTCTTTTCTATTCAACTCTCTATTATATTCATTTCTTTATTCTTTTATCTTGTTGTGCTTATTCTGTCGTATTTTGTCCTATTCTATTTTAGTCTATCTTATTCTGTCCTATTCTATTCTGTTCTTTTCGGTCTTCTTCAATTCTATCCTTTTCAATTCTACTATACTATATTTAATTCTATGTCCTTCTATCTTGTTCCGTCTATTTCGTCGTATTTTATCCTATTCTATCCTATTCTATGCTATCCTATCCTATTCTATCTTATTGTGTGCTATTTTATTCTATCCTATTCTGTCTACTTCTATCCTGTTCTAATCCCCTCTATCTTATTGTGTGCTATTTTATTCTATCCTATTTTGTCTACTTCTATCCTGTTCTGTCTACTTCTATCCTGTTCTGTTCCACTCTATCTTATTCTATCTTGTTTCGCCTATTTCGTCGTATTTTATCCTATTCTATCCTATTCTATGCTATCCTATCCTATTCTATCTTATTGTGTGCTATTTTATTCTATCCTATTCTGTCTACTTCTATCCTGTTCTGTTCGACTCTATCTTATTCTATCTTATTCTATTCTATTCTATTCCATCCTATCCTATTCTATTTTACTCTAGCCTATTCTCTTCTATCCCGCTCTGCCTATTTTGTCATATTATTCTATTCTATTCTATTCTATTCTATTCTATTCTATTCTATTCTATTCTATTCTATTCTATTCTATTCTATTCTATTCTATTCTATTCTATTCTATTCTATTCTATTCTATTCTATTCTATTCTATTCTATTCTATTCTATTCTATTCTATTCTATTCTATTCTATTCTATTCTATTCTATTCTATTCTATTCTATTCTATTCTATTCTATTCTATTCTATTCTATTCTATTCTATTCTATTCTATTCTATTCTATTCTATTCTATTCTATTCTATTCTATTCTATTCTATTCTATTCTATTCTATTCTATTCTATTCTATTCTATTCTATTCTATTCTATTCTATTCTATTCTATTCTATTCTATTCTATTCTATTCTATTCTATTCTATTCTATTCTATTCTATTCTATTCTATTCTATTCTATTCTATTCTATTCTATTCTATTCTATTCTATTCTATTCTATTCTATTCTATTCTATTCTATTCTATTCTATTCTATTCTATTCTATTCTATTCTATTCTATTCTATTCTATTCTATTCTATTCTATTCTATTCTATTCTATTCTATTCTATTCTATTCTATTCTATTCTATTCTATTCTATTCTATTCTATTCTATTCTATTCTATTCTATTCTATTCTATTCTATTCTATTCTATTCTATTCTATTCTATTCTATTCTATTCTATTCTATTCTATTCTATTCTATTCTATTCTATTCTATTCTATTCTATTCTATTCTATTCTATTCTATTCTCTTCTATTCTATTCTTCTTCTATTCTTTTATTTTCTTTTCTTGTCTATTTTTATATTCTATTTTAAAATTACTAAGGTTCTTGAATGTCCAAAAAATTCTATTAAATTTAAGTTATTTTAACAGCCCAACCCTATACAAATTTTCAAAATTTGTCATATGTAAAGAAATGAAATATATTACAATAAAAGAAAACAAATAAGGTTTTTATTATTAGGGTTACTACTTGGTTTCATTATCTTTCCAAATTTCTTGTACAGTCGCTCTATTAATTTTGTTCATTTTTTTATCAATCAAATATTTTTTTTCAATTTTTTAGTTCAGGACGGATATTCCAATTTTATCGTCCCATGCTCTTTTGTTGTTTACAACATTTCGCTTTCTGAAACGATCATCAATGCCATGAAAGTGATTTTATTTCCTCATTTATTTACCAACTTTTTTTTGTTACACCAAGTGCTTTACCCTGCACCAGCGTCTTTTAATTATCATTTATATCATTTTTCTACTAATCCATTTGGATGCTAATAAAGAAACTATTTTGAGGTTGATCACCTGAAATGATCCAACTGTTGTTTTTTTTATCAAAATCTATCCGATTAGGGATAGAACAACATAACTAAATCTGCCATCTTACAACTGTAAGCAATTAGCTTCAACAAAATTCAGCTAGTTTAATAACACCGTCAGCAACTTTACGCCAAATATTCGCTACCGAATTTTATCACAATACTGCCAAAAAATGACCATTTGTAATGTTTAACGTCACCACTAAAATTAATTTTCTTCACCAAAGTAGTGGCAACAACTAGTTGACTCTCTGAGTTCACTGTAAGTCGTGTGGCCGCGTCTGGCGCGCGTTCCGCCCACGCCGGGTACTTATCTGGGTCTCCGACCATTTTATAGAACTCATTTCGCCACCAACGCACAAGTCTCAATATAATTCAATATTTCATAATATTTTGATTTAAAATAAAAATTATTTGAAGACTTGAAACCGTTAAGAATTGGCAAAATTAAAATGTTCTGAAATTTGAAAAAATGTTTTCACTCAAATTTTTTGTATTTTTAGAGATTTTTGAGATTCTAGTAATTACTAAGAGAGTACAAAACATAAATTTGTAAATATTCATTTTAAATATGTTTTGACTGATAATTTCTACTCTAAAAATTCTAAGTACTTTATTGAAGCAAAACTTCTAGACATGTTATTACATCACAAAACTCTAAAAATTTCTAAAAGCAGTTATCACTCATTGGCTAAAAAGTATTAAACTAACAAATCATTTCTATCTTTATTTAAATGACGAATTAATATTTATATTTAAATAACTAATTCAATAAAATTTTTAGAAAAAATTCAAATATGAATTCTAAATATTTTAGTTTTTCTGTATTGGTTGAGGCTTGCTCACCCAAAAAAATCTAAAAAGCTCGTAAAAAAATAGGAATTGAAAAATTTTAATATTAAAAAAAAATACTATAATATTAAAAGAGTACCTACGCGGGGTACTTACCTGGGTCTCCGACCACTTTATAGAACTCATTTCGCCACCAACGCGCAAGTGTCAACATATTTCAATATTTCATAATACTATGATTAAAAATACTCAGAAGCACACCAAAGAATCTAAAAAACCTAAATTTAAAATACTAAAACCCAAAAACGTAAAATCTAAAAAATAAAATTTTTAAAATTCAACTTGAAGTCTTAAATATTAGAACCTACATTATTAGCATCTAAAAGCTAATCAGCCTGTCAAAACCTAGAATTTAGAAAACAGGTGTTTTCGAAAGCTAGAATCTAAGAATTTAGAAGCCATCGGCATTATTTTTAATAATTGAAAATAAAAATACAGAGAAATTAAAAAAACAATTAAATTTTAAATTTTCATTAAACCAATTTTGGAAAACTAAACATTTTTGAAATATTTTTAGACACTCAGTTTTTATTGGAAAAAATACAAGTCCACCCATCTATCTGTTGTTTACACATGTCCAGCTCTGTTCCGAGAAATTGTGGAGAAATCCATCAAAAATAAAATACTCCAGAAATAGTTAAGTGGACCACAGTCGATGAAATGTGACAGTGACATTATTTTGTCCAATTACTAAGTGAACGAGAAATCATAAAATTACCACATTTAAGGAACTAATCACCAGTTTATCAAGACATTGATAACATTTTCTATTAAATCAATTAATACCCTTAATTTTTGCTTCTAATTTCTCGCAAAATTTTGCTCAAAATCAACTCTCTTGCTTAAAATCAATAAATAAAAAAATAATAAAAGTTTATTAAAACAGTACCTACAAATTCTAAAAAAAGCTCAGAAGTGTGTGAAAACTAAGAACGCACTTTTGAGAAAAAATTATAAAAGTTCAAAAATTTAGAACACATTCAAGCATCGAAATTTTAGATCATAATGTTATAATTCTAAATATCCAATAAAACACATACAGCTAAGTTTCTCAAAAGTCAAAATCATCAAAATGGTAGGTAATTTTAGAAGTTGGAAGCACACGGTTCGGGCACGTAAAAAATTTAAAAATATTTTAAAAAATTCTAAAAATTTTAAAAATATCTACAAAACAATTTTCAGAAAAAATTCAAATATTCATTCTAAATATCTTAGTTATTTAGTGTTGGTTGAGGCTTGCTCAGCCAAAAAATCTAAAAAGCTCGTAAAATATGGAATTGAAAAATTTTAATATTAAAAAAAAGACTATAATATTAAAACAGCACCTACGCGGGGTACTTACCTGGGTCTCCGACCACTTTATAAAACTCGTTTCGCCACCAACGCGCAACTGTCAATATATTTCAATATTTCATAATAATATGATTAAAAATACTCAGAAGCACACTAAAGAATCTAAAAAACTGAAAATTTAAAATACTAGAACCCAAAAACGTAAAATCTAAAAAAATGAAAATTTTAAAATTCAACTTGAAGTCTTAAATATTAGAACCTGCATTATTAGCATCTAAAAGCTAATCAGCCTGTCAAAACCTAGAATTTAGAAAACAGGTGTTTTCGAAAGCTAGAATCTAAGAATTTAGAAACCATCAGCATTATTTTTAAAAATTGAAAATAAAAATAAAAAAAACAATTAAATTTTAAATTTTCATTAAATCATTTTGGAAAACTAAACATTATTGAAATATTTTTAGACACTCAGTTTTTTATTGGAAAAAAATACAAGTCCACCCATCTATCTGTTGTTTACACATGTCCATCTCTGTTCCGAGAAATTGTTGAGAAATCCATCTAAAAAAAAAACTCCTGAAATAGTTAAGTGGACCACAGTCGATAAAATGTGACAGTGACATTATTTTGTCCCATTACTAAGTGAACGAGAAATCGTAAAATTGCCACATTTGAGGAACTAATCACCAGTTTATCAAGACATTGATAACATTTTACATCAAATCAGTCATACCCTTAATTTTCACTTCTAATATTGCTCAAAACCAACCATCTTGCTTAAAATCAAAGTTTATGGTTAAATTTCAACGTCAGTTTATTTTGCTTCTCTCTCTTTAATTATTAATACTAACTAAGTTTGTAAACTGACTAAAATTTAGTAGTAGTTTCGTGCAAAGCTAATAAATTTTTCACAAAGGCAAATTATTTTATCAATTTGTATGCGAGCAAGAATGCACAGATTCTGTTTAATTTTAACTGCTTTAATTTTGTTTCAGGTATTTTTTCCTGCCGCAACATCCTCAGATAATTAGTGGAGCGGTAAGAAGCGATATTAATAGACCAAACAACTGAATTGATTGGTTGTTTTAGAAGCAGCGCTGCAACTCGAACCAATCGGGAATTTGCAATCAATCACGTGGAATAAAATTACGATTTTAATTTGTTTTGAGCACTCTAATCAACTCAAAGCCGCTATAGTTGTTGCGGTTTATTACCGATATGACGATTTATGAGTTAACGATCCAATCGAAAAGCTGAACTTCTTTTTCAGCCAATCAAACCAATTTAAAGTGTGTGGGCGTTGCAATTCTAACTTTTTTAATACGGAAGAATATGAGCTGACATTCTTAGAATTTAACGAGCACAAACGAGGTCCGGACAACTACTTCAGGCTTTGATTTCTTCAAACGAACTTAAAACTTTAACGTGCTCTAAGTTGCTCAACGTCTTCGCGGACGAGATTCTAATTACACCGATGTGCTTTTAACGAAAGCTTACACGATTTTTTTCTTTCCAGACAATTTTCAGTTAGAGTTTTAAGACGCAACATTATCCTTAAAGTCATGATAGAAACTACACACAAAGGCTAAAATTAGAACGAACGACCAGCTACAAGCCACCTAATTAAATTCACTCCAAATTCACCTAACAAAAAGCACTTTTCTTTCTCTCCACTTATTTTCCACCTCCTCCAAATCTATCTAACCGGAAACCATAAAATCTAACACTCTTAAGAAAAATTCTTGTGAGAAGCACCGACCTGAAAATAATCTGCGAAAACAATTAGAGTTATTTACCAGTTTCCACAATAAACTAATCAGAAAGCTCGCATGTGCAATTAATTCAAGAGCTAAAAAAATTCGTACGAGTTCGTAGGTGGACGAACTGGTACGATCTTAAACGGAGTCCTGGTTTGGCGGGCCACGATTTTATTTGTTATCCTTGTGCAGTTGCAGTGTCTAGATCGTGTTGTGAATACGGTGAGTGCTTGGATTGGACGTGTTGCATCTGTGGGGAGAAAAGTCTGGGGGATTTTGGTTTCACACCAAAAAATTCAATTGGGGATTTAAGAAAATTGGTGGAGGCGCCGGGTCAGAGTCGTCGTTCTTTTATTAAACGGACGTTGATGAATTTATGGTTTTGGTGGGAGCGCCGGGCTAATTAAACTTTGATCGTTTTATTTTTACCATCTCGATAAATTCTCGGCTGCTGTGATTGCGACTAGATTTAAAAAACCTGTCGTGTTGTTTTTTATAAAGTTTTATGCAAATGGAACGGCGCCCATTTGTTCGAATATCGGAGTTTTTCACGCTCATTTCTACATGTTGAAGATTTAGTACGTCGCCCAGATGTGTTTTTGTCGACAATTTTGAGTTATTGACGCAGCTTGTCGAAGTGAAAGATAAAACAATTTTATTTCTTTGTTCAAACATCTCGAGAATGCTTTTAAGGTAAAATAAAAACTTTTCCATTCGAGAATCTTTGACGTTATTTATTTGGAGTTGGAAGTTAGATTTTTGCAGTTTTCTTACTTTGGTAGCCGTGTTTCAGTCACTTGTTTTATTGAAACCGGAAACCGGAAAAGGTTTAAGTTTAATGAACGTAACTTCTTGGGAAATACCGGTGACTAAGTGCTTCGTTTCGTAAGTGCTTCGCTGGTTATTTCTCGGACAGGATAATAAAATTATTGGATATTTGTTGGTACTTTCATATGTTTTCATATGTTTTAAAATATTTTGTTTGTTTTGGAAATTTGAAATACTTGTTGCTCTTTCAAAATTTAATAACACGTTTTTTTTTGTGAAATATAAAAAAAATAATTTAAAACGTTTCAAAGCATAATAAAAAAATTAATATTAAAAAAAATGTTTTATACAATTTTACGTAAAATATAATAACAGTATTTTGACTTTTAGACTTGAAATTTCCGTGCACATTAAAAAAAATATTCTAAGAAGAGAGTTAAATAATTTAAAAATAAAATATCCTAAAAATGCTGATTTTAGAGCTTCGATTTTGTTAAAAATGCATAAAAATTACCAAAAGCACTAACACATTGAAAATTTCAAAAACTAAATCAAAATTTTGCAAAAATTATAGAAATCTAAGCGATTTAAAAAAAATAATGTGTAATTTAAAATTTCCAAAAATTTTAAACAAATCAGGCACTTCAAAATTTTGTAAATTCGAATAGCATTGATTTTAAATGACTTTGCAGATGAATTTTGTGCATATAGTTGTCATTTTAATGCTGAAAATTATATAGTTTTAGTGCACATTCTGTCAACGTTATTTTTTTAAAATTGTAAAAATTGTCAAAAATTGTAGAAACCGACAAATTCAAAAATTTTGACGAAAATAAAAAAAATCGGTATTAACAAGCTAAACAGTTTTAAAAAAATTAACTTTTTTTTATACGGATCTTAAATATTTTCAAAAGTTTGAAGTTAAGATTCTGCAAGTTCTAGAATTTTTTATTTTAAATACATTAAGAGCACTAGAAATTATAATTTGACTGAATTCTCCATTCTTTTAAACCAAAAAATTGAAATTATTTGAAGACGTTGAAACCGTTAAGAATTGGCAAAATTAAAATGTTCTGAAATTCGAAAAAATGTTTTCAATAAATTTTTTTGTATTTTTAAGGATCTTTGAGATTCTAATAATTATTAAGAGAATATTAGCATAAATTTGTAAAAAATTATTTTAAATGTTTTAACTTTGATAAAATCTACTCTGAAAATTCTACGTACTTTATTGAAGCAAAAACTTCTAGACATATTATTAAATCACAAAACTCTAAAAATTTCTAAAAAGAGTTATTACTTCATTGGCTAAAAAGTATTAAACTAACAAAACATTTCTTTTTTATTTAAATGACGAATTAATATTTATATTTAAATAACTAATTGAATAAAATTTTTAGAAAAAATTCAAATATGAATTCTAAATATTTTAGTTTATCTGTATTGGTTGAGGCTTCCTCACCCAAAAAAATCTAAAAACTCGTAAAAAAAATTTTGGAATTGAAAAATTTTATTATTAAAAAAAAAGACTATAATATTAAAACAGCACCTACGCGGGGTACTTACCTGGGTCTCCGACCACTTTATAGAACTCGTTTCGCCACCAACGCGCAAGTGTCAACATATTTCAATATTTCATAATAATATGATTAAAAATACTCAGAAGCACACTAAAGAATCTAAAAAACTAAAAATTTAAAATATTAAAACCCAAAAACGTAAAATCTAAAAAATAAAATTTTTAAAATTCAACTTGAAGTCTTAAATATTAGAACCTACATTATTAGCATCTAAAAGCTAATGAGCCTGTCAAAACCTAGAATTTAGAAAACAGGTGTTTTCGAAAACTAGAATCTAAGAATTTAGAAACCATCAGCATTATTTTTAAAAATTGAAAATAAAAATACAGAGAAATTAAAAAACAATTAAATTTTAAATTTTCATTAAATCCATTTTGGAAAACTAAACATTATTGAAATATTTTTTGACACTCAGTTTTTTATTGGAAAAAAATACAAGTCCACCCATCTATCTGTTGTTTACACATGTCCAGCTCTGTTCCGAGAAATTGTGGAGAAATCCATCAAAAATAAAATACTCCAGAAATAGTTAAGTGGACCACAGTCGATGAAATGTGACAGTGACATTATTTTGTCCAATTACTAAGTGAACGAGAAATCATAAAATTACCACATTTAAGGAACTAATCACCAGTTTATCAAGACGTTGATAACATTTTCCATTAAATCAATTAATACCCTTAATTTTTGCTTCTAATTTCTTGCAAAATATTGCTCAAAATCAACCCTCTTGCTTAAAATCAAAGTTTATTAAAACAGTAGCTACAAATTCTAAAAATTCTGAAAAGTTCAGAAGTGTGTGAAAACTAAGAACGCACTTTTGAGAAAAAATTATAAAAGTTCAAAAATTTAGAACACATTCAAGCATCGAAATTTTAGATCATAATGTTATAATTCTAAACATCCAATAAAACACATACAGCTAAGTTTCTCAAAAGTCAAAATCATCAAAATGGTAGGTAATTTTAGAAGTTGGAAGCACACGGTTCGGGCACGTAAAAAATTTAAAAATATTTTAAAAAATTCTAAAAATTTTAAAAATATTTACAAAATAATTTCAAAAAACTTAAATATTTTGTTATTACATTTTTCTTCTCTTACTAAAATCTGTGGTAGTTCTAAACAAGTACAAACCAATCTTAGAAAAATCTACTTTGGGATTGTTCCAGCAGTTCTAAAACAAGATTCGCAAAATTTTGAAAATCGGTATAATTTTAATGTCTCAAAAAAATTTCTAAAAACTTTATTTATTGTACAAAACTGTTTTATTAAAGAAAAGTTCTGAAAGTGCCAAAGAATTAGAATAGTAGAAAAAATAAAAATTAAAAAAAAACATTTTTTTTTTGAACGATTTAGAGTACTTTCAAAGTTTTAGGCTACTCAGCATAATAAGGTAATAAGTATTTTCTAATGTCTCAATTTAAAATAAAATATAGAAAAGTTCAATTTTTACGAAAATTCTGTTGTTTAAGAATGTTAAAATTTTATTAAAATTACAAGAATTCTCAAAAATTAAGCCAATTATCAAAAAAATCTAAATAATGCAAAACAGTTTAATTTTCTCAATGTACCTGAACATTTCAATTTTATTACTATCTGAAAATTCCAAAAATACTTCAAAGCTAAATTATTGTAACAACAAAGTAGCCAAATTTCACTAAATTTCTAAAGTTTTATGAACAATGATATTTTTTTGCCGTAAGTTTTTACATACTGACAAATTTGTAAATAAAATGAACAAGTAGTAGACTAGTCAAAATTTTAAAAATTGTCAAATTTTTGTCAGTTGGACGTTGTCCAAGGCAGTTCAAAAATTTCCATTATTAAAAAATTTAAAACTTAATAAAGGTCCGGATGTTTTGTGATAACAAAAATCTTTTTTAAAGCATTGTTGAAATAAATTCATAATATTTTGAACAAACATTTAATTCTAGTTTAATTGTCGTCTCAGATCGTTACCAGGTTTTACGGCTTAACGTTTCCACGTAATTTTTTGAAGCAAAACACAAAACCGAACTAGTTAAATCCTCTTTCCGTTTTTTTTTTTTAAATATTCATCGCACTGCTTTTATCTCTAATCTTCAAACAAAATGCACAAAAACAAAATATCCCAGCCCTCTCAAGCATCTTTCATTAGCAGAGATTATTTCCTCATGAAACAAGCGAAAAACGCACCGACGTTATAAATTATTCAAATTTATAGTCTCCACCTTCTGACGTCGACCCTGAAAGAAACCCAATACGCTCACGAAATAAATTTCAACTTAAAAAAAAAGATTTAAGAGAGTGTCTCTTGAAATTCATTACGGACTATCGAAAACGTGAGCCCGTGAATATCCTAAAATATTATTAGAATTAAAAAGGGTGAAAATCCCATTATTCGACTTATCAATAACTGATTATTTCGCGGCAACAAGTTAATTACTTTGATCCGTTAATAAGGCGGCTTAGAGGAAACAAGAGCACTTCAATTGTCTTGAAGAGTGACGTCATGGATATTGATTAAGTGAGGGGTAAAATAGCAGGTGGAGTTGTATAAGAAAAGGGTTAAGCTGGGGGCGGGGACGCCTTGTCTAGCGTGATAATGACAACACTGATCGAAGGCTATTTCTAATATCACTTTTCTGAGACAAGTTTATGAAAACTTCTACGGTCGCTAATCCTGGGACGTCTTCTCTGACATTTTAATACAGGTAATATACGACCATCGTGACCTTCAGTAGGTTAACACCTTTTAGCGTACGATAATAATCCCATTGCGAGCATGGTTTGCATAACAACCACTTTCTCTTCCTCCCAAATCCTATAATTCACCTTTTTTTTTCTTCTCGTGTAGGAAATAAATCCTACGCCGACAACCTCGTGCTCATATTTCGGAATCTCGTAGAAATCCCCCAAATGTCGTAAGTCTGTTTCCCACTAGAAATAACGATCTCCGCGCATCGGCGTACCCTCAAGGGCCTTAAAAATAACCGGCTATTTGCGCGAACAATGACGGTTAAGAAAATTGGAGAGGACGTCTATTGGCGTGGATCGATGATGTGGCCGCAAAAATGTGGTGAAAAGTAGTTATTGAATGTTTGGTGAAATCCGATCAGAGGCGGGTGTGAAAAGGCTTTTTGGGATGGAAGGGAATTAGCTTGGAAAGGACGTCGGCGATATCTGAGTTCTGTGGGTTTTTCGCAATTGTTGTGCTATTTAAAAATTTTCGAAAATGTGGGTGGAAATTTTAATTCTCGATTTTAACGGGTTGATTATTATTTTCTTCGTTTTTAAGCGGTTCCGCTTTTTCGCTTCTTGTCTCTAAGGTTTCTGCCGTCATTTGTTACTACGCCCGCATTATGCAATTTATGGGCTTCCTCCACTCGCTATCCGTCGTTTCTGATTCTGTATGTTCTTCTCGGTGCACCAGTTAGCGTTGTCTTTTACTTTCTTTTGCAGTTATGAATTTTTAAAACAGCTTTCTAGGCAATTTTTCTTTTGTTTCAGAGCTCTCGCTTCCATCTTTCATAGTTTTATTACAGAAACTTAGTTTTAAATGATATTTTCATTTGTTTCTTTTTTTCCGAAATGAGTGACAAAAGTAAAAGAGCACCAGATTTAAACAAATTGAGATGATATTATAGAGCCTCCATTTTTTTCCGTACCTTGACACCTCACCAAACTCTGCGTCTCAACAAGATAATGCCCGACCACATTTTAAAAAAACTGAAGTCACTCTTTTTCTTTGGTCTCTAAGATCTCCCGACTTATCCCCTATCGAACCTGTTTGGGATATTACTGACAGACGACTGGGCATTTTCGTCCTCCACAGACGCTGAAAGATCTCCAAGTGTTAGGGAATTATTGCAATGTTTTTTTCTATATCAAATGTTGATGGTTTATTTATTTTGACCGCTTACGTATGGCTACTTCTTCATGTTCTTTTACTTTTGTCACCCAGTATATAAACAGCATAAAGAAAACAAAAATATGGACAGGTATAAATATTCTATACACAGTTTTTAGCGAAATATACGAAAAATTTCTGTAATTAAATATTTAGACAGATTTGAGATGTTTTGCGTTTTTTGATTTGTTTCGGATTTTTTTCTCTTCTTCGATTTTTCTGATTTTCTACTATTTGTTAAGTTGAGATTGTTTTCAAAAATAATCAAAATTTTTAATTTTTTTTTTAGATTTTTCTAGTTATTACATTTTATTTTTTAAAATTAATTAAATAATTTCTCGGTTAATCCTTTATGTATTTATAATTTTTCTTCTTTTCTTCTACTAGTTTTTTGTACTTGTTAGAATTTTACGTTGCTCTTAGAATTTTGTTGAAATTTCTTAAATTTTTTACATAGTTATATAGCTTTAGATTTATTGAATGTAGAATCGCTTAAAAAAATTATAATAATATTTATTCTTCTTATAAAATTATAATAATAAAGGTAGCATTGGGAACATACAAATTTTAATCAGAAAAAAATAAAAAAAAATAAAAAAATATATGATAAATACGATTAAATCAATAAAAATTCAAAAAAAATATTAAGAAAATTTCGATTTCAGTATTGCAAAAAGTAACCGTAAACGGATAAATTTGTAAAACAGTACATAAGACCATTAATCAAAATTTCTAAAAAATCTATACAAAACCTAAACCTGTCGTCAAACGTCCTAGAATCCAAATTTGAAGAGAATTTAAGCGTTTCGGAGATAAAATCGTCGTAACTTTGTTGTTTAAAAATTAAGAGAAAAAAGTTCTTGACAAATGTTACTCAAAATTGAATTCTGAACAACTTTTATTCTTGGTATTTTTCCTCTAGGACGCACCGTTTTCGAAAAACACTAAAATTTTAGTCTTTGAGTGGTTGCTGAGTATGAGAACAACTGTCCTTTTTGTAAAACGTTCCAGAATCTCGCTTCGAAGCCATTTTAGGCATTTTCGTGATTAATAGGTAGTAAATCTTTTGTAGAGCGTTGTAGAATTTAGACTTGACGAAATTTTAAGCAATTGTGTTAAAAAATTGTAACTTTTTTAAACTTTGAGTAATTTGCTAGTATGGGAACAACTGTCTATACTGTAAAACGTTCCAGAATCCCCATTTAAAGCAATTTTCATAAAAAGTTGAAATCTTAAGGTCTAGGAAAAATTTAATACAAATTTAGAAGAATTTAGATATAAAGTCTAAGAAAACAAGCAAATTAAAACATTCAATTATTTAAAAAAGGAAAAAAAATTTAAGAAATCATTTACCAAATAAATTCTAATACATAATTTTCCTATTTTGCTGCCTATATTTTTTTATTTCCCCATTTCTTTAAATTTATAAATTTTGCTAATATGGACATTTTCTGCTTTTATGGTGTGTTTCTTATTCAACATTATCTGATTTTTATAAAATTATTTTTTTGAGATTCTCTGCTTACATTCTTTAAATATCGGTAGGTTTTTTACTTTTTTGTTGTACTTTGTGTCTATCGTTTGTTTTCCTGTTTCTTTAAGTTTTTTATTCTTGCTCCTAGTGGGCAGAATAAGCATACTTTTTGCATTTTAATACTCTAAAATACACAATTATTTACAAACATTTTTACTGTTTTATAAGATTTTCCAAAATTCTTCATGTTTGAAAGTGCTCTAAAAAAGTCGAGCTATGGAAATTTAGAACACCTTGGGCATACTAAAAAGTTCTAGAAATTACTTTAAAGTTAAATTAGTTTAAAAGTTTTTTAATTTTTAATGTTTAAGTGTTGTTAATGATTTACAGACGTCAGTAAGCTGTAGATTCTAACATCTAAGCATTTTTGAAGCCATAACTAAATTATTATAAGATATACTAAAAAAATTTCTCTATTCTTTCTTCAATAAAATTTTAAATTCTAGAAATTCAGATAACATCAAATTAAAAATTTGTATTTTTTTTTCAAACGTCAGATAATTAACACTTTGTGTACATCCATTGTCAAGACAAAAGTGTCACTTTATGTGCTTAAGCATATAAAATGAAAATAGAAATCAATCTCAAAAATGCAGTTCATTTATTAACAGTTATATTACAATTATTTAAGGTGGCATAAAAACAACACTTGCAGCAACATCGTTTAAATTGGAATTGGAATTATTACCAAAATTTCCTAATTGCAACGAGTCTACAGCACATTTGCTCGTACGAGCTTCTAGATCAAATTCGACGTTAACATTGTTGTCATCTTGATGTTTTGCTCTTAAACTTTTGTTGGCTACGTTTTTTTGGCTTCCACGTAGTCTTCTAAATACCCTTCTGCAACCGTACTCGATGGCCAACCTCCATGACGCTTTAAAGTTGTTATACCCGCCCCTCCGTCTACAAGTAACGTCGCAGACGTTCGTCTCAGACAATGACCGGTGTATTCATTCCAATTTGGTATATTTAAAAATTTGGCAACTTTTTTTGCAGCGTCACCAAGTTTATGTTTTCCTATCGCCATTCGATAATATTTTCCATTTTGGTATTTCACGAAAAATCTTTGCTCATTGAAACTATTTGGGTGTAGAGATACATGTTGCCGAAATTTTGTTAGGCACTCATCTCCAGCGACGGTAAAAGTTCTGGGTTTATTTTTTTTGGATTCAAGAATTTTTACGAGCAGCAAGGATCCCAAATCTTCAATATCGTGAACTTTCTCGATAATTCATGACGGCGACATGCCCCCGCAACACCAAATATTAGCACAACCTGAAATATCAATTATTTTATAAAAAGCTGCAATGTTTAAATACCGGTTAAGTTTGTGGCTAAGTATTTCTGGTCTGGGGCGTCTCATAAAAATTGATCCAATTGTTCCTTCGACAATACTTTTGCCTTTTTTGGTTCATAATTTTCACTCTTTTTCTTCAAAAATGCGCGTAGTTTTAAATATTTGGATATGTCAACGTTTTTCTTGAGACTCATTAATGATTTCACCATTGAATAATGAGACCATAAAGTTGAGCTTTTTATGTTCTTGCTCATTTCGGCGAAGTACGCCAACAGTACATTTTCAGAAAACACCGTTACTTTTTTGTCTGTGCACCAATCCAAAAATCTTCGATACGATGTTTCGTAGACCCCAATTGATTTGGTGGGTGATAAATTATCAACTGCAACTTTCACCGCTACGTTAATTTCTGGATACTTAGTTTTCGTATGAATTAAGAAATCGGATCTAGATAAAGATGTAAAATTTAAATATATTGAGTAGACAATAAAAACGAAGTAAAAAAAAAAACAAGAAGTAAATTATTTAGTTTTATCTAGACCTTTTAGAAATCTAACTTTTCAATGCTAAATTTTTAAATCTTAGACTCTTGTGTGCTAAGTGTTCATCTTCTTGAAAAAAAATTAACGGCATAATTTTCAACGTTTTTCAACTCCTCCGAGTCAACGTTCCATTTTCCGATTATATGTTTGTGGAGAAACAAAGTTATTGAATATTTAAAGAGATTCGTTCAGGCTTTTTAGAACGACGAAATTGGTCGATTTAAACAACCGTTTTACCGTGTTATAAAAAATAATCTTTTTTACGAAACGCACTGATTATTTCCTGCTTTTAAACACATTACACATTTTCTCGCGTAAAGCCTCGCATTTCTCCCTGAGCCAACATTTTTTCCACTTTTAATTCAATCGAATTTTCACCAAAAACACCGAATGCCGAACACACCTCACACCCACACTTCCTAAGCAAATATTCTTCCTCAGTTCAAAGTTATGCAAATTTAAATCTACCATTCAGCAATTTCCATAATTTTTGTACCAAATATAACGTTGAAAGTTACGTTAAATTCTCTATAAGACAACGTTCGTTTTCCTCCACCTTGCGTGTTTTTCCGTACCGGCGCCTCCACCATTTTTACAATCAACAATTGAATCACGGTGTTTCGTCCTTGGCCCACTATATTAAATCAAGCTAAATTGAAGTGCTTTTTCAATGTCCGAACGCCTCTATCTAATTCGGGCTGAGGTTTATTATTCAAACATGTCCTTACGAAGGATAATATCGCAAAAAGCCTCCAGGAAATTAATCCGAGAGAAAATCGTTAGTGGGCAGACGGACAAAGATTCATTTGGGGAGTACAACGGTAACCAAACCGACAAATTGTACGTGTCTAGAACCTTCAAACGGATCCTTTTTGCAAACTACGCCTTTTTTTCCCCTGGGAACCCCAGCAGGTGCAACATGTGTCACATTTCGTTCGTTGAATAATTCCGTGAAAATCTAGTGAACGATGGTTCATCTTGGACTCGGCGGCCAATACGTCGCCGAGGGCGGCAAAGCCTTCCCGTCAAGTCCTGAAGATGTTATGGTCGAAACGAAGAAAGTCGTAAGTCTTGTATTTATTTCTCTTTGTGTTAAATGCTCGAGATTTTAAAGGAGATAGTGTTATGAATATGGAGATCTGGGGGTGGTAATCGCGACGAATTGCTTTATTTTCGATAAGCTGGGAACAGCGGAGATTGATTTTTATGGTCGGGGTGGAGGTGGGATTTTAATGTAATGAGAAGAGCTGAATATTCATGATTTTTTTAAAAGTTTTGAGGAACGATAATTGGAGAGGGTAAAAATGAGGGTCGTTATAAAGATGGCGCCGTTTATAAGAGTAATCGTGATTCGGGGTTTATTTATGAAATGGTCACTTTTATTTACTGTGCATATCCGGGGAGCAAATTTATGTTTATAAATATTTTTATTCCTCGCATGGTTTGTGGGGTTGTTGACTTTAAATTCAGTCAAAAAAACAACAACAATAAGTTAAATTAAATTTCCCTGACTAGTACGGTAAAGACTTTACAAGACACATTTATTTGGTTCATGTAGTAATAGTAACAAAATTAAAAAGACACTAAAAAACAAAAAAGAAAGAACTTTTCTATATATTTTTCTGCGTGTCTGTTCAAATTTGTTATATCTCCTCCGACGTTTACCAACAAAGTCGCTGAAATGCGCCGCATACAGCGGCTCTGGCATTCGAGAGGTGTAGATTAGCCAAGGTTCGTGGCAGTTTTAGAAGGAAATTTTCCAAAAAAATGTAAAGCCACTGGTTGGATAGTACATTTCTCTTGCTTGTAATTGAGAAATAAGTGCCGATGTGGTGCTGAGACGGGCGTAGTGCCATATAAGGTCGGCACATAGCTAGATTTTTTCTCGCCATTGCCTTTGTCAACAACTACAAAGAGCTATTCGCCTTAGAATTAGGAACTTGTGCTATTAGAATGCTATCTTGATCTTCATGTCATCGAGTAACATCCTCGATACCTCGTCGCAACGACAGAGTCCAGTCATGCCAAAAATAAGCGCGATCTATAATAACTTAAGAGAAATAGATTTATTTGGTGCATCTTTTGTAATTTTGGCTGATTTATTTGACAGGTGTTAATCCATAGCCATTTTCCCAGGCTGCTTTTGGAAAGTAAAATGACAAACGATGAAAACACTTAAAAAATATAATAAAAATCTTTATAACTTGTAAAGAAAGCAATCAGTAACAAAAATTAATAACAAGCAGAACGAACAGCAGCAAGACCTTATAAATCCACACAATTTTTTATTGAAAAGACGATGACAATGAATTTGAATTTTCGACAAAGTCGCGTAACGATGTACTGTTCACTGATTGGCTCCATCCTTGCGAGGGAGAGGATATTGCACATCCATTTGCTTCTTATTATACGAGAGACGATCAGTATTTACGGTCTCTATCGTAGTAGGCTTTGAGTAATTTGACGTATTTAAAGGTTGATCGGTTTTATTGCGAATATTAATTGAAAGAAAATGGCAAGTAGTCGAAAAAAAACTCGTAGAAATCCACAATCTCGTTGTAATTTGTTAAGGCAGCAGCTATTGCACGCCACTGGCACTAGTGTCACAGCTAGAACGATACTTAACCGCTTTAGGGAGACAGAATGGGAACTGTAATGTACTCAGACGTGATATTGTATACAATTATCGTAACGAATTAAGACTTCAGTTTTGGTTTTTGAATGATAATGCTACCCCACATCGTGCTCACTGTTTGATAGAAAGACTAGAAACGTTGGAAACTGAGCACCTGCCGCTTCCAGCGCGTTGCCCAGATTTCAATTGAGCATACATAGAACAATAAAATGTCCCACTTGCCTCGTGCCTCGTATTTGAATATAGCTCCTCGTCAATAATGTAACATTTTCCTGACTCTCATGTAAATAACTATGAATTAAACCATACTAATTTAATTACTAACCGGCTAAATCTACAAAAATTAATTAATAATTTCTCTCTACATTTTTTCTATTTTAAGACCTGTGTGTTATTATCATTACTAAAACATGTGACTTCGATTTTCGTACTCACGGAACTTTATCAATAATACAGTTCCCTGCAATGTTGACACATATTTAATTTAGCTCAGCGTAGGTTTGTCATTCATCTGATTATAACCTCGAAATCGATAATTTACGCACTCCTGAAATTGCTTTGATAAAGTTCAAGTTCATCGTAATTTGTACAAATTTATATAAATCGCTGTTCCGAACTACATTGGTATTTTACTTCCAAAATTTGATTAGAACAATTGTAAATGTCGGGAGAGTAATTTCCATAATAATGCGACATCCAGTGCATTCTAAATAGCATTACCAATTAAATGCCACCAGTGAGTGTTATCGGCGTTAATTTTCCTCCCTTAAACTCACGTTGCATGAAGTCATTGAACTAAAGTTATTAAATGTAAATGTTATCTCATTTCGATCAGTGTTATTAAATAAATTGGAATTTTAAAAGTGAACAGGGAATTACGCCGCGCTCGTTTTGACTCGGAAGTTATTTGGAAAAAATGTGAGAACTGTCAGACGCAATTGAGTTTTTTAACGCCCTGTCAATTCTTGTTACAATATTTTTTAATAAAAGGTTAAAACATCCGCTTCCTGTCTAAACTGTGTTTTATTACCATTCAAATGTAAGCTCAGCGATTTTGATGCCGTTTTTTATGTAGGCGTATTAATATTTACAACTTAATTGGCTGTTAGATGGATATTTACTCAAAAAAAGGGGAGAACTTGGGCTGAAAATCTGAGAGAGCAGAACGAATAAACGGGCAAGCAAAGAATATCTAAACTAGAAAAAATGACGATCGAAACATTTTATATTATAAAAGTAGCGAAAAATAAAACTAAGGAAACAAAGAAAACGAGAAAAGAATGTGATTACATAAATGAAAAATGATAACATAGTGAAACAATCAATAGAAAAGTTTATTAGAAGAAAAGTAAGTATCAAACTAAAAGCAGCAAATAAAAAGAGAGAAAGTATGCATAACCGAAGCAGAAAATACAACAGACAAACTAAACATCTTAAAGAACACGAAGTTTAAAGAAAGAGATGATTATGAAATCTATATGAAAACAGAAATCACAAGAACAGAAAGAAAGGTTTAGAAAAAAAGCAGAATGTTGAAGAAACAATAAAAAGTAAAGAAACACAGATAAAAAAAATAAACATTAATGGAAATTATTAGATATGGAAAAACTTGAAGAGAAAAAAAAAACGACGATTAAAGCAACAAAAAAGACAAAGACGGAGAAACATACAAACAAATTAGCAATTTGCAAATATAATAGAAAAACCATAAACAAGATACAAATAATCAATATAACAGAGATTAAATGAAAATGCGTAGGCATGCAGCAAATACCACGTCAATGCGTAAAATCATTGCAATCGCATTCCAGTAATAATGCATCAAGCACAAATAAAAGATAAAGCGAACGTAAACAAAAAGATAATTTTAATACAACTGAAAATTGAATGAATAGAATATTTAATGATAGTATCAGGCAGCCTAAGCAAAGACGGTGATGGCGAAGAAATGAAATTATTTTTATGGAAGTAAATGTAACCAACAACAGGAATAATATTATAACAGAAAACATTAACAAAAGTGTGGAAACATACGACCAGAATATAGAAAAGAGATAAATTAATACACGAACACACTAGTCGACAAAAGAGATAGAAACAGCAATAAAGATTAAGAAGGAAGCATGAAAAAAAATCAAAGAAAAACACTATAAATTATGCGAAGACAAAACACAGTAATTTTAGAAAGAAGAAAAGAAAAAAATTATTTTTTATGTCAAAAAATTTCAAAAAAATTTTTACAATAAAGTTAAGTTAAGTTAAGTTTTGCAATTTCTTAGACGATTAGTTAATTCTTAACTACTTTTTTTACCATCTCATGATGTTTTTCTTTGGTAGAAATAATCTAAATTAGCATTTTGCTTAGATGAAACCTCTACTAAAATTAATCATTTTCTCCACCAAAGAAATAGCAGCGCATATTTGATTCTTTTTTAACCATGGTCATGATTTAAATCCAACAACTCCCTGAGTCCATTGTCAGTTGTGTAGTCGCACTTACCGTGCCTATCGCTCACACCGGGTACGTACCTGGGTCTCCGACCACTTTTTTCGCGCCACCAACGCTAATCAAGTTTGGTAAATATTTAAATTATTCTTCTAACATGATTATAATCCAACAACTGGCTGACTCTCTGAGTCCATTGTCAGTCGTGTGGGCGCACCTACCGCGTCTACCGCTCACACCGGGTACGTACCTGGGTCTCCGACCACTTTTTTCGTGCCACTAACGTCAATCAAGTTTAGTAAATATTTAAATTATTCTTCTAACATGATTATAATCCAACAACTGGCTGACTCTCTGAGTCCATTGTCAGTCGTGTGGGCGCACCTACCGCGTCTACCGCTCACACCGGGTATGTACGTGGGTCTCCGACCACTTTTTTCGTGCCACTAACGTCAATCAAGTTTGGTAAATATGTAAATTAGTCTTCTAACATAATTATAACCCAACAACTGGCTGACTCTCTGAGTCCATTGTCAGTCGTGTGGGCGCACCTACCGCGTCTACCGCTCACACCGGGTACGTGCCTGGGTCTCCGACCACTTTTTTCATGCCACTAACTTCAATCAAGTTTAGTAAATATTTAAATTATTCTTCTAACATGATTATAATCCAACAACTGGCTGACTCTCTGAGTCCATTGTCAGTCGTGTGGGCGCACCTACGGCGTCTACCGCTCACACCGGGTACGTGCCTGGGTCTCCGACCACTTTTTTCATGCCACTAACTTCAATCAAGTTTAGTAAATATTTAAATTATTCTTCTAACATGATTATAATCCAACAACTGGCTGACTCTCTGAGTCCATTGTCAGTCGTGTGGGCGCACCTACCGCGCCTACTGCTCACACCGGGTACGTACCTGGGTCTCCGACCAGTTTTTTCGCGCCACCAACGCCAATCAAGTTTGGTAAATATTTAAATATCTAACAACGTAAGTTACTACTAATTGATTTAAAGTCACTAGTGTTCTTTTAGACCAACAACTCACCTCCAAAATGAATAAATGACGATTTCAATTTTTCAACCTATTCTGAGTTTTTCAGATTTTTAACTAATACTATGATAAAAAATACTCAGAAAGTTGCCATAGACATTTTTGTCGTTGCGAACAGAACACTCTAAATCACACAATACTCTGACACGATGAGAATCAACACGATCAAAATCTTAAAAGGTAAAGGCTAACAAATTTAGCGATATTTCCTGAGTGTGTTGCAACAAGATTCGTAAAAATTTTGTGGGAGCGTCAACAGTAAGTGTTATACTATACTGTAATCTCGAAGGTAGCAACGCGACGGAAGGACCAAACTTTCAATGTGTTTCCTATTTTACGTTTCTATTTCGCTGAAAAATCATCAAAGGTCGTCAATTTTGTCAGCCTCCAAACTTTTTTCGTTTAAATTTCTTTCAGGGTATAAAAACCTGCAAGTTTACGGACGTCACTCCAAGGTCAAACCAACAACTCTCCTTGTACTTCTACGCGTCGTCTATTTATTTCCCAATTTTTCCTCTCCCTCTGACCATTTCCACCCTCGTTCGTTTTTTTATCTCCACTTGTAAACTTTGTTTCGAATACCCAATTTAGATTGTAATGTGTCTGTCGGAGAAACTCGAACTTCCAAATAATCCACAATTTGCCGGACCTTGTGATAAAGCTCCTCCACCTACCTCCAATCTTCTCAACTCACGTCACGAAAAGAAAACTGATTGTGAGATTGCTTCCATATTTTATGAATAGATATTAAAAACGACGCGTCAGATTGAGAATAGAAAGATACGTCACTGACTCAAAATTCAATACGACAGCAATTTTTTATTTTTTATTGTGAAATTAGCTCTGGTCTGGCGTACCCAATCATAAAAATTCAGAGACCCTTCATAAAGAGTCTGATTAAAATGGGATTAAGTCCATCACCGTGCTCAACACTTTTTTAATTAACAAGTTCGTTCAAACAAAGCTCCAACTAATTAAAATATTCTTCGCATAGACGAAATCATCGAAGAACTTACCACAATAGCGATGACGATTTGGTTTGCAAATTTAGTGTAAATAACAGCTGTGTAAACTAGAAATCATTCAAGGGTTGAATGGCGTAGTTTTTATTCTCAGGTGGAAGTTGAGGATTGATTTGGGGGTTGGAGCAATCCTAGGACAGGCTATAAATCTAAGGAGGCACAGAGGGTTGTTTAGTTTAGCTGGAATTTTTAAGGGTTGATTTTATAGACGCGTTCGAAACACGTGAATGAGGGGGTGGCTATGACCTTCAAATAAAAACGGTTTTCTCTGATCTTAATGGCGTCGACGTTGTTAAAAATAGGTAGTTTTGTCGTAGCAGCTGCTGGTTCTAAAGAAAACGTGAGATTTTTCCTTTGCAGGTCTTGAGGACAATTGAGAAAATAGATAAGTTTCCAGAGCAACTAAAATCCTTGCTGAAAAGTATCTCACAATAATTATCTTCAATTCTCAGATAAACACAAAAAAAAAAAATAATGTTGGCCCGGCGCATCCACCAATTTTAGCATTTTTTTTAAGTTCTGTTAAAAATTTTATATTTGACTAGGCGTACTATAAATATTGAAAACAGCTTAAAAATAGACATTAGATATATTTCTAAGCTTTTAAAAAGATTACAAATGAAATTTTCGCTTGCTCTGAAGCAGACAAAATAAATTGAAAAATAAAGTCTCTATAGTTTCCAGTTATTACCGTCACCAACGTAGCTTTATTCGATTTATACAGAAACATAACATTTAACGTCTCAAGGACACGATCCGATTCGTGTTTACGTTTCAGTTTGCGCTTTTAGACGTCGTCAAATTTTATTAATAGTTTTATTCTAGCCGACGTTCATAATGCGAAACTTGGTGTGAAACAGGTTATTGTACTTTTTTGTAATATAAATTTTTATCTACCGGGTTAGAATACTTTATTCGAAAATTTAAGCCAACTTCGGAATTAAATATGAATATGGTCTAGTTTTCCCGAGAAGAGATATTTTATGACTTAACAGCGCAACAATAAATTTTATTTGAGCTTTTATGGTGGCAGAAAAACTGACACGGGTTTTCCGGGAAAAGGAAAAAGAACTTTTCTATATATTTTTCTGCGTGTCTGTTCAAATTTGTTATATCTCCTCCGACGTTTACCAACAAAGTCGCTGAAATGCGCCGCATACAGCGGCTCTGGCATTCGAGAGGTGTAGATTAGCCAAGGTTCGTGGCAGTTTTAGAAGGAAATTTTCCAAAAAAATGTAAAGCCACTGGTTGGATAGTACATTTCTCTTGCTTGTAATTGAGAAATAAGTGCCGATGTGGTGCTGAGACGGGCGTAGTGCCATATAAGGTCGGCACATAGCTAGATTTTTTCTCGCCATTGCCTTTGTCAACAACTACAAAGAGCTATTCGCCTTAGAATTAGGAACTTGTGCTATTAGAATGCTATCTTGATCTTCATGTCATCGAGTAACATCCTCGATACCTCGTCGCAACGACAGAGTCCAGTCATGCCAAAAATAAGCGCGATCTATAATAACTTAAGAGAAATAGATTTATTTGGTGCATCTTTTGTAATTTTGGCTGATTTATTTGACAGGTGTTAATCCATAGCCATTTTCCCAGGCTGCTTTTGGAAAGTAAAATGACAAACGATGAAAACACTTAAAAAATATAATAAAAATCTTTATAACTTGTAAAGAAAGCAATCAGTAACAAAAATTAATAACAAGCAGAACGAACAGCAGCAAGACCTTATAAATCCACACAATTTTTTATTGAAAAGACGATGACAATGAATTTGAATTTTCGACAAAGTCGCGTAACGATGTACTGTTCACTGATTGGCTCCATCCTTGCGAGGGAGAGGATATTGCACATCCATTTGCTTCTTATTATACGAGAGACGATCAGTATTTACGGTCTCTATCGTAGTAGGCTTTGAGTAATTTGACGTATTTAAAGGTTGATCGGTTTTATTGCGAATATTAATTGAAAGAAAATGGCAAGTAGTCGAAAAAAAACTCGTAGAAATCCACAATCTCGTTGTAATTTGTTAAGGCAGCAGCTATTGCACGCCACTGGCACTAGTGTCACAGCTAGAACGATACTTAACCGCTTTAGGGAGACAGAATGGGAACTGTAATGTACTCAGACGTGATATTGTATACAATTATCGTAACGAATTAAGACTTCAGTTTTGGTTTTTGAATGATAATGCTACCCCACATCGTGCTCACTGTTTGATAGAAAGACTAGAAACGTTGGAAACTGAGCACCTGCCGCTTCCAGCGCGTTGCCCAGATTTCAATTGAGCATACATAGAACAATAAAATGTCCCACTTGCCTCGTGCCTCGTATTTGAATATAGCTCCTCGTCAATAATGTAACATTTTCCTGACTCTCATGTAAATAACTATGAATTAAACCATACTAATTTAATTACTAACCGGCTAAATCTACAAAAATTAATTAATAATTTCTCTCTACATTTTTTCTATTTTAAGACCTGTGTGTTATTATCATTACTAAAACATGTGACTTCGATTTTCGTACTCACGGAACTTTATCAATAATACAGTTCCCTGCAATGTTGACACATATTTAATTTAGCTCAGCGTAGGTTTGTCATTCATCTGATTATAACCTCGAAATCGATAATTTACGCACTCCTGAAATTGCTTTGATAAAGTTCAAGTTCATCGTAATTTGTACAAATTTATATAAATCGCTGTTCCGAACTACATTGGTATTTTACTTCCAAAATTTGATTAGAACAATTGTAAATGTCGGGAGAGTAATTTCCATAATAATGCGACATCCAGTGCATTCTAAATAGCATTACCAATTAAATGCCACCAGTGAGTGTTATCGGCGTTAATTTTCCTCCCTTAAACTCACGTTGCATGAAGTCATTGAACTAAAGTTATTAAATGTAAATGTTATCTCATTTCGATCAGTGTTATTAAATAAATTGGAATTTTAAAAGTGAACAGGGAATTACGCCGCGCTCGTTTTGACTCGGAAGTTATTTGGAAAAAATGTGAGAACTGTCAGACGCAATTGAGTTTTTTAACGCCCTGTCAATTCTTGTTACAATATTTTTTAATAAAAGGTTAAAACATCCGCTTCCTGTCTAAACTGTGTTTTATTACCATTCAAATGTAAGCTCAGCGATTTTGATGCCGTTTTTTATGTAGGCGTATTAATATTTACAACTTAATTGGCTGTTAGATGGATATTTACTCAAAAAAAGGGGAGAACTTGGGCTGAAAATCTGAGAGAGCAGAACGAATAAACGGGCAAGCAAAGAATATCTAAACTAGAAAAAATGACGATCGAAACATTTTATATTATAAAAGTAGCGAAAAATAAAACTAAGGAAACAAAGAAAACGAGAAAAGAATGTGATTACATAAATGAAAAATGATAACATAGTGAAACAATCAATAGAAAAGTTTATTAGAAGAAAAGTAAGTATCAAACTAAAAGCAGCAAATAAAAAGAGAGAAAGTATGCATAACCGAAGCAGAAAATACAACAGACAAACTAAACATCTTAAAGAACACGAAGTTTAAAGAAAGAGATGATTATGAAATCTATATGAAAACAGAAATCACAAGAACAGAAAGAAAGGTTTAGAAAAAAAGCAGAATGTTGAAGAAACAATAAAAAGTAAAGAAACACAGATAAAAAAAATAAACATTAATGGAAATTATTAGATATGGAAAAACTTGAAGAGAAAAAAAAAACGACGATTAAAGCAACAAAAAAGACAAAGACGGAGAAACATACAAACAAATTAGCAATTTGCAAATATAATAGAAAAACCATAAACAAGATACAAATAATCAATATAACAGAGATTAAATGAAAATGCGTAGGCATGCAGCAAATACCACGTCAATGCGTAAAATCATTGCAATCGCATTCCAGTAATAATGCATCAAGCACAAATAAAAGATAAAGCGAACGTAAACAAAAAGATAATTTTAATACAACTGAAAATTGAATGAATAGAATATTTAATGATAGTATCAGGCAGCCTAAGCAAAGACGGTGATGGCGAAGAAATGAAATTATTTTTATGGAAGTAAATGTAACCAACAACAGGAATAATATTATAACAGAAAACATTAACAAAAGTGTGGAAACATACGACCAGAATATAGAAAAGAGATAAATTAATACACGAACACACTAGTCGACAAAAGAGATAGAAACAGCAATAAAGATTAAGAAGGAAGCATGAAAAAAAATCAAAGAAAAACACTATAAATTATGCGAAGACAAAACACAGTAATTTTAGAAAGAAGAAAAGAAAAAAATTATTTTTTATGTCAAAAAATTTCAAAAAAATTTTTACAATAAAGTTAAGTTAAGTTAAGTTTTGCAATTTCTTAGACGATTAGTTAATTCTTAACTACTTTTTTTACCATCTCATGATGTTTTTCTTTGGTAGAAATAATCTAAATTAGCATTTTGCTTAGATGAAACCTCTACTAAAATTAATCATTTTCTCCACCAAAGAAATAGCAGCGCATATTTGATTCTTTTTTAACCATGGTCATGATTTAAATCCAACAACTCCCTGAGTCCATTGTCAGTTGTGTAGTCGCACTTACCGTGCCTATCGCTCACACCGGGTACGTACCTGGGTCTCCGACCACTTTTTTCGCGCCACCAACGCTAATCAAGTTTGGTAAATATTTAAATTATTCTTCTAACATGATTATAATCCAACAACTGGCTGACTCTCTGAGTCCATTGTCAGTCGTGTGGGCGCACCTACCGCGTCTACCGCTCACACCGGGTACGTACCTGGGTCTCCGACCACTTTTTTCGTGCCACTAACGTCAATCAAGTTTAGTAAATATTTAAATTATTCTTCTAACATGATTATAATCCAACAACTGGCTGACTCTCTGAGTCCATTGTCAGTCGTGTGGGCGCACCTACCGCGTCTACCGCTCACACCGGGTATGTACGTGGGTCTCCGACCACTTTTTTCGTGCCACTAACGTCAATCAAGTTTGGTAAATATGTAAATTAGTCTTCTAACATAATTATAACCCAACAACTGGCTGACTCTCTGAGTCCATTGTCAGTCGTGTGGGCGCACCTACCGCGTCTACCGCTCACACCGGGTACGTGCCTGGGTCTCCGACCACTTTTTTCATGCCACTAACTTCAATCAAGTTTAGTAAATATTTAAATTATTCTTCTAACATGATTATAATCCAACAACTGGCTGACTCTCTGAGTCCATTGTCAGTCGTGTGGGCGCACCTACGGCGTCTACCGCTCACACCGGGTACGTGCCTGGGTCTCCGACCACTTTTTTCATGCCACTAACTTCAATCAAGTTTAGTAAATATTTAAATTATTCTTCTAACATGATTATAATCCAACAACTGGCTGACTCTCTGAGTCCATTGTCAGTCGTGTGGGCGCACCTACCGCGCCTACTGCTCACACCGGGTACGTACCTGGGTCTCCGACCAGTTTTTTCGCGCCACCAACGCCAATCAAGTTTGGTAAATATTTAAATATCTAACAACGTAAGTTACTACTAATTGATTTAAAGTCACTAGTGTTCTTTTAGACCAACAACTCACCTCCAAAATGAATAAATGACGATTTCAATTTTTCAACCTATTCTGAGTTTTTCAGATTTTTAACTAATACTATGATAAAAAATACTCAGAAAGTTGCCATAGACATTTTTGTCGTTGCGAACAGAACACTCTAAATCACACAATACTCTGACACGATGAGAATCAACACGATCAAAATCTTAAAAGGTAAAGGCTAACAAATTTAGCGATATTTCCTGAGTGTGTTGCAACAAGATTCGTAAAAATTTTGTGGGAGCGTCAACAGTAAGTGTTATACTATACTGTAATCTCGAAGGTAGCAACGCGACGGAAGGACCAAACTTTCAATGTGTTTCCTATTTTACGTTTCTATTTCGCTGAAAAATCATCAAAGGTCGTCAATTTTGTCAGCCTCCAAACTTTTTTCGTTTAAATTTCTTTCAGGGTATAAAAACCTGCAAGTTTACGGACGTCACTCCAAGGTCAAACCAACAACTCTCCTTGTACTTCTACGCGTCGTCTATTTATTTCCCAATTTTTCCTCTCCCTCTGACCATTTCCACCCTCGTTCGTTTTTTTATCTCCACTTGTAAACTTTGTTTCGAATACCCAATTTAGATTGTAATGTGTCTGTCGGAGAAACTCGAACTTCCAAATAATCCACAATTTGCCGGACCTTGTGATAAAGCTCCTCCACCTACCTCCAATCTTCTCAACTCACGTCACGAAAAGAAAACTGATTGTGAGATTGCTTCCATATTTTATGAATAGATATTAAAAACGACGCGTCAGATTGAGAATAGAAAGATACGTCACTGACTCAAAATTCAATACGACAGCAATTTTTTATTTTTTATTGTGAAATTAGCTCTGGTCTGGCGTACCCAATCATAAAAATTCAGAGACCCTTCATAAAGAGTCTGATTAAAATGGGATTAAGTCCATCACCGTGCTCAACACTTTTTTAATTAACAAGTTCGTTCAAACAAAGCTCCAACTAATTAAAATATTCTTCGCATAGACGAAATCATCGAAGAACTTACCACAATAGCGATGACGATTTGGTTTGCAAATTTAGTGTAAATAACAGCTGTGTAAACTAGAAATCATTCAAGGGTTGAATGGCGTAGTTTTTATTCTCAGGTGGAAGTTGAGGATTGATTTGGGGGTTGGAGCAATCCTAGGACAGGCTATAAATCTAAGGAGGCACAGAGGGTTGTTTAGTTTAGCTGGAATTTTTAAGGGTTGATTTTATAGACGCGTTCGAAACACGTGAATGAGGGGGTGGCTATGACCTTCAAATAAAAACGGTTTTCTCTGATCTTAATGGCGTCGACGTTGTTAAAAATAGGTAGTTTTGTCGTAGCAGCTGCTGGTTCTAAAGAAAACGTGAGATTTTTCCTTTGCAGGTCTTGAGGACAATTGAGAAAATAGATAAGTTTCCAGAGCAACTAAAATCCTTGCTGAAAAGTATCTCACAATAATTATCTTCAATTCTCAGATAAACACAAAAAAAAAAAATAATGTTGGCCCGGCGCATCCACCAATTTTAGCATTTTTTTTAAGTTCTGTTAAAAATTTTATATTTGACTAGGCGTACTATAAATATTGAAAACAGCTTAAAAATAGACATTAGATATATTTCTAAGCTTTTAAAAAGATTACAAATGAAATTTTCGCTTGCTCTGAAGCAGACAAAATAAATTGAAAAATAAAGTCTCTATAGTTTCCAGTTATTACCGTCACCAACGTAGCTTTATTCGATTTATACAGAAACATAACATTTAACGTCTCAAGGACACGATCCGATTCGTGTTTACGTTTCAGTTTGCGCTTTTAGACGTCGTCAAATTTTATTAATAGTTTTATTCTAGCCGACGTTCATAATGCGAAACTTGGTGTGAAACAGGTTATTGTACTTTTTTGTAATATAAATTTTTATCTACCGGGTTAGAATACTTTATTCGAAAATTTAAGCCAACTTCGGAATTAAATATGAATATGGTCTAGTTTTCCCGAGAAGAGATATTTTATGACTTAACAGCGCAACAATAAATTTTATTTGAGCTTTTATGGTGGCAGAAAAACTGACACGGGTTTTCCGGGTCGGAAATTATCATATTCCAAGCAGTATTTGCATTAAAAATGGTTTAACGTTACAACGTAGGAATGCGCTTTCTAGTTCTTAGTCTATTTTCAGATGATTGATGTGTTTTTTGAAGTTTCCAAAAAAAATTGTTGCATTATTTCGAATCCCATTTTAATAAAAATTGTATTTTAATATGCGAGATATTTTTTAAGATATTAAGTTGTTTGTAAAAGATAAAGATTTCTTGATCCAATTTTGCAGTTAAGTGAAAAATTTTTAAAATTCGAATTTTATATAATAATTATCCAAAGTTTTTATTTGTGTAAACAAATAAATGAAAAGTTAGCGAATATCTACAAAATAAAAAAATACAAACAGTGCACAAAAATTTTAGATGGTTACTGAAATTTCTTTATAGTATTTCAAATTTTTGAAGAGATTCTTTGTCCATACATGAAAAACTTCTTTTTTTTTTAATTTTGGTCAAACGAGAAATCCCAAAAAATTACAGTACTCACTTTTTTATTTCTACATTTAATTTTTTTGAAGTTTCGAAATATTTAGACACTAACACATTTGTTTTTATTCTATTTTTTTTTTAAATTTTAATTCGTTTTTACGCTTGCATTTCATACAGTTTTCAACCTTATTTTACCAATATTTTAGTTTTTTGCACTTTTTATATTAATTTAATTTTTGGAATTTTCTGTGTATTTTATTTTTTGAATTTTTAGTTATCTTATATTATTATTCTTTCAATTTGCTGTTTTTATATTATTTTTGAATTATTTAAAATGTTTTTATAATTTTTTTTAAGTGTATATTTACTACCACAAAACGGTCAAGTTTGATAAATTTTTAGACATTTTGATTTTAAAATCAGCTAATTAAAAAAACAGATTTGGATTTCTTATTATTTTTATTTTGTGAATGTCCGTAAAGAAGAGAGAAAAAAATTTAAAAATTCAAAATTTAAAAAAAATTGTTGAATTTAATTATTACAAAAGTTGTTTTGTTTTAAAAGTTTAAAAAATGGAAAATTAAAAAAAAAGTGAAAAATTTACTATATTAAAGAAAACCATTTATAAAATTTGAAAACAAAAAAAAATAATAAAAAAATTGAAGAACCTCAAGAGTTAATGGGTCATTAAAATAAACCAATGAATTAAAAGTCTGTAAAAGGTCTACAGAAAATTGCAACAAAGAGTAAAGAACAAAAATTTTTTAAAAATTAAAAAAACTAAATACAGGTTCCAAAAAAAAGTTTTATTTTGTTGTCAGTAACATACTTTTAGAGCTTTAAAAAAAAACATTTAAAAGGTTAAAGTTTTTATCATTTGGGAAACCTTCCAAGGCTTCGTTTTATTATCAGTAGCAAAAAGAATCAAAATTGTACATCATTTTTGACACCTTTTTATCTTTTCATCCTTCAAAAATTTCGTCTTTTATTTTGCAAAACTTTTAATACTAAAAAGTTCTTGGAGAACTAGAAGTTTCGAAATTTGGAGTACTTGGAGTATGTTTAGCATTTTTTTAATTTGTCCGATGTAAAATTTCATTTTCTAAAAATTAAATTATAGAAAAAAATTTAAATTTGTACAAAATCTTTAATATTAGATTTTTTTTAATTCATATTCTTTTTTAAACAACTAAAATTCACTTTATTTATTTTGAAAATTTATTTTTAAAATCTCTATAGTTTCCTTAAAATAATTAAAAATATCGAAAAATTCGTAAAATTTACATATTTAAAGAAAACAATGTTACAGCAGTTTTAAAAGTTTCCAAAATTTCCAAAATTTATTCACATTAAAGACTTTTTTCATAGCTTTCAGATATTGTAAAGAAAATTTTTTTTTATATCTTAAATTTTAAATTCCATTTTCTGAAAATTAGCACCTAAAAAATAAAAAAACAAGTTTTTGCTTCTAAAGATACTAAAAAAAACATAAAATGTTTCACCAGTTTTACAAGATCCAAAAAATTTATTTATATTAAGGACTTATTTTCAATTTATTTAAAAACTTTTTTTTAAAACTTCTAGATATTGCAGTATCTTCGATTATGTTTAAAAAAATATATTTTTTAATTTTTCAAATTTTAAGTTCTATTTTCTAAATATTAGCACCTAAAAATAAAAAAAGTTTTAGCTTTTAAAAGTCCTAAAAAAATCTTACGATATTCCAGCAGTTTTACAAGTTTCCAAAATTCATTTAAAGACTTACTTTTAGAACTTCAACGTTACTTGACCAAGTTGCTTTACCAAGTATTTGAGTTATTTGAACTAAAAACTCAAAAAAAAAAACAATATAGAAAATATGAATAAAATTAATAAAACTATATGTTTAAGAAACTATTGAATCTCAGAACACCAAAATGTTCAAATTCTAAAAAATAAAAAAATTAATATATGTGTAATTACACAAACTCAAAAGAAACCAACAAACTAAATAATTTAAAATCTCAAAAAAACGAAAAAAAAAACTACAACAAAAACGAATATAAATGAAAATCTAAAAATTTTAATGATACAAAAAATATTTATCTAGAAATTAAAAAAAATAGAGATGATCTAGTAATTTTATAAAAAAAAAAAATGTAAAAACAAAAAATAAAAAATAACAAAACGAGCAAAAAAATTAAAAGCTATACCGGGTGATTCAGTTTGGTGTTCGCGCCCCTATATCTCCTTAATTAAAAAAATATCTATAACAAACTATATACTTATTTAAATCGCCTGTTAAACTACATCAGATGACGTTTCCATTTCAACTTTGCGATGACATGTGTCAAAATTACGACAGTCAATTTTTTTTTTCAAATGGTAGCCTATACTTTTCATTGCTTATTGTTGTAGAGGTTTATTTTCTACGTTTGACTACCTAAAAACGTGTTCTCTTGAATTAGAAAAATCGAAGAAAAAAAAATGATATAATTTTGTTAAATATTTAATTCTGTGACAATGGCTAGATAGCCTTGAAAACAATGGAGTTTTAGTATGAAAGTCGTGAAATTTGTTTAAAAGTACTTAAATTTAAAAAAACAACAAAAGCTAACAGTTAAAAACAATAACACAAAATTTTAATCTTTCAAGCGCGTCGGAGAACTTCTGCATTACCATTCAGTCTTCGACATTCATCTCGAATTCTAGTTTTAAGGCCCTCAACGTCATTTAAAGGGTTACAGTAAACCCTTTCTTTTAGATAAGGCCAAAGGAAAAAATGTAACGGTGTTAGATCGGGAGATCTGGCAGGCCACCTCACTCCTTCGCTACGATTTCCAATCCACCTACCTGGGTAAGTTGCATCTAAATAATTTGTTACAATTCTGGCATTGTGCGGCGGTGCACCGTCTTGTTGCAATATTAGGTTTTCCCTGATGTGTAATGGAACACCTTCTATGTACTCAAACAATTCGTTCCTTAAAAACTCTAGATACAATTGTCCCGTAAGTGTGCCTTCGTAAAACTTTGGCCCTATAATTTGTCCGTCAATAATTCCGCACCATACATTAATTCCCCAAATATTTTGAAAATTGGTTTCTCTCAACCAATGGGGATTATCTTGTGACCAATAATGACAGTTATGCCGATTAACAATTCCATTATTTTGGAATCGAGATTCATCTGACCACAAGACAAAATGTAAAGTAGCCAATTCTTGAGCCTCTGCCAACCATGCCACAAAATCTGACGTCGTTCATAATCTCCAGGAACTAAGCCCCGATGTAAATGTATTTTATATGGGTGCAGTTTATTCTCTTTAAGAATTCTTTGAATAGAAAAAAAATGAAATATTTGTTTCCATCTCTAGTTGACGAATGGAAATATGCGGATCCATACTAACACGCGCTAAAACTCCCACTGTGTGTTCTTCATCTCTTGCGGTTCTAGGTTTGAAAACAGCTTTTTTCTTCTCAAAACACCCACCTTCGCTCAAATGTTTCGCCAATTTTGCAAACATTTTATCTGATGGAACGGCCTATTTGGAAAGCGAGCATGATACAAGCGCTTGGAAGCTTTACTATTTCTTCGGCATTCTCCATAAATTAAAATCATCTCTAACTTTTCTTGATTAGAGTAAACTGCCATTTCATAGGTATCTAATTGTAATTTAACAATTAAAAGCAACGCTACAAAAAATTGCACACTTTTTACTTGACGTACAATGCCAAAATTCAATTGTTTCCATGACTATCTTAATAAAATACTTAACAAAATTATATAATTTTTTTTCTTTGATTTTTTTATTCAAGAGAACACATTCTTAGGTAGTCTAACGTAGAAAATAAACCTCTACAAGAATAAGCAATAAAAAGTATAGGCTACCATTTGAAAAAAAAAATTGACTGTCGTAATTTTGACACATGTCATCGCAAAGTTGAAATGGAAACGTCATCTGATGTAGTTTAACAGACGATTTAAATAGGTATATAGTTTGTTATAGATATTTTTTTAAATGAAGGAGATATAGGGGCGCGAACACCAAACTGAATCACCCGGTATGTCTAAGAAAATGGATTTTAAATTACTGCAGAGAATTTAATTCTAGAAGCATTCTAGAAGCAATTTAAATCAAACTATTAAATCTGAGAACACCAAAATGTACAAATTGTAATAAATAGAAAAAATGAGTAATTAAAGGAACTCCAAAGAAACCAAAAAAACTGAAGAATTTAAAATTTTAAAAAACTACAAAAAAAAAGAAATATAAAAGTCTAAAATTTAGTGTAATTTGAAAAATTTTAAATTTAGCGCATACTTATCTAGAAATTAAGAAAAAAAGAAATGATCAAGCAAAAAACAAAAATTGTAAAAGCTATAAAGGAAACAGTTCAACAAAATTTAAAAACTAAAATTCGATGAAAACCAAACTTACAAACTCTAAAAAATTAATATTCTAAGGAAACTGAAGAAAATAAAGAATTCAAAATCTCAAAAAAACTAACAATCATCAAAAATCTGTAAAAAGCGCAAAGTTTGGAAGAGTCTAAAAAAAAAGGAAAATAAAAAACAAAATTTCAAAAATTACAAAAAAGTATAGGGTTGAGAAATTTTTTCAAAATAATTAATTGATCCTTTAAAAAAATATATATATTCAATATATTGTCTATAATTTGTGTACCTACAAATAAATTAAATTTATTCTAAGCTTTTTATTTTTGTAAAATTCAATAATTTTTTGTCAGCGTTGTAAGATTATATCAGAAACAGAAGAAACTAAAAAATTTAAAATTTCAAAAAAAAATCTACCAAGGATCAAAAAAATGTGAAAATTGCAGTTTGGAAAAATCTAAAAACAAAAGAAAAATAAACAACAAAATTTTAAAAATTCGAAGATAATCTAAGGTTGAAAAAATTTTTCAAAACATTATAAAATATATAATTTTTTTCCTTCAGTAATTTTAAATTTAGATCGCTTGTATATTATCGAATCGTGGGATTTTTCAATATTTCAAAAACGTATTTACTAAAATTTATGGATAGGTTGATTTGAGCACAAACAAAAACCGATGTCAACAAAATCGCGCAAAACACCCCAATTTTAATCTCCCCCGAATTTTCCTTCTCCCTCTCCCCCCATTTTTCATCCTTATCTCCCTTATTATTCTAATCCGCAATGTTTTTACATCTCGAACTGTTGAACATTCTGTAAACAGATTTCGCATTCCCGGCAATTTCCCTCGCAAAGAGATGTTTTCTATTTGCGCGTTGGCTTCGTCTGTTTGATCAGAATTCCGAAACCACCCTCGAAAACGTCACAACCCTTAAAACATATTAAAGAAACTCCACACCGTCGTCGCATTTAAATTCGATTACACTAAGAAAAATATATGACGCTTTTCCCACTTCAGACAAAATCTCGTTACTTTCACGAAAATACCTGCGTTTCTAATTTTAGATTATTCAATCGGTGTCACCCTTTTGCATAATTGGGCGAAGGAAATAAGAGTCGGGGGCTAATTGAAAAATTAAATGTGAAAAGTGAAGCGTGCCGTTTAATTGTAAAATAAATCGATTACGGTGCTGATTTCGGACTGGAAACGTTTGTTAGACGACGGGAAATTTGCGTCCTTTATTGATATCTAGACGTTCAAAAATTGATTGATAATTATTGCTCCGAGGGACAGTATGACGATCTGACACCCTTCGGAACCTATTTCATTTCCGACAGACGGAATAAAAGTGTCATCGTCATCTTCATCATCGTCATCGGTTTGCTGATTTTCATCAAATTTGTATTTGTTATGGGGGCGAAATCGGGGTCCATTGTGTTCTAATGCGTTTTCATTTCCATTGTCACTATTTTTTTTTGATGCTGAAATCTGTGAACATTTACTGTAGATAATAATTGTAAATAATGGTTTAAGCTTACGTATATGGCAGCAACTGCGAAAATTACTGTCAAAAATAATAATAATTTCATTTTCTTTGGTCACAATGCGACTCGTTACGATGCGAGGAAATGAATATAAAATTTATGCAATTTTTTCCGAATTGTTATAACGAACTTGTTGTAATTCACCGGAACATTTATTTTCACGGTTTGAATGGAATTAGTTCCGGTATCTCTTAGTTTCTCGAAAAAAATCTTTATTGCAGTTTAAATGCAAATTAATGATGAAATAAAATTATACAGAGTGAAACAGTCTCATTAGCATCCTTTGTATGGTCGATGAGCAACAAATTCTATATTTAGAGTGAATATCGCATTATCATCATTATCAAAAAAAATGAAAAATTTAGAGCTTTTAAGAAATTACAAAAAAAAAATTGTGATCCAGTAGTCTCACAGTTGCCTGATGGTTTTTTGACACATTCAAATTTGATTATAATCTGTCACATTATGGCACGATTTCTTTATGCTTTTAGTTATCGTGCCGTAAAGTCGTCATGGCAACAAAATGGTACCGTAGGTAGAACCAAAGTACCTAAACTCTTATTTCTGTTCTAAATTGTATGCTTGTTGAGAATGAAAGTTATTTTGCACTACCGTGTATTAATATACAACTTAAATTTCCGGTAATTGTAAGTCCGGAAGTTGTGGTTTTGCCGGAACAACAGCACTTTTCCCATCGCCGTGTCTTTCAAGTGTCCTAATGTCGGCACCACTATCCGCCGAAATTGTGGCAGCCGCCCTTCGTGAACTAGTCAGCATTGGGTAGCTCTAAGTAGCTTGCAATTTCTCTCAGGATTTACCTTTTTTTTTCATTGTAGAAACGTTATATTTAAAAATCTCATAACATAACAAAATTGTTTTAAAACTCGTGCTAAGCCTCGTTTCACAAATTTAAAAAAAGAGTTTTTTTTTTCTATTTTTTCAATTTCTGTAAATATTTGATTTTTTTCTACACTTGAAAAGTTGAAGATCTGTGAAAAAAATATTTTTTGTACTCATTGTACGGAAACAGAATTTTTCCGCTCAATCTCGATGCACGGAAAAACGGTTTTCCCGCACCCCGGTGTTTTTTAGTTTCCGCTGGCGGTAAGAGATATTTGCGTTGTAGGGTTGGTATTGCGACTTTTTGAAGACATCAGTTAATCAATTTTTGATAAGTGCGTTCATACCGTTCTCGATTTTTCTCGGGCAGCAGACGCGAAACGGCCTCTTTGGCACATTGTTATACTTCGGAAGGGGTACACATACATTCTTCGCTCTCACTTATTTTAACAATTTTTGTTAATAATTTTAAAAAAATGACAGCTGATTTACATTTTAAAAATCTAGGAGGTAGCTACAATAGACACATCATGTTACCAACCCAGCATAAAAAAAAAACTAAGTTACATAATTTTTTTTATTTCGATATTCGTTACAAAAAATATTGTACCTAACTCTTTCGGAAAGAATTTTCCCGCATTCGCACTAAATGCAGCACTCCTTACAGTCGTGCTGCAAACAAAGTGCTCATGCGGGAAAATTAAGTTTCCGAACTTGTTAGGTAAATAACTATTTAGAAACAGTTACGTAAACAACGATTTTTTGTTAACAAAATTTTGTTTTTTTTTTTCTATTTTTTACATTATTTTTTTAAAACCTTCTATAGTTTAATTTTGTTCGAAACTAAAAGTTAGCAAAATATAATTCTAGATCTATAGATCAAACAATATGTGTCTTTTTTAACTCCACAGATTTTGTTAAAGTTGACACTTATAAATATCGAGAACTTTCTCGAATTTTCTAAAAATTCGTTATAACACAAAATTTAGCAAAATATTTATAACAAAAAATAATAAGAATAAGAGGAAAAGTACATATAAAAAATAATACAAAAGAATGAATAATTTTTCGAAATTTATAATTTTTTCAAGATTAGTACAAATTTTCGACTGCTGCTGTAATAAGAAATCTCCAAGTTTTGTAGTTTTTAATAAGTATAGAAACTATTTTCTTGTTAAATTTTGTGAAAATCAATTAAATTCAGAAACTTTTTTCCTCAAATGAGCTTAGAAATAGTTACAAAAAATATTTAAAAATATTACAAGTTATAAAACATTTTATTAGAATGTTTAGATTGAAAACTTTTAATACTTTTAATTAAAAAATGTTTAAAATTTTAATTTAAAAAAAAATCAAAATCTGTCTATACAAAAAAAAGTAGGAACTTTATTAATACGAAACATAACAGTTTTCTTGTAGACTTTATCCAACAAAACCAAAAAACAAGAAATATTAGAGTTATTCACAAAATTAAATTAAGTACTAATCTGGTTTTTAATTTTTTGATAATTAATATTTAATAATAATTTTGATAATAATAATTATTAATAATAATGGTGAACCAGTTTGATTTTTCTAAATAAAATTTTTTGCTTTCGCCAAATGTTCCAGCGTCATAAATCAAAATATTTTTTTACCTTATATTTTAACACGAAAATATTGAATTTGTTAAATATGTACAGAATTGAATAGAAGACGATTTTTAAAGGACTAAAAAATCTAATTCATCTATGAAAAATCAAACGTTTTTTTTTTCTTTTTTTTACAGATTTTTTTTATCTCTAATGGCAAAAAGTAGTGGTGTTGCAAAAATCTTGACTTTATCAATAATAATAAATGCAATAATAAAAATCGTACTTAAATCTGCAAAAACAGAAACCAATTTCACCCCTCCTTACAAAAAAAAAACATATTTTTATCTCTTGTTGTTAACTACACTATTTTTTTCGCGATTAGAAAAATAAAATAAGCAAGAAAAAAGTTTTTAATATTCGTAAAATCTCTTTTTTTGTCTAATGTTCAAAATAACAAATTTTTGAAACTTTTATCTAAAAATTTTTAAATTTTGAAACACTACTGAAATATTTAGAAAAAATATCTAAAATTTTTACTAAAAAAATATTTAAAAATAAAATTAATTAAAATGCAAACAAGAATCCTAGAAGCTTTATTTTTTATAATACAACAATTTATTTAGAAATTTCATCACATCTTTAATAAAACTTAAAAACATGAAATATTACCATTTTAAAAAAAAACTCAAATGCGCCAGTTTCGTTTTTCTGAAAAAAATATTTCCATTTTAGCAAATTGAAGTTATTTTCTTGAAAACTTTATCCGTTTTGACCAAAAACTTGTAAAGAAACAATCAAATTTTTATAAAAAAAAAATTATTTTCTTGTTTTTTTTTTTCGAATAAATACAATAAACATTTTCTTGAACGAAATGGAAACCAAATATTTACGAATTTTTTTAAGACAATAACATTTTTTTAAGAAGCTACAATAATTCTTTTAGTCCAAAAACTCTGCCTTTTGCCAATTGATTTAGTTTATTAAAAAAAATCTGTTTTTTGTGACTTAAACTAAAATGATGGAATTTTCTAAATTTAAAAAAAAATATGATTTTTTTAAACTAGGAATTTTTTTGACCATCCCAGAATTCAAATAAAGTAAATACCTAGACCAATTTTGTTTTTCATAAAATAATGTACTTACTTAATTTTTTTGCATATATTGCATTTTACTTTTCTTAGAAGTTTTTATTTTGTTGTCTTTATTTTTGCGTTTTTTTTTTGCTATGCTATGAGCTGTTTTGTATTTTCGTTTGAAGTTCTACATTTATTCGTTTCCTGTTTCATTTCTCTTCTTATGTGCTCATTCTATCTTTAATTTTTCTTAAAAGTTTTATTTCTGTTCTTCTCAGCAGACTTAGTGTTTTTTGATGTTGTCCACGATTCACATGTAAGCGTTGATTTAACAACTTTGTTTACAACTTCACAGTTAACTGTTTTGGCTCTTTCTATTTTATTGAAGCGTTTTGTTTTTATTACGCTACGTTTTCTGTTTTTATGATCTTTTCATTGACCTAGTCATTCGTGTTTGTCTGTTGGTTTTATAGAGCTCCTAAATACTTGAACTTTTTACTTATTTTTACCTGTTCTATTTTTTCCTTCCATCATATTTTTACTGTCTTTCATTTCTTTGATATGAATGAAACGCGCTGGTCGTTGGCAGTTTTGCTACTCTATAATTGTTTCCGCCAGGGCTCAGTCAGGAAATTGACTCATTACGGACTGGTCACCTAAAAAGTGACGTAAACGAGCAAAACAATTTGGGCCTATTTCTATAACATCAGACACAAAGTTATTTTTGTAAGAGACGTAGTTAATTACAGTGTTCCAATTTAAATTTTATTTCCGCTTTTTGAGCATCTTTTAAGCTCCGACAGAGTCCTAAAAAAACATAATGGCAAAGTGCACGTTCTCGGCG
Source organism: Cynaeus angustus (assembly GCA_030157275.1). NCBI lineage: Eukaryota > Metazoa > Arthropoda > Insecta > Coleoptera > Tenebrionidae > Cynaeus > Cynaeus angustus. The sequence goes on from CM058065.1 coordinate 15,874,305, forward strand.
TATTTAAATCTTGATAAATAGCGTTCCGTCGACGCAAAATCTTCCATTATCCACGCAGGGAAGTCTTTGTACGACTGGATAAGATAAATAGAAAGAAATATTAAAAAAAATTAAATATTTAAGGTACACATTTTCCAGCTCGAGATTTTACGCTTTGTGTATAATCTCATCTCCTGTACATCTTTGAAGTTCTATTCTAAATACACTTTACGAGAGGAAGGGGAATAGGGCAAACTTTTTAAGGGTTCTTTGTGCGTGTTTTGGAGGTTTGCCATTTTTACTGGGATTGGAAGAGGAATAAGCATTCAATGGATTTTTATTGCAACCTTAGAAAGAAACTGGAATGAGAATTGCATTTTTATTTTAGGCCATTATTATAACACGAAATGAAATTTCTGGTATCTATCGCTTATTAATCACTTTCTTTAGCTGGTTTATCGGAATTCCCTTTGAAATCTCTTCCGTGAAATTTACCACTGCTAGGCTTTGGTGGTTTGAAGTTGGGCTCAAATTTGTGACTAGTGCGTGATCCAGGCTCAGCCGCTTCAATCCCTTCTTCTGTTTCTTGGTTGTTGTTCTTCTTATTCTTCTTAGCCGACACCTGATAAAATACATTATTTTTTATTTTATAAGCAAAAAATCTTTATGCGCCACCAAAAACGAAAAATTTTTGTCCATGCTTCAGTACACTTAACAATTACACGTAATCCGATAAAGAAAATCAATATCAAAAATTTTCCGATTCTTTGTGCAATCAACTTTCAGACTTAAAAAAATCGAAAATTGCCGTTTCAGCCCATTTCAATTTTATATTTACGCTATTTATTTTATATGTTCATTTTTAAGATCAGTTTTCTTGTATTTATTTAAATTTATTTCATTTTATTCTGTTTTACACTTCCATATGATCCAATTTAGTCTATTAACGTCCAATTTGCTTCATTTAGTTCAAATTTTCTCCGTTTAGTCCAACAAGTCAACATTGTCAAAAATAATTTTATTCTTAATTATTACACTTTAATTGTGATTAGATCTAATTAACTAATTTATTCCATCTATTTAAAGCATTATTAGTCTATTTAATTTAGTTATTGCTTCTTTTAGAAAGTTCCAATTTTCTAGTTGAACCTGATTTTAGTTACTCCGATTGGTTATTTCTTGAACTTAATTAGGCTAGACCTAATTCAATGATCCTAAGTCCAATTTATTCCTAATCAAATTTAATCAATATTCGAATTTAGTTTAGTTTAAGACCTAAGTTGTTCGTTCTAAACTAATCTATGTATATTAATCTAATTTATTTTGTTTTTAGTTTAATTAAATTTAATTTCAACTCAGCTTAGTAAAAATAAATTTATACTAATTTTTAGTTTAGTCTAATGTCTTTTCAGACAGCTACTTCACTAAGTGCAATTTAGTCTAAACAATTTTTTTTAACTAGATTTGGATCAGTTTAAAAATTTAAGTGTATACTATACTAATTTGGACTAATTTAATTTAAGTACAATTTAGACAATTTGATTCTAATTTAGTTCAGTTTAATTTGATTTACTTTATATTAGTTGTGTCAATTGTAGTTTATTTCAGCCTAAATAACTAATTTATTCTATTTAATTTGCGATCTTTCAAATCATCCAAGTTCTTCTGTCAACTTGTCTACAAAGTTATCCCAATTCTCGTCATTTTAGTTCACTTTGCCTAATTTTGCTTTAGATTAGTCTATAAGTTTAATTAGGCCTAACTTTTTCTGTTCATTCTAGCTACGTATTTTAGTTCAAATTTGTTTCAAGTTTTGACAATGGTGGTCACAGCTAGCCATGATAGTTCATTTTAGATTAATCTGAATCTTAAAATCACCTCCAAGCCAAGGTGGTGTAGTTCAAATTAAACTTTTCTCAGTGTATTTTTTTTATTGATAATTGTTGAGTAGTTAATTTAGTATAATTTGAACTAAACAAAATTCTTCGTTTCAACAAAATTTTAGCACTGTATTTTAGTTTAACATGCTTAACTCTTTTCAGTCTACTTTGCTTACTTTTAGCCCAATTTACTTCAGCTTGATTAGAGAAAAAAAAACCTGTTAGTTCACTCTGAAGAAAATTAGTTAAAATCAAATTAGACTAATATGTTTTTTAAATTAAGTCTAATTATGATGATTTGGTCCTAATTAGAAGAGACTAACCAGTTATCCCTTTGTGTTTTTTTTCCCTAGATGGTTCTAAATAGTCTAAAATTAATATTTTCTGAATGCAGCTGTGTAAAATTGTTGTTGTTAGACAAGATCTCAAGAAAAATTAGTATCTCAAAGGCTACTGAGAACGGACTCTCGGAATTTTAAATATTTGTGCAAATTCAAAATAAAAAAAAAATTAAAGCAATTAGAACAGTTCAAGCAATCAGTATCTCTAAAAACCTAGGACTTTGAAAAAAGGTCCAAAAATCTAGAATCTAAAAATTTAAAAATGTGGACTTTGAAGAATCTTCATAAATACCTAGACTTTGTAAATCTAGAATCTCAGTGTCTCTTTGAAATAAAACCTCGAAATTCAAATTCTCAAAATTGAACGATCAGTATGTCTAAAAACCTAGAACTTTAAAACAAAATTTAAGGTTTTAGAATCAGAAAATTTAAGAATCGAGACATCGAGGAAATAGCATAAAAATGTGAAAATCTAAGAATGTAGACTTTGAGAAATCAGCATAGAAAAACCTAGACTTTGCAAAAAGGTTTAGGTGTAGAAAAGGCTAGAATCCAAAAATTTTAGAGTGTAGACTTTAAAAAAATAGAGTCGAAAGTGATAAATATCTATAGAAATTCAGAACAAAAAAAAATAAAATTTTAAAAATCAATATCTTTTTAAAAAAAGTCTAGGGATCAACATTCTGAAAATTTAAAACCTAGACGTTGAGGAATTAGCATAAAAAGACTCAAATTTTAAAAATTTGATCTCTCAAAATTACAAATACCGGTGGAAATTCAAACTAAATATAACTAGAAGTTAATTAATCAGTAGCTCTAAAAACCCAAGACTTTGAAAAAAGGTCTAAAAATCTACAACTTAAAAATGTAAACTTTGAGAAATATGCACAAAAACCTAGACTTTGTATTTACAAAAACATTAGAAAAAAGGTCTAGAAAAACCCAGATTTTGAAAAAAAATTTAGATCCAGAAAGATCTAAAATTAAAAACATTAGACTGTAGATTTAAAAAATTCAGGGTAGAGAAACCTAGAATATGTAAATCTAGAATCTCAGAATTTTAAATATCTGTTGGAATTCAAAAATAATTAGAATTTAAAAAATCAGTGCCTTTTTAAAAAAAAGATTTAAAAATCTAGACGCTGATGAGTCAGCTTGAAAAGACCTAGGCTTTAAAAATCTAGAATCTCTCTCAGAATTTTAAATACCTGTAGAAAGACAAAAAAATAAAATTTAAATAATCAATATCTTTAAAAACCTAAGACTTGGAAAGAATGTAGAAAGATCTAGACTCTAAAATTTAGGAATCTAGACTTTAAGAAATCGGCACAGGGAAACCTAGACTTGAAAAATATAGAATCCTAGAATTTTTGTTTATTAGATTTTTAAAAGCCTAGGACATTGAAAAAAGGTCTAAGAGTCTAGAATCAGAAAATTTAAAAATATAGTTATTGAGGAAACAGTACAGAAATCCGAAAATTTATGAATGTAGACTTTAAAAATTAGCATAGAAAAACCTAAATTTCTAAGTCTAGATCTAGAAAGATCTAAAATAAAAAAAATAGAAGTAGATTTTAAAAATTCAGGGTAGAGAAACCTAAAATATGTAAATATAGAATCTCAAAATTTTTAATATCTGTTGGAATTCAAGAAAAAAATAATTAGAATTTGAAAAATCAGTGTCTCTTTTAAAAAAGCCTAGAGATTGATATTCTGAAGATCTAAAAATGTAGACGCCGATGAGTCAGCTTGAAAAGACCTAGGCTTTAAAAATCTAGAATCTCTCTCAGAATTTTAAATACCTGTAGAAAGACAAAAAAATAAAATTTAAATAATCAATATCTTTAAAAGCCTAAGACTTTGAAAGAAAGTAGAAAGATCTAGACTGTAAAATTTAGGAATCTAGACTTTAAAAAATCGGCACAGGGAAACCTAGACTTGAAAAATATAGAATCCTAGAATTTTTGTTTATTAGATTTTTAAAAGCCTAGGACATTGAAAAAAGGTCTAAGGGTCTAGAATCAGAAAATTTAAGAATATAGTTATTGAGGAAACAGCATAGAAATCCGAAAATTTATGAATGTAGACTTTAAAAATTAGCATAGAAAAACCTAAATTTCTAAGTCTAGATCTAGAAAGATCTAAAATAAAAAAAAATAGAAGTAGATTTTAAAAATTCAGGGTAGAGAAACCTAAAATATGTAAATATAGAATCTCAAAATTTTTAATATCTGTTGGAATTCAAGAAAAAAATAATTAGAATTTGAAAAATCAGTGTCTCTTTTAAAAAAGCCTAGAGATTGATATTCTGAAGATCTAAAAATGTAGACGCCGATGAGTCAGCTTGAAAAGACCTAGGCTTTAAAAATCTAGAATCTCTCTCAGAATTTTAAATACCTGTAGGAAGGCAAAAAAAAATAAAATAATCAATATCTTTAAAAACCTAAAACTTTGAAAGAAAGTAGAAAGATCTAGACTCTAAAATTTAGGAATCTAGACTTTATAAAATCGGCACAGGGAAACCTAGACTTGAAAAATATAGAACCCTAGAATTTTTGTTTATTAGATTTTTAAAAGCCTAGGACATTGAAAAAAGGTCTAAGGGTCTAGAATCAGAAAATTTAAGAATATAGTTATTGAGGAAACAGCATAGAAATCCGAAAACTTATGAATGTAGACTTTAAAAATTAGCATAGAAAAACCTAAATTTCTAAGTCTAGATCTAGAAAGATCTAAAATTAAAAAAAATAGAAGTAGATTTTAAAAATTCAGGGTAGAGAAACCTAAAATATGTAAATATAGAATCTCAGAATTTTTAATATCTGTTGGAATTCAAGAAAAAAATAATTAGAATTTGAAAAATCAGTGTCTTTTTTAAAAAAGCCTAGAGATTGATATTCTGAAGATCTAAAAATGTAGACGCCGATGAGTCAGCTTGAAAAGACCTAGGCTTTAAAAATCTAGAATCTCTCTCAGAATTTTAAATACCTGTAGGAAGGCAAAAAAAAATAAAATAATCAATATCTTTAAAAACCTAAAACTTTGAAAGAAAGTAGAAAGATCTAGACTCTAAAATTTAGGAATCTAGACTTTAAGAAATCGGCACAGGGAAACCTAGACTTGAAAAATATAGAATCCTAGAATTTTTGTTTATTATATTTTTAAAAGCCTAGGACATTGAAAAAAGGTCTAAGAGTCTAGAATCAGAAAATTTAAAAATATAGTTATTGAGGAAACAGTACAGAAATCCGAAAATTTATGAATGTAGACTTTAAAAATTAGCATAGAAAAACCTAAATTTCTAAGTCTAGATCTAGAAAGATCTAAAATAAAAAAAATAGAAGTAGATTTTAAAAATTCAGGGTAGAGAAACCTAAAATATGTAAATATAGAATCTCAGAATTTTTAATATCTGTTGGAATTCAAGAAAAAAATAATTAGAATTTGAAAAATCAGTGTCTCTTTTAAAAAAGCCTAGAGATTGATATTCTGAAGATCTAAAAATGTAGACGCCGATGAGTCAGCATGAAAAGACCTAGGCTTTAAAAATCTAGAATCTCTCTCAGAATTTTAAATACCTGTAGAAAGGCAAAAAAATAAAATTTAAATAATCAATATCTTTAAAAGCCTAAGACTTTGAAAGAAAGTAGAAAGATCTAGACTCTAAAATTTAGGAATCTAGACTTTATAAAATCGGCACAGGGAAACCTAGACTTGAAAAATATAGAACCCTAGAATTTTTGTTTATTAGATTTTTAAAAGCCTAGGACATTGAAAAAAGGTCTAAGGGTCTAGAATCAGAAAATTTAAGAATATAGTTATTGAGGAAACAGCATAGAAATCCGAAAATTTATGAATGTAAACTTTAAAAATTAGCACAGAAAAACCTAAACTTCTAAGTCTAGATCTAGAAAGATCTAAAATTTAAAAAATTAAAAGTGTAGACTTTAAAAAATCAGAGTAGAAAAACCTAGAATTTGTAAATCTAGAATCTCAGAATTTTAAATATCTATTTTAAATAGCTATTGATTTTGAAAATCAATAGCTATTTAAAAAAAAACTTGGGGATCAATATTCTAAAAATTTAAAATGTATACCTTGAGAAATCAGCTTAGAAAGACCTAGATTTTGAAAATCTGATATTTCCCTCAAAATTACAAATACCTGGGCAAACTCAAGATAAAAAAATTGGAAGTTAAATAATAATCAATACTTAAAACCTAAGACTAAAAAAACTAGAATCAGAAAATTTTAGAATCTAGAGCTTGCGGGAAGCTTAGAAAAACTGCACTTTGAAAACTAAAAAATTAAAAGTCTCAAAATGTAGAAATTCCAGATCAAAAATTCAGTTTAAATAATCGGCATCTCTAAAAATTTAAAACTGAAAAATAACCTAAGAATCTAAAAATTTAAAAAATTAGCATAGAAAAACCTAGACTTTGAAAATCTAGAAAATTAGAAATTTTTATACCTATAGTTTGAAATGAAAAAAAAATCTAGAATTTAAACAATAAGTTTCTCTAAAAACCTAGAACTTTGAAATAACCTAAGGATCTAGAATACGATAATTAGAAGATTTAGACTTTGTAAAATCAGCATAAAGACCTAAATTTTGGAAATCTACAATCTAAAAATTCTAAAAATAATAATAATAATCATTTTAGTCCAAATTTTAGTCTAGTCAAATTTCATTTTTTCCACAGTTTCATTTGGTCTATTTCTACTTAGATTAATTCCATTTTATTCCAAATAGTCTAGTTTAGCTTATAATTATTTCGAGTCTAATTGGAAACAATTCTTTCAAACTTACGTCACTAATGAGTGCGGCCACAACAAACATGGACAACAACAGGAACACTAACTTCATCTTGCTAGTTTTCTAAAACTGTGACACTTCCATTGCTACCGGTCCTTTTTATAGTGGTGCACTAAAAAATGCAACCATTATTTTGACATTAGCCACAATGGGGAACTAATTCCTCTATCACAACGAGATAAAGACTTCCGTTCTCTTTTTTTTATTTTTTTGTAAGCAATCAGAGCCCTCATCACAAATCCAATCGAGCACTTAATTACGGTCTGCACATTTTCCCTACATAATTCTGGCTCTTGAGAGCGAGCTTGATTTCCGTACTTCGGACCTCGTTTATGTACACACAAAATGTGTTTGGGAATTGAGATACGCTCTCAACTAATTAAAAGGAAAACATGCGGTGAGTCATTACCAAGTCAGATTTGTAATAACATTAGGTTCAATGTTTCGTTTTTTAAAAGTAATTAACTTTACAAAGCTGATGAACGTGGTTATAAAATTGTTAGCTAACTACGTGGTACCTCGTTAGAGAAGTTTTCCAGTGGGAGGAAGAGTAGCTAGTTTCAATACTAAAACCGTAATTATGAGTTCGAGGGAGCTGATAATTTCAGAGCTGAACTAACTTGAATCCAGTTTTTCAAACTCATTTCGTGATATTTTGAGTGTTGCAATTATGTTAGTGAAATGGGCCAAGAAAACACTCCATTTAACAAAGCCAGATGGAAATATTCTCGCGGTCACTGAGCAAAACAATTAATTGAGGAAAGCAAGCTCTGTCTTTTATAATTTGGAGTTCGGAAGCTAATTTTTTGTTCAATTCTGTTTCTAACTACTTTTCGTCGTAGATAAAAAGTACATCAGATGTCTCATCTAACTTCGTTCAGTGACAACCATAAAAGCGGTAACGACTGTTTTATTTAACTCTGTGGCTCTTTGAATGCAGAATCTCATTTTCACAGCTTAATTGTACCTTTGCAACGCAGCTTTATGGCAACATTTTTCCAGTTACCGATCCCGATATTAAATCATTCGCGTTGCAGCAATTTGTAATTTTTTTCAATTTTAATCCTGGACGTCGCTCTACTCTTGGTAATTTTATCAAGTTTGAAATTACACTTTTTTAGGTACAATTGCTGAGTTTGTAGTTTTAGTGTCATTTTTGGACGGGTATTAATAATTCTGGATGAAGTTTTTGTAACGTAATTTGATGTTAATCCGGACAACTGTTATGTGTGTTATCTGTTTTATTTAGCGTTAATGTGCCAATGATATCCTGTTATACAACTGGAAAAATAAAAAAAAATAACAATTCTAATTATAATTCGAGGTTATTTTTGTCACAGGATCAAATAAATTATTTTTACCTTTTACTTTTTGATTCAAATTTGTTTGTAATTCGTGACATTATGACACGATTTCTTGTCGTCATGGCAACAAATTCGTACACCATTCCAGTTCCAGCTGATGATTCAAATGTTTAAGCAATTTCAACCGATGATCCAAGTGTTCCGGCGATTTTATTTTTATTTTCTATGAAATTTGACACATTCCTCCGCAGCAGCATCACTTTTCCAATCGCCGTTTTTTCAAAGTATAATGTCAGGCCCCACTATCCACCAAAATTGTGGCAGACGTACTCCAGAAAAAACTGATCATAATCGGTAACTTCAGTTAGCTTAAATTTTTTTTTAAATTGGCCCAAAAATATTGATTGCTACAAAATTTCAGGTGCATTTATCGTTTTTATAATACAAAAAGGATTTTTGAATTTTAACATGGTTTGGTCGTAAATTTATATATTGTTTAATCAGTTTCATATAATATATATACATATAATTTCATATAATCAACTCCTCCTCCTCCTCCTCCTTACTCGATTGTTTTGTGGTCTTTCATGTAAACAACTAAAACAAAACCTTGTTAACGTCGTCTACAAATAAGTTATCGAATTTTACACTTCTGCAGGTCCCAAACCAACCAAAAATTGCAAGCACCTATAACAATAGTAATTTTATGACATATTGAAACCGTACGCTACGCTCATGTGCTAAATTCTCATTAGTGCCATTATTCCTTCATTATAAACTAATATCATAATATACTATCAAACACGCTGAATTTTATAGCTCTCTTGTGTCTGAATTGTAATACAAAACATGTTAAGTTTGACATGTATTTCTACCGTTTTTTAGTTTAAAACCAAACGGAGAGTTTATTCCCCAAGGTAATTAAAATAATTAATTAACTCTTGCTTTTTTTAATTACGCTACTAAAGAAATTAATTTCCGGCCAACGCATAGAGGCAGAAATCATCAAAACATTAAAACTTTATAACCGAATTAAACAGTAGAAAAAGTATTCATTTTTTTTTCTGTCGAAATCATAAAAGCTAAACCAATTTAGGTATTTTAAAAAATATGCGTGGGCGTCTGTTTACAGAATCTTATCAAATTTTGTAAGTTATAAGTAAACTTTTATAAGAAGAAAAATAAAGATCAAAAGAAGAACTGAAATGACGGTTACAAGGCAAAATAACTCGTGTTAACGCTGAACCAATACCTAAATTCTTGACAAAAATATGAACATAAATATAGAAAAGGCAATGATTTTGTGACAGATAGATAGATAAAGATTGAATATAATGAAGAAGAAAATTGATAAAGACGATGAGAAAAAAAGTCAGAAGAAAGATAAAAAGAATGTTATAACACTCTCTACTGTTACACTGAATAAAAAATAAACAAAACTTGTAAATAAAGCGACAAAAGATTAGAAGACGAATTTTTTATATAAACCAAAACAAAAGACCAAAAAATCGTGTTAAAGTAAAGAAGAAAAAAGATCTTGCTTCAAGTAATCAAAAAGAAGAGAAAAAAGTGAGAGACAAGCTTGAATACCTAGGAAGAATCTTTTCTAAAGAAAATTTTGAACTGAAACAACAGTCACAAAACTTCAGATTCCTTCTAATAATTTCTGAATAAAAATTAACAAAAAGACGAAACGAAAGAAGAGAAGACGAATTTTAAAGCAACAGGAAGAGACTGCATAATGTAAAAAAAAACTAATAAAAAACTTACAAAAAAAAAGAATATAGAAAAGACTAATAAAATGAACATAGAAGAAAAGAAGAAAAAGATAAACAAAAGTCGCTCTTCAGCAACTCTTTTGGTAGGTGCAAATGCTAACATCACCACCTTGAAACGTAATTACGGAAATTATCAAACCAATTTAGGTTTTTTAAAAAGTATGCGTGGGCGTCTGTCAGAATTTTGCACGTAAACATAATAACTGTCAGTCGTAATAACTTTGACTTAACATTTATAAAATTTAGCACCAAGTAAATAATTTCAAGCCTTCTTCTTTCTTCTTCTTCTTGGTTTTCAAAGATAGTTGTTATTTCAATGGGGCAGTATTTGTCTTTTCCAGTCGTTTTCTGATTGCGAGTTTTGATTTCTTCCTTATTTCGACATCGTTTTTCCATTCGTAGATCACTTCAATCACTTATCTCTTGTGTCCTCTTTTTTCTTATCAGTTTTGGTAGTGACGACGCGTCTTGGTGCTTTTTTTCTTCTTTTTCTTTAAATACCATGGCTTCTCTTGATTCCACTTCTTGTTTTGATTTTCTTTTCATTTTTTGTTGTGAACATCTCTTTTCATTTCACAGTTTCTACTTCTTAAGCTTTCAAGATCTCCTTTGCCCTCTTTCTTTTCATTAGCTTTTGGTTCTCCTTCATTAAACATTGTTAGTGATAACACCAACGAAGCGTCTTCTTCTTTTTTATTTTATTTCACTTTTCTTCTTCTTACTTCTCGTAGCTTTCATCAGTATTATCTTCTAAATTTTTCTTTGTGCGACAATTTAAATTTATTTCTTCAATTTCACGACACTAATCAATTTTTTTCATGTTCTTTTGGACCGATTTTTTAATATCTAAGAGGATATTATTTCCCGTGGCTTTCTTCCATTTTATTATTATCTCTATACAATAAATAAAGTATTTTTATTATATTTTTTCTTGTCATATGCTCTTCAACATCTTCAAAATTTTTCACATTTTCTTTTTGTTTCTACGCTCTACAGGCAAAATTATCTTTGACAAGATTTTTTTTCCCTTGAACAGTTTGTTATTTTTAAAAACTTCGCCGTTTTCTCTTTGTTGAAGATTTAAAAAAACTCTTTCTTTGTTTTGCTCTTTTTCTTCTTATTAGCTTTTGATTTTTTGCCACTCCTTTATTCTTCAACTTCACTTTTAGCTTCTTTAGCTTGTCTGATGTTTTCTTCAGTATTTTCACCATTTTGAACATCTTCTTCTTCTTCTGTAAGTACCTCACGAAAAGGACTATGTCTAACAAGATATTATTTTTCTTTGTGTAACAATTTACTTCTTTAATTTCACAAGTTCTTTATCATTTTCCTGCTATAAGTTTTTGATTCTTTGTTGGCGATAACAGCAACAAAGTGCTATCGACAATTTTGCTTTTCTTCAATTTCTGTTTTCCAGATTTTCAGATTTTCTTCTTCGATGAGCTCTATAATTATTACACTATATGTATTAAACAAAACTCTATTTCTCAAAGCTCCTTTTTATACTCATCGTACGGAAACAGAATTTTTCCGCTTAATCCCGATGCACGAAAAAACGGTTTTCCCGCACCGCGGTGTTTTTAGTTTCCGCTGGTGGCTAGGAATATTTGCGTTATACGGTTGGTATTGCGACTTTTTGAGGACATCAGTCAATCAATTTTTGATAAGTGCGTTCATACCGTTCGCGACTTTTCTCGGGCAGCAGACGCGAAACGGCCTCTTTGGCACATTGTTGTACTTCGGAAGGGGTACACATACATTCTTCGCTCTCACTTATTTTAACAATTTTTGTTAATAATTTTAAAAAAATGACAGCTGATTTACATTTTAAAAATCTAGGAGGTAGCTACAATAGACAGATCATGTTACCAACCCATCATTAAAAAAAAAACTAAGTTACTTAATTTTTTTTATTTATATATTCGTTACAAAAAATATTGTACCTAACTCTTTCGGAAAGAATTTTCCCGCATTCGCACTAAATTTATCCTTACAGTCGTGCTGCAAACAAAGTGCTCATGCGGGAAAATTAAGTTTCCGAACTTGTTAGGTAAATAACTATTTCAACATCTAAATCTTGCTTATGCAAAAATTATTTGTTTTTCTTCTAAATTATTATTCTCTGTTTTATGTTATATTTATCCTTTTGTATTTCTTTATTATTGTCATCTATCTTTTTATTAGTGCGTTTCTCTCGTCGCTTAGATCTTTATTTCTATAAACAACTAAGTGTTTTCAATTTTGGACAGTTTTTTCATCTCGTACTGTCGTAGTTAGGACATTTTGTCTAACAGGATCTAGATTTCCAAATTTTTTGAGATTTTTTATTATGCAAGTATTCAAATTTATTTCTTCAGTTATTCGAGGATGTATTTTTTTCTGTATTTTTTCATTCCTGTTATCTGTTTCTTTATCGGCACGTTTTTCTTGTCGCTTAAATCTTTGTATTCTGTGTCAATGAGCATTTTTGGAACCCGCACCGCTTTTTTTTAAACTTCTACTTTCTGTTTCTTAAACCGACATTTAAATTTAAGCCAAAGTATAAGTAAGTAATCATTAATCAAATCAAATTTTCATTGGAAATCAAAAATTAATAATAATTCTCAGAGTATTGTCAATAAAATGTTTTTGCAATTGCAATTAAACTTTGATCGCTTTTTGTGTTGGCGTTTAACAAGTAAAGTAAACCTAGCTCCAAATCAATTAGTGCTGAATTAAACATTTATTTCTTCTTTCATGCTCTGTAAACAAGACGAGAGGGAGATAATTGAATAATTGAAAACTTAGTTAAAGAGAAAACGCACTGACGATGAAACAAATGATAGGAATAATGAATCAGGGGAGATGACTATAGAAAAGAGATTAATGAAAAATGTCTAGAAACATAATGGCTGTAAAACAGATTAAAGATATTTATCAAAAAGGTGTTGAATAACTAGCTCAAAACAAAGAGATGCAAAAAAAGCTCTTTACAAAAAATAATAACAAAAAAAAAGATTGACAAAGAACAGAAAACAGAGAGAACGAAAATTGAGAATATGAAAGAGGATTTGCTGCCATCACCAATATGTACAAAAACAAAAAAGCAAAAGTTAATAAGAAGAAAAAAAGCGGAAGAGACAATGCTGTGATGGTGTATAAAAAATGAAGAACAAAAGAAGAACTCAAATAACGATCACAAGACAAACTAACTCGTCTTAACGCTGAACTAATACCTGAAGTCTTGACCAAATTATAAACGTAAATGAAAAGAAGATAATGACTGTAACAGATTAAATAGAGAAAGAAAAGAAGAAGAAAAAGAAGAGAAAAAAAAGTGCGAGACAAAATTGAAAACCTTTCTGATGAACAGACAAAAACGAAGATCAAAAGAAAAAAATTTTAATTGAAACAACAGTTACAAAACTTAAGTGTTAAAGTCAAGAAGGAAAAAGATCTACTTTCAAGTAAACAAAAAGAAGAAGAAGAAAAGCGAAGAAGACAAGATTGAAAACCTAGGAAGAATTTTTTTGAAACGGTGGCCAGACAAAAACTCCTGATTCCTTCAGATTCCTTCTAATATTTTTTTCAGAATGAGCATTGCCAACTAACTCTGAATCAACACCTGATTCAACTATGAGAATAAGTGAAGAAAAGACAATGATTTTGCGACAGACTAAGAAGAAGATTGAAGACAATGAAGATTACGATTTAGGCATTAAGAAACGGTGAAAATTTGAAGATACAGTTTAAAAAAGCAAAATATAAAAATGTGAAGAAGGCATAAAGTTAGAGCAAGGAGATAAGAGTATTGAAGTTTTGAGAAAACTAAGCCCGCTTTTTGTGAAGATATAGAGAAGTTGATAAGAACGATGAAGAAGAAAAGAAAGAGAAGTTAAAAACGAAGTAAAGAAGAAAGGAATTGATGCACTGAATCAAAAATAAACGAATAAAAAAAGCAATGAAAGACAAGCAAGACGAATTTTAAAGCAACAGGAAGCGATAAGAAGACTGCAGAATGTTAAAAAAAGACTTATAAAAAAACAAATATAGAAAAGATTAATAAAATAGACATAGAAGAAAAGAAGAAAAACAAAAACAAGAATCGCTCTTCAGCAACCCTTTTGGTAGATGCGGCTGCTAACATCACCACCGTAGAACGTAATGGATCAACAGAAGTCGCAGAAGGTTATATAGATAAACCATTAAATAATCAAATTAATATATTAAATGAAACTTTGAACTCTATTGAGTTTGAGGTAGTTCCAGAAGACAGCAACGGAAATACTAATAATAGTACTCTTATTGAGCAAAGCAACAAAAATTCGAGTTTAATATATGTCAGCGATCTTTTTTTAAAATGTCATCTATGAGATCTGCAGAAAGCCTCAAAATTTTAGAACTTAGAAGATTAACAATTAATACATATACATAATGTCTAATTTTTTTAAATGTTTCACATTACAAAATATCTCATTTTTTCACTTCTGATAGATTCCAAAGGTCTTCAAAACATTCTGTTTCTAAAATGTTCCAAAGATTTCAAAGGTCTCTAAAATTCCCAATGTTTTTGAAGATAAGAGAATATAAGAGTTATGGAATTTGAGAATCTTGAAAATCTTCAGACAACATAAAAAAAATAGCAAGACTAAATGAATGTCAGCGATCTTCTAAATTTCCTCTTCAATAATTGTACCAACAGCAATTTTTTATTATTCGTAGGATAACAATATTGTTACTATTCTTATTCATTATAAAAAAAAATTAGAAAAAGTATAGTCTGTAACACGTTCGGAATGATAATTCTGCGCTCGTGAGACAAACTTCCCATTCGTGCTCAACTGATTACAGAATGTACGGGGTGATCAAAAAGAATCTAAATCGAAGCAGGCGTTGTTAATTTTCGGGCACGTTGTAGTATTTCTTTGAATAAAAGCTACACATTCATTGGTGCCGACAGCTTGTGACATCATGTTGTTTAACCATGACACATATAATAAATAAAAACTACATTTGCATTGTCAAGAGAGGATTAATTATCAACTTTATGCCCAAGTGCGACGCCGCTGTCACGCAACTGACATAACGCTAACCTCAAAAACATTAAAAATTAATTCGACCAGTCCAACAAATATACTTTTTTCTTCTAGTATTGATTATTGTTGTAAACTAATAGAAGGTGAGACTATGGGGGATCGGGGGGCAACAGGAAGCGATAAGAAGACTGCAGAATGTTAAAAAAAGACTTATAAAAAAACAAATATAGAAAAGATTAATAAAATGGACATAGAAGAAAAGAAGAAAAACAAAAACAAGAATCGCTCTTCAGCAACTCTTTTGGTAGATGCGGCTGCTAACATCACCACCGTGGAACGTAATGGATCAACAGAAGTCGCAGAAGGTTATATAGATAAACCATTAAATAATCAAATTAATATATTAAATGAAACTTTGAACTCTATTGAGTTTGAGGTAGTTCCAGAAGACAGCAACGAAAATACTAATAATAGTACTCTTATTAAGTAAAGCAACAAAAATTCGAGTTTAATATATGTCAGCGACCTTTTTTTAAAATGTCATCTATGAGATCTGCAGAAAGCCTCAAAATTTTAGAACTTAGAAGATTAACAATTAATATATATATATATATATATATATATATATCATAATGTCTAAAATTTTTAAATGTTTCACATTACAATATATCTCATTTTTTCACTTCTGCTAGATTCCAAAAGTCTTCAAAGCATTCTGTTTCTAAAATGTTCCAAAGATTTCAAAGGTTTCTAAAATTCCCAAAGTTTTTGAAGATAAGAGAATATAAGAGTTATGGAATTTGAGAATCTCGAGAATCTTCAGACAACATAAAAAATAGGAAGACTAAATGAATGTCAGCGATCTTCTAAATTTCCTTTTCAATAATTGTACCAACAGCAATTTTTTATTATTCGCAGAATAACAATATTGTTACTGTTCTTCATTATAAAAAAAAATTAAAAAAATGTAGAAAAAGTATAGTCTGTAACACGTTCGGAATGATAATTCTGCGCTCGTGAGACAAACTTCCCATTCGTGCTCAACTGATTACAGAATGTACGGGGTGATCAAAAAGAATCTAAATCGAAGCAGGCGTTGTTAATTTTCGGGCACGTTGTAGTATTTCTTTGAATAAAAGCTACACATTCATTGGTGCCGACAGCTTGTGGCATCATATTGTTTAACCATGACACATATAATAAATAAAACCTACATTTGCATTGTCAAGAGAGGATTTATTATCAACTTTATGCCCAAGTGCGACGCCGCTGTCACGCAACTGACATAACGCTAACCTCAAAAACATTAAAAATTAATTCGACCAGTCCAACAAATATACTTTTTTATTGTAGTATTGATTATTGTTGTAAACTAATAGAAGGTGAGACTGTGGGGGATCGGGGGGCGGGGGGCTTTTTCAAGATTATTTATTGATGTTAATGTGAAATGCAACGAATACAGATGCAATAAGAAAACACATACGTTTTGATAAAACAAATTCTTCCAAAGCATTCTCGATTTGTTTTCTTTTTAATCTTTAATTTAAATAATTATTCTTTACGTTTTTCGGAACAAATTTTCTTTATCGTCGAACATTACATATTTCATTTCCCGTGAATAATCCCGTTAATCCCGACTTTAATTAAACACCATAACAGTAGGCAGAAGGTATTTATTATCCGTCCAACCAGGACCTCTGAACCACCCCTAGATAATTACAAACTTAATCAATTTTCCCATTGACAGAGCAGCTATTGACAGACTAAGTCCCGATCCCAACTACACCATTGAAATGTGCGCCGTCTTCGCTATTTCGTAACATCAGCGTCGTTACACCACCATAAAATCCTAGAACGTCCAATAAAACCCGTCGCGACCCTAAGACTAAGAAGAATCGATGCGACACTTCTTTAATTAACGAACGAAGTCAGAGAAAGCAGACAGTAATTCAATAAAATCTTTAATAATCGAAAACAAACACTGGATTTACAATCCCGTTAATGACGTCAAACGATTCTTTGTACATCCTGTAACATTTCTCCAGGTTTTCGCCGGTGGCGTAGTCCAGATCGTTCCACATAACCTTTAGCATTTTCACGCACTTCAGCAGCTGAAACAATTTAAGAGTGAGCTCCTGTGGGAGACCGGGACTCCGGGTATTTACCGTATGAAATCCACTTTGATTACTTTTTTTATCCCGAATTTCGAGCATGGAGCGATGTAGGGATTTGATGAAATCTTCATGTGATGTTATTAGCGATTTGAGGTCGTTGGACTTCTCGAAATCAAGTTCGAACTGGATTCGGGACTTGGTAAAGACGAACCCGAATAAATAATGCTGAATGGTGTTAAGGATGTTGATGAGGCTAAATCGGAGCCATTTTAGACGTTTTATTGAACGTGGTTTCTTGGGTTTGTTCTTCGGTCCGAGATCTGGGGAAAACGTAATGAAGAATTATTAAAATTTAACTTGTTGGAGGAAGTTAAATAAAACTTTAATTCTGAATTGAGTGGCCAAGAAAAGTTTTTTATTGCTTCAAGACTTCGAGGAAGTAATTGCGAATAATTTTACGGTGTTATGGGCAATTTCCGCGCGAGATTGGTAAAAGTGGGCTTAAAATATGCGCGGATAAAAATTGATTTAAATCAGGGAGAGGGAGACGGAGAGATTTGGTTTAAGTTGACAACGCTATAAATGTCCGAGTGGACATGAATCTAGGATTAATTTGCATGGAACTTGAGTAATTTATGCAGATTTTGGTAAAAGTGGGAAAAAGAGAGGCCAGATGAAATCAGACTAAATTTAGGTAAATTAAATTTCATTCAATTACGAGACTAATCGTTGCAAACTGGATGAAACAGAATTCAAATATTCAAATGTAACTAAATAGATTAAATCAATCAGCATTGGTTTGATTAAATTTTGCTAAAATGGAATAGGATGAGTTGGGGCCACCAGGTGGATTCAGAGTAATTAGCAAGACTAAATGGGTGTTCAAATAGACTATCAAAAATCAAAATTGTTGAAAGATAAGCGTCTTCAAAAATCTTTAAGGTCTTTAACATTTGTCAGTAAATAATCTTGAAAATTTCCGTGTGTTTGCAAAAATGAAATTCATTGAAATACTCACATTTTAAAAAATTTCTAAAAGATTTCAGTTCTCAGTCTTTGGAATTTTTAAATTTTCCTAGATATGAGATGTTAAAGTTTCCAAAAGCGTTCTAGAGTTTTTAAAAATCCGAGAATCTCTAGATTCTCCAAAATGTCTACGTTTAATAGATTTAAGCTTCATTAAGTTAAGCTTCTAAAATTTGTATCTTTCCGAAGGTTTTGAAACTTCTAAAGAGTCACAATTCTTAATTTCAACAAGATTCTCAAAATTTCAGCCACTTAAGAAGCTTTAACCCACTAAAATTCATGAAATTTCTAATATTTCTAGATTCTCTAGAATTTATAAAGTATGTTCACCATTTATATATTTTCCTAAATTTTTAAGATGCTTAGGAGTGTCACTTTTTTAAAGTGTCATCTATGAGATCTGGAAGTCAGAAGGTTTCAAAATTTTAGAATTTAGAACCGCCAAAATATCTCAATGCTGGACTAATAGGAAAGACTAATAGAACGAACACAGAAGAAAAGAAGAAAAATAAAAACAAGAATCGCTCTTCAGCAACTCTTTTGGTAGATGCAGATGCTAACTTCACCTTGAAACGTAATGGCGGATGACGATCTACAGAAGTCGCAGAAGCTTACATAAATAAATCATTAAATAATCAAATTAATATATTAAATGAAACTTTGAACTCTATTGAATTTGAGGTAGTTCCAGAAGTCAGCAACGAAAACACTAATAATGGTACTCTTATTGAGCAAAGCAACAAAAATTCGGGTTTACTATAAATCAGCGATCTTTTTTAAAATGTCATCTATGAGATCTGCAAGTCAAAAAGCTTCAAAATTTTAGAACTTTTAGGATTCTAAAATTTCTAGAAGTTTTCAAGTTTCTATACGATGACAATTTTTTTCAGAGACAAAATCCACAGAAGGAACAAAATTGTACAATTTATTAGATGGCATTTTCAAATTGTTTAAAAAGTCAACATTTCTACAAAATATAGAATATCATAATTTCTAATTTTTAAAAATTTTCACATTACAAAATATCTCCGGTTTTGACTTCTGCTAGATTCCTAGAATCTTCAAAACATTCTGTTTCTAAAATGTTCCAAAGATTCCAAAAGTTTCTATGATTCCCCTAAAGAATAAATTTTTAGAGCTTACAGAATTTTCAATTCCTAGAAGTTATAGAATTTGAGAATCTCGAGGATCTATCTGCAGACAACATAAAAAAATTAACAAGACTAAATAAGTGTTTGCTTGCTTGATTCTGAGTTAAAATAGTTCTTACTAGTATTTTTTTGTGTTAGCTAATCCTAATTAGATCACCTCCTCTAATACTAAGTAATCCAACGTAGTAAAAATCAGTTTAGTTATTTAACTCGTTAAATCCTGTTTAAAGCGCTTTAGTCCAAACCTGTTCTGTCTAGTCCAGATTAGTCCAAATTCGTTAGGCTGAGTTTATTCGGTCCAAGTAAGTCCAATTTACTCCGAAGTCGTTCGATTTTCATCTAGTCAAAATTAGTCAGTTTAGTCTTTTGCGTAAAATACTCCAACTAAGCTCACTTTCCCAATTCTGTCTAGTACCTTGTTTAATTCTAGCTACTCCTGTTCAACAAAATTTACTAAAACTCGATTCTGATTCGACTCGATCTGATTCAAATTTGTTCGCCTAGTTCGAACTACTCTAATTAAATAAAAATAATTTTAGATTTAGTCCGTCCCAAATTTTGCTTAGTACCTCAACACACTGCATTAGTAATAATTAGTCAAATTTGGTAAAAAGTTTCGTCCAATCCACATATAGTCTAAATTCGTCAGATTTGAAATATTAGCCCAACCAAGTCCAATTTAGTCCAACCTACGTTGCGTTAGTTCCATTTAGTCGAAATTGGTACTAAAAAGTAGCCAACTTTTACCCACTTCGTCGTATATATTACAATTCAGTCTATCTAAGACATACTATTAGCAATAAAAGTTCGACTTCGTCCAAATGCTACTAGTGTTGAAATTTAGTCATTACGTTTTATTTTGGTGAGCCTTTTAGTCTTTCATTTCTATCTACGTAGTTCAGTTTAGTGAAACTTAGCCCGTTTAGTCTGCTTCATGGCAGTTCGTCGTTAAATACAAATTAGCCCACTCTAGATCTATTTTAAATTTGTCAGATTCTAACTTACGTCGCTTTAGTTCTATTTAGTTCTATTCTATTAATCAAAACTGGTTCACTTTAAAGACACTTAATAATGTTAGTCCATTTCCTCGTATGTGTTTCTAATTTAGTCAGTCTAAAAAATATTGCTATTAACAGAAGGTAGATTTAGTCCAAAAGCTGCTGTCTTAAAATTTAGTCATTGAACATTTTTAATCGGTGAATTTCATTTCATTTAGTAAAACTTAGTCTGTTTAGTCTCGTTCATATCGGTTCGTCCAGTTTTAGTCGTTAAATCGAAATTAGCTCGCTCTAGATCTAGTCTAGATTAGCCAGAATTAGTCTATCACCTCAATTTAGTCTAACCTAGTCGACGTTGTCTATTTCGTGCAGTGTAGTCCAAATTCATTCGCTCAGGCGTCATTCTTGAACATTTTAGTCGAATTTATTAGATCGAGTACTACTTATACTAAAATTAAGTCAATTCAGCTTCGTCTCGTTCGTTTTAGTTCGTCCAATTTAGCAAAATCTTAGTCCAACGGAACGTCGTGTTTTGTGCACTCAGATTTACTTAATCCTGCTATTCATCGAATTAGTCCAACTTAGCCGAATTTAACCAAACTCAATCCAGTTTATTCATTTAGTCAAAGCTTTTTTAATAACCAGTTAACCAGTTAACCAGTTTCTTAGACTTCAAGTAAATCCCCCTAACTCAACATCGTCCAGATTTAGTATATATATAGTTCAATATGATTTAGCTATTTTACGTTTAGTTCCTTTATAGTTCCTGTTCCAACCAATATAAACGATAATATCAGAAAAATAACTAAACAAAAATTCAAAAGTAACAAAACCAACAAAAATAAGCCGAAGATATAAATCATATCAGACATGATGAGAATAAAAAAGCAAACAAATGTTAAATAATAAACATAATACAATGAAATGAAATAAAGAAATAAATAAAGTAAATTATTGATCAGTGGATACTCCTGTCTGTTATGTCAAAATGCGCCTTTGACAGTTTGAGGTTAAGCATTAAATTCTATACAGACATCATTTTTGACATGACAGTCCAGAAATGTCAAATTAAACAGACGACAGGGCTACCAACATGTATCAAAAGTGCGGGGCCTACCAGACGCCGCTTTTCATCGTACATTAGTAAATTTGTTACTCTCTCCAACTGAAAACTTTGAAAGTCTATTTCTACGCGCCCCTTTCGCCCCGAAAACAGAGCAAACATAATTCATAGTCAAATCTTATAGGATTAGTAGACAATTTTGGCTGTTATGTCAAAACGCCTCATTGACAGTTTGAGGTTAAGCTATAATTCTATACAAAGACGTCATTTTTGACATGACCTATATGACAGTCTAGAAATGTCAAATTCAACAGACGACCAGACGCTACATTATTTATTTTATTAGAATGAATTACTCTTCTCAACTAAACACTATGAGAAAGTTTACTTCCACGCGCCTCAAAACAAAGCAAATATAATTCGAAGTCAAGCCCTTTCACGGTTTCCAACTCCAACCCATTGCCCGAGCCTACATGACTCCAATTTCATAATTTCTCCACAAAACATCAAACTCAAATTCACATCATAATACCGCGCAATATCGTGAAACTTCCAAACTTGCAAACTCCTTAAACTCTTGAGAGGTAAAGTTCTAACGCTCTTCATTCCGCGAGATTAAGTTGAAGTCTTCAGGGATACAAACGTTCAACTTCTCGCGACCAGAGAAATCTTAATTCATTAAACTCACCAGCGAAAAACAGATGATTGATGGTATAAAGCGCCCATTTTATCTTCAAAATAAACTGAAATATCTCCTTATACATCAGAATGTGTTCTTTGGTAATGATAATACTCAAAGGCCACTTAATTTCGTATTGGATAGTGATCAGAGTGCAGGCTTCCAACGAATCGCGGCATTGTTTCCAGAAGTCTTTGACTTGCACCGTGCAGTCTTCGCTGAAATTGGGGTAGAGGTCCATTATAATGTCTTGGAGGTGGGAGGTCAACCAGTCACTGTTCCCCCAGTTACTGTTAGCAGTGTTCATCTAGAAAAGGAACTAAGCGGGGGTAGGTTGGTAGCAATGCTTACCTTCTCGAAGAAGCGGCGATAGAAAGGAAAAATTAGATCGTCCCAGAAGAGGAAAATGTGATTCAAGAAGTCAAACTGTCTGTCTAAATTATAATTCTCGATGAGAAGGTTCTTGACCATGAGTCCCGATATTGTAAACCGATCCTTCAGGATCTTGGAGAAGACCTTCTCCGGGAGGTTCTGCAACGGAAAGAGATTCGTGGTGATGTTGGTAATCCTGGAAATTTAGTTTAGAACTGTGATTACTAAGAATAACAAGGTACTTCTGAAACAGAGTCGGTTCCGGTTCTTCGGCTACTTCCTCGTAGTGGAACTCTTCAAAAGCCTTCACTAAGAACCCATCCGACATATCCACGAAATTCGTCCAGTCTCCCATTTGGTTGATATCAAAAGTTGACACCACCTTCTGTACCTTCACACTTTTTTCCTCCCTCTCGGGAGCATCACAGCCATAATACACACAGAGTTCTTCAAGAACTCTCCTAACAAACTCCTCGTGAATCGTCTCCGTCTCTTTGGAGAAGACATCGTACTTTCGTAACAACCTCAACAAGTGGATATTACGCCCGATTTGTAAAACCTGATCTGAGATAATCTTTATGACTCCATCTTCTGAACAGAAATCCTCGATGTTTTCCTGGAGGACGAAATTCATGTCGCTTTTATCCGAGCTAGGACCTTTCTTGTTCTTACTAGAAAAAAAAAGCAAGTGAGAGTCTCAGACTCTGCTTGTACTTACTTCAAAATAACGAATTCTTCGTTGTGGTCAAAGAGGTCGTTTTTAAGGAACCATGCGTTGGTCATCGAAAGATAGTAAAAGAGAGATTGGAGATACAAAGTTAGGCGGATATCTTGTTCGAGTTTGTTGACGGTGAATTCTAGGCTCTTTCTGAGACGAGTTAGGAGGGTCAGGGCGCAGATGAGAGGTGTAGAAGTTTCGAAGTTCTCGAGGATGACTTCAGTGTGGATGTTTTTGAGGACGTGGACCGGCTGGAAGATTTTTTGGAATTTTTCTGCCAGTTTCAGGAGCGTCATTGTTGTTTCTGTAAAAAATGCGAAAATCAACAAAATATCTAGCAAGCCGCGCAACTTTCTACATGTTGGTAGCACCGTTTTGTGTCAATAAAAGCATTTTTTTAATTTTCAACGTCTAAATTTCAACTCACATTTTATACTTTTTTACAACATTAGTACATGAGCTAAAATTAGTCTTATAAGGCCTTGTTCTTTTTTACACGTTGGTAGCACTGTTTTTTACTGATTTCGGCGTTTTAGAGCGGTCAGCATACAAACAATGACGTCACTGCATTACATTCAACGCTTAACCTCAAACAGTAAAAAAAACGTTTTGATATGACAGACAGGGACACCAACATATTTCAAATTCTAAAGCTCGCTTCAACGCTGTTTTTATAATATATAAATGTTAAAATCATCACATTTTTCCAACAAACAATAATTGTTTTAGCATTATTTAGTCAATCGGGCTATAATTCTAGAATTCTACTTAAAATTATGACGAACTTTCAGATTGCTTGATTTCAATTAATTAAATTAGAAATTTGAAGTGCTCACAATTAATTTAGTTAGATTTTCCACATCCACATTACCATTTACAAATTTTAATATTCCGCTTTTTAGAACAGTAGCACATCAAATTAAACATAGTGTCTAATAGGCCCTGTAATTTTTTAAATGTTGGTACTACTGTTATGTAACAATTTTGATATTTCAGAATTATCGTATTAACAATGATTCCAGTGAATATTAATCAATGTGTAACTCTAAGCTATCAAAGAAAACGCACTGATATAACAAGCAGGGCTACCAATATATTTTGAATTCCAAAGCCTTGTTTAGACGCTGTTTTTATAATAAAAAATTGGTAATCTGCTCAGATCCTCTCCCAAACAGTCAAACTTTAAAAAAAAATATGAAAAAGAATTCTACTCAAAATTATGACAAACTCTTAATTTGGTGAATTTAAATTAATTTAAAATGTCAAGTTCGAAATTTGAATTGCTCAAAATCAATTCAGTCTAAATTTCAAATTATAATTTATACATTTTTACAAAGATTTGCATATTAAATTTAAAATAGTCTGATAAGCGTTGCTTGTTTTTAATGTGATAGTAGCACTGTTATCTGTCAATTTTAACAATTTAGAAATGTCAGAACATATAATCAAAGACGTCATTGATCGTTGTTAACAAGATGGTAACACTGTTATCTGTCAATTTTGACACTTCACAACTGTCAGAACATTTAATCAATGACGTCTTTGTATTTCAACCAGTGCGTAACCTGAAAATGTTGAAGAGACGTTTTAACGTCACAGGTGGATCTACCAACAGATTTCAAATTCCGAAGCCTACTTAGGCACTGCTTTTACGATATAAAAATATTTAAATCATTAGATTTCTCACACAAACAGTAAATTTTTTGATATTTTGTTTAAAATTGTGCCCAACTCTCTTATCAAACTGAAAATTAAAATGCTCAAAATCAATTAAGCACGATTTTCATCTAAATTTCAAATCACAATTTGTATATTTTTGCAGGACTAGTACGAGAAATAAAAGTAATCTTAGCAAACTTTGCCCTTTTTTACATGTTGGTAACATTGTTTTTTTGGCGATTTCTACATTTTAGAACAGCCAGAACATATAAACAATGACGTGACTACATTAAATTCAACGCTTAACCTCAAACTGTCAAAAGACGCTTTGATACTAACAGTGCTAACATATTTGAAATTCTCAAGCCTGCTTAGACGCTGTTTAAATAACATAAACATGTTAATAACCACAGTTTTTTCTTTCAAACTGTTGAATTTTTGATATTTTACCATTAAATTAAAAATAGTGTCTAATAGACATTTTAGATGTTGGTACCACTGTTGCCTACTCATTTTGACATTTTAAAATTGTCATATAATATGTCAATAATGACACTGTCACATATACACAGATGTTCAATCTTTTTTTGTTAAATTCTCAAATTACCCTTGCATAAAATAACAATTTTTATTTATTTTACTTGACATATTGGCAAAAATTTTGCCTTTGTAATTTGACATTTGGAAACTGTCATCTTAGACACATCGTCGCAAATAATCTTATGTTGGTACTTGGTATTTCTTCAAGCTAAATTTTAAATTAACTTTTGCATTCAACAGCCAGTTGTGCAAAACCAGTAATACCAACTTCTAACTACCTTGCTCCCGAATTTCGTTCTCCACAGCAATCAGCTCCCGAAAAACCGGCTCCAATATCTTCTTAACCCCACAACCATAGCTCCTATACGTCTCACTAACCTTCTCCTCTTCTAAACACCGAGAAAACTGTCGAAACTCATCCAAAATTTCAATATATGGCACAAAAACTCCGAGAAACCCTTCAAACGTCATCTGAAAATTTAAATTTAGCGCCATGACACACTACTGTGATTGGCCATCCACTCATACCAACTCACCCCACAAACACTAGAAATAGTGACATTTGCTTTTGGAACTAGAGTGTTGCCAACGAGTTCAAAAACGGTGGAACTATGCGGCCCCCACATCTGCCAGAGAATCTCTCTCATGACTTTATACTCAGAAATGACCGTTATGGGGTCAATTTCGATTAAGCCTTTAACCTCACTCTTTAAATGTTGCTGCCATAAAATACCAACGTTGGCGTCAAACCAGTCACTAGGCGGTTTCATGACTATGGTTTCATTATTGTACCAACCATTTTGAACGGTCTCCGTGAGTTGTTTCCGGCACTCCTTAAAGTTGAAAGGCTCAAATTTTTCAGTTTCTGTGATAATGAGAGGGGTGGAGGCAACCCTTTCTGGGAGACTTGTCCCCAGATCAACTTCATCCTCAGAATCTGATTGTTCTTGAGAACTGTCCTCTTTCACCGGTGACCACCGATCGATTCCTTCATTCAAGTAAGCCCCCCAGTCCTCCACTTCTTGTTCTTCACTACATTTATTAATAAACTCGAATTTATCAGGGTCTTTCCAGAATTGGTCCGTGGGGTGCTGGGACATACACAATAAGAACTTGATAACGTTCAAATGGGGAGTTAAATCCGACTCCGACAAATTCTTATCAATATATTTATCATGACACTGCTTTAAATAGTCTGCATGTTTAAAACAACCATGAAACATGAATTTCTCAGCCATGCTCCAAACTTCCCTTTTGATATCTTTCATATTGAGAAAATACATCGTATCCGACTTCCTCAGCGTTGTTAAAATCCGCTTTTCGAGATTCGCAAATCTCTCCGTGCCCTCCTAAAATTCAAATCAATAAACAAAACGAAAAAGTGAGGTTAACTCACCTCGACGTGTGTAATCTCAGTGATTAATTCCTTGACATTTGTATGGATTTCTTCGCTTATCACCTTCGCCATCGTGGGTGTCTTTTGGGGCACTTTTCTAATAAAACAATACTTTTCTTGTGCTTTTTATTTCAAAATTTCTTGACAGTGACAATTATCGACTGAGTCGGGTAACGAACTGTCACTGTGCGCATGTGTCAACGGTATTGATTGAGCTACACTAATCTACACAAACTACGGATCTACATTATACTACTCAACATAAATTAAGGTTAATTTTTTGCGTCATCGGTGTCTTCAACCCATTTGCAGCTCAAGTACATGTTGGTTATATTTTGAGTGTTTTCGGGAAAGTCCAGGTAGATGTAGAAAGAGTCGTCGTCATCGTCCAGAGTCTTATCAAGAACAGGTGGCGAATCCTAAAAATTAATTAAAATCTGAATAATAAGAGTAAAAATTACCTGATAAGTAAATGATATAAAAGTGGCAATTGCGAGCAGGACTACCAATTGTTTCGCGATCATGGTGGTTTTGCGCTTAGAATGCCGAGTTAGTTATTTATACCAAAGTTCGTCTATTAAAATGGGATTAACTGGATGTCGACGGTAATTTGTCATTTCCAGTTATTGTCAAATTATAATGGGGATTATTGAGTATTTTTACAGTGGATAATGATAAATTTGTAAATCCAATTTAAAATTTTGTTGACCAGTTTGTACCTTTGTTTTTGTATATTTGTTAAAGGTACTGCTTTTAGACAGTTGTCATTGTATTTTCTGTTAAGTTATAACTTCTTTTATTAATAAAATACGTGATTTCAAGCATACTTTTTATTGGTTATCATTTTACAGTTCAAAAGGTTTTTTATATGGTGTCACGATGAAAGGACTCCCATTTGCACCTTACAGACACTTGCGAGTAATCTTTTATACCTTTAAGTTGTGGAAAAATTAAAAATGTTCTGTCAATCTTAAAATCATCTGTCTCTGATGGATTATATTCAGATGGCATTGGTGAATAATAAATCGTTTCCTCCTAAAAAACAACATATAGTATAATGTTCAAATGATCGAAAAATGGCGTCTAGAAGGCGTTAATCTTTTAACCTCAAATTGTCAAGTTGACAGTTCCAATTGTCAATTTTTTCTTAGACGCCTTTCTGTTCGATTAAATACATACCTTTTCACCAGAAATCACCACCAGGAATGACGCCGCTATCAGCAATTTTGCTATCATTTTGCGACGCTCTGATTACGGATTTGCGCTTCAGGATATTTATACTAAAATGTGCAATTTAGTTGATGAGTTATAAATTAGCCAGTGGAAATTGTTTACGTTTTATTTAGAATTCATTTTTAAATTAGTTATAAAAAAAATTGATGTATTTTGTGCAGATTATGGAAAGTTTATTTTACGGTTATGTTTATGCTCTCGTAAAAATGGTTTTTATGTCAGCTAAATTAAGCTACATGAATTTTATAGCTTTATTTTTATCAGTAGTCCGCGTCGTTAATTAGAAAAATGAGCTTGTCGTGGAAAATTTATAGCTAATGTTTAGAATGAGATGTAATCATGTCTCTACTAAGACAATATTTCTTAGTAAATTGAGCTAATTTGAGCTTCATACGCAGTCGAATTCAACAAAGTACTTATTATTTGTATTATTATCACTCTTATTATTATTATTATTTTATATTATTATTATTATTGTTATTTTTATTGTTATTATTATTATTATTATTACTATCACTATTAATTAATAATAAATTACTATTAATAAATATTATTTATTATTTGTGATTATTACATTATGGTTAAAAGAAAACATTTTTTACGTATAGCAGAAATTAAAAATGAAACAATAAAGACAGACCAAAGAATAATAAAAAAACGCCTTCAAGATACATTTTTACAATTCCAGTTAATTTGATTGCGTCTGTCTTAAAAAAAACTGTCTGTCTTAAATTCTGAAGCTACACAAAAAATAACAAGTTTTTACGCAGTCAGTGGCGTCTCGTCAGAGTCTTCGTACCAAGCGCATTTCAGTCGCATTTTTGCAATATGAAGCGTATTTTGTGGATAAGTAAGTTCGATATCAAACTCTTCATTTTCATCATCGTAAGTGGTCGGCGGCGATGTTGGGGTCAAATCACTTGTTGTGAGTAGCTGTATAAAAATCTTTAAGCGTAAGAAATGGGTCTATGTTTTCCTTACTTGGCATAAAGAGATGAAAACGAGAGTTGTAAAAATCCAGAAGAGGTGTCGCCATATTGATGTCCTCATTCTCTCTTATCGGATTTAAATGAGTCTAAAAAAATGTTTTTTCTACTACATAATATTACAATAATTTAATGCAAAAAATAATCTCTGTGGGGCGTGAAATTGTTAGGTTGATAGATAAATAATTGTTACAAAGAGATGTAACCTCAACCACTAGACGAAGCTACCAACTTAAGAATAAAATTCAAGGCTCCTTAAATGACATAATCGCGACAGTATACATATTAAAAATACTATTTATTAATCTAGTAACAGATGAAATACAATTGGCATTGAATATAATTTTTTGCATTGTTGTTATATATATTATTATTGCTTTATTTTGTATAAA
Organism: Cynaeus angustus; assembly: GCA_030157275.1. Classification (NCBI taxonomy): domain Eukaryota; kingdom Metazoa; phylum Arthropoda; class Insecta; order Coleoptera; family Tenebrionidae; genus Cynaeus; species Cynaeus angustus. The sequence goes on from CM058065.1 coordinate 15,903,745, forward strand.
TTTTGCTTTATTGCACCCAAATGTAGTTTAAATTGATATAAATTGTTATTTGTTACTGTAGAAAATGAAATTCAAACTAAAAAAAAATAAGTACAGGAAGTACTTTGTTTCGGTTTCATCTACAATTTCGATACTGTAGATCCTAAAAAAAAAAAGAAGGTGTGCTCTTTAACGGTTTGATTTTCAATTGGGAAACAATTTTTCGTTTTTAAAACAATCAAAGTCGAAATTAGTTTTTTTTTAATTGAAGCTATAGTCAAAATTTTAAACCAAAATTTCTGAAGCAGTTTTATGGATTTTTATTGTTTCTAAAGAACCAAAGAAATAATAAAAATTTCAATTTAAAATAATTTTCCTTTTTTTTCTGTTGGTATTGCATTATTCTCTACAATTTCAAAACTAAGAACATTAGAAACTTAAGAAGTTAATATTGTGCCATAAAATCATCATGGCAACAAAATGGTACATCGTTTATATTTTTGTTTGCTTAAAGCCATGTCATTCTTTCTGTCATCTGTCAACTTAAGCTGTTGATCTTTCTCGTGTGTAATTGTATTGTTTTTTGGAATCATCATGTTGTTTATTGTTTTTTTACTAAAACAATTTTGTCCCGGAGCTACTTACGTTGTTGTAATTTCTCAAACCTTGGTGATATTTATTAGTAAGGTTATGTTCATTAATAATGCGACATACGTTTTCCAAAACAAATGATTTTCACAAGTAATGCTACCACATTACACAGTTTGAAAAAACGTCATAGCAACCATTTGTATTATTACTCAGGTGATAATAATAAAATTTAGAAATTTGAACTAATGTTCTGTTTTTTCTACTTCGGCCACAAAATAGCGTATGATATTCGTTTATAATGTGGGATTATGGCACTCATGAAATTATTGCGTTCGCTACGCTCATGCTCTAAACTTTCATTAGTACCATAATCTTTTCCATTATAAGCTAATATCATAAAATACTCCAGGGATTTTTAACTGAAATCTTTGTAGTGAACTTTATTATCTTCAGATTAATGATTTTTTCCCTTAAAATTTGTTTCTTGATTATTGCAAAAATTCTTACTTGACACCAAAAGCCAGCGAGAAAATGCAAGAACTAATGATAATGGGAATTTTCTCATGACAGTTGCAATATAACTGGGATTATCTAGTTGTGCTTCATATATCTGGATAAACCATAAACGGCTTTTGTTGAGTGTTGATTACGTTTTATTGCTTTTAAATCCGCTTTGAATTTGTTATTTTTATTGCTGTGGGACTGTATATGGCAGTATCTAACAGTAGGAAAATTCACGAAATAATTTATGAAGCTTTTATATTTTTTGACGTATTTTTTCACTCTAACAATTTAGGGTGAGTATATGATTTTTTTCAGTTCAGTTGTAGTGAATTGTGCAGACATTTGATTCAGTTTTTATCTCATTTGACTATCGTCAGTACCACACTTTTTATGTTACTATGAATGCTGGAAATGAGAGATTTTTAGAAAGTATAAGAACGAATCTATTTATTGATGCTATAATAAAAATTAACCGTACACCCAAAAATTTTTATTGTTAAAATACAGCGAGGTTCTATGTGTCCATTGGCGTCTCGTTCTCGTACCATTCACACTTCAAATACATATTCTCAATGTTCTTAGTGTCTTTTGGAAAAGACAAGAAAATGTCGAAAGAGTCATCGACCAAGTCTGCTGGAATCGGCATTCTTCTGACTAGAGGATTGCTGTTATCATTGAAACTTGACTGAAAAACATTTTTTTTATTTCTGATGTTACATTGAAATTTTTGTGTTAATAACATTAAAAAAATCGGTATATTTTTTAGTTCTTACCTGACATAGAACAGCCAGTGTTGCAAGAAATACTAAGACCAGCGTTCGCATTGTGATTGTAATATAACTAGGATTATCACATTTTGAGCGATATATATCTATCTGTATGGGTAATGAATGGCTTTTGTTGTGTGTAAATTGCGCTTTATTGCTTTTAAATCTGATTTAAATTTGTTGCGTTTTTCATAGTATTTTTTGTGTTATTGTTGCGTGATCGTTTTTTATAGAATTATACCGACAAAGAGGTTTTTGAAAAAACGGCCTCGATGAAAATTGAAAAAAATATTTACAATAGCTTTTTGTGTTTTTGGATTTCTTAATTTTGTTGTATTATTGATTTTCATTTGAATTTTATACAGTTTGATTCATTTATTGATTTCAGTTTTTCGATTTTTGTGGATTGTTAGCATCTGTTTAATTCTTAAAATTTTTGATTATTTTAGATTTTGTACTTGTTGCAAACGTTGAAACAATATATTCCTTAGAGTCTTGTAATTTTGAAATTTGAGATTCTTCAATGTTTTATATATTTTCAGTAATTTTTGAAATGTTCTGTTTTTTTTTGTACATTTTTCTAAATCTTACAACTTACCAAAACTAAATTTTTTTTTGTCCATGCATTTTTCGATTTTGTTTGGATTAATTTATACTTTATTTTATTATATGTACTTAATTTTTTATTTTCTATTTTTTTTAGAATTATTAAAAAAAAAATTTAGATCTGAAATTTTATTAACATTTTTTTTTAGTATGTTAATAAAAAGTATAAAATTTATAAAATATAGAATTATAGATCTTTTTTGACCTCTGCATATTTTAGACATTTTAGAGTTAAATAATATGGTAGGACTCTCTATATGCTTAATTTCAATACTTTCAAGAACTTGCATTTTTCAAATAATTTCAGAGATTTTTAGAATTGTTTAAATTTTGTTTTCAGTTTTTAGGATAGTTTAACCTCTTAGCTTCCAGATTTTTATTTTTTAAACTGTATTTAGAATGAATGCATTTGTTGCAAATCTATAGATTTTTTACAGCATTTTGTTTCATATTTTTTGAGATTTTTTTAGGTTTTTAATTTTTTTAATTTAGTTTTTTTGGATTTCTAAAATTTCTAGGATATTTCCGATTCTTTAAACTCAAATTTCTTAGGTTTTAAATCATTTATTAGAAATAATGTATTTAGTGCAATATTTAAACTTCTTTAATGCTTAATAATTTGAAACTTTCAGATTTCTAATTTGATATTTTTTGTTATGTAGTTTTTTAGATCGTTCTAAATCTTTATTAGATTTTTAAGTTCTTCAGAATATTTAGTTTTTTTTTTCTTTTTACATTTTTAGATAATTTTTTTAGATTTTACAAATTGATATTTTTTGAGCTATTAGTTTTATTAGATTGTTCTAAATCTTTAGATTTTTAAATTGTTCAAAATGTTTAGATTATTTCTTCTACTATTTACGTCTTGAGATTAATTTTTTAGATTTCATTAATTGATATTTTCTTAGCTATTGGTTTTATTAGATTATTCTGAATCTTTTTTTAGATTTTTTAAATTCTTCAGAATATTTAGATTATTTTTTCAATTTACATTTTTAGATAAATTTTTTAGATTTTACAAATGGATATTTTATGAGCAATTAGTTTTATTAGATTGTTCTAAATCTTTAGATTTTTAAATTGTTCAAAATGTTTAGAATATTTTTTCTACTATTCACGTTTTCAGATTAATTTTTTATATTTCATAAATTGATATTTTTTGAGCTTCTACCTTTATTAGATTGTTCTAAATCGTATTTTAGATTTTTAAATTCTTCAGAATATTTAGTTTTTTTTTCTTTTTACATTTTTAGATAATTTTTTTAGATTTTACAAATTGATATTTTTTGAGCTATTAGTTTTATTAGATTGTTCTAAATCTTTAGATTTTTTTTGTTGAAAATGTTTAGATTATTTCTTCTACTATTTACGTCTTTAGATTAATTTTTTAGATTTCATTAATTGATATTTTCTTAGCTATTGGTTTTATTAGATTATTCTAAATCTTTTTTTAGATTTTTTAAATTCTTCAGAATATTTAGATTATTTTTTCTATTTACATTTTTAGATAAATTTTTTAGATTTTACAAATTGATATTTTTTGAGCTATTAGTTTTATTAGATTGTTCTAAATCTTTAGATTCTTTTGTTGAAAATGTTTAGATTATTTCTTCTACTATCTACGTCTTTAGATTAATTTTTTAGATTTCATTAATTGATATTTTCTTAGCTATTGATTTTATTAGATTATTCTGAATCTTATTTAAGATTTTTTAAATTCTTCAGAATATTTAGAATATTTTTTCTACTATTCACGTTTTTAGATTAATTTTTTAGATTTCATAAATTGATATTTTTTGAGCCTCTACTTTTATTAGATTGTTCTAAATCGTTTTTTAGATTTTTAAATTCTTCAGAATATTTAGATTATTTTTTCTATTTACATTTTTAGATAAATTTTTTAGATTTTACAAATTGATATTTTATGAGCAATTAGTTTTATTAGATTGTTCTAAATCTTTAGATTTTTAAATTCTTCAAAATGTTTACATTATTTCTTCTACTGTTTACGTCTTTAGATTAACTTTTTAGATTTTATAAGTTGATATTTTTTGAAGTTTTAATTTTATTAGATTGTTCTAAATCGTTCTTTGGATTTTTAAATTCTTCAGAATACTAAGATTATTTTTTCTACTATTCACATTTTTAGATAAATTGTTTAGATTTTATAAATTGGTATTTTTTGAGCTCGTCGCTTTATTAGATCGTTCTAAATCTTTATCAGATTTCTAAGTTCTTCAGAATACTTAAATTATGTTTTCTATAATTTACGTTTTTAGATAAATTATTTAGACTTTATAAATTGGTATTTTGGGAACTTTCAGTTTTATTAGATTGTTCTAAATTTTTCTTTAGATTTTGAAATTCTTCAGAATAATTAGATAATTTTTTCTACTAATTACTTTTTTTAGATTTTATAAGTTTATACTCTTTGGACTTCTAGTTTCATTCTAGAATTGCTACATTTTATAGAAATGTTTAAATTTTAACACTTCATGTATCTTTCGTTTTTGATGAATCGTTTAATTTTTAGTCATTTATAATTTTTTAGCTTGCTCAACTTCTGGATAAATTTAGATTTTTTATTGTAGATTTTAGATTTTTTCAATTTTTTAGATATTTTGCCTCACTCTAATGCTTAAGGTTTTAGCTCTTTGAGTTTTACTCCATATTTTTCTTTTCTAGATATTCTGTTAAAATTAGTTCTAAATTTTTTACATCTTATTGGAATTTTTAATTTTTGTCTTCATTGAAGTAGAATTTTTAATTTTTTATTCATGGAAGCAATTTTTAAATTTCATAGATTTTTTTAATGGTTTGGGTATTTGATTTTTGAGATTTTTAAAATTTTTTTAGATTTTTATATTTTTCAGATTTTTGATGATCGCGTTTATATATTCGTAAAATTGTTTAGGTGTTTTTGAACTGTTACAATTTTTTTATTTTTTAGAAAATTTCTAATTTTTTAGATCTTATCCTTATTTTTTTTTTATTTTGCCATCATTTTTAGTATTTTTTCTACACTCTTCCTTTCTTTTTTATCTTTTTAATCGTTACAATGTTAAGATCTTTTGGATTAAGCAAATTTTTAGTGTTTTTAATTTTTTAAAGTTTTTCAGGCCCTTCAAACTTTTTGTTTTTTTTTGAGCTATTTTTAAGATTTTAATACTTACCGTCTTTTATATTCTTTACATTTTGAAACTCTTTTTGTTTTACTAGATTATTTAAATTTTCTAAATCTTCTAGATATTTGGGGCGGAAATAGTTTGAGTAAAAAATTATTTTAGGTGATTTTTTTATTGATGCAGAAATGTTTCGATTAGAACCAAAATTGTTAGTTGCCACTTAAAAAAAAATTATCCTGCTCTTGCCACTACTCCAATGTCCCTCCTAGTAATGAAACTTTTTTATTCTTTTTCACTCTATTTTTGTTGTTACTTTGTTTTCTAGCCAACCGTTTCTTTTCTAAAACGAGCAAAAAAACAATTTAATGACACAAATTCTAACACCCTTACGCTGTTGTTTATGATTTGTTTTCTTCTTCTCATTCTGTCTTCTCTTTAACCTCTGTCTCCGTCTTCTGTTACTAGCTCGCAAGTCGTTAAAATCCTCGTCACTGTAATCACCGCTAAAATCATTGTCTTCCGCACTTGAAGATGCTAAAAAAATAAGCATTTAAATTTTTGGTTTTACAAGAGGTGTTGGTTACGTGAGGGTATATCTGTTTCTGGAGTAGGTGCAATAGTAGTAGTGGAAGAAGCTCTTCCACGGTTACCTCTAGATTGAGTGCCCCAGCAGGCTGGCGAAAGTTGCCGTCGAAAGTCCCCTGCATTAACCACGTTAAAAAAAAAAGTTTTTTCAGACAACTTACAGTTTATTAGCCCAAAAGTTCGAGAGTTAACTTGGATGGTCCATGTCAGAATTATAGCTAGCAGTAGAAGCCGCAACATGATTCTACTGACATTTTGGCACGAAGCTCTATAAGTAGTGACCATTAATCACCAAATAATTACACACAAAGTAGAAAAAAAGTTTTTTATTCAAAAAGTTACAAAATTGCTAGTCAATTAGAATAACCTTGTTTTTGGGCTCCTTCTTTTGATTGTTTTTTCTCCGTTTTTTTATTTGTTTGTTGTTTATTTTTTTCCGTTTTTTGTGTACTTCTGCGACAAAGAAAAAAAAGTTATCGTTTGTAGTGTTACCACACTAAGCTTACTATTTTTGTTCCTTCTGTTCTTTCTTAATTTGTTTCGAATCCGTCTTCGTCTTAGTCGTCGTAGCTCTTCATCCTCTCCATCACCATCTTCTTCTTCATCTCCATCTTCATCGTCATCTCCGTCTTCATACTCTTCTTCCGTGGTCGTGGTCGGTGCTTCAAACATTACATTATTATCTCATTTCTACCATCATTCTATTTTTACCAGCAGTGGTCGCAGCATTTCTTATGATGATAGTCAAAGGTCTCATGACGTTCCAAAAGCAGCTTGGTTTCTTCTCTATTCTGCTATCATCTGAAATTTGTCACTTTAATTTTAACTCTGAAATTTTTGGGGTAAACTTGCGTAAATTTCGGTAATTTGTACTTCTAGATTCTGTTTGAATTATCCATAGAATTAGTATGGTCAGGAACAAATATTGCATGGTTGTAATCGTTGGTGAAGAGGTGTCGCTTGTTATAGAGAGAATAATGATAAAATAATAAGCCAATTTGGATTCAGGTTAATTTTGCTTGGTGGCCTTCGTGGTTAAATTATGTAAAATTATGGAAATTTTTGCATAATTTTATTTATGTAACGAGGCAAAAAAAGTATTTACACAAGAAGTGCTCACTAGAGTCTATAAAATTTGCCTTTACGGTTTCAGTTTGTAAAGTATAGTTTAACAAATGAGTCTATAAAATTCGTCTTTACGGCCGCAATAGAGTCTATAAAATAAACTTTTATAGATTCAAGTATTGTCAAAATTGGCTGCTTGCAGCTTTCCGATTTCTAAATGGTTCAAGATTCAATTCCAATTGATTTTTTCATGTTTCTTCAAATCGAAAAATCGGATAGAAAGATTGAAATGGTTACAAAAATTTTAAAAAAATCAAATAAAATTTTATTTTCAAGAAATCTAGGTAATTAAGTAAAAGTATAAAAATAATGGAAATATTAGAGATGCAAATAAAAAATTTTGTAAACGTATGAAAAAAAATCAAAAAAAAATTAAATAACATGAATTGAATGAATTCTAAGAACACAAAGAATTTAAAAAACTTAAAATACTAAAAAATATGATAAAAAAGCTAAAATAAAAATCTGATTAAAGAGAGAATAAAAGAAAAAAATCCAACGTAGAAATACAAATAAATTTAAAAAAATACAAATTTCAGACTTCGAAACTTTGAAGAATCTAAGGAATCAGAAAACGCAATGTAACACATTTAATAAATTCAATAAATCTAAAAATGTAAATAATGTAAAAATTAAAGCAATCAAAATAGTCGAGAAAATTTCAAAATCTAAGAATAGAAAATTTAAAAACAGAAAAGAAAACTCAAAAATATAATAAATTGAAATCTCAGAAAGCTGATGATTCAAAAAATTTAGACAACTAGAAGAATTAAATAAACCAGAATTAAACACATCTGAAAAATCCTAAAAATTTAAGGAAATTTCAAAAAAGAACTTGGCAAAAATATATAAAGAAAGAACACTAAAATACTTGAGCAATTTACAAAATTTAAAGTCTGAGACTGATATATTTCATGAAGTTCAAAAAGTCTAAAGGCTTCTTAAAACCAAAAAGATCTTAAAAATTTTACAAAAAGTTTTAACAAAAAGTCTAAAGAAAAAAATTGACATCATAGTCAGATTAAATCTAAAGACAGAATTGAAACAAAAAATACAAAGATTTTAACAAATAAAAAAAATGTAGGAAACTGAAAAAACTAAGAAATCTAAGGATTTTGGAAAATTTAAGTAATCGAACGAGCCGAAAATTTCTGAAAACTCCAAGGAATTTAAGAATTCTAAAAAATTTAAAAAATTCAAAAAATCAAAACCCTAAAGCTTCTTAATAAGCAAAGAATTTAAACAATCCAAAAAGTTTAAAAAATCTAAAAAAAATAAAATTTAAGTAGTATTGAGAAAACCAAAAAATGAAAAGGTGAAAAAGTGAAAAATTTGAACAATTCAAAAATATACGAAAAAAAATCCCAAAATCTGAAAGATTTAAAAAATGCTGAGCATCTAAAGAATTTAGAAAACTAGAAGTATTAAATAAAGCAAAATAAAAAAAATTTTAGAAATCCAAAAATTCTAAAAATTAAAAAAAAAAATAGAATGGAATTTAACAAAAAGATGTAAAGAAAAAACTTCAAGAAATCTAAAAACTTCCAAGTACTTGAACTTGAAAGACAAAGAATTTAGGATGTCTAAAACTGAGATATTCTATTAATCCCAAATGCTCTAAAAGTGCCTGAAAGTAAAAAAATAGAAAAAGCTCCAACGAAAGATCAGAAGAAACAATTGACAAAATAGTCTGGAAAAAAGTACAAAGATTTTAAAAAATAAAAAGAAAAGATTAAATCTGAGGAACCTAAGGAACATAACAAATCTAAAGAAAATTCTTAAAAAATATGAAAAATTTAAAAAAAAATAAGAAGTTAAAAAAAGTAAAAAAATCTAAGATTTAAAAAAAAACAGAATTCAAGGGAATCAAATAAACCTGTCAAAAATTTAAGCAATTCAAAAAGTATAAGAATTTAAAAAAATTAAAATTCTTCAGAATTCTACAGAATCCAAAAAGCGAAACCAATTTGAACAATCCAAAAATGTATGAAATTAAGATAATAAAAATTTTAAAAATCTAAGAATCGAACAAATTTAAGAGGAAGCTTGAAATTGCATATACACTGGCGAGCATAAAATTCGGGTCATAAACATTTTTCCAAAAAAAATTAATTGTGTCTTGTCTATTTTCTCACTATGACTATTAGCTCTTAGGTGGCATATTTTTGAACATTTACTGCAAATAAGCGTGGCAGAAGGCATCCGTATCGGGGCTCTTTTTACTCGTCTTTTTGCGACTGTATAAAAATAACCAATCTACCACCTTCTTTGAATGCTTTTTATCGGTCACTTTTCCGTTTGTTGTCAATTGTGACAGATACGTGGTGTTTGAAAACACATAGTCTCTACATTTTCTTCACTAAAATGGCTATAGATCCTGTGACATCGGCCAAAATTGTGGCGGCTTTAGAAAACGGTGATGGACAACGTGTGACAGCCAGAAGGCTGAATGTGAGTCTTTCCACAGTCCAAAGAATCTTCCAACGCTATCAAGAGACAGGGCTTTTGGCAAGGAGAGCAGGCTCTGGCCGTAGAAGAGCGACAACAGCAAGGGATGATCGGTTCATTGTGTTAACTTCCCTGCGAAATCGTACATTAACGGCAGTTGACATTCGAAATCATCTCCAGGAAGTGAGAAATATCGATATTAGCGAATGGACTGTTCGAAGAAGACTTCATTGTGCTGAATTATCTTCTCGCTGCAGAGCTACGGGACAGCCGCTCACTCGTGCCCATCGTGTTGCAAGATTGAATTTTGCTCGCGAACACTTGGATTGGAATCTTGCAGACTGGGGCAGAGTTCTGTTTTCAGGCGAATCCCGTTTTTGTCTCACTGGGTCTGACAGACGTGTCCGTGTCTGGAGAAGACGTGGCGAGAGATATGCTCAAGCATGTATAGCCGAGTGCCTACCTTTTGGTGGAGGTTCAGTTATGGTTTGGGCTGGGATCTCTTTGGAGGCACGTACCGAGTTGGTCTTTGTTGCAAATGGGGCACTTAATGCACACAGATACATTGAGGAAATTCTACAAGAGCATGTAGTGCCTTATATGGCATTTCTAGGAGATGAAGCGGTATATATGCAGGATAATGCGAGACCTCACGTGGCTAGAATTGTTTCTGCATACCTTAATGAGATCCGGATTGAGAGATTGGATTGGCCACCTCGAAGTCCGGATCTCAATCCGATAGAACACCTATGGGACCAGATGGGAGTCAGGGTACGGCGCCATATACCAGCCCCACGTAGTGCTGGAGACCTTCGCAACCTGCTGCTTCAGGTTTGGGACGAAATCCCTCAAGATGTGATAATAAACCTGATAGAAAGCATGCCTCGACGTATGAGAGCGGTGATAAATGCAAGGGGAGGTAACACTCGTTACTAGAATGTGGAAATAAACCAGTTTTTTTAGAAGAGGTCGCTGTTTATTATGGTCAAAAATCATCATTATTGTTTCTAATTTTTTTATAACTGAATAAAATGTTAAATAATACACAAATATAGTGTAACCCTAGTGTTTTTAACCTCCCGAGCCCTCTTGAGGACGGGAACTTTACATGGGTCAGAGGTAAGCGAATTTACTTTGACCACGATCTCAAAAACTAAATGGTTTGTTGATGACCCGAATTTTATGCTCGCCAGTGTATTTACCAAATTTACAAATCTGAAGAAACCAAATATTCTCACATATTTTGCTAAATATGTTGCAATAGTAAATTTTGTTGCAAATACTTTTTTTTTAATAAATATAATTAATTTTATTTTAGTTATTATATATGTTATGTATATTCTTTGGTATTGTTTTTCACATACAAATGACTCATTTAACAAATTACCAAAAAACTACTCACAACTTTTAACTTTCTTGTTTTTTTTATTATATTTTTTTGTTTACTTATTTTTTGTTTGCATTTTTTTTTAGTTTTGTTCTAGTTTTAGTTTTATATTTATCGTAACTTAATGCAAAAAACTGTAACAACTAAATTAAATTATTTTTTCCTAACTGTTACAAAAAATAATAGCTGCAGCACCTAAAATGACTTCTTTGTTGCCATTTAGTTCCGGTAGCTATTTTATAAATTAATTTATAAAGTAATGTAGTCAATTGAACAATGCAGTTTTGTTAGGTCCATTACAGACTCATGGAAGACTTTATCAGACTCGTCACGTAAAATAACAAAACAAGTAATTTGTTGGTAGATAATATTTTTTAACTTAAATGGAAAATAGATATTTCAGAGCTTAATTTTTTTTCTTTGTAGTTTGCTTTTAACTGTATTGAAACGTTTTTACTGAGAAAATGGGAACAGTATTTTCCATTCTCCAATAAAATCAATACTGTGTACATTCCAGATTTTCTTTGCAACAACAATGAACTTTAAAATCGCTACACTTTTTTAATTATCTGCTTTGAGGGTATATAACAACAAAAATAAAATTTACGCATTATCAGACAAAGTAAAATTATTCTCCGAAACGTTAAAACCTTTCAGAGAGCTAAGTGCTGGTACTTCCGACTCAATAAAAATCCCGTCGTCTGGTAAAAACGGCTTCATGCTTGTGGTACTCAATCTCTTCTTCGAATGATTCTTCTTTAATTTTGTGTGCTTTTTATTGTGACTCTTTTTGTTGCTCTTCTTTTTTCCTTTCAGTTTTTTTCTTCGTTTGTTGTTAGCTGCATCACAGTCGAAGACCTGAAAGAATAGTACACTACTTTACCAAGTCTGGGCAAAACCTACGAATGATAACACTAAAAGAATCAGGAAAAAATAAACCAGTTTTATTCTCATCGTCGTGTGTGAGAACCAACAAAAATTTCGGATATATATAGGTAAATAAGCGGAAATGCTTTTTTTTGAATTAAAAAAAACGTAACCGTTTTTTATTATAAGTATCGTGTTGTCGTCGAACAACTGTCAATTATTTTTTTATTTGACAGACAACAACAATTCTTATAATATATATATATATATATATATGTAATAGTATATATATATATATATATATCAATAGAAGACAATTGTTGTATATGTATATATATATATTATATATATACATATACAACATATTATATATATATATATATATGTACATATATATATATATATATATATATTATAGTTGAGTTTGTTAAAGCTGCAGAGGACATAAACTTAAAATTGGACTTTTAATAAAGCACGATTTATTTGCCTTTCTATATACTAAAAAACCAAATTTTTGACCAAAAAGTTTCCAGATTCTGTTAAAGCTATTCTTGTTCTAAACTAAACACTTCCGTTGAATTAACTTCTGTCAGATTCCATATTTCCGCTGATATATTTGACAACACTTCTTTTGACAACTCTGTAGAGTTGAATGCAGAAAGATCTAGTTTACCACCTGGAAGTAATGGTAACAACGAACGACCTTCCGTATCTTTCACACCAGGTCTGTTATAAATATCAAATTTCTCGCCAAAGATCTTATCTTGTTTTCCTTTCTTAACATCTTTGTGTTCTTTTTTGGTACTTTTTTTTGTTGCTTTTGACTTCTTTTTTGTTTTAGACTTCTTTTTTGCAGTAGTTTTCTTATTCGTTTTCTTTTTTTTAGACTTCTTGTTTGTTTTCTTTTTCTTTGTTTTTACTTTCTTCTTCGAATTCTTTTTTTTCTTTGTTTTGGTGGCGCCATCGCTTTCAAAAACCTACAAATAGAATCTTTAGTAGAAAAATTACAACGACGTTGTTACTTGCGAACGAGAAAACAGTGTAAGAGGAGAAAGAGAATCTCTTTCAGGTTCATAATAACTAAATTATCAACTAATGGGAGCAGTTTTATAGAGTGAGATTGACAGTAAAAAAAAAAAACAATTATTGTACGATTATGGTTATAATATTCTGTTTTTTTTTTAAAAAAATTTCTTATTTTTTTTACTCCATTTTATATATATGTACAGAAAAGTGTTTTAATATGTTTCTCTTTTATTTCATGGTAGAAAATCAAAGCTCGCTAAATCAAAACAGAAAAACCTCCCGCGCTGACAAAAAAAGTCGCAGAGGCCCTGCACTAAAACTAAAGTAAACAAAAATTACGTTTGTGCACTTTATTGAGACAGTCAAAGGTGGCAAAAATATCAACTTTTTCCTACTCTAAATCGTACAATGTGTCCGTCGCGTTAACCTCAGTCAAATTCCATGTTTCCGAAAAATCCGAAACGTTGAGAACCGGAAAATTAGGAAGTAACGGTAACATACGACCCAAAGGCGTACCGTCAGGAGCACGAGGTATACCCGGCTTATCATAAATCTCAATTCTTCTTTGCTTAGGTGCAACTTCTTTCTTCTTGGTTGTTTTAGTCTTTTTTTTCTTTGCTTTAGGTTTCTTGTTTGACTTTTTCTTAGTCTTTTTAGTAACTTTTTTTTTCTTCGTGTTTAGCTTTTTCTTGGCTTTTGTCTTCTTTTTCTTCTTTGTGGCTCCATCGCTTTCAAAAATCTGTAAACAAATTGACGTCTTTTAAAATGCGAACATTGGTTACTCACAAACGAGAAGAGACTGAGAAATAAAAACAGAACTTGCTTTAGGATCATTCTAACTAGATTACCAAACAATGAGAAGAGCTTTATAAAGTGAGGCCGGAAATGAAGAAAAAAACGACAATTGTTAAATTTAGAGGCAATTTATTCTTTTGTGCTTTGGTGTTCACATACATATAGTTAGCTATGAAAATTTTAATTCGATCAACTAAGCGTGATAAATAAATGAAACAACCGTGACGTAGCTCGCTAACTAATTAATTAGGTCCGAAGTATTATTATTCTGTGCTTAAAACTCAAGTTTGCACACTTGTTGCACAAACAACTGTTCTTTTTGAGTAAAAATCAAAAATTTTTTTTTTGCTTTTAATTACTCAGTTTTGTCTTCTGTGTTAATTTTCTTAAAGTTCTTTGTTACTTTTCTTGAATTTTTCGTTTCGTTGGGTTTTTATCGAACTTTTCTGTTTCTGTCGTTTCCATTTCAAACATTTCTCCGTGTTCAGGCACTGGTTTTTCTTGCGTTCTTACATCCACCAATTCTGTAAACTTCATTCGGAATGAATTATTCTAGGTCAAAATGGGAATGCATTTAAAATGCATCGATTGCATTAAAATGTCATTATTTTTGCATTAAGAACAAGGGATGCAATTTTGCATTGTTAGGAAGGTTGTGTTTTTTGGTGCGGTGGTTAATTGATTTATCGAGGGACAGAATTCGTTTTATTATTTGTCATTTATTTGTTTTATTATTATAGTTGAGATTTTAAAAGGTAAAAAATATTACAAATTTGTAACTAAAATTTTTACAATTCAAATTTTAAGTTTTTCAAAAATTCGAAATTTTGTATATTTGCACTTAGTCAATATTGTCTTAAAATTTTTAATTTGAAAATTTTAAAATTTTGATTTGAAGGAACCATCACTGCAAAAATATAAGAGAATTGAGAATTTTGAAAATGGCATACTTTCACTGTTTATTTTATTGGGAATATGGAAATCTAAAATTTTCCAGATTTATAAATTTTTAAAAGATAAATATTAAATTTTTTAATAAATAAATTTTTAAATAAATTTAAAGTTTTTAAAGTAATACAAAATGTGAGGATGATGAAGACTCTTACATTAAAATTTCATTTTTTTTTTAATTTTGAAAGTTTTCAAAATTGGTGACTCAAAATTTGCAATTGTAATTTAATTAAAAAACGCTGTAAAATTTTGAGATTCATTAATAAAAACAGAAAAGTTTTAGTTTGTAAAACTTTTGTAATTTTAAAATTTTTTGCAAATTGTGAAGACTTAAGATACTGATATCTTTTCAAACATTGAAAATCAAAATTTATTTTCAAAGTTAAACTTAAAACATTTGGAAATTACGAGTCTATAGTCTATCTACGAATTCTAGAAATTTAAAAAAAAATCATAAATTTCAGGTATGCAAAGTAAAAAAACTTTTATATCATTTTTTTTTTGAATTTTCTATGCAAAACCTTAAAAGAAGCTTGTTGAATTTTCAAGATCTTAGCAATTTTACATATTCTGTTATTTTTTTAAGTTTTTATAATTTTTGAAATTTGTGATAATTATAGACACCTAATTGAAAATTTTTCGGAAATTAAAATTTTCTATAATTTTAAACTTTGTAAATTTTTTAACATTCTTGTATTTCAAACAAGTTTTAAAAAAAATCCCAATTTTTTTTTATTGTTAATTATAGAACTTCGATTTAGCAGTTTAGTGAATTTTCTCCAAATTTATATTAAGTTATAGGTTGCAAAAGCAAAATGTGAGTCACACGAGAAAATAAGGTTTTTGTAATTTAACAGTTAATTAATTCCAAAAATTTTGAAAATTTTGAAGCAGTTTTATAATGATTTAGAAGATTTTAAAGATCTTATTTTTTTTTTAATTTGTATATTTGATAAATGAATTAAGATATTTTAAACTTGAGAGTTTGTAGAATGTTTTCATAAATAACTTTAATAAATTGTTAGTTTTTTAATAAAAAGCTTTGATTCTCTTAAAAAATCAAAAATTAAATATGTTTTTCTAATAAGCTGTTAACGCACTCATTTTGAATGAGTTAGTAAGCCATTACTAAACCTAAAATCTAGGAACTTTTTTCGGTTGGTAAGACACATTAGACGAAATGTCAACTGTCAGAGTGACTTTAAGTTTACAGTTTCAAATCACATACAAAAAACTTCCATCGACAGCGAATCAATCGTGGAATTTTCTGTAATTTTTCGTATTTCTAGTGAAATGCAGAAAACTTCTGTAGTCATGTTGGAAAACTAATTTTGCAATTTAAATTTAATTAATGAGATAAATGACAGTAGTGTTGGGTCAATTTAAAATGGCAGCTTTCAAGGTTTCATCAACTGTCACCAAATTCTTTAAATTTTCAAATTTGACTATATTTGTCAAAAAATGTATTTATTATATAAATTAGAAAAAATGGCATATAAAACTTATCAGTACTCGTTTTTGGGGCAGTCGTGCTGCTAACTTGGATCTGTGTTTTAATATAAGTTTTATAAAATTAGTTTTTTTTTAATACTTACTATTATGGTCAAGTAGTCTGATAATTGACTTTTGATACATAAAAATTTGTTTATAATAGGTTTATTATGTACGATTTATCGTGCCATAAAATCGTCGTGGCAACAAAATGGTACACTTTAGGTAGAATCATTTAATAATATACTCTAAAGCGGGATTATGGCGCTTATAAAATTATCCCATTTGCTACGCTCGTGCGCTAAATTTTTGTTAGTGCCGTAATCCCTTCTATTATTAACAAATATCATAATATACTAGTGAAATGTAAATTGTAAAAAATAGCATAAAGAACTTTTGCCTACTCCAATGCTGATGCAAACTTGGACTTAGTTTATTTATATACTGTTGTAGCAATTTTACCAATATTCGTTGAAAAATAATCAAAAACCTTCTGAAGTAATGTAAACTCGCCATTTTATAGATTTTTATTGTTTATAAAAAAACAAAGAAAAAAGAAAAATTTAAATTTTAAATAAGTTTACTTTTCTTCTGTTGGTATTGCTTCATTCTCCACAATTTCTAAACCAAAAAATTTAGAACGTTATGAAGTTGCTCTCTAATATCCCTCCACTTTTTAAAAAAAAAAAAAAAAACATTAAATTGTTTAAATTTCTTTTTATGGACTATTTATTGTGCCATAAAACCATGGCAACAAAATGGCACATGTTACATAGAACTAAAGTATCGGGTGTTTATTTAATATTCTGGTAGTATTACCTATGAAATATTTTTGTTTGCCTGGAGTCATGTCGTATTGTCATTGTATTGTCATGTGATTCTTTCTGTCAACTGTCAACTTGACCTGTTGATATTTCTCGTCTGTAATTGTATTGTTTTTTGTAAACATAATGTTGTTTATTGGCGTTGTTTATTGTTTTTATACTAAAATTAGTTTTGTCCAGGAGTTATTTACGTTGTTGTAACTTCTCAAGCCTTGGTGTCATTTATTATTAAGGTTATGTTCATTAATAATGCGACATACGTTTTCCAAAACAAATGATTTTCACAAGTAATGCTACCACATTATTAAATGAACACGAGATACCTATGTTAGTTTGAAAAAACCTCATGGCAATCATTTGTATTATTATTATTACTCAGGTGATAATTATAAAGTTTAGAAATTTGAAGTAATGTTCTGTTTTTTCTACTTTGACCACAAAATAGCGTATGACATTCGTTTATAATGCGGGATTATGGCACTAATGAAATTATTGCGTTCGCTACGCTCATGCGCTAAACTTTCATTAGTACCATAATCTCTTCCATTATAAGCTAATATCATAATATACTCCACGGATTTTTAACTGAAATCTTTGTAGTGAACTTTATTATCTTCAGACTAATGATTTTTTTCCCTAGAAATTTGTTTCTTGATTATTGCAAAAATTCTTACTTGACACCAAAAGCCAGCGAGAAAATGCAAGAAATAATGATAATGGGAATTTTCTCATTACAGTTCCAATATAACTGGAATTATCTAGTTGTGCTTCATATATCTGGATAAACGATAAACGGCTTTTGTTGAGTGTTGATTACGTTTTATTGCTTTTAAATTCGCTTTGAATTTGTTATTTTTATTGCTGTGGAGCTGTATATGACAGTATGTCACAGTAGAAAAATTCACGAAATAATTTAAGAAGTTTTTATATTTTTTGACGAATTTTTTTCACTTTAACAATTTAGGGTGAGTATATGATTTTTTTCAGCTTAGTTGTAGTGAATTGTGCAGACATTTGATTCAGTTTTTATCTCATTTGACTATCGTCAGTACCACACTTTTTATCTTACTATGGATGCTAGAAATGAGAGATTTTTTGAAAGTATAAGAACGAATCTATCTATTGATGCTATAATAAAAAATAACCATACACCCAAAAATTTTCATTGTTGAAATACAGCGAGGTTCTATCTGTCCACCGGCGTCTCGTTCTCGTACCATTCACACTTCAAATACATATTCTCAATGTTCTTAGTGTCTTTTGGAAAAGACAAGAAAATGTCGAAAGAGTCATCGACCAAGTCTGCTGGAATCGGCATTCTTCTAATTAGAGGATTGCTGTTATCATTGAAACTTGACTGAAAAACATTTTTTTTATTTCTGATGTTACATTGAAATTTTTGTGTTAATAACATTAAAAAAATCGGTATATTTTTTAGTTCTTACCTGACATAGAACAGCCAGTGTTGCAAGAAATACTAAGACCAGCGTTCGCATTGTGATTGTAATATAACTAGGATTATCACATTTTGAGCGATATATATCTGCGTGGGTAATGAATGGCTTTTGTTGTGTGTAAATTGCGCTTTATTGCTTTTAAATCTGATTTAAATTTGTTGCGATTTTCATAGTATTTTTTGTGTTATTGTTGCGTGATTGTTTTTTATGGATTTATACCGACAAAGAGTATAGTTTTTGACAAAAATGTGTCTAATAATCATATACAGTGACTGAGTGTGTTGGCAACAATGAAAATTTGAAGGATGTTGCTATCTCCCTAACCTAAACGTATTTCCTCTGTCACTTTTGTTTCCTGTTGTCACTTTTGACAGTATTGACAAGTAAATTTAAATTTTGTTATAAAAGTTTCATTTTTGTCATAATTTATCGATTTTAACATGGTTTTTACTCTGGAACATGACATTTTTATTGGGATGGCGTATTTTCGCACCGGAGTTGAGGATGCTGTTAATGGTTGGCAGTATTCTTTGAAAGATGCGTACAACCAATTACGGGGCATGTTCCCGGAAGAAATTGTGACCTTGCGTATTTTTAAACAGCATTGCATGCGATTACTTGACCATTATCTAAAAAGAGGTGACGTAAAAAAAGCAAAACCTGTTGCCAGACCTTTGACACTCACAGAAGAAGTAGTCGAAGACTTTCGAAATAGAATGGATCAGAGTCCTCGAAAATCAGTGCGAAAACCATCCTGAGTATGGCTATTTTCAACAGGATGCGGCAACAGCACACACAGCATTTAGCACAATGCAGTACTTGCGCCAGTTCTTTGGGGACAAAATAATAAGTATCGGAATTTGACCAAGTACATCGCCGGATCTCAACCCATCGGATTTTTTTCTGTTTGGGCACCTCAAAAATAATGTTCTCTCAAAAAATTTGCACACAGCTGAGGAACTGCAAGCTGCCATTAGCCAGGAAATCGCAAATATCACTCCTTAAATATTGATTAATGTTTTTGAGAGCCTAAAAGGAAAGTCAACATATGTTTGGATCATTATGGGGCGCAATTTGAGCAATACCTGTAGCGTATTTACATTAATTTCTTTTTGTGTTCTTTGTTTATCTCATTCTAGTTTTTGTTTTTCCTAATATCTTTCATTAAAATTCTTTTTACATTTAATTAGATTTCCTGCCCTTATATACCCGATTTACCTTAAAACATAACCTAATTTTTTTGACATTGTCATTTTAACGTTGTTTGATTTTAAAACACCAGGGTCGCCAATTGTGACGCAAAACAAAACGTCCATATTTTTCATTTGTTTTAATACCAACACACTTAGTCATTGTTGATCACGCTGTACTAGTAAAAGGTAAATTTGAAAAAAATGCGCAAAGAACTTCTGTCTACGCCAATGCTGCTGCAAACTTGGACTTGGACAAAAAAAATCTAAAAATGTTGGCAAAATGTTTAAAAAATTTTAAGAATCTTAATTATTTTGATTTTGAAAGTTACAGGTTTTTTAATAAATTAGATTTTTTATTAAATAAAAAAAAATCTAATATATTTATATAAATTTATGATTGCAAATAAATTGGACCATATTCATTTAAGTGGTGTAAAATTTCTTCCTTTTCTCTCCTAATTTTCTCCTTTGTGACATAAAATTTAATAAATCATAATTAGCGTCAAATTCTTTCCAAGAATAAAACACCTTTTCAAGTCATTTATTCGAAAAGCTCTCACAGCAGTCTCAATTAACTCCTCCAAAGATTAGCAATCACGAGGGAAATTTAGAGCGTCTCAAATTAATTTATCGCTCAATTAAAGCACAAAGGATTATTGTAACATACACGAAACGCGTGAGTTCGCTCCATTTGCAATATCACAAATTGATATTAATCAAATTTATCCGAAATTTCAACAAGCAACCCAACTAAAATTATCGACTATTAATTATCACAAGCACTTCGGTTTTAATCAAAAGTGACAGTTTCGACTTGTCCATGTCTGATTCCATGAGCATGGTGAGCGTGGGAGCGATGGACCTGTTCGTGGACGGCGCCCTTTTGGACGTTGCCTTTCACGGACACTCTGTTATACGAAGAGTTTTTGAACGTGAACTGCTGTTCACTTCCTTCCTACAAATTCTAATAAAAAACTGGAGAAAGTCGTGAAATACTTACAGTGATGAAAGCGGAGAAAAGTAAGAATAGAAAGACAGAGACGATTTCCATGGGTGTCAAAAATCAAACGTCAAAATTTTGCTGAATCAAATTTTTATTGGTTAAATTATACTGAACCTTCGTCGCATTCAGGGACGTAATCGTCACTTTCAGGAGTCAGATATCCCGGGGGTGGCGTAGGGTACGCATCGGTTTCGTTATGGCCTTCATCGAATGGAGGAAAAGTGGGAGGGACGGGTCCGTAAAACATTGACGGTATTGGTGCCGGTACATCTTTTGTTTTTGACTTTGTTTTTGATTTTGTCTTTCCTTTTACTTTCTTTTTGTTTTTTGTTGTTTTTTTGGCCGACTTTTTTAATTTCTTTACCTTTTTCTTGTTTTTCTTCTTGGCTTTTGCTGCGTCACATTCAAAAAACTGCAATAGAGTGAATAAATATTAAAAAAGAAGCTTTTGGTACTTACAAAATCAAGAAGGATGAGGAATAAGAAGAAGTAGATGAGTTTAAACTTCATGGTAGCTTGAGAGCCAATGATAACGGATATGTATTTTTGACAAAGCTATTATTTGTCCATTAAGTGATATTATTTATAATGATTTTGACTAATAATACTGTGATTCATGTAGATAATTTTGATAGAAAAGTATAACAATAACACAAAAAATATATTTTAGAAACAAAAATTTTTATAAAAGTGTATTTTATGTTTTAGGTATGTAATTCAGTTTTTTTTTTAATTTAAGAATCAATAATTAATTTTAGAACAAAATTGATCAAATTTTCATTATTTTTTATTCACATAAAAAATTATTAGAAATAATTATAGTCACCTTTGAATTTTTTGCAATTCTACAAAAAAACTGAGCACATTTAGTTAATTCAATTTACATTCAAATTTAATCTAAATTTACTAATTTGAAAACTAGTAGTATATTCTTTAAGCTAATTATACCGATTTTTTAATTAACTTAATTATGACAATTAATTAATGTAACTGGTAATTTCTGGAAGTCAGTATTTTAAATATAGCCTAAACATATATTAGATTTCGCGAACAAATTTTTGTGTTGACCAGTGTAATTGCCACAATCTAAATTTGAATTTAAATTACAAGTAACTTGAGTAGTGCAAAATTTCTAGAGGCAAAGTTGAATTTTTCAGGTACTTAAAACAAGAGCAATCTGAATTAATTTAATTAGTTTTCTGAATAAATATAAGTTCAAATGAAAAAGTGCAAATTTCAGAGCGCGACATCCAGTGGTTATTGAAAAATCCTAAACTCTCCAAAGTTCTACAGAGAAATTTTAATTAATTTTATTACTCGTTTAAATTAATCGGAACTGATTAAGGAATTTTCTAAATAAATAATAATAAATAATAAATTTTAGGTTTTTCAGCAAGAAGCGGAAAAGGTTTTCAGACTCGTTTACATTCTCAGATAATTTTAACAAAGAAGAGAATTTGAGTTAATTCGATTAACTTTCTAATTTAAGCAAAATTTTGCGATTAGACAAAAAAGTTTTAGAGTCTTCAGACAAAAAATTACATCCTGAGTCAACTATACTAATTTTCTAATTGAATTAAAATTTAATTTATTTCGCAGAAAATCAGAGAATAAACCTCTAGCAAAACTTCAGAAAAGTTTTAGATCTGCCAGAGACGAGGTAAAAAAAAGACATTTTTAAGTAATTTGCCTGATTTTATAGTTCAGTTATATTTTTATGACGTATGAAAAAATATAGTTGAACTTTCAAATTGCAATTAACGGTTTTCTGAAAATTCTAAAGACACTTTTAGATTTATAAGATTAAGATAAATTAATTAAAAAAAACTAGGCAATTGGAACCAACTTTACTACTTTTATAATTTAATCAAAATTTTACTAATTGTACTAAATTTTAAATTTTATTCGTAATTGTCTTAGCAAGTAGTAAAAATCTCTAAAACCTCGGTTAGATTTATTAGATAATTAGACTTTTCAAACAGTATTTAAAGAAAAATCGCAGGTTTTACTAATTTGACTAATTTTCTAGTTTAATCAGAACTTTATGATATATCAAAAAATGTGAGCTGAAAATTTAGAAGCAAATATTTTGTCAACTAGTAATAGTCCAAAAATTTTAAAAACTGTTTTGAATACGCTAGATAATTGTACGAAGGAAAATCCAATTTGAGATTATTATACTAATTTTCTAATTTATTTAAAATTTTACTCATTTTAGGGTATAAAAATTGACATTTAAATAGTCCATTTCTGGACAGGTTGTCTCGATATAAACCAAAAAAAATATAAAAAAGTATTTTGTAGTTATAGCAGATACTCTTAAATTTTTTAATAAATTAGGAAAAAAATGGCCCTATATTTCGATTTTTCACTAATTGATTCAAAATTTCTCAATAAAATAAAGTTTATAGGTTAAGCTTTAAAGACTACCTGACCACTTGACATTTGAAAATTTTATATTTGTCAATTAAGTATAAAAAAAAGTAAGATTTTTTAGCTAATTAAACTAATTTTCCAGATTTACTAATTTTACGATTTACTAATTTTACATTTTTACGAAAAACATAAGTTTTAGCACAGTTTAACGAGACCTTTTCACACTATTCAACTAATTTTATAACAAAAATTCACAATTTTACTAAGTTTATTAATTTTCAAATTTAATTAGAATTTTATAATTCAATAGAAATTTCGTCAACAATTTAAAAATAAATAAACTGGCAATTACTCGTCAAGAAATTGTCAACCACTTTAAATTCGTCAATGATTTTGCCAAAAGCTAGCAATTTAAGGTAACTATACTAAGTTTCTAAATAACTGAAATTCTAATTATTGAACAAATACCTAATTAAATTTTAAATTTTAATTGCAGATGTCTACGCAGCGTGTGGTTTTACTACAATTCTAGAGACACTTTACATTGGTCTCCCAATTCTACAAATAATAATAATAATATCAACTAATTTCACTATTTTTTTAATAGAATTAGACTAATTTTAATTTAATTAATTTAATTTTCTCTAAGTAGACAAAAATGCAAGTTTAGGTTTTAAAAGCCAGTAGTCTTCTAAATTGACTTTTATATTCGTTTTTTTTTTGAACTCCGCTAATTATACTAAATTCCTAATTAATTTATGAGCTAATTCAGCATAAATAATTTTAAATAATATTTTTTTAATTTTTCATACATTGCCAAAATGTCCTTAAAAAGTAAAAAAGTTTATAAATTAATGTAACATTTTTCACCTGCTCCTAAAGAGCGAAGTGCAAAATTTTCGTAGAAGTGAGCCAATAGGTTACCGCGTCTTCTCAATTCCCAAAACTTAATCATTTATTTTCTATTGATGCCTTTAATAAGTATAAATCTTAACTAAGTTACGAATCAACAACTGACGCTCTCAGAACTAGTTCCAGACATCCAGTTCAAACTTCCACCATTTTCATAATCATCTGCATTTAACTCTGAACTTCACTCAGACTTAAATCCTTGGAATTCCATCTTAAAATCAGCTTCATCCAGACAAATACCATACCGCATCATCTTCCAACTTCAATTTACCAGATGCCTCTAAATGCCATTTTATGCTAAGGGATGTCATCCTTGCATTAACGCAACGTAATTACATCATGCACTTGATTAAAATTCTAATTACCTGAGTAGATGCTCCAATTACTTCTGCGGCCATCATGGAAAAATACATCGAGTTTTTTGCGCAACTTGGAACAAAATTAGTTTAATTAAAATTGAAAAAACAAAAAAAAGTTTTAAGTTTCTATGTATTTTTTTTAATTTTATTAATACAAATAGAGATGCGTTTAAAGGACCTGAGGGCGGAGCTTATCTGCGTATGGTCAAAACAACCACATTTTTTTAAGAGGAAGTTTCGGTTTCCGTTGCTGTTTCTGTGGTTGCAACGTCTGTAGAATCTGTAGAACTAGTAAATGGCGGTGGTCCTGGTGGAGGACCGCGAGGATGTCCCGGGGGAGGACCTGGTGGTGGCCCACCTGGGGGTGGTCCTCCTGGAGGCCCGTGTTTTCGTGGAGCTCCCTACAACAAATTATTGCACCCACAGGACTCACATCGTCACACTATATCACTTACATCAACCACAACAGACAGTAGTACCAACACACCGAGGAAAATCACCAGATTCTTCATTGTGCAAACTCGCTTCTCCCACTTTCGTGTATTTATACATGTCACAAAATCGTCGGAGCGGAACTGTGATTTTTTGTTAACTAGACAACACGGAAACAGAATGTTAATTATAATTATTATAAGTAGGAAGTAGACAATTTTTTTTGTAAAAAATAAAATCTATCAAATTTTTTAACTTAGCTATGTCATGTCTGGGAATCCAGTGTTGATCATTAAACATTATAAAACTGAGGGTGAAATGAGACTTAACGAGTTTAAAATTGCCATAACGAAATTATTTTCCGAGTTTGCATGAGCGACATGATGGCGATAAAATTTATTATGTGGAGCTGAGCAGGGGCAAACGATGAAAAATGAGACGAAGGAGTTGTGGTGGTGGTGGCAGAAAGTTATTTGATTTATTGCAGGACAGTTGCTATTGGACATATTGTTTTCGATAATTAATGGATAGGTACGAACGGAAATGGAAATATAATATTGAAGCCATTGGAAAATTCGTGCCGAGTTTACGAATTAGAAAATTTTCTGCCAACTAACTCAGTTTTTCTTAAAAGTTTTGGTAACTATAAATTTTTATGAGTATGATTTAAAACTACTAACGTTATAACGTTTAAGAGAAATTTTTTGAAGGTTTCATTTGACGAAAGAGTAAAAATTTCTAAAAAATTTCTTTTAGGTCAATGTTACTACTTTTATAATTTAATTCAAATGTTACTAATTTTACAAAAAATCAAATTATAAATTTTATTCGTAATTATCTTAGCAAGTAGTGAAAATCTCGGTTAAATTTTTCAGACAATTTTACCAAAGATTAACACAATTTCTACTAATTTGTTTTTTTTTTTAATTAATTAAAATTCTAATGATGTCACGAAAAAAAGTATTTTAAATTTTAAGTGTAGATATCTTGACAACAAGTGGTCGTTTCTATCGTTTCTAGCCACGTCTTAAAATCTATTCAAAATTAGCAAGAATGCAATTTAAATTAATTTCACTAATTTTTAGATTTATTCAATTTGAGCTAAGTATCTTAAATTTCTAATTAAATTTGTTAATTTGATTTTCAACCTCTCAGCAAGTTGTTATGTTGTTTTAAACTGTTAGGTTCTTTAGACAATATCAACAAATGAAAGAGGTAGTTTTAATTAATCAAATTAAGTTGATAATTTAGTAAAAAAAATCTAATTTGATCATAAATACAAATTCTAAATTTAATCGCACAATTCTCAGAACTTGCCAAAACTTATAAAATACTTTTACTCTTTTTCTTTTTTTTTAAAAAAAAAGAAAAATCGCAAGTTTCACTAATTTGACTAATTTTCTTGTTTAATCAGAACTTTCTGGTTTGACAAAAAATGTGAGGTCCAAATTTAGTAACAAATATATTGGAAACTAGAAATGGTCTAAAAATTAGAAACACAGTTTTAAATTTGCTAGATAATTCTACGCAAGAAAACTAATTTTAAATAATTATACTAATTTTCTAGTTTATTTAAAATTTTACTAATTTTAGGTAAAAAATGACATTTAAATGATTCATTTATGGACAGGTCGTCACGATATGAACCTAAAAAATATAAAAAAAGTATTTTGTTGTTCTAGCAGATATTCTTAAATTTTTTAACGAATTAGAAAAAAAATTATTATAAACTAATTTGACTATTTTACTAATTTATTCACAATTTCTAAATAAAGTAAAATGTTTAGTTTAAACTTTATAGACTACCTAATTACTTGACATTTGAATTTTTAGATTTGTCAATTTAGTATACAAAAAGTAAAAATTTTTAGCTAATTAAACTAATTTTCTAAATTCACCAAATTTTTACTTTTTTGAAGAGAACATAAGTTCCAGCATAGTATTAACGAGACATTTTCACGCTAATCAATCAATTCTACAAAACAAAGTCACAACATTACTAATTTTATTAATTTTCTAATTAAATTAAAATTTTATAATTCAATAAGATAAATAAAATGGCAATTACTCGTTAAAAAATTGTAAAACACTTTAAAATCGTCAATACTTAATTTTGTAAAAAAAACAAGCAATTAAAAGTAACTAAATTCATCTTCTAATTAAATGGAATTTTGATTATCAGACTAATACTTAATTAAATTTCAAAATTTAATTGCAGGCAACTTGTGTTCGTTCTACAGTTCTGAAGACACTTTACATTTTTCTCATAATTTTACAATGAATGAGAATAATATCAACTAATTTCACTAATTTTATAACAGAATTAGATTAATTAATTATAATTAATTTTTCTTTAAGCAGACAAAAATGCAAGTTTAGGTTTGAGAAGCCAGTAGACTCCTAAATTAAGTTTAAATTAAGTTTTAAATTCGCCAGATTTATTTTTATTAAAGTAAGCTAATTGTACTAATTTCCTAATTAATATTTGAGCCAATACGACATAAATCAAAAAAACTATTTTCGAATTTATTAATTTTTAATACATTGCCAAACTACCCCTTAAAAAGTCAAAAAAAACAATTTATAAATTAATTGAACATGCTTCTACCTGCATCTGAGTTCTTCAGACAATATCAATAATTAATTTTGTAAAAATTTACTAATTGGACGATAAATACACATTCTAATTTTAATCGCACATTTTTCAGCAAGGAGTAGTTTTGTCAAAAATTTTAGAATACATTTAGATTTTTTAAGCAGTTTTGAAAAGGAAAATCACAGGTTTTACTAATTTGACTAATTTTCATTTTTAATCAGAACTTTCAAAATCAAATTTGGAAGTAGATATTTTAGCAACTAGTCATGGTTTAAACGTTTTGAAAAAAAATTTAAATGCTAGGCAAATTCCTAATTATGAAAAACTAATTTGCGCTAATTGTACTAATTTGATGATTTATTTAAAATGTTACTAATTTGACAGTAACAAAGTTGATTTTTAGACAGATCGTCACGATAAGAATCTAAAAGAATATTAAAATTGCTGTAAAAATCTGTGGTTCTAGCAAATACTTTTAAATTTAACAAATTAGGAAAAAATAGCACTTTAAACTAATTGGACAATTTTTCTAATTTCTAAATAGAACAAAATTTCTAGTTTAAACTTTAAAGTCTGACTAACTACTTGACATCTAATTTTTTTAGATTCGTTAAACAAGCATATAAAAAAGCAAGCATCTTTAGCTAATTAAACTAATTATCTAGACTCACCAAATTTTACTTTTTTGAGAAGAAAAAGTTCTAACATGGTTTTAAAACATATTTAATTTTTTTTAAGATACTTTTAGAATTTTTAAACAGTTCTAAAACGAAAAATGGCATGTTTTACTAATTTGGCTAATTTTCAATCAAAATTTGTTAATTTGACAGAAAATGCTAGTCAAATTTTAGAAGTAGATATTTTGGCAACTATTAACTCTAAACATTTCAAAGCCAGTGTTGAATTTGAAAGACAATTCTACGAAAGTAAAACTAATTTGAGCTAATTAAGACTTGTTGGAGCGGTAAGCTGCTAGAGTTACAGCATTTAACAAAATTTTTTAGACATTTAGTTAAAAATTACAATTTTAAAAAAATTGATGATTTAGTAAAAATTGAAACTAAATTTAGTTTGTTATAGCGTGAATGGTACTAAAACTACGATATTTTGTAGAAATTTTAAAATTTTAGATCGTCCAAAAAGTAAATTTCTAAAATTTTTTGTTATTGATCAAAAATTTTGAAACTTGGTACAGATAATAAACGATTTAGAAGTAATAACATCATTAATTTTTATTGCGTATAGAGTGAAATCCATTAAAGTTATAGCACTTACCAAAAAATTTTGAAGTTTTAGTCCGTACGAAAACTTAAAATTTCAAAATTTTTTTTTGTTCTAAAGTTTTGTAATTTAACACACTATAAAAACACGCTAAAAATAGCAACATTTTAGATTTGCGTTATTATATTGCAAAAACTACTAAGTTTTTCAGTATTTAACAAAAATTTGAATTTTTGATTTACCTCAAAATTAAAATTTTGAAATTTTTTTTTTGTTCTAAAATTTTAAAAAACGTAATGTTCTGTCACAGGTAGTAACACTTGAAAAGTATTTGAAGCATTGAAATTTCTAAAGTTTTAGCATTTAACAAAAAATCTTGAAATTTCCAGATTAAGTGTTCCATTTTTCTTTAAATTTTTGGTATAATTTTTTTTTTAAATCATTGAAATTTTGAACTTTAACATAGTTCGTAGATTTCTCGGAAATAGTAACATTTTAAATTTACAATGTTTTAGTGTGAAAACTACGAAATTGTAACATTTAGCAACAATTTCAAAAAAATGCTCAAAAATAAAAAAAAATGAAAATTTTTGTTTTTTTTTTAAATTGTTATTTGGCTTATCTATAAGACATTTTAAAAATGATTAAAGAGTTCTAAATTGTTAGTATTTTTAAGATTTAATTTTTTTTTGTGTACAAACATTTTTGAATTATAATAGAATTTTTGGATTATGAAAAAATTGAGTTTTTTTTTTATTTTATAAATAATTTTTTTAATGGTTGTTTTTGAGGTTATAGATAATTGTAAGAAATACGAGACCAATGCATAATTTTCTGGTTTGCTTATTAGGTAGGCATTTACATTTCAAAGAAACTGAAAAAACTGCGTAAGACGACTATAAGTTCTCGAGCGACGAAATCCCAACAATATAATTTTTACGAGCTTTTTATTATCATTCCATGTAAGCACTGCTTCCTCTCTAATGTTTCTCTTTTTTCCAGTTGATGATGCAGAAACGCGACATCGTCCTTACCGCCGTCTTCTCCAGCTTGGCCGCCTTGATTCTCATCGCAGGAATCGGCGCCGCCTGCTACTTCTTCCACAAACGTCGCCGCAAGCGCGACGACGACGACGACGAGGACTCCCCCGACGGCACCAGCAGCCGCCTCGAACCACCCCTCGAGAAGAAGTCCCGTCTCAACGGCTTCCTTAGCCTGAAGACGCCTCTAATATCGACGAAAACACTCGGGTAAGTCATAAACGCAGCACTGTTGTCGCTCCTTTGACCCTTGCGTCGCCTCGAGAAGTTGTTTTAATGGGACTTCAAAGCAGAGGTAATGGAGGCGGCGAAAGGAGTACATCTCCACCGAAAGTAAAAAAAATTTTGCGTTTTTGAGGGACAATTAGAGAGGAAATGAGGCTTTGGGTGCAGCATGGCCCGCACCAAGGGCGGCGGTATTGATCCTGATGTGGCGGTGGCAGTGACTGAGAGCGTCGGGGGCGGCGCAATAACACATCAAATGCACGACTGGACCTCGAATAAACACAATTAAGACAACATTTTTATTTGTGTTAACTAAATCATTTAATGGAGGATGCAATGGGGCATTGCGCAGGAAATGGGAATGAGACGTAATTAAGTTGGGCATTATTTGATGTTATTTGTTTTGACAGTGGAGCATCGATCCACGAGGGAATTCTGAATGTAATAATTAGAGTTGGGAAAATGTGCAATAAACAATTTTCGATTATTAATTAATTAATTAATTAATCAAAAGTTAGTTCATTTCGGTCAAACTTTTGCTTGCAAATTTTATTGAAATATGAATTGATAAACAGGCAAAAAACTGCACTATTGTAGTTTTTTACGTTTAGTTTTATTTTATTTTTTTTTGCCACAGGTGGAAATGCCTTTCAATTACTTAAAATTATATTCGAAATTTGATGAGATAAATCGGAAGAAACAAATAATTTTTTTGCCCATTTGAGAAATTAACTTTTTAGGGCTTTTAGAAACTAATTTTAAATGGTTTCGTGATTTTGAATCCCCAAATTATTAACATTTAATCCAAATTTTTCAAAGAATTTGAATTTCTTATCAAGCAATGTGTTTGAGGAATTGCAGAATTTTCTTCAGTTTTTTATTTTTTTATGTTTGGCAATGGCTTTTACGAAATTAAAAAAGTTGTAAAAGTTTAAAATTTTTACATAATATTTTTTTATCGTTAGATTTATGGGGATTTAAAAAAATTTAGAAATTATAGTTCAAAGTATTTTTTTTAATTTTACAGTTTTTGACCTTTTACTTTTTTACTTAAAGTTGTAATTTTGTAGGTTTTTGCTGTTATTTTTTTTAAATATTAATAATTTCATATTTCCATAATTTAAAATAATTTTTAGAATTTTCGCTTCCTATATTTAAATTTTAAACAAAATTTAAAATTTTTGTTCAAAATATCGTAATTATATTTTTTTTTTCAAAAAATTGTAGAAATTTTATATGCTTTGTAAATTTTATATATTTCGACAATTAAAAAAAAAATAATAAATTTTTGATGAGTTTAAGAATTAAAAAAAAAAATCCAATTTTAAAACAATTTGAGCTTGAAAATATTTAAAAATTAAGATCTTTAAAATCTTTAAAGATTAAATTTTTTAAAGATTTTTAAAAGTAAACTTTGATTAAAAATTGAAATTAATTGAAACTTGGCAGATTTCAAAAGGGAAATGAAAGGAATTTTGTGGTTTGAAAATTTTTTTTTTAGAATCTGACAATTTTTATTGCATCAATTTATTTTACAAATTGTAAAAAAGTTTGAAGCTCAATGATCTTCAATTACAAAAATTTAATAAGCAATTTTTGAGAATTATTGATCAAGTAAATTCGAAACAAAATTTGACGCCTCATGTTTAGTTAGTTTTTTATTTTTAAAAATCTTTAAATTTGTTGTTGAGCAGTTGTAAAAACTTTTTGAAAAAATCAAATTATTACGAGATAAGTAGGTTTCTCAATTTTTTTATTTTTTCAGTATATTTAATTTAATTCTATACAAAATCATCTGATGCCAATTTTTTTAAACTGTTAAAATTGTAAGATTTTGAAAAAATTATAATTCTAGGAAGACATTCAAAAATTAAAAAAAAAAGTTTTCAAAAAAGTTTTCAAAAATTATTTTTTTTATTATCTAAAATTTTAACGATTTTATTGGTTTAAGGTTTTAGAAAGGTTAAGGTTGATAACTTTAAAAATTTTATGTTTAAAAAAATAAAATGCGGAATTTAAAAAAAAAATATGGAACAATAAAAAAATTTGGAACTCTCCCAAAAAGTCAAAAATAGTAAAATTATAGAATTTTTGTTTCCAAAAATTTAAAGTTTTGGAATAAAATGTTAGTTTGCACATATAAAAAAAATCTTAGTGTTTTTAAAATAAAATAGAAAATTTTACGTACCTTCTAATATAAAATTTTTGGAATGTCTATCTTTTAGCTGATTTTAGGAATTCTAGAAGATCTTTTTTAAACGATTGTAAAAAATTACAGAATTCTATTAGGTATTTTAAAAATCGTAAACCTAACATTTTTGCGATTGAAATTTTTTATTAATTTCTGTAAATTTACACATTTATAAAGCTTAGACACAATATAATAATTTGCGAATTCTGAAAATTTTAGACATCGAGAACTATGTAAGCGTTTTAAAGGTGACATAATTTTTAAAAATTTAAGATTTTTTTTTTTTATATTGAATTTAAATTTAGACTATTAACATGTTTCCTAAACTTCGTTTCAAGAACGTTAAAAATACTAAAATTGCAAATTACAAATTTTTAATTCATACTTGAAATTTTTTTTTGATTTACCATTTTGTATTTTTGCCCGATCAATAAATAAAACAAAAATAGTAGAACTATAAAACTTTTGATTCCAAAAAAATGAAAATTTTGGAACAAAATGTGCAGATTGATTCAAATTCAAATCAATTTAAATTATAAAATTTTAGGATCTTCTAATATAAAATTTTTTAAATGCTGCACAACTTTTAGTTGATTTTGAAAACTCTAGTACATTTTTTAACGATTTAAAAAAATTGCAGGAATAGAAATTTAAAAGGATTTTTCCAGATTTTAGTGAATTTTTAAAATTTTCGGATTTTTGTCATTAAAACTTGTGGGTATTTTATAAATTGTACATTTCTTTTCAGAACTCTTTAATTTTCCATTTTTAATGATATTAGCAAATTCTAAGGGTAGGTAGGCGTAGCAATTTCAAAATGTTCCCTTTTTAAATATATTTTAGAGATGTTATTGATATATTAATTGATCTTTCTAAAACTTAAGACCAATAGAATGTTGAAAATTTTAGAAAATCAAAAATATTACTTTCTGAAAACCTTTGAAAAACCAAAAATTTTTTAATGCCTATAAGTATATACTGTTCTTAGTATTATATTTTTTTCAGAATTTTAGATGGTGTTTGAATAGAATTAAATTAAATATACTGAAAAAAATAATTTGACATACAGACTTATTTCGTAATACTTTCAGTTTTTCAAAAAGTCTTCAATTTTTTTTACCAATCTGTGTAAAATTAGACATTTCGCAAAATTTTGAAAATCTTAGGTACCGTGAGCTAGGTAAACATTTTAAAAGCACCATGATTTTCAAAAATTTTATTTTTATTTTTGAACTGAGAATCTATAGTATAAAATTCTAGTATATAATTCAGACAAGCTCTTTCTTATGAATAAACTTTTTATTTCTCTATCGCAACACGAACCTGATGAATAATATGCTTCACAACTTACGATAAAAAATCATTACAAAAAGTTCACATTTCGAGATTTACGAGCCGCCCCGACCAACATTTACAAAAATACGTCTATAAAATCCAGATATTGCTTTCTTGTCAAGTGCATACGCTACGTAAGTTTAAGCACAACATAAAGTACTTCGTACATGAATCCAAATAGCGAAAGCTCAAGAGGGTAATTTTTCACTCGAACAGAATAGTGGCGACCCACACATAGTTTCCCTGTTCCAATCTCGGCACGTGAAAACGGTAAGAGATTACCCTGGGAAGTACTTTCTCATCGATTTTATTTTGAATGATATTGAGGAAAACAGTTTGTTTAGTATAGGAACAATATTATCGTGTGAATCGTGTCCGAGCTTTGTCATACAAAAAGCTGCATAAAAATTGCAAAGCTTTGAAATTATCACACTAAAACTATGTATATTTCAACAGTCAAAAGCACACTTCATCACACCGAATACAACTTTCTTAAAGCTCCTCAAAGCTCATCTGCTTAATTATAACCAGCCATACATTACGGTTTAGACACTGATAAGTCTTTTGTGTGCCACAATAGAAATCGCGCTCGACTTTATAAATTATTAACATATTTCATAAACTGTGACAAGGGCTCATAATCGTTACCTTCGCGAATTATCATATTTGTTCCATCGAACGAAAACTTAAAAATTAAAATTTTTTATTGTTCTAATATTTTGTAATTTAACACACCAAAAATTGTGCTAAAAACTGCAATATTTTAGATTTGTTTTATTATTTTGCGAAAATAACATGCTTTACTAATTTGACCAACTTTCAATCAAAACGTCTTAAAAATTACAATTTAAAAAATTTTCTCTTTTTGTTTCAAAATTTGATGATTTAGTCTGATTTAGTAAAAATTAAAACTTTATAAATTTAGTTTGTTGTAGCGTAAAAAGTACTAAAGCTACAGCATTTTGTAGAAAATTTTGAAATTTTAGATTGTCCAAAAAGTAAATTTCTAAAATTTTTTGTTATTGGTCTAAAATTTTGTAACTTGGTACAGGTAATAAACGATTTAAGAGTAATAACATTGTTATTTTCATTGCTATAGAGTGAAATCTATTAAAGTTATAGCACTTAGCAGAAAATTTTGAAATTTTAGTCTGTACGAAAACTTAAAAATTCAAAAAAAATTTTTTTGTTCTAAAATTTTGTAATATAACACATAAAAGTCGCGCTAAAAATAGCAATATTTTAGATTTGCGTTATTATAGTACGAAAACTACTAAGTTTTTCAGTATTTAACAAAAATTGAATTTTTTATTTCCCTCAAAATGAAAATTTTGAAAATCTTTTTTTTTATTTTAAAAATCGTGATGTTCTGTCACAGGTAGTAACGTCCATAAAGTTGTTTCTTGAACCATTGAAATTTCTAAAGTTGCAGCATTTAGCAAAAAATCTTAAAATTTCCAGCTGAATAGGTGTTTAATTTTTTTTTAATTTTTGGATTTAAAATATTTTTTAAAAATCTCTCAGAAAGAGTAATATTTTAAATTTACAATGTTTTAGTGTGAAAACTACGAAATTGTAACATTTAGCAACGATTTCAAAAAAATGCTCTAAAATTAAAAATTAATATTTTGAAAATTTTGGTTTTTTTTTAAATTTTGTTATTTGGCTTATCCATAAAACGTTTTAAAAATGGTTAAAGAGCTCTAAATTGTTAGTATTTTTAAAATTTTAAAAATTTTAGGGTACAAATATTTTTCTAAAATTTTTGGATTATGAAAAAATTGAGTTTTTTTTGTTTATTTTATAAATAATTTTTTTTATGGTTGCTTTTGAGGTTTTTTGTCAAACAAAAAGCTGCATAAAAATTGCAAAGCTTTGGAAATATCACACTAAAACTATGTAAATTTCAACAGTCAAAAGCACACTTCATCACACCGAATACAACTTTCTCAAAGCTCTTCAAAGCTCATCAGCTTAATTAGAACCAGCCATACATTAAGATTTACACACTGATAACTCTTTTGTGTGCCACAATAGAAATCACGCTCGACTTTATAAATTATTAACATATTTCATAAACTGTGACAAGGGCTAATAATCGTTACCTTCGCGAATTATCATATTTGTTCCATCAAACGAAAACTTAAAAATTAAAATTTTTTTTTTGTTCCAAAATTTTGTAATTTAACACAAAAATCACGCTAAAATTTGCAATATTTTAAATTTGCTTTATTATTTTGCAAAAATAACATGTTTTTCTAATTTGACCAATTTTCAATCAAAACGTCCTAAAAATTACAAATTTAAAAAATTTCTCTTTTTGTTTTAAAATTTGATGATTTAGTCTGATTTAGTAAAAATTGAAACTATATAAATTTAGTTTGTTGTAGCGTTAAAAGTACTAAAGCTACAGCATTTTGTAGAAAATTTTGAAATTTTAGATTGTCCAAAAAGTAAATTTCTAAAAAAAAAAATTTTTGTTCTAAAATTATGTAATTTAACACACAAAAATCGCGCTAAAAATAGCAATGTTTTAGATTTGCTTTATTATTTTGCAAAAACTACTAAGTTTTTCAGTATTTAACAAAAATTTGAATTTTTTATTTCTCTCAAAATTAAAATTTTGAATTTTTTTTTTTAATTTCAAAAATCGTGATGTTCTGTTACAGTTAGTAACGTCCATAAAGTTGTTTCTTGATGCATTGAAAGTTCTAAAGTTTCAGCATTTAGCAAAAAATCTTAAAATTTCCAGATTAACAGTTTAATTTTTTTTTTATCTTTGGTTTTAAAATATTTTATTTTTAATTATTGAAATCTTGGAACTTAACAGTTCGTAAATCTCTCAGAAATAGTAACATTTTAAATTTACAAAGTTTTAGTGTGAAAACTACGAAATTGTAACATTTAGCAACGATTTCAAAAAAATGCTCTAAAATTAAAAATTAAAATTTTGAAAATTTTGTGTTTTTTTTTCAAATTTTGTTATCTGGCTTATCCATAAGACGTTTTAAAAATGATTAGACAGCTTTAAATTGTTAGTATTTTTAAAATTTTAAAAATTTTAGTGTACAAATATTTTTTTAGAATTTTTGGATTATGAAAAAATTGAGTTTTTTTTGTTTATTTTATAAATAACTTTTTTTATGGTTGTTTTTGAGGTTTTTTGTCAAACAAAAAGCTGCATAAAAATTGCAAAGCTTTGAAATTATCACACTAAAACTATGTATATTTCAACAGTCAAAAGCACACTTCATCACACCGAATACAACTTTCTTAAAGCTCCTCAAAGCTCATCTGCTTAATTATAACCAGCCATACATTACGGTTTAGACACTGATAAGTCTTTTGTGTGCCACAATAGAAATCGCGCTCGACTTTATAAATTATTAACATATTTCATAAACTGTGACAAGGGCTCATAATCGTTACCTTCGCGAATTATCATATTTGTTCCATCGAACGAAAACTTAAAAATTAAAATTTTTTATTGTTCTAATATTTTGTAATTTAACACACCAAAAATTGTGCTAAAAACTGCAATATTTTAGATTTGTTTTATTATTTTGCGAAAATAACATGCTTTACTAATTTGACCAACTTTCAATCAAAACGTCTTAAAAATTACAATTTAAAAAATTTTCTCTTTTTGTTTCAAAATTTGATGATTTAGTCTGATTTAGTAAAAATTAAAACTTTATAAATTTAGTTTGTTATAGCGTAAAAAGTACTAAAGCTACAGCATTTTGTAGAAAATTTTGAAATTTTAGATTGTCCAAAAAGTAAATTTCTAAAATTTTTTGTTATTGGTCTAAAATTTTGTAACTTGGTACAGGTAATAAACGATTTAAGAGTAATAACATTGTTATTTTCATTGCTATAGAGTGAAATCTATTAAAGTTATAGCACTTAGCTGAAAATTTTGAAATTTTAGTCTGTACGAAAACTTAAAAATTCAAAAAAAATTTTTTTGTTCTAAAATTTTGTAATATAACACATAAAAGTCGCGCTAAAAATAGCAATATTTTAGATTTGCGTTATTATAGTACGAAAACTACTAAGTTTTTCAGTATTTAACAAAAATTGAATTTTTTATTTCCCTCAAAATGAAAATTTTGAAAATCTTTTTTTTTATTTTAAAAATCGTGATGTTCTGTCACAGGTAGTAACGTCCATAAAGTTGTTTCTTGAACCATTGAAATTTCTAAAGTTGCAGCATTTAGCAAAAAATCTTAAAATTTCCAGCTGAATAGGTGTTTAATTTTTTTTTAATTTTTGGATTTAAAATATTTTTTAAAAATCTCTCAGAAAGAGTAATATTTTAAATTTACAATGTTTTAGTGTGAAAACTACGAAATTGTAACATTTAGCAACGATTTCAAAAAAATGCTCTAAAATTAAAAATTAATAATTTGAAAATTTTGTTTTTTTTTTCAAATTTTGTTAACTGGCTTATCCATAAGACGTTTTAAAGATGGTTAAAGAGCTCTAAATTGTTAGTATTTTTAGAATTTTAAAAATTTTAGGGTACAAATATTTTTCTAAAATTTTTGGATTATGAAAAAATTGAGTTTTTTTTTGTTTATTTTATAAATAATTTTTTTTATGGTTGCTTTTGAGGTTTTTTGTCAAACAAAAAGCTGCATAAAAATTGCAAAGCTTTGGAAATATCACACTAAAACTATGTAAATTTCAACAGTCAAAAGCACACTTCATCACACCGAATACAACTTTCTCAAAGCTCTTCAAAGCTCATCAGCTTAATTAGAACCAGCCATACATTAAGATTTACACACTGATAACTCTTTTGTGTGCCACAATAGAAATCACGCTCGACTTTATAAATTATTAACATATTTCATAAACTGTGACAAGGGCTCATAATCGTTACCTTCGCGAATTATCATATTTGTTCCATCGAACGAAACCTTAAAAATTCAAAAAAAATTTTTGTTCCAAAATTTTGTAATTTAACACAAAAATCACGCCAAAATTTGCAATATTTTAAATTTGCTTTATTATTTTGCAAAAACTACTAAGTTTTTCAGTATTTAACAAAAATTTGAATTTTTTATTTCTCTCAAAATTAAAATTTTGAATTTTTTTTTTTAATTTCAAAAATCGTGATGTTCTGTTACAGTTAGTAATGTCCATAAAGTTGTTTTTTGAAGCATTGAAATTTCTAAAGATTTAGCCTTTAGCAAAAAATCTTAAAATTTCCAGATTAACAGTGTTTAATTTTTTTTTAATTTTTGGTTTTTAAAATATTTTTTTTTAAATCATTAAAATTTTGAAATTTAACACAGTTCGTAGCTCTCTCAAAAATAGTAATATTTTAAATTTACAATGTTTTAGTGTGAAAACTACGCAATTGCACCATTTAGCAACGATTTCAAAAAAATGCTCTAAAATTAAAAATTAATAATTTGAAAATCTTGGTGTTTTTTTTTCAAATTTTGTTAACTGGCTTATCCATAAGACGTTTTAAAGATGGTTAAAGAGCTCTAAACTGTTAGTATTTTTAGAATTTTATAAATTTTAGTGTGCAAATAGTTTTTTAGAATTTTTGGATTATGAAAAAATTGAGTTTTTTTTGTTTATTTTATAAATAACTTTTTTTATGGTTGTTTTTGAGGTTACTTGTCAAGCAAAAGCTGCATAAAAACTGCAAAGCTTTGAAATTATCACACTAAAACTATGTAAATTTTAACACTCTAAAGCACACTTCATCACACCGAATACAACTTTCTTAAAGCTCCTCAAAGCTCATCAACTTAATTAGAACCAGCCATACATTAAGATTTACACACTGATAAGTCTTTTGTGTGCCACAATAGAAATCACGCTCGACTTTATAAATTATTAACATATTTCATAAACTGTGACAAGGGCTCATAATCGTTACCTTCGCGAATTATCATATTTGTTCCATCGAACGAAAACTGAAAAATTAAAAAAAAATTTTTTTGTTCTAATATTTAGTAATTTAACACACAAAAAAATGTGCTAAAAATAGCAATATTTTAGATTTGCGTTATTATATTGCGAGAACTACTAAGTTTTTCCGTATTTAACAAAAAATTGAATTTTTTATTTCTGTCAAAATTAAAATTTTGAAAATCTTTTTTTTTTATTTTAAAAATTCTAATGTTTTGTTACAGGTAGTAACGCCCATAAAGCTGTTTCTTGAAGCATTGAAATTTCTAAAGTTTCAGCATTTAGCAAAAAATCTTAAAATTTCCAGATTAACAGTGTTTAATTCTTTTTTTAATTTTTGGTTTTAAAATGTTGTTTTTAAAATCATTGAAATTTTAAAATTTAACACAGTTCGTAGATTTTTCAGAAATAGTAATATTTTAAATTTACAATGTTTTAATGTGAAAACTACGAAATTGCAACATTTAGCAACGATTTCAAAAAAATGCTTGAAAATTAAAAATTAAAATTTTGAAAATTTGTTTTTTTTTTCACATTTTGTTATCTGGTTTATTAATAAAACGTTTTAAAAATGGTTAAAGAGCTCTAAATTGTTAGTATTTTTAGAATTTTAAAAATTTTATTGTACAAATATTTTTTTAGATTTTTTTTTGTTCTAAAATTTTGTAATTTAACACATAAAAATCGCGCTAAACATAGCAATATTTTGTATTTGCGTTATTATATTGCAAAAACTACTAAGTTTTTCCGTATTTAACAAAAAATTGAATTTTTTATTTCTCTCGAAATTAAAATTTTGAAAATCTTTCTATTTTATTTTAAAAATTGTGATTCTCTGTTAGAGGTAGTAACGGCTATAAAGTTGTTCCTTAAATCATTAAAATTTCTAAAGTTTCAGCATTTAGCAAAAAAACTTAAAATTTCCAGCTGAATAGCGTTTAATTTTAAAATTTTTGGAAATATA
The DNA here is from genome assembly GCA_030157275.1 of Cynaeus angustus. Lineage (NCBI taxonomy): Eukaryota > Metazoa > Arthropoda > Insecta > Coleoptera > Tenebrionidae > Cynaeus > Cynaeus angustus. Next base: position 15,944,054 of record CM058065.1, read on the forward strand.
TTTTTTTTAAATCATTGAAATTTAGAAATTTAACACAGTTCGTAGATCTCTCAGAAATAGTAATATTTTAAATTTACAATGTTTTAGTGTGAAAACTACGAAATTGTAACATTCAGCAATGATTTCAGAAAAATGCTCTAAAATAAAAAAATAAAATTTTAAAAATTTTGAATTTTTTTTTTTTTTAATTTTGTTATCTGGCTTATCCATAAGACGTTTTAAGAATGGTTAAAGAGCTCTAAATTGTTAGTATTTTTAGAATTTTAAAAATTTTAGTGTACAAATACTTTTTTTGAATTTTTGGATTATGAAAAAAATTGTGTGTTATTTTATTTTATTAATAATTTTTTTAATGGCTGTTTTTGAGCAAAAAGCTGCATAAAAATTGCAAAGCTTTGGAATTGTCACACCAAAACTATGTAAATTTTAACACTCAAAAGCACACTTCATCACACCGAATACAACTTTCTTAAAGCTCTTCAAAGCTCTTCAGCTTAATTATAACCAGCCATACATTACGATTTAGACACTGATAAGTCTTTTGTGTGCCGCAATACAACTCACGCTCGACTTTATAAATTATTAACATATTTCATAAACTGCGATTAGGGCTCATAAATCGTTACCTCCGCGAATTACCCTATTTGTTCCATCGGGTACCAAAAATTAAATAGCCCCCATGACTCCCGTCGCAAAAAATTATTCTTCCACCCTTCTACGATAATGCGTCTGGACTTGATGACTTAAGCGTCTCGTCTTGGAATTAATGTAGGTATTTTACACCATAAACATTCTTCGTGGGAGGATTTAAGGAGAATGGAGTGAAGGTTAAATCTGTCGAGGATGCTTGAGAGCGTCTTTTCCTCTAGACGTCGAGTAAAGTTATCGATGGAAATCGAATAGAATCATTGCAGTAAAAAAAGATTGGATTTTTCAAAGGGTGGGATGAAATTTCATGTTGATCGAATTTGGGTTAGGTATGCAAATTTGGTTAGTTAGGAGGGTGACACAATGGAGCGGAATTTACTGGCAGCTGACCGCTTTGTAACGGGATCGCAAGTTGGGATCTGTTTCCTTCATTTCTAATTTTCCGTGATATTCACGAAACGCCCTGTGGGATATACCGTGTGATTCAAATTTCTAAATGTTCCTCCACGGTTTGAGGGTGAAATGCCATTCGCTCCATTGATCACGTCATAAATTTTAGATATCTCGTGGTGGAGGCTAATCTCCACAACTAGATGCACCCCAATCGATACGGAGCTACCGCACATAAACAAACCCTTAAGAATTTCAACCCTTAATTTAAATGTCACGTGTCGTAAACATTTACGTATGTTGGGTCCAGAGCTGCTCTGCAGAAACTAGGTCGTAGATTTTCTGCTAATGTTAGTGTAATTGGCAGGGGTTGTTTGAAGAGGTTTAGTGGTTGCACAGTTTGCGATATTTTGGGTGTGAATGAACGTAGTGGAGAGAATTTCATATTTAGTTGCCTGCTAAATCGGGGTGGAACAGGCCGAACGAATTATTTTAAAACGAAGAAGTATGAGTCGTGTAACGATTTAGGTGGAGTTTGCAGACACGATTGGAATTTAAAGGAGCTATCAAGGAGATCAAAGCCTCAAGAACGGGGGAATTGGAGTGAATGGGACAAAAATTCGCACGAATGAAGTCGCTGAATTTTTGTGGAAGCGCTTTTGGGGGAATTTTTCAAGCGGTTTTGGTTTTGAGGGGTGCAAAATCGTAGAGAAGCAGTTTTTGTATTGTATGAACAAAGAAATTGAAAAAATTACAAATTTTGATACAATATCTTTGCAATTTTTAGTTTCATTATTTATTTCTAAAATTCATGTTTTTTGCTCTAAAAATTCTGATCTGGCACAATTATGAACAAAGAATTTCTTAATTTTATTCAAAAACAATAAAACTAAAAATTCACAAAATAATTTTAAATTGTTAGGAAATTTTAGTTTATCTTTAAAATTTTCTATTTTTGTATAATTAATAAATTAATCGGTCAAAAATAGTAAAATTATAGAATTTACATTTTCAAAAAATTTAAAGCTTTGAAATGCGAAAGATTGCCCATAATTTTCATAATTTTAAATTTTGTTGTTGTTTTCAATATAAATAAAACTTAAAATTTTAAGTTTCTTCTAATATAAAATTTTTGAATGCAAAACTTTTAGCTGATTTTAAAAATTAGATTTCCATATTTTTAGATTCTCAGATTCTCAGATTCTCGTGATCTCAAATTCTCAAATTTTCTACTTCTTAGAATTTTAAATTTTTAGAATTTCTGATTCTTGGATTTTCAGATTCTTAGAATTTTAGATTTTTAGATTTTCAGATTTTTAGATTCTTAGAATATCAGAGCCACTTATTTTAAGATTGTCAAATTTTTAGATGCTCAGAATCTGAGCTTCTTAGTTTCTAAAAATTATTATTAGTTGCTTACATTCTTAAATTCTCAGTTTTTCAAATCCTCAGATTTTCATATTCTCAGATTTTCAGATTCTTAGTTTCTCAGATTTTCAGAATATCAGATTTTTAGATCCTCAAATTTTCAGATTCTCAGATATCTAGATCCTTAAATCCTTAAAATTTCAGATTCTCAGATTTCAATAATTTAAAATTTTTAGATTCTGCTTCTAAGATTCTAAGAATTATTCTTAGATTCTTAGATGCTTAGATTCTGAAATTCACAGATTGTCAGATTTATTCTTAAAATTTTAGATACTTACAATTAGGCTCTTAAATTTTTGGATTCACGGATTCTTAGGTTCTCAGATTTTAAGATTCTCGCATTCCCAGATTGTCAGGTTTTTAGTTTTTCAGATTCTCACATTTTCAAATTTTTAGGTTCTCAGATTCTCAAATTTTCAGATTCTCAGATTCTCAAATTTTCAGATTCTCAGATTCTCACATTCTGAGATTTTCAGATTCTTATATTCTCAGATTTTGATTTTTTTCCTACTTTTTTTTATTTGACAATTAATAATTAAGTCAAAAATAGTAACTTTTCCAAATTTCATTGCTGTTGCGTGAAAACTACCAAAACTAAAAATTTTAAAACAATACCTACGTGTTTTGCTCGAAAACTTCACTATCTGTCACAATTATTGAGCAAAAGAAATTAGTAACTCTCCCAAATTTTATTTCAAAAACGTTAAAACTACTAACATTATAAATTATAAACTAATTTAAAATTAAACTGAAATTTTTAATTCATTCTAAAAATGAGAACATTTTTTTGGTTCTATGATTATTTTTGCACAATTAATAAGCAAGTCAAATTATATTTCCATAAAATTCAAAGTTTTGAAATGTCAAATATTGCACATAATTTCAAATTTTGTTCTTATTTTTGATAAAAATAAAACTTAAAATTTTAAGTTTCTTCTAATATAAAATTTTTGAATGCAAAACTTTTAGCTGATTTTCATATTTTCAGATTCTCAGATTCTTATATTCTCAGATTCTCAGATTCTCAGATTCTTAGATTCTCAGATTCTCAGATTCTTAGATTCTCAGATTCTCAGATTCTTAGGTTCTCAGATTCTCAAATTCTCAAATTCTCAGATTCTCACATCCTGATTCTCAGATTCTCAGATTCTCATATTGTCAAATTCTCCGATTCTCAGATTCTTAGATTCTCAGATTCTCAGATTTTCAGATTCTCGTATTCTCAGATTCTCGTAATCTCAAATTCTCTAATTCTTAGAATTTTAGATTCTTAAAATTTTTGAGTCTCAGATTTTTAAATTCTTAGAATGTTAGATTTTCAGATTTTTAGATTCTTAGAATTTCAGATTCTTTTATTTTAAGATTTTCAAATTTTTAGATGCTCAGGATCTGAGCTTCTTATTTTCTAAAAAGCATTATTAGATGCTTATATTCTTAGATTCTGTTTTACAAATTCTATTATTCTCTCTCAGGCTTTTAGATTCTCTGATTTTCGGATTCCCAGTTTCTTAAATGTTCAGAGTCAGATTTTTCGTTTCTCAGATTTTCAGAGTCTCAGATTTTCAGATTCTTAGATTTTTAGACTCTTAGATTATCAAATTTTTAGATTCTCAGATTTTTAGATCCTTAAATCCTTAAAATTTCTGATTCTCAAATTCACAGATTGTCAGCTTCATTCTTAAATTTTTAGATACTTACAATTAAACTCTTAGATTTTTTTATTCACAGATTCTTAGAATCTCAGATTTTTAGATTCTCACATTCTCAGATTGTCAGGTTTTTAGGTTTTCAGATTCTCACATTTTCAGATTTTTAGATTTTCAGATTCTCACGTTCTCAGATTGTCAGGTTTTTAGGTTTTCAGATTCTCACATTTTCAAATTTTCATATTCTTAGATTCTTAGATTCTTAGATTTTTAGATTCTTAGATTCTTAGATTCTCAGATTCTCAGATTCTCAGATTCTCAGATTCTCAGATTCTCAGATTCTAAGATTCTCAAATTCTCATATTCTCAGATTCTTAGATTTTCAGGTTTTTAGATTCTCAGATTCACAAATTCTGAGATTTTCAGATACTTAGATTCTCAAATTTTATTTTTTTTTCCTATATTTTTATAATTTAACACAATTAATAATTTAGTTAATAATTTATTGTTGCGTTTTTCCTATTTATTTAAACTTTATTGCGATAGCTTTTAAATTATAATTGAAAGCCTCTGTACGATATTTAAAAACTTCCAAATCCCTAAAAATTTAAAAGTTTGAAAAACAAAATTAAAAACTCAAAATTTTCAAAAATTTTGTGAATTTGTTTGTGAATTATCACTCAGATTTTTAGTTTGGTTTATCTTGAGATTGCTAATTTATAAAAATTTGCAAACAATAAATTAAGTACACGAAAAGAGAAGTCACAAATAAAGAAATAACTACACTTTGTAAGATAATAAAAAAGAAAGGAAAGAAAAAAACAATAGAAAAAGACGGTAAGTACAAACAACACGCAAAACGAACAAGTAAAAGTAAACCAGCTAATAAAATTTGTAAACAAAAAAATATTATGTAAGAACAATGGAATTATAAAGACAAAAAAAAACAGAGAAAAATTAAAGAATTTAAAAAAGTAGGTAAAAAAGAAAAGTAAAATGACTAGACAATAGAGAAACACAATAATAAATTAGAAAAAAATACAGCAACAATTATTAATGCAAGAAGGCTTGAAGAAACAATAGAAAACTTTATAAATAAACAAGTTAGAATAACTACGAAAGTAGAAAATGAAAATAGAGTTAAAAGTACAAAATATTTAGTTAAATTAGTTTTCAGTTTCTTTGTATTTTTGAGATTATATATTGTTTTTTTTTTGGGTTCTCAGGTTTAAAAATTGCCAAGTTTTCAAATTGTCACAGGCTCTGTTTTGTTCTAAAATATTTCAAAATTTAGTTTTTTATAGATTTTATCTACATATATATATAAATCGATGTTGGTATATATATTACATATATATGTCTAACATTAATAGATTCCGGCACCGTTTTACCGATTACCATGGAAGTTGGTACACATGTGTGTTCTTTAATGTAGAACGTTTTTGCTACCCGTTTTGTTGTAACTCACCACTAAATGGCGCTGCAGCACATCAACTTTCATACCGTTTAACCGATCGTCATCAAAATTTCTATGATTAAGTATATAAGCACGGAAAATATTTTTACGTTATTCGTTTTGCTTTAACGCGCCACTAGATGGCGCTGCAGCGCATTAACTTTATATGTATTTAAATACGGAGAATAAGACTGGTATAAATGGTAGAATCCTTTTTCTTGAAGCATTAGAAGGCACATATAAAATTTTAGTTTTCAAACTGTTAAGGTGATAAAGGAACCACATTTCTGTGAAAATGACTTACCTGTTACAGGAAAGATTTCCCCTGATGACTACTGACAAGAAACTACTGTTCAAGAAAATTACAAAATAAAGAAACATCTCAATTTAAAATCTCAATGTTATTTCTAAAAGCAGTGTAATGTTTTCGAACATTTCAACATTTCGCATTTATCTTATTTCATGTTTCACATAACGTTGCCACTTCCTTGCTGTTTTCTCATCTTTATCTCAAATCGCCCGTTCCTGGACCACTCTCTCTGATAATAATCGTAATACGGTCCCATCTGTTCCCCGATTCTTGTTGCCATGGTTTAAGGTATCGATAAATCTCATAATCGCATTTAACTTTGCGCATCGATTCTCACGAGAACAATTATTAAGGTCCTCAAAGGCCAACGCGTTATCAAAAGGAAATTACAATAATTCACCAACAGGTCCAATTGATTAAAAATTCCTCTGCATGCTCACGCGCAAAAATTTTATTGCCCTATTTATTATCAGCCTAAGCTAATATTTTTACGGTTTTAATAAACTGAGAGCTTTGGAGTGTAAATAAGAAAATTGCACGCGCGTACGACGCATGTAAAGTGCGTAATGGACTCCTAATGTTGGGTTGTGTTATAATTGTTTGTAAAGCTGGGCCGGAAATGTAGAAGGAGGTCAAAGTACTAAAACAGGTGTTAATTACAGAGTTCTGGATGTAGTTTTTTGAACTAATGTAGTGCTCATAGAAGGGCTAAATTAATTAAAGGAACTTTTCGAAGTAAGGAGGAAACGGCTCACAATTGAGACGTCAAGTGAGAGTTGGATGAAGTTATGGAGGTTGAGATTTGGGATGCCTGGAAGTTGGAGGAGGAAACAAAAATGGTAGCGGAAGTTGAATGTTGCGATGGCAAAAAGTCATTCGAAATGACTACATGTCGAGTGTTGTTAAACGTAATGGACATGCCGGGTCAATTCTGTTCCTGAAATGGGATTCTAGAGTTCATACGAAAATATTACGTGATTAAATCTAACTTTGTTGGAGGTTTCACGTTAAATTTGCAGCTTTGTATTGGAAAAATTTGACGAGAGACAAACCAACGGAAAAACACTTTCAATCCTGTAGTAGAATATAATAAAATTAGAATATATGGGAAATAAGTTAGTAATATGACTGGGAAAACGCTCATAAATCTATTTTCTTCGAATTTAGTTTTCCACGTTTACACTTTCAAATTTTCATTCATATCATTTACTTAAAATTTCAGGTTTTCAGGTTTTCAGGTTCTTTAAATTTTAAGTTTCTCAAACGTTAATTAGGTCAGATTCTCAAAATTTCAAGTTTTCAGATAAAGAATTTTAGTTTCCAAGGAAGGAATAAAATTTTTGAATTTTTTTTTCTTAGTTGTCTTTTGTGTTTATATTCTAAAACTTCTAAATTTCTACTAGAATTTAAACACTTTTAGATTCCCCTGTAATCAGAATCGATGGCTCCCAGATTTTAATTTTTCGTTTTTTGAGACTTTGCCTCTTATAGTAAGTTTTGAAAATTTCAAAAATTTTTAGAATTAAGAAATAATAAACCTTTCTAAACGTTTCCTCTTTTTTCTATTTTGAAAAATTTTGCTGAAACTATTTCAGTTCTTCTCATAAGCGGACATCTAGAAAATTGGATTTTTACAATTTTTAGAATATTTAATATCGTAAAAGACAATAAGATTTGTTATTAGAAAATACGAAAAATCAATTAGAACTAAAACTCAAAAGAACAGCAAAAAGCGATTAATCTTTTCAAAAGTCTGTTTTTTAAGCCAAATTAAAACTCCTAAAACTCAAAATCTTCAAGTGCTTTATTTATTTTTAAAATTGTCTAAAAATTCTTAAAAATTTGACATTTAAAGTATAATTTTCCTAAAAGAACTAAAAAATTCTTGGGATTTTAGATTCTCAAATTCTTGGATTTTCAGATTTTTAAATTCTCAGATTTTTAGCTTTATTGATTCTCAGATTCTCAAATTTTTAGATTTTCTAATTTGCAGGTTCTTCAATTCTTAGATGTTCAAATTTTTAGATTTTTAAATTCTTAGATTCTCAAATTTTTAAATTCTTAGATTCTAAGTTTCTCAGATTTTCAGATTCTTAGATTCTCAGATTCACAGATTCTCAAATTTTCAGATTCCCATATTTTTAAATTCTCAGATTTTTAGCTTTATAGATTCTCAGATTCTTAGAATTTTAGATTTTTAGATTTTCTAATTTTCAGATTCTTAAATTCTTAGACGTTGAAATTTTTAGATATTTAAATTCTTAGATTCATAAATTTTTAAATTCTTAGATTCTAAGTTTCTCAGATTTTCAGATTCTCAGATTCTCAGATTCACAGATTCTCAAATTTTCAGATTTCAATATTTTCAAGTTCTCAGATTTTCAGATTCTCGAAACCTCAAATTTTTAAATTTTCTAATTATTAAAGTTTTAATTCCTAGAATTTGAGAATCTCAGACTTTTAGATTCTTAGAATTTTAGATTTTCAGATTTTTAAAATTTCAGATTCTCAGATTTTCAGATGCCCAGAATTTAAGCTTCTTAGTTTCTAAAAATTATTATTAGATGCATAGATTCTTAGATGCTCACTTCTCAAATTCTCGGATTTCCATATTCTCAGATTTTCAGATGCTCAGAATCCGAGCTTTTTAGTTTCTAAAAATTATTATTAGATGCATAGATTCTTAGGTTCTCAGTTTCTCAAATTCTCAGATTTTCCCATTGTTAGATTATCAAATTTTCAAATTCTCAGTTTGTCAAAATTTAAGATTCTAACTCCTAAAACTCAAAATCTTCAAGTGCTTTATTGATTTTTAAAATTGTCTAAAAATTCTTAAAAATTTGACATTTAAAGTATAATTTTCCTAAAAGAACTAAAAAATTCTTGGAATTTTAGATTCTCAAATTCTTGGATTTTCAGATTTTTAAATTTACACATTCTCAAATTCATAAAATCTCAGATTTTTAGCTTTATAGATTCTCAGTTCTTAGAATCTCAGATTTTTAGATTTTCTAATTTGCAGATTCTTAAATTCTTAGATATTCAAATTTTTAGAATTTTAGATTCTTAGATTATCAAATTTTTAAATTCCCAGATTTTAGGATTTTAAGATTTTCGATTCTCAGATTCTCAAATTCTCAGATTCACAGATTCTCAAATTTTCAGATTTCAATATTTTCAAGTTCTCAGATTTTCAGATTCTCGTAAACTCAAATTTTTAAATTTTCTAATTATTAGAGTTTTAGATTTCTAGAATTTGAGAATCTCAGATTTTTAGATTCTTAGAATTTTGGATTTTCAAATTTTTAGAATTTCAGATTCTCAGATTTTCTGATGCTCAGAGTTTAAGCTTCTTAGTTTCTAAAAATTATTATTAGATGCATAGATTCTTAGGTTCTCAGTTTCTCAAATTCTCAGATTTTCTGATTCTTAGATTATAAAATTTTCAGATTCTCTGAATCTTTAAATTTCAGATTCTCAGTTTCTCAAAATTTCAGATTCTAAGATTCTGCTTCTTAGATTTTAAAAATCATCCTTAGATTCTTAAATGCTCAGATTCTCAACTTACAGATTCTCAAATTTATTTTTAGATAATTAGATACTTACAATTAGAAATTTACTTTTCAAAACTCTTAAAATTCAATTTTTTTAAATACTTTATTAAATTAAAAAAAAAGTTTAAAAACACCTACAAATTTTACATTTAAAATGTAATTTTTCTAAATCTACTAAAAGATTCTTACATTTTCAGTTTATCAGGTTTTCAGTTTAGTAGCCATAGTTTCTTAAATGTTTACTTCTCTAAACTCCTAAAACTCAAAACTTTTAAGTGCTTTATCGATTTTTAAAAAATGTCTGAGAACATCTCGACATTTTACAGTTAAAATCTAATTTTCCCAAAAATACTAAACATTCATAAATTTTTGGATTACTCAGAATCTCGGATTCTTAAATTCTCAGATTCCCAAATTTCCAGATTTTTAGATTTCTAAATTTTCAGATTTGTTGACTCTCAAACTCTTAGTTTCTTAATTTTTCAGATTTTTAGATTCTCAAATTCTCAGATTTTTAGATTCTCAGATTCTTATAATCTTAGATTTTTAGATTCTCAAATTCTTAGTTTCTCAATTTTTTAAATTCTCAAATTCTCAGAGTTGTAAATTCTCAGATTTTCAGATTCATTTTTAGATTCTTAGGCACTTACATCTAGATTGTTAGGTTTTTGGATTCGCAGATTCTTAGTTTAGTAGGCAAAGTTTCTCCGAAATTTACTTTTCAAAACTCTTATAATTCAATTTTTTTAACTATTTTATTAAATTTTAAAAATAGGCTTAAAAACATCTAGAAATTTTACATTTAAAATGTAATTTTGCTAAATCTACTAATAGAATTCTTGGCTTTTTTGATTTTTGTATTCTGAAACTCCGAGATTAGTAAATTCTGAAATTCTCAGATTCTCATATTCTTAAGTTTTCAGGTTTTCAGATTTTCACATTTGCAGATTCTCAAAATTTCACATTCTAAGATTTTCAGATTCTCAGATTTTCAGATTTTTAGATTCATTCTTAGATTCTTAAATACATTGTTTCTCAAATTCCCAGATTCTTAGATTCTCAATTTCTCAGGTTCTCAGAATCTTAGATCTTGAAATTTTTAGACTCCTAAATTCTCAGATTCTCAGATTTTTAAATTTATTCTTAGATTCAATTTTAGATTCTTAGATACTTAGATTCTTAGATCCTCAAATATTTAGATTCTTAAATTCTCAGTTTCTCAGATTTTCAGATTCTCGTATTCTCAGATTCTCAGATTCTCGTATTCTCAGATTCTCAGATTCTCAGATTCTCAGATTTTCAGATTTTTTGATATTCAAATTTTCAGATTTTTAGATTCATTCTTAGAATTATTCTTAGATTCTTAAATACTTTGTTTCTCAAATTCCCAGATTCTTAGATTCTCAATTTCTCAGGTTCTCAGAATCTTAGATCTTGAAATTTTTAGACTCCTAAATTCTCAGATTCTCAGATTTTTAAATTTATTCTTAGATTCAATTTTAGATTCTTAGATACTTAGATTCTTAGATCCTCAAATATTTAGATTCTTAAATTCTCAGTTTCTCAGATTTTCAGATTCTCGTATTCTCAGATTCTCAGATTCTCGTATTCTCAGATTCTCAGATTCTCAGATTCTCAGATTTTCAGATTTTTTGATATTCAAATTTTCAGATTTTTAGATTCATTCTTAGAATTATTCTTAGATTCTTAAATACTTTGTTTCTCAAATTCCCAGATTCTTAGATTCTCAAATTCTCAGGTTCTCAGATTTTTAGATCTTGAAATTTTTAGACTCCTAAATTCTCAGATTTTCAGATTCTTAAATTTATTCTTAGATTCAATTTTAGCTTCTTAGATACTTAGATTCTTAGATCCTCAAATATTTAGATTCTTAAATTCTCAGTTTCTCAGATTTTCAGATTCTCGTATTCTCAGATTCTCAGATTCTCAGATTCTCAGATTCTCAGATTTTCAGATTGTCAGATTTTCAGTTTTTTTGATTTTCAAATTTTCAGATTTTTAGATTCATTCTTAGAATTATTCTTAGATTCTTAAATACTTTGTTTCTCAAATTCCCAGATTCTTAGATTCTCAAATTCTCAGGTTCTCAGATTTTTAGATCTTGAAATTTTTAGACTCCTAAATTCTCAGATTTTCAGATTCTTAAATTTATTCTTAGATTCAATTTTAGCTTCTTAGATACTTAGATTCTTAGATCCTCAAATATTTAGATTCTTAAATTCTCAGTTTCTCAGATTTTCAGATGCTCATATTCTCTCATTTCTCAGAGAAAATTAAAATGCCTTAAGTTTGTTTTGTTATTGTCACCAAAAATCGCCGTAAAAGTTTTAAAAGAAACTGAAATTTAAAGGCTCCAAAATCTTAGTGTCAGAATTTAGAAGTTCAAAAATTTAAAAATTTTGGGCAAAGTTTTTTGAATCCTAGAAATATTGAACAGATTCAAAGTTTCAAAAGCCTGCAAACACGAAAATCTGAGAATTTTCGAAAACTAAAAATTTTAAAACCAGGAAACTTTAAAGTCTAAGCCAAAAAGTAATAATCTACAACTATCAGATTTTGAAAACTTGGGAAACTAAAAATTTAAAAATTTTAAAGCATAATCAGCTAAGACAGCAATAAATAAATTATTTTAATAGTTACTAACTTGGAAAAATGCGAATTAAGTACTAAGAATTTTGGAATAAAGAAATTAATTACTCTACAGATGGAGGCAAACTCAAAATTTTTAAATTTGAAAAACTTGTTTTTGAATTCGGAAACGAAGAATCTAAAAATGTAAACATAGCAACTTGAAAACTTCAGAATCTAAGGGTTAAAATACCTAAGAAAAAGAAAATTTGAAGACTAAAAACTATAAATTTTGGAGATTTGAGACTTAAGTACCTTAAAAGTATAACTCTAAGAATTCAAGAATTCTAAAATTTAATAATCGTTAATTTGAAATATTAGAAATCTGATAACGAGTACAACTGCCAAACTAGGAAAAATTCCTTGATCTACTTACGTTTTGTTGCTTTGAAACACAATGTAGTTCAAAAGGTGTCAAATTTACAACATGTAACATTACAACAATACAGATACAGAATCCTTACAATTCGAGAACACCAAACTAAATAGTCAATATCCGTCCAGCTAGAGCACTAAAATGACCCATATCACAGATTTAGAGACCCATTTTTCTTAACAATAGCATCTGAAATTCTCTTCTTTGTTATCTGCTTCCTTTCTGTGAAATTTTATTAGTGTTTGATGCAGTTCAGCTCCCAAATGTACAGAACATTCCGATTCGTCTGATGCAGACGTCGCAGTCAACCGAGAGCGACAAATCGCTGTATATTAGAATAAATTTGATTTATTGACAATTGAGTTCATTTTATAGTGTCACATTTGCAACACGACTTCCAGCTTGCAACAGTCTGACGTGAAACCTAAACGGAAGACAAATATTCGACTCAATTCTACAAACGTTTCAGCAAAATGAACACAAACAAACTAAATTAAAAACACACAACAAAATGAAATAATAAACTCACCGGAAAGAGTTGAGCGAACTCCGCTAAAATCAAACAATAAGGCAGAGAGACTAAAGCTAGGTGCATTTCGCGTTATTGAAAAAAAAAAAGACAAAAGCTCATGAAATTGCAAGCAGTGGCCGCTAACGAGCCATAACTTCGGGAAAAAAGTAAAAATTACAAGAGCACGGAAATAAATTAAAGTTTTATCTTTAGGATGGAGTCCCCAGGCAGGGAGCAGTATTATTAAATAGAATAAATGGAACTTCTAAATGATCCCAATTATCAGTGAGTGGAATATGGAAATGAGCGCAAAGAGCTAGAAACAAGAAGCACGATAAAATTATGTATAAAACCAAAAAAATCTGAATTTTACAATATACAGGATGTTCCAATAGTCCGGGACAGTACTTTACTTAATTATTTTAATATAATTCTATTTTTTGCACACTTTGATTCATTCTTATTCCGTTTTTAAATTTTGAATGCAAGAATGCCAAGTAATTTTTTTTTCCAAAATTTTGAAAATGGTACCGAATTAAGGTACATTTTTAGCATTATTATTAGCAAACACTGAAATCTGATACGAAACTAAAAAATTACACTTTCATATGGCACTAATACGAGTTGATGCTATCATACAGGGTGTTCTTTAGAAACACTTTTTCTGTACTATATGTAAAAAGCTCTAACATTGTTTTTTAAATAGAACATCCTCTTTATTCTTGTTTCATCAGATTCTCTTTTACATAGTCCTTAGTTTTTAATAAGTATAAGATACAGTTTGTACTCTTGAGATATATATATATTTAGAAAATATATTTTGAGATAAGTTCATGTAAACAAAGAAAAATGGTGGAGTTTTTTTTACATCCATCCAGTTGGCTCAAGAACTCAAATGTACCAAGAATTTGAAGAAACCAAACTCCAAAAGATTCTAGGTCTGAAACAAAGTGTAAAACTATTGAAAAATCTTTTTGGAGGTTTTAGATTACTGTAAGATTTAAAACAAAAAATCCATTGAAATTTTTTTACGAAAACAGTTTTAGGATCTTCTGGGACATTCTAAAAATAAAGTTTTTAGAATTTTTAATATAAAATTGTTTCTAGAAGATACGATGGTTATTGCGGATGCTATAAAATGCAACTCTAAAGCATCTAAAGCATCTAAAGCATCTAAAGCATCTAAAGCATCTAAAGCATCTAAAGCATCTAAAGCATCTAAAGCATCTAAAGCATCTAAAGCATCTAAAGCATCTAAAGCATCTAAAGCATCTAAAGCATCTAAAGCATCTAAAGCATCTAAAGCATCTAAAGCATCTAAAGCATCTAAAGCATCTAAAGCATCTAAAGCACCTAAAGCATCTAAAGCATCTAAAGCATCTAAAGCATCTAAAGCATCTAAAGCATCTAAAGCATCTAAAGCATCTAAAGCATCTAAAGCATCTAAAGCATCTAAAGCGTCTAAAGCATCTAAAGCGTCTAAAGCATCTAAAGCATCTAAAGCATCGAAAGCATCCAAAGCATCTAAAGCATCCAAAGCGTCCAAAGCGTCCAAAGCGTCCAAAGCGTTTAAAGCGTCTGCAGCGTCTAAAGCGTCTAAAGCGTCTAAAGCGTCTAAAGCTTCTAAAGCGTCAAAAAAATCTAAAGAATCTCAAGCATCCAAAGCATCTGAAACTAAAAATTTCGAAAAATCAAAAAATAGGAAAAACTCGAAAAATCTAAAAATTTGAAAAATCTATAAACTTAACAACATCTAGGTAGAGAATTATCAAGACCCATTCGGAAAATTACAAGTTTAAGAAAAACATTTTTATAAAGTTTTGGACCAACTGGATGTATGGAAGAATACAGGAGGAAGATATCAAGTGTCTATTAAAAATAAGAAGTCATAGCTGTTAGTTTTTTAACTTTTTTACATTTACTCCAAATTCTAGTCAACAAATGCTAATACCAATGTCAAAAATGCAACTTAATTGAATACATCCATTTTAAAAATTTTGAATTTAAAAACTGAATAACTTGTAAATCTTGCATTCAAAATTATAAATTAATAATTATAGTAATGATAATAATAATAATAATAATAATAATAATGAGCATAACGATAATAGCAATAACAATAACAATAATAATAAACAACAATAATAAGATGCTCTAATAACTAAGTATGGGAAGTATAAAATGGTATCAAAATTTATTCAAAATCAAATAAATGACAACCTTCTTGCTTATTTTATAATTTAAAATATTAATATTAGCATATAGAGGCCTAAATGTCATTTACGACTTCTTCGCTAGTAATGATACATATTTTTTAAACTAATTTCTTCATCAAAAATAATTTTTGAGTTTTTTATCTCTGAAACTATAATTGACAATTAATTTTGAAGATAAATGATCCGAGATTTTACCTAAGGACGAATTTTATTCGTGGAGAAAGATATTACAGCACATTTATCGACATTTAATTTTAAATTGTGCTTCAGGCAATATTCACATTTAGATTTTAAATCATTTTTTTTATTCTTTACAGCGGAGAATATGTCAACAGTATAAATTAAGTATAATAGTGGCCCTAAAACAGAGCCTTGTGGAACTCGACTTGTCATCATAGTTTTTCAGAAAAGCATTATTTAGTTTTACTATCCGATCGGTAACTGTAGTAACTGGTAAAAAAATTAAGAGTTACAGTATCAAAACGAAAAACGGAAAGCTTAGGGCACATAAGACAGTGATTTATTGTATCAAATGCTGTACAAAAGTATCAAGTATGTATTTTTTATCAAGAATTTTATCACACTGCGATACTCTAGCTTCGTATCACTCAGTTATCAATATTTAATTATCTCTCAAACGGCAATAAACAAACAAATTTTGATGAAAATTGACTTGTGATACTTAGAAATTTCGCACCTCCTTGTCACCTAAAAATCAAAGTTGTTCGTTTGTTTCATGGCTAGGTAGATAATAGTAAATTGATCTCATATTATGGCTTATTGAAAAGTTTCATCGATATCGCACCATTGACTCACTCTGTATATTAAGCTTCGATGACTTCCTATTTTCTCAACGTTTCGGCAGCGCAAACACAGGTGTTAATTCGAAAATCTCGTGACATGCATGATGACGTGGTTTAAGAAGCGATTTCATACTCTGAAACACGAAAACTAATCACAAAAAAACGGTTGATAAGATCAAAAGTCGTTACATTATCATTAGGTTTTATGAGAACGGAAGCAGGAGCTTGAAAACTACGTTTCCTGACGAAATTAATATCGGCAAAGAACGACGACAGAGATGGATCTTGACTCCCGTTGTGTATTTATAATGTTGCTAGGGAATACGTAATATATGTCTAGAGGTTGTAGCAGGAACAGGAAGCTGAATTATGTTAAAAATGCATGTGTGTTGTGGATGAAGTACACGCTTGGCTTGATTTTTATCATTTATTTACATCGGAGCTTAAAATTCTAGTTGTGGAGTGGTCCAATTTGGGGATCAAAAGGATTTTATGAGTTAAACGAGAACGTTGATAGTGTACAAAAACTGTTTTTTTTTCTATTTTGCGTTTAGAATAAGGATATTCTAGCACCCAAATGACGTCATTCGAGTGTTAGAATAATTAGCTCAAGTACTAGAATGGACAGTACAATTTACTATGTTGACGTTGGTAGTATTGAACTCGAACTGTCAACAAGGTTAAATGTCAAACTTCAAAAAACGAAGCAAAGTAATAAAGAACAAGAAAAAACAAGTTTAATTCAAATTATTGCCGTGAAAAGTACAATTATTATAAATATTAACAATTACATGCGATGTGTCTTGTGAATTAATAGTGACACCATGTAAATTCTGATCTGATACAATATTTTGCTGAGCGTTACTGCTGCCAACAACAGAAATCTTTTCGTTTGTGCTGTAATCAGGCTGTTGTTGTGAGCTTGTAGAACATCCAGGTACGGCTAAATTAGCTTGCTTAGATCAAAGCATTTGTGACACTTCAATTTTTTTATTTATGGAAGCGTCAACATAACCTTCAGCGACAGCTGAAGATTTCCAGCCTCCATGGCGTTTAAAAGTTAACAAGTCACTCCCATGATTGGCTAATTGTGTAGCACTACTTCTTCGAAAACAGTGTCCCGTAAAACGTTCAGGATTTGCCAACTTGAGAAAAACTGCAATCTCTTTTGGCACTTTCCCCATAAAATTAATACCAATTGGTGAATTGACACAACACCCACAACGATAAGTCAAAAAAAAACGCTTATGTGTCACTTTTTTGGGTCTCAAGTTCGCAAATTTTTTGATTAAATTGATCCAATCTGGATCGGTTATTAGAAATTGTCTTGGAACATAATTTTTTGTTTTAGGTATGGATACCATGATGCAATCTGATTTGTATTCAATATCCTCAATGGATAAATTTGTTAGCTCCTCTCGCCTAGAGGCCCCACTATAACCCATCATCAAGATAATCTAAAAGTTTGTCAGATATAAAGTTACAATACATATAAATATGCAAATTTAGTTTTACTTTTATTGCCAGGTATATGTTGTCATTTGCTTCTTTGATAAATTTTTGAATATCGTCATCTTCTAGAATTTTAGACTTTTTTGGTGTATAACCTTGAGCTGATCTCTTGAGAAGTGCTTGTAGTTTATTGTATTTTGATATATCTATATTCCCTAATACACTTAGACATGATCTGAGCATTGAATAAATCCGCCATAAAGTCGATGACTTATACTTTTGGCGTTGGAGATCAAAATAGGCAAGTAAAATATTTTCGGAAATTCCTTCGATCTTATTTTCCCGGCACCACTCTTCAAACTTTTTAAATTCTTTGTCATTTTGGGGTTTCGACTTATCTGGTAGTAAATTTTCCAAAGTTTTATGGGCTATTTGCCCAATTTGTGGCGGTGTTAATGCTAAACTTTCTTGAACATTCATTTTTAAACATTTACAAGAATCTTTGAAAAAAACTTGACGTTTTAAATTAAATTTTTTTCATGGCCGCCTAAAATTATGCTGCATAAATGTCACCAACCTCCGCAAAATTCCCTAGATAGAAAATTTTTACTTTTTAACTTATAAAATGATTTAAAGTGACAAAATAGAAAAAATAGTATAAAACACTCGTTGCAGAAGGGCTTTCAAGCAATCATTCGTTCCTAAACTCGCCGCTACGCGGCTCGTTTCGGAATTTCAAATTCGTGCTCGAATAGATGCCTTCTGCAACTTGTATTTTAATATACTATTAGAGTCCTGAAAGTTACTCAAAAATTCGCTTCCTGTGGAGATTAAAGTATGAGCTGATCGATGAGGCGATTGAACTAATGAGCTGAGTCAAGTTGGTAGTTTTGTAATCCTAACGAGGCTGTCGTTTACCACCTAATACAACTGTTATCAATCAAGAGCAAAAAGCGCCGCGCTTCTTGTCAACATCGAAGGAAAAAGTGGGTTTTTGGACTACGTTCGTTACAGTAATCCAATAATAAACGCACCGTGCTACATAAGTTGTCGTGATTTTTTAAACTTAATTAAGCGGGGAACTTAAAGATCTAAGTGTAGGTTCAACAAAGCGACATTTTTAGACATAAACAATAAGTTAAACTAGTTTTTTTTTTATTGTTTTATTTGCAATTTTAAAAGAATTAGCAATTTTTTCGATTTTTTGTACCTCAAATTTAAACTTTTAGGTTCTTAGATACTCTGACTCTTAGCTTCCCGAAGTTTCAAATATCTAAGATTTCCGTTTTTTAGATCTTCGAACTCTAAAATGTTTCCCGATTTTTTTTAAACTCAGTGACTTATCACTTATTCAATAAAAAATTTGAGCTTGTTTCTTTCCTTTTTTATATTTTTCAAGTTAAAAATTCTTACTGTTTTATTTATTTTTCATATATATCAGATTTTTAAGTAATCTATTTATCATAATTTTAATTTATTTCGTTGTGGAGTTGTCCAGATATTCGTTTTGAAATATTTTTGAATCCAAGGTTTTTACAAAATTCTCAAATTTTAGAAACCCACAGCTTTCAGGTTTTTGGAGTTTTCTGTTTCAAAGTTTTGATTTTTTCTAGAGAACTCTAACTTTATTAAATTTTCGAAAACAGAATTTTGAATTATGTTCAGAAACTTTAGAAATATGTATCTACACATTCTAAGATTTTGGTGATTTTAGAAAATTTTTGTAGTTGTAGAACAAATCTAAAAAAATTTAAAACTCATCCGTCCGTACCACGATGAAAATTTTCTGCATTTTAGGTATTTAAAAAAAGTTACAAATTCGAGAAATAAGTTGTAGTGGTTTTTACTTCATCAGAGCGTTGGCTCCATAGAAAAAGTCTAAAAAACTGAATTCCTAAATTTTTAAAATTATTTTAGACTTTTAAATTTTTTAAGATTATAAAGCGTTTAACGCCATTTTCTACAATTTACAATGTTTTTCGATTTCTAAGAATTTTAAAGTTATTTGTGTAGAATTTTACAATTTTGACGTTTTTTAGAAATTTCATTTTTTTTGAATTGGCGCTTTCGAATTTTCGATAAGTATTAGACAAGTTTTTTTTATTCTACCTATTTTTGAAAATATCGTAGATTTTGAGTCGGAAAAAAACGTCAAAGTTTTCATTTTTTTTAAATTTTAGATCTTTCATAGCTCTGAAATTTTATTGCGTTTATATAAGTTAATTAATTTTGCGAACTTTTTTAAACATTTACAGTTGAAATTGTTTAAAATTTTTGGAGTTTAAACAGTTTTGCTTGTTAAACAAAAATTTTTTGCATCGTCAGAGAACCCTTAAAAATTTAATTGATTTAAAATTGCTTAGCTATTTTATCAAATTTTTGAAAAATGAAAATAATTTTTAAAAAAATTGAAGTTATCTTAAAATTTGAGAGCACAAAACTTAAGAATTTTCTCGAGTCAAAAATTTGTAGTCTAAGAACTCAAATTTGCAGCTTTTACTTCATCAGAGCATTGGTTCCATTTGAAAAAATCTAAAAAAACTGAATTACTAAATTTTTGAAATTATTTTAAACTTTTAAATTTTTAAGATTACATATCATTTAGCGCCATTTTTTCCAATTTGCAATATTTTTCATTTCTAAGAATTCTAAAAATAATTCAAAATTTTGAAATGATTTTTTGTTGAATTTTACAATTTTGACGTATTTCAGAAATTTCAATTTTATTTTATGTAATAGCGTTTTAGATTTTTTTTTTAAATATTTGACAAGTTTTTTTTATTCTACTTATATTTGAAAATCGTGGATTTTGGTTTTAGAAAGAGTCGGAAATTTTTGTTTTAAATTTTAGATGTTTCAGAGATCTGGAATTTTGTTGCATTCATATAAGTTAATTGTTTTCACAAACTTGCTAAACATTTAAGGTTAGAAGAGTTGCACATTTTTCTAGTTTAAACATTTTTGCTCGTTAAGCTAAAATTATTTTTGAAAAATTTTTGCATCTTCGGAGAATTATTAAAAATTTAATTTATTTAAGATTGCTTCGATATTTTATCAAATTTTTGAAAAACTATGGATATTTCTTATTTAAGAGCACAAAATCTAAGAATTTTCTAGTCTCAAAATTTTGTAGTCTAAGAACTCAAATTTGCAGACGCAACGAATCTAAAGCCATCAAATTGAAAGTCAGTTTTTAAAAAATAGAGAAATCTAAGAATTCAAAAAGTTGAAAATCTAACAATATAAAAATTTGACAACTTAAACAAGTATGTTGACAGACTACAAAAAGTGTTTTTGAAGTCCTGAAAAATATTCAAAAATTCGGTTTCGGTGGAGCTTAAAGTATGAGCTGATCGATGAGACGATTGAACTAATGAGTTGAGTCAAGTTGTTAGTTTTGTAATCCGAACGAGGCTGTCGTTTACCACCTAATAAAACTGTTATCAATCAGGAGCAAAAAGCGCCGCGCTTCTTGTCAACATGGAAGAAAAAACTGTTTTTTTGGACAACGCTCGTTAGCATAATCCAGTAATAAACGCGCTGCGATACGTGCGTTGTGATTTTTAAAACTTGGCGAGTTTTGAGATTTGAGTGTAGTTTCAAGAGATCGATAGTTTTATATTTATTGTTGATTAGTGCTATAGATAGGTGACAACAAAAGTGATCTGTGCTGTGTTAATCTGTGTTAATCTTTACTAACAAAGAAATGGATGCCGTTCCAGTTTTTTTAGACATTCGTAAGAAGGTGAGTTTTGAAAAGTAAATGCATCACTTGGCTTTATCAAGCTGTTAAATTGAACGTTTATAAATTAAGCAATGGATTATTTTATTTTACCCAAGAAAACCCAAAAGTTTCCTCAAAATTTAAAATTTTAGATTCTTACAATTAGGTTTGGATACCATTAGTCCAGTCAAAATAGACAAAAAAAATCGAATAAATTCGCATAGAACTAAAAATTGGTACACCATTATAGTATTTCTAGAAATATTTTGAAAACAAAGATAAGTATTTTTATTGCTCTTACAGTGGGACATTTATAGGCTTATGCCGGCTACCTAGCTTAATCCTCATAAAAGTGTCCGGGTGCCTCCTTCGGGGTTCGTTTCCAGAACCGTACTTATATATTTCTTAGGAAATGTAAGACCTGATAAAATTTGACGTAGGGATTGAATTTTGGTTTATTTTTTGAATGGTTTTCTACCAAACTTCTCCCGAAATTGGCGGCCCATAGCATAATTGTTATGGATAACGCCAGTTACCATTCTGTCCAAGCAATGAAAATACCGAATACAGGTTCAAGAAAGGCAGAAATCATGGAATTCCTCCGAGACAATGATCTCTATTACGAAGATCATTATACAAAGAAACAACTTTTAGAAGTTCTACATACAAAAGAATTTCCAAAAAAGCTTGTTATTGATGAGGAGGCTGCAAAACGTGGTCATTGTGTTCTGCGGTTACCTCCTTATCGTTGTGAATTCAACCCTATTGAAATGATATGGTCCATATTAAAATCGAGAGTACGTCGCAACAACAACAATCCGAAATTCAGTGCTAGTGCCATTGACGTAATAAGGACACAGGTAAACACAATAACAGAAAATGAGTGGTCCAATTGTGTCAAAAAGGTAATTTCAATTGAAGAAGAGTATAGGGAACGTCAAGTTAATGAACTCATCATATCTTTGGATAACAGCAGTGACAAAGAGGATAATGTTTAAAGTGTTTTTATTTTATTTATTTTTGTTACTTTATGTATAAATATATTTTTCAAAAACCATGTTTTAATTTTTTTAAGTCTAAATTTCAAACGTTTGCCAAATGTGACCTAAACAATTTTATAAGTCCGGCCCGCATGCAAGAAACTGCATAATTTTTACCTGCGGTAATGGGCGTCAAAATATTTATGGTAAGCTTATTAACGTCTCGGTGTGAGAGCAATTAAAGTACTTGATTTTGTTTTCAAATATTTCTAGAAATACTATACAAATGCAATGCCAAAAGTACACCGATCCCATTTGAGCTCAAAATTGTCTTCAAGGTCAAAGATCAAGAATTTCAGTTTTTTTGTAAATATTCCTGAACGGTACGTGTTATCATAAAAATAGTTTGCACAAATTGTGTAAATTTTGATTTTCAAAAAAAGGTTTTTTTTCCACGAATTTTCATTTATGAGATATTGCGATTTTAAGTTCGTTCGAAAAACGACTTCCTATTACTCCATTAGTTAAGGGGGGAAATAGGTGTAGAAGCTTCAAAAAATTCATTTTTTTTTCTTTTCATAAATCGATCGTAGAACTATTCATAAATATATTTTCAAAATTTCAAAACAAAATTTTATGCGGTTTAAGAGTTATAAGCGATAGAGTGAATGTCCCTCTGTCGAAGAGTTGGAGCGCGTGGCATGTAGTACGGAGCCGTCGAGCAGCTAGTCACTCTAGATCTATGTGGAAGGTATTAAAAAATTTTTAGAAGTGTGAAAAATTTTAAATTTCACACCGACTTTTATCGCAAGCGTTTCCTTAGGTGCATAAATAAACGCGTTTTTCTCGAACCACTTTTTTCGAATTTGTGTACACTCTAGCTTCTACAGTTTTTGATCATTCGTTATCAAACTCAGCACATAGTTGCTTTATATAATTACGCTCTATGTGAACCTCAAACATAAACAATATCTTTATTTTTACAAATTTTTTCATTGCAAAAAATGGTAAAAAATCATACTAAATTTCCACATTCCTCAGAAAAAAATTAATTTTCGATATTTTTTGGGGGGATTGAGGTTCACATAGAAGAAACACTTATAAAGAAAGTAGATTTTTTTGAAAAATTGATTTCGGATAAAAATTGTGACCTCCAGGATGTACACAAATTAGCCAGCCGGATGGCGACTTACAATGCACGGCAGCTGACCTCTCCGAAATTTTTCGAGGAAAATGTTTGAAAATTTCATAATATACTCTTGAACATATGCATAACATAATTCCATAATATAAATGAAATATATTTATTTCTTATGTCTAAAAAAAAATCGTAAAATACGCCGTCCTATACATTCACTTACACCTATTTCCCCCTTAAACAATTTTCCAAAAATGTCGTAAGTTTGCTTTATTAAAACTAAATGCAAAACCGGTTTTGTTTTCAAAAATTGGAAAAATTGTCTACACAATTTTTTCCACACCACCTTCGAGGTAGTGTACTTGGCGCATTTTTTTATGTGGTGTCTCTTGGAAGTAAAATTCACCATTTTTTTAAAATCGTTTGATCAGACAGTTGTCTGCTGACTAAGCAAAAATATGCTATAACTAATTTTCAAATAGGAACTCCCAAAATTTAGATTATTTGAAAAACTTTATGATTTAATTGATTGTGAACTTTTTATAAACATCGACTTTTCCCAGGACGTCATACTGATTCTTCAGCGCAATAAAATAAATTATCTAAATTTTTTGGTTTTTTATTTTTTTTAAGTTTCTTCACTATTTACCATGGATATCAAACTCTAAACTTATCTAATTGTCACAATTTTAATTTGTTGTTTAATTTTAAGGTTCCCAAATTCTCAGTTTTTAAAAACCTAAAGCTTTCAGGCTATGAAAGTTTTCTTATTTTGAAGTATTTATTTTTCTATTTTAGACAATGGTTGAGAACTTTCTGGGCATTTTATTATAAATTGTTAGATAATTATTTATAAGCTTCAATTCTATTTAGTCATTTGATTTTAAAGATGATAAAGAGTTGTCAATAAAGTTTGACATAGCTATTATTTTGTTAAAATTTTGTAGATATGCAAAATTCTGACCTTTTTACGAATTTAAAAAATCTTCTAGTATTTGAAATCAAAAACATTTTTTGTATTGGCACTATCAATATTATTTTAATATTAGAAAAACTGTTTTTGGATTTGTTAATTCAAGTTGCAAAATTTCTAAAAAAAATTATTTAAGCGTTTTATTAATTCTACAATATTTTGGAATTTCTTGAAATTCAGTTACTTCGAAAATTCCCCACGGTTTTCTAATTGTTATAGAAATTTTAATAAATCTATATTTGAATCTTTTTAGATATTTTAAGTTTTTATTAAAACTTTGAACTTTTTGACACAAATCGCAACGATTTTCGATGTGTTTTTGAGAATTTTTGAGCATTTCATAAATTTTTGAAAAATTTTTAAAATTGTGCAGATTTTAAAAAAACATTTTCTAAGTTTTTAACATCCAAGAAACTTCAGATTTCTTCGTAAATTTTCAAAATTTTTACATTAGGACGTTTAGAGATCACAAATTTTCGGTATTTTGATAGCTTTTTGAGATAATAGCATCCCGATGTTTATTCAGATTATGGAAAAATGTATGGAAAATTATGGAAATTTTTGAACTGTTTATTAAATTACGAAAATTTTGTTTGGGGATTTTGATAATTGAAAAATATTTTTGTGGTTGTCAAACTTTTGAAAAACATTCTAGCTAAGTTTACAAATTTGATAAACTTTTTTAAAAATGTTTCAAGTTACAGAGTTTTGACACTTTAGCTTTGTTTTTTTTACTTTTGAAATTGCTATACTTTTTGTTTTACAAGTAAATATATATTAAACTTTTATACTTTTTTAGCAGTAAAAAAAATTCTATAAATAACATGTTTAAATTGACTTAATTGAGTCTCCAAACCTACAAATTTCAAAGTATCTGTAAACTTAAAAATCTCTGAAACAAAAAATTGGAAAGTTTAAAATTTGAGAAGCTGAGAATTTGAGAATTTCGGAATCTAATAATCTCAAAGTCTAAGAATCTCCGGATATAAGAAACAAATTGTCTCAAACTCTGAAAAACTGAAATTTTAGTATATCTCGGAACTTTCTAATCTTAGATTTAACCTCATTATCTAAGAATCAAAAAATTTAAGAGTTTAAAAGTGTAAGAATTCTGAAATCTAAAAATTTAAATGTTCGACAATATCTCAGATAAAATTATTTGTTTAAGCTAGTTTTTGAGACTTTCAAAAATTTTGTGGATTTTAATTATTATAGCAATACTAAATCAATTTCAAAATCATATTAAATTATTTTTTTTACAGGGTATGTTAAGCTTTATAGATTATGTTGTTTTTGTTTTCGGGGAAGTTGTAAGACACTTTTGATTTATAATCGCTTCAGAATTTTATGATTTGACTGGAAAACTTTTCCCCTGAAAGATTTATATTATCTGTTTTGATAGCAATTTGAAAGAGAAATAAGCTCTGTAATTAAAAAGACGCTGTGGATCGTAACAAAATCATTGGCAAACCCTCCAGATATATAATCGCAACAAAAACTTTAATATTGACTTTCGTACACTGGAATAGATTTTCACAATCCATCAGAAAATCGTATAAAGGAAATTTCTGATAAAAGATTGACACTATCAACAACGAGATATATTAAAGAGACTTTTAATATAACGAGTTTCTAGTTTAGGTCTATAAACTCGTAAAAGAATTCTCGTGTTTGCAAAGTTACCTGAGTGTGTTTCCCAAAAAATTCAGTTTTGTATCGAAGTTCTTAACTCTGAATCAATAGTGCGATATCGATTGATCTTGTCTTTTGTATTTATGATATGAAATTTTTCAATGCGTTATGATACATAAAGCAAATCAGTGCATATTCAAAAACAGAGAGGCTTCCAATATTCCAGGACCGTACTCAACTCAATTATTTTAAATGGAACGCTATTTATTTTTTGCATATTCTAATTTGTTAGATCAACTGCTTTGATTTTTTTAAATTTGAATGTAAAATTGCCAAGTTCTCAAATTTTTTACAAACTTTTGAAAATTAATAATCAATTAATAGTAATTAATTAAATTAATTAAGATACGTTTTCACTTTTCTTTTATTTTACATTACATTTAATATTATTAGCAATTGGTTATCAAAATTTGGTAATAAAATAAAAAAAACATTGAATCTTAAAGTCCATGACTCTAAAAATCTCAAAATCTTAGAATATCAGTGTCTTAATATTTAAAAAATATATAAAATTCAAGAATTCTGGAATCTCAGGACCTCAGAATCTAAGAATCTCTGAATATAGAACACTCAAAATCTAAAAAATTAAAAAATTTTAAAATTTTTACAAAAACCTAGAATCGCAAGATCTCAAAATCTAAAAGTGTTAGAACACCAAATCTTCAAATTTCAGTTTTTTTTTAATCTAACAATTATAGAATCTCCGAACTTAGAAATCTTAAAATCCAAAAATCTTTTAAAAAGATCGAAATCTATGAATTTTACACTTAAAATCTAAGATTCTCTAAACCTCTGATTCTAAAAATCTCAAAATTTAAGACTCTCAGAAGCTAAAAATTTAAGACTTTCAAAAGGCAAGAATATCAGTATCCAAAAACCTCAGGATCTCACTACCTACAAAATCCATAGATCTTAGAATTTAAATCTATCTGTAAAAATTTAAAAAAATATATCACAATCGAAGAATCCTAGAATTTCAGAATTTCAAAATTTAAGAATCCCTGAACACAATAATATCAAGATCTAAAAATTTTTTAATTCCAAGAATCTAAAAAATTAAAAATCTTAAAATTTCTACAAAAACCTAGAATCGCAGAATCTCAAAATCTAAAGGTCTTAGAACACCAAATCTTCAAATTGCAGAATCTCTTTTGAATCTAACAATTGTAGAATCTACAAATTTAGAAATCTTGAAATCCGAAAAAATCTACATCTATGATTTTCATACACTTCAAATCCAAGACTCTCTGAATCTCCCATTCTAAAAAACTCAAAATCTAAGATTCTCAGAAGCAACAAATTTAAAACTTTCGAAATGTAGAATATCAGTAAGTATCTAAAAACCTGAGAATCTCACAACTTAAAAATCTTAAATTATAAAAAAATATATCAAAATTCGAAAATTTTAAAATCTCAAGACCTCTGAATTTAAGAATCTTAAAATTTAATTTTTTTTATATTTGAAGAATCTTAAAATTTAAAAATCTTAAAATTAAAAAACCTAGAATCGCAGAACCTCAAAATTTATAAGTCTTAGAAGACCGAATCTTGAAATTTCAAAATTTTTCTAAATCTAACAATTGTAAATCTACGAAATTGGGAACCTAAAAATTCAAGAATTTCAAACTCTTAAAGTCCAAGACTCATTGATTCTAAAAAGCTCAAAATCTAAGATTCTCAGAAGCCCAGAATTTAAAACTTTCAAAATGTAAGAAAATTATTATCCTAATATCTCAAAACCTCACAACCTACAACATCTATGGATTCCAGAATTTAAACCTCTCGGTATAGATAAATCTTACAATTTTAAAAGATATATCAAAATCTAAGAATCCTAGAATCACAGGACCTCAGAATGTAATCATATTTGAATATAAAAATCTTAAATGTAAAAATTTTTTAATTGTAAGAATCTCAAAATTCAAAAATCTTAAAATTTCTACAAAAAGTCTAGAATTGCATAACCTCAAAAACTATAAGTCTTAGAATATCAAATCCTCAAATTGCAGATTTTTTGAGTCGAAAAATTATCAAATCTACGAGTTTAGAAATCTAAAAATACAAGAATCTCAGAATCCGGAACTCTGGAAAAAATCTAAATCTATGAATTTCAGACACTTAAAATTCAAGACCTTTTGACTCTCTAATCCCAAAAAGCTCAAAATCTGAAAATCTAAAAATCTCAGAAAACAATAATCCAAAAATTCTAGAACCCCAAAACATTAAAATCTCATAATGTCAGGAAAAAATCTCAGAACCTCAGAACTGTGAAATCTAAGAGTTTGAGAATCTAAAAAACTTATAATCCTAGAATTTCAGAACCTTAAAGTCTGAGAATTTTAGTGTGTTAGATTCACAGAATTTCAGTATGAATTTTTTAGAGCAAATAATTATTGTGACATGTATTCAAGAATTTCAAACCCTTAATGTGCAAGACTCTTTGAAACTCTGATTTTAAAAAGCTCAAAATCTAAGATTCTCAAAAGCTTAGAATTTAAGACTTTCAAAATTTAAAAATATTATTATTCAAAAATCTCAGAATCTCACAACCTACAACACCTATGGATTCTAGAATTAAAATTTCTTGGTATATATAAATCTTGAAAATTAAAAAAATATATCAAAATCTTAAAATCCTAGAATCTCAGGACCTCAGAATGTAACAATCTATGAATATAAGAATCTTAAATGTAAAAATTTTTTAATTCTAAGAATCTCAAAATTCAAAACTCTTAAAATTTCTACAAGAACTTTAGAATTGCATAGCCTCAAAAACTAGAAGTCTTAGAATATCAGATCCTCAAATTTCAGAATTTTTTTTGAATCTAACAATTGTCAAATCTACGAGTTTAGAAATCTAAAAATACAAGAATCTCAGAATTCGAGACTCTGGAAAAAATTTAAATCTATGAATTTCAGATACTTAAAAGTCAAGACCTTTTGACTCTCTAATCCTAAAAAGCTCAAAACCTGAAAATCTCAAAATCTCAGAAAACAATAATCCAAAAATTGTGGAATCTCAAAACATTAAAATCTTATAATCTCAGGAAAAAATCTCAGAACCTCAGAACTGTAAAATCTAAGAGTTTGAGAATCTAAAAATCTTATAATCCTAGAATTTCAGAACCTCAAAGTCTAAGAATTTTAGTGTGTTAGATTCACAGAATTTCAGTATGAATTTTTTAGAGCAAATAATTATTGTGACATGTATTCCAGAATTTCAAACCCTTAATGTGCAAGACTCTTTGAATCTCTGATTCTAAAAAGCTCAAAATCTAAGATTTTCAAAAGCTCACAATTTAAAACTTTCAAAATTTAAAAATATTATTATTCAAAAATCTCAGAATCTCACAACCTACAACACCTATGGATTCTAGAATTTAAATTTCTTGGTATAGATAAATCTTGAAATTTAAAAAAATATATCAAAATGTTAAAATCCTAGAATCTCAGGAGCTCAGAATGTAAAAATCTTTGAATATAAGAATCTTAAATGTAAAATTTTTTTAATTCTAAGTATCTCAAAATTCAAAAATCCTAAAATTTCTATAAGAAGTCTAGAATTGCATAACTTCAAAAACTAGAAGTCTTAGAATATCAAATCCTCAAATTTCAGATTTTTTGAATCTAAAAATTCTCAAATCTACGAGTTTAGAAGTCTAAAAATACAGGAATCTCAGAATCCGGAAGTCTGGAAAAAATCTAAATCTATGAATTTCAGACTCTTAAAATTCAAGACCCTTTGACTCTCTAATCCTAAAAAGCTCAAAATCTGAAAATCTAAAAATCTCAGAAAACAATAATCCAAAAATTCTAGAACCTCAAAACATTAAAATCTTATAATCTCAGGAGCTTAAAATCTAAGAGATTGGGAATCAAAAAATCTTATAATCCTAGAATTTCAGAACCTTAAAGTCTGAGAATTTTAGTGTGTTAGATTCACAGAATTTCAGTATGAATTTTTTAGAGCAAATAATTATTGTGACATGTATTCAAGAATTTCAAACCCTTAATGTGCAAGACTCTTTGAAACTCTGATTTTAAAAAGCTCAAAATCTAAGATTCTCAAAAGCTTAGAATTTAAGACTTTCAAAATTTAAAAATATTATTATTCAAAAATCTCAGAATCTCACAACCTACAACACCTATGGATTCTAGAATTAAAATTTCTTGGTATATATAAATCTTGAAAATTAAAAAAATATATCAAAATCTTAAAATCCTAGAATCTCAGGACCTCAGAATGTAACAATCTATGAATATAAGAATCTTAAATGTAAAAATTTTTTAATTCTAAGAATCTCAAAATTCAAAACTCTTAAAATTTCTACAAGAACTTTAGAATTGCATAGCCTCAAAAACTAGAAGTCTTAGAATATCAGATCCTCAAATTTCAGAATTTTTTTTGAATCTAACAATTGTCAAATCTACGAGTTTAGAAATCTAAAAATACAAGAATCTCAGAATTCGAGACTCTGGAAAAAATTTAAATCTATGAATTTCAGATACTTAAAAGTCAAGACCTTTTGACTCTCTAATCCTAAAAAGCTCAAAACCTGAAAATCTCAAAATCTCAGAAAACAATAATCCAAAAATTGTGGAATCTCAAAACATTAAAATCTTATAATCTCAGGAAAAAATCTCAGAACCTCAGAACTGTAAAATCTAAGAGTTTGAGAATCTAAAAATCTTATAATCCTAGAATTTCAGAACCTCAAAGTCTAAGAATTTTAGTGTGTTAGATTCACAGAATTTCAGTATGAATTTTTTAGAGCAAATAATTATTGTGACATGTATTCCAGAATTTCAAACCCTTAATGTGCAAGACTCTTTGAATCTCTGATTCTAAAAAGCTCAAAATCTAAGATTTTCAAAAGCTCACAATTTAAAACTTTCAAAATTTAAAAATATTATTATTCAAAAATCTCAGAATCTCACAACCTACAACACCTATGGATTCTAGAATTTAAATTTCTTGGTATAGATAAATCTTGAAATTTAAAAAAATATATCAAAATGTTAAAATCCTAGAATCTCAGGAGCTCAGAATGTAAAAATCTTTGAATATAAGAATCTTAAATGTAAAATTTTTTTAATTCTAAGTATCTCAAAATTCAAAAATCCTAAAATTTCTATAAGAAGTCTAGAATTGCATAACTTCAAAAACTAGAAGTCTTAGAATATCAAATCCTCAAATTTCAGATTTTTTGAATCTAAAAATTCTCAAATCTACGAGTTTAGAAGTCTAAAAATACAGGAATCTCAGAATCCGGAAGTCTGGAAAAAATCTAAATCTATGAATTTCAGACTCTTAAAATTCAAGACCCTTTGACTCTCTAATCCTAAAAAGCTCAAAATCTGAAAATCTAAAAATCTCAGAAAACAATAATCCAAAAATTCTAGAACCTCAAAACATTAAAATCTTATAATCTCAGGAGCTTAAAATCTAAGAGATTGGGAATCAAAAAATCTTATAATCCTAGAATTTCAGAACCTTAAAGTCTGAGAATTTTAGTGTGTTAGATTCACAGAATTTCAGTATGAATTTTTTAGAGCAAATAATTATTGTGACATGTGTTCAAGAATTTCAAACCCTTAAAGTCCAAGACTCTTTGAATCTTTGATTTTAAAAAGCTCAAAATCTAAGATTCTCAAAAGCTCAGAATTTAAAACTTTTAAAATGTAAGAATATTATTATCTAAAAATCTCAGAATCTCACAACCTACAACACCTATGGATTCTAGAATTAAAATTTCTTGGTATATATAAATCTTGAAAATTAAAAAAATATATCAAAATCTTAAAATTCTAGAATCTCAGGACCTCAGAATGTAACAATCTTTGAATATAAGAATCTTAAATGTAAAAATTTTTTAATTCTAAGAATCTCAAAATTCAAAAATCTTAAAATTTCTACAAGAACTTTAGAATTGCATAGCCTCAAAAACTAGAAGTCTTAGAATATCAAATCCTCAAATTTCAGAATTTTTTTTGAATCTAACAATTGTCAAATCTACGAGTTTAGAAATCTAAAAATACAAGAATCTCAGAATCCGAAACTCTGGAAAAAATCTAAATCTATGAATTTCAGACACTTAAAATTCAAGACCTTTTGACTCTCTAATCCCAAAAAGCTCAAAATCTGAAAATCTAAAAATCTCAGAAACCAATAATCTAAAAATTGTAGAACCCCAAAACATTAAAATCTCATAATCTCAAAAAAAAAAATCTCAGAACCTAAAAATCTAAGAGCTTGGGAGTCTAAAATCTTATAATCTTAGAATTTCAGAACCTTAAAATCTGAAAATTTTAGTGTGTTAGATTCACAGAATTTCAGTATGAATTTTTTAGAGCAGATAATTATTGTGACATGTATTCAAGAATTTCAAACCCTTAAAGTCCAAGACTCTTTGAATCTTTGATTCTAAAAAGCTCAAAATCTAAGATTGTCAAAAGCTCGTAATTTAAAACTTTCAAAATGTAAGAATATTATTATCCAAAAATCTCAGAATCTCACAACCTACAACACCTATGGACTCTAGCATTTAAATTTTTTGGTATAGATAAATCTTAAAATTAAAAAAAAATATATCAAAATCTTAGGAACCTAGAATCTCAGGATCTCACAATGTATAAATATTTAAATATAAGAATTTTAAATGTAAAAATTTTTTAATCCTAAATCCTCAGATTTTTTTTGAATCTAAAAATTGTCAAATCTACGAGTTTAGGAATCTAAAAATACAAGAATCTCAGAATCCGAAACCCTGGAAAAAATCTAAATCTATGAATTTCAGACACTTAAAATTCAAGACCTTTTGACTCTCTAATTCTAAAAAGCTCAAAATCTGAAAATCTAAAATTCTCAGAAAACAATAATCCAAAAATTCTAGAACCCCGAAACATTAAAATCTCATAATCTCAGGAAAAAAATCTCAGAACTTTAAAATCTAAGAGTTTGAGAATCTAAAAATCTTATAATCCTAGAATTTCAGGACCTTAAAATCTGAGAATTTTAGTGTGTTAGATTCACAGAATTTCAGTATAATTTTTTTAGAGCAGATAATTATTGTAACATGTATTCAAGAATTTCAAACCCTTAAAGTCCAAGACTCTTTGAATCTTTGATTCTAAAAAGCTCAAAATCTAAGATTCTCAAAAGCTCACAATTTAAAACTTTCAAAGTATAAGAATATTATTATCCAAAAATCTCAGAATCTCACAACGTACAACACCTATGGATTCTAGAATTTAAATTTCTTGGTATAGATAAATCTTGAAATTTATAAAAATATATCAAAATCTTAAAATCCTAGAATCTCAGGACCTCAGAATGTAAAAATCTTTGAATAGAAGCCTAGAATTGCTAAACCTTAAAAACTAGAAGTCTTAGAATATCAAATCCTCATATTTCAGATTTTTTGAATCTAAAAATTGTCAAATCTACGAGTTTAGAAATCTAAAAATACAAGAATCTCAGAATCCGAAACTCTGTAAAAAATCTAAATCTATGAATTTCAGACACTTAAAATCCAAGACTATTTGACCCTCTGATCCTAAAAACTCAAACTTAGAAACGAACAATCCATAAATTCTACAACCTCAAAACATTAAAATTCCATAATCTAAGAAAAAAAATCTGAGAACCTTAAAATTTAAGAGCTTGGGAATCTAAAAATCTTATTATTTTAGAATTTCAGAACTCTAAAATCTAAGAAAATTAATGTTTTAGATTCACAGAATTTCAGAATAAATTTTTTAGAGCAAATAATTATTGTGACATGTATTTACCTCTTGGAGAGACATAAAAGAATGCAACATTAGCTCTAGCATTTTTTTATAGTTTTCATTTCCATATTCGATTTGAACATTGCCCATCAAACAGTTTCTATAAAACTCACTTATAAGTAATCCTTCCCTGGAATTAATTTTGCCGCGATAATAATCGTAATTTTAGGGTATAAAGTGTATATTCCAAGATTGAAATTACCCTTCCTGTCATTTCCCAGTTAAATTTGTTTACTTTGTCTTCTCATAGACTGCAAACGTCAGCTACCTCGTAGCTTGCAAACCGCAAAGCAATAGTGATTATTTTGTTCCAGACTGGAAGCTTAAAACAAACTAAAAAGCTCAAGTTGTGCCATAGAACATGTCAAATAAATGACTGTTAATTAAAATACAATACAAAACAGAACAAGGTTATTACATAAAGTGTCTTTTGTTCGTTTTTCGTACGTTCAAAATCCATAAAACCTGTTGTTAATGCAACAAGAATGCAGCCGCAAAAAAATGTTCTACTGCGAGCTTGCAATTAAGCCAGCAGAACGAAACTTCAGAATAATTTCTCTGGAAACAAAATTTTACCGTCTGTATCGCTTTCTTTTAAAAATAAAACTAATGAAACTAATTCGTTGAATCAATTTATGAGATTGGTAAACGGGAATTTTTAATTGGTTGTGTTGTTATCGATGACATGAATTTGTATCAATGACGAGTAAAAATTGCGTTTTTCTGCTTTTTGGTATCGATCTTTCAGATATTTCACACGTTTTGTTGTTTTGCGCGCTGCGCTTACTGAAATAAAGTTTTAGGAGAGTTAATTTGTTTATGTACTAATTATCATCTAACAAAATTGAGCCACTACTTCGATCAAACAAACGCAAACAATTGATGAGAATTGTAATTGTTCTTTACGATCAAGCGCAGTCACATTTTTCTAAATTTGACAAAGGTTTGTCTTAATTTTTGATTAAATTATAATTTGGTACGTAAAAAAGTAATAATTCATGGAAAGCTAAAGGCCTAAAGAGACCTACTAAGTCTAAGAAATCTAAGAGATCTGTGGAGTAGAAGATATTCAAGAAAGTTAAGAGATCTTAGAGATCTAAAAGATATAAGCGATTTGAGGGATCTAAATAATATATGGAATCTAGGGAATATAAGACATCTAAGGGGTCTAGCGAATCTAAAAAATCCAAAGAATCCAAAAAATGCATAGAATCCGAAGAATTCAAAAAATCCGAAGAATCCAAAGAATATAAAAATCCAATGTATTAAAAGAATCCAAGGAATCTTAGGAATCCTTGGAATCCAAGCAATCCAAGGAATACAAGTAGTTCAAGGAATCCAAGGAATGCAAGAAATACAAGAAATCCAAGGAATCCAAGGAATCCAAGGAATCCAAGGAATCCAAGGAATCCAAAGAACCCAAGGAAATTAAGAAATCAAAGAAATCTAAGTGACCTTAAGAATCTAAAGAATACAATGGGTTTTGAGGAATCTAAAAAATCTACTGGGTCTAAGGGATCTAAGAAATCTAGGAGATCAAAGAAATTTGAGGATCCTGAAAGATCTGAATAATCTAAGGAATCCAAGGGATCTAACTAATCTAAGAAATTTAAGGGATTTTAGGGATTTAAGAAACCTAAGGAATCTAAGGAATCTAAGGAATCTAAGGAATCTAAGAGATCTAAGGGTATGTAAGGGATCTTAGGGATCTAAAGAATCTAAGGGATCTAAAGAATCTTAGGGATCTAAGAGATCTAAGGAATCAAAGAGATCTAAGGGATCTAAGAAATCTAAAAGATCTAAGGTATCTAAGGGATCTAAAGAATCTATGAAATCTAAAAGATCTAAGGAATCTA
Organism: Cynaeus angustus; assembly: GCA_030157275.1. Classification (NCBI taxonomy): domain Eukaryota; kingdom Metazoa; phylum Arthropoda; class Insecta; order Coleoptera; family Tenebrionidae; genus Cynaeus; species Cynaeus angustus. Next base: position 15,979,644 of record CM058065.1, read on the forward strand.
AAAAATCTAAACGATACACCCCGTAGTAAGGAATCTAAAAATTCTATGAGGTATAAGAGATCTAAGAGATCTAAGGGATCGAAGAAATCTGAAGAATCTAAAGAAACCTACGGAGTTTAGCAAATTTAAGAAATTTAAGAAATCTAAGGGATCTACGAAATCTAAGAGATCAGAGAAATTTGAGAAATCTAAAAGATCAAAGAGATCTGAATAATCTAAGAAATCCAAGAAATCCAAGGGATCTAAGTAATATAAGGAATTTAAGGGATTTAAAGGATCTAAGGAATCTAAGGAATCAAAGGAATTTAAGAGATATAAGAGATTTGATGAATCTGAAGAATCTGAGGGATCTAAGGGATCTAAGGGAACTAAGGAATCTAAAGAATCTATGAAATCTAAAGGATCTAAGAAATCTAAAGAATCTAAACGATACACCCCGTAGTAAGGAATCTAAAAATTCTATGAGGTATAAGAGATCTAAGAGATCTAAAGGATCGAAGAAATCTGAAGAATCTAAAGAAACCTACGGAGTTTAAGGAATTTAAGAAATTTAAGAAATTTAAGAGATCAGAGAAATTTGTGAAATCCAGAAGATCAAAGAGATCTAAAGAATTTAAAAAATCTAAGGCATCTGACGAATGTAAGGAATCTAAAGAATCTAAGGAATCTAAGGAATCTAGAAATTCAAAGAAAGTTGAGGGTCCTGAGAGATCAAAGAGATCTGAAGAATCTAAGAAATCTAAGGAATTCAAGGAATCTAAGTAATCTAAGGAATCTAAGAGATCTAAGGAATCTAAGAGATCAGAATCCAAAGATTCTAAAGAAACTAAGAAATCTAAAAAATCTAAGGAATCTAAAGAATCTAAACGATACACCCCGTAGTAAGGAATCTAAAAATTCTATGAGGTATAAGAGATTTAATAGAGATCTAAAGGATCGAAGAAATCTGAAGAATCTAAAGAAACCTACGGAGTTTAAGGAATTTAAGAAATTTTAGGAATTTAAGAGATCAGAGAAATTTGAGAAATCCAGAAGATCAAAGAGATCTAAAGAATTTAAAAAATCTAAGGCATCTGACGAATGTAAGGAATCTAAAGAATCTAAGGAATCTAGAAATTCAACGAAATTTGAGGGTTCTGAAAGATCAAAGAGATCTGAAGAATCTAAGAAATCTAAGAAATCCAAGGAATCTGAGTGATCTAAGGAATCTAAAGATCTAAAGGATCTAAGAGATCTAAGGAATCAAAGGGATCTAAGAAATCTAAGGGATCTGAGGGATCTAAGGCATCTAAGGGATCTAAGGAATCTAAAGAATCTAAACGATACACCCCGTAGTAAGGAATCTAAAAATTCTATAGGGTATAAGGGATCTAAGAGATCTAAAAGATCGAAGAAATCTGAAAAATCTAAAGAAACTTACGGAGTTTAAGGAATTTAAGAAATTTAAGAAATCTAAGAGATCAGAGAAATTTGAGAAATCCAAAAGATCAAAGAGATCTAAAGAATTTAAGAAATCTAAGAAATCTGAGGAATGTAAGAAATCTAAGAAATCTGAGGAACTTAAGGAATCTAAGGAATCTAAGGAATCTAAGGAATCTAAGGAATCTAAGAAATCTAAGAAATCTAAGGAATCTAAGGAACCTAAGGAATCTAAGCAATCTAAGGAACCTAAGGAACCTAAAGAACCTAAAGAACCTAAAGAACCTAAAGAACCTAAAGAACCTAAAGAACCTAAGGAATTTAAGAAATCTAAGAAATTCAAGGAATCTAAAGAATCCAAAGGATACGATGGGGTTTAAAGAATTTAAAAAATCTACGTGGTCAAAGGGATCTAAGAAATCTAGAAAATCAAAGAAATTTGAGGACTCTGAAAGATCAAAGAGATCTGAAGAATCTAAGAAATCTAAGGAATCTAATTAATCTAGGAATCTAAGGGATCTAAGAATCTGAGGGATCTGAGGGATCTAGGCGATCTGTGGGATCTAGGGAATCTAAGGAATCTAAGAATTCTAAAGAAACTAAGAAATCTAAAAAATCTAAGGAATCTAAAGAATCTAAACGATACACCCCGTAGTAAGGAATCTAAAAATTCTATGGGATATAAGGGACCTAAGAGATCTAAAGAAACCTACAAGGTTTAAGGAATTTCAGAAATTTAAGAAATCTAAGACATCAAAGAAATTTGAGGAATCTAAAAGATCAAAGATATATAAAAAATCTTAAAAATCTAAGGGGACTAAGGAATCTAAGGAATCCAAAAAATCTATGGAATCTAAGAAGTCTAAGGGATCTAAGGAATCAAAGAAATTCAAGGAATGTAAAGAATCCAAAGGATACGACGGGGTTTAAAAAATTTAAAAAATCTACGTGGTCTAAGGAATCTAAGAGATCTAAAAGATCTAAGGAATCTGAATTATCTAAAGAGAACTACAGAGCTTAAGGAATTTAAGAAATTTACAGGATGTAAGATGTTTAAGGGATTTAAGAAATTTAAGGGATCTAAGGGGTCTAAGGAATCTATTCAAAATTTTACCGTTTGTATCGATTTCTTTTAAAAATAAAACCAACGAAACTAATTCGTTGAATCAATTTAAACGTGTAAACGGGAACTTTTAATTGCTTGTGTCGTCAGCGAAGAGTAAAAAATGCGTTTTTCTGCTTTTTGGCATCGATTTCAAAGACGTTGTGTTTGTTAATTTAGTCATCCGAGAAAATAGTTTGCTTCGATTTATTTGTTTATTGGTGCGGGATGAATTAACCAACTGTGTTTACCAATCAACTAATTGATTTACAAGCTAACCAGCGGCAAATGCGTCAACGTCTAATCAAGGAATCCAAATTAATCAATCGAAAATTTGGGTGGGATGTTTCATAATTATTTCTTCACTTTTCGTAAAGACAGTGCTGGAGTAATAATAACTAAGTCTATCAAAGAATATTTATTATTCACAACTTTGTCGATAAACATCAAAGGGTTGCAAGACCTGTTAACTGTAGACAGTTATTACGTTCTAGTTCTAGTTAAGTTAGTTACTTTAGTTAATTTAGTGCATCGCCTTCAATTACAAATTGGATTAACCTTTCAACGTTGTTTATTTAAGCGTACACATGTAACTAGAGTCTTTTATTTTGGATGATTACACGATGAAGTTACCAATTCTCGGAACTTGAGTATGTGTTACTTACGCAAATATCAGTTTCTTAGGCTTCCAAATTATTGTATTTTCCTGTGTTGTTTTTCGGTTTTTATAGTATATTGAAAATAGTTGTCAAAATATTTATATATTTAGAAATGTTTTAAAAAATGTGAAAACATCTATTTATTTGGTGTGGATACATATTTAGTATATTCGTTTGAATTATTTTAGAATCCACTAAAATTTCTGTTTTAGATTACCTGTTCTATGTGTAAGAAATTTTCTAGATTTTATATTTACGATCTAATTTAAATTTTGCAAATTTTTGCAATTTTTTATAATTTTTTACCATATGTCTAGGTTGTTACAATTTTTTTTATTTTTGTTAACTTTGAGATGTTTTCGTTTTTTTACAATTTTTATCTTTTATGAATTTTTGAGATTTTCTAGATTGTATAGAAATTTAAAATAGCTTAGACTACTTTTTCCAAAACATTTTAATTTTTTTTTTAAACCGTTGTATCTTTATAAAATTTTTAATTTTGTTTTTTACCTATTTTTATTAGGTATTTCTAGGTTTTTTGGATTTTCTAGATTTTCTATATTTGTAATTTTAAGATTCTGTGGATCTTTTATAATTTAGCACTTAGAAAAGTATTAATACATGGCGATCTAAAGGATCTAAAGAGTCATACTGAATTTAAGGAATCTAAGAAATCTACGGCGTGGGGGGATATAAGAGATTTTAGAGATCTAAGGGATCTAAAGAATTTATGGGATCTAAAGGATCTAATCGATCGAAAGAACCTACAGGATCTAAAGGATGTAAAGGATATAAAGGATCTAAAGGATCTACAGAATCTAAAGGATCTAAAAAATCTAAAGGATCTACAGGATCTAAAGGATCTAAAGGATCTGAAAGAACTAAAGGATCTAAACGATCTAGAGGATCTAGAGGATATAAAGAATCTAAAGGAACTAAAGGATCTAAAGGATCTAAAGAATTTAAAGGATCTAAAAAATCTAAAGGATCTACAGGATCTAAAGGATCTAAAGGATCTGAAAGAACTAAAGGATCTAAAGGATCTAAAGGATCTAGAAAATCTAGAGGATATAAAGAATCTAAAGGAACTAAAGGATCTAAAGGATCTAAAGGATCTAAAGGATCTAAAGGATCTAAAGGATCTAAAGGATCTAAAGGATCTAAAGGATCTAAAGGATTTAAAGGATCTAAAGGATCTAAAGGATCTAAAGGATCTAAAGGATCTAAAGGATCTGAAAGAACTAAAGGATCGAGAGGATCTGAAAGATCTAAAGGATCTAAAGAATCTAAAGAATCTAAAGCATCTAAAAAATCTAAAGGATCTACAAGATCTAAAAGATCTAAAGAATCTAAAGGAACTAAAGGATCTAAAGGATCTGAAAGATCTAAAGGATCTAAAGAATCTAAAGCATCTAAAAAATCTAAAGGATCTGCAAGATCCAAAAGATCTAAAGGATCTAAAGGATCTAAAGGATCTAAAGGATCTAAAGGATCTAAAGGATCTAAAGGATCTAAAGGATCTGAAAGAACTAAAGGATCTAAAAGATCTAGAGGATATAAAGAATCTAAAGGAGCTAAAGGATCTAAAGGATCTGAAAGATCTAAAGGATCTAAAGGATCTAAAGGATCTAAAGGATCTAAAGGATCTAGAGGATCTAAAGGATCTAAAGGATCTAAAGAATCTAAAGGATGTAAAAGATCTAAAGGATCTAAAGAATCTAAAGGATCTAAAGGATCTAAAGGATCTAAAGGATCTAAAGGATCTAAAGGATCTAAAGGATCTAAAGGATCTAAAGGATCTAAAGAATCTAAAAGATCTAAAGGATCTAAAGGATCTAAAGGATTTAAAGGATCTAAAGGATCTAAAGGATCTAAAGGATCTAAAGGATCTGAAAGAACTAAAGGATCTAAAGGATTTAGAGGATCTAGAGGATATAAAGAATCTAATGGAACTAAAGGATCTAAAGGATCCGAAAGATCTAAAGGATCTAAAAGATCTAAAGGATCTAAAGGATCTAAAGGATCTAAAGGATCTAAAGGATCTAAAGGATCTAAAGGATCTAAAGGATCTAAAGGATCTAAAGGATCTAAAGGATCTAAAGGATCTAAAGGATCTAAAGGATCTAAAGGATCTAAAGGATCTAAAGGATCTACAGGATCTAAAGGATCTAAAGGGTCTAAAAGATCCAAAGGTTCTAAAGAATCTAAAGGAACTAAAGGATTTAAAGAATCTAAAAGATTTAAAGGATCTAAAGGATCTAAAGGATCTAAAAGATCTAAAAGATCTAAAGAATCTAAGAAATTTGAAGTATCTAAAAAACCTACAGAATTTAAGGAATATAAGGAATCTATAGAGTGTACGAAATTTAAGAGATTTAAGATCTAAGGGATCTAAGAAATTTACAGAATCTAAGGGGTCTAAAGTATCCAAGAAATCTAAAGGAAGCAACGGGGTTTAAAAAAACTAAGGGATCTTCGGACTCTTAGGGATCTAAGTAATCAAGGTTATCTTAGAGATTTAAGAGGTCTAAATAGACCTGCGGAATTTTAGAAATCTAAGAAATCTACGGAGTGTAAAGGATCTAAGAAATCTAAGGAATTTAATGTATTAAAGGGATCTAAGAAATCTAAAAGTCCTACGGTGTCTAAAGAATTTAAGGAATTTAAGGAATCTTAACAATTTCAGGGATTTGAGAGATATAAGGGGATCTAAGAGATCTAAGGTATGTAAGTTGTCTAAGAGATCTAAAGATCTAAAGATCTAAATAATCTGAAAAAATCACAAACTCCAAAAAATGTGAGTATACTAAAAAACTTTACTTTAAGAAATTCAAATAATATTAAAAAAAAAAACAAATGATTTAAAGAATCTACGCAAAACAAATATTGCTATATATCTAAAAAATCTATAAAATCTAAAGCATCTAGAACAAAATCTCAGAATCTAAAGAATCCAAAGAATCCAAAAATTGTAAAAATTTAAAAAAAAATTAAAAATGAAAATCCAAATATATCAACGAATACAAAAAAGTCAAAAACCTTAAAATAATTAATAATTAAAAATAAACCTTGGTAAATTTCACAAAAAAAAAATCATAATTTTCGATTAAATTATAACTTGACACGTAAAAAAACATTGGTTGGGGATCCAAACGATTTAAAAATATCTACAGAGTTTAGGGAGTCTAAGAGATCTACAGATTGTAAGGGAGGGATCTAAGCAATCTAAAGAATTTAAAGGATCTAAGGGATCTAAGAAATCTATAGAATTTAAAGAGACTTACAGGGTTTAAGGAATCTAAGCGATCTAAGGGAGCTAAGAAATATAAGGGATCTTAAAGATCTAAAGAATGTAAAGGATCTAGAGTATCTACGAGATCTACGGACTCTAACGATCTAAGGGTCTAAAGGATCTAAGAAATCTAAAGAATCTAAAGGATCTAAATATAAATGATATAAAAAAAAATAAATAATTTTGACAATCTGCGCAAAACAAATAATGCAATACATCTAAGAAATCAATAAAATTAAAAAAATCTATGAAAAAATTTACAGAATCTAAAGAATCCAAAGAATCTAGAAATAATAAAAATTAAAAAAAAAGACAATCCAAATATATCAAGACATACAAAAATTTAAAAAACTTTAAAATCTTCAGAAATCCCCAAAGATTTAATAAAACCATGGAAACCTATTAAAACTAAATACTCTAAGCAGAATCTAAATAATTTAAATAATTTACAAAAAAAGATTTTTTGTACCCGTTCGGTTTTTCGACTTTTGGCGATTTTAGATTTTATCTTTTTGTATTGTTTTTTGTTGTTCTTTATTTTCAATTCAATTCCTTGTTTATTCTCTCTGTATTTTTTCTTATATTTCACTAGCAACGATTTCTATATTTCCTTAATTTCTGTTTTATATTTTTTTTTTCATATGGCATAGAATTTTTTTTTAATACTTCATAATTTCTTCATTTTTGCTTTTATAGCTCAAGTCTCGTAGGTAATTTTATTCCAGTTAGTAAATATTTAGGAAAATTAAAGCTACTAAAAAAAACTTTTTAGATCAATTGCAAAAAAATTTGAATGTTGAAAATCAAAATACAAAGAATTCAACAAAAACTAAATTTAAAGTTTTACAACGTCGTAATTTCACAATAATTTTAATTCAAATTGGTAAAATTAGGTTTCTAGGTTTTAATTTTTTAATTAATTAATTTACAGCCCAAACGGTACTTTTGCAATTACATTTTTTTTTTGTTTCAGGTAAGCACTACTTCTAAGTACCAAATCGTAAGTATTTTTTTTTTATTTGTGGTCAAAAATTCGTAAGCGTTCCAACACATATATCTGGAAATTTAATTGAACAAAAACTTTTGCAATTTATATACTAAAACGTTAAACGTTTTTAATCTACACCCGAGAAATTTTCATCTTCATCGACGAATTTGAAAAATTCTAATAAAATCGAGGGTGAAAATGTGTGAAAAATTACACATTTTATCTGCCAAGTAAAAAATTAATTAAATACCTGCGAGCGCAAATATGTTTTTTTTTAGTTCATTCTAGTTAAGACTCTTTATTATTTATTTCCATTTTCTCTTTCAAGTTTTAATTAGATTTTTTCTAACCCGAGCGTCCAAAGATTTCCCGCCGCCAGACTTCACATTTGCTTTTATCTCCCCTTTTTTCTTAGATTAATTAATTAATTCATTAGAGCCCATTTATCACGTGTTTGCTTTCGTTTCACCGTCCATAAACCTCGTAATTCCCCCCATATTTTTCTCTGGAAATATTCCCGATCTTGACCCATTTCCCCCCAAAATCTCGAATGATTAATTCTCCACTTTATTGCTTTCGGAAGCCGTTCAATCCTTGATTGATTAATCACCCCCCGATTTTTCTCTTTTGTCTAATTGCGGTCACGCTTGTCTTCTCGCCTACCGCGACCAGCGTAATTATCTTTCCGCGTGCATCGGTCTAAGTGCCCGGACTCGCATCCCACCACCGAGATACGCCGCCCCCACTTCGCCACCTCCCGAACGCTGTGCGCGGAAATTTCAGTTTTGGCCGCACGATGCTGACGTTCAGCTGGGATTTTCGAAAAATCCTCTAGCATCTAATACTTTCTCGACTGTCGTCTGTTTTCAAAAATTTTCAACGCGTTCTTCGATCTTCTCTCTTTTCGAATCTCTTGTGGATGTGTGTGTGAGTGTCAAATCGTGCCAAATTACCCCCGAAACGTGCTTTATGACGTAACGCGGTTCTAAATTTTTTTAAAAATCGAGGTTGTTGATATTTTTTGAATTGTTTTGTTTAGTGTTGAATTGTTGATCATATACGACAGGTTGGTATGAAATCTTTGTTTACATTGGAGACGCATATCGCTTTTTATCGAGCTTTCGCGAATATTGCGTAATTTATTTAGAAATCTCATCCATTTTCCATGAGCTTTCCGTTCTTTACAGTAATTTTCCAGGAATAAACCGGTCAATTCTAGTCAGGTGGAGCTTTTAAGAGCTTTGTGTTAATCCTGAAAAATATTCTCAGTACGAACATGCAATATTCATAAATGCATTAAATTCAAGTGCAATAAACTAACGTTGCAAAAGCTCCAAGTTGAGAACTTTGTGTAATAGCCTACATTGGATGTAAAAGCTTCTGTAGTGGCTATCTAAGTTTCGAGTTTCCGGCACTCGTGTAGTGTCTATTCTGGCAGACTTTCATTTTTATGTTTTCTATACAACTTTTTCGTTTAATTCCTTGTATCACCCAGGCGGAATTTTCTGCCATAAATTTGCCAAGTTTTCGGGAAAAAGCGTTAAAAACGAGAAAATACGTAGGAACATCGCCGGATTTTATTACGGCTTGAAGGAAATTAAAATATGCAAGGAAATATGCGCACAGGCGGAGATCCAACAAATTATTCGACATAAAATGTTTATAAAAAAGCTAAAGAAATTGTCCACTTATTGATTTTGTGATCCAATTTTCTCAAATTTTATTTTGTTCTAAACCGCTGCGCGAGCTTACACAGGAATTTGCTATAATTATAATAAAGCACAAATTTTTCCAACGCAGCTCTAAATTTTGTCTAACGATCTAAATTTTCATGTATTAGTTCTAACTAGGTTCAAAAGTAACAAACTTTGTTTCCCACTTTATATAAAATTGTTTCGTTTTCGATCAATGTAAGAAGGTTAAGGACAGAAAAACAGACAGAAAGCTCGGAACGCTGCGCTTACTCAAGTTCATTTTCAGCAAATAGACGAGTTAATTCATAATGATCGACGACAGTTTACGCCCTTTACTTGCTCGATTGTTATCTAACAAAATTAAGCTAGTATTTCGATTAAACAAATGGAAACGATTAATTAGAAGTGTAATTCTTTCTCATGATCATGCGCGACCACACCTTCTCAAAATTTTCAAGGATTTTTCTTATTTGTCAAATAAAAAAAAATAGTGTAAAGAATTTGAAAGTGAATCTTGTCTAAATATTATTTAGACGAGTTTTAATAACTTTCAGGCTTCTAAATATCAATTTTCGTACGTTTTGAGAAAAAAAAATGTTTAATTGTTAAGTTTTATATTCCTTAACATATGTCGAGAAGTTTCTGAACATTTCAATGTTATAGTTTGGACACCTTGAAAAATAAAAGAGTATGCAAAAATTTAAAGAAAAATGAACAAGGATTTAGTAGTACAAAAAATTTAAAGAATTCAAAAGTACCATAAAACTTAAGAATCTTAAGAAACCAAACAATCGAAGAAACTCAAAGAAATCAAACAATCGAAAACAGCCAAAATATCCAAAAAATCGAAAAAATTAACAAATCTAAACAAATCAGAATTTATAAAAATCTGAAGATCCAGAGAATTCTATAAATCTAAAAATTTAAATGATGGAATTCAAAACTGCAGAAAATACAAAAAATCTAATTAATTTATTTATTCCAAAGTATCCACAAAATGCAAAGACTTTAAAGATTCCATAAAATTCAAAGAATCTAGAGATTCAAAAAAATCTAAATAATTTAAATTGTCTCGAAAATCTACAGTCAAAAAATATTAAATAATCAAAAATATCCAAAAATAATAAAAATCCAAAAATTACAAAAATCTGAGAAATTCAAATATAATACAGAATGCAAAAATCCAAAAAGTGAATTCTAAAAATCCAGAAAATCCAAAGAATCCTAAAAATTCAATAGATTAAAAAAATTTAAATGATCTAAAAATTCTAAAGAATTCAAAGAATTTGAAGAATCCAGACAATCTTAAGAGTATTAATATTACAAACAGTTGAAAACATGGAAATAATTCGAATAATACAAAAAATTGAAAAGATCAATTAATTTTAAAAAATCTTTAAATATTCAAGAAATCTAAATAATTCAAATTAATTTATTTAACCTAAGAAATCCACAATACCCAAATAATGTAAAGAAATCAGAAAATTTAAAAAAGTCCAATGTTTCAAAAAAATCTAAACAATTTAATTTGTATAAAAAATGCACACAATCAAAAATTTAAATAAATCAAAGAAATTCTGAAAATTTTAAAAGTACAATAATTGCACAAAATTTTAGAAATTCAAAATATAGAATCTAAAAAATTTGAAATTTGGATTATTTGAATAATCCCGAAGATTCAAACACCTCGAGAATTTTAAAAAAGCCTAAGAATCTAAAGAATTCGAAGAATCTAAAAAAATTTAAACAATCTAAATAACGCAAAATATGTAAAAAAATCTAAAAAATGCAAAAATTCTAAAAATTTTAATTGTCCAAGAAAAGTAAAAAATCTAAAAATTAAAAAAATCAAGAAATTTAAAGTCTAATCTTATAACCCTAACGATTCAAGAAATTCAAAGAATTCTGAAGAATTCAAAAAACTCAATTGATTAATAAAAATTCTAAAGATTTTAAATAATTCGAGGAGTCTAGACAATTTTAGGATCAAAGATTTGAAAACATCAAAATAATTAAAATTTTTCGAAAATTTCAAAGGTTCAAATAATTCAAAGAAACTAAGAAATTCAAAGGTATAAGGAATCTAAATTTTGTAATTAATTTATTTAACCTAAATATTTCACAGAATTCATATAATTTTCAAAAAATCTAAACAATTTAAATTGTTTAAAACATCAAATAAGTCCAAAGATTACACAAAATCTGAGGAATTCATACATAATATAAAATTCTGAGAATCAAAAAAATTTAAGCATTTCAAAAAATACAAACAATCTAAAAATGCAAAATATCTAGAAGATCCAAAAAAAATTGAAAACATTTAAATAGTTCCAGAAATTTGATAAATTAGAAACATTCAATGAATTGTAAAAATTTAAATGATCCAAGCAATCTAAAAAATTCAAAGAATTCAATTGATACAAAAAATACAATAAATTGTATGAATCAAAAGATTTTACATAATTTAAAAGGTTTAAAGGAACCAGGTAATTCAAAAAAGTCTAATGATCCAAAAAGACCAAGAATTCCAAAAAATCTAAAAAAATCATTAGATTTAAAATCAGAAAAACGTAGAAATCTAGAGAATCTAAAAAATCAAAACGATAATTTTAAGAATCTAGACAATCTTAAGAGTCTTAAGAATCCAAAAACTTGAAAATTTTAAAATTGTTTAAATAGCCCAAAAATCCAAAAATCCTAAGAATCCAAAGAATCCGAAGAATCCGAAGAATCCGAAGAATCCGAAGAATCCGAAGAATCCGAAGAATCCCAAGGATCCGAAGAATCCAAAGAATCCAAAGAATCCAAAGAATTCAAAGACCCAAAGAATCCAAAGAATTCAAAAATTCCAAAATTCCAAAACTGCAGAAAATACAGAAAATCTAATTAATTTATTTATTCATAATTATCCACAAAATGCAAAGACTTTAAAGATTCCATAAAATCCAAAAAATCAAATTCGAATAATTCGAATAATACAAAAAATTCAAAGGATCAAATAATTTAAAAAAATCTTTAAATAAATCTAAATAATCTAAATAATTTAAATTAATTTATTTAACCTGAGAAATCCACGATACCCAAATAGTTTAAAAAAGTCAGAAAAATCAAAAAATCCAAAGTTTCATAAAAATATAAACAATTTAAATTGTACAGAAAATCCACACAAAAATTTAAACAATCAAAGAAATTCTTTAAACTTTAAAACTACAATAATTACACGAAATTTAAGAAATTCATAATATAAAATCTAAAAAATTCAAAACATTTGAATAATCCCGAAGATTTAAACAAGCCTAGGAACCTTAAAAAAATCCAAGCAGTCGAAAGAACGAAAAAAATGTGTAAAAAATCCAAAAAATGCAAAAAATTCAAAAAATTTAAATTGTCTAAGAAAAGTAAGAAATCTAAAAATCAAAAACATTAAAAAAAAAGAAATTTCAAGAATTCAAAAAATACAATGAATTCAAAAAAATTTATAGCTCTAACAATTCAAGTAATTCAAAGAAACTACGTAATCTAAAAAAAAAAACAAGAAATCTGGTCCAAAAACTCAATTGATTTTAAAAATTTAGAATTTATAAAAATTTTAAAGATGTTAAATAAATCAAAGAGTCTAGACAATCTTAAGACTATTAAGATTCCAAAGATTTGAAAACATCAAAATAAAATAATAATTCGAAAATTCCAAAGGATCAAATAATTTAAAGAAACTAAGTAATTCAAAGGTATAAGAAATCTAAATAATTTAATTTATTTATTTAACCTAAATATTTCACAGAACTTAAATAATTTACAGGATCCAAAGATTCCAACAAAATCTAAAAACAATTTAAATTGTTTAAAAAATCAAAAAATCCAAAAATTACAAAAAAATCTAAGAAATTCATATATAATATAAAATCCTGAGAATCCAAGAAATTCAAGGATTTTGAAAAATACATAATCTAAAAAATACGAAATTTCTAGAAAATCCAAAAATTCAAAAATTGAAAATATTTAAATAGTCTCAAAAATTTAATAAATTCGAAAAATTCAATAAATTTAAAAAATTTAAATGGTCCAAAAAAACTAAGAAATCTAAAAAATTCAATGAATTCAAAAAATACAATAAATTCAAAGATTCGAAAGATTTAAAATAATTTAAGTTCGTTTGAGTTCAAAGGAACAAATAATTAAAAAAAATCTAAGTAATCTAAGAAAAATCTAAGAATTCCAAAAAAACGAAAAATTCTAAAGAAGTCATTAGATTAAAAATCTTAAAAATCTAGGGAATCTAAAAAATCAAAACAATTCAAAGAATTCGAAGAATCTAGGCAATCTTAAGAGTCTTAAGAATCCAAATATTTGAAAACATCAAAATAAATAAAACATTTCAAAGAATTCAAAGAATCCAAACAATTCGAAAATTTCAAAAATCCAAAAAATCTAAAAAATCCAAATAATCCAAAAAATCCACAGAATCGAAAGTATCGAAAGAATCGAAAGAATCGAAAGAATCCAAAGGATCCACCAGATCCAAAAAAATCAAAAGATCTAAAGAATTCCAAGAAACCCAAATCCCAACAAAAAATCTAAAAAATCCCAAGAATCTTAAGAATCCCAAGAATTCCAAGAATCCCAGAATGACAAGATTCCCAAAAATCACAAGAATTTCAAGAATCCCAAAAATCCTAAGGTTCCCAAGAATACTACGAATTCCAAAAACGCCAAGAATCCAAAAAGTCTAAAGATTCTAAGCAATCCAAACAATCTAAAAAATTTTCATATAATTGATATTTTTAGAGATTCTAAAACAAATCCGAGTAAATTTAATCTCTAAAAAATCAAAAACAAAAAATCTAAAACACTCAAGGATCACCAAAAACCAAAAAATACAGACAGTTCTACAAATTCATGAAACCTCAAAAATTCTATAAATTCAAAAAGTCTAAAAAACTCTAAAATTGTAAGAAATCTAAAAATTAAATTTTTCTAAAGAAAGCAAAAATTCTAGTAAGATCCGGAAAGATTTAATTAAACTAAATAATCGAACCAAAATTCAAAAAAAAATGTTTAATTTAATAAAAATATAAAAATAGAGAAAATAAAAAAAATCAAAAATACACTTGTAAAACTTGAAAAACAATTTTTAGCTAGGAATGATGGAAAATCCGAATTAAAAAAACCAACAAATCTAAAATCTTTAATATTAAAAAAGCGCAAAATAATCTAATTATATGCTGAATCTAAATTAAATATTTTAAGCAAAGTATGTACTTAAAACAAACTTTTATTTTATTTGTATTTTCATACAAATTGCGTATGTTGTAAAAATTTGATTCGTTTATTAAATAATACCAATTTATAAAAATATTATAACAAAACTTTTTTCTACATTAATTTTTAATTTAATGCGTCCTGAGACCAAAATTTTCATTTCATTTTTGTGCTTTATATTTTTAGAGGTTATTTTTTCACTTTCCTGCTTTTACTAGAACATGTTCAGTTTATTAAATTAAATTATCTTTTACTACATATAAAAAGCTTTAGAGTTTTTCAGCTGGCAGTAGCAATTTTAGACCGTACTTAATCATAATTTGGTGACGGAAGATCGAAAACAGCCTTCATGTGTACCAGTAACTTTCCATTTAATTCAAAGAGATTTTTTTTTCAAATTCACCGCAAGGTGCTAATTGTAAATTAAATTCTGTAAATTGTAATCCATCGAAGTTTTTATAAATTGTTCAAAAACTTTTCCTCATAGAGTTAACAAAAATTAGATGTCAGAAATTTGACACAATATTCAATTTTTATTAATTTTTAACTTAAATGGTATTTGACTTGAATTCCATCATTCGGTTTAAACTAACAAAATGGAGTTTCTGTCAGCGTCCAGTACAAGAAATAAATGTTAACAGACAGTTAAATTAGTTTCTAGTAAGTTTGTGACGGTCGTCAGGAAATTGAGAATCAAGAACGTAAAGTCTTTGCTTTTCCACGTTTGTTCTAGTGAAGTAGCTACAAAATAGACCGAATATTTCAAATCAGGAAATAACCAAATTATCGATTTTTTTTCTTTTCAATTTCTTGACTGTAAGTGTAGTGAATTGAATGAGCATGCTCATCGCTAATGCTCTTCTGCTTGAGAAATTCTCTACACCGTTTGAACTCCCACGATGTTAGTGACAGATATAGCTATTCATTTCTTAGAATTTCGTACAACAAACCTAATTTAATGCACACCACATTGTACCCTAAACTTATAGTTTAATTACGCTAAACTTTGCACATTTTTTCTGTTATTATATCACAAGTTTTAAGAAATATTGCACGTTTTGCTTTTTCTAATTGATCGATTTTGTCGTTTATTATTTACGTGTTCTCTTTTTTTCCATCGATTTGTTAACGGTCAGAATGGGACCGAAAAAAAATCCCGTTTCTATTAATATGTGACAGCAAAATCCTTTTGAGTCCAAGCTCTCGGATATAAATGCCCATTACAAATTTACCTCATTAATAAAATTTTCATTAAAGTCACTAAAACACGTGCAATTTCAACAGTAGTCACGTTTTTCTCTCTTTCGTCGAGATTTAACTCAAAGCTTCTCGTTCTCATCACGTTTCCACTTGTTTGTCCGTTTCATCCCTAGGCACAAAAAGTCGGTCGAGCTAAAGATTAATGATGGCAAGAAAAAAAGACAACAATGTTTGCTAATGAAACAAGTGCTCCACTCGTCAATTTGATTTTTTTTTATCTCCTTCATGTTGCGTTGGATGGTAGCTTTTAATTGATAGCACTCATAAATAAAGAGACAAAATCTAAAAAATCAATTTCAAAGAATATAAAGTATAGAAAGATTTCAAAAAACCTAAACAATTTAAAGTATCGAAAATAAATCCTAAACATACAACAAATTCAACGGATTTAAGGGATACAAAGGATCTAATGAATCCAAAAGTACTCAAGAAATTCAAAGGATAAAAAGAATTCAGGAAATTCAAAACAAATTTGAACATTTCAAAGATTCAAAACTAATAATCAAAAAAATTAGAGCCTAGAATATATAAAGACTTGAAAAAATCTAAACAATTTTCATAATATAAACAATCTAAAAATCAAAGAATTTACAGAATTCAAAAAATCCAAAAAATTCAAAAAATTTGAAGATTTCAAACATGCCAAACAACGTAAATAAACGTAAACGTAAACGTAAACGTTCAGAAAATTCAAAGTATCTAACGAATTCAAAGAATCAAAAAGATTTAAGAGATTCAAAAAATACAGAGCATTTAAAGTCTGTAGTAAAAGTGAAATCTAAAAGCTCTAATGAATTCAAAAAATACAAAGTTTTTAAAAAATCTAAGAAATGTAAATAATTCAAAAATTCTAGTCTGGAAAATTTGAAAATTTTAAAAAATCTAATTGAAGAATATATAAGTACAAGGAATCCAACTTATCCAAAATATCTAAAAAATCCAAAGGATTTAAAAAATTCGAAAATATCCAAATGATCTAAAATATAAAAAAAACTAAACTGTTCAGTAAATCCAAAGAATTTAAAGAATTTGTAGATTTCAAAGATGCTAAACAATACAAATAATCCAAAGAATCCAATAATTAGAATTAGAAAATTCAAAAAATTTTTAAATCTAAACAATTTAAATAATTTAAAAAATTCAAGAAATGAAAGAATCTATCGAACCCAAAAAATTCTAAAAATCTAAAGAATGCAACTAATCCAAACTAATACAACTAAAACAAAGAATCAAAAGGATTTAGAATACAAAGAATCTAAAGGATTCAAAGGTATTATGAGTATGTTACAAATTTAAAATATCTAAAATATTTAAGGAATTGAATATTTGAAACAATCTAAATAATTTTATTAATGTGAAAAATCCAAACAGGAAGAAGAAAACAAAAGTATACAAAAAATTCAAAGCATTCGAAGGTTTTTAAGAAAGCTAAACAATTTAAATAATATGAAAAAACAAAGCAACTAAAAAAATCAAAGAATGCAAAAATCAAAAAAATTTAAAGATTTCAAAAAATTCAAGTAAATCAAAGAATCCAAAATATGTAAAATATCAAAAGAATTTAGATAATTCAGGAAATCCACAGAATTTAAAAAAATTGAGTTTTTCAAAGATGTTAAACAATGCAAATAATCCAAAAAATCTAAAGATTAGAAAATTCTTAGATTTCAAAAAATGTAAACAAATTAAATAGCTTAAAAAATTCAAAATATCAAAAAATCTAAAATATATAAAGAATTTAAAAAAAAATTCAAAAAGTCCAAAAATCCAAAGAATCCAAAGAATCCAAAATATCCATAGAAGCAAGGAAATTAATTTTTTTAAAGAATTCAAAAAGCCAAAGAATCCAAACAACTCAAAACATCGGAAGAATCAAAAAATTAAAAATTAAAGAATTTAGCAATTTATTTTTTTTGTATAAATTTAAGAGATTCATAAAATGGAAACGATTAAAAGATTTGAAAATATCTTTTTTGGGCCTCCGTTATGAAATAACACAAATTGCATTCGTCTAAATCCGCTTGAAACCGACCGTTTCGCGGCCTAGACCTGCAAAATGCACGGCCAACTACAGAACACAGAGTTTGAATCGTTTGAGGTTTGACATGCGTCGGCCGTATGCCTGCCTGCGACGTTCGATATTCGATACATACGATCGATGTTGATAGAAGAATATATCAAATAATTTCTCGGCAGCTTCCGTAATGTGCACTGGTGTTTCCATTTTCTAAATCGTAATTATTTGTCAATGTCAAAAACTAACACTTACTTGATTCTTAATTTTATTGAAATTTATACGAAAATATTAAATTCGCTATTGCAGGCTGCGGCCTTCGGCCTTAGCCTGCAAACTACGCTCATAGTTGCAAAAGGTCAGTTTCTGGCCTAGTGATACAAATAACTAATGGATCTTAAAAAACCAAAGAATCTAAAAAATCTGAACAATTCAGAGCATCCGAACATTTCAAAAAATATAAATACAATTACAAATAATCTAAAAGATCTGTAGTCTAGCAAATTTAAAGATTGGAAAACAACTGTAAAAGTTTAAGTAATCTAAAAATCTAAGCAATTTAAATTATTTGAAAAATACAAGGAATCAAAAATTTAAAATTCCGGAAAACCAAAAGGTCAAAAAAAAATTTAAGAATCCCAAGAATTCTCTTTTTAAAAAATTCAAAGAATTGACTTTTCAAAAAATTCAAAGAATTCAAAGAATTCAAAGAATTCAAAGAATTCAAAGAATTCAAAGAATTCAAAGAATTCGAAGAATCTAATGAATCCAAAGTATTTAACGAATCCAATGAATCCTACATATGCAAATAATTCATAAAATTCAAAAAGTTAAAAAAATGCAAAGAATCCAAAGAATCTAATGGATTCAAAATGTTCAAATAATCCAAAGAAATCAAAAAAAAAAAAATCCAAAAATTCCAAAGAATCCAGAGAATCCAACGAATTCAGAAAATTTTAATAAATTAATAGACTCAAAAATTGCAAAAGATCTACGGGATTTAAAAATAAATATAAGAAATCCAAAAAATTAAACAATCTAAAAAAAAGAATTTAAAAAATATAAACCATGCAAATAATCCACAAAATATAAAATGTAGAAAATTTAAAATTTTGAAAAATTTAAATAATCTATAAATCCAACTAATTGAAATTATTTATAAAGTACAAATATTTAAAAATTAAAAAAACAAAAACAAACTCAACCAACTAAAATACTTAATGCATCATAAAAAATCAAAACTCTTAAACAACCAAAAATTGGTAGAACTGAAATCAGTTATTGATTTTAAACAATGTCAAATTAAAAAATAAAAAACAATTTCTTTGAAATCTAAATATATGTATAATAAATAAAAAAAAACAAAACAACCAATTATACTCTTTTATTTAAACTGTAGATAAATCTTTAATAAATTAGTGAAATAAATATAAAAAAAAATTGTATCTAAATCTAGAGCATCTGTAAAAATAAAAAATTACACACAAAAAAGTCAGTTTTTAGACATTTTTTGTTTATTTTTTTATATATCATGCCGTTGAAAATTGTACTTTCTTTTAATTACTCTAGTATATTCTACATTTTTTTAGATTTTTTAAATCTTTAATACTCAGGATTTTCTATTTGGATTTTTTAGATTTTTTGGATTATTTAAATTTCTTATATTTTTTAGGCTTTTTGAGTTCTATTTTATAATCTTCTTTAAGTTTCTTTCTTAATTATTTGCTGTAATTTGACACTTCATATATTTGGATTTTTTTTATATTCGTTTTTTTTAATTGTTTTGATAGTATTTGCTATTTGATTTTGCTAATTTGGATTTTGCAGATTCGTCAGTTTTTTGGGAACTTTTGGATTGCTTGAATTGTTGAATTTAAGATGCTTCGATTTTTGGAAATTTTAGACGATTTGGATAAATTAAATATTCTTTAAATTTTTTAAATTATTTAAATAATTTTTGGCCTTGTTTTTTTGTTTAGATTTACTAAATGGTTTAGAATTTTATGCTTTTTAAAAGCTTTGGTATTTTTTAAACGTTCCATAAATTTTTACAAAATTTGAATTTTCGAAAATTATTAGATTGAGATTATTTGATTTGAGAAAACTTTTGCATTTTTTAAATTTTTAAAACTGTATTAGCTATTAAAATTTAGAATTATAACTTACATAATACACATTTTTTGCATTTAAAAAAAATATATTTCCAAAGACCAGTAAAATTTGAAAGTATTTTCGAATTATTGTTTTTTTCATTATATATTTTTAATTAAAATTTAAATAAAACTTGATATTTTTAAAATCCTTTTTTTTATTGTTTATGGTTAAAGGTTAAGGTTTATAGTTAGGTACAAAGAATCAGATTTTTTTTATTCTTTAGTTTTTTGGGATTTTCTATACTTTCCGGGCCCCATTTAGGTATTCAAGATTTTTTAAATTGCCAATTTTTTTAAAAAAATATTTTTTTAATTTTTGGATTTTGTATTTTTTGAACCTTTTGTTTTTAATTTTGTAACTTTATTGAGTTTTTTCAGATAGCACTTTTGAAATCTGCGTGCTTTGTAATTTTACGCTTCTTCAAGTTGTTCGAGCGTTCACAATTTTGTTGATGATTATTTTTTCGATGTTTTGCATTTTTGATTTTTTTGAAGCTTTTGAACACTTGAATTTTTGTCTAGTTTTAATCTTCCGTTAACTTCTCAATTCACTTTAAATTTTTGGTTTTAATTTTCTTACCACTTTGTTGGCTTTGTATTAAAATATTAAAATTTTTAGATTTTTTCTGGAATAACATTTTTTCGTGGTTTGTCGTAAAATATTTAGATTGTCATTTATACCTACTGATGCTCATATTGTTCCATCCTCAGTTTCACAAATTTGTAAAATTTGCTGCTTGGTTTCTTAGATTTTCGGTTTCCCACTTTAGACTTTTGAACTTTCAAGCTTTTAGATTTAGATTTTTCAGATTTTTAGTTTATTTGAACCAGTTTACCTTAATTTCAACTAGGTATTCTCAGATTTTTATTCTCAAGCTTTCAAGCTCAAAAAAAAATGTAACTTTTTTATTTAGAAACTATCTCATTGCTTTCAGTTTTCGATTTTCCAAATTCATTTTCTCAGTTTTTTGGTTCAAAATTTTCATGTTATTTTCAGAATCTTAGACATTCATTTAAAGAATCACAACCATTAAAACAATGTAAAAATTATCAATAGAATGAAATAGATCAAATAAAAAAAAACCAAAAATTATAAAATTCCAAAAAACCTCAACATTCTTAACACAGAAAAAAATCAAAACAATAAACACCCAAATACTTACAAAAATTTAGAACTAAATTGTCTAAATTGCAGAGACATAAAAATGAAAAATATAGTTATTTTAAAAAATAATAAAAATGTACATATTTGAATTAAGCAAAATATTTAAAAAACTGAAACAACTGAAAGAAATATTTAAGCATTTATTTTAGACAATTGCAAATTTTAGAAAGTGAACAAAAATGCATCAAAGATTTCGATATGCTACAGACTTTTAAAATGAATAAACAAATTTATGACATTAAAAACTACAATTTTTTTCATAAATATTTTTGGAAGAATCGCAAAAAGTCGGTTTTTATTTGAAGCCGCTCGTTCTCATCCCGTTTCCACTTATTTGTCCGTTTCGTCCCCAAGACACAAGAAGTCGGTCAAGCCAAAGATTAATGATCGCAAGAAAAAAAAACAGGACAATGTTTGCTAATGAAACAAGTGCGTCACTCATCCCACCGAATTTTTCCCTTATCTTCTACTTGTTGCGTTGAACGGTAGCTCTTTATTGATAACAGTAATAAATAATAAGCGAATTGCTGCCTGTGACGTCGGCACTGTAATGTCGATGCATTCCGGAGTAGTCCGGGCCGGAATTAATAGGGTCGTGAGTGGACGGTTTCAGTCGCTACGATAATATATCTTGAAGGAACAATCTCTTGTGTGGAAGTTTTAGGGGACCAAATGAGGGTTTGTTTTGGGATTTAATGTGGAATTTAGTAATATATTTGTTAGAGTGTCTGTGATTTTTCTTTGGATGTGCCGTCTCGCTGGAATTGTGGTAGTGGCACTTGTGGGACATAATTGACGTTAATGGGTGACAGATGGCAGATGGAAAATCATTATCAGAATTTACTGCATTTAGCTAAAATCAAATATTGTTTATGCTACGTGTAGATTCAATTAATCTCCGCAATCTGCTGTTATTTTGTCATGAAGCTGTGAAACTGATAATTATGTAGACGCGCAGCCATAAAATTGCACGGGAATTTATACGTGTGACGTGGCTTTCCAGAGCTGCGATAAGATTGGAAAAAGTGTAAATTTTCTAGTAAAATGTAGTTTGAATTTTGATTTTTGTTTAAATTGTGAACATTTTTGCAATTTTTATCAAAAGAAAAATATTTTTATGGAAGCAGATTTGCTACACTTCTTGAACACGTCTTGGCATACTAAGAATTAGCTGATCTAAAGCGTCTTGATCCAAATTGTCTCATAATATCGCCAGTATAGCACGCAAATTTCATAAGTGCGCCAATGGTGGTTGGTGGTCCGCCACTGCCCGACCAAGCATGTTCAATTAGGTTGAGATCTGGCGAACACACTGGAGCGGCAAGTGCTCAATTGCCAACATTTCCAGTCACTCTACCATACAGTGAGCACGATGTGAACGTGCATTATCATGCAAAAACCAAAACTGAAGTCCTAAATCGTTACGGTAATTATAACTATACTATTATAACGGTATTATAATAACTTTTATGTTATAAAATGTTCTAGATTTTTATTTTTTCGATTTTTTGGTTTTTAGGCTTTTAAATTTTCAACCCTGTTTGATCTCTGGTTTTCAATTTTTCAGATTTTGATTTTGATAATAAATTTAAAAACATAAAATTCTGAAAATTTCAAAATTAGAAAATCTAAGAATTTGTGCAATTTAGAAGCTGGGACCTCGAAAATCTAATCAAATGGAGACCTAAAAACTGAAAGAGAAATCAGATAAGTAAAAAATTAATGTTCAAATTAAAAAATTTAGAAACTATTTTTTTTTTATTTTTAAAACAAATATTGAGAATACTAAAAACTTGAAACTTTGTAGAAAAATAGAAAACTATGAAGAATCTAAAAAAATTAAAAAAATTCAAAGAATGTAAAAATTTCAAAAAATCTAAACAATATAAATTATCCAAAAATCTAGTCTGAAAAATTTAAAAATTTGAAAAAATCAGAACTTAAAAAATTCAAAGAATCTAAAGAATCCAAAACAATAAAAAAAGTTCAAAAGAGTTCAAAGAATTTGCAGGCTTTAAAAATTCTAAGCAATGCAATAAATCCAAAGAATCTAAAGTTTCATAAATTCAAAAATTTTAAAAAATGTAAGCAATTTAAATTTAAAAAAATCAAGAAACTGAAAAATTCAAAGAATCCAAAGAATTCAAAACTTCAAAAGTCAAAAGAATTCAACGAATCCAGAAAATCTAAAAGATTCACAAATATCCAATGTATCTAAAAAATTCAAAAATCTAAAAAAAATAAAGAATGCAAAAATTTCAAAAAATCTAAACAATTTAAATATGTAGTCTCAAAAATTTGAAAGATCGAAAGAATCCATAGGATCAACAAAATCTAAACAATAAAAAATTCAAAGAATCCAAAGAATTTGAAAATTTAAAAAATTCTAAACAATGTAATTAATCCAAAAAAATTAGTTTCAAAAATTCAAAGATTTTAAAAAATGTAAACAATTTAACTCATCTAAAAAATTCAAAAATTTAAAAAATCCAAAAAATTCAAAAACTTCAAAAATCAAAATAATTCAACAAAACCAAAAGATCTAAAGGAGTCAAAAATATCCAATATATCTAAAAAATTCAAAAATCTAAAAAAATAAAGAATGCAATAATTTCAAAAAATCTAAACAATATAAATTGTCCAAAAAATTCTAGTCTGGAAAATTTAAAGATTTGAACAAATCTAAACAATTTAAATATGTTGTCTCGAAAATTTGAAAGATCGAAAGAATCCATAGGATCAAAAAAATCTAAACAATAAAAAATTCAAAGAATCCAAAGAATTTGAAATTTTCAAAAAAGAAGAATGCAAAAATAGTGAAAAATCTAAACAATATAAATTGTTGAAAAAATCTTGCGTGGAAAACTTAAAATTTGTAAAAAATCTAAACAATTTAAATAATCCAAAAAAAAAAAAATTGAAAAATCTAAAGAAGCCAAAGAATAAAAAAATCTAAGCAATCAAAAAATTTAAAAAATTTCAAAATTTCAAAGATTCTAAACAATGCAATTAATTTAAAGAACCTAGAGTTTCAAAAATTCAAATATTTTAAAAAAGGTAAACAATTTAAATCATCTAAAAAAATTTAGAAAATCAAAAATCCAAAGAATCCAATGAATTCAAAGACTTGAAAAAACTAAAAAAATCCAACAAATTCAAAAAATCTAAAAGAACAAAAATATTCAATAGACCTATAAAATTAAAAAAATCTAAAAAAACTGGAAAAAGAAATCAGAAAATACGAAAATTTAAAAAATTATAAACGATGTAAATACTCCAAAGGATCTAGAGTCTGGGTTTAAAGAAATGCAACAATCCACCTAAAAGTTTAGAGGGTAGAAATTGTTTCAACGTACTTAAAACTTTAAGAATATGTTGAGAAATTGCTGGTTTCCCAAACCTGACCAAAATATTTTAAATTGACATAAATCTTACAAATTTTTGAAGCCCTTAAAGATGTTTTAAAAGTGATAAAATTTTCCAAATTCTTAAATTGCCAATAAAATTTTTCTAAAGTGATAATTCTAAAATACACAGAAATTTAATAGCATTATTAGAAAATTTTTAAGTTTTTCTGGTGGAAGTTTTAAATGTGTAAAATGTGTAAGACCCCAAACAAAAATCAAAATTTTTGAATTTTATTTTACATTTTTGGCCAATATTCAAAAGTTTTTTTTTAATCAAATTAAAGATCTATTTATTTATAACATTTAGATTGTCTAAAGCTGTAATATTGTAATTGTAAGCAAAATGTTTAAAATTTCTGAAATCGAGAAAATCTACTTATTTTTATCTTTGCAAAAACCTGGAAAATTACGGATTTTTTTAAAAGGGCATAGGGAGATAAGAATGCTAAAATTGCCCCCAGAGCGTATCTTAACGATACTTTCAGGATATGTTCGTACTATAGAAGTACTTTGATTCTGAAGTTTTTAGATCTCAAAGTTAACTAGATTTTGAATAATAATAAAAAAAGGCAAAAACAGAAAATATTTTTTTTCTCTTCATAGACTAAACCGATTTAAATAAAAAATTTATGATAATTTAATATCTATAGAGATACTCTTTTGATAAAAATTTCAACTATATAGCTCTACATTTTCATAGAGAAAAAATTTTTTTTTTCAAGAAAAATTGATTTTTTATTATAAAACTTAAAAGTACAATTTTGAAAATATTTTTTTTGAATTCCCTAGCCAAAAGTACATAAAATATATTTTTTTCAAATTTTTTGTAATGGTACGCCATATTGAAAAAAATTAAAAACTCCTGTTTCCGAAAAAATGTTTTTTCCGATTTATACTCTCTTTCCCTCTCTCTCTCTCTCTCTATATATATATATATATATATATATATATGTATAGATGTATGTATATACATCTAAAAAATGAAATTCTGAGAACGCATTGACTCTTTATTGCTCACTTCATCTCTCAGCCACCCCCGAGCACAAATAACAAAAAGAGCATGACTTAAGTGTAGTTACGCTTGAACATTCCTAACGTGAATATTAATATAAATTTTTCTAAAGCAATATAATTTAGATTTAAACACTCTGTTAAGCAAATAATAAGGAACCTTAAATTTGACGAAAGATAATTTAAACATAATCGCTGTCTTCATTCATTGACGCTCTGTTGCCATTTGCACATTCACAGCAATATCTATTTATTCCTATATACTCTCTACTATTTGGTTTGTAATCAAAACTAAAAATAAAAGGTATATGTTCTATTTTGTTAATATGACGAGTTTAGACTTTAACTTTGACTATATTACTTTCGTCTTACATATTCAATTTTTATGTTGTTCGATTCATCCATCATTTCAGCTAGGTATGACATTGATTGTTTATATTGATTTGAACCAGTGAAGAGGATTTTCAATTTTTTTGTCATTTCTGGAAAATCTGTTAATTCATTAACTGAAATTGTTTGAAAAGAAAGTTTTTTACAAAGCCGACCATTTTTCTTCACTTCATCAGCCAACGTGTTTTTGCATGTTTTAATGGACTTCATTCTCTCTATAATTAAATCAGAAAAATCTGAATCGGAAGTCACCCCCTCGTGGTGTTATTCTAGTAATAGCGGTGCGTTTTTCAATAAGATAATAGTCATCTAGTTAAGACGTCAGAATTATGTTATAACAATTTCTCTCTCAAATAATTTTGTTTGAGATATTTATTTGATTTATTTTTGTCAAAAATAATTGAAAGACATACACACACACACACTAACATATATATATATATATATATATACATATATATGTGTGTATGTGTATTGTTATCAAAGCAATAAATTTGCAAAAAAGACATTTTTTTTTCTATATGGCGTACCATTAGAAAAAAAAATTGGAAAAAATATATTTTATGTATTTTTTGTTAAAAAAATTAAAAAAATTAAAATTGCACAATTCAACAATTTTTCTCGAAAAAAAATTTTTTTCTAGGAAAATGCGAAACTATTTTATTTAATGATGATAATATTAACGTAACAATTAATTAAGAAAGCGATGATGATGTTAAATAAATTTTAATCTAGATTACATTATTTTTCAAAAATTAATATTCATATTCACGTTGGGAATGTTCAAGCGTAATTACACTTAAATCCTGCTCTTTTTGTTATTACTGCTCGGGGGTGGCTGGGAGGTTAAGAGAGCAATAAACAGGTAATGCGTTCTCAGAATTTCATTTTTTAGATGTATATATATATATATATATATATATATAGAGAGAGAGAGAAAGAGAGTATAAATCAAAAAAAACATTTTTTCGGAAACAGGACAGTTTTTAATTTTTTTCAATATGGCGTACCATTACAAAAAATTTGAAAAAAATATATTTTATGTACTTTTTGCTAGGAAATCCAAAAAAAATATTTTCAAAATTGTACTTTTAAGTTTTATAATAAAAAATCATTTTTTCTTGAAAAAAAATTTTTTTTCTTTATGAAAATGTAGAGCTATATAGTTGAAATTTTTATCAAAAGAGTATCTCTACAGATATTAAATTACCATAAAATTTTTATTTAAATCGGTTTAGTCTATGAAGAGAAAAAAAAAATTTTCTGTTTTTGCCTTTTTTTATTATTATTCAAAATCTAGTTAACTTTGAGATCTAAAAACTTCAGAATCAAAGTACTTCTATAGTACGAACATATCCTGAAAGTATCGTTAAGATACGCTCTGGGGGCAATTTTAGCATTCTTATCTCCCTATGCCCTTTGCTCTTGCAGCTTTACGTTTTTTTTTTCATGCATAACGTTCTAAATCCAAATGTCGTCTAATTTTCAAAATTATCAAATAATGTAGTCAATTGATATTTAATTTTTGGAATTTAAAGACGTCAAAATATTTTTTTTTTATTTAAAAAATAAAAATTTATTTTCAACATTTTACTTTTTAGGAATAAACTTAATATGTATCTAAAAAAAACCATGAAATTGGTTTTGATTGTGAAAAAAATTTTACCCTCCAAATGCTAAAAGAAGCTTAAGAAAATCGACTTTCACATTACTGCAAAAAATCGTGAACTTAGAGAAGAAAAAGCAATTAAAGAAAAAAAAACGCTAAAAAAAACGCTTCTAATTTACAGGTTAATAAAATAAAACATCACTTTTTTAACTAAAACAACGTGGCCGTAATTACCGCCTTAAAGTTTGTCATCAAAAATTTGTCACTTTTAGCTAACTTGTTAAACGAGTTAATCTAAATTCGAATTTTTCCAACCATAATATAATTACTCCATCCCACACTCTGTCTCCGTTCGTTTCCAATTAAAATTTTGTTCACCAATGAAAATACATAGTAAATTAAATTTTGACGTGAACTTCGACGTTCTCTTAATTACAACCCCACGACTCTTCGCACAACAAATTGTCCAAATAAACCCCCAAAGTCGGTCTAGAGCGTTTTTCTCCTTCCTCCATGTTTCTCCAACATCAAAAGTATCCAAGAACACAACAAAACCCCCTGATTTCCCCCGCTACAGAAATAAACCCCTCGAAAAATTCCCATGCAAACCGATCTTGTGTTTCTGACATTTTTGTCAATAAAACGAACATCATCCTGATCTCCCAACAACAATTTATCACATCGTACGCCGTGCATTTATTTATCCGTCCGTTCCGTTTAGTTTAATAAAAAAAATTGCCGTCGATCGATACGCTAATTATTTACCCGAGTTATCAGTTGCACTGCTCTAAATTAAAAACGCAACAAGCATATTGTTTCGGTTTAATTGAACGGAATATTTCAGCGTTTTTATTAAAAGGGGTGAAAAATGTGTTTACGTGACAGATTTGTAAGATTGCACAATCAGATGGAAGACATATAAATCACAGAGGGTGTGTGATCCGTCATTTTATTGGTTCGTGTGTTATCACGTGTAAAAACGGGGAAATTGGACTTGTTTGATACGGGGTTTAATCTCGATTTATGGCGGTTGGTATAACTTAAGAGGGATAATTGAGAAAAGTGTAAGTTGGAAGTGATAAGTACGAAATTTAAAGGGAAGCTGCTGGAAGTTATAGTTTTCAGGAAAATTACAAAATTTTTCTAGCTTAAGCAACTGATTCGTTTTATGTTACAGTAATTAGAATTTTGAATGAATATGGGTAATTTAATGAAGTTTGATGACGCTAAAAATCAAACGGGATTATTGGGATGGAAGCGTGTAGCTTGCAAAATTGAATTTAGTAGCTATTTAATTCGCGGTCAGGATTGTTTCCATATTGTTTACAACGTAATAATATGCAAAAATTTATCGTGCTGTTCTCTGAAAACATATTTTGTTCATATTTTTATTTATTATTTTTATTATTATTTTTTTAGTATATCGTATGAAAGAAAAATTTACTTGCTTATAAAAAAAGTACCCACTTTATGAGCTCAGTTTTGGTTAGATTGTTTTCATTTCAATTAACGTTATTATGTTTTCAAGCAAAATTTAATAAAGTTAATTTTTTAACAATTTCAATTTCGGACTGCGCTAAGCTTTCTAAATTACAAAACTTTCAGAAAACGTGAAGTTTCTAATACGTAAATTATTTCGTGGTCGAGTAGGCTGATAATTGCCTTTCGAAACATTCAAACTTGTTTATAACTTTTCTAAACGCCGTGTCTTTTAAATGTTCTAATGTCGGCATCACTATCCGCCAAAATTGTGGCAGAGGTCTTCCGGATGGAGTGCCACGTGGACTGGTAGCTTCAAGTAGCTTGCATTTTTTAGCGATATTTGCCAAATTGTGTTGATTTCTACGGAATTGCAGGTGCATTTATCGTTATTATGCAATAATACATTTTTTTTAAATTTTAACATGTTTAAAACTTTCAGAAAACGTAAAATTCCAAATACGTAAATTGTTTCGTGGTCGAGTAGGCTGATAATTGCCTTTTGAAACACTCAAATTTGTTTATAGTTTTTCTAAACGCCGTGTCTTTTAAATGTTCTAATGTCGGCAGCACTATCCGCCAAAATTGTGGCAGAGATCTTCCGGATGGAGTGCCCCGTGGACTGGTAGCTTCAAGTAGCTTGCAACTTTTAGCGATATTTGCCAAATTGTGTTGATTTCTACGAAATTGCAGGTGCATTTATCGTTATTATGCAATAATACAATTTTTTTTAATTTTAACATGTTTAAAACTTTCAGAAAACGTAAAATTCCAAATACGTAAATTATTTCGTGGTCGAGTAGGCTGATAATTGCCTTTCGAAACATTCAAATTTGTTTATAACTTTTCTAAACGCCGTGTCTTTTAAATGTTCTAATGTCGGCAGCACTATCCGCCAAAATTGTGGCAGAGGTCTTCCGGACGGAGTGCCCCATAGGCTGATAGCTTCAAGTAGCTTGCAACTTTTTGCGATATTTGCCAAATTGTGTTGATTTCTACGGAATTGCAGGTGCATTTATCGTTATTATCCAATAATACATTTTTTTTAATTTTAACATGTTTAAAACTTTCAGAAAACGTAAAATTCCAAATACGTAAATTATTTCGTGGTCGAGTAGGCTGATAATTGCCTTTTAAAACATTCAAATTTGTTTATAACTTTTCTAAACGCCGTGTCTTTTAAATGTTCTAATGTCGGCACGACTATCCGCCAAAATTGTGGCAGAGGTCTTCCGGATGGAGTGCCACGTGGACTGGTAGCTTCAAGTAGCTTGCATTTTTTAGCGATATTTGCCAAATTGTGTTGATTTCTACGGAATTGCAGGTGCATTTATCGTTATTATGCAATAATACATTTTTTTTGAATTTTAAGATATTTAAAACTTTCAGAAAACGTAAAGTTTCAAATACGTAAATTATTTCGTGGTCGAGTAGGCTGATAATTGCTTTTTGAAGCATTCAGAATTGTCTATAACTTTTTTAAACGCCGTGTCTTTTAAATGTTCTAATGTCGGCACCACTATCCGCCAAAATTGTGGCAGATGTCTTCCGGATGGAGTGCCACGTGGACTGGTAGCTTCAAGTAGCTTGCAATTTTTTGCGATATTTGCCCAAACATATTCATTTATACGGGATTGCAAGTGCATTTATCGTTACTATAAACAAACAAACTTTGAATTTTAACATGTTTTGATGGCAAATTCCTAACCAACTCCTTTAGTTTCATTTAAAATGGTGACAGTTCTTGATCGATGTGTTGGCCTTCTTAATGCAAACAGCTAGAACCGAATCTTCTTCTTTTACGTCGTCTACACATAAGATAGAAAATTCTTCTGTTCTGCAGATTCCAAACGAACCTTCAACAGTAAATATGTTTCATTTGGTGCATCTGTTAATTGCTCCTTTGAAAATATTTTTGACAGTTATCGTTTTTGTTGTTTCTTCGTTACGAGACAATTGAATTGTTTGAAAAAACGTCATAGCAACCACCTTATATTCCGTTTAAAATAAAAAACAAATTAGAAATTTGAACAAGTTTTCTGTTTTCACACAAATAGCGTATGATATTTTGCGTGTGATAGTGCAGGATTATGGCACTCATTAAATTATCGCGTTCGCTACGCTCATGCGCTAAACTTTCATTAGTCCCATAATCGCTTCCATTATGAAGTAATATCATAATTCATAATATACTATTTTTCTAAATATTGCAATTCTAAACGTTTTAATATGTGCAATTTTTTTGTCAAAAATTTTTAATTTCTCTCCGAAATTTACCAAATGGAAAAATACACCTAATTTTATTGTAAAAAAAAACGTTCTGAGACTTTAGAAATTTTGCGAAAACCGCTTTTATGTTAAAAAATGTCTTAAATACTGTATATTATACATATTTTCTTAATTAAATTCGTAAAAACTACAAATTTTTCGAAATTAACATTTTTAGTAAAATTTTGTAAGAACCATCAAGTTTAAATTTTTTTATTAATTTTTATAATTGTTTAATTTTAACTAATATTGATGACGAATGGCCATGAAAGATTTTGCTAGGCCCAGGTAATTTAAAAATGTTTATCTATCACGAAATAGAAATATTCAAAGATTTATAAAATTAAGAAACAGACCAAACCAATCAAATGCAATTTTTAAAATTCCAATCTAGATACATGTAAATTTTAACAGCTCTAAAAATCAAATTTTTTAATAATTTTTGGCTGAATTTACCGAATTTTAAAAATGAACAAACTTTTCTACGCCCCAGCGATTGATATTTATAGCGAAAAACTTTAGAAAAAAAAATTTACGATCCGTCGGCGCTGCATAATAAAAACAGTTTTGTTGATAAAATTCGTTAATATTGATGCAGCTTTGCAATACAGTTCAATCAGTATTGGTTTGTATTTTCGAAACCTCATTGATATGATCAGCAGTAGCAAACGCAAATAGTATTATTGAATCATGATAAATATAATCTTTGTACATATATAAAATAGTTGGAAATAGCCTCCAGCAATCATTAGAAAAATTTTGTTCTTAGATTCTACACTACCCTCTTAAAATTCTGCAGCAACTGTATCACTTTTCAATTTTTGAAGTCGCTTCAATGTTGTCATGTCGGCAGCAGCATTCACTATAAGAGTTGCCGAAGTACAACGTAAACAATGTTCTGTTTTTTTTTTTTTAAATCTGCATAATTGAAGTATTTGACGACTTTTGAAAGTGTGCTCATAAACGTAACTGATTGAGCCGCACATGGACCAAAAAACGCTGCTTCTTGATTACCTTTGGATGCAATTTTACATATTTAGAGCACTTTGAATTAATATATTTTTTAGATTCTTCCATTTTTTTCATTTTTTGCATTTTTAGATTCCTCTTAAATTTTTTACATCTCTTGACAAATTTAAATTACTTGAATTCTTTGAATTTTTAGGTTTTGTAGAAATTTTTGCGTTTTTTTATTTTTTTGATTTTTTTTTAGATTTTTTATTGTCCAGAGAATATTTGAAATATTTGAACCTTTCAGTTTTAGTGAATTATTTGTATTTTTTAAATTGTTTGTACTTTTTAGGTTCTTTCGAATTCTTGCAACTTTTCTTTTTTAATTCTTTGGGATTTTTTAGGTTTTGAGAGATTTTTTTCAATTTCTTGACTTTTTGGAATTTTCAAAATTTTTCTGAATTGTAAGTTTTTTCGCATCATTATGACTTTTTAAATTATTTAATTTTTTGATACTTCGGACCCTAGATTTTGCAAATTTTGAACTGCTTGCATTTTTCAAACTGAACATTTATAAATTTTTTCAATTTGTAAATTTGTCGAAACTTTTTGAATAAGTAATATATTATATATATATATATATATATATATATATATATAATTTGAATTATTTAAATTTTTTTATGTTTTTTTTATTTTGTATGATTTGAATTATTTTTCTTAAGATTTTTTGGTTTTGTGGGTCATTTGGATTATTTTGTCGTATATATTGTTTTGTTTTACTATTTCAGTGCCTTTAAAACATTTTTAATAGTTAAAATGTTCTGAGCTACTCACACTTTGTACATTTTTAATTCTTTTCTTTATTTGAATTTTTGCATACATACATTACATTTAATTCTCTACGTTCTTTTTTCAAATAAGTGTTGAAATTTACAAACATCTGATTATCAGATTATCCAATTTCTCAAGATTTTCTACATTTCTGAAACTCTTTTTTTTTAAATATCGATACGTTAAATTCATATTTTTTTTTCACTCTCTGGAAAAAATCTTTGCGTTCTTTAAATTTTTGGGATTTTTTAGATTCCCACTTTTCCAATATTTTTTTCCGGAATGTTTTTTTTATCAAACACTTTTTGCATTCTACAGATAAAAATAAACAAACCACTTCATTGCCATGAACAAATTGAATTTTTTTTAAATTTTACTTAGCTTTAGAATTTTGCGAATTATCTAGATTTTCCGGTCTATAGCCATCAAGTAATTTTTTTAGATAAGTAAACTTTTTTGTATTCAGTTTAATTTATTTCAAAGTGTCTTTAAAACTTTTTTAATAGTGTTTTGAGCTTACCACATTTTGGACATTTTTAATTCTTTAATTTATTTGTTTGAATTTTTGCATTTTTTATTATTTTAGATTTAATTCTCCACGTTCTCTTGTCAAATAACAGTTGCAATTTACAAACTTCTTATTATTAGATTATCCAATTTCTCAATTTTTTTTATATTTTACATTTTTGAAACTCTTTTTTAAAAATATCAGATACGTTAAATTCTTTTTTTTTTCACTCTCTGAAATAATCGTAATTTTGAAAACAAAAATTGAGTTCTTTGTGTTCTTTAGATTTTTGTCATTTTTTAGATTCTCACTTCTCCAATATTTTTTTTCGCAATATCTTTTTCATCAAACACTCAAAGCGTTTTACAAATTAAAATAAACAAACCGTTCCATTGCCATGAACACAAAACAATGTACACAAACAAAACAATTCTGCCTCTAATTTATATGTTAATTTAAGCTAATTATGAATTAATTTCCGTATTTTGAACGAAAATAAAACGTATGAACCGTGGATATAACTACTTGATTGAAAATTAATTGCTTTCCAATATGAACATTTTTTCGTCCTTGGTACACAAATATCTGTTATATTAAGTCAGTCAATCCTAGCAAAGTCAGTAGAGTTTTCTAATTTTTTACTTTTTCCCAGGGAAAGCAGCGTAATACAGCTGCTGTTATTTATATTATACCTCCATTCTTGATAGCCTTTGTATATTCAGCGTGAATTAAACTCGTATCTTCCACACCGCTTTAAATAATAAAAAATTTTATACTCAAATTATTCCCGCTCCAATGAACGTCTCATCTCTCCAAGGATCCCACGGCTCGACTATAAATTTTCACAAACGTCTGTTGTTCTCTTCTACATCTTTTAATCTCCCAACACACCCATAAAACAAAAAACAGAAAACATGAACAAAAGGTCAACAAGGTTCGATCACGGTTTCCACACAACAATTTTATTAAGTAGAACATGGTCAAATTAAAATCAGCAGTTACCACACTTACTTACATCATCAACTAAATAATTTAATTATCGAAGGCCTCCTCCAAAGAGAGCCTCGAGAACCATCCGTTCATAATTTGCAGCCAAGTTTTTCGGGCGTTGTCCAAATAGTAAACTTTCACGTCGTCGTAGAGTTCGTTCCAGTTATCGTTAACAATTTTATTGGCCCGAGCCGACAGTTCTTTGTCACCGCCGAAAAGGTCATCGATGTCCATGGTGACGGATTCGGGCTTACCGTCGAAGTTCGTGGTGACGGCCTTGACGTAGGTTTTACCGCGGCGTTTTACTTCTTCGTAGGTCATGTTAAAAGTCCATGGGAAATTTACTAGAAAAAAGTTTGAACTTGGGAACCAACAACTAGGTTAGTAGCTTACTGAAGTTGGCAGAACTGGGTCCTTCTCCTCTGACTTGAGCCGTCAAAATGTGCCCGGTCATCTTGTAGTCGCACTGGCTGCTCAATTCTGGCCAAAAAGCGGCCAACTGAAGAGTTTTCTTCTCGAAATCAATTCTAAAAAAATCATATAAAAAGTTTTTTTTTGGATACACTTACTCGAATTTCTCAATTTTCGTCTTCAGGAACCCTCTGAATTTACAATCGGTTAATTCTGCAGAAATGTTGACTAGAGGCGTCTCGACGCTGGCTTCAATCTTAGGGATGACCAGAGGGTTTAAACTCGGCATGTGCAGGGATTTGTAGGGACGATCTAGCTGGGTCACCGCAAACTGCGCCGCCTCCACGAGACAGCTCTTGAAGTTTTCTTGTTTGCGGTTACATTTCTTGAAATTTGGAGCTAAAAAAACGGGTTAGAACGGCGAAAATTAGGGATTTTTGTCAAAATTACGTAGTTGCACTGCTTGCGAAAGCGCGGCGATTGCACACAACGTCACGAAGGACTTCATCTTTAGACTGTTGTGTTCACAGAAAATCACCTGTTTATAACCTTCTGAGCTCTGCGTCGCAAACCGGTAAAAATTGGTTTGACAGTGAATCGCTAGGTTTTATATGACTATGGCATCTACTCAAGCACTGCTTTATTCGCATAATCCTAAGAAAAAAAATAACTGTTCAGCTGAACGGAAAAAAATTCTCAAACTTGTTGGTCTCGTTTTTACTGCGCAGATGTTGGTCCGTTGATGTTCGTCTTTCTGTATTTACACAGAGATTCAATTGAATTATGAGGTCGGTGTAGAAGGAATACAAAATGAGTACACCCTGGGGATATTTACGCACTTGACCTAATAAGTATTGACCAAGTTTTGGCAATCGTGTATTGAATTATAATAGCAATTTCGTAAGTTATTTGTCACTTAAAATTAAACAAACTGTCACAAAAACCTGTTTTCAATACCTGAAGGTAAGTCTATTTTGGGCTATTTCTCTTTTTTTATTTATCATATACGATTTGGCGACGCTACTAGATTTCCAATTTCCATGATGCTTTAATAGAGTGAAGTCAGCTTCTGCGTCTGCAAGTAGTGTTGCTGAAGTCCTCCTGAAGCAATGTCCTGTATACGTCGCAAAATTTCGTAGCTTTAAAAACTCTTAAATTTTTTGTGGTATTGTAGCAATGGTGTTGATCCCCACAGCTTGTCTTGTACATCTGCCATTACTATAGCCAATTTCAATTCGTGAAGGCTGCAGGAAATAGTACTTTCTAAATATACTAAGTGACATAGAAATTAGAGCACCCAGTAATAACAAAATCATCACAACAATTTTTGCTATACACGTGTACTAGGGTTACCCAAGTAATCTATCAAAATTTGGGAAATATCGAACTGCTTCTTTATCGAAAGATCGCTAAAAAATTAGAATATCTAAAAATCCGAAGAATTCGAAGAATCTAAAAAAATAAAGAATCCAAAGAATCCAAAAAATGCAAAAAATTCGAATAATCCTAAGAATCCAAAGAATCGAAAGAGTCGAATAGCAAAAGAATCCAAAAAATCCAAAACATTCAAAAAAATCTAGAATACTTAAAAATCTAAAAAAGCCAGAGAATCCAAAAAATTCAAATAGTTTAAAGAATGCAAATAATTCAAAGAGTTGAAAGAATCCAAAGACTCGAAAAAATCCAAAGAATACAAAGGATTCAAAAAATCTAAAATATCCAAAAAATTCAGAGTTTAAAAATTCCAAAAAATCTAATATATATAAATAATCAGAAAAGTTTGATGAATTTCAATAAAGCAAAAAATTTAAAGAATCTAAAAGTATCCAAAGGATTTTAAGAATCCAAAAAATTCTCAAAATTTATTGAATCTAAAATATCTCAAGAATCCTAGGATCCAAAGGATTCAAAAAATCTAGAATATCCAAAAAATTCTAAGAATCCTAAAATTTCAAAATATTCCAAGAATTCAAAAAATAGAAAAATCCAAAAAATCTAAAATATCTCAGGAATCCTAGGATCCAAAAAATTCAAAAAATCTAGAATATCCAAAAAATTCAAAGAATCCAAAAATTTCAAAATATTCCAAGAATTCAAAAAATAGAAAAATTCAAAAAATCTAAAAATTTAAAGAACACAACAAATCTAAAATTCCAAAGAATCAAAAAAATAAGAAAAGTTAGAAGTTCAATGACACCTTAGGGACGAAAATAAAACAAACAATTCAAACAGCTAATTTTATTTTTTTATGGAGTTTTTCATGTACGATTCGGCGACGCTACTAAATTTCCAATTTTCATGTTGCTTTAAAAGAGTGATGTCAGCTTCTGCGTCTGCAAGTAGTGTTGCTGAAGTCCTCCTGAAGCAATGTCCAGTATACGTCGCAAAATTTCGTAGGTTTAAAAACTTTTAAATTTTCTGTGGTATTGTGGCAATGGTGTTGATCCCCACAGCTTGTCTTGTACATTGCCATTACGATAGCCAATTTCAATTCGTGAAGGCTGCAGGAAATAGTAGTTTCTAAATAAACTAAGTGACATAGAAATTAGAGCACCCAGTAATAACAAAATCATCACAACAATTTTTGCTATACATGTGTATTAGGGTTAGCCAAGTAATCGATCAAAATTTGGGAAATATCGAACTGCTTCTTTATCGAAAGATCGCTAAAAAATTAGAGTATCTAAAAATCCGAAGAATTCGAAGAATCTAAAAAATAAAGAATCTAAAGAATCCAATAAAATGCAAAAAATTCAAATAATCCAAAGAATGCAAAAAATTCAAAAAATCCAAAACATCCTAAGAACCCAAAGAATCGAAATAGTCGCATATCAAAAGAATCCAAATATTTCAAAACATTCAAATAATTTAAAGAATGCAAATAATTCAAAGAGTTGAAAGAATCCAAACACTCGAAAAAATCCAAAGAATACAAAGGATTCAAAAAATCTAAAATATCCAAAAAATTCGAAGTTTAAAAATTCCAAAAAATTTAATATATATAAATAATCAGAAAAGTTTGAAGAATCTCAATAAAGCAAAAAATTTAAAGAATCTAAAAGAATCCAAAGGATTTTTAAAATCCAAAAAATTCTCAAAATTTATTGAATCTAAAATATCTCAAGAATCCTAGGATCCAAAGGATTCAAAAAATCTAGAATATCTAAAAAATTCAAAGAATCCAAAAATTTCAAAATATTCCAAGAATTCAAAAAATAGAAAAATCCAAAAAATCTAAAAATTTAAAGAACACAAATCTAAAATTCCAAAGAATCAAAAAAATAAGAAAAGTTAGATGTTCAATGACACCTTAGGGAGGAAAATAAAACAAATAATTCAAACAGCTAATTTTATTTTTTTATGGAGTTTTTCATGTACGATTCGGCGACGCTACTAAATTTCCAATTTCCATAATGCTTTAAAAGAGTGATGTCAGCTTCTGCGTCTGCAAGTACTGTTGCTGAAGTCCTCCTGAAGCAATGTCCAGTAGGTTTAAAAACTCTGAAATTTTCTGTGGTATTGTAGCAATGGTGTTGATCCCCACAGCTTGTCTTGTACATCTGCCATTACGATAGCCAGTAATAATAAAGTCATCACAACAATTTTTGGTATACATGTGTATTAGGGTTAGATAAGTAATCGATCAAAATTTGGGAAATATCGAACTGCTAGATCAAGTAAAAAATTAATAATGCGTTGGGCCTTCACGATGTGCTATACACTCGTTAAGACGTCTGGGCATACTTCTAATCAGATGATCAATTTCTTCCTGAGGTGTTTCATCCCAGGCTACCTGTAACTCGTGCCGAAGTGCCGCCAGTGTTTGTGGAGGGTGGGGTAAATTTAGCAATCTTCTACCCATGATATCTCAGACGTGTTCAATAGGGGAAAGATCAGGCGATCTTGGCGGCCAAGGCAACAAATCCACTTGATTGTCTTCAAAATGATCCAACGTACGTCTGGCAACATGTGGTCGCGCATTATCTTGTTGAAAAATTGGGTTGGGGAGCGTTCGAAGATAGGGTAGTATATGTGGTTCCACCACCTCCTGGACGTAACGCACGGCGGTCATGTTGCCTCTGATAAAGACCAAAGGTGACCAAAGGTTTTAACATCAATCTTCAGTTTTGAGACTCTTACTTTCTTCATTTTTGTTTCAACAGTATAAAAAAAATGTCTAAAATTGAGAAAGTTAGAGGTTTTTAATTTTGAGTTCTTTGGAAATTTTTATAGTAATAAATGTAAGTTTTAGGGTTTTCTCAAAAAGTGAAAATTTGTATCATCGCTCTGATGATGGTGGCTTTGCTACCGAAACGCCCGTCAGCTAATAAACTGACTAAATAAACTTTATTTTTTTTATATATAGTATTAAAAAAATGTTGCTAACAATTGCTTCAAAATCCGAATTATTCAAAGAATCGGGAAAATGGAGAAAATTTGCTACATTCAAAGTGTGTGAGAAGATGAAATAAATCGAATCACTTTAAAAAAAAAATAAAAGCTAAAATTTTAAACTAAAGCTGTACGCTAAATAACCAAAGAATCCAATGCATCTTAAAACTCAAAGCTTCTAAAGAAACTAAAAAAATATTTTATTATAAAATGTTCTCAAATTTATAATTTATAATTAAAAATTAAAAAAGATCGTAAATTTCTAAAATTTGGAAACCCTGAAATACGAATAAATCAGAGTCTGTTAAAAACTTAAGGTCAATATGTTTCGATCTTGAGAACCCTCTGAATTTACAATCGCTTAATTTTGAACAAATATTGACTAGAGGCGTCTCGACGCTGGCGTCCAATCTAGGGGATGACCAAAAGGTTTATACTCGGCATATGCAGGAATTGGTTTGGACGATGTAGCTGGGTCACCGCTAAGTGCACCGCCTCCACAAGACAGCTCTTGAAGTTTTCTTGTTTGCGGTTGCATGTCTTGAAATTTGAAGCTAAAAAACGTGTTAAAACAACAAAAATTGTGTTGTTTTTTTTCAAAGTTACGTAGTTGTACTGCTTGTGAAATTGCGACGAAGGAACACAATATCACGAAGGACGTCATCTAAAGTGAAAATTGTTGCGAGCTCCAAATAAAATAACTGTTCATTTAAACGAAAAATGAGCTTAAAATCTTTTCGAACATGTTGGTCCCGTTTTCACTGCTGTAATGTTGGTCCTTTCTGTATTTACATAGAGATTCAATTGCATTATGAGCTTGGTGTGGAAGGAATACGAATTGGTTATACCCTGGGGATATTTAGGCACTTGACTTAATAAGTATTGACAAGATAACGTTAGCAACATTCGCGTATAGAATTATAAAAGCGATTTCGTAAGGTATCTGTAGCCTAGAATGAAATAAACAGGCTGAAAACATGCTCCTACTAATTAACGGGAAGCCTTGGGCAATATTAACAAACTACAAAATTCTCGATCATAATTACCATTTATAAATTAAGTAAAAAAATTGTTTTTTAACCTTCTGAACCTAATTTTTATGTTTGATTTTGGTGTTGTCTGCTTCGCGGGATATGGCTCATATTAAAAATCTGCAGCGCTTAGACCTTTTGGTCCAAGTCGCCAGTTTTTTGGCGATTATAGAAAAGGGAAGTGCACTAGATAATTTTTAAGAGTGCACAAGATACGAGGAATTCCGGAAAGCTAGCAGAATTTTTAAATTCCGAAAAACCGGAAAATTTTACAGGACTTTGTTTTCGGAGGTCTAGTGCCACTATGTTGGCAGATAACGGTGGCGACTTTCCTACATTAAAACAATTTAGAGGATGGAAATTTTAAGCGGTGGAGGAACAATATTTCTAAACAACTTAAGAATTTAGTATCCGAAGATGTATCAATTAAAAAAAGAAAATGCAATTCTATCAAATTTGTATATTCGGAAAATTTAAATATTTTTTTTAATATTAACTTCTGCTCATTTTAGTTTGTTTAAATGCTTTATTAATTTATTATTGTTACTATTAATAAATAAAATTGAAGAAAAAAAACGTTGCTTCTAATATCAGTGTTGTCAATTAACAACAATCAGTAACGGTCAAGTCGTGAACGTGCTCAAGTTACGCAAAATTGTTAAATTACCTTCGGTATATTTTTTTTAACTTGGCTTAATATGTATAAAAATTGTTGCTAAACCAGTTGAAAATTTATTGAGATTTTATTTTTTGAGGTTTAAAGATTTTAGAAAAATGCATTTTAATTTTTTTTTCATATTTTTCGCACTCGTATTATTCTTAACTTAAATCATGAAAATTTTGGAAATCCAAAAACTTTATTAAAGAAATTCTTGAAAAAGGAAAAAGAAGAAGGATCAAAGAAGTAAGATTCTGGAACTTTGGAACTTAAAATCAAAGGTTTAAACATTCAAGATTTAAGTTTTAAAATTAGATAACCGTCAAATCTACAAAATTAAAAATATAAAAATTTGAGGGCTTAAACAATGAAGATTTAAGATCTTTAAAAATATAAAGAAAGACTATAAAAGCTGTAAAATTTTAAATTACTTGGAAAAGAGTCAGAAAATTTTCTTTTTTTCGAATTTTACAATTTAAAAATCTTTGATAAGGAAGTTTTGTATTTAAAAATTTGGAATCTAAACCTGAAGAATTTTTGTCTTGTTTTTCGCTAATTAATAAAAATAAAAAATTATTAGTGTTTAGATTTTAAAATTTGACAAATTTAGAATTGAATAAACTTTAAATCTAAAAAGGAAAATTTTAAAACATTGAAAAAAAAATTAACAATATTTGCAAAACTGTGGATTGAATATTTTAATTTCTTTAATTTGAAAATCTAATTAATTCTAATTCAAAGATTTTAAAGGATTCAAAATATTCCAAAAATCCAAAAAATCTAAAGAATTCAAAGAATCCAAATAATTCAAAGAATTCATAGAATTTAAAGAATCCAAAGAATTAAAAAATCGAAAGAGTCGAAAATCGACAGAATGGAGAGAATCCAAAAGATACAAAAGGTCGAAAAAAAATTAGAATATCTAAAAATCCGAAAAATTCGAAAAATCTAGAAAAATAAAGAATCCAAAGAATCCAAAAAATCCAAAAAAATCAAATAATCCAAAGAATGCAAAGAATCCAAAAAATCTAAAACATTCTAAGAATCTAAAGAATCGAAAGAGTCGAATAGCAAAAGAATCCAAAAAATCTAAAACTTTCAAAAAAATCTAGAATACTAAAAAATCTAAAAAATTTGAAAAATCTAAAAAAGCGAGAGATTCCAAAAAATTCAAATAATTTAAAGAATCTAAATAATTCAAAGAGTTGAAAGAATCCAAAGAAGCAAAAAAATCCAAGGATACTAAGGATTAAAAAAATCTAAAATATCCAAAAAATTCAAAGAATTCAAAAATTTCAAAAAATCTAATATATATAAATAATAAGAAAAGTTTGAAGAATCTCAATAAAGCAAAAAATTTAAAGAATCCAAAAGAATCCTAAGAATTTTAAGAATCCAAAAAATCTTCAAAATTTAATGAATCTAAAATATCTCAAGAATCCAAGAATCCAAAGGATTAAAAAAATTAGAATATCCAAAAAATTCAAAGAATCCAAAAATTTCAAAATATTCCAAGAATTCAAAAAATAGAAAAATCCAAAAAATCTAAGAAATTTAAAGAACACAACGAATCTAACATTCCAAAGAATCAAAAAAATAAGAAAAGTTAGAAGTTCAATGACACCTTAGGAAGGAAAATAAAACAAATAATTCAAACAGTAATTTTCAATTTGACAATCAAAAAATTTAAACACTGCAAATTGCTAACTCAATTTTTTCTGTAATATTAAATTTAATTACACACATGTTCTATTTTAATTTCTTAATTTATTTTTTTATTTTTTTATTCATTTCCATTACAAAATTAGAAAGAAACAATCGGAGCCAAATTTAACATGTTGCCAGCTTTAGGAAAAACGAACATGAAGACCATTTTGTCGAACTTTATTCCAGGTCCACGTTCAGAGCTTATGTCGATTTTATAACCTACTGCACGTAATTTTTGTGGTATATTTTATTGATCTGTCTATATCCAGACTTGAAATATATCTCTCGATTAAAATTCATCTTTTGTCCTGAAACTCTCTGTGTGAGTGGAGCTCTGGAATTCGTCCACTCTCAATATTTCAAGTGTCATTCAAACAGTGCGTAAATTATCATAGAATTAGTAGGACTGTTGGATTTGTGACTTTTTTTGACTTGTTGGCTTCTGTCCATGTGTAATTACACTAATTGCAACTAGTATATTATACACCAAGGTGGTGAAGACTATTATTTTTGATCGAGCACCAAGATTATTTCGCGAGGGGCTTTGCCCCGAGCGGAATAATGTGCGAGGTCTATAAATGTCTTCACCACCGTGATGTATATACAATTTTTTTCACTACTAGCCAATTTTAAGGCAAAAATTAAAAATAAAATATTTTGTAACAATGAAATAGCACAGGAATGCAAATTCGTCTTTCCACTAATAAAACAAAAATCAAGTAGTCTGATGCAGATTGACATTTCCACTAGTAAAACTTATTTTCAAATAACGTTTGTAATTATCGTGTTTGGGTGTTTTTTTGAATATGGGTATGTACTTGTTTAAATAAAGTTCTGTTGTTTAGATAATGTTCTAACATAACAAAGCTCCAGCTCTATCTGGTTCGCATTCAGCCATGTTGTAGTTGCTCTGATCGGTGGTTACGGTTACGGGATGTCATCAGATTTTAGGTTGAGCGCGAATTTTAAATTAATGACATTTTTATTCAAATAACTTTATCGTGTTAAATAATTTCAAACAGCAAATACGTTAAAGACAATCTCGTGGGTATACAAAATTATGTTGCACAAATTCTAAACAACCAACTATCCCTAGATTCTCAAAATATTTGAATTTGTCCATTATTAACCTAGGTTAATAATAGAAAAAATTATTAACCACTGCTATAGAAATTCAACTTCTCGGTTGGCTAGGACACGCAATAATGGTCAACTTCATAGTTAGT
This sequence comes from Cynaeus angustus, assembly GCA_030157275.1. Classification (NCBI taxonomy): domain Eukaryota; kingdom Metazoa; phylum Arthropoda; class Insecta; order Coleoptera; family Tenebrionidae; genus Cynaeus; species Cynaeus angustus. The sequence goes on from CM058065.1 coordinate 16,023,521, forward strand.
AGTGGAAAAAAAAAATGTTGAAGTCTTTGTTTTATTTTAAGCAGTTTAGATTTAGTTTTTTATTTCACCAATTTAAAACCCAAAACTGCAACAGTTAAATGTTAAAAAAATTGGTATAAGAATATAAAATTATTAACCTTAATTATTTATTGACTTAGTCACAAGAAAATTTAAGCTCCAAAGTATAAAAAAAATTAGAAAAATTCAAAGTTTTAAGACTGTCACGGTGAGGCTGTAAACCAAATTTCATTTTGTCTACATTTTGGAAAGTTTTAGAAATTGTATAAATTATAGTAAAAACTTTAATAATAATTAAAAATTTAATCAAATTTTTGGAAATTCTAGCTAGTTTAAAAATTTCAAACAGATTTATCAGAATCTTAACGTCTAATTTAGTGAGTATTTTTAATCATTATGATTTGCAAGTATAAAAGTTTTAATAATGATGTAAATTTTATCAAAATTAGAACTCTAATTTTTTTTAATAAAAAGCAACACAGTTTGAAAATTTTGTTAATTTGTAGATATGGGAAAATTTTTAGTTATTGAAATTTGCTAGAATAAAAGATTAAATGATTTTTTTATCGCCAAAGATAAATCAAACAGGTTAAAAAAAAAATAAAATAAATGTTAAAAGTGTATAGATAAAGAATTCTGTACAGATATCATCAAGATTCCAAAATTAGATATTTTTCAATTTCAAGTTCTCTTCTTATTCTATTCTTATATTAAAATTTTAATTTGGTTAGATTCTAGATTTAAATATTTTTAGCTATTTATACTTACATGCTAGCATCTTATTCTGAATTTAAAGATTATTGCAAATATTACAAATATTAATTTCAATTTCCAAGGTTCTTTGAAATTTTGATTTTTTATATATTTTGGATTTTCTGTATATTTTGAATTCTTTGAATTATTTAGATTCTTTTGATTCTTTGGATTTTTTGTTTTTTTTGGATTCTATGGATTCTTTGGATTCTTTGAATTTTTTTTAATTTTTTTGATTTTTTCGGGTCTGTGGAGTCTTTGGATTCTTCGGATTTTTTGAATTTTCTGGATTTTTTGGTCTATCTGGATTGTTTGGATTCTTTGGATTCTTAGGATTCTTTAGATTCTTTGGATTTTCTTGATTTTTTAAATTCTCTGGATTCTTTAAATTTTTGAATTTTTTGGATTCTTTGGATTTACTTTTTTAAATAAAGTTCTGTTGTTTAGACAGTTTTCAAACATAACAAAGCTCCAGCTCTATCTGGCTCCGCATTCAGCCATGTTGTATTTGCTCTGATCGGTGGTTACGGTTACGGGATGTCATCAGATTTTAGGTTGAGCGCGAATTTTAAATTAATGGCTTTTTTTTCAAATAATTTTATCGTGTTAGGTAATTTCAAGCAGCAAATACGTTAAAAACAATCTCTTGGGTATACAAAATTATGTTACACAAATTTTAAAAAACTAACTATCTTTAGATTCTCAAAAACATTTGAATTTGTCCATTATTAACCTGGGTTAATAATAGAAAAAATTATTAACCACTATTATAGAAATTCAACCTCTCAGTTGGCTAGGACTCGCAATTATGGTCAATATGGTCAGCTAGTAGTGGAAAAAGTTTAATGACTTGCCCACATCCACATTTAGAACTTTTGAAGTTCACCCATCTAATTTTTTTTTTGTGCTCAAAACAGAGCTTTCACATGCAAAATTCTAGCTTTTAATTCTCCATCTATTGAAAGTTTGTCAAACTTGACAACAAGACTTTTAAACGCGAAAACTTCTTTTCTTTCGTTGTGACTTCGAAGTGTACAATGTTATCTGAAAAATTTAAGAAGAAAACTGGTTAAATTTGATAAACGTCTCTTCCATTATTACAAAAAAATATACGAAGTTTAACGTGTGATATCACATTATTAGGTCAGAAGAAAGTTAGCAAACTAAGTTTACAAGTAAAAGTTACGAGCATTGGGAAAAGCGAACATTGCGACCGGTTTATCAAACTCTATTTGAGTTGAATCGAATTTTTATCCCGTGCATAGAACACATAATTCTGTTTTTTTTTTTGTAGATGTATTTACACTTGCAGATTTATTTTAAATAAAAAAAATGAAAAAAATAGAACATCATAGAAATAGCAATAAAAGTTGGACAACCGGTTTGGTTTTACTGTTCATTTGCTCTCCGTTTTTTATTAAAATTAAAAAATCACCTTTAAATTAGAAGCATTTGTGTGCTTTTATGTATTTTTAGCCGATTTTGAAGTGTGCTTTATTGTCTTAAAATGCAAGGCTAAGTTGCACTTTAATCTGATTCATTGTAGCACTATTGGTATGACGGTTCCAGTAACACTCATATTAGAAATAGAACTCGCATTGATAATTTTCTTTGCTCGTAGCTGAACTTATTGATTTTTACAAAAAATCAAGTATAGTTTTCTGCTATTAAGAATGATTTGTATGCGCCCATTCGTTGAACAGCAACAAGATCATCATCCGTGTTTGCCAACATAGCAGCTGCAGAGCAGCGAAAGCAATGCTTACTTTGGAGTGTTAGCTCTACAAAATTGGCAGTTATCGATAGTACGTTACTTCTATCTGTAGTTCACAAAGAATTTGTTGTGAGGATTGTTTTTAAGACGCAAAGAAATATTTTCACATAATTTCCAATAAACTCACTCTCATTTTTACGGGTTACACAAAACGACCGATTTTTCCTGGTCTCAGTATCAATAAGGAAAAGAATCGTCGATCGTTATTATTGGAATCTTCTAACTTGTAAATTTCGTCCGTTTTACAAATTATATTTTAAACCTTGTACTTAATTAGAAAAAATTCAAAAATCCAAAGAATTCAAAAAATCCAAAAAATCCAAAAAATTCAAAGAATCCAAAGAATCCAAAGAATTCGAAAAATCCAAAGAATACAAAGGATTCAAAAAATCTAAAATATCCAAAACTTAAAAAAACTAAAGATTCCAAAGAATCCGCAGAATCTAAAGAATTCATAAAATTCAAAAAATCTAAAGAATTCAAAGAATCCAAAAAATCCAAAGAACCCTAAAAATCTAAAGAATCTAAAAAATCCAAAGAATTGAAAAAATCCAAAAAATCCAAAAATATGCAAAACATCCAAAAAACCCAAAGAATCCAAAGAATCCAAATAATCCGAAGAATCTAAATAATTCAAGGAAGTCAACATTTTCAAATGCCCAAAATATATAAAAAATCAAAAAATCCAAAAAATCCAAGGAATCCAAAAATTCTAGAAAATTCAAAGAATTCCAAGAATTCAAAAATTCTTAAGAATTCAAAGAATCCAAAGAATTCAAAGAATCCAAGAATTTAAAAAATCTAAAGAATTCAAAGAATCCAAAGAATTTAAAAAATTCAAAAAACTTAAAAATCCTAAAGATTCCAAAGAATCTACAGAATCTAAAGAATTCATAAAATTCAAAAAATCTAAAGAATTCAAAGAATCGAAAAAATCCAAAGAATTCTAAAAATCTAAAGAATCCAAAAAATCCAAAGAATTAAAAGAATCCAAAAAATCCAAAAAAAATGCAAAAAATCCAAAAAACCCAAAGAATGCAAAAAATTCAAATAATCCGAAGAATCTAAATAATTCAAAGAAGTCAACATTTTCTAAAAGTTCAAAATATATAAAGAATTAAAAAATCCAAAGAATTTAAAAAATTCAAGAAACTTAAAAAACCTAAAGATTCCAAAGAATCTACAGAATCTAAAGAATTCATAAAATTCAAAAAATCTAAAGAATTCAAAGAATCCAAAAAATCCAAAGAATTTTAAAAATCTAAAAAATCCAAAAAAAACAAAAAATTAAAAGAATCCAAAAAATCCAAAAAAATGCAAAAAATCCAAAAAACCCAAAAAATCCAAAAAATCCAAAAAATTCAAATAATCCGAAGAATCTAAATAATTCAAAGAAGTCAACATTTTCTAAAAGTTCAAAATATATAAAGAATCAAAAAATCCAAAAAATCCAAAGAATTCAAAAATTCTAGAAAATTCAAAAAATTCCAAAAATTCAAAAATTCTTAAGAATTCAAAGAATCCAAAGAATTCAAAGAATCTAAGAATTTAAAAATCTAAAGAATTCAAAAAATTCAAAAAATCTAAAGAATTCAAAAAATCTGAAGAATCCAAAGAATCTAAAAAATTCAAAAAAAATTAATGTATCCAAAGAATCCAAAAAATCTAAAAGAAAAAAAATCCAAAGAATTTAAAGAATCCAAAAAAATCCAAAATCAAATTCAAAAATCCAAATAATATAAAGAAGTCAAAATGTTCAAAAGGTCCAAAAAGAATTAAAAAATCCAAAAAATCCAAGGAATCCAAAAATTCCAGAAAATTCAATGAATTACAAGAATTCAAAAATCAAAAAAATTCAAAAATCAAAAAAATTCAAAGAATTCAATAAATTCAAAGAATCCAAAAATTCAAAATATCTAAAGATTTCAAAGAATTCACAGAATTTAAGGAATTCAAAAAATTCAAAGAAATCTAAAGAATTCAAACAATCTGAAGAATCCAAATAATTCAAAGAACCAAAAAATTCATTGAATCTAAAAAATCCAGAGAATCCAAAAAATACAAAGAATCCAAATAATCCAAAAAAAATCCAAAGAATTTAAAGAATCCAAAAAACCGAAAAATCGAAAGATTCGAAATAATCGAAAAAATCCAAAAGATCCAAAGAATCCAAAAAATTTAAAAAATCCAAAAAATCCAAAAAATGCATAAAATCCAAAGAATATAAAGAATTCAAAGAATCAAAAAAATTCAAAAAATCTAAAAATCTGATTTAAAACGTCAACGGGACCTTCAATATAGATTTCTGTGATTAAGAATGATTTCTATGCGCCTATTTGTTCAACGGCAACAAAATCAGCAGCCGTGTTTACCAACATAGTAACAGCAGAGCGGCAAAAGCAATGCTTATTTCGGGGTGTAACAGCTTTAAAAAATTATCAGTCATCAATAGTACATTATTCCTATCTATAATTAACAAAGAAATTGTTGTTCGGAACGTTTTTAAGACACAAACAAATATTTGCGCACAATTTCCTAAAAATTAATTCCATAATCTTTACCGATTACACAAAACGACCAATTTTTCCTAGTCTTAGTATCAATAAGTGAAACAATCATTACCGATTATCTATCGTCATTATTTAAATCTTCGAACTTGTAAAATTTGTTCGTTCTACATATTATTTATCAAGTCTTGTATACTTTTTTCAAATATCTAACCTTTATAGTAATCACCATCTAAAGAGTATACCAAAAATTTTATAATTTCATTCTGATCAAATGTATAGCTTTTACTTATGTTACGTTATGTATGTTACGTTTCTCTTTCAAATCCGCTAAAGAAAAAATAGTGTATTATGCACGACGACAAAGAATTGTGACTATTCCACTCGTGTGTTAACAGTTTTCAATTGATGGTTAAAGTTGTCTTTTATCGTCTTGTATCATAAATATTGTAATAATCCAATTTGTAAATGAAATTTTAGAACAGATTTTAGTGGAAGTACAAAGTTATTGTTTACGTTGTTTTTTTTAATGCGCTGTATTTTTATTGCCATTTAAAGTTAAAAAAAATTAAGCTCTCAATATACTTTTTCGCCATATTTTACGATTTTTATCACCATGTCTCTTAAGAAATGTGATGTCTGCTGCATCAGCCAGTATCGGGGCAGACGACCTTCTAAAGCACTACCTCGCATAATTTGATAGATTTTATAACTTCATAAGCTTAGTAATTTTTGAATACTATTGCTTTCAACTGGTCGCCTAGTAATTTTTTTGTTTTAATATGCTAAAAATTAGTTTTTACTGGTGACGGAAATTAGAAGACTCAGAATTTAAAACTTTTGTTGGCTGAACTGAACTGAATTTTTTTTATGTAATTTATGGATTGAAGAAAAACTATTGACACATAACACTGTTTATTCAAATTCAATAATTTAAACAGGTCTACCAACATGTTAAAAAAAACAGATGAAGCTCTTCAGCTTTGTGTCTACAAAACTTCTAAGAGTTTTGAAAATTATATTATATTGGCTTAAAAAACAGTTAAGTTTATTTATTTTAATGTTTAGTACTTGGTCGACAAACTGCTACTTTATGAGACTGATTTTTGGTGTCAAAGCTTCTCGGTATAGAAAAAATAGTGTATTATACACGACGTTAAAGAATCCTCAACCAATTTGTACTCGTGGCTACTCTATTCGTGTATTATAATTTTCACTCGATGGATGAAGTGGTTCTCAATCGTTTTGTACAATAAAAATCAATTTTTGCTTAAAATGCCATTTTTAAATGTAAAAAATATGAAAATTTATTTCCATGGCGGCCTCTTCACAGAAATACTGCTTTAAAAATCCATAACAGAGAAACGAATTCCAAACTCCATATATCATGGCTTAAATTGGTCCCATTCCATTGAAAACCCTTCTGCTCCCTATTTAGATATAACCCCGTAAAATTTTTAACACCCGTCGTATTTTTTCGGGATTTTAGGCCCGGATTGGAGCGCGGCATTATTGAATTTGTATTCGCGAAATTCATGGAAAAACACTTTTTCACCTCCCTATCAACATCCAACGCCGGATTTCATCGTTTCTTCTATATAATTGAACATAAACCGAATTCTGTAAAGATTAATTTTCATCGCCCTTATTGGAAAATATTTATTGGTGTTGTGAAACAGCTTGACGCAACAAGGGCTGAACTTGCTGCTTCGGCAAGAATTTCGTAGTTCTCAAAGGGCGATCGATGAGAGCTGTGTCAGAGCTAAGAGTTTATGCGGTTTGCTGAGGACCACGAATTATTAGACTGAATACTTTGTTAACACGTGGAATTTGTATTATTTGAGCTGGACTGAGCACCTCCCGGGGCTGATTAATCGGCGTTTCGTGGGAAAATATAAGCAACACGCCGCCTTATTTCCAATTTCACCGAAAAACATCCTTTTTCGATCCGCCGCAGAAAACCTCCCGAACTTCATCTAAATAAAAACCGGGGGCGGCTGCCTCCCGCCGCCTCCGATACATCTCCGTGTATCACGTGTGTCGTTTTTATAGGCTTCTTCTGATCATATTCCAAGCAATTGAGTCATTTTTATCGGGTGCGTTAAGGATGCGAATAACATATCGGGATGATAAAGCTCCCACGCACGAGCTTTGGCCTGGAGCTTTCTGTTCTCATTTTCCCGTGCGAGTTTCGTGGGATTTTCGAGATACAATAGAGAAAATTATTTGACAATGTTGGAGGCGCAGGGATTGTTTGCCGTTAATTAGAAATGGATACGTAGAGTGGGGGGAAAAGTTTGAGGAGATTACGAGTGTTGGATGGAAATTAGATGTATTCAAGTGACGGGAGAATGTGTTCGTGATTGAGGTTTTTTTCGCGGCGACGTCTTGGTCTGAAAATCAAAGGTTTTAACGAGAAGAGACGGGGTGAAAATAGAGCAGGGTGGAGATTGGGGGCTGAGAAGAAATGTAGTGGGTAATGGGATAATTTAGAGGGGTCGTTTATCCTGATGTGAAGTAAAAGTCGCATTTACTTTGAAAAAATTGGGTGAGAAGGGTTTTTAGTGCTTTTAGACTCATATTTTTTTATCTGCTGTGAAGACCAAAATCGGACTAGTAAGACAAAGAATATGTTTTTAGTAACTAAAAACTGCGAACGAAATTAATCAATCCGTAAAAATTGCTTGAGCTATTGACGATTTCCGAAATGTTTCAAGAATCTCACTTATTGACTGGAAAATCATTGGCAGATAATTCAAAAATCAACAAGTCAACAAAAGTAACCTGAGAATCAAAATTCTACATTTTCAAAGATTTACATTCTCCAAATTGTTTACTGTAAGAAGTTTGCCACCGTTTTCTGCCAACATAGTAGCACTATACCTAAATTTTCAGAGTTGACCAAATTTAAAAATTCTGCTATCTTTTTCGGAATTCTTTTTGTTTTATACACACATAGAAACAAAAACACACTCGGAAGGCTACTTTGCGCCAAATTTGTCATGATAATTATAAATAATTTCATCGAATTATAATTTTTTATTATTAATTATTAAATAATTTTAATTAATTCAGATTATTCCTTAAGTACCACAAAAAGTATAAAACAACATACGGCTTATATGGATATATCAGTCTCAAATAATTTAGCGCCTCGGCTACGGCCTCGGCCTCAGACTTACCCACGTCTGTTATATGATCCGTATTAATCCAATACCGGGAGAGTTTCGTATCGCTGAAATGTTTTAATAATAAATTTATCAATACCAACTTAATTAATATGCAAATTCTGAAAATTCCGACATCCTTGAGAAAGTAAAATGTTAGGAAACTTGGCTCATTCCCCTTAATTTTTGAAATAAAATTTACAATTTGTTCGCAAATTTCTTCGTTTTTTTTTCTTTATAAAATTTTTTAAATTCCAAAAATTGAAAAAATCTGAAGAATCTAAAGACTCCACAGAATCCAAATAATCCAAAAAATTAAAAAAATTTAAAGAAAACTAACAATCTAAAGTATCTAAAGAATCTAAATAATACAAAAAATCCAAAAAATTCAAAAAAATCCAAAAAATTAAAAGAATCCAAAAAATTCAAAAATTTAAAGAATCCAGAGAATTTAAAAAATCTAAAAAATCCAAAGAATCCGAAAAATTCAAAGAATCCAAACAAAAAAAAACAAAAAATCTAAAGAACTCAATGAACCCAAAAAATCCAATGTATCCAAAGAATCCAAATAATCCAAAAAAACAAAAAATCCAAAGAATCAAAAGAATCCTAAGAATCCAAAGAATCCAAATAATCCAAAGAATCCAAATAATCCAGAAAATTCAAAAAATACGAAGAATCTAAAGACTCCACAGACTCGAAAGAATCTAAAAAATTAAAAAAAATCAAAGAATCCAAAGAATCTAAAAAATCCAAAAAATCCAAAGAATCCAGACAATTCAAAAAATTTAAAAAATCCGAAAAATCCAAAGAATCCATAAAATAACAAAAAATCTAAAGAATTCGATGAATCCGAAAAATCGTAAGGATCCAAAGAATCCAGAGAATCCATAGAATCTAAAAAAAAAAAAAAAAAAATCCAAAGAATCTAAATAATTCAAAGAATTCAAAATATACAAAAAATCCAAGATATACAAAAAATATTTGATAAAATTTACATAATTATTAAAACTTTTATACTTGCAAATCATAATGATTAAAAATACTCACTAAATTAGACGTTAAGATTCTGATAATCTGTTTGAAATTTTTAAACTAGCTAGAATTTCCAAAAATTTGATTAAATTTTTAATTATTATTAAAGTTTTTACTATAATTTATACAATTTCTAAAACTTTCCAAAATGTAGACAAAATGAAATTTGGTTTACAGCCTCACCGTGACAGTCTTAAAACGTTGAATTTTTCTAATTTTTTTATACTTTAGAGCTTAAATTTTCTTGTGACTAAGACAATAAATAATTAAGGTTAATAATTTTATATTCTTATACCAAATTTTTTAACATTTAACTGTTGCAGTTGTGGGTTTTAAATTGCTGAAATTAAAAACAAAATCTAAACTGCTTAAAATAAAACAAAGACTTTAACAATTTTTTTTTCCACTACTAACTATGAAGTTGACCATTATTGCGTGTCCTAGCCAACCGAGAAGTTGAATTTCTATAGTAGTGGTTAATAATTTTTTCTATTACTAACCTAGTTTAATAATGGACAAATTCAAATGTTTTGAGAATCTAGGGATAGTTAGTTGTTTAGAATTTGTGCAACATAATTTTGTACACCCAGGAGATTGTCTTTAACGTATTTGCTGCTTGAAATTACCTAAGACGATAAAATTATTTGAAAAAAAATGCCATTAATTTAAAATTCGCGCTCAACCTAAAATCTGATGACATCCCGTAACCGTAACCACCGATCAGAGCAACTACAACATGGCTGAATGCGGAGCCAGATAGAGCTGGAGCGTTGTTATGTTAGAAAACTATCTAAACAACAGAACTTTATTTAAACAAGTACATACCCATATTCAAAAAACACCCAAACACGATCATTACAAACGTTGTTTGAAAATAAGTTTTCAATTCCTGTGCTATTTGATTGTTACAAAAAAATATTTTATTTTTAATTTTTGCCTTAAATTTGGTTAGTAGTGGAAAAAATAGTATATACACCACGGTGGTGCAGACATTTATACGCCTCGCACATTATTCCGCTCGGGGCAAAGCCCCTCGCGAAATAATCTTGGTGCTCGGTCAAAAATAATAGTCTTCACCACCTTGGTGTATAATATACTATTAAATTCCCAAATTTTTTGTAATTTAAAAATTGTCTTTCTTAGTAAGGTTTTCTAAAATATTGAAAATTTTTGTTGGACGACTGAATTCTAGAACTGATAAAATCAAAATGTTTAGTTTATCTAAACACTGTAAATTTTTAGAATTAGGAAACTTTTTCACATATAGACATTTTTTTTCTTGCATGTCCAAAATTACATAATTTATATTTAGTTTGCGAATTTTATGATATCGATAAAATATACAAACTGGACAATTGTAAGGTATAACCTGCAAAATACCAAACATCATCATTATAATTGTCAAAATCAGAAAGCAGTATACGAGTATAATTTCTAAAAAAAAAAATTCAAATTTTAAATTTTGAGACAAAAAAATTTTTCGGATTCTAAGATATTAAATTTTTAGATTTTATTTACAAGATGAGGGGAAGCTCATAGTTTTAAAATTTTTGTATACTGTGAAGATTTCACAAATATTTAGAAATTCCTTTACTTTTAAGTGTGATATTTCAAAAATGTTTCTAAGATTTCGATCTTAAGATTTAATTTACTCTAGAATATAAAAATCGAAATAAAAAATCGTCATCAATTATTATTACTTATAAATTAAGCTCTTTTCTTATTTCTGATGCTGATATTTTAAATGCTTGATATGAAAAATCTATCACAATTTTTAGAACCTTTTTTTTTTCTGAAAGTCTAGAAAACTCCAACTCTGATATTATAAATTCTAGTATCTCTAAATCGATCTTTAAAATGCAAAATAATTTATAAATTTAGATTTTAATTTTCTTACTAGTCCTTAGAGTTGTTGAAGTAGTTGAATTTTTTCAATGATTAAATGTAATTTTTTTTAAATTTTCTAGAAAAGAAAGTATTTTTTTATAACGTTTACTAAAACTCGAATTTACTAGGATTTCGATTAGATTCAAACGTAGATGATTTCAAATTATTTGTAAAGTATTAAAATTTCAATTTTTCTTAAATAATCGATAATTGAAAGGAAATTTTGTGGAAGAAATTTGAATTTTCCAATTTTCACAAATTTGTTTTGATGATTCCTTGAGGTTCACTTCAACAGAATTTATTTTTGCTCTCGAATATAATCCAATTTCTATCAAACGGTTTATCAAACCCATCTTAGAACATTTATCCAAGAACCGGTTTTTTAATTCAAAAATCTGATTTTTGGAGTTAACACAATTCTAACTTCCGCCGTTACACGCCACATCTTCTTTCTCTACAACAATCAAACTTCTAACTGTTTTTAAATCTTTCAAAAATCCCCTTTAATTTTCCCTTTTCATCCAAAGCTGGAAAAATCGCTGCCAATTCACATTTCAACGACAAGGAAGCTTTTTACCCGTCAATAAAAATTACAACTTCGATCGAACGATGCGAAAGAACGAAGAAAAAAATCCTTTTAAAACAAAGTTTTCCATTCATCTCCTTTTACATAGTTCGTGGAATCGATCGAACTTGTTAATCAACTTAGTAACTGTGTCCTGCCAAGGATATTACATTCCTAAAAGGACACAGTCGCGGTTTTGATAGGCGATTAAATCCTGGGAGAAAAATAGAAAAAGTTTTTTTGTAGGGATGTGTGGTGAGGCGATAAAGTGCGGAATATTTTTTATTAAGATTATCTCCACCAGGGGGTGGCAAAAATGAATATAAAATTAACACATAAAAATGTTTTTGAAGATTTATGTGAGATGCGTAACGAAATATGAAATATGAGAGGATAAAGAAAAAAAATAGTTCACAGCTCTGTTCGAAATAATAAATATCTGTTGAATGAAAATCCGCTTTCTGAAATTAAAATCCAATTTTACTCCCCGCTATTAATTTGGTCTAATCACCGAAGATTGATTAACCAGCGATGTTATTTTATAGACAGGTGATCGTCATTCATTATGCAAATTTATTTATTGCACACAACCTAATTAAAAAGTTGGAGGCCGGCTCGAAATTAGTTACTTTGTTTTCACATTATTCTTCAATAATTCCGTCTCTAATTACATTTTTTGTAGCCTTCGTTTTATAGCACAATTACATGATCGCCTTTGATCAACACCGTTTGGTTGTAAACTTAGCTCTAATAAATACAACTTCGCTTTGCTTTAAAAAAAATTATCAGAAGTTTGATTTTCCTGCAGGCAAAAATAATTAAAAAAATTTAGTTTGTTCTCGTTAAAATTTGAAGGCACGTGCTCGTGTTGCAAATGAAAAACAAACATAACATGTATTTGATATTTAGCCAGAACGCAAATTGTACAACGTCTCTCTGACAAATGTGACTAATTGTTATGAATAATTTATGAGGTTATTCGGTTTGTTTTGATTACAGCGTTGGTAGTTTTCTTTTTGCGATTTAAATAACAGTTTAAGTAGTTATTAACGATGGAATTAAACAGTTTATTAATAGACGCAGTTATACAATTAAATAACGTGAATCTAGAAAAATTCACGCAGGGTTCCATTTCCCTAACCGAGAAAGGACGAGAGGACGATTGTTTAGAATGTAGATTCCAACCCACTAATCAATCAACGTCATGTTTCTACAGATCAGAGTTTGGTTTGGGCGTTGATACGGCAGTCCGCTCGAGGAGTAACGAGTTTCAGTTCACGAGAGACATAGTCGCAAAGAACAGTAAAAATAGAGGGGCAAAACTGCGATAGAAACAACCATACAATGTAAATTCAGAAATGAGATTTGCAAGTGGCACATTCGTTCGTTGGTAAGAGATGAAGACAACGTTCAATTTGATTCGTTATGCGCTGAATTTGTACTCAAAAGGTCAAATGGTGATTACTGTGCTTTTATCTCACGTTTTTACAGGTGTATAATACCTGTTTATCTCTTTGTTGATTTATATGAAAACATTTGGCTGTTTTTGGGAAACAGTGAAATTTGTTCAAACAACGCATTTATATTGCGTTGCAATGACAAAAAACTGAATTTAAATGATAAATCAATAACATTATTTGGTCAATTTTGGAACTAAAATTTTAAAGTCATCTGAATATTTGTTTGTTGTATATTATGATTTTTTTTTAATCTGAATTTGGTCGGTTTTACTAGAATCATTATATATATAAATTATTTTCTTCCAATGCTTGCAATTTTAGATCCTTCAAATTCTTAGTTTTTAAAATAAAAAAAAAATTGTTATTTTTTTATTCTCCAAATTTTCGATATTTTTTTTTCGTTCGACTTATTTAAATTCGTTTTAGAAATTTTTGAGTCTCACGGTTTTTTAGTGTTTGAAGAATGTTTAATTCCTTAAATTTTTCTATTTTTCAAATCTTTGAAATTTTTTTATCATATATTTGTATGTTACTTGCTAGATTTTAACTCTGAAAATCTTCCAAAATTGAAGCCTTTTTCTTAAGAACCTCTTAAATGTTCAACTTTGCTACATGTAAAATTCTTGCTCCTATTGCAATCTTGCTGTTTTTAAGTATAAGATTTTTACTTTTTCAATCTATTTTTTCGAAATTTCATCAAATTGACGAGTAGTGTATATTTGCCACTTTCGCGAAAATTCTTATTCTTGAAGATTTGCGATCATTTGGACTTTTCTAATTTCTAAAAATTATCTTTTTACAGCTTCTACATTGTGTAGAAGATTCGAATTTTTTTAAAATATTTTTTATATTTTATATTTGTTGCGATGTTTTGAAGATGTACTTATTAGGAATTTTTCATTTTTTTATTTATTTTTACTAGATGATTTTTTTTATTTGGATTTCGTAGGTTTCTTTAATTTACAAATCTGTAAATTTTAAAAATTCTTAATTTTTTAGATTTTTTTGGATTACTTGTTTTATTTGAATTCTTTGAATTTTTTGATCTTTTGAGTTTTATAGATCTTTTTGATTAGAATTCTTTGTTCTTTTTAAAGTTATTAAAATTTAAACTTTTTTTGAGTTTCTTATATTGATTTAAACTTTTTGGTTCTTCTTTTTTTTGTAAATTTTTTGGATTTTTTCTTTTACTTTTCTAAATTATTTAGATTTTTCTCAATTTGTTACATCACTTGGCTTATTTTAATTACTTGAATTCTTTGGATTTTATAGTTTCGTAGAATCTCAAGATTTTTTCGTTTTTTAAATTTTGTGGATTTTTTAGATTCTTTATATTCCAGAGATTATTTGCAATATTTGAGTCTTTCATATTTGATGGATTATTTGGATTTTTTGAATTGTTTGTAATTTTTTGATTTTTCTTGTTATTTTTGCTTTTTGTACATTCTTTATATTCCAGAGATTATTTGAAATATTTGAACTTTTCAGATTTGATAGAGTAATTGGATTTTTTGAATTGTTTGTAATTTTTATATATTTTGGTAATTTTTACTTTTATTTTTTTTTAATTGAATTTCTTAGGCTTCTTTAATTTACAGATTTCTTATATTTTTTGATTATTTGGATTATTTGAATTTGTCGCATCGTTTAGAATAACTTTTTTGTTCAGCTTAATATTATTTTTTTTTTTTTTTAAATCTTTTGAATTCGTTAGATGGTTTGGAATTATTTGGTTTTTCTATCTTTTATAAATCTTTTAGGTTTTTCAAATTTTTCTTTATTTTTTAGATTTTTTTTACATCGTTTGGTCTATTTTAATTACTTGAGTTCTTTGAATTTTTAATTTCGCAATATTTTGAGATATTTGCCTTTTTAAATTTTTTTGGATTTCTTAGATTCTTTATATTCCAGAACTTTTTAGATTTGGTGCATCATTTGGATTTTTTGAATTGTTTGCAATTTGTAGATTCTTTCGAATTCTTTCGATTATTTGTTATTTTTAAATTCTTTGTTTTTGTAGATCCCTGAATTATTTAATTTTTTTGGAGTTTTTGTGTTTTTTGAATTTTTGAGATTTTTCAGATTCTTCGGATCATTATGATTCCTTAAATTATTAAGTTTTTTGATTTTTTATAAAGTTTTCATTCTGAGAATTTTGATTTGCTTGCGTTTTTCTGAACATTTGTAAAAAAAATTAAATTTTAAAAGTATGTAGTATATATTTTTTGGATTATTTAAATTTTTTAAATTTTTCGAATTTTTTTACATTTTTTAATTTGAACTTTTTTTTTCTAAGATATTTTAGATTTCTGGGTCATTTGGATTGTTGCTTCATTTATTGTCTTTTGTTTTCTTGTGAATTTGCAATTTTCAAAAGTTTTTTTTCTAATTTCTCTAAGCTCTTCAGGTTTTGCGAATTGTCTTGAGATTTTCATGTCTATTACGATCAAATAAATTTTTTAGATGAGTGACTCATTTTTTATTAAACTATCTGAAATAATCGTAATTTAAAAAAATCTATTTTATTCATTTGATGCTTCAAAACGTCGAAAACCTAAATGATTGATATTAATATTTTTCTTTTATTAACATATATATTATATATGCTTACGGCCGTTGCCATATAAAATAAACAATTAACAAAAATCAATTCAGCGGTTTATAATAAAATGAAATTGCGTTATGAGTTTAGTTCAATAAATGTATTGCTGTTGCACATTTTCAATAGATATTAATTAAAATGGTTGAAAATACAAAAGCGACATTAACAATCGATACGGAAAAGTCATGCGTTCCAGAGGTAACTTATTTCATTGTTATCTGCAAATTCTAATAAAATGATTGTACGAGGAGAAATATTTGTCTTTCCTGAACTTTGGCTTAACTGGAAATAAATTCATGATAGAATCAAACTGTTACTGTAGATATTGACTTAAAACTTGACTAATATTGTCATAACAAACTCGAGCATCGTTGACACCTGCAAATATTAGTTTCAGCGAAAATCAACAAACAGCAAAAACTGTTTTCTCAGTTGTAAACGGGTCGTTAAAGACAACGTTTCTTTTTGTTTTCTACATCTCCAGAGCTGAAAATTCTTCAGGGTCTAAGCTCAGTGAGCGCAATGCTGAAAATGCATGAAAGTCTAACAGTCTTTTATGTAAATTTTTCTTTTCAAACTTGCTCGAGCTGTGATGCCAAGCCAAGACAACAAAACGAAAACTTCACTCAAAGTTAAACGAAGGCAGTGAGGGTTAATTGAGTAAATTATTAGCTTTAGCCGTCTAAAGTCAATTTAAATCTTGAAGTGGCCTCAAATTAAACAAAATAACAATTAAGTAGATTGAAGTTTTATAACTCTTTTATATTCTTCTGTTTGTAGTCGAATTTCATTATTTTATTTTAACAGAGTTTGCTCAATTTTAATTAAATTTTAAGAAATGCAGTGATCAATCTTAATGGCACACAAAGGTGAACAATGGAGAGAAAGAATTTTTAAATTTGTGAGTGAACTAATTGCTAGAATTACAATTATTAATTCTTGAAGCAGCTCTGTTTCAGAATCGGAAACGCGTAATCCAGTTAATTAAGGAAATTTAGAGGAATTTGTTATTCGAGCCGTGGCTGTAATACTGTGAGCAATAAATTTAATAAAGTTTTCAAAAGGTAATTTGTAGATTTATAAGAGGTGCTAGAAATTTAAATTGACATGTTATAAGTGAAATGGCGGAATTTATGAAACTATGCTTAAGAAAA
Source organism: Cynaeus angustus (assembly GCA_030157275.1). Taxonomy (NCBI): domain Eukaryota; kingdom Metazoa; phylum Arthropoda; class Insecta; order Coleoptera; family Tenebrionidae; genus Cynaeus; species Cynaeus angustus. Next base: position 16,040,443 of record CM058065.1, read on the forward strand.
TAACTACGTTCTATAGAAAAATGGGATTTTTGAATAACTTTATTTTTTGCATTCTCAACAGAATTTTTAATTTCGCAGTTTTGTTAATGCAGAGATTATCATTATTCTTACATTTTCTTCTACAAATATTTAGATTTTTCAATTTGCTAAATTTTCTATAATTTGTCATTTGTCAAAACTTTTTTTTGTTTTCTTAATTTTTTTCGATCTCTTTGATCTTTTGAATTTTTTGTTTTTTGGACCTCAAATTTTTAACCCTTTGGTGATGTTTTATTGGGTGCTGTCTCAAATTTATGACATAACATTAAACTAAAATTTTACAGATTATTTAGCTTCTTAAATTATTGATATTTTGAATTCTGAGTCTCAAATTTATTAATTAAATTTCAAACTGTCGGATAGTCAAAATTTGTTGTTGCTGAATTTTTAGTTTTTTCATTTTTTAAACAAAATTTCTTGGTTTTACAAACTTTAGATTCTATAATTTTTCTATTTCAAAGTTTTTACAGTTTTAAGTGTTCTTATTTTTTTTAATTCTAAAAATTATTTTTTCTGGTTAGTTTTTATGAAGCCAAAACTCAGATTCTGAATTTTGTTAGATTTTTCGTTCACATAATAAAACATTAAGATTTTCAAATTTAAAATATTTACGTTCTCAAGTTTTAAATTATTAGTTAAATTTCGTAATTTTATAATTTTCAGTTTTTAAATTTTCAAATTGTTAGAACATGATCATACTTAAAAATTTCAGATTTTGAGCATCTTAAATCTTTGAATTTTATAACAAATTTTTAGTTTTGTAAATGTTAGAAAAACTTTTATTAATTAAATTTGTTATGTTTAATTAACATTTCTTTGAATAATTATAACATAAAATAAATATTTATATAATATAATATAATATTAATAAATAAATAATTTTAGTATGTTTAGTAACCATAATTTTTTATTGTTTTGGATTTTTTTTGATTTTTTACTCGCAACTCAATTCTTTAAGTGTTAATTATTTTAATTTCCTTAATTTTCAATTCAAAGGACTAAAGGAATTTTAAAAGTTTCAACTTTTTAAGACGAGAGTCTAATAGTTCTAAAAATTGCTAAATTATAAAAGGTTCGCAGATTTTATTTTTTACGCGAAATGTTGAATTTTTAATTTTTTTTTTGCTTTTGAAATTTTTATTTGTTTTTTTTTTTATTTTCTTAGATTTCTTGTAGATGTTCTTAGAAAATGTTTAAATTTTCTAGACTCTAGTATTTTCATGGAATAATTTCCCTCAAATGTTAAATTTTCAATATTTTCAAAATTTTTGTATGTTTTTAAATTTTTCACATTTTTTAGATTCTGTCTTGCTAGTTTCTCTTGCGAGTTTTGCATTTTTTTAATTTTACAATTTTGCAATTAAATACATTCTGTTGTCATTTTAAATGTTTTGCTTAGATTTTTTAAAAGATTGTGGTAATTTTCAAGCTTCTGGTATTCTCTTTACAAAAAAAAAAAAGTAAATAAATAAAAGGAAAAAGATCTTGAAGCTTCTGAAAATCTCAAAAGTTTTAATATTAAGAATAAATTAAAATTAAGAAATATGGAAAACCTAATAAATTTAAAGTATAAGTACATCTAGGAATTCTAAAAATTATAAAAAGTCTAAAAATTTAAAAAATTTGGATTTTTTTTAGTAATTCATTAAAGCTCAGTAACATAATCGTTTTAAGACTCTAAAAAATCACCGAAATTTTTGAGAATAATTACAGTTATCACAAAAACATCCGAAATCATAGATCTTTAGATGTTAGAAATTTTTTTGACAAATTTAGAATAATTTGAAATAAACTGATCGAAAAAAGTTAGGGATATTGATGTTTCAAAATATTTTAAAGTGAAATTTTCAAAATGCGTGACATGAAAAAAACATGTTGAATTATTATTGAAATTCGTCATCAAATTAAAGTGAAAAAAAAATAACAATAACAAAATTTGTATTAATTCTTTTTGAAAAACAAGAAAGAAACATGAAGCATGAATTAATAGTGTGCCACGCCACCACGATTTTGCAACACTTTTTAACACGTCTTGCCATACTAAGAATTAGCTGATCCAAACCCTCTTGATCCAAATTGTCTCATAACATCAGCAGTATAGCACGCAAATTTCATAGGTGCGCCACTGATGGTCAGTGATCCGCCACTGTCCCACCAACCATGTTCCGTGCATGCTCAATTGAGCTGAGATCTGGCGAACGCGCTGGAAGCGGCAAGTGCTCAATTTCCAACATTTCCAGTCCTTCTATCACACAGTGAGCACGATGTGGAGATGCATTATCATGCAAAAACCGAAACTGAAGACCTAAATCGTCGTTTCCAATATAAATTTCACTCAGATTACTTAAAAGAGTTTACAAAATAAACGAACATTTTTTTTGCACTTAGAATCTAGAATATTTACAAAGTCGACAAAATGTGATAAAGAGACATCTAAAAATTTTTAGTGTTAACAGAAATTTGTTGGAAAAGAATGCAGAAATAGAATTTAGAATTAATAGAACTAGAATTTATTAATCGTATTGTTCTGTAGATTACCAATCCGGAAACAAGCTTTGTAAAAGAATCATTAGCATCCAACAAGTTCGTTCCCCAAAAATTAATTATCAAAGTTTGTAAACTCTCCCCGCCTCTTCAATACCAATTCGAACGAACAAAACATTTTAATTCTTTTAAAAATCAAATCATCATAAAAGTCCGTTTCAGTCCCAGCTTTGTCCTTAAATTCGAAGCTCGTATATTTAAATAATACTCAAAAAACGCATGTATATCATCATTTAGTGATAAAACTCCTCCATAAAATTCCTTTATTGCCAACAACGTATAAAACTCGCAGGACGACTACCATTCCAAAAATAATAAGAGTCGCCAAAACCCCGTTTTTAATTTTACGATACATCTCGTAAATTCCCGTTTTTCTCTTGACCGTTCAACCGAAATCAGATTATATTCCAGAAAGCTCTCCAAGTGGCAGGTGCCAGAATAGCGGCCCTCCATTTAGTAAATGGCCGACAGCGGGCACATTTCCTGATTTACGTTTCATTCAATGCATTAACATCGCGGTTTACCACGAAAAAGCTCCATCATTTCCTTCACAGAAGCATTAAGCGCCAGATTTCGATATCGAAGAATTTTTTGCGGGATTTCTGGATTAAAATGTGCGTCGTTAAAACCGGAGATGCTGGAGGATATGTGACTGATAGCCGAAGTATTGGAATTTTTGTGGAGGCTAGAAAAGGGGGAACGATGAATATCAGATTTTGGGGAAGTTGGAGAGATTAAGTTAAGAAGGCTGTAAAGGTGTTAAACAGGAGATTAATACCTCATTGGTTACCAATGCAGGCAATTCAGTCAAATGTATTTGCCAAGATAATTTCATTCATAACCATATTAGCGTGAAATCGAATCGAAATCCAATAAAGCAAGCTGGTCTCGATGTTATCTAATTGAATGGAGTCGGGCTTAGTTCAATAAGATAAAGTGCATTTTTTTTTCAAACGTCAAATAATTGACACTTTGTGTACATCCGTTGTCAAGGTAAAAGTGTCATTTTATGTGCTTAAGGAGAAAATAAGAAATTTGAATATTTTATGTGCTTAGGCACATAAAATGGAAATAGAAATCAATCTCAAAAATGCAGTTCATTTATTAACAGTTATATTATAATTATTTAAGTTGGCATTAATAAAAACACCACTTGCAGCAACATCGTTTAAATTGGAATTGGAATTATTAACAAAATTTCCAAATTGCAACGAGTCTACAGCACATTTGCTGGTACGAGCTTCTAGATCAAATTCGACGTTAACATTGTTGTCATCTTGATGTTTTGGTCTTAAAATTTTGTTGGCTACGTTTTTCTTGGCTTTTTGGAGTCTTCTAATTACCCTTCTGCAACCGTACTCGATCGCCAACCTCCATGACGCTTTAAAGTTGTTATCCCCGCCCCTCCGTCTACAAGTAACGTCGCAGAGGTTCGTCTCAGACAACGACCGTGTATTCATTCCATTTGGTAAATTTAAAAATTTGACAACTTCTTTTGCAGCGTCACCAAGTTTATGTTTTTCTATGACCATTCGATAACATTTTCCATTTTGGTATTTCACGAAAAATCTTTGTTCATCGAAACTATTTGGGCGTAGAGATACATATTGCCGAAATTTTGTTAGGTACTCATCTCCAACGACGGTAACAGTTCTAGGTTTATTTTTTTTGGATTCAGGAATTTTTACGAGCAGCAAGGATCCCAAATCTTCAATATCGTGAACTTTCTCGATATTCATGACGGCGACATGCCCCCGCAACACCAAATATTAGCACAACCTGAAATATCAATCATTTTATAAAAAGCTGCAATGCTTAAATACCGGTTACCTTCGTGGCTAATTATTTTTCGTCTGGGGCGTCACATAAAAATTGATCGAATTGTTCCTTCGATGACACTTTTGCCTTTTTTGGTTGATAATTTTTACCCTTTTTCTTCAAAAATGCGCGTAGTTTCAAATATTTGGATGTCAACGTTATTCTTGAGACTCAATAATGATTTCACCATTGAATAGTGAGACCATAAAGTTGAGCTTTTCATGTTCTTGCTCATTTCGGCGAAGTACGCCAACAGTACATTTTCAGAAAGCACCGTTACTTTTTTGTCTGTGTACCAATCCAAAAATCTTCGATACGATGCTTGGTAGACCCCAGTTGATTTGGTGGGTAATAAATTTTCAACTGCAACTTTCGCCGCTGCGTTAATTTCTGGCGGTGTACAGTCAAGTTCTTCCATAATCTCTAGCAGAATCTTCTTCTTTTCGCTAAATTTTTGCAAACACACAAATCACACAAAAAAACATGACTTGTTTATTCCCGTCTCTATGGCTTCACCATCATTGCACTATCATTGTGCATAGATGTATATTTTTTAAGTAAAAAAGATATTTTTTAAAGGGCATAGGGAGATAAGAATGCTAAAATTGCCCCCAGAGCGTATCTTAACGATACTTTCAGGATATGTTCGTACTATAGAAGTACTTTAATTCTGAAGTTTTTAGATCTCAAAGTTAACTAGATTTTGAATAATAATAAAAAAAGTCAAAAACAGAAAATATATTGTTTTTCTCTTCATAGACTAAACCGATTTAAATAAATTTTTTATGGTAATTTAATATCTATAGCTAAAGAGAAAGAGAGTATAAATCGAAAAAAACATTTTTTCGGAAACATGACAGTTTTTAATTTTTTTCAATATGGCGTACCATTACAAAAAATTTGAAAAAAATATATTTTATGCACTTTTTGCTAGGGAATTCAAAAAAAATATTTTCAAAATTGTACTTTTAAGTTTTATAATAAAAAAACAATTTTTCTTGAAAAAAAAAAATTTTTTCTCTATGAAAATGTAGAACTATATAATTGAAATTTTTATCAAAAGAGTATCTCTATAGATATTAAATTACCATAAAATTTTTATTTAAATCGGTTTAGTCTATGAAGAGAAAAAAATATTTTCGGTTTTTGCCTTTTTTATTATTATTCAAAATCTAGTTAACTTTGAGATCTCAAAACTTCAGAATCAAAGTACTTCTATAGTACGAACATATCCTGAAAGTATCGTTAAGATACGCTCTGGGGGCAATTTTAGCATTCTTATCTCCCTATGCCCTTTACGCAATCGTTTGAAAAAAAAAATGTCATTCAGATCAAAAATGGCTTCGCCTGCTAATGTCTGCTTCACTACATTCGGCACACACACAGGAATAGGCTTAGCACACAAAACTGCATTTTTGATCTTAAGACATAATATACTATTAGTTTTTGGAATAAATTTAGAAAGTTTTAAAAAACTGAAAGTTTCCCAAGATTTAACTACTTAAGGTGATTTTATTTTTAAGTAGAAGAAAATTTAGAGATCCTAGAAAAATAGAAAGCAAACACAAATTAACATCAGTGCATTGCATTTTGAAGTGAAATCAAAATTTTTGAAATTTTGGAATTCCTACAACTTTAGCATTTTAAATCTTTAACATTATTTTTAATTTTGTGTAAATATTTATTTAAACTTTAGATAATTCAGTCACTTGCTGTTTTAAGAATTCATTGATTTTCAAATACGAAATTGCGAACAAATTTAAATTCAGAAATTTTTGCAAAATTTTAATCGCATGAAAAATTGCTGTTAAAAGTTTAAAATATGAATATTTCTTTTTTAGGCTGAGCATCTAATGAATCTTCTAAGCACTTCAAAGTTTTCCACTTTTTGCATATTGTGCGTTTTATTTTAATTGTAAATCTTATTCAGAGAAATTTTATATTTTGGATAACTTTCGGATAATTAGAAAAAATGGTAGAAAATATAGGAAGTTTAAACACGAATCTATGTAAAAAATTTAAAACTAAAACATTTTGAGAGTACAAAAAATAAAAATTTAAAGTTCGAAAATCCAACAATTAACTTGCAAGAAGTTCAGTAATATAAGAAATTAAAATATTTAATGAAACTTATTTTACAATTTTCTTAAAAAATGTCTACGGATAAAATTCAGTTTTTGAACTAAATTTTAAAAGTTTTAGAAAGCTGGAAATTTTCCAAGGTTCAGTTGTTTAAAAATTGCTTCACTTAAAAGAGAGGAACATTTAGAGACTCGAAAAATGGCAAGCAATCACAAATTAACGTCGCTTCAATTATATCGAGAAAATAATGCAATAATGCAGATGTATTTCAAAATTTTAGAAATTCAAAGAGTTTTTTGAGTTTTTGTCTATGCCTTTGATGTTTAAATTTTTTAATTAGATCTGCAATTTTGAAAGTTCACTGATTTTGAGTTACAAAATTTTCAACAAGTTTTTAAATTGGGCAATTTAATAATAATAATAATAATAATAATAATAATAATAATAGTAATAGTTAATTTCTGGCGGTGTACAGTCAAGTTCTTCCATAATCTCTAGCAGAATCTTCTTCTTTTCGCTAAATTTTTGCAAACACACAAATCACACAAAAAAACATGACTTGTTTATTCCCGTCTCTATGGCTTCACCATCATTGCACTATCATTGTGCATAGATGTATTTTTTTTAAGTAAAAAAGATATTTTTAAATTTACGCAATCGTTTGAAAAAAAAATGTCATTCAGATCAAAAATGGCTTCGCCTGTTAATGTCTGCTTCACTACATTCACACTTCATTCATGCACACACACACGAATAGGCTTAGCACACAAAACTGCATTTTTGATCTTAAGACATAATATACTATTAGTTTTTGGAATAAATTTAGAAAGTTTTAAAAAACTGTAAGTTTCCCAAAATTTAACTACTTCAGGTGATTTTATTTTTAAGTAGAAGAAAATTTAGAGATCCTAGAAAAATAGAAAGCGAACACAAATTAACATCATTGCATTGCATTTTGAAATGAAATCAAAATTTTTGAAATTTTGGAATTCCTACAACTTTAGCATTTTAAATCTTTAACATTATTTTTAATTTTGTGTAAATATTCATTTAAACTTTAGATAATTCAGTCACTTGCTGTTTTAAGAATTCATTGATTTTCAAATACGAAATTGCGAACAAATTTAAATTCAGAAATTTTTGCAAAATTTTAATCGCATGAAAAATTGCTGTTAAAAGTTTAAAATATGAATATTTCCTTTTTAGGCTGAGCATCTAATGAATCTTCTAAGCACTTCAAAGTTATCCACTTTTTGCACATTGTGCGTTTTATTTCAATTGTAAATCTTATTCAGAGAAATTTTATATTTTGGATAACTTTCGGATAATTAGAAAAAATGGTAGAAAATGTAGGAAGTTTAAACACGAATCTATGTAAAAAATTTAAAACTAAAACATTTTGAGAGTACAAAAAATAAAAATTTGAAGTTCGAAAATCCAACAATTAACTTGCAAGAAGTTCAGTAATATAAGAAATTAAAATATTTAATGAGACTTATTTTACAATTTTCTTAAAAAATGTCTACGGATAAAATTCAGTTTTTGAACTAAAGTTTTAGAAAGCTGGAAATTTTCCAAGGTTCAGTTGTTTAAAAATTGCTTCACTTAAAAGAGAGGAACGTTTAGAAACTCGAAAAATGGCAAGCAATCACAAATTAACGTAGCTTCAATTATATCGAGAAAATAATGCAATAATGCAGATGTATTTCGAAATTTTAGAAATTCAATGAGTTTTTTGAGGTTTTGTCTATGCCTTTGATGTTTAAATTTTTTAATTAGATCTGCAATTTTGAAAGTTCACTGATTTTCAGTTACAAAATTTTCAACAAGTTTTTAAATTGGGCAATTTAATAATAATAATAATAATAATAATAATAATAATAGTAATAGTTAATTTCTGGCGGTGTACAGTCAAGTTCTTCCATAATCTCTAGCAGAATCTTCTTCTTTATGCTAAATTTTTGCAAACACACAAATTACACAAAAAAACATAACTTGTTTATTCCCGTCTCTATAGCTTCACCGTCATTGCACCATCATTATGCATAATTTTTTTTTTAAATAAAATAGAGAATTTTTCACTGCGATCGGTAACACACAAAGCTGCATTTTTGACCTTAATGACATAATATACTATTATCTACCATAGCGGTTAAGGTAGCGCTCTAGCCCATTTGTTATTTTTTTATTACATGAGCGATTTAACAATCATATTCGAATCGAAGCGTCGCGACGCTGCTAATTCCCCATAATCCTACGAACAAAACACGCCTAATATTCCATTCACGGCGCTTTTTTCTCTCAACTAACCTCGTTATTATAATCGGGTTTCCCCTGTCAGTACAACAGCATGTCGCCGGCACTAAATTTTATTATCCTTTCATTAAAATTCTATTATTTATGCTTAAGCTTGTTGGGTCGTCAAAGCGTGAACGTGAGATTTAAACAAAAAATAAAAAAAATTGTTAGTGTCTTAAAAGTTTCAACGAAGCACTCATTAATTGATTGGTCCGAACGGTGACTCTGTTGTCATCAAATCAATAAAAAAAAATGAAACAAAAGTCTAAACAACGCTGAAAACATCACGAAAGTTGGAGAGAAAACAACTCGATTCGTGCTTGTTTTCCATCATATTTTCTATTTTTGAAACAATCAATTATTTCTATTATGATCTCGTGGGTGATTTATCTAAGCTCGAAAGCTACGTTCAATTGGATAGCATCAAAAGTAGGTTACTTTATTGGATTTCTATTTGATCCCCATGAATGAAATTATCTTATCATGGTAAATAGCTGGAAATGAATTGGACGCATTGTTGCCAAATAAGTAAGAGTGAATGTGGTGAGAGGTTGGTAGTTTTTGTGAAACTAGTGCGGGAAGCAGAAGGGTAATTCGGTATATTGTAAGGAGCTAAAATCTCACGATTAATTTTTGCTTGGATTTAAGAATTTTACTCTGATTGCTTATAAAGTTCCTTGTAATGTCGCTATAGCAAATTTTTAAGTTACGTAAATTTTTTAGGTGAGTTAAATTTTAATATTCTTGAGAATTTTCAAAGAAATAAGTTACACTTTTAAAGTTAAGATTTTTTCTGTTTATAATTTTTATTTTTGAGCAGAAATGCGTGAGGTGTAAAATTATGGTAATTTTTGGATTCACAGAATTGCTACGTGGTCATATTACACAAATTACACATTTTTTTTTTATTTTTTAATTTAGTATTTTAAAATCTGTCAATTTTTTTCTTAAATTGTATTCATTTTGAAGATTTTTTTATATTTTTCAAATTTTTAGAGTTTATAGACTTTTGATAATTTTTAAATTTTATAAAATTCACTGGAATTCTTTGCATTTAAAATATTTAAAGCTGCAACTGTTTGTATTTTTTAATCGTTAAATTTTTAATTTACTTTATAGATTTTTTATGATTTTTATATTTTCCAGGTCCAAATTCCTAAAAAAAAATTTGAATATGGTTTTTTGGATTGAACACGCAAATTTTTGAACGTTTTTGAATTTTCTATTGTTTAAAAATCTACTGCAGATTACGATTTTCAAAATGACCTAAATTTCTTAATTTGTTTTTAGAAATATTTAAATTGTTCAATTTTTTAAAAATATTTAGATTCTTTGGAATTTTTGCATGTCTTGATGTTCTAAATTATCGTATGAATTAGAAATTTAAATTTTAATATTTTAATAAGATTTTTGTGGATTGTGATTTTTTAAACGTCTTGTATCTCTTGAGTTTTTAGGACATTTTTTCAATTTTCTGAAATTTTCTAGAAATTTCAAATTATCTCGAGAATAGTTGTTTAGCTGAAAAAGTATTTGGATTCTTCATTGTTTTTACATTTTTCGGACATCACTTTTGGATTTTTTACATTTGTAGATTTCGGAGGTTTTTAATTTCTCTACGTTTTTCAAGTTCTTTAAAACATGCAAAATTTTGGAAACTTTTTGACTTTTTGTATATTAGCAAATTTTTCTATTCTTGATATGTCTATTTTTTTGTAATGTTGAATCTTGACAATTTTTGATGGGATTTTTCTTATTCAATTACTTTTTCTCTAAACATAAAAACATCGAGGTTTAAAAATCTGACATAGAAATTTTCAAATTCTAAGACTTTCATTTCAAAAGACTAAAAATTTGAGAGCTTGAAAAGAATAAATAGAATATCATTATCGAAAAATTTCGACATCGTTTTAAAGCTAAGAATTTAAGAATCTCTAAATTTGAAAATGTCACAGAATCTGAGAATCTCAGAATCTAAAAATTTTGGAATAAAAAAGTCTCTGAATCCTAAGTATTCCACATCGAAAACTAGTGAATTAGAAAATCAGAAAAAAATAGGAAATTTTGATTTTAAGAGCCTTCGAGTATTAAAATAGAACCATAAAAATTTATAATGTAGAACTTTCAAAGTATAAGAAATTAAAAAATGAAATGAGGAGGTGAAAAGATAAGATTAACAAAATAAAAAATTACGTTTACTATTATTCTATTACTATCTAGCAAACTTAGCATATTAAAATTTAAAACTTTTAAATTTTTGAAAACTTAAGAAATTAAAAATTTTTGTATACAAGGATTTTTCGAAATATAAAAATATAGCTTAGGAAAAAAATTCTCAAAATCAAAGTATATCATTATATTTAAAGCCCAGAAACTATGAATCTGCTTCTAAAAGCTGAAAAATTAAAAATCTCTGAATCTACAAATGTTAAAAAATAAAAATTTTGTAATTAAAAAATTCACAATTTAAGTACACCATGTCAAAATTTGAAAATCACCTAACCTAAAAAAATAAGAAACTGAGAATTTTATAGTCTGAAAATTTAAGAATATTGAACGTAAAAATTTCGAAAAAAGACAATATTAAATTTTTAGAAATTTAGATCAAAAGTGAGAGTTTAAAAATTGGTAAACCTGAAAACCTGAGCAGGTGAAAGTTAGAATCTCAAAATCCGAAAGTTTCACCATAAGAATCTTATTGTTAGTACTGTAGAGTCTTAAAATTTTAAAAGTTGAGAACTTGAAAATCGTTGGAAATTCAAAAATTGATTGAAAGCCTGTGAATTTGAAAATCAGCAAATTTAAAAATATGAATAGTGGAAATTCATGGTTTTTCTTAGAATATAAAAATATTAAAATTTAAGAAATTTATCATTGAAAGTTTGAGATGATAAAGGCAGACAAACCAGAGAATTTGTGAATTTAAGAACTTCTATCACAGCAGCTCAAAATCTAAATTTTCTATGAATTTGCAACTTCCAAACGCTAAAAATATCAGAAACTAAAAATCTTATGGTTCAAAAATTTTGGAATTATAAAATCTTACAATTTAAGTATTTCACCTCAAAAATTTTAAAATTTTTAAACCACTTAAACCACTTAGCCTGAAAAAATAGCAAGCTGAGAAATTCAGAATTTTAAAGTTTGACAATTTCCAAACATAAAAATATCAGGACCTAAAAATTTTATAAAAAAAATAATCTCATTTTTTTAGGAATCTTAAAAGTTGGTAAACCTAAAAACCTGATAAGGTGAGAATTAGCATTTCAGAATGTAAAAATTTCATCATATAAGAATCTTAGCACTCAAGAAGCTCAAAATTTCAACAACTTGAGAATCGTTGAAAATTTAAAAATTGTTTAACTACTTTAGGTCGCAAGCCTAAACAATTTAAGTATTTCACATCAAAAAATTTAAAATTTTAAAACCACTTAACCTGAAAAAATAGGAAGCTGAAAATTTTATAATTTTAAAGTTTGACAATTTTCAAACATGAAAATATCAGAATCTAAAAATCTTGTATAAAAATTTTTAGAACTCTTAAAAATTGGAAACCTGAAAACTTGAGAAGGTGAAAATCAAACAGGAAAATATAAATAGCTGGAATTTTTTCTGGATACGAAAATATTAAAATTAAAGAAATTTATCATTGAGAGTTTGAGAATTTGAAAGCACGCAAAACTGAAAATTTGAGAGTTTAAGAACACAGCACCTAAAAATCTAAATCTTCTAAAAAAATCTATTTATGAATTTGCAACTTCCAAAGGGTAAAAATGCCAGAAAATAAAAATCTCATGGTGTAAAAATTTTCAAATTATAAAATCTCACAATTCAAGTTATGTCACATCAAAAATTTTAAAATTTTAAAACTTCCTTACATGAATAATTAGAAAGCTGAGAATTTTAGGATTTCAAAATTTGACAATCTTACAAACATAAAAATATTTGAACCTAGAAATGTTATAAAGACAATAATCTCAATTTTTAAAAAATCTCAAAAGTTGGTAAACCTGAAAACCTTAAAAAGGTGGAAATTACCATTTCAGTATGCAAAAATTTCACTATATAAAAATTTTAGCACCCAAAAAGCTCAGACTTTTAAAAACTTGAAAATCTTTGAAAATTTAAAAAGTGCTTAAGTACTTCAGGTGGCAAGCCTGTGAATTTGAAATAGGCAAACTAGAAAGTATAAATAGCTGGAAATTTTTATCATTAAAAGTTTGAGAATTTGAGGGCAGGCAAACCTGAGAATTTGAGAATTTAAGAATCACAGCACCTAAAAAGATAAATTTTCTAAAAGAATCTACTTATGAATCTGCAACTTCCAAAAGCAAAAAATTTTGAAAACTAAAAATTTCATGATTCCAAAATTTTGGAATTAGAAAATCTCACAATTTAAGTATTCCAGATCAAAAATTTAAAAATTTTAAAAACACGACCTGAAAAATAGAAAGCTGAGAGTCTTAAAGTTTGACAATCTTCAAACATAAAAATATCAGAACCTAAAAATTTTATAAAGAACATAATCTCAATTTTTAAGAAATCTAAAAAGTTGGTAAACCTGAAAACCTTAAAAAGGTGGAAATTACCATTTCAGTATGCAAAAAGTTCACTATATAAAAATCTTAGCACCCAAAAAGCTCAGACTTTTAAAAACTTGAAAATCGTTGAAAATTTAAAAAGTGTTTAAGTACTTCAGGTGGCAAGCCTGTGAATTTGAAATAGGCAAACTGGAAAATATAAATAGCTGGAAATTTTTCTGGATACAAAAATATTAAAATTAAAGAAATTTATCATTAAGAGAAGTTTGAGAATTTGAGGACACGCAAATCTGAGAATTTGAGAATTTAAGAATCACAGCACCTAAAAATATAAATTTTCTAAAAGAATCTACTTATGAATCTGCAACTTCCAAAAGCAAAAAATTTTGAAAACTAAAAATTTCATAATTCCAAAATTTTGGAATTAGAAAATCTCACAATTTAAGTATTTCAGATCAAAAATTTAATAATTTTAAAAACACTTAAAAATTGGAAGCAGAGAATTTTAAAGTTTGACAATCTTCAAACATAAAAATATCATCACCTAAAATTCTTATACAAAATTAATATCAAATTTTTAGAAATTCTAAAAGTTGATAAACCTGAAAACCTGAAAATTTGAGAATTTTCCAAAACTTGCAAACTTAAATTCTCTAGTTTAAAAAAAAATAGAATTTTATAATCTTGTAATTTTATCTTAGCAGATCGAAAGCTTGAGAATTTAAAAATCATGGATTTTAAATTTTTTTTTCTAATTTTTCCCTTTTTTTAGATTTCAGTTTTCGAAGTTCGTTTCTCTATTTTCACACGGTCGGCTATCTTGACTAACCATCAGTTTTTTAACAAATTTCTTCAAATTTTCATGTCAACTCCTTTCAAGGATTACGTTCGTCTACCTTAACCTGAAAGCTTTTCCATAAAAACTTCAACACAATTCGACCATAATCGTATTAATTGTGAAAAACAGCCTCGTAATAAAGCTGTATCTCGCTTTCAAACGTGATTTAGTTGTCACTTTATAAACGTTAAACCGACTTCCATCTAGTTTGATTTACTCCACAGCTCTCCTGCAATAAACTGTGAGAATAGGTAGTTAAAAACTCACGCGTTGTCACGCCGGTAAAATATTTCTCCACCTCAAATGAATTTCACACATTGTCATTTAGTTTGTTAGACATTTAGCTCACCGTTTAGTGAACAGCTTGTTTTTTTCGCGTCACAAAACGACCTGTCATGTACTCGAGCGTAGCTCGGGAACCTTTTGACGGATGGAGCAGATTGTAGGTGCACCTTTTGAGGTAGCTGACGGGAGCCATTCAAGCAACATTTATCTCCGTCAATTTCAGCGTTTTTTGGTACGTTAAACCCACGACTTACAACTATAATAAGAATTTTAAAGTGGAAATAAACAGAGCTTTGGTATAAAGTTTGATTGTGGAGAACTGTCGTGGCGTTTACGATCGAGGAGAACATTTCAGGGAGCACAAGCTTTTATTGTTAATGAAGCTAACTGTTTTATGGCAACCCGTCATAACCGTTGACAGCTTTTCAAATTTTAACGTATCAATTTTTCTCGGCTAGAATGGCAGCGGATGCAGAATCGCGCTTTTTTAATCTAACCAAAGCACTTTTATCGCGATTTATACACGGTTAAAAATGTACACATCACGCTATTAAATCATCGCCGTCATGTTTAAATAATCTGAGCATGTATCCACTCTATTTCCGCGCATCATTACCCACAAGAAACCTCCTCGTAATGAGATAAAACCTGATGAAAAACGTCCTCTCTTGCACAATTTATGAAAAAGATATGCAAACGGTGGACGTGTAAAAATGTGCAGATTGTGCACGTTAGGCTTTTGGTGACGTTCCATCTAAACAATTTCATCTTTATGTGTTGAAAAGCACGTCGGACGACGAGGACATATTAAAAGAAGGACGTTGGGATGCTGGACACGTAACGGGGAAGATATAAAGTACGTGTGAAAGCGCAGCTTACCAATTAATAAGTCGTTGGAGGTTGAATATTGACTCAAAAGAAACAAAGCTTTGGGATGTTCAAAAAATTGAAAGCTCGAGTGTGAACAAAGAAAGCTACGACAGGTGAAGTTTAATCGGGGAAATGTACATGCAATTGTTGGGAGGAAGCTTTCAGAGCTTCATTATGATGAGACGGTGCGCAAATTTTGGATTGAGAGTGTTTGTGTTAGGTTGTAACACGATTTAAGGGTGCCTAGGAAAAAGGATAGCTACTGGGAAATTTTCAGTTTTCGGAATTTTTTTTCGCAAATTTTTACGAGAAACTTTTACGTGTTATACTCGCTAAAGAGTGGCTACTTAGCCCTTAAAACTTTGAAAAACTTATATTAGTACTTACTTGGTGTAGTTTCTGCCAAATTTTTACGAGAAACTTTTACGTGTTATACTCGCTAAAGAGTGGCTACTTAGCCCTTAAAACTTTGAAAAACTTATATTAATACTTACTTGGTGTAGTTTCTGCTTTTCCAAAAACTGAGTACATGTTACTATACTTATTTGCCCTACAAAAATTATATTAAAAAAACAATTCGAATATTGGAAAACTTGACATTTTAAATAAACAATATTTTTGTTGCTATGACAACGTTTACAAAAATCCTCAGCTGCCAGATCTTGTCCCCTTTAAAAACTCCCCTCGTCAATCAAATTTTATACTGATGAAGAACAAAATTTTGAATCTACTCATAGAAAAAATGGTGTACACAACCTCTTTTAGAGTTGATTTTGAAATTTTTCCCACTTTGATTAACAAGAAGATTTAGTCTTTTAGAACCATTTTCCATTTTAGAACTTCTAAAAGTTCGTGAACGTCAATCGAAGGACTTTAAACGATTTTTTTTTTCATGTTATATAAAT
Organism: Cynaeus angustus; assembly: GCA_030157275.1. NCBI lineage: Eukaryota > Metazoa > Arthropoda > Insecta > Coleoptera > Tenebrionidae > Cynaeus > Cynaeus angustus. The sequence continues at coordinate 16,056,663 of CM058065.1, forward strand.
ACCCTACTATATGCCGTCCATTCTTTTTGACACACCTGGTATATAAAAATGGATGGTTTGTATGTAATCTAAAACTAAAAATGCCTACTATCATTGAATAGCATTCTCACTCACTATATATATATATTATTTTTCATGGCGATCGGTTAAACGGTGTAGAAGTTAATGCGTTGTAGCGCCATCTAGTTGTGACTTAGAGCAAAACGGATAGCGCGAAAATATTTTCAGTGCTCGTTTGAGCACATATGTATGCCAATTTGTATCGCGATCGGTTGAACGATGTTGAAGTTGATGTGCGGTAGCGTTATCAGGTGGCGAGTTAGGACAAAGAAGATAGTTAAAAATGTACATAAAAAACACTTTTATATTTTTTTATGGTGATGCTTTTATCTGTGAAATTAATAAAATTAAGTTTGAATTGAAGCTGAAACGTAGCATAAACGGACTTGTAATATATTTTTTATTACATTATCTTTTTACTTTGATATTTTTTTGGTATTTTGAGGTTTGATTAACCATTTTAATGGCAAAAAAAACTGTTTAAAATTAGATTGTTAATTCCCTATTTTTAGATTTTTTGAAAAATAGTCCCTCCAATTAATTTTGAGACTTAAGCAAAATTTTTGCTTTTCTATTAATTTTTAGCTTAGGGTAGGCTTGTTTAATTTTCAAACTCAAAATATTTTTTACAAAATTCAACAAAATGTCTAGATTTCGATTTTCATATTTGATAAAAAGAATTCTTTCCCAAATATTTTTTCTTTTTTAAATCTTTCTAAAATTGTTGGAAAATGCTTCAAATGTGCAAGATCTCTGAAAATCTAAAAATTATTATATACTTATTGTATTTTTGAATTTTCCGCAAATTTCTAGATCCGTTAGATCTTCTGAGCTTTTTAAATTTTTTATGATTTATTTAAAAAATATTATTTATTTTCTTGGATTTTTTTTGAATACTTTGAATGCTGAGTTTCTTATTGTTTTAATTTTTGCTATTATTTAGGTCGTAGAATATTACTAATTTTTTGTAAACTTTTTGAAATTTTGTACATTTTTTAAGCAATCTTAACTCTATGTACTTTTTTGAATTTTTTCAATCGAATATTTCTTGTATATGTGAAATATTTAAATTTTTGGATAATGCTAATTTTTGTAATTTTTAGGGCTTTAAAAATTTTATGGAGATTTTAAGATTCAGATATTTTCAGAATTATACACACTTACAATAAGAATGTTAAAATTTTGAAAAAAAATTAAGAAGTTGGACGTTTAGATCGCTTTGAAAAGTTATTATCTTACCTAAAAAAATTATTAGAAATTTTTGAAATTTCTATTCGTAAAAATCTATGTGTACCCACCTAGAATTTTTATAATATTTGTAAAACTGTTTAACTGGCATTTAAAAAAAAAAAAAAATTCAATTTGTAACGTTTTTGTGTGGTCCAATTCATGAAATTATAAAGTTAAAAATTTAATCATTTTAAATACTGTAACAATAATTTCCACAGAATTTGTTGCAGAATCTCAAAAATCACAGTTGTAAAAATAGCCAATTTTAGTACAAAAAAAATCGAAAATATTCTGTTTTTAGTTTTTAAACTAAAGCTATCAACGTTAAATTTGCTTAAAATATCTTCAAAAATCCAGAAATTTTAAAATATTGAGAAAATTCCAGGCGTTCTTTTATCTCCAAAAAGGTAATTTCATAATTAGAATTTTTAACATTTTCAAATGTTCAAAAATCAATTAATTACTAGAACGCATAATTTTATAAAAGACGTTTATTTTCATACGTTGCCAAAAATTAGAAGTTGGCGGTTTTTTGATTTGATTTTTAACATTTTTAAAAACATCTTAATTTTTTTTAATTAGTTTTTTTTTATTGGGAAATAATTCTAAAAATATTTGCGAATCTTTGTGACCCATTGAATTTAAAAAAAAAACAGTTTTAACAACTGAAATTCTAGATTTTATTAACCACTATAATTTTTGGCATTTTGTGTTACAATATAAAAATCTCAGAAATTTACAGAAATTTTTGCTTTGAGCTTTGAGCTTTTTAAACTGCAAAAATATTTCGAAAATGTAGCAAAATTTTGCGAAATATTTACAATTTGTTCAGTCAATTCGTGCATTTTTTTAATGTTTGAAAAGTTACATTTTCGGAAAAAAAATTTAAAGTATATTTTTTTTAGATTTATATTTCAAATTTGTAAAATTTAAAAAATATATTTTTATTTTTTTTAAATTTGAAATAACGTTTTTCCAATTTTTTTGCATTTCAAACGCAATTTTCAAGAATATTGAAGCCAAAACATTTAATTATTTATTGATTGAAAATTTTTAATGTTATGACTATTTTCGTTAATTAAAGCAGCTACAGTGTAGGCCCGGTATTTTTTTTGAAACTGTACATTCTCCTAATTAAATTATTTAAATCGATTTAGATTTAACGAAAATCGAAGTATACAATTTAACTGGCAAATTAATTATTTAATTACAGTTTTGTAATTTGATTCTAAGGCTACTGTAATTACGTTTGAATTAAATCTGACTTTTTAATCAGCTTTTACTTCAACCCATTCTAAAATCAATAAAATTAATGCTTTTAAAATTAAATTTTTTATTGTGTTTTGAATTAGAAATTTCTGTGTTTTTATTTAAAATCTTCTATACAGATTTTTTTTACGTTTTTTGCCACAAAAATTATATTACGTTTCTGTTTTAAGCAAAGCTATTAAAAGTGAGCTACAATTTTGTTGTTTTCACCTTATCAAACATTAAGTTCTCCTTCCACTAAGCTCGCATCTGCCTCTAAAACTTTAAAACGTACAACACCAAAAGCTGAGCTTAATTACTGAAAAAGCAACACTCATATAACACCTTCAAAAAAAGTCTATAAAATCGGAGCAAACCTGAAAGAAATAAATCGCTGAAAAGCTCTTCTTGTTAAAATTACCAAAGCTCCCATAAAAAGCGTGATATTTTTTACAGGAAAGCTCGCCTCTTGAGATTCCAACTAAACAAGTTTTGTAACATCGCACATGTGAAATTCTTGTTTTAATTGTGCCATGCGACGACAAAGCTCGCTTTTCTTTGTACCTCTTTGTAATTCCCAAATTACAAAACTGAATAATTAAACAGGGAAAAACGCATTTATTTCAAAAATTAAATTGCACACTTGTCTAAATTTATCTCTGATAGTTTAATTTATGGACGGACTTGGTTTAATTAAAAAGAGAAATAGAGTTCTGACACTATTAAATTTTAATTTTCGCGATAAATCCGAGCGGTGGATAAATGTCGGGAAAGTGTGTCGACGTTTAATGTGCATGCAAATTATAATTTTGAATATATATTTTGCACTAAACGTATTTGTGGAAATTTAATTGTAATGACGGGAAAAATTGGAGCAGTGGCGCGGGCTATAAAAAGGCAGTTTTATGCATGGAAACGTCGGGAAATGATGACGACGGGTTTGTTGTCCGTCAGATAAAGTTATATCGAAGGTTTAGTGAGTGAATTTTTAATGCTGTCTGAGTCCTTTTTTTTTATTTTTTTATTTTAATTTTTCATGTATTTATCGAACACGGAATTTTTACAATCCCGAGTTTTTAGAATTTCCTATTTTTTTTTAAATAAAAAAGACTTTGAAACTGCGTTTTTCAAAATTATGCTTAAAATTCTAAAAAAGAGAAATCTTAAGGTGGCAAAATTTTTTTAAGTACTTTAGAATAATCAATAAAAATAAGTTCATTGTTTTTCAGTTTACTTCGATATTTAGATTTTTTTATCCTGAAAGTGGAAAGTCGAAATTCGACAAATTTTTAAAGATGGCAAGAAGTTGAAAAAAAATCCAAAATACTTGAATTTATGCAAAAAGAAGACGGTGTCCGAATTCAATGTTTTTTTCAGGTCGAATTTTTAAATTTTTTGAAGTTTAAAAAAATCTGTAATGTTCACAGAAAGTTTTTTTCATTTTTGAAGTTTTCCAAATTATTTTAATACGGATGTTTTAGAATTTCTAGCAACTTTAAAAAATCTAGGATACTTTCTTTTATTTTCTATACTATAGTATTAAATTCTTAAATTGGTCCAGTTTTTGAAAGTACGTAACTAAAATTTTCAAAATGTAAGAAGTTCTATATTTATAATTTTGAAACTATTTTTAGAATCTTCATATATTGCCATTTTAATTTTTTATTAAAGTTTTAAATTATGTGAATATTTTTTTTTAACTCTCGTACCTTCTAAAATATTAAATTTTTCAAAATAAATATCTTAAAAAGTCTAAATTTTAAATTTATGCAGATCTAGAACGAGCAAAAAAATTATTGTTCACAATATCTGTTCTCATTTTTACCTAATTTTAAGAATAGAATTTTTTTAAATTGGTTAATTATTTTTTTGGATGTTTCGATTTTAATTTTGCCACTTTTAGAGCTTTTGAGATTAAAATGATAAATTTCTCAGATTGTTTTATTTTTTTTTGTACGAAAAAATTTTTAGCAATTTTTATTATAGATAATGAACAATGTTTTTTAATTTTATCTAAATCTCAAGAAATATAATTTAAAAACATTTCAATTTTAAAATAATTTAACGTTTAGACATTTTAATTTTTTAATTAGCATTTTCTTATATTTTTCTAGAAACTCGAAATACTATAACCTTCTAAATTTATCAGGTTTCTAAAATTCCTTGTCTACAATATCTACAATTTAAATTGCGTAGTGAGTAAATTAACAACTTTTTTTTTTTAAAGTAGCTCATTTTAGAATTTTTAAATTTTCGAAAAATACAAAGCTAGAGATTTAGTGTTTATGGAATTTTTAACATGCTTTTAAAAATAAGACATTTCTCTGTTTTCAATTTTTTTTTAACTTTGGAAATGCTAAAATTTCCGAATTATAATAATTTTACCAAAAATTTATAGCACATCGTGTTTTTTTTTAGTTTAATATTTCACATTATTGTGATATTAATGTTTCAGTGTTTTTTCTATTTTTGAGCCAGAAATTTTGTAAAATATCTGCAATTCTAAATTTATGGATCAAAAATGTGTGTATTCGTCAAAATCTTGAATCTTCAGTTATCAGAATTGTTTTAATTTTCAAAATGTTCTAGAATCTAAAGAATTTTTAAATACGCATTTTTTTATTTAAGATGGCAGTTTCAAAATTTAAAATGATTTTTTAATTTATATGGATAGGTAAAATCTTATGGTTAATATTTTTAAGTGTCCTAATTATGTCAATGGATAATTTTAGAATTTTACTTTTATCATGTTTTTAAATTTCCCACAAGTGTGTTAAAATTATTTGATTTTTTAATTTTTCTAAGAACATTAAAGCTTTAAAATTAATTTTAAAATATTCTAAATTAGTGTTCAAAATTATTATTTTTAATTATTTCTACCACTTTAAAAATATTTGAGATATTTTTTTAATGTTTCAGAATTTCTCGTACTTTTATAATTTAGAATCTTATAAAATGACAATTTTTAGGTTCTCAATTTTTTTATTACGTAAGGATTAGAGTTTCAAAACTGTTTCTTTAATGCACAAAAGGTTCGAAAAAAAATTAAATAGACATAATTTTTAAAATTTCTTAAATTTTCTAAATTTTTAATTCAAAATTTTTGAACATATAAAGTCATAAATTTGTGTAGATGGTTATAAAATATACCAGAATTATATATATATCAATTATATAATAAGAAGTATCCTGAATTCTATCACGTTATTATCGAGAAAATTATTCTCAAAACATGAGTCTAAAAAGAAATCGTTAATATAAAAATGCAGCGATAAATTGTTTAATATCGTCTTAATCGACTTCAATTTAACCGTACATATGTAGAATTTCGCGAGGAATTCAACGGTGTAACAAGAATTCACGAACGAGCTCGAGTTCCGGAGTTATCCGCGTTTGAATTTTTGGGAAGTTACAATTTTCGTCGAAACGGTCAAAATTCTGCTTATTGACGGTTTTCCAACTTTTTAATTCGGATCGATATCGTAGGAGACTACTTTTGAAAATGTTTAAAAATAACAAAATTTGTTGCAGTTCTACACTCACGATCTGCCAAAATTTAATAATGTTCACTTTAAAAAAAATGTATTAATATCTATAAATTTTCTTAATTTTTCTATAAGCTGGGTAATTTTTAATTTTAATTATTAAATTTATTCAGTGTTTATAGTTTTAAATCTTGCTAAAGTGTTTTTGAAAATTTGGAATTTTGTTTTAAAAGTCTAAAATTTGAATTTTATATTTTAAAGCTAGAATTTGAAACCATTTTTAAGACTTTCAATTGTTTATATGTTTTAATTATTTTAATTTTTTTGAATTTTTACAATTTTTAAAATTTTTATTTCCAGATTTTTGAAAAATTTTATTTGCGTTCTGGAATACAAAATAAATCATAAAATTGTTTTTCCACTACTAGCTATGAAGTTGACTATTATTGCGTGTCCTAGCCAACTGAGAAATTGAATTTTTATAGTTGTGGTTAATAATTTTTTCTATTATTAACCAAGGCTAATAATGGACAAATTCAAAAATTTTGAGAATGTAGAGATAGTAAGTTGTTTAAAATTTGTGCATCATAATTTTGTACACCCAGGAGATTGCCTTTAACGTATTTGCTGCTTGAAATTACCTAACACGATAAAGTTATTTGAATAAAAATGCCACTAATTTAAAATTCGCGCTCAACCTAAAATCTGATGACATCCCGTAACCGTAACCACCGATCAGAGCAACTACAACATGGCTGAATGCGGAGCCAGATAGAGCTGGAGCTTTGTTATGTCAGAAAACTATTTAAACAACAGAACTTTATTTAAACAAGTACATATCCATATTCAAAAAAACACCCAAACACGATAATTACAAACGTCGTTTGAAATTCAGACTACTTGATTTTTGTTTTATTAGTGGAAAGACGAATTTTCATTCCTGTGCTATTTGATTGTTACAAAAAATATTTTATTTTTAATTTTTGGCTTAAATTTGGCTAGTAGTGGAAAAAATAGTACATACACCACGGTAGTTAAAACATTTATAGGCCTCGCACATTATTCCGCTCAAAAATTCAAAGAATCCAAACAAAAAAAACAAAGAATCAAAAAAATCTAAAGAATCCTAAGAATCCAAAGAATCCAAGGAATCCAAATAATCCAGATAATCCAAAAAATCCACAAAATTCAAAAAATCCGAAGAATCCAAAGACTCCACAGACCCAAAAGAATCTAAAAAATTAAAAAAATTCAAAGAACCCAAAAAATCTAAAGAATCTAAAAAATCCAAAGAATCCAAAGAATTCAAAAAATTTAAAGAATCCAAAAAGTGCAAGGAATCAAAAAAAAACAAAAAATCTAAAGAATTCAATGAATCCGAAAAATCCAAAGGATCCAAAGAATCCATAGAATCCAAAAAAAAAAACAAAAAATCCAAAGAATCAAAAGAATCTAAATAATTCAAAGAATTCAAAATATACAAAAAATCCAAAATATATAAAAAATCAAAATCAAAAAATTTCAAAGAATTTTGGAAATTGAAATTAATATTTGTAATATTTGCAATAATCTTTAAATTCAGAATAAGATGCTAGGATGTAAGTATAAATAGCTGAAAATATTAAAATCTAGAAGCAAACCAAATTAAAATTTTGATATAAGAATAGATTAAGAAGAGAACTTGAAATTGAAAAATATCTAATTTTGGAATCGTGGTGGCAAAAAAAAATTAAAAGCTTTGTTCTATAAGTGAAAGTCTAAAATGGTTGCAGTCTGTACTGAATTCTTCATCTATACACTTATTACAATTTTTTTTTAATTTTTTTAACCTGTTTGATTTGTCTTTGTTGATAAAAAAATCATTTAATCTTTTATTGTAGCAAATTTCAATAACTAAAAATTTTCCCATATCTACAAATTAACAAAATTTTCAAATTGTGTTGCTTTTTATTAAAAAAAACAAAACTTTATTTAAACAAGTGCATACCTATATTCAAAAAAACACCCAAACACGATAATTACAAACGTTATTTGAAAATAATTTTTACTAGTGGAAATGTCAATCAGCAACAGACTACTTGATTTTTGTTTTATTCGTGGAAAGACGAATTTGCAATCCTATGGTATTTGATTGTTACAAAAAATATTTTATTTTTAATTTTTGCCTTAAATTTGGCTAGTAGTGGAAAAAAATAGTATATACACCACGGTGGTGAAGACATTTATAGGCCTCGCACATTATTCCGCTCGGGGCAAAGTCCCTCGCGAAATAATCTTGGTGCTCGATCAAAAATAATAGTCTTCACCACCTTGGTGTATAATATACATTAGATTTGTTTCAATTTATAAATTTTGGAATTTATTTTAGATCCCCCGTTTGCATATCTGAATCTTTCTTGAAACTTCTAAAATTAAAAAAAAAGTGTTAAGAATTTTCAAAATGTACAAGAGCACAAAAATGCCTAGAATAAAACGGGGTAAAAATTAAAAAATAACAAATGAGTGCTTTGGGATACATTTTTAGAACGCAATTTCTCGCATGCTCTCAAAACTAGCTTCTCAATTTTTCGTTGTTTGATTTTTCAAATATAGAATTTTATTTTTAGAACTGTGTAAATAACAAGACTGTTTATAAACACTTAAACAATTCCAATTAAAATTTACGACTGGCGCTAACGATATTTGTGGAAATTTAATTTTAATGACGAGAAAAACTGGAACACTATCCCTGTCCTAAAAAGGATCTTTTCATGCATGGAAACGCCCGAAAACGACGGCAATCGCTTTGTTAATGGATGTGTTGTCTGTCAGATAAAGTTGTATCAAAAGTTAAATTTTTAACGCCATCCATGCGTTTTCCGCTATTGTTAAAAAAGGTTTTTCTCGCTCGTTTTTTCATTTCCAAACTTACATATTCAAATCCATCGCTGTAATTGTCCCAAACTTAGAACTCCAAGTATCAACCCACTTAGGGAGTTGTACACAAATCAAACTTCACCACTCTCCCAACTTCCTTCTCTTAAACTTCCTCGTTCAATGTGCACCACGGAAAACGCCAAAATAACACCAATTTATTAAACCTTCAACCGAAACAAACAACCAGCATTTAAATCATCAAAATGATAAATGCGATTTGCGTCTCCTTCTTCGAGTTGAATCTCGCATTTCGTAACGCATAATTTTTTCAGGTTGTTGACAAAACGAGCAATCCTGTGATTCCGTAAACATATAAAAAGACTGTTTACTTGATATAATAATAAAAACCAAGTGCTTTTTTTGAATGTTAAGTGCGATTTTTACTTATGGAGTTCTTGGACGGCCTCCGACACAAGACTCTCTCAAGATTCCTGTCGCAATCTCTGTAAGTACTAGTTTTATTTTTATTACACTCGGAGGCTTCATTCGGGAATGGTTGCGGAGAAGTGGAAGACATATTGAAAAAGTACGGGGGGTGTTGAGCTTTTCACAGAGGAGAAAATTAGTTGGGGAAAAAGCGAAAACTTCAAAATTTCATTCGGAATTTCGAAATAAATCGACACCGAATGTTCAAATTGGACCAAATTTATTTCCCTGTTTGGTTAACCGCAAGCAAGAGTTTAAAGTAGCATTTGCATGGTAACAGTAATGGCATTCAGAGTTTGGAATTTACGTGCCTAATGAACTAGAGTGATCCCGGCGCATCCACCATTTTTTAAATAATAAAAAACAAGTTGGATTATTTTTTGAGGAAAAAATAGAATAAAAGAAAAAGCACAAAGTACAAAAGTTCAAAAAATAAGAGAACTTTACGGTCACTTTGGAGAGAACGTCTCAATCTCCAAAATTTCTAAGAAAGTTTACTGACGAAATCTTTCAAGTAAAACGGAGTATTAAAGATTAAAATAAAAACAAAAAAAAGATTTGTCAACCAATCAAGTAATTTGGAAGAAGTAAGTTCAATTTTAGAAAAATTGTTTGAATTGAAATTACCATAAGAATAGCTCAGAAAATATAATCAAGAGTGCACTTTTTTTCTTAGATAAGTTTTTTCTCTTAGAAAATCTCGTAAATTTCACTAATAAGGGTATGATAAGCGTGATGATAAGAAAAAATCTCGTGTTTAACAAAAATAAAGTAAAATTTCAGCAGGATGGCGCACCACCTCATTACAATCAAAACGCGCTAAACTTGTTCAGAAATGTTCTAATCGTTGTGTTAGCTGGCAAAAAAGAACAGAACGGTCTGCGCGATCACTACATTTATCAATATTAATTTTTTTACATAAAGTCATTGAAAATAAGTAAATTTTATTCAAATTTTAAATTCACAAAAATTATCAAAAATTATAAAAGACACTTTTCAAGTTTTTAATTGTAGAACATGTCATTTAGATCTTTTAGCGACTACTCTATAACTCTTTTGCGGCTGTAAATATGAATTTTATAGACTCACTTATCAAAATGTACTTTACGGATTCAAAAACTTCCGTTGAATAAAAAACAAGTTAGAGAATGCATTGATTCCAGCACGCGTTTGTAATTCCGATACGAACCGCGTAGCGGCCAGTAGAGGAACTAACAAGTGCTGGAAGAGCTTTCTGAGCGCGTGTTTTATACTATTTTTTTTCTATTTTGCACCACTTAATTTCTTTTTGTATAAAAGAAATAAAATTTTAAAATTTAGGAAATTTTATCAAGGTTGGGTACAATTATTTAATATTATTTATTTCATAACAATTGAGGTTATTAAACATATTGCTCACATTTTGACATTTGACGTTGACATTTTACGACCACGCTGCCAACGCGACAAAACTAAAATACACCAGCCGTAGTAAAGCATCAAAATTCTCAGTAACGAACCCAAACGGGTGCTTTACTGGCTCTAGTAACGACGCAGAATATAGAAATATTTTTTAAGCACTTTGATATTTTTTCTGACCGCTTTTTCAGAACATTGTCGATTTGTCGGTTTTGCTACATAAATCGCGATTAAGAGGTGTGACAAAACAGAAAATGACGTAAATCCTGAAATTTCACTAATAAATAAATTTTCCAATAAATTTCCAATATTTTTTTTCGTTTTAAAAACTGTACTAGAATTGAATAAAAAAATTGAAATTTGATAAAAATTGGTACAAGTGGAATGATTTGCCATATGAAGCGGAAATATTTTAAGTTTACAGTACAAGTGTAGAAATGAGGTTATTAATGAACGGAATAATTAAGATCCTTGATAGTTGTTATTTGTTTTTTTAATTGGGTGTAACAATTTAACTTTTATGTGCCATTTTTTTTAGTTCAAACAATTTTACTAACTGATAAAAATTTATTTGTTTTCTTGATGGAAATCAAGACGATCATGCACTACACTTTGTAATTCAGAAGATCTAGGTGTACTTAATACTGAAAATTTAAATTTATATTGGATTTGAAAGTTTTGACTGACTTTTGAAGCGGCTCAGATCACTTCTAGTATTTCTATGGAACACGATAATGAGAGACAGTGTAATTCAGCTGGTAGAAAGTGTGAAGTTAAAATGAGATCCTGAATGCGTTCTTTTGTATCAAAACTGTTTACAGAGGCCCAACTTTGTTATCCATGATTTTAGCCTAGATACTTTATGCAGTTTCGTAACTAATTACACGTTTCTCGTCGCAAAATGTCACAAAACAAAATCTGAAAAAATTATGTTTAGACTACTTGTTTGAAATATCTGTGTTGAAATAAAAGTTTTAGCAACTGTCACAAACTTCCCACTTCCCTGAATTATCAAATTTGACCTTCTTTGTACAAAAGTGTAGTTAATATGCAAATTAGAAAAAATAGCGTAATGAACTCGGTTTGTACAACTTAAGAGCACTAGTTCTTTACAGGCACTCTTGCCTATTGCAGTCGGGCTGCAATCTTGAATCCGTGTCATAATATGAGTTTTATTAAAAAAAATCTGATTTTATAACAACCAGGATACTTTAAAAAAGTGTGAGAAGAGATTTTTAAGATTTTTTACTATAATTTTTGCTAAAAAAAAAAATTCTGGTTAGAAGAAGCAAAAATAGTTTCTAAATGTGACAACACATTTATTTTGTTCTCTGTAGTACCACTAGATCAAGACAAAAAAGGATTTTAGTGGCATTTATAGATTTGAAACGTGTTTTTGACTCCATCATTAATGTACTGTAGACAAATAGGTTCATAATCCACCACATTATGACACCATTTATCGTGCCATAAAGTTCTCATACAAAACTTAGCAAAAACCAAACTACCTATATCCTTATCTCGGGTCAAAATTTTATGCTTGTGAAGAACAAAATAAAGCAGCAAGTTATTTTGTACTACTGTGAATTAATAAAAAATGTACAATTTCAATTTCCGGTGATTATAAACCGGAAGTTGTGGTTTCAATGATTGAATCGATGATTCAAATATTTGAACAATATGCCACATATTGTCACTTTTTCTATCGACGTGTCTGATAAGCTTTTAATGTCGGCGCCACTATCCGCTAAAATTGTGGCAGACGTCCTCCCTCCTCAGAGTGGTCAGAATTGAGTAGCTTCAAGTAGCTTGCAATTTTTCTCGGGATTTCCTCTAATGTGTCGATTCCTACGGGATTGCAGGTGCATTTATCGTTATATGAGACAAAATGAACTTTTGAAGTTTCACAAGTTTTGCTCGCAGATTCCTGGTGTTTGAATATAATCAACTCTTCCAGTTTTATTTAAAATGGTGAAAGTTTTTGATGGGTGTGTTTTGGTGTCCTTTTTAATAAACTAAAACCGAAACTTTCTCGTTAACGCTTTCTGTTTATAAGTTTTAAGTTTTATGGTAGATTCCAAAATCAATTTAGATTATAGAATGTTGTTATTTAATAGAACAACTTCAAACACGTTAATCTCTTGTATTTTTGTTTGAGGTCTTTGTTGATATTGTTGAGGTAGGTAGAAACTAATTTTCTCTATAACCTACAAGTTCTGTTTACATATTCTTCTGGAATTCAGGTTGTAAAGTTGTCTCCGGAAATGCTTTTCCAATCAGGAAATTTTATTATAAAATTTTACAACCAACATAAACTAAGATACACTAAATTATATTCAAAACAGATAATGAATGTTGGTAACACCGAAATAAATAACTAAATATAAGTGATCTAATCTTCATGCTATTTTAGAATAATCTGCTAAAAGTAATTTACTCAAGAAGTTGCAGATGAGAGAACATAAAATAGTAATAATCAATACAAAGAGATTGTTTGTGAGTGGTATTGATCGTTTCTATAAATCGAACTATTTTAGGTTCAAGTTAGGAATCTATTAGTCTAATTTGATTGCATGGGAGGAATATTGGTCTCCAACGGAAATATTTATTCTACAAATCGTTACAAAATTATATTCTAGAACAGGTCTTGATGGAAGTAGAGACAGAGTTATTATTTACCTTAACTTCTTTATTTCCAATATTTTTGTTGTAACTTGGTGCTTATATCTAAATGATTTCTCAATGTTTGGAGATTTCTGTCTAACATATCTCTTAAGAGGAGTAATGTCTGTTCTGCATCAGTCCGTATCGTGGCAGACGTCCTTCTGGAGCAATGTCCCGTGTAAGTGGAATAAATTGATAACTTCAAAATCTGTTTTATTTTAGACTTGCTTCCAGCACCAGTGACTCCACTGAACACATTTTTACGGAACACGGGATAGGGACACTTCTTCATTGATTTCTTTCACTCGTTTTTTCCTTTACTCGTAATAGAGACTCAACAGCTAACGCAACCGATTTCTCAATATCGGACGATCCACTTGTATCAGACACTCGAGCCAGAAACTTTAACAACAAGCTTTGTTCTTTAATAGATAAAATTGTTTCTCTATAGCAACAAAAGCAGAATATTGATTTTGCTTTTTAATTTAGATATAATTATAAAATATTAGAAATATACAAACTCAGCAGAAAAAATAATGTATGCAACCCGTAGAAAATATATTTTACGTTTTTTCATTTATTACACAAATAGTTATTGTACGTCTTGCAACATTGAAACGAATGAAACATTAAGTCACGTTTTTGTGGACTTTTTCTCATTGTAGTGGTAGAAAAGGTTAGACCACAAACCAATAATGAACTGATCTGTTGCATGCCATGTCAAACATTACAACTGTTCGTGACACGGAAGTGACCGATATTTTTTTATGTAGGTCTTAAAAAAAAAGCAATTTAATGTAATTATATGAGTAACTCTGTTGTTTTCTTTTGTTTATTTTGTTATATTTGACATTCAATTTCAGCATTTTTTTGTGGTTTTGTACTCACCATCAGAAAATTTAAAAAAAAGAGTTTTTTCTTAAAAATCTACTTCATAAATTAATAATTAAACAATTAACATCTAAACATCTCTGTTTGAGGTTAATAGACTCTGAAAGTATTTTTGGCTGTAACTCGCCACCAGATCACGCTGCGGCACATCAACTTCTACAGCGTTTAACCAATCGCCTCGAAAATTGGTACATGTGTGTATGTTAGCACGGAAAATATTTTCGAGCTATCTGTTTTGCTTTAACTCGTCACTAGATGTCGCTGCAACGCATCAACTTCTAAACGTTCAACTGATGCTGAAATTCGAATGAAGCATGAGATTGCTCTGGCTGTGGCATCATGGGAGATTGTAGCAATGCTATTTGATGATACATTACTACTACGCATTTCTACGATTCTAGATTACATACACACCATCCATTTTTGTATACTAGGTGTGTCACCACACGTGTACGGAAGACCAAGAATGTGCAGAAAGTAGAGCACTTATATAACATGAGAAAAAAAATGAGATGTGTTCTTCGTTAACGTTCACTAACTTCTAGAATCTCAGATCTAGATCTGAACGTCTCAAGATGTTTGTTTTTGTAGGCCTGAAAATCCGAGACAATCAGTGTCTGAAAACAAAAGAATTTAAGAGGCGTTGAAACAGGAAAGAAATTAAGAGCATAAACATCTGACAATATATGAAACTAAAAACTGAAAATCTAAAAATCTTAGATCTAAAGTTTATAAAACCACTTAAAGCGTCTAAGAATCTAAGTTCTAAAGATCTTTTCAGAGACCTGAAAATCTGAGAACAGAAGCATCTGAGCAACTCAAAGTCTGAGAATTTAAGATTTTAAATATTCACGAGAAGTTGAGAAACTGGACAGGTGAGAAATTGAGAACATGAGAACATGCTAATCTATGAAACTAAAATAAAAACAATACAAAAACTAAGATTCTGAGAGTTAGAAAATTTAAGAATCTAAGTAGAGTATCAAAGTTTTAAAAGATCTGAAAGATTTGAAAATCTAAAAATTTAAAGATAACTGAGGTACCTGGGAAACTCAAAGTCTAAGAATTTGATTTAGTAAACTGCACGGGTGAGAAGTTGAGAACATGAAAATCTGAGGATCTATAAAACTAAAAACAGTCCGTGTAAAAACTAAAAATTTTAAATATAAGAATTTTAGAACTTGAGAACTCAATTTCTAAAAGTCTGACAATCTGAAAGTTTTAATATTTACAGAAGTTTAGAAACTTAACTGGTGAGAAATTGAGAACATGAGAATCTAACGACGTATAATAAACAATCGAAAACCTGGGAAAGTGAGAATTTGAGAATCTAAATATATAACAATCTAACTTAAAGACCTTTAAAAGACCTAAAAATCTGAGAACAGAAGCACTTGAGCAACTCAAAGTCTGAGAGTTTAAGATTTTAAATATTTGCGAGAAGTTGAGAAACTGAACAGGTGAGAATTGAGAGCATGATAATTTGACAATCTATGAAACTAAAATAAAAACAATCGGAAAACTGAGATTCTAAGAATTAGAAAATTTGAGAATCTGAAGATCTAACCAAGTTTTCAAAGATCTGAGAATCTGAGATCAGAAAGCTTGAAGATTTTTTTAGGGACCTGAAAACCGAGACAATCAGTGTTTGAAAACTGAATTTACGAGAAATTGAAACATGTAAAAAATTGAGAGCATAAAAATCTTACGATATATGAAACTCAAAACTGAGAATCTTGGAATCTGAGATCTAGAGTTTGAAATACCGCTTAATATTTAGGAATCTAAGAATTTAAAAATAGCAGAGGTACCTGAAAAACTCAAAGTCTAAATGAGAACGTGATTATCTGAGGCTCTATAAAACTAGAAAACAATCCGTGTAAAACTAATAATTATAAATATAAAAATCTTAGAATTTGAAAACTTCACTTGTAAAAGTCTGACAATCGAAAAATTTTAATATTTACAGAAGTTGAAAAACTTAACTGGTGAGAAATTGAGAACATGAGAATCTGACGGCGTATAATAAACAATCGAAAAACTGAGAATTTGAGAATTTGAGAAACTAAATGTCTAATAATCTAAGTTCTAAAGATCTTTTTGAAAACTTGAAAATCTGAGAACAAAAGCACCTGTACAACTCAAAGTCTGAGAATTTAAGACTTTAAATATTTACGAGAAGTTGAGAAACTAAACAGGTTCGAAATTAAGAACATGAGAATCCGCTAATCTATGAAACTACAAAACCAATCTAAAAACAGATATTCTGAGAATTAGAAAATTTAAAAATCTGAAAATCTAAAAATTTAAGTTTTCAAAGATCTGAGAATCTGACATAACAATATGAAGATTTTTTTAGGGTTCTGAAAATTTGAGATAATTAATTAATTAATCTGAAAACGAAAAAAAATTGAAAATATAAAAATCCGAAAAAGTTGAAATTTTAGTATTTTTAGAATAATTAACAGACCTGAAAAATTATAGGTTTCTAAAAGTCTAAAATTAAAGATATTCAAAATCCGGCAAAAAAAATCTGAGGACACAAAACCTGACATTGTGAGAACCTTGGCGTTTTCTGACAGGATTTCAAAATTCTTCAAATCTCATCAATTAAAATTACTAATTGCCTAAGAATTTAAGAAATATTCTGAAAATCTAAAAACTTGCAAACCTAAAAACTCGGAAAGTTGAAAAGATAAAAACTTGAAAATTTGACGATTTGAGATAAAGTAAAAGTCTAAGAACTAAAAATCTAATTATTTAAGATTTAGACAATCTAAGAAGTCTAAAGATTGGCAGATCTAAACACTTCAAAATGTAAAGATTTAAGCGTTTTAAATATCTAAAAATTTTTAGATCCACGAAAGATAAAGTGATCAAAATTTCCAAAATGCTGAGAACTTGAAAACCTGAAATTCCGAAAGAGTAAAAATCTGAAAAATTAGATTCTGATAACTTCAGAACATGAAATAATTTACCAAATTGCCAAACTAAATTTTCTTTAATCTTCAAGATCTACGAATTTAGGAACCTAAGCAATCCAAGAAAAAAAAGCATCTAATAAATATTCAAAGATCGTTGCCCAAATAATTAAAAACTACAACAAAAATTCCGTTTTTCTTACATAACCAAATCCTCCAACCTCCTTAACACAACAAAACTTTAAAACATCTCGACACTTCTATTATTTCCAACTTTTAATTCTGCATAAACATCTCGAGCCTGAAATCACGCCCTTACGCGGCTGAAAATTTTCCAACAAAACAAACTGTTAACATGCTAGCAACTTTCCAATTAATAGTTCCAAATTCCTCCAAACAAAAGCTAGTTGTGAAGATGGAACCTGTTGACGAAGACGCAACAAGCATAATAACGCACCATCACCAATTTATCTCGAAAGTGAGTTGGCATCGTGCCTATCTCGTCCGATGAACGCCATTAAATTCCTTTCTCTTTGATGACAGGACAATAGCCAGAAACGGTTCGCCCAACAAATTTGATTAATCAAACGATTCTTCCGTCACTCGGAGTAAATTCGATTTACGACGACTAGAGGGTGATTGATGACGTTCTTAATCCGAGGAGGTAATCCAACACCCGACGGACCAGATAAAGATCTCATGCTAATATTTGTACACCGTCAAAACGGCGTGTGGGGTAATTTATTGGACGCTTTGCTGTGGGGTGAAACTGGAAGGGATCGTTTTTACGAGAAGACCTTTGAATATTTGTGAGACATCCACTTGGAATAAATCGTTGCATTTTCATCGTCTTGTAAAATATGTAAATATGCATTCTGAGGAGCCAATCTAGAAGCGGCTCTGATATTTTCAGGCAGTTGGCATCACTGCAGCTGTCCTCTGAATGTCAACGAGATATGGTAACAACTCACCATAAAGTTCGATACTTATCCCACAGCTACGTGTCATTTCAGATCTGAAAAAGTTTCAGTTTTATTAAAAACTCACGTTCCGCGAGCAAGTTCTACGAAGCGCAGGAATTATCGAATTAAATCGACTTTTTTAGAAAAAAGCACGAGAATCTCCGACTGTAATCTAATTTGTCTTTTTAATACAGTCGAGTTCGATAACGCTGACACGTCTGATGCGTATTTTGGTGCAGCTGAGCCGCAGAATTGGGCCACAGACAAAATCCCACGTATCTTGTCCCCCATAAAACGAGCTTAGAGCTTGACGGTGGGTGCAAGTAGAGATTGGGGAAAGCTCATCACTGTTCTAAAGGAGGAAATGGAAATGACCTTTGTAACTCTCCTATTGTTTCTGATAGGTACAAATCTGGTTAATGCACGGAAGTGACCCTTTTCCTTGTATTGTAATGATTGTGGACATTGTTAGACATTTGAGACAGATATGGAGGGAGAATACTGGAAAGTAAAGTAATTGACAAAACTGCGACTCTCTACCTTATACAAAATCTCAAATTGTAAAGTTTTAAAATTTTGTGCTTTCTGTATTTAAAATTTTCGAGTTTCAAATTTTAGCTTTGAAATTTCTACAGTTTCTTAGATTCGTTAAACAATTTAGGATTTCAGGATTTTTAAATTTTAAAATTACGAACTCTTAGTTTGTCAAGTATAAAAATTTAGAACTTATCTTAGATTCCAAAATTCCAAGTTTTTGTACCAAGGATCTTAAATAAGTTTTAAACTTTTGAGGTTTTTGCTTTTAGAGCTTTCAGATTCTGAAGCAGTCTTTAATTTTTAGAGCTTTTACATTATAATATTTGGATTTTCTAGGCAGTTGGTGTATTATTTTAACATTTTTTAGATTTTCACTGATTTTAATTTTTAGATCTATAAATTATTAGATAATTTTTAAATCTTTACATTTTTAGATTATTAGATCGTGAAATTCTAAAAAAATTAGATTCTTATATTCCAAGATTCTTGGTTTCTCAGAAACTCAAAATCTTAAGATTTAAAGCAGAACCTTAAAATTTCAAGATCTATAAATGTAAGTATCTAAAATCTAATATTTGAGAATCTAAAAATTTAAAAATCTAAAAATCTAAAAATCCAAAAATCCAAGAATCCAAGAATCCAAGAATCCAAGAATCCAAGAATCCAAAACTCCAAGAATCCAAAAATCCAAGAATCCAGGAATCCAGGAATCCAGGAATCCAAGAATCTGAAGAATCCAAAGAATCCAACGAATCCAAGGAATGCAAAGAATTTAAATAATTCAATGAAGTCAAAATATTCAAAGAGTCCAATATAAATATAAATAAAGAATCAAAAAAAATCAAAAATCCAAAAAAAACAAAAAATTCCAGAAAATTTCAAGAATTCCAAGAATTCAAAAAATTCAAAGAATCCAAAGAATTCAAAAAATCCTAAGAATTTAAAAAATCCAAAAAATTCAAAGAATCCAAGAAGATAAAAAATCTAAAAATCTCAAAAAATCGACAGAATCTAAAAAATTCAAAAATCCAAAAAATCTAAAGAATTCAAAAAATCTGAAGAATCCAACGATTTCAAAAAATCTAAAAAATCTAGAGAATCCGAAGAATTCAAAGAATCCAAAAAATCCAAAAAATCCAAAAAACCGAAAAATCGAAAGAATCAAAAGAATCGAAAGAATCCAAAAAATCCAAAGAATCCAAAGAATCTAAGAAATCCAAAGAATCCAACGAATCCAAAGAATCCAAAGAATCCAAAGAATCTAAAGAATCCAATGAATTCAAAGAATTTAAATAATTCAAAGCAGTCAAAATGTTCAAAAAGTCCCAAATATATAAAGAATCAAAAAATCTAAAACATCCAAGAAATCCAAAAATTCCAGAAAATTCAAAAAAATTTCAAGAATTTAAAGAATCCAAGAATTTAAAACACTAAAGATTTTAAAGAATCCACAGAATTAAAAAATCTAAGATTTTAAAAATCTTCAGTTTCAAAAAAAATATTATTTTTAAAATTAAAGAGTCTAAGAGGAAAGATCTAAAATTTTTATGATCAAATGATTTAGAATTTTGAAAATCTAAGAATCTAAAAATCTAAAAATCTAAAAATTTAGAAATGAAGAAATCTAGAAATCTAGAAATCTAAAAATCTGAAAATTTAAAAAACTAGAAATCTAGAAATCTAGAAATCTAGAAATCTAGAAATCTAGAAATCTGGAAATATGGAAAACTGGAAATCTGGAAATCTGGAAATCTGGAAATCTGGAAATCTGGAAATCTAGAAATCTAGAAATCTAGAAATCTAAAAATCTAAAAATCTAAAAATCTACAAATCTACAAATCTACAAATCTAAAAATTTCAAAGTCTAAAAATCTAAAAATCTACAAATCTACAAATCTACAAATTTAGAAATCTAAAAATCTACAAATCTACAAATCGAAAAATCTTCAGTTTCAAAAAAATTATAATCTTTAAATTGTAAATCTTAAAAGAGAGTTCTAAAAATTTTATGATCAAATAATTTAGATTTTTGAGAATCTAAAAATCTAAAAATTTAGAAATTTAGAAATCTAAAAATTTAGAAAACTAGAAATCTAGAAATCTAGAAATCTAGAAATCTAGAAGTCTAGAAATCTAGAAATCTAGAAATCTAGAAATCTAAAAATCTAAAATTCTAGAAATTTATAAATCTACAAATCTACAAATCTACAAATCTCAAAATTTAAAAGTCTAAAAATCTAAAAATCTAAAAATCAACAAATCGAAAAATCTAAAAATCTTCAGTTTCAAAAAAGTTATAATCTTTATATTGTGAGTCTAAGAAGAAAGTTCTAAAAATTTTAAGATCAATTGATTTAGATTTTTGAAGATCTAGGAATCTAAAGAAACGAATATATAGATCTGAAACTTTAAATAAAACAACATATAACGATTTTATAAATTGGTTTAAATATCTAACAATTTAAGAAACTAAAAACTTGTCAATCTAAAAACAGAAAGTCTAAGAATTTCTAAAACCTGATAAGATACCATAAATTTGAAAGCTCTAAAATGGAAAATCTCATGATCAAAAAATTTGAAAAAATTTGGTGATTATGCGCACTTGTGAGTGAATCCAAGAATATGAGAATAATGAAGAAGTAAAAGTATTAAAAAATCCAAGAATCTAAGAACCTAAACAAGTAACAATCTAATTATTTATCTAAAAATATATCAATCTAAAAATATAAAAAAACGATTTTAATTATTCTACGCAAATATGGTTTATAGGGATTGAACGGTTTTTAAAAGTCTGAGAGTGTAAAGATTCAAGAAATAAAGTTTCAATAATCTATTGATAAAATTTATAATAACATTGAAGAATGTAATGGATCTCAATTTGATTGAAGATCCAAGAAATTAATAACTAAAAAATCAAGTGCGGAATATGAAAGCTGAAAATGATTGGATTTTGACAAACTGAGAATTTGATAGCTTGACAATGAAACCAATAACTTCAAAATGTACAAAAACAAAAGTTTAGTGGAATTTTTTGAATATGAAAAAGTGAGAACTGGATAGCTCGAATCTTAGAAATATGTAGACCTAGGATCTAAAAGTGGAAATCTAACAATCTATCGACTAAAAACCTGCGAATTGAGAATTCAAAACAGAATTTAGAACCTTGGGAGCCTAAAATATTGAGAACTTACACATTATTTTTTGGCAGATTTATTCATAGTGTGTTGTGGTTTTAGAATTTTGGGTGTTTTTTACATTTTTAATAAAAACCTGCAAATGTGACTCAAAATTTCCAATTTTCGTTTCATAAAAAATTTAGCACATCCCAATTATTTCTTACAAACTCCACAATTTCGCCTTCAAGTATTTCGATACTGTTCCTCACCGCCTCTACCTCCCGCTCCAAATTTCTGCACGATCCAGGAATTCGCGCAATTTCCGCCAAATTCCTCCCGAGGAAATTATCACGAAACCTCAATGATAAACTAATACCGTAACGTTTACTTCACCCATTGCTTCGGATTTTTCATCAAAACTCCGGTTTTCTCCGGTCAACAACTTAGACGTCGCCTCCATTGTGTCCATTGTTGGAACCACCGCCCTCATTTCGCTCTTTGTCCTCGTAATGAGGAAGAGCTATGAAAACTCTTTAACTCTTCCACTTTCTATGTGTCCTACATTTTCCACTGTGGGAGATACGTTACGAATTTTCCCGATGAAATTGTTGCTGATGTTATTCCCAGACCTTTTGTGTTTAGTTCAGAATAAACAAACATTTCCATTCATCCGGAAATTCGATTTACAAACCGAGGTGGATCCGGAAAATGCGGTTGGGGTAAACCTAGATTTTTATTATTATAATGTAATTAATGGAAGTGAAAACCGGAACCGCCCGGAGTCGCCGGAAACGGTCATTTCGTCACGTGCGTTGTGATCGGAAACAAAACACTTCTTGTATTGAACTATTATTTAATTTATTATAAATCAGTTAAAGCGGGAAATAAAAGCTAGAGCTGGCACTATTCGGACTATCTCCCGGATTTGAATAGCAATAAACAAAAACGCTATCAAATTGCGTCAAGCTATAATTTCAACGTATCAGTCAAGCTCATTGTTGCAGTTTTATCGATTCCTCTTCTGCATCCGCTTAAACGTTATCAGTTCCTGACATGAATCCTCTGCGTGACCCTAATTAGAGCCCAGCTCTCGAGGAAAAAAGGGGATTTTTATTGCCCCGTTGAGTGATGTTATAAATTCCGAGAAGAGGATTTGTAAGTGAATTTTGTTGGAGAAGAACCAAAGAAGGGAAGAAGGATCCAGGGAGCGTTGCAGAGATGATTATAATTTATGGATGAAGGGACGGAAATCGCTGTTTTATTTGCGATGCTGATCAAGGGTTGAACTTTAGAGCCTGGGGAGATGAGTGTGAAAAACGGGGGGTCATTAAAACAACAGATGTTGACAGAGATGAAAAAAGAAAAAAATGGGACGGAGATTTTAATTCCAACGGGAAAACTTGAAGGAGTTTGATTTTTTATTGTTTGGAAATTCTAAAAAACAATTACAAATTACAATGTGTTTTCGAAAATTAGTTAAATTTTTAGAATCAGATTAATCGAGAAGAAAAAAGGCGTGTGACATTTTGATAGACAACAATTTCTGAATAATTTTTAAAATGTCACAAATACAGAAAAAATCATTAAAATTTGCACGATTCCAAAGAAAAATCGAAACTTCAAATTTTATATATACTTTTTATATATTTTTTTTTTAAATGGCTTGAAGAATCTTAAGTACCTGGAGTTTTTGAAATTTCAAATTCAATTTTCAATTTCTTGAATTTTTTGTGTATGTATTTTAAAAATGGTTTTCATATAAAAAAATTTGTACGTCTTAGAAGTATTAAAAATACAAAATATTTTATTCATTTCGAAAATCTACAAAAATTAAATTATAAATAATCAAAAAATGTTAATTCTAAAATTTTAAAGCATCTAAAACTTGCAGTTATACTCTGAACGGGCCGCAAAAAAATTTTACAAAAAATTCAAAAAATGTAAGATTCCATGTTAAGCCGTCTAAGAATGTTAAACGAAGTGTAACAGTTCAAAACAAATTGTAAAGAAAAAATACGAACAATCTGAAAAATCGGCAAGAGATGCAAAGAATTCAAAGAATCTGAAGAATACAAAGAATTCAAAGAATCTGAAGAATACAAAGAATTCAAAGAATCCAAAAAATCCAAATAATCCAAAAAATTCAAAAAATGCAAAGAATACAAAGAATCCAAAGAATTCATAGAATCCAAAGAATACAAAGAATCTAAAAAATCCAAAAATCCAAAAATCCAAGAATCCAAGATTCCAAGAATCCAAGAATCCAAAAATCCAAGAATCCAAGAATCCAAGTATCCAAGAATCCAAAGAATCCAAAGAACCCAAAGAATACAAAGAATTCAAAGATTTTAAATAATTCAACGAATTCAAAATATTCAAAATGTCCAAGATACATAAAGAATCAAAAAATCCAAAAAATCCAAGGAATCCAAAATTCCAGAAGGTTTAAAAAATTCAAAAAATGTAAGATTCAATGTTAAGCAATCTAAGAATGTTAAACGAAGTGTAACAGTTCAAAACAAATTGTAAAGAAAAAATACGAACAATCTGAAAAATCGGCAAAAAATGCAAAGAATTCAAAGAATCTGAAGAATCCAAAGAATTCAAAGAATCCAAAAAATCCAAATAATCCAAAGAATTCAAAAAAATCCAAAGAATACAAAGAATCCAAAGAATTCATAGAATCCAAAGAATACAAAGAATCTAAAATATCCAATGAATCCAAAAAATCCAAAAATCCAAAAATCCAAAAATCCAAAAATCCAAAAATCCAAAAATCCAAGAATCCAAGAATCCAAGAATCCAAAAATCCAAGAATCCAAAGAATCCAAAGAATCCAAAGAATCCAAAGAATTCAAAAATTTTAAATAATTCAACGAAGTCACAATGTTCAAAAAGTCCAAGATACATAAAGAATCAAAAAATCGAAAAAATCCAAGGAATCCAAAATTCCAGAAGGTTTAAAGAATTCAAAAAATGTAAGATTCAGTGTTAAGCAATCTAAGAATGTTAATCGAAATGTAACAGTTCAAAACAAATTGTAAAGAAAAAATACGAACAGTCTAAAAAATCGGCAAGAGATGCAAAATTTTGTATATAGTTTGAATGTTTCCGAAAATTCTGAAAAATCTTGGACAAATTCAAAGAATTTAGATTAAAAGTTAAGATAAAAAACCTAAAAAAAATTTCGCAACAGATACAAAGACTAATTAAAGAAGAAGAAGACTACAAAGAAATTAAGGTTATAATTTAAAAAAAAATGATATGCAAAGGAAACAAAATATATTAAAAACCAAATTAAATGAAAGCTAAAACTGATATTTTTTTTAGTTTTTCAACAATATTTAAGAAAAATGGAAGCTACCTAAAAATGTTTTAGTTTTAACATATAAATGTTTTTTTTAAACAATTTGAATCAATTTTAATAAATGACCGAAAACAAATAAATTAGCAAAATCTGAAGTTGTAGATTTTAAGTTGTTTAAAATTTGCGGATGGTTTTGAAATTATTATTTATAGAATACTCAAATTTTAGTATAAAAAATTTAGAAGATATTTATCGTTCTTCAAAATTCACAATTTTTGTATTTGTAAAATTTCGTAAATCTAAATTATTTATTTTATCTTCATCTTAAACTTAAAAAATGTAAAAAATCTATTTATTTATATAATTTTAAGGGGGGAAATAGGTGTAACTGAATGTATAGGACGGCGTATTTTACGATTTTTTTTTACACATAAGGAATAATAATATTTCATTTATATTTTGAAATTATGTTATGCATATATTCAAGAGTATATTATGAAATTTTCAAACATTTTCCTCGAAAAATTTCGGAGAGGTCAGCTGTCGTGCATTGTAAGTCGCCATCCGGCTGCCTAATTTGTGTACATTCTGGAGGTCACAATTTTCATCCAAAATCAATTTTTCAAAAAAATTTACTTTTTTTATAAGTGTTTCTTCTATGTAAACCTCAATCCCCCCAAAAAATATCCAAAATTAATATTTTTCTGAGGAATGTAAAAATTTAGTATGATTTTTTACCATTTTTTGCAATGAAAAAATTTGTAAAAATAAAGATATTGTTTAGGATTGAGGTTCACATAGAGCGTAATTATATAAAGCAACTATGTGCTGAGTTTGATAACGAATGATCAAAAACTGTAGAAGCTAGAGTGTACACAAATTCGAAAAAAGTGGTTCGAGAAAAACGCGTTTATTTATGCACCTAAGGAAACGCTTGCGATAAAAGTCGGTGTGAAATTTAAAATTTTTCACACTTCTAAAAATTTTTTAATACCTTCCACATAGATCTAGAGTGACTAGCTGCTCGACGGCTCCGTACTACATGCCACGCGCTCCAACTCTTCGACAGAGGGACATTCACTCTATCGCTTATAACTCTTAAACCGCATAAAATTTTGTTTTGAAATTTTGAAAATATATTTATGAATAGTTCTACGATCGATTTATGAAAAGAAAAAAAAATTAATTTTTTGAAGCTTCTACACCTATTTCCCCCCTTACCAGGCGATTTAAATAAGTATATAGTTTGTTATAGATATTTTCTTAAATAAAGGAGATATAGGGGAGCGAACACCAAACTGAATCACCCGGTATATCAAAAAAGTGAATTTACCAACAACTCATATATTAACTTTAAAGTTTCATAACTTTTGACCAATGCCGCTAATATCTAACCATAACGCTGTTAGATCTCAGCTATCGAACGCGCATAATGAGATTTGGAACTCGATGTACACAAAGTGTACAAAGAAAAAATATTGAAACCTACGAGAAATAAAAAAACACCAAATACTCAATGCATATTTTTATTCTGGAAACAAAGTTAGATACAATATACCAAAAATCAAAATAAATGGCACATATACAAAAAACTGGTTAGAAGAACGAATCTACAAATTAAATTTCGCTCGAATTTTTTCGAGATAACAGGCAAAATCTTCGTCAGCATCGCTTAATTTATCCATCTCCTTCTTACAGTTTTCTATGTTAGATCCAGAAGTTATCAGAAAATCGATCAGTCCAAAATGATATTTTGACAAAGCTATCATCAAGGGAGTCTTTCCATTTTTGTCCGCTTGATCAACTTTCGCCCCTTTATTTATCAAGATTCTCGCTATTTCAACGAGGCCAAGATCCACGCTTTTCGTTAAAGGAGTGAACCCAGAATCGTTGAAAGCACTTAAGTTGATTTTCTTCTCCAATAGAGATGCAACGCCTTCAATGTTTTTTTGTTCTATCAAATTAAATAGCAGGATAAGTTGGTCCTTTTTCACCGACGATTCTACATTTATTAACAATTTCGTGTTTTCTTTTTGTTTCATTCGTAAAGCAAGAGCTAGAGGACTGTTTCCTTCTTTGTCACTAATATCCGTGTCTACTTCACGTTTCAATAATTTCTTGACGATTTCTGGTTGGTTCTTCTGAATTGCTAGAATCAAAGGTCGGTTGCCATCTTTATCCGCAAAGTCTGGATCTGCTCCATTGTCCAGTAAGTAAAGAGCAATATCTTTTTGATTTAACTGCAGAGATAATATCAAAGGTGATTGACCACTTTTGTATCGAAAATTGACATCAGCGCCACTCTCTCTAAGTGTCTTTACAATATCCAACCGTCCTTTTTCAATAGCCCTCACAAACGCTGAAGTGATGGTAAATGCACCTCCGTTGTACAAAAGCCATGACACCATAGTATAATTTCCGGTACTAGCACAGTGGAAGAGAGGTGAGCCCATATCATCGTACTTTTTATTGATATCCATCCCGATTCGGTGAAGATAGCTTAAAACGTCTGTGCTGTTATTGTCAAGAAGAATTCTAACAAACTTTTTCTTGTCACCGATGTTCTCAACTTTATCCACCAACATCTTTATGATATTAAATTTATTTTCTACTGCTGCTACTTCTAAAATTGTTTCGTCGACCGTTGCTCCTGCTGCAAGTAAGTCACGAACCATTTCTTCAGAGTTCACTGCTACGGCGGATTTCAAAGGGACATTTTTATTGACGTCGGCTTTATGGTAGATCAGTAGTTTTAAAATAGTTGGTTGGTTAAAGGTAATAGCCCAATACAGAGCACTTTTTGATTCAAAATCGGCATTAATATCGAAACCTTTAGTAATACACGAGATTATCTCTCCTAATTTTCCGTCTCTAATGTAGTCGATGAAATCATCTGTCTGAAAAAAACAGATTATTGAAATACCATAAATGAAAAGTGTACAAAAACCAAAGCAGACAGTTTTTTCTACTGTTTTTACACTGTTAACAATTTTTTACTTACCGAACATTGTATCTCTGCCATGTTTCTTCTATTCTGCTTCCGTCTAAGTTTCCAACTTTTTAGCACTTTTCGCACTGTTCGTTCTACTCCTAGTTCTTCGTTTTTATAGGCATTTTATATCTTTAGACCACAAGAGTCAACATGTTTTTTACAAAATATTTGATGTTTGTTGTCTATTTTTATCGGTGTTAAAACCGCACACTTCGAGTCCACAATAACAAAAATATTTTTTTGTACTCATTGTACGGAAACAGAATTTTTCCGCTTAATCTCGATGCACGGAAAAACGGTTTTCCCGCACCCCGGTGTTTTTTAGTTTCCGCTGGCGGTAAGAGATATTTGCGTTGTTGGGTTGGTATTGCAACCTTTTGAGGACATCAGATAATCAATTTTCGATAAGTGCGTTCATACCGTTCTCGAATTTTCTCGGGCAGCAGACGCCAAACGGCCTCTTTGGCACATTGTTATACTTCGGAAGGGGTACACATACATTCTTCGCTCTCACTCGTTTTACTAATAATTGAGACAAAAATATGACAGCTGATTTACATTTTAAAAATCTAGGAGGTAGTTACAGTAAACAGATCATGTTACCAACCCACCATTAAAAAAAAACTAAGTTACTTAATTTTTTTATTTCGATATTCGTTACAAAAAATATTGTACCTAACTCTTTCGGAAAGAATTTCCCCGCATTCGCACAAAGTGCTCATGCGGGAAAATTAAGTTTCCGAACTGGTTAGGTAAATAACTATTTATTCTGAAGAAAACTTTAAATGCGAAATTGACAACAACACAAGGTCTAAAAAATTTATAAAAATGTTTGAGATTAAGACGAATAAATGAATGCTAATTGGGTGTATACAGGGTGAACCAAACGGAATGATTCTGACTTTTTTTTATAATTTTTCACCTTGACAGATTTTTTTAAATCTTGTAATGACTTATTTTATGCGCCTTTAAGACATTTTATTTCAGATATTTTGTTAATGCAATACATAAAAAGTACTACAAATTTAGAGTTTTAGTCGGTTTTTATTTTTTTAGGGCTACGAAGAAGCGTGAAAATAAAACTGAAAATCAAATTTTAAATTAAAGTATATACGTCAAATTATGACGTCATGGTCTATTTTTTTCATCTATATAAATTGTAGAATTTGGTTTCATAAATCATAATTTTATAGTGTTTATTTTTATCATTGCATAAGCTCTTAAACAATTTTTTGACTATTTTGAACTTTCTGTAGAAAAATTTGAAAATTTTAATTCCGAAAGATAAAAAAATAAAATTCTGGAAGTTATAAAAAAGAAGTTAGAAAACATTAGAAACAAAGGCTGTCATTTCTCCTTTTAAAAGTGCGCTGATCTGTATATTAGAGCCTGTACAGAAAAATTACAATAACTGAGAACTGAGAAGAACCCGAAACCGTGTTACAAACAATATTTTTTCTACAATACTTCTTTATTTTTGATTCATAATAAATAGGAACAGTTACAACATTATTATTCTACATTATTGTTATTATTATTGTTATAAATATTGAAAGTTATATGATATCGGGACAGTTATGAAATAAAATTTGGAGGATTGCTAACATTTATTGAACCTGAATTTTTGTTGCTTTGCTTAATAAGTGTATTATTATTACTGTTTTCGTTGCTATCTTTTGGAACTACCTCAGATTCCGTAACTTTCTGTGACTTTTGTTGATCACTCTCCGCCATGACGTTTCAAGGTGGTGATGTTAGCAGCTACATCTACCAAAAGAGTTGCTGAAGAGCGACGTAAGTAGTGACGGGTGTATAATTGGGGTTGTGTAAATTTCAAATAAAAAGTAATTTGCAATTCACTAAGAAATTTCCTAATCGCTTCTACAGTTAGTGTTTTTGACTTTTTCGTCCTATAGCCGTCCAATTCTCATAATTTGTTATAATTTTGTTGACTTGGAGTTTTTTTGCTACTCATTGATAATTTTTGAGAACCACGCAAACAAATACCGAATCCAATGGCTATTCTGCAACCAGTTACGAAATATATTTCGTAACGGTTTTTTAGAATGACGTTGATCCTGTATTTAAAATTATTTTATTTTTTTCAACCTCAAAATTTTCACTTAACTTAAGCAGTTTAAATTATAAACCGATAAAATTTGGTTCATTTGCCACAAAAAGTAGTTCTCAATGGTAATTTTTCATTCTCTTCTTACATTTTTTTATTTTTTTTTTATATTCCAAAATTTCACTGTTTCTTTGTGCAAGAAATCTGAAATCTAATTTCCAAATTTTTTTTAATTTTTTTTTTATTTTTTGAGCTCAAAGACAAGTCACCTAAAATATTTGAAACGAGATATGATTTTAATGACATTTGATTATCGTAGTTTTGACAATTTAAAAATTAGCAAGAACAACTAAAACTTTGCTAAAAATTACTTTCAGAAATTAGACAAAGCTTTGCAATTAAAAAAAAATATTTACATCAAACATTTGATAATTTTAGACTTGGATGATTTCATGGACAATGCAATGTTAAAAATTTCAAAAATTTGAAAATTTTGTAGAATATGGAAATTTTATACGGTTTCAAAATTGACACAATTAAGAAATATCAATTTTTTTGCTAATTAACAATTTTTTTTGGATAATTTGATAAAATGTTTCCAAAACTAAACCTCTTCCAAGGCACAAAATAGAAGAATTTTTTTAAATTATATAAGATTTTATGATTTTACATCAGTGGGAATTCCAAATTTCAATTTAATTTAATTTAAGAAAATCTAATTTAATTAATTTTACACACTTAATTTTTATTTTTTAAAGTTTTCTAAAAAACTAAAATTTTATAATTTTGGCAACTCAAAAAAAATCACATACAATTTTACAAGGAAGCCAAAACTTGGCCGTATTTGACGTTTTCAGAGTCTTGAAAGCTCTCGCAGACAAATAAAAATTTTAAAAATATCAGGAAATACTAAACAAGAAACATTACAATTTTTTTAATTTTAAAGAAAACTCCATCATTTCAACCTATAAATTGTTCTCTAATTTTAGAAATTTTAGCAATTTTTTCTACACTTTGTGGTTCCGAGAAGTTAAACATCAAAAATTTTGATAATTTAATACTTTTTAATAATTTCTTGAATTATTTAAGCATTCTAGAAATTCTAGAATCAAAATTTTATGAAATTGAATAATTTGAATAATTACATAAATATTTCAAAAACTTTTATTTAAAAAAAAAAATATATAATTTTGGCAATTTTAGAAAATCACTTACAGTTTTACAAAGAAGCCAAAACTTCGCCATCTTTGACGCTTTTAGTCTCTTGGAAGCTAATATAAGAAGTAAATATAAGAAGTTTGGAAGGTTCTAAAGCCTGGTAGAAAAAAATTAAAAATTGTTACTGAAGAACTAAAAGAAACTAAATAATAATTGCATACTTTATTAATTCTTTATTTATTAATTAAAGAACTAATTAACAATTATTTTTTCACGCCTTGCTCTCGTACAGTTTGAAGATAGTACGCAAAATCGGCGTCACTCTCTGCAATTTTATCCATTTCCTCCTTACACTCTTCCATGTTCGCACCAGAAGTTATCAAAAGATCTAAAAGTTCCAAATTATATTTGGACAGAGCTATCTTCAACGGTGTCTTTCCATTTTTATCCGCTTGATCAACTTGAGCCCCTTTTTGGATTAAAAGCGTCGTTAATCCAACAAGACCAAGATCCACACTTTTGGTTAAAGGCGTAAAACCCTCACCATTAAACGCACTTAAGTCTGCCTTCTTCGCCAATAAAGTGACAAGACCTTCATGGTTCTTCTGTTCTATTGCTTTAAACAACAGTACCGTGTTATCCTGAGTCGTACCTTGATTCGTTAACAGGTTCGTGATTTCTTTACGTCGGAGTTGTAAAGCGAGAGTTAGAAGACTCTTTCCCTTCTTGTCTTTAACATGAACGTCAGCTCCACGTTCGATTAGCTTCTCGACGATTTCCGCTTGGTTCTTCTGAAGTGCCACTATC
Organism: Cynaeus angustus; assembly: GCA_030157275.1. Lineage (NCBI taxonomy): Eukaryota > Metazoa > Arthropoda > Insecta > Coleoptera > Tenebrionidae > Cynaeus > Cynaeus angustus. Next base: position 16,088,849 of record CM058065.1, read on the forward strand.
AGAGGTCGATTTCCATCTGTATCCTCAAGATTTGGATCCGCTCCGTTGGTCAGTAACCAGAGCGCGACATTTGGTCGGTTCCACTGTATGGATACTAACAAGGGTGTGGTACCACTTGTATCCTTAAAATTGACGATAGCATCTTTATTCTTCAAATTTTTATTTAGAAGCATTTCTATAATCTTCAAATTCCCCGTTTCTACCGCTCGGATTAAAGCTGAAATGACATTAAATCCACCTCCGTTCTGTAAAAGCCAATCCACCATCTCAGAATTTCCGGTACTCACGCAATAGAGAAGAGGTGACCCAATGCCGTGGTACTTTTTATTGATATCGATTCCGTTTTGGTGCAGATACTCCAAACATTCTTTGTTTTTAGAGTCAAGCAAGATTTGAACCAACTTTTCGTTGTCACTAATGTCAGCACCTTTATCTACCAACATCGTTAGGATTTTGGAGTTTTTATCTCTTGCTGCTTATTCTAGAAGTGTTAGAGTGTAGATTCCTTTTGATTGGTTTGCATCTGCTCCTGCTGCGAGTAAATCACCAACCATTTCTTCATCACCTAATTCGACAGCGGCTCGCAAGGGGGTTTCAGTATCGATACCTATATTGACATCGGCTTTGTAGTAAATCAGAGCCTTGACAATGTTTGGTTGGCGGTACTTAATAGCCCAAACCAATGCGGTTCTAGATTTTGAGAAACGAAAATTGTAGACGCCAGCATTGATGCCAGAAAGTTTAGGAATGCACAAAATTACGTCTTTGAGAGATCCTGATTGGATGTGGCTTAAGAAGTGATCGTTCTAAAAAAAAAAGTATTGACATTCAAAAAAGTAGAACATTTGGTACAGAGATCTACTTACTGTACATTCGTCTTCGGTCGCCATGTTGCTTCTTTCGAAGGATTTTTGACACTGTACTCTGCACTTGGAGTTTTTCGTTTTATAGATACACTTTATCTTCAGGCCGCAAGAGTCAACAAGTTTCTCACCAAAATTGGGAAAATATTATCTTCGTGAAATTATCGTTGAAGATAAGTGATGAAATTCGAGTTTGTTTGCGTATTTTTATCTCTTTTAAAACCGCACACAATAATAACAACAATATAAGGAAAATATTATTTGGTAACGTATGGGAAAAAAAAACAAAAACAAGAACAGTATTTCAAAAACCAAAAAAAGCAATAAAATTATTTTTCGGCTTTTTTGTTTTTAACGAGATTTTCAAATTAAACTGGTTTAATGTTTTGGATTTGAGAAAATTTGGAAATCTACAGGAAAAAAAAAACAAAATTTGTTGTCTTATCTCTTGTTGTATCATTTCTGCATTTTTACAGAATTTGATGACATTTAGATTTTTTTTTAACCTTTTTCTTCTACCTCAAAATTTTCACTTATAAAACTTAAGCTGTTTAAATTATAAACCGATAAAATTTGGTTTATTTGCCACAAAAAGTAGTTTTAAATGGTAGAAATTTGTAACAAAAAATACAATTCTAATTAATTAAATTGAAGAAATGATAATTTTTTATTCTTCTCCAATTTTTTTTTTAATGTATTCCAAAATTTTACTGTTTCCCTGTGCAAGAACTCTAAAATCTAATTGTCAATTTTTTTTTAAATTTAAATGTTTTGTTTTTTGTGCGCTTACTTGTTACTTTTAAAGACAAAATATACAAATTTTTAAACACCTAAAATTATCGTAGTTTTGACAATTTAAAAATTGGTAATAACAACTGAAATTTCATTGAATTTTAACAACTAAAAATTGCTTCCTGAAATTAGACAAAGTTTTAGAACTTTTCAACATTTTAAAGATTTTGCAATTTAAAAAATATATTTACATTAAAAATTTGATTTTAGAGCCGTTTATGATTTCATGAACAATGCAATGTTAAATATTCCAAAAAATTGAAAATTTTGTAGAATATGGAAATTTTATATGGTTCCAAAATTGATATATTTTAGGAACATCATTTTTTTGATAATTTGAAAAAATGTTTCAAAAATTAAACCTTTTCAAAGGCACAAAATAACAGAATTTTTTTTAATTTTATAAGATTTTAAGATTTTACATCACTGGGAATTCCAAATTTTAATTTTATTTTATTTCAAAAAATCTAACATTTTTATATTTTGCCACACTTAATTTTTATTTTTTTAAAGTTTTCTAAGAAATTAAAATTTTATAATTTTGGCTTTTTTAAAAAATCACGTACAATTTTACAATGAAACCGAAACTTAGCCGTTTATGACGCTTTTAGTGTCGCAGACAAATACAAATTTTAAAAATTATAATTTTTTTAATTTTAGAGAAAACTCCACCATTTTAGCTTATCAATTGTTCTCTAATTTTAGAAATTTTAGCAATTTTTGTACATTTTGTGATTTCGAGAAATTAAACATCAAAAATTTTAATAAATTTAGACTTTTTAATAATTTTGTCAAACATTTGGGCATTCCAAAAATTTTAGATTCAACATTTTATAAAACTAGATAATTTGAATAAATGGTTCAAAATCTAATTCTTCAAATGCTTAAAATAAAAGAAAATTTTCTGAATTTTCCAAAAATTTAAAATTCTACAATTTTTGCAATTCTAGAAAATCTCATAGAATTTTACAAAGAAGCCAAAACTTCACCGCCTTTAACGCTTTTAGTCTTTTGAAAGCTTTCGGCATATTAAAAATTCGAAAATTACATAAAATACTAAACGGAAATTAAATTAAAAATTTTTGAATTTCAGGGACAATTCAATCACTCTATTCTAGAAACTGTAAATTAAATTTTTATGTTTTTGACCCATTTGATTGTTTTGAATCTTCAAATTTTAAGATTTTTGATGCTCTCTAATTTTAGAAATCTTAGCAATTGACAGTTCGTGATTCTAAAAAATTGAATGCATCAATTTTTTTGAAAATTTTACATTTCTAAATAATTTTTAGATTCAGAATTTTATAAAATTGGATAATTTGAAAACATGTTTCAAAAACTAAAATTTTTGTTGGATATGAAGAAAATCAAACATTTCTATATTTTGATAGACTTATTTTTATTTTCTTAAAATTTTCTAAAAAATTAAAATTCTGTAATTTTAGCAATTCTAGAAAATCTCACACAATTTTGTCGTCTTTGTCATCTTTGACGCTTTTAGTCTCTTGGGTCCTTTCGCAAACAAAATTCAAAAATTACAAAAATTACTAAATACAGGAAAACTTACAAACTTTTATATTTAAGGGAAGACTTCACCATTCCATCCTATGAAATGCAACGTAAATTTTTGTGCTTTTGTAGCCTTCGGTTGTTTTAAATCTTCAAAATTTTAAAATTTTAACTAATTTTTGAAATCTTAACATTTTTTTGTACATTTTGTAGGTCTAAAAAATTAAATTTAAAATTTTTCAAAATTTTAGACTTTTTAATAATTTCATGAATTATTTGAGCATTTTGCAAATTGTAAATATAAAAAAAATTAAATTTCTCTAGCAATTTTCCAGATTTTCCCTAATTTTTAATTTTATAGATGTAAACAATTTTTATGGCTGCAATGCAAATCTTTATAAAATTGCAGTTTCCAGTTGTTTAAAATTTTCATATATTATATAACAACAAATAATAACAGAAAAATTTTCATATTTATATGACTCATAGAATTCAATAAATTTTGGCTTTTTAATCATTTCCTAGACTTTTATAAATTTAAATTTAAACTATAAAATGTCTTATAAAATAAACACTTTTCAAAAATTTCATTTCAGTCAATTTCAACTGTCAAGATTTTTTTTGTATTTTGAAGTCATGGTCAAAATTATGTATTGTATTGTATCTACAAAAAAAAATTCACGTTTTCGGATATTTGCAGGTTTTTTGTAAATTCGCGGAGCATTTTGTTATTCTAAAAATTCACAACTTAAGAATGCAACAATCCTAAGTAATAAATGTTTTTCTACTTTAGATTTTAGTTTACAAGCTCTGAAAATTTTTTAACTATGAGAACAAAATTTTTTCAAAAATTTCAAAAATTTTTACAATTGCAGGTTAGAGATTTATCATTTTGAAAGAATTTGAAAGAAATAGTCCAAATCTGAGCTTAAAAGTTCACTTCAAAAATCTCCAAACAATTTTTAAAGTTTGATTTTAGGATTTTGACAAATTTGCTAAGATTTGCGAATTGTTTAAGATTTTTTACAATTTTTGTTAAAAATTTTCAATGCCGAAAAAATCACAAAGACAACCTAAAAATTTGAATCATTTGAGTACCGTAAAAATTCTGATTAGAAAATCCAATTTCGAATATTTTAGATGGCTTTAAATTGTCCAGCTGACAACAAACTTCAGTGACTTAACTTTTTTTAGCTGAGCAACATTTTGGAGTTTTTTTTTTAAAAAAAAACATTAAATTTTTAGAGGACTTCAAAAAAATTTAAATTCCAACGAAAAATATGTTCTCTTATTTCACTATATACTTAAGATTTTAAAAATATCAAATTTAAAAATATACGAAGAGGACAACTCAACGGGCACATTTTTTTTGCGTCTAATTAACTAGATGTAGGTCAAAATCCTTCGCTTCCGGTTGTTACAAGCTACAAGTTCATGAATTAACAGACTGCAATCTTCACTGCTCATTCGTACAATTTTCTTTCTATTTATCCAAGAAAATCCTTCGAGACCTCTATAAAATTATTCGTTTTTCCAGTTCTTTCTCCACTCCAGCTCCACACACTCTAGCCACAAACACGTTTTAGATATCAGAAACTTGCATAACACTCCCAATTTTCCCGAGAAACTCTCTAATTTCCAACTGCACTAAATTTCCCAAGTTCCGGGAAACTCCGTCCGATGGCGCTCCAAACCAACCAACCGACATATTGATCCCTCAATTTCCTTTAGCCACCGCCTCACAGATGGCGCGCTCACCACAAACTTCTTGTTTGCCTTCACGCTACTGTTCCTAGATGGCGCTACATAATCTTCGCGCAAATTTTGTAAGATTATGTAACCACAGCAACGGAAAAGTTATTTCCTTTGAGCCGTTGCATGTTTGTCGCAATTAAACTGAAACCATCAGAATAAAAGCTGTCGTAAAGTATTTATGAACGTCTGAAACATTTATAGTTTCTTACAGAGATTCAGATTCAGTCCTGAAGGAATTTGTTTGAGTGTAAAGTCTGGAATTTCGGGATCTTCGGGAGCTTTCATTAAAACTGAGACAATTAATCACGAACGTCATATTTTGTTTGAGCGAGCGCTGGGATTGTCTACGCTTAAAATGTTATTAATTTTCATTAGAAGTGGGTGGTCGGGGTGGCGTGGAATGACCCGTATCTGATATTCTTTAGAATTCTATGGAATGACCCATACGCAACGAGGTTTAATTATAACTTAATTATACTTTAATCACTGCAATCATTTAATTAACTAACTCTGAGTTATTTATAACGCTATAACGTTACGTAACTGGAGAAATACCGCAATGGATACCTATAATTATAATTTTTTAAAACTTAATCTAAAAGTGGCCAGAGTAGTTCGTGACGACATGCGACATATTGTGTGTTGTCAGAATTTAGGAGTGTGAAATATGATTTGCATAAAAGATAGGGAAACGTGCGCAGCGGCCTTAAAAATGGGATACTTTAACGAAGTCTGTAAAATAGGATTTTCGTCGCGACGACAAAGCAAAAAGTAGAATTATAATAATATTTTATGAAAAATGTGTTCATGACGGCCTCTGAAATTTTCAGCAGTTTTAATATTAATTTAATTTCAAAGTTTCCCCAGATCTGGATACTAAACCACTGAAAATAAATTCAACGTTGTTCTAAAATGGAGCAGTCGAAACTTCGAAACTACCCCCTGTAAAAAATCAATACAATTAATCCGCAACCGTAAAAGAAAAAACCCCGACGTAAAATAACAAACCTTTCGCCATAAAAAACTAACAAAACAAAATCTTCCATGCCCGAGCATCTCGCCAAAGTTCAGACTTTAATATCATATTATTAGCAATATTCTCAAAGTTCCCTTTCAGAAACTGCGACACCACCGAGCTTCATTACTCTCCAATTTACTTCAAAGCTCCCCAACAATAAAAAATGTAAACCTGACATCACTGAATACGTTGCAATTTTAATAACTGCATCAGCTTCAAGCACGAAAAGCTTCTGGCAGTTTTTGGTAATATTCAGCTCGCTGAAAATAATTAAAACTCGGAATAAAAAAAATTATCAATCGGAGCGTGAAAAAAAGAAAAAGAACTTTTCGGCTTGTCTACGTCTCTGTGATTCGAATACCATTCTGTATCGGGCGCTGATTGAGTTCTTCGTCTTTTTTGCTTCACATCCGCTGACTTCGAGAGATGCTATAATTATGATAATGAATGCGTGATTGCGTTGCGTAACGACAAAACGGGATCACAAGAGGAGGGGGGTAAGGATTTCGAGTCGTTATAGTGATACTATGATTAACGAAGCTGGTATTGGGTGATAAAAATAAAGCTTGAGCTTTAAAACTGACAGAATGTAGCAATTAAGTTCCAAGAAGATTCCAGCGAATTTTGGTTTGAAAAGTCTGACACATTAACTAGAGGCTAAGTTCTGGAGGGACCAGATTTTAAAGCTTCCAACTTAGCTGAAAGCTTAACACTTTAAAAAACTGCAACGTTCTTTATAATGCCGTTTTTAGAAGTGTTATCAAATTGAAGTGCTAAAACCAAAGGAAAAGTGCCTAAAGCGTAGTTGCATAGTTCTTTATTTGTCAGGATTTTCAAACCAAGGATTCTAGAAAGTTGAAATTTGGCTCATTTATGCACTTAGAATTTATGTTTTCTTTAACAAAAAAAAAAAAAAACAAACTAGCATGATAGCATTGATAGTATTACTAGCCAGTCTGATGCGGTTAACCAACAAAAAAATAATTTGCATGATAGCATTGATAGTATTACTGGCCAGTCTGATGCGGTTAACCAAACAAAAAAAAATGCATGATAGCACTGATAATATTACTAGCCAGTCTGATGCGGTTAACCAAAAATAAAAATTTGCATGATAGCTCTGATAGCATTACTAGCCCGTCTGATGCGGCTAACCAGATCTTCTCTACTATTTATCGACATTGCATAAACGTAGTGCTAAATCTGGTTCCAAAAAAAGAAGTCTAGAGACGTCAGATCGGGTGATCTCACAAACCATTGAATTCAATCCATCTCTTAGGATAATATAACCACGTAACCACGTAATGTAACCACGTTCGAACTGGAACAGTACGATGTGGAGGACAGCCATCAAGTTGAAACCATGTGTTGCGAATTGCTAGTAATACGGATATGTTGTCAAATACAATAAATACAAGTGCCTAGTCGTCTACTGATAATATCCCAAACGTGTTCGATAGGGGAGAGATCAGGAGACCGTGGAGGCTAAGGAAGAAAAGTGACTTCAGATCTTTTAAAAGGCGCCAGAGTAACCTTGACAATATGAGCCCGGGCATTATCGTGTTGAAAATCAGGGCTTGGTAGGGAGTAAAGGTAGAGAAAGTGAGGCAATTGTTCCTGCGGCAGAAATAGCAACTGGGAGACTATAAGATCGAATTATTGACTGACAGAGAAGCTTGGAGTACATAGAGTAGTTGGTCCACTCTGATCCAAGTTCCAAACGTATTGTAAAAAGTTTCCTTTTTCAATATTTGCCCTTGAGTTCAAGGACAAAGTGCAACTGCTGATCAAGTCCTTGTTCTGGATTTCAAGTTAAGATCTGCTTATTATCAAAAAACTTATTGATTTTTCTAAAGTTCTTTTTTCACATCATAGTGCCATCGATTAAAGCTATGAAGTTGTTAGGCTCAAATTCTCTTGTTTTGACAAAAGTCCAGGATTGTAGATGGGTTTTTTTAATTCTAAGCACTTTGATGACATACAAAATAAAAATAAAAAGTGCAAAAGAATACAGATATTAAATTTGCACAATATATTCCGTTTTGAAATTGTGGTAAATGAACATGCATCAAGCTAATTTTTTATTGAAAGATTTTTATTCGAGTTTTTGTCTGTCACGTTTTAGCACGTTGTTTGTTTTAAAAATTACAACGTGTTACCCAAATGTTACCTCAACTAAATTGTAAGGCTCTCGGATTAATAAAAAATCAATTCCTTAAAATAATATTTTCCTTTCTAATTTTTCTTGTAGCATTGTTCGTTTTAAAAATAAAAACAGTAAATTTAAATGCGTAAGGATACTTAATTTTAATCTGAAATTAGTGAAATTGTATCAAGTTAAGCATTTTCCAGCATTTCCTTCCGGTAAAATGTCATATACTTTATTCTTTATCGCGCCCCAGTCTAGTTGATTCAAATCTGGGAAAAGAACCGATCTGTGGACCGATCCAACGATTATTAAAATTTTTGTTTAATTGTTGCCTAACATAATGTGTAGGTGCGCCATCATGCTGAACCTACATGGCACGTTGTCTAGTTAATGGTATATCTTCTATTCTTAAGAAAATTCGTTATTTAAAAAATAAAAAAAACTTTCACCAGTCATGCGATTGTGGTAATCAACTTTTTAAGCCCCAAATTCAAAAAGTAAAAAATCAAAAAAATAATTGCTTTGGGTTTTTTTTTTAATATTTTTCCAGGGCAACAAATTTAAATGTTTATATTTATGTAGTTTATTTTTCTGTGAGGTTCTGAATTATTTCAAATTTGTTTATTTATTTAATAATATCTGTACTGTTTCCATGGCTATTACGTCATCGATAACAGCCATGACCGTTATTTATTAACACTAATATTAGTAACAATGTTTTCATTTATCAATTTTTATTATTAATATTGACAATAATTGATAGAGCAATCAAACAAACTAAAATAAACAAAAATTAATATTAATAGTTCAGTTTAAATTTCTCAAAAATACGAATCTGCTAGGATTGTATTTTTTCTCTTCATGATTTACACAAATTGTTGCATATTCAGATACTGAGCTAAAAATTATTTAGAAATTTTAATTTTCTTATTAACGGATTTTTCGACGCTTTGTTCTGCTAGAGCTGAAGATTTCTATTCTCCCATCTGTTTCTCTGTAAGAAGGACGCCACCTTTTTTTGCCAACATAGTAGCACTGCACCTCCAAAAACAAAGTGCTGTAAAATTTTCACGACTTTGTGGAATTCCCTCCATTTTATACACTCCTACAAATTGTCTTTATTATTTATGTATTTATGTTAATTAAAAGTTAGTGCAAGTAAATCTCCAATTACTAAAATTGTTTTTTTTTATTACGCATAGATCGTAATGTTGTTATTTACGTCCTAGTCGTAAAATAGATCAAACGAGACGTAAAGCGATAACAAGATGAGCACTACATAATTAAAGAATATAACCCGAACAACATCCAAATTGCAATTAATTAATATCGAAATTATTAATGTGAAATTTTCAAATTGCTACGCTTTCAGATTTTGTCCCTTCGTTAATAACTATTCAGTACTTAATCTAGAAGGCTTTTAGTTTTTTTTTCCTTTGTTCATTTTCCCCCTTGATATCCCGTCACAGATAACGAAGTGAGCCTCAACTTCCCCTACGAAATTAATCGAATCCTAAAAACCTCCTCCCAACCCAACCAACCACAGTATTATCTAATTAAGCCATCGCTTTTGTTACGACACCGTAGGCGTTGGTAATTGCGTGTAAAACACCATCCGTTACGCCCCTGGATTCTCTCAATAAAAGAGCATCGCAAAATATAACAAAGCTCACTAAACCAGCTCCTGTTGATTGTAAAACTTTCCCGAACTTTCATAACATATTTACTTTTGTAGGCGAACTGGAAATTTATCTTGTGTACACAATCTACATTTCAAGCTTTCTCTGTGTGTGTATATAGGATAATGTATTGATAGGAAGGAAGCCATTTTTAATTAGTCGTCGAATGTTCATGGAGGATATGTCGCGTCGGGTGAATACTTGTCATGTGGTTTGTATTTATGATGTTGGGTTTTTAAAGGTGATAAATTAATTCGGGCGTAGACAGCTGTCGGTTTGATGGGAGATAGAATTAATGGATTATTTATTCAGGAAACGAGGAACGGAAAGGGGTGCTATCAAGGAACGTTTTTAAGAATGTCAAGATTTTGCATGAAAGAAGTGCTTTAAACTGGAAATTTTTCTTGTAAGTTTTCAAGAAATGGTGGATGCGCCGGGCCAATTTTAAACAAAATTTGTTTTTACTGAGTTTTTCGTTTGGTTAAGTTGGTACCGCATTCCTTATGCTTAAATACAAATTTGCAGTTTAGCAATTAGCCTTTTGACACATTTGAATTTAAAACGTTTGATAACGTCGTCATGGCGACAAACGGTACGGGCAATTTTTTTTTATTTTCCATGGAATCTCCCATATATTCCTTCTCAACAGCACCATTTAAAATGACCGTGTCTTTTAACTGTTCTAATTTCGGCACCACTATCCACTAAAATTGTGGCAGACGTTCTCTGATCAGCACTGTGGAGCTTCAAGTAGCTTACAATTTTTCTCAAAATTTGCCCAAGAGTGTTGATTTTTACCGAATTGGAGGTGCATTTATTGCTATTTTAATACTAAAAGAACTTTTGAACTTCAACTAACATGTGGCAAACTCCTACCACAAAATAGCGTATGATATTCGTTCATAGTGCAAAATTGTGGCCTTTATGAAATTAGCGCATGAGCCTAGCTCGCTACGCTCATGCGCTAAATTTTCATTAGTGTACAGTTTCAAGACATTGTACCACATTTTAAGATGTCCATTCACCATGCATCTAAGAAAGATGATGTCCGGCTGCATCAGCCAGTATCGTGGCAGACGTTCTTCTAAAGCAATGCGTCGTATAATTGAAAAGATTCGGCAACTTCATAAACTTGCTACTTACAGCAAGTTGTCTTCGATACGCCAAAAAAAAAAGTTTTAACTGTTGACGGATGAAGAGAAATATTTCAAGCAGATCCACATTTTCTGTGTTCCCACTGGAAATAGAAAATTCTTTTCGCACCTTAGACTGTACTGGGAATATCAATCAAAATAAATGACTCCATGTCTATGATGTTTCGAACTCGATGAAAAGTTAGTTCTTCTTGTCGACACGCGTCACTTACACCAACACTAATATTTTTATTGCATTTATTAAAAATTGTACTTTCAGCATCTATGGTCTGCTCTTCTTAAGAATTTTTCTATTTGTATTTTTACTAACTTCCTTTCAATAAAATCTAATAAAGTAAACTTCTTTATATTTTTTTTTATTTGCTGCTCTCAGCATCGATTAAGCTCTACAATGTAAACGTCTTAATGACTTTGGATTTTTGCTGAACGTATGCTAGGAACACTCCTTCATTAATCTCTTTCACTCGTTTTTCTTTACACCAATCATCGAATTGTCGTTAAGCACTTTCATTTTTTTTTTTTTTTTGATTTCAATGGTAATAGAAAGTCAACAGCTAACGCAGCCGATTCACTTGTATCAGACATTTTAATAAAGTTTCCGTAAATTTACATGAGCGAACAACTTAAACGCTTTCACAAACTTTGTTCTTTTTATAAACAAATTGTTTCTCTATAGCAACGAAAGCAGGACAATATTGATTTAGCTTTTTAATGTAAAAATAAATACATGATATTAAAAAAATAACAAGGTTAGATTATTCTTAAAATTCTAGTAGAAAAAATGATGTGTGCAACACCTAGAATTTTTTTTTTTGTACATGTTTTTAATTTCTGATGTCAGCTCGATCAAAAATCACATTTCTACTACGGGAGAAAATTACATTTCCTAACTAATTGCTCCAACTGCCATTGTGAAATCAAAATTTTTCTCTAATTATTTTCTGTGCTTATAATTTTCTCACCTTTTTTTCTCAGTAGTTTCTTTTAGTTTCCTTATTTATGTTTTACCACATATCTTTAGTATTTTTCGTACCTTTTATTTCAGTTTATGGCGTATAATTTTTTTTTCCTGCATTTACCTGTTTTTATTTCTCTGTTTTCAAGGTCGCTGCTATTTTTAAAATTTACAAAAAAGTGTGTCAATTTTATTTTCTCAGAAATTTCTATAGTCGAACAAGTCTAATTTTCTTGTGAAAGGATTAAAATTTTATCATTAATTGATTGGTTATTCTGAATTCTATTGCATTTTTTAAGATGTTAACATTTTGGAGACCTTAGAAAGGCCATAAATATGTAAATTATAAATATATACGTAATATATATAGTAATATATAGTAATTACCGTAATTACCTATATACTACATATACATATATATATACAAATAATTACTACATGTATATATTTACAGATTTGAGTACAGTCATTAAAAATTTTTAGCTACTTTTAAATAAAATGGAATTTTTTTAAGTTTTAAAAGTTTTAAAAATCATATTATAGCGATTTTAAAAAACCTATGCATTCAAACTAAATATTACATTTTAGCTAAGTTTAGTTATTTATGTTTGGTACTCAGTCAACGAACTGGTACTTTAGCGAACTTGTTTGAGTCTGCAAAAGCTACTTTTGCGGACTAGTATTTGGTAACAGATCTTAACATAGCGAGAAAACTTTTTTGTACTCATTGTATGGAAACAAAATTTTTCCCCGGTGTTTTTTAGTTTTTGCTGGCGGCAAGGGATATTTATGTTATACGGTTGGTATTGCGACCTTCTGACGACATCAGTCAATAAATTTTGGATAAGTGCGTTCATATCGCTCGCGCATTGTTGTACTTCGAGAGGGGTACAAATACATTCTTTCCTGTCACTCATTTTAACAATTTAAAATAAAAAAAAATATGACAAATGATTTCAATTTTAAAAATCTAGTAGGCAGTTGCAGTAGATAGATGATGTTACCAACCCACCATTAGAAATAACTAAATTACCTAATTTTTTTTATTTTGATATTTGTTATAAAAAATATTGTACCTAACTCTTTCGGAAAGAATTTTTCCGCATTCGCACTAAACAAAGTGCTCATGCGGGAAAATTTAGTTTCCAAATTCGTTAGGTAAATAACTATTAAGTTTAGCTTATGGTAGCAGTTTCTAGCTTTTTTAACAATTGTTTATAAAAAAGAAAAAGCCATCTCGAGTATATTTTTTCCTACACAAATAGTTTTGACTAAATTTTTAATAACTTGGAATTTATAATTCAAATATCCCCATTATTAATTTTAAAAATTTCGAGATTTTTAATAAGAGAAATGTAGACCTAGAATGGGAAAAAACAAAATTCTAGAAATTTTAAAGTGTTCCATAATTTTTGTTATTTTGAAAAATTTAAATTGGCATTAGTGATTCCAAAATTTCTACAAGTGCTAGATCAATAATTGAGGATGTAACAATCAGTGACGCATTGCATGCAAAATTAAAATTTTAGTCATTAAAAAAACTTGTGCACTAGGTTTAGAATGTTTACAACTTTTTTGAGAATTTAGGAGTACAAATTCTTTATCAATTTAGAAACATCTAGAAATAATAAAGCCTCTAGAGCATCTAAAATTTCCAGTATTTATCAAAACTTTTTTTTTACAAAATTTATTATATTTTAGAAAGTTTGATAAAAGTCTGACAACTAAATTTGCGGTGAAAATTTTTTGTATGTTGGTAGCTCCATCAGTAGCAATTTTGACATTTTAGAACTACTACGAAGAACATGCCAATAAATATTTAACTTTAAACCGCCAAAAAAACGCATTTACATAACAGACAGAGCTACCAACATTCCTCGCACTCCAAAAAAGACGAGAAGCACAATTAGCAACATGTTTTTAACGTTATTGACACGACGTTGCAATAATGCTAACGACCACAAAGACCAACAAAATATAATTATACAGTTTGTAATGTAACAAAGAAGCGTTTGCATATTTTGTCCGGAATACTAAAAACAGAATTATATTTCAAATGTGGGACGCACAAAAATTACACAAAGACAGAAACAAATTCCGAATGCAGTTACTGAAGTCCATCTGTTTTTTTACTTAGATTTTTTGTGGTTCAAAGTCTGATTTAGATTTCACAAGATGCTTTATCGTTGTGTATAATACACTATTTTTTCTACAGCAGAGAGACATTAACTGTGCCTTATTAGTTTGAAAAAAAAACTTATTTATCGTGAAACCTAAAATTTATTGTTATGAAATTTTTGTTATTAACAGCTTTTTTTTCAAAAGTGTCAAAAATCTAATATGCGAGAACGAATTTGAACGTAGAGGAAGTGGTAAAAAAATATTATCAATAACTTTAACAGTTTGAATAAAATGTACGACTGACGGATGTCCACAGCTTACTTATTCACTTCGTAAAATTAGAATGCCCTTTCATTATTGTTTATACGTATAACGTATGCTTTCACCGGTCTGCAGCTACGACGTTGGCAAACGCGGAGCCAATCTTGTCACCGTTATACGAATAAGCGAATGAAAATCATGCGCGCTACCAGAAAACTATATTATAGATTCTGTATTGAAAAAAATTTTTAAAAATCAAATTAATTAATAATAATTGATGTTACAATTAATTAAAGAAAACGTACTAAAGTTAACTAAAATTGAAAGTATTTTATCTACCCCAAAAAAAAACTAATCTGATTTAATCATAAATAAAACAATCTTTCTACTTTAAGTTGTCCTACTTAACTCCCTCGTCGCCTTTCACCCCCCAACTTGTTGCACCAAACTTCTCTTCATGTAAAACACCATCACATGACCACAAAACCTCAGCGCTGAAAGAGGCTTTCAAATTCCGAATTCCACGTCGATCAATACAATATCTCTTTCGTTTTTGTTGAACATTTGTAAACTTTGCAGATTTTGTTGCCACATGTAACATGACCGCAGGTTTATCTTTCTTTGATCGTAAAATAATAAAGTTTGCTGTGTTTACTTTTCCGAACAGATATCTAATAGTTGTCTTTGTTGCAGGTAAGTCCGGTTCCTGGATTGATATGGGTTATGAATGGGCTTTGTAAAGGTAGGAAGTGGTATGGAAGTTCTTTGTGTCGTATGTGCGAGATAGGAGCACACACCATACCGGAGATTAGTTCATCGTAGATTAATCAAAAGTAGAAGTTTGTTTATGATACGGGAGGCTAAAGAGGTGTTTATTGACAAAAAGGAGTTTAGCCCACGAGCGACGTAATCGCGATAAATAAATAGAAACCCGCCTTAAATCCCCATTTTTTTTCGTCCAAATCTCTCTCATCTAAATGCACCCTTTTTACTCGTCTCCCCCGGTTTTAACTACTTCTATACCCAGCCACCTGCGTTTCGTTTACACACCACGTAAGAAAATCAATCTCGTAGAGCATCAAGAGGGCTGTTTCTCTACAGTAACCCTCCTAATTGACAAGTCGAAATTATCCCCTTTGCGTGTACGTTAGAAATGAGCAACGTCCATTATTTAAGTGGGCTTAGTACCGTGTTATAATTACAAGTCGCAGGACCGGACTGGTCACGATTTACGACCGAAGCAGATTCCGACGAAAAACAGTCATTAAGCGGATTTTCTATGTTACGTATTTGTTTTAGGGTGTTTTGTTACCGATCATAAATTGAGATAGAATTACAGCGCAGTTAGCCGTGGAATTACAAACAAGGGGAGGAATTTAAGGGATAAAGATGTTTTTACGAGTTTAATATACTAGGCGCCGGGTTAAAAGTCAGGAAAAGCGAGGTTAGAAAAAATGCGTGAAATGTGAAACGCGTTCAAGAATTATTGACCCGTTTTTTATTTCGTCTCAACTGATTTAAAAAAAAATGAGGCACAAACTTCGCAGTTTTGTGAGTATTTTGAATTATTTATTGTTTTCTTGTTTTTATAAAGTTTGCAAAGAGATCGAATTTTTTAGGCATTCAAGTAACAAAAACGGGAAGGAATCTTCGCTATAATTTTGCATCTTTATAATAGATTTCAAACTTTTTGATTAAATTTTTTTCGTGATACTCAATTGTTATTTCATTACTATCGCCACCGTTTTTTGCCAACATGGTGGCAGTAGGTCTCCAAAAACAATGAATTCTTCTCTTTTTATGTATTTCTATGAATTGTGAAGTGTCGGCTACTGTCTACATAAGAAGGTCTGGATACAACAATCTCGGATAATTTAGAGCCTCGGCTGTTGCCTCGGCTATTGCCTCGGCTCCAAACTTACTCTGTTATATGATCCACATCAGCCTAATTTCGTTATATATTATTTTAATATTTTCAGCAAGTTATTTTGTACTAATTTGTATTAAATTAAATTTTATAATTTTAATTTCCGTTAATTATAAGTTCGGAAGTTGTGGTTTTGATGGTAGATTCACTTGTTGAAGAAATACAAGTACTTCCAGCCGATGATTCAAATGTTCGGACAATGCAACCGATGCTCCAAGTGTTTGGGCAAGTTTTTTTTTATTTTCCAATCGCCGTCCCTATCCTCCAAAATTGTGACAGACCTCCTCCTGAAGGAGTTTACACATTCGCCTGCTTCAACCACGTGGACTATTTTTCAAATTCTTTGGTGTTTCGGATTTTCTAGGAACTAAACTCAGCTCCACTTTTGACATTATCATCCTTTGATAATGATACTTCAGGAGAATTCATTTTTCACGAGACAGTTGAATTGTTTGAAAAAACGTCATACCAACTACCATGAATTGTCATTTGTATTTTGATTGAAGTGAAAATTTTAACTCGTTTTGTTTTTCCTAGTTTTACTACAAAATAGCGTATGATATTTGTTTATAATAAGGGATTATGGCACTCATGAAATTATCGCAGTTGCTACGCTCGTGTGTTAAACTTTCATCAAGGTCGTAATTCCTTCTATTACAAATCAATATTATTAATTAATTTTGTATTTTGGATGATCAGAAATCGTTTAAAGTTAATGAAATTCGAATGAACCAATTGAAACATAAAAAATTAAATAAATATAAAAATTTAAATAACCGATAGGATATTATAATTAAATTTTTTTTTACATTTATATGAAAATTAATAACAAATAAAAGTGGTTTCGATGTTATCATGCACATTTTAAAGTTTTATAGTCCTATTTTTAATTTTTTTAACAAAGTTTTAATTTTTAATATTTTTTTGTTTTATTAAACTTGTAAAAAAGTCGAATTTTTAAGCATCTCATTGAAAGAACGCTCAAAATTTCAAATTTCTCAAAACAGAGTTTACAATTTTGGCTAAATTATTATTTTTTTTGCAATTTTGTTAAGCATAACTTATAGTAATTAAATAAAAAATATAAAAAAAATGTATTATAAAATTTTAAAATTTTGGGCATTTTTAATAATTTAGAATTTTTTTATCATTATTTACAAATTAAGCATAAATTAAAAATTTAATTAAATTTTACAAATTTCTAGTTTTATTCCTGAAAAAATATAAAAATTGTTTTGATTCCCAAAGCTGAATTTGTAAAAATTTATAACATGACAAAAGGTTAGAAAACACAAAAAAAATGTTTTTTTGGTTTGACGTGTTTTTTTTGACTAAGTAAGAAGAAAACAAAAACAAAATGAATTTAATTTTAAAACAAAAATAGATAAAATTTTGTACGTAACACTTTGTTTCTCTGGTAGGGCTTTGTCTTTTTAATTTCAGAAACAAAGAGAAATATATTCATTAATCAATTTCTAAAAAAAATGGAAGTGGCTTCAATGTGATCATAAACGTTGATGCGATCACGATGTTTTACATCTAAAAAAATTGTACGATCAATGCAAATTTTTAAGCTATAATTTTAAAACTTAGAATTTTAGAACTTAGAACTTAGAACACTCACCGTAGGAAACAAAAATTTCTTTTCAACCCTCTCCGAAAATTTCACCTTTTGTGGTTTCCACCGGCACCCCTTCGCTCTCAACCTTTTCCAAACTATGCACCATAACCTATTGATTCATTGCGCACTATTCATCTAATTGCATCCCCATCCTCTAATCGATAAATACCAAAAGTGACATGACTTTATTTCCACCCCTTAGCTGCCCTCCTTCCGCATTTCCTACACGTGTCAACAAGCCCATCATCAATCAACCGTAGCATTTTTCATTAATCTAAAGCGTCGCGACGCCGCAAAAATGAATATCTCGTGTCATAAAACGCTTAATTGAGCGCGTCCTGAAAATTCCGTGTGGCGACGGCGTCGCGGCGTCCTCTCGAGCGAAGACGTAAGTCGCGGATAGACGCCGGCACTAACCGGAGAGGACGCCACATCAGTTGTTCATCCGGGATTTTCGGGGAATGTACAGATTTTCGCGCGGTTGGTACGCCTGCGATTTTATACGGACAACATGTACTATTTCATGACCGGTGTGGTGCAAAACTGCGAACAAATACTCAGGTAATTCCCCAAAATTTTTTTTTACATTTTTTACTACAGCTTTGGTGAGGGTAGTTTTCGTGGAATTCGTGGAGGGTTACGGTGTTAGCGCATGTATCGTGCGAGTGTAAATATTTACACCGGAGAGAATTGTCTTGAGACAATTAAGAGTTTCTTTGTAGGGTTAATTTGGGCTATAACTGTCAGTATCGCCGTTTTTTGTTTTATGAGTGTTGGGGGAAGTTCCTTTGGGACGCTGGGTATATATGAGTTATGGCAAGATTCGAATTTCAGTAGGCAATAATTCATGGTTACAATAAACCTTCAATATTGATTTTGTTACAAAATTATTTGGAGGTGGCTGCAATGCACTTAACTAATGGCACTCTGAGGTGACAGAGGTCATGAGATATTTTTAGAGATTTCGATTTAATTATTTTAATGTATTTGTTTGAACTGCACTAGTTTCAAGCGTTGTGAAATCGATAATTTAAAATGACTTCTATATATACTGAGAGGTCAAAAATTCTCAAAAAACAAAATTTATAATAAAATACTAGAAACAAAATAAAAAGGTCAAAAACGAAAAAAAGTATAAAAATGACAACACAATACAAATGTCAAATGTCACTATATTTAACCAAAAAAAAAAGACAAGCGTTTTCAACAAATCGTGCGAAATTAAGCCGTTTTTTTTGTAAACACACTATATACAAAAAAATTTCACAAAAATAGGTTCTTAGGTTTCTACACTTTAAGGTTCGCAGCCCTGTTAAGTCCTTGATTTTTTTTACCGTTCCTAGGTTGTCAATTTCCTAGATTTTAGATCTGCAAACTCTCAGGTTTCTAGCTTTCTAATTTTTTTCAAGTTTTAGAGCCACAACTTGCAAATTTGTTGTGTTTTTATATTTTTCAGATATCTAGATCAATTTTTTTTTCTAAATGAACAATTTTTTACCTTGTTTGACTCCAAATTGTTTCGGACATCATTCTATAAACGTTTATTTTACGACTCTTTTATGAGCGTAAAAATATTTTATACACTCATTTCTTAATATTTATAAATTATATGAACTGGAAGACTGCGGCCGTAAAAATGGATTTTATGGTTTTATCTTTCAGAATCTTTTTTACGGAATGAATTTCTTGCATTCTACATCTCACATTTTGTTAGTTTTTTGTGGTCGCCCAAAAAGTCTTCTATGGTCCTATACTGTAAAAATATTTTTTTTTTGGGTGATTTATTTATGGGTCTCGGTGCGTTCGCTTGTTTTTCCGAAAATCATTTTTTTGGAGCCTGGTTACAGAAAAAAAATTTTTGAACTTTATTTTTGTAATTTTTTTTCAACTTTTTGTATTTTCAAAGATTTTTTTTCAATCCTTTTTTGGTTTTTATATAATGTTCCCAAGATTTGAGAATTTTTGTTTTTCTAATTTTTTTTTTGAGTTTTAAATATTGTTGATCAACAAAATTTTAGGATTCTAGCTCTAAATACTGAAAGGGGTCAAAAATAAAAAAATTATTTACTTTTACAGAATCTAAAAATGTAAAAGTAAAAAAGTAATAGAAAAGTGACATATTTAACAAAAAAAAAAAGTTACAAACGATTTTTCACGCACTGCTTTTTTTAGAACGCACTATATATTAGCAAAATTTAAATATTATGTAGATTTGAAATTTTGAATTTTTAGTGTGTTTGATTAATAACAATTTATTGAATAAATTTTGTATGCATTTTTGGGTTCAAAAATTTTCAACATCGTTAACTTTCATTTGCTTTAGAGATCTGTTTTTCAGGATGTGCGAGTTTAAGACTTTTAGATCTTTAGATCTTGAGATTCTTAGGATTTTCAGATTTAAGGTTTTTAGGATTTTAGGTCTCAAGTTTTAGGTTTTTAGGTTTCTATGGTTGTATTCTCAGGTTTCCAGTCCTGTTGAGTTTCGGAATCTCAAAATTTAGAATCAGTTATAAATTTATTGTGTTTTCAATTTTTTGGAGGTTCTAGAGATCCTAGAGTTTTTTATTATTATTTTATTATTTAGAATAAACAAATTTTTAGTTTCTCTAAAATTTTTATGTTTTTTAGTTCAAATCTTAGAATTTTTCGATTTAGTTTCCGGTTTAAAAATCTCATCTTCTCCATGCATCACGTTTCTTTGTTTCTAGGTTTTCAAATTTCTAAATTTTTGTATTTTAGATCTGCGAATTCTCAGGTTTCTAGCTCTCTAAATTTGCAAATTTGTTGTGTTATATTTACTTTACGGACTCTTCTGTGACCATAAATATAAATTTTATACACTCATTTCTCGAAACATACAAATACTGAATACTGAAAGACTACGGCCGTAAAAATAAATTTCTTCGTTTCATCTGTCAAGATACATTTACGGACTGAATTTTAATTTCTTATATTCTACATCTACATTTTGTTAGTTTCGTGTTATTGCCTAAAAAATCTTCTTAGGTCGTAAACAATTTTTTATCTCCTCGCTCGCTCGCTCGCTTCTGCAAAAATCATGTCTTTGCAGCCTCGTTACAGAAATGGCGGTTATGTTTTAGATGCTCAATTGTCAAACTGTAAGGCTTTTCTAAATATTTGTAACTTTATTTTGGCAGAATTTTTCTGCCATTTCGTATTATAGGTTTTCCAATTTTTCTGTTTTCTTATATTTTCGAGTACTCAGACTCTCAAATTTTATCTTTTGAACTTTCTGTATTTTGAGAGTTTATTTTTTCATAATATTACGTTTTTTTTTTTCATATATTGTATCTAGAATCTCAGTATTTGCGTTTCTCTAGTTTGTAATTTTTTATCTGGGAATTTAAGAATTTTAGAATCACATGTAATAAACTATCAACTTAGATACTAAATTTGTGAAATTTTTGAGACTTTAAATTCCTATGTTGCCATGTTTTATATTTTTTTAGAATTTTAGCTAAATATTTTAGAATTTTCTGGTGTTTAAAATCACAGCTTGTGTGTGTTTTATACTATTTTTTCTACTTTTGTCGCAGTTGGTATCATCAGGTTGCCATGACACCCTGTGGCGCTTTTCGCGTTTTTCTGACATTTAATTTAATTTATTGACATTACTGGCATTGTAAGATTTGCAAGTGATGTCACGTCTACCAACCTTGTAACAAAAATTTCACCAATTCTATTATGAAACCCGTTTGGTTCATAAAAGCACTCAGTTTGGGTGCTTTAATGAGTCGATTAGCAAACCGAAGTAGAAAAAATTTTTAATCACCGGTTGTTCATTCTCAAGTCTTCGGATTTTCAGAATTTTACGTTTCTCAGTCTTCAAATTTTTGATGTTCTAATGCTTTAAAGCTCTCAGAGCTTTGCGTCGTTGTTGAGTTTAATGAATGCTCTGATTTTCTCTTGTTCTCAGGTACTGAAATCTTTAGCATCAAAAGAAAATCAAAAACTGAACTAAAATTAAGAGTTTTTTTTTCAGAAGCAACTAGTGTCGGAAATCAAAGTAATAGTAAACAATCAGTTGCTAAGCGCATTTTTACTTCTCTCAAGACTAAATTCTGCGGATGAGGCTATTTATACTGTGAACCAAAAAATACTGCACCAAACATGAAAATAGAATTTAAAAAAAATAAGAGAAATAAGAACATCAAATTAAAGTACATAAATGGATTACCTATCACTGTCAGTTTAAATAAAGAAAAAAAAAAATCTTATTTCCCATCCAAGTTTAGCGAGTTTAATGCAATCTACCAGGCGTTCGTAGTCTAAGTACTAAATCCAATAAATTTTAACTCAACCTAAATAGCAGTGATAATTATCTAATGTTCCTCACTGAACATCACTAAGCGACGACATCAAATATAGTGACTATTTGAGAGAAAAATATCAAACCGAATCAAAAATTTTCCGCCGAAATAATTTTTGATTCGGTTTGATATTTTAAAATTTTGTTGATCAAAAATATTTAATCCAAAAAAAAAAACTAGAAAAACTAAAATTCTCATATCTTGGGAACAATATATAAAAACCAAAAAAGGATTGAAAAAAAATCTTTGAAAATACAAAAAGTCGAAAAAAAATTACAAAAATAAAGTTCAAATTTTTTTTTCTGTAACCAAGCTCCAAAAAAATGATTTTCGGAAAAACAAGCGAACGCACCGAGACCCATAAATAAATCACCCAAGAGAAAAAAATATTTTTACGGTATAGGACTATACAAGACTCTTTGGGCGACCACAAAAAACTAACAAAATGTGAGATGTAGAATGCAAGAAATTCATTCCGTAAAAAAGATTTTGAAAGATAAAACCATAAAATCCATTTTTACGGCCGCAGTCTTCCAGTTCATATAATTTATATATCTTAAGAAATGAGTGTATAAAATATTTTTACGCTGATAAAAGAGTCCGTAAAGTAAACGTTCATAGAATGATGTCCGAAACAATTTGGAGTCAAACAAGGTAAAAAATTGTTCAATTAAAAAAAAATTGATCTAGATATCTCAAAAATATAAAAACACAACAAATTTGCAAGTTGTAGCTCTAAAACTTGAAAAAAATTAGAAAGCTAGAAACCTGAGAGTTTGCAGATCTAGAATATAAAAAATCTAGGAAATTGACAACCTAAAAAGGGAAAAAAAATCAAGGACTTAACAGGGCTGCGAACCTGAAGGTGTAGAGACCTAAGAATATAAAAATCTCGAAACCAAAAAAGTTAGAACTTGACAATTTCAAAAAAATAGTAATTATTTTTGTGTAAAATTTTTGTATATAGTGTGTTTAAAAAAAAAGGCTTAATTTCGCACGATTTGTTAAAAACGCTTGTCTTTTTTTTTAGTTAAATATAGTGACATTTGAATTGTGAATGATTTGAACTAGTGTCGAAAATCAAAGTAATAGTAAACAATCAGTTGCTAAGCGCTTTTTTACTTCTTACAAGACTAAATTCTGCGGATGAGGCTATTTATACTGTGAACCAAAAAATACTGCACCAAACGTGAAAATAGAATTTAAAAAAAAAATAAGAGAAATAAGAACATCAAATTAAAGTACATAAATGGATTACCTATCACTGTCAGTTTAAATAAAGAAAAAAAAAATCTTGTTTCCCATCCAAGTTTAGCGAGTTTAATGCAATCTACCAGGCGTTCGTAGTCTAAGTACTAAATCCAATAAATTTTAACTCAACCTAAATAGCAGTGATAATTATCTAATATTCCTCACTGAACATCACTAAGCGACGACATCAAATATAGTGATTATTTGAGAGAAAAATATCAAACCGAATCAAAAATTTTCCGCCGAAATAATTTTTGATTCGGTTTGATATTTTACAATTTTGTTGATCAAAAATATTTAATCCAAAAAAAAAACTAGAAAAACTAAAATTCTCATATCTTGGGAACAATATATAAAAACCAAAAAAGGATTGAAAAAAAATCTTTGAAAATACAGAAAGTCGAAAAAAAATTACAAAAATAAAGTTCAAAAGTTTTTTTCTGTAACCAAGCTCCAAAAAAATGATTTTCGGAAAAACAAGCGAACGCACCGAGACCCATAAATAAATCACCCAAGAGAAAAAATATTTTTACGGTATAGGACCATAGAAGACTCTTTGGGCGACCACAAAAAACTAACAAAATGTGAGATGTAGAATGCAAGAAATTCATTCCGTAAAAAAGATTTTGAAAGATAAAACCATAAAATCCATTTTTACGGCCGCAGTCTTCCAGTTCATATAATTTATATATCTTAAGAAATGAGTGTATAAAATATTTTTACGCTCATAAAAGAGTCCGTAAAGTAAACGTTTATAGAATGATGTCCGAAACAATTTGGAGTCAAACAAGGTAAAAAATTGTTCATTTAAAAAAAAAATTGATCTAGATATCTCAAAAATATAAAAACAAAACAAATTTGCAAGTTGTAGCTCTAAAACTTGAAAAAAATTAGAAAGCTAGAAACCTGAGAGTTTGCAGATCTAGAATATAAAAAATCTAGGAAATTGACAACCTAAAAAGGGAAAAAAAATCAAGGACTTAACAGGGCTGCGAACCTGAAGGTGTAGAAACCTAAGAATATAAAAATCTCGAAACCAAAAAAGTTAGAACTTGACAATTTCAAAAAAATAGTAATTATTTTTGTGTAAAATTTTTGTATATAGTGTGTTTAAAAAAAAAGGCTTAATTTCGCACGATTTGTTAAAAACGCTTGTCTTTTTTTTTAGTTAAATATAGTGACATTTGAATTGTGAATGATTTGAACTAGTGTCGAAAATCAAAGCAATAGTAAACAATCAGTTGCTAAGCGCATTTTTACTTCTCTCAAGACTAAATTCTGCGGATGAGGCTATTTATTCTGTGAACCAAAAAATACTGCACCAAACGTGAAAATAGAATTTAAAAAAAAAATAAGAGAAATAAGAACATCAAATTAAAGTACATAAATGGATTACCTATCACTGTCAGTTTAAATAAAGAAAAAAAAAATCTTGTTTCCCATCCAAGTTTAGCGAGTTTAATGCAATCTACCAGGCGTTCGTAGTCTAAGTACTAAATCCAATAAATTTTAACTCAACCTAAATAGCAGTGATAATTATCTAATATTCCTCACTGAACATCACTAAGCGACGACATCAAATATAGTGATTATTTGAGAGAAAAATATCAAACCGAATCAAAAATTTTCCGCCGAAATAATTTTTGATTCGGTTTGATATTTTACAATTTTGTTGATCAAAAATATTTAATCCAAAAAAAAAACTAGAAAAACTAAAATTCTCATATCTTGGGAACAATATATAAAAACCAAAAAAGGATTGAAAAAAAATCTTTGAAAATACAGAAAGTCGAAAAAAAATTACAAAAATAAAGTTCAAAAGTTTTTTTCTGTAACCAAGCTCCAAAAAAATGATTTTCGGAAAAACAAGCGAACGCACCGAGACCCATAAATAAATCACCCAAGAGAAAAAATATTTTTACGGTATAGGACCATAGAAGACTCTTTGGGCGACCACAAAAAACTAACAAAATGTGAGATGTAGAATGCAAGAAATTCATTCCGTAAAAAAGATTTTGAAAGATAAAACCATAAAATCCATTTTTACGGCCGCAGTCTTCCAGTTCATATAATTTATATATCTTAAGAAATGAGTGTATAAAATATTTTTACGCTCATAAAAGAGTCCGTAAAGTAAACGTTTATAGAATGATGTCCGAAACAATTTGGAGTCAAACAAGGTAAAAAATTGTTCATTTAAAAAAAAAATTGATCTAGATATCTCAAAAATATAAAAACAAAACAAATTTGCAAGTTGTAGCTCTAAAACTTGAAAAAAATTAGAAAGCTAGAAACCTGAGAGTTTGCAGATCTAGAATATAAAAAATCTAGGAAATTGACAACCTAAAAAGGGAAAAAAAATCAAGGACTTAACAGGGCTGCGAACCTGAAGGTGTAGAAACCTAAGAATATAAAAATCTCGAAACCAAAAAAGTTAGAACTTGACAATTTCAAAAAAATAGTAATTATTTTTGTGTAAAATTTTTGTATATAGTGTGTTTAAAAAAAAAGGCTTAATTTCGCACGATTTGTTAAAAACGCTTGTCTTTTTTTTTAGTTAAATATAGTGACATTTGAATTGTGAATGATTTGAACTAGTGTCGAAAATCAAAGCAATAGTAAACAATCAGTTGCTAAGCGCATTTTTACTTCTCTCAAGACTAAATTCTGCGGATGAGGCTATTTATTCTGTGAACCAAAAAATACTGCACCAAACATGAAAATAGAATTTAAAAAAAAATAAGAGAAATAAGAACATCAAATTAAAGTACATAAATGGATTACCTATCACTGTCAGTTTAAATAAGGAAAAAAAATCTTGTTTCACATCCAAGTTTAGCGAGTTTAATGCAATCTACCAGGCTAAGTACTAAATCCAATAAATTTTAACTCAACCTAAATAGCAGTGATAATTATCTAATGTTCCTCACTGAACATCACTAAGCGACGACATCAAATATAGTGATTATTTGAGAGAAAAATATCAAATCGAATCAAAAATTTTCCACCGAAATGATTTTTACTTTTTACTCACGGATGTTTACGATTCCGGATTCGGATTCGTGTAAAAATTTTACGATTCGTTCTGAGTTGTAAAACTTAATAGTGCAGTAGTTTGATTTCGACGTGCGCGTTCATAACTTTCGTAAAAATAATAGGAAACATGGAGAAATTGTACAGTTGATAAAAGCAAGAGACTGTTGTTGGAATTAAGTTGAACCAATTAAACAAGAATTTTCTAGGTCAAAAACACTTCAAGAAAAAAAGGAATGAAGTTTGGAGCATCCATTATTACTAATTTTTTTTGTTTTTTTTTGTTAATTTTGTTGTTGTTTTTAGCATGTCTTGTTTCGTTTTGTTCAGACAAAGGATATCCACAAAAAGTGGTTGCATTTGGAAAAATCTGTTATTTTATTTTTGATCTGTTATTATTTTGTGGTTATTTGGAAAATTTTGCGTTTTGTCTTCAGACAAATATGGAAATAATCGTGTTTGGTAAAATTGGCGCTTTTTGAAAAAAACATTTTTTTTATTCCATTTTAAATTTTTTAATTCTTTGGATATTTGGCACAGTTTTTCTTTTGTTTTAACAAACGAAATTATAAAAAAAAATAGTTGATATAGCAAAAATAAAAAAAAATCCAAATCAAATATTTTAATTCAATTATAGAAACTCAGATTTTTCTAACTCTGTGAATTTTTGCAAAATTGTTCGTTTTCGTATTTGAATACACAAAATCTACAAGGTACAAGTAGAAGTTTTTTTTTAAAAAAATAGCAATATATTTCTGAAAGTTGAATGAGCCTCAGTCAGTTAATAGTTTTGCACTGTTTTTCTACTTCAAGTTTAGCTGTGATTTTGATACCTGTGATAAATTAATAAATGATAAAACAACATGTCTCTTAGGTTTTTTGTATAATATTTTTTTTTTAATTTTAAATACAAAGATCTTTTGGTTTCTTTTGAAGTCTTAGACTTTGAAAAATGTACAGTTTTTTTGATTTTTAATTTTTTTTTCAATTTCGGTTCTCTGTTTTAAATTGTTTGCACTGTTTTATGCTTTGCTTTTTTGAATTTTTTAAAGTCTGATTTTTTTTTGAATTTCTACTTGGTTGATTTCCCAAACTTCTAATTTACTTTGAACTTTTTAAGATTTTTTTTGTAATAACTTCTTACATTCTGTTGTTACTTTTGAAGTCTAAATTTTTAAATTCTCTATGTAAAAATTTTAAACTCGAAAAATCTTGGCGTATAGTTTTGAATTTTCTACTTTTTTATGCCCTTTAGATTATTTTATATTTTTTCATTTGGCTTTAAAATAACTACATTTATTTGTGACAATTCCATGACTTTTTTAATAATTTTGGTTTTCTAATTCTTCACCAGGTTCTTTTACTTTTTAAATTTTTTATATTTTCCGATCGTATATTAAATTCCCTTTCCTTATTTGTATTTTTCGCTTTTTGTTTGAAATGCAAAATTTTGTATCTTTATTTTTCTAAAACATTTCTAGATATCCTTCCTTTAGAATTTTTCATTTTGTTTTTGAATCCTTTAATCTTATTGTTTTCTTTACACTCTTAAAGCTTTAGATTTTTGAGTTTAAATCTTGAAACAAAAATAAAAAATTTCAGGTTGTTACGAGTTATTTTCTGAGTCTTAAAAATTTCCACATTTTGTTGTTTTTTCTAATTTTTAAGTCTTTTTTCTGAAGCTACTATATTTGTGTAATAAACATAAAAAATTTCCATTTCGATAAGTTTTTGATTTTTTTAGTGAAACAACGTAACCAGACACCAGACCTATGATTTAAAGCAAAAATATTAAGAAATATTTTGAATTTCCGGCTTGGTTGGTCACTATACATGAATAACCCTGCATACCTGTTTCACACCGCTTTAATAGTCATTAATTTAATTTTACTTAAAAAAAATCTGTTTTTCCAACCTGTTTTAAAAGACCTACATACAGACGAGTTGGTTGCCAAATTTATTGCAAGCCTTTTTTTGTAACCACTCTATATATTCCGCTTTGTTACACCGGAACAGTATTTCAACAATAATGCAACAGTGTGAATACCAAGAAACAAAGTTAATTACTTTAGTTTATGTTAGCATTCATTAGTCAAATTCAACACATTAGAACCACCTGAGGCTTTTCACTCACCGCCTACTACAATTTGTGTTATTTACAGTAGTAATAAGGTTAAATAGCGATTTTCCGCTTTAGTGATATTTTATGATACATTAAAGGTTATAATACGTGATTTTAGTAGCGGTTTAGAAACCAACTAAGCAGGCTGTGTCTACTTTGAGCGGGCCAACTACGATGTTTTGCTACAATTCTTTTCATGTTTCAAGTTTTACTATAGGACCGTGCTTTATAAATAAAAATGGTCCAATTTTAAGACAATTAAGAAAGTTGCATTCAAAACTTAAAACCTCGTAATTATGAAAATAATACGAACTTATTATTGTCGGTTTCTAATATTAAGTGTCTTAAATTTGAAATGTGAGCGTTATAGAACATTTGTATAAAGTTACAGTATGCGCGCCGTAACTTAAAAATTAGGATAATAGAGTTCATTATGTATTTCACAAAAATTGTTGGATCTAACAATGGTGGATGCGCCGGGAAATAGCTAGAAATTTAAATCAGCCTGTCGTTTTTTTCACTTTATTTTTTTTAATAAATAAACGATTTTTAATTTCGATGTTGTGAAGAATAAGTTCTGTTAAAAGAAAGAGGCATTGCTTGTCACTCTCGCTAAAGAGTGTCTCTCAAGCCCTTAAAACGCTCAGTATACTGTACTATTATTTTGTAAATTTATTTTTTTTTTGCAAAATTAATATTTAATTCAGTAATTATTGCTTTTCATTTAATTAAAAAACTTGCAAGTTTTAGACAAAAAAAATATTAAAAATTCTAAGATTTTAAAATTGAGGGAATTAATTGTGCATCTATTTAATTTAAGAGCTTTGAGATTGAAATCACTTAACGATTTAAAAACTCATAAGCCTAACAATTCGAAATCTCAGGAGCTCGAGATTATAAGAACCAAAGGATTAAAAAAATATATAAAAAAATTAAATTAAATTTAAAATTAAAATGTAGGTATACGCAATTTTTTGATTTTGGATTTTTTTAGATTCTTGGAATTTTTCACACTCTTAAGATTCATATTACGTACTTTTTTTTGTATAGATTTTAATTTTTTAAATTTTGTCTTTAACATCTTAAATTGGTGAGTTAAAAGTTAAAAAAAATTGACGAAAATAATACAAGGTCCATAGAATCCTGTAAAATGAACAATATGCTGAAATCGTCGAAAAAACAGCAGAAAAATTAATTATACCGTGTGTTAATATGGACACTAAGAAAATTTCTTAAACTTTCTCTTTTTTAATATTTTTCTTGTTAGATTTATAAAATTTTTAAGTTTTAGGTTCTATGATTTTCAGTTCTTTAAATTTTTAAGATGGCAAGTTTTCGGTTTTCAATTCAACAAATTTCAGACAAATTTTGATGATCTGAAATTCTAACTGTTGACATTTTAGATTTTAGATTTTATCAGAACCTACAATTATCAGATTTTTTTAATCTCACTTTGGCAATCTTTCAGGTTACTATTTTGTATTCAGAAAATTTTTAGGTTGATTTTTGAGCTTGTTATTTTCTCAGGTTAGATCGATTCTTTTCTAAAATTCTTAAGTTTTTAGGTTCTTAGATTTTCAGGGTTGCTGAGTTTTTAGTTTTTCAGATTTTCAGTTCTAAGTTTCTATCGGTTAGCGCGCTTTCAGGTTTTCAGATTTTGTTAAATTTTTGGGTTTATACATTAAGTTTTTTTCCCATAATACTTTTTTTTGTTTTTTAGTTTTTCATGTTGTTCTAACATTCTTAAATTTTCTATTTCTTACTTTTAGATTGTCCAGTTTTGAGTTTTTTAAGTCGTCGGTTTTTTGATTCTTAGGTTGTCTAATTTTATATTAAAACTTTTTAGGTTTTTTCGTTTTTATGTTTCACATTTCCAGGTTTTCCAAAACATAAGCTTGCTGTATCATTTTATAAAAAACAATATTTGCTCCAATCCTTTATAAGTTTTGATTACTTAATTGCTTAAAGTTCGGAATTTTTAATTTTTGTTCGATAAATTATCAATTTCTACTGGTGTCAGATTCTAATGTATTTAAAACCTAAATGTTTTTAATTCTCAGTTTTGTTAAAACATTACATTTTTGGACACCCAGTTTTCCGAATTTTTAATTCTAAAAATCTCAAGTTTTTAATTTAGATATTATCAATTTCTGAAGTTTTAGGCTTCTAAAAAATTTTACTGTTTAAATTTTTTTTTGATAACAAAATTTTGGAATTAGTATATTCTTATAATTTTCCTTCTTGGATTTTAAAGTTCAATTTCTTCAGTTTTTTCAGATTTAGTGTTTTTAAGCTTTTAGGTTATTAAATTGCTAGTTTTCATTTATTCAACTTGTCAGAATCTTGATCTTGCATTATTCCATTATTGATTGTAAATAAATTTTCTAGACTTCCAAGTTCTTATCTTTCTAGGTGTTTTTAGGTTGTCCGTTTACGGCTCTAAATAGTCATTGCTTTAGGTTTTCAGATTGTTATTTCAGGTCACGTCAGATAATCAAGTTCTTAATTCTGAGCTCTGAAGATTTTCAAGTTTAGATATTTTCTATTTTTTGAAAATTTTAGATTTCAAGATTCTGTGACTAAGAATGAAACAACAAAAAACTTGTAGCCCAAAGAGTGTTTTAGAACTTTACAGTCTAAGAATCTGAAAACTTCAAAACTTAAGAAATTAGAACTAGAAATCTGTTAACGTAAAATAAAGCTTGAAAATGAGAATAAAAAAAAAACACAGAAAACTTAATATCTTGAGACCCTTAGATCTTTAGAATCTGTAAAGCTGAGAAACTCATACACACTTAAATATTGAAAGATCGAAAAACGTTGAAACCTGAAACCTGAAACTCAAATTTAATAAAGAAACTATATAGAATTTAAAACTGAAACTTTCGGCAAATAAAAATCCTGAAAAATGTGAGAACAATTTAAGAACCTAAAAACCTAAAATTATAAAAATGTGAAATCTAGAAAAATTAAAGAGCTGAAAAGTTGGAAATAAAAACTTAAAAAAATTAAAATTTTAAACTTGATAGCTCAAGCAACTGAAAACAAAAAACCTGGAAATCTAAGTAATGACTTGAGACACTGAACACCTAAACCTAAAAGTTGTGAAACAGGAGTAAGTTACATACTACAAACATCTTGAGAAACTGAAAACTTAAAAAACTTAAAAGCGGAAATCTAGGTCAAAAACCTAGACAGCTTAAGAATCTCAGAACCTAAAATCTTGAGATTTTAAACACCTAAAAATTTAAAAACTTGCGAATTAGATAACTTAAGAATTTTAAAGTCTAAAAACTTGAAAACTTTAATTTTATCAACCGAACATTGAAAATATTTAAACAAAAATCTGGAAAACCATAATCGAGAAATTTAAGAGCAATAAAACCTTTAAATCTTTTTTTCCTAGGTTTTTAATTTACATATTATCAATTTTTGAAGTTTTAAGCTTCTAGAAATTTTAATGTTTTAATTTTTTTTAATCATTAATTTTTGGAATTAGTACATTCTTATAGTTTTGCTTCTTAGATATTAAAGTTGAAATTTTTCAGCTTTTTTAGATTTAAAGTTTTTGAGCTTTTAGGTTATCAAATTGCAAGTTCCTATTTATTCAACTTGTCAGAACTTAATTTTGCATTATTCGATTATTGAACTGTAATTTCCAAGTTCTTATGTTTTTAGATATTTTCAGGTTTTTTGTTTCGGTTTCTAAATCGTCTACGTATTTAAGTTTTCATATTGTTATTTCAGGTCACGTCAGATTATCAAGTTCTCAATTCTGAAATCTGAGAATTCTCATGTTTAGATATTTTCAATTTTTTGAAAATTTTAGGTTTTAAGATTCTTCGATTAAGAGTGAAACAACAAAAAACTTGTAGCCTAAAGAGTGCTTTAGAACTTTACAGTCTAAGAATCTAAAATATTCAAAACTTAAGAAATTAGAACTAGAAATCTGTTAACGTAAAATTAAGCTTGAAAATAAGAATTTAAGAAAAATAGAACCAGAAAACTTGAGATCCTTAGATCCTAAGAATCTGTAAAACTGAAAAACTCATACACACCTAAATATTGAAAGATCGAAAAACGTCGAAACCTGAAACCTGAAACTCAAATTTAATAAGGAAACTATCTAAAATTTAAAACTAAAACTTTCGGCAAATAAAAAACCTGAAAATGTGAGGACAATTTAAAAATCTGATAACCTAAAACTATAAAAATATGAAAACTAAAAAAATTAAATAAACGAAAATCTAAATAATCTTAAAAAATTGAAATTTTTAAACTTGATAACTTAAGCTAAGCAACTGAAAATCAAAAAAAAATTGAAAACCTAAGAAGCGCATAACTTAAGATACTAAGAATCTAGAAACTTGAGAGTTGTGAAAGCCCCAAACATCTTGAAAAACTGAAAATTTTAAAAACCGAAAACCTTAAAACAAGGTCAAAAATCTAGACAGAACCTAAAAGCTTGAGATTTCAAAAGAACCTAATAATTTGAAAATTTGCGAATTGCACAACTTACGAATTTTAATCTCTTAAAACTTGAAAACCTGAAAACTTTAATTTTATCAACCGAATACTAAAAATATTGAAACAAAAATTAGAAAAATAATAACCGAGAAGGCTTTAAAACTTTGAAACCTTTTTATCTATTCGAATCCCAATTTTATTGTTTTCTAGGAAATAGTAGATTTTCTCTCCGGTAGGTTTCCCATTCCCAACTTTTTTAATAAAATCTGCAAATGTGACGAAAGACTTACGACAATATTTAATTTGAGAGTTGGCAAACACTGACCGTTATCACTTTCATGAAAATATTTTCGTCCTTTTTTTTTCGTTCGACCAGAGTTGTGCCAAATAAACTCTACACTGTTCTTATGCTCGTAAATCTCACCGCACTATGTTAACCTACTTTCAAACTTTAATTTAGATTACATCTGTATAAAATTTGCTAAAAACAAAAAAAAAACAAACCGATAACTTCACCCGAGCGCGATAAAACCGTCCTTAGATACAAATCAAATCCGAAAATTCCCGGTCCGTGTCAAACGTAATTTCCGTCGAAAATGGAAAAATAAATCATACAGCTTTCAACCACATATTTTCCTCCATCATTTCCCATTTTCTTTAATTCTAATGTACACAAAAGTCGATCTAGTATTTCGCTATAGACGCGGTTTATTTTTATTTGATTAGTCGCGACGATCGTTTTCGTTTTCCTCCCAAAGTGTTTGTTTTGGTTGTTTTTCATGTAAAATGGATTAGGAGACATCGACACCCAAAATGATTAATTTTTTTACGAAAGTGGAAAGAGAGGAAGGGTGAGAAAGCCCTGCCAATTATTATCCGCTCGTTGTTTCACCGTGGGGTGAAGAAAACGGTGGTAGTTTCGATTTCAGTTTGTCGCGTGCTTAAATGTAAGGGGATTATTCCAGGATTGATTTCCGGGAGAAACGGGATCGGGATAATGCGATACATCTTCGGGGGATTCAGTGTAACGTGTCAGAAAACGGGATAAGAGTGGTTTAAAAGTCATTTGCAGGGAATCGGGGAGAGTATCAAAACCGGAAAATGTTCTGTGAAAATAGATTCAAGTTTTAAAAGCTTAAAATTAGTAGGTTATCTAATTTTCAAATTTTCAAATTTTTAGGTTCTTAAGTTTTTGAAATCTCAAGCTTTTAGGTTCTGTCTAGGTTTTTGACCTTGTTTTAAGGTTTTGGGTTTTTTAAGTTTTCAGTTTTTCAAGATGTTTGTGATATGGAACATACTCAGGTTTCCCAACTCTCAGGTTTCTAGATTCTTAGTATCTTAAGTTATGCGTTTCTTAGGTTTTCAGTTTTTTTTGGTTTTCAGTTGCATAGCTTAAGTTCTCAAGTTTAAAAATTTCAATTTTTTAAGATTATTTAGGTTTTCGGTTATTTTATTTTCTTAGTTTTCATATTTTTATAGTTTTAGGTTTTCCGATTTTTAAATTGTCCTCACATTTTCAGGTTTTTTATTTGCCGAAAGTTTTAGTTTTAAACTCTATATAGTTTCTTTATTAAATTTGAGTTTCAGGTTTCAGGCTTCAACGTTTTTCGCTCTTTCAATATTTAGGTGTGTATGAGTTTTTCAGCTTTAGAGATTCTCAGGATTTGAGGGTCTCAAGATATTAAGTTCTCTGGTTTTATTTTTTTTTATTCTTATTTTCAAGCTTAATTTTACGTTAACAGATCTCTAGTTCCAATTTCCTAAGTTTTGAAGTTTTTAGATTCTTAGACTGTAAGGTTCTAAAGCACCCTTTAGGCTACAAGTTTTTTGTTGTTTCATTCTTAATCGAAGAATCTTAAAACCTAAAATTTTCAAAATATAGAAAATATCTAAACATGAGAATTCTCAGATTTCAGAATTAAGAACTTGATTATCTGAAATAACAATCTGAAAACTTAAATACACAGACGATTTAGAAACCGAAACAAAAAACCTGAAAACATCTAAAAACATAAGAACTTGGAAATTACAGTTCAATAATCGAATAATGCAAAATTAAGTTCTGACAATTTGAATAAATAGGAACTTGCAATTTGATAACCTAAAAGCTCAAAAACTTTAAATCTAAAAAAGCTGAAAAATTTCAACTTTAATATCTAAGAAGCAAAATTATAAGAATGTACTAATTCCAAAAATTAATGATTAAAAAAAAATTAAAACATTAAAATTGCTAGAAGCTTAAAACTTCAAAAATTGAAAATATGTAAATTAAAAACCTAGAAAAAAAAAGATTTAAAGGTTTTAATGCTCTTAAATTTCTCGATTTTCCAGATTTTTGTTTAAATATTTTCAATGTTCGGTTGATAAAATTAAAGTTTTCAGGTTTTTAGACTGTTGTGTTTCAAGACTTTAAAATTCTTAAGTTATCTATTTCGCAAGTTTTTAAATTTTTAGGTGTTTAAAATCTCAAGATTTTAGGTTCTGAGATTCTTAAGCTGTGTAGGTCTTTGACCTTGATTTCCGCTTTTAAGTTTTTTAAGTTTCCAGTTTCTCAAGATGTTTGTGGTATGTAATTTACTCTTGTTTCACAACTTTTAGGTTTAGGTATTCAGTGTCTCAAATCATTTCTTAGGTTTTGAGGTTTTTTGTTTTCAGTTGCTTAAGTTCTCAAGTTTAAAATTTTAATTTTTTTTATGTTTTTATTTCCGACTTTTTAGTTCTTTAATTTTTCAAGATTTCACATTTTTGCAATTTTAGGTTTTTAGGTTCTTAAATTGTTCTCACATTTTTAGGTTCTTTATTTGCCAAAAGTTTTAGTTTTAAATTCTATACAGTTTTCTTATTAAATTTGAGTTTCAGGTTTCAGGTTTCAACGTTCTTCGATCTTTAAATATTTAGGTGTGTATGAGTTTCTCAGCTTTACAGATTCTCAGGATCTAAGGACCTCAAGATATTAAGTTTTCTGGTTATATTTTTTTTAAATTCTTATTTTCAAGCTTAATTTTACATTTACAGATTTCTAGTTCCAATTTTTTAGGTTTTGATGTTTTTAGATTCTTAGATTGTAAAGTTCTAAAGCACTCCTTAGGCTACAAGTTTTTTGTTGCTTCATTCTTAGACAAAGAATCTTAAAACCTAAAATTTTCAAAAAATAGAAAATATCTAAACTTGAAAATCTTCAGAGCTCAGAATTAAGAACTTGATAATCTGACGTGACCTGAAATAACAATCTGAAAGCCTAAAACAATGACGATTTAGAGCCGTCAACGGACAACCTAAAAACACCTAGAAAGATAAGAACTTGGAAGTCTAGAAAATTTATTTACAATCAATAATGGAATAATGCAAGATCAAGATTCTGACAAGTTGAATAAATGAAAACTAACAAT
Organism: Cynaeus angustus; assembly: GCA_030157275.1. Taxonomy (NCBI): domain Eukaryota; kingdom Metazoa; phylum Arthropoda; class Insecta; order Coleoptera; family Tenebrionidae; genus Cynaeus; species Cynaeus angustus. The sequence goes on from CM058065.1 coordinate 16,125,246, forward strand.
TTGATACCCTAAAAGCTTAAAAACACTAAATCTGAAAAAATTGAAGAAATTGAACTTTAAAATCCAAGAAGGAAAATTATAAGAATATACTAATTCCAAAATTTTGTTATCAAAAAAAAAAAAATCAAAACAGTAAAATTTTTAGAAGCCTAAAACTTCAGAAATTGATAATATCTAAATTAAAAACTTGAGATTTTTAGAATTAAAAATTCGGAAAACTGGGTATCCAAAAATGTAAAGTTTTAACAAAACTGAGAATTAAAAACATTTAGGTTTTAAATACTTTGGAATCTGAGCCCAGTAGAAATTGATAATTTATCGAACAAAAATTAAAAGTTCCAAACTTTAAGCAATTAAGTAAACAAAAGTTATAAAGAATTGGAGCAAATATTTTTTTTTTACAAAATGATAAAGCAAGCTTATGTTTTGGAAAACCTGGAATTGTGAAACGTAACATAAAAAACCTAAAAATTTTAATAAAAATTCAGAAACCCTAAGAACCAAAAAGGCCAACGACTTAAAAAACTCAAAACCGGACAATCTAAAAAGTAAGAAATAGAAAATTTAAAATGTTAGAACAACATGAAAACTAAAAACCAAAAAAGAAAATATTCTGGGAAAAACTTACTATGTAAAAATTAAAAAATTTAACAAAATCTGAAAATCTGAAAACGTGCTAAACGGGATCGGGATAATGCGATACATCTTCGGGGGATTCAGTGTAACGTGTCAGAAAACGGGATAAGAGTGGTTTAAAAGTCATTTGCAGGGAATCAGGAGAGGGTATCAAAACCGGAAAATGCTCTGTGAAAATGGAGCGCACTTTGATCATTCTTATTGTCACCATACTTAAAATCATCCCTCGAAATTTATTCATTACAAAAGCAATACGCCCCGAGGGTTGTCCTGAGCACAAGCGTAAACAGTACAACCCCATTCCATCCAAAAACAAGCCCTTTGTTTGCTTAATCGAATTTTTTTCAAGAAGTATTTGCTTTGTTACATATTCAGAGCACCCCTAATTAGCAATCAACCCAAGAACTTAATATTCCAACCCCGCCAAGGTTTGATGGAGCTCAATCAAACTTATATTACTTAAAAAAAGGCAAAACAAAAGTTTGATGAGAGTCTTAATTAAATCCGGATCTGGTTTAAAACTCGGGAAAAAATTGCAAAGTTTATATTAGTGATAAATTAGATTTGTTCGGGGGTTGGTTAAACACCTGATAATAAATGGGAGCCCGCAAGAACTCCGAATAATTGTCTCAACGTTTTAGGAGCGAGTATGGGAATCTTCCGATCGGATTTAATAAATATGATAAGCAGAGGATTTTTCGATTTCCGGTTACTGGATAAATTTTAAGTAGATAATCAGATTATGTAAAAGAGAGTGCGTTCTTGATGGAGCTTGTACTTCGAAAAGTGAAAGCAACCCTTAGAGAGATAGATCCAAGGTCATCGTTAAAATAAAGTACAAATTGATGCCGCCTTCAAATCCGGATTATGTAAAATAAATAACGATTAGAACGTAGTTCATCTAAATTTTAAAAATTCACCGATATCGATCGGTGCTCGGCTTTGTTCATTTTTCAATGGCTCTTGAATTTTGCTGAAATACGAACTCGACGCTGTTTGTATTTTTGATGCCCCATATCTGATATCACATCCACGTTGGCCAACTTTCTAGTTTCAATAGCACAAAAATAATCGCTCGTGTGCAAACGCGAGTTTTATATTGTAATGAAATGTTTATTTAACTTTTTTTGACTCGTAACAAATTACTAAAATAAATTTTTAAAAACGTACGTAGTCAAAAAATAGTTTATCCACCTTGGTTGAGATGACAGTTATTACTCTCGTGACCTATAAACCTCGGCGCTTCGCACCTCGGTTTTATAATCCTAACGCTCGTGTCATAATCGTAGTCATTTCAACCTTGGTGGATGTACAAATAGAGTTCAATCGAAATATTGTTGGTTTACCGAAAGCTGAGATAACTGAAAAAGTCAGTTGCATGAAAAATATTGGAAATTTATTAACGGTGGCCCGCTACGCTTGGACATTGATTACATAAATTATAATTAATTCAGGAGTAATCGATATGAGGATGAAATAGTTCACCGTTTTTGTGTTTTATTGGATCATCATTTTATGTTAATTAACTGACGGGCTATAAATAATTAGCAGAATTAAATTTCATGTTGGAGCCATTGCGACAGATGTGGCATGGACTTTGATAATTACTTTTATCACCGTTTCATTACTAAAATTTATACAAAATGTACAAAAATACAATCATCAAATTTTTAAAACGTGCTGCAAATTGGATAAAATTGTTTTTTTTTATTTTGTTTTTAACAAATATTGACTACAAAATAGAAATTTTTAGTTTTTTGCAGATTATTTTTAATTTTTTTTTAGATTGATTTTAGTAAAATTTCCAAATTCTCTAGGTTTCCTAGACATTTTGGCGTTTACAATACTAGCAAAAATTCTTTTTTCTAATTATCAGAAAAAAAATTTTCTTACTGACGCGCGTTCTGACATCAAGGTTGTTATTATCCGAGCTTTTGAAATGTGCTGAATGGCTTAAAACTTTTTGGGTGATTTGGATTTGTTACATTCTGCAAAATTCTTATATTTGCCAAATTTTCAATTTTTTAAAATTATCTTTAAGATTTTTGTGTTTGTTGCAAATCTTACATTCTTTCGACTTTTTTCTCAGAACTTTTCCAGTTTCCCATTTTTTTTTTTTTGAATTTTTTTGAGTGTGTAAATTTTTTGTATAATTTGTTTTTTGAATTCTACAAAACATTTTCTTTAGAATGCATACGCCGTTGAAATCTATGGAATAATTTTTAAAATTTGTTAATTTTTCTTTATATTTTTACTTCTTGTATCTTTTACATACTTTTGAATATCTGTTTTTCAATAGTAATATTTTTACATTTTCTAAATTTATAAAGTTTATTAAATTTTGTATCCGATGCAATCGACTTTCTTAGATTCTCTGCATTGTTTGGCTTTTTGGGATTTTTCGTTTTTTTTTTTTATTTCTTTTGCGCCTTTTTCAAGCTATGGATTTTGTTTATTTTCATATAATTTTTAGACTTTTTTTGGATACTGAAACTTTTTAAATCTACGTAAGAATTTTTTTGTGGAACGTCAAAATTAATAGAATTTTTTGAAAATTCTTTTTGAATTCATTATGTTTTGGTAATTTTAAATTGCTTAAGTTTTTTATTTTTTGTGGCTGATTTATTCTGTTAATCTTTAAAAATCTTATTTTTGTTTTTTGGATTTTCAAAATTTTTATATTTTTTTAAAATCTTCTGCATATTCTGTAGCTATTAAATTTTGCAGACGTTTAAAAATCGTTTTATTGATTTCCATTATTTTTTTTTTCATATTTTGTTCTGATTTGTTTAAATCTTTTAGACTCTTAAACTTATAGATGATTGACGAAGTCAAAATAATTAGCTTTTTATAAAATTTTGCAAATCATTGGGAACATTTTTATATTTTGAAAGCCTTGCAATAGAATCACAAAATATAAAAACTCAAAGGTTTCTCAAATCTTGCAAGAAGACGTAAGATACCGGGAAAGTCCTCAAAACAAGAAGCAAAAATAATCCAACAAATAAAAAATATAAAAACAAATCTAAATGAATCAGAGAAATTCAAAAGTTAAAAAAATTCAGAATCCAACAATTTAGAATTATCTAAGCGAAACAAGAATTTATGCGACTCAAACAACTACGAGCATTAAAAATAAAATTAAAATATAAAGAAATTAAAATATTTTAAAGAATCCAACAAATTCAAATATTTGAGAAACATTAAATTATTCAAAAAATTTCTAAAAAAATATATAAAAAAATCTAAGGAAATACACTGGCGAGCATAAAATTCGGGTCATCAACAAACCATTTAGTTTTTGAGATCGTGGTCAAAGTAAATTCGCTTACCTCTGACCCATGTAAAGTTCCCGTCCTCAAGAGTGCTCGGGAGGATAAAAACACCAGGGTTACACAATATTTGTGTATTATTTAACATTTTATTCAGTTATAAAAAAATTAGAAACAATAATGATGATTTTTGACCATAATAAACAGCGACCTCTTCTAAAAAAACTGGTTTATTTCCACATTCTAGTAACGAGTGTTACCTCCCCTTGCATTTATCACCGCTCTCATGCGTCGAGGCATGCTTTCTATCAAGTTTATTATCACATCTTGAGGGATTTCGTCCCAAACCTGAAACAGCAGGTTGCGAAGGTCTCCAGCACTACGTGGGGCTGGTATATGGCGCCGTACCCTGACTCCCATCTGGTCCCATAGGTGTTCTATCGGATTGAGATCCGGACTTCGAGGTGGCCAATCCAATCTCTCAATCCGGATCTCATTAAGGTATGCAGAAACAATTCTAGCCACGTGAGGTCTCGCATTATCCTGCATATATACCGCTTCATCTCCTAGAAATGCCATATAAGGCACTACATGCTCTTGTAGAATTTCCTCAATGTATCTGTGTGCATTAAGTGCCCCATTTGCAACAAAGACCAACTCGGTACGTGCCTCCAAAGAGATCCCAGCCCAAACCATAACTGAACCTCCACCAAAAGGTAGGCGCTCGGCTATACATGCTTGAGCATATCTCTCGCCACGTCTTCTCCAGACACGGACACGTCTGTCAGACCCAGTGAGACAAAAACCGGATTCGTCTGAAAACAGAACTCTGTCCCAGTCTGCAAGATTCCAATCCAAGTGTTCGCGAGCAAAATTCAATCTTGCAACACGATGGGCACGAGTGAGCGGCGGTCCCGTAGCTCTGCAGCGAGAAGATAATTCAGCACAATGAAGTCTTCTTCGAACAGTCCATTCGCTAATATCGATATTTCTCACTTCCTGGAGATGATTTCGAATGTCAACTGCCGTTAATGTACGATTTCGCAGGGAAGTTAACACAATGAACCGATCATCCCTTGCTGTTGTCGCTCTTCTACGGCCAGAGCCTGCTCTCCTTGCCAAAAGCCCTGTCTCTTGATAGCGTTGGAAGATTCTTTGGACTGTGGAAAGACTCACATTCAGCCTTCTGGCTGTCACACGTTGTCCATCACCGTTTTCTAAAGCCGCCACAATTTTGGCCGATGTCACAGGATCTATAGGCATTTTAGTGAAGAAAATGTAGAGACTATGTGTTTGCAAGCACCACGTATCTGTCACAATTGACAACAAACGGAAAAGTGACCGATAAAAAGCATTCAAAGAAGGTGGTAGATTGGTTATTTTTATACAGTCGCAAAAAGACGAGTAAAAAGAGCCCCGATACGGATGCCTTCTGCCACGCTTATTTGCAGTAAACGTTCAAAAATATGCCACCTAAGAGCTAATAGTAATAGTGAGAAAATAGACAAGACACAATTAATTTTTTTTGGAAAAATGTTTATGACCCGAATTTTATGCTCGCCAGTGTAAAAGAATTTAAAAAATCAAGAAAATATAAAAATTCTAAGAAATTCAAAAAATTAAAAATAGTGTAATTACTTAATTTATTATCATATTTATTGATTCAACTAACTAATTTAAAAAATCTAAAGCAACGAGTAAATTAAAGAATTGGGGCATTCGAAAATGTGAAAAAAAAATTGAAAAATTCAAAAAATTTAGAAATTTGATTTAAAGAAACGAAAAAAACATTGACAAATTTTTAAAAGTTTAAAGCACAGTTTTTTTTCTGAATTCTTTAGAATTTGTTAAATATTTCGGATCTATTAAATCCCCGTAATTTATCCATTCGTTAGATTTTTAAATTAGTATGTTTAGAATTATTTTTTTGATTTATTTTCTCGATTTTTTAAAGCTTTTGAAACTCGTTTTGAGAAGTTTAATTTTTTTATTATTTTTTATATCTTCTAAAAGATTTGTCTATCTTCGGAGTTATTGCAATTTTCGATTATTTACATTTTCTAAATATTTTTTTATTTTTTCAGTTAATATTTTCTTCAGTATTTTCCACATTTTTCGGATTTTGATTACTATCAATTTGCAGATTTTTGAAATTTGTTCGTGATTTGTTGTCGCTGTTTTTTTCTAAATAAATAAAATAACCTCAAATTCTTGAAGAATTAAAGCTGCAGAATTCACATCTGAACACCACTTATCGCCCCTTTGAACAAATACGAAATTTAACTTACACAAGTTGTGAAAAACAGCCCGAAGGTGTTTCGTCAAATCCGCAGTTTTTTTATGATTTTTGAAAATGCTTTTTTGCACTCATCGTACGGAAACAGAATTTTTCCGCTTAATCCCGATGCACGAAAAAACGGTTTTCCCACACCGCGGTGTTTTTTAGTTTCCGCTGGCGGCTAGGGATATTTGCGTTATACGGTTGGTATTGCGACTTTTTGAGGACATCAGTCAATCAATTTTGGATAAGTGCGTTCATACCGTTCGCGACATTTCCGGGCAGCAGACGCGAAACGGCCTCTTTGGCACATTGTGGTACTTCGGAAGGGGTACACATACATTCTTCGCTCTCACTTATTTTAACAATTTTTGTTAATAATTTAAAAAAAATGACAGCTGATTTACATTTTAAAAATCTAGGAGGTAGCTACAATAGACAGATCATGTTACCAACCCATCATTAAAAAAAAAACTAAGTTACTTAATTTTTTTATTTCGATATTCGTTACAAAAAATATTGTACCTAATTCTTTCGGAAAGAATTTTCCAGCATTCGCACTAAATTCAGCATGCGGGAAAATTAAGTTTCCGAACTTGTTAGGTAAATAACTATTAAAGTCTCTTGATAGACCAAAATTCATTTTGCATGAAATCTTTGCTTCCAACGAATTTCTGTTGCAAAAGTTGTTTCCGCGTCGATGACAGCATTGTAAACCAAGATAACTCCAGCGTATAATGTGTTGGCTTAAATTTCAGCGAGCAGCAACTATAACAATATTCCACCAACAATACAAAATAAAAACCCCCATAAACAAACTCACCAGAATTTGTGATGCTGATATCGTGTTTACAAAGTTTTTGTTATCTTTTTCTGGTACCACCCCATTCGATCCCTCTTTACGTCTGTAATATATTCAAATTTCTCTCAAGCAATAAAACTCTTGAAACATATCGTAAAAATTTCATCGCGAAAGCCGCACTTTCAAAAAAATCAATAACCAATCCATGCAAAGCTCTTATCTTTAAGCTAATTGGATTAAGTCCAACCCTCGAGCTTCCATCATGCTAATCAAAGCTCTCGACGTGACAACTCTTAACATAATACAGCGAAAAGCTCAGCTTTTCAACACAATTTCTATTGAGCTTTTCATGTGACCTCGTTATTCAAGATGTGAGGGGAAATGTCAGCGACACACTTTCTGAGGGCTTTACCTAGATGATTTTATCTTTGAAAAGTTGGTAACGGTGAGGCGAGAGAACAATGACCGACGAGAAAGCTAGCTTTTGTGCAACTGGTGCATTTGAAACTTGTGTAAATAACGAGGGGGTGAGGCAAACATTCATATTTTGAATGACGAAAGCGTGGGATGGCGCTTACGTTTTTAATTAAAATTAAAAAGGTTGCAGGCGAAATGTTTATGCGTTGTTTGGACGGTTTATGGTACAGTTGTTCTTTGTTCTTTTTGTAGTTTTCCTTTATTTTATTTTTTTGGAGGCTTCGTAGCATATTGGATCCATGCAAGAAGAAGCTCTGCTTTTTATGAATGAAAAAGTCCAGTTTTTGTGGCGTTTGGCAACTGAAAGAGGACAATGCTAACGAAGGTTCTTTTACAGCTTGTGAAAAACGACTTTAATACGGTTCCAATTTCTGGTTCTTTAACTTTCAAATCTGTTATCATAAAAATTTACTGAAATTGGGAAAGTAAAATGCCAATTATAATACATCGATTAATCCTAAATGCTCCTACGAGCAAAAATATTAATAGTTTAAAAAATATATTGACAAAGGGCATAGGGAGATAAGAATGCTAAAATTGCCCCCAGAGCGTATCTTAACCATACTTTCAGGATATGTTCGTACTATAGAAGTACTTTGATTCTGAAGTTTTCAGATCTCAAAGTTAACTAGATTTTGAATAATAATAAAAAGCGGCAAAAACAGAAAATATTTTTTTCTCTTCATAGACTAAACCGATTTAAATAAATTTTTTATGGTAATTTAATATCTATAGAGATACTCTTTTGATAAAAATTTCAATTATATAGCTCTACATTTTCATAGAGAAAAAATTTTTTTTTCAAGAAAAATTGTTTTTTTATTATAAAATTTAAAAGTACAATTTTGAAAATGTTTTTTTTGAATTCCCTAGCAAAAAGTACATAAAATATATTTTTTTCAAATTTTTTGTAATGGTACGCCATATTGAAAAAAATTAAAAACTGTCATGTTTCCGAAAAAATGTTTTTTTCGATTTATACTCTCTTTCTCTCTCTCTCTCTCTCTCTCTCTCTCTCTCCCTCTCTCTCTCTCTATATATATATATATATATATATATATATATGTATAGATGTATGTATATACATATACATATACATACATCTATAAAATAAAATTCTGAGAACGCATTAACTGTTTATTGCTCACTTTATTTCTCAGCCACCCCCGAGCACAAATAACAAAAAAGTATGACTTAAGTTTAGTTACGCTTGAACATTCCTAACGTGAATATTACTATTAATTTTTGTAAAATAATATAATTGAGATTAAAACACTATATATATATATATATATATATATATATATGTGTGTGTGTGTGTGTGTGTGTGTGTGTGTGTGTGTGTGTGTATTGTTATCAAAGCAATATTTTTTTTTGCAACAAAGACAATTTTTTTCTATATGGCGTACCATTAGAAAAAAAAATGGAAATAATATATTTTATATATTTTTTGTTAAAAAAATTTAAAAAATTAAAATTGCACAATTCAACAATTTTTCTCGATTTTTTTTTTTATGAAAATGCGAAACTATTTTATTTAATGATGATAATAATAACGTAAAATTAATTAAGAAAGCGATGATGATGTTAAATGAATTGTAATCTAGATTACATTATTTTTCAAAAATTAATATTCATATTTACCTTGGGAATGTTCAAGCGTAACTACACTTAAATCATGCTCTTTTTGTTATTACTGCTCGGGGGTGGCTGAGAGGTTAAGAGAGCAGTATCGTTAAGATACGCTCTGGGGGCAATTTTAGCAATCGTATCTCCCTATGCCCTTTATCAAACTTTTTGGAAAACAATTTTATTTTCATTGCAAAATTTTAATGTTTCTAATTTCAAAAATTTTTAATAATGTTTCTAAATTTTTAGGTTATTTCTATAGTTGCAGAAATTATTTACATTCTAAAAATTTGGGAACTTTTTGTAATTGTCGTAAAGTTATCAAACTTTTCAAATTTTAAATCACCACTGTCTCCAAAATTTGTAATACTTTTCTAAACCTTTTAAAATTCAAAGAAAATTTGAATTTTTATTAGTCATAAAGGCTTCAAAAATTATACTCCCTCCGTCAAGAAATAAGTGTCCGATTTTGCTGTTTTCCTGTCAAAAATTAATGTCTGATTTTTTTTTTTTTAAATTTTGTTGATACTTAACTCTAAATATCGTTTCTGAGAAACTTTTTGGAATCATTTGCGTCATTCGAATTATTGATGATGTCTTGTACACGTTCATAAAGCCGAAAATCAAAATTTATAGAAATTGGAAGCTTTCCAACTCTTTGTATTTTTTTTACATGACGCGTTTTATAGTTGTTACCTCCAATTACCATCATGGTTTCTACCATACACTGCTGGTGAGAAAAAAAATATTTCAAAGTATCCGAATTCAACTCAGAAAAATTGTTTTCAACAATTTGGATCAATTCATCTACAGTTTTGCGAGCCGATGACTGGATTGCTCTAGAAAAGTTTAAATCTATTAGGTGGTTGACAGAACATTTTGATTTTTAACGCAGTTCTACTCGAAGCTTCATCAGGAAGAATATGTGGTGTAGCATTATCTTGTTGAATCTAAATTGTTTTGCAAGGAGCGGATCTTGGCCAGCTTTTTTAAATAGCAGGCAACATTTTTTAAATAATCATGTTCTTGTAAGCTCTGTAGTGACATTAGACATCACTTTCGTTTCAACCGTACCAGCTGCGCGATTTTCTCTGCTTCGTTTAGCATCGAAGTTCTTATTTTCAGAATGATGTCAACGTGGACGAGCAAGAGCGGCTAAAAACATTTTTTTTTTGAGAAAACGTTACTTTTGCAGATCTCATACGGTTCATTTTCGCATGCAATCAGATAATATGTCTCAGCGGTTTGCTAATGTAAAACCACTTTTCATCTACATAAACTTGATCATGCATTCGGCTGCTTTTGCATTTACATTTTCCGGTTTCAGCATTGATAGACAATATTTGAGTCTTCTTTTTATTGGCGTCGGTGAGGAAAGGGGTCACTGCGTTTGAGTGTCTTGGTAATTCTTCTGATTGGTTGAAATTAATTTAGAATTAGTAGAATAATCAAAATCATACCATTTTTAAACTGTTTAAATTAAATCTATTTTCTAGATTTTTTGAGAATCTTCGAAAACATTGAATTTTAATTTGAGTGGATTTTTTTAGATTTAGAATCAGAATCTCTATGATTTTGAGTTTTTATATCAAAAAATTGTAGAGATGTTTTTTGTCTGAAATGTTTTTCAAAGAGCAAAATTAATTTCTCTAGTATTTTTATTTGTGTCATTATTTTTTTTTTGACATTGCTTGTTTGTAGTTATCTTACTTTATATTTTCTATTTAAGCTTTTGTTGTTTGTTGTTTGTAGTTAGTTTTGCACTGGAGTTGTTTTCTTTTAATGTGCTGTCATCAAAATAAAAAACTGTTTGTTTTAAAAAAAAGTTGTTATAAAAAAAGAAGAAATTCTAAACAATTAAAAAAAAATGCAAAAAAGTAAAAAAAAAAACTCGCCAAAACGAAAGATTCTGCAGATTCAGAAAAAACTAAAATCTAGTAAATTAAAAATTGTTGAAAGAGTTACAAGTTCAGAAAAGAGAAATCAAAAAACTTAAAGACAAAGAAACTCAAAAGATTAAAAAAATGTAAGAACATTTTGAAAAATCTAAAAAGTGATCTAAAAACTGGGAGACATTTTATCTGTCAATTTTCCAGATATTAAAATTTTAACATCTCGTTTTTCACATCAGAATTTTTAGTGTAAATTTTAGTTAAAATTCGTTCTAATTGGGATCTATAGAATTACAAGCATTAAATAAATGAAACATAGAAAGCAAAAACCTCAAGAAAAATTTGAAAAATTTAAACAAACACTAATCTTAAAATAAATAAATTTGAAAATCTAAAAGACCTAAAAAACCAAATAGGAAATATATAGTAATGGTACACATTTCCGATTCTAAAACAAAAAAAACCTCGTCCCTTTGTAATTTTTGATGAAGGAAATCTTGCTTCGTACAGGTGTCATGTGGCATTACGCCCGGTTCGTACTCCACACCGGCGCCTATTTGTAAATTACAAGCAAGGGAAATGTACTGTCCAACCAGTGGGGCTACATTCATTCGGAAAATTCCCTTCTAAAATTGCAACGTATCTTGAGTTACCTACACCTCTGGAATACACGAGGCATCGTATGCGCCGTAGTTCAGCGACTTTATTAGTAGACGCCGAGGGCGACATTACCAATTTAAAAAGACATGGAGGATGGCAAAGTACGACCGTGGCTGAAGACTATATCGAGGATTCGATCCAAAATAAGAAAAATACAATCAGGGCCAGCAAAAAACGCAACTACTAGCAAGGGCAATAATCCTTCTACAAGTAATGATTAGTCCACAATCAGCTACGATCTCCCCGACAATGAGATTTCGACTAGGACTTTAACTGAAAATTTGAAGATCGGTGATAAATCAGTATCGGGAATCAATTTTTCAAACATAACAAGTTCCACCACTCATATTAACATTTCCAATTAACAGTTGTGAATAAATTGTTCTTTAAAGTAGATTTTTGTTTTGCGTCTTGTAAAGTCTTTACCGTACTAGTCAGGAAAATTCGATTTTCCTGCGCGTAATTAAGCAGGAAAGTGTTGTTTCCAAGACGATTTCCGGAAATAACTTATTTTATGGCCAGTTTTATTCATTTTGTACAAGTTTTTGAGTATTATACGAGTGCCTGTTATCGTTTTATAAAAATGTCCTTTGTCTGAACGCCAGGACATTTTATACGTGGTACTTCACATTTCATTTTATTCTCTATACCATCGATATTCATTCTTGCATGCAACTTCACGTTTTCATTCACACTGCAAATGTGTAGTGGATTGTTTTATTGGGTGATTTCTTTTTCCTTTAGTACTTTGTAGATTCCAGTTGAATGTTTGCACTTTTATTGTTCGATTTTTTATCAGCAGCTGTAACTTTTTATGATTCTTAATCTTTCAAATGCACTATTTTACAAGCATTGCAGTGTACATAATTTTTTCTAATCATAGATCAAACTCTCGGTAACAAAATCGAAGAGTAAATCGAGCTTTTTACCACAAGTAGCAAAACGTTCTTACTTGTCTATAAGCTGGGGGCGTTGTCCCCCTATAAACTTTTTTCTATAATCTCTCACTCAGACCATAAAAAACTCTCACTTTCAGGCTCGAACTTAAAAATTTCTCCTTCGAACAAACCACCTGCTGACTTTCCATTTCTTTCCGTTTGTATCCTAATCTTTTTATGAAAAATATTTATCTACATTATGACCCTAAATCTGCGATTTTTCTGCGCTCGGCTCGAAAAACTGGAAAGGATCCAAGTCCTATCATTCACGTCGTAGAAATATCTGAAATTCATGCGTCCTTCCATACAAAACCTAATAACCATTTTAATTAGTTTGGGCATAATAATTGCCCGATATAAAAGCGCCAAGTCACGTAAAGTCGCCTGCCATCAAATTTCTGCGTATTTGCTCTAGGAAAATGGGGAAAACCACGTCTGAGCTCAATTGTGTAGTTAGGAGTTGTACTGAAGCTAAAAGTTAATAGTTGGAATAGAAAAACGTTCGTTTTTTTTCAGTGTATCGACGGGAAAAAAGTTCACGAGTGACAGAATCCCGGCTCATCAGAGAATTTCAACATAAAAAAAAACACTCTGAAATATACGAACTTTATTAACTTAGTTAACTTTTTTCAACTTCACCGAGAAACATGTTCTGAATATTATCTCTAACTAGCGTCGCATAACTTCCAGATAACTGTCATTCCGTCGCGCCACCGCCGGCAAAAATCCCTAAAGATAAATAAAAAGTCTCGCCTCTAATACTTATTAATTTATTAACTGGTGCCATTTCTTTGAACCTAATAATTTTAAATAAATCTTCTTTGACAGTTTAATTAAGTTCAGGCTGTGTTTTATCGAGTTTGGATTTTTTTGTGACCTTAGTAATAGCGCCATCTTTCGGATTCCATAAAAGGCGGAATAAAAGTTCAACGATGTGTTTATTCTGTATCGATTGGACGCCATCTAGGGCCACTCCATCTCAAATCGACCACTCGTGTACTAAAACGAGTATAAATATTTGAAGAGGTTGAAAAATAGGGATGAAGGTTATGTTTATTTCAGGATGGAATATAGGGCGTTCTGGGAAGGTCCGCGCAGATGTTATAACACGTGGTTTATTTGTAAATAATAAATAACTTTGAATTTGATTTTTAACGAATGAGGTTAGAGCTACTTAAGTCGTGTCACGATCGTCGATTATGGAAAAAAATCGTAATTTTAAGAAATAATAATTTGGTGTTTGGTATTCATGGAAATTGTGGGCGCTCTGACCTGCAACAACCAAAAAGCTAAATTTTTCTAAATTTTTAACTTCTGACGTTCAAAAGTTGGCGAGTTTTAGATTCTCAGGTTTCCTAGTTTAGATTCCTAAAATTTCCAACACTTTTTGCACTCTCTTTTTTCCGAATTTTTCAAATACTGAGATCTCTTGTTTACTGTAATTAATTAATTTTAAATTTTCAAAGAAAAACAATTTTGCCAAAGAACGTCCAACAACGGCAAGTTTTTGAATTCTCAGGCCCTCGTTAGTTTATTTTCATTTTAAGTCTCAATCTGTCAAGTACTTAACAGATTTTTGAATTTTTAAGTTCTGCGTTAATCAGAATCGTAATTTTTAATTTTTCATAATTTTTTAAGAAATTTTGAAGTTCTTTTAGATTCATATCGTAACGAGGTGTCCAGAAATTGACTATTAAAATGTTAACTTTGTTATACCGTCAAATTAGCAAAGTTTTTTAAAAAGTCAGAAAATTAGTATAATTAGCTCAAATTTGTTTTTCTATCCTAGCATTGTCTAGCAAATTAAAAACTGGTTTCAAAATGTTTAGACCACCACTATTTCCCAAAATATCTGCTTCTAAATTTTAACCTCACATTTTGTCAAATTAGAAAGTTATGATTAAAAACGAAAATTAGTCAAATTAGTAAAACCTGTGATTTTTCTTTTAAAAACTGCTTAAAAAGTCTACAAATATTTTTAAATTTTTGGCAAAACTACACAAAGTGTGCGCTTAAAATGAGAATTTGTATTTATCATCCAATTAGCAAACTTTTGCAAAATTAAAAACTTAGTTTATTAATTAAGACTACCTCTTTTATTTGTTGATTTTGTCGGAAGAACTCAAATGTAGATAGAAGCATGTTCAATTAATTTATAATTTTTTTTACTTTTTCAGGAATAGTTTGGCAATGTATTAAAAATTTCGTAAATAAATTTTATTATTTATGTTGTATTGGCTCATAAATTAGTTCGGAAATTAGTATAATTAGTTCACTTTAATAAAAAAAATGACGAAATTAAAACTTAATTTACAAGATGACTGGCTTTTAAAACCTAAACTTCATTTTTGTCTACTTAGAGAAAATTAATTATAGTCTTTAATCTAATTCTGTTCTAAATTAGTGAAATTAGTTGATGTTATTCTTATTCTTTGTAAAATTGTGAGAAATGTAAAGTGTCTTTAAAATTGTAGCAAAACCACAGGTTGCCTAGACATCTGCAATTAAAATTTCTAATTTAATTAGGTATTAGTCTAATAATTAAAATTTCATTTAATTAGAAAATGAGTTTAGTTACCTTTAATTGCTCGTTTTTTACAAAACTAGATATTGACGAATTTAAAGTGCTTTCCAATGTCTTATCGAGTAATTGCCATTTTATTTATCTTTGAATTGTTGAATTATAAAATTTTAATTTAATTAGAAAATTTAAAAAAATTAGTAATGTTGTGAATTTGTTTTGTAGAGTTGGTTGACAACCGTAAAAACCTCTTGTTAAAACTATGCTAGAAATTACGTTTTTCCTGAAAAAAGTAAAATTTTGGTAAATCTTGAAAACTAATTTAATTAACTAAAAAAATTCTTATTTTTTTGAATACTTAATTGACTAATCTAAAAATTTCTAAAGTCAAGTGGTCAGGTAATATATAAAGTTTAAACTAGAAATTTTATTTTATTTAGAAATTGTGAACAAATTATTAAATTAGTCAAATGAGTTGTAAGTGCATTTTTTTCCTAATTTGTTAAGAAATTTAAGTATTTGCTAGAACTACAAATTTCTACTTTTTTATACTCTTTTAGGTTTATATCGTGACGACCTGTCCAGCAATGTCAACTTTTATACCCTGAAATTAGTAAATTTTTAAATAAATTAGAAAATTAGTAAAATTATCTCAAATTAGTTTTTCTTTCGTAGAATTGACTAGCAAATTGAAAATGTTTAGACTATTACTAGATTCCAAAATGTTTGTTTCTAAATTTTGACCTCACATTTTTTGTCAAATCAGAAAGTTCTGAATAATTAATCAAATTAGTAAAACTTGCTTATTTTCATTTTAAGTCTGAATTTGTCAAGTACTTAACAGATTTTTAAAATGTTAATTAAAATGTTAACTTTGTTATACCGTCAAATTAGCAAAGATTTGTTAAAAATCAGAAAATTAGTATAATTAGCTAAAATTAGTTTTTCTATCTTAGCATTGTCTAGCAAATTAAAAACTGGTTTTAAAATCTTTAGACCACTACTATTTCCCAAAATATCTGCTTCTAAATTTTAACCTCACATTTTTGTCAAATTAGAAAGTTATGATTAAAAACAAAAATTAGTCAAACTAGTAAAACCTGTCATTTTTCTTTTAAAAACTGCTTAAAAAGTCTACAAATATTTTTAAATTTTTGGCAAAACTACACAAAATGTGCGCTTAAAATTAGAATGTGTATTTATCGTCCAATTAGCAAACTTTTACTAAATTAAAAACTTAGTTTATTAACTAAGACTACCTCTTTTATTTGTTGATATTTGTCGGAAGAACTCAAAATCAGGTAGAAGTATGTTCAATTAATTAATTATTTTTTTTTACTCTTTCAGGAATAGTTTGGCAATGTATTAAAAATTTCGTAAATAAATTTTATTGTTTATGTTGTATTGGCTCAAAAATTAGTTCGGAAATTAGTATAATTAGTTCACTTTAATAAAAAAAAATGGCGAAATTAAAACTTAATTTACAAGATGACTGGCTTTTAAAACCTAAACTTCATTTTTGTCTACTTAGAGAAAATTAATTACAATCTTTAACCTAATTCTGTTCTAAATTAGTGAAATTAGTTGATGTTATTCTTATTCTTTGTAAAATTGTGAGAAATGTAAAGTGTCTTTAGAATTGTAGCAAAACCACAGGTTGCCTAGACATCTGCAATTAAAATTTCTAATTTAATTAGGTATTAGTCTAATAATTAAAATTTCATTTAATTAGAAAATGAGTTTAGTTACCTTTAATTGCTCGTTTTTTACAAAACTAGATATTGACGAATTTAAAGTGCTTTACAATGTCTTATCGAGTAATTGCCATTTTATTTATCTTTGAATTGTTGAATTATAAAATTTTAATTTAATTAGAAAATTTAAAAAAATTAGTAATGTTGTGAATTTGTTTTGTAGAGTTGGTTGACAACCGTAAAAACCTCTTGTTAAAACTATGCTAGAAATTACGTTTTTCCTGAAAAAAGTAAAATTTTGGTAAATCTAGAAAACTAATTTAATTAGCTAAAAATTCTTATTTTTTTGTATACTTAATTGACTAATCTAAAAATTTCTAAAGTCAAGTGGTCAGGTAACATATAAAGTTTAAACTAGAAATTTTATTTTATTTAGAAATTGTGAACAAATTAGTAAATTAGTCAAATGAGTTGTAAGTGCATTTTTTTCCTAATTTGTTAAGAAATTTAAGTATTTGCTAGAACTACAAATTTCTACTTTTTTATACTCTTTTAGGTTTATATCGTGACGACCTGTCCAGCAATGTCAACTTTTATACCCTGAAATTAGTAAATTTTTAAATAAATTAGAAAATTAGTAAAATTATCTCAAATTAGTTTTTCTTTCGTAGAATTGTCTAGCAAATTGAAAATGTTTAGACTATTACTAGATTCCAAAATGTTTGTTTCTAAATTTTGACCTCACATTTTTTGTCAAATCAGAAAGTTCTGAATAATTAATCAAATTAGTAAAACTTGCTTATTTTCATTTTAAGTCTGAATTTGTCAAGTACTTAACAGATTTTTGAATTTTTAAGTTCTGCGTTAATCAGAATCGTAATTTTTAATTTTTCATACTTTTTAAGAAATTTTGAAGTTCTTTTAGATTCATATCGTAACGACGTGTCCAGAAATTGACTATTAAAATGTTAACTTTGTTATACCGTAATAAATTAGCAAAGTTTTTTAAAAAGTCAGAAAATTAGTATAATTAGCTCAAATTAGTTTTTCTATCCTAGCATTGTCTAGCAAATTAAAAACTGGTTTCAAAATGTTTAGACCACCACTATTTCCCAAAATATCTGCTTCTAAATTTTAAGCTCACATTTTGTCAAATTAGAAAGTTATGATTAAAAACAAAAATTAGTCAAATTAGTAAAACCTGTGATTTTTCTTTTAAAAACTACTTAAGAAGTCTACAAATATTTTTAAATTTTTGGCAAAACTACACAAAGTGTGCGCTTAAAATGAGAATTTGTATTTATCGTCCAATTAGCAAACTTTTACAAAATTAAAAACTTAGTTTATTAATTAAGACTACCTCTTTTATTTGTTGATTTTGTCGGAAGAACTCAAATGTAGATAGAAGCATGTTCAATTAATTTATAATTTTTTTTACTTTTTCAGGAATAGTTTGGCAATGTATTAAAAATTTCGTAAATAAATTTTATTATTTATGTTGTATTGGCTCAAAAATTAGTTCGGAAATTGGTATAATTAGTTCACTTTAATAAAAAAAAATGGCGAAATTAAAACTTAATTTAGAAGATTATTGGCTTTTAAAACCTAAACTTCATTTTTGTCTACTTAGAGAAAATTAATTATAATCTTTAATCTAATTCTGTTCTAAATTAGTGAAATTAGTTGATGTTATTCTTATTCTTTGTAAAATTGTGAGAGAAATGTAAAGTGGCTTCAGAATTGTAGCAAAACCACAGGTTGCCTAAACATCGGCAATTAAAATTTCTAATTTAATTAGGTATTAGTCTAATAATCAAAATTTAATTTAATTAGAAAATGAGTTTAGTTATCTGTAATTGTTCGTTTTTTACAAAACTAGGTATTTTCGAGTTTAAAGTGCTTTACAATTTCTTAACGAGTAATTGCCATTTTATTTATCTCTGAATTGTTGAATTATAAAATTCTAATTAAATTAGAAAATTAATAAAATTAGTAATGTTGTGAATTGGTTGAAGACCGTAAAAACCTCTCGTTAAAACTATGCTAGAAATTACGTTTTTTCCGAAAAAAGTAAAATTTTGGTGAATCTGGAAAATTAGTTTAATTAGCTAAAAATTCTTACTTTTTGTGAACTTAATTGACAAATCTAAAAACTTCAAATGTCAAGTGGTAGTCTATAAAATTAGTAAATTAGTCAAATTAGTTTTAAGTGCATTTTTTTTCCTAATTTGTTAAGAAATTTAAGTATCTGCTGGAACTACAAATTTCTACTTTTTTTATACTTTTTTAAGTTTATATCGTGCCGACCTGTCCAGCAATGTCAACTTTTCTACCCTGAAATTAGTAAATTTTTAAATAAATTAGAAAATTAGTAAAGTTATCTCAAATTAGTTTTTATTTCGCAGAATTGTCTAGCAAATTAAAAATTTTTAGACTATTACTAGTTTCCAAAATATTTGCTTCTAAATTTTGACGTCACATTTTTTGTCAAATCAGAAAGTTCTGCAAAATTAGTCAAATTAGTAAAACTTGCTATTTTCCTTTCGCCAACTGCTTTAATTAAACTAATTTAATTAAACAAATTAAAATTGCAAATTTTGGGAAGACTATTTCTTGCTGAGAAATGTTCGATTAAACTTTGAATTTTTATTTATGATCAAATTAGCAAAATTTTTACAAAATTTAATTTGATTAATTAAAACTACCTCTTTTATTTGTTGATTCTGTCTAAAAAACTTAAATGTTATAAACAATATAACCACTTGCTTAGAAGTTGAAAATCAAATTAACAAATTTTAATTCAATTAGAAAATTAAGATATTTAGCTCAAATTGCCTCATTTGTAGGGATACAGCTCTTTGCTTGTCGAGTTTGTAATTTTTCAAATTCTTCAGTTTGGATTTTACTGCGTTAGATTCGAACCATTTTGATTTACAAATTTAAACGTATTCCCAGTTTTTCAGTTTTTTAATTTTCATAGCTTTTTAGCTTTGAGTTTATCTTTTCAGGATTTACAGGTTCTGAACTTTCTCGTTTTAAACTTTTTGAAATTTGGAAATGTTCAGTTTCCAGTGTCCTCAGTTTATCAGTTCTTTTGCTTAAAATTTCAAAAATTGAAATTTTCATTTAACCAAGCTTCGAGTATTTTAAAACTTTAGGTTTGTAAGCTCTCAGGTTTGCATATTTCCACTCTTACAAAGCCAATATTTGATTTTGCAAGTTTTTGTCTTTTCTATTTTCTTTTTATTTTCGAAGTTGTTTATTTTACGACTTATATATTTAAAATTTCCACTTTCTTACTTTATTAAATTTTTAACACTTTAAATATTTAAGTTTGTGAAGTTTAATATTTTGTTTATAAAATTCAAACTCTCTCATCCTTTCAATTTTTTTAATTAGATATATATGAGCTTTCAAACAATACATATTTAGTCGTTTTCTCTCTTGAATTTTGTAATTTTCAAATACTAATTGTCAAATTTTCTGTCTCTAAATGAGAATGCTCAGTTTATAAAGCTCCAAGCTCTGAAATTTGAGTTTTTAATTTTTTGGGATCTTACGTTCTTAGATTCCCAATTTTTAAGATCCTCCAATTTCTCAGTTTATTATTTGGAAATTGTCTAGCTTTTAGAATTTTAGTTTTTTATTAGATATGATTACAATTCTCAACTTTTCAATTTGTGTATACCCAAACTTCCAGATTTTCGTAGTGTCATTTTTTAAAGCTTTCAGGTTTTTAATTTTAAATTGCTCAAATTTGTATTTTTTGGTCTATCATTTTTATAATACTTAGAATTGCAGTTTTTTAATATTATATTTTTTTTTTTTAGTATATTGCATTAGATTTTCTATGTTTATTAGATTTTATGAAGTTTTGGTATTTTCTAGATTTTCTGTAATATGCTTTTAAGAACTATATGTTTTTTGTTTATTTTTTTATACTCCAAAATATCAGATTTTTACAATTAATATCTGGTCACAAAATTCGTATACTTTTTTAATTATTTTAATTTATAGAATGTTTCCGAATCTTAGGCCTTCAAAGGTTACCAAAATTTTCATTTCTTTTGAAATTTCCGAAACTTTCAATTCTTCTGATTTTTATACCTATTAGATCCTTTCCTGTAAAGTTGTATATCTTGGTCTCTTTGGATTATTTTACTTTTTTTAGATGTCTTTCAGATTTCAGTGTTTCTGAATCAATTAAGTTTTCAGATTTTAAATTTCCAAAAATTTTTGAAAATTATTAAATTTCAAAAAAAATAAAAGTGAAAATTATAGTTATTTTAAAATTATAATAAAAAAATTAATAACAGTTAATTATTTATTTTTAATTAAAGTTTGAATATTTTTACATTTTACGAAATACAAATTTTTTTTCGTAGTCAACGATTCTGAAATAAATTTATACAAAATCAAAATATTGACATTTTTATATTTATTAACAAACTGAAAATCATAAGACCTGAATTTGTTGTTTCTTGGGTATGAAATTTTTGTTCCTAAAATTAACAAAGTTATAAAATTTTGAAACTTGCAGTAACGTAAAATTGTCACAAAACATAAGAAAATTGCAAATTTTAATAATATGAAAAGGCACCAAAAATGAAATGTCTGTTTTTTTATTATTATTCAAACTTTCTGAATTATTTAGGTTCTCTTAAATTTTTTAAATTCCCAAAATTCTTCTTTATTTTTTGGATTATGTCTTAAAACTTATAAATTATGATTTTTATTTATTTTTAATAGTTTTCTGAGTTTTTTCAGATAGCACTTTTAAAATTTGTATGAAATGAGTATTTTTTCAATGTTTTGCAATTTTTGATTTTTTAATGCTTTGAACACTGTTAAAATATGAAAAGGCATTAAAAATTACTTTTTTTTCATTTTTTAGTTTTTTTTTAGATTTTCTAAACTTTCTGAAACATTTAAGCATTCAGAATTTTTAAAATTTTCAAATTTTTTTAAATTTTTTTATTTTTTTAAATTTTTTGAATTTTATATTTCTTAAAACTTTTGCTTATTTGTTTTTTATCTTTTTTGAGTTTTTATTTATTTTTGGATATTTTACAATTTTTGATTTTTTAAATCTTCTAAACACTTGAATTTTTGTATTGATTTAATCTTACGTGAATTTCACAATTCTCTTTAAATTTTTGGTTTTAATTTTCTTAGAACTTTGTTGGTTTTTTATCAAAGTATTAGAATTTTTAGATTTTTTCTAGAATAACATTTTTTCAAGTTCGTTGTAAAATCTTTAGATTATCATTTATACCTACTGATTCTCATAATGTTACATCCTCACTTTTACAAATTTGTAAAATTTGCTGCTTAATTTCTTAGATTTTCGATTTCCCATTTTAGACTTTAGAACTTTCAAGCTTTTAGGTTTCGATTTCTCAGGTTCTTAGATTATTTGAACCAGTTGAGTTTAATTTCTACTAGGTATTCTCATATTTTTATTCTCAAGCTTTCAAGCTCAAAAAAATTGTAACTTTTCTTATTTAGAAACGCCGTCTCATTGCTTTCAGTTTTCGATTTTCCAAATTTCCATTTTCTCAGTTTTTGGTTCAAAATTTTTACGCAAATTTGGAGACACATTCAGTTTTTCTATTTGATTTTTATTAATTTTGAGTTTTTTTACACTTTTTAGCGGAAAAAACCCAAAAAATTTGTAAGTTAAAAACATTATAATTCAATTTAGAAATGAAGAAAAACAACTGAAATCTTGAGAACATAAAAAATTAAATAATTGAATGATTCTAATACATAATTCTAATATGAAAGTACTGAAAGGTAAAAAATTTTAAAAAAAAAAGAAGACAATTTGGAAAATCTAAACAATCTAGAAAGTCTTGAAAAAAAATACTGACAATTCAAAACAGTTAAAAAAATTTGACCATTATTACGATCCAAAAAAAAACTGAATAATAAACTGCAAATAATAATGAAGAAAATATAAAACAATCCAATTATTTAAAATTTAAAAAAATTGTAACTTTTCTTATTTAGAAATCTCGTTGCTTTCACTTTTCAATTTTCTCAGTTTTTCCGTTCAATTTTTTTTGTTAGAATCTCAGACATTTATCTAAACTTTCACCAAGTTATTTTGTATTGATAAACGATAAAAATGATCAGGACCCAAAAAATAAAAAAACCCACAAAGTTCAATTACGACCATGTCAACATTGTGGTAAATTCATTATTTTCAACGCCACCTATCGTTACATTTCCATCCATCAACGTCATATAAATTCACCGACTTGTAACGCGGCAGAAAAACCGCCCCAAAATCTAATTTAAAAAAAAAATCCTTAAAACTCATTTCTCCACTTTCAGAGGTCCGAACACCTCTCCTTAATAAAACCCAAACGCTGTGTTGAAGCAGCATTTCAATAAAAATGCAAATATCCCGATTCCTGAATCTCGTGACCATATTTCTCGCTCACGCTTCATATATGAAGACTTCCATTTGTCTCTCTTCTAATTTTTCGCGAGATTGATGACGATCGGGCTTTTAAAAGCACATTCAGTGCAGAAACGTAATGTGACAGAAGCGACGGCAATAAAAACTCAAGGCGAATCGAAACAGAGAGTGGTTTTAGTTATAAAAAGGCAATTTGAGATGGCTATGGCTATAAATTTAGCTCGATTAACGAACGTGTTAATATCAAAGGAATAAAATTTGAGGATAAAAGCTCGCACAGGTGTCATTTGCGGGAAAGGTTTTTTATTCGAAGCAATGGGACAATAAGCACGGGCGGACTTTGAAGTTTTGGAGGATAAATGACAGTTTAAATTTATAAAGAGGGTTGGGAATGATACATAAAACAAAAAACATTTTATAGCGCAGGCACTTTATAGTGGACGCAGGCACTTTAGTAAAAACAAAGGAAGCAAATAATTCGACCGGGCTTTGGGAAAATAACGAGCTTTTTGCCGAAGTATTCCGGAAAGTTAGGTTATATTTATTTAGTTTTTGCTGAATTAAACAAGTGATTGTTTTTACAAAAACGACTAAGTTTTTATGCGTTTTAACTAATTTTGATATTGCAATCTTTTATTGTGCATATTTGCATACTATGAACCCAAAAAAATCATCTTGAAAAAACAATTCGAATAAATTTCGAAAACTGGCACAATTTTTGTGGCGTTTTAAATAAACATATTTTTGTTGCTATGACAACATTTACAATAATCCGCATGTTGTCATATCGTGTCTCCTTTAAAACTCCCCTCGTCAATTAAATTTAACACTGACGAAGAACAAAATTTTGAACCTACTCATGGAAAAAATGGTGTATACAACCTCTTTTAAAGTTGGTTTTAAAATTATTTCGCACTTAAGTTAACAGGAAGATTTATTTTGTAAGAAATATTTTGGCTAGCTTCTAGCAGTTTATGAACTAAACCAAAAAATTTTTTCTCATGTTATATATATGCACGTTCTTGGTCGTCCGTTTTCATTGACACCCCCGGTATATAAAAATGGATAATTTGATGTAATCTGGATGCTTCATTTCAGTTTCGGCATGTATCAAATTGAGTAAAAATGTTTTTCCTGTGCCTCCTGGTGCTTCAGGAAAAAAATTACCATTTCCGCCTCGTACATGCTCTATAACTGTTTCATACATATGTGTACCAATTTTCATGGCGATCAGTTGAGCGGTGTAGAACTTGATGCGCTGCAGCGCTATCTAGAGGCACGTTAAAGCAAAACGGATAGCGGAAAAATATTCTCCGGGCTCTAACACATATGTTACCAATTTTCACAATGATCGGTTGGAGAAATTGATGTGCCACAGCGTTATCTGGTGGCAAGTTACAATAAAGTAACTAACATAAAAACAAAAACGAGGAGATAAAAACTAATAAAACTCTAGGAAAAGTAAATAATCCGTTTAGTTTAAAAAGTTTGCAGAATACGAAAAGTATACAGCATTATAAAATTACAAATAACTTAAAGAAGTTTTGTTAAAATTATACAATTTCAAGAAGAGTCTGAGATTTAACAATTTCTGGGTTAAGTAGTATGAATTTTATTTTGAGCGAATCGGCTTAGATCTTAGAGGTTTAGATCCTTAAATTTTTTATTAGATTTTGTGCAGTCTATTCGTTTTAAATTTTTTGCGTTTTTTTGATTTTTTATATTAGATCCTAGACATTTTTTGTTTATTTTTTTATATACCATGCCGTTGAAAATTCTATTGTCTTTTAATTACTTTAATATATTTTAACTTTTTTAGATTTTTAAAATCTTTAAGACTAAGGATTTTCTATTTTTTTAACATCTAATTAATCATTTTCTAAAAATTTATCAATTATCTAAATTCTTTAGTTTTTGAAATTTTTCTAAATTTGTTGGATTTTTTAGATTTTTTAGATTATTTAAATTTCTTATATTTTTTAGACTTTTTGAGTTCTATTTTATATTCTTCATTAAGTTTCTTTCTTAATTGTTTGCTGTAATTTGACACTTCATACATTTGGATTTTTTTATCTTCGAATTTTTTAAATTGTTTTGATAGTAATTGGATTTTGGTAATTTGGATTTTGCAGATTCGTCAGTTTTTTGGAAATTTTTGGATTGCTTGAATTGTTGAATTTTAGAATTTTGATGCTTCGATTTTTAGAAATTTTAGACGATTTGGATAAATTAAATATTCTTTAAATTTTTTAAATTATTTAAATAATTTTTGGCCTTGTTTTTTTTGTTTAGATTTATTAAATGGTTTAGAATTTTATACTTCTTAGAAGCTTTGGTATTTTTTAAACGTTCCATAAGTTTTCCCAAAATTCGAATTTTCGAAAATTATTTGACTTCGAGAAAACTTTTGCATTTTTTAAATTTTTAAAACTGTTTTAGCTATTAAAATTTAGAATTATAACTTACATAATACACATTTCTTGCATTTAAAAAAAATATTTCCAAAGACCAGAAAAATTTGAAAGTTTTTTCGAATTATTGTTTTTTTTATTATATATTTTTAATTAAAATTTAAATAAAACTTGATATTTTTAGAATCCTTTTTTTATTGTTTATGGTTAAAGGTTAAGGTTTATAGTTAGATACAAAAAATCAGATTTTTCTCATTCTTTAGTTTTTTTTGGGATTTTCTAGACTTCCCGGGCCATTTAGGTATTCAAGATTTTTTAAATTGTCAAATTTTTTAAAAAAATATTTTTTAAATTTTTGGATTTTGTATTTTTTGAAACTTTTGTTTTTAATTTTGTAACTTTTTTGAGTTTTTTCAGATAGCACTTTTGAAATCTGCGTGCTTTGTAATTTTACGCTTCTTCAAGTTGTTCGAGCGTTCACAATTTTGTTGATGATTATTTTTTCGATGTTTTGCATTTTTTAATTTTTTTGAAGCTTTTGAACACTTGAATTTTTGTATTGTTTTAATCTTTCGTTAACTTCACAATTCTCTTTAAATTTTTCGTTTTAATTTTTTTACCACTTTGTTGGCTTTTTATTAAAATATTAAAATTTTTAGATTTTTTCTGGAATAACATTTTTTCGTGGTTTGTCGTAAAATATTTAGATTGTCATTTATACCTACTGATGCTCATATTGTTCCATCCTCAGTTTCACAAATTTGTAAAATTTGCTGCTTAGTTTCTTAGATTTTCGGTTTCCCACTTTAGACTTTTTAACTTTCAAGCTTTTAGATTTAGATTTTTCAGATTTTTAGTTTATTTGAACCAGTTTACCTTAATTTCAACTAGGTATTCTCAGATTTTTATTCTCAAGCTTTCAAGCTCAAAAAAAAATGTAACTTTTTTATTTAGAAACGCTATCTCATTGCTTTCAGTTTTCGATTTTCCAAATTCATTTTCTCAGTTTTTTGGTTCAAAATTTTCATGTTATTTTCAGAATCTTAGACATTCATTTAAAGAATCACAATAGTTTCACATTTAGAACTTCTAGAATTTAAATTTTTTATTTTTTTCTAATTCCTAAACCACAAATTTGTTTTTGTTAATTTTGAGTTTTTTAC
Source organism: Cynaeus angustus (assembly GCA_030157275.1). NCBI lineage: Eukaryota > Metazoa > Arthropoda > Insecta > Coleoptera > Tenebrionidae > Cynaeus > Cynaeus angustus. The sequence continues at coordinate 16,152,046 of CM058065.1, forward strand.
ATTTTTTCAGCGGAAAGAATACCCAAAAAATTTGTAAGTCAAAAAAAACTGAAATCTTAAGGATCTAGAGAATGAAGAAAACTAATTAATTGAATGAATCTAATAATTCTAAAATCCAAGTACTGAAAGGTAAAAAATTTAAAAAATGCGGAGACAATTTGGAAAATGTAAACAATCTAGAGTCTTAGAAATAAAATTCTAACAAATCCAAAACATTGAACTTGAGGATTCTAACGATCCAAAAAACTGAATAATAAACCTATAAAGAAAACGTAGAACAATCCGATTATTTAAAATTTGGCCACATTGCATAATTTTACATAAATTTTAAATTTTGCTTGACTTGACTTATTAATATATATTTGACGATTTGACCTCAAACTGTCATTTCAGGTGTGACACGACATGCAATAATACCAACCCAAAAACTTTTTGTTTGTTCGAAACATCCTATACAGATTTATCTGTAGAATAATTTTGCAAATTTCAGGAAAGGCTTTTAAATTAGGAAATTTAAACATAACCGGCCCAGGCAGATTTATTACCACATTCCAACTTCTAAAACTCGCTCCTTTCCCCATTTCACTCTATTATTCATTTTAGACACTAAAACTCCGTACGTCCAACATTTGTCATTTTCCCAGTCGAAACGCATTTCTCAACAAATTGCAACATTTCCTTCGTCACGTTTATTAGTATTCCCCTGTACGCCACTGGTTTACGTTCTGACCATTACCGTCAAGTTGGCTCAGCGTAAACACCTACAACTCCAATCGATACGTTCGAGTTACAGCCGCCAGATGGCCATGCGACATTTTCTCAAACTTTAGCCTTTAAATCCATCGCCACTCAGCCCCAATTTCGAAAACTTTTAACTGTAAACAACCCTTGATCTATAGCTTTATTTGTTCAGTTTTATCTAGAGCGACTAGACCAAAAATAGATAAATCTTTTCAGGTGCCTGTTTTTCCTTCTTTTAATTCGATCACGTAAATTCCGGCGCTGCGAGTCGTGAAAAACATTGAATTCCCTGTAATTTTTTAGCTTTTGAAAATCTTTAAAAGGAGACGAGGGTGAGATTAAAATCAGTCGTTCTATCTACTAAAACCCGATTAAATGCATCGACGAGATTACAAGAAATTTCAATCCTGACTAAGTGGCTACTATTATTCTTGGTGGCGCTTTGAACTTAAGGTGAGTGGGATGAAAGGGGACTTAACAACTCCATTTAGAGCGAGGTATGGGTAACATCTTAGACAAAATTAATGATTCGACGTTTTTTGCTCGCTTTTTAATTAGTTTGCGGGTCCTGGAATTCACGAACAGCGTCGAGGATAAACACCAACAATTTATTTCGGTTCGATTTTTTTGGGGCTGCGAAAAAGGTCTTTTATAGCCGGGGATGATTCGTCTACGAAATTCCCGCATTTATTTCGTCTTATTACAAATAGCAAACGAATTATCCGTCGTTTAAAATCCACAAACCGACCATAAGCACCCTCTTGACACGCTTCTGAATATTAAATTTTTGCGCTTGATTTGTAATTTCCTCCGTAATTTCATTAGGCGAGCAGTGGCGACTTCAACCGTCGGCAATGTTTATTTAGGCTTTGCTCTTGATTTAACAAGTGCGTATTTTACATACCTGAAATGTCAAAGTTATATTTTCGTTATAGATCGTGAAAAGGTCAGGTACACAAATTGCCACGTGGTATTTGGCTACGTTCGGGTTCAGTTTTCTTAAAACTAAATAAATGTTGGTTTTGTTGTCTTGGAAAATATTGATGAGAAACGGGGCACTAAACACGAATCTCATGAGAGAAACTTATTGGAACTGTTTATTTTACAAATTTAAGCTTCACTTCCGGTTTTCGAGTTTCGAGGATTTCCAGGATCATTATGAGCTTAAAATACTTATGTCATTAAAATGTACACTAAACTTCGAGCTTTTTAGTACGTTTAGATTGTGAGATTTTTCAGGATAGTACGAGTATTAAAAGTGAAAAATCAATAAATTATCTGCTTTTTCTGAAGCATCACTAACAGATAAATGTTCTGGTATCTACTATTAGGCGACCCGACAAACATTGCTTCGCCATATAAATTATTTCTAGTCAATATTTTGGTAGTCAACTAACTTATTGTAACTGTGTGGGGATGTGGTATATAACTGAAAGAGGAATGGAGCGCTGTGAACGATGACTGCCTATAAAAATAACAAAACACCAAACATTCATTTTTTAAAATTATTGTACTTTTATTGTCTCCAATATATAAAATATAGAACGAAGCCGGCTTTGTTCTCATCCCTACTCTGTGCTGTTTACGGTGTGAGAAGTGACACCGGTAACGCCTGGCGGGAATAACTGATCGAGTGGTAACTGATCAATTTATCGATCACCGAGGATAGAAAATTATTAAAGTGCTAATATCCCTATTAAAAGATGAGGGTTGGTGGTAGAAGAGTAAAAATTTAGAGCTGTATGTATTTTTTAATGCCGAATCATAAAAAAAGTAAAATAGAAATTTTGTCAAAAAAAATGGAGTGGACCACGCTTATTATTTAGGGGTATGAAAGATAGTTTAGGTCTTATTGTCAAACCTACCAAATATACACACAAAATTTCATAAAAACCGGTCAAGCCGTTTCGGAGGAGTTTTGTTACAAACACCGTAACACGAGAATTTTATTTATGTTTTTGTATATACATTTTTTTATATTTTAGTTATAAAATTTTTAGATTCTAATAATATAATATACCTTGTGATCCACAATTACTTAGATCAAAGAAGCCTTTGAGATATTGGCCTAGAGTTTCATAGGTGGTATGAGCACGAGCCCCGTCGTGTTGAAAAAACCCATTTTGAAGTTCATCATCATGTATTTGCTCAATGAAACGGCTTAAGATGTTGTTCCAGTACCTTTCAACTGTCACAGTGTCGTCAAAAAAAGGCCCAATAAGTCTTCTCCGAGAAATTGCAACCCATATCCCAACTTTCTGGGAATATAGTGGCGATTCACAAAATACGTTAATACGTTTGGGTGCTCCAAATTCTCATATTTGATGCATTTACGTATCTGGACGAATGAAACCATGCCTCGCCTGAGAAGAATGTCAATCCAGTCTTTATTAAGATTGCGGGAAAACCATTGGCAGTAAACAAGACGTTTATTAAAATCTGGAGGCAGCAATTCATGATCAGCTTGCATTTTCTAAGGATGCGTACGCAAGTCCTTTTTCAAAATTTTGTGGCAAGTTCCATATGACAGTCCAGTTTCCTGAGCCAAGTGACGCAAAGAAGTTGATGAATTATTTTCAATTTGTCGTCTAACATTAGCTATGGCATCTGGGGTACGTACTGTTGGCCTTCCGCCTCTTTCTTGTGTTCCAGGCTCTCGGTTTCATGAAACACTCTAACCGTATTTCTTACAATGTTCAGAAAATCTGCTTCCAACAAAGTACAATTTGGGAATGTTTACTGAAATTCAGCCAAACAGGCAACAGAGCTATACGTCCATTCTCCGTTATGAAGAACATTACGAAAGTAAGATTTCATTAGAAATCTTTTGTGTCTTGGACTAAAAACCATTTTTACGTTCAAATTTAATTAATAGTGACAGTTTTTTAACATTTATAAGCTAAAGTTAGCAAAGATACAAAAAATCTGACACTTTAAAAGTTATAGCCTCTCCTTATCTAAATAATTGTGGATCGCTCGGTATAACGATGTTAAGCTCGTATGGATCATACAACAGACACGGATAAGTTCGGGACCGAGGCGATAGCCGAGGCTCTACATTATCCGAGGCAAGCAAAAATGTGCGTTTCTTTCAAACTTTATCATCAAATTTTTGGTGAAGCGGTGAAGCGACTCAAAATTTAGTGCCTTTGAAAAGAAAAAATAGACGCGAAGAAGAATATGAAGAATCTATTAAATGGAGGAAAAAAGGAGAATTGACGTTGTTAACGAAGGTATTCTGTTATTTGTTAGGAATGGCAACAACTTTTGCTCCAAATAGTTTGTGGGCTAAAATATCAATGCTGAAAACTTGTTTGAAGCTCTAGGAAAACATTGACAAAAATCATATAACTTTTAGATCTTGGGAAATCTTTAAAAACAGAAAAAAGTGATAAAATAAATATAAAATGCCATTTAAATTAACAAATTACATACTGATACGCTCGAAATAAAATTTTAAAAACAACCACAAGACGTACAAACACAAAAAGTTTTGAAAAAAGTATCTCCTGTTCGACTCGATCTTTTTTTTATTTACTTTAGATAATCGTGCTTTATGTGAAATCGATAGAAATGGCAAGAAAAGGTAACGACTTGTTGTGATAACATTGAACGCTGTTCAGTTAAATTGATCGTGATTCCTTTGTTTTTTGCTTACTTAAAGTGAGAGGTTTTCGTCTGAGACTCTGATAATTTTTATAAATGTTAAAAGTAGTAGTTAAATTAAAATAGGGTGGAATAAATATTTTTTTTTTGCTTTTAGATATCTTATAATGTTAATACAAAAATGCAATTTACGCATCGTCAGGAAAACAAATTTTTCAATATAGATAGAGGAAAAAATTACAGATCTTTAATATCAGTAACGTTTTTATTATCAATTTTTGTTCAATAATAGTGACAATAATTGTTAAAACATTCAAACAAACTAAAGTACTAAAAGTACAATTTAAATTTCCCGAAAATAAAAATTTGCTAAGATTGTATTTTCTTTCTTCATGATTTACACAAATTGTTGCATCTTCCGATACTGAACTCAACAGTCGTTTCAAAATTTAGATTTTCTTGTTAACAAATTCTTTGACGTATTATTCTGCCACCGCCGAAGATTGCCATCCTATAAATTGTTTTAATTTAAGAAGATCGGCACCATTTTTTGCCAACATGGTAGCACTAGACCTCCCAAAAATAATGTCTTGTAAAATAACTCCTAGTGCATTTCCCTTTTCTGAAATCGACAAAAAACTGACAATTCTTCAAACCAGAAGGTCTAAGCGCTGCAAATTTTCTACGTAAACCACAGCCCTTCAATAACCTGTCATCTTCTGTAAATTTCCTTGATGTTTTGTTTTTCCTCCTTTCAAAGGTGACTATTATAATTTTACCCATATCTCCACAATCTTACGAGTTCTCTACGTCTACAAGCTCCATAGACTCCACACAATAAAATTATTTTTATTGACAAAAAGTTTCATTCGATGCTTCCACAAAAAAGTTTTAATTTGAATTTATTACTTGAGCTCTCTTTTTCGATTAATTCCACAGGTTTTCTATCGGATTCATATCAGATCTCCGTGTTGGCCACTCCAGAACTGGAACTTCAACCGCGTCAAGGTATTGTCTTACTATACCTGCAATGTGAGGTGTCGCATTGTCGTGCATGTACAAGGAATTTTCCCCGATTAACCCGGTATAAGGCATCATCTGTTCTTGTAAAATTTTCTCGATGTACCTCTGAGCCGTTACACCTTTTCAGTGTTCACCATCCTCCACTGCACAGTTAAAGATAGCCCGACACCTTTTTTAGATCGAGTTAAAAAATTTCTAAATCTCCACAATTTTTAGTGTGTTTTGTCTAAAAGTGAAACTGCTAGGATGATATGGCTAAGACACTTGATGACACGAATTTGAGATTACCATTCTTATTTTCTAAAAATAAGCACTGTATTCATTGTGCCTTCTGACTACAAAATCTAAAATTACTCGCAAAATTATAGATTTTATCAGCCTATGATGGTTGTCTTGAATTAATTCCAATTGTCGATCATCAATTGGAGAGTTTTAGATGCATTTTTTATTTCTACTGCTATCTAGTAATATCTTGGCTTGCAAAATTGAGTACCACCCATTTCCAAAGTAATGCTCCGAATGCATCAAATTTTTTTATCAACGAAGCAGAGTTTATTAGCAGTGCTTATTTGGAATTTTCTACTTTTTAAGTTTGGTTTAATATTTAAATGCTACAGTATCTGCTTGACATTTTGGTTTTTTTACAAGTTTTTAAGTTCCCAAAATTTTAGCAAAACAAATTTTTAATTGCTTTGAAATCTTATAACAAATTTTAGAAAAGTGATTGAGAAAAGAAGAAATCATGGACTAATTTTGTCGTTTTCTCTAGGATCCACATACACAAACTGCCCATAAAGTAATTTATATAATGCATTTTTCCCTTGAAAGCATTAAGTTGTCGATATCCAGGGTCGGCCTGAAAGCTTGTCTTGGTGTTGACCATCTGCGAAAAAAAAGTTTTCATCCCGACGCTGGATTTCGAAGACCACTTACGCTAATGAGGGTAGAAATATTGGGTATTATAAATAACTTTAAAAGTAGCTTATGGTGTACCCGGCAGTACTATAAATCTTATCAGAAGATTTATTATTAATTTATACATGTTTTAATACGCGTTTCAAATTTATTTCCATGCTTTTTTTGTAAAAAGCACAAGGTCGGTAAGCTTGTCTCCATTTTATTGCTTTTGATTTTGGAAAAAGGAGATTTTTTGCTCATACTTTATATTTTTTGTTTTTGTTAACTTAAGAAAAGTTGAAAATTGTAACATCACAACGGAAAACACGCTGTTCATTTTAGTGAAATAGAATTCGATAAATTCTGACGTGATTAAATCATAGCGAGAAATCGATTAGAGGAAATTGAAACTTTGAGGTCACAGATCAGAAATGTGATACGAATTCCAACAAGTTTCCGCACGTGCTAGTTATTGTCATAAAAATCAGAAATTATTCTGTATAAAAAATATTTAGAATATAATTGGGCTTGAGCTTTCTCATCTTCGTTTGACAACCACCGATATTTAAATCTCTAAAAACACATTGAAAACGCATAAAAACTAGTGTTTAGAAATCTAAGGGCTTAATAGACACTCTTTAGAAAGCTAATCGAAGCTCCAACTCAAAGTTACAAGCGAGGCTTCGAAACTGCAAAAGACAATTTAGATTTTTTAACTTTATGCAAATATTTAATGAAAAACTGTGTTTCACTATCTATAATTTATTTTAATTTATTGTACATGAAATTTAAATTTATGGGAGTTCTCCAGCGGTGGCGAGAAACGACCGACGTAGTAGTATAGTATTTCTAGAAATATTTGAAAACAAAATCAAGTACTTTTATTGCTCTCACACCGAGACGCTAATAAGTTTACCATAAATATTTTGACGCCCATTACCGCAGATAAAAATTATGCAGTTCCTTGCATGCGGGCCGGTCTCATAAAATTGTTTAGGCCACATTTGACAAACGTTTGAAATTTAGGCTTAAAAAAATTAAAACATGGTTTTTGAAAAATATATTTATACATAAAGTAACAAAAATAAGTAAAATAAAAACACTTTAAACATTATCCTCTTCGTCACTGCTGTTATCCAAAGATATGATGAGTCTATTATCTTGACGTTCCCTATACTCTTCTTCAATTGAAATTACCTTTTTGACACAATTGGACAACTCATTTTCTGTTATTGTGTTTACCTGTGTCCTTATTACGTCAATGGCACTAGCACTGAATTTCGGATTGTTGTTGTTCCGACGTACTCTCGATTTTAATATGGACCATATCATTTCAATAGGGTTGAATTCACAACGATAAGGAGGTAACCGCAGAACACAATGACCACGTTTTGCAGCCTCCTCATCAATAACAAACTTTTTTGAAATTTTTTTGTATGTAGAACTTCTAAAAGTTGTTTCTTTGTATAATAACCTTCGTAATAGAGATCATTGTCTTGGAGGAATTCCATGATTTCTGCCTTTCTTGAACCTGTATTCGGTATTTTCATTGCTTGGACAGAATGGTAACTTGCGTTATCCATAACAATTACGCTATTGGCCGCCAATTTCGGGAGAAGTTTGGTAGAAAACCATTCAAAAAATAAACCAAAAATCAATCTCTACGTCAAATTTTATCAGGTCTTACATTTACTAAGAAATATATAAGTACGGTTCTGGAAACGAACCCCGAAGGAGCAGGCACCCGGACACTTTTATGAGGATTAAGCTAGGTAGCCGGCATAAGCCTATTAACGTCCCACTGTGAGAGCAATAAAAGTACTTGATTTTGTTTTCAAAAATTTCTAGAAATACTATAACCTTGATCTCCCCACTGTACACCCCAAGAATTCTTGATGATCCAGTAGTCGTTGCCATTATCAGAACCATATCCAACGACCAGAATGCCGTGGTTGAGTTCGCTGGCGTTGCAAATGAAAAAAAAAACAAGAAAAGGAAGATCTATTAAAATGTCAATATTTTTGGGGATCACTATACGAACGTTTACTTTGCGGACTCTTTTGCGGCCGTAAAGAAGAATTTCACGAACTGATCTGTCAAAATATATATATATATATATATATATATATATATATATTGTGGGAACATTTTCAAACATCCTAAAAATATTATAAAAGGGATAATATTTATTACAGGAGGAGAAAAACAGGCAACATTTCCAAATATTCGAAAGTTTTCATAAGCTTAAGTCTAAAGGTTTTTGACGCCTGTACAATTTTTTTTGACCGGCCTCTATAAACGTTTACTTTACGGACTCCCTCTCGGCTGTAAATATCAATTTTATAAATTTATCTGTCAGATTATACCTTTCGGACTGAAACTTAATTTCATACAATCTTACATGTACATTTTGGTTACATGTTCCAACTTCTTAAAAATTCACGATAAATAATATAAAAAATAATATAATATAAAAATAAATTATATTTTTTACAACTCAGCATTTTTTCCAAATATCTGGAATTTTTAATAAGACGAATTTAAGAAAAGAAAGTTTTGAAGTTTTTTTTTGGCGATCACTGAATAAACGTGTACTTTGCTGACTCTTTTAGGGCCGTAAAGAAGAATTTTACGAACTGATCTGTCAAAATATATATATATTGTGGAAACATTTTCAAACTTCCTAAAAATACTATAAAAAATCGAGGGATAATATTTAATACAGGAGGAAAAATTTTGTCACATAAGCGTCTAGAATTTGAGAATCTTGAGAATCTTGAAGAATTTGAATGCTCAAACATTGCTGGATCCAAATGACCTTAATAATTCTATAAACTTGCATCTTAGAATTCATCGAAACGGTAAAATTTTCTACAAACAGCCAACATTTCCAAATATTCGAAATTTTTCATAAACTTAAGTCTTAAGTTTTTTGACGCCGGTACAATTTTTTTGACCGGCTTCTCTATAAACGTTTACTTTACGGACTCCCTGTCGGCTGTAAATATCAATTTTATGAATTTATCTGTCAGATTATACCATTCGGACTGAAACTCAATTTCATACATTTACATTCTTACATGTACATTTTGGTTACATGTTCCAACTTCTTAAAAATCCACGATAAATAATATAAAAAATATAAATAAAAATAAAAATAAATTATATTTTTTACAACTGAGCATTTTTTCCAAATATCTGGAATTTTTAATAAGACGAATTAAAGAAAAGGAAGTTTTGAATTTTTTTTTGGCGATCACTGAATAAACGTGTACTTTGCGGACTCTTTTAGGGCCGTAAAGAAGAATTTTACGAACTGATTTGTCAAATGTATATATTATGACATTTTCAAACTTCTTAAAAAAACAAAAATAATAAAAACACGAAAGATGATATTTATTATAAAGCAGAAATTTTGTCACATAAGCGTCTAGAATTTGAGAATCTTAAGAATCTTAAGAATCTTTAAGAATTTGATTGTTCAAACATTGCTGGGTCCAAATGACCTTGATAATTCTATAAACTTGCATCTTAGAATTTATCATTTCAGAATTTTAAAAGTAAAAATTTAAAGAAGTACAAAATCAAAAAATTGAGAACATAAAGATGTCAGGTTCAAAAAATCTAAGAATGTGGTAAAAACTGTGCAAAAAGGGAACACGAGGATTTAAGGATCTAAAATGTACCAACCTTAGAACTTAGGATGCAAAATCTAAAAATTCGTTATACAGCATCTAAAATGACATAAATTTGATCTCATATTTCTGGATTCAGAGTGACATATAGTCTAATATCTTAGAATCCATAAAGCTTAAAATCCAAGGATAAGAGAAATTTTACCAATCTAAAGACAAAAATAAGAAAATTATTTTGGTAACGCAGAAATCACAAAATCTAAGGTTTAGGTATCTAAAATCTAAAAACTTTAAGGTTTCGAACACGAAAATTTGCGAACCCAAAAATCTAGGTTTTTTCAATTAAAAGCGAGAGAAGCCTAGAAACGTAGTTTCCAAAAAAATCTTGAAATTGTAGAGAACCCAAAATTCCTCTTTAGAATTTCAAGGCCTGTTCGTTTAGAATTTAAGAATTGACGGTTTAGGAAACCAAAATTCAATCGCCTAAAAAGGCAAACTAAAACCAGAAAATACTCCACCGTGGGAAAATATGGGTTAATGATACTCCGTTATTGATTCTCGCACACAAACCTGTTGCTAACCGGAGCTTTGTTCCTCATTCGGACGCCACTGACAGTTTTATTGTTTTGCTTATATCTATGGTAACTGATTTCGAAGCAACATTCCGGAAAACGTCGTCTCACACACTATTCGCTCCACCTAATAAAAACGCAAGCTTCGTTGAATTTTTTAATTAAATTCGGACGTTTTATGTAACAGGTTGGAGGCACGAGCTTTTTACGGACGACATACTCAGACTTGTCCATAAATCATGTGAAACAGGGAAAATGTATACGTGGTGTGATTTGAAGGGGCCGAGGGGAAAAGAAAATGTTGTGAATATTTTAAAAGAGAATGTACCAGATAATGGGAATTTGTGAAATGAGGAAAAAACTAAAAAGATTTTTTTGTCATGGAGGGAGGGAACGGAGGCTTGAAATAAAAATATACTTAAGCGATCGATTAGAAGCGTAATTGTTTCTTCGAAGTGGGCGTGTGATGACAAGATGGATAACATAATCACAGGTGGATAATTACAAGTCATTATGTTCGTAAATACAAATGTGGATATTAGAGATTAAGGCACATTTTATTTTAGTTAGTTAGTTTCATAAAAAAAAGTCATAAAAAACAATGTTTTGTTAGATTTTTAGATTAAATTTACTGCTTGGGGTTGGCCCGACTGTTACTTTTTGCTATTTTATAAAAAAAAAACTGATGACAAAGATCTGCAGTTTGGATTTGCAAGCATTTCAAAAAAAATTGATGATGATGATGATGATAACAAAAATATCTATAAACACATATTTACTTTACATATCGTTTTGCGGCTGTAAAAATAAATTTTTTAGACTCATCTGCACTTTACTGACCAAATTTCATTTTCTTACATTTTGAGAGTTCTGTATATTTTACAGACACTTCAAACTTCTAGGAAACTCATACAAACAAACTTTAAAAAAATATAAAAATGTTTTCTTCAAGTTTTTCCAAATATTCAACAATTTTGATAAAATGTATTCAAAGAAACAAGATAAAAAATTAAAAAGTTTACACTACAATTTTTTTTTATATTTATATTTTTTTACAAAAATTCATGATACAATAAAGGAAAATACAAAAAATTATCGAAACGATAAAATTTTCTACAATTTTTTTTGGCCGACTTCTCTATAAATGTTTACTTTACGGACTCTCTCTCGGCTGCAAAAATCAATTTTAAGAATTTATCTGACAGATTATACTTTTCGGACTGAAACTCAATTTCATACATTCTAACATGTACATTTTGGTTACATGTTCAAACTTCTTAAAAATTCACAGTACGATAAAAATAAATGTTAAAAAAAATATAAAGACTGTTGGGAATTTTTAATAAGGCGAATTTAAGACAAGGAAGTTTTACAGTTTTTTTTGCGATCAATGTATGAATGTTTACTTTACGGACTTTTTTGCGGCCGTAAATAAGAATTTGATGAACTGATCTGTCAATATATAGTTTGAAGACTACGTCAACTCCCCATTCTGTCAATTTTCTAGATTTTGGTGACATTTTCAAACTCCTTAAAATTGAAAATTCAATAAACAAATAGAGTGATATTATTTAATTTAAGAAAAACACAAGCTCATAGTAAAGTGTCAACTGTCTGTCATTAAGTATCTGTATTTAAGTTATTTTAGTGCCACTACTCAATAAGGGTTTACTTTATGGAGTCTTTTGCGGTCGTAATTATGAATTTTATGGATTCATTCATCAAAATATATTTACGTACAAAAGAACTTTTTTGCGGCCGTAAAGATGAATTTTATGGGCTTATCTGTCAAAATATACTTTACAGACTGAACCTTAACTTTTTCAGCCGCATTTGTGGTTCAACCGTTGGCTGCTTTAGGAAATCGTCGTCTCTACGCCCCCTTGACATAAATAGGTGTTTTTGAAACTCTCAATAACCAAAAATATTTAAAATATCAAGTCATAAAAATATCAAAAGTATGTCTGATTTCTTTGAAAATTCAAAGACGAAAAAATTTAATACACATCTTTTTTTCAAAAACTTCTCAAATTCTTTAAGAATCTGAAAGTTTGACCTCCGAAAGTGTCTCCCAAAATTGTGTTCTGTAGCCAAAACAGAATTTCGAAAAACATGGAAAATTTCTTTTCGGTGTCTTTTGTTTTCGTTTCCGTGTTTTCATGTTTTTATATATCTTTTCATTGTTTCTTTTTGTATCTTTTCTTCTACTATATATCTTTCTATTTCTACTTGTACTTCTTTTTCACATTCTCAACGTTTCAAGTTATGATTGTTGACTTGTCAATTTATTTTTGCCAGAATAACAAAATCTCATTTTATCAAATTCTCTTAGTTCCTCAGCTTCCGAGTGCTTTAATTTCCAAATTCTTAAATTACGCTCATATTTTATAATTTATTAGAGTTAACTTTTCAAAGCCTAGGAATTTTTAATTTAGAACTTAATGAATTAGAATTAACAATTCCTAAATATAAAAATGTTTGAATAAGTTTATGATATTTCAAAATCAATGATCTAGAAATTTTAAAATAAAAATATGTAAATCTAGAGAAAATTTAGCATCTAGAAGTGGAAAAGAAAAGCCACAAATAAAGAAATTAAAACTTAGAAAAAATTATAATTAATAACTTGAAAAACTGAAACCGACCGGCGCATCCATCATAAATTTCCAGCTTCCGCACTAATAGCGGGCGATAAAAAATTAATCTGAATTTGCATAATTAAGCTTAGCTCTATTTTAATCCTTTAGCGTCCAAGACACGTTTATCTACCATTTTTCAGTTACGTATATTTTCTTATTCTTAAAAATGAAAAGTTAGAAAATTGGTGTTTCACACTTTCAATCTTTTCTAAACAAGAAGTACGAAAAATTGAGAGCTATTTCATAGGAATAAAGCCGAGAAAATCAATAATCGTTTTTCTTTTTTTGTTATATGAATCAGATTTATTCTCAGTGAGAATTGAATAACAGAATTTTAAAAACTTTATAAATGATTTATCATTTTTTGCATTGTCATGAAATCAACGAGATTGTGGATTATTTTCCTTTTGAACTGTGATATTGAGATTAAAATCGACGAAATATGCAGCACAAATTGTCGCCAGGATAATTAACATTTTTAGTATAATTTATAGCAATGTTATCAATGAAACCGGGTGCATTCGTTGCTTTTTTTTCTTGCAAAAAAATATAAATGATTCAAAAAGACATTTTTCCAGTCAATCTGAATTTAGACAACACAAAAACTCAAAAAATTGTGTAATCTGAAAAATTCAAATGTTGAGAGCATCATAAACAGTCTAAAAATTGATAAATTACAACGAATACAAAAATTTTGTAGCCAATCTAGAAAATCAAAAAAAAATAAAAATCTAAAATTATGTGTGTAATAAAAGTTTTCAACAGCGCTTACTTTTTAAAAATTGTTGTTTTTCAATTTTTTGTATTATTTGTATTCTTTTTTTTTAATTCTTTATATTAAATTTTTTAATGGTTATTAGATAAAAAAAACAGATTTATGACAATAATTACTATTGCAATACTTTTAAAAGCTCTGTTAAAGTTCAATAGTATTGAAAATTTTAATAAACAAAAATTTTAGCAATTTCAGAATTTTTTAGTCCCTTGAAATAATTCTTAAAATGTAAAAAACGAAATTAAAAATGTTTTCGAGGATTGGAGAAACTTTCAAAATTTGAAAAAAAAAAAGCTTATTCTGAGAAACTGAAACCCACGGAACATTTGCGACATTCAATTTTCCTAAGTTCTTAAAATTCTGAAAACTATTTATTCAAAGAAAAAAATTTAATGAATTCAAAAAACAAAAATTTCGTAAAAAAAATTGAGTATCTATAAAAAGTGGAAGAACCTACGAATAGAAGTTTCAAAAATCTAAATAATTTTAGAAATCCCAAAAAAGTTAAATTTTAACATTTTTGAAAACCAAAGAAATTGAAGAAAATCGGAATAATTTTGAAAGTCTGGAAAATCTAAAACATCAAAAAATTGAGAAAATCTGAAAAACGCAAAGATGAAAAATTCAAAAAATACAAAAAAATGAAGAAAAAGGATACAAAGAACATAGAGAAAACTATAATTTTAAAAAAAAATTTAAAAATAACGCAACCAATGAATTCGAGGAATTCAAAAGGTTTAAATTATCTAGTAACTGAAAATCCTCGAATAATAAAACAAACCAAAAAAAAATTAATAATTTTAAAAAGAATACATAAAATCTACGTACACTAGAAAAAATAAATAATCTCAATAAGAGGAAAAAATCCAGAATCAAAAAATTCAAAAATTCAAAGCCTCTAAAGAATTCACTGAAAATAGAAATCCTACTGAACTTTGAGAAACGTGAAAAATTTGAAAATTCCCAAACGGTTATAAAATTCAAACGACTTTCTGAAACTGTCTTAAAATTGTTTGTGGTTTTGTAGATTCCAAAACTTTCAGAACTTGATATTCTCTGAAGAATTCTAAAACAGTTCAGCATGTCGAAAAGTTTAGAAAATCCAAAAAATTTCTAAAACCAAGCAAAGAAAAAATTCGAAGTAATCGACAGATTCTAATTATCTGGTAACTAAAAATCCACAAATAATAAAACCAACTAGAAAAAACAAAGATCTCAAAAAAATACGTAAAAATCTAAATAACCTAAAAACAATAAATAATCATAATAAATCAAAAAGTTCAAAATTAAAAAATTGTTAGAACTGAACCCTATAAAAAATTCACTTAAAATAAAATTCATATTATACTTTGAGTACCGTAAAAACTTGAAAATTTCCAAAAAGTTTTAAAAATGAAAATGCTTTCTGAAAATTCCTTAAAATTATTTGTAGTTTTCTAAATTCTAAAACTGTCAAAAGTTGGTAGCCTATGAAGAACCTGAAACTGTTCAAAATGTCAAAAGGTTTTAATCAATTTTTTTGAAATTTTCAAGCTGAATTTTAATATTTTAAAAATTAAAAAAATTTAAATTAATTCTATAAAAATTTTCATTTTGCATACGCGCAAGTAGTTTGGATTATTTATATTCGCTTAATTCTTTATTTTTTTTATTTTTAAATTTTTAACTTTTGTATCCTTACGGAAAAGTACTAAAATTTGTTGAGCAATCTGATAATTTAAGGAAAATTTATAACCAGGACAGCTCTAAAGTTGAAAAAATCCTAATTTTCTGAAGGCCAAAAGTTCCGAAAAATACAAAGAGTCTAAAGAGTGCAAGAAATATAAAGAATCCAACAATTCTAAAGAAAACACAGAAATCGAAAATCGAAAATAACAAATGAATAGAAAAATAGAATAAAGAAACAAATATTTTAAATAATTTTAAGAGTCTTAGAAAATCGAAACAACGGAAGTACTTGAAGTTTGAAATTAGAAGAAAGAGAAGAGAAATGTAAAGAATTCAGGAAAATAGTGAAAATCTTGGGAATCTACAAAATGCTAAAAATAGGAAAAATTGAAGCAATTTAAGATTACGGACAAACTGAACAATTTTCTGTTCTAAAACTAAAAAAAAAAAATAAAAATTTCAACAAATGCTAAAATTTTAAGATTTATATAAATGTGAAGTTTAGAAAATCTTGAAAATCCATAAAACTGAAAATAAAGGATGCAAAAAATTCAAAGGATCTAAAGGTAGACAACAAGCCTACACACAATCTAAAAATCTGAGAAATGGGTTAACACGTTCAACGTTTTTAAACAAGAAATAAAAAAATTCTTAGAAACAGAGCGGAGAAAATCAATGATCAATTTTTGAAGTTCTTTTTTTATTATATGAATCTGATTTATTCCCAATAAATTAAATTACAGAATTTGAAAAACTTTATAAATCGTTTATCATTTTAAGCATTGTCGTGAATTCTCCGAGCTTGTGGATTATTTCCCTTTTGAACTCTGATATCCAGATTAAAATCGATGAAATATGCAACACAAATAGCCGCCAGGAAAATTAAAATTCTTAGAAAAATTTATAGCAACGTTATAATAAAAATAGCAATGAAACCGGCGCATTCGCCATTTTACCGTTTTTCTTTTCTTACTTGATAGTTATTTTTACAATTCGTGTTCGAGTAAAATCGATGAATATGCAGGACTGAAAAATGGAATGGTGTAGATTGAAGTGATATTTTTCATACCTTTAATCAGTCGAGATTTTAAATTTATGCAACAATTTCCAATGCAAATCACCGTACAAACTACAAGCAAGAGCTGCATTAATTAGCCAGAATTTTAAATACAATTTTCATTGTTTTTCTTCTTGACACTCTTTCAACTTAAAAATTAGTGTCCCAGCGATTTGTTTCCACGGTTGGTGAAAATCTGCTGCCCTAGTTCATAAAACAATATTCCGTGCATTTATTATTCACGGGACGTAAAACAGTTCAGTTTAAATTACGAGAATTACGGTCAATATTATAGCAGAAATCCCCAAGTTGATTGTTTTAGTAAATGTTTTACACCTCATCAAAGCTAGACGTGAAAATCGACTTTTTAACGCAGCTAGAGTAAAAAAACGCGTTTTCCGCTCGAGGGACGAAATCCATCCCATTCTCTTAATTATATGGGGAAACTACCGCAATATTTGTCAAACTTCAAGTCGAGAAGGCTTTAAAAGATAAATTAACGCTCCACGTTTTTCGGAGATTTCCTCGTTGTATTTCTTGTAACTTGAAGAGCGAAATCCTGCAATCCGCTTCTCTTTGTGTCCTTTATCCTCAGATTCCTATTGACAAAAATTACATCAGTTCTCTTGTATTCTACGTTGGCCATCCCAACCAAGGCTTAATATATACTGAGTGACATAAAAAGTGCAACACCTAGAAGGGATTAAACTAGTTCGCTTAAATTTGGGACATCGACTTGATATCAATAAAAGTAGGTGTGATAAAATTAGCAGATTTGTATCAAATATGGTTGCTAGGTTTTTGTTGTTTTTTGTTTTTCTTTTCTAAAGTGTAAACCGTTTATTAACAACACATTTGTCATAATTTTTTTCTTGATTTGACAATTCTTACTTAAAACAACATGCCTCGTGTACGAAGGCTTCAACAGTATCATCAAATAGATGAATTTGAGAGAGGTCGAATTGTTGCCATGAGGGAAGCGGGAAAGTCCTTTCGGGAAATTGGTCAAAATTTAGGTCGTGATGGCTCAACTGTTTTGCGAATTTGTCGAGCCTGATTCGTGGGGGGAGGAAAAAACGTCTAGAAGGTACAGGACGCACAAAGCACACAACAGCTCGTCAAGACCGGCGCTTAAGACAATTAGCTCTTCGAGACCGTTTCTCCACTACCAGGCAAATTGCGGATCAATGGTTGCTGAAGATGGAAGGAATATTGGAATGAGATCCGTTTACCGCCGTATCGAAGCTTTTGGACTACGGAGTTGTCGTCCACATCTAGTGTTGCCGTTAACTCCACCACACAAACGTCAACGGCCAGAATGGTGTAGAGAACATCAGCAGTGGAAGAATATCGTCTTCAGCGATGAATCTCGCTTCCGTTTGGGGACACATGATGGCCGTAGAAGGGTGAGAAGAAGGCGAGGAGAACGACAGCATGTGCAGTTTGCAGTCGAAAGACATGTACACCGCACCGTGGGCGTGATGGTATGGGGTCCATTGCGTATGGTAGCCGGTCGCCTTTGGTGTTTGTTAGAGGCAACATGACAGCGATCCGTTATATTGACGATATTCTTCGACCGTCTATGTTACCCTATATTCAAGAGCTTCCAGGAGCCCATTTTCAGCAGGATAACGCACCTCCTCATATTGCACGCGCTACAGTCGACTTCTTTGCAACGTCTAACATTACCTCTTGCCGTGGCCTCCGAGATCTCCGGACCTTTTGCCCATTGAACATGTGTGGGATTTGATGATTGTAAGAATATCCCAGTTAATTCCTCCTGCTCAAACACTAGCTTCTCTGCAAGATGCTGTTCAAGCAACTTGGGATGCAATTCCTCAGGCTGATACAGACAATTTAATTTTATCAATGCCAAGGCGAGTAGCTGAGTGTTTAAGAAACAGAGGTAGTGCGACTCGTTATTAACATTTCATCCATAGTTTGTGTTCCTTTTAGCTTGAAAACTTTATCGTTTACTTGCTACATGTTGTTCAATATTACTAAAGAACGATCTTCAAAAAATCAGTATTACTGGGTGTTGCACCTTTTATGTCACTTAGTATACAAACGACCTCTTTAACGCGTTTCATTATTTTCAAAAACAAAAACACCGAACTTAATAACAAAACTTTGAGCTTCCGCTACGCGCCGATTCCCGCCAACTTAAGTGAAAAAAACGAGTAAAACTTTTTGAATTTATAACTTCACTTCCGTGCCAAATATTTAAAGAACTATTTGTTCCGCGCATATTTCGAGAAATCCTGTAAAACTTTAGGGAAAACGGAACTTCCATTAGGAAGAAAGTTGATGTTGCGCACCAAGTCCGCAACATTTTTAACGATTTTAAATTGTAAGGAAACACATGCACCCTCGCATGACCTAAGCTCTCATGTTATTAAGCGGAGCGATAACACCGCAATTACAACACACGTGTGTTGTTCACTCTTTGTGGGGGTTGTCGTACTTTCAGAAAAAAATGTTAACAGAAATGATGCGATTGTCGCTGGAGGTTACGTCACCGACACACGCTAACTGGAAGTTAAAAGCGTTAATTAGGGTGGAATTTAATTGGGGCGGGGATTGCGGACTTTGTATTTTGCAAAATGAAACTGCTTCGAAATGGGAAATTTATTTTTAAAGAGCGAAGTGTGTGTAATGGAATATGCAGGAAATTTTGCGGAGTACGCTACAGGCTTGAAAATGTGAAAAAATTTTAGATTTTTTTTTTAAATATTTAGATATTTTAATTTTCTAGAGGTTTAGATTTTAAATATTTTTCGTTTTTATAGAATTTTTTTGATTTCTGGATGTTTTGTATTTTTAGAATTCTTCTTAAATTTTTGCTCTCTTTAGATTATTTTCAAGTTTTTTAGATTATTTAAGCATGTTAAATTTTTTACATTATTCAGATTGTTAACTTTTTCAATATTTGTTAGATCCTAGAGCATTTTTTGAAATTAGCTCGAAATTATAAAAAATCCAAGAAATTTAAGCAAAGTAGTTCAACAATTTTACAAAAAAGTAGAAGGGTCTAAAGAATTCTGAAAAATACTAAATTATCTACAGGATATCTACAGAGATACCAAAACGCTTGAAAATTGGAAACAAAAATTCAAAAATTAGTTCGAAAAATCTAAATTAGAATATTTTAATTCTCCATTTTGATTTTGCACACCCGTATCTTCTGATTATTTCTAAATTATTTAAATTCTTCCAATTTTATAAAATCTTAGGGATTTTCAACAGCGCCTACTTTTTAAAAATTGTTGCTTTTCAATTTCTTTTCAATTTTTTTGGATTGCTGACTCTTTCAGAGTTCAATAGTGCTGAAAATTTTAATAAACAAAAATTTTAGCATTTCCAAAAAAACTAAAATCTTTGAGCCTTTTCAAAATAATTCTTAAAATGCAAAGAACGTATAAATAAAAAATCGAAATTAAGAATTTTTTTGGAGGATTAAAGAATTAAAAAAATTTTTTTTTAAAAAATGCTTATTCGAAAAAACCGAAACCCATGGAACAGTCAGGAGATCCAAATTTCCTAAGTTCTTAAAATTTTGAAAACTATTTATTCAAAGAATAAAAATTTGCAAAAAATTCACGAAAAAACGTCAAAAATTTTGCAAAAAAAATGAGTATCTATAAAAAGTGGAAGAACATAAGAACAGAAATTTCAGAAGCCTAAATAATTCTAGAAATTCCAAAAACTGAAGAAAATCAGAATAATTTAAAAAATCTTGAAAATCTAAAGCATCAAAAAAAGAGAGAAAATCTGAGACTCAAAAATGTGAAAATTTATAGAAAAATCTATAAAAAAAAATTACTTGGAAGAATAAACATTTTTACGGAAAATCTAAATTTAAACAACACAAAACTCAAAAGAAATTGTATCTGAAAAATTCAAAAATTCAGCGCATCAAAATATTTTAAAAATTAATAATATTTAAACTTTATGTTTATTTGGAAAATCCGAAAAATTGATAAAAAAGAATACAAAAAACGTAGAAAAATCTAAGAATTTTGAAAATTTAAAAAAATGTAGAAACCAATGAATTCGAGAAATTCAAAAAGTTCAAATTATCTAGTAACTGAAAATCCTCAAATAATGAAATAACCCAAAAAAAAAAACAATAATTCCAAAAAGAATACAAAGAATCTAAGTAACTTAGAAAAAATAAATAATCTCAATAAGACAAAAAAGTCCAAAATCAAAAAATTTAAAAATCCAAAGCCTCTAAAAAATTCACTCAAAATAATAATCCTACTTGGAGAATTCCCAAACAGTTCAAACAACTTTCTGAAACTTTCTTAAAATTGTTTGTGGCTTTGTAAATTCTAAAACTGTCAAAATTTGGTATACTTTGAAGAATGTCAAAAGGTTTTACTAATTGTTTTGAGATTTTAAAATTTAATTGTAACATTTTAAAAACCTTTAAAAAATTTAAATTACTGACTTATTTAAAAAAAAACTCCATACGCAAAATTAATTTTTATTATTAATTAATTCTTTAATTATTTTTTTTAATTTCTAACTTTTGTATCTTCTTGGAAAAATTCTAAAAGTTCTTGAGTAATTTGATAATTTACAAAAAATTAAAGAACCAAATTAAAGGGCCAAAAGATCCGAATATTACAGATACAAAGAATAAAAAAAGACGAAAGTGGTTGAAGAAATTAGGAGAAAGAAAAAGAAATGTAAAAAGTCCAAAAAAATTTGAAAATTTAGGAACTACAGGAATGTAGAGAATGGAATTTAAAGAATACAGAAAAACTGAGAAAATTTCTGTTCCAAAATACTTAAAAAATCAAAATTTCAACAGAAACAAAAATTTTAATCAATTTGAAAAATTAAAATAATCTTGAAAGTTTAGAAAATCTTAAAAATCTATAAAACTGATAATAAAAGATAGAAAAAATTCAGAAGATTTAAAGGCAGATAACAACTGAACAAAAATTTAAAAATAAAAATGAAGAATGTAGAGGATGGCGGATTTTTAAAAATTTATAGAAAATTTAAAAAATATATATGTAAATAATCTAAAACATTGAAAAAAGTCGGTGAGGTATTTTAAAATGTCAAAAAATTTAGAATTTAAAAAAATTCCAAACAAATTACAGAATCTAGAAAGTCTGAAAAACGCAATATGTAAAATGCAAAGAATAATAAAAAGCACAAATACAAAAAAATACTAAAAATTCTAAAGTTTAAAAAATGAGGCATCGAAATTACTCAAAAAATCATATAACACTTTAAGTATCCTGAAAATAATTTTGTTCTAAATTTCTGAAAATCGTCTAGAACTGATTAATAAAAATCAGTTTGTGATGATTTTTTTAGACTATCCCTTAGGTCACATTTACAATTTTCCTAAAGGAAAGCCTAAAGCCTTTTTCATCTTTTCATTCTCCTTTCATCGTCATAACTGTCATTTCTAAGCTTTCTGAGATTTGAATTTGTCACTATTATAATCACCGCGTAAATTACACTCCATTCTCCTCCTCATATTTGTTTCTGGCCGTGACATTTCATATCCCATTTTTCTCTTCTTCCCCCTACTTTAGCGATTTTAAAGTAACTCTGACGCTTCAATAAAAATTTTAATAACCACGCTTCGGAAGCGACCATAGAAAGATTTTAATTTCCTCGCCACTGTTCTTCCGTCATATGAATAGATTGTATGCCGTCGCCGCCTCTACTCCACCCCCGAATCCGTCCACACTAATTGAAAAAACCAAACTCGTCATGTTTTTACAATTACGAAGGATGAGAAGAAAGTGTCGCTAAAGGACAAAGGGGGCTGCCGGTGCCGGTTTAGCGCTCGCTGCATGCAGCCCGGACCGGTGGCGGCAGCGGCGGCGGCTACCAGGTCGATGTTGCCATAGTAACATAGTACTCGTGTGCGTCTACTTCCTTTTAACGCCTCATTTTACACATTTATACCGTACCTGAGACACTAAGCGTAATTAGCCGGGGGGGGGGGAGGGGGGAGAGTGGAGAAAACAATCAGCTGGGGGAGGAAAGGGGAGCGTGTCCGGACGAAAGCAGTGAAGCAGAAAAGTCTGTAAGTGGTTTTTAACCCCACCTTCCCCGTCACCGCGCACGTGACTTATTATATCATGGTCGCTACTCAAGGCCGCGTCATCCCTCTGCACTTTAGCGTCCAAGTAGGCCGTTGCCCGGATGATCGGTATAAAACGGGCATCAGCGCCACCGCATCCCACCACGCGCTACAAGTGGTAGTTGGCCATGCCTTTGCACTTGCCAGACAGTTGCGCGTCGCGACGCTCGGCGTAAAGTGGCACGTTTTAATGACTCGGCGTCGTTCCCTCTCGATAGTGTTAACAGTTGACGATCAGTGCAGTTTAGTGGCGGTTCAAGGTCGCTGAAAACAAAACACGATTGCAATGCTGATGTAGGCCGTCTCGATTTCCGTTTTTATCGATATAAAATCGGAAATCAGTGATAGGGTGGTTTAGTGGTAACTTTTTTTTCGGCGTCGGCCGCTTGGTTTGCGGTGACATTTTTGGGGGGGAGACAAAAAACCGATATATTCGACTGTGTGCACGCTTGCTTTTGTAGATGCGATCGATCAAGACGGCCGGGGCCTTCCTCCCTTTATTTGTGCGCTCCACTCCGGGCTATTTGGGTTCTCAGGCGCTTTATACAAAACGACGTGTATTATGATAGTGGGACGGAACGGGTGCATTCGGGGGGTGCGATTGGTTTCTTTTTCACACGAGAAAATCCTCACTTCTGTCGGAAAACTCTCAAAGGCTGTGAAACCAGAATCCGATAATTAAAAGTTGAGCTACTAATAAAGAACGGGGTTTGAAAGTTTGATTAAAAAATCAACAACGATAGGGGAGTAATCCGATTTGGAGGAGATTAGGGAAAAATGCTGGATTTTTTCTTAAGTGCGCAAATAAGTCATTTAACGTAACTTCCGAAGTACTGAGAACATTTTGCTGCGGTACAGAATACAAGATAATATTAAATATTTGTTTAGAGAAACGGTTCCTTTACAGACATTAAGTTTCTACTCCGTAACTTTTTCGATTTATTTTCTTAGCTTCTGAATATTTCAACTCCAGAACTCGATAAATTTAATGTGGTGCGCCGAACAGAAATCTTTTGGGTTTTCTGAGTGCAACGGAAGAAAAAATTAGCATATTTTAATGCATAATAATTCAGTACGTACATATACGAAATTGAAAGAAATATAAAAAAAAATAATACCACCTGTTTAAGCAAATGTAATAATTTTCGTTCATTAAAAGTTCATTAAAAATTACAGAGCCCCTAGAATCCCTAATAATGCCTCATTTATTTTAATTTTCGATTTTTAAATTTCCAGACGCTGAGGTTTCTCAGGTTCATTGATTTTCCATTCCCAGAGGCCGATTTCCATTTCTGCCTCAAATTTAGTCACTCAAATCCTCAGATTCTTTTGTAACCAATTTTTCAAATGAAACTTCTTTTGGATCTCACAGGTCATGCTCTCAGATCTAGTTTGACAATTTTCAGGTGCTCAGATGAAAATGTCAAATGCCAAAGGTGGTGATTATTGACTAAATTTTCTTGACAACTTGCTTCCCATACTCTTTAATCAATAATTTCTAAGCTAGAAAACTCTAGAATGTCCCCATTTTTAAATTGATTAGTTTTTCGTTTTATCAACGTGGAGTGATGTTTGCGGATCGAATTCGCAGGTACGGGAACGAAAACACAATAACGGCTAAAGTCACAATTTATTCGCCAATGATTGATTAGTAAGTTTACCGGAAATTTGTTGCGAGGTTTTAACTAGCTACAAATACTATTTTGGAAATCCGGTCCTGATTACTCGACACAAATTTTGCTCATCACGACGTTAAGCACGCAAGAAGCCAAATTTTGTAAGTTTTCCCTTAAGTATTAATTAATTATAAAATTAATTAATTAATAATAACAATTATAATTAATTTCCAAGCACACAAACTGTGAAATTCTTCTAGATCACAAGTTTTCAGATTTGCAAGTTCTCGGGTTCTTAGATCTCCAGCTTTCATAAATTTCCAGAATTAAAGCTTCCAGATTTTTTCTCAAGTTTTTAGATGTTTAAGTTGGCATTCTAAGTTCTTAGTTTTTTGCGCTGTCAAAATTTCAGTTCCTTAAAATATCAAGTAGTAACCAAGTTTCTAATATCCCCGGAATCCAAAACTTCGGGTTTTTTATTTTTTTTGGTTTTCAGATCCACTGATTTTCAGGTTTTCTAGATCTTCCTTTTCCTAAATTTTCAGCATTTCGATTCTGAGGACAAAAATTTTTCCGGATTTTAATATTATTAATACTTCAGATTCACGGATTCTCATTTTTTAGTTTGTGAATTTCCCTAATCCTTCGCTTTCTTAAATTTTTAGTAAAACTTTAAGATGTCAGGCGTTCGACTTCTAGTGTCTGTTTCTTAGAAGTTGAAATATTTAAATTCTTAGAATTTGAGTCTAGGCTCGCAGGTTCCAACGTTCTCATGTTTCAGGTTGCAAAGCTAAGATCTAGATTATTTAGATTTTCCTTTTTCCATTTTATATTACAATGTATGAAATTTTATTTTTGTACTCATCGTACGGAAACAGAATTTTTCCGTTTAATCCCGATGCACGGAAAAACGGTTTTCCCGCACCGCGGTGTTTGCTAGGGATATTTGCATTATACGGTTGGTATTGCGACTTTTTGAGGACATCAGTCAATCAATTTTTGATAAGTGCGTTCATACCGTTCGCGACTTTTCTCGGGCAGCAGACGCGAAACGGCCTCTTTGGCACATTGTTGTACTTCGGAAGGGGTACACATACATTCTTCGCTCTCACTTATTTTAACAATTTTTGTTAATAATTTTAAAAAAATGACAGCTGATTTACATTTTAAAAATCTAGGAGGTAGCTACAATAAACAGATCATGTTACCAACCCACCATTAAAAAAAAACTAAGTTACTTATTTTTTTTTATTCGATATTCGTTACAAAAAATATTGTACCTAACTCTTTCGGAAAGAATTTCCCCGTATTCGCACTAAATGCGGGAAAATTAAGTTTCCGAACTTGTTAGGTAAATATCTATTCTACTTCTTCAGGTTTTCTATTTTCTACACTTTTTCCATCGTTTAAAATTTTCAATTTCCCCCCATTTCGTTCTGTTTTCTTTTTCTTAGATTCAGATTAACGATTTTTAGATTTCTAAATGCAGACGTTTTAAAATTTTTATTTGCGAATTCTCAGCTTCTCACGTTTTCAAGTTTCCGAGTTCCCAATTTCTCCAAATTTGAACGAATTTTTGCAAATTTCTTTTATTTTCTGCTTCTCCTATACTCTTATATTTATTTTCAAAATTTGATTTTGCATATATTAAAAGTTTGAAAAACTTTTTCTCTATTTCTCAAATAATTTCTAAATTTCTATTTGGTACGTCTTTAAATTTTCGCATTTTTAAATCACCTCAGAAAATGTACAACAGATACGTTACCCATGTTAATAATTTTTTGTTAGTTATGAGACTTTTGGATCTTTTTATTTTCAAGATCGTCAAGCTCTCAAAAAAAGTCTTTTGAATTCAGGCTACCGGCCTCAAATGTGCTAAAAATTTGATAAAAAATAGTAAAAATAAAAATAATAAAAATAAAATAAAATTAATGTAGATATTAAGTTTTGAAAATTCGTATCCTTTTCAAATTCTCAGTTAATTTCTCAAATTCTAGTTGTAACCTAAGATCTTTTCCAAAAATTTTTGAATTCCTTCTCTTTCAATTTTTTAAAAAAAAAACGTTCTTTGGTTTTGCAAATTTTTCAGTTCTTTGACTGTCACTTGTGATTTTTCAATTTCCATTTCTGAACTGCCTCAAACTATTTTTTTTTTTATTTATACATAAATAAAAGTTTCGTATTGTTGAGCACAAGTTATTATATCTCCACGAAATTGCTTATTTAGATTTTTAGATTTTTTTAAATGAAATGATTTTATTTTTGCACTTGTACATGCTAATTCTTTAAATAAACTGTTTTTTTTTATAATTTAGTAATTTTCAAATTTTTAGAAATAATTAATTCAGGTTCTTAGATTTACTAATTGTACTCATATTATCATGTTTTCCTGAAATTTCTTCTTATGCTTTTTTACATGTTCCCAAAATCGCATAAATCTTAGCAAATTTAAAAACTTCCTTCAATTTTCCTCCTTTTTTATAGACTTTATTAAAAATAGAATAGGATTTTCTTTCTTTCAAAGTTTTCATTTTTGAGTTAAATCCCCAAATTTTCATCCAGTATGGGAAATAATTTTTTAGGTTTTCCATCAGGTTATAATTCAGATTATCAGATTGTACATCGACGTTTATTTTTGCAGCTGTTAAAACCGATCTTTACGGCCGAAAAAAATCCTTCAGCCTGTAAATTATCTTTTGATAGTCTATAAAATTCATCTTTACGGCCGCAAGGGAGTCCGCAAAGTAAGCGCTTATAGAGCAATCGCTCAAAAACCTCTTATCCGACGCTACAATGTTTACTATTTCGGATTTTTATAACTCCTGATCCAAGTTTGATTAAAGTTTCCTCAATTTGCGTTAAATTCAGTACAGTTTTGTCAAACCTAGTTCGATTTTGATGGTTTAATTTCCTTCGGTTACAATTTGGTTCAATTTAACCAAATTTAATCCCATTTAATCAAAGTTTGATGATTTATAATGTAGAGTCGTAAACAAATTGAATTAAACTGAGTACAGTGCAAGTTTAGTTAAAATATCGTTTTGTTCAGAAGCACCGCTTACAGCCTCTACAATTGCTTCAAATTACCTCTTGTCCTTGGAAGCTCCATATAAACACCACAAAGTGGCTATAAACATCAAATCTGAATTATAAGCTAACTACCCTAAAGCCCCACGATATTCTCACCCCTCATTACCACGTGATGAATTTCAAGTATTTCTATTCCCCCAACATAATTAACATATTCTTCATCACATTTGCGTACTAGTCCAATTTTCACGCGATTAATTAACCCCAAACGATATAACCAAATCCCATCCGTCGAAACAACCTCTGCAGTATCATAACCTACATATCGTATCTTATAAATAATTCGCCGGAACCGGAAATGTCCAGTTAATTACAGGGCTCAGACCAGTGCCGGTAAAGTGGATTATTTCAACGTCGACTTAACAAACCGGGGAGTGTGTGACCTAGCAACAAGTCGAGGGTGCATTAATGAAAGCATTTTAATAATCGATGAAAAAACCCTCGAAATAAGGCCTGAAAAATGTTGGCGCTCCGCACCGTAAGCACGAATTTGCGAAATTCACGTAATTTCAAAGTTCTACTCCTTGATCAAGACAAGTTGTGGAACTGTTGGAAATGGACTTGTTACGGGGTTGTATCGAGCTGAACTTCTAAATAACTTTGTAATAATAATATGTCTCGAAAGTGGGGAAGTTGGAAATCGGAGGAATTGGCTGGAAGAGAAATTATCTTAGGCTTGGGAAATTTTGGGTTATTTGAGGGGAGGGGGTGGTACTGTCTGTTGAAAATTAGTGACAACTGGTAATGGGAACTTAATTGTGAAAAGTTGCCCTATCAATTTCTTAAATGGTCATTTTCAAATTATCACTTTCTTGTAGGTACTTTATGAAATTTTGATTTTTGAGATTTATCATTTTTGAAAATAAAGTTCTCAATTCTTTCAAATCTTTACATTTTCAAATTTCTTGGTTTACAGTTTTCACAAATATCCAAAAATATCTTTTAAATCTTTATCGTTTATCGTTAGAATTTTCATAAAAATATTATAGCCCCTAAACTGCTAGGATCTATTTTTTTTACCTTTTAAAATCTAATTCTAAAATTCTGCAAAACATGAAAATTAAGACTAACATTGTGTGGAAAAAAATCTAGGACCTATGAATCTAAATGTTTGAATTTTATTTTCGTATCCAAAATTAAATGAAATGCCATCCAATTTGTTGATATTTTAGTATTGATAAATTTTGTGAACTGGGAAAAATTGAGGAAATATCTACAAGCTCTAAAATTGTAGATTTCTGAAATTTTCCGAGAATTCAAAATATATTTCATTTAGAGCCAAAAGTTCCAAAAATTATAACTGCTAAAAATTTGGAGAAACTAAAATATGTCGAAAATCTAAAAGATAAATTCTCGAGATTACAGAAAACTCAAAAAATTCTTCTGATTTTCTCATATTTTATAAATTTTCTACCACTGTCAATTTTCGGTGACTCATATCTTTCAAATTTCAGATTATTGACATAATTCTCGGAATTATTGTTCTCAAATATTTATCAAATACTAAGTATGCGGTTCTCTTATATTTAGATCACAGAGTATTAAATTTTCTATCAAAAATTCTTACTCATTTTTAGAAAAATCTGTCAAGCACTCAGACCACGAAATTCCTAAAATTTTTAAATTTTGATCAATCCAAGGCCAAATTTTCACTTATCAATGAACTTTGATAATTTCCAAAATTTCGGGTACCTAAATCATCAGATTCTCACCATTAACTTTTTTTTATCTGATTTCAATATTTTCCTTAGTTTTCTTGATGAATTTTATAGATTTTTCTTTGGTACCTGATCTTAGAAAATTCTTAAATTTTCTAACGTTGGTGATGCATGTCTGCAAATCAGCAAATTATCAGCCGATTTTCACTTTCTGAGCGACACCAGTTTTGGGATCCCAGATTTTCAAATTCTTTGTTTCTGGAATTTATAATCTCAAGTCAGTTTTTCCCGAAATTTCTCCGTACTTTCCAGAAAAATTCTCTCTGAGTTTAAATTTTTTTCCAAAATTAGAAGAATTGGGAGTAGTTCTTCACAAGTTTAGATGTTTTGAGCATCAAATCTGGTATTAATTTTCTAGGTTCTCAACTCCCTAAATTCTCCTTTTTTCTATTATAGATTTGTCCAATTTACAATTTTCAGATTATAAATGCGTTAAATTTTCATTGCATCAATCGTAGATAAAATATGGGGTACAACTCACTCTAGTGTTTACATGACGATAAATATTAAATACAAACGAGGGTAATAAACAAAGTGAGCTTATTTAAGTACGAATTGCTTACAAAGTTGTATGTTTTACGTATTTACAATGTCTACTACTTGTACTTTACAACAGGTTCATGACATTTCTTTGCGTTTTGTTGTAACCGTATAATAGGATCACTTTATTCTACTAGTACATAAAGTAGCACTTTATGGGCGTTATACTATAAAGAGTACATTATAAAACAATCAAACATTAAACATGGTGAATATAAAAACAAACTCATGTATAATATAATGCAAATCTGACTAAGCAATAGTAAAAAGCGTTCCACTCGCATGAGTAATGGACACCGCTCCACTCTCACTATGTAATGTACCATAACATTGTCAGATTAAGCTCAGACTGTCTAAGCCAGCAGTAAACGGAGATGATAAATGGAATCTTGTCGTCCAACAAATCTCACAGAAAATTCATTTGCTAACGATGCTCACAGCATTTTCATTCGTGGTTTTTCAGCTAATCATGTTTGCAAATCATCAAATTATCGGCCGATTTTCACTTTCTGAACGACACCAGTTTTGGGTGTCCAGATTTTCAAATTCTTTGGTTCTGGAATTTCTAATCTCGGGTCAGTTTTTGACAAAATTTCTCCGCGTTTTCCAGAAATTTTTTCTCTGCGTTTAAATTTTTTTCCAAAATTAGAAGAATTAGGAATCGTTCTTCACAAGTTCAGATGTTTTGAGCATCAAATCTGGTATTAATTTTCTAGGTTCTCAACTCCCTAAATTCTCCTTTTATCTATTATAGATTTCTCCAATTTATAAATGGAGGTTATAAATGCGTTAAATTTTCATTACATCAGCGGTAGATAAAATATGGTGTACAACTCATTATAGTGATTGTATGCCAATAAATAGAAAATACAAACGAGGCTAATAAACAAAGTGAGCCCATTTACGTAAGAATTGCTTACAAAGTTTTATGTTTTACGTATTTACAATGTTTACTACTTGTACTTGGTAACAGGTCCGTGACTTTTCTTTGTGTATTGTAGTAACCATAAAATAAGATCGCTTTATTTTACTAGTACATAAAGGAGCACTTTATGGGCTTATACTATAAAGAGTACATTATAAAATAATCAAACGTTAAACACGGCTATCTGCGTAAAATAAGGAAACAAACTCATGTATAATGCAAATCTGACTAAGCAATAGTAAAAAGCGTTCCACTCGCATGAGTAATGGGCATCGCTCTACTCTTACTGTATAATGTACCATTACATTGTCAGATTAAGCTCAGACTGTCTAAGCCAGCAGTAAACGGAGATGATAAATGGAATCTTGTCGTCCAACAAATCTCACAGAAAATTCATTTGCTAACGATGCTCACAGCATTTTGATTCGTAATTTTTCAGCTAATCATGTTTGCAAATCATCAAATTATCAGCCGATTTTCACTTTCTGAACGACACCAGTTTTGGGTGTCCAGATTTTCAAATTCTTTGGTACTAGAATTTATAATTTCAGGTCAGGTTTTTCGGAAATTTCTCCATACTTTTCACAAAAATTCTGAGTTTAATTTTTTTTCGAAAACTAGAAGAATTGAGAGTAATTCTTCACCAAGTTCCGATGTTTGAGCATCAAATCTGGTATTCATTTTCTAGGTTCTCAACTCCCTAAATTCTCCTTTTTCTATTATAGATTTTTCCAATTTACAATTTTCAGGTTATAAATAGGTTAAATTTTCATTGCATCAATCGTAGATAAGATATGGGGTACAACTCACTCTAGTGTTTACATGACGATAAATATTAAATACAAACGAGGGTAATAAACAAAGTGAGCCTATTTAAGTACGAATTGCTTACAAAGTTTTATGTTTTACGTATTTACAATGTTTACTACTTGTACTTTATAGCAGGTCCGTGACATTTCTTTGCGTTTTGTAGTAACCATAAAATAAGATCACTTTATTTTACTAGTACATAAAGTAGCACTTTATGGGCGTTATACTATAAAGAGTACATTATAAAACAATCAATCATTAAACATGGTGAAAATAAGAAAACAATAGTAAAAAACGTTCCACTCGCATGAGTAATGGGCACCGCTCCACTCTCACTGTGTAATGTACCATTACATTGTCAGATTAAGCTCAGACTGTCTAAGCCAGCAGTAAACTGAGATGATAAATGGAATCTTGTCGTCATTTTCTGGTTAAAACAACGACAAAACACTCCAACAAATCTCACAGAAAATTCTTGAGCATTGCAGTCGTGTTTCAGTCAATATGTAAGGAAATGACGGCGTCCGTTCAGGACAAAGAGTGCATCGTCGAAAGCTTGACACTGTTGTGAACAATCATGATTGACAATGTGGGCGGCTTTCTCCAGGTCGATCGAGATACTCGTAGCTTTCTTCGAGTATTATTCGGCAAGGTAAGCTTTACAAACATTTATCTCGTGTCCCGTTTAAACTAAATAAACGTTAAATGGAATTGGGAACAAAAGCCCCTATCTACGTCGATATAGACACATTTTGAATTGTAAAACCATAATCGCACGTGTGGGAAATGCTGTTATTTCGAACAACCCTCCATGTTATCGATAAGTCATGGGAGTGACAGATAATGCAGCCAAACTGGAGCAGTTGTAAAACAACGTGCTCGGCAAAACGAAATAATTTTCATATCTGGAAATCCGCCTCAATCCCTCTCAATTAATTTTTTATTCAAGTGTGTAAAAATAACCCTCGTCAGCCGCAGTCGTAAAATTTTTACCGCACAAATCCTTTCGCGCGTCGTAATAAAAACGCGCCGCAGAAATGAAGAAGCTACCATAAAACGAATAAAAACAACACGTAATTGACGTTCTGAAACCACGGACAGTTGTATTTATCAGGGTGGGCGCCTCTACCTGGCGACGCCAGGAAATGCATTTGGTGGCGTCGCGACGCCGAACAATACGCCGGAACCGGAACGACGTTCCAGTTCGGTTAATTCGGCGATAACAATCGCAGACACCTGTGATTAAAACGAGCGTCGGGACGGCGACGGAAATTGGACCGGAATTTTTTATTTTCTTGAATGTGGGATGTGAATTTGTGGGTGTATGAAAGGATAATTTAATCCTGGAATAAAAATTACGTGATTTGTACAACGGGGGAAATAAATGATGTTTGCGCTTCAAACGAAATTTCGATTTGTCTATTTGAAGTATCAATTTTAAATCGTAATAAAAGCTGTGGTCGGGTAATTTTATTTTTCAATTTGTGGCTGGTTGAAGCTATTCAGAATAATATTCAAATCGCCCAATATGAATAGTTAAATTTGACTATAAAACATCAGCAAAATTTTCTCGTTGTAATTAATCGATTCATCGGGATAATTTGAATTCACGGGGAATTTTGTGGTGAGCATAAAATCCAACTGCGATAAATAGTAGCGAGATATTGGCATTTGAAATTTTACATTTAAATTATCTATCTATCTAAAATTAAATTTTAGACAGAAGTAGCAACTAAGACAGAATTTCGAGTCTTAGATGCTAAAAATCAAGCACGACATCAAAATATGTAATCTAAATATGTCAGCAAAATTTTCTTAATAAAAGAAATTCTTGAAATTATTAACATCTTAGATACATTTTATAACTTCCACTCCCAGTGATTCTCCAAACTTAAAAACTTTCAAATTTTATTGGATATATCCTAAAAATGGAAGAAACGTTTAATATTTATAGAAATTCCTGACATTTAAAAAAATATATTTGACTAATAAATAAATCGTCCTACTCTTACAAAAAAAATCCAAAATATCGAAGAAATTTCAAGAAAATGGGGCTGGTAACATTAAACATTCTAAATTTTTGACAAACTTTGATATCGTTTCTTAAAATTCTAAACATCCCAAATTTTTCAAATTCCTCAAATTTTGAAATTTAAAGCTTGTAAAAATCTCAAGTCAATTTTATAAAGATCTCAGATTCAAAAATAAAATCTAAAAAATAAACAAAAATGCCTGGTGGCGATGAGAACATAATCACAATTTCTTTTTTTTGAAAAGATTTTAAAAATTTTAGCCTACACAAATTTTGCGCATTTTAAAATTTTGAAAAATATTTGAAAAAGGTTCAAAAATTTTAAAAATTCTTGAATTATTTTATCAACTTTGCATCTGAAAAATAAATCAATTCTAGAAAGTACAAATTCTGCAATTGTTGGATATTTAAGAAAATTTTGTTTACGTTAATTTTTTCTTAACAATTTTGGAGTCTACAGTACCTTCAAATTCTAAAGAGAGCAAATTCCAAAAATCTTAAAATTATAAAAACATTAAAGAAATATTTCTAGATGTAATAAATGTCTAAAATTCGAAAGATTTTCAAAGCAGATAGGATTCTTGTAATTTCCGAAATTCTAAAGAGGAGCTTTATTAATTTTAAAAAATTTAGAAAATTCCAATTGATCTAAAAATTTAACTTATAAACTTTGCAGGAAATAATACTTAATGTCTACTTCTAAAATTCTCGAAATTTGTGATTTTAGAAAATTTAAAAAATTTGAAGATACCCTAAAAAAAAGTTACAAAATTTTGAGAATTTTTGAATTATTCCATTTTTGCTCCAAATTTCCATATTTTTTAATATTTTAATATTACAAATAGTATTAATATGACATTTATGATATTTTTTTTGCAAATTTTGTTGAGTAAGTTGAAATTTTAAAGAATAAAAAATTCTAGAAATCTAAATCAAAGATTGATTTATAATTTTTAAGGTGTCTTAAATTTGAAACATTTTAAGAAAAGAATGCAATCTTGCTCTATAATTATTTTAAAAATAATTAAAATTGTAAACTTTTCAACTTTTAAACATTTTCCTAATTTTTACTCTGATCTTAGAAGTTCTGAAAATTTTGAAAAAATCATCAAAAATTCTTAACATTCTAAAGATTTTTGAAGATTTGGATGACCGGTAAATCTTTTAATAAAATAAAAGCTAATTTTTCTAAGAAACCACAAAATATTAAAAATAGTTTTAAAAGCTTTGGTTTGGTGACACTGCAAATTCTGAACTTTCTGATTTTTTTTATAAAGTTGATACATTTCAGAAAATTATTTTAATTTCAGAAGCTGTAAAATTTGAAATTTTAAAAACCACAGACTGTAGAATTTCTAAAATTTAAAACTTTAATTCTGAAACATTTAGAATTTAAAAATTATTTAGCCTCAACGTAATTTCAAAAATATCAAATATCAAAAAAAATGTTCTGAACGGGCCCAAAAACTTGTTTTTTCAGAAAAACGCTTACATCTTACAAAACAGTCTTAATTGGGACAAAATGTCGCAATTTTTTCTGAATTTAAAATTCCTTTACAAAAAAAGTCATAATATTTGTCAAAAATTATATATATCATATAAATATTAGCAAATAATTAAATAATACAAACGCGACTGATTGTGAGATAAATTTAGACTCTTCTGATGTAGAATTGCACAAATAATTCAGCAGTCTGTCACCATGGTTGCTAAAAATTGACATTAAAAATTGAAAAATTGCATTTGGTGTCAAAAGAAATATCACGACGTGGTAAACGCGAGCATTTTTCTGAGATATTAAATGTGAAACAATTAAACTTTGTCAAAGGGCAAAAAAAGTAAGGCCAATATTAGAAATTTCTAAATAAAAATAAAAATTTCTAAACTATTCTAAATTTCTGTTCTAAAATTTCGCAATCTTGGTCCTTTTCTAATAACGCCCAATATCATAAATTTAATATTACCGATATTCTTGGCACGATAAATAAATAAATACCACCTCCATCGCAAAAAAATGAGCTCATTTCACGCAGAATTTCACGATGATCTCAGTGGCGTGCGTAGAATCCACGAACGAACACTTGTTGTTTTGAAATCCTCGAACCTTTGATAGTTTAATATTTTCGGCCTTTTTGGAAGTTAGTATCGAAAATTATTCAATTTTATTTGGAAATAAATTACGTGCTTCCATCATTTTTCCAATAACTTTAAAAAAAGTATTTTTTATTCAAAAATCTGTTTCTCCGGAAACGTAGTAATTGATATATCGTAAAAATGGAAGAAACGTTTAATATTTATAGAAATTCCTGACATTTAAAAAAATATATTTAAAATAATATTAATTCATGAATATTAAATATATTTAATATTTATAGAAATTACTGACATTTAAAAAAATATATTTGACTAATAAATAAATCGTCCTACTCTTACAAAAAAAATCCAAAATATCGAAGAAATTTCAAGAAAATGGGGCTGGTAACATTCTAAATTTTTGATAAACTTTGATATCGTTTCTTAAAATTCTAAACATCCCAAATTTTTCAAATTCTTCAAATTTTGAAATTTAAAGCTTGTAAAAATCTCAAGTCAATTCTATAAAGATCTGTTTCGAAAATAAAATCTAAAAAAGTAAACAAAATTGCCTGGTGGCGACTACTTTATCAATGAGAACATAATCACAATTCCTATTTTTTGAAAAGATTTTAAAGATTTTAGGCTACATGCGCATTTTAAAATTTTGAAAAATATTTGAAAAAAGTTTAAAGATTTTAAAAATTCTTGAATTATTTTATCAACTTTGCATCTGAAAAATAAATAAATTCTAAAAAGTACAAATTCTGCAAATGTTGGATATTTAAGAAAATTTCGTTTGCGTTAATTTTTTTTTGGGGTCTACAGTACCTTCAAATTTTAAGATTCTGGAAATTTTAAAGAGAGCAAATTCCAAAAGTCTTAAAATTATAAAAACATTAAAGAAACATTTCTAGATGTAATAAATGTCTAAAATTCGAAATATTTTCAGAAAAGATAATTTTTGTAATTTCCAAGATTTTAAAGAGTAGCTTTAATTTTAGAAAATTTAGAAAATTCCAATTGATCTACAAATTTAACTTATAAATTTTACAGGAAATAATTGTCCACTTCTAAAAATTCTCAAAATTTGTGATTTTAGAAAATTTAAAAAAATTGAAGATATCTTAAAAAAAGGTTACAAAGTTTTGAGAATTTTTGAATTATTCCATTTTTGCCCCAAATTTCCATATTTTTTAGAGAATTTTTATTATTACAAATTGTATTAATATGACACTTACGATATGTATGTCTCTAGATTTCTTAAAATTCTAAATATTTTAATTTTTTTTTTACAAATTTTGTTAAGTCGAAATTTTAAAGAAAAAAAAATCTAGAAATCTAGATCAAAGAATGATTTATAATTTTTAAGGTGTCTTAAATTTGAAACATTTTAAGAAAGGAATGCAATCTTGTTCTATAATGATTTTAAAAATAATTAAAATTGTAAACTTTTCAGAAGAACTAAAAATTTTCCTAATTTTTACTCTGATCTTAGAAATTCTAAAAATTTTGAAAAAATCCTCAAAAATTCTTAACATTCTAAAGATGTCAAAAGACAAACTCAATCACTGAAGATTTGGATGACTTCAGTAATTTTTTTAATAAAATAAAACCTAATTTTTCTAACAAACCACAAAATATTAAAAATAGTTTTAAAAGCTTTGGTTTGGTGACACTGCACATTCTTTTATAAAGTTGACACATTTCAGAAAATTATTTTAATTTTTGAAGCTAAAAACCCCCAAATTTTGAAACTTCAATTGAAATTTTATTTATTTATTTTAAATAATTTCGAGCTTCAGAGTCTTAAAAATTCTTTTCAGAGATAATTATTATCTACAAAAATTCTACACTAATAAATATATCATAACTTTCAGAAGCTGTAAAATTTGAAATTTAAAGCCACAGACCGTAAAATTTCTAAAATTTAAAACTTTAATTCTGAAACATTTAGAAGTTAAAAATTATTTAGCTTCGAGGTAATTTCAAAAATATCAAAAATCGAAAAATATCTGAACTAGCCCAAAAACGTGTTTTTTCAGAAAAACGCTTACATCTTATAAACAGTCTTAATTAGGACAAAATGTCGCATTTTTTTCTGAATTTAAAATTCCTTTACAAAAAAAGTCATATTTGTCAAAAATAATTCTATTGGCAAATAATTAAATAATACAAACGTGACTGATTGTGAGATAAATTTAGACTCTTCTGATGTAGAATTGCACAAATATCACGACGTGGTAAACGCGAGCATTTTTTTGAGGTCTTAAATGTGTAACATTTAAACATTGTTAAAGGGCAAAAAAGTAATATTAGAAATTTCTAAATAAAAAATATAAATTTCTAAACTATTCTAAATTTTCGCAATCTTGGTCCTTTTCTAATAACGCCCAATATCATAAATTTAATATTACCGACATTCTTGGCACGATAAATAAATAAATACCACCTCCATCGCAAAAAAATGAGCTCATTTCACGCAGAATTTCACGATGATCTCAGTGGCGTGCGTAGAATCCACGAACGAGCACTTGTTGTTTTGAAATTCTCGAACCTTCGATAGTTTAATATTTTCGGCCTTTTTGGAAGTTAACATCGATAATTATTCAATTTTATTTGGAAATAAATTACGTGCTTCCATCATTTTTCCAATAACTTTAAAAAAAGTATTTTTTTATTTTAAAAACTGTTTCTCCGGAAACGTAGTAATTGATTGGAATCAAATATAATTTAAAATTTGTTCTGAAAAATCAGCCTGAAATGGCAACAATTTTATATTCAAGTTAGCAGCGCCTGCTGAGAATACTGAAACAAGAAATATGCAAATATTAATTCCACCAATACGAAAATGTAGCGGCATAAAAATTGAACCCAGTTAATGTAAAATTAAAATTGTTTCATTCTCACCCCGTTCCTCCCTCTTTGAGCCGATATTTACCAGCACCAAATTCCCGCTTGCCCTCGAAATAATTCTTCTTTGGCTTCATTAATCAGCCAACGTAAGCCCAAAAGTACATAAGAAAGAACAAAACTGCACAAGTTTTCGGGTGCTCGATCGCTTTCAACCCTCCAAAGTAAGACACTCGTGCATCACCCTCAACCCTTTAATTGCAAGAGAGAAGGTCAGAAAACGTTCAACTCTGAGCGATGATTCGAATAAATCGCCCGGAACACAAATGGGAAAATCGTGTTCTGAACGAGAGTGAAAATTAAAAATTCTGCGGTGAAAGGGAAACTGACACGTGGAAGGGTGTAAACGCATTTTTATAGCACCTGTCGTATAATTTTTGTGGTAGTTTTTAGTAGTGGTTGTTCAATGTTTTAGGAGTGCGCTGAAATTAGAGAAACCCTTTTAGAACCATTTATTTTAATGGGATTATGTTTGTTAACACGGTGGGCGCGTAAATCATAACTGGAATAAATTATTAGTCGTCGACGCACACAGAGCAGATGTGCGCCGGAGCTAGAGGAGGGAGGGGGTGAAATCAACAAACAAACAAAATCCTTTTTCTTTTTTTTTTAAATTATAATCTCGAGCTCCTTGACGTCTCAGCCACATATTTGATATTCCTTCCTCCTCATCAACTTCATCCCTTGGATCTCGCTCGTGGTTTCCAATTTACAAAATACACATTCTGAATTATAATCCAATTTAGCGATTAAGCGAGCTCCGACCAAACATTTGCCTAAAACAAAAATCCAAGCCTATGCATAAAAATCAATCTACCGAAACACCTAGTGCTAAGAACCTCGTTGATTCTAGGAGGACTCACCTTTCTTCGTGTTTACTTTCTCTAATTATCCTTAGCTCAGATGTTGTTAAAATTATACGGTTAATGTGCGCCGAAAGTTGTTTCTTTGAAATATTTGAGAAAATAAACAAAAGTGGGAGTAATTACGCTTAATTTAGAAAATCGTTACTATTTCCGCTGTTTGCACAATTAGAAGGAGGACGGAAATTGCGTTGTCTGAGGATAAAAGTTTCGTCCTATTATTACGTGTAGAAAATTAATGCTTTCTAAAATGTATCCAATTCCAGGTTTTAAAGCTTCCTACTAATTAAAAAAGAATCAATAAACAGTTTTTTCTTTAAAACGGGCAAATTGCGTGAATTTGAAGCCTTTAATCATTATTGAGATTTTAATTTGAAATTAGCAACCAAGACGCTTCCAAGAAGCCACGAATTAAAAAGCGCGTTTTTTTTTAATTCTGTGTGATTTTTAAACGATCTGAAGTTAATACTTCTAACAAATATTAAAAATGTTCGTTACTATAAATCGATCTAGACAAACTAAATAAGGATAATTTGAATTTACGAGGAATTCAGTGATGACAATTTTGACCATTTTCGGACTCTTATCTCTGGAACCAGGACAGATATCGCGACACGGTAAACACGAATATTTTTCTGAAATTTTAGGCGCTAATAGTCACACTTAGTTTCAAAATATGTGACTATAAAAATCATAAAAATATTTTTGTGGCGACTAATTGACTAATTTA
Source organism: Cynaeus angustus (assembly GCA_030157275.1). Classification (NCBI taxonomy): domain Eukaryota; kingdom Metazoa; phylum Arthropoda; class Insecta; order Coleoptera; family Tenebrionidae; genus Cynaeus; species Cynaeus angustus. Next base: position 16,192,087 of record CM058065.1, read on the forward strand.
ATCTCAATCGTAATGGTTCAAATTTTTGGGAATTTTTCAGTTTTATACATTTTAGAAAAGTATTAAAAAGTGTCAAGGACTTTGAAAAATCCCACATTACTTTATTATTGTTACAACTTACAAATTTTAAATCTTTAGATAATTCTTGAAATTCAAAATGTAAAATTCTGCATAAGTTAGAATCCTTTATGATATTCAAGAAAATTTTAATTCAATTAGATATTTCTAAAATTTTAAATATTTCCAAAAAATTATTACCAATTTTGAAGTAAGTGGTTTTTTGACTTTGGAAAATTCTTTGAACTCTAAACGCATACAATTCCAATTAAGCTTTCCACTAATTAAAAAATATAATAAACAAATTTCTTTTTAAACGGACAAATTACGTGAAGTTACAGGTCTTTAATGATTATTGAGATTTTATTTGGAAATGGCAAGGAGCCATCTTTTTCTCAATTCTGTATGAATTTTAAATGCTCAAAAGTTAATGCTTTTAACAAATAATAAAAATTTTCGTTTTAATAACTCGATCGATATAAACCAAATACGAAGAATTTGAATTTACGAGAAATTCAGTCACAAAAATTTTGACAATTTTTGGGGAAACATATCTCCGGAACTAGAACAGATAACACGAGTATTTTTCTGAAATTTTTATTACTCATAGTGAAGCTTGATTTCAAAATGTGATCTAAAAAATTCAAACAAATCTCCTTGTGGCAGTTAATTGACTAATTTAAGCTCAATTGCAATGATCTGAATTTTTGGGAATTTTTCAGTTTTGTACATTTTAGAAATTAAATTTTAAAAAAATCAACGATTTTGAAAAATCCCGCATTACTTTATTATTGTTATAACTTCTAAATTTTGATCCTCAGATAATTCTTAAAATTCCGAAAAGTACAATTCTGCGTATGTTAGAAAACAATTTTAATTTAATTCGATATTCAGAAAATTTTAATTTAAACTAATTTTGAAGTCGATGGTTTTTAAAATTCCGAATTTTTTTTTTTTAAATTCCGAAAATTTTGTGAATTTTGGAAGTGAATATATTATGTCAATCTAAAAGTTTTTTAAAAAATTAAAAAACCTTTATTAAAAATGTCTAAAATTCGGAACATTTCGAGAAAAGAATGGAATCCTGTAACTTTGAAGATCCTGACTCTTTATAAAATTCTGAAGGTTATAAGTTTTCAAACTCTACACTGAAGATTCTCAAAATTATTTATTATTATTATGATTTTCAAAATTTTGAAAAAAATTAGATATATCTTAAAATAAGAAAAAAATGGGTTTCTAATGAAACCCTGTAAAAACCTCAATTTTTGAAAAACACTTATTTTAGAATTTTTAATATATTTTTTTAATTTTATAGACATGTAAAAAATTCATCTTTTATATATTTCAACAAACAAAATCTATTAGAAAATAGATCAACCTTATTAAATCTAAAAGTTTTAACTTGTAAACAAACAAAATCTACTGAACAAAATATACAAATTGCATAAAGTTGAAGCATCTAACAAATTATTGAGAATTTTATTTGTTAAACCTGGCGCATCCACCACTTTTGCACCAAATTAAAAAAATCTTGTTTTTCTTAATTCCGTAAATATTCAGAAAATGTATTGTTTGATCTTATCTAGAAAAAAGACGAATTTTGTAAAATCGAAGCTTTTGTAAAAAATTGGAAGTTATTTAAAAAATTTAGAAAGCTTTCAATAGTTACTATCTCATTAAAATGAAATTTTCAATTTTTAGCTACCGTAGAAATTTGAAGTGTATGTGTTTTGTGTGTCTAGTGTGTAAAATCGTGTTTTCTTAATTTACTAGTCATTAAAAAATTCTTATACTTTTCTATTTCCAACAATTTTTTAACAAATTTGAAAAGTTAAATTTTCGCTATTTTATAATTTTAAGAAAATTTCTCATTTCCCTTTAGAGATAAAATTAAACCGGGTAAAAGTTCTTTCATTGTCAAAAAATTTATTGCACTCAGACCACAGAATCTTACGCCACCAACTTTATTCCAAAATTTTCAAAAGGGTAAATACAGAAAACAAGTAATGGAAATGAATAAATTTGCACGAATGCCGAAGCAAATTGCTTCCGTCGCTCTTCAGCAACTTTTCTGGTAGATGCAGCTGCTAGCATCACCACCTTAAAACGTCATGACGGATGGCGATCAACAGAAGTCCCAAAAGGTTACATAGATGAATCATTAAATAACGGAATTAATATAATTCAATTATTATTATTACTATTACTTCCCCAAACTGCCGAAATACTTGCGTTTTAAAATATCACCCCTTCCTAATTTCAGATATCGAAAAACAATAAACAGCACCGGATTTCTGAGGTCTTTGGTTCTAGAAATCCAATCAGTTTCTCCGCGAATTTTCTAACTCCTTGACCTTAACACCTTATTTGTTCGAAACTATTTAGCTTATTGGATTCAGATTTTGCATACTTACAGATTTTGTTACTTTATCGCAAAAGACACTTAATAATGTAAAGATTCTTTTGAGTATTTTAAAATTTTGATTTTAAATATAATACAGGGCTTCTATAAATGATTGTCTCATCAACACGGCGTTGGAAAATTAAGAAAATGACAATTTGCCACTTAACATTAATAGTGAATCCTTTCAATTGGAACTGACATAACAAATGACATGACATAAAAGTCAAATTGTGAGGTTAACATTTAATTAAAAATAAATAAATAAAGAAAGAAAGGAAATAAAATTTTGAATTGGGTCAGAAACCATTTGGTGCTTTCTGTCCGTTATGTTGGCAAGGCGTTTGCCTCCTATAATTTTTTCTCTTTTCCCTATTTTTATGCTACCAATTAAACACCAATTTTACAGTATCACGTATAAATGAATCGGAACATTTTCAACGGTCACTTGATGAGACAATCATTTGTAGAAGCCCTGTATAAAAAAGTGCGCCTAAAAAGACCTTGAAACTCAAAAATTTGTTGGTAACTTTGCATGTTTGACATTTCGTTAAAGAACGTGCACTAGTAATAATGCGTATATTTATCTATATGGTTCTGTAACTTTTTAACGGTTTGTTTTTAACAGGCCTATAAATTTGTAAATACGACGCTTTGATTGGTTAATACCATGGTAACAAATTTTAACATCCTTTTAAAACAAACGGGTACGTTATAAAATACATTTCAAAGCCCTTAAAAAAACAGAAAAAATAAAAAACAAAACAATTACACAAATAACAATAAACAAATAAAAAAACAGTAGAAAAGTAGAATCAGCAGACGTCGATTAATTAAATATAGCAGATCTACGCCGAGCGGATCATGCCAACGCCGTTCTAACCAACATTGCCAACATATAAAAAAATACAGAGCCACCAAACGCAGTTTCCATAACGAATGAAAACTTACAAATGTCAATTACAGCCCGATAAATTTGTAAATACGACGTTTTGATTGGTTAGTACCACGGTAACAAATTTTAGCAGTCTTTTAAAACAAACGAGTAAGATATAAAATACATTTCAAAGCCCTTAAAAAAAAACAGAAAAAATAAAAAACAAAACAATTACAGAAACAACAATGAGCAAATAAAAAAACAGTAGAAAAGTAGAATCAGCAGACGTCGATTAATTAAATATAACAAATCTACGCCGAGCGGATCATGGCAACGCCGTTCTAGCCAACATTGCCAACATATAAAAAAATACAGAGCCACCAAACGCAGTTTCCATAACGAATGAAAACTTACAAATGTCAATTACAGCCCGATAAATTTGTAAATACGACGTTTTGATTGGTTAGTATCACGGTAACAAATTTTAACATCCTCTTAAAACAAACGAGTAAGATATAAAATACATTTCAAAGCCCTTAAAAAAAACAGAAAAAATAAAAAACAAGACAATTACAGAAACAAAAATAAACAAATAAAAAAACAGTAGAAAAGTAGAATCAGCAGACGTCGATTAATTAAATATAGCAGATCTACGCCGAGCGGATCATGCCAACGCCGTTCTAACCAACATTGCCAACATATAAAAAAATACAGAGCCACCAAACGCAGTTTCCATAACGAATGAAAACTCACAAATGTCAATTACAGCCCGATAAATTTGTAAATACGACGTTTTGATTGGGTAATGCCATGGTAACAAATTTTAACAGAATTTAAAACAACAGGTAAGTTACAAAATACATTTCAAAGCCCTTAAAAAAACAGGAAAAATAAGTGACAAAACAATGACAGCAATTCCAATAAACAAATAAAAAAAACAGTAGAAAAGTAATTAAATATAAGAGATCTACGCCGAGCGAATCATGCTAACGCCGTTCTAGTCAATATTGCCAACATATAAAAAAATACAGAGCCACTAAACGCAGTTTCCATTTACCAATATCAATTACCGCCCGTTATATTATTAAACAATAACCAATTACTACACAAATTACAGCAGTTGTTTTTGAACTTCACTTTGATTACATTTTATCTCTTAGCAATATTAACTTTTTATCCCCCTGTAATGTAATTAACTCGCAAAAACCTTCGTTACTAATTAAAAACTGTAAACAACATAATTAATTATTTCTTGACGAGGAACTCCCTACCATTTTCCCAATGAAAATGTCACCATTGCATGTATGAAAACTCCAATGTTACTAATATTGTCTTTTTCTTTTTCTTTTCATGTCTTCGCTTGACTTCGGAATGGACTCAACAGGGCGCAGTTAGAGTAAGTAATTCCATTTTTATTGTTTCCTGTGACGGTCATCACTTTTCCGCCAAGTTATTATGTCGTAAAAATGAAACAAAATCGTTAAGAACACCTGTTTTTTTTTATTAGGATGAAATAGATAAATTGGTTTGCTTCGGGATTAGTGATGACTGAGTATTGATTTATGACTACAATGAGTTAAACTCTTGTAGTTTTTTTGGTAATATTTAGATTGAAACTGATAGCACAGCTGTGTTGCTCACATCATCCATTTCGGAATGACGTGCCATTTGTATAACGTAACATATATCCAATTATATTGTCCTTTCGATTGTCTAGATGGAGAAGTAGATTTGACGGAATATTTAAACGTAATTGTGCTCTCAGAAAGAATTGAACACCGTTTTGAGAGAATTTTAGTCATGAATCGGAAACTCGGGCTTTCCCCGGTTTCATCTGAACCAACTCATATGTTAATCACCTTCATTAACACACTTGTTCGCTAAACAACGATCAACCCCAATCCACTTCAAGCAAAATGGGAAAAGCTAATTTACAAACGCTCGTTCCTTCATTTCGCCACTAAAATTTTCCGATGTACTCGTTGTTAATGCATGAAAAATGGAACAAAGTACAGGAAGGAAATCAAGGCGAGTTTTACGTCTTCTAGGAATTGAATATTGCAAACTGCAGTGTTAAATTTTAATAACAAAGAAGCACGATCAATTTCTAGTGATAGATTGTACTGAAAATGTAATATTGAAAAAGGAATCGGATAATACAAAAAAAATTGTTCCAATATCGATACGATCAACGTAATAATAAACATCGTATGATATGTACAAATCGAAATGAGCACGCAAACATTTGTAGTGCCTAATTGGACATATTATGATTGAAGTTATCAGATTGAACTTGTAGGTTTAGTTTTTTATAGAAGAATATGACAGCAATTTCCAGATTAGAATCTGTTAAGTGTCATCTGCATAAACAGAGTGGGCCAAAGATAGACTCTTGGAGAACGCCAAAATCATAAACAACAATTTTCAAATTCTAAATAAAATAAAAAAATTTAAGCATTTCTTTTTAACTTCTAAGATTAAAAAAAAAGTCTCATTGAAGTGATTTTTATTTTTATTTTTTGTATTAGGACATTCTCATTCATTATAAATCAATTAATTAAAAAAAATCTTCAAGTTCTTGAAATTTTACATTTGTTAAAGATTTGAGAACCTTTTCATCCTGAAAACTCCATGTATTTATATCAAACTGTGAATTTAAATCCTTCAAAATTTTTAAGCTTGTAAAGCAAAGTTGCAGTTTGTTTATTTTAATAATTTTATTTTGAATTTAAACACATTTAAGCTGTTCTGTTGAAAAATGGTAACCACAGGAACGCATTTTTTTACCATTTACATATAGATGTTCTTATTATTAAAACCGTCAACTACTAAAAACAAGGTTAATGGAAATGTTCTCTTTTTCTATAAAATAAAAAAACAATTTATATAAATGTACTTCCTCTGTATTTTCCGTTGTTACTAAATGAGCAAACATTCAGAAGAAAGAAAGCAATCTATGCGCTGCATAAAAAAAAACTTTATCACTTCTTTTTTTTATGTTTCTACGTAATTCATAGTCAATAAATGCGGTTTCATGTGTTCTAGATTCTAGATCTAGAACACATTTTTAAAATTTTTGAAATTGTTTAAAATTTGTAGAAGCTAACGTTTTAGAACAATTAAGAATTTTGGGTAGTTTCAAAAATTGTCAAAAATTAATAAAATAATCTTGAGAAAAACAGGCTCCAAAGATCCTTAGAAAGTTAGAAATTCCTAAAAAAAATTTTTATCATTTTTTATATCTTTTCTTTTTACAATTTATTTCTAAAACTCTCATCCGTAAAGCTAACTAGAAGAATTAAATTAAATATTTTTACTTTCAAAATTCTGAGCTTTATAGCTGGTTTTATGTGTGTCAAAAATTTCAAACGCATCAATCAAATCTTTACACGTATTTTTGAAATTTTTGAAAATGTTTGTAAATCCGTGGATCTTTTGACATTTTTAATGTAATGAAATTCCAGTATTTTGAGAAAATCGTGAGTTGTTGTCAAAATTTTTAAAAACTTATAAGACGTCCCCAACCTAATAAAAAAATTATTTAATAATAAAAGAACGTACGCTTCATAGAAAAAAATCAAAACTTAAAACTTTTAATTTTTAAAACCTCAATTTTTTTTCGAAAAACTTCAAATACATAAGTCTAGATATGATAAAATCTCAAAAAAATAAAACATTCTTGAAAAATGATTTTGGAAATCAAAAAATCTCAGCTTATGTTCTCTTTTTCATTTCTAAATCTTCAAACTTATTATTTACAAAATTTTAGATTGTTAGCTTCTGCATTTTTGAGGCTTTTAGGGCTTTAAATTATTTCGTAACATGTAAATTTCCGAATTTCGAAATCCGAAATCATCATATTATTGGATCCAAAATTTATAAATCTCTAATTAACATATTCTATATTGTAAATTTTTTTGGTTTTTCAAAATCAGGCACTTGAAACACACACAATTTCAGAAATGTTTAAAAACCCAGGCAAATTTGACGCAGCAATGTTAAAATTTTTACCACAAACTAAAATTTTTTTTGAGGTATTAAAGTTTCTCAAGTTCCCGATTTTACAAAATGCCTTTTTTCTTAATATTTATATGATTTTATAAGCTTTCAGAGTTTTGAGTCAGAAAAATTGTCAAGCTTCCAATTCTTTCTTACATTTGCTGAATTTTTAGGATCTTCAAACCAAAAAAAAATAATTACATCCTTTCTCTTTATTTTTTGAACTGTTGTTTTTTTAAATTTCTTTAAATTATTTGGATTTTTGTACTACTTAGAACTTTTCTATATTTGAAAGTTTTTATCTTTTTGTATCTTTTAAAATATTCAAATTTTCTAAGCCCTCTAAATTTTTGACAATTTTTCGAGTTCGATTCCAAACTCTAAATTCTTTCTTCTTTTTGGTGTGTCCTTGATAATTTTCTACGTTCTTAGCAATTTTCTCTATCGTAATTAGAATACCCAGATTTTTTTCTCAAATTTTCAAAAATATGTATAAATTTATAAATTAAACGAATTCTTAAATTTTTATCTGTTAGGTACCAGATTTTCAAAGGATCAATTCTTTTCTTATAGATTTTCATTTTTTTGAACGTAGCTCTCGAAAACTCAACCGCTAATGAAGTGATAGTCGATAAATTGATAAAGTTGTATCTAATTAGTGACAAACCACGTATTAGTAATTTATACAATAACTTTGCTATTTAATGAGAAATTGTGGAGGCGTCGGGATAACCAATGTGTTTTTGCCACCATAAAATTTCAAAAGAGGGCTATTACTTTATAATTATGTAAATTTTAATTAAATGCTATTTTATACGCATAATTGAGTAATTCTTTAGGTGCTCTTGCTTCTTTTTAGAATCCCACATTATAATGTCAATGTCACGATAATAGAAAACAAAGCTACCAATATAAAAAAAAATCGACACGTACTAGATGCACAACACAGATGTCTCCTTAAATTATTTCAACTGCCACTTAAAAATCCTCGTAAATAATCAAATGGCGACGCTAAAAAGCTCTACTGCTCAAACCGTGAAATGAATTATCCAAAGCGTCGTTTCCTCTTGAAATTCCACTCACCGCCCACTGTACTTGCATATAATTTCGCGAGCAATCCTACAGAAAATTTTCACATGATGTTGTATGTTTTCAGGACGACAGGAAGTCCACAGGCGAAATCGCCGGCCGGGAGCAGCGCAGGAGCACTGCCATCAGAAGCTCGCACGCCTACGGCTCCCGCCAACAAGGCCCTTCAAAATGTCAAAGGGGACCATCCATCGGTAAGCCAGGATGTAAGCATGATCAATGTTTTATTACCTTTTATACACAAGACACGACACTATAGATCACGGGGCGGGCTCGGAACCACGTTAAGGCGGACGCACACGGAAAGAGAATTTTTATGCGACACTAACCGCTAAGCTGAAATCTCAAGTAAGACACTTTGCTGCTCTAATTCTGTGTCTTTCTGAAAATTAAATCGTTTACGCGACTTTAGATTAATTAATGTAATGTAATCTGATGCTCTAATTCTTTGTCTTCTAAGGTAGATCAAGTAATATATACTAAGTGACATAAAAAGTGCAACACCTAAACTAGTTCGCTTAAATTTGGCATATCGACTTGATATCAATAAAAATAGGTGTGATACAATTTTCAGAGTTGTATCAAATATGGTTGCTAGGTTTTTGTTGTTTTTTGTTTTTCTTTTCTTAAGTGTATAGCGTTTATTAACATCACATTTGTCTTTTTTTTTCTTGATTTGACAATCCTTACTTAAAACAACATGCCTCGTGTACGAAGGCTTCAACAGTATCATCAAACAGATGAATTTGAGAGAGGTCGAATTGTTGCCATGAGGAAAGCGGGAAAGTCCTTTCGCGAAATTGGTCAAAATTTAGGTCGTGATGGCTCAACTGTTTTGCGAATTTGTCGGGCCTGGTTCGTGGGAGGAAGGAAAAAACGTCGAGAAGGTACAGGACGCACAAAGCACACAACAGCTCGTCAAGACCGGCGCTTAAGACAATTAGCTCTTCGAGACCGTTTCTCCACCACCAGACAAATTGCAGATCAATGGTTTGCTGAAGATGGGCGGAATATCGTTTACCGCCGTATCCAAACTTTTGGACTACAGAATTGTCGTCCACATCTAGTATTGCCGTTAACTCCAGAAGACAAACGTCAACGGCTATAATGGTGTAGAGAACATCAGCAGTGGAAGAATATCGTCTTCAGCGATGAATATCGCTTCTATTTGGGGACACATGATGGCCGTACAAGGGTGAGAAGAAGGCGAGGAGAACGACAGCATGTGCAGTTTGCAGTCGAAAGACATGTACACCGCACCGTGGACGTGATGGTATGGGGTGCCATTGCGTATAGCAGCCGGTCGCCTTTAGTGTTTGTTAGAGGCAACATGACAGCGATCCGTTATATTGACGATATTCTTCAACCGTCTATGTTACCCTATATTCAAGAGTTTCCAGAAGCCCTTTTTCAGCAGGACAACGCACCTCCTCATATTGCACGCGCTACAATGGACTTCTTTGCAACGTCTTACATAAACCTCTTGCCGTGGCCTCCGAGATCTCCGGACCTTTCGCCTATTAAACATGTGTGGGATTTGATGGGTGTAAGAACATCCCAGTTATTTCCTCCTCCACAAACACTAGCTTCTCTGCAAGATGCTGTTCAGGCAGCTTGGGATGCAATTCCTCCGGCTGATATAGACAATTTAATTTTATAAATATCAAGGCGAGTAGCTGAGTGCTTAAGAAACAGAGGTAGTGCGACTCATTATTAACATTTCGTCCATAGTTTGTGTTCCTTTTAGCTTGAAAATTTCATCGTTTCATCAGTATTACTGGGTGTTGCACTTTTTATGTCACTTAGTATAATATGCTGTTCTGATCCTCAGAGTCTTTCTGAAAATTAGATCATTTATGCGACACGTTAACCGCTAAGGTAGATCAAGTAATATAATCTGTTGCTCTGATTCTCAGTGTCTTTCTGAAAATGAGATCATTTGGAGATGATCCCTTGCCGTGTGCGCCCCTCTTAACATCTCCACCACGAAATATCTTAAAAAGCCTCCCTCTCTTCGCGTCCTTTCTTCTCTCTGTTAGTCTTGATCTGTTGATTGTCGTCCTTTGTAGTCGGATTCGTGTCTTAACTGTGTTAACCAAAAGTTGGGAAGTAAAGGCTTTGATAACGAACCCGAGGCAACGCGAGTCTGTACTTCGCCAATTTACTCGTTGCATGGTAAAAATCCGTGTAAATTTTATGTGGATATGGTTGTTTGATGTATCTGAACGAGAAATGGAGAGAGAGGCTTTACCGCGTGTTTTCATAACTAAATTCGCAAAGGATGAAGTTTTTTAATTAAAGTTAGCTCGGGCTTACGAGAAACAGTTTATCGGACGTTTGGAAACGGAGATAAATGTCCGTCGTTTCGGAGAGCGATGGACTATTAGCTTGAAATTAACAGGAAAGCGGAATTTTTTCACTTTATCGAAAAATGACGGTGGTAATTTTGAAGCTTTGTGATTTCAGAGCGACGAGCAAAATTGGACAGTGACGAGGTTAATGACTTTCGCTGCTAGTAAAAATGCGGCTAAATCAGTTTGGGAGAGAACCTTGCCAGCAGAACGTGTGTTTTATGGACGTTCGGAGTTTAACACTCACATTAAATTTTTATTGACAAATTTTTCCCGGCTTCACCTTATTCAGGTTTCTCTCATCCACGGGAGCTTGCGGAAGATCTCTCAAGCAACAAGTTTGGATGTTACTAAAATTGTTATCTTTTCACCAAACATCTAGAAGTTCCAGCGAGGATTGCAAGCAATTCTCACCAAAATTTCCCTCATTTATAACAGTCGTAAATATTCATTTGAACAAATCGTCTTTTGGTTTCTGTCAAATCCATTCCTGTCACCTCCAAGCTCTATAATAACTCCTACTCGCCTCCGTTACAAAGCAACAAGTTTAGTTTTTTTTCATAAAGTACGATTTTAGTTGAAACCCTCGGCGTAAACAATAGCAAAGACAGATCAAAGAGACGAATGTGGAACAAGCCAACAGGACGCTCTGAAATCACAACCACAGTCCGTAAACACAAAGAGACAGCTTGCGGCTGTTATCAATTAAAACCCAACGTTGACAATTATACCGGTCTAAATATACACACCAACCCCGGCATGCATTATGCACGACGATAAACGGCAAATTGTAAAAATTGATGTGATTGATGGAAATGACCGTGGTGGACACGTGGAGACGGTACCGCTGCATATGGGGCATTCCATGGAGAGACGATAAGATGACGCACTTACAGTTTGTTAATGAAGACGAATAATAATTGAGATTATTGATCACCATTAACACATGAAATTGAAAAATCTTTAAAACTTTTATAAAGTGAGTTAAAATATGACATCATCAACCATCTAAGTCATTACTTAATATGGAAATTACGAAAATTAATTTTACACCAAAGATGAGCTCTGATGCACTGAAAACTTTTGTTTTAATGTCGTCTCTGCACTTTGTGCTAACTTCAGGAGATCTAAATTTAACACTTTGTAAAGTTTGAGGTTTTCCAGGTGTATGGCCCATAATATCCTCATTCAACGAAAATCATGCAATAATAAACGATCAAAGTCGATCGATAAACGAAAAAAGTATTAAGCAGTCCATTGTCCACGAATTTTTTATGTGAGGTATTTCCCTTTTCCTCTATCGTTATCTTCTTCTCTTTCTAAAGCTTCTATTTTTTTTATAATTGTCATAGCCAACAATGAAGCAGAGAAAGAAACATGCAACAGAATCTTTAAGTATGATTTTTTTTGGATTATATAATTTTTTGTTTCCCTTTTTTGTATTATCGGAGTCTCTATATGTTCTACATTCTCAAAATCTTGAAAATTTGTCCAAATGCCTTGGAACTTTTTTTCCGTTCTTCTAATCCGTTGAATTCTTTGAACCTCTTGCTTCTTTTTTACTTTCATTTTTTTTTAATCCTAAAATTCTGTAATTGTAGATCTAGATCTTTTCTATTTCCTTAAAATTCTTCGATTTTTTGTTAAAAATTCTAAATTTTTTTGAACATTACCTTTTTGAATTCTTTGTATTCCGAGGTTCTTTTAGTTATTTTTTGAAGTTTTTTTTTACTCTATATATTAAGTTCGTGTTTTCTAAACCTTCGTTTTTCGATTTTAGTTCTTCATGATCTTTAGAATCCTACATCTTTTTGAGTTTTCTTGGTTGGTTTAGAATTTTTTATTATTTGAACTCTGTGGATCACTTGGATGGCTCGAATTCTATTTTTTTATCATTTTTTAGCTGTTGTAGATCCTCCATATTTTTTAGACTCTAGATGCCTCGGATTCTGCACTTTTTTTATGTAGTCTAAATTTTTCAAAATTTCGAAATTTTTTAAACCTTCTAAACCTTCAGTTTGCTCCGAATTTTTTAAATTTATCAAACTCTAGAAACCTTGGATCTTCTTTATGCTTCATGGACTCTTTATATTATTATTTTTATATTTTCATCTAGATATCTAGAAATCTAGATATTTTCAAGGTTTTTATATTCTGTAAATTGTTAGAATTTTCAAGAGCATCTAGATTTCTAACAGTTTTAACACCCTTTTTTTAAATTTATTGATTCTTTGATTTTCTAGAAAATTCTTATCCTTTGGATATTTTGGGTGCCTTACATACTTCATATATTTCTACGGCTTTGTATGCTCTAGATGTAGACTTTGGTATCTATGGATTCGTTTTCTACTATTTTTATTCTTTCATTTCCTTTTTCTAGAACTTTCGTTATTTCTGTTGGCAAAAATAGCAACGAAAAAAGAAATATACAAATGCACAAACAAAATAAAATCTTTGTTCTAAAATTATCTTAAAATCTTAACATCTCTTGCAATTTTTTAAGATCCTGAGAACGCATCTTCCAATTTGTTTGATTCTTCGATTTGTTTTAACCCTTTAACTACTTTTGATTCTTCGTTTTGAATTTTTCAGACATTTAAGATTTTACATTCTGGCAAATTTATTTTGGGAATTCAAGATTCTTCTAAGTTTTATTACAATTTTTTGTTTGTTAATTGTCCAATTCCGAGGAGCTCTTTGGAATTTTTGTATTCTGTATATTGCTTTGTTTCTTTGTTTTTGTAGGTCCTCTACCTTTTTGATTTTTAACTCCTCCAAATTCTTTGTAAATTTTTTCGATTTTCTTGGATTATTTAGTGCTTTTTCTAGTATTCAGGTGTTTTGGATAATTATCTCTCTCCGCAGTTTTTTAAATCTTTAACAATCACCACATTCTTTAGATATTTTATGTTGAATTTTTTTATTCTTAGTATTCTTTGTGTTTTTTTTTTAATGTTTATGTTTAATGTTTTTTTAATTTTCTAAATCAAGACCTTGATAGCTACAGATTTGCTTCTTATTCTTGTCAAAAATTATAAATGGTCTCTTCTACTTCTTATTGCCCTTCTTTTTCTTTCTTCTTCTTAACATATCGTTTTTTAATTCTTTTTTATCTCTTCTGCACTTTGATAATCCATTTCTAACATTTTGAACAAACGTCATTAAATCTATAATTATTTATTATTTCACTAGATAAGCGACATTCTATGCCAGTCGTTCTATATTATTATATTATATTCTTTTGATTTATTAAATTATTCAAATTATCTAGATTTTTTTGGCATTTTTTCAATTCTTTTGATAGCTCTAATCTTTGGATTATTCAAATAATGTAGATTTTAACGTTCTTATTTTTTTTCAGATTTTCTTAGATTGTTTAGGTTCTTTAAATTTCTTGTTTCTCTTAGACCCTTTGTATGTTTCGAAGACTTTTTTTAGCACTTAAAATTCCAAAAATTCTCTAAATTTTCTTTTTCTTCCAAATTCTTGTTAACATCTTTGAATGTCTTGTATTTGGATGCAGTGGACTGTAAATATTCCAAACATTTTTTTAGGTTCTCCAGATTTTCAATTTCGATCCGATTCTTAACTATTTTGAAGGTCTTAGAATTCTTAGATTTTTTATATTATTTTAGTTTTTTTTTAGATTGTTAAATTTTTCGGTTTATTTGTATTCCTTGGACCCAACTTATATTTTGTCTATTTTAAATTCTTTGTTATCTCTTTATTCTTTGGAATTCTTAGATCTTTAAATTCTCTAGGTTCTTTGTATTCCTCAAATTATTCAAATTCTGTTTAAAGTACTTTGACTTTTTGGAATTTCGTACACATTTTAGATTCTCTAGATCTAGAAACATTCAATTTTTATTAAATTCTGTTTAATTTCATAGATTCTTTGGCCTTCTTATTTTCTTTTTTTTTGCATTTATATGTTCTTTCAATCATCCGGTTTTCTAAAGTCACAAAATTTTCGATAATCTATAGATTGTTAATTTTTTTTTAATTCTTTTTACAATCTTTAAACTTTTTTGGTATTTTCTATATTCACCAGAATTATCAAAAATGAAAATTAAACCTAGAGATTTTCAGTATCTTAAGATTTTTGGAATACGTGTTAGCATGCTTGAATTTTGGGCTTCTTTACATCGTATGGATCTTAACAATTCCTAAGATCTTTCTGATTCTTACTTATTTGCATACTCTCTAAAGTTCTCACATAGTTTTTTTAAGTTTTCTAGACTCTGTGTATTCTTTATACTCTGAGTGACCTATTATCTTTCCATTCTTTCAATTCCTCAGATTTTTTGCAACCTCCACATTTTCTATATTTTCGATATTTTCGATATTCTTCAAATCCTTTCGATTCTTTAACTTCTTTAAAGGCTTCGAATGTTTCAAATTATTCTTATTTTATTAATTACTCATATCTTCTAGAAATTTTTGTTTATGTATCAGTTATTTAGAATTGGTAAATCCTCTAGATGCTTTGTATACTCTGAATCCTTTTATACTTTTTGAATTGTATATAAGTTCTCTAGGTTTTCCAAGCTTTTGGATTTTATGGTTCTTCTAATTTTATTCTAAATTATTTTAATCTACAAGTAATTAATTAGTCGTTGATATCATGAAATTAAAAAAAAACAATGTACTATAACTTTCCTAATGGAATGCCCTGTATCTCCACACTTCTAACAGACATCCACCACATTTCGGCCCCCCCCATCACTAACATATGTTTCAGATGGCCTTCCTGCAGAATCGCTCTATATCTCTGGTGGACATGTACATCGACAACTCTGAACCGTCAGAAAACGTCGGCCAGATTCATTTCTCCCTCGAGTACGACTTCCAGAACACAACGCTCATTTTGAGGATAATACAGGTCAGTAAATTCCCACCCTTTCATTTCGACGTCATACGTTTTTTCCCCCTGACGCCGCCGTCCATGAAATTAATTATTTCGACAGGAGTGATTATACTTTTAGATAGACGGTGAAGCAGCCGCATGAATATTTCAGCGTCGCGACGATGCCGTTACTAAGGGAATAGGGAAGCGACTCTGAGTTCCGGGCCGATAATTTTCATTAGATTTTGTTCCGGGTTACATCAAAAGAAGGGATAAAAAGTATATTTATCGCCGGTTAATTAAATTCCGGTCAACTAACTACATCTGGAACTAATGATAGAGTGTAGGGCCGGTACTTAACGATTTTGATTGGAAAGTTATAATTGGCGCCAGTTTTGAAAATTTGTAGTAATTTTCCCACTTTTCGATACCGGAGTGAAACGAGAGCTAATTGAATCATTTCTAGAGGCGCGCAGCTTTCAAAATTCCTTTTAAAACTTCGAAATTACATTTCAACTATTTAACTCATTTCGAGTCATCATATGCCCGGACTAATTCAATTTTAAAAGTTTGAATAGCGAAAAGATGGAAATTCCTTCGGAAAATGTTGAGTAAAGGATGGTTGTGAAATTAGTTTACAACTATTAAACCGGAACGACGATGCTAGTTTCCGATTGGATTCGAACTTATTAATTATTGGGGGCGGCGAAGAGCTTAACAAACTTGAACTAGGGAATTTAATAGGTACGCGCGCTGTATTGTGGTCGATGCGAGTGACTGAATTTACAAGGTATTACACCGACGGATTATAGAGATTGATACTGTGAAAGTGAAAGTGAAAATTTAGATTGATACCGAAATGACAAGTGCTCATTTGGTGTGGGATCAAAATTGGAAACCATCAGAAGTAGAAAAAGCTTGTCCTGACTGACATTTGAACGCGCGGGAATGAAAAGAACAAAATTGAGTATACCGCTCAATTGTTTACGCTCTGTTACGAACACTCAAAGACTGCATATTTATTCACCGATACTATTCCAGTGATGCCAACCTCCACGTTTGTTCCTATGTTGCCCTTCATTGTCCTCGTCTAAAATTCCAAAATGGCGATCCTCTCACAACCCTTCATAAATGTTTAATAATCCAACCCTTGTACCTATATATAGAAACATCATCCGCCACCGGTTGCATCTCTTTTTTGCACCATCCCCATCTCAATGCATACCCCGAAGGTCATCCTATAATCGATGAATCACGCTTCAATGCTCCTTGAAGTTGTGATTTTGTTTCGCCCCATCGCTTCGACCTTGTCCTTTTAAATAGGACGTGCAACGATCGTGTTCCCCGTTCTTCTTTTTTAAAAAAATATTTCATGTTGCAGGGCAAGGACTTACCGGCTAAAGATCTATCAGGAACCAGCGATCCTTACGTCCGCGTTACGCTCCTCCCGGACAAGAAGCACCGATTAGAGACGAAGATCAAACGACGAACGCTGAATCCTAGATGGAACGAGACGTTCTACTTCGAAGGTTTCCCCATTCAGAAGTTGCAATCGAGGGTGTTGCATCTACACGTTTTCGATTATGACAGGTTCTCGAGGGATGATTCCATTGGGGAGGTTTTCTTGCCGCTTTGTCAGGTAATGCGATTGTTGCGGAGATGTTTACTTGCCGGTGATTGGAAGACGCAATGCTGAGATTTAAGAACGCGGCATCACGTGATCGTTAAACCGAAATGGTCGGAAACATTTCTCTTCTAAATTTTAGCACGGGCAGCTATGACGATAAGTACAGTGGAAATTGAACAAACGACAAGGATAGCGATGAGGTGGCCGGTTTAGCTGCGAGTGTGCGACAAGGACATCAACCAATTTCGGGACGCGTTAGCAAACCTGCTTCATTTTTCAACACTAATTGTGACGTCGAATTATAATAACTTCCTTCAAACAGTAATTTTTAGTGCACGTCATCATCATTGCTTATCCAACCCATTTAATTTTCTCTTTGAAATCATTTCTCATAAAACTCATTATCACAACAAAAGATGGCACCCCAACTTGGAAACAACAAGGTAACAGCCGACCTTCATTAATTCTTTCCTCATTCTTGTCGTAATAACGATTTATTATTGGACCTTCCGTTTTATTTTCTTTGTGACTTTATTAATTCAAGTTAGCGAGGGAGTTTCTTGTTTTCTTGAGCAACACACCGCCAACTTTTTTAATCTTAATTGCTAGGTATATAATAAAAATTAATAGAGTTCCAAAGTTTAATATCCGGGGATTCCCGCCAGCTGCTCCACATTCAAGTTCCGATGCCTTCAATAACCATCACCTGTCGTTGCGAAAGACGTCGATAATGACGTTATTTCCCCATGTAAATGGTTCTTTGTTTTTTGTACCATTAAAGCGATATCAACGCCACCTGATTGCAATTTCCGTTGCGAGATCGATTAACGTTTTCATTTGTTTTAGGTGGATCTGAGTGAGAAGCCGGCGTTCTGGAAGGCGCTCAAACCACCCGCTAAAGATAAATGCGGTGAACTTTTAACCTCTCTGTGTTATCATCCCAGTAACAGCATTTTAACATTGACATTGCTCAAAGCGAGGAATCTCAAAGCCAAAGACATCAATGGCAAATCTGGTTGGTTTTCTCTAATAATTCAGTCATTCACTTTATTTGCCGTTATTACAGATCCCTACGTCAAGGTTTGGCTACAGTTTGGCGATAAACGCATCGAGAAACGCAAAACGGCCATTTTCAAGTGTACACTCAACCCCGTTTTCAACGACACGTTCTCATTTAACGTGCCATGGGAGAAAATCAGGGAGTGTTCGCTGGATGTCATGGTTATGGACTTCGACAATATCGGAAGGAACGAGCTGATTGGCAGGATTCTACTGGCAGGTAAGCAAACTGTAATACCGACATGCATCAACTCGGACCCAGGCTACACACAGCCGAGGTGTACAAAACGAGCTGCGAACGTTCGCAGACCGCATGTTCAATTTTGCGAATTTCAGGAAAGAACGGCTCCGGCGCCTCCGAAACGAAGCATTGGCAAGACATGATAACGAAGCCTCGACAGACCATCGTTCAGTGGCACAGACTCAAACCCGAGTAAGGGTAAAGTCAAGGCGCATTTTCATCCATTATTTCGCTTAAAACAAATTCGGTCATAGCAAGAACCTTCAAAAATTCCCCCACCATGTGACAATAAATCATAGAAGAAAATGGAGTCGGCTGCCATCTTGGTTCTCCCTCTCGTCAAACCCAGAGTTTCGCTATTAATTCAGAAGCACAAAGTCATTTAGAACTGCGCGAAATTGAAATAAAACGACAAGTATTTTTTGTGATACCTTAAAATGTAGCGTTAATACTGTTGTACATGTGAATATTATTAGTTGTTAGGATTCTGTAGCGAGCGTCACATCGATTTCGCACACATCCCATTGTTTTCGCACCCCGCCGCCAGATGGTGTACGTCACGTGATCTGATCGATGTGACGTTGGCGCGCGGCAAATTCAAATTATTTCTAAAAAAAGATAAGTATATGTTTACAAGTATAACGACAGACACGCTTTATAATAAATGTGTATAGAATATTTTTAGAGGTTAACCATCAAAGACAAATGAGGATCAAATTTTGCGCTGGACGTCGCCGTCTTTCTGTGTGTATTGCTTAAAACAAAATAGCGATAGTTTCGATATACTTGTATTTTCATATCGATTGTTGCTGTTAATGTAGAAACAAAAAAAACAACCGATGTGTGGCAATTTTAACGGAAAACCCTCGATGTTTATCTGTTGTAACATATTTAACAAGGGACTGGTCATCGAAGGGGAACTCTTCCCCTAAGGCGGGTGATTCGTGTAGATTTTAAAAAATCAACAAACTTAAAAAAAAAGATAAACTGTAGTGCCTGAATGAAACGTATCGTAATTGCGAGTACCTTTAACAGAGTAAAATATTTGTTTATTTTTGTGTGCTGAACCCTTATCTCTTGTTGTACGTTATGATGGGTTTTCTCGATCACTGTAGGATAATTTGATGTGATTTTTTGCAAAAAATGTTTTAAGGGAGAGGATTCACCTCGTCAGCGCCAAATTACGTGACACTTGCAGATTTAACAATTAAGTTTGAGTTATATTTTATATGACAATGTTGCTATTGTAAGTTTAATAACTGTATGTTTAATGTAAAACTTCAGTGAATGTTGTTAAACAACATGTTTTAATGTATGTAAATATATGTTAGAATTTAGCCGATTCAAGTACAGTGTAGAAAGTATTTACTAGAACTTAATAAACGTATTTAATTTGCTGATGATTTTCTTTCAAACCTTATACAACAACAAAAAATAAAACTAAAGACAAATTTCAATTGTATCCCTCCACTCCCTAGTAAGATTTTTTTTAAATTGAGTGGTGTAAGCTTGTCTTCATGGCGTTTGGGGAATAATCTGTCATCTGTCATACGAATTTCAAGTGTAAAACCACTAAAACCTTATTTTTTATCAAGTAGACCGCAACAAATAAATTTACCATCAAGACAAGAGATAATATCCGTTGAACAGTTAATACAACACAATAACAAGTGAGAGTATCCGATGAACCGTTGATTTGACCATCACTTTGACGTTTGAGGTTATGTGACATTCAAATTTTCCTACAAAAAAATCGACAAAAATGGGCAAGAGAAAAGCCCCCGCAGATGAAGGCAACCCCAACCACGACTTCTGCGATTTTCTCTTAGGTATTTCTACAGTTTACGTTGAAAAACCAACAAAACCTCAAATTTCAGAACTAGCAGACTACGAAAAAAATGTATCTAGGAACATCCACAAATACAACGCGTACAGAAAAGCAGCCAGCGTTTTATCCGAACTTCCAACTCGAATAACTTCCGGTAAAGAAGCGAAAAAACTAAACGGAATTGGAGAAAAAATCGCCAAGAAAATCGACGAGTTCCTTGAAACTGGAAAACTCCAAAAACTCGAAAATGTAACTACACAAATTGGCCCAAAGACTCTCTACCGTGTAAGTTTTTAGATCCATGGAGACTCGAAGAACGCAGCTATTGCCCTGCTGACTAGAGTGTCTGGAATTGGGCCTGCAAAAGCCCAAAATCTCGTTAATGAAGGCATCACAACTTTGGAGGAACTTGAAAAACACAAAGACAAGTTGAACCACCACCAAATCATCGGATTAAAGTAAGACAAGTCTTACCATGGCTCCTTCTAATCTCAGCTTCCAGATACTTTGAAGACTTCGAGAAAAAGATCCCACGACGAGAAATCCAGGACATTGAAACCATCATTAAAAAACAGCTCCATGTCTTAGATCCAGAAATCCAGATAACGATCTGTGGGAGCTACCGTCGCGGCAAAGAGGAAAGTGGCGACATCGACGCCCTCATCGCTCATCCAAAATACACCAGCAAATCAAAAAAGGACAAAAACATCCTAAAGAGCGTCGTTACGGCCCTTCAAGAATGTAATCTTATCACAGAGACGCTGTCTTTAGGCGACACGAAATTCATGGGGGCTTGCAAACTCGGAGGAACTACTCGAAGATTGGATATTAGACTGACACCACAAGATCAGTATTATTGCGCGATTTTGTATTTCACAGGATCTGATATGTTTAATAAGGAGATGCGGGCCCACGCTCTAGAAATGGGGTTCACGCTCAACGAGTATACTTTAAGACCAGTGGGGAGTACAGGAGTACCAGGGGAACCCGTGGAACTCAGCTCAGAGAAGGACATCTTTGATTGTATTGGTTACCCATACAAAAAACCCGAGGAACGTAGTAAATAGTTTTAATAACAGTACAAATATAAAGATCTTACGTTCAGGCAGTTTCCTTTGTTTTATGAGCTTTCATCAAGTGTTGCTTTAGGTACGATTTGTCTGCGAACTTCTTCGAACATAGCCGACAAAAGTGGGGCCTCTCTCCCGTGTGGCTCGATAAGTGTCTCGTTAATTTGTTCTTATCAAAGTACGACTTTGCGCACAAATGACACAGGAATTTCTTCACCCTTTCAGGGACTTTAACATCTCCGATTCCATGAATCTTCTTTTTGTGTATATTCATCACTCTCTCGTCTTTGTATTCTTTTTTACAAACATCGCAAACGAAAGCCTTGCAGTTTGAGTGTGTCAAAAAGTGTTTCTGCAAGACACACTTATCAATGAACCTCTTATCACAAAGATGACACGCGAATGGTCTTTCGTTGTTATGTCGGCGCATGTGAGCATCAAAATTTGACTTGATTGGAAACCTCTTGGCACAAACTTCACAAACGTGGGGCCACAAACTCGAGTCTGTGTGCACCACTAACTTGTGAGATCGCAAATCTTTATGGGTGTTAAAAGACTTTGAGCAGCCATCACATTTATACTCCCGTTTGTTTAAATGGATTTTTTCGTGGATACTTAGATCGTTCCGGGTGATGTAGCCTTTCCCACAGAACGAACAGACGTGGGTGCGATTCCCATCATGGTACTTTAGATGTTGCACCAGATTAGAAGAGCGTCGAAATTTGTTCATGCAAATGTGGCAAGAAAACGGTTTGTAATTCTTCACGTTGTGTTGTTTCAAAGAATGTGAGATGACCTGTGTGCTGGTGGCGAAGCCTTCATTGCACAGCTCACATATAAATTGGGGCGACTTCTTAGAATCATCTTTTTGAGGATGCAGAACTGCCTCTGGGATAAAAATTTCTTGGTCTCTGATGTTGGCAGAGCTAATACATTTTTCCCGGAAGTCGTAGACTAGATCAAGGTCGGTGTTACAGGGGGCACATATCAGATAGTCGTCTTTCCAGACCTGGAAATTTAAAGGTAAAGAGAGACAACAAATTTTGGGGTTATACAATTTCTGGGACGCAGGATCGCAGCTTACTGAGACGTGACACGTTCTTTTCGTCAGTCTGAGTGATTTGCTCTAAGTTTTCGCTTTGTTTGAGGCACACACTGCACGTTTTTGTCCATTTTCCCATTTTTCGCACATAACCTCACTTTTGCAACTTCTGTTCTGTAGACACTTCACTATTTTTAGAGAGCACTAAAGCCAAGTCCGGCAGTTTTTCATGCACTGAGTGCTATTTTACAGGTGCTTGGACACATTTCAAGGCTGTAATAACAAAATTCAATTAAGGCAGCACCATTACCATAACGTCACAACAACTCCAGTGGAAAATGGAACCAATCTGGGAATTTGTGAATCACGGTTGTCATAGAAACACCAATGAAAGTCGTCACTTTTGGCGCGTTATTCAATCTTGTTTATATTTTCACGATTGTTTCCTTCGTCTTAAAACTCGCATCATCGTCCTCCAAATTGTGCACGTTCTTCAGATGCTGTTTCCAGTAGTATTTGTCTGAAAACTTCTTGTCGCACTGTGAGCACGAGAACGGTTTAACCCCCGTGTGGGTTCGTAAATGTCGCTCTAACTTCTGCTTATCAAAAAATGTGTTTGGGCAAATATGACAAGCAAACTTTTTCGTCTTCTGTGGTATTTTCGCATTACCTATGCCGTGGTTCTTTGTCAAATGTATTTCTAATAGTCTTTTCTCTCTGTAAGTCTTATCACAGTGATCGCATTTAAACGGCTTGACCATAGAATGGTAGCCTATATGTTTCTGTAGTTCGCTTCTACTAACAAACGATTTGCTGCAAATATGGCAGATGAACTGTTTATCACCATTATGTCTTCTCATGTGTTGTTCAAAGCCTGATTTTAACGGAAAACGACGGCTGCAAATATCACATCCATACTTCCACAAACTGGAGTCCGTGTGAACCACCAGAATATGCGAGCGGAGATTCTTATTAGTATTAAAAGCTTTGTCACAAAACTCACATTTGTAATTCCTTCTGTTAAAATGAATATACTCATGGACTGTGAGATCACTTTTAGTGATGTACGCCTTCCCACAGAAACTACAAATGTGACTACGACTCCCGTCATGATACTTCTTGTGCTGGATCAAATTCGCTGACGATGACAACCTCATGGAGCACTCATCACAAGTGTACGGTTTTACAACTTTCTTGTCCATTAAGTGGTCACTGACACAGTGCTCCACAATCTGCTTTGCATGTCTCAGCTCTAGGTTACACAACTCACAGGAAAATTTCCGGACTTTTTTATTCTCAGACGTGCATTTTTTTTGATGCGCTTTTAAAACTTTTTGTGTGGAGTATGATTTATCACAGGTATTACACCCAAACTTTGTTTCTAGTGGCTTTCTTTCTTGGTGTATGACAATGTGTTCACTTAAAGTGTCTTTGTTTGTAAAGGTTGTGTCGCAGTGATAACACGTGAAAACTTCAACAGGAGGCTTAAAAGATAAAGCTATTTGACGCTCCAAGTTGAGACTAATACATGTAAGTCTAAAGTTGAAGGCTTGTTCTAATAGAGATTTACATGTAGGGCAAATAACGTAGTTTTCAGACCATTCCTAAAAGGAAGCAAAGATTTTAAATGTACGTTTAGAACAACACTATCTTACCACTTCAGGAACGACATTTTGGAGCTTCATCAAAAGGCAATTTTTGTTGAAATCGCTTGAATAGAGTTTCTCGGAGTTCTCAGCCACATTTAAGCACACACAACACTTCACATCATCCATACTTCTTAAACAACTGCACCGTTCTGGACACCAAGTTTGGGGTTATGTCACTAAAAATAAACATAACCTCACTTCAATCTCAAATCTCAGTACCGCATTTTAACACATTCGTTACAAAATGATGAAACACGCACAGATCCGATCACAACAGAATGAAACAAGAAGAGGAATCATCACAATAGAAACTATTCTTTTGAAAATAATTTTACATTTATAAATTTGAGAAGCAAAGCTGCCAACAGTGCCAACCTAACAGATATAAAAATTACTAGTAAATTAGACTAAAAACCTGACCATGGTCTCAACTTTTACTTTTTTCAGTTCTTTCCATACAACACAGTCATTAAGCTTTCACTAATTAAAAAAAATCAAAAAAATATTAATTAGAATCGTGTTTCTTTAATTGAAAATTGACATTTCTGATCTTCTAGTGCTGCCACCACGCGATTGCGGAGATATCCGTAACTAAAAAATAATGTTTTTGTAGCAGCTTTTTCAAAGTTTTAGCTCCCATCGCCTGGATTCCGTCTTTAGGACGCTCGCAAAGTGTCTGGAGGCTTCTCAGAATGGATATATAACAGCTTTTAAGCCACCCAAATTTTGAGGTTATCTCGAAGATGCAGGGCTCCTTGAGCCTCCTCGATCTTCCCGAGGAGGTTATCTGCGCACTGTTGCGTTACTTAGATGCAACTAGTTTGTATTTACTGGGACGGTAAACGCCGAGCTTTGCTTTTTTGGCAAACAAATACAGAAAAACCATTCTAGGACTTGCACTCGTTTGGATGAGATAATAAAAGATGATATCACACTCTGGAGGCGCATTGATGCTCGTCGGGCTCCTAATAACACAAAAAAGATTTCTTATTGTTTAGAAAGGTGTTATGATGACGGAAATACTTGGACTCATACTTTACTACTTCGTGGTGATAGTCAAGATGAATTACTGATTTTTTCTGCATTTTTCCCGAGACTAAATACTTTTTCGAAGCTAACGATTTTGGCTTGTGAAAACCAGGCGATTGATGGATCTAAAGTATGAATTTAAAGCCACTTGGAACAAAGCTGATTTTTTTTTTTGTTTTAGTATAATGTTATGGCTTTTCCCCCACAACTTCACGAGCTTAGTTTGAAGAAAACCGCCGTTACTAATTCTTTGGAATTTTTTAAAGGTTCAGGGGACCATTTTAAAAGTCTGAGGGTTTTAATTTTAGATGAGTGTGATTGGTTGACTAGTATTGCATTTATGCCAGTTTCTAAATACAAGAGTCTGGAGATTCTGTCTGTTTATAAGTGTAGAAGTTTGGAGAATTCCATAGCGTATTTGAGCCTTTCAGGGCAAGGATTCAAGGCTTTGAAGATTTTGGATGCAAGATTATCACGTAATTATTATTTAGTCTAGTCTACTTTTTTTTGTCCTTTTTAGAAAAATGATTTGTACTAGTTGTTACGTAAATTAAATTAGTTCAGTGAGATTAGGTTAAGTCCAATTTGAGTCCCAATTAATTGTTTAGTCACAGTTGCTAATTTGGTCTAACATATTGGTCCCACTTGATTTACTTAAGTATTTCTAACAAATTCAGAGTATTGCGACCTCTTCCAATCAATCACAGTATGATGTAGTCCAATTTTTATTTTTATCTGCATATTTTTTACTACATCGTCCAATAATAAGTAGAAGAGTAAGGGACTCAGTACGAATCCTTGTTTTAATTCGCTTTTGCTAATAACTAAAAATTAGTTTTTTTATACAAGCTTTGTATACATTGTGTTTGCTCTTTTTTATTTCTATTTATTGTAAAATTCACTAAATGTCTTCTCTTCTTATCCAGTCAAAACTTTTTTCATGTATATAAGCCACACATGTTCTTTTTCACCTTTTTAACGCTTTTTTTAGCATTTACCTCAGTATGTTCCGTCTGTTCCTCTTACTCTTCTAAATCCGCTCTGGTTTTCTTCTATTTTCCAATTTTCTACTATATATTTTTACTAACATCTACATTTCTACTTTACTGTCATTTTTCATATTGGTGTAATAATTTATATTACTTTTTAATATGATTATTTGTCTGTGCTTGGTTTGTAATACTAAAAGTTCTTTTTGGTTTTCCCTATTTGTTTCGTCTTCATTTTCTGCATTGCTTCTTTAGTTTTTGCATCATCTAATGTTTGATGTTCTGTTGTTTTTTGTCTAATAATTTTCTTGATTTTTCCAGTATCCTCTTTTCTTCTTTGATTACATTTCCACCTTCGTTTTTACGTTCTTTAGGATATTTGTTTTAAGCTTCCTCGTGTACTTAAGTGTATGGTAATTTTTAATTCACACAAAGTGAACTTAACTTATTTGCATATTCTATTTATGTTTTATCTTAGCTGTCCGTTTTTTTTGTTTCTTTTTTTTTATTCCGGGTTGCCTTGGTATTTTCTCCACAGTTCTTTCTTCTCCTTTACTACTTCTTCTGTTTCCGTTATCCACCGTGGTGAATAGATTGTTTCAGTTCTCTTACATTGCTCTATATATTTTTTGTTATGTTTTCTTCCACATTCTCTTCTTTCTAATTACAGCTTCAATTTTTTTCGTTTCTATTTTTATGTTCATCGGTGATATATGATATTGTGATAACTGTAATTGTTTTCACCCAGTTTTCGTAGAATTTAGTTCAACTGACTTACATTTACTTCTTCTGTTTAGTTTATCTAGGACCTCTTTAGTTCTAATGTCTTCTAATTTACCTATTTAGTTCGCCTAACAGACAATTCAGTCTGTTTTTACTTACTCAATAATTTAGTATAATCTTAGTTTTGCCTCATTGTTTCCATTTTAAGCCGACTAGCCAATTTTTGTC
This sequence comes from Cynaeus angustus, assembly GCA_030157275.1. Taxonomy (NCBI): domain Eukaryota; kingdom Metazoa; phylum Arthropoda; class Insecta; order Coleoptera; family Tenebrionidae; genus Cynaeus; species Cynaeus angustus. The sequence goes on from CM058065.1 coordinate 16,219,195, forward strand.
CTACCGTATCCCACCTGGACCTGAGACTGAATCCGTTTTGGCTCACTTTCTTCCTACTTTTTATAACTAACAAAATCTACAAATCAAATCCAAAGTTTCATTATTGTCCTTTTTAGCTCTTGGTAACACCCTCGTCCGAGCCATCTACAGAATACAATCTCTACTAGCCATCTACCTACAAAACGAAGACATTAGTTACAAATTAGACTACTTCCGGCGGAAACTAGAAATCTTTAAAGGCAGCCCCACCAGAGACTTCTTCGTCAAAGACACAGAGTTCGATATCGACGACTCCGCGAGTGAAGAAAACGGTTTCACCCATGGAGACCATGGTACTTTAGACGACCACGGTCTGGTCGACTACCTCTCCATTCAAAGCGACGGTAAAGACCTTAAAATGCCTCTCAGTGTTCTGTACCTCGACCCGTACAATCCCTGCACATGTGGCTTCGAAGAAAATCAAAGAAAACGTGATTTTACCAACAGTGATACTCTTGACAGTGACGACGATGACGATGACAACGACGATCACTCTCCTTTCCGTCTCCTTTCACGAAAAGTCTCACAATTATCAAGTGTCATCCGCCGCAACATCCGGAATTGCAGCAGGGGGATGTCCCACCCCCGCAACCCCTCCAATACTCAAATATCGTTCTTTGAACCCAATCACGATACTTCATACAACGGTCCTTTGATATGTATGAATTTGGGGCGTGCCAGCAGGCGACCGAACGAAGCTCCGCCTCCACCTGAGAACGACGTTAACGAGAACAACCGGTCTGTGGTCAAGTAAGTGAACCGATCTTTTTCAAGCAGCTTGAAAACCAACGATTTCAGATTGTACATCTATCATCAGATCGCTGAGGCCCCTTCGTCGGAAGACGACACCTCTGAGGAACCTCCCAGTAAAAGAATGAGAACTGAAGACCCCGCGGCCGGACCCAGTGGACTTAACGCTAACCAAACAAGCTCTGACTCTGAGGAAGACACGCCTCCGGTGCACAGACCGCCCACGCCCCACCCCGATGTCGCTGTGAACAACCCACCCAACGAGAGAAGCGCTTCCTACAGAATCTATTTCAGAGACTGGCAAAGTGTGCAGATTGAAAACATCAAAGACATACATAAAGATATTAAAGTACCGTTGCGGAGGCTGTCGTTACGGGGCTACAAAAAAATCACGAATGTAGCCCTGGGGTATATAAACGACTTGGATTTGGACTTACTGGATGTGACGTACACGAGTGTGACTTTTGAGGGGGTGCAGAAGTATTTGAAAAGTCACCCTTTGTGTCGGGTCGTGCATGAGAGGTTTTGTACTTGCTTACCCAACTTACACTTCTGATGTATATGTACATAATTTTAAGCGTGTAATTTGATAATAAATTTATTACGACATAACCATAACTATTTGAAATTGAACCCAAGCCTTGTGAGGTCAGCGCGGGCCTCCTTGATTTCCTACAAAACGAGTTAGAAAGCGCTCTAAAATCGTTGGGACATACCTCTTGTAACTCAGCGGCTGCTTTCTCGCAGTTATTAAAAGTAAACACCCTGTACAACACAACCGTGGCTGCATACAACTAAAACAAGTTTTCCAAAAATTGACATAACCTCACTTTTACTCACCCCAAACAAAACGATGAAAATCACAGGTGACCACAGAATTAGGTTGGAATACTGTTTACTAAGGTTCATCTCGAGCTTGTTGGTAACCAAAGACAGCCACAGGGCCCCCAAAGTCCCGAAAATTGCCACCCACTCGAGAAATTTCGTCATTTTAAGGTTAGCTGTCAACTGTCAGTGTGTCACTGGATGGAAATTACTACGCCCAGCTGATCGCATGTCAATGTTTTGATTGATTTGGATTTAAAATTGTCATGAAATTTTATCAAAATTTTGAACTGTCGTTGGTAAAGTCACTCTAATTTATGGTAAGAGAGAAAGTGGGGACGCGGGAGAGCCTGGTAACGAACTATGATCTGGTGACAACAACAAAGAATCTCTAATCTTTGTATAAATTATTATCAAATTCTGCAGTTTCCAACAATGGACAGGAGCGTCGTACGTTTTGTGGCTAAAGGTGAGGGTTTTAGCTGAAGTCGGGGTGTTTTTCTGTGACTCTAACCCTTCCAGATGGTGACAAGAAGAGCCCTACAGACCTTGACAATCTCAGGGTCCAAATCGCGAAGATCGACGGGACCACGATCAAAATCCCCACCGATCAGTCCTACGTCGATGTTACAATACCTGAAGGAAATTATTACTTAATACGGTAAGAATAATCTAAATCCCTTAGATTAGGTTTCGTGCCATAAATTCGTCAAATTCGTGTGAGATGTGGCTCCAGCGTTATATCCGCTCTAAGTTGTAAGTCCTTCTTCTATTATAGCCTTGAAAGTTTCGAGGTCGTTCTTTTTGCTTTCCATTAATGAGAGTAATGAGGACAGATCAGATTACTTTCACCTCAGTTTGTTGCAAATAGGAGAATGAAGAGCAGTGCGTGAATATTGCAATGTTTGGCTTCAGGAAGTACGTGGTTTATTGTTAAGGGCGGTTGTTTGTTCTGCGGTTTGTTTATCATGTTTGTTGCGGCTTTTTTGTATTATTCCAGTCAGTTTTGTTCAGTCTATAGTCAGTGTTGCTTTGGTGAGTTTTTTCCTTTTGTTTGCTTATCAGAATGAACAGTTCTAGTTGGAATGATCTAATTAAGAAATTGTTTGAGTGTCCACGTTCTTATCTTATCGTGGTAAAAATAACAGCCGTAAAAGTAAAAAAGAGTATTGTTATAAATTCTTAATTTAATGGATTCTGTTACCTTATTCCCAGAGTAGATAAATATTTACTTTGTCCATATCATACAAAAGCCGGATTGCTGATTAATTGATAAATCTATTATCACTTTAACGCTCAAACTTAAATCCTGGCAGTTGAAGGTCACGATTTAGTCAAGGATGGAATACTTTACATTGTAAGTCGTTTTTACGAAAGTTTAGAAATTCTTTGTTACACTTCGGTGATATGGAAATTATACGCTTGGTAAAGTGCCGCCGAAATTTCACCTTTCTTGTTTAATTCCATCTGCTGTTTGTTTTCAAATACTGACAATTTTCTTGTGCCGAAGTAGAAACTTGAATTAGACCTTTGAAAAAAAAGAATACTGTAAAAATTAAAATTGTCACATTATAGGACTTTACATATAGTTGAAAGTATTTTTCACACCAAGTTATTAAGTTATAATTGTATTTTTCTTCTGTAAATTTCTTTTTTGGGCGACTAATCTATAGATGTTTACTTTACGGACTCTTTTCCGGCCGTAAAGATGAATGGTCATTACGGACGGAACTTCAGTTTCTTAGATTTTATTAGAGTCTTATGATCGCCAAAAAATCTTGTATGCGTTTCTACCGTTAAGACGATTTTTTGAAAAATCACCGCCTTTACGGTTTCGTTACATAAATAGTTACATAATGCAGTGAACAAAACTACCCGATGAAATATCATAATTAAGTTGCCCATTGGCTAATGTCCGCTAGTTCTAATGATGCAATTTAAATTAAAAATAAAATGATGAGATATCATTCAGGCCCGTTTTTTTTTCATTTTGGTATTTTGTTTTTTATTAATTTTTGGTATTTGTTATTTTATTCTATAAATGCAACTTTTGAAAAATGGCCATATTCGACTGTTTATTATGTAACTAGAAATTACCTATAATTCCCCCATTAAATTCCCACAGATATGTTATTAAACTAATATTTTTTAGTTTCGCATTTGATCCACTTTTACTGATGGAATTACAGGTTTTGTCCTTTCTAGTGCATAAAAAGCAGTATATGCGGTTATGAAATTTTTATTTTCTATTTATGCAACATATATCCGTTGAATAGTAACCGTTTCTGTATTCTATGTATATTTGTCCTGGAGATCGGAAAAAGGCGTCTAGAAGGCTTGCGTTTTTATCACATGTTGCCAGGACTGTTGTCTGTCGATTTTGACATTTCACAACTGTCACAGTTTTTAACAGAGCACAAACATATTTGAAATTTCCGAGCCTGCTTATATGCCGTTTTTATTCAATTTTGTAATAGAATCAAAATTATTACTCATGTAATAGTTAAGTATCAACAAGTTGAGCCTACGGATTAAAGGATTTAGATGATTAATTCATAATTGCCAATCAACCCGTATTGATAACGCGATGTTTTCATTAATCATTATTAAAAATTCATTTTTAATTTACAATTTCTGAGATACATTATGCAACCAAACGCACCAGGAATCGTGCAGTCAAACAAAATAGAAACAGAATTTGCCTACTTTGTTTTACCTGCTGCATATATAGGTGGTTCGCAACTCGACAGAAAGCGAATGAAAATATTCTGAAATTTTAAGTTTGCTACTTCCGAAAGGACATTTTACTTTTTGATATATACTTTAATTTTTGTAAAAATTGGAGACCACTTTGTATAACGTATGATTCTTTTAAACATCTGTCGGGGTGCAGTCCGGGCCCGGTAGAGGCCCAGGTCTATTTATTGCGAGCGAAACGTGCTTGACTATTTCTACTTATATTACTAAGAAAAAAATACTGAACTACAATAACAAACAAATTGTGAAAGCCGAAAAAGCTAGTAATATAATAGAAGATAGCAGTTTGTGTTTAAAGAACAAATATTTTTTTATTTAAATACACGTAATGATAAAATGTTATTTGGTACTTACAGTAACTCAACTTGTAACTATTTAAAGTTGTTGTAAATATTGTACATAGCGTTTTTATCGCTCATTCTTTAAAAACTTTTAAATAAAACAAACTGTTTTTTTTTAATGCTACATCTTACTCACGATCAAGTAACTATACCTATGTATAGAAAAAAAATGTTTGTTACAATTTTTGACACTTATTCTAAGTACGCTATGGAAATTAAGAGCGCTTTAATACAAAACAAATTTATGTTGTTGTCATAGCATACTTGTTTTTTTTGTAATTGTAATGCCAGTTTTGTACACAGCACTCTTAACTTGGTCAGGGATTTATAAGTAACATATGATCGAATAAAATCTGCGTCCAAGTGAGCTATGGAATATGAAGTGTCCTATATCAAAGCATCTCTTTGACAGTTTGAGCTTAAACATTAATTGATATTCGAAATTGTCATTGTTGACATTTTTCTTATGACAGTTTTGAAGTTCTAAAGTGTGTTATGTCAAATCATCTTTTTGACAGTTTGAGGTTACACATTAATTGATATTTGAAAATGTCTTTTGTTGAAATGATCTCTATGGCAATTCTGAAATGTCAAAGCAACACATCCCAAGCTCCTAATTTAGGGACTTTTGCGACAGGTGGTGAAACCTTTCAAAGTTGACATTGGAAACTTGAGTCAAGTAGACATGACATCATTGTCATTTTTCCCAATGAAATTGCAAAATAAATGTGTCAAGATGAATTCAGAAATTACCTGCACTCCGCTAAAAATACAGCAAATTGCAGAATATGCCACGGTTAATTTGCTGTCGATGAATTTTTTTTGTATCTTGCTTAAAACAGTAAGCACACTGACGTCTGTCATTTCGTTCAATGTACTCTACCAATCGGAAAATGGTCCTAGATTTTGGATTTGGTAATGGCGTATTAACGCATTCAAAATGCTTGCGTTAACAATGGCAAATTAGAAAAACGATTTTTAAATACTTTGTACAAAAACAAAAAACAATTAATCCACGTGATTGTCTCTGACCAGTAGCAGACTTTTGTTCAAATAAAGTGTCTTTTTATAAACAAAAAATCAAGTTTCCATTCTAAAATTTCCTTATGTTTGAAATCATTTTAATTAATTAGAGTTTTTTAAATGTGCGTATTTGTCGGTAATACCGTCAATATTTGAAAGTCATCTTTACGAGATTACAATATTTCTCCAATTGATTGCATCACATAATCCAAACGCAATAAAACTGTTTGCCTATCGTAATCAGTGCCGGAACTGAGTGATATGATTCTGAAATCTAGTAGGCCTTGCATTTTTCTATATGTTGGTAGCACTGTCTTCTAAGTCTGTTGTTTTAGCGTGTCATCAATGATACTTTATCTATGAGTTAGTGTTTAACCTCAAACTGTCAAGGATTCGAGATAACAAACAGTGCTACCAACATATTTCAAATTCCGAAGGTTGCTTAACGGCAATCTTAGACATGCGCTCGAATTGCTTGCAACAATAGATTTGAAGTATCCATGTACACAATTTAATGAAATATAAATAGAGCCAGATAATAGCAATTAGTCTTTGTTTGTTCAACTGACAAAGATAACATTAATTTGTCAGTCATCTCATTGTTCAAATCAAGATCTCCCACGCATCTTTTATCACAGGTCCTTCTTTTAAACTGGCTTCCAAAATTTGCAATCCTGACAACAATTTGATGATCACAGGGTATATATGATAAAGGGAATTAATCACAACAATGGCAAATTCCCTTTAAAGAAAGAATTTTTTTTGAGCAAATTGAAATTGAATTGGAATAAGAATTGCATGCCATGTGACTAAATGATTGAAACAAATTTAATTGTTTTGCATTCCTAAGCAATTGGCGTATCGAATATTTGATTGTTTTTTAACGTTAGGAATTATGTTTTATTGAAAAATCTTCGAGTTGTGAATGTAACATCTTAGTTTTAATTAGACAAACCTAGATATAAATGTAAACGCACGACATTTTAATAAAATTACAACTTTTCTCTTAATTATGTCACGTTGTTTTCGAATTTGATGATATCAATCAAAAGCCACTGAAATAATAACTACTATCAGCAGATTTCAAGTATGTACCAATTTAATGAAACTCGACAAAAACTTATCAGTTTTTCGCATTGGTTACTTATCTAACTATAACGATAACGAAGAAACCTCTCACGTGAGAGGTCCTTTTTTAATAGTGTAAAATGAGAAGGGGACTAAAATGGAAGAACTAAAACTGCACATACCGCAAGGAGTTACCCAATAAAGGACCAACAAAATATATTGAAATGATAAGATTGATGTGGGTTACCAAAATGGGAACAGGTTATATATAGGACAACCCAAAATTGTTGTTTGATATGATTTCATAACTTTGTACTCTACCAAGGTTGCCTACAACCGTCTGTAAAATTATACATTTGCGCACTTCAGCAACCTGGCTAGTGTATGATGGGGTAGCACTTCAGCAACCTGGCTAGTGTATGATGGGGTAGCACTTCAGCAACCTGGCTAGTGCATGGTGGGGTAGTTTTGAGAAAATAGTGTTTGTCCCGAATGAAGGAAACGTCAAGGACGGATTAGCTGTGCACTATGAATGACTTGGCTAATTTATTTTTAATAAACCACATTTAATTTCCAGTTTTTCTGACACAATCTGGAATTCCCCATTAATTAACGCGGTAACAAATAAAATCCTCTCTAGTTCCCGCTTATTTCACATGCCATACGGTGTAATATTACCAATCCCAAACGATACATATACATACCATTACCGAAGTTATTAAACAAACAAAATCCACAGATAACACTCGTTTCACTTTTAGCTATCTTCCCGCTTACTTATCAACTAAAGAATTCTTATCGTTTCCTCACTTCCATTCACTTGATTCACCCATCCTCGGTCATATCGAAAACATGTCCCGGCTGAACGATCATTTCCTAGTGATTTTAATAAAATTCTAATTGTTTCCGATCGGAAAAAACAAGTGAACAATTATGGACGATAAGGTGAAATTGCTATCGGACGATGAATGGTAAGTATATTATTTGCGAAAACGCGATAATCAAACGCAAATGTATACAAGCGACCGAATGAGACGTTTCGTTGTCGGTTTCACCATCTTCGAGAAGTTTTTAGTTTATTTCACGATGTCGTTCAGGGTGTTATTCGAGAAAATTGCACGGAGGAGGTCATGGTGCGTGGGTGAAAATGTGTTGTGATATTCTTACCCTTAAAAATTGTGTATTCAGGTTTTTTATCAAAATTTCAAGGCACCGTGTGTTGTTATCGTTAATTATGAAGGTATTTAGTAAAGACGATAATTGGAAGTGTTTGGTTGGGTGGTATTCGAATGCTATTCCATGTTTGTGACGTAAAACTAGGGAAACTGGTTTATTGTTCTAATCGCAGTGTTATCTGAATTTGATGACATTGTATCAAATTTGGGTCTAGATTTAATTGTAACACTTGCCTCCTTTTTGGTTAATTTTGTAGGTAACTGTGCGCATGGTTGTTTATGTATGCGGGACGTTGAGGGCTGTTTTAACCCCGAGAATGGTGACGCTTGTCGTATAGTCGTTGCTGATGCAGTGAGACTACGGGTGCATTCAAATTTAAATATAAATACGGATAAATGATCCCAACAATAATAATTTTTCGGAAACTACCAATTTCTTGTTAAAAATTAACAGTTCCAAATCCTGATAGCGAGCACGGCTTATCTAAATGGAAAAAATTACATTGTAATTTCATTAAATTTATGAGGCGTGGCACAATTGTTGTATATAATTACATACTTGTTACCAACTAATAATCAATTATAAATGTAGGGTGTGAAGAAACTTTATATTCCCGAGAAGAAGCAAAATCTCTGCAATTGAGACGTATATATACAGATGACCTAGGAATGCGTACTCGATTCATAGTTGCTTGCTATTCAATATATTGACATGCGGTTTTTGACGTCTGTAGATATACTTATAGCCCACATTTAATTTATATATATATATATATATATATGTATTTATATTTATACACCATGTATATTATATATATGTAAGTCTAGCGACATATGCTAAATTTACCCGACAAACCACATATCACTCGAAACCTTATCAAAAATTCTATCGTTACGTGAGGACAAATACAGGGTGTTCATTTAAAAAGTATGAGTTATTCAACTTTTTGCTTGTTACCGCTCCCTGTTGAGTGTGCTTGGACCAAAAATTGCTCATTTGCTGAAACTACAATTTTCCTTTTACAAATTTGTCGGAAAATATTTATTGCCGACTTCGCAGTGATTTTTTAAATGTCGGCCATATTTATGTTATATACAAAAATGTATATAATTTCCAAACGAAAAAGTTAAACTTATAATAATCTTAACAATGTTCTATTGTTTTCTCACGTAGAAACTAATAATGTAAAAAAAATATATTGTGTTCCATTTGAAAGAACATAACTTTGGTTTACCACTCTGTATAAGGATATCAAAAATCTCATGTCATTGTATTGAATAGCAAAAAAGTGATAGACCGATTACGCGTCCCTGGGTCATCCTGTATATATATTTATAATGTTTTTGTTCATAGGGACGCCACAGAGTCCTTGGGGTTCGAACCCCTCATCAACGAACGCACAGAAGGCGAAGCCGTCTCCTTACTTGCCCCCACCGGAGACTACTCCTCCGAACCTGTGGTCATCACCGTCGCCGAGGATGACACCATCAAAATCAATGTCTTCGGAATGACCTGTCAGAGCTGCGTTAGAAACATTGAAGATAACCTAAGTCGCAAACCTGGGGTCTATAATATAAAAGTCAGCCTCCAAGAAAAGGCGGCGTTGGTCCATTACGATACGAAACAATTGACTCCGATACAAATATGCGAATTAATCGACGACATGGGGTTCGAGGCGTCATTGCCGACATCTGGCGGTGGTGGGACAAAACAGTGTCGAATACATATAGAAGGAATGACATGTCAGTCGTGTGTGCAAAGTATTGAAGGTGAGTGGGAGGAGCTAGAGGAGGCGGAGACATAAAAGTTTTGTTTGTTTCCAGGCATGTTGTCAACGAAAAAGGGCGTGCAGTCAGTGAAAGTCGACCTATCTGCCAAAGAAGGAGTGGTGGATTACGACCCCGCCGTTGTCGATCCCGCCGACATCACCGCTCAAGTCGAAGATATGGGATTCGAATCGTACGTCAAAGGTGCTCAACCGACATCATCGAAATCTACGCCCACTCGCCAATCACCGCCTACTCAAACCTCAACGGACATCAACGTCGAAAAGTGCCAACTTCACGTTAAAGGAATGACCTGTGGGAGTTGCGTGGCGGCGATCGAGAAACACGTCCAGAAACTTCACGGGTGTCATAAAATCTTGGTGTCGTTGTTAGCGGCGAGGGCGGAGATCCACTATGACCCCTCCCTAATCACGCCCACCGAAGTAGCTGCGTCAATCACAGAGCTCGGATTTCCCGCGAGCGTTTTGCAGCAAGCGGGGGCGGGGGAATCAGTGGCAGATTTAGAAATCTCGGGAATGACTTGTTCGAGTTGCGTGCATAAGATTGAAAGCAACGTGGTAAAGTTAGAGGGCGTGACTTCGGCAAAGGTGGCGCTTACAACGAAGAGAGGAAAGTTTAAGTTTGATCCTGAAATCACAGGCGCTCGGGATATCATAGAAGCTATAAATAAATTAGGGTTTGAAGCGAAACTGTTTGATAGAGACCACGGAAACGAGTACTTAGAACAAAAAGAAGAAATCCGGCGCTGGAAAACCGCGTTTCTCTTCTCGCTCGCTTTCGGTGGCCCGTGCATGATCGCCATGATGTACTTCATGACCTTGATGACCACAGGCATGTCACATGAAGACATGTGCTGTGTCATTCCAGGTCTCTCATTGGAAAATCTGATCATGTGGGTGCTGTCCACTCCTGTGTTGCTATTGGGTGGCCGTCATTTCTTCGTTCAAGCATACAAGGCGCTCAAACATAAGACTACCAACATGGATGTTCTTATAGCAATGGCTACTTCGATCTCCTACACTTATAGTGTAATCGTCGTCGTGGTGGCTATGATATTGAGACAAAAGACGTCGCCACAGACTTTCTTCGACACGCCTCCTATGTTGTTGGTTTTTATTAGTTTGGGAAGGTGGCTTGAACATGTAGCGAAGGGGAAAACTTCAGAAGCTTTGTCGAAGTTGTTGTCCTTGAAGGCAACGGATGCGGTGTTGGTGAAGTTAGGGCCGAAAGGTGAAGTTTCGAGTGAAACGCTAGTGCATGTGGATTTAGTGCAAAGAGGAGATATTTTGAAGGTGGTGCCGGGGGCGAAAGTGCCTGTGGATGGAAAAGTTCTTCAGGTAATTGCATCAATAAGACAATAGTGTTCTGCTAAATTTATATATGTTCCGGGTTAGTGCTGGTATTTCATTATCACTCTAAAAAACAAGCTTTAGACAGTCCATATAAAGAAAATCTAAATGAAGTACCCGAACTACACCCGAGTGGCGAGCATTTTTATCGGCAGATCTGCTTCGTCACGTAAGGTCGCTTCCCGGGATGTCGCTACCCTCTAGCACATCTCCTTCTCGTTGCTCGTCCTTTTCGTCGCCGCACCCCCTCCCATCCCCCTGATTGTTCATCTTGAAGTCCCTACATGATTTTTATTCGTTGCAGGGCCAATCGATGTGCGACGAGAGCCTCATCACCGGCGAAAGCATGCCCGTGTCGAAAAAAATCGGTAGCAGCGTAATAGGCGGTTCCATAAACCAGCACGGCCTCCTCATCGTCGAAGCGACCCACACGGGTGAAGCCACCACACTCTCCCAAATCGTGAAACTAGTCGAAGAAGCGCAGACCTCCAAAGCTCCCATACAACAGCTCGCCGACAAAATTGCCGGTTATTTCGTTCCCACAGTTGTCTTCCTATCACTTCTGACTCTCATTGTGTGGTCTATCATCGGCGCTGTGAACATCGACGCACTTCCGGTGGCAGAGCACGAAAAGCACGGATTCACAAACACTGAAATTATCCTCCAGTTCGTCTTCCGGTGCGCACTGAGCGTGCTAGCTATAGCTTGTCCTTGTGCTCTAGGTCTCGCCACGCCCACGGCTGTTATGGTGGGAACCGGAATAGGCGCCGTGAATGGCATTTTGATTAAAGGGGCGGAACCTCTAGAGAACGCCCACAAGGTGAAAGCAATCATGTTTGATAAGACAGGGACCATAACGAAAGGCGTGCCTGAAGTAACGAGGGTGTGGCTTAAAGATTCATTAAGCCCCGCCTTGATTCTAGGGGCGGTAGGGTGTGCCGAGACGAATTCCGAACATCCAATCGCATCGGCGATTATTAAATATGTCAGGGATGCTATCGGATCGGATCTAAACGGGACGAGCACGAATTTCCAGGCGGTGCCGGGGTGTGGCATGAAGTGTACAGTCTCCTTCTTGGGACAACTCGTGAAGAACGCGAAAAATAACCAGGAAATGAACAACTTCATGACTTTAGTATCCTCGGGAAGTTCCGGTTTGTTCACTCTCAACAACGTCGAAGTAGAAGTCAGCAGCAACCAAGCTCTCAAACTCGGCCAACTTATAGGAATGGGCGGAGACACCGACGAAGGATCGGGGACCTACGAAGTCATCATCGGCAACCGCGAATGGATGAACCGCAACGGATTCACCGTTTCGGACGAAATCAACAAGAAAATGATCGCCGAGGAAGAACAAGGAAAATCTGCAGTTCTCTGCGTTATCGACAACGACATTGTCGCCATGATCAGCGTAGCAGACATAGTCAAACCTGAAGCACACTTGGCCGTTTATTCATTGAAAAAAATGGGTTTAGAAGTCATACTTTTGACAGGCGACAACCGCCAAACTGCCGCCAATATTGCCAAGCAAGTTGGGATCAACAAAGTTTATGCTGAAGTTCTTCCCTCACATAAAGTCGCGAGAATACAAAGACTGCAATCAAAGGGGATCAAGGTGGCGATGGTTGGAGACGGCGTTAATGACAGTCCTGCTTTAGCCCAAGCGGATGTTGGAATGGCGATAGCGGCGGGGACAGATGTCGCCGTGGAAGCCGCTCACGTGGTACTTATGAGGAACGATCTCTTAGACGTGGTGGCGTGTTTACAACTGTCGAAGAAGACAGTTAACAGGATTAGGCTCAATTTTATGTTCGCTAGCATTTATAACTTGTTAGGTGAGTAATATGAGGTAAAGGACCTGGTGGCGGGGCTCGCGTAGGCTCTTTTGTTTTATATTCTCTCTGTTTGTATGACGTCACGAGCTAAGATTGCCATTAGTTTCTTTTTGTTTATTTGGAAACATTTCCGTGTCCCATTCGTTTATGATATCGCTACCAAAGGAGTTGATTTTCGTTTTAGTGGTTCCAATGTGATCATCCTGTCCGAATAAAAATTGACAATAAAAACTAACTTTGCGGTTGTAGGCATTCCATTGGCTGCGGGGGCCTTCAGTTTCATCGGCTTTATGTTGGCCCCATGGATGGCCAGTGCCGCCATGGCCCTGAGCAGTGTCTCAGTCGTCGGTTCTAGTCTCCTTCTCAAACTATGGAAAAAACCAACAATGAAAGACCTCCAAACTGAAGAATACCTAGCATCTAGAACCAGCGGCGAATTAGACACTGTTTCCATCCATAGAGGTCTCGACGACATGGAACAGTTAAACGGAGCGCCATCTATATCAAGGTATACAAGAAACTGTGACGACTACCTTTTATAAATCTATAATTTCGTAGAACTGATATTAATTTAATTGCCAAAGTAATTTGATGTAAGTCGTTTTGGTCAAAAGCATGATTCTGTGATGTCTTTTTTTATTTGATTTTAATTATAATGACGAGTACTGTGTGTTTTTATTTTTTGATTGTTGGTGTGTGTTTAGCCCGATTAACCTTACTTTTCCCATGTAGGCGTTTCCGCCGTCTTATCAGTGTCTTATCAAATTATAGGTTCCTTGGGAGGAAAAGCGCACGTCAGTTATTGTTGTCGAGTGATTTAGACGACGATCCGACCACGTTTGACAGGAAAGGGGGCGCTCGTGAGCCACTGATGACTTAAACAGCCTGAGACTTAAGTCATTTATATGTGATATGTGAAAGCATCATTTTATTGTATTTACAACCCAGATGACGTTTTTTAATCGTAATGATCTGTTTACGTATGAATTTTTTATGTATTTTTTCCATACAAAAGACGTAACATCACAGTATAGTACATTCTTCAAAGGTGCTTAAATCCTTCTGTAATCTCGGTTATGTATTTTAAGAAATAAAAATATTTTTGTTGAATGTTTTTTATGATATTCCCTGAAAATCCAAAAACATAGTTAAAAGCGAGTTGATAATTAGGTACTCCATTTCGATGAAAATTATTATAGTTAAACCATATTTAGCAAAGCAGTGCCTCCACTATTTCGTAGGAGGTGATCCACTACTGCTCGACCAAGCATTTTCCATGCTTGTTCAATTGGGTTGAGAATTAACAAACGTGCTGGAAGCGACAACATTTTCAGTCTTCCCATCACACAGTGAGCACGATGTGGACGTGCATTATCATCCAAAAACTAAAACTGAAGTCCTAAATCATTGTGATAATTGTCCACAATATCATTAATGATGTCTTCAACATAAATTTGAGCTGTCATAATCCTCTCACACAAAAAGTTCCGTACAGGCTCCAAGAAAAATTCCACCCCAAATAATAAGTGTTTTTCCGCGAAATGGGTGCACTTCTTGGACATATCGATGTTCAACTGTTCTACCTGAAGGTCTCCAGATGCGAATAGTACGACTATCACTGAAAAGCCCAATTCTGCTCTGGTCTGAGAACATCTCGCCAATTTACTCGGTCTTCACACCAAGCTACTCTAGCACGTCCATGTGCAGGTGTCAATGGAATCATTCTTAGCGGTCTTCTGCATCCTAGTTATGTTTCCCTACTGTGGGTAAGAATCCTTGTAGCTGTGACACTAGTGCCAGTGCCATGCAATAGCTCCTGCCTTAACAAATTGCAATGAGATCGTAGGTTTCTACGAGCTTCTCTAATCACCAAACGATCTTCTCGTGCGTTTGTGGTCCTTGGTGGACCTTGTCGTGGTCTTTCCGATACACTTTCAGTTTCTCTGTCTTTATTGTAGCCGCGAAGCCACACTTTAACTTACATAAAGAAATGCTGCCACATCCACTTGTCGAGCACCACAATTATATTTGTAATAACTGTTTTCAAGACCAAAGTTTCATTTTAAGATGTGCTATAGAAAAAAATAGTGTATTATACACGACGATAAAGGATCTTTTTAACTTGTGAAAACTCGTAAAAATGACCCATTTGTCTCGTATAGTAATTACTCATTTATTATTTACAACTTTTGGACTAAATGTAAATAACCTTTAAAAAACTTAATGATATTAATAATATTAATTTAATAATAATTTCTGGATCTTTGAACCTTCCTTATTTTTCAATATAGGAGTTTTTATTGCTCTTTAAATTTTCAAAAAAAAATGTAAAAAAATCCACCGTTAATTTGCTGTCGATCAAAATTGTCTGTATCTGACTTGAAACTGTAACCTTAAACTCACACCAACATTTGACATTTCGTACAATATGTGTTACCAACCAAAAAAGTTCCTAGATTTTGAATCTCGTAATGGCTTATTAACGCTTTCGAAATGAGTGCGTTAATAGCTTTGTTACAACAGCAAATTAGAAAAAAAAAACATTTTCCTAATTTACTTTGCATGTGACGACTCACATGATTTGTGATTTTAGATTATCATTTTTATTTTTGGTTATATAACTTACTTTATAATAATTTAGAAAAAACTATTTTTGATAATTTCATCAAAATAAAATCAACGGAAAAATAATTTCAACTAATTCTTAACTTCTTCTTTTAAACTTGTTAACTATTAATCTGAAAAGTCAGTTAATGATGGAGGTACTATTTTAAATTTGTATTTAATCAAAATATTACAATTTTTGTTTACATCTTAAGTAATGGTGGCTGTTGGTTTTAGTGGGGCCGGTCGATGAGAAGAACTAACTTTTCTTCAAGTTCAAAACAAAGCTTTGCTTTAGAAGAGCTTCTGCCACAATACTGGTTGATGCAGAGGCAGACATGACTACTCTGATGTGGCATCAAGTGTGGCAGAATTATATATTAATAATTCAGTTTGATATACATATCAGGTAGCAACGAAAATATTAGGCAAAAAAAAAGACGTTAATAATAAGTCTGTTTCTACGCGTATTTCTACAAAGACCTGTTCTAAAATTTGATTCAAGAAGTGTGAAAATGTTTCTGACAATTATATAAATGAAAAAAGGTAACAGGTACAGTTTCGATAGATTGAGATAACTTTTTTTGTTGAAATATAATTTCTGTACCTGAACTATCCCACTTTTACTAATACAAATTACAGTTAGAAATAGTTAAATATTCAAAATATTTAACTTTTTCAAAATCTAGTAGAAAAATATGTTTACATTTTAGACTAGAAACAAACTTTTAAAACGATTGCTTAAATAGTATGTTAGTAAGTGGTGTTATTATTGTCCCGAGCGTTAGCAAAAAATAGCACTTTTGTTCTGCAGTTCCTCTTAACTTTCGCTTTACGCAACTTTGCTTTTCCTATCATGGGACAGTAATCGCCTTCTTGGTGCTTTTTCTGTTCTGAAGTTGCTTGCGACGCAGATTCCCGCACAGCTTGTTAAAAAGTTTGACATTATTCACATCTGACTCCCTGAAAATTTCAGGAAAGTCATTTTGATAAAAATTCAACCAACTTTTCCAAAACTGAATTTTATTTGTACTATTCAGTAGTATTCAGTAGTTATTCAGTTTTACCTCTATGGAAAAACATTCCAAAGCTATTGAGTTTGCCACAGTACTTATGAAACAATTTAATTATTCATTTCCCTCCGTTTTGACGGAAGCCCCCAATATCTTTGTTATGAATTCCGCTTGCTGCTTCCTGCCTACGTTTACAGCATGCTGCACAATCTCATTTCCCCACTTGTATATAACAGCTTGAAGAACTCTCAAATCTTTATTTTGTGTTGCCGCGTGAAAAGCGGTCCAAGTTTGTCCGTTCAAATTTGCAACCAGGTGAACGTTCGCTCCCTTTTCCAGGAGAGTGTGCACTATCTTGTAAGAAGACTTCAAACAAGCTGACATCAGTGGAGTATAACCGTGGATGCTTTGAAGGTTAACATCTGGATTACGTTCCAAAAGAACAGCAGCGATGTCTTCATGCCCATTCCAGATTGCGCCATTGAGAGGGGTAAAACCTAATTCGTTTTGAACGTTTAGATTGGCTCCGTTTTCTAACAAGTATTCAGTGATCAAACGGTGTCCCTCATACGTAGAACAGTGTAATGGTGTATAAGTTGTATGCGAACACTGTTCACTGTTTATGGAATTTACATCTGCGCCTTCTTTGACGAGGGCGATCACCTCTTCTAAATTTCCTTCGTATGCAGCTCGGTGTAATGGTTCCCCCCATCTGGAACGATCTATGTTTCCACGGGACTAGAAAAATGAAGTCATACGTTAATACTTGAAAAATTTATAAAAAATAAATTATTCTGAAAATAATTCTTGATCTTGGGATTTTTCAAGTCTTTAGTATTTCCAGAGTATCGTTTTCCAAATTTTTTGGTAGATCACTTTCTTTTCAGATTTTTTTCCACTTTTAAAACCTCTCCAGTAATTACAATTTGAAATTTTAAAATTGTGACGTTTTTTTTTTGGATTATTATCAAGTAATCTAGTTTTGAGACTGTCCTTGAATTTTGAACAATAAAAAGCTTTTATAGTTTTAATTTGTCTAATTCTCTTTGTTTTAAAGCAAAATTTATGTAAATTACAAAAAAATAAGTATTTTTATATCGTCATGTTAAAATGATTCTTTCAGATATTTAGAGTATGGAGTTTATACAGCGTGATCAACAATGACTGAGTCTGTTGGTATTAAAACAATTGAAAAATATGGAGTTTTTTTTGCGTCACAATTGGCGACCCTGGTGTTTTAAAATCAAACAACTTTAAAATGACAATGTCAAAAAATTTAGTTTATGTTTTAAGGTAAATCGGGTAAGTGTAAAAAGGATTTTAATGAAAGATATTAGGGAAAACAAAAACAAGAATGAGGTAAACAAAGAACACAAAAGAAAATTAACGTAAATACGCTCTAGATATTGTTCAAATTGAGCCCCATTGTGATCCAAACATATGTTGACTCTCCTTTTTAGGCTCTCAAAAACATTAATCAACATTTGAGGAGTGATATTTGCGATTTCCTGGCTAATGACAGCTTCCTCAGTTCCTCAACTGTGTGTAATTTTTTTGAGAAAACGTTATTCTTGAGGTGCCCAAACAGAAAAAAATCCAATGGGGTCAGATCCGGCGATCTACTTGGCCAAATTAAATGTGTGTGTTAAATGCTGTGTGTGCTGTTGCCGAATCCTGTTGAAAATAGCCATACTCAGTATGGTTTTCGCACTGATTTCCGAGGACTCTGATCCATTCTATTTCGAATGTCTTCGACTACTTCTTCTGTGAGTGTCGATGGTCTGCCAACGGGTTTTGCCTTTTTTACGTCACCTGTTTTGAGATAACGGTCGACTAATCGCATGCAATGCTGTTTAAAAATAGGCAAGGTCACAACCTCTTCCGGGAACATGCCCCGAAATTGGTTGTACGCATCTTCCAAAGAATACTGCCAACCATTAACAGCATCCTCAACTCCGGTGCGAAAATACGCCATCCCAATAAAAATGTCATGTTCCAGAGTAAAAACCATGTTAAAATTGATAAATTATTACAAAAATGAAACTTTTATATCAAAAATCAAATTTACTTGTCAACACTGTCAAAAGTGACAACATGAAACCAAAGTGACAGCAGCAATTACGTTTGGGTTAGGGAGAAACCAAGATGCTTCAAATTTTCATTGTTGCCAACAGACTCAGACAACAGACATTGTTGATCACGCTGTAGAATATCTATGAATTTCAAGTAACGTGAATTTTTTACATGCCTATTTATAGAATTTTCGAATAAACATGTAGATTTTAGAAACGGTTTAAAAGGTCTAAAGAATCGAATCTAATAAATATTAGTAGTACAACTTATGACATTGTGTATTGAAAAAAACATGAGAATGTAAAAACTATCAAATCTAAGAAATCTAAAGATTGTAAATTTTTTATGTTTTGTGGATCTAAAGAACCTAAAAAAATCTTAACATTTGATTTAACATAATTCAAAAATTACGAGAAAACAAGAAAGGGTAATCATGCAGTTTAGCACCCTGAAAATGACAGTTGACATTTAGAGGGAGTTCGGTAAGTTCCGGCTCACACTGTTGCCAAATAGTTTGAATTTGAAAACAACAGGACATACTTATCGCCCAAATGTATTTTAACTTTATCAGAAATGACAGTAGCACTAGTACTTAGTTTTCAGCATTTTCTGTACGTAGCAATAATAATAGACATTTTTTTTAAAACTGCGTTTATCTATTTAAAATGAAGCTTATTTGGAAAAATATTCAATTTCTATTTCATACTTTATAGTATTGTTCCAGCAAAACCTAGAAGCAAGTACTATACAAAGATAAGGCAACCGTTATGACCAAGGATGTTTAATGTTTAAACAACGTGGCAACAATATGAGTCATTCGGCCCTGATTGTTGCCAGTTAATAAACCAAAATACCCAACAAAAACAGAGAAGTTTTATAAACTTCTCACGGTCTACATGTGTTCAGGTCAGTGACATTGATGTTACACAATGATTTATTAATTTCAATATTATGGAAAGTAATAAAAAACAAAACATAAATTTAAAAAATCTTCTGAAGAACATTAAAATTCATAAATTGTAGAAAACACAATAAATACATTTTTTTTTTGGTAAATTAATCGTAAAAAATCTATCCTATCATTTGAATCAGTCCAATAAAAAAATGTAACGAAGACAGTGTTGGAGAAACTGTACTAGTAATGCGTTTTTGGTGATAATTAGGCGTTTCTAGTAATAATAAGTATTCAGTACTCTCAATTATTTACTCCAAAAATTAACTTTGTCTAACAAATTATAATCAAAGTACTTACAAGTTCCATTTTGATGTGATGCGTAAACTGAACTGGTGAGTAAACCCGCGCAAACAAGTATATCACGACGAAAAAAGAAATGATAACACAGTGTATGGAAAAGTGGTGTTAAACGGAATAAGTAAAAATCCTCTGTTTTTTTATATTGCGGTATAGTATTGTTTGATTGGTGCCTGACGTTTAAATTCGATTTGTAGCCATACTAGTTCACTATAAATTCCTTAATTCACAAACGATTTTTTTCTTGTCGAAAATCATCTTAACCTTACCTTCCCTACATTTCGTCTCTGTATTATCTTCATTTAGTCAATATCAAGTGACATCAATTCCACAAACTCATAAATAAATAAATACGATCAAAGCTTAACAGGAAACCAAACAGGAAAAAAAACAAACGCAGCTTACGGATTGGCTCAAATTGGGTCTGCCTATTTTACTGGCCAAAAACAGAATATTGAATAACTTCAAACATAAATGGCAGTAATTACTACTCCCGATTTGTTTTCCTTTTGATCACTCTGTACTATTAATCAGTCTAATTAAGAGGTCTTTGAGCTCATTGGTTGCTTTATTAGGTCTACGTTTATCTTCTGGGGCTTTAGTACTGTGCTATCTTCTTCTTAACCTTCGCTTCACGACTATTCTTTCTCTTGTTATCATTAGGCAATTAGTGCCTTCTTAATATTCTTTCTGTTCTTTGGTTGCTTGCCATACAGATTCCTAACGACTTTATTAAGAAGTTCAACATTAATGACGTCTGCTTTTGTTAATATTCCCTGAAATTCCGTGGTTGTTCACTATAAATTCGATAATTCCTACATTTTCTGTTTTTTTTATCATTGTCCTGATTAGATTAACAATAAACGAAATAAAAACGTTAAAAAACGAAGTCAAAGTTTAAAAACGAATAGACAAAACCAGCAGCTCGTGGTATTCGCTTAAAAACGTGTTCACATTTTAGATAAGACTAATAAATTTTAATAATAATAAATATAATAATAATCACTAATAAATTTATACAAAAAGAAAGCTCTAAATTTTAACATCTAAAAATCAGAAAAGCACCTGCTTATTTTAACTAACAAAGTGAAGATTGGAAAATCTAAAGCGTTATAAAATTTTGAAACAATTAAAAATGCCAAAAATGTAACACATGAATCTTAAAAAAAAGGTACCACGAATAACATTAAGAAAGTAACTATCGCGAATTCAGTAAGTTTAAAGAATCAAGACAATCTACAGGATTCCACGACAATAAAAGATATAAAAAATTTGAACGTTAAAAAATACATTTAATTATTCTAAATAATCTAAAAAAATGTGAAAATCTAAAAGGTTACAAGAACAGTGCCCACGACGTACACAAAAATGTTACACCAAGAAATCTAAGTCTTCAAAAAATTTCAAAAAATTAGAGTCCAGACACTGTCGACAATTTATTGAAATAAATAAAATTAATAGATCCGTAGTTTAAAAAATCTTACAATAATCGTATCTGCAATAACGTATTTGAAATTTCTGAAAATATAGTTGTATACATTATTTTTTCAAATATTATCTTGAAAAAATCAAAACATATGGAAAAGTCTAGAAAAACTGTAGAATTACAAAATTATATCTACTAAAACTAAACCATCAAACAATGAAATGAAAACAAGAAGTCTTTATCTAAATGAAATAATCCGAAGACATTTAAAAAGACCTAAAAATTCAAAAAATAACTAAAAATATATAAAGATTCTAGACAAAATCGAAAATCTAAAAACCTATTAAATTCAGAAAAAATTGAAAATACCAAATATATAAAAAATGTAAAAATATTCCTCGTGTTCGATATATATAAAGAAACCGAATAATACAGAAAGAATATAATCAAAATAATCTAAAATAATTTGAAAAATTCAGGGAATATCGAAATAGACAGATTTTTTTTTTAATTCAATAGCTTTCTATTGAATGCGTGCAATTCAAAGTATCCAAAAAATGTAAAAATAATCATAAAAAGAAATTAATATAACTAAAAATATAGGAGAGAATATAAAAACACAACGCATGGAAGCGGCTTGAAGATAAAAAAACTCAAAAAATCTTAAAACTTGAAGAAGTACCAAAAATCCAATAATCTGAAATTAAAAAAATATAACAAAATATTTAGACAGTTGAAAAATTAAAAAATTCTAAGAACAATTCAAAGCATCTAAAACATCAATATAATTTAATCAATTCGAGAGAAGTCTAAAGCCTAAATGTTCGAAAAATGGAGAACTTAGAAATGTAAAAAAAAATAAAGAATCTAAAAACGCTGGAGAATATTAAAAACTTAGAGACTTATCAAAATCTGATAAATTAAAAAAACACAAAGAATACAAACCATGCAGACTATGTAATTCTAAAAATTCTATAAAAAAAAACCTAAAAATCCAAAGAATGTAAGACTACTATAATCTCGAAAAACATTAAAAGAGAAGAATTGAAAGATTTCGAATGAACCACAAAATTTTACACAATCGTAACAATAAAAAAATTACCATTAAAAGAAAGTGCGAGCATTTTGGGACACCATGTACATACAATAGAAGAAACTATCATAAAACTTTGTGTTTATGGTTATATAACTTTCTAGAATTTTTACTTGGTAAATTGGTAAATCTAGTAGTTTATTGAATACCAGTTACATTTCGAATCCAATCAACATATTCAAAAGTCCTTGTAAATCCTGATGGTTCCGGAGTGTCACATCCAGCTTGGCTTATAAAACTAGCAACACCCACGTGGGTGGTACGAGGACCATTACTGTATCGAACCAAAGGAATTCCATTATCTCCCTAAAATTGTACCTTGGTACCAAACCTCGAAGTATGTAGTACTGTTATGCTTACGTGGCAGAATCCTTCGTTAAAATTCCCACCAGCACAAACCATTGTATCTTTAATTTGAGTACCATAATATAGTTTACATTCTTCGTTTGAAATTGGAAGTAAATGGACTATGTGGAGGTTATCTTCAATGGTAGCAGAATCTATTTTTTGTAAAAATTAATAGAATAGTTGCTAAAAAGAAGAAGTTTTTACCATCGCTGGTTTGTCCCCAGCCCATGGTCATAATGCCACCTTGATTTGGTACAAGCTCAAAGCTGGGCAAATAATCAATGGGTTTGATATAGTCTGGAAAAATTAGAATGAAAAAGAGAAAATACGGTACCAATCTCAACTTACTAGTAAATGTTATAGGCATGCGTAGTTTGATGAGACCTATATCGTTTTCTAAGGAGATTGGATTAAAATCTGGATGCACAAAATAAAGATCAGTGGCTAGTTTTAGACTTTCTGGGTCTGGATTTTTCACGTTGATAGTACCCAACAAAATTGTGAATAACGTTGCACTAGAATACAAAAAAAAGTCTTTTTGTCAAAGTAACGTACAAAAACTACTTATAGACACAGTTTCCAGATGATATAATCCACTCATTATTCAAGAGTCCTCCACCACAGAAGTAGTTACCATCACTGGTCTGCTTATAAATAGCTGCTACGTAAGGAAATTGCCCAGCGAACGCTTTTTCCCCTCCGATAATACGAGTTCCCAACTGGATAAATAATGCTTTTAACTAAAACTCAACAGTGAGTTAATACACTTACAGTTTTTGAAGCAGTCACGAATTTGAATAATAAAATAACACTGACAAAAGTAACAAATTTCATTGTTAACAAAAATTTAATTTAGTGTAACCAAAGCTTCGAAATTCTGACAATCGTTGGCTTGAAATTCAATTTTTTTATCGATTTATTACTTTTATTTTTTCTATTTATTATCAGTAGTAATACCTACTTGTAAAACTTATAATTTCGGGGGATTAGATGTTAACACCGCAATAAACCGCGCTGTGGTGTCAAATAGAATAGTTATAATGTGGGGATCTAGAAGAATCTGAGAAACTTAAATGTAAATATGAGAATCCCGGATCTGGATTTATCAATTCTAGCAGTTTAAAAAACAGCAGGTGAAAATATGGTCTAGTATTTGAGAATCTTACAAAAGAGGATCCAAAATCTAAGAGTTTAAATTTGTAGTATCCAAGACTCTAGATATGATTTAAAGTAGACATTCAGAATATAGAATTTAAGAACATACAAACAATAAGATTTAGAAAATATAATTATACAAATTTAGAACCTAAAAATTTGAAATGTGATATGCTTTTAATGAATTCTTCCAAGATCTAGTACCTAAAATTAGAAATATGTATAAAAAACTTAAAAATCTCAAATCTAAAAATCGTAAATATTCTCAAATATAAGTAATGGTACTTTAGTATTTTAGAATCTAAGAATAAAAGACTGTTCGTCCTTACATTTAAAAGCTTAGAATCCAGTAACTAAAAAATATAAATTATATGCATGTAAAATTATAAAATTTTAAATATTAGAATTTGCAACAGAAGAATTTTAAATCAGTCACTAGAAAAACAAGAATTTTGGTAATTAACATCTAAAAGTGTAGACACTGAAAACATATAAAGTATAAGAACTTCAAATGAAAATCCAAAACCTGAAAACCTGAAAAATTTAGAATTTGAAGAACCAGCATCTAAAAGCGTGGAGTCTAGAAAACTATAAGCTCTAAGAATTTAGCTCCTAAGGCTCTAAGAAATAGAATTTGAAGATTCAAAAAATAATAAAAGTAGTGTGTAGTGTAACTGTATTTGATGACTTTCTTCCTTCTCATAAAATGACCTGTTCATAGAACAGTGTCAAAATGATAATAAAAGATTACAAGAGCTATTCTTCTGAGTAATTAATAAGATGAGACAGAAAAAGGTACAAACAACAACAGATATCAAAGACAAAAAAGGTATAGGAGAAAAAGACAAAGAAAAAAACTTTTTTCAAAGACTGTCAAATTGACAGAGGGATAACGTTGACTAGTGCGGTACCAAAAACACGTGCTAGAACACTAGAAAAAGACTTAGAGAAAAATTAAATCATGCACTAGAAGAACCTTGGTTTGGATTACAGCAAATTATGCAAGAAAATGGCAACAGATCTAAATTTTTCAAAACAACTTTAAGTTAGTACGTAAATAAGTACTTTATTGTATCCCAGTCACATTTCGAATCCAGTCAACATACTCATAAGTTCTTGTAAATCCCGATGGTTCCGGCGTATCACATCCATACTGACTTATAAAACTTGCAACACCCATAAGAGTGGTACGAGGCCCATTAGTAACTCGAATTAAAGGAATACCATTGTCGCCCTATAAAAATTTACCTCTTTAACAAACCTACCAGTACTACTATTATAATTACATGACAAAATCCTTCGTTGTAATGTCCACCTGCACAAACCATTGTATCTTTGATTTGATCACCGTAAGTCAGTTTACACTCTTCGTTTGAAATTGGTACCAAAAAAACGTAGTAGAGTTCATCTTCAAGAGTACCGGATTCTATATTTCCAGAAATTAGTAAAAATACTACAAAAAACGTGATGTTTCTCACCGTCACTGGTTTGTCCCCAACCCATAGTCATTATACCACCAGTATTCGGTAAGAGTTCATAACTTGGCAATGCATCGATTGGTCTAATATAGGCTGAAAAAAATAACAAACGATTGGAAACAGTAGTTATTTTGTCTTACTGGTGAATGTTATAGGCATGCGTAGTTTAATGAGACCTATGTCATTTTCCAAAGTCTGTGGATCAAAATCTGGGTGAACGAAATAAATATCAGTTGCCAATTTTAAACTTTCTGGACCTAGGTTTTTCACGTTTGTAGTACCCAACAAAATTGTAAATAAAATGGCACTAAAACGAAAAGTGAAAACTCTCAAAGTGATATGTGGAATTTACTTGTAGACACAATTCCCAGATGTAATAATCCATTCGCTATTCAGAAGACCTCCACCACAGAAGTAGTTTCCATCGCTGGTTTGCTTATAAACAGCTGCTATGTAGGGAATTTGCCCAGCAGAAGCCTTCTCGCCTCCGATAATACGAGTAGAGGCCAGCTAAGAATTTTTCAACGTATAATTAACAAATGAAAAAACTATACTTTACGGTTTTGGAAGTTGTATTTAGCAGTAAAACATTGAATATAATCACAGTGAGAAAGTGAAGTTCCATGACTCGGTAATTTCATAACACACGTCTAGTACTATATTAACTGCTATTTTTTCTGTTTTATCAATATTATCTTTATTGCTGCCATCATTTTCTATCGAAATGTTGACACAAATAGTTTCGAAAAAATTTTTGCTTAAATTTCCAATCATCTCTAGATTAGACAACGAAGAAATTGAAATTCTGGGGTATTCTTTTCAAGGAGCTATTACTACAAGTAGCTTTGTCTTAATATAAATTAATAATGGAATTTTTTTAATTTTTTTTATACATTCTGATTCGTTAATACTTTTTTTAATTATGAATGTGATTCCTAAATTGTTCTATTTTTTTAATAAAATTTTGAAGATGTATATGTTCAATTAAGGTACATATTTAGCATTATTATTAGCAATTGATTACTGCAATTTAAAAAAAATCCTTGCTATTTTGTATGGCACTAATATTAGTTAATGCTATCATACAGGGTGTTCACAAGAGACTTCGTTTTTTTAAATGGAACACCCTATATCTTCTTATATATATATAGAATGGTTAACATGAAATAACAAGCATCTGAATCACGATAAAATTTGTCATTCTTTGCTAAATTTGATCGAGTTGAAGAAAGCTGTGAGGAGGTATATAAAACTTAACCTTAATTCAATAAAATTACCATCTAAAGCTTGTCGACCAAAAAATTATACAAATTTCACGCATTAAGTTATTTTACAGTGCTCCAACTAATAAAGCACTCGCCGTAAGCGCTCGTGCCTCAAATAAAGTCGTCGCACTGTAAAATTTAACTTACCGCTTTCGAATATAAATAACTATTAAATCACTGATTCATATTGACTAATTTCGATTTGTTAATCTCGGAACTATTTTGTTGACCGAAACTGGGTCATCACAATAAAAAAACCAATCACAGTTTCTAACATTTTTAAGATCGTTGATCTATCAACATAATAAAACCGTGCAGCTGAAATCTTGGGAAAATTTTCTAGAATAATCGTGCAAACTTTGGTAAATTCTTCTTTTTTTGAAGAATCAACTGAGCTTCTATTCAAACTTTGAGAAAGCTGCAAAATCTGCTCTGCTTCTTTCTCAATCCAATCACAAAAGAAAATTGGAATACCGATATCAACCTGAAAGCGATAAGTAAGATGAGATATAAAGAAAACTTACACTTACTTACCCAAACTAAAATAACCAGAGCTGCATCCACAAGTATTCTGAGTATTTCATCGTCGTGGGTATAAGCGTACGTTGTCACAAAAACGTAATCGATATTATTAAGAAAACAGAAAATTGGTGTTGAAATCATTAGGAAAATAGGCCAGCCGAAGATATCATTGAAGAGATCAAGTGTCTGTTTTAGACACACCAAGATCTCCCCACATTGCTTCATATCACGAAGAAATCCTTTATCACTTTTCAAGCTTAAAATACGCTTCACATTTCTATACTGGACAAGCACCACATTCAAAACTAAACTCAGAAAAGCACCATAAAAACAGAAAAAAAATTGCTCCAAATACTGTACGTTATACCTTAGAAAGTGAAATCGACAACCATATTTTCGTAACCAAAAAACTATAATCCCCAAAATTACCAAAATTTGAAGAAGAATTCCAATAAAAGCTGCAATTACGTTGGAACGAATTTTCGAACTGTTCTTTCCAATTATAGTTTGAATATTTTTCAAGAATTGTTTCCACTCTTCTTGCTGACAGAAACCCGAAGATATGACAACGTAAATATTCAAAATAACAAAGTTGATGTCAGAAGCTAGCACTACAGCTGTTTTAATATAGTTTTCATGTCGGTAGAAACTTCTGTTAGAAAAAGAAATTAATGCAAGTGTGATGATAATAAGAATATAAACAACGGTGAAGACTTTTCGGAGAGCTTTGTAACGAAGTGAAGGCGTAATCATCAAGGTCGTGCTAATGCCAAAAAATAGAGATATGGATTTTGAGGACCACATTTTGTGATAATAGAGAGTATAATAATGCAAGTAGAAGTTTCAATAAGACATTAATTTCACTTAATTGAATGGAACAGTTCCAAATAGTTAAGCTTAAATAATGTTGTTTACACTCCAATCACTCAGGATAATGAAAGAGTATGGAATTAACAAAAAAAACTATAGATAGAGAGATAAAGTTTACTAAGTAATAGAAGTTGTATACCTAACGAGAACGAAGACTAGTATTTCGTGCGGGCAGAAGCAAACCAGTAGCTACTAGAAAAAAAGTTTTGAGCAGAATCAAAGACTAAACTAGTAAAGGCATTTTGGCCCATAGGTGGGATTAGACGGGGTGCCCTGTGAGGCAAATTAGATATGAATGAACACTTTTGTAATTTGGATTTTCTGTTAAATAATAAACAACTGATCATAAATATTAACTATCAACGCAATATAATCAAATTTAAGATAAAAAAAGACTCACTCTAGCTAATCCAACAAGAACAGCCTCGTTCTCATTGTCATCCAGCATAGCCACATACACTTTTGGCATTTTGTAGTTTATCCAATCTTCTTAAAATTATATGTACAAATCATGGCGGCAGAGATAGTCGGTACCGTCTAAATTGTCAAATTTTCTTTTAGCTCATCTTAGGATGTTAGCTTCAAACATTTTCCTGTTTTTTTTTATTAGATTTTAAAACTTGACTTTGTTGCTTTTTACTTCAGTTATTTTGTTCCTAATTTTCTTTTCTCTTTGCTTATTGATTCTTTTTTTTAATTTTCTTTTTCTTTTTGGCTTTATTTTCTTATTTTTCTCTTTTTCTAATTCTGTTTTATACGGAAAAGAGATAAACATTAGACACTTTCCTCTTTATCTAAACCCACAGTAATCATTTAATTACTTGAATTTGTTGCCACCCAAAAAAAAGTTATCGAAAAAATATCCAAACTTGTCAAAAATTGTTTTTTTACCATTACGTCCATTTGCAAAATGTTGAGGTACTAAACTTAAATACAGGTTTAGTCACGTAAGGAGTATTTCTAAAAAAATTTATTACCGCAACCAGTAATACAATTTGCGACGACTAGCTTCCTCACTAAAAAAAACTTGTATCCACAATTGCTCTGTCTATTTAATTGTCTTGTCATACGAGTTTTTTGAAAAAGCACAAGACATCAAGATATGTGCAACAATCATTTCTAAATAGACTTGAAGCATGTCTTGAAGTTAATGGAGCACACTTTGAACATTTGTTGCGTTAGTTTATTTGTTATATTGTTGTGCTTGATAAAATTAAAATTTGAATTAATCATCTGTTATTTTGACGTTCTCAGCTGCGTTTAATACCTACTTTGATTACTAAATTAGATTACTTTTAATATGGTAGCAAGTGGTGAGTGTGATTTGTATTGTGGGTTGCGTACAAAATAAATTCAAAAATACCCCTTACGTGGCTAGCCCTGTATTACTGTTTTGTATTTTGTTTTACATATAAATAGGGTACCCCATCTTACTCCACTTTCCCCTACACAAATCAAAATTTACCTATATAGTTCAATTCTCCAGGTGCAGTCAGATGTAAATAATGGTTAGCGATCAAAATAATTTTCAGCAAAACTTTATGACAAGCACCTTACCTGATCAATCTAAATGCCCAAGACACATCCATTGTTACGAATAATGTGGAAAATAATTGTACATTTAATGGTAACCATTAATTCTAATTGACAACATTTTGTTCTTTTGACGTTTACATTACTTGCTGTTTGACACTCACACTTGGAATGATTACCAATCTTGAAAACATAAATTATGCCGGTTCTAATAGAAAACCCAATTAGACTATTACAGCACTCAAACGCAGTCTTTTGCGATTGATTAATTGTTGCGACGTGTCATTAATGGAGTTAGACGTAGAGTCGTTGTTGTTTACACAAAATGGAGATCATTTTTAGTGTTTTTTATAACAGTCAAATGAAATAATGTGTTTTTCTTAAAAATTCACGTATTTTTCACAACAAAATCCTGTTTTTGACTGACAGTTTTATCGATATTTTTTAAGTATCAATCAAATTTAGACATAAGTTTTCGGTTTCAAGGATGACTCGATTACAAATTTTTTGGTCGCTCGATATAAGAGCTTACTTAAAGACGCAAAGTAGAAAAAATGAATTAAGTCATGCATGAATTCAGTTATAAGAGCTGCCACCAGCTAAACTGGCACATTTGTAGCTTCGAAAATTCAGAAAATGCCATTTACCTTTAAAGAACTTACCTATTTATGGAATGTTTTCTAAAATATAAACCGAACATGTATGTTCTTCCGATTTCCCCCAAATTGTTAATTGACCACACTTTAACACAGCATTATCATAAGTTCGTTTAGCACAAATTTTGTGATAACGTTCGAGCAACAACATGGAACATCCAAAACAACATCACAAATTAAGAAACACGAACAACAAAAAAAAAAACTTTAGAACAACAAAGAACACAACACTGAAACTTTTCGAAGCAACAATTCAAAACTAAAATGGCGCTCCAAAGCCGCCTCAAATTTAGAACGAAATTTTAAGAACAGTGATGATGGCGTCCCCTGGTGAACACCTTTCAAACTCGTTTTGAATTTAAATTAATTAAACTGCTCGAATTTGGACTTGCAAACAATGGAGCCACCATTTTTATATTTTACGTTGAGTCTCTGGAACTAAACCACCTCTCTGTATCTCTGTATTTTAAAAAACAAAGCTCAAATTTCAAATTTCCCGCCATGCTGTCTGACATTTCACTTTTGACATTTCAAAAATGCTGCTAAGATAAATATACATTTTTCCTCTCCTGTTAGTGTTTCCATCCACTATGGAATCCTGTTGTGTTCCAGGTTGCCCCTCAGACTCAAATAAATCCAAGAAAATCCATTTTTACAACTTTCCCGGAAAATACGTCAATGGGGTTATAGACCCCCTTCAGAATGCACGAAGGCTAGAATGGTTAAAATTAGTACAGAGAGACCGAGACGAGTCAAAGACTTTCACGATCTGCTCGAGACATTTTGTCACAGGTACGTTAAAAGCGCATTTACTGAACGCACTAATGAAGGAAAAAAATAGGTCAGCCTGCGAAACAAGAGTGTGTTTACCACATAGACTGGGTGCCCAGCATCAACCTCCCAAAGAACGTAACTCAATGCGCGTGGAGTCTTCTGCTTAACTCAAGCCTGTTTCTAGGTCTACTGTATACAGAAAGATGAGTGCATAGATGCTATTATCAGGAATTTGCCAGAAGTGGTGGTCCAGTATGATGTACCTGACTACATCATCTTAGATAGAGTAAAATTTAACGAGAGAAAAATAGAGATGGATTTAATCCACAAACTAACAACTCCCATCTGTGATTCTAAGGGTTATTATATTAATGACCATGATTATGTGGGGCTGCCAGCCCCCCATGTAAAAACCACCGAACGATTTCATAAGGAACATAGTTATTCACTGGTCCATCAACCTGCGTGTCACTACTTGGATTATAGCCACTTTTGCAACATTTGTAGATACAATTTTTCTGATTTATTTAGTTTTAATAAGCACATGGTGGCTCACACTACAAAGAATGATGTGCTTTGTTCTATCTGCTCAACGAGATTTTTTACGTCTACGTGTTTGAATAACCATCTAAACACACATACTAGTCTTTGTGAAACTTGTGGTACTGTGGTACCCACAGTGCAAATAGTGGCACATCAGAAAGAAAACTTCAAGCAGAAGTATAAAAATTCGGACATTTTGAGGTATAAAATATCTGATAAAACTAAGATTTATTTTTGTGTGTTGTGTATGAGGAAGTTTCCAACCGATAAAGAGTACAGTAGCCATGTGTTCCTGCATAAACACCAGAAAAAGAAGAAGGTGAAAAGATGGTAGAGTTTTATTTTGAAGTGCCCAGAAGAAGTTTGTTTAGTTTCTTGTTATGAATAAATTATTTATTTTGGTTATACCATTTTGAAGACTGCTTTCACTATATTTCCCTTTTTCATGCTGTTGATGGCTTCTTTGTAGTCGCTTAAGCCAAACGTCTTGATTCCCAGAATGGTGTAGTTGAGGTACCTAAAAAGTAAGTAAATTATGACAGTCCATGCAGCCTTGGAATTTCAAGCGTGTTGGTAGCACTGTCTGTGATCTAACGCACGTCGGTTTGAGATTAAGTATTAATGGATGTGCAAGAATATCGCTGGTGACGTTTGCAATGACAGTCGTTAGATAGCAGAGGTACCAACATGTGAGAAATGCAAGGACCACTGGATTTCTAAAAAAAATTGGGCTTGAAGAACTATCTGATATTTTGGATTATAAAAATTTGCATTTTGCAAAAATTGTAGGTTTTTTTAAGCTGTTGATTTTTAGAGTTTAGAGTTTTAATTTGAAAACTCTTTTTTATAAGCAATAACGAAATTGTCCAGTTTAAAAAAAATGGATAATATGAAAAAAAAATTTGTTCATTGGGCATTATTTAAAATGGCGCTTACAATTTTTGCAAAAAACTTTTCATAGACTATAAATGTGACATGTTCTGGGTCTACCACTAAAATTATTACCTGTCTCCCATTGCTTCTAAAAGTCCAATCGCTTTTTTAAACGTAAATGGATTTATTTTAGCTCCCAAAATTTTTAATTCCTTCCAGAAAATATCAAAAGGGTGTATGCTAAAAAAAATTTAAGTAATTTTACATATCTTGGGAATAAATTATCTTAAAATTTAAAATTATAATTTACCTTATAAAATAGATTGACATTTTGACTAGACCACCTTGCATGATATACAGGTTGTCCCAGAAAAAGTGTAGGAGCCGAGAATCGTAGATTATCCTGCACAATATAAAGACGTATTTGAAAGAAAATAATTTTGATCTCAAATAAAAGTTATTAGTATTTTAATTTAACCAATCGTAGAAGACTTCCTAACTAATTTCTCAGGTATCAGTTATGGTACCAAGTGAAAAGTTTATTTGAAAAAATATCTGGTCTACTAATCAAGTGTCACTGTCCCATAAATTGTCATTAAAAACGTCACACTCGTGCTAGTCCGTTAGTATTTAAATTGAGAATGATTTTTTTCATTCTTGTGGCCTAAATGGTGTTGATAAAAATGTTTGCTTCTGATGAATACCTTGAAATGGTAATTCTGTACGGCCAATGCAATAGAAATGCTAATGAGGCAAGCGAGGCACTATGCTATCCGTTTTCCCCAGAGGCATCACCCTTCGCCAAATGCATTTTTGCGTTTGATTGCACGTGCTGGAACACTTGGATCACTAACGCCGCAAAAAAGTCTTGTTAGAGTGTCACGTACAGCAAGAATACCTGAAGTGAAAGAAATGGTGCTAGATGCATTTTCACAAGAACCGACAATTAGTATTCGCATCTTCATGCTACAAGACCAAGAGCTTTTCAACATAGATTTAGCATAAATTTATGGGCTGGCATCTTAGGCGATCGCATAGTAAGGATAAGTGGCAAGAATCTTATGTGCATTATGCTAAAATAAACTGATTTCTGGATAGGACCTATGGAACTGGCACGTATACTTAATGGGGAAAACTATGATGTCCCCCTGTAACGATTGCCACAGTAGTTTCAGCATGATGGTGCTCCTGCACATTTTGCAAGAAATGTGGGAGATATTTTAAATTACGTGTACCACAATAGATGGATAGGACGAGGAGGGTTTTTTAATTGGCCAGCGGGATCTCCAGATTTAACGCCGCTTGGTTTCTTTTTATGGGCCATATGCAAAATCGTATTTATTCTGAGTCAATCGCAACTTTGGAAGAACTCGACGGAAAAACAGTAGAGCTTTTTCTCTCTCCTAGCGACCAAAAAATATGTAGCAGCAAGGTATGACCGAGGCGTTCGTAACTGGTCAGTTTCAAACCTTCAAAACTCACTTGTTACTGGACTCTGAACATTTATCCTTTCAATATTAGTATTAACTAAAGTGGCTGAAACTGTGGTAACGGCTCCTACACTTTTTCTGGGACAGCTTGTAGAAAATAGTGGTCTTATTTTTTCTAGCAAATTTTTTATAACAAATTAACGAGTTGTTGTAGCAACAAAGAATTTCCGAAAGCAAGAGCTACGTATTAATTTTCACACAAATTTTGAAAAAAAAATTGATCCACGAACGACAATTCAACAAAAAAAAATCTGTTACGAAAAGAAAATGTCACTGGTGGTAACTAGACCTATTTTTCTCATATTTCCAGTCTTTATATTTTCCTACCAATAAATTTTTCAAAACTGATTTGATAAATTTCATTGACCGAATTTTTTTTGCCACGAAATCGTGTTGATTGGGCATCAGCATGTTGTTTCTTTGAATACCAAATTGATTTGCTTCTCTACAAATTTTTTTGTTAATTTATGGTTGCAACTTACTTAATTCTGCTGGTGGGCGGCGCCACCCCAAACACACAAAATTTTCCACCACAATTCAAAAGTGAAATTCCCTGTTCTATTGCTTCAGGAGAGCCACTACAATCGATTACCACATCAAAGCCATACTTTTCCGGATCTTCATCTTTGTTCCTTCTCAGTTGATCTGGAGTTGTCATCTTGTAACCTGTATCTAAAAGCACCAGCTAACTTGGTTTCAAGCAAAAATCAAATTTCTACTTAATTTCCTTATTTGCTTTAGTTTATTTTCGATGGGTTCTGAAATAGTTACATCTCGGTGCCCTTGCAGATGGAGAGCGCACGCCCATAAATGCCCAACAATCCCAGCTCCTATTAGAAGGATCTTTGAACCCACAGGAACTGGAGCTATGATGTCCCATCCGTGTATCATGCAAGATAGGGGTTCTGCGAGGACGGCTGGAAAAAAACTATTATCAAATCTGTGGAGTTCTAGTCTTTTTTACCCATTTCTAGAGTAATTTTCGGTGTTAATTTGTAAACTTGTTCTTCTGGACATACCACGTACTCTGCCCAGCCCCCGTCTCTATAGACCCCGATGGTATTCGCGACACACCCAATCTTGCAAAAGTGGGGGGTTCCAGCGTGGCAAAAAGCGCACTTTTTGCATCCACTAAATCAGTCGTTATTAACAAACAGTTGAAGAATCTAATGGTGGTACTTATTGGGGTCTATAATAACTCTGTCTCCTGCGTGAAAGTCGATAACATCGTGCCCAACTTTAACGATAACACCTGCGATTTCGTGGCCGAGTGTGACTTCCGTGGACTGCTTGCAAGGGTAGTGACCCTAAAAATTTGGGGTTGGTATGATGAAAATAGTAAAGAATGTTACCGCAAGAATATGTAGATCAGTACCGCAGATCGCAGCGTATGCTACTTTAATGAGGATATCAGTGGACTCGTTTATTTCAGGGAGGTCGGTTCTGACCAAGTGGAGGGTTTGTTCTTGGAAGGAGAATTTGAGGGCGTTCATGGTGACAGGTGACGTGGGAAGGGACCAACTAGATTTTCCTAAACTGTTTATTTAAATAATCACCAAAAATTTATAATTCAAAAATAGCTTTTTCGAATTTGCTGTTGTAACAAACCTGTTAACGCACTCTTTTTGAATGCGTTAATAAGCTACCAAAATATAAGAGTTTTTTTCGGTTGGTAACACACATTGGTCAAAATGTCAAAAGTCAGTGTGAGTTTAAGGTTAGTTTCAGGCCAGATTAAGAAAAGTTTCATCGACAGCAAATTTACCGTGGCATTTTCTGCAAAAGAGTGCAGGAAGTTTCTGAATTCATTAGAACACTAATTTTGTAATTTCACTTGGTGGTGTCCAAGCCATGCTCAAAAACCGAAAGATTAAAAACAAACCACGACCAGGGCAACCAAAGGAGACCACAGACTACAAGATTTGTACATTAGAACATGTAGCAAAAAAAAAGATGTAACACTGCCTCAGAAGTTCGAGCAGAATTGTTAGAGCTGAATGGGACAGATGCGCAAGTGGATAGCATCTGTGTAACTCCAACGGTTAAGCTTGGGGGAGGATCGGTATGGTTTGGGGGTTCATTTGAGCAAATAAAGAGGGAGACCTAATTGCAATAGAAGGTACCATGGACAGAAGGTACTACCACAGAATCCTACAAAATCCTACATACCTTCTTTCGTTTAATAGAAGAAGGTTTTGATTTACAACAAGATAATGACACGAAACACTCATAAAGAGTATGTAAAGATTGCTTAAACAATAAAAAGAGATAAAATGTCCTCAAAATTAAAGAATGGCCCTCTCAAAGCCCTGATTTGAACATGATCGAATTATTATGGTATGAGCTGGACAGGAGTTGACAAAAATTTATGATAGCTAATGTTAATCAGCTGTGGGACGTTCTTAATCTCCAACTTGATGACATGAAAAGAAACCAACTTGGTTCTCTCAAAGTGTTTATTTACCCACCAAGAATTCACATTTTAAATATAGCTTTAGCAATAGTACCTTTCTTCAAATGCTCAATCGCCTCCTGGTACTGACTCAACGAAAACGTCTTAATACCCAAATTTTCGTAATTCAAATACCTATCCCCCATCGCTTCCAAAAATCCAATCGATTTCGGGAAACTAAACGGATTGATATTAACTCCAAAAATTTTCATTTCCTTCATATAAATATCAAACGGAGCAATACTGATCCGTCCATGGGGTGGCGCCACTCCAAAAATACACAATTTTCCTCCAGCATTCAAAAGAGAGATTGCGTGCTCGATGGCAGGGGGAAATCCACTACAATCAATAACAACATCGAATAAGTAGGTGGGATCTGCAGCTTGGTTCTTTTTGAGCTCGTCGGGTGTCAAAAGTGAGTAACCAGTGTCTGTAATAATTGAGTTAGTGGAAGTTGAGAGGGTTGGTAGAACTGACTTAGTTTTTTAAGCATGTTTAATCTTGCGATGTTGGGTTCGGAAACTGTTACGTTTCTGTGTCCCTGGAGGTGGAGGGCGCAGACCCATAAGTTACCGATGATGCCGGCTCCAGTGACGAGGATTTTGTTGCCGACGTGGATGGGGCTGATGATGTCCCAGCCGTGGGCTAAGCAAGAAAGGGGCTCGGTGAGGGCCGCTAGAAAAAATTAATATTTACTTTCTTTGATTAATGCTTAATAAACCAGTAAGTTGATTAATAATCGTCCATTGACAAAAAGGTTAGATACAATATTTTTTCCTTGATCGTATTTCGATGATTGACTTCTTTTTTTTTAACTATAAAGTGAGTTATGCAACCCATCATGATTAATTACGTAAGTTGTCACACCATAGAAATTACAAAAATAAACTTTACAACTAAACATAAAACTCAATAGGCTGAAAAAAAAATGTCATTGTTGCACTTGTGCTACCACAGAAAATTTCTGTGAATAAAAATGATTCTTTAGATTTGCATTTTTTTTATTTTTAATGTTTGAAGTTTTCAAGGTTTCTAAAATAAAAATTTTTCAAAAGATGAAAGACTTTCAGCCCCTTTCAGCCCCCTAATCTCTAAATCTTTTCATTAAAATTTTATTAGCTGAATTTTTAACTTTTTTGAAAGTTTGGGCTGCTGTGGATGTTCCAATTTTTCATACTTTTTAATTTCTTCGGATTTTTTAGATTCGTTTAAATTTCTAAATCATTTTTATGCTCTAGAACATTTACATTTTTAGCGTTTTTAAAAATTATTTAGATTTTTCAATTTACTCTTAAAATTGTCACATTTTTTTAAATAATCTAATGCTTTATTTAGAGATTTTGATTTCTTAAACTTTTAATTTTTTATTTTTTGTCTTCTTTGAGATATTTTTTACAATCTGCGCATTT
The DNA here is from genome assembly GCA_030157275.1 of Cynaeus angustus. Taxonomy (NCBI): domain Eukaryota; kingdom Metazoa; phylum Arthropoda; class Insecta; order Coleoptera; family Tenebrionidae; genus Cynaeus; species Cynaeus angustus. Next base: position 16,256,974 of record CM058065.1, read on the forward strand.
GATGTGTTTGCTTCAAATTTTCGATTTTTTAGATTTTATCTATTTTTTTGACTTCGTTGCAACCTTTTAACAGTTTAAAACGTAGAAAAAGTTCCAAAAAAATTATAATAAGTGAGTTTAGACTAGAAATAATTAACAAAAACGTAATTTTTACGCAGGTAAGGACTTAAACAATTAAAGAAAATTAAAAAAAAAAACAAAAACTGACAAAAAAACAAAAAAAACATTTTTTTTAAATGAATAGATCCGAAAGATTGGTAGTAACACAATAAACCGAAGAAATCAAAGAATCCTAGAAATTTAATAAAATCCAAAAAGTTAGAGAAAGAATAAGATAATATAGAAAATAAAATATAAAAACAACTAAATTATACTCATCCAACAGATCAAGTTTTGTAAGAAATTCATAATTGTAATAATCTAAAATGAGTAAAAATATAAATAATTAAAAAATTTGAAAAGTTGAAAGTATCCCAAGAGCTCAAATAATAAAAACAAATAAAAGCTGATAAATCTGAAATATAAATAAACAAAAATTTCCAAAACATTCTTAGAAATTCGTGCATTCTCATTTTTCCTGAACTAAAACAAATATCGCGATGCGGTAAGCACAAAACTTTTTCTAAGATCTCGGATGTTAAATTCGATTTTTTCCCTTTTACCGAATTTGACAGTTTTTTGATCGCCAAATTTCTTATATTTCTACGCGTTTTGTAGAAATTTACACCATGATAAAAAGTTTGTTCTCGCACGTAAAAACTCACCTTGCTCCAACGTAATAGATTCCGGCAGCTTATGCACTTGTTCTTCCGGACAAATAACGTAGTTAGCCCATCCTCCATCTCTGTATATCCCAATGGTATTGTTAATTCCCCCAACTTTGCAGAAATGGGGTTTCCCCGAATGACAGAAGTTGCAGCACTTACATCCACTAAAACTCCACCGTCACGACCATAAAACAATGCTACCAACTTACTTATTGGGATCCACAGAAACTCTATCACCAACTTTGAAAGTCTTGATATTCTTCCCTACTTCCACAACCGTCCCCGAAAATTCATGCCCCAAGGTAAAAGTTTTCTCCTGATTACACGGAAATTCTCCCTAACAACAAAATTTTTATTGCACAAACAAGGTCGAGCGATTAACATTGTACGCACTTGTATGATGTGTAAATCAGTACCGCAAATCCCGGAATAAGCCACTTTCACTAGAATTCCATCAGGATTGGTCACTTTGGGGACTTCGACTTTGCAAAGTTCGAGTTTTTTGCTCTTGGCGGTGTAGCGAAGGGCTTCCATTTTGCAAATGTGAGGGAATTTGTACAGATCAGCTTTTATTTATATGTCGGGGTCGAGGTCATGACGTAATCTATAGATTAGAGCTGATAAAAATTACATTAATGTGTTTATCAATTGTTGAAGACCCGATATGTTAATGGCCACTAAAAACATGTGGTGTTATGTAATAATTGATGAATATTTGGTAGAAAAATAGCAGCGTGGTGGCGCCTACGGTTTTACTAGTTACAATAAATTAGTTACTTAGTTATATTAAAATTTTCACAGTTGGTTAGTTATTCAGAGAATTATTTATCAAAAAAGAAACCTTAGAGCAAACCAAGAAATGAAAATATTTGCAAAAGCAGAATCGCCCATTGCTCAAGAAATTGTGAAGAAAAAATCTCCCAGTCATTTTAAATTATAAAAAAAAATCAATTATTAGATTGTTAGATCCATTGGTTTCGTTTAATTGTGTCAAATTTTCTCGGATTATTCAAATTATGTAGATTTTTTGAATTGTTTGAATTTCTTGTATTTTTTAACTTTGGACTTTGAATTATTTTTATTCTGTGGTTTAAAAAGATTCTCTGGTTTAATCAATTTTTTGTTGAATTTTGTAGATTTTTTGAATTTTATAGCGATTCTTTTTTTTTATTTTTTGAAGTAGTGACTTTTTTTTTAATTTTCTAAATCTTAGGTTTTTTCGATGATTAATTCTTCCAATTAATTAATATTTTTAATTTTTTTTAGAAATCTTAAAATCAAAAATATCTACGATTTATCTTCATATCGCGTTGAATTTTCTTAGAACTTACTTACCTTGTCTTCACAACACTTTCGTTTCGGCAGCAAAGCTACCATCATCAGAGTTTAATCATCGCTCTGCGCGCGTCAGCAATTTTTCTGGGAATTTTTTGGTGTGTGGATTATCAAGTGCTTTTGTATAATTCATATCGGGTTTAAAATCTTTTTTTCTTCTAAAGGAAAAACCTCTACTTTTAGTGGAAAAAGGAACTTTGAACAAAAAATTATAAAAAGGACACCAAAATTTTTTTCAAGGCGGAAATAGATAAAATTTTGTATGTAACACGAAGGGAATTAGAAAATTTCTTGACTTATGTATTTACAGCACTTGGTTGTTGTAACTCCTACAATTGTTTATTTTTGGTGTATAAAATTTTTAGTTGGTCAATTTGTTAAATTTATAATGCAAAACTCTCATACTTCACAAGTTTTCTTGTTTTCTTTGATTTTTTTTTTAATTTTATAATTCTTTTTATATTTTTTATTTTTTCAGGTTTTAAATATTCTAGATTTTTTTATTCGTTTGATTTTTATATACTGTATAGAATTTGATACCTGCGATACTCTAGATACTTCAAATTTTTTAAATTGTCTTCAGATTTTTAATTTGTTTTGATTATGTTTGGATACACAAATTCTATATATTTTCTAAATCTTACAGAATTTCCAAATTTTTTAGATTCAATTTTTTTTGGTTCGTTGGATTTACTGATTTTTTAAATTGTATCGATTTGCTAAATTTCTCGGATTTTTCAGATTTTTAAATGTATTTAAATCTTAGACTTTTTAAATTCCTTAAATTATTTGAACTTTCCAGACTATTTAATTTTTTAAAAGTTCTATGATTCTATAAATTGAACGAATTTTTAAGTTTGTTGGGATTAATTACATTTATTGAGTTATTTTAACTTTTAAAATAAATAACTGTTTAGAATTTTTAAAACTTCTCAAATATTTGGATTCCATAATTGGTCTTCAAATTCTTGCTTCAATTGTTTCAATTCTCCAAATTTCGGTTTTAACTTTTTTTTATTTTTTTCTAATTTTGTAACTGTAAAAATTTGATATCTTAAACTCTATACACGTTAGATTCTCTAAAAAAAATATTGATTTTTACTGTTCAATATTTTTTAATTGTTACGATTTTGTATGAACGCCTTAAATTCTACCACACTATATATTTTTTAAATTCAACAGATCGTTTAAACTCTTTAGATTTAAAATCATTTCCACGCCAAAATTTATGAAACGTTGAAATATATTTAATATAATTTTTTAACAATTAAAGTGCTCAAAAACGTACAGACGAAAATAAAAATTTTTGCTCTAAAAACGAAGTGATTTTGTTTTGCTAAATTCGTTTTTTTTAATTCTTATATTTTTAGGATTTTTTTCTTTTTTAGATACTTTTAGATTTTTTCGGATTCTCTAAATTTTTTGAACTTTTAGAATTATTCAGATTATTTTAAACTTTTGGGATTCTGTGAATTATCGAGTTTTTCAAATTCTTTTTATTAATTACATTTATTTAATTCTCTAGATTTTTAAATTATCCAATTTTTTAAATGTTTTGTACTAATCGGACTTTTTGAATTTTTTTTTTTTATTCTTTGATTTAATCAAATACGTTTGGATGGTTTGAATTAATTGGATTTTTTGATTTTTGATTAAATAGATTTTTTAAATTTGATAATTTTTTTTTTAATTTTTTGGTTGGATCTTTTTGTTTTTTTTTTTAATTCTTTTAGCGGCTTTTAATTATTTAAGTTATTTGGGTTTAATGTTTTTTTCAATTTTTTCAATTTTTTGTTTTTTTTTGAATCTTTATAATTTCTTTTTCGGAAACATTAACATTGTTTTATTTATTCTTCGTTTTTTAGTCTTTGTGCAAATAAAATACTTTGTTTTTTATTTAGTTACTTGGATTTTTCAGGTTCTTTAAGTTATTCCGATTCTTGAGGTTCTTTCTTGAGGTAATATACATTTTAGAAATGTCTGTTATTTCGAAAATTTAGTTCAAATTTTATATTAAATCTGAAAGAAATAAGTTTATTGATAAACATCTTACAATTGTAGAATTTGAAGTAAAAATTATTAAAAATGAGGTAAATTGCAACCGGCTGAAAATGACATTTTAAGACAAGAACATATCAAAAAGTTAAATAATAAACGAAACAACACATTATTTAACTAAATAAAATAAAAATAATACATAACTTCTAAAATCATAATCATTCTTCTGTATCTGAGCGTGAATCTACTAGTTTACCACTCACCAAAACCTGGACCACTGATTTAACAACAAAGTAGCTCCAAACAAAATTCATCAAAAAAAAAACCGGGGTAACAATACGTAACAAATAATAACCAAGAAAATCTGTTATATCCGGTGCTACCTTTGGAGCATCTACGAAGACACTAAATCACAGGATTAAAAATATTTCAAATATTAAACTTACCTTTTCATTAGCCAGAATGGTTGTAGCCCCATCCTAACTAGAAACCATAAAAATCCAAAAAGACAAAACATAAACTTTGTAAATTTTATGTAGCTCAAAGACTTTGATAGTTTAGCAACCTCAAGAGGAATCTCAGTCAAATCAGAAAAAAAAATTGCTAAAGTTGAAATTCTGTAGAGATTACCAAGCCAGCAGAAGAACTGGGCTCCTGTGAACACCAAATGGTGGAGAATCATAATGTAGAAGTCTTTTCCTCTGACGTCGTAGCACAATCCTAAGAGCTGACACCACGCAAAAGACCAGCATACCATGAAGTACACCCAGACGTCGTAGGTAAGAGATTGATTTGAGAAGTCAATCCAACAATGGTTAACATCCCACAACCATGGTTTGTCCCATAAAACAAAAAGACCCAGCAGACAAGCAGACGTGTAATAAATCAGTCTCCAAGAGCTATCACTCAGTTTTTGTAAAAATCTATTTCTATTCTGTGCTTGCCTGAACAATAACCATTCTTCGACTTGTTCGTAGGGCAAATCTAATTGTTTTGACAGCTTTACGATCTGAGTCAAAAATTTCATTAAATCTTTCTAAGAAAATAAAAAATTACCTGATGCACTTGTGGGTTCTTCAAATCAAAACTTTTAAACTTGAAACGAGCACCAAGAGGAATCCAAAAATACCTTAAAAACAGAAAATTAGATTTTAGCTTGCAAAAATTTTGATATCACACCGCATTAAAAAGTAGCGCAGGGTTAACAAAATTCCAGCTCCAACTATGGGAAGTAAAAGTTCCCAATTGTTTGGATTTTGGGGTTGAGCTGACCTAAAGTCTGACATCACGAAAAACTCCTAAATGCCTTACATTTGGTTTAAGTAGTTAGACAAGGTATCTACACTGTTAAAGGCAGCCAGTTGTAAAGCGTTTTGCAAGGTTACATTTTAACAAAATTAAAATTAGGACAACAAGTCATTAGCATACAAAAAATATTCGGTTTGGAGTTGATAAGTAGAAATTGTTGGTGTAACGGTAACCGCAAGAATTAAAGTCATTTTTGGTAAATACTTAGCGTGTTCTGATAGAAAATATGCGCCAATATGTTTAATATGTAGTTAGCAATTTACATTACGTGTATTGAGACAATAGTGACAATATGTTATCTCGTCGAAAAAACTTTGATAAGCAACTCTATTTTTTCGATGGCTTTCAAGTCAATTAACATGACAGTTGGTGTAGCACTTAAATCTTTTATTATAGCTAATAAAATCTCTAGATTATCTTTATTGTGACAAACATTGGTTACTGTAAAGAAAAATGAATGTTACATATCAAAACGTACAGGAGTTTAATCAACAGGAATAATTATTTATGTATTAAGGGCATAACAAAGATATCCTTGAATATTTTGCTGTACATTTTCTCTTGTAACAGATGTTACAGTCTTTCGTAGAACCTTTTCATTTTCCGATAAAGTGCAGTACACTTTATTCTTCGTCGCGCCCCAGAAAAAGGAGTCTAGTAGATTCAAATCTGGAGTACGGGCGGGCCCCTCCGCGACCGATGTGTAGGTGCGCCATCAAGCTGAATCCACATGTTACGTTCTCTAGCTACTGGTACATTTTCTAGTAATTCATTCAATAACATTTTTAAAATTTGATTTTGAACTTTTGTACCTATTGGTTTACTTCACAAACTTTTTTGCAGCCGTAAAGATGAACTTTTCGAACTCATCTGTCAAAATATACTTTACAGACTGAACCTCGATTTCTTATATGTTTCAAAAGTGTGTGTTTGGTGTAGGGGTTTTTCAATATATTTTTTATTCTTAAAAACACAAACACAAAAAGAGGATAATTTACCTCGCAAAAGAAAAGTGGTTGCTTTCGGAAATTCAGTATCTTTACTCCAAGAGGAGTAGACTTGAAATACAGTCCTACAACCTCTGGAAACAGTTAACCCTAAATTTAGATAGCTTAGGATATCAACAATGGTGTGACTTCCAGAGAAAAATGTTCATTTCAGTTTTATGTAAAGTCCAGAAAAAGAGATTCTCTCTTCTTAGAAAACTCAACAAACTTTTGCCAATCGACAAACAACAAGAACAAGTTTCTCAGAAGGTCACAAACATTGTTGAAAATCATTCTACGCAAACATTTAATAGTAACGAACTTGATTTGCTCAACAAAGGCTTGAAATTTTGTGTACAGTCTCCCTCGAGAAATGTTGAAGAGGTCATTGCGGGGATAGAGTCATCTATTCAGCATTTCAATGAACCTACTAAACAATTCGTGAGGGAAGCCTGTAGACAACAAATTTCCAAAAACTTAGCCAGATCTCTTTCTTCTCAGTCAAACGTGGACATGAATACTATTAAAAGTTTACGTCAGAAAGATTGCTTTTATTTAAAAGCTGACAAAGGAAACAAGGTTGTTATTTTATATAAAAAGGACTACTTTGATAGGGTGAACAACCTCATCAAAAGTGGTCCTTATCAAAAAATCATTAAAAATCCTTTATCCAAAATGGTAAGAGAAGTCCAGTCCACTGTTAAGTCATGCAACAACCTTGTTACCCCGCAATTAAAATTTAGACTTAATGTATCCAACCCGGTCATCCCCAAATTGTATTGTCTCCCCAAAATTCATAAACCGGGGAAATCGGTGAGGCCTATTGTATCAGCCATTAACACACCGACTTCGAATATTTCCAAATGGTTAACCAATAAATTCAATAACCTACCAGTTAAGCAACCCAGCTTTTCAATCAAGAATTCGATGAAATTCATTCAGAAACTCAAGAACATTAAGCTTAAAACTGGGGAGTTATTGGTCTCATTTGATGTAAGTTCTTTATTTCCTAGTGTTCCGGTTCCACAAACCTCAATTTACTTAGAAAATCTGTTGACTGAAAACAACCTCAGTCAACAAGTTATCAAAGAATATATTCAACTCACGGAACTCTGCATGAAGCAGAACATTTTTCAATTCAACGCGGAATTTTTCCAACAGCATGAAGGTACGGCGATGGGTAACTCCTTGTCACCTTTCATAGCTGACCTTTTTATGAGCCGTTTTGAAAAGGATCTTGAGAATGAGCTTGAGTATTTTCCCAGAGTATGGTTAAGGTATGTAGACGACATTTTTGCAATTTTCAACACAAACAAGTCTAGCATCGATGACTTCTTAAAGTTAATTAATAACAGGTTTAACACCATAAAATTCACATGTGAAATAGAGAACAACGGTAAACTACCCTTTGTAGACACTCTTGTAATTAGGAATAAAGATAAATTAGAATTTGATATTTATAGAAAAGAGACCAGTACACTTCGCTACATTACAGAAGATTCACATCATTGTCCTCAACATAAGATGGCGAGTTTCAATTTCTTAGTCCACAGGTTAGTAAATTTCCCACTAACACGGACTAGATTCAACAAGGAATTGACAACAATCAAAAATGTAGCCAGGTGTAATGGTTTTGACCCTAGAATTGTCAACAGGTTAGTGTCCAAATTAGAACGTAAGAAATCAATTTCAGAATCCTCGACTTCTCGTGATTCAATGCCAGAAAAGACAAGATTTGCCATGATCCCTTATACACCTTCAGTGACAAAGGGGCTGGAAAAAGTGTTCCAGGGTATTGATCTAAAGGTGGTTTACACCTCTGGATTAAACCTTCAATGTCTTCTCGGCAACCCGAAAGATAAAGTAGGGCCCAAAGAAAAGTCGGGTATTTATGAAATTAAATGTAAGAACTGTGAGCAAAAATATATTGGGCAACCAAGGAGGTCAATTTTGACAAGGTTCAAAGAACATGTAGCTCACGCCAAATATGGCAGGTTTGAAAAATCCAGTGTTGCTCAACATATTTTTGACAAAGATCATCGTATAGATGAAAATTGTTTAAAATTAGTTAGGAATGTAAACAATTGTAAATTTCTAGACGTTTACGAAAGTCTAGAAATAATTAAGAATAAGCTCTTTCTTATGAACGCCGACAATGGTCCCATCCCCTCTTCTCCCCTCTTTAGATTGTTAAATACCACCCAAAAAGTGGTATAGGTAACTAGTATATAAGCAATTAGTTTTTAAGGGTAGATAAGTTTAATCATCACTCTGATGATGGTATCATGGATACCGAAACATATGTTAGTGTGTTTCAAAAGTGTGTGTTTGGTGTAGGGGTTTTTCAATATATTTTTTAATCTTAAAAACACCAAGTGATCAAGAATAGATCGATTTCTTATATTCTGCATTTTCCAATGTGCAACTTTCTTGTGTTCGTCCAAAAATCTTGTATGCACTTTGGCCGTAAAAACAATTATTTTTTTAAAATCGGTCTCTTCAAAAAATTATCTTCTTCACTGCTTTGATGATAAATAGCTAGTTATTAATGCCACGTGTTATAATTTTTTGCTTCTCTAAATTACGTAGTTTCTTGAGATTTTTTGTGAATATAATGATTTTCAAAAGTCAAAGGCGATTTACCTACAGGTTCTGAACAAATCACCACTTATTTTATTATTTGGCCTTTATTAATTTTTTGTGAAATCGCTTTTTAATTAAACGCAAAGTCGCTAATTCATTATATGAAAAATAAAACAAAAAAATTATAATAACTTTTCTAATTGAAGAAATTTCATACAGTTAGGGTTCAAAGAATTTTAAATTATGTTAACAGTTTTAGATGTGTGATTCTAGAAAATTTCAAATAGAGCAGTAACCTTTAAATTAATGTAAAATAATGTTAAGCAAATTTTAATAGCCTGACTTGTTATTTTTGGAAAATATGGAAATGAAAAACCAGGTCATTTTAATTGCAAAATGTTTTAAACACGCACCTTGCAATATGGAAATCAGTGGTAGTTTAAGACTACTAAATTATGGACAAAAATAAAAAATATCTGCCAAAATTATATTTCTAAGCGTATTCTAGAAGAATTCTCAGATTTTTGAAGTCTTTGTTAACGTCCAAAAAATTTTATTTAAAAGGTTTATTCAAATCTAGAAACAAAGTTGAAAAAAAGTGCTTATTCTATATTTCTATTTTACAAAGTTTGGAAAAAAATCTAACATTATTTGAGGAAAACATGACAATATGTTAAATTAGATAAAATTGCAGGAATCGTTGTATTTGCTTTCGTTAAAAAAATTCTAAATAGAATTTTAATTTTTTTAAAAATATATTTTTGATACTGAATGTTGACAATCTAAAATACTTCTAAAAAATAACTTAAATTATTAAATTAAATTGAAATTAAAATTATAAATAAACTGAAATAAAAAAATGTAATTTTGTATCTGCAAGTTAGAAATAGATTAATAAATAACCATTAATAATGTTCGTTTATTTTAGACATAAAAACTAAAAACTAAAACTTATATCTTATATTTTGCGTAGAAAAAAATAGTTTCAAGAATTTGACACGAATGATTAAAAATAAAATTTATCAAAAAGCCATAAAAAAGTCAAAATTATTCCAAATTTATAGAATTTCTAATTCCAATTTCCAGTTTTAATTTCTCTAAGGTGCTTAAACTTACTTAGACTTTTAACAATTTTTATAGACTAAAAAAATGGAAAAATGGAGCCCAAACAGATTGTAAAACTGAAACCGACAAAAAAATCGAAACTATAAATTTTATATACTTACAAAGTTCAGATCAAATTAAAATATATATAACAAAAAAATCTTTCACAGGCAATCAATTTTTAAATATTTAAGAATTTTAAAATTTATTACTGGACAAAAATATCCACAACAGTTCTATGTAAAAAATTGTTGAAAAAAGTTTGCTAGAAACTAAATTAATTAAGAAAAAAATGATTTTGAAAATTCTGTTTTTTTTAATTTTTTTTCTCTTCAATCCACCAAATTAATTAGCAAATTCCAAAAATTCTAACTCTGTTACAGCGAAATTCCCAAATTAGAAAATTTATTAAACTAATGTAAAATCTAACGACTAAAATAAGAAACGTCACTTGTTAAATTCAGTGAATTCAGTAAATAAATAAATAATAAATGCGTAAATTAGATACCAGAAAGCGTCGGCTCTAAAAGAATTTGCAAGTTTATATTTTTATAATGTTAAAATAAAATTTGTAAAAACGTACGGTAACGAGTAAATTTTTAGAAAACAAAAACAAATTTTTTTTCCAGTGTAGACAATTATCGATTTCTGTGTTATCTTATCAATGAATTATCCATAAACGACTTTGCTTTTTCTATGGTGTTTAGAGTAATTAAAATGTCAGTTTGTATAGCACCTAATCATTTAAAACTTTTACAGTAGCTAACAAAATCTCTTGATTAACTTTATTGGTTACTATGACGCCAGGTAATGATATAACCTTGAAAAAGAATCTTTCAAACGTCAAAATCTCAGATAATATAAGGAGTATAAAAACTTAAAAGTATTTAAAGTTTCCAAAAATTGCAAAAAATGGGTCAGAAACAATGAAAAAAAATCTAAAAACTAAAAAATAAAAAGTACAAAATTTAAGTCTGAACAACCTGAAGAATGCAAAACATTTTGAAAAATAAGACAGATAAAGCACTTAGAAGATCTAAAAATTATCGAATTTTGTAGAAGAATAACTTTACGGACTCTTTTGCGGACGTAAAAGAGAATTTTATAGACTCACCTTTAAAAATATACATAGTAGACTGAATCTCCACTTCTTACGTTTTATTAGATTTTTATGATTGCTCAAAAAAGTTGTATGCACTTTTATTTTAATTTTTTACCTCAGCTGATTTTTCTTCCATACATTAGCCTCTTCAAGAAATCATCGTCTTTACGGCTTCGTTTCATAAATAGCTATTTCATTTAGTTATAGATAAACATGAGTTGTATATAAATTTACACTCCAAAGTCATAGATAAAATAAAGTTTTCTAGTGTTTTTAGTGACGATTACTATTAGATAAAAATCTAATACTTTTAGATAAAGTTTCATTTTTGTTAGGTAAACTGTATCTGGCTCTGAATCTCCAGAAAACAGATAACGTAAGAGTTTCTAGAGTCTCCAGTTATTGTTACAATTTGGTACGTAGACTTCAAAGTCAAGAATAAATAAAAATTTCTCTGTCCTCTAGATATTATTATATTTTGATAGATAACTGATTGAATTTGGGTTAAGAATTTTAAAGTCATAGATAAAGAAAATCTCTACTAGTTCTGGATGTCGTTATAAAAAATATAGAATTCTATTAATTATACTATATCTAGATTAAGAGCTAAATACATCTCTTCTTACAGTTATAGATAAAATAAATTATAAAATAATGCTCGATAGTTTTTATTTTTGATAGTCAAATTGTATTTGGACTTGGAGCTGTAAAATTATAGATAAAAGATGAGTCGTATGTAAATTTAGACTTCAAATCCATAGATAAAATATAATCTCTAATTCTTTAGTAATAACTACAAATAGATTAATTAGAAGTTTATAGATTTGAAACTTTAAAGACGTAGTATAAATAAAAATTTTATGCTTTTATCTAAAGTTTTGTTTTTAATTGTATCTGGACGCAGAGCTTTAAAGTAGATACAAAAAAATTTCAGTGCCTATTTGATGTTTTAGAAGTACCCATATTTCAAACTTTAGTCATAGACAAGATAAAAACTAATGCTTATAGATGGTGTTTTATTTTTCTAGATAAATTTAAACATTTTTTTTTTTATTAAAAGTAACAACAATTTCTACGTTTTTTTTTTCACTGTTGATAGTTAATAATTTATTCCAAGATTTTGGCTTTTAAAATTCTAGATGAGACAAACTCTTTAAATATTATTTTAATGTTAACAGCTAGATACTAGATAAAATAATTTTTTTAATGCTTTTAGTAATGGTTACTTTTTGACAAATTAGTACTCTCTAGATTTGTTACTTCAAGATCGTAACAAATAAAATCTAACGCTCCTGGATAAAATTTAATTTTTGTTTGATAATTTGCATTTGGGCTTAAACTATCAAAGTCATAGATAAAATTTTTAGTTCTCCTTGTGGTTATTACAATTTGATGTTCCAGATAGCTTCCAGTAACCAAATTTGGATTTTTAAAATAATAAGTAAGATAAAAATTTCTACTTTTTAAGTCACTTTAATGTTGATAGATAATTTGTATCGAACTTTAGAGCTCTAAAATTATAAATAAAATTAATAAGCTCAAAGATCTCTAAATTTTGTTTTAATTTTTATGCTAAACTGTATACAGAAATGAGGTTTAATACTCTAGATTGGATTTGAATTTAAAACTTGAACTCATAAATGTAAATTTTCAGTACCTGTTGAAACTGCTTTTATTTTGACAAATAATTTGTGCTAAGATTTAGAACTTTCATCTTATCTAGAGAGTGATTATGAATTGATAATTTTACTAAATTATATAATTATAATTTAGAATTTTTTAATGTTTAAATTCTGTATCTTTTAAAATATTAGCACATAATGAAAAATATAGTACTTTTCAATAACCACTTTTTAATCCTTTACTTTACGGACTCTTTTGCGGCCGTAAAGAAGAATTTTATAGACTCACCTGTACTTTTTGTTAGTTTTGTATGATTGCTCAAAAAAATCTTCTGCCCTTCTGATTTTTCACCTCAACTGATTTATCTTCAACACGTCTCTTTTAAAAATCATCGTCTTTACGGCTTCGTACATAAATAGCTATTTTATTAGTTTTGTTATTTCGAGAAAAATATCTCGTAAAATCTACTATTATATTTTTGGTGTAAATAACATGTTATATAAAATACTGATAACGTCATAACGCTAGATTAACGGTAGAAAAAATATAATTGTCTTAAGTAGTTGCATTTAATCACCGAACAAAATCATTCACAATGGCCGTGAAATCATAATTCCACACACAACTTTGTCTATGTAAAAAACCTAATATAATTATCGTCCTTGAATGATCACAATAAGAGCTAATTACAACCACAAACAAAACAAAGAAGTAAAACTAAAAAGTTGCGTGTTTAATTGATTATTTTCAAGACTTATAAAATCGATATTAGTTAAGCTCTACACAAACTTATCATTTATTGTGCTATTTGAGTGCTATATTATCATGTTTTTACAACAAAAACAACAGTGATTATCTTGTAATCCTATCGCCAATAATTTATAAATATTGACAGATGAGGTTGCAACAAATTATCTCTAAAATTCAAAAATAGCTTTGGTAATATTCCCCTCCTTTATCGTGATAATTGCTTCCGAAAATTTTTCCATTTTAAAAGTTTTTATTCCTAATTTATCAAAATCGAGGTATCTGTAAAACACGAATAGAATATTATTGTTGCTAATATTTTACCTTTTACCTGTCGGTCAAAGCTTGGAGCAGACCTATTGCTTTCGGAAAACTAAACGGGTTGACTTTGACGCTGAGTATAGTGAGCTCTTTCTTGTATATTTCAAATGGAGACACCCTGTACGTTAATGTGACATGACTTTACTGAGACACTCTGTATACTTACTGAATTTTGGTGGTCGGTGTAGCAACTCCGAAAACGCAGACTTTTCCTCCACTATTCATCAATTTAATTCCTTTTTCAATGGCAGGTCCACATCCTGTGCAATCTACGACCAAATCGTATCTCTCCTCATCTTTCAAGTCTTTCGGATCCACCATCTTGAAATGAGTGTCCTCCATGAGCCCCCTCAACAACTCTCTTCGTTTTTTATTTACTTCCACCACGGTCACTCTTCTGTGTCCATGTAAATGTAGCAAGCACACCCATAAAATACCAATAATTCCAGCTCCCATCACTAGAATTTCTGTTCCAACGGGAACTGGTGAAATTAAATCCCAACCATGAGCTAAACAAGACAACGGTTCCGTGAGTGCTGCGGTTTTCAAGGAAATCCCTTCTGGTAGCTTATGGATTTGTTCTATTGAGCAAAGACAGTATTCTGCCCAACCACCATGGTTTTTTACACCAAGATTGGCGTAAAAACCTCCAGTGGCGCAGAAATGGGGTTGGCCGGTGTGGCAAAAATGGCATTTGTGACAGGAGCTGTTGGGGTCTACGACCACGAGGTCTCCTTTAGAGAGGGTGGTGACTTCGGAACCGAAATCTACGACAGTGGCGGAGAATTCGTGACCGAGAGTTAGAGGGTGAGGACTGCATGGGAATGTTCCCTGTGAAATAGAAAGCGACTTCCTACTATTACAGATTTTCACAAAAAAAGTTCCATACGTCATATGCTTAGAATAAAATATAGAAGGAGTTTTCCAGTTCTTTTGCCTTGGAAATTGCAAGTCTAAAATTTTGGCATGAACTATTTAAAAATCAAATATTGATCCAAGCATTTTCTAAAATATCAGTTGAAATGGATTTTAGATTTTTTTTATCTCTAACAACCACTTGCACCCGCGAATTTTTTTTAAATTATTTCTTCTTAATTAATAAATAATATTTTTTTTATTGAATCATCTAATTGTATCTGAAATCGGAGCTTTAAAGTCATAGATAACATCGGAATCTCTATGGTCTTCAGTATTGTATTGTTTTGATACATAAATTTTATCTAGATTGGAACTTAGACATAGATAATCTACTCATAATGAAAGTTAAAAATTGTAATAGTTTCAGGTTATATTTCATTTTTCATTTACAAATTACATCTAAATTTAGATATTTTATAGATATTTTTTACTAATATTTAGAAGTTTAAAATCATAGATAAGATAAGAATTTTAACTGATTTTATATATTGTTTGGTTTTTGACAAATAAAAAAAATTCTAGTGTTTTTAGTGACGACTACTATTAGATAAAAATCTGATACTTTTAGATAAAGTTTCATTTTTGTTAGGTAAACTGTATCTGGATCTGAAATTTTAGAAAATAGATAACGTAAGAGATTCTAGAACCTCCAGTTGTTGTTACAATTTTGATACGTAACTTTAAAGTCCACAATAAATAAAAATCTCTGTGGCCTCTAGATATAATTGCATTTCGATAGATAACACACTGAATTTGGGTTTCGAATTTTCGAGTCATAGATAAAAAAAATCTTTACTAATCAGGAAATCGTTTCAATTTTGATAAAAAAATATAGAACTATGTTAATTTTACTATATGTAGATTGAGAGCTGGATACACACCTTCTTACAGTTATAGATAAAATAAATTATCAAATATTGCTCCATAGTTTTTATTTTTGATAGGTAAATTGTATCTAGACTTAAAGCTTTAAATTTATAAATAAAACCTGAGTTATATATAAATTTATACTCCACAGTCATAGATAAAATAAAATTCTACTAATAATTACAAATTGATTGATTAAAGTCATAGATAAAATTTTTAGTTCCTTTTGTGGTTGTTCCAATTTGATGTTCCAGATAGCTTCCAGTAACCAAATTTAGATTTCTTAAATTATAAGTAAGATAAAAATTTCTACTTTTTTTATGTCACTTTAATGTTGATAGATAATCTGTATCGAACTTTAGAGCTCTAAAATTATAGATAAAATTAAAGGGCTTAAATATCTCTAAATTTTGTTTTAATTTTTATAGCTAAACTGTATACAGAAATGAGGCTTTATACTCATAGATAAAATAAAAATCTTCAACTTTTTTAGTGACGGTTACCATTTGATAAATTAGTGCTACCTGGATTAGATACTTGATACTCCTACTTCGAAGACATAGAGCAGACAAAATCTACCATTTCTAGATAAAAATATAAAAATTTTACATAACTTACTTCAATAATATGCAGATCAGTTCCGCAAACTCCAGAATAAGCAACACGTACAAGAACTTCACGTGAATGTTTAATTGCAGGAAAACCAACTTTAACCAAAGAGAGTTTTTTGTCACTCGATCTAAATTGAATTGCTTCCATTTTGCGAATAAAAGAGTCTTCAGTTATTCTGTAATGTTGATTTCATCAACTGATAAGATAAAAATAACAAGTATAGGCAACTAATAATACACGTATTTAAATTTGGCGCTATAGCTTTCTAAGTTTGTCGCCAGGTGTCGCCCCCAAAAATGTCAAACGAAGTAAGATGGCGGTCATAATAAAAGTTTGTGATTGTTACATCTGTGATTAATTACGGATATTTGGGGATTTTTGTGTGTGAAAATGTTCAAGAAAATTCGCGTGATTGGTGCCTAAACATTTCCCTGTAAGTTGAGCAAAAAATTTTTCGATTTTTTTTTCTTCTGTCTCTTTCGTTACGCTTTCGTTATTTTTGTACCTATTTATTAATTCAAATATTTTTTCGAGCTTAGACTAGTTCGTTTGTGCCCTTTGTGGGTATTTTTTCCAAATTCGTGTAATTTTTTTTGAGATAGAAACCGTGAAATTGCGTCTTTTGGGAATTTAACTGTAACATTCTCATTGGTTATTCAGCACATGTTCAGTGATATACGCCTAACTATTTTAATTGTGTCTTTAATGAAAGTGGTCCAAGTGTGAGACATTCGTCACGTCCGTCTGGAATTAAGGGGCTTCCTGTTGGAAGTAAGCGACGCCCAACGGGCACAGTGCCAGCTTTTCTGCCCCCCTGAATCCTTGACATTGTAGCACTGTCAATTGCAATAATCATGTCAAATATAGCATGACAGATGCGGGTGAAACGGTGCAAAAACGGGGACTTAATTGCCTCGTTTTCCGTTAATTCGTTTAATTGCGGTTACATTTCCAAGTCGATCCGGCGATTTTTGGTCAGATAAAGGCCGTTGACAGTGTTGGCACCCCCATTTCCCGTTTTTTATCTATGGAAATACCGACATTGTCGACACCCCGAGTTATATATTATAGGGTAGTTTATTCTGCAATGATTGGCAGAAATGGTTCACGGTCTTACAAATGTTGTAATTGGGTTTACGTAGCAATCGACCCGATTTCCTAGGATAAATATTTGCACGATGTCTTGGTCTGCTCAATGTGAATAACGTTGGAAAACTCTATGAATATTCAACATAGCTGCAGTCATGATAAGATAGTTAATAAAACGTTACTTGTTTAATTTACCTCATTATTAATTATCAATTTCCGTCAACAAAGGGTGAGTCAACGATACGCGAAACCACAACAAAGCCTTGATTTATTATCTAGAACAATCTAAACATTGTTGTTTATTTAGGGATAGGTTTGGGTTCAAAAATAACGATCTGAGTTTTTAAGTCATTTTTTGGTGTGTAAGATGCCGATGGTGTTTGTTTTTGGATCTATCACTTTTTTGTTGAAAGTTAAAAAGATTAATTGGGTATTATTTGTTTTGACAACGTTGATAACGCATTTTCTTAATACCCGCCCACAAAAAACTTTCTACTTTCGAATCTGTTGCATTAATAATATCAAATTCATAAAATATCGCAGTCTTCACAGACTTTTAATTCATTTTGTTTTATTTATAATCAATCAATAATCTGTGACTTTCACCTTTTTTCAAAAGTTGGGAGTGAGCTATTATCGCGAAAATTCACTTCCCAACCGGTTTAAAAATGCCCATTTTCTACCCTCCAGATAACGATGACCAGATTTTAATAAAAAAAAGTTTGTTTGAAAATTAAAAAACTGTAATCAATAAGGCATTTTCTAAATACTCGTTACCAACTTGCTTTAATTTCATTAATTAGTTAATTGGTAATTTTTTGTTAATCTTAATTTTTTTAGAATGTACATTTTAGTAAGTAGCATCATTCAAATTTATGTTTCTTATTTGAATAAAACATTAAAAACTGTGACGTTACATAGGAAATTAAGGCGAGAATTTATTTTGTGCTTTATCATTTATCATTTATTAACGCCCTGTAATTGGAACCTGCCAATTTTTTTAGTAGTAAAATCTCAAAAATTTATGTGATTGTTTTGAACATCAGAGTCTGTATGCAATTCTTAAAGCCTTTTTTATGGTGTCTCATGAAATATGTAAAAGTTCTGAAAGATTTTATAGGAGTATTAAATATACATTTTCATTTTTTGAAGTTTTAGAATTCTTTACTTTCGAATCTGTTAAATCTCTAATATCACTAAATTTTACAAAATATAACGAACTTTATAATTTATCGGATTTTATTCACAATCAATCAATAATATATGACTTCCCACACTGTATAAAAGTTGGGAAGTGACTATTTTCACGGAAGTCTACTTCCCAACCGGTTGGAAAATGTCTCTTTTCCACTTTTCTGATGCTCCATAATCAGATTTAAATAAATTAAAGGATTCTAAGAAACCGGCAGTTTTTTTTTCGATAAACCACACTTTTTTTGTATTTGTAAATTGTCTTGTAAAATCGATTGATCCGATAATTTATGTCCACTTACGTCCACAGTTTAACGTTTTTTTTTTTTTCTATGAAGACCAAGATTAATTTAAAAACAAAGTTGAAAGTTTGTTTAAAACATCAAATAAGGAAATCTAAAATTTTTGCTTAAATTTTAAAATTCTGTAAGTCATCAGATTTTTTGTAAGTTTCAATTCCGATTTTTTAAATCTTTCAATAAATTCAAATGATTCAAAATACTCTTAAATTTTTGAGAAACTTGCATTTTGGAACGTCTAAAATCTTCTATAATCGTGTAGTTTTGGTGCTTAAATATTCTGAAATATTTTATAATAGGTATTTTATATTTTTGAAGTTTTAGAATTCTCTATTTTGAATTTATGGAATCTCTTATATCAGTAAATATGAGGGTTTTCACAGACTAAATAATTTACAGTATTTTATTCATAATACGAATTCATCTTTTTTTAAATTTGGGAAGTGAGCTATTATCGCGAAAATTTACTTCCCAACCGGTTGGGAAATTCCTATTTTCCACCCTTCAGATAACCACATTTTGATAAGAAAGGAGGGGAGTGTACTGCAGTTTTCATTTCTAAATCTCAAACGGTATATTAATTAATCGTGCAGGTGTTTAGTTATACAGAATTGTCCGACACTAACACAGAACGCATTATGTTTAATATTTTTTGCTATAGGTGATTGTGAATAAAGTAGTATACAAAACCTCGGGAAGTTTTATTTGTCTCTCAAGAGGATTGGTCAGTTCTCTGGGGCCTTAATATCTAAAATTCAAACATTTAGTATTTCTGAGATGCTTTGAATTTTTAAGTTATAAATATTACTCAAACCGTCCGTTTTTACGATTTCTAGTACTGCAAAGGTTTAGTCGAGAATCTATAGTTCGACAAACTTTCTACGACCCATCACAAATTCATAAAATTTGATTGTTATCGCAACCGGACAGCTTATGGAATCTCGGATGATGTTATCGCAATACAAATTTAGATAGATAAACCATATTGGTGGCAAACTATCAAACGATCCAAAAGTTTTTCTATCAAGTGGATCATGAGAATAAAAACGTATGTCGTCTTATAACATCATAAATAAAAATGACAGACTAAAGTAGGTTAAAGTGTCAAAATATTAAGCAATTATTAAGACGACGTAGGTGTTTACTTTCGTGGCCCACTTGCCATTCTGTCATTTTCTTTGTTCGAACTGTCATTGCCGATAGATATATTACATTACTCTGTTTTCTCATTTTAAACTATTCTCGATCTCTTTGTTCGTTAGCCTTTGATAGTCGCCCTCCTCTATTTTCTTTGGACCACAGATTTCTTTTTTATCCTTCTTACAAATCTCAGTTCTTTTTCCTCTATCCTTCTATGCTTCTTTTCCTTCAATCCGACCAATTTCATTTTGGCTTGAATTATTTTGACTCTCCTTCTCCCTGCCTGTACGACAAGTATCGTACAATTTCTTCAAAACGTCTGATAGTTCTTTGTTATTGTTTTCATTTATATATCAGATTCTTCGTACTTCTGCATTTAGTTCTTGGGTTCTTATTCTTTTTTTTTTTTCTCCATAGTTTAACATTTTATTTCTTATATTGTCTAAGCACGGCCTTGCATTTGATTCAACTTGTTCATTATTTCGTCTTTTTCGTCTATTCTTGGTGCTTCTTGTTCGCGCTCTTCTGCCGTTCCGTGTTCAGTTTCCGTTCGAGTCCTCGGTCAGCACATTTCTAAACCGTTTTTCCCAGTTTATAGGCTCGCTTTATATATCGCCGATTTATTTTTTGATTGCTTCCTAGTACACCCACAGAATTTAGCATCATTTCTTTTTCTATTCTTATATTCTTTTTCCTATTTTTCTGTTGTTAGTCCTGTTATTTTTTCTTCTTTCTTCTGTTTAACAAACGTTGTAACACATCGTTTTTTTACTCTCCTTTGTATCGCTCTCGACAACTCCTCTATTTTGTCAGTGTCCTTCTTCACTCTTCCATTCCTTTATATTTTGACATTTTATTGTACTATTTTCGCATGTAGCTTTGTTACTACCAGCGATGATCTGTTTTAATTCCGTCTGTACGTCCTGACTTCCTATGTAAGTTTTTCTCTCTTGTACCATCAATAGGTGATCAATTTGATTACCTGTCATCAGCAACCAGCAACAAAGTCATTTAATGTTCTTTCTTATGCTTTAAACTTTGTACTAACTATCCTCACTTCAATTTCTTCTGCTAAATTACCGAGTCATTGTCTGTTATTATTTGTCATTTCATAACTCGTTTCCTGCCGTGCCAGTTTTCTTTTCCGACTTTTGAATCTTCTAACAATATGTGTCGCATTCCGTTACTCGTTCTTTATATTTTCTCTTCGTTTGCTTCTGCATTTGATACGTTTATTATTGTGGTGTTACTTCGATTTAAATTTTTAGCTACGATATTCTTCATTTCATTGTGGTGAATTTGTTGTGGTCTGTTTTTTCTAGCGATAAATCCATTGTCATTTCTTCTTTGTTTATTTTCTTCATATAAACGGTCAGGAGTCAGAAGATACCTTCTAAATATTGTAAATTTAATTTTTAGCGTTCCGATTATCACGTTAGTGCACGTACAATAAAAAATAGTGTATGATACACAATAAAAGAACAATAAATAAAATCAACGTAAAAATTGTTGCAGCGACTTGGTTTTGTTTGTTTATTAGAGGACGCTTCAATTTTTTTCACCATAGAGGAAGTCTTTTCATCTTTTACTGTCGGAAGTCTTTTCATCTTTTACTGTCAAGCTATTTTGATATTCTCTCATAAGCGCCACTTATATGTCAATTCTGACACTAGAAAACGAATGCCTAAATTCTACGCGTTGACATTCAGAAATAAAAATGTTCTTGTTATCTTATTAGGTGTTTATGTACCTATAGTAAACTTTGATAACGTGTTTTTAAACTTGAACTACTTCTCAACAACGCTTAATCAAACATTTTTTTTAAAGGCTTGAGCAGTGGCCCTCAAAAGTTTTTTTGTTCAAAACTATATTGTTTCTAATTTAACAATCAAAAAGTATCATAAAAAAGTATAGGCCACTTGAAGCGAACCACTGAGTTTGTGGCCAAATGCTGTCTAGTTTTTATTATTGATCCATGTTTATTTTTATTTTCAACCAGATAAGATAGACACACTACATCAAAAGGAAGCGATTTCCGATAAATTTAGTTCTTCCCACACAAACCCCATTGTGCTACAGCCAAGTCTTTTAAGAAGTAATTTCATTAAACATGCGATATTCATGCGAAATTCTATTGTGGTTTACTACACACCAAATCGGTTCTGGTACTTCGCTTCAAGTTAAATTTAACGTAAAAGCTTCTTTTCAATGCTAAAGCAACAATATTTTACGAGTCTGAGTGTTGGAGATTTATTTTTGACTTATCCGTGTGTTTATAAGTGGAAATCTTGCTTCTATTTACATTTAAGTAAATCGGGTTTTGTAGTAAATCATTTGTCTCCATTTCCCTTGAGCAGTTTTAAAATAGTTGGAAAATTAAGAATTCCAACCGAACGTTGAAGTAAACACTGGGAAACACCTCCTGATAAATTGACGTCAGAAAATCGATGGGAAGTGATTTATTATTTCGAATACAAGTAATCAAGGGATGATTAAAAGTAAATGAAGCGGGTTATGAGAGGGTTGAATCGATGTGATTTGTTTAATTGGGGGTAGAAGAGATCCATAAATTAAATCCGGAGGTATTTGGGAGAAGCATTGTCTTGTAATTTTATAACGACCTGAAACTGTCGGAGATTTCCGAGGAAGGAGCTATACTAATTTTTTCCTGAATTTCATAAACTCATAAACTGTAAAATCGAGGTTAAATTTCCAATTAGAATTATGAAAATTTCAAATTCTTAGAAATCTGATATTAATACAAGAAATTTAAATTTGAGCGGCGAAATTTAATAGTTACATTTGGGAATCAATGAAGCAGTAGAAGAAAACCTAAAGGATTCGAATTTTATTAAGAATCCAAGTGAACAAAGCAATTTAAAAAGAGCGAGAACAAATCTACAAAAAGTAAAAAATTAAGACATCTATAAATCTCTCGAACTGGAAAAAGTTCGGTAATAATATATATTGGTGACAATAATTTACAAAATTTTTCACACAAATAAAATAAAATGAATTCTTTAACACTTAAAAACTTGTTTTATTTGTACAGTTTGATAAATCATTAATGTAGCTCAGAAATAATAGAGGCCCGAAAACTGAGCCCTGAGGAACACCATATTTCTCTAATTGACTAGTAGAGTTACTGTTGTTGAATCTTACATATCGATAGCGATTAAGCAAATAATATCTAACAAGCATTACACCTGTACGGTGAAATCCAAAATGTTTAAGTTTTATTAGCAAAATTTCATCTAGGCAAACTGCATAAGCATATTCTTCGTTTTTCAAAATAGTTTCAAAGATTTTACTTATTATCGGAGTCAGCGATATCTGTTTCTAGTGTTTGAGGTCATCAAACTTTTGTTAAATTTGGAAAAAAAAAGAATAATCCAAGATTGCAGAATCAAGTTTCTAAAACGATTTAAGAAATACAAATAAATGTCCGAAGGGTATAACTACTATAATTTTTTAAAATTCTGGGAAGATTTTGCTTTTAGAGGAATTAGAAGCTTTGAAGAATTCGAACAATAAAAAATTCAAATCAGACGAAGGATAAATAGTGTCCAAATGATATGAGGAGTTTATTAGATCTAAACAAATTTCAAAGAATTTAATTATTTAAAAGTGCAAACAGTTCAGAAACTGTCAAATTTATTGAACCTGGAGAGTTCAAAAATTTGTTCATTTAAAATCATGTAAAGACTACAGAAAATTTAAAGCATCTGAACGATCTTAAAGATACAAAGAATCTTAAAATTATAAAAAGATTTTAAAAAAGCACAGAATCTAACTTGTCTAGAAAAAAATACCAAAATTCCAGGCAACGTTAAAAAATAGTTTGGAATCAAGAAGAATCAAAGTATCCAAGGTTTAGTATCCCAGGGATACAACTACTTCAAGAATTCTAATCTTTCAAGAAAATTCGTAAGAAAACGAATAATTGACTCTTCTAAAAAAGTTTGAAGATGTTCCACAATCTGAAGAGTTCAAAGAAAATCAAAACTATTTAAAAGATACAAATAATGTAGAATTCGAAGATGATAAAGCATCTAAAACTCGAATTATCCGAGAGCTCTAAAAAGAATTTACAAAATCAAAAAGATCTAAAAGGTATGGAAGCTTATTAAAAAAGTCTAGAAAATATAAAGAATTCAAAGAAAGCTAGAAGCATGTAAGAGATACAAATATACAAAAAGCCCAAGGGCACAACGAGCCACAAATTCGACAAAGAATGAAAAATCCGAAGATTTGGATTCCCGAGAATCCAGAAACTTTGAAGAATTTAAACATATTAAAGGGTCTAATCAAAGTAGAAATCTAAAAATTACAAGAAGATTTTTAAAAATCGGTAGGATCTAGATTGTCTAGAAAATCCGAAAAGTTCAAAGATCAGAAAAGATACCAAAATTCCAAAAACGGTAAAAAATAGTTTGGAAAATCTAAAGGATTTAAAGAGAATAGAATCTATAGAATTTAAAGAAAATCTAGGACTTCTAATCTATACAATTTAAATGTGATAGAATATATAAGTTCAAAGAATCCAAAGTATCCAAGGTTTAATATATCAGGGATACAAATACTTCAAAGAATTCTAATATTTCAACAAAATTCATAAGAAAACGAATAATTTGTCCCTTCTAAATGAGTTTGAAGAAGTTCCATAATATGAAGAGTTCAATGGAAATCAAAACCATTTAAAAGATACAAATAATGTAGAATTCAAAGATGGTAAAGCACCTAAAGCTCGAATTATCCGAGAGCTCTAAAAAGAATTTACAAATAAAATAGACCTAAAAAGTATGGAAGACCTAGCGTACCATAAGAATCTAGAAAATATAAATATAATCCAAAGAAAGCTAGAAGCACGTAAGAGATACAAATATACAAAAAGCCTAAGGACACAACGAGCACAAATTCGACAAAGAATGAAAAATCCGAAGATTTAGATCCCAGAGAATCCTGAAACTTTGAAGAATTCAAACATATTAGATTCCAATCAAAGAAGAAATAAATGATACAAAGAGTACACAGAAAATTTAAGCATTTGAACGATCCAAAAGATACAAGGAATCTACAGATTGTAAAAGAATTTGAAAATCTAGATACTCTAGAAAGTCTGAAGCATTCAGTAAAAGGTACAAATGATCTAAACCTTGAAAGATATAAAAGTTATCTAGGAATTCTAAAACGAATTTGGGTCCATAGTGTTCATAATGTAGTGCTTTAGAGAAACTAGAAATTAAAAATAATTTAAAAGTACTAAAGGATACAAAGAATTTAATCAACTAGAAGCTGATGGTCACTTCCACCGACGTCTTTTCGCCTTAAGCAATACTTAAGTTCCTTTACCACCCTTTGCAATTATTATATCAATTGTTTTCTTGGATTTTAGGAAATACTTAAGTGGTTTCTTACATTGTCGGTGCAAAGGGGATTAGTATTTCGAGAGAATTCAAAAAAATTGGATCCGAATCAAAGGAACAAAAAATTGGTCTAGACTAAGAATAAAACATCTAAATTTTTTAGAACAAAAATTTTATCATCAAGGAATTTTCAGAAACTGAGAACTTGATGGGCTAAGGATCGGAAAACCTAAATGTTCTTAAGTGCAAGTATTTGCGATCTGAAGATCTTAAGGTTCTAAGTGATAATCTGGAGCTAAGATCTCATGATTTAAACAATTCAAAAGAATCCAATTGCAAGGGAATCCAAAAGTCGGATAGTTTTATTATATCAAGATCCTAACGGAAATTAAGAATCTAAATACAAATCTGAGAATTTGTGGATTTAAGTATCTGTGATTGGAATATCCGAAAAAATCAAGTTAATTTGAAAATTCAAATGTAGCCTGAAATCTGATAATATAATCAGAGAATATAAGAGTGCATGTGAGAAGGAACCATAATCTGAGTACTTGATTACCTAAAAATCTAATCTATCAAAATAATTTGAAGTCAGAATTATCTTCATCCACATGATAAAGTTTGCGAAGCATAAAAGGAAATTAAAAAATATTCTAGAACATCTAAAAATATTCAGAGACAGCTAAAAATAACTGAAGGCTTGACTAATTGTAAAAAAAACCTCGATAAATCTAAAGAATGTAGAGATGCAAGAATTCTAGGAATATGTGGACAAAAAAAAAGTGAATTTGTCATATGTTGAATTGTTGAAATTTTAACTAGAAAATTTAATAACAAATATTGAACTGTAAGACATTAATAGAAAAAAGGTGTAGAATTTCTGCTAAATTTAAATACCTGAAAAGCTCATTTATTCTAATTTCACGCCCAGTAAAAAGGCGAAAGATCAAGTACCGTAAAATGAACAAAATAAGATCCGTTACGGTAAAAATAATCTGTTTGGCGGCTCTTCTCATTTATCATTTTCATTTT
Source organism: Cynaeus angustus (assembly GCA_030157275.1). NCBI lineage: Eukaryota > Metazoa > Arthropoda > Insecta > Coleoptera > Tenebrionidae > Cynaeus > Cynaeus angustus. The sequence continues at coordinate 16,283,362 of CM058065.1, forward strand.
CAAACAACCACCACGTATACGTGATAATAACCTTTAATCCTCGTATAAATTCGCAGGTCCACTATGCCAACAATCGCACATAATTTGATCCTTTCCCCGTGACGTCAAGCAAAGTTTCCTTTTTACGGGGCTTGGCAAGGGATGATGTCACTCTCGGCTGTTTCAAATGTCAACACGACTCTCGGGAGACATCCCTTCAACGTTCTATAAAATATTAAGAGCAAAAAAAATCTTTAACGCACAAACCCGTGTTGACAAAACGTAGCTGTTTGCGGTAAGATCAAACGTTCGTTCGAAAGGAAATCCGAGGATTTTTTACGGGTTTTTGGGAGTGGCCAAGACCCAAAATTTAGCCCAGGTCATTGTACTTAACATAATTGGCGAAAATTAACAACTTTTGCAACGTTTCCAACAGCTGATGGTTCTGTTGGCGTAAACCAACAAACGTCGAACCTTTTATGGTTGAACGAAAGATAAAAATGTTAATTGTCCTCGTTAAGAGATCTCTCTTGAATATCAATAAACGTCGCTCAAAAAGGCATTGAAAATCAAACTGTTAATATTACAAAATTTAACGAGCTAATTAACCTAGAACTAGAGAAATCTCGATATGAACTCCACACTGGACATTTTTTATTTCAAGAAAATAATAACTTAATTTTATTCGTCTGACCTGAAAATGATCGTAATAAATTCACGTTGAAATGACTAAAGATAATCAATGTTGACTTGTACAATCAGTGTAAACATATAAAAAATACTGTATGAGATTAACTGTAAACAATTGGACAGATGGGTGTGTTATTGACTTATGGTACGCGAAACGTGCCGACTCTGCTTTCATTACTCTCCGCTTCAATTGGGCAAACAACAAAAACCACTCCACTGTGTAGATGAAATTTTCTCTACTAGTTTACGCTGAAAAATCTGAGAAAAACGAGCGATTGGAGGAAAATTTCATCTCAAGAAAGCGTGGCGAAAAAAGAAATTTTTCTCCTCGTATGTTTTCATTTCTTTCTCGCCTGGTGTACCAAAATCCTTATGGGTTCACGAGTTCTTTCTGAATATTTATGGGCTAAATTAAGATTTACAGCGGAGACAACCACAAAATAACAATAACAAGCAAATAAGCGAAAGTGGAAAACAAACCTGCGGTCATTGTATCGGCTGAGAATTATGATAACAACAGAGGTGAATACCTAGATAAATTTTGTTTGATGTATGCTTATAATTATTTGTTTCTTGAGTATAAGAAGGTTGGTATTACTAAAGTACTGGGTGATTCAGCTAAAATTATTAATATGAGATGGTGAATACTTCCTCCAACGGTATCAAACGTCGCGATCTTAAATTAGGACGGTTTCATTATTTCTCACAATAACCAAAAAAACCTGGAAATTTTTGGAGAATTTTATTAGTTAGTTAACGGCTTGTGGTAAACCACATTGAGGTTTACGCCCAGGAAAACTATAAAACTGAAAAAATCTTGCAACATAAATACTATGCCAAAGCAAAGGATCTTGTGATGAATTTAACTAAATTTAGGCGCCACCTACTTAAACACAGGCACACAAGTTTACTATTTTTTCGCTTCTTGATATACAAAAGCTCTTCATAAAATTTCTAATTTTTTTTTTTTGACACACACTTGGTAACTGGTTAATTACTTCAAAAATTTTTAGTTTTACTTATTTCTTACAAATTCTTGAGTTTATATTTTTTAATCTTGAGTATTTTTTAGACAAACAACTCATATTTTTATTCTTTTACAATTCTTTTTTTTTTCTTTCGCTGCTTCCTTAATGTTGTTCTATTTTCGTCTTGTTTTTTTTTTATTCTTCCATGACACTCGCGTCTCCCCTTTTTAGTTATTTTATTACGAGACATGCGACACACATGAGAGAACCACTTTGATTGTCATTTTTCTGTTATTTCTATTATTTATTCTCATTTTTATCTATCTTCGTTTTATTATCTATTTTTTCCTAAAGATCTCTTCCATTTTTCCATCGTTGTCCATGCTACTGTACATAATTTCTATTTTGATTCGTTTCGGTTTTTTTTTTATCTTCAACATTTTTGTTGTCTTTTGTCATTCAATTTCCTGATTTATTTTTTCGTTGTTGTTTCTTACTCCCCTGTCCTCATGTGTTTTTTTTTTTTGTTTTTTAATGATATTTATTTTTTGTGCATTTATCATTAGTGTGTTTATCTTTGTTAATTTCTATATTTTTTACGATTCTGCTGTTTCAGCTAATCCGCAAACATCAATTCCCTCAAATAAGTCGGTTGCATCCGCTTATATCTCTTTTTCAGCGGTTTCATTGAGTTCTTAGCTTCTTTTACAGCTTCTTTTAATAATACCGAGAATAATAGTGGGCTTAGCACATATCCCTGCTTTACTCCTATTCATGTTTTAAATTCCCTGTACTCCTCGTTGATACTTCTTATTACGTTTGTGTCGTCTTCATACATGTCGGTTATTATTTACATTGTTTTCTTATCTATTTGTCATTTTTTCATGGTGTTCTATGTTTTCTCTTCTTATATGGTCAACCTTCTTTTCAAGGGTTATAAAGGAAATATGCGTATCTTTGTTGCTTTGGAAATTTTCGTTGTTTTGTTTGGTTTTCTTGTCTGCTTCTTCCTCTCCGAAATCCACATTAAATTTCTTGTATCCTATTCTTATGCTTATCAATATTTTTTTGGGGATACTAGTTAATGTAATTTTTTCATAATTGCTACAATCTCTCTCTTTTTTTGTTATGTATTCACTCTTTTGTTCTTTAGTTTTGTATTTTTTTTTCTCTCATATATTCTATCTTTTTGGGTGATATTTGTCCCTATTTGGTTGTTCTACTTTTAGCTTTCCTTGCCTTTATTAATTCTTTTCCCGAAAGTAATATTGCCTTCTACTTATTTTACTCTTCTTCTATGATATTTCTTTCTATGTTAATCGTATAATACTTCTTTTGTTTTACTTCTTTCAAAGTACCAAGGAATTTTTTTTGGATCCCTGTAAATTGTGGTCGGCTCTCCTCCAAATCTCCAAGATTTCTATTTGCTTTCTTAATTTCCCTTTTTTCGTATTTTTTATATTCCTTTGGTTTTTTTGTCTCTGTGTATACATTTCTAGTTGTTTTTCTTCTCTTTAACCATCTGCTTTATTTTTGTGCTCCACCGTTCTTATTTGTAGTTGTTGAAGTTGTACAGCTTCTTATTGCTACCTCTAACAGCTAGTTTCTGAATTTGCCTTAATTTTGGTCTTCTGGTCTCTTTTCCTTCTGGTTCCTCAAATTTGTATTCAATATCTCTTAATATTTCTTTCTATATTCTCTTTTTTTTCGTTTTTCTTGAGACTTTTCATTTTCTTTTATTGATGAGAAATTAATCACTTTAATTTATAATTTCTTTTCTTGTTGGAGGGCTCTGTTTTAATAAACTTCTGGATTATTGCCAAATTTTGTGTTGCTTATTATTAATTTATATTTAATGCACAATTCTATTTTTTTCTTCGTTGTTATTCTTTGTTTCTTTCCTTTCTTTACCTAAGGCTCTATACCTTCATTTTGGTTTTCTGTTCTGCCGTTTAAATCCCTCATTATTATTATTATTATTATTTGTTCATTAATTCTTGTACTTCCTTATAGAAATCATTTTTGCTTTTTCCCTTTCATTCTCAGTTACTTCATAGGTCATAATTACTGTCCACTTATCTTCAATGAAGAGTTAACTGTATTTTCATTAACTTAATATATTAATATTTCTTTTATTCTCTTTCAGTTCCTCCTCTATATCCCATCCATATTTTTTTCTTTCGATTATGAGTTATCTACCCTACCGTTATACTGTTTCCATTTTTTCTCTCCTTGCGGGCTACTTGTTTCCGTTTCTTTCTTCTCTTGTTGATACAGTGTTTATATACTGTCCTGTATGTTCTTCAGTTTGTTTTAATTTTCATTACAATATTTTTTAGCTGTTGCCTTTTTCAGTTCGATTTTATGTACTGAAATTCTTATTTTTTAGTTCTAATTTGTTCCAAGTTCCGTTTGATCTTTAAGTAGTTCTTTTCTATTTTATCCATTCTGAATTTCTACTTCTCATGCTCTCCTTATTGTTTCCATTTTCCTATTTCGTTTTGATTTTTTTTCCAAATTTGCATAACTTACTCTTGACTTTTCGCGAAAAATAACAGTATCTCGGGCAAATTAGAAAATGTGGGGGAGCCCCATCCTGTTGTAACCACACATTCCGAAGCGTAGTGGCAGATCGTGCAATACATTTTCCAAATCATTATTCGGAAAATCCCTGTAGAAACACCGTTTAAATGTTTTATGTCTAATGAGATTGATAGTTTCCTGCGCACTCTTCTTTTCTTTATAATTGAAAGAAAGAGTTTTTCGGTGTGGACCCTCTACAAATCCGACTTTCCCATAATACACGTAACTTCCTCTCGCCAACAACTCTTCCAAAATCACCCCAACGCAAGTTTATTATTGTAACTTTAACAATATCTTAGGAAACCTCCATCGTTAACCCATTTCTAAAACGTTCTAAAAACACGGATGTAACAGTCTGATTTACACACTGTATTCCAACCTAAATAAACGATTGACATTGCACAATTCTTCTCGTTTATTTTGTTATTACGGTTTATTATCGTATTTTTGTTTACATTAGCTCCCGTTTACGTTTTATGCGAAAATTTCTTTCCTTCCTGTCTCCAGTTTCAATAGGCAAGGACATCAAAACCGCAGTTTAATAATATAAAACGGAAGAGTACAGTCTGATAAATGGAACGTCGTAAATAATTCAATTAAATTGATTGCGAAGTTTATTTAATTAGTAGGGGAATGTACTTGCGGTTTTGTGATAATTTGACGACGACCTGAAACGTTTGTTTCGGTTTGGGATTGAATGGTTTATTAAAAATTCAGATAGAGTTGTAGGGACAGGCGGAAATGCATATTTTATACAGTTGGTAGCAGTGGTTTGTAATTTTTCGTTGTTTGGTCTCATTTGGGAAACATCGAGCTTATCGCTTAGTGCAGTGAAAATTATCGCTACGAATTTTACCGAGGTTTAAATTTAAATTTTGTTTGTTTAGGTCAGATGAGTAATACGCTCAGAAATTACTAGTAAAATGTTTTGTTAGCTGGTGAAAAGGTGTGCCATCCATGGATTCGTAAAATATTTTCGCATTCTAATTTTTATTTAAACTCGAAAATTTATTTGAAACTGATTAGATTTAGAACTTTTCTCTTTTTATGTCCAAAATTTACAGAAAAAGTATTTCAAAATTCTAGCCCAGTGTTTTTGAAAACATTACAAAAATTTTATAGACGTAGATTGCAAATTTTTTTGTTTGTTTTTTTGAAAGGACAAAACTTGTGGGAAAAAAGATGCAAAGTTAAAAATTTTGGGACGAAAATTTAGAAATTACATGTTTAATCTCGAGCAGTTATGAAATTTAGTAATCTAGAACTAAAAATTTAGAAATTAATTACTTAAAATGGCAGCTTGGAAAGTGAAGAGCAAATTTTGGAAAGAGATTGAAAATTTTGGAGCTGCAGTTTGGAAGTTTTGGAAATACATACATCACACAAAAATAAATTAAATCTTGACGGTTTGGAGTATTTCTGATTTTGTAAAAAAAGCTTCAAAATTTTTTTAATCCAATTTGCTCATTTAAGTGTTTTTTTCTTTTTATGTCCAAATTAAATTAATGAAAATATACAATTTCCATAAAAATTTGGTTCAATTTTTTAGGTTAGAATTTTTAAAGATGAAAAACTTTTATCGGCTTTGATATAAAATTTTGAGATCTGACATTCAGAAGTCGCATGTTAAAAATTCCAAGCAGAAATTAAAATTTTAAAATGGAATTACTGAGCTTCAAACCTTATAATTACATTTCTGTTGAAACAAAATTCCTTATCCTCTTGTAAATATTTCATTTAAATTTAATTGCACCTGCCATTCAAAAGATAAAAATCTACAAGCAAACCTCCTTATAAATTTCCATCGTTATCATTTAATCACAATTAATTAATTTTGACATACTCCAGAAATAATCTGATCTTCATGATCTTCTGCAAAAAATGTGATTAGCATCGACCACACCGCTGGTGAATAATGATCGTCGAGATGGAGCCCGACAGCTTCAGCTGAAATTAAATTTTCATGATAGTAGAAGAAATGAGAACGCATAAACACGAATGAAGTAAAATAAGGCGAACTTAACAATTAGATGCTTTTTATGCAGATGAAATACGTGAAGCATTCAAAAAAAGTAAAGTTCCGTTGCCACTCCGTCTAACATAAATAACGTTGGGTTCAATGCGCACCCTTGCGTAACTTCACAATGATCCAAATTAGTGTGTATCCTGTATTTTAACAGTGTAGCAAAACTCGGATTCGATAGAAAAAAAGGTTGAGTAATCACGATCGAATCGTCTCATATTAATCATGAAAATTCCCGCCGCTTCGGAAATCGATCGATCAAGTTGTCCCGGTCGCCGCGGCGCACAGCGCCGTCCTTCGCTCGATATTTTTGGGGGGCGCAGCTTTCGCTTTTACACCAAATAGATTCACACGCACGGTCGTCTCCGAACGCGCCGCTCCTAACCTACATTCGCAGGGGTGTGTAAGCCGGCGGCGGCGGAGGCGGCGATGACGCCCGCCAAACACGCGAAAAACCGATGACGTGCTCGTGTTGTTTTTCCACCGACGAGATGTTCTGCGTGAATTTCGCCAAAGTCAGTTTCGATGGTTTGGCGCCGCGACGCTCGAGGGGGCGGTTCCTCCTCCTGTGTTCTTTTGTTTGGCTGAAACTGTTGCTGTTGGTTGATTCTCTGTGTTGCATGCAGAAATATGCGGACGGAATGTCAAACATGCTTGTGCCAAAGTATTTTCGGTGGATTGTTGAGATGTTTGAAGAGGTTTTTTCGCGGGGGGCGGCACGTGGGAGTAGTTTTTCTAATAATTTCTGTGTTGGTGGTGAGGTAACTCTTCCGTTCGAAGCAGTGGATCTCCACAATCCACCGAATTGTTAACAAATCTATGTATAATTGGTTGTCTAAGCACACCTCCTCTGCACCTTTACTGTCGGATGCCTGTTCACTAATCTCCCTATCTCCCTCATATTAATAATTTCCACTGTAAAATCCCAATCTCGCAACATCCTCATAAACCTCTTTTTACAACAGTCGCAGTGTGCCTCGAAATAAAACTCATCATCTTTCTCATGGCACACTTTTATCTCCGATCAGTTGGTCCAACGCCAACTATATCTTTAACGCTTAACGAAGAATTCCGTCTCAGCAAAGTTAAAAACATTTTACTATTTATTTTAGACACCAAAATAGACGTCGTACTTGAAATTTATTCATGATGATTGTGTTCAATATAAATATTAATTTGCATTAATCAATGATTAATGCCGGATGTTTGGGTCGGTTGAATTTTCGGCTGTAAATCCTAATCGTGAATGTCAGGGTTACAATTTTTCTCAATTAGGATGAAGATGAAATTTTTATTACGTGCTGAGTGTCTGGAATCAAGTTACTTTAATTGAGGTGCCGGCAATGTGGCGGTTGTGATGTTTATTTTAGGGAGAAGGTAAAGTGTTTTGCAACTTTCTGTTTTCCGAGAATGTTAAATTAATTATTGTTAATTGCTTGGAAATTAATTTTGTGTAAATTAAGTGGGTTCAAATTGGCTGACACCGATAGGATGGAAAGAATAGCTAATAAAAGTTGACTTTAATGGGTTGTTATGGGATTTGTAATTAGGATTGTTTTGTTTATGGGGACAGCTGGCACAGGTTTTTCGGCGGGGAATAGAGTGCCAAAAATGTGTCTCAATACTATTAATGGTTGTGTTTTGCAGGGAATTTCTGCGGTATTTTTTTGGACTAGAAATTTTAACATCGAATTTTCACGGACTAAAATTACTAAAGAGTGTAAACAAAAATAACGAAAATTGCTTATTTGTATGATTATTGCAAATTTTTTGAATTGTTTAAAATGTTGTTTGAAAATTGTTTAAAAATATATTCTAAATATTTTTTGTTTTTATTTTTTTTTTAGATCGGAGAATTCTTAATTCGTCTACAATAGAATGTTTGCATTTTTAATACACCCGAAATTTTTCAAAATTTTCAATTTTTTTGTAGAATTGCTAAATTCTTCAGAATTTCTTGGATTTAACTGAATTGCTTCCTTTGCTTGAATTATTTTTATCTTTCAAACCCCTTGGATCCTTTAGAAATTTTGTTTTTCTTTCAATTTTTGATTTGTTTGTCCTAAATTTTTTGTACTGCCTAAATTTTTCAATTTTTCAGATTTTCTCGTATTGTTCATATCCTTTATATTTTTTTATTTGATTTTTTTGGAGGCTTATTTTTCTAGATCTTTTAGTTTTTGAATAGACTTTCTTTCGACTAGAAACCTTTTGGATTGTTTAGACTTCTTGCATTTTGTATTTCCTGAATTCTATCTTTTGATTGGTTTGAATATTTTGTTATCTCTACATTTTTAAGATTTTTTAAAATAATTTTTCGATATTTTCGTAATTCTTTACATCTTTTTTAATTTGAATGTCTCGTATTTTTTAGATTCTTTCTAGTTTTGAATATTTTGGATTCTCTGTAGGCTTATTTGATTTATCTTATTTGATTATAAAAATCAAAATAAAAATATAAAATTTGATTTATAGAAATCTTTGGAACTTCTAATTTTCTAAAGTGCGATCAAGATAATTGATATAAATGTTATACATTTTTATATCTGTTGTAATTTCTTAGTTATTCGGATGTTTCAGAATTTTTTTGATTCGTTTGGAGTGTCTAAATTTTCATATTCTTTGCACTTTTTTTTAATTGTTTTGATGCATTGGTTTCTTCTACTTATAAATATCTTAAATTTTTTAGATTCTTCGTGATCTCCTGGATTCTTTGGATTTTTGGTTTTCTTGTCATTTGTTTTTTTTTAGATTTTTTCAATTCTCTAATTCTTTACATTCTTTTGTATTCTTTGAATTTTTCGATTTCTGTTTATTATTGGATTTTTTTATTTCTTTTCATTGGATTCTCACAATTTTGGATTCTTTCAGTTTTTTAGATCTATTGCTTGTATTAGATTCTTTCTGATTTCTCTCAGAATTTTTTAGATTTTTTATTGTATTGTATCTTTTAACTTTAAAGCTCTTCAAAGTCCCTTTATTATTTGTGTCATTCTTAACATTTTTCTATTTTTGTTTATGTTTGTATTCTTTGGATTGTTCGAATTTTTGCTTTGTTTGATGTATTTGTATTCCTTGGATTTATTTGCATTTGATAAACCTTCTGATTTTCGATCGTCTGAATTTTCTAGATTTTTTGGATTTTTTTAATCCTTTACATTCTTTAGATACTCGTACTTTGGATCTCTTAGATTTTTTCGATTTTATTGAATTTTATCTCTTAATTTCCAGATTTTTGATCTTTGAAATCTTTGAATTCTTTGAATTGCTCTAAGCTCTTTGTTTCCTTTTTTTTTTGGTTTCCCAAGATTTTCTAGATCTGGATCTGGATCTAGAAATCATTGATCCTTTTAATCCCTAAACACTTTTTAGATTATTTGTATCTCTTAAATCTTTTAGATCATTTGATTGATTGATTTAAATCTACTAGTTTTTTTTTATTTTTTTAGATTATTTAGATTTTCCTTTGTATCAATAATTTTTTGTACTATTTTTTTGACTAATTTTTGAACTCGTTCAATTCTTTAGATTCTTGATATTGTTTATACTGTCTATATCGGATACAACTTGATTTTCGAATTTTTTCAGATTTTTTTAAGCTTTTAGGATCCTCAAGGTTTTACAATTTATTGTTACAATTTTGATTTTCTTTATCTTTTTTAGACTCTTTATTTTAAACTTTTCTAATTGTTTTACATGTGTAAAGTTTCGGAAATACCAAGGATTTAAACATGTACGGTTAGATATATTTGTATAATAATTTCAGAAAATTTAGAAAAGCCTTAGCTTTAAATTTTGCATTATTTGTAAAAAAATATGTATATTAAAGCCACAAATTCACTTTTCTCACGATTTTTGAAAGCTAACAGATTTCAGAAGTATGCAGAATTAAAAAACATATATATATATATATATATATATATATATATAATATTTTTATGTATATACATGTTTTTACCTATTCACTATATAATATATAAACTAACTTACAAAACTAGAAATGTTTTAATGTTTTTAAAACAAAGACTTGAAATACAGGACATTTTTCGTTTGGAAAAGAACAACAGAAAACTATCAATTTTTTTATAATTATTGATAATAATATTAAACTTACATTTTTAAAAATTCGACACGAAAAAAATTTCACCGATAAAAGTTACTATATTAATATTTTTTATAGCAAAAATCACGAATTTCGTTCGGTTGTGGCAGAGGTGTAGACAATAGAACCTTTGATACCAGATTTGCGTGATCATGAGTTGACATGTGGCTAGTTTCAGCAGGACGGTGCGACAGCACATACACTGAGTTTTGGGAATTGAGCACAGTTTGTGGTGTTACCTGTTGTATTTTGTGTTCAATTGTTTTTATTTAATTTATTAAGTGATAATTTTGTGTCAAATCAGCAACGTTTGCATGATGAAATTTTTAATTTAATTTGCGTAATTTGTTTTGTGATACAATTTTATAGAGAGATGTAATAGTGAAACGAACGATAAAACTGTTTTCATAAATATTCACGATCTTTTAAATGAACGACTATTAACGCTTCTAATGACTAGAGACGACTGAAAACGTAAGTACCATGAATGGTTTGATACGAATCGTTCGATAAAATATTAATTAAAATATTCTAATTAGCACAATATTTCATTATGTCTGTTTCTTCCTTTTTCCTCCTTGTTCTCGGAATGTGTTTTGTTTTAATCTTGATTAGTACCAAGAAAATTAAACCCAAGACTACTTTGATTACAAATACGTAATTAATGTGAAGTATGATTTAATCCAGAATTTGTAATTTCGTGTTGGGAACTAAGTAGGTGATTCTTAAGCTGAGATGAAATGACCTACATTGAAAATTGCAATCTTCCCTCTTTGTAATAAATTTCAATTTCCTCGTGGGATATTAGATCATACAAAATCAATACTTGCTGCTCAAATTAAAAAACCAATGCATATTTAATTAGCTGAAATGATGAAATCTGATTACAATATCATCTCGTGTATGATTTATACATTGTAGAAGTGTTTTGTGTTCCATTAAAAGTTATTATTGTACCGGTTGGTGTTATGGTACAGTACTTTCAGAAATTCTTTATTTTATAAATAACTCGAATTTAACCAAGGGAATTCAAAGGTGAAAAATTCTAGATTGTAGTGCACAAATAATACCAATTACAAAAACGTTCAGTTAACATTCCGAGCTCTTGGTGAGTTAGGAATTTAAAAAAGTTGTTCTATTCTACCATAAAAACCACTTTTCTTCTTGTTACATAAATAGCTATCATTCTTTTCATCAACCGTGATTTCCGTCCGTAAATTTAGTTCCACGAGAGCAATAATCGCTCACCTCAAAATGAAATATCACAAGAACTTGACAGCTTTCGTCGCTCGAAATTCCATTATTTTCCCATCGCTTTTCCAGTCGGAGCTCCCACTTGACCCCAAAAGATTTTCATTTTTTTTTCTCCTCTGCATGTCTGCACTTCGTGTTTACAATCGCGACAGTTGCGTGTATGTTAAGCACATGGTCTTAAGGATGCACGGCGTAAATATTGTTTTTATTTTGTTGCGTAATTCTGTCTCAGATGTTCGCTTGTTTCATCCCACCACAGCTCTTTTATCATTTTTAATAAATGAGACGTCCGCGTTCCGTGCTGAGCTTAATCCAATTGAATTGGCGTGGAAGGTGATTTCTAAGTTTGTTACAGGCATTATGCACGGAAAGTTACCACAACACTGACATGCAGATTTCGGAGGCGGCTGGGGGAGCCCCAGCGCCTGGGGCAGAGCCCTGCCGTTTTCCTAAGCTTGAAGAATGCGCTCACTTTCACTACGAGAGGGTGCAATTGCCGAAGTTGACCGTCACGCTGCAGACGAACATCGATCAGTCGCTGCATTCGCAACACAGTGAGTTTTTTTTTGTGCCTAGTTAAATTAATTTGTTTTTGATTTGAAGCTCTCAGGACATTTACAAAAAGTAAACTACTTACAGTTTTAGTAGATAAGTTTTATCAGAATTTAGAGCTTTAAATTTTGATAGATAAGTCATTGGATTTGAATTTAGAACTTTGAAGTCATGGATCAGAAGAAATTTCTTACCATTTCTAGATATCCTTTTATTTTATTAATTTTAACACAAAAATTGTAAAAGTATTTAGCTTTGGAAAAAAAGCTTTTTATTTTTGATAGATAAAATGGACTTGGAGTATTAATAGCAATTTGATTGATTAGAAACCTTCAAAGTCGTAAAACAGATAAAAATCTAAATCTTCTAGATATTTTTTTTGTTTGATAAATTGTATCTAGATATGGAGCTTCAAAGGCATAGATAATGTAAGAATATCTTGTGTAAGTAGGACAGTTACAAATTTGATACATGAATTTCATCTAGATTTAGATAAAAGTAAATATCTAGTTTCTCTAGCGATAATTACAATTTAACATTTGATAGATAAGTTGTACTTAAATTTAGAGATTCAAAGTCATGAGTAACATAAAAATTTCTATTTTTGTTATGTTGGTAGATAATTTTAGTATCTCTTATATTCCGATTTGAGGCCTTAAAGAAATAGATAAAATAAACATTTTCAATGCCTTTAATCATAGATAAATTGTATCTGTATATGGAGTAATAGATAATGTAAAAGTTTCTAGGGCTTCTCGTTATCCTTACGTTTTTGATACGTGAATTTTATCTAGATTTAGACTTCAAGGTCGTAGAGTAAATAAAATTCTTCACGGTCTAGAGTTATTGTTACATTTTGATAGAGAAATAATTAGATTCGAATTTGGAATTTACTCCTTTCAGATATTCTTTTTATTTTGATAGAAAATATAGAAGTATCTAGAATAAGAGCTAGATACATTTCTTCCTCCAGTGATAGATAATAATATAACAATTTTAAATGCTACTAGATCGTTTTTTATTTTTAATGGGTTGTATTGGTTCTGGACGTGGAATCATAGATAACTTATGAATCTCTGGTGGATTCAGATGACTTACCAATTTTGATTAATAAATTGCATCGGGATTTTCAGCCTAGATACGAAAAGTAACTCTAGTACTTTTTGATATAATTCTAATCTTGATGGATAATTTGTACTAAATTTTGAACTTAAAAATCATAGATTATAAGCAGATCTAGATTAGTGAAATTAGAAACTAGATTAGTGCTACCTAGATTTGAAATTTGATATAGATAAATTAAAATTAATTCAAAGTCAGATTAGATGAAAGTCTTTATGTGTGTGTCAGTGTCCTCAGTTATAGTTTTTGATAGATTTTATGCCTAAATTTCAGCTTTTCATCATAGATAAAATAAAAAGTTCTACTATTTCTATTTATAGTTTTGCCACTGTAACTTTATAGTCATATTTTTTTGTCAGATTGTCGATTTAACGCTTCTGTAGGTAATACAGTGCTCTCTTATGTCTAAAAGCGCCAGAAAATACCTTCTGTTTGTTAAATTTGCCTCTAGAGTAAATTACAATTTTGATAGATACATAAGTTTGAACTACTTTTGGGACTTTAAACTCATCTATGATAATGATGATAATTTGATAGGTTGAGGTAAATTTATCATCTCTTGTTTCCTTGCAGCCAACGATGACGAAGACATGGAATGGTACATGGTGCAGGTCACATCCGGCGACGAATGTTGGCTCCTACAGAGAAACCTAGAGAACTTCAAGATGTTAGATGACCAACTCCACCAATGCATCTACGACAGAAAGATATCCCAACTCCCAGATCTGTCTAATCAATCACCAAACGACGACGACTTGGAGGTTCATCTTGACCTTATCTCTCTTTCCTCGCTCTTAACATTGGTCTTGTAGATAAAACTGAAGCTCTACTTGGAACGCTTCAGCGACGTCGCCGACAATTCTGTGAATTGCGGCCCTGTCTTAAATTGGCTACAGATGGACAACAAAGGCCATCGTCTTCTCGTGCCAAGTGAGGAAAGTCGTTCTATTAACACACCAGCGGTGGCTGCGGCCTATAGCGTGAGAAGATACGTCTCACAGGTTGGAACTTTTTTTTTTTTGTGGTGGTTTTAAAAGGAAATTTTAGGCACGAGACGAGCTGAACCTCGAAGTCGGTGACATGATTTCAGTGATCGACATGGCAAGTCCAGGCGAGTCGATGTGGTGGCGTGGCAAAAGAGGCTTCCAAGTCGGGTTCTTCCCCCAACATTGTGTGCACATAATCGGCGACAAAGTGCCGAGGAATATGCCGCTTCCACCGCCGGTTGTGGGGTAACCGTCGCGTTTTATGACTGCATTGTCTTATTTTGTTTTACAGATCGTTAGCGTTGACACCCATCAAACCCGTGCTAAGGAAACATGGAAAGCTAATCACGTTCTTTAGAAGTTTTATCTTGAATAGACCCTCGAGAAGGAGATTGAAGCAATCAGGCATTTTGAAGGAAAGGGTTTTTGGCTGTGACCTAGGTGAACATCTTTTAAATTCGGGGCACGATATCCCCATGGTTCTGAAATGTTGCGCAGAGTTCATCGAGAGTCACGGAATTGTGGATGGGATCTACAGACTAAGCGGAGTCACTTCCAATATACAGAAGTTACGGAACGCGTTCGATGAGGATAGAATACCTAATCTGTATACGGAGGATATCTTACAGGATATACATTCTGTTGCTTCGTTATTGAAGATGTATTTCAGGTGAGTGCTAATTGGTTTTAACTTTTATTAAATAACATTAAAACGATTATATAAAAAAAAACAACAAATAAATACACACACAAACAAGAAAATTATTATAATTATTATTCATATGATTAGCGTACAGGCTCTAGCAAATGTTCCAAGTTACATGTAGCCAAGCGTGAGTCAAAGACTAAAGGTCCTGGACACGTTTCGATCACTTCTTCTCCGTTTACACATCGGATGTACTGACGCGGATTTGCTAGATATGGTAGATAAATCGTTGCGTCTTGACACTCAGTGTTTGGACAAGAAGGTCTTGTTGGCTCTGCTGTAGTCGTTGGTGCAAGTGTCGTTTCTTCACATCCAGCATCTCTTGGCCAGTCACAAACTTCTAACTCTTTGTTGAAATGAAGACCATCAGGACAATCAAATTCTACTTTTACTCCATTGTCACACTTGTAAAATTTGGTGCAGTCGGTTTCGTGTGGTAGATGGACGGTGTAGTTAAGAGGATCCGGCCAAGGGCATTCGGGATCTCTGTTTGGTGGAGGAGTCGGTTCTGGTGTGGTTGACTCAGAAGTTGTTGGTTCTGGTGTAGTTTCCTCAGTGCACTCTGGAGTCGTTGGCTCAGGTGTTGTTTCTTCACATCCAGCGTTCCATGGCCAGTCACAGACTTCCAATTCTTCGTTGAAATGAAGACCATCAGGACAATCGAATTCAACTTTCACTCCGTTGTCACATTTATAGAATTTGGTGCAGTCAGTCTCATGTGGTAAATGAACTGTATAATTGAGAGGATCTGGCCAAGGACATTCAGGATCTCTGTTTGGTGGAGGAGTTGGTTTTGGTGTTGTTGGTTTGGGGGTTGTCGGTTTTGGAGTTGTTGGCTCAGGAGTCGTTGGCGCAAGAGTTGTTTCTTCACATCCAGCGTCGCTGGGCCAATCACATACTTCCAATTCTTTGTTGAAATGAAGACCATCAGGACAATCGAATTCAACTTTCACTCCGTTGTCACATTTATAGAATTTGGTGCAGTCAGTCTCATGTGGTAGATGAACTGTGTAATTGAGAGGATCTGGCCAAGGACATTCAGGATCTCTGTTTGGTGGAGGAGTTGGCTTTGGTGTTGTTGGTTTGGGAGTTGTCGGTTCTGGAGTTGTTGGCTCAGGAGTCGTTGGCGCAGGAGTTGTTTCTTCACATCCAGCGTCGCTGGGCCAATCACAAACTTCCAATTCTTTGTTGAAATGAAGACCATCAGGACAATCGAATTCAACTTTCACTCCGTTGTCACATTTATAGAATTTGGTGCAGTCAGTCTCATGTGGTAGATGAACTGTGTAATTGAGAGGATCTGGCCAAGGACATTCAGGATCTCTGTTTGGTGGAGGAGTTGGCTTTGGTGTTGTTGGTTTGGGAGTTGTCGGTTCTGGAGTTGTTGGCTCAGGAGTCGTTGGCGCAAGAGTTGTTTCTTCACATCCAGCGTCGCTGGGCCAATCACAAACTTCCAATTCTTTGTTGAAATGAAGACCATCAGGACAATCGAATTCTACTTTCACACCGTTGTCGCATTTGTAGAATTTGGTGCAGTCAGTCTCATGTGGTAAATGAACTGTATAATTGAGAGGATCTGGCCAAGGACATTCAGGATCTCTGTTTGGTGGAGGAGTTGGCTTTGGTGTTGTTGGTTTGGGAGTTGTCGGTTCTGGAGTTGTTGGCTCAGGAGTCGTTGGCGCAGGAGTTGTTTCTTCACATCCAGCGTCGCTGGGCCAATCACAAACTTCCAATTCTTTGTTGAAATGAAGACCATCAGGACAATCGAATTCAACTTTCACTCCGTTGTCACATTTATAGAATTTGGTGCAGTCAGTCTCATGTGGTAGATGAACTGTGTAATTGAGAGGATCTGGCCAAGGACATTCAGGATCTCTGTTTGGTGGAGGAGTTGGCTTTGGTGTTGTTGGTTTGGGAGTTGTCGGTTCTGGAGTTGTTGGCTCAGGAGTCGTTGGCGCAAGAGTTGTTTCTTCACATCCAGCGTCGCTGGGCCAATCACAAACTTCCAATTCTTTGTTGAAATGAAGACCATCAGGACAATCGAATTCTACTTTCACACCGTTGTCGCATTTGTAGAATTTGGTGCAGTCAGTCTCATGTGGTAGATGAACTGTGTAATTGAGAGGATCTGGCCAAGGACATTCAGGATCTCTGTTTGGTGGAGGAGTTGGCTTTGGTGTTGTTGGTTTGGGAGTTGTCGGTTTTGGAGTTGTTGGCTCAGGAGTCGTTGGCGCAAGAGTTGTTTCTTCACATCCAGCGTCGCTGGGCCAATCACAAACTTCTAATTCTTTGTTGAAATGATGACCATCAGGGCAATCGAATTCAACTTTCACTCCGTTGTCACATTTGTAGAATTTGGTGCAGTCAGTCTCATGTGGTAGATGAACTGTGTAATTGAGAGGATCTGGCCAAGGACATTCAGGATCTCTGTTTGGTGGTGGAGTTGGTTTTGGTGTTGTTGGTTTGGGGGTTGTCGGTTTTGGAGTTGTTGGTTCACGAGTCGTTGGTGCAGGAGTTGTTTCTTCACATCCAGCGTCTCTTGGCCAATCACATACTTCCAATTCTTTGTTGAAATGAAGACCATCAGGACAATCGAATTCTTCTTTCACACCGTTGTCACATTTGTAGAATTTTGTGCAGTCAGTCTCGTGTGGTAAATGAACTGTGTAATTGAGAGGATCCGGCCAAGGACATTCAGGATCTCTGTTTAGTGGTGGAGTTGGTTTTGGTGTTGTTGGTTTGGGGGTTGTCGGTTTTGGAGTTGTTGGCTCCGGAGTTGTTGGCGCAGGAGTTGTTTCTTCACATCCAGCGTCTCTTGGCCAATCACAGACTTCCAATTCTTTGTTGAAATGAAGACCATCAGGACAGTCGAATTCTACTTTCACACCGTTGTCACATTTGTAGAATTTGGTGCAGTCGGTCTCATGTGGTAGATGAACGGTGTAATTGAGAGGATCTGGCCAAGGACATTCTGGGTCTTTATTTGGTGGTGGCTTAGGTTCTGATGTCGTTGGTTTAGAAGTGGGTTTTGTTGCGGTTGACGAAGATATTCCTCCTTGACACCCAGCATTCCACGGCCAATCACACACCTCCAGCTCTTTATTAAAGTGAAGATCATCAGGACAGTCGAATTCAACTTTAACTCCATTGTCACATTTGTAGAATTTGGTACAATCCGTTTCGTGGGGCAAATGAACTGTATAGTTTAGAGGATCTGGCCAAGGACACTCTGGATCTTTGTTTGCCGGAGGTTTAGGAGTTGTTTTTTGCGGTGCTTCAGACGAAGATTCTTGTCCCAATGTACACCCAGCTTGTGCCGGCCAATCACAGACTTGCAAAACAGGATTAAAATGCAGGGTATCCGGACAATCAAAGAGAACTTTCTTGCCATGGTCACATTTATAGAACTTCGTGCAATCGCTTTCATGCTGAAGATGGACTGTGTAATTCTTGGGGTCCACTGAAGGACACTCGGTTGGAATTGGCCATATTTCAGTATCTCCAGCTTCTGTAAGAAGAAAAATAAAAAATAAAGACACAATACAATTTAGCGAATTAATTACCTGATGCTGTTATTTTAAGAATTAGTAACACCGTCGCGGTGCTAAAAATTCGCGTCATTGTGTGCCTGTTTCTATACTACAATTTCTTTTGCACTTATAGCAACAAACTCACTTGTTATTGATTCAGTGCGTTTAACTCTCTTTTATACATACGGTTTTATCTGATTGTAAGCTATAGCAATAAACGATAACCAGCAAGGTATTTAGTCAGCGCACTTGTTCAAGCCTTCAATTAAGATATTATTTTATTGTTTTATCTTCATCAAATGGATTATGACAATCGATTTATGATGGCAATAATTCCAAAGGATTTACAAATTTGATAGAATTGTAGATTTGCGTTGAAAGTCAACAGGAAGTTCTAATCTCGAATTTTTGCAAAAAATTAAAATCTGACACGTTTGATTTTTTTTCAGGGAACTTCCCAATCCCCTGTGCACTTACCAACTTTACCAGAGTTTCGTAAACGCAGTCCAAGGATGTAACTCAGCTATTAGAAACTCAGAGAGCGATCATGACAGACTGCTGAAAATGCGAGAAGCTGTTCAAAAACTCCCACCGCCTCATTATAGGTAAACAGAGTTGTTAAATTTTATTATTTTTGATAAACTGCCTTCTAGAACTTTAGAGTACTTGATGAGACATCTAGCCAAGGTGGCTAAACACGGATCGAGCACCGGAATGACCACGAGAAATGTCGCTATAGTGTGGGCCCCAAATTTATTAAGATGTGCGGAATTAGAGGTTGGGGGAGTGGCGGCCCTACAGGGGGTAGGAGTACAGGTAAGCGTGGAAATTTCGCAACTTTTTTCGTAGATTTTTTTTATACATTGAGCAATACAATATGTTCCGCCGATTACAAACCGACAGGAAACGGGATTAAAGCCTAAGGTAAATCGGCTTTTCTCTAATTTATGGCTTTTTTGCAAGGCTGTCGTCACCGAATTCCTCATCTGTTACGCCCACTTAATCTTCTGCGATCACCTCCCCAATTTGGATCTTCCCATCAAAGAAACGGAGGCTAGTTTGTCTCCCAAGAAGTGTCGTCCGAAGAGTCTCGCTATTTCTACTCCTACCAAGCTCATCACGTTGGAGGAAGCCAGGACCAAGCACCTCCTCAACAAAAATGAAGAATGTAATTATATTGAAGTGGGAGGTGGTCCCAAAAATCTACCGAAGAAGTATCATACTGTCATCGAACTGCCCTCTGGTGGAAGGAAAAGAGGACACGCCAAAAGATCACCGCTTGGTTGGAGATCTCTTTTCTCCAAAGGGAGAAATAACTCCCAAGGAAATCTGGCCAAACCGAGGAAAGCGTCGACTCCTGGAATTATAATAGCTGTACGTTTTAAGAACTAAAGTATATGAAAAAAATAGTTTTATAGAACTTATATTAAGACACGAGTCTTAGTTTACAACACGATAAAAACGAGTTTTTTATGCTATTTTTTCTAATTTACTTTTTAGATACATTTTTTTTTACAAATACAATCAATTTTGATAATTTAGGGACTTTTGTGACAGTTGTTAAAACCTTGATTTGAAAGCTAAACATTGTTGTCATTTTTTCAAGTGGAATCACAAAATTAGTGTTTCAAGATGAATTCCGAAATTACCTGTATTCCACTAGAAATACGGCAAATTGCAAAAAATGCCACGGTTAATTTGCTGTACATAAAAATTTTCTGTATCTGGCGTGAAACTAACCTAAAACTCATACCAGCACTTGACATTTCGTCCAATGTGTGTTATCAACCGAAGTAAGTTTCTAGATTTTAGGTTTGGTAACAGCTTATTAACGCATCCAAAATGAGTGCGTTAACAGCAAATTAGAAAAATGTTTCTGCAACTGTTTTTTTATTTTGTAGGATAAGTCGGTGACGGAGTCTGACTTAACAGACATGAAGAGAAAACTGAGATCTGTGAAATCGGCGGAGAGTTTGACATCGGGGCATTCAGAGCCTACCAGCAATGAAATTGATGGTTTGGGACCGCTGTATTCGCTTAATAAACCTCCAGGACATAACAGGTATGTGCGATCTTGAGATTTTTGGGTACAAAATTTTACCTTCAGGATTAGACAAGATGAAATACTGATTACAGTTTTAAGTGGCTTATGAGATTTTAATCATATCCCACGATTAAGAGTATCGATGATGTACTTGATCCCGTTATGTTATTTCCTATAGCTTTTAAAATTTTAAAGATTTCGTATGATTATGGTTATTAGACATTACGCGATTATTAACACTTTACCTCTCTCATTAAAAAAAAAGAAAATAATTATTAATTTATTGTCTTCTCTATTACTCTAATTGTGGCTTTGTAATGGGGGTATTTTTTATATTACTCTATTTTGATGCTTGCGTGGAATTGAAATTGATTTTTTTATTAGATTTTTTAATTTTAGCATAAATTAAAAACCATAAAACTGTCACTGAAACAATTTTGATTTACAGCCCTTCGTTAAGTCATTTTCTTAGTGGTTTTTATATTATCAGATTTTTTGATGGGTTTTCATTATTGCTGCTTTGTCTACTTCATAAATTCCACTTCTACTTCTAGAAATTTTAAAGGTTAAATGTTGACGCTCCCAACGATCTTTAAATATTAGAACTAATATTTCTTCAAAGATTTTTGGGATTCTAATGACTAAAAATTCTACTTTTGTTAGCTTTGTTACAATTGTTCTTTCAAATTTTTAAAAGATCGAAACTTGCTAAACCAAATTGCAGTTTTTTAAGACCTTGAATTATTTAGTGTACAAATTCTAGAAACTTGCTAGGATAACCCACAGAATTTGGAAATATGATAAATTCAATAATTATTGCAGTTTCTTATTTTGATTACGTTCTATAGTCTTGCAATTTCTTTAATTTTTAGAACGTTTTAAAATACCTTTTTTAATTTTATGATATTCTATTTTTTTATTTATGCCAAAGATTTTTGAAATGTGAAGGCTAAGAAAGTTATACAACTTTTGAAAATTTTAAAAAACATGTTAATTTTTAATCTTTTAGATTTTTTACAAACGCTGTTTCGGGATTTTTTCAACAAGTTACAAACTTGTAACAGATTTTCGAAATAATATTTATGGGAAATAATATTTGTCTGATTGTATAATAATCTAAGTTTTATACTATCGTTTGGCGTCCGTAAAGTGGCTATTTATGGACAGCGTTCATAATGATAAAGTAAAACAGCTGCCGGTCAATGTTAAATAATTAACGTCAAATTAAATTGTCATTTTATTGAAATACAGGGTGTTCCAGAAAAAGTGTAGGAGCCCTTAACGACAGTTTCTGCTACGTTAGATAACACTAATATTGAAGGGATAAACGATTATGGTCCTATAACAAGTGAGTTTTCAAGGTTTAAAACTGACCAATTACGAACGCCTCGGTCATACCTGCTGCTACATATTTTTTGGTCGCTAGGAGAAAAAAACACATCTAAAAGTAATTCAATTTTTAACAACTTTTAACAAGAACTTTTTATTGATAGCTCGAATAATTTAAAACAAAAGAACAGAAAACAAATAAAATAAAGCCAACAAAACAATAAATAAATTTTAAAGAAGTTGACAAAATGACATCAAAATTCATTTCTAAACAAAGATTGGGTCTTCTAAGTAAACTTTTTGTATTTTGCTACATTTCAGGTGTAATAATAGCTAAAGCATTTACTATTTTCCCGTCAAGTTCTTCCAAGGTTGCGATTGGCTCAGAATAAATATCATTTTGCATATGGCCTCATAAAAAGAACTCAAGCGGCGTTAAATGTGGAAATCTCGTTGGCCAATTAATAAAGTCTCCTCGTCCTATCCATCGATTGGGGTACACGTGATTTAAAATTATCTCTCACATTTCTTGCAAAATGTGCAGGAGCACCATCATTCTGAAACTACTGTGGCAGTTGTTGCAGGGGGGCATCATCGAGCAAATCTTTTAAATTATGTAGTAGGAATTCAGCATAGTTTTCCCCATTAAGTATACGTGGCAGTTACAGAGGTCCTATCCAGAAATCAGTTTATTTTAGCATAATGCACATAACATTCTTGCCACTTATCCTTACTATACGATCGCCTAAAATGCCAGCCCATAAATTTATGCTAAATCTATGTTGAAAAACTCTTGGTCTTGTAGCATGAAGATGCGAATACTAATTGTCGGTTCTTGTGAAAATGCATCTAGCACCATTTCTTTCACTTCAGGTATTCTTACTGTACGTGACACTCTAACAAGACTTTTTTTTTGCGGCGTTGGTAATCCAAATGTTCCAGCACCTGCAATCAAACGCAAAAATGCATTTGGCGAAGGGTGATGCTTTTGGGGGAAATCGGATAGCATACTGCCTCGCTGCTTTATTAGCATTTCTGTTGCATTCGCCGTACAGATTTACCATTTCAAGGTATTCATCAGGAGCAGACATTTTTATCAACACTATTTAGGCCACAAGAATAAAAAAAAACACTAACGGACTAGCACAAGTTTGACGTTTTTAATGACAATTCATGGGACAATGACGCTTGAGTAGTAGACCAGATATTTTTTCAAATAAACTTAAATTTTCCTTTTTGTTTTTCACTTGGTAACATAACTGATACCTGAGAAACTAATTAGGAAGTTTTCTACGATTGGTCAAATTAAAATGCTAATAACTTAAATTCTATTTGAGATCAAAATTATTTTCTTTCAAAAACGTCCTTATATTTTGCGGAAGAATCTACGATTCTCGGCTCCTACACTTTTTCTGGGACACCTGTATAAATAAACATTCATTAATTAATAAAGTAATTGTTATTGTTTATTGCTTTTGGAAGGCGTTACTGGATTTTCTTGTTCTGAACTCCAGATGGCTTGTCCCTAATTTTTTGTGGCCACGTTAATTTGGTCTTTTCGGATTCTTCTATATATCCTTCCTCAACACTATCCCATGGCGCATTATATGATTCATACTTCCTCCAGAATTGACCAGAAGAGTTGCAGACGTTCTACGATAAGAACGACCTGTGTAGGAGGTAAATTCGAAAGTTTGGCCACAACACTGGGAACACCACTAACTTTGTGGATTCCTACTGGACAGTACACTTTCCTTTCCGGTAATTAATAAAAAATCAGCTATGGGACGATATTTTTGGTCCCTTTCGAATTACTTCCGTTAAATTGTTTTTTCCTGTTAATATGACAAAAGATCTATCTTTTTTAGTTTTTGTTTCTACAAGCCTGAGGAAAACATGTTTTTCATGATCTTCCACGTTAGTTGTCAGTAAGGCAAAAAATTCCTGACGTCTACAGGCTCCTGCGTATCTCCTTCTCATTTTCTTCTTAAATACTGGCAGACTTGCTTCTATCCACGTCTTTGTATATAAATAACAAAAATGTTCCAACAAATCAGATTATACAAAAAAAAAACAGCGTTTTATTTAAAATAATTGAGTTCAGTACAATCCTGGACTATTGGAACACCCTGTCTAAAGTAAAATATTTTTAAAATATGCACTGCTTGCTTCATGTATCATAACGTATTGAAAAATCTCATCATAAATGCAAAACTTAAGATCGACCAACCGCATTATTGATTCACCCTGTACATGTACTATGCAATGTACTCATAAATAAATAGCTGTTTTAATTTTCTATGTTCTAGCAGTTCGGGTTTTCACAAAAATTCGAAGAATTTCTTGTTGTTAAAAGGTTTGAGAAATTTTAGAAACTTTTGCACCGTCTAATCCTAGATGTTATAAAAATTCTAAGTTACTTGTTTTTTTTCTTATTTTCCAATTGTTTTGTCATTATTTTTCCGTTTGTTGATTGCCTAGTTCATAAACTTGATTGTATAAATTTTAACGCTTTTTTGTGAGCTCACAATAGTTTTTATAACTTCTCGGAATTATCGACTTCTTGCCTTTGAGTAACACAATCTTTATTACTTTAATTATGGATTCTAGCATGGCTTAAAAACTAACAAAATTATCACTGGAAAAAAAACTTATTTTACAGCTTTGTTATGTTGTTTTCTTAGATTAGTGGGTATAGATTATCAGATTCTTTCAGGCTCAAGTTTAAACATGTTCCAAATTGTTGAAAATTCACAAGGTTGTGACGTTTTTAGAATATTTTTTCAGTTTTTCAACTCAAACTTTTTAAGTTAAAATTTTTACCAAACTAAAAACTTTTTGGAAAAAGGCAATAAAATTTATATTCAACATCAGTTTCTTGACATTCTTCAAATTCAAACGGAATTTTCGTTTTTTTATTTTCAAGACGTTGAAAATTTCAAAATTGTAAAGTTAAAAAAAAATAGTAAGTTCATCTCTCTTAAACGTAGGAATTTTAGAAAAATTTGCATATTTTAAAGGATTTTACAGATTTACAGATTTTAAAAATAATATTTTTGACTTCCTATATTCCACCAGTTTAAAAAAAAAATCTCAAATTCAAAAAGTTGCAGATTTATGTTTAAGAACTTCTAATTTTGCGTGTTTTTTTATTTTATAGTTAATCTGTAGTTTCTTTTTCATTTGCTGAATTGCCCAATTTAGCATATTATCTTAAATTTCATCAACTCTCATTCATATTTAAATTTAAGAGCTACAATTTTGAAAGTTGAAAATTTCAAAGATTTTCACAATTGTAAATATTTTCGAATTTTAGATTTCAATCTTACTTGCTTTGTAAGTAATTTTTATTTTGTTACGTTGTATTATGTTCTGAAAAAATTTGAGTAGATAACAGTTTTTGAATTCTAACCATTATGGAAGTTCTGAAAAATTACAGATTTTGGATACACTTTTTTGAGCGACCGCTGTATAAACAATTACTTTACCAACTCTTTTGCGGCCGTTAAGACAAATTTTATGGACTTTTTCAATTTCTTACGTTTTGTTAATTTCTTGTGATCGCCCAAAAAATCTTGTATGCACTTTTGTCGGGAAAATTTTGCCTCCGTCCTTTCAAGAAATCATCGTCTTTACGCCCTCGTTACATTTTTTGTCTCCATTTTTATTTTATTTTTTTGATAGTTATTTCCTAACTAATTGCTATTGATTCTTAATTGATAATCTTACATTTTAAATTCAGTGAATTCTCTTAAAAATATATGGAAGTCTGCATATTTTTGGATAATTACCTAAAATTTTGAACCATGGAATGTTTTTGGAATCATTTGTATTTCTTTGTGTTTCTCACTGTTTGACATTTTTGCTCAGTTCCTTCCTTAGGAATTATCTGTTAATTTTTCCGATGCGCACAATGTTTCTTATCAGATTTAAAGTATATATAGCGGTAATAAATTTATCCAATTATTTATGGTTATTACTTAGTGGCCTCTCTACTTTTTTCGTATATTACTGATAGTTCTCGGAATTCCAATCTCCTCTCAAAGGTTATAACGAAACAACAATAACAGATATTAAGAAAAATGATTCAAAGTCGAAGTTACACAACTTTTATTGCATTTTGGAGTATTTTTCGAGATCATTTTATATCGAAGATATCTATCTCTGCTAATTCGCCATAAATCCTTTTGTTCGCTATGGTCTTGAAGATTTTATCAGACCGGTTATACTGTTTGTGACCAAAAATTGATAACCTACTTAGAAATACGAATTTTTACTGTCATTAAAAATTAAAAATTTGTTTTTTTACAGATCTGTATCCCACGACTCCTACTTCGACACTCTCCAGACCTCTCAGAACAACTCCGAAGGCTCCCTCCTCGACCTCAGCGAAATCCAACTCAACTTCGAACTCGAGGAATCCGAAATGCGCATCTTCTCCGAAGACGAAAGTCTAGTCAGTTCCCCTCGAATCCAAAAAGACACTCATCGTCGCGTCCTCACCCGTGCGCGCCCCGAAGAGTTCAGCAGCACGACAAACTCAGGCAACCCATCGCCCAAAAAACAAGCTCGGGTTGTTCTTTCCCCGGACTCGATGTCCCGGAAACGCACCCGTCTCGAAGACCAACTTTCCGATATCCAATACATCGATTGTACGACTCCCGATAACATGGTTTGTACCATGGCAGTGGTGCACAACGCGCCTCAAGATGAAATTGTCCCGGATTCGTACCAACCGAAGAATAAGTCGCCACGGAATTCCGATAATTTAGATAAGAGACAGTCGCTGAATCTGGAGAGGGAAGTTGGGAAGCAAGGGATCACGAAATCGTTCACGGAGGTTGATATAGGGAGGAAGTTTTTGGACGCGTCGAGTTTAGTGGCGACGCCGACGCCACAGAGTCCTGGGTATAGACAGTTGGAGTCGAGTGTTAATACGACGCCGGATTATAGTCCGACGGAGATTGTTTATCAAAATTTGAACAACGAGAAGAAAGGGGGACACTATGAGAATATTTTGACTACGATTAGTATTACGTACAAGTCGCCGCCGAGGAGCATTGAAGCTAGTCCGGTGAAAACGCACGCGGATTCCGTTTATGAAAATGTTATAGTCAATGTGGAGAAAGCTATGGTGAGTCCAAATTTTATCCTCCAAAAATTCAAAAATCTCACTGTCAAAAGTGGCTTGAAACAGATTTGAAATCGGCACCAAACATAGATTAGAAATGTCATGCAATAAACTAGTGTGAACAAAGCTTTCGGCCGATAATTCTGTATTATCTGTGGCCTGACAAATCTGAAAAATATTTTTAGACGTATTGGAGGATAAAAATTTGTAGCCCATAATTATTTAATTATTTATTATTAGCTGTGACTTTTAGAGTATCTTATTTTTCGTATCTTTGCTAGCTTCAGTTAATAAATGTCAAAAAACTGTCACTATTAATTAAATTTGACTCTTGATATTTACACAGTTTTGACAGAGATGCGAAACTATTTTTTTGTGGGTTCTGGAGCCTCTCAGGTTGTAGTTTTTAACTTGAAAGTTAAAACCCCAATCTGTCATCGACTGTCAAATTTCTTTGTCACTCTGACAGTCATTTTTTATTCTTTACTCATTTCTAAATCCCATTTTTTATCTTCTCTCCGCAGATACCAACCTCAACAGCTTCTCTTCCTAGTCAAGAAGCCTCCCAACCCGACAACGAATTTTTGTCCGAACCGAACGACAAAGAGAGCCGTCCCAAAAGCCTAAGCGCTTTGGATGAATCAAGCAACGATCTAACCTTGAAGCCTAACTTAAGCTCGAGCGCCATATGCGACACCAGCGAACAAATCTCGTTGGTCAGTTTCACCGATCAAAGTTCCAACCAATCGTCGCGTTCCAACGTCCAGTATACGCCAAGCCTTAGTTCCGGAGTCTACCAAATGATGGAAAACTCCGAGAGGATAAGTCCGACCGATCTGAGCTTAAGCGAGGTCGTTCATAGCTCAACTGAGAATCTCACTCAGAGTTCGGCGAGCTTCCCGTTGAGTTACTCGAAGAACTCGAGTCCGAATGTCAGTCCGAGTCCGTTTTTTGAAGAAAGTAGTGAAGCGAAGAATATTCTTGAGGACGAAGAAGCGAAGACTGAAGATCTGATAGAGTTTAGTCCTACGGAGACTGACAGGAGTTTGAACGATAAGAGGAAGTCGTCGGAGACCGAGACGATTGATGATAATTCGATTTACCAACAGGTGAAGTTCTTCCGGAGGTCCATTCATGAAGTTAACGCGTTGTTAGATTTGGGGGAGGAAGACCAGAAAGAGGAAGTAGAAGAAGAGAATTATGATTCGTTAGAAACGAACTCACATGTCTACGAAAACGTGCAAGGTGAAGACATGAAGAGTGACGTCAAAAATGAAGCAGAAGAAGTTGATGGTAAAGTCTGTGTCAAAGATCTGACCAGTAGATTTGAAGACAAAGCTCTCGAAACTGATAAGACTAAAGAAAATAGTACAAATCCACGACTGAAGAAGTTTTACGAGAAAGACAGTTTACCTCCTTGTTTGAGGGCTAGAAACTTGAAGAATCAGTTGAAAACGAGGTCGTTGGACGAAGAAGAGTTCCAGAAAGAGTTTGGAAATAGCGTTGCTGGCCAACGCCGCAAATCCATGGATGAAGGCATAAGCTACAAAACTAACTCTCTCCCGAAAACTTTGAACCCTCCAAAGGTCATCCCCATGGACGAGGAAGGAAAATTGAACTCTATCCACCTAGCCCACAGCACTGAAAACCTAAGTTTGAATTCGGAAGAAGACGCGAAAAAACGCGAACGGATAGAGAAGTACAAAGAAGAACGAAGAAAGTATCTCCACGACAAATACCGGTAAGTAACCAAATCCCTACGCGGAGCCCACTCTCACTTTCTTCTCCAGATCCGAGTCTTTCAAAGAAGACAAAGATGTCCTCCTCTCCAAGCTGAAACTCTTCAAAAACAAAGACGAACGTGGTCCAGAAGAAGCCGAATGTCAGCTTCCTCGAAGTCGGCGAAAAAGCAGTAGAAGCGACGATAGCGCCATCGACAGTTTGGATGAAGAAAAGGGTACCTGTAACAAAACAAAATCGGATAGTCTGAAGTCGCGTGCGGCAGTGTTCGAACAAGCCAACCAAAGACTAAGTACTGATTATAATAAGAATAAGACGAATCGTGACGTACCAGTAAAAAAAGTACAAGAATGTAAGAGTAATTTCGAAAAGTCGGAGGATTTCGTACGACCGAAGAAAGATGGAGACGTGGAGAGGTACGAGAGGCGAAGACACACTTTCGAGAATCGGGAGAGGGAAAGCGAAACGGAGAGGTTGAGGAGGATAAGTCTAGAAAATCGGAGTCCAAGGTAGATTTCGTCACCTTTTTTTTTCATACATGTGCAGGGTTACTCACGAATAATGACCAATATATATGCAACCAAACATACATTTGCATATTTATTAAATAACATCATAAGAACGTATAAAATCAAACAGCAACGGTTTGAATAATTGAGACACTAAAATAAAAATGAACTTGACACGTTTTAAGCAACTAAGTGGTAAAATGACGTCTAAACTTGCTTTAATTGAAATGAAATATTAAACAAAAATTTAATGATTTTATTGTAAGCAACTTAATATACATTGGATAAAGTTCACACTGTCAAATTCTCATTTTACGAATCAAGATGAGAGAGGTTAGCAATTTTTTCTAATATGCTGTAGTAACAAAGCTATTAACGCACTCATTTTGTATACGTTAATAAGTCATTAATAAACCAAAATTTTAGGAACATTTTTTCGGTTGGTAACCGAAATGTCAAATGTCAGTGTGAGTTTAAGGTTAGAGTTTTAAGATAGATACAAAATATTTTCATCTACATCAAATTAACCTTAGCATTTTCCACGATTTGCCGTATTTCTAGACTAGTGCAGAAAATTTCTGCATCTTATGGTTAGAACACTAATTTTGCAATTTCACTAGGGAAAAATGACAATTTCATTTAATCGACATGATTTAAGTTTAAAATGTCAAGTTTGATCTCATTTGTAAAAATGTCTATTTCAACTGCAAATTTGAAAAAATAGGATGAACAACTCGTTTTACAAAACTTGAGATTTTTAACGTACCACTTTAAATTTCAACCAGAGTGGTTGCTTACAAATATTGACAGCCCTGATCTAAACATGGTAAGAATATTAATGACACTTGGGCTTCTTTATTTAACCAGAAAATGCAGCAGACTCCTGATGGGAGAGAATGTAAGAAATTCAATTTCGTAATTTCCATCGTCTGCGGTGACACACAATTTATATTAGATTTTGTTTTATATTGTTGGTTGCATAACTAGCATTTTAATATTTTTTATAATTTTTTTATTTATGTTAACTGAATAATGTAATAATATCGTTTATTAATCGCCTTCATTAACAAACTTGTATGTTAATGGATTATTAAAAATCTTCTTGGCAAATGCGTTTTGGGTTGTCGACCTCGTTGGTCATAATACGTGAATAATCCTGTATATATGGCAGTTTAACACCGCTTGTGGAATTACATTCATTATTTTTGTCGATCAGATCCTATTCTGTAGTTGTCTTTGTTTTGCTTTTATTTCTTTATTCTTTCTGCATTGTGATATTTTTTTACCAGTTGGTTTTTGAAGTCTTTTTGTACTTCTTCAAGTTAGTGTTTCCTTTCTTCTAATACCGCTTGGTTTTCATCGTAGCATCGATACTAATTCTTGGTTTATTCTTCTGTACCTGTTGTCATCATTTATCGGTCATCATCTTTAATATCTTTCTCTATTCTTTTAAGTTCTTCCTCATCTCATTTCCTTCATTCTCATCATTGCTTCTTTACATATTTTTCTCTCTGGTCACTTTATCTTGGTTTATTTTTAACCCAATTTTTACTATTTTTGTGGTAATTTTCCTTTCCTATTTATTTTCCTTATTTATTATTGTCTTTTTTTTTTTCATATTGATCCATTCTTTTCTCGGCAGTTCTTACATTCTTTTCATAACAGTTCGTATTTTTCCAGTTTTTCTTAAGTTTTATTTTAAACTATTTAATTTTTGTATTTCTCTTTTTTAGCACATTCTTTTGCATTTGTTATTGGACTAATTTCTCGTTGGCCTAATACACTTTTTTTGTTTTGTTCTATGTTCTATTCCCATATTTTCATAATTTTCACTTTTTAACAGTTTATTTTATTTTTCTGCAAATTTTTTATCTTTGTTATTCTCGTATTTTAGCTCTTGTATGTTTCATGAGCTTTTCGTTTTTTTATCGTTTATTTTGTAATGACATCCACGTTATTTTATGTCTCTGGCTTTCATTGCGCTTCTTATGAAACAGTGCCATTGTGTGTCTTACTAGTGTTTAGTTTATTTCTGTCTTTTTTTCCACTTCTCCACTCTAATTTACTGTTTTATTTTCTTTTATTTTGTACTCGTTTTCCTCCTGTTGTTATCTGACCTATTCTATTTCTATAGTTTTCCATGTATCCTAAATTTGTCAAAGTTAGTTTTAACCTCATTGCTTTTATTCATTTTCTTTTTTGTCATTTTTGTTATTTCAGCTTGTATTTTTAGTTCTTCTTTTGTTAAATCATTTTCTGAGTTTCAGCATTTTTTTTCTTTTATTCCTATTTCTTTTTGTTTTAGTTCTTTCCCCTTTTCTGTTTTTTTTTTCGTTCATTCATTATTCTCTTTTCTTAGTCTCGTATTTTGTCTTGCTCTTTCTATTTTTTCCCAAATTCTTTTTTTTTCCTGGTTCCACTTGTTAATTTTTTCATCATTTTTCATCGTTCTTATTATGTTTTTGCTTCTATTGAAATTTTTATTATTTTTCTTCTTTTTCTTCCAACGAATAGTCGTCGCTATTTTTTTTTTTGGCTTAATTTATCTGTCACCCCTTTCAGTTTCTCGTTTTATGTATTTTTTTCCTGCTGTAAAAGTGAATTACCTTACGGAACGAAAATAACAGTTTTTAACATTTTTTTTTATTTTTACAGGAAAGAGAAGTCGTCGCCTTCGTACTGCATAAAGGACATGAAAGCAATTTTCGAATCAAAGTCTAAACAATAATGTTTAAGTATTTATTTTGTTGTAGAAGGCCTATTGACCAAATCGTAGATCACTTTTGTCAATCAAATTTGTTGTAAGGATATCAAAAGTGACTTTTGTATATATTATTTTTTTAAAGCCTTCGTAAAGGATATTACACCATTAATTCTACAGTTGCATTTTGTTTGTTATGTATTTGTTTTCTCTTTTTATAGATGTAGAATGAAAGTGTTTGTAAGGTGGAATTTATATTTATTTTTATATTGAATGGTTGCATTGCTAGATTACTTTTAAGTTTTTTTTTTATCCAGTTTCAGTCGTTTTTTTGATATTAATCGAATGTGATAATCATTTTGATCGTGAGGAAAAAGCAGTTCTGTAGTTTAAGGCCTAAACGCATACTTTTATAATTCTCGCTCTTCATAGAAACAAATTGCCAAATCACGCATTTCGGATTTTTTCGAGGGATTTTGATGTTCACTAGTAGACTGAATTCGTTTTACATAGTCCCAGAAATTTATATTTGTAGCTAAATAATATAACAGAGAAAATCACTATATAAAATATTTAAAAAAAAAGATTAGATATGATAGACAATAATGAATTTTTACAGTATTGCACTTTACTCCAACTTAATTTATTTACATTGTAATATCATGTACATAGTGTAACTATGCTTAACATGCGGATAATTCAAATTATGTTAAATAAATTATGTATTATTATTCTTCTTGTTTACTATACATCAGGGGTGGGCAACCTTTTTTTGTAGAGGGCAGTGTAAAAAAAATCATAGTGTACCACGGACCAAAACGAAAACAACTGTGGTCGGGTAGTCTGAAGAAATACATTTTTTTTTTTTTTTCTATGGAATCTTGTACATATCCCTCCGCAACAGCATCACTTTTCCAATCGCGTTTCTTTTAAGTGTCTTAATGTCGGCGTCACTATCCGCCAAAATTGTGGCAGATGTTGTTTAAAAAAACAGTAACCACGATGGATTGCCATTTGTATTTTTATTCAGGTGAAGATAAAAAATACTTAGAAATTTGAACTAAAGTTGTTTTTCCTATTTCGACTACAAAATAGCGCGTGATGTTTGTTTATAATGCGGGATCGTTACGCTCATGCGCTAAACTTTCATTAGTGCCATAATCGCTTCCATTATAAATTAATACCATAATAGAGTACTATTTATTACATATGTAGTGTTGTAACGTGAAGGAGCTACAATACGGCTATAATCCTCGATCTGTTTTTTGATTTCGTGAAATAATACCTCTTCCTGCCGAAGAGGTACATCATTTTACATATAAAACTAATTCATATTTATTACTTATTTTTTCAAAAGCACTGGCTAACATAAAACTTTCATTCTTGATGTTTATCTTCGCGTTTTCCAGGAGGGGCAAGTATTCATCCGCACATTAAAGTAAAATTTCAAAAAGAAGCTTGAATGGGTACCCTCTATCACTCCTTAGTCCATAGGCTGTACCAAGCTGGTAACATTTGGAGGCAAAAATATAATTTTTAGAACGTTGTCGAGGAGAAGGACTATCCTAATTGTTAAATTTTTACTCTTCAAGTTTGTCGTCACTTTTGGGACGAATTCGGAGTTCAACCATTCTTCAAACAAATTAGAGTTTATTTATGAGTTGCAGTACACTGGGAGAGACGAGATATTACTTACGTTTGTCACTGGGTCATAAACCGCGGAAAAAGCTGCGAATCACTGATTATGCATGGCGGATTCGCGAGAGAGGGCTTTAGCGGGAGTATCCCCAGGATCACACTAAGATTTAGCAACGTTGGTGAACGAAAAACATTGCGGAACAGTAACCACACGCTGTATGATTCACCCCCAAGAATCAGCATCAAAAACTTTGCTGAAAGAGCTGGCAAATATCATGAAACTGGCGATAACAATGATGGAGGCAGACAGTGCGCTCAATGTTCGTATTTTCAAAATTTCTGATTTGGACCACAAGCACGAAGCAACTTTTTCATACAAAGGTTTGTTGGCTGTTGAAAGGAATCATGTTGGGAAGATTATAGAAGCCGTGGAAAAAGCTATTTTTTTTTTTTAATTTTGGAAGGAATGGCCGAATTGCTGTAGCAGTTTTTTTATCCAAAATTCGAGTTACGTCTGACT
This sequence comes from Cynaeus angustus, assembly GCA_030157275.1. Taxonomy (NCBI): domain Eukaryota; kingdom Metazoa; phylum Arthropoda; class Insecta; order Coleoptera; family Tenebrionidae; genus Cynaeus; species Cynaeus angustus. The sequence continues at coordinate 16,317,469 of CM058065.1, forward strand.
CATCTTGTGGACATTTTTGGACACTTAAACAAACTTAGTTTGCAACTACAACGTTGGGGCAATACACAACTGGAGGATTCCGCACGCATGTACGTGTTCGAAGATAAACTTGCGTTTATTTGTAAATTCGAGCTGTGGATAGGAAAAATTGAAGCAAAATTTTTTTGCCGTTTTCGTCGTTCGAAACGACAAAAATTACTCGCATTTCAAAGCCGAAGTTAGATGTATTTTTCATAAGGGGCCTATGATACCTTGGGAACGGAAGGTGTTTTAGTGTTTTTTTTTTTCGTTTTCGTAAAAAACAGTCTTGAGTAAAATCTTGATAAATCAAACATTATTTTTAAATAAAGAGTTTAGAGTTAGATTTGGGTGAGGTTAAATAATAGGTAGTGATATCAATGCTAAACCATCAATCAACATTATTCGTCCAACAAAGAAAGTTTTAGCCATCTCTTATTTATATAAAATAAATATTACGATGTTGGGAGATTTCTGGATGTCTAAAACTGGATTTTTATTTGCTATAAATCAATTTCTGCGGTAAAAATCAATCAAATATTATTTAGTTCAATAAAATATGACACCTATGACACATTATAATTATGATTAATTTGGACGTCAAATTTTCAAATTAGCCTCTCAGAAAGTCTCCCTACTCGCGAGAGAAAGATTGCAATAATTACTTATAACAGAAAAGCTCAAAAGTCCCAGACCAAGTCATAGCTATGTTTTAGGCTTTTAGGCATGTCCTTCTATCTATTCATTCCAAATTTCTGTCTTTAACCATCTCGTGAAATTACGATTTTCACTTGATGGCTGAAGTGGTCCTTTATCGTCTTGTATAATAAATAACTATTTTGAAATAAACTAAATTTTTCAATTTATTTTTTAACCGGATTAAATTTTCAAAGCTTATTAGTTAAACCTATAATTCTACTAGTTTTAACGCTAGTGCTGTGAAATTTTGGGAAGCAACTATATGTCCAAAATTACTTTATAGAACACAAGGGACAAAGTTTATTTATTTTATTCATTTAATACATGATATTATACATACGCATCTAAAGCAATGAAATTTGTTTATTTACATCCAGCAACTTGTGGCCAATCACATACTTGCAATACTTTATTAAAATGAAGACCATCAGGACAATCAAATTCAACTTTAACTCCATTGTCACATTTGTAGAATTTCGTGCAGTCAGTTGGATGTGGCAGATGAACGGTGTGGGTTAGAGGATCTGGGAAAGGGCATCTTCCACCTCCACTTGGTGGAGGAATTGGTCCTGGTGGAGGAATCGGTGCTGGTGGAGGAATCGGTGCTGGTGGAGGAATCGGTGCTGGACTTCCTACACACCCAGCACTCGACGGCCAATCGCATACTTCCAACACTCGATTAAAATGAAGACCAGCGGGACAATCAAACTCAACTTTGACTCCATTGTCACATTTATAGAATTTGGTACAGTCAGTTGGATGTGGCAGATGAACGGTGTGATTTAGAGGACCGGGCGAAGGGCACCTTCCACTTCCACTTGGTGGACGAATTGGTCCTGGTGGACGAATTGGTCCTGGTGGACGAATTGGTCCTGGTGGGCGAATTGGTCCTGGTGGAGGAATCGGTGCTGGACTTCCTACACACCCAGCACTCGACGGCCAATCACATACTTCCAACGCTCGATTAAAATGAAGACCAGCGGGACAATCAAACTCTACTTTGACTCCATTGTCACATTTATAGAATTTGGCACAGTCAGTAGGATGTGGCAGATGAACGGTGTAATTTAGAGGACCGGGCAAAGGACACCCTGCAGCTTGAGCATCTGTAAAAAAAAATCTTAAACTTAAGACAGCACGATTTACTGACTTGCTTACCTTTACTTGTTATCTTTAGAATTAGTAACACTGCTGCGGTGAGGAAGATCATTGTGTGCTTGTTGCTGTAGTATCTACAATTTTTAATGCAGTTGTAGAAACAAACTCACTGGATAATGATTCTGTGTTTGACGTTCTTTTATATATTACGATTTTATCAAATCTTAAGCTACTCTAATAAACCATAACCCTAAAGGTATTAATTAAGCATAATCTTTATTACTCAAGTATTCTTGATATTGATTTTTTTCTTTAGATGCATTAATTCTAGCATAGCTTAAAAATCATAAATTTAGATTGTCACTGCAAAAAACTCGATTTACAGCCTTCCTTTTGTTATGCTGATGATTAGTGGATTCTTATCTTGTCCAATATTTTGCAGGAATTTCCAGTTTGCTAGATCGCGTAAGTCATAAATTTTATTTCTAATTCGAGAAATTTTATTAGCTCCTAATAATTTTTAAAGATCGGAACTAATAAAAATTTTGAAACTCTTCCAAAGATTTTTGGAATTCATATTACTAGATTTTCGAAATGTTAAAAATTTAAAAGTTTCAATTTTGCATACCTCGTAATTAATTTTTAAATTTTCAAAATTTTTTTTTTCTGATTCAGAACGTGAAGGCTCTCCGGTCGTTTTTAGAACCTTGAAGTTTTCAAAATGTTTGATAAATAAATTCTAAAAAAATGTTAGGATAATCCTTAGTGTTTGAATATATTTTTAGAAGTTTAGAACTTTAGAATTTTTAGAACTGTGACATTTATGAATGTTCAAAAATTTTAAAATTATAAATATTAGATCATAATCAATTTGTTTTTTGTTTGTTTCTGGCGTTTTTATATTTTCTGGGTTGTATACTCTATAAAAATCACATCCAATTCGATATGTAGAAACTTTAGTTTTCTTATTAATTTTTAAATTTTCAAAATCATAAATATTCAAAAGGTAAACGGAATCTGTTTAACTTTTAAAAATTTCAGCATATCGTGTAATTTTTCAAAACATTGTCCGTTTTATCTGTCTAACAAAATTTAATTCTTCTATAAACTATAAACTTTTCTATAAACTTTTTAAAACTAGATTTTTTTAAATGTTAAAACTTTTGAAGTAAGTACTAAAAAAATTCTAAAAATTTCAAAAATGTATTAACTTGAAAAATAAAATTTTGAATTTGCTATATTTCAGCAGTTCGAATTTTATCCAAAATATCCTCGAGTAATACAGTTTTTATCTGATCATAGAATAGCATCTAATACAGCATTTTATACCATTACGTTCAATTTTGATAACTGATAGAAATACAATTAACTTTTATCTTCAAATTTTTTAATGTTAACTTGACATAAAGACCATAAAATTTAATTGTCACTACAAAAATTTGATTTACAGCTCTTTGTTATGCATTTTTTTAGATTAGTACATTTGTAGATTATCAATATTAACTTATCTTGACTTAAGTATTAACATTTTTGAGTTTTAGTTTTCCCAGTTTGTTCACTAAACTCAAAATTTTGGAAAAAAGAATGTTGTGAAGGTTTTAGTAGATTTCTACAATCGTAGTTTTACTAAATTGTGCTCAGAATTGAATTCTGAACAACTTTTGCTCTTTGCGTTTTCTCGCTAGGACGCACCGTTTTCGAGTTACTGGAAAAATTTCAACCTGAGAATGAAAATTTTTCTTAAATCTTACCCAAAATTGAATTCTGGACAAATTTTGCTCTTGCACTTTTCTCGCTAGGACGCACCGTTTTCGAGAATCATCAAAATTTTTAACATTGAGTGGTTTGTTCCCTATGGCAACACTCGATTATACTATAGATGAACTAGAATCCACATTTGGAAGCGATTTTCGGCATTTTCGATATAGTAAAGTCGTAAACCACCTTCCAAGGCGTCGCAGAATCCAGGTTTGAAGAGATTTTAAGTGTTTTTGACATAAAATCGTTGGAACTTTGTTGTTTTTAGACTTAGATTGAAATTTTTTACTAAATTGTGTTCAGAATTGAATTCTGAACAACTTTTGCTCTTTGCGTTTTCTCGCTAGGGCGCACCGATTTCGAGTTACTGGAAAAATTTCAACCTGAGAATGAAAATTTTTCTTAAATCTTACCCAAAATTGAATTCTGGACAACTTTTTCTCTTGCACTTTTCTCGCTAGGACGCACTGTTTTCGAGAATCATCAAAATTTTTAACATTGAGTGGTTTGTTCCCTATGGCAACACTCGATTATACTATAGATGAACTAGAATCCACATTTGGAAGCGATTTTCCGCATTTTCGATATAGTTAAGTCGTAAACCACCTTCCAAGACGTCGCAGAATCCAGGTTTAAAGAAATCTTAAGTGTTTTTGACATAAAATCGTTGGAACTTTGTTGTTTTTAGACTTAGATTGAAATGTTTTACTAAATTGTGCTCAGAATTGAATTCTGAACAAATTTTGCTCTTTGCGTTTTCTCGTTAGGACGCACCGTTTTCGAGTTTTGAAAACTTCAAGGCTTTGAAAACGACTGGAGAGAATTTCCACAACCTTCACCACTTTCTGAATAATAAAAAAATTGTTTTGAAAATTTAAAAATTAATTACGAGGTATGCAAAATTGAAACTTTTAAATTTTTAACATTTCGAAAATCTAGTAATATGAATTCCAAAAATCTTTGGAAGAGTTTCAAAATTTTTATTAGTTCCAATCTTTAAAAATTATTAGGAGCTAATAAAATTTCTCGGGTTAGAAATGAAATTTATGACTTAGGCGATCTAGCAAACTGGAAATTCCCGCAAAATATTGGACAAGATAAGAATCCACTAATCTAAGGAAATAGCATAACAAAAGGAAGGCTGTAAATCGAGTTTTTTCCAGTGACAATTTAAATTTATGATTTTTAAGCTATGCTAGAATTAATGCATCTAAAAAAAAAAATCAATATCAAGAATACTTGAGTAATAAAGATTATGCTTAATTAATACCTTTAGGGTTATGGTTTATTAGAGTAGCTTAAGATGTGATAAAATCGTTATATATAAAAGAACGTCAAACACTGAATCATTATCCAGTGAGTTTGTTTCTACAACTGCATTAAAAATTGTAGATACTACAGCAACAAGCACACAATGATCTTCCTCACCGCAGCAGTGTTACTAATTCTAAAGATAACAAGTAAAGGTAAGCAAGTCAGTAAATCGTGCTGTCTTAAGTTTAAGATTTTTTTTACAGATGCTCAAGTTGCAGGGTGTCCTTTGCCCGGTCCTCTAAATTACACCGTTCATCTGCCACATCCTACTGACTGTGCCAAATTCTATAAATGTGACAATGGAGTCAAAGTAGAGTTTGATTGTCCCGCTGGTCTTCATTTTAATCGAGCGTTGGAAGTATGTGATTGGCCGTCGAGTGCTGGGTGTGTAGGAAGTCCAGCACCGATTCCTCCACCTGGACCAATTCGTCCACCAGGACCCATTCGTCCACCAAGTGGAAGTGGAAGGTGCCCTTCGCCCGGTCCTCTAAATTACACCGTTCATCTGCCACATCCTACTGACTGTACCAAATTCTATAAATGTGACAATGGAGTTAAAGTTGAGTTTGATTGTCCCGCTGGTCTTCATTTTAATCGAGTGTTGGAAGTATGCGATTGGCCGTCGAGTGCTGGGTGTGTAGGAAGTCCAGCACCGATTCCTCCACCAGGACCAATTCGCCCACCAGGACCCATTCGTCCACCAGGACCAATTCGTCCACCAGGACCAATTCGTCCACCAAGTGGAAGTGGAAGGTGCCCTTCGCCCGGTCCTCTAAATTACACCGTTCATCTGCCACATCCTACTGACTGTACCAAATTCTATAAATGTGACAATGGAGTTAAAGTTGAGTTTGATTGTCCCGCTGGTCTTCATTTTAATCGAGTGTTGGAAGTATGCGATTGGCCGTCGAGTGCTGGGTGTGTAGGAAGTCCAGCACCGATTCCTCCACCAGGACCAATTCGCCCACCAGGACCCATTCGTCCACCAGGACCAATTCGTCCACCAGGACCCATTCGTCCACCAAGTGGAAGTGGAAGGTGCCCTTCGCCCGGTCCTCTAAATCACACCGTTCATCTGCCACATCCAACTGACTGTACCAAATTCTATAAATGTGACAATGGAGCTAAAGTAGAGTTTGATTGTCCCGCTGGTCTTCATTTTAATCGAGAGTTGGAAGTATGCGATTGGCCGTCGAGTGCTGGGTGTGTAGGAATTCCAGCACCGATTCCTCCACCAGCACCGATTCCTCCACCAGGACCAATTCCTCCACCAAGTGGAGGTGGAAGATGCCCTTTCCCAGATCCTCTAACCCACACCGTTCATCTGCCACATCCAACTGACTGCACGAAATTCTACAAATGTGACAACGGAGTTAAAGTTGAATTTGATTGTCCCGCTGGTCTTCATTTTAATAAAGTATTGCAAGTATGTGATTGGCCACAAGTTGCTGGATGTAAATAAACAAATTTCATTGCTTTAGATGCGTATGTATAATATCATGTATTAAATGAATAAAATAAACAAACTTTATCCCTTTTGTTCTATAAAGTAATTTTGCACATATAGTTGCTTCCCAAAATTTCACAGCACTAGCGTTAAAACTAGTAGAATTATAGGTTTAACTAATAAGCTTTGAAAATTTAATCCGGTTAAAAAATAAATTGAAATATTTAGTTTATTTCAAAATAGTTATTTATTATACAAGACGATAAAGGACCACTTCAGGCATCAAGTGAAAATCGTAATTTCACGAGGTGGTTAAAGACAGAAATTTGGAATGAATAGATAGAAGGACATGCCTAAAAGCCTAAAACATAGCTATGAATTGGTCTGGGACTTTTGAGCTTTACTATTATAAGTAATTATTGCAATCTTTCTCTCGGGAGTAGGGAGACTTTCTGATAGGCTAATTCGAAAATTTGACGTCCAAATTAATCATAATTATAATGTGTCATAGGTGTCATATTTTATTGAACTAATTAATATTTGATTGATTTTTACCGCAGAAATTGATTTATAGCAAATAAAAATCCAGTTTTAGACATCCAGAAATCTCCCAACATCGTAATATTTATTTTATATAAATAAGAGATGGCTAAAAACTTTCTTTGTTGGACGAATAATGTTGATTGATGGTTTAGCATTGATATCACTACCTATTATTTAACCTCACCCAAATCTAACTCTAAACTCTTTATTTAAAAATAATGTTTGATTTATCAAGATTTTACTCAAGACTGTTTTTTACGAAAACGAGAAAAAAACAGTAAAACAGCTTAGGTTCCCAAGGTATCATAGGCCCCTTATGAAAAATACATCTATCTTCGGCTTTGAAATGCGAGTAATTTTTGTCGTTTCGAACGACGAAAACGGCAAAAAAATTTTGCTTCAATTTTTCCTACCCACAGCTCGAGATTACAAATAAACGCAAGTTTATCTTCGAACACATGTGGTGAAGGTTCTGGAAATTCTCTCCAGCGTTTTTAAAACTGAAATTTTCAAAATATGTGGTAGAAGATTGCTAAGATAATGCACAGATTTTGGACACACAAGAAATTTTAAAAATAGAACTTTGTTTTAAGATTCCAAAAATTATGCATGTTCTAAAAATTCAAAATGTAAGCGAATTTTTTTCAGTTCAAAAATTCTAAAATTTATAACATGTCTAAACTCACTAAAACCAACAAGTTGTCTAGAACTTGTATACTATTTAATCTAAAAATCTTCACAACGTTCTGAGTTTTCAAAAAATTTAAATTTAATAAACAAGCTAACAAACTGAAACTCAAAAGTGTTAAGACTTTAATCTAGATAAATGCATCTTTCGAATCTACAAATGCACTAATCTAAGATAATGGCATAACAAAGAGCTATAAATCATTTTTTTGCAATGACAACTGAATTTTATAGTGTTTATGTCAAGCTAATATTAAACATTTTGGAGACAAATGTTACTTGTAATTCCACGTCAATTATCACAAATGAACTTTTTAAATACCAATCTAAAGTAAGAGTTTTGACATAAGAGAACTTTTAGAACTGTGACATGTAAAACCTATAATAATTTTTATATATATATATATTTTTAATAAATAGTTTCATATTTCTCTCATCTAGTGTTTTTTTAACGTTTTAGATTTATTTTCATTTGATAATTTGAATTTTCGCAAATTTCGTTTGTCGGAGTTCTAAAGATGTTCTGAAATGTAAAGACTAAAATTTATTTATTTATTTAGCATGATCTGAAGATTTTAAAATTTCAGCCTTTGTAAAAAGTACAAATTTTTTTTGCTCAATACTGGAGATATTAATTTTTTATAATTTTTTAATTTGTGTAGGTTTTAACAATGTACTAAAATATAGTAACTAAAACAGAAAGCAATTCCTAGAAACTTAAATAATGTAGCAATTTTATGTGCAGGTTCATAAAGGGTAACCTTAGCAGCTTCTGAGATGCTTTTTTTAAAATATTAAATTTTCACTTTAATTTTTTTTTTATTTCTAGTTGTATTAAAAACCTTTTTTGGAAATATTTTTAGTTTTCATATTTAAGAAACTGTTGCATTTCTTTGTTTACATGTTTCTTTTTTAACAAATTTGAAAAATTTCAAGATTACTTTAGACGTCTAATTCAAAATTCTAAAAATTTGAGCATGTCGTGTATTTTTTTCTAATTTTTTAACAAATTTGAAATATTCTAAACGAAGTTTTCTGTAAACTTTTAAAATATTACAATTTTTGAAAAATTCAAAACGTTGCAAAAGTTTCAAAATCTTGCCAACTTGGGAAATATCTTTAATTTTTTATATTCTAGAAGTTTTTATTTGCTTGAATTTGCTCAGCTCTCATTATTTTCAAATTTTAGGAAATGCTGTCAAAGTTTTATTGCTTTAATCATATATTTGTATTTAATAAATTATTTTATATCACACCGCTCAATTTTGATAATTGGGATGGTATTTTTATAAACTTTGATCTTCATTTTATTAATATTAGTTTGTTTTTTTTTTATTTGATTTATAGCTCTTTGTAATGTCATTTTCTTAGATTAATGAATTTCCAGATAATCAGTATTAATTTATCTACACTAAAATGTAAACACTTGATGATGAAATTCCGTTGTCAGAATGGTTCCAGAATGTTGGAGCTCTTCCATTGCTTCCAAATGAAAAGTTCATGGACTTTATGGATTATGGTGAACAACAACTTGAAACATGCGAAGACTTAAATGAAGAAGAAATCGTAAATGAAATTGTGAGCGTGGATGAAGATTTAAATGCAAGTGACGACGTGCGTCCAGAAGATGACCATTTTGAAATTTCGAGTGCAGGTGATACTCAACGCGCAATCAGTGTCGTCAGAGGTTTTTTTACCTGCAATGCCAGTGATCAAAATAAAGCATATTGTAATATTTCATATCATATCATATCCATGTGGCGTGTTTTTTGTTTCCAGTCATCATTGTGTAATAATATGAATAAAAAATATGACGGTCTTTTACAATGACGTCCGGTTATAACGACTCAAAATTTTCGGTCTCTCGGTCGTCGCTATAACTGACATTCACTGTATCTACACTCTTTAGATACTCAAAAATACGATATCAGTTATCAGAATTGAACGCTATAATATAAGATGACTTATTACTCTTATTAGATAGAAATCTATAATCAGAGAAGTCAAGATTATGTTACTTGAAGACAAATTAGTCAATAATCCCGATAATCTGCTGCAATCTAAAAAATCTAAAGTCGAGAAACTTTTGAAACTTGCAATAGCAAAATTACAAGAAATTTGGTTTTAAAGGCTTACAGATAACTTTATCTAGAATCTTCAAATTTTGGTCGAAATGTACGTACATTTAAAAAAAATGCGTTTAACTTTTTCAAATATTCAAGATTTTGAAAATTTAAAAATCTAGAAGAAATCTCAAATTTCGTGAGCAAACGTAAATTCGCGACAAACAAAAAACAAAAAAAAAATAACCTAAAAATTTATTTTAAAATATCACAAACATTTCCAAGCTTGCTATAAAAAGCGAAATTACAAAACGAGAAAGTAAAAAAATTTATTAATATCTCCAAAATAACAAAAAATATAATTTTGACAAAAGCTAGAATTTTAAAAACTTTTAGAATGCTTTCACAAAAAACGCCATTTTAAAAATTAAACTAAATATTTGAAATTTATAAAAGTTGTTCAATTTTTTTGCTTTTGCATTTCAGGAAATTCTTAGGACTTGGCGTTGAAAAATTAAATCGTTTTAAAATTTAAAAGATGCTGATTCCTAAGGAACAAATAGGAAATAGTTATTTACCTAACAAGTTCGGAAACTTATATTTTCCCACATGAGCACTTTGTTTGTTTTGGTGCGAATGTGGGAAAATTCTTTCCGAAAGAGTTAGGTACAATATTTTTTGTAACGAATATCGAAATAAAAAAAATTAAGTAACTTAGTTTTTTTTTTAATGGTGGGTTGGTAACATGATGTGTCTATTGTAGCTACCTCCTAGATTTTTAAAATGTAAATCAGCTGTCATTTTTTTTAAATTATTATTAAAAATTGTTAAAATAAGTGAGAGCGAAGAATGTATGTGTACCCCTTCCGAAGTACAACAATGTGCCAAAGAGGCCGTTTCGCGTCTGCTGCCCAAGAAAAGTCGCGAACGGTATGAACGCACTTATCAAAAATTGATTAACGGATGTCCTCAAAAAGTCGCAATACCAACCGTATAACGCAAATATCCCTAGCCGCCAGCGGAAACTAAAAAACACCGGCGTGCGGGAAAAACGTTTTTCCGTGCATCGGGATAAAGCGGAAAAATTCTGTTTCCATTCAATGAGTACAAAATAGTATATTAAAATACAAGTTTGAGAAACCATTGATTCCAGCAGGCGTTTGCGAGCGAAGGAGGAACAAACAAATGCTGGAAGAGCTTTCTAAACGCGTGTTTTATACTATTTTTTCTACTTTGCACCACTTAATTTCTTTTTATATAAAAGAAATAAAATACTGAAATTTAGGGAATTTTATCAAACTTGGGTACAATGATTTAATATTATTTATTTCATAACAATTGAGGTTAAGTTGCTCACATTCACATTTTGACATTTGACGTTGACGTTTTACGACCATGCCGCCAACGCGACAAAACTAAAATACCATCCGTAGTAAAGCACCCAAATTCTCAGTAACGAACCCAAACGGGTGCTTTACTAGCTCTAGTAACGACGCAAAATAGAAAAACTCGTTTTTTATTGTTCTTTATTAATTTGCTTCGTTTTTTGAAGTTTGACATTTAAACTTGTTGACAGTTCGAGTTCAATGCTACCAACATCAATACAGTAAATTTTACTGTCCATTCTAGTACTTGACCTAATTATTCTAACACTCGAATGACGTCATTGGGTGCTAGATAATCCTTATTCTAAACGTGGATTATCTCTGAAAATTTATAAAATTTATATACCAAATATTTTGAAACTTGAAAGTTTTAGAAACGACGGAAAACGAAGTTTACAAGGTAGAAAACTTAAAAACTTTGAAATTTTTTAAAATATAGTGTAAAGAATTCCAACAATCTTTGTAAAAGTTGCAAAATTTCTATGCAAATCATTGGGGAGCGAACAAAATTTCTCGAATTAGAAGTAAAATTTATGACCTAGGTAATTCAGCAAACGCTAAAACTCTGAAAAATGTTGGTTAATATAAAAACCCACTAATTTAAGAAAACGGTAGATCAAGTTTTATGCAGTGACAAGTTAAATTGATAGCCTCTAAGCCATTCTAGATGTAAAAAATCTGAAGGAAGAAATCAATCGTAAGTAATAATGGAATTAAGATATTACAAGAATTAAGAGGTATTAGAAAGATTATGTTTGCTAATACCTTATGAGTTATCGTTTATTGTTATAGCTTGCAATCAGATAAATTCGTATGTATAAAAGAGAGTTAAACACACTGATTCAATAACAAATGAGTTTGTTGCTATAAGTGCAAAAAAAGTTGTAGTATAGAAACAAGCACACAATGGCGCTATTTTTTTGCACCGCGACGGTGTTACTAATTCTCAAAATAACAGCATCAGGTAATTAATTCGTTAAATTGTATTGTGTCTTTATTTTTTTTTTCTTTTTCCTTTTTACAGAAGCTGGAGATACTGAAATATGGCCAATTCCAACCGAGTGTCCTTCGGAGGACCCCAAGAACTATACTGTTCATCTTCAGCATGAAAATGATTGCACCAAATTCTATAAATGTGACCATGGAGAAAAAGTTCTGTTTGATTGTCCAGATTCCCTACATTTTAATCCTGTTTTGCAAGTCTGCGATTGGCCTGAAAATGCTAACTGTCAAGCAGGAACTCCTTCGTCAACAAAACCGAAACCTACTTCCAAGCCACCGAAACCTACTTGTAGGCCAACAAAACCGACACCCACTTCAAAGCCGACAACAACAAAACCGAAACCTACTTCTAAACCAACGAAACCGAAACCTACGACAACAAAACCGAAACCTACTTGTAGGCCACCAAAACCGAAACCCACTTCGAAACCGACAACAAAAAGACCGAAACCTACTTCTAAACCAACGAAACCGAAACCTACGACAACAAAGCCGAAACCTACTTGTAGGCCACCAAAACCGAAACCCACTTCGAAACCGACAACAAAAAGACCGACACCTACTTCTAAGCCAACAAAACCGAAGCCTACAACAACAAAACCGAAACCTACTTGTAAGCCAACGAAACCATCAAAACCAGCACGTGAATGTCCATTCCCCGATCCTCTAACCCACACCGTTCATCTGCCACATGAAACCGACTGCACGAAATTCTACAAATGCGACAATGGAGTTAAAGTTGAATTTACTTGTCCGGATGGTCTTCACTTCAACGAAAAATTGGAAGTCTGTGATTGGCCACAAAATGCTGGATGTAAAAATCAACCATAAACAATTGCTTCCTTAGATTTCATTGTTTTAGACGTATATGTATCATGTATTAAATGAAAAAAAAAAAAAGTTTTTGGGTTGTTTTAAAAATTTGTCTCTTTTGTTCAACAATTTTGTACTTTCACACAGTCCCCATATTTCTAAAATCTTAGCTCCGCCCGTGTTTTTTTGTTGTTGTTTCATTCCTCACCATTCTTAATTTTTTTGTTCGTGTTCTAAAGCGTGGCCCATTTTTGAATATTTATTTTAGACAATAAACTCGTTTTGTCCTGAAACAAGTACTGAAATAATAACTTTTAAAACTATCTTGATATCCTCTTATTTATCATCACTTCTAATCCACTTATTGTAATCCACTTTTGTTATATTTTTTTTAAATAATAACCACAATTAGATCTATTCTTGATCACTTGGTGTTTTTAAGATTAAAAAATATATTGAAAAACCCCTACACGAAACACACACTTTTGAAACACACTAACATATGTTTCGGTATCCATGATACCATCATCAGAGTGATGACTTAAACTTTGCAATTTGAAAATTGCAATTTTTTGCAATTTTCAACACAAACAAGTCTAGCATCGATGACTTCTTAAAGTTAATTAATAACAGGTTTAACACCATAAAATTCACATGTGAAATAGAGCACAACGGTAAACTACCCTTTTTAGACATTCTTGTAATTAGGAATAAAGATAAATTAGAATTTGATATTTATAGAAAAGAGACCACTACACTTCGCTACATTACAGAAGACTCACATCATTGTCCTCAACATAAGATGGCGAGTTCCAATTTCTTAGTCCACAGGTTAGTAAATTTCCCACTAACACGGACTAGATTCAACAAGGAATTGACAACAATCAAAAATGTAGCCAGGTGTAATGGTTTTGACCCTAGAATTGTCAACAGGTTAGTGTCCAAATTAGAACGTAAGAAATCAATTTCAGAATGCTCGACTTTTCGTGAGTCAATGCCAGAAAAGACAAGATTTGCCATGATCCCTTATACACCTTCAGTGACAAAGGGGCTGGAAAAAGTGTTCCAGGGTATTGATCTAAAGGTGGTTTACACCTCTGGATTAAACCTCCAATGTCTTCTCGGCAACCCGAAAGATAAAGTAGGGCCCAAAGAAAAGTCGGGTATTTATGAAATTAAATGTAAGAACTGTGAGCAAAAATATATTGGGCAAACAAGGAGGTCAATTTTGACAAGATTCAAAGAACATGTAGCTCACGCCAAATATGGTAGGTTTGAAAAATCCAGTGTTGCTCAACATATTTTTGACAAAGATCATCGTATAGATGAAAGTTGTTTAAAATTAGTTAGGAATGTAAACAATTGTAAATTTCTAGACGTTTACGAAAGTCTAGAAATAATTAAGAATAAGCCCTTTGTTTTGAACGCCGATAATGGTCCCATCCCCTCTTCTCCCCTCTTTAGATTGTTAAATACCACCCAAAAAGTGGTATAGGTAACTAGTATATAAGTAATTAGTTTTTAAGGGTAGATAAGTTTAATCATCACTCTGATGATGGTATCATGGATACCGAAACATATGTTAGTGTGTTTCAAAAGTGTGTGTTTGGTGTAGGGGTTTTTCAATATATTTTTTAATAACCACAATTGGTGGTAAATCTGAGACTTAAATCAATTTTTTCTTATCTGTATGAAGTGGTCTGATAACTTCGATTTAAAATCTGATTTATTGCTGCAGAATTAAAAGAAAACAATCAAAAAATACAGTTTTTATTTGAAATAATCAAATGCCACTCTCCCAAATTTATCACAAACGTCTCCTTTACACCCTAAACCAATCAAAAACTGACAAGTGTCTTTCTGTTGTTTCCTGGCAGCGCAATATAGCGCTGTAAACCCGTTGGAATTTATCGTGTTAACATCAAAATTTAGTTCATCTACAATAAATTTATGAATGTCATTATAGCCTTCACCACTAGCCAGATGTAACACGCTAAAATCCACATTGTTCCTACAATGTACATCTGCCCCTTTCCTGAAGGAAGAGTAATAAGCCTCGGATATTCAAAATTATCGACGAAACGGCCATGAATGACATGGAGATTTTTCAGAAAATATGTAAAGCCGCGACCAGCTAAAATAACATACAGACGAATTTTTATAAATTAACAAAAATAGAAAATGCAAAGTTCATTTAATTTTTTTATTTGTTAGAAAATTTAAAGCTTGAATTTGCTAGACCCCCATTTTTTTCAAATTTTCAAACGCTGCCAAAGTTTTATACAAAAACTATAGTTTATCGGGATTATTGCCTAATGCCTTCGAGTGATACAATCTTTATTACTCTAATCATAGATTTGTGTTTAATACAATATTTGATATCATATCGCTCAAGTTTGGTACATGAGATGGTATTTCAACTTTGATTTTCAATTTTTTTTAAATTAATTTAAGTTGAAATCTAAAAAAATTTTAAAATTTGATCTATAGCCCTTCGTGATGTCATTTTCTTGGATTAGTGCGTTTTCAGATATGAATATTTATTATCTACACTAAAATATAAACACTTTTAAGTTGTAATTTTGGCAGCTTGTTCACTAAATTAAAAATTTTTGAAATACAGTGTAAACCACTTATAGCGACGTCGCTTTATACGACCGGCCGGTTACAACGAGTATAATACGGCTAGTTGTTTGAATTTCCATATAAAACAATGTTAAAAAAGTTCGCTTATAACAATCGCTTATAGCGACCAAGTGGCTAATCTTGCACATTCGACAATATCCACAATCTGGAAAAATAGATTTGAAATTATAAAAGCTTTTAATTTCAACAACTTGCGAAAGAAACGTTTGAGAACATCAACGCGAAGACATAAAAAATAAATATAAATAAATAAAAAATAAAAATGTGCTTTTGACAATGATAATAAAGTTCCGTTTTTTTGTTCAATAATAGGTTTAACTATTATTACTAAAGTCGGTAAATTTTGAAAACTTGCAAATGAAAAAATTTAAAAAAATTGATTTTAAAAGCCTGCAGAAAATTCTAGAATCTTTAAATTTTGGTCGAAAGGTAGAACGGCCGCAGTTTCCAAAAAAATTATACGCAAATCTAAATTTATGTATATTTAAAAAAAAAACGTTTATCTTTTGAATATTCAAGATTTTGAAAATTTAAAAATCTAGAAGAGATCTAAAATTTCGTAAGCAAACGTAAATTCGCGAAAAACAAAAAAAAAATCCTAAAAATTTATTATTTATTTTAAAATATCACAAACATTTCCAAACTTGCTGTAAAAAGAGAAATTTCCAAAACGAGAAAGTAAAAAATATTAATATCTCCAAAATAACAAAAAATATAGTTTTTGCAAGAGCTATAATTTTAATAATCTTTAGAATTTAAAAAAACGCCATTTTAAACACAAAAATAAAAATTTGGAACTGATATATTCAAAACTATAAAAGTTGGTTAATTTTTTTGCCTTTATATTTTAGAAAATTCTTAGAACTTGGCGTTAAAAAAAAATTGGAAATTTCCAAAATTCAACCTCATAAAAATTAATCTAAATCATTTTAAAATTTAAAAGATGCTGATTTCTAGAGACCAAATAGGAAAAAATAATTCAACTATTTTCAAAATTACAAAGTATCATCAGTTTTCTTTAGAAATTATTTAAAATTTAGAGATATCTTTTTTTTTTAAATATTCACAATCTTTTGAATGTTAAGAAATTGTCACAGCTTTAAAATTTCACGTGTGTGGATTATCTCTGCAATTGTAGAATTTATGTAACAAATATTTTAAAAATTTGAAGGTTTTAAAAACGACAAAAACGTTACAAAGTAGAAAACTTGAAAACTGAAAATTTTTAAAATGTAGTATTAAGGATTCCAACAATCTTTGTAAAAGTTGCAAAATTTCTACACAAATCATTGGGGAGCTAACAAGATTTCTCGAATAAGAAGTAAAATTTATGACCTAGGTAATTCAGCAAACGCTAAACTCTGCAATATGTTGATATAATATTAATAATTTAAGAAAAAGGTATAACAAAGAGCTGTATATCGAGTTTTATGCAGTGACAAGTTAAATTGATGGCCTCTAAGCCATTATAGATGTAAAAAATCTGAAGGAAGAAATCAATCCTAAGTAATAATGGAATTAAGATATTACAAGAATTAAGAGGTATTAGAAAGATTATGTTTGCTAATACCTTATGAGTTATCGTTTATTGTTATAGCTTGCAATCAGATAAATTCGTATGTATAAAAGAGAGTTAAACACACTGATTCAATAACAAGTGAGTTTGTTGCTATAAGTGCAAAAGAAATTGTAATATAGAAACAATGGCGCTATTTTATTGCACCGCGACGGTGTTACTAATTCTCAAAATAACAGCATCAGGTAATTAATTCGTTAAATTGTATTGTCCTTATTTTTTTTAATTTTTTTTTCTTCTTATAGAAGCTGGAGATACTGAAATATGGCCAATTCCAACCGAGTGTCCGTCAGTGGACCCCATGAATTACACAGTCCATCTTCAGCATGAAAGCGATTGCACCAAGTTCTATAAATGTGACCATGGCGAGAAAGTTCTTTTTGACTGTCCGGATTCCCTGCATTTTAATCCTGTTTTGCAAGTCTGTGATTGGCCTGCACAAGCTGGGTGTACATTGGGACAAAAATCTTCGTCTGAAGCACCGCAACCAACAAACCCAAAGCCAACTCCTCCACCAAACAGAGATCCCGAATGTCCTTGGCCAGATCCTCTCAATTACACCGTTCATCTACCACATGAGACGGACTGCACCAAATTCTACAAATGCGACAACGGAGTAAAAGTTGAATTCGAGTGCCCCGATGGTCTTCATTTCAACGAAGAATTGGAAGTCTGTGACTGGCCATGGAACGCTGGATGTGAGGACCCAACGATTCCAGAGTGCACTGAGGAAAGTACGCCAGAACCGACTCCTCCACCAAACAAAGATCCCGAATGCCCTTGGCCGGATCCTCTTACCTACACCGTCCATCTACCACACGAAACCGACTGCACCAAATTCTACAAGTGTGACAATGGAGTAAAAGTAGAATTTGATTGTCCTGATGGTCTTCACTTCAACAAAAAATTGGAAGTCTGTGATTGGCCACAAGATGCTGGATGTAAATAATCCACCATAAATAATTGCTTCTTTAAATTTCATTGTTTTAGACGTATATGTATCATGTATTAAATGAAAAAAAAAATAATAAAATTTTTGGGTTGTGTTAAAAATTTGTCTCTTTTGTTTAACAATTTTGTACTTTCGCACAGTCTCCATATTTCTAAAATCTTAGCGACGCCCATGGTTCTTTTGTTGTTGTTGTTGTTCCTCAACATTCTTAATTTTTTTGTTCGTGTTCTGAAGCGTGGCCCTTTTTTGAGTGTTTATTTTAGATAATAAACTCGTTTTGTAATGAAACAAGTACTGAAATAATAATTTTTTAAATGGTAACGTGGTACTCGGTTATGAGACATTCGTTTTCAACTGCCTTGTCATTGTAGCCTTTACTACTAGCCGAATGTAACACGCAAATCTACATTGGTTCTACTATGCACATCTGCTCCTTTACTGACCAACCAAGAAGAAAAGAGCTTGTTGGCAAAACTGGGCCACTTCATGAAGGGAGTTCTGTTGCTATTAAATTAAACATAACTTTGTATAAAAAATAAACTTTGATCTATATTCTAGAACTATAATAATAATGACACCGTTTGACAGATGAACATGAAAGTTGGTATATATAAAGTTTTTATGGTATACATATGGTATGTATTTGGATACGGAGAGTACGACTCGCGTGCAACGCCGTACGAGGTGGAAATCGTAGACTCATTTTTCTTGAAGCACCAGGGGGCACTGAAAAAACATTTGATACTTGCCGAAATTCGAATGAAGCGTGAGATTGCAGAAAAGTTACTTGATGATACCTTCCTAGTATAACGAAAGGTTAAGAACATGTATACAGTATAAGTCATTTAAATAACATGAGATTTCATTCACTATTCATTCACCAGTTTCATTCAAGCCTTCACTAATTTTGTTTGATAAAAAAAGAAAACAACCATTCAAGGGAACAGAACTATAGTTTTGTAGAAAAAGTTGCTGAGTTTTTGGAGAACAAATAGGTCGGTACTGATCGGTTCTTTACATTGGCTGTTGCTCTGTGTGCACGATTTGTCTTGAAATCGTTAAAAAACAGTCGTAGGTCCTCCCATTGCTCTACCACTGCTAATAAAGAAAGCCATTTTGTTTGAGATAGTTTCAGTTTATTGTGGGAGTTACCTGCAGCAAACGAGTAGAAGTTACGAAAATAGAATTGCCGTTTATCACTATGCTTAAAAAAGTTGTAAAAATTTCTTTTCGTGAGAAAGTTTTGTAGTTTAAAGCCCAAACGTATTTTTTTATAATTCTCGTTTTTTATAGAAACAAATTGCCAAATCACTAATTTCAAGTTTTTTCGATCGATTTGGGTGTTTGTTAATAGACTGAATTCGTTTTTTCTAATCTCAAAAATTTATGTGTGTTGCCAATAGTTATTTTTGGGCCTCCGTTCTGAAATAACACAAATTGCATTCGTCTAAATCCGCTTGAAACCGACCGTTTCGCGGCCTAGACCTGCAAAATGCACGGCCATCTACAGAACACAGAGTTTGAATCGTTTGAGGTTTGACATGCGTCGGCCGTATGCTCTGCCAGCGTCTGCGACGTTCGATATTCGATACATACGATCGATGTTGATAGAAGAATATATCAAATAATTTCTCGGAGCTTCCGTAAAGTGCACTGGTGTTTCCATTTTGTAAATTCTAATTATTTGTCAATGTCAAAAACTAACACTTACTTGATTTTTAATTTTATTGAAATTTATACGAAAAAACTAACTTTTAACAAATTTAATCAATTGTCGGCCCAAAAAATAGTGTGTATCACACAGCCAGAAACTTATTTTGCAACAATTCGCTATTGCAGGCTGCGGCCTTCGGCCTTAGCCTGCAAACTACGCTCATAGTTGCAAAAAGTCAGTTTCTGGCCTAGTGATACAATAGTTATTTGTATCACTAGGCCAGAAACTGACCTTTTGCAACTATGAGCGTAGTTTGCAGGCTAAGGCCGAAGGCCGCAGCCTGCAATAGCGAATTGTTGCAAAATAAGTTTCTGGCTGTGTGATACACACTATTTTTTGGGCCGACAATTGATTAAATTTGTTAAAAGTTAATATTTTCGTATAAATTTCAATAAAATTAAAAATCAAGTAAGTGTTAGTTTTTGACATTGACAAATAATTAGGATTTACAAAATGGAAACACCAGTGCACTTTACGGAAGCTCCGAGAAATTATTTGATATATTCTTCTATCAACATCGATCGTATGTATCGAATATCGAACGTCGCAGACGCTGGCAGAGCATACGGCCGACGCATGTCAAACCTCAAACGATTCAAACTCTGTGTTCTGTAGATGGCCGTGCATTTTGCAGGTCTAGGCCGGGAAACGGTCGGTTTCAAGCGGATTTAGACGAATGCAATTTGTGTTATTTCAGAACGGAGGCCCAAAAATAATATAACAGAAAATCACTATGTCAAATATTAAAAAAAAAGAGTATATATGATCGAAAATATTGAATTTTTGCAGTATTGCCTTTTACTTTTCAATTCTGTGATTGACATCCCTAAAAATAAGTTGGCACCACTGCTCTCTGTCTCCCTGAGACTTACAGATTTTTAAAACTGGCGCCGAATTTTCACCTAACCTTCAAAAGTGATATGTGTTAACCTCAAAAACTGGTAATGCCGGAACGGGACCTACCTCGTCGAGAAATCTCCAAAATCCTGCAAAAAGCTCAGTCCGGAGACATAGCCCCCATCAAAGACCTCCAAAATCGCCTTCCACATTTCCACTGGAGTTCTCTCAAATACAAAAACACTGGAGACACCGTCCTTCGTTTAGGACACATCGAAACCATTGAATATCTCCTTTCTTACAGTCCTTCTGGCGTTAAGTGCAAGAACAACGACGACAAAACTCCGCTTCATGAAGCGGCCCAGTTTTCCCAACATCAAGCTGTTTCCCTCTTACTAAAAAAGGGGGCTAAAGTCAACGCTCTAAAACGGGCAGATTGGACTCCCTTAATGCTAGCTTGCACGAAAAAGTGCACCGACACTGTCAGAATCCTACTCGAAAATGGGACCTCAGTTAATTACCAAAATAAAGACGGGTGGTCGTCTGTTCATCTGACGGCTCGCGAAGGTTCTGGAGAGATTTTTCAGATGTTATTGCACAGTGGAGGTGTCTTAAGTACAAGACCAAAAATGGAAAATCTGTTTTACACATTGCTGCGTTACATGGGAACTTAGAAATAATCAGAATTCTACTGGACTTTGGTTTAGATGTAAATATGAAAGACAATTGTGGGAACTCTCCTCTGCATGAAGCGGTGTTGGGAAGACACTTGGAGGTACGTCGGACGTTGGTCAGGAAAGGAGCAGATGTGCACTGTAGGAACAATGTGGATTTTAGTGTGTTACATCTGGCCAATAGTGAAGGCTATAATGACATTCTTAAATTTATTGTAGATGAACTAAATTTTGATGTTAACACGAGAAATTCCAACGGGTTTACAGCGCTACATTGCGCTGCCAGGAAACAACAGAAGGACACTTGTCAGTTTTTGATTGGTTTAGGGTGTAAAGAAGACGTTCGTGATAAGTTTGGGAGAGTGGCATTTGATTATTTCAAATAAAAACTGTATTTTCTGATTGTTTTCTTTTAACTTTAAAGCAATAAATTAGATTTGAAGTTGAAGTTATCAGATCATTTCATTTAGATAACAAAAAACTAATTTCAATCACAAATTATGGTTATTATTTTTGTAAAATATTATAAAAGTGGATTACAATTTAGAAGAAAACGGGGAAAGGAATTAAGGAAAGACCTGATGATAAATAAGAGAATACCAAAATAGTTATTTATTATACGAGCGGATAAAGTGGCCGTTTAACGAGTTGTTTGTTTAACCGCGCAAGCTGCCAATTTTGCCTTATAGGTAAACCTTCCGATTGTAAAGATGAAAATAAGTCATCAAATAAAATCGTTAGACATTTACAAATTTCACAATTATCCCGATTCCTATACCGCGACCATGACAACGACGTGAAGAATTTTGTTTTTTGGAAGTTCTGAGAATTTGATACATTGAATTCGCGTTTTTTTTCCCAGCCGGATCTCAGTTTGTTTTCTGTTGCTGATGGTGATAATATGCAAAAAAAATTACTTCAACATCAAAGTCGAAGAGGAAAGTTTTAAATATTTTGAAGAGAAATGTTCAATCATCTAAAGATTTAAAGCTGGTGACACTGATGTTATAACAACTGAATTTAATCTTGCACATTCGACAATATCCACAATCGGGAATAATTGCGAAAGAAACGTTTAAGAACATATGAAGACATATAAAATAAAAATAAATAAATAAAAAATAAAAATATGCTTTTGACAATGATGATGAAGTTCCGTTGTCAGAGTGGATCCAAAAGGTTTTTTACAATGACGTCCGGTTATAACGACTCAAATTTTCCGGTCTCTTGGTCGTCGCTATAAGTGACTTTCACTGTATCTATACTCTTTGGATACTCAAAAATACGATATCAGTTATCAGTTTATCAGAATTGAACGCTATAATATAAGATGACTTATTACTCTTATTAGATAGAAATCTATAATTAGAGAAATCAAGATTATGTTACTTGAAGACAAATTAGTTAATAATCCCGATAATCTACTGCAATCTAAAAAAGCTAAAACTATTATCACTAAAGTCGGTAAATTTTTAAAACTTGCAAATGTAAAATTTAAAAAATCTTGTATCTGGTTTTGAAAGCCTGCAGAAAACTTTAGAATCTTTAAATTTTGGTCGAAAGGTAGAACGGCCGCAGTTTCGAAAAAATTATACGAAAATCTAAATTTATGAACATTTTAAAAAAATTCGTTTACCTTTTGAATATTCAAGATTTTGGAAATTTAAAAATCTAAAAGAGATCTAAAATTTCGTTGGCAAACGTAAAACAAACAAAAAAACTAAAAAATTATACCTAAAAATTTATTTTAAAATATCACAAACATTTCGCAACTTGCTGTAAAAAAGAATCTTACAAAAGGGGAAAGTAAAAAATATTAACATCTCCAAAATAACAAAAAATATAGTTTTTGCAAGAGCTATAATCTTAAAAATCTTTAGAATTTTAAAAAACCCATTTTAAAAACAAAAAAAAAAAATTGGAAATTTCCAAAATTCAACCTCATAAAAATTAATCTAAATCGTTTTAAAATTTATAAAATGCTGATTTCTAGGGAACAAATAGGAAAAAATAATTCAACTATGTATTTTCAAAATATATATTACAAAGTATCATAAGTTTTCTTTAGACATTATTTAATATTCAGAAATATCATTTTTTTATAAATGCACAATCTGTGGAACGTTGAGAAATTGTCGCAGCTTTAAAATTTAGCGTGTGTGCAAACTCTTTGAATTATCTCTGCAATTGTAGAATTTATGTAACAAATATTTTAAAAATTTGAAGGTTTTAAAAACGACAAAAACGTTACAAAGTAGAAAACTTGAAAACTGAAATTTTTTAAAATGTACTATTAAGAATTCCGAAAATCTTTGTAAAAGTTGCAAAATTTCTATGCAAATCATTGGGGAGCAAACAAAATTTCTCGAATTAGAAGTACAATTTATGACCTAGGTAATTCAGCAAACGCTAAAACTCTGCAATATGTTGGATAATATAAAAACCCACTAATTTAAGAAAAAGGCATAACAAACAACTGTAGATCATGTTTTATGCAGTGACAAGTTAAATTGATGGCCTTTAAGCCATTCTAGATGTAAAAAATCTGAAGGAAGAAATCAATCCTAAGTAATAATGGAATTAAGATATTACAAGAATTAAGAGGTATTAGAAAGATTATGTTTGCTAATACCTTATGAGTTATCGTTTATTGTTATAGCTTGCAATCAGATAAATTCGTATGTATAAAAGAGAGTTAAACACACTGATTCAATAACAAGTGAGTTTGTTGCTATAAGTGCAAAAGAAATTGTAATATAGAAACAATGGCGCTATTTTTTTGCACCGCGACGGTGTTACTAATTCTCAAAATAACAGCATCAGGTAATTAATTCGTTAAATTGTATTGTCCTTATTTTTTTTTATTTTTTTTCTTCTTATAGAAGCTGGAGATACTGAAATATGGCCAATTCCAACCGAGTGTCCGTCAGTGGACCCCATGAATTACACAGTCCATCTTCAGCATGAAAGCGATTGCACAAAGTTCTATAAATGTGACCATGGCGAGAAAGTCCTTTTTGATTGTCCGGATTCCCTGCATTTTAATCCTGTTTTGCAAGTATGTGATTGGCCTGCACAAGCTGGGTGTACATTGGGACAAAAATCTTCGTCTGAAGCACCGCAACCAACAAACCCAAAGCCAACTCCTCCACCAAACAAAGATCCCGAATGTCCCTGGCCAGATCCTCTCAATTACACCGTTCATCTACCACATGAGACGGACTGCACCAAATTCTACAAATGCGACAACGGAGTAAAAGTTGAATTCGAGTGCCCTGATGGTCTTCATTTCAACGAAGAACTGGAAGTCTGTGACTGGCCATGGAACGCTGGATGTGAAGACCCAACGATTCCAGAGTGCACTGAGGAAAGTACGCCAGAACCGACTTCTCCACCAAATAGAGATCCCGAATGCCCTTGGCCGGATCCTCTTACCTACACCGTCCATCTACCACACGAAACCGACTGCACCAAATTCTACAAGTGTGACAATGGAGTAAAAGTAGAATTTGATTGTCCTGATGGTCTTCACTTCAACAAAAAATTGGAAGTTTGTGACTGGCCACAAGATGCTGGATGTAAATAATCAACCATAAATAATTGCTTCCTTAAATTTCATTGTTTTAGACGTATATGTATCATGTATTAAATGAAAAAAAAAAATTATAAAGTTTTTGGGTTGTGTTAAAAATTTGTCTCTTTTGTTCAACAATTTTGTACTTTCACACAATCCCCATATTTCTAAAATCTTAGCGACGCCCATGGTTCTTTTGTTGTTGTTTCATTCCTCATCATTCTTAATTTTTTTGTGCGTTTTCTGAAGCGTGGTCCTTTTTTGAGTGTTTATTTTAGATAATAAACTCGTTTTGTAATGAAACAAGTACTGAAATAATAATTTTTTAAATGGTATCGTGGTACTCCGTTATGATAGATACATTCGTTTTCAAATGCATTTGTCATTGTGGTCTTTACTAATAGCGGAATGTAACACACGCAAATCTACATTGGTCCTACTATGCACATCTGCTCCTTTACTGACCAACCAAGAAAAAAACAGCGTGATGTTGGCAAAAGTGGGCCACTTCATGAAGGGAGTTTAGTTGCTATTAAATTAAACATAACTTTGTATAAAAAAATGAAAAAATGACACCGTTTGACAGATGAACATGAAAATTGGTATATATAAGTGTTTTTCATGGAAAAGGTTTTTATGCTTAACTTCTACACCGTTCAACCGATCGCCATGAAAATTGGTATACATATGTTTTGGGTACGGAGAATACGATCCGTGTACGACCCAGTTATGGACCATGTACAAGTTGGAAATCGTAGACTTCTTTTTCTTGAAGCACCAGGGGACACAGAAATCTACTCAATTTGATACTTGCCGAAATTCGAATGAAGCGTGAGGAGATAAATAACATGAAATTTAATTCACTAAATCACGGATTTCATTCAACTTTCACTAATTTTATTTGTTAAATAAAGAAAACAACCATTCAAGGGAACAGAACTATAGTTTGTAAAAAAAGTTGCTGAGTTTTCGGAGAACAAATAGATCGGTACTGATCGGTTCTTTACATTGGGTGTTGCTCTGTGTGCACGATTTGTCTTGAAATCGTAAAAAACAGACGTAGGTCCTCCCATCGTTCTAACATCTTTTCAACCACTGCTAATAAAGAAAGCCATCTTGTTTGAGATGGTTTCAGTTTATTGTGGGAGTTACCTGCAGCAAACGAGTATAAATTACAAAAATCGAATTGCCGTTTATCACTATGCTTAAAAAGTTGTAAACATTTCTTTTCGTGAAAAAAAAGCAATTTTGTAGTGTAATGCCCAAACGTATTTTTTTATAATTATCGTTCTTTATAGAAACAAATTGCCAAATCACTCATTTCAAATTTTTAATAATAGACTAAATTCGTTTTACTTAATCCCAGAAATTTATATGTGCTGCCAAATTATATAACCGAAAATCACTATATAAAATATTAGAAAAAAAGTACATATGATCGAGAATACTGAATTTTTGCAGTATTGCCTTTTACTTTTCAATTCTGTGATTGATATCCCGAAAAACAAGTTGGCACCACTGCTCTCTGTCTCCCTGAGACTTACAGATTTTTAAAACTAGCGCCAAATTTTCACTTAACCTTCAAAAGTGACATGTGTTAACCTCAAAAACTGGTAATGCCAGAACCAGACCTACCTCGTCGAGAAATCTCCAAAATCCTGCAAAAAGCTCAGTCCGGAGACATAGCCCCCATCAAGGACCTCCAAAATCGCCTTTCACACTTCCACTGGAGTTCTCTCAAATACGAAAACACTGGAGACACCGTCCTTCACTGTGCTGCTCGTTTAGGACACATCGAAACCATTGAATATCTCCTTTCTTACAGTCCTTCTGGCGTTAACTGCAAGAACAACGACGACAAAACTCCGCTTCATGAAGCGGCCCAGTTTTCCCAACATCAAGCTGTTTCCCTCTTACTAAAAAAGGGGGCGAATGTCAACGCTCTAAAACGGGCAGACTGGACTCCCTTAATGCTAGCTTGCACGAAAAAGTGCACCGACACTGTTAGAATCCTACTCGAAAATGGGGCCTTAGTTAATTACCAAAATAAAGACGGGTGGTCGTCTCTTCATCTGGCGGCTCGCGAAGGTTCTGGAGAGATTTTTCAGATGTTATTGTACAGTGGAGGTGTCTTAAGTATCAAGACCAAAAATGGAAGATCTGTTTTACACATTGCTGCGTTACATGGGAACCTAGAAATAATCAGAATTCTACTGGACTTTGGTTTAGATGTAAATATGAAAGACAATTGTGGGAACTCTCCTCTGCATGAAGCGGTGTTGGGAAGACATTTGGAGGTATGTCGGACGTTGGTCAGGAAAGGAGCAGATGTGCACTGTAGGAACAATGTGGATTTTAGTGTGTTACATCTGGCCAGTAGTGAAGGCTATAATGACATTCTTAAATTTATTGTAGATGAACTAAATTTTGATGTTAACACGAGAAATTCCAACGGGTTTACAGCGCTACATTGCGCTGCCAGGAAACAACAGAAGGACACTTGTCAGTTTTTGATTGGTTTAGGGTGTAAAGAAGACGTTCGTGATAAGTTTGGGAGAGTGGCATTTGATTATTTCAAATAAAAACTGTATTTTCTGATTGTTTTCTTTTAACTTTAAAGCAATAAATCAGATTTGAAGTTGAAGTTATCAGATCACTTTCATATAGATAAGAAAAAAACTGATTTCAATCTCATTGTCAGATTAACCACAAATTATGGTTATTATTTTTATAAAATATAACGAAAGTGGATTACGATTTAGAAGAAAACGGTCAAAGGAATTAGACGAAGATCTGATGATAAATAAGAGAATATCAAAATAGTTATTTATTATAGGAGCGGATAAAGTGGAGTTGTTCGATTAACAGCCCAAGCCCCAAAAAAAATTACCAACTTTTTAACTAACTAACTGTACCATAAAATTAACCTACAAGGTAAGAGTGTTAAACTAGTTTTAAGAATAATCATTTATCAATGTAAACTGTAAATAATGTAGCTAAATTACATAAATCGCTAAAATAATGGACGTTTAAGACTGTACGAAATATTCACTTTTGTTATATTGTTTCTGCACTAACCTTTGAAAAACCGAACCTCCATTCCCAGCGTCGGGGGCTTAACTGCGGTGGAAGCGGGGTAGACAAGCTGTTAAACACTGGTGCGCACGGTTGCATATGTAAAATGGTTTATAAATTATCATAACTGTTACGTTCGCTCCGCATTACTTTTGTCACTAGTCTCCCCTACCTCTCAAACTATTATTTTTTTATATATATTATATTTTATTTTTTTAACTTGTATATTAATTGTTTTAGTATTCAAAATTATAAAATGAAAGTGATAAATTTTAAATATTTATATTTCATTTATTCTGGTAATTTTAAAAACTATGATTGACGGAGAATTTAATCAACATGTATTAATTACGTCGTTTTCGAATTTAACATGATTTTTTTCTTGCTTCACTGTGTATTTAAAAAAAAAACAGAAATCTAATAAAAGAACTAAATTTTGTATTTGTTTGATATAAGATCATCGCCCTTGAGTCATTTCCCATTAGGTTTATTTTAGTATTTACAAAAAAGAAAAAATTCTAACGCCTTAATTTTGTTGATTTCTATATTGATTTGAGGTAATCTTTGTACTAGACCTACGGTCGTTGTGCACGATAAAACAGCATTTTTTTTAATTTCAAACTTTGCGGTGTGTTTAATCGTAAATTTTTATTTATATTTGGGCGCATGTCCATTGTTCTAGGCGGGTATTTTGGATTATTAGATTACTACAAAACACAAAGGATTTCATTGTGTAGTCAGCCGGAATGCAAAAGAGCAACACAAAAGGACTAAGTTTGAGCCAAGGACGCCAAAATAATTATCTTCTATCCTCCTTGGTTTGATCATTTCTAGTGGTACTTCGGACCGGCTAAAAACCTTATCAGATCGAGTGTTTAGTTGGTTGCATATCATCTAGAAAGTGTGCGCGCAGCGTTGAACGAGAATTCTTTATGGATTTTCCAATCTTTGCGTGTTGTTAAAGACTGTCTTTTCCCTTCAAACCACCAAAAGAACTACCCCTAAAGTTAATGACTCAACAAAGGTATTTGATCGATTTTCCGGTTATGTCCTAACCTAACGATGACGTCCTACATTTAATACCTATACACCTCCACATTGTTCAAATAATTTGATCATGATTGAACAGCGATGTTATCAAAAACACTTTAAATGTTTTTTTTTATTGCAAGTTTATGATTCATCTGTCTCAATTTGCGTTGAATGTCATGATCGTATGATCGCCGAACCGTCACGCAATATAAGTACAGTACGCTATCAAAATGACATGAGTAATTCGAGGGTGTTGTCTGTTTTCCGTTTAAATTCTGAAATAAAACACCACCGGCGTTAAAACTCCACTGTTAGGTTAAGTTAAGAATATGTTCTTTTAGTGCATAGTGGAAGTTAAGTGATTCCAAGTTAGAAAACATGGCTGGGCTATATAAAACAGTGATGGACACTTTATGGAGCGAGTACATTTGGTTGCCCCCAAATACGACATGGAAGGATATAGCCCCCGAATCAAGCAGCGAAATTCGTCATCCTGACCACAGACATCTTCTGTACCCCCTGCCCATGGCTTTAGTCATGCTCGCATTACGCTATGTCCTCGAGAAGTAATTGAGGTTATGTTCACCTTTTCACTCAAATTTCATTCCAAAATGTTTACAGATATTGGTTTGCCCCTGTGGGGCTCTCGTTAGGCATTAAGAACACGAAACCAAAGAAAGCCCCGTTTAATAGCGTCCTTGAGAAAGCTTACATTAGCTCGAAGAGATGGAAACACAAACAGGTACCCCCTTGTCCCACGTTTCACATCCCAATAACCCTGTTTAGATTCAAGGCTTGGCGAAACAAGTGGACATGAGTGAACGCCAAGTTGAGAGATGGTTGAGGTTACGAAAAGGTCAAAACAAACCCTCCACTTTAACAAAGTTCTGTGAAAACTCCTGGAGGTGCCTGTATTACACGTGTAGTTTTATCTACGGCCTCGTTGTGCTTTGGAAC
Organism: Cynaeus angustus; assembly: GCA_030157275.1. Taxonomy (NCBI): domain Eukaryota; kingdom Metazoa; phylum Arthropoda; class Insecta; order Coleoptera; family Tenebrionidae; genus Cynaeus; species Cynaeus angustus. The sequence continues at coordinate 16,347,333 of CM058065.1, forward strand.
AAACCGTGGTTATGGAGCATCAATGAATGCTGGTGAGTCAACACCGAATTGTGTCAAGGCTAAACAATCAATTTAAGAAAACAGATTTTATTGTACATATTTAACTTAATTACATTTAGATTTTCTGTGAGATTGAATTAGTCAAGAGTAGTTTTCTCGCGACGTAGTCGCAACGACATGCTCCGTTTTTTCACAGTTTTTTTCATAGGTTTTTCGTCTATGGTCATACGCTTAGTCATTGCGGCAAGTTGATCCACCTTGTCAGTCTTTACAGGGCGGCGCAAATGCGAGCAGTCACTAGCTTCGTACATGTTTGGGGGCGGTTTAGGGGGGCGCCCTATGAACGACTTGGCACGTTTCAACATTTTTGGCAAGACACGCAACGAACTACTTTGTTCTATCGTATCAGTTGATATCAATTTTATTGTGTTTCGTCGTATTAACAGAATTGGCGAATAATATCAGGTGCAATGATAAGAATAGAAAATAATCTACCAAGATAAGTATCGAGAAATTCCCCCATAGAATTCTATATAGACTCGTGAATTTTAGTGTTCATTAGGGGCCAAACCGCGAGATTTTTGGGACCGCTATTGTTTTTCTAGTATGAGAATAGAAACGAAAAAAGTCAATTCATGCAATTATCTGCATTCTAACCTTTGTTTAGCTAGTAATTAATGTAAAATTATAGTAATTATTTAAAGTGGTACTTATTTTTACGTCTAGGATAGTACTAGAGAATTATTATCAACATTTTTTAAGCAGTCATTTGGTAGAAACAAGGTTTGTTATCTGAAACCGTTTATTTGCAGCGATTACCTAGACATTTTATCAACTATTATGCAGCCAAATGGCCTCGTTATTATCTCTAGTTACGTTTTTACGGTAATTGTAAGTATTTTTTTATGTACTGGCGACGATAAAAACAAATTCAAGACACTTGTGGGTATTTTGATCCTGAAAGTTATTATCTGACTGGGAAGTAAAACTTTGTTTACGGGACTAGAACGAAAATTGGGAACATCTACAAATGTATGTTTTTAGTGCCTCTGAAATTATTAGATGGACAATTAAGTTGCAATGATTCTTGATAATGAAATACGTAATTACAAATCTTTAAAATTCGTAAAAAGCGAGCATCCGTTTCTGGTGTTTTTTTTTTGTTTTGTTTTTTCCGGTAATCTATCGTAAAAACAATGCCATGCATTTTCAAATTATTCTTTGTTCTTAAATTCCAAAAGTGATGATAAATAATTAAGAGTAATCCAGTAAAATCGGCATTCTAATAGGCGTTAGAATTTGAAACCAGTTGGTAGCTCTGTCTCTAAGCGTCTTTTTGACATTTGAGGTTGAACATTAAATGTTATGCAATTATGTCATTTTTGACAATTTTGAATGTCAAAATTGATAGATATCTCACTGCTACCCATAAAAAAATCACTTTTTTTAATACTACGTTAAAGATGCCAAAATTGGGTGTTTTTTTTTTGCACGTTGCCAGCTCGATTATCTATCGATATCACTGTGAATCTCAACCTGTCAAAGAGATGTTGTGTCAGAACCTGCTTCAATTGTTGCTAAATTTGTAAAATACGAGTTGCTATAAAATAAACTAACGACACCTTGTTTATTTTGACCTTGAGGTCCAAATGTCAAAACTCGGCCAAATTTTGGGAGTGTACACAAGATTTGACCAAACTTGTGTGTCGGGATGTACCGCTTAGGGATATTTTTACAATTTATGAGTTGGATGCAATGTTTTGTAGACAGTTGACAGCTATTGACAACAGTGTTTTAGTAGTTTAGTAGTTTAGAGAATTTGTTACTGATTTGGACATAGTGCTAATGTAAACAAATCAATTTTAACAGGACTCTACTCTCTAATTTTACTACCAACTTTCGCAAATATCCCTAAAAATGTACATACACTGACTTCACTAACAATGGCATCTTATATTTGGAGTGTGTAGTGGGCTGTTTTTTAGTTGGTTGGTAGAACTGTTGTATATTGTGTTTGACACTTCGAAACGCAAAAACCACATACCAAAATAACAAAACGACAAACAGAGCTCCCAAATTGCAAAAACTGGTTTAAATCTATTTAGGCTTTTTACGAGCTATTTATTAATTCTTTTTCTGCTTCTTGCACTTTCGCATAAGATTTTTTGGGTTTCTTTTCTTTATATAAAAAAGTTTGTTAATGAAAGATAAAAAATAGAAGAGGCAATAAAAATAGTACCAATGAGGAGGGAAATGAAAAACAAGAAGCAGAAGAACATAGATACAGGAAAAATATTCATAAATAATGAGTGAACAAGTAATGAAATTTAAGATAACAATAGCCAAAAATTGAAAAAAAGAAGGGAAAACGAAAAAAAAAGTCACGGAAGTTGAAAGAGACGTAGGAAAAGAAACTAATTAAAAAAACTCAAAACGGCAGGAATCTGATGGCAGTCGATAATAATAATTAATAATAAATTATTATTAGATAATTAAAAAGGATATAGGAATGGTAAAGGATACGCAAAATAGCAGAAAATGTCAAGAATAACGGAATTATGGAGACAAACGATAATACAAAGAAAAGAAAGAAGACAATTTCTTTGCAAAAATGAAAAAAAAAATGGATGTGTTTATGAATAAAATTACAAGCAGTTCATTTTGGCGAATTATCTCTAGGTACCTGTCGACTTCAAAACGTAATTTTCGTCGCTTTTCATAATGTAATTAATAAATTTGTTGTTTTGTGCGTGTACAACTGCCCCGGAAGATTCGTCTTCAGATAAATTTTTAATTTGGGTGCGTAATCGCAAGTAATTAAGCAGTTTTTTTGAACAGATTCTGTAATCAGTAATAAGTTTAAAATTTATTGACGTAATCTTAACTCAAAATTCTTTCTTTCTAGTTGTCTTCATGTTGTAGAATCTCACTTCGACTCGTGGGATTAGCACCGCTGTCGCAACTCGTAGCACGTATAAGATTTAAAAAAAAGTTGCTTAACCTCGCTGTTCGAACGAAAAGCAGTGCTTCCAACGTGGTGTGGTCGTTGCCTGCAAGTTAGAGTGTACTCCGGCTACAAAAGGAGTCAATTGTAATTTTAAATATCGCTTTTTGTCGACTCTTCAAGTCCCAGCCCGTACAGTTTTGTCAGACTGTTTTCGTAGTATCAAGCATTAACCACAGACTTGTTTCAGGAATGGCTTTCCCCATCAAAGCGTGACAAACGACATTTGGTGGTACTACATGATCTCTATGTCCTTCTACTGGTCCCTTTGTGTAAGTCAGTTCTTCGACGTGAAACGTAAAGACTTCTGGCAAATGTTCATCCACCACATCGCCACCATCGTCCTAATGTGTCTTTCCTGGATAGTGAACGTTTTCCGCGTCGGTAGTCTCGTACTAGTCGTCCACGATTCCGCCGACATTTTCCTGGAGGCGGCGAAAATGGCCAAATATTCAGGTTACCAAAAGGTCTGTGACACAATTTTTGGTATTTTTACAGTTCTGTGGATAGTGACAAGACTGGGCGTATATCCGTTCTGGATCATCAAAAAGTAAGCTGCTCACTCTCACACATCCTGTACTAAATTTTTGTTGTAGTACTTCGATTGATGCGCCAAAAATCGTCCCAATGTTCCCGGCTTACTACATCTTCAATAGTTTACTCTGTCTTTTGCTAGTTCTGCATTGTTTCTGGACATACTTAATATTAAAAATTGTAGCAAACTCATTAAACGCTGGGAAAATGGAAGGAGATATTAGATCCAGCAGTGACGACTACAGTGAAGATTCTAAATCTCAATGATATTTTATAGGAAATCGATGGTTTTTATCGTACTTGTCAGAGCTTCGGTGGCTTTAAACGTATCGGGCGAGCCGCATTTTTCATTCTTCACTATACACTGTTGTACAAAATCTTGTTTTGTACTTATTTGTAAAACAAATTTCTCTTTATCTGAATATTTACGATTTACAATTGTAAAATCATGTTTAGTTTATGTTGTTTATAAATGGAAGTCCAAAGTTTACCAAAAATGTTTTTTGGAAAGACGTGTTTTTGTCAACCTGATCCTTTGACCCGGCGCATCCACCATTTTGACTTTTACAAAGAGTGCTGAATTTAATGACGTTTTGACAATGGAAGGGATCGTGGATACAATGTGGGAGCTTATTTTGTCTCTTCTGATAACACTAGGTCTCCTCTCATTACGTCAAGTACTAACCAGGTACGTCCTTCGCACGGTACCAAGTCATTTAAACCGTCCTCCGTAGGTTCTGCTTCATACCATTTGGGAGCTACTTGGGTCTAAGATCCACGAGGTCTAAACCAGCGCCCCCAAATCCGCTCCTGGAAGAGAACTACAGAAAATGGAAGAACCTGTCGTACCCACAAGTAAGACACTTTAGTTGTTTCTCTTTCTTCATGACAGTGTAGATTTCAGGTCTATCTAAGCAACTCCACATGAGCGAAAGACAGATTGAAAGGTGGATCCGCCGAAGGAAGACCCAGGACCGGCCATCACTTCTAGTAAAATTCAGTGAATCTTGTTGGAAGTGTTCTTATTATTGTTGTATGTTCCTGTATGGGTTGGTGATCCTGTGGGACAAACCTTGGTTTTGGGACATTACCCAGTGCTGGTAACTCGCTCTTCTTTACTTATTCCTTCTAATGTTAGTTTGAAGGAGTGGCTATCCTGAGCAAATGATGACCACTGATATCTGGTGGCACTACATGATCTCTCTTTACTTCTACTGGTCGCTGTTAATCGAGGTCAGACGCAAAGTCCATGCGGCTACCGTACTTCTTATTTCTTTTTCATGGCTCATGGGAGCCTTCATGGTCGGTTCTTTGGTGCTAGTAGTGCACGATTGTGGCAATATCTTTCTAGAGGCTGCCAAGATGGCGAAATATGCGGATTATCGAGGAACGTATACTTTGCTTCTCAGTGTTTTTACCGTGGTGTGGATTGTGACCAGATTCGGGGTCTTCCCGTTGTGGGCCGTTAAACAGTTGGGAACATTCTTTGAGATATTTTAAGATTAGAGGCTTGCGCAGACTAAAAAATAAAAGATTTAAGCCCCATTTAGAATTCTTTATCTAAAATTAGATATTTTAGTATTGTGAGATAAACAGTTCGCTTTAAATTGCAAGCGTTCGCGCAATAAAATCAGCGTTTGAATTTCCCGCTCTTCCGTCACTCATCTGTCATCTGTCACTTTTCAGTCATCCTCTCGTTTTTCAACAATAACACTGCAGTAACCTCCACCGCGACTCTCACATCTCCAAAATGCAACACTTATCGACTCCCGCAACCTCCGGCTAACGCTATTAACTTGAAATTTCCCTCGAAACCCAAATCTCGGTCAACCAATCAAGTGTGTCCATACCGGAAGTACGTCAAAAACAAATACGCATCTGCATTGACCGGCCATTTTATTTTCGGTGACAAGTGCGTGCATCTAGCGTATTTACAAATACGCTTATTTTTAAGGTGTGTGATTGTGTGAGGGTGCGTGAGTGAGAATGTCGGTGGAATATCTGCAAGTGGCTGAAGATGAAGGTGAGGAACCCATCGAGTTGCCCACTGAAGATGATGGAACTCTGCTCTTGAGCACTCTCTCGGCACAGTTCCCGGGCTCTTCGGGACTCAAATACAGAAATCCAGAGACGAAAGCGATGAGAGGGGTGCGGCTGAGTGAAGGGAGGTTGCATCCACCGCCGGAGATAGGATGGGGGTCGCAGATTTTCTATTGTGTTTTTCCTAAAGGTTGGTACTCAAGGGGGCATAGAAGGGGTTGAGGTAACCGTTTCGGGGTTGCTGGTTGATGACCCCGTACTCAAAGGGGTAATTGTGACAAAATTAAAGCGCGCTTGATTGATTTCTTACATCATAGAAGGCCTTGAATTATTTTTGTACAGTTGGCTAAACTATATGTCAAGTTCAAAAAATTCTGACGTCTACCTATTAATTTGTTAATAATTCACGTTGGTAACATCTGTTTACACAGAAAATATATGGTTGTGTTAGGTTAATTTCCAGGTCGTTCATTGAACTCATGTCAATTTTTGTTATTAATTGTTATTACACTTTTGCATAAAATTTTACAAAAATATTAATTTTTAAGTGCCAGGCCCAAACAAGGCTTCGAAATTTAGAATTGTCAAACTTTGACTCCAATGTGACGTCACAAAACAAGTAAGATATGAAATAAATAAATGGAAACATACGTTAACATGATCTTAATGAGGCTTCACGTGATTTTGATAGTTGGATTGTCAACTTTATTAGGGTCATGTTAGAATCTTTTTTGTTTGTCATTGTGACACGTGATATGTCAAACTAGCACCAGAGTTACCAACATAATTCAAATTTCAAAGCTTACTCTGAGGCCGTTTGAAAAAAGCCACACATCGATCTCATGTGCTGAGCTGATTACTTAACGACTATACAGAGATGAGCCCGTAAAAGGACGTAAAATCGGCCTTGATGCCTATTCAATCTTTACGAAATAAATGGGTCAAGTTATTTTCACTTGTTGTTAGTTTTAATATCAGTTGAGCTTAACATTTCTTTTTTTGTGGAAAAAAGATTTAGGCGTTATAACACATTTTTTTTTCATAAAAAGTGCACGCCGATTATCACCAGCATTTATACTTCGCTAATACCCTAAAAATGTACATACACTGAGCTCTCATATACACTCTATGTCACTGAAAATGTCATTTTTTATAGGTTCTAAATAGAGTGTACAGATGGTATTTTTAAAAACTTTATGCATTTAATTATTTTTTTAATATCATACTATGCTTTGATAATTTTTTTAAGATTGTAATAGTTGAATTGTGCTTGTTTTACTAACTTTTATTTTGCTCTTTTCAGAAAACAAGCGAAAGTCCGACGACAATTTAGAAAATTCAACAGCAAAAACTAAGCGTATGGAAACAAAGTTAAGATGTACAGATTTAATAGTGTTAGGCTTGCCATGGAAAACGACAGAACAAAATCTTCGAGAGTACTTTGAAACTTTTGGTGAAGTGTTAATGGCTCAGGTAATTTTTAACATTTTTTTGGTCATATTTTTTATAATTTTCCTACTATTCCAGGTCAAAAAAGACCCCAAAACAGGACAATCCAAAGGTTTCGGTTTTATCAGGTTCGCATCATATGAGTCACAGATGAGAGTGTTGGCACAAAGGCATATGATTGATGGAAGGTGGTGTGATGTGAAAGTGCCCAATTCTAAAGTAAGTGTCGTTTTCTATAGATGAATTTTTAAGTTCATGCCTCTGTCGACGCTTATGAACAGTAAATTTGGGGATTTTTCACATGACACGTTTAGAGCGGAAGATTGGTAAAGGTAGAAGAGTTGAAGACCTTTTCTGACTTTGTTTTCTTGTCCGAATTTTTGTCTTTCGAACTGATGACGCATATTTTTTGGGAGGATTACGTGTAGATGAGTTTATCTTAATCTGAAGGCGTTGGAATGTTCCACGTGCTCTTAAACAATCTGAAGCATCCTACATTTTCTTTGTTTAAACGACGTGTGTGTTTTTAACACTGATATGGTTTATTTGACTTACTTTACTGTTTCTCATCTAATCCATTTTTTCTGTCTAAGTATCAAAGAAAATCGTAAAAGCCTTAAGCCTACTATTCGCGGGCGCAGCGAGCGCAGTTATCGTTCTTTACTATTAACTATTTTTCACTTTCTTTTTCTCTTGTTCTCTTGCTATGTTTCTTTCATTATATCTTACCTTCACAAATTTTTATTGACATTTGGTTGTTTTCTCTCCTTTCCAGGAAGGCTTGATTCAACAAGTCCCGTGTAAAGTGTTCATTGGTCGTTGCACCGAAGAGTTAACAGCCGACGATCTCCGCGAATATTTCGGTAAATACGGCGAAGTTACCGATGTCTTTATCCCAAAACCCTTCCGAGCATTCAGTTTCGTTACATTTTTGGATCCAGAAGTAGCTCAGAGTTTATGTGGAGAAGATCATATCATTAAGGGTGTTTCGGTGCACGTTTCGAATGCCGCACCCAAATCGGAAACAAGAGGCGGTGGATATGGGGGTGGTGGCCCACGAGGGAGTAATCACGGAAATAATAGGAGCGGCCCTGGACCGGATGGACCTGGAATGTATCAACAGAGATATAATCCGGGACCTAACCAAGCCAGCTGGAACAATCAAGGACCGAGGGGGAACATTGATATGCCTAATTTACAGGCACTGGGTATGTTTCTTTGTGTTTGTGTTAATTTTGGTAGTTTCGTGACTAAAGAAAGAAATGTTAGTTGTACTAGTTTGAACCAGCTCACAATTAATTTCATGCGGTAATTTAACCTGATGAAAAATCGATTCTGAAGCTACGTCAGTTTTCCTAGAGCTGTCACACGTATGTGGGAGGGTGGTTACATGCATCACGCAGCTGCTTGTTCCTAATTTTTTTTCTGGCTCAAATATAGGTTTTCATAAATGATAACGTGGAAGTGTGCTTTGAGACTGCGAAAATGTAAATTTATCAACTTACCTGATGTGTGCAGTGGCGCAATCGTGCTTGAAATAATCACCTAAGCCGCCGATTTGGTTGTTACATGGTTTTAATATAGTTTTTGTCCAAATCGGCACAGCCAATTAAGTCACTTGTGAAAACTGTTTCTCCTATTAATTTTCTGTTGGGTTTATTAATTTCTCCTCTAGTGAAGCTGTTAACCCCCGCGTCCTTCGTGAATTCCTCTCCTCAACTCCCAAGCGCCAAGTTAGCCGCGGAGGTAATGTTCCAATGATCATATACAGTTTCGGCCAATGATTTGTAGATTGATGGTTGAGTTGGTTGCATTGAAGAATTGTTTGTTGTGATTACTGTACCGAATGTACCGTATGTCTTTTCAATAAAATGCTTGATGTTTGGATGTTGATAACCAATTGATGAATGTGATGCCGTCCTATAGGTATAACCGGTCAAGGGCAGCAGGGTAGTAACCAGCAAAGTTGCAACCCACTCGGTTTGGGTTTGAACTTGAGCGCTTTACCAATGAATCCCGCTCTGGTCGCTGCCGCATTGAACCAAGCCGGCTGGGGGCTAATCGGTAATTTGCAGAATCAACCCGAACCTAATTTCAATCAGGGCTTCAACAACGGCCCCAACAATAACAGCGGTAAGGGTTCAGTACACTGTTGCTTGGACGGGTTTCGTGTGAGTAGTAAGAAATTGATACATCAGGATGATCCTTTTGTTACTTTCTTACTCACACTAGCCGTCTCTCACTTTAAACTGTCACATTTGGTGTTGCAGGCAACACACCGAACGGCAGCAACCAGGGGGGTAGCAGCAATCCGGGTTTCCTGAATTGGATGAATCAAGGCGGCGGACAGAATCAAGATGGCGGCCAATGGCCGCGGCCGCCTCCTCAACAAGCTCAGGAGAATAAAGGATTTCTCAAGTACGACTAAATCAAATATACTTTAATCTTTCACCCAATCCAGTAATTTCTCCTTCTTTTTATTTGGTTGTCTTCTCTCTCGAAATCGCCCACTAGTGTGTGTCTCTCATAAAATAATATATATTTCACAGAAGCACAGAGCAAACGTTTCGGAAAGCGCAGGTTTGTGTGAATGCGTCTGAAATTTCGTTACGTTTTACAGTTATGTTTGTTACTTGAGGACTAGTCAATTTCGATAAAATATACTCACAGAAAGATGTGCGCGATGATTGGGTCTTGTATATACTTCAGGGGCTTTCCGGAAGATTTGCTCGCTGTAGTTTAGAGGGTAGAAACATGTAACACAATTTTTTGTTATTTTTGTTACACCGCGTTCGGTGGTTTTTTTTTTTACTTTTATCCTATTTCTACCAGCAGCGTGCATCACGACTATTGGATTCTCTCAACGTAAGGTTTTTACTAAAAAAAGAAGAAAATGTATCGTGACTGTATTTAAGCGCCTGTTTATTGTGTTTGACTGGGTTTTTTAAAATATGTAAAAGAGGTGATCATATTATATGAGTGCAGATGATCTGTGTTTTGTTTTTATTTTTTTAAGAATAAAAGTCCCTAACTGTCTGAGGCTAGCGCAACTTCACTTGACCCCAAGTCTAGAGTTTGCGTAAGCTTTGTCCTCTTCCTATCTCTTGGTTTATGACATCATTAGTTTGCATGAAGAGACGACTACTGTTAAAACAGAGTGGTTTAAAAGTGTGGTGAATGGTAAAGAACTGTCTAGAGTGTTGAGTGCGTCTTTTTGTGTAGTAAATTGCTTAAATGGGGGACGAATGGTGGAACATGCAGGGTGTGAAGACGTCTGACTGAGTAAGTTTGATTCAAATTTATGGAACATAAATACACTAGGTTGATGTTAAAGGGAAAACCCTGATGACCAACACCACACTTACTCGATATTGGCAAGTGATTAGATACTAATTTTGATTTGTGTAGGTACCTGGGACTGGCGTTGACGTCCGAAGACTGCGGCGAAGAAAAGACTGATTTTGTTAGGAAGATTCTGAAGAGAATTTTCATCAAATTGTTGAATAAAAGTTATTTTTTTGAAAAGTTGTTTCATTAGATGCAGATCAGGTTGCGGTTTGCGCAAACTAGTAGGATCACCTTGTATTTACGCTGTTTACACAGAATAGAAAAATCGACAGAAGTTTCAGTAATATCGAGCGATGATAATTTGTAATCGAGTCATCTTTGAAACTGAAAACGTATGTCCATATTTGATTCGCACTTATAAATGTCAGTTAAAAACCAAGATCTTAATATAACGTATCAACGCAGTTTCAAGACTGATTCGACACAAGTTAAAATGAAGAGTGATCGATATAAAGAACGCACCACTAAATCGGTGCATTCGAGGATTTCTGGGCGGGACAATCTGTAACCCAACGTTTTGCTTTCTGTGACCAAATTGAATTTCGCGCCTTTATTTTTAACCAGTGACAGAGATTCTCGCCTCAAGGTCATATAAATCGAATGCCGCTTATCCTGAATTAGATGTTCTTTGGTTAAAGACGTTCAATTATGATGTTCGCCAGAATTTAAAAAAAAACAAGTAGATTCCCACAGATAATTTATTTTATGTATAGTTATACAATACTTTTTTAACGAAATTCGGCAAAACGAACGCCGCCGAGTGCACTTGTGCATTATAATACCGCAATTCCAACTCCGCCACTTCCTTATCGCCAATCCTGTAGCTCGGAATCGTCACGTCTCTGTCACTGGTCGTAGCAACGACAAAGCCAATTTGTCCTGAAGGATAGGTGGGAACACTCGTCACTGCATACTTAACCACCGGGAAATGCTTCTTGCAGTGATCGAGAGTCTCCTTAACTTTCTCCAATTCGTTCCAGACAGTCCCGTTTTGAGAACAAATAACTCCTCCTTCTTTCAGAGCTCCTTTCAACAACTTGAAATAGGACTCCGTAAACAGATTAACAGCAGGACCAATAGGATCACTGGAATCCGTGATAATGACGTCAAATTCATTTTTGTGTTCCTCCATGAACTTGAAACCGTCCCCGATGTGAAGAGTGAGTTTGTTGGAGGAGAAGCCTTTGGCTAGGAAGGGAAGGTAGTTCTTACTGGCGTCGACTACTTTAGCGTCAATTTCCACTTGGAAGATCTGCTTTACGAGAGGATGTTTGTGGCACTCGCGAGCCACCCCGCCGTCACCGCCCCCGACGATGAGAACCTTAGACGGCTCAGGGTGAGCACAGAGAGGTAAGAACGAGATTATTTCTTGGTAAGAGAATTCGTCGTGTTCCGTGCATTGGATGATACCGTCAAGGATCAAAGCGCGACCATGGTGTTTCCTGGAACATCACTCTTCACACTCTTGATTCATAAATAACTAATACTCACGTCTGCAACACTAAGATGTCTTGATACTGTGAATTTTCGTGCAACAAGACTTCTTGCACTTGAAGGCTCATGCACTGGCCTGGCCACAAGTCGTTAATTTCGCTGAACCATCCGTTCTTGATCTGATCCATGCCGAGCACACACGAGAAATGGAAGATTTTAAAAATTCCAGTTCATATACGTGTTTTCTTCGAAGTTATCGCCTTCGTAGCACATATAAACATGATACGAGTTCAAGGTCGGTAGACCGATGAATTATGCTAATGTTTGTTAATGAATGACAACCGATAACATGTTAGAGATTGATTGTTTTAGATAAGAGTGATGAGAGCAAGGATGTTGGATGCACAAAATGGAAAGTCCGGGAGCTTTTCGTGTTAGCACGTGGCCGACGATGAATCAGTGTTTGGTTATCTTATCGTAATTTTTAAGCTGTTTGTTTTGAACGGTTCAATTTCAACGTGCGTGCAGACCACGAAAAGCGTGTACGGAATGCGAATAAGAAACAGACAACAATTACGAAAATATCAAGTTCATAAAAGGCCAAGTTTTTTGTGCACGCAATATTCTGACTCCTCGTAATTTGATGGCTGATAATATAGCAACCTTTTTTTGTAAAATATTTTTCAATATTGTCTGTCCAATCATATTTAAAAACCTTTAATCTCACCACGTTGCAGAGATGTCTACAAAAACTTCTGAATGAATGAATTGCGAGGTCAAGTTAAATATTTTTGATAAGATATAAGAAGTTTTATCAAGAAACGAGCGCTCAAAAAAAGGGATCAGGTTACTGATGATTTTTGTAACGTATGTCGTAGGGCTCTTGTTGAAATGTCACTTAGACATAATCAATTAGTTTATTATTTTATTATGTTAACGCAGTTAAAAAACAAATTAATCGCAGTTTAAAACAAAAACAAAACTGCAATAAACCTCAAAAAATGATGAAAACTACTACTCTCACCAATGTATCAATACAGTAACGACATGCCTCCACTATAACAAAAGGGCGGCCAACACGATTTTGATATATTTTTTGAACGCAATTAAAATTGGCCAATGAATGAATCATTTTATTTTTGACGTTTCATATCAGCTACTCCCTGTTTAGAATCTATTAAAGGTGCCATTTTTAGTGGCAGAAGGTGTATCTGAGACCTCAGTGTATGTAGATGGTGGTTTTAGCGGATGTTGGTAATAAATTTAGAGTGAGGAAGGTGTCAAAATTAATTTGTTTACTTCAAACTTAATCTTCTTAATCACAACAAAATTGCTGTTATTTGCTGTTTAAAAAAATTGGAAATCTTGGATTATTCGTTTGTCAACAACATGGAGGCCAATACATAAGTCGTAAAAATATTTTTAGGTTGTACAATTGAATATATAAGTTCTGTCAAATTCTGTATACAGTCCCAAAATTTGAACAAGTTTTGACATTTGGACCTCAAGTTCAAAATAAATAGAGTGTATTTAACAAACAAGTGTGTTAATGAAGGCCATTATACATTAGTTTGTTTGTGCGTTAATGAGAAGATTATTAATCGCATATTATCATTAGAGTTAGTTACAACATTTTCCCTATGATTGTATTTTGATCAAATAACTTTTTTTTAATTAATTAATAAAATATTTAACAAATTGATTTGTGCTGTCTCCGAGGAGTTGGCATCATTTTCATCATCTTCATTCGTGAAAATAAAAATTTCGCAGTTCTACATTTGCCGGGTGTGTGATTGGTTGCATATAATAATATCGAACAAGAGTTTTGATTAATTGAAAGTCAAAAAATTAACAAAAAACACTGTATCGGGAAAGGTATAACTTGCAAAAAATGCATTTTATTAAACAATTTTTTTTTGTTTAATAAATTTGTTTTTGCAATTCCATAATTCCATTTTTTTTCTTCTAGAATTATTATTTTGGGTGACTACTTTGTAAACGTTTACGTTTTTTCCGGCCTGAAATATGAACTTGATGAATTCATCTGTTAAAATACACTTTACGGACTAAAGGACTCTATTGCGGCTGTAAATGTTTTTTTTGGACTCATCTGTCAAAATATACTTTACGGACCGAATCTCAGTTTCTTACATTCTTCATTTTGCGTTTGTTTGTTTTTGGTTACGCCTCTGTCGTAACGACGTCTTTACGGCTTCGTTATATAAATAGTATTTTGTTATGTAATTTCTATTTTTTGTTTTGTTTTATTTTAAATTGTTTAACAGATTAAATATCGAAATATTTATCAGTGTTAGATAATCAGTAATACATCTTTGTTCTGTGTGGAGTATACTGTAGACATTTTAAAGTTATGTTTCGCTTTTCTCGCAGTAATTCGACTAACACCCCCCAAAGCTAGAACCAGCTTTTTTTAAAATTTATTTTTGATTGTTACTTTAATTATTCTAAAATCTTAATTATCTAAGAAACGATCTGTAAATGGTTTTATATACATTTATTGTGTTATTCTGCATATTTTTCTATATATATTTATAGTATAAAATATATATACCGGGTGATTCAGTTTGGTGTTCGCGCCCCTATATCTCCTTTATTTAAAAAAATATCTTTAACAAACTATATACTTATTTAAATTGCCTGTTAAACTACATCAGATGACGTTTCCATTCAACTTGCGATGACATGTGTCAAAATTACGACAGTCAATTTTTTTTTCAAAATGTAATCTATACTTTTTTTTGCTTATTCTTGTAGAGGTTTATTTTCTACATTCGACTACCTAAAAACGTGTTTTCTTGAATAAGAAAAATCGAAGAAAAAAAATGATATAGTTTTGTTAAGTATTTTATTAAGATAGTCATGGAAACAATTGAATTTTGGCATTGTACGTCAAGTAAAAAGTGTGCAATTTTTTGTAGCGTTGCTATTAATTGTTAAATTACAATTAGATACCTATAAAATGGCAGTTTACTCTAATCAAGAAAAGTTAGAGATGATTTTAATCGCTTGTTAGTATGGATCCGTATATTTCCATTCGTCAACTAGAGATGGAAACAAATATTAAAGATTAAAATTTTGTTTAATTGTTTTTAACTGTTAGCTTTTGTTCTTTTTTTTTTTAAATTAAGTACTTTTAGACAGATTTCACGACTTTCATACTAAAACTCCATTGTTTTCATGGTTATCTAGCCGTTGTCACAGAATTAAATACTTAACAAAATTATATCATTTTTTTTCTTTGATTTTTCTTATTCAAGAGAACACGTTTTTAGGTAGTCGAATGTAGAAAATAAACCTCTACAAGAATAAGCAAAAAAAAGTATAGACTACAATTTGAAAAAAAAAAAAAATGACTGTCGTAATTTTGACATATGTCATCCAGTTTAACAGGCGATTTAAGTAAGTATATAGTTTGTTATAGATCTTTTTTTAAATAAAGGAGATATAGGGGCGCGAACACCAAACTGAATCACCCGGTATATATATATATATATATAATATATATATGTATTATATATTCTATTTAAAATATTTGAGTTGAGTACGGTCTTGGACTATTGGAACACCCATCTAAAGTAAAATATTTTTAGAACATGCACTGCTTTGCTTCATATATCATAACGTATTGAAAAATTACTCACCCTGTATATAATATTTAGAAATTAGAAATGAGAATATGAAGATTTTCAAAACTTCAATCAAATACGTGAATAATTTAGTTTACACTGCAACTAGATTAAGAACAACTAAAACCCCAAAAATTTCGAGGTACATTTAATTTTTTACTAGTTTTTACCTTCTTTTTCCAATTTACCCAAATATGACGAAAACCACCTCTAATGCAATTTGCGGTTTCCGAAAGTTCGTCCGACTAAATTTGTCGGTCTACTATTTCGGCAATTAATTCTTTTCATCTTTCATAATCGAGCAGAATTAAACAAAAATTTCGTCATCCCATTTTCAATTAACCATTTTCGCATGTAGCAAATCGATTTCGAAGAACCTAAATACGAATTTCGCAAGTGATGTTCTACAAACGTGTTGCACAAAAAAAAAACAATAATTATTTATTAATAACAATAAATGTTATTAGTGACAAGTAGACAAGGACGTGCTTGCATCTACATTACATTAAGGTAATTGGAGTTTTTGCTTGATGATTTATCATTCTTAAAGGTCGTTGGTAGCAGGAAACAAACTTAATTTTTTCACGATGTAAGCAAAATTATTAATTGTTGTCAATTGTTATTAAAACGAGTTGTAACTTTAGGAATTTTGTGGCGACTCTTAATTACACTTTGCTCTAGAAAATGCAGAAAAACAGCAAATAAAGCAAGAAGTGAACGGAACTTGCTAATCAAGTGTTAAATGCGTTTCATAACGCACAATACCGGAAATAAATCGACAGATAAGCGGTTTCTATTCATATGAACTTAAAGAATTATGTAAAAGATAATTTAATATTCATACGTGACGTAAATGTAGGATGTCATAAACGTGTGTACTGAGAAAACGAAACTTGTTTCACAGCCGAGAGAAATGTCGAGGAAGTATTGAAGATTACGCAAGAGGGCACTTATTGTATTGTGTTCTCGGTGAAAGCATCTCTTTTTGTGGCCTTTCTATACGCGTTGCAGGAAGGATGTTATTCAACAAAAGCGTTAAAAAGTCTCGACCATGTTGAAAAAATATCCTGATTTTTTTTCGTCTCGGCTGCGGGTATTCACTTTTCTCACCTGTTGCATAAACAGACTTTCTGAAAATTTCCGGTTGCTGAATTTATTCCACAGTACTTTACGCCTTACGTCTAATTTGTTATTGCTTCCTAGTAAATAATAACAAACACAATTTTTTCTTGGGAACCTAAGTGGTAATTCTGCTATAATTTTGTCATAAATGAAGTTTAACGGTTGAATGGTATTAATATAGCTAGTTATTTTATAAATTATACAATGACCCTGACAGGTTATTAGCAGTATTTACGTACATCTTTATGTCTTATATAAAAATTAGGTAATGCGAATTGACGCATGACAGGCCATGTCGTTCATTGTCGGTTTGATTAAATTTTTTGTTCAGATGGACGTATGTTTCTAAACAATATGAATATTTTATTTTTTATTTATTGGCAAGTCTTCTTTTTTCAACAAACAATTTTTTTCCTTCAAAAAAATGACTAATTTCTGTTTTTTTTCTAAGAAAAGTAAAATTATGTAAAATTGGGCTTAAAAATGCGTGCACTTAAATAGTTCCTGAATGAAGTAGGTTCATTTTTGTAATGAGCGTACTTCTACTTGTAATTAAAATTATTGAACAAAAATTACACTTTCGTTTTGTGACTAATTATACTTCTGTTGATTTTCTTCATGTGTTGTAAAATTTGTATAATTACGCTCTTTAAAATCAAATTTAAAAAATCTTAACGTTTGGGAAGTACAGCTCGTTTGTGTTAGATTTAAACGAAATTTCCAGATTATTGACGTAATTATGGAGATTCTACAATTTTTTTTAGTTTCTGGAAAAAACTTGACAGTTTTTGCCATTTTTCCATTTTTATGTCTTCTATTTTTTTTATTTCATTTTTTCTGTTTTCTTTATCTTGCGCTCCTCTTGCTTTTACAATTTCAATTTTTTTATTTTTGTCTGTCTTTCTACTTTCTGCTTCTTTTTTTATTTTATTTTATTTCTTTTTTTTTACTCTTCTTGTTTTTTTTTCTGTCTACTTTTAAAAGTGTATTTTTAAATTTCTATTTTTTAATAAAACGATTTTAAATAAAATAAGAATTTTAAAATGAAACTTAAGATTTATTTTATATTTTCTATTTTGTGAGTAAAACGATTTTAAAAAAATAAGAATTTTAAAATAAATATCCAGATTTATTTTAAAGTTTTAGTTTTTAGTGAAACGATTTTAAATAAATAATAATTTTAAAATAAATATTAGGATTTATTTTATAATTTCTGTTTTTTGAGTAAAACGAATTCTAACAAGAATATAGGAATTTTAAAATAAATATTGAGATTTATTTTAAAATTTCTGTTTTATAGTACATAAAATGATTTTGAATAAAATAAGAATTTTAAAATAGAAATTAAGAATTATGTTTTCTTAGTAAAACGATTTCAAAAATGAACATATGAATTTTAAAATAAATATTGAGACTTATTTTAATACTTTTGTTTTATAGTAAAATGATTTTGAATAAAATAAGAATTTTAAAATAGAAATTAAAATTTATTATATTATTTCTGTTGAGTAAAACGATTTAAAAAAAATAAGAATTTTAAAATAAATGTCGAGATTTATTTTTAAACCTTAATTTTTTAGTAAAATAATTTTAAATAAAATAAGAATTTTAATATAAATATTAAGATTTATTTTATAATTTTTGTTTTTTAAGTGAAGCAATTTTAAAAATGAGCAATACATTAAATAAAATAAATTTGTTTTTCGCTTTGATTTTTAATTCTGAAATGAAATGTTCTGTAGTCTTTTTTTTGTTTTTTTAAATATGTTGAATTTTCCAAAAAAAAATTTGTGGTTCTGGAATTTCTATGATTTTTGAATTTTATAAATTTTTTAGTATGTTCACTTTCCAAATCTTAGGTAACGTCAAATTTCGAAACTTCTAAATTTTTCAAAATGTCTAGGAAATAGAAAAAAGTTAAAAAAAATCTAATTAATTGAAATGTAAAAATCTTGCCTTTCATGGGAATTCTGAATATTTTCAAAAATTTTGCAAATTTTAGAATACTAAATTTTTCTAAACGCTATCGAATAGAAACTAAAAATAATTTAATTTTAAAAAATTTAATATTCTCATGGTTCTACGATTTTAAAAATTCTACATTTACTTGAAAGTTTAAATAAGTTAAAAATTCGGAGTTTTATTAGACTAGGGCTTTTAAAAAAAAATTGACATAAATTATTGGAGTTTTTTGTTTTATTAGAAAAATTTTTGTTTTTTATTTTACATTTTTTTGGGTAGTGGTCAATTATCGTTGAGTTTTTTTTGTTGCTTGTATTTGTTCTTTCTTTCTAAATTTTCTAGCTTAATTTCATTTAAAAGAGGAAGCCAATTGGGAAATTCTGAACCAAATTTCGTTAAAATTTTAGAAAACGTTTAGAATTTTGTTAGCGTCTTAAAGTCTATAACACTATATAATGTATATATATGTATATATATATATATACTAAATATAGATATCTATATATATATATATATATATATATATATATTCAGAAACTTATTAAAGAAATGAAGTAATAGACTCAAGTCACAAATAACCAAAAAATTACACGGATGAGGGAAGCCAAAAAATGAGCGAAATTTAAAGTTGAAAAATTCATGGTATTAATTACTAGGATTTTTTTTATATATTAGAATTTTTAGTAATTTCCAAATTATAAGGAAATAAAAAAACTGTAAACCTTAAAAAAAAACCTAAAAATTCCAGCATCCAAAGAAAATATACGATTTTAAAAATCATTGTTAAAAAAAATATTTGTAAAAATTTCATGATTTTTGATTTGAAATTGAATTTGAAAATGCTAAAAGTTTATATATTTTATCGTTTTTGTTATTTAATCTTTTTGTATTTTTTCAAGTTTATGCTCAAATTTTATTCCCACATTAGATAAGCTATAAAATTAGTTTCTATGACATCGAAAATGCAACACAAACGTTTAAAATATCTAAAATCACAGAAAAATTTAAGAATTTTGGATTTTTGTAAACTTTATTTTAAATTTCTCGCTTATTTCTAAATAAAATAATTTTATTAGAAAAATAAATAAAGCAGTTAAATTTGAAAGACAGAACAAACAAAAAAACAAGTAAAAGAGAAATAAAAAGTTACATTTTGCGTAACAATTTTCTAAAAAAAGATAAGAAGAAAATAAGACACGAAAATCAAAAACCAAAAAAAATATTTTATGACAGCAACATTCAGAAATCGTGGGAAATAAATGAGTGTGGATGGATATTTCGGTGTGCTTTATGCATTCGAAAGGTAGAGATAGTGTCAGAATTTTAAAGAGAGAAGGAAACCGGAACACAACAGTGAAAGACATGAAGGTAACGACATTTAAAGAGAACACAAGAAATAGTAAAAACAAAAAAAAAATGATAAGAATTTTGGAAAATTTAAGGATTTTCCAAAGCCACTTTCAACTGTTTTTTAGTTTTTAAGTTTGCTGCTTAATTTTTGAATTTTGAAAAGATACGTTATCAGCTCTCCTATAAACAACAAATATATTTGTAACAACACCTGTTTGTGGTCGCACCATGCAGAAGACAGGTATGTCATTGACCACCACCATCAAATCTTGCCCACACAACAGGTTTCACAAGAGCCCAAAACAAAGCAAAAATCCGCCAAACCCTTCTTCATTCAACTCGTTTCTTATGCCCTTTGCCCCCCAGCGACCCATTCCTCTCCCATCTCCGCCTTTCTTCACCAAAAACCCAACAAAACCTCAGCTTCTTTACCATAAACTTTCCATTTCCAAGTTGATGCCCCCACTCCCGACCACTTTCAATTTCAAAATCGCGCTTCCAACATTCGCAGATGCGAAATGTCGCGTGTTTGGTGAAGTCGTGCAAATCCAATTTCGTACATTTCGTGTTTGTTTTGTGTTTGTGCAAAAATGGCCCCGAAGCTGCGACACCCGTTCATCGACGGGCTGAAAGATGCCCCCGAAGATAGGCACAAAGATGTTAACAAAATAAAAATTTGGTGAGTTGAAGGGTTTTTTGGCGACAAAAACTGGGAAAAAAACTAACTGGGTTGGTGTACATGGTAGGCATTTGCGTAAAAGTGTAAAAAAATGTAAAGTTATTTAAGTTATTTATCGTTATGGCTGTTGTCGGTGTCGGATTGGTTCCGGGTTTGAAGAAGGTTTTTGTCAAGGGCCTTCAGAGGAATAAATATCAAGGCGGAAATGTCTGGAAACCGGTGCTAGAAAAATATGACGTTGCTTCCGAGAAATTTAATAAAACATCACGGAATATTTTAATTTGGAATTAAATACGAGGCATGAACTCTGGTAACTTTTTTTTTGAATCTACAAGTTTTTCGTGTTTTTGAAAGAACAGCGCTCTGCTCTATAAAACTAGTAACAAAACTAGTTGAAATGTGATTTTCCAAAATTCTGATACAATTATAATAGAGATAAGAGAATTTAATGTTCCTTCGTTTACCTGCGTTGGCGAGTGTCAAAAGTTGACATGTAAAATAGAACAAAAGAAATTATTGGCATTACTTACCTCTATTTTTTATTCAAATTTATTTAAATTGATAAATTGAGTGTCGTTAAAAAGTTATTTACAACAAATTGTTTTTTAATTAAACAATTAGGTACGACACGCTCGTCATATTTGTTGAAATTTCCACCTTTCAGACTTCTTCTTTTTCTACGCTACAATTTCATGTTTGCCCCCAAAAATTAATTAGTTGGAATATTTTCTCATTTGGTATTTACAGTGACCACCGTCGAGAATTTTGCTTAATTGATTTATTGGGCGACCAGCATCTAAACGCTTACTTTATGGACTCTCTTTCGGCCGTAAAGATGAATTTTATTTATTCAAATGAAATTAAACTTTTTACATTTCGCGTCTGCATTTTGTGATCGTTCAAAAAATTTGTATGCACTTTTCCGTAAAAAAGATTTTTTGTCTCGCCTCGCTGCACTCGTCCTCCAAACGTTGGTTTCTTCAAAAATTTGTTTTCCGACCTCGTTACACAAATAGCTCTTAGGTGGACATGTCATTCCTTCTATTTTTTGATTTTTTTGATAATTCTTCTCGCTTAGTTCTTTTTGTTTTTGATTTTGTTTACACACTTGTGTATGCTTTTTGTTTCCATTTTTATTTTTATTATGTTATTATATTTGTCTTTCGTAAGTTACTTTGCATGATTTTTTCTTTTTGGGCGTTGTTTAAGATTTTTCTCTTTTCTTAATCTCGTATCAATTTGTTTATTTTTTAAAATATAGATTGAATTTTAAATGGAATATTTGTATACATTTTCTCTACGCAGCTGTTTTTTTTTTTTAGTTTTTTATCGGTATTTGCTCACAACGTCAACTCATTAACATTCTAATTTTTACCGGTTTATAATTTATTTCATGTTTACCTTTTTTTTCTTAAATTGTTGTTTTAATTT
This sequence comes from Cynaeus angustus, assembly GCA_030157275.1. Lineage (NCBI taxonomy): Eukaryota > Metazoa > Arthropoda > Insecta > Coleoptera > Tenebrionidae > Cynaeus > Cynaeus angustus. The sequence goes on from CM058065.1 coordinate 16,369,333, forward strand.
TTTTGTAACGTTTTAATTTGGTTTCTTCTGTTTTTATATAATATCTTCTCGGCACATCAGTGAATACAGGTGGTCCGAAATTTCGATTAACTTTTCTATCTTAAAAAGGACACTTTGGACATTTTTCAATTCTACACGAAAAACTGACTGAATATTTTGACTTCTTTGAATTAAATTATTTTTGCACATACAAAACATAAATTGTTTTGAATTCAATTTTTTTAAATATATGTTCGATGGGAGGAGAAATGTGCCGCTGAAAGGTCAAAAATCGGACTTTAAGACATTAAAAACGAGCTCAAAGACCGTATGGAGAATCCGTTGTTGATTGAGAAAGTAAAAATTGTAGCAATAACTGACGATAGCTTCTGTCTTGGAAAAAAAATTTAGGGGCAGTTTGAAGAATAAAGAGAATTTTAAGAATTTAAAGGATATTAAGATTGGAAAAAACGAGAAGATGTTTGGTATTTTTTTTTTTTAATTTTGTGGGTTACTTTGGTTTCTTTGCAGTTTTTGAACGTTGTGAGTTTTTTGAATGCTTTGGATTCTTTAATTCTTTGAAATCTTTGGGTTCTTTGTATTTTTTTAAATCTTCTAATTCTCTGTTTTTTTAGATGTTTTGAGTTTTTTTGATTTTTTGAATTTTTTGGATTTTGTACGTGTTATTTTTTAGATGATTTGGATTCTCTAGATTTTTTAGAATTTTTTAATTTCTTAGATTTCCTGGACCCTTTGGATTCCTTCGATTTCTTAGATTTCTTGGGTTTCTTGGATTCATTGTAGTCCTTAGATTTTTTGAATTCTTTGGATTCCGTGGATTCCTTGGATTCCTTGGATTCCTTGAATTCCTTGGATTCTTTGGCTTCCCTGGATTCCTTGGATTCTCTGGATTCTCGGAACTCTTTGGTTTTTTTTGGATTCTTTTAATTTTGTGGATTTTTTAGATCTTTTAAATTTTATTCTTTGAATTTTTTTGATTTTTTGGGTTTTTTAGATCTTTGGTTTTTCTGCATTTTCTGGATTTCCTGGTTTTTTGAGCTTTTTAGATTTCTTAGATTCTTAAGACTTTTTGGACGCTTTGGATTGTTTGGAATTTTACGATTTTCTGGATTTTCTAGATTTTTTGGATTCTTTGAAATTTTTGTAATTTTTGGATTCTTTGGACTTTTTCGATTTTTTGCATTCTATAATTTTCTGGATTGTTTGGTCTTTTTAGTTTTTTTTGTGTTTTGAAAATTTTTGTTTTATTTAGATTTTATACTTTGGATTTTTTGGATTTGCTAGATTTTTTTGATTATTTTAATTTTTTAGGTTCTTTGAATTTCTTAGATTTTCTGAACTTCTTGGACTCCTGGTTTTTGTGATGGATTTGTTGAATTATTTTGATTTTTTGGATTTTTTGGGTTTTATATTTTGGAATTTCTGAATTTTTTGAATTTTTTAGATTTTTTGAATCATTTGGATTCTTTAGATTTTTCGGATTTTTCAGATTTTTTGGATTCTCCACATTTCTTAGATTCCTTTGACTTTTTGGACTCCTTGGATTTCTCGGATTTGTTTGATTTCTTGGATTTTTTCGATTTTCTGGATTCCGCAGATTTATGAATTTTTTTAATTTCTTAGATTCTGTGAATTCTCTAGATTGTTTGGTCCCCCTGTATTTTTTTTTAGATTTTATACTTTGGATTTTTTGGAGCTTTTGGATTTGCTAGACCTTTTGGGTTCTTTGCATTTTTTAGATTCTTTAGATTCCTAAGACTTCTTATAATTCTGGACTTTTTTGTTCTTTTAGATTTTTATGCTTTGGATTTTTTGGATACTTTAGATTTTTGGATTCTTCAGATTTCTTAGATTTCTTTGATTTTTTGGATTCCTTTGATTTCTCGGATTTCTTTGATTTCTTGGATTTTCTGGATTTTTAAGATTTTGTAATTTTTTTTTTTGATTTCTTAAATTTTGTGAATTTTTTAGATTTTTTGGTCTTTTTGTATTTTTGGAATTTTTAGATTTTTTCTTTTTTTTTGAAATTTTTGTTTTTTTTTAGATTTTATACTTTGGTTTGTTTGGATTTTTGGATTTGCTAGATTTTTTGGGTTTCTTGGATTTTTTAGAATTTTATATTTTGGCTTTTTTTTGGATTTGCTCGATTTTTTTGATTCTTTGGAGTTTTTAGATTTTTTGCATTTCTTAGTTTTTTTGGAATCCTTGAATTTTTTCGGTTGATTTGCTGAATTATTTTGATTTTTCGGATTTTTTGAATTTTTTAGATTTTTTGAATTCTCCAGATTTCTTAGATTCCATTGATTTTTTGGACTCCTTGAATTTCTCGGATTTCTTTGATCTCTTGGATTTTTTGGGTTTTTTAGGTTCCGTAGGTTTTTTGGATTTTTTTGTACTCCTGGACTTTTTTTAGTCCAGGTTTAGATTTTTTGGTTTTATTTTTGCATTTTTGGATTTTTTAGAATTTTCCTGTGGATTTTTTTTTATTTTTTGGATTTGCTAAATTTTTTTGGGTTTCTTGGATTTTTTTAGATTTTTTAAGGTTCCTAAGAGCTCTTGTACTCCTGGACTTGGAATATTTTATGTTCTTTGGATTTTCTAGATTTTATACTTTGGCTTTTTTTGGATTTGCTCGATTTTTTTATTCTTTTGAGTTTTTAGATTTTATTCATTTCTTAGAGTTTTTGTATTTTTTGGAATCCTTGGATTTTTTGGGTTGATTTGCTGAATTATTTTAATTTTTCGGATTTTTTGAATTTTTTAAATTTTTTGGATTCTCCAGATTTCTTAGATTCCATTGATTTTTTGGACTCCTTGAATTTCCCGGATTTCTTTGATCTCTTGGATTTTTTGGGTTTTTTTAGATTCCGTAGATTTTTTGGATTTTTTTGTACTCCTGGACTTTTTTTAGTCCAGATTTAGATTTTTTGGTTTTATTTTTGCATTTTCGGATTTTTTAGAATTTTCCTGTGGATTTTTTTTATTTTTTGAATTTTTTGGATTCTTTAGTCTTACTGAATTCTTTAGATTCCTTAGACTCCTTAGATTTCTTAGATACTTTGGGTTTCTTGCAGTGTTTGGATTTTTTTTGATTTTTTAGATATTTTTGATTTTTTGGATTTTTTGGATTCTTTACATATTTTGGATTTTCTGTTTGTGTAGATTTTATACTTTGGATTTCTTGGGTTTTCTTAGATTGTTAGAGTTTTGAGGATTTTGGTGGATTTTTTGGGTTTTTTGAATCTTAAGTTCTTTGGATTTTTTAGATTTTTTAGATTCTTTGGATTATTTACATTTTTGAGATTCATTAGAGTCTTTAGTCTCTATAGACTCTTTAGATTCTTTAGATTTTGTAGATTCTTTAGATTCTTTAGATTCTTTAGATTCTTTAGATTTTTTAGATTCTTTAGATTCTTTAGATTCTTTAGATTCTTTAGATTCTTTAGATTCTTTAGATTCTTTAGATTCTTTAGATTCTTTAGACTCTTTAGACTCTTTAGACTCTTTAGACTCTTTAGACTCTTTAGACTCTTTAGATTCTTTAGACTCTTTAGACTCTTTAGACTCTTTAGACTCTTTAGACTCTTTAGACTCTTTAGACTCTTTAGACTCTTTAGACTCTTTAGACTCTTTAGACTCTTTAGACTCTTTAGACTCTTTAGACTCTTTAGACTCTTTAGACTCTTTAGACTCTTTAGACTCTTTAGCCTGCTTAGTCTCTTTAGACTCCTTAGTCTCTTTAGACTCTTTAGACTCATTAGACTCTTTAGACTCATTAGACTCTTTAGACTCTTTAGATGTTTAGACTCTTTAGACTCTTTAGACTCTTTAGACTCTTTAGACTTTGTAGACTTTGTAGACTTTTTAGACTCTTTATTGTAAATTATCTTATTTAGATACATAGAAAAACGAATAAATACAAAAAAAGTTTTGCCGATTTTGTTATTCTCAAGTTCAAGTTTTTACTACAAAAAACTAAACAATTATAACGTGGCACTAGCACAATGAAATTCACTCTCATCAATTGGAGCGATGAAATCAACAAAATGGTAAATCTCAACATGTTATTGTGCAACCTTACGAAACGGTATTAAGTAAACGTAATAATTATAACACGATTGATTTCGATTTTATTAATATTTATTAAAATAATAGAGAAAGTGCACATACAGTTTGTCTTTCGAAACTGCGGGCTCCGATTAAAATTATGAAAGTGGAATGCGAAAAAATAAGAATAAAAAGAAGTTCATTTTTGAAAATTACTAATTAGTGGATTATGTACGAAAGCATTTTACTCCTTGAGTGCACCATTTAATTGATTTACGACCTCTAAGATCTGGTACCTATTTAGGTCATTGTACTTGGGCAATATTTATCGATAAGGAAAACAAGAAAATGCTAATGCTGAGTAGATAGTTATTTCTCGTACAAGCCAATAGAGAGGCGTTTTATTGATCAGGAAAACAGTCTGGTTTATCATCGACGGGCTTACAAATGAATGTGATTGGAACGTGCACATTTTTGTAATAATTCATGCAAATGGCACGTGCGAGAATCTGTGGTAATTGAGGTTCTATTAAAATTTTGATCACCTTGTGATATATGAATTATGTATGCTATGAGGTTTTACTATAAACACAAAGTTTTGGAAATTTTGTTGTTTAATTAATATTGTGAAATATTCAAGTTTTTGTCAATGTCATGACAGTTGTTATAATTAAATATACTAAATTATAATTTAGTTTACTTTGTTGGTTTGGCCAATGAAATGAACATCTAATGAAAGCATTCTTATTAACGAGCCGAAATTATGCAATGAAATTCACGAAAATGTGCTCATTATACTAACCTAATTATTTTAAATAATTTGCTTTAAGTTATTTTTTTTATATTTACCAAAATTTTTGAGTTTGGATTTTTGGAGATTATTGGATTTTTTTAGTTAGTTGAGATTCTGTGCATTTTATGATTTATTAGTTTTCTTCAATCTTTTAGATATATTTTTTGGATTTGCTGGACTTTGTATATTTTTTAGGCTTTTTAAAATTTCTGGATTTTTTAAATTTCTTGGATTTCTTTATTTTTCAGATTATGGTGATTCAATAAGTTTCGAGGATCATCTAAGATTCTCATTTTTTTTTGATTTTTTGAATTCTACGCATTTGTTGGATTTGTTAGATTGTTTCGATTTTCTAAATTTTTAATTTTTTTCTAATACTTTGATTTTTGCTTTGGAATTGCACGTTTATTTGATTTTTAGGTTTTCTGGATTTTTGAGACGTTTTGGATTTTTTAATTTTTTTGTGCTTTTTTTGTTTTTACGATTTTTGTTTTCCGGATCTTTTAAATTCTTTGTTTTGTTACTTTTTTGTATTCTTAGTTTTTCGAATTTTTGGATTTTTTAGATTTTTTGCCTTTTTTACATTTTTTGATTCTCTGTGAATTCTTCTTTCAATATTCAAGATTCTCTATATTTTTTATGCACAAGTTGGAACAATGAAATTTTTTCGTTTTTTTTTCCATTTTTTTGATTTTTTAGATTCTTTGGACTTTTTAGACTTTTTAGACTATTTTAGACCTTTTACATCCTTTAGACTTTTTAGACCTTTTAGACTCTTTACACACTAAAGGATTCTTGGGACTCTAGTTTATTTGGATTCTGTGGATTCTTTAGATTTTTTTTTTGGATTTTTTTGAATTCTTTGGATTCTTTGGATTGTTTGGGTTTTTAGAGTCTTTGATTATTTTGGACTTCTTCTTACCTTAGATTCCTCAGATTCTTCGGATGCCTCGGATTTTTCTAGTTCTTCGGATTCTTCGGATTCCTGGGATTTTTCTAATTTCTCGGAATTCCTCAGATTCTTCAATATCTTCAGATTTCTCGGATTTTTTGAACTCTTTAGGCTCTCTGGATTTTTTGGATTCTTTAGTCTTTTGATTTTGTAGATTTTTTTGGATTCTTTTAATTCCTTCTATACTACTTCTATACTACTTATAGATCTCAGATTCCTTGGATTTCCCGGATTCCTCGGATGCCTCGGATTTCTAGAATTAGACTCTTTGGACTTCTTGGACTTCTTGAACTCCTTGGACTTCTTAGACTCGTCGGATTTTTTGGATTTATTGGACTCCTTGGACTTTTTGGACTCCTTGAGATCCTTGGACTTTTTGGATTCTTTGGAATCCTTGGACTCTTTGGACTCCTTCGATTCTTTGGAATCCTTAGATTGTTTGGATCTCTTGGACTTTTTGGACTTCTTGAACTCCTTGGACTCCTTGGTCTCTATGGACCCTTTAGACTTTTTTAGATTTTTAATTTTTTTTGGATTTTTGACATTTCATTTTTTGGATTTTTTGGATCCTTTGGGATTTTTGGATTATTTGGATTTCTCCGATTTCTCAGATTTTTCAGATTCCTCAGAGTACTCAGATTCCTCAGACTCCTCAGATTCCTTAGATTCCTCAGGTTGCTCAGATTGCTCAGACTTCGCAGATTCTTGAGAATTTTAGCTTCTTCAGATAGTTTAGATTTTTTAGTTTATTTGGATTCTTTAAATTTTTTGGATTTTTTAGATTTTTTTAGATTTTTTGGATTATTTAGATTCTTCTTAGATTTTTTAGATTGCATTTTTTTGTATTATTTATGTTCTTCACATTCTTTGTATTCTTAGGTTAATTTAAATATTTTGAATGTTATTGTACAATTCGGATGTTATAAATTTTGTTTTCTATTTTTTAGATTTTGTTATATTTTGCCATTTCTACATTCTTTGATTTCCTCTCAGATTTTCTAGATTGTCTAGATTTTTTGATATTTTCTATATCGTGTTGCATGCTTTTTATTTTTTATTATTGGTTGGATCATCTAAGTTTTTTAAAATTTCTATATTTCTTTTTAAATTCTTGATACATTTTTCAGTTTTATTCATTTTTTGAGTTTTTAGTTTATTGACCCTCTTTAGTTTCAATAGATTTGTTAAATTATTTGTAGACCACCTGGATTTTTTTTAATCGTGATTTTATTTTAACTGGGACTTTTAACTTTATTTTTACATTTATGATTTTGATAGATAACAAAGATGCCAATATGTAACGCTTTAAAACATCGTGGAGAAAGTAAAACTGTTGAAGAATTTAAAGTTAAAAAAAATTATAAAAAAAAACGAGGAAAATGCAGGGGCAAAGTCTATTAACAATCCAAACTGAAGAGCGGCAAATATGCAATGAGTCAATAATTATTAGAAATCGATAGCTTGCTTGGAATTTTTTTACGGCATAGATTCTTTACTCTCTCTGATTATCTCGACTCTTTAGATTTTTCATTTTTTTAATTATTATTAGGATTTTAGAATTTTCTTAGAATATGGTCAGTTTTTGTATTTTTCATATTTTTTTGGATGTTTTGTCACCTTTTCTTCGTTTATAATTTTTCTAGAGTTTCTGGAGTTTTTAGACTCTTCTACATATCTTGAGTTATCTTCAGAATAGTCCGTTGAATTTATGTTATATTAATATTCGCTAATTTCGTCACTTTTTATTGTTTGGAATAATATCTAGATTTTTCAAATTTTGTACTTATTTGTAGGATTTTCTCTAATTGGTTCTATGCTAAGTCCTAAATAATTTGAATATTGAGTTTTTGATACTACAAATTTTATTTTTCAGATTTCTAGATTTTCTATTTGCTCTTGTTTTTGCGTTTATAATCTTTGTATCTGTTAAATTTTTTAGATTATTTAGATTTTTTTCATTCACTGATATTTTTGCACCTTGTGTTGCCGTGGGATCTTTCCTTTTTCTAAATTTTCTATATTTGTTTTATTTTTAGATTCTTTAGATTTTGCATTTTTTATTTAATTGATTGAATTTTTTGGATTACACAAATTGATTGGAATCTTCCTACATCTTGCAACGCTTAAAGATTTTGGATTTTATAAATGCTCTCAATTTTTTGAATTCTCAAGAATTTTAATCTACTACTAAAATATTTAGAATTTGGAATTTATTTCATAAAATAAACCTGAAAATTCAATTTTTTGTACAGCGAGGTACAAAGCCTTATTATTTGCGTTCTCAAGTACTTGTGAAATTAGAAATCAGATCGATTAATCTCGGTAACTTTTTAAATTGTTTTGTTCTTGGGTAACCATACAAGCATTGTCGCCCGAGGGCCCGAAACCACTTGAGCTACCTGATCCCATCAACAGTTATTCATTTAAATCCCATTAGAATCTCTCTTAATTTTGTTTAATCAATTTTTTATGAGACCACTAACTCAACAGCGACTCAACATGCAACCAATTTTCTCATTATGACACTATATAACGATTACAGTTTTATTTTATAAACTCGCGAAAGTATTGCAAATCGGCTACTTACAACAATTCAATTAGCAGAACACCGAAGCAGATAAGATTACGCTAAAGTTCAAACTTTCCTTCTAGAAAGTTCGTTAGCATTTTTCCGTTTTTGTCCCTTAGGAGCCTACATACATGCTCAACTTACGTCAGCTACAATTAATTTCACCATAAGAAGTGTTGCATTATGTCATTGCACACAACTTGTAGAATTTTCCTTTTCTTGCTGGCACAGTTCGCGTGAGACAAACTGACACATTTCTTTCGGCAATAAATGGTGATGAATTTTAACCTTGAACTAAGGAAATACGTTTTCCACCTACAAATTCACTCTACCGGTTTGTTGCCGAAGAGATATTTCGTGATGGAACACATAACACCAATACCTGAATATGAATAGATTATGAAACGGTTTTCGTTGGAAATTCGAAAGTTAGCAGTCGCTGGCTTTTTCGTGACAAAGCTATTTATGCAACGAGAGTCTTCTTGTGTTTTATCCGCGAGAGTGAAGAATCTGTCAGATATATATGTTGTGTGTTTGGTAAGAATTGGTTTTTTGTGGTTGTGTTATTTGGGAAACTCCCACGCCTCGGGCGGTTTCGATTTCAGCAACTGCGACCTTGACGATGGTTTTATGAACCTGCTTGGAGTTTTTGGTTATTCCGCTTTTAGTGATTTTTTTTTAATTCAATTAGGAATTTTTTTTGAAGTTGGTCGCTGTCGCTTTTGACGTTTAGCTGAGGAACATGCATATCAATTAACGTTAATAGACGTTTTGAAATGACAGGTGGAGATATACTCTTCCAACAGAAAATTGACTCCTGCGACTTCTGACTCTGACCGCCTCTAATTATGGTCGCTCGTAAATACTCTATTTTGGGCCTCCGTTCTGAAATAACACAAATTGCATTCGTCTAAATCCGCTTGAAACCGACCGTTTCCCGGCCTAGACCTGCAAAATGCACGGCCATCTACAGAACACAGAGTTTGAATCGTTTGAGGTTTGACATGCGTCGGCCGTATGCTCTGCCAGCGTCTGCGACGTTCGATATTCGATACATACGATCGATGTTGATAGAAGAATATATCAAATAATTTCTCGGAGCTTCCGTAAAGTGCACTGGTGTTTCCATTTTGTAAATTCTAATTATTTGTCAATGTCAAAAACTAACACTTACTTGATTTTTAATTTTATTGAAATTTATACGAAAAAATTAACTTTTAACAAATTTAATCAATTGTCGGCCCAAAAAATAGTGTGTATCACACAGCCAGAAACTTATTTTGCAACAATTCGCTATTGCAGGCTGCGGCCTTCGGCCTTAGCCTGCAAACTACGCTCATAGTTGCAAAAAGTCAGTTTCTGGCCTAGTGATACAAATAACTATTGTGTGAAAATATTCAGGGATGAGGGACAAGGGAACGATGGGTAGCAGGTAGAAATTTAAGAGTAAGTGATAAAACTGGTTATTTTATAAAATAAATAAATAAAATATATATCGAATATTTAAACAAACAATAAATAATAAAAATAGGATCAAAATATTTATCAATCGGAGTCGGAGTCGGAATCGTCATTTAAATTAATTACTATTTTCGGCATATCTTCGTTTCTTCTAGATTATCAGAATATTAAATTAAAAAATAAAATAAAAATGTAGAAAATTGCAAATTCTAGATGAACAACTTTGGGAGAGTAGACAGCGGATACAAAACTTTTTTCCACTAATTATTAGATTTTAAAATAAAAAATTAGGACAGATTTTATGGCAAATTTAGAGATTCCAAAATTTTCTTTTAGTTTGTGCATATTTTTAAAATTTTTAGATTTTCATCTTTAGATCTTTAGAATTCTAAAGTTCTAAGAAATGTAGAAAGTCTAAATGACCTATGAAATTTTAGAAATTTAAGCAATCTAAAAAATTATAAGAGATTAAAACATCTAAGGAATTTTAGAATTAAAAGGATATAAAATGTCCGAAGCCAAGAATCCAAGAGGTTTCTAAAATTCCTAATCATTTTAAGCTTCTAAAAAAAACTAAATAATAAATCGTAATAATTTATATATAAGATTCGTTTTTTTTGCAGTATTTATTATTTACGAAAATCTTTACATAACCATTTTAAATATTTTCTCTAAATTTAATAACAACTCAAAAAATATAAAAAATCTAGAAAAATCTAGCTGGCGCCAATATAAAGATTTTAAAGACAGATATACAGAATTTAAACAACATGACAAATTTGAAAAACGCTAAAATGTCTGAAAAGTCTAGAAAAATTTAACAATTAAAGTATCTAAACCATTAAAATAATTCACAACTTTCCAGGGATACAAATAATCTAAAGGTTTAAGGAATTTTTAATGGAATCGCAAATCTATAGAATTTTGAAAATTTGACTTATCTCAAAAAAGTAGAAAAAACACAAAGCCTCTAAAACATTAAAAAAAAGTAGTGAATCTAAAGAATCGGTGGAATTCAAATATTTTTAAAAGATAATTTTTTTTAAGAATTTAAGGAATTTAAAAAAAACATAAAATCAAGAGAATCTAGGAAATCAAAAGAATGTAGAGAATTTAGCGAATGTATAGAATGTAGAGAATCTAAAGGAGGTTCTAAGGAATCGAGAGAATCAGGGGAATCGATGGAATATGGGAAATTTAGGGAATCTAAGGAAACTAGGGAATTTAAAGAATCTGGGGAATTTGGGGAATCTAAGGATTTTCGAAAATGTAGGGAATCTAAGGAATCGAGCATTCTAAGGAATTTAAGGAATATATGGATTTTAAGGCATCTAAGGAATCCAAGAAATCTAAGGAATTGAGGGATTTTAAGGAATCGAGGGCATCAAGGGAATCTCGGAAATGTAGGAAATCTAGGAAGTCTAATAAATCCAAGTAATTTAAGGCATTGAAAAAATCGAAGGAATCTAAGGAATCTAAGGAATGTAGTAATATTAGGAAAAGGGAATATATGGAATATAAAAAATCTAGGGTATCTAGGGAATCTAAGGAATTCAGGGAATCTAAGGAATCTAGAAAATTTATGGGATCTATGTTATCTAGGGAATCGAAGAAATCTAGGGAATCTAGGGAATTTAGAGAATTTGGGGAATGTAAGGAAATTAAGGCATTGATAGAATCGAGGAAATCGTGGGAATCTAGGGAATCGACAGAATTTAGGGAAACTAGAAAATGTAAGGAAGCTAGGAAATCTAAGGAATACATGGATTCTAAGGAATTTAAGGAATCTAAGAAATCTAGTTATTTTAGGGAATTTAGGGAATCTAAAAAATTTATGGGATCTAGGGAATCTAGGGAATCTGGGGAATCTAGGAATCTAAGGAAGCTAGGAAACCTAAGGAATCTAGGAAATCTAAGAAATCTAACGAATACATGGATTATAAAGAATCTAGGAATTTAAGGAATTAAAGAAATATATGTATTTTATAGAATTTAAGGTATTTAAGGGATTGATGGAATTTAGGAAATTTAGAGAATTTAGGCGATCTGGGGAATTTAGTGAATTAAGAGAATCTGGGTAATCTAAAGAATTTAAGGCACTGAAGGAGTCGAGGAAATTGAAGGAATCTAGGAAATCTAATCTAGTTATTCTAGAAAGTCTACGGAATTTAGAAAATCTGGGGGATCTAAGAAATCTAGGAAATCTAAGGAATTAAAGGATTATATGTATTTTATAGAAATTAAGGTATCTAAGGAATCTAGGGTATCTAAGGAATCTAGGGAATCTAAGGAATGTAGTGAATCGAAGGGAATTGAAGGTATTTAAGGCATTGAGGGAATCGAGGTAATCGAAGGAATCTAGGAAATCTAGGAAATCTAAGGAATCTAGGGAATCTAAGGAATCTAGTTATCCCAGGAAACCTAGGGAATCCAGAAAATTTGGGGGATCTAGATAATTTAGGGAGTCTAGAGAATTTGGGGAATCTAAGGAATTTAAGGCATTGCACGAATCGAAGGCAATTGAAGGAATCTAGGGAATCTAAGGAATCTAAAAAATCTAGTTATTCTAGAAAGTCTAGAGAATTTAGAAAATTTAGGGTATCTAGGTATTCTTAGGAATGGTGATCTAGAGAATCTAGAAAATCTAAGGAATTTAAAGCATTGAAAGAATCAAGGAAGTTAAGGGAGTCTAGGGAATCAAGAAAATCTAAGGGATCTAGATAATCTTGGGAATCAAAGGCATATTGGGAATCAAAGGATTCTAGGGAATCTAAGGAATCTAGAAAATCTAGGAAATGTAAGGGAATTTAAGGTATTTACGACATTCAGGAATCGAGGAAATCGAAAGAATGTAGGAAATCTAAGAAATCTAGGGAATCTAAGGAATCTAGTTATCCCAGGAAATCTAGGGAATCTAGAAAATTTAGCGGATCTAGGTAATCTAGGGAATCGAAGAAGTCTAGGGAATTTAGACAATCTGGGGAATCTAAGGAATCTAAGAAATCTAGTTATTCTAGGAAGTCTAGGGAATTTAGAGAATCTAAAGCAACGGAATTTAGCTAATCTAGAGAATTTAGAAAATTTAGGGTATCTAGGTATTCTTAGGAATCGAAGGAATTTTGTTGATCTACAGAATCTAGAAAATCTAAGGGATTTAATGCATTTAAGGAATCAAAGAAATTGAGTGAATCTAGGGAATCTAGAGAATTTAAAGCAACGGAATCTAGAGAATGTAGGGAATCTATAAAATCTAGAGGATCTAGGTAATTTGAAATCTATCGAATCTAGGCAATTTAGAGAATCTTTGGAATATAGGGAATCTAAGAAATCTAGAGAATCTGGGAAATCTAAGAAATCTAACGAATACATGGATTATAACGAATCTAGGAATTTAAGGAATTAAAGAAATATATGTATTTTATAGAATTTAAGGTATTTAAGGGATTGATGGAATTTAGGAAATCTAGAGAATTTAGGCGATCTGGGGAATTTAGTGAATTAAGAGAATCTGGGTAATCTAAAGAATTTAAGGCACTGAAGGAATCGAGGAAATTGAAGGAATCTAGGGAATCTAAGGAATTAATGGATTATATGTATTTTATAGAAATTAAGGTATCTAAGGAATCTAGGGAATCTAAGGAATGTAGTGAATCGAAGGGAATTGAAGGTATTTAAGGCATTGAGGGAATCGAGGTAATCGAAGGAATTTAGGAAATCTAAGGAATCTAGGGAATCTAAGGAATCTAGTTATTCTAGAAAGTCTAGAGAATTTAGAAAATCTAATCCAACGGAATTTAGCTTATCTAGAGAATTTAGAAAATTTAGGGTATCTAGGTATTCTTAGGAATCGAAGGAATTTTGTTGATCTACAGAATCTAAAAAATCTAAGGAATTTAATGCATTTTACGAATCAAAGAAATTGAGTGAATCTAGGGAATCTAAAGAATTTAAAGCAACGGAATCTAGAGAATGTAGGGAATCTATAAAATCTATCGAATCTAGGCAATTTAGAGAATCTTTGGAATATAGGGAATCTAAGAAATCTAGAGAATCTGGGAAATCTAAGAAATTTAAAGGCATTAAAGGAATCCAACAAATTCAAAGAATCCAAAGAATTCAAATAAAACTAAAAAGTTTAAGAAGAATTTAAAAAACCTGAAGATACCGATAGCATAAGATATCTAGGAAATCTAAATAATTTGACGAATTCATGGAATAATGAAAATTAAATTCAAAGCATTTAAAAGACTAAAGGTGTTTAAAGCATACAAGGAATCCAAACAATTGCAACAATTTTAAAAAGAATACGAAGAATCTAAGAATGGATAAAGTAACCAAACCACGCAAATTACTTTAAAAATCTAAATAAAATAAGAAACTTAATAACTATATTTTCCGTTTATTAGTCATAATCATAAAAAAACATAAGCGACATTAGTCTATCAAAGAATATTTTATTATCCACAATTACTTTTATTATCCTCGACTTCAAAAAAGTAAAAGTTTCTCAACTCGAGTTAATTATGCGTAACATACCCGCACAATTTATAAAAATTCTTCTACTTTGTTCCGCGACTTATTGCACTAACACAATTGAATATACATTTTTTTTTAAATTGTAGTAAAAGTACGAAGTAAAAGTAATGTCATGATTCAGTGTATGCCAGAGGCCACAGTTCAATTTACAGGGATCTGACATACATTCGCACATTGCGTTTGTTTAAACAAGACACTTTTTGTGGTTTATGTTGGCACTACGGCGGATTAGATGTAAAATAAACAAATCACCACTTCCAGTCACTTTAAATTTTGTTTACTATCGAAGGTGATTGGTACTCTATTTTGTCACTTTTCTTTTTGATAATTATTCGAAAAAAAGAAAATTAATCCGAGGAAAGTTATCAGTGAAAGTTACGAATTACCTCGACTATCGATGAATGAAATTGTGGAAAAATTCGCCGTGAATGAAGGCGTTTTTGTGGCCATAAAACACCTTTAAATAGTAAATTACTTTTTTTTTGTACTCTTTATTGTATTTATTTGCGGTGCAGTTTAGTCAATGAGTTTGCAGTGCATAAATTAAGAGGTCAATACCGCTGAGAATAACATAACGAAAGTTTTTATTTCGTGGTCTTTTTTTCTTTCTCTTTCTCCGAATAGTGTTTGTTTATTTTTATTTATTGTATCATTTTCGTTTCGTTGCTCTCAGTCCATTACTTTCAATCCTTAAATTTGCCGTTATAAATTAAGAGCGATATTGTACAAAGTATCTACTGTTCTACATTTTCCATTCTACTTGTGCCCGATTACGTCTAATTTACTGTCTATTTACGCTTCATTACGTGTGGTTTTGTTCAAACAATGTCTTATTTTACATATTTATCTATTATAGTAGGCATAAAAATCCAAGAGAAAATGCGAAATTAATACACGGGATAAATTCCGTTATTTTAATAAATTAACACTTGACACGTTATAATTATATGATCAAACCAGAACTTGGGTGGTGAAGGAGACGCAATAGTCTTTTAAAGTACTTCATGGTTATGAAATTAATTATGGAAAAACCTTAATACCACAAGTGGAGGTTACGATTATCGTTTTTTTGGGTCACCACATATACCGGCTTGGAGCATTTTTTTAATTAAATTTTATTTATTTATCCACAATCACATTGTAATTGTGGTTTTATCCACACTTGTGAAGCATATAACGTACAACTTTATCCACTAGTTGAATAATGAAATTACTTTATTCCACTAGTGGAATAATGAAAAATACAATCTTAAATCATAGTTATTTATTTATTATTAATATTAACATTAATATATATATTAATAGATATTTCCTTTTTGTTTCATCGTTTCCATTAATAACAAGCGTGCAGTTTTCATCAGTTTCAGAACGCACAGTGCTTGTCGAAGTTTTTTGATAAATCTGTAGAAACAATGGATGTCTCTTGTAAGGAACGACTAGTACCAGGAGCACCTTGGATCTTCCTTCAAGCTTATTTAGATATAGAATCCTCAATATAACTTTCTGCTACAGCGGAGCTTCTCCATCCACCATGTGGTTTTATTGTTGTGAGGTCAGCACCTTTATTAGCCAGTATAGTTGTCGAAGTGCGCCTCATGCAATGGCTGCTATAAGTTTCTGCGCTTGCCAAATTCAAAAATGAAGCAACTCTTGAAGGAACTTTCACCAAAGTGTTGATTCCAACAGGTTGTGAAGTACATTTTTGATTAGTGTATGGTAAAAAGAATCCGTCGTTGGATAATTTCTTCGGACGTAAGGACATGCATTTTCTACACGTCTCCACAGAATTGATAGAGAATCCTTTTTCTATACTTGTGAATTTTCGTGAAATGCCGGTCTTGGTATCTGGTATTGAGATAAGTAGATATGCGCCCCTGGCTTCTACCTCACTGATTTTTAAATTCGTCAGTTCACAGCAACGACAGGCACCACACACTCCCGTTATTTGTGCAACCTAAAATATTTCAAGATTTATTGTCTAATGCCTAAAAGGTTAATATTCTTTATTGCAAGCCCTTGTCAAAAATTCTTCCACGTGTGCTCTTTCCAATAGCGCAGCTTTCTTCGCCTTGTACCCTCTAGACTCACTCTTCGGACAGGCAGTGAGCTTACTATATTTTCCAATGCCTATGGTTTTATGGACCTTTATAGCGGCCTTCAGCATCGAATACTTCGACCACATTGATGAAATTGCATATTTCTTCTTCAAATTTAAGAACTACGATAGCAGAACTTTCTCATTTATTGTCATTACCTCTCGTTTTTCTTTTTATTCATTAAATTCGGAAAATACTTTTTCATAATGTTCCCTGGACTTCGCAGGCAACAACTGAAGAGTCGCTTCTTAGCTTCCTGAAGGATTATCTCGGGAACAAAATTGCTTTCTTGCATTTTTCACCAACTTTACAAATTTTCACAAATGGAGTCGATAAACAGTAGAATCTACATAGCAAACATTCAATACCTCCCAGTTTTTAAAAATTAATTTCAATAATTTTTGAGGTCATAGCGAAACGTCAAAAATTTTTTTGATGAAATCTGATTCTAAATGATTGTGATTGTGGATAAATCGCTGTATTGCACAAGTGTTTTAGTTGCGTTTTATCCACTTCCGAAAATTAAACTTTCTTGCCTGGGTAAAACGCTATCTAAAACACCTATACAATAAATAACTATTATATATTTTTTATTTTATTTTATTTCTTCAAGTTTACTTCCACTTGCATATAAAACGACAATGAGAAAAATACGAGATGCCACTTTGCAGTCTTGGAATGTTACCAAACATGTTTTGTATGCAAATTAAAATTATAAATCAAAGACTGTAGTTTCTTTATTTTTACCGAATTAATTGAAAGTTTCCATTTGGGAGAATGTCAAAGTCGTGATTATTTTGTTTGCTTTTATTTGGAAATTTTATTTTCTTTCTGATATTTGAAGATTGGGAATAATAATAAGTTGTTGTTTAGTAGTTTTGGATTATTAATCATATATTAGAAAATCAGTCAATGTCCGAGAAAATTATTAATTATCTTTAATAATATTTAATGCTTCTGGCTAATATTCAACTTTCAAACCAATATCTGATTAGTTAATTATAATTTGTTATGTCATAAGTAATTAAGAGAATGACTGTTTTTGATACAAGAGTGAAAAGTGCGTGTTTATACGTGACATTGCTTGGTAGTCCACTTAATTTGCATGTAAAGCAGATCAAATCTTTTTTTTTTTTAAAAGTTTTGTATTTTAGATCTCCGCCAGAAAATTTGAGGTTTGTCCTTTTTCTCTTTATCCTTTAAGCTAGAAGCGTTGTCTTCCTGACATGTTTCCTCAGATTCCTCAGGTGCTGTCTTTTTTGCTTTACATCTTTTCAAGCTCTTTCCGCTCTTTGTTTTCTTTACATCTTTTTCTGACAACTTTTACTACTCTTGTTTATCCGTTTTCTTCTCTTTTGACTTGGTCTTTTTTTCAGTCTTGTTAAAGTCTTCGCAAGGATAAATCGCCGCTGGTTTTTCTTTCTTTTCTTCTAAAGCTACTAATAGTTTCTTTGCTCTCATGTTAGTGCCAGACTTCTTGAATTTTGATACTGCTTTAACACCTTCGGCTTGTTCTTTCTTCTTCTGGCGACAGTAAGCGATGCATTGCATGATCGGACTTTGATCTTGTTCTTCATGGAGGTCTTGGTCCGAGCATCGTGTATCCAAACTCTTTTTTTTTTCTTCTTTCACTTCATTTTGACATTTTCCCGCTGTTGGTCTTTTCTGACACTTCGGTGGTATTTTATCGATCTTATCGATTTTGCGGCCACACCTTTGAGTCTTTCGTATTTTTTTCCCTGTTGTTACTTTAGGAGGACCAGTAACGGACTTGTTTTTCTTACGCTTCTTTTTTGGTTCTTCAAAGTTTTCGGTTTGTTGTCTTGATGTTGACATTCACTTCCACAACCGCACGGGATGATATGTTTTAATTTTGCGAGGATTGGCTCTTGTTTCGGTTTTCCGCAGGAAATGAGAGGTTTTAAATCGCATTCTTTTGTCTTTTTAGATGGACAAGGTGTTTCGTCTTTCTTAATCGTGGGACAACGGTTTTCGTCTTTTTTGTCGATTGTTTTGGGCTCACAGACCGCTTTGATTTTAGGACATACCTCAACTTTTTTGGGACCTTCGTATTTAGAATCTTTTGTGTTTTCTTTATCAGAGTGTACGAGCGTTCCACAAATTGAACTTCTGCTTCTTAACTTTGCATGTTTGCAGGAAGGAGGTGTTCTGACGTATGGTTTTGACGTCTTGGAGTTTAAAGCTTTTTTCTGTGGATCACAAACGTTTTGATCTTCTTTTTCTTTACATGGTGTCACAAGGTTTTTGGTAACTTGAGTCTTTTTTTCTTCGTTTTTGCACGGTTTTGTGGCTTGTGGCACCTTCTCTTTAGATGCTTTTTTCTTAGGTTTATCGCATTCTTTTGGATTCAAGTCAATCTTGCACTCTTTACTCTTTAAGCTAGCAGCTTTGTCTTCCTGACATGTTTCCTCACATTCCTCGGCTGCTGTCTTTTTTGCTTTACATTCGTTCAAGCTCCCTCCGCTCTTTGTCTTTTTTACATCTTTTTCTGACGACTTCTTCACTACAAAATCCATGGACTTACTCTTAGATGGTTTGTTTCGCAAACTCAAAGCGTTGAAGAAGTTCCTCGAAAACTCGACAATTCCTTTTGTTATTTCTTTCGTTTGTTTGGGAACTTCAGGAAGAGGAGTGTCAAGTTTTGGTGACTTCACACAACTACTGCTCATTTTTGAAGCGAGTTTCGGTGATTTATAGTTGATAACCATGAGAGACGTGTTGGATGCTTTGCTCATGAGAAGATGTCGTTCTTTCTCATCTATGGAACTTTTGTTCTCGCACGAATCAACAGGTTTTGCTTTACCTTCTCTCGTGGTCTCGTTGAGATACGGTATTTTTGCCTCGATGTCTCCATATTTACAAGAAGTGACACTGTTTTCTTCTTTGGGCAACTCTTCTGGATCGTCGTTCAAATCAGGACATGGAGTTATAAGCTTTTTCGAGGCCTCAGACTTTGTTGTTTCAGACTTGAATTCTTCACTGCAAGAAGACTCAAAAGGCTTAGAATCTACTTCTCCCCGAGTTTTCGAATTTCTCTTTGCTCTCGTCTTCTCGAAAAATTTCCGGTTTGATTTGTTCACCACATCTGGCTGGTAACTGGTATCTGGTAGCTGCTATCTTCGCATGATAACTGTTCTTGGCAGTCTTCAAACTTCTCGTTTCCTTCGTAGTCGTGTTTTGATTTTCTGGTATTTGCATGGCGTGAAGATTTTGATTTCGTCTTTTTCTTTCTTTTCGTCTATTTTATCAGAAGAATCACAAAACTTTTGATCTTTTTTTTACGTGATGGCAGAAGGCTCTTTGTAACTTGAGTCTTCTTGTTTTTGTTTTTGCACGGTTTTGTGGATTGTGGCACTTTCTCTTTAGATGCTTTCATCTTAGGTTCATCGCATTCTCTTGGATTCAAGTCAAGCTTTTACTCTTTACCTTTTAAGCCAGCAGCATTGTCTTTCTGACGTTATCCTCACTGTTCCCAGTATGCATTGAAGCGAATTTGCAGGGAAATTCTTTTTTCCTTTTCTTTTTTTCTACTTCTTTATGTTTGTGATATTTTTTAGATTGGCATGAAAACAGTTTTATTTTCCAGCTTTTCAAGTTTTTTATTTCGAGTTTTACATTGTTCGTTTATTTCCGTCACAAGATTTTGACACTTTTTCGTCTTTTTCACATTCTGGCTTTTTTATTCCAGATTTTAGTTCCTCATGTTAACAGAGGGCAAAAATTTTGATATTTTGATTTTTTACTTCTCTTTTTCTCTCATTATATTTTCATGTAAATTCTTTTTTCTTGTTGTCTGCTTTTGATTCTTTTAGTTTGCACTTTTATCTTCAGTTTTGTCTCTTTTTCTTTGCACTTTACATCTTCTTCTTCAGCATTTCCACGGATTCCCGATTTTATTTCCTCGTGTTGGTACTGAACGAACATTTTGATCTTGGCGCCTTTTCCAATTTGAGCTTCAATACTTACAGAAATTTTGAAGAATCATGTACAAAATGCCTACAAATTTTACCAGGTTATGGTAATTTCTACAATTAAATTTCCCATTGATTTTACATATTCTAGAAAATTTGAAATTTTGGACAGATCTTGGAAAGCAGCACTCAAAAATTTTCAATTTCAGAGATTTTAACTTGTTTGGCTTTGTAGGTTTTAGAAATTTCAGAGATTACGATTAATTGCAAAAATTTAATAGACGTAAAAAGTAAGATTTTGAGATTCTATAAAAAATTAATTTTGAATATTTTTTAATTTTGATTTGTGATAATTTGTGATAAGACTTGTGGATTTCGGCGAATTTGAAGACCTTAAAAGCTTGAGAGTAGACTACCGCAATATATAAAAAATTATAACTTTGAATATTTCAATAAAAAAAATGCTAATTTTCCTGTTTGACGACTGCTATAAATTAAAAAAAAAAAAACGAGCTATAAAGTTGTTGTCAACCTAATTAAATATAACATTCAGTTTGTTATTTCTTTGAAATTTTACATTACCGTTCTTCAGGAAATTGCTTACTTGCTTACTGCTTCATTAATTTTAATATCGTGTTATTATTGTAGCGACTATAATTAATTGCGTACTCCTAATATTTTTTTAATTTATCCTAGCATTTGTCCCTGAAAAAAACGTACTTACACAAATTTCGTTTTTAGAAGCTCATTAACTAATTTTGCGAATTAAAAATAAATTTCGTCCTGGCAGATGTCCAACAACCGTATCACCATCTTAAGAAAATTAACACACATTACGTTGTTAATTAGGCAATGTTTGTTCTTCAAGGTCCCTATCGGTCCACTGAACTTACAATAAAAATGATACAAATTCACTAATTGTTCCGTTCGCGAAATGGCAATTTACGTAAGTCCCCTTTACCTTGAGACTTCTTCGTATGGACTAATGACAGAAAAATACCTGCGAATTCTGTGTCATCGTTCTCGTTAGAAATGAACGAAAAATTTTGTTTGTTTCAGGATGAACTCTCAGCCGCATTTACCGCACATTTCGGAAGAGTACATCTACTTATTTCTGCATGCTGCTTATTACAACATTGATAAGACGAAAGCTGGGATTGAAAACTACTTCACCATTAGAGCAAGTTCACCTGCGATTTTCAGCGATAGGGATCCTTACTCTCCACGGATGCAAGTTATGATAAGTCTTGCGTAAGTAGAAATAAATTTTTGTTGCCTAATTTGAAGGAAAGCAACGCAAGTTGTTGGTACCAAACTCAAGAAAGTTTTTGGATTAACATATATATCGTGTATTTGAGACAGTTACAGTTTCAAACAGTTTGATTTCCAAAGGTCCTCTGTATCGCCAAAAAAATTTTTTTTTCCTATTCTTCGTCGTCTTTAGCTTTTGGTATTTCTTCGCAAGGAGTAATATGATTTTTCGGTTTTTGATGGTCTTTGTCTTCGTCTTGTGGACATACGAATTCGAATTTCGCGCAATTGTTGCTTTCAGTTTTCTCGCATTTGTAAGGAGTTTCCTCTTCTTTGTCTGACTTGAAGTCTGTTTTATCTTCCGGTTGCCTTATTCCGGCTTTTATCGTTTCGTGTTGACAGGGGACTACAACTTTAGTCTTTGAGTCTCTTCCTTTTTCTGTCTTTTTTCGCGGTTTGTACTTGCAAGTGAACTCTTTTTTCGCGGATTCTTTCTGTTCTCTTTCTTTACTCCCTGCACAGATTTTGGTCTTTATTTCTTCATTTTGGCACGGAAAAATCAGTTTTTTGGTCACACAGTCTTCATTTTGTTTTTCTGAATAGGTTTTACTTTGATCTTGTCTTCTTTCACATTCCTTTTCTACTTGTTTTGTGCATTCGTTCTCTTCTGTCCATTCAGGTTTTCTTATTCCGGGTTTTATTTTCTCATATTTACAAGGAACAAACACTTTGATCTTTGTTTCTTCTTTCTTATCTCTTCCCTGCTCACCTTTCTTTCTCGCTTTGTACTTGCAAGTAAACTCTTTTATCGTGGTCTCCTTTTTTCCGCTCTGTTCTTTTTCTTTGCTCTCTGCACAGATTTCGGTCTTTATTTTTTCATCTTGGCATGGAAAAATCAGTTTTTTGGTTTTGCTTTGATCTTCTCTTTTATTACATTCATCTTCACAATCCTCTTCTGATTGCTTCTGATTTTTACAAGGGACCAAAACTTTGATCTTTGTTTCTTCTTTCTTATCCCTTCCTTTGTCATCTTTTTTTCTCGCTTTGTACTTGCAAGTAAACTCCTTTTTTCCACTCTCTTCTTTCTCCCTACTCTCTGCATATTTTTCGCCCATTATTTCTTCATCTTGGCATGGAAAAATCAGTTTTTTGTCGTGACAGTCTTCAGTTTGCTTTTCTGAAGAAGTTTTGCTCCGATCTTCATTTCCATCACATTCACATGAATCTTCTTCTGGTCGTTTTATGGAATCTGTGTATTCACCTTTTCTTAATCCAGATTTAGTTTCTTCATATTTACAAGGGACGATAACTTTGATCTTCTTTTGTTCATTCTTAACTCCTCCCTCCTCTGTTCTTTTTCTCGGGACGTACTTGCAAGTAAACTCTTTTTCCGTGGTTTCCATTTTTCCACCACTTTGTTCTTTTTCTTCGCACTGTGTACGAATTTCGGACTTTGTTTCATCATTCGGGCATGGAACAATTGTTTTTTTATCATCACAATCTTCGTTTTGATTCTGTGAATCGTTTTCTGTTTCTTCCGTCGATTTGACGTCGTCCGTGCATTCTGGTTTTCTTAACCCTGATGTTATTTGCTCGTATTTACAAGGAACGAAAACTTTGATCTTTGTTTCTTCTTTCTTATTCTTGCTCTTCCCAGTCTTCATTGGAACGAATTTGCAGGGAAATTTCTTTTTTCTTGGTTTGCTTTTACTGCTAGCGTCTTTTTTCCCACTGTTTTTTTCTAGTTCTTTATTTTTGTTGCCTTTGGATTGGGACGAAAACAAAATTTTAATTTTATTTTCCAGCTCTTCAAGTTTTTTATTTTGAGTTTTGCGCTCTTCGTCTTTATTTCCGTCGCATGATTTTTCTGACGCTTTATTGTCTTTTCCACATTCTGCCTTCCTCTCATTTTGACAGGGGGGAAAAGCTTTGATGTTTGTTTCATTTTTCTTTTCTCTTTTTCTCTCATTGTATTTACATGTAAATTCTTCTTTTTTCGTATCTCTTTTCTTATCGTCTGGTTTTGATCTTTTGTGTTCGCATTTTTTATCTTCAGTTTTTGTTTCTTTCTCTTCGCACTTACTTTCTTTATCATCGACGTTTTCACGGATTTCTGACTTTATTTCCTCGTGTTGGCACGGAAAGATCATTTTGATTTTTGTCTCTTCTCCCTTGTCCGTTCCCTCTTTTGCTTTCACCAATTTACATGGGTATACTTTTGTTTTTGGTTCATCTTTATCAGCACTCTCTTTCTTTTGGGCATTCTTCTTCCCGCATGTGTCATGTTCATCATCTAGTTTATTTTCCCATTCTTCTTTTTTGGGACAAACGAAGGCAAATTTTTTACATTTGCTTGCGTCAAATTGTTCGCTTTTGTATGGTGCTTTCTCTTGTGTTTGATCTTCATCGCCTTCATTCTCTGGTCTTCGTAATGCAGATTTAATTTTTTCGTACTGACAGGGAACGAAAACTTTGATCTTTTCTTCTTTCTCCTCCTTCTGTGGTTTTCTTTGCGCATGTTCACAGGACAATTCTTTGTCTTTGCTAGGTTTTTCTTCCTTTTTGTCATCCTTTTTGCTCTCGTCTTCACACGTTTTTTCGTCTTTTAAATTTTTAGTGTCTTCTTTATCTGCACTTCTGCGTATTTCTGGCTTTATTTCATCGTACTGACAAGGAAAGATCTT
The DNA here is from genome assembly GCA_030157275.1 of Cynaeus angustus. NCBI lineage: Eukaryota > Metazoa > Arthropoda > Insecta > Coleoptera > Tenebrionidae > Cynaeus > Cynaeus angustus. The sequence goes on from CM058065.1 coordinate 16,393,654, forward strand.
TGTTTTCTCGTCTTTTTTGCTCGCCTTAGTTTTACCCTCCGATTCTTTACCTCTTTTTTCGGAGTTTGGACAGACGAAAGCAAATTTCTTACATTTGTTTTCGTCAATTTGTACTTGCGCATAGTTATCACTGCATTCTTTGTCTTCTTTTCTTTGCTTTTCTTTACATTTTTCGTCTTCAGGTTTGTGAATTTCTGTCTTTCTTTCTTCGTACCTGCACGGAGCAAACTCTTTGATGTTTTTTTCCCCTTTTTTGCTTTTGCTTTTCTCAGACTCTTCTTTGAGAACTTGTAACTTTTCTTTTTCTTGCTTGCAAGTCGGTTTCGTAACTATTTTATCCAAGTTTTCTTTCGATTTCTTGTCATGACGTGATTTCGTTTTACACTTTTCTTGTTTATCCGTTTTCTTCTCTTTTGACTTAGTCATTTCTTCAGTCTTGTTAAAGTCTTCGCAAGGATAAATCACCGCTGGTTTTTCTTTCTTTTCTTCTAAAGCTTCCACTAGTTTCTTTGCTCTCATGTTAGTGCCGGGCTTCTTAAGTTTTGATACTGTTTTAACACCTTCCGCTTGTTCTTTCTTCTTCTGGCGACAGTAAGCGATACATTGCATGATCGGACTTTGATCTTGTTCTTCATGGACGTCTTGGTCCGAGCATCGTGTATCCAAATCCTTCTTTTTTTCTTCTTGCACTTCATTTTGACATTTTCCCGCTGTTGGTCTTTTCTGACACTTCGGTGGTATTTTATCGATCTTATCGATTTTGCGGCCACACCTTTGAGTCTTCCGTATTTTTTTCCCTGTTGTTACTTTAGGAGGACCTGTAACGGACTTGCTTTTCTTACGCTTCTTTTTTGGTTCTTCACAAGTTTTCGGTTTGTTGTCTTGATGTTGACATTCACTTCCACAACCGCACGTGATGATATGCTTTAATTTTGCGAGGATTGGCTCTTGTTTCGGTTTTCCGCAGGAAATGAGAGGTTTTAAATCGCATTCTTTTGTCTTTTTAGATGGACAAGGTGTTTCGTCTTTCTTAATTGTGGGACAACGGTTTTCGTCTTTCTTGTCGATTGTTTTGGGCTCACAGACCGCTTTGATTTTAGGACATACCTCAACTTTTTTGGGACCTTTGCATTCAGAATCTTTTGTGTTTTCTTTATCAGGGTATACGAGCGTTCCACATATTGAACTTCTGCTTCTTAACCTTGCATGTTTGCAGGGAGGAGGTGGTCTGACGAACGGTTTTGAGGTCTTGGAGTGTAAGGCTTCTTTCTGTGGATCACAAACGTTTTGATCTTCTTTTTCTTTACATGGTGTCACAAGGTTCTTGGTAACTTGAGTCTTTGTTTCTTCCTTATTGCACGGTTTTGTGGCTTGTGGCACCTTCTCTTTAGATGCTTTTTTCTTAGGTTTATCGCATTCTTTTGGATTCAAGTCAATCTTGCACTCTTTACTCTTTAAGCTAGCAGCTTTGTCTTCCTGACATGTTTCCTCACATTCCTCGGCTGCTGTCTTTTTTGCTTTACATTCTTTCAAGCTCCCTCCGCTCTTTGTCTTTTTTACATCTTTTTTTGACGACTTCTTCACTACAAAATCCATGGACTTACTCTTAGATGGTTTGTTTCGCAAACTCAAAGCGTTGAAGAAGTTCCTCAAAAATTCGACAATTCCTTTTGTTATTTCTTTGGTTTGTTTGGGAACTTCAGGAAGAGGAGTGTCAAGTTTTGGTGACTTCACACAACTACTGCTCATTTTTGAAGCGAGTTTCGGTGATTTATAGTTGATAACCATGAGAGACGTGTTGGATGCTTTGCTCATGAGAAGATGTCGTTCTTTCTCATCTATGGAACTTTTGTTCTCGCAGGAATCAACAGGTTTTGCTTCACAATCTTTCGTGGTCTTGTTGAGATATGGTATTTTTGCCTTGATGTCTTCATATTTACAAGAAGTGACACTATTTTCTTCTTTGGACAACTCTTCTGGATAGTCGTTCAAATCAGGACATGGAGTTATAAGCTTTTTCGAGGCCTCAGACTTTGTTGTTTCAGACTTGAATTCTTCACTGCAAGAAGACTCAAAAGGCTTAGGATCTACTTCTCCCTGAGAGTTTTCGCACTCGCCTTCTCGAGAAATTCCCGGCTTGATTTTTTCACATCTGGCTGGAACGAACTCTTCGATTTTCTCTTTTTCGGTGTCTTTATCTTCACATGGTAGCTGTTCTTGGCAGTCTTCAAACTTCTCGTTTTCTTCATCGTCGGGTTTTCTGATCGATGATTTGATTTTTTCGTATTTGCATGGCACGAAGATTTTGATTTCGTCTTTTTCTTTCTTTTCGTTTATTTCATCAGAAGAATCGGTGTGTTTTTCACGAACTGTAGCCTTACTATCAAGTTGGGGTGTTATTTCTGGGATTTTTACGAATTTTTGGCAGTATTTTCCGTTGAGAGTCGCTATTCTACTTTTTTTAGGTATTGGAGGCACCCAGTGTTTCTTCCAGTTAGGCACAGAGCTGGGCTTGCTTCGGTCTGCGTTTTTTACTTCAGAAAGGTTTATTTCTTTTCGTCCTTTGGTTTCTTGTAATTGCTCTGTTCTTTGTTGAAGACCTGTGAGTCTAAAGTCTGGTAATGTTTTTGATGAGAAATGATTCTTTTTCTCTACGTGTTCGTTGCAGTATTTTTTTTTCGAAGACGCAGCTTCCAGATTCTTGGTTTTTGTTTCATTTGGCTCATTTTTACAACCCGAAGTTTTGTCACCTAATTTTGCATGATTTTTGTTGGTCTGAATTGTAGAAGATGAAATACTGGGCTTCTTCCAGTTAGCGACAGAGCTGGGCTTGCTTCGGTCTGCGTTTTTTACTTCAGAAAGGTTTATTTCTTTTCGTCCTTTGGTTTCTTGTAATTGCTCTGTTTTTTGTTGAAAGCCTGTGAGTCTAAAGTCTGGTAATGTTTTTGATGAGAAATGATTCTTTTTCTCTAGGTGTTCGTTGCAATATTTTTTTTTCGAAGACGCAGCTTCCAGATTCTTGGTCTTTTTTTCATTTGGCTCATTTTTACAACCCGAAGTTTTGTCACCTAATTTTGCGTGATTTTTGTTGGTCTGAATTGTAGATGATGGAACACTGGGTTTCTTCCAGTTAGGCCCAGAGCTGGGCTTGCTTCGATCTGCGTTTTTTACTTCTGAAAGCTTGATTTCTTTTCGTTCTTTGGTTTCTTGTAATTGCTTTGTTTTTTGTTGAAGACCTGTGAGTCTAAAGTCTGGTAACGTTTTTGAAGAGAAGTGATTCTTTTTCTCTGGGTTTTCGTTACAGTATTTTTTTTCCAGATTCTTGTTCTTTTTATCATTTGGCTCATTTTTATGACCCGAAGTTTTGTCACTTAATTTTGCACGATTTTTGTTGGTCTGAATTGCAGGAGATGAAGCAACTTTTGTAGTAGATTTTTCTTTCTTGCTCTGACTTATTTTTCTTATATTCTCAGTTTTCTCGTCTCGCTTTTTGTTTGTTTTTTCCAATTCGGCGACTTTTTTCCCGTTTTTCATTACTTCTCCGTTTTTGACTACAAAGAAACAGAAATCATTTTCAAGAACGTCAAGACGAGGATAAAGAAATCAAAAATGTACAAAACGAAAAACTTTAATAAACACTGAAAGCAACAAACATAAAGAACATCACATTTTTAATTTCCACCTCGATGCTTAAGAAAAAAAATTAGTTACTAGTATTCTTCGTACTTGTGTCTGCAGCTTTTTCCTTAGCATCACACTGATCTTTCTTCAACTCCGAACAAGAACAATTAACACGACCGTCTTTATATTCCTCTTCTTTCATCTTTATTTCCACTGATCGTATCCCTGGCTTAATTTCTTCATACATGCAAGGCACGAACTCTTTGTTTTTTTCTTTTTCTTCTTTATCTTGCTTTTCATTGAACTCCACTAGCTTCTTGTAGACTTGGGGGTCGCTGGAGCAGGCTTTTTTGTCTCTGGGAGGAATCCCTTTGCCAATTTGGGGCGCATCAGCTTTCTTTTTCTTCTTGCAGAGAGCTATACATTGCATGATCGGACTTTGATCCGACGGTTCTTCCATTGATGAGCACACTGGTTCTGGTGCTAGTTTTTTGCCTAGCTTCTCGAGGGCCCGCGCACAAATTGCTTGGATTTTAATCTTTTCCAAGTCCGTGGAGATGAAGCATTTTTTGTTGACTTTGGGAGCCGAGGCTTCGTTGCAACTACAAGATTCCGTCTCTTTTGACTTCTTTTTCGGCGAACACTTCGACTCGTTGCTGTTCTTTTCAGTGCACGGTTTTTGATCTCCTACCTTTTTATCACATTTTGTTTGCTTAACTGGACAAGATTGCACTCTCTTCTTTGACTCTTCTTTACAAGCGACTATTTTTATTTCTTCACTTTTGCTCCTCTCAGGTTTGGCAGCCGAACACAGCGCTTTTCTCTTCTTTTTCAGCTCCTCAGCTTTGCATTTTAAGTCTTCTTTTTCTTCTTTCTCTGGTTTTTCTTCCTTACATGATGTTTTAGGCTTCTTCTCACATGTCGGTTTTGCTTTTTGTTCCTTCTTTGTCTCTTTCGCTTTGTCGCAGTGTTTTGGATTCAGATCAATCTTGCAATCCGCGCTCTTCGTGGCTCTTACTACGTTGGTTTGTGTTTTGACCGTTGGTTGTGACTGAGTCTTTTTCGGTTTTGCTTCTTTGGTAAAGATTCCTTCGCGGACGCTCTTCAAGAAGTTCTTGCTCCCAGAAACTACATCTTTGCTTTGTTCCTTTCTTTTTGGTAGTTCAGCATCGAGTTTTGGTGGCTCCACACATTTATTAGCTTTTGCCTGACTTCTGCGACATTCTTCCAACTCTTCCTTTAGTTGTTTGATGAGTTCTTGACACCTTGCTTCCACCTCGTTTTTGGTTGAAGCTTCGAATGTGGCCGGGTCGTAAACCGTGACAAGTAACTTAGAAGAGTCAACTTGGTCTTTCGCTGGAGAAGCCACTTTCTTTTTCACTCTCTTGTCTCTTTTCGGTGTGTACGGTTTTTTCACAGGAACGGACACTTTCTTCTTTTCTTTTTTCTTGCTGCAGACTTTACATAATTCTTCTGATTTTGGTTTGCTTTTCTGCTGTGGTTTGGCTGACTTTTTCTTTGATGTGCTCGTTTTACATTTTTCGACGCACTGAAGAATCGGGCTTTGGTCTTGTTTTTCTCCTGATTTCGTTTTGAGTGGACAAGGCTTCACTTCTTCGGATTTTGTTTCAGTTCCGCACGGCTTAAGCTCTCCAGGAGACTTTTGTTCTTTCTTAGCTTTACAGGGCTTAGATTGTGCTGATTTAGTTTCAGCAGGTTTGTGTTCTGTTGATTCAGTTTCACAAGGCTTAACTTCTGCTGATTTAGCTCCACAAGGTTTGGATTCGGTTGACTTAGCTCCAGGAGACTTGCGTTCTTTTGATTTGAGTTCACAAGGCTTAGGTTTTCGTGATTTAGCTTCAGCAGGCTTACGTTGTTTTGATTTAGCTTCACAAGGCTTAGGATCTGTTGATTTAGCTTCAGAAGGCTTGCGATCTTTTGATTTAGCTTCACAAGGCTTAGGATCTGCTGATTTAGCTTCAGAAGGCTTGCGATCTTTTGATTTAGCTTCACAAGGCTTAGGATCTGCCGATTTAGCTTCAGAAAGCTTGCGATCTTTTGATTTAGCTTCACAAGGCTTAAGATATGCTGATTTAGCTTCAGAAGACTTGCGATCTTTTGATTTAGCTTCACAAGGCTTACGATCTGCTGATTTAGCTTTAGAAGGCTTGCGTTTTTTTGATTTAGCTTCACAAGGTTTAGGATCTGCCGATTTACCTTCAAACGAGTTACGTTCTTTTGAGTTAGCTTCACAAGGCTTAGAATCCACCGATTTATCTTCAAAAGGCTTGCGTTCTTCTGCTTTAGCTCCACAAGGTTTAGATTCTATAGATTTCTTTTTTTTGGTTTGACACGGAGCCGACTTTTTCTTCGTCTCCTCCTTCTTCTCCTTTTTGCAAGGACCGATGTTTTCTTCAGACGTTGATTTTGGCCAAGCTGCTGACTTGTGTATGGCTTGTTTAGAAGAAACTATTTTCCAAGCTTGTTCCCTGTTTTGGTCTTCTAATTTTATAGGCTTAGTAGAATCATCTTTTTTCGGCTTGCACAAACTTGCAAAGTCAAACTTGACGCAACTTTTGCTGACCCACGTCCCTGTTAGGTCCTTGGCACTAAGACGACGTTTTTTGGGTTGTTCTGATGACTTGCTTTTCGGGATAATTCTTACTTTTGAGCTGGGTACTTCAATTATCGTTTTCTTGCATGATTCTTTTCTTGCGACGTCTAAATTTTCTTCAGTTTTCTTACTTGATTCTTTTTTTTCCACTTTTCGTTTGTCTTCAGGTTCTTTTCCTTGACAGTTAATGACGCATACCATCTCGCCATCTTTCACTTCACAACTGACAGGTCCGGAAACAATTTTTGAAGACTTCTTCGTCTTCCCGAAACTTGGTTTTCCCGTTTTTTTGGAGTAGTTCCTTTCATAGAAATGGTACTTTTTACAAAACGATTTTTTTCTTTCTTCAATTCCACTTCCGAAGAACCCAGTCCGCGCATGGAGTCTACCAGCGGAGCAAACCGGAAGTTTTGGTTGCGCATTTATTGCAATTGATGTAAATAAGGATGTTGCTTTGTTGAAAATGGGTCTTGAAGACACCTGAAAGATTCATTTGAGGCAATCATGTTAAAAAATTACGCAAACTTACCACTGTACGAAAGAATGATTTTGGCAAGTTCTTTAGAAACAGAGACATACTAAAATTTTGATTACATAATAGTTTTGAGGACTTTGGAAATCGGACGTCAAATTTTGAATTTTTTTGACAAACACAATTCGGTTCTCATGGTTATCATTGTTTTCAGAAACTTAATACGATTGCCGAAAACAACACCTGAGGGATATCGAGTGCTGTTGTACAGTGTGAGGGATCCTGATCCTACGAAGATGATCTTCAGTGATGCCGTTAAAGGGTTCTGCATGTATAATGATTGTGTTCTGTCTGAAGATGGATTGGCGGAGGGGTAAGTAATCATGTTTTTCGTTTAGGATTTTACCATTTCAATTAAAACCGATTCATAATTGATTGGTTATTAAAATAAAGGCTAAAGTGAAGAGTTTGCTGAGGAATTAAAATCTTAGAAAAAAAAACATTTTTTAAAATTTTATTTTGGATTTTTTAGATGCTTTATTTTTTTTAATTTTTCCAACTTTTTATGTACTGTTTTAGGAATTTCAGTTTTTTTTCTTTTTTTTAATGATCTTGAATTGTTTAGACTTTTTAAAGTCGTTTCGTATTTTAGACACTGTTGATTTTTTGGAGTTTTGATTTTTTATAAATATTACCAAATTATGTCCAGAATTTTTCATTCAATATGTTTTCCTGTTTTTTAAATATTTCTAAAATTTTTAAGTTTTTCGTTTTTTTCTCTCTACTGTTCTTTCTGCTTTTCGATACTTTTAATTTTCTTATTTCTGAGGTGTTAATTTTTTTAAGATTCTCCAGATCTTCTAGATTTTTGGTACTCTATGTTTTTAGATTTTTTATATGCTGATTTCTAATTTTTTTGATTAATTGTATATATTAGATCTTATAGATTACTTAAGTACCATTTTAATAATCTAGAAGATGTTGAATCTTTTGATTTATAAAATTTTTGTAGAATTTTTAAAATCTTTGTGTTCGTAAGTTCTTGGATTTTGACTCTTTTCTTAGATTTTTTAATTATTATTCAACTTATCGTTTTTGTAGATTTATTCGATTTTTAAAATCATTTGTATTTATATTTTATGAATTATCTACACTTTTCGAAGATTATAATTCCCTAAAATTTCTAAATAATTTAGTGGGGGCGCTTTTTCGGTTTGGTCTAGATTGTATGAGGGCACGTATTAAAATATTAAATAGTGCTTGAGATTTTTGAATTTTATTATAAAGCCACAATATATTATGCAAATTTTATATACATTTTAAATTACTAGCTTTTTTTTAATTTTCGAAAGTTATAGAACTTTTTGTGTTTTTTGATGTTTCTCTTATTTTTTTTACTTTTAATAACTTTTAAATGTTTTATTTTTTTTAAATTGGGCAAACTTTTCAAACTCTTTGGAATTATTAGATATATCTCTTAGATTTTCCAAGCTGTCTTAGATTTCCTACATTAGCCTAATTTAAAAAGTATCTTAAATTCGTATTATTTTTGGATTTTTTAGTTTTTTCCTATTTTTTTAGGTTTCTCAGTTTTCTTAGATCTTTTCTTAAATTTTTATACCTTGTTTATATTAGTTTTTTAAATTTGTGGTATTTACTAGATTTCTTATCTTTAATAGAATATTCGCATTAGTTTCCGTTTTTAGATAATTTGTTTTTTTAAAACATTTTAATTGTTTATCAGATTTCTCATATTTCTTAAAATTCTTATTTTTTTAGCTTTTTAAATTTCTTAATTTTTTTAAAATTCTTAACATTCTTGAATTTCTTAGTTTTTTTTTAAATTTATTTTAGGTTTCTTTTGAGTTTTCTTAGATTACTTATTTTTTTTTAGCTCGTTCATATCAATTTTTTTGAATGTCTTAGGTGTTTTAGATTATTGGATTTTTAGTTTTTTTAGTTTCCATTTTATTTTTGTTACTTAAGTTTCATATATTACTTAGATTTGTTATATTTTATGGATGAATTTTGAATATTTTAATTAGTTGTCTCTTAGATTTTTCGAATGTCTTCATTTTTTTCTTTAGTTTAGATTTATTAGTTTAATTTTTTTTTAAATTTATTAGTTTGCTAGGTTACTCAATTTTTTTATTTTTTTTATTTGCTTAATTTTTCTATTTTTTTTTGTATTTCTTAAAATTTGTAGACTTTTTGTATTTTCTATTATTTTTTAGTTTTCTTAAATTCTTAAATTTGTTTTGTTTATTAGATTTCTTATCTTTGACAGATTACTTTAATTCCTTAGCTTTTTTAAACAATTAAAATTTTTTAGAACCCTTAAATTGTTTATTTTTTTCTCATATTTTTTAAAATTCTCATTTTTCTTAGCTTTTTAGAGTTCTTAATTTTTTTAAATTTTTAAGAAGTTTGAATTTCTTAGTTTTTTTTCTATTTTTTTTAGATTTCTCATTTTGTTGAGTTTTCTTAAATTCCTTAATTTTTTATTTTTTTTATATTAGATTTTTTGTCTTTTTTAGGTGTTTTAGATTTCTTGTTTTTTGTTTTTTTGGTGTTCTTAGATTTTTTGAATATTTTTATTGTTTTAAATGATCCACTTAGAATAAGTGCATTAAATTCTTAAGACGCTTTGGACCTCATAGATTTTCTAGATTTTTTTTATTACTTAGCTTTCTTATATTACTTAGATTTGTTATATTTATTAGATAAATTTTTAAATTAGTTGTCTCTTAGATTTTCCGAATGTTTTCGATTTTTTAGTTAGTTTTGATTTCCTAGTTTTATTATTTTTTTAATATTTTGAATTTCTTAGATATTTTAGATTTGTTAGTTTCCTTAGTTTACTCAGATCTTTTTTCTTGCCTAACTTCTTTAATTTTTTTAAGATTCTTGCATTTTTTAATTTTCTTAGGTTTTTCATATTTTCTAGAATGTTTTAGATTTCTTAAGATTTTAAATTTGTTATGTTTATTAGATTTCTCATCTTTGATAAATTATTCGTATTAGTTAGCAGCTTTTTTAGATAATTTAATTTTTTTAAAACACTTAAATTGTTTATTAGATTTTTTATATTTCTTAGGATTTTTACAATTTTTTGTTTTTTACATTTTTTTTAAGAATTTTGAATTTCTTATTTTTTTCTCATTTTTCTAATTTCTCTCTCAGGTTTCTAATTTTGTTGAGTTTCCTTAGAGACCTTAATTTTTTTAGCTTGTTTATATCAGATTTTTTAAATTTCTTAGGTCTTTTAGATTTCTTGTTTTTTTTTGGTTTTCTTAGCTTTTTTAGATCTCTTGGCTTTTATCGATTTCTTAGATATTTTTATTGTTTTAAATTACCTAGAATAGGCCCATTAAATTCTTGAGATTTCGTAGATTACTTAGATTTTCTAGATCTTTTTAGATTATTTAAGGTTCAAAGATATTTTAAAATTAGTTCTCTCTTAGATTTTTCGATGTCTTAAATTTTTTAGTTAGTTTATATTTTAGTTTTATTATTTTTATTAATATCTTGAATTCTGAGATTTTTTAGATTTATTAGTTTACTTGGTTTACTCTTACTTGCTTAATTTTTCAATTTTATATATATATATATATATATGTAATATTTTTTATATTTTATATATACATATATATATTTAATTTTTTTAATTTATTATATTTATTATGTCCTTGATAGTTTAGATTAATTTGTTGGCTTTTTAAGATAATTAAATTTTTTAGGACAATTAAATTGTTTAGCTTTCTTAGATTTTTTTAGATTGCTTAGATTCCTTTTCTTTTTTTTTACATTTTTCTTTAAATTACTTACATTCTTTAGATTTTTTATTTTTTTTTAATTTTATACAGTTCTTAGTTTTTTTAGACTTCTTAGATTCCTTAGGGGAGTTAAATTTCTTAGATTTATTAGATTCTTTAAATTTGATCAATTTCATAAATTTTTTAGCATTCGTAGCTTTTTTCTTACCACCTTCAGATTTTTTAGTTTCCTTATCATTTAGATTACGTGGATTATTCGGATTGATTGTATTTTTAGATGCCTTCGATTTCTTAGATTCCTAAATTTTAAAAAAACTCCAAAAACCAAAAGACCAAAATATCAGCAAACTTTTTAAAAATTTACAGAATATATCAAAAATATTTGTGTAAAAAAAACATTAAAAACTTTTTCGCTATTCTTAAAATAAACAGTCTACGGACTAAAACTTTAAGTTTTTGAAAAACCATACAATTTTTTGATAAACAAAATTTGTTTCTAATGAAGTTATCATTTTGAAGTCTCACGTTTTTTACAACATATAACACCTTTTCTGATAATTATGCCGGTAAAATATTGAAAAATGTTAAAGCTTCTATTGTAGTCTCCTTTCCCCTATGCACTTTATGCGGTGAAATTCCATCTTGCAATTTGATGATCCGACTACGTTGCAAGTCTTACGTAAGAGATAAAATAACAACTTTGCACAACCATTTCCGATTTATTTATTTAATTTGTGTAATAAGCTAACATCGTACCAGTTTTCAATTATTTTATAACTGCGACGTAACACAATTTTTAGACGACCGCTCACTTTACGGACTGTTTCGCGGCTGTAAAGATGAATTTTAATAGACTGAATATACTTTACGGACTGAACCTTTAGTTTGTTTCTTATGATCGCTTAAAAAATCTTGTATGCATTTCTATCGTAAAGAAGACTTTCTGTCTCGGCCGAAAAAAATTCTCGCTTTTCCGGCCTTGTTACATAAATAGCTATTAGCAGTCTTAAATATACTTTTTCTTTCAGATATGTGGTCGTTTTTGATATGCGAGGAGTCTCCATTGGCCATCTTGCTCGAGTCAGCTTGCCAGCCTTGAAGGCCTTCATGTTTTATATACAGGTTTGACATACATGTGAAAAATGAGTGAATTAGTGTAACAAAACTTAAGAAACTAAAAAAAAAAGAGAAACAAACGTAGTTTTGATCACAGAGCAAAGATCAATGTTAATTCATTATCCGGTTAATAAACATTAAAAAAAATAATATAATGATGTAATTGGATGTATGAACAAAAAAAAGTACAAGAAACAGAACGGATGCAAAAACAAACCTTGGCCTACACTTCGACACCGCTCGTTATGTTCTATTAATTGTTAGTCTGTTTTAACAAATTTTGCATTGGAGGCGGTCGTTGACACCTAATTTCTCACATTTTTCTCTTTTTAGGAAGCCCATCCCTGTCGTCTCAAGGCCATCCATATCTTGAACACAGCCTCCTGGATCCACCACATCATGAGAATCATAGTACCTCTAGTAAAATCCGATCTTTTGGGCATGATCAAGTTCCACAAAGGTACTCTCACTTTGCTCTTTTTCTCCTTTCATCGCGCTCGTTTTAGGCGTCATACCGGAGGGCATACCTCAAGATATTCTGCCGGCGGACTACGGTGGTGAAGCGCCCTCCGTGGAAGAGTTAGATGCCCAAACTAAAAGTATGGTGGATAAATACGCGGAATGGCTGAAAGAGTCTGCGTATTTCAAAGCCGATGAGTCGAAGAGAGTGAAGAAGGCGTCGTGGTGGGGGTGGGGGTTATTCAATGGTAATAATAACACGGAGAAGTTGGATGAGAAGACGTTTCTTAAGAATCTTCAGATTGATTGATGTTTGTTTTTTTGGTTGTTAATGAAATTGTATACTTTGTCAGTTAAGTTGTGGTCATATACATGTATATATATCATCGTCTTTGATGGTTAGGGATATGAAGATGTAGCCATCTTTTATGACTGTTAACTCTGTACTTAAAGTGTAATAAAATATTTTTGATATTTTGTTGCTTGGAATGGGTTGCATGATTATCTTCCAGAGCCAAACGTGGACAAGATTTTGGTTTTTGTTCGTAGTGCGGGATTATGGCACTCATGAAATTCTCGCTTTCGCTACGCTCATGCGCTAAACTTTCATTCTCGCATAAAAAACAAAGAATGAAAAAATGAGGCGACAAAATAGTTTCCCAAGTTTCTCCAACATTATTTTAAAATTGTTCTTTTCGTTCCTCAAAAGAGGGCGCGCAAGCATGGGGTGCAAAATTTTGCAAAACTTAACCAAATTTTAACATTATATTTAGTAATTTCGAAAGATTAATAATAAAACCACGGATTGTCTTTTTCGCAATAGTATAGTTATTTATGTAACGAGTGAGAAAAATCCAACTTCGTGCATCAATACACCTGTGAAATTCAAAAATGCTGCTGATTTCCACTTCTGTCAAATGTCAAAGTAATTATGACATTAGCAAATTAAATTTTTACTGCCCTTATCTCTGCGTTTGAATTAAATTTGTTTTTTTATGTTTGTTTGCATTTTTTTTAAACTAAACTGCTGAATAAGCTCAGTGAAAAATGTTAAGCTGTAAATGGAATATTTCAATTTATTGGAATTTTGTTTTAGCAATATCAGTGCTCTATTTCTTGAAACAAGAGACATATATTGTGATGTCTTATTATCGTAATTCATGAACGGTGAATGGGTTTCAATAGCAGCTTGTAAGGACGAATATGGTGCAAGGCTCGTAGATCTCCAGATACAAGGAGCTTTAATAAATCACATTCACTTTGTTCTCCTGATCCACACCGTTAGATTTTAATAATGATATTTATTACTGCAACGAACCATAATTATTCATCGAGGACACAAAATATTTTTTTTGTACTCATTGTATGGAAAGAGAATTTTTCCGCTTAATCCCGATGCACGGAGAAACGGTTTTCCCGCACCCCGGTGTTTTTTAGTTTCCTCTAGCGGTAAGGGATATTCACGTTGTACGGTTGGTATTGTGACTTTTTGACGACACCTGTCAATGAATTTTTGATAATTGCGTTAATTCGTGACTTTTTTCGGGCAGCAGACGCGAAACGGCCTCTTTGGCACATTGTTGTACTTTGGGTACACATACATTCTTCGTTGTCACTAATTTTAACAATTTTTGTTAATAATTAAAAAAAATGACAGATCTTTTAAATTTTAAAAATCTAGTAGGTAGTTACAGTGACAGATCATGTTACCAACACACTATTAAAAAAAAAACTAAATTACTTTTTTTTTATTCGATATTCGTTTCAAAAAGTATTATACTTAACCCTTTCGAAAAGAATTCTCCCGCATTCGCACTAAATACTTTTTACAGTCGTGTTGCAAACAAAGTGCTCATGCGGAAAAATTAAGTTTCCGAACTCGTTAGGTAAATAACTATTAGTCACTGTAAAATATAACTAAATCTTTACAATTGCTCAGGCGAACCAGTATGTTATACCGAGTGACTATAAATGATTGAGTTTTTTTTGTTAGGTTGGTAACATTTTTTAAGTTTTATTTTTGCATGCGAAATAACGGCGAATATTTTCAACATCTTTCGTAGTGTTGTTTAAATAAATTGTTGGCTAAATATTTTAAATATTATAAATATTTTTAAATAATTTATACATAATTTAATGCATTAATAAATCACTTAATAATACTTCGGTGTTATACAAATATTCTAACCTCTACAATAGCAAAAAATGACGTTTAACGCTAAGAAGACCTTGAAGTTTTAATTTTGTTGGTAGCTCTGCCGTAATGTCAAAACGTTTCTGTTTGATATTAAAAATTAATTGTTATGCAATGACGTCATTATGTTAGGACTACCAAATCCATTTTAAAATTCAAAATCTGCTTTAATGTCGTTATGTATTTTTTCGACTTTATAGTGTTTTAGTTAAACAAATGGTTTTGCAATTATCAGATTTATAAGACTTTTGGAAAATTTTACATAAAAATTTTAAAAAGTCAAAACTCGTTAAGTTTTTGAAAATTATTTCTAATGTACATAATCTTATAATAGCTTGAAAATTTAAATTTAAATTATTAAGAAAACATATTTATCTAAAAAAACTCTAAGAAATTGTTATCATTCCTTGGATCTTAAAATTGATTAATTTTTTAAACAACTTAAATTTTTTAAGTGTTTTTGGGCGATTCGAAAATTTTGAGGTTTCAAATGCATCGGCAACTTGAATTTCCGGGTTAATTTTAATTTGTTTTAGATTTATAATTTGTTTATAGTCTTGCCGTTTCTTGTCTTTCCAATTTTAAATTTTTTTCTTGTTTCCTTTTCATATCTTAAGATCTAAGCAAATCACCAGTCATTAGTTTTAAACGTGAAATACTTGTGAAATTCTGCTTAAAATGCGCACGATTTCACGATTTAGTAAATTTTTACGCTTACACTTTTACAAAAAAAATTTAAAATTTTTAAAGTGTAATAATGTGTTTAGTAACAGTACAAATTTTTTTAGCATTCTTTCAACAGCGACAAGCATAGAAAAAAAAGAAGCTTTTTGACTGAATAAGATCATAGTATGGAGAATTTTACACTCAAGACAAATTTTTACAAAATAATTTAGTACAATTACAGAAGAATGAATAATGAGAACGTACGTTTGATAGAGCCGTTGGTTTAATAGTATTCACTCTTTGTTTTTTCAAATCTTTGAGCACAGATGTTAAATGTGGAAGGAACTTTAACAATCACACCCTTAGGGTATTATTTTCCAGCAGCGATAAGCGGACAACAACTACTCAACAGCTACCACGTTCACATGTCACCCCTAACCACTTCCGTTTCACGAAATGCAAATGCAAACATCTTATCAAGTTGTTTTGATTTTACATCCGGGGCTACTTTGCTATAAAAGATGATCACTACTTTTCGAAAGACATCAGTTTGCTTCCTGCATCGACTGACGTTACTACATCGACCAACAATGGCAAAACGCAACAACAAGAATCTCCTGCTTCTCTTCGACCACCCTCTGGAACCGTCGTTCATCCCGAAAGGTCAGAAGAAAGCCGTCTTCCAAGTTCCCCAGGAGTATCTTTCCGAAAACTACCAACCGCTCGCCCAAATCCTAGGAACTCGATTTGCCGAAAAAGGTGAAGAACCAATTCGTCTCAAGAAGATATCGATTCCTCCACTTGGTGAGATTTTAGATTTGAAACGCGACGAAAACTTCTCTTTGTTCTTCGAAAAACATCGTAAAATCTCCGAACAACTTGTTGAGATTTTCATGGGGATGAGAGACACGGACGATTTGCTTTCGATGGCGGTTTATGCGCGTGATCGTGTAAACCCTTACTTGTTCAATTACGCTCTTTCTGTGGCTCTGCTTCATAGAAAGGACACGCAGAATTTGGACTTGCCGTCGTTTGTTCGAAATTTCCCGGACAAATATGTGGATCCTAAGGTTTTTATCAAAGCGAGAGAAGAAGCGAAAGTTGTTCCTGCAGGTTCGAGAACGCCTATTTCCATTCCTAGAGAGTACACGGCTTCGGAAATTGAAGAAGAACAGAGACTTGCTTACTTTAGAGAAGATCTTGGCGCTAATCTCCACCACTGGCATTGGCATTTGGTTTATCCTTTAAGCGGTGAAAAAGCCATCGTCGCCAAGAACCGAAGAGGTGAACTCTTCTATTACATGCATCAGCAGATCATCGCTAGATACAACTTTGAGAGATTATGCAACAAGCTGAAGCGAGTTGAACGACTCAGCGACTTCAACCAACCGATCAAAGAAGCGTATTTCCCAAAGTTAACCAGCACCGTGGCCAGCAGATCATATGCTGCAAGACCCGCTAATCAAAAGCTCCAAAACATCTATCGTCCTTCAGATCAAATACGACAAGATGTTGATGATTTGAGGAGATGGCACGATCAAATTGTCAACGCCATCCAGAGCGGAACTGTTAAAAATGTAAGTAATTCATTAAAAAATAATAATAATAATGATTGTCGTTTCCTTTTAACAGGAGAAAGGTCAAACCATCGAACTTACAGAAAGCGAGGGAATCGACATTTTGGGCAACATGATAGAGGCGAGCGTCCTCTCACCAAACCGACAACTTTACGGTGATTTGCACAACATGGGTCATGTCTTCTTGGCGTACATCCACGATCCAGAGCACAGATATTTGGTAAGTAGCAAACATAACAACGATCTGTGGTTAACCGAAGACTTTAGGAAACTTTCGGAGTGATGGGTGATGTTGCCACCGCCATGCGCGATCCTGTCTTCTATCGTTGGCACGCTTTCGTCGACAGCATCTTCCAAAGACACAAGGAAACTTTGCCTCGTTACACAGAAGACCAACTGAACTATCCGGGAGTTACCGTCACCAAACTTGAAATAAATTCAGAGGGTAGCCCTGCTAACGTCTTCAACACCTTCTGGCAAGAATCCGATATCGATCTGTCCAGAGGCATGGACTTCCAAGAAGAAGGTGCAGTCTTTGTGCGTTTCACACATCTTCAACACCAACCTTTCACTTACAACATTACGGTGAATAACAGCAACCCAGGTACCAAAATGGGCACTTGTCGCATTTTCCTCGCCCCAAAATTCGACGAAGGAGGCAGAACATGGTTCTTCCGTGATCAAAGACAAATGTTCATCGAACTCGACAAGTTTACAGTGACTCGTAAGTTAATCCACACAGTCAAAAATGTCATTCTCACTTTTTATTCACAGTGAAGCAAGGAATGAACACCGTCGTCCACCAATCTCACAAGTCTTCAGTTACCATTCCCTTCGAAAGATCCTTCCGTGATCTGGACACCAGTCGTCCAGGTGAAAATACCGCAGAATTAGACCAGTTCAATTTTTGTGGTTGCGGATGGCCTCAACATCTATTGATTCCGAAGGGAACAACAGAAGGAATGAAATGTGAACTCTTCGTGATGATCTCGAACTACGATGACGACAGAGTGAACCAAAGCATGGAAGGAGTGTGCAACGATGCCGGAAGTTACTGTGGAATTAAAGACAAGTTGTATCCTGATCGTCGATCGATGGGATATCCGTTTGATCGTTTACCAAGAGAAGGTGTCGTGAATTTGGAGCAGTTCTTGACTCCCAACATGAGAGTGGCTAACGTTACCATCAACTATAAGGACAGGACCGTGAAGAAACTTGAGGCTCCGAACTAACAGGAATTTATTATATTCTAACCGATTTTATGACAATTATGGCTTGAACGATGATTTTAAAATAAACTATATATGCATTGCATTTCAGTGTTTACTTTTTACTCTGTTTTCCTTTTTAAATTGGAACCAATTTCCTAAAACTTAATTGGTTTATTTTTTCTTTGAGATCTATTTCGGATTTATCATTTGACTTTTTTTATTGTTGAAAGACTTAAAAATATTTGTAAATTTTTGCATATAAATTGAAATTTTCTAAACCTTAGATTCTATACATTTTCATATAAATTTTTTCAAATCGCTTGTTTTGTTTTGTGTATTAATGTAAATCTTTTCACTTGTATAAATTTTCCTTATTTCTTTTATCTTTCTAATGCTGTCTTCATATTTAGATTCTGTTTTTTTATTTCATAAAATTCAAATTTATTTTTATGAGTTGAATGCTTTCAATGCCTTATTTGCTTGTATCTCTTAAATCATCCACCTAAATATTGCGAATGTTAAATTTTTCTAACTTCTTTAGATTCTTTAGATTTTTTGTGAAGACAACAACTACATCAAAGCAACAACAGAAATCTAACCAATTGAAAGAATCTTAAATAGTACACATCAAGATTTAAAATTAATTAACTAAACTATCTTTAGAATCTAATTGTAAGATCTCAAAAATTTAGATATAGAACCAAAAAGATACAAAAATTTTAAAGTCTAAACAATTCTAAAGAGCCGGAAAATTTAAAAGATTTAAGAAATTCGGAGACAAAACAAACAAGTTGAGTTCTATAACAAAACTGAAACGTAGTTTTAAGCCAATTAAAATATCAAAAAAATAAATAAAACACGTTAAAAGTAATTATAAAAAATCTATTGTATTTTAAAAATTTAGGAGTACTGCTAAGAATCTAAATAAACCAAAAAAATGTTTAAATTATGTAAACCACCTGATTTTGGGATCTGGAACAGAAGGCTATGTTGCATAAAATTCTTAGTTGCTGTTTTCAAATTTCCTGTAAATTTTGCAACAAGGGAATGTTTTTTAGAATCTTAGAATCTAGCCATGAAATGAAAGTAGATATTAAATTTTGTTTCTAAAAGCTTTATGTCAATTTTAAATTTTAGAATTCCAAATTTTTATTCCTAAAAAAATCAAAAATAGATAAACCAAAATTTAAAATTTAAAATTTAAATAAAAAGTCATGATTTTTATGCTATTAAATAATACGATGCGACGGTTTCTTGACTGTTTTTTAACGCAGTTTTAACACATTAATATGTATTATTATTAAAAGCAATTATATATATATATTGTGAACGCAGATTTATTTGACTATAGTATAAAAATTTTTTTCTTTCTAATATCAACTGAAAAATACGTAAGATTAAATAGTTTCTTCATATCTTTCTTGGGTGTTAGATTTTTTAATGCCTACAATATACAAAAAAAAAAGTTCTATTCGACACCAAGTGTGAAGAACACAATTATCTTTCTTACTCTTTTTATATAAAAAATGCTAGCTTGGTTCTTATTTTTAAAAGTATAGAGTAAAAAGTAAACACTGAAGTGCAATGCCATATATAGTTTATTTTAAAATCATCGTTCAAGCCATAATTGTCATAAAATAGGTTAGAATATCATAAATTCCTCTTAGTTCTGAGCCTCAAGTTTCTTCACGGTCCTGTCCTTATAGTTGATGGTAACGTTAGCCACTCTCATGTTGGGAGTCAAGAACTGCTCCAAATTCACGACACCTTCTCTTGGTAAACGATCAAACGGATATCCCATCGATCGACGATCAGGATACAACTTGTCCTTAATTCCACAGTAACTTCCGGCATCGTTGCACACTCCTTCCATGCTTTGGTTCACTCTGTCGTCATCGTAGTTCGAGATCATCACGAAGAGTTCACATTTCATTCCTTCTGTTGTTCCCTTCGGAATCAATAGATGTTGAGGCCATCCGCAACCACAAAAATTGAACTGGTCTAATTCTGCGGTATTTTCACCTGGACGACTGGTGTCCAAATCACGGAAGGATCTTTCGAAGGGAATGGTAACTGAAGACTTGTGAGATTGATGGACGACGGTGTTCATTCCTTGTTTCACTGTGAATAAAAAGTGAGAATGACATTTTTGACTGTGTGGATT
This sequence comes from Cynaeus angustus, assembly GCA_030157275.1. Taxonomy (NCBI): domain Eukaryota; kingdom Metazoa; phylum Arthropoda; class Insecta; order Coleoptera; family Tenebrionidae; genus Cynaeus; species Cynaeus angustus. Next base: position 16,413,524 of record CM058065.1, read on the forward strand.
AACTTACGAGTCACTGTAAACTTGTCGAGTTCGATGAACATTTGTCTTTGATCGCGGAAGAACCATGTTCTGCCTCCTTCGTCGAATTTTGGGGCGAGGAAAATGCGACAAGTGCCCATTTTAGTACCTGGGTTGCTGTTATTCACCGTAATGTTGTAAGTGAAAGGTTGGTGTTGAAGATGTGTGAAACGCACAAAGACTGCACCTTCTTCTTGGAAGTCCATGCCTCTGGACAGATCGATATCGGATTCTTGCCAGAAGGTGTTGAAGACGTTAGCAGGGCTACCCTCAGAATTTATTTCAAGTTTGGTGACGGTAACTCCCGGATAGTTCAGTTGGTCTTCTGTGTAACGAGGCAAAGTTTCCTTGTGTCTTTGGAAGATGCTGTCGACGAAAGCGTGCCAACGATAGAAGACAGGATCGCGCATGGCGGTGGCAACATCACCCATCACTCCGAAAGTTTCCTAAAGTCTTCGCTTAACCACAGATCGTTGTTATGTTTGCTACTTACCAAATATCTGTGCTCTGGATCGTGGATGTACGCCAAGAAGACATGACCCATGTTGTGCAAATCACCGTAAAGTTGTCGGTTTGGTGAGAGGACGCTCGCCTCTACCATGTTGCCCAAAATGTCGATTCCCTCGCTTTCTGTAAGTTCGATGGTTTGACCTTTCTCCTGTTAAAAGAAAACGACAGTCATTTAGTTTTTTTTTTAATGAATTACTTACATTTTTAACAGTTCCGCTCTGGATGGCGTTGACAATTTGATCGTGCCATCTCCTCAAATCATCAACATCTTGTCGTATTTGATCTGAAGGACGATAGATGTTTTGGAGCTTTTGATTAGCGGGTCTTGCAGCATATGATCTGCTGGCCACGGTGCTGGTTAACTTTGGGAAATACGCTTCTTTGATCGGTTGGTTGAAGTCGCTGAGTCGTTCAACTCGCTTCAGCTTGTTGCATAATCTCTCAAAGTTGTATCTAGCGATGATCTGCTGGTGCATGTAGTAGAAGAGTTCACCTCTTCGGTTCTTGGCAACGATGGCCTTTTCACCGCTTAAAGGATAAACCAAATGCCAATGCCAGTGGTGGAGATTAGCGCCAAGATCTTCTCTAAAGTAAGCAAGTCTCTGTTCTTCTTCAATTTCCGAAGCCGTGTACTCTCTAGGGATGGAAATAGGCGTTCTCGAACCTGCAGGAACAACTTTCGCTTCTTCTCTCGCTTTGATAAAAACCTTAGGATCCACATATTTGTCCGGGAAATTTCGAACAAACGACGGCAAGTCCAAATTCTGCGTGTCCTTTCTATGAAGCAGAGCCACAGAAAGAGCGTAATTGAACAAGTAAGGATTAACACGATCACGCGCATAAACCGCCATCGAAAGCAAATCGTCGGTGTCTCTCATCCCCATGAAAATCTCAACAAGTTGTTCGGAGATTTTACGATGTTTTTCGAAGAACAAAGAGAAGTTTTCGTCGCGTTTCAAATCTAAAATCTCACCAAGTGGAGGAATCGATATCTTCTTGAGACGAATTGGTTCTTCACCTTTTTCGGCAAATCGAGTTCCTAGAATTTGGGCGAGCGGTTGGTAGTTTTCGGTGAGATACTCCTGGGGAACTTGGAAGACGGCTTTCTTCTGACCTTTCGGAATGAACGACGGTTCCAGAGGGTGGTCGAAGAGAAGCAGGAGATTCTTGTTGTTGCGTTTTGCCATTGTTGGTCGATGTGGTAACGTCAGTCGATGCAGGAAGCAAACTGATGACTTTCGAAAAGTAGTGATCATCTTTTATAGCAAAGTAGCCCCGGATGTAAAATCAAAACAACTTGATAAGATGTTTGCATTTGCATTTCGTGAAGCGGAAGTGGTTAGGGGTGACATGTGAACGTGGTGGCTGTTCATTTGTTGTTGTCCGTTTATCGCTGCTGGAAAATAAAACCCTAAGGGTGTGATTGATAAACTTCCTTCCACATTTAACATCTGTGCTCAAAGATTTGGAAAAAACAGGCAAAGAGTGAGTATTGTTAATCCACCGGCTATCAAACGTACGTGATTCCTTATTTATCATTCTTCTTGTATTTGTACCAAATTAGGATTTTGTTAAAATTTGTCTTTGTTGTAAAATTCTCCATATGTGTCATCTTATTCCATCAAAAGCCTTTTCATCTTTTTAAAACAGAAACTTCGCATTTTTCATGCTTTTTCTGGTATTTGCCTGAGCAACCATTGTTTGTTCTATTTTCTCTAATTGGTGCTTTTTGTAATTAGTAGCTTAGTCTATTTTTCATTGTTCTGACGTACATTTTTCCAATCGTACTCTTCAAAGTTATTGTGCTAAAATCTAACACTCTTTACATAATTCATAATATCAAAAAGTTGTTGTTATCATTTCTTAATCACGTTTTAGTTACTTTGTCATGTTCTGGTTCTTTTCCTGTGGTTCTTTGAGTATCACGTTAAATATTCCTTCTTTTTGTTCTTGTTATTCTTACGTAATCTGATGATTGATGTTTTGTTGCATATTTTATGACCGCGGTACTACTTGTTCCAATACTTGTTTACAGTATTCCTTCCAACTACCCATTACCATTTTTTCTTTTGTGAACACACTTTCGTCGGTCTTCTACGTTCTTCTGTATATTTTTCATTCTCACTAAACGAAATTGATAATTGTAGCCTCGTTTTGACTTCTGCTTGTTTTTCCTTAGCTTTATTTCTTTGCTTGGGTTGTTTTTCTCTTTTATTTATCTTTTACTGCTTGTTCCTCTTCTAGCTGCTAAAAAAGCGACACTGATCCAATCGGTATTACAGGGAGTCCATCTGTCAAACCCTACTGTTATTAAAAAAAAAAAAAATAAACATCACTTCTAAACAAACTCGGAAAAACTTATAAAATATTCTTTTAAATCCTTACATATATTTTTTTTGTTTTCATTCAATTCTCGTTGTTTCCATTTTTATTATTGCAAACAGGAAAAGTGATCTACATTACCGGCCGACATGCGCCTCAGATAGGCATGAAAAAGTGAGGTTACATCTTTGTTTATCATTCAAAAACAGTAAGTTCTGCAATAAAAACCGTTCAAGGTGTCTTTCAAACACTCCTCTCGTCACAACCTGCCAATACATTTCCAATCATGTCAATACCAATCCGTTCCATTGCTTTTCCCCGAAGCCATTACGCAAGTTCAGTTACGAAATTATTAATAGTCGTGAAATCCGCAACTACGTGTTTTTTATTTGTGGGGGGCTCCTCGTGCGACACGTCAAGAGATGATAACGTGACTGTCATCCGCCGTCCTTCGACTTGCATCAATCACTCTTAACCTACAAACGAAGAAAAAACATTTGACCTAGCTCAAGGTAAGCGATTAATAATAATCTTATCAAAAAATTGATTTTGCATGCTTTGATCAATCAGTTTGTTTGATGGAGCGTGATAATTACGTTTTATTGTTAAATGATAACAGTGACATAGTAAACTGGGAAGTCAGGGCCGGGCCGGAATTTTGCAAGCCCTTATGTGTTACGTAACAGGGGGGGGGAGCTTGTGACTGGTTTTTACGCTCACTTGATTTCCATAACGACCAGATTTTAAGAAGATGATCACAGGTGATAATCATTTACGAAAAGTGTAAGAAAAGTGACCTTGCGCTAACGTGAACGGACATTGGTGGTCAGTTACGACTTAAGTCGGGTTTCGTAAGGTACGATATATTCAGAAGTAATTACCCTCGTTTTTTGCTCCACCTTCATATTTTAATTTGAAACATGATAATCCTTATCGTTCATGCTTTGTAATGCTGAAATATTAGACAGAAAGCAAACAAATTACTCAAGTATTGCACCAATTAACGTTTAATTACTATAAGCCTCGGTGGGGGGATTTATCACTACTTATTAAAAATCTTTCGCTCTTCTAAACATTTTATTGTCCTGTTAATCTTTTTTTTGAAGTGGCTTAGAGCTGCTATCGAAATATCGGTCAGTGATCGCGGAATCGTCGGTATGCGTGGTCGACATAAACAATGAAACACGAAACGACGAAAACCAAGAAGGAAGTAACCACCAGGTGAGTCAAGGGGTAGTTTTTTCAACGCCATCTCTCGGCTCTTATAAAAAACCTTATCAATAGCAAAACCAGAGCAAAATACAAGAAGCTATCAATCACATGACTCTTATCATTCTTTTTAACTTTAGTATTTGTCGAGACTAGTTGGCGTTGATATGGGCGATGAGAAGAGACCGTTGATCTTACGAAAAAATTACGGCCTCTATGGCAGGTACGGTCCTGTCATCTGTACAGGGCGTTGTGTTATTAGATCTACAGAGTGTTTTCTTTTGATTACAGTTTGGTGGAAAATGGGCATATGGCGTCTGGATTGAGCGTGCGAAGACCGGTGTATCAGTTAGAAGATCTCCATAAAGATTCTGAATACGAAAAACCTCATATAACATGTAAGATCTTGTCATTAGTTAGAGTAAGACTTAACTAATGTAATTTCAGTTAAAGAAAAGTGCAAGAAAAAGGCCAGAGCGTTTAGCTGCGTCAAGTGTTTACAACAGACCGTACCAGTCCTGAAATGGCTGCCGAAATATCAGTGCGGGAAAAGCTTATTCGGAGACATCGTCAGTGGCATAACCGTGGCAATCATGCACATTCCCCAGGTAAGTTTTTTTAATTTATCAACCTTCATAACGGCAAGGCGGAATTAATAAAACGCATAATTCTATAGATTTTTATAAATGAGATTAACCTTCACAAAGCACGTGTGTCTTTATCAGCTGTGGTTGTTTATCGCACTATCTTCATAACAGATAATTCTCAGCATGTTTTATTTATTAAACAAACGGTAGCTTTTATTAATTCAACGTAAAATAAATCATCACGAATTTAATAAGTGATCTTCATACTCGATTCTTGATAACGAATTGATGTCTGTTCCATGTTTTTTCTTCTTTGAAGCGTTCCAGATTATTAAAATTAAAGTAGAGCTCTTGGAGCAATGAACTGGCTGAACAAAGGGTTTAATAATTCATACGTTATGGAACACAGACAGCATTTACATTCTGGAGAGATAAATAAATATTGATGTATAATTTGCGTTGTGTACAGAAATGTGTAATATTGTTTTTACTCTCACTAAGATAAATGCGTGGAATGTGCTGCGTACAATAAATAGATTGAATCAAGGAGGAATTTTCTTAGTAATTTTGCTAAAGTTTTTTGAATATATGGGTGGTCCAAAAGGCAGACATTGAAATTATCATCAACGGCATCGATAGATCCATATCTAATGTTCTAAAGTAATAATCAAAGTTAGTCCTGGACTTTTCTGTACGTCGTTGATAGATGCATGCTGTCATTTTTACGTCAAATTTAAAGAATAGAGCTTGGCAACACTGCAAATATTTAGAATATGGGAATTTTAAATATGTTTTGTGCAACTAAGATTATACTGCAAATGTTTCAAAATATCTAGGCCTCACAGTAATAAAAAAGTTCTAAAAATTGACATTGAAAGTGAAATTTTCACTTTTTTCCATTTAGGCAACACTGCTTTTTTAAAAGTAGATTTTGTTTCTAATGTTGAATTTTTTTTTTTAAATGGTGTTACTTCAAATTTTGTGATAAAATTGGAAAAGCATATATAAGCTCAAGTCAAAAAATGTTATTTACTTCACATATCCTGAGATGCATCTTAAGTTTTATGAATTTTAAGAATTATATTTCTTCTTAATTTTATTTCCAAATTTTGTAATTTTTTTAATTTTTTGTTTTTTTTTTGCATGTTTCTTTACTTTTATTTTTATGTTTATTTTACTTTAACCATTATCACATCTTAGTTTTGAGCTTAATTTCTAAATCTGATTACTTTTTTATCTCTTGTTTTATTAAGGTTTTGTTGGTTCTTCTTTGTTTGTTTTTATTTATTACTTTTTTTCAATTTTTGTTAGCAATTTTTGTGTTTATAATTCGTTTGTTGAAATATTTAATTATATCTTGTTATTTTCTTGTAATTTTCTTTATTCTTTTATTCTTGTCATTTTTTTATTTTTTGTTTGACTTATATTTCTTATGTGATTTTCTGATTTTTATCTATTCATTCTGTTGTAATCTTTCCTTTATTACGTTTATTTTTGATCTTTCTAAACTCGCATCTATTTTTTTCTAGCATTTTTCATTATTCTATTTTCTTGCATTTATTCGGATTTCTTAGGATTAGGATTTTTTAAATTCTTCTATTTTTCGCTCTTCTTATACTTAATGTGATATTTTAGATGTATCAATTTTTTTGCGTTTTTAACATTTTTTTTTGTCTATACTTTTTAGATCTTTTGACTATCAATGATCTACATTATTTCTAGAATGCTTTCACCTGCTGTGAAAAAAATGGATTTTGTGTTTCTTAATGTTTTATTTCGTTAGTCTGAAATTTATATTCTGTTTTCGACATTTTAGAATTTTTTTTGTTTCGTTATATTATTTGAGTTTTTGGCACTTTTTTTTATTTTTTTGAATTGTATAAATTTTTTATACTTTCGACATTTTTCAACTTTTTTATTCGATTGTTTTTTTCGTAACGGTTACAGGCTTTGATTCTTTGTACTACTTTGAATTTTTGTATCTTTTCTATGCTTTGATTTCTATGTATGTTTTTGAATTTTTAAGTTTTCTAGATTTTTTATGTTTAAAGTTAGATGGTAGATTTTTCAAATTGTTTTCAATGCAGTTTTTCAGTTTTGTAGACATTTGGGCTTCTTATCTCTTTGGTATCTTTGTATGCTTTGCACACTTGTGGTGTCCTGGTTTTTTCAAAATTCTGGTTCCTTCTCATTTCTAGATCATTTTTGGATCTTTTTTTATGTAACCTGCTTTTCATTTTTGTCTATCTTACATCTTCTTCAGTTTTTTTTTGTTGCTTTAATTTTTTTTATTATTCTTATTCATTCTTTACTTTTTGATTTTCTTGATTTATCTCTTGTTTAGTAGTATTTTTCTTAGGTGAATTTTCTTATTAATACATTGCTTTTATTTTTACTTTGTAATTAAAATCTGAGCATTACTAATATTGAATTAGAATTTCAAATATGTTCCTAACTTCTGACTGTCATATTAAGACGATTTTTTGACAGTTTTGAGTTAAAAAAAATAGTTCCAAAATGTCAAAATTGAAGAAAATAGTACTACCATTTTTTTGTGCAATTTTGCTGTCGAAATAATGACAGTATAGCGATCGTGGAAAATATATATTTTTTAATTGTTAATTTCTAAACCTGATTCCTTTTTTTTAACTCTTATTTCTTTTAGGTTTTGTTTTTGGTTATAACTTTTTTTCTTTTTTTGTGTTATTTTTTCTTTATAATTCATTTGTTGAGATATTAAATTATATTTGAATTCATTTTTTGTTTTTTTTTTTTTTAATTTTTCTGATTTTTGTCTGTATATTTTTGACTTGTTTTTCTTAATTCTGTTATAATCTTTCCTTTTTTTACGTCATTTTTGATCTTTCTATTTTTGTACCTTCTTCTATTTTTTTGCATGCTTCATTCATTAACTTCGCAGTCTTAATTTTATTTATGTTTAACGTGTTCTCTTCATTAATTATTTTTTCTTTTTTATATTTCAAGAGCGGAAATGCACAACAAATAATTATTGGAATTTGAATTTGAAATATCTTCGTAGCTTGTGGCTGACATTTTAACATTTTTTGACAGTTGTGAGTTAAAAGAAATAGCTTCAAAATGTCAAAATCGAAGCAAACAGTGCTACCATTTTTTTATGCAAATTTGCTGGCGAATAATGACAGTACAGCGATCGTGGAAAAGTTCTTATCTCTTTTGTTTATTGATTTTTTTCTAATTTTGTGTTTATAATTTATTTTCCGAAATATTTAATTATACCTTGATCTATTTTCTTACGTTTTTTTTATTTTTTGTTTGACATATATTTCTTATTTGATTTTCTGATATTTGTCTATATATTTCTTATTTGTTTTTCTTAATTCTGTTGTAATCTTTTCTTTTTTTACGTGTATTTTTCATCTTCCTAATCTCGCACCTTCTTCTATTCTTCTTTGCATTCTTCATTCATTAACTTTGCAGTCTTATTTTTATCTGTTTTGTCTGTTTTCTTCCTTTTTTTTTTCTTTTTATTTTCTTAAGACCGGAAAAAAATACAACAAAATCTAGGGAAAGAATTGCATTTACATTTTTTTTTAAATTAATTAACTAATTAACATATATATAATATAGCGATCGTGGAAAAGATTTTTTCTATACATTTTTTTTATTTGATTAAAAAATCTACTGTAAATTAAAAAAAAATATATCACTATCACAAATTCTAAAAATAAATGTCAATGTATAAAAATCTCGTGTGTGTTGGTGGGAATTTTTTTATTTACACACAATGTTCGGAGGAAATCAATCAGAAAATTGCGGTTTGCGGTTAATTTTTCGTCGACATTGCGAATCTAAAATTTTTTTTCCACACTACGTATAAACTGTGCCGTACTTCTTTTGGTACTGTTAAATTAACTTTTGTTTCAGTCGCTCCTTCTCTCCTTTGTTCGACTATCGCTCGTGTGCTAATTTTTTTTCTTTGTTGAAATAAAACATCCTTATCGTCTTATTTAATAAACACCATTTTTTTGTGCTGCTTTTGTTTGGAAACTAGAACAACGGAGATAAAAACTAGTTTCTATTGGATTCGTAACTAAAATTATAGCTAAATTACGTAAACTTTCGAAAGAGATTTTTTTTTATTACAGTATTTTTGCGTAAAAATCAAAACATATATAATTTTACGTAAACTTGTTCAAGGTTTTCATGTTTATCATAAAATTGCAATAATAACAATTATGTTGCTAATCGCGTATTGTTCATATTTCTGTTTCATTACCATTATACAACTTATCAATATTATTAGTTCTTTTCAATTTCATTTGCCGATATAAACGTTACATAATTTCAGCTAATTGGATTTAAACCTTTGATGAAACGTCACACTACAAAGTACTTAAAATTTACGCCGAAAATTCACTTTAATGATTTAACGATAAATACGAGTACCTAATCGAAGATAAAAAAATTATTGATTTTAGATTGTCATTATCTAAATGCAAATTCATGCAGTGTTAACTTGGTTCAGGTTGTGTATCTTCTCTGACGTTTTTGTTGACGTAAGGTTGGCACCCTCGGAGATAACTTGACAGCCGTCAGTTTCACAATTTTGTATTCTCCGACAAAAATGAAATCAGCTTCACTATAAATCATTTTAGAATTCTGACACTGTTATCGGTGCCAATTAGATTTGTACACTGGAAAATAAAGCGCCAAGGTCGAGAGATTATTGGTCGCCATTGTTTATATTGGTGCTGTAGAAAAAAATCAATTAAACTCGACTTGATTTCATTTGTTTATTACTAATCTAAGGGCAGTTCAATTATTAAGTAATCCGCTAACAACTTATCTGTTTTAAATGTTAATGTTTATTGTCTGCGACATTTAGATAATTGTTCTAAAAATGGGGCGTTCATATTGATGAGAACAAATCGAAGCATTTTAATAGTCAACAAATAGATAACTGCTTTGTTTAAGCCGAACATGAATAAATAACTGTCTTTATTAAGGTATTTGCTTGGTGTTCTAAGAAAAAAGTTTCTCCCGCTTGTTCTATAAATAACTGTACCGATTAGGTTATGAAATGTGACTTATGACATTTTGTTAACGAACAACAATTTTTTTGGTGGAAACCTAGTTTAGTGAATTGAAATGATTTTTATCTTTATTATTATATCACTGGAATAACACCTGACATGTATAGATTGGTTTTTAATCCGAAAAAAAAAACACATTTTTATCTCTTATAGGATTGCTCAGATACATGTCTACGATAAAAGTAAGATATATTTTACAGCGTCTTGATGTCTTTGTTTTTGGTCGGGAGATAAGAAGTAGGATTTATTCTTATTCACATATGTAAATATTAATTGCCATATAATGCAGACATTCAACTTTTGTTATTATTATTATACAGGGCTATTCACATATAATGACTAAACAGATATATTTAATATTTATTATAATATGACAGTATATTTTTTGAGATCATATTCTTATAACGCTTGCGAATTAAGTCGTGGCGCCATTAAGGGCTAATAAGTTCAATTTTGTTTTAGTACCGAGTGATCCATCAAGTGGGTCATGAAAGTAAAACCGTATGTCGTCTAGAACAATATAAATGAATATTGATAGACTAACAAGGTCAAATAATTAGCAAGATCAAGAAGTTTTTACCTTCATGATCCTTAGGGATTTTTGAATTTTTGTACGTTTTTGCAGTTTTAAAACTTTTTGAGAAACTGTCTTTATTAACCTTATAAAATGCTAGCTTTGAAATTTCTTCGTTTGAATTAAAATATTAAGAATCTTTTTGATTGCATATGGTTTGGTCATTATTCATGAGTATCCCTGTAGGCAAGGAAGCCAGAAAACTGTGATAATCTTGGATTTTTAATAATTACTCTTAATCTTTACTTTTTTTTATGGTTACGTGTGTTTATGGCACCGTTTCAATTACTTTTATTTCACCTCCGTAAATTGATGCTTTATCGGACTAACACGATTAAGGAAGTAATAAAAAAACGCTTTTAAAACCTTAATTTGAACTCTTGAAACAATATATTGTTACCAATACGCTTATCTTGTAATTTTTTTTATATATATTTCTATTATGTAACGGAGTTTATTGAGCGGTTTTTTACAAAAGCGGAACACCCGCAAATGTGGTGAAATTGGTATCACTGAAATTTTGTTAGTATAATTAATGCTATTTTGTAGTGTTTCTGAGAACACTCAAAGTCTTAAAAACTTTATATTTTCTATATTTTGAGTGTGTTTAAGATCTCAAAGTTTTCGAAGTTTCTAGTGCATTTTTTTACTGTTTTTTACATTTATTATAAGAGAATAAAACTTTTTTTTTGTAGATTTTAAAGGTTGGATTTTAAGAATTTTCTTTTCAGAATTTTTAGTTTTTGATTTTTTCTGATTTTTAAAATTTTGAGGTTTAATATAATTAGCGATTGTTATTTAATTTATTCAACTAAATTCTAAGATACTGTCTCAGCAGATGCTCAGGTTGTGTTATTTTTTTTGACTTGTATTTTTTTTAATCTTCACTTTCTCAAATTTATATATCCTTAGTTTCTTAGATTTCACGGTTTTTAAATTCTAACTTTTTTTTCTTTTTTTACATTTCAAAGTTTCCACTTTCTTAGTTTTTTTTGAAGATTTTTAAATTCATATATTTCTAGATTCTTAGAGGTTCGGAGATTCTCAAATTCTTAGATACTAAAATTCTTAGATTTTGAGATTCCGAGATTCTAGAATTATTGAGTTTTTAGCTTCTAAAGCTCTTAGATTTTAAGGTTCTGAGATTCTTGAATTTTTTTGTTTAAGATTTTGAGATTTTAAGGCTTTCAGGTTAGAGAATTTTTGGATTATTGTTTTCAGAAACTTTAGATTTTGAGCTTTTTAGAATCAGCGCTTCTCAGATCTAACTGTTTGTGATTTATAGATTTCGAATATTTTTGATTTTGAGAATTTCGGATTCTGAGATTTTTGGATTTTTAGATTTTCAAATTGTTATTCAAGATCTAAGATTTAGAAAAGTTCTGAAATTTCAAAATTCGAAATTCTAAGACTCATAGATTTTGAGTTTCTGGAATTGTAGGCTCCTTGTAGAAATTTTAAGGCTTATAAATTTTGAGATTTTTCGAATTCAAAATTTTTTTTGATTTTGAGAAGCTTATATTCAGAGTTTCTTAGAATCTGAGGTCCTGAGATTCTTGGATTCTTAGATTTTCAACTTTTTTTTCGATTACATTTTTTTTTTTTGTGAGAGGTTTAAATTTTGGGATCCATACAGATTTTGGCGGTTTTTAGATATATAATGATATTCTTACATTTTGAGAGTCTTAAATTTTGGGCTTCTGAGTCTTAGATCTTGAGATTCTGAGTATCTTAAATTTTGAGTTTTTGAGTCTTTTGTTTTGAGATTTTGAGAATCTTGGATTTTGAGTTTCTCAGTATCAGAGATTCAGATTACTAGATTTTAAGCTTCTGATTTTTATAGATTTTAAAAATTTGGCAGTTTGAGGGATTCTTACAAACTGAGATTTTAAGATTCTGAGTATCTTAAATTTTGAGCTTCTGAGAGTCTTGAGCTTTTTAGAATTAGAGATACTTAGATTTTAGATGTCTGAGATTTACAGATTTCGAATTTTCCGATTTTAAGAGTTTCGGTTTCTGAGATTCTTAAATTTTTGGATTTCCAAATTGTTAGATTCAGAAAATTCTGAAATTTCAAAATTTGGGATTCTAAGACTCGTACATTTTGAAGTTCTGGGATTCTAGGTTTCTTGTAGAAATTTTAAGATTTATAAATTTTGATAAATTTAGAATTAAAAAATTCTTAGGTTTTTAAAAGTTTATATTCTGAGATTCTATGATTCTTAGGTTTTGTTATATTTTTAGATTAAAAAAAAATACCAAGATTTAAATTCTGGGATCCATAGATTTTCTAGGTTGTGAGATTCTGGAGGTTTTTAAATTTTGAGCTTCTGAGAGTCTTAGATCTTGAGAGTCTGAGAATCTTGGATTTTGAGTTTCTCAGTATCAGAGATTCAGATTACTAGATTTTAAGTTTCTGATATTTATAGATTTTTATATTTTTACTTATAAATTTAATTGTGTTGGTAGTTCTGCATGCATGCAGAAATGTCAGATCGATGTATGACAGTACTACCAACGTTCAACATAACGCAACGCCTACTCGAAGCCGCGTATCACAGTTTCGTCAATATGTAGTCTTAGTATAAATTTAATTGTGTTGGTAGTTCTGCATGCATGCAGAAATGTCAGATCGATGTATGACAGTACTACCAACGTTCAACATAACGCAACGCCTACTCGAAGCCGCGTATCACAGTTTCGTCAATATGTAGTCTTAGTATAAATTTAATTGTGTTGGTAGTTCTGCATGCATGCAAAAATGTCAAAATCGATGTATGACAGTACTACCAACGTTCAACATAATGCAACGCCTACTCGAATCCGCGTATCACAGTTTTGTCAACACGTAGTCTTAGTGTAAATTTAATTGTGTTGGTAGTTCTGCATGCATGCAGAAATGTCAAAATCGATATATGACAGTACTACCAACGTTCAATATAACGCAAGGCCTCCTCGAAGCCGCGTATCACAGTTTTGTCAACACGTAGTCTTAGTGTAAATTTAATTGTGTTGGTAGTTCTGCATGCATGCAGAAATGTCAAAATCGATGTATGACAGTACTACCAACGTTCAATATAACGCAACGCCTTCTCGAAGCCGCGTATCACAGTTTTGTCAACACGTAGTCTTGGTGTAAATTTAATTGTGTTGGTAGTTCTGCGTGCATGCAGAAATGTCAAAATCGATGTATGACAGTACTACCAACGTTCAACATAACGCAAAGCCTACTCGAATCCGCGTATCACAGTTTTGTCAAAACGTAGTCTTAGTGTAAATTTAATTATGTTGGTAGTTCTGCATGCATGCAGAAATGTCAAAATCGATGTATGACAGTACTACCAACGTTCAACATAATGCAACGCCCGCTTGACGCTTGTTTTTTTCTAGGGAATGGCGTATGGTCTCCTCGGCCACGTCCCCCCCGTCGTCGGCATGTACATGGCCTTCTTCCCAGTCCTAGTCTACTTCATTTTCGGCACATCCCGCCACGTTTCGATAGGTAAATCTCCATCTTCAACCACCAACATAATAATCTTTCCTTTAGGTACATTTGCCATCGTCTGTTTAATGACAGGCTCTGTCGTAACCCAAACCAGCACATCCGAAATCCTTCAAAACGGGACAGAAGTTCGGATTCGCTCAGCTGATCCTGACGGACCTCACTACTCTAACATACAAGTAGCAACAACTGTAACATTTACAGTAGCAATGTTACAATTAGCAATGTACGCTTTACGATTAGGTGTCGTTTCAACACTCCTTTCTGAAACATTAGTGAATGGTTTTACCTGTGCCTCAGCTTTTCACGTGGTGTCGTCTCAGATTAAAGATCTCTTCGGGCTTCCAATTAGAAAAAGAAGAGGAAATTTTAGTTTTGTTTATACGATATATGATGCAATTCTTGCATTGCCTGAAGCTAATAAGTATGCGTGTGCTGTTTCGGCTGTTGCGATTGTTATTTTAGTTTTTAACAATGAGTTGTTTAAGGTAAGATTGTCGTGGATGCGTGTTTTTGACTAACAGTGATTTTGTAGCCGTTTTTAGCTAAGAAAACTAAGATACCTTTTCCGATTGAACTTGTGGCTGTGGTTATAGGAACTACGATTAGTTATTTTCTTAATCTAAATGGTGAATATAATATTTCTGTGGTTGGACGGATACCTACAGGGTAAGTAACTAATAGAATTAGTGAGATTCCTTATCTAAAATATTTCTATTAGTGTGATAAAGTAATAGCAGCTCTTAAGTTCTCAGTTTCCTGAGTTGGTGTTTTTGAGTTCTCAAGAGTCCTAGGATCTCAGGCTCTTAAAATCTATGATCCCAAAATTTGGATATTGGTAAATTTTGTGTTTTGTCAGGTATCCGTGGACTAATATTTTCAGCACATTTTAATTAATTGATTATTGATTTTTTTGAAATACATCATCAATAGACATTTCGAAATAAAGATTCACATTTTTTTAGATCTTTCTAATTTCTTTTAGAATTTTCAATTCTTTTTTTTTTTGTTTTTCATCTTGAAACTCTGACATTCTTTTTTTTCAAAACTTTTGGGTTGTCGTTTTTGGGTTTTCACATTTCAAAGATGTTATATTCTTAGACTTGTATGGAGATTCTTAGATTCTTAGATTTTTAAATTTTTAGTTTTGGAGGTTCTAGGATTTTTCTTATATTAATAGTTTGTATTTTGAGATTTAGAGATTTTTAAATTCTGAGATTTTCACACTCTGAAATTCTTAGACTTTGAGATGAAATTTTTGGGTTTTAAAATTCTCATACTTTGAGATTTTGAGATCTGTTAGATTTTTAGATTTTGAGATTTTCAGATTCTGAAATACTTAAATTTTGGGATTCTAAAATTCTTAGACGTTAAGATTCTTAGATTCTAAAATTCTTAAGCTTTGAGATTTTTAAAATATATTTCTTTGAGAGTTTAAGATTTTAGGGTTCTAAGATTTATTTATAGATTTTGGAGTTTTTAGGTTTTGGACTGTATTTTGGACTAAAATTTTTAGATTGCATTCTGACATTTTTGGTTCAAAAATTATTAGATATTTAGAGTCCATGATTCTTCGGTGGATTTATGCATTCTTAAATTCGTAGATTTTTACGTTGTGAGATTTTTAAATTCAGATATTTTAAAAACTGGCATTCTGAGATTCTTAAATTTCTCATTTTATTCTAAGGTTCCAAGGTTCTAAGGTTTGGAGACCATAGTGAGAGATTCTTAGATTTAAAGTTTCTGGAATTTTTAGATTTTGAGGTTATGTTTTTTTTGATTCAAAGATTGTTAGATTCTGAGATTCTTAAGTTTAAAGTTTAGAGGTTCCAGGATTCTTCGATTCTGAGATTTTTACGTTTATACTTCTTAGATTCTGAGGTTCTTAGATTTTATGATTTTTCGATTCTTAAATTCTGAGATTTTGATTCTAGAATTCTAAAATTTTGGAAGTTTGAGGTTCTGATATTTTTTGTTTTTTTTTTTTGTTTTTTGATTTTAGAAATTAGTGAATTTTTACTAGTACAAAGAGCCATTAGACTCTGAATGTTCGAAATTCTAACAGAAATTTTCTTAGCTTGTGAGATTCCTAAGCTCTAAGATTGTTCAATTCTGGAATTTTGAGATTCTCTGTTATTTATAGATTTGGATAAGTTTTTTTGGTCCTTTGATTTTAAGATTTAAAGGTTTTGGGATTTATGATTTTTGGATTATAAGATTTTTAGATTTTGGGGTCCTGAAATTCCAGGATTCTTAGATTTTCATATTTTTAAATTTTGAATTTTTAGGATTTTTGGACTTGTTAGATTTGTAAATGGTTAAAATTCTGAGATTTAGACATTTTCAGATTCTGAAATTCTTAAACTTTGTGATGAAATTTTGGAATTCTAAATTTCTTAGATTTTGAGATTTTCAGATTCTAAAATTCTAAAATGCTTTCAGATTCTTAAATTTGAGATTATGTTTTAGGATTATGAAATTTGGAGATCATATTGAGAGATTCTGGGATTTTGAGTTTCTGGGATTTTTAGATTTTTAGGGTATGGAATTTTGAGATTCTTAGATACTGAGATGCTTTAATACGAAGATTATTAGATTATTGAATTTCAAAATTTAAAGGTTTAGAGGTTCGGGAATTCTTAAAATCTGAGATTTTTAGATTCTTAGATTTTACGATTTCTATATTCTTAATTCTAGATCTTGAGAAATTGAGATTTAGGAAATTGTGAGAGTTTGAGATCTTGGAATTTTGAGAGTTTGAGATCTACTATTCTATTTTAGAGGTTTTGGGATTCTAGGATTTGTGGATTCTGAGACATTTAGTTTTTCAGATTCCGAGGTTCTGAGATTGATTCTTAGATTTTTATATATATTTTTTAATTTTCAAATTTTGAGATCTATAGATCTTACACCGAGATGATAGATGATAGACTGACTGATTCTGAGATTTTAGATCATTATCTAATGAGTTTGCAACATTTTTAAAGCATCAAACTTATAACTCTCGACTGAAATATGGAATTTAATGAAAATCAAAGATGTCTAAAGTCAATCAATAAGATAGAACAATTTCAAAAATTTTATATCAAATTATAAATTTTCTGGTGGTTTTTGGAAATTTTAAAATTATTAAAGCTTTTGATGTAAAATTTTATAGTTTGTGTGGATAATTGGGCGATTTACATATCTTCTTCTCCATTTTTTAAATTAAAGAAATATTTCTTAAAAATATAGGAAACAGTGAGTCTCAGAGTTACAATTTTATATAATTTAGCTTATTTCTATTAGTTGTTCTTCAAGGGCAACGGCCATACCACGTTGTAAAATACCGGTTCTCGTCCGACCACCGAAGCCAAGTTGTTCTTAATACCCTTCCTAAAATCCAAAAACTATAAACTATAGTCTACAATTTAGCAGTAGCTTCTCAAGTATATAAATTTTGATTATTCTTGATACAGATTTCCGGAGGTCACGCCACCGGTTTTCTCCCTAATCCCTGAGATTCTCGTGGACAGCATGGTCATCACCATGGTCTCGTACACCGTCACTATGTCCATGGCTCTGATTTTTGCTAGAAAATTAATGTATGAAGTCAACTCGAATCAGGAACTGCTTGCGTTGGTTAGTCCCACTGATCCAAAATGAAAAAAAATCTCATGCACTCTTCACAGGGTTTGAGCAACACTGTTGGTTCCTTCTTCGCCTGTATGCCCGTCACCGCGTCTCTCTCTCGCTCCATGATCCAACAGACAGTAGGCGGAGTAACACAAGTAGCCTCCTTAGTTTCCTGCAGTATCCTTGTGGTGGTCCTTCTGTGGATCGGACCATTTTTTGAAACATTACCACGGGTACCAATTTTTTAACTTTGTTTTGATTGTTTTTTTTCCTAGTGTGTTTTAGCCAGTATCATAGTCGTGGCGCTAAAAGGCATGCTCCTCCAATGCAAATCGTTCGTAAAATACTACAAGCTGAGCAAATGGGACGCTGTGGTGTGGTTGGTGACATTTTGCACCACGTTATTTATACAGATTGGTTACGGATTGGCAGCTGGTGTTGCCGTCTCGTTGTTAAGTGTGTTTATCCAAGGTTACAGACCGTATACTTGCCTCCTGGGTATGATACCAGGAACTGATCTCTATGTTGATATTAAACGCTACAAGAAAGCTCAAGAAATTCCGGGGATCAAGATCTTCCGGTATTCTGGAGGATTGAGTTTTGCTACCAATGCTGCTTTTAAGGAGTCGTTGATTAAGAAGATTGGGTTTGATCCAGCTAACGTGTTGAGGAAGAGGGTGCAGATGGAGGAGGAAAACAGTCCGTAAGTTGAGAATTCTCAGTTTTGAATCGCTCTTATATTCTTAGTTGCGTTTAGGTTGCCACCACGGGTTCGGTCCGTGATCGTTAGCTTTCGGCTTTTTTACGCTCTTATCAGCTTTTTTCCTTCTTCTTTCGTTTTCTGCTCTTTTTTTTAGTTTTTTTACTTTTTATCGTGTTCGTTTTATAATTTGTTTTTAGTATTCAGTTTTTTTTTATATTCTACCTTTTATCAATTTCATATTTCTTATGTGCTTCTGAATTTCCGCGTTTTTCTCTTTCATTGTTCTATATGTCTTTTATGTTATATTCTTCTTCTGTCATTTCTTGCTGCGTGCAGGATAACAAAAAATGTCACAATTATAAATTTGACAGTTCTCAATTCAGTAAAGTTAATTTTTGACAGATTTTAGAAGTGAACTTTGCCAGTTAATGTTTGCCAACTTTTATTTGTTACGTGGCATGTTTGTAGCTACGATTAGTCAAAAGTTAACCAAGAAGTGTTTTTTGCATTTAATTTTTTTTTGTCAGATGTAGAACGCACTCTTTAGCATGCGGTTTGAAATATTAAAATATGTTGGTAACACTGAAGATTTCGCTTAAAGAGAGAAATTTTGACTAAATGCAAACTGTTTTTTGGCTTTTTTTAGCAACATAATCTACAAAGAAAGTGTTGCCAACATTTTTTTTTAGATTTTTAAATAAATCTCAAAATGTCGCAAAAAATGACATCAACAAAAACTGGGTCAGAATAGGCTTTGGAATGTGTTGGTAACTCTTTCTGTCTATTAAAAATTGTATTTTTGACAGTTTAAGGCTAAATATTCTTCAATAACAGTGCTACCACCATTAAAAAAATGTTAAACTTCCAATATGGTATCATATGGCATAATTTTTTTGATTGGCATCACTACTTTTACAACAAACAAAAAAACTGTTATTTACAAATTTCTTCTGGGACACTTGTTATTTGTCAACTCCTCCCACAAACAATAATTCACCCTTAAACGTAAAAATTATCCCTTGTCAACTCCTCTTAATTAAAAGTAAAAAGGTTGTTTATTTCCGAATTAAAAGTCTCCCCTCTGATTCGTTATTCATAAACTATGTTTTTTTTATCGATTAAAATTCCCGACTCTTATATACAGGGCGTCCAGTGAAGACTTCACCTTACTAACCAGATGCATAATAGTAGATTTCGGTCCTGTCACCTTCGTGGATCCTTCAGCCGTCGACGCTCTTCGCCTCATCAAGAAAGATTTCGCTCAACTCGACATCGGTCTATACTTCGCTGCGTGTTCAGGTACTTTCTAGTCCACGCTGTATCCTAAACTCTAATTATAATTTCAGAACCTGTGTACGAGAAATTTGTCACCTGTGATCGATACGAACGCATTGAAAGCAAGTTCATGATTTTCCCGACAATCCACGATGCTGTTTTGTACGGTCAGAATCACATTTCGGCCTCAAAATCAATTTAAGCAATAAGTATTATGAACACCTTACGTTTGTTATGAATTTTTTAGTACTTATACACGGAATCTTTTAAATTGTTACCGATTGTTATTTATTCATTTTCAATAAAGGGCAAGGAGAGGACGTTATCTCGATCCGTACTTCGTGAAATATTCATGTGTTTTCACTTACTGTAATTGTTGATTTTCTTTGGAAATATTTAACTTGGGGATTTGATTGGATGTGGTTGAATAAAAATGACGGGTTCGATGGTTATGATTTCTTCTGAAACGTTTGAGGTGTTAGCACCAGTGTTGTATCTAAATCGGCTTTTTTGTCTTCAGCCGCTGAAGTGGAAGAAGGCGGATTTTCAGTACGTTGTCACGAAGTCCGTCGCTTACATTGCGTACAGCTATATTACAATGACTTTTTTTGGTAAGAGCTTTTCTGTTTGGGCGACTTAAACTCGTTTTTATTGTTTGTAAAAATTTTAACTGATTTTGCCACCAGTTAAATTATTTTTCTCATTTATAACTATAGTTAAAGCATTTGATTTCGCCGTTTTTTTTCAGCTTTTTTTCGCTTGTTTTTTTTACAATAATTTGCTTGTATAATTGTTTTGTTTCATTCAACTTTGTTTTTATGATTTATTAAAAAATATGCAAAAGCGCGCTAGACGCAACACAGTTAAATAGCCCGGCGCATCCACCATTTTTTGTATTGGAGTTCAGGTTTAGCTCAAAGAACTCGAACCGGAAACCAAAAAAGGAATAAGTCTAAACAACGCCAAAATGGACACTAATGGAGCACTTAAGAGATATTATGCCAGTAGCTAGGAAGAAAAAAGATAGACAAACGACCAAGGGTTAAAAGAAATTAAATATCTCTAGAAAGAACAAAGCGAAAATATTGATATGATTGAAGAAATGAAACTAAAACAAGCAATCGAAAGAAGAGAACACTTAGAAAAAAACGAAAACGTCATCATCATTATTATCATTTTATAAAGGATTCGACATGCTCTCTTTTCTAACAACCGCGGATCTGATACGATAGATCATCTCTAATTATGTTATTACCCTTGAGGGTCGGCTATAAACAACACAACGAACATTTTTTTTTTAGCTTTTTATAAAACACACTGAGTGCGAAAATTTCATCTTGAGCACGTTACGAGACACATCACGATCTTTAGTGTTTCCATAAATTTAAACTTACTTTGAACCGCCCAAGCATTATATCTTTCATTGCCTCCACATTTCTACATGCGTATAACATCATCATCATCATTTTACAAAACATTTGACATGTTCCTTAGCAACCTTAGATCTGATACGATTGATCACCTTTAATTAATTTATTACAAATAACAGAACAAACGTAAAATGTGGATAGCTCCCTAAAACAGACTAATTGCGAAAATTTCATGTTAAGTAGGTTACGAGACACATCATGGTCTGTGATGTTGTGATAAATTTAAACAAAAATTTCAAAAATGTGAAAGCAAAAGAAGCAAAATGGCGATCCAGACCCACCTTAACAAAATACACACAACACACATAATCATCATGATCACTTTACAAAACATTCTACGTGCTCTTTCCCCTAGTGATCCGAAGATCTGATGCGATTGATCACCTTTAATTAATTTGTTACCCACGCAGGTACGGGCTAAAAACACCAAAAATATAGCGTATAATTTTTTTCCTTTTCTAGAGCTTCCTAAAACAATCGCGTTACGCAACACCTCAAGGTCCTTGGTGTTTCTATGAATCTGAAAGAACATTTTATGCAAAATGGCAGTCCAGATCCTCGCTAACAAAATGACAAACGCGGATTTGCGCTTTCCTTCACACAAACACTGTTAGAGCTACGTTTTCAGTCACTAAAAGCAGCTTTCCAAAAGGTTTCTCAATTTTTCTTAAGAACATACTGACACTTATCTATTATGAATTTAGTACGATAAATAATCACAACTGATAATATCACAGTACAGACAAATTTTCAGAAGGTTAATCTTACTTATGAAAATCTAGAGAATTATGGGTAAATGTGCTGTGTGCATATACTTTTTTCATTTTCCCTCCTGTTAAGCGTTCAGTGTTGTCCCTTTTTTTCCCGGACAATATTTGCTTTTGTACTTTTCTAATATTTCGGTATTTTTTTTTCTTGGTGTTTTTTTTTTTTTTTAAATAAGGAAAAAAGACAATAGAGACAATTCATGTGTATCACGTGCATTTAGAAAAGCTTTGGACAAAATTAACAGAGAACATATCTGGAAAAAAGTTGTTTTTTTATGTAATACATTAAAAGCTTATTCCAAAAAAACGAAAGATTAATGTACGGATCCGAAACGATAGAGACAATTTGAACACGAGGACTTAGAAGGATGCATCCTGAGCTCGTCGCTGTTTCATATAATGTTGAAAGAATCAAGAACCATAATAAGGGGACGATAAAATTACATTTGGGAAAAACTACAATACAAAAAGCTTAAACCAACAACTGAACAATTGAATATAAAATAAGTTTTACGAAAGACAAACGCCGTGGTAATCGAAGCGGAAAAGCAACAACATACATGTACAACACAAATAGAAAAGTTCAAGGTTCAAGTAGTTAGGAATTCTAAATAACAATCTAACGAGGGAACAGAGAAGACGAAGGTAATGAAAGAATAACAGAATTACGAACAAACATAATAACAACAAAATTTTTAAATAAAAAAAATCCTAACTTAGTTTTTTAAACCATGAACGAATTAACCAAACCAACGCTTACATATGCGAATCGTGGACATCATCCTATAGCATCAACCAAATAAATTGAACAACACAGAAAAACTGATCGAAAAAGTTAGGGATATTGATGTTTCAATATATTCTGAAGAAAATTTTTTTGAATGCGTGACATAAATAAAAACATGTTGAATTATTATTGAAATTTGTCATAGAATTAAAGTGGAAGACTTCATCAACACAACGCCATACTAAGAATTAGCTGATCCAAAGCGTGTTTATCCAAATCGTTCCATAATATCGGCAGTATAGGACGCAAATTTCGCAGTTGCGCCACTGGTGGTTGGTGGCCCGCCACTGGCCGACCGAGCATATTCAATACATACTCAATTGGGTTGAGATCTGGCGCACGCCCTGGAAGCGACAAGTGCTCATTTCCAACATTTCCAGTCTTTCTATCACACAGTGAGCACGATGTGGAGGCGCATTATCACGATGTCTCTAACATGAATTTGAGCTGTCATATTTCTTTCGCTCACAAAGAGTTCCGTACGGCCTCCAAGAAAAATTCTAGTCACAAATTCGCTTTATTGAACCTAAATAAATAAAAGAGTGCATAATAGCCACATTTATATAAAAATGTAGGTAAGTTACTATTTATTTATAATAACTAATTAAGAAGCTCTAGGAGTTTAAGGGTACTTAGATTCTAGGAACTCTCAATAAAAAATATGTTCAAATTTTTCAAGTTATCGTTTATTAATGTCAAACTTAAAATTTTGTAACTTTGTTTTCATATTTTTGCATATATTATTTAGTTTGACTATCAGAGCTAATTTCTGCATTTTTGAATTTGAGAAAATGAGAATCTAATATAGAATCATGAAATTTAAGAAGAATTTAACAAAGAAGGAGAAAAACGTTTGAGATTTTTACGATTTGACGATGTACCAACCCAAAAACCTCAAAATGAGTAGAGTGAAAAAAATCATTTTTAAGTTCTGAAAATAGAAATATCTGAGAATATGAAGCTGAAAATTTGAGTTTTCAAGATTCCCAGAATCTACAAAGCTGACAACTTGACAAGCCAAAAATTTGAGAATATGAAATTTGATAAATGAAATTATCAAGAGAATCAACGAATTTAGGAAAATCTAGGAAAAATTAGGATCCCACATAAAATAAAAAAATTCTACGAATTTTGAGAACAGTTAACTTCAAAAATCTAAAATGTAGAATTAAAAATTTGAATTTTGGGAACTTATTTTTTTCATTTTTCAGTGAGCGCCAGCATCTACGGTCTGAGCCAACTATATAAACTCGACGTCGTCTATTCAGTCCGTATCGGCAACGGCGCAGGTATTTACGTCACAGTTTGTGACATCGGCGTAGTTTTAATACCACCTGTAATTTCCACCATCATCACTGCAGTAAAAATCGACAGATATATCAAATATTTCGACTGTTTAAGACAAGTACGAGTTTACATAACCCAACTTTTTTTACCATTCTCTTTCAGTGCGATTTTCTTCTTAAGAAACCACCAACGAAATCAAAAAAATATCTTTTCGTAACCGTGGTCACCATGGGCTTCTGTACCTCTCTTCTGATTTTTGACATGGTGATGTGGATTATGGTGTCCAATCGTGAAGAGAATTCGTTGACACTTTTTGGTTATTTTTTTCCTTACTACGTTTGTTACTGTTTTACTGTAACCATGGAGTTGCTCTACTGGCAGAGTGTTTACTCTATCAGAGTTCGGTTGAGTTGTTTGAACCAGAAGCTAGAAGATGCTACGGAGGATGACGGTGGTTTGTTCATGAGGATTGATCGGAAAAAGATCAATAATCTTGTTGATACTTTGAAAGAACAGACGAAAAACGACGAGAAAAACAAACCAAGTAGTTTTCCACTCTCTTAGTCCCAAACATTCCAATTTTTTTTCTAGCTCTCTCCAGAGAGGAAATGCACAGTTTAATCACTTCGTACCAAAAACTGATAGAAGCCACAAACGCCGTTAACGACTACTTCGGCCTAGTCATTTTAGTAATTTCTACTTTACCAACCGACCTCAATAAAAATCTAATTTCAGGTCATAATCCTCGGCAGTTTAATCCACTTGTTGGTGACTCCGTACAATCTTTACGCTCTTATTTCTAACACAGGTAACAGCACGTTTATCTACTCCCAATTCGTCTGGATGTTTGGTCACATTCTACGTTTATTCTTAATTGTGGAACCATGTCATGATTGTTTGACAGAAGTAAGTTTGTCCACTCCTCTTATTGGCAATAAAAGTCTGTTTTCCAGTCTAATAAAACGACAGCTTTGGTTTGTAAACTGCTTTGTACGGAACTTGAGAATGCTGTTAAAAAGTCGTTGGAGTTTTTCCTGGCATATTTGTCAGAGTGTAGAATTCAGTTTACAGCTTTTGGTTTGACGAAGATTAATCGAGGGTTATTGACAACGGTGAGGAGTTTGTTCAGTTTGAATTTGAAGGAAATTGGTGTTTTAGATTGCCGGAGCTGTTACGACGTATTTGGTAATTTTGTTTCAGTTTTAAGATTAACGTGTGCTGTGTGTTGTATATTTTAATGAATAAACGGAAAAACGAAAAATTTGTTATTGATCGGGTCTTATTAAAGATAGTAACAAAATAATATTGTTTCACAAGTAATTGAAAGATATTTACTTTATTGAAAAATAAAATAAATAAATAAATATGTTTTATGGCCAAGGTTTTGATGCTAGTTACTTTGGGGTAACTCGCCACCAGACGGTGCGCAGCACATCAACCACTACACGTTTCAACCGATCGTCATGAAAATTGGTACGCGAGCACGGAGAATATTTTCGCGCTATCTATTTTGCGTTAACTCGCCACTAGATGGCGCCACAGCGCATCGTTCTTTTTCTTGAAGGAACAGGAGGCACAGGAAATACATTTCTACTCTATATGATACTTGCCGAAATGAATGAAGCATGAGATGCAATACTACTACGCATTTTTGATTCATCATTAGTACAAACCATGCATTTTTATATACCGGGTGTGTCAAAAAGAACGTGCACATATAGTAGGATATTTAGATAATATGAGGAAAAAACGTTCACGAACTTCTAGAAGTTAGCCAAAATGTTTCTTAAAAACTAAATCGTCAAAGTTAAATGGCAAATAATTTTTAAACCAACTCTAAAAAGTGTTGTATACAACATTTTTTCCATGAGCAGATTCAAAATTTTGTTCTTTGTCAGAGTTAAATTTAATTGACGAGGGGAGTTTTTGGGGGAGACAAGATATGGCAACATGCGGATTATCGTAAAGAATGCACGAAATTATGCAAGTATGTAACTCCATACTTAAATACATATGTATATCAATTTTCATGGCGATCAGTTGAACAGTGTAGAAGTTGATGTGCTGTAGCGCCATCTAGTGACAAGTTAAAGCGAAACAGATAGCGCGAAAATATTCTCCGTGCTCGGATAGACATGTAGAGTGGCCTTCAAGATATAGTGCGTTTATGGCTTAGACTTTTTAAGTATTTTACAGCGGACCCTTAATAAAATTCGACATCTGCAAAGGCTGGCACGCGCCACGGACGGATGGGACCGTACTAGGAAAATTGTGGTATTTGCCGCATCCTGAAAAATTACAAAATGAAAGTGTTAGTGCTACATGCATACATATATACTATAAACCGGCCCTTATTCAACATTTTAGTTTTAAATTATTTTAGAAATATGGTATTCGCTGCTGGCAAATATACCTGTGTTTGGCTTGCTTTCTCTTTTACTTGGAAATGTGTCATCAGTGAACACAAAACTACTACCACGAATAGATTAATTTATCCGTTAGATTCTACCTGCCGAAGACAAAATGGGGTGGGTGGTAAAATGGCAATACAGGAGTTCAAATTTATTTTACTTGCCTTTTAGACGCTTTGTCGACAGGTTGTGTTTTCGTGTGTGTTATTTTTGCCTTTTGTGAGTTTACTTTATTTTAATCAAAACGTCTTTTTAAAGACTCTTCTGTTCTTTTGGGATCTTGAAAAGGTATTATGCAGTAATTCAATTTTATCACGAATATTTCAATGAACTTAATGTAATGTTTCAGTTATTTTTAAATAACATGTCGAGATCGTGGAACGACACTCCAGCTGAAGATGTGGATGCTTTTCCTGAAGTAATTGAAATTTTGGAAAGCGGAAGCGACGAAGAAATTTCTGTTGAAGACGTCCCAGGATCGTTCACATCACCCACTTCGTCTCGGACACATTTGCCTGTTGTAGCTAAACAACTAGTGCGAAATGTTTACAACTATATCACTGCTGAAGAGGGAGGTAGTGGGTGTTTTAATAAGACCTCAAAAATGACTTTGGTTCCGCTGTCAACTGTACGGAAAATTGTGAGTCACCCCATTGAACCAAGAAAAGTTAGGAATGATACCGGAATTTCAAAAGTTTTGAAAAATCATCATGCAGACTTAATTCGACGTCTTATGTATGGTGGATATGACAAGAATATAGTTTTAATGGTGCCCATGTTACACGAAAAGGTCGTGCAAGAGTTGAAAATTAAATGTAGTGAGTCATCGTTGCGGCGCTTTTTACGGAAAATTGGTTTCAAATTTTCGGTTGTGAACAAACGCCAAGTTTTGATGGAAACTCCGTACATTTCAGAGTGGAGGGTTAAATACCTTCACGCTATCCAAAAGTATCGGGAGGAAAATTGTTCCATTATTTATTTGGATGAAACATGGTTCGATACCCATGACACCGTAAAAAAAGGGTGGACTGATGGAACTTCAAAGTGTGCCCTAAACGCTCCTCCTGGTCGTGGAAAACGCGTCATAATTTTGCACGCAGGCTCCAAAGATGGTTTTGTGGACAACGCATTGCTCCTCTCCGCAAAGAATGTCAAGGATGCAACATTGGACTACCATGACAACATGACGGCTGAGATGTTCGAAGATTGGTTCCAAAATCAGTTGCTGCCGAACTTGCCTCCCAAAAGTGTTGTTGTACTTGATAATGCAAGTTATCATTCAGCTCAGTTAACAAAAATTCCGAATACAAGCTCCAACAAGGAACAAATCCAGGATTTTCTTAGAGAACACGATTTGTTTTTCGAAGACAATTATACCAAAAAAGAATTATTGGAAGTGTTGAAAACTCAAGAGTATAAAAAAAATTATAGAATTGATATAATGGCTGAACAACGTGGATTTACAGTACTGCGACTTCCTCCGTACCACTGCATTTTTAACCCAATAGAACTGATCTGGTCTCAGCTGAAGGGTGGCATCCGACGACATAATACGGCACCAAAATTTAGTTCAACAGCTATAGATGTCATAAGGGATGAAGTTTCAAAAATCACAACGGAAGCGTGGTCCAACTGTGTGCGACACGCAATCAAGGAAGAAGATCGGTACAGACAACATTTAGTGAAACCTCTTATAATTAATTTAGAAGAGTCAAGCGATGAAGATAGCGATTATTTTGATGATGTATGAGATGTTTGATTTTTCTTTTATCAGATTTATATTGTTGTAAATAAAAATTATTATTAATATACTTATATTAGATTTTTTTTTTGCTGAAAAAAGACACGATTTTTTGCATGAAATCGGACCCAACTAAATTTTAGTGAACAGAAACCTCAATACCACCCTGTGCTGGTACCTGCAAAGGGTCTTTTCAGGCAAGCAAATTTATAGCACCCGCTGTGTTGCGGTTTTCAAATTCTATAAAAGTTAAACTGCAATTAAGCCATAAACGCACTATAGCTTGCTTGCTGCTCTATACCAATTTTCAGTGCGATCGGTTGAACGATGTTGAAGTTGATGTACTGTAGCGTTATCTGGTGGCGAGTTACAATAAAGTAGATAGCATGAAAATTTTCTTCATGAAAATACTGATATACAACTTTTATGGTGATCTGTTAAACGGTGTCAGAGTTTATTAATCTCAAACAGATCTAAATACAAACACCTATTATTTACTATATATATAGCTTATCATTATTTTTATTATTATTATTCATAGTTCTAATGAAATTTATCCCAATTTATTTCATACATTTTAGTATTACATTATATTATATTGTTAATTTATTATATTTTTTATATTTAGTTGAAACGGCACGTATTTATTTCTGTTTGATTAAGTTTTAGTTACATTTATTTTAGTTTAGTCCAGCAAGACTCATTTTGATTGAATTTAATCTAATCTATACAGATTTGTTTCTCTTTCACTGTTTTAATCAAATTTGTTTCAGTTTAGTCCAAGTTGTTTATTTTTCAGCATTTAGCCTAAATTCCTTTTATTTAGTTTGACACTAATTCATTTCCGTTGAGCTAAATTTAATTAATTTAATCCAATACTTTTTCTAATTTAAATCAAATTTATTTTAATTTAGTCTAGTACGATTCATTTCGTCCATGTTTTTGACATTTGGTTCTTCTTCGCACAGTTTTAGTTCAATTTATTCCAGTTTAATTTAACATAATTCACTTTTCTAAAATTTAGTCACACTTACCTTTTTTCTTTTATTTTATGTTTATTTACTTTTGTTCAAATAAGTTTTAATTAAATTTGTGCTAATTTAGTATAATATAACTCACTTTTTTATTTAAATTAAATTTTCTTAATTTAGTTGACTTGACACTAATTTAGTTCTGTTTTGTTGAGCTTTGTTTAAATTTATATCAATTTGGTCCTATACAATCCACTTGCTTCTGAATTTAATCAAATTTATGACACTATGTGCTCTTAATTACTTTTAGTTAAAATTATTTTCGTTTCGTATTTGCTCAGATCGAGTTTACTTAAGTATTGTTTAATCAAATTTATTCCAGATTTGTCTATCTTGGCTTAATTTTAAAAATTGTCTTAATTTTATCTAAACAATAAAAATAAATAGAAAATGTTTATAATTTTAATTGCTTAAGACTAAAAAATTCCAAAAACTGCAGTTTATTTTTAATGTTTTCAATTTTGACAAAATTGAAAAATTTTCAAAATTTTTGAATACTCATAAAATTTAAAGTATGTAAATAATATTTAAAAGATTTTACAGTTTTGAAGATAATTTTAAGATTCAAAGATTTCACAGGAGATTAATTGATCAATTAAAATATTGAATAATTTGTTTTTCATGCTTTATTGTTATATTTAAGACAAAAATTCTTGAGTTTTCTATAATTCTAATAAAATTTATGTGCGCAGAATCACTAGCAAACAAGTGATACAGAGTGCATTTTAAAATTTAATTGGTATTATTGGTCCTCTGTCCTTTGTCTTTTCAATTGTTTCTAATACGATACATGACAGAAAAGATGGAGTAAATCGACTTTATAATCTGAAAACTCTGTCATTATAAATTTTCGAAAACTGTCACTTACCGAAACTCCCAACGCGTAGTTAATGCAAATGGAGTCAGAAAACTTCAACTGGAAAGTTCTCTGCACATTAGTCAGGAATATTAAATAATTTTTTTTATTTTCATAATTCCAATTGTACCAATTAACGTTTTTCAAATTGTTGAAAAGCTCGTTCGACTGTAACAGTTACGGAAGAAAGAGAAAAAAAAAACTTTTAATATGTTTACCACATCTTCGACCCTTTGTCCTGATGCCACAGTATGAGTAAAAATAATAGCTCCTGTCAGCGAAAAACTAAAAATTCGCAATTTTCTATTCTCAAAGAAACTCTGAAACTTTTCGAGAAAATTAAAACGTTTACATAAAAAAGTGACTTACGTAGTAGCAGAAAATCAAAACGCTCATGCATAGAGCAACACTAGCAAAAGCAAACAAAGCGATGTAAAGACCAAGTTTGTGTATACCTTCTCTTACAACTCTACAATTGTTGAGAATCAAAAAATGTGTAAATGTGAAGGAACTTACGTAAGGCAACGGATATGTCCTTCTATACAAAGTTTTAGTTTTTTTCGAATCACTTGTTGGTATTCGTCACAATTAACTAACTGTGTTTTAAACTGTTTGCTTTCCCTGTTAATTTGTCTTAAGAAATCGTTCAAAAGATATATTTGGAATCGCAAGTTACTGTTACCATAGATAGTCGCGAGAAAAGTAGCCTGAATGATAAAAGCCATGGGAATAAAGCTTAATCTAAACAACCACGAGAGAAAGTTTTTCCACTCAGGAACATAGTCTTCAAAAATGGCCAAAGGAAAAAAAATATCAATGTCACCTTCTATCGGTGTGATAAAATTGATAGCGACAAAAACAGCCAAAACTGTGTTCAAAACAGCAAAGCATTGTAAGTAAAGAGCTTCTCTCTGGATCCGCTTTTGCGTTGAAGCACTAGCCTCTTTGATATTCCACACATAGCGTTTGGTGCATCTTTGTTGGTAGAACAGCGTGGTTTCTGGAATTGCATACAACGTTGCTAAAAGCTACTAGAAAATGCTACAGGAGGAGAAACTCTGTTCGATACTTACAAAAAGTAAGCCGCCATAAAAGGGGTAGTACTGTAGAAAGTAGGATTTTTCAAATCTTTGTAAGAAGAAGAAAGTTTGGACGATTATCAGAAGGGCCACACATGTGAAGGTGATTTTTAAGAGTATTTTTACGGCGAGAGTTTGAAACAGATCTAAGTATAAGAGACGAAGCAACCAGAGATTGTCATCTAGTGAAAATGTCAGTTAAAAATTAAACCGTTAGTAAGATTTTACCTTTCATGGCTGAAGAGAGTTTATTTCTGAAATAGTTTTTTTGAGTTTTGAGTGACATATTTGTGAACTGTCGCATCATTTGTGGCTTCCTCGACGTATAGAACTGATAACAGCATTAGAGTAACGCTTTGCCGGGCGAAACTCGATCAATTTCCATTGCGTATTTAGTAATTACCACAAAATTAATTCAACGTAATTACTTACTATTAGTTAGAGGAAGTCTAAATTGTAACCAATAGGAATGAAACGTTTTCAATTTGAAAAACTTTGTTGGCACTGATGCGCATTTTTTCAAGATTTTTGAAATCGTAACATCTGGCACAATTTTTAAAAAATTTGGAAAAATTGTAAATTTTTTTATTCTACAGGAACTGAAAGATTCTTTTTGAATTTTTTTTGCTATATTTAGAGTTGAACGAGGTAGATCTATTCTTGATCACTTGGTGTTTTTAAGGTTAAAAAATATATTGAAAAACCCCTACACTAAACACACACTTTTGAAACACACTAACATATGTTTCGATGAACATGATACCATCATCAGAGTGATGATTAAACTTATCTACCCTTAAAAACTAATTGCTTATATACTAGTTACCTATACCACTTTTTGGGTGGTATTTAACAATCTAAAGAGGGGAGAAGAGGGGATGGGACCATTGTCGGCGTTCATAAGAAAGAGCGTATTCTTAATTATTTCTAGACTTTCGTAAACGTCTAGAAATTTACAATTGTTTACATTCCTAACTAATTTTAAACAATTTTCATCTATACGATGATCTTTGTCAAAAATATGTTGAGCAACACTGAATTTTTCAAACCTACCATATTTGGCGTGAGCTACATGTTCTTTGAACCTTGTCAAAATTGACCTCCTTGTTTGCCCAATATATTTTTGCTCACAGTTTTTACACTTAATTTCATAAATACCCGACTTTTCTTTGGGCCCTACTTTATCTTTCGGGTTGCCGAGAAGACATTGGAGGTTTAATCCAGAGGTGTAAACCACCTTTAGATCAATACCCTGGAACACTTTTTCCAGCCCCTTTGTCACTGAAGGTGTATAAGGGATCATGGCAAATCTTGTCTTTTCTGGCATTGAATCACGAAAAGTCGAGCATTCTGAAATTGATTTCTTACGTTCTAATTTGGACACTAACCTGTTGACAATTCTAGGGTCAAAACCATTACACCTGGCTACATTTTTGATTGTTGTAAATTCCTTGTTGAATCTAGTCCGTTAGTGGGAAATTTACTAACCTGTGGACTAAGAAATTGAAACTCGCCATCTTATGTTGAGGACAATGATGTGAGTCTTCTGCAATGTAACGAAGTGTACTGGTCTCTTTTCTATAAATATCAAATTCTAATTTATCTTTATTCCTAATTACAAGAGTGTCTAAAAGGGTAGTTTACCGTTGTTCTCTATTTCACATGTGAATTTTATGGTGTTAAACCTGTTATTAATTAACTATAAGAAGTCGTCAATGCTAGACTTGTTTGTGTCGAAAATGTCGTCTACATACCTTAACCATACTCTGGGAAAATACTCAAGCTCATTCTCAAGATCCTTTTCAAAACGGCTCATGAAAAGGTCAGCTATGAAAGGTGACAAGGAGTTACCCATCGCCGTACCTTCATGCTGTTGGAAAAATTCCGCGTTGAATTGAAAAATGTTCTGCTTCATGCAGAGTTCCGTGAGTTGAATACGGAAAGATTTTACAGAGAAGGAAGTACTTAAGCCCAATAGCGACAATTCATGTGTATCACATGAATTTAGAAAAGTTTTGGATAAAATTAACAAAGCTCAAATCTGTAAAAAAGTTGATTTTTTTTTTATATAATATATTAAAAGCTTATTAAACTAACAACTGAAGAAATTGAATGTAAGAATAAGTTTTACAAAAGACAAACGTCGTGGTAATTGAAGCGGAAAAGCAACAACATAAATACACAACACAAATAGAAAAGTTCAAGGTTCAAGTATTTAGGAATTCTAAAAATCAAACTAACGAGGGACAGAGAAGACGAGGGTAATGACAGAATAACAGAATTACGAACGAACATAATAAAAACAAAATTTAAAAAAAAAAAACCTAAATTAGTTAAATTTGAAACCATAAGCGAACTAAGCAAACCAACGCTTACATATGCGAATCGTGGACATCATCCTATAGCATCAACCAAATAAATTGAACAAGACAAAAAAACTGATCAAAAAAAGTTAGGGATATTGATGTTTCAATATATTCTGAAGAAAATTTTTTGAATGCGTGACATAAATAAAACCATGTTGAATTATTATTGAAATTTGTCATAGAATTAAAATGGAAGACTTCTTCAACACAACGCCATACTAAGAATTAGCTGATCCAAAGCGTGTTTATCCAAATCGTTCCATAATATCGGCAGTATAGCACGCAAATTTCGTAGGTGCGCCACTGGTGGTTGGTGGTCCGTTACTGGCCGACCGAGCATTATCCATACATACTCAGTTGGGCTGAAATCTGGTGCACGCGCTGGAAGCGGCAAGTGCTCATTTCCAACATTTCCAGTCTTTCTATCACACTGTGAGTACTATGTGGAGGCGCATTATCATGATGTCTCTAACATAAATTTAAGCTGTCATATTTCTTTCGCTCACAAAGAGTTTCGTACGGCCTCCAAGACAAATTCTATTCACAAATTCACTTTATTGAACCTAAACAAATAAAAGAGTACATAATAACCACATTTATATAAAAATGTAGGTAAGTTACTATTTATTTATAACAACTATTTAAGAAATACGTAATAAAAACTGGATTTAAAAACTATGCTCTAGGAGTTTGAGAGTACCTAGATTCTAGGAACTCTCAACAAAAAAATATGTTCAAATTTTTCAAGTTATTTCCGTTTATTAATGTCAAACTTAAAATTTTGTAACTTTTTTTCATATTTTTGCATATATTATTTAGTTTGACTATAGTTTACTTAAGTATTGTTTAATCAACTTTATTCAAGTTTTGCCTATCTTGATTTAATGTTTGAAATTTATCTTAATTTTACCTAAACACTAAAAATAAATATAAAATGTTTACATTTTTTTAATTTCTTAAGACTAAAAAAATTCAAAAACTGCATTTTTCTTAAAGTTTACAAATTACGTTGATTTTAAGGGTCCCTAAGACGCAGAAAGTTTTCAATTTGTAATTTTTGACACAATTCAAAAATTTATAAGATTTCGCAAATTCCAAAAAATTTCAAAATTCTTGAATATTTTTAAAATTAAAAGTGTGTAAATAATATTTAAAATGTTTCACATTTTTGAAGATAATTTTAAGATTCAAATATTTCAAAGAAAACAAAACTCCATAGGCTAAAAAGGTTTAAAAAGATTTTGTTTTAAAGTTACCGACGGTTGCAAAAATTTTAAAAACTTGTGCGAAAAATGATTAATTATGAATTAAAACATTAACCAATTTGTTTTTCATGCTTTATTATTATATTTAAGACAAAAATTCTTGAGTTACAGAGTGCATTTTAATTGATATTATTCGTTCTACTGTCCTTTGTCTTTTCAATTGTTTCCAATGCGATACATGACAGAAAAGATGGAGTAAATCGACTTTATGATCTGAAAACTCTGTCATTATAAATTTTTGAAAACTGTCACTTACCGAAACTCCCAACGCATAGTTAATGCAAATGGAGTCAGAAAACCTCAACTGGAAAGTTCTCTGCACATTAGTCAGGAATATTAAATAATTTTTTTTATTTTCATAATTCCAATTGTACCAATTAACGTTTTTCAAATTGTTGAAAAGCTCGTTCGACTGTAACAGTTACGGAAGAAAGAGAAAAAAAAACTTTTAATATGTTTACCACATCTTCGACCCTTTGTCCTGATGCCACAGTATGAGTAAAAATAAGAGCTCCTGTCAGCGAAAAACTAAAAATTCGCAATTTTCTATTCTCAAAGAAACTCTGAAACTTTTCGAGAAAATTAAATCGTTTACAAAAAAAGTGACTTACGTAGTAGCAGAAAATCAAAACGCTCATGCATAGAGCAACACTAGCAAAAGCAAACAAAGCGATGTAAAGACCAAGTTTGTGTATACCTTCTCTTACAACTCTACAATTGTTGAGAATCAAAAAATGTGTAAATGTGAAGGAACTTACGTAAGGCAACGGATATGTCCTTCCATACAAAGTTTTAGTTTTTTTCGAATCACTTGTTGGTATTCGTCACAATAAACTAACTCTGTTTTATACTGTTTGCTTTCCCTGTTAATTTGTCTTAAGAAATCGTTCAAAAGATATATTTGGAATCGCAAGTTACTGTTACCATAGATAGTCGCGAGAAAAGTAGCCTGAATGATAAAAGACATGGGAATAAAGCTTAATCTAAACAACCACGAGAGAAAGTTTTTCCACTCAGGAACATAGTCTTCAAAAATGGCCAAAGGAAAAAAAATATCAATGTCACCCGCTATCGGTGTGATAAAGTTGATAGCGACAAAAACAGCTAAAACTGCGTTCACAACAACAAAGCATTGTAAGTAAAGAGCTTCTCTCTGGATCCGCTTTTGCGTTGAAGCACTAGCCTCTTTGATATTCCACACATAGCGTTTGGTGTATCTTTGTTGGTAGAACAGCGTGGTTTCTGGGATTGCATACAACGTTGCTAAAAGCTACTAGAAAATGCTACAGGAGGAGAAACTCTGTTCGATACTTACAAAAAGTAAGCCGCCATAAAAGGGGTAGTACTGTAGAAAGTAGGATTTTTCAAATCTTTGTAAGAAGAAGAAAGTTTGGACGATTATCAGAAGGGCCACACATGTGAAGGTGATTTTTAAGAGTATTTTTACGGCGAGAGTTTGAAACAGATCTAAGTATAAGAGACGAAGCAACCAGAGATTGTCATCTAGTGAAAATGTCAGTTAAAAATTAAACCGTTAGTAAGATTTTACCTTTCATGGCTGAAGAGAGTTTATTTCTAAAATAGTTTTTTTGAGTTTTGAGTGACATGTTTGTGAACTGTCGCATCATTTCTGGTTTCCTCGACGTATAGAACTGATAACAGCATTAGAATAACGCTTTGTTGGGCGAAACTCGATCAATTTCCATTACGTATTTAGTAATTACCACAAAATTAATTCAACGGTATTACTTACTATTAATTATTACAGGAGGTTCAAATTGTAACGAATAGAAATGAAACGTTTTCAATTTGAAAAACAGCCGTAGAGTAACCTGATTATTATTATGACTTCCTTGGCATTTATACACTTTTTTTTTCGAAATTTTTGGAAATCGTTACATCTGGCACAGTTTTTGGAGAATTTGTAAAAATTGAGAATTTTTCTTCTCGACTGGAGCTAAAATACTCTTTTTGAATTTTCTTTGCTATATTTAGATCTGAGAGAGTTAGTTCAAAATTTCTTTGTGTGAAGGAGAGGGCTAATTTATAATTGCCATTTTGTTAACGTTGGTCTGAACTGTCATTTTGCTTATTGTGGTTTCACATGAAATTAACTTTATGGAAACACCAAAGAAGTGATATGTCTCGTAACGTGATTAAGATGAAAGTTTCGCAAACAGTCTGTTTTACGGAGCTATTAAAAGAAGAAAAAGTTCTACATTTCATGTTTGTTTTGTTATGTATAACAAAGTAATTAGAGGTGATCTATCGGATCAGATCCAAGGTTGCTAGGGTAGAGGTTCCATTAAATGGGAAAATAGAATTTTTTGAATCTTTGGAGAAAGAAGAATGTTTAGAGAATTATCAGAAGTGCCACACAATGTGAAGGTAATTTTTAAGAGTATTCTGACGGCAAATGTTTGAAACGGATCTAAGTATAAGACACGAAGCAACCAGAGATTAGTCGAGAGAAATGTATGAATTGGAGACAAGAAAAAAGACGATATCTTTTTGGTAAATTTTGGTGAGCTACAAGTTAGAACTAGAAGAAACTGTAACAAATGAAATACGAAAATATTAAATTAGGCCAAGCAGCTTTGATAAATGTTCCTGGTAAAAAAACTAAAATACCTCGTCAATTTACAATAACTGAAGAATCTTATGTTATTTTCAAAAATTTTTTGCACTTGGACCTCAGAATGATACGGCACGAAATTTATTCCTAAATTCTTAAAAGAGTAAATGCACGAAACAAGTAACGAGAACAAACAAATGTCGAAGCAAATTGCTTTTTTCTGAAACTTCCACAGCCTCAATTATACACCGGTCACTCCTTCCACCGCTCTTCAGAAACTCTTTTGGTAAATGCGGATGCTAACATCATCACCTGGGAACGTCGTGGCGGATGGCAATCATAGAAGTCGCAGAAGGTTACATATATGAATTATTAAAAGACCGAATTAATATGTCAAAAAAAAATTGAACTCTATTGAATCTGAGGTAGTTTCAAAAGACAGAAACAAAAATGCTAATAATAATACACTTTGGAATTTCAATTGGAGTTTCAAAGATTCAACTCTAAGAACCACTGTAGGAAAATCTTGGACTATTGGAAAATTAAAAGAAAATACATACAGCACAACTTTTATCGTAGAACAAAAAATATTGAAACACCAACAAAACAACTAAAAATTTCCAACAATTCTTTTTTAACTTTCTTCCTTTTTTTCTTCCTTTTTAAGACCATTTTTTATTAATAATCTCTTGTAAAAACAATTAACATGTTCTGCTTAATATTTTATTGATATATCTGAGACAATATTTTATGATTTTGATAAAATTGTGTGCGCAACACTACTACACCTAGCAAACGAGTAATTAAGTGCATTCTAAAGTTAATTAACATTATTTGTTCCACGTGTTCTTCGTTTTTTAATTGTTTCTAATACGTTGTATTACGGAAAAATTGAGTAAATAGACTTTACAATCTGAAAAACTAAATGTCATTATAATTTTTTTAAAACCTGTGACTTACCGATACTCCCAACGCATAATTGATGCACATAGATTCAGAAAATCTTAGTTGCATAGTTTTTTGGACATTGGTTAGAAATATTAAATACATTTTCTTGTTCTCACAGTTCCAGTTGTACCAATTTAAGTTTTTCAAAATGTCAACGAGTTCGTTTGACTATAAGAGTTATTAAGAAAAGAAGAAAAAAAAAGATTATTTTCACCACGTCTTCGATGCTTTGTCCTGATGCCACAAGATTAATAAAAACTAGACCTCCTGACAGTGAGAAACTAAAAATGCGCAATTTTCTATTCTCGAAAGAACCCTAAAATTTTTAGGAAAAGTTAATAAGCTTACAAAAAAACGACTTACGTAGAAGCAGAAAATTAGAATTCCAAAGGCCAAAACTATAGTGGCAATCACAAATAACGCAATGTAAAAACTCAGTTCGTGTATCCCTGCTGATATTACTCTACAAGTTTTTACAATCAGAGAGTGTAAAAGCGACGTAACTTACTTAAGGAAAGAAATATGCTGTTGCATAGCAATTTTTAGTTTCTTTCGAATCACTTTCTGGTAGTCGTCACAATTAACCAACTCTTCTTTACAGTGTTTGCATTCGCTCCCAATTTTTCTTAAGAAATCACTTAACAGATATATTTGAAATCGTAAATGACTGATTCCATACAATGTTGAGAGAAAAATAGCCTGTTGTATAAAAGCCATGGGAATAAAGCAAAATCGAAACGACCACTCAAAAAAATTTTTCCATTCAAGGAAATGATTCTCGAACATAGCCAAAGGAAAATAAATATCAATGTCATCTTCTTCAGGTTTCATAAAATTTGCAGCAACAAAAACGCCCAAAACTGTGCTCAAAACAACAAAGCATTGTATGTAAAGACCTTCTTTTTGGATTCGTTTTTGTGTTGAAGTACTAGCTTCTTTGCTATTCCACATATAGAAATTGTTGTAATTTTTTAGGTAAAATAACGTCGTTTTCGGAGCGGCACACAGTGTTGCTAACAGCTGGAAAAAAAACTGCAGGGAAGGAAATCTTGTTTGTTACTTACATAGACTAAGCCTCCATAAAACGGAAAGTATTGGAAAAAATATTTTTTTTCAAATTTTTGTAGAAAGAAGAAAGTTTGGAAAATAATTAGAAGGGCCACACATGTGAA
The DNA here is from genome assembly GCA_030157275.1 of Cynaeus angustus. Lineage (NCBI taxonomy): Eukaryota > Metazoa > Arthropoda > Insecta > Coleoptera > Tenebrionidae > Cynaeus > Cynaeus angustus. The sequence continues at coordinate 16,452,629 of CM058065.1, forward strand.
GATAATTTTTAAAAGTATTTTCACTACGACAGTTTGATACAGATCTAAGTATAAGAGACGAAGCAACCAGAGATTGTCACCTAGTGAAAGTTTCACTCAAAGTTATAATTATTAAAAGGATATTACCTTTCGTAACTGAAAACAGTTTTTTTCGAAAATAGTCTTTTCGAGTTTGGGGTGACATATTTTTAAAGCGTCGCATAATATGTCGTTTCTACGACTCATATAATTAATAATAGCATTAAAGTAACATTTTGTTAAAACCAAACTAGGTCAAGCTACATTACGTATTTATTAATTACCACAAATCTAATTAAACGTAATTACTTAACATTAGTTGCACAAGATCTTTATTGAATTGAAATTGTAATCAATAATAAAATTTTAAGTTAAAGTGCAATCACAAAATTATGTGTTGTCTATTTTCTAGAAGCACTGTAAATTTGACTTAAACGCCATTGTTTTTTCTGCTCGGTGTAGTGCAACAATTGGATTAAATTTTAGTTCAATTTGGCCAGTTTAGAACAACATATTATAAAAGTTTTTCTAAAAATTATTAAATATCACATAGCTTGAGTTATAGATTTGATGCGCTCTTTCATTAGTCTTTATGTTTACTCAAAAAAAAAATTGAAACATCGAAGACCACGATGTAGTGCCGCGTTTAAAGATAATTTTTTGTAGTCGGTCTGTTCTAGGAAGATAAAAAAAGGAAAGAAAATTTAACACTTTTTTTAGTCCGTATCCGCGTGGGTAATCAATTAATCAGAGGTAATCTCTGAAATTGATCTGAAATGTTTTGTGTTTTTGACGATTGCTTGGTGCTTCTAGGAATGCATGTAGAGGGAACGAAAATATTACAGAATGACCTGGTAAGAGATTTCAAATGCTTAGAAAATCGGGTACCGAATTTGGACCGGAGGCCCATTAGTTACTGGAACTCTTGCTGGGGCCGGATCTAAACATTCGACGTCGCGGCGGGTACCTCCGGTTTCTGGGGCGTTTTCAGTCAAAAGGCCAACTCTAGCAAACAAAATTAAACAATTGAACTACGATTAAAAAGCTGAAACAAAGCTAGACTTTTGAGTCTGAAAGTGCAAACTATATATAAATAACTTCAACAAACAACTGAGAAAAACCACTATAATAATCGAAGCTGAAAACCAATATCATAACATTCCAATTGAAGGAAAATAAACAAAAACCTTCAATGTTCAAATATTCAAGAATTGTAAACAACAAGAAAACATGGAGAACAAGATCAATGAAAGAACAATAAAAACGATAAAAACAAAATTGCTCAATAAAAAAAATAAATTTTAGAGTTCACGACTATCTAGTCGTCTCCCTTTATAGTTTCTTCTGCCACTTTCTTCTCATTCTGTTTTTTTGACGTACTTTCTTTTCGTGGTTCTCCAAAGTGAGTCCTTTTCATCTTTGTTTCTGCTTTCTTCAACTTTTATGATTTCGACCGTAAACTTTCGGAACTGCTTGTGACACAATTAATAATTTTTTTTTGTAATTTAGTGTTATATCTAACACAAAAATTCTCATTTTTTTTTTGATAAAATTGTGTGCGTAACATGTAAATGCAATTTGAAAAATGAATTACCATTATTTGCTCCACTTGTTCTTTGTTTTTAATTATTTCTAATACGAAAGCATCAACAAATTTTATATAGAGGAAGGTGAGGCAAGACGGGGTACTTACGGTTTAATGTTGAATAAAATCCAGATTTTCGTAGAAAAAGAGTTTGGTTTAATTAAAATTTGATATAAATTATTATTATAAAATTTATTCATAAAAAAGTTTAATATAAAATTTCTTCGAGTCGACATCGTGTCTTTTCGTTTAACTTAAATTCACACCAATCATCCAAGGACTTGAACGAAAAACGGAAAGAACGAAAAAAAAAGTTAAAAATTCACGACGAATATAAAGTGTCAAATAATAGTCTGTTATCAATCTACTTATCTCGAGTCTTACTTTTTTATAAAAATATGCAGTAACCTGGAAACATCTCAGAAAAATGGAGTAAAAATCAAACAAAATAAAATTTGGATGATTTTTGAAACCTGAAATCTGAGTGTGAGGATCTGTGTCGTCTTTCTTTGTTTTCTTTGACTGTCATAGCACTTTTGTCTTTATTTTTTTAAGGCTGTCTCTTTTTGTTTCTGTTTTCATGGATAGCTTTTCTTCAAATCTATCTTACCCTTCGCTTCAATTTCGCATTTTCATATTTTCTTATTTGTTTTTCTCATTTTTTACGACTGTCTTGATGTATTCCTTCATGATTAATTTTTGTCCACTTTTTTCTTGTTTATTTTTATCATAGATCAAACCAAAATGAAAAATCAACAAAAAAAAAATTAAAAAATAAGTTTTCAAAGAGACAAATTGAAAAAGATTTATTGTACATATTTCATTAAAACATTGTTCCAAACAACGAAAAACTACGTAGGAATTCAAAATCAAGATTCAGACAGGTTTTCTTTCACAGTTTTTCTTTTCACGTTCTATTTTTTTTAAGGTATAGTTTTCGTGCTTCTGCAAAGTGTTCCTTTTTCAACTTTGTTTTTCTCTTTTTTATCTTATGTGATTTTGACTGTTTTCTATTGAAAATTTCAATCACGCAATATCAAATAACATAATTGCTTGAGAACCAACTAATAACTTGTGATTTTGATAAAACTGTGTGCGTAACGCTATTGCTTCTAGTGAACAAGTAATTAAGTGCATTCTAAAAATTTAATTAACACTATTTGTTCCACGTGTTCTTCGTTTTTTAATTGTTTCTCAAACGTTGTATTACAGAAAATATTGAGTAAATAGACCTTACGATCTGAAAAACTTGATGTCATTATAAATTTTCAAACCTGTGACTTACCGATACTCCCAATGCATAATTGATGCACAAAGATTCAGAAAATCTTAACTTTAAAGTTTTCTGCATATTAGTTAGAAATATTAAATACATTTTTTTATTTTCACAGTTCCATTGGTACCAATTTAAGTTTGTCAAAATGTCAACGAGTTCGTTTGACTATAAGAGTTATAAAAAGAAAAAGAAGAAAGTGTTATTATTATTACCACATCTTCGATTCTTTGTCCTGATACTGCATTATGAATGAAAACTACACTTCCTAACAGTGAAAAACCAAAAATGCGCGATTTTCTATTTTCAAAGGAACCCTAAAATTTTTAGAAAAGTTAATAAGTTTACAAAAAACGTGACTCACGTAGAAGCAGAAAATTAAAATTCCAAAGGCCAAAACTATAGTGGCAATCGCAAATAAGGCAATATAAGAACCCAGTTGGCGTTTTGCTTCTCTTAGAACTCTACAAGTTTCAAGAGTCAGGAAGTGTGTAAAAGCGACGTAACTTACTTAAGGCAAAAGATATGTTGTTGCATAGCAATTTTTAGTTTCTTTCGAATCACTTTCTGGTAGTCGTCACAATTAACCAACTCTTCTGTGCAGTGTTTACACTCTCTCCCAATTTTTCTTAAGAAATCACATAACAGATATATTTGAAATCGCAAATGACTTATTCCATACATTGTTGAGAGAAAAGTAGCCTGTAGTATAAAAGCCATAGGAATAAAACAAAATCGAAAAATCCACTCAAGAAAATGTTTCCAGTTAAAAAAATAATCTCGAAAACAGCCAAAGGAAAATAAATATCAATGTCATCTTCTTCAGGTTTCATAAAATTTGCAGCAACAAAAACGCCTAAAACTGTGCTCAAAACAACAAAGCATTGTAAGTAAAGAGCTTCTTTTTGGATTCGTTTTTGTGTTGAAGCACTAGCTTCTTTGATGTTCCACGCATAGAAATTGTTGTGTTTCTTGAATTCCTTCAGGCAAAATAATGTCGTTTTTGGAACAGCATACAGTGTTGCTAAAAACTAGAAAAAATACTACCACGAGAGAAATCTCGTCTCATACCTACAAAAAGTAAGATTCCATACAACGGTAAGTACTGGAAAAAGTAGGATTTTTCGAATTTTTGTAAAAAAAAGTAAGTCTGGAATATAATTAGAAACGTCATACATGTGAAGTTGATTTTTAAGTATATTTTCACGGCAACAATTTGGTATAGTTCCAAGTATAAGAGACGAAGCAACCAGAGATTGTCACCTAGTAAAACTCTTACTCAAAGTGATAATTATTAACAGTGTGTTACCTTTTGTAACTAAAGACAGTTTTTTTCGAAAATAGTCTTTTTGAGTTTCGAGTATCATGTTTGTAAACCGCTGCATAATTTGTATTTTCTACGACTCGTATAATATATAATAGCATGAAAGTTACATTTTGTTAAACCTAAAGTGGGTCAAGCTCCATTACGTATTTATTAATTACCACAAATCTAATTAAACTTAATTACTTAACATTAGTTGCAGAAGATCTTTATTGATTTGAAATTGTAATCAACAACAAAATGTTAAGGAAAAGTACAACCATAAATTAATGTGTTGTCTATTTTCTAGAAACACTGTAAATTCGACTTAAGCCACACAAAGATATTTTTTGTAGTCGTCTGTTCTAGGGAGATAGAAAATAAAAAAAAAAAAAAACACTTTATTCTTGTTGTATTATGTATTTTTAGCCTGTATCCGCGTGAGTAATCAATTAATTAGAGATAATCTCTGAAATTGATCTAAAATGTTTTGTGTTTTTGACGATTGCTTGGTGATTCTAAGAATGCATGTGGAGGGAACGAATATGTTAGAGAATGACATGGTAAGAGATTCCAGATAACAGCTGAAGACACGTCCCATTGCAAACAGATCTTTCTCCATGAATGGTTTGGAAAATTTTACATGCTCAAAGTTTACATCCTTATCATGTCCAAAGCATCCAGGCCTTGAAGCACGTCTGGTGTAATTTTGCCAATGGTTACTACTCCAACACGACGGTGATGCTCGTTTCATTCAAACAAAACTTAAACAACCGACGAACCTGCTTTACTGAAAATGGACAACGACCAGTGCTGTGGTCTTCTTCTACCTGAACGGTACTCTGAAAAATTTTACGAGAAAGTGATCAATGCAGGTGAACAAATAAGTCGCGGTCGGACCTGCAAATTTTGTAAAAATACCTTATTTTTTGACTTTTTGTTTTATTTTTTTGAGATGTTGTTTCCTCTGCAGTTCAATAAACTGAGTTTTCTCAACTTTGTTTATTATCTCTTGTGATTCCCACCGTTTCTCGATCATTTTCCTCAGGCAATAAAATCTAAAATAAAATAATTGCTTGTAAATCAATTAATAAATTGTTTTTTAAATATTTTATTGCTATATCTAACACATTTTTTTATTGTTCTGATAAAGTCATGTGCATAACACTACTGCTCGTAGCCAACAAGTGATAAATTTTCTTCTAAAGTTTTGATTAATATTATTTGTTTCGCATTACTTTGTCTCTTATTTGTTTCTGATACGATACATGACAGAAAAAAATGAGTAAATCGACTTTACAACCTAAAAACTTTACTTTCATTACCGATTTTTAAAATTTGTGACTTACCGAAACTCCCAGGGCATAATTGATACACATGAATTCAGAAAATCTTAGTTGTAAGGTCTTTTGCACATTAGTCAGAAGTATTAAATACATTTTTTTATTTTCACAGTTCCAGTTGTACCAATTAAAGTTTTTTAAAATGTCAAAGAGCTCATTTGACTGTAAGAGTTATAGGAGAAAAAGGGAAAAGAAAATTAATATGCTTACCACATCTTCGATTCTTTGTCCTGATGCTACAAGGTGGGTAAAAACTAGACCTCCTGACAGTAAAAAACTAAAAATTCGTAACTTTCTATTTTCAAAAGAACCCTACAATTTTTTCAAAAAGTTAATAAATTTACGCAAAATTGTGAATTACGTAGAAGCAGAAAATCAAAATGCCAAATCCCATGACAATAGTGGTAGTCACAAATAACGCAATGTAAAGGCTGAGGTTTTGTTCTGCTTTTCTTACAATTCTACAACTGTTAAGTCAGGAAGAGAATAAAAATCGATTTACTTACTTAAGGCAACTGATATGTTGTTGTATACCAATTTTTAGTTTTTTTCGAATCATCTTTTGGTACTCATGACAATTAACCAGCTCCTCTTCAGAGTTTTTACACTGTTTCCCAATGTTTCTTAAGAAATCACTTAACAGATATATTTGAAATCGTAGATGACTGTTTACATATATTGTCGCGAGAAAAGTAGCCTGAATGATAAAAGACATAGGAATAAAGAAAATTCGAAATAGCCACTCAAGGTAACTTTTCCACTCAAAAAAATAGCTCTCGAAAATAGCCAAAGGAAAATAATCATTAATGTCATCTTCCATAGGTTCCATAAAGTTTGCAGCAGCAAAAACACCTAAAATTGTGCTCGAAACAACAAAGCATTGTAAGTAAAGAGCTTCTTTTTGGATTCGTTTTTGTGTGGAAGCACTAGCTTTTTTGCTACTCCACACATAGAAATTGTCGTAACTTTTTAGGTAAAACAATGTCGTTTTCGGAATTGCATGCAGTGTTGCTAGAAGCTAGAAAGCATTACGTCAGAAGAAGAACTCTTGTTTGCCACTTACAAAAAATAAACATCCGTAAAACGGGAAGTACAGGAAAAAGTAAAACTTTTCGAATCGTTGCAAAAAGAAGAAAGTTTGGACAAGTATTAAAAGTGCCACACATGTGAGAGAAATTTTTAAGAAGATTTTCGCGGCAAGAGTTTAGAACAGATCTAAGTATAAGAGACGAAACAACCAGAGATTGTCACCTAGAAAAAAATTTATTTAAAGTTATAATTTATTAGTAAGATTTTACCTTTTATAGTTGCAGGCAGTTTTTTTCTAAAATAGTTTTTTTGAGTTTTGAGTAACATATTTTTGAACTGTTGCATGATTTGTTGTTTCCACGACTCAAAGAAGTGATAATTAGTGTAACATTTTGTTGGACGAAACTCGATCACTTTCCATTACGTATTTAGTAATTACCACAAAACTAATTCAACGTAATTAGTTACTATTAGTTATAGAAGGTCGAAGTTGTAACAAATAGGAATAAATCATTTTCAATTTGAAAAACGGCTATAAAGTAACGTGTTTATTATTTTGAATTCGTTGTCGTTGACGCGCACTTTTTTTCAAAATTTTTGAAAATCGTAACATCTGACACAGTTTTTGACAAATTTGTAAAAATTGTAAGTTTTTCTTCTCTTCTGGAACTAAAAGATTTTTTTAAATTTTCTTTGCCATATTTATATCTGAGGGAGGTGGTTCCAAATTTGTTTGTGTGAAGGAGAGGGCTAATTCGTACTTGCATTTTGTTAGCGTGGATCTGAACTGTCAATTGTGTTATTGTGCTTTCACATGAAATTTCCGTTTAATTTTATGGAAACACCAAAGACGTGATGTGTCTCGTAACATGATTAAGATGCAATTTTCGCAATCAGTACATTTTAGGGAGCTCTCCACAGTTTATGTTTGTTTTGTTATGTGCAATAAATTATTTTGAGGTGATGTATCGTATCAGATCTAAGGTTGTTAGAGAAGAGAGCATGTCGATTGACTTGGACGGTCGTTCACTTCCTGTTCACTCAATTTCGCGCACTTCACACGATTCACTCAGATCGTGGTGTCGCGGATTGTTCGACGATTCGGTTTGCGTCGTCGCGGACTGGTCCAACTCGCACTATTTGCGGCACTTTTACACTTTTACAACACTTTTAAAAAATGTTGTAGTTTATTCTAATTCGAAGATAGCGGGATCCGACGGGGGGTACTGCAGAGACCTAACTAAGAGCTCGATGATAACCGTCGAGCTACAATTTTCGACTCTTATTTATAAGATCTTGGGGTTTTTCCCTGTAGTAGGATCTAACAAAACACGCCTGGGGTGGTTGTTTCTGATTGGTTCGTCGACGAGAGGTTACAGTTATACCTGCCTCTGTTTGCCAACCAACCAACCACCCGCCGCGCAACATGCAAATCTAAATCTAACTACATCTAACTTAAAGCTAACCTAATCCAACTTAACCTAACTTACTAAAGCTCCTAAAATTTTCATAATTTTGATAACAAATGTGGCAGTCCTATTGCATCTAACGAACAAATTTAACTATTTATTCCACTTGATTTTTATTTTAATTGTATTCAAGGCGATGCTTGTTCGGGCCAGTACCACTACTTTTGCCACTTTGTTGTCATAAGTCGGGAGCGGTTTATGAGCTTACCCTAAGCAATTTATGAACTGGAGACAAGAAAAAAAGTCGATATCTGTCTCAGAAAATGTCTTTTTGGTAAATTTTGGTGAGCTACAAGTTAGAACTAGAAGAAACTGTAACAAATGAAATACGAAAATATTAAAGAATTAGGCCAAGCAGTTTTGATAAATATTCCTGGTAAAAAAACTAAAATACCTCGTCAATTTACAATAAGTGGAGAATCTTATGTTATTTTCAAAAATTGTTTGCACTTGGACCTCAGAATGATACGGCACGAAATTTATTCCTAAATTCTTAAAAGAGTAAATGCACGAAACAAGTAACGGGAACAAACAAATGTCGAAGCAAATTGCTTTTTTCTGAAACTTCCACAGCCTCCATTATACACCGGTCACTCCTTCCACCGCTCTTCAGCAACTCTTTTGGTAAATGTATTGCTAACATCATCACCTGGGAACGTCGTGGCGGATGGCGATCATAGAAGTCGCAAAAGGTTACATATATGAATCATTAAAAGACCGAATTAATGTCAAAAAAAATGAATTCTTTTGAATCTGAGGTAGTTCCAAAAGACAGAAACAAAAATGCTAATAATAATACACTTTGGAATTTCAATTGGAGTTTCAAAGATTCAACTCTAAGAACCACTGTTGGAAAATCTTGGACTCTTGGAAAATTAAAAGAAAATACATACAGCACAACTTTTATCGTAGAACAAAAAAAATATGAAACACCAACAAAACAACTAAAAACTTCCAACAATTCTTTTTTAACTTTCTTCCTTTTTTTTCTTTCCTTTTAAGACCATTTTTTATTAATAATCTCTTGTAAAAACAATTAACATGTTCTGCTTAATATTTTATTGATATATCTAAGACAATATTTTATGATTTTGATAAAATTGTGTGCGCAACACTACTACACCTAGCAAACGAGTAATTAAGTGCATTCAAAAAATTTAATTAACATTATTTGTTCCACGTGTTCTTCGTTATTTAATTGTTTCTAATACGTTGTATTACGGAAAAAATTGAGTAAATAGACTTTACAATCTGAAAAACTAAATGTCATTATAATTTTTTTAAAACCTGTGACTTACCGATACTCCCAACGCATAATTGATGCACATAGATTCAGAAAATCTTAGTTGCATAGTTTTTTGGACATTGGTCAGATATATTAAGTACATTTTTTTGTTCTCACAGTTCCAGTTGTACCAATTTAAGTTTTTCAAAATGTCAACGAGTTCGTTTGACTGTAAGAGTTATTAAGAAAAGAGAAAAAAAATAAGATTATTTTTACCACATCTTCGATGCTTTGTCCTGATGCTACAAGATTAATGAAAATTAGACCTCCTGACAGTGAGAAACTAAAAATGCGCAATTTTCTATTCTCGAAAGAACCCTAAAATTTTTAGATAAAGTTAATAAGCTTACAAAAAAAACGACTTACGTAGAAGCAGAAAATTAGAATTCCAAAGGCCAAAATTATAGTGGCAATCACAAATAACGCAATGTAAAAACTCAGTTCGTGTATCCCTGCCGATATAACTCTACGAGCTTTCACAATCAGAAAGAGTGTAAAAGCGACGTAACTTACTTAAGGAAAGAAATATGCTGTTGCATAGAAATTTTTAGTTTCTTTCGAATCATTTTCTGGTAGTCGTCAAAATTTACCAACTCTTCTTTATAGTGTTTGGACTTTGTCTCCATTTTTCTTAAGAAATCACATAACAGATATATTTGAAATCGTAAATGACTTATTCCATACATTGTTGAGAGAAAAGTAGCCTGTAGTATAAAAGCCAAAGGAATAAAGCAAAATCGAAACGACCGCTCAAAAAAAAAATTAAACTCATGGAAATGATTATCGAAAATAGTCAAAGGAAAAAAAATGTCAATGTCACCCTCTATAGGTTTCATAAAAATTGCGGCGGTAAAAACACTCAAAACCGTGCTTACAACAACAAAGCATTGTAGGTAAAGAGCTTCTCTTTGGATTAGTTTTTGTGTTGAAGCACTAGCTTCTTTGATATTCCACATATATAAATTCTTATAATGTTTTAGGTAAAATAACGTCGTTTTCGGAATGGCATGCAGTGCTGCTAAAACCTGAAAAAAAACTACAGGGAAGGAAATCTTGTTTGCTACTTACATAAAGTAAGCCTCCATAAAACGGAAAGTATTGGAAAAAATATTTTTTTTCAAATCTTTGTAGAAAGAAAAGAGTTTGGAAAATAATTAGAAGGGCCACACATGTGAAGGTAATTTTTAAAAGTATTTTCACTACGACAGTTTGATACACATCTAAGTATAAGAGACGAAGCAACCAGAGATTGTCACCTAGTGAAAGTTTCACTCAAAGTTATAATTATCAGAAGGATATTACCTTTCGTAACTGAAAACAATTTTTTCGAAAATAGTCTTTTCGAGTTTGGGGTGACATATTTTTAAAGCGTTGCATAATTTGTCGTTTCTACGACTCATATAATTAATAATAGCATTAAAGTAACATTTTGTTAAAACCAAACTAGGTCAAGCTCCATTACGTATTTATTAATTACCACAAATCTAGTTAAACGTAATTACTTAACATTAGTTGCACAAGATTTTTGTTGAATTGAAGTTGTAATCAATAATAAAATATTTAATTTAATTTAAAGTACCACCATAAATTAATGTGTTGTCCATTTTCTAGAAACTTTGTAAATTCGACTTAAACGTCACTGTTTCTTCTTCTCGGTGTAATGGAACAATTGGATTATGTTTTAGTTCAATTTGTGCCACTTTAGGACAATATACAGAACTATTCTTAAATACAAATAAATATCAAATAGCTTGTTTGACTATAAGAGCTGTAGATTTGACGCGCTTTTCTTTTATCTTCACATGAGATGTATGCTCAAAAAAATGGAAATTGAAATGAAATCGAAGGCCATGATGTAGTGCGTAACACGTTTAAAGATAAAAATTCTCTAGAGATGAAAACGGAGAAAACAAATTGTAGACTTTATTTTTGTTCTGTTATGTGTTTTTAGTCCGTATCCGGGTGGGTAATGAATTAATAAAGGTGATCTCTGAAACTGATATTTATGTTGCTAGAGGAGAGAGATCGTAGGATATTTTTTGTGTTTTTGATAATGGTGATGCTGATGCTTGAGAAATGTACGAACGTATGTGGAGGGATAAGAGTGTTAGCGGTTGACCGGGTAAGGAACCCCAAATTCGATTAAAAATAAGATGTCGAATTTGGACTGGAGCCAACGTAATTACTTCTTTTTTTGTCAATTTAACGTAAATTTTCTAAATCACTGCTCGTATTTCTTCTGGCGGCAATGTTCTGTAAGAATACAACTTTTTTTCAAACCTGCTTTGATCGGCATTCATCATGAAAACCTCACGAGGGATCAGACGTTTAATTTCTGCCAACTTGGACTAACTCTCCTGCTGACAATGCGGTTCCGCCCAGGTCAACCATCACCATCTACCATCACGTTCTGTTCCATCATTGGAACAAAGGATTGAACTCTGCAGTTACCTCCACATTCAACTCCTTATTTATGATTCCATATTTGGTTACAAGCGCACCCACAATGGCACTAGGATCCATCTTGATGAACGAGAACCTCTTTACTTCTGCCCAGTGACGAACATAACAAGACGTAGAGAGAAAAATGTAAACAGAAGAAAGAAAAAGAAAAAACTGAGAGAAAGATGTAAAAGAAAAATAAATACAGACAGACGGGACATGCAGTGGAAAGCATGAAATATGTGACATAGTTGGTTAGCCCCCCACTCCCTTTCTACTTGACCACTGCAGCACATTTTTAGAAAAGGTTAGAATTTGAAAAATGTGTTGTTTTTCACTTTGATAGTCCTGCATCACGCTTAATTAGTCAATAAATGTAATAGTATGCGTCGCGTATATAAATTATTTTGACCAATGCCGCTAATATGTAACCATAATGCTATGTTAGATCTCAGCTATCGAATGCGCATAGTGAGACTTGCCAACTCAATTTATTGTATCATGAGCTTTAGTTCGTTCTTGCTCTGTCTTCCACACCGCCTGTTTACGTTTTTCATACTATATTTTGAATTTTGTTTTTTTCGTTACTTTCTGTGCCTTTTTCTTGATTATTTTCTTTCGGTTTCTAATTTATTCATTAGGTACAAAAAAGAAAACAGCTTGAAGTATTTGGTAGACACAAATTATTACTCCATTTATCAAAAATTAGGTAGCCAAAATAAAATTTTAAAGAAATAACAGAGAAACACTGTTGGAAAAGTTGAAAAGAAAACGAAGAATGTAAATACAAAATTCAAAAGAAGACACATCGAGAGAACAAGTTTTCAAAGGTATTCGATAAAAAGCAAATTAAAAAAAAAACAACTATATCATGCATTGAAAAACTGTTTCCAACAACGACACACTACATGAATCCAAAACCAAAGATCAAACAATTGAAGTACGATTAAAAAGCTGAAACAAAGCTAGAACCTTTGAGTCTGAAAGTGCAAACTATATATAAATAACTTCAACAAACAACTAAGAAAAACCACTATAATAATCGAAGCTGAAAACCAATATCATAACATTCCAATTGAAGGAAAATAAACAAAAACCTTCACTGTTCACATATTCAAGAATTGTAAACAACAAGAAAACATGGAGAACGAGATCAATGAAAGAACAATAAAAATGATAAAAACAAAATTGCTCAATAAAAATAAATAGATTTTAGAGTTCACGACTATCTAGTCGTCTCCCTTTATAGTTTCTTCTGCCACTTTCTTCTCGTTCTGTTTTTTTGACGTACTTTCTTTTCGTGGTTCTCCAAAGTGAGCCCTTTTCATCTTTGTTTCTGCTTTCTTCAACTTTTATGATTTCGACCGTAAGCTTTCGGAACTGCTTGTGACACAATTAATAATTTTTTTTTTGTAGTTTAGTGTTATATCTAACACAAAAATTCTCATTTTTTTTGATAAAATTGTGTGCGTAACATGTAAATGCAATTTGAAAAATGAATTAACATTATTTGCTCCACTTGTTCTTTGTTTTTAATTATTTCTAATACGAAAGCATCAACAAATTTTATATAGAGGAAGGTGGGGCAAGACGAATAAAATCCAGATTTTCGTAGAAAAAGAGTTTGGTTTAATTAGAATTTGATATAAATTATTATTATAAAATTTATTTATAAAAAAGTTAAATATAAAATTTCTTCGAGTCGACATCGTGTCTTTTCGTTTGACTTAAATTCACACCAATCATCCAAGGAGTTGGACGAAAAATGAAAAGAACGAAAAAAAAAAAATTTACGACGAATATAAAGTCAAGCAAAATGAAATTTGATGATTTTTGAAACCAGAAATCTGATTGTGAGGATCTATGTCGAATTTCTTTGTTTTCTTTGACTGTTTTCCTAAAACTGCCATAGCACTTTTGTTTTTATTTTTTTAAGGCTGTCTCTTTTTGTTTCTTACCCTTTGCTTTAATTTTCTTTTCTGGTTTTCCCATCTTTATATTTTCTCATTTGTTAATATCATTTTTTACGACTGTCTTGTTGTATTCCCTCATGATTAATTTTTGTCCACTTTTTTTTTTGTTTATTTTTATCATAGGACAAACCAAAATGAAAAATCAACAAAAAGTAAAAGTAATAGAAAATAAGTTGTCAAAGAGACAAATTGAAATAGATTTATTGTACATATTTCATTAAAACATTGTTCCAAACAACGAAAATCTACGTAGGAATTCAAAATCAAGATTCAGACAGGTTTTCTTTCACAGTTTTTTCTTTTCACGTTCTATTTTTTTTAAGGTATAGCTTTCGTGCTGCTGCAAAGTGATCCTTTTTCAACTTTGTTTTTCTCTTTTTTATCTTATGTGATTTTGACTGTTTTCTATTGAAAATTTCAATCACGCAATATCAAATAACATAATTGCTTGCGAACCAACTAATAACTTATGATTTTGATAAAACTGTGTGCGTAACACTACTGCTTCTAGTGAACAAGTAATTAAGTGCATTCTAAAAATTTAATTAACACTATTTGTTCCACGTGTTCTTCGTTTTTAAATTGTTTCTCAAACGTTGCATTACAGAAAATATTGAGTAAATGGACCTTACGATCTGAAAAACTTGATGTCATTATAAATTTTCAAACCTGTGACTTACCGATACTCCCAATGCATAATTTATGCATATAGATTCAGAAAATCTTAATTGCATAGTTTTTTGAGCATTGATTAGAAATATTAAATACATTTTTTTATTTTCACAGTTCCAGTTGTACCAATTTAAGTTTTTCAAAATGTCGACGAATTCGTTTGACTATAAAAGTTATAAAAAATATTATTTTTTTATTATTATTTAATTAATTATTTTTACCACATCTTCGATCCTTTGTCCTGATGCTACAAGATTAATGAAAATTAGAACTCCTGACAGTGAGAAACCAAAAATGCGCAATTTTCTATTCTCGAAAGAACCCTAAAATTTTTAGGAAAAGTTAATAAGTTTGCAAAAAAATCGACTTACGTAGAAGCAGAAAATTAAAATTCCAAATGCCAAAACTATAGTGGCAATCACAAATAACGCAATGTAAAAACTCAGTTCCTGTATTGCTGCTGATATAACTCTACAAGTTTTCACAATCAGAAAGAGTGTAAAAGCGACGTAACTTACTTAAGGAAAGAAATATGTTGTTGCATACAAAATTTTAGTTTCTTTCGAATCATTTTCTGGTAGTCGTCAAAATTAACCAATTCTTCTTTACAGTGTTTGCACTCTGTCTCAATTTTTCTTAAGAAATCACATAACAGATATATTTGAAATCGTAAATGACTGATTCCATACATTGTTGAGAGAAAAGTAGCCTGTAGTATAAAGGCCATAGGAATAAAGCAAAATCGAAACGACCACTGAAAAAAATTTTTAAACTCATGGAAGTGATTCTCGAAAATGGCCAAAGGAAAAAAAATGTCAGCGTCACCCTCTATAGGTTTTATAAAAATTGCGGCGGTAAAAACACTCAAAACCGTGCTTACAACAGCAAAGCATTGTAGGTAAAGAGCTTCTCTTTGGATTCGTTTTTGTGTTGAAGCACTAGCTTCTTTGATATTCCAGATATAGAAATTCTTGTAATGTTTTAGGTAAAATAACGTCGTTTTCGGAATGGCATGCAGTGTTGCTGAAAGCTGAAAATAAACTACAGAGATGGAAATTTTTTTTGCTACTTACATAGACTAAACCTCCATAAAACGGAAAGTATTGGAAAAAATATTTTTTTTCAAATCTTTGTAGAAAGAAAAAAGTTTGAAAAATAATTAGAAGGGCCACACATGTGAAGGTAATTTTTAAAAGTATTTTTACGACGACAGTTTGATACACATCTAAGTATAAGAGACGAAGCAACCAGAGATTGTCACCTAGTGAAAGTTTCACTCAAAGTTATAATTATTAGAAGGATATTACCTTTCGTAACTGAAAACAGCTTTTTTCGAAAATAGTCTTTTCGAGTTTGGGGTGGCATATTTTTAAATCGTCGCATAATATGTCGTTTCTTCGACTCATATAATTTATAATAGCATTAAAGTAACATTTTGTTAAAACCAAACTAGGTCAAGCTCCATTACGTATTTATTAATTACCACAAATCTAATTAAACGTAATTACTTAACATTAGTTGCACAAGATCTTTATTCAATTGAAATTGTAATCAATAATAAAATATTTAATTTAGTTTAAAGTACCACCATAAATTAATGTGTTGTCTATTTTCTAGAAACTTTGTTAATTCGACTTAAACGTCACTGTTTCTTCTTCTCGGTGTAATGGAACAATTGGATTATGTTTTAGTTCAATTTGTGCCACTTTAGGACAATATACAGAAGTATTTTTAAAAACAAATAAATATCAAAGAGCTTGTTTGACTATAAGAGCTGTAGATTTGACGCGCTTTTCTTTTATCTTCACATGAGATGTATGCTCAAAAAAATGGAAATTGAAATGAAATCGAAGGCCATGATGTAGTGCGTAACACGTTTAAAAATTCTATAGAAGATGAAAACGAAGAAAAAAAATTGTAGACTTTATTTTTGTTCTGCTATGTGTTTTTAGTCCGTATCCGGGTGGGTAATGAATTAATAAAGGTGATCTCTGAAACTGATATTTATGTTGCTAGAGGAGAGAGATCGTAGGATATTTTTTGTGTTTTTGATAATGGTGATGCTGATGCGTGAGAAATGTACGAACGTATGTAGAGGGAATAAGAGGGTTAGCGGTTGACCGGGTAAGGAACCCCAAATTCGATTAAAAATAAGATGTCGAATTTCTTTGTTTTCTTTGACTGTTTTCCTAAAACTGCCATAGCACTTTTGTTTATATTTTTTTAAGGCTCTCTCTTTTTGTTTCTTACCCTTTGCTTTAATTTTCTTTTCTGGTTTTCCCATCTTTATATTTTCTCATTTGTTAATATCATTTTTTACGACTGTCTTGTTGTATTCCCTCATGATTAATTTTTGTCCACTTTTTTTTTGTTTATTTTTATCATAGGACAAACCAAAATGAAAAATCAACAAAAAGTAAAAGTAATAGAAAATAAGTTGTCAAAGAGACAAATTGAAATAGATTTATTGTACATATTTCATTAAAACATTGTTCCAAACAACGAAAAACTACGTAGGAATTCAAAATCAAGATTCAGACAGGTTTTCTTTCACAGTTTTTTCTTTTCACGTTCTATTTTTTTTAAGGTATAGTTTTCGTGCTTCTGCAAAGTGACCCTTTTTCAACTTTGTTTTTCTCTTTTTCATCTTATGTGATTTTGACTGTTTTCTATTGAAAATTTCAATCACGCAATATCAAACATAATTGCTTGCGAACCAACTAATAACTTGTGATTTTGATAAAACTTTGTGCGTAACACTACTGCTTCTAGTAAACAAGTAATTAAGTGCATTCAAAAAATTTAATTAACATTATTTGTTACAAGTGTTCTTCGTTTTTTAATTGTTTCTAATACGTTGTATTACGGAAAAAATTGAGTAAATAGACTTTACAATCTGAAAAACTAAATGTCATTATATTTTTTTTTTAAACCTGTGACTTACCGATACTCCCAACGCATAATTGATGCATATAGATTCAGAAAATTTTATTTGCATAGTTTTTTGCGCATTGGTAAGAAATATTAAATACATTTTTTTGTTGTCACAGTTCCAGTTGTACCAATTTAAGTTTTTCAAAATGTCAACGACTTCGCTTGACTGTAAGAGTTATTAAGAAAGGAAGAAAAAAAAGATTATTTTTACCACGTCTTCGATCCTTTGTCCTGATGCCACAACATTAATGAAAACTAGAACTCCTGACAGTGAAAAACTAAAAATGCGCAATTTTCTATTCTCGAAAGAACCCTAAAATGTTTAGGAAAAGTTAATAAGTTTACAAAAAAACGACTTACGTAGAAGCAGAAAATTAGAATTCCAAAGGCCAAAATTATAGTGGCAATCACAAATAACGCAATGTAAAAACTCAGTTCGTGTATCCCTGCTGATATTACTCTACAAGCTTTCACAATCAGAAAGAGTGTAAAAGTGACGTAACTTACTTAAGGAAAGAAATATGCTGTTGCATAGCAATTTTTAGTTTCTTTCGAATCACATTCTGGTAGTCGTCACAATTAACCAACCCGTCTTTACAGTGTTTGCACTCGTTCCCAATTTTTCTTAAAAAATCACTTAACAGATATATTTGAAATCGTAAATGACTGATTCCATATATTGTTGAGAGAAAATTAGCTTGTAGAATAAAAGCCATAGGAATAAAGCAAAATCGAAACGACCACTCAAAAAAAAATTTACATTCATGCAAATGATTCTCGAAAATAGCCAAAGGAAAAAAAATGTCAATGTCACCCTCTGTAGGTTTCATAAAATTTGCGGCGGCAAAAACATTCAAAACTGTGTTAACAACAACAAAGCATTGTAGGTAAAGAGCTTCTCTTTGGATTCGTTTTTGTGTTGAAGCACTAGCTTCTTTGATATTCCAGATATATAAATTCTTGTAATGTTTTAGGTAAAATAACGTCGTTTTCGGAATGGCATGCAGTGCTGCTAAAAGCTGAAAAAAAACTACAGGGAAGGAAATCTTGTTTGCTACTTACATAAAGTAAGCCTCCATAAAACGGAAAGTATTGGCAAAAATTTTTTTTTTCAAATCTTTGTAGAAAGAAAAAAGTTTGGAAAATAAGTAGAAGGGCCACACATGTGAAGGTAAGTTTCAAAAATATTTTCACGACGACAATCTGATACATATCTAAGTATAAGAGACGAAGCAACCAGAGATTGTCACCTAGTGAAAGTTTCACTCAAAGTTATAATTATTAGAAGGATATTACCTTTCGTAACTGAAAACAGTTTTTTTCGAAAATAGTCTTTTCGAGTTTGGGGTGACATATTTTTAAAGCGTTGCATAATATGTCGTTTCTACGACTCATATAATTTATAATAGCATTAAAGTAACATTTTGTTAAAACCAAACTAGGTCAAGCTCCATTACGTATTTATTAATTACCACAAATCTAATTAAACGTAATTACTTAACATTAGTTGGACAAGATCTTTATTTAATTGAAATTGCAATCAATAATAAAATATTTAATTTAATTTAAAGTACAACCATAAATTAATGTGATGTCTATTTTCTAGAAACTTTGTTAATTCGACTTAAACGCCACTGTTTCTTCCTCTCGGTGTAATGGAACAATTGGATTATTTTTTAATTCAATTTGTGCCAGTTTAGAACAATATATAAAAATATTTCTAAAAACAAATAAATATCAAAAAGCTTGCTTGACTATAAGAGTTATAGATTTGATGCGCTTTTCTTTTGTCTTTATGTTTTCTTGTAGTCGCTCTGTTCTAAGGAGATGAAAAAGAGAAAAAAAAATTACACTTTATTTTTGTTGTGGTTTTAGCCCGTATCCGCGTGGGTAATCAATTAATTAATTAGCCCATTAGTTACTGGGTTCTCTAGCTAGGGTCGGGTCTATACATTCGACGTCGTGGTCTGTACCTCCGCTCCCCGGGGCATTTTCAGAGACGTCGTAAGTCAAAAGGCCAACTCTGGTAGACAAAATTAACCGAGGAAAAGTCCGAAAACCCAAAGCAAAATTTTAGGATGTAAATTGGGATTACCCACATCTATTGATTAAGAGCTGGAGAATTCCAGGTAGTTATTATAAACAACACACTATTGGTAAGATCTGACGTAAATTGTCTTTCGTGGTACTTTGGTGGTTTCTTGAGATTCAGGCGTGGAATTGTAAAACTGTTGTCTTATATTTAATAATTGTTGTATCGAAATAATATTTATATGTTATTTCTGAAAGAACAGAAATTTTCAGAAGAAGTTTTACCGTGTGGACAAAATTTTGTCTCTTTGGTTTTTAGTCGAGCGGGAAATGTTAAATGTCCGTATCCGCGTGGGTAATGAATTAATTAGAGGTGATCTCTGAATTTGATCTCAGTGTTGCTAGGGAAGAGAGATCGTAGAATGTTTTTTGGGTTTTTGTTAATGATGATGCTGGTGCGTGGGAAATGTACGAACGTATGTGGAGGGAATGAAAGTATTGGCGTTTGATTCCCAATTTTTGGAATTTGGACCGGAACCCGATTGGTTACTGGAACTCCTGGTAGGGACGGGTCCAAACCTTCGACGTCGCGACTTGTACCTCCGGTCCCCGAGCCTTTTTCAAAGAAGTCGTGAATCAAAAGACCCAAAATCCTAAAATCAACTGAGGGAAAATCCGAAAACCTACAGCAAAATTTAAAGATGTAAATTGTGAGGGTCCACACCTATTAATTGACTACTATTCTCCAGGTAGTTATTATTGGTAATATCTGACGTTAATCGTCTTGCGTGGTACATTTGCGGTACTTTGGCTCTCTCTCTTTTATGTTGATTTAAATCGTACAAAAAATTTACACAGTACATTTCTAACGATCTTTTGCATTGTTCGCTTGAATCAGTCTTAATTTTGAAAATCAAACAATTAATTATAATCCTCACAACAAATGTTTTGCTGCACTTTGTAACACACACTAGAACTTCTCACCAATATAGCTCTCTCTCTCTCTTTCTCTCTCTCTCCCTCTCTCCCTCTCTTATCTGCTTGTTTTATATATCGTTTTAATCACGCTATTCGCTTTGAACCGAAATTTGCTTTTTTTCTTTGTTTTATTTCTGTGTGTATAACTCGGCCGGGTTTTGATCCATATAAACATGTTATTTCTTTAGAGAGAAACGTCTGGTAATGTGGCCGGGGCGCAACCATATACTCCGAACGATTTCCTCATTGACGTGCAGTTCGCCTCTGTACTTTTCAACGTAATGTGCAACGTTTTCGGGACGCTGGTAGTTTGAAAAAGAACTCCCGCAGTATTGGTTCAGTACATAGTGACTGTAAAGCTGTCGTCTACCTGATGGTAGTCACTCCAGATAAAAGCTGAAGGCACGTTCTCATGCAAACAGATCTTTCACAGAGAATTTTACATGATCAAGATTTACGTCCAAAGCATCCAGGTCCTGAAGCACGGGTGTAATTTTGCCAATGGTTACTACTCCAACACGACGGTGATGCTCGTTTCATTAAACAACCGACGAACCTGCTTTAGTGGAAATGGACAACGACCACTGTTGTGGATTTCTTCTCCCTGAACGGTACTCTTGTGAACTACATTGAAAAATTTCACGAGACAGTGATCAATGCAGGTGAACAAACAAGTCGCGGCCGGACCTGCAAATTTTGTAAAAATACCTTATTTTTTGACTTTTTTCTTCTTTTATTTTTTGGGAGATATTGTTTCCTCTGCAGTTCAATAAACTGAGTTTTTTCCTACTTTGTTTTTTATCTGATGTGATTCCCACTGTTTCTGTTTCATGCAATAAAATCTAAAATAAAATAATTGCTTGTAAATAATGACTTGTTCTTTAAATATTTTATTGCTATATCTAACACATTTTTTTATTGTTCTGATAAAGTCATGTGCATAACACTACCGTTCTTAGCCAACAAGTGATAAGTTTTCTTCTAAAGTTTTGATTAACATTATTTGTTTCGCATTAGTTTGTATCTTATTTGTTTCTGATACGATACATGACAGAAAAAAATGAGTAAATCGACTTTACAACCTAAAAACTTTACTGTCATTACCGATTTTAAAAATTGTGACTTACCGAAACTCCCAGGGCATAATTGATACACATGAATTCAGAAAATCTTACTTGTAAGGTCTTTTGCACATTAGTCAGAAATATTAAATACATTTTTTTATTTTCACAGTTCCAGTTGTACCAATTTAAGTTTCTCAAAATGTCAAAGAGCTCATTTGACTGTAAGAGTTATAGGAGAAAAAGGGGAAAAAAATGAATATGCTTACCACATCTTCGATTCTTTGTCCTGATGCTACAAGGTGGGTAAAAACTAGACCTCCTGACAGTGAAAAACTAAAAATTCGTAATTTTCTATTTTCAAAAGAATCCTACAATTTTTTTAAAAAGTTAATAAATTTACACAAAAAATGTGAATTACGTAGAAGCAGAAAACTAAAATGCCAAATCCCATCACAATAGTGGTAGTCACAAATAACGCAATGTAAAGGCTGAGGTTTTGTTCTGCTTTTCTTACAATTCTACAACTGTTAAGTCAGGAAGAGAATAAAAATCGATTTACTTACTTAAGGCAACTGATATGTTGTTGTATACCAATTTTTAGTTTTTTTCGAATCATCTTTTGGTACTCATGACAATTAACCAGCTCCTCTTCTGAGTTTTTACACTGTTTCCCAATGTTTCTTAAGAAATCACTTAACAGATATATTTGAAATCGCAGATGACTGTTTACATAGATTGTCGCGAGAAAAGTAGCCTGAATGATAAAAGACATAGGAATAAAGAAAATTCGAAATAGCCACTCAAGGTAACTTTTCCACTCAAAAAAATAGCTCTCGAAAATAGCCAAAGGAAAATAATCATTAATGTCATCTTCCATAGGTTCCATAAAGTTTGCAGCAGCAAAAACACCTAAAATTGTGCTCGAAACAACAAAGCATTGTAAATAAAGAGCTTCTTTTTGGATTCGTTTTTGTGTGGAAGCACTAGCTTTTTTGCTACTCCACATATAGAAACTGTCGTAACTTTTTAGGTAAAACAACGTCGTTTTCGGAATTGCATGCAGTGTTGCTAGAAGCTAGAAAGAATTACGTCAGGAGAAGAATTCTCGTTTGCTACTTACAAAAAGTAAGCCTCCGTAAAACGGGAAGTACTGGAAAAAGTAGAATTTTTCGAATCGTTGCAAAAACAAGAAAGTTTGGAGAATTACTAGTAGTGCCACACATGTGAAGGTAATTTTTAAGAAGATTTTCACGGCAAGAATTTGAAACAGATCCAAGTATAAGAGACGAAACAACCAGAGATTGTCACCTAGAAAAAGTTTCATTCAAAATTATAATAGTTAGTAAGATTTTACCTTTTATAGTTGCAGACAGTTTATAGTTTTTTTGAGTTTTGAGTAACATATTTTTGAACTGTTGCATGATTTGTGGTTTCCACGAGTTGATAAAAGCATTAAAGTAACATTTTGTCGGACGAAACTCGCTCAATTTCCATTACGTATTTAGTAATTACCACAAAACTAATTTAACGTAATTACCTACTATTAGTAATAAGAGGTCCAAATTGTAACGAATAGGAATGAAACGTTTTCAATTGAAAAACAGCCATAAGGTAACCAGCTTATTATTTTGACTTCGTTGTCATCGATAGCATTTTTTTTTTGAAATTTTTGGAAATCGTAAATTCAGGCACAGTTTTTAACGAATTTGTAAAAATTATGATTTTTTCTTCTCCTTTAAAACTAAAAGTTGTTTTTGAATATTCTTTACTATATTCGGATCTGAGGGAGGTAGTTCTAAATTGATTTGTGTGAAGGGGAGCGCTAATTTGTATTTGTCATTTTGTTAACGTGGGTCTAAAACGTCATTCTGCTTATTGTGCTTTTACATAAAACTTCCGTTTAACTTTATGGAAACACCAAAGACGCGATTTGTCTCGTAACGTGATTAAAATTTTTAAAATCAGTCAGTTTTAGGGAGCCCTAAAACAAAGAAGAAAATTCTACATTTTATGTTTGTTTTGTTATGTGTAATAAATTAATTGCTGGTGATCTATCGTATCAGATCTAAGGTTGCTAGGGGAGAAAGCATGATGATGATGATGATGATGTGCGAATTTTGAGGTAATCTAGATGCACCTGCGACTCTCACTATTAACACAACGTTTGCTTTTTTATTTTGTATGCTTTAGAAACACTTTCCAAAAAAACTGTCATTTGGCCGTATTTTGACGCGTCTACGTTTTTTTGAACTTTTATAAAAGTCTCCAGCATAGAAAACTTGATTCACATTGATGAAGCAGCCCACTTTTCCTTCATATTCAAAAAATATCAAAGCTCGAGAGTAATATCATCTCTACGACCAAGTGGAGCAGAGCAGGAGTACCTCAGGGCTCAGTCGTGGGGCCGCTCTTGTACCTGCTGTACACAGCGGACGTTCCGGAGACGGAGAAAACCATCATCGCGACGTTTGCCGACGATACGGCCATTCTGGCTCAAGAAAGAGTCACCACTGCATTGACAAAGAGGATGAACGGGCATCTGGAAGAAATCGCAAAAAGGGCAAAAAAATAGAAGATCAAGATCAACGGAAGCAAAAGCAACGCCATCATCTTCACGAAACCCCAAAGACACAAAGACACCGAAAATTTCAAATTGGACGGAGAGAAGATCCCATAGAAAACGGAAGTCAAAAACTTGATTTCCAAAAGCACATCAAGGAGGCAGCAACAAAGGAAAAACGTATCAACCAGCATCTTTATCCGCTTCTCAACCGGAAGAGCAAGGTAACTATTACAAGACACGTATTTACACCACTGTTATTAGGCCCGCCATGACGTTCGGAGCACCAACCTGAAATCAAGCAGAAGGAAGAAGAATCAAGAAACTTTAAGTCATCCAGAACAAGATTCTGAGGGCCTCCATGGTTCATAAGCAACAAACAAGTCCGCCAGATCCCAACCATAAGAGTTTGTCAAGAAGATCGCCAGGAGGCAATTCCAGAAAGCAAACGAGAATACGAGAACGAAACAATCAAGGAACAAGCAGAAAAACCACACCAAGAAGATTCAAGAGACCCAGACTCGCCATGGAGGAAGAATAAAGGAAGAAGAAAGAAGAAACCAAACCGAAAACACCAAAATCCCCAACGAAGAAGAAAGAAGAACACATCCACTGAACCAAGGTCGCCAACGAAAAAGAAAGAAGAAAAGAAGAAACCTCTCCAAAAAAGAAAAAAAAATCAAGGCTGCGGAAAATCGTAGAAAATATAGAGACCGCGAAAAAGAGACTAAAGAGGAACCAACCAATCACCAAATTTAAACCTAATTAAATCTGACTTAAAGCTAACATAATCACTTAATCTAACTTACTCAAACTTAAATCTAACTTAATCTACGGCGGAAATTTTCGCCTGAGTTCGCGTGAAGCGCTGGCGTGAATTATCCCCCGGAATCACACACGTGTTCGTTAAATAATTATCAACTTGTTTTGTTAAAATTTTATTACTACTCTAGCACTAAACCTCTAAAGATTTTCATAATTTTATAAAGAATGTGTGCAGTCCTATTGCATCTAGCGAACAAGTGCCCTATTGCATTCTACAAATTTAATAAAGTTATTTATTCCACTTGTTTTCTATTTTAATTATATTCAAGACGATGTCTGACAGAAAAAATTGAGTAAATAAACTTTATAATCTGAAAACTTCACTGTGATTATAAAATTTTGAAAACTGTAACTTACCGAAACGCCCACCGCATAATTGACGCACATGGATTCAGAAAATCTTAACTGCAAAGTTCTCTGCACATTGATTAGAAATATTAAATAATTTTTTTTATTTTCACTGTTCCAGTCGTACCAATTTATGTCTTTTAAGTTTTCCAAAAGCTCGCTTGACTACAAGCATTATAAAAGAGAGAAGAAAAAAACAATTTTGATATGTTTACCACATCTTCGATTCTTTGTCCTGACTCTATAAGATGAGTAGCAACTAGACCCCCTGACAGTGATAAACAAAAAATTTGCAATTTTCTGTTGTCAAAAGAACCCTAAAATTTTTTGAAAAAGTAAATTAGTTTACCAAAATTTTATGCTTACGTAGAACCAGAAAGCTAGAACGCTAATGACAAGAACAGTACCAGCTATCATGAATAAAGCAATATAAACACCAAACTTGTCGTCTGCTTCTCTTACAACTCTACAAATTGTAGAAGTGAGTAAAAGTTGGAGAATCATTTAGCTTACTTAAGGCAACGGATATGTTGTTGGATAAGCTTTTTTAGATTTCTTCGAATCGCTCTCTGGCATTTGTTACAATTAACTAGCTCGATTTTATTGTGTTGACACTCTCTCCCGGTTTTTCTTAAAGAATCACTTAACAGATATATCTGAAATCTCAAATGACTGGTTCCATATATTGTCGCGAGAAAAAGAGCCTGCAATATAAAAGACATGGGAATAAAGCTAAATCGAAATGACCACGAGAGAAAAAAATTCCACTCATAGCAATAGTCTTCGAAAAAAGCCAAAGGAAAATGAATATCATTGTCATCCTCCATCGGTCTCATGAAATTTGCAGCAGCGAAAACACCTAAAACTGTGCACAATACCACGAAGCATTGTAAGTAAAGAGCTTCTTTTTGGATTCGTTTTTGTGTTGAAGCACTAGCATCTTTGATATCCCACACACAGAAATTGTTGTAACTTTTTAGGAAGAACAACGTCATTTCTGGAACAGCATACAATGTTGCCAAGAGCTGGAAAAAAATGCTACAAAGGAAGAAATCCTGTTTTCTACCTACAAAAAGTAAGATTCCATAAGATAGAAAGTACTGGAGAAAGTAGGATTTTTCAAATCGTTGGAGAAAGAAGAACGTTTGGAGAATTAGCAGAAGGGCCACACATGTGGAGGTGATCTTTAAGAATATTTTCACGGCAAGAGTTTGAAACAGATCCAAATACAACAGACGAAATAACCAGAGATTGTCACCTAGTACAAATTCATCAAACTTAAAATTAATAGTACGATTTTACCTTTTATGAGTGAAAGCAATTTTTCTCGAATTTTTTTTTGAGGTTTGAGGAACATGTTCTTGAACCGTCGCATGGTTTGTGACTAAAACTAGGTCATCTTTATTAAGTATTTACTTAATTACAGTAAAACTAATTTGGGGTAATTACTTCAAATAATTACAGAAGGTTCGTATCAGAAATTGTAAATGATAAATAAGAACTGTTTGAGTGAGAAAACAACCTGTGAAATGCTAAAGTGTTTGGATTGGATTGGTTTGGATATATTTTTTGCTGTTATAGGTAAATTATTCAGTATTTAACAGTGGTGAAAACAACTTAAAAGTCACCGAGAGCAGCTTGCAAATCAATGAATGATGGTCTCTAAAAACGCTATCGCAAGCTAAAAACTCAGCAAAAAGCACTTTTAATTTATATTGGTACCAAATATGTTCGCTTTCGTAAAAAATAAACAGCTCACCTTGTACAAATCAAGGTAATAAATTTTACAAAAATTGTTTTTCTATTGTCTATGCAGGTCCGGCAGCGACGTATTTGTTCAGCAGCATTAGTGCAATTTCTTAACATTATCCACAGACGTTTGTTTCTTGTGAGATTTGGGTCCGAGGGATGAGGAGCTCATAACATTGGTCTTTGTTCGTTCATAGATATCAGAGTTAGATATAGAGTTTCCCAAAGTTGTCTGAGTAATACAAACATTAGCGTCGTGTTGAAGTCGCTGGCAAAATTGCACCCAACGTGTTAAATTTTCGGAGGATGTAAACCAGGATCATATAAAATGCTCCAACCCTCGATGGAGAAAGACCAGTTTGCATAGGCACTTGTCTTGAGCTTGTAGCTGCAGTGGCTGGCACCAGGTCCAAGGCTTCGGACTCGACGTGTAGTCTACAGTTACTGTGTCTATTAAAATTATTACGGAGTAAGTTTTGTCTCTTGGTCAAGAGATAATGTTTTCCATTTCTTCCAGTTTTCATCTCTGGTAATTTGGCAATCACTTACTTCTAGCACTATTCATTTTGCGGCCAAAAGGTGCCACTTTGATCTACATTTTTTTTTACAAAGAAGATCGACGCTGGTAGGTACCTGTTTTATTTCTTGCAACTTTACTTCATCTATGATTTTTTAGACATTATCTAGCAGAGCTGTATCCATGTAATATATACATTTTTTGTGTATTGGATTAATCTTTTTTCCCGTTTTTTGGTATCGCTTCTTATTTGTAAGTGTGTCTTGCTGGTATTTTTTTGGGATTTTTTATTATCTTTCCAGCTTTTTAGGTTCTTTTGGCGTATGTATCATTTCATTTTCTTCTTTTCCATCTTTTTCCTGTTCTAGTTTTTTGAAGATTCCGTGGTTCGGAAAAATGAGCATTTTTCAATTTTGTGTGTGGTTTTGTTTCTTCCGTGATTCCAACCGTTTTGTATTAATAATCTTGATCGCTCCCCTCACAGGTAAAAATCTCAATTAACACACTTGTCGGTAAAATAATATATTTCTTATTTCATTGCTTTATCTAATACAAAAATTCTTTAATTTTTTGTGATAATAATAATAATAATAATTGAGCGCGTTACACTACTGCTCCTAGCAAACAAGTGATAAAGTGCATTCTAAAAATTTAGTTCACATTATTTGATCCACTTTTTGCTTTTTAATTGTTCCTAAGACGATACATGACGGAAAAAATTGAATACACAGATTTTATAATCTAAAAAACTTTTGCGTTATTATAAAATATTGGAAACTATGACTCACCGAAATTCCCAACGCATAATTGAAGCATATGGATTCAGAAAATCTTATTTGTAAAGTTTTTTGCACATTAATCAAGAATATTAAATACATTTTTTTATTTTCAGCATTCCAGTTGTACCAACTTATATTTTTTAAATTGCTGAGGAGTTCGTTTGACTATAAATGTTATAAATAAAAAAGAAAAAAACGATTTTCAATATATTTACCACGTCTTCGATCCCTTGTCCTGATGTTATAAGATGAGTAAAAATTAAACCCACTGGCAGTAAAAAACTGAAAAATCGCAATTTTCTGTTGTCAAAAACACCCTGAAATTTTTTAAAATGTAAATAAGCTTAAGAAAAATTGTGTGCTTACGTAGAAGCAAAAAACTAAAATGCCAATGGCTAAAACAATCGTCGCAGTCACAAATAAAGCAATGTAAAAACTTAGTTTGCGTTCTGCTTCTTTTACAAGTCTACAATTTTTAAGTCAGTGAGAATAGATATATGAAGTACTTTACTTACTCAAGGCATAGGATATGGTGTTGCATACAAAATTTTAGTTCGTTTCGGATAACTTTTTGGTGTTCGTCACAATTAACCAACTCCATTTTACTGTGTTTACTCTTTCTTCCAATTTTTGTTAAGAAATCACTTATCAAATAAATTTGAAATCGTAAATGACTGGTTCCATACATTGTCGCGAGAAAGTTAGCCTGTAGAATAAAAGACATGGGAATAAAGCTAAATCGAAACGACCACGAGAGAAAAATTCTCCATTTAAAAAAATAGTTCTCGAAAATGGCCAAAGGAAATAAAGAATTAATGTCACCCTCTATAGGTTTCGCGAAATTTGCAGCAGCAAAAAAACCTAAAACTGTGCTCAAAACACCAAAGGATTGTAAGTAAAAAGCTTCTTTTTGGATTCGTTTTTGTGTTGATACACTGGCATCTTTGATACTCCACACAGGGTAATTGTTGTAACCTTTCAAATAGAATAACGTCGCTTCTGGAATACAGTACAGCGTTGCTAAAAGCTAGAAAAAATTACCACAAGAAGAGAAATCTTGTTTGCTACATACGAAAAGTAAACCTCCATAAAATGGGAAGTATTGGAGAAAGTAGGATTTTTCAGATCTTTGTAGAAAGAAGAAAGTTTGAAGAGTTAACAGAAGAGCCACACATATGAAGGCGAATTTTAGGAGTATTTTCACGACAACAGTTTGAAACAGTTCCAGGTATAGGACACGAATCAACCAGAGACTGTCACCTAGTGAAAAATTCATTCGTCAGTTAAAGTTAATAGCAAGATCGTGTACCTTTGGTGGCAGAAGATAGTTTTTTTCGAAAATAGTTACTGAGCGACATTTCTTTGAACATTTATCTACTTTGTGGTTTCCACGACTAGTAATTAATAATCATAGTAGGGTGGCATTTTATCCAACCAAAAATAGGTCATCTGCATTACGTATTTACTAATTACCACAAAACGAATTACGCTTAATTTCTTACCATTAGTTACAGAAGGTGCTTATTAGATACGAACTGTAATCAACAATCTGATTAACCAACTGTCAATTTTCCGAATGTTTTGTGAGCTCTACTTCGACGCCACTGGTTTGATTAAGCGGTGGATGGGAAAAATTGCTTATCTGAGTTTATCAAATTGGCTTATATGATTAATAGCATCAAAAAAATTTGTAAAAATGCCTAAACACAGAAATAGAAAACTAAAGTTAAATAAAGAAGGAGAAAAGAGATCATTTTTCTGCCGCAGATGATAACAATAAAGGAAACAGGTGTGCCACAGGGTAATGTTCTGGGACCTATCTTATACGTGCCCCCTATACAGAATCATCGCAAATTTCGCCGATGACGCAAAGTTCATGAAAGAACTCCATATGGCATGCAATAAAATAATAATAATAATAATAATAATAATAATAATAATAATAATAATAATAATAATAATAATAATAATAATAATAATAATAATAATAAATATGTCATTGTTACAAAGAGAAAGGAAATAGTATAAATAGATAAAGTCTTACTACATGCTATTTTACTTAACCTATTAACAAAATTAAATAAATAAATAGTAAATAAAGTAAGAAAAAAAAACAAAAAGCGAACATAAGTAAAAATTTTAAATTTTTCAAAACACCAAGAATAAATAATTATTTTCAAACCATCTTTTGTATATGAGTTGTCGGTGACCAATATAAAGATTTATTAAAGCTTTATCTCTATTTCTTCAGTTCCAAGAAAAAAAATTGTTCTATGCTAAGAAGTTGTCAACGTGGAGGTCAGTCGCTAATTTTTGTCAATTTGTCACTTTCGACATTCGGCGACGGTTAGAGTGGTCCAGATAAAGCTTACACTGAGATGGCACAATGGCCTTTAGCGACTAATCGCGATTTTGATTGGATATGCGCGATAGTCGGATAAGGGTTAGGAGACAACGTGGAAAACGGCGACTTCCACAGCTTCTCGTCAAACGTCGTAAAGTTATGGTGTGAGGGGTAATAAGCTGTGGGAGTAGATCACCCTTGGTTTTCCTTAGGAATACCATCAATGCTCCACGATACGTTGCGAATATTATAGAGCCTCATCTTCTTCCATATCTTTTTCAACAAGATAATGCCCGGCCGCATTTTGCGAGGGTTACTCTGATTTGTTTTTAAGAGGTTGCACGCACTTTTCTTCTTTGGCTCCTGACCTATTTACTGTCTAACATTTTTGGGATATTTTGAGCAATTTACTTTATTCTCCAAAGACGCTGGAAGATCACCCAATAGACGTGGCATGGGATGAAATACCCAACGAGGAAAATAATCGCTTCCCAAACCATTATTCCTACCGTCTCCAGGAAACCATTGGTCCTCCAGCTGCCGACTTGTGGCAAATCGGCCTCTTACGACCATGAATCTGTGTCTGAAAGCTCGAATCACTGTGCTCACGTTTCGATTTAAACGCCGAGCAATTTCACGGAACGAAAAACCACCTTCTTGGAGCACAACAATTCTCCCTCTATCAAAGTCACTGAGGTGGTGAAATTGTCTAGGGCTTCATCCTCTAGATAGCGTAACACTACAGACTACAGACTTGTAAACGTTCAACTAAGAATAATTTTTAGTTTATGGGAGTCAGAAAATGAGAGGTAAAGAATTTTTTGCACAAAAACTGTTGGAAATAGTGAGCTGTAGTTTTTATCACAACCTTATTTCTGAACATGAAACTCGTACACAAAATATTATCAAGAAGAAATTGTTATTTCTAGGTGTTGTATTTTTAATGTCATTCAGTATATTTATTGATCTAGTTCTTTACAGTTTATAGCGATATATTTCACTTTTTTTTTTCAAAATTTTATAGTTCTGATAAAAATTTGGTGCTCATGATGAAGCGCATTCTTAAAATTTAATTACAAAATGAATTTCCCGCTTCATTCATTTTCAGTTCCTTAATTTTCTCCAAAACGATGCATAATGGAGAAGACTGAGTAAATCGACTTCATAATCTGAAAACTTCACCGTGCTTATATATTTTCCAAAAATGTAACTTACCGAAACTCCCATCGCATAATTGATGCACATGGATTCAGAAAACCTCAATTGCAAAGTTTTTTGAGCATTAATTAAAAATATTAAATACATTTTTTTATTTTCATTGTTCCAATTGTACCACTTTATGTTTTTCAAAATGTTCAAAAGCTCGTTTGACTACAAGCATCATAGAAGAAGCAGGAAAAAGAATTTTTAATATGTTTACCACGTCTTCGATCCTTTGTCCTGATGCAACGACATGTGTAAAAACTAAAGCCATTACCAGTGCCAGAGAAAAAAATTGCAATATTCTATGCTCAAACGAACCCTGAAATTTTTTCAAAAAATAAATAGGTTTACGAAAAATCGTGTGCTTACGTTAAACCAGAAAACCAAAACGCTGATCGCCAAAACGATAGAAGCAGTCATAAATACAGCAATGTGGACACTAAGTTTCTGTTCTCCTTTCCTCACAGTTCTACAATTTTTCGGGGTCAAGAAGAGGAGAAGAATCATTTGACTTACTTAAGGCAACTGATGTGGTGTTGTATACAAATTTTTAGTTGTTTCCGAATTAACTTCTGGTATTCGTCACAATCAACCCACTCCGCTTGATGGTGCTCGTACCCTTTCCCAATTTTTCTTAAGAAATCATTTAACAGATATATTTGAAACCGGAAATGACTGGTGCTATATATTGTCGCGAGAAAACAAGCTTGTAGCATAAAAGACATGGGAATTAGACTAAATCGAAACGCCCACAAGACAAAAAATTTCCATTCATGAAAATAGTTCTCCAAAATCGCCAAAGGGAAATAAATATCAGTGTCATCCTTCATAGATTTCATCGCTTTTGCAGCAATAGCAACACCTAAAATTGTAGATCTATTCTTGATCTCTTGGTGTTTTTAAGATTAAAAAATATATTGAAAAACCCCTACACCAAATACTCACTTTTGAAACACACTAACATATGTTTCGGTATCAATGATACCATCATCAGAGTGATGATTAAACTTATCTACCCTTAAAAACTAATTACTTATATACTAGTTACCTATACCACTTTTTGGGTGGTATTTAACAATCTAAAGAGGGGAGAAGAGGGGATGGGACCATTATCGGCGTTCAAAACAAAGGGCTTATTCTTAATTATTTCTAGACTTTCGTAAACGTCTAGAAATTTACAATTGTTTACATTCCTAACTAATTTTAAACAACTTTCATCTATATGATGATCTTTGTCAAAAATATGTTGAGCAACACTGGATTTTTCAAACCTGCCATATTTGGCGTGAGCTACATGTTCTTTGAACCTAGTCAAAATTGACCTCCTTGTTTGCCCAATATATTTTTGCTCACAGTTTTTACACTTAATTTCATAAATACCCGACTTTTATTTAGGCCCTACTTTATCTTTCGGGTTGCCGAGAAGACATTGGAGGTTTAATCCAGAGGTGTAAACCACCTTTAGATCAATACCCTGGAATACTTTTTCCAGCCCCTTTGTCACTGAAGGTGTATAAGGGATCGTGGCAAATCTTGTTTTTTCTGGCATTGACTCACAAAAAGTCGAGCATTCTGAAATTGATTTCTTACGTTCTAATTTGGACACTAACCTGTTGACAATTCTAGGGTCAAAACCATTACATCTGGCTACATTTTTGATTGTTGTCAATTCCTTGTTGAATCTAGCCCGTGTTAGTGGAAAATTTACTAACCTGTGGACTAAGAAATTGAAACTCGCCATCTTACGTTGAGGACAATGATGTGAGTCTTCTGTAATGTAGCGAAGTGTACTGGTCTCTTTTCTATAAATATCAAATTCTAATTTATCTTTATTCCTAATTACAAGAGTATCTAAAAAGGGTAGTTTACCGTTGTTCTCTATTTCACATGTGAATTTTATGGTGTTGAACCTATTGTTAATTAACTTTAAGAAGTCGTCAATGCTAGACTTGTTTGTGTCGAAAATTGCAAAAATGTCGTCTACATACCTTAACCATACTCGGGGAAAATACTCAAGCTCATTCTCAAGATCCTTTTCAAAACGGCTCATGAAAAGGTCAGCTATGAAAGGTGACAAGGAGTTACCCATCGCCGTACCTTCATGCTGTTGGAAAAATTCCGCGTTGAATTGAAAGCAGAACATTTTTCAATTCATTCACATTTTTAATAGGTTCAACACCATAAAATTCACATGTGAAATAGAGAACAACGGTAAACTACCCTTTTTAGATATAGATATAGATATAGATCTTGTAATTAGGAATAAAGATGAATTAGAATTTGATATTTATAGAAAAGAGACCAGTACACTTCGCTACATTACAGAAGACTCACATCATTGTCCTCAACATAAGATGGCGAGTTTCAATTTCTTAGTCCACAGGTTAATAAATTTTCCACTAACACGGACTAGATTCAACAAGGAATTGACAACAATCAAAAATGTAGCCAGGTGTAATGGTTTTGACCCTAGAATTGTCAACAGGTTAGTGTCCAAATTAGAACGTAAGAAATCAATTTCAGAATGCTCGACTTTTTGTGAGTCAATGCCAGAAAAGACAAGATTTGCCATGATCCCTTATACACCTTCAGTGACAAAGGGGCTGGAAAAAGTGTTCCAGGGTATTGATCTAAAGGTGGTTTATACCTCTGGATCAAACCTCCAATGTCTTCTCGGCAACCCGAAAGATAAAGTCGGGCCTAAAGAAAAGTCGGGTATTTATGAAATTAAGTGTAAAAACTGTGAGCAAAAATATATTGGGCAAACAAGGAGGTCAATTTTGACAAGGTTCAAAGAACATGTAGCTCACGCCAAATATGGCAGGTTTGAAAAATCTAGTGTTGCTCAACATATCTTTGACAAAGATCATCATATAGATGAAAGTTGTTTAAAATTAGTTAGGAATGTAAACAATTGTAAATTTCTAGACGTTTACGAAAGTCTAGAAATAATTAAGAATAAGCCCTTTGTTTTGAGCGCCGATAATGGTCCCATCCCCTCTTCTCCCCTCTTTAGATTGTTAAATACCACCCAAAAAGTGGTATAGGTAACTAGTATATAAGTAATTAGTTTTTAAGGGTAGATAAGTTTAATCATCACTCTGATGATGGTATTGATACCGAAACATATGTTAGTGTGTTTCAAAAGTGAGTATTTGGTGTAGGGGTTTTTCAATATATTTTTTAACCTAAAATTGTGCTTAAAACAACAAAGCGTTGTAAATAGAGAGCTTCTTTTTGGATCCGTTTTTGTGTCGAAGCACTAGCTTTTTTCATAGTCCGTTTATAGGATTTGTTGTGATTTTCTAGGTAGTACAGTGTTGCTATTGGAGTCGCATACAGTGTTGCTAAAAACTAGAAAAGACTACTACAGGGAGAAATATCTTGTTGCCACATACGAAAAGTAAGATTCCATAAGATGGAAAGTACTGAAGAAAGTAAGATTTTTCGAATCTTTGTAGAAACAAAAAAGTTTGGAAAAGTAGCAGAAAAACCACACATATGAAGTTGATTTTTAAGAGTATTTTCACGACAACCGTTTGAAACAAATCTAAGTATAAGAGACGAAACAACCAGAGATTGTCACCTAGTAAAAATTTCACTTAAAGTTGAATAAAATTATTAGTGAGATTTTACCTTTCATAATTGAAGACAGTTTTTTTTGAAAATATTTTTTTTGAGTTTTGAGTCGTCGCATGATTGCTACGACTCCTGTCGCTGACAACAATGATATTAACCAAAACTAGGCCAGTACCCATTACGTATTTACTAATTACCAAAAAACTAATTACGCGTAACTACTCATCATTAGCTGCAGACGGTTCTTATTGAAACGAGATTGGAACGGTGATTAATATAAACTTGTCTTGTACATCCGCCATTACGGTAGCCAATAAAAATTCTTGTATTTTCAATTGGTGAAGGCCACGGGGATTAGTACTTTCTAAAGATTTTTAATAAATCTATACCGTCAAACTTCCCACGTGTTAAACGTTCCATGTGTCCCCACAAAAAAAAAATCACAAGAGTTTAGGTCCGGTGAACGAGGTGGCCATAACAGTGGTCCATTTCTGCCGATCCATCTTTCAGGAGAATGATTGTTTAACTGATTGATAACGATTCCAGCGTAATGTGGTGGAGCTCCATCATGTAAAAACCACATGTCTCTTCTTCTCGGTAGTGGTACGTCGGCCAAAAGATCATACAATACGTTCCGCAAAAAAATTAGATGCTCAGCAACGCATCTACCACTCTTAATACTTAAATAACTATTATTAGACTGCCGAGAAACTTAGTTACGAGTTTTATGAGAATCGCTAAAAATGAAACGGACACAAAATTTACAAAAAAATTAGTTTTTATTAAAATTCCAATCGAGGCGTTTTGAGTGGTGAAAAATCTCACTTTATTGAACGATTTTAGTCGATGAAAATACGTACCAGTTAGCAAAACGATGACGCAACAGAAAACAATGAATTAAACATTTCTTCCGAAATAGTAACAGATTTCACTTTTAAGGGATCCGTTCTGTGTTGAAATGAGATTGGGGTTCGACAAAGGCATGAAAAATGCATCTCTTCTGTTCTTGTCAACATATTCATTGAAACGACATCAGTGAAGTGATAAAATTCCATGATAATGTATTTTTTTTGAGTAGCAGTAAATAAACTAATCATTATCGGTCCTAGTTTTGCATTCAAAAAGGAAGAGTACAGCGTGATCAACAATGACTGAGTGTTGGCAACAATGAAAATTTGAAGGATGTTGGTATCTCCCTAACCTAAACGTATTTGTTGCTGTCACTTTTGTTTCCTGTTTTCACTCTTGACAGTGTTGACAAGTAAATTTGAATTTTGTCATAAAAGTTTCATTTTTGTAATAATTTATCAATTTTAACATGGTTTTTACTCTGGAACATGACATTTTTATTGCGATGGCGTATTTTCGCACCGGAGTTGAGGATGCTGTTAATGGTTGGCAGTATTCTTTGGAAAATGCTTACAACCAATTTCGGGGCATGCTCCCGGAAGAAGTTGTGACCTTGACTATTTTAAACATGCATGCGATTAGTCGACTGTTATCTAAAAATAGGTGACGTAAAAAAGGCAAAACCCGTTGGCAGACCATCGACACTCACAGAAGAAGTAGTCGAAGACATTCGAAATAGAATGGATCAGAATCCTCGAAAATCAGTGCGAAAACCATACTGAGTATGGTTATTTTCAACAGGATTCGGCAACAGCACACACAGCATTTAACACAATGCAGTACTTGCGCCAGTTCTTTGGGGACAGAATAATAAGCGGCGGAATTTGGCCAAGTAGGTCGCCGGATCTCACCCCATTGGATTTTTTCTGTTTGGGCACCTCAAAAATAACGTTTTCTCAAAAAATTAACTCACAGCTGAGGAACTACAAGCTGCCATTAGCCAGGAAATCGCAAATATCACTCCTCAAATGTTGATTAATGTTTTTGAGAGCCTAAAAAGAGAGTCAACATATGTTTGGATCACAATGGGGCGCAATTTGAACAATATCTGGAGCGTATTTACGTTAATTTCCTTTTGTGTTCTTTGTTTATCTCATTATTGTTTTTGTTTTTCTTAATATCTTTCATTAAAATCCTTTTTACATTTAATTAGATTTCCTGGCCCTATTTACCCGATTTACTTAAAAACATAACCTAAAATTTTTGAGATTGTCATTTTAACGTTGTTTGATTTTAAAATACCATAGTCGCCAACTATGACACAAAAAAACCTCCATATTTTTCAATTGTTTTAATACCAACAGTTTCAGTCATTGTTGATTACGCTGTATTACTTACCTAGGTCGATAATGAATGGCATTCGACGTATTATTGACCTAGGTGAATAACTATAAAAATCATTAATTTTTTAAAAACGTTTAGATTTCAAAAGCTAATTTTATCGATTGAACAGAAGAGGTGAAGGTTTTTAATTAATAAGAGAAATTTGTTTTTATAATGTTGTGATAGAAATAAATAAGATTTCTGTGATGCGCGCGCAGTTAGGGATTTTGCAGCGCGTAGGTTGAAAGAGTGTAAGCACTGACCGTCCAACGGCGCATGCTCAGACTATTACTTTTCTAGTATATTGTAGTATGTATATATATTGATTGGAATGTTGATAGTTCTATCACAAATACTTTCTACCATTCTTATTATTTTGGGTAAGACTTTGATAAAAAAATGTTGAGGACACAAGATTATTGTCCTTTTTTTGTCAGCGAGGAATCCCTCAATATCTCCCTCCGCCACGACTTTCATCCTTCGTGACGTTTCAAAGATGGCAGATCTCCACCTCTTTCTGCTAAAATTGTGGCCGAATGAATAGCCAATGTGACTTTCAGGGTGCAGGAGTTTAACCGTCGCGCCAAAAAAACTCGGTGCTTCGCACCTCGGTTTTTAATTTCTTACACTCAGAGAAAATGTCATATAAGAAGTATTAATTCTGTGATGCACAATTTATTAATCAAACTGTTTATTATTCTCGGTGTTGAAACAAAATCACTAAATATGTCGTAAGAGTGCCAGCCATCTGTAAAAACAAAATTAGTTTATAATCTAA
The DNA here is from genome assembly GCA_030157275.1 of Cynaeus angustus. Taxonomy (NCBI): domain Eukaryota; kingdom Metazoa; phylum Arthropoda; class Insecta; order Coleoptera; family Tenebrionidae; genus Cynaeus; species Cynaeus angustus. The sequence goes on from CM058065.1 coordinate 16,490,942, forward strand.
TCGAGTCATAAACTCGCAAACCGTTGTCAGCAAACCACGATTAATCTTGATTAATCCAACCATTGTAAACTCAATTTTACACTCCGCCGGAAGGAAGAAAAATTTCAGTGATTTTTTATTTATGCTCTTGAGCTTTTGGGTGCAGAGGAGAATTATTGTTTTGTTGGTCTAAAAGCTACAACTTTATGTGTAACAGAAATTTTGAATGACTTACTTCTTTTAAGCAACTGTGACATGGTTCCACAATTAACAACACTCGCAGTAGATGAAAAAACATCCAGCATGAAAACAAAAGGAGATTGTCAGGAGCTAAGTAAAAATGATGAGGTGTTACTAATAACAGAAAAAAACAGCCCAAAAATATAAACTAAAATCAGCATGTTAAGACAATAATCACTTAGAAGTTGTAAGAATTACGGCTATTGCTAAACCAAAGTAGTCGTTCACAGCATTTGCGGCTTCGGTTAGTTTTTGGTAGGAAGTTAGTAAGTGGCTGATTTTGTTCTCAGTTATTGCTAAAAATGATAAATAAATAAATTGATAAAAAAAATATTTATCCGGCGCATCCGCCATTTATTTTTAGTACATGTTATCACAAATTCTTATTTTCCAAATAATAAATTAATTGATATTATTAAAATCGTTGGTTGCACTAAACCAAAATTTGAAACAATATTTGTATTCACAGATCTATTGAAATTTCCATCTTTGATATTCAAATGCCAAGTAGATATACTTCTCGTTTCCCGCATATAGCAATTTAAATAATCTAAGAAATTTAAAGAATGTGAGCAATCTAAGAGACGTAAGGAGTCACAAAAAATAATTAAAAAAGCAAAAAAATCCAAAAAATTATAAAAAACCTACAAGGATCTAGAAAACAAATTAAAAAATCTATCAAATAAAAAATTTAAAAAATAAAAAAAGAATCAAAAAACTTTAAATAAAGAAGAGAAAAAAAAACAAGAGACCTAAAAATATTTTAAAAGGAGAATTTATTACAAATACAGACTAAGAAAAAACTTGAGTAGGAAATTCGAAAGAAGAGTTTTAAGATAAAGTGTAAGAAAGAGTACAAAGGAAAAAATGATTTAAAAAAAATGCAAAACAAATTTTAAGGATTTAAAAAAGTGAGAAAAGTTTACAAAGTTGAAGAAACTGAAAAAATCTAAGCAATATAAATAAAAAACAAATGACAAAATTTATAGAAAGAATTAAAAAGAACAAAATGAAAAATTACAAAATTCAAAGAATTTTAATAGAGAATCTAAAAATCTAAAAAACTATAAAAATTTAAAAAACGAATTTATAAGAAGAATTGTAAGTAAAAAGTGAAAAAAAAATAAAGAAAAAAGTCAAAATAAAAATCAAAAAAAAATGTTTAAGGAAACAATTCGAAGAAAGAACAAACGATAAAATTTATAGGAAAAATTCAAAAAGACTAAATAAAAATTTTAAAAAATTCAAAGAAGAATTTAAAGATCTAAAAATCTAAAACAGTTTAAAAATGTACAGAACGAGTCTAAAAGAAAAATCGCAAAAAAAATTAAAAAAGAAAATGTAAACAAAATTATAAATTTCTAAAAATGCAAAATAGGAATAAAAAAATTAAAGAAAGTATTCTTAGAATGTATTTAAAAAAATAATAATAAAAAAGTATTTTAAGAAAAAAAAAAATTCTAAATAATTGCAAAAATTTCAAAAAGTTCAAAAAGCTGCTCCAAATTTTTTTTTTGGTTAAAGAAATAATCTGAAGAAAGAAATCGAAAGCAAAATCCAAATAAAAAATTTTAATAGACAATTCAACAAATTAATTCAAAACCACAATTTATGGGTAAAATCTAAAAAGGAAATTTATAAAATATCCAACAACCGAATTTAAAAAAAAACAAAACAAAGAATTTGAAAAACAATTGAAGGAAAGAATTCCGAGAATCAAATTCAGAATTTCGTCTGATTTACTGAAATTGAAAAATTAGAAAAAAATAGATACAAAATGTTATATTGCAAATACTGCGAAAATTAAAAAAAAATAACAAAATTAAAAAATTCGAAAAATATAAAAAATTGAAATAAAAAAGCTGAAAAAAATATAAATAGCATACAAAAAATCAAAAAAAAAATTAAAGGATTAAAAAAAAGAAACGAAAAATCTGAAGAATTATAAAAACGAATTTAATAGGAAAATAGTGAGATTTTTTTTTAAATCTAAAAAAACTAATCAGAGTGAATCTAATGAAACAATTTAAAAAAAAATCTGAAAATTGAATCCAAAGAAAGAACTCAACTGATTCAAAAAATAGTCAAAATTTTCAAAAAATTTAACAAAATCCAAAGAAAAAATTTACAGACGCAATTTATAGAAAGAATTAAAAATAAACATAAAAAATTTAAAAATTGATATAAAGTTTTTTAAGAAGAAATGGAAATGATCAATCGAATAAAAAATCTAAATATTAAAAAAATTTTGAAAACGATTCAAATATAAAGCAAAAGTTTCGTAGAGTCATAAATGCAATTCTAAAAACTTAAAAGTTCGAAAAAAAAAACATGCCAATCAAAAAACTCCATCAAATTTATGATATAAAAAATTAGAAAATTAAGAATTTCTGGATGAACAAATTTTTATAAAAAAACAATTTCTCTGAGGTGAAAAAAACAATTTCTCTGAGGTGAAACAATTCACATATAAAACAAATATAATAACATTACCATTTTTATTGTCTTCCATCGCATCCTCCTTCAACGTATCAACAAGATTATTAATTTTCTTCCTGTCAATTCTCAAAATCTGACGAGACTTATTTTCTAATTTTTGATTCAAACAAACCAATTGAACTTTTATAGAATTCACACTCTGCCAGTAAACCAAGGCCAAAACCAGAATGAAATACGAACTTAAATAATAAGAAATAAAATGGCAAAAAACCAGGAAGTTGTCCTCTTTTTTGGCAGCAACATAAATCCATGCCACTAAATCATTACCAAAGATGATGCCTGTGAAACTTATTGTGAAAATAACCAGAAATATGCTCATCCTTGAATTTTTGGGACATTTTTTTAAAAGAAATGCACACTAAAAGTAAAAGATAAAACAGCAAGTGAAAATGCTGACTGGTACCTGTGTCAGACAGTCAAGATAGTTTATGTACTTGTCGGCTTTAATTGTTGTGGTGATGGCAAAAACTACAGGGGATGTTAAAATAAGTCCCAATTCAGTAAACGTGACATAACGACCAGTACTGTTGCCTATACGCTCAGAATAGAAGTTTTCGGTTTCGGGAAGTTGGTACAAAGCGAAAATGGCAACACTGACTGAAATTATTAAAAATGTTTACATAAAAGTCAGGAAAATCTCACATTACTGAAGAGGAGCTAAATTGAAATACGAGGCACGTTGTGCCGAGTATTTTAAAGCTGCGAGTCAAGTAAGAGATTTTACTGACGTGTTTTGTATTTAAGTTTTCCGGAAATCGTAAAAAAGAGAAATTTACTAATTTTAGAAAAAATTTCTACAAATTCCACAAAAATCAAGTTTGGCAATTTTGTTGGCAACTATAGTTACAAAGTAAACAATATCGAAAAATTTCATCAGTTTTGTGCGTGTGTTGTGAAAACAGTGTCAGTTCATAAAATAATGATGAAAAATGACGAAAATCATCGTGAGGGCATTCCATTTGATGTGAGTGAAGCTGCGGCTGCTGCTACTGACGATCTTTTACCGTCCAAATCAAAAGATCGGTATAAAGGAGCTATTCAAATTTTCGAAGATTTGCGTCAAAAAAAAGTTACTTCACTTACCGAAGATGTATTTCTTGCGCATTTTGCGGAAAACGCAATTTTGCAGAAATCCTCAAGTCTTTGGAGCATGAATTCTATGTTAAAATCCGATTTTTTATTGAAGCAGAATTTGGACATTAGCAAGTTTTATAAGCTTATTGCACACTAAATCGACTGGTTACCAACCAAAAAAATCGAAATGCTTGTCCCGGAACCAGATTTATACATTTTTGCTTGAAGCTCCCCACAAGGAATTTTTATTGGTGAAAGTAAGTTGTGACGACGGTTAAATAAGTACTTTAAATTAATTTATTTTTCTTATGTATTTACAGGTCGCACTTATTTTTGGCGTTTCGGGAGCTTGTCGATGCGACGAATTATCAAAGATGTTACTGGATGACATCGAGGATCAAGATAACATTCTAATGACACACTTTCCCGATTCTTAAACAAAAAAAACTCGTCGCTTTGTAATTTTTGATAACGGAAATCTTGCTTTGTACGGGTGTCATGTGGCATTACGCCCGGTTCGTACTCCACACCGGCGCCTCTTTGCATTACAAGCAAGGGAAATGTACTGTCTAACCAATGGGGCTACATTCATTCGGAAAATTCCCTTCTAAAATTGCAACGTATCTTGAGTTACCTACACCTCTGGAATACACGGGGCATCGTATGCGCCGCAGTTCAGCGACTTTATTAGTAGACGCTGGGGGCGACATTAGCAATTTAAAAAGACATGGAGGATGCCAAAGTACGACCGTGGTTGAGGGCTATATCGAGGATTCCATCCAAAAAAAGCTAGATATAGCAAGAAAAATTCAATCAGGACTGGTAAAACACAACTACTAGAACGGGCAATAATCCTTCTACAAGTAATGATTTATCCGCAATCTGCTACAATCTCCCCGACAATGAGATTTCGATTGGGACTTTAACTGAAAATTTGAAGTTCGGTGATAAATCACTATCGGGAATCGATATTTCAAACACAACAAGTTCCACAATTCATATTAAAATTTCCAATCAACAGTTTTGAATAAATTGTTCTTCTTTAAAGTACTTTTTTTTTATTTTCCGTCTTGCAAAGTCTTTACAGTACTACTCAGGAAAATTCGATTTTCCTGCTCGTAAATAAGCAGGAAAATGTTGTTTCCAAGACGATTTCCGGAATATTTGGAATTTCGGATCACAAATGTGGCGGCGCACCATCATGCACAAAATTCATGTAAGGTAAAACAATGTGATACAACTTTAAAATTTTTAAAATTAATTTGAGCTCTCTCGTTAGATGTCTCAAGCTTAATTTTTTTTACATACCAGTTATTAAAACGATAACATAACTATGAATAATGTAACTTCTAGATTTTGTAACGACATATCTGTCTTTTAGTTTCCTCCATTTCAGAGGCACAAGACCAAAAATTCGTCCAACGTACAATATGAAAATCATAGATGCAAACATTTCTCTCGAAATCGTTACAGAGTTCTGCATTTTTTGAATACAACTCTTGCTTCTTTCTCTGCTCGGTTTTAATAAATTTCAGAAAGACTCGGAACGTATTTTTGTACAAACGGTTGCCAAAGAAACGAGAAAACTATCTATCTGTATTCATATTTGTACTATTCCTTTTAAGTAAAGACAATAACAAATTATAACCTCTAATAGAAAAAACCTTTTTCCTACTACTTTCCGGTCATATTGGAAAACCACACCCTTTTATGAAAACAAACATCTGTTCTTACTCAAGCGTGAAATATTAATTTGTTTACATTATAAAACTTTTACTTTGCGTAAACAGTTATTAGTATAAGAAAATAAAAACATTGTGTTATTTCTAACTCAAATCTTTTGTGAAAACAAAATTTCTGAAAAAAGACGAGCAAAAGCGGAGTGGTCATCAAAATGACAAAGTCCGTTACCGTTTCCAGTGAACTCTTTAAATGTATGTCTTATATGCTTCACTTGAGCAGAATTTTTGGGCTAATGCCTTTACAATGGAAGAAATTGACTGTGGGATATGTGGTTACTAGTTCTAGGAACTATATTGGTTATAGTTGCACTTTTGTTTTGTTAATTGGTATGTATTAATTACCTTTGTGTTTTTTTTTTGGAGTAAAAAAAGTCACGTCCTGGCGCATCCACCAATTTATTCAAGTTCAGAATTTTTTTCAGTTCAAATTTTTGTCATTTGTTGAATAATTTGAACAATTTTTGAATTTTTTTAAAATTTCTAATTTTTCTACTTTTAAAACGTATAACATTTTTAAGTTTCTAAATTTTTGAATTTAAAAAGTTTCATAATTTTATAGTACATATATTTAAATAGCAATAAGAAAATTTTAGATTTTTTTAAATATTTAAAATTCACTGAATTCCATTTATAAACTTGCTGAATTTTTAGTTTTTATACAATTGTTACAAACGTCTAGTTTACGGACTCTTTCGCGGCCGGAAACGTTAAGTTTATAGACTCATTTGTCAATCTATACTTTGCAGAGTAAAGTAAAGATGAATTTAATGGACTAGCTATCAAAATATAGTGAAATAAATAAAGTTTTTTAAATTTTGCAGTTTCAGAAAATATAATCGTAGTGGAATCGATTTTTGATTATCCTAGAACTAGATTTTTTAATTTCTAATATTTATAAATTTAAAATGTATAGCATTTTTAAGTTTCTATATTTTTGCATTTAAAAAGTCTTAAAATTTTTTTTATTTATTTTTATTACCAAAATTTTAGATGTTTAAAAATATTTAAAATTCACAAAATTTTATTTATAAACTTGCCTAAAAAATGATGAAATCAATAGAAATTTTTTATTTTTAAATAAAAACATATTTAATTTTGAATAAAAACATTTAATAATTTCAATAACCTTAATTTCGAGTTAAGTTTTAGTTTTTAGACAACCACTTTGTAAACGTTTACTTTATGGACTCTTTCGCGGCCGAAAAAAATGATTTTATATACTCATTTATTGAAATATACTTTACGGACCAAAATAAAGATTAATTTTATGAACTAGCTGTCAAAATATACTTTACGGACTCAAGTAAAAATGAATATCATGGACTAGCTGTCAAAATATACTTTACGGACTGCACCTCAATTTCAGACATCTGCAACATTTTGTTAGTTTCTTGTGATCGTCCAAAAAATTTTGTATGCACTTCTGCCATAAAAATGATCTTTTGGCTCGGCGAATTTCAGTTAAACTTGAAAGTCCAAAAAGTAATTGTAGAACTTTTCAGGACTTGGTGTTTTTAAATCTTTGTTAAAATTAGTTCTATTGCTGTAAAAATTTTAGGTTTTTCGTAGGCTATAAAACAAGCCGTTTTATGTTATTACAACATGAACTATTCGTTAAAACATCCTTTGGCGGCTATAAAGTGAGACTTTATAGTACTTGTACACCAATGTTGTAGGTGTTACATACAATATTTTATATTTTATAGATTTGAATCAAGCTTAAATTTACTTTATATTGTTGACTGTCAAAAAAGTCCAAACAAAATAATCGTTGAGTTCAAAAACAAAATTTAGAAAAATTCGAATTCTGTTCTTTTGTATTTTTGTTTTTTATCCAAAATTTCTAGTTACCAAAATTTTTAACAGGTAAACAATTTTTTACTTTTAGTCATTGCAAGCCAGTACAGCTTATCCGAAATTTTAAAAGTCGACATCATTTACTTAATCAAAATGGGGACCATCACTGGACGCTACGTCACCTACATCGACGTCACAATTATAGTGACCACAGCTCTTGTTGGAGTCTTAGTCACTTCTGCAAAACTGGACCACTTTATGCAATATTTCTACCATTTAAACATGGTAGGTCCACAAATTCAATTTCTTGTAAAACTTAGTTTCAGCCAACATATTTTCAGGCCGACAGTTTGATAAAACCTAAAGATTTAACCAAAGGAAGATACAAAATTATCACTATAGTGACCATGTCGTTTTTAATCTGTTTACTTACCTTTCAGACGATAATTTGGGTTAATCTCGGCTCGAAAGTTCAAAATGTCTACATTCTTGCTCTCTATTTTATTTTATACCACATGTCTTTTATTTTCATCGTGGTTATGGCACTGGTATATTGGCATCTTGTCTATGCTATCAAAACAAGGCTAGCAAGTTTGAGTGAAAGGATTGTCTATATTAGCAGGACTGAAAAAAATTACACCATTTTAAGTCAACACAAAGAAATTCTCAATTTAATGACTGCACTCCATGGAAACAACGCGACGATAAAGCGTAAGAGTAATTTCTAAAAGATTCGCAAAAAATTTCCCGCCTTGCAGGGAACCCATCGTCATCTCAAACTCTTCGAAACATCGTTAGAGCATACTTACATTTAGTATCAGCAAGAAACTACGTCTGCGAATGTTATGGTTTCCTAGTTTTGGTAATACCAACTGAAGAATTCTAACTGAGCCTCTTTTTCCGTTTTTTAGGTACTTCTTTTAGGGAACTTTATTCACCTCGTAATAACTCCATATTTGGTTCGATCGTTGATAATGAATACCGGCAAGAAGGTTTTTATCGTTGCTCAAACTATATGGATGATGGGACACATTTTGAGGTTGATTTTGATAATTGAGCCGAGTCACGGGACTCTCATGCAGGTACGTATCTTAATAAAGTTTGCCAGATTTTTTTTTCTTTAACTTTGTTGTTCTCAATAGATAAAAGACACTTCGTTGCTCGTCTGCAAGTTGCTATGCAATGACGCGGAACAAGAAGTAAGGAAACTGTTGGAAAGTCTCTTGTTGTGCTTAGCTCAGTGTAAAATAGAGTTCACAGCTTTTGATTTAGTTAAAATAAACAGAGGATTATTGACCACGGTTTGTTTTGAAGCTGCAGTTGCTTTATTATTTTTTCGTCTTTTTAGGTTACTGGAGCTGCGACTACGTATTTGGTGATTTTATTTCAGTTTAACTAATTGTTAACTTTATTTTGATTATTTACAAATGTAAAAATTGTTTAGAAATTAACGACAAGCTGTTTTGAATTTCTGTCTTAGTATCTTGTAAATATCATATCATCCTAATAAAGTGTCAGATTTATATTTCGAGTCTATATCTAAATTATCAGATAGTCTCAGGTTTTTTATTTTCAAACTCTAAAACACTTTAGAATCTTAAGTTCTCTAGAATCTAAAATTTCTCTAAAATTTAGAACAATAAAATGATAAAAAAAATTAACTTTACTACAAAGAATCCACAAAAAATTTAAGACTTTAAAGAGTTTTAAAGAGCTTACGTTGGTCTATTAGGTTTTTAGGTTCTTAGATTTTCAGATTCTACATTGCTCAGGATCTCGGGTTTTCAAGCTTCTAAGCTTAGTTCTTCTTTTTTCTGGGACTATGGTTTTATCAAATTTTAGATTTTTGTTTTATATAGTTGTGAGTTTTTTTTTTTGAAGTTTTTAGAAGTTTAAGTTTTTCTAGGTTACCAGATTTTATTAACAATTTTCAGTATTTTAGTTTTCTAATTTCTTAGGATATTAAGTTTTAAATTTTTTAGATAAACAGAATTAGACTATTTTTAGATGCTGTTATATTTTTTGTTTCGGAAATTTTATTGATAATTTTAGACATTTTGAAAACTATGGTTAGTACCTATTTATATATATAGATATAAAGAATAAGAAATCAAGAATTCAAGAATTCTAGAATTCAAGAATTTAAGAATCTAAGAATCTAAGAATCTAAGAATCTAAGAATCCAAGAATCTAAGAATCCAAGAATCCAAGAATCCAAGAATCCAAGAATCCAAGAATCCAAGAATCCAAGAATCCAAGAATCCAAGAATCCAAGAATCCAAGAATCCAAGAATCCAAGAATCCAAGAATCCAAGAATTAAAGAATCCAAGAATTCAAGAATTCGAGAATTCAAGAATCCAAGAATTCAAGAATTTAAAAATACAAAAAAACAAGGATACAAGGATACAAGAATACAAGAGTACAAGAATACACAAATCCAAAAATCCACAATTCCAAGAATCCAAAAATCTAAGAATCCAAAAATCTAAGAATCCAAAAATCCAAGAATCCAAGAATCCAAAAATCCAAGAATCCAAGAATCCAAAAATCCAAGAATTTAAAAATCCAAGAATCCAAAGATCCAAGAATACAAGAATTCAAGAATACAAGAATTCAAGAATACAAGAATTCAAGAATACAAGAATTCAAGAATACAAGAATTCAAGAATACAAGAATTCAAGAATTCAAAAATACAAAAAGACAAGGATACAAGGATACAAGAATACAAAACTACAAGAATACAAGAATACAAGAATACAAGAATACAAGAATACAAGAATAAAAGAATTCTAGAATACAAGAATTCAAGAATCCAAAAATACAAAAAGACAAGGATACAAGGACACAAGGATACAAAAATACAAAACTACAAGAATACAAGAATACAAAAATACAAGAATACAAGAATACAAGAATACAAGACATAAAAAAACAAGAACACAAGAACACAAGAACACAAGAATCCAATAATACAAAAATCCAAGAATCCAAGAATCCAAGAATTCAAAAATTCAAGAATCCAAGACTTCAAGAATTCAAGAATTCAAAAATACAAAAATACAAAAAGACAAGTATACAAAGATACAAGAATACAAGAATACAAGAATACAAGAACCCAAGAACCCAAGAACCTAAGAACCTAAGAACCCAAGAACCTAAGAACCCAAGAACCCAAGAATCTAAGAACCTACAAAGAAGAAAAATCTAAATATCTAAAAATGTAAGAACATAAGAATCTAAGAAACTAAGAATATGAGAATCTGAGAATCTGAGGATCTGAAGATCTGAGGATCTGAAGATCTGAGGATCTAAGGATCTGAGGATCTGAGGATCTGAGGATATGAGGATCTGAAGATCTGAGGATCTGAGGATCTGAGGATATGAGGATCTGAGGATATGAGGATCGGAGGATCTGAGGGTATGAAGATCTGAGGATCTGAGGACCTGAGAATCTGAGAATTTGAGAATCTGAGAATCTGAGAATGTAAGAAACTGAGAATCTGAATATCTGAGAATCTGAAAATCTGAGAATCTGAAAATCTGAGAATCTGAAAATCTGAGAATCTGAGAATCTGAGAATCTGAGAATCTTAGAGTCTGAGAATCTGAGGATCTGAGGATCTGAGGATCTGAGAATCTGAGAATCTGAAAATCTGAGAATCTGAGAATCTGAGAATCTGAGAATCTGTGAATCTGAGAATCTAAGAATCTAAGAATGTGAGAATCTAAGATTCCAAGAATCTAGGGATCTAAAAATCTAAGAATTTAAGAATCTAAGAACCTAAGAACCTAAGAATTCAAGAATCCAAGAATCCAAGAATCCAAGAATTCAAGAATTCAAGAATCCAAGAAAACAAGAACACAAGAATCAAAGAATCAAAAAATCTAAGAATCTAAAAATGTAGGAACCTAAGAACCAAAAAAATATAAGAATTTAAAAACCTAAAAATCTAAAAATCTAAAAATTAAAAAAAATTAGAATAGAAGAACCTAAAAATTCAACGATCCAAATATCTAAAAATCTAAGACACTAAAATTTTGAAATTATAAGACTCTCAGAATCTAAAAATCTTAGATTCTAAAAATTCAAATTCTGATGATCCAAGAATCTAAAAATTTTAAAATCCAATATTCATGAAATCTAAAAATCGAAGAAACTAAATCTAAAAACCCAAGAGGTCAATCTCAAAATTTTAAATTCCCAATGGAAGAGTTTGTAATGCTAAATATTTAAAAAATTAGAGCTTAGTGAACTTTAAAAAATACAAATTTGGAAAAGTAAAAGTCTAAAATTTGGGCGACAAAATTAAAAATTAGCAGATAATTAAGAAGATGGTGTTACCGTCTCTTTCATAATTTTTTGTTTAAATTTGGGCCAGTGGATATAGACAAAAAATTAAAAACGCCTTCATTTCTTGATGCAAACCGAAGAAAAAAAAAATAAAAAAACAAAAAAAAAAGCAAATACTGTTTAATGGAACAATTTTTTTATAGTAACTTGTTATAAAGCTAAAACTAAACAATTAAAGGAAATCCAACGCCTCCATTGTTCTAAATATAAAGCGAGAAAAAACTTGTTTATTCCAAACATATTCTCTTGCATTATTAACGGAATTAATCAATTTTTTATTTCATTTCGATCACAAAATGTTTCGACACGAATAGCAAAAAAAGCACTATACAAATTCAAGATTTTTAGTTAGGGTACTTTTAATGTTAAAAAACCTCACATGGTAGCAAAAATGGAAAATTCTATTACCATTTCTAGTGAAATTTTCAAATTCCTTAATTTTGTTTTCTACGTGAGTCGAATTTTTGGTTTCATGCCCATAAGATGGGAGAAATTAAATCTACGATATGTGATCAGTAAATCTAGAAGTCTAGTTCTCTACAGTTGCATCACTGCTATAATCAGCGGTACCCAACAAAATATTTCTGATTCCCTCCGGAGACGATTTTTAATGTTCCAGTTTCTGCAAGCGTCTACGGTCTCTCCCAGCTTTTCCAAGTCAACATCATCAGCTTGCTTCGAATGGGCACCATGACCCAACGTTGGATAACTTACACTGACATGGTTTTTGTCATGTCCACTCTTCTGATCGGAGTTTTCGTCTCGTGCTTCAGAGTGGACGATCTCCTCCAATTCTTCTTTCATATAAACATGGTGAGGAATTTTTTTCACATCAAACAACATCAAACGAAGACATTTTAGGCCGACACTTTGGTGAAACCCAAGGACTTAACTAAAGGGAAATTTAAAGTCGTGACGGCTGTGACGGTGTTGTACATGATATTTTTGCTAACACTCCAGACCACAGTTTGGGTTAACGTTGGTTCAAGAGAAGCGGGCGTCCTAGAGCTTGTTTTCTTTTATGTTTTGTTTCACTCAGTTTATGTCTTTGTTGTTGTCATAGAACTCGTATATTGGCATCTCGTTTACACTATAAAAACACGACTGGAGTTTATAAATGACAGCGTTGTCTGTATAGGTCCAAGCATGGTTCCATACAAAACGAAGAGTCTTCTGACCACGTCCCTGTCTGAAAGCATCAAAAGACAAAGTAACGTTTTTTTATAAAAAAAATAATAAAATGACAGTTGATTGCATCTAGAAACACCGCCGCCGTTGACCACTGAGAATTTAACTAGTGCTTACTTACACTTAGTGACTGCCAAAAATCACCTTCACGAATGTTACGGCTTTATAATTTTGGTAACACCTCCATCAACATGACCGGAACTAACTACAAGTTTCAGATAATCATCGCCGGCGACTTTTTCCATCTAATTGTCACACCATATTTTATAGGATCCTTGATCGAAAAGTCCGGAGATCAAATATTTTTAGTGTCTCAAATTTTTTTTATGCTGGGGCATATTTTGAGATTATTATTGGTGGTGGAACCGTGTCATCTTGCTCTCACGCAGGTCGGTGTCAACTCGTAATGTTGATCCGTATTTTTGGTGTTTTTTTTTGCAGATAAAACGTACCTCGTTGCTTCTCTGTAAATTGATGTGCTCTGATGTTGGAAATGAGGCGAGAAATGTGTTGGATTTTTTCTTAGAATGTTTGACTCAGTGTAAGATGGAGTTTACAGCGTTGGATTTGTTTGGAATTAATAGACAGATGTTGATAGCGGTGCGATTTCGAAATTGTGTTCGGTTTTGATCAGTTATTTTTTCAGATCAGTGGAGCTGTTACTACGTATTTAGTTATTTTGTTTCAGTTTAAGTAGCGATGAAGAGTTTTGTTAAGAAAAGCGAGTCTGACCTTAACAATTTAAGACATAATTTAAAAAAAAAATAATATTTTGAAATGTTAGAATATTAACATTTGAGATTTTTTGAATTTTAGAATCTTAGAATTCTAGAAACTCAATCAACAATCTCAAAACTTCAAAATCTGAAAGTTTAAGAATCCCAAATACTAAAAATCCAAGAATTCAACAATTGAAGTATCCAGGCATTCAAAGAATCCGAGAATATAAGAATATAAGAATTTGATAATCGGAGAATCTAAGAAATTAAGAATCTACGAATTTAAAAATCTAAGAATCTGTGAATCTGAAAATCTGAGAATCTAAGAATCTGAGAATCTAAGAAATTAAGAATCTACAAATTTAAAAATCTGAGAATCTGAGAATCTGAGAATCTGAGAATCTGAGAATCTGAGAATCTGAAAATTTTAGAATATGCGAATGTCAGAATCTAAGAATCTGAAAATCAAGGAATCTGAAAATGTAAGAAACTAAGAATCTTAAAATCCCAGAATTTAAGAATCTAAGAATCGGTTAATCTAGGAATCTGGGAATATGAGAATCTGTTAATCTGAAAATCTGCAAATCTGAGAATGTGAAAATTTGAGAATCTAAGAACCTGAGAATCTGAGACTCTGGGAATCTAAGTATGTAAGAATTTGAAAATCTGGGAATCTAAGAATATGCGAATGTCAGAATCTAAGAATCTGAAAATCTGGGAATCTGGAAATCTGAAAATGTAAGAAAGTAAGAATTTTAGAATCCGAGAATCTAAAAATTTTAGAATCCGAGAATCTAAGAATCTGGAAATTTGATAATATGAGGATGTGAAAATGTGAGAATTTAAAAACCTGAGAATTTGAGATTCTGAGAATCTGACAATCTGAGAATCTGAGAATCTGAGAATCTAAAAATCTAAGAATCTAATAATCTAAAAATCTAAGAATTTGAAAATAGAGATTCTGGGGATCTGAGAATATAAAAAACTAAGAAAATTAGCTCTGAGAATGTAAGAATCTAAGAATCTGAAAATTTGAGAATCTGAGACTCTGGGAATCGAAGAATGTGAGAATCTGAGAATCTGAGACTTTGGGAATTTGAGAATGTGAGAATTTGAGAATCTAGGAATCTAAGAATATGCGATGTCAGAATCTAAGAATCTGAGAATCTGGGAATCTGGGAATCTGAAAATCTAAGAAAGTAAAAATTTTAGAATCCGGGAATCTAAAAATTTTAGAATCCGGGAATCTAAAAATTTTAGAATCCGAGAATCTAAGAATCTGGAAATTTAGGAATCTGAGAATGTGAAAATGTGAGAATTTAAGAACCTGAGAATTTGAGATTCTGAGAATCTGAGAATCTGAGAATCTGACAATCTGACAATCTGAGAATCTGAGAATCTGAGAATCTGAGAATCTAAAAATCTAAGAATCTAAGAATGTAAGAATCCAAAAATCTAAAAATCTAAGAATTTGAAAATAGAGATTCTGGGAATCTGAGAATATAAGAAACTAAGAAAATTAGAATCTGAGAATGTAAGAATCTAAGAATCTGAAAATTTGAGAATTTAAGAATCTGAGACTCTGGGAATCGAAGAATGTGAGAATCTGAGAATCTGAGAATTTGGGAATCTGGGAATCTAAGAATATGCGATGTCAGAATCTAAGAATCTGAGAATCTGGGAATCTGGGAATCTGAAAATCTAAGAAAGTAAAAATTTTAGAATCCGGGAATCTAAAAATTTTAGAATCCGAGAATCTAAGAATCTGGAAATTTAGGAATCTGAGAATGTGAAAATGTGAGAATTTAAGAACCTGAGAATTTGAGACTCTGAGAATCTGAGAATCTGAGAATCTGACAATCTGACAATCTGAGAATCTGAGAATCTGAGAATTTGAGAATCTGAGAATCTGAGAATCTGAGAATCTGAGAATCTGAGAATCTGAGAATCTAAAAATCTAAGAATCTAAGAATCTAAAAATCTAAGAATTTGAAAATAGAGATTCTGGGAATCTGAGAATATAAAAAACTAAGAAAATTAGAATCTGAGAATGTAAGAATCTAAGAATCTGAAAATTTGAGAATTTGAGAATCTGAGACTCTGGGAATCGAAGAATGTGAGAATCTGAGAATCTGAGAATTTGGGAATCTGGGAATCTAGGAATCTAAGAATATGCGATGTCAGAATCTAAGAATCTAAGAATCTGGGAATCTGGGAATCTGGGAATCTGGGAATCTGGGAATCTGGGAATCTAAAAATCTAAGAAAGTAAGAATTTTAGAATCCGGGAATCTAAAAATTTTAGAATCCGAGAATCTAAGAATCAGGAAATTTGATAATATGAGGATGTGAAAATGGGAGAATCTAAGAACCTGAGAATTTGAGATTCTGGGAATCTGAGAATAAAAATTTAAAAATCTGAAAATCTGGGAATCCAGGAATTTAAGTATCCAAGAATCCAAGAATCCAACAAAATCAAAAATGGAAAATTTTAAAACTCAGAAAATCTAAGAATCAAAGAATCCAAGAACTTAATTTAATTCCAGTGAGGGGAAAAGTGATAAGAAAAACACGTCTAAAAAGTTTAAATATTTTTCACTTATCTAAAATTAGAGGTGACAGCACTGTAATCTAAAACTAAAATAAAGAGATTTTCCACATTGTATAAGTTTATACATTAAGTCTGTTAAGTCCGTGCTTAGATTATAGAATTTTCAAATTCTTGCACATTATGCTATTTCGTAATTATTTGAAAACTCTTTTTCTCTTAGTTTTTAAATCTGTTAAGTTGTTTAGTTTTATACTTTTTTCAAAGTAACTACGTATTTTATATTGGCTGGAATTTTTTACATATCTATAGAATTTATGTATCTGTTGCAAATTTTAATAAATATGAAAATATTTAAAAATCCAAATACTCAAAAATCCAAGAATCAAAGAAACGAAATATCTAAATACCTAAGAATCTAAGAATCTAAGAATCTAAGAACCTAAGAACCTAAGAATCTAAGAATCTAAGAATCTAAGAATCTAATTAATTCATTGTCGTTAATTAATAGTTCTTGAAATTTTTGGCAAGTTTAAAAATGAAAATGTTTTCAAATTTTGAATGTTATTTCCAACATTTAACAAAACTTCTGGTAAGAAAATTATGAAAGATTTGAAAAAATGTTTCCACTTTCTACACAATTTTTCAACAATTTTGAAATATTTGCGTTCAAATTTTGGACGTCATTTCTCGTGACAGTTTTTTAAAAATTTCTTGATGGTGTCGCTTTCATTTTATAAGCTTTCAGATGCATATCAATTTCATAAACTCATAAATACTCCAACGTGTGAGAAAATAAAAAATTTAAAACATCTGAAAAAATCTACACGATATAAATGATAAAAGTATTAAAAATATAGCTCAAAACGGTTGCTGATGATATAAACAAACTTAATGATCTGTCAATTTAAAATTTATTTAAATTGTATTCTAAAACCAAAACAGTTTTAGATAATTGTTAACGAGATTGATTTTTTTCAACAAACATTGGCAATTAGATTGTTCTTATCTGCTCCAAGATTGATTAAATGTCAAAAGTTACAAATTTGTATGCATTAGAATATTGGTTTTTTTTTCAATTCTAAGTACTTTAAACGAAAAAATGTTGACGTTCAATTCCAGAACACAATTAAGAAAATATATTTCTCACTCTATCACACGTTTTTTACGTAAACTACTTCTATTGTTGAACTGCACGCATGTTTTTTACTGTTCCATTATGATTTATTTATAATGCAATGATTAATGCTGAAAGAAACATTTAGTCAAACAAGTTACTATAAAACACCCTCTCAAGGCAACAAACACTTGCCCCTGCCAATAACTAACTTGTTTACAGATCGTAAAACTTTTTATTGACGTGGACAGATTTTAGTGTCGTGGAAAAAATAGTGTTTTTTACCTAATTTTTAAAAAAAAATTAGAAAAATGAAAAAAGTTGTCAGCGTTTCCACCGAAATGTTTAGATCAATGTTTGTAATTCTCTACTTAGGTAGAATTTTCGGTCTGATGCCCTTAAAATGGAAGAAAAAGAATATGAGATATATGATTAGTGTGTCTAAAAATTATATTGTTTATAGCTGCACTATCGTCATTCTAATGGGTACGTACTTAAATCATAGCACTTAATCAATTTTGTTGTCATGTGCGTTTAAACTGATTGATTTCTGTTTCGCGTTTAATTTTAAGTACAAATAAATAACATCGTTTTGTTTATTAAAACGCATTAAATTCTACAAACACTAAACTTATAATTATGATGTTTTCTCCCGAAAAAAATAGTAACGATTTTTTTATTCGGAGTGCGCTGGAGCCCCATCTTGCTGGAAATAATCAAGATGTAGTTTTTCATCGTCCGGTTGGTCGAGGAACGTTTCCAATATTTCTTCTCTATATTTTGCTCTAGCAATGTTCTATGGGGGGCCAATCGGGTGATCTGGTACTCTAGGGCAAACGCTTCGTCATATGAGGACGTGCATTATCTTGCTGAAAAATTAATTCTTTGCGGTATTGACATAGTGAAAGCACTACTGATTCTAGCACAGTATCAACGTAACGTTGGGCGTTTAAGGCCTGGTATGACAATATCCAATGTGCATACTGCTTTATACCGTGACGTCAGGGCTTAAGCTGGTATAGCGTCGTGGAACAAAATCCAAATTTTAGCGTTGCCCCCGCTGTCTACGAACTCGCACACGCCCATCTGAGCTCGCTAGACAAAATCTTGAAGACGACGACGTCCTACGCGCAACCACCAGCACCACTGAGGTCTAGCGGCTTTGTGTTGTCGTGTTAAGAAAGATGAGAATTTGAAGACGATTGTGGGACATCCTAGGACGCCCGGTGCCAACCCGACGTACCCGCAGGCACTCTTTCTGTCACCCTCTCCGAATTGTCATCACCGAATGATGCGGCCGGTTTACCCTTCGTCCTATTTTGCAAAAGGCTATACCACCCTCGTGCATATCGCGTTCAAAAGGCGTAACGAAAAGCCCACAACTGGTCGTCCCGACGTACCAAATCTGACGCGTTGAACACGACAACGATGGAAAGCAGATCCTTTAAACCATCGATCGAGAAAGACCTGAGCACAGGTCTTTAGCTTGTACCTGGAGTGGCTACCACCAGGTCCAAAATTTTGATCACTGCGTCGGACCATGGGCCAATATGGCCCATGATCCATGGTCCATT
Organism: Cynaeus angustus; assembly: GCA_030157275.1. Classification (NCBI taxonomy): domain Eukaryota; kingdom Metazoa; phylum Arthropoda; class Insecta; order Coleoptera; family Tenebrionidae; genus Cynaeus; species Cynaeus angustus. Next base: position 16,509,770 of record CM058065.1, read on the forward strand.
TAATGGTAAAAATCTGCTTGAATAATTTAGGACTTTAGGTTTTTCTTCAATACGACATCGGTTAAAAACTGGCAAAAATGAAAAATGCAAATAAATTTGTGCCTAAATGATGCGTTGTTGACATAAGCGACATCAGAAAATGACATTTTTGTACTCATCGTACGGAAACAGAATTTTTCCGCTTAATCCCGATGCACGGAAAAACGGTTTTCCCGCACCGCGGTGTTTCTTAGTTTCCGCTGGCGACTATGGATATTTGCGTTATACGGTTGGTATTGCGACTTTTTGAGGACATCAGTCAATCAATTTTTGATAAGTGCGTTCATACCGTTCGCGACTTTTCTCGGGCAGCAGACGCGAAACGGCCTCTTTGGCACATTGTTGCACTTCGGAAGGGGTACACATACATTCTTCGCTCTCACTTATTTTAACAATTTTTGTTAATAATTTTAAAAAATGACAGTTGATTTACATTTTAAAAATCTAGGAGGTAGCTACAATAGACAGATCATGTTACCAACCCACCATTAAAAAAAAACTAAGTTACTTAATTTTTTTATTTCGATATTCGTTACAAAAAATATTGTACCTAACTCTTTCGGAAAGAATTTCCCCGCATCCGCACTAAATGCAGCACTCCTTACAGTCGTGCTGCAAACAAAGTGCTCATGCGGGAAAATTAAGTTTCCGAACTTGTTAGGTAAATAACTATTGCATAGTTCGATGTATTAAAACATCTTTTCTCTCTTTCGTTTTCTCTCCTAAACGACCGTAGATCTGATACAAAAATCACCTCAGATATATTACCCACGCGGTGACGGGTTAATTTTCCTTCTGCTTTCTAAGTCTTCTTAAAACACATCGGTTAGGAATATTTTATTCCAAAGTGTTCCTCAACCTCCTCCAGCTTTTATTCGGCCGTGTACTACACTGCTTTACCAAGCTAAACACTAAAAAAATGTTACTCTTACAGTTTCTACAGCTCTTTACTGCCTCCATCAGATTTTCGAAGTTAAAATAATCTACTTAATCAAAATGGGAACTACCACTGATCGTTACGTCACCTACGTTGACATTATAGGTATATTGTCCACAGCCATGGTAGGAGTGTTTATCACTTCTTTGAAAGCGAATGATCTCGTGGAATATTTTCACCACTTAAATATGGTCAGTCACCTTTTTTTCAACTATTAAGTGTAAAACAAACTTTAGATTGACAGCTTATTAAAACCAAAAGATCCAAGGAAAGGAAGACACAAACTCATCGTGGTAGTGTCCATGACTTTCGTAACGTCTCTGCTTACATTTCAGACAGCGATTTGGGTCAACCTCGCCTCCAGAGTTGCAAGCGTCGTCATTCTTGCTGTTCACTTCGTTTTGTTTCATATTTCGTATGTTTACATAATTGTCATAGAACTGGTGTACTGGAATTTCGTATCCACCATGAAGATACAAACCGAAGCCTTAAATCAAAGCATCGCTTTTATCATTCACAGGAAAAAAAATGAAAGAATTACAAAAGTTGTGATGCGACAAAAAGACGAAAGAAACTCGAAAGACCACAACCAAAAACCGAAAATCAAAAATCAAGGTAACTCACCGTTTATAAATCGCTTAGTTAAGTTTTTCTTCTTAGCTGCTGCAATTCTGGATATAACTAAAGCTTACTTGCATCTAGTGACAGCGAGAAACCATCTTTACAATTGCTATGGGATCATAATTTTGGTAAAATCTGCCACAGTGCTACAATTTCGTATTTTGTGGTTTCAGATCATTCTTTTGGGTAATTTTATCGCTTTGATGGTCACTCCTTACCTTGTCCGAGCTTTGATAATGAACACAGGAAATAGCATTTTTATCGTAGCCCAATGTATATGGATGTTGGGGCACGTTTTACGACTAATTTTGATAGTAGAACCCAGCAATGGGATACTTGTGCAGGTAAGTTTAAAAATGCAAAAATGCGACTTTTGATTTTATTCTTTTGTAGATAAAAACCACCTATTCGCTTATCTGCAAATTACTGTGTTTAGATCTACAACGTGAAGAAAAAAACCTTCTAGAATTCTTCTTTTTGTGCTTGAATCAGTGTAAATTGGAGTTCTCAGCCTTGGGGTTCGTTGCGCTCCATAGAGGAATGCTCACAACGGTTTTTTTCAAAAGTGCGTGGTTTTTTATCTGATTTCTAGTTTTTTAGATTGCGGGGGCTGTAACTACGTATTTGGTTATTTTATTTCAGTTTGATTAATACACGAATAAATTGTAACAATCAAGTTTAAGATTTTTTTGGTTGTTGGTATCGTTTTTATGATAAGTTAGAACCTGAAGTTATCTTTGATAAAATTATCTAAATACATTAAGTGGTAGCAAAGCCATAAAATATATTGATAGGATTTGAGGCAAAATAAAAGGCGATAAACTTTATTTATTTTTGAAAATTAAGTGTGTTTGTTTATTTATAACGGCTCAATGGTCTAGGGGTATGATTTTCGCTTTGGGTGCGAGAGGTCCCGGGTTCAAATCCCGGTTGAGCCCATTGTTTTGGTCAAGATTTTGTTCTTAATTTTATTGGTTTATTACTTTATCTGAGTAATGAAAAGCAAACATGCTAAAAATAAACATTTAAAAATAAAACTTGAAAAAGTCATATTACATTTTTGCATATTAATAATAATTTTTTTCCAGCATTTCTACAAAATTGGCAGTTAAAACAAAGAATTTATTATTCTGAAAATTTTAATTTATAAACGATTTTAATTTATTTTTTCTAATTTGTTTGTAAAACAACTCTCATTTTGAATGCGTTAATGAGCCATTACGTAACCCAAAATCTAGAAGCTTTTTTTCGGTTGGTAACAAAATAGACAACATGTCAAATGTCAGTGTGAGTTTAAGCTTACAGTCTAAAGCCAGATACAGAAAATTTTCATCGATCACAAATTAACCGTGGCGTTTTCTGCAATTTGCCGATTTCTAGCAGAATGCAAGTAATTGCTGAATTGACCTTGGAACGCTAATTTTGTAGTTTTATTCGGAAAAATGATAATATTTAGTCTACTTAATTCAAGTTTAAAATGTCAACTTTTACAAGGTTTTACCAACTGTCACAAAATTCCCTAAATTATCAATTTTGATTCGAAATATTTTTTTAAATTATGAGTATTTTTTACATATCGATTTGTGGATTATTTTTTCATATTTTGAAAATAATCTGCATATTCTGCATGTACAAAAGACGTCATTTTAGAACAATTTTAAGAAACGTTAACAAAAATTGCCAGGAAAATGAAGAAGAGTCAATAAAACTAAAAATGGAAAATCTCGAAAATTTTAAAGAATTCAAAGAAACTAAAAATCTGTGAGAATCAAAGATTTAAAAGAATACACAAGTTCTAAAAAATGTAAAAATCTAAGAAATTTAAGCAAGTTATAAAAACAAAAATGATAATCTCAAAAATTTTGTAAAAAAAAAATGACGAAAAGATCTAGTAGGTTGCAGCAAGTACAACGATATTAAAGACAATTTTAACAATATCAGGTGATTTAGAAGACCCAAATTATGCAAAATAACAATTACCGAAAAAAATAGAAAAATTCAAAAACATGAATACTAAGAAAGTATTGAAAAAAATCATATATATATTTTTAAAAATAAATAAAATCAAAATTGAAAAAAAATGTATATGTGGAATCCAGACGGGACAACTAACTTTAGAAACAGAAAACAAAAAAAGTAGACAAAAAATGTAAAGACTACACAAAATGCTTTAAAAAATGCACGAAATAAAGACAACAAAAAAATTCTAGAAAGATTATAAACAATGTCTAATAATTGAAGTATAAATCAAATCCGACATATTCAAAAAACATACATAGAATTTGAAAAATCTGAAGGATCTACAGTGGACCGAAAATCTAAAAAAAAAATAATCTAGAGAACTTAAAAGTTTCAATAGTATACGATGATACTAAAGAAAGTTTAGCGCATGAGCGTAGCGAGTGTGATAGTTTTATGAATACCACAACCTTGCATTATAAACGAATATCAAACGCTATTTGTGGTCGAAGTAGGACAAACAAAACAAAATTATATTTCTATTTTCATCTGAATAAAAATATGATTGATTTTATAGTGGCTGCTATGACGTTTTCTCAAACAATTCCATTATTTCGTGAAAAATGAATCGTCTTAAGCATCATCATCCATAGATGAAATTAATTAAAACGGTGCAGAAGCGGAGCTGAGTTTATTTCCTAGAAAATCCGAAAAATCCAGAACTGTATATAGCAAAAAATTTGAAAAATTGCCTACTTAGTTGAAACAGAAAAATGTGGAAATTGTGCCAGAACAAGTTCGACTTCACGGAGCACTTCTTCCGGAGGACTTCTGTCACAATTTTGGCAGATAGGGACGCCGATATTAGAACACTTAGAAAATCTAGTAAACAACAATATAGAAAATTAACAATATAGCAACGCAAGCAAATTTATCTTGAAAAAGTAATAAAAGTAAATGCTTCTAAATTTTTTTCTATAATTCTTAGATATTCTACAGTCTAAACAAACGAAGCAGTATATATATATATATATGTATATATACTATGTTAATATATATTTAATAAATACTAAAGTAAATATAATAAATAAATATATATAATATATGTATATATATATTTATATATATACATATATATATGTATATATATATTATATATATTTAGTTTGTTTAAAATGTATACAAACTAAGGAAACTACACTCTAAAAACCACTTGAAATGTATAGAAACCAGAGGTTATTAAAAACCTAGATGGTCTAAAAATCTATCATCAAAAAACAAAATTCACAAATTTTCGATATTGATTTCAATTATTTATTATTTTCCTGTTACAACACATTTGTTACAAAACGACATTTCAACAACTTCTGAGCTGTGTAACAAAACTTTAAACACACCCTGCACTTTTACGAACACATTTCAAGTCTTTTATTACACCATGCACATCTTCCGCATTTGGTCACGTAGTTGATAGAAACTTTCATAATTCATTTTATTGCAGTGCTCATTCTTTAGGGATTTACATTTGTCGAGCCAAGAAAATCACCATTTGAAATTCTGATACGTCGACCCCTTATCAAAAATTAAAACGGAAAGGTTCCCGATCGGTCGTGATCTTTTCAAATGCGATTTTTATCAGAAACTTAGATTTAATTCTCTCATCGTCACAAGCGGATTTTATAACAAATTCACTCCGGGATAAATTTAATTAAATTGAAAAAGTATGACTATGTAGGTTGTGACGGCTCCGGTGATCTGAAAATTACGTTAAGTTAACGGCAATGATGGAAATTTCAGATTACAGACCGCTGGAATTAAGCTACGATCGACCGAGGCTAAACCAAACGCTGTGAATTCGATTTTATCTTGGGATAATAAGGAGAGGAATAATTCCATCAAGTTTTTGATGTCCCCGTCTACGTCGGATAGAAGTAGTTTGCACACGAGGAACGTCGTTTCTTTAGACTGAAATAAATCGAAAAATAGTTATTTACATAAAAGTCAGGAAAATCTCACATTACTGAAGAGGAGCTAAATTGAAATACGAGGCACGTCGTGCCGAGTATTTTAAAGCTGCGAGTCAAGTAAGAGATTTTACTGACGTGTTTTGTATTACATTTTTCCGGAAATCGTACAAAAACGAAATTTACTAATTTTAGAAAAATTTTCTACAAATTCCACAAAAATCAAGTTTGGCAAGTTTGGCAAGTTTGTTGGCAACTATGGTTACAAAGTAAACAACATCGAAAAATTTCATCAGTTTTGTGCATGTGTTGTGAAAACAGTGTCAATTCATAAAATAATGATGAAAAATGACGAAAATCATCGTGAGGGGCATTCCATTTGATGTGAGTGAAGCTGCGACTGCTGCTACTGACGATCTTTTACCGTCTAAATCAAAAAATCAGTATGAAAGGGCTTTACAAATTTTCGAAGATTGGCGTCAAAAAATAAGTTCTTCACTTACCGAAGAAGTATTTCTTGCGTATTTTGCGGAAAACGCAAGTTTGCAGAAACCCTCAAGTCTTTGGAGCATGAATTCTATGTTAAAATCCGATTTTTTATTGAAGCAGAATTTGGACATTAGCAAATTTTATAAGCTTATTGCATACTAAATCGACTGGTTACCAACCAAAAAAATCGAAATGCTTGTCCCGGAACCAGATTTATAATTTTTTGCTTGAAGCTCCCGACAAGAAATTTTTATTGGTGAAAGTAAGTTGTGACGACGGTTAAATAAGTACTTCAAATTAATTTATTTTTCTTATGAATTTACAGATCGCGCTTATTTTTGGCGTTTCGGGAGCTGGTCGAGGCGACGAATTATCAAAGATGTTACTGAATGACATCGAGGATCAAGATAACATTCTAATGATACACATTTCCGATTCTAAAACAAAAAACCTCGTCGCTTTGTAATTTTTGATGAAGGAACTCTTGCTGTGTACAGGTGTTATGTGGCATTACGCCCGGTTCGTACTCCACACCGGCGCCTCTCTGTAAATTACAAGCAAGGAAAATGTACTGTCTAACCAGTGGGGCTACATTCTTCCGGAAAATTCTCTTCTAAAATTGCAACGTATCTTGAGTTACCTACACCTCTGGAATACACGGGGCATCGTATGCGCCGCAGTTCAGCGACTTTATTAGTAGACGCTGGGGGCGACATTACCAATTTAAAAAGACATGGAGGATGCCAAAGTACGACCGTGGCTGAGGGCGATATCGAGGATTCCATCCAAAATAAGCTAGATATAGCAAGAAAAATACAATAAAGCCGGCAAAAAACACAACTACTAGTATGGGCAATAATCCTTCTACAAGTAATGATTTATCCGCAATCTGCTACTATCTACCCGACAATGAGATTTTGACTCGGACTTTTACTGAAAATTTGAAGTTCGGTGATAAATCACTATCGGGAATCAATATTTCAAACATAACAAGTTCCACAATTCATATTAACATTTCCAATTAACAGTTTTGAATAAATTGGTCTTCTTTAAAGTATTTTTTTTATTTTGCGTCTTGTAAAGTCTTTACAGTACTAGTCAGGAAAATTCGATTTTCCTGCGCGTAATAAGCAGGAAAATGTTGTTTCCAAGACGATTTCCGGAAAAATTATTAGTTATCAGACAATACTTTATCTACCCTAGCAGTTAAAGAGTACTTACTTCTAACATACAACGATGACACGGCTCAATTACCAGCAACAAACGCAAAATATGAAATAATATCCAAAAGCTTTGCACAATCAACATGGTAAATCGATATTCACCTAAAAAAATTGCCCGAATTGCAAACGGAGTAACCAACAAGTGAACTAAACACCCAAAAATTATAATCTGCAAAAATAATATCTAAACTGTGTTTCCCCGATATTTTCTATTACCAATATGATAAATCCATAGCAGTCATTAACTAGTTTCGTTGCGTCTACCAAACTTTCATAACCTTCAATCAACCGACGAACAACATCACCTGCAAATTACTCGTACTTTCGTAGAAAAAACATTGTATACAACTTACGCTTGTTTGGCCCTTTGCCTTTACCAGCGTGCGCTGTTTCTACAACGCTGCATACGAGGCTAAGATGATTTCTTACAAAATGGTTCGTATTTTTTTCGTTTCTGAGTTCTCGGAGTTTTTTGTTTATAGCTACAAAGCGAATTTTGATGCAGTACACAAAATGCCAATATATTAATTCGATTACGATGATGGCGAAGTATGCCACGTGGTATGGAATCAAGTAAAAACCGAGGATGTAACTGTTTACGTTTTCAGATTTAGAACCAATCTGAATCCAGGATATCCAGTCGTATACTAGCAGTAAAAGAACTGGGAATACTGTCAGATAAGTTGTTAGAGAGTACATGTGGGTTTTTACTAGGCAGTTTCCTAGAAGATGATCGAACTGAAAAAAAATACTGAAATACAGAGTGGAAGTAGAATTAGTGCTTTTTGAAATTTTTTGGTTTTTTGTTAGTAACTTTTTCAAATTATTACTATTTTTGCGACTTGAGAAACTATGCAGATTTGCAACAAAATCTTTTAAATATTTATATAATTTGTACCTTTTTTTTGTTTTCTAGAATATTTTGCAGTTTTGGTTGTTTTAACACGTATTTTTTGTAATTTTTCAGATTTTCTAGATTTTCTAAGGCCTTTTAGATTTTTAAATAGAAAATTTAGTAAATATTTATAATTTAAAAAATTTCGAGAATTTAGAGAATGTGGAAAAATTGAAAATAAAACAGGAATTATAAAAACATTTAGAAAATTTAGAAAGCTTTGGTAGAGTAGAAAATCGTCGCACTGAATAAATCTATTGCAGAGTGCGAGTCTGAAAATTGTAGAAAATTTGAAAATCTAGGAAATTTCGAGCAAGAATATTTGAAAAAATTGGAAAGAAAACTTCGAGAATATAAAAAACCCAACGAAATAATAAAATTGAGAATTTAAAAAATTTGGACAGTTTTAGTATCTGAAAAATTTTAAAATTTTACTTGAATTTTGCTTAAATTTTCTAGCGGTAAATTAGAAAAGCTCGATTTTTAGTTTGAAAATCTTATCAATTTAGAAAATCACGTCTACAAAATATGAAAGCCAAGGCAAGCTGAAAAAAAAATTATATATATATATATATATATAATAAGCTTGAAAATACAGACAATAAAAATATATGAAAAAAAATTGAAAATTTATTTGGAGAAAATGAATAATTTAAAAAATTTAAAAAATCTAAGATCTAAAAAAACTAAAAAATCCAAATATTATGAAAAAAATTAGAAAATTTAGAAATCAACAATATAGAAAATAAACAATGTACCAAGGCAAGAAAATTTACCAAATTTACCTTCAAAATGAAAAGAAAAGAGAAAAGTAATAAAAGTAAATATGTACTTCTAAAAATTTTGAAAATATAGAGAATGTAGGTACTAAGAAAAATTCAAAATAAAACAGAAATTACAAAGAAATCTAAGAAATTTGAAAAACTTAAATAGAGTAGAAAATCTGAGAAGGGTAAAAAATTTTTAGGAGCCTGAAAATCTGAGAGTTCTAGAGAATTTAAAAATCTAGAAAATTTCGATCAAAAATATTTAGAAAAATTAGAAAGCAAATTTAAGAATATAAAAAAAATACGAATCGATAAAATTTTGAACTAGACAATTTTAAAATAATAAATTATCTCAAAATAATAAAAAAATTAATTCAGTTTGAAAATTTTTAGAGGCAATTTTTAAACAGTTCGAATTTTAGCTTAAAAATTTTAGTAATATAGAAAATCACGTCCATAAATATAAATTATGAAACAGAGAGAAACGCTAAAGAATATAAATAATCTAATATATATATAAGTAACCTTGAAAATACAGACAATAAAAAAATATATGAATAAAAAAAAAATAATTTAAAAATTTTTTTTTGGAGAAAACGAATAATTTAAAAAAGTAGAAAAGATAGAACATTTAGAAAATCTAGAGAGTCCAAAAAAATTGAAAAATTCAAATATTACAAATGAAAATTATAAAAAAGTAAAAAAAGCAAATACTTCTAATAATTTTGAGATTTTAGAGAATGTTGTTGAGAATGTAGAGAATGTTTAGAGATTTTAGAGATTTTAGAAAAACTAAAAATTTGGAAAAAAATAAAAATTTATTAAATCGTAGAAATAAAAATTTTTGTGAATCTAGAAAAATTTGCAAACTTCGAGAATAAATGAAACCTGGAACACCCAGTGATTTAGAATATTAAAAAAACTAAAAAAAATAAGAATTATAGATAAAAGAAAATTTAGAAGTTTAAGAAAACTGATGAATTTAAAGTCTAACGAATTTAGTGAATTTTTTTTTTGACATTTTGACCAGTTGAAACTGCAGAGAATATAAAAAATGGGAAATTCACTTACAAAGTACAAAATGTGTATCAATTCTAGAGAATAAGTACAGTAAATCTAATAAATATAGACAATCAAAAAGAAAAATACAGAGAACCTGAAAAATCTGGGAAATTTAGAGTACAAAAAATATAAAAATCAGAAAGGCAACTTAAAAAATCTAATTGATCTAAAGGCCCTGAATAATTTAAAAAATCTAAAAAAAAAATGAAAATTTTAAGAAACAAAATCTAGAGAAGCTAAAAAATTTGACGACTGTAAAGAATTTAGTAAATCCACAAAAATTTGCCAACTATAAAAAATGAGAAGTAGGAACTGACTAAATTAATATCTGAAGAAAATAAAAAGATCAAATAAATTACATAATATCAAAAACGAAGCAAGTGTGAAAATTATAACCAATCTATTGAATCTGAATTCGTTTGAAAATTCCACATAAAATATTTGTGGAGATCACAGCAGATACGAATAGTATATAGAAATATAGAAAATCTAAAAAAAATAGAGAAAAAAATTACAAAATATAAGAGTTTTAAAAATATGAAATCTATAGATAAATTAGAAAATTCAATATCTAAACTATTTAAATGAATTTGAAAATTTAAATATCTGAAAGAATTGAAAAGCTTTGAAGTAAGCAAAATTTAAAAGATCTAAAGATGTCAAAAAACATACAGACTACAAAAAATTTTAAGTATGAAAAAACTCATCAAGAGGTAAAAAAAAGATTTTCAAAAATTCCGAAAATTTTAACGAAAAACGATTTGAGCTTCTAGACAATTTGTGGAGAATTCAAGAGATACAAAATACACAAAGCTTTCAGAACATTCAAAGTATGAAAATAAACTATTTGAAACGTAGAAAATCTAAACAATTACGAAAATTTGGATAATTCAAAAAATGAATAAAAAAAGAACAAGAAACTACTCACACAATAATAAAATAAAAGCGAAAAAATCTAAAAAATAGTGAAGATAGAAAATATACAAAATACTCAAAAAATGTAGAATAGAAGCCACATAATACGAAAAATATTCAAAAGCGTTTCAACCATCTAAGACGTTATTAAAAAAAATTAAAATTAAAAAAAAATAGTACCTAGTACAAAAAAATCTAATTAGTTTAGAAAATCTGAACGATCTCAGAAATATATATAATATAAAAAATAAAGTATCTCAGAGATTAAATAAAAACAACAAATTAAAAAAATTATCTAAAGTTAATCAAAAATTTAGAAAAACTAAAATACTCAAAGATTATAAAAAAATAAAGATGCTGAAGCAACACGCAAAGAGATAAAAAGATGCAAGAAACCAAAACACAAATCAAAGGTAAAGAAATCAATAAATATTAGGAGACTCTAAGTGTTCTTTAATGAGCACATTACCTGACTTAAATGTTGCAAATAAACCAGATATTTGTCAACTTTCCACAAAGTAATCATAACACCCACACCAAATGTAAATATGACTACTGTAACATCAGTCAAAGAAACACAACTTACAGCATTACTCTTCAACTTCAATGCATGAATTACATCGATTTGGAAAGCCTGGTACAATCCATAGATTCCAAAAGTCACTAAAAAAAACACGTAGATTCCCACAGAATACTTTCTCAAACCTCTTACCAATAAAAATGCTAGTCACACAACTGTAAATAACGTAAAAATTGGACTTCTTGATGACAATTTTGGAGTCTTGTTTTTTCCACTCTAAAGGTTGAAAACAAATTAATCTACTGATGTAAAAAATTGGCGAGAGTAGTTCAAAAAGTCCGTGTTGGATCTCAACAGAAGACAGATTGTTCATTTTTGTATGAATTTATTTTCAGAGAGTAGCTCAAAATTGACGAAGCTAGAAGGTAAATCAGGAATAACAAGTGTAAATAATAATTTATTCAAAACGGAAAACGTGTTTGTTTGTTTCTCGATGTGTTTTGAGCGCATAAATTTATTTTAGACGTCAACTTAATTATAATCATTTTTTATGGTAAACAAGAACCAATCAAGTCTTCGATAGCCAGATAACAAAATCAGTACCGATATTAAAAAAATATCCAGAGAAAATTTTAATTGCAACATTTTTTACCATCTTCTCTATGAACGTTTACTTTACGAACTCTTTGTGTCCGAAAAATAAAATTTTATAGACTCATTTGTCAAAATATTTGCGGACTGAAGAACTCTTGAGGCCGTAAAAATAAATTTTACAGACTCATCTGTAAGGCAACGGCCATACCACGTTGTAAAATACCGGTTCTCGTCCAAAGACTCATCTGTAGACACGATATATATTATTAGTGAAAGAATGGGACCTAATAGTGTACCTTGGGAGACACCAAAACAAAAAACAAAACAATTGAAGCTTTGAGAGGTCTACGTATCTAAAGTGGACACGACACGAAAAAACAAAACACACTCAACTTTTATCTTATCTATTTTCGAACTGCTCCACTGTATGCTTCTCGAGATTTATTTGAAAAGTTAGTATCTAGTAAGGTCATCAAGAACCAAAGATGATCTATACATTCATACTTTGTTTTTTTACTCCCTTTGTGGCTTCAGCTTCCGTAAGTTCAAACGCCAACTAACAATTTCATCATTCGTTTTTCCAGGTTGACCCTATTGTGGAACTACCAACCGGTAAGCTCCAAGGTCGTCAAGTGACAACTCTTGCAAACACGTCCTACTACTCCTTCCAGAAAATTCCGTATGCAACTCCCCCGTTGGGACCTCTTCGTTTCAAGGTAACATGATTGAAACCTTTCTAGTCAGTACGCTCGATTTCAGGCCCCACAACCCGCCCAAAAATGGGACGAAGTCCGCGACGCCACCAAAATCGACGTTAGTTGTTATCAGCTTGGAAGTAACCCAACCACGGACTCAGAAGACTGTCTTTTCGCAAATGTGTACACTCCGCAGGTAACAACATTGGGTCCTATTCTATTCACTCAAGTTGGGTTTCTAGCTCCCTGAAGATGGAAGCAACGTTTCGTTACCAGTCATGTTTTACATCCACGGTGGTGCTTTTATAGAAGGAACTGGGATGTATATGGCTCCTGATCTTTTCGTTGATAACGGAGTTATTTTGGTCACGGTGAATTATAGATTGGGAGCTTTTGGTAATTTTCAAGCGGTGTGGATCTAGAACTTATGGGAAGATTTTAGGTTTTTTGTCGACGGGAGATGAAGTGGTACCAGGAAACAATGGCTTGAAAGATCAGAAGTTAGCGATACAGTGGACCCATGACAATATACACCTGTTCGGTGGAGATCCTGAAAAAATTACCATTTTTGGGCAAAGTGCTGGGTCTGCATCAACAGCCTATCAACTTTTAAATCTAGACTCTAAAGGTAACGTTTTGATGCAAAAAATCACTCTATTGTATACTTTCAGGGCTATTTTGGGCTGCAATTCTGGAAAGTGGTTCTTCAATCTCACCATGGGGTTACCAAAGAAGAGCTAGAGATATTGCGTTCGGAGTTGGTACAATTCTGAACGAACACTTGTCCACCAGCAATGATTCCAAGGCTCTTCTAGAAACTCTTCAAAGTGTTGATGCCAGCGAATTAGACAGTGCCACAGAAAAGTACCAACAACTTGTAAGAAACCTCAAGTGTTGCCAACAAAATTACAGAAATTTATGAACAGGTGAGCACAATCTGGGACTATGATGTTTCCCAAGGGTGTCTGTTTGCGCCAGTTATTGAAGTAAAAAATCCGGACGCTTTTATAACCAAGAAGATGTATGGATTGTTGAAAGCTGGGAACGTTCTGAAGGTACCGACTATGATGGGGTTCACCTCTGAAGAAAATATTGCTTTTAATCCAGGTAAGGAAAAAACTAAATAAAAATTAGATTCGTGAATTGGTAGATTCTAAGAATTTTAGATTTTTCTTAGATTCTCAGATTATACAACTTTTTTAAAAAATTTGAAGACTTTTCCAAAGTTGTACAGCTATAAAAAAATTCTAAAACGAAAATAAATTTTGAAAATATGAAAATGTTAAAAGTGATAATATACAAAGAAATATATGAAATTTAGGTTTTCCAAAAATTTAAAAAACGTCAGAATTTTACAAAGTAGATAATTTGATTTCTATTGCTAAAAAAAAAAACATTTTTTTGCACCAGATCAAGGAACTGAAAAAAAAAAACAAAACTTGTAACACTTGAATGAAAATGATGTACCCCGATTGCAAGACTTTAAAAACAAATTGAATAAAAAAAAGAAATCAAGAAATTTAATGAATATATAAAATACATAAAATTACAAAATTTAAAAAACCATAACAAATCTAAGTCACAAATATGCATAAAATGCAGTAAATCTAAGAAATTCAAAAACAATTTCAAAATCTAAGAATTTTAGAAAGATGCCATGATAGAAAATTTAAAAATCTCAAAAAAAAGTAGAAAAAGCTGAATAATCTGGAAAAAAATCAAAATTCTGAACTGTTGTTTATAAAAAATATATATAATATAAAAAAATTAAATATAAAAAAAAAGTAAAAACAACAAACAACACAAAGTAAACAAACTTTAAAAAACGAAAAATTCACGCAATAAACAAAAATCGAAAACTTTAGTTTCTAAATTATAAAATAATTTCAAAATAAAATATACTTTTCTAAGGTTTGCAAACTATCTAAATAAATTATAGAAGCAACAAAAAAATGAAAGCATTTAAACAAAAAATTTAATCTTAACGATAAAAAATAAATCAAATTTGTCTATTTTCTAGATTCACATTTTCAAACTTTTCAAAACTGTAAGTCCTTCACTTTTGTATTTTTTATTTTGCCTAAATAAATTTGCATGATTTTCTATATTTATTGGACTTTTTATAAATTCAGTTGCTTACTCAAAATTTTTAATTTTATTTTTTACTTTTTTAATTTTCAAAATTTTTTTTATTTTTTCTATAACTTCCAGTTTTTCTCTATTTTTGTTATAATTAAACCTTTTATAAGACCTAAATTTTCAAAAACACCCAAATTATACATATTATTTTTATTGCCAAAATTTTTAAAATTATCTACATTTTTTACATTCTGAAAAATGATAATGTTATGAATTTTTTAGCTATTTTAAATTTTCTACAATTTTCAGATTCTTTAGTTTTTCTCATAGTCCAAACTATCCGTTCACAAAAACTCAAAACATATAAAAAAAAAGCAATCCAAAAAACTTAAAAAGAAAAGTAATGAATTTTTTGAAAATTTAAAAAAAATAGAAAATTTGAGAATTTTAAAGTATACAAAAATAGCAATAAATATAAAGCACTCAAGAAATCGATAAAATCCAAGTGATAAAACAAACAGCATTAAAGAGTGCAAAAAATTAAAAAAACTTAAAAATTAAAAATCTAGAATGCTGAAAAAGTTTAAGAGAAATACAAAAAATCTAAACAATTTTGGAAAATTTCAATAAGCCAAAAATTTAAACGATATAGCCCCAGAATTATAAAAATTAAACAGAAGAAAAATATGAAAGTTAGAAGATTTAACTATTTAAAGAGTACAAAATATAATATAATAAGAGTCAAATTTTTTTCAAAAATTTAAAGAAATTAAAGAAATTAAAATAAGTAATAAAAATATCTTAAATACCTAAGTTTGGAATGTGAAACATACTGGACGAGTGGAAAGACGATCATCTTAAACGTGTTGCACACTATACTTTTTCTACGTTTTTTTTTTTATTTTTCATTTATAATGAATAAGTACAGTTACAATATTGTTATTCTACATTATTGTTATAAATATTAAAAGTTATGCTATTAAATATGAAATTCAGAAGATTGATAATAATTTAGAACTACTTCAGATTCAACAGAGATAAAAATTTATTAGATATATTAATTCGGTTATTTAGTGATTCATAACCTTCTGCGACTTCTGTTGATCGTCATCCACCATGACGTTTCAAGGTGTTGTTAGCATCTACATCTACCAAAAAAGTTGCTGAAGAGCGGCGTGTAATTGGGGTTGTAGAAGTTTGAATAAGAGCAATTTGCTTCGGCATTTGTGCAAATTTGTTCTTATTTTGTTCATTCGCTCTTTTGAAAATTTAGGAATAAATTTGAAGCTATAACATTGTATAGTCTTAGTGCATCATCAACTGTTTGGTCCAAACCTTTAATATCTTCGTATTTCAATTGCCACAAAATTCCACGTTTTCAGACGCCAACAACTTACAAAAAATCCTGACAGCCTTTGACGAAAACTTAGACATCATCGTACCCAACGACATGTTAATAACTAACCCAGACAAACTCGCAGAAATGGCAATTTCAATCAGAGATATCTACACCGACGGAAAACCTTTTGGTACAAATCTAGGAGCTGGAGTCCGAGTAAGCAATTTCTGTGTTCTCAAAACACTTAAAATTTACATTCGTTTACTTCTTGTAGTATTCTTCGGACACATCTTTCACCAGATCTCTTACAAAGTACGGAGAAATCTACTCCCAGCTAGCTCCGACTTATTTCTACCAATATTCGTATCATGGGAAAAGAGATAGTAATGTACATTACGATGGTGCAGAGAATGTTGGTCACAGTGCGGAATTGGCTTACCTGTTTTGCAGTAAAGATGTTTGTAACTATAATGGTGTTGCTGAAGATCAATTAACTTCGAAGAGGCTGATCAAACTTTGGACGGATTTTGCTAAATATCAGTAAGCATGAGCAAGTGAATTGGCGTAAAAATGTTTTTATGATGTTTTGGTAGAAATCCAACTCCTGAAGAATCGGATCTTTTGGAAAATGTTATTTGGCCTCAACTCTCGGTGGGCGATGGAGATTTCTTGTATCTTAACATCAACGAAACTGTAGAGGTTCTCAACCATCCCAAGGAAAAAGTAGTTCTGAAATGGAATGAGCTGTATGATAGTTTGGGTTATGATGATTTTGATACTTATTAGAATCTAATTTCTAATTACCAATTACCTAATTTGTAGAGAAACAAAGTTTTGAACTTTTAAGAAATATCTATAAATTGATTCTTAACCATATATTTTTTACATTGGTGTTGTAACAAAGCCGTTAACGCACTCGTTTTAAATGCTTTAATAAACCAAATTTTAATTTTAATATTTTGGTCTTTGGCTTTCGGATTTTGTGAACATTTTTGTTGTTGTTATTTTTACTCCTTTAGCAAATATATAGATTGGTGAGTAGCCATAAATAGTTTGAACTACGGAGATGCGTCGTAGGCGCTTATTTTTTCGACAAAAGTCCAGTGATCCCAACACCAAAAGCTAAGCACCTGAAATTCGAAGTTAACCTCTAAACCTTTTATTCTCTCCACATTTATACATACACACAACATATGCCCTCATCATCAACACTTGATGAAACATGCTCTTGTCCCTGGCGACCCGCAGATCTGATACGATTGATCACCTCTAATTAATTTATTACCCATGCGGATACGGGCTAAAAACACAACATCAAAATAAAGTGTTTTTTTTTTCTCCTTCTATAGCTTCTTAAAACTAATTACGAAAATTTCATGTTAATCGTGTTAGGCGACACATCACGGTCATTGGTGTGCAAAAGCATAGAAAACAAAATTGCGGTTTAGGCCCACTCTAAAAAATGCCAAACTACGCCCCCCAGTTCTGAGGCTTCCAGTACTTGCTCAGCAGCACCATCTCCTTCTCTTTCGTCATCTTGCGGTACTACTTTTTCACCCTTCAAAATTAAAACGGGTTTCATCATTTTTTTAGATGCTTCCGACCTTTCAATTTCTGTTTCCTTATATTTTCAAAATTTTGTAGATTTTCAATTCACTTTCGCAATTTTTAGAATGATGTGATTTCTAATGACAAAACCTAAATATAGACCGTCAAGACAGCAACTATTTAAAAATTCCAAATTTCCAATAAAAAAAAAATTTAAATCAAAAATTGTCTAAACCTGAAAAAATCGTTGAAGCATTGAAGCGTCTTACATCAATTACGAAATATAAACATCTTAAATAAAAACAAATTTAAAAAAAATATATTGCACTTTTTTGTATGTATTCTGTAAACAAAAAAAATATCAAAGAACTTTAAAATGAAAAATATAACTAAGAATTTTTTAAGGGGGCTTTAACTTTTACAATTGTAATAAGAATGTTGCACGATTTAAAAATCATAAATTTCGAATCGTCCCAAAGTTCTAGGCAGATTTTGAAAAGTTACAAATATTACGATACATTTAAACACTTTACCAAAAAATATTGCAAGTTTTGAAGACACAATGTCGAAAAAAATAAATAACAAAACTACTAAAAGTTCCTGAATTAATTGAGAATTTGTATAATACAAAAAAAATTAAATATAACTTAGAAAGCAAAAAATCTGCGTTAGATTTTAAGCACTATATTTTTTTCTTATTTTTTGGATTTTTGTAGCATTATTTAAAGATTTTGCATTTCCTAGGTAATTTGGATTTTTCAAATCACGCACTTCTTAGATTCGCTACAATTTTCAAACTGCCCGTTGCATCCATTAAAAAAATTCTTATTATCAGTATGTTTTAAATCCATTTACTTTTTTATTATTCTTTTATTCTTTTCTTTTTGCACTCTTCAAATTATCTAGACTGTCAAAATTGTTATATTTTTCAACACTTTATTTATTTGTATCCGATGGAAAACTTTCGATTTTCTGGATACTTCACATCGTTAGATTTCTAGATTTCTTCTTTTTTTTTACCCTTATATATTTCTATATTCTTTGCATTATTAGAATTTTTTGAATTTTTCACGTCGATTTAGTAATGATTTTTCATCTTTATATTTTTAGTATTTATAAAAAATGTGCTTAGTAGTTTTAAGCATATTATGTTATTTTTTCTAATTTCAAAAATTTCGTAAACTCAGATTTGACTTAGAAATAGTATTTTAGTGATACTAAATCAAATTAACAAAACAATAAATTGATCAAAATTTGACTAAATCCTAATCAAAGTGAATTACATTGCACTACAAAAACTGGAAATAAATCGCCCAAACGTGACCCCGGTTGTGCTGGTAGTCAATAAGAATAAACTTTCTAAAAATTAAATTAAGCGCAATTAACTACTTACTTTAGTCCTTCATGTAACTAAATTAATTAACATCCACCAATTTAGTTTAAATTTAACTAAACTGAATAAAATCGCACTACATCATCAAAAAATGGGCACCATTTGGATTAAGTCTAATGAGCTCAAACCAGATCTAACTAAATCCTAATAAAGCTATATCAAATTCTATGGTCTCAAGAGCTTAGAGATACTTTAGTGAGTCCCAGTGCGGAAATTGGGTTAGGTTCGTATCAAGCTTTATGGTTAATACGAGCTTACCTGAGATTCTTAAGCGAGCGAAGTGAGCGATGGTTTTGCATGAAGGTTAAAAAACAAACAAAAAACTATTTTATTGGTTTATTAATTTTTAATATACTGAGTGTTTGTGAAGTACACAACTAAAAGATTTTTTTATGGTTCCGGGACGACCAACATATTTTTTTTCTTAAAAGATCATTCATTTCTTATAATCTACTAATATATTTTCCATATTTATAAGATATTTTGATTTTTTTGTAGTTTATGTACTATAATTGAACGCTCGGTGTATTAGAAGCTAAACTGAAAATATTTGAAGGAATTTATAAAATGCTTTGATTTAAAGGAAAAATAGTCAATAAGAATAAACTTTCTACACAGTAAAAACACAGCTACACAGTAAAAAAAATATTTAAAAAATGTAGATAGTGTTTTATTACAAAAGTGCTTGTAAAGTTGTAAAGTTTTAAGTACTGAAATAATTTTTTCATCAACTATTTTTTCAAAAATAAACTGCGAAAAAAAATTAAGAACATTTCAACATGTTCCAAAGTTAAATTTTTGAAATGCGTGACATAAATAGGAACATGTTGAACTATTATTGAAATGTGTCGTAAAATTAGAGTGAAAAACAAATAAGCAACAAAGAAATTTTGGTTCCGGACCAAATGCTACCAATCAATCTTCCTCATCCAATGCTTTCTGAAGTTCGTGGTAATCATTGTAGCTGTCAAACGTTCGCTGCGTCATTATTAAGTAGAAAGTGACCTATAATCGTATAAATTCATTTTCTAACTTATTGCACAAACAGCAATTAATTTTCGCCGCCAACATTTGAGTATTTACTTAAAGACGCGAAAATCCTTGAACTTCCTCCTTTCAAACTCCGCATAATTAACTTTCCAGCCATTACCAACTACAAATCCGCTTTCCCAATATTCCTGTTTTATCCCCAACTTCGCTGTTCGCTTTGAATAAGCAGTGAGTTTCGTACGATACGAACTTTGCAAGTTTTTGGGGTAAAATATGGTAATTGAAGCCTCAGGGGTGAGTACGCACACAGGTGCGCCATTCGCGTGAGAAGGGTTGACACAAACAATGTGTTTGTGGGTTTTTAGACAGCTTTGATGAGGAAATAATTTTAATTGTAATCGCAAAAGGGGGATTAGTCGGAGAACAAATACGAGGCTTTTTGTTTGAGAGATTTAATGGAATTTTAAACGAAAAAGTCAAAAGTTAGGAGTTTTGTTAAAATAGTGTAAGTTTTGAGTTGAAGTGGGAAAGTGGTGCATTAGCGCACTTGGAGAAACATTGAGTTTTGATGGAAATAAGAAAAGAAAGTGTGAGCTTAGAATTTCGTGGAGGAAAATCGCATTTGTGGAAGTTTAAAGTTTTTTTTTGGAAGGGATCGATATTTTTTGCTGGTGGCATGGTTAATGTTATGATGATAAAGTCTTGAATAATTTTTAAGGTTTTCGTATCAGAAAAGTAAAAGCGGTGTTATAGGTCGCTGTTAATAATTTTTATGGCACCCTATGAGTACTTCTTGGCCTTTTAAGCCTGAACAATTTTTGCAATGTCATTTTAAAATATTTGTTGACATGGGCAAATTTTGATTATTCGCGATGTTAAAAATGGTGAAAAATCGATATTCACGAGCTGTATACTTGCTTATACGTGAAACAAAAAAAAGATTTCCGGGAATTTACTATCTTCCAGTTGCTCACTTGTGTCAATATTTCCCGGTGATAATTATCTCATGTTGGTTTCGTTCTGAGACTCGAAGGATTTAATTTCCAAGAACAGCCCCACTACGCTTCCTCTACCGATTTGCTCGGTTTTTATCTTGGTTTCGGTTAAGTAACTTTTATTAAATTGGCATTACCAAAACGTAATGCCACTGTCGGAAAAGAATTAAATCGCTAGAAAAGTTGCGTGCCGAGGAAAGCACGCCAGCTGTCGGGCCCTGTTCAACATTAACGAGTCGACAATGCGTTACATAAAAAAAATATAAAGAATCAATTAGAAAAATCGTCGGGACCTAGTGCTCCCTTGAGTGCGAAAATCGTTTCGCAAGTACGAAACCAAGTCCTGGAGGAGATGTCGCAAAAACGTGTGCCGATTCGGCTCTTATAAAAGGTAATTTTTAAAAACGGCATAATTTGCGTAATATAAAATTGACAGGCGAATCAGCATCTGCTGACCATGAAGCAGCCGAAAAATTTACCGAAGAGAGAGGATATCTTCCACAGCAGGAAAATGCCAAGTAGGACTTTTCTTCCCAAAAATGATCAGGTAGCTCCAGAGTTCAAAGCGGGAAAAGATCGGGTTTCGCTTCCCTTGGGTGCAAATGTCTCAGGTGATTTCCAGGTAAAGCCTATGATGATCTATTAATTCCTAAATCCGCCAGCCTTGAAAGAAAAAAATAAAATAATTTGCCTGTTTTTTGGAGAACTAATAAAAGATCATGACTCATTTTTTTATTCCAGGGGCGGTTTGATGAGTGTTTTGTTCCTAAAGCTAAGAAATCTCTTGAGTCCCAAAACCTTGACTTTAAAGTTTTTTATTGATCGATAATGCACCGGCACATCTTTTTGCTTTGCTAGGAGCTCATCCTAAAGTTAATTAATGGCGTCAAAGCAGGCTTTAAAGTTTACATTCTGTTGGCAACTCTGGCTGTTATCTCAAACTTTGGCAGTTTGAAGTTGACAATCATTAATATATTATCATATTTTTCATACATTTCTACAATGTCAAAATAGACAAATAACAGTGCTATCCACATAGAAAAAAAATATTAAGCCTGCTTCTTCCAATCTGTTTTTTTATTTTGGTCTTTTATGTTTTTCTGTTATTATTTACACTGGTAAACCATATTTTTGTTACACGAAAAACAGATATTTTTAATTTATTAGATATTTGTAAAAAACGCAAGTGGCTTCTTACAATACAAAAGGTTTAAAAATTGATGAGTTCTGTTAATTTTTAAGACTCAAAATCTTTGTAAAGATAATAGTTATTTATTGTATAAGTGTTTTATATAGCGTTTTTATCTCAAGTGGATAAAACGCAAGTAAAACACTTATGCAATACAACGTTTTATCCACAATCACGATCATTTAGAATCAGATTTCATCAAAAAAATATTTGACATTTTGCTGTAACGTCAAAAATTATTAAAATTAATTAAAAAGAACTGGGAGGTGTTGAATGGTTGCTATGTAGATTCTGTTGTTTATCGACTCCATTTGTGAAAATTTGTGAAGAATGCAAGAAAATAATTTTGTTCCCGAGATAATCCTTCAGGAAGCTGAAGAAGCGACTCTTCAATTGTTGCCTGCGAAGTCCAGGGAACATTATGAAAAAGTATTTTCCGAATTTAATGAATGGAAAGAAAAACGAGAGGTAATGACAATAAATGAGAAAGTTCTGCTATCGTATTTCTTAAATTTGAAGAAGAAATATGCAATTTCATCAATGTGGTCGAAGTACTCGATGCTGATGGCCGCTATAAAGGTCCATAAAAACATTAGAAAATATAGTAAGCTCACTGCCTATCTGAAGAGTGAGTCGAGAGGGTACAAGGCGAAGAAAGCTGCGGTTTTGGAGAGAGCACACGTGGAAGAATTTTTGACAAGGGCTTGCAATAAAAATTATTAACCTTTTAGACATTATAGACAATAAATCTTGAAATATTTTAGGTTGCACTAATAATGGGGGTGTCTGGAGCCCGTCGTTGCCGTGAACTGACGAATTTAAAAATAAATGATGTAGAAGACAGGGGCGCAGATCTGCTTATCTCAATACCAGACACCAAGACCGGCATTTCACGAAAATTCACAATTATAGAAGAAGGATTCTCTATCAATTCTGTGGAGACGTGTAGAAAATACATGTCCTTACGTCCGAAGAAGTTATCCAACGACATTCTTTTTACCATACACTAATCAAGAATGTACTTCACAACCTGTTGGAATCAACACTTTGACGAAAATTCCTTCAAGAGTTGCTTCATTTTTGAATTTGGCAAACACAGAAGCTTATAGCGGCCATTGCATGAGGCGCACTTCGACAACTATACTGGCTAATAAAGATGCTGACCTCACAACAATAAAACGACATGGTGGGTGGAGAAGCTCCGCTGTAGCAGAAAGTATTGGGGATTCTATATCTAATAAGCTTGATATCGCAAGGAAGATCAAGCAAAATTGTGACATTTTTGAATGATGGAGTACCAAGCAGTTGATCTTGGAAGTTAGACAAGCGAACGAACTTAAAATTGCGGCATCTCAAAAATGAAAATTCGTAGGAAAAATGTTGTGGAGAATCTCATATTCTACATTTGCATAAACTATTTTTACGACTACACGTACCGTTTAAGAGATATTTGGAAAAAAGTGATTTTCTTAATCTTTGACCTTGAAAAAATTTTTAGTACAAATAGGGAATTTATTTGTAACGTGTTTAAGATCTGTATCTATTCTCAGCTCTAAGCAAATTTACCCAAATTTTCAATTTTTTGTCCATTTGGATTTGACTAAATCAAAAATTGATTTTGCAGGTTCTAAAGGTTGATGGATTTTAAATCAACTTTTGTTTTTTCTTATAAAGTTAACAAAAGGTTTGGTGATTGTTTTTTATTATTTAATTTTTGGTGGTATATTGCCTTTACAAAATTCCGCAGAATTGAACATTGTCTTGGTGGTTTTTCTACTTCAGTCGCCGGCCTAATTTGTACATCATTAAACCTAACGCAATATTGATAACCCACAAAGTAAATCCTTTAGCCGCTATCACAAACACTGGTAGACAGGAGTTTGTACAGATTTCTTCCAAACTTATAACATCAGTTAGTACACCATCAAAATCTCTGACAAAGTCTATACACGAGGCATAATCGGCACCAAGAACGACAAAAGTTATAAAGTCCAGAACTGCTACTAACAATGTTAAGTAACTCCACAAAAGTAGACTTTTCGGTTTATCATTCTTTAGCACTAAAATCAAAGTTATTTTAATTCAAAAAAAAAAAATTCAAGATTTTTTACCAAAGCCAGAAAGAACAGCCCACAGCACGTTCAAAATGAAGTGAATGCACATAAGAGCGAAGAAGCCATCGCTTGTTAAGACTTGTCCTTCGAAACCTTTTTGATGTTGGATGATGTAATGTATGTATATTATATTTTGCACGTGTTCCATATAACTGTTGGTTTCTAATTCGCCAGCTGATGGATGTTTAAAATACAAGATTATACATATTAACGATAGAATTTCCCACGTTAGACCTTGAATCTAATAACAAATAAATGATACTCTTTAAACTAATTAACTTACAAATCCCAAAACACAAGCGAATTTTTTGAATTTCACTTCACTGCTTGTTAGCAACATGGTGCGAAATCTATATGATAAAATTCGATAAACGCTTTTATTAGATAACTCTGTTCTAAAATTAATTGATTTCTTATTAAAGGTGATAACAGTTTCGGAGGACTTGCATGATATCACTAAATACACTGTCAAACAATAATTTTGTTACATGGAGTCGTAAAAAGGTAGATTGATATTTTTATTACAAAAACTCGGTGGCCTTTTTAACAAACTCATTTTTTTTGTAACATTTCAGTCAGTTTTGCTACCTCCTGGTAACACGGAGCTTGTCTTTTATTTATTTTACATTATTAATTTCTACGCACAAAAATAATAATCTTTGCTGAATATGCTGCACGCAAAAAGTTTATTGTTACTATTCGATTTTTATTTTTATTATTATTATTATTATTATTATTATTATTATTACTATTACTATTACTATTACTATTTTAATACAATTATGATTATAATTATGATTTATTATTATTATTATTATTGTTTATTATTATCATTATCATTATCATTATCATTGCCATTGTCATTGTCATTATCATTATCATTATCATTATCATTATCATTATCATTATCATTATCATTATCATTATTATCATAATTATCATTATCATTATTATCATTATTATCATTATTATTATTATCATTATTATTATTATTATTATTATTATTATTATTATTATACACTGGTACATCATAGTTTTGTTACACGAAAAACATAGATATTTTTATTGTAAAAAACACAAGTGGTTTCTTTTTATTTTTTACCTTACATCTACTAAAAGTTCAAAAATCAATTTTATAAAAAAAAAAACTAAATTACAATCTTCAAAATTCAGCCAAATTTTTGGATTTATTTTCAGTTGTTTTCTTTGATTCTTAACGATTTTATCATATATATGCTCAAATAAATTTAGACTACCGATCTATCTACTAAAGTAAAAATAAAAAGTAAACCTATTGAATGAATTTTCACGTCTTTTAAATTAAATTTTAAATCTTTTATTAATGTTTAATTATTTACATTGTTTTGTCTTTTTTTTAAATTTGTTTTGGGATTTTATTGTTCTACAGCGTGATCAACAATGACAGTCTGTTGGCAACAGTGAAAATTTGAAGGATGTTGGTATCTCCCTAACCTAAACGTATTTCCTCTGTCACTTTTGTTTCCTGTTGTCACTTTTGACAGTGTTGACAAGTAAATTTGAATTTTGTCATAAAAGTTTCATTTTTGTAATAATTTATCAATTTTAACATGGTTTTTACTCTGGAACATGACATTTTTATTGCGATGGCGTATTTTCGCACCGGAGTTGAGGATGCTGTTAATGGTTGGCAGTATTCTTTGGAAAATGCTTACAACCAATTTCGGGGCATGCTCCCGGAAGAAGTTGTGACCTTGCCTATTTTAAACAGCATTGCATGCGATTAGTCGACTGTTATCCAAAAATAGGTGACGTAAAAAAGGCAAAACCCGTTGGCAGACCATCGACACTCACAGAAGAAGTAGTCGAAGACATTCGAAATAGAATGGATCAGAGTCCTCGAAAATCAGTGCGAAAACCATACTGAGTATGGCCATTTTCAACAGGATTCGGCAACAGCACACACAGCATTTAACCCAATGGAGTACTTGCGCCAGTTCTTTGGGAACAGAATAACAAGCAGCGGAATTTCACCAAGTAGATCGCCGGATCTCACTCCATCGGATTTTTTTCTGTTTGGGCACCCCAAAAATAACGTTTTCTCAAAAAATTTACACACAGCTGAGGAACTGCAAGCTGCCATTATCCAGGAAATCGCAAATATCACTCCTCAAATGTTGATTAATGTTTTTGAGAGCCTAAAAAGGAGAGTCAACATATGTTTGGATCACAATGGGGCGCAATTTGAACAATATTCGGAGCGTATTTACGTTAATTTCCTTTTGCGTTCTTTGTTTATCTCATTCTTGTTTTTGTTTTTCCTGATATCTTTCAGTAAAATCCTTTTTACATTTAATTAGATTCCCTGCCCCTATTTACCCGATTTACCTTAAAACATAACCTATAATTTTTGACGTTGTCATTTGAAAGTTGTTTGATTTTGAAACACCAGGGTCGCCAACTGTGGCGCAAAAATAAACTCCATATTTTTCAATTGTTTTAATACCAACAGACTCAGCCATTGTTAACCATGCTGTATCTACTTTTATTGTAACTACATTTCTAATTTCCATTTTTTTATATTGATCGCTATTTGTCTGTATGTATATTTCCAATGCTTTTTTTTTATTTCATTTTGTATATTTGTTGCTTAGTTTGTATTCGGTTTGATTGATTTTATACTGTTTTGTTTTCTGTTCTTGCTTCTGTTTTTTCATTGTTTTTCTCAGTATCTGTAATTGATATTTTTTTATTTATGAATTTTTTTATCGACTTCTATTAAATTTTAATTAATAAGTCTACTTCTAAACAATTCAACAAATGTGTAAAAAAATACAATTTTAATAAATACAAAAGTTTTAAAAATTGATGAGTCCTGATAATTTGTAAGGCTCAAAATCTTTGTAAAGGTAAAAAAATATATTAAATTTTTTAGTTTTTTCTCTTTGAGGTATTCTAGATCTAGAAACATTTCGGTTTCTAAAAAAATTTAGATAATTTAAGATGTATTTATTATAATCAATTTTTGGTGTTCGTAACATATTTTCGGAAAATTAAAAGTTAGGGAATTGTAATTTTAAAGCTTTTGTTTTCGTTTAAGTGAATTTTTTTTAACTAAAGTTTCATAGTTGTTATTAACCCTTGATTTCTAAAACGCCCAAAGATAGATTTTTTATTTTTTTAAATTTTTATTAGAAGGATTTTTTCGTGTTTGATAACCCGTTTTACAAGATTTTTAACTTTTTTTTTTGAGGAATCTGTCCCTTAATTTCTCATGTTCTCTAATACTCTGTTTCGACGGAAGCAAAATTGTGACATTTTTGAATGATGAAGTACCAAGCAGTTGATTTTGGAAGTTAGACAAGCGAAAAACTGATTTTCTTGATGTTTGACCTTGAAAATTTTTTTTAACACAAGTAGGAACTTTATCTGTGTTTAAGATCTGTATCAATTTTCAGCTCTATGCAAGTTTATCCAAAGTTTAAATTTTTTTGTCCATTTTAACTAGACTAAAACAAAAATTGATTTTTCAGGGCCTAGTTGATAGATTTTGAACTTTTTTTTGTATTGTTTAATTTTTACTTTTCTCTTAGCTATATTTCTAGTTTCCTTCTTTTTCATTTTAACTATTTGTCTGTACGATTATGTCTAAATTTTTTTCTCTTTACTTCATTTTGTATATTTGTTGTTTTTTGTGTTCGTATCTTGTTTGAGTTTATTCAGTTTTGCTGTTTGTTCCAATTTCAGTTTTTTTTTTTTCTACTATCCGATTTCTTGTTTTTTTCTTCTGATTGATTTTAAACTCTCCATTTTCATCAATATATTAAAATTTCTTCTTAAAAAATAAAATAGCTTTTGTAAACTATTAGATCGTGACCGATCTTGACCACCATCTACAATTGAGCATAAAAAAATTAATAAGACTAAACTTGGCATCCTCATGCGAACAAAAATGAATCTGTAAAAAGAAACGTAACTTTAGACGCCGAAACTTTCCACGTAAAGTTTTTGATTGGTCATCGAAACTCCTTTAATCTCAAACTTTTCTTGTAGACTATCAACACCAATCAAGCAAAGTACGATAGATAAGACAGCACAAAGTCAGTCTTCCTCTCTTTGTCACGTTTTTCTCTTCGTGTCAACTGCCAATTTCGTCCACATATGATACCTACCTCCCATTTATGACTGCTCGTAATGAAATCAGCTTAACGATAATGAGTCATGGTGTCCATTGTAAACAGAGCTCATGAATGAGAAAATCGATACCATATCCCGGAAAAGCGTCGCAGAGGGCGCTCACTCGTCTGTCGGAAAAGCGATCGACCACGCCAGTTTTCCTCCAGAGCCTCCAATAACAGGTACATTCCTACAAAGATCAACTTTGACTTGCAGCCTTGGGATGAATTGCGATAATTCGGTGATTAAAGCTGTTGATTAGTTGTAGGTGTGGGGCTGTTGACTTAGTTAGCTGCTGTAGACCTCATGACAGTGTTGTGAACGCGAAAAATCACCAAAATGGTTTATTTGCCCTTAATAGTGTCCATTTCGCTGGTAGCTTTCGGTTACTCCCAAGACATCGAGTTGCAAACGCCCACGTATACTTCCAAAGGTGAGACATTTTTTAGAGCCATAAATCAATGGAATTTACATGATAAGCTCTGCCAAAATGAGCAATGATGAGTCAAGCAGGATCGATATCGTACGTGTTTGTTTTTTTTTTTCAAATCCGCAACGTTCTATTTTATTTATGGAAATGTGGTGTGCTACAAGGAGGTCGTGTTTTACTTTTCTTATTAGAATTTTATTACTGCAGTGTTGCAAAAAATGCGTAAAGTTTAAGTAGATTCTTAATAAAGTTCCTCAATCGATCTGTATTACATGTATTTTATGGAGAACGTTATTGATGAACGGTCGTAAAAATTAAATAAAACGAAGAACGAAAGTTAGGTTATACGTTTGCGTGTCTTCTTTCGTTTACACAGTACAATTCGACAAAATGAGACAACGATAAAAGAGAAGAATGAATTTTGTCTTGTTTTGCTCCAGATAATTCACGGAAAAGACAATCTTGAGAATTTCAAAAAAATGAAAAAACTGTAAATTCGTTAAAAAACAGACTAAAAAAATACAAAAAAAAATTGACACAAAATCACAAATTTGAAATACTATCCATCTCGCCAATCTCAAAATCAAAATCTTTAAAAGCTTTGAGCGAAGTCAAGTGTCCGAAATTCACTTAAAATGGTGTTAAATTTCCAGTTGAAGTAAGAAAGGGGATGCATTAGCGCACTGGCAGAGAAATTGCGATTTTATGGAAATACGAACAGAAAGTGGAAATTCAGACTTTAATAGAGAAAAATCGTTTTTGTGTCGTTCGAATGCGGTTTTTTTCGAAGTAATCGATATTTTTGCTGGTGGCATGCTACTTGATTTTCACATAGAAAAATTAGGTAGGTTATTAAATTTTTACCTCACATTATAGACATGTACAAAAATTTAAAAATTACTAAAAATTCTACGACATTCTCCAAATATTCTCTTAGAATTTTTGAAAGGTACTAAATTTTTGTTCTATGTTGTTTCTATTGAAAGATATTGTGGTGTGTATACAATTTTTTGGTTGTATAGTGAAAAGTAAAAATTGTAAATGCTACATCTGTTGAAATGTATAGATTTTCTATATTTTGTGGTATTTAGAACATTTCGACACAAATTTTTGTATTGTTATTTTCAGTGTTTTTGCATTTTTAAAGAGTTGATAAAAATATCAAATTTTTACAATTTTTTCAGATTTTCAAATTGCTTATTAAATTTATTTCTTGCTCAAAAATCTAGAGAATTCAAAAAAATTCAACCAATCAAGAAAATAAAATTCCAAGTTCTAAATTCAAAATAATGCTAATATAAACAGTGCCATAAAGAATAAGGATAAGTTAGGATAATGAGTTTTTAAATTCGTAGGGTAAAATTTGCACACGAGCGTCAGCGAGTTTTTAAAATTTATGGAAAAACGCGCATAATATATACATCAAAATATTGCAAAAAATTTAAAATGTGCAAAAAAAACATTCAAAAATACTACAAATGTTTCATATTTCAATTTTTTTTTGAGATTATGTGTATCTCTGTATCACTGAGTTTTCAGAAAATATTTAATAATTCGAACTCTATATTTAATTTTAATTTTTTTTGGCTTTTTAGATCTTTTAAACATTTTTATTTTCTCAATGCTTTAGATTTTTCATCATTTTCACAAAATTTTGGATTCTACGGAATTTTTTAAATTGAATTTCTCGAATTTCTTATATCCTGAAATTTTTAGGAAAATAAAAAACAATTTTTTATAGACGTTGAAAAATGTTTGAGACACCAAACGTAGCAAAGGAACTGGAAATTTTTCAAATATTCATGGGATTAAAAACAAGATACTTCAGACACTTTATATTTTTTCAGTTATTTAAATTTGTTTTTTTTTGAAATTATGTGTATCTCTGTATCACTGAGTTTTCAGAAAATATTTAATAATTCAAACTCTATATTTAATTTTAATTTTTTTTGGCTTTTTAGATCTTTTAAACATTTTTAATTTCTCAATTCTTTCGATTTTTCATAATTTTCACACAATTTTGGATTCTACGGAATTTTTTAGATTGAATTTCTAGAATTTCTTATATCCTGAAATTTTTAGGAAAATAAAAAACAATTTTTTATAGACGTTGAAAAATGTTTGAGACACCAAACGTAGCAAAGAAACTGGAATTTTTTTAAATATTCATGGAATTTAAAACAAGATATTTCAGACACTTTATATTTTTTCAGATATTTAATTTTTTTTTTTTTTTAAATTATGTGTATCTCTGTATCACTGAGTTTTCAGAAAATATTTAATAATTCGAACTCTATATTTAATTTTAATTTTCTTTGGCTTTTTAAATCTTTTAAACATTTTTAATTTCTCAATTCTTTAGATTTTTCATAATTTTCACAAAATTTTGGATTCTACGGAATTTTTTAGATTGAATTTCTTGAATTTCTTGTATCCTGAAATTTTTAGGAAGAGTAAAAAACAATTCTTTATAGACGTTGAAAAATGTTTGAGACACCAAACGTAGCAAAGGAACTGGAAATTTTTCAAATATTCATGGAATTAAGAACAAGATACTTCAGACACTTTATATTTTTTCAGTTATTTAAATTTGTTTTTTTTTTAAAAAATTATATGCATCTCTGTATCACTGAGTTTTCAGAAAATATTTAATAATTCGAACTCTATATTTAATTTTAATTTTCTTTGGCTTTTTAGATCTTTTAAACATTTTTAATTTCTCAATGCTTTAGATTTTTCATAATTTTCACAAAATTTTGGATTCTACGGATTTTTTTAGATTGAATTTCTCGAATTTCTTATATCCTGAAATTTTTAGGAAAATAAAAAACAATTTTTTATAGACGTTGAAAAATGTTTGAGACACCAAACGTAGCAAAGGAACTGGAATTTTTTTAAATATTCATGGAATTTAAAACAAGATATTTCAGACACTTTATATTTTTTCAGATATTTAAATTTGTTTTTTTTTTTTTTAAAAATTATGTGTATCTCTGTATCACTGAGTTTTCAGAAAATATTTCATAATTTAAACTCTATATTTAATTTTAATTTTCTTTGGCTTTTTAAATCTTTTAAACATTTTTAATTTCTCAATGCTTTAGATTTTTCATAATTTTCACAAAATTTTGGATTCTACGGAATTTTTTAGATTGAATTTCTCGAATTTCTTATATCTTCAAATTTTTAGGAAAATAAAAAACAATTTTTTATAGACGTTGAAAAATGTTTGAGACATCAAACGTAGCAAAGGAACTGGAAATTTTTCAAATATTCATGGAATCAAAAAGTACAAATTTTTAAAGCTGTTGGAAAATATAAAGTGAATTTGCTATAATTATTAAAAATAGTGGCTGTGGATTCCATCTGTCAAGTTGAGTAACAAAATAATTTTCAGACATTTCGAGAAATAATACAAATACAAATTTTTTGAACTGTTTTCAATTTTTTAGGTCATTAGAAAAAGTTACTGGAAGGTGAATGAAACGGAACTTTGTTTTTTCCAAATAAAATTTTCACTAAATGCCAAACGTAGAAGTTTTGACTGTCAGCTATTTTTTAGTAAAATTGATCTGCTTAGGCAAAAAACCGAAGAATTTTCCGAATAATTGTGAAAATATAGGAATACAAATTTTCAGAACTAAAAGAAAATTTTCATAGCAATTTTTCTCGAAAAATTACTTTAATTTTATGAAAATGTCTGGTTTCTAATAGAAGTGGTCTAAATTAGTTTATAAACTAAAACTCTTGCAATTAAGAAAAATACAAACTTTTTGGTCGAAACAGGCAAGAAATTTGCTATTTTCTGATAAAATGTCTAACTTTAGCTAAAAGCGGCAATTTAAGACATTTATTTTTGTACATATTAAGAAATCGTGTAAAAATTATCGAGACGCTTAATTCACTATTCTCAAACAAAATTCCTGATTTTTGCTAAAAATTCAGTTTTAGAAAATTTTATTATTTTTAGTAGATTTGATCTAAGCATGGAAAAGAAAAAATGTTAAAAAGTTACGGATTTACCAAAAGTACAAATTTTTAAAGTTGTCGGAAAAAGAATAAAAGCTACAAATCTCTTACTCTCCAAAACATTTATTAATTTTCGCCAACAGAAGCAATTTCATGAAATGAGTTTATTTTCTAATAGATTTCAACATTTAAACACAGTACATAAATACAAAAATACAAAAAAATCACTGTCTTAATAAAAAAAATAATCAAACTGTAAAAAATGGTGGAGGCGCCAAAACTATAATTCCTAAAATATATTTCTTCAGCTTTACTAAAAGTTTTCATCTCATGTTTTGTGACTATTTTCTTTTAGATGAGTCCTGTTCAAGCACAAAAATTAGAAATTTTGCAAACAATCTCGCAATTAGGAAACACACAAATTTTCAAATTTGTTGGAACAAAAATAAAAGGAGCAGATCATTTATTTTCAAAAACATTTTGTTCAGTAACAATTTTATAAAATGTAAAATTTTTTACTTGATTTTACGACAGGAACAAAAAAATTAGCAAATGTTTACAAAATTTTTGAAACAGTTAAATGGTATAGATGCCAAAGCCATTATTTCCAAAAAAATCCTAATCCTGATATTTGCTAAAAATTTAACTTCATTAAGTATAGTTATAGATAGATAGTAAATTTGATCTGTTTAAGGACAGAAACGAAGAATTTTGAAAAAAATCGCGAAATTAACAGAAGCACAAATTTACAAAATTGGCAAAAAATTGGCAAATTTTGTAGTTTCAAAAATTATTAAAATTAATTGAAATAAATCTATTTTTCAGTGTCCTTCATCTTTTAAAAGACAGAAACCAAAAAGTTTTTTTTTAAATTATAAAAATGGTGAAGGCGCCAAAGTTCTCGGAAAATAATGTTCCTAATTTTACCAGAAACTCAAATTGGATGAATTATGCTATATTCTATTAAATCTGATTTGCAGAAATCACAAGTTTTATAGTCACAAAATTATATAAAAGTATATTATATAAAACTATATACAGGGTGATCAACAGTGCGATATCTTTCGATATTCCTTTTTGCATTTATGATAAAAAAAATTGATTTTTTGTAAAACCTAAATTTTATTAAAATTAGATTCAATCTGTCTGAGCATACAAACAAAAAATTTTGCAAACAATCACAAATTTAGAAAAAACATAAGCTTTCAAAATTGTTGTCAAAAGACTGACAAAAAATTTTTGAAATCGTTGAAAAATGGTTTTATTTCACTAAATAAAATTTCTGTTTTTTTTGTAAAGTTTTTGGTTAAAGTTGGAAAAAGAAAGAAGCAGCAAATCTTTAATTTTGCCAATAGTAGCAATTGCATTAAATGCGTCTATTTTTCAATAGATTTTATCAAAAAACAGAAATTTTGCAAGCAGTCAATAAGAACAACATTAATTTTCAAAGTTGTTATAAAAAACGTAGGTAAAATAGGTTTTATTAAAAAAAAAACATTTAATGTATGTAGACACGGCAACAAAATAAATTACAAAATTTAAAAAAAATATTTTTTCTAATTCTGAAGCCATCATCATTTTATTTTTTGTTGGGTACGTTAACAAGCAGTGTACAGTGCAACCTATAGAAAAAAAAAATGGAAAACTGCATCAGAAAGGTGCAAAATTTTGAAATCTACGAGTTGCTTCGTTATATAAAGGACATCGCTGGCGAAGAGCCTCTGCATCTCTACCAGCTGATTCGGGTGCGACTAATATTTGAAAACCACATGGGAGCTGCAAGTCGGCAACTGTTGCTAAAGGCTATGTGGAAATCTCGCTGCATAACAAGAAAATTGTTGACCAAAAATCGAGCCCCAGCACCCTCTTATAGTTCAAAATGATATTTCCAGCTCAAAACTTTCATGTTGTCCTACAGAATTATGACCATATCCTCGAAGTACACAACTTTCACGTAATTTAAAGTAGTTTTAATCACAAAACGTATTTTTAACAGTTGGCAAGCAAAAACAGAAAATTCACAAATCAACCAAGCGCATGCTGAAATTAAACTCATACATTTCAAAGTGATGCAGCAACTACGTTCATTAAATTATGAACTATTCCGTTAAATGAAAACTGAGTTCATAACTACACCACCTTGACAGAACTTGATTTAGAATCTAAAATTAACACGACTTTAATTATTATTAATGCTTGATTCAGGTTCATGAAAATGAGTCCCCGACAGAGGTAGCACATAGAAACTGGCAGATATTAAAATAGTGGAAAATGTACCATGTTGAGCCGAAAGTTTAATCAATGTCACCGTGAAAATAAACATGCCAAGTTAATGGAGCTTAAATTTTTAATAAACGGTGTAATTTAAGTTCGTGAAACAATTTACATGTTCTATTATTATTATTATTTGTCATGAAGGTGATTATGTATTTTTATCTCTACGTCGATTTTTGACATTTAACCTTTTTTGTCACCTTCGTGTAAGCAGTGAGTTGTAAAATACAAATACGCTTATTACTCCCCTTGTTTGTGACATTTTAGGGACGACTGACTCGTTCCGCTCTACATCTGAAAATCCCGAGCACGAGTCGACGATCCAAAAGGCCTTATTATGGTTAATAACCCAGAGAGAAAGCAATTGGGGATGGCGAAACGATACTCCCAAGGCCCTTACTGCTTTACAACTAGCTTCGTATCAAGAGATCGCCGTACCATTTCCAAGTCAGCTAGAAATGCAACTATCCACGAAACAGCTTGAAGTTGAAATTGTCGTCCTGCTGTGGAGGCACCATGAGATTCCCATTACCCCACCGAAACTTGCACAGTAATTATATAGATAGTGGTTGTGGACTTAAGTTAGATATTTCATATATGTTTATACAGGGCTTTCATAAATGTTTATAGCATCGTAGTTGGCGTTGAAAACAAATAAAAGTGTGCCGCCTTTCGTAGAACAGGATTTGGATTATTTATGAAACGTAAATTCGGTTGCATACTCTAAAGGGGCTAATAATTTATTATTGAACAAATTTATTTATTTTATATTTGAAAAACTAAAATTATAAAAGATGCTGAAAGTGTTCACCATTATTTTCTAAACAATTTCTAACTCTTCTCTTCATGTTCTCAAAAATATTATTCAACATTTGTCCATTAATTAAATTACATTGTTGAATAATTTCATCCTGCAATTCTTCTAAATTGTTCAACTGGCGTCTAAACACGCGGTCCTTCAAATATCCAAAAATTGAGAAGTCCAAAGGTGTGAGGTCTGGCGAACGTGGAGGAAATTCAGTTGGAACTCCGATACTAATAATTCGATCACCATAAAATTGCTGCAAATAATTCAATGTGGCCCGGGCCGTATGCGCTGGGGCTCCATCTTGTTGGAAGTAACCCTGTTGTAGCTCTTCGTCATCCAATTGATCAACAAATGGTTCTAAAATGCTTTCTCGGTACAAGTCTGCAGTTACCGAATCATGAAAAAACACAGGTCCATAGATCCGCCTACGAGAAACTGCCAACCAAACTCCAATTTTTTGAGGATGTAAAGGCGTCTCAAGAAAAAGATGTGGGTTTTCAGTACTCCAATATCGGCAATTTTGCGAATTGACGTAACCGGACAGGTGGAACCATGCCTCATCACTAAAAAAGGTTAGATCCAACATCCTGTTGTCATTCATATTTTGTTGAAACCAATTGCAAAACTGAACACGTCTAGGGGGATCAATTGGTAACAGTTCTTGCACAGTCATAACTTTATATGGATGCATATGCAACCTCTTCTTAACAATTTTGTGGCACGTAGTTAAAGGTACTCCAGATTGTAAAGATAACTTTGGTAAAGATGTTTGGGGATTTTGTTCCAGACGCACCCTTAAATCGTCAACGATCTCGTCTGAAACTTGCGGTCTTCCTGTCGACTTCCCTTTTTTCACATCTCCAGTGATATTAAATCTGTCTAGAACATGGTGAATATGAGCCACCAGAGAAGCTTCTTGAACTTCAATGTCTGGGTATCTTGCCAAGTATTCATCCTTACAGGCTTGAATTGAATACACCCATTCGCCGTTTACCAAAGACCCATTGCGATAATAGGCTTTTACGATAAACGTATTTTGTTCAACTGAGTAACCCATTGCTAAAATCTAAAAAAAAATTCTAACGAAATATTCCAAATTGTTTTTGACCACTCACACTTACCTTGTGAAATAACGACACACGTAGAGTTTTGAAAAAAACTGTTTTGTTTATAATAAATGAAGAAGCAATAACTGAAAAATCGAGCACAGGAAAAAAGAAACGCAACGTAAACACAAAAAGCGAGGGATAATTTGACACTGTTGACAGTTGTCATCTCCACTCGCAATGCAACCCTTTGAAATAAGTGGTTGAGAGTCTACGCTGGACGACGATTAGTAGTTTCAAATTCCGCCAATTTTAAATAGCATTTCTCTGTATTTACATTCGTGCATAATCTCTAATTAAAATATTGTAACCTAATTTTTTTTATTTTCTGACACTTTATGTCATTTAGGATTAAAAACGTTGATATTTGAGGTGAGCGGCAAATTACGACAATGTGGTCAATTCTATTGTTTTTCAAAGCACTTTGGATGCTATATTCTTTTATGAAAGCCCTGTATTAAAGCACCAAAAATCAAACTAATTAAAAATAAACTATTTTCTTTTATTAAAATTAATGGCATATGAACACTAATTAGATTAAGTCTAGAATCAAATAACAATAAAACTACTATATAGCACTAAATTACTACACAGAATTTACTTTCAAACTAAATTTTACTAAAAACTTAATCAGACTTTTAAAATTAGTCACAAAAAATCAATTAAATAATTTCACTTAAATTACTCAAAATCGAACTAAAGTGGAACACACATCATCATCATCATCATTTTACAAAACATTGTACATGCTCTCTCCCCTGGCGACCCGCAGATCTGATACGATTGATTATCTCTAATTAATTCATTACCCACGCGGATACGGGCTAAAAACACAACATCAAAATAAAGTGTTTTTTTTTCTCCTTCTATAGCTTCCTAAAACTAATTACGAAAATTTCATGTTAATTGTGTGAGGCGACACATCACGGTCATTGGTGTGCAAAAGCACAAGAAACAAAATGGCGGTCTAGGCCCACTCTAACAAAATGCCAAACTACGCCCCCCAGTTCTGAGGCTTCCAGTACTTGCTCGGCAGCACCATCTCCGCCTCTTTCGTCATCTTGCGGTACTACTTTTTCACCCTTCAAAATTAAAACGGGTTTAATCATTTTTTTTAGATGCTTCCGACCTTTCAATTTCTGTTTCCTTATATTTTCAAAATTTTGTAGATTTTCAATTCACTTTCGTAATTTTTAGAATGATGTGATTTCTAATGACAAATCTAAATATAGACCGTCAAGACAGCAACTATTTGAAAATTCCAAATTTCCAATAAAAAAATTATTTAAATTCTAAAATTGTCTAAACCTGAAAAAATCGTTGAAGCATTGAAGCATCTTACATCAATTACGAAATATGAACATCTTAAATAAAAACAAATTTAAAAAAAATATATTGCACTTTTTTGTTTGTATCCTGTAAACAGAAAAAATATCAAAGAACTTTAAAATGAAAAATATAACTAAGAATTTTTTTAAGGCGGCTTTAACTTTTACAATTATGATAAGAATGTCGCACTATCTAAAAATCATAAATTTCGAATCGTCCCAAAGTTCTAGGCAGATTTTAAAAAGTTACAAATATTACGATACATTTAAACACTTTACCAAAAAATATTGCAAGTTTTGAAGACACAATGTCGAAAAAAATAAATAACAAAACTACTAAAAGTTCCTGAATTTATTGAAAATTTGTATAATACAAAAAAAAATTAAATATAACTTAGAAAGCAAAAAATCTGCGTTAGATTTTAAGCACTATATTTTTTTCTTATTTTTTGGATTTTTGTAGCATTATTTAAAGATTTTGCATTTCCTAGGTAATTTGAATTTTTCAAATCACGCTACAATTTTCAAACTGCCCGTTGCATCCATTAAAAAAAATTCTTATTATCAGTATGATGTAAATCCTTTTACTTTTTTATTGTTCTTTTATTCTGTTCTTTTTGCACTCTTCAAATTATCTAGATTCTCAAAATTGTTATATTTTTCAACACTTTATTCATATGTATCCGATGGAAAACTTTCGATTTTCTGGATACTTCACATCGTTAGATTTCTAGATGTCTTCTTTTATTTTTTTTTACCTTCTTATATTTCTATATTCTTTGCATTATTAGAATTTTTTGAATTTTTCACGTCGATTTAGTAATGATTTTTCATCTTTAGATCCATAGTAATTATAAAAAAAACTGCTTAGTAGTTTTAAACATATTATGTTATTTTTTCTAATTTCAAAAATTTCGTAAACTCAGTTTTGACTTAGAAATAGTACTTTAGTGATACTAAATCAAATTAACAAAACAATTTTGAACAAACAAACAAAATTTGACTAAATCCTAATCAAAATGAATTACATTGCACTACAAAAACTGGAAATAAATCGCCCAAACGTGACCCCGGTTGTGCTGGTAGTCAATAAGAATAAACTTTCTAAAAATTAAATTAAGTGCAATTAACTACTTACTTTAGTCCCTCATGTAACTAAATTAATTAACACCCACCAATTTAGTTTAAATTTAACTAAACTAAATAAAATCGCACTACATCATCAAAAAACGGGCACCATTTGGATTAAGTCTAATGAGCTCAAAACAGATCTAACTAAATCCCAATAAAGCTATATCAAATTCTATGGTCTCAAGAGCTTAGAGATACTTTAGTGAGTCCCAGTGCGGAAATTGGGTTAGGTTCGTATCAAGCTTTATGGTTAATACGAGCTTACCTGAGCTTCTTAAGCGAGCGAAGTGAGCGATGGTTTTGCATGAAGGTTAAAAAATAAACAAAAAACTACTTTATTGGTTTATTAATTTTTAATATACTGAGTGTTTTTGAAGTACACAACTAAAAAATTTTTTTATGGTTCCGGGACGACCACCATATATTTTTTTTAAAGATCATTCATTTCCTATAATCTACTAATATATTTTTCATATTTAAAAGATATTTTGATTTTTTTGTAGTTTATGTACTATAGTTGAACGCTCGGTGTATTATAAGGTAAAGGGTTCTAACTGAAAATATTTGAAGGAATTTATAAAATGCTTTGATTTAAAAGAAAAATCAAATTTGTACTTTCAAAAAATCATCAAAATTTTTCCCCGACGACGACTCCGCTAACCTGAGCTCAATCGCTGTTAATTTGTACTCGTTTTATGTAGAATTCCACGAGAAATTTAGTAGTTTGTGTAAAATCCACTTCCCATTTTTGGTTTCTGACGACTAGACCGTTTTTAAATTATCATATCTCCAGAGTTGGGACAGATACCGAAACGCGACAAATCTGATTTGGAAATTGATGAAATTTCTGAGCAAAATTTGACCGTGCAAAAATGTCGGATGCGCTGGGCATGAAGCATTGTTCACATTTTCTATGGATAAATTCTAATTTGAATTATTTAAAGAAGAAATTAAAGGCAAATGTTACAAAAGTTTGAACGAGCAAACTTTAGAGAGAGTAAATCCTGCGACAAACTAAAAACCATGAAGAAAACTTTATTTCACGACCACCCCTAAATTATGAACAAATCGACCCTTCCACTTATAATTCAAATACTCTAGAATTTATGTATTAACTTTCAATTCGAAAGTTTTCGCTCAAACTTTCCGAACATTCGGTAGAACACTCACTCAAAAAAGTGCGATTTATGCAAATATCGTTGAAAAAACAAAATTTCATAAGCTAATTTTTAGGTTATTTTAATTCTGTATAGTTTAGGTCCTTTGGTGGATGCGCCGGGTCAAAATCTTCCCATTTTTTTTTACCTCCAATTTTCAAGCATAGTCATTTCCAGATACGCTCTAGCTTTGAGCGCCCTTTGCCACGACCCCCGCCAGTTCCACGGCCACGATTTAATCGGCTCTCTCCAGCACCACGAAGCCATCCATGACCTGGAATTCGCCTATGCCACACTAGCAGCTTGTAGTTCAAGAGCCCACGTCCGAAAGAAGCAGATCCGAAGACTCCTAGAAATCGCCAACACCGCCAAAGATCACAACATCGGTCAGTAAGTTCTTCACACAATCCAAAGCGTTAACTCAAATTTTAGATACTGTGGCCATGACGATCCTCGCGTTGAGATGCATAGTCAAAGACCATCGTCATAGAGACTTGCAGCATTCGTTGAGAAGACCTAGTATCAGTCTAGCGAGGCAGCAGCAACCTGATGGAGGCTTCGGGAATTTGTACAATACTGCTCTGACGATTCAAGTGAGTAATGACGATGACGACGACGACGACTTAATTTTTTTTTTTTTTTGAAAGGCTCTGCAAGACATGACGGAGGCGAGCTCCCATTGGAACAAAACGGCCGCGAAATGTTACATCGAAAGCCGGCAAGACCCGGATGGCGCCTTCACCGATCCTGGGCTGACTTCCGACGTCATTCTTGCGTTGTCGAACCGTGGGCTGGGTGCTGTACGCACGTTAGATTGTGGGAAAAACGACGATATTGAGAACCATGGTATGTTTTCACTTTATAGTTTCTTTCTAGAAGGCAGGTCGGCAAATACCGTCCCTTTTCTTTAAATACATATACACTACACACATCATCATCATTTTCCAAAAGATTCTACACGCTCTCTCCCCTAGCGACCCGCAGATCTGATACGATTGATCACCTCTAATAAATTTCTTACCCACGCGGATACGGGATAAAATTACATAACAACAAAAACGAAGTGTAGAATTTTCTTCCTCCTTCTAGAGCTTCCTCATTGTGACAATTGCGACTCTACTGTGTCAATTCGAATTTCAGTTGAAATCGACGGCGTCACGAAATTCCGCTCCGTTCATGGCAACGACTCCGAGATCCGAAACGTGACCATCACATACACCCTCTGGGTGGGCTCTAACATTACAGAGAACTGTACCATCGACGTGACGGCCCCAAGAAACACTTCTTTTTATACTGTGATGCAAACAGCCATGGAACTGGATCCACACTTTACTTTTGAGGCGTCCGAGTGGCCTAACGGGCACTACGTGCATACCCTGGCCGGGTACAAAGAAGAACCGATGGGTTACCACTACTGGTTGTTGTACAGACTACCGGAAATACCTGATCCCAGTGCTCCGCCGGCGAATCAGCTCGTCGCCCCCGTTGGTAAGTTTTATTCTTAAGAAAAAGTCATGGACTTACCGTTGGTTTCAGGAGTGGACGACCTCCTTATCGAAGAAGGAGACCATTACCTTTTCTGGTACAAAAAACTGTAAGCCTAAGCACAACGTTCAGTATACAGATCGCTTCTGTCGCCTTTTCTCTTTAGTTAGTGTGTTTGAGTTCTCCACTATACAGAGTGATTCGTTTCGTCTACGTTTGCTTCCTTTCGATATAGAGCGCTTGAGTTGTCGGACCATGTCCGCGAGTCACCCTGTATATCTTGGATTATACTGTAGCCTCACAATACACTGTGTTTTCTTTTGATAAAGTAGGAATAAATGTACAATACACTTTATAGGTGTGGTTGTAATTATGATATACTAATAATGCATTTTGAGGGGACAATACTTTGAGATCTTTGTGTGACCTTTTTTATATGTAGCTTAGGATCTTATTATTTATTCAATTGTTAATACAAGGCAAAAATTGTTAAAAATTCTTTATTTTTGTTATATTTGGCTTAAAAGATTAATAATAAACTCTTAAATATACACGCCACATTCATTCATATTGTCACTGATATACAACATGAAAAATATATTTATTCTGGAAACATACAAAACGAACTTAAATCACACTTATGTACTTAACTCAGGAGCGGAATCATCACTTGACATGACCACGGCGTTATCATCGTCGAAGTCTTCTTCGTCTAAGGAATCGGAGGGGACATAATCTTCATCGTCGTCGTCGGGTTCATCTTCATCTGCAAACAAAAATTCTAGGATAAAAAACCTACTTCCAACGCTAGCTCCACAAATAATAAACAACAATCGGTGTGTAGGCGTAAAAGTAGAATTGGCAAGTTAATTTTTTATGATAAAAATTGCTTTAAAACAGCATTAAAACTGAGAAAAAGAAAACTGAAAATTTGAGAAAGAAAAGACAAAAATTGCTTAGATGCAAAAGTGATTAACGTAATTACTAGTAAATTCATTTGTTATAGTCTGGTTTATAAATGCGCAATTAAGTTAATTGCCAATTAATGTTATTGACTTTACGAGAAAATTAAATTAAGCATTGAGTGCAATAGAAAGCAACAATATTTTTTATGTTGATCAATTTTAATTAATTGTTTATTAAATTAATAAGAGTTGAGGAAAAAAACGCACAGAGTTGTAACTGCAGAACATAAAATAGAACGTTTTTTGAACACTGCAAGGTCATAAGTAAAAACTGGAAAATTAAATTGATAAATAGAAGACATTAAATTCAAGGTTGATAATTTTACCAAGAAATTGATAAAAAAATTGATACTGAGCATTAAAATAATTATAATTAAAAAAAAAAAAAAATCAGGGACAATATCACTATAACACAATAATATATATATATATATATATATATATATATAATATATATATATATAATATATATATAATATATAATATATATATATATATTATATATATATATATGGACCAAAGACTAGATAAATGAAAAATGAAGTAAAAAATATAAAGAAGTGGAAGAATAGAAGATCTGATGTTATATAAAGCTGAACAGCCAAAAAAATAAATTGAAAAAAAGATAAACGGGAAAACAGAAAATGTAAAATATAAGAATAAACTTTTCAAAAAGAAATAAATCAAAATATAAAAAACTGGGAAATTCAAATGCTATGCATAAAATTAATTAAACTAAAAAATTAATACGAATTCAATCATTTGAGTTCTACTTTACACTAATTTTATTTTAAAATTACGTGTTCATCAAATTAAAAAAAAATCCAAAAAGATTAAACAATAGCAAATTTTGCAAATTAATTTATTGATTTCTCGAAAAAAAAAAGATGTAAAGATTTAAAAACTGCACAGTTCGAACCTAAGCAAGAAAAACGATGAACTAAAAAAAATGAGATAGTTCGTTTGACAAATTTAAAATGACTCATTCCAAAATGTTGACAATGAGAAACTACAAAGTTAAGTGAGAAAACAAAAAATGAAAGTTTTTAAAGCTAAAAAACATCAATAAGAAAAGAAACAAAAAAAATAAATAAAAAAGAATGAGTAAAAACCGAAATTAAAAAAAAATCTGATTTTTTTTTAAATTAATATTTTAAGTTAAATCCTAAAAATGTTAAAGTCAAAATAGCGAAACTGTAAAAACTAATTATCAAAATTAATTAACTGTAAAATTATTATACGATCTCGTTTATAAAAGCATAATTAGATTGATTGCCAATTATCTTTGACTTTGAAATTATATCTAATTTAAGGTAATTCAAAATCAAAAAGTAAAAGTACAAAGGCAGTAAAAATAAAGATCGTAACAATTAAAAAGTTCATATTTAGATCTTTCAGTGGTCGTACAACACAGAAATAATTATCGTTGCGTGAAAGGTCAATGCAATCAAGATTTTGATAAAAATAAATAAAAATTACATGTTTTCTTTCCTACAGATCCTAACAAAAGTATAAAGTAAAAATATTGGAAATGGATCAAAACCGGAAGATCAAATAAGTTTTTACGCTGTGTTATTATATGGTATGGGTTATATTTTAGGCTTGGGTGATTCTTCCCAAAGAGAGTCGATTATGTTTCTTAATCCTTATTAAACTGAATCATTATTTTCATTATTACTATTCAGTCCTTACGTGGATCTAAAACTGAAGCAAAATTAAAAGATCAATCATCAAGGGAGATGATCACAACAACTACAAAAGTAAAATTAAAATACCAT
Organism: Cynaeus angustus; assembly: GCA_030157275.1. Classification (NCBI taxonomy): domain Eukaryota; kingdom Metazoa; phylum Arthropoda; class Insecta; order Coleoptera; family Tenebrionidae; genus Cynaeus; species Cynaeus angustus. The sequence continues at coordinate 16,554,683 of CM058065.1, forward strand.
ATTCACTTTTAGTTAATGTTTTTCTAATTTGCTGTTGCAACAAAGCTGTTAACGCACTCATTTTGAATGAGCCGTTACCAATATCAATCTAGGAACATTTTTTCGGTTGGTAACACACACTGAACGAAACGTTAAACGTCAGTGTAAGACAAAGCTATTAACGCACTCATTTTGAATGAGTATTTACCAAACCCAATCTAGGAACTTTTTTTCGGTTGGTAACACACACTGAACGAAATGTCAAACGTCAGTGTGAGTTTAAGGTTACAGTTTGAAGCGACATACAGAAAATTTTCATCGACAGTAAATTAATCGTGACATTTCCTGTAATTTGCAATTTCACTTGAAAAAACTGACAATTTTATTTGTAAAAAAATGTATTTAATCTGCAAATTAGTAAAAATAGCATAAAAAAAAAGTTTTCTTAAACTTAACAGCATCCGCTCACAAGCTTGGACTCGTGTCTTAGTAAGTTTTATAAAACTAGTTTTTTAATATGCTATTCCTATCACAGACATTTTTTGTCAATAATTCAGTGAACTGTCATGAGCCTAATTCTTATTTTTTTTTTCAAAATGTTTCAAAATCTCAATTTGTCCTGAACAAGTAGATATAGTTCAAACTTCAACAGCTCGAAATGCATTGAAATTTCGACTTTTTAATATACGTTAAAAACGACAAAATCCTTGGAATTTTACTAGCTGGAACTGGCATTTGCATAAAGCAAAATCAGCTTAAAATATATTGATGTTTCCAACTTTTTAATTTTAAACCTAAAAATCAAATTGTTCTAAGCAGAACCATATGGTCGTCTAAAAACTTTTTGTTTTTCATTTTTCTTCCTTCCTCCAGGTTCAAATATTTTCATAACCTCTTGAGCTACCTTGCATGGAAATGCTACACAACAAAATTAAGAATCACAATCCGGTTTTTAAAAGCGTAATTAAACTAATTGCAAATTAAGTAAAAACCTCACAAAATTAAAAAAAAAATAAAGAATTGTTTTTAAAAATACGAAACGTTAACTCAGATCAAGCAATTCCAAAGCTCGTTTGCTTTAACTAACAAATTTTTGGTGAATGACTCAATTTTAATAAATTTAACATCAAACTTTGGTTATGTTTTTGACAACTTACTTCAAAAAATCGAAGAAATGAATTGAAAAGAACTAGTAAAGTTTTTTGGGTTATGTGTCTTTTCTTTATATTATTATATTTCTTCAACTTTTACCTTGAGAATCTTTGTTTTCGTTGCAATATGTCTGACCCACTACGAAACCTTTTAACTTTTAGCATTATTCAAATAATATTAAATTTTATTTAAGAAAAAAAGACGAAAAAAATAAGAAAAAGGGAACAATAAAATCCCCACGTTTACTTCTTTAGACCACACTCGTAAAAATTATAGATATCATAAAAGTATCAATAAATCCTACGACTTCCAAGAACCAGAATACCGATTTTTTTACTTCCTGCTAAAAATAGTGATATGTATCTTTCTTTTGAGGTTGAAATGAACCCATCAAAACGCCAAAAAGTAAATAGAAAAAATTCCATTTCAGTTCAACCTATAAATACTCCCACACACATCAAGCCAGGAAGTGAACAAATTTAAACAATGTTAAGTGACTAATAAACAAACTTTACCGAATTCCTCATCATCTTCACTCATCTCCTCCAGCCCAGGCGGAAGATACAAGACAACCTGTGTTAAATCCATATCCTCGTCGTCGGTGAAGACATTCTCAATGATCCCATTATCGTAATCCTCATCTATCAAATCATCCCCACTGAGAATCTCCCATCCTGGATTCCTTATAAACCCTCCTGCTCCCATCATCACTGCTTCCCGCCCCTTTCTTTTTTCTCTTTATGAGCAGTAACAATCACCTTCTTATTATCAACCTTCACACTCTTGAAAGCTTTAATGCCCGCTTTAGCAGACCCACTTTCAAAGTCCACAATACACCAACGGCGAGACTTCTACAAAGAAGTGTCACAAAAAGTCAAGACAATGAACAACAAACCTGGCGAGGAAGAGCAACTTTAACAATCCCGGGATGTAGATCTCTAACTTGTTGTTCGTCGACAATCTTCACAGGCAACCGCAGATACAACTTCACTGTCTTTGGGGCATCAGAAATTCTGGAAGCGAGGAAACATAACCTCAATATTAAAAAACGTGACTACGGGCGGACTATGGAAAATTTCGTGTAAATTGAGCGGAAACTTACCCCATCATAAGCGGTTTTGGAGAAATATTCTCGATATTTGCCTAGCGAGCATGAGAAAAAACAAAAGATCGGTTTGACGCTTTGACAGATTCGATGTGTGGCGCCCTCTTTGTTAAGCTAAAAGCGACGTCACGTGGTGTTAAACTAACAGTGAGGGGTTTAATTGTTGTTTAGAGTGAATTAGGGGGTGTTTTAATTGTGTGTTGGGGTAATGTTGAATTTGGGGGTGTTTTCTTTTGTTTGGGGGCTTTGACGGGGTAGGTGGCGCTGGTGTCACACGTGACCCGAATTTGACGTCACCGCCGCCATCTTGACTGTCACAACGCAAGGACATTGTGTAGTGTTATCGTTTACGAAATCGAGGGTAGCATATTTATTTACACTTCGGGTTATCTCTGTTATCTTGTAATCAGTGCAATGGTGCGTGATTAGAAGTCTTTCCAACTGACGGATTCCAACCAGTGAGTACTGCTTACATTGGTTTTATACTTGCGATTTTCACCTGCATTTGACATTTCATAATGTCCGGATTTTTGGGTAGTTTTTCCGCGATTTCTTCCGGACGTGACGCTTGAGACGTTTTCAGTGTGTGCGGGGCCCAGTCGCGCGTCTCACGGTCCCCTCGTGAATTACGACATCTCCAGACTTTGACACTGGTAATTTATGGTGTGATGGGTTTGCCCTTGTGGGGCACCAGGCCAGAAGTCAACACCACAAGACACCCCCCCGTGCACCAAGTTTTTATCCCCAGTTATCACCGTGATAACCGTCTCAATCACCTGAAAGCCTTTTAATTAATTTTTCAAGTGGGCACAATGATAAGACAGTTTCTTTATTTTGCATGGGAGTCTCATTGGAGAGCTGCCAACCTGCATCGTAAACACGCTCGCTTTTGCCATAAATTTGACAATAATCAAAATCAACTTTTCTAGATTTGCCAAGACGTCGCGTCTATATTTGATCCACTGATACAGTTCTTTGGAAATCCGCCCCCTCAGTTGTGGGGGCGGCAGGTACGACCTACGCCGCATTGCGTATCTTGGGGTGTGCGAGCCCCCTTAATTAATGCAACATAATTCACGATTTTTAATTAAGAAACAGTGTTAAATGAATTGTCAAGGCCGTGAGGTGCACAAGTGTATTGTACTCTGTAACCATTTCTGGTGTTTCTAATGAGGTAAAATTTGGGTATTTAATCACCATAACCATACAAACTCAACTGTTATTGAACCTTGAGAAAGACCCAGTTTTGGACAGTAATCATGGTTCATTAGAACTCATTTCGTATGCATGAACCTTAATGAAAAAAGCGACTCGATTATGTTATTGATTGGTTCTTTTTTTCCTTAGAATCGATTCTAATGCCGAAATTCGTTGGCCAACTTTTAATGGCATGTAACATCTTGCACAACGCTGGGAATCTCCGAGCATTTGTGCCGTCTTTTTTTGACGACGAACCTCATCAAGCACCAAGAGAAAGTGATTGAAAGCTAATTTGTTCACTCTATAAATATTGACTACATTCTTCGCTTATCACGGGATTACTAAGCTGTAAACCTATGGATTAGAAAATAATTGACGTTTATAAATCGTTGTCCAAGTTCATAGTACGAGCCGGTTTAGAAAATAGGAAGTAGAGTTTTTGTATTGTGTTGGTTGCACACACTGATAAGTGGTGACACTCTAGAGTAAGATTTTTATTTTTGGTGTGAATGCAAGTGTGTTACCAGGTGGTGGAGCTTATTTTTTGCTGCTGTCTGGTGAATATGGGTCACACTTTTTCATTCATGGATATTTTTAACGGTTTTAATTGTAGAAACTTCAAATTATACGTCTCAACAACGAGAGTTTTCGATTTTATTGTGTCTGGTTTCTCAAACTCAATTGGTTTTACTTTCTTATAATGTCTCTGCAAGTAGGCATTGCACTTTCTTTACATGTTGGTAATACTGTGGTCCCTCAGTTTTGACATTTCAGATCAATTGGAATTTTAAAATATTGATATAAAAAAGGTACTAGAATAAAATAAACAAAAGAAAGTCACAGGTGAACACTTTAAAACAATTAACAATTGTATCAGTTTTTTTGAGCATGTGTTTTATTTATGGATTTTATCTTTTTATCACGTTATGATAGCTCAAAACTGTAAAAGTTAATGTTTGAAATGTTTTAGAATTTTAAGTTTTTGTATTCAGTTTTAAATTTCTTATGCCCTTCATTTTCAATTTTTTATTTTTTTCTTGAATTGGGTAGATTGTTTGCATCTTTGGTTTCCCAAATTCGTCAATGTTTCAAACAGCCTTTGAAATTTTTGTATTTCTTGCAATGTTTAAACTCGGAATGCTGCAAATTTTGTGTTTTTTTCAATTCTACGATTTTTTCTTTTCTGTTGAATTACTTGGGTTTTCTAGATTTCCTACATCCATGAAATTTTAGAATTAGACTTTTTTCTCATATTGTTAGTTTTCTTAGTTTTTTTTGTATGTTTTGAATTTTATGTATTCCGGATTCATCAGATTCTTTGTATTTTTTACATTTGCAGTATATTTCCTTTAAATCCTTTATATATCCTTTAAATTTTCGGTTCTTATTCTTTCATGTTCTTTGTATGTCTTGGACTTTTTAGATGCTTTCGTGTTTTTCTGTATTTTTTTTTGATGTTCTTTAATTGATCAGATTTTTCAAATTTTTTCAATAGATTTTTTCAATGCCTTAGATCCTTTAGATTTTTAAAATTCCAAGGCATTTTAGAATTTTAAAGTTTTATTTTGGACCTTTTTGATTTTTTTATTGTTTGTATGCTGTGAACAGTTTTGATGCTTCTGTTTTTTCATTTTTTCGATGTCAGATTCTTAAAATTACATTTAAAATCTTCGAAATTTTCACAATTAATATTTCTTAATTAATAAATTCGTTGAATTTTTTGATTGTATTTTTTATTTTGGCTTAGCTTCTTCTTTTTGTCTTTATATTCATCGATTTTTTAATATTCTTTACTTTTTGCTTCTTTTTGTTTCTCAAAAGAGTCATTTTTTTAGATTTTGTAAATTTTGTAATGCTTGGGATTTTAAATTGCACAGATTTTTGGAAGCATCTAGATTTTCTGCGTGTTTTTTTTTTTTTTTTGGACGTAGTATTTCTAGAATTGGACGAAAATGCTTTTTCGTATTCTTGCGAATTTTTGTTCCTTTTTGCAGTTTTTTTTCAATGTTTCAATTTTGTATTTTTCAGATTCTTTAAGTGATTTTCAATATTTTTTAAACCTTCAAAATTTTCGATGGTCTATTTTTTTGAAATGTTTAGATATTGTAGGTTCTTTTTTTATATCTCCTCAATTTGTGTTTTGCTAGCTGTTTTCGATTCGTTTTTTTAAATTTTGTCGAACCGCTGAATTCTTCTTTTTTTCTTTCTTTTTTTTATACATTTTGGTTTGGTTTTTAATACTTTGAATTTTGTTTTTTTTTACATTTTCTCTTTCGATTCTCTCATTCATATTTTTTTTTCTAGATTCTTTGGAGGTTCTAAACGTCTTTATATTATTTGAATTTTCAAATTTTTCCATGTTTCTAATTTCAAATTTAAAAAAAAATGGAAAATTTACTTTTTTTTTAAATTGGAAATTTGAAATTTTTTGGGATCTGCTGGACTCGGCGATTTTTGTTTTTTATGGCTTCAAATTTTGGATTTTTGATATTCTTTTGTTTTGTTTTTTAAATTTCGTCGTGTGTTCAAATTAGTGTATACCTTGGATTATTATTATTATTATTGATTTTTTTTCTATATATTGTTAAATTAAATATAAATATTGTTAAAATCGCGTTTTTGGAAAGTCTAAATGTTGGGAAACAAATTTTCAGTTCATCTATTTAGTAAACTTATATTTGGTGATATTCGTTTGGTTATATTTGCGACATGTTCAGCTATTCGTGCAACAGAAACTTTGGCGAATTTCCAGGTAAAAATTGACTAATAAGTAACAGATTTGTTCATCGGTCTACATTCTGAGCTAATCAACATAGCAAGTCAACATTTTGACTAATTTTTATTTATGTTTGCATGTATATTTCCAATGATTAATCTGATATGATAAAAGTTAATGGAAATTGTTCGACACAAAGTTTCGGAATCACAATTTCGCCACCTTCAAAATCGCTGTAAAAAGTAAAATTATTATTTCCTTTTTCGTTTGTCCAATCTGTTTTTTTGCTTCATTTTTATTGTAATTTAATTTTTAATATTTCTCGAGGATAAAATACCGTTTTGTGTCCAATAACGAATTTGAATACAATTTGATTACACGTTCCACGTGACTTAATCTCGAAAAAACCGCGGTATTTATTGGCGAGCAATCATGACTGTTGGGGAAATATTTGCTCTGTGTTCTAAATTTGGGATTTCTACGAAAGTGTAATTTACGTTGTCTTGATTAGGAAGATTACGAGCCATGATGATTGTTACGACATAAGTGGTTTTTTATTACAGAACTCTCCCTATTAAGGAGCTTTTTTGATGGAAACAGATATTTCCTTGTTTTTTCCATAGGGGAAAACTGTGACCTTTCTCGAAATAGATCACTTTTTACACCTGTTACATAAATGACGAGATTTGTTCGTTCTATCACTTTCATTTTAAAATCAGCTAATGGGATTCGAATTTTTAACTAATAAAGTGATTATTCTCGGATCAGCCGACGATGAAATCAATATTGCTGAATAATTTTGAACTTCCGGCACCAAACGACCGTCTGTGGCTAATTAATTGAAAATTTGAATAATGCATTTTCAGTCTTGATTTCCATTTTTTTATTAAATAAACTTAAACATGAGGGAAGTGTTTAGATATTTTGTAAAATTAACCTTATTGATATCTGATAATTTAAATTATCTATGACGTTGTTCAAGTGTGCGGTTATTCAAAGATAAATGATGTGTGATATGTACATGTTCGTTGTGGTGTGTCCTGGAGTATTTGTGCAAGTTTTTACATGGTTTTGACAGATGGTTGTCCCAGGAAAGCTCATGTTGCATCAGAAGAAGTGGTGGTTGTGGAGGTCGAATCTCAAGAAGTTGATGCAAAGGCAGTTCAGGCTCCAAGTCTAAAGAACGTTTTAGACGATTTTGCAGACTTCAAGAAAGCACTTTCAGACCCAGGGACGCAAGGAAAAACGACTCTATAAATTTTGACAGCGCATTTTCAGACTTAAACACACCAGAGATTAATTCTTTAACTTACGAGATAAAAACGGAACAGTTTAGTAAGATTTTGATAAGGAGGAGAGGAGATGCAGTAGTCACGCCTGCAAAGTTTGGAGGTGCAGCTTCAGACGAAGAAACTCCAGAAGTTGATTCTTGGTCCAATAATCCAGAGACAGACCAACAAAATACTCTTGGAGAAGTTTTGACAGATGCAGTGTTGAGTCTCCAAATTCAAAGAACAACTCAGACGATTCTGTAGACTCTGAAAATACACCTTAAGATTTAGAAACTCCAGGAATTGATTCTTTGGCAGTCAAGACAAAGACGCATCTTGGTAAGACCTTGATAACCGCAGAAGATGTAGTACTTGAGCCTACAAAGTTTGAAGGTGCAGCTTCAGACATAGAAACTCCAGAAGCTGATTTTTTGAATCTTTGACAGATGCAGAAGGTGCAGTGGTTGAGTCTTCAGATCCAACGAACATGTCAGACGATTCTGTAAACTTTGATAGTGCATCTTCAGACTTAAAGCCTCCAGAAATTGATTCTTTGACTGACAAGAAAAAAACGGAGAATCTTGGTCAGTCTGTGACGACTACAGAAGATGCAGCAGTCGAGCCTGCAAAGTTTGAGAGTACAGCTTCAGCTGTAGAAACTTCAGGAGTTGATTTTTGGATCAATAACTCAAAGATAAAGCAACTAGGCACTCTTGGAAAAGCTTTGACCGATGCAGGAGTTGCAGGGGTTGAGTTTTCCAATCCCAAGAATTTGTTAGATGACTCTGTAAACTTTGAGAGTGCACCTTCAGAGTTAGAGATTCAAGAAATTGATTCTTTGACTGACAAAACAAAACCGAAGCATCTTTGTAAGACCTTGATAAACACAGAAGATGCAGTAGTCGAGCCTGCAAAGTTTGAAAGTGCAACTTCAAATACAGAAATTCTAGAAGTTGATTTTTGGACCAATGACTCAGAGACGAAGCAACTAGACATTTTTCGAAATACTGTGATAGATGCAGGAGATGGAGAGGTTGAGTCTCCAAATTCAAAGGATGTGTCAGACGATTCTGTAAACTTTAATAGCGCATCTTCGAACTTAAAGACTCCAGACATTGATTCTTTCACTGTCAAGACAAAAACGAAGCATCTTGGTAAGACCTTGGTACCCATAGAAGATGCAGTCGTCGAGCCTGCAAACTTTGAGAATGCAGCTTCAGATGTGGAAACTCCAGAAGTTGACTTAGGAACCGAGCAACTAGACACTCTTGGAAAAACTTTGACAGATGCGGAAGATGCAGTAGTTGAGTTTCCAAATCCAAACAAGATGTCATACGATTCTGTAGACTCTGAGAGTACACCTTTAAATTTAGAGACTCTAGAAACTGATTCTTTGGCTGACGAGCCTCTTAGTACGATCTTGATAAAAACAGAAGATACCGAAATCAAACATGGAAATTCAAAGAATGTCACCAAAGAATCTACAGAGTTTGAGAGTGCATCTTCAGACGTAGAAACTTTACAAACTGATTCAGAGACAGGGCATCTGGATATTCTTGGAAAAAGTTTGACAACTCCAGAAGATGCAGTAGTTCTGTCTCCTAATACAAAGAACTGGTCAGATGCACCTTTAGATTTAGAGAATCAAGAATCTTGTTCTGTGATTAGTGGATCAGAAATGGGGCATTTTGGTAAGACCTTGGTAACCACAGAAGATGCAGTAGTCAAGCTAGCAAGTTCAAAGACTGTTTCAGAAGAATCATCAGACTTTTTTGAGAGTGTACCAAAAGTTGGTTCTATAACCAGTAACCCAGCCCCGGAGCATCTAGACAGTCTTGGAAAGGCCTTAACAGCTACAGAAGATGCAAGACTAAAGAACGCTTCTAACGGCTTTGCAGAATTTGGGAGTGCCCCTTTAGATCTAAAGACTCCTTTAGCCGACTCAGAAAAGTTCTCGTCAACGATAGAAGTTGAACCAGCAAGTCCAAAGAATTTTCCAAAAGAATCTGTAGAGTTTGAGAGTTCATCTTCAGATGTAGAGACTCCAAATCTTGAGAATACGGCCACAATTACAAAAGGTGCAGCTGTTGACCATCAGAGTCTAAAGAAAATTTTAGAATATCATACAAAGTTACACACAGCAGAAGTAGATTCTTTGCTCACTGATTATAGAGGGGGGCGTCTGGACCCTCTTGATAAATCATCTACAACTACAGAAAATTCCACTTCTGAAGAACTAGAAGTCACTGATGACATTTTAGTAGCCTCAATCAAATACTTCAGCAAGAGAAACAGTGACAACTTCACTATAAGTGGAAGTGGGAGAGTGACAAGAATTAGCTTGGAATTTTGGCCTTGGGAAAAATCTCTGCCAAAGAGTATCGACATATGGCTTAAACTGACTATCAATCCCATAGATATCTTTAGAAAATTTATAAAAAGGAATAACTCGAAAAATCTTGAAAGTAGTGAACTTCAGACACCGACCGAGGAATATTTGAATGATTTTCAGTCTTGTTCGGAAAGCAGTGAAAGTGAATTCGAGGTTTTAACACACGAAGAACTTTTCTTCGAGTATCATAAAAGTAACTGTCACGATGAGGGTTCGGATAGTTACTATACAGCGTCTGAAAATGAAGATAGTTACGAAGTTGTGACGCACGCAGATCTAGAGTCTAAAGATAATCTAGTAAGTGATTTTACTAATGGGGTAAGCTGCTGAGAAACATGAGTTCAGTCATATTCTACATAAATTTTAGGATCTACGCTTTAGACATAATTTTTGTTATTAATTAGTCATTCAAAAATTCATCAAGTTTTAATTATGTAGACTTCTATGTAATTGTAAATAACAAACTTCACCAATTAATAACGTCTGGAAAATGTCGGTTCTTGGAGTTGTACTTTGCACTTGAAAGTAGTTATCAGTTTGAAGTAAGCCTTTGTTTCCTTGGTAGTTTGTGATCACAATTATCTAGCGAAGTAATTCTAAGATTTTATGTTCATTAATCTCTTAATGTGAAGATTCTTATCTGTTGTTATTGAGCTTGGAAAATGAGAATTAATTTTGTTAAATTTTTTGGTGATATCTCGGAATTAAAAAATCTCTTTTATTTGTAATTCTTATGAGTTTATTAATTTCTCAAAATTTTTATTGTGGAATATCATGGTTTTTTTTACAGTCGATAAGGTTTTTGAACCCCATTAATTGCTACTATCGGAAATAATTTGTCTCGGTTTTATCTTGATTCTCGGGATTTTGTTTTATCTTTATTTTATTTAAATTTCTGTTATTTAAGTTGTAATTTTTATTTGCTCGCAAAGTTAAAGTTACTAAGTTAAGTTCTTCAGTCTTTGAGTTCCTCGGATGTTTCAGATGATTTTTATGAGATTAAATAGTGTATTATATAGCATTTTATGGTCTAGGCCCTCTTAACAAACTAAAATGATCACTTGCCAGTTTAAATTAACCATGCCCAATTGTTATCTAACAAACAATCAGTAAGAAGTGTAATTTTTTGTTTTTTTTGTTTGGAACAGTGTTTTACACTTATTTAAAAGACGTGTTAACCCTTGGAGAAATATTACCATTATTTTCCTCAAACTTTGTACTATACTCACGTCCATGTCTTTTATGTTGGTTAGATGTTAACTGAACTACAGTAATCCCGGCATCATATCTACGCCAGAACTTTAGAATCTAGATAAATGATGGCTTTCCTGGAAATACGCTTTCTCTAAATCTAAAGAAAACTCTTCAAACTGATCCATAATTCGAGAAATGTGTTCAATTTCTTTACTTTCCGGCGACATTTGTCGCCACTTTCACTCCTTGACTAGCTCAATATGTAATCGCAATGTCACACATGATTTTCTGAGAGCACATTCCGTTCGTTCTCTGCGTATATTAATGACTACCTAACTGTGTGTGTGATCAATAAGGAATAGTAGAGTCATGGCAACTCGTATAATTCTTAACCTAAAACCGTTGAAATTGCCAGGTGTCATAAACCACATTACTACCTCAAGATGAACAACATTAGGTAACACCTCCATAAATTGTTCTTTGTTTACACCGTTATCCTACTAATCAAGAAATGTCGCTTTACCTTGATAAGGTCGCTGATTATTCAATCGAAATGACGTCCTTCACGCTAATTTTATCCAACTAACGTTGAGTTTTTTTGTAGGTAATGGACACCACCGATCAACCCAATTCGATGTGCCACGTTTCGGCCATCCAGATGTATCAACCACCGCAACCGCCACCACATCAACAACCAGTGGAAATACCTTTCGACACGTTAGACGGTGAAGGGATCTTGTATAATGGAAAGACAGTCGATGGGCAAATTACAGTCACGAGTTACAGACTGTATCTGCAGACTGGAGATGTTCATCACCTCATACCGTTGGGATTGATTGAGAATATTGAACACAGAGAACTGTTTTATCTGCACATTGGAGGCAAGGATGCCAGGACTTTTAGGTATGTCAGGATGTTTTGTGCTGTATTATATACCGAGGCACGTTGTGCCGAAGTTGACCAAAGTGCGAGTAACTAGTAAAAAAAATCTAGTTTATTATCCGATTGTGAAAAAAACTAATGTTTGTCATTCCCGTATTAATAAAACAAAAACAGATCGATAAAGAAAGCCGCCAAGAGTAAAAAAAAAATGACCTAGATACAGGATATCGAAGGAAAAAATAAAAGAGAATTATTGTAGGTTTTTTTCTTTGTCTCACTTAGTACAATTTCGCTATTCTGTGTATATGAATAATTGATACGGCTTTCTAAGTTATTTATGGATGGTTTGTATCTTTAATCAGAAAAATGTCACAGAAGTGGAAGAAAACCGTGACGAGAGTACAAACGTTCCTAAGGTGTCTGACTTCGGAAATAGTTTTTAAATTGGGTGGTGATGTTAAGAATATCATTTTTCTTTTGACCGACACAGGGATCATTAAGAACATACTAACAGAGCTCTTGCGAGCGAAGCGAGCGCCGTTTTCGCGTCAAGGTCAAACTTTACCACTAGTAGCTATGATAGTCATAGATGTTAGAGCCAAAAGTTATGTTTTATAGCTCGTGTGAGAGCAGTAAAACGACTTTTATTCGAAATATGTACATATTCTGCTTGTTATATTACTCGTTATAGTTCATATGTCCGACACGTTGGCGCCTATATCACTATTTCATGCAAAATTTGACAGTTAAATGCATAAAATAATCGCCCCACTTAAACACAGTGCATAAAAGTCAACTATTAAAAATCAAATAATTTTATTAGCGAACCGAAACCCATAAAAGATAATATGTAAAACCAAGCAGGATTCGAAGAAAATTGAAAATTTTATGATTTTTGTTCAATTTTTTCATTTTAGTGCAGGTATAATAAAAAATAGCGTATGATATCCTTACATAAAAGCCTTTAAAGCAGCACGGGCTGGGCGTTTAAAGCTTTCTTTTATGCTTATAAGTTACTATTATATTTTTATACTTTTGCCATTTTCTTGTCTTTAATTTTGTGTTTACGAAAATGTTGTCCTTAACTTGTAATCTTCGATTTTGAATCCCTCACTCTCATTTTTTACATTTTTGCAATCATTTCGTCTTTTTTTCCAAATTTGTCTAATTTTTATTCAAAATTATGCAATAAAACTTATAAATATAATTTATTTGATTTTGTATATTTTATTTTTATAGATTTTGCTTTTCTTGAGTTATTAAAATTCTTTTGTTGTTTTTATGGCTTCTTTTGGCAGTTTGGATGATGTTTCTTCTATCATTTAATTTTTTTAATTTTTTGAATCTTCCAAATTCTCCAAATTAGATATTTAGATTTTTAAATTCTTTTTATGTTTCTGAGATTTTTATTTATAGTGTCTTGAATTGATTAGGCTCTGGAATCTCTATCTTTCACATACTGTGGATTCTTTGATCTCGACTTTTCTAGGTTTTTCTTATCGATTCTATACATTTTTTTACATTATTCTTTGAATAATTCCAATTCTTTTTTTATCTGTATATTCTTTGGATTCCTCAGATTTCTTAGATCTTTTAGATTTTTTTTATAGTTCGGATTTTGTTAGATTTCCTTGGGCAGTTTGTATTATTCTCTTTGTTTATTTTCGACTTCTGGATACTTTTTGTTCTTTGTACTTTATTCCTAGAGTTATTCAGATTTTTGAGATTCTCTATTTCCTCTAGATTTTCTCAAGATTCTTATATATTTAGGAATTTTTATTCTTCGGAATATTTGTATCCTTTGGATCCTCTAGAACATTTAAACAGTTTGGAAGTTCGAATTCTTCAATTTATCTAAATTCTTCAAGTTTTCAAAATTCGTTTGGGTTTACGTTGAATCTTTTAGATTATTAATTTGGCTTTGAATTTGTTAATTTTTTTATTTACTTTGAAACTGGATCCTTAAGATACTTCAGATTGTTTGAATTTCTACAATTTTCGAATTTCTTATATTTTCTCGATCTTCCCTTTGAAATTAATTTTCAAATGATTCTTTAAAGATTCTATGTATTTTTTTCTTGGATTTTTAAATTTTCAAGTTTGTTTTTATTTATTGTGTATTTTTTTAATTTCTCAAATTTCTTGGATCCTCTAGGTCTTATTCCTTCGTATTTCTTCGACTTTTGAATAATTTGTCATTTCTGTATACTTTCAGTTCTTCGCATTTTTTATCTCCTTCTCTTTTTTAATATTCTTCTAGAATTTTTAGATTCCTCAGAGTAATATTTCTTGTTCTTATTTTTCTATATTTTACCTATTCCTGCTTCGTTTATATCAGTTTTTCTTTTTTGTTTTAGTTTTTAAATTTTCATGTACCAGTCAACACGAAACGGAGACACTGAAGGCAAAATTCGGTGTTTTTTTCCTTTCATTTCCATATTTTAATTTTTCGCCGGTTGAGCTTTCGCATTCAACTAAATTCGTTTCGAGGTAATGGAAAGGAAGTTTTTGAGCTCCTACAAAGATTTTCACTTCGATTTCTCGGGTTTCATATTAAAATTGTGAGATTATAAAATTTTCAAGTCCAATTTCTGTATATGGCTTCCTGTTCTTTTTTTAAATAAAATATTCGTTTTTTAATCAGGAAAATGCTAGAAAAACGTGACGATAAGAATAAAACTAGTTTCCAAGGTTTCTGACCCGCACAACATCCTCATTTTCTCCGATTTGTAGTATTCTATTTGAAATATTTCACGTAAGACTTGTATTAATTAGAAGAAAACTGGTAACTACATCAATTAACTTTTCCTTTATTTTCATTCTTCGTATCAATTAATGGTACTGAAAGATCGCAGTTTTAATTATAAAGGCGAACAGGTTTCCTCAATCACACTTTAGATGCAAATATTATGCATTAAATGGTTTTCTAAAAGACATGCAACTAAATCATACGTGCACTTTTGTAATTGCATGGAATTTTTATCTTATTGTTACTATATCGGAAATTTGTTAATGAACGCAGCTGTGGAAGAAAGTATTAATTAATAAGGTAACCTTAATTTCAAGGTTGGTGATGACTAGTTTGATTATGAATAAATAATAAGACAGACAGGCTGCAGTTAAATTTATATTTGGGTTATAAATTATTCAAGTGTTCATTCATTTTCACATGGTTATTAAAAATGCAAATTTGCTTTTTTATTAACGCACTGTATATACCGTGGGGGATAGTCGTGAAATTTTAAATAACCGATTTTGTCGATTCATATAATTCTGTGATAAGAGAAGTTACCATGTGATTTTCAATAAGGATAAACCCACAATTATTTCTTCATGATAAGTAAAATGTAAATATTTATTTCTTAATGTCAATTTATTATTTTGATAGCATAATTTCTGTAAACATGCTTGATAGGTTTATAATCAACAACTTATTTGATATCGGGGTTAACTAACCATGGTTACATCTTAGATAAAATATCGTCTGTAAAACTTCTGAGCCGAAGGAAGTGGAGCAGTTTGATATTGGCGACATCTCTACAGAAGAAGCTAAATTAAGTTGTATGAAGAAGGATATCGAATTTCACAAAAAAACTGAAAAAAAAATGGAAAGGGAGAAGCTTTAGAACTTCTGAGATTCCTAGCAAATTTTAAGTATTTTTTTCCAAGATTTTCAAGGTTAAAGCGTACAGAAATGCGTAGAAATAAAAAATACGATAAGGCTTTAAGAAAGTTAGAATTTTCAAGTTTTTCTTCATGGTGAAATTTTATTAGAAATTTAGAGTTTTGTGTGACGGCTTAGATATTTTGTAATTTCAGTCTTCAATCGTCGTATCAGAAATTTTAAGGTTTCTTTTTTTAAATTTTTCCGAGTTTCCAAGTTTAAGGTGTTCTAAGAGCAAGTCCCTTGGTTCTTGTCTTTCTATCGTCTTTCAGGAATTTTTTTGATAGGTACATTTTTTTAGAATCCTTAGAACCAATTAAGGTGAATTTTTTGGGGTTTTTAAAGCATTCTAAGATTCTAAAGTTAAATTATTTTAAAGGCACTCGGAAATTTCTTTAACTATTTTTAGAACGTAACAACTAGAATTTTCTGAAACTTGAGAATTTTTAGAACTTTGCATAATTCCTTAATTACCTTGGGCGTTCTCAGCAGTCCTGAATTTTTTTGCAATGCTTTTCAGGAGTTTACATTGCAATTTTTTGGGAATTAGAGTTCCCACTTTTCACGAATTCTACACTTACGAGAAGCTTGATATTTTGGAAATTGTTAAGTTGACAGAAATGTCTGGGATACCTCGAAACGTTAAAATTTTAAAGGTTTTTGTGCACTCACCGGTTTGAAATTTTAGAATTCATAGAATTTCTAGTGTTTATATTTCTCATAATTAAGATTTTTAAGATTTTTAATTAATCAAGATATGTTGAGAGCTTCCACGCCTACAAAAAATTTCCGACTCCCTTATGATTAGATCAGATTAGTTTAGATAAGATTAGATTAGATTAGATTAGATTAGATAAAATTAGATAAGTTTAAACTTCCTTTATTTCTGGGGATCATTACAATTAGAATTTGAATATTCGTAAAAAAAAATTACCATTTCGTAGACTTGAAGTTGCATAAGTTTCTAGGAATCTAAAATTTTTAAAAGACCTAGTCCTTTAAAATAGTTTGGATTTGAAAGTCTTATTTTAGAAAATCTAGGAGTTATGAGACTGCTGTTTTTTTTGTCTTCAAAACTTTGAGAATTTTTCGGGTTTCAACATATTTTAAGTCTGGAATTTAAAAAAAAAAAAACTTACAAATGTTTTGTTTTCAAATTCTTTTCAGACTAGCAAGTTTATGTATTTTCAAATTAGTTTTTGCATTTTTTGAAATATCTTTAGAAAGTTTTCATATTTAAGTTTTGAGTATTTTAGGGATCTTGACTGAAGTTTCTGAAATTCTGAAGTTTTTTGTACGTGCTCTCTAGTTTATATTAGCTAATATTTTGAAAGATTCTCAAAGTTTTAGAGTCTACCACGTTTCTTATAATATTTCGATTTCTTAAGAGATTTGGATGATCAAGAGTTTGATGTGATCTTCAGCTTCTGCTTATTTTCAGGAAGAATCTCAAGATTTAACCTTTACTGAGACTGGTGCAATTTTTGAGATTACAGAATTTCAATTATTAAGTATTCAGAATTTTTTAAACTATTTGGGAAATCATGAGATATTTTTAAAAATTCGCTTGGCTCTTCTAGTAGTTCCAACTTTTTTAGCAATCTTTTTTCTATCTTGAAATTTTTAGATTTTCGCTTTTCACTTTTTTTCAATTTTCGCAATTTTTAAGACGTTTTAGAGACTGTTCGAACCTTCGAAACAGCGAAAATTTCAATTTCTTATATCGTCTAAATTTTTAGAAACTCTTGAAAATAGTAATGGTGTCTTTTGGTTTTTTGTCCTTAAAAATTTCGAATTGGAGTTTATAAGATTTTTCAACTTTCAAAAATTTTACATGACTATCAAGAACAAGAATTCTAACAGTTTTTTATATAGATTTTTGGATTTAGCGAAATTTTTGATAGTTTAAATTTATTATTTAACAGCTGAAGAACTTTCTGAAATTAAAATTTTAAATGGTTTTGAAGTTTCCCAAACTTTCAAGAATTTTTGAAAATGTTGAGATATTTTTACAAATTCGGGATTTGGGGGAGTCGCTAGATTTTCCAAAAAATCAGGTTGTCTATATATTTTCAATAATTTCTCTTTTTATAAGAGACTTAAAATTTTAAGTTGTTGGAAAAGTCCGGGAATCTTCTAGACTCAGGTTTAAGATTTTTTTGAATTTTCGGGAATTAGAATTGCATTTTAAGAATCGTTGAATTTGCTGTCTTCATTTTTAGTTCTTTTTTAATTTTGGAATTTCACAGATTTTACAGATTTTTAGCTTTTACAGATCCTTGAAAATTTTGCGGTTCTCAAGATCTAAGAGATCTTTTAAAATAGCCAAAATACTAGAATTTTCGGGGAATCTTGAAAATCATTAACTATTTTTAGAATTTATGTGAATATTGCATTTTATTTCCTTGAAATTCTTGAATTTGTTGACTGAAGTTTCAGGAAATCTTTGAATTTTTAAAATACTCTATGGTTTAGAATTGCTAGCACTTCTAAAGTTTCTGAGTTTCACTTAAGAAACTCCCAGATTTTTAGAATTTTTTTTATATATATATTTTGTCAGAAATTTACAGTTTTCAAGATACCTGGATGATTCTGATTCGGGCGACAAATTCTTTACTAGGTAAATTTCTGTGAAAGTAAAATTCTTAAAATGTCCCGGAATTTGTAGGAATCTCGAGAAGTTCTCCGTATTTTTTATGTGGTGCAGAATTAGTATTTTTTTGGTACTCGATCCGCAAACTGTTACTTTAGTGTACTCGGTTGAAACCGAAAAACACCACTTTAACGGACTAGGACTGAGAAGTAACTTAGCGACGGAGTTTTTTTTTATCAAATTTGTTCAGATTTTCATTGCCATCATTTTTAAATTTATAAACTTTTTCAAGCTCCGGGAATTTCAATGTGAAAATGCAAATTTTAGGTTTTTTGTCATTTACAGGTATTTTCCACCTTTCATCGTTTCATTTTCTCTTGTAACCTTAGTGCTTTTGTTCCTAATTAAAATTCCTAACATAATATTGTTTTCTTTTAAAGACGCAAACTTTATGCGAAATTAGAGTTGAATTCATTCGCAGTTATTCACAAAAATTTCACACATCGTTGCTATTCTTCATGATCTAAATCATTCGAAAAGATCACAAATATTTGCCTTAAAATCTTCCATGGGGGCTCATAGTCAGAACTCGGCTCCGCCAACTCATTACTATTCCATTTCTGTATGCAAAACGCAAATATTATCTCTAATTTCGTGGGTCCTCAAGGTTCAGCAAACAACTGTTACTATGTAACCCGTTTCGCATTTTTCATTAGTTTCATATAACAATACCAACGCAAATAATAGCCATCGGAATCCTGAAAACATAATAACCCCAAACGCATAAACAGATACCGGCGATATTTTGACGCGGATTGAATTCATGAATAGTGGAGGAAATAACAGCGTAAACAAGTTCTCACTTTGGTATTGTTTTGAAACCACCTCGATGATAAGTTATCTTCGAATTTTTAAACTTGTTGCCAACGTTCAAAATTGACCTCCCTCGCTGTTTCTACATGTTTCTTCTTTATTTTAGGTGTACTTTCTCCAACAACGAGACTTGTTTGGAGTGGTTCGAAAAACTGACAAAGTACATAGAACCACGGCGTTGTCTCGAAGAAAACTTCGCGTTTTTTAATTACGCTTGGGCTAAACACAGAGGTGGTCCGGAATTCGAGGAGAAATTGAGAAATGCGAGGCTGTATACTTACGACTATGGCACTTTCAAACAAGAGGTGGGTTGATGGCGTTTAAGGGTTGCGGATTAAGAGAGTTTTTACAGATGGAGAGGTTACAATTCGAGGGAGATTCTTGGAGGATTAGCGAAGCTAATCAGGATTATAAATTGTGTCCGTCTTATCCTCCGTATCTTATAGTGCCGTCTTGTATCAATGACACGATGTTGGAGGCCGTTGCGAAGTTTCGGAGTTCGAGGAGGATCCCTGCTGTGGTTTGGAGGTATGTCGTATTTTTTTTTCGATTTGATTTTGACAGTTAGAAAATTTCGTGTTTAAAATTGGGTTAAATCCTCAAGAGCGTCTATAAAAATGAGGTCACGCACTTCACATGTAGACATGGCGACAACAAAGTCTCGACCGAGATTTATCACCCCCATAAAAATTTTAATTAAGGAAAATTCCCGAATTTGTTGCAGCACCAACTTTCGCTATTATTCTTTTCCGTTCCCTACACTTTCGTTATTGCAGACACGTGAAAAATGGCGCCGTCATCGCTCGCAGCAGTCAACCGGAAGTCGGATGGCTAGGTTGGCGATCCAGCGAAGACGAAGACCTTCTCAAGGCCATCTCTCAAGCTTGTAGTTTCGACCAAAGGCACGACAAGGAATCTCTTCTGTCGCATTCACCGGGTTCTTTACACTCCGAAGATTCTCTCCAGATCACCACGGAAATCACATCCAAAGAGAAGAAAGTGTTGATTTTAGACGCTAGGTCATATACGACAGCTGTGGCGAATCGAGCGAGAGGCGGAGGATGCGAATGTCCGGAGTATTATCCAAATTGTGATATAATGTTTATGAATCTGGCCAATATACATTCCATCAGGAAGAGCTTTCAAGCTTTGAGGTTGCTCTGTACGGGGCCGATGGACTTGCCGAAGTAAGTATCAGTTTTGACGTTTGGGATGTAAATAACTAATCGATGGGACTTGGGTCTTGAAGGACTCGGGTCATTTGGTTAATGTTAGTCGTAATTTCCATATAACATGACGAGGTTTTCGTGAAATGTCTGAATATCGTGAATTCATTATGAGTTTATTGTTTTTGCGATAAGTTACGAGGCAGTTCTTGAGCATTGAGATAAGCAGAAGTAATTACCTTTAATAAGGTGAGAAATTAGGTTCTTCGGGTTTTTACCAAAATCTAATTATGTGATTCACTGCGATTTAATTCCGATAACTGGACAATGTCGAATTGTTTTTTCGAATCGCTTTTTCAGTCGATTTACGCACGTACGACACCTTGAAATCTTTCCCAAGTTCCGATTTTGGCCGATCTTAAAAAGGAGCGTCTTTGGGACAAATATCCCAAGTAAAAGTTGACCCAAATTGAATTCTGAACAACTTTTATTATCGTCATTTCTTCTGTAACACACCGTTTCGAGATACGTCTCAAAATCGGAACTACGAAAGGATCCTTATGACAAGATACACGAAATACATGAAAATCGCCGTAGAATTGCGATTTCAAGCATTTCCGGGCGAAATTCACCGTAACCTTGCCATTTATAGCGTTAGAGAAAAATGTTCGAAGTAAAAGTCACTCAGGATTGAATTCTGAACAACTTTTACTCTTGGATTTTCGATTTGCGCACCAGTTTCGGAGATATTATAAGACACCCTCAATACAAGATCCACGAAATGCTCCACGCCATGGAATTTCGGATGTTTCCGTGACAAGTTTTACAACAAAAACGAAATTCAAACATTTTTATGCGAAATGTTATTGTAGCACAAGAAATAAAAACACAAGTAAATAAATGTCACTTAGAATTGATTTCTGAGCAACTGAATTTTTTTGGGACGCACCAGTTTCAAAATTCAGTCCAAAATCGACGAAGTACGTAGACTCGCTATTTTAAGCGAATTCATGCATTTCTGGGCAATACTGGACGTAACCTTGCCATATACAACGTTAGAAAAAAAAAAGTCACAAATAAAAGTGAGTCAAGATTGAATTCTAAACACCTTTTACTTTTCTTTTTTTTTTTTCTCTAAGCTGGCACCGGTTTCAAGATTATGCCCCAAAATAGGAATTAAGAGAGTCTTCTTATTTCTTACACGAAATACATTTGAAACTTGATTACTATTTCAAGCATGTCCAAGCGAATTTCGACGTAACCTTGCCATTAACGACATTTAAAAAAAGAAAAAACTAGCTGAAAGTTACGCAGGATTGAACTCTCAATAACTTTTACTTTTAGAATTTTTTGTATAAGACGCACTAGTTTCGAGATACGCCCCTAAATCGGAACTAGAAGAGCATTTTTATGGCAAGATACACGAAATACATTAAAGTCGCTATAGAATTGCGATTTCAGGCATTTTCGAGCGACATTTGATGTAACCACGTTACTTGCGGCATTAGAAAAAAAAACATAAAAGTTGCTTGGAATTGAATTTTGAACAACTTTACTCTTGGAGTTTTTCCTATGACACCATTTTTGAGATAGGCCCCGAAATCGGAATTTGGAGAGCTTGCTCAGGATGAGATAAAAATGCCTTCAAATCGCCGTAGAATCTTGATTTCAAACGTTCCAGTGCGAAATTTGCAGTACAAGTTACTCACTATTAAGTTCTAAACTGTGCCTTCTTGTTTTTTTTTTTCGTACTAAGAAGTACCGTTTTTGATATATACTGCCCAAAATCGAAACTTGTAGAGCATCCTCGCTGGTATAATTCCCGAAATTCATTAAAATCGCTATTTCAACCCTTATTCTTTGTTATAACTAGCTCGACGACGTTATGCCTACGAAAGCATAAGCTTGAAACTCCATAGATTTTGAAGCATCTCCGGGCAAAATTCGATGTAACCTTACCATTTACAACATTAGAGAACAAAGTTTTATCTGAATGTTAGGCAAAATTGAACTCTCAATAACTTTTACTCTTAGAATTTTTTGTCTAAGGCGCACTAGTTTCGAGATGCGCCCCTAAATCGGAACTACAAGAGCATTTTTACGGCAAGATACACAAAATACATTAAAATCGCTATAGAATTGTGATTTCAGGCATTTTCGAGCGACATTTGACATAACCACGTTACTTACAGCATTGGAAAAAAAATCCCATAAGGTTGCTTAGAATTGAATTTTGAACAACTTTACTCTTGGAGTCTTTCCTATGACACCGTTTTTGAGATAGGCCCCGAAATCGGAACTTGGAGAGCTTCCTCAGGATGAGATAAAAATGCCTTCAAATCGCCGTAGAATCGCGATTTGAACCGTTCCACTGCAATATTTGCCAGAACTTTGTTATTTGCGGTTCCCAAAGTACAAATTACTCAGTATTAAGTTCTACTGTGCCTTCTTGGTTTTTTTTTGCCCTAAGAAGTACCGTTTTTGATATATACTGCCCAAAATCGAAACTTAAAGAGCATCCTCGCTGGTATAATTCCTGAAATTCATTACAACGCTTATTCTTTGTTATAATTAGCTCGAAGACGTTATGCCTACGAAAGCATTAGCTTGAAACTCCATAGAATTTGAAGCATCTCCGGGCGAAATTCGATGTAACCTTGCCATTTACAACATTAGAGAACAAAGTTTTATTTGAAAGTTAGGCAAATTTGAACTCTCAATAACTTTTACTCTTAGAATTTTTTGTCTGAGACACTAGATACACGAAATACATTAAAATCGCTATAGAATTGCGATTTCAGGCATTTTCGAGCGACATTTGACATAACCACGCTGCTTACAGCATTGGGAAAAAAATCCCTTAAAAGTTGCTTGGAATTGAATTCTGAACAACTTTACTCTTGGAATCTTTCCTATGACACACCGTTTTTGAGATAGGCCCCAAAATCGGAACTTGGAGAGCTTCCTCAGGATGCCTGAAAATCGCCGTAGAATCGCGATTTCAAACGTTCCAGTGCCAGAACTTTGTTGTTTGCAGTTCCCAGAGTTCAAGTTACTCAGTATTAAATTCTAAACTGTGCCGTCTTAATTTTTTTTTTTTTTTGTACTAAGAAGTACCGTTTTTGATATATACTGCCCAAAATCGAAACTTGTAGAGCATCCTCGTTGGTATAATTCCGGAAATTCATTAAAATCACCGAAGAATCGCTATTTGAACCCTTATTCTTTGTTGTAACTAGCTCAACGACGTTATGCCCACGAAAGTATTAGCTTGAAACTCCAAAGAATTACCATTTCAAGTATCTCCGGGCGAAATTCGACGTAACCGTGCCATCTATAACGGTTAGAGAAAAAAGTTATGCAGAATTGAATTCTCAATAACTTTTACTTTTAGAATTTTTTCTCAAACGCACTAGTTTTGATATATGCTGCAAAATGGGATATTAAAGAGCATCCTTAAGGTAAGATACAGGAAATACATTAAAATCGTCGTAGAATCGCGATTTAAGGCGTTCCATTGCGAAATTTGACGGAACTTTGTTATTTGCAGTTCCCAAATACAAGTTACTGAAAATTGAATTCTAACCAACTTTATCCTCGTCATGGTACCGTTTTCGAAACTTAGAGAGCATCTTTACTCGTACGATTCAGAAGATGCATTGAAATCGCCAAAGAATGACAATTTTTCTTTGTTATGCCCACGAAAGCGTTGGCGCGCCGTGTAGTATTCACAGAAACAGAATAATCCACACAGGGTGACACATGTAACACTGTCTCATTTCCAGTTGGCACAGTCAACTCGAAGGAACCCGCTGGATGCAGCACATGTCCGTCTTAATGAAAGCAGCCTTTACATTGGTCAAAGCCGTGGAACGTGAAGCAAGACCTGTTCTAGTCCACTGTTCCGACGGTTGGGATAGAACGCCACAGATCGTCGCTTTAGCGCAACTAATGCTCGATCCATATTACAGAACCATCGATGTAAGTTAAATCTTCCATCCGCGATCGATTTTCAACAGTTTGTTCGTTAGGGTTTCCGAATCCTCATCGAACGCGAGTGGCTGGCCTTCGGTCACAAGTTCGCTGATAGATGCGGACACGCCCCCAACGGCGACACGAACGAAAGATGTCCCGTTTTCCTACAATGGTTGGATTGTGTCCATCAACTTCTGGACCAGTTCCAATGCGCGTTCGAGTTCTCGCAAAGTTATCTGGTGAGTTCTTTTTTGTGTTGATTAATTTGGCACGAGTCTGACGGGGTTTGTTTTGTAGGTGAAGTTGGTTCACCATGTATATTCAAATTTGTATGGGACGTTCTTGTGTAACACTTACCAGGAACGGATGAATGTGGTGAATGAGAAGACGTTCTCTGTTTGGGATTTCTTGAATGCGCCACAGTTTAAGAATCATTTGTATGCGGGGCCAGGGAGCAGCGGAGGAGTCAAGGTGAGCTGAATTTTTTCAAATTTGATCTCTGGAAGGTTCTTTAATTCCCCAAAACATTTTTTCTAGAATTTTCGAAATCGATTTTAAAAAACACAAATTATTTTCTTTTAATCATTTAAAATATGGACCAAGGCTATGTTTTTATAAAATTGGATGTCTCAAAAATTATTTCCTTTAACTTTTCGAAAAATTATAAAATAGCTTGAAAATTTTCAGAATGACATCCTACAATTCTAAATATTTTGAATTCGGTAAAATCTGTTCACTTTCTAAATTTCTAAAGGACAAATTTCCAAAATTTTTACTCACATTTGTTTCTCAAAACTAAAACTATCAATTTTTTTAAACATTTTTTAAAATTTAAAATCTACAATATTAAAAAAAATATTTAAACATTGCAGAAGGTCCAGGAGCTCCAAAAGTTCCCAATTATTTTGATTCTAGAGCCTAATATTTTTTCCACGCCCAAAATTCTCAAAAAGTTTAAAAATCTTAGAAATACTTAACTATTCTTTTTTTTTATTTAGAAAGTCTTTCTAGAACATTAAAAAAATAACTCAAATATTTCAGAAGCTTAATTTTTTACTTTTTTCACACCTAAACTTCCCAAAATTATCTATAGTTAAAACTCCCAAATTTAATTTAAAATTTCTAAGCTGGATCTGTTTATTTTCTAAATATATAGAAGAGGCAAAAAATCGTCTTTACGGCAGAAGTGCATACAACATTTTTTGGGTGATGACAAGTAACTAACAAGTTGTTAGAAATTTAGGTTAAGCTTAAAGCATATTTAGACAAAAAAAGTCCAATAAACTCCAGATTTTCTGGATTCTAGAGCCTAAAATTTCTACCACGCCCAAAATTCTCAAAATTTATGAGGTTCTGGCTCAAAAGCTCCAAGACTGTTGATTAAAAAGTCTAAAAAATCTTTGAAATACTTAACTTTACTTTCTTTTGTTTAGAACCTCTTTCTAGAACATTAAAAAAATAATACAAATATTTTGGAAGGTCCAGAAACTCAAAGTTTTTTGGTTTTTAATTTTAAAAATTTCGGAAATCTCCGAAGTTTTTTTTTTTTCACACCCATACTTCCCAAAATTAACTATAGTTAAAACTCCCAAATTTAATTTAAAATTTCTAAGCTGGATCTGTTTATTTTCTAAATATATAGAAGAGGCAAAAAATCGTCTTTACGGCAGAAGTGCATACAAAATTTTTTGGGCGATCACAAGTAACTAACAAATTGTAAGAAATTCAGGTTCAGCTTAAGGCAGATTTTGACAAAAAGGTCCAATAAACTCCAGATTTTCTGGATTCTAGAGCCTAAAATTTCTTCCACGCCCAAAATTTATGAGGTTCTGGCTCAAAGGCCCCAAGATTGTTGTTTAAAAAGTCTAAAAAATCTTTGAAATACTTAACTTTACTTTATTTTGTTTAGAAGCTCTTTCTAGAACATTAAAAAAATAATACAAATATTTTGGAAGGTCCAGAAACTCAAAGTTTTTTGGTTTTTAATTTTAAAAATTTCGGAAATCTCCGAAGTTTTTTTTTTTCACACCCAAACTTCCCAAAATTAACTGGAGTTAAAATTCCCAAATTTAATTTAAAATTTTTGAGCTGGATCTGTTTATTTTCTAAATATATAGAAGAGGCCAAAAATCGTGTTTACGACAGAAGTGTATACAAAATTTTTTGGGCGATCACAAATAACTAACAAATTGTAAGAAATTCAGGCTCAGCTTAAACTAAATTTTTCCACTAAAGTCATCTTACTGGAGCTTAACGAGTAATCGCCGAAAAATTTTTTTTCAAGTTGCCCAAACTCAAGATTTGAAAAGTTTTATATTCGTCATTTTTTAGGTTTTGTGGCCCCAGTGCAACATTCGTGATTTACGCTTCTGGCAGGAGATGTACCTGGGTTCCTTGGAATCAAACCACGGCACCGGCGGGGGTTCAGGTTCCTGTCCAGGTCCACCCGAGTCTTCCCCGTCGCACATGACGAAAACACGTTCGTACGGCGATTTAATCAACGCCGCCGACGTCGGTCCCAGTCAAATCAGACGCAGTAGTGATCCTAGTATTAATATCGATAAGAAGCTAGTGATATCTCAGGAAAGTAACTCCCCAACTCAGGACATAGTCAGCGTCGTTCACACCGCCGAGCAGCAACAACAGCAACTTCCATCAACCGCAAACGGTGATTTTTTATGCAATGATACAGACGAAGTGGAGTGCAACAAAGACTGCATCTATAAAAACGTGAACGGTGTTGATAAACCGACTTTTAATATTATACAAGTGGACAGTGGCGGTGTTAACGGTGAGATGGACGGTCATTTTTTAACGGACAATGTGATAAACGGTGAAAAGACTGAAGAGAATGAATGTGTGGATGATGTTCGGGAAGTGTTGAGAAATGCTTATTTGAATGACGATCTGACGCCGTCCTATCATCATAGTAATGATGTTGATTCAGATAATGAGTTAACGGAGAAGAGCGAGAGCAAGTCGGAGAATACTGTTTGTGATTTAGGAATGACGGAAAGATTAGAAACTAGTACGGATACATTAGTTTCTGATAGTCATAATATTAGGTAAGAATCGTGTTCTTGTCTTTCAGTTTATTGATTATATCCATCTTTTAAATTAATTAGTTACAATAAACTGTATTCAAAATGATTTTAAAACGGCCATTACTGGTATAGATATTGATTTTCCAGCTAAAAATAATATGTCAAACATCAAAACTAAAACTTATAGAAATGTGAAATAATAATAATATATAATAATATAATTAAATATAATAATATTAATAATATTAATAATTCAACAGATTGACATGTTACATAGACCTATTTGAAATGTAAAGTGTGTTAAAAACGGAACTTTTTGGAGAATATAGTAGCTTTAAAAAAATTTTAGTTTAAAAAAAAATTAATTCAATTTCAAAACATAAATATGCAATTATATATTTTCCTGGGAAAAGTAATTTTAGACTAAATAATCTACAAAAACAGAATAAATTCTCTTAAAACCAAAATAGATAAAATCTTGTATGTAACACTTGTGAAATTAGAATCTTACATAAATAGCTATGTCAGTTTTCAGTCAATTTTCCGTTACCCAGTTTATTAGTTCCTTGCTTTCTCGAATTCAGTTTCTTTTTTCTGTTTTTTTTTTTAAAACACTTTCTTAGTTTTTAAAATTCTAGTTCTTAGTTCGACAAGTTTTTCCTTCCTTGATTCATTTATTTCTTCATTTCTCAATTTTTTAGATTTTTAGCTTCTTTCGTTTTAGTTTTTTGTTTCGTAGGTTCCTTGTATCTCATTTTATCAATTTCCATTTTCCCAATTCGTTGGTTCCCCAGTTTTCTCTGTTTCTACTGATTTCCAGTTTCTCGTTTTCTAGGCAATGTGGTTCCCTGGGTTCCTAATTTCCTAGGATTTCTTAAGTTTGTTTCTCAGTTTAACCCGCTGGCTGTTTTCTTTTTTTTACTTCCTTGCTTCGGCAGTTTCGTTTCCTTCTTAGTTTTTAAGCTATTCAGTTTTTCTCTAGTTTCCAAATTTTATAGTAAATCACTTATTTAGTTTGTTAGTTTTCTAGCTTTTTGAGACTTTTGTGTCGTTTAGTTCCTTAATTCGTTTGATCCTCTTTGTCTCAGTTTCTTCATAAGTTGTGTCGTTGTTTCTTAATTTCCCAATTTGTAGTTCGTTCGGTTTCTTTGGTTTCTCAGTTTCTTAGTTTTATTTAGTTTCTCAATTTCGGTTTATAATTTTGCTATTCGTTAGTCCTTTGTTTTACCAGTTTCTTAATTTGTTAACCATTTAACTTCTTGTTCTCTTTTTTTGGTTCCTCTTAGTTATTTCTTAGTTCTTTAATTTCTTAATTATTTTGTAAATTCTTCAAAACTTTGAATTCCTAATTTTTTAGTTTCTCATATTTAGTTTTTTAGCTTTTCTACATTCTTTTTATTTTCTGAAATGTCAATTTTTTATTATTCAATTTCTCGTTTTTGTGTTTATCCAGTTCCCTTTTTTAGTTTGCTTATCAATTTTTTTTACTTTCCTAGGTTTTCAGTGTTTTTATCCTTTTTTTAAATTTTTATTTCTGTCGTTTCTCAATTCCTAATTCATCAACTTTTCAGTTCGTGAGTTAATTAGTTTTCCGTTTTTTTTTGCAGCTTAGTTTCTTGGTTTGTAAGATTCTTAATTTCATTCCCTTTTAACTTCTTAAACTTGCTATTTCTCTCTAGTTTCCTATTTTACTAGTTTATCATATTGTTAGTTTCTTCAATTTTTGACATCCTAATTTCTCCTTTTTCTATTTTCTTAGTTTCTCAGTTTTTCAGTTACTTGTTGGTTTCTCAATTTTCAGTTTATCAGTTTTCTTGGCACAAGTTCTTTAGTTTTCTTTCTCTTAATCTTTTGATTTTCCGTTTGCTGAGCTCAAGGTTCTCAATTTTTCTCAACATTTTAACGTTTCGTTTGGTTTCTAAATGCCTAAGTTTTCATCTTGTTAGCGTTTTTCAGTTCCTCAGTTCCTGAAATTCTTAGTTTCGTAACTTTTTAAATCCATACTTCCTTGGATTCTCAATTGTCAGTTCCTCAGGTTATCATTTCTTTGTTTTCTTGTCTACATAGCCCCCTGATTTTTTTCCTTTCTTTTTTGGTTCTTAGTTTCTCAATCTCTCAATGTGCTCAATTCGTTACCTGCTTAATTCTTAATTTCTTAGCTTTTGGATTTTTTTTTTATTCTCCCAGTTTTCTGATTGTCGTCTTTTCTTTCCTTCAGTTTCTTGCTTTCTTATCTGTTGTGTACCCTGGTTTCCCAATTATTTGTCAATTTGTTAGATCCTTCAATTCCTTAGTTTTCTAGTTTTGGGTTTCCCCTAGTTTCTCAAGGTCACTGTTTTTTTTTTTAAATCTGCAGGTGGTTAATTATCAGGTCTCTTGCTTTCTTCTGAGTTTCTTACTAATTTCTAGTTCCTTTTCTTCACTAAGCTTGATTTGCAACGTTGTCAAGTTTCACATTTTTCCTGATTGACTGTCTTTAAAATAACTACCTTCAAATGGCCATTTGTACACAAGGCCGTGAAGGCGTCAGAATTGCATACAAGATTTTTTGAGCGATCACACGAAACTAACAAAATGTAAGTTGCAGTATCTAAGAAGTTCAGTCTATAAAGTAAATTTTGACTAATGAGTCCATGAACTTCATCTTTACGGCCACAGAGAACAAAACTTAAAATAAAAAATGAAACCAGGAAATCCCAAAAAAAAGTTTTCTATCCAAAAAATTCAAATTTTAACGCTTCTAGCAGTGTTTAAAACCGCCAAACCTCTTCCAGTTCGTCTCCTTTAGAAGTCAACGGCTTCGAAAAACTCCAAAGTCCAGAAGAAAACGGCGACACAACCGACGGTTACAAATTAAGTGCTCAAAACTTGAAACTCGTCAATGCCGTCTGCAATGGTAAACCAGAAATTCCCAAAGAAAGCATTTCACCAGTTTATTCTCGAGCGTCGAGTAGTAGCGGCTGGGACACGGGTTTACAACAACACAGGCAGTGGCACCAAACACACCCGTTTAATTTAGGAGAGGATGGACTCGTCCCTGTTACGTCTGTCGCACAAGAGAGACTGTGGCAGATCATACAAGAACAAAGGGTGAGTTACAACTTCCTAACATTGAAAGCGGGATTTAATTAAACTGTGTTTGTCGTAGCGGAAGGAGGAGCTTTTAGAGAAGGAACTCCACACCTATAGACAGGCGTTATTAAAACAGTCGTGTCACAGGTGCAACAACAATGACAGCGAAAAAATTGACGATACTGTAAGTATGACTTAAGAGGGGCAAAAATTCGAGGAGAAAGGGGCGATTTTCGATTAAAAATGCAGGGTTTAGTCCACGAGTGACGGAGGAGCTACCATACAGGTACAAATCAGAATTTGCAAAAAGAAACAGACACTGCCTTCCATTTTTGAAAATTGAGTTGTAATACAGTTATAGTAATACATTTTTAGAATATGCATTTTGTTTATTGAAGCAGAATTAATTCACCCAGTATAGTAGGAGTGATCAAAACACACTTGATTTTTCACGAAAATCGCCCTCCTTGTGTTTCCCCACGACTTTCGGGAGCATCCCAAACTTGAAGTTGATTTTTTCCGTAGTCTGATAGCGAATCGGAATCGTCAAATCGCAGCGTGTTGAGTAGCCCCCAAAGAATTTCGAGCCCCATTACGAATAAAGCGGTCAGTCAATTGATCAAAACCACAACTTTTCCATTAACACACTAATGTCGTGAAGTTAGTTGTTGATTTGATTTTGACTCAGTTTTACCAGCATGCGTAATATGCTTGTGTTATTTTTTTATTTTTAGTGGTGATGTTCTGTAACGGTTTGATCATTGTTTTGTGTTATAGGGTTCGGTTGTTGAATCGATTTATAGTGCTGGCGAAGGACAAGCTTCAGCTGTTGAATCTTTACGATCTGACATGTCTTGGGAGGCTGTGGAAGATAATTGTATTTTGACTGAGTGTACAGCGACGTTGTGGGTGCCTGATCATGCTGTTAGTAGGTGTACAGGGTGTCAAACGGAGTTCTGGGTTGGGAAGAGGAAACACCATTGCAGGTAGTTATTTTTTCTGATGGTAAAATGTGAGAAAAAGTATGATACGCAACTTGTTAAATCGAATGTACGTAGAGGTGACCCAGTGATGCATAAACGGTCTAGAACTTTTTTGCTGTTTAATATTTTGACGCGATTTTCGACATTCAGTAGATGTATAAGTAAGTAGACTCATTATATATATATATATATATATATATATATATATGTACTAGCCGACCCGGCAAACGTTGTTTTGCCATATAAATTATTTCTAGCGAATATTTTGGTAGTCAAATGAAAAATAACTGACTTATTGTAACTGTGTGGGGATGTGGTATATAAGAAGAATGGAGCGCTGTGAACGATGAGAAAACACCAAACATTCATTTTTTGAATTCATTGTACTTTTATTATCTCTAATACATAAAATATAGAACGAAGCCGGCTTCGTTCTCATCCCTCCTCTGTGCTGTTTACAGTGTGAGAAGGGACACCGGTAGACGCCTGGCGGGAATAATTGATCGAGTGGTAACTGATCAATTATCGACCGCTGAGAGTAGAAAATTATTAAAATTATCGCTAGTAAAAAATAGGGGTTGGTGGTAGAAGGGTGAAAATTTAGGGTTGTATGTATTTTTTATTGCTGAATCATAAAAAAAATAAAAAATTTTGGTCAAAAAATAAAAGAAATTTTTTTGGGGTGGACCACCCTTATCACTTAGGGACATGAAAAATAGTTTACGTCCTATTCTTAGATCTACTGAATATACACACAAAATTTCATAAGATTCAGTGAAGCCGTTTCGGAGGTGTTTTGTTGCAAACACCGTGACACCAGAATTTTATATATTAGAGATATATATATCTATATAAAGAGTGTCTCATACGAAATAGTATACCACACTGCATACGATACCTGGGATACCTGTATATAAAAAAAACTTTTTAAAATCGAAAATCGCGTGTCAATATTTTCAATACAAAAATAAAATGGACCGATTATGCATCCCCAGTAATTGTGGCCAACATTGCGCAATCAAAGTAACTTTAAGTAAGCTCAATTTTTTTACCTATTAGAGTGTAAAGATCACTTTTTTATCAAATTCGTTTACATCACTTTGACTTACCTTTTTTTTTGTAAATGACAGTTTTCTAGTCCCATCCGTCAGTTGACAGTTTCGTACATTGTGCAATACTCCATATTTCACTTTTTTTCGATAAAATTTTTATCCAATACATCAAACGCGACAGAAAATTTCACTATTCACTTTACTCCACAAAATTCGTACAATTGCCACAGCACCGCCGTAGCGAAGCAACCACACTAAAGATTGAACATGAAATGACTCATTGGAAAGGTTAGCAACCGTTAGCTATTTATAGATCTGATCGAAAAAGTAACATTTTACCACCAACAATGTCAGTTAATTATCATAATTAATAAGTGTCTGGTTCTTAGATTTTTTGCGGTTCTAAAGTTGATAGTTTTGGGGTTTTGCCCAGTTCTTACGTTCTTGTTAGAAGTTCTCGTGTTTTTTTTTCCGTTTCTTTCGCGGGATTTGTTTTGCAAATCTGAGACTTTTCAGTTTAAGCTTTGAAGTTCGCGATTTTTATATTCTCAGCTCTTATGGATTCTCGGGTTTAGAGATTTTCTAATTCTCATATCCTCAAGAATTTAGATTTTTAATTTGTCGAACTTTCTAGTTCTTACTTGTTTTTTAGGTTGGCTCTAGGTTTTAAAATCTCAGTTAAAGTGATGCTGTTTCCCCAATTTTTCTCAATTCTGAGTTTGTTCAATTAGACTTTAAATTTCAAAGTTTCTCTGGTCGTTAACGTTTTTCAGTTTCCGTTACTCTGAATTTTTAGATTTTAAAGTATTAGTTCTCTGATTTTTGTAGTTAAAGCCTCAGTTGTAGTTTTTTATTGGCTTTCAATTTGTCTTCTAACTTTCCAAACTTCTATATTCCCCGGTTTTTACTCATCCTTAGGAATTTTTGAACGTGTAGATATTCTAATGCTTCGGTTTTCAAACTTTCAAGGCTTCTGATTCTCATACTTTTGGGTTTAGTTTCTCAGTTTTTTAAAGGTTTTTTGGATCACATTTTCTCTGAATGTCCGATTCTCATATCTGAGAATTTAAAATTTTCTATTATTTAAGATTAAAAAACTATGAACTTTTAAGATATGCTCAGCTTCAGAATTTTTTTAATGTGTACATTTTCCAGTGCTCCTATTTTCGCGGACTTCCAAGGTTTAAATTCTGGAGGCTTCCGATTCTCATAAATTCGGGTTCATTTTCTCAGATTTTTGAAGGTTTTTTAGATCACATTTTCTCTGAATATCCAATTCTCATATCTGAGATTTATGAAATTTTCTATTATTTAAGGTTATAAAATTTTGAATCTTTAAAGTATGCTCAGCTTCAGGAATTTTTTAATGTGTAGATTTGGTAATGCTCCGGTTTTCGGACTTCCAAGGTTTAAATCTTCAAGGCTTCTAATTCTCATGCTTTAGGTTCACTTTCTAAGTTTTTGAAAGGTTTTTCGAAATATGCTCAGCTTCAGGAATTTTTCAATATATAGATTTTGCACCTAATGCTCCAGATTTCAGACTTCCAAGGTTTAAATTTCGAGGCTTCTGATTCTCATGCTTTCAGGTTTCAGGCTTTCTAATTTTTACTTGCATTTTCATGTTGGTTTTATATTCTGCAGTTCAAGGAGCTTCTAATTCTCAGTTCCCAAATTCTTAAAATCGTACAATTTTATAAATATCTCAAATTTTCGAGTTTTGATATTTCCGTATTGATTATTCTCAGTTTTTCTAGGCTCTACAGGTTCTCAATTTTCTATATTCTCAGGTTTTGTCGATTTTACAAGTTAATGCATTTCCTCATTCTCAGTTTCAATTTAGGTTTTATGTCCTTTTAGAATTTCAGGTTTCAGAATTCGTGTTTTCCAGATTAACAAATTTCAGTATTGTTTTTTCTCAAATTTTTTCCACACTCCCAGTTTTCAGGTTCGAAACGTTAGATTCTTAGACTGTTCTCAAACTGTCAGGTTTCAAACTTCTTAACTTTTATTTGCTGTGCCAGTTTATTTTTACTGTTTAGCTTATCAAGTTCTCAAACTTTGATTTTCTTAGGTTTTCCTGAAGTTCATAGAGCTCTAATTCTAAGTTCTCTTCTATAGAGTTCTAATTTATTGATTTTTCAGTTTCTATATTTTATATTGTTGGGTTGATTTTCAAGTTGTTGCTCAGGTTTAAAGTGGTTCGAACAAGTTATGTTTCTGTATTGTCAGATTTTCAAGATTTCAAACAACAGATTCTCTAATTCTAAAGAGTATGAAGCTTCTCATTCTCAGGTTTTCTGATTTTGTTCTCTTTCTAATGCAAAAATCATAACATCTCAAGAACTTTATGACACACTGTAGAAATACCAAAAGCACGAAAAACGTAATAGATTTAAATCATAAAAATCCAATATGGCATTTATAAAAAAAAGGTGTATATTATTTCGAAATTATAATTAACTATTCAAAACTTAAATTTTTGTAATTTTTATTTTCGTGGGGAGTATAATTTTACTTGCAAATTCATCATTGTCAGATATTTGGAGAGAGAATTTCAGCATCCACAAACATAGTTGCAGATGACTTCCTTCACTAAAGTGTATACAGGTGATTCTTGAATGGTACATTTTGTTTGGTGTGATCAATGCAACTCAAAAATAAAGATATTACAATCACGCTGTATATTTCAGTTTTTAGTAATGACTAGTAATTTTTGTGTAATTTTTCCAGGAAATGTGGCCGGATATTCTGCGCAAGCTGCTCCGAAAATAGCACCCCTTTACCATCCGAACAGCTATACAACCCCGTGCGAGTATGCACCGGCTGTTATTCAAAACTCCGACGAGACTGCGGTGAATTACCCGATCAATGCAAGCACAGTAATGGTCAACCGACAAACAGTAACCCCCAAATAACTGCGTCCAGTAATTGATTGAACTTCTCGCATTGCATTTTCCAAAGTTGCGGTATAGTTTCGGTTGGAGATTTAGGAAAATTCGACGAATAAAGGAAAATAAAGGCTGAACGTACTGTGATTAGATGAATTCGTTATTTTTGTTTTCGTATTTCGGCTTTTTAAACATAGATCAATTTTTATTGTTGTTTTATCAATTTTTGGAAAATGTAATTTATATCAGACAAATTTTACTTTCGGTTTTTAAAATCACTAAAATAAACACATAGTGCACTCCACTTTCTTTTATTGTTTTGTTTTTCTCGAAACACTAATCACGAGGATTGTTATGTACAGTGGTTTGCAGTTTGTTTGTTTTGCCTTTTTAATCTGTGGAACTAAATTTTAAAAGAACACTGTGATGACATTGAATAAAAGGTATAAAGTTTGTACGAAATTTTGCACTAGTTGAAAGAATCGTCACCAGATTTCTCATTAACGGAATTGGGAATTAATACAAATTTCAAAAAAAAACATAACAATATAACCGTGTTATCTATGTTTCCAGATGTAAAATTGACAGATCTTTGTACAATAATTGTTAGTGATGTACCAAACACAGAGGTGTCTAGCCGTACATCATAAATATATATGACTATTTTATTTTATATACCATTAATGTATAGATTTTGTAGAGCTGTTGGTTTTCGCAATAGTTTTTAACGCTGTTTAGACTCGAAAGTCCATAAAAACATTGCGGAAATTGTACATACTTTTTTTCACTATTATGTATTTCTTTACACTTTTTGATGTTATAATGTATATAAGATGATACAAGTATTTAATTGTAAAAAACAACAGTTCCTTTACAATATTTTCTAAGACAGGGCATTATATGCAGTGGGTCAGCTTCTTAATATTGTTTGTTTTATTAGGTTTTAAAAAATCTAAATTGTAACTGAATTAGTTTCATGGTATATATTTGTAAAATTAAACATAGATAATTGCATTTAATTTTAGCAACTACTATAGAACTGTATTTTTAAAATTAGTTGCCAATAAAAATATTTAATTATTCAAGAGTCGCATTTTGGTTGCCGCCACGTCACTACACCGCTGGGAATCACAAATCATACCTCCTATAAAATTACTTTTATTACATAACAAATATAAATATCATCAGAGTTAACACATCTTAAACTTTTTGGTTATCATGTGTCTATTGCCACAAATTGGAATATGTAGTTTATAAAAATTATCACAAATTTGTTAATGAAATATGTAGAATAACATAAGAATAGTGCACGCTGAAATCACCAAGCCTAAAATAATGGAATCTTTTCTCTTTTTTAAGTTAATTCTTTGTATCAAACTGTTGATCACTGGATATCTATTAGATAAATCGTTAAATCTAGTCTGTAGCCTCTTAAAAGTCTGACGCTGATTATTCAAATGTTCCCTAGTTTCCATAGCAATCGCGATTTGCTCGTTGACCATATGGTCTGAACTGTAACAAAATTTCGATGTTTTATGTCTTATTTTTTGGCTACTTTGGATTGGTGTTGAACAGGACTAGCAAGGTGGTAAAAAAATACGAATTGAAGAGGTGTCAAAGGTATTAAAACTGAATGAAAAATTGGCAAAGATCTAAAAACTATTTCAGACACGCTGAAAATTATTTTAATAAGTATACACCATTTTTAAAAGCTTACCAACCTAAAACAATTTTAAACACTGAAACGGAAAATAACAACCAACCCACCAGTAGTACCACTCTTCCATTGGCAGCCCTGCTCAACACCACCTCAAATTCCCCCAAACCCTCAACCTAACCTCAAAAATAAACCTACCTGTGCAAATGTTGATTCTCCTT
The DNA here is from genome assembly GCA_030157275.1 of Cynaeus angustus. Taxonomy (NCBI): domain Eukaryota; kingdom Metazoa; phylum Arthropoda; class Insecta; order Coleoptera; family Tenebrionidae; genus Cynaeus; species Cynaeus angustus. The sequence continues at coordinate 16,591,762 of CM058065.1, forward strand.
CAAATACATATCCCTCCTGTTATTAATCCCATCACTCCGAAAACTATCGTTTGAACCCTTCAACAAATCCTCCCGTTCTCTCCTAACCTCATGTTGCGACGTAGTCTTCCTGAAATCCCTCGACAAGTCAGTCAAAATATCACGATGTCGCTGTAACGTATGCAGCATAGCAGCCCCCGACACAGGTTGCTCAGCCATTCGTTCATTCACCTGCGTTAACTAAAACGAAAAATTAACGGGAATTCTTTCAATTCAAAGACATTTACTTTGTTAAGAAGTTCTTCAATTTCGAGGGCCATAGTTTCAAAAGTATCCTCCCCAGAAAGAAGAGGGACAGCATCGGAGCTTGTGTGGGCAGAAGGAGATTTAATTCCGGCCCCCAGTTTGCTAAAAGCGACCAGTTTAAGGTCTATTTCGTTTTCTAGATGACGTGCGTGCTTGCGCAAATCTGAAAAACACAAAAAGTTAACCTAAAAACTAGAAACCTGAGATACGGGACGCAGAGTTGTTGCCGCGGGTTTGTATTGTGGTTGCAAAGAAATATTGCGAAGAATTCTTCGTTTTAACAATAGTAAACAAATATTTACCTTCGTATGAAAGTGCCGCCGCCATCTTTGCTACACATCACACCATAAAAATAAAGTCCCTAGATCTAATTCTGAGGAGTAGGGGAAAGTTTTTATTAAAAATGACATGAAGTTTAAATAAATATCTTTTAATTGCACTTCGCGGTCTGAGGACAACAGGTAATAAAGTTCTTCAAATAATTCATTGAATTCTTTTTTTCTCTTATAGTGGAAACCATGACTCGGTTCCAGTACCGGCTTCAAAAACTTTAGACACGAAAATAACTAACTCAAAGTGACATTAACGAATATAATAATGAAGTGAATTTTGATTTACGCGATCACAGAGACACACAGAGTGCTTTTTGTTAATTTACGAGCCATTTTTTGCTCTTAATTTCGCTTTGTGAGTGAATACAACTGAAACCGGCCCTGTGGAAACCAACCTTCAGATCCTTCAGAGCTACCAACCACGGAAACTGAATTCTACTAATGACTTGCAAACATAACCTAAACTGTCAAATTGTGATAAATAATCATGCAAGTCGAAGAATTTTCATGTGGGGGCGACGACAGCGATAGATTACGTGTCCTTTCTGTAGATTCTATTTTCTTTTATTACCTTTCAAGAGAACTACGACTGAGCAAATTCTACAGAGCCAACTTTTGTAAAACCCAAAAGGGCTGTAAATTCAGGTTTATTCTCCTCCCAACGCGCTGCGACACAATCGATTATAAATGGTAAGTCATCTCTTGCCTCAATCACGCTTATATTTTGTTTTTCCTAGGAACGACAGAGTAACTGAACTGGCCCGTGAACGCTGCGAGCTAGACCACGCTCTTTCATGGCTGTCAACCCTCGGGGGCGCTTTTTCCGCCCTCGGTGACTACTTCGAAAACTGCGCTCTTATCGCAGGCAAGATATCAGTGAACCAAATGAAATTAGCCTTACGGCTGGGTGATCCTACCATAGCTTCAAGATGTAGATTATATTTTAGCTTAAGTTTAATTCAGCAACAGAGGTTTAGATTAGCAAGGCACATCATCTATCAAGAGTACAAGGGAGCGAAGTCTGGTGTCCTCGTCGACGAGAGGTTAGTCAAAATGTGCAAGGGAATCTGGTCAAAACTGAAATATGAATACAGTATGCACAAAAGTCGGAGAAAAGTGGCGAAATTAACTGTTAAATAAACTAGAGATCTGGTGACATTTGCGATTTGATTTTCTTGACGCTCCTTTCGCTAGGTTTCGCGACGATGTGCTTGCCGAAAATTGTGAACTTGAGGTTATCCAGAACGAACTCGAAAACGGACGTGCTTTTGGGGATTACTAAAACAGACTTGTTAGAGACGCCACTAAACTAAAGATCATTACTTTTAAACTGTGATTGGGGCGTCACTATTTGGAATGTCATTTTCGTCTCTAGAACCACAGTCCCGCTCAACCCGACATGCGTGGGGACCTTGGATCTGACCACTCTCACTTCACTCCCGATTAACTCAGATTTTGCCATTACTGTCGAAAAATTGCTCCAGTCCGCGTCTGTGCAGCTAGGCGCCGGCCCCATTAGCTCCAAGTTTTGTTTCATATACTGTTTCCACATCCGCCGGATGCAAGCCAGAGAGTCATAGTCCCAGCCTGTTTTAGGTAGCTTTAAAGTGTTAAGTTCCTTCCTTTCTTTCCTGGTTAGAAAAGTCTTTTTCTTTCTGGGAGGTCTGGCCCTTTTAGACTTACTTTTGTGTCTTTCGAGCAAAAACTGCCACTGTAGGTCACTCCTGAGAGCAGTGGAGTCACCTTTAGGCAACTCTTTCCGGAGCAGCGTTTGGATGTATTCATTGGAGTCACGGATATCAGGGGCATTTCCCATATACTCATCGGGAAGAGAAGTGTACAGTAAGTCTGAAAAAGCAACGTTAAAATAGTTGTTTCGTGCGATAAAACCAGTTTACTCGTCATTTTTTAGGTTATAAAAGTGAGGTTATGTAGAGTACCGACTACGATACCAACTTAGAAGCACGAAGTCACTAAACAACTACGGTGTTACTAAACTCAGCCGAGGTCACGTGGGTCAATGACGTCTCACAATTTTACATGTATTTATTTAAATATTTCAAGTTTAATACTGTTTGAACATATACAGTGCACAACTTTAATAGTATAAAACTAAAGCTGTTTTATTGTAAATACAAAAAAGGCATACATTAATTGATACGTATTTGAATGAAATAATCGCTAATTGGTTGTTGGTGATACACACAAACCTTACATTATCAAAAAAACCAATAGATCACTCAATAAAGTTCAAACAACAATACAAAAATATGTTTTTCAAAAATGAGATCTTCGTCAACGAGAGAGACTTAATAGAGAAAACGAATGGTATAGACGAAAGCCGTATTTATTATCTCTGTCGATTATTCACCACTACAACTCTATCACAAAATTCAGTAAACTCATCGTTGAAAAACTTAGGCCTAACAATAAATGAGTTATTTTAACACTACTAGATTAACCATAATCTAATAAAAAATTAAATCTTTGATATAGGTAAGACTAGGTGAGTGTTGTTAGCTTCAATTGTTTTTAATCGACTTTTTAAACCTGTCAAGGAGACATTATTATTCAAAGTTGCCAAAAATGGACACAATACCCACCATAATATTGACTAGTAATTTCACGCTGTGTTTTAACAATAATTACAAGGGCGTCTCTTTCCTCCAATGAAAACTGTTCGTTTTTGTACTGGGATTCGCGCCGGACGTTGATTTTCTTAAGTTGGCGGCAGCGGTGTCCAGACCGTTTTTCACATTCGCGACCAATCGCAGCGCTGGGTTCGTCACGATTCCGTTCCGTTTCGGTTTCTGACTGTTAAGACATTTAGTGTTAGTTACGTGAGAAAATAAACTCAAGTTGGTGGACAAATCAGGCTGCCAACTTCACAAAGATATAGTTACCTAGATTTCGAATTGGATTCTTGGCTATCACCCTTTTTATCCGACTTTCCTACGGCTGCGCCACTGGAATTCCCCAGAATTATTCTCATATGTGTATCACGTGCAAAGTGGGTGTCTGGAGCCTTGGCGAAATTGTTGTGGCGTAAAACGGGCTGATAGATGTTCATGGCGCCTGTAAATTCTATAATTTTTAATATTTCTTTTTTTGGTATTGACTGGAATGGGCGGAAAAAGGGCCTAAGTTCATTTGGGACTTTTGTTGGACTAAATCGGACTAGATAGGCTAAAGAGATCAAAGAAACTAAATTGGGATACACAAACCAAGTTAGACTAGGACTAAATAGGCCTAGGTCAGAAGGACTAGGTGGAGTAAATTGACTAATTGTAAGGAGGTCCGATCAAGTCGGACTCGGTAGACTAAATAAAGTAAATGAACTACATTGGACTAGATAGCCTAAGATGGACTTAGTAGTAGTAGAACTACGTGGACCAAATCAGACTATACTCACACAAAGTTGGACTTGCGGACTAAATCAGACGTTGTTGGATTAGGAATGACTAAGTAGATCAAATGCACTTGATGGATTAAATCGATCTGAGACTAACTTAGACTAGATAGACTAAATGGAACGAATTCTGATTAAGTACGACTAGGCCACTAAATAAACTAAATCGGATTGTGCAGACTGAGTTGGACTACATGGACAAAATATACTAGGTCCAATTAGGTAAGACTAGATGGACTAAGTGAATCATGTACATTAAACAGGCCTAAGTAGGATTGAGGAGGACTTGATGAACTAAATCGTACTGGACTACATGAACTAATGACTACAAGACTAAGCGGGCTACGCTGGATTACATGAACTAAACAGAACTAAGACTAGGTGGCTATATAGAATAAGTAAACGAAATCGGACTAAGCTGACAAAATTGGGACAATTAGACTGAATATGACTACATCGAATCATCAAGAACTCAGTGGACTGAATGAAATAAATGAACTAAATTGAATTACACAGGCAAAATTAGACTAGGTAGACTAAATAGGGCTAGATCTGATTAACAAAGAGTTAGGTCCGACAAGGTAGGACTATGTGCCTTAATGGACTAATAGGACGAAGTGAGTAAATTCGTGGGCAAAATCGGACTATGCCGACTAAATAGGACTCTATTGGATTACGTAGGATTAAATAGACTAAATTGATCGAATGAACTTAATAGGCTAAATCTGTCTAAGAAAGCTATCTTGGACTAAGCGAACTAAATAAAACTAAGTCGAATTAAGTACGAGTAGGTGACTAAATAGACTAAGCAGGGTAAATCGAACTAAATCCACAAAGTTAGACAGATAATACTAAATACTACGTCAGATTAAGTAAGACTCTATAAACTACATAGAGCTAGATAGGACTAAGTAGAATAAAGTGAATCAATAGGCTAGGCAGAATAAATAGACCAATTTGGACCAAGTAGACTCGGCCAACTCGGTGGACTCAATGGAACAAACAGACCAAGTTGGACGACTACATGAACTGAACGAATCAAATGGACTAAATGAAACAAATGAACTAAATCGAACTAGGCAGACTAAATTAGACTAGGTGGAGTAAACAGTATTAGGTCAAATTAAATGAACTAAATAGACTAAATTGACCACGTGAACTAACTTCTATGTCAGATTAAGTAAGAAATAGTTGGCCTAGGTGGACCAAATGGCCTAAATCAGACTATGCAGAATACGTTGGAGTAGGTAGACTAAATAGTTCCTGACAAAATTAAGTTTGTACTAGGTGAATTAAATGGACTAAATCAGACAATTACACTTACTCCAATTACAGAGTAATGGACTACATGGTTTAAATGGACCGAATAGGATGGATTAAATTGACTAATAGAATAAATTAGACTAGGCAGACTAAGCTGGACTACATGAACTAAGCAATGCGAGGTGACTACATCGAATATGTACCCTAAATCGAACTACGCAGATAAAATTGAGCTACGAACTAGACCGAATAGGACTACGTCAGATTATATGGAACTCGATGGACTGAATGAATAAATGAACTATACAGACTAAGTTCGTCTTGGTAAACTAAATACAATTAGGTGAACTAGATGGACTAATTGGACTACATGGGACTAAGTAGAATTTAGTGACTAAATAGAATAAATCGAAGTAGACAAACTAAGTTAGACTGATGAACTAAACATATCAACTGGGCTAAGTCGAACTAAGCAGACTAAACAATACGATATCGAATTAATTGGACTAAATGGGCTATCAGACTAAACAGTGTAAGTTGAAGTAGACACATTAAATAGGACCCGGTCGGATTTAGTGGGACTCTGTGGACTAAATGTTCTACGTTGAATTATGAAAGAGTGAGTTGGACTAAATAGATTAAATCGGACCATACAGAATAAGTTGAAGTAGAAAGGCTAAATAGGACCTAGTGAGATTAGCTAAGACTAGACAGACAAAGTTAGACTAGGTCAATTAGAAAGACTAAATCAGAGGATACAGTAAGTAGCATTAGGTGGACAAAATGAACCAAATGCACTAAATCAAACTAGACAAAGTAAATTGAAGTAGAAATAGATAAGACTTACTTAAATTAAATAGAACTAAGTTGAATTATACAGAGTGATTTATGTAAATTTCCAACTCTGACGAAGTTTAAAAGCAACCTGCAACACGCTATTCATGTGTAACTTGATTAAAAAATGTAAATGTTTGTGTTGTATGGACATCCCTCAAAAAATCAATTAACGTCAATAAATATCGACAAAAAAATTATTATAGTAAAGAAACAGACAAAAAGGTACAATGCAGTAAAATTAAACCAACTACGTAACTGTTGACATAATAAAAAACAATTGATGTTAAGGGTGTCCAAATTTCATGCTAAATAAATGTCACTAAAGGTATCGGAAATTGTATGTTGGGTTGCATATAAAATTCATTGGGGTCGGAAACTATGTGACTCATGAAACAGACTAAATGAAGCTAAACACAATAAGGTGAACAAATTAAGTCTAGATCGGATTAAGCAGGTCTAGGTGGACTAAACAGACTAAATCAGACTAGCCAAAGACTAGACACACCAAGTCAAACTACACGGACTAAATTTAACTCTGGACCCACCGGTCCTTTCACAGCGATTCACAGCCAACTTACCGAACATGTTAGGAGTGTCATGCACAGGACTCAGCGGCGGCGATGCATAAATAGGACTCTGAGGTTCGCTTTGCAAAGGTGACAACAGTTTACTCAAAGGTCTCGTTTTGCCGCCTCTTGAACACTGCTGGAGTTGTTGTGTGAAGGACATGGGTTGAACATTCTGGATGGTTTCCCGTTGTCTATCCCCGTGTCGACTTGAGTGACTTGAGCCTGTGAGATTCGAACTGGATTTGGAATTAGAACTGTGGTTCCCGAGGGAGACCATGGAACGGCGTTGTTGGTCACACCAATCAGCGTTGCCTGGGTACAGAACGGCGCAAGATGGTTTTGTTTCCGCTGTTGACGCTGTAGAAAATAAAGCGATAAAAAGTAAGGTTAGCACTGCTATGTTTTAGTAAATTGGCAGTTCTACTTGGCTGTTTTAAACTTCAAATTTTGACATTTAATTTAGTATTCAAGAAACAAAAATAAACAACCCTACATTATGTCTTCATGTGACAGATGACAGATAATTCCCCAAACTACATAAAGACAAACTTACACCACTCAAATTTAAAAAATTATACTAGGGAGTGGACAGATAAAAATGAATTTTGGTAGATTCGAACATGTTTAAACAGTTGAAGAGACCGTTTTTTACCTGAGGTTATAGAGTTGGCACTACTGCTCGTATGCGCCATTTTATGCGACCTCGCGTTGTACTCTTCCAACAACCGCACTACCCCTCTGTGTCCTGATTTCGCCGCCACTCTCAAAGCGTTTCTCCCGCAAGCATCCGAATGGTTAGGATCCGCCCCATGTTCCAGCAGAGCCACCACGCACAATTCATGTCCTTCTTGAGCCGCAATTCCCAAAGCTGTAGCTCCTTGATTACAAGTATGATCAGGCAGCGCCCCATGCTCCAGTAACAACTTCACAATGTCACTATGTCCTTGCCAACTTGCAGAATGAAGAGCCGTGCGATTTTCGAGATCACAGGCGTCAACTTGACACTTTCCATACGTTAGAAGAAGGGACACCATCTCGGTGTGGCCTTGCCAAGCTGAGACGTGCAGTGGAGTTCGACCCTGCTTAAAAATCAGATTATGAAGACTGGGAAGTGTAAGATGAAAGATTCGAACCTCTAGGTCTCGAGTTTCCACGTCGGCGCCTTGTTGGATGAAGTACTTGGACATGGCGAGTCGGTTGTCCAGTGCGAGAACATATAAGGTGCTTCTGCCATCGGCATCCTTGGAGTCGATGTCGGCTCCGTGGGTTGTGAGGAGTTGGACGACTTCGTAGTGGCCTTCCAGGGCTGCCAATCTGGGGAAAAAAACACAAATGAACTGGTAGGAACTACGTACATCTTTTGTTTTTTAATTGTCATTTTTCAACCTAGGCGTCACAAAATCCCTAAATGCGTGTGCAGCACAAAATGTAATAGGGATTTTTAGTTTTTTATTCGTTATCAGCCTAGGTGAATAATATTCTGCTTTTCAATGCAAAAATTAAAGCAATAATGATTAGATTATTTACTACTAAAAAAAAATTCAATTCAATTTACCTTAAAGCAGTTTTCCCATCATGCGGCCTCTGGTCAATCGGTGCGTTGTACTTATCTAAGAACATACTAACTAAAGCTGCGTGCCCTCCTTGGGCTGCTAAAGCAAGCGGTGCTTTTCCCTCATTGTCAGTCTCATCGATTCTAGCTCCTGCTTCCAGAAGAGCTTCACAAACATCTTGGTGGCCTGAAAACTCATTCTAATTAAAGGGTACTAAAAATGACAGTTACCACCTTCGAAGGCGGCGTAATGTAGTGGAGTCCACCCCGAGTTGTCCCTGTGCTGCTCGTCTAACCCCCTATCTAATAACTGTCTCACAACTTCCACACACCCTTGAGCTGCCGCAACCGACAACACAGTTCTCCCTTCCGAATCCATGGAATCAATGCAGCAACCCCAAAATAACAGAAGCGCGACAACAGGAGCGTGTCCCATACTAGCAGCAGCCCAAAGAGGACTCCTTCCGCTATGATCGCAGTGATCCACATCAGCTTCGTTCTCCAGAAGGAGCTCACAAACGTCTTTGTGGCCTTCGAACGAAGCCACCAAAAGCGGTGTCATCCCTTCTTTGTCTTTGTGATCAACGGTAGCCCCACGTTCTAGTAACGTGGAAACGACGTTGACTCCTGGTGTTCTTGGAGCACACAAAGCGGCTACAGAGAGTGCAGTTCTACCATCGGCGTCAGCGTGGTCAACATCCGCACCGAAATCTAACAAGTGCTCTACGATCTCGCTGTGACCCATGTAAGCGGCGGCAATAAGGGCGGTCCGACCTTCATGGTCTGTTAAATTAACATCGGCACCGTTCTGGAGGAGGATCTTGACGATTTCCTCGTGGCCCGACCAAGCAGCTGCTCTTAGCGCCGTGCGGTTTTCAGCATCCACGCTGTCTAAGACACAGCCGTGGTTCACTAGAAGTTCCACGACTTCGGTGTGGCCACCCCACGCAGCTGCACGAAGAGGAGTCCATCCGTCGACGTCGGCTTGGTCGGCGTTGGCACCCGCCTCCAGTAGAACTTTCACGACCTGCGCTTGGCCCAATCTCGCGGCCACATGTAGCGCAGCTTGCCCGTGCAGATCGTGGAGATCGAACAGAGGTTCCGGGCTCTGTTCGCTAGACGACGACGCCAAAGACATCTGCTAAACAAAAAAATTATTCGTTTCGTTTAACCGACAAAAAACTCACTTGGCTTTCATATTCGCATCCTTCAACATCTGTTTGTTCGACGGCGCCCGCTTCCAGTAATAATTTCAACACTTTCGGGTCGGTTGGGAGAAACGCGCCGAAGTTTACACCTGCCATCTCGTTGCCTTCGAGAAGACATTCTTCGACGTTGCAGCCACTTAGAATGAGCCATAAGACCGTTAAAGTGTGGACGTCGAGGACGTTCTTGTTGGGCTCGAGGGTGCTGCTGACTGTTGAAGCTTCGTTGGTGACAGGAGTGGCACTTTCGGGTTTTGCCAAATCATGCTTCTTAACTTTGTTGACTTCTGCATAGATCGGGTTTTTATCAACCGTGGGGCTCTTGAGGTTTATGCTGTCGAATTTTTCGTTGACTTCTTCGAGGCTGTTTTCGGTTTCGATGAAGCTGGTGTCCAGACCTGCTAAAAATAAAAATTATAACACTCCTCGGAAAAAAATATGTTAAAAGTCGGCGAACTCGTCGCGACTAATTGCAGATGTTCGTTTCAACTGTATGCAAAAGATTCTCATACTTTCCTTTGTTGTTCTTCCGCCTGCAATTACATGTAATGCTTCATGGCACATTTAAAAATGTAAACTGTTACATCGGTTACGATGTGTTTCACTTTGCTGCTACCGTAAATCACGACCTCCAAAGTGCAAATTGTCGTGATTATTACCGTTTCAACCATTAACTGCTCAATAACTCGGAAACTTAAATAAAACTAATTAATCTACCACCTTTTTACCGCTAAAGTTCCCATTATTATGGAACAATAACTGTAGTTTCCCGATATTTGTAAGTCGTGAACGTTATTTTAATGATCTGTTCCCGTTTCAAAGTTTAAAATTTTGCGTAATGACCATAAATATTTACATTTGAAACCATTCGTTATTAATTAATGACCGCAGGAATTTTGATGGCCAAAAAAGTTTTTATTTTTGCGCTCCATCCATGTCACAACAAAAAAAAGACCGCCAAGTTAATAAGTCATTTCCAATGATGGTTAAAATTTTTATTCAATGTAGACGATCGCGTGTCAAGACTTGTCTCTTTTTATTAATAAACAATGAAATCCACAAAATCAATAAGAAAGATAATTACATTTTTGTTGCACAAATTATTATATCAAGTTTTCAAATTTTTCGATTTTTATAATTGCTATTTACCGAATTATAGCTACTCAAATTATAAAATATAAGTAAATATTTTAGTGACTCTTTATTTATAAAATCTGTGGCTAAATTATGCTATCATCATATTTTAACGTTATAAGCACTCTATTTTCATCATTTTGCAATTTGCCGAGTTATAGCTATTCAAACTTTTCGGGTCTACCGCAAAATGTACAAAACGTTTATTTATTGTTGAAATATTTAGCCGATTTTTATCCACATTTATCGTTGGCTTTAAGCCAATGTCTCAACTGTAGCAATTTTTGTATTTTCATATTGCTATTTATCGAGTTATAGCTATTCAAACTTTAGGAACCAGAACAAAAGCTACACAAATTTTCGGCACTATTTATTTAAAATCAGCACCTCCACTTGTTTTTAAAACTGTATTTACACATAGCTATTTAAAAAGTTATAGCTCTTCAAACTTTGAAGATTAGGAATAAAGCTACAAAATACCCACATCTGTGGCTTCATATTTCTAAAATTGGTGGCTTAATTTTAAAGAATTTCTATTTCCAAAGATAAAATTCTTCAACATTTTGTTTTCAATTTTGAAAAAACGAAGCCATAAAAGCTTGTGTATTTTTTAGCAAGTAACTAGATTTTCAAATTTGGAAAGCTATTAACTATACGAGAATAAATAGCAATTTGAAAAAACCCAGAATTGTCACAGTGATAAAGCTAGCCTACAGCTCAGAGTAAATAATAATTGAAATCTATAATCTATAAAGATAAAATGTTGAGGTATTTTTATTAGATTTTAAGCCGCTATAACTATAGAAAATGACGGATTTAAAAGTTATAGCCCGAGCTCGCCACAAAGTCAAAAAAGCTTGTAATTTTTTTAGCCGAGATCCTAGATTTCAAAGTTTGGAAGCTTCACAAACAGCAATATCAGAAAAACAAAAATTGTCACAGCACAGTGCTAGCCTACAGCTGTGAAATAAAATAAAACAAATTAAGATGAAAATGTTTCGATTGAAAGTCAACATCAATCAAACTGTACTTATTTGTATTTTGCTATCTTTGGAATGCTAAATTTTAAGCGACTATGACTCGAAAAATTACCACTCGAATGGAATGACGGTTTTGACGGTGGTAGCCCGAGCCACAGCGTCAAAAAAAATAAATATTCTTTAAAATAAAACAGAATATTTTGAAAATTTGAAGCTACAAAAGCTTGTATATTTTTTAACCAAATTCCTATATTTCTAAGTTTAAAAAGCTATAACCATAAGGTGCAACCTGAAAAAAATTCTCGGGGCAATAATGCTAGCTTACAACTAGAAAACCAATTGAATTGTTATCTTTTGTTTTAAAAATACATCTACAATTATAAAATTTTCACCTATTTTTGCTCTTTTCAATACTTAACTTTAAAGAGCTATAAAATAGTGTGTGAAATAGTGAAACAGCCACTCGAATAAGATGACGGATTTGAGAGCGATATCCCGAGACAACTTCAAAAAAAATTGTTTTAACCAAGTTCCTAAATTTGAAATTTTGAAAAGCTATAACTTTATAGATAGCAATCTAATGAAAACAAAGTTGTTCATAATCAAATCACCGATTTTTAAAATATGAAGTCGCTAAAACTGGGATGTTTTTTTACCCACATTGCCAATCTTTAAAGTTTGAACAGCTATAACTTTATAAATAGCAATATGAAGAAAAAAACTGTCACAGTGACAGAGCTAACCTATAGATAGAAAATGAGGTACAAGTTGAAATGAAATTTTTAGCTATATAAATACATCTACACTCACAAAACGTTGACATATTCTTGCTATTTTTCGAATGCTAAAGCTTAAAGAGCTATAACTCGTGAAATAGCCAGTCGAAAAAAATGACGGTTTTGATGGTTATAGCCTGTGCCTACAACTCCAAAAATAAAAGTTTAAAATCAAACAACCGTTCTTAAAAATATGTCATTACAATACGTTGTGTATTTTTTTAACCCAGTTCCTAAATTTGAAATTTGAAAAAGTCATACCTTTAGAGATAGCTATCTGAAGGAACAAAAGTTGTTTATAAGCAAACCACCGATTTTAAAAATATGAGATTGCTAAAACTCGTATATATTTTACCCACATTGCTAATCTTTAAAGTTTAAACAGCTATAACTTGATAAATAGCATGTGAAAAAAAAACACAGTGATTGAGCTAACCCATAGAAAATGAGGTACAAGTTGAAATGAAATTTTTAGCTATATAAATACATCTACACTCACAAAATGTTGACATATTGTTGCTATCTTTCGAATGCTAAAGTTTAAAGAGCTATAACTCGTGAAATAACCACTCGAATAAAATGACAGTTTTGATAATTATAGCCCGAGCCTACAACTTCAAAAAAATGTGTTAAAAATCAAACCATTTTTTTTTAAACATAAGATCACAATAACTTGTGAATTATTTTAGCCAAGTTTATAAATTTTAGATTTTGAAAAGCTATAACTTTATAGATAGCAATCTGAAGTAAATAAAAAGTTGTTTATAATCAAAGCACCGATTTTGAAAATATGAGGTCGCTAAAACTTGTATATTTTTTTAGATACATTGCTGATCTTTAAAGTTTGAACAGCTATAACTTTAAAAATAGCAATGTGAAGAAAAAAAATGTCACAGTGGTAGAGCTAGCCCATAGATAGAAAATGAGGTACAAGTTGAAATGAAACTTTTAGCTTTATAAATACATTTACACTCACATAATCTTCATATAGTCTTGCTATCTTTCAAATGCTAAAGTTTAAAGAGCTACAACTCGTGAAATAGCCTCTCGAACAAAATGACAGTTTTGATAATTATAGCCGCTTTTGAAAATTTCACAATAACTTGTGAATTATTTTAGCCAAATTCCTAAATTTGAAATTTTCAAAAGCTATAGCTTTATGGATAGCAATCTGGAAAAAAACAAAAACTGTCACAATGATAAAGCTAGGTAATACCTAGTAAAGAAAGTATAACAAATCAACAGGAAATGTTTAGTTTTATAAAAACATTTACAGTTACATATTGACGTATTTTTGCTGTTTGCCATCTAAAACTTTAAGCGGCTATAATTCCAAGAATAAGCCTTCAAATAAAACGACGGTTTTTACAGTTATAGCTCGATCTTGTAGCTTCAAAATAAGATAAAAGTCGTTAAAATAAAACCAGCCCCCACCACGGCACAAAAACATGTGTATTTTTTAACCAATTTTGAAAAGCGATAACTCTATAGATAGCAATCTGAAGAAAACGAGAATTGTAGCAGCAATAGTGCTAGCCTATAGCGTAGGAATTAAAACAAAACTTTAATCTCACAAATATATCCACAATCACAAAATGTAGACATATGTTTGCTATCTTTTAAAAGCTAATATAACTCAAGAAGTAGCCACTCAAAGAGAACGACGATTTTGACAGTTATAGCTCGGTTCTTATGGTAAAGCCACAAACATTTGTATACTTTTTTAAGTAGTGAAGTTCCAAAATTTAAAATTTTGAAAAGCTATAGCTTTTAGACAACACTCTGAATAAAACGAAAATTGCATAGCCTGTAGCTGAAAAATAAATAAAGTATATTAAGTTTTTCATTATTATTTTTTTTTTTAATAAATATATCTACTATCTTTGAGTAGCTATTTCTCCGCTAGCAAAAAACTTTTTTCACTCCCGACACAATTTTTGCTGATCAATACTTTGAAGTTGTTCGGATTATCAGATCGGAAAACAAAAAAAAAAACAGTTAACTAACCTGTCATTTCCTTTTCTTCATACTTCGTCAATTCCTGCAACGCTTTCAAATCCGAGTAGATCTCCGTCGATGTCTTCTCTAACGAATTCTCCCCTTGTGACAAATTATGCTTCTCCTGCGACAATTTGTACATCAACGTCGGACACTTCTGTGTCGGCTTCTCATTCAAATATTGCTCCATTCTCGTGAGATGAAAAGCGTAATCATAAATTTCTTGATTGTTTAAATACTTTGCGTGCAGCGTATAATACATGGCGAGAATACAATGACCGTGAAATATATTACACAAATACTTCTGTGTGCAGTGCTTGATATCCAACAGCCATTCGGCGAAGGAATGATGGAACAACCTGATGGCTCCAGTTTTCGAAATCACAATAATCCTCCGCAACAAATTAAAACGTTTCTTGAAATCCTCGTGCGAGATCTTCGGATTATAGACTTTGATGATGTCATAGAGAAGCGGTTCGTTCAACGCACACTTCGCTGCAAGGATCACATTAAGGAGCTGCTGGACCTTCGCGAACTGTCTTCGATTGAAGAGTCTTTGACACAACCAAAGATATAACCCGTTTAGAGTCCCCGGAATTTCCCGAACTTCACGTAACACTATGAAATTATCAGACACACCATCGAGGACTTTTTCTAAATAGAGGAAGCAACCATTGCTCTTAATGTGCAGCTGATTGAGCATCTCAGCAGTATCTCGACTGATGTGTTGTCTCAAACTGTTCTCTTGGTCTAACCGTGCGAGGATGTACTGCTGGACATCGCGAACCACTTGCGATTTTCTCAAGTCGTCCAAACTGAGTTTCCTGAAGCCTGTAAACATTTTCGCTATGCTCTTGGATTGTTTACGGGCGGTGCAAACAAGGAGGAGCCACTGGGGGAAGAGGTGATGATGATTGGCTAGGAGCTCGGCGATGGTTTTCGATTGGGAGCTGCGTTCGCGGGGTTTCGACCGGGTGAGCGTTGAGTTGGAGTAAACGAAAGAGTGTTCATCGATGGAGTCTATTAAAATGAAGAGGGAGGTCTTTGGAGGGTCGATTTCTAACAGGGGGAACAATAAAGCTCGTTTTAGGCAGTCATCGGGATTCAATTCGATGTTTTTTGCTCTGAGGGCGATCTGGATCTCAGGATCGGACTTGAGCTTTTCTAAGTACGCGTCGGCGATGAGCGTCCGGGGATTCACAGGCAAGTTAGGAACAGGCGGGATGTCGCACTTCTTGTTCTCCAAAGTGGGGGACAACAGACTATCGGCGTAAACGTTACTATACAGACTTTCCTGAGGTAAACTACAATTCTCTGAGAGGTTCTGCTCGTACGAGATGTTCTTAGGAGACTCCTCAGTCTTCGCTTCCTGCGCCAGCTTCCTCCTCATACTCCTCTCTTTGTGGCTTTCAGTGGAATGATTCAAAATTTGTGTTACCAAAGACCGTACGAACTCGCTCAAAGACAAGCTCTTCTCGTTGTGTCCTTGAAGAAAATGGTAACATAACAATCTCCGATTCAAGGCTCTTTGTTGTCGGCCACTCGGCCCTTGACTCGGCCAACATAACTCCGAGCAGAAGGTCGTTTTGCCACATCCTGAGCCTCCGAGTAACAAGGCGCCGCAGGTCTTTGAAACCGGACGTTGGTCTAAGCAATGTGACAATTTCTGGAAGGCCCATTCGCGGCAATAGAATTTTTTCCTGTCGTCGTGTTGAGACATTTTGCTTGTTTATTCGCGATGTGTTAACTACATTTTTACATCACCTCGTTATAATAAATGTTGGTGTGTTTGTAAATTCTAAGGTTATTGCCATAATATGTGATGAGATGCCATTATGGTGGGGTTAGCTGTTTGCAACATCTGGAAAAGAACGAGCTACGTGTGATTGGCATTGCAAGTGCAGACATCTGGAAATGTTACGAAAGAGGGGAGAAAATGCGAAAATATTTGGTCATTTTCTTTGGGATCGGACCGCCGAGTTATTGTGTAAACTCATTTTCACGAATCAACCATGGAAATGGTAATATCGTTTAATGTGTTTAAAAATGCATTACTGTGTTTATTGGAAGTGGAGTCCGCATTCCTCACTTGATAACAAACTGATAAAAAAATTCACCTAATTTATAACGCACAACTGAAAAATGATAAAAATATTAAATTATTATTAAAAACTGTGATAGTAGAAGTTTTCCAATTTTGTAAAAAAAAAAACAAAATCTGGTTGGTAGTTGGTAGCCCTGCCTGTCTACCCTAATGACAGTTCTTGGATGTCACCCGAAAAGCACGGCTGCCAACAATTAAAAAAATGGCCGCCTACTAAACACGTACAGAAATTAAATAAAAAAAAAAAACGAAATAGTTAAGAAAAAATGTTATTTAAAATTCTATTTAGTTTAACAAAATTTGAGCTCCTCTTGTTTTTTGTTGGATTTAATCACATTTTATTTTCGACTTTTTATGATTTTCGTGGTAGTATTGAAAATGAGTTCCTTGAATTTGAAATAACTTTTATACGTTTCTATATATAAGTCTGTGAATTTTTCCTTTAAAATGAGCACGCAAAGTTTTCTATGACACAAAAGAATCAATTAATTTCGTTCCAACAAAAGAATCACTTAACAAAAACTAAATAAGCTAAAAACTCCGTTTGAGAGTAATTCGTTAAACAAATTCCAACTTTAGAAAACATATTTGATTTTTTAACCTAAATTTAACCGCAATTTTCGTAAATTTCATTGGTCTATTATTATAAAGTCTTACAAAAATGGTGACAAATTTTTGATACGTCCTTAAAATATTTCTAAAATTAGTTTCTTCCGCTCTATAATTTTATAATTTGGACCGATTAAAGAGCAAATCAAGAATTCTAACCTCCTCGAAGATAATTGGTGTAGCGTTGAATCGATCAGAATTATCGATTTGAATAGAAAATGTTAGAAACTTTTAATTGTAACCTCTCCGAATTTAATTGCTATATGCTTAAAGCTACCTGAATTACAGAATTAAAAAAAAAAAAAATGCGGAAATATTTGGTTCATCCTAAAAACGAAAACTGCTAAAATCTGTCAGTTTTACCGCGGAATTTTGTAATTTGGCAGACTTAATGAACGACTCAAAAATAGCAACTTCGTCAGATTTCATTTCCATAACAATAAATCTAACAAAATTGCAAGATTGGCAAAGAATGATGGAAAATTTTACCTGGACCTTTCTGTAAAAAAGCTAAAAAAAACTATTAGAATTATAGCTTTTATTAAAAAATGGAAAAAATTAAAAACTATAATTTGTCCGTTATGCTATAGATTTTTTTTTAATTTGACACAGTTAGATAAAAAGTTAAAAAAAAATTAAAATGTAAATTTAAATTTAAAAAAAATTGGAAACTTCTGGTTCGTCCTAAAAATCAAAATTTGTTTCTTCTATTCTATAATTTTATAATTTGTTACAGTTAAATAGTCTTCTCCATGAATTCCATAGCTACAACGTTTAATCCACCAATATTTTATTGATTTTAATAGAAAATGTTGAAATCCTTCGATTACATCTAAAATCAAAAATTTGGGTTTTCTATTCTACAATTTTAAAATTAAACGCCAGTTATTGAAATAGTATCCTTCCCAAATATTGTTTCTACAGCGTTAAATCCTCCAGAAATGCAGAGTTTAATAGAAAATATTGGAAACTTTTAATTAGATCCATAATACAAAAAAAAATCTAAATCTGTCTTTTCTGCTCTATAATTTTGAAACGCAGCTCAGTCAATGAACAAGTCAAAAATAGTAAGCTTTAAAATTTCATTGCTTCAATCTTAAATCTATCAGAATTATTGATTTTTATAGAAAATGTGTGATTTCTTTTAAAATTGAAAATTTCTAAAATGTGACTACTCTTCTCTAGAATTTTGTAGCAGTTAATCAAAAATTTAGAAAAAACGATCTCTTACAATTTCACTGCTGTAGCGTTTAAGTTATCAGAATTGCAGATTTTAATAAAACAAATTATGAAAATTTATGGTTCGACTTAAAAATAAAAATTTCAAAAATATGTCGTTTTTGCTCTAAAATTTAATTCGGTAAAGTTCATAAACTAGTCAAGAATAGTTACGTCCACTAATTTTCTAGCTCTAGCTTTATAAATACTAGAATTACAAGTTTTAATGAAAAATTATGAATTTTTGGTTGTCCCTCAAAATAAAAAAATTACAAACATTTTTTACTCTAAAATTTTGTACATTTAACAAACTAGCCAAAAATTGTAATTTCTTCAAATTTCAGAAAATGGTGGAAAATTTTGGCTAGTCCTAAAAATGTAAATTTGAATAATTTGTCTATGTTGCTCTATAATTTTCTAATTTGACACAGTTTATAAGTACGCTAAAAGTTGTAAGATATAAAATTCCATTGCTATAGCGTTAAAATCACTTAAATTATGACATAACAGTAAATTAATTTTGATAGCACTATAACTACTAAAATTACAACTTGTAATAAAGGAAATTTTAGGCTGAACATAAAAATTAAAAATTCCCAAAATTTCTCCCGTTAGCTCTACAAATTTGTAAACTGAATTGAGTGATAAATAAGCCAAAAGTTGTAACCTTCTTAACGCCATTGCTATAAAATTAGAACTACTACAGTTAAACGTTTAAAAAAAATTAAAATTGTTTGGTCCGTCCTAAAAACTAAAATTTCTAAATTTGTTTCTGTTGCTCTAACATTTTCTAATTAGGCACCGGTGATTAGCAGGTCAAAAAAAGTAACTTTGTTAAATTTCGATTCCGTGACGTTTAAACTAACAGAATTGTCGGTTTTCACAGAAAATTTAAAAATTTTTCGCGAGTCCTAAATTTTTTAGATTTGCCCCCTTGGCTCTATAATTTTGTGATTTAGCACAGTTAATAGGCAAGTCAAAAACAGTAACACCGTCAAGTTTGCATGCTGTGGCCTTAAAATTGCCAGAATCGCAGGTTTCAACACGAAACGTTGGAAACTGGTTGGTCCTAAAAATGAAAATTTTTGAATTTGTTTCGTTTGTTCCATAATTCTGTAATTTAGCACAGTTAATAAAAAAATCACAACTTACAAATTTCACTGCTATACAACCAAAACTTCAACTATTACAATTTTTAATTTAAAAAAATGTGAATTTTCAATTAATCCCAAAAAATAAAATTGACAATTTTTTTTTTTTAATTTGGCCCGATTAATGGAGAAGTCAAAAAAAAATTCTACAAACTTCATTGTCACAAAACTCCAAGTTTCAATAAAAAACGTAACTTTTTAAGTTCGTCCTAAAAATGAAAATTTCCAAAATTTGCCTCTTTTGTTCCATTTTTTTTTATTTTGCAACGATTCAAAAATAGTAACCTGCTCGAATTTCATCGCCACAACATTAAAACTGCCAGAGTTACAGTATGTAATAAAAAAGTTGTATATGTTTGATCGTTATAAATTTCTTCTGCTCGATAATTTTAATATAATCAATTTCCAAATCAAAAATAATCACCTCCCCATCAAAGAAATTATATTTGTCCTCCGTCTACTCCCATATTCATAAACATATTTTATTTCAATTTAATTTTTAATTACAAAATTAAAGATTGAATTTCTTCTATTCTGTTTTTACTGTTTTTGAAATTTTGAGGCCTCCACGTGCATACTTAAACATGGGAAAATAAATAAAATCTGTCAATAGAAAAAAAATTTGCAATCTTTCTAACGGTTCGCATCTGTATGATAACGAATATTTACATTGTAACGAAAAAAGATCACTTATTTACAGATCTTATCAACGTAAATTAAATTAACGTACTGATTACTTTAAATTAAATAAAACCAAATGATTACTGTCAATTACTTTAACCGAATTGGAACCGACAACCACAGAGCCTGAAGTCAAACAACATCAAGAACATTACGACGATCGAAAATTGGCAAGGGCAATTAGAAGATGACTAAATTCATACATTAAACCGACGTTCCAATTGGTTAAATTAGAGTCTTGAAAGGACAGATGAAATTGAATTTTTAAGGTCAAGAATGACTCATAACCAAGCCATAAGGAGAAGCTGTGTATCGAGGAAATTAAATGACCAAATATTTATAATTAAACACAAAATATCGATGAACCGTATCTAATCACTAAATCAATCAATCAAAGGGAAACCGAGGGGGCCCCGTCTGCCTAAAAATAAATTCCCAAAAAATCAAACCCATCGATCGGAAAAGTACCCACTTCGAGTTAATAAATCCGGAAGGAACATTAAAAATAATGCAACAAAAATAAATAAAGCTAAAAATAACTATTTGTATGCATCCTAACACCCACATCAGCTTCCCTTTTCGTGTCGAGATTAATATTATTACTCACGTGAGATTACAACATTCGTCCCTTTTTTATCACTTGGTTGTTGTAAAAAACTCACTATTTTCATTAAATTTCCGTTTTTTTAGGTAATGTTTTATTAATTTCTTGGTTATGACAATGTCGCGGCTGTCAAACTAACAAAGGTAGCGTCGCAAGATGGCAGCACCGTCACGGCGCGAAATTCAAACACGCTTTGGTCAAACTTTTTATTAACATATATCTGTTTGACATTCACTATCTATCTCAAAAAGCATTAATTGAATTATTATAGATAATATCGTGATATCTTTTAAACATATTTAGATATCTGGAAAATAAATTTGTTCTGTAATTTACTTAATTTTCTAACGCTTCTTGAACCGCTATCACTAAATCGCTTCAAGAAGCCTCACAACTAATGCAATTGAAAACAAATATTTTGCATTAGCTTAAAACTAGCATCTGCCGCTTAATTCAACAATAACTTTAATTAACAGAATTAATAGACACAATAAAATTAATCAATTTTACATCACGATAAAAGAAAGCGGTGGATGCGAGTCGCATAACAGTAAAAAAACTCCAATAAATTACTAATTATATAAAAATAATTAATGAAATTAATTCGGACGCACATGATTACAAGAAAATAATAAAAAAGCATTGACGTTAACAATTAAGATTGTTTACAGTAACAAATTTCAACATCCAACGTTCTTTTATATATAAAAAAGGATGAATAACATTAAATAAGTTATACCTTTTTACAATTTTTTAAAACCATTGACGCCTATCTAAAATAACATAAAATTAAAAATATATGAATATAGATAAATCAGTTTAGATCCACGAAGTGTTTCTCTAAATTACTTTTCTTATCGTTTAATAAACTCTCAAAGCGGTGGATGTGCTTAAGATAAATCTGCTTCGGGATTGATTCTAGAGGGGTCGCTACTTTGCTGACCACTCCAGTCAGTTCCGCCCAACTCACCAGGAAGTTGGACCAGTCGTTCTGTTGTTTTTCCGTCGCCGTGTCCGATGATATTAAGTATTCCGTTCGGATTAACATAGTCACTAGAGCGGAGACGCCGAACTGAAAAGAAAGGTAGGTTTAGTACGCGGTCGGCGTAGTTTAGTCGGCGGTTCGCGTAGAACTTACTTTGTTCATCAGGACGAAGTAAAGGGGTGCTTTCCCTTGGTGGCTCAACGGGGTGCTCCGACTGTTTTCCTGTCTTATAACCTCCACGAGTCCAGTCACGATTTCTAAAATGTCCCCCATGGTGCTACTCTGGATGTACCTTTTAAAAAACGGGTGCAATTTCGGGAGGATGTGATCCCCGGCGGTGTCCCTGCGCCCCACGATAGGAATACTCAACAAGATCCTCGTCCAAATATCTAACAATTGTGCCCCCCAATTGTCGGAAGACAAGTGGGGTAATAGTCGCAGAAGCAACATCTTGCCCTTTCGGATATTCAAAAAACTACTAAATTTGTCTTCGTGGAGTAAGCCATTTACGATTTTTGAGATGTAGTCTTGGGGGTTCTCGACGATGGGCTCGCTGTCTTGTTTGAGTAGTTTGAGAACCTCTTGTTTTTGTTCCGGTGTGGGTGCTAGATCCAGTTCGCGAAGACGTTGCTTCTGTTTGATTTCTCGAAGTTTTTCCATGTTGCTGATGGCTAGAGGGTTACGTAAATCTTCTGCTTTTAATAAGAGGGTGAAGAGAGCTTCAAGTTCTAGAAGGAGTTGCTTGGTTTTACGAGTGTCCCGGACTATGACGGGGCTGTCGGTGTCTTTCTCGGGGGTTACGATGTCCATGTCTATGATTTTTCGGGGAGCTGTAACGGAGCCGCACTGGAAGAAAAAACGATAAAAGTGAGACCAAAAACGGAGTTTTGTGGAACAATCAACGTAGTTTTTTAATAATTTTGTTGTCCATGAAGAAACACGAAGAAATTTAAAAATTTAGGAACTCTGCGAACGTTAAGAACCCAAAATAGTCTAGAAATTTTGACTGTCTTAAAAATTGGAGCTAACCAAAAATCTACGAATTTTAGTAATCTTACTGCTTAGAAATTAAAGATTTTAAATATAAAACCTTCAATGATTATAGACGTTTCGGATTCTGTAAGAATTTTAGAAATCCTTGCTGTCTAAAAGTTCTAAAAATTCTCACGGAAAAAAATGGGGAATACCAAGCAGTAGAGAAGTGCCATATTTTGGAAATTTCAAATATTCAATTTTAGTCATTTTAGGAATCTTTACAATATCACACCAAAATTTTAGGAAATTTTGCATCTTATAGATATTGGAAGTTATAGAATTTTACTTCTGCTAATTTTGGCTTTTTTAAAAATTTAAAGATCCAGAATTTTTTTTGAAGATTCTAGAAATACTTCAAGGGATGACCTCTAAGACATTTTAGAAGTTTTAAGATATTTCAGAAGTTTCAGTAAGATATTTTTGGATTTTTGAAGATTAAAAAGATTCCTAAACCCTCTAGAAATTATAAAATTAAAGTTTTCTGAAAAATTTTGTAAATTCTAGAACCTTTAAATCATCGCAAAAACAATTTTTGCTGATATTTTTGCTTCTAAAAATTTTTAGAATCTACCAAACATCTGCCAATTACAAAAACTGATCGCTCAAAGAATCTAAAATTTTAAAGATTTATTGTAGCGATTCTTTGAAATGTTCTAGAAATATTAATAATAATTTTAGAGATTTTAAGATCCATAAAGTCCTATAACTAAGAAATTCTGAATGTTCGAAAAAATTAGAATTTCCACAGATGACAAAAAATTTTAGAAAGATTTTAAGAATTTAACGAGTTAAAAAATGAGATATGAATACAACCAAAGAAAATAACTGAAATCTGAAAAAGTTATTCCCCCACAAAAAATAAGCTTTTCAAAATTTTAAGAATTCTAATTTTTTTGAGAATTTTGGAGGTTGCTGAAAACCAAAGCCTTCAAAAAACTTGACATTCCTTAATTGTCAGTAATTTCAGAGATTTTAGAACCGATGAAAATGTTTAGATTTCAAATTCTATAACTCCTAGAAATTCAAAATTTGCCTTGAAAAATTTGAAAATCCTAGAGTTTTTAAAATCCTGTAAAGATTTATTCAAAAACTTTGAAAATTATAAAAAACTTGTGAATCTTTGGAACATTTGGAAAACAAAATGTTTTGAAGATTTTAGGAATCTAGCAAAAATTAAAAAATGAGATATTTTGTAATGTGAAATATTTCAAAATTTTAGAAATTTTGATATATATATGTACATATTTGAAAATGCCTTATAAAAATTCAAGCCATTTTAGAAAATTTTATATTTCAAATTTTAGATATTATTGACCTACTTTTTCTCTTCTGTACATTTTGACTACAAAAAATTTATGGAATTGTAGGAACAAACAAATTTTAAAAACTTGAAAACAGTCTAAAATTTTTAAAACCTTTTGAGGTGTTTAAAGCGTCAGAATTTTTAGATATATTAGACGCTGTAGAAATTTGAGAATTTCTAGAAATTTTAGAATCCTCAGAAACTTGAATAATCTAAAAATGATGCAGAAGTTCACAACTGAGATATTTTGGAGATCCTCAATATTGTTGTATATTGATATTTTTTAAATTCTAGAGAATCTAGAAATGTTAGAAATTTTAGGAATTTAGAGGATGAGAGGCAATTTCTTCGCTTCTCAGCTGGCTGTTAAGATTTTAAAGGTATTTAGAAATTATGTGAAATATTCTAGAAATATTAATAGTAATTTTAAAGATTTTAGACATATTTAAAGTCCTATAACTTCTAAAAATTCTGAATGTTTAAAGAATTTCGAATTCCCACAATGTCAAAACATTTTGGAATAATTTTAGGAATTTAACGAAAGTTAAAAAATCAGACAGTTTAGAATCTTTAAAATTTGAACATTGGTGAAGATATTTTATAAATTCTAGAGAATCTAGAAATGATAGAAATTTCAGAATTTTAGAAGGTAAAAGAAAATTTCTTAGACTTCCAAACTAGCTGAAAAATGTGACTTTTTGGAAGTTTTAAAATCTTCTTCAGAGAGATTTTCAAAACTTAACTTAAAGAAGTTTCTAAAAACTCTAGAACACAAGTTTTAAAATCTCATGTCTTGTAAAAATCAGAAACTCTAAAGACTCAGGCTGAGAACTATCTTTGAAAAAATTTAAATATTCTAGAAATGTGATTATTTTACTGAACTTCATCAATTTGATTTTTGCAGACGCAGAGGAAATTTTCAGAATTTTTTATCTTCTAAAGAACTGAGGTATTTAAAAGATCTTAAAGATTATTGAAGTTTCTAAAACAAAATGCGTATTTCCCGCAGCGCAAAATATCAGGAAACTTGCAGTTTTTAGATATTCCAAATTTTCAAAAACTGGAGTTCTAAAATTTACAAAAACTGTGACTATGGCATTTATAGAAGCGCCGTGAACTCTATGATGGTCTCAAAAATCTTATCAAAATCAAAAAAATACTAGTTCTTAGCTTTTCTGTCCCACTTAACTATCCTACTAAAAATCTAGTAAAAAAGTTACTTGTAATTTTCCTAGCGAATTTTCAAACTGCAACGGCGTGTAAACCCTCGGCGTCAACGTGTTGTTATTATCCTGCCTCTCATTGTTCCGTTGCTGCCTGTTATTCTGGTACCTATGATTCCTCTCATTCGGAAAATTTTCCTTATTGTTCTTCGCTTTACGCTCCTTAAAAACAGTATAATAATAATCATCAAAATACGGTGTCCCCGTATTCAATTGCAACATCTGGATATTCAACAACCACTGCTTCTCCCGATTGGTCATCAGCCCAGCGTACTCATCCTTGTTTTCTACATGGTTATCATTTTTATATTTATAGCTATCATTGCGAGTCCTCTGGATGTTATTCCTATTCAAATGATTTGAATTTGGAGGCATCATATTCCTAGGAGGTGGTGGAAAATTATAAGGATGGTTCATAGGAAATTGGGCGTTGCCTGGAGGATACAGGAAGTGCCGCGGAGGGCCTCCTTGGTGCATAAAATGAGGAGGTAACATATGCATCAACCCTGGCGGAATGGGGTGATGGGGCAACGGCATGTGTCTCACAGGGGGCGGAATCCCGATAGGTGGTAACCCTGGTGGTAATCTAGGGTTTTGCAAAGGATGTGTAAACATTGGATGCGGAAAAGGTACAGGTTTCTGCACAGGTTGCTGCTTTGAGTTCTTTATCAAGTTTTTTTCTAATTCCTCAACTGTACGTATCTGTTTCGGGATTTGTTGGATGGGTGATAGAGGTATAGATGGCAGCGGTGCTGATTGAGTGTAGTTTTTATGTCCCTCATTCCGATCAGAATGAGTCTCGATCTGAAACGGTAAACTCACATCATGACTACTTCCACCAGACAACTTACAAATGATTTCGAGGCTTTCTGCAGAGAAGACAAGATCGATGAGTTGAAAATGTCCCCGTTTTTGTTAGGAGGGGTATACGACCAAATTGAGTTTTTCGATAACGTGGAGTCATTCTCAGGGTCATCTAACATCAACAAAGAAATAGAGTTCTCTAATTGTTCCGAATGCTTCGTGCTTTCCGCGATCTCCGCATATTGCTCGTGTTGTTGCTCCCAATCATCAAGAACCGAAGTGTCTTCCAAACCTCCAAAGGTCTCATCGTTAAGAGCGTCATATTCTTCCTCTTCGTTCTCTACACAGTCGTCGTCATCAGGCGGCAGCAAATGATCCCCGTTCTGCGCAAAAAAAAATAGAACATAACCTAACATTTTTAATTTAGTCCTCAAGCCCTGCGTGGTGAGACAAAGCGCTCACTGCCTACTAAGCCACCTCTAGGATACGCACAACAAGAGTTATAAACACCCCTGAGAGCATTAAAAGGGTGAAAAAAGCAAAAAACAGGAGCTGTGTCAGATTTCTTAGGACGAAACTTACAGCCCCCCTATTCGTGCCGAAACTTATTTAACCTCGAGATACTCACATCCAACGCCGCATCAAAACCAAAAAACGTATCAGCCATTTGATTTTTGGAAATTTTCAAACATTATGCTTTTACAAAAATTCACTACTCTGAAGTTGGCTCGACTTTTATCGTTTATGTCACTCCGTTGCCAACCTAACAAACCGTCGCGAAGTTAGCTCCAGTGATGGTAGACGAAAGTACGAGAAAAACTCTAAGCAGCATCCCTCTGCTGAAGACGAAAGCGGGCCCCCGCGACAAAGAACTCTGGGTGCAACGCCTCAAAGAAGAATACCAAGCGTTAATCAAAGTAACTTTGACGTTTCACATAACCTCACTTGTCACCCATATGTTTACAGTACGTTCAAAACAACAAGGAAGCTGACAATGACTGGTTCCGGCTCGAATCGAACAAAGAAGGGACTAAGTGGTTCGGGAAATGTTGGTTTATCCACGACTTGTTGAAATATGAATTCGACGTGGAGTTTGACGTGAGTCGGGTTGGGCACCCTTAACTCTCACTACTTTTGTGATAGATTCCAGTTATGTACCCCACGACGGCTCCTGAGATTGCCCTCCCCGAGTTGGATGGGAAAACCGCGAAGATGTATAGAGGAGGGAAGATTTGTTTGAGCGATCATTTTAAGCCTTTATGGGCTAGGAATGTGCCTAAGTTTGGAATCAGTCACGCTATGGCGTTAGGGGTGAGAAAGAACTGGAGTTGGGATTTTTAGCTCATTTTTTTTGCAGTTGGGACCGTGGTTGGCGGTGGAAATTCCAGACTTGATAGCCAAGGGGGTGATCACTTATAAGGAGAAAACTGGTTAAATTATAGATTTTTATATTGAATAAATGAATTCTTTGTTTCCTTGTTTTTTATTCTTGTGGGCGGTTTCTGTTTATATCTCTGATTCTAGAATTTCGGTTCAACGACTTACAAATTCCATGCAAACTTTATCTCAGTGATACGACGATAAGATGTACGGACACGATTTCGTCTATGCTAAAAGTGGCTGTGAGTGACATTTATATTTTACCAAAAGTAAGTAAAAACACTTATTTACATCAAAGTTTCTTAACATTAAGCACTACTTAAGCTCCTTTACTACATTCTTTATAAGAATCGTTTCCTTGGTTTTTAGGAATCTTTAGTTTTAACAAATGTCAGTGCAGCCTTAGACTTCTTAAGAAAGACACCAAAGTCTTATATTAATTTGGATCCTTCAAATACGTCTTAATTTTCGATCTTTTTTAAATATAGACAGTATGAAATGTTATCAGTATTTCAAATTTTAATTCTATATCTCCGTCGTTCTGTAGCTGTCACAGTGTGTTTGCATAAATACTTATTTACTTTATTATTCATATATAAATAACATCATCTGGTAAAATTCAGGTAAATAAAATGCTAATTTTTAAAACTTAGGTAATTATTTGAATCGGAAATTTAGTTTAAAATTCTCTGAAAAAGTACATAATACTTTTTATTATCTCAACTATTTTTAGAATTTTTTGTTTCAAAAACGATAACGTGTAGTATGCAACATTTCTAAGAATATTTGTTACAACTTCATATATATTTAATATATTCTTGGTGATTCAACGATATTTTTGAACATTTCAACAATTTTCAATGTGTTTAAAATTTTCATTTTTTTTTTTAATTCTGACACAATCTAAAAGATCTAAAATTTTAAATTCTCTAAAACAAATAAAGAAGATTTTTAAAACGCTTAAAATCGGTGAAATTGGTACAATTACAATTCTTAACCTCCATATTTAGAATGCCTAATTTTTTCAAAAACCTAATTTCAGTTAGGACAATTTATTTTTATAATTTTCAAAAATGTTTGTAGTATCTAACTACGTATCAGAACTAAAACTGTATACTTAAGTTTCTGAAGATTTTAAAATTTGCTACTAAATTTTCTAGAAACTAAAATTCTAAAACATGCAAATTCAAACCTCTAAAAGTTTAGAACTAATTACTAATTAACTGTATCCTAGTTGAAAACCTCTTCAAAATTTATGAAATATAGAAAATATTCGAATTCCAAAGGTGGAAATTTCTAGAATTTGTACAAGCTCGAAATTTTCTCCAGAGCCCTAACAATCTTATGTTCTTGCAGCCTCTGAAACTTATAAAGTAACTAAATTTGCAAAACGTCTCAGAGTTTATGAAAAATGTAAAATTACTAAACGCAATTTCCAACCGCGGACAGACTTATAAAAAGTTCAAAATACTCCAAAAATCGAACATTCTAAAAGCTGTTAGAAATTTTAAAACGTTTAAAAAATATTTACAATTCAAAGCTTTCCGAAATTCTTTAGAATTTTTACGGAATTCGTAAGTTTCTGGAAGCTCTAAAATCTCTAATATAATACAACTTTCACGTCAAAGTGAAAAAAAATTCTAAAATGCTGAAAACTCCAGTCTCATCTCCCAAGTTTTATTAATTCGAAAATATGTAGAATTTTATAATTGTAAATGACAAACTTTTCAGAAGCTCGTAAAATCTTTTTTTTTATTTTTTGTGAAATTTCATCAGTACATATTCCTAGAAAAAAAAACTATATAAACATGTTCGAAATAAGTTAAATTTCGCTTTTTTCAACCTCCGCAAGGTTTTTAAAGATCTACACAATTTGTAGATGTTTAATTTGTTAATTCTTATTTAAATTACATAAGTTCTAAAATTTCCTAAACTTTTGAAAACTGCTACACCATTTGAAAGATTTAAATTTTTAAACAAACCACGGATTTTAAAATTACTAATAACCTCTTTTAAAGTATCGGATCTTTAATCTATAAATTTTTGAGATCTTTAGAATTACTAATTTTATTTAAGTATGAAATTGCAATTCTCGACTTCTGTAAAATAACAAAATTTTCAACATCTAGAAATTCCTAAATTCCAAATATTTGATAAATTATCTCTAGAATTCCAAAAATATTTACAAATGTAAAGTTCCGAGTCTCTAAAATTATGTTAGAATGTTTTAATTAAGTAATAACTATTATATCGAATTTGAAATTTGTTAAAAATTGGTAACTGTAAAAAATAAAGATTTAAATGCTCCGGAATTAACTTAATTTTTAGGAGTGGAAATTTCCAAATTTTTTACCAGTTAGACATATAGGTAGGTACTTTTAAATTTTAGTCAATTTTTATTGCAACATTTTTAAACTCTTCATTATTGCACTGTTTGCAAATTGAAAAGGACTTTAAAATTTTTAATATAGTTAATTAAGTTTTTCAGAATATTTTGTAAGATCTGAAACTGTAAGATTTCTAAAATTGTGTATTATTTGTCTCTAATTAAAAAAACTTGTGATTCAATATTAAAAAATTCTAAAAATTTGAAAATATTTATATGATTTTAAGAGCTGAAATTTCATCACTTATACAGCACTGCAAAAATTGTTTTTTAAAAAAAAACTTGGTGGATGCGCCGGGCCAAAATAATTTCGCAAATTTGGACCTTTTTATTTCACATTCTGATTAGTTCAATATTTGACTGCAAGTTTAACTCCATCATAAATACTTCTAATTTTGAAATAACACAACATATTTTTTTTTGTATGAGCTAAAGAAGCTAAAGAACTATCAAACTTTACTCGCTTGACTTAAAAGCGTCCTGAATATCAGTTATTAAGTTTTACCAACATTATAAATTTAAAATAACATTTTCAGTCAAAACAAACTACCTGAGAGATTAAATGTTATAATCTTAAATGATAAACTGTAAATAAAAACTCGAAAAGCGAATTTACATTTAATTCTCATCCAATTACACAAGTAAGTTAAAGCTGTTAAACCAAATTTCTAGTATTAACTATTTTCGTTCTATAATGTGCATCATTTATTGTTTATTTTATCTGCTTTTGCATTACGTCTCGCGATCTCCTCAATTTTACAACGAGGCGGTTGTTTCAGTTTTACATTTTAGTGTTTTTTTCTTTCATCTCTTTTTTATCAAATTATTCTCCACCAATGTAATTTTCTGTCTTTTCTATCTGCTGTTCTTCTATGCTTTGTCTTCTATCTGATCTATTTTTTTCACCTAACTTTCTGCAAGCAACTTTTCGTTTGTAATTGCGCCAAAAATTTTAGAGTTACAAAACTACCTGTTCTTATAAAAATTATCTATAGATATGGAATGTGGGTCTAACAAAAAAGATCTAGATGAACAAACTGAACAAAATTTGGAAAAAAAACAGAACCGCTTGAAAAAGAAGAAAAAAAAAAGGAACAAAAAAAAAACAGTAACCGAAGCTCGAAAATCAGAAGAATCAAGCAATGAGGTAACAAAATTTTTTTTTAAAATATTATTGTTTAACTTAACTAAACAGACAGAAACCAGCCGACAAGAAACTGTTCCTGTTCAACCTCCACAAACAGCAGCCCCATCAAACTCAACAACCAGAAGACCTAGTGAAAATTGCGATCCAAGAGTAAGCACAAATTTTTCTCATATCGTGATATTTAAAATATTTTCTTCCAGTTTGCTACTTTCGACAAAGACTACGGCGTCGTCGACGAAGGCAAAGAATTCGAAAAAATAGTTTGTGGTATCTACGCCTTAAAGTTAAGCACGAACGATGACGTCCTCGACTTCAAGATGACCTCCAACAAAAAAGAATGTTGCGGATTCGACGACATAGAAATCGAAGTCACTTTCAAAAACGCAACAGTCAAATACATGTTCCAACTAAAACACAAAGTCAACGAGAAAGAAATCACTGAAGAGGATCTCCAGAACCCGAAACGAAGAAAAAAGGCTGCTTTCGACGTGAAGAAATATTTTGAGTGTTTTTCGAAAAGCAGCCTCAGTGGCGACAACACCATCTGCATTCTTTACACGAATCTACCGATAAAGATCAACCGCACCGATGTGTTTGAAGATATAACCATAGAAGAGTCTTCGCTAGAGCACGAGGATCTTCTTCTTAATTGTGACGAAAGATCCTCAAAAACAGTTCTGAAGCTTACTTCAAACAACGACACGTTCTATTTTTTCACTCATCAAGACAACAAGCAGAAAACCAAAGTCACTCTGAAAAAGCTGCTCAAGGCGGTGTGTCAAAGAGACATCGGAGACTCTCTCATCAAATATTTGAGAGAGTGGTGGACGCACAACTACGTTCTGACAAAACACGATTTTATTGTTAAGGTAACAGAGCTTGTGCTGTCTCCATATATTAAGACTTTGTCGGACCAGAAGCTCAACGACAAAACTGAGTTGCTTCGTCAAACTGTGATGAACTCCGAGCTCACTATCGTCGAGCGTGAGAATGGTATCGTTGAAAACATCTGGAGCACTCCCGTGACCAAAGAGTTTGCCGACTGCATCAAAAAGTTTGAGCTCGGCGATGAAGAAGACCTACAAACATCAAAGACGTTGTGGTACTTGGAGCGAGCTCCTCTTATTATCAAAGTAGACCAAGCGAACCTCGGAGTTGTGAACTCAGCTCTGAGCTTCCTGAGGAGAGATCTCCAAAAAAAGAAGATCGTCGTGGTTGGTAAAATCGAACTTAGAGAGTGGAAAGTTTTCCAGAGCTTGGCTGACTTGAAGAGAGAGTCCGAAGAAATGTTCGGACGTGTTATGACAAGTTTTAAGATCTCTCTGCAAGAACGAGAATCTCGGTCTTTGGAACAGCTGCATTTCGACTCTATCATCAAATATGTTACCGCAGCAGATCTTCTGGAAATGTCACAAAACGATTTGAGAATCGGAAAGAAAGAAGACGTGCCAGAGCTGCACATTCCACGAACCATCTCGACGATTTTCCTCCAGAGACAACAATGGTGGGAGTTTTACCACTCTGAAGATAAGATCGTGTTTTTGATTTCTTGTACCGAAGAACAGAAGCACGAGCTCCTGGCCTTGGAAAATGTCAACATAGACCAGTTATTTCCATACTTGGAGGAATCTCAAATTATTCCTCCAAAGATAGTCTTGGTGACGACGAACTCCAAGAAAATTCACAACTATTTCAAGAAGGTTTGCGACAAAGTTAAAAAATACAACGTGTATGCTTTACACGCAATTGGTGATCTGTTCGCTTTGATGTTCAAAAAAGGGAGTCTCATTCCGTCGCAGTATATCGACACAAAAACGAAGTTCTCGGAAGAGTTGATTTTAAAACATTTTGATTACCCTCTCAAAGTTTTATGTGCTCCTCCAGGAATGGGAAAGTCGCGGTTGTTGAGAGTGTTGACTAATAAGTGTCCTTCGGACTCCTGGGCTGTCTATGTCAACTTAGTCAATGAGAATGGGTTTTTGGCGGAGCGTCCCGAACACAAACAAACCCTGTATCATTTTTTTGATCTCAAAGACGACGATAAAGAGACTCTAACGTACCGAGTGAAACGATCTCTTTTGCACCAGAGAAAAGTTGAGATCTTTCTCGATGGAGTCGACGAGGTGGACACCAACAACTACGACACTCTTACTAAAGCCATCAGATTTATACTCTTTAAAGGTTTGAACGTTTGGGTGTCATCCAGAGAAAACTTGCGCCACAAAATCCGTGATAATTTTAATATCCAACCGTTTGAAATGCAAGACTTGAATAGGAAGCAACAGGAAGAGTTTATCCAGAAGAAACTATCTCAGAATTGTGAACAAAAAGAGCTGTCCACAATTGTGGACGTGGTGTTCAAGAGCATCGACATTATCAAGAGCCAACAAGTCCTCGGAATTCCTCTTCAGCTTCATATTATCACGGAAGTTTTTCTCTCTGACACCAGCATGTATGAGAGGCTCAACGAGAAAAACGTGTTTGCTTTAACACAGTTTTTTAAAATGTTCTTTGACGGGAAAAAAAAAAATGGTTTGAAGAAGGCAAAGATCAACCGACAACAAGAGCAGCAACTAAAGAACGTCTTTGAGACGGCCCTTGAGGATTACGAACTCCCGGCTTTAAAAATCTGCTTGACTTCTGAAGACTTTACAAAACTGGGAGTGGATGAAAAGAAAATGGGCACTTTCTTTAAGAACATCAACGACAATGGAGATTTGTTTGGTATAATAAAAAAAGTGGAAAACAACGTTGCTGTTTTTGACCACCAGACATCCGCTGAGTACTTCGCTGCTCTGTGGCTCAAGAAGAACATAGAAAAAGTAGTGTTGTTGAAAGAAACGTTTTTTTGCGAAAAGTACGAGAACTTGCGGCGTTTTTTTGACATCATGCTAGCTGAGAACAACCCTCTTCATTTAGCTGTCGTTTATGGTAACTTGGAGGAAGCTGAGAAATACGTAGAGAGTCATTTTAACGATGAAGATGAAGGTGGGCGCTCGCCTCTCCATCTGGTTTGTTCTTACGGCATGAAATACTGTTTACAAAAAGATGGTTACTATTGTGCTTTTCGGGAGTCTTCAGGTTACCTCAAAATGTTCGACACTTTGTTAACAAAGTGTAAAAATGTCAAGCAACGTGACAAAATCTTTAGCTTTGACTGTGTAGAGTACACTTTGTGGTCCAACTGTATTTTCGCAATCGAGAAGTTTTTAGCGGAAGATCTTCTAACTTTTGACGACGTCAAAGAAACTCTCTTCTTTCGCTTCGACCGCAACAAAGTGGCTTTGTTCACGTCACAATTCGGCTACTTCCACATCCTCTCAGGTTGCATCAAAGAACATCCAGAAATAGTGAACACGAGAATTTTCTCTGAAATTTTGCTACACTTTGCTGTCGAAGGCTGCGAAACCGACTCGTGTTCATACACTAAAAGAAGAGATGGTAACGTGGCAGTTGTCAAACTTCTTTCTCAGAAAATGAACGACATAAATGAAACGGACGATGAAGGGTGCACTGCTTTAGATATTGCTTGCGTCTATGGTCGTTACGATGTCATTCCAGCTCTCGTAGCAAAAGGAGCGGAGTGCTCGAAAGGAAACACAATGCTGCATTGGATAGCAAGATGGTTTAAAATCGACGACGATGTTAGGAAGATCATCCATGATTATAACATCGATGTTAATGCGAGAAATGAGAAAGGAAGAACAGCACTGCATTATGCGTGCCAGGATGGCTCTGTTGACAAAGTGAGAAGTTTACTTGCTCTTGGAAGTGATGTTAATGCTCTAGATGCGAAAAATCAGAACTCGCTACATCATACCATGAAAGGTGAAGAAGATCACTGTGAAATTACAAGACTGTTGGTAGACAAAGGTGTGGATGTGAATGTGAAGAATCAATACGGGGAAACCGCGCTAGATCTGGCTGAAGAAATGGAGTTTGAAGACAGTGTGAGAGTGCTACGAGGAGTCTAGATAAAAAAGTTTGTCTTGGTAATGTTAACTGCTTGAGCTGTTTTACAAAATTCTGGATACTTATTCAGAAAGATTTTACAAGACAGTGTAAAGTAGCTACAAATAATTTTTGTTCTTTAGTAAATGACCATAATTAGAGATTATATTTTGTTTAAGGGTTTAAGGTAAAAATTTTGTTCATAATGTGTTGACCAATAAATGAAATAAAAAAGGAAGAAATCGTTGCCGACACGGTCAAACTCCCAAAGCTCTCTAAAATTTATGTTCCTTTCAAAAATCACATAGAAATGTAGAATTTCAGTACAATGAGACGCATGCAACATTTTACAAACAGGAGACAGGTTCACGATTTTCTTTGTTTGCGTGAATCTCAGGAAACCACCAAAGTACCGCAAATGTAAAACGATTAACGTTTAATCGCATCACTACTGTGCGGAGGACAATGACACAACTTTCTTGGTTATCTTTGGGTTTTTCAGAATTAGGTCAATCAGCATTACCACCGTCAAAACACAAAAACAAAGTATCTCTCTCCCCTAGCAACGCAAAGATCAATTTCGGAGATCACCTCTAATTAATTTTGAACCGAGCTGAAAACACATAAAATAAATACATTTTAATGTTAGATTCCCAAAACCCGCTTTACAATTTAATGTCACTCAAGTGACACTGACGACCAAGGCAATTTGGCCGTAATAGTATCCTCCAAACCTCCAAAGGTCTCATCGTTAAGAGCGTCATATTCTTCGTCTTTGTTCTCTACACAGTCGTCGTCATCAGGCGGCAGCAAATGATCCCCGTTCTGCGCAAAAAAATAAATAGAACATAACCTAACATTTTTAATTTAGTCCTCAACCTGTGCGTGGTAAGACAAAGCGCTCACTGCCTACTAAGCCACCTCTAGAATACGTACAACTAGATTTATAAACACCCCTGGGAGTATAAAAAGAGTGAAAAAAGCAAAAAACAGGAGCTGTGTCAGATTTCTTAGGACGAAACTTAGAGCCCTCCTATTCGTGCCGAAACTTATTTAACCTCGAGATACTCACATCCAACGCCGCATGAAAACCAAAAAACGTATCAGCCATTTAATTTTTGGAAATTTTTAAACATGTTTTTATAAAAATTCACTACTCTGAAGTTGGCTTGACTTTTATCGTTTATGTCACTCCGTTGCCAACCTAACAAACCGTCGTGAAGTTAGCTCCAGTGATAGTAGACGAAAGTACGAGAAAAAATCTGAGCAGCATCCCTCTGCTGAAGACAAAAGCGGGCCCCCGCGACACAGAACTCTGGGTGCAACGCATCAAAGAAGAATACCAAGCATTAATCAAAGTAACTTTGACGTTTCACATAACCTCACTTGTCACCCATATGTTTACAGTACGTTCAAAACAACAAGGAAGCTGACAATGACTGGTTCCGGCTCGAATCGAACAAAGAAGGGACCAAGTGGTTCGGGAAATGTTGGTTTATCCACGACTTGTTGAAATATGAATTCGACGTGGAGTTTGACGTGAGTCGGGTTGGGCCCCCTTAACTCTCACTACTTTTGTGATAGATTCCAGTTATGTACCCCACGACGGCTCCTGAGATTGCCCTCCCCGAGTTGGATGGGAAAACCGCGAAGATGTATAGAGGAGGGAAGATTTGTTTGAGCGATCATTTTAAGCCTTTGTGGGCTAGGAATGTGCCTAAGTTTGGAATCAGTCACGCTATGGCGTTAGGGGTGAGAAAGAACTGGAGTTGGGGTTTTTAGCTCATTTTTTTTTTGCAGTTGGGACCGTGGTTGGCGGTGGAGATTCCAGACTTGATAGCCAAGGGGGTGATCACTTATAAGGAGAAAACTGGTTAAATTATAGATTTTTATATTGAATAAATGAATTCTTTGTTTCCTTGTTTTTTATTCTTGTGGGCGGTTTCTGTTTATATCTCTGATTCTAGAATTTCGGTTCAACGACTTACAAAATCCATGCAAACTTTATCTCAGTGATACGACGATAAGATATACGGACACGATTTCGTCTATGCTAAAAGTGGCTGTGAGTGACATTTATATTTTACTAAAAGTAAGTAAAAACACTTATTTGCATCAAAGTTTCTTAACATTAAGCACTATTTAAGCTCCCTTACTACATTCTTTATAAGAATCGTTTCCCTGGTTTTTAAGAATCTTTAGTTTTAACAAAGATCAGTGCAAATAGCCTTAGGGCCGGTTGCATAAACGTCAATCAAAAAATTGATGTTTGTTAAATCCAGTTAACTATCATCAAGTCGGAGAATGGGTTGCTCAAATGTCAATCAGTTGATGTTTATCAAAATTTTTGATGACATTCAAATCTAGACATCAAACATGAAAATCACCAATCATTCGTTGCATAAACATCAATCAAGGAGTTGATGATCATCAACACGCCTTTTGATTGACAATTAGTAAACTGCTGGTGAAGCGGAAATTAGTGTACGTTAAAAATACAAAACCGAAAATATTATATTTTATTACTGATTCAAAACGTTAATTATAAAATGTCTCTATCTTTAACGTCTTCTCTTTCGTCTGATGACGATTCTAATGTTATTTATTCCTATTCTTAGAAGACCCAGAATTTTTCGAGACAGAAACGATTCGTTTCAATGGTATGACGAAATCGACTTTAAACAAAGGTATAGATTTTCAAAAAATGCAGTATGAAAATTTTGAATTTGATTGGAAACAATTTAAGACACGTCAGGCATTGCAACAGGCCTCTCAGCAGTAGAGAACAACTTCTGATTTGCTTGAGGTTTTATGTAACAGAAGCTTTTTAACAATTAGCTGGAGCTCCTGCTTTGGTGCAGAAATCTACAGTATTTCGAATAATTTGAGGTCTCCAGAGAAATTTTGCAATTGAAACCTGACTTGTGGTGAAATACATACATCAAAAATTTTTCGAAATTAGAGGTTTTCTTTCCGTAATTGGGTCCATAAATGGTCCTCACATACCAATTTAATCGCCAGGTGGACGTTTGGCTGAAACACATAGATGCAGAAAAGAATTTTTATCCATAAACGTTTTCGGAGATAGTGGCTACGAGTGCAAAAGATACCTTCTCACCATTTGCACCATTTATTAACTTCAGAAATCGACCTAAGGAAGCATATATGTAATTCTTCACACAAAGCTACCAGAAACACAATAGAAAGGTGCTTTTGAGTTTTAAAAACGTCGATTTCTAGTATTGTCGATGACGTTGCGTTTAAATATGATGGTAATTGTTGCTTGTACAACTCTGAATAATTTAGCTATTATTTATAATGACTAGTGGCCAGAAGATCATCTTAACTTTGATGATGATGATGGGAACAGAGCTCCTGGTGAACAGGAAGGGACTTGTGCAGTAAGAACTGATCTTGCAAATACTGTATTTTCTGAAAGAATGATTTGGATGAGTTGGGATTTCTCATGTCTAGTAAAGTTATTTCCTCTTTTTTGTTCCTTGCAGTTGCTTATGTTGATCTATTTGCAATGTGTATTTCAATAACAAACACAAAAAAGCAACGAAAAATGAAATAACCTAGCTGATTGACAAAAATTAATATTTTAAATAACCTCAAAATGTTAGGCAAATACCGCGAATATCGACTTATGCTACGTTGCCGGTTGGTGCGAGTCATCAAATAGCCACTTGATGATAATCAGTTAACAAAAGCTTAATTGTCTTTTCAGCAATCCAATCCAAAGTTGAAGATAATCAAATATTTGACGATCATCAGTTGATTGGAGATTTGATTTTCGTTTATGCAACCGGCTCTTAGACTTCTTAAGAAAGACACCAAAGTCTTATATTAATTTGGATCCTTCAAATACGTCTTAATTTTCGATCGTTTTTAAATATAGACAGTATTTCAAATTTTAATTCTATATCTCCGTCGTTCTGTAGCTGTCACAGTGTGTTTGCATAAATACTTATTTACTTTATTATTAATATATAAACAACATTATCTGGTAAAATTTAGGTAAATAAAATGCTAATTCCTAACACTTTACGATATTTTTGAACATTAATAATAAAATTTTTAAAACGCTTAAAATCGGTGAAATTGGTACAGTTACAATTCTTAACCTCCATATTTAGAATGCCTAATTTTTTCAAAAACCTAATTTCAGTTAGGACAATTTATTTTTATAATTTTCAAAAATGTTTGTATGTAATATCTACCTACGTAGCAGATCTGAAACTGTACAAGTTTCTGAAGATTTTAAAATTTGTTACTAAAGTTTCCAAAAACTAAAATTCTAAAACATGCAAATTCAAACCTCTAAAAGTTTAGAACTAATTACTAATTAACTGTATCCTAGATTAGAACCTCTTCAAAATTTATGAACTATAGAAAATATTCGAATTCCCAGCGTGGAAATTTCTAGAATTTGTACAGGCTCGAAATTTTCTGCAGAGCTTTAAAAATCTTATGAAATCTTACGCAATTCCCAAACGCGGGCAGACTTATAAAAAGTTCAAAATACTCCAAAAATCGGACATTCTAAAAGCTGTTAGAAATTTTAAAACGTTTAAAAAATATTTACAATTTAAAGTTTTCCAAAATTCTTTAGAATTCTTGCGGAATTCAAGTTTCTAGAAGCTCTAAAACCTCTAATGTAATAAAATTTTCACGTCAAAGTGAAAAAAATTCTAAAATGCTGAAAACTCCAATCTCAGCTCTCAAGTTTTAGAAATTTAAAAATATTTTGAATTTTATAATTGTCAAATTGTCAAACGTTTTGTAAATGACAAGCCTTTAAGAAGCTCTAAAATATTTGTTTTTATTTTTTTGTGAAATGTCAACAGTACATATTCAAAAAAAAAACCTAAGTATATGAAAATGTTCTAAATAAGTCAAATTGCGATTTTTCCAACTTCCGCAAGGTTTTTAAAGATCTACACAATTTGTAGATGTTTAATTTTTTAATTCTTATTCAAATTACAAGTTCTAAAATTTCCTAAATTTTTAAAAACTGCTACACCATTTGAAAGATTAAAATTTTTAAACAAACCACGGATTTCACGATAAAATTACTAATATCCTCCTTTAAAATATCGGATCTTTAATCTACAAACTTTTGAGATCTTTAGAATTCCTAATTTCATTAAAGTATGAAATTGTAATTCTCGATTTCTGTAAAATATCAAAATTTTCAACATCTAGAAATTCTAAAATTCCAAATCTGGGATAAATTATCTCTGGAATTCCAAAAACATTTACAAATGTAAAGTTCCGAGTCTCTAAAATTATTGGAATGCATACTAAGAGACATAAAAAGTGCAACACCCAGTAATACTGATT
This sequence comes from Cynaeus angustus, assembly GCA_030157275.1. Taxonomy (NCBI): domain Eukaryota; kingdom Metazoa; phylum Arthropoda; class Insecta; order Coleoptera; family Tenebrionidae; genus Cynaeus; species Cynaeus angustus. Next base: position 16,632,029 of record CM058065.1, read on the forward strand.
TTTTGAAGATCATTCTTTAGTAATATAAACAATGAACAACATATAGCAAGTAAACGATAAAATTTTCAAGCTAAAAGGAACACAAACTATGGATGAAATGTTAATAATGAGTGCACTACCTCTGTTTCTTAGGCACTCAGCTACTCGCCTTGGCATTGATAAAATTAAATTGTCTATATCAGCCTGAGGAATTGCATCTCAAGCTGCCTGAACAGCATCTTGCAGAGAAGCTAGTGTTTGTGGAGGAGGAATTAACTGGGACATTCTTACACCCATCAAATCACACACATGTTCAATGGACAAAGGTCCGGAGATCTCGGAGGCCACGGTAAGAGGTTTATGTTAGACGTTGCAAAGAAGTCCATTATAGCGCGTGCAATATGAGGACGTGCGTTGTCCTGCTGAAAAAGGGCTTCTGGAAGCTCTTGAATATAGGGTAACATAGACGGTCGAAGAATATCGTCAATATAACGGATCGCGGTCATGTTGCCTCTAACAAACACTAAAAGCGACCGGCTACCACACGCAATGACACCCCATACCATCACGCCCACGGTGCGGTGTACATGTCTTTCGACTCTAAACTGCACATGCTGTCGTTCTCCTCGCCTTCTTCTCACCCTTCTACGGCCATCATGTGTCCCCAAACAGAAGCGAGATTCATCGCTGAAGACGATATTCTTCCACTGCTGATGTTCTCTACACCATTCTAGCCGTTGACGTTTGTGTTGTGGAGTTAACGGCAACACTAGATCTTGGCGACAACTCCGTAGTCCAAAAGCTTGGATACGGCGGTAAATGGATCTCATTCCAATATTCCTCCCATCTTCAGCAACCATTGATCCGCAATTTGCTTGGTAGTGGAGAAACGGTCTCGAAGAGCTAATTGTCTTAAGCGCCGGTCTTGACGAGCTGTTGTGTGCTTTGTGCGTCCTGTACCTTCTCGACGTTTTTTTTTTTTCCCCACGAACCAGGCTCGACAAATTCGCAAAACAGTTGAGGCATCACGACTTAAATTTTGACCAATTTCGCGAAAGAACTTTCCCGCTTCCCTCATGGCAACAATTCGACCTCTCTCAAATTCATCTGTTTGAGGATACTGTTGAAGCCTTCGTACACGAGGCATGTTGTTTTAAGTATGGATTGTCAAATCAAGAAAAAAATTATGACAAATGTGTTGTTAATAATCGGTATACACTTAAGAAAAGAAAAACAAAAAACAATAAAAACCTAGCAACCATATTTGATACAACTCTGAAAATTTTATCACACCTATTTTTATTGATATCAAGTCGATGTACCAAATTTAAGCGAACTAGTTTAACTAGTTTTTAAAAGCGTCCTGAACATCAATTATTAGATTTTACCAACATTATAAATTTAAAATAACATTTTAAGTCAAAACAAACTACTTGAAAATTAAATGTTGTTAGCTGATGAACTGTGAAAACTGTAGATAAAAACTCAAAAAACAAATTTGCATTTAAATACCAAACTACATCATACTAACATACAAAGTTCTAAACCGGAAAACGTTTTCCTAGATCAGTTATTACACAGCTGGATCTGTCACGATAAGTGCGGGATTGTCCCGGATGTGGTTTTTTCGATTAGTAATAACTCTTTATCAAAAATGACAGTATCTTGTTGACGCTCTGCTTAGACGTAGTAATTCTCATCAAATTACACAAGTAAGTTAAAAGTGTTTAACCAAATTTCTAGTATTAACTATTTTCGTTCTATGATGTGCATCTATTATTGTTTATCTTATCTGCTTTTGCGTTACGTTTGCGATTTCCTCAATTTTACAAAGAGGCCATTTTTTCGGTTTTACATTTTATTGTTCGTTTCTTTTTTTCTCTTTTTATCAAATGATTCTCCTTTAATGTAATTTTCTGTCTTCTTTATTTGCTGTCTTTCCATGCTCCGTTTTCTGTCTGATCAATTTTTTTATCTAATTTTCTTCACGCATTTTTTTTGTTTGTAACTGCACCAAAAATTTTAGAACTACAATACTATCTGTTCTTATAAAAATTATATTATCATTTTTCAATAGATATGGAATGTGTGTCTAGTGAGGAAGATCTGGATGAAAAAATTCAAAATATGCAAAGAGAACTCAACCGCTTGAAACAGAAGAGGAAAAAAAGAAACAAAAAAAAATCAGTAACTGAAGCTCGAAAATCAGAAGGATCAAGCAATGAGGTAACAATTTTTTTTTTTTATTATTGTTATTTAACTTAACTGAACAGACAGAAACCAGCCGACAAGAAACTGTTCTTCTTCAACCTCCGCAAATAGCAGCCCCATCAAACTCAACAACCAGAAGACCTAGTGAAAATTTCGATCCAAGAGTAAGCACAATTTTTCTCATATCGTGATATTTAAAACCTTCTCTTCCAGTTTGCTACTTTCGACAAGGACTACGGCGTCGTCGACGAAGGCAAAGAATTCGAAAAAATAGTTTGTGGTGTCTACGCCTTAAAGTTAAGCACGAACGATGACGTCCTCGACTTCAAGATGACCTCCAACAAAAAAGAATGTTGCGGCTTCGACGACATCGAAATCGAAGTCACTTTCAAAAACGCAACATTCAAATACATGTTCCAACTAAAACACAAAGTCAACGAGAAAGAAATCACTGAAGAGGATCTCCAGAACCCGAAACGAAGAAAAAAGGCTGCTTTCGACGTGAAGAAATATTTTGAGTGTTTTTCGAAAAGCAGCCTCAGTGACGACCGCACCATCTGCATTCTTTACACGAATCTACCGATAAAGATCAACAGCACCGATGTTTTTGAAGATATAACCATAGAAGAGTCTTCGCTAGAGCACGAGGATCTTCTTCTTAATTGTGACGAAAGATCCTCAAAAACAGTTCTGAAACTTACTTCAAACAACGACACGTTCTATTTTTTTACTCATCAAGACAACAAGCAGAAAACCAAAGTCACTCTGAAGAAGATGCTCAAGGCGGTGTGTCAAAGAGACATCGGAGACTCTCTCATCAAATATTTGAGAGAGTGGTGGACGCACAACTACGTCCTGACAAGACACGATTTTATTGTTAAGGTAACAGAGCTTGTGCTGTCTCCATATATTAAGACTTTGTCGGACCAGAAGCTCAACGACAAAACTGAGCTTCTTCGTCAAACTGTGATGAACTCCGAGCTCACTATCGTCGAGCGTGACGATGCTATCGTTGAAAACATCTGGAGCACCCCCGTGACCAAAGAGTTTGCCGACTGCATCAAAAAGTTTGAGCTCGGCGATGAAGAAGACCTACAAACATCAAAGACGTTGTGGTACTTGGAGCGAGCTCCTCTTATTATCAAAGTAGACCAAGCGAACCTCGGAGTTGTGAACTCAGCTCTGAGCTTCCTGAGGAGAGATCTCCAAAAAAAGAAGATCGTCGTGGTTGGTAAAATCGAACTTAGAAACTGGAAAGTTTTCCAGAACTTGACTGACTTGAAGAGAGTGTCCGAAGAACTGTTCGGACGTGTTATGACAAGTTTTAGGATCTCTCTGCAAGAACGAGAATCTCGGTCTTTGGAACAGCTGCATTTCGACTCTATCATCAAATATGTTACCGCAGCAGATCTTCTGGAAATGTCACAAAACGATTTGAAAATCGGAAAGAAAGAAGACGTGCCGGAGCTGCACATTCCACGAACCATCTCGACGATTTTCCTCCAAAAACAACAATGGTGGGAGTTTTACCACTCTGAAGATAAGATCGTGTTTTTGATTTCTTGTACCGAAGAACAGAAGCACGAGCTTCTGGCTCTGGAAAATGTAAACATAGACCAGTTATTTCCATACTTGGAGGAATCTCAAATTATTCCTCCAAAGATAGTCTTGGTGACGACGAACTCCAAGAAAATTCACAACTATTTCAAGAAGGTTTGCGACAAAGTTAAAAAATACAACGTGTATGCTTTACACGCAATTGGTGATCTGTTCGCTTTGATGTTCAAAAAAGGGAGTCCCATTCCGTCGCAGTATATCGACACAAAAACAAAGTTCTCCGAAGAGGAGATTCTAAAACAGTTTGATTACCCTCTCAAGGTTTTATGTGCTCCTCCAGGAATGGGAAAGTCGCGGTTGTTGAGAGTGTTGACTAATAAGTGTCCTTCGGACTCCTGGGCTGTCTATGTCAACTTAGTCAATGAGAATGGGTTTTTGGCGGAGCGTCCCGGACACAAACAAACTCTGTATCATTTTTTTGATCTCAAAGAAGACGATAAAGAGACTTTAACGTACCGAGTAAAACGATCTCTTTTGCATCAGAGAAAAGTTGAGATCTTTCTCGATGGAGTCGACGAGGTGGACACCAACAACTACGACACTCTTACTAAAGCCATCAGATTTATACTCTTTAAAGGTTTGAACGTTTGGGTGTCATCCAGAGAAAACTTGCGCCACAAAATCCTTGATACTTTTAATATTCAGCCGTTTGAAATGCAAGACTTGAATAGGAAGCAACAGGAAGAGTTCATCCAAAAGAAACTATCTCAGAATTGTGGACCAAAAGAGCTTTCCACAATTGTGGACGTGGTGTTCAACAGCATCGACATTATCAAGAGCCAACAAGTCCTCGGAATTCCTCTTCAGCTTCATATTATCACGGAAGTTTTTCTCTCTGACACAAGCATGTATGAGAGGCTCAACGAGAAAAACGTGTTTGCTTTAACTCAGTTGTTTAAAATGTTCTTTGACGGGAAAAAGAAAAATGGTTTGAAGAAGGCAAAGATCGACCGACAACAAGAGCAGCAACTAAAGAACGTCTTTGAGACGGCCCTTGAGGATTACGAACTACCGGCTTTAAAAATCTGCTTGACTTCTGAAGACTTTACACAACTGGGAGTGGATGAAAAGAAAATGGGCACTTTCTTTAAGAACATCAACGACAATGGAGATTTGTTTGGTATAATAAAAAAAGTGGAAAACAACGTTGCTGTTTTTGACCACCAGACATCCGCTGAGTACTTCGCTGCTCTGTGGCTCAAGAAGAACATAGAAAAAGTGGTGTTGTTGAAAGAAACGTTTTTTTGCGAAAAGTACGAGAACTTGCGCCGTTTCTTTGACATCATGCTGGCTGAGAACAACCCTCTTCATTTAGCTGTCGTTTATGGTAACTTGGAGGAAGCTGAGAAATACGTAGGGAGTCATTTTAACGATGAAGATGAAGGTGGGCGCTCGCCTCTCCATCTGGTTTGTTCTTACGGCATGAAATACTGTTTACAAAAAGATGGTTACTATTGTGCTTTTCGGGAGTGTCCAGGTTACCTCAAAATGTTCGACACTTTGTTAACAAAGTGTAAAAATGTCAAGCAACGTGACAAAATCTTTAGCTTTGACTGTGTAGAGTACACTTTGTGGTCCAACTGTATTTTCGCAATCGAGAAGTTTTTAGCGGAAGATCTTCTAACTTTTGACGACGTCAAAGAAACTCTCTTCTTTCGCTTCGACCGCAACAAAGTGGCTTTGTTCACATCACAATTTGGCTACTTCCACATCCTCTCAGGTTGCATCAAAGAACATCCAGAAATAGTGAACACGAGAATTTTCTCTGAAATTTTGCTACACTTTGCTGTCGAAGGCTGCGAAACCGACTCGTGTTCATACACCAAAAGAAGAGATGGTAACTTGGCAGTTGTCAAACTTCTTTCTCAGAAAATGAACGACATAAATGAAACGGACGATGAAGGGTGCACTGCTTTAGATATTGCTTGCGTCTATGGTCGCTACGATGTCATTCCAGCTCTCGTAGCAAAAGGAGCGGAGTGCTCGAAAGGAAACACAATGCTGCATTGGATAGCAAGATGGTTTAAAATCGACGACGATGTTAGGAAGATCATCCATGATTATAACATCGATGTTAATGCGAGAAATGAGAAAGGAAGAACAGCACTGCATTATGCGTGCCAGGATGGCTCTGTTGACAAAGTGAGAACTTTACTTGCTCTTGGAAGTGATGTTAATGCTCTAGATGCGAAAAATCAGAACTCGCTACATCATACCATGAAAGGTGAAGAAGATCACAGTGAAATTACAAGACTGTTGGTAGACAAAGGTGTGGATGTGAATGTGAAGAATCAATACGGGGAAACCGCACTAGATCTGGCTGAAGAAATGGAGTTTGAAGACAGTGTGAGAGTGCTACGAGGAGACTAGATAAAAAAGTTTGTCTTGGTAATGTTAACTGCTTGAGCTGTTTTACAAAATTCTGGATACTTATTCAGAAAGATTTTACAAGACAGTGTAAAGTAGCTACAAATAATTTTTGTTGTTTAGTAAATGACCATAATTAGAGATTAGATTTTGTAAAGGTAAAAATTTTGTTCATAATGTGTTGACCAATAAATGAAATAAAAAAGGAGGAAATCCTTGCCGACACGGCCAAACTCCCGTCTCTCTAAAATTTATGTTCCTTTCAAAAATCACATACAAATGTGGAATTTCAGTACCATGAGATGCATGCAACATTTTACAAACAGGAGGCAGGTTCACGATTTTCTTTGTTTGTGTGAATCTCAGGAAACCACCAAAGTACCGCAAATGCATCACACAAGACGATTAACGTTTAATCGTACCACTACTCTGCGGCGGACAATGACACAATTTACGTCCTCAGATTCTGCTGTGGATTTTCGGATTTTCCTTGGTTATCTTTGGGTTTTTCAGAATTAGGTCAATCACCGTCAAAACACAAAAACAAAGCATTCTACGATCTCACTCCCCTAGCAACGCGAAAATCAATTTCGGAGATCAATTAATTTAATTAATTGATCTATTTTGAACCGAGCTGAAAACACATAAAATACAACGAAAACAAAATATCGAGGTTCCTTTTTCCCTTCCATCTTCCTAGAACAGATCGACTACGAAAACTTTTATTTTTCCGCATTACGCGATACGTCGCGGTCTTTGGGGTTTCCAATTTATTTGAACAAACTTCTTGTGTGGGAGAAGACAAAAGAAAAGCGCATCAAAATTTGGTGTCTCTTTCCCACAGAATAAAACAAATTCCTTAAATCTTATCCTACAACGGACACCAGAATAACAGATGCCTGAAGAAGGGGTTTCGGGGTTTTGATATTTGCAATTTCGCTGATTACGATTGCTCCAAGAAACCACCACTTAGAAAACTGCCGACTCCGGTTCAACATCGCTGTACCTGGACGCTAGCAGATTCGGCACTCCTCTTTACATTTCTAAAATTACACAATTTTTGGGCAGAAACGGTTACAACAAACAAACCCTTTCAACAATTGGTTGACTGCTATCGCCGTCGCCCTCACTGAAAAAGACACAGGTTCACGCAAGAAACAAAACTTTCACCAAACAAAAAAGGGCAAAAATCTAACAATTTTAAAAAGAAATCCTCAAAAACTGAGACCCACAGTAAAAGCAAAATAAATTGGTCACGACTTTCTTTCGAGAAGATCAAAAACAAAAGTGTCATCGTCCGTGGGTCCTTCCACCCTCCTCCCTTATCGCCAGGGTTGTTCGTGGTGATTCTGTAATGGCGTTTGCATTTCTTTGAAAGGAAGAGACAGAAATATTACATTTCAAACTAAGTAAATTTATTGTTACATATGTTACAGTTATAATAATAATAATAATAATAATCTAATATAATATAATATATATATATATATATATATATATAATCACATATTATTTTAAAACATTTATAATCATAACAAAAGCACTTGGCTCTGACAGTTTTTGTTTTCTTGTTGCTCATTGTCCCTTTTTCTTTTTCTCCAAAACAAAAATCCAACAAAAAGAACTAATGTGATTACCATTAATATGATAACAATAACAGCCCATTTAATCCAATTTCCTTGTTCTTTGCATTCATCTATATTAATTCCAGTAATCGCATTACAATTTTGACAGTCAGAACTACAATTATTTTCGCATGCCAAACCCCAGGTACCAGAAGGACAATCTAAAACCATGATAACCTCAGCGAACAAAAAAGAACTAAAAATAATTACCTACCTTTTTCACAGTAAGGACCCTTAAAACCCCAAGGACAAATACAGTAATCTTCAATACAAATTTCATGGTTCTGACAATATTTTAGTCCAGGTCCCAATAGTTCTTCACAATCCACGTCGCAATTCGGACCCAGTTTACCAGGAGTAGAACAAAAATTTTGCCGGGATTCATTTTTAGTTGTGTGCCTGTGATGTTTTTTTGTTGCATCAACTTTCCAGTACATGCTAATGTTGGTTCTGATACAGATTTGTTTAATATCTAAGCTAGTAATTCCTATGGGGTCAACTTCATGGTTGTTCTCAAAAAAACGAATCTGATTCTTTTCTTTCAAGACATGGTAAAAGGTCCACTGCTTTTCTCGACCCAATTTTAGCAATTTCCTTTCGCCTCGTTTGTTAGTGTTTGCAAAAATATGTCCACCGGTTGCATTATAAATGTGAAAAGAACTAGTTTCGTTGAAACACATTACGTTGGTAAAAATGAGTTCAAAACCTGGAAACAAACCTAAATATTAGTTAATAGTGTACGTTAAGAAACATACGTTTGAACTGATTGTTTTCTGTTTGTGTCAAATCCCTTGTGTCCTTGTTTATCCAACTCGCGTTTACGGAATTACTTTTACTTATCTGTGCCGTTTCTGCATTATAATAAAAGTTATTAGCATTTACCAAAAAGATTAAAATTCTTACCTTGGGTATTTACAATTTGAACTATCATCATCCAGAGTGAGATCAAAATAAATCCACTTCCTGAATTCATGGTAATAGGCGACTATGTCCTTAGAGTGGACTTTATTGCTGCTCATCAGCATATTCTTCTCCTCAAACCGCACTTTCCAACCGCACCCTTAACCGATTTGATGATTCTAGAAAAGATGTTTGTTATAATGTTTGGTTCGATTTGATAAGTATCTTATCTTTAAGCTTTGTCTGCGCCTGCTCATGTCATTTGAATAATTGTTAATTTGGTAATGTTTCGTACTAAATGCTTCGAATAAGTTATACAGCGACGCCCGCAGTTGTTTCTTCCACATTTCACGATACTTCGAGGAGATTTTGTATCATCAGTGGAATCCGTCAAATTTTAGCCAACAACGTTAAAATGAAGCTAATACTAAAATCGTGAGTAGAATTTACTTTTTGGACCACAAGAATGGATAGTCTTACAATGCAATTAGTAAGAAAATGAATAAAAACTCATAAATTTTAACAAATTCGTTTGACAGTACCTCTCTAAAGGATAGCGCTATACAAAATGTACGCATTGATAGAGACAGCGATAGAATGGACGTCTTGCTGAACCTTTTGCCGTATGGCTGCATCTGGTAATAATAAATCTACGGGTACCTCATAGATATATGCATTATAACTAGATGAAGTCATCCTATTAGAAACGTACGTCTGCTCTTAAAAAACATATCAACGAAATTGGTACATCTCTCCATCTCTTTCTAACTTCAACCACGCCAATTATCTATTTTTTTTATCACATTAGCGTGTGTCGTAACTCGACTAATTGTTAATTTTACAATTATTTGGTAATATTTCGTACCAAATGCTTTGAATAAGTTATACAGCGATGCCCGCAGTTGTTTCTTCCACATTTCACTATACTTCGAGGAGATTTTGTATCATAAGTGGAAGCCAACAACGTTAAAATGAAGTTAATACTAAAATCGTAAGTAGAATTTACTTTTTGGACCACAAGAATGGATAGTCTTACCATGCAATTAGCAAGAAAATGAATAAAAACTCATAAATTTCAACAAATTCGTTTGACAGTACCTCTCTAAAGGATAGCGCTATACAAAATGTACCCATTGATAGAGACAGCGATAGAATGGACGTCTTGCTGAACCTTTTGCCGTATGGTTGTATCTGGTAGTAATAAGTCTATGTCACGAACGTCACTCCAAGCAATTCTATCCGAAAAAAATGTCAGAGAATTTTTCAGAGCCAAACATAGCAAAACTGTTACATTTAATCACTTAAAACGTTACAGCAAAATGTTGCAGTAACTTGGGAAAAGGTTTTGTACTTATATCTCAGTTTTTTGATCTACTTCTATTTTATGCGTTCATAAAACCATTGAAATGTACACAATTTAAAACTCAAAACTAACCAAAATGTCAGTGTTTTTTTTTACCGTCAGACTCATTATCTTGCAATAAAAAATAGCAGACGCCCTGCACACATTCTTTACCTTTCCAACAGTACCCAACTTGTGCCATTTTATCAAATATCTTGCTCATGTTTGGCTCCGAAAAATAGTCATGCAAAATCGGGATGCTACACCCCGTTTACATAGACTTTTATCAGCCTCTTTTAGCCCAAGATGGCACCTTTAAGATGGTAAAAGACAACAGGATACTGGAAGGAATGTACGTTTCGTCACAGAGATCGTTTGAAATTTTAATATAATATATATATATATATATATATATATATTATATTTTATATATGTTTTAATATTTTTATATAAGCATTTGTTTGTTTAAAGATTACTCACCGCAAAATTCACAAAACACTTTTTCACACCGTCAATCTTTAAAATATTAATTCCCCATAACGAATGCGACCACTAAATACACATTCAATCAATATAGTAACAGTAAATAGTAACAGATGGTGCCATCTATCAGGACTTGTATTAAGTCTACAAAAAAAAATGGTTTTTTTATACCTTTAGATTCTTGAATTTCTTAAATTTTCATCTTCTCAAGCTCCTAAGGTCTTATGACGCTATTAATTTGTCTCTTTATCAAAATTTTAAACTCTTAAATCTTAAAGCTATTTAGCTTTCCAAATTACATTCTCGTATTCTAAAACTTCAACGTGTTAAGTTAATTTCTAAGTTCTTAGTGTTTGAGAGTTTTTGGCTGTTGTTGTTTAGGTAGTTAAATTCTATGGTAAAAACTCAACAACTTATAGAACTGCGATTTTCAGATTGATACGAGGGCAATTTACAATATTATCTACCTAGCCGTGAAACAAAAGACTTTGGTTTTTGGGCGACAAGTAGGTGCGAGATATTTTGTCATAATTTATATGTAAAAACCCGAAAACTTAAAAAAGCTGAGAACAGGAATCTTAAAACTTGACAACCAATAAACTCCAAGTTTCAGGAATTAAATTCTGAAAAATTGGAAATTTAGACACCTGAAAGAAAGATACACAAAACTGAACTGAAAATATTAGCTATAATATGAAAATTTGGAAATCCAGAAAACTGAAAATCTGCGAAACTCTTAACATTAAAATCTAAAATTTTGAAAATCTAGTAGGTAAGTAATAATATAGCTTGGAAGCCTGAATATCTGAAGAGTTTAAGACAATATAAACCGAGGAAGCTAGAAATGTGGGGACTAAAACAAATGAAGATTAAAAATTAATATATTTAAATATTTACAAAATTTTAACCTGAAGAATTTGGAGACGAAAAACTTAGAACTTAAACTCTCGAAAATTTGAAAAATAGGAATAAGTTTTTAATCTAAGTGTAAGACAGAAAAATATTAAAACTTTATAATGTAAGAAACTGCATGTTTGGCAACTTAAAAATCTAAAGTAAGTGAAAAAAAGCTTGATAACCAAAAACCCAAAAAGCAAGCTTCAGGCATTGGTCTTTCCTCAAGTGGTTTTCCAAAAATTATTTTAAAGTATCTGTTGTAAATGCTAACGCTAATTAACAATTAACAAAAGAAGCGACTTGCTCTCTGTGAATTGTGCACAATTCTTATCAATTTCAGTCATATTCTCAACGGTGACTCTACTATTGATTTTCGATTTTTTCACCGTAGCATAGAATACAAATGCGAATACTAATATAATAGTAGTTAAAATAAAAAGTAAAACTATACATACTATCCCAATTTTCTCCCAATAAAATTTGCTGCACAACCATCATCTTTTCCAGTAATCACGTTGCAAGTCTGACACTCTAAACTGCAATTATTTTTACATTGCAAACCCCAAGTACCACTTTGGCAACCTAAAACATTATACAGTTAGAAACTAGACAACTTGATTAAAAATCTTACTTTCTTCACAGAAAGGACCCATAAAACCCCACGAACAAATACAGTCATCTTCAATGCAAATTGCGTGGTTCTGGCAGTACTTGAAATCACTCCCAAGTAACTTGTCACATTCAACATCACAGTTTAAGCCCAGTTTTCCAGGTTTCTTATAAAAGATCGTAGAGGGTCTTTTTTCAGTTTCGGAATTTAGAATCTTCACTCGGTGGCCTGTCAGATCGTGTTCACCTGTGTAAGTGTAAACATCTGTAATAAAAAAATCAGTACAAGTAGAAGTAAATATCGTGATACCAATTCAAATACTTACTCATTTCTTTTATCATTGGGTTCGATAATCTAAAAGCGACAACCCAAAAACCGTAGTTGCTTGAATGGTTTGTTTTCCTCGAGATAAAAAGTTCACTTTCTTTGTTTGGATCTATTTTGATTTTTGTTTCAAGCCATAGTCTTAACAGTTCTTGCTGAGCTCTCGAATTAATGTGATGCTTTCTTTGGATGAAAAAGTCTCCAAGGAGCATCCTTCATCTAACGAAGTGTATAAATATAACTCTTGTGGTCCAGTAGGTGGAATAATTAACACCGAGCTTTTCTTACTAACGCGATGAGCTTTTCTCACCTTACCTACAAAAAGTTTTAGTGTCTTTGATTATTGTGTCTTTGTTTTCCTTACAGTCATCAATTTTCCAAAAAGTCTCATTGTCGGTCCTTGCAATGATTTCCTCCACTTCTAATCCGGTGATTTTAATGGTGGACCAAGATTAACTTGGTCTTTGTCTGATAAGACGGGAAAGTGGTTCCATGCTCTCTTTCGGTCTAAGGTAACAGAAACTTGTCTAGATTGAAGAAGATTAGAACTGGTCAGAAAGATAGTCAACTTTGTCGTCTTGTAGAGAGAAAATGAGTTTGCTTTGTGTATAAACAGTTGTGAAATCTGAAAAAAAAACGTTCACAGATAAGATTTGTATCTATTGGGTCAAATTCAAATATTAAACATAAACTGATAAACACCTCTTAATTTTTATTTTTTAATTGGATGTAAAATGGCAAAAATGATGCAATTCAAATAAACATTGAGACTATTATGACATCAACGTTATTATAATTTTGAGCACCGAAGCAGGTGTTCCATAATCATGCCAAGAATAAGTAATCGAGTCATTTTGCCGAGTTGGTTTACATGCGCGTACAAATCGCGGGTTTGTGAAGAAAGAGTTTGGACCGATCGTGGCGCTGTCGATGGTATCCATAGTAGTAAACCGTCCAATCGCGTCGATATTTCGAAGTATGCGACATTGCCTTTCTTAAGAGAAAGACATCTGGATGGAAACCAAAGAAATCAAAAAATACCTATTATTAAATAAATTGTTTTATTAGGTCGCCATGATTTTTGGTATTGCCGGTGGTTGCAGACGAGAAGATAACATAATCAAAGAGTTAAAGATTGTCAAAGAGGTGCTGATTGGCTAACCCCTTCCTCTTTTGTCTTCATCGCAATCTTGTCTTATTACTTCCCCACTTCGTTTTACCACGTCCACCTAAACACAAGTATAGCCTGTAACCTATTAAAATTCAAGTGTGTGTGTAAAAATTGGTGATCCGAAGACACAACATTAACATGATCTTCACAGTGGTTATGGCAGTGCTTCTAGCACTATGTTCGGCACGCAAAGAAATAGTTACTCTTCAAAAGAATGAACGGATAATTTGTGCAACGGATGATTTAAATTCTCCAATTTTTATCTCACCGCCTACTATTAGCAACTTTGCAAGTGCCGTGGACATTAATGCTAGCCAGCAGTGGATCAGCGACGACTGGGGAATAGTTAATGCTGTAGATTCCAATTTTGAGGCTGTTACAGATTTGCGATGGCAATGTGAGTACATTTTTTACTACTTATATTATAGAAAAATATATGGTTATTTATATAGAGGTAGGTAGGTAACGATATCACATATCAATATCACATACCTACTAATATTAAATTAGTCTTCATCAGAATTGCAATTAATGCAAATGAATGAGTGAACGTTTCCTGTTACACACTTGACATGGGCCCACAATTTGCATTCTAAACATTCTACCGAATCTTCTTTTTTAGAGGTGCTGTAACTTTCGGTACACACTAAACAAAACCATTCATCAGTATCAGAATCTGAATCGGAAACCAAAATTTTTTTTTTGGTGCTCTTCCTTCTTCGCTGATTTTCGAGGACTTTCCTTTACCTTTTCCTGAATAAGGACATCGGACACAAATTAAACATTTCGCTTCCTTTACGAATGCTCGTTTTATTCTGCAGTACTTCTGCTGCAGCAGATTCATAAACTTCTTGACTAGTTGTACCTCTTTCGGTTTTTCTTTTATAGTTTCTCATTCTAAAAAAATTTAGAATTTTTAAAATATGAAGACCAACTGTGCAATACAAGGTATGACAATTTTTTGGGGTAAGTTGTTACATGTAACAACTTACCCTAAAAAATTGTAACTACCTGCCCCACGATGTTATAAGAAAACAAATGTGTCCAATTATGTCCACCAAAGAGTTTAAAATTCCGGTAAAAAAGACGTGTAGCTTCTTACCCCCGTAACAACGTGCCCCTCGCTTCCCTGAGTATGAGCACGTAACCAAAATTTACATTTTATTACAAAATTTCGCTTCTTTCAATACCGTAAACTCGGCCAACGAGTCCACGTGGACCTAACAGGATGGAAACAGTGCCTGGAAACCATAAACTGAACCCCTAATAAATCAGCATCATTATAATATAAGCACGAGCCTGTTTCTTCTGTTGCCGCAATTGATGGTCAATAGTATTTCCCTCCCTGTTTTACTTCGAAGAAATTTAAAAATCTCTGCAATTTTAAAAGGAATTCATGTAGATGATTTACATATAAATCCTTCAGATGTAGCTTTAATGAAGTATGCGCCTATCACATTATTTTTATCTATTATCATGATCATTATTTATAATAGTGTATGAAAATTATTGAGTTTGGTACTTAAAAATCATAATATGTATTAAATATTAATAAATGTTTAAAAATATCCTGTTTTTTTACTTCCGTATGTTATTCATATTTAAATAATATTTTTATCGCATATGTCCATATTGACACATCTTTATCGCATATATTTACTTTTTGGGCCACAATTTGTATTAGACCTGCAAAATGCACGGCCAACTACAGAACACAGAGTTGGTTTGACATGCGTAGGCCGTATGCTCTGCCAGCGTCTGCGACGTTCGATGCCGCGAAACGGTCGGTTTCAAGCGGATTTAGACGAATGCAATTTGTGTTATTTCAGAACGGAGGCCCAAAAATAACTATTCTTAATCGCATAAAACAAACTTAGATATATTGCTAGTTTTTAGCACATATAAATCAGCTCTCTAGTTATGAGATTAGTTTTGTCCTCATGTTGTAGACGGGCTCAGACAAGTGGTATACCTGCTTGGTCAATATTTGGCATTGATGGGTTCATGTTTCATGTAGTAATATTGTGGTAATATGTTGGTGAATTGTGCACGGCGTGCCAATACAATCAATCACCTTTATTTGCTTTTAGTGGGCCAATTCACTTGCCAAATAAGGTAATCGCCTGAGCCCAGCTTATCTTCGGAGTTCCTGGAATGAAACACTTCTGAATCTATCTTCAATTCGTAACTAACCTAATTGAATTTTAGATTTTTCAAATGAAAATTCGAATTATTTGGAGTTTCACAACACAAGCTCGGCAGTATTTTCTGTTTACTTGGAATCAGAAGTGGTCTTACATTTAGCCAATGAAAGAAGCTCCCGCCGGTATAAACTGAAAAGTTCAAATTTCGGAACATGGACGCACATCAATGTATTTGCTAAAAACGGAATTACATATCTCATGGAAAATGGATCTGTTGAGGTAGAATTGGATTTTGAAGCAAATTTTATTGTTGCGACAAGTAAAGAAAAAACTTATTGGAGAATACATTCATGTAAGTATTGAGAAAAAAAATATATTTTTTTTTGCGTCGTTACTTGCGTTAGAGCCAGTAAACACTCGTTTGGGTTCGTTACTGACGGGCCAATTTCAAGTTGTCTTTTTGCGTTGTCGCAAGTAAGTGACGCATCGCAACTTTGCGACACTGATTTGCAATACCACTGCGTCAAATTTTGCCACCTAATTTCAAGTTCAAAAGTTGCGATGTCGCAACGACATTGCAAGTGCGGAACTTTAGCCACAATATTTTGCGTCGGTCACGTGACTTCTGTCTTTCTGGTTTTAATATGATAAATGGAAAATGTGCAGTAAATATTGCAGTTTTTATTTTTAATTAGTTACAAATCATAAATAGTGCAACATAATTCATTTTATTTACAATTCTGAATTAAACTGTCTTCGAACAACTTGTCCATCCAGTGAAATAGTGATATAATGGGCTTACAAAACTGCAAAACGTTATGTTGTGTCTCGAAAAGAAGCCTAATTTTGCCCATAGTTATAACCACCAAACGAAAACAGGTGATTCAGTGTGTGAAAATGCAATCTCAATACGTGAAAGCTTTAAGAAAGATTTGGAAGTGATAATTAATATCTATCATTTGTTCAATATTTGTTATTTCACCTGATTTGATGTTATTATTAATAAAAGAATACATGGTACTGAGTAATAATATTTATTGCTTTATTTTCAACTCTATAAAACTATATAAGTTTACTTTAAAAGCATCTGTAGCATATCTCATCTTCTATCAATAATTTCTTCCTTCGATGTTCATTTAAATGTGTCGAATCATAATTTTGGGTTGCAGCATTGCAATGTTTTATTTCACCTTAAAATATAGGCCCTAGGAGAAAAATATTTAAAATTCCAATCCCTCTGAATAGTGTCAATACACGAAGCTTCTGTTTTATAAAGTGTTTACATCTAAAAGAGGAACAAACTAATAAAAGTGAAACTACATCAATACTTTTGTACCTTCAATGGCATGTTTAAAGGATAAAACTGCATGGTCACATAATTTCTGGGTTCGTATTCATTGCTGCTAACACCCTTTTGTTGTCTTTCGATAAAATTGGTCTGGTAATCTATAAATACGCATTAAGAAATTGGGAATTATACAAGACTATTCATTCTAGTGTTCTTACCTATTTCGAGTTGAAAAGTATTTTTAATGTTAATTATTTGCTTTCATCATTGTTGTCAAAATATTCTAACAATTCTACTTATAAATCTGCGAAAACTTTCTATGCCGTACCCAAATGTCAATTTTGCGTTCATTTTAAGAGCATCTGTAACATAACTCAATTTCAAACAATTTCATTTCGATGTGTCGAATTATTACTTTGAGTTGCAGCATTGTAATGTTGTTTTTCACTTTGGAATATGGGCACTAAAATACAACACCATAAAATCCGAAGTTTGAACCTTTAGATCTACCTTTCGAGGCAGTTTTACTGCACTTCTGACCATTTTATAGATAAACTGCACATGTAAAAAAATATTCAAAAATCCAATCTCACTGAACAGTGTTCATACATAAAGTTTTTGTTGTATAAAAATTGTTTATATCTAAAAGAGAAATAAATTAATTATGGTAAAACTACATCAGAACTTGGGTACCTTCGATGGCATTTTTACCTTAACTCTGTACATCCAAATATTACTTTAAAGTATAACACTAAATAGTCACATAATTTCTGTGTGTTTCTATTCATTGCTGCTAACACCCTTTTATTGTCTTTGGATTAAACCGGCATGACAACCTATAAACACGTGTCGTGAAAATGGGAATTATACATGATTATTCATTCTCGTGTTCTTACCTATTTCAAATTAAAAGGTTTTCTTAATCACATTTATTTGTTTTCATCATTTTTATCAATATATTCTAAAAATTCGACTTAATAACTTTCGGTGCAGCAACCAAATGTCAATTTTGCATTGTCGCAAAGCGTTGCGCCACCTGTTTGAGGTATCGCAAAATTTTGTCGCAAGTTCGAGCGGTAATACGACTTGAAATTCGACGCATCTTTGCTTCATCACAGTTGCGACATCTCCATGGTAACGTCGCAGTTTGCGACGTCGCAACTCAACTTGAAATTGGCCCGTGAGAATTTGGATGCTTTACTACGGCTGGTGTATTTTAGTTTTGTCGCGTTGGAGGCATGATAGTAAAACGTCAACGTCAAATGTCAAAATGTGAATGTGAGCAATGTGTTTAATAACTTAACCTCATTTGTAATGAAATAAATAATATTAAATCATTGTACCCAACCTTGATAAAATTCCCTAAATTTCAAAATTTAGGCTACGCGGCTGGTATCGGAATTGCAAACGCATGCTGTAACTTGTATTTTAATATACTATTTTACACTCCTCCATTCAAAAAGATCTCTATTGCACATTGAACAAACGATAAGGAACGTCAAGTTTGTGATAATTTTCGCTGTTTACCGCACATGCACCTGCACAAAGCAAGCAGAGATATTTGTGTTAAAAAAATGATTTAAAATTAAATTATCCTACCCAGCTGAAGTTAATAAGGAGAAAATGCATTTCACAACTTTTAATATGATGAATCAATAGAAATGGAATCAAAATAATTTAATTTTTGAAAGGTATCATAGATTTATTATTACCACATGCAGCCATACGGCAAAAGGTTCAGCAAGACGTCCATTCTATCGCTGTCTCTATCAATGCGTACATTTTGTATATCCTTTAGAGAGATACTGTCAAACGAATTTGTTGAAATTTATGAGTTTTTATTCATTTTCTTACTAATTGCATGGTAAGACTATCCATTCTTGTGGTTCAAAAAGTAAATTCTACTTACGATTTTAGTAATAACTTCATTTTAACGTTGTTGGTTAAAATTTGACGGGTTCCACTGATGGTACAAAATTTCCTCGAAGTATCGTGAAATATGGAAGAAACAACTGCGGGCATCGCTGTATAAGCATCGAAGCATTTAGTACGAAACGTTACCAAATAATTGTAAAATTAACAATTATTCAAATAACATTGAGCACGCGCAGTCTCTTGTCATGACCGATTTGGACCGATTCGTCGAGTTACGACACACGCTAATGTGATAAAAAGAAATAGACAATTGGCATGGTTGAAGTTAGAAAGAGATGGAGAGATGTACCAATTTCGTTGATATGTTTTTTAAGAGCAGACGTACGTTTCTAATAGGATGACTTTATCTAGTTATAATATATCTATGAAAGGTATATCATGACAGCGCCTTTTATTGGAAATTACGTATATCTTATCACTTATGTAAATAACTGTTTCAACATTTACTAAATTTATAGCCTTGTAACTTAATGGGAACTTAACTTTGTGTATAAACACACTGACTTTTAGATCAGCTTAGAAGAGCCTCAACGGTTACAAGCCAACCAACAATATTAAGTCTGCGACCAACAAAACGACCATGCCTTATACTATACTCATCAGCATGTACCGAGTGTGATCTAGAGGTTCAGATCTCCAGCAAAAACAACAAAAAAATCATAATCGTTCCCGGAAAAACCCAGAAAAATTCCGTCTTCAAGCAGTGGGAAAGTCAAATCATTTCCATCCAGGGAGACACAGAAACCATTTTAAAGTTCTACAGAAAAGGTGGTTTGAACGACGGTGATGATTATTGGGCAATCGATTTTGAACTGTGTCCTCCAGTCGAGGGCAAAATGGGTAAACATCCGCAGTTAAATAGTACGAATTTTAAAGCTCTTTGTTTTTCAGCAATACATCGAATAAATCTGCGATCTAAAACACAAGCAAAATGTGAATTTTTACAAAAAGAACCCGAACGCACTAATGCGAATTTTCCATGTGACGTAGGTTTTCAAGGCTCACACTGTAATACCACTTGCGGTAGTATACTGGGTGACCAATTTTCAAAGTGTGAGGAACATCGAATTTGTAATGAGATGCAATGCGAATGTTCGTGGGGATACGAAGGAGATTTCTGCCAAAAAAGTAGGTTCAAATTATTGTGAGCTTAAAATGACAATTAGTTTTAGCGTGCGATCCAGGGAAATGGGGGGCATCTTGTCAGAATGTCTGCGATTCAAAATGTACAAACTGTCATTATATTTCAGGAGTTTGTGTGGGCCCGTCAAATCGCAATAAAAGTATAACTGAAAAACTTTTTTTTTATATTAACATGATTACTCAAATATTTGTTGCAGAAAAATGCTTCAAATGCGACACTTGGTCAACATGTACAATTGAAGCAATTGTAGTTGTACTGTTAACATTGAAAACAAGTTTTCTATTTTATTTAGTCGTTTGTTTAAAAATTTCCAGAAGACCGGTTAGTTCATTTTCACCTTTACAAAATGAAGAATTAATCGAAGTCAGCACTGTTTAAAAAGAAATATATAACCAATTTTATTATATATAAAAGTGTACTGTACGAAAAAATAATCTTGGCTAATATTGATAAGCTAGTTAAATTAATCTCCAAAAATACGTCTTAATTGACAAATTTTTAAATAATTAATAGAATCAATTTCTCATCTCGAGAGTTGGAAAACTTAATTTTCCCGCATAAGCACTTTGTTTGTAACACGACTGTAAGGAGTGCTGTATTTAGTGCGAATGTGGGAAAATTAAGTTTCCCAACTCTCGAGATGAGTAATTGATTCTATTAATTATTTAAAAAAAAATCAATTAAGACGTATTTTTGGAGATTAATTTAATTAATTCATAATTAATTGTCGAGAAATCGATGAACAACTGCCCTTTCTCCCTTAAATTTTTGGTTTTTAAGGCTAACTGAATCTAAGATGCTATTAAAAAAAAACTAAATTAAATTATTTCGAGATTCTTGTAACTCTTTCGAAAAGAAAGAATTAATTAAATTTAATTAATTAAAATTAAATTAATTATAATTAATTAATTCTTTTTTTTCGAAAGAGTTACAAGAATCTCGAAATAATTTAAATTAATTATAATTAATTAATTCTTTCTTTTCGAAAGAGTTACAAGAATCTCGAAATAATTTAATTTAGTTTTTTTTTAATAGCATCTTAGATTCAGTTAGCCTTAAAAACCAACAAATTTAAGGGAGAAAGGGCAGTTGTTCATCGATTTCTCGAGCGAACAAATTGTTTTTTTGATTCCGTCTTGATCCAATGCCAAGTTAATTAATTTGAGCTTGTTGTTCTTCGCGGTTCAAAAGTAAAAGGAGTTTTTTTTTTGTTCTTAACAATAGTAGGCTTGCGAACATAGTCGATTAAGTGCTAGTGCGATCTTACTGCTTACTGCTTACCGCCATTTTAGTCCACCCCAAACCATTGGTAGGGGTGCATTTTTCTATTAATTTAGTCAGTAACGAAACGATCATTCTATTGGCAACTATCTATGAGAGGATAGTTATGAACCGCAGTAAAATGCACCCCACGCTTTTTACTCTGAATTGAATTATTCTGTTAATAACTTAAATTTTATTATAATTTTAATTTGAGGTGATTCATTATGATTGATTGTTCGATCTTCTACTACTTAATATTAAACTCTGTCATTAAAAATTATTTTCTAGTTTTTAGTTCGATTAGCAATAAAAGCGTGTTTTTTAGTTTTTTAAACTATTATTTATTTTTCTTTTTTTAGTCTGCGACAAATTCATAAATTGGGGAATTAATTAATTTCATTTAATATCCGCTATTTGTATTTTAATCAAGACTTTATAATTACAAATTTTTTGACCGTGTTAAATTCCTTCTTTACCGACTGTAATATTTTGTTTCGTAAAATAAATAGATTGAAATTTATGTTCTGATTATTTTGTTGTGACTAAAAAGTCTTTTGTGAATCACGGTTATCATATTATATATTATATGAATATTACAAACAGTAAATTGCGTGTATTAGACTCAACAACGTGAGAACGCAACTACCCTGATAAGTTTCTGCCTCCGTTGTGCTATGCCGAGTGCCCGAATCAACGAAGAGTGAACCAGAAACTACAGGCATGCGCAGATCGCGCGCTAGCTTTATCTCTTTTACTCCACTACACAGGATCTATAAAAGAATTTATAAATCCTGGCGGTCCTAATAAGGATAATGGGAAACTGTTATTAAATTATTGCATTGTCATCGGTCCTTGAGACGTGTGCAAAGTTTCAAGTTGATCAGACCTTTAGAAACCGGTGAAAATTAAGCTCAAAGATTCCGTTACATACATACATACATACATACATACAACCCAAGCTAATATAAAGCGTGTTAATAAGTAAGTCCGTGCTTATTTTTTGAGCGTGTACTCTATTTTTATTAATACCATTCATAATGTCTAATGACTGGTTCATTTTGCTTTGTATTACTAGCCCGTACAAATCGCTTAGTTGCCATGGGTTTGTGAAGAAAGCGTTTGGACCAATCGTGGCGCTGTCGATGAAACCGTCCAATCGCGTCGAGTTCCATGGCGTTGGTGTTGTTAGAATAACATCTGGGAGGGGGATTATCGGTGACAAAATGACGTTTGAGCAAACAAAAGTCGGTGGTCGTATGCCGTCCGCAAGAGGGCAGAAAATAAGCGTTTCCCAACGGATTGGGAAAGAAATTATTAGTCACACTGACTTATCGGCGTCTCCTGAACTTTTTAACGAATTAGTTCTACAGTTTTCAAATAAATCTTTTCATTTTCTTGAAACTAAAAGACATTAAAAAAGTTCTAAAGTAAAGTAAATAATAAGAGATCACCTGACAGACTTGATGAGACAAAATAAATAAATGCCATAAATATAAACTGTTATCAACAGAAAATATTTAAACAGTGTTACAAATACCTACCGTTATAACAAAGAAAGTAAATACTTAACTGGGAACTTTTCATATCATGTGCTTATTTTACAATATTTTGCAATCTTGTCGTACGTGAAAAAACGAATGAGGCGTTCTATAATTAATAAATGTAATAACCTAAAGTGACCTTAGACTCATAAAATAGGAGATATTTATTAAAAGCTCATTTTCTCCACCTTTGACATAAAATTTATTGTTGTTAACGTCACATCGGGAAGGAGTTTTGAGGAGTCGTTTATAATGCCAAAGTGTAGACACAAATAATATTTAATATTTAATTATGAAATATAATGTGATATGAAATGTCAACAAAACCTTGTATAAAACCAACCTTAAGCAAAAAAACACAGAAATGTAATGCATACTTTAATTGTTTGCTTATTGTAGCAGATTCTGATTGTGGAGTCGTGTTCAAATTTACGTTGAAAATGTGAGTAAATTGTACTATATACAATATAAAACTTATTAAAAATATTGACCTAATAACTGATAACCTTATTTAGCTATTAAAGTTGTTTAATTTTTACTTTTATGACATTTACCAAACATATATACCAATTATCTGTTTAGCATCTTTTTCTATTTACTTTGCAACAGAAGTGGGACATTTAGGCTTTCAAGCTTTCAGGAGTTCAGGTTTTCAGATTGTCGGAAATTCAAGGTGCAGATTTAAGGTTGACTCTCAAATAAACAGGCCGACAAGTTCTTTAGTTTCCAAATTCTGAATTTCTAAGACCTTTAGACTTCTAGTTTCTAAAATTTTAAATTGATACAAGTTTAAATTTTTCATGATTTATATAACCACTTAGAACTAAAATATGGTTTTCAGTATATAAACAGAATTTTTTTCTTTATGTTCATAAAGGATTTTAACCGCACGAAGGCCCACATATCTGCTCAAGTGCTCAAAGACCAAAGCTCTATACAACAGAAGATTTCTGGAAAATGATCTGGCAAGACAACATTGAGCTTATCATAATGGCATCAAAACACGGTCGAAAATGACGAGGTAAACATGTCTAGTACATTATTTTTTCTTAAGCTGAATAAATTTTAAAGAATATGAGCAGAATATTGGCAAGCAACCGAAAATGAAGTTTTCGAATGCCGCAGATTAATCATCACTTTCAAATTAAATGGGTGCCTTATTCAAACAGCTGTTATTCTAACCAGTTTTTGCCTGTAATCAAATTTTTGCAAAAACACAAAATTTCCAGCCCAATTCTCCTTCATTCTGGGTTTGTCTGTCATAAGTTTTATAACGTAAAACAAACGGTTTTTTTTTACTTTGGAGTTGGTAAAACTGGTGTCGTTATTCTCTGCGACCTACCATTGAAAATGTTTAAAAATGAAAGAAAAATGTTTTTTTTAACTTAACAAAAAGTTTAAGAAAACAACGATCCTTTATCGTTAAAGATTTGGTAAGTTGAACTTGCATCTCATCGATAAAAGTTATTTAATTTTTTTCACTATATAGTCATGGACAAAAACAATCTATTCAAAGTTAAGCGGGACGCTTTAGAAGAACAACTAAAATATGTGGACACTGTGGCGTCACGTCACAATACTTCAAAAATTGATTTCCGACCTTTTTCACATTAAAAATGTGGATGTTGGATATATAATGCAATCAATCACGAGGTACACTATATATAAATTGTCGAACATAAATAACAGTGATAGCTTACAGTTTATTTGCCGAAGAAAAATCTTTGTGTGTGAATGTCACGAATGGAATAAGGAAAAAATGATATCCACTTCGATTGGAACTTTTGTTGAGCTGATGAACGGCGTCAACGAACTAGCAACGGCGTCAACGAAACAAACGTTGGTTTTGTGCAAGTAAGTACCTAAGTGCCTTTAGAATTTAAAATTTGTTGGTAATTCTGCTCGTTGTCAAGCGTTTTTGACAGTT
The DNA here is from genome assembly GCA_030157275.1 of Cynaeus angustus. Taxonomy (NCBI): domain Eukaryota; kingdom Metazoa; phylum Arthropoda; class Insecta; order Coleoptera; family Tenebrionidae; genus Cynaeus; species Cynaeus angustus. Next base: position 16,656,797 of record CM058065.1, read on the forward strand.
TGAGATTGAAGAGAAATTTATGTCACAGTTGACAGTTCTGTAATAATAAAGCTACCAACTCGTTTTAAATGTTAAAGCTCGCGCATTTCTTATTCGATTATATCAACGATCTATAAATACTTACAATAAGTATTCAGTTATCCTAACGATTAGCTAGAAATGTAGGACCTTTTTCTATGATGACATTCTTCCAGCGAAGGCTGCATGGCTAGTAGACATGTGTCGTTGTATCATACTGTCATATATTCTTGAGCATACAAAACTCTTATCATTATAGATTTATGCGTGCGATAATGTTAATGAGAGTGCGTTTGCGCGTGAGTGCAGAATTTCGCAATTTGTTAAGGAAATCAAGTCGTGTTTTGATGTCGTTGTGAATTTCTTGCAAAATTTAAAAACAGTATTTTGTCGAATAAAACAGTTGAAGAATGTTTCCAGAAAAAGACTTTACAATGTTTACAAAAACTTTCTTTTATTTATCATGAAAAATACTAACATAACCTTTCATTTTGATAGTACACTAATTACGAAATTTCTAATATATGGCGCTGTCATGGTTTATCGTTCAATAATTTAATTATTTTGAATTCATGTCTGTTGATTTATCATAATAAAAGTGGTAAACCACATTTTTTGTTTATAAACTTCAGCTTTGGTAGTTTAATTTAATTTTAAAGCATTTTTTTAACGACAAAAATCTCTGCGCTTTTTGCCGGCAATAAAATTTGGTCGTCAATGTCATTTTGTGACACCGTGAAAATTACTTCATTGTGAACTGCTCTTAACCTATAGTAACTACATGAACTAATTTCTGTCATTAGAATTCCCTGGCAAGTTTAGGAAGTAAGGTCCAGAACTCGGCGAATGACTACATCTCTATCGGTATAAAACAATACAAACAAGAATAAAATGATGTTGGTACTATTGAGACCAAATTGCCTTGGTCGTCAGTGTCACTTGAGTGGCATTAAATTGTAAAGCAGGTTTTAGGAATGTTAACCTTATTCTTTAGTGACAGTGTGACTAGTCTCATACTGTCAAGTTTATCATTACCTACAAAATGTTGAAAACGAAAATTAGAAAATCCAGTGAGGTAAAATAGACATTTCCCATTAATAAGTTGGTAATTTTTGACAATTTCTTTTGAATTGTCATACGTTGACAATAGAGCTTGCTTCACATACTTTTTATTAAATGACAAATACCGCGTGTTCATAAATTATTTAGATCAAGGGATGCTATGGGATTTTGAACGTATGTATATAACGTATAATAAAAATTCAATAAAATACACATGTGTAATGTTGGTTGCATCTTGGCACGAATCAACTTTAAATTCAAAAATAATTGACTACAGATTTATAATAGTTAACTTAAAGTTTATTAATTAATTAAATTGTTGAAAATGGTGTCCATTTTCCTGTATCCACAAGTTGACACGTCTTTTAGCAGGTAGTTATGTGAGTGCAGATAAAATTTATCAAAGACAATTTAATTTTCACGGCCATGTCTGATCTAAATAATTAATGAACGCGCGGTAAAATTGACCAAACCAATTTGGACGCAATAATACTATGATACTTTAAAAAAAATGACGTTTTGGCAAATTTATTTTTATTTTTTTGATGGCATTCGCCGTTATCAAAAGGAAAATTTCTAATTTCTGACAGTTTTGTCATTTCTTCAAGTGACATTGACGACCAAAATTTTTTGCCGGCCACTGTACTGCATTCAACTATAATAGTCAAGTTTTGGTGTAAACTGGACGAAGTAAGAATGTCAAATATAGACATCTGTCATTCAACACTGACTTCAAAGTGTCAAATTTAATCTAAAATTGTATAAACTAAGCTAAAACTATATAATTGTCAAAAAGCACTTACCTACTCAAGCCCGATCGCACGATGAGCTGACAACAGAAGCAATTGCAGTTTATATTTATTACTTTTTCATAAAAACAACGTGATCAACAATGATTGAGTCTGTTGGTGTTAAAACAATTGAAAAATATAGAGGATTTTTTTGCGTCAGAATTGGCGATAAAATTAAACAACGTTAAAATGACATAAGGTAAATCGGTTAAATAGGGGCGGGGAATCTAATTAAATGTAAAAAGGATTTTAATGAAAGATATTAGGTAAAACAAAAACAAGAATGAGATAAACAAAGAACACAAAAGGAAATTAACGTAAATACGCTGCAGATATTGTTCAAATTACGCCCCACTGTGATCCAAACATATGTTGACTCTCCTTTTTAGGCTCTCAAAAACATTAATGAACATTTGAGAAGTGATATTTGCGATTTCCTGGCTAATGGCAGCTTGCAGTTCCTTCCAATGAGGTGAGATCCGGCGTTCTACTTGGCCAAATTTCGCTGCTTATTATTCTGTCCCTAAATAACTGGCGCAAGTACTGCATTGTGTTAAATGCTGTGTGTGCTGTTGGCGAATCTTGTTGAAAATGGCCATACTCAGTATGGTTTTCGCACTGATTTTCGAGGACTCTGATCCATTCTATTTCAAATGTCTTCGACTACTTCTTCTGTGAGTATCGATGGTCTGCCAACGGGTTTTGCCTTTTTTACGTCACCTGTTTTTAGATAACGGTCAACTAATCGCATGCAATGCTGTTTAAAAATAGGCAAGGTCACAACTTCTTCCGGGGAATATGCCCCGAAATTGGTTGTACGCATCTTCCAAAGAATTCTGTAAGTTCCAGAGTAAAAACCATGCTAAAACTGATAAATTATTACAAAAATAAAACTTTTATAACAAAATTCAAATTTACTTGTCAACACTGTCAAAAGTGAGAACAGGAAACAAAAGTGACGTTTAGGTTAGGAAGATACCAACATCCTTCAAATTTTCATTGTTGCCAACAGACTCAGTCATTGTTGATCACGCTGTAGATTGGTACCTTAAAACTTTTACACCACTAAATTTTCATAACTATGAAATTTTGTTGTCCTACTTTTTTAGTAAATACCGCGCGTTCATTAATTATTTAGATCAGACATGGCCGTGAAAATTAAATTGACAGATTTAGAATGTCTTTGATAAGTTTTATCTGCACTCACATAACTACCTGCTAAAAGATGTGTCAACTTGTGCATACCCGAAAATTGGCACCATTTTTAACAATTTAATTAACTAATAAACTTTAAGTTAACTATTGTAAATCTGTAGTCAATTATTTTTTATTTAAAGTTGATTCGTGCCAAGATGCAACCAACATTACATATGTGTATTTTGTTGCATTTTTATTATACGTTATATACCTACATAGACATACGTTCAAAATCCCATGGTATCCCTTGATCTAAATAATTAATGAACACACGGTAGTATCAGATATTCATTTCATATTCTGGGAGTATTACATATGAAAAATTTTTGTTTGTCTGGAGGCATGTCGTAATGTTATTCTTTCTGTCTTTCTATCGTTGTGATTGCAATCATGTTCCTTCCATGAGCTATTTACGTGGTTGTAGCTGCTCAAGCGTTGCTGTCATTTATTATTAAAGTTATGTCTATTAATATTACGACATACGTTTTCCAAATAAACTTTACAAGTAATGTTACCAGATTGTTAAATCAACACCCGATACATGTGCGGCAAAGAGCGAGAACGATAAACTTGACTTTTTTGATCGTTTGTTCAATACGCAATAACGAGCACAAATAACCAAAAGAGCATGACTTAAGTGTAGTTACGCTTGAACATTCCGAACGTTAATATTAATATTAATTTTTGTAAATTAATAAGTATAATTTAGATTTAAATACTATGTTAAGCAAATAATAACGAACCTTCAATTTGACGAAAGATAATTTAATCGTCATAGGAATAAGGAGGAATAGGAATAAGGCATTATTATTATTATTATTATTTATTTAAACCTATTTGGAAATATAGTTTAAAATTCTCTGAAAAAGTACATAATACTTTTTATTATCTCAAGTATTTTCAGAATTTTTTGTTGCAAAAACGATGTTTAGTATGCAACATTTCCGAGGATATTTATTACTACTTAATATAAGATATTCTTGGTGATTTAACGATATTCTTGAAGATTTCAACAATTTTCAGTTTGTTTAAAATTTTATTTTTTTTTATTCGACACAGTCTAAAAGATCTAAAATTTTAAAATTTTAAAGTTTTTAAAACAACTAAAGTAGATTTTTAAAACGTTTTAAATCTTCTCGGAATTATTTGGATTTTTGAAATAACCCAAAAACGTTCAAAATGTTTACTAGAATAGTTAAAACTTTCAACATTTTTTTTAAAGAAATGATTTTTAAATTTGTCTAGATAAATGAGAATAAATTTTTAACATTTTCCAGAAAATGCAACACTTCAAAATTTCTAGGTGTTAAATAAAAGTTTTGAAATGTTTTAGTTTTTGTCTTTTTATAATTTTTTATAACTATTTAAAGTTTTTGCTATGTTCGTAAGTTTTTGGAAGCTCTTAAATCTCTAATATGATAAAACTTTCACATCAAAATTAAAAAAAAATCTAAAATGCTGAAAACTCCAGTCTCAGCTCTAAAGTGAAAATATTTAGAATTTTATAATTGTCAAACGTTTTGTAAATGACAAAGTTTTCAGAAGCTATGAACTCTTAATTTTTAACTATTTATTTTTTTGTGAAATTTCAATAGCACATATTCCAAGAAAGCAAACTAAATAAAAATCTCCAGAATAATTAAAATTTTGTTTTTGTCAACTCCTGCAAGGTTTCCAAAGATCTACACAATTTGTAGATGTTTAATTTTTTAATTCTTATTCAAATTACAAGAGTTCTAAAATTTCCTATTTTTTTTAAAACGGCTACACCATTTGAAAGATCTAAATTTTTAAATTTTTTTGCCATGAATTATAAATATAAATTATAAATATCGGATCTTTAATCTACAAATTTTTGATATCTTTAGAATTCCTAATCTCATTTAAGTATAAAATTGCAATTCTGGATTTCCGTTAAATATTAAAATTTTCAACATCTACAAATTCCTAAATTACAAATCTTGGATAAATTAGTTCTAGAATTCCAACAATACTTACAAATGTCAAGTTCCGAGTCTCACAAATTAATGGAAATTATTAATTAATTAATGACTATTCAGGTTCACACAAGAAACAAAACTTTCACCAAACCCAAAAGAGCAAACCGAAAAATCTAAAATTTTGACAAGAAATTTTTAAAAACTGAGAGACAGTAAAATCAAAATAATTTTGTCACGACTTTCTCTGGAGAAGACCAAAAACAAAAGTGCCATCGCCCGTGGGTCTTTTCACCCTCCTCCTCTTGTCGTCAGAGTTGTTCGTGATAATTCTCTCATGACTTTTGCATTCCTTAGAAAGGGGCATCCAGTTTAAAACGTGCCATTATCATTTCAAACAACTACATTTATTGTTAGTTACATCTGCAACCAAGTTAAACATTTATAAAGGGTTTATATTATATATAAATATAAATATGTATATATATATGTAATATATTATTCTAAAACATTTTTAGTTATATCAAAAACGCTTGCTTTTGACAGTTTTTGTTTTCTTGTTGTTCAGTGTCGCTTTTTCCTTTTCTCCAAAACAAAAATCCAACAAAAAGAACTAATGTGATTACCATCATTACGATAACAATAACAACCGATTTAATCCAATTTCCATCTCCTTTGCATTCATATATATTAATTCCAGTAATCGCATTACAATTTTGACAGTCAGAACTACAATTATTTTCGCATGCCAAACCCCAGGTACCACAAGGACAATCTAAAACCATGATAACCTCAGCAAACAATAAAAGACTTAAAATCATTACCTACCTTTTTCACAGTAAGGACCCTTAAAACCCCAAGAACAAATACAGTGATCTTCAATACAAATTTCATGGTTCTGACAATATTTTAGTCCAGGTCCCAAAAGTTCTTCACAATCCACGTCGCAATTCGAACCCAGTTTACCAGGAACAGAACAAAAATTTTGCCGAGATTCATTTTTAGTTGACTTCCTGTGATATTTTTTCCTGACATCAACTTTCCAGTACATGCTAATGTTGGTTCTGATACGGATTTGTTCAATATCCAAGCTAGTAACGTCTATGAGACCAACTTCATGGTAGTTCTCAAACAAACGGATCTGATTCTTTTCTTTCAAGAAATGGTAAAAGGTCCACTGCTTTGCTCGACCCAATTTTAGCAATTTCCTTTTGCCTAGTTTGTTAGTGTTTGCAAAAATGTGTCCATAGGTTGCATTGTAAATGTAAAAAAACCAAGTTTCATTGGTTTCAAAATACATTACTTTGCTGAAAATTAGTTTAAAACCTGAAAACAAACCTAAATATTCGTTAATAGTGTACCTTAAGAAACATACCTTTCAACTGATTGTCTTCTATTTGTGTCAAATCCCTTCCGTCTTTGTTTATCCAACCCGCGATTACCGAATTACTTTTACATATCTGTGCCGATTCTGCATTATAATAAGTCAGTAGCACTTACCAAAGAAATTAAAATTCTTACCTTGGGTATTTACAATTTGAGCTATTATCATCCAGAGGGAGATGATAATAAGCCCACTTCTTGCATTCATGGTGATCGGTGACTTTTACCTTGTCCTTGTAGTGGACTTGGTAGTTTTTTGGTAATGATTCTAGAAATGATGTGTTAGTTTGGTTTGGTTTTGTATATATCTTGTCTTTAAGGCTGCGATCTCGAGATAAATTTCGACTCACTGAATATGCCTTTGAGAAGTACTGCCCACGCAACTATAAATAAAGCGTTTAGAGGTTTCGGCACACTATTTGCTTTAAAATGTAATTCTTTAATTTTTGTATTTACAGATATTTTTAACTATCTTGATATCTTGAGCGGATAGTTGCCCACGAGCCGCGTTAGCGGCGAGGGAGGAAGTCCGCGAACCAAAAAACGGTATTTCATCTCGAGTAGGAAATGCGATTTTTTTCTACGATATCGCAGTTTATAATAGATACCTATATAAGATTAGAAAATTAGAAAATTAATTTATTTTTTGGGCCTCCGTTCCAAAATAACACAAATTGCATTCGTCTAAATCCGCTTGAAACCGACTGTTTCGCGGCCTAACCAGCAAAATGCACGGCCAACTACAATTTGTTAAAAATTGACTGAAGTTTGACATCTCAAGCTTTAACAATTTTATTTAATTACAAATTATAATCAAATTAAGGTAAAGAGATTGAATCTGAATGATTTGCAAGACAACCTGACAACCGTTTTTGTTTAATGAAGGTACTGCTCTTGAGTACTGTAAACTGCAACCTGCAACTGAACTGGTTCGTTTGAATCACTGCACAGAACACAGAGTTTGAATCGTTTGAGGTTTGACATTTTGTGTTTCCATTTTGTGGATCGCAATTATTTGTTAATAATTATGCCGCTGCACAGAAAACACAAAACGTAAATGTCAAAAACTAATACCTACTTGATTTTTAATTTTATTGTTTTATACGAAAATATTAATTTCTGGGCCTCCGTTCTAAAATGACACAAATTGCATTCGTCTAAATCCGCTTGAAACCGACCGTTTCCCGGCCTAGACCTGCAAAATGCACGGCCAACTACAGAACACAGAGTTTGAATCGTTTGAGGTTTGACATGCGTCGGCCGTATGCTCTGCCAGCGTCTGCGACGTTCGATATTCGATACATACGATCGATGTTGATAGAAGAATATATCAAATAATTTCTCGGCAGCTTCCGTAATGTGCACTGGTGTTTTATTTTATAAATCGTAATTATTTGTCAATGTCAAAAACTAACACTTACTTGATTCTTCATTTTATTGAAATTTATACGAAAATATTACTTTTAACAAATTTAATCAATTGTCGGCCCCAAAAGTAGTGTGTATCACACAGCCAGAAACTTATCTTGCAACAATTCGCTATTGCAGGCTGCGGCCTTCGGCCTTAGCCTGCAAACTACGCTCATAGTTGCAAAAGGTCAGTTTCTGGCCTAGTGATACAAATAACTATTTTGCTAATATTTATGTGGAAAATACAATTATTGTGATTGTTAATGGTCGTCGGATTGTTGGTCATGGTGCTGCGAACTTCTGTTGTATTTGATTCAATGATTTTTGATGTAGAAGTTGATATGGATATGGGCAGTGTCATGTCGTTATCATTAAATTTTTGGTCGTTAAAACTAATTGTATTTGGAAGCACGTTTATAGGTTCTGATGAGTTTTCAATAGATTCAAATATTTTTCGTCCTCGTTTTATTTTATTATTTATCGAGTCTTCAATGTATTGTTCTGCTACTGCACTTGATTTCCATCCTTCAAGTCGTTTTATTTCTGTAAGATTAGCTCCAGTATCTGCAAGAAAGGTGGTAGAAGACCTTCTTAATGAATGACCCGGATTCATTAATTTGCTTTGGAACGTTTCCAATTTTATTGATTCCTATTACTTGCCTTGTACATTTGCCATTTTGGTAATTCCGAAAGAATCATCGTGTTGTACTGTTTATTCCTGGAGGGCGAAGGTTAATATACTTCTTACAAATGTTGGAGTAATTAGCTGAATTAGCAACAATTGTGAAGGAACGTGTGGTGTTGATGTTTGTTTGTCTTAAAGTACCGATATATCATGGTTTGACAGGTAGCAATAACTATATTAATTTATTTATCGAGATGGTGTAAAACAAAATGAAATAACAACATTTCGGCATCAAGACATTTTCAAATGAGTAGGTATATGTGATCAGGAGTTTCATTTCAATTAGCTGCCCAGTACTAACTGTCATTTAAAAAATAAAACAAGCGAACTGGCTTTTGGTAAACAGATGACTTATTAGTGGTTCAATGTATAAATTTTTGACCCATATTACAATGACAAAATCAAACTGTACCACTTTGTTTTGGCCGTCACTGTATAATAAAACAGCTGGCTTGTTTGGATTATATATAAAAATAAAATATCTTTAAATTTCGAAGCATTTTAATTTTATAAACAAAATCATAAATTGCCACAAGAAAAGCTTTGTAATTAAACACAATAGTTTATATTTTGGGGTGTAGCTTGGAGGAGATTCAAATAAGAGGTTAAACATATAAATTAGATAATTGTTTTTTACGATTTTTATTCTAATTTTAGTTTTGCTGGAGACGCAAATGAATCGTTCCATTTTACGAGGATAATAAATTGAAGCGCATTGGTCCTTCTAGTTTCGTCCTTTTGGTTGCGTTGTTCCTGTCATCGACTTGCCTTCTCATTCATCGGAACTTTGGTGGCGCTAGACTCCACTCTTGTTTGGGTTTTGAACATCATCATCGACCATCTAAGTAACCTAAAACTAAAATTGCAGTATACTTTTTTTCAGGAACAAGTAATATGTTTTAACTTTCCTGTCTTTTCTTTCTTTTCAGAACTGCACTTACTGCCACGAGCGTGTGTAACCCTCGTAAAGGGTTTACAGGCAATAGGCTACTTTTTCCTTTCTTCTTTTTTGACACTATCTCTATATCTTTTCTTGCCGTTTCTGCTGGCTCATCGAGCAAGCCGCGGAGAACCGCGAGAGGAGCTAAAACACGCGGGGCCCAGCTCAAAAGAAGCTGGACAGCCTGAGGGCCGAGTTGGCGAAGGAGATGAAGAACGCGCCGAAACCGAAGAGCGCGCCGAAACCGAGAAGAACACAAGCGCCTTCCCAAGAAGAGGGCGAATGGAAAAGAGTGTCCTACGCGGACAAATTGAAGAAAAAATTCCTGGTGAGAGAAGAGACGCTCGTGAAGGCCGAGGGGAAAACAGGAGCGCAACTGAAAGTCGAGCTGTCGAGGGCAGTCGACATGGAGGATCTGGGGGGCCCATTGAGCAGGGTCATTCCCAAAAAAGACGGCTCTCTGGTTCTCGTGAGCGGAACCGAAGATCAAAGGAAGAAATTGGAGGCACAACTTCAAAAACACAAGGATCTCCAGGTGGAAACCGCGAAGAGGGTCAACCCAACGGTGACTCTGACCGGCCTCGACGCCGGCTTGAAGGCGGAAGAGGTCAAGGAGGATCTCTTCAAGAAGAACGGATGGCTGAGGACTTTCACGACGGAAGAGAGATTCGTGGAGGACTTCAAGTTCGTCCAGAGGAGGCCCTGCAAAAACAAAGAGAGGGGAAACCTGACGTTCAGGGTGGAGCCCAAACTCCAGAAAGCCCTGATCGAGAAGGGGAAAGTGATCGTGGGGCTCACGGTCTACCACGTCGAAGAGTTCATCGACGTGACCCGTTGCTTCAAATGCAACGGGTTCAATCATGTGGCCAAGGTGTGCACAAAGGAAGCGCTCTGCTTCAAGTGCGACAAAGGGGGTCACAAGAAAGCCGAGTGCCCGGCAGCGAAACCCAGGTGCGGGAACTGCGCGCAAAGGGGGCTCGAGGCCAACCACCGAGCGTTGGACAGAAGATGTCCAATGGCCAAGAGGAGGTTGGAGGAGAAGGTCACAAAGACGGCGAGGGCGTAAACCCACCACCGTCGCAGGCAGGGGCGAAAACAGGGAACCCGGCCGACCGATCTTTTAAGGTTTTTCAGGTCAACGTCGGGAAAGGAAAAGAAGCAACCCAGGAGATTCGACAACTGGCGGAGGAAAAAAGCATCGATGTGGTTCTCCTGCAGGAACCGTACGGGCGCATGCCAGGGTGGCCTGGATGGGCTCGCTATGGGGGCGGCAGCGAGGATAAGGTAGCAACGATGGTAAGGGCCAGCTCAAGGTCGATCGAGCTTCAACAATTTTCAAGGCCAAAGCTGAGGGCAATCGTCATCAAGGGCGGGGACGGCGTAGAGATCGTGTTGGTAAACACGTACGTCGCCCCCGAAGGGAATCTGAGGTCTGTTTTGTCCACGCTAGAGCGGATTCTCAGAGATCGCAGGAGGGAAATTGTCGTTTCAGGAGATCTCAACGCGAAACACGAAGCGTGGGGTGGCGAAATCACCAACGACAGGGGGCAGAACGTCATGGACCTCGTGGGAGCGGCAGATCTTCAAGTGGAAAACGACAGGGAATCAGCGCCGACGTTCGAAACATCGAACGGTCGAAGCTGGATCGACGTCACTTTCAGCAGGAGCACGACGGTGGAAAACTGGGCAGTACGTACGGACGGAACGCTCAGTGATCACAAGATCATTTCTTTCAGCGTCGCGACGGGAGGAACAGGGAAGAAAACAGGGGGCAAATGCAGGGCCGCAGCACTCGCCAACTGGAATCTTTTTCAGGAAACGGTGTGGAAATCTCTTGGTGGAGAGGATCGAAGAGCAGGAAACTCAGCGGTGGAAAGGGCAAACCATCTCCAGGAAGTGGCCATCCGGGCCTGTGACGCCAGCATTCCATGGCGCCGAAAAACCTGGAGCAACAAGATCTCTTGGTGGAACGGGGATCTCAGGAGGCGGAAAAAGGAAGTTCGCAGGCAAGGGAAACCTCACAACGCGAACGGGATCCGGACAGGAGGCAGGAAAAAATCGAGGACTTTCGAGAGAAGAGGAGGGCCTACAAGAGGGCAATCAAGGAGGCAAAACTTCTTTCGCTCCGGGAAACTCTTTCATCGGGGAGCCCGGAGGATCCGTGGGGGCTGGCGCACAAGATCTTGTCAGCCAACCGCAAAGGAGCGCCAACGCCGTGGTCAACAATCCAGGACCAGGAGGGTCGATGGACCGAAAACCGGAAGGAAACCGCGGAAGCACTGATCAAGAAGTACTTCCCGGCGGACTCGGAAGCGGACGACAATCAAAGATCACCGTGAAGTCAGGGAAAGGCCCATCGAATGGGCAGACTTCTCGGACCGAGAGTTCACAAGGGAGGAACTGGAGGAAACGGTCAAGTCGAGACCAAAAAGAAGGCGCCAGGAATCGACGGCTTCCCATCGGTGGCGATCGGACATCTCTAGGAGGCCGCGGGAGAGGAAATTCTCGAGGTCATGAACTGCTGCCTCAGGGAGGGGCAGTTCCCTCGGATCTGGAAGGAGGCGGAAGTTGCGTGGATTCCAAAACCAGGGGGAAAAGGGCTCAGGCCGGTGTGTCTTCTATCGAACATCGGCAAGATCTACGATAAGCTTCTCGCCACGAGGCTGTCGTATTTCTTGGAGAGCACAGGGCAACTTTTACCAAACCAGTTCGAATTTCGAAAGGGTCGGGGAACGTCGGAGGCAATCGCAAGAGCAGCAGAAGGGCTCAGGAGGGCGGATGCAGAAGAAAGGCACGTCTTGGTGGTGGCGTTGGACATCAAGAACGCCTTCAACTCGGCATGGTATCCCAGGCTGAGGTGGATCCTTTCTAGGACGGGATGTCCGAGAAATCTGGGGATGGCGGTGGCTGACTTCCTGGATGGACGGAGGGTCTCGTCAGAGGGGGCGACGATGGAAACAACGAGGGGGTGTCCACAGGGATCCTGCTTGGGTCCCATTCTTTGGCTGCTCCTGATGGAGGATTGGTTCCGAGAAATGGAGAAGATCACAACGGAGGAAGAAGTGGGAGTGGAAGTCCAGGCGTTCGCGGACGACCAGTTCATCACGATCACGGGGAAAACAATCCGCCAACTGGAAAGGACATGGGATCTGGCATGGGAAGCCTGTCAACGGTGGGCTGTAGCTAACAAGCTAGAGTACGCACCGGAAAAAACGACAGCGATCTTCAAAGGAGCCATGACATGTCACAAGAGGGCCTCAAAAAGCGGAAACAGACCGAGAGTCAGGACGGCTCCAGCGGTCAGAATGGGAGCCACCATTGTGAAGCCAGGGAAACACATGAGGTACCTGGGAGTAATCCTTGACACGGGACCGTCATGGGTAGAACACTCCAGGTACATCGCAGGAAAGATCGCGGGAATGGCTCACAGGGTCAGGGCGGTCGCTGGCAGAACATGGGGAACGAGCCCAAAAACCATGAGGGAGATCTACAACGGAGCGGTCAAACCAGCTCTGCTGTACGGCTCCGAAATCTGGGGAGGAAAGAGCAGGGACGTGAGCATCAAGAAGCACCTCCAGTCCGCTCAGAGGTCGTTTCTTTTAGGCATCACCAAGGCCTATAGGACGACTTCAAACGCAGCATTGGCGGTCATAGCGGGGTGTCCCCCCCTATGGATCGAGGCTCAAGAAAGAAACCAACGGTGGTCCAGAGGTCAAGAAAAAGACTGCGAGAAGAAACCGGATTTTGGCAGGGAGCCACATCCGGCAGAGTCCAAGCAGAAATGGCACACTCTCCAGGAGGAGGATGAAACGCACAGGGGGCTGTGGATCTTCACGGACGCATCGAGGAAAGGGGACAGAGTCGGGGTGGGCTTGATCGTCAGTCGAGAAGGCGTCATCACCGAAAGGATCAGCAAGGGGCTCCAGGACGGGTACCCGGTGCACATGGCCGAGCTATGGGCACTGGGGATGGCGGTGAAAAAGAGTTTGACGTTTCAGAGGTCAACGGTCAACCTGGCGACCGACTCGCGGGTCGCACTTGACATGCTGTGCAACCGTAAAAGGGGAACGGCGGACAGCATCTAGAGAGCGATCAAGAACAGGGGCGCTCGGAGTGTGAGGATTTGGTGGGATACCGACTCCATCGTCGGGATTGCAGAGGCCGACGAGGCAGCCAGGAGAGCCAGGGAAGCAGAAGAAACGTCTCGCGCTCCCCTCACGAGACGAATGCTGAAGAAGGAGGCCCAACAGGAGAGCACTTCCAATTGGCAAGAAGAATGGTCTTCGGTGGACAAGAGGAGATGGACCTTCAAGCTTATTCCGACGGTCGACGTTGGTCTAAAAGCTTGGAAACATCGAGCGGTGTGTCTCTTAACGGGGCACGGCCCTTTCAGGGGATACTTTCGACGATTCAACCTCAAAGCAGGCACCGGAGAGTGCGCGTGCGGAGAAGGATCGCAGGAAACAGCCGAGCACATCATGGAGGTGTGCCAAGAAGAGGAAAGGAGGCAAGCCAGAGAACGCTTCAGGACGAAGCAGGAGGACGTCGGAGGGGTCTTTCCATTTCAGGTAACCAAGGAGACCAAGAAAAAAGAAGTGGAGAACTTCAACAGGTGGGCAGAAGAAATCACCATGGAGGACGAGCTGGACGCCCTCCAGTGAAGATACCAAGGAGGAGGTGAGAAATGAGTGAATGGCATGGTGTGAATGTGTGAGAGAGAGGAAGGAGAGACCTTCCCCGCTAATTTTTGGAGACGCGGAGGTGGTTGGGTTTCCTCGACGGTGGTTTTGCTAGTGAAGGGGGGGGGGAAGTTTTTCGTCGCGGCCTAAAGTCTTCGGATGGGCAGGCTTGAGGGGCCTCACTCCTCAACAACATCAACATGGCTCATCGAGCGACAGTTTTTTTTTTGAATTGGGATTTTTTTTTTGTTTCCCATATTTCTATTCCACGAAATACGCCTTTACCACTTCTAATAACTGATTTATGACGTTATTGCAAATATATACAGTGTGCTGATAAAGTATATAGCAAATCCAAAATTTCGATTTATTATAGGTATAAAGAATTTGGTATTAATGGGTTAATAAATTATTATTATATGTGCTGATTATACTGCTACATTTTATATATAAAGTAATAATTAAATAATTAATATTCCTTGTTACTTCACTTACCTGACAATCGCACACACTTAACTAATGATGAAAAAAATAGTAAGTTTAAACACCACAAAACAAATTAATGGTTAATGTAAAATTCGTAGAGACCGTACAAAGTTTGAAACCAAGACGTCTGACTACAAATAAAAATACACTTGTTATCGCAAAGGAAAACAGTGCAATTTACGTTTGCAAAGTGCACCCGGGTGGCATCATAAAGAGGGGTAGCAAATTAAAAGACAAGAAATTCTTCGTAATACCACTTGGTTTTTATTTTAATAGGATGTTAAGGATTATCCTGCGTTTCCGGACAGCAGGGGGTCTATCGGACCTGGTTTTATTTTATCATCAAAGAATATTTCTAAAACATATATTTATCACTGTTAGTATTTATGGACCCAAATGGATTATTTTATTTTTTTAATTATTTATTTTATAAAAGAGCTTTTGTTTGCAGTAGTTTTTTAGAACATGTATACAGGTTGTTATAGAAATATATGTAGAACTCTGACTACTAAGAGAACTTGTTAAAAGAATAATCTTTTTTTTTCCGATAATGTGTCATTTTAGAGTTAAAATTACAAATAGATAGTACCCTAAATATTGTACACGCTTGTGGTTGCGGTTTGCACGTTCTTCCAAGGTAAAGAACAAAAAAGTCACACAAATAAACATAAAATAAGTTCGATCAAAATTAATCAGTAGAGTAGTCTATGAAAGTAACTAATTATTAAGCGATGAAAAAATAATAATTTGTTTGATTCAGTTAAGTAAAAACAGTTTAAGAAGAATTTTCCAAAACTCCCAAACCGGTATCAAAATAAAGTTTGCTCAAGTTTCATTATGGTAATAAATGCCTAACCAATGTGCAACTCAAAAGTCCACTCAGATTTTGACTAAGAATTCACCAATAAAATTAAGTGCGATCGTTTGGGACACCATATATAAACTTTTAGATTATTACTTTCTTTTGTGCGAGGAAGGGTGTTTGTACCTAGTAATTTTTGTATGAAAATGTTAAAAAAAGAGTTGACCAATGCTACATTTTCTCTCATAAAAAATTGTTTAAAAAATACCACTGCTAGAAACATTAAAACAAATATTTTTTTTTCAATCATTTATAAATTTGGATTTAATAGATTCATAATATCTGTAAAATGCAAAAATTAAAGAATTACATTTTAGAGCAAATAGTGTGCCGAGACCTCTAATAGTTATTTAATTATTAAGAGCGGTAGGTGCGTTTTACCGATTAAGGGCAAATGTTTCCATTTTGCCCGAAATCGGACGCAACTAACGCTCGTGATGCTTATGACGTTTTTTACACGAGGACATTAATTTGCACTGTTTTAGATAATAAAATTAGTGAAATTTAAGTAATTGCACTGCAGTTTTTAAAAGTCGCCTTTGATACATTCGTTGTTATGGATATACAATTTTGTTTTCAAACAAGCTCCGCCATGTTAATTTTTTGCTGGTTTTGTCTTCAAAAGAAAACTATTGGCATAGGCAGGTACATAAAAGCGTCCTCTGTTACAATTTAGCAAAAAAACTATTTAATTTATTTTAGGGACGACAGTGAGCAGCACTTCCCAAATGCATATTCAGTGAGTCGAAATTTATCTCGGGATCGCAGCCTTAAGTGTTGACTTTGTTATATTACTCGGTAGGGCAAGAATGGGGGGCCAAGACGGAGTATTTGAGGTTTGATACACAATCAAAATTACCGTACTGTATTTTAACAATTCGTTTTATTTCGGTAATCATCTTTGGTAATCATAATCAGTCTTCATCATTAAAGTTTTTTCCACCACCTCGTCACCCCGTCACTAATAATAAGAGATTACCTGACAGACTTGATGACACAAAATAAATAAATGCCATAAATATAATCAGTTATCAACAGAAATTTTTTAAACAGTGTTACAAATACCTACCGTTATAACAAACAAAGTAAATACTTAACTGGAAACTTTTCATATCACGTGCTTATTTTACAATATTTTGCAATCTTGTCGTACGTGAAAAAACGAATGAGGCGTTCTATGATTAATAAATGTAATAACCTAAAGTGACCTCAGACTCATAAAATAGGAGATATTTATTAAAAGCTCATTTTCTCCACCTTTGACATAAATTTATTTATTGTTGTTAACGTCACATCGGGAAGGAGTTTTGGGGAGTCGTTTACAATGCCAAAATGATGACGCAAATAATATTTAATATTTGCTTATGAAAGTTCAACAAAATGAAACAAAGCAAAAAAGCCCAGAGATTAAGAGATTATACTTATATCCTACGAAAAAATGGATGCATAATTCTCAAACACATTACTTTAAGGGGGGAAATAGGTGTAGAAGCTTCAAAAAATTCATTTTTTTTTCTTTTCATAAATCGATCGTAGATCTATTCGTAAATATATTTTCAAAATTTCAAAACAAAATTTTATGCGGTTTAAGAGTTATAAGCGATAGAGTGAATGTCCCTCTGTCGAAGAGTTGGAGCGCGTGGCATGTAGTACGGAGCCGTCGAGCAGCTAGTCACTCTAGATCTATGTGGAAGGTATTAAAGATAAAAAACACATCAAAGATGATTTTTTGTTCGTTGGGAAAAAAATTTTAGAAGTGCGAAAATTTTAAATTTCACACCGACTTTTATCGCAAGCGTTTCCTTAGGTACATAAATAAACGCGTTTTTCTCGAACCACTTTTTTCGAATTTGTGTACACTCTAGCTTCTACAGTTTTTGATCATTCGTTATCAAACTCAGCACATAGTTGCTTTATATAATTACGCTCTATGTGAACCTCAAACATAAACAATATCTTTATTTTTACAAATTTTTTCATTGCAAAAAATGGTAAAAAATCATACTAAATTTAGACATTCCTCAGAAAAAAAATAATTTTCGACATTTTTTGGGGGGATTGAGGTTCACATAGAAGAAACACTTATAAAGAAAGTAGATTTTTTTGAAAAATTGATTTCGGATGAAAATTGTGACCTCCAGGATGTACACAAATTAGCCAGCCGGATGGCGACTTACAATGCACGGCAGCTGACCTCTCCGAAATTTTTCGAGGAAAATGTTTGAAAATTTTATAATATACTCTTGAACATATGCGTAACATAATTCCATAATATAAATGAAATATATTTATTCCTTATGTGTAAAAAAAATCGTAAAATACGCCGTCCTATACATTCACTTACACCTATTTCCCCCCTTAATAAATAAATCTTCTGCGACTTAGCATTCAAAATGTTTAAAAATGAAGGAAAAGTAATTTTTTTAACTTAACAAAAAGTTTAAGAAAACAACGATTCTTTATGGTTAAAGATTTGTGTTGCGCATCTCTGTTTGCGCTGTCCAACGAGGGTGTTAGAGAGGGGTAGTTTTAAGATTTGCTCAGTTTAAGTTGTTCTGTACAAGAGTGTTGTTGTACCTCAACGATCGAAATAAACTAATGTAAAAACCCAGCACAAATTATTTCAACTATAGCTTGAAAACGCTCAAGTTATCCCACATTTATGGTCCTTCGAGCCGGATCTTCCGGAAAAAGAAAGTTTCGCATCGTGTGTGTGTGTGCAACTACACCTCAGCATCGGTCAGTCGTGCCAAGTCACCGCCGCAATTGCAAAAATTCAGAAACAACAACGTGGTCCATATTTCGACGTCAGGCATCGGTCAGTCGTGTACATCACCGCCGCAACTGCCACAAGTCGTATCCACGTCAACCACAGAGCGCAGCCGAGGAGAGAGCACCCGGAGACCTTCTGCATAGGTAAGTGGTTGCCTCAATTCATCTCCTACCTTTCGGTTATCCAAAAACAAAAAAAACAAGCTTCTTTTACCATTAAAAACGCGACCGGCAGTTGAAGCCATTACTCGATCCGACTGTTGGTTTAAATTGGTATTTAATCGTCAGTATTAACTAACCACTAGCGATGGTTGGAACGCGAGCACAAACAAGTAGCAATTCAAACACGCCATCAGAGGAGGCGAATTCTCATTACAACAAACGCGATAAAATTAACGCCAGCTTACAAAGATTTCAGACTTGGATCGACAATAATCTACAAACATGTGCATTTGCTGCATTGTCAGCCAGACTCGCGGATTTCAAGAAATTAAAAGAACAATTCGACGCGACACAAGATGAAATTGAGCTTTTAGATGATTCCGTTACCGACCTAGAGCACAACTTTCAGCGCACTTCATTCGATAATCAATATTATGACTTGGTTTCTCTCGCCGACGAAAAACTATTTGAATTAAAAACGCGACGAGAACTGGCCCATTGAAACAATCAAACAAATGTTCAAACGCCCGGCATACAATTGTCGCCGATAAATATAAAGCCTTTCAGCGGTCATTATACTGAATGGTTGTCATTTTTTAATACTTTCCAAGCTCTCGTTCACAACGACAACCATCTTACCAATATTCACAAATTTCACCACCTCCAAAATGCGTTACGCGGAGAAGCGTATCCAGTAGCGTGGAAACTGTTAAGAGATCGATTTGCAAACAAAAAATTAATTGTTCAACATCATCTAAGTAACTTGTTTAATTTACCTCAAGTCAGCAGCAATTCCGCCGCATCGTTGCGACAACTAATAGATTCCGTCAATGTAATTTTATTGTATCTGATTGTGACTAAATTAGACTTCATGTCTAAGAAAACCTGGGAGGAATCACAAACAACCAGTGAATTACCAACTTTGAATGATCTGCACAATTTTCTAAGTCAAAGGTGTCACTTGTTAGAGGCACTGGAAATCAACAAATCAACAATCAAGACGAATCCCCCTAGGTCCGAACAGAAACCCGTGTATAAACCAGAGAAAACTTCAAACTTGGTGACGACACAAAAATCTATCACGTGCTATTTTTGCAAAAAGGCACATATGATCTACCACTGCTCCGAATTTCTAAACTTATCGATTGCCCATCGCGAGGCACACGTAAAACAGCACAAATTGTGCATCAATTGCTTAAGACCGTCTCATGATTCAAAAAATTGCAAATCTATGGGCTGTAAAGTGTGCAAACAAAAACACAACACGTTACTTCACACCGATGAACGACAGCCAGAAATAGAAGTACAACCAACGACTTCTAACGTCAATAATTGTTTTATCAAAGATTCAACTCCTCACGTGTTACTATCTACAGTCATCGTGAATGTTAAAAATGGTAAAGGACAGGATAAACAATGTCGTGCCTTCTTAGACGTGGGGTCCCAATCAAACTTTATTTTGCACTCAACCTGTCATAAACTAGGTTTAAAAACAAAACGATTGAATATGTCAATTTCCGGAATAACTGATGTTCACCGTCAAATCAGTTACGCGACGGACGTCGAAATCGGTTCTCTAACGGGATCCTTTCGTACAAAGCTTGAATGTTTAGTTATTGAAAAAATCTCAGGTAATTTACCTTCAGTCAGCTTTGACAAAAGTCGGTTCATGATCCCACGAAACATTCGACTCGGTGACCCGGATTTTAACATATCGCGGCCAATAGATTTATTAATCGGAGCACAATTGTTTTGGAACTTGTTATCTGTCGGCCAAATAAAACTTGACAATGGGCCGTTCTTACAAAAAACGGTCTTAGGATAGATTGTCGGTGGTCCATTCCATCATTCAAGTCTTTCAATTCGTAATCAAAGTTCGACTTGCAACTTATCTCTTGATAAACGATTGCAACAGTTCTGGGAATTAGAATCCATAACACCAACCATAAACGATCCGCTTACAAGATGCGAAGCTCAATGCGAAAGTCATTTTATTAACACTCACTTAAGAGCCGCCGATGGTCGATTTCAAGTACGGTTACCGTTTAAACAGGCGCCCACCACACTCGGCAACTCATTTGATATCGCCGTCAAACGTTTCCGGGCAACTGAAAGAAGATTTACACAAAATGAAGATGTACGCGAATTATATGTGCAATTTATGCAAGAGTACATAGATCTAGGTCATATGAGCTACTTAGGGTCAGCCTCCGAGTTCGACCAAACTGCCCATCATTTTCTGCCTCATCATGCGGTCATTAAAAACGAAAACGGAAGTAAGAAAATTCGCGTAGTTTTCGATGGCTCAGCAAACACATCATCGGGAGTAAATCTCAACGACATTTTGCACATAGGCCCAAAGATTCAAAATGACATATTTGACATTATGTAAGTTGCATTCAAGGCGGACATACGCAAGATGTACCGCCAAATATTAATACATCCTGACGATCGAAAATACCAATTAATCTTGTGGCGAAAAAGTCCATCCCAGGAATTAGGCGTGTATCAACTCAAAACGGTCACGTATGGCACTTCATGCGCGCCATTTCTCGCGATGCGCACAGTTAGGGAATTGTCGTACGAACACTGCAAACAATTGCCAAAGGCGTGTGAAGCCATTAAACACGATTTCTATGTAGACGATCTATTAACGGGCGCAAGTACATACCCAGAAGCAGCAGTTTTGCGTGACCAAATCACTCAAATTCTTTCACACGGTCAATTCGAGCTGGCCAAATGGGCATCAAACGTAAAAGATATAGTCCCCGACCATAAAACGGCAAAAATGGTCGAGATGGACTTCCAAGAAGGCACGTCCGAATCGAAAACCTTAGGTTTATTATGGGCAACAGACAAAGATATTTTCAAATACGCAATAAAGCTGCCAGAAACAAAACGAATTTCCAAAAGATCCATCCTCGCAGCTGTCGCCAGTGTTTACGACCCGATGGGTCTATTAGGGCCAATAACACTTAAGGCAAAACTTATTCTGCAAGATTTATGGGGGCTGGGACTTTCCTGGGACGAAACGGTTCCCTTGTCAATTCAACAAGAATGGACGGAATTCGGCAACAATCTCCATACAATTAAGGACTTTAAAATTCCACGAAAGGTCGTCTCCGACAATGACGAAGGCATAGAAATTCATTGTTTTGCCGACGCATCTGAAAAGGGCTACGGCGCCGCGGTCTACATTCGCACTACAAACAAAAACGGCACATTTGCGTCAAACTTGCTGTGTTCGAAAAACAAAGTCGCTCCATTGCGAAAAACAACGCTACCGCGATTAGAGCTTTGTGGGGCATTACTTGCATCTCGTTTGTGTACTTCAGTCGTGCGCGCGTTAAAATTGCTTAATGTCAAAAGGTATCTGTGGACGGATTCCACGATCACGCTCGCCTGTATCAAAGCGGAGTCGAGCTCTTTCAAAACATTTGTAGCGAACCGGGTAGCAGAAATTCAACAATTATCTCAAGCCGAGGAATGGACACATATCCCGTCGGAATTAAACCCAGCCGACCTTCTATCTCGCGGCTCGGCACCAGATAAATTAGTCACATCAGAGCTATGGTGGCACGGGCCCAACTTTTTATCACAAGATAAAACCTATTGGCCTCAGACGTGTACGATTCCATCAACCCCTTTAACCCATGAAGAGAAAAAACCGACATTAATCATGGCGGTGCGTACAACCCCCAACTCCACCGGTATTCAGAAAATTATACATTACTATTCGGATTTTCGCAAATTGCGCCGTACTATCGCGTGGCTGCAGAAATTCAAGTCATATTTAAAGTCGCGATCGGCGCACAACCTAGTTAAGTTTCTAACTCCAGCAGATCTAGAAAAGGCAACAATCGCCATAGTACATTTCGCGCAGCACGAAGCGTTTCAACACAAAATCAAAGATTTGTCGAAAAATGTAACCATTAACAGACAAAGCAAGCTCTTGTCACTTAACCCGTATTTGGATAAAGATGGACTAATTCGCGTGGGCGGTCGGATACAAAAATCGACGGGGTTATCAGAGGTGGAAAAACATCCATACATTTTGCCCAAGAATAGTCACATCACCGATTTAATAATTCAATGGTATCATGTCATTAACTTGCACGCCGGACCCCAAACAACTTTGTATGCAGTGAGACAAAAATTTTGGATCATTTCGGGACACAGCGCGACGCGTAAAATTGTACGCCGATGCGTTCCATGTTTTCGAGCAAAACCCAAAGGCCAAACAACCTTAATGGGTAATTTACCTGGAGCTCGTGTGAACGCCAATCGAACTTTCGAAAATACCGGCATTGATTACGCGGGACCCATCACAATCAAATTAACTCACGGCAAAGGCAGAGTGAAAACAGCGAAATCATACATTGGAAATTTCGTGTGCATGGCTACGAAGGCGGTGCATTTGGAACTTATTTCTGACTGTACAAGCGAAGCATTCCTAAATGCATTAAGGAGATTCATTTCAAGACGGGGAAAACCAAGTCATATATATTGTGACAACGCGAAAACGTTCATTGGGGTCAAAAACGACCTACAAAAACTACTGTCTTCCACCAAAAACAGGTCTGAAGTCATGAATAAGCTGTCGGACGATAATATTACATTTTGTTTCATCCCCCCACAAACACCACACATGGGAGGTTGTGGGAGGCGGCCGTCAAATCAACCAAGTACCACTTAAAACGGATAGTCGGAAACGCATTATTCACGTTCGAGGAGATGTATACCGTTCTGACACTAATAGAAGCTTGCTTAAACTCGCGCCCGCTTACTCCCTTATCCAACGACCCAAATGACATGACTCCTTTGACTCCCGGCCATTTCCTTATTGGGGCACCACTTACGTCCACTCCAGAAGCCAACGTCGTACACCTGCCCATCAACAGACTTTCCCGATGGCAACGAGTCAACCAGGTCGTACAGCATTTTTGGCGACGTTGGTCAAAAGAATACTTAACCGCATTGCAACAGCGTAAAAAGTGGAAAACGCAGACCCCCCCAGTGAACGTCGGAGACCTTGTCCTAGTCAAAGAAGACAACACACCACCGTTGTGCTGGCCTTTAGGAAGAATCCGACAGGTCCACCCGGGACACGACAACGTCATCAGAGTGGTTACCATTCAAACCGCCAAGGGGACCTACACCAGAGGTGTTTCCAAGATATGTGTATTACCCATTAGTGACTAACTGACTTTCCGGTGACCAAGTTCACGCGATCACCGTATGTTCGTGTATATGTGTGGTGCCAAGACAAAGACTTTCGATATTTATACAATTACCATTCGGTTTACATTCATTATAATATTATTTTCTTTTCTCAGTTTATAATGTTCACATCATTCTTTACTTTCGCTCCCATTTTTTGTTTTGACGACCAGGGTACGTCAAGGGGGGCGGCTAATGTTGCGCATCTCTGTTTGCGCTGTCCAACGAGGGTGTTAGAGAGGGGTAGTTTTAAGATTTGCTCAGTTTAAGTTGTTCTGTACAGGAGTGTTGTTGTACCTCAACGATCGAAATAAACTAATGTAAAAACCCAGCACAAATTATTTCAACTATAGCTTGAAAACGCTCAAGTTATCCCACAATTTGGTAAGTTGAAGATGCATCTCATCGATAAAAGTTATTTAATTTTGTTACAGGAGCACTACGCTTTAGCTCACTATATAGTCATGGACAAAAACAATCCATTCAAAGTTAAGCGGGGCGGTTCAGAAGAACAACTAGAACATGTGGACATACTGTGTCGTCACGTCACAATACTTCAAAAATTGATTTCCATCGAACAAACAATCAAATGTCGTTTCTCAAGAACCAACGAGTGAAAATTTCTCATTTTTTTGGACAATGGTGGCTAAGGAATCGATCCCGCACATTGTATTCCTTAACAAGGTAACTCCTAATCGTTGTAAAATTTCAATAACTATATTGTTTATTAGCATTATTAGCGATAATTCTTTATATAAAGGAGACAACGAAAATATTAAACTCCATTTTCTTAAGAGCAGTGAAATGATTTTTTTCACATTAAAAATGTGGATGTTGGATATATAATGCAATCAATCACGAGGTACACTTTATATAAATTATCGAACATAAATAACAGTGATAGCTTACAGTTTATTTGCCGAAGAAAAATCTTTGTGTGTGAATGTCACAAATGGAATAAGGAAAAAATGATATCCACTTCGATTGGAACTTTTGTTGAGTTGGTGAACGGCGTCAACGAAACAAACGTTGGTTTTGTGCAAGTAAGTTGAGAAGAATTTGAAGCTGTGTGATCGAGAAAGTGCCTTTAGAATTTAAAATTTGTTGGTAATTGTGCTCGTTGTCAAGCGTTTTTGACAGTTTGAGGTTGAAGAGAAATTTATGTCACAGTTGACAGTTCTGCAATAACAAAGCTACCAACTCGTTTTAAATGTTAAAGCTCGCGCATTTCTTATTCGATTATATCAACGATCTATAAATACAATAAGTAGATTAAGATTAGCTAGAAATGTAGGACCTTTTTCTATGATGACATTCTTCCAGTGAAGGCTGTATGGCTAGTAGATATGTTCCTTTTTTTTTTTTCTATTACAGTTAAGTATTATCTCAACGGTTTGATTATTAAATTAAAATATGAATACATTGTTTAACGTTGTCGAAATTTTTGTCGAAATGGGTTTTCAAATCATAGTTCTTATCAAAAAAAAAAAAATATGTAGTGATGAAAAAAATAATGTATTTTCAGATTTATAATAAAACAACTGGCATGTCTAGGAATGCCGTTCCTATCACAATAAAAGTTTAGGTAAATAAACCCTCACTAAGTATTTATAGCTTTTTTGAAAGCTGTTTCGTTGTGGTAACCCCCAAGCATGTTAATTTTATAAACAAAATCATAAATTGCGGCAAGAAAAGCTTTATAATTTTTTTTAAACATAATAGTTTAGGTACATTTTGGTTTGTAGCTTGGAGGAGATTCAAATAAGAGGTTAAACATACAAATCAGATAATTGTTTTGTTACGATTTTTATTCAAATTTTAATTTTGTTGGAGACGCAAATGAATCGTTTAAGTCCTTCCATTTTAAGATGATAATAAATTGAAGCGCATTGGTCCTTCTAGTTTCGTCCTTGCGTTGTTCCCGTCATCGACTTGCCTTCTTAATTCATCGGAACTTTGGTGGCGAAGTGAGATATTAATAATTATATATATTGATGAAGTACATTTGTTAAAAATGTTAAAATAAATTTGTAGACAAGCACCAAGCCATATCAGTACCTATTTATCTAAAACTTACATTTCATATTCTTACCACTGTTTGTATTGGACACAAATGGATTATTTTATTTTATTATGGATTATTTTATTATGGATTATTTTATTTTATTATCTATTTATTTTATAAAGGAAGAAATTTTGTTTGCAGTAGTATTTTTAGAAAATGTTACAGAAATATATGTAGAACTCTGACTACTAAGAGAACTTGTTAAAAGAATAATCTTTTTTTCCCGATAATGTGTCATTTTAGAGTTAAAATTAAAAATAGATAGTACCCTAAATATTGTACACGCTTGTGGTTGCGGTTTGCACGTTCTTCCAAGGTAAAGAACAAAAAAGTCACACAAATAAACATAAAATAAGTTCGATCAAAATTAATCAGTAGAGTAGTCTATGAAAGTAACTAATTATTAAGCGATGAAAAAATAATAATTTGTTTGATTCAGTTAAATAAAAACAGTTTAAGAAGAATTTCCCAAAACTCCCAAACCGACATCAAAATAAAGTTTGTTCAAGTTTCATTATGGTAATAATTGCCTAACCAATGTGCAACTCAAAAGTCCACTCAGATTTTGTATGAAAATGTTAAAAAAAGGGTTGACCAATGCTACATTTTCTCTCATAAAAAATTGTTTAAAAAAATACCACTGCTAAAAACATTAAAACAAATAATTTTTTTTTCAATCATTTATAAATTTGGATTTAATAGATTCATAATATCTGTAAAATGCAAAAATTAAAGAATTACATTTTAGAGCAAATAGTGTGCCGAGACCTCTAATAGTTATTTAAGTAAGTATTAAGAGCGGTAGGTTCGTTTTACGGATCAAGGGCAAATGTGTGGGAACCGAGGGCGCAGCCCGAGGTTTCCATTTTGCTCGAAATCGGACGCAACTAACGCTCGTGATGCTTATGACGATTTTTACACGAGGACATTAATTTGCACTGTTTTAGATAATAAAATTAGTGAAAATTAATTCGTTGTTATGGATATTTGAGGTTTGATACACAATCAAAATAACCGTATTGTATTTTAACAATTCGTTTTATTTCGGTAATCATTTTTGGTAATCATAATCAGTCTTCATCATTAAAGTTTTTTCCACCACCCCGTCACCCCGTCACCCCGTCACCCCGTCACCCCGTCTTGCAGTAATTCATTTAAAAGATTACTCACCACAAAATTTCACAAAACACTCATTCGCACTGTCACTCTTCAATAAATGTTATTGAAATGAGTAGTGTTCGGAGCTCGAGATTTAATTTCAGGCGATTGCCTCCCACCACACCTACCTTGAGCCAGCCAGTGTCGTACATATTATACATATAGCGGAAACCCGGATATTTACAAACAAATTAATTATTAATTATTATAATAACGATTGCATACCTATCTTGTTTTTTAATGTATACCATTGTATCAGTTAATAAGACAAGACTTCTGTAGAAACATACTGACAGAGAAAGCCGAGTAATTCCCAAATTAAGTAATTATAATACTAATTAATAAATGTAAATCGTAAATTGTTTCACAAATTCTGTCCACAATAAACGAATGAAAAAAAAAACTACAAATTGATTTCTCTTAAAATGATAAAACCAAACGAAAATGAATCTCCAATTTAACTCAAAATTACCAAAATATTTCTATACATTTACGCTGTTTTGGTTATAGGAGTAGCATGGGCATGTAGAACCTTATACCTACAATAAAAAAAATTAATATTAAAATTATATATATATATATATTTATATATAACATAAACTAAGCTTAAAAAGTGATAAAACGTTAAACATGAACAAAGTCGGTTAATCATCCAATTATTAGGCCTTAGCAAGAGATACATGACCGAAGAATGTTTTTTTTTAGATTTTAGATTTTCTTATGATAAGAAAAACGTGTAAAATTTTTATTTGCATTGTTTTGACCAATAAATTATTGCTTTATACTTTTTTCGTAGTTTTGCAGTTATAAAAAAGGTTTTTTTTAATTTTTGAAAGTATCTTGACGATTTTGGTTTTAGCCGTTCAGTAGGTACTTGTTTCCCGAGTACACAAGCTAAGAACTGTTGCAAAACTTTTGCTGTTCAAATATCAAATGTTTTTGTTCTTAGTGTGTGTATCGTAAAAAATGTTATTAAATTCTGGGGGCCCGGTTTTCTATATTTGTCTTGACCGATAATGAAGCTTCTTAAAAATAGAAACATACTTATCAGATCTTAACGGTTTTGTCACAAATGGTACCTAATGTAAACAATCTAAACACACCTTTCTTATCAAATCCCAATAGATAAATAGTTTATTTGATTTAAAATATCTAGATGTATTAATAAATAAATTAGGAAATACCATTTTTATCTTTTTCTTCTAGGGGCCCTCAATATAGTTATTTAGATTTGTAATCATGAATTAATTAGTTTCTTGTTATCTTATTAAAATTTTAAAACTATTAAGTTGACAGAAATTTCACTTGGCATTTTTAACATTTACATGTTACTAATTAATTTAGTAGGTGCCGACCAGTTCACTTATTTGGGTTATTGCTTACATAGTGCTAACATTTTTTACAAAAAATTTCTATAGATATAATAGTAGATTACAAACCTCGACGGAAAGTTTATCAATCCCCTCGAGAGAAAGAGATTCTTTACCAAGACGTCAACTGAGAAAACGAATTTCTCGAGAGACAGAAATGAGGCTTCCGTCGAGGTTTATACACTATTTTATTTACAAACATGTACTGAAAAAAATCGGAAACGAAAAAGATCAAATTCATATTCAAAAACTTTAAACAACAACAAGCGTTCCTGATGACGCATCGTTATCACCTATGGTAATTAATTAATTATTATTATTTGTTATAAACTTCTATACATTTACTTTACCACACGTTGTTTTGGTTATAGGAGTAGCAGGGGCATGTAGACCTGATGAACTTTGATATCATTATTGTCAATATTACAAACAGTGAAAAGGGACGCTCTCAATTTGTTTTAACAGCAGGATAAAGTAAATAATAAATAAAGTGATAGCTTCGTTCCCAAAACAGTTACACTGGCCATTCTTTTCGGCGTATTGCTATCTTTGAAACGTGACAGTGGCGAATGGAGATGATTATAAAATAATGATAAGTTTAGGTATTTACTACTAGTCAAAATAATATGAAATTAATTTACAAACTCATTTTCTGTTGGAAAATTACAAATTTCCTTTTAATTTCAGTTACATACCCACGTTTGAAATTTTACAACAACGCAGTCAAATTCAAATACTATATTTGCTAATTGATAAACGCCTTTCAATTTTTATTGTTTAATCTGATGCAAAATAACAAAAATGAAGCAATTTAAATAAACCTTGACACTATAATAACGTCAACGTTATGTCTGTTTATCTGTTTTTCGTAATGTCTAATAACTGGTTCATTTTGCTGAGTTGGATTACTATCGCAACTTTGTTGTCATGGGTTTGAAGAAAGAGTTTGGACCAATCGTGGCGCTGTCGATGGTAAACCGTCCAATCGCGTCGAGTTCCATGGTGGGGATGTTGTAGAATGACATCCGGGAGGGGGATTATCGGTGACAAAATGACGTTTGAGCAGACAAAAGTCGGTGGCAAAATGACGTCTGAGAGGAAGAAATTATTAGTCACATAGATTCATTGCGTCATTTTACAGTTTAAAAAAACTACTTTGTACGTTATGTAATCAACAAATTTGGCAATTAGTCATCTGATATGTTGTGACACACTCTACACTCGGCAATATTTATTAATAATTATAAGCTTAAATAGACTTGATATCATAAGATACATAAGCACAACTAATAGTAATGCTTACAGAAAATATTCAAACAGTAAAACAAGGTCTTTTTGTAGCTAAAACAAGCAAAGAGATGATTATTCCACGAAAAAATGAATGCATAATTTAGAAGCATATGATATGATTCTCTTATCTCACATCTTAATAAACAAATGGCAGTAACTTGGCAAACTCCACATGCAGTAGACTAGTGAAAAGTGGAAGCTAGTTAGTGCAGCGAATTCCGATTATGGAGGTGTGTCCAGATTTACTTTGGCAATGTGAGTGGATAAATTGTACGGTATACAATCTAAATTTACTAATAACATTGCCCTGAACCCTATTAAGCTTTTAATTAGCTATTAAAGTTGTTTGGATCAATTACTAATCCTTCTTTAATTGTCAATTTTATGTTATTATACCAAACATGTACCGATTATCTGTTTCGCAACGTAAGCTCGGCATCGTTTTCTGTTTACTTTAAAACAGAAGTGAGACATTTAGGCTTTCAAGCTTCCAGGTGTTCAGGTTTTCAGATGGTCTGAAATTTAAGGTTGCAGATTCTCAGGTTTTTACTTTCTCATGTTCTCAAGTTGTTAAGGCTGCGATCTCGAGATAAATGTGAACTGAATATGACTTTGGGAAGTGCTGTCCACGCTCGTCTCTAAAATGAATTAAATGGTTTTTTCTATTTTGTAACAGAGGACGTTTTTATGTACCTGCCACATTCTACGCCATTGGCCGGCTCGAGTCGAACGGCGAACTGTGACGAACTGTCAATACTGTCATATGTCAAATTGTTGTGAATCCCGGGAGTCGGAAAGCTCCCATCAACGATATCAGAGAATTAAAAGAAGCAATAACAGAAGTATGTCGAGAAATTTCTCCTCAATGTTTAACAAACGTTTCGGAGAACATGAAAAAACGAGTCCGACTTTGTCAGGAAAATAACGGAGGTCATTTTGAGCAGTTTTTGTGAAAAGATAGCGCTAGAACAAGGTAGTTAAACGGGATGTGCCAATTATTACTGATTACTGATTTATCAATTTTAGCAAATCTCAAAGATCAGTAGGAAAACTAATTTAGGATCGGCATAAACACTTTTAGGATTAGTTCTGACAAACTGGAAATTTTATGTCCAATCTTGCAGAAAGATGAGTATTGGTTGTTCAGAATCTCGGATAATAATAATCAGATTTTGTCGGAATTTTTGGAAAGTTCAAAATTATCGGAACACAGACAGATTAATTTGTTACTGGAGAAAATGAAAATTCAAATTTTTGTTGATTAGTTCGGTTATTGTAAGTGGTTGTTGTAATCTTTTATCTGAAATAAATTACATCATGTCTTTTTTTAGTTTTATTTCAGTATTTAAATA
Organism: Cynaeus angustus; assembly: GCA_030157275.1. NCBI lineage: Eukaryota > Metazoa > Arthropoda > Insecta > Coleoptera > Tenebrionidae > Cynaeus > Cynaeus angustus. The sequence continues at coordinate 16,687,636 of CM058065.1, forward strand.
ACCGCGTTGAGTGTTGAACTATCCACAAAAAACATCTTAATTGTGATTTCACTCATAGGTAATAAAGTTATGGTAACGATCAATATGGACACTTTTGAAAAGTTTTTTTGGTCATATTTTTTCGAAATGCCTTTTTTGCAAATAACATTTCAAAAAAAAACTTGCTGGGTATGCAACTAACAATACAATGATTACTGTAATTAAGACTGCTCAAGGTCAAGGTGTCCGAAGTAAGAATAGACATGCCCTAAAGTTTGCAAAGCCGCCTATTTCTGACCACAACATGGCTGCCTGACAGAAAGTGACGTGTATTTGACAGGGAACACCAAAGTCGCGAATATGTGGATTTTTTGTGCAGTGGCTGCTAAATAAATGGACCAGCTAAATAAAGACATATGTAGTGTAAAAAAAATTTTTTGGTGAACAAGGAAGTAGTAGGACGGTCTATTAATGTATAATTTTTGGATGGAAACGTTTAAATTGACAGTACTTTTTAAGAAATTGTATTGAATGAAAATAACATTCATAATTTTTCTAATTGTGTCGTATTTCTTAAAACTATTATCTTATAAAATTAAATTACAAAAAATAAAAGCTTAAAACAACAAACAAACGCGAAGCAAAAGAAAAAGGACAAAAGTAGTCACAGTCTTGCTATGAAAAAATGCAATTTAATAAATACTTACTATAAAGCAACATGTTATTTATATTTAAATACCATACTTATAGTGTACTTTATACATATAGTGATTTTATCTGCCTATTCCATTAATGTTTTTTTTACGCAAATTTTAATCCTATAAGAAAGGTCGAATTGAGAAATATCCCAGTTGGGGTTTCGTCACACTATTTGCGTTAAAATATAATTCTTTAATTTTTGTGTTTTACAGATATAATGAATTTATTAAATCCGAGTTTATAAGTGATTGAAAAAAACTATTAGAAATTATTTGTTTTAATGCTTCTAGCAGTGGTTTTTTAAGCATTTTTTTAAGAGAGAAAATGTAGCATTGGTTAACCATTTTTTTAACATTTTGATACAAAAATTACTACTACTACTAATTTTCTTTTTTATATTTTTTTTAGATTTCTCAATTTTATTCAGCTGGCAATTTTTTAGCATTTCTGATTCTGAAATAATCATTTCGACAAGTTCTCTAGTTTCCAGAGTCTGAATTTCTAAAACCTTTAGACTTCTAGTGTCTCAAATTTTAGATCGACAGAAGTTTAAACTTTGACATGATTCAATTACCAATCAATGACTCACAAATTTTCGATTTTTCAAGCTCTAATCCTTCAGCGATTGTTAGAATCTTAAGTTCTCCGCATAATTTCGAGTTTTTAGATTTGCAAACTCTTAGATTCTTACATGTCCACCCTTGTCACTTACTTACATGTTTTTAGTTTCAGAATTTTAGGTTTTCTAGTTCGGTTTTTCCCAGTTTACAGTTTTTCCTCTTACATCTTCAGTTTCTCATTCTCCTATACTCATTTGGTGCAGATTCTCAGTTCATTGGTTTTCCAAATTTTTAGATTCTCAGCTGCAATATTCTCCGGTTTCTATATTTGCACATTCACATATTTAACTTTCTCGGATTGTCATGAAATCAGAACGGCAGAATTTCAGATTTTAAAGATTTTGATCCTCAAAGGTTTATTTCTAAATTTATTTTATCTTTCAGTTTTCAAGTTTTCAGATCTGTAGTTTATTCTCACGACATTCGAATTTTTAGATTTTTGGTTCCATTTTTTATAGATTGCTTAAATTGTCCCATCGACGTAAAAATAGACAAAATTGGTTGATCAGGTAAAAAATCTCAGTACATCGGTTTTTCAATTCTTTGTATATTGGGTTCTTGAATCCGTAAATTTTAGTTAATTTTTGATTTTTAAACTTTAAGATTATGCATTTTTTAAATCTCATTTTCTAATTTTCAGTTTTTTTGCTAACTTGTAGTTTTCAATATTTGTAAACTTTTGACGGATTTTAATTTTATCTATCTTATCGCGCTTTATCTTAGCTGTGACCACTCTTTTTCGGTTAAAATTTAACATTATTTTTACAGTGATTATGGCAATGCTTCTAGCACTGTCTTCGGCATACAAAGAAATTACTACTCTGCAAAAGAATGAACGGATAATTTGTGCAACAGATGATTTGAATTCTCCAATTTTTATCTCACCGCCTACTATTAGCAACTTTGCAAGTGCCATGGAAGTTAATGCCGGCGAGCAGTGGATCAATGACGACTGGGAGCTAGTTAACGCTGTAGATTCCAATTATGAGGCTGTTACAGATTTGCGTTGGCAGTGTGAGTACATTTTTTACTATGAAATTTACGGCATAAAATGTGTTCTCTGATTAGCTTTGTCGTCATGTTTGTAGACGGGCTCAGACGACTGGTGTACTTGGCCAATATCTGGCACTGGTGGGTTCATGTTCCATCGTCTGAAGGTAAAAATGGCACAAGTCAAACGATTTTCACCAATATTGTAGCACTGTTGGCGCATTGCAACACCTTTATTTGCTTCTGGTCCTTGTGAGCCGGTTCACTTGGTATACTTGCCAAGTATACCGGTCGTCTGAGCCCGGCTTACTTTTGGGAAGTTCCTAGAATGAAACATTTCTGAATCTACCTTTAATCCGTTATTACTATTCGATAACCCTTTACCTTCTAATTGCATCTATTATAACTTAATTAAATTTTAGATTTTTTGAATAAAGAATCGGATTATCTGAAGTTTCACAACACAAGCTCGGCAGTATTTTCCGTTTACTTTGAATCAGAAGTGGTCTTACATGTAGCCAATGAAAGAAGCTCCCGCCGGTATAAACTGAAAAGTTCAAATTTCGGAACATGGACGCACATCAATGTGTTTGCTAAAAACGGAACTACATATCTCGCGGAAAATGGATCTGTTAAGAGAAGATGGAATTTTGAACCAAATTTTATAGTTGCGAGAAGTAAGGAAAAAGTTTATTGGAGAATACATTCATGTAAGTATTGAGAAATAGTTATTTACCTAGTAAGTTCGGAAAATTTATTTTCCCGCATGAGCACTTTGGATTTAGTGCAAATGCGGGAAAATTAAGGGTGCGATCCTGGACTAAAAGAGGCGGGAAAAAGTCCATGTAAACGGGGAGTGGCATCACGATTTTGCAAGACTATTTTTCAGAGCCAAACATGGGCAAGATATTTGATAAAATGACAAAAGTTGGGTACTGTTGGGAAGCTAAAGAATGTGTGCAGGGCGTCTGCTATTTTTTATTGCAAAATAATGAGTCTAATAGTAAAAAAAACATTGTTACATTTTGGTTAGTCTAGAGGTTTAAATTGTGTACATTTCAATGTTTTTTTAACGCATAAAATAGAAGTAAATCAAAAAACTGAGATATACAAGCCCTTTTCCCAAGTTTCTGCAACATTTTGCTGTAACGTTTTAAGTGATTAATCTAAAGGTTTTGCCATGTTTGGCTCTGAAAAATTCTCTAACATTTTTTTCGCATAGAATTGCGTAGAGTGGCGTCCGTGGTCGAAATGGTACTAATATTGTTCAGCTACCGTCTAAAAGAGGGCGCGCAAGCATAGGGTGCCAAATTTTGAATTTACGCTTTAACTGACTGAATTTAGTTCAAATAGATACATATTATATTAGCCAAATAATATTTGGTACGAAAACCTTACCTGGCTTTTTGAGACTTTTCAGAAGATTAATGTGGTACTTGAAGCGATTCAAACGATGCTTCCGATGTGTCCGCGTTTTGCTCAAACCGTATAGTACGTTCGATCGGTTTGATATCACAAAATTATCAATTTGAGACAAGGGTTTGTGTGTACGTAACAAAATGCGAGTTTTCTAATAAATCTGACCTTGCCAAAACTCTGGAATTTGACCATTATCGGAGGGACGACATCTGGAAGCAATTCGCCTTGCAGTACCCGCTGGGAAAAATCTATCGGACGCTTCTCCGATGTAAAAAATAAAATTCAAATATTTCGGACTGACCGTAAAATTGGGGCCTGGGTTTTATTTTATCATCAAAGAATATTTCTAAAACATTTATTTATCACTGTTAGTATTTATGGACCCAAATGGATTATTTTATTTTTTTATTTATTTATTTTATAAAGGAGCTTTTGTTTGCAGTAGTTTTTTTAGAACATGTATACAGGTTGTTATAGAAATATATGTAGAACTCTGGCTGCTAAGAGAACTTGTTAAAAGAATAATCACTTTTTTTTCCGATAATGTGTCATTTTAGAGTTAATATTAAAAATGGATAGTACCCTAAATATTTTACACGCGTATGGTTGCGGTTTGCACGTTTTTCCAAGGTAAAGAACAAAAAGGGTCACACAAATAAACATAAAATAGGTTCGATCAAAATTAACCAGTAGAGTAGTCTATGTAAGTAACTAATTACTAGGCGATAGGTGATGAAAAAATAATAATTTGTTTGATTCAGTTAAATAAAAACAATTTAAGAATTTTCAAAAACTCCCAAACCGACATCAAAATAAGGTTTGCTCAAGTTTCATTATGGTAATAAATGCCTAACCAATGTGCAACTCAAAAGTCCACTCAGATTTTGACTAAGAATTCACCAATAAAATTTAGTGCGATCCTTTGGGACACCATGTATAAACTTTTAGATTATTACTTTCTTTTGTGCGAGGAATAGTGTTTGTACCTAGTAATTTTTGTATCAAAATGTTAAAAAAAGGGTTGACCAATGCTACATTTTCTCTCATAAAAAATTGCTTAAAAAAATACCACTACTAGAAACATTAAAACAAAAAATTTTTTTTTTTCAATCATTTATAAATTTGGATTTAATAGATTCATAATATCTGTAAAATGCAAAAATTAAAGAATTACATTTTAAAGCAAATAGTGTCCGAGACCTCTAAAGGTTTATGGCTTTATTTATGGGTGCAGCTGGGGTATTTCTCACTTGGAGGGTTAAAATTTGTGTTAAAAAAGAAAACTATTGGCATAGGCAGGTACATAAAAGCGTCCTCTGTTACAGAATAGCAAAAAAACTATTTAATTTATTTTAGGGACGACAGTGGGCAGCACTTCCCAAAGGGATATTCAGTGAGTCGAAATTTATCTCGGGATCGCAGCCTTAAGTTTCAGAAAGAGTTAGGTACAATATTTTTTGTAACAAATATCAAAATAAAAAAAAAGTAAGTTTTCTTAATGGTGGGTTGGTAACATGATCTATCTACTGTAACTACCTACTAGATTTTTAAAATTTAAATCATCTGTCATATTTTTTTTAATTATTAACAAAAATTGTTAAAGTGAGTGACAGCGAAGAATGTTGTACCCCTCCCGAAGTACAATAATGTGCCCAATAAAAGTCGCGACCGGTATGAACGCACTTATCAAAAATTGATTGATTGATGTCGTAAAAAAGTCGCAATACCAACTGTATAACACAAATATCTCTTCCCGCCAGCGGAAACTAAAAAACACCGGGATGCGGGAAAAGCGTTTTTCCGTGCATCGGAATTAAGCGAAAAAATTCTGTTTTCATGCAAAGACTAAAAAAAAATACTTGTTAAATCCAGTTGGAAGTTAGCACAACACAGTAGTTTGCCACAACTTGTGACTGCGGCTCCCCAACTATTCTGAAGGCTATTTCTAATTTATTTTCAATTGAGTTTTCAATGTACGATTCAGCGACGCTACTAGATTTCCAATTTCTATGATGCTTTAAAACAGCAATGTCAGCCGCTGCGTCTGCAAGTAGTGTTGCTGAAGTCCTCCTGAAGCAACGTCCAGTATGCGTCGAAGAATTTTGTAGTTTTGAAAACTCAGTGGTATTGTAGCAATGATGTTGATCCCCACAGCTTGTCTTGTACATCTGCTATTACGATAGCCAATAAAAAACCTTGTATTTCCAATTCGTGAAGGCCGCAGAGAATAGTACTTTCTAAATAAGTATTTTTAATAAATCTATATGGACCATCAAAATTTCCACGTGTTATAGCAAATTCTTTTCTGAAATGTGTCTTGGTGTGTGGAATTTCAATCAGAAAAAATGATATCATATCTTTCACATATTTTACATCCAGAAGTCTTATCTCTTCTAGACGCAACCCTCCGCTAATTCCTACAAGCAACACCACCGAAAGGCATCGCCGCGTAATGAATTTTTTAAGTGGTGGAATTTTTGAACATTTGTTAATTGCGGATCTTTGTGCACCAGTTCATTAAAGGTATTATTAAATGGAAGCCATTCTGTGTATGCGCCATCAAAAGGCTTAATATTTATTGGAGTTAATTGGATAGGCACACGATTGGCGTTGACAGCATTTGACACATTGGCATTACGTTTTTGATCAATTATATCATTGGCGTTCGCGACTAAGTCGAAATATTCGTCTTCAAAACGTGCTCGTAACTCGGCTTGTGCCAACTCTGGGGTTTCCGAATCTAAAGCTTCGATGTTGTTTTGAATTTCATCAAAGTCCCGTTTTATGTGTAAAAAGTCGTCAAGGCGAACTTTGATTTGCGAGACCGAGGCGGTATTTTGATTTTGATCAACCCAAAGCTTGAAACGTGTTAATTTGTCGTAAATGTTGTTACGTCTTGAAATAAATGACTGCAACGCGGCAACCACTTCGGTATTAATTGGAATTTCTGGCGGATCTTGCTGATCGTTCTCACTGCGATCTTCTCTGTCGCCATTCGTTTGAGATCGTGTAATTACCATTTCGGATTAAAATATGATTTAAAACGTGCAATAACGGTTAAAGAATGCAGATGCTAATTCAGATCAAAACCTGACCTCAAACCGCTTGAGGATAGTGAATAATGGATAGAAGATGGAACCCACTCACCGTTTGAAGACTCTGGCCTGTGTTCGCTGCGTTCCCACTCGTTGAGGGCATGGACTCTGGATCCCTGGACACTTCTGAAGCGGGCGTCGAAAATGAGCGCAAAGTCAAGGGCGATGGTGTTGACCAATTAGTTGTGATTTTTTCAAATCCGGCTCGAAGGACCAATGTTTGACGCGGGTAGATTTTTACTCGCTTGAAAACTGATGCAACTGGTTGTGGTTGTTTAAGTGTTTATTGAACCAATTATACCCATGGAGAGCTTATGGTAGACTCTCTTGGTCCTCCTACTTTTCGTTACTGACTTAAAATATGATAAGAAAAATGCATCCCTACCAATGGGGTGGGGTGGATTCAAAAATGGCGGTAAGCAGTAAGATCCTAAACTACCTACACTAAAAACCTAGACCTAACAGTAGGAGAAGGTTGCGTACTTCCTCATCACGGGGTGATAAAAGAAACCAGTTTATCAACCAAGCTAGGGCGGCCTTTGATGCGAGCTGCAAATCGTCGAACGGTACGAGTCTTAACGACCACCTAATTACAGGTTAATCTGCAAAAGGATATATTTTCTTTATTGGTAAACTGCCGACAATTTAAATACGTTTTAAGTGCCGACATCATAAAAATGTACCGACAGAGTTGGGTTTCAAGGGAAGATTGAAAATTTTATGGTGTTCAGAAATCGACAAAGAAATGCAGATTTACAATTTGAAAACTGTTATTTACGGCACAGCATGTGACCCTATTTAGCTATGAAATGTTTAAAACAACTTTCTATTGAGTCATCACAACTTTTTCCGAAAGCAAGTAAAGTAATTAATGATGATTTTTATATGGACGATTTATTAACAGGCACCAATACAATCGAAGAAGCAATAACTTTACGTGACAATTTGATTGACATTTTAAAAACTGCTGGATTTGAGTTATCAAAGTGGGCATCGAATAATATAGAGATTTTAGCTAAATTAGAGACAAACCAAATGATTATTAGATTAGATTCGACTTTTCAAACAAAAACATTAGGTTTAAGTTGGGATTGTGAGAGAGACATATTAAGGTATGATATCAAAAATAAAATCAATTGTAACACAATTTCGAAAAGAACAATTTTGAGTGTTATCGCAACCATTTATGATCTTATTGGTCTCTTAAGTCCTATATTAATAACAGCGAAATTAATTTTACAAATTCTGTGGCAGTTAAAATGTGATTGGGACGATCCGATACCTTCAGATTTGCATAATAAATTTGTTCACTTTTTGTCTCAGTTAAAAGACATCAACGAATTTCAATTTCCGAGAAAACTGATACCTGTGTTTCCTTATAAAAATATTGAAATTCACAGACTAATGACGCTAGTATTGATGCATATGGCGCAGTCATTTATATTAGAACCACGGATAAATTTGGACATTGGCTGCGATTTTGTTTCTATACGATACGAGGTACGATACGATATCACCATGGCAACGACAAACATATCGTAATTGGTATTCTGTTTCTCAATTTTATCGTACCTCGACGATGTCAGCTACGATATGAGGTACGAGTTTATATCGTCTACCGTTCGGCTACCGAATTTCGCCCGTACGCCAAAACTTTTAACGGACAAATCGACTATTCGCTATGTTTTTAGCGTCTGTTGTGTAATAGTGAGGTCAACGCTGAGAGGAGAAGGTAATTACAACAAAAATACTATAAAATGTTTTAAAAAAATAAAAAATAATAAAAATTATTATGTTAAGAAGTTTAGCTTCAATATTTATAATTTTGATAAATATGTAGATGAGCAAACGATCGGGCAAACCCCGATGCAACCCATGCAAAAAATTCTAATGGTGGAGTTCATCCCAATTCGCTCGCCATCAGGATGATGACTCTGGGAAACTTTAATCAGTAAGCTAAATGCTTCTGGTGGAGTATGTAAGGACAAAAAACAGTGGCAACGGGTTAGTATGATTAATTCTTAAATCCATCATTATTTTATGGTTATCCTAGTGATCGGGGGACTGGAAAACGACAACGAAGACAACAGCTATGCTCTGAAAAAAAGACAACAAACTGGGGGTGTGGGCTCCAGTCAGGACTAAGAGCTGCAGGATCTACATGATATAGATCAGAGGATCCTGCAAATAATAGGGCCAGATTATGTTGGTGATGGTACTGGAGAACTGAGACTTGGCTCATAGGTAAAACTGTAGATTTAGGAGAAGTTTTACTCTGAAATCCTGCAGTACTAATCAGTAATTATTTTTATATTTTTCTTTATCTCATCCCTTTCAGGTTAAATAGATTAAATTATTACTTAGACGAGTTTTATTTTTATTCACAATTACCTATGTTTTGGAACAGCGCAATTTCCATCCTCCCGGATGTGACAAATAAAAACCAAACCGTAATTTTTGGAGGTAAAAAACTCCATTACCAACCTAATCAGATTCCTCAAAAGCTTTTGTCTGCGCCGAGTGGGCTTGATCCAGTGCCCTCTTGTTTGTATGTCTAGATGTCCCCCCAATCTGAACCTGTCTTCAAAGCAAGAACTTTGAAATGGAAACGCGGTCATACTGACAGCGTGGAGGAAAAGGTTCTGGAAGCTAACCGCCTTCGCCGAGGTCAGGTTGACATGTTAGAATGGCAAGCAGTGGCTTTAGAACGGCTTACCATCACAAATGAGGCAATTTTAAAAACTACAAATCTAATTTATTAACCAGCATTTTTTTCTGTTACAACAATCATACCACAACTGCATGTGGTACGTGCCACCATTACACATTTTTACTCTGCGTTTGTGCAAATCACTCATTTCGTATAGGAGTTTGTAAAAAGGGCATTAAGGGATATCCAGAATCCGCTATGAAAAACCATCATAAATAATATGTATTATAATTTTTTTATTTTTATTTATACCCAGGAGCCAAGAACTCCTATCGCCCCCTTAAAACCGTGCATTCAAAATATCATGCACGTGGCTACTCCACCAGATGAATAGCACCTCCATGTGCAGCATTTATTGACAAAATTTGATAATTCATGTCAGATATTTACAAGATAATACAAGTTATGATAGGAAAAGTTTATATTTGGAAACCTCTCACGGGTAAAGATATCTGAAGCCGTAGCCGAAGTTGAGGCATTAATTGTACGACACCATGGCCACTTGGTTAAGTTTCCTGAGCAGCATGACTATCCATAAACAAAAGAACGATACACTTTTCTTAGAGTTCTCATTACAGTTCTTTTCACGCTATTTTGTTTTTCTTTTTAGTCACATGCAGCGCTTTAACTTTCCTGGGATTATTGGTTTTGTTGTTGTTTGCCATTCGGCATCCAGGGAATGAATATTTCAATAGAAAAGGGTACCTCTCTAAAAACATGCAGATTGTAAGGCTTCCAAATATAAACTTTTCCTATCATGACTTGTATTATCTTGTAAATATCTGACATGAATTATCAAATTTTGTCAATAAATGCTGCACATGGAGGTGCTATTCATCTGGTGGAGTAGCCACGTGCATGATATTTTGAATGCACGGTTTTAAGGGGGCGATAGGAGTTCTTGGCTCCTGGGTATAAATAAAAATAAAAAAATTATAATACATATTATTTATGATGGTTTTTCATAGCGGATTCTGGATATCCCTTAATGCCTTTTTTACAAACTCCTATACGAAATGAGTGATTTGCACAAACGCAGAGTAAAAATGTGTAATGGTGGCACGTACCACATGCAGTTGTGGTATGATTGTTGTAACAGAAAAAAATGCTGGTTAATAAATTAGATTTGTAGTTTTTAAAATTGCCTCATTTGTGATGGTAAGCCGTTCTAAAGCCACTGCTTGCCATTCTAACATGTCAACCTGACCTCGGCGAAGGCGGTTAGCTTCCAGAACCTTTTCCTCCACGCTGTCAGTATGACCGCGTTTCCATTTCAAAGTTCTTGCTTTGAAGACAGGTTCAGATTGGGGGGACATCTAGACATACAAACAAGAGGGCACTGGATCAAGCCCACTCGGCGCAGACAAAAGCTTTTGAGGAATCTGATTAGGTTGGTAATGGAGTTTTTTACCTCCAAAAATTACGGTTTGGTTTTTATTTGTCACATCCGGGAGGATGGAAATTGCGCTGTTCCAAAACATAGGTAATTGTGAATAAAAATAAAACTCGTATAATAATTTAATCTATTTAACCTAAAAGGGATGAGGTAAAGAAAAATATAAAAATAATTACTGATTAGTACTGAGGTAAAGAAAAATATAAAAATAATTACTGATTAGTACTGTAGGGTTTCAGAGTAAAACTTCTCCTAAATCTACAGTTTTACCTATGAGCCAAGTCTCAGTTCTGGAGTACTATCACCAACATAATCTGGCCCTATTATTTGCAGGATCCTCTGATCTATATCATGTAGATCCTGCAACTCTTAGTCCTGACTGGAGCCCACACCCCCAGTTTGTTGTCTTTTTTTTGGAGCATAGCTGTTGTCTTCGTTGCCGTTTTCCAGTCCCCCGATCACTAGGATAACCATAAAATAATGATAGATTTAAGAATTAATCATACTAACCCGTTGCCACTGTTTTTTGTCCTCACATACTCCACCAGAAGCATTTAGCTTACTGATTAAAGTTTCCCAGAGTCATCATCCTGATGGCGAGCGAATTTGGGATGAACTCCACCATCAGAGTTTTTTGCATGGGTTGCATCGGGGTTTGCCCGATCGTTTGCTCATCTACATATTTATCAAAATTATAAATATTGAAGCTAAACTTCTTAACATAATAATCTTTATTTTTTATTTTTTTAAAACATTTTATAGTATTTTTGTTGTAATTACCTTCTCCTCTCAGCGTTGACCTCACTATTACACAACAGACGCTAAAAACATCGCGAATAGTCGATTTGTCCGTTAAAAGTTTTGGCGTACGCGCGAAATTCGGTAGCCGAACGGTAGACGATATAAACTCGTACCTCATATCGTAGCTGACATCGTCGAGGTACGATAAAATTGAGAAACAGAATACCAATTACGGTATGTTTGTCGTTGCCATGGTGATATCGTATCGTACCTCGTATCGTATAGAAACAAAATCGCAGCCTAAGTTGGAAAACTTCATCTTCAAATCGGTGGCAAACATTTGTGGCAAATCGCGTTAGTGAAATACAATCGTTAACAAAAAATACAGAGTGGCGTCACATCGACGGTAATCAAAACACCGCGGACGTCGCGTCCAGAGTTATGAGTCCCAAAGATTTACAAAATAATGTACTTTGGCATCACGGCCCAGCATTTTTATCAAAAAACTGCAACGAGTGACCTGTTCAAAAATTTACATGTAATGTAAAAATTCCAAAAAAAAGCGCAACTTACGTAGTTTCGCATTGTACAAAAGTAGACTTACCAGTCCCAGATAAAAAAGTTCATATTCTAAGCTTAAACGAGTTGTCGCGTACTGCTTGAGATTGGAAAGACAAAATTAATAAAGTAAAAGGTACGCTAACAATCGAAGAAATTAAAACAGAATTAGTTCAAAAGCAAAGTTTTTTTCATGAAATAAAAGATTCAAGCGAAAACAAAGAAGTAGCATAGAATACAAATGCCAATACTATTATAATAGTAGCTAGAATAAAAAGTAAAACTATACATACTATCCCAATTTTCCCCCAATAATAATTAGCTCCACAACCATCATCTTTTCCAGTAATCACGTTGCAAATCTGACACTCTAAACTGCAATTATTTGTACATTACAAACCCCAAGTATTTGGCAACCTAAAACATTATGCAGTTAGAAACTAGACAACTTGATTAAAAATCTTACTTTCTTCATAGAAAAGACCCATAAAACCCCAGGAACAAATACAGTCATCTTCAATGCAAATTGCGTGGTTCTGGCAGAACTTTCCAGTTGTCTTACAAAAGATGGTAGAGGGTCTTTTTTCAATTTCGAAATTTAGATTCTTCACTCGGTGGCCTGTCAGATCGTGTTCACCTGTGTCAGTGTAAACACCTGTAATAAAAGAAATCAATAGAAGTAGAAGTAAACATCGTGATACCAATTTCAATACTTACTCATATCTTTTATCATTGGGTTCGACAATCTAAAAGCGACAACCTAAAAACCATAGTTGCTTGAATGGTTTCTTTTCCTCGAGATAAAAAGATCAGTTTCTTTGTTTGGATCTATTTTGATTTTTGTTTCAAGCCATGGTCTAAACAGTTCTTGTTGAGCCCTCGAATTAACTGTGATGCTTTCTTTGGATGAAAAAATCTCCAAGGAGCATCCTTCATCCAACGAAGTGTATAAATATAACTCTTGTGGTCCAGTAGGTGGAATAATTAACACCGAGCTTTTCTCACTAACGCGATGAGCTCTTCTCACCTTACCTACAAAAAGTTTTATTGTATTTGATAACTGTGTCTTTGTTTTCCTTACAGTCATCAATTTTCCAAAAGGTCTCATTGTCGGTCCTTGCAACGATTTCCTCCACTTCTAATCCGGTGATTTTCATGGTGCCAATTTTTTTACCCCTTTCAAAAAGATAACTTAGTCTTTGTCTGCTAAGACGGTGGATCAACATACATCGCATGTTCCGAAATCGTCAAAGCTTTAATAGAGTTTTGTCTTTGTACCGTCAGTTTACAGGATTGGTTAAGACACATAATTTAGTTGAATCCACCTCACGTACTAAACCAGATTCTACTAGAATTCTTTTTTGGTTATTATCTTATCTGATAAAAAGGTAAGGTGATGTTCGATCAATTACCTGATGTACCCTAATGTGCGTTCTAAGCTTAGTTTAAACCGCAAAGATGTGTAGTGAGATGCACTCTTTGTTCTCCTGAATGGATTTTATGAATTTATTTTAGCCGTAATTAGAGTCATCCTACGTTTTCGCATGGCTAACGCCGGACAAAGAGTCGCGTTGTCTTGATCGTCAATTTTTCCTTTTTTTCAAGAAACATAAAAAATAATCAAATTTGCACTTACCCTACGTTGTCTCAAAGCCGTAGTTTTATTTGCAGGGGTAGCTAATTACCTCTTTTTGAAAGTTACTAGTATGTCACGGTCAACATAATGACATCTAGTTATCGGTTCTAACAAAGTAGCGTCACACACCAGAGGTGTGGATTTATTCATTAAGACCATTAATTTTAGCAGACATTTCTTTATTCATCCAACAAAATTGCACAGGGCCCAACCAATTTAATAAAAAACTGTAAGTAAACGACAATGGTGGCCAATAAGAGTGGTGGATGTGTATTTACCTTAGGTGCCAAAAAAACGTTTTATTATTATTATTATTATTTTAACTTTATGTTACGCAACGAGAAAAAAACAATAAATTTAAGAAACTAAACTTTCTTAATTTCCCCTGAAGTTTTGGACATTTTGATGCGTTTTGTTTGCCAGACTGGGAGATGACAATTTCGCACTTATACCATAACTGAGAACATGCACACGCCGCGGAGTTTGGTCTAAGTTTAATAGGTTAACGGGGTGGTTTTAAATCGCGGTTTTTTATTTTACGCTCTAGCCGGCCGGGTCAAAGCTAGGTCTAAGTGTGGCTAAGGAAGCCAAAATTCGCGGGCAAAGTCTCGAAACAACTCGTAGCAAAATAGACCAATTTGACACAAACGCGCTTAGAATATTTTGCTCAGTTGCAAACAATGACCAGCGGATTACAGGTAACTGAGGGTTAAAATTCTCTTCATTTCTTGAATCTTCATTCCTTCGGCGCAAGAAAAGAACACAAAACGGGGACGAGGATCACTCTGCGATTTACATCAGAGCCTGTCCCAGGCTTTGGCAATATTTGTTTCACTCAGAACTGCAATTTCAGGTCCCTCCTCCCTATATTCCAAGATACGTTTGTTCTAGCTAATCAAATTTCGAATAACTATAATTTAACTGTTAAGTTTATTAATCTGTGACTGTTTTCTTTTTCCCCAATAATTTATTCCCCCTTTTTATATATATATATATATATATATATATATTGTTCGTTTGTTGTTCTTTGGAACTATGTCAAAAAGACCAAAAAAAAAAAACAAATAAAGACAATAATCCTACCTGGAACCGTCGCCCCCACAGGTGGAGTCTTTGCAGCGGATCACACTAGCACTTAATCAACTGATTAATAACTATGTTCGCAAGCCTACTTTTGTTAACAATTAATATAAAGAATTACCAGTAATTATAACCAATGTAAGGCACCCCTGAGTTGCATTCAACTGGGCATCACCGATAATAAAAAAAAAGATCCTATTACTACGTCGGCAAATTTGTTGTTAAATTTCTCTCTCTCTTCTTTTCTATTAATTTGTTTAAACTAAGGTTTTGTCAAAGTAAAACCCCATTGCTTTTTTTGTTGAATTTAACAACAAACGCAGCGCCTGGCCCTGGCTGGCGATACAATTTTCGCGGATTTCTTATGAAAATCCGATTAGGAAATTTGAACGAAAGTTTCTTCTCTTTAGGACTAGATGGCACTATGAGATCGATTTTGCTAATTGTAAGTCGATTTTTCCCAAATTTCCCGGGAGTCCCTTTTCCTAAATTTTCGTGCATTACATCTATGTTAGTAAATCGGCATTATACCTCAACGTGTTCTTTTCAACCTCTTAGAAAGGGTTGATTAATATTCCAAATAATTAATATTTAATTAGTAACGACTAAACGTCACTAAACTATGACTATAATTACAACAACAGGCAGCCCTAAATGAATAACAAAAACTGAATCGAATTAAAAGTTACAATTACGTGAGGTAAGCGTTGAATTGCCGTCAACTTAAATTACTGAAAGGTGTTAGTATACCATAGCAAATTGCATATCAAAAGGTGGAGAAAATTATCGCGAGTTCGGCAGATACCATGATTGCTGATAAACCCGAGTTTATCAACGTAAATTTGGCAATAATTAGAAATCGTGGTGTTCCCACGTCCATCTGAATTTTGACACCGTACCCTGGCCTATGTCACTCCACACTTGACCTTTTAGCCAACTCGACCTGCCACGCTAATGCAGCTTATTGAATTTTGTCACAAATATACGATTTCCAGATCCCACAAAGTCCACTGAAAATATCGTCTGTCCAACCGGCCAAATATTTAATCAAGACGGGGTTGTATCCTATTAACTGTAATTACTGTTTTAAGAGATATGATTTAACGTTATTATACTGCCAAAGTGTTTTAACTGTAAAGCCTTAATTTTTCAATTTTTTTGAAAACAATGAAGCGCGCGTTTTAGTGAGCTCAAAGATCTTAATTCAGCCCTTTCTTACCTGAAAGTTACCTTTAACAATGTCCTATTAATTTGTTGTTAACTCGCTCCAAAGTCTTTACAATTTTAACAACGTTTATAGATTAAAAATTTTATTGTAAAACCCCTACACCAAACACACACTTTTGAAACACACTAACATATGTTTCGGTATCCATGATACCATCATCAGAGTGATGATTAAACTTATCTACCCTTAAAAACTAATTACTTATATACTAGTTACCTATACCACTTTTTGGGTGGTATTTAACAATCTAAAGAGGGGAGAAGAGGGGATGGGACCATTATCGGCGTTCATAACAAAGGGCTTATTCTTAATTATTTCTAGACTTTCGTAAACGTCTAGAAATTTACAATTGTTTACATTCCTAACTAATTTTAAACAACTTTCATCAATACGATGATCTTTGTCAAAAATATGTTGAGCAACACTGGATTTTTCAAACCTGCCATATTTGGCGTGAGCTACATGTTCTTTGAACCTTGTCAAAATTGACCTCCTTGTTTGCTCAATATATTTTTGCTCACAGTTCTTACATTTAATTTCATAAATACCCGACTTTTCTTTGGGCCCTACTTTATCTTTCGGGTTGCCGAGAAGACATTGGAGGTTTAATCCAGAGGTGTAAACCACCTTTAGATCAATACCCTGGAACACTTTTTCCAGCCCCTTTGTCACTGAAGGTGTATAAGGGATCATGGCAAATCTTGTCTTTTCTGGCATTGAATCACGAAAAGTCGAGCATTCTGAAATTGATTTCTTACGTTCTAATTTGGACACTAACCTGTTGACAATTCTAGGGCCGCAAAAAATGTTGTCAAATTCTGAAAACCCGGTTTTCTATATTCGTCTTGACCGATAATGAAGCTTTTTAAGAATAGAAACATACTCCAAATACAAGATAACATCTTAACAGACCTTAACAGATCAATGAACTTCAACAAGATATTGAACTTAATAAGTAAATTAGGAAATACTTTTGCAAAATTTCCAGGGTCTCTTAAAGCTCGTATTATTAATTAAAACTCTAAAAACCATAAAAACGACAGGAATTTTGATAGGCATCTTTAACACTTACAAGTAACTATTTGGTTTATTATTTTGGTTTTATTAATATTATTATTAGTTTAATAAAAATTGTGGAGTTAGTTTTTTGGAAATTATAGGAAAATATTCAGGTTTGCGCCCTGAAACCGTTCCTCACCAAATTCTTCTTCAGATTTATTTCGAAAAATAAAAGACTTTTTTCTACTTTTTATAAATAAGTATTACTTTTTCTACCTTTGAGGACAGGTACAATACAATACAATTTTTTTTTTCACCTTTGACTTCAGTTTTTTTGTTGTTACTAAGATCATAATGATGGGAAGTTTTGAGGAACTGTCATAATGTAAACAACCCGAATACGTCATATACTTTTCTTATCAAATCTCAACAGATAAGTTGTGTTGTTTATTTTATTTTAAATACCTAAAGGTATTAATAAATAAATTAGGAAATACCCTTTTTGTCTTTTTCTTGTCAGGGGCCCTCAATATAGTTAAATAGTTATGTATTTATGAATTAAATTTCTTTCTTGATGCGTTATTAAAATTTTTAAAACTATTAAATTGTCAGAAATTTCGGTTGGCATTTTTAACATTTACATGTTACTAATTAATTTAGTAGGTTCCGATCAGTTCAGTTACTTGGATTATTGCTTAGATAGTGCTAACATTTTTCACAAAAAAATTCTACATAATAGTAGAATACAAACTTTGGTGGAAAGTTTATCATTCTCCTCGAGAGAAAGAGATTTTTTACCAAGACGTCAACCGAGAAAACCAATTTCTAGAGAGACAAAAATGAGGCTTCTGCCGAGGTTTATATATTATTTTATTAACAATCATGTATTGAAAAAAAAGAGAAACGGAACTAACCAAATTCAAACACTTTAAAACAACAACAAACGCTCAACTAAGGTAATTGTTATTATACATTTACTTACCAAACGCTGTTTTGGTTATAGGAGTAGCACGGGCATGTAGAATTGATGACTTATGCAATATGCAAATGCAAGACGTTGATGTATGTAATGATATCATTATTGTCAATATACGAAACAGTGAAAAGAGAATCTCTCAATTTTTTTCAAAAGATCTCTGGGATAACTTGAGAGTGTTTTCAAGCTATAGTTGAAATGATTTGTGCTGGCTTTTTACATTAGTTTATTTCGATCGTTGAGGTACAACAACACTCCTGTACAGAACAACTTAAACTGAAAAAATCTTAAAACTACCCCTTTCTAAAACACCCTCGTTGGACAGCGCAAACAGAGATGCGCAACAAGATCAATTATGGATTAATTTGACAAAAAGTACCTAAAGTGCAGACCTGTCTCCGACATGCCTAGGGATTTTATTGGATTCAGAGGTGTTAAACCTACGAGCAAAATATTGGTCATAACACTATCAGCAAGATGCCTAAAGTAATAGCTTCGTTCCCAAAACTTTCATATCCTGAAAGTTACACTGGCCATACATTTCGGCGCAGTTCGGCCACAATTTTAGCAAAAAGTGGTGGAGATCTGCTATATTTGAAAGGTGACGGAGAATAGAAGTCGGCGACAGTGGCGAAGGGAAATATTGAAGATTCCCTCGCCAATAAAAAAAAAATTCAGCAGTGGTTTAAAAAGTTGTACCAGTTGCTGCGTCTATTGACATCGACCATAATCCTATTCCCTCAACACTTTTTTGCCAGTGTCCTGAACCCAACGTAATGAAAATGACAGAAAGTATTCGTGATGGAACTAGTAACATTCCAATCAGCACAAATTTCTTGAACATATAAAATTTAACATCTTTAAACACTGGAATTAATATGAACTGCCAAAACTGCACTATCAACTTTTATTGTAAATAAACTTAGAACTCAACGAAAAAATATGGCCAATAATAATAAGTTTATTTACTACTAGTCAAAAAAATATGAATTTAATTTATAAACAAACTTATTTTCTGTTGGAAAATTACAAATTTCCTTTCAATTTCAGGCACGTTCGAGTATTCTAGAATCACAAAAAAATTTTCGACAACGCTATCAAATTCAAATATTTACTCACTGATCTTCATTGATAAATGCGTCTTAATTTTTATTCTTTAATCGGATGCAAAATAGCAAAAATGATACACTTTTTAAATAAACATTAACATAATTATGACGTCAACGTTATTACACTTTTGAGCCCCGAAGCAGGTGCTCCATAATCATACCAAAAATAAATAAGTCCGTACTTGTTTTTAGAAAATCATTCATAATGTCTAATAAACCAGTTGGTTTATCCAGTCATTTCACTTCATCCATCAGCCCGTACAAATCGCTTAGCTGTCATGGGTTTGTGAAGAAAGAGTTTGGACCAATCGTGGCGCTGTCGATGAAACCGTCCAATCGCGTCGAGTTCCATGGTTAGAATGACATCCGGGAGGGGGATTATCGGTGACAAAATGACGTCTGAGCGGACAAAAGTCGGTGGTAGTATGCCGTCCGCAAGAGGGCAGAAAATGAGCGTTTTCCAACTGATTGGGAAAGAAATTATTAGTCACACTGACTCATCGGCGTCTCCTGAACTTTTTAGCGAATTAGTTCAACATTTTTCAAATAAATCTTTTCATTTTCTTGAAACTAAAGGACATTAAAAAAGTTCTAAAGAAAAGTATTAAATTTTAAAGTGGTTTTATAATAAGAGATCTCGCGACAGACTTGATGATATAAGATAAATAAATATGACAAGTACAAGTAGGTGCCTACAGAAAGTATTTAAACAGTGTTAAAAATACCGCTATAACAAAGAAAGCAAGTAACTGGAAACTGATGATACATATAAGATAAATAAATACAACAAATACCAGTTATCTAAGAAAATATTTAAACAGTGTTACAAATACCGTTATAACAAAGAAAGTAAATAACTGGAAGTTTTTCATATTACGTGCTTATTTTACAATATTTTGCAATCTTGTCGTGCGTGGAAAAACCATGAGGTGTTTTTGTAGATAAAGCTGAGATCTATAATTAATTAATGTAATAACTTAATAATATAATAATAATAATGTAATAATTTTCTCCACCTTTGACATAAATTTATTTATTGTCATTTACTGTCACATCGGGAAGGAGTTTTGAGGAGTCGTTTACAATGTCAAAATGAAGAGGCAAATAATATTTTATATTTGATTATGAAATGTGAACATAACCTTGTATAAAACCAATCTTAAGTAAAAACACACAGAAATGTTTATCAAAAGATAATTATTCTACGAAAAAATAAATGCACAGTTTGTGAAACACATTACAGTAGAACCTCCAATCCAAACTAATTCAGCAAGGGAGTGTTCGGATAAGCCTTTTGTTCGGATTAGAGAAAACAAGACATTTTTGCGAAAAACTTATTAGCATATCAAAAAATTAAGATTTATTACCAAACAGATTAGGAAATATCTACAAGTGAATCAAATATAATTTCAAAAAAAAATATATCAAAAATTGAAAAATTTTATTTTATTTTTACATATATCTACTGTCTATTTTGTGCTCCATAGCTTTTTCTCTCAATTCACGTAGTAACTTAGTTCATTGAAATGTCATTTTCCAAAGCCCACTGAAAACATATGTTGAAACTGGCCAGTGCTTTGTTGCGCGGAATGGTCTCCTCCGTTGTTTCGGCTCTTCATTATCTTGCTCCATTACGTTTGCAACCATTTCATTGTCTGTAAACATGATATTATGTTGTTCATCTTCATTGTCTATGGCCCATGTTTTAACTTATCTTTTGCTTAAGCGTCCTCTTTCAGATAGATTGTTTAGAAGTCCAGTTATAATTGTCAATTCGTTTTCCTCTCCGTGATCATCAGATTGTTTTGTTTTTAAAAATGAACTCAATGGGAGCAGATCTTCTTCGTTATAGAACATGTCTTCATTATTGACAGCTGCAGAGACATCGTGAAATCTGTTTTGACGCGGGTAGATTTTTACTCGCTTGAAAATGATTCAACTAGTTGTGGTTTTTTTAAGTGTTTATTGTATTATAGAACGAACTGTGCCCATGGAGAGCTTATTGTAGACTGTGTTGTTACAACTTCGATTTGTTACTGACTTAAAATAATGATAGGAAAATGTACCCCTACCAATAGGGTGGGGTGGACTCAAAAATCGCGGTAAGCAGTCAGCGCCTAAAGTACCTAAAGTTTAGGTTCTAAACTAAATATTTAAACCTAACGCTAAGGTAAATAAATATCCACCACTCTTATTGGCCACCATTGTCGTTTACTTATGTTTTTTTTTATTAAATTGGTTAGGCCCTGTGCATTTTTTTTGTGTAAATAAAGAAATGTCTTTGCTTAAAATATTGGTCTTAATGGGTACACCCACTCACGCTACTTTGTTAGAACCGATAACTGGATGTCATTATGTTGACCGTGAAGTACTAGTAACTTTCCAAAGAGGTAATTAGCTACCCTTGTAAATAAAACTACGGCTTTGAGACAACTTAGGGTAAGTGCAAATTTGATTTTTTTTATTTTTATTGTTTTTTGAAAAAAAAAGGGAAATTAGCGATCAAGACAACACGACTCTTTATCCGGCGTTAGCCACGCGAAAACGTAGGATGACCTTAATTACGGCTAAAATAAATTCATAAAATCCCTTCAGGACACCAAAGAGTGCATCTCTTTACAGTACTTTCTAAATATTTTTAATAAATTTCCACGTGTTATAGCAAATTCTTTTCTGAAATGTGTCTTTGTGTGTGGAATTTCAATCAGAAAAAATGATATCATATCTTTCACATATTTTACATCCAGAAATGTTATCTCTTCTAGACGCAACCCTCCGCTAATTCCTACAAGCAACACCACCGAAAAATGGATGAAAGTTTTAGTACGTAGCACGAAATTTTGTGCCAAATTTTACCTTCATCAACAAATATTTGTTATCATCCGCTTTCTTCAAAAATTTCTCTATCTCTAATTTTGTAAAGACACTAGACTTCTTTGGAGTAAGGCCGGTTGACTTCCTTTTAATGAAGGCTATCAATCTAGGATAGTTCTTAATTTCTATTTTCTTGTTTACATTAATTGTAGCATTGAATATAGACTACATAATGTATAACCCTTCAAAGTTCTTCAAAATATGTTAATAATACCTCTTCATTAACATCTCTAACAGCGTTTTCCAAACACCAGTTTTCGAATTTTTTAAACGCCGCTTCTTATTTTTCTTTTGACCTCTCTGGTAGCAACGAATTAAGGGTCAATTCTGCAGACTCTTCGATATCTTCAGACATTTTTAAAGCATGTTTTATTAAATAATGAGTAATTTTTTATCGGATTTAACAAAATTTTGTGTACAATACGTTAGGAAAAGCATGTTTTTTATCGCTTTTCCCAACTTATTGTATAACAAGTGTTGAAAATGAAAGATCACCTACGGCTCGTGGCTCAATTCTGCAAACTCGTGTGAAATCGAATTTTCAACACGTGTTGTACACGATATTTTTCCGACGACCACAAAAAACGCAGAGTTAATATTTATTTTTTTAATTAAAGTTTATGGTACGGTTACTACAATTTTGAAAATAAATTGGTGCTTGGAGACGGTGCCATCGATATCCATCCATTGCAAGTTTACAGAAAATCCAATAATTCCCTTCAATGCTTTTCTACTTTTTAACGGTGCAAACACGTTAAAGTTTAAGTTTAAGTCAAGTTAAAACTTAAAATGTCATTCGGCAGAGCGCTCTTGCTGCGGACAAAATTATTATGTCGTTGCGCGGAAAGATAGACATCGTTAATGATCGATCTGTGTGCAAAATAAAAACACACAGCTGTCGGCCAATCAGAGATCTCAAATTTTTCATTTCACACGGGTATGCCCTCCGTTCGTCTTCCTGCTGAAAGTATTTACAATTTTAAATTTTCACTGAGCGAAAACTGTGTGAAATGTGGCATATTTTATAGTGGTCGTCGGAAAACAGCTACTTTTAAACTCCTTTATTTAAAAAGATATTGCGAATTGAACAAACGATAAGAAAATCACGAAAAAGTTTTTGTGAATAAATTATTGACTGCAACATTCGCCGTTTCGCTAATTTCTGGAGGTGTGCTTTCAAAGTTTTATTCGAGAAGCGATTGTATGCGGAAAAAACAAAAATGAAAGTCAGCGAGAGAGAGTGGACACTTACCTTGGGGTTGTTGTCTACGGTGGAAATCAACAGGAGACTTGGGATGATTTTCAGAAAAGCTTGCGACCGGTCACTCACGTGAGATTATGATTTGATGGGACGAGATGCGTTCACTTTTCGAGATACGGGCGTACTCACTTTTTCAGAAGAAAAAAAAGGAGGGGAAGGGTGAAAAAAGAGTGCACACTCTCAACTGATTAAAAATTAAAAATGATGCGCAGCCTTCACACTAAATGTATAGAGGGTTGCCTGCTCTCAAGAAAGTAAAATGAAATAAAGCGCTATTACCACTTAACGAAAATATAAGTAAAAAATATAAATAAATAAAATGATATGCGAGGACGAAACAGCGATTGTTTTTGATTTTTGCGAAAAATTGACAGTTAAATGTTGCCTACCTACAGTAGGTATTGGTATCATTTAACAAGTAAATTATTGTTTCGACATTTACTCAAATTGTGAACTTGTTGCAACTTGATAAACACACTGATTTTTAGACCAGTTTAGAAGAGCCTCAACGGTTACAATTCAACCAACAATATTAACTCTGCAACCAACAAAACGACCATGCCTTATATTATACTCATCAGCATGTACCGAGTGTGATCTAGAGGTTCATATCTATAGCAAAAACAACAAAAAAATCATAATCGTTCCCGGAAAAACCCAGAAAAATTCCGTCTTCAAGCAGTGGGAAAATCAACTCATTCCCATCGAGGGAGACACAGAAACCATTTTTAAGTTCTACAGAAAAGCTGGTTTGAACCAGGGTGATGATTATTGGGCAATCGATTTTGAACTGTGTCCTCCAGTTGAAGGCAAAATGGGTAAACATCCGCAGTTAAATACTACGAATTTTAAAGCTCTTTGTTTTTCAGCAATACATCGAATAAATCTGCGATCTAAAACACAAGCAAAATGTGAATTTTTACAAAAAGAACCCGAACGCACTGACGCCAATTTTCCATGTGATGTAGGTTTTCTAGAATCACACTGTAATATCACTTGTGCTAGTATACTGGGTGACCACTTTTCAAAGTGTGAGGAACATCGAATTTGTAATGAGATGCAATGCGAATGTGCGTGGGGATACGAAGGAGATTTCTGCCAAAAAAGTAGGTTCAAATTGTTGTGAACTTAAAATGACAATCAGTTTTAGCGTGCGATCCAGGGAAATGGGGGACATATTGTCAGAATGTCTGCGATTCAAAATGTACAAACTGTCATTATATTTCAGGAGTCTGTGTGGGCCTGTCAAATCGCAGTAAAGGTATAACTAAAAAACGTGTTTTTATATCAGCATGATTGCTCAAATATTTGTTGCAGAGAAATGGTTCAACTACGGCACTTGGTTAACATTTACGATTCAAGCAATTGTAGTTGTAATGTTGGTATTGGCAACAGATTTTCGATTTTTTTTAGTCATTTGTTTAGCCATTCGTAGAAGACTGGTTAGACAAAACTGATTAAAAAGAAATATTCAGGTCTAGTCACGGAAGGAGTATTTCTGAATTTTTTATTACCGCAACCAGCAATACATTTTGCGACGACGACTAGCTTCCTCACTAAAAAAAACAAACATGTATCCACGATTGCTCTGTCTATTTAATTGTCTTGTCATACGAGTTTTTTGAAAAAGCACAAGACATCAAGACATGTGCGATGATAATTTTTAAATAGACTTGAAGCAAGTGGAGCACACTTTGAACAATTGTTGCGTTAGTTTTTTTGTGATTGATAAAATTAAAAATAAATTATCATCTGTCATTTTGACGTTCTTAGACGCGTTTAATACCTACTTTGATTACTAAATCAGAAATACTCTTTACGTGACTAGCCCTGTATAATCGAAGCCACAAATTTTTTTTGTATTATTTGACTCCCTCAGGTTCTTTTTTATATTTCCAGGCTTATCTACGATTATTACATCCATATTTATTTTTTATGCTTAGGCAACACATGATTGATACAAATTGTATAGGTATGTCTAAACCACGTAGAGGGCCTCAACTTGATTTTGCCAAAATTAAGGTAAAAAAATAGTTATATAATAAAATTTTGTAATGCATGCTAAGTTGCAGCCATCATCCATAAACATCATTGTGAGATTTCTACAAACATTAATAGATTTAATAAAAAAGCATATGATACCATATTAGAGATAGGATAAAGTTAGTATAAGTATTTCCAACAGAATGGCACCACTGCACACACAGAAGAAATTTTAGCGTTGTCTCTAATAATCTTACAATAATTAGGTAATAAGTCTATGAGTTTAGCAAATTTAGTTTGTACGTTGATGTCATTAATTGGCCATGCAAAGTTGCAAATTAATTTATTGCGTATTGAACAAACGTCAAAGTTTACGATTATTTTCGCTCTTTGCCGCACATGTAATGTAGTTACCTACATTATCGACATCAACGCACTGACTTAAATAAAGAGTGTGGGAATAGTTTTGCTCCATTTGTGCGAAATTTTTCACTCGTTCGCAAGCGCACTTGTATTGACACTGTCGCACTTATTTGTAAAACTACTATTCTCGCACTTGACATATAAATAACTACTTTTATTAAATAAATGTTACGTTTTCTAAAATGTTTCAATTCTTTTAGTTTTAAACATAAATTCAAGTTGCCTGTTCTTAGACAACTAGTTATACACGCAATTGAAATAATGGGCGGCAATTTACAAGTGAAAACTTCAACACATCTTCCATCAGCACGATTTTTAAGTAGTGAGAGAGACTCAATTCCCACGCGTTTTTTCTGCGAAGATTTTTTTTTTTGGTAACTTTTTTTGTTTTCATATGTTTTATAGAATGATAATTTGTAATATTATTTTTAAAAATAATAATAAGCAGCCCAACCCGATATTTAACAAACAAATTACAAAATAACGAAGTAAAATTTCGTAAGAATTACATTATAAGGTAATAAGTAATAATTGTTAAAATTATAAATATTAATATCGTACTAATCCTATTAATATATAAATCTGAAATTTTGTGAAAATGTTTGGACGTTTGTTGGAAATGTGTTACACTGAGATAATTTTACAGCGTTCTTTTATTTGGAGGTTGCGAATGGTGTTAATTGATGGCGCTGTTTACATTTTATTTACGTAGATTTATTATTACCAGATGCAGCCATACGGCAAAAGGTTCAGCAAGACGTCCATTATATCGCTGTCTCTATCAATGCGTACATTTTGTATAGCGCTATCCTTTAGAGAGGTACTGTCAAACGAATTTGTTGAAATTTATGAGTTTTTATTCATTTTCTTGCTAATTGCATGGTAAGACTATCCCTTTTTGTGGTCCAAAAAGTAAATTCTACTTACGATTTTAGTATTAACTTCATTTTAACGTTGTTGGCTAAAATTTGACAGCTTCCACTGATGATACAAAATCTGCTCGAAGTATCGTGAAATGTGGAAGAAACAACTGCGGGCTTCGCTGTATAACTTATTCGAAGCATTTAGTACGAAACATTACCAAATAATTGTAAAATTAACAATTATTCAAATGACATAGAGCACGCGCAGTCTCTTGTTTTGACCGATTTGGACCGATTCGTCGAGTTACGACACACGCTAATGTGATAAAAAGAAATAAACAATTGGCATGGTTGAAGTTAGAAAGAGATGGAGAGATGTACCAATTTCGTTGATATGTTTTTTAAGAGTAGACGTACGTTTCTAATAGGATGACTTTATCTGGTAATAATAAATCTATGTTTATTTATAGCAATAGACAAAATCGTGATTCAACATTTTTTGAAGAAGAATTAAATAGAAGTTAACAATTTGTAAAGCTTCAAGTCAAGGTCCATTAATTAAATAATTTTTCAAAATATTTAAAACTCCAAAAATTCTTCATTTTTTTATAAAATAAAAATATAGATAAATTATATAAATAAAATTTAATCGGCACTGTGTTCCAGAAACATAATATCTGAAATGAGCCAAATTTGGAAAATATTTAAAGCTTGCAATATATCTTATTGCCAATTTTCTATTTCTGCAAAATTATTAGGAGTAATATGTAGAGAATTACCAAATTTTTTGAAATTTTTAAAAAATTGTTAACTATAAAAAATAAAAATTTAAATGCCACGGGATTTACTTAATTTTAGACATTAAGTTACTTTCAAAATTTTTATTTTATTTAATTATAATTAATAATTATTAATACATTTTTATATTTTTTATTATTGCAGTATTTGTAAACTTTTGTAAGATCTGAAACTGTAAGATTTCTAAAATTCAGTATTATTTGTGTAAAATTAAAGAAACGTGATTTAAAATTAAAAGATTCTAAAAATTTGAAAAAAGATTTTAAGAGGTGATATTCCATCACATATACAGCACTGCAATAAATGATTTTTAAAAATGGTGGATGCGCCGGGTCAAAAAACAATTTCTACAATTTGGGCCTTTTTCTTCTAGTTTATTAGTTATTATTAATTAGTTCAATATTTGACTGCAACTTTAACTACATTAGAAATACCTCTAATTTTGAGGTAACGCAACAGAATTATATACATTTCCCAAACATTTTAAAGTATCTCAGCTTTCAACATCTTCATGATTTTTAAATTCGTCTAAATTAATAAATTTTTAATATTTTCCAGAAAATGCAACATTTGAAAATTTGTACCTGTTAAATAAAACTCCAGACTCAGCTCTTAAGTGTTACAAATTTGAAAATATTTAGAATTTTAAAATTGCCAATCGTTTCGTAAATTACAGAAGCTACAAACTCTTAATTTTTTTTGTGAAATTTCAACAGCACGTATTCCAAAAAAGCAAACTTGATAAAAATCTCCAGAGTAAGTAAAATTTTGCTGTTGTCAGCTACCGCAAGATTTTCAAAGATCTACACAATTTAATGTTTAATTTTTTAATTCTTATTTAAATCACAAGAGTTCTAAAATTTCCTAAATTTTTAAAAACTTCTACACCATTTGAAAGATCTAAATTTTTAAATAAGCCATGAATTTCAAAATTACTTATACCCTCTTCTTGAATCTTGGATCTTTAATCTACAAATTTTTGATATCCTTAGAGTTCCTAATCTCATTTAAGTTTAAAATTGCAATTCTGGACTTCCGTGAAATATTAAAATTTTCAACATCTACAAATTATTAAATTACAAATCTTGGATAAAATAGTTCTAGAATTCCAACAATAGTTCCGAGTCTCACAAATTATTGGAATTAAATAATTAATTAATAACTATTATATCGAATTTTAAAAATAAAAACAATTTGACTATCCAACATTCTCAAAGTAGCTTAGTTGTAAAAATTTCTTGTGAATACGAAATTATTGCCCTGTCAGAAACCTGGCTTGGTGACGATCGTGTTCAGATCTTCAAACGGTCGCAGAGGACGTGATCTTGCGATAGCTATCAAAGAAAAATATTTGGCAACATGTATCTCAAAGCCACTCCCACTGCATGACGTAGATATGTTGATAGTCAAAATTTCGGTCCTCCACGCAGTAAACCTATATATACCACCACAAAGCTGTATGGAAACATATGAGTGTGTGCACCTACAATCACCAATCTGCAATCTAGTAAGTTCATTTTTAATATTCATGGTCTTTCACAATGTAATAAAACTTTGAACGCAAATGATCGTCTTCTCGATCTGGTTTTGGTTTCCGACGTCATAAACTGTTCACTAACTTCGCTAAATTATCCTTTTGTACCTAGAGATCCTCATCACCCATCAATTCTAATTGATTTCTCAATTCGTGGTATTAACGAAGTAACCTTCGTGTGGAACAACTCGCATCTTTAACATAATTTCTATCGGGCTGATTTAAGAGCATTATATCATGATATAAGCTTAATTAACTGGGAAGATGTAATCCTGACCAACGACATCAATGGTGAAACTTGCGATCAATTTTACTCAATATTATACGGAAGCGGATTATTGGAAGCGTCATAAACACACTATCTATCTAAAATCAATCGAGAAGTGCTATCTCATATTTGTAGAGATACGCATTTGTTTAAGTCCAGTGCTGAATGTAGTGTCAAAACAGATCCCAAAAAATTTTGGTCCTACGTGAAGCTAAAACAAAAGTCTAACAGAATTCCTGGCGTTATGATCCACGACAACAACGAATTAACAGCGCCCCAAGAGATCGCTTCTTTCTTCGAAAGTGTATATAATACAACTGTGAATGATAGTGTCTGTGATAACGTCGGTGATGGTGCCCGTTAATAATAGTACATAATTTTAAAGTGTCAGTGAGTGTGTGCGTAAAGCTTGTCGTCACATTAAGACCAACTTTACTATGGGCGATGATGGTATTCCAGCCTTCTTCATCAAAGACTGCTTAGGCGCTCTTGGAGTCCCACTATGTCACATTTTTCATTTAATCCTCAAAAGGTACACCTTTTCTGCTAAATAGAAAACTTCCAGAATCTGCGCTGTTTTAAGTCTGGTTGTAAATCAAAAATCGATAACTATCGCCCAATTGGACTTATTCCGAAATATTCAAAACTGTTCGAGTGCGTGTTGATTAATCACACTGTTGTTCAACTGAATACAAATCAACTTGGAAGATCAACCTGCACAAATCTTTGTGGTTCCACTCAATACTTGTCTGGCTATCTCGACAATAAATTACAAATAGATATCATCTATACAGACATGAGCAAAGCATTTGATAAGGTGATAACGTTTATCATGCAATTTTTTTACAATGCTTGGATAAGTTTGGTTTTTGTCCCAGTATAATAAAATTGTTCCAGAGGTAGGCGTCATTTCGTGGAGTATTACGGGTTCCAGTCTCACTTGTACGAGGTGTCAAGTGGGGTCACACAAGGGTCAAACCTGGGCCCCCTACTTTTCAATATATTGATAAATGGAATATTATATAGATAGGATTTTCACCTGGTGTATAAGCAATAAACTTATGGTAAAAAAAATGTCATGTAATCAGTTTTTGTCGTAAGATCAATGGTATATGTTTTAATTTTTCCATCGACAATGTACCTCTTAACAGACGCAAAGAAATTCGTGACCTAGGGGTAACACTAGACTCGACACTTTCCTTCGTGCCTTTGCATGCTATGCCTTTCGTGGGGGCTCAAAGAGACCAGTAACAAGTAACAAGGCGTTCACACAACGCGTACAGTACTCCAACATTGCTATAAGACGAGAGTTGACTATATTTGGGATCCCTTTGACTTGTTCTTTTTACCGACGGTACCCACCAATAATTGTACCATTGAACCACTCACACGACATGGCAAGAATACGTCAGATCTATTCTTGATCACTTGGTGTTTTTAAGATTAAAAATTTTTATTGAAAAACCCCTACACCAAACAAACACTTTTGAAACACACTAACATATGTTTCGGTATCCATGATCCATCATCAGAGTGATGATTAAACTTATCTACCCTTAAAAACTAATTACTTATATACTAGTTACCTATACCACTTTTTGGGTGGTATTTAACAATCTAAAGAGGGGAGAAGAGGGGATGGGACCATTATCGGCATTCATAACAAAGGGCTTATTCTTAATTATTTCTAGACTTTCGTAAACGTCTAGAAATTTACAATTGTTTACATTCCTAACTAATTTTAAACAATTTTCATCTATACGATGATCTTTGTCAAAAATATGTTGAGCAACACTGGATTTTTCAAACCTGCCATATTTGGCGTGAGCTACATGTTCTTTGAACCTTGTCAAAATTGACCTCCTTGTTTACCCGACTTTTCTTTGGGCCCTACTTTATCTTTCGGGTTGCCGAGAAGACATTGGAGGTTTGATCCAGAGGTATAAACCACCTTTAGATCAATACCCTGGAACACTTTTTCCAGCCCCTTTGTCACTGAAGGTGTATAAGGGATCATGGCAAATCTTGTCTTTTCTGGCATTGAATCACGAAAAGTCGAACATTCTGAAATTGACTTCTTACGTTCTAATTTGGACACTAACCTGTTGACAATACTAGGGTCAAAATCATTACACCTGGCGAGCTTGAGTATTTTCCCAGAGTATGGTTAAGTTATGTAGACGACATTTTTGCAATTTTCAACACAAACAAGTCTAGCATTGATGACTTCTTAAAGTTAATTAATAACAGGTTTAACACCATAAAATTCACATGTGAAATAGAGAACAACGGTAAACTACCTTTCTTAGACACTCTTGTAATTAGGAATAAAGATAAATTAGAATTTGATATTTATAGAAAAGAGACCAGTACACTTCGCTACGTTACAGAAGACTCACATCATTGTCCTCAACATAAGATGGCGAGTTTCAATTTCTTAGTCCACAGGTTAGTAAATTTCCCACTAACACGGACTAGATTCAACAAGGAATTGACAACAATCAAAAATGTAGTCAGGTGTAATGGTTTTGACCCTAGAATTGTCAACAGGTTAGTGTCCAAATTAGAACGTAAGAAATCAATTTCAGAATGCTCGACTTTTCGTGATTCAATGCCGGAAAAGACAAGATTTGCCATGATCCCTTATACACCTTCAGTGACAAAGGGCTAGAAAAAGTGTTCCAGGGTATTGATCTAAAGGTGGTTTATACCTCTGGATCAAACCTCCAATGTCTTCTCGGCAACCCGAAAGATAAAGTAGGGCCCAAAGAAAAGTCGGGTATTTCTGAAATTAAATGTAAGAACTGTGAGCAAAAATATATTGGGCAAACAAGGAGGTCAATTTTGACAAGGTTCAAAGAACATGTAGCTCACGCCAAATATGGCAGGTTTGAAAAATCCAGTGTTGCTCAACATATTTTTGACAAAGATCATCGTATAGATGAAAGTTGTTTAAAATTAGTTAGGAATGTAAACAATTGTAAATTTCTAGACGTTTACGAAAGTCTAGAAATAATTAAGAATAAGCCCTTTGTTATGAATGCCGATAATGGTCCCATCCCCTCTTCTCCCCTCTTTAGATTGTTAAATACCACCCAAAAAGTGGTATAGGTAACTAGTATATAAGTAATTAGTTTTTAAGGGTAGATAAGTTTAATCATCACTCTGATGATGGTATCATGGATACCGAAACATATGTTAGTGTGTTTCAAAAGTGTGTGGTTGGTGTAGGGGTTTTTCAATATATTTTTTTAAGAATACGTCAGTACCAAATATTGACCAAGCACACTAGTTCTCTAAGCCCGGTTTTAAACTTCTGCTGTCAGAACCTTCAAGTTCCCATAAATCTGCTGTCAGTTGTTGAAGAACTATTCCAATACTATTTATTTATATTGATTTAATATTTATATCTACATAGGTATGTTATAAGAAGCCGCAGACGGTTACATTGGTCTCAAAGTTATTAAGACAATAGTATTTAATTATATTGATTTAGTATCTATTCTAGGCACATTAAAAAAAGTCACAGGTAACAGTCAACGGTTTGATAACTTTCGTTGTTCTTGCAAAATTCAGTAAGACAGTCGTATACATATTTCAGTTGCTCCTAAAAAAAACATTTTGTCAAACAACCTACTAAAACACCTTTGGAACCTACCTCAGATTCTATAAACTTCCTTCCACTTCTTCGTGTCACTCTTATTGCAGTACAAACATCAATTTCCAAATTCGATTTGTACTGGTCAAGAATATAAGAGACAACGACAAATAAGCCGCTAGCCGTGCAGCCGTCCCTGCAAAAGTATTACCATAGAAGAAATACGTAAATATGGTTGGTTGATATAATCAAATAAAAACACCTAACGTTTTAGTATGTGAAATGAGTTGGTAGACTGGTTCTCTGTTGGGGTTGACATTTTAGCCAACAATCAATCAATTTATATTTAACATCAAATTTTCAGAAGCGCTTTGGCATGACCAGTAAAATTACCAACAGATTTCATATTCCAAAACTGATTCAATCATGCAGAGACAACTCACTTGCACAAAACCAACGTTAATTTGTTTGACGCTAGTTTATTGACACCGTTCACCAGCTCAACAAAATTTTCGATAGAACTGGGTACCACTTTTTTCGGTTTCCAGTCGTTAAATTCATACATCAAGATATTCCCTTCGTAAATAATCTGTAATTAATTTTCTCCTTTATTCAAGTGTTATTTATTTAATGTGTTCTTTACCTGTTTGGTGATAGCATCATATATTAATAATGAAAACTTTTTGAGCACGCAGACGTTGGTACGACTTGTCTCGAGAAAACTGAGCTCAATAACTTTTTTGTCTCCCTTACATAAATAGCTACTGAAAGGATTTTTCTAAAAAAAGCAAATCAATAAAATATTTATTTGTTATTATAAGTTACTTTGTTCAGAAAAACGATCCGTTCTACTGATTCATCTGCCACCTTTGTCCAAAATGAGACGAAATCGTCACCCGATGGTTCTTGTGAAACCATAAATTTACCGTTGCCTTCGTAACGAAGAACTAAATATTCTAAATAAAAAAAAAGTGGTTTTGTTATCTTTACGAACCTGGAACGATTACTTTTGATTCGGTTTGTTTGGTTGAAGTCAATTTTTGGAGTACTGTGTCGTGACGACACAATGTGTCCACATATTCGAGTTGCTCTTGTAAAGTGTTCTTATTGATAGAGTTTTTGAATGGATTTTCTTTGTCCATAAAAAATTCTTTAATTATAAAGTGAGCTGAAGCGTAGTGCTCCTGTAACAGAATAAATTAATGTATTTCTTTGATTTTCATCTTCAACTTACCAAAGCTTTAACCATGAAAAGTCGTTGTTCTTTTAAATTCTTTGTCAGCTTATAAAAATCTACTTTTCCTGTATTTTTAATCATTTCAAGTGCCATGTCGCAGAGGATAACAACACCAGTTCTACCAACTCCGTACCTAAAAACACGTTTAGTTTACTTGCAAAAAAATGATGACAGGCGCACCCAGAATGAACGAGAACTGAACTCGAAACTTCGTGTTCTTGCAAAAATTTAATGGCGGGCAAAAATTGGTTAGGATAACAGATATCAGAGTCAGCCGCCCATTTTATTTGAAAATGGATGATGTGTTTTTTACAGCTGTTGAAAGAAACTTGAAATTCACGTCTAACGTAAAATTCGTAGCTGCTCTGATGTACTAATTTTATTATCATTCTGCCGCATTCGAAAATTCCATTTTTTGCTGCTGGCCAATATTCTGCGCATACTCTCTAAAATTTATTTAGTTTAAGAAACAAATAAATAATGTACTAAACGTGTTGAACCTCGTTGTTCTCGACCGTGTTTGATGTCATTATGACAAGCTCGATGTTTTCTTGCCAAATCATTCTCCAGAAATTTTGGATTGTCCGGAGCCTCGGTCCTTGAGCAGATATGTAGATTTTGGAGTGGTTAAATCCCTTTAAGAAAAACAACAAAACTTTTGTTTATCTAACTACAAATCAATTCATAAAATATTTATCATTGACCTATTGGATCGAGCAAACTTATTGGACACTAATGAAATCACAATTGTAGGTCACACCAAAGTAGACAGCTTTATAAAATCGTTTTTCCGACGACCACTATAAAATATGCCACATTTCACACGGTTTTCGCTCAGTGAAAATTTTAAATTGCAAACACTTTCAGAACGAAGACGAACGAAGGGCATACCCGTGTGAAATGAAAAATTTGAGATCTTTGATTGGCCGACAGCTGTGTGTTTTTATTTTGCACACAGATCGATCATTAACGATGTCTATCTTTCCGCGCAACGACATAATTATTTTGTCCGCGGCTAGAGCGCTCTGCCGAATGACATTTTAAGTTTTAACTTGACTTAAACTTAAACTTAACGTGTTTGCACCGTTAAAAAGTAGAAGAGCATTGGAGGGAATTATTGGATTTTCTGTAAACTTGCAATGGATGGATTTCGATGGCACCGTCTCCAAGCACCAATTTATTTTCAAAATTGTAGTAACCTTACCATAAACTTTAATTAAAAAAATAAATATTAACTCTGCGTTTTTTGTGGTCGTCGGAAAAATATCGTGTACAACACGTGTTGAAAATTCGATTTCACACGAGTTTGCAGAATTGAGCCACGAGCCGTAGGTGATCTTTCATTTTCAACACTTGTTATACAATAAGTTGGGAAAAGCGATAAAAAACATGCTTTTCCTAACGTATTGTACACAAGATTTTGTTAAATCCGATAAAAAGTTACTCATTATGTAATAAAACATGCTTTAAAAATGTCTGAAGATATCGAAGAGTCTGCAGAATTGACCCTTAATTCGTTGCTACCAGAGAGGTTAAAAGAAAAATAAGAAACGGCGTTTAAAGAATTCGAAAACTGGTGTTTGGAAAAATCTGTTAAAGATGTTAATGAAGAGGTATTATTAACATATTTTGAAGAACTTTGAAGGGTTATACATTATGTAGTCTATATTCAACGTTACGAGCTACAAATAATATAAACAAGAAGATAGAAATTAAGAACTATCCTAGATTGATAGCCTTCATTAAAAGGAAGTCAACCGGCCTTACTCCAAAGAAGTCTAGTGTCTTTACAAAATTAGAGATAGAGAAATTTTTGAAGAAAGCGGATGATAACAAATATTTGTTGATGAAGGTAAAATTTGGCACAAAATTTCGTGCTACGTACTAAAACTTTCATCCATTTTTCGGTGGTGTTGCTTGTAGGAATTAGCGGAGGGTTGCGTCTAGAAGAGATAACATTTCTGGATGTAAAATATGTGAAAGATATGATATCATTTTTTCTGATTGAAATTCCACACACCAAGACACATTTCAGAAAAGAATTTGCTATAACACGTGGAAATTTTGATGGTAGATATAGATTTATTAAAAATACTTATTTAAAAAGTACTATTCCCTGCGGCCTTCACGAATTGGAAATACAAGGTTTTTTATTGGCTATCGTAATAGCAGGTGTACAAGACAAGCTGTGGGGATCAACGTCATTGCTACAATACCACTGAGTTTTTAAAACTACAAAATTCTTTGACGTATACTGGACGTTGCTTCAGGAGGACTTCAGCAACACTACTTGCAGACGCAGCGGCTGACATCGCTGTTTTAAAGCATCATAGAAATTGGAAATCTAGTAGCGTCGCTGAATTTTCAACACTTGTTATACAATATACTATTAACTATAACATCAAATATCTAGAAAAATTTAAAACGCAATTTTCTTTCTCTAATTCTTAAATTTTCTAAAACATAACAGATAAAGATATATCACGTTAAATTCTAATTCTAGAAATCTCGATAGATGTTTTGAGGTTTTATAAAAAAAAACTTACGTTAATATAGTTCGCATTAATATAGTTTCCATCTCCAATTCCAGGCAAGTCATTCAAGATAACTCTGTTGCTATCATCTAAAAAAATATAATAAAAGTGGTTGACATAAAAATTATTCATTAATTCATACAAGGCAAATATTTTTCTTGTTTCCTATTTTTGTTAATATTCGAAGGGTCGGAACCAACAGTTAGAGGTTGCGTTTCGGTTACTTCAAACGTCTTAAACAAAAAACAAGATTAGATAAAACAAAACCTCATTAAAAACTTACATCAAATTCTAATTTTATTCTATTAGCAAACTCATCCGATAGAAATTGGTCAAACTGGGTAATTTCTATACCTCTACGCATTTCCAGCTCACATAACAAAAATGTGGACTCAGCTTCATTCCTAGAGGTTGCAGTTCTTCTGTTTGGTTTTTGTTTAGTGTACAGATGAACGTTAAATATCAAAATTACAAGTAAAAACGAAAAACATATAATTGTAGCGTAGGTTAGATTTATAAGTTTACTTTCTGTCGTTTCACTGTCTGTTTTAAAATGCATTAAAGAGCTATCCTTGTAAGCCGCTCTAGTAAAAACTCTAACAAAAAAATAATATTCTTTGTTAGGTTCTAAAGGTGGATTGCAGTCTATTTTCTCTTGGCAGTTGTCACCAGAACCAATAACGAAGAGATAATTTTGGTTTTTATCTAAAAGATTATTGATATTTTTTGTTATATTTGGACATGAGATACCTTTAAACGGATTCCAAAATTTTGCAGTCAGTTGCGTAGAATTCTCAGGTAATGAAGGCCATGTTTCTTCTGTTCCGTTCCAAAATCCGTATTCTCTTGAAGTGTTCAACAACTGAGTCGATAAAATTAAAGCATAAGCGATAATTTCACCATTGACTTCACTAAACGAACTTTTCACTAATAAAAAATTTGCCTTTGTGCGATTAGTCGTCGGCGCATTTAAATTTGCATTTAAAACCGGAACTAAAAAATTCTGCTATTAACAAGGAAATTTTTGCTGGGCTACCTACCGCCAGGCTTTGACTCAAATGTAGGTAAATAAACAATAGGTAATGTAAAATATTTTGTTACAACAGTAACGTTCATTGAATATTTTCGGAGAGGTTGAAGGAAAAAATCTGTAGAAGTTCGGTTTGTTTTGATACAACCAGTAAGGTTGGAAAAACCGCTTCTTTCTCCATAATAACAAACTTTAAAGTAGCTCAACGAAGAGTTGGTAATAAGTCCATGTGTTACAGTCGCTGTTGCAGGAAAAGTTTCGTTGTAGTAATTTTTTAATGGGTGTACCTTAATAGAAATGTTGTAAAAATCACTTTGATTTTGTAATTCAAGTGGAGGTCTGAAACCAAAATTGTAAGCACCAATTTCTTCTTTAAACAACGTAAATAAGTATTCTGATGATCTTCCTGCAGAATTTGTTGTAAAACTCGTGCAGGACAAACTTCTAAAAGTTGTTGAGAAATCTACAAAATATAAACTAGTTTTTTCTTCACTCTGTAGCTGCGGTTTGCTGGTTATGTTAGGTTGGCAGGAAATTATGAGTTTGCTTGTATCACATTCATATCTTTTTCCAGATTCTACTTTGAAAAATAATTTTGTATTATTGCCGTCCAGGTTTATTGCGACAAATTTTGGTGGTTTTGGAACTAAAAATAGAATAGTTATTTACATAACAAGTTCGGAAACTTAATTTTCCCGCATGAGCAGTTTGTTTGCAGCACGACTGTAAGGGGTGTTGCATTTAGTGCGAACGCGGGAAAATTCTTTCCGAAAGAGTTAGGTACAATATTTTTTGTAACGAATACCGAAATAAAAAAATTAAGTAACTTAGTTTTTTTTAATGGTGGGTTGGTAACATGATCTATCTACTGTAACTACCTACTAGATTTTTTAAAATTTAAATCAACTGTCATTTTTTTTTAATTATTAACAAAAATTGATAAAACGAATGACAGCGAAGAACGTATGTGCGCCCGAAGTACAAACTGCCCGAGAAAAGTCGCGAGCGGTATGAACGCACTTATCAAAAATTGATTGACTGGTGTCCTCAAAAAGTCGCAATACCAACCGTATAACGCAAATATCCGGAAACTAAAAAACACCGAAGGGCGGGAAACCCGTTTTTCCGTGCATCGGCATTAAGCGAAAAAATTCTGTTTCCATACAATGAATATACAAAAATATTTTGTACTCATTGTATAGACACAGAATTTTGACGATCAACAATTGGTAATTATTGTTTTAGTTATTTATACTAAGATCAGTCGTTTTGTATAACCGATAAATATTGTAAAGTTTTTTTTTTTGGACGTTATAAGCAAATATTCAGGCTTGCATCTTAAAAACGGTTCTCACAGTAAATTTTTGTTAACTACAGACACAAAACCATTCGGCCTGCAGCAATCAATACATTGTATAATGTTCCGAATATGATTTTTTGAAACTGTATCCGCTCTGCAGCTACAATGTTGGCAAACACAAGTGCTGATTTTGTCACCGTTAAACAAATAGACGGATAGAAATAATCCTCGGTAGCAGAAAATTAGCGAGTTCTATTCCGAAAACAAATTATTCTGGGAACATCAATTGCACCATTAATGTTACACTTAATCCAAAATAGTAATGTACTAAAGTTAACTAACAGTTAGTGAGCTCAAAGTGCAAGTCAGCCTTGAGATAAATAAAGCACACTTTAAAAGCTGCAAAAGCTGCAAAAATGAGATTGATAGGGAAAACCTTTATAGATAACATATCGTGTGTTTGCATTAACTACGTCCTCAATAAATACTTAAATTAGATCAACAAATTTTTCTTACGGAAATTTATACACCTAAAGCTAAGATCCTAAAATTTTTATCAACTCACCTCCCGTTTTTATTTCAACGGTTTTGTAGGTTTTCTTTCCAATGTTAATATCATTAACACCTGCACTTACACCAATAGTATAATTTGTACAAGTGTTTAAATTTTCTAGGAAATACGAAAAACGTCTCGTTTTGTATGTGCGTTTTTGGAAATCAACGATGAAATGCTGAATCCTACAATTGTCCACAATATTCCAATAAATTGTTATAGAAAAATTTTCAACCTCCACGTGGGAAATCTTAACTTGTGGAGCTAAGATATTCGGAATTAAAAAATATGTGACAAAAATAATCCAAGTGGGACTTACCGATCTTACAATCAACCTGGCACGCTTTCCTAGAGGTTCCACAATTACACGAATCACTTCGGTTTATTTGGTTGTCTGTTGACAAAAAAAAAAAATTGCATCACACTCAACGAAAGACATAAACATTTAGTACAACATGTTTGAAAAACTTGCTCTGCGCGCATGTTGCACACATGATTTTTTCTATAATCGCGATATACGTGATGGTGTTGCAAGATAACTTGCTTCCGATTCTAATTCTTTTTAAAATTAAAAAAAAAGTGGTGAATAATAACTACTTGACGTGCGCAAAAAGTTTCCTTTGCGCCCATGTGAACAAAATTTAACACAATTACAGAAAAAATCAATAGTGTGATACCTAAAGTACTAAAAGTTAGAAATAAATAAAATGTCTACAATACTTGAGTTCATTGCTGTTAGAAGAATTTCGTAGCGTGGTCTTAAATCAACACTCCAGTATCCATCGTATCTACCGTTCGTGGTATTTCTAACTAATGTTATGTTAGGTCCGTTTATTACAAATAAAGACACAGGTTTCCATAATTCAGGAACGTCCGTTTCTGGGGCAAAAAGTGAACGTTTTTGACCTCCTGGTAAATAAACTTCTAGAGTACAGTGTGAGCAAAGATACGCATATAAAACTAGATGTGGTATTTTTGGAGAAACATTGAGAATTGTGGGTTCCTTCGAAATATGATTTGCCATTCTTACTGGATCTAAAACTGGTAATTGAGTAATGATAGTCACAAAAGAAAATGTTACATACATTCATGGAACGTAAAGTTAGTGTAATGTGTTGTTTTAATTTGAACCTCCGACATGGAGAAATCATGAATTGTAGCAATAGACAAACTATTTTCAAACAAACAAATTCCATCGTTACTTGGAAGTATTGTATAGTGAGTCCAACCGGTTTTCGTGGTGTATTGATTATTACTATTATTGGTACTTATGAGCCAAAACGTAATTGGATGTAGAGAATATATAGAGAAAGATATTGATGTCGAGAATTTGAAAGTGAAAAAATTTAAACTAGTTATTTGAAAATCTAAAAAAAAGTACAATAATAAATGAACTCAAATTAAATCAATACCTGCAAAACGTTCATCTGTGACAGGTCCTTGTAAAGTTTGTGACGCATTTTTGAGAACCCAATCATTCCAGTTATTGTTAGGATCTAAAAAATTAAATATGATTTTTACTTTTATAAATTAGTTTTTCTAAAACCTGTCACGAGTCTGTTTTCACTATGTGAAAGGTGTTTTGTTGCTATTATTTGTTGATGGAAAAGAAAATTGGTTATTACGATGAAAAGCAGCATTTTGTATCCCTGAAAAAAAAATTCTGTGGTAAAAATCACAAGACAAATGTTTTTTTTTTAATTTCCTGTTATCTCAAATACACCGTACTTCAAAATGATTTTCATCTAGTCGCCTGGCGATTTTTTATGTAAATTTGAAAATGCCGCTTTACGAAGAAATGTAATAATAATAATGTGGGTTAAAAAAAATAATTAAAAACTCTGCATGAAGCAGAACATTTTTCAATTCAACGCGGAATTTTTCCAACAGCATGAAGGTACGGCGATGGGTAACTCCTTGTCACCTTTCATAGCTGACCTTTTCATGAGCCGTTTTGAAAAGGATCTTGAGAATGAGCTTGAGTATTTTTCCAGAGTATGGTTAAGGTATGTAGACGACATTTTTGCAATTTTCAACACAAACAAGTCTAGCATTGACGACTTCTTAAAGTTAATTAATAACAGGTTTAACACCATAAAATTCACATGTGAAATAGAGAACAACGGTAAACTACCCTTTTTAGACACTCTTGTAATTAGGAATAAAGATAAATTAGAATTTGATATTTATAGAAAAGAGACCAGTACACTTCGCTACATTACAGAAGACTCACATCATTGTCCTCAACATAAGATGGCGAGTTTCAATTTCTTAGTCCACAGGTTAGTAAATTTCCCACTAACACGGACTAGATTCAACAAGGAATTGACAACAATCAAAAATGTAGCCAGCTGTAATGGTTTTGACCCTAGAATTGTCAACAGGTTAGTGTCCAAATTAGAACGTAAGAAATCAATTTCAGAATGCTCGACTTTTCGTGATTCAATGCCAGAAAAGACAAGATTTGCCATGATCCCTTATACACCTTCAGTAACAAAGGGGCTGGAAAAAGTGTTCCAGGGTATTGATCTAAAGGTGGTTTACGCCTCTGGATTAAACCTCCAATGTCTTCTCGGCAACCCGAAAGATAAAGTAGGGCCCAAAGAAAAGTCGGATATTTATGAAATTAAATGTAAAAACTGTGAGCAAAAATATATTGGGCAAACAAGGAGGTCAATTTTGACAAGGTTCAAAGAACATGTAGCTCACGCCAAATATGGCAGGTTTGAAAAATCCAGTGTTGCTCAACATATTTTTGACAAAGATCATCGTATAGATGAAAGGTGTTTAAAATTAGTTAGGAATGTAAACAATTGTAAATTTCTAGACGTTTACGAAAGTCTAGAAATAATTAAGAATAAGCCCTTTGTTATGAACGCCGATAATGGTCCCATCCCCTCTTCTCCCCTCTTTAGACTGTTAAATTCCACCCAAAAAGTGGTATAGGTAACTAGTATATAAGTAATTAGTTTTTAAGGGTAGATAAGTTTAATCATCACTCTGATGATGGTATCATGGATACCGAAACATATGTTAGTGTGTTTCAAAAGTGTGTGTTTGGTGTAGGGGTTTTTCAATATATTTTTTAATCTTAAAAACACCAAGTGATCAAGAATAGATCTAATAATGTGGGTAACAACTACTCGATCGCTGAAGGGATTAAGCTGGCTCGATTTCCGTGTAATTTTTCATATTGATTTGAATTTTGAAAAAATATTGAATGTAAGTGACAATTTATTATTGATGGACAAGTGACACATTGATCAAGGTCAGAAGTAGTGGAACTAATTCAAAAACAGTAACTAAATGAAAATCATTTTGAAACACGATGCATAAAGAACTAACAATTTTAAATTGGCAAAATGTATATAACTGCACTCTTGATACATTTATTAATGCTTTTTTTTATAAATACCTTTGGAATTCCAGAAAAAGTATCAATAAGTTACACCACAATTTTTGTCCGACCCTTCACTTCGTCACTGATAAAACTGTATTTTACTGAAACTGGAAAATCCAAAATGAACAGATAAAAAATAATAAGATAAAGAAATTTCATTTAAACGTTATTATTGGTCTCCGCTTAAAAAACATGCAGAAATATCACAAGTTTCTATGAAATATTTAATATGGGATAAAGTTTGTTTGTACTGGGTGCGCCAACAGTTTTATCCCTACCTATAAATCCATTTATTTATCTATTAATTTGTAAATACATTTTTTTTAACTTATAAAAGCAATGTAGGGCTACAAACAGTCCCAAATACATTTTCTCAGTTATTAAGACATATGGAAAAAAATCCCTTTTTCCTTAAATTGTCTCTCATTGTACAGTTATTTAGAACAATTTTTGCCCGAAATCAGACGCAACTGACGCTCGTGATGGTTATGACGTTGTTTGCACGAGGACATTAATTTGCACCGTTTTAAATAATAAAATTAGTGAAATTTAAGTAATTGCACTGAAGTTTTTAAAGGTTGCCTTTGATACATTCGTCGTGATGTATATGTAATTTTGTTTTCAACCAAGCTACGCCATGTTAATTTTTTGCTGGTTGTGTCGTCGTTTGCTTCAAGAAAAGTAATTATATTATTCCCTGGATTAATAATGAGTGAAAGTGAAAGGGAAAACAACGAAAACATTGAAGTAGAAGCTGCATGAAAGATTGGTTGCAGTGCGGTGATTCCAGAAAAGTCAAAATATCGTTATCAAAATCCTTACGATAACTTCAAGCAGTGGTGCGACAAAAAGAAGTTAAATGATTTTAATGACAAAGTGCTGCCGGCCTATTTCGTTTATCGCAACGAAAAGCTAAAATCTCCAGGCAGTTTATGGTCAGAATATTCGATGCTGAAGTGTACGATTTTCCTCAATAATTCTATCGAAATTTCGAAGTATGCGACATTAATTGTCTTTCTTAAGAGAAGGACATCTGGGTGGAAACCAAAGAAATCAAAAATCTTTACTAAAGAAGATCTTTTGAAATTTTTGACTGAAGCACCAGATAACGAACATTTGATTCAAAAGGTTAGTTGTCATTTCATTATTAAATACCTATTATTAAATAAATTGTTTTATTAGGGCGCCATGATTTTTGGTATTGCGGGTGCTTGCAGACGAGAAGAGCTTTACAACAAAAGAGTTACGGATATCGAAGATCAATGATTGTTAATTTATAGCTAAAATGTCTTTCACTAAGACAAACACCACAAGATGTTTTATTGTTACCAACAGTAAAGATGAAATAATCGACTATCTTAAGATTTATCGTAAATATGCTTGTCTTCGACCAAAGAATGCTGGTTGTGACAGATTCTTCATGAAATTCTCCAACGGAAAGTGCCACAATCCAGTTGTTGGAAGAAATACCATTGGTAGTTGGCCATCAAAAGTTGCAAAATATTTAAATCTGAAAGATACGTCGTTTTACACTGGTCATGCATTTCGACGAAGCTCGGCAACACTAATAGCTAATAAAGTCACAGAGGTTGTAGGACTTAAACGTCACGGTGAATGTCAATCGAGGAAGGTTGCAGAATCATATGTTGAGGATTCTCTACAAAACAAAATAGAATTTGCTGAAAAAATTTTGCACGACGAGAGCTTTAAGAACATTAGAGAAGCTCCCCAAAGCACATCAAACTCTACTGATACCTCAACAAATATTTCTTCACTCACTACGGAACCATCTACTTCTAGTGCTTATTGTTTAATTAATAGTAATTATAATACAAGTAACG
The DNA here is from genome assembly GCA_030157275.1 of Cynaeus angustus. NCBI lineage: Eukaryota > Metazoa > Arthropoda > Insecta > Coleoptera > Tenebrionidae > Cynaeus > Cynaeus angustus. The sequence continues at coordinate 16,732,368 of CM058065.1, forward strand.
TTCCTACTATTTATTATAATTGTACTTTTAACATTAACGCAAATAAACAATAATTTTTTAATCAACTTAGCCTTGCATTTACCGCCTTTGACAAACAAAATTTTTTACCGATCGGTCGTCAGTAAATATATTCTACTGCCTTTCTAGCAACCCTCGTAAATATGCAAAAATGTCCGATCGTGTAAAAAGGTATAAAAAATATATTTAAAAATATATCTTCTAATACTCCTAAATTTTTTGAGCTGCTTTCTTATACATAAGCTCACAAACTTGTTTTTAAATCTATAACCCAAATTATTTACTGACAACGAAACGCCAACTGCTTCTGTCCAATATCCCTAGAAGCCCCTCTCAACTCAGCTTTTCTTATGGGTTTTGAATATCCTGTCATACCCCTTCTCATACGAACCTTACAAAAATGTCGAAAATTTGAACACTTTGTTTTTTATGGTTATTAAAGTATGATTTTGGTTAATAGATTCTATTGACTGCGTTAATACACATTTACACTTAATCGGTAAAATGCACCTACCGCTCTGAATACTTAAATAACTATTTTTGTTCATAGCATGATTTGGGAAGATTAAGTTACATGATTTCGAACATTGTTCTCAATCTATCAAAATGAATGCTTGAAATTAGACTCTTATCGCCATCGATTTTTCTAGGATACTTTTGATACTACAGGGTTCTCTTTTTTACTAATCTATTAGTTGTTGACAACGTTTAGCAATTTCTTAGACAATTAGTCAAATCTTAAATACTTCTTTCACTGTTTAACGTAGCTCTTTCTTTCTGTAGAAGTAATCTAAATTAGCACCTTGCTTAGATCAAACCCTTTCCCTAAACTCTATCAAGCGCTATTAAATCTGTTTTAGAAACTTTAAATCATGTAGTACCATCTCGTAGACTTCTGCGTTCGTCTCAGGGAGTTAAATTAGCACTAGTGATGACTAACTGCTAGTGTTTTGATATTGGGTTTTCCTATCACCGACAATTAGATTAAGATTAGGGAATAACTGAGTTTTATTTGTTCATATCACTCGGGAAAAATGCTTTATTAAGTTAATATTATTAATTGTTGTAATTTGAGTACCGGCCGTTTCTTAATTAGCAATTTGACTAATCAGAAGAAGTACCTCTACGTAGGGGTAGAGGTAACGTTTATCCGGGGGTGGATGGTGACCAACAGAATAAGCATATTAGATCGAGCTTGTCGAAGAGAAGACGTTTAAATGTGGGTACCACCCCAACAGAATTGAGAAAAGTTGGGCACTGTTTGACTCAATTTCTTGCTTGCATTGTTTGATTCAGTTTCTTGCTTGAACTGTATGATCCGACTTCTTTCTTAGATTGTTTGGTTTAAACTTTTACTTTTACTATTTTGAGTTTTACTTATTTTTTTGAGTGTCGAAAAACTCCAACCTAATTTTTTTCAAAATTTTGTTTACAGTCGCTCTATTTATTGTACACATTAATTTTACTATATTTTACCAATTAAATATATTCTGAAAATATTTCTTAATTTAGAACGAACCTTATGATTTTTCATATTTTTCACATTCAATTTTAGTGATTTTATTCCCTCAACATTTTTTCATCTCTTGTTTGTCATTTATATCATTTGTCTACAAATTCATTTGGACGCTAAAATAAAATGGCCTAACTGTTTGTCACCTTAAAACCGTGAGCAAATAGCTTCAATAAAATTATGTTAGTTTAAGAACACAATCAGCACTACAAGAACTGGCCATTGATTTTTATCACAATACTGCTAAATAATCCCCACTTTTAATATTCAACTTTACCACAAACATTACTAATTTTTACCATTAAATGCTCATGATCTAAATCCAATAACTGGCTAACTCTCCGAATTCGATGTAAATCGTGCGGCCGCGCCCCGCGCTTTTACGCCCACACCGGGTACCACCTGGGTCTCAGACAGGTCTACGACCACCTTCTAAAATCTAAAAAGTTCAATCATCAAATTCCGAGCGACGATCTTACAACTACACAAATGTTTCTGATCTAATTTCTAAATAACTTGCAAAATTTCATATTTCATCCGTTTGATCCAAGTCTAGTCCGAATTGTCGTTTTTGGATCAAACAAAATTTGTCAAAATGTTTATGAAAAATTTAAACTGATCTTCTAGCAACGCACGTTTGTGCCATTTATGCGAAATTACGAATATTGCTTCTAGCCTCACAACTCACGTCTAAAATGAAAAATGAAGAATCCAATCTTTCAACCGATTCCGAGTAGTGTTCGATTCTTATCTAACCTCATATCAAAAATACTCAGAGGCGTGGCATGGCAATGTTTTGCCACTTTCATCAATAAATCATTTTGATCACCTGCCTCATTCAGAAAATTTATTATCTTGTTGGGTAAAAATTTTAAACTTAATTTTCTGATCTATGTTTTCACTTTTAATAATATCTTAATCTTTTAATATCACCGCTTTTGCAACTTTTTAAGAATTATGTTTAAGATAAATGCACTGAGAAAGTGAACCAAAGTGTAGACGACTTTACCTGCTACTATTTTTTTTGCAGTATACCTACTAGTCCTTAAACGTATCTACTGTACGTTTTCTCTAAAAAAAACTTTTGATTGATTTTGCGGGCAGCAAATGTTCAACCGCTGCAATTGCATCATGTATGAGTTTAATTTTAACATAATTTTAATAATTATTCGATTACACGCACTATCAATGGCCAACTATTGCAATTTTATTTAGCAATGGTGACGAATATTCAGAAAATTTCCCTGGTTACCACCAAAGCAGGGTAAATCGAATCGAAAATGACACCATCGTTTCGAAATTTTATAAAACACTTTTAATTTTTCTAACAGTGTAAATTCAATTGTAAAAAAAACATTGTTTATGTTTTGTTTGTGAAGCTGTTTTCGGCGTTTCGGATGCTGCTTTGTCTTGAAAAAAGAAACCCTATTCTCGTACTTGATATAAAAATAACTATGATGTAATTTGTAATGATAACATCGACATTTTGTAGTTGACTGAAAAACAGGATTAAAAAGATAAGCAATAAGGCTGTATTATAAAAAAATATATACAGAGTGTTTTTTTTTTATTTACTGTACTGAAAACACACTGAACAGGACTAGGTCTCCACGTGGTTGGTTTTGACAGGAGGCGATTTTGATCTTCAGTTAGTAACTCAGTGTGCTAATCATTCGTAGGAGAATTTTTGATTGACTTGAACTTGCTTTTAGAAGTCCAACGATTGTCTCAAGACATTAACGAAGAAAGTATAAAAAAGTATTTTTAAAATCTTCAAAAAAAAAAGGAATTTTACGTAATTAGCATATATTTAAAGTGTGCTCTCGTCGGTAAAAATATCTGTACAACTTTCATTTTCACCCCGTATATAAATGTTATGATTCATCTGCAATTGCGTTGAGGTATTATAAAATTGACGAGATATCACTCAGTTAAGCCAAATTTGTCGCGACTGTGATAAACATGTTTCCGTTTATAGAAAACCCGCAAATGTAAGTGATAATTTTATCCGCCTTAAAATTCAATATTTCTACTATTGTTTTCAGGTACATCAAAATAATTATCTTGTTATTTTTTCTAACACTGACAATATTTATAACAAATGGCAAATCACAGGAACTCATTGCTTTTAAAAATAAAACTCATGTAATATGCGTTTCGGATAATACAAAAGTTCCCATTTACGTTGAACCTGTGAGAGAACGAAACATTCAAAAAATAAATGCTTTAATTGAATTTGAGACAACTTGGGGAGACTGGAGATTGCGAAATTCATCGCAAACTTTACATGCGCCGGTTACTGACGCACGATGGCAAGGTAATATTAAACGTGTTACCAAATTTGCGCAAAATGTCTTTAAACAATTTTTTTTTGAAGATTTCAACGTAAAATGTGCAAACAAGACAAATTTTTTAATGGAGACCTCTTTTTCATTTTGGGTGTACCAACCAAGTGTGATAAATATATCAGTGGAGTATCTAAACCAAAAGCAAGATCACCGTCTAAGCGAAACAAATGCTAGTTGGACTTCGTTTACGATTTATACGTATGAGAACAGCACCTACTTTCTTCAAAATAATGAAACATATCGAACGACAAACAATATTCCTACAAAACTAACAGTACAAACGGTGCCAAAAATACAACAATGTTGGAAACTTCAAGACTGTGAGTACAAAATAAAGTAAAAGGGTTTTATGTTAGGTGCAATATTTTAGATAAAGTAAGAGTGGCATATAATGTATCGTCGACATCTACCAACATAGTAGTTCCTTCTTGTTTGGTGATGTATGTATACCTTTGCGATTATTGTTTTTTGGAAATTTCTACAGAAACAGTTATAACCTTAAATGGAACAAATAGCACCATAAACAATCTGTATGTGCCTCAGAAGCTTGAATTTGAAAATATACTTCACGTATCTTTAAGAAGGTATACTACGAACGGATTTTCAGAAGGATATTGGGCAATAGATATCAGACGCTGTGCGTTTACTAAACTAAACCAAGGTAAATATTTACACAAATTTCAAAGCTATCGCCTTCAATAGAAACTAACTTGGTCGGTTGGTACTATGAAATGCACTTTCTGACAAAATAATTTTAATTTTTGCAAGTCTTTGCAATAACAATCAAAAAGTTTAAATTATTTCAGTGTTATAAGCATAGTGAAACTTTTTCAACAAAATTTCTCCGCATTGTTAGATGTAGTATTTTTTGTTTAACTCTGTATATTTAAGAGTTTAAAATATAGGATAAAGTGCAATTTTTTTATTTACTCCACAACAACTTTGGTCTTTTAGTTATTAATGTACTATTTTCAGTGACATACGATGTTTCAAAATCCGCTTCAAACACAACAAGTGAATCTGTTAAATGTATGAATTTGAACATAGAAGGTTTTAAAAATAAGAAGAGTAACATTTTACATTGTAATCAAACTGGAACATTCGGCAATCAATGCAATATACATTGCGAAGAACTTTTTGGGAAAGAAAGACAGTTTTGTGAAGGTTATGAAGTTTGTCTTGATGGTTCTGTGTGTTCGAGAGTCATAGTACAGGACTCATGTGAGTATTTTTTTCATTGCATTTGAAATGACAGAATTGATACTTAACAAAGCTATCAACATGTTTTTTTGCTTTTTTTTTTGTAATGTATGTCGTAAGAGTTTGTGTTGAAATGTTATTTAGACATAACTAATTGTGTTTCTAATTTACTTGATCTATAGACGCAGGAAAAAAATTAAATGCCATTTAAAAAAAAAGTTTAATATTAACTCCAAACATGCTGAAAACTAAAGGCTGTGCACGAAAAAATTTGCTGCTTTTTAAAAAGTAGGTTTCGCTTAAGAATAATTTGTCACTGTCACATTTAGAAACGCCAGATTTGTTGCGCGTTGTGTCTGTTTTTACAAAATAAATAGCTAACAACATTTGCATAAGAAACAAATTTTTGGCAAACGAAATGAAAATCGTCGGTTTTTCTTATCGAGTTATTGCAAAATCTCTGGGAATAGCAAAATCAACAGTGGCAAATGTTTTAAACAATTTTAAGGAACGTTTAACATTAAGGATGCGATCTTGGACTAAAAGAGGCGGGAAAAAGTCCATGTAAACGGGGAGTGGCATCACGATTTTGCTTGACTATGTTTCAGAGCCAAACATGGGCAAGATATTTGATAAAATGACAAAAGTTGGGTACTGTTGGAAAACTAATGAATGTGTGCAGGGCGTGTACAATTTTTTATTGCAAAATAATGAGTCTAATGGTAAAAAAAACACTGTGACATTTTGGTTAGTCTTGAAGTTCAAATTGTGTACATTTCAATGTTTTTTTTAACGCATAAAATAGAAGTAAATAAAAAAACTGAGATACACAAGCCCTTTTCCAAAGTTTCTGCAACATTTCGCTGTAACGTTTTAAGTGATTAATCTAAAGGTTTTGCCATGTTTGGCTCTGAAAAATTCTCTAAAATTTTTTTCGGATAGAATTGCTTGGAGTGGCGTCCGTGGTCAAAATGGTACTACAATTGTTCAGCTACTGTCAAAAAGAGGGCGCGCAAGCATAGGGTGCCAAATTTTGAATTTGCGCTTCTCTTTACTGAATTTAGTTCAAATAGATAAATATTTTATTAGCCAAATAATATTTGGTACGAAAACCTTATCCGGCTTTTTTGAGACTTTACAGAAAATTAACGTGGTGATTGAAGCCAATAAAGTACCAGACATTCGTTTCTTTCTGTTACACTTAAGAATTATCTCAACGGTTTGATTATTGGATTAAAATATGAATAAATTGTTTAATTTTTACGAAATTTTTGTCGAAATAGGTTTTCAAATCATATATCTTATCAGAAAAATAAATTATTTAGTGATAAAAAATAATATTTGATGTATTTTTAGATTTATAATAAAACAGTTGGCATGTTTGGGGATGCCATTCCTATCGCAATAAAAGTTTTGGTAAATAAATCCTCACTAAGTATTTATAGCTTTTTTTTAAAGCTGTTTTGTTGTTGCAAATTTTTATGATTTTTTAGTTTGACTATTTATAAAAATAAATATCTTTAAATTTCGAAGCATTTTGTAAACCAAATCATAAATTACAACAAGAAAAGCTTTGTATTTTTTTAAACGTAATAGTTACATTTTGGGGTGTAGCTTGGAGGAGATCTAATAAGAGGTTAAACATATAAATTAGATAATTGTTTTGTTACGATTTTTATTCTCATTTTAATTTTGCTGGAGACGCAAATGAATCATTCAAGTCCTTCCATTTTACGATGATAATAAATTAAAGTGCATTAGTCCTTCTACTTTCGTCCTTTTGCTTGCGTTGTTCCCGTTATCGACTTGCCTTTTTCATTCATCGGAACTTTGCTGGCGGTGGACATTTGTTTGATTTTATTTTTTCTGTGTTATCTTTTCTTGCCTTTTGGGATTATAATTTTTATCTCCCATAATTCTATTCTAGGAAATATACTTTTATCACTTCTTATAACTGATATTATTTATGACTTTATTGCAAATATAAGCAGTGTGCTGATAAACTACATAGTAAATCCAAGATTTCGGTTTATTATGTAAAGAAATTTGGTATTAATGAGTTAATGAATTATTATTATATGTGCTGATCATATTGCTACATTTTATATATAAAATGATAATTAAATAATTAATATTCCTTGTTATTTCACTTATCAGTCAATCGCACACACTTAACTAATGATAAAAAAACACCACAAAACAAATTTATGGTTAATGTAAAATTCGTACAAAGTTTAAAACCAAGACGTCTAACTAAAAATAGAAATACACTTGTTATCGCAAAAGAAAACAGTGCAATGTGCGTTTGCAAAGTGCACCCGGGTAGCCTTATAAAATTTTTTATTTTTTGTTAAGAATTATCCCGCGTTTCCGGACCGCAGGAGGTCTGTCGGACCTGGTTTTATTTTATTATCAAAGAATATTTCTAAGACCTTTATCTATCACTATTATTACTTATGGACCCAAATGGATTAGTGTATACACTTTCTAATTTTTCTTTCCCCTAAAATTTATAATGAAGCTTTTGTTTGCAGTAGTTTTTTTAGAACACGTATACAGGTTGTTATAGAAATATATGTATAGTATTTCCAGAAATATTTGAAAACAAAATCAAGTACTTTTATCGTTCTCACACCGAGACGTTAATTAGCTTACCATAAATATTTTGACGCCCATTACCGCAGGTATAAATTATGCAGTTCCTTGCATGCGGACCGGACTTATAAAATTGTTTAGGCCACATTTGACAAACGTTTGAAATTTAGACTTAAAAAAATTTAAACATGGTTTTTGAAAAATATATTTATACATAAAGTAACAAAAATAAATAAAATAAAAACACTTTAAACATTATCCTCTTCGTCACTGCTGTTATCCAAAGATATGATGAGTTCATTAACTTGACGTTCCCTATACTCTTCTTCAATTGAAATTACCTTTTTGACACAATTGGACCACTCATTTTCTGTCATTGCGTTTACGGTGTGTCCTTATTACGTCAGTGGCACTAGCACTGAATTTCGGATTGTTGTTGTTCCGACGTACTCTCGATTTTAATATGGACCATATCATTTCAATCGGGTTGAATTCACAATGATAAGGAGGTACCCGCAGAACACAATGACCACGTTTTGCAGCCTCCTCATCAATAACAAACTTTTTTTGAAATTCTTTTGTATGTAGAACTTCTAAAAGTTGTTTCTTTGTATAATGATCTTCGTAATAGAGATCATTGTCTTGGAGGAATTCCATGATTTCTGCCTTTCATGAACCTGTATTCGGTAGTTTCATTGCTTGGACAGTATGGTAACTTGCGTTATCCATAACAATTAGTTTGGTAGAAAACCATTCAAAAAATAAACCAAAAATCAATCCCTACCTCAAATTTTATCAGGTCTTACATTTTCTAAGAAATATATAAGTACGGTTCTGGAAACGAACCCAGAAGGAACAGGCACCCGGACACTTTTATGAGGATTAAGTTAGGTAGCCGGCATAAGCCTATTAACGTCCCACTGTGAGAGCAATAAAAGTACTTGATTTTGTTTTCAAATATTTCTGGAAATACTATAGAACTCTGACTGCTAAGAGAACGTGTCAAAAGAATCATCATTTTTTCCCGATAATGTGTCATTTTAGAGCTAAAAATAACTAAAAGTTAATCAGTAGAATAATCTATGTAAGTAACTAATTACTTATTCATCAATAAAATTAAGTGCGATCGTTTGAGACACCACGTATAAACTTTTAGAATATTACCTTCTTTTGTGCGAGAAATGGTGTTTGTACCTAATAATTTTTGTATCAAAATGTTAAAAAAACAGGTTGACCAATGCTATATTTTTTTTGTATAAAAATTGCTCAAAAAATACTGCTGCTAAAAATATCAAAACAAATAATTAATAATATTTTTTTTCAATCATTTATAAACTTGGATTTAACAAATTCATAGTCTGTAAAATACAAAAATTACATTTTAAAGCAAGTAGTGTGCCGAGACCTCTAAACGTTTATGGCTCAAATTATAGTTGCACCCCAGATGGGATATTTCTCAATTCGACCTTGGAGGGTTAAAATTTGTGTTAAAAAAGAAAACTATTGGCATCGTAGATTTATTATTACCAGATGCAGCCATACGGCAAAAGGTTCAGCAAGACGTCAATTCTATCGCTGTCTCTATCAATGCGTACATTTTGTATAGCGCTATCCTTTAGAGAGGTACTGTCAAACGAATTTGTTGAAATTTATGAGTTTTTATTCATTTTCTTGCTAATTGCATGGTAAGACTATCCCTTTTTGTGGTCCAAAAAGTAAATTCTACTTACGATTTTAGTATTAACTTCATTTTAACGTTGTTGGCTAAAATTTGACAGCTTCCACTGATGATACAAAATCTGCTCGAAGTATCGCGAAATGTGGAAGAAACAACTGCGGGCTTCGCTGTATAACTTATTCGAAGCATTTAGTACGAAATATTACCAAATAATTGTAAAATTAACAATTATTCAAATGACATTGAGCACGCGCAGTCTCTTGTCTTGACCGATTTGGACCGATTCGTCGAGTTACGACACACGCTAATGTGATAAAAAGAAATAAACAATTGGCATGGTTGAAGTTAGAAAGAGATGGAGAGATGTACCAATTTCGTTGATATGTTTTTTAAGAGCAGACGTACGTTTCTAATAGGATGACTTTATCTGGTAATAATAAATCTATGATTGGCATAGGCAGGAAGCGTCCTCTGTTACAAAATAGAAAAAACTATTTAACTCAATTTAGGAACAAGAGTGGGCGCCACTTCCCAAAGGCATATTCAATGAGTCGAAATTTCTCTCGGGATCACAGCCTTAAGTAGTTTAACAAGAAAAGTTTGAGATTTTTGTCACGGCTTAGTTTAAAGCAGGTTGGTTATGAGTGACGTTAAGATTAAGGTTTAAAGAGAAGATTGTATAACTTGTATAACTAAAATGTCTCAAATAAAAGTTCTATATTTTGTTATATGTGGCCAATTCTTTTTGTGCACATTACTGCCACTAATGTCATTTCTAATAATGTTTTGACACACCTCCACGATAACAAATGTGAAGCTAAAAGCAGTCTGATTATTTATTTTAACGCATGATAGTTTGTTTTGGTGTATGTGTTACTTACATTGAATCGTAATATCATACTAAAACGGTATTTTTGCTGTCCCTTTGTTTTATTAAATGCATTTTTCTTTTGCTTAATAACGTAAATCTAATTTTTTATTGAATACTTGCTCTTTTTTCTTTATTTAAAAATAATATTTGTTGTTAGGTACAAGTTCTACAAAATGGTCACTGTTCATATGTGGTAGTATTTTGGCGATAATAATTGTGTCTAGCCTCATCTATGCCTCTATTACCCTTCTAATCGGGAGAAAAGGTTTGTTAATTTCAGAAAAAATATACAGTCGCTGTTGATTTCAGACCTCAGTTTTGTTACCAAATAAGAATAAATGTTTACACATTAAGTATAAGTTTTGCTTGAAATTATTTGGCTATCTCATTTCCTATTACATAAAAGCTTTGTAAGTTTGCACTATCATATTGTATTTAACTATTCAAGAAAAATCAAATTCAATACCAGCATGACCATATTTTATACATAACATCGATGAAAGTTAATTAATATGACAGAAAGAACAACAATACCTATTACTGTTTTTTGCAAAGCTTGTAAATTTAGACATAAGAGGTTTTGAAAGATCAGCAACGATATGTGTTTATAATTCTACGTTATGAAATATGCAAATAATAATAAATAAACAATGATAATAATTAATCAATTATTCTTGCAGAGAAAGGCTCAATAGAGAAACAATTTCAAGAATACAAAGCTTTGTTGGATCCAGAAAAGGTAAAAATTTACAGTTTGAATAAAATTTCTCCAAAACTACAAACGATAAAAATTTAGAATCTAGTTCTAATTAAAAACCGTTAATCGTTTGAAAGTAATGACAATCCTTCAACACCTTTATAAGAGATCCGATATGTATCGGTGTTCATTTAATAATTCGGTAATATTACCCGTGATGAAAATCATTTGTTTTGGAAAATGTGTCACATTATTAGCAGACATAACCTAACTATTTAATGGCAGCCAGGTTTGAATAATCATAACACGTAAATAAGTCTTGGGAAAAAGTGTTTTTTGTAAAAAAAGCAATAAACACGCTAATTCATGCGAATATGACTACAAGAAACATACGAGTAAGATCAATAGCTCAGTTGTCAGTTTGACAGTTGACAGAAAGAATGACATGATAAATGAATATGAAAGACATTACGACATGCCTCCACGCAAACAAAAATATTTCATACCTAACACTACCAGAATATTAAATGAACAGATACTTTCCGAAAAATGACCTCTAATTAAATTTGATAATTTCAGCCACATTTTTTCTTGTAGAAAAGTATCATTTGGCAGCAAATTTTTTTCATAATTATAAATTTAATATCAATTAAACTTAGTATTTCGAATTAAACACTTTTCTGCTCTGAAAATTCTATGCTCTAATTAAGCAAGTTACTTAAATCTCAAGGTGGTAAAAATAAGCATTGTTTTTAAAGATTTGAATTTACAGTCAGAAATTAAGTTTAATAAGATAACATTTTCATATTTATTTTCTCTATACTCATTCAAAGTAGCTCTTAAACAACCATCTTAGTTTTGTTTAATTAACTATTTTCAGTCGATTAACCAAATTGAGGTATCTGAAAATAAATAGCTAAATTTTTATTGTTTGAATGTTTACTAAAATATTTATACTCGAGTTCTTTGGGTGATACTAATAAAATTAAGTATCTACTGTTACTTCAAATTTTTGAGTGTGTTTTTCTTTTAGTATAAAAGAAAATAAAGAAGGAGATGCTTAATAAAAAAGCACTTCCTAATTTTGTGAGTACTCCTTAAGTTTCAGTATGAATAAAATTGATTATATACTGTAGAAAGAAAGCAGGTTAAGTTGCATTAATTTTAAGTTGCCTTAGTACTTCGCGTGCTTTTATGACTGAGCTCATGCCTATTGCTCTCACAAGAAAATATTATAAAATTCAGACAAACTTTCGGGATGTTGACAATCGGGCCTGATATATATGTATATGTATGAGAATCACAAAAATTAACGTGGAAAATTAGATTTTATTTTCTAGAAAAAGTGTTTGGAAGCAAAACTGGTGTTCTAACAACTAGTGAAAAAAAGAAATTATTTTTTGTTTTTTTTCTTTTCGTAGATTTCAACTTATTAATAGAAAACAAATGGTCGTCTAATGACGAAAGAACACACTCCTTAATTAAACCTCAAAAAGTTACAATTAAGATGTCTAAACTATTGTAATTTTAAGCACTTAGATACTTGAAAAACCTAAAAGGTGCCCCATTTTTAACCAAAAAGTTTATCACGAGTATTGCCACAAATTAATATGTGCTTATTTTTTTAGAACCTACTTCCCTTCTTATTGAACACCTGCTGAGAGCATATACTCTGTTTTCATTAATATCACCCAATACAGTTCTTTTACAATAGTCTAATTAGGTTTATAGTTTAATTTGCAGAACTTTCCCAAATACAAAGAAGACTACATTCCTAGACAAGTATCAGCTAATTATATAAGTATAAATTACTTAAATGAGTTTGATAAGAACACTCTGGTTGTTCTTGACTGCTGTGACCATCTTGATCAAATGAACATCGGCAATTTTAATTTGATACGTGTTTCAAGATTCTTGGAAGGAAAAGGAGAACAATATCGACCCCGCATAGAAAAATTTGTTTCTGGTCCTGATTTGTACGTCAGTGAAAAGTGTTGTAAAGAAAAAGACTTTAACAAAATATGCGAAAAAAATTGTAGTATTCAAAACATTCATCATTTGAGGATTATCGACGAATTTACTTTAGAATGGATTCGAAGTAAAGGAAACCCCAGCAGTCTAAAAAAATATTATAAAGATGATTATATTAACGAACACGAATTTTACGAAAAACTTCCTAAGTACAAAATAAACGTACTAACTGCAGAATCTGGTATGGGAAAATCAGAACTTTTAAAAAACTTTAAAAATGCGTTTGCTAACAAACCATATGTTGTGCTCAAACAGGCTAAGGACATGAACTTGCTATGCGAGAAATTTAAAAAATGTTGTTATCTGACAGAAGAAATGTTAGCACATTTTTTAAAAAAGAATTGTAACAAAGACATAAGTTCAATAAAAGAGGATAATGTTGCATTTTTTTGGGATGGTCTTGATGAGATTAAAGAAGAGAATTTCGAACAGATGACGAACCTAATAAAAGCATTATCTAGAAAATATAGCTTCCAGTGGGTTACAGCTAGCAGTCATATGCAAGAATATCTTGAAAACAAATTTCATGTGTTGGCCAGAAAAATGAAACCATTCAACAGAGAGGATCGAAAAACTTATGTAGAAAAACGACTTCAAAATAAATTCGAATCCGAACAGATCGAAGAATTGTTACATGACATAACAAGCATGGATTTATCTAATTTATCTGAAAAAGATATAATCTTAAATATACCGCTTGAAATTTACATGTTAACCGATTTGTTAATAGAAGATCATAATAAACATTTTTCTTCATTTCAGAAAGACAAAAATTTATTTTTAATGAATCTTTACGACAAGAGCAGTCAACAGCAATTGAAATATGTCTATAAAGAAACATCCGACGACCAGAAGGAAAAGATGTACGAAATCTACGAAAAAGCAGCACTCGTAGCTCTAACAACAGCAAAGTTTTGCCGACAACACCAAATCGATCGTAGCACAGGCGGACAGAGAGAAACAATCATCCTCCGTAGAACTATACAAGAAATTCTTAATAAAGACGAACCAAGGCTACACAAAGCTTATATCGCGTTTTTGGTGGCAATGTACTTCACAAAACACCCCGAAATTGATTTCAGACCTGAGATGTTTAAATGCGACTATCCAAACGTACAATTTTTTTATAATAGAAACAAATTACTCCAGGAACACCAAAAAAACAACTCTAAAAGAGAAGTATTGAGATTCGCGTTACTGGCAGATATCGGCCAAAAATATCCAGACTTTGACGTTACAAACCTCAGTGATGGCTACGAAATTAACAATAAAAATGATTGTTTTACCATCGGTAAATTTAAGATCTGTCAAGAAAAAATTAAAAACCTCAGTGATGGCTACGAAATTAACAATAAAAATGATTGTTTGACCATCGGTGAATCTGAGATCTATCAAGAAGAAATGAAGAATTTGTTAAACCGTTATGATGGAGATTTGAATGAGTTGTTATATTACGCAGAGGATAATGGATACCTGTGGATAAGGCTACAAGTGTTACGTAAACAACATACCAACAGCAAAAATAAAAATGATGAAAAAAATGTTACCAACAGCAAAAAACAATTTGATGAAAAAAAAGACTTCAATCTTTTGTACTTCGCAACAAAATTTGGATATGACGAAGCGTTCGATTTGTTTGACCAAATTCCTTTGATAAGAATCAAAAAAGATAATGGTTTATTGTTACATTTGGCAGTCAATCACAATCAAGATAAATGCGTAGAAAAACTTATTTCTATGGAAGTTTATCAAGTCAAAATAAATGAACCAGATGAAAAAGGTGAAACCTCGCTATTTAAAGCTTGTAAAAATGGCTCTGTTTTGATGGTCAAGATGTTGCTAGAAAAAGGAGCTGATAAGGACATAAATAAAAAAGATGGCACAACACCTCTACACACTGCTTCTTTTAATAATCACCCTGAAGTCGTTGAACTGTTGTTGAAACGAGGAATCAAGGTCAACGTTACAAAAGATCACAACATAACTCCTCTTCACCTTGCAGCTTGGAACGGTCATTTTAAAATTGTCGAGATTTTACTCGGAAAAGATGCCGATATCAACGCCACTACTACAGACCTTGAAACTGCCTTATATGTCGCATCAAGAAACAACCACGTCAAAGTTGTGGATATATTGCTCGACTCTAAATGCAAAATTGACATTCAACAAAAAGATGGAGCGACTGCTTTGGTTGCAGCCAGTCAACAAGGACATGTAGAAGTAGTTGAACGTTTGCTAAAAGCAGGTGCTGACGTTAATATATGTACCAAAACATCAAAAACAGCTTTTGATATGGCCCAACAAAATGGCTACGTAAGAGTTATGACTTTACTAACAACAACGATAACGAAAGTCTGAAGATACAAGTCAAAAAATTAATAAAATATATCTGCTATTAATTTTAAGGTTGTTATTAAATTTCACGTTATCGTAGACTAGTTCATATCATATTAAAATTTGTTAAGAAATAAGATAATCCAAATTAACCAAACTACCAGAAATGATCAATTGTTTGGTTATTAGTTATTGCTTTTATATAAAACTGATATTTCGATCTTTTAATCTAGAATTATACATACACGGTGTTTCAGAATACTGGCACTTTATATTATTGTTAAATTATATTAATTATATTATTATATTATATCGTATTATTATTATTATATTATATACAGTTATTGTACACTTTAAAGTAATTAAAATTTGTAAATAAAGTACATAATTTTTTTTTCTATTTCGCGTTCATAATGAAGATATTTTGATACGCGTTTGAGTATCGTAATGGACCAATCCCGTGGCAATATTTCCAGGGGCATTTATTTTTCTTAGATTTTGGTTTTGATAAATCGATCAATACACGATTATTTCTTGTTGTACTTGGTTTAATTCATCGGAGAAAAAAAACTCTTTGGATGCAGTAATACTTGTTCGCAAGAGAACCATCATGATCATGATCAACATCTTCGCTCTTTTGGCTCCCTTACGCTCCGGTAACCTCAAAACGTCACACCTGTCAAAATGACTGACATTGTGTTTGGATACTTTAAAAAGACCAGAACAACTTTGTAATACCTCATAATGTGACATAAGCGTTTGTGCGACTTCAGTTCTCTCAATTAGGCCTTTAAACTATTTTTCTCAAAATGTGGAAATATTTATTACCACAGAAAATACAATTGTTATAAACATTAACAATAACATTGGAGTTGTCTTTGGAGCGAATGAAACTGAGAGTATAAACACCATAATGTCGACGCTTTGTATTTTTGGCGTTGCGTTTCAAAATAAGCCAACAATATGGTTTCGAAAATTGTTGTGAGGCAATTAGTTGGACACCATCCCTCAAATTCGGCGAATCTCCTTTCGTAAACTTGCCGTGATTTCGGCGGGAGCAAATTCTTAGCTGACTTAGCCGCCAATGCTCGTACTTCTGGCGGCGTACAAAGCAAATTTTCATCTTGACCAGTCATTTCGAATGAACGAACCGAAACATTGCACCTTTATTTACACAAACAAGCGTCCTAAGCGCCTTCACTTGACAGTTCGATTGAAATAAAATTGCATCGCCGCCTACTTCGAATATTTTTACCGAATGCCAACTACCCTAAAATTCCCTAGATTTCGAAATCAAGTTTTTTCGTTTAAACTGGGGCGAAATAGAAAAAATAGCGTATGATATTTGTTCATAATGCATTTTGCCGCACTTGATACTTTATAAAAACATGCGTGTGGCAAAATGTTCATTATGAAACGCGTTTTATTATATACTATTTTGTTTGCTTATTAAACGTTTGAAATGTTTTACAAGCTTCTATAAAACATATAAAATATAAAAAAATAAGACGGAATTTCCAACCACATTTAGTATGTTATCATTTTGTTATCAAGTTTGCAATACACCCTCAATGACAGCATTTAGTATTAATCTATCATAATTCATCATCTAGAGGTGCGACTTGTTTATGATATTATTAAAAACGTACTTTGGCACAATAAAGATAAAGATGTTTTGTAAGCTGTCTTTTATTATCAGCAAGAAAAAATTGGAAACCAGACGGATTATTTTACCAATTTTATTTTATTGCAAGTTACAATATTACATGTTCTGTACATGAAAATTTTTACGTAATTAATAAAGTGTGAATGAAAAAAAAACTAAGTTTACTGTGTTAATAATTGTTTCTTTGGGCTCATAATTTTTATTCAACCTTAAACTTTACTTGTCTATAATTAAACTTTTTTTCCAAAAAATATTTATCAAACAACTAATTTTTTGAGGTGTTTTTTAAGAAATAAACTTAATAAAAGCTTTCACCTAACCGCTCCATAAGCTCCATCAAGCTCAAGTATTAGTGTTTATATTTAACGACAAAATTAGTTTAAGTTAATTTTGTAAATATTACATAAATTTTTTAATTTTAATTTTAATCATTTAATAATAAATTTGGTAATTTGACCCGGCTCCTCCACCATTTTTCATGTGCATTTTATTTTGGAGAGGCGAGGAGGCTTTTAAAATTTAAACAGTGTTGATGGTCTTATTGTCTGATGTTGACACTTACAACTGCCGTCAAGATCACATCTTTGCATAACAGACATTAGCAGATTCCAAATTATAAAAGCTTCTTATATGCAAGTTATACGCGCTTATAAGTTTATATCTTACAGCCAGTTTTTTTACTATTTTAACAAAAATGGTTTGCATAACTTAATTTTTTTATTACAGACTTAGGTTTTTAGATTCTTAGTAGTTTAGTAAGTGTTTTGAGATTTTTTATTAGCTTATTTATTTATTTATTTATTTATTTATTTATTTACTTTTGAACTAATTCTAACTTTCATATCAATATTTTATGTTAAGGTAACTGTCTAGACATTAAGTTTCTAAAAGAGCCATCCAGGTTTATTTAACTAAAAATTCAGAAATTTAATAAAAAAACATGTTAACATGTTTTTTTTCTTAATGAGTTAGCTGTGTGTTTATTAGTTTATGTAAATTTTCTCTTGAACATCAGTTTTTCTGCGAGTATTACTGAATAAACTAAAAAATTGAGATCTCAGGATGTAATTCTGATTATCGGTTTTTTAGTATTTATGAAAAAAATATATACAAATAGTTTTTTTTTACATTATTAGAGCAAAAAAACACCAAACACCATTCTTCGGATTGACCTCGATGTTGATTATCATACTTGACAAAGTTTTAACAATCTGAACTTTTTGTTAGAAATACTAGATCTTAATTATTTACGAGTTTCATTTAACAGAGATGATTCGTTGATTCATTGCAACCGTCTTCATTTTTATACCCATTTTTACTACATCTCTCGTTTTTTTATCAGTTTTACTACAACAAACAAATAATATCAAATATGATCCAACCAAAGATAAAAACAACAAATACGCACGAAAACAAACAATTGCTCGAACTTACTAGCTAAAATTTAATTTTGTGTTTCCAAAACAAACACTAGTCTCCACGGTCAATCTAACATTTACACCAAAAAGTAGTAAAGATGAATCTACCTGCAATCCTCTAGGATTCAACACATTAGGAAAAAAACGAAAAAAATTACAAGCTATATAAAGCTACCCAACGTTGACCAGTTCACGAGGCATTCCTTTCGGAAGGCGTCTGCCACAATTTTGGCGAATAGTGCGCCGACATAAAAACACTTAAAAGACACGACGACTGGAAAAGCGATGCTGATGCGAAGAGATACGTGGCAGATTTTATAAAAAATACAAATGAAATTGCCTGAATACTTGGATCATCGGTTAAAATTTACAAATAAAAAATCATCAGCTGGATCTACTTACTACAATAAAATTTCATACCCGTAGCATAGCGTATAATTTCGATCCGAGATCAGGGTATAGGTACATTGGTTCCATCTGAGGTGTAGCTACTTTTTTGTCGCCATAACGAATTTATGGCACGATAAATCGTACATAATAAAAAATCATGACAAAATATAGTAGTGCATGTTTAACGTTTAATGTTAAATAACAAAATTGTAAAATCTATGGGTATATTTATGATAAAACTGAACTGCTTATTTAATATATACTATTCTTTCTTAAAAAAAACCTCAATCGAATTTTCACCAATCAGTGGCAAAAAAGTGCATATCAAACGTTTATTGCTAAATGCCAAAATTACAAAATCACTGGATTAATAATACTTATACACTCATACAAAAATGTTAGTTGATCCTAAAAAAATCGAATTATTCGAGTATAAAAGTAGTTGAAAACGAACCTCTGTTATAAACTGTTTTCCCTCTCTTCGTGAAACCCTTATCGCAGTACACACGTCGGTTCTTTTCTCCAGTTTGTACTGCTCAAGAATGTAAGATAACACCACAAACAAACCGCTGGCGGTGTGACCGTTACTGGAAAAATTCATCCCACATTTTAATATGAAAATAATCGTTGCACAAAAACTTTTTTTATTTTTAGAGTATTTAAGTTACTTACTTGCACCAAATTAAGGTTCGTTTCGATGTTTCTAACTCGTTAATAGCATTCACCATTTCGACAAACTTTTCGGCAGAATTTGGTACTGAACTGTTCATCTCCCAGTCGTTAAATTCAAACACAGAAACAATTCTTTTCTGATGGATCTACAATTAAACGTCATTTATGTTTTTTTTTTGTACCCAATTTTTACCTTTTTGGAGAGCAAGTCACATATTACGAGTGAAAACTTTCTGACTGTGTAGCATTTTATTTGTTTTACTTCAAGGTGGGTGAGTTTAATAACCTCGTTTCCTTCGTTAAATGAAACATTTTGAAAAGGAATTTTCTGAAAAAAAAACGTTACTACAAATAATTTCCCATTAAAATTTACTTTATCCAAAAATATGATGTGTTCCACGAATTCTTTGGCCACCATGCTCCATAACGTTCCAGATTCTTCCACAAGAGGATCCCGCGGAACCAAAAATCCACCACCACCTCCATACCGCAACACTAAAACTTGTGCATAAATAAAAAATAATTTTATTGAAAAACAAACCTGAATCGATTAAGCCTGAATTTTTTTCTTGTGTTTTTCTCTTGGGAGTCAGAGTTTGAAGCAACGAGTCGTGGTAACACAGTTTGTTCAAATACTCCAGTTGTTCTTTCACTGTGTTTTTAGAAACAGGTTTTCTGAAAGGATTTTCTTTGTCCATAATGCATTCTTTCACAGTAAAGTGAGCTAACGCATATTGCGCCTAAAACTCTACTAAATAACTACAGTCCGATATTCACATTTTTAATTTTACAAGATCTGTCACTATCAAATGTCGCTGTTCTCTCAAAATTTGGGTTAGATTATAAAAATCGGCTTTTCTTTTGCAATCAATCATCTGCAGGGCCAGGTCGCACAGAATAATCGTTCCAGTTTCGCCAACACCATCACTAAAAATATTTCAATTGTGGTTTAAAAAAATCAAGAACAAAAAGCAAACCCAGAATGAATGAGAACTGGACGACAAATTCTGCTATTTTTTCTTAGAAATTTGATGGCTGGCAACAAATTATTTGGGAAGAGACGTTCAGGAGCAGATGTCCATTTAATCTGAAGCTGAATAATTACTCTCTTAGAGTTGTTGTAAGAAACTTCCAATTCTCGTTTAATGTAGGATTTGTAATAACTTTGAGATGCTAGTGTTATCGTTATTTTATCGCATTCCAAAGTTGTATTCTTTTCTTGCGGCCAATATTCTCTACACATTATCTAAAAATAAATTTAAAAAAAAAGTTGTGAGTAAAACGTTTACCTCTGTGTTGTCTAAAGTATTTGATGTCATGATAATTACTGCAATATTTTCTTGCCACGTCAATCTCCAAAATTTGTTTATAGAATTCAATTTTGGTCCTTGAGCCACTATGTACGCTTTGGTACAGTCAAAACCCTTAAAAAAGAATTTCAAAAAAGCACATTCCAAAAAGTGTTTCACAATGGAAACAAAAGATAGTTAAAAATAAAATAAAATAATTACGTCAATATAACTCGCATCGATGTACTTTCCGTCCCCATCTTCAGTTTTCAGCACGATTCTATTGAAATCGTCTGAAAAAAAAACAAGGAAAATTTATACGTAGGTACTTAAGAAAAATCTTACACGGAAGATACAAGTCTGTGCTTCTATTCTTAGTGGCATTTGTGGCTTCTAAAGCGACTGTTGAAGATTTCGTTGTCTCTACTTCAAAAGACTTCAAAACAATAACGAGAACAACAACAAAATAATAACTTACGTCGAATTCTTGTTCTAATTTCTTCAAAAAATTTTTGGATGACATTTGGTTAAATTGTGTTATTTTTATGGCTTTGCTCTGGCCTATTTTATGCAGCAAAAATTGTGCTTCATTATTTACGAAATAATTAGTTTTGCGGTTTTTTGAGTATAGGCATATAATAATAATAAATATCAATAAAAAAATTGGTACTGCAATATATACCAGAAAATTAATTTTGTTTTCTACTATTTCGCTTCCTACAAGACCAAAAACTTGTGGTTAATGATTTTCATTACGTTTCTACTCACTTGTTTTAAATTCTAACAAAGGGCTGCTTTTATGGGCTGCAAAAGTAAAGACCCTGACAAAAAAATAATATTTTTTATTGGGTTCTAAGGGTGGATTGCAGTCAATTTGCCTTGCGCAATTTTCACCGGACCCAATAACAAAAGAATGATTTTGGTTTTCATCTAAAACAATCTTTGTATTTTATTTTATTTGGACATGGCATACCTTTAAACGGGTTCCAGAAATTTGGAGTCAGTTGAATAGAATTCTCAGGTAACGAAGGCCACGTTTCATTGGTTCCGTTCCAAAATCCGTATCCTCTCGGGAATTCTACCGACTGGTTAGACAAAATTAAAGCATAAGCCACAATTTCACCATTAACATCGCTAAATGCGTTCTTGGAGAACGTAAAATATGCTTTTGTACCGAAGACCGTCGGTGAAGTGAAATTTGCACTCAAAACCGGAACTAAAACTTCTAATTTTAACAAGAAATCTTTTTATTATGGAATAAATACCTCCAGGCTTTGATTTAAATCTTGGTAAATAAACAGAAGGTGATGTAAAATATTCTGCTACAAAATTAACACTGACTGAATATTTTCGGAGAGGTTGCAGGAAAATAGTTGTAAATGTTTGGTTTGTTCGGATACAACCTGCGTGGTTCGAAAAACCGCTTCTTTCTCCAGAATAACAAATTGTAAAGAAATTCAACGAGGTGTTTGAAACTAACACATGTGCTACTGTAGCAATTTCAGAAAAAGTTTCATTGTAGCAATTTTTTAATGGGTATATTTTAATAGAAATATTGTAAAAATCAGTTTGATTTTGTACTTCTGATGAAGGTTTAAAACTAAAATTGTAAGTACCCATTTCTTTTGTAAAGAAATTTAATGAGTATTCTGAGGAATTTCCTGCAGAATTTCTTGTAAAACTCGTGCAATGCAAATTTTCAACAGTCGCTAGGAAATCAACAGAAGCAAAAGTAGTTTCGTTTTCACCGTGTAGCTGTGGTTTGCTGGTTATGTTTGGTTGGCAGATAACCATAAGTTCGCTAGGATCACCATCACCTCTTTTGCTAGTTTCTGTTTTGAAGATTAAGTTTCTATAAGAGCCATCAAGGTTTATAACGACAAGCTCAGATGATTTCGGGACTAAAAATAAAAAAATTGTTTACATATTTACATGTTTTTTACATATAGTAGTTTATGAACTTCTCGAGACCAATTTTTCTAAGCGTACTTGTCGCTGAACTCAAAAATTGAGGTCTTACAGTGTGATTCAGATGATCAGTTTTTAAAATAAATCTAATAGTTGTTTGCATATTTAGAGCAAAAAATGTTTTACCACTTGATCACGACAGTTTAGACACGAACATTACAATATAGTCCTATAATTTTTACATACGTACCTAGTATTATTTACGATCTTAAACAGTTGGGTATTAAAATCTCAGATTTGTAGTTTTTATAATTTTTAATTTTCAGACTCTAGCTCGCAGCATCACGTGTTCTCAGACTTCAAATTTCCGAGAGACACTTTAAGTAGATTTGAGCATATTTATTATAAAATAGATTATCAAGTTCTCAGTATTTTCTTTTAAAATTCTTACACAATCAGAATTTTAAATTAACTGAATTTTACATTCTTTGATTCTACATATTTAAGACTTTACCGATATTTACTTTCTTAGATTCTACAGATTTAAGGTCTTGAGTCTCCAACTGGTCAGGTCAGGTCAGGTCAAAAAATCTAAGAATTTGAAAATTTAATAATCGAAAAATTTCAGAATATGTGAACGTTAAAATTAAAAAAGAAAATTAAGAAAAACCAATAAGTTTTAATTGTTTCAATATTTATCGTTTTAAGACTTGTCTTTGCTAGCATGGTTCATCCTTATCTAAGTTCTTGTAAGTTGCAAACAAATCACTCTTAACTACATTTCATCACGATAGTAACAAGATACCTTTTTATTCAATTTAAAGCCGTATAAATATTTTTATTTTGTGTATACGCTATGACTTTAGTGTTCCTAGTGATTAAGCTGAACATTGTTTCTCATACAAAATTCTATTTTTTAGCGCAACGTATAACGTTTTTTTTTGAAAATTCTGATCACAACCATATAAATTAAAAAGTAACAACACTACATCTTGAAACTTATTGTAAAACTGTTTTTACGTATTAATATAGCTAGTGGAAACGTCAAATAAAAAGATAGTTTAAATGTGTGATACTGAAGCATTTGTTTAATAAAACACAGCTTGAAATGTCTGTCAAATGAATCAGAAAAACATATCTTCAAGATAACATAAATTCAAGTAAGAATCTTTCTGATGAGAGTTTTGCAAACAAAACATAACGTGGAATTTCCCAAATATGTTCTACATATATCTACATTGAAAACTCAATAAACATTGAGATAACATATCATATGTTGGCAAGGAGTTTTTAATCTCAATATTAGCAAAAAATCAATAAAAACTGACAAGGTCATCTAATTTATACATCAATTTTTTATTAACTTACCTCCCATTTTTATTTCAACGGTTTTGTAAGTTTTTTCTCCAACGTTATTATCATCAATCGCTGCAGCTACAGCAATCTCAAAACTTGTAAAAAAATTCGAATTTTCTAGCAAATACGAAAAACGTGTGGTGATATATGTGTTATTCTGGAAATCAATGACGAAATGCCGAATCCTGCAATTATTTGGAATATTCCAATAAACCATCACTGAGAAGTTCATGATATCAACGTGAGAAAACTGAATTTTTGGAGCTAAAATGTTTAAAATTAAAAAATACTCTTTTAAATCAGTTTATGTGAGTCTTACCAGTCTGACAGTCAACTTGGCAAACTGTTTTTGAACTCCCAATAAAGCCGCAGTTACATGTGCTCCTTCTAACAAATGTGTCTTTTTTATTTTCTGTAACAGAAATTTTTGTTAATGAAATGTTACACAGTAATCGTAAAAAATAGCGACTTGTGAAATGAGAAGCTTTTTTTGATAAAAATATTAAAAAGTGAGATATAAAAATTATAAAGATATAAATAGAAATCTTTAGAATACTTGAACCGTTTGTTGATGGAATTTTGTAACTCGATCTTAAATCAACACTCCAGTATCCATCGTACCGTCCATTGGTGGTATTTCTTACTAATTTTATGTTAGAGCTGCTGTTTACAAATAAATATGCAGGTTTCCATAATTCGGTAACATCACTTTCTGAGGCACTAAGTGAATGTTTTCGACCGTCTGATAAATAAACTTCTAAGGTACAGTGCGCGCAAAGATACGCATACAAAACTATATTGGGTATTTCTGGAGAAACATTAAGAATTGTTGGTTTCTTCGAAATGTGATTAGCTGTTCTTACTGTATCTAAAATTGGTATTTGAGTAATGGTATTCAAAAATAAAGACGCTACATACAGTTATGAAATTTGAAGTTAGGGAAATTTGTTGCTGTAATATGAACCTGCGAAAGAAAGAAATCAGAAAATGTGGCAATATTTACATTATTTTCAAATAAGCATATCCCATTATTGCTTGGAAGTATTGTATAATCTATCCAAGTGTTGCTCCTTTTTTTTACATTATGTGAAATGTTAGAGTTATTCGAACTTTTGAAAAAAAACGTAATTTTATATGGAGATTGTACAGAGAAAGACAATGACGACAACCAATTGAAAACGATCGAGTTGTTAGTAAATGTTTCAAACTCTGAATAAAAACAATATTGTAATTAGTATCAATGAGATTTAACATCACTAAATACCTGCAAGTCGATCATCTGTGACCGGTCCTTGTAACGTTTGTACCGAACTGTTAAGAACCCAATCATTCCAATTACTACTTTCATCTAAAAAAAAAACATAAAAATAAACTTGGTTTTTAGTTTTATAAATTTGTTTTCTAAAACCTGTCAAGAGGTTTCCTCCATGATGCTCAAAGTATTCTGTTGCTACTATTTGTTGATAAAAAAGAAAATTTGTTACCACGAACAGTAACATTTTGTATTAAAAGAATTTCTGTGGTAGAAATCACCTATAACAAAAGTTTGTTGTGAATTCACAAAATGTAACTGTACGGTGGTGTTAATCATACCTTTAAAATTAAGACGCTTTCACGTAAGACAAGTTTCCACTACATCAATTTTTTCTGCTACACGACTTAATCAGTGATAAAGCTGTATTTGTATAATTTTGTGAATGACAGATAAACAGATAAGATTTATTTCAAATACCAAAAAATTATTGGTTTACATTTGCAATATTACATGTAGAAACAACCTTTCACCGTACGTAAGATTTCAGATAAATGATAAAAATTATCGAGTTTTTTTCCACTTAGTTCTATTAAATTTTCACAATACTTTTATTTATGTTTTGTTAATTATAGAAAAAAAACAACAAAGTTGAATTTGACTCACTTTAGTGTTTATTTTGTAACTATCCTGTTTTTTTAACAGATTGTCAAACTGATAACCATGGCATTGACCAATCAAATTATTGTGTAAGCTTACATTTAGTTACGCCAAAATAAACTATTAAAGCATTGGTTTATTTATCAGAGTAATTAAATTTTTAATCATCAGCGAATTAAATATTTTATCCCGTTGTTTCAAAGATATGATATTTTTTATTTGAAATTACAATAAAAATGTTTCAATTTTGAACGCTTCTACATTCGAAGATCACGGTTCCACAAATGTGTATTGGTACAAGACTTGCACAAGGTCCAACAGACGATTTTGGTTCAATAGCTAAGTTAACAGGAGGCAGGGTTAAAGTAGAGCTTGCTGCGGCAGTATTAATGGAACCACTTTTACTAAGTGCCACAGATGATTTCGTTCCATCGTTGTTTCAGCAGTGGGTAGGACTGAAATAGAGCTTGCTCCGAAAATCTACGATATAATTCTCAGCTATCGAACTTCAAGACCATTCAACCATGTCTTTTGAGCTTTAGGATGTCCGCGTCACCATCTACCAGAAGGGAAGTAGAAGTCCTACAAAAGGATGACAATTCTGGGTTTTTTTACCATAAAAAAAATTGCACTTTGTAAGTTTACGTGGTTACTTTTCATTTCTGTATCAAATCTGAAGCTTTTTTTTAAAATTTGATTTCAAGGTGTCCTGTGCTTTGATAATAAAATCACTTATACACAATGAAGGGTGTATCAGGGCTTTGGACAACATCTTCGGGACTCATCGGAGCACGAATCTGGGTAAACCACTCTCCGAATTGATCTTGGTGTTGGATATATTACACATAGTTGTGACAATATAAACTTATAACTTATAAATTGTTATCGTCAGCTCCTCGAGTCGACTTTATAGTGATTCTGTATAAAATTCTTGTAGTCGTTTTTACTTTATTATTTAAGTAGTCTCCCACGTAGCCTTCTGCAAAAATCTTGCAATTTTCATTAGGATGGCGAACCAAGTATGCTTGCCTACTACTTGTTGTACGCATTTACGTCAGGTTTTATTTCAATATCCCCAAATTTCAAATTGTAGAGCTTCTCATTCCGATACGCACCAGGAATTCTCAATACTATCGCAACTTTCATCATAAGAAACATATCGTCCGGAGCATCGCTAAAAAACCTTGCTACCTCTTTCTTTGTAAATATGTAAGCTTTCTTGGAACTATAATCATCGTTTGTTCTGTTAAAAAAATAATATTACCGACAAATATGTTATTACAATTACTGTAATTTAGGAAAAGTAGTATTTACCTGTTTTAATTTTGTCATATCAAGATTTTCGTGTACACACATTGTTAATTTCAACATAGAATATTCACTCCATAAATTGTTTGGCGACTTCAGAACCAACGCTCTTCATTAAAATTTGCTAAAAATACAGTTTCGTTCAGTTCCTTAACACTTTTGGAAAAACACCACTCTTTGAAACTACCATAAGTTTGCTCATATCGAGTTCTTTTTTCTCTAGAAAAACAAACAACAATGATGACAACCAATGATAAATTTCAAACAACCTTAAAAAATTAAATGTCTAGAAATTTACAATTGTTTACTTTCTTGATCAGCCTAAGTGAAGACTGATTTATGTGATGGTCTTTCTCAAAAACATGTTGGACAACACTGGATTTTTCTTCCAAATTTGATGTGAGCCATATGTTTTTTAAATCTTTTTAAAATTGATCTTTTTATTTGTCCAATATATTTTACTTAATTTCATAAATTCCCGACTTTTCATTTGCTCCTACTTTATCTTTCGGATTACCTAGGAGACTTTGGAGGCTTGGCCCAGAACTGAAAACAACTTTTAGATCAAGACCCTGGAATATTTTTTCTCCAGTCCCTTTGTGACTGTAGGTATGTAAGGAATTGTGACAAATGAAGTCTTTTCCGATATGTTTTAAAAAATAGAATCCATTACACGTCGCTGCAACCTTTATTTTTTTGTTTGTTTTGTTCTTTGTCAGCTAATGAACTGACATTTTGGTGTGTGGGTTAACTATATTTTTTATTTTTTAGAAACACTAAGTATTGAATCGAAGAAATTTTCATTGTTCATTAATTGAAAATTAAAATTAAAAATCTTCATGTACAGAACATGTAATTTGTAACCTACAATAAGATAAAATTGATCAAATAATCACAATCATAGACTTGGTTCAGAAACATTGTTTACTATAATTTAAGTTTTTCTGCCTTATTCTGAAGTGTGAAAAAACATCTGTCTGGTTTCCAATTTTGCCTTGCAGATAATAAAACACAAGAGTTCTATCTTTATTGAGCCAAAATACATTTTTAAAAGTTTATGGTGGCATTTTCTTACTCTCTTTTACCTAAAATATTTTTCTCAACGTATCAATCAGAATAAACAAGTCGCACCTCTGGATGATGAATTATCGTAGATTAATGATAAGTGCTGTCATTGGGTGTGTATTATAAATTTGATAACAAAGTGATAACAGACTAAATGCGGTTGAAAATTCCGTCTTTTTTTTCATATTTTATACGTTTTATACGTACTTGTAAAACATTTAAAACATTTAATAAGCAAACTAAAAAAATATATTATTATGTTTTTTATTTGGTTGGTTAAAAACACTTTTTGTAAAACCACAAATTTTAATTACTTGCTTTAAAGAATAATGTTCAGTTTGAAAAAACACAAGTCAATGCATATGTAATAATTATATTATAATATTTATAATCAAGTAATCAATGTTACGTCAAATGTCAAAATAGCTATTTGACAGACAAATTTGAAATATTGTAATAAAATTAATTTCAAAAATGTATTCGACAGAACAGAAAATACAAATACTACATTGATACCATGCCAATCAGAGCATACGAAATGTGCGTGACGTTTTTTCGGTCAGTTATCCCGACAGGACAATTCCCTCAATCGTAACAACTTTCAATATAATATCAAATTTTAACAACCACGGATGCGTTGAGTATAAACACCACAAAAGAACTAGAACAAATTAGTCTTAACAGAAGAAAATAAGTTAAGAAGCCACTTCGAATATTTATTGAAGTAAATTATTATCATTCCTTACCTGTTTCTTGATTAATAAATTTCACAAATATTAAGTTTTCAATTTCCTTCCTGAATAATTATTTTATCAATTACTAGAGTGAACGTACGAATATCGTTCAAAATCATTAAGATTAATTCCCCTACTTTAATCATCATCTTGGTGTCTTGAAGTTGAAAGACAAGACATTTCCACAATTTTTCAGTTCGTATTTTTGTAGTATAATTTTGGTTGCATAGTCAATACCAGTTCCTCTTTTTTCTTCAAATTGAACATACGGAATATGTTCAGAGTTAAAAAAAATGTCCCTGCGTATATATATATATATATATATATTTACGATATATATATATATATATGCGTATAAATATATATATTATATATATTTATTTATTTATATATATATATATATATATATATAATTTAAACTTATTTTTAAGAAGCATTAAAATAACCACTCTCCATAACAAAGGTTACTTTTATTTACTTTATCTGTTCAAACAAAATTGTCTGTGAAATTATAAATTTTAGCTAGTGGTTAAATTGTACAAAATGTAAAGAGATGTCCTGAATAAGAAAGACGTTATGGAAATGCTCTCGTTTTCGGTTGATTGTCTTTAATTGGACTTATATTTTATATTTAATACTTGTAAATTCGGAGAAATCAATTTTAAATTGTAAATATTTTACCTGCTTTAAATTCCTTTTCTACTCAGAATCCAACAATCTTTTTTGTTCTCCACTTTGTCCAATTCCTGCAATAATATGTATAATAATTTTTAAAATATTTATATTGCCTCAATTATTATTAATCTGTTTTAACGTCTTAAAAAGTAAACTATCACAGAAATTGTGAACACTTATGGTAGCTGATCTTTTAAAACGTTGCACCAAAAAATTTAAAATTTTACATGAAACAGCCAAAGACATTAGTGTTGTTCTATGTCTTAATAGTAAACCTTATAGAAAGCAAACTACTTGCCTAAGGAATAATTTGAATCAAGGCATATGATGTATAAACAATTAATCTTTATCATAAAATGCAAAAATTGTCAACTGTCGGACCTTCGAAGTTTTAAAAGAACAGCCGTAATATACGTTTAGTGTATAGTTAACAAACCTTTTTTTAAGTAATACTGATGTAAGGTGGGTGGACCATGGAAGACCACTCTAACGAGTAAACACTTTTTATTCGTTTATTTACTGGATAAATGAAACAAACAAATTATTAAGTAATACTTTGTTTTATTGTGCACCATATAATTTTTTTTTTTTTACCTAACTTTAATCCCTATTTATTAAACTTAAGTTTTATTAAGCTCTTACAAATGGCCTTGCAAAAAAGACGGCTCCAAACGAGGCCAATATTATTCATCAGTCGTTAAACTTAAAAATAGAGTTGTAACAATAAATATATCCGCTTTTACTAAAACTACATAATAACCTCTATCAGTTAAGGGGGGAAATAGGTGTAACTTAATGTATAGGACGGCGTATTTTACGAATTTTTTTTACACATAAGGAATAAATATATTTCATTTATATTTTGGAATTATGTTATGCATATATTCAAGAGTACATTATGAAATTTTCAAACATTTTCCTCGAAAAATTTCGGAGAGGTCAGCTGCAGTGCATTGTAAGTCGCCATCCGGCTGCCTAATTTGTGTACATTCTGGAGGTCACAATTTTCATCCAAAATCAAATTTTCAAAAAAATTTACTTTCTTTATAAGTTTCTTCTATGTGAACCTCAATCCCCCCAAAAAATATCGAAAATTAATATTTTTCTGAGGAATGTGAAAATTTAGTAAGTATGATTTTTTACCATTTTTTGCAATGAAAAAATTTGTAAAAATAAAGATATTGTTTATGATTGAGGTTCACATAGAGCGTAATTATATAAAGGAACTATGTGCTGAGTTTGATAACGAATGATCAAAAACTGTATAAGCTAGAGTGTACACAAATTCGAAAAAAGTGATTTCGAGAAAAACGCGTTTATTTATGTACCTAAGAAAACGCTTGCGATAAAAGTCGGTGTGAAATTTAAAATTTTTCACACTTCTAAAAATTTTTTTCCAACGAACAAAAAATCATCTTCTAAAGTGTTTTTTTATCCTTAATATCTTCCACATAGTTCTAGAGTGACTAGCTGCTCGACAGCTCCGTAATACATGCCACACGCTCCAACTGTTCGATAGAGGGAGATTCACTCTATCGCTTATAACTCTTAAACCGCATAGAATTTTGTTTTGAAATTTTCAAAATATATTTTTGAATGGTTCTACGATCGATTTATGAAAAGAAAAAAAAATGAATTTTTTGAAGCTTCTACACCTATTTCCCCCCTTAAGCTAAACATTAAATGCTGAATATATCATCAATAAAAAAATTAACGAACATTACTTGAACACCATCCTACAAAAGAATATATTTTTGGAAATTATTTAAAAATACTTAGTAATAATGAGTATTATATTGGAATCAAATAACTTGCCAACGCGTTTTATAATGAAATTAAAAACTTTTTTTTTACCCACAATCTGCCACAATAGCGGCACAATCGACTCGCGCCGCTTTTGTGCCCTTGAGTCTAAAGGATCTTAGTGTGTATAATAGAAGGAATATGTCTTTTTGTACTCATCGTACGGAAACAGAATTTTTCCGCTTAATCCCGATGCACGGAAAAACGGTTTTCCCGCACCGCGGTGTTTTTTAGTTTCCGCTGGCGGCTAGGGATATTTGCGTTATACGGTTGGTATTGCGACTTTTTGAGGACATCAATCAATCAATTTTTGATAAGTGCGTTCATACCGTTCGCGACTTTTCTCGGGCAGCAGACGCGAAACGGCCTCTTTGGCACGTTGTTGTACTTCGGAAGGGGTACACATACATTCTTCGCTCTCACTTATTTTAACAATTTTTGTTAATAATTTTAAAAAAATGACAGCTGATTTACATTTTAAAAATCTAGGAGGTAGCTACAATAGACAGATCATGTTACCAACCCACCATTAAAAAAAAGACTAAGTTACTTAATTTTTTTTATTTCGATATTCGTTACAAAAAATATTGTACCTAACTCTTTCGGAAAGAATTTTCCCGCATTCGCACTAAATGCAGCACGACTGTAAGAAGCAAAGTGCTCATGCGGGAAAAATAAGTTTCCGAACTTGTTAGGTAAATAACTATTACATGTCAATAACCACGATTTTGTAATAGTTGGTCTTCAAAGGAGATGGTCAAATTGGTCAAATGGTTCAAATTTAGATGGTCCACCCACCTTAATTTATCAATTTTTATTATTACTATAATCAATATAATCAATATAATCAATATTACTATTATTACTAGAACGCCCA
Source organism: Cynaeus angustus (assembly GCA_030157275.1). Classification (NCBI taxonomy): domain Eukaryota; kingdom Metazoa; phylum Arthropoda; class Insecta; order Coleoptera; family Tenebrionidae; genus Cynaeus; species Cynaeus angustus. The sequence continues at coordinate 16,764,726 of CM058065.1, forward strand.
TGATGAAGTCGGTGCTAGATTCCAAAAATCCAGTAGCTGCAACAGAAAAAACTATTTATGGACGATAAAATACAAAGTGACGAATATCTAAATTTAAATGCTTTGCCGTAAAAACAAGACCTTGCAACATATCATGCTAGAATTTTTAGTATTATTGTAGATTTTTTTTATAATTTACACAATTAATTTTAAAGCCTGGGCAATTATATAGGTCCAGAAAACAAAATTTAAAATTTTAAATCTAATAAGATAAACCACATGGATTAATTGTTGATGTGTAAAATTTATTTTTGTGTTAAACAATAATGAAATTACTGATATAATGGATGGACCACACGAGCAACAATAATTACCATTTGACTTATCATTCACTGCTAGCATTATCAGCAACTTACTCGTAAAAGCCAACTTTCTTTGTACCTCAATAAAATAATGTATTTTTTTTTGATCTCGAGAAATTATGATACAAACCGCATATCATTTCAAAGCTTAACAAAAATGCATCAAAACAGATATAAGAAATTCTGTTTAAAAAATAAGTTATAACTTTTAGCAAGATATCGCGTGCCTTACTAATTAATGACACGCATGCTTGAGTAGCTACAACGTAAATATGGAAAAAAATAGATTTTTGAAAAAAAAAACAAAAAACAATGTAAATAAACACGATTATGATTACAAGAAACAGGCAAGTAAGATCAACAGCTCAATTTGACAGTTTCTATAAAAAATGCCATGAAAGAATGAATGACTATGACATGCCTACAAGCAAACAAAAATATTTTATAGATAATACTACGAGAATATTAAATATAAACTCGATAGATACACTGAGCTCCCATATACACCCTTTGCCATTAAAAATAGCACCGTTCATAGGCTCTAAATGGAGTGTAGTTCTGTTCTCTATCAGTTTAAATCTATCAACTGCAATGTGAAACATATCAAAAATACTCACGTAATTTAGGATTTATATCTTGATCTCTTGGAAGTTGGTGACATACGGAATCGTCAGAACAAATATTATAACCTTCACACAACTGCCTATCGTTCCCAAAAATCTCTTTGCAATGTATACTACATTGTTTACCAAATGTTCCAGTTTGATTACAATGAAAAATATCGTTTATATTACTTTCAGAATATACCATTCCTAAACCCTTGCATCTAACAGATTCGTTTGTTATATCTGAAGTTTCGTATGTCACTGAAAATAATACATTAATACAAAATGATCAAAAAAAAAACAAATGCTAGTGCTATTTAGAAGATTTGCAAAATACTAAAATTTAGATTTAAAATTTTTTGCACTAAAAGTATTTTTTCCACTTAAGCGTGATTTTATAAAAGTTATAACAGTTTGTATTTAACGTAATAGCCTTAAAATTTTATGTAAATATTTACCTCGATTTAATTTAATAGAAGCACAGCGTCTTATATCAATTGCCCAATATCCTTCTGAAACTTTATTCGTAGTATATCTTCTTAATGATACGTGAGCCACGTTCTTAAGGTAAAGCTTTTGAGGTATGTACACATCATTTAGAGCGTTAATTGTTCCATTCAAAGTAACCACTGCTTCTGTGGAAATTTCTAGAAAACAGTAATTGCAAAGATACACATACAGCACCAAACAAGATTTTTCTGAAGATGGAACTGTTATGTTGGTAGGTATCGACGATACCTGGTGTGCCACTCTCACCTTATCTAAAAAATAAAACTAGTAAAAACACAATTTTCCCTTTTTGTATCTACTTACAATTTTCAATTGTCCAATAATTTTGTTGTATTGTTTGTATTGTTAATTTTACCGGAATAAGATTTGTTGCTTGATATTCTTCATTATTTTGAAGAAACTTGGTGCTACCGTTATTCGTGTAAATGGTAAACGAAGTCCATTTACCTTCCGTTTCTCTCAAAGTTTGGTGTGATCCACCGTTTTGATAGCTCACTAATATATTAATACTATCTGGTTGATAAACCCAAAATGAAAAGGAGGCCTCTAGAGAATAATTTAATTCACTTGCATATTTTACTTCAAAATCTTAAAAAAAAACTCGTTAAAGACGTTTGCGTGCAGATTTGGTAACAAAATTAGTACATATTACCTTGCCATCGTACATCAGTAATCGGCGCATGTATGGTCGTCGATGCATTTTGCAAATTCCATTCTTCCCAAGATGCTTCGAATTCAAGTAAAGCATTTATTTTCCTAATGTCTCGTTTTCTCACAGGTTCAATATAAATGGGAGCTGTTGTGTTATCCGACACGCACACTAAATGAGTTTCATTTTTAAACGTGAGGATTTCCTGGGAGTTGCCATATGTCACAAATATTGTCAGTGTCATACACAATAGAAAGACAAATATTTTGTAATGCCTGAAAACAATAACAGAAGCTATAAGAACTTGTCGGCTGGATTAAATTATTACTCACATCTAAGAATTTTGTTCAAATAATAGCATTTCACATTCTCCGTGTTTTTAAAAATAGCGACCCATTTGATGTCAAGTTAATGATAACACATATCTATAGATAAAAGCGACAGTTCGATTTTATCATAAATATCTTTCGTAGAAATATCATTAACCGATAGATTTTCTAATTTTGTTATTTAACATTAAACGTTAAACATGCACTATTTCGTCAGTAAGTAGTCTTCGATCAACAACAAAAATTGGTGAAAAATTGATTAAGAGTAGCACGACTTTCAAGAGGCGAGTGGCAGGCGCAAAGTAAAATAGAATGAGATTTAGCAAACCATATTTTCTAAAAATATAAGGGTTGCTTGATAAGTGTGATACATGATCAAGTTAGTCTTACTTGTTTGTCACGTTGTGATTATGTTTTAAGGTCTTCTTAGGAGCTTGTTTTTCTAGCTTTTTCTCGGGTTTCTACAAGCGTTTTCCGGTTTTGTTCTGTAATTTACTTCGATGGCCTACTATAGAATAAATTGTAACTTTAGGAAGAGATCAACAAACTAATTTACTAACCTACTGTAATCTGCATATTAATTTGCAAAAATACTTCTATTCATGATCAAGTTCATCTACGTATAAAATACTTCTCTTTAATTCTTAATTTACAAAATATGTAAAATAAAGACATAAACACACGTATTAAAAATTTGCAAACGCTTGTAATTTTTGTCATCATTGTTGTTTGTTTTTCTAGAAAAAAAAAGAACTCAATATGAGCGAAATTATGGTAGTTTCAAAGAGTGGGGTTTTTCCAAAAATGTTAAGGAACTGAACGAAACTGTATTTTTAGCAAATTTTAATGAAGAGCGTTGGTTCTGAAGTCGCCAAACAAATTGTGGAGTGAATATTCTATGTTGAAATTAACAATGTGTGTACACGAAAATTTTGATATGACAAAATTAAAACAGGTAAATACTACTTTTCCTAAATAACAGCAAAATTGTAATAATATATTTGTCGGTAATATTACTTTTTTAACAGAACAAACGAAGTTGCGATAGTATTGAGAATTGCTCGTGCGTATCGGAATGATAAGCTCTACAATTTGAAATTTGGGGATATTGAAATGAAATCTGACGTAAATGCGTACAACAAGTAGTAGGCAAGCATACTTGGTTCGCCATCCCAATGAAAATTACAAGATTTTTGCAGAAGGCTACGTGGGAGACTACTTAAATAATAAAGTAAAAACGGCTACAAGAATTTCATACAGAATCACTATAAAGTCGACTCGAGGAGCTGACGATAACAATTTATAAGTTATAAGTTTATATTGTCACAACTATGTGTAATATATCCAACACCAAGATCAATTCGGAGAGTGGTTTACGCAGATTCGTGCTCCGATGAGTCCCGAAGATGTTGTCCAAAGCCCTGATACACCCTTCATTGTGTATAAGTGATTTTATTATCAAAGCACAGGACACCTTGAAATCAAATTTAAAAAAAAAGCTTCAGATTTGACACAGAAATGAAAAGTAATACCACGTAAACTTACAAAGTGCAATTTTTTTTATGGTAAAAAAACCCAGAATTGTCATCCTTTTGTAGGACTTCTACTTCCCTTCTGGTGGATGGTGACGCGGACATTCTAAAGCTCAAAAGACATGGTTGAATGGTCTTGAAGTTCGCTAGCTGAGAATTATATCGTAGATTTTCGGAGCAAGCTCTATTTCAGTCCTACCCACTGCTGAAACAACGATGGAACGAAATCATCTGTTGCACTTAGTAAAAGTGGTTCCATTAATACTGCCGCAGCAAGCTCTACTTTAACCCTGCCTTCTGTTAACTTAGCTATTGAACCAAAATCGTCTGTTGGACCTTGTGCAAGTCTTGTACCAATACACAGTTGTGGAATCGTGATCTTCGAATGTAGAAGCGTTCAAAATTGAAACATTTTTATTGTAATTTCAAAAAAAAATATATCTTTGAAACAACGGGATAAAATATTTAATTCGCTGACGATTAAAAATTTAATTACTCTGATAAATAAACCAATGCTTTAATAGTTTATTTTGGCGTAACTAAATGTAAGCTTACACAATAATTTGATTGGTCAATGCCATGGTTATCAGTTTGACAATCTGTTAAAAAAACAGGATAGTTACAAAATAAACACTAAAGTGAGTCAAATTCAACTTTGTTGTTTTTTTTCTATAATTAACAAAACATAAATAAAAGTATTGTGAAAATTTAATAGAACTAAGTGGAAAAAAACTCGATAATTTTTATCATTTATCTGAAATCTTACGTACGATAAAAGGTTGTTTCTACATGTAATATTGCAAATGTAAACCAATGAATTTTTTGGAATTTGAAATAAATCTTCTTATCTGTTTATCTGTCATTCACAAAATTATACAAATACAGCTTTATCACTGATTAAGTCGTGTAGCAGAAAAACTTGTCTTACGTGAAAGCTTCTTAATTTTAAAGGTATGATTAACACCACCGTACAGTTACACTTTGTTAATTCACAACAAACTTTTGTTATAGGTGATTTCTACCACAGAAATTCTTTTAGAAATACAAAATGTTACTGTTCGTGGTAACAAATTTTCTTTTTTATCAACAAATAACAGCAACAAAATACTTTGAGCATCATGGAGGAAACCTCTTGACAGGTTTTAGAAAACAAATTTATAAAACTAAAAACCAAGTTTATTTTTATGTTTTTTTTTTTTTAGATGAAAGTAGTAATTGGAATGATTGGGTTCTTAACAGTTCGGTACAAACGTTACAAGGACCGGTCACAGATGATCGACTTGCAGGTATTTAGTGATGTTAAATCTCATTGATACTAATTACAATATTGTTTTTATTCAGAGATTGAAACATTTACTGACAACTCGATCGTTTTCAACTGGTTGTCGTCATTGTCTTTCTCTGTACAATCTCCATATAAAATTACGTTTTTGTTCAAAAGTTCTAATAACTCTAGCATTTCACATAATGTAAAAAAAGGAGCAACACTTGGATAGATTATACAATACTTCCAAGCAATAATGGAATATGCTTATTTGAAAATAGTGTAACTATTGTCACATTTTCTGATTTCTCTCCTTCGCAGGTTCATATTACAGCAAAAAATTTCACTAACTTCAAATTTCATAACTGTATGTAGCGTCTTTATTTTTGAATACCATTACCCAAATACCAATTTTAGATCCAGTAAGAACAGCTAATCACATTTCGAAGAAACCAACAATTCTTAATGTTTCTCCAGAAATACCCAATATAGTTTTGTATGCGTATCTTTGCGCGCACTGTACCTTAGAAGTTTATTTATCAGACGGTCGAAAACATTCACTTAGTGCCTCAGAAAGTGATGTTACCGAATTATGGAAACCTGCATATTTATTTGTAAACAGCAGCTCTAACATAAAATTAGTAAGAAATACCACCAATGGACGGTACGATGGATACTGGAGTGTTGATTTAAGATCGAGTTATAAAATTCCATCAACAAACGGTTCAAGTATTTTTTCTAATTCTATCTTTATAATTTTTATATCTCACTTTTTAATATTTTTATCAAAAAAAGCTTCTCATTTCACAAGTCGCTATTTTTTACGTTTACTGTGTAACATTTCATTAACACAAATTGCTGTTACAGAAAATAAAAAAGACACATTTGTTAGAAGGAGCACATGTAATTGCGGCTTTATTGGGAATTCAAAAACAGCTTGTCAAGTTGACTGTCAGACTGGTAAGTCTCACATAAACTGATTTAAAAGAGTATTTTTTGATTTTAAACATTTTAGCTCCAAAAGTTCAGTTTTCTCACGTTGAGATCATAAACTTCTCAGTGATGGTTTATTGGAACATTGCAAATAATTGCAGGATTCGGCATTTCGTCATTGATTTCCAAAATAACACATATATCACCACACGTTTTTCGTATTTGCTAGAAAATTTGAATTTTTTTACAAGTTATGAGATTGCTGTAGCTGCAGCGATTGATGATAAAAACGTTGGAGAAAAAGCTTACAAAACCGTTGAAGTAAAAATGGGAGGTAAGCTAATAAAAGTTTGATGTGTAAATTAGATAACCTTGTCAGGTTTTATTGATTTTTTTGCTAATATTGGGATTGAAAACTCCTTGCCAACACATGATATGTTATCTTAAGATTTATTCCGTTTTCAATGTAAATATAGAACATATCTGGTAAATTCCACGTATATTTTGTTTGCAAAACTCTCATCAGAAAGATTTTTACTTGAATTTATGTTATCTGAAGCTATCTTGCTTCAGTATCACACATTTAAACTATCTTTTTAATTGAAGTTTTCCACTAGCTTTATTAATACGTAAAAACAGTTTTACAATAAGTTTCAATATGTAATGTGGTTACTTTTTAATTAATATGGTTGTGATCAGAATTTTCAAAAAATAATGTTATACATTGCGCTATAAAATAGAATTTTGTATGAGAAACAATATTCAGCTTAATCACTAGGAACACTAAAGTTATAGCGTATACACAAAATAAAAATATTTATACGGCTTTAAATTGCATAAAAAGCTATCACGTTACTAACGTGATGAAATGTAGTTAAGAGTGATTTGTTTGCAACTTACAAGAACTTAGATAAGGATGAACCATGCTAGCAAAGATAAGTCTTAAAACAATAAATATTGAAACAATTCAAACTTATTGGTCTTTCTTAATTTTCTTTTTTAATTTTAAAGTTCACACTTTCTGAAATTTTTCGATTATTAAACTTTCAAATTCTTAGATTTTTTGACCTGACCTGACCTGACCAGTTGGAGACTCAAGACCTTAAATCTATAGAATCTAAGAAAGTAAAGATCTGTTAAAGTCTTCAACATGTAGAATCAAAGAATGTAAAATCCTGTGAATTTAAAATTCTGATTGTGTAAAAATTTTAAAAGAAAATACTGCGAACTTGATAATCTATTTTGTAATAATATGCTCAAATCTACTTAAAGCGACTCTCGGAAATTTGAAGTCTGAGAACACGCGATGCTACGAGCTAGAGTCTAACAATTAAAAATTATAAAAACTACAAATCTGAGCTTTTAATACCCAACTGTTTAAGAACGTAAATAATACTAGGTACGTATGTAAAAATTATAGCACTATATCGTAATGTTCGTGTCTAAACTGTCGTGATCAAGTGGTAAAACATTTTTTGCTCTTAATATGCAAACAACTATTAGATTTATTTTAAAAACTGATAATCTGAATCACACTGTAAGACCTCAATTTTTGAGTTCAGCGACAAGTACGCTTAGAAAAATTGATCTCGAGAAGTTCATAAACTACTATATGTAAAAAACATGTAAATATGTAAACATTTTTTTTTATTTTTAGTCCCGAAATCATCTGAGCTTGTCGTTATAAACCTTGATGGCTCTTATAGAAACTTAATCTTCAAAACAGAAACTAGCAAAAGAGATGATGGTGACCCTAGCGAACTTATGGTTTTCTGCCAACCAAACATAACCAGCAAACCACAGCTACACGGTGAAAACGAAACTACTTTTGCTTCTGTTGATTTCCTAGCGACTGTTGAAAATTTGGATTGCACGAGTTTTACAAGAAATTCTGCAGGAAATTCCTCAGAATACTCATTAAATTTGTTTACAAAAGAAATGGGTACTTACAATTTTAATTTTAAACCTTCATCTAAAGTAAAAAATCAAAATGATTTTTACAATATTTCTATTAAAATATACCCATTGGAAACTTGCTACAATGAAACTTTTCCTGAAATTGCTACAGTAGCACATGTATTAGTTTCAAACACCTCGTTCAATTTCTTTACAATTTGTTATTCTGGAGAAAGAAGCGGTTTTTCGAACCATACAGGTTGTATCCGAACAAACCAAACATTTACAACTATTTTCCTGCAACCTCTCCGAAAATATTCAGTCAGTGTTAATTTTCTAGCAGAATATTTTACATCACCTTCTGTTTATTTACCAAGATTTAAATCAAAGCCTGGAGGTATTTATTCCATAACAAAAAGATTTCTTGTTAAAATTAGAAGTTTTAGTTCCGGTTTTGAGTGCAAATTTCACTTCACCGACGGTCTTCGGTACAAAAGCATATTTTACGTTCTCCAAGAACGCATTTAGCGATGTTAATGGTGAAATTGTGGCTTATGCTTTAATTTTGTCTAACCAGTCGGTAGAATTCCCGAGAGGATACGGATTTTGGAACGGAACCAATGAAACGTGGCCTTCGTTACCTGAGAATTCTATTCAACTGACTCCAAATTTCTGGAACCCGTTTCAAGGTATGTCATGTCTAAATAAAATAAAATACAAAGATTGTTTTAGATGAAAACCAAAATCATTCTTTTGTTATTGGGTCTGGTGAAAACTGCGCAAAGCAAATTGACTGCAATCCACCCTTAGAACCCAATAAAGAATATTGGTTTTTTATAAGAGCTTTAAGTGGAGCTGGTTATAAGAATGCTCCTTTATTATATTTCAAAACAGGGAGTAAAATATCAGAAAATAAATTTATATATTTAGCGTTTGTTGGAGTTGTATGTTTTTCTTTGTTTCTTATGATATTGATATATGAAGTTTATCAACATTTAAAACCGAATAGAACGCTTGCAACTTCAAGGAATCAAGCTGAGTCTACATTTTTATTACGTGAACTGAAAATATTTAAAGGTATAGAAGTTGCCCAGTTCGATAAATTTCTCTCAGACGATTTTGGTGACAGAATAAAATCAGAATTTACCGTAAGTGTCTTATGAGCTTTTGTTTCGTTTAATCGAGTTTTTGGTTTTAGGCTCTTAAAGTAAGCCAAACTCAGCCTTTAACAATTGCTTTAAAGCCAGCGAATGTCAACAAAAATAGGAAACAAGAAAAATATTTGCCTTGTAGGATACATTTTTATCTATTCTTGACTGTTTTTTTTATTTTTATTTTTTATTTTTTTAGATGATTGCAACAGAGTCATTTTGCATGATTTACCTGGAACCGGAGAAGGAAACTATATCAATGCGAGCTATATTGACGTAATTATTTCCTAAATTATTAATACTATGTACTTGAATTTTCATAACTGAATTTTTCTATTTTCAAAGCTTGAAGACTGTCTAGATATTTGTATGTTTTTGTGAGCTTATAACCCGCTCTGTTTTTAGCAATTTGATTTGGTTTGCATTTATTCTTTTATGGAGTTATATCATTATCTAAATTTTACATCTACCTAACTTTCTTAAAGTACACCAAAGAAAGTCTTGTCTTTGATCATTCTTGTGAGATAAAGTTTTTTCTTTTAGATCTATTTGAAATTTTATATCTAAATTAAAAAAAATATATTTTGGTTTCTTATCTTACAATTTCTACTGTCTCTAACACACATTTATCAATTGTTGAAGTTTTATAAAAATTGTTTTAGATTTATAAATCTGGACTATAAAAATTTCTTATCATAATTTATTGTTGTCATTTTAGGAGATTTTGAGCTGTTCTAAAAGCAAGAATTTTTAATATTCTGGTGTTTCTTTACATATCTCATCTGAGATCAAATATTTATTTACTCTAGAAATTCAAATTTTATCTAAATTAAAGAAAATTATTATTGGCTTCAGTTGTCTCACTAACATTTTTGTCAAATCTTCTTCAGTCTAGAAATCAAAAGATTTTTTCCAGTAATATTTGCGGAAATTCCGTGTTGTTTTTGATTTGAACATATTAATGCATTTTGTGTATTTTTTTTTGATACTTTTTTACTATTCTATATTTCAAGAATTTCTGAATGTTCTTTAGAGCCTGTAAACAAAAAATAAAAGACTGAATGATCTAGTTTATAATGATATAAACAAATTTTTCATTTATGTTTTTTAGGGCTATAACTGCACTAAGGCCTACATATCAGCTCAAGGACCGAGACTTAATACATTAAATATTTTCTGGCAAATGATTTGGCAAGAAAACATTGAGCTTATCGTAATGGCATCGAACACCTACGAAAATAGAGAAGTAAAAAGCGTCGGTACAATATTTTTTTGATGTCATCTATTGAATTTTAGAGAAAGTGCACTGAATACTGGCCATCGAATGAAAACGGTATTTTTGAATGTGGCAGAATACTAATAAAATTAATCAATGAAGTCAATCACGAATTTTATATTCGACGTAAACTTAAAGTTTCTTTTGATGACTCTGAAAGATCATCAAGTTTCAAATTAAATGGCCGTCCGACTCAGACAGTTGTTATCCGAACCAGTTTTTGCCGGTCATTAAATTTTTGCAAGAACACGAAGTTTCGAGTCCAATTCTCATCCATTCTGGGTTTGCCTGTCACAAGTTTTTATCAGGTAAAATAAACGGTTTTTAGGTATGGAGTTGGCAGAACTGGCGTTGTTATTTTATGCGAGCTAGCTTTGCAAATGATTAAAAGCGAAGGAAAAGTCGATTTCTTTAAGTTAACGACGAGTTTAAGAGAACAACGACAGTTTATGATTGAAGCTGTGGTAAGTTGAAGACGAAAATGTTAGAAAAAAATTAATTCATTCTGTTGTAGGAACACTACGCTTTAGCTCACTATATAGTCAAAGAATTTTTTATGGACAAAGAAAATCCATTCGAATATCCTGCTAATAAAAGCAATTTAAAAGAGCAACTCGAATATGTGGACCTATTGTGTCGTCACGACACCGTGCTTGAAAAATTAACTTCCAACAAACAAACCGAATCGATTGTTGTCGTTCCAGGTTGGTAAGCAAATACACACTCCACAAAAATTGTCGCACCACCATGATTTTTACTGTTGTGATTAAGGGGTAGAAGATAACGCAAAATGACAAAGAACGTATTAAGATAGTTACATCTGAGATTTATAACAAATTTATATTGATTAGCTACTCTAACTAAATTAATAAGGGGAGTTTCCACCCCTAGCTTGAATGACAGCTTCCATTCTGTGAGCCATCGTTTCGTAAAAGTTTATTATGTATTTTTGCGGTATGTTATGCCATTCTTCTACAAGAACTGCTTGCAGCTGTTACAAAGTTCTGCGCCTCGATACACACATTCTCCATAGGATTTAAATCAGAGCTTCGAGCTGGCCACTCCATAACAAGTGTTATCGTACACATACACAAAATCACAACCATAAAATGCGCCGCACGGAATGACATGTTGGTCTAAAATGTCGGTAATGTAACGTGCAGCCGACATACGAGCCCCAAGCAAAAGCACTACTTCAACGGTCTTCCACAGACATAGCACTCCAAACTATTACCGTACCTCCACTAAAATTTATATTTGGAACTACATTACACTGAAAATATCGCTCTCCAGATCGTCTATACACCGACATTCGTCTGTCATTTGTATAAAGACTAAATCTTGACTCGTCAGAGAACATTGCATTTTTGCCAATCTCCAATACCCCAATTTACATGTTCCCTAGCAAACACCAAAACACTAAACGAGCTACACGATGTTGTCTAGCGAGCAGTGGTGCTCTTGCGGGAACACGAGCTCGAATATTGTCTTCGTCAAAACGGTTTTTTACCGTCTGCAGCAAAATTTCTACATCTCTGGCAGCTAACATCTATGAAGCAGTGCAACGTCTAGTACGGAGCGCTGTTAGACGCAAAAACCGATCATCTCGAACCGATGTCATTCTTCGACGACCTTCCTCTTAACACTTCAAGTTTCTTGGTGTCGTTGTACTAGCCAGACAATAGTAGAATGGTTTACATCGAGAACTCTTGCCACAAAACGGTGACTGCGACCTATAGCAAAGCGTGGGTCGGGTGAGGAACATTCATAATGTCAAATTTATATGGCACAAAAGACACATCCGATAAATAACAAGATACGAATAAACTGGTAGAAATGTGTGGATACAGCTTATTCAAAAATTACAAAAAAAGTTGCTAAAAACATATACATTCGTTTTGGAAAAACACCAATTTCTCAAAGACGATTTTTGTGGGGTGTGTATATCTAAACCTCAGATTTTTTATTTAAAAAATTTAGTGAATCGTTACGAAGACGGTAGTAAATTTATGGTTTCACAAGAACCAACTGGTGAAGATTTCGCCCAATTTTGGACAATGGTGGCCGATCAGTCCATCAGCCACATAACATTTCTGAACAAGGTGACTTCTATTATTAGAAATATTTTAAAAAGAATATTTATTTTAGAAAACTCCCTTCAATAGTTTTTTATATAAATCAGACAAAGAAGTTATCAAGCTTAGTTTTCTCACTGCAAGTGACGCCTACTTCAGTACAGTAAAAAAGTTTTCATTACTTATATATGATGCCATCACTAAACAGGTACAAAATAAATAAAATAAAAACATAAATAATGTAGATAAATTATAGATTATTTACGAAAGCAATATCTTTGTGTTCGAATTTAACGACTGGAAACCGAAAAAAGTGCTACCCAGTTCGATTAAAAAGTTTGTTGAGCTTGTCGATGCCTTTAACAAGCTGACATCGACAAAACCAGCGTTGGTTTTATGCAAGTGAGTTGACAAGAATTTCTTAGAATATGATCGATTAAATTTGCTTTAAATTTTAACATATGTTGGTAATTCTGCTTGTTATGTCAAAGCGCTTTTGGTAGTTTGAGGTTAAACATTACTTGACGATAAGATGTCATTATTGACAATGTCAAGGTCGACCCATTTAAAATGACAAAGCCTGTTTCGTTTTTATTCAGTTATATTAACAATTTGCTAAAAATGTAGGATCTTTTACTATGATGATATTTTTTCAGCGACGGCTGCACGGCGAGCGGATTATTTGTCGTTGTGTCATATATTCTTGCGCAATACAAATCTTTATTAGAAATTGATGTTTGTACCGCCATAAGAGTGACACGTCGAAGTGGAAGAAAGTTTATAGACTCTGAGGTAAATTCCAAAATTGTTTTGTAGGTTCTTTCATATAAAACATTTTTAGAAGCAACTAGGATATGTATATGATTGTCTTACTGATTTCTGCAAAAACAACGAAAGCTATCAAACCATAGACAGCCTGTGACATTTTATAATACACCTAAATATATATTAAATCAATATAAATGAATGATGTTTTATTAATACCAAATGCTTGACATTATTCAGAAATGCTAAAACACTTTTTTAATTAGTAACCGATAACCTAAATACTAAATTTCATATTTCTAATTTAAAAATTAATGGGACTCACATGCACATGTCATTCCTGAAACAGTAACTAATAAGAACAATTAAATTACCACGGAGTGATTGTAGCGTGGGAACTGAATTTCTCTTATTACTTGAAAAACCTGTTGGTGGAAGTTCTGAGTTTACAGCTTGTAAATTGCCACCCATTATTTCAATAGGGTGTATAACTAGTTGTCTAACAACAAGGAAGCTTTAATTCATGTTTAGAACTTCAAATTTATCAAAAAAATTAAAACTAACACTATAAAAAGCGTAATATTTGTTTAATAAAAATAGTTATTTACATGTCAAGTTCGAGAACAGAAGTTTTACAATACAATGCTTGCGAAAAAAGTTTCGCAGAAATGAAGCTAAATTGTCCCCACACGCTACAAATTATTTATAATGTTTTGAGAAACAACAAATATGGCAGGTTTGAAAAATCCAGTGTTGCTCAACATATTTTTGACAAAGATCATCGTATAGATGAAAGTTGTTTAAAATTAGTGAGGAATGTAAACAATTGTAAATTTCTAGACGTTTACGAAAGTCTAGAAATAATTAAGAATAAGCCCTTTGTTATGAATGCCGATAATGGTCCCATCCCCTCTTCTCCCCTCTTTAGATTGTTAAATACCACCCAAAAAGTGGTATAGGTAACTAGTATATAAGCAATTAGTTTTTAAGGGTAGATAAGATTAATCATCACTCTGATGATGGTATCATGGACACCGAAACATATGTTAGTGTGTTTCAAAAGTGTGTGTTTGGTGTAAGGGTTTTTCAATAAAATTTTTAAGCGCTATCTTCGATTAATTTATTTTTCATTTTGCAAAAGTGAAAATGAACTAACCGGTCTTCTGAAAATTGTTAAACAAACGAGTAAATAAAATAAAAAACCTGTTGCCAATGTTAACAGTACAACTACAATTGCTTCAATTGTACATGTTAACCAAGTGTCGCATTGGTCCCATTTTTCTGCAACAAATGTTTGAGCAATCATGTTAATATACAAAAAAGTTTTTCAGTTATACTTTTATTGCGATTTGACGAGCCCACACAAACTCCTGAAATATAATGACAGTTTGTACATTTTGAATCGCAGACATTCTGACAAGATGCTCCCCATTTCCCTGGATCGCACGCTAAAACTGATTGTCATTTTAAGTTCACAACAATTTGAACCTACTTTTTTGGCAGAAATCTCCTTCGTATCCCCACGAACATTCGCATTGCATCTCATTACAAATTCGATGTTCCTCGCACTTTGAAAAGTGGTCACCCAGTATACTACCGCAAGTGATATTACAGTGTGAGCCTAGAAAACCTACATCACATGGAAAATTCGCGTCAGTGCGTTCGGGTTCTTTTTGTAAAAATTCACATTTTGCTTGTGTTTTAGATCGCAGATTTATTCGATGTATTGCTGAAAAACAAAGAGCTTTAAATTCCGTAGTATTTAACTGCGGATGTTTACCCATTTCGCTATCGACTGGAGGACACAGTTGAAAATCGATTGCCCAATAATTATCACCGTCG
Source organism: Cynaeus angustus (assembly GCA_030157275.1). Taxonomy (NCBI): domain Eukaryota; kingdom Metazoa; phylum Arthropoda; class Insecta; order Coleoptera; family Tenebrionidae; genus Cynaeus; species Cynaeus angustus. The sequence continues at coordinate 16,779,894 of CM058065.1, forward strand.
TTCAAACCACCTTTTCTGTAGAACGTAAAATTGGTTTCTGTGTCTCCCTCGATGGGAATGAGTTGACTTTCCCACTGCTTGAAGATGGAATTTTTCTGGGTTTTTCCGGGAACGACTATGATTTTTTTGTTGTTGTTGCTGGAGATCTGGACTTCTAAATCACACCCGGTACATGCCGATGTGTATAATATAAGGCATGGTCGTTTTGTTGGCCGCAGAGTTAATATTGTTGGTTGAATTGTATCCCTTGAGGCTCTTCTAAACTGGTCTAAAAGTCGGTGTGTTTATCAAGTTACAAGAAGTTCACAATTTGAGCAAATGTCGAAACAATTATTTATATAAGTGATAAGATAAGTCAGAAATTTTTCGCAACTGTTTCTCGAATAAGGCTTTGTATGTACATCTCCGAAAATTAGAAAAACGGCGAGTGTTGCAGTCCAATAATTTATTCATAAAAACTTTCTATTCTTTATCATGAAAAATACTAACATAACCTCTGATTTTATTTTGTACGTAATTTCCAACAAAAGGCGCTGTCATGATATACCTTTCAATAATTAATTATTTTGATTCCATTTCTGTTGATTAATAATATTAAAAGCGGTAAAATGCATTTTTTCCTTATTAACTTCAGCTTTGATAAGATATTTTAATTATAAATCATTTTTTTAACACAAAATCTCTGCTCTTTGCAGGTGCATGTTCGGTAATGAGCGAGAATTATCATAATTTTTTTTTCTTAATACTTACATGAATGTTTTCTCCAATAAGTTTTTTCTTTACTTCTCGCAACAATAAAATTTAGTTCAAGATCCCATCTTCTCTTAACAGATCCATTTTCCGTGAGATATGTAACTCCGTTTTTAGCAAACACACCGATGTGCGTCCATGTTCCGAAATTTGAACTTTTGAGTTTATACCGGCGGGAGTTTCCTTCATTGGCTAAATATAAGACCACTTCTGATTCCAAGTAAACAGAAAATACTGCTGAGCTTGTGTTGTGAAACTCCAAATACTTCGAATTGTTATTTGAAAAATCTAAAATTCAATTAGGTTATAGTATGTGCTTTATAAGGTAAAGGGTTATCAAATAGTGGTAACAGACTAAAGGTGGAGTATTTCATTCCAGAAACTCCCCAAAAATTAGCCGGGCTCAGACGACTTGTGTGCTTGGCAAGTGAAGCGGCTCACAAGGACTAGTAGCAAATAAAGGTGTTCACACGACGTGTATAGTATTTCTAGAAATATTTGAAAACAAAATCAAGTACTTTTATTGATCTCACAGTGGGACGTTAATAGGCTTATGCCGGCTACATAGCTTAATCCTCATAAAAGTGTCCGGGTGCCTGCTCCTTCGGGGTTCGTTTTCAGAACCGTACTTATATATTTCTTAGCAAATGTAAGACCTGATAAAATTTGACTTAGGGATTGATTTTTGGTTTATTTTTTAAATGGTTTTCTACCAAACTAATTGTTATGGATAACGCAAGTTACCATTCTGTCCAAGCAATGAAACTACCGAATACAGGTTCATGAAAGGCAGAAATCATGGAATTCCTCCAAGACAATGATCTCTATTACGAAGATCATTATACAAAGAAACAACTTTTAGAAGTTCTACATACAAAAGAATTTCAAAAAAAGTTTGTTATTGATGAGGAGGCTGCAAAACGTGGTCATTGCGTTCTGCGATTACCTCCTTATCATTGTGAATTCAACCCGATTGAAATGACATGGTTCATATTAAAATCGAGAGTACGTCGGAACAACAACAATCCGAAATTCAGTGCTAGTGCCATTGGCGTAATAAGGACACAGGTAAACACAATAACAGAAAATGAGTGGTACAGTTGTGTCAAAAAGGTAATTTCAATTGAAGAAGAGTATAGGGAACGTCAAGTTAATGAACTCATCATATCTTTGGATAACAGCAGTGACGAAGAGGATAATGTTTAAAGTGTTTTTATTTTATTTATTTTTGTTACTTTATGTATAAATATATTTTTCAAAAACCATGTTTTAATTTTTTTAAGTCTAAATTTCAAACGTTTGTCAAATGTGGGATAAACAATTTCATAAGTGCGGTCCGCATGCAAGGAACTGCATAATTTTTACCTGCGGTAATGGGCGTCAAAATATTTATGGTAAGCTTATTAACGTCTCGGTGTGAGAGCAATAAAAGTATAGTAAAAACGTTTTGGATATACCCACATAAAATTTTATTGCAGCAATTTGTCAAAATTGCGGTCCACCGAAACCACAACCATATTTCATGAGAAACCTTTAGCAGGTCATGTCTTGTACAGTGTAGGATTTGCATTCTTCTTGCACTGATAGATAGATTTATCTAAGAAACAGGTAGTTTCCCCAAAGGGCCAAAATTTAATCCTCGACACGTTAAGGGTTGTTAGGTATTTTTCGTACAAGCAAATCACAGTGGTTACTTATCAACAAGCTCATTAAGAGAAACATAAGAAAGTCCAATAGCCATCCCTAAAGTTCTCCTGCAGTTGTTGATCTCATCAGACTACAAGTAAATTTAATATCTACAGAAAAGTGGCAGAAATGCGTTAAACATGTAGTGAAGGTAGAATCGACATTTTTAATAAAACCGCCAAATGAAATGATTATCAAAGTAAACAACGACGACTCATCCGAGTCAGAACCAAATGCCATCAGTGATTCCGAATAACAATGCTTTTTATTTTTAACATTTTGTTCATGTTTATACGTTATATAAACAGCTATTATACCTTTTACTAGATAAAAATTGCTACACCGTGCCTGAATATTTTTGTAATAGATATTTAATATTTTTCTATGAGGTTCATTGGTTTTGTAAGATCTAGAATGTTTTTTAAAAAAAATTCCTTTTGGCACAGTGTAGTGAAAAGCAAACAAATATTACAACTTGGAATATTTCTCTGCCTTTTCTTTTCGAAGTAAATACGGTCCTGTAGGGTTTGATCCTCGAAGCCAGACACGTGCCACTTAGAGAAATAAATCCATCTTGGCATTGTGTCCCCGCCCTCCTCATTATCAGCAATAAAATTTTATGTGGGTATATCCAAAATGTTTTTACTATACTTGATTTTGTTTTCAAATATTTCTAGAAATACTATACAATACACCAACATTACTACAATATTAGTGGGATCATTTTGACTTGTGCCATTACCGTCAAACGATGGAGCATGAACCCCCGGTGCCAGATATTGGCCAAGTACCTACATCAGTCGTCTGAGCCCGTCTACAAACATGACGACAAAACTAATCAGATAGGTAACACATTTTATGCAGTAAATTTCATAGTAAAAAATGTACTCACACTGCCAACGTAAATCTGTAACAGCCTCAAAATTGGAATCTACGGCATTATCTACCTCCCAGTCGTCATTGGTCCACTGCTCGCCGGCATTAATGTCCATTGCGCTCACAAAGTTGCTAATAGTAGGCGGTGAGATAAAAATTGGAGAATTCAAATCATCTGTTGCACACGTTATCCGTTCATTCTTTTGTAGAGTAATAATTTCTTTGCATGCCGAATATAGTGCTAGAAGCACTGTCATAACCACTACGATAATCATGTTAATATGCGTTTTCGGACCACCACTTTTTACGCACATAGTTGAATTTTAATAGTTTGCAGGGAACTGGTTTTCAATACAACTTGCTTCGACAAAGTCACTGATAATTCTGTTTTTATTAAACCTACTTAATCTTATCGTTGATTCTATATCTAACAAGCAAACGGTACAACCCTCAGACACGAGTTTTCAAACAATACCTACATTCGAAAGAGCAGGGGGAGATTAGTATTTTTGTAAATTTTCAACGGCAAACGGCCATGCTCTTAAAAGTTATGACGTCGGGAAGTTAACATGCAGTCTTATGGGAAAAAGCAAAAAACATAGAAATCATGTTTGTTATGAATTCATTTGTTATTTATGTAGCGCAAATAATGTGCCGGTAAAAATCACTGAACAAGAGAATTTGTCTTTAGAAAGAGCACAAAAAACGTAGAATATAAAAATGAGAGACAAACAGGGGGGTGGGGGGAGTCTGTCTTAGGTATGGTAACAAATGGCATGATTTCTACGTTTTTTGCTTCTTCCCATAGGACTGCATGTTAACTTTCCGACGTCATAACTTTTAAGAGCATGGCCGTTTGCCGCTGAAAATTTACAAAAATACTAATCTCGACCTGCTCTTTCGAACGTCATAGGTCTTGTTTGAAAACTCGTGTCTGAGGGTCGTACCGTTTGCTTGGAAGATCTAAGACAAATCTGTTGTATGATTTCATACCAATCTAAGAAAGTTAAATCTGTGAATGTGTTAATATAGAAACCGGAGAATATGCAACTGAGAATCTAAGAATTTAGAAAACTAATAAACTGAGAATCTGCACCTAATGAGTGTAGGATAATTTTAGAGCTGAGAAACTGAAGATGTAAGAGGAAAAACTGTGAACTGAGAAAAACGAAACTAGAAAACCTGAAATTCTGAAACTAAAAACCAAAAAGTGAAAAGTGTGAACATGTAAGAATCTGGGAGTTTGCAAATCTAAAAACTGGAAATTATGCAGAGATTCGGAGAACTGAAGATTCTAACAATCGCTGAACGATAAGAGCTTGAAAAATCGAAAATTTGTAAGTCACTGAGTTATTATATAAATCATGAAAAATTGATACGAATAAATTTAAGAAAATACCTACGATCTAAAAAAAATAAGAACTCATTAACACCTTGAGAAGTTGAGAAAATAAAAACTTGAGAATCTGCAACCTTGAATTTCTGATCATCTGAAAACCTGAACACCTGGAAACTGAAAGGCCTAAATGTCCCACTTCTTTTTCAAAACAAACAAAAAATAATGCGGAATTTCCGTTGCGAAACAGATACCGGGTATATTTATACTTATGTTTGAAAAATAAGATAAAAGAAGAAAATTAGATTAATATGGGTGTGGCTTCGCAGGTGAAGGCTGGTTGGTGGTGTGATCAAGGTGACTTAGCGGAATCACGTAAAGGAATGACGTGGCTGTGTGATATACCTAATCTTATCGTTGTTGACAGTAGAAAGGAGGGCCCACTACTGATTAATTAAAGGTGAATCAAAGATCAATCAAAAATTCAATTAAGTACCTCCATTGATGACTTTTTAAAGGAATTAAATAGATATCAAAAGAGAAAGTTTAACTGAAGGCCCATTAGTGATTAATTAAAAGCCAATCAAAGGTCAATCAAAAATAAATTAATTACCTCAATACTATTCTATGAGTCTGAAGTCACTTTATTACATAAATTAATTATAGATCTTAATTTTATCTATAAAAAGGCCTTACGCGTTTTTTTACGTACGACAAAATTGCAAAATATTCCATAATAAGCACGTGATATGAAAAGTTTCCGATTATTTATCCACTTTCCTTGATATAACTGTATTTTAACAATGTTTAAATATTTTCGGTAGGCAACTACTTGTATTCGTTGTGTTTATTTATCTGTCATCAAGTCTGTCTGGAATTTTTTTATTATTATTGATAAAAATTGCCTGATTGTGAAGTGTGATACATATCACATGATTTATTTTGGGCCTCCGTTCTGAAATAACACAAATTGCATTTGTCTAAATCCGCTTGAAACCGACCGTTTCGCGGCCTAGACCTGCAAAATGCACGGCCATCTACAGAACACAGAGTTTGAATCGTTTGAGGTTTGACATGCGTCGGCCGTATGCTCTGCCAGCGTCTGCGACGTTCGATATTCGATACATACGATCGATGTTGATAGAAGAATATATCAAATAATTTCTCGGAGCTTCCGTAAAGTGCACTGGTGTTTCCATTTTGTAAATCGTAATTATTTGTCAATGTCAAAAACTAACACTTACTTGATTTTTAATTTTATTGAAATTTATACGAAAATATTAACTTTTAACAAATTTAATCAATTGTCGGCCCAAAAAATAGTGTGTATCACACAGCCAGAAACTTATTTTGCAACAATTCGCTATTGCAGGCTGCGGCCTTCGGCCTTAGCCTGCAAACTACGCTCATAGTTGCAAAAAGTCAGTTTCTGGCCTAGTGATACAAATAACTATTTCCTAATTTTTGGAGTGACATAATGTAAAAAGTAAGTAAAAGTAAGTAAGTAAAATGGCTCGAAAAGTATAAACACCACTTTCAAAATTTAATACTTTACTTTCGAACTTTTTTAATGTCCTTTAGCTTTAAGAAAATGAAAAAAATTAAGAAGTTAAGGAACGAAGGAGAGTTAATGAGTCAGTGTGACTAATAATTTCTTTCGTAATCGGTTGGAAAACGTCGTTTTCTGCCCTTTTGGGGACGGCTCAGACGTCATTTTCCCACCGATTACTCCTCCCAGATGTCTTTCTATCAACACCACCGCCATGGAACTCGACGCGATTGGACGGTTTACCACTATGGATAATCAACTAGTCTCCATCAAGAGCACCACGATTGGTCCAGACTCGCAATTTGTACGCGCTTATAAACTAACTCAACAAAATGAACCAATTACTAGACTTGTGGGTGGTATTAAATAAAACAGTACATGCTCAAAAAAAATAAGCACGGACTTACTTCTATCCTCCGTGACGTTTCAAAGATAGCAGATCTCCACCACTTTTTGCTAAAATTGTGGCCGAACTGCGCCGGAATGAATGGTCAGTGCAACTTTAAGGGTGGGAAAGTTTTAAAAACGAAGCTATTACTTTAGGCATTTTGCTGATAGCGTTATGAGCAATATTTTGGCGCGTAGGTTTAGCACCTCTGAAATCAATAAAAACCCTAATCATGTCGGACACAGGTCTGCAGATTAGGTAGCAATTGAACTGATCTGAACCTAATAAATTAATTAGTAATATAAAAATGTTACATATGCCAAGCAAAATTTATGTCAATTTAAGAGTTTTTAAAAATTTAAGAGGGCAAGAAAAAAGTAATTAATTCATGATTACAAGTCTAGTTAACTACATTGAGTACCCCTCGCAAGAAAAAAATAAAAAGGGTATTTCCTAATTTATTCATTAATACTTCTAAGGTTCTACTCTACTATCTATTAAGGTCTGATAAGAGTAAATAAAAAGTAGATAAAAATCTTTTATTTCTAGAAATAAATCTGATTTGAAACGTCAATTTTTCTCGATACAAAATATTCAATATAATTTCTGGTTCTGAAGATGATTTCCATCAGGCTATTCCTTTAACGATAACAAGATCAGCACAGCTTTTGCCAACATCGTAGCTGCAGAGCGGCGAAAGCAATTTGCTCGGTATATGTTTCAGGATATGACAGCTTCAAAAATCATCTTTGGAGCTTTATACAATATATGTATCCATTCTTACAAGTTGTTTTTTTGTCTGTAATTGACGAAGAATTTGGTGTAAGGAACGGTTTTAGGACGCAAATTTGAATATTTTCGTACAATTTCCGAAAAATCTAACTGTACAATTTTTATCGGTTACGCAAGATAATCGCTCTTTTTTGGTCTTGGTACTTATTAATTAGTGAAACTAATAATAATATTAATAAAACTAAAATAATAAACCAAATAGTTACATGCAAGTGTTGATGATGCTTATCAAAATTCCTGTCATTTTAATGGCATTTGGAGTTTTAATTAATAACGCAACCTTTAAGAGCCCCTGGAAACTTGCAAAATATATTTCCTAATTTATTTATTAAGGTCAATATCTTGTTGAAGTTTATTCATCTGTTAAGGTCTGATAAGACGTTATCAGAATGAAGTATTGTTATTGAATTTGAAGTATGTTTCTATACTTAAGAAGCTTCATTATCGGTCAAGACAAATATAGAAAACCGAGCCCCCAGAATTTGATAACATTCTTTGCGGTACAAACACTAAGAACAAAAACATTTGATATTTGAAAAGCAAAAGTTTTGTAACAGTTTTCAGCTTGTGTTACAAAAAAAAACTCAGGAAGCAGGTACCTACTGAACAGCCAAAACCAAAGTCGTCAAGATAGGTACTTTCGAAAATTAAAAACAATACACTTTTCGAATCACCGCAAAATTGCGAAAAATATAAACCAATAATTTATTGGTCAAACCAACGCAAACAAAAATTTTACACGTCTTTCTTATTATAAGAAAATCTAAAATCTAAAAAAAAAACATTCTTCGATCATGTATTTCTTGCCTAATAATTGGATGATTAACCGACTTTGGCCATTTTTACCCTAATGGCATTTTTTAAGATCAGTTTATATTATATACCATATATATAATATATTTTTTTTAAATATATTATATCGGTTGACTGGTTGTAAACATCAGGTGATGTGACGACACAAAATTCAATTGCACAATAGTCGCTACTATGTAAACTTACTATGTACACTTTAATAATTAAAAACATCACCTAAGGTTTTCCACCAATGACCTGATAGAATAAAGAAAACAATATAATTTTGTTTTTGTTTTTTACTCATCACCTAATGTTTGCTGCTATAACAAAGAATATTATGATTTTATAATTTTCTATATTAAGTATATCAGGTGATATTTTTACCACTAGGGTACATTAGGTGATTGGTGGGAGACATCACCTTACGTTTTCATCAGATAAGATAAGAATACGAAAAAAAGGATAAATCCTAGCAAAATTCAGTTTAGCAATAGTCGCCGCTTCGTGAGGTGTATTAAACTAAAGTATGTGTCATAATCAACCCCGTGAATTGAAACAAAATTATATTCATTGGGTGGGGTGAAAGATACCATTTGTGGCAAAAATTCAACATGAAAATCAGCACATTTTTATTTGTTCTTCTCTGGGGAGTGACATATGCTCAAGAGATTCTGACGGTACAAAGAAAAAATTCTATCAAAGCTTTGACGAGTTCGGAACATGCGATGTATATTGATCCACCCATAGAACAATCGAGACGTTTGCTGAATGACGTTGATGACGGTATCTGGAAAAATGACGACTGGATATATGGAGATGGTTCGGAAATAAACTTGACGGCGGTAGAGGATAAACGATTTGAAGGTAAACAAAAACTAGACGTAAAAAAATAATAATTTTGGAAGTTTTAAGTTTTTTTTTAACATCTAGACATATCAAGGTAAACTGATAAGGATGACTAATGCAGTAGCAAAACACTGATCAGACAAAATCTTATCTGTAAACATCTTTTTTTTAGATTTCCCAACTGTTTATACAAACAGGAAGTTTTTTAGTATCAACAAAGCAAACTCATTTTCTCTCTACAAGACAAAAAAGTTGACTATCTTTGTGACCGGTTCCAATCTTCTTCAATCTAGACAAGTTTCTGTTACTTTAGACCAAAAGAGCGCTTGGAACCACTTTACCGTCTTAGCAGACAAAGACCAAGTTAATCTTTTTGAAAGGGATAAAAAAATTGGCACCATTAAAATCACCGGATTAGAAGTGGAGGAAATCGTTGCAAGGACCGACAATGAGACCTTTTGGAAAATTGATGACTGTAAGGAAAAAAAAAGACACAATTATCAAAGACACTGAAACTTTTTGTAGATAAGGTGAGAAGAGCTCATCGCGTTAGTAAGAAAAGTTCTGTGTTAATTATTCCACCTACTGGACGACAAGAGTTATATTTATATACTTCGTTGGATGAAGGATGCTCCTTGGAGGTTATTTCATCCAAAGAAAGCATCACAGTTAATTCGAGAGCTCAGCAAAAACTGTTAAGACCATGCCTTGAAACAAAAATTAAAATAGATCCAAACAAAAAAACTGAACTTTTTATCTCGAGGAAAAGAAACGATTCAAGCAACTACGGTTTTTGGGCTATCGCTTTTAGATTATCGAACCCAATGATAAAAAATATGAGTAAGTATTTGAATTGGTATCACGATATTTACTTCTACTGATTTTTTTATTTCAGATGTTTACACTTACACAGATGAACACGATCTGACAGGCCACCAAGTGAAGATTCTAAATTCCGAAATTGAAAAAAGACCCTCTACCATCTTTTGTAAGACACCTGGAAAACTGGGCTTAAACTGTGATGTTGAATGTGAAGAGTTACTTGGGAGTGATTTCAAGTTCTGCCAGAACCACGCAATTTGCATTGAAGATGACTGTATTTGTTCGTGGGGTTTTATGGGTCCTTTCTGTGAAGAAAGTAAGATTTCTAATCAAGTTGTCTAGTTTCTAACTGTATAATGTTTTAGGTTGCCAAAGTGGTACTTGGGGTTTGCAATGTAAAAATAATTGCAGTTTAGAGTGTCAGACTTGCAACGTGATTACTGGAAAAGATGATGGTTGTGGAGTAAATTATTATTGGGACAAAATTAGGATAGTTTGGATAGTTCTACTTTCTATTCTAGCTATAATTATATTAGTATTGGCATTTGTATTCTATGCTACGGTGAAAAAATCGAAAATCAAAAGTAGAGTCCCCGTTGAAAATATAACTGAAATTGATAGGAATTGTGCACAATTGGCAGAGAGCCAATCGCCTTTGTTAACTTTTATTTAGCATTAGCATTTATAACAGGTACTTTAAACATATTAAGACTTTTTTTGGAAAAACACTTTAGGAAGCACCAATACGTAAAGCTTCCTTTTAGGATTGTCAAACTTTCAGTTTTTTTTCAAATTCTCTTTTGGATTTTTAAGTTGCCAAACACGCAGTTTCTTACATTATAAAATAATTACATTCTTATGTTATGTCTTACACTTAGATTAATATCTTATACCTATTCTTTAGATTAAAGTTTTGTAAATATTTAAATATATTAATTTTTAATCTTCAGTTTATTTAGTCCCTACATTTTCAGCTTTTTCTGTTTATGTTTTAATCTCTTCAGATTTTCAGATTTTAAAGATTAAATTTTAAGTTTTATTGTTAGTTTCTTAAATTTTCAGATTTTTGGATTCCCAAATTTTCAAATTTTAGCTAATATTTTCAGTTCAGTTTTGTGTTTCTCTCTTTCAGGCTTCTAAATTTCCAATTTTTCAGAATTTAATTCTTAAAGCTTGGGGTTTATTAGTTTCCAAGTTTTCAGATTCCTGTTCTCAAAATGGAAGAGAGATTTTTAGGTGCTTATAATTATATAATATTTTTTTCCATTTGTGACTCGTGAACTTTACAAATGGGAAACACCTCTTGCTATAATTAGGAAGAAAGAATACAGAACAAAATTAAAAATAATCATCTCTAGAATCATTACCAAAAAAAAGTTGAACGTGAGGTTTGAGAAAAAGGATGTGCTGATGAGCAGCAACAATTAAGTCCCCTTCAAGGACAAGGTAAAAGTCACCGATCATCGTGAATGTAGAAAGTGGAATTATTTTCATCTCCCTTTGGATGTTAATAGCCCAAACTGTAAATACCCAAGGTAAAAATTTTAATCATTTTGGTAAGTGCTAATGACTTATTATAATGCAGAAACGGCGCAGATATGTAAAAGTAATTGGGTAAACGCGGGTTGGATAAACAAGGACACAAGGGATTTGACACAAATAGAAGACAATCACTAACGCTCGCGTTCGAATCAGCCCCTTCATTCTAATCTTGTTACAGAACATACTATTCATTTTGATGAGAAAGTTTTATCATATTAGAGATTTTAGAGCTTCCAGAAACTTATGAACATCGCAAAAACTTCAAATAGTTATAAAAAATCTTTAAAATTCTAAACAAACTGAAAATTGTTGAAATCTTCAAGAATATCGTTAAATCACCAAGAATATCTTATACGATGTGATTCACAATTACCTAGATCAACGAAACTTTAGAGATTTTGGACGTATGTCTGACAGAAACTTTGGTAGGCATAAAGTATTTTTGGTTGCATACACCTGTTTTAATTTATTTAAATTAATTGCGTTGGTACGCCTACAATCTTCAACTTGCTGGGCATATTATTTGAAGTTAACACTGTAAATAAATAAAAAAAATAACAACTTGGAGTTTAGAAAGTAAGGAAAAAGAAAAAAGATTATTTAATTAGTAAAATACAGGAAAAAACAAACAAAATAACAAACTAAAGAAGGTGCTGAAAATATTGACCCCCTTGTTGTATACACAAATTAATCCTGATTTTCATATAATTGAAAATATTGTGTAAAATATGTGGACTTATTCTAGTACACTCTTCGCAAATTTGCTTTTTTAGTTCATGTAAATTATTCATTGTATTCTTAAAAATGGTGTTCTTTAAATAAGAAAACAGGAAGTAATCTAAAGGAGTCACATCTGGTGACCTAGGAGGATATTCTGGAACACAACGAAGACTAATGATTCTGTTATCATAAAATTGCCGAAGAAATTCCAGTTTCATCGGTGGAATGAGCCGAAGCATCGTCGTGTTGAAAAAACCCATTTTGCAGTTCATTATCTTGTATTTGCTCAATGAAACGGCTTAAGATGTTGTTCGTGTACCTTTCAGCTGCTACGAAATAAGTGAGGGTTTTGGGTGCTTCAAATTCTAATATTTTGTACATTTACATATCCGGACAAAACGATGCCTCATCTGAGAAGAATGTCAAATCCAGTACTCAAATTATTGTATTTTCCATTACTGTCGCCTTTTTGACAATGTAATGTCAATTTACAAAGGTGGTAGTGAGAAATAGTTACTTACCTAACAAATTGGTAAACTTAATTTTCACGAATGTAAGGATTTAGTGCGGATGCGGGAAAATTCTTTCCGAAAGAGTTGGGTACAATATTTTTTGTAACGAATATCGAAATAAAAAAATAAGTAATTTAGTTCTTTTTAATGGTGGGTTGGTAACATGATGTATCTACTGTAACTAGCTACTAGATTTTTAAAATTTAAATCATCTGGCATTTTTTTATTATTAACAACAATTGTTAAAATGAGTGACAGCGAAGAATGTATGTGTACCCCTCCCGAAGTATAACAACGTGCCAACGAGGCTGTTTCGCATCTGCTGCCCGCGAAAAGTCGCGAGCGGTATGCACGCACTTAACAAAAATTCATTGCCTGGTGTCGTAAAAAGGCCCAATACCAACCGTATAACGCAAATATCCCGTGCCGCTAGCGGAAACTAAAAGACACCAGGGTGTGGGAAAACCGTTTTTCCGTGTATAGGGATAAAGCGGAAAAGTTCCGTTTCCATACAATGAGTACAAAAAAATAAACATACCGAAAATATCCACGCTCTCCGCTACCACCCACCATTCCATAAAAGCTCCTCAAAATCATTTGAATATCTTCATTATTCATCATGGAACGTCCCAGTTTTCACTTTTACTCATTTTTTCAATGGAAACATAACCTAAAATATAAGCTGTTAATTTTGCCTAAAATATTGTTAGAAACTTACTTGCAACATAACAAATTGGCAAAAACGATTAAGTTACACATTTTAACACCACTAAACACTTTAAAACACTTAAAAAACGACTATTTTTGTAAAAAAACACGCAGTTTTCGAAAGTGTCAATTCGTTTTTAAAAAGCACGGCCGCCTTACAGTTTTCCTAAGATAGGTGTGAAGTTAGCTCTGCGTAAAAAAGTCTGTATTGTTGGTTGCCTACCAATGTAGATTTTAAAAATCTAATCTATCTAAATTTAAATAATAAACTGCATATATTAATATAATTGTTTTATAATAAATATATACATTTATATATATATATATATATATATATGTATCAAACAATATTTCAAATTTTTTTCAATTATAAACTAATACTCTCATTTATCCAATCTACATAAACCGCCACTCTTGTATACACATCTGGCCACCACGAAGCACACGGCTGCACCGAATACGACGCGATCCCCACAAATTTCCCTCCAACCATCAAAGAATCACCCCCATCTCCATCACAAACTCCCACTCCATTCCCTCCAAACGCACAAATTTGTCCTAGACCTCTCTCCATAAAGAACAACCCATCTTCAGACAACTTATCACATTCCTCATCGTTCAAAGTACGAACATCTGCATAGAACATGACAGCAGGAACGTTGGTAATCTCAGTTTGACCCCATCCAGCCACCACACAACTCTTATTTACACCAATTTCACCAATCTCAGCGATTTGGACTGTCTCACTAAGTTCAAATTCACCGACAATTTTAAGGAGAGCAACATCGTTGAAGAGATTCGTGGCGTTGTATTGAGGATGAACGATGATTTTAGAGATGTTATGAGTGGTACCAGCGGTACGGAGGTCGTTGGTACCCTCTAAGATGTTGATGTCGGGTGGTTGAGCAGCTCTGAAACTTTCGTAAAGAAGAAAGTCTCAAGAAAAGTGGTACTTACGTGTTGACAAGACACTGGACGGCTGTTAGTACCCAATTCTTGTCAATGATGGTACCACTACAATAGTACTTAGAAAGAGACACCATTTTGATTGCTACAGTTGAGGGGAATTGACCAGGTGCTGCTGGGTGACCACCGATGACTCTAGCACTTGGAGATGGTACCGTGGGTGCCACGTAAAAAAGCACCAAAACTGTAGTGAGCACGAAGGTATTCATTTTGTTGTAGTTGTAGTACTCCTCTGATGTGAACTTTAAATAGTTTCATTTTGATGCACTTTGAGTGATATGATAATAATCAGGTTTTATTGAGAGCTCTCTTGAAGTGTTTAATGGAGTGACAGAAAGAGCAATTTCGTTCAATTGAATTTTAATTCACAGAAACAAAGTGATAACAAAACGTATCCTTTATATGGTTGAAAAATACTCGGAACCGTGTTATCTAAAATTGATAAGAAAGTGTGTTTTCCTGTGCTCACTATAACTGTGATGATCTTCTGGCAAAGTAGTGTCGATATTCTCTGCGACCTAGCACTGAAAGTGTTTAAAAATGGAGAAAAAGTTAATTTTTTTAACTTAACAAGCAGTTTAAGAAAGCAACAATCCTTTATGGTTAAAGATTTGGTAAGTTGAAAATGCATTTCATCGAAAAAAATTATTTAATTTTGTTATAGGCGCACTACGCTTTAGCTCACTATATAGTTAAAGAATATATCATGGACCAAAATAATCCATTCAAAGTTAAGCGGGACGCTTTAGAACAACAACTAGACTATGTGGACATACTGTGTCGTCACGACACGATATTTCAAAAATTGATTTCCATCGAACAAACCGTCGTTCAAGGTTAGTCAAATATAACAAAATTACAGCTCTTAAATGAAGCTAAATTGTCCCCACACGCTACAAGTTATTTATAATGTTTTGAGAAACAATGTTCACAAAATCTTTCTATTATTTATTATGAAAAATACTAACAAAACCTTTCAATTTATTTTGACAGTACTGTAGTAAATTCACCAGATGAATCTAAAAAATCAACTTCTGATTTTCCAAAAACGCACTTATTAATGTTTAAAAGTAAACCATGATTATTTAAACGCTTGAAAATTGTGTGTAAATGTTGAATATGTTCGTGTTTGTTTCTACTAAATATAAGGATACCGTCTAAATAAAAATAGACAAAGTTATACAACCCCTCTAATACTTCCTGAATAAACCTGGACCAGGAGGCCGGTGCATTCCGAAGTCCAAAATTCAAACGCTTGTACATGTAGGCTCCAATAGGTGTTGAAATTGTTGTTTTAGGAATGTCTTCCTCACTAATTGGAATTTGAAAGTACGCTTTCTTAAGGTCTAACTTCGAAAAAACTTTTGAGCCAGCAATTCTGTGATTGAAGTTCTGGATGAATGGAATAGGATACACATCTGGTACTGTTGCTGCATTTAAGGCACGGTAATCACCACACATTCTGTAGGAACCATCGGGTTTGAGGACCATGTGGATGGGACTCGACCAAGCAGAATTAGCAGGAACAATAATTCCAGTGCCTAACAGCTCTTTAATATGCTTCTCTAAAAAAGAAAGCTGTTTAGGATTCATTTTTCTACATTTAGCCGAAATTGGTGGAACAGTGGTCTTAAACTGTGTGAATTGTGTTGTGTTTGATGGGTGTATTAATATCAAAATCTTGAATTAGATTAGGAAATTTAGACAATAATTGTTTGTATGGATTTTCTATTGTTTGTAACTGTAAAATTTGATTTTGAGGTGTAATCTTGTTCTTTTTTATTATATATTTTTGTTTGGAAATGTTGAGAGTTTTAATTAAACAATCAATGGTTATATTAAAATGTGAAAGAAAGTCAAATCCTAGGATAGGTATTTGAATATTCGCAACTTGAAAATTCCAGATAAGTGTTGAAGGATAAAATTCAAGTTTTAATTTTAATTGAACTGAACCTAAAATTTTAATAGATGTGTTATTAGCTGTAGTCAGTGGAGGTAAATTACTTTGTTGTGAAGAAGGAAAAAAATTAGAAGGTAAAACAGAAAAAGACGAACCTGTGTCAACAACAAAATGTATATCATTGATTTGATCATAAACACTAATCAAATTTCCCTTATAATGTTTTGTTTGTTGCACTAAGGGTAAATGTAACAAACGCGAACCTAGTTTTTTTGATATTGACATGAAAATCCTTTACATTTTCTTGCGTTATCACCAAATCTATTGTGGAAATAACATAACTGTAAAACTTGTTGTTGAGGTTGACGCTGTCTGTATCTATAAGACTTATTTTGAAAATCATGAAATGTTCTATAATTTTGAGTTTTATTGGAGGTATGTTGCGGTTTCCAGCTGTGTTGGTATGATTGAGGTGGAGCAGAGTATTGATGCGATTGAGGTGGAGCATTGTATTGGTATGATTGAACTGGAATAGTGTTATTATTCAAAGATTTTGGATTTGAATAAGTATGAATTTTGTCTAAACGAACAGCCATATCTAATAAAGTTAATTGACCTGCTATGACTTGATCAATCATAGTAAGATAATAAGGTTTTAAATGGGAGGGAAGTTTTGAAAAAAATAAACCTTGTAAAATTGGGTCTGGTAATGGAATATCAAATGTTAACAAATTAATATTTCTTAACATATCGTAACAACTGTCGTTATATTGTACATTATTCATAAGTTCGTCTACTCTACTAAAACTGTCTTTATTATATACTGAATATAAATGACTTTTTAAAGCGTCAAATTGATTCCTCCGTAGGTTACTCAAAATAAACACCGCAATCTTATCACTTACTTCTGGAGGTAAATTGGCTAAAGTTACATTATATTTTTCATTTTGATGTGTAACATTAAAATGATTAAAATAATTTTCTAAGTTGTGAAAAAATAAAAGAAGGTCCGTGGTAAATGATGGAAAAGGATAATGTGGTCAAACGTTATCCATTTCAATAATTAAAATTAAAATAAAGTAAATTAAAAAGAAAACTTAGCTTTGGAAAAACTTCCGGGTTGGGTAGACCAGCAAAATTGCAGGATTTCAAGATCCAGGAGCTTGTAAATCCAAAAGGAAGATTTTTCTATGCAATAGTCAACGTCGGGATCACCAAAATGTAGTAAATTCACCAGATGAGTTAGAGAAAGAACTTTATTTCGTGAAATCAGTTGACAAAATTAAATTATTATTGTTACCATAGAACTATGTCTATGATAACTGGATTCACTACAGTACACTGTTTTATATATATTAAAATTGGTTATAGATTTCTTTATAAACAGCGCTATCTTCGAATAATTTATTTTTCATTTTGCAAAAGTGAAAATGAACTAACCGGTCTTCTGAAAATTGTTAAACAAACGAGTAAATAAAATAAAAAACCTGTTGCCAATGTTAACAGTACAACTACAATTGCTTCAATTGTACATCTTAACCAAGTGTCGCATTGGAACCATTTTTCTGCAACAAATGTTTGAGCAATCATGTTAATATACAAAAAAGTTTTTCAGTTATACTTTTATTGCGATTTGACGAGCCCACACAAACTCCTGAAATATAATGAGAGTTTGTACATTTTGAATCGCAGACATTCTGACAAGATGCTCCCCATTTCCCTGGATCGCACGCTAAAACTAATTGTCATTTTAAGTTCACAACAATTTGAACCTACTTTTTTGGCAAAAATCTCCTTCGTATCCCCACACACATTCGCATTGCATCTCATTACAAATTCGATGTTCCTCGCACTTTGAAAATTGGTCACCCAGTATACTACCGCAAGTGATATTACAGTGTGAGCCTAGAAAACCTACATCACATGGAAAATTCGCGTCAGTGCGTTCGGGTTCTTTTTGTAAAAATTCACATTTTGCTTGTGTTTTAGATCGCAGATTTATTCGATGTATTGCTGAAAAACAAAGAGCTTTAAATTTCGTAGTATTTGACTACGGATGTTTACCTATTTTGCCTTCAACTGGAGGACACAGTTCAAAATCGATTGCCCAATAATCGTCACCGTGATTCAAACCAGCTTTTCTGTAGAACTTAAAAATGGTTTCTGTGTCTCCCTCGATGGAAATGATTTGACTTTCCCACTGCTTGAAGACGGAATTTTTCTGGGTTTTTCCGGGAACGACTATGATTTTTTTGTTGTTTTTGCTATAGATATGAACCTCTAGATCACACTCGGTACATGCTGATGAGTATAATATAAGGCATGGTCGTTTTGTTGGTCGCAGAGTTAATATTGTTGGTTGACTTGTAACTGTTGAGGCTCTTCTAAACTGATCTAAAGTGTGTTTATCAAGTTACAACGTTACAATTTAAGCAAATATTTGAATATTTGCTTAAATATTTGAATTTACTTTAAGAAAATTTCTTTCCCTGCTATCGGACATAAAGCTCTGTATGTAATTCGTCCAAAATTAGACTTTGTGGACTCGCCCTATTAAGATAAGGAAATATAAGGTTTTTTTATTGGCTACCGTAATAGCAGATGTACAAGACAAGCTGTGGGGATCAACACCATTGCTGCAATACCACTGAAAATTGCAGAGTTTTTAAAAAACTACAAAATTCTTCGACGTATACTGGACGTTGCTTCAGGAGGATTTCAGCAACACTACTTGCAGACGCAACGCTGACATCACTCTTTTAAAGCGTCATAGAAATTGGACATCTAGTAGGGTCGCTAAATCGTACATCGAAAACTCAATTGAAAATAAATTAGAAATAGCCTTCAAAATAGTTGGGGAGCCGCAGCACAAGTTGTAGCAAACTACTGTGTTGTGCTAACTTCCTAACTGGATTTAACAAATATTGTTTTTGTACTCTTTGCATGGAAACGGATGCACGGAAAAACGGTTTTCCCCCACCCCGGTGTTTTTAGTTTCCGCTGGCGGTAAGGGATATTTGTGTTATACAGTTGGTATTGCGACTTTTTTACGACACCAATCAATCAATTTTTGATAAGTGCGTTCATACCGGTCGCGATTGTTCTTGGGCAGCAGACGCGAAACGGCCTCTTTGGCACATTCTTGTACTTCGGGAGGAAAACTCATACGTTCTTCGCTGTCACTTACTTTAACAATTTTTGTTAATAATTAAAAAAAATATGACAGATGATTTAAATTTTAAAAATCTAGTAGGTAGTTACAGTACAGTACAGTTGGTGTTACCAACCCAAATGTTCTTAATTTTTTTATTTCGATATTCGTTACAAAAAATATTGTACTTAACTCTTTCTGAAACTTAATTTTCCCGCATTTGCATTAAATGTGCTCATGCGGGAAAATAAATTTTCCGAACTTGTGAGGTAAATAACTATTTCTCAATACTTACATGAATGTATTCTCCAATAAACTTTTTCCTTACTTCTCACAACAATAAAATTTAGTTCAAGATCCCATCTTCTCTTAACAGATCCATTTTCCGCGAGATATGTAGTTCCGTTTTTAACAAACACATTGATGTGCGTCCATGTTCCGAAATTTGAACTTTTGAGTATATACCGGCGGGAGTTTCCTTCATTGGCTAAATATAAGACCACTTCTGATTCCAAGTAAACAGAAAATACTGCTGAGCTTGTGTTGTGAAACTCCAAATAATTCGAATTGTTATTTGAAAAATCTAAAATTCAATTAGGTTACAGTATGTGCTTTACAAGGTAAAGGGTTATCGAATAGTGGTAACAGACTAAAGGTGGAGTATTTCATTCCAGAAACTCCCCAAAAATTAGCCGGGCTCAGACGACTTGTGTATTTGGCAAGTGAAGCGGCTCACAAGGACTAGTAGCAAATAAAGGTGTTCACACGACGTGTATAGTATTTCTAGAAATATTTGAAAACAAAATCAAGTACTTTTATTGATCTCACAGTGGGACGTTAATAGGCTTATGCCGGCTACATAGCTTAATCCTCATAAAAGTGTCCGGGTGCCTGCTCCTTCGGGGTTCGTTTCCAGAACCGTACTTATATATTTCTTAGCAAATGTAAGACCTGATAAAATTTGACTTAGGGACTGATTTTTGGTTTATTTTTTAAATGGTTTTCTACCAAACTAATTGTTATGGATAACGCAAGTTACCATTCTGTCCAAGCAATAAAACTACCGAATACAGGTTCATGAAAGGCAGAAATCATGGAATTCCTCCAAGACAATGATCTCTATTACGAAGATCATTATACAAAGAAACAACTTTTAGAAGTTCTACATACAAAAGAATTTCAAAAAAAGTTTGTTATTGATGAGGAGGCTGCAAAACGTGGTCATTGTGTTCTGCGGTTACCTCCTTATCATTGTGAATTCAACCCGATTGAAATGACATGGTTCATATTAAAATCGAGAGTACGTCGGAACAACAACAATCCGAAATTCAGTGCTAGTGCCATTTACGTAATAAGGACAACATAAACACAATAACAGAAAATGAGTGGTACAGTTGTGTCAAAAAGGTAATTTCAATTGAAGAAGAGTATAGGGAACGTCAAGTTAATGAACTCATCATATCTTTGGATAACAGCAGTGACGAAGAGGATAATGTTTAAAGTGTTTTTATTTTATTTATTTTTGTTACTTTATGTATAAATATATTTTTCAAAAACCATGTTTTAATTTTTTTAAGTCTAAATTTCAAACGTTTGTCAAATGTGGCCTAAACAATTTTATAAGTCCGGCCCGCATGCAAGGAACTGCATAATTTTTACCTGCGGTAATGGGCGTCAAAACATTTATGGTAAGCTTATTAACGTCTCGGTGTGAGAGCAATAAAAGTATAGTAAAAACGTTTTGGATATACCCACATAAAATTTTATTGCAGCAATTTGTCAAAATTGCGGTCCACCGAAACCACAACCATATTTCATGAGAAACCTTTAGCAGGTCATGTCTTGTACAGTGTAGGATTTGCATTCTTCTTGCACTGATAGATAGATTTATCTAAGAAACAGGTAGTTTCCCCAAAGGGCCAAAATTTAATCCTCGACACTTTAAGGGTTGTCAGGTATTTTTCGTACAAGCAAATCACAGTGGTTACTTATCAACAAGCTCATTAAGAGAAACATAAGAAAGTCCAATAGCCATCCCTAAAGTTCTCCTGCAGTTGTTGATCTCATCAGACTACAAGTAAATTTAATATCTACAGAAATGTGGCAGAAACGCGATAAACATGTAGTGAAGGTAGAATCGACATTTTTAATAAAACCGCCAAATGAAATGATTATCAAAGTAAACAACGACGACTCATCCGAGTCAGAACCAAATGCCATCAGTGATTCCGAATAACAATGCTTTTTATTTTTAACATTTTGTTCATGTTTATACGTTATATAAACAGCTATTATACCTTTTACTAGATAAAAATTGCTACACCGTGCCTGAATATTTTTGTAATAGATATTTGATATTTTTCTATGAGGTTCATTGGTTTTGTAAGACCTAGAATGTTTTAAAAAAAAATTCCTTTTGGCACAGTGTAGTGAAAAGCAAACAAATATTACAACTTGGAATATTTCTCTGCCTTTTCTTTTCGAAGTAAATACGGTCCTGTAGGGTTTGATCCTCGAAGCCAGACACGTGCCACTTAGAGAAATAAATCCATCTTGGCATTGTGTCCCCGCCCTCCTCATTATCAGCAATAAAATTTTATGTGGGTATCTCCAAAACGTTTTTACTATACTTGATTTTGTTTTCAAATATTTCTAGAAATACTATACAATACACCAAGATTACTACAATATTAGTGGGATCATTTTGACTTGTGCCATTACCGTCAAACGATGGAGCATGAACCCACCGGTGCCAGATATTGGCCAAGTACCTACATCAGTCAGTCGTCTGAGCCCGTCTACAAACATGACGACAAAACTAATCAGATAGGTAACACATTTTATGCAGTAAATTTCATAGTAAAAAATGTACTCACACTGCCAACGTAAATCTGTAACAGCCTCAAAATTGGAATCTACGGCATTATCTACCTCCCAGTCGTCATTGGTCCACTGCTCGCCGGCATTAATGTCCATTGCGCTCACAAAGTTGCTAATAGTAGGCGGTGAGATAAAAATTGGAGAATTCAAATCATCTGTTGCACACGTTATCCGTTCATTCTTTTGTAGAGTAATAATTTCTTTGCATGCCGAATATAGTGCTTGAAGCACTGTCATAACCACTACGATATTCATGTTAATATGTGTTTTCGGACCACCACTTTTTACGCACACAGTTGAATTTTAATAGTTTACAGGGAACTGGTTTTCGATACAACTTGCTTCGACAAAGTCACTGATTATTCTGATTTTATTATACCTACTTAATCTTATCGTTGATTCTATATCTAACAAGCAAACGGTACAACCCTCAGACACGAGTTTTCAAACAATACCTACATTCGAAAGAGCAGGGGGAGATTAGTATTTTTGTAAATTTTCAACGGCAAACGGCTATGCTCTTAAAAGTTATGACGTCGGGAAGTTAACATGCAGTCTTATGGGAAAAAGCAAAAAACATAGAAATCATGTTTGTTATGAATTCATTTGTTATTTATGTAGCGCAAATAATGTGCCGGTAAAAATTACTGAACAAGACAATTTGTCTTTAGAAAGAGCACAAAAAACGTAGAATATGAAAATGAGAGGCAAACAGGGGAGTGGGGGGAGTCTGTCTTAGGTATGGTAACAAATGGCATGATTTCTACGTTTTTTGCTTCTTCCCATAGGACTGCATGTTAACTTTCCGACGTCATAATTTTTAAGAGCATGGCCGTTTGCCGCTGAAAATTTACAAAAATACTAATCTCGACCTGCTCTTTCGAACGTCATAGGTCTTGTTTGAAAACTCGTGTCTGAGGGTCGTACCGTTTGCTTGGAAGATCTAAGACAAATCTGTTGTATTATTTCATACCAATCTAAGAAAGTTAAATCTGTGAATGTGCTAATATAGAAACCGGAGAATATGCAACTGAGAATCTAAAAATTTAGAAAACTAATAAACTGAGAATCTGCACCTAATGAGTGTAGGATAATTTTAGAGCTGAGAAACTGAAGATGTAAGAGGAAAAACTGTGAACTGAGAAAAACCGAACTAGAAAACCTGAAATTCTGAAACTAAAAACCAAAAAGTGAAAAGTGTGAACATGTAAGAATCTGGGAGTTTGCAAATCTAAAAACCGGAAATTATGCAGAGATTCGGAGAACTGAAGATTCTAACAATCGCTGAACGATAAGAGCTTGAAAAATCGAAAATTTGTAAGTCACTGAGTTATTATATAAATCATGAAAAATTGATACGAATAAATTTAAGAAAATACCTACGATCTAAAAAACATAAGAACTCATTAACACCTTGAGAAGTTGAGAAAATAAAAACTTGAGAATCGGCAACCTTGAATTTCTGATCATCTGAAAACCTGAACACCTGGAAACTGAAAGGCCTAAATGTCCCACTTCTTTTTCAAAACAAACAAAAAATAATGCGGAATTTCCGTTACGAAACAGATACCGGGTATATTTATACTTATGTTTGAAAAATAAGATAAAAGAAAAAAATTAGATTAATATGGGTGTGGCTTCGCAGGTGAAGGCTGGTTGGTGGTGTGATCAAGGTTAGCGGAATCACGTAAAGGAATGACGTGGCTGTGTGATATACCTAATCTTATCGTTGTTGACAGTAGAAAGGAGAGCCCACTACTGATTAATTAAAGGTGAATCAAAGATCAATCAAAAATTCAATTAATTACCTCCATTAATGACTTTTTAAAGGAATTAAATAGATATCAAAAGAGAAAGTTTAACTGAAGGCCCATTAGTGATTAATTAAAAGCCAATCAAAGGTCAATCAAAAATAAATTAATTACCTCAATACTATTCTATGAGTCTGAAGTCATTTTATTACATAAATTAATTATAGATCTTAATTTTATCTATAAAAAGGCCTTACGCGTTTTTTTACGTACGACAAAATTGCAAAATATTGCATAATAAGCACGTGATATGAAAAGTTTCCGATTATTTATCCACTTTCCTTGATATAACTGTACTTTAACAATGTTTAAATATTTTCGGTAGGCAACTACTTGTATTCGTTGTGTTTATTTATCTGTCATCAAGTCTGTCTGGAATTTTTTTATTATTATTGATAAAAATTGCCTGATTGTGAAGTGTGATACATATCACATGATTTATTTTGGGCCTCCGTTCTGAAATAACACAAATTGCATTTGTCTAAATCCGCTTGAAACCGACCGTTTCGAGGCCTAGACCTGCAAAATGCACGGCCATCTACAGAACACAGAGTTTGAATCGTTTGAGGTTTGACATGCGTCGGCCGTATGCTCTGCCAGCGTCTGCGACGTTCGATATTCGATACATACGATCGATGTTGATAGAAGAATATATCAAATAATTTCTCGGAGCTTCCGTAAAGTGCACTGGTGTTTCCATTTTGTAAATCCTAATTATTTGTCAATGTCAAAAACTAACACTTACTTGATTTTTAATTTTATTGAAATTGTTCAGTACCTAACAGATGTTTCATTGGGAATTGCCGACTCTCCTCAAAGTTATAAGGCCAAATTTTTTATGATTTTATTTGGGTCGTTTTACGACTTTAAATTTTTGTAAACTTTCCCACACCAGACTAATCCTAAAATTCCCCTGATTCTCACGTCCCTGTACATTTGTCACCCACGTGCACATTCCTTCCGGACCCAAGAAAATATACCTCCTTAACAGTCTTATCCAATCCCCAAAAATCATCCCTTTTCGTACATCTTGACCACTCCCTCATCCCTTCCTTAAGTCGTTTGTTAATTTTTAGTTTTCAGGCAGAATGTTACGAGACACAAAACGATCAACACGCAAACAAAGCTTGATCTTGTATACTTTTTTACTTCACAATATATCCGTTGTCATTCGTTGACGTTTCTGCATTATTATAAAACCTTACTTAAATACCCAGACTTTAAGAAATTACAGTCTGGGAGTTCGCGAGAGTGAACAGAAATTTATACGAAAAAATTAACTTTTAACAAATTTAATCAATTGTCGGCCCAAAAAATAGTGTGTATCACACAGCCAGAAACTTATTTTGCAACAATTCGCTATTGCAGGCTGCGGCCTTCGGCCTTAGCCTGCAAACTACGCTCATAGTTGCAAAAAGTCAGTTTCTGGCCTAGTGATACAAATAACTATTTCCTAATTTTTGGAGTGACATAATGTAAAAAGTAAGTAAAAGTAAGTAAGTAAAATGGCTCGAAAAGTATAAACACCACTTTCAAAATTTAATACTTTACTTTCGAACTTTTTTAATGTCCTTTAGCTTTAAGAAAATGAAAAAAAATAAGAAGTTAAGGAACGAAGGAGAGTTAATGAGTCGGTGTGACTAATAATTTCTTTCCTAATCGGTTGGAAAACGTCGTTTTCTGCCCTTTTGGGGACGGCTCAGACGTCATTTTCCCACCGATTACTCCTCCCAGATGTCTTTCTATCAACACCACCGCCATGGAACTCGACGCGATTGGACGGTTTACCACTATGGATAATCAACTAGTCTCCATCGAGAGCACCACGATTGGTCCAGACTCGCAATTTGTACGCGCTTGTAAACTAACTCAACAAAATGAACCAATTAATAGACTTGTGGGTGGTACTAAATAAAACAGAGTACATGCTCAAAAAAAAAAGCACGGACTTACTTCTATCCTCCGTGACGTTTCAAAGATAGCAGATCTCCACCACTTTTTGCTAAAATTGTGGCCGAACTGCGCCGGAATGAATGGTTAGTGCAACTTTAAGGGTGGGAAAGTTTTAGAAACGAAGCTATTACTTTAGGCATTTTGCTGATAGTGTTATGAGCAATATTTTGGCGCGTGGGTTTAGCACCTCTGAAATCAATAAAAACCCTAATCATGTCGGAGACAGATCTGCAGATTAGGTAGCAATTGAACTGATCTGAACCTAATAAATTAATTAGTAATATAAAAATGTTACATATGCCAAGCAAAATTTATGTCAATTTAAGAGTTTTTAAAAATTTAAGAGGGCAAGAAAAAAGTAATTAATTCATGATTACAAGTCTAGTTAACTACATTGAGGGCCCCTCGCAAGAAAAAGATAAAAAGGGTATTTCCTAATTTATTCATTAATACTTCTAAGTACCTACTCTACTATCTATTAAGGTCTGATAAGAGTAAATAAAAAGTAGATAAAAATCTTTTATTTCTAGAAATAAATCTGATTTGAAACGTCAATTTTTCTCGATACAAAATGTTCAATATAATTTCTGGTTCTGAAGATGATTTCCATCAGGCTATTCCTTTAACGATAACAAGATCAGCACAGCTTTTGCCAACATCGTAGCTGCAGAGCGGCGAAAGCAATTTGCTCGGTATATGTTTCAGGATATGACAGCTTCAAAAATCATCTTTGGAGCTTTATACAATATATGTATTCATTCTTACAAGTTGTTTTTTTGTCTGTAATTGACGAAGAATTTGGTGTAAGGAACGGTTTTAGGACGCAAATTTGAATATTTTCGTACAATTTCCGAAAAATCTAACTGTACAATTTTTATCGGTTACGCAAAATAATCGCTCTTTTTTGGTCTTGGTACTTATTAATTAGTGAAACTAATTAAATAAACTAAATAGTTACATGCAAGTGTTGATGATGCTTATCAAAATTCCTGTAATTTTAATGGCATTTAGAGTTTTAATTAATAACGCAACCTTTAAGAGCCCCTGGAAACTTGCAAAATATATTTCCTAATTTATTTATTAAGGTCAATATCTTGTTGAAGTTTATTCATCTGTTAAGGTCTGATAAGACGTTATCAGAATGAAGTATTGTTATTGAATTTGAAGTATGTTTCTATACTTAAGAAGCTTCATTATCGGTCAAGACAAATATAGAAAACCGAGCCCCCAGAATTTGATAACATTCTTTGCGGTACAAACACTAAGAACAAAAACATTTGATATTTGAAAAGCAAAAGTTTTGTAACAGTTTTCAGCTTGTGTTACAACAAAAAACTCAGGAAGCAAGTACCTACTGAACAGCCAAAACCAAAGTCGTCAAGATAGGTACTTTCGAAAATTAAAAATAATACACTTTTCGAATCGCCGCAAAATTGCGAAAAATATAAACCAATAATTTATTGGTCAAACCAACGCAAACAAAAATTTTACACGTCTTTCTTATTATAAGAAAATCTAAAATCTAAAAAAAAAAAAACATTCTTCGATCATGTATTTCTTGCCTAATAATTGGATGATTAACCGACTTTGGCCATTTTTACCCTAATGGCATTTTTTAAGATCAGTTTATATGATATACCATATATATAATATATTTTTTTTAAATATATTATATCGGTGGTAAACATCAGGTGATGTGACGACACAAAATTCAATTGCACAATAGTCGCTACCTGAACTTACTATGTTCACTTTAATAATTAATATCAAAAACATCACCTAAGGTTTTCCACCAATGATCTGATAGAATAAAGAAAACAATATAGTTTTGTTTTTGTTTCTTACTCATCACCTAATGTTTGCTGCTATAACAAAGAATATTATGATTTTATAATTTTCTATATTAAGTATATCAGGTGATATTTTTACCACTAGGGTACATTAGGTGATTGGTGGGAGCATCACCTTACGTTTTCATCAGATAAGATAAGAATACGCAAAAAAAAGGATAAATCCTAGCAAAATTCAGTTTAGCAATAGACGCCGCTTCGTGAGGTGTATTAAACTAAAATATGTGTCATAATCAACCCCGTGAATTGAAACAAAATTATATTCATTGGGTGGGGTGAAAGATACCATTTGTGGCAAAAATTCAACATGAAAATCAGCACTTTTTTATTTGTTCTTCTCTGGGGAGTGACATACGCTCAAGAGATTCTGACGGTACAAAGAAAAAATTCTATCAAAGCTTTGACGAGTTCGGAACATGCGATGTATATTGATCCACCCATAGAACAATCGAGAAATTTGCTGAATGACGTTGATGACGGTATCTGGAAAAATGACGATTGGATATATGGAGATGGTTCGGAAATAAACTTGAGGGCGGTAGAGGATAAACGATTTGAAGGTAAACAAAAACTAGACGTAAAAAATAATAATTTTGGAAGTTTTAAGTTGTTTTTTTAACATCTAGACATATCAAGGTAAATTGATAAGGATGACTAATGTAGTAGCAAAACACTGATCAGACAAAATCTTATCTGTAAACATCTTTTTTTTAGATTTCCCAACTGTTTATACAAACAGGAAGTTTTTTAGTATCAACAAAGCAAACTCATTTTCTCTCTACAAGACCAAAAAGTTGACTATCTTTGTGACCGGTTCCAATCTTCTTCAATCTAGACAAGTTTCTGTTACTTTAGACCAAAAGAGCGCTTGGAACCACTTTACCGTCTTAGCAGACAAAGACCAAGTTAATCTTTTTGAAAGGGATAAAAAAATTGGCACCATTAAAATCACCGGATTAGAAGTGGAGGAAATCGTTGCAAGGACCGACAATGAGACCTTTTGGAAAATTGATGACTGTAAAGAAAAAAAAAGACACAATTATCAAAGACACTGAAACTTTTTGTAGATAAGGTGAGAAGAGCTCATCGCGTTAGTAAGAAAAGTTCTGTGTTAATTATTCCACCTACTGGACGACAAGAGTTATATTTATATACTTCGTTGGATGAAGGATGCTCCTTGGAGGTTATTTCATCCAAAGAAAGCATCACAGTTAATTCGAGAGCTCAGCAAAAACTGTTAAGACCATGCCTTGAAACAAAAATTAAAATAGATCCAAACAAAAAAACTGAACTTTTTATCTCGAGGAAAAGAAACGATTCAAGCAACTACGGTTTTTGGGCTATCGCTTTTAGATTATCGAACCCAATGATAAAAAATATGAGTAAGTATTTGAATTGGTATCACGATATTTACTTCTACTGATTTTTTTATTTCAGATGTTTACACTTACGCAGATGAACACGATCTGACAGGCCACCGAGTGAAGATTCTAAATTCCGAAATTGAAAAAAGACCCTCTACCATCTTTTGTAAGACACCTGGAAAACTGGGCTTAAACTGTGATGTTGAATGTGAAGAGTTACTTGGGAGTGATTTCAAGTTCTGCCAGAACCACGCAATTTGCATTGAAGATGACTGTATTTGTTCGTGGGGTTTTATGGGTCCTTTCTGTGAAGAAAGTAAGATTTCTAATCAAGTTGTCTAGTTTCTAACTGTATAATGTTTTAGGTTGCCAAAGTGGTACTTGGGGTTTGCAATGTAAAAATAATTGCAGTTTAGAGTGTCAGACTTGCAACGTGATTACTGGAAAAGATGATGGTTGTGAAGTAAATTATTATTGGGACAAAATTAGGATAGTTTGGATAGTTCTACTTTCTATTCTAGCTATAATTATATTAGTATTGGCATTTGTATTCTATGCTACGGTGAAAAAATCGAAAATCAATAATAGAGTCCCCGTTGAGAATATAACTGGAATTGATAGGAATTGTGCACAATTGGCAGAGAGCCAGTCGCCTTTGTTAACTGTTATTTGGGGTTAGCATTTATAACAGATACTTTAAACATATTAAGACTTTTTTTGTAAAAACACTTCAGGAAGCACCAGTGCCTAAAGCTTGCTTTTAGGGTTCTTTGGTTATCAAACTTTCAGGTTTTTTTTTAGTTCTTTCGGATTCTCTTTTGAATTTTTAAGTTGCCAAACACGCAGTTTCTTACATTATAAAATAATTACATTCTTATGTTATGTCTTACACTTAGATTAATATCTTATACCTATTCTTTAGATTAAAGTTTTGTAAATATTTAAATATATTAATTTTTAATCTTCAGTTTATTTAGTCCCTACATTTTCAGCTTTTTCTATTTATGTTTTAATCTTTTCAGATTTTCAGATTTTAAAGATTAAATTTTAAGTTTTATTGTTAGTTTCTTAAATTTTCAGATTTTTGGATTCCCAAATTTTCAAATTTTAGCTAATATTTTCAGTTCAGTTTTGTGTTTCTTTCTTTCAGGCTTCTAAATTTCCAATTTTTCAAAATTTAATTCTTAAAGCTTGGGGTTTATTAGTTTCTAAGTTTTCAGATTCCTGTTCTCAAAATGAAAGAGAGATTTTTAGGTGCTTATAATTATATAATATTTTTTTCCATTTGTGACTCGTGAACTTTACAAATGGGAAACACCTCTTGCTATAATTAGGAAGAAAGAATACAGAACAAAATTAAAAATAATCATCTCTAGAATCATTACCAAAAAAAAGTTGAACGTGCGGTTTGAGAAAAAGGATGTGCTAATGAGCAGCAACAATCAAGTCCCCTTCAAGGACAAGGCAAAAGTCACCGATCACCGTGAATGTAGAAAGTGGGATTATTTTCATCTCCCTTTGGATGTTAATAGCTCAAACTGTAAATACCCAAGATAAAAATTTTAATCATTTTGGTAAGTGCTAATGACTTATTATAATGCAGAAACGGCCCAGATATGTAAAAGTAATTGGGTAAACGCGGGTTGGATAAACAAGGACACAAGGGATTTGACACAAATAGAAGACAATCACTAACGCTCGCGTTCGAATCAGCCCCTTCATTCTAATCTTGTTACAGAACATACTATTCATTTTGATGAGAAAGTTTTATCATATTAGAGATTTTAGAGCTTCCCTTCCAGAAACTTATGAACATCGCAAAAACTTCAAATAGTTATAAAAAATCTTTAAAATTCTAAACAAACTGAAAATTGTTGAAATCTTCAAGAATATCGTTAAATCACCAAGAATATCTTATACGATGTGAATCACAATTACCTAGATCAACGAAACTTTAGCGATTTTGGACGTATGTCTGATAGAAACTTTGGTAGGCATAAAGTATTTTTGGTTGCATACACCTGTTTTAATTTATTTAAATTAATTGCGTTGGTACGCCTATAATCTTCAACTTGCTGGGCATATTATTTGAAGTTAACACTGTAAATAAATAAAAAAATAACAACTTGGAGTTTAGAAAGTAAGGAAAAAGAAAAAAGATTATTTAATTAGTAAAATACAGGAAAAAACAAACAAAATAACAAACTAAAGAAGGTGCTGAAAATATTGACCCCCTTGTTGTATACACAAATTAATCCTGATTTTCATATAATTGAAAATATTGTGTAAAATATGTGGACTTATTCTAGTACACTCTTCGCAAATTTGCTTTTTTAGTTCATGTAAATTATTCATTGTATTCTTAAAAATGGTGTTCTTTAAATAAGAAAACAGGAAGTAATCTAAAGGAGTCACATCTGATGACCTAGGAGGATATTCTGGAACACAACAAAGACTAATGATTCTGTTATCATAAAATTGCCGAAGAAATTCCAGTTTCATCGGTGGAATGAGCCGAAGCATCGTCGTGTTGAAAAAACCCATTTTGCAGTTCATTATCTTGTATTTGCTCAATGAAACGGCTTAAGATGTTGTTCCTGTACCTTTCAGCTGCTACGAAATAAGTGAGGGTTTTGGGTGCTTCAAATTCTAATATTTTGTACATTTACATATCCGGACAAAACGATGCCTCATCTGAGAAGAATGTCAAATCCAGTACTCAAATTATTGTATTTTCCATTACTGTCGCCTTTTTGACAATGTAATGTCAATTTACAAAGGTGGTAGTGAGAAATAGTTACTTACCTAACAAATTGGTAAACTTAATTTTCACGAATGTAAGGAGTGCTGCATTTAGTGCGGATGCGGGAAAATTCTTTCCGAAAGAGTTGGAAAGAGTTGGGTACAATATTTTTGTAACAAATATCGAAATAAAAAAATAAGTAATTTAGTTCTTTTTAATCGTGGGGTGGTAACATGATGTATCTACTGTAACTAGCTACTAGATTTTTAAAATTTAAATCATCTGGCATTTTTTTATTATTAACAACAATTGTTAAAATGAGTGACAGCGAAGAATGTATGTGTACCCCTCCCGAAGTATAACAACGTGCCAACGAGGCTGTTTCGCATCTGCTGCCCGAGAAAAGTCGCGAGCGGTATGAACGCACTTAACAAAAATTCATTGCCTGGTGTCGTAAAAAGGCCCAATACCAACCGTATAACGCAAATATCCCGTGCCGCTAGCGGAAACTAAAAGACACCAGGGTGCGGGAAAACCGTTTTTCCGTGTATAGGGATAAAGCGAAAAAGTTCCGTTTCCATACAATGAGTACAAAAAAATAAACATACCGAAAATATCCACGCTCTCCGCTACCACCCACCATTCCATAAAAGCTCCTCAAAATCATTTGAATATCTTCATTATTCATCATGGAACGTCCCAGTTTTCACTTTTACTCATTTTTTCAATGGAAACATAACCTAAAATATAAGCTGTTAATTTTGCCTAAAATATTGTTAGAAACTTACTTGCAACATAACAAATTGGCAAAAACGATTAAGTTACACATTTTAACACCACTAAACACTTTAAAACACTTTTAAAAAACGACTATTTTTGTAAAAAAACACGCAGTTTTCGAAAGCGTCAATTCGTTTTTAAAAAGCACGGCCGCCTTACAGTTTTCCTAAGATAGGTGAGAAGTTAGCTCTGCGTAAAAAAGTCTGTATTGTTGGTTGCCTACCAATGTAGATTTTAATAATCTATTAAATCTATCTAAATTTAAATAATAAACTGCATATATTAATATAATTGTTTTATAATAAATATATACATTTATATATATATATATATATATATATATATATGTATCATACAACATTTCAAATTTTGTTCAATTATAAACTAATACTCTCATTTATCCAATCTACATAAACCGTCACTCTTGTAAACACATCTGGCCACCACGAAGCACACGGCTGCACCGAATACGACGCCATCCCCACAAACTTCCCTCCAACCATCAAAGGATCACCCCCATCTCCATCACAAACTCCCACTCCATTCCCTCCAAACGCACAAATTTGTCCTAGACCTGTCTCCATAAAGAACAACCCATCTTCAGACAACTTATCACATTCCTCATCGTTCAAAGTACGAACATCTGCATAGAACATGACAGCAGGAACGTTGGTAATCTCAGTTTGACCCCATCCAGCCACCACACAACTCTTAAGGTACATATCCACGATGAAATATTTTTATGCAATTTCGGTCTCATGATACAAAAATTTCAGCAAGGATGAAATTTCATCGTGAAAACACTTGTGAGAGACATGAGACACTGAAATAATTTGCATGAAATATTGTCGCGAGCAACTTTTCTCTCATCAACAAATCTCAATGTGTAAACGCGATACTTGTTTCGTCTCTCTTGAAATATCTATTTCACGCGCAGCACGTGAGTGTGAGAGTAAGTTTCCGAGATTTTGACTGTGTGGAAGCATATCACAGGTATACGGAATAAGTACATAAGTGAATGATAGCTGTCTCCTGCAATAAAACATAGTTCATTATCAATATACGTCGTTTTTCGATATTTGTATGGTAGTAACTAGTCATCATAGTTAGCTACCTACTTGTACATATATGTACATATTATATAAAAAAATTAAATATCCTATATTTACCCGTCGCCAAAAACTGAAGAGTCAAAGCAAAGCGTTCTGTCGCTGCAATAGCATTTCGCATTAGCGTTTTCTGTTTTTCAATTGAAAAGCGCATTTTATTTAGTAAATAATCAAAATCGTTTGCTGACATGCGAAGAAAATTTTTGTAACATTCTTCATCATCACGTTTCAATTCTTCCAGCAAGGTTTTCATTGCCCCGTGTTTTTCCCTTTTTTTAATCCAATCACGTATCCAACATTTATGAACTCTTTTTGGTTTTCGTGAAAGAATAACGTATGCTACAGCTGCAACTCGTCGTCCTTGCTTTTTGGACACCCTTTTAATCAGTTAATGAAATACACTTTACTTTCACAGTATATATTTAAGATAGAGAACAAAGCATTACCACTGAACAAAATGACATATTTCACTCATTGTGGAAACAACAACTTGTCTCACTGAGACAATTTGTTACTGGATGATATGAGATATGTGAATTTATGAGAGATAACATGCGAGTTTTATTCCGTGGAAACGTATGATGATATTTTTGTGTCATGAAACTAAAATCTCAAAAAAAATCTCATGATATTATTGTTTCATCGTGGATATACACCTTTATTTACACCAATTTCACCAATCTCAGCGATTTGGACTGTCTCACTAAGTTCAAATTCACCGACAATTTTAAGGAGAGCAACATCGTTGAAGAGATTCGTGGCGTTGTATTGAGGATGAACGATGCTTTTAGAGATGTTATAAGTGGTACCAGCGGTACGGAGGTCGTTGGTACCCTCTAAGATGTTGATGTCGGGTGGTTGAGCAGCTCTGAAACTTTCGTAAAGAAGAAAGTCTCAAGAAAAGTGGTACTTACGTGTTGACAAGACACTGGACGGCTGTTAGTACCCAATTCTTGTCAATGATGGTACCACTACAATAGTACTTAGAAAGAGACACCATTTTGATTGTTACAGTTGAGGGGAATTGACCAGGTGCTGCTGGGTGACCACCGATGACTCTAGCACTTGGAGATGGTACCGTGGGTGCCACGTAAAAAAGCACCAAAACTGTAGTGAGCACGAAGGTATTCATTTTGTTGTAGTTGTAGTACTCCTCTGATGTGAACTTTAAATAGTTTCATTTTGATGCACTTTGAGTGATATGATAATAATCAGGTTTTATTGAGAGCTCTCTTGAAGTGTTTAATGGAGTGACAGAAAGAGCAATTTCGTTCAATTGAATTTTAATTCATAGAAACAAAGTGATAACAAAACGTATCCTTTATATGGTTAAAAAATACTCGGAACCGTGTTATCTAAAATTGATAAGAAAGTGTGTTTTCCTGTGCTCACTATAACTGTGATGATCTTCTGGCAAAGTAGTGTCGATATTCTCTGCGACCTAGCACTGAAAGTGTTTAAAAATGGAGAAAAAGTTAATTTTTTTAACTTAACAAGCAGTTTAAGAAAGCAACAATCCTTTATGGTTAAAGATTTGGTAAGTTGAAAATGCATTTCATCGAAAAAAATTATTTAATTTTGTTATAGGCGCACTACGCTTTAGCTCACTATATAGTTAAAGAATATATCATGGACCAAAATAATCCATTCAAAGTTAAGCGGGACGCTTTAGAACAACAACTAGACTATGTGGACATACTGTGTCGTCACGACACGATACTTCAAAAATTGATTTCCATCGAACAAACCGAATCAAATGTCGTTCAAGGTTAGTCAAATATAACAAAATTACAGCTCTTAAATGAAGCTAAATTGTCCCCACACGCTACAAATTATTTATAATGTTTTGAGAAACAATGTTCACAAAATCTTTCTATTATTTATTATGAAAAATACTAACAAAACCTTTCAATTTATTTTGACAGTACTGTAGTAAATTCACCAGATGAATCTAAAAAATCAACTTCTGATTCTCCAAAAACGCACTTACCAATGTTTAAAAGTAAACCATGATTATTTAAACGCTTGAAAATTGTGTGTAAATGTTGAATATGTTCGTGTTTGTTTCTACTAAATATAAGGATATCGTCTAAATAAAAATAGACAAAGTTATACAACCCCTCTAATACTTCCTGAATAAACCTGGACCAGGAAGCTCCAATAGGTGTTGAAATTGTTGTTTTAGGAATGTCTTCCTCACTAATTGAAATTTGAAAGTACGCTTTCTTAAGGTCTAACTTCGAAAAAACTTTTGAGCCAGCAATTCTGTGATTGAAGTTCTGGATGAATGGAATAGGATACACATCTGGTACTGTTGCTGCATTTAAGGCACGGTAATCACCACACATTCTGTAGGAACCATCGGGTTTGAGGACCATGTGGATGGGACTCGACCAAGCAGAATTAGCAGGAACAATAATTCCAGTGTCTAACAGCTCTTTAATATGCTTCTCTAAAAAAGAAAGCTGTTTAGGATTCATTTTTCTACATTTAGCCGAAATTGGTGGACCAGTGATCTTAATTGTGTGAATTGTGTTGTGTTTGATGGGTGTATTAATATCAAAATCTTGAATTAGATTAGGAAATTTAGACAATAATTGTTTGTATGGATTTTCTATTGTTTGTAACTGTAAAATTTGATTTTGAGGTGTAATCTTGTTCTTTTTTATTATATATTTTTGTTTGGAAATGTTGAGAGTTTTAGTTGAACAATCAATGGTTATATTAAAATGTGAAAGAAAGTCAAATCCTAGGATAGGTATTTGAATATTCGCAACTTGAAAATTCCAGATAAGTGTTGAAGGATAAAATTCAAGTTTTAATTTTAATTGAACTGAACCTAAAATTTTAATAGATGTGTTATTAGCTGTAGTCAGTGGAGGTAAATTACTTTGTTGTGAAGAAGGAAAAAAATTAGAAGGTAAAACAGAAAAAGACGAACCTGTGTCAACAACAAAATGTATATCATTGATTTGATCATAAACGCTAATCAAATTTCCCTTATAATGTTTTGTTTGTTGCACAAGGGTAAATGTAACAAACGCGAACCTAGTTTTTTTGATATTGACATGAAAATCCTTTACATTTTCTTGCGTTATCACCAAATCTATTGTGGAAATAACATAACTGTAAAACTTGTTGTTGAGGTTGACGCTGTCTGTATCTATAAGACTTATTTTGAAAATCATGAAATGTTCTATAATTTTGAGTTTTATTGGAGGTATGTTGCGGTTTCCAGCTGTGTTGGTATGATTGAGGTGGAGCAGAGTATTGATGCGATTGAGGTGGAGCATTGTATTGGTATGATTGAACTGGAATAGTGTTATTATTTAAAGATTTTGGATTTGAATAAGTATGAATTTTGTCTAAACGAACAGCCATATCTAATAAAGTTAATTGACCTGCTATGACTTGATCAATCATAGTAAGATAATAAGGTTTTAAATGGGAGGGAAGTTTTGAAAAAATAAACCTTGTAAAATTGGGTCTGGTAATGGAATATCAAATGTTAACAAATTAATATTTCTTAACATATCGTAACAACTGTCGTTATATTGTACATTATTCATAAGTTCGTCTACTCTACTAAAACTGTCTTTATTATATACTGAATATAAATGACTTTTTAAAGCGTCAAATTGATTCCTTCGTAGGTTACTCAAAATAAACACCGCAATCTTATCACTTACTTCTGGAGGTAAATTGGCTAAAGTTACATTATATTTTTCATTTTGATGTGTAACATTAAAATGATTAAAATAATTTTCTAAGTTGTGAAAAAATAAAAGAAGGTCCGTGGTAAATGATGGAAAAGGATAATGTGGTCGAACGTTATCCATTTCAATAATTAAAATTAAAATAAAGTAAATTAAAAAGAAAACTTAGCTTTGGAAAAACTTCCGGGTTGGGTAGACCAGCAAAATTGCAGGATTTCAAGATCCAGGAGCTTGTAAATCCAAAAGGAAGATTTTTCTATGCAATAGTCAACGTCGGGATCACCAAAATGTAGTAAATTCACCAGATGAGTTAGAGAAAGAACTTTATTTTGTGAAATCAGTTGACAAAATTAAATTATTATTGTTACCATAGAACTATGTCTATGATAACTGGATTCACTACAGTACACTGTTTTATATATATTAAAATTGGTTATAGATTTCTTTATAAACAGCGCTATCTTCGAATAATTTATTTTTCATTTTGCAAAAGTGAAAATGAACTAACCGGTCTTCTGAAAATTGTTAAACAAACGAGTAAATAAAATAAAAAACCTGTTGCCAATGTTAACAGTACAACTACAATTGCTTCAATTGTACATCTTAACCAAGTGTCGCATTGGAACCATTTTTCTGCAACAAATGTTTGAGCAATCATGTTAATATACAAAAAAGTTTTTCAGTTATACTTTTATTGCGATTTGACGAGCCCACACAAACTCCTGAAATATAATGAGAGTTTGTACATTTTGAATCGCAGACATTCTGACAAGATGCTCCCCATTTCCCTGGATCGCACGCTAAAACTAATTGTCATTTTAAGTTCACAACAATTTGAACCTACTTTTTTGGCAAAAATCTCCTTCGTATCCCCACACACATTCGCATTGCATCTCATTACAAATTCGATGTTCCTCGCACTTTGAAAATTGGTCACCCAGTATACTACCGCAAGTGATATTACAGTGTGAGCCTAGAAAACCTACATCACATGGAAAATTCGCGTCAGTGCGTTCGGGTTCTTTTTGTAAAAATTCACATTTTGCTTGTGTTTTAGATCGCAGATTTATTCGATGTATTGCTGAAAAACAAAGAGCTTTAAATTTCGTAGTATTTGACTACGGATGTTTACCTATTTTGCCTTCAACTGGAGGACACAGTTCAAAATCGATTGCCCAATAATCGTCACCGTGATTCAAACCAGCTTTTCTGTAGAACTTAAAAATGGTTTCTGTGTCTCCCTCGATGGAAATGATTTGACTTTCCCACTGCTTGAAGACGGAATTTTTCTGGGTTTTTCCGGGAACGACTATGATTTTTTTGTTGTTTTTGCTATAGATATGAACCTCTAGATCACACTCGGTACATGCTGATGAGTATAATATAAGGCATGGTCGTTTTGTTGGTCGCAGAGTTAATATTGTTGGTTGACTTGTAACTGTTGAGGCTCTTCTAAACTGATCTAAAGTGTGTTTATCAAGTTACAACGTTACAATTTAAGCAAATATTTGAATATTTGCTTAAATATTTGAATTTACTTTAAGAAAATTTCTTTCCCTGCTATCGGACATAAAGCTCTGTATGTAATTCGTCCAAAATTAGACTTTGTGGACTCGCCCTATTAAGATAAGGAAATATAAGGTTTTTTTATTGGCTACCGTAATAGCAGATGTACAAGACAAGCTGTGGGGATCAACACCATTGCTGCAATACCACTGAAAATTGCAGAGTTTTTAAAAAACTACAAAATTCTTCGACGTATACTGGACGTTGCTTCAGGAGGATTTCAGCAACACTACTTGCAGACGCAACGCTGACATCACTCTTTTAAAGCGTCATAGAAATTGGACATCTAGTAGCGTCGCTAAATCGTACATCGAAAACTCAATTGAAAATAAATTAGAAATAGCCTTCAAAATAGTTGGGGAGCCGCAGCACAAGTTGTAGCAAACTACTGTGTTGTGCTAACTTCCTAACTGGATTTAACAAATATTGTTTTTGTACTCTTTGCATGGAAACGGATGCACGGAAAAACGGTTTTCCCCCACCCCGGTGTTTTTAGTTTCCGCTGACGGTAAGGGATATTTGTGTTATACAGTTGGTATTGCGACTTTTTTACGACACCAATCAATCAATTTTTGATAAGTGCGTTCATACCGGTCGCGATTGTTCTTGGGCAGCAGACGCGAAACGGCCTCTTTGGCACATTCTTGTACTTCGGGAGGAAAACTCATACGTTCTTCGCTGTCACTTACTTTAACAATTTTTGTTAATAATTAAAAAAAATATGACAGATGATTTAAATTTTAAAAATCTAGTAGGTAGTTACAGTACAGTACAGTTGGTGTTACCAACCCAAATGTTCTTAATTTTTTTATTTCGATATTCGTTACAAAAAATATTGTACTTAACTCTTTCTGAAACTTAATTTTCCCGCATTTGCATTAAATGTGCTCATGCGGGAAAATAAATTTTCCGAACTTGTGAGGTAAATAACTATTTCTCAATACTTACATGAATGTATTCTCCAATAAACTTTTTCCTTACTTCTCACAACAATAAAATTTAGTTCAAGATCCCATCTTCTCTTAACAGATCCATTTTCCGCGAGATATGTAGTTCCGTTTTTAACAAACACATTGATGTGCGTCCATGTTCCGAAATTTGAACTTTTGAGTATATACCGGCGGGAGTTTCCTTCATTGGCTAAATATAAGACCACTTCTGATTCCAAGTAAACAGAAAATACTGCTGAGCTTGTGTTGTGAAACTCCAAATAATTCGAATTGTTATTTGAAAAATCTAAAATTCAATTAGGTTACAGTATGTGCTTTACAAGGTAAAGGGTTATCGAATAGTGGTAACAGACTAAAGGTGGAGTATTTCATTCCAGAAACTCCCCAAAAATTAGCCGGGCTCAGACGACTTGTGTATTTGGCAAGTGAAGCGGCTCACAAGGACTAGTAGCAAATAAAGGTGTTCACACGACGTGTATAGTATTTCTAGAAATATTTGAAAACAAAATCAAGTACTTTTATTGATCTCACAGTGGGACGTTAATAGGCTTATGCCGGCTACATAGCTTAATCCTCATAAAAGTGTCCGGGTGCCTGCTCCTTCGGGGTTCGTTTCCAGAACCGTACTTATATATTTCTTAGCAAATGTAAGACCTGATAAAATTTGACTTAGGGATTGATTTTTGGTTTATTTTTTAAATGGTTTTCTACCAAACTAATTGTTATGGATAACGCAAGTTACCATTCTGTCCAAGCAATGAAACTACCGAATACAGGTTCATGAAAGGCAGAAATCATGGAATTCCTCCAAGACAATGATCTCTATTACGAAGATCATTATACAAAGAAACAACTTTTAGAAGTTCTACATACAAAAGAATTTCAAAAAAAGTATGTTATTGATGAGGAGGCTGCAAAACGTGGTCATTGCGTTCTCCGATTATCTCCTTATCATTGTGAATTCAACCCTATTGAAATGACATGGTTCATATTAAAATCGAGAGTACGTCGGAACAACAACAATCCGAAATTCAGTGCTAGTGCCATTGGCGTAATAAGGACACAGGTAAACACAATAACAGAAAATGAGTGGTACAGTTGTGTCAAAATGGTAATTTCAATTAAAGAAGAGTATAGGGAACGTCAAGTTAATGAACTCATCATATCTTTGGATAACAGCAGTGACGAAGAGAATAATGTTTAAAGTGTTTTTATTTTATTTATTTTTGTTACTTTAGGTATAAATATATTTTTCAAAA
Organism: Cynaeus angustus; assembly: GCA_030157275.1. Lineage (NCBI taxonomy): Eukaryota > Metazoa > Arthropoda > Insecta > Coleoptera > Tenebrionidae > Cynaeus > Cynaeus angustus. The sequence continues at coordinate 16,821,214 of CM058065.1, forward strand.
ACCATGTTTTAATTTTTTTAAGTCTAAATTTCAAACGTTTGTCAAATGTGGGATAAACAATTTCATAAGTGCGGTCCGCATGCAAGGAACTGCATAATTTTTACCTGCGGTAATGGGCGTCAAAATATTTATGGTAAGCTTATTAACGTCTCGGTGTGAGAGCAATAAAAGTATAGTAAAAACGTTTTGGATATACCCACATAAAATTTTATTGCAGCAATTTGTCAAAATTGCGGTCCACCGAAACCACAACCATATTTCATGAGAAACCTTTAGCAGGTCATGTCTTGTACAGTGTAGGATTTGCATTCTTCTTGCACTGATAGATAGATTTATCTAAGAAACAGGTAGTTTCCCCAAAGGGCCAAAATTTAATCCTCGACACTTTAAGGGTTGTCAGGTATTTTTCGTACAAGCAAATCACAGTGGTTACTTATCAACAAGCTCATTAAGAGAAACATAAGAAAGTCCAATAGCCATCCCTAAAGTTCTCCTGCAGTTGTTGATCTCATCAGACTACAAGTAAATTTAATATCTACAGAAATGTGGCAGAAACGCGATAAACATGTAGTGAAGGTAGAATCGACATTTTTAATAAAACCGCCAAATGAAATGATTATCAAAGTAAACAACGACGACTCATCCGAGTCAGAACCAAATGCCATCAGTGATTCCGAATAACAATGCTTTTTATTTTTAACATTTTGTTCATGTTTATACGTTATATAAACAGCTATTATACCTTTTACTAGATAAAAATTGCTACACCGTGCCTGAATATTTTTGTAATAGATATTTGATATTTTTCTATGAGGTTCATTGGTTTTGTAAGACCTAGAATGTTTTAAAAAAAAAATCCTTTTGGCACAGTGTAGTGAAAAGCAAACAAATATTACAACTTGGAATATTTCTCTGCCTTTTCTTTTCGAAGTAAATACGGTCCTGTAGGGTTTGATCCTCGAAGCCAGACACGTGCCACTTAGAGAAATAAATCCATCTTGGCATTGTGTCCCCGCCCTCCTCATTATCAGCAATAAAATTTTATGTGGGTATCTCCAAAACGTTTTTACTATACTTGATTTTGTTTTCAAATATTTCTAGAAATACTATACAATACACCAACATTACTACAATATTAGTGGGATCATTTTGACTTGTGCCATTACCGTCAAACGATGGAGCATGAACCCACCGGTGCCAGATATTGGCCAAGTACCTACATCAGGCAGTCGTCTGAGCCCGTCTACAAACATGACGACAAAACTAATCAGATAGGTAACACATTTTATGCAGTAAATTTCATAGTAAAAAATGTACTCACACTGCCAACGTAAATCTGTAACAGCCTCAAAATTGGAATCTACGGCATTATCTACCTCCCAGTCGTCATTGGTCCACTGGTCGCCGGCATTAATGTCCATTGCGCTCACAAAGTTGCTAATAGTAGGCGGTGAGATAAAAATTGGAGAATTCAAATCATCTGTTGCACACGTTATCCGTTCATTCTTTTGTAGAGTAATAATTTCTTTGCATGCCGAATATAGTGCTTGAAGCACTGTCATAACCACTACGATATTCATGTTAATATGTGTTTTCGGACCACCACTTTTTACGCACACAGTTGAATTTTAATAGTTTACAGGGAACTGGTTTTCGATACAACTTGCTTCGACAAAGTCACTGATTATTCTGATTTTATTATACCTACTTAATCTTATCGTTGATTCTATATCTAACAAGCAAACGGTACAACCCTCAGACACGAGTTTTCAAACAATACCTACATTCGAAAGAGCAGGGGGAGATTAGTATTTTTGTAAATTTTCAACGGCAAACGGCTATGCTCTTAAAAGTTATGACGTCGGGAAGTTAACATGCAGTCTTATGGGAAAAAGCAAAAAACATAGAAATCATGTTTGTTATGAATTCATTTGTTATTTATGTAGCGCAAATAATGTGCCGGTAAAAATTACTGAACAAGACAATTTGTCTTTAGAAAGAGCACAAAAAACGTAGAATATGAAAATGAGAGGCAAACAGGGGAGTGGGGGGAGTCTGTCTTAGGTATGGTAACAAATGGCATGATTTCTACGTTTTTTGCTTCTTCCCATAGGACTGCATGTTAACTTTCCGACGTCATAATTTTTAAGAGCATGGCCGTTTGCCGCTGAAAATTTACAAAAATACTAATCTCGACCTGCTCTTTCGAACGTCATAGGTCTTGTTTGAAAACTCGTGTCTGAGGGTCGTACCGTTTGCTTGGAAGATCTAAGACAAATCTGTTGTATGATTTCATACCAATCTAAGAAAGTTAAATCTGTGAATGTGCTAATATAGAAACCGGAGAATATGCAACTGAGAATCTAAAAATTTAGAAAACTAATAAACTGAGAATCTGCACCTAATGAGTGTAGGATAATTTTAGAGCTGAGAAACTGAAGATGTAAGAGGAAAAACTGTGAACTGAGAAAAACCGAACTAGAAAACCTGAAATTCTGAAACTAAAAACCAAAAAGTGAAAAGTGTGAACATGTAAGAATCTGGGAGTTTGCAAATCTAAAAACCGGAAATTATGCAGAGATTCGGAGAACTGAAGATTCTAACAATCGCTGAACGATAAGAGCTTGAAAAATCGAAAATTTGTAAGTCACTGAGTTATTATATAAATCATGAAAAATTGATACGAATAAATTTAAGAAAATACCTACGATCTAAAAAACATAAGAACTCATTAACACCTTGAGAAGTTGAGAAAATAAAAACTTGAGAATCGGCAACCTTGAATTTCTGATCATCTGAAAACCTGAACACCTGGAAACTGAAAGGCCTAAATGTCCCACTTCTTTTTCAAAACAAACAAAAAATAATGCGGAATTTCCGTTACGAAACAGATACCGGGTATATTTATACTTATGTTTGAAAAATAAGATATAAGAAAAAAATTAGATTAATATGGGTGTGGCTTCGCAGGTGAAGGCTGGTTGGTGGTGTGATCAAGGTTAGCGGAATCACGTAAAGGAATGACGTGGCTGTGTGATATACCTAATCTTATCGTTGTTGACAGTAGAAAGGAGGGCCCACTACTGATTAATTAAAGGTGAATCAAAGATCAATCAAAAATTCAATTAATTACCTCCATTAATGACTTTTTAAAGGAATTAAATAGATATCAGTGATTAATTAAAAGCCAATCATAGGTCAATCAAAAATAAATTAATTACCTCAATACTATTCTATGAGTCTGAAGTCACTTTATTACATAAATTAATTATAGATCTTAATTTTATCTATAAAAAGGCCTTACGCGTTTTTTTACGTACGACAAAATTGCAAAATATTCCATAATAAGCACGTGATATGAAAAGTTTCCGATTATTTATCCACTTTCCTTGATATAACTGTATTTTAACAATGTTTAAATATTTTCGGTAGGCAACTACTTGTATTCGTTGTGTTTATTTATCTGTCTGTCATCAAGTCTGTCTGGAAATTTTTTATTATTATTGATAAAAATTGCCTGATTGTGGAGTGTGATACATATCACATGATTTATTTCCTAATTTTTGGAGTGACATAATGTAAAAAGTAATTTTTTTTTAAACTGTAAAATGGCTCGAAAAGTATAAACACCACCTTCAAAATTTAATACTTTACTTTCGAAATTTTTTAACGTCCTTTAGCTTTAAGCGTGTAATGTCTGACGCAGTTTGTAGAGCTGTCGTTACTGCAATATTATGACCTTAATTGTGATTATATAGAATTGAAATTTGCCACACACATAGATAAAATATTGTTCTAGAGCGCATTGGAAACTTTTTTTTGTAATTTTAATTAATAAAGGTAAAAACACTTGTTAAATTAGACCTATTTCGAGGTAAAAATTTGCTATACATTTTTTGGTAAATTTCAAAATGTAATTCCAAAGCACTCTAGATTGAAGTCTCTTCTTTGAACATATGCTTTTATTTTTGAAAAATATGTGCAAATAAGATCACAGTCTGTAAGTAGCTAACGCATGTTTTTGCTTAAAATTTCAACGCATGGCCTGCTTTACAGGCGCTCGGTTCAGATATTTTGGATGGACTGAATATTTGGGCGGAGCTAATCAACCTCCCATTCCGAAGGGTACGATTCTTTACGATCTTGCAAACCAAAACCGAAGTTGTTTTTCACGTAAAAGTAGACTGACTGAAGAAGCTAAATAAAAAGTATAAGTTGCGTATATCTTTGAAAAGGTTCAAAAAGGAAAAGTTTGAAGTAGGTACCCATCTATAAAGCTATAATCAACTATTAGTAAAAGCTTAGTTCTAGAATGTAAGGAAAATTGTTTTTAGTCAACCTACTGTCACTTTTATATTTTTTTATTAACTATTAGTTCCAGAGTTTTTAGTTAACTAATCTCTACTTCCTTTGTAGCTTTTTTTATGCTTTGACAACTTATCTCACTGATGGAATTAGCTAACACATTTTGTTGTTTTTGGAAAAAGTGGCTGCTCATGCAAGGTATATCACATATGGAAAACCATTCTTCCATTTGATGGTATTCTCCTCCATTTGAAATTGTTCCCAAAATAATTGACTTGTTTATATCGTAATTCATGGATGGTTCGGTTGAAATTTGATTTTCTACTAAACACGAATTACATTTTATTATAAAAAAAAAACTTTAAAATACAACTCTTTGATCTTTTATTATTTAAAAGTGTTCATTAACGCAACCAAACATTTTCAGAAGTGGAAGTGCTATGATTTCGTTAAAAAAGTGAGCCACATTAACTATTCTTCGTCCATAAGTTTTGATTATTTGCTCGCAAACGTAAAGATTTTCTTTGAGCATAAGGTGTTAGTTTTCTTATGCTGTCTGAATTTATTAGCCATTATTCACGGAGCAACTGATCACAACAAACACTAAACAAAAAATGATTTTTTTGCTAAATTTTATTATATTTTGCATTTCGGTAATCATTTCTCATTTGTTCAGATCACAAAAAAAATAATTGAGCCGGGGTATTTGATATCTAATATTATGCATTATAGATAGGTACATATCAATATCTACATTTGTACAGACTAAGCGTTAGTCATTCTCAAAATTTCAAATTTTGGTTTTGGGCGCGTATCAAACGTGCACCTGCGCTTAGTCTATTTAAGCTCCGCCCAAGTATGCTGTCCAAGAGCCGTCGTCCCAAACCCCTGGACCCCTCAGAAACTTGAAAGTCCGAACATTACACCCTTAAGAAAATGAAAAAAATTAAGAAGTTAAGGAACGAAGGAGAGTCAATGAGTCAGTGTGACTAATAATTTCTTTCCCAATCGGTTGGGAAACGTCGTTTTCTGCCCTTTTGGGGACGGCTCAGACGTCATTTTCCCACCGATTACTCCTCCCAGATGTCTTTCTATCCACACCACCGCCATGGAACTCGACCCGATTGGACGGTTTACCACTATGGAATTGTGCACAATTGGCAGAGAGCCAATCGCCTTTGTTAACTTTTATTTAGCATTAGCATTTATAACAGGTACTTTAAACATATTAAGACTTTTTTTTTGGAAAAACACTTTAGGAAACTTTACCAAAAAACACTTTACCAATACGTAAAGCTTCCTTTTAGGGTTGTCAAACTTTCAGTTTTTTTTTCAAATTCTCTTTTGGATTTTTAAGTTGCCAAACACGCAGTTTCTTACATTATAAAATAATAATATTCTTATGTTATGTCTTACACTTAGATTAATAACTTATACCTATTCTTCAGATTAAAGTTTTGTAAAAATTTAAATATATTAATTTTTAATCTTCAGTTTATTTAGTCCCCACATTTTTAGCCTCTTCGCTTTATGTTTTAATCTCTTCAGATTTTCAGGTTTCAAAGCTATATTATTACACCTACTAGATTTTCAAAATTTTAGGTTTCATTGTTGAGCTTCTTAAATTTTCAGTTTTTTGGATTTCCAATTTTGTAGATTGTAGCTAATATTTTCAGTTCAGTTTAGTGTTTCTTTCTTTCAGGTTTCTAATTCCAATTTTTCAGAATTTAATTTTTTAAACTAGGGGTTTATTGGTTTTCAAGGTTTCAGATTCCTGTTCTCACTTTTTACAGTTCTCAGGCTTATACAAAATGAAAGAGAAATTCTAAGGTGCTCATAAAAAATATATATCTAATTTTTTCTTCCAGTAGCGTAGTAGTGTAGTAACAAAATTAAAAATTATACGTTTATTTTTTAGAAAGACTAATTCTAGCATTTCATCAGAATAACAAATTTTTGGAAATTCTCATCCACGGCCATTTTTAGTTCCTCATATGAAGAAAACATTCTTCACCACACTTTCATGAAAGCTTCTTGAACCATTGTCATCTTTTATCAAGAACTTTATCACACTGTGGTGCTCTAGCTTCAGATCGCTCATTTTTCAGCATTTAATTATCTCTCAAAGAACAATAAATTAACAACATGACAGATTAATAGCTGAAAGAGACAGATAATACTGAATTTTAGAAAGCTTACAGTTTCAGTTCTTACAAAATAGAAAATATTCTAGAAAACTTAATTAACTATATTAGAGATTTAAAAGCCCTATTCAATTTGCAAACACTGCAATAATGAAAAACTTAAAAATGTTGAACTAAAAATTGACTAAATGAAAAAAATGAAAGTGCGTAAGTCTACCTATATATGCATGTGGTAAAAAAATTGGAAATCTTCACTTCTAAAAATTAAGTAAATTCCAAAGCATTTAAATTTTTATTTTATATAGTTAACAATTTTTTACAATTTTCAAAAAATTTCACTCATGCGCAAGCGTACTCGCATTGACACTATCGCACGTGCGAGTCTCTAAACCCCTTGGACTCCGTCGTGTCACTATAATGATAAGAGTTTTGTATTGCTCAAGAATATACAAATAACACAACTATCTGAAAGGATAAGTAGAGTAGGGAGGCGCATTTTAGTTAAAACCTCAAACTTCTGCTGTCGACATCTTTATGTTAAAAAAGTAATAATACAAAATTGTTTATTTATATTGTTTTAACATGTATATCTGATAAAAAAGCTACTCATAGTTTATGTTTGCATAACTGTCGCTATTACTGCGAAAATCATCAAAACAGTGGTACACATATCCCAATTGCTCCTAAAAAAGTAGTTTTGTCAAACAGCCTTCCAAAACACATTTACAACCTACCTCGGATTCTATAAAATTCCGACCACTTCTTCGTGTCACTCTTATTGCCGAACAAACATCAATTTCGAATTCCGCTTCGAATTGATCAAAGATATAAGACACAACGACAAACAAACCGCTAGCAGTGCAGCCGTTGCTGTAAAAATATTACCATAGAAAAAGATCCCATACTTATTGTATTTATAGATCGCTAATATGACAGATTAAGAAAGCGCGAGTTATGGTATTTAAGACGAGTTGGTAACTTTGTCATTATAGAACTGTCAGATCAATTTTTGTTTAACCTCAAACAAACGACAACGAGCGGAATTACCAACAGATTTTAAATTCTGTAGGCACTCTTACGATCGTACGGCTTTAAATTCTTTTCAACTTACTTGCACAAAACCAACGTTTGTTTCGTTGATGCTAGTTCGTTGACACCTTTCACCAGCTCAACAAAATTTCCAGTCGAAGTGGGTATCATTTTTTCCTTATTCCATTCGTGAAATTCATACACAAATATTTTTCTTCGGCAAATAAACTGTAAGCTATCACTGTTATTTATGTTCGATATTTTATCAATAGTGTACCTTGTGATTGTTGGCATTATATACTTCCAACATCCACATTTTTAATGTGAAAAAGGTCGTTTCACCTCTCCTAAGAAAATGGAGTTTAATATTCTCGTTGTCTCCTTTATATAAAGAATTATCTAAAGGATTTTGCTAATAAAAAATATAGTTATTGAAATTTTCTCTGTGATTATGAATTACCTTGTTAAGAAATACAATGCACTGGATCGATTCATTGGCCACCATTGTCCAAAAAAATGAAAAATTTTCACTCGTTGGTTCTTGAGAAACCAAAAATTTACTGCTACCTTGGTAACGACGCACTAAACTTTTTAAATGAAAGAGCTGTGATTTTGTTATATTTAACTAACCTTGAACGACATTTGACTCGGTTTGTCCGATGGAAATCAATTTTTGAAGTATTGTGTCGTGACGACACAGTATGTCCACATATTCTAGTTGTTCTTTTAAAGCGTCCCGCTTAACTTTGAATGGATTATTTGTGTCCATGATATATTCTTTGACTATATAGTGAGCTGAAGCGTAGTGCTCCTGTAACAAAATTAAATAACTTTTTTCGATGACATGTATCTTCAACTTACCAAATCTTTAACCATGAAGGCTCGTTGTTTTCTTAAACTTTTTGTTAAGTTAAAAAAATTCACTTTTCCTTTATTTTTAAACATTTCCAATGCTAAGTCGCAGAGAATAACGACACCAGTCTTGCCAACTCCATAGCTAAAAAAAATGTTTATTTTTCCTGGTAAAACTTATGATAGACAGACCCTGAATGAACGAGAATTGGGCTAGAAATTGAAATTTTGCCATTTTGCAAAAATTTGATTACAGGCAAAAACTGGTTAGGATAACAGCTGTTTGAATAAGGTGTCCATTTAATTTGAAAGTGGCTGATTAATCTTTCAGCGTTGTTATAGAAAACTATAAATCTTCGAAAATTGTAAAAGTCGTAGCTTCTCTGACGTATCAATTTAATTTTCATTTTGCGGCATTCGAAAACTTCATTCTCTGTTGCTGGCCAATATGCTGCGCATATTCTCTAAAATTTATTCACTTTAAGAAAAAATAATGTACTAAACATGTTTACCTCGTCATTTTCGACCGTGTTTGATGCCATTATGATAAGCTCAATGTTGTCTTTCCAGACCATTTTCCAGAAATCTTCTATTGTATAGAGCTTTGGTCCTTGAGCAGATATGTAGGCCTTGGTGCGGGTAAAACCCTTTAAGAACGACAAAAAAAAATCGGTTTACATACCGAAAGCCATCTTTTAGTTCTAAGCATATTACTAAATTTTTTAGAATCAAAATTAATTTAGAATTACTGAGAGCATAAATTGGTATATAGAAAAATTTAAACCTTTATACAGAACCAAACAAAAGTTACTTGAATACAAAAGGTGAGACGCAAAATTTTCAACAGATTTAAGAAATTATCATAATGTTTTCCGACCTCAAAAATTTATATCTAAAAGGTATTAAGAAAATCATCTACAATGCAGTAAATAAAGAAAAAAGAAAAATGATTACGTCGATGTAGCTTGCATTGATGTAGTTCCTAATGATGTGGTTCTTATTCTGATAGAAGTTTTCGTCAGTTCCAGGTAAATCGTTCAAAACAACTCTGTTGCTATCATCTAAAAAAAATGTAGTAGCCAAGAACTCAATAAAATTATTCATACAAGGCAAATATTTTTCTGGATCCCTATTTTTGTTGACATTTACGGGCAGCAAAGCAATGGTTGGCGACTCCTTTCCCCCTACTGGTAAATTCTTAAATACAAACAAAATTAAAAGAAAAAAATATCAGTACTCAAAAACTTACATAATATTCTCGTTTTATTCTGTCGATAAACTTGTCTGATAAAAATTGAGAGAATTGATTTGTTTCATCTCTCGAAGTTTTGTTTCTATTTTTATATAGATAAATTAGAATTAAACTTACAAGCAACAACAAAAAAAATGTAACTGTAACGTATGCCACATATTTAGGTTTGTAGTCTACTACATCTTCTGGAAGGCAAAAAATCTGTGGTTATCTGATTTTATTTTATTTCGTACTTGCCTATCCTAAAGAATAACAAAGGACTGTCTTTATAGGCCGCACGAGTTAAAGCTCTGACAAACAACCAATAATCGTTGTTGCGTTTTAAAGAGAAGTTGCAACAAATTTCCTTATGGCAGTGCTCATCAATAATGAAGACGAATTTTTGATTGTTATCTACAAAATTTTAGCTACTGCTCGTCACATTATATTATATGATATAATCACCTTCAAACGGATTCCAGAAATTTGGTGTCAGTTGCGTGGAATTTTCAGGTAAAAAAGGCCATGTCTCCTGGCTTCCATTCCAAAATCCGAAGTCTCTCGATGGTTTCACCAACTGAGTCATTAAAATTAGAGCATAAAAAATAATTTCACCATTGACTTCACTAAACATGTTTTTCCATAACGTAAAATTTGCTGTTGTGCCGTTGATCGTCGGCGGGATGAGATTTGTGTTGACAACCGGAACTAAAATTTCTAATAGTAATGTGACACTTTTTTTAGACTACATACCGCCAGGCCCTGACTCAAATCTTGGTAAAAAAACAGGAGGTAATGTAAAACCATTTGTTACAAAAGTAACATTAAGTGAATATTTTCGGAGAGGGTGAAAGAAAAATTCTGTAGAAGTTCCATTCGTGTCGACACATCCAGTATCGTTTGAAAAACCTCTTCTTTGCCCAGAATAACAAATTTTAAAGTATTTTAACGAGGTGTTCGAGAAAAATGCATGTGTCACGGTCATAGTTTCAGAAAAGGTTTCGTTGTAAGCGTTCTTTACTGGGTGTACAATAATAGAAATATTGTAAAATTCGACGGGATTTTGTGCTCCAAGTGGAGGTGTAAAAACAAAGTTGTAAACGCCCGTTTCTTCTGTAAACATCTTGAATAAGTATTTTGAAGAATCCCCGGCAGAGTTTCTAGTAAAACTCGAGCAAGACAAATTTTTGGCCATTGTCGAATAATCAACAGACGATAAAGTAGATTTTTCTTCACTCTGTAGCGGTGGTTTGCTGGTTATGTTAGAATGGCAGGAAGTTATAAGTTCGTTAATATCACACTCATTTTTTTTTTCAAATTCTATTTTGAAAAATAAATTTTCTCCATCAGTGGCATCTAGGTTTATCGCGACAAGTTTTGGTGGTAGTGGAACTAAAAAACATAAATACCTTTTTTACTTAATGAGTGGACTGTGTAATTGGTAGATCGTGTAGTTCTTGAATAAACATCGATTTTCCTAAAAACTAAAGTAGATTTGTATTTGGAGCAATAAGTTATGCTTTACTGCTCAATCACGTTCACATCTTAGGATCTCAGGATCTTAAACACTTCGTAAGTTTCTAAAACAGCCTCTCACGTTGTCAGCTTTTTAGGCTTAAAATAGGTTTCTTAGTTGTTAAGCTTGTTACAAAATTTAGATTTCAAAAAGTGATTAATAAATGTTCAGTTTTTCAAAAAACTTCTAAGAAAACTTCAGTCACTAAGAGACTAAAACCAAGTCAGATCAAGCCACCAAACTCTTCTCGGTAATCCGAAAGACTTTGGCATTTATAAAACAAAATGTAAAGTTTGTAATCAAAAGTATCTAGGCCAAACCAAAGAGTTAAATTCATCACATATAGTAGATCAGAGTAGACATGTTGCGAAAGTTAGAGACAATTATACCGTGTGATCAACAGTTACTTAGATCAAAGAAGCCTTTGAGATTTTAGAAGTATGTCTGATAAAGGTTCAGAAGCTTTGATAGGCATAATAGTTATTTGTATCACTAGGCCAGAAACTGACCTTTTGCAACTATGAGCGTAGTTTGCAGGCTAAGGCCGAAGGCCGCAGCCTGCAATAGCGAATTGTTGCAGAATAAGTTTCTGGCTGTGTGAAACACACTATTTTTTGGGCCGACAATTGATTAAATTTGTTAAAAGTAATATTTTCGTATAAATTTCAATAAAATTAAGAATCAAGTAAGTGTTAGTTTTTGACATTGACAAATAATTACGATTTACAAAATGGAAACACCAGTGCACATTACGGAAGCTGCCGAGAAATTATTTGATATATTCTTCTATTAACATCGATCGTATGTATCGAATATCGAACGTCGCAGACGCTGGCAGAGCATACGGCCGACGCATGTCAAACCTCAAACGATTCAAACTCTGTGTTCTGTAGTTAGCCGTGCATTTTGCAAGTCTAGGCCGCGAAACGGTCGGTTTCAAGCGGATTTAGACGAATGCAATTTGTGTTATTTTAGAACGGAGGCCCAAAAAGTATTTTTTGTTGCATACACCTGTTTCAATTTAAATAAACTGTTGACACGTCGATAATCTTCAATTTGCTTGGCCTATTATTTGAAGTTAAAGCTGCATGTAAATAAAAAAAATACAACTTGAAGTTTAGAAAGTAAGAAAAAAGAAAAAAAATTATTTAATTAGTAAAATGCAAAAAAAAACAAACAAAATAACAAACTAAAGAAGGTGCTGAAAATGTTGACCTCCTTGTTGTATATACAAACTGATCCTGGTTTTCATGTTATAAAATATTGTGTAAAATTTATGGACTTATTCTAGCACACTCTTCACGAATTCGGTCTTTTAGTTCTTGTAAATTATTCATTGTATTCTTAAAAATGGTGTTCTTGAAATGAGGACACAGGAGGTAATCTAAAGAAGTCATATCTGGTGACCTAGGAAGATATTCTAGAACACAACGAAGACTAATTATTCTGTTGTCATAAAATTGGCGTAGGAATTCCAGAGTTCATGTATTTGCTCAATGTTAAGATGTTGTTTCTGTACCTTTCAGCTGTCAGTGTCGTCAAAAAAAGACCCAATAATTCTTCTCCGAGAAATTGCAACCCATACACCAACTTTCTGGGATTCACGAAATACTTGAGGGTTTTGGGTGTTCTAAATTCTTGCATTTACATATCCGGACAAGTGAAGCCTTTCTTCTCTGAGAAGAAGGTCAAATCCAGTATATCGTCATTATTAAGATTACGGGAAATCCATTCGCAGTCAAGAAGACGTCTATTAAAATCTGGAGGCAGTAATTCATGATAAGCTTGCATTTTGTAAGAATGCATACGCAAGTTCTTCAAAATTCTGTGGCAAGTTCCATATATCAGTACAGTTTCCTGAGCCAAGTTTCGCAAAGAAGCTAATGATTTATTTTCAATTTTTCGGCTAACATTAGCTATGGCATTTGGGGTACGTACTGTTGGCCTTCCAGCCCCTTTTTTACGTTCCATGTTCAGAAAATCTTCTTCCAAAAAGACAAAATTTGATATTGGGGCAAACAGACAACGGAGCTATACGTTCATTCTCCTTTATGAAGAGCACTATTACGAAAGTAAGATTCTATTATGAATCTATTGTGTTCTGAACCAAAATCCATTTTTGCGTTCAAATTTAGTTAATGGTGACAGTTTTTGACATTTATTAGCTGAAGTTAGCAAAGATACGAAAAATCTGACACTCTAAAAGTCATAGCTTCCCCTTATCTAAATAATTGTGGATCGCTCACGAATGATAATTCGTACAAAAATAAATTTAGATTTTTTTCGTAACGAACCTCTTCATCTACATACATACTTTGTATAAAGCATTTTTATGATAACACTTATCGTTAAATCAATATTTGCAAAAAAATATTTTTTGACCATCGACATTGAAAACATTTTTACCCGAAGATGTCACAAATGCCATTTCCAATAAAATTTCGACATACCTCCACAACGACAAAAGTGGGGCTAAGGCAACATTAATCTCTTATTTTTTGTCCCGGTACAGATAAGTTGGTGAAACGCTCAGTACATTTTGGTGACTAATGACGTCAGATCCCAGAAAACGAAAAGTAACTAAATTGAACTCTAAAGAAAATTTCTAGTTCGAATCAAATGGTAGAGAACAGAAAAAATAAACACCAGTGAAGGCTAATGTCAATAAAATTCATTATTTTCCACCAAGTTGCCGAAAGCGTCAGATTTGATAACCCTGTGATATGACAAGTACAGCAATTTTCAACATGTTTTTCCACATTAACCAACGATGACAGCGTCAAAATTTTAGAAATGTCATGGGAATGTTTCACCGACTTACCTACACCATGGCAAAATATATGTTTGTTTCATCTGATTTCTTATGTAAATAATTTAGTAGTAAGCAAATATGTACAACAATAGTTATTTGTATCACTAGGCCAGAAACTGACCTTTTGCAACTATGGTCGAAGGCCGCAGCCTGCAAACTACGCTCATAGTTGCAAAATAAGTTTCTGGCTGTGTGATACACACTATTTTTTGGGCCGACAATTGATTAAATTTGTTTAAAAGTTAATATTTTCGTATAAATTTCAATAAAATTAAAAATCAAGTAGGTGTTAGTTTTTGACATTGACAAATAATTACGATTTAAAAAATGGAAACACCAGTGCACATTACGGAAGCTGCCGAGAAATTATTTCATATATATTTTCTATCAACATCGATCGTATGTATCAAATATCGAACGTCGCAGACGCTGGCAGAGCATACGGCCGACGCATGTCAAACCTCAAACGATTCAAACTCTGTGTTCTGTAGTTGGCCGTGCATTTTGATGGGTTAGGTCGGTTTCAAGCGGATTTAGACTAATGCAAATTGTGTTATTTTAGAACGGAGGCCCAAAAAAAATATTAAAGATAACATATCAAACGGTTATATTGACTTCTTAATCCTAATATTGGTTGCTAACTCAATAAGAAACGCAATGAAAACTTATGATCAAGTTTTTTCTTAAAAATTTACATATTTAAAGCTAAAATCGTAGAACTCGTGATAACTCACCCAGTTTTATTTCAATGGTTTTGTTAGTTTTCTTTCCAATATCGTTATCTATAGTAGACGCAGCCACAGAAATGGTATAATTTGTACAAAGGCTCAAATTTTCTAATAAATACGAAAAACGTGTCGTCCTGAAAGTGTCATTTTTAAAATAAATGACGAAATCTCGTACTCTACAATTTTTCACGATATTCCAATAAACCATTACAGAGAAATTTCTAACTTCAACGTTGGAAAACTCAACTCGGGGAGCTATGATTTTTAAATTAATAAAATGTATGACTAATTTAATACAAATGGGACTTACCAACTTGACAGTCATCTTGACAAGCATTTGTTAGACTTCCAGTAAAACCACAGTTACATGTAGCTCTTCCGAGAAAAATGTATTTCTCATTGGTAGCTAATAGAAACAAATTTTTTTTCTCTTGTAACAAAGTGAACACAAAAAATAACTGTTTGAGTAATGACAGCCCAAAGTTATAAGTGTGGCACATGTTGAATACATGATTTTCATAATATTATACAGGTGTCCCAGAATGTTCGCAATTTTTTTAATTACAAATTCTTCGTCAACATCTGAGACAACTCATGAGTTGCGCAAAGCACTTACTTCTAAGTTGATCAATAGGAATAAATATCAATATTAATCAATAAATAGCCAATTGATAGGCGAAGAAACAATAAAAATATATTGGGACCACCTTAAAAACCAAAAACAATTTTTTTAGCTTAACAAAAAAAATAGTTGCGAATAGCAATAACAGAAAATTTTACCAATGTATTTGTTTTGTTATGCAAAAATTTATCTAGTTTAATTACATAATTGTATTAAAGTGACTACCAAGGATTTGATTTTCAATATGAGTCTCTCTGCGAGTGTTCTGGGACACGTGTATAAACAATTGTTGGTATTTTCTGATAACTTTTCTTTTGATTTGCAATACTCAAACTTCAGAAATAAAAAGTAAAAATGTGTACAATACTTGAGTCGCCTGATGGTGAAATCACTTTATTGCTCGGTCTCAAATCAATACTCCAATATCCGTCGTACCTTCCATTTGTCGTGTTTCTAATTAACTTTATGTTAGGTTCGTTTTTTAGAGAAAACGAAATAGGTTTCCATAATTCGGGGACGTCACTTTCTAGAACGCTAAGTAAGTGTTTATCGCCTCTTGTTGAATAAACTTCTAGAGTACAATATGAGCAAAGATACACATAGAAGTTTAGATGTGAAATTTCTGGAGAAATATTGAGAATTGTTGGATCTTTCGAAATATGGTAAGCCGTTCTAACTGGATCTAAAACGATTATTTAAGTAATGATAGTCAGATAAGACAAATACTACTTACAATCATGAATTTTAAAACTAGTGTAATTTGTTGCTCTTATCTCAACCTGCGAAAATCTGAACTTGACAGATTTATCAACCGTTAAGTCATTGATAAAAAAACATATTCCATCACTGCTTGGAAGAATCGTATAATTAGTCCAATTGGTGCTACTTCCGTTAATAGTATATTGCTGACTTGTATCATTTGAACGTCCGAACAAAATCGTAATTTCGTATGAAGAACGTACAGAAAAAGATAATGATGCCAACTGCTCAAAAGTGAAGACACTGGATCTAAGTGTTTGAAACTCTAAATAACAAGAAAAATTCTAATTATGGATGAATCCAAATTCACTATGTACCTGCAAATCGGTCATCTGTGACCGGTCCTTGTAAAGTTTGTGACGCATTTTTAAGAACCCAATCATTCCAATCATTGTCATAATCTAAAAATAGGAATGTACTTTTTTTTTTAACTTCATAAATTTGTTTTCAAAAACCTGTTAACAGTCTACCTCCATTTTTTCCAAAATTTGTTGCTATTATTTGTTGATCAGAAAAAAAAAATGTTAACACTGTTATTACCACGAAAAGGAACATTTTGTATTCCTAAAAAATTCGTAGTAATCACCAGAAGAAAAATACGAAGTGATAAGTGATAAATGATTGAGATTGGTTTTGTTACGTCAGTCAGGTCATGTTTAAGTTTTTGCCACATTTAAATTGTATTTGGGCATGCTTAACTTTTATAGTTCCAACTTGTCAAATTAAAACTCAAAGTTGGAATTGCGACTTTTATTTTTTTAAATGTTTTGCTCTATTGGGCAAACAACATTCACAGTACTGGTTCTTTTCGAAGCGAATCACAGCACAAAAATAGGGAATAAATATCTGACATTTTTTTTAACTCTGGTAATGTCGAGAAAGTTAAATTTTCTAGTCGTTCCATTGTCCAAATTGTCTAACAAGATCTTCGTAATCATCGACCCAACTTCATAACCAACAAATGGCTATTTTCAACAAGAATCTGCCACTGCGCACCGTTTGATAAGTGGAGGTTTGTGACCAAATACACCATCCGATTTGACACCTCTGGATTTTTTTATTCCCGTATCTTAAAAATTTGGACAAATCCCAGCACGCAATTGAGGAGACAATTGCAAGCATAGAACTTCGAACACTAATTATTGTTTTTACAATTTATCGCGGAGAGTGCAGTTGCTCAAAAGCATTTTTTTATTTCTGTTGTATATAACTGACATCAGTAAAACCTTATTTCGATTATTAAAAGCCACATACAAATACCCAAATTCTAATCTAACAATCAACCAATTGATACGTCATCAATACCAATCTCTTAGTGACCGACAAGTATTTTACATTTACAAGATGTAACTTGTTATGTTTAATGGTATAATTAATTTTTTTACACATACCTTCGGAATTAAGAACTTTACACAAAAAATATAAACTGCTTCAAATAGGAATAGAAATATATGTTGTTATCTACGCACTGATATACCTAGATGTGAGAGCGTTGTATTTAAGTTTCAAATAAAACATCTCAAAAAAGTAGCAGATAAACTAAATATATATTCCTTATTTACATATGTAAGATAAAAAAAATACATTTAAGAAATTAGGCTGAGGCAGAGGCTGTTTCGCATCTGCTGCCCGAGAAAAGTCGTGAGCGGTATGAACGCACTTATCAAAAATTCATTGCCTGGGGCCTGTTTCATAAAAATATTAGTACTTGTCCTACAAGTATTTTGCTATTCAAGTAGTAAAAATTTGACAAGTGTTTGTTTCATAAAAACACAACTTATTAGGATTAGTGACTAGCGACAAGCTTGTAATTGACAAGAATATTTTCGAAAGATTACAAGTGTTTTGTTTCATAAACTGACAACGCTTATCATATTAGGTGCTTTTATTAGTAAAAACTGACAAGAAGAGAGAGCACCGTCTATTTTGAACAAAATGGATTTTTGGATATTAAACAGTGACAGCGACGACGATGATGAAATTCAGAGACAAAGAAGAAGACGCCCCAGAGAATTCCGAAGACGAATTAACTTTGGTTTTCACACTTTATTTGAATATAATGAACGCTTTTGTTTAAGTACCATTAAATTAGAAGAACTAACAAATGCAATTGGGGATCGCTTGCACCATGGAACAGGAAGCAATTTTGCACTCAGTGTCTAGTAACAAGTACAGACGCTCTCCTTTGGTATGGTACTGGCTGTCAATACCATGACGTTGAAGACATGCACTGCATCTCAATGTGTCACACCGTATCTCTGATGTAGCACCAGCTTCTTTCGCCACTCACCAAGCCCAAACTTAATGCCGTAGCATGAACTTCCCGCCACGCGGTTTGTTTCGATTGTTTCGTAATGTAGGGTATCAAAGGACCAAACAAAACAAGTTTATTTTTGTTAATTTCTTCTAGGAGTAATTTTTGACACTTTGTCATTTTCCCTCCACAAAAAATTACAAGAACTTGTTAAAATACAACCTTGTAACCATAGCAAATACAAAGTTGTCATTTATTTGACAAGAGCTCCAAAATATTTTATGAAACAAAAATTACAAGTACTTGTCGTTACTTGTGTATTAACTTGTCACTTGTCACTAATCAACTTGTAATTTTTATGAAACGGGCCCCCGGTGTCGTAAAAAGGCCCAATACCAACTGTATAACGCAAATATCCCGTGCTGCTCGCGGAAACTAAAAAACACCAGAGTGCGGGAATACCGTTTTCCCATGCATCGGAATTAAGCGGAAAAATGTTCTTTCCATACAATGAGTACAAAAAAAAAAAAAAATTAAACTTACCGAAAATATCCACACTCTCCGCTACCACCCACCATTCCATAAAATCTCCTCAAAATCATTTAAATATCATGGAACGTCCCAGTTTTTACTCTTACCCATTTTTCCAATGGAAACATAACCTAAAATATAAGTTGTAAATTTTGCCTAAAATATTGTTACAAACTTACTTGCAACACAACAAATTAGCAAAAACGATCAAGTTATACATATTAACGACACTAAGCACTTTAAAACACTTTTAAAACGATTTTTTTTGTAAAAAACGAGCAGTTTTCGAAAGCGTCAATTCGATTTCAAAATCACGGCCGCCTTACAGTTTTCCTAAAATAGATGAGAAGTTAGCCCTGACGTAAAAGTCTGTATTGTTGGTTGCCTATCAATGTGAATTTTATTCATTTTCCATATATTAATATAATTGTTTTATAATAAATATATACATATATCATACATATATATATATCATACAATATTTCAAGATTTATTCAATTACAAATTAATACTCTCATTTATCCAATCTACATAAACCGCCACTTTTGTATACACATCTGGCCACCACGAAGCACACGGCTGCACCGAATACGACGCCATCCCCACAAACTTCCCTCCAACCATCAAAGGATCACCCCCATCTCCATCACAAACTCCCACTCCATTCCCTCCAAACGCACAAATTTGTCCTAGACCTCTCTCCATAAAGAACAACCCATCTTCAGACAACTTATCACATTCCTCATCGTTCAAAGTACGAACATCTGCATAGAACATGACAGCAGGAACGTTGGTAATCTCAGTTTGACCCCATCCAGCCACCACACAACTCTTATTTACACCAATTTCACCAATCTCAGCGATTTGGACTGTCTCACTAAGTTCAAATTCACCGACAATTTTAAGGAGAGCAACATCGTTGAAGAGATTCGTGGCGTTGTATTGAGGATGAACGATGATTTTAGAGATGTTATAAGTGGTACCAGCGGTACGGAGGTCGTTGGTACCCGCTAAGATGTTGATGTCGGGTGGTTGAGCAGCTCTGAAAAACTTTCGTAAAGAAGAAAGTCTCAAGAAAAGTAGTACTTACGTGTTGACAAGGCACTGGGCGGCTGTTAGTACCCAACTCTTGTCAATGATGGTACCACTACAATAGTACTTAGAAAGAGGCACCATTTTGATTGCTACAGTTGAGGGGAATTGACCAGGTGTTGCTGGGTGACCACCGATGACTCTAGCACTTGGAGATGGTACCGTGGATGCCACGTAAAAAAGCACCAAAACTGTAGTGAGCACGAAGGTATTCATTTTGTTGTAGTTGTAGTACTCCTCTGATGTGAACTTTAAATAGTTTCATTTTGATGCACTTTGAGTGATATGATAGTAATCAGGTTTTATTGAGAGCTCTCTTGAAGCGTTTAATGGAGTGACAGAAAGAGCAATTTCGTTCAATTGAATTTTAATTCATAGAAACAAAGTGATAACAAAACGTATTCTTTATATGGTTAAAAAATACTCGGAACTGTGTTATCTAAAATTGATAAGAAAGTGTGTTTTCCTGTGCTCACTATAACTGTGATAATCTTCTGGCATTTGTGTTTTTTGTTTTAAACTAATAAGTAAAATGTGTCAAAAGATACAGCTAGAAGCCACCAATTCATTTCGAAAAATGGAATAAATATTTTATGTGAAACAAATGTGTTGACTCTGGGATGCTTTTGTTGGGGAAAGGATGAGTCAGGCAAGTTGCATTTCCTCCGTAATGTAATCAACTGATAAGACAGCACTTTTTATCTTTTTACTGTACAAACAAAATTCGAGTAAACTCGGAAAAAAAAAACATTGATAATATTAATTTTAAAATATTTAAAAAAAAAAGTTTCAGTTTGGCTTAGTCTGATTAATTTAGTCAAAATTAGTCACCCAAAGTTCATCTTAGTCCTCTTTTAGTCCAACAAGATCGACTCTGCTTATTCCCGACCAATTTGAGAAAAATTGAACTTATTTTTATCAAGATATGAAAAAAATCTGTTTCTTCTTATCTACTTAAATTTCATGTCTTTATCTTCTTCCTAGACTTTCCAAAAACGACCTGGAGCCACCGACAGAGGTCGAGACTACGAACACCTCTTCATCGCCAACATCATCCTAAAACTTCTAACTGACGACGAAGTGGACGACTTTTGGATTTCCTCCAACGACAAAGAATTCGGCTCTTTCGACGACGTCGTCGTCACCATCAAAAAGCACAACCAAACAAAAACAACTTACGCCATCCAACTCAAACAAAGCAGGAACCAAACCTTGAGAACAAACGACTTGGCGGCACCAAAAGGCAATTACAGCATCTCCAAGTACTATGAAGACTTCACCAAAAACTTGAGAAACCTAACTTGCTCTTTGATTTTATACACCAACTGTAAACCACAGATCCACGATGAAGTACTTCTAAGTGGAGGTAAGACACTCAGAGTTTGTAGAGTAGAACAAGACGAAGTTTTGACGACTAATGCAAACGGAAGTTGCTATGAGTTTGAGAGTGGAGACCACCATCTTGGAGAGTTTCTCCAAAAGTTTAGACTTTATGCAGCTCAAGCTGATGTCGATCGTTTAGAACAGATCACGTTTCGCTTGTTTAGAGACACCTTTAAGAGCGACGAGTTCAACGAGTTCGTTCATTTCGTTGTTAACTGGAGTGTTAAAGAAGGAAGAAAAGAGATGTTGGTGAAGAGCTGGATGCAAAAAGTGATAGCGATTCTTGTTTTCTCTCCGTTTATTAGACCACTGTTGTTCGCAACAGATCGAGTCGGTAAAAAAGAGGACATTTTTCGACAAGCAGTGGCAGAGTTCGACGTAACCGTCCTCACCAAAGAAAGTTATGATAAAGTGAAGAGTCTGTGGCAAGATCAAACAGAAGACCTTGATCTAGCACAGGTGAATAAACTTAGGAAGAAGTTTCAGATTGCAAAAGAGTACATCAATAGCAGTGACGAGTTGAACTCGGAAGACAAAGAAACAAGCAAGCTCTTGTGGTTGTTACAAAAATGCCCTTTAGTGGTCGAGAAGTGTCCAGGGTTCAACCAAGTGCTCAAGTTTTGTGAAATTAAGAATCTTATCCTGCTCCAAGACCACAAATCTGCGAATGTAGTTCTTTGGTTCCAAGACCTGACAGATTTGAAGCTAAATGGCAGCAGAGTTTACGATTCAATTCTGAGAACTTTTACCTTCTCTTTGGAAGGTCAGAAAGAAGCAGTTTTGGAAGATTTGATCGAGCTAAACTTCAACTTTCTGACTTTGATCACCACGGACCACTTGGTGCAGGCTTTGGAAGCTTCTTTGGTTTTCGGTCAATGCGAACTTCTTCCCCGAAGTCATGTCCCTCGCACGTTTTGGAATATCGTCATAGATCCCAAGTTCTTTCAGATTTCAGACGCTGTCATTGTCGTTAGCGGCGTTCAGAATTTTGCAATTTTTAAAATCAGGTTCTGTCACTATGAAATTCTAGAACTACACCCTGACATGACTATAGAGAAAGTTGCTCGTGGTGTGGTCTACGTGACCACAGGACAAAGTTTCTTCGTTCTGAAGAATATACCATGTCACCATTTCCGCTTCCGCGACGATTGTTTTGAGTGGATCTCAAGTACACACATCGAGACTTTGAAGAAGTTTCGTTTGGACCATGAATACACGAACCCAGTTCCAGAAACCAAAATTTTCGAACTAGAAAATAATGTTAATTTGGTTTGTGCTAACTCAGGAATGGGGAAAACCACTCTTATGCAAAGTCTGAAGGCTTTCACTTCTTCGTCCACTTGGACGATCTTGATCTACGCGAGGAACCACGCTCGGTACTGCCAAACCAAACCAAATATCATCAAGTTTCTGGAGGATATTTGGACTAAAAGCTGCGAGTCATACAACGAAAAAGAGAAAAAAGTCTTCAAGATGTTTGCCCAAAAACAACAAGTTCGGATCATCTGGGATGGCCTCGATGAGGTCTCATCCCAAAGTCTTGAAGACATCCTCACCACGGTCGAACTGATAGCCGCACAAGGAATCAAGCAGTGGCTCACAGCTCGCAACAATCTAAAACCACTGCTAGAGTCTCGTTTCCAGACGTTCTCACGAAGAATTAGACAGTTCGATGGACAGGAACAAAGACTCTTCATTCAGAGACGCCTCGACTTGAGTGATGGTGAGCTCGTGGACGTGTTAAAGAAGATAAAGGCAAACTTTGAGCTGTTTTCTAACACGGACATCTTGGGAATTCCTCTCCAGGTCTACATGCTCACCGAGCTGCTTCATCAAGACATGACGACGTTAGATGGTTCTTTCACCACGTTGGATCTATACGAGCACTTCGTTCGCAACAAGTTTCATGTGTACCACACGGTTAATCTCAACATGGATTTGACCATCGATCGAAACTTCCGGAAGTTTGAAGACGACATGAAGAACCACATCGAAAGTTACAAACTGGTCGCCTTCAATCTATACTTTGGAGGTACCAAGCTAATTTCTCGTGATGACTTCCAAACTAAAGGTGATCCCGTTGGGTTCATAAGCGAAGTCGGAGATGATCTTAAGTTCGTCCACAACTCTTTCGGGGAGTACTTCGCGGCTTTGTACCTCTACGAGCACGACCCGTTCAGAGCGAAAGATCTTAAGTTTGTTACAACGGAGCGGTACAACAATATCAGGTTCTTTCTCGACTTGATGATAGTGAAGACTTCCAAAGCTCACATCGCCGTGCTGTACAAAAACTCGACTCTTCTCGATGAGTGCACGAATCTGGAAGTGAAAGACAAAATTGATCGGGGTACTCTGGAACTGACGTGCGCTTGGAGTCGCGAGTACCAAGTCGCTAAAATCCAGAAGCTAGAGTTTGGTCGGTTTAACATCCACAGTAAGTATGTCTGTGACGACAGCGTCAGAAGACTGAGATACTCTTCCATCTCTAGAAGCTTTACCAAGATCACCTTCACTGATCTTCGTCTCCGGAAGCTCCTCCTTCTCCTCCCGTTTCTGATCCCGCTCTACTCCAAGAACGAAGATGAGTGCATTCCCATGCTCATCTACTACTCCATCATCTTCGATCACGTCGTCATCTTCAGATACATAGAAAGTCTCCCGGTGTTGAAAAGGTCGTACGACAACTTTGATCCGAAGTACTTATTGTCGGTGGCTCTCATCTACCAGTC
Source organism: Cynaeus angustus (assembly GCA_030157275.1). Lineage (NCBI taxonomy): Eukaryota > Metazoa > Arthropoda > Insecta > Coleoptera > Tenebrionidae > Cynaeus > Cynaeus angustus. Next base: position 16,845,201 of record CM058065.1, read on the forward strand.
TCACAATTGCCTCCAAGAATTCGTTCTGAAGAAACAGTACCAGGAAGCGTTGCGACTCGACCTCAACATTTTGTTGTATACTTGTCGCAGCGACAACGAAGACATGTTTTCGTTGCTGGCAAAGAACGTCGTCCACATAGATCAGATCGTAGCTTTCGCTTGTTGGAACGGTTGCACTAAGAACGTTAAGTTCTTACTGGAGAAAAAAGTGGTTGAAGAGTACAAAGGACGAAGTCTTTTGCACTACGCTTGTGACAACGAAGTTGACGGTTTGAATATAGTCAAACTGTTGACTCCTACAGGTGAGGAAGTTAATGCTGTTGATGCAAAAGGGCGGCTTCCTTTACACTACGCTTGCATGAACTGTAACTTTGCGAACTCTATCTCGTTCCTGTTGGTCTCTAAAAAATCGAAAATTAACGCTGTTGATGTCAACAAAAGAACACCTTTACACTACGCCTGTGATAACGAAGAGTCTGGTTTGGAAGTCACAAGCTTCTTGCTGTGTTTAAAAGTGAACATGGACGTAGCTGACGTCAAAGGAAGACTCCCCATCCATTACGCTTGTATGAACTGGAAGCATGGTTTTAAGATCGTCCAACTATTAGTCAACAGTGGCGCCAAAATGGACGCCGTGGATCAAAATGGGTGCTCTCCTCTACACTACGCGTGCAAGAACTACTGGCGAGGTTTCAATATAGTCGAATTTTTGGTCCGGAAAGGTGCGCCTGTAAAAGTAGCAAACTCCCGAGACGAGTTTCCGGTACAGTACGCTTGTGAGAGTGGTAGAACCGAGACTGCAAAACTCTTGATTCAACAATCCGATCAAAGCCAACTCACGCTATGTCTCCACAGCGCGTGCAAGAACTATTTCCACGGCTACGATATAGTCAAATTTTTGATCCAGAAAGGTGTGGACATAAACGGAAAAGATCGAAACGGAAGAACGCCCCTTCACGTTGCTTGCAAGCACGGCAAAGCTGAAACGGTAAAACTTTTATTAGAAAACGGAGCTACTGTGAACGCCCCCGACCTCCGAAGACAGCTTCCCATTCATCACGCTTGCACCAATTTGTACGAAAGTTTTCAAATCGTCAGCTACTTGATAAGTCAAAATTCGGAAATAAACATGGCGGAACAAAATGGCCGCCTTCCTCTCTACGTTGCGTGCGAGAAGAGCTCGGTTTACACGGTCGCGGCCATCTATGATCGAACGGATAAGGTAGTGCCGGATCCTAGTGGTCGCTTGCCGATTCATTACGCTTGCATGAACTACAATAATGGATACCATATAGTCAAATTCTTGACTAATGGGGGTGCGGCGGTGAACGTTAGTGATAAAAGTGGGCGTGTCCCCATGCATTATGCTTGCGAGACTGGAAATATTTACTTGGTGAGATTGTTAATAAAATTAGAGGCGAGAGTGGAAGTGAAAGATAGGGAAGGGAGGACGCCGTTGGACTGTGCGAAGACGGAGAATAATTATAACGTAGTGGCGCTTTTAACGGAGGAATTAGGTTGGTAGCTCTATTTGTCGTTAGTTAATTTAAAATGACAGGTCGGAAATGTCAAAACTGATAGATAATAGTGGTACCAACATTCCAAAATAATATAAGGCCCATATGGTATCAAAAAAATAAAATTATTTATGTTAAAAATTTAAATATTTTAATGTAAATAAAAAATTTAAAACTACTTACCTCCACAAATTTCATTTATAACCAGATCAAACTAACACAGTTGTAATTTTTTATAAAAAAATCAAAAATTTTAGTTCGTCGTAAAAATGAATTTCAAAAAAAAAAAATGATACTATATAAAATTAAAAATTGCTAAAATTTGTCTCTTGCTCTATAATTTTTTAATTTGGTACAGTTAATAAGAAAACGGAAACTGGTAACTTAACCAAATTTTTCATCTTTTAAACGATAAAAGTCCCACAGTTTTTAAAGCTATAAAATATATAAAATATTATATATATATATATATATATATATAAAATTTGTCGCTTTTGTTGTTTTTAGAAATCATTGCTAGAGCGTTAAAATTGACAGAATTACAAAAAATGCTTGACTTTAAGTTCTTTATAAAAATGAAAATTTCTGAAATTCGCCTCATCTGCTAAAAAAATCTTTTTATTGCAATAAACTTAAAATCATATCAAAATTAGAACCTTCATGAAATTTCATCACTGAATGACAAAATGGCAGAACGACAGATTTTGATAAAAATCATCAAAACGTTTAGTTTCACATAAGAATAAAAATTTCTAAAATTTGTCTCCTTTGATCTCAAATTTTCATATTTTGCAAACTTAACCATATCAAAATTAAAAACCTCAACAAATTTCATTATTAAAGCGATTAAAATGGCGGAGTTACAGACTAAAAAAAAATTAGCTTCCATTTGTAGTTAAAAAAAATTCTGAAGTTCTTCTCTTCTGTGTTAATATTTTTAGATCAGCACAATACATACGCTATATTGGAATACTTACCCCCACAAATTTTATTATTCGAGGGTTGAAATTAACAGATTTGTATAAAAAAAATGGAAACTTCAGTTCGTCCTAAAAAAAAACTTTCAGAAATTAATAAATTTCTTTTTGCTCTAAAGTTTCATGAATTGGCCCAGCTAATAAGCGAGTCAAAAATGGCAACTTTCCGAAATTTCATTGAAATAGTATTAAAACTACTACAATTGCAGGTTCTAGTATAATTGTAATTGATTCTTTATAAAATTAAAAGTTGCTGATATTTAGGACTTTTGCTCTATAATTTTCTGATTTTGCACAGTTAATAAGCAGGCAAAACTAGTAACTATATCAATTTTTTAAATTTATTAATCTAATTAAAAAATATTAAAAACTTTTAGATTCCCGATAAAGTAAAAAATTTCTAAAATTTGTCCCTTTTGCTCTATAACTTTTGAAATTTAGCACAGTTAATAAACACTAGTAAACCCATCAAATTTCATTGTTAAAGTGTAAAAAGTTACAGTCACAGACCCAAAATTTCATTAGTGAAGAGTTAAAACTGACAGTTACAGATTTTTATAAAAAAAAGCTGAAAATTTTAATTCGTCCTAAAAATGAACTTAAAAAAATGTTTTTCTTTATAAATTCATAAATTGGCACACCCAGTAAGAAAGTGAGAAACAGAACTTTTCAAAATTTCATTGAAATAGCGTTAAAAGTACTAGAATTACAGGTTCAAATAAAAATATTGGAAATTTTTGATTTCCTGTACAATTCAAAATTTCTAAAATTTGTCTCTTTCGCTCTATAATTTTTGACTTCGTCACAGCCGATAAACTGGTAATCTAATCAAATTTCATCTTTTGAACGTTAAAAGTAACACAGAAATTTTATTAAAACTTTTCAAAACTTTTAGTTCCCGATAAAAATAAATATTTCTACAATTTGTCTCTCTGCTCTATAATTTTGTAATTTGGAAGAGTTGATAGGCAAAACAGAACTAGTAATAATCCAAAATGTTATTGGTAAAGAGTTAAAACCACTAGAATTATAAGTTAAAAAATATTTGTAATTTTTGATTCCTTAAAAAAATAAAATTACATTTGTCTACTTTGTTTGCAGACCAAAATTAGTCACCTCATCAAATTTCATGATTAAAACATTAAAAGTGGCAGATAATCTAATAAGATAATATATAAGACTTAAAATTTAAAAGTTCAGCACTTTCAGTCTAACATAAAAATAAACATGTCCAAAATTTGTCGCTCCTGTTCTATAATTTTGTAATTTGACACAGTTCACAGGCTAAGCAGAATTAGTAACTTTCCCAATGTTAAGCTACAGCGTTAAAATTAACAGAATTACAAGTTCTGATAAATGCCAAATTTTCAGGTCTTTATAAAAATGAAAATTTCTACAATTTGTCTTTTTTGCTTTTCTAGTATCTAATTAGAGTTAACTCCTGACCTCATCAAATTTCATTATTAACGCGTTAAAAATGACAGATTTACAGACTGTAACAACGAATCTTCAATAGTTATTTGTATCACTAGGCCAGAAACTGACCTTTTGCAATTATGAGTGTAGTTTGCAGGCTAAGGCCGAAGGCCGCAGCCTGCAATAGCGAATTATTGCAAAATAAGTTTCTGGCTGTGTGATACACACTATTTTTTGGGTCGACAATTGATAAAATATGTTAAAAATTAATATTTTCGTATAAATTTCAATAAAATTAAAAATCAAGTAGGTGTTAGTTTTTGACAATTACAGTTTTGTTTTCAGTGCACCGGCATAATTATTGACAAATAATTACGATTTACAAAATGGAAACACAAAATGTCAAACCTCAAACGATTCAAACTCTGTGTTCTGTGCAGTGATTCAAACGAACCAGTTCAGTTGCAGGTTGCAGTTTGGAGTACTCAAGAGCAATACCTGCATTAAACAAAAACGGTTGTCAGGTTGTCTTGCAAGTCATTCAAATTCAATCTCTTCACCTCAATTTGATTATAATTTGTAATTAAATAAAATTGTTAAAGCTTGAGATGTCAAACTTCAGTCAATTTTTAACAAATTGTAGTTGGCCGTGCATTTTGCTGGACTAGGCCGCGAAAAGGTCGGTTTCAAGCGGATTTAGACGAATGCAAATTGTGTTATTTTAGAACGGAGGCCCAAAAATTATATAATTGCTCAGAAAAATGCAATTTTTGAAATTTGTCTCGTAACTATTTTTTTTGTAACTGGGCACCGTCAGTTATAAGTCAAAGACAATAAAATTTCCAAATCTCAGAACTAGAGCGTTACTACTAGAATTACAGAATATAATAGAAAATGAACAAAACAAAAATTTGTACCTCTTGCTTTATAATTCTTCAATGCGGCAGCAAGTCAAAAGTCTTCAAATTTCATCTAGAATTACAAGATTTGTCAAAATTTTGAAAATGTTTAGTCGGTTTCCTCTGGCCTGTAATTTAGAACGAAATTATATTGGTCACTTCTGTCTGAAAACCTAACGACTCCTTTTTTCGATCACCTGGTATAATAAACTTGTCTGTTAAAATCACCTTTGCATTTACTAAAATATTTTAATTCACACGGTGGGTAACAAATATCCACATCTAATGTATAATAGAAGCACATGACTTAATAAAAAATACAATAAACAAAACGGATACAAGTTATAAAACCTAATACAAAATATAAAACCAAAGTGAACCACTGCACACTCAGTCACAATCTTACAATATTCCAAGCCTTTTACAACACGAACGATAAAAACCGGACTCCTTCCGATCTTGGTGTTGACTACACTAAAAACAATAAAAGTAGAACAATCGGGAGTAGAAAAATACATATAGAACCTTTGATTTCCTACATCCTAATTTTTACTGAAAAGCATCTTATTAAAATTGAACACGTACCAGTGCCGACGCACGGTCTTTCGTTTAAAAAAAAAAATGAAATAAAAGAATGCCACCGGTTCTGAATCCTGAGCGATTTTGTTTAGCCACAGATATAAGTTTGAGATTACTATTTAATTAGTTTATGTAATTTTTAAAGAAAGTGCATGTCGTAACAGAGGCCAGCAAATGCGCAGATTTTCGTAGTTTATTTGACGGCGGCTGCAACGGGTTGGGTTGACGCACCGGGAATCTTTCCAAGAACTTTAGATAAATTCACTCCTGTTAAGGCATTGACGGCAGGTGGAATTTGGCCGACTAATCGAGTTATTTCGGCTGTTGTGGTGTCGGGACCTCCGATGAGAACGATTTCTTCGGTTTTGGCCAGGGGGGCTGCGACCTCCGCGGCGATCTGCACAAAAATACGGCGTGAATATGGATGGATTACGATGCAGGGATATTCGCGAATAATGACCAACCCAATTCCGTTTGACAAGTTGACCTACCTTTGGTAAGGCCTCGAGAACAAGTGACATAATGGCAGCATCTCCGTATTGCTTGTACACAGCGGCTTTCTGTCTCATCCTTTCCGCGTCAGCTTTTCCCACACTCCCGATAGCTGCAGCTTCTGCAGTTCCCAACAATTTTATCTTCTCGCTCTCGGCTTTAGCGTTCTGCACGGTCTGAGTCCTGGAAAAAATTACCTTTAGACTGCCATCGCATCACCCTCTCCGTTTACCGTCTTCCTTCGGCCAGCATCTGCACCTTGTAGCTCTCCGCCTCCGCCGGCAAACGAACCGTCGCGTTCAACTCCCTTTCTTTCCTCATGACTTCCTGAGCTTCCACTTCGATCTGCTTCTTTCTCTCCACGACGTCGATCTGTATCTCTTCGTTGCGTATCTTTTGACGTATCTTCGCAGCTTGAAGTTCATAGGCCAGTTGTGCTTCAGCTTTCTAAAATAACACAGAAAACTAAAAAAAAAAAGTCATAATCTACCGCGGGTTACGTACGGCAGTGTTGATTTCTTGATTAAAGTTAGCTTTTTGTAGCTTGAACATTCTTGAATTGTCTTCAATTTTGGTGTCGGTTGAGTACTTGACGTCCATTGCGGATTTCTGGCATTCTGCTTCACGGATTCCGGCATCTCGGTTGGCTTCGGCGACTCCAGCGTCGGCGTCGCGTTTTACCATAGCCGTTTGGGCTTTGCCTAAAGATGTTAGGTACTGGACTTCATCGTAGACGTCCTTGATGGTGAAAGAGAGGATTTCGATGCCCATGCGACCTACGTCCGGGGCTGCTACTTCACGGACGAGCGCGGCGAATTGGTCCCGATCGCGATAAACTTCTTCTACTGTAAGAGTTCCTGGAAAAAAAAATGCAAATTTAAAAATCGCTGTTTATGTAACGAGGTTGTGAATATTCTATGTAAAAAACAATAGCGGATCTGAAATTATCCGAATTATAAACATCTTAGACGAAAAAAACTATGTAACTAAAGCTTTGTTATTTCTAGCAAGGTGGGGCTACAGCACACAAGACGTTTTACAGCGAATTCTTCACGCTTTTCTGATCCTAAACTATCAGTCTATGCAGTTTTTTTTCTAAATACAGCAGTTGACACATTTAGCCGTTTCAATCTGATAAATTAATCCCATTTGATTAAGAATGTACCTAGTTGCACTATATACCTAACAACTTCACGGCCAATCAATTTTTCAAAATTATAATTTTACAACTTCTTTTGTTTAATTCGGAAAATCATTTTTCATTCAAATATAAATTTTCGCAAATTTTATTTTTTTTTAACTTCAATTATAGATTTTATAGATTCGCAAATAGCAAATTGCAGAAATCAGACTCGCAATTATGAAAAATAGGTATTAAAAATTTTTAAGCCCCGAATTAACCAAGTGAAAAATTTTAAATTTTTAGACGTTTTGGTATTAAATTATTTTATAAATAAAAAAAAAACAAAATTTATGGAATTTTATATCTCTACTTCCAAATTGTTAAGTTTAACTTTTAACATTTGTTAGAAGATTTCCAAAACTTTCAGGTACTAAATGTGCAAAATTCAAACTCTTTCGGATCTAAAAAAACTAAAAGAGCTACATCCAAATTTATATTTCAATTTTAAGGATGTTAAATATTAGATCTCAAACTGTTAGATCTTAAGCTTGAAGTTATAGTTCTCAAAAATAAAAAACATTAAATCTCCGACCGTTCGAGTTTTAAATAAGTCTCAAATTTTTAGTTCAGGTCAAGGGATCGCAAGACTTTTCAGATTTTACACTCTTAAGTCCTAAATTTTAAAAATTTACAGCAACAAGTTCATTTCTCAAATTTTCAGATCTAAAATTTCAAGATCCTACATGTCTAAAATGTTAGATCTCAAATTTCTGTTTCTCAAGTTCTAAAATTTCAGTATTTCAAGCAAATTTAAAAATCTCAAAGCAGATATAAAAAAATTCAATATTAATCTGAAAATTTGCTAATTTATGTTTTTTTTTTACAGAACAAATTTGGCACTCAAATTCTTCCTTGGTTTTCGTTTTTTGCGGTCTCAAATTTCTAGACCCAAATTTATGAAATCTCAAATCTTTAGTCCAAAAATCTTACATTTTAGACCTCAAATCTTCAAATGTCTATATACTCAGCTTATGAAGTTAATTTTACAGATTCTCAATCACCAAATTTTGCAAATCAATCAAAAATTAAAAATTTCTATTGAATCTTCAATTTTCGTAATTTTCTATTAGACTCAAATTCTAACATTTAAACTTTGCGTCTCTAATCTCGCATTTTAAATTCTCAAATATTCAAGATTTTGTCTTAAATTCCTAGCTGTGACAATTTTCAATTCACTACTGACGATATCTCAAAAAACTCAAATTTCTTGGATTTATATTCGTAATGTTAAATTTTGTTAAATCTCAAATCGTTAGATCTTAAGCTTGAATTTATAGTTCTCAAAAATCAAATTTTAAATCTTCGACATTTTTCAGTCTTCAATAAGTCTCAAATTTTTAGTTCAGGTAAGGAATCTCAAGACTTTTTTTATATTTTACACTCTTAACACTTTAAATCCTTAAATCTCACAATGACAAATTCATTTCTAAAATTTTCAACTGTAAAATTTCCAGATCCTAAATGTCTAAAATGTGTAGATCTCAATTGTCAGTTTTCAAATTCAAAATTTTTTCTAGCTTTTCGATTTACAGTTCTTAAGAATTAAATTCTACTTCTTCAAGTGTCCAACCGTTGAATTCTCGAATTTCCAGTTCCCAATTTCAACATTTCAGGCAAATTTGAGAATCTTAAAACAGGAGATAAAGAAAAATCAATATAAAAGTCCAAATTAAATTTCCCAATTTCGTACATTTCAATTTTACAATTTCTTTTATAAAACAAATCTAAGATTTAAATTCGTACTTCTTAATTTCTTAATGAATTTCTCTCTTAATTTCTACGCAAAAATTTATGAAATCTCAAATCTTTGGTCCAAAAATCTAACATTTTGAGCCTCAAACCCTCAAATGTCTATATAATCAGCTTGTAAAGTTAATTTTACAGATTCCAATAACCAAATTTTGAAAATCAAAAATCAAAAATTAAAAATTTATAATTTCAAATCTCCAATTTTCCAAATTTTCTGCTAGACTCAAATTCTTACATGTAAACTTTGCGTCTCTAATCTCACATTTCAAATTCTTAAATATTCAAGATTTTGTCTCAAATTCCTAGCTGCAACAAAAAATTTCAATTCATTACTGATAATATCTCAAAGAACTGAAATTTTATGGATTTATATTCGTATAATTAAATTTGGTTAGATCTCAAATCATTAAGTCTTAAGCTTGAATTTATAGTTCTCAAAAATCAAATTTAAATCTCCGACCCTCCAAGTCTCAAATTTTTAGGTCAGGTGAGGAATCTCAAGACATTTCAATATTTTACACTCGTAACTCTTAAATCCCGAAAGATCACAATGACAAATTCATTCCTAAAATTTTTAAATCTAAAATTTCCAGATCCTAAATGTCTAAACTGTGTAGATCTCAAATGTCAGTTTCTCAAATTCAAATTTTTTTCTAGCTTTTCGATTTACAGTTCTTAAGAATTAAATTCTACTTCTTCAAATGTCCAACCGTTGAATTCTCGAATTTTCAGTTCCCAATTTCAATATTTCAGGCAAATTTGAGAATCTTAAAACAGGAGATAAAGAAAAATCAATATAAAAGTCCAAATTAAATTTCCCAATTTCGTACATTTAAATTTTACAATTTCTTTTATAAAACAAATCTAAGACTCAAATTCGTACTTCTTAATTTCTTAATTAATTTCTCTCTTAATTTCAACGCACAAATTTATGGAATCTCAAATCTTTGGTCCAAAAATCTAACATTTTGAGCCTCAAACCCTCAAATGTCTATATAATCAGCTTGTAAAGTTAATTTTACAGATTCCAATAACCAAATTTTGAAAATCAAAAATCAAAAATTAAAAATTTATAATTTCAAATCTCCAATTTTCCAAATTTTCTGCTAGACTCAAATTCTTACATGTAAACTTTGCGTCTCTAATCTCACATTTCAAATTCTTAAACATTCAAGATTTTGTCTCAAATTCCTAGCTGCAACAAAAAATTTCAATTCATTACTGATAATATCTCAAAGAATTGAAATTTTATGGATTAATATTCGTATAATTAAATTTGGTTAGATCTCAAATCATTAAATCTTAAGCTTGAATTTATAGTTCTCAAAAATCAAATTTTAAATCTCCGACCCTCCAAGTCTCAAATTTTTAGTTCAGGTGAGGAATCTCAAGACATTTTAATATTTTACACTCGTAACTCTTAAATCCCGAAAGATCACAATGACAAATTCATTCCTAAAATTTTCAAATCTAAAATTTCCAGATCCTAAATGTCTAAACTGTGCAGATCTCAAAAGTCAGTTTCTCAAATTCTAAAATTTTTCTAGCTCTTTGATTTATAGTTCTCAAGAATTAAATTCTACTTCTTCAATTGTCAAAGTGTTAAATTCTCAAATTTCCAGTTCCCAGTTTCAACATTTGAAGAAAATTTTAAAATCTTGAAACAGGAGAAAAAAAATCAATATAAAAGTCCAAATTTCCCAATTACATACGTTTAAATTTCACAATTTCTTAATTAGGTCCAAATTTATGAAATCTCAAGTCTTTGGTGCAAAAGTCTAAAATTTTAAGCCTTAAATCGTCAAATGTTTAATAATCAGCTTGTAAAGTTAATTTCACAGATTCTCAATGACCAGATTTTGAAAATCATAAATCAAAAATCAAAAATTTATAAATTCAAATCTCTAATTCTCGTAATTTTCTGTAAGACTCAAATTCTCACATCAAAACTTTGCGTCTTTAATCTGAAATTTTAAACTCTCAAATATTCAAAATTTTGTCTCAAATTCCTAACTCTGATTTAAAATTTCAATTCACTACTGATGATATCTCAAAAAATATAAATTTCTCGGTTTTATATTCCCAACTCTTAAATTTCTCAAATTAAATAGTTGCAATTTTAAATTGTGAATTCCAAGTCTCATGTTCTTTGGATTCAAAATTTCACGGTTTGAAAAATTTTGATTTCTTAGAACCTTTGAAGTCTTGGACTTTTAGTTTTGACTTAACCAATAGATTTAGAATACGACATTTTTGGCCATAGAATCTATTGTTCTAGAGTATCAGAATCAGAATTTTGGATTCTAGAATCTAAAAATCTATAAAAATTCAAAAGGCGAAAATCAAGATCCTAGACGATAACGAACGATCTAGACTTTGAAGCAGAAAATTCTCCAAAAATTTGCAGTTCATAATTAATAATAATCATAATTTTATTAATTCTAAATAGACAGCCGGATTTGGTGATTTTCATTGTTAAACTTCCAGACGACAAAAAATTTTTTTTACATTTTAAATCGAAATATTTTGATTTTCAAAGATATAGCTATCAAACATTACACATGGTAAAAAATACAAAACACATTGTAAATTAAAAATAAATAAATAAATAAAATTAAACAAAATTTTAACGAAAAAAAAATTTCAATTTCAATTTAGATCAAATTCTAAAAACGATGAAATAGTTAAAATTAATTATTAATTATAACTAAATTAAGTAACAATTATTACTAGTAATTATTAAATTTCAGCGTACTTTAATTTTTTTTTCAAGTTCTTCATCATGAATGTCTTCGAAATAATTTCTTCGATTTAATCCAAAAATTCTCGACTTTCATTTTAAGTTACAAAATTTTAACTTGTTGCATTTGATTATCAAATTTTTGAAAAAAAATTTAATTGATTTTGTGATCTTTAAATCTAACATTCCATTTTTAAAATCGATTTACGGAATTTTAGTTTGAAAAACCTCTGAATTATAACATTACAAAAAAATCTTTAAACACTAGAAATCCCTAAAAATAATTAATTAAAAAACCAAAAAAATCAAAAATTTAATTAAAAAACTAGAAATATTAGAAATATATATATAACATGTTAAACAAGTTTTCAAGTTTATATTTAAAATCCCAATTCTTTACCTTATAACACTCTCATTCAACAAAAGTTCTATTTAAAAAACATTAGCAGATCTGAAATTTTCTAAACACCATTCCAAAATTATAAACATCTCTTGAATTAGAAAAAAAACTGTTCCAAAAAAACTATGTAACTGAAGCGTCGTTATTTCCAGCAAGACGGGGCTACGGCACACACTTTCAGAAGCCGTTTTGCAGGGTATTTTTCACGCTTTTCTTGATCCTAAGCCATGAGATTATGCAGTTCCTAAAGATAACAGTTGAAACATTTCTCCGCTTTGATCTGATAAATTAATCCGATTCGATTAAGAATGTAATTGCACTATATACTTAATTTAACGGTTTCAATCATTTTTTTCCGACAAAACCGCCTACTAAACTAGTTCAAACACATACTTAATTACACACCTTTTAACCGTAAGATACGTAATTCCAATCGTCAAAGAAATACCAAAAGCACTGATCCAAGGCGTCGGCATGATTTTTCGCACTACTTCAACCGACACACTCAACACACTAACCTCGCAGTTATGATGTCTCCATTGTTATAGATCAAATCAAAGAAGGTAACTTAAATGATGTATAAAGTTCGAAACAATAAAATCTATAACTGTAAATACTTAATTAAAGTGTGTCTTAATAGGAACGCGCGGTATTTTTAATGAATCAATGAGATACCGAGCTATCGATCTCAATGATAAGATACAGTTTTTGGCGAAAGATCGACGTTTAACTGTAAATTTTGCAATTATGGCTACAAACCGGTCCAGCTACTTTGAATTAGGATTCTCGAATTAAACTGAAAGAAAAAAAAGTTGCTCCGTCAGTGATAGACGCCGAAAATCTTATCTTTATGACTCCTTCCATTGTTTCCATCCTCAAGTGTGCTAAAGTCATAAGCTGTGATTTATCTACTTAGTACTTTAAACATTTTTTACATTCTAGAACGACGCTGGGAAAAATCCCCAGAATGACGATGACCATACTTGAACTTCAATTGAACTATTGATATTAATGGAGCTGACCTCGTTGGAAGATTTAGACTGTCGTAGGACTTCCCGTAAATGAATAAATTTGAGGCTGTAGGAGCTACCGGCATCGCGAAGTCGTGTCTGTGCTTAATTACCACAACTTACCTAAAATCGCGCGCAAGTGTCCTTCTAGCGTTTGTAAAATGGTAGCTTTGATTTCTTTGACGGATTTTCCAAGAAACTGTTCTGATGCTGTGTAGAGAAGTTCGTCTGCTTTCATGATTTTGCATTGAGCGACTCCCGTGACGGTTAGAGGAACTCCTTGAGCTGTTTCCACACTCTCGCACATGGGATTCAAGGTCATTACTTCCAGGGATAGTCTTTGGACGTCGGTGACCAACCACCACGCCCATGCCCAACCACCGACGATGGTTACACGTTTTGTTGAACCGCAGCATCCTCCTGTAAAAGAAGATGAGATGATTCTGGGAATTTTTTTGTTCTGATGTTGGTTATACATTCGACAGTCTAGCTTTTTTCGCAGTGTCAATTATCGTTCTAGATAATTTCCGTAAATATATTTTATATTTTTTTACAGACAGATGTAGTTTGTTTTAGAAATTTATTTGTTTTTATTCTTATTCTTGCGCTTTTTCTAATGTCTAAATTTTTTTTTTATAATACACTAAAATTCTCATATTTCAGATTTTTAAATCCTAGACTTCTAAGACTGCATTTCCCCAGATTCTACGTTTTTAGATTCTAGCACAACAAATTCTAGATTTTTGATTCGCTGCTCCTAGACCCTCATTTTTGAAAGTTTTAGGTTTTTTATTTTCTTGGCCTAGAATCCCAGATTCTAGATTTTCAAATTTTCATTATTTCTAAAGATTTTCTCTATTTCTAAAGTCTAAGCTTTAAATCTTCTACTCTATATTCTAGAACTAGGTACCTACTCTCAGATTCTAAGACCCAAAATTCTCAGGTTCCGGACTCTCATATTTGAGATTGTTAAAATTTTCATTTTTACCGAAAACTGGAAATTCTTATAAATAATTTCAATTTTTGAGACTGGAAAATTAAAGAAAAAAATTGAAAAAGTTGAGAGTTGGAACTAAGAAGTTCACAATTTTGGATTGAGATTATTTAAGATAAGAGTTTGAGTTTTGGATCTTAATTTTGAGACTTGAAGTTAAATAAAGATCTAAAAATCTGAAATATAAAAATTGAAATGTGATAATTGAGAACCTGAAACTTTGAAATTAGCATTTTAAAATGTTTGAGATTTGAGCACAGAAAGCTTAGAGCTACTTGAGTCTCAAAAATTGCAAGTTAACAACAATAACTGTAAAAATTATTACGTGACAAAATCTGGAGTTCTGTTCCAAGGTCTTATGATGTTCCATCTTTAAATTTTCCTAATTAGTAGCCTTAGAAAAAAAAATTGAAAATTGGTTTAAGAAACTGAGTATAAAAACGTAAAGTATGATTTTTGAGAACTTTGAGAAATCCTAATCTAATCCTAATCCTAACCTGAATCTAAAGACCTAAGATTTAATGCTAAAAAATAAAATTTGAGGTTTCAGATGTGAAAATTTGGAAATCGAAAACCGGAATTTGCACAGTTAGAACCTTTTTAAGTTTAAAAGTTAACAAGTGAAGTTAGGAATATCCAGTCAAAAAAACGAGACACAATTAAATTAAAAATTAAAGAGATAGAAACATATGAAAATTGGAGATCGAAATTATGAGTTTTAAGATTTAGATTTGATTTCTAAAATCTGCTGGAATCTGTAGAATCAACTTTTAAAATTTACAACTGGGGGTATGACATTTGAGAATTTAGAGCAAAGATTTGAAATTTCAAAAATTTATAGCTAGAAATTTAAGAACAAATTCTTCTAAATTTGATAAGGATTTGAGTCTTGCATTGTTTTAAACACTAGAAATTGTAAAAAAATGTGAGATTTGATTTTTGGCAATGTGAAAACTGATTTTTGAAAATATGAGAATTGATTTTTGAAAATGTGAGATTTGATTTTTAAAAATGTAAGATCTGATTTTGTGAAATGTGAGAATAGATTTTTGAAAATGTGAGAACAGATTTTTAAAAATGTGAGAATTGATTTTTGGAAATGTGAGAATTGATTTTTGAAAATGTGAGAATTGATTTTGGGAAATGCGAGAACTGATTTTTGAAAATGTGACAATTGAATTTTGAAAATGTGAGAATTGATTTTGGGAAATGTGAGAACTGATTTTTGAAAATGTGACAATTGAATTTTGAAAATGTGAGAATTGATTTTTGAAAATGTGACAATTGATATTTGAAAATGTGAGAATTGATTTTTGAAAATGTGAGAATTGATTTTTGGAAATGTGAGAATTGATTTTTGAAAATGTGAGAATTGATTTTGGGAAATGTGAGAACTGATTTTTGAAAATGTGACAATTGAATTTTGAAAATGTGAGAATTGATTTTGGGAAATGTGAGAACTGATTTTTGAAAATGTGACAATTGAATTTTGAAAATGTGAGAATTGATTTTGGGAAATGTGAGAACTGATTTTTGAAAATGTGACAATTGATTTTTGAAAATGTGAGAATTGATTTTGGGAAATGTGAGAACTGATTTTTGAAAATGTGACAATTGAATTTTGGAAATGTGAGAATTGATTTTTGAAAATGTGACAATTAATATTTGAAAATGTGAGAATTGATTTTGGGAATTGTGAGAATTGATTTTTGAAAATGTGAGAATTGATTTTTGGAAATGTGAGAATTGATTTTTGAAAATGTGAGAATTGATTTTGGGAAATGTGAGAACTGATTTTTGAAAATGTGACAATTGAATTTTGAAAATGTGAGAATTGATTTTGGGAAATGTGAGAACTAATTTTTGAAAATGTGACAATTTAATTTTGGAAATGTGAGAATTGATTTTTGAAAATGTGACAATTGATATTTGGAAATGTGAGAATTGATTTTGGGAAATGTGAGAATTGATTTTTGAAAATGTGACGATTCATTTTTGGAAATGTGAGATTTGATTTTTGGAAATGTGAGAATCAATTTTTGAAAATGTGAGAACTGATTTTTGAAAATGTTAGAATTGATTTTTGAAAATGTGAGATTTGATTTTTGAAAATGTGAGAATTGATTTTGGGAAATGCGAGAACTGATTTTTGAAAATGTGACAATTGAATTTTGAAAATGTGAGAATTGATTTTGGGAAATGTGAGAACTGATTTTTGAAAATGTGACAATTGAATTTTGAAAATGTGAGAATTGATTTTTGAAAATGTGACAATTGATATTTGAAAATGTGAGAATTGATTTTGGGAATTGTGAGAATTGATTTTTGAAAATGTGAGAATTGATTTTTGGAAATGTGAGAATTGATTTTTGAAAATGTGAGAATTGATTTTGGGAAATGCGAGAACTGATTTTTGAAAATGTGACAATTGAATTTTGAAAATGTGAGAATTGATTTTGGGAAATGTGAGAACTGATTTTTGAAAATGTGACAATTGAATTTTGAAAATGTGAGAATTGATTTTGGGAAATGTGAGAACTGATTTTTGAAAATGTGACAATTGATTTTTGAAAATGTGAGAATTGATTTTGGGAAATGTGAGAACTGATTTTTGAAAATGTGACAATTGAATTTTGGAAATGTGAGAATTGATTTTTGAAAATGTGACAATTGATATTTGAAAATGTGAGAATTGATTTTGGGAAATGTGAGAATTGATTTTTGAAAATGTGAGAATTGATTTTTGGAAATGTGAGAATTGATTTTTGAAAATGTGAGAATTGATTTTGGGAAATGTGAGAACTGATTTTTGAAAATGTGACAATTGAACTTTGAAAATGTGAGAATTGATTTTGGGAAATGTGAGAACTAATTTTTGAAAATGTGACAATTGAATTTTGGAAATGTGAGAATTGATTTTTGAAAATGTGACAATTGATATTTGGAAATGTGAGAATTGATTTTGGGAAATGTGAGAATTGATTTTTGAAAATGTGACGATTGATTTTTGGAAATGTGAGATTTGATTTTTGGAAATGTGAGAATCAATTTTTGAAAATGTGAGAACTGATTTTTGAAAATGTTAGAATTGATTTTTGAAAATGTAAGATTTGATTTTTGGAAATGTGAGATTTTATTTTTGGAAATGTGAGAATTGGTTTTTGTACGAGCTGTAATATGTAAGGCTTCAGAATCTAATAAAATTTACAATTCTAATTAACTAAAATTTGAGATTTAAATATTTTAAGTTTGAGATACAAAAATGAAGAATTCAAAAATCTGCAATTTACACAATGAAGACTTTTTTAAAATTATCACGTAAAGTTCTAAAAATTAAGAATCAGAGCAAAAAATTACTAAAAATTAAAAACTAAAGAATCAAACACAAAAACCTCTAAGATATCTAAAGATGACTTTAAACCTAAAATCCATCAATATTTGAGAATTTAAAATGGGAAATTAAAAAGGCAAAATTTAATGATTTAAACAAAAATAATCAAAAAAAGAATCAAACAAATCCAAAAAATCAATAACAATCAAGAACTTGAAAAATCCTAAAAAAGAATAGAAATCCAGATAATAAAAGAAATTCAAAAAAATTATCGAAGAGCCAAAAAATTTAATCAAAGCTTTTTAAAAGTTCCAAAATTGAGGAAAAAAAACAACTGCAGCAAATTAAAGATTCTAGGAAATTCAGCAAATGCAAGAATCAAAGAAAACTAATGAATTCAACGAAACCACATAAAAATTTCAAAAAAATCCAGACATTCTGAGAATCCGAAAGATTAAAAAAAATAAATAGATAATAAAATCCACAAAAAATGTATGAAATCCAAACCATTTTGAAAATTGAAGAAATCGGAAAAGTCTCAAGGCTTTAAATGTAAGATAATTAAAAAACTCGTACTAATCTGAAAAATTGAAAAAATATAAAAACAATCAATAAAGCTAATCGTATCGAATCGTAAGCTGTAATAAATTTAGAAAAATTTTGAATATAAATTCAATGACAATAAGAATGACAAGGACAAAAATAATTATTATTATAAAAATAAAATAATAATAATAATAATAATAATAATAATAATAATAATAATAATAATAATAACTCATAATGATAATGATAATGATATTAATAATAACAATAAAAGTTTGCATAAAAAAATTTGGATACCTACTAAAAATAGTAAAATTTCAGATTTCCTAACAAATTTATTTCAACTCGTATGACTTTCTCGACTAAAATTTGTTCACAGTGTTGAAATTGAGAGCAGAAAGTTAAAAATTCAAAAATTGCATAAGTAAGAAACAATTAAAGCTTGAGTATTTAAAAATTCTAAAAAAATGAGATTGAAAAAAAATTAGGAGATTTCAATTTAAATTTAAATTTGGAATTCCTGATCTCTGAGCTAGAAGTTTGGAATCAAAACATCTGAGAATTAAGTAAGCGGGGTAAAAAAAACAAAAAAGAAAAGAAAAATAAGGAAAAGACGATTCCATAAATTTGACATTAAGAATTTCTAATTTTTGACATAGAAAGTTAAGAGCAAATTGTCTAAAATTTGAGACATCATTGATTCGGTCTAATAGAAAATTATAAACATTGAAAATTTGAGTGTGGGAAATTCACAAATTTTATGACCCGAGAAGTTTGAAACGTAAAATCAAGAATCTGACACAAAAATATAAAGAAATTGAAATCTAGTGAAAATTTGAAGAAAAATTGTAAGATTTTCATATCTGATCTGGGAAAATTTGAAATCCGACCATAAGTGTAAAATATTTGAATTTTGAGAAATTTAAATTCTGACTTAGAACTGACTAATAAAGTTTTAGATTATGAAAAAATTAGTTTGTTTAAGACCTAAAAGTTTTGGAAAATTAAGGAGAATTAAAGAGTTTCTAACAAAAAAAAATAATCCAGATTTGGAATTTTAACTTGATATCTAATTATTCTAGAAACTAAAATATTAGGAGAATCAAAATTTAACAGTTGATTAACAATTTAAAAGTTGAGAACTGGCTGATCTGATTCCTTCAAAGAATTTCTGCAACTTAGAAGCATAGCATGTGGATATAAACACAAATAAAAAGAATTTACTAGAAAAATCCCAATGACTTTCTCACCGGATCAATTCTCCAACTTTCCATTAATCTCAATCATCACAACAAGCTCATTCAAATCATAAACCGTTCAAAATCAAACCGCGATAAAATAAAAATCACACTCAGTTTCTAAGTCCTCGCGTGTACGTTCTTCAGCGCACGTAGTTCTTCATCCAAAACAATAATTCCAAGCTTTCTCACCATCAACTCTACCGTTCTTCTTTTAAACCACCATCACCTGAAGAAGTGACGCGAAGAACTTTTTCTTGATCTTACGATTCCGTTAGTCTTACTACGTCAAATTACAACGGCCCAATAGAGTATCTAGTATCGTAGCTGTTAATCAAGTGTGTTATTTCTTCGGTCAGTTGGAAGAAACTCCGTTAGCAAGAAATTCCGTCACCAACGAAAGGTGCACCGTCAGATATGGGAGGAAAATTGGGGCTCAGTAGTCGATGCTGGGATGTCAAAGAACATGTCAAGTTCAAGGTGAAGAAGGTGGTGATTATGTGGATGTGTGTAGAATTTTCGTAGTGCGAGAAATTTATTGGGTTGAGATCGAAGAACAGTTAAATAGGTGAGTTGATCAACGGTTTATTGTCATTATTCGGTTTTTTTCAAATTTGATTAGCACTTAATTTTAATTTATAATTAAAAAAAACGGACCTATTAGTCAATATAAAATCTATGTAGTAATTGTAGTAATAGTCTATAAAACTTTTGATGTCTAGCCAAAATAATTGTTCTTTCTAGAACACTTTCTCGGATTTGGATTTTCCAATGTTGTGGTCAGGCTGCTCCATTTGAAAATTTATCGGTTAGTAGGTATCGAATTTTGCATTAGTTCGTATTTTAACAACAAAAAAAAATCTAAAATAGGGCGGTGAAATTCACTAGATTGTGGTTAGAACTAAGTTCCATTTAAATTCAGTTTTACTAAGATATATGAAGAACTCCAAACTTTGGTAAATTGTTATATTTTTGTATTCTGATAATGAGAGATCAATTATAAAAAAAATGCGTAAAAGTAGGTCAATTATAGTGCCGGTTTACTTCCCCTAAAAACTCAAATGAAATGATCAAAATCGAGCTACTAAAATAGAATTCACAGAAAAGAAATCAATTCGAAGAATTTTACAACCTAACCAGCACGTAATACATTAAATGTGGTTTAGCATTATCTTGTTGAATCCAAATTATTTTACGAGGAGCGGATTTTGGCCAGTTTTCTTAAATAGTCAATTATAGTGCCGGTTTAATTCCCCTAAACACTTAAATGAGATGATCAAAATTGAGCGACTAAAATAGAATTTACAGAAAAGAAATCAATTTGAAGAATTTTAAAACCTAACCAGCACGAAATACACTCAATGTGGTTTAGCACTATCTTGTTGAATCCAAATTATTTTACGAGGAGCGGATCTTAGCCAGTTTTCTGAAATAGTCAATTATAGTGCCGGTTTAATTCCCCTAAACACTTAAATAAAATGATCAAAATCGAGCGACTAAAATAGAATTCACAGAAAATAAATCAATTTGAAGAATTTTAAAACCTAACCAGCACGAAATACACTCAATGTGGTTTAGCACTATCTTGTTGAATCCAAATTATTTTACGAGGAGCGGATCTTAGCCAGTTTTCTGAAATAGTCAATTATAGTGCCGGTTTAATTCCCCTAAACACTTAAATAAAATGATCAAAATCGAGCGACTAAAATAGAATTCACAGAAAATAAATCAATTTGAAGAATTTTACAACCTAACCAGCACGAATAAGAAATAAAATTTACGAAATGGAGATCGATAGATACTTTATTGAGTTATTTAGTTATTTTTGAACATTTTGGTGTTCTAGAGTCAATTAGATTTTTAATAGAATCTCAGAATTCCTTGGATCTTTTGAAAATTTTTGATGCTCTAGATTCCTTAAACCCTTCGATTGTCTAAATTCTTCAGATTTCGCTGTTCTATACATGTAGATTTTTCAATATTTTGAGATTGTACGAAGATCTTTCAATTTTTTTTAAATTTGAACTTCTATCAATCTCTTAGATCGTTTCTTTTCTATCTGCTGCATCTTTCCAGTTCTTTAGACTCTCATTTTTATTTCTGTTATCTTCCTTGAATCTCCTGCGAATTCATCAAATTTCCAATCCTCTAAATGTTCTAGATTTTAGAAATTCTTCAAATTTTCTAACTACTTTTCCCTTATAATCTGAATATGAAGATCAAGACTTAGGTATACAGTATATAAAAATTTTCCATCTAGGAATGCAGAATTATGATAGAATCCACAAGCAAAACTTTTTTTTCCAAAGTTTAAAGATTGGTGCTATTGGGTGGTTGACAGAACATTTTGATTTTTCTGTTTGAAGCTTCATTACACTCAATGTCACCAGGAAGAGATCAATTATAAAAAACGGCGTAAAAGTAGGTCAATTATAGTGCCAGTTTAATTCCCCAAAAAACTCAGATGATCTAAAACAGAATTCACAGAAAAGAAAAAAATCAATTTGAAGAATTTTACAACCCAACCAGCACGAAATACAGTCAATGTCACCAGGAAGAATATGTGGTTTAGCATTATCTTGTTAAATCCAAATTATTTTACGAGGAGCGGATGTTGGCCAGTTTTCTGAAATAGTCAATTATAGCGCCGGTTTAATTCCCCTAAACACTCAAATGAAATGATCAAAATCGAGCGACTAAAATAGAATTCACAGAAAAGAAATCAATTTGAAGAATTTTACAACCTAACCAGCAGAAAATATGAAATAAAATTTACGAAATGGAGATCGATAGATATTTTATTGAGTTATTTAGTTATTTTTGAAAATTTTTGATGCTCTAGATTCCTTAAACCCTTTGATTGTCTAAATTCTTCAGATTTCGCTGTTCTATACATGTAGATTTTTCAATTTTTTGACATTGTACGAAGATCTTTCAATTTTTTTTTTTAATTTGAACTTCTATCAATCTCTTAGATCGTTTCTTTTTTATGTGCTGCATCTTTCCAGTTCTTTCGACTCTCATTTTGATTTCTGTTATTTTCCTTGAATCTCCTGCGAATTCATCAAATTTCCAATCCTTTAAATGTTATAGATTTTCGAAATTCTTCAGATTTTCTAACTACTTTTCCCTTACAATCTGAATATGAAGATCAAGATCAAGATTTATGTATGCAGTATATACGGAGTGCAGAAAGCAAGACTTTTTTTTCTAAAGTCAAAAGATTCGGGCTATTAGGTGTTTGATAGAACATTTTGATTTTTAACCCAGTTCTATTTCAAGCTTCATTACGCACAATGTCACCAGGAAGAATATGTGGTTTAGCATTATCTTGTTGAATCCAAATTGTTTTGCGAGGAGCGGATCTTGCCCAGTTTCCTTGAATAGCAGGCAACAATTTTGCAATAATCATGTTCTTGTAACCTTCTCTAGTGATCTTAGAGAATCGTACCAGCTGTGCGATTTTAACTTTTAAAAGCAAAGCCGCCTTTCCTCATTTTCTATCTTTTTTTTTGAATCGGAATCGGACACTTAGTTCTGATTGATGATATAATATCATAACATCTAAAAATATACTTAAGAATGCGGGACCTAAAAGCCTTTTAGTTCTAGAAGAACCATAAAATCTAAAAACTAAACCTGTTTGCCGTTCAAAAAAACATTCGTTTCAAATTAAGATTGTTGATTCGTTCTTTAGCTTTAAGATTTCTACAATCTTTCGAAATGTTAGTATTTCTTGTATTTACATAGATTTTAGATTGTCTTGCGATTTCCATAAAAAATTGTGCAATTATAAGATTAAGATTTTTACACATTTAATAGAAAGTTTCTAAGAATTCTCAAGATTTGTTTAAACTTCCAAAAACCTTTAGAATAATACTACAAATATTTTTTTTGGGTGATTAGTTTATTAACAATTACTTTACATACTCGTTTGCAGCCGTAAAGATGAATTATAGGGACTAATACACTCTTTTGCGTCAGTAAAGATGAACTTTATTTATCAAAGCATACTTTACAGACTCAAACTCAATTTGTTACATTTTGCCTTAAAAACGATTTTCTGGTCCAGCCTTTTCGAAAAATCAATTCTTCACACCCTCGTACATAAACAGCTATTGTTTAAAATTTTGACTATGAATTCTTAGAATTTGAGTAACTTTCGCAAAATTTTGAAATACTTACACTTTCCAAAAGTTCGAATCGAATCCTTAAAACACAGAAATGTTGGTATATTCAGAATTTGGTACCGAACTTATGAGAATTGTGAAATTTTGCAAAACCACGAATTTAGGGAGCCGTAACAATTCTTCGTGTCTTTGCTCACGTTGCCACCGATTTCAAACACCCGCCAAGAATAAATTTACACCCGACACTCTTCCTTGAATACATCATCAACTTTTTACATTGCCGATCAGAATTAAAATTCTATCAACGAAACCATTACAAAATCGTAACAATTTCCCTCTTCTTATTAACAAAACGGAAGGGTGCTATAGAAAGCTGCCCACGAAAACAGTTGTTCATATCACTCCACGTAGCACACACCATGACTTTTCTTCTTTTCGGTACTCAAAACAATTTTTTTAGTTTGATAACTAATTAGCGATTCTTTACAGGTAGAATGAGTGCCGTCACAGCACCACTCTTCGGCTTAGGAGCTTCAGCGGCTTCGAATTTAGCAGTCTTCATACCTGCACTAGCTGCAGCTATTGCGTATTTCCAGTACGACGTCTTGGATCCTGAATCAAGACCTATCGATGTAGCGACTGAAGAGCTCTTGGATCGATATGATTTTATAGTGGTCGGGGGTGGCTCCGCGGGGGCGGTGGTGGCAAACAGACTTAGTGAGATTGAACAGTGGAATGTGTTGCTTCTGGAGGCGGGAGGTGACGAAATCGAGATCTCTGACGTGCCTTTGATGGCGGCGTATCTACAGCTGTCGCAGATTGATTGGAAGTATAAGAGTGAGCCTCAGGGGCAAGCTTGCTTAGGTAAGGTACTTCGATGTCTATTTTTTTACTACAATCCATTTTTTGTAGCTATGAAAAATGGGCGTTGTAACTGGCCCCGAGGCAAAGTTCTTGGAGGATCCTCCGTTCTCAACTACATGTTGTACCTCCGAGGCAATAAAAAAGACTACGATCTCTGGGAGTCCCTCGGGAACCCCGGTTGGGGGAGCCCGGACGCTCTTTACTACTTCAAAAAGTCGGAAGACAACAAGAATCCGTATTTGTCCCGGACCAACTACCATTCAACTGGGGGCTATTTAACGGTGTCCGAAGCACCGTACCACACTCCTCTTGTGGCGACCTTCGTGGAAGGTGGGCGCCAGTTGGGCTACGAGAACCGGGATATCAACGGAGAGTTCCAAACTGGCTTCATGATGGCTCAAGGTACCACCAGAAGAGGCTCGCGTTGTTCCACAGCTAAAGCTTTCTTGCGGCCGGTACGACTAAGGAAGAACCTTCACATCGCGATGAATTCCCAAGTCACCAGAGTACTTATAGATCCCATCAGTAAAGTTGCCTACGGTGTTGAGTTCCTCCGCGATAAGAAGTTGCACCGAATTCGCGCAAGCAAAGAAGTGGTACTCTCAGCTGGAGCTGTTAACTCTCCCCAGTTGCTGATGCTGTCAGGCGTTGGTCCGAAGAGTGACTTGGAGAAGCACAAGATTCCAGTGATTCAAGATCTGAAGGTCGGGCACAATCTGCAAGACCACATTGGTCTTGGGGGGCTGACCTTCTTGATCAATCGTCCGCACTCGATAAGACTTGATCGGATCTACTCGGTTAGTTCTTTGATGCAATATGCGGTGTTCGGAGGTGGTCCTTTGACCGTGCTTGGTGGTGTTGAAGGCCTCGCTTTTGTTAACACGAAGTACGCGAATGCTTCAGATGATTTCCCGGATATAGAGCTCCACTTCATCTCAGGCTCCACACACTCAGATGGTGGTACCCAACTCAGAAAAGCCCATGGTCTAACAGACGCCTTCTACAAGAAAGTCTTTGAACCGATAGCTGACAAAGATGCTTGGAGTGTCATTCCGATGTTGCTGCGCCCTAAAAGTAAAGGCGTCATCAAGTTGAGGAGTAAAAACCCTTTAGACTACCCTCTCATTTATCCGAACTACTTCCAAGACGATTTCGACATGAAAACTCTTATCGAAGGGGCGAAAATCGGAGTTGCTCTCAGTAAAACTGCCGCGTTCCAGTACTATAAAAGTACCCTCCATAAGTTTCCTGATTGCAACAGTTTCAAAGACTACTCGGATGAGTTTTACGAGTGCATGATTAGACTCTACTCTGTTACTATCTACCATCCTGTAGGAACTTGCAAAATGGGACCATATTGGGATCAGGAAGCCGTGGTAGATCCACAATTAAGAGTCTACGGTATTAAAGGCTTGAGAGTGATAGACACCTCCATAATGCCCAATATAGTAAGTGGTAACACGAACGCTCCTGCTATTATGATAGGAGAAAAAGGATCAGATATGATAAAAGAATTTTGGATCAAGACAGCTCGGTATGGTCGATGGGCAAGTTGATCCCAACTACGCGAAAAGTACCTTTAAGGAAATTAGTACCCATTGTGATACTTCTTGTTTAAAGTAGCTAATTTTACGTAACTTGACTGTTTTATCATATAATCGTAAATGAAGTTGGCGCCATCAACCAAACTCAAATTTCCCGCCAAAAATAAACTGTGGTTGATGACGCTCTATTCATACGTAGATGTTGTTTTTAGTAACTTATTGATTGTTAAAAAGCATGTTAAGTAAATGTATGTTTGTTAGAATTAATAACATAGACATAAAAATTTAGAAAACCATTTTTGTTTCTCAAAATCCTTCAGAGATCTAAACATGCAGAACCAAATATGAGCATCCATAGTTCAAAATTTTAAAATGTGATACCTGTGAATTTATGATTTAAAACTTTTGGAATTGTGAGGTTAAATCTTAGAAATTTACCACCTAAAAGATCGATATCTGAGATCTTAGAATCCAAGAATTCAGTATACGAAAATCTAATTTGCGAACTTGACGTTAAATAACTAAGTTTTGTCTAAATAATATCTAAAAATGTCATCTAAGAATCTAAAGAAAAGACTAGAATCTGAAATTTAGAATATAGAAGTGTTCCATCTAGACTCTAGAACTTTCGCTTGTAAAAACTTTGGTTTTTCAACATCTAGGCCCAAGATTCTAGAATCTAGAGTCTATTCTAAAATTTCAGGATTTGTGAATTTATAGATCAAAGTCTACATCGGTTTAGCATTTGACAATTTAGGTTTCATAAATTTAAATACAAACAATCTGGAAAAGTAGAGTATCCTAGATTTATGGGTTTTGGAACAAAATCTAAAAACTTTAGTACCTCAGATGAATAGAATTCTATATCTAAAAAAGTTTAGCATTTTAGAATCCACGCTATTGGGAGAAATCTGAGCATTTATGGATCAAAATTTAAAAATATGACATCTGTGAATTTATGATTTAAAACTTTTGAAATTATGAGTTTAAATTTTCAAAATCTACCACGTAAGAGGTCATTTTCTGAGATTTTAGGATCCAGAAGATTTTAGTACAGAAAACCTAATATTGTAAATGTGATGCATAACAACTAAGCTTTGTCTAAATAATGTCTAAAAATGTAAAGAATTTGGCATTTAAGAATCTAACAAAAAGCTAGAATCTGAAAATTTAGAATATAGAAGGGTTCCATCTAGACTCTAGAATTTTCTCTTGTAAAACCTGAAACTTGACTATTCAAGATCTAGGTCCAAGAATCTAGAATCCGTTCTAAAACTAAAAGGATCTGTGAATTTATAGATCAAAGTCTACATCGGTTTAGAATTTGTAAAATTAGGTTTTATAAACTAAAAAACAAACAGCCTTGAAAAGTACAGCATCGTGGATTTATGGGTCTGAAAATAAAATCTACGAAATTGGGTCGAAAAATTTACAATCTGGTAAACTTGCATCTCAGATGAATGGAATTCAATATCTTAGAAAATTTTAGCATTTTCGAATCTACGCTCTTGAGCAAAATCTGAAAATGTAGAACCAAATATGAGCATCTATGGATCAAAAATGGCAAATTTCAGCCAGAAATCTATGTGAACCTGCATGATCTGAAAAAAAGTAAATAAAATCTAAAAGTCTAGATTTTAAATATTTAGGGATCGAAAATTCAAGATTTGTAAATTTTTAATTAAAAATCTATAAAATTTACAACCACAAAAATTAAACCGTGATGCAAAAATTTTGTATTTCAGAAGTTAGAACTTGCCAATTTTTTAAATCTAAAGCCTGAAGATCTGGCATTCGAAATCTAAGCTTTGGTAAATAATCTACAATTTAAAATTTTTATAAATAAATTTAGAGTTTTGAGATTTAAGGTTTTTAAAAATCTAAAAAAATTAGAAAAACAAAGTTTGAAATTCTTGGATGTTCTGGATCTAAGAATTCTCTCTCATCAATGATCTAAAAAGAAAGCCAAAAAAATTTGGAACCTAGAAATAGTCAGCTTTTGAAAATTTAGAATCTGGGAATTTATTATCTCTAAAATTTTGTGCTAAAAATCTAAAATAAATAAAAAAGTACTAAAAATTATAAAATTATCAAAATTCACAACCACCAAACAGAACAAAAAAAATCACTTTATAAGACATGACTTCAACCACGTCACAAATAAACGCAACCTTGCAACAAACCACTCAACGCTCCCATCTTAAATTTCCCCAACTCAGCAAACTTCTTGCAATTCCAACAAACAAAAGGAAATGAATCAGAACCGTTTCAGTGCTTGCTAACAACACACCAAAATGTCGTCTCCCCACGCCCAAATGAACCTCTTCTCCATGACCCGCATGGCCCTGACTCTGGGTCCAGGTCTTGGTTTCCTCATCTACCTGCACTCATCCATCATGACCCAGCGTCCCGACATCCTGGACCGTGAAAATAGAGTCACCGACATCCCAATATACGAAATTTTAGACACTTACGACTTCATTATAGTCGGTGGTGGAAGTGCCGGTTCAGTTTTAGCAAACCGTCTTAGTGAAAATGTTCATTGGAACGTTTTGTTGTTGGAGGCAGGACCGGACGAGATAAGTTTGACCGACTTACCGTTGCTGTTTCCGGCGCTGCAACTGTCGCCTTTTGATTGGCAGTTTAAGACAGAACCTGGAGAGAATTACTGTCAAGGGATGGTGAAGGGGCAGTGTAATTGGCCGAGGGGGAAAGTGCTCGGGGGGAGTAGTGTCTTGAATGCGATGTTGTATGTTAGAGGCAATCGAAGAGACTATGATCGGTGGGCGGCTCTGGGGAACACCGGTTGGAGCTACGAGGAAGTTCTGCCGTATTTTAAAAAGTCGGAGGATATGAGGATCGAGGAGTACCGATATGATGACTACCACGGACGCGATGGGTATCTCTCCGTGGAAAACTTCAAGTGAGGATGGTGCTTTTTTGATTTGTTTTCATTGATTTTGATCTCCTTGTAGGTACCACTCTCCACTCGCTCAGTGGTTCCTCCAAGCAGCTGAAGAACTCGGATACAACGTGGTCGACATCAACGGCGAGTACCAAACTGGTTTCACCTTAGCTCATGGTACTCTCAGAGACGGTCTCCGTTGCAGTACCGCCAAATGCTTCCTTCGCCCTGTCAGCAAACGTCCCAACCTCCACATCAGCCTCCATTCCACGGTCGAAAAAATCCTCATCGACGAAGACACCAAGACCGCCCACGGAGTCGAATTCAGCAAATTCGGCATCAAAAAATCAGTCTACACCTCTAGGGAAGTCATTCTGAGCGCAGGCTCTCTCCAATCCCCCCAACTCCTCATGTTATCAGGAATCGGGCCTCGGGAACACTTGGAGGATGTCGGGATCGACGTCCTCGTGGATTCCCCGGGCGTTGGTTCAAACCTCCAAGACCATGCAGCTATGGGAGGAGTCACTTTCCTTTACGAGCCCCCAGAAGAGTACGCAAACACGACGTGTGGATTCATCTTGCCTAAAGTTTTCTCAACGGAAACAATCAACGATTTTGCGCAGAAAAAAGAAGGCCCCGTGTACTGGTTACCGGAGTGTGAAGTCATAGGGTTTGTCAAAACCAAGTATGCGGATCCTGACGATGATTGGCCTGACATTCAGTACTTTATCACTTCGTACGCTGACAATACCGACGGGGGGCTCTTCGGGAAGAAAGCGGCAGGTCTGACCGACGAGTTCTACTCTGCAGTCTATGAAGAACTCCTCTATAAAGACGCTTTCAACATCATAGTACTGCTGCTAAGACCAAACAGCCGTGGTCGCCTCCTCCTCAAAGACAAGAGCATCAGGAGCCACGTTCTCATCTATCCGAACTATTTCGACGACCAGTACGACCTAAAAGTCATGGTAAGTACCCCAAAAATCCCAAGAGTGACTCTATCTCTTGGTTCCCACAGGTGGAAGGTGCCAAAATAGCACACAAACTCATCGAAAACACAACAGTCATGGCGAAGTACTCCTGCTATTATAACGATTTGAAAATCCCAGGATGTCAGCAGTACGAATTTCTCTCCGACGAGTACTGGGCGTGTCAAGCTAAACACTACACGCTGACCATTTACCATCCTGTTGGTACTGCCAAAATGGGCCCGGATAGTGACCCAATGGCGGTGGTGAACCCGAAACTGAAAGTGAGAGGTGTCAGAAACTTAAGAGTGGTGGATGGCTCCATAATGCCGTATATTGTTAGTGGAAATACGAACGCACCTATTATTATGATCGCGGAGAAAACTGCTGATATGATTAAAGAAGAGTGGGGGGTGGAGTATGACGAGGAGACGTACTCGTACTCCAGGAATTCAGGTGAATTTAGTGCGTTTCTTCTCTAGTTTGGTAAATTTTGTGTCTTTCAGAGGAACAAAGAAGCGCAGGTGAAGAACGAGAAATTGAAAAACAGAAAAGTCAACTGTTGCAGAAAAATCCGAATTTGGTGGATCCAGATTATTGGTAATGGATTTGGAATTCGGAAGATCATAGTTCGTTACTTTTGATTACGTGGAAATAAAAAATAGATTCTTATATTATAATTTACGTAAAATAATGTTAATTTAATTCAGATTGTGATATTATTGTTGCATCAATTAAGAACAGACATGACTTTACCAATCCATGCATTTTCTGATTCTAATTTTTTTGACTCAGTAAGGATTTTTAGGTATCAATCTCTATATAAAAATAACCACTAAATATTTTTTTCACACATTTTGAATTCTTCTGTAATTAAACTAATTTTCTTAGTTTTTTATTATCGTAAAAATTATAAAAGTTCAAAAACTCAAAATGTCGATCAAAAGGTTTTGAAAAGATTACTCGCAAATTTAATGTGTTTAGAATTTTCAGAAATATCAAAATATTATACATATTTCTACAAATACTAAGACCTCTTAACTTTTCTCAAGATCTCTTAGAATCGTGGAATTTTCTTTTTATTCGTTAAATATTTTGACACTAATCCTTTACTAAATCCAAAGAATCTAAAGCCTCCAAAGGATCCTTAAAATCTAAGAACAAATTGAAAAATCTAAAGATTTTAGAGGATTATTTTAAATGAGAGCGTAAAAAAATTCATAAAATTGAACATATTCTATTTCGACTTTTCTACTTTTTTTTATAGATTTTAAGTAAAAGGGCTAAAGCCTTCTACGAATTTAAAGAAAATTTGAGAACCGTGAAGTCTAAACTATTTAAAATACATTTGAACCCATGGGAAGAGTTCCAAAAATCTAAAAAATCCAATGGATCAAAAAATTGATACAAAAATTCGAAAAATAATAAACTTAACCAATAAGAATGCACAAAATCTAAAAATTCAAAGACTATCGCGTATTTTTGAATATATTTTTTTAACCTATTGCATTTACAAAAACTGATGCACTGCACTAAGGTCCAATCTCTCTTTTCAGTTTTTTTGAATCTTTAATTAAATTTTTAGGAATAAGATTTTCTCACGTTTCCAAGATTTTAAGATATCTTTAAATTTTTTCACCTTTTTTTAAAACCAAAAAGTTTATGAATCCGCAAGACTTATCAAAAGAATCTAACCCTTCAAAAGTCTAAAAAATCTAGGAATTTTGAAAAGAATAAATCTAGATCTTGATGTATTGAAAAACTGAATAATTTAAAGAATTTCAAGAATCTAAAACAGTAAAAAGCTTCAAAATTTGAAACAAATTAAAGAATCCAAAAAATTGCAATAGATAAAAAAATAAAAAAATAAGAACCCTAAAATTCCAAAAAAACTGGATAATAAAAAAAAAAATTTTAAAGATTCTAAAAGATTAGCTAATCGAAAATTCAAAGTGTCCAAAAAATCAAGAATCTACTGGATATATTTGCTTTTTTTTGTGAATATTTGACACGTTTCGCTCTTTTATTACAGTTCTAGAATTCCTTACATTTTCATTAAATGTTCATAAATATTATAATTTTCTATAATTTCTAGCATTTTTATTTCATCAAACTGAAGAATTTAAAAAAACTTGAAAAATTTGAAAAATCTGAAGAATCTACAGTATCCAAATCATCTAACAAATTAAATCATTCGTTTCCATATTTTTTGAGACCAGCTGTATAGTATGTAAAAATTTAATTCATATGTGATTCTAGGATTTTTTCACATTTTCACAAACAATTAAATCCTTAAAACTTTTCTCAAGATTTCTTAAGAATTTGAGACTCATTTTCTGATATATCGATATTTATTTTGTGATATTCTGTATTTTTATAAAACAAAAGAGAGTATCGAAATAGCCACAAGTTGAAGGAAAAAGTTTAATAAAAAAAATGCAACCGATACAAAAATTCCAAAAACCTACAAAGTTTCATAAATTGTAAGATAGAAAACTTTTCAATTGGTCCAGGACCGTATTCAACTCAATTATTTCAAATGGGCCCATTAATTTTTTTACAAATTCTGATTTGTTGGATTAATTGCAAGATAGTCAAACTATTAATTTTTTTACAAAATTTTGAAAATAGATAAGGGGTAACAACATCAACACGAGATTTCGACAAAATGTTATAAAAAAAAGTTGTTCATATTGATGAGTTATGTTACTGGTTAAAATATTTGCACTCATTTTTGTAACACCCTGTATATCGTTACCATCTGTCCACTCGCTTTTTAACTATTTCATCTAATTCTGAAGACCATCATGTTGATATGTCCTTCAATATTCTGTTATAGCTTATGCGTCTTATGACTTTCAATTCCTATAAAACAACAAACAGCAAATGATATCAACACGACTGAAATTATTATTGTTTATATCGACAATGTTGGAAAATTGCAAACTCATGCACTTAATAAAAAAATGATAAAGTACATGGAGACGTATCCGTGACTATCTAAACTTGGAATTAACGATAAAATGTAAGTTTGTATCGAAAACATGTTTTTATTGCCCATAAACGTGCACAAAAATAGAATATAATTCGACTTCCTAGTGAGTTGATCAAGATCGAAGACAACGTCAAAGTAAGTTACAAAATTAGACAAATAACTTTCATGTCCCAGTCGTTCTCACAGTAGAAATAACTCCAAATTTTTCTTTTATAACTTAAATAAAATATCACAAGCCTGTTTACAAATTTGTACTAATTTGAAAGAGAGCAATTATTATAATTACATTTCTAACTATAAAAGGAGCAGACAGCGTTTTTTCGTCTTTCCGCTACGAAACCACAGTTTAATGATCGGTTAAAGAACTAAGAACTGGTTCTTGTGTTGAATTTTTCTAAGGTGGAATGTGAGGTGCTGGCAGTAGATGTAACGATGCACCCATGCAAACTTTGTTGAGTTAACTTAGGTGAGTCACTGCATTTTTATTGCATCTCCGGTGCTCTTGTAGCCTAAAAACTTTTCCATTTATTTACATCGAATTTTTTGCCAGGTGGTCAAATGTACAGTTAGTTTGGTTTATATCGTGCGGGTCGTTGGAGTTCACTGATTTATTACCAAGTTATTTGAAATGTACCAAGAGATTAGTGAAAGGTCATACATGGGAGCGAAATATTTGATAAATGGTGTATCAAAATTAAATTAGTAAGTTCGTTTTAAGTGTACTAGGGTAAAGTTGGGAAAACTGGAGTACTATATATGTACTTTTTTCAAGTTGAATTTACTAAGAATCTGTGTGTTTGATTAATAAAAACGTGAATTGTGGTACTGTGAAGGTGGAAGTGTTTATCAATGTCAAAACAGGTATCGAGGTTTCTATATTATTTTTTTCAAAAACGTTCACAAATTGAAAAAAAAATGGTACTAGAACAGTTTCTATAGTAATATCATCGAATTAAATAAAACGAGAATTTTGTTTGAGATTTTTGCGCCCAACGTCACTAAATTTTTTGAGTCAGATATGTCAATGTATGTGTTAGTTGACAGTATATTTTATATGGAGAGAAGTGTTTTAATTTTGTCACGAGATGAACCCTCGCGTTTCGTTCAGTTGTATTTCGAGAAAAAAAACAAAATTTTCTTAGAGGTTTGTATATAGTTTCATTCACAAGATTTTCTCTATTCTCTATATTCTTTAAATCTAATGGTTGTTTAAATTACCTTAGAAATTTTTGAGTTATTTTGTGTTCTTTAGATTATTGAGTTTCCTTATTCCTATTTTTTTACTGTTTTGCTCGTTTTTTTCATCGGTTGATTTCCTTCATTATTAAAAATTTGGATTTTTCGATTTTCTTTATATTCTTAGATTTCGTTGAATTTACTAGATTCCTCAAATTGTCAGTTTTTTACGTCCATTGGATTCCTTGTATCGTATTTGCCCTTTAGATTCTTTTGGTCTCTTCATATTCGTTATAGTGCTTGATTTCTTCACAATCTTCCGATTCTTTAGTTCATTTTCACCCTTGAGTTTTTGAGCCAACGATTTATTCTGATTTTGTACACCGTCTGAATACTTTTTTCAATTTTTCGTAGTTCTGTAGATTTATTTTTTATTTTGGAACGTTTTGAACATTTTTATATTTTCTTGGGTTTCTGATTTTTTAAAAATGTTGGTACTTCTTGCACCTTTTTAATTATTTACGTCTCTGGAGTTCCGTAGCTTATGTAGATTCTATTTTGGTTAAATCTGTGGTTGACCTCTCAATGTTTTTGTAGTTATTAGATTTTTTTTGAATGATTATTTTTTCTATATTTTCCAAATATTTTTGATTTTTTATAGTCTCTCACATACCCACGATTTTACAGGCAACTTCAGTCTATTTATGTACGAATTGCGTACAAAAATTTATGTTCGATTGTACTCGAGGAATATTTTGGACTACGAGTAATACTGCAACTGTAAAATAAAATCATTTTATTTTACTAGTACTCTTAGGTCTCATTTATGCAATCGAACAAGGTAAATAGATTTCACAGACTAATGAACAATGCAAGTGTGTTTATGTACGAATTGCATACAAAATTTTATGTTTGATCGCATTCAAGGTTTGTTTCCAACTGACAAATACAAAAATAATTAACTTGACGTTGTTTTGTTTAAAAAAAAAGTGTGAATTGTAGTAAATTTGCAGTTTACTGTAAATTTAGAATTAACATAAATTCAATATTTTGGATTTGGAATTGACGAAATATATGAGATCTCAAAAAATCAAAATTCTAGAAATTTGTCAGGCGTCAAACACAAAAAAAAAATACTGAATACTTTGATATCTTATCAAGAAAACGAAAAAATAGCATAAAAGAATGTTCAAAAACTGCGGGAGCCCTAAAAAAATCATAAACGTTCTAAAATTCTAGATATTCTAAAAAAAACAGCTAAAAATTTATGTAAAAATCTAAAACTGAACAAAAACTCAATATCTAGCGCGACATTCAAAATTTCTGTCACATTTGTAAAGTTCAGATCAAAAATTTTGGCGTCGAAGAAGGCTTTTAAATTTGAATTGTGTTGGCAACTCCTGTTAACTGATGACAGTCGGAAAATATCACTTGACAAATAACGGAGCTACCAACGTTATCATATTGTATTTTCTCATACCATAAAATTATAGCGTCAATAAATAGAAACGCACAATGTTTTATTACAAGTAGTTAAAATTGTTCGCTTTCTACTAACCAACAAACTATAATTTTTTTTTGACAAACCTCGTAAATCCAACAACTTTCAGGCAATATGGAAAATTTAGTGGTTGGCAATCCTTGCCCCGACGCCACCTCTGGCATCTCGGCGCACCTCTTTCTAACTCTAGTCAACGCTCTAACACACGCTAAATGCCAAATCAGTTCCCCACAAAGCTATCCTACAGATTACGGCCCAAATTTACAAGACCAAGACGAATTCGACTTCATCGTGGTCGGAGGGGGATCCGCAGGGTCCGTTGTTGCAAACAAACTCTCTGAGAATCCAAACTGGAAGGTGTTGGTTCTAGAGGCTGGGAAACTTCCATCACCAAACACTGAGGTAAAACTGTGATAATAGCATCACTGTTTTTTAGACCAGAAAGTTTCAGATTCCGAGTTTATTGTTCAGCCTCCAAAAAAGTGAGGAAGACTGGCAATACGCTACTCAGCCTAGTGATAACGCTTGCTTGGCACTGAAAGAGAAAAAGTGCTCGTGGCCACGGGGTAAAGTCCTGGGAGGGACTAGTTGCATCAACGCAAATCTCTATATTCGTGGTAACAAGAGAGATTATGACAGATGGAGTGAGCTGGGCAACAAAGACTGGGACTATGACTCCGTCTTACAACATTTCAAAGAAAATGAAGACTTGCGAGCTGAAGAGTTAGCAAACTCGAAGAATTATGGACGTGGTGGCTACCTCCCTCTGAGTGTCTACCATTCCGATGAACCCATCAAAGCCGCTTTTGAAGAGTCGGGACGCCTGATGGGCTATCCCACGCTCTTGGAGGAACAAAACTTGGGCTTCTTTGACGCTCTTCAGACCATCGACCGAGGAGTCAGAGCGAACGCCGCCAAATCCTTCCTGGGAAAAGTCAAAGAGCGTCCAAACCTCAAAGTCGCACTCAACGCCTTCGTTGAAAAACTACGACTGAACGAGAAAGTCGTGGAAGGCGTGGAAGTCACCATCGGCAACAAGAAAATCTTTTTGAGAGCCCGCAAAGAAGTCATCGTCTCGGCCGGGAGCGTCAACACCCCCCAGATCCTAATGCTCTCAGGGATAGGTCCTCAGGATCATTTACAACAGTTGGGGATACCTCTGGTCCAAAACCTTCCAGTTGGGGAGAACCTCCAAGACCATGCCATTTATATTGGCTTCTACGTGGCCATCAAGGACATCAACACCATTAAACCCAACGTCCTTGACGAGCTCTACCAGTACTTCATGTACGGTAAAGGCAAAGTTTCCCAAATCGGAATCACGAACTTCGTCGGTTTGATCAACACCCGCAACGACTCTATCTATCCGAACTTGCAATTCCATTACATCTACTTCGAGCAGAACGATAACTATCTCCTCCACGAAATCATTAAAGTCATGGGAATAAGTGACGAAATCGCCGCGAATGAGGTGGAAGCAAACAAAAAATCGCCAACCATCAAGATAGTTCCCACGCTGCTCAACCCAAAGTCCACCGGGAAGATCCTCCTGAGATCCAAAGATCCCAGAGACAAACCCGTGATCTACGCCAACTACTTGGAGGATCCCGAAGACGTTGAGATACTCCTTGAAGGCATCAAATTCGCCACCAAACAACTAAAAACTCCTCCGTTTGAGGAGTACGAGCCAAAGTTGGTCGACGTTCAAATTCCAGGCTGTGAGTCTTTCGAGTTTGAGTCGGATGAGTACTGGAGGTGTGCTTTGAAGAGGCTTAGCACGACTTTGTACCATCCAGCGGGCACATGCAAGATGGGGCCGAAGACTGATCCGACGGCCGTTGTTGACGACAGATTGAAAGTCCATGGGGTTACAAACTTAAGAGTAGCCGATGCCTCTATTATGCCGTTTATCATCAGTGGGAATACTAACGCGCCCACTTTGATGATCGGAAGGAAAGCAGGGTCGATGATTGAGGAAGATTGGAAATATAGTCATACTGAATTGTAGATGCTAGGTCTAGAAATAAAGTTTTTAGTTTAACAGTACGGAGGAAATTTCTCAACGGGATCAGCAATGGGGCGCGAAGCGTATGTCGTTGATTGGATCACTGTTATTTTATCATTATTGTTTAATCTTAATCTTATCAATTTACTTACGATACTTGATAGTTACATTGAATTACACATAATGATGGCGCCTCAAATATTGACATACTTTTTAAAGATAGGCAGCCATATAATCAGTAAGAGAATAAAGGTGTCTAAACAGAGTCTGAAAAAATTAAATTGCTAAATGTCAAATAGTAAAAACCAATAGAAAAGGTTAAAAAAAAGAATGAAAGCAAGATGGCGGACACAATATGGCCGCTATTGCACACATAAAATATGACGTAAAATATACAGGAAAGAAGAAAAAACAAAAAAATTGGTAAACAATATGAAGAATTGTATTTTGGTTCTGAGAAAAGATTAGAGAAAAAACTTGTGACACCATCAGCATTTTTCAGGTGAAAGTCCGAGAAACAAAGACTTCGAAAAAATTTTCTTTAATCATGACTCGACCATTTTCCTTTGTTAAAAAAGTGACACTGAAAGCAATTAATTACTTTGAAAGTAAAACTTCACTGGCACCAGTTTGGAGTTGGAAATTTACCATCTAATATATCCGAGTATATTACGAAATTAATCGCATGTGAAATCATCATCAAAATTTAGTTTTTATTCAGACTCGTTTTTTGTTCAATTTTCATAACTGTGCAATAGTTTCCAGTTTAGGTGCGTTAGAAAGCAATGTTTAATGTAATTAAGACGCTTGAATGACTAAAAAAAATGCATCTAAAAAATTTTTATAGCACAACCTAATGAACTATTAACATTAAAATATTCAATATTAATAAGGTCCAACGATATTTGTTAATTTATTTTCACTTTTTTTTTATATGCCTATTGATGACTGATGAAGAAAATGGTAATTTGGGTACGTATTGGAACCATGAGGTCAAGTGTATTATTAACGGAAACGAAAGTCACCGTCCAAAATTAAAAATGATGAAGCTGAAACGTCTTCATGGTTTTAGAATTTTACAGGTTTTTAAAGAAAACTCTACATATTTTCGAAAGTCAAAAAATTATAAAAAGTATGCGACCTCCAATATTCTAGAACTTGTAATATTTACAATTGAGAAAATTAAGGGTACAAACAGAATACTAAAAAAGTTAAAAACAGACAAAAGGTACAAAAAAAATAATTGAAATTTCTATACGCAATTAGAAAATAGAAATACTACATAGCAGAATAGATCTATCGAATTTAACAGATGCAAAAATCTAAAAATATCCGAAAAATTCAAATGTTCTAAAACGAAGAGGTCATAGACAATCTTAAAAAATCTGGCAAATCAAAATATAGAATCTAAAGCTTTAAAAAAGTCATAATAGTGCCCAAAAAACAAGAAATTAAAAATTATATACAAAATTTAGACTATTAAAAATCTAAAGCATTACAAGAATATAATAAAACATGCAAACAACACAAAGAATGTGAACAATCTTAGAGACATTCGAAAATATCTAGGATCTTACAGGATCTATTAATCTGAAAAATTGAAAGATTTTAAAGATCCAAAATATTTCAAAAATCCAAAGCATTTAGAGAGAAGTACAAGACAAAAAAATTATTAGTCCCGGAAAATACACGGAGATCTTATTTATCAATTCTAATAAAAAAAAATCTCACGAATTTCACATACAAACAAATCTGAAACTCATAAAGGATATTAAAACTATGAAAAAAGTAAAAAAATTATAGGTGACATAATAGTCCAAAGCCCTAAAGAGACCAACACGGTCACAAAAATTTAAAAAAATACAGCACGATGTAAAATACAAAAAATATCAAAATTATTTAGGAACGCGAAAATTCCAGATAGTTAAAAAGCTTCCAAAAATTTTAAAATTTGAAAAATTCGAAGAACGAAATTGAACGCCTAACAAATTGGCAGCATTCAGAAGTTGAAAAAAAAGTAACGAAGAATATGCAAAATTTAATTAATATACAGCTACTGAGGCAAAAAAACACTAGAGAGTATCCATAATTTGGGAAATCTTGCTGAAAATTTGATGAATTCAAAAAATTATGTGAAAATGCATGGAATCGAAAATGTGTCGAAAATTTAATATAATAATACAAAATAATAATAAAGAATGTAAAAAGGACAAACAATTTAAGGCATCCATGAGACAAAATATCCAAGAAATTAAAAAAAAAAATTATGAAAACAAGTTAACTATATTAAGGTCAAAAAATAGAAACAATATATACAATAAAACTGTCAAAAAAATCTATACAGTTCAAAAAAAATTAAGAAATGAAATAATCCGAGCAATTGAAAAATCTATAAAGTATTTAGAGAATTCTAGAACATAAAAAATTAAAAATACCTTAAAAGAATTGAAGCTGTTTTCAAAGTGCTCAAATAGCAAACATGGTACAGACAATACAAAGTAACAAAAAAAAATGTAAAGAACTGAAAGAGAACCAAAAAGGATTTTTTTCAGAATTTAGAGAATGTTGAGAATTTAAGGAATACAGTGGATCTAATGTAAACAGAAAATTTAAAGCGTTCAAGAAATATAAAGAATCAAATGCATTTAAACAATCTAAGGATAAAAAAATGAAGCAAAAATTCCATAAAAAATGTGGAAATAAAAAAAAAACAAAAAAAAAATCAAAATTAAAAAAAATATGAACATATAATGCAAAACATAAAAATTTGTCAAAATTGAAGAGAACCTAACTAATATCATGAAATATTCAAAAAAAAAACTAAAGATGCAATAAAATTCAAAATTATAAGCAATCCTAAGAAACACAACAATTTTAAAAAATGAATAAAAATTTTTACAGAAGTTGGACAACCTCTGATTTCACGTCTATAGAATCGAGAAGAACATAAAGATTTATGGGCTCCAAAAGATTTAAAAAAAAACTGTAATACTATAAACAATATAAAAAAAACTAAAAGTACAAGATATGCAAACAAACCAAAGAAACCAGAGAATGAATGAATGATCAAAATTCAAAAATTAAGTGTTAGTTTTAGGAAATTTTAATAAAGGTATAAAGAAGGCATCGAAACAGCATATCAAAAAAAGGGAGAATCAGAAAATTCTGAAAAAAATAGAAATAATACATAATAAAATTAAAAGCATTTAAAGCATTCACACAGTCCTAGAATAGAAATAATCCCGAAAAATTTAAGAATTTAAAAAAAAATTCTTAGTTCTCAAAAAAATCCAAAAAAATTGAAGCTTCCATTGATTGATTGATTGATTGATTCCAAGAAATCGATGGCTTGTAACAGATAATTACAACAATTCCAAGAACAGTTTGTAATTTGTGAATAATCTATAAAATCGAAGAAAATCTAAAATCTGAAGTAACTATAAAAAAAACAAAGAATCTAAATAATCTTAATAATAATAAAAATGAGTATCATGTTCGAATATTTCACACTTAAAATGACAGCTCTAAAATGCCACCCATAACAAAAAGAAGAAAGTTAAATGGTTCTAAGAGTTCTAAACTTGCTATAATTTATATGAATATTATAATGTTCGATTAATTACAAAGAATCTAGAAGTAGGGGAAGGGTGGCCATAATGGCCGTTTGAGTTTGTGAGTCTGCACAGTGCCGCAATCGCGCAACAACTGAATAAAAGTATCACCAATATAGCCATTTTTAGCTATGTGGCTATTAGGCCCTTCCACGTTGGGCCCTACTTTTCAAATAATTGATGATTTAGGGCCTTTTTCTTTGAATGAAAAACTTCAGGCATGTGGTAAGATAGTTCGACTGAATACCTGATTGGAACTTAGCTTAAAAAGTGATCAAACCTTAGGATGTCTGTTATACCCGCCCTTCCCCTATTTCAATCGAGTAAAAGATCAAATTCACGAAAACTCAATTTTGAATAGTCGTGGAAAAAATATTGTACATTATATACAAAAGGAATTAATTAATTAAGTAAGCAGCAGATAATTTTTAGAAAAACGATGAAGACAACAATTTTGTGATGCCTACCTGGTTGCCTTTGTTTCTCAAATTTGGCCCAAAAATCTTATTTTGCCATTTAGTTCTTGGATTTCAGATTTTAGGCCACAGAATATTCGAGTCTAAAAGTCTGAGGGTTTCAGTGTCGCCCAAGCTTTCGCACATTAACCAACTATAAAATGAAAGTTCTTAGTTTTATTGACACAGTCAAAATTTCAAGTTCATGTTACTAGACTTTCCGGAAATAAAGAAACCCGTGACATTAGGTAACACCCGGCGGCTTAGCAGCGTTAAAACATTCAGGCTAAATGGACGTCAATTTTCAGCATTTGCACAACAGCAATTGTGCGATTTCCGGTTTAAGAAGAATATTATATAACACCAAGCGCTCTTTCTTTACATCTCTTTAACACCCTCATGGAAATTATGCGGGGAAATAACCTTTGACATTTCTATCATCAATAATTTATTGTCACATCTACATTAGAAAGTCTACAGAAAAAACACATAAATTTTGAAAAGGAAATTGACACCAAAAATGTCCTTTGTATCAGTCACTCTCCATATCTGGTCCCAAACTATGCCTTCTTCCTCTTCTCCTTCCTTTTCTCCCTTTCCTTCCCCTCCTCTTTCCGTCGTGCCCTTTCTTCCTCCTTCTTCTCGCTTCGACGATCTGAAACTGCGCTTTCTGCTTCTCCGACATGTCCCTCCACATCGCACCACCAATTTTCGCCAACTGGGAACTGCTCAACTTCAAATTTGGTGTAATTTTCCTAAATTCCGTCATAAAGTTGACAAAAGGATTCCGTGACGTTCCATACTTGCTCTCTTTCAAATTCTTAGCCAAGCAGCGGTCGTGACTTCTTCGGGAAAATTTCCCAGAATTCATTTCGTCTTTTTTTGTCGTTTTGGGCCAACCCATTCTCACCAAAATTTCACGTCAAATTTCGAATTGTCAACATTCGTAAATAACGTTCCGCTTTTGTTAATGAAACGGTGACTTGAAAAAATAAGTTCAAGGTGCTGAACGAGGAGAAAGAAAAACCAGGAAAGTGAAAGTGTTTGGTATTCGGACAGTGTTTTGCAATGAAGACGTGAAGAGTAAGCAGTACGTGACAACATTAAGGAGCGGTTTTTTTTTGGGCGAGCGGAGGCGGATTCGGGTAAAGCGGAAGTCAGAAAGTCCTTTGGCGATAAAGATTTTGAAAAAAAAAAACAGTAGTTTCCAAAATGAGAAGACCTTTACCTTGAAGCACCCTCTAATTTTTTAAGACGATCCGAAACACGACTGTCATAATTATATTTCACCTCCGGATTAAAAAAAAAAATGAAGCCAATTAAAAAATAGAACGATCCATAGAATTCAACCAAAACAATCCAAAAACTGAAAATAATCATAATTTAAAAGAGTAAAAAATCCAAAAATCCAAGACAGAAATATGAAGAAGTGAGATAAATTCAAAATATATGTATAATGTAAAAAAATTAAAAAGTTCTAAGAAATTTGAAAAATACAAAAATCAAAAAAAAAAAATTAAAAACTAATTAATTAATAGTCCCCCAACATTAGAACTTAAAAAATATGAAAATAAAAGACAGCAAAGCACTGGATCCAAAAGAACAAACAACTAAGAAAAAAAAAACGAAATAAGCTGAAGTCCTAGTCAAAAGATCAAAAAAATGCAATCAAAAAAAAAAAGAAAAGTACTTTAAATAATTTACAAAAAACCCAAAGAAATGAAGAAAAAATTTTTAAAACAGAATGTATAGAAATGAAAAAATTGAAGAAGATTTTTTTTAAAAAACAATGTGAACAAATCGAAAAGAAGCAAGCAATCTAAAAAAGTAAAAAAAACACAAAATCCAAAGAGACTAGAAGAACTAAATAATGAAATTAGACGATACAGAGAAAACCGAAAATATTTGAAATAATTGATCGAAAGAATCAATTTTTTTATAAATAATTTGAAAATCTAAAATCTAAAATCTAGTCTAACAATTTTTTAAAAGCTGACCAATTCAAAATATAGATAAAATATAAAAAAATCGAAAAGAGCCAAAAAGAAAAAAAAAACAAGAAAATTAAAATAAAAAAAAGAAAAATCGATGCAATCTAGAAACTCAAAAGATTCTGAAGATATTGGAAAATAAAAAAATTGGCAACTACAGCGTTTGCAATATGTGAAAAGTTCTAGAATATTACGAACATTCGAAAATTTTTAAAAATGTAAAAATGTAAAGATAACAAAGAATCCAAAATAAAGATGAAAACATAGAATCTCACAATTCCACAGATTTTCAACATATATATAAAATTCAGAGAGCACTGAAAATGAAATTTCAGAGACTAAAAGTCTGAAAATTGAAGAGACATCGAAAGCTTAAGACAGCACGAGCTAAAAAAACAGAAAACTAAAAAATTTAGAAACCTGAAAGTGTGAGTACCTTCGAGAATTTAAGAGTTTAAGGATCAAAGTATCTTGGAACCGAAAAAACAAAATTTAAGAAAATAAAATGTAAAAATTTGACAATTTAAAAAGATTGGAAAATAAAATCTTCAAAAAGTGAAAAAATATATTATATAAAAACCTAAGAAGATAAAAACGTGAGTAACTAAAAAGCGAAAATAAAATTATTTAAAGAAACAAAAACTGGATACCTAAAAAACAGCGAAATTGAAAATTTGAAAATCTGAGAATCTAAAAATCCCCAAAAATCAAAACATGAAAGTCTAAGTATCAGTTCATAATTTCAGAATTAGAAAACCAAGAAATCTGAGGAGCCAACAGCCTGAGAATCTGCAAGATAAAAAATCTAAGAACTTTATGGAACAAATCCCGTGAATGCCCTATATTTTGAGAAACAAAAATCTTGAAAATAAAGTAATCTTAAAGTATGGAAACTTTAGACCCTAAGTAACTAGAATTAAAAAAATCACCAATCTAAATTCTTAAACAAGTGAAAATTTTAGAATTTTAGAACACTCGAAACGAAAATTATAAATTCTGCTAGCTAATTTTAGAATTCAAATTAAAAAAAAAAAAAAAAACAATGTCGAAACATCAAAATCAAATGAACTAAAAACTTGCATTAAAATTCGATAAGATGAAAATCCAGGAAAATCTGAAAAACTCAATACGCGAGTTGGAAAACCTGAGAATCTGAGAGCCT
The DNA here is from genome assembly GCA_030157275.1 of Cynaeus angustus. Classification (NCBI taxonomy): domain Eukaryota; kingdom Metazoa; phylum Arthropoda; class Insecta; order Coleoptera; family Tenebrionidae; genus Cynaeus; species Cynaeus angustus. Next base: position 16,889,579 of record CM058065.1, read on the forward strand.
CTGGCACGGAGACGTAGAACCATTTCTATTCAGTTTCGAACCTGAGAGAATTAAACGGAAACCTAAAAATTTAGAAATGTAGAACCTAAAAGTCTTTTAAATTCCAGAACTTAACTGACTTGTCGGCAATTCAAGATAAAAAAATCACGAAAGCAGTTCTGTTACATAACGGCCCAATTAACACCAAAAGTCAACGAAATACCAGGTCAACTCAAACAAAAGCCTGTTTCCAATTAAAATGATCAATTCACACATACCATTGTTGAAATGTTCCCAAAGTCCAAAAAAATCCAAAAAGTCTAAAAATCTAGCATCTACGGATACAACAAATTATGCGAGAAACTAAAAACTTAAGACTATTTTCTAGTTGTTAAAAAAAATTTAAGAAGCTTCACCACCGCGAATCTAAGTAAATTAGCAAACCAAAAAATCTGGAAATCAAAAAATTGCAAGCTCTAAATAGCTAGAACCTACGAATATTAAAACCTAAATTGTCGAGTAAGTAACTAAAAATTTAAAACTTTAGGAATGTTAGTAATTGGGTTTATAAAAAGACGATAACATCTGAATCCAAAAGCTGAACCCCTAAGGATTAAAATCCAAAGTATCTAAAAATGCTTAAACCTTAGAACCAAAAAATCTCGAAATTTCAGAGACTAAAAATCTGAAAATCGAACAGACATCGAAAACTTAAGATACCACGAGCCAAAAAAACAGAAAACCAAAAAATTTAGAAACCTGAAAGTGTGAGAACCTTCGCGAATTTAGGAGTTTAAGGATCAAAGTATCTTGGAACCGAAAAAACAAAACTTAAGAAAATAAAATGTAAAAATTTGACAATTTAAAAAGAGGAAAATAAAATCTTCAAAAAGTTAAAACTATGAAGTGACAATTCGAAAACCTAAAAGCCTAAAAAAATATCTTAGACATATATAATATAAAAAGCTGAGAAGATAAAAACATAAGTAACTAAAAAACGAATATAAAATTATTCAAAGAAACAAAACTGAAAACCTAAAACACAGCGAAATTGAAAATTTGAAAATCTAAGAATCCCCAAAAATCAAAATATAAAATTTTAAGTATTTGATAATCAGTCCATAAATTTGCCAATTTCAGAATTAGAAAACCAAGAAATCTAACGACTCGACAACCTGGGAACCTGCAACACGGAAAATCTAAGAATCTTATCGAAAAAATCCCGTGAATGCCCTAGATTTTAAGCAACAAAAAACCTAAAAATAAATAAATCTAAAAGTTTGGCAACTTTAGAGGCAAAATATCTAGAAGTGACAAATTCACTAATCAGAATTCTTAAAACAACTGAAAATTTCAGAACTTCAGAACACTAGAAACAAGAATTATAAATTATGGTACCCAAATTGAGAATTCAAATTAAAAAAAAATGCGACGTGAAAATATCAAAACTAAACTAAATCCAGGACAATCTAAAAAACTCAATTTGCGAGTTGGAATACCTGAGATCCTGCGAGCCCCAGGGATAGAAACCTAGAACCATTTTTATTCAGTTTCAAACCTCAGAATTAAACGAAAGCCTAAAAATCTCGAAATTTAAAACCAAAAAGTTCTTAATTTCGAGGACTAACTCGTTGGCGATTCAAAACAAAAAAAATCGGAAGCAGTTCTGTTACATAACGGCCTAATTAACACCAAAAATCAACGAAATACCAAATCAACTTAAACGAAAGCCTATTTCCATTTAAAATGATAAAATTGTTAAAATGTTCCAAAAGTCCAAAAAGTCTAAAAATTTGAGTATTTCGTAATTTCTAAAGCATTCATCCTAGAAATTTCAGAACTTAAAATTCTTAAAATCTGAAGAAAAGCTGAGAATCCTGGAAGCTTCGACTGAGAGCCAGAATTTTTAAAACTTTGAGAAATATAAAAACTTGGAAAATTAAGCATCTACGGATACAACAAATTATTCGAGAAACTAAAAACTGAAAAAACTTAAGACCATTTTCTAGTTCCTAAAAAAAAATTAAGACCTTCACCACCGCGAATCTAAGTAGATTAAATGTTGGCAAACCAAAAAATCTTAAAATCAAAAAAGTGCAAGCTCTAAATAGCTAGAACCTAAGAATATTAAAACCTAAATTGTCGAGTAAGTAACTAAAATTTTAGAACTTTAGGAATATTAGTAATTGGGTTTATAAGAAGACGATAACATCTGAATCCAAAAACCTAAAAAATAAAGTCTGAAAATGTAAAAACCTAAAAAACTACGTGAAAACAAAAGAAGCTGAACCCCTAAGGATTAAAATCCAAAGTATCTAAAAATGTTTAAACCTTAGAACCAAAAAAATCTCGAAATTTCAGAGACTAAAAGTCTGAAAATCGAACATACATAGAAAACTTAAAATACCACGAGCTAAAAACAGAAAACCAAAAAATTTAGAAACCTGAAAGTGTGAGAACCTTGGAGAATTTAGGGGTTTAAGGATCAAAGTATCTTGGAACCGAAAAAACAAAACTTAAGAAAATAAAATGTAAAAATTTGACAATTTAAAAAGAGGAAAATAAAATCTTCAAAAAGTGAAAATTAAGAGAAGTGACAGTTCGAAAACCTGAAAGCCTAAAAAAATATCTTAGACATATATCATAAAAAAATCTGAGAAGATAAAAACATAAGTAACTAAAAAGCGAAAATAAAATTATTTAAAGAAACAAAAACTGAAAACCTTAAACACAGCGAAATTGAAAATTTGAAAATCTAAAAATCCCCAAAAATCAAAATATAAAATTCTAAGTATCTGATAATCAGTCCATAAATTTGCCAATTTCAGAATTAGAAAACCAAGAAATCTGACGACTCGAGAACCTGAGAACCTGCAACACGGAAAATCTAAGAATCTTATCGAAAAAATCCCGTGAGTGCCCTAGATTTTAAGCAACAAAAAACCTAAAAATAAATAAATCTAAAAGTTTGGCAACTTTAGAGGCAAAGTATCTAGCATTCACCAATTCACCAATCTGAATTCTTAAAACAACTGAAAATTTCAGAACTTTAGAACACTAGAAACAAGAATTATAAATTATGGTACCCAAATTGAGAATTCAAATTAAAAAAAATGCGACGTGAAAATATCAAAACTAAACTAAATCCAGGACAATCTAAAAAACTCAATTTGCGAGTTGGAAAACCTGAGATCCTGCGAGCCCCAGGGATAGAAACCTAGAACCATTTTTGTTCAGTTTCAAACCTGAGAATTAAACGAAAGCCTAAAAATCTCGAAATTTAAAACCAAAAAGTTCTTAATTTCCAGAACTAACTCGTTGGCGATTCAAAGTAAAAAATTCGGAAGCACTTCTGTTACATAACGGCCTAATTAACACCAAAAATCAACGAAATACCAGGTCAACTCAAACAAAAGCCTACACCATCTAAAAATTTTTCCACTTGAAATTATCCCTGATATGTCCATTTCGAGCGGTACCATCATCAACCAAATTACCAAAGAATTAAGTAACGTCGAACCTTTTCTTGTCAATTAATCCCCCCCTCAACCACTTACATATCGCTTCACACTTAATCAAAATTCTTTGTAAACCTTCTGCTCTGGAGTAAAGCACTCGAGTGGCAGAGAACTTTCACTGGTCAATGTTGCGGATTCAATAGTAGTGTGCTCAAGACCTTACACCATAGACTAAGAGTGAATCAAAATTTACCGATTGTGTTCGTACTATTGATCGGTTTTATTGATTTACGAGGATTAACACTAACGCAATGGTGAGTACTTAGTCCTAAAAACTTAAGAGTGTTCCACGCTCACATGAGTTCGTTGAATAACACCCAATGTGCTCCACAAATATTTCGTTAAACCCAGCGTTAAATGACCGACATACATTTCAATTTCATAATACCATGTTAAATTTGAGAATTATTATGTCAAAATTAAACGAATAAAGTAAAAGTGGAACAGTCTCAGACCTAAAACACGTGGCTTTACTCAGTTTGTTATCAAAATGATAATTTCGAAGAACATGACTTCCTGTAGATAGAAGAGAAAGCAATGAAGATAGTGATTACTAATTAAAGATCAGAATATGAATAGTATGCTAAAATAGCCTTCGTGAGCTTAAGTTAGCGCCACGATTTTCCGGAAATCTGTCTTCACGTTATGTATTAGTCATTTTTACCATAATTATGGTCACTCTCACCAAATTATGAAATCGTTTGGAAAATACAACTAAGTAATTGTTTGCGACAATAGATTAAGTGAGGTGCTTCTAATTTGCATACGTAAGTGCGACTGATAGTGATAGTGATGAAGTAAGAATATATTGTAACAATCTATTTCTAATTAATTTGTATTTCTAGATTACATTATGTAAGTCAACTTGAGCTAACTTAAGTCATTTTCATAATTTGAACTTAAACATAACCTATCAATGCGATGGAAAAAAACAAGTTTTTAGTACGTATTGCCCAATCTCAAGAAATTTTTGTGGTTATCGCACAATTTTCACGTTTATGGTTAATATTCTCTTAGAGTAAGTTTCTACTTTTTGTAGTGATTGGACACTGCGTTCAGCCTCTGATGGTAATTTTCGTTTATGTAGATCTAATAAAACTCATATTTACATTCTTTGGACTAAAAATCTCATTTTCGTTTTGATGTAGTCGCAGCTTGGGAAAATCTAGTCGCTATTTTCTATTTCCCATTTCAAGTTAAACTTTCTGTGTCAATCATAAAACTCTTACTTATTTAGAAATATGGAAAATTTCAGTCTACACGAATACTTAGAGATTTTGGAACGGTTTAGTAAAAATTTTGCATTTTCTAGTTGCTTTAGCAAATCGCAGTATCAAAATGTTGAAAATGCCAAAAAATTCTGGAGATGATAAAAAATCTGCAAAAATATTTTTTTGAGATAAATTCAAAAAAGTAGTAAGTAAACGTTTAGTTTATGGACTCTTACGGCTGTCAGAATTAGTTCTATGAACTCATCTGTCAAAATATGCTTAACAGACTAAAGGAATCTTATGGAGTCATAAAGTTGAATTTTCAAAACGTTAATATTTGGACATTTTATATTTTAACATATTTAATATTTAGTACTTTAATACTAAGAAAAATGGTGCATTTTTTTTATTGAATAAAAATCATTTTTTTATCCTTATTTTTCTCTCTATATATAAAATTAAATAGAAAAAAATTAAACAACTTTCGGTTTCAAAATTATATTTTTCAAACAAGTTTCTTTGCAGGCTTTCGAAATTTTAAAAAGATTTTCTAAAAACTTCAAAGAATCAAAAAAAAAAAATTATGAGAATTGAATTGAACAATTGTAGCATACTTAAAAATTTTGTTTTGGTGAATTTTTTCATTTAATACATTTTTTTTTAATTTTAATTAATTTTTAGTTTCTGGAAACGGCATAATTATAAACTACCTAGTCAAACATTTTGTAGAAATCGCAGAACTGCAAAATTTTTCGAAATTGCTAAAAAAAATGCAAAATTTTAAACGATTTAGAAATATCTTAATAAAAATTCAAACAAACATTTTGTATATTTAAAAAAAATACGAAACCCCAAAATTTTTTCTATTTTCTGTTTCAGTGTCTTTTTGGAGTTTTAGGATTTTAGAATTTGAGAAACTGAAGTATTGAATTAATGGGACTTTTAAAAATTGTAGATAAATTGTAAAAAAAATTTCTAAAAAAAAACAGTTCTGTTTTAGAAATATGTAGATCGACTTTAAAATGTAACAAAAAAATTTGTAAATAACAAATTAAAAAAAAAAACGAAATTTTGGACATTTTGACAAAAGCTCTTAATTTCTTCATGGATTTTAGTAATTTTTAGGACAAGATTTTCTAAACTTTTAATTTCAACACAGTTTAAAAAAATTGGATTTTGCTACAATTTCACAAAAACAATATAATTTTCAAAAATTCAGTAGGATTATCTCAACTTCCAAAATTTATATATTTCAGAAATTATTGATACAAAATCTTTTTTACAGTTAAAAAATATGCACCTCGTATAGTCTAGAAACCTTTGACAAAAAAAAAAAATAAAAAGTAGACTTTCTGTAAAATGAAAATTTCTAGAATTTTTTGTATGCAAATCTATCAGTTTCGTAGCAGTTTTACATTTTGTTTTTTGAGTGTTAGGAAATATTCCAATGTTCTTTAATAATTTTTTACAGTCGGTAAATTTTGCAAAATTTGACGTTGCAAAATCTCCACAGAAACTTCAACCTATAACTTTTTTTTATGAAAATTTTTGAAATCTTGAATAAAAATTTCAAAAATTCTACAAATAACGAGACACTTTCCATGTTTCAGAAATCCTTAAAAAATCGGTTCTAAAATTCTTGTTTTTACTTATTCAAAAATGTGAAAGAAATTTGGAAATTTTGATTTTTGTTTCTATGTTGGTATAATCAATGAAATTATCGTTTTTTAAATTTTGCTATATAAATAGTTAATAAGGGATGTAAAATTTTAAAAATTTCGACATTTTTGTCTAAGAATTCTAAAAATAAAAAATTTTCTACACAGACACAGCCAAAAATTAACAAAAAATCTGCGATTTTGAATACAAAAAATTCGACTTTTTTATTTATAAAACCAACGAAATTTGAAATGTTCGACGCGTTTATCCATTATCATTTTAATAATTTTTACCTTTAACCCAAATCAGAAATTTCGAACATTTTCTATTAAATTCTGTTACTTTTTTATTATTATTATTCTTGAAACAACGTAGAAAATATTTAGAAATCTCAATTCTTGAACAAGTGAAAAGTTAAATATTTTCTTCTTTAGTCGAGCACTCTATAAACGTCTACTTTACAAACTCTGTTGCGGCCGTAAAGATGAATTTTATGGACTCAGCTGTCACAATACGCAGGATTAGAATAGCGATTAAGAGATGTATAATTTTTAAGATTTCAACATTTCTCTGTCTAAGAATTTTGAAAATAAGAAATTTTTGAGACAAGCCACCACAAAAATTAACAAAAAATCTGCGACTTTGAATACAAAAAATTCGACTTTTTTAACTAACGAAATTCGAAATGTTCGACGCGTTTATCCATTATCATTTTAATAATTTTTACCTTTAACCCAAATCAGAAATTTCGAACATTTTCTATTAAATTCTGTTACTTTTTTATTATTATTCTTGAAACAACGTAGAAAATATTTAGAAATCTCAATTCTTGAACAAGTGAAAAGTTAAATATTTTCTTCTTTAGTCGAGCACTCTATAAACGTCTACTTTACAAATTCTGTTGCGGCCGTAAAGATAGATTTTATGGACTCAGCTGTCACAATACGCAGGATTAGAATAGCGATTAAGGAATGTAAATTTTTGAAGATTTCAACATTTTTTGTCTTTAAGAATTCTGAAAAATAAGAAATTTTCGACACAGGCACAACAAAAATTAACAAAATTTTCCATATTACTTTAAAAAAAATCAAAATTTTATAAAAAAATTCTTTCATCCTGAATTTGAAAAAAAAGTTGCCTTGATTTCTGTGATTTTCAGTAATTCTAAAACATCCAGAACATGAAAACCAAATAAAAATAGAACTCAAACACCCCGTGAACTCGCTCGTGGAAAATCATCCTCGAAGCACAAAAGAAATTAAATTGTGAAAATTGATAGCAACTCAACCGCAGAGATAATAGTGCAATGGAACATTACAAAATAACGAGCACTTAATTGTCTTAGTAATACCACATTAAAAAAAATAATTACTATTACAACAACTCTAATAATTTCAATACAAGCTTCACTGCACCGTCCACTTCTCTTCACTTAAGTAAACAAATAAGAATGTCGTAAATGTTATAACAAATACGATCAAGAGAAAATTATGTAAATTTGTGGATATTTTCTCTTGTGTCAGACCAACAGAAATTCATCCTTGAAGTTATAGCTTTGCATGAGCAGGATATTTCCTATTACACGTAAACGAGAGAAAATGTTAACGTAACAGAATTTAAGTAAAAATGTAATATTAAACAGAAAATTATCCCTTTCCTTCCCAACAAAGAAAACACGAGAATGTAAATCGTTTCACATTGAAAAGTAGAACTACGCCGATCCATGTTCGTACGACACGTGAGAATATTCAGTCACTTTGTATATTTCACGCCGTTGATAACATTCAAATTCCATAAGCAAGTAGCGTTTCAGGACGAAAAATCAATGAGTGAATGTAACCACAATTATAATATGATCGGAGTAAGAGGTTCTTGTTTTTATATTTCGGCTGTTTTGTTCTTATTCTTCTGCTTGTTTAGTCTGTGGGTAAAAACAAGAGGAAGCTAGTAAAAAGAAAAATGTTGCAGTGAATGTAGCCAAGTGCCCATGACCTCAGTACCACAAGATCAAAACCAGTGAAAGTGTACACGGGATCAATAACAGTACGATCCAGAGGCGGCTTTAGAGTATCACCATTCAAAATAGAATATTTACAAAAATATGGAATTTTAGATTGTTTTGAAAGTAAATGATTTTCGAAAATTATGCTTCAGAATCGTTAGATTTTCCGAATGCTCTTAAAAATTGTCTTCAGTGTTGCAAATTCCAAAATTATAAAAAAATGCGTTGAGGTCTCTAAAGAATTCCATTTTGAAATTTTTAAAATTTCTTGCACTATAAATTTGCTTCAGCTGAGGTTTTCAAATTTTTAAGTTTTAAATTTTCTTGTAACATCTAACTTCCAGTTTTTTAATTTTTGGCTTGTTTTAAATTTTTAAATTTTGAAAGCACCCTGTAGGAAGTGATTAAATGATTTTCGTAATAAATTCTCAAAAGTGGAAGATTCCAAAATTCTTCTTATATTCTCAAATTCGATAATTTTCACGTCCAAATTTCTCGGTCATGTTCGCAAATTCTTTCATTTTTAAATTTCCAAATTCCTACTTTTTTTTGTTCTTATGTTCACAATTTCAAAATTAAAAAAAAATAATCTGAAAACCATTAAATTTGTAAATTAATACTCAAATTTTTAGTTTCACGTAAATTTCATTCATATTTTTGAAACAAAATTAAAAATGTTTGAAAACCTCAAATTTAAGTTCAAATTTTTTTTTCTATAAACATAGACTTCAGAGACCTTCTTGCGGCCATAAAGACCAATTTTATAGACTTGTCGGCCTCATCTAAAAATCATCGTTTTTACGGGTTCAATACAAAAGTAGAAATTTTAAAATATTAGGAATTTTGGCTTTTTAGAATTTTATAAAACTGTGGAAATCATTTTTTTTTACAAAGCAAAACATCAAAACCCCAGGAGCCTCCAGAAAAAACCCAAAAAAATCGGAGACACTAAAAATTTCAAGAGTCTGGCTCTGAACTTTTATGATTTTTATAAATTTTCGTGCTTCCAGAAATATGTTAAATTTTCAAAATTATAACAAATTAACAATTTTTTTTTGCTTACTTACAAAATTTTAGGAACTTCTGTTTTGATTTCTGCGATTTTTAGCAATAAAATATCCAGAAAAAACAACAAATTCAAAAATTCAGAAAACCAATGTAATGGTAAAATTTTAAATTCTCAAGTTTTCCAACTCTCATACCTAGACAGATTTTAAATTCAAAAAAAAAAGAAATTCTTTTTTGAGCGAGCAATCTACAAAGGTCGACTTCAGGGACCCCTTTGCGGCCATTAAGATACATTTTTTGGGCTCATCCCTCAAAACACACTTTGCGGACTGAAGGGCTTTTTTGCGGCCATAAAAAAATCAAAATTTTTCTACAGAGCAAAACACCGAAATCCTACTAGCCACGAGAAAAAAAAACCTAAGAAATCGAAGATACTAAAAATTTTAAAAATCTGGCCTTGGGCTTTCAATTTTTTTGATTTTTAATAAATTTTCGTGTTTCCAGAAATATATCAAATTTGATAAATCATAAAAATTAAAAAAATAATTAATAATTAGGGAATTAAAAATAATAAAATTTTTAATTCCCTAATTCTGCAACTCTCAAACTTAACCAGGTTTAAAATTTAAAACTGCATACTTTTGTTAAAAAAATTTTAGGTCCTCGTGAGAATTGTACGGAATTGTGGAAATTTTGAAGATGTATAAAATTTACTAGCTATTCAGAATAAAAGTTGTTTGGAAATTTCGTAGGTTTTCTAGATTATAAGGTTTTCAAATCTTAACAAAATTTTACAGAACACTTGTAAAATTATTTTTTTCACGGATTTTCCAGAAATTTTATCATTTAAGTAGCTTTTCGAATTGTAGATCTTACAAACATTTTTAAAATCCTAGAAATGATTTTGAAATTTTCAAAATTTTGGAAATTTTAAGAATCTAGCAAATGTTGAAAATGATTACATTTTAGAAATTTTGGACGCTACAGAAGTTGATACTAATTTGTGAATTTGGGAATTCTCGGGTTCCCAAAATCGAAGATTAACAGTTGAAAGTTTTCACGTTCTCCGGTTGCAAAAGATTCGTGGTTCAAAAATTCCCAAACTGTCATGTTCTCGAATTCTTAGAATTGTAAATTTCTAGATTCTCAGAAGCATAGTCAAAAAACTGTAAAAGAAATTGAACAAGTTGAAGATCGATTTTTAGAAATTGTAAAAATTTTGTAAGGCTGGCACATTATATGAATCTTTGACATTTTCATTTTTTTCAAATTTGTAGCTAAAATGACAAAATTTGGAATTATTTCATATTTAAGCTCGATTAGAGTTTAGAAAAGCTCAATAAAAACGACAATGTCAAAATCAATCGAACAGAAAACACAAAGCTATTGCCAATTTCACAACCATTTTTTTCCAGAGTTGGTAAACCTGCTCGCAATGGACCATAAATTCTTGACCTGAACTATCAACTAGACAAAATCCACAATGGCTTTCCACATCGTCCTGCCAACAGTTCTCACGTCCATCAAAGCCGCAGTGGCCATCATCGGTTCCGGGAAAATCGCAATCTTGCCATTTCTAATCGCAGCCTTAGCCTACTTCCATTACGACCAATTTGATCCAGAAAATCGTCCAGTTGACCGAAAAATCGTCGATCGAGAATACGATTTCATTATAGTTGGCGGAGGATCAGCAGGTTCGGTTCTTGCAAATCGTTTGTCCGAAATTCCGAATTGGAAAGTGCTTTTATTAGAAGCTGGAGGGCATGAAACTGAAATTTCCGATGTGCCGATCTTAAGTCTGTATCTGCATAAAAGCAAGCTGGATTGGGGTTATAAGTGAGTATTTCTTAAGTTTAAATGGCAGTGGCTACGAAAATTGTTTCGGTCTATGATTAGTTATATAAGTGGTGTGGTAAGAATTTCTTTAAAATGTTGTATCCTCCGAAATTATGCAATTTTTACGTGGGGGAATATGGAAATTGGGGACGTTATTTCAATATAATTAAATAGAAATATTCGCACAAATTTAGTTAAAATTGTAGGAAGCTCGACTGCATTTATGCGGTAACATTAATTGCTTTTTTCTGAACTTTCCACATAAAACATGCAAAACATTTACAATCGCTAAGCTGTAAATAAAAGTAATAAAAAAAAAACAAGAAATCTAGAAAGCACCTAGAGAATATACAAAGAAGAATCATTAAAATAATGTAACAATCATGTAAATATTTGTTTAATTTTCAGAAATCAAAAACGGTTCGAAAAAATTTCAAAGTGGTAAAAAGTTAAGTATCTTAAAAAAATTAAAAAAACTACGTTTTTATAGTGAAATATTCAGAAATTTAATAATTTTTAGTGTTTGAACCTTATAAGATTTTTTTTTAAACTGTGCGGCCTTTTATAAATATGATGCCCCCAAAAATTGGCACATTTTGTAAAATTTGAAAATGTTTCCAGCATTCGAAAAATTTGTCGTAAGAGAATTCTAAAAAGTTTTTATATTTTAGGAAGTTGAAAATGACAAAAAGTTGTTTTTTTTTAAATTCTGGAAGAACGACATAATTTTTTAGACCTCATATTTTATCAGACTTTGAAAGTTTCAGAACCATTAACAATTTTCAAAAATTTGAGAATTTCAAATTTACATGATTTTTTTTTGGTTTTGAAATTTATGAAATTAGATCTCTTGAGTTTGTAAGACCTTTTGCCAGAAAATGATCTTATAAAAATTTAAGATTAAAGACTCTAGAGATTGCAAAAAAGTCTACAGATTTCTGCAAATTTAAAAAAATAGAAGTAATGACTTTATCTGTATTCCAGAGCAAAAAACGAGTACAAAAATTCAAAAACAATTTTAAAAAAGTGCCAACTATAGAGAATCTAGGTCAGTTGAAATAATTTAATAGAAAACTAAAGAATCTAGAGATAAGAATATCCCAAAATACCAAAAAATTCAAAAAAAGATTTACAGAACGAAATTCTCTCATCTGAATTCCCAAATCTTAAATTTCCAACTGATGTAGACGAGACATGAATTCTCAAATTTTTAAATTTCTTATAAAAATTCAACCAAAACGAAATTTAACACTCTAAAGATTGTAGAAAAAGTGTACAGATTCCTGCAAATTAAAAAAAAATATAAGTAAAGACTTTAACTGTATTCCAGAGCAAAAAACGAGTATAAAAATTCAAAGACAATTTTAAAAAAGTGCCAATTATGGAGAATCTAGGCTGGTTGAAATAATTTAACAGAAAACTAAAGAATCTAGAGATAAGAATATCCCAAAATATCCAAAAAATTCAAAAAACAGATTTACAGAACCAAATTCTCTCATCTGAATTCTCAAATCCTAAGTTTCCAACTGATGTAGACGACACATGAATTCTCAAATTTTTAAATTTCTTATAAAAATTCAACCAAAACGAAATTTAACACTCTAAAGATTGTAGAAAAAGTGTACAGATTCCTGCAAATTAAAAAAAATAAAAGTAAAGACTTTAACTGTATTCCAGAGCAAAAAACGAGTATAAAAATTCAAAGACAATTTTAAAAAAGTGCCAATTATGGAGAATCTAGGCTGGTTGAAATAATTTAACAGAAAACTAAAGAATCTAGAGATAAGAATATCCCAAAATATCCAAAAAATTCAAAAAACAGATTTACAGAACCAAATTCTCTCATCTGAATTCTCAAATCCTAAGTTTCCAACTGATGTAGACGACACATGAATTCTCAAATTTTTAAATTTCTTATAAAAATTCAACCAAAACGAAATCTAACACTCTAAAGATTGTAGAAAAAGTCTACAGATTCCTGCAAATTAAAAAAAATAGAAGTAATGACTTTATCTGTATTCCTGAGCAAAAAAACGAGTACAAAAATTCAAAGACAATTTTTAAAAAGTGCCAACTATAGAGAATCTAGGCTGGTTGAAATAAGTTAACAGAAAACTAAAGAATCTAGAGATAAGAATATCCCAAAATACCAAAAAATTCAAAAAACAGATTTACAGAACGAAATTCTCTCATCTGAATTCCCAAATCATAAATTTCCAACTGATGTAGACGACACATAAATTCTTTAATTTTTAAATTTTTTATAAAAATTCAACCAAAACGAAATTTAACACTCTAAAGATTGTAGAAAAAGTCTACAGATTCCTGCAAATTAAAAAAATAGAAGTAATGACTTTATCTGTATTCCAGAGCAAAAAACGAGTACAAAAATTCAAAGACAATTTTAAAAAACTGCCAACTATAGAGAATCTAGGCTGGTTGAAATAATTTAACAGAAAACTAAAGAATCTAGAGATAAGAATATCCCAAAATACCAAAAAATTCAAAAAAAGATTTACAGAACGAAATTCTCTCATCTGAATTCCCAAATCCTAAATTTCCAACTGATGTAGACGACACATGAATTCTCAAATTTTTAAATTTCTTATAAAAATTGAACCAAAACGAAATTTAACACTCTAAAGATTGTAGAAAAAGTCTACAGATTCCTGAAAATTAAAAAAATAGAAGTAATGACTTTATCTGTATTCCAGAGCAAAAAACGAGTACAAAAATTCAAAGACAATTTTAAAAAAGTGCCAACTATAGAGAATCAAGGCTGGTTGAAATAATTTAACAGAAAACTAAAGAATCTAGAGATAAGAATATCCCAAAATACCAAAAAATTCAAAAAACAGATTTACAGAACGAAATTCTCTCATCTGAATTCCCAAATCCTAAATTTCCAACTGATGTAGACGACACATGAATTCTCAAATTTTTAAATTTCTTATAAAAATTGAACCAAAACGAAATTTAACACTCTAAAGATTGTAGAAAAAGTCTACAGATTCCTGAAAATTAAAAAAATAGAAGTAATGACTTTATCTGTATTCCAGAGCAAAAAACGAGTACAAAAATTCAAAGACAATTTTTAAAAAGTGCCAACTATAGAGAATCTAGGCTGGTTGAAATAAGTTAACAGAAAACTAAAGAATCTAGAGATAAGAATATCCCAAAATACCAAAAAATTCAAAAAACAGATTTACAGAACGAAATTCTCTCATCTGAATTCCCAAATCCTAAATTTCCAACTGATGTAGACGACACATGAATTCTCAAATTTTTAAATTTCTTATAAAAATTCAACCAAAACGAAATCTAACACTCTAAAGATTGTAGAAAAAGTCTACAGATTCCTGCAAATTAAAAAAATAGAAGTAATGACTTTATCTGTATTCCAGAGCAAAAAAACGAGTACAAAAATTCAAAGACAATTTTAAAATAAATGCCAACTATAGAGAATCTAGGCTGGTTGAAATAATTTAACAGAAAACTAAAGAATCTAGAGATAAGAATATCCCAAAATACCAAAAAATTCAAAAAACAGATTTACAGAACGAAATTCTCTCATCTGAATTCCCAAATCATAAATTTCCAACTGATGTAGACGACACATAAATTCTTTAATTTTTAAATTTTTTATAAAAATTCAACCAAAACGAAATTTAACACTCTAAAGATTGTAGAAAAAGTCTACAGATTCCTGCAAATTAAAAAAATAGAAGTAATGACTTTATCTGTATTCCAGAGCAAAAAACGAGTACAAAAATTCAAAGACAATTTTAAAAAACTGCCAACTATAGAGAATCTAGGCTGGTTGAAATAATTTAACAGAAAACTAAAGAATCTAGAGATAAGAATATCCCAAAATACCAAAAAATTCAAAAAAAGATTTACAGAACGAAATTCTCTCATCTGAATTCCCAAATCCTAAATTTCCAACTGATGTAGACGACACATGAATTCTCAAATTTTTAAATTTCTTATAAAAATTGAACCAAAACGAAATTTAACACTCTAAAGATTGTAGAAAAAGTCTACAGATTCCTGAAAATTAAAAAAATAGAAGTAATGACTTTATCTGTATTCCAGAGCAAAAAACGAGTACAAAAATTCAAAGACAATTTTAAAAAAGTGCCAACTATAGAGAATCAAGGCTGGTTGAAATAATTTAACAGAAAACTAAAGAATCTAGAGATAAGAATATCCCAAAATACCAAAAAATTCAAAAAACAGATTTACAGAACGAAATTCTCTCATCTGAATTCCCAAATCCTAAATTTCCAACTGATGTAGACGACACATAAATTCTTTAATTTTTAAATTTTTTATAAAAATTCAACCAAAACGAAATTTAACACTCTAAAGATTGTAGAAAAAGTCTACAGATTCCTGCAAATTAAAAAAAATAGAAGTAATGACTTTATCTGTATTCCAGAGCAAAAAACGAGTACAAAAAGTCAAAGACAATTTTAAAAAAGTGCCAACTATAGACAATCTAGGCTGGGTGAAATAATTTAACAGAAAACTAAAGAAGCTAGAGATAAGAATATCCAAAAATACCAAGAAAATTAAAGAACAGATTTAGCGAACCAGATTCTTTGATCTGAATTCTCAAATCCTAAATTTCCAAGTCATGTAGAACTCACAGGAATTCTCAAATTTTTAAATTTCTTTTAAATAAATTTAAATTGCTTTTCAAAATTCAACCAAACCGAAATTTAGGACTCTAAATATTCCAAAAAAAGTTTACAGATTCCTGCAAATTTAAAAAATGAAAGTAATGCATTTATCTGAATTCCACAGCAAAAAACGAGTACGAAAATTTAAGGACAATTTTAAATAAGTGCCAACAACTATAGAGAATCTAGAATCTAGGCTGGTTCAAATAACTTGACAGAAAACTAAAGAATCTAAAAATTCTACGTTGAATTTATGAAAATAAAAAAAAATTTGAACAAAAGTAAAAAAAGCGATGTGAATTAAGAGAGAACCTAACGGTACGAATCGAGTGCCTACTTCAGTTACAAATTTTTCTTAGTGTTGTATATTCACGTCCACAAACCATTTACCAGTTTCTTTAGAAATAAAAAATTCAAGCAAACTAAATTACAACACTTACTTATTAAAAATTACACATTGATTAATATTGACACGAAAAAATCCAGTCAGAGAGCTCTCACGTGTCACGTAACAGTCTACACGAAGCCAGTTGTCGAAATTTATTGCATTGCTTGTTATTCCGCTAATTAAGCAACCTTTGAACATTTTTTTTTTAGAACCGAACCCCAAGACACCGCCTGCCAAGCCATGATCGAAAACCGCTGCAGCTGGACCCGCGGCAAAGTCCTCGGCGGCTCCAGCGTCCTCAACACCATGCTCTACATACGCGGCAATCGACGCGATTTCGACCACTGGGCGAAACTAGGCAACGAAGGCTGGTCGTATGATGAAATCTTGCCATACTTCCTCAAAAGCGAGGACCAAAGAAATCCGTACTTGGCTCGAGACAAAAGATACCACGCCACAGGTAAGAAGCACACCTGGCGGAAATCGGTGATGCGTTTCGGTAGCAAAGCTACCATCATCAGGGCGAGGATTAAACTAAAAATATAATGATTAAGAAAGCTTCTGTAGTGAAGTTGTTTTTGTCCATAATTAAGTCAAATATATTGAAACCAATGATGGAAGTCTGAGGTGATGTAGCGAAGTCCAGTGTTGCCCAGCATGTTTTTGAAGACCATTTAGTATATCGCTCTGATGATGGTAGCTTTGCTACCCAAAACGCGCGTCAGCAATTTCTGTCAATTTTTGGGTGTGTCGGTTATCAAGCGTTGTGAATACCAAGTGAGATCCAAGAAAATTCATTGAAGAACTTTTTCAGGTGGCTACCAAACCGTCCAAGACAGCCCTTACCAAACCCCAATCGGAGTAGCTTTCTTAGAAGCAGCCCAAGAAATGGGGTACGACATCAGAGATGTCAACGGCGAACAACAAACAGGATTTGCCTTCTACCAGTTCACTATGCGAAGAGGAAGTCGATGTAGTACCGCTAAAGCTTTCCTCAGACCAATCAGACTAAGAACGAATCTTCATATTTCGTTGTACTCCCACGTGACAAAAGTTTTGATTGATCCGGCATCGAGAAGAGCTTACGGTGTCGAGTTTATCAAAAACGAACAAAAGAGGGTAGTCCTCGCGCGAAAAGAAGTGATTTTGTCGGCGGGCGCTATCAACTCCCCACAGCTTCTCATGTTGAGTGGAGTCGGTCCGGCCCATCACCTCCAAGAAAAGGGAATTAAGGTCATCCATGATTCGCCCGGTGTTGGGCAAAACCTCCAGGATCACATCGCAGTCGGTGGTCTCGCTTTCGTCGTCGACCAACCGATAAGTCTCCTCATCAATCGTCTGGTCAATCTCAACACGGCGTTGCGGTACGCTATTAAAGAAGACGGTCCTTTGACCTCCAGCATCGGTCTGGAGGTCGTCGGTTTCATTCGGACCAAATATACCAACCAAAGCGACGACTGGCCCGACATGGAGTTCATGGCGACGAGTACCTCCGCTTCTGCAGACGGTGGTACCCAAGTAAAGCGAGCCCATGGTCTCTCCGACGAGTTCTACAACGAAGTGTTCAAAGAAATCAACTATAAAGACACGTTCGGCATCTTCCCGATGATGCTACGTCCCAAGAGTCGTGGCGAGATCAAACTTCGAAGCAAGAACCCTTTGGACTATCCTCTTTTATACCACAACTATCTCACCGATCTTCACGATGTTTGGGTCCTCCGTGAAGGAGTCAAAGCAGCGATCGCTTACGGTGAGACCCAAGCGATGAAGCGTTTCGGTGCTAGATTCCATGCGAAGCCTCTTCCAAACTGCAAGCATCTACCACTCTTCACTGATGAGTACTGGGACTGTGCTGTCAGACAGTACACTTTGTCGATTTACCACTACTCTTGTACGGCGAAGATGGGACCAGCTGAGGACCCGTACGCTGTTCTAGATCCCCAGCTTCGCGTTTATGGAGTTTCGGGTTTGAGAGTAATTGATGCTTCGATCATGCCGACGATAACTAACGGGAACTTGAACGCTCCGGTTATCATGATTGGAGAAAAAGGAGCGGATTTGGTCAAGTACTACTGGTTGAACCCTTCCACGAGACGGAGAAGAGACCTGAGACCTAGATATAACGTGCGCTTGGGAGATAAGTGTCCTAATATCACTGCCGTTTGAAAGTGGAATAGTACTGTGTATGAACGTAATTATTTATTTAAACTGTTAATTGTTAATAGTCTTAGAGGAGAGTACCGAGTGGGACAAAAACTGATACTTGATAGTTCCATGAACATATTGCTCAATAAGTAAATAGTCATTATCTCTTTGTAAGTAGAACCATATTGTGTTAATAAACGTGTTAAAAGTACCCAATTAGAAAAAAAGTTATTTGTGAAAATAATAAATGCAGACACAGGAAATGTGATCTATCGCCTATTATAAAATACTTCTAACCTGGAAGTCGAGATAATCATCATTAATTTAATGCTTTCACGAGATAATAAGGTAATAGCAATAACTAACACTTTTTTGAGCACGAAACAGAATAATTTAAACAAAAATACAAGCAACAAAATAGTTCAGAAAGAGCTCCGTGTGGGTCACCTTAAAATCCATTAAAGTTTCTAAAACCCATTAAGTGTCCTAAAAATAAACAACAATTATCTCTCTAAAGAACACGCCTTTGTTTTTCCCATTAACTCGGAAAATAATAGATGACCCCAATACTAAGCCATGTTATTAGACAAAGAATCAATAATTGTTCTTAAAAAGCAAGTTCCTAGATATTCTTTCCATTTTCCACCATCAAATTTTAAATCATAGAGCTATAAAAAAAACTAGAGCTTTCCTTTACCTTTTGCATTAATTTTGCTCGGAGAAAATTTCCGATTAATAATCCTATGAATTACAAATTTTCAAGCTGGTGTGTCAGAGAAAAACACGTACTTTCAAATATTAAGCGAGTTCATAAAATGTGAAAACAGCTGTAATATAATTAAACACCAAAACGTGACAATCATCAAATTCTCATCAGGATCTCAACTTTGACTTCCTGATTTTTATTTTGAAGGTTCGGGTGAAATTCAAGCGAAAGCAAGAATGAAATTTGAGATCTGACTTTGATTGAAGATTTTCACAGCTTAGTTGCACAATGTTAATTTCTGCGGATTAACAACACAAGACAAAGTGGAAAATGTATTTTGGGTTGCCTAAATAGATAGTCATTATGCGTGAATAACCCTGTACGACGTCGAAAAAAACAAAGTAAATTAACAAACAAGCCCTTTGAGAAATATTTTTGTGTTTATCCGTTTTTTTACAAATCTAAAAAAATAAAAAAATTTACATCCAGAATAGTACATTCTGTTACAAGTTTAGAATAGAAAACATTCCACACGAGTGGAAAGTTTGTCACGAGCCGAAGGCGAGTGATACTGCTACACAAGTGCGGAATTATTTCATACGTGTTGCAGACTATACTTTTTCTACATTTTTTATTCTTTCTTCATAATGAATAAGAACAGTTACAATATTGTTATTATTATTGTTATAAATATTAAAAGTTACGCTATTGGTACAGTTATTGAATATGAATTTGGAAGAATGCTAACATTTATTACACCCCAATTTTTTTGCTGTCCTCAATAAGCGTATTATTATTAGTGTTTTTATTGCTGTCTTTTTGAACTACCTCAGATACAATAGTTAAAAATTGTATTTGACATTTTAATTCGGTTAGTTAATGATTTATCTATATAACCTTCTATGACATCTGTTGATCGCCATCCGCCGTGACGTTTCAAGGTGATGTTAGCATCCGCATCTACCAAAAAAGTTGCTGAAGAGCGGCGGTAATTGGGGTTCTGGAAATTTCAAATAAAAAGCAATTTGCTTCGCATTTGTACAAATTTATTTATTCCCATTACTTGTTTTGTGCACTCAAATAATTTAATAATAAGTTCTTTAAAATGACGTTGATTCTGTATTAAGAAATCGTTGTAGAATGATGCTGCCTTGTAGAATGATGCGATTTTCTAGTATTTATATTGCAAGCTTTGAGTTATATAATGAGATTCCAGTGACTGGAAAGTAGGAATAAAATTTTAGATCTAATGTAGATTAAAAATTTTCACGCCTTAGTTGAACTAAACATTTGAAAGTGAATGAATATTCTAAATTAAAATCGCGAAGGTTCTCCGAAAACTAAACCTTTAGAATAAAACGATGAATTTTATTTTCTTTGAAACGTAATTAGTGGTCATTTAAAATATACATCCTAATTCGTAATTAATTTAGGTTTAATAATGAGATACCAATAATTATGTTCCATTGTTAAATCCGAAGCCTGAATGAAATATTTTAACAAATAAACTAGAAAGCTAGAAACGTTGCAGGTTTACTCTTAAACTTGGCCTAAAAACAACACCAGAAACTTAAATTAATAGAACCGTCTATGCGTAAACCTAAATTACCCTCATAAATATGAAACCTACGTTATTTTGGAAATTACAATTTTTTATTTGATACGTTTTAATTCCAATTTTGAAAAATTTTCAATTTGTACTAATTTCGTGTTTTTCTCAGTTGCTTTACTTCTTTTTTTTTTAGTTCAGAACTTAAAAGTAACAGTCTAATGTTCTGATTTCTTCAACTTTTTTGCATTCTTTTTTCAAATCTCTAGACTTTTATCCTTTTTATTAATTATTATAATATTCTTAGATGAATTTCTAATGAGATGACAAAAGATTTGACAACTTGGCATTTACTTCAATTATTTGTAATCACATGCTATTACCGAATTTATATTCACTAATTGTCCAAATTGTTGTTTTATTGCTGCAATAACATAATTTTATAACAACTTTTAAATTTATTTTTCTTCGTAATAAATATTGGTTAAAAAGTTCAAAAATTTCTGTCCTCTTTTCTTGTCATATTTTTTAACTTCAGGTTGTGAAAATCGAAAAAATTAAATTTTCCACCAAAATTTTGAAAAAAGTATATACCAAGTGTATATTTTTAAGAGAATGTAAATTCTTGAAAAATTTAGGAATCTAAGACATTAACTAGTAAGCGTAAAAATCTGAGCCAAGGAAATTTATTTGAAAATTTTATGAATCTCCAAATCAGGAAATTTGTGAATGTGGGAGCATACAACCTAAAAAGCGACACGATATAAAGCCCGATAACATGAAAGTTGACAAACTAAAAACTGTGAAAACCTAAAAAAAACTAAGAACTCAACACCTATAAGAACTGGAAATTTAGAAACATAGAACTTTGAAACCTTAGAACTCAACAATAAGAAAACCTAGGAGACCAGAAAAACTTAATAAAAAGGTTGAAAACCTGCAAACCTGGAACCAATAAAACTTGAAAATCCAAAAATGCCTGATAACCTAGAAACGTTAAAACACGAAAAAATTCTTAGAACCTGAAAACCTAAGCAATCGAAAATCTAGAACCTTGAAAACCATGCAAGTTTTCAAAAAAAATGACAAACAAAAGGCTAAAAACCTAAAACGGTAAAATCTGAGAACACAGTACCACCACCGCTTGCGCACCTAAAACGTAAAAAGTAAAAAAATCTCTTAGAACTTGAAACCTAGGAATTCTGAAAATTGGTAATCTCAGGGTCAGAAAATGGGAACTTGAGACTCTAAAATCGATTTGAGAACTTGAATACCGGAAATCTTAAGAGTGCAAAATTTAAAAACGTGAAACCTAAGATTACAAGAACTTAAACCGTTTAGAAGAATCTAGAAAAATAAGAATTCGAAAATCTAGAAAGTCCATATTCTATAAATTTAACTAAAAAATTAAGGATATGAAATTTGATAAACTAAAAATCATTAAAAATTAAAATTTTGTATAAAATGTTAGTTAGTTCTGGACCAGGATATCTAGCATACCCATAATCATTGAAAAATGACCAAATACGAATATAAAACTACAAAAAAAAGAGCCTAAAATCCTTAAAAAATTCTCTTTTTAGGCAACCAAAAGTACCCAAAGATCTGTAAGCCCCCAAAAATTCGACACACGAAAGAATGGTTGGAAATTACCTCAAAAGCCTCAAAATCCCCCGTTTTTAGACAACCAAAATGGTACTTTATTTCTGGGACGGATACAATCAAAAAACGGTTAAAATCCTTTAAAACACCTCAAAGGTATCAAAAGATCAAAAAGTAAGCAATGAAAAAATTGCTAAAACATAAAAACACCTCAAAAGAACCAAAAAATCTGTAGGCCCTCGAAAATTGTGCAATAAAAACATTGCTAAAACATGACCATACAGTACCAAAATCTTTTAAAATTCTTAGTTTTTAGATGTCCCAAATGAGATTTATTCCTGGACTGGATTTTGCTAAAATTCTGGACCAGGATAATTGGGCAAAACTATTAAAAAAATTATTATAATCTTATATATTACAAACTAGAACATAAAAAACAAAGCATTTGAAAAACTACAAATTGAAAAATTTCAGAACGTGGACGTCCAAAATTTTAAAACCTAAAGAGTCCAAAAATTTAGACTTTAGAAATCCGAAAATTTCGATTTTACAAACCTGAAAAGGTTGAATTTAAAAATCTTAGGAATCCCCAAAAATCTAAGACTTCAGGAGTCCGGACATTTCGACTTTAGAAACCTGAAAACCTAAGAAAGTAAAACAATGAGACAATTTTCTTCGTTGCCCAGTTAGGCCGTTTCATTATCTTAAAACTAAATAAAATCATACATTGATTAGTCTACACTAATCCAAACCCGCTTATATTACAATTAAACCAGATTCTGATTTATCTAGTCTTATCTAATTTTACAAAAAACCTAAAAAATTTAACATTACAAGGACTTCACATGCTAGCAATTATATTTTCCGTTCTAAACCTTGCATAAAATCATAAACCTGTAAATAAATGTGTCAGCGAAAACACCCACTTTCAGTTATTAGGAAACTGCACAGAACGTGAAATCATTAATTTCACTAAAACGCGAAACTGTCACGTCCTCAGGAAAACATATGTTGACAACAAGTCTTCCAAAAAATGAAAACAAAAAAAAACAATAAGAGATAGAAATAAAGGCCAAAATGAGCTTTCACACCTTGTGAATAAAACGATACAATACGACGCTAATTGCTGAAGAATCCACGACTATTAGCGTTATCTTTGTGTAGTAATCAATGCACAATAAGACAAGATGCATGAATAATGTAAAAGAACCGACATCAAAGAACTCGACGTTGTGTAAGCCAAGTACGCATGTAAATTTAGGGAAAGCTGAGTCACATTTTCGGCAGATGAGCTTAAGTGTTCTCAAGTCAGTTTTATATAGTGACTTAAGTACCACGTGATGCAAATAGATACATCAGATCATGAATATTTCGTGACTTTCACTCGAGAAAGGAACTCGTAACATTGTACATTGACCTTAACCAAGTCCTGTGGTCATTTTAACGTGACCAACCTGCAAAAACCAGAATTAAGACAGAATCGAGGTGTAAGAGCGAAACTAAACAACAGAAAAGACACAAAATCACACAACTTGAAGAAAATGAATCGCAATATTCAAGATAAGTCATGATAATAATAATAAGAAGAAGAAAGAAAAGATACCTTTCATTTTCGTCGTCAGACGCGAAATTCGACGATTCCACCCGAGTTTATGACGTGCTATAGAGCGAACAACATCAAGACATAACATTTGATACCACTGTGATCCAAGCAAGTTGTGGTGAAATTTAAGTGCTGTGGTTACAATAAGTGGCAAAATGGCGGTTCAGAATCAAAGAGGGATGTTTCTGGAGTATCAGGTATTTTTTTTTTTTGATCACACTATAGTATTTCAAACATGGAAACTTAGATAATGTGCAAAAAAAGTGAAAGTAATATATATAAGAATATCAGAAAATTGGTAAAATGGGGAAAGTTGCAGCGACGTTTAATCAAATCAAGTTCTAGAATAACCTAAATTGATTAATTATCTTAAACGCGCCACTTCGATTGCATTTTGTTATTACACAATCTCAGATAGTTAACGTAAAGTGGAATAAAAAGTCGCAACACAGAGCTTTCCTTCGTAACTAATTAGCATGTATTTTTTCCGCCACGATGGCCATGTGAATGGCAATAAAGTTTACTCTCCGTTTTTTATATACAAATCAAGTGAGCGACACTCTCGCCTCGAAAAGACCGCATTTCACCCTGGATGCATAAATAACTGTGACTTTTGTTTCCAGCTTCCTGGTTTCTGGGACAACTAAGTGCCTAGGACATGGGCAAATCTGACTCCCATTGGAAGAATAGAAACCCTAGTGCCAAATATTTGACTGATTATCACGTTCGCGAGAAGAAAAAGCGCGACCTCCCGTATAATACGACCTCCGGCGATAATAAGCACACATCGGAGCCTCCCCACGTTTCATTGCAACACGAGTACCTGAAGAACAGTCTCCAAATAAAATTCTGTGTTTGTGGCTCTCGTGAAATTTTCACGTTTCAAACGAAAAAAGTTTCATTCCGAAACTACACTCCTAAAATACTGAACCAAGAAATTAACATGGGCATGTGGATCTGAACTTTCACTGGACATGTCGATGTTAGCAACGATTGGACAAGTAGCCCATTTCGCTGTGGGTTTAACTGGAAATCCATTGACTATAATTGGTCTGGTGCCCATTTTCGCTGCAGGACTAGCCTTTTTGAGGTATGTGGCGGTGGATCCGGAGTCGCACCCGATTAATGTCAGACATGTAAGTGTGACGAATCGGTTGTTTCGGGTTGTGTATACAGTTTTTTGCAGGTGCGACGAGAATACGATTTTATTGTGGTTGGGGGTGGATCGGCGGGAGCTGTGGTGGCGTCACGCCTTTCTGAGATTTCTAATTGGACTGTGTTGTTGTTGGAGGCTGGAGGTGACGAGAATGAGATTTCTGATATACCGGCTATGAGTGGGTACACGCAGATGAGCGAGTTTGATTGGATGTATCAGACGTCGCCGCCGGGGGATTCCCCGTATTGTTTGGCGATGATTGGAGATAGGTGTAATTGGCCCAGAGGCAAGGTAAGACTGTAGTACGATTTAGACTCGGTGTAGTGTAATTCTATAGCGTGGTTTAGTTATGATGGTAGATGACTAGTCTAACTTACTCCAAAGCTTACGTGATTTTGGGCAAGTTAGATTACTTGACTTCATCTAAGTGGAATTTGATCCAAATGACTCATATGTGAGCGAAATCTAGTTTCTGAGTTTACTCGAAGATTGCATAATTTGGAATTTTACCGATCGACGATAATCTGACTATAAATTTGGTCCACTAGTTTTCTTCAGTCCAATAGTGAATCAAATTAAAATTCTACCGATTAATCGGATTTAAGGCTTTTTTATTGTTTCGGGATTAATTTTTGATGGTCGAATTCTCTACGCTTAGCGTAGTTTCGTTAAAATTAGTCAAAATTTAGTAAAATTACTAAATTTGGTTCAATGGTTCGTTCATTCGTTTCGTCCTAACACCCTACAATAAAATGCTCTTAGTCAAATTTTATCCAACTAAGTACCATTAAATCCAAGTTAAATCAAGATCTAGTTTTACTGAGTCTGAATTAATCCCTATTAGTAAAAGCAAATCTAAACTAATTGGATATAAACCAATTTAGTTAGACTTAGACCTATTCGTGCTATGAGTTGACTCAATTTAGTTAAAATTAGTCAAGATTTGGCTAATTTAGTCACATTAGCTATATATATCTTGTCTAATTTTAGTATATAAATCCTAGTAAGTCCAAACTAATCCCTATTGGCCCAATTAAAACCAAAATTAATTTGACTTAAATCTTGCTGATAAGTTCTACTTAAGGCGATCAATTAACAAATTAACAAATTTTGACTACTCGGGATCTACATAGTTCGGTTAAGTTAATTTGACCTTAATTAGTCCAGATTACCACTGATTAGCAAGATTTAGTCCAGTTTAACCTAATTCAAGCCTATTAGTCCATACCAGTTCTATTTAAGCAGACTTTGGCATATTTTAGACACATTTAGTCTCAAGCCTAAGTTGGCCCAGTTTAGTTCTACCTAGTATAAGCTAGTTAAATTTAGTTCGTTCTAAGCTATTTATATTTAGAATGAATTTTGTGGACCTAATTAAATCTACTGATGCAGATTGACCTAGAATCATCAATTCTTTTCGGGATTACGAAAATTAGCAATGAGACTACAAAATATCAGTGTCACTTTAAATTTGGCGCTAAATCTTTCTATCTCCCGTAGGTGCTCGGTGGCTCCAGCGTCCTAAACGCAATGATCTACATCCGTGGCAACCGCCACGACTACGACAACTGGGAACGTCAAGGCAACCCCGGGTGGTCCTACCAAGACGTCCTTCCCTACTTTCTCAAATCCGAAGACAACAGAAATCCCTACCTCGCCAAAACAAAGTACCACAACACCGGAGGATACTTAACAGTCCAAGAATCACCTTGGAGAACGCCCCTATCCATTGCTTTCCTCCAAGCTGGAAAAGAACTCGGCTACGAAATTCGAGACTGCAACGGTGAAAAACAAACCGGATTCATGCTATCCCAAGGAACGATCCGAAGAGGCTCTAGATGTTCAACAGCTAAAGCTTTCCTACGGCCGGTTCGAACAAGACGAAACCTCCACATCGCCATGTACAGCCAAGTCACGAAAGTGATGATAAACTCAAAAACGAAGACAGCTTACGGTGTGAAGTTTGTTCGCAACAATCAACCACACACCGTCAGAGCGAGGAGAGAAGTTGTCTTATCGGCGGGGGCTATCGGAAGTCCTCATATTCTCATGCTGTCGGGAGTCGGGGAAAAATCACATCTAGAGTCGTTCAAGATCCCCGTTCTTAGCGATTTAAAAGTTGGTTATAACCTACAAGACCATATCGGTCTTGGTGGGTTAACTTTCATTATTGATGACCCGATAACTTTCACGAAGAGTCGGTATCAGACGTTCCCGGTGGCTATGGAGTACATTGTTAATGAAAGAGGACCATTGACGTCCCTCGGTGGTGTCGAAGGCCTGGCTTTCGTCAACACCAAGTACGCCCCGAGATCGGGAGACTGGCCGGACGTCCAATTCCATTTTGCTCCTTCTAGTATCAACTCTGATGGTGAGCAAGTCAAGAAGATCACAGGTCTCCGAGACAGCGTCTACAACACTGTCTACAAACCTCTCAAAAACGCCGAAACGTGGACTATCCTCCCTCTATTACTGCGCCCACGAAGCACCGGATGGATCAGACTCAAGTCCAAAGACCCCAACGTCTATCCCGACATCAACCCGAACTATTTCACCCACAAAGAAGACATCCAAACTCTCGTGGAAGGCATCCGAATCGCGCTGAACGTATCCAACTCCCAAGCCTTCCAGAAGTTCAATTCTAGACCCCACAGGATACCTTTCCCGAAATGTAGACAGTACGATTTCGACACTGATGAATACTGGGAGTGCTCTTTAAGACACTTCACCTTCACCATCTACCATCCGACGTCCACTGTCAAAATGGGCCCGAAAAGTGACCCGGACGCGGTGGTTGATCCAAGATTGAGAGTTTACGGTATCAAAAAATTGAGAGTTATTGATGCTTCTATCATGCCGACGATCGTGAGTGGAAATACAAATGCGCCGACGATCATGATCGGAGAAAAAGGAGCGGATATGATCAAACAGGATTGGGGGCTTAGAATATGATTATTTATTTCGAACTAAAATTACTAGTCAATAAAAAGTGATCTCGAGGTTGGTCTTGTGAATTGGGGCGAAAAATTTGCCGATCAAGTTCATTGAAAGTGCTTGTCATTTTATAAGGCCAACGTTGAGGTGAAATTTTTAATCAAGGAATAAAATGTACATATATTTTTGATATTTTTGTTTGTAAATACAAGTAAGAGCAGTTTCCAGTTGTTTATCATTGTGCAACTCTTGTTACCAAGCTAACAACCCAATTATCTGATGATGATTTTTACAACTAAATTACTTGAGATAGTAGCATTACACAACAATAGCCAAATTAGTTGCACACCAAACATTGAATTTTTACAATACATTGTTCTAATTAAAATGCCACCGGTTTCTCAAAATGGAAATATCAAATTTCGTAACAAAAACTGGCGAAATTGAAGGCGAGACGTTGCAAATTTGGTTGACCTCAACATCATTTTTGGCTTAAAGTTAATTCAACATTCAAATAAGGAACTGGTTCCAATTTGATTGTTGTCAGATTTCGCCAAACTTCGTTTTAAAATTTGTATGATGAAACTTAAACCCACACGCTCATTACAAAGTCTGCTAAAAAGTGGAACCATTATTTATGGTTCTATTGTGCACTCAGGAACAGTGCACAATTGTCCAGGGTCATAACAGCTAATTAGCTATACTCTAAACTGATGCACGGAGAAAAAGTACTCTAGTTCTGTGCTTACAGTACGCAACAATAGACAGAAAACTTAGTTATTTTACCTCTCTTGTAGGAAGCACTGTGAACAGGAATTACAGCTTACCTGGAAAAGAAAAAAAAAATATAAGGAAGAGACTTCAACTTCGTGCAGTACACGCATGCAAAAAAGTAAAAGTTTTGTGTACTAGTACGAAAAACTTTATGGGCATTTTGTGTATCCAGCTTGGAAAGACATAAGACTAAATCTCTGTTAGTCAAATTTAGTCGAATTTGATCCAACCAATATTTTGGCTTCATTATTTATTTAGAATTAAACCAAACTAGTTCTAGTCTAATTCTGCTACTTAAGATTTAGTTGAAATCGGATCTAGGTTAGAAAATTTAGTTCATTTTGATTTTAGTTAGTCTGTTTCGGCCAACACAGTCCTATTCACTTCACGACCATATACTAGTCTAATTTAATTAAATTACTCGAACTTGGTCCTTGGCTTTACTGAAGCCGACTTCGTGATTTGCTCCGAAACGATTCGAATTAGTTTTTTAATGTTTAAGTTTGACCACTGCTGTGTAGTCCTTTCCAAGCTCTATTGATCAAAGTTAATCTAGGTAAGTCAAATTTGATTCTACTTAGTCCAACTTAGCATTACTAAAGTAGATTTACTTCGTTTTAAGGCAAGGTGATTCAAACTGGTTATGATAAGTCTAATTGTGCTATTTGGTTCAATTTAGTTAAAATCAGTCCAAATTTGACTAATTAGATCCACTTCCGATTCACATACTTGGTCTAAGATAATTTAGTTCTGTTTATTTAAAAACTGAAGACTGTATGTGAAGTTTAGTCCAACTGCAACTAAACATAGTTCGTTAAAATCAGTCCAGACTAAGTGAAATTAGTAAAATTAGTCTGAAGCTGACCAATTTGGTAAATTTTTATTTTGTACACTTCAATTGGGTTAATCTAATACTAGTGAGTTTACACTAACCCCAATTAGTCGAATTATGCTTAAATTAATCAGACTTGAGCCGTTTTAGTTTAGCCAACAATTCACGCTTCTTGACTAATTCTGAATTGAGTTAAGCGGATCATAATAGATCAGTGACGTGCAATTCTTTTACTAGATCAAATTTAGTCTAAGTTTGAACAATTTAATTCTTTTTGATTATCAATATATTGATTTCTTCATAAATTTGAAAATTTGTCTGACCGTACAAATCTCTATAACTTAAAAGTTTTAGACTCAGTTTTTGGTTTGAAATTCGTGATAGCTTAATTTCTGCGGAATAAGGAAAAACTATGAAATGACAACGATGTTTGATTGACTTCGACTCTCAATCCCAAGCTCCAAATTGTCATTTTGAAATTGACAATAAAACTGAAATTTTAACGAGAATTCTGTTTCTATTTATTCCTTGAAACTATTTTCTTAACTGAGCACCAAATAGTACAAGATGGTTCGTCTCAGATTAGTTAGTAAGGGGCCGTATAAGTCAGGTACTGACTTTAGTGATTTTTGGTGATGTTTTTAAAAATAATTATCACCGTAGGGCCCATTCAAATCTCTTGCATTAGTATAAAATTAAATTTTATTTTGTGACACCTATACAAAAATTTCGACCAAAATACGGGCTCAACCGGGATTTGAACCCGGGACCTCTCGCACCCAAAGCGAGAATCATACCCCTAGACCATTGAGCCGTTATAAATAAATAAATTCACATATCTATCAAAAAACAGTCCATTTTATTGCAGGAATTAGTAAACAAATATAACTTTAATTCCATTATATGACCATAGATACGCGTGATCTGTTAAGATAAAGCGTAGAATTAGATATTGCAACATAAGATTTGAGTGTAAATTCTGTCTCTAAAATAATTTTGGTAAAAAAAGGATTTTAATTTTTCAATTTGGGAAGTTTTGACTACAAATGTCAAATTCTCTGATGCTCATATTTTGAAACTCTGGTATTCCCCAGACTGTAGTTTTTTTTTTGAGTTCGAGAATTGTCAAACTCAGCATATGAGAATGAGAAACTACCAATTAGTGAATCTAAAAGTATCCGCATTTGAGCACTTAGGAACATAATAATGAAAAATTTAAAGCTTTTATACTTTAAAAATTTTAGTTGTTGACATGCTGCATTTAAAGGTTAAACAACTCGAATTTTCACGTTTTGTGATTTTGAGACTATCGGATTCTCACAGATTTCTCTCTACAATTTTAACCATTTGGTTTCCTAGGTGCTCAAACTATCACATTCTGATGACTCTAGAAATTTTAATTAGTTTTACAAATCCAGTGTTATCCAAATTTGAAAAGTGTCGAATTTTAAAACCGTCAAACTTTCTTATTCTCTATATTTTAAATTCTAAAATTGTCAGGCTGTCTATTGTGTCTTGAGTTTGAGAATTATCAAGCTCAGAATATGAGAATAAGGAAGGAGAACTAACTGCAAGAAATCTAAATCCTACAAATTTCCGCACTTAAAATCTTGAGAATATAAGAATTTAAAAATTTAATTTTTGAAATAGAGAAGTTGTCTGGAATATGCAAAACATAGAAAACTGAGATCTGGAGAGCCTGAGAAGCCCAAAGAGTAAAATTTGAAAAACTGATCGTTAATCTGTTAAAACGGTGAATTTTAAAAGTTTAAGAACTGGAATTTTCAATGTTTGTGTCTTTCGAATTCTTTCAGGTGTCCAGAATTTTAACTTCCTAGTCTCCCAGATGTTCAAAGTACCAAATGCTAATAATTTTTGGAATTTATAATTAGTTTCTCAAGCCCATTGTTGTTCAAATTTGTAAGTATTGAGTTTCTCAGATTCTTCAATCAACAGAATTTGAGCCCAACACGTTCTAGAATCTCAATTTGAAGAGGGTTTAACTTCTAAAACTGTCACACTTTCTCAGTCTTTATATTTTCAGTTCTTAGATTCTCAATCGTCAAGCTCCTAAATAGATATTTTGAGATTGACAACAGATCTGAAATTCTAATAAGATCAAGACCTCTAATTCCCAAATTCTCCAATAACAGATTTTGAAAATTTTATATCTATTTGTTAGATTGCTTGTTATTTGAAAATTTAAATTAGTTTCTCAGTTAAACACTCAATATTTAGAAAAATGTCGGATTAATTTGGTATTTTGGCGCCATGAAGCTCCGTATTTCCTGAAGCACAAATCCATTTAAAAAAATGCTAGCGCAGTAAGTGCTGATTGCGATCAGTTACAAAAATCAAAAATAAAACCTTATTTTGGAACACCTATATAAAAATTCCGAGCAAAACACGGGCTCAACCGGGATTTGAACCCGGGACCTCTCGCACCCAAAGCGAGAATCATACCCCTAGACCATTGAGCCGTTATAAATAAATAATTGCACGTAATCATAAAAAATTGTCTTTTTTATTACAGGAATCAATAAACAATTATAACGTTAATTCCCTTTTATGACTGAGATACGCTAAGATAAAGCCGAGAATCTTAGATTTTGCAACACGGAATTTGAGTGTAAATTTTAGTAAAAAGGGGTTTCAAATTGCCAGACTTCAAAGTTTTAAGTTCTAGAACTCCAATATTCTCAAAATTATAGATTATTAGTTTCTCAAGTTCATTGTTGTCCAAATTTGTTAATTTTGAGATTGCAGGTTCATCAATTAACAAATTTAAACCCAACGCGTTCCAGAATTTCAATTTGGGAAGGTTTAACCACTGTCAAACTCTCTAATTCTCAAAATTTGAAATTCTGGTATTATCGGGAATTAAGATTAAGAATTAAAAAAAATAAAATAAAAAATAAATTTTTAAAATCTTAAAGTTTAGAACATCTTCATCAAACTTAAAAAATTGTGAAATGAGAAACTTGAGAACCCGAAGGAGTAAAATTTGAGAAACTGAAATCGTTAAATTTTGAGATTGTGAGCTCAAAACATGAAAAGGAGAAATTAGAACTAATTTGTGAATCTGTTAATCTCCTCACTCGACAACTTGGGAATATCAAAATTAAAAAATAAAATAAAAAAATAAATTTTTAAAATTTTAACGTTTAGAACTTCTGTACCAAACTTCAAAAATTGTGAAATGAGAAACTTGAGAACCCGAAAGAGTAAAATTTGAGAAACTGAGATC
Source organism: Cynaeus angustus (assembly GCA_030157275.1). Lineage (NCBI taxonomy): Eukaryota > Metazoa > Arthropoda > Insecta > Coleoptera > Tenebrionidae > Cynaeus > Cynaeus angustus. The sequence goes on from CM058065.1 coordinate 16,922,413, forward strand.
GTTAAATTTTGAGATTGTGAGCTCAAAACATGAAAAGGAGAAATTAGAACTAATTTGTGAATCTAGAAATTTCGGCAATTGACAACTTGGGAATATAAGAATTAAAAAAATAAAATAAAAAACAAACTTTTAAAATTTTAAAGTTTAGAACTTCTGCACCAAACTTCAAAAATTGTGAAATGAGAAACTTGAGAACCCGAAAGAGTAAAATTTGAGAAACTGAGATCGTTAAATTTTGAGATTGTGAGCTCAAAACATGAAAAGGAGAAATTAGAACTAATTTGTGAATCTAGAAATTTCGGCAATTGACAACTTGGGAATATAAGAATTAAAAAAATAAAATAAAAAACAAACTTTTAAAATTTTAAAGTTTAGAACTTCTGCACCAAACTTCAAAAATTGTGAAATGAGAAACTTGAGAACCCGAAAGAGTAAAATTTGAGAAATTGAGATCGTTAAATTTTGAGATTATAAGCTCAGAACATGAAAAGGAGAAATTAGAACTAATTTGTAAATCTAGAAATTTCGGCACTTGACAACTTGGGAATATAAGAATTAAAAAAATAAAATAAAAAATAACTTTTTTTAAATTTTAAATTTTAGAACTTCTGTACCAAACTTCAAAAATTGTGAAATGAGAAACTTGAGAACCCGAAAGAGTAAAATTTGAGAAACTGAGATCGTTAAATTTTGAGATTGAAAGCTCAGAACATGAAAAGGAGAAATTAGAACTAATTTGTAAATCTAGAAATTTCGGCACTTGACAACTTGGGAATATAAGAATTAAAAAAATAAAATAAAAAAATAAATTTTTAAAATTTTAAAGTTTAGAACTTCTGTACCAAACTTCAAAAATTGTGAAATGAGAAACTTGAGAACCCGAAAGAGTAAAATTTGAGAAATTGAGATCGTTAAATTTTGAGATTATAAGCTCAGAACATGAAAAGGAGAAATTAGAACTAATTTGTAAATCTAGAAATTTCGGCACTTGACAACTTGGGAATATAAGAATTAAAAAAATAAAATAAAAAAATAAATTTTTAAAATTTTAAAGTTTAGAACTTCTGTACCAAACTTCAAAAATTGTGAAATGAGAAACTTGAGAACCCGAAAGAGTAAAATTTGAGAAACTGAGATCGTTAAATTTTGAGATTGTGAGCTCAAAACATGAAAAGGAGAAATTAGAACTAATTTGTGAATCTAGAAATCTCGGCACTTGACAACTTGGGAATATAAGAATTAAAAACATAAAATAAAAAACAAACTTTTAAAAGTTTAGAACTTCTGCACCAAACTTCAAAAATTGTGAAATGAGAAACTTGAGAACCCGAAAGAGTAAAATTTGAGAAATTGAGATCGTTAAATTTTGAGATTATAAGCTCAGAACAAGAAAAGGAGAAATTAGAACTAATTTGTGAATCTAGAAATTTCCGCATTTAAGAACTTGGGACTATAAGAATAGAAAACTTAAAATTTTAGAACTTTATTTATTAAACTTCAAAAATTGAGACAAAGAACTTGAGAAATCGAATAGGTTAAATTTGGGAAACTCGATTGATACCATCAGAATCTGAAAAAACGTTAATCTGTAAAAATGCTGAAATTAAAGCTTTAAGAACTACAATTTTCAGTTTTTGTGACTTTGGGACTCTCGGATCCCCATGGGTTTTCTAGTGTGTAGAATTTTAGGTATTTAGTCTCATAGACGTTCAAAATATCCTATTCTGATTTTTGGGAATTTTTAATTGGATTCTCCAGCCGATTGCTGTCAAATTTGAGAAGTTTCGACTTCTAAAAATGTCAAAGGTACTAATTCTAAAAATCTGATATTGTCAGGATGTCTCTGTTATTTAGTTATTAAGAGTTATTGATCTCAGGTATAAAATTGAGATCTGTGAAACTTAAATGTCTGACAGTCAAAAATTCAAAACTTTAAGATACAAGAACTCCGTTTAAAACCTATCAAACTTGAAAATTCAGATATGTGAAACTGATAGAATAAAATTTGAGAAACTGTTTTTGTGGCTGTGAGACTCTCATATCCCACAAGTTACCTACTGCCCAAAATTTTAACTATTTAGTTTCCCAGGTGCTCACTGAATTCTGATAATTCTTTAAAATTTTAGCCGTTAAGTTCATTGTTGTCTAATTTTGTAAATTTGAGATTATCAGGTTTTCCAATTGAGATTTTAATTCGAAGCTTAAAAATTCCAAAAATTTAAAAAATATTTGAATCTTTGAGATAAAACCTTAAAACCTTAAAAAAGAGAACTTGATGAATTTAAGAAGATTATCGACGTAAAAACGAAAGTCTCGAGATTTCGTTCCGACAAGAACTATCATTTTCAATTTGAACACCACTGCACTCCGCATTGTTCTTGACATTGCAGTTTTTAAGAATAATTTCCGCCACGTTATCTATAAACCAGCTTTCTGATCACAAAGAGATTATCTCGAGTAAAAGTAACGTTTTGAAATTTATTACTTTGGCTTTCATGGTAATTAGAACTTCCGACAAGATAAGTAGACCCAGAGGGCCTATCACTAACCTTTCAACACCCATCACAAGAAAAAACTCCAAAATCAATCGATCGAATCGAATCCAAAAACCTACTAACCTGTCTCCAATGATATTAATTACAAAATTAAAGAGCAATAAAACGTTTTCACTTCATCAAACAATGCCGGAGTCAGTGAAAGCTTTGCCAAAACCCAGACCTTCCTCGTGCAACTTCCTCCACTTTCTCCAGTTTGAATTTACCCCACGTTATTTCTTACATAATTTCAGCCCCCGAACACGCAAGAGGTATTTACTTTCTCTTATGCTGACTCTTCGAGGCAAGAAGAACGTGTTATTGTGCACGTGCCACGACCCACATAAACCGGAAGGATCACTCTTACTTTTCAATTCTTTTCCCACTCGTGTTGAAAATTATCACGGTTTGAGTCATGAGGTTATGAAATCTTTTGAAAGAGATGAGCAAGAGCAAACTCGGTTTCACTCTTGAAGACTTATTATTGTAATTAATTTTAGTACTAAAACAGAAGAAATTGTGAAAGTATGTAGAGAAAAAGTCTAAGTAGGCTTTGAAGTTCAAAAACGGGTGTTGAGTTGGCAGCTCTGGCTGTTTGACAGTTTAAACTATCTGGAGAAATGTACAGATAAATTTTATGGACTCAGCTGCCAAATAAACTTTACGGACTAAAGGACTCTGTTGCGGCGTAAAAATGAATTTTACGGACTCATCTGTCAAAACGCAAAACTATTTTCAAAACTTCTACATTTTTACAATTTTGGAACTAACGAATTTTCGAAAGTAAACTTCTGAACATTTCGAGATTAACTAATTAATTTAAATCAATGAAGTATGTAGAAAAAAAATCTAAGTAGGCTTTAAAGTTTAAAAGTGTTTGTTGGGTTGGCAATTCTGTCTGACAGTTCAAAGTTCAGAATTAATTAATGTAACGGTGCCACTGCTGGCGAGTAAAATAAATAAATAAATGTTAAATAACACTTGAATCTGTAAAGTGGGCTAAAGCGGCAGTAAAGTAACTTTTTACAGACTAGTACAACAATGTTAGTTTTGTAGAAAACGGCCAATTTTGAAAACACAACAAAATTTCATTCCAAGGACAAGATCGTGCTTGTTTTTTATCGCCTAGAAAAGAATGTGGTCATCGAAGTCTGAAATGTATGCGGAGTGTCAGGTAGGTATCTACTTTCTTGATTACATAGCAGTGAAAGTATTAGGTAACACCGTAAACAGTCTGGATTCTTTGTCTCGGAAGATTTTATCACCATTAAACTGTGCTCGTTTATAAGTGAGAATTAAACCGAACACTAAACACTTTAGAAAACCGAATAATGGTTCGTGTCACCTTTCAATTTTTAAACAAAACAGGTGGCTTAAATTGACAATTAAATGGAGAATGGTAAGTAGAGTCAGATTAATTTGGTATGTTGGCGCCATGAAAGTCGGGTCCGGCGTCTGGTGTTTTGGTGGGGAAAAAATCTGAAAATATGTAGAAATGACAAATATAGCAAAAAAAAAATACTTTACGGATTAAAGGACTCTGTTGCGGTCGTAAAAATGAATTTTATAGACTCATGTGTCAAAATGTAAACTATTTTCAAAATTTCTACATTTTTAAATTTTAGCACCGTTAGACTCTTCAGATTGTAGGAATTTTATACAATTTTGGTTTCTTTCTTTTTATTTTAGTAATAAAAACGTTCAGTGTAGTTAATACTAATTCTATTTTTGAGAGATTATTTCAACATCGCCTTTATTTTCATCCTATAAAAATTAAATTAATTGATTTAAAGTCCTTCAGATTTGAAATAAAAACAGTTAAAAGTATCAAAATTTTAATATTTAAGCGATAAAAAATATAAAACTAGGAATTTTCAATAGTAGACTTCAAATGTAAAAACCTAAAAATCTAGAAATTAATTTTAGAATTTCAATCTCGCTGTTAAATATTTTTTGGATAACTAGATAAACCTTTACTTTACGGATTCTTTTAAGGCCGTGAAAATAAAACCTACTCTACACAGTGAACCCATTTTCTTACATTTTGTTAGTTTTTCATCATCCTCCAAAAAATTTTGTACGCACTTCCGCTGTAAAGCCGATTTTTCCTCTTCAAAAACCATCGTCTTTACGGTCTCGTTACGTAAATGGCTAGTAATTAATAATTGCTTTTTTGTTGTTATTAAGCGTAAGTAGCAATTTTTCAAGATTACAAATTTCGTCTTATAAATTCTTCAAATACTGGTTACCTGATTTGTTATTTTTTTCAGTTATTAGATTCTCACGTCGTCGAGCTCCGAAATCGACACTTTGAGGCAGAGACCGGCTCTGAAATTCCAAGACCAAGATCTATAATTCTTAAATTTTTGAATTATGATTTTCCGAAGTTTTCAGATCGTTAAGGTTCAAAATTTCTAGTCTGTCTTGATGAAAAAATCTATCTGAAAAAATATAAAAAAAAAATTATGGACTTGGCTGTTAAATATACTTTACAGACTGAAGGACTCTGTTGCGGCCGTAAAGATGAATTTTATAGACTCATCTGTCAAAACGCAAAACTATTTTCAAAACTTCTATAACTTTAGCACTTTCTATTCTAAAATTCTACTGTTTAATGAAATTTGTACTTTACGGATTCTATTGCGGCCACAAAAATGAAATATACATATAATTTTTTCTTCAAAATTTTACACAAATGGCTATTAATTCTTAAGTCAGTTTTAAAGCTTACGGGTTCCGACTTTTAAATTCTAAGGCTTCTACATCAAATTTTTTATTTGATTTAAAACATTACTTACCCCACTCGTTAAATTTCTTAATTGTAAATTCCAAAAAGAGCAAAATCTCTACCTCGTCAATTTTTAAATATTCAAATCGTCGAGGTTCACATTTTTCCAGTCTTAAAACTCCCAGATCCTCAAAATTATAAAATTTTAAATATCATTAAGTGCCGATTCAGCTCTCTTACACCAATACGAACTGAAACTTTAATTTGTCTTAATTATCAATATATTGATTTCTTTATTAATTGAAATTTTGTCTGTTCGTAAAAATTACAAGAACTTGAGTAGATTTTTAATCTTTTTTTCGTTTAATTATTTTTAGATACTTTAAGACGTCAAAATTTGGAATTGCGAATAAAATTTGAAATTTTGAATACCTACATATTTAGTTTTATATTTTCCTCAAATCTACAGAAAATAACAAATTTTTCTGGCTTTTTTCTCTTATTCAAGGTGTGCATATTGTAAACCTATGAATTTTTTAGAGTGTAGAAAATCAAAATAAGCAATTTTTTGACGATTCTAGAGAAATTACAACAATGATTGATTGATTTTGATTTTAATCTTTCTAACTCTCAAATTCTCCTGTTCTTAAATTGCCTGAATATTAAAATTTTCAGTTCTCAGATTCTCAATTCTCTAGCTCCCAAATAAATATTTTGAAATTGACAACGGATCTAAAATGCTATAAAGTTTCAAAAAGTTGAGTAGACTTTTTACTATTTTTTGAATTTTAGATAGTTTAAGGCATCAAAATTTCGGACTAAAATTTAAAATTTCGAATAAACTTTCAATTTCTTAATACCTACTCCAATTTTAGAGTTTTTTTTTTTATTTTAAAATTCTGAGAATCTTATGAAACCCCAAATATGTAAATAGAAATAATAAATGAGCAAATAAATTATAAATAACAAAAAAAAACTTGAACTACAATTAGAAAGGCTTGAAATTTTCTAGAAATTCTACTGTCACAATTTTCAAAAAAAAAGAATCACTCAGATATTTTGATTTTGATTTTTGTAATTTGCATGTTTTTTCACTTCTACCCTTAATATTTCAATATCTATAGTTCTCAAATTCTGCAATAATAGACTGAAAAATTCATGTCTGTTTGTTAGATTCCCAGTTCTTTGGAAATTTTAAGGTTTTTTGGCGACATGAAACTTCGTGTTTTCCTGAAGCACAAATCTATTTCAAAAAACGTTATCGCAGGAAGTGCTGATTCCGATCAGTTACGAAATCAAAAATAAAACTTTATTTTGGAACACCTATATAAAAATTCATAGCAAAACACGGGCTCAACCGGGATTTGAACCCGGGACCTCTCGCACCCAAAGCGAGAATCATACCCCTAGACCATTGAGCCGTTATAAATAAATAATTGCATGTAGCTATCAAAAAATTGTCTTTTTTATTGCAGGAATTAATAAACAATTATAACGTTAATTCTTTTTTATGACCGTAGATAACGCCCAACCTGTTTAGATAAAGCGTAGAATCGTTGATTATGTAACATGGGATGTAAGTGTAAATTCTCTCTATAACAATGTGGGTAACGAAAAGAGCGTTCTTTAGCACATGAAAATTTTCTTCGAGAATTATAATTTTCATTGTAATTTAGCGGAAGTATTCCCATGAATAGACAACACGATCTTAATTTTCCTTTAAACAATGAGGCAATCATTCTCAAATCATACATTAAGCTTGCTTCAAAAGAAAGAAAATAATAGGTTGTTGTTTTTAACGATTTGTAAGAGTGATGTTCCGCTTATTTAACTTCTTTTATTCCGTATTATTTGTCTTCAAATACACAAATTTTGGATCTGTAATAATTTAGTCTAATTTAGAAACGATTCCAAATTCTAAAGTTCTGACATTCTCAGGTTATCAAGGTCCTCATTTTTTTATCTTCTCAGATCTAACTCTTAATTCCCAAAATGTAATGTTCCCACAACCTTGATATGTAAATTCTTCCCTGCACAAATTCTCACATTTCAAGCTAAATTCTCAAACTACCAAGTTCTGAGATTCTCATCCTGAGAATTCCCAAATTCAAGAAAATACTAAATAAATTCTTGAATTTTGAAAATTTGCTGTTTCCAGGTTCACTGATTTGCAACTCTCAGATTCTCACATTTCTATTTCTAAAACCGTGAGATTTTGACTTCTGGCAGATTTTCAGAGTAACAAATTTTCAGAGTTTAAGAATCCCAGTTTTTTCTGGTTCTAAGTTTTGTAACTTTCAAGTTTCAGAACATTTGCAGCTGAAACATTTAGAAATTGTTATTTTCGTAATGTTTTATGTTTTTCTTTTTTAATTTTGAAAAGTCTTAAATTCCCAAATTTTCAGGATTTTGACTTCCTAAGACTTTGAGTTAGAAATTTTCAAATTTTAAAAATTTCAGCTTGATAATTCCTGAATCTGAGAATTCTCATGGTTAGGTAGGTCTTCTCGCTTCATAAATTCTCAAACTGTCCTAGTTTTTCCATTTATAAATTCTTGGATTCTCAGACTGTCAAATTCACGAATTTTGCGAAATTTTATCATCTACATGTAAAAATAGAAAGTAAACAGAAAAACAATAAAGGAAGAATAAAAATTAGGTAACTAAAAACTTTAAAAAATTAACTAAACAAACTCAAATAACTTCCAATAAAAAGATAAATTCAAAAAAAGGAAAAACTTTTCTAGAAATTGTACTGTTAATTTTTTTAAGAAACTTTAAATTTTTTTGTACAATTTTAAAACTTTCACTATTCGATTTTTCAAACTGTAGAAATTTTTAATAACTTATGCTTATGGTTTATGCTTTTTTTTATTTATTCCTTAAAAACTCATTCAGTGTATTTTGATATTGATTCTATTGTTGTGAAATTGTTTCAATTTTTTTTTAATTTTCGTTATATAATAGAAACTATAATTGATAATGAAAAACTGATTAAAAAAAAGTAAATTAGGAACTTTCAACAGTGAAACTTGAACTTGAAATCTAAAAAACTGAAAATTTAGAAATCCATTTTAAGATTATAATCTGGCTAATAATTTTTTTTCTGTTAACCACTTTATAACGGCCTACTTTACGGATTCTATTACGGCCGTAGAAATTATATATACTTTACGGAGTAAATCTCAATTCCTTACATTTTTTTTTACCATCGTGCAAAAAATTTTGTATGCTCTTCAGTCGCAACGTTTTTTTTTTTCATAAATGGCTATTAATTCTTACAGATTCCATTTTCGAATTCTTAGGTTTCTACATCTAATTTTTGATTGGTTTTAAAACATTATTAACTGACACTTGGAGATTGACAAAGATTCTGAAATTCCAAAAAGGTCATAATTTCTAGTTCTCCAATCAAAAATTTTTAAATCGGCGGTGTTCAAATTTTTCTAATCCTAAAACTCCCAGATGCTCAAAGTTAGAAATTCTGAAAATTTTAAATCACATTAAGTGCCGAATCAGATCTCTTATACAAATAAGAAATGGAACTTTAATTTGTTTTATTTATCAATATATTGATTTCTTTATTATTTGAAATTTTGTCTTTTCGTAAAAATGACAAGAACTTGAGGGGATTTTTACAGTCTTTTTTTTAATTTATAGATACTTTAAAGCATCAAAATTTAAAATTTCGAATAAATTTTGAAATTTTGAATACCTACATATTTATTTTTATTTCTCCTCAAATCTACAGAAATCCAACAAAATTTTCTGCCACTTTTCTCTTATTCAAGGTGTGCACATTGTAAATCTGTGAATTTTGCCTTTATCAAACTTAGGGTTTAGAGAGTCAAAATAAGTAACTTTGTGACGATTCTAGAGAAATTACAACAATGATTAATTGATTTTGATTCTCACCTTTCGAACTCTCAAATTCGCTTGAGTATTAAAATTTTTAGTTCTTAGATTTTCAGTTCTCAAGCTCCTAAATAGATATTTTGAGATTAAAAACGGATCCAAAATTCTTTAAATTTCAAAAGGTTGAGACTCTTTTTTGAATTTTAGATAATTTAAGCCACCAAAATTTTGGATTAAAATTTAGAATTTAATAAACTTTCAATTTTTTAATAGTTACTTCAATTTAAGAGTTTTTTTTTAAATTCTGAGAAATTTGTGAAACCCCAAATTCTAGAAATTCTACTGTTACAATTTTCAAGAAAGTCGATAAAATCTTTTAAATATTTTTTTTGATTTTTGTAATTTGCAAGTTTTTTGAATTCGCATTCAACATTCCTTTTGAGTTTTTTGAGATTGTGTAGAAATTGAAAATTTAATTTAAAAAATACAGTTCTAGGCAGTTTTTAGTTTTTTTAAAATTTTAGAACTCGGCCAAAATTATACATTCTCATAATGTCCTTCTTAAATTTTTATATTTCTTCTGAGATTTTTTGATGTGTTTACCTATAAGTCTCGCAAACATGAAACAAAAAAATTATATATATAAAATTTAAAAAAATTAAAACTTTTTAATAATTTTTTACGGCTGCTATAATTTCCCCGTCTAGCTAAAGAAAAAGTTTTAAGAAACAAGACAAAATTTTTAAGAATCAAAATTCTGATTCTTTCCAAATTCCAAAGTTCCAAAAAAAATCTATTTTCAACACAAATATCGTAATTGTATTTTTTAAGACAATTTCCAAAACGTAGAAATTTACCTATCTTACGTAGAATTTCACGAGGAATCCAACGGTGCCACGGGAATTTACGTACGACCTATAGTTTCAGAGTTATCGAATTTTGGAAAGTTGCATTTTGCGTCGAAGGGGTAAAATTTTGGCGATTTCGAAGATTTTTCAACTTTTTTATTTGAAGAGATTTCTTGAATATCTCGTCTTTATCGTGTTTCTGGAGTCCAAAATGCTAAGATTCCGGTGTTAACTCGACCTCAAAAATGGCAAAATTTTTCGAAAAAATTTCTGACCCAATCGATGGAAATTTGTTGATTTTTAGAAATTCTTTCATAACTTTTGAACCGTTCGATATATCCGGATGAGTTTTTGCACGTTAGTAGAACTCCACGGGAGCTACTTGGTGACGCAAAAAGTTCCAGGATTCTATCGTGTTATCATCGAAAAAAAGGGTGCCAAAATAAGGATCCGAAAAATCTCTTCAAAAGGTATGGACCCCTATAAGTCTTTCATTATTGCATTTCTGGTGATTAATTTGATGCTATGTTACGTAGAATTTCACGAGAAATCCAACGGTGCCACGGGAATTCACGTACGACCTATAATTCCGGAGTTATCGCCATCCGAAATTTTGGAAAGTTGCAATTTGCGTCGAAAGCTCAATTTGAACATCTCAAAAAATTTTGGTTTCTTTAGTGCCTTTTTTTATAATGGAAATTTTAACAAAACAGTATTAACAAAATTATAAAAAACAAATCTTTCGCTCCTTGGAAAATCTTGATGTCCTTCAAGAATCATTAAGTAGTTTCCAAAATTAAAAAAAATATATATAATTTGAAAATTAAAATTTTCACAGTTTCTTAGGATCATTTCATTTTCTAATGTTGCTTAGTGAGAAAATTTTCCATTAATTCAAAGATACTCCTATACTTAGGAAACAAAAATTTAAAACCTTCAAAATTTTTATAATTTTCAAAACATACAAAATTACAGAATCCAAAATTTCTAGAAATAGTTTGACAAAAAGTCCGAAATTTTTAAGTTTATGTGAAATCCTTTTGATCATTATTTTATATTTTTTATTTTTTTTTAATTTATCCAATGAAATTAGGTTTTCTAAAAAAAGAAAAAGAATTCTAAATATTTACTAAATCTACAGAAACTTCTTTTTGAGCCATTATATAAATGTTTTGGAAGCATTTAAGACTTGTAAAATCAAATGTGTTAAACTGTGAAGAAACGAAATTCTTAAATTTTGAAGAAAAAGAACCAATAAAATTATACAAGTATATAAAAACACAAGAAAATCAGAGAACAAAAACTATCAAGAAAAATTTTTGAAATTGACAGTGAACCAAGTAACTAATTTTCTAGCCTTGTAGCTCAAACACGTCCAGGCATCATATTTCTAACCGGATACGTGTTAAATTACCACCATAAAATGCAAATAAATAAATACTTTCAATACGCGCTCTATCAAACATCCCACTAATTCTAATGGTCACTGTCAGTAAAAAGTTTGCGTAACAACTTCCGAATTTATTCGAGCGAATAACTTATATGTTGTGCACCGTGAGTATTTCCTTTCAGTTGGCCTTAAAAAGTACCCGACACCGTATCCCCTCTAGTAGTGGTACCAAACCGTAAAGAGCTTTAGACGAGACTGGAAGTGCACCGTGCCATGGTTCAAATCAGTTAGTGACACAGTGGCTGCATTCGCTAGTGCAAATGTGCCAACCAAAAAATCCCAGAAACGAGTGATCAAAAATTTTGACTTCGGAAAAAATCCACTCGGAGGTTGCAAAAATGGAACACCAAGCACTCCATGTAAGTTTTTTTTACGTGAATCCCGAGAGTCTCTCCATGTGCTTTCTAAAATCAAACTTAGTTATAAAAACTCGCTGGTGTCGTAACCTTCAGAAGATCATTCGATTGCGTGATTAGTTACGTAAGGACGCGCTTTCTTCGAATTAATGACTGCATGAAACAATAATAATTGAAGCCTTTGGAACCGGGTAATGTACGTGTTTTAGCACCATTTCAACAATTGTGCTAGGAAATGCGGAATCGGAAGTAAATATTGACATTTCGAATAACTCATACTTCCGTAACCGGAAGTGTTCGAGGAAGAAAGTGTTTCATTGGAGTTACGTCATTGATCGCTTTTAGCAAATGGTGGATGACGTTTTGGATGAAAAATCTGTGCTGTCAGATGAAGAAAGCATGACTTTTCGTGAAGTTTAGACGGGTACTCGTAATTTGCGTGTGAAATTAGCATGAGTATCATCAAAACTCATTAGAAATGCAGAGAAAAATTTTGGGTATGTAATTAAAATCGTGTTTAATTGGTAGCGACGGTTTGTAATGGGAATTTTCGGTTCCAACTAACCGTGATAAATTAAATTTGAATAAATCGACATGGATTTTTGGTTCGTTGTGAAATTTATGCAATTATCAAAATTACGGAAATATTAATTCAAATGCTACATAGATCGCTTAATTTTCGCATTTTTACATGTTTAGAAGGTTTTAATCGTTATTATTCTTCTTTATTTCCTTTTTAGTTTATTTTTGTTTATTCTTGATTTTATCTTTTCTTTATATTTCTTTATCTAGTTTTGTTGTTTTCTCGCTTTGCTCTTGCCATTTTTTGATTTTCATCACTTTCTGTCAGTTCCCTTATTTGTCTTTATTCTCAAATTATTTGCACCTTTGTTTATTTATCTTTTACATAACTACATTTGATCGTACTATTATTATTTTGCATATTTGCATATTTTAAACGATGACCCTAAAACAATTCAAAGTAAAAAATGCTAAAATTCAGAGCCCAACATTTACAAAAAAATTAACATTAAAGAAATATAGAAAGCATATAAAATTGGAAACAATAAAAAAAGAGCAAATCAAAGCGTATAAATTTTGGAATTAAAGCATACAAAAGAGCCCAAGGATTCAAGTCTAGCAAAAAAAAAATAGAAAAGGAATCAATCGTATCCTAGTCTTAAAGATCTAGAGGACATAAAAAAAGAATAGAAAAAGTTGAGAAATCAAAATTTTTCAAGATTCTTGAGACAATTTTTGTATTCTATTTCTTTTAGATTCTGCTTTTATTAACATTTTTTTGAATCTTCAAAATTCTCAAAATTAGATTTAAGATTTTCATTATACTGCTACAACTATCGATTTTTCAGATATTTTCAGATTTTTCATGCTTAGAACTGTTAAAACCAATGGATTCAAGTTGAAGTTCCATTTTCCCGGTCTTTTCTAGTGCTTGGACTCGAATTTTTTATATTTTATGATTTGTTTGAATGGTCTAGTTCCCCTAGATTTTCTATACCTTTTTATATTCCGTAATTCTGGATCCCTAGATTATTGGTCTTTGCTTATTCTGGATATTTTTTGGACGCTTTGGATTCTTTTTTCTAAATTAAATCTTTAAGATTCAAAATTTTGGATTGTCTGAATTCTTGGATTTTCTAGGTTGTTTAGACTATGGAATCTGTACCTTCTGATCAGTACGAATTCTTTACATTTTTAAATTCTAGGACTGCATTTTCTTCTAGATTTTTTAAAATTCTTTTGATTTTGTATTCTGGATTTCATTTAGTCTTAAGAATTATTCATCAGATTTTCTGATTTCTAAATTATTCGTTATTCTTTTTCAAATTTTCTTAGATTGCTAAATGTTTTGGGATACTTTGGATAATTTGCAGTTTTTGTTTTATTTATCTAAGTTCGCTCAGTTATCTAGGTTTTCAAAATTATTTACGATTTCAAACTTCTAGAATTTCTGTAGATGCTTTGAATTCCTTAGACCTCTTTTACCGTCTTAAACCTCTGGACTTTACAGTCTTCAAAAATTTTCATATTTTAAGCTCTTGGATGTCTAAAATTCTTCGGAATTCCTTGAATCTAATTTCAATTTTCCTTTTCTTTAGATTTTTTTCAAATTCTATAAATTTTCGAAATTAAGTAAAATCAAAATAATCTTAAGAATCTAAAAATTCTAAGAATTCTCAAGGATCTAAGATCTAAAGGATCTCAACGATCTAAAGAATCGAAAGGAACTAAAAGACCTAATGGACTTAAAGGATTTAAGGGATTTAAGAGATCTAAAGGATCTATGGAATTAAAGGATTTTAGAGATTAAAGAAATCAAAAAAATCTAAAGGAGCCAAAGAATCTAGCGAATCTAAAGGATCTAATACATCTGGATTTAAAGGATCCAAAAAAATATAACAAATGGAACAACACAATAATCTAAAAGGTCTAAAGGATCTAAAGGACCTAAAGGATCTAAAAGATCTAAAGGATCCAAAGGATCTGAAGAATCTAAAGGATCCAAAGGATCTAAAGAATCTAAAGGATCTGAAGAATTGAAAGGATCTAAAAGATCCAAATAATCAAAAGAATTTAAAGGATCAAATGGATTTAAGGGATTTAAGAAATCTAAAGGATCTAAAGGAATCAAAGAATCTAGCGGATACAAAGGATCTAAAGTATCTGAATCTAAAGGATGTAATGGAATTTAAGGATTTTACAGATTTAAGAGATCTGAAGAATCTAAAAGAGCCAAAGAATCTGGCGGATCTAAAGAATCTAAAGGATCTAAAGCATTTAGATCTAAAGGATCTAACAAATATAACAAGTGGAAGAAATTACAACAATCTAATGGATCTAAAACAGCCAAAGGACCTAAAGAATCTAAAGGATCTCAAGGTTCTAAAGGATCTGAAGGATCCAAAGGATTTAAAAGATATAAAGAATCTAAAGAACAGAAAGGGTCTAGACTCTAAGTGATCTACAGGATCTAAAGGATTGAAAGGATCCAAAAGATCCAGAGGATTTAAAGGATCTAATGGACTTAGGGGATTTTTAGATTTAAAGAATCTAAAGGAGCTAAAGAATATAGCGGATCTAAAGGATCTAAAGCATCTGGATCTAAAGGCTCTAAAAAAATTAACAAATCGAAGAAATGACAACAATCTAAAGAACCTGAAGGATGTAAAGGATCTAAACGATGTAAAAGATCTAAAGGATCTAAAGGATAGAAAGAATCTAAGAATCTAAAAAAAGTAAAAAAACTAAAACAGCCAAAGGATCCAAAAGATCCAATGGATCTAAAAGATCGAATGGATTTAAAGAATTTTAGAGATTTAAGAGATCTAAAGGAATTTAAAGGAGCCAAAGAATCTAGCAGATCTAGAGGATCTAAAGCATGTGGATCTAAAGGATCTAAAAAATATAACAAAATGGAAGAAATCACAACAATCTAAAGGATCTAAAAGGTCAAAAGGATCTAAAGAATCCAAACGATCTAAAGGATATAAAGCATAGAAAGGCTCTAAAGGATCTAAAAAAGCTAAAGGAACTAAAAAAAAAAGCCAAAGGATCGAAAGGATCTAAAGGATATAAAGGATCAAATAGAATTAAAAGATTTAAGGGTGTTAAGAGATCTAAAGAATCTAAAAGATGTAAAAAATCTTAACAATATAACGCATATAAAGAAACTAAAAAATCCAAACGATCTAACGCATTCAAAGAATCTAAAAACGTCAAGAATCCAAAAGAAAAAAACAGAAAATCAAAAAATCTAAAGAATCTTCCGTTCTCGTTTAAATTTTTTTTTTACATTTGTACTAAATATTTAGAAACATTGAGGTGTTCAAAAAAGAGTCTAAAAAACTAACAAGTAAAAAAAGTGCAACAGATGTAATTCAATAAAAATGTAAACCCTAAAGAACTTGAGGACTAAAATTTGTAAAACGATTTGAAGATGGTCGGGGCACTTATTAGAATTTAAATTTTTGGGTTTAAATATTGTAGTACGCTTTTAATATTACTAAAATCATCAAAAATTCTAAACTAATCACAGACCAAAATTTTCTTATCACTAAAAAGTTTCAAAAATGACTACAAATCTCGAAAATTTTGCAATCTTTGATCTGGTTTCGCCCACGTTGTATTTCAATTTATCTCTCTGGGTGCTGAGAAAGTTGTAGAAATTCGCTAGTCCAATGGTACAAATCAAATAAATTTTACTAGCTATTCAAGTAAGTGAAAAATAGTCGAAAGCTGACTACAAATTCTGCGAACTCAAAACATCTACTTAGTTTTCTCCAATGCGGAAAACAACTACACGATACAATCTGCCAGTGTTACTGCAAAATACAAAACCAGTTGTAGATCAGGAGTAATGAATGTCATATTCAGTTCCGAACGGAAGAAAGTGAAATATAAGACCAAATTGTGTTCCGCATTCTTCTCTGATGCATACAAGGTGTTTCATTTATTCGCTATTTCTCTGATATTGGAATGGATTTGTGTGTTTTGAATAGAAATACAGCATTAAAAGTGGAAATTACACCGAGGACTATGTTCTGGAATGTTAAACATTGTATTAAAATTAATGACCGTGACAGTGTTGCTTTAACTACGGTTCAAAGAACCGGTGTCTGCGAAAAATGTGATGATGCAGCTGGAGATTTGATAATGTAAAGTGGAATGAATATGAAATCAGGAAACAACTTAAACAACTTACAGTTTGAGCCAAGAAGGTGTCAAGGAAGAGGAGAGTAGTTGATTTTTTACCTGAAAAAAAAACAAAAATCCTAATGAACTGTTACAATAACAACGTGAACAATAAATTGGGAAAAGGGATGTTCTTACGTTTTAGACGTGAAAAACACGTCGGATTTTTTAGATCTTTCAGATTCTTTATATCCTTTAGATCCTTTAGATCGTTTACATCCTTTAGATCCTTTAGATTGTTGTGATTCCTTCGATTTGTTATATCTTTTAGATCCTTTAGATCCGCTAGATTTTTTGGCTCCTTTAGATTCTTTAGATCTCTTAACACCCTTAAATCTTTTAATTCTATTAGATCCTTTATATCCTTTAGATCCTTTCGATCCTTTGGCTTTTTTTTAGTTCCTTTAGCTTCTTTAGATCCTTTAGAGCCTTTCTATGCTTTATATCCTTTAGATCCTTTCTATGCTTTATATCCTTTAGATCCTTTGGGTTCTTTAGATCCTTTTGATCTTTTAGATCCTTTAGATTGTTGTGATTTCTTCCATTTTGTTATATTTTTTAGATCCTTTAGATCCACATGCTTTAGATCCTCTAGATCTGCTAGATTCTTTGGCTCCTTTTGATTCTTTAGGTCTCTTAAATCTCTAAAATTCTTTAAATCCATTAGATCCTTTGGATCCATTGGATCTTTTGGATCCTTTGGCTCTTTTAGTTTCTTTACTTTTTTTAGATTCTTAGATTCTTTCTATCCTTTAGATCCTTTAGATCTTTTACATCGTTTAGATCCTTTACATCCTTCAGATTCTTTAGATTATTGTCATTTCTTCGATTTGTTAATTTTTTTAGATACTTTAGATCCTTTAGATCCGCTAGATTCTTTAGCTGCTTTAGATTCTTTAAATCTAAAAATCCCCTAAGTCCATTAGATCCTTTAAATCCTCTGGATCTTTTGGATCCTTTCAATCCTTTAGATCCTGTAGATCCTCTAGAGTCTAGACCCTTTCTGTTCTTTAGATTCTTTGTATCTTTTAAATCCTTTGGATCCTTTAGATCCTTGAGATCCTTTAAATTCTTTAGGTCCTTTGGGTCTTTTAGATCTATTAGATTGTTGTAATTTCTTCCACTTGTTATATTTGTTAGATCCTTTAGATCTAAATGCTTTAGATCCTTTAGATTCTCTAGATCCGCCAGATTCTTTGGGTCTTTTAGATTCTTCAGATCTCTTAAATCTGTAAAATCCTTAAATTCCATTACATCCTTTAGATTCAGATACTTTAGATCCTTTGTATCCGCTAGATTCTTTGATTCCTTTAGATCCTTTAGATTTCTTAAATCCCTTAAATCCATTAGATCCTTTAAATTCTTTTGATTATTTGGATCTTTTAGATCCTTTCAATTCTTCAGATCCTTTAGATCCTGTAGATCCTTTCTATCCTTTAGATTCTTTAGATCCTTTGGATCCTTTAGATCTTTTAGATCTTTTAGATCCTTTAGGTCCTTTAGATCCTTTAGACCTTCTAGATTATTGTGTTGTTCCATTTGTTATATTTTTTTGGATCCTTTAAATCCAGATGTATTAGATCCTTTAGATTCGCTAGATTCTTTGGCTCCTTTAGATTTTTTTGATTTCTTTAATCTCTAAAATCCTTTAATTCCATAGATCCTTTAGATCTCTTAAATCCCTCAAATCCTTTAAGTCCATTAGATCTTTTAGTTCCTTTCGATTCTTTAGATCGTTGAGATCCTGTAGATCTTAGATCCTTGAGAATTCTTAGAATTTTTAGATTCTTAAGATTATTTTGATTTTACTTAGTTTCGAGAATTTATAGAATTTGAAAAAAATCTAAAGAAAAGAAAAATTGAAATTAGATTCAAAGAATTCCGAAGAATTTTAGACATCCAAGAGCTTAAAATATGAAAATTTTTGAAGACTGTAAAGTCCAGAGGTTTAAGACGGTAAAATAGGTCTAAGGAATTCAAAGCATCTACAGAAATTCTAGAAGTTTGAAATCGTAAATAATTTTGAAAACCTAGATAACTGAGCGAACTTAGATAAATAAAACAAAAACTGAAGAAGGCGTCAAGGAAGAGGAGAGTAGTTGATTTTTTACCTGAAAAAAACAAACAAAAATCCTAATGAACTGTTACAATAACAACGTGAACAATAAATTGGGAAAAGGGATGTTCTTCCGTTTTAGACGTGAAAAACACGTCGTAAACGGAAAAACATGCTTTTCCCCCAATGTATTGTACACAAGATTTTGTTAAATCCGGTAAAAAATTACTCATTATTTCATTATTTAAGTTCTTTTTGGTAATGAATCTATCATTGCTGTGGAATTGAAAACTATACAAAAAAAAAAAAAAAATTTTCAAGTTTGTGCAAATGTGCAACTAATTGCTTTAAAAATGTCTGAAGATATCGAAGAGTCTCCAACATTGGAGTTTAATTCGTTGCTACCAGAGAGGTCAAAAGAAAAGCTGCTCCCGTAATAGCAGATGTACAAGAGAACACCATTGCTGCAATACCACAGAAAATTGCAGTTTTTCAAGCTACGAACTTCTTCGATGTATACTGGACATTGCTTCGAGAGGACTTCAGCAACACTACTTGCAGACGCAGCGGCTGACATCACTCTTTTAAAGCGTCATGGAAATTGGAAATCTAGTAGCGGCACTGAATAGTACATCGAAAACTCCTTTGAAAATAAATTAGAAATAGCCTCCAAAATAGTTGGGGTGCCGCAGTCGCAAACTACTGTGTTGTGGTGACTCCGGGTCTTCCGCCGGATTGGAATTAGGGCAGAAGACACAGGAACAGAATAACATACTAAGTGATAATAATTCATGGAATTGGCTTTTTGGAAATTGTTCTAATTTTGTAGTTGACATGTATAAAATCTAAAGTTTGCATTAATTCTTTTTTGTCTTATTTTCCATTCTAGTCCTAACCGGATTTAATAAAATATTTTTGGGCTTTCGTTTTTTATTACTTTATTAATTTAATTGTCTTGGCAGTTTTAATAAGTTTGAGATTTTATAGATTATCACTTTATAAGACAAAATTACAAAAACATAAGTGAAACAAACTTATTTTGTCTTTTTTCAGCGAAATTTTTGTACTTTGAAATCAAAGCAAAAACAGACTAAATAAAACATATCGTATGAGGGATACTGCTAAAATTCGCGAAAAATGGAATCATCCAAAGAATCCCAAAAATATCAAGAATCTAAAGAATCCAAAGAATCCCAAAAATGCAAACAATACAAAGAATCCAAATAGTCGAAAGAATCCAAAAAATCAACTCCTTTTGCCGTAAATTTTACAGATTTTTTGGATTCTTTGTGTTGTTTTTGGAACTATTGTTTTATGCCCTTAGTTATTTGTTTTACATATTAGAAATGATAAGGGTTTAGATTCTTTTTTTTTAATCGTAGATTTTACATATAATTTCGTATTTTGATACCATTTCTAGCTGGATTTCTTAAGTTGCTTAATTTTTCGGATCTTTTAGATGCTTCATTTATTATTTTTTTTAGGTTGCTCGAGTTATTGTCCACTAGACCTTCTAAGTTTTTTAAACCCAATTTTAAGAAATTTCTAAGTATATGCATCCAAAGTTTAAAAAAAAACCTTCAGTTGAACATGTAGAAACAAATTTCCTGTGCGTATTTTTTATATACAAATTAATATTAATGATATAAATTGTCTAGTTCTGTAAAAAACAATGCGTGTGTTAATTGAGTACACACCGTCACGCTGGTATAACCTCATTTACACAAGCGCTATATCATATGAACCCGCCTGACCGGTGGCGCTCTCTATCAAATCAACAATTAGCGGTATTAAGTATGAAGTAACTTAAGATTGCACCATCATAACAATTACCAAATACTGAAATATCGTGTCAACGCGTCGATGGGAAAGTAGTACCATGTGAAATTAACGCTTTCCGTTCTAGAACTACTCTCGTTATCTAAAAAGTGTCTTAATTACCTTTAAAATGTTACATAATCATTTGTGTACCAAAAGCAAAAAGTCGTACTTTAGGTCCAAGACTCAAACTTGTCTTGCTTACAGATCAACACTTAGGATCCAACCATGCCCATACTTGGTCACCTCCAGTCAACTTTCCAAAATTTTCGGCGAACTAAAATGAAATTTCATCCGCCCGACTGATGACAATATAGCGCTTTAGAATCATTCTAGTCAATCAACGTAAGTAAGCTATCGTTTTAAATCCACGCTCTTACGATAATCTTTCAGAACAATGGTGATAGAAACTCTTTTTATCTCGACTGCACTAAGAACAATCGGAATAGTCGGCTCCAGTCTATGGATGATCCCGTTGATTCTAGCAGGCTTCACATACCTCAATTATGACAGATTAGATCCAGAGTCTCCTGTAATTGACAAAAGGGACCTCTACAAAGAGTACGACTTCGTGGTAGTCGGAGGAGGCTCCGCTGGGGCGGTTGTCGCAGCGAGACTCTCGGAAGTACCATCGTGGAACGTGTTACTCCTCGAAGCAGGACCTGACGAAAACGAGATTTCTGATGTTCCGTCGTTGGCTGCCTACCTCCAATTGTCGAAGTTAGATTGGACGTACAAGACTCAGTACACCGGCAGGGCGTGTCTCGGGATGAAAAACGGACAGTGTAATTGGCCGAGAGGCAAAGTTCTTGGAGGCTCTAGTGTGTTGAACTACATGCTGTATGTCCGAGGAAACAGACAAGACTACGACCATTGGGAGAGCTTAGGTATTTTGGTTTTGGTGCAAAAACAACCAACTTGTGTGTTTTTTTCCAGGCAACCCTGGATGGAACTACGACAACGTTCTTCATTACTTTAAGAAGTCTGAAGACAATAGAAATCCGTATTTGGCTAAGACACCATACCATGGTACCGGGGGTCCTCTAACAGTCCAGGAGTCACCATGGCGCACTCCTCTAGTCCTAGCTTTCGTGCAAGCTGGAACCGAAATGGGATACCCCAACCGTGATATCAACGGTGCTGACCAAGCTGGTTTCATGGTAGCTCAAGGTACCATCAGACGAGGCTCCCGGTGCTCCACCGCGAAAGCCTTCCTTCGTCCCATCCGACTTCGGAGAAACATCCACGTAGCTCTGAACTCCCACGTGACTAAAATCCTCATCAACCCCACTACCATGAAAGCTTTCGGTGTGGAATTCTTCCGTAATGGTCGCCACCATATCATCCGAGCTCGCAAAGAAGTCATAATGTCGGCCGGAGCTATCAATACGCCCCAAATTATGATGTTATCAGGGATAGGACCACAGAGAGAGCTCACTAAGTTTGGGATCCCCGTCCTGAAGGACCTTCCCGTCGGAGAGAACCTGCAGGACCACGTCGGGATGGGCGGCTTCACTTTCCTGGTGAACAAACCCGTGTCTATAGTCCAGGATCGGTTCCAAGCGTTTGCTATGACCATGCAGTACGTCGTGCGCGCGAAAGGACCCATGACTACGCTGGGCGGCGTGGAAGGTCTTGCTTTTGTCAACACGAAATATGGCAACCGTAGCTGGCCTGACATTCAGTTCCATATGGCTCCGGCGAGTATCAATTCGGACGCCGGAGCAAGAGTCCGGAAGGTTCTAGGGCTCACGGATCAACTCTACAACACTGTGTACAAACCGATCTCTAACAAAGACGTCTTTTCTTTGATGCCGCTTCTTCTGCGGCCACACTCGAGAGGCTGGGTGCGACTACAAAGCAAAAATCCATTTGTTCCTCCTCTTATCAATGCGAACTACTTCGATGATCCTAGAGACATCAAGGTTCTAGTAGAAGGTGCCAAAATTGCCATCCAGCTAGGTGAATCTAAAGCTTTCAAGCAGTTTGGTGCCAGAGTTCATAGTATTCCGTTTCCGAACTGCAAGCAGTTTCCTTTTGCTAGTGAGGAGTACTTAGAGTGCCATATAAGGACTATTTCTATGACCATTTATCACCCTGTTGGGACGTGCAAAATGGGACCAGAGTGGGACAAAGAAGCTGTGGTTGATCCCAGATTGAGAGTTTATGGGATTAAAGGGTTGAGGGTTATTGATGCGTCTATTATGCCCACGATACCCAGTGGTAATACGAACGCTCCTGCTATCATGGTGGGGGAAAAGGGGGCTGATTTAATTAAGGAAGACTGGCTGAAGAACAGACAACGTTCATGATTACAAAGAGTAAAAAAAAACTACGCTTTATCTCATACAGGTGGACCAGAAGTACTTCCTTCGAAGGTTTTGTGCGCCAACTTAGATGGCGCTGTAAATGATATTCCAGTGATTTCAAAAATGTATGTACCATTAAAAAGACGACACGTCATGTGGCAATTAATTTTCAACATTTAGAAAACACTCGCACCTGTATATCACAATACAATTAAGAACGTGACACAGAAGGTCAAGTACTTTCAGCCGGTTTTTCACACTTACTTAAGCTTGTTATGCGTTATATAACTACTGGTCTAAGACTTGTTTAGTTACCCTGTAAATATTTGTAAATATATTTATGTTATACTTTCCTAGAATAAGCAACTGTTGAAATTGTAAGAACAAGTGTTTATCTTATCAAATATACTACGAGACCTCTAGTTTTTATTTCATACCGATTTTAATGACCATCACTATCAAGTTTGAAGAATTCACAAAATGTCTTAATATTTTTGAAAACAATTCTGGGTAAATTCTAATTTCACTTACATAACTAATGATTGAGAAATATATAGATACAAGATGATTGCTATCTTGCAAAATTTTGCTCGACCATTATTTGCTCTGTTCTAAGGAGTGAAATGCAACTCACCGTCTTACGCCACACTTTCAGACATCAAAGAGAATAGGGGCTAAAAACAAATCTTGCGCAAGAAGCGAACGTGCTAAAAAACACGCGCTGTTGAGTATGAACCATATTATATCCGACTAATTTAGTTGTTGGTAAAAATGTACCAAAAACCCACCTCGTTTTCTGGCAAATCATTCAAATGTATTTTGGCTTGCATAATTTCACAGACAAGATCGGATTTAAGTAAATCATACATCAAATTTAATCAACAAAATTAAGGTGTTGCTAAAAATGTGCCAGGAAACTTTTTTTCAGGCTTTTTTGAACGATATCTGTCAAAATTTACTTTGCGTACTGAACTTCAATTTTTTACGCTCTGTGTGTTACATTTTGTTAGTTTGTTGTGATCGATCAAAACTCTTGTACGCACTTCTGCGATTTTACGACCTCGTTACAGAAATAACTATTTTCGCCTTCAATATTCGTATTTTGTTCTTGGGTATTCGGCTGAGTTTAGCTAATCGCGGTTATTCGAAGAATAAAACAGATGTACTGAATTTAGAATGACTCGGGCTATTTGAACTAAATTTTACTAAATTGAATTAAACAGAGTGAGTCTAATTAAAATCTAAATTAAGACCAAGGCACCTTTAAACTACACCGACTAGTTCGCAAAAGGCAGAACAGAGCTACTTTAGGCTATCAAAAATTACATTTTATTTTACTGAATAAGCTAAGCGGA
Source organism: Cynaeus angustus (assembly GCA_030157275.1). NCBI lineage: Eukaryota > Metazoa > Arthropoda > Insecta > Coleoptera > Tenebrionidae > Cynaeus > Cynaeus angustus. Next base: position 16,946,435 of record CM058065.1, read on the forward strand.
CTTAACTAGGCTAAAATGTTGAACTACATTAGACTAAGTTTTCTCTTTAAAAATTAAATACAACAGAACTTAAGTATTACGACTAACCGGACTAAATCCAATTAAATAAAACCAAGAAATAAGATAAGCTACATTAGACTAAATTTAAGAAAAGGCAAGTTACGTATTTTTCTTATAAAAATTTTAGTTTTTAGCAATCATAGTTATTTGTTTCAGTTGCGTTAAATCGAACTAAAAATGAACTAAATAAAGTTAAAATTTAAATAAATTGGTCAAATTAGAGTAAACTGAACTAAAGTTTATTAAATAGAGAGTAAACAAGAGACTAAATGAGACTAAAATTCAGCTAAAATGACTAAAAACTCTTAAATTCAACAAGATGAGTTTTGTTTTAATTAAAAAAAAAAGTTAATTAAATTTAATTAATGTAAAACAACCGGCTCAGTTAAACTGAGTATTAAATAAAGTTATAAGTTATAAAACAAATTATTAGAAATTCTTAGACTAAACGAAATTAAATAAAAGTAATAAACTAAAATTAATTAAATCGAATCTAATAGAACCAAATGAATTCTGTTCACTAAAGAGAAACATTGAATGAGGTTAAATTCGAATAAAATTTAAAATAAAATCGGGTTAAAATAACCAAATCTGACTAGCTCTGAGAAAATTAAAATTAGTTACGTAAATTATCTGGTGTAATTTTTGAACTTTATGATCAGTACTTTAAATGAACTAAATCTGACATTAAATTTACCTAAAACAAACTAAATGCAATCTAATTAAATAGAGACAAGTGTACGAGACCAAAATTAGACTAAATTTAACTAATTAAAACTGATAAATTAAATAAACTAACTTAAACTAAGTTAGTCAGTTAGTTACTGTTATAACTTAATTGAGTTCAGTGCTTTATCGTAGCAAATTTTTGAAATCTAGTATCAGTTTTTATTTTTTTAATACAACTAAATTTGACTAAATTTCATTAAAATTTACTAAATGGAGATTAAATTTAACTAAGTCAAAAACTCAAGTCATCTGAGCTGTATTCACTAGCTTGCTAATTTAACAGTAAATCAATAATTTATTGTTAAATTAGCTAGAAATAAATAAATCTAAATCTAAATAATAAATTTTGATTTTTACTCTCTTCTAATTGCTTTAATCGACCAAATCAACTTAGAATGATTTAAAATGAAATACGTCAAGGGAAAACTAAATTTAGACTAAATTAAATTAAATGGGACTAAATACAACAAGCTAAGATGACTGCAAAATTAACTATTCTAAACTAAACGTTGAACGTACCTAGAGTGAACTTAGTTAAATAATTCTATGCAACTATTTAAACTAAATACACAAATTTATATCTACTAAGTCAGTCTAGATCTAAGCACAAAGATTTAATAAGCAGTGTTATAACTAAAAGATTCAACTCAAACAGATTGAACTAAACGAATCTGGATTAAACTAAATAAAGTAAATGACTAAACTGATCTAAAATTGACTAAACTTAATTAGGTCATATCAAAAAAGTTGTATTATGTTGATCAAGGACAACTAATCTTGCTCAAATATGAAAAAATAAATCTGGAGTTGATGAAGTTTAATGAGGGTTGGTAAGCAATTTATATTTTGTTATTTTATTTATATTTTGTTATTTTATTTATATTTTGTTATTTTATTTATATTTTGTTATTTTATTTATATTTTGTTATTTTATTTATATTTTGTTATTTTATTCAAGTCTGATCCTTAAGATTCTAGAGCTAGCATGTGCATCTTTGCTGATTACCAAGATTTTGGTGTATTGTTTTTTTTTTTAAATTCGACCATGAAGATGCTCTGTAATTTAGATCCAGACCTAAATGCCTTCGAAAACACAAATTATCTCATCAAATAAATTATTAAACAGCATTTATCTAAGATTCGTTATAATCTAGCTATTAACTAACAAAGCAACATTAAAAAAAATATATACGAATTTGCAGACCACTTCCAACAACATCATAATAAGCCAGCTCATTTGACATTTAATAACATCTTTTGGTTAAAATGTTTAGTCATTTGAAATATTGACTACACCACAAAAAATAAGTAAATTTTTCCTACAACTAAAACCACTAATCAAAATATCGTTTGAAACCCAGAAATTCCCAGGACTTTGGAATCAATAAAGTTTCGAAATTAAATAGCTATCGCTTCCTAAAACAACTTTCTGAAGAAGTTTCTCGAAACAAATGTTCTCTTCTACATCTAAGTCTCGATCAAGGTTTACAAAATAATTATACTAATTTATAATAAACTCAACACTGAAGGTGAACATTCTTTTGATAAAAATATATTCAGCGTGTCTATAAATAAACCTAATTTTAATATTTTAAACGGGCGTTTGTAAATTTTGCAGTTATTTTCACAAAATAACGCTACGGCACATTCTGCAGTTATTTTCACATTATAACGCTACGGCACATTTTGCCAGTAGCACTCTTAGCCCAAAAACTTACACAATTTGCGTTTCGAACTAGCTGACCAACTTACTACATCTTTTGAAACTGCTCGCATGTTTCAAAATTGCATCTAGAAATTGTCTACGCGCTTACCTCTATTTAGGTCGTTCAGATCTAACAAAATATTCGCGTTGTTTATTAACGTGAGAGGTGATCGAACCTTTTCCAAGCTTGTTGTGGTCACATTGTACATAATTAAATATGAATTTTTTCGAATAGAAGACGTCCTTGTCCACTTACTTTCTAATCTTAGTTCCGAAGCTAGCATTTCGAAATGAATGTGTGCAATATTAGATTTGTTCTCTTTTTCGTTTTTACTTTCGGTCTATGACTTGAAAGGAATTTTATTTTGCAGGAATACTAAGTGTGGACTTGTTACATAATGAGGGGACTTTCAGGCGAAGGTTACTTCTTCGCGAAATGTAGTAACCGAGGAGATTATGGGAGTTCGTGAACTTGACCGCAATATTATACCAGGTCTAGATTTGTGGTCTTTCTTTGATGAATGAGGGATTTTTAGACGGAACTAAATGAGAATCCTACATCGCAGAATTATTATACTCATTCACTATAATGAGACACTTAATTTATCTCTTTGTTATTGAAATGCTTAGAAAAAACAAAAATTTACATAAAAACAACATTTCACGCCTACACAAATTTAAAGAACAGAATTTTTTGTTTTAATTTTAGAAATGTGCAACAACAAACAACTTTTAAAACTTATAAATTTTGACGCAATTCAAAAGATATCCAGTAAAACTCACAAATTATAATGACTCTACAGAAAAAACAATAACCATGGCGAGATAAGAAACAAAACAAAAACGAAAATATTAGAGGGTCCATTTGTTCCGGAAAATTTTTTGTAACCAATTAACGAGTTGTTGCTACAGAAGCAACAACTACGTGCTAAATTTCGCACAAATTGTGAAGAAAAAATTGGTCCACGAATTATTTGCGGCTTGACAATTCACTGACAGTCAATTTCATCGAAACTGTTACCTCAATTTCATTTTTCATAATTTAACTTAAATTTGTACTAGACCAATATCATCAATAATTTAATTTAATTAATTTTTTTGGATTTTTATTTTCCTTAAATATGCACATATTTTTCGAATTTTAATTTTTATTATAAAAACGTTTTAAAATTTTCCAAGGTATTAAAAAAATTGTTTTTTTTTACATTCAGGTTTCGTAATACTTACGCCCAGAATAATTAAACAACCTGTGATATGATATAATTAAAATTAAAAAAAAGTACGCTATTTGGGCTGAAAAAAATTAAAGTATATACAAATTTAAAATTTTAATTATTGTTGAACAGTCAATTCCACTGCTATTTTTATTAACACATCATGTTGAACTTCTGATTTTCTTTAAAATTTTAAATTAATTGAAACCTTAAAATTTGTAAATTTTCAAATTTTTGAACTAAATTTCAAATCTTTAAATTCCCTGGAGCCTTGGAAATCTCTGATGTCTTTGGATTCTGAGCAACTTTTGGACTCCAGTTAATATATTTTTTTTAAGTTTATAAATAATAACATGGTACAAATTATCAATTTGTTTTTAATTTTCAATTCTTGTAGTTGTTATCATAATTTCTTCCATTAACGTATTAATTACCGTTTATGTCTATTCATGTTTATTAGTTACAATTGTTTTTTTTTTCTTTAGAATATGGTTATTTATGACTTATTTAATTTCCTTCGGAATGTCTATTTTTTGTGGAATCCTTGAAATTTGAATAATGTGTTATCAACTAAAACAATATTGAAAATCGCGAAAATCTTTGCAATTTTTGTAAACTTGTACAATACAATCTCCGGATTTATTCATACCACAGAAATTTTCAAAATCTCTGGGATCTTTGGAACTTTGGAAATATTTAACGTCTTCGGAACCGTTACAATCTTTCAATTTTGTGAAAATTTTGGACAATCTGACACTGGCACATTTGCTCAATCAATCTCTAAGAATCTTTCAATTTTGTAGTTTTTTTGAGTTCTACGAATCTTTCGTAATTATAAAAATTGAAATCTTTAGTCTCCGGAATCTTTGTAATATTTAACATCTTCAAAATCTATGAGATTTGTTGATTTTGAGTAATTTTTGTAGATTCTGTTATAATCTGCATCTTTGAAATATGTAATATATATTTAGAACTTTTGAAAAACTTATGAAAAATTTGCGTAATTTGTAGATTCTGTGGATACAAAAAAGGTCTTCAAAATTTTTATAAACATCGAATTCTTAAAAATCTTCTTCTTAGATCGAAATTTTTAGAATTATCTATGTTGGGATTTGTAAACTATTCGGAGAATTTAGAAGTGTTTCAATATAAAATTTTTGACGGGTTTTCTTAAATTTTTGAAATTCCTGCATTTTTTTAAATTCCGTTGTAACCCACGAACCTCTCGAAATAATAAAATTTTAAAATATCTGCAACATCTTTCGATTCTATGAGATCTTTAAAATTCATTGATTTGATGGATTTTTGTCAAAATTAATAAACACTGTAATTCTGGAATACATACGAAAAGTATTTCAAACTCTTAGGAAAATTATTGAAATTTTGCTCAATTTTTAAAACTTGAAGAATCTTAAAAATCTTTGTGATTTTCAAATTTTTGGAATCTTTTCAAGCCTTGAAATTTGTATTTGTGGACATTTTTTTAAAAACTTTTTGTTAAGTAAGTACTCCAAAAATTTCTGAATTCTGTGGAATCGTTAGACTAGTCAAAATTATTTAGATTATGTTGAAACTTTCGAAAAATTTAATTCTCTTAAAATCGTTAAAATTGTTGGGATATTTATAGTCGTTCAGATATTGAAAAACAAAATCGTTTAATTCTTTGGAATTTGAACATTCTTCGGATTTTTGGAAAGCCTCAGAATTTTAGAAGTTGTAAAATTGAGAATCTTTGAAATATTTAATATCTTCAACATCTTTAGATTCTATGAGATCTTTAAAATTTTTGATTTGATAGATTTTTTAAAGATTAATCCACATATTGTAATTTTGAATTAAATACGAAGAATGTTTCAGAATCTTAAGAGAATTGTTATTAATTTGCCTATATTCTAAAATATATATATTTTTTTAATTTTCGTAATTTTCGAATTTTTGAGATCCTTTAAGCCTTGAAATTTGTATTTGTTAACATTTTTTATAAACCTTAAATTTCTTATTACTCCGAAAATTTCTGAATTCCGTGGAATCGTTAGACTAGTTAAAATTTATGAATTTATGGAAACTGAAAACTTTATAATCTAAATTATGTTGAAAATTTCGAAAAATTAAATTCTCTTAGAATCGTTAAAATCTTTGGAATTTTTATAGCCGTTCAAATATTGAAAAACAGAATCGTTAAAAATTTTGGAATTTGATCATTCTTCGGATTTTTGGAGAGCCTCGGAATTTTAGAAGTTATAAAATTTAGAATCTTTGAAATATTTAATATCTTCAACTCTTTAGATTCTATGAGATCTTTAAAATTTATTGATTTGATAGATTTTTTTAAAGAATAATTCACACTACGTAATTTTGGAATTATTGAGAATTTGTGTATTTAATTTTCTTCAAAAACTTCGTAATCTTGAAATTTTTGAAATCTTTCCAAACCTTAAAATTTGTATTTGCTTAGATTTTTAAAAAACTTAAAAAAAACTTGCTCCGGAAATTTCTGAATTCTGTGGAATCGTCAGACTAGTTAAAATTTATGAATTTATGGAAACTGAAAACTTTAAATGCTGAAGCTCTCGAAAATTTAAAGTTCTTTCAGAACCGTTAAAATCTTTGGAAAATTTAGAGTCGTTCAAATATGGAAAACTGAGTCTTTTCAATTTTAAAATCTCAGAATTTTAGAAATTATGAAATTGAAATTTAGAATCTTCAAGATAATTCAAGCATTTTTTGAAATTTGTTGATCTGATAACATTTTTTAACATTCTCTTACTTTTGTAATTTAAAAATGAAGATTAGCTAAAAATTTAGAAGAATTATAAAAAATTCGCGTATTTTTTCAAACATAGACTTTGTTCCCTTCGAATTCTTTGAAAATCATAGAATTTGTTTTGTAAAATCGTGAAGTTTTTGAGTACTTTTTGAACACTGTGGAATCTTTAAAATGGTTAAAATTTGTGAAATTGTGAAACGAGACGTTAGAATCTTTAGATTATGCGAGGACTTCTCAAAATTATATAACTCTAATTTTTAAAATCTTTGGAATATTCGCTAGGGACTAAATCAGGGCTATATGGTGGATGACGTAGTTCAATAAAACCACAATCGCGGATCATCTCGTGAACTATATGTGCTTTATGATCTTCAAAATTGTCGTGGAGTAACAAATTTAACTCTAACTTCATATCACTCATTTTTCAGTGTTTAATTATCTCTCAAACGGCATTAAATCAATAAACTGATGAAACTTGACATATGTCACTAAAAATGTCGCGCCTACTTGTTACCCAAAAATCAAAGTTGTTCGTCTTTTGTTTCATGGCTAGGCAGATATAATAATATATAGTATAAACAAGGTGAAAAAAAAAAGAATCTAAAGGACCCGAAAAATTTGAAAATCTAAAAACATTGATGAGAAATTGTGTAAAATGATCAAATTTTTGCATAACTGTTACATAGATTCCCCGCTTTAATGTTTATATTGTTTGGCATCCTTTTGAACTTGGCACAGGAAACGCACTAAAATGGTGAAGATTCTCATTCGGAGCCACAAGGCAATTTGCTCAAAATTAGTATAATATAGCTTGGGACCCGCTTTACAAAATATCACTACTGTCTTCAGGAAATTACATCAAACTAATGAGCGCACTAAAAGACAGACCTTGACACCATATAATTTGGGTAAAATATTTACCATAATATAATAATAGAAAATAAACGCCAACCTTGGATGTTGATTTTTACATGTAGTGCCAGACGAAAACAGTCACAAAATAACAAGACAAAACGAATATCACTTTCAAAATATTTACTAAAAAAAAATCAGCAATTAGTACCAACCGTCACTGCCCGAAGCACTTTCCAATGAATTTCCCCATTACATTTCCTTTCATAACTAATCAATAAGTAACTTATGCTCGCGTACGCTCATTAAATTTTAGCACAATCACAAGTCGTTAGTTAATTATCCTATTAATACCGTGCACGTGTCATTTCAACCACTGATCGATTCACAATTAGATCAAAGTGGGTATTCCAAGAATCGGAAATAAAATACAAGTCGTTCTAGTCTAGACACCGTCATACATTTTTTCTACATTCCAGAACGTGCCTTTCATGTCGTAAAAAACCTACAACTATTGCCGTAATTTTGTCAAGGTAAGGCGAGCAACTTGTAGCAATGCGTCTGAGGAAGTGATCTCGCATAAGCAGGAAATAAAGGAAACCAACTGTCGTTAAAGAAAATTTAAAGGAAAACGCGCAAAATTCGGAAAAAAAATGGTAGGAGAATTAAATGGCTTTCGAACGCTCAGTGTCAAAAAAAATGAGTTTGGGTTGTCTCGCAATTGCTTGCTCTGAAAGTGGCGCAAATTTAAGGTAGCCCAAGAAGAAGCGTGAAACTACAAGAAAAAAATTAAGAAATCCATTAGAAATGAAAAATGAGTGGGTGAAAACCACGCAGAATATCAAACGCATTGGTGAAGGTTAACGAATTGATGATTACAACAAGCTTACAACATTTGATTTGGTGTTTACTATTCCTTGACATTTAGACAATAGATTAATTTGTCAATTTCGAGGATTTTGTAAATAATCTCTTCGAAATATGATCAAAAAAATCTAAACCAAACAATCAAACATCCTGAAGAACTCCAAAATTTTCGCGTAATGGACTCAAAAACATGCACTTAATTTAGAGCTCTTATTTTTTTAACAAACTGTCGAAAACTTAAGGAGCTCAATTTTTAGAATGCGAACATCTCAGAATTTTAAAAACCAAAAAAAAATTTAAAAAAATTAGTTCGTTATAAAATAATATATGCAATAATTTGCGACTATAAAGTACCAATTCATAAAACTGGTAAAAAACGGGATTTAATTTTAGAATTACTACAAATTAGAAGTCTAGTGTCAAAACAAGCAATGTCAAGATAGATCGTTGCACCTGCCGGACACAAAAACCTCTTGAAGGCAATCAAGCTTATAAGTTTGTACGAAATTCGCACATTAACGAATTCTATACTAGCCGTGTTTATAAACTTTGCTGACTCATAAGTTTCAAATTTTTATTTTCTCGTCTTAAATTGTTCAGAAATGACAAACATAGCACTGAAGTGTACAAATCAATCAAATTTTGAAATCAATAGTTCCAATTAAGACCTGTGAAGTGCAAATTGAACTAATTCCACGCTGCTTGTGAAAAAGTCCTTTTTTGCTAAGCTACATATAAATTACATATTTGAAGCTACAGTTCAAATTTTGATTTTCGTAATTTTAATTAGAATTAAATTACAAATTAAGCAATGCAATTTGTGAATTGATCTAATTTTGTGCCCATTATTTTAGGAATTTGCCTAAAGAGCAGTGCAAGATTCGTTTAAACTTTGAAGAGCCAGTTCCTCAGAAACTGGAACTAAGAACTAGTCTTAATTTTATGGGGCTGAGTTTCTTCACCCCGCGACTTTTTGACTCAGTGAAAGTGAAATTACGGTCCATCCAAATTGTAGTCCCGAATTTCCAAATAATGCCGTTTAAGTTACGAAATTTTCATTCAGAAGTAAAATTAACAAAAATTGCAACGATAGTTATCGAACTGTAATTGATTATACGGATTTACAAAATATCGTGGACAACCCTCAAAATGACAAACGGACATTTATCGTACCAACTACAATATTTCTCGCATTTTCAAAAGTGAAGTAGAAAAAATAGTATAAGAAACTCATTCAAGACGATTTTGACACTTATCTTTTATAAAACTCCTGGTTAATATTCTAAGCACGGCTTCGTATCTTATTAATTATTAATTAATTCTAGTTACTTAAAAATTGCGAAAAAAATATATAACATGCTATGGAACCTCAGCTAAAGCATCGCAACAAGGTATTAGGCGTTAACGAATAGTTCTGCACACGTATCCGAAGCCTGGAGGCAGAACACGCTCAAATCGTATTCATATATTCAACCTGAAATTTGAATCTTTGAGTTTTTCGATTCTAAGATTTTGATTTCCAAGATATTAAATTTCTGAGGCTCTAAATTCTTAAGCCTTTTGGTTTATGTATCTTGAATTTCTGAGGCTCTAAATTCTTAAGCCTTAGATTTCGACGTTGTCGTTTCTAAGATACTAAATTATGAGATTATAAAATTATATTATAACTTATAATTATAAATTTTAAAAATATATGAGTAGCGTTTTTCGAAAGTTTATGACTCCTAAATGCTCTCATATGACAAATTCTGAGATTCTAGAATCTAAATTCTCAGTTCTAAAGTTCTCTCCAATTCTAAAATTCTCCAGTTCTTAAATCTCAAAATTGGATTTTAAAATTGTTAATTTTTGAATTAGACTCCCTCCATCTTAAATTCTCTTTAAATTGCAAAATTCCACGATTTTCATTTTTGTTTTAGTGGCTTATCTACATTTGAATCTTTGCGTTTTTCGATTCTAAGATTCTAGAATTTTGAATTCGAAGATGATAAATTATGAACTGTTGAATTTAACAATAATTGGAAAACTCATTTCAAAAATATAACACATTTTTAGGGTCTAGATTTTCAAATTTCATATCCAGAGTGCCAAAAACTAGACTCTTTTAATCTTAAATTTTCGCTTAGATAAATCAAAATTTTCTACTTTTAGTTTAGAAATTTGTGTCTTATCTATTATAAATTTCTGAGGTTCTAGATTCTTAATCTTGGATTTAACGTTTTGGAATCTAAGATACTAAATTGTAAGGTGTTGAATGTAGAAATATTCGAGAAGTCTCATATGACGAAATCTTTCAAAGTTTCCAAAATTCGAATTATCTGGTTCTAAATTCTAAATTCTACATTTTAGGGTTTTAGAGAATATATGGACTCTATTTTTGGATTGCAAGATTTAAAAATATAAAATGCTGAATTCGGAAATGTTTACGAAACTCATTTCAAAAATACAACAAATTTTTGCATTCTAATTTTGGAGATCTAAAGTTCAAAAAATCGAAATTTTCAAATCTTACATTTTTAAACATTGAAATATTGAAAGCCAACTTTATTTTAATCCACAGATTTGGATTACACTTCTCATTTTATTGAAATTTTATACGAAATTGTTTGCATTTTTTGAAGTCTTTTTTTGATCATTTGTATTTTTGGTTTTTCTTCAATTTTTTTAATTTTCTTTCTACTTTTTAGAATTTTCAATTTTCTTGGTTACTTTTGATTTTCTAGTTTCTTCATTGTTTAAACCTTAATTTTCCTTTGAATAATTTCTCTCTAATCTTTATATTCTTTAATTTTCTCAAATTTTCTAAAATCTCGTACCTTTCGATATTTTCTTTATTAGATTTTCTAAATTCGCTAGATTCTTTAAATTTTCTAAGTTTTTTTATATTTGTGGATCCCCTTCTATATCCTTACAATTCTTTCAAAATTTAGCTCTTCGCATTTTTGAGATTATTGAATTCTCTCGTTCATTTGAAGAATTTGAAAATCTGACTTCTTACATTTTTTTAAATTCTTAGTTTGTGAATTTGTTTTTGAACTTCTTCGATTCTTTTGAACTCGTTAGAAACTCCAAATCTCTTTGATATTTTGACTCCCTTATACTCTTTATAATCTTCAGATTCTCTACATTCTTCGAATTGGTTTTAAAATCCTTGATTTCTGATTTTTCTATTACTAGATCGTCAGATCTCCATATTTTCCTATTTTCAGTTTTTCTAATTTATGTATCTTGAATTTCCAAGACTTCAGATTCTTAAACCTTTGATTTCGATGTTATCAATTCTAAGATACTAAATTATGAGATGTTAAATTTAAAAATATGAACAGTTCTTTTCGAAGGTTAATGACTTCTAAATGCTCTCATTTGACAAATTCTTAGATTCTAGGTGCAAAATTCTACACCCTAGGTTCCCAAAATCCAAATTCACAGAACCTCGTGTTCCTAAATCTCAAAACTGGGTTTCAAAAGCGACATGCATGAAACTTCTTGGAGCTCAAATTCTTTAAATCTCAGAGTTTTTGGATTCTTACACCTTGAATTCTAAAATTTTCAATCTAAGATATATCTAAGAGATGTTAAACTCAAAAAAATTTAGACACTCATTTCAATGAAATGACCAAATCTTAGGTTCTACATTCTAAATTCTCAGTTCTAAAATTTCAAAAATTTAAATTCTTAGACGCTTAGGATCTCAAATCTTACATTTTCGAACTTGGGTATATTAGAAACAAGTTTTAGTTACAATCCAGATCCAGGCTTCTTAAATCTAAAATTTTTGAACACTTAACCGACAAATTCCCATATTTTCGAATTTCTGAAGTTTTAGATTCTTGAAACTTAATTTTTTTGATGTCGCAAACTTTAAGAGACTAAATTATGAAAAACTCATTTTCAATAACGCGTTCTAAATTCTTAATCCTCAGATCTAAAATTCCTAATATCAAACTTTCAGATCATAAGCTCTCAAATTTTACATTCTTCAAGTTAAGAATCCCAGAAGCAAATTTTGGGCGCCAAAATTTTACAATCGCTACATTTTTACCTTATTCGAAACCAGCTTTAGAGTGTGCTACCTGACTAAGTTTCAGGTAGCACAGTTTTAAAACTTTTCAAAGTAAAACTGATTAATTCAGCTAAATTTTGCCAGATTTAGTTGATTTCACATTAAATTGTTCAAAACGTCAACATAATTTCAAGGCAAGCTAAACAAACTGACAACGGTAAAAGATATTCACGAAGTGATAAAAAAGTGATTGATGACCTTTTTTTCCAGAAAAAGCAAGTAGGTAATTTAATGTTGTCAGAAGCAACGAACACGCTTGGGATTTTAAGTCCAGTACGATTATAAAAAAAAATGATAATACAGAAAACAAGGTTCATTATATTTACAAGTAATTTATACTCAATAAAAATATTGCCAAAGAGCAAATGATAATGCAGTAATTAACGTGACATTCTAAGAACATACAACTCGTAGGCAAATTTCTATTTAATGCATTAATTTTATTTTACTGAGGTCATTCGATAAACATAGCAAACTGGAAAATGTTTACCACAAGTGTTGATGAGATTAAAAAACATCTTGACCAACAAATTACAATAAAAACAGAATGTACACATTTCCGATTACGTTAATTACGTATATTAGAGCATACTTGGGCAACACGGTGCGCGTTTGTCGAAATTAGTCGGAAAAACACAAGAGTGGTCAGAATTTTTTCAAGACGGATGAATCTCATCTCAAATAAACCCCGAAGGACGAATACCAAAATCCTTTGTTAGTACGAACAATGATAAACAAACAATTCTTAATCTTTTTTCATGAGTTGAATCTTTCATGGAATTCAATAATAATAACATACGTCAACCATCAGAAAATTAATGAAGAGACGTCGTTTTCAATTACGTAATAAAAAATATTCCAAGTGTATTGATTTTTAGTAAGCAGTTATTTATATTCGCAGGATGAAATCGCTAATTTCGGATCAACAAGGGTGTTCCAATGATGACCCTCATGAAAGAATGTATGTCATCTGTATACACGAACTTTCTATTTTCATCACCGGACTGTTCTGGTTAGCCTTACAAAATTCAAGCATAAAGGCGGTTCTATTGAAATCGTTCGATTTGAGTGATTGGTCAGGTGCAATTAAATTTGAACTTTGAAGAGACAAGGGAGACATTTGGTTGTCAAAGTTTCAGGGCCATAAAAACAAAAAACATCAGATATCAAAAAAAGAGCTTGGTGGTGACCAAGAGTTGGTATAAAAAATGGACCACCTTTATCGTTTTTTTTCGTTTGTTGCTGCCTGAACTTAAATGGAATAACTTGAAGACGTGCCAATAGAATATTAATTAAAATTAATTAAAAATTCATGTGATTAGAATAGAAAAAATTAAAAACGTATCGGCGTTGAAGGTCTGTCAATCGTGAAGTATCACCGGTGGGTAAGTGGTTAATAGATTTCTTATTAATCTTCAATGATAATGAAGATATCTTTGCATTCCTAGAACACTACAATTTTGACGAAATGTTTTGTGAATCATATTCTTGATCATTTGCACTTTTACTATTTCGTGAATTCTTACAATTTTCTTTATAATTTTTAGAATTTTGAATTTTCTTAGATTGTTTAGATTTTCCAGTTTCTTTGTTGTTTCATCCCTAATTTTCCTTTGAATAATTTAAACTTTTTTACTTTTATATTCTTTGATTTTTCCAATTTTATAAAATTTGAACTTTTTCGAAATTTTCTTGATTACCAAGTTTTCCAAATTCTCTAGATCCTTTACATTTTCAAACTTTTTTTTTTAAATTTAGGAACTCGTTCTGGATCCCTTGAATTCTTTTAAAATTTAGATATTCACATTCTCAAATCCTTAGGGTCTGTGTTGTTTTTGAGCTCTTTCGATTCCTTTGGATATTAAATTATGAACTGTTGAATTAAACAGTATTTAAAAAACTCATTTCAAAACATAAAAAATTTTTAGGTCTTAGATACCTACATTTTTAGATCCAAAATTCCAAAAATCAAAATTCTCTATTTTAAAATCTAGAAATCTAGAAATTTATTGAATTCTAAAATCATAAATTATGAAATGTTAACCTTAAAAGTTCCAAGAAGCCCATTTATAAACATTTCTGGATCCTAAATGCTTCACAAATTCTTAGATTCCAGATTCTAGATGTTAAATTCTCTAATCCAAAGTGTTCAAAGTCCCAAATCTCAAATCATCAAGTTGTTTAATGTCATAATTTTTGAATTGCACTTCTTGCAACTTAAATTCTCGGATGCTGGTCATTAAATTCCTAAAATTTCATGCTTTCAGTTTTTGATGGCCTATCTATCCTTGAATCTCTCAATTTTTTATTCTAGGATTCTAACATTTTCGATTCCAAGATAATAAATTATAACCTGTTGCATGGGAAACTTATTTCAAAAATTTAACAAATTTTTAGGTTTTGGATTCTAACTTTTCAGATCCAAGGTTCCAAAAAGCAAAATTGCAAAACCCACGGGTAAACGTAAATTTTGAAATCCACGAATCTCAGAAGCAAATTTTATTTGTTATCAAGTTTTAAATTTGACTTCTAAAATCTTAAATTTTCGATTATATTACGGTATACATTTCCATCATTTTACGATTTTTAGATTAGAAATTTATACCTTATCTATTTTGAATTTCTAGGGTTCTAGAATCTTAAAATTGTTGACTCCTAAATGCTCTGGGATTCTAGATTCTAATTTCACAATTTCATTCTAAAATGCAAATTTTCAAATTCTCGTGTTTTTTAATTCTATATTTTTATAGTTGGGAATCTCAAAAATAGATTTTAAAATATCAACAGTTTTAGATAATAATCCTTTCGAGCTTAAATTCTCGATGCTAGATTTCTAGGTTCTTAAACCTTCATGTTTGCATTTTTTAATTCAGTAGGTTATCCTTCATTGAACCTCAGAGTTTTTTGACTCTTACACCTTTAATTCCAAGATTTAGGAATTTAGGATTTTAAAATAGAAAATGCTAAATTCAAACAGATTTACAAAACTCATTTCAAAAACATAACAAATTTCTACAATCAGATCTAATTTTTTAAAATTCCAATTCTCAAATCCTTGAGTTCTCAAATCTCCAAACTTAGGACTCTAAGAAGCTAATTTTATTTAAAATCCAGCTTTAGATTACATTTCTTCGATCTTATTTTCATATTACTAGATCGTTAATTCCCCATATTTTGCTATTTTCAGTTTGTAAATATGTAATTTATGTATCCTGAGTTTCTGAGGCTCTAAATTCTTAAGACTGATTTCGACGTTGTGGTTTCTAAGATACTAAATTATGAGATAGAAAATTTAAAAATATATGAGCGGCTCTCTTTAGATTCTACCATCTAAATTCTCGGTTCTAAACTTCTCAAACTTCCAATTCAGAAATTCTCGAGTTCTTAAATCTCAAAATTGGATTTTAAAGTTGTCAATTTTTGAATTAGCCTCCCTGCAACTTAAATTCTCTTTAAATTGCAAAATTCCACGTTTCAGTTCTTGATTTAGTGACCTGTCTACATTTAAAACTTTGAGTTTTTCAATGCCAAGGTTCTACAATTTTGAATTCCAAGATATTAAATTATAAACTGTTGAATTCAACAATCATTGATAAACTATAACAAATTTTTAAGTTCTAGATTCTGAAATCAAATTTCTCAAGTTCCAAAAATCAAAAAAAAACTAACAATCTAAAATCCTTGGGTTCTTGAATCTTACGTTTTTAAATCTAGAAACTTAGAAGCAATTTTTATTTGTTATCCAGTTTTAAATTAGACTTTTCCATTTTTAATTTAGGAATTTGTGTCTTATAAATTTAAAATTACTGAGCTTCTAGATTCTTAAATTTGTTTTTTTAAGTTTTGGAATATAAGATACTAAATTGCAAGATGTTGAATTTAAAAACATTTGAGTTCTTCTCAAAAATTATTGAGTCAAAAATGCTCTTCCTTGACAAATTTTTTTTTAAAGTTTCCAAAATCCAAATTTTATGTTTTACATTTTCCTACTTTCTACTTTTTAGAATTTCGAACCTTCTTGGTCACTTCAGATTTGCCAGTTTTTTTTATTGGTTAGATCCTAATTTTCTTTTGAGGAATTTAAACTTTTTAATCTTTATATTCTTTAATTTTCTCAGACTTTTTAAAATCGCATAGTTTTTCGATATTTTCTTGATTACTAAATTTTCAAAATTCGCTAGATTCTTTAAATTTTTTAAGTTTCGTTTTTTTATATTTTTAGATCCCCTTCAGTATTCCTTAAATTCTTTCAAAATCTAGCTCTTCACATTTTTGAGATTATTTGAATCCTCCCGTTCGTTTGAACGGTTTAAAAATTTGACTTCCTACGTTCTTTAAATTATTAAAGTTTGTGAATTTGTTTTTGAGCTTTTTCGATTTCTTTGAACTCATTAGAACTCTAAATATTTTTGATATTTTGACTCCCCTACAGTCTTTAAAATCTTTAGATTCTCTACATTGTTCGAATTTGTTTTAAAAACTTTGGTCGATCTTCTATCTATCATATTCTTTCATTCATGTATATTCTCACAATTTAATAGATTTTATAGATAATGTTCTCAAATGTCTTTAAAAATTTTATACCATGGAAATTCAATTTTAGCCCTTCTTCGAAAATAGGAGTTACAGCTAAACTTACCGTTATCAAATTTAGTCCAGTTCGCTCTGACTTCATTTGGCACAACGTACTTGAAATTAAGCAGGTCTGACTTAAGTCACTTAAACTAGTTACCAATATCGTCATATTCCAATCTAGTACTTATTTTGACAATAATTTGTAATTTGTAGATGTAGCTCCAATTGACTTAACAGAACCAACTTAGTCCAGAAATCTATCCCATCTTAAACTTATTCCAAAAATTGATTTTATTTTAATCCAACTGATTATTGGGGATTCGGTTCGTTTAACCAAATATTAGTTCACTATAGTTTATTATTGATAGTCTAACTTAGACAAAAAAAACTATTTATGAGTTCCATAAAAACGTCATTTCGCACAATTCGATGTAATTTACTCCGACCTCTCATAATTTATTCTATGTTTGGTTTGTTGATTTGTTGTTCTCACACTGTTCCGGCAACAAAATAATTTGATCTTTGGCTTCAAATAAATAGTCCAAGTACATCCAATTAAAATACAAAAAATCTTTTTATTACAGCTCAATTTAATTCAGATTCAGCTTTAGCTTATTTAACCGGTTTCTGTTTGGTCCAATTTTACTTATTTAGTCTAGCACGGAACGAAATTGTTTGAAACAAATTTAAAGACAATCTAATGTAAGCTCTAGATTTTGTCATTTTTTTATTTATTCTAAAATTTTATCCATGTTGTTTTTTTAGTTAGTTTCACGGAAGTAAGTCCAAGTTCGGTTAAGTTTATTTTTATTATTGAATTGTAGCTAGTCCAGTTTTAGTTCAAATTAAGCTAATTAATTCAAATTTAGTTTAACTTTAGTTTAGTTTAGTCTGGTTTAAACCGACTCAAACGAATTAAGTAATTTAACTAAATTTAAGTGTTTTAAGCGAGCCCAATTTGGGCAAATTTAGTGAGTTTATTCAAGTTTAATACGAACCAATCAAAACTAATTTAACTAAATCTAAGAACTAAGTTTTTAATTAACTATTCCTATTAACTGAATCAAGAAATGTAGTTCAATTAGAAATTTTAGTTTTAATCAGTTTAGTTTATTTCAATCTTAAGATCTGATACTTTCAGATCCGAGCTAGAACCTAGCCCTCTAGAATATGACGAAAATGGATGAAAATGTTTAGAAAGAACGAACATTTTTCAATAAAAACTGAAATTTGAGAGAAAGGAAACATCAATAAAAAAATTATATTTTTTCCCTGTTCAAAGACGGTCATCAGATAGATTAAGGACAAATTTCCGTATTCCATAAAGTTCACGTTGTAGTTTATCAGGAAAACAAACTGAAGGTGAATCAACTAACCAAAGTACATTTTTGTATTCTGTTATTATATTTCATATAATTTTTTTTAATAATTTATTCATCCGACTCAATAATTTAAAACCGGGACCATAAATATTTAACCGTCTCTACGCAATTATGAGCCCATAAATAATTTTCAAGATCTTCACGATTACCAGCTTTACTCTTCCGACTTTTGCCCACATGCATGACCTTTAGTTCATACGAAAATTACTAAAAAAAAATAATTGGCTTCTTTGTCCTTCCATTCATACTCGTTGAATTTAATCGAATATGTGGTGATAATTACGTGCCTGGTCACAAATCAAGGATCACGTACACATGGGTTGATTCCATTGTTGGAATTTCCTAAAAATAGATCCTAATTAATAAGTGAACGAACAAGAGACTAACTACTTTTTCCGGTTGGTTTTTTCAGGAATTCTCAGATTTTCAAAAACATTGGAATATTTTGTTTGTGTTGAATATGAATGGATGTTAAACCGTTAATATGATCTTACCGGTGACTTTTTACTGATATTTATGTGCTTTTTAATATGTCGGAAAGTCCATTCACGTCATTGGCGAAATATTCCTGCTCGGTGGATTTCTGCTACGTTCTGGTTTTGTTAATCACGACATGAGTGGTTTATCAAACTTAATCTTACAGAGATTTGGTTAAATTATAAAGTATAATGAGCACTTGAAATAAATCAATAGTTTTAATTATAGCACATTTCGGATCTATTAGTTAGTAGTTTTTTTTTGTTTTTTTAACCCTATTAAATAATATGTTAAAAAAATGCACATCAATACGTAATGCGTAAATTCGGCTACAATTAAAATATTTTAATTTATTACGTTTTAGTAATTCTGATTTTTTTAAAGTCATAGACTTTTTTTAGGGTATAAATTTCGAATCGGAAAAAAATAGGTTTTAGATTCCCAATTTTAAATTTGTCTGAACTGAAGATTTACAGGTTTGAGATACAAAATTTTCGAATCCTGGACTCTGTAAAAAATGTTAAAATCTAGCTTTTCGGCTACCAAGTTCTCAAGTTTTGAATGCAGATTCTAGATTCTTCCATTTAGATGTTTAGAGTCCAGATTTTCTAGATGTTAAATTTTCACATCTTTATTTTTTTTCAAATTTGACCAATCGTAGAATTCTGAATTATAATTAGAACTGCGAATTTTGATTTAGAAATAGAAATTCTCTGGATTTTAGTTTATATTCCGTGGGTCTGGTTTTTAATCCTAGCCCCTCAGATGCCTAAATTTTAAAAAGTTCTCAAACAATTTACATTCTTTCAAAAATTACAGGATTTAGAATCCAAATTGTAGACTTTAGGAGTACAATCTAGATTAGATTCTTAAATTCACAGCCTTAAACTTTTAAACTCTAAAATTCTAGTTTGTGAAACCTGAGGTGTTTTGACACAAAAATTCCAGAACCCGAATTCCCAATCCCACATTTGAAACTTGGTTTTAGTTTAGAAAGCCTAAAGCCTGGATGCTCAAACCTAATATCAAAATCAAAACTTTAGATGATGATCAAATTCTGTATTTTTCGATCCAGAGATTTTAAATTCCAGAATTCTTAAAATTTTAGAAACACAATATCAAAGTAGTTATTAGATTTTTAATTCCTAGATTCTTAAATGCTACATTTTGGAGTATACTAATTACCCCAATTTCTGAGCTCCTTAATCTCAAATTTCAGATACAGTTTTTCACCTTCCAGAACCTTTTTGAGTGTGGAAATCTTAAATTTAAACACAGATACTCGGTTCTAGATTCTGTAGAACAATACAACTAAATAATTAAATGATTCTGAATCTAAATTTTTCAGACTTCCTTAGACGCTTTATTTGAAAACAAAGAATAACAAACTTTTACTTTGTAAAAGCTAAATCTCAGACTTCTAGATTTTAGGTTTTCGGATTCTACTTTATCCAAACCTACATTTTATGTGAAAAGCATTCAAACCGTCGAGTTGAAAGTCGGATTCGCACATTTTCAGTGGCGTTCTTAAATTATCTAAATTATGTGGTTGTGAAAAAAATATTTACATTCTGTAAAAATCTGCATTTTTTTTTGTTGCAGACTTGAAAATTTCTAAAACACTCAAAAATTGCATTTTTTTTCTTGGTTTCCTCTTTGCTTTTTTTTCATTTCACCTATGTAGTAGTAAATGTAATAGTCATGAAAAAGTCGTGGTAATCTTAAAAATCCCCACTAATTTAAAGAATAATACAATAAAAATTGAATAAATAATTCAACTATTTTAGTGGAGTTTGGTCTCCTCTTAATAACAGAGTAATTACAATAAGTGTAGATATTACATTTTCCATTACTTACGTAAAATGGGTTCAAAGAGTTCGAGCTGGAATCATTTATAATTATTAGGTATTAAATAGTTATCGTCATTGTTATTGTTGCTATTAGTGTTTGGAATAAATATTACTGTGTAATTCTTACGCAGGAATTAAGGTTAAATCTGTAAATTTAAATTTTACGAACCAATTATGTTTTTCTCTGATAAAAATTGATTTTGATCAAATTTCAAAATTAGTTCATTTAGATTCGCGCTTGTCAAAGTCGACAATGACAGTTTTCTTACCTATAAACTTTTCTGATAATGACTACATTTGATCGAAGTAATCAACTTCTCAAAGCATTATCATTTTAAAATCAGCGCTCTCGCTTTGATATTGACAGTTTTCTTACAGATATATTTATCTGCTAATGACAACATTTAATCGAAGTAATCAGTTTCTCAAAGCCTTCTGTATTTTTATCGACTGTTTAAAGTTAACACTTTCCACCTGATAATGACAGTTAAAATTTTCTTTTCGCTGATTATTACTACGTTTTATCAATAAATGACATTTCGATCAAATTTCAAAATTTGTTCACTTAGATTCTCGCCTGTTTTGGTGTTGACAATTTAAAGTCAGCGCTCTCGATCTAAATTTATCAGTTTTCTTACTAAGATCAGTATCTTAGTCTTCTCTGTTTAAAGTTAACACTTTGCATCTAATAATGACAGTTATTATTATTAATGACAAATATTTTTTCGCTGACAATGACTAGGTTGCATCGATAAACAACATTTTGACCACCTTTTAAAGTCAGCACTCTCGGTCTGAATATGACAGTTTTCTTACCGATATATTTTTTTGATAAAGACTACATTATCGATGTAATCAGTATCTCAAAGTTTTCTGTGTTTTTATTGACTGTTTACAATTAACACTATCCACCTGAGAATGACAGTTACAGACATATTTTTCTCTGATAATGACTACGTTTTATCTATAAATGACATTTTAACCAAAATCCAAAGTTTTACACTCAGATTCTGGCCTGTTTTAGTATTGTCATTTTACAATCAGCGCTATCGATTTGATAATGACAGTTTTCTTACCGGTATAGTTTTATGATAATGACAACATTTGATCGAAGTAATTAGCTTCTCAAAGCCTTCTGTATTTTTATTAACTGTTTGAATTTAACACTATCCACGTGGTAATGACAGTTACAAATATTTTATTTGCTGATAATGACTACGTTTTATCGATGAATCACATTTTGACAAAATTTTAAAGTCAGCGTTCTCGGTCTGAATATCACCGTTTTCTTACCGACATACTTCCCTGATATTGACTAAATTTGATCGATAACATCGGTATTTCAAAGACTTCTACATTTCTGTTGCACTATAAAGTTACTCATATCCACCTGATAATGACAGTTACAAACATTTTTCTCTGGTAATGACTACGTTTCATCTGTAAATGACATTTTGACCAAAATCCAAAGTTTATACACTCAGGTTCTGGCCTGTTTTAGTATTGTCATTTTACAATCAGCGCTATCGATTTGATAATGACAGTTTTCCTACCGGTATAGTTTTATGATAATGACAACATTTGATCGAAGTAATCAGCTTCTCAAAGCCTTCTGTATTTTTATTAACTGTTTAAATTTAACACTATCCACGTGATAATGACAGTTACAACTATTTTATTTGCTGATAATAACACGTTTTATCTGTAAATGACATTTTGACCAAAATCCAAAGTTCATTCACTCAGATTCTGGCTGTCATTTTACAATCAACGCTATCGATTTGATAATGACAGTTTTCTTACCGATAAACTTTACTGATAATGACTACATTTGATCGAAGTAATTAGAATCTCAGTCTTCTCTGTTTATATTGACAGTTTAAAGTTAACACATTCTGATAGTGACAGTTACAAATATTTTGTTCGCTGATAATAATTAATGTGTTTGATCGATAAATGAGATTTTGACCAAATTTATAGTTAATTCACTCACATTCTGACCTGTTTTAGTATCGTCATTTTAAAATCAGCGCTCTTGATTTCATAATGACAGTTTTCTTACTAATTTACTTTTCTGATAATGACTAAATTAGTTCTAATTCCTCTGTGCTTTTATTGACAGTCTATCACTTTCTCCATTCCTCAATGATGCATTTTCCAGATATCGATTACAATGATACATCTGATCAATAATCGACTTGATGAACAGAGCCGAATTTTGATTTTTATTTAATATAGACAGCACCAAGCCACCTCTGTCTGATAATGACAGTTACATCCCTGATAATGACTAAAATGACCAAGTAACATTTTGATTAATTAAATTATTAATTAATTAAATTTTGATTTTTACTGTAAATCAAATACGTAAAACGTAAACACAGGGGAAATTGTTTTAATTATGAACATCGTTTACAAGTTCCATAAATAATCCGAAAAATTCACAGTACACAAAATTGAAAATCACTAAAGACGTTTGTTTTTGGAAACAAAAGATAAAACTTCTTTCATTATTACAAATTTACAACTGTCGTTTTCTTCAATGGAAAAGGACAACCTGCAGTAGTAATTTTAAGTGGGGGAAAATCCTAATAAAGTGTACAAATTCAAGGTATTAAAGAAGAGGGAGACTAAAACAACCTCGTTAAGACATAAAGCAGAACAAACTTCAGTGTTGAGTGATCTGAACGTGGTGAATTAACTATGATTCTACTGACTTCTAGTGATAAGAAATGTGAGTACTTTTTAAATAAAACCCTTTTAATATTTTTTTATTAAAAAAATCGCCCATTTTTTTTTTTTTATCGCTATTACAGTGAAAAAACTTTACCACGGAAAGTTCCAAGTTTCACAACTCCGTTAATTAAGTTAAGAAAAAAATAATCCACAGTTGTTGGTACACTTTTCAGTTCACTTTTTACATTCTGTATTGCACCGAAATTCGCCTTGACCATGAGCTCCAGCAACTTTCACTATCTTTGCGCAAATAAATTGAATTTTACATTTATGACATTTACGTTGTTTAACCCAGTAAGCGTCTCACTGAAAGGATTCGAAACTCGGAATTTGCAACAACTGGTTGTAGATATAATTGATTCCCCTCTAAACAACATTAATTGACACCTGTATATTATCGCAACACGATTTTTAATCGTCTTTATGTTCATCTTTGGAATTTAGTCGTCCTTGCTTCGCTCTTCGACGACTGCTTAACAGAAAAGTACTGCAACAATATTAAGCGACGAAGAAAATGTTATCAGGCCAAAGTTCTGGAAATCGAAAAAAACCGAAAGTGTCAACTTATTAGGCAAAGAAACATTAAATTCACATTAACAGGTTTCGATAGGGAAAGGAATCGTAAACCTAGAACGTTCGTTTTTCAAATACTTGCAAGATATCTTTATCAATGAATGTGTAACCGCTTGGAAACCGATCACGCAAATTTTCGATTTTTTAATAAGTGCGTTTCTGAAATGCTCTGATTATTCATTTTTCATGCAACATCACCGTGAAGTTGTGTCAGTGCATGTGATTTCTTAAGACACGTTGAAATCTGGATTTATTCAACGGTAGAGTAAATTTTTTGCAGGGGAAATGCAACAAAATATTCGCTGAAAATTTCTCGTGCAGTATGAGTGTGTTGTAGGAGCAGGAACTAAGTTGCTTAAAAATCGACGATCCCAAAAGTTTTGATGACATGAAAATAAAATTGCGATAGCAGTAATAAACTTTCTTTGTGTTGGTTAAACAGGAAATTAAATTTAAATTTATTCTGGACATCCTGAAAAACTACAAAAATAGTCATTAACATTACACAAGGGTAATTTGGCGTAATTTGTCGTTTGTTCAATATTTAGAAATTTACCTATTTATCTATGGGTTTTTTTTCGTTCTATACTTTATTTCTATTTTTGTTGCATTTTCCTTGCTTCCCTTCAGCCACATGTCAAAAAGTATTAAAAAATATTGTTACAAATTTTCTTCTAAATGCAGTACCTGTTTTTCTTATTCTACTTTCTGCCGTTTTTTTGACTTATGTATTTTTTAGTCTGTATTAGTTCAAATTTATTGATTCTAAATTTAATAGCCGCTATTGAGTTCTCATGACCTCACAATTAGACTCTAAATTATAAATTTTTCAGTTATAAAATTTAAGATTCGAGATTTTAGTCTCCCAAATTAGCCCAGACACTCAGATGATCACATCAAATTTTCAAAATTCTAGTAGCCTAAATTCGCAAATTCTAAATTTTCTGAATTCTGATAGCTCAGATTCTCAATTTCTACATTTGAGATTTTATGAAATCAAAATTTAGAACATCCAAATTCTACACTGCCAAAATCTAGACGTTACGCGAAACTGTAAATTATCAAATCTTCTTCTTCTCAAATCATAGGACATCTAGTTCTAGATATATTTTCAAAATATTTCTAAAATTTCATGTTTACAATGTTTTCAGGCTTTAATCTATTTCCACATATATATATGCTGAAATTCAATTTTACAGAATCAATTTCTAGATCTAGATTTCTAGATTTAAATATCGTGATTTCGTGATAGTTGCTTCACTCCCAAAATTTTACGTCGTAAATTCTGAAATCTACTTATTTCAGCCTTCCTAGGTTTTTATATATTAGGATTTCCACATCTAGTTAGATATTAGTAGGTATATTGTAAAACACAAATTTTAGATTTTTAGATTTAGATTTGAGACTCTAAAATCTTATTCTACAATTAAATTCCAAAAGGCTCAAATCATAAAGTTCTCTATAATCTAGAGCCTTCCATTTCAAAATATCATTTCTAGAACTCTAGAATCATAGAATTTAGCAAGTCTTGATTCCCCTATCATAAATTCTCAAACTAGTTAATCCCGTTTTATCAGACCCCCAAATGCTCAAATTCCAAGTTTTTAGATGCCAAATTATTCTTAGTAAATTCTTAAATTCTCATACTTAAAACTTTGAAATCTTAAATTTTTACCTCCGATTCTTTAGTTCTTGCTTAGTTCTTATACAATGAAATAACAGAATCTACTGACCCTGATTTGCAGATCCTAGATCGTAAATCTTGGATCCTATATATTCCGCAATCATTCTCAAAACCCGAATTTTATTGGACAAGCAGTGAGTTTTTAGACCAAAACATGTCAATTTCAAAGTACGTTAACTCTATTTTATCCTAAACTCCAATTTCCGAAACAGGAGAGCTTCTAAAAAGTAGATTTTGATACCTTAACCTTCTATAATTTATATTTTAAGACAGAAAAATTTTTAATCCAAGATTTTCTAACTGTATTTTATTCTAGATCGTAAACTCTACGAAGAAGAACTTTGAAATTTAAGTGTATATATTAAATTTCACATTTGTAGATTCAGGTTCAAAAATTGTATTTTTTCTCAAATTCTAAATAGATGAACTTCAATTCTTTAGTGCATTCATAAACGTTAAATTCTGGAGAAAGTTTCTTCCAATCCTTGTGGGCTCACAATCTGTTTCTAGGAATCTAAAATTGTTTATTTTTGTATTTTAAATTCTCAGATCTCGAGATGTTCAAAATAGAGATTTCATTTTCAGATTGTCAATTATATCTGGAGTTTCAGGTTCTCAAGTTTCTAAAATATAACATCTTAAATCTAGAATTCTCGGACCGGTTTTGCTAAATTCTCAAATTCTCGTTTGTAGGAGATTTTTTTTAGAATTTTAATCCTTAGATTTACAATTATAGGCTTAAATAGTCAAACTTCAACTAACAAAACGTCTGTTCCTAGAATCCCAAGCCACACAATTTGATAGATCTTGATTCTCCAATTTCAAATTTGCAAATTCTCGTATTTCCTTAATTAGTTCCTTAATGCCAGAATTCTAAGGCTTTACAGTATATTTCAAAATTCTAAATCGTTTCTAGAATATCAAATTCTTTATTTTATCAAATCGTACTTGCTGAATTCTCACTCTTTCTGAACAATTCTCAAATTCTAGGATTAGCGTAGCAGCTCTTAGATTCTGAGATCAGAAATCCTCTAATCATGCAATTCATAGGTCCTAGATGCTCAGATTCTAAAATTTTACTTTAAATTTGTAGATCAAAAATTGTTTCTGTAGTTCAGGTTCCAAATCCAAAATTATCATTCTGATTTGACTGTCACATTCTAGATTTTGACTTCTAGAATTTAGCTTCTCCGATGAAATTGTAAATTTTAGTTGAAATATATGAGATCCATAGAATGCTAATTTATATTTATTATTTGCGTTCTTGTTTTTTTACTGTATATTTTCCTTCTGTGTTTTTTTTTCACTACATTTTTTCCGTTTTTCAATGCAGTGTTTTTTCATCCTTTGCCTGTGAATTCAATTTTTAATAAATAAATCACGTCGCTTTTAACGGTCTTTCAAAAAAACCATGAAGTAAGCGTTTTCTTCAAAACAAATATTGCAAAGTTCACTTGAAATCAGTTAAATAAATGTCACTTTTTTTATACAGCAGTTAGTAATTTTATGAGATATTGTGTTCAAAATAAATAAGTGATCAATCATTGTTTATTAAATTGATCAATAAGAATCGCTAATTTAAACCAAACCTTGAAGTGACGTAACTACATGTACAAAATATATATATATAAAGCTTCATTTCTCCTTGCAGAAAATAAGTGAAAATGCTGGAACACTACCGTTGCCTCTTTTTCTTCACCCTCGTTACCATCGCCCGCCAACAATCAGTATTAGAAGGCATCATAAAAATCGTCCAGGAAGGCGAAGACCAAATAAACTACGAACCTCCAGACATCCGTAACCCGCTCCCAGAGTACGACTTTATAGTCGTTGGTGCCGGAACAGCCGGTTGCGCCGTCGCCAATAGACTGTCAGAAAATCCAGCATGGAAGGTCCTCCTCATCGAAGCAGGTACGTCTTCGATTCGTCTATCGACCTCCCACTAAGTTTTTTCCTCAGGTCGTACCGAAAACTATCTGATGGACATGCCCATCCTCGCCAACTACCTCCAATTCACCGACTCCAACTGGAAATACAAAACTACCCCAAGCAACAGATTCTGCATGGGCATGGACAACCAACAGTGCAATTGGCCTCGAGGTAAAGTCGTTGGAGGTTCTAGTGTCCTCAATTACATGATCTACACGCGAGGAAACCGTAGAGATTATGATAACTGGGCGAAACTGGGAAACGAAGGGTGGTCGTTCAAAGACGTCCTTCCGTATTTCAAAAAGATAGAGAATTTCACGGTTACGGATTCTCCATATCCGGAGTACCACAACACCACTGGGTATCTCAACGTGGGGTATGCCCCATACAAGACCAAGATCGCGGACGCCATCATCGAAGGGAGCATCCAGAACGGAATCAACTACGTTGATTACAACGGACCGACGCAAGTAGGAGTGTCCCGGTTACAAGTTACCATGAAAGATGGAGTTCGTCACAGCTCGAGCAGAGCGTATCTTCACCCGATCAGAGACCGTCCGAATTTACACATGAAGAAAGAAGCCATGGTCAGTAAAATCCTCATCGACCCGAAGACGAAAGAAGCGGTAGGTGTCGAGTTTTTCAACGCGGGAAGGAAATTCACAGTTAGAGCCTCCAAGGAAGTCATAGTATCAGCAGGTGCGATCAACTCGCCACAGCTTCTCATGTTATCAGGAGTGGGGCCTAGGAAACACTTGACCAAGATGGGAATCCCCGTTCTTGCCAACCTCAAGGTTGGGTTTAACCTCATGGATCACGTCGCTGTGGGCGGTTTGACCTTCATCATCGACAAACCTTACTCTTTAAACACTGAGAAGATGATAACTGTAGAAAACATGCGAAACTATTTGAATTATCATAAGGGGCCGTTATCGGTACCGGGAGGGTGCGAGGTGTTGGTTTTCCAAGATTTGAAACACCCTACAGACCCCGATGGTTACCCCGATATCGAGCTTCTTTTTATCTCAGGCTCCATAGTCTCTGATCCTCTTCTTCGTAAAGACTTCGGTATCACAGATAACCTCTACGACTCCGTGTTCAAATCCATAGAACCTTTTGATACTTTCATGACTTTCCCCATGTTGATGAGACCAAAAAGTAAAGGTCGTATCATGTTGAAAAACAATAACTACAGATCGAAGCCTTACATCTTCCCCAACTACTTTGCTTATGACGACGACTTAGATACGCTCGTTGGAGGCATTCGCTTGCTCCTCAACATTACCAGTCAACCAGCGATGCAAAATTTGGGAACAAGACTGTACAACATGCCCATTCCTCAGTGTAAAGATTACAGTTTTGGTACCGATGACTACTTTAAATGTGTAGCTAGACACTTTACCTTCACTATTTACCATCAAAGCGGCACGTGTAAGATGGGACCTCCTAGTGATAAACGAGCGGTGGTTGATAACAGATTAAGAGTGTATGGTATTAAGAGGCTACGCGTCATCGACGCATCTGTAATGCCGGAAATTCCGGCCGCTCATACGAATGGACCTACGTTCATGATTGCAGAAAAAGGGGCTGATATGATAAAAGAAGACTGGAGTAAATAGTTATAACCTGTGATTACGATAGTTTTAAGGCCGAGTTTATACCAAACTACGTATTGTCTGTGTACGCCGTTTTATTACCAAGCTGTAAACAGAAATCTGTATATATTTGTGTTAGGAGGTATTTATATTTGGTACAAAAATTATATTAATTACTAGAATGTAGGACCATTTAAAAATAAAATGATAAAGAATTTTTCTATATTCTCTTGGCAACCATGGACGCAAAAAGGAGAACAAGGAAAGGACAAAAAGGTCTTTCTTATAAAAAATCGAATGCCGAACAATAGCCACGGAATAATTTACCTTATAGAGAAAACTGGTTTCTGTAACCGATGTAAGGACTCGAACGTTTATTTGCATACCTGCAACAAAAAAAAAGCGTAAATAACCACAATGTGGATAAGTGTACAAAGAAAAATAGGTGCATTGTAACATTGAAAATTACATAACAAGTTAATTAAGCTAAATAATTAGATAAATTTGCTACTTGTAAACTTTCAACGAACAGTCGGTAGACCAAGTTAACTGAACATTTTTTCTAGAATTTCTAGAAGGAAACAAATCGCTAAAACAAAGTATTAACAATTTAAAAACAACTCAGAACCAGAATTCTAAAATTCTCAAAATTCAGCAAAAATCAGGAGACCTTGACGAATTCAAATTTGCCTAAATTTTTGAAAATTCGGTTCTAGATTGACACTGTCTAACTTTAAATTTGTAGCTCATAAAAAGTAATACAGCGGCAAGATTTTCTAGGACGTCTGACGACTATAATTTACGTCAGATCGAGAATTTTTTTTTTAATGAAAGTTAAATATTCGTACTCTAGATTTTGGACGAGTTTTTCGAAGATTTGCTCTAATAATTCAGATCTTAGACTCTCAATCCAGATCTTAAATTGTTCTTAACATTCTTACAGTGTGTTTCTCAAATTCTCTCCCTGGGTTTACTAATCAGGTGCTAAATATTTTAGTAAATTTCCAAAGAATTTTTAGATTATAGTTTATGAAACTTCGTGGAATTTTAAATTTCTCATGGCCTTAAATTTTAAGATCATGGATTACTTGGTTAAAACGTATTAGTTTTTTTGTTTTAGAATGAGAAACATAATTCCACAAGATTTAATTTTTTTCGGGCATAAATGTTGGTACTCTTAAATTTTCAAATTGTATACCGTACTTTATTTTTTCAAATTTTTTTAATAATCTAGTAATTTTTTTGATTGTATTTAAAAAATTATTTGAAGATTTATTATTTTTATTGTTATTATTATCATTATTTATTGTTATTATTTTATTATTCAGAGTTTGTCACGTCACGATACTTGTCACGTTTTTCAAAGTAAACGAATATTTGACATATTTTTGGTCTGTCCCAAAATTTCAAAATCATTAACATTAATGTTAACAGTTAAAAATAACCTATAAAATTTTTAAATTGTACATTTTTTAATTTTCGTTTTGAGTTTTTTTTCTTAAGCTTAGAAAAAAAAAATTTCAACCAACAAATATAGAAAATATAAAATCAACTAAGAGATAAGAAGATTCTAACTAATTTTAGAGAAACGTTTAAGTGACTCAATTACACCAAAAATTAGAAAACAAAAACAAAACATCTAATCTAAAATAATTGAAAGAATCTCAAGATTCGCAGATCCTAAAGAAATCCACGAATCTTAATCAGCCAACAAATCAAATGATTGCAACAGATACAGTTTGGAAAATTCAACGACTTCTGAAATATTTAAAAAATCTGAAGAATCCAAAAAAATCAGAAAACTGAGAGGCAACGAGTAAAAAAAAACGAAAATTATAAAACTGTAAACATATTTCTGGTTATTTTGTTTAACCTGTTAAAAATAAATTTGCATATATTTTAGGGAAAAACATCTTTGCAAGTTCTAATTTTTTCAAATATTAGATATTCGTATTTTAGATTTTCAGATAACATTTACTGTTCGATCTAAAATTCTCACTTATTTTTTTATTCGAAGGCTCCTTAAATCCCAAATTTCTTTAGTTTCATAGACATCCTCAGGATTAAAATCTATCTAAATTCCCAACTTAAAACAATTAAAACTTTAATAATTCCTAGAAACCTAAATTTTTTTCGTTACAAAGTTCTCAGTTATTAAAATTTTTGTTATGCCTTTAGAATTCAACTCAAGACGTAATACCTACATTTTTTTAAATATCAAATGTTTTCAAAATACATTAAAAAAAACGAATTTTTGACATTCCTAAAATTGATAATCAAAATTATTAGGGCGTTATGAGTAGTAAAAATTTTAACAATTTTACGAATCCCAAAAAATCAGTTTCAGAAGTTGTAAGACAGGAAAAACAAACGATTTAAAATTTTCTGAAAATTTCTAGGAATTCTAAAAATACTAAAAGTCCACAAAAGTAGTAGATATCAGATTTCAGAGACTCTTAAACCGACAAAAAAACTAAAATTGTAAAACTTCTACGAACCTCGGGAAATTTTAAAACCCCAAAATTCTGCAGATATCTAAAATTACGAAAGTAGCGGACATGTTGACAATTTTATTAATGTTGGAAATTTGATTTTAGAGCTTTTTAAACTAAAAGACCCAAAAATTCAAAAATTTGTCGATTTTTAATACCAAAAAATTCTGAAAACGGCAAAAATAACAAAACTAGCAAAAATGTTAATCATTCTATGAATGAAAAGAATTGATTCCTGACACGTAAATTAAAAAAAAAGGAAATCTTCTGGAAACACCTAAAGATTCTAAAGACACGTAAATTCTGTCGAAATCCAAGAGATTCAAAAATTTTAACAATTCTAAAAAACTTAGAAATTCGATTTCAAAGACTCAATTCAATTCTTGGATTTTTAAACTGGGATACCACAATTTTTTTAACAATTCTAAAAATTTTAAAGACACGAAGACGAAAATGCTACAAATTCCATGAGTAGCAAAAGTGCGAATCTCAAAAATTCTCAAGATTCTGAGCCATACAACCAAACCAATATTTCTTTACTCCAACTCTGCGTTGAAAAATATACAAAATCTACAGGTTCCAGTACCAGTACTACCTCATCTTGGCGTTAAAAACCAGAAACCAACAGCACCTGAAAGTATCTCTACACAATTCCACTACAGCCTCACTGGTTGCCAACTACGCAACGCTCGTTCCAAGAGAGAAGCAGACGTTGAAAAAAACATTTCAAGTTCATGGTTTCATTAAATAAGTTCGAAGAACAGTTAGTTGGATAACGAACCCAAAAAATGTGCACTTTTACCGTTGGAAAGCAGTTGTTGAACAGCTTAAGGTTGAAGGAAAGGCGACCTTAGTTTGGGTAATTCATACCACAATCGATTGAGTTCAATTTTTATGGACTTGGTCAATCTTCTCAGATTCATAGATTATCTTCAAAGGAATCCAAGAGTCAAACTCAGCCAACAAATCAAAATATTGAAACAGGTACAATTTGGACTTCTGAAGGAAGAAAAAAGAAAGAATCCAAAGCATTCAAAAAATTGAAAAGTGATAAAGAATCATAATAATCAAAAAATTACAAAGCCATGAATTTTTTTTTCATATTTTTGGGGGTAAAGTATCTGCAAGTTTTAATTTTTCCAAATATTAGATATTCGGTTTTTAGATTTTCAAATAACAAATTCACAGTTCGATTACTGTTTAATATAAAATTCTCAAATTTTACGCATTCTAACGGCTCAAGCTTCCAATTTGAAAAATTCTTGCTCAGATTTTAGATTATCTAAATCCTAAGTTTCTTCGGTTTCTATCACATCTTCAGGATTAAAATCTAAATTGTCAGTTTATATAATTTTTTCAGGCTAATTTGGGTTTTTATAACTGTGCATTTCTAGACAAAGAAATTAGATTTTCAATTATTTCTATAAACCTGAAATTTTTTTCTTTACAGGTTTCTTAGTTATTATAATTTTTCTCGTTTTTAGAATTACAACTAAAAAATGTCAAAACTTCTGAAGACCTCTAGAAATAAGTAGGAGAAATGTTAACAATTCAAGGAACTCCAGAAAGTTGACTTTGGAGATTTTTAAGAAAAAAAAATCAGAAACTTCTAGATTTAAAAAACAAAAATTTTCAAATAAAATATCAGAAATTTGATTTCACAACCTCCTGAAGTAACAAACAAAAAATTGAAATTTCGAAAACCCATCGAAATTCTAAAGACATCGTAATATTGAAAATGTCAAAAATTTAAGACTGGTGGAAATTTTAACAAATCTAAAAATCCAAGAAATTCAATTTTAAATATTAAAAAAAAAAGAAAAAATTTGAAAAACTTTTCAAAATTTAAAAATATCTAAGACTAGCGAAAATGTTAATAATTCTAAGAATCCCAGAAATTCAGTTTCAAATATCCTTAAGCGTAAAAATTAAAAAAAAATAAAAATTTTTAAAAATTTTAAAACTAGAGATTTGTTTGGAAACCACAAAAATTCTAAGAGTAAAGAAGAAAGTTAACAATTGTAAGCAACTCAGAAATTCAATTTCATGGATTTTTAAACGAAGAATCCAAAAATTTTTAAAAATATTCTGAAAATTCCATTATTCGAGATTCTAAAAACATGAAAATTTTTGAAAATGTCAAAATATCTAAAACTAGCGAAAATGGATAGCGGATTCTAAAAATCCCAGAAATTTAGTTTCAAGTATTCTTAAACTAACAAAAAAAGAACGCAAAAATTTGAAAAACTGAAAACTCCAGATTATTTGGGAAAATGTCAAAAATTCCAAGAGAAACCCCAAAATTTTTAAAAAATCTGAAAATTCTAGTACTTCAGATTCTAAAAACATGAAAATTTTCGAAATATTCTTAAACTAAAAAAAAAACATCCAAAATTTGAAAAATTCTGAAACCAGAAATTATTTTTGAAAATGTCAAAAATTCCAAGAGTCAAGACAATTGTTAACAATTGTAAGTCACTTATAAACTCAATTCCATAAATTTTTAAACTGAAAAACCACAAAATTTCAAAAAAATCTGAAAATTTGAGTATTCGAGATTCTAAAAACATGAAAATTTTGAAAATGTCAAAACATCTAAGACCAGCGGAAATGCTAACAATTCTAAGAATCCTAGAAATTCAATTTCAGACAGTCTTAAAATCAATACAAAAATTCGAAAATTTTTGGAATTCCTACTGATTCTGAACACACGAAATTTCTGACAAAAACCTTACACTAAAAAAAATTGATAAATAGAAATTATTTTTGAAAATTTTAAAAATTCCAAGAGTTAAAATCAATGTTAACAATTGGAAGCAACTTAGAAATTCAATTTCATGAATTTTTAAAGTGAAAAACCACAAAATTTCAAAAAAAAACTGAAAATTCCAATATTCGAGATTGTAGAAACATGAAAATTTTGAAAATGTTAAAAGATCTAAGACTAGCGGGGAAGCCAACAATTCTGAAAATCCTAGAAATTCAATTACAGATCTTCTTAAAATCAAAACAAAAATTTGAAAATTAAATTTAAAATTTAAAAGAAAAAAAGATAACATTTCTAAGCTTAAAAACCCGATCTCAAAATATTACACAAATTTTGAAACACCGAAACCCCCCGGAGATTAAAGACACGAAAATTCTGAAAATAACACCAATTCCAAGAAAATCAAAATCAATTTCAAATATTCTTAAAGTGAAAAACAAAAAAAACTGAAAAATTTTGAAAAAAGTTTTGAGATTACTTTTGAAAATCAAGTTATCAATTGTAAGCCATTTAGAAATTCAATTTCATGGTTCAACCCAACCAGTATTTCTTTAATCCAACACTGTATTGAAACGTGAAGAAAATCTACAGTTTCCTATACCAGTACTATCTCACTTTGACGTTAAAAACCGGAAACCTACAGCACCTGAAAGAATCTCTACACAATTCCACTGCAGCCTCACTGGTTGCCAACTTCGCAACGCTCGTTCCAAGAGAGAAAGCAGACGTTGAAGAAAACATTTCAAGTTCATGGCTCTTTTTATTCACGGTTCGATTCCTCTTAACTGACTAACTTCAAAAGGGCAATTTAAAAAAAAAAGACCGAAACAGGTGCTTCTGCGAAAACATAGGCAGCGTCACGTTCGAAGAACAGTAATTTAGATAACGAGTCCAGAAATGTGCACTTTTACTGTATGAAAGCAGTTTTTGAAAACAATGCGACATCTTAAGGTTAATGTAAAAGTGACCTTAGTTTTAGTAACTAATATCAAAATCGTCAAAGTACGATTTAGTTCAATTTTTAAGCAGTTTATAAACCTTCAGAGTGTAAATTAACATATTATTTGAAGGTTCTACGATGAGAGCATAATGTGCTTGTTAAATCAACACACCTTATGTCATTGGTTATGTAGTGGTAGTAGTACCTTCAGATCTATTTTCACCTTCAATACAAAGCTAGTACCTGTCTGTTGCCACCCAGCTTTTATAATACACTCTGTATATGTATAGAAGAATTTACTTAAACTATTTCTTCAACAAAAACCGGTGTCTTATTAATTGAAAGTAAATGATTTGTGGCCCAGAGCACTCAGCCCAAAAATTTGAAAAATCCAGTAAAGATGGCCAGATACCACTAATGATCCTCGAAGTATATAAAGACACAAAACCTTTTGACTACCAAACTACACCAAGTCGTCACAATGTCCAAACTGGTAAGAAAGATCCCTAAAATTTTGATCTTTCTAACAAATTGTTCCAGCATATCCTCGTTTTCTTCGTCGCAGTGGCTGCCATCACAGCTCGCCCCCAAAGACCCTCAACCCTCATCAACAAAAACTACCAACCCCACGAGTTCGAATTAGAACAGAACAAAGCAGCAAGGTAACAAACCCCCTGAGTGAAATTGGTACTACTCGAATTTTCCAGGTACCAATTCTCATCAAACATCGAAGACAACATCAACGATTTGTCCCATACAAGAGACGAAACCAGAGAAGGACTCAATGTAAAAGGGTCCTATTCGTACAGTGATGGGTACTTCCAACGTACTGTCTTCTACGAAGCTGATGATAAAGGATACAGGGTGGTCAAGTAAGTCTCGGAATGTGATATTCAAGCGACTACATCGCTGTTTCGACAGGACTGAAGTCACGCCTCTAGATGGGCCCCAAATTGACTTGATGGGAACTGCTTCAGTTAGCCAGAGCGCCCACGGTAAACACGTAGCTTATAGAGTACAGAGTGTTCCGATTCCAGGGCCTGTTCCTAAAGTCATCACGGAAGTTTAGTTCAAGTTTAGACCAAAAAATGTATATACAGGGTGTTAATAAAGTTATTTTTACTTTACTCTCGGGTTTTGTAACCACCACATGTAGAAAAATTTCACCTGCCGGTACCAACAACCGTACGCTGAATATAATTAACATACTGTCATCTTACACCATTAAAATTAAAAAAATATCTTGAACCGGCTCCAAGGTAGGAGGCTTTCAAACGAGTATTTCTTATCCAAGGACAAAGAGAGGCATACTATGGTACCTGAGGCAAACAAGGCCCACCTAATTTAAAAACGTAATAAATTGAGCATTTGGCGTTGCTTGCATATTAAAAAAAACTGGAAAAGTCACACAAAAGTGACACAAGTTTTCGCGTGCCATATTAAGGTACCATAGTACAATAAGGCCCTCGAGTAAAAACGCAATTCAGCGGAATGTTTCCCTTTAAACTTGCGTAATTCCATAAAATCGTACTTACTAAGTCTTTTTAACCTTTTAAGCTCACACAAGTTCAGTTATAAATTTCTTAACTAGTACCGAGTAAAGTAAAGCAGTTTTCGTACTATCTCAAAACGTCAGTTTCGTTGAAAAAAAGTACTCTAATGACTAACTCTCATCATCTCACCACAATTAGGGCAAACAAGACTCGATCTTCTTTTGTTAGTACCATATACTCCTCGTGGTACCATTTACCACATATACCTCACTGTCGCATGCCTAATAAACGTTCTTCCTTCCATGCATCAACACCAAGCAGCTCCGTCGAGATTTTAGTCTTCTGCCTTTTAAGCCTTTAATTTTCTTCCTTGTAATCTTTTGGTGTTATCTTTGTTTTTTTTATTACTGTTACATACAAAGTTGTTGCAAAAAAAATTTGCACGAATTTCGGATTTTTTTATTTGCCGCAGGTACCTTATAATTTTAACTCTGAACCCAAAAAAAAAGAAGACACTCTTAACGACTATAACGTTGATCCTTCCAAAGTCGGCGAACCTGCACCAATATAAATTCCACCCGAAGGTGAAAGATCTTCATTGCTCGAGGTCCTCGACCCGAGGCCTTTACTTAATGACCGATTCAAAACTGAAAATCGTCACTCATCGATGTTTTTAAAACCGTTAAAAACCTTTAGCCAAAGAGAGTGTAAAAATTATTATATATAAAATAGTGGAAGGGAGTGCGAAGAACCAACAAAACAAACGATGTAAGTCAAGTGGAAGGTGGTTGTCGAAATTCAGTCATTCTTCACGAAGAAATTGTGTTTTCGAGTAAGGTACGTCGGAAGTAAAAGTGCAGTGTGAAAGTGGTGTGTTGGGGGGAAAAAATTGTATGAAGAGAATTTATCGAAAATTGTTGACAAAGAATTGGTGTTTTAAAACTACAGTCACATTCATCCTTAATTGTAGTCGGGGACGTGGTGCTAATCGTAAATGAGGTAGTTGGGTAATTGGACTAAAACAATAGCTGATGGTGTTAAAAGGTTTAAAAAAATTCAACTGCGTCGGTCCAAAATAAAGAATAGTTTGTGACTTGAATGAAAAAATGGTAAAAAAATATATAGTAGTATTTATTTTGTGTCAAGGTTGATTAAACCTGAACTTTAGTTTGTTCTAAACTAGCACAAGAGCCAAGTTCAAACTAAATAGACAACTAATTTGGTCACATTTTTCTTTAAATTTAGTGTAATAATTTTCATGTCATTCGGCTATTAGCACCATTTAACAAAGTTAATTCAATGTTATTTCCATTGTAAAATCTTATTCAGCTAACATGGAGGCTTATACAATTTGGTCACGTGTAATTTAACCTAAATTTTTTACTAAATTTTATTTTTGATTTCAGTGAAATTTGACCAGTTCAAACCAGATCAATTTTCATTCGAACCTTTTACCCATTTTGTGACATATTATCGAATTTATTTAATTTAAACTTAAATGTTTAATCTTAATTATTTATTCATATCCTGTTATAATGCAGTTCAATTTAGTAAAAATTTAGTTTAAATTTAGTTTATTTAAACTCAATTTATCCAGATTTAGTCCAACGAGTTGATATTAGCTCCGTTTAGTCCCATTTGGCTTGATTATTCCTGTTTACATTTGTTTTTG
This sequence comes from Cynaeus angustus, assembly GCA_030157275.1. Classification (NCBI taxonomy): domain Eukaryota; kingdom Metazoa; phylum Arthropoda; class Insecta; order Coleoptera; family Tenebrionidae; genus Cynaeus; species Cynaeus angustus. The sequence continues at coordinate 16,984,857 of CM058065.1, forward strand.
ATTTCTTAAAAAAAATTACACAGACTAGATTTCGGGACCCAAATTTCCAAATTTAAATTATTTTAAAAGGCAAGGATCAGAAACTTTAATTTTTTGAGCAATTGTCCCTTTTTCCTTAGCCTCTTAAAGTCGAATTTTGGAAAATTACAAGATTTTCTACAGCCCGGCTATAAAATATAACTATAAAAACTAGAAATCTACATAGACGTAGAAATACAACAAAATCCACATTTCAACTTTCTTTTGCAGAAAAAATTTCAAAGAACACTTTTTTCGTCTTGGTGTTCCTAGTTAGAGACATAGGAAAAATCGCAAAAAATTCAAAATTTCAGAAATCTATCCATATAAACAAACGTGCACAATTCCAATTATTAGTACTATATTATCCGTAGCCCGAAGGGACTTATAAAAACTAGAAAAACAATAGAAGTAAAAAGATGTGGAACAGGTTTAAGGAATAATTTCTAGCTGGGAAATACTATTTTACACGAGCTACCTTTAGGGTACAATATTTTTTTATCCAGTCCTGCAAGTTCACCTACAATAGATCATTTAAGAAAATTTTTTAAATACAGCTCTGATTTCTAAATTTAAAAAATATATATCAAGAATCTCAAAAAAAAACTCATTTTTCTATGGATAGTTGTGATTCTCTAGTATGGTTTCAGAATTAAAACCAAAAAGTCTTGAAATCCAGAAACACATGGAAATATAAAAATTTGCGAAGTTTTAAGTTTTCTTAATGTTTTTAGGCTTCGAAATTTTCCAATCCAGTCCGGCAATTTCAACATCAAAATTGATATATTTGGTCTGAATTTCGAGCTCCAAATTTTCTATGTTCTAATAAGAAATTTCTGCAATTTTCAGAAATCGCCTGTGATTTCTTTCAAGCCTTTTTCTCCTTTGTTACTTTTACAGTTATAGCTCCGAAAGTCACATTATAAAAAAAAACACAACAGCAAAGAAAAGACGTCAGAATAGATTCAGAAATGAATTAGAAAAACTATAAATGTAAAGAGACATAAAAAACGTAAATATTTAAAATTACAAAATTTTCTACAGACCATCTATCAATTTCGAACATGACAAAAAAAATAGGGAATAAAAATAAAACTAGAAGAACTAGAGAAATACAAAAGTCAAAATCTACTCCAGAAGAACAAAAAAATTTTAAATTTTAAAGCCCAATAATTCTAATCCAATCTTGCATTTCAAGAACAGGTCCATTGTTTTAAAGAAAAGTTCCATAGCACAGCTCCGATTTTTTCAGATTTTTTTTTCTTTATGAGAAAACTTTCAAAAATTCTGAAAACCACTAGCTTAGAGAAAGAAAGGAAATTATTTTTTAACCCCACTTGCAGATGAAGTTTCTAGAGGTCTTCATCGCGGCAATCATCTTCAATATCCTCCAAGCATCCGCCGAAACTGTCGAATCCTATCTTCACAAGGCCAAATCGCACTATGACGACGCCAACAAAAGAAGCAAAAGACACATTGACTTCAACATGTACCATGGTAAGTACCACTGACATTCTACCACCAAAACTATCAATTTTCTCTCAGACGTGCCCGTACAAGACCAAACAACCTTCGACTTCATCGTCGTCGGCTCTGGATCTGCCGGAGCCGTGATTGCAAACCGACTGAGCGAAACAAATTATACGGTACTGTTGCTGGAAGTAGGTGAAGAAGCTGTGGAACTAACAGATATCCCAGTTTTGGCTCCGCTATTTCAGTTCACAAACCTGAACTGGAACTATTTGATGGAACGACAAGAGAACATGTGTTTGGGTAAGTGGTAAGCTTTATCAAAATCATTTTCCAGTTTTTTTTTAAGGTATGATTGATCAAAAAATGGCGTGGCCACGCGGTCGTGGTCTTGGAGGAACCAGCCTCATCAACTACATGATCCACGTCCGTGGAAACCGCCAAGACTACAACAAATGGGCAAAAATGGGCAACCCTGGATGGTCGTACCGTGACATATTTAGATACTTCGTGAAATCTGAAGACTTTCTAGTGAGGCGTCAAGACCCAGGGTACCATGCAAAAGGAGGGAATTTAGGAGTACAAGATGTACCTTTTCGTACCGAGTCAGTGCATGCCTTTGTCAAAGCAGCACAAGAAGTAGGACACCCGTACGTTGATTACAACGGTAAGCACCAAATGGGAGTGTCTTACGTGCAAGCTACCACGAGAAAAGGTCTGAGATCTAGTGCCGAAGAAGCCTTCCTAAGACCGATCAAAGATCGACCCAACTTAACCATCTTGACGAAAAGTCGTGCCGTCAAACTCCTCATTGATCCAACCACTAAAAAAACCCACGGAGTTGAATTCATCAAAGACCGCAAGTACCACACCGCTCTCGCAGCGAAAGAAGTCATCCTTTCAGCTGGTGCGTTCAACTCTCCGCAACTCCTCATGTTGTCGGGAATCGGACCAAGAAAACATTTGGAGGATTTGGGGATCCCAGTCCTTGTGGACTTACCCGTGGGAAGAAAAATGTATGACCATTTAACGTTCCTTGGCTTGATGTTTTCGGTAAATCAGTCCATCGTGAGCAATCAAGACGTTATCGAACAGCCGAGATCTTTCCTCGAACTTGTTTTGAGAGGTGAAGGACCCCTTACAAGTCTAGGAGGTGTTGAAGCCCTTCTCTATTTCAAATCCAACGTGTCGACAGAAACCAAACCTTACCCTGATATGGAAATCATCTTCCTCTCTGGGGGTCTCCATACAGACAAAGGACAGTTCTACCGAAAAACCTTCAGGATAAGAGACGACGTCTATAACAAGTTCTGGAAACCGTGGGAAAACAAGTATGTATGGTCCGCGCTCCCGATGTTGGTCCACCCAGAATCCTACGGCTACTTAGAGCTAAAATCCAAAAACCCTTATCACTTCCCGAGGTTCTACGGCAACTTCTTCACGGATCCTCAAAATAAAGACATCAAGACCTTCATCGCGGCAATCAGAGAAGTACAAAAAATCGCAAAAGCCCCAACCTTCCAAAAATATGGTGCTGAACTAGTAAAAACGCCGGTTCCTGGATGTGAACTCCTTCAGTTTGATTCTGATGAGTACTGGGAGTGTGCGCTTAGGACTGTTACCACGACTTTACATCATCAAGTTGCTACATGCAAAATGGGACCTAAATGGGATCCTGAAGCTGTCGTAGACCACGAGCTTAAAGTTTATGGTGTCGGTAATTTAAGAGTTGCGGATACGAGTGTTATTCCGATACCATTGACTGCACACACGAACGTGCCCGCTTACATGGTTGGGGAGAAGGCGGCCGACATGATAAAGCAAGAATGGGCGTAGATGTAGGTGTCAATAAGAAAGTTTAATTTATATGAAATGAAACTGTCTTCATTTAACAATAGGAAGTGTTGATAGGCTGTTTCAATAATGAAAAAAGTGACGGAGATTATAGATGTTCCAATAGATTTATAGTCGTATTAAAATTAAACAAGAAGGCTTTGTGTTGCGTCAGACACCAATCCGTTACTTCAGTGAAAATAAACAGATTAGAATAATTAGATGAATTATGGAAAAGATTCCTGGCATAACAGTGTTCCTTAGACCACTTTACATTTTTTTTCCAGTTCTGTGACTGTGACTTTCCAAGAAAAAAGTAAATTAACAATTTCACTTATTTCTTTCCCAGCAACTTCTATGATAATAAATTTCGAATTAAATAAAAATAGTGACATTATCAAAGGAACTTCGGAGACTGACCTCCTTTTTTTATTTTTTTCTTTCAAAAACATTTTTAATATTTCTTCATTAATTCTTTTGCAACAATTACTGATTCCCATTAGCTCATTTAAATTATTCATTAATTTTCTGTAAACTTCATCTTTTAAGAATCTAAATATCGAAAAATCCAGAAAAGTTCGTTTTGAAATCGTAGGGGCCCGGAGGAATGTATCCCTTTGCTTATAATCCGACTTTCAAAAAAACTCTTGTGAATATTGTTAATTTTTACGTTGCGTTGCTTGAGCAGTTGCACCATCCTGCTGAAAAAAATTGTTCTCTGTATCTTGCTGCTATAATTGTTTAATGACAAAATATGGAACCAATAAGTCGTCTGCTAGACACAGCAATCCAAGCACTAATTGAGTAGCCACATGGAATAAGGCGTTTCGCGCGTGATTTAAAATATTTCAAAATAAAAAACTTGATAAAGTCCGCAATGAAAAAATTACATAAGTTTACGTTTTTTATTTAAAATTTTTTTTCCGAAATCAAAACTTCGTCCCTACACGTGCTCTCCCGAGTCGAGGTCACGCGCGAAACCCCTTATTCGATGTGGCTACTCAATTTTCCTTAGATGAACTGGAGTTTTGACTATAAATTCCTCCTTAAAGCATTAATCGAATACTCCCATTCTCCACTTCGAAAATTTGCCATAAGAGTAAAGAAGTGTTATTCCACTGAAAATACCATGGTTAAATCTGATTTCAAATTTACTGTATGTTTAGCCGGTTTAGCCCTAAGAAAGACTATTTACGACGGCAATACTCAAAATTATGAAACCAAAAGTTCAAACTCCAAAACGTTCGCTAGTACTGACAGTTTAATTTTGACAGCGTGTAGGATGGGTAACGTGTCCTACTATCTTGTGGAAGCGGCAAAACCTAAATATTTGTAAAATTTGTTTGCAAGTAAACCTTTGAATATGATGTTACAGCGACTGTTTGGATAGAGCTACACTTACGCCACTGGATAGACCCCAAATAGACTAGATCGGAACTGCTTGGGTTAGCCAAAGGGCCGGGCCCATGGTAAACATGGCGCGTTTAGAACACAAAGTGTTCCAATTCCATAAGACCAAAAAAAGTATATACTATACGAGGTGATTATTTTGACTTAACTTGACTCTTCGATTTAGCTGCCGGTACCAACAACCGTACACTAGATATATACTATATGATCCTAAACCGGGGGGGTCCAGGGGTCCATTGCCTTCAAACCAGTATTGTAAAAGCAAGGAGATCCTGTAATTTCAAATCTTAAACAAAAAAAAAAAACGAAAGAAGTCACTCTAAACTCGGCAAAACCTGCATCTATATAAATTCCACCCAAAGGTGAAAGATCTTCATTGCTCTAGGTCCTCGACCCAAAGCATGCACTAGCTTAACGACCAGACTAATAAAAAACCTCGCTCACATATGTTTATGGATCCGTTATTTGCAAATTTAAGAACTTTGACTAAAGCTAGTGGTAAAAAATTATACAAAAAATAAATGGTGGAAGGGAGTGCAAAGTCTTGTAGAATTATCAAAACGATGATGTAAGTCGGGTAGCAAGTCGTGGTCGAAGATCAGTCAATCCTCAAGAGAGAATTGAGTCTTGAAGCAAGGTACGTCAAAAGTGTAGGTGCAGTGTGAAAATAATGTGTTTGAAGAAAAAAAAATGAGTAAGATAGAATTTATAAGGAATTGTAGTCGGACACGCGATTTTAATCGTAAAAAAGTTAGTAGGATAATTGGACTAAAACAATAGCTGATGATATTAAAAGGTTTAAAAAATTCAACTGTGTTGTTCCAAAATAAATAATAAATTTGTGACTTGAATGAAAAAAACCTTTACAAAAATATGTCACTCTTTTTCAGTCAAGGTTCCATAAAATCTACTTTTTTTTTCCTAAAAACTAAGTCCTTTAGATTTTAGAGCTTCATTAATGTCAATCAAATTAGTCAAATCTAGTGTAGCTTAACATGGTCAAGTTCAAATCCATCTAGATGGAAGATCCAATGTAGTTCGATTTAACAGATTTAGTCCCATGTTGTTACTATTGTAGCCAAATTAAATGCAACTAAGGTCGAAGCTTATAATTGCTTATTTAATTTTTAATTTTGATTTTAGTGTAATTTAGGAGGCTCAAGTTCAAGGCATTTAAACATTTAATCAAAATTTTCAAATTCGGCTAAATTTAATTTTATTGGACCACTTATTGGTTTACAATAGTTCAATTCATGACCTTTCAATTTATTTTGTATTAATCTCACTTAGTCCAAATGGCTCCAAATTATTTAAAAAAAAAGTTTAAATTTATTTCATTAACTCAAAACTTTAACTTACTAACCAGATTTAGCTTTTTAAAGTTGGATTTACTTTTTTAGTCTGACTAAATCTAAACAGTATACGCTAAATGTTCAATCAACTCAGGTGTTTTCTAGTTGATCATTTTTTATCCGTTTTTGTGACATTCTATGGAGTTTATTTAATCAAAGTTAAATTTTTGGTATCATGCTTGATCCAATTTAGCTCTATATAAAGAGATCTTGTCCAATTAACTGTAGTTCAATTTAAAAAAAAAATGTTGAACTAGTCAATTATTCGACATTTCCTACTAAATTTTACGCAAGCTACAAAAAATAACAAAAAAAGCTAGAAAAACTAGAGAAATACAAAATTTAAAATCTAGTCTGAAAGAACAGAGAAAAATAAAATTTTAAAGCCCAATAATTCTAATCCAATCCTGCATTTCAATGACAGGTTCATCGTTTTCAAGAAAACGTTTCACAGTACAGCTCCGATTTTTTCCGACTTTTTTCTTCTTTATGAGAAAACTTTCAGAAATTCAGAAGAATTTTGGAACCACGAGCTCAGATAATAAAAAAAATAATTTTGTCCCTTCGACTTGCAGATGAAGTCTTTAAGGGTCCTTATCGCCGCAATCATCTTCAACATCTCTCAAGCATCCGCTGAATCTGTCGAATCCTACCTCCACAAGGCCAAATCTTACTATGATGACGCCAAAATAAGAAGCAAAAGACATATTGACCTCAACACGTACCGTGGTAAGTACCACTGACATCCGTCCACCAAATCTGTCACATTTTCTCTCAGATGTCCCCGTACAAGACCAAACAACCTTCGACTTCATCGTCGTCGGCTCCGGATCTGCCGGAGCCGTCATAGCAAACCGACTAACCGAAACAAATTATACAGTACTGCTGCTAGAAGTAGGTGAAGAAGCGGTGGAAATAACAGATATCCCAGTTTTAGCTCCGTATTTTCAGTTCACGAACCTGAACTGGAACTATTTGACGGAACGACAAGAGAACATGTGTTTGGGTAAGTGATAAGCTTTATCAAAATCATTTTCCAGTTTTTTTTAAGGTATGATTGACCAAAAAATGGCGTGGCCACGCGGTCGTGGTCTTGGAGGAACCAGCCTCATCAACTACATGATCCACGTCCGTGGAAACCGCCAAGACTACAACAAATGGGCCAAAATGGGTAACCCTGGATGGTCGTACCGTGACCTATTTAGATACTTCGTGAAATCTGAGGATTTTCTAGTAAAGCGTCAAGACCCAGGGTACCATGCAAAAGGTGGTTATTTAGGGATACAGGATGTACCGTATCGTACCGAGTCAGTGCATGCTTTTGTCAAGGCGGCACAAGAAGTAGGGCACCCGTACGTTGATTACAACGGTAAGCGCCAAATGGGAGTGTCTTACGTGCAAGCCACCACGAGAAGAGGTTTGAGATCTAGTGCCGAAGGAGCCTTCCTAAGACCGATCAAAGACCGACCTAATTTAACCATCTTGATGAAAAGTCGTGCCACTAAAGTACTCATTGATCCAACCACTAAAAGGACCTACGGAGTTGAATTCATTAAAGACCGCAAGTACCACACTGCTCTTGCAGCGAAAGAAGTCATCCTTTCAGCTGGTGCGTTCAACTCTCCACAACTCCTCATGTTGTCGGGAATCGGACCAAGAAAACATTTGGAGAATTTGGGGATCCCAGTCCTTGTGGACTTACCCGTGGGAAGAAAAATGTACGACCATTTAACATTCCTCGGGTTGATGTTTTCGGTGAACCAGTCTATTGTGAGTAGCCAAGCCGTTGGCGAACGGCTTAGCTCTTTCCTCGAACTTGTTTTGAAAAATGAAGGACCTCTTACAAGTCTAGGAGGTGTTGAAGCTCTTCTATATTTCAAATCCAACGTGTCGACCGACCCCACACCTTATCCTGACATGGAAATCATCTTCCTCTCTGGAGGTCTCCATACAGATAAAGGAGAGGTTTATCGAAAAACCTTCAGGATAAGAGACGACGTCTATAACAAGTTCTGGAAACCATGGGAAGACAAATATGTATGGTCCGCGCTCCCGATGTTGGTCCATCCAGAATCCTACGGGTACTTGGAGCTAAAATCCAAGAACCCTTATCATTTCCCGAGGTTCTACGGCAACTTCTTCACTGATCCTCAAAATAAAGACATCAGGACCTTCATCGCGGCAATCAGAGAAGTACAAAAAATCGCAAAAGCCCCAGCTTTCCAAAAATATGGTACTGAACTTGTAAAATCGCCGGTTCCTGGCTGTGAATTCCTTGAGTTTGATTCTGATGAGTACTGGGAGTGTGCGCTGCGAACTGTTACCACGACTTTACACCATCAAGTTGCTACATGCAAAATGGGACCTAAATGGGATCCTGAAGCTGTCGTGGACCACGAGCTTAAAGTTTATGGTGTTGGTAATTTAAGAGTTGCAGATACGAGTGTTATTCCGATACCATTGACTGCACACACTAATGTGCCCGCTTACATGGTTGGAGAGAAGGCGGCCGACATGATAAAGCAAGAATGGGCGTAGATGTAGGTGTCAATAAGAAAGTTGAATTTATATGGAATGAAACCTTTGTCTTGGTTTCTGTCTTTATTTAGCAATAGGAAGTGTTGATAAACTATTTCAATGAAGGAAATAATGCAGATTATATATGTTCGAATGGTTTTATAGCCTTGTTCAGATTTAACGAGCAGATTTTAAGTTGCGTCAGAGATTATGATTTAAACTTGAAATCACTCCATCACTTCAGTGAAAATAAAGACATTAAACTAATGTTCATTTAAAGAAGAATCTGGTCCAATATTGAACCTTCAACCAATAATTTTTTTTCTAGGTTCCTTCTATGATTACGATTTTGTCAACAGAGACATGGACAAATCTGAGATAAAAGTTAATTAAGTTAATTTCAATTTTTAATTTTTAATTGTCAGTTTCAGCGTTCTAATCATATGTATATTTTGCTTCAATTTTAGCATTCTGTGAATTCTGGTTATGAATTTGAATTTCTCTAAAGACAAATCAGTTTTTTGTAACAGTCCAATATGCAAGCATTTTTTCTCAGATTTACTATGACGTTAATTTTGTCAAAACTTAAATTGAGTGTCAAAAACGTATAAATGTTGTCAAGTTCAGCGTTCTATTTAGTTCTAGAGAAAAGTTTATATCTCTCTAAAATGACAGGCACATCTACAAGAAAACAACGAATAGTAACGTCCATTTTTTTATCAATTTCCATGTCAAAAATAAAATTTGAAAATCACAAAATGTGTCAATCTTGTCAATTTCAACAATTCGGCTAAAATTAATGTCTCCCTAAAGTGACAAACAAAACTAGAAAAAGACTAAGTCACCAATTTATGTTTTTATTATCAATTTTTATGACTATGAATCTGTCAAAAATGAAGTAAAAAGATCAAGAAAAAAAGTAAAAGTAAAATTAACTCTGGTTTTGACTTTATATGTCTCTTATGTGACGCAAGCAAATCCGAGAAAAGAGCCATTTAACAGTCCAATTTGCAAAAATGGTTGCTGTGATATTGTCAAAAACTAAAAATAAAGACACAAATATGTAAATATTGTCAATATCAGCCTTCTGTTAGCTCTTAATTGAATTTATGTGTCCCCAAAGTGACAGACAAATTCCGTAAAAATTACCAGTTCCATTTACATTTTTTTTGAGTTTATATGACCCAAAAAAATAATTAGAAAATCAAAGTGTCAAGAATAACAATTTAGCTCGTCGCAACAAAACGTATCAATCGATATAAATACGACATGCGTTTTCCGTTCTTGAGATAACAATAAGACACCAAATTAATTTCAACTTCAACAGTTTCATTATGAAAATTAGCAAATATGGAATATATTCCATAAAAAAATAATATTAATTCCACATCTAATAAATTCCGAACCATAATCATTTAATTAATTGCACTTACGTCCTTGATACTTAATATACATAAACACTAACCCAAAATAGACAAATTTCGTAACCGATTTGGATTTGGAATAAAAAACGCAGGTAGAGAACGCTGCGACACACCTTTTTCGATCGTGAGCCAACTTGCCAACAAATTTGTTGGCTTCTCTAACACAGCGCACGGTTTGTTTTTTAAACAGGATATATAATATTTGTGAAGCTACGACATACGTTTCTTTGTCGCAAAATTTGTGTTAACCTATCACTCTCATTGAAAAATTTTTGAAAAAAATTAGAAAAAAAAGAACGTATGTCGTAATCAATTGCCCTAAAACCTGAAACTACACTACACAAAACATGTATAAAGAAAGCTGCGACACACCTTTTTCGATCCAGAGCCAACTTGTCATCAAATATGTTGGCTTCTCTAACACAGCACACGGTTTGCTTTTAAACTAGATATATTTGTGAAGCTACGACATACGTTTCTTTGTCGCAAAACTTGTGTTAACCCATCACTCTCATTGAAAAATTTTTGAAACAAATTAGAAAGAAAAAACGTATGTCGTAATCAAGCGCCCTAAAATCCGAAGGTACTCCACACAAAACATGTATAAAGAAAGCTGCGACATACGTTTTTCGATCGTGAGCCAACTTGCCATCAAATTTGTTGGCTTCTCTAACTCAGCGCACGGTTTGTTTTTTAAACAGGATATATTTGTAAAGCAACGACATACGTTTCTTTGTCGCAAATTTTGTATTAACCTATGATTCTGATTATTTTATTATTTTTTTTAAATAGTAAAAAAAAACGTATGTCGTAATCAATTGCCCTAAATCCAGAAGCTGTATCATACAAAAAATATGTATGAAGCGACACACGTTTTTCGATCCAGAGCCAAGTTGACGACGAATTTATTTTAAAAACAGACTTTCATTAAGAAACTAAAGCAATAATAATTAAACTCGTTCGTAATAGAAAAAAAGTTTAAGTTAAAAACACCTCTGGAGAGCGATCAAACATAAAATTTTGTAAGCAATTCTTCTAGAGACTCAGCTTGTCGTAACGTTTTAAATTACGGACTTATTATTAATAAAATATCTAAAAAACAAACTTTCAGTGTGCAAATTTTATTTTAGCATTTAAGAGATCACGAATTTGAATAATTGAAAAAAAACTATTCGTCATGCTCACCAATTATACGAGCTCTATTACCCTGAAAACTGTCAGTTTGCAACCTTTCAAGAATCAAACCAATAACAAAATGATTCGTAAAAATCAATTCCAATGCTAAAGATATCAATCTATTTTCTAACATGAACACAGTTTTCACTCTCGAACTATTGTAATAGCCAATTAGAATTGAAAATGCCTCAGCGCAAATACTTTAGTTCCATTATGTAAGGTCAACAATCAGTTTCGTTTACAAACTCAATGACTAGCATCATTTTTGAACCCATATAATATTTCACTTTCCTTATTGTTGCAAGGTAATTAATGAATACAAAACACAATTTATAGATGTAAATATCAAAGATATAAAAAAATCACGTGCTCATAGAACACCTGCATTATTCATTCCAACTTAATTAACACAGAAAGAGATAGTATGAAAACTTGCCAGTATACGAGGAGAGGCGACCCTGTATTGGTTTTATATAACTGAAAGTGAATTTTGCCAATCTGGTAGTTCATCTCGTTTTCTTGTGTGGTTTAGAACGTCTCGAAACCGTAGTGCTAGGTATGTGAATTATTTTTTGAACGTTCCAAAAGAACGAGTTTTTAATTTTTGGAGAAAAAAGTTGTTTGCAATCTTGCTCAAAACCGAACTCATTTGGTCCCTGCATTTCTAACGAGTTTTTATCTTGAATCAAACAACCTAATGTGGAAATAATGAATGGGAATTAATTTCTAAAGTGAGAATAAATGTGTTCTAAATTGTTATCATTAAAGCAAGTTAAGTAGATGACACTGAAATAGTCGTTTAAAGAAAGAAAGAGAGCACTTTTTTCGGTTTGAAGCATTTACCACTCTTGATATAAAATATTCTATCAACATTTAAAATATAAGTTCAGTGGACTAATCATCTGAACATTTTTAAGAAATAAAATCGCGTTTCAATAGGCTTTGGTGAGGACAACGTATGTTGGAGCTCTGATCGGCCCCTTAATGGTAGCATATAGCCTACATCAAATTCTGTTTTTTCGTCTTCTAAAAAAAACATACTTGTCAAGTTCCGACACACGCTTTCCACCCTCAAACTTAGTTTAAATTCAGAACTACATTAAGACACCATTTTTACAATATATGGGCAAAATTTAGCGCCAAATTCTTTTTTTTATATAAATTTCGTATCAAAATTGCTCCTGGAAAAAAACATATGTCAATGTGTAATTTTGTTCAACCTATTTATAGAAATATGTGTACGTTTTTGTTAAAAGAAAACCTCAGTTTTTTTTCATAGAAAATGTATCTGCCAAGCTACGACATCTGTGTTCCGTTCTTGAGATTACGAGACACCCAACTAATTTGAATCTGCCGAATCTCATTATACAAATTATGAAATAAAAAATACATTTGCGTACAATTCCGTTTTTAATAAAACTGTGATCAGAACTGCGACCCAGAACAGACTAATTAATTGCATTCACTGCCCTTGATACATAATATAAGCAATAACATAAAAAAGGATGAACGTGTTTTCCAAACAAAATTGGTTTTGGATCAGAGAGCGTATGTCGTAACTTAATCATTCTGTTCAGTCAAACTATTATTAAAGACTCTTTTACCATATGCATAGACATAGACAAGCAACAACGAAAACGCTTAAAATCTCAATTTTTTACCATACTCGTTTTTAGAAAGCTACGACATACGTCTTAGTAAACGATTACCGATAAACATTTTTTCATAAATTTCGTATAGAAATTAGCTCTCAAAATAATGTATATCGCTTTTTGTTTTGTTTTTGTTCAGCCTACTTGAAACATGTGAACATAAAACAAAGAGCTTTCACGCAACGTTTTTTGACATTTTAACAAATTTCACAACCAAAGTGGTTATAGAATAAAAAACGTATGACGTAACTTAATTCTAAACCAAAATTGCGACATCCGTCTTGCACTCACAAGCTTTTTAGATAGTAAATTTTAGTTGAGCCTACAATCTATATAAAATTGGTTTCGTGTTAACTTAGGAAGCTCCAGCAAACTTTTGATAAATTTCACATCACAATTGGTTTTGGAATGGAAAACAAATCTCGTAACTCAATTTTATGTTAATGTTATGTTAATTGTTAGTTTTACGAAGTTGTACCAAAAAAAAATCAACTTTCATTTCATTTAGAACAGAACATAATGTATTTTTTTAGTTACGACTTACGTCTTCTGCCCTCTAGCCAAGCTTATACCAAAATATCACCAAAGCAAGTTTGAACAGAATTAAACGCTTCTTTTAAAACCTCGCAAATTTCATATCACTTTTGGTTTTGGAATAAAAACGTATGTCGTAACTAATTTTTGCTTAATGGATTTTACACAAAATCAAAAAAAAATCAGATTTTATACATAATAGAATATGCTTACTAAGCTACGACGTACCTTTCGGTTTTGGGGCCTAAAATACAACATTCAAACTAGTTCTGGAATAGAGAACGTCTGTCGTAATTCAATCTCTCTTAGACTATTTAAATGAAATATCACCCATGTCACCAAAAAGAGAATAAAAGAACGTTTAAATTTGAATCTACGTCAACTAAAATGTGTTTATGAAGCTACGACATACGTTTGTAGATCAAGAACCTGATAACAAAATGCCAATAATTTATGCAAGTTTCACTGCATAAATTAGCCTCGCATACTAATAACCACCAAATGCTATAAAAACAAAAACAGTAATAAATTTAATTTCTATAACATTTTTTATGAACTTTCAGATCTAACTTACTTTTGTCGTAAGTTTAGTTATTTTATAAGCTATAAGCTATAAGCTACGAAATACGTCTTCCACCGTTTGGCCTAATTAAGCCGCACTTAGATTGGCGTGAAGTGACTCTAGTTAGGTTTATATAAAAAAGAAGAATTTAATACAAAATCACACATCAAAAACATATCTACGAAGCTGCGACTTACGTTGCTCGCCCCAGGGCCCACCCCACATCAACTTTTCTCAACAAGTGACCTTCATTATAACAAAGAATACACACATAAAAACTGCTAAAATTCCACATTTAATAAAATCCCGTCAGGGTATGCTCAAGGCTATATAAGCGGCCTAATTAATTATGAATTTCATTAGAATTTTAAGTTAAGTTTAAGTTAAAATTTTCGACATTGGAGAGATTTCAACAGTCTAATTAGTACTGTTTACAGAAGAAGTCGTCCGTTAAAATGTTACCACGAGTTTCAAAACTGTTGCTTCTGGGGGCTGTCACGCTAGTACTATCATCACCTTTCCATTTAACGGAGAAGTACCTCGAAGAGTTCAGAGAGGGAATTCAAACTTTGAAGAAGTTGGTCCACGAGTATACCTTCCAAGAGAAAAATTTCGATTTTGAGCATTATAACAGCTCGGAAATAATAACAGGTACGTCTTGGATAGATTTTGTTGCACAGACGTGAAAGAGATTTTTAGACCCCGAGCATTACGACTTCATCATTATCGGAGCGGGGGCCGCAGGTTCCGTCATCGCTAACCGTCTGACAGAACGGCCGGAATGGAAGGTGCTGCTTTTGGAAGCTGGAGGCCCGGAGACTCCCTACACCCAAGTACCACAACTTGGACACCTCCTCCAGAACACGGACTATAACTGGGCGTATGTCACAGTCCCCCAAAAGCACTGGTGCAAAGGTACTCCTCCCGACGACACCCACGGAAACTACATTTCATGTTTTAGGAATGATCGACAACCAGTGCGCCATCGCCGGAGGGAAAGCCCTCGGTGGTAGTACCGCAATCAACGGAATGATGTACACTCGAGGCAACAAAAAAGACTACGACACGTGGGCGGACCTAGGTAACGACGGTTGGTGCTACGACGACGTCCTTCCATACTTCAAAAAGGCAGAAGATGCTGATCTCAAGATCTATGACCATAAGTATCATAATCGTGGAGGACCATTCCATATTGAGCATCCTCAATATTTAACGCACGTAACTGAGAACTCCTTGGCTGCTGGAAAAGAGCTCGGTCTTGAGACCATCGACTACAACGGAAAAGAGCAAATCGGGCTGGGAATCATCCAGATCAACACCAAGCATGGTAAGAGGCAAAGTACCGCTCAGGCGTACCTGGAGCCAGCGCACAAAAGAACGAATTTGGTGGTCAAACCCTTCAGTCATGTCACCAAAATTCTTATTAGTCCTCACAATAAAGAAGCCACCGGAGTTGAGTTTCTTCACGAGGGTAAACTACACAAAGCTGGTGTTCACAAAGAAGTGATCCTCTCGGCCGGTACCATCAACACTCCTCAGATCCTCATGTTGTCAGGAATTGGACCGAAAGACAAACTCGAAGAGCTGGAGATCCCTGTGGTTGAAGACTTGCCCGTCGGCCAACACTTCAAGGACCACATCGCCTTCTTCGGTCTCGATTTTCTCTACAACGGTACTGAACCCGAAGACCACTACGACGCCGACGAAGTCTTGGAGTACCTCAAAGAAGGCAAAGGTCCTCTCACCACCAACGGCTGCGAAGTCGTAGGATACATCCAAACCGAAGTCTCCAAAGACAAAACGAAGTACCCAGACATCGAACTCTTCTTCTTCGGTAAAAAACTAACAGCCACCCCTCTCATCAATCCATTCAGATTCACAAGTGAGATTTACGAGTCGCTATGGAAGCCTGTAGACGGAAGGAAAGCGATCAACATCGGGGTCATGTTAGCACACCCGAAGTCCACCGGATATGTTACCCTGAAAGATAAAGATCCTCTCCACCACCCACTTGTAGACCCCAATCAGTTGTCAGATCCTGAAGACGAAGATATTAACACCCTCGTGGCTGGTATTCGGAAAGCTCTAAGTTTCGCAGACACGGCTGTGATGAAAGAACTACATCTAGTACCGAATGAGCACCAAATTGCTGGTTGTGAAGGACACACCTGGGGTACTGACGAGTACTGGAAGTGTGCAGTTCGACACTTGTCGATTAGTTTAAGACATGTCACTGGAACTGCAAGAATGGGACCGAAAACTGATAAAGATGCTGTTGTTGATAACACTTTGAGGGTTCACGGAGTGCATAAATTGAGAGTTGCTGATGCTAGTGTTATTCCTGTGACTATCACGGGGCATACGATGGCACCTGCTATCATGATAGGGGAAAAAGCTTCTGATTTAATCAAGGAAAGCTGGAAATAGAAGCAGACTTGGAGATGCAGGCAGTGAAAGAGATACTGAAAATGTATTATTATCTATAAGAGCACCAAATATATTGTGTAACCAAGAGCAAATTTTTTGTACAATAAAGATAAAAAAACTTTCTCGTTCATTTCTTTATTTCTTTAGAACCTTAGAACATGACTGCTTTTCTCAGGAACGATAAACTACAATGGCAATTTCAGAATAAATTAAATTAGATTAAATTGAACTAAATCGAGTTAAGCTGACCGAATAAAGATGTGCAAGTTACACAAAATCTGAACTAAACTGAGCTAAACTAAGAAAAATAGACTAAATTGAAACTAAAATGCGGCAAATCGTAAAGTAGTAAGTAAAACGTAAATAAATAATACCAACATTGTGAGAACAAAATTAATTATTTTGAATAACAATAACAATCCAATTAAAATTAATTAATTAGATTAAGACTAATTAAATCTGATAAAACTAAACTAAATATCGTAATAAATTTTAAAAAAGCTGATGACATGGCATGAACTGAACTAAGCTAGAGATCACGCAATACTAAATAAAATACTTTAATTAATTTGACTACATTTATCTAAACTAAAATCTAATCCAGTTAAATAATAGTTAATCGTTTTAAAAAACAACATACTCTTGAATAAAAACGGAAGTATTTAATTAAAATAAATACTAAAAAAAAAAACTAAACTAAACAGAAACAAATTCAAAAAAAAAGTTCATAAATTACGTAAAATAAATATGAAATTCAAATAAATGAAATTTGAATAAATTAAGTTGATTAGAATGAAAACGGGTTTAGTTTGAATATATACATAAAATTTTACATATTCGTAAATTTGACAACGAATCAAACAAAACTGAATTAGGCTAATGACTAGATCCGACTAAATCGAACTAGATCAGACTAAACAAAACAGAATAAAGCTCAAACAAATTTAACTCCAATTAAGTTTAGATCACGACATTAGGTAAATTAAAAATTAAAACAACAGATTACGATTAGTAAATCGACTAGTAAACTAAATATGCTAAATATACAAGGACAATATTAAGTGATCCCTGCACTGTGCCACTAAACTTTGAATTTTTAAATAAATTATATGTTTATTTTCAAATCAGAAATGTCCTTTGTTGCAGGACAAAATTCAACATAACAAATTACATTGAATCGTTTTATTAATGCGAATCCCACGATTTCAAACAATTCCAAAAATTATAAAAGCTCAAAAAACCTAAATTGAAACCCAAAAATTCAGACATAACAAAAATTCTAAAGAATTAAGAAAAACTCAAAATTTCAAAAAAGTATAATACCCTAAAATATTTATTCGTAGAAAACTTCTTCTGTTGGAATTCTAAAAACTTTCATATTTTAAAAAAAAATCAAAATTTGCGAAATCCGTAAATAAAAATCCAAGCTGAAAAATTAGTATTGTTATTATTTATTATCATTATCATTATTTTTATTATTATCAATATTTTTATGATTATTATTATAATTATTACAGTTAACTCAATAATAAATAAAATTATAATTTTACTGAAATATTAGTATTACTTAAGTAAGTAATTACTTAAATGTTTTATACAATGTATATGTTATATATGTAAATGTATTTGACGCGTCAAAACAAATTGTACACGATGAACTTCATGTATATACTTGTAAGGCAATAAAAATTATTATTATTATTACTATTGATAATTTTAATATTGAAACAGATCTTAAAACGTTGAAAATAATATTTCTTAACCATGCAATAAAATTTCAAAAAAAAAGTGTTATAACGATTCCCGCATACTATTGAATTTCCAAAAATATGAGTCATACTGAATTTTAAATAAACATTTCGAAAACTTTCAGAAATCTCTAGATTACTAATAATTTTAGAACTTTTGCAAATGACTGAAGATCTTTCATATTTTTTAAATTTCATGAAATTTGAAAAATCCGCAAATGGAAATGCTGGGTAAAAGTAAGAATTTTGCTGACATGTCAACATTACAGAAAATTTGACAGTTTTGAATATTTAAACAAATTGAAATCGTTGAAAAACTTCTAAATCTTTTTAATTTTAAAAATTTTAAGACACCTATCCAATAATTTAGTTTTCGGTGCTCGGTCCGCAAACTGAGACTTTAGTTACTAATCCCTTAATAGGTACTTTAGCGGACTAGTACTATAATAGATTTTAACGTACTAGGAGCAACCTTCTCAACGGTTTCAAAACCTTTTTGTGTTTCTTTTACTGAAATGAACAAAAAAACAACTTACCAAAATGAGTAAATTAAAATTAGTAACCATACAATTCAGCACTACTTTGGAATGATAATAATCAATAAAACTGACTGTTTTCAGAGAAGGAAAAGCCATCTTGGGTATGCTTTTTTGCTGGTACCAAAAATTGTATACAGACCACGTACCCGGTACATATTTAAGTTTTAGTTTCAGTTTTAAATATCAATTTAATCCGGCTACTAGTAGAGTTAAGAATTTGACAAGCTAAATACCGGGCAAATCTTTCTACAAAATTAAATAATCTTTTTCAGACTTTTACTTAAAACTTTGTCGGAATTCTATAAATTTCGGAAAAAAATCAATTCACATCCAAAGATATTTTTTCCATCATCTTTTCTTCGCATTGACACCTAACAAAATTCTTTTTTTTGCAGATTTAACATTCCCAGGAGACCACAGTACAAATTACCATAACATGATCTGTTTGGATACCGTTTCTTCGCACTCCTAGAGTTCAAAGACTGTGGGAAATCAATGTCAGTAAACAACAAAAAATTATTACCACTTTTACAGTGACGTCATTCTTGACACGGACTCTCCACGAGAATGCCAGGTGATATTTGAAAGAGGCGGAACCCGTGAATAAGGTAATTACAAAACAAGAAAAGTCTGATGATATTATTTTCCAATTGTGGTTTCGACCTTGCAATAATAGTATTGATTCTTAGCATTACTCATAATTTAATAATAATGCATCATTAGCATTATACGTTAAAATCAAATAGAGATAATGGATATTTTAGGAAGTGTTTTATTGTCGCCGGAGGAAAAATAGTGTAGAAAACACGCGGCGCGGGTTAATTTTTAGTCCATTAGACTTGATATTTGTGTTAGCAAATATCAAGTATTTCAGATCAAAGCAAACAAATCATGACCAAATAAATGTGACACATCCGAGAAAAATGAAATAGCATTTTTACTGACGTTAATTAAAATAGAAAAATTCATCGTAATTTGAGCTTTTCGACGAAACACCAAAAATCTGATACCGAAATAAACGACGCAAATTATCAAACCACAGACTCATTATGGAAAAAATAGTGATTAAAACTTTTTATCTGAAAGCACGGAGCGTAAAGAGCGGAATTTCCCTAAATACCCCACAAATCCTCGTCAGTAGTGCTCCACATCTTAGATCCTCCAAACCCAAATCTTTTGTTCACTTCATCACAAGACGCTTAATTAGCGAGTCTCTGCGAACTTTGTGGTCAGTTTAACGCACCTCATCGTTTGTAATAAAATCAAAAGGTCGTCAATCAATTCCTGTGAAAACATTAGGATAACCCATCAGGTCTCGGGCATGCGGTTTTTCCCCGCAAGAAAAAAACAAAATATCGAGATATAAATTCGAACTGTGTGTGCTCAACTTCATTCGATAAGATGTTGCGTTTGTGCGTTCTCTTCGGGATCTTGTGCGCGGCTACAGCTTCAGAGAAAGACCTTTGGCCATTCCAGTTAGCAGACAAATATGTTGAAGAGTTCAAAGCGAACGTCGATGAACTGAAAAATGTCGCGGCCACGTACAGCAGCTACCAGACACAAGAAAGAACCTTGAAAGAGCAAAAAGAAGAAATCGAGGGTGAGACAATAATAATAGTGCTAACAGTAATAATCCAGTTGGAGAAACGCAACGAGGAGGAAACGCTTGTTCAAATTAAGTTACCAAAGGAAGACTAATGTCACTTTTCCTCTTTTCTGTGCCAAAATTTTCGACTTTGGCTCTACGACGCAAAAGATTTATTATTATTATTAATAATCTCGCATTGTTGAACATGTTAATTGGTATCAACGCGAACCGGTGTATCGGAAAATCAGATGTAAAAATTTTTTTCCAATTTTAATTGCAGATCCCATTCATTATGACTTCATAGTGATTGGTGGCGGAACATCAGGTTCGGTTTTGGCCTCCAGATTGTCTGAAGTTCCGGAATGGAAAGTTCTTCTGTTGGAAGCCGGTGGAGTTGAAAACAAAGCGACAAAGGTTCCGAGAAATTGGGAGGTTTTGAGAAATACTCATTATAATTGGGGATTTACGACCACCCCTCAGAATTACTCATGTCTAGGTAAGTGATAATTGGCGCGAAGCGGATGTGTAATTTTTCTAAAAAAAAATGATGACTGTGAATTTATTTCAAAGAGAAAACTCATAGTTGTACATTTTGGAAAATTTCATTGTCGATTTTACGTCAAACTGAAATAATAATCAAGTATGTTATTTTTAAATCGTTTTTAATTTTTTTTTTTTTTGACCGCTGTTGGGAAGATTGTTTTGTTTTTCTAAACTGTCACCTTTAAATGTTGAAAACTTTCAAATGAAAATTATTATTTTTAATTATCAGTTAATATAATTCAAATTTAACTGAGATGGCTTCAAATTTTTGTAATTCTGTTGTTACGCCAAAATTTCCCATTTTTTTTTTATTTGTACAATTAATTATGTATGTACTAATTCAGGTTTACTAAAAGTAATTAAAATATCTAGAAGATTTTGGATTTTGCAGGATTTTTAGATATGTAATTTCAAAAATATCCAAAATTTTGAGAAAACTATAAAAAATCAAGTTTATAGAAATGCTGATCTTTGGAAATATTTAATTAAAATTTAATAATTGGCTCAAAGTTTTGACTTTAGTTTTTCGATTCTTTAAAATTTAGAAATTATGGAAGATCGAATTTTTATGATTTTTTATTTAATTCTTGTCTACTATTGATGTATCACCAAATTCAGCAAAAAAAAAATTATAATAAATTTTCTAAAAAGTGGAAACGTTTTCTATTTGATGCAAGGTTTTCAATTTTCAACTGTCAGCCATCTTGGTCAGCCGTTTTGCTTTTAAAGAACTTGAGGTTTAGTCAGATAAACGCAAATAATATAAAAGTGTTGTTTTATCTTATTTCCGAATTTGCTGTGAAATATTCGCCAGGTTGAATCCGCCGAAATTTTGTTTCAATTTTAGATACAATAAACGTCACATTTTAAAACCGTTTTTAAAAATTAGTCAAAAAATCTTGACATTTATACACTAAAATTGTCTTATCAAATTTTAAAATATCACGATACCCATAAATTTGATTTTTTTCCTAAACTTCATCAAATACGACAAGTCCTTCGAAATCTGGAAATCTTTCTACATGTATAAAATTCATCATTTTAAAAATTCTAAAAAAATAGACAATTTATGATATCTCTCAAATAAATTTGAACAAATAACAAGCAAATTACGAATAATTTAAAAAAAGTGAAAACCCAAACTTTCAAAATGTTTTCACAAAAATTGGCAAGCTTTGTCGTGCTTAGAATTTGGAATTCTCTCAGATTTTTTGAAAATATCAAAACTAAAAATTTTCATTTTTCAATTGAACCATTCAAAACTTTTTTTAAGATCATGATTCTTAATTATTGGCCATTTTTATTCTGTCATTTTGTTTTCCAAAACTTTCGTTTTTCACTTTTTCACCGCTGCTTTGCATTGAATATTTTTTAAATACGTTTCATTAGCCCAAAAATATATGAGGTGTCATGTTATTTTATGTTAAATTAGATAAAATTTATTTCAACTGGCGACCATATTGGATCCGCCATTTTGTTTTTCAAAAAATTCGTGTTTAATTTTATAAGTTTTTGATTTTTTACATAGAAAATTCTCCATTCTTTTAATAGTCGCCATATTGAAACCACCATTTTGTGTTCTAAGAATTTCGTATTATTATTAATAAACTCAAAAATTGAAATGTTTTTTTTAATATTTTAATTAATTACGCAGTTTAATATCAAATTTAGTAAATTAGAGAATATGTACCTGTTTTCCAAAAACTTAAACTAAAAACAGAAAAAAAACATCAAAGATTAGCTTATAAGCTACAAAAATTCAAAAAAATGTATGAAATAGAACGATTTTTCAAAATTTTGGGAACCATTAAGGGCTGTAGGAGTATAAAATCGAAAAATTTTAGAATATCGACTTTGAATTTTGTTAGAAAACTGTTTAAAATGTAAAAAAATAACAATCAACCCCATCCCTAATTTTCTTCCAATTCTAGCCATGTTGGAGCACAAATGCACCATCCCCTCCGGTCGCGCCCTCGGCGGCTCCAGCACCATCAACCCCATGATCTACACCCGCGGCAACCCCCGTGACTACGACATCTGGGCAGATTTAGGCAACAAAGGCTGGTGTTGGGAGGACGTCTTACCCATCTACAAAAAAATCGAAGATGCAAATTTCGAACCCTTCGATAAGAAGTTCCACCATCGTGGAGGAGCCCAACACGTCCAACATCCTCAACATCTTTCACCTTTAGCAGAACACACTTTAGAAGCCGCCAAAGAACTTCACATGCACGTTGTTGATTACAACGGGAAGTACCAAGTTGGAGCTAGCATTCCTCAGTTGATTTCGAAATGTGGCGAGCGTTACAGTACTGCTAGTGGGTATCTCGAGCCGGCGATCAAGCGGGATAATTTGATCATCAAACCTTTGTCGCAAGTTCTAAAGGTGTTGGTTAGTACTCATACTAAAGAGGCGAAAGGGGTGAAATATGTTCATGATGGGCAAATCTTCACGGCTAAGGCGAAGAAGGAGGTTATTTTGGCGGCGGGGGCTATAAACACGGCGAAGATTCTCATGCTTTCTGGGATTGGGCCTAAGGATGAGTGCTTGAAGCATGACATACCTTTGGTGTGTGATTTACCGGTTGGGAAGAATCTGAAGATTCGGCCGAGCTTCATTGGGTTAGATTTTGTGTACAAACACAAAGGCCATGAGGAAATCGAGAATAAACACCACGACCATGTCCATGACCATGACCATGACCATGATCATGATCAGCACCACGACTATGATCATGATCAGCGCCATGACTATGATCATGATCAGCACCACGAACACGAACACCACGAAATACTCAACAACGAGAATATACTCAACTATTTGAAGCACGGTACAGGCCCCCTTACAGCCCCCGGCACCGAAGCCCTCATCTTCCTCCGCACCAACGTGACCAAAGAACCTGAAACCTACCCCGACATCGAGCTCCAAGTCGTCTCAAAACTCCCCGCCAAATTTGAACACTACAACTGGATGAAACTCTCCAAACCCCACTACGAGTCCATCTGGAAGCCTCTAGAACACAACGATTACGTCAAAATGATCGTCACCCTCAACCACCCTCATTCTAAAGGCATAGTGAAACTCCACACGGCTGATCCTCTTCACGATCCCATCATTGAGCCTCATTTCTTCGCTGACGAAGACGAAAAAGACTACCATACAATGTTGGCTGGGATCTACCAAGCTATCAAATTGAGTCATACAGAATCGTTCTTGAAATTAGGATTAAGTATTAATCATCACCCTATTCATGGTTGTGAAGGTACTAAGTTCGGTACGGAGGCTTATTGGGAGTGTGCTGTGAAATATTTGGTCGTACCGACTGAAGATGTGAGTGGTACTGCTAGGATGGGGCCGAAAACTGATCATGAAGCTGTGGTGGATAGTCACCTTAAGGTCCATGGAGTGCATAATTTGAGAGTAGCTGATGCGAGTGTTATTCCTGTGTCAATTACAGGGAATTTGATGGCTACTTCGATTGTGATTGGGGAAAAGGCGGCGCATCTTATTTTAGAAGACTGGGAAGAGCATTAGAAAGAGGGTTTAATTTATTGACACGTTGATCACCCACTGCCTCTAGATGTGAACAATAGCATCAAAAATTTAGTAGTTTTCAGAAATAACTTTAACTTTAACTTAAGAAAGGATTAAATTTTGTGGCTACTTTAAGATGCAATTAAAATGTATACAAGTCATTAAGAAAATTTCCTTAATTTTTCTTGAATGTTTATTTGCCTCTCTTCTTTTTCCTTTTTCCTCTACTCCGAATTTTAAAAATCTCGAGTAGAAGGATTTAGTTAAACTCAATAGTATATGAAACTACTATAACGTCTAAATATCTAGTTTCTAAAAAACATAGATCTAGACTATAAAGCAACTAAAGTGTTCTGGAATAATATGATTGTTAATGTAAAAAAAAATAAAAAATATTTAATAGGTACAGGACTATTCATGAATGATGACCAAATGTCTAAACGCATAATTTTGCTTAATATATTATATTATTATTATATTTTTAATGAAGCGCGTTATTTGAGTAAAATGTTAAAACCAAAAAAGCCTTAAAATTACGAAAAAAAACAATAAATTTTTAGATATCTAAAATCAAAGTGTGCTAAAAAGCTCGGAGAACTGAAATCTATAGCATCAGTCTCCGCAAAAGTACTTACATTCCAAATTTTCGTAGTCTGATAGCTGTGGCAAAAAAAGTACCTTTGCGTACGCCTGCCTTCAACGTTCGAAGAACACTTTACTGTAAAAAACAAGTAGTTTTGCCTACGTTTTATCTTAATGCGTAAAGTTTTTCACGCAACTTAAATCGCTGTAAATCAGTGTTCCACGTAAAATATCACGCGAATTAGAGCAAATCAAGCACAAAAAAAGCAGCATGACTGTATGGGCATGACCTTTCCTCCTTCTTAATTAGCGGTTAATTAATTCGCTTGGTCCTTTATCAAATTTAGTAGGTACTACGAATTGCGGTTTGACTTATCTAAGTATTCAGTTTGGCAATTATTTGCTTGTTGCGATAAGTTATTACTTCTCTTTCAAGAACATATGTAAATTGTAAGTCTTCTGTTACAAAAGTACGACTGTCGATTAATTAATTGTTAATTAAGTGGATAAAGATGAAGTAAAAAAATATTTATGTCTAACTGCGATGTGTCATCACATTAAAGCCTGCAAGGATCATGGCTAAGATTTTGACCAGGATTGACAATTGTTGTTTACAATATTTTTTCAAACGTTGCAAATCTTCAAAAAAAATACCGCTACATTACGTTCTAACCTTGATGTATGTAAAATAAAGCAAGGTCGCCTACCTCAACGAATAAAAACTTTAGCATCTTTCACGAATGTTACCTTGTTCTGGTCAATGTCACATACCTATGGCACAACCTGTTTTGACGGTATCCAAGCATTAAAATGAAAATGAAACACCGCAAACCGAAATCATATGTGAATCGTACCAGTTCAGACCAACCATGAAGATATTAAAAGACACCTCCAGCGTGTTTTTGTTTCTTCTTTATTTCTGTTTAGCTGTGATTGATAGTCAGAGAAGTGGACGATGGATAGAATCGGTTTCCTCGCACCTTTTGCTGGGTGAGTACCCTTATTGTCTATGGTACCAAAAATAAGATAGTGCTTGCTTTCCAGACGAGTACGACTTCATAATAGTGGGCTCGGGTTCCAGCGGCGCCGTGATCGCCAATCGCCTGTCAGAAGTCTCCTCCTGGAAGATCCTCCTTTTAGAAGCTGGGAACCCCGGAAATTTACTCACAAAGATGCCCCTCCTAGCTGCAGTTTTCCAACACACTCCCTACAACTGGAACTACACCATGCAACACCAAAATGGAACTTGTCTCGCCATGGAAGACCAAATCTGCGCGTGGCCTCGAGGCAAGGCGCTCGGTGGTACCACTGTGATCAACTACATGATCTACACTCGTGGTAATCCGAAAGATTACGAAAAATGGCACCAGAACGGAAACCCAGGATGGTCATACAACGACGTCCTTCCGTACTTCAAGAAATCGGAAAACTGCAATCTTGATGGTAATCTCTGTAACAGTGAGTTCCACAACACGGGCGGTCCTGTTACGACAGAGCATCCGTTCAAGTCGAGGATAACGGATGCTTTCATTGCGGCCGGTGTGGAACTTGGGGGAAAAGTAGTTGATTACAATACGGACGACTACATCGGTTTTTCTCAAATTCAAGCTACGATAAGGCGGGGGAAAAGAGTGAGTACCGCTGACGCGTTTCTTTATCCAGTTATTGGTTCCAGAGGGAATCTGGATGTGGTGACTTCGGCGAGAGTGACCAAAGTGATCATAGATCCAACTACGAAAAGAGCAGTCGGAGTTGAATTCCGCAAAAGAGGCACCCAGTTCGTTGTGAAAGCCTCAAAGGAGGTGATTTTATCAGCGGGAGCCTTAAATTCACCTCAGGTGTTAATGCTGTCAGGAGTGGGCCCCAAGCAACATCTCAGCGAATTAGGGATCCCAGTCGTTAAAGACCTGCCAGTGGGGCAACTCCTGTACGATCACATAGCCTACCTTGGCTTAGCCTTCAAAATAAACGAAACAGTAGAACCCCGAGAATCTGTTCTTGACCCCAACGAGTTCTTCAAGTGGATCTTACAAGGAAAAGGAGTCTTCACAAGTCTCGCCGGAGTCGAAGCCTTAGCTTACATCAACACTGGATCAATCCCCGACCCGACCTATCCAGACCTCGAGCTCATTTTTGTCGGAACTGGGTCTTTAGAATCCGACTTTGGCCTTATCGTAGCCAAAGAGATCCGTCTTCGCCGTTACATCTACAACACAGTTTTCAAACCACTGGAACAAGGTCCGGCTTGGACGGTCTTCCCAATGTTGTTACATCCAGAATCTCGAGGTTACATGAAACTAAGATCGCGCGATCCCTACGACTCCCCTTTGTTCTACGGGAACTACTTCACAGATCCTGGAGGAAAAGACATAAAAACGGTCTTGGCCGGCATTCGCTACATCCAGAAACTGAGTCAAGCGCCTGCTTTTCAAAAATTTGGTTCTACCATGCACGACATCCCGATTCCAGGCTGTGAAAAACACGTGTTTGATTCTGATGACTACTGGATGTGTGCTTTAAGGAGTTTGACCACTACGCTTCATCATCAAATCGGGACGTGTAAAATGGGGCCCCAAAGTGATAAGGGGGCTGTAGTTGATCCGAGACTTAAAGTGTATGGAATCGAAGGTTTGAGAGTTATTGATTCTAGTGTTATTCCGACGACTCTGTCGGCACATACGAGTGCTCCGTCCATCATGGTTGGGGAAAAGGGGGCTGATATCGTTAAAGAAGATTGGGGAGTCTTGTGAAAGATGCCGAGTTTAGATAATTTTTAATGTCACTGTGATAATTAACATTGTTGAGATTAATCGGCAGCTCAAATTAGGAAATTTCTAAGTTGGTGAAAAAGACAATGCTGCCAACACTTTTAGCACCAATAAAATCATGGAGAAAGACAAAACACTGTTGAATTGGTCCCGAAAAATCCCCAAGAATTTTCTACCTTCCGATGATTTAATAAAAATAAAGAGGTTAGAGCTTTTTAGCAACAAAAAATCGAAGCCTCGCCTGAATGAAATTCGAAAATTCTAAAAATTTACGAAATGTCTTCTGTTATACCTCCTAAAAGTAGAATCAGAATTACCTTAGGATCTAAAATTAGACTACAATCTATCTAGAATTTCAAAATTCAGCCCCGTCGAAAAATCTAGATAGTGTAGGATTTATAAATTAAGAATCTAAAATTTGATGTCATTTGAGACTTTAAGTAAGCAAAATCGTAAATTTAAAATTTGAACAATTAGACCTACAAAAATCTAAAACCAGATTTAGTGTACCTCAAATCTAAAATACATAAGCTGAGCTTTTGCTGAAATTTAGTACAATTGTAGATAATAGACAATTTGTACGTCGATCAGACGATAAAGTTTCAGACGAAACTGTTTAGAAAATTCAAGATGCTAAATTAGTCTTAGTTTGTGGTCGTCTTGGAAAATTGAAAATTTTTGAAATGGTGGATGCGCCGGGTCCAAACAACAATTTTAGACATCAACACTTTGCAAAAAAACACTAAGTGATACCTTACAAAATAGTTCTAAATTATTATGTAATCGACAAGGCTGTAAACACCTCCATTGTTGTTGTTAAAATAAGCAAATAATCAATAAAATACACGATTCGAGCAATTTCCCTTTGCATGTCCATATCGCGATCGCTATCACAGTCTTTATGCCATGCATCTGTTAAGAACTGTAGTAATAAATTTCTATTGTGATTTTAATAAATTGCTGTTTTTATGATTTTGCGTATATTAGGAGAAAAGCATTGTTTTTTCTCCGTGTTTAATTTTATTACTTGTTGGTTATAGTTCTAACTGATTAAAGATAATAAATAAGAATAACAACTGGATATTTAATAAATATAAAATACTTAAACTATAAACATTAAGTAATAAATTTACTTGTGAAAAAGCAAATACTCTTCACCGAATAAATGTATAGTTGTTGCAAACGTGAACGAAAGTGTTTGGAAACAATTGATAAGTTAACAATTTTAGGAAAATTTGAAGTGAAGTGGGTCTTTCATTTGCTGGTAAGATTTTTTTCTAATTTTAAGAAAAAAAAGAAGTGAGTCAAAGCTACTGTATTACGCTACTGTGTTTCTTGAACTGCTGAGATTTCCATTTAAAGAATAATAATAATAAAAGCAAAAATTCTTGGAATGTTGTCAATTATTAAAAATTGACTTGATTGATTTTAAATGATCAAACTTCTTTCAAACTTCTCACATAAAAAATAGTATTGTGGAATTTTTGCAAATTTCGGAGCCGTAGAATTTTTTTAAATAGAAAATTTTGGAAACCAAAACTAGTCTTTGTATAATTCGAATTTTAAAACTGTTGGTGTTTCAGGATTTCGAAATTTTAAAATTCAACAAGAAAACATTAGATTCTTCCATTTTCCATGTACATAAAAAAATACTTTTAATAGTTGAGAGAAACAAAAAGTTTTCAGTTTTTCAGATACATTAAACAATTTCGAAATGTCAAACTTGTTCAAGCTTTAACAATGCAAATGTTAAGTAGTAAATTATTATACGAGCGTGTTATGATGGCCCTTATTTACTCGGATGACGTTTAGCCACGAGCGAGTTTGCGAGCGAGTCAGTTCAGAATCAGTTTTCAAAATAATTGTGACGTTTGTTTACACGGAGCACATCAAATAACCATCGAATAATTATTATTCAACGGATTGGAGCCAATCAGAGAACAAAATGAATTTCATTATTACATGGGTCTCCTAACGGCTATCATTACCTGGTTGAATTGAATTAATGAGCGAATAACTAGTGTGTCGTAGTAAAAAACTTTATTACCAAATAATGATAGCAGTTATTGAGACCTACGTAGTAAGGAAATTTATCTTGGCTCTGATTGGTTCCAACTCGTTGACTAATAATCATTATTCGATAGTTAGTAGGAATTGATTCATGTTCTCCGCAAAAACTAACGTCTCTTTTATTTTATCAACTACGACAAGTCAAGAAAAGAGGTTATGTAAGAACAAAATTTATGAAATGGAAGGCGATAATATAGATAAAGCAAAGTATTACACTCGCAAGTTATGGCTCTTATTCACTCGGATGATTTACATCACTCGCTCGTGGGTAAACGTCATCCTCGGAAATAAGAACTATCATAACATGCTCGTAGAATAATATAGCACACTAGTTATGTCTATGAGTTCAACCAAATAATAATAGCCGCTATTGAGACCCATGAAATTCAATTTGAACTCTAATTGATTGAATGTTGATGAAACTACTACAATGTTTTTTGGGTAGCCACTCCTTAATTTCCCATAATCTGTAGATAAAATCTGAAAATCTTTTAAATCATCGTCTTTAGAGTGTCGCTTTAGGAGCTCTAAACTTTCGAAATATTTTACTTGTTGGATCTAATTTTTTTTTTGACCATAGAAGTTTCTAACATAATATACGTAGTATATTCTACTATAAATCAGTTCATCAAATTCGGAAAGCTGTGGTCGTAAAAAGTTCTAAGATCTTGGCAACAGTAGTCCTAATTTCTAAACACTCTTCTAAATCCCTTAGAAAATTCTTCTCAACATCAAAGCAAAACTAACAGATTAATTTAAGAACTTCATTAGAACTTTTTCCTGCCTTTTTCTCTTGATAACATTGAGATGTCTTTTCTTTAATATCCTTAATTTCTATATTTTGAATACTTTTTAGCCAACAATTCAGTCTTTTTTAAATATAAACTGTAATTGTTTCTAAACCACATTATAATTTTTTTTACAATTTTTTTTTTTAGAACTATGAAGTATATTTTCCTCCTAATAAGCCTTTGTATAGCCATAGACGCGCAACTTAACGATACCGTCTACCTCAAGAACATTTACTCTAAACTAAGCAAAATCTACAAAAGACACGTCAGCAAAAGACACAATATTTTAGATCCAGCCCATTGGGAATCATGGATCAGACCCATCAACTTCTTCCCTCATGCACCTGTAGGTAAGTCCTAGAGCGTACTCCCCAAAAGCTTCTTCGCACTCTCAACACACAATAAACTGTTTCAGAAACACACTACGATTTCATCATTGTCGGTTCTGGCTCAGCAGGCTCTGTTCTTGCTAACAGATTATCAGAGATCCACGACTGGAACATCCTCCTCCTCGAAGCCGGAACAGCAGAAAATATGTGGTCGTTGGTTCCGTTAACGGCACCAACGATGCCGTTTACACCTTATAACTGGAACTACTTGGCAGAATATCAGCCGGGTATGTCGGCAGGATTGAGACACCATAGAATGCATTGGCCGGGAGGACGAGCTCTTGGTGGGAGCACTGTCATCAACCATATGATCTACGCTAGAGGTAATAGGTACGATTTTGACCATTGGGGAGCAGCCGGGAACCCCGGATGGTCGTATAGTGACGTGCTTCCGTATTTTATCAAGTCTGAACACGCAAAAATGAGTTTTGTTAATCCAGCATACCATGGATTGAACGGCTGGTGGAGCGTTGAACACCCTTACCATTCGACGCTAGCGCACACTTTCATCGACGCGGGTAGAGAGCTCGGGTTACCACATATTGACTACCACGTTGATCCTTTAGGAGTGTCAACGATTCAAGCAAATCTGATCAACGGAAGAAGGCACACTGTAGCTAGCGCGTTTCTGCGTCCAATTATCCATAGACACAACCTGCATATCGTAACATCTGCTTTCGTAACCAACATTCTCATAGATCCAGAAACTAGACAAGCCTACGGCGTAGTGTACGAGACAGATAACCTAAGGTACACAGTAGAGGCTACTAAAGAAGTCATCTTATCAGCAGGAGCCATTAGGTCACCCCAACTGTTGATGTTGGCCGGAATAGGTCCCAGGCACCTTCTAGAGGAATTGGATATTCCAGTTTTAGAAGATCTTCCTGTTGGTCTGACACTCCAAGACCACCTGATGTTTCCAGGTCTTGCTTACTTGATCGACCAAGACCTGTCACTATCCACGTCGCATTTTCTAGACCCTATCAATGTCGTCCACTACTTGGCCAACGGCACGGGTCCTTTTGCATCTCTTGGAGGAATTGAAGGAATCGGCTATATCAAATCACCGCTATCCGAAGAACTGGACGACATCCCCGACATCGAACTCCTGTTCACTGATGGGTCTTTAAACACAGATTATGGTCTCTTCAACCGCCGCTGGATGAACATCCACGATGACGTCTACAACGATCTTTTCGCCCCAACACACACCATGCCTTCCTGGTCGATCTTCCCCATGGTCCTCCACCCGCGATCCGTAGGTCATCTCACGCTCGGATCGAGAGACCCACACGTCCACCCGTTACTCTACGGGAACTACTTTACCGACCCTGAAGACCATGATATCAACACGATGTTGTACGCGGTTCGGTATATCCAAAAGCTCGCTGCAACTCACGCTTTTCAGAGGTGTGGATCAAGATTGAACCCGAATCGTATTCCTGGATGCGACTTGTATGAGTTTGATACTGATGATTATTGGAGGTGTGCGATTAGAGCAATATCAGTGACGTATCACCATCAAGTTGGTACAGTGAGAATGGGTCCTCCTGAGGATCCAATGTCAGTAGTCAACCACGAATTGAAAGTTTATGGAATTGATAGGTTGAGAGTGGCTGATTGTAGTGTTATACCTTTTGCTATAGGAGCACATACGAGCGCGGTGGCGGTTATGATTGGGGAAAAAGCTGCTGATATGATTAAGGAATCTTGGTTGCACTATATGACAGATCACCACCACCATCATAACCACCACCACCATCTTAACCACCACCATTATAACCATCACCATTATAACCACCACCATTATAATCACCACCATTATAACCACCACCATTATAACCACCACCATTATAACCACCACCATTATAACCACCACCACCACGGATTGTCTGATATCATTTATTAATAAATTAGAAAAAATATGACTTTGATATATAACTGAATTCATTTGTATCGGACCACTCGAGAAAAAATAAGGTTGGTAACTTCTGCATCCTAGTATCGGGTGTTAATTTAATATTCTTCTAGTATTACCAACGAAATCTTTTGTTTGCGTAATGTCATTTATTCAATCATCTGATTCCTTCTGCCAACTTGAGCTGTTGATCCGTTAATAATCCGACATACGTTTTCCACAACAAAAGATTTTCACAAGTAATTCTACCAGATTAAATGAACACCCGGGTGTAAATTGGCAGATCGGCTCGGCTGTTTTAAACATTATTTTTTCTACATTTAATTTAATATTTATCAAACGTGAAAAACATGAGCTCGTGATAACAAATGACAGATTATTTTATTATTATTCTATTATTATTAAAAAAAACACTACGGAGTGGGCGGATAAAAATGAATTTTAGTATAGATATAAATGTTGTGGACAAGCTATTTTCATGCACGAGTCGTCTTTAACATTAACGTTATTGCTCATGTGGACATAGTGACAATTTAGAAGTTCTGAGAACCATATGCACAATGGAATAAAAATCATATGTAATTTTCGTGGTGTAAAAATTCTGTAGATTCTATAGATAGTCGTTCTAATAAAGTTATTGAGAAAAATATTTTTTTCTCACGGACCAATAGATCATTCCACGTAAAATAAGCAATTAAAATATATATACAGTAAATGCTCAAACTCATAATACGAAAATAATATTATTGGTGTTAACTTTTTTAATCAAAAAAAAAATCAATCTCTCAACATCAGCTAAATTGGTTATTCATTTTAATTACTTATTTTTACTGTTTTTTTCAAAACTCGCATAGATTTGTAAAAATTAATAATTTAAATGCTTTTTTTTTATTTAATTAGTATGCGGCCATTCATGTGCCCCTTCTAAAATATAGTTGACAAATTATTTTCAAACAGCACTGTAAATACGCAATTTGTCTATTCACCAGTTTATTTAACATATTTTGATCAAATCAGATGATTATGCAACCAATCCTGCACCGAAATGATTAGAACAGTAATGTGATACAGAATCCTGTTTTATCGGCAACCAACAATTTAAAGTACAACTTCAACGAGTTTACTGGCTTTTGATTATTAAAATGCTACTACAATTAAATTTTTAATTTTCTATAATTAGAACATAGCAAAAATTAAAAATAAAATTTTAACAAAAATCAAGACACCTTTTGGGGATCTAAAAGTCGAAACTAAGGCTAAATAATATTAAAAAATTGGGTACTAAATATCAAATAGTCTAAGAATATAGAGTTTGATAGTTTATGTTTTGAATTCAGGCTCTTAACATTTAAAATCTAAAGTTTTAAGAGTTGAAAAAGTGAAAATCTTAGCTTTGAGAAAATATAATTTGTTGATCTAAAACCTAGAATTTCTATTTAAACTCAAAAACGCAATAAAGGATTAGAATTTTTGAACCTAGTATCTGGGGTAAAAGTTTTCGTTACGTTTAAAAATCCAGGTGATAAACTAAAATCTAGACATCTAAAATTTGCTAAAATCGCACATTTTATATCGATTTTCTAACAAAATCACAATAAGAGAATGAAAGTCGGTGGAAATTTTTTAATTAAAAACACTCGACAGATATTTGTGCACAATGAAATGATCGATTAATAGACTTAGACATATAATTTTAAACCGAGGCAAGAAACGAGGCATAGCCGAGGCACATAAACAAAGAGATGTAAGAAGTTGGAGCTGTAAACTTTAGAATCCGACGAGCTAAAGATCAGATAAAAAATCAAGAAACAGAAATAAACAATATGAAGACTTGAAAACCTAAAAAGCTCGAAATCTAAAGACAATAAAAATTTTGGCGCGATAATTAAGAACTAACTTTATGATTGCAACGCCTACACAAATTACAGATTTCCTTAGTCGTCCGATATGCAGATACGAACAAAAAATTTTGTACATCAATCTTCTTAAAATGAAATGTACATTATGCTGTGACATTCTTGTCAACTAATGTCCAGAATTTGTTACAAGCAACTGTACACTAAATGGGAAACAACTAATAGTTAATAATACATGTTTGGATTGCTGTGTACAAATTTTGAATATTTTTATCAATCAATTACCTGATGATGAACTTCAATTAGGATTTTTTCAACAGCATGGCGCTACAGCTCATGCAACAAGTGAAAATTTACAATATTGACAAGAGTTTTTTGGAAATCGATTTATAAGCATCCCTCGTGGGCCCCAGGATTCCCCGATTTAACTCCTCTGGACTTTTCGGTATTTGGATTCATAAAAGATGAAGTTAACAGAAGAAGCATGAGTAATTTAAATGAGCTAATGGAGAAAATTAACATGTTGCCAAAAAGTTAATGAAGATCTTAAAAAATGTTTTTGAAAGTAAAAAAAAATCCAATCAAGTTTAGAAAAAAATAGAGGCCACGCTCAAAAAACCTGTAACCTAATTATCTAAATCTTAACAGATGGAGTGGAATAAATGCAATTCCAAAGCAGAGGGTGTTTAAAATTTCTATTTCCTGAAACGTTTAATTTCAAAACTACAAATTTTTGAACCCTAATATTCCCAACTTTACAAACAAAAAAGATTTATCTATCATGATAGTTCTAAACTGTCCCGTAAACGACAGAGCTGCCAACATACAAAAAGTTTTAAGCCGCCCAACAGACATTTTTCCGATCACGTGCATAACTCAGCGTGACCGAAAATTAACACCGAAAGAGAAATTAAATTTTGGAGAAACCCGTCTCAGTTAACTTCGTACGTAATGAGCATACGACATGCATAATATCGTTAAAATGCCTAAAAACTGGAACATTATCAATTACACACGTACGATTATCTCATGACACGCGATAAACACAATTTCTTTTCTTTCAAGCGTGCAACCAAACAAAATTTGCCTACAGATTACGCAAACCTAAACCTAAATTTCCTAAGATTTTGGTATAATTAATAACCTCTTTATTAGCAAGACTCAATCCCTTCACTTGGTGTTAAAAAAATTAAGATGGAAATTTTGCGCCCACTTCACAATGCCTTAAAGCAAAAATTAAATGATTGCATCTTCAGAAGCAGGAAATAAAATTGCATAATTTAACAGACTGATAAACTTTCAAGGAAAAAGTTTCTTCTTAAAAGCAAAAAGACTAAAATGGTTTGAGAAGGTGACACCAAATGTTCGTTTTTATATTTTTTCGTTCCGGACCATTGCTGCTCTATTGTGATTTCCCCAAATACGCAATGCGAGCAATTACTTTAGGCGTGTTCATATCGCGATCAAAATCACCGCCTTTACGACATAAGTCTGTTTAGTGTAATAAATCTCACTTTCTATTGTGCTTTTATTAAATTGTAATGCTATGATTTGGCACCAATTTGGAGGAAAAACACTTTCCGCGTGTGTGATTTTACTTCTCATTAATTACCGTTAAAGAACATTAATTTTGCACCTAATACAGACACCAGCGAGCCAATACCAAAGTGACATTTTTCCCACCAAAGTCGCGTTTTTTTTTTGCGATAAATTTAAACAACTTTCTTCTTGCACTTTACAGACTTCCTGAAGTCCGCCACAGTAGGAATTTAAAAACGGATGGCGCAAACACGTTCGCCTGCATTTTTCTCATGGTGTACTACCAAAAAAAAAACAAACAATTTGGCCTCTCTGTGATTACTGATTAGAATTGATCATTTCGGTCAAAAATTGCAACATATCTTCATTATACTTAGTATGCAAAAAAAAATACGAACCGCAACTAATTTGGCATTTGGACCTCAATTTGGTACTATAATTAAAAGGAAATTCCCCAAGTGGTACGCCCATGCATTATTCACTCACTCATTGAAATTATTCAGCATTATTAAACAATTTGGTGTATTTTTGAAGCGTACAATTTCGAAAATGGGACAGCTACTCTCACTTTTGGAGATGCAGAAGTACATTTTAGTGGTTCGGTGTAAGGCAGTTATTGTTGGGTGAACAGAAGTGATAGCACGTATTTTGGCAATGTAGTTGAAAAGATTTTAATATTTCTAATAAAATTTGTAGTAACTGTTGGTTAATAATTTGGCGGTGAGTACTTTGCAATTAGTGAACTTTGTCTAATAAAAATGACATTTTTGTTCAAAACTTCTAAAAACTAAGTTTTACTAATATATTCCAAAACGTAAAATTTTAAAAAGGTTTAAAATACCTTTAAATACATATAATTTTTTTCTAAATCTGGGAAACGCAAATTCTAATAATTTTTTTAAGTTAATTATATTTTTATAAATAAATGTTCGAGCTACAGAAATTTTTTGACAGTAAAAATTTAAACAGTATTTTTGAATTTTTTAAACTGCTGGCATTTTAGAATTTAAAAAAATAATCCGAAAGCTTTACAAGTATTAGGGAGATTTAAAGTTTTTTTAACTTAAATATAAATTAGACATTTTAATTTGCTAGTTTTAAAATTCTTGCGGACTTTACTGTTATTTCAAAAATTCACGGAGATAAAGAAACTTTGGAAAAGTGTCTAAAACTGTCTGAGTATTTGGACATTTTTGAGACATTTTCAGTATACACGTAAACGGTAAAAAAAAACTTTTAAACGTTTTAGTAATTCTATCGGCAATCAAAATTTCAAATACATTTAATGATTTTGAAATGTCAAAAATACAAATTTTGAACTTGACACTCAAACTTGAACAATTGTGAAAATTATTTCATGTATCTGAAATCTTTGATTTTGTTCAAACGTCCATCGAAATGCCAATTGTCTTAGGTTTCTTAAATTTTCAAATACATAAGTTTTTGGATCTGAATTTCTATTCTAGAAACTCTCTTTTCAAATCTTGATTTTTTTTTGTAGCTAAGAAAATTCTCAATATTAGTTAAGTCTGGAGAAATTCTAAAAATCTAGAATGTCTATTTTAGATATGAATGCTGCAAGTTTCTTCAACTTTATGAAAATTAATTAAAAATCATACAATTTCAAAATATGACAAAATTTTAGAAATTAATTTTCAAAATACTAAAATTTGTAACAGTTACGTAAGTTCTAATATTTTTAATAGTAGCAAAATTGTCATAATTCCGAGTGTTACAAAATTTTTAACTCTGCTAGATTTTATTTAATATTTTGTCCAAAAGTCATGGGAATTTAAAAATCTGGATACTTAAAACTTTTAGGCCGTTTTATTCAAAATATTTTATACCTAAATATTTCTTAAAAGTTTAATGAAACTCAAAAGAATATCACATTTAGAATCTTTTATGCTTATTCTCTAAAATGCCGCTAACATTCTGTTATCTTTACAGTCTGTTAGAAACAGAGCTCTATTACAGCAGCCATAACGGACTGTTAGAAAGTTACATTATTTGTAATTCTCTAAGGAGTTTTGTTAAGACCCAGATAACATTTATGTCATTTCTTGGAAAGTGTAAATTAGGGATAATGGGAGTTGAAAATGACCAATGTGCGCAGTCGTAATCGAATTACGAATTTAAACGTTAAGCGAACAATTGCTTAGTAGGTGAAATACATTTATTCATAATGACTGATAACAAAAGAAGCAGATTGGCAAAGACAAGTCAAAACCTGTGTGCAGAATATTTACGGATCATGGAAGAGGACGAAATTTTCAGGACCGGCACAATAAATCCATCCATTGATCCGGAATATATTAATAATTATTGGAAGAGTACCAACAACACAAGTCCATAGAACTAACTTTTAAAAAAAATCAACAGAATTTTGAAATTTGTTGGGTTAGACTCATCCAATTAACAATGCGCAGACGTCGCACGACATGTTAAGCATAACAGCCCGCTTTTGCTCGTCGTAATTTTACAGAGGCTTTTACTGATACACTGTTAATAACAGTGCGTAATAGTGGTTAGAGAATTCCAATTTGGTAACAGACTGTAATTTTTACGGTAACAGAGCTTTAACAAAATGGCAAGAATTAGAGAATAGCAGCATTTTTTTATTGCTACAATGTTCAACCTTCAACATTTCTCAAAGGTAAGAGGGCTAAAATAATTTTATAACTAAAAGATTCTTTAAACCAGTTAAATCTGCTACAATTCTAAAAATTTAGAAGTTCCAGACTGTTAAGTCTGACCCTACCAAATTTTGAACGCAGTAAAATTACATTTTTTTAAGAAATGATCAAAATTAGAAAAAAATAACTAAATTAGATTTGGAACTGTAGCTCACGTAATCTAAGTCGTTTACGTTTTATATTTATGGTTTAATTTCAATTGAAATCCTAAAAAAAAAATTTTTGCATTTGATTATCAATTAAAATTACAATTTTAATTTTTTGCAATTTTAGTGGTTTAGATTTTTTCACACTTTCTAAACTGTGTATATTTGCATAACTTTGCAACTTTTTAAAATGCTTAAAATTTTCGTAATGTCCAAGGCATTATGACAAAGCTTTCTACTAACTTCTACTTACAGTGTCCAAAGCCTTATAAAATCTGGTACCATTGAGCCTTTTTTCAATTTTTACTTTTCATTTTATTTACCAAAAAAACTTTTTTTTAGAACCATGAAGCATAGTTTCCTTCTGATCAGCCTTTGTATAGCTGTATATGCCCAAACTGACGACACTATCTACCTCAAGAACATTTACTCCAAACTAAGCAAGATCTACGAAAAACAAGTCAACAAAAGACCAAACATCTTAGATCCAGTCCACTGGAAATCATGGATGAAACCCATCAATTTCCTGCCCAAAACACCTATAGGTATGTAAGTGTAGTTCGTGCACGGCAAAAAGCTCTTCGCACTCTCAATACACAATTGATTGTTTCAGAAACACAGTATGACTTTATCATTGTCGGTTCTGGCTCGGCAGGCTCTGTTCTTGCGAACAGGTTATCAGAAATCTACGATTGGAGAATCCTCCTT
The DNA here is from genome assembly GCA_030157275.1 of Cynaeus angustus. Lineage (NCBI taxonomy): Eukaryota > Metazoa > Arthropoda > Insecta > Coleoptera > Tenebrionidae > Cynaeus > Cynaeus angustus. The sequence goes on from CM058065.1 coordinate 17,024,648, forward strand.
CTCGAAGCCGGAAAAGGAGAAAATCTATGGTCGTTGGTTCCGTTATCAGCACCAACGATGTCGTTTACACCTTACAACTGGAACTACTTGGCAGAATATCAGCCGGGCATGTCGGCAGGAATGGAACAACATAGAATGCTTTGGCCGAGAGGAAGAGGTCTTGGTGGGAGCACTATCATCAACTACATGATCTACACTAGAGGTAATAGGAACGATTTTGACAAATGGGAGGCTGCTGGGAACACTGGTTGGTCGTACAGAGACGTACTCCCGTATTTTACCAAGTCTGAAGACGCGAAACTGAGATTTGCGAATGAAGAATACCATGGAAAGAACGGCTACTGGAGCGTTGAAGAGTCTTACCAGTCGCAGCTGGTGTACACTTTCATCGAAGCCGGTAAAGAACTCGGGTTAGAACACATTGACTACAATGTTGAGTCTTTTGGGGTGTCGACGATTCAAGCGAATTTGGTCAAAGGAAGAAGGCACACTGTAGCTAGCGCGTTTCTGCGTCCAATTCGTCATAGACCCAACCTGCACATCGTGACATCTGCGTACGTGACCAAGGTCCTCATAGATCCGGAAACGAAACAAGCCTACGGCGTGGAGTACGTAAAAAATAACCAGATGTACAAAGTCGGAGCTACGAGGGAAGTCATCTTATCCGCAGGAACGATAAGCTCGCCCCAACTCTTGATGTTGGCCGGTATAGGCCCCAAAGAACATCTAAAAGAACTCGGAATTCCCGTTTTGCAAGACCTTCCCGTCGGTCAAAAACTCCAAGACCATTTGGCGTTTCCAGGTCTTGCTTTTTTGATCAACCAAGACCTATCACTATCCCTATCACAACTTCTAAACCCTGTGAACGTCGTCCAGTACTTAGCCAACGGTACCGGTCCTTTTGCATCTCTTGGGGGAGCTGAAGGAATCGGCTATATCAAATCACCGCTATCTCGAGAAGTAGTCGATATCCCTGACATCGAACTCCTGTTCATTGGTGGATCTTTAAACACAGATTATGGTCTTTTCAGCCGCCGCTGGATGAACATCCGCGATGACGTCTACAATGGTCTTTTCGCCCCAACACACAACATGCCTTCCTGGACGATCTTCCCCATGGTCCTCCACCCAAAATCTGTGGGTCATCTCAAGCTCCGATCGAGAAACCCACACGTCTACCCGTTACTCTACGGAAACTATTTTACCGACCCTGAAGACCAAGACATCAACACGATGTTGTACGCGGTTCGGTTTGTCCAAAAGCTCGCTGCGACTGAGGCTTTCCAGAAGTATAAATCAACGTTGAACCCGAACCGGATTCCTGGATGCGACTTGTATGAGTTTGATAGTGATGACTATTGGAAGTGTGCGATTAGAGCAATATCAGTGACGTATCACCATCAAGTTAGTACAGTGAAGATGGGTTCTCCTGAAGATCCAATGTCAGTTGTTAACCCCGAGTTGAAGGTTTATGGAATTAGGGGGTTGAGAGTGGCTGATTGTAGTGTTATACCTTTTGCTGTAGGAGCACATACGAGCGCGGTGGCGGTGATGATTGGCGAGAAAGCTGCTGATATGATTAAGGAGAGTTGGGGGCGGTTGGAGGGCGGTGGCACAAACCACAGCGTAGAGTATATGGAAAGTGATGGCGAATACGAATCGTATGATCCCAATTTTTAATATTGAAAAAATCTTAATTTTTTGAGGCTTTCAAATCGACATTACAGAAAATTTCGTGCACGAGTCGTCTATGTTATTCTATGTATAATACATAGGAATCATTTATAAGTTAAGTTCTAAAGCCATAAGCACAATGTGATAATAATTTTGCGCAATTTTCAAAAGAAGTGGAAAATTTTATAAAAATTATGTAGATTCTATACATACACAGTATATAATCAAAAACGTCAAACTCTAAACGCTTAAATTAAAGCAGTGCGTACAATAAAAATATATTTTAATAATAATCGTTAAAACTAAAATATTTTTTTGTTAATAATATACTACATAAAACAACAGTTTTTTTCTTAACATTCCATGATCGTTTAAGCTAGAGATTGTCGCTTTTGATACTATATGCCTCATAAAGAAGTTATTAATAAAGTTATTGAAAAACAAATATTTTTTATACGGCCAATTAGACCAATTTTATGACTGACCAATTATTTCTACGCAGTGAAATGATCGATTAATAGACATAGAAATATAATTTTAAACCGAGGCAAGGAACGAGGCACAGCCGAGGCACATAAACAAAGAGATGTAAGAAGATGAAACTGCAAAACTTTAGAATCCGATGAATTAGAGATCAAATAAAATAAAAGCAGGAAACAGAAACAAACAATCTAAAACACAAAAAGCTCAGAATCTACAGACAAATGAAATTTTGGCACGTTAATTAAGAACTAACTTTATGATCCTACACAAATTGCAAATTTCCTTAGTCGTCTAACATTATGCAGATGCGAACAACAAATTTTGGACCTCATTCTTCTTAAAATGAAAAGTGAATTAAGCTGACATTCTTGTTAATTAATGTCCAGAATTTATTGCCTGCAACTGTATACTAAATAATCACAACATAAATAAATCTTGAAAAGAACGATTTTATGTAAAGAAGCAATAAACAACGCAAATTCACACGAGTATAATCGCAAGAAGCTATACAATTACACACAAGTAAGATCAACAGTTCCAGTTGACAACTGACTGAAAAAATAACATAAATGAATGAATGACGTTACAATGTGCCTTCACGCAAACAAAAAAAATCCATAGGTAATACTACCAGAATATTAAACAAACACTGGATAAAAACTATTTTGCATAAGACGAATAGAAATTATAGTTTCGCATTTGATAATTTATATTGCCAAAACGAACCCCAAGGCAAGCCGCCTTGCCTTCGCTATCTGAACCGGCTCTGGTATGTGTAACATCACTACTTTTCTTAATAATACTGCAAGGAAAAAAAACAAAATAGAAATTTAACTTAACATGTAATTTTTAATCATGTTTAACGCTCTTCGAAAACATTCTAATTTTATTCATTACATACATATGGATGTCCATACCACGAAACTGAAGGAAATAAATTTCACTGCCATCCAACTTTCCAATCGACTTTTTTTTTTAATGAGATCAAGCGGCAGGTTTTCTTAGTTGTTTAGTTCATGTGTGAAAAGAGAGAAACGCACACATTATTAAGCCGGTAAGTAATGGACAGAAATAAAATGCTTAGGTAGTAATGTAGTTCCACGCTTTGGTCCTTCGAGCCGGATAACGAACAATGAAGTACACTCTCCTCATATCTATATACCTCGCTACAGTAAAAACCGACGACACGTCTTATCTACAAGACATCTACTTTGAACTGAGCCAAATCTACGAACTCTACTTGTTTAAAGAGCACAACTTCTTGGACCCAATATACTGGAAAACTTGGATGGAGCCTATGAATTTCCAGCCCCCGAAACCCATAGGTATGTTTTTTGTTATTTTTTCTTCTCACGACCATAGTTCTCTTTCCAGAGACATACTATGACTTCATTATCGTCGGTTCCGGTCCTGCCGGCACCGTCCTAGCCAACAGACTCTCAGAAATCCATGACTGGAGCGTTCTCCTCCTCGAGGCAGGAAAAGGAGAAAATCTGTGGGCACAAGTGCCAGTAACCGCACCAACGATGACATTTACACACTACAATTGGAACCACATGTCTGAATATCAGCCTCATTTGTCGTCAGGTCTGGAACAACACAGAATGAAGTGGCCTAGAGGCAAAGCTTTAGGTGGTGGCAGTGTCATTAATTACATGATCTATACTAGAGGTAATCGGTATGATTTTGATAGGTGGGAATCTGGGGGGAATCCCGGGTGGTCATACCGAGACGTGCTACCATACTATATCAAATCTGAAGACGCCAAACTAGAGCTTGGGGATCCAAAGTACCATGGAAAAGGTGGCTACTTGAGTATTGAAAGTCCTTATTTATCAGAACTGGTGTTCACTTTTATCGAGGCCGGTGAAGAAGTCGGATTACCACATATTGACTACAACGCGAACGTTCACTCATTTGGGGTTTCCACAATGCAAGCGAACCTTTTGAAAGGAAGAAGACACACAGTCGCTAGTGCGTTTCTACGACCTGTGCGTCATAGACCCAATCTTCACATCGTTACGTCTGCTTTTGTTACCAAGATTTTGATAGATCCAGTTAGTAGACAAGCCTATGGAGTTGAGTATGAAAAAAACACCAAGAAATACACAGTGGGAGCGAAAAGAGAAGTGATTTTATCAGCGGGAACGTTCAATTCAGCTCAACTCTTAATGTTAGCCGGTGTTGGTCCAAGGAATCATCTCCAAGAGCTGGGTATTCCAGTTCTCGAGAATCTGCCTGTAGGTCAGAACCTCCACGACCATCTGGCCTTTCCAGGTCTGTGCTTTTTGATCAATGAAACACTGTCACTATCAGCCGTGCATTTCTTGAACCCGAAGAACATCCTTCGGTACTTGGTCAATGGTACAGGTCCTTACGCGAGTCTTGGTGGAGCCGAAGGAATAGGATATATCAAAACGCCTCTATCTCAATTCGCAAATGTCCCTGACATAGAACTCATATTCGTAGATGGGTCTTTAAACACCGATTATGGGTTGTTCAGCCGCCGTTGGATGAACATCCGCGACGACATCTACAATGCTCTTTTCGCTCCCACCCACAATATCCCAACATGGAGTATCTTCCCAATGTTGCTCCATCCAAGATCGACAGGCTTTCTTAAACTACAATCGAAAGATCCACGTGTCCATCCGTTACTCTACGGTAACTACTTTACCGACCCTGACAACTCTGATCTTGACACGATGCTGTATGCAATCCGATTTATCCAAAAGCTTGCAGCAACTAAAGCATTCCAAAAGTACCAATCAAAGTTGAACCAGAATCGGATTCCTGGATGCGAGTTGTATGAGTTTGACAGTGACGATTATTGGAAGTGTGCGATTAGAGCAATATCAGTGACGCAGCACCATCAAGTTGGAACTGTGAAAATGGGGCCTCCTGATGATCCTACTTCTGTGGTCAACCATGAGTTAAAAGTCTATGGAATTGGGGGGTTGAGGGTGGCTGATTGTAGTATTATACCTTTTGCTGTGGGGGCTCACACGCATGCTGTGTCGATTATGATTGGGGAAAAAGCTGCCGACATTATCAAAGACAACTGGGGCAGGCTGGATAAGAAGAGCGAAGACCATGAATCGAATTATGAATGATTTCCGAAACGTATGTCGCAGATCGTCTATTTCGTTAATTTTTTTTTTTGTTGTTGTGTATTGTTATAAAATTGTTTTTTTTTTGTTATTGTTGTGTATTTTTAATATTGTAACTAGAGAAGACTGTATTTTTTTCTTTAGATGGTAACACTTTAAAGATTCAGACCCTAACGAAATGTTTTCTACCCTTCATGGAGAAAGTGTCATTTAATTGTGACATTTTTTTCTCATTCAGAGTTACCAACTGACAATATAATGTAACGTAAATTGATATTGCTGTCAAATTTTATTTTGTTTAAACTTTTCAATTGTTTTTCTAAATAAAGCCTAAACGTATTTTTGTCAAATATAATCGACGTCTAAATAATTGGAATTTGAATTATATTATGTGAATCTCAAAACGACCCTTCGACAGTTTGAGATTAACCACTACGCAATATGTCATTTTTGACAACTGTCAAAATGGATAGTTAGCAGTACGGCCATCACGTAAAAAAGTAAAAAATACAAGGCCTTCTGAATAGCGTTTATTTTCGATTGCATGGTAATAGAGGTAATAGGTAGTAAGAGAAGATAATAAACACACAAGAAAACAGAAATAACTCAAGGTACAAGCAAGCACAATAAAAAGACAAAGAAAAATAAGACAAAGAGGCCATGAATAGAAAGACATATAGAAATAAAACCTAGGATGACAAAGTTGAAAAGATATACCCAACCATAAAAAAAAAAAACTTAAAATTGTTGTATATAATTTAGTTTTCGACCTTTATTCTTTTGTGAAATTTATTTACAAACAATTGGCAATAAGATATAAGAAATACAGCTAAAAGTTGGTACCATTGTCTGCTGTTGCAATGTTTGAGGTTATATACTGACATAATTCCTCCTAAGAGGAGATTCTAAACTCACAAAACATCAGAAGTACCAACTTATAAAAAAAAAACAAGGCTCACTAGACGCCGGTAAATTATATTCACAGACAAAAGGATGCTGAAAACATTGATTCCCGGTAGTCATTCTCAGCAGTTTCCAGGTGTTACGTGTAGAAATGCCATTGAACTTGACTGTTAACTTTCACATCAAGTGCAACAATTTGGCAACACACTTAACATTTTTTCTTCGAAACTGAATGTTTCGACAAAAAAACTATTACATCACTAGTTAAAGTGAATGGATGCAGAGTACGCTGTATGGAAAAACTACTAAAAGTACTGCTTTCGACATCTGCATGAATAAATAAAACACAAAATATGTTGACCTAACGCGATAAAAATTCCAATAGTTGTATAATGATATGACAAAGGTCACGGTTTCATCAATAAAAAAGGGCAAATGAAAAATGACTAAGAGCGGTTTTATTATTTTTTGTTATGGTCCAGATGGCTAAAAAGCGCACAGATACAGTACAAAGAGAAGACAAAAAGAACAAACATAAAAAAAGACAGTAATATTAAAATATTAAAAGTTAAAAAGACTTAAAATAATTAAAATAATAAACAAATTAAATATTAAATAAAATAAATAAATAAATAATAAAATAGAAAGCAAAAGAATACACAAAGAATCGAGGGAACACTACAGCAAAGAGCTAAAACGACAAAGGAGAAAAGATAAAACCAAGCCATAAGAAAAAAACAAAAGCGAACGTAAATGAGAAGAAAAAATCAATAGACAGCCAATGCTTGAAATAACAGAAACAAAATATTCAGACAAAGTACTCAATAATAAAATAAAAACTCAGAACTGTATTTCATATAATTAAGTTTTTGATCTTTAACGTCTCATAAAATTTCGAAAACAAACCACCAAAAAACAAGTATTTTTAGACACATTTTAACACAATCCGATCCAATAAAACCAGCTTCTAAGCAGGCTTTAAAATTTAAAAAATATTGGTAGCATTGCTTGAGGTTATATACTGATATAAGTCGTCCTTGAAGGTTGGAAATGCCAAACTCGCTAAATAGCAGAGCTACCAACATAAAAAAAATGCAAGGCCTACTAGAGACGCTGATGCATTATCGTCACGCACAAGAAGGTGAGTAACATTAATTCTCGATATACATTCAACAATTTCCAGACGTTGCGTACAGACCGACGGCTTTCACATCACGTGCAACAATTTTTCCACTTGTTATGTAAGTGAATATAGGCTACGCACTTGACGTATTATTTTTCTGTAACAGAATGTTTTGACAAAAAAAAAGAAAAAATTACATTACGTCTTAAAGGAAATGGATAATGTGCGCTGTAAAAAAAAACACTACTAAAAGTAGAGTGCTCTCAACATTTGCATAAGGAAACAAAAAAAAACTTCTCCGTAAAGATTCCAGTATTTACATAATGATATGAAAACGAAACGTTTGCGTATGTATGAGCAGCCACATAGAAGTAAAAGTGGAAGATCACGGTTTCATCAATGAAGGAGGTCAAATTATATATATATATATATAGTTATAATCCAGAGAATCAAAAACAGTCAAAAACGATGTGACGATATGTGACAACTATAATTGTAAATGTTAAAATAAATTAGTGTACTAATTAAAATTATTATCCACCGCCCACTGTAACCAATTTTTTTTTAATTACATGGCACTACCCATGAATTTTGAACCCAATTTGTGCTGTGTACAAGCTTCATAGAAATGAAAAACGGAGGCTTAAATTAATCGAAATTCATTGGTTCAAGGTTGGCAACATCACAATGCAAAATTAATAAAATGATAATAAATTACTTCACATTTGAACAAAGTCATGTTAAAGTGCTGTCGCAGCAGTTAAGCACAGACACGATCTCGGGATTTCAAGCCTATTTGAACTTCAAATCTTGCCGTTCATCTCAGATTTAATTAAAAACACGAAAGCAAGCACGAACTTTTCGGATGTTAATCTGACGTTGCTGAATTTTTGACACTGTAATAAAATAAAAATCACGAACACTCGCACAAAATTTCAAGATTCCCAGGCCGTAATGATGAATTTTATGGACTCATTTGACAATGAACTTAACCTCAATTTCCCACACTCTGCATAGTGCATTTCGTTGTTTATTTTTTTTTTTTGATAGCTCAAACCAAATTTTGTGCAGTTTTGCCACAATGGCCATTTTTGGTCTTCTTGATTCCGTCTTTAGTACCTCGTTTGTCTCAATTTGACGTTTATTGGAAAATCAATTGTCATTTGTCAGCGATAATTATAGGAGTTTTATTTTTATTACTCTTAAAATGTAAGACACCCGATTTCCATTATTGTATTTCGTTAAATGGAAGATAATGTAACGCCGCATTTTCAAAAATTTCTTTTTAATTCTCGTTTTGTGTTTTAATTGAATTTGAGAAAAAAACAGTTTTTGCGTAAAAGCAAGGTTCTGACTACTTTTAGAAAAACTGAAAATTACAAAAGTAAGGTTAAGTATGTCAAAGTCCCTAGAATCTCAAAAACACAGGGACGTCAATATTTCTCTTCCTAAACAAACTTGAATTCTAAAAGTATTTGACATTGTTGGAATTATTAAAATGATAAATAAAATTGTGACAACATGTGACTAATGATCGTATTTTTTTTAGGTTGGCAACTTTACAGTTTCATGTTGGTTTGCCTGAATTTCAGTTTAAATCTGGCAAAATGACATACAAAAATTGATAGAAACTAATAGAAAATTAAATGTCAAAAATTATCAATAATACCAACGATTCAGATACGCCAACCCACTAGATTTGCTTAAATCATTTATAGGTAGATGTTAAGGATTTCAACTGTTTGGGGAAGCGCTCGTATTTAAAAATCATTAAAATTTCAATCGTAAAAAAGAAACTAAAAAAAATAAAAAATACGATTGGAGAATGTAATCTTTAGAAACATGAAAATTACAAAGATGGCGATTAGATTTTTTTTTATATATATAAGAAGAAGAAAAAACGTTAAAAATCTCAACGATCTTTGACGTCGTTGTTTATAAAGTTCTTGGATAAATAAACAACGCTTGCACATGATTTCACAGTTCCCCAGCTTCTTTGAATTACAAATCTTGCTGTTTATCTGAGATTTAATACAAATACACGTAAGCGAGCACAAACTCTTCCAATGTCAATCTGACATGCTCGAATTTTCGATACTGTTGTTTCAATCAAAGACGTACGTGAAAAATCCGCGGCCCACCCTTATTCTTATTTTGATCCCATATGTAAAACTTGGCCCTTTATATACCCACTTCATTCCTGTCGTGTTTACAGAATTCGTGAACACTCGCAGATTTCAAATTCTATCTAAACCCATACTAATAAAATCCACTTAATCCTAGGAAAAGTAATTTATATTTCTGGGTTGGCGCCACAATGACGATTGACTGTAATAAATTAGAACCACTTAAACCCACCATTTTGATTGTCCCCAATAAAGCCGCAGACAAAAATATGCCTCAATTTCAAGTGTCACCCCATTTCCCATTGATTAAGGGAAGAAACATGACAGCAAACCCTTCAGCGTTAGCCAAACATCACATTTAACCTACCTGAGACAATGAGGGCTTCGTTTGGACCTACAGTATGGATATTGCCCATCGTCACAATCACTTCACAAATCAACACCGAAACAAAAACACACTGTATATTTCGAAAATTACAGGTTAAACATAAATTCGCCTTATTTTTTTATCAACACTCCTAACCCACTACGACCTACTGTCCACGCATGCGCACGTACTTTTTAAAAACAAGCGACTTGATTTTACGAAAAAAACAATTATTTAACGGAATTCCACCGTTTAGAGAATCAAAAAATCGTGGTGAAGGCAGAAGACTCTCCGAAATGAGAACAGAAACAGTGCGCATCCCCGGCGTCGGCGTCGCAAGCGTCATGTGCGACCCCTCGATTGACAGTTGTGGGTGCATCACAAGCGGACGTACGTCGGTTATTGTTTCGCAGTTGTGTTAGTTTACAGAGATTTTTTAGTTTTCGGCGTAATTTATTTGGGAAAAAACGCGAAAAAGACTTGTGTTCATTAATCTGGAGTAAGCGGAGTCGTTCGGTGGGGCTAAAGTGAGACTGAAGAGTGGAGACGACGCGAAGTTGCAATCTAACCTCACTTTGTTTATTTTCGATTTTTGACGTTTAAAGGGGGTCTCGATTTTAGTTTCTCCCAGCTACCATGGGCGATACCAGCGATTTGGATCGACAAATTGAACAGTTAAAGCGTTGCGAAACAATCAAAGAATGTGAAGTTAAAGCGTTGTGTGCAAAAGCTCGGGAAATTCTAGTTGAAGAAAGCAACGTCCAGCGGGTAGATTCTCCTGTTACTGTAAGATTGACGAGTTCAAACAGCCCTGTTTTGTTACCAAGGCGATTTCAGGTGTGCGGCGACATTCACGGCCAGTTTTATGATCTCAAGGAATTGTTTAAAGTAGGAGGTGATGTACCTGAAACGAATTATCTCTTCATGGGCGACTTTGTTGATCGTGGATTTTATAGTGTTGAAACTTTTCTATTACTCTTAGCTTTAAAAGTACCAAGAGTTCTTTCGTAAATACGTTTTACTGACAGTTTTTTTGTAGGTTAGGTATCCAGATCGGATCACTTTGATTAGGGGCAATCATGAATCGCGTCAAATTACTCAAGTTTATGGATTCTATGACGAATGTTTGCGCAAATATGGTTCAATCACAGTATGGCGTTATTGTACGGAGATTTTTGATTATCTGTCATTATCAGCAATCATTGACGGAAAAATATTTTGTGTTCATGGCGGGTTATCGCCTTCTATTCAGACTTTGGATCAAATTAGAGTTATTGACAGGAAACAGGAAGTTCCGCATGATGGACCCATGTGCGACTTGTTATGGAGCGACCCTGAAGGTATTAAGAAATTCAGATAACATATAAAAGTATTTGTGATCAAATTGGCTGTGGGTATTCATTTTCTTGTCTGTGATGTTGATCTTACTCGTGTGTTCATTCTGTTTCGATCGTGTTTATCTGTTGCTTTTTACAAAAAAAAAAAAAAAATGTTCTTCCCAGGAACTATCTACAATGTAACTACTCAAACCTTGCTGTCATTTAATAGTATGGTTATGTCCGTTAATAATGAGACATACGTTTTGCGAAACAAATGATTTTCACGGATAATGCCACCGACTTATTAAATGAACACTCGATACGTTATAAACGGATATTTACACTCAAACTGTCAAAGATATACTTTGACATAAAAGGCAGGGCTAAAAATTCTCTAAAATTTTTGACAATGTTGTCGTCAAAATTGATTAATATCGAAATAAAAATTTGTAAAAACTGTTTGAATTCTTGATTTCCATAAAGTGTCACTAATAAATTCAAATTAAAAAACGTCTTAGCAGGCTTTGTAGTTTTAAGTATGTTGGTAGCTCTGTGCGTATTGTCAAGACGTGGTATGTACTCATTTGTTAATATGATATGCAAATATTGAGCGATTCAAAAGTCTTTCTATCAAGTTGGTCATGAAACTAAAAACGTATGTCGACTTATAACAGCAACAGTTACCAACATTGAGATAAAATACAGTGTCGACTAGACGCGTTTTTGTCGATTGCATGTATAACAGTTGTTAAAGTTTAAAATTACCAAAAAATACAAAATTAGACTTAATAAAATATTACTGCTATTTTTTTTTTGTATTTTCAGATACTCAAGGATGGGGCGTATCGCCAAGAGGAGCCGGTTATTTATTCGGTTCGGACGTAGTAGCGCAATTCAACGCTGCTAATGACATTGACATGATCTGTCGAGCTCATCAATTGGTGATGGAGGGCTACAAGTGGCACTTTAACGAAACAGTACTAACTGTATGGTCAGCTCCAAATTACTGCTACAGGTAAACCAACAAAAATCAATAAATAAAAAAAAAACACTCATCTAACTTCATTCTAGATGTGGAAACGTGGCCGCTATCCTAGAACTGAACGAGCATCTCCAAAGAGATTTCACGATCTTTGAAGCAGCACCTCAGGAAACCCGCGGAGTGCCATCTAAAAAGCCTCAAGCTGATTATTTCCTTTAATTTAGAATTTAGCCATTTTGTATGTAACATATATGAATTTCGATCCAATTATATATTATTTTCTCATTATCATATATTTTTTGGTTCCAGGTTTTGTTATCATACCCAGTAATTCATTGTGTTAAGATTTGATATATTTGGTGAAACCAAAATTAGGACTGTACTTATAGTGATTAATTTATAACATTCTACAATTTACAGACTGCCAAATTAAATTTTTTTGTATTGATGAAGGAAGTTTGATTGACCCTGAAGTCTGTTTGCACTGGCCTCAGGTAGTGTCACGATCACGTGACTAAAATAAGTAGAGGAGTTTGAGCATAACCGTGGCCGTTTTATTTTAAACAATACACTGACTTTTTTCTGAACCGCCTATATTTAAAATAAAAATGTGATTTCGTCCTTTCGTTAACCACACCACCTTTTGTAGAGATTTTTCGTCCCACTGTTAAAACTGACATTCAAACCTGTTTAATTTTTTTTTGTATTGAAGGAAGTTTGATTGACCCTGAAGTCTGTTTGCACTGGTTTCAGGTAATGTCAAAGTCACGTGATCAATAGAGTGGCTAAGTTAAGTACCGTATCTCAGGACTTTGAGCTCAACAGTAACCGTCTTTTCACGAAAGCAAAGAAAGATGTTATAATCTGCGTAAACAAGCAACACTTTGAATTTTTCTCTTGAGAATCTTTTAATGAAAAAACGTCATAGCGTCCTTTTGTTAACCAACCTAGGGTATTTTTCAAATGACAAGTGACAAGTATTTGACATTAGACAGCAGGAGTCGCAGCGTTACATAAAATATTTGTTTACTCTCAAATCAGACTATTTCCATGCATATTTAAAAATAGAAAGGTAAATATAAATACGATTTCGCACATTTTTAAACGGTGTTGTTCCAGAAAATCGGTTTAACCAGAATCGTTTCCGAAATGACCGACGAGAGGCTCCACATTGTAAATATTTTCCGTGTTTTTCACTCATTCTCTAAATCGTTGTTTTTAAGGACTGGGGCAACGATAAGCTCCACCGCACCCAGAAACAGGTAGAGAAGAACCCATATGATCTCGAGTCGTGGTCCATTCTCCTGCGAGAGGCCCAGACCAAGCACATTTCAGAAGTCAGATCTTTGTATGAACACCTCATTGAAATCTTCCCAAGTGCGTCTCGATATTGGCGCATTTACATAGAGCACGAGGTTGGTTTCGTTTTTAGCTCCTTTCAAAGCTTACCCTTTTTGTTATAGATGAAGTCTCGGAACTTTGAGAAGGTGGAAAAGGTAGGGAATAACTTGAGTCCTGTAATCACAATTTCAATAAACGTTGTATTTTCCACACTTGTTTATTTGGGAACCCAAATTGTTGGTAACATTTGTTAACGATCTAGGGAATATTGCGTCTTTTTTTTCCTCAACCTGAGCCCCCTTGAAATAAAGTATAAGAAATGAGCGACTTGTTTTTATATGCGGCTGCTATTCTCTTGTCGTTAACCAATGTTTGGCTTGATTGTAATTTTTACTTGTTTCAACAGTTGTTTCAAAGATGTTTGATGAAGATTTTAAATATTGAGTTATGGAAACTTTATCTTGGATATGTTAAAGAGACGAAGGCTTCGTTACCGACTTATAAGTATGATTTGATATTGTGTTTTCTTTTTCGACTTTTGGAATCTTTAGGGAAAAAATGGCGCAAGCTTACGACTTCGCGTTGGATAAAATCGGAATGGATATCCACTCGTATTCGATCTGGAACGAGTACGTAAATTTTTTGAAAGGGGTGGAAGCCGTGGGGTCGTACGCTGAAAACCAGAAAATTTCCGCCGTGAGGAAAGTCTACCAAAGAGGGATCAACAACCCCATGACGGGCATGGAGACATTCTGGAAGGACTACATCGCTTTCGAACAGGTACCCTAAAACCCCCCGTTCCAACTAATCTACTCGGAAATTTTCCAGGCCATCAACCCCATCATTGCCGAAAAAATGAGCATAGAACGAAGTCGCGACTACATGAACGCTCGCAGAGTTGCCAAAGAACTAGAAGTCCAAATCAGAGGCATCAACAGAAACGCGCCTAGCGTCCCACCAAACGGAAGTCCCGAAGAGCGCAAACAAGTACGGGGAACTCCCCTAAAAAAATCACTAAATTTCTTTTCTAGGTTGAGCTGTGGCAGAAATACATCGCGTGGGAAAAAAGCAACCCTCTGCGCACCGAAGATACCGCTCTGTTGACGAAACGTGTGGTGTTCGCTCTGGAACAATGTCTTCTTTGTTTGGGGCACCATCCCGACATTTGGTACCAGGCGGCACAGTTTTTAGAGTATAGCTGTAAGATCCTGGCCGAGAAGGGTGTACGTTTTGTTTGTTACGTTGGTACTCCTACTATTATTTTGTTTTAGGACGTCAATGCGTCCAAGTTGTTCAGCGAAGAAGCCGCGAACATGTTCGAGCGAGCCACGAGCAGCCTGTTAAATAAAAACATGTTGTTGTATTTCGCGTATGCGGACTATGAAGAAGGCCGCTTAAAGTACGAGAAGGTGCATCAGATTTACCAGAAATACTTGGAGATTCAAGATATAGATCCGACTTTGGTAGAGTCACAGCGAACTGGCTACTGTTTCTTTTCTAACTTTTTTTTTCAGGCGTACATTCAGTATATGAAGTTCGCGAGACGCGCAGAAGGTATAAAATCCGCTAGAGCTGTCTTCAAAAGAGCCAGAGAAGATAACAGATCTAAGTATCACATTTTTGTGTGCGCTGCTTTGATGGAGTATTACTGTAGCAAGGATAAGAATATCGCTTTCAGGATATTTGAGTTAGGGCTTAAAAAGTTTGGGGACATTCCTGAGTATATCACGTGTTATATCGATTATTTGTCGCATTTGAACGAAGATAATAACACTCGAGTGTTGTTTGAGAGGGTGTTATCGTCGGGTAGTTTGGAGCCAGAGAAATCTGTGTAAGTATAATGCAAATATTTGTGATCTTTATAGTGTAATTTAGTAGTATAGAAATATAGTTACCGATTTAGCCCTCAATACAGGATAGTACTCAAAATGGTACTTTTAACTACCCGAGCTGTTGGGACCGGGTTTACTTTTCAAGCCGAGCCTGTACATATGATCTTTTTACATTTAGGTTGTCACCGCGGTTCTAGACCGCGCCAAGAGATGAGTTAAAAGTGTTTTGAACCAATTTTTTCATCGCAATTTTGACAACGTAATAATTTTGTATCAAAATTTTTGCCAAAATTTCATTTTCTCGACTCTTCGACTCTTGCGGCCGAAAAGATCAATTTTATGAATCCACAAAAATGCTATTTGCAATAGTGTATATTTTTTAAGCTTCCTTTTCGTTAATTGGGACGTTTTTCTTAGGAATTTCTTCTCTTAAAGTACAAAAAAGAATACTTTTTCAAATGCTTACAGAATTAAGAAAAACCGAAATATTGAAGTTCGTGCAAACGATGGATGAACCTAACCTTTTTTTTTCAAATAAATAAATTGTTAATTTTTGTGTATCCCAAAGTGTGTTTCAAGTGTATACAAAGAAAAAGAGAAGTGTTTTATTTTTTACACTTTTCCTAGTTTTATGCAGTGCGACTATTTCATGTCTTCAAGAATTCTTCAGAATTTAAAAGGAAAAACAAATTCCCTGAGATGTCTTTGTTTTATTTTTTTTTAACTCTTGATGTTTTCTTTCAAATTTAATGAAATATGGAACTTTTTAAGTCACAAAAAGTTTTTTTTTAGGCGACCTCTCTATAAACGAGTACTTTGCATCCGTATAGATGAAATTTATTGACTCATCTGTCAAAGTATATTTTACGGCCTTAACCTCAATCTCTTCCGCTCTGCTTCTTCAATTTGTACTTTGTATGCACTTTTGTCGTAAAGACGATTTTTTGCCATGGTCGATTTTTAAGCCTTCTAAAAAAATCTGCGTTTTTCCGGAGGGTGTTATCGTCGGGTAGTTTGGATGCAGACAAATATATGCAAGTAATTTAGTAGTTCACAAATATAATTTACCGATTTGGCCCTCACTACAGGAAGGTACTCAATGAATTTTGCACAAGGTCGTACTTATACTACCTAAAGGCTAGCCCGAGTGAGAACTTTTCGCGCCGAACCTGTACATATGACCTTTTTGCATGTAGGTTGCCACCGCGGTTCTAGACCGCCACAACATAAATCAAGAGTGTCCCCGCATAATTGCTTTTAGAATCTTTTATAAAACATGTCTGCGCACAAAACAGGATTTCTTAAATATCCGCACAATTTGTAAGATATTTAAAAAATTTCTGATCTGGAAAATATGTTTTTTGTACGACGATTCTATAAACGTTTACCTTACGAATTTTTTTGTCACAATTTCATTGCAAATTTTAAGTAACATTTACATATACAAAGTCTACGAAAACTCGTCAAGTATTTTTTTTTTTTTAAACAAAGATCTTGTGATATAATTACAATTCTCTGAGAGCTTTTCTTTCAAAGTATCGTTGCAGAGCGACATCGAAAACTTCGCCGACGGTTTGTTTTTTCCAGTTGTCGATTTTGGGTGGTGGAGGAGGTTCTGGGGCGTCTTCAGGTTCTTCAACTTTCACTAAGTTTTTCTCTTCTTTCTGTTTATTCTCTTTTTGGTCTTGAGCGGGTTTTTTTCGACTCAGTTTCTTCTTCAGACTCGGACGAGTGATACTGAAATCGGAATCAGCGTCTAGGTTTGATGGTATGTGTTCTTTTTTTATTTCAACTTCTTCAGCGTCACTTTTACCAGACTCTGATTCTTTGTGTGTTCTGTACTTTATCTCAGCTCGAGCCATGGGGACTGAGTTTACCAAGCCGAACCTATGCATATATATCTTTTTTTGCATGTAGGTTGCCGCCACGATCCTAGACCGCCACAACATTAGTCAAGAGTGTCTTGCGTAACTTAACTTTTTTTTAAGTTTTTGAACCTCATATTTCATCGCATTTTAACAACGTACGTCAAATTTTGTTTAAGCTGAACTTCATAAATCTTGCAATAGTTTCAGTTTTTGGGAGATTTTTTGTGGATTTATATGCTTAACCCGCAAACGAAAAATTTTGGAGATAGTATATTATACAATTGGAAGTTTTAGAATCTCAACACCTAAAAATTTAAGAGGTCGAATTAAAATTAAGGTAGTTATTACTGCATATTGAATTAAGTCAGAATTTTCGTACCTCCTGTATATCTGCATTTTAGGTGGTAGAAACTTAATCGCTCACCATTTTTCTCAGTTGAGTTCCAGGCCCACCAAACTCGATAATATTTTTTGACACTTTCAGGGACATCTGGAACCGATTTCTGGAATTCGAGTGCAACATCGGCGACCTCCAAAGCATCGTAAAAGTCGAAAAAAGACGCTCCGAAGTGTTATCAAAAATCAAAGAATTCGAAGGAAAAGAAACAGCCCAGTTGGTCGATCGATACAAATTCTTGGACCTTTATCCGTGCTCGGCCACGGAACTGAAGAGCATCGGATACACAGAAGTCATCAACATAACCGGCGCCGGAAGACGACACATTTTACAGTCTATAATCAACAGCGACGGCGACGCCCCCCTGCCCATTCCAGACTACTCCCAAATGATCCCTTACAAGCCGAAATCAAACCCATTACCGGGAGAACACCCTGTTCCTGGTAAGCACCCTGTTTTGTCGTCACTTTTTTTAACTAAAATTTTTTTTTCAGGGGGCTCATTTCCGCATCCTCCCATCGCCGCGCATCTTTGCACCCTTCTTCCACCTCCTGCGTGTTTCAGAGGCCCGTTTGTTAATGTGGATCTTCTCATGGACATCTTCAACAGAATTCAGCTACCAGACAGCGTCCCACAGCCCACGGAAAACGGCGGCGACGTGAAGCTCTTCGATTTGGCCAAGTCGGTCCATTGGATTGTTGAAGAGGGAGGCACTGTGGGTATCAAACGAAAGAAACGATTAGGGATTACCATGGACGGATCTGATGATGAAGACATGGTGTTACCACCAAGCAACGACATTTATAGACAAAGGCAACAAAAACGTGTCAAGTAAAGTTTTCCGTTAGTTTAGTTTTTGATTAAAGACAAGGATCTTGTGATTTTATAATCTTATTAAACAAATTACGACTCTGAGGACTTTTCTTGCGAGGTGTCGTTGAAGGGACCCGCTGAAGACTTCGCCGACGAAGAAATATGTGTAATTATAATGCAAAAGTTTGTGATCTTGCAAAAATGCAGAGTACCCAGTTAATTTTGCATAAAATACGCAAAGGGTAGCCCGAGCTACTGAGAACGGCTTTACTTTCCGAGCCCAACCTGTGCACGCGATCTTTTTTGCACGTAGGTTGCCACCGCGATTCTAGACCGCCACTACATAAATCAAGAGAAATGTGTGTAATTAGAATGCAAAAGTTTAAGATCCTGCAAAAATGCAGAGGAATTTAGTAATATACAAATATCATTTACCGATTAGGCCCCCAAATACAGGACAGTACTTAATTAATTTTGCACAAAAGGGTACTTCTAACTATCTAAAGAGGGACTTGAGTCACTGGGACCGAGTTTACTGAGCCGAACCTGTGCATTTGATCTTTTTTGCATGTAGGTTGCCACCACAATTCCAGACCGCCACAATATGACTCAAGAGTGTCCTGCATAGCTTAACTAATTTTAGGTTATCAAAAATAGCTAGAAATTACAAGTCTTTTTTTGAGATCGTGAAAATTTTAGGTCAAATTTTATTGAAGCTGTTATAAACTTTATAAATCATAGTTTCAGTTTCTGGGAGATTATTTGTGGATTACCAAACTTGTTAAAAGTGGGATTCGTTGTTATATTTAATACATAAAATACCTAAAAATTTAACAAAAATACGATTCTTTGTCATATGTATTTTTTTACAAAATATACAAAACAAGAACTTTTTAAATACTTAGAAAATTGTAAAAAACATATTTGAGTTGCTGCAAAAAAAAGATGAACAAAAGCTGCTTTTTTTGTTTTTTTTTTGCACAAAGTGTGGCTTTTGCCTTACGAATTTATTTATCTAAACGCATTAAGCTTTCAAAAGTATGAATAACAAATGAAAATTTTTGATAAGCCCCAGATATAGTTGAGGCGCCTTTGTTTTTAAAATATTCTTTCACTTTTTCTAGCTTTATGAAATGCGACTATTTTATTGCAAATTTTAAATTTCTATTGTAGATAAGTGACATTTGTGGACAGACTACAAAAAGTTATCAAGTACTTAGTCAATACAGGAAAGTACATACTCAATTAATTTTGCACAAAATGGTACTTCTAACTACCTAAAGGCTAGCCCGAGTGAGAACTTTTCGCGACGAACCTGTACATATGACCTTTTTTGCATGTAGGTTGCCACCGCGGTTCTAGACCGCCACAACATAAATCAAGAGTGTCCCACATAATTGATTTTAGAATCTTTTATAAAACATGTCTGCGCACAAAACAGAATTTCTTGAATATCCACAAAATTTGAAAGATATGAAACATTTTCAACAATTTCTGAGCATGAAAATATTTTTCTTGTACGGCGATTCTATAAACGTTTTTGGGCCTCCGTTCTGAAATAACACAAATTGCATTCGTCTAAATCCGCTTGAAACCGACCGTTTCGCGGCCTAGACCTGCAAAATGCACGGCCATCTACAGAACACAGAGTTTGAATCGTTTGAGGTTTGACATGCGTCGGCCGTATGCTCTGCCAGCGTCTGCGACGTTCGATATTCGATACATACGATCGATGTTGATAGAAGAATATATCAAATAATTTCTCGGAGCTTCCGTAAAGTGCACTGGTGTTTCCATTTTGTAAATCCTAATTATTTGTCAATGTCAAAAACTAACACTTACTTGATTTTTAATTTTATTGAAATTTATACGAAAATATTAACTTTTAACAAATTTAATCAATTGTCGGCCCAAAAAATAGTGTGTATCACACAGCCAGAAACTTATTTTGCAACAATTCGCTATTGCAGGCTGCGGCCTTCGGCCTTAGCCTGCAAACTACGCTCATAGTTGCAAAAAGTCAGTTTCTGGCCTAGTGATACAAATAACTATTACCTTACGAATTCTTTTGTGGCAATTTCATTGCAAATTTTAAGTAAAATTTATATACAAAAACTACGAAAACTCGTCACGTATTTTTTTATTATTAAAAACAAAGATCTTGTAATTTTATAATTACAACTCTCTGAGAGCTTTTCTTTCGAAGTACCGTTGCAGAGCGGCATCGAAGACTTCGCCGACGGTTCGTTTTTTCCAGATGTCGATTTTGGGTTTTTTGGGTGGTGGAGGAGGTTCTGGGGCGTCTTCAGGTTCTTCAACTTTCACTAAGTTTTTCTCTTCTTTTTGCTCATCCTGTTTTTGGTCTTGAGCGGGTTTTTTCGACTCAGTTTCTTCCTCAGAGTCGGACGAGTCTATACTGAAATCGGAATCAGCGTCTAGGTTTGATGGCATGTGTTCTTTTTTTATTTCAACTTCTTCAGCGTCACTTTTATCAGACTCTGATTCTTTGTGTGTCCTGTACTTTCTCTCAGTTTCTACGTTCTGTTTCCCGTCCTTCTTTTCTTTTTGTTCCACGGTTTCTTCTGTTTTCTCTTCGAAATTCACCTTCTGATCATACAAATGTCTATAAAAACCATCTAGATTCCCTTGTTTCACCACATCTCCTATTGACTCTAAATACTCCTCTCTCCTCTCCTGCTCCTCCATCTCCTTCATTTCTTCCAACTTCTTTTTATAGCTACTAGTCACAAATGAGTCTTTATCTTTAAACTCATCCCCCTCGGTCTCCCTTTCTTTTTGAACCTGTCTCTCAATCCTTCTCTCATTCTCTCTCTTTCTTCTATCAGCAGCTGCCAAGAGCCTGTTTATATACTTCGGCTTACGATCTAGATCTTTTCTGCTCAGTTTTGACTCCTTTCTTTTCTTGTCGATTTCGTCGTAAACTTCATCATATTGATAGACAGTAGGATCTTCTTCCATTGCCTTGTTTTGAGTAATCTTGTCTTGTTTTTTCAAAGTCCTTTTCAAGCCTGTAGGGACCGATTCTTCAGAGTCGGACTCGTCAAAGATAGAGGGGCGCTGAATCACCATTTTGTCTTTGGGGACGATAAGACCGTATCTGAAGACAAGTTGATTAGTGGAAGCATAAATGGTGAAAATGAACTTACTGTTTAGCCATGGCTGAATCCAATAAACAAGTCACTTTTTCAAACTTCAACCAAAACCTAGCACGTTTCGATCACTGTAAACAATACAACCTCAAATGTCAACTTGACACTAATGACACTAATGACAGCCGTCAACAACACAACAAGACAAAAAACCCTAAAGGAAGTGACATAAGCCTAACCTAACTAATCAGTACAACTTAAAATCACAATTTCAAAAGAACTAGAGCTTGTCCCAAGATAATTATTACTTTGTGCAGTTTAGTAGGTCCACTTTTTGTTTTGTTGATAACATGATGTGTCTGCTTTGAAGTTGTTTTTTTGGGGCTCCATCATGCCATTTTCTTACATAAGCAAGCAGCTCCCGACACTTTTAAGACAAGCTACGCCGACAGTTCACGAGTATGTTCCCAAACACTGCCCGGTTTTAACGAGCGACGTTAAACTCCTCCGGGATTTTATTCAAAGTTCAGAAAGAATTTTAGTTGTTACAGGAGCAGGAATATCTACAGAGTCAGGTGGGTTTTTCGCCAGATTTGTGTTTAGAATGCTTGTTTTTAATCAAAGGAATTGACAAGAGTAAGAGCAAGGGTGGCTTATCTTCATTCTAAACAAATCATTTTGAACTCGGGGTTCAAATATCTTCATTTTGGTTTCATGTCGTTATATCTAGTAAAAATGTGCACCAATTTGGTGTAAATTTTCAGTGGTGGTAGATTTTGATCTGTACTTTTGTTTGATGCCAAATTGGACCGTATTTGACTGAGTTTTGACCTGGAAAAGTGGCATTTAATATGATTGTTTATAAATCCTGACTGGAAGCTGAATCTAGCTATAAACTCGTTAATTTTAGCTCAATCGTTATAAATTTGGTGTCATCTTATCGAAAATTTCATGAGGAATTCGGCGGTGTGCTCTACTTTTATCTACAACCACGTAGTGCCATGATATTCGCGCTCGAAATGTGGAGGTATCATGAGAAAGTTAAACATTCCAATTTTTGGACATTTCCAAAATTAGGTCGCCGTTAAACGCAGCAAAAGAGCTTTTTTTCTACAATTTAAGTTATTTTTGTGCTTTTCACATATAAATGTTAATATTTATAAATTCCCCAATTCTGAAATTTGTAATTTTTTAGCTCTGGTGTAAAATTTCTAAGTTAACGATTTTCCAAGTTTTTGGTTCTCAAATTTTCAAATTTTGAAACCTGCAGACTCCCAAGTGCTCAATTCTCAAATTATCAAACAGTCAAAACGTCTCAAACTGTAGTGGTTTTTATTTCATTGTCAAAGAAAATTCACAAATTCTGTTTTAAATTCTCAAATTTATAAGTTCCTCCAGTTTGATATTGTCAAATTGAGTTTTGTGGCTCTTGAATTTTTAACCTAACTTTTTCAGTTTTTCTTAGCAAATTTTAATATACTTACGTTATTGTACATTCTAAGATTTCTAGATTTTATATTCTATTTGATTAAAGTTTTAAAATTCTAAAATTATCAAATTTTTTAATTCTCGAAAAATTCGATTTTTTCAATCAAATCGTAGAGTTTTTAAAATTCCTATGTTCTTAAACTCTTAAGTGTGAGACTTTTTAGATTCTAAAGGTACAAATTCTTTAGATTTGCAGTAATTTTTAATTTGTGTTGCTATAAAAATTTCATTTTTGTCGTTGGTTTCACTCTTGTTTGAAACTCTTAATTCCTCAAGTTCAAAGAGGTGATAATTCTAAGAAAAGCCTCATTTTTCGTGTTTTTCGATTAATCGGTGCTCCAACGTTGAAATATTCATACTGTCAAGTTTTCAGTATTTCAAGCTTTTATTTTCTCAAAAGCGAATTTTCATTCGGTCGCTGTGCATTCATAGGTTCAAATCTTCACACTGTCATAATATCAGAATAAAAAACACTAATTTTCTCAAACTTTGAAATGTTTGAGTGAACTTTTGTATTATCGAATTTTCAGTGTTTAAAAGCTTCATTTTGCAAAATTTTAACTGTAAAAGGAAATTTATTTCATTATCAAAATAGCTTTTTACGTAAGAAGCAGTGAGGCTTCCAAATCGGCCTCTTCAAAGTCATTGTCTTTTCGGTCTTGTTACATAAATAGCTACAATTTTTTTTTTCGAAAGTTTATTTATCAACTTTTGTGGCAAAAAGTCTACTTTTCTTCTTGATTTCAGTTAGGAAATGCTATTTTCCTTTTTTCTCTTCATGTCTGTGAAAAATATGATTATTAGATCTTTATTAGAAAGTAATAGCTATTTATGTAACAAGTGAAAAAAACGCTCGTGACAGTTTTTACGCCTCAGTAGAAATGTACTAAGTGTAGAATTTACACATTCCAATCACAAACCTGTGTAAAGGATATACGACAAGAAGTTGACCTACTTCCCCACCTTTTTGCCGGTAAAACAGGTCTCGTTTGGATCTCCTACTCATTTGTTTTACTACAAAAACTTGCCCTTGAAAGTGAAAATCAACTTATTTTTCTGAGTACACTTAAAAACTGTGAATTGAAGCTTGAAATATTAAAACAAAAATACATTTCTACAGGAATTCCGGATTACCGCTCCGAAGCCGTAGGCCTCTACGCAAGAAGCAACCACAAACCGGTCCAATATTTAGACTTTTTAAACCACCCAACTGTTCGACAAAGATATTGGGCCAGAAACTTCTTAGGATGGCCAAATTTTTCCCAAGTAAAACCAAACGTCACTCACTATTTACTCCAACTTTTAGAAAGAATAGGAAAAGTTTCTTGTATAGTCACCCAAAATGTGGATTCCCTCCACTTTAAAGCCGGAGCTCATAACGTTATAGAACTCCATGGGACTGCATTTCGTGTGGTCTGTTTGAATTGTGGCCAAACATACGATCGTCATTATATTCAAGACGTGTTAGCTAAATTCAACTCGGATGTACAAATAACGACGCAGATGATCCGACCTGATGGTGACGTTGAGGTTTTCGAGGTATGTTTTAAGATTGAATAAAGCATAGAATTGGGGTTATGTTGGTAGTTTTGCTTGTCTTTTCCGACAGCTCGAAGTACTATTTTGACAGTGCTACCAACGTGTCAGAGTATTGCAAGGTTTGCTACAGTGTTTGTTATTCATTCGATAAAAAGTTGCTACATTCTAGTACGTTTACGTTGTAAATTGATCTGCTCGGCTGTTTTAACTATTTAATTTGGTATTCAACGAACATAAAAACACACCCTTATGTCATGTCTTGATTTGACAGATGACAGATTATTCCCCAAACTCCGTAAAGACAAACTTACAGCAACCAATTAAAAAAAAACACTTTTGAGACAACGGATAGAAATTAATTTCAGCTGTATATACTTTGTTTATTTTGAAATGTCAAAACTCGACCAAATTTTGGGGCTGTACACACGATTTGATCAAACTTATGTATCTGGTTGTACCGGCTAGGGATTTTTTATGAGTTGCATGCATTGTTTTGTAGACAGTTGACAGCCATTTGACAAAAATGTTTTAGCAGACAGCAACAGTTTGTTTACTAATTTATTTCCATCAAATGAGACGTAAAATGTTTTTTGATAGCCAGAAATTAAGTATTTGTTACTGATTTAGATATTGTGCTAATGTAAATAGATCAACTTTGACAGGTCTTTTACTCTCTAAATTTACTACCAACCTTCGCTAATATCCCTAAAAATATACATACACTGAGCTGTTATATACACTATGTCACTAAAAATGGCACTTTTTATAGGTTCTAAACAGAGTATATGTTTTTTTTCCAGGATAAAATCAAAGACTTTAAACCTCCATCTTGTGATTCTTGTAACGGAGTGCTAAAACCAGACATTACGTTCTTCGGTGATAATATTCCAAAGTCACGAGTTCAGCAAGTAAAAGAAGAAGTTAGTTTAAGTGACTCTTTGTTGGTGTTAGGTTCTAGTTTAACTGTGTTCTCTGGTTATCGGATCGCACTACAGGCACATGAAGAAAAGAAGAATGTGGCTATTGTTAATATAGGAAAAACAAGAGCTGATGGACTTGCAGACTTGAAAATTTCGGCGAAATGTAGCGATATTTTGACAGAAATATTTAGATATAAGTGAAATAAGCTGTACATAATAGTGCAAATAAAATCAGAAATAAGTCTTGTGTTCGTATTTTCTGTTCTTAAACAGTAGTAAACATGATGAAATAATTGATACCGGCGCATCCACCATTTTTGGAACTAAAATGTTTTGTTTATCAAGAGATGAGAAACGGCCTACAAGTCTTAATTGTGAATGAATCTAGTGTTTTTTTAAGTCTTTGGTTATTTTATCGCCCATAACTAGCATCGTTTTTCTCTATTTAGAGTACAGAGAAAAAACAAGTTGTCTCTCGCTTTCAAGGTCAAGTTACTTGAGTAAAACAAATAAATGTCCTTGAGAGGTCATCTGACTAGCTAGTTCCAAACGACACCTGTTTTACCGTCACAAAAGTGGGGAAGTAGATCAACTTTTTCTCGTACATCTTTCACACAATTTTTTTATTGGTTTGTGTAAATTCTACACTTAGTACCTTTCTACTGAGGCGTAAAAACTGTCACGAGCGTTTTTTTCACTTGTTACATAAATAGTTATTATTTTCTAATAAAGATCTAATAATCATTTTTTTCACAGACATGAAGAGAAAAAAGAAAAATACCATTTCCTAACTGAAATCAAGAAGAAAAGTAGACTTTTTGCCACAAAAGTAGATAAAACTTTCAAAAAAAAAGTAGCTATTTATGTAACAAGACCGAAAAGACCATGACTTTGAAGAGGCCGATTTGGAAGCCTTAATTAGTGTTTTTTATTCTGAGATTATGACAGTGTGAAGATTTAAACCTATGAATGCACAGCGACCGAATGAAAAGTCGCTACTAATAATTTATTCGCAAAAATCACTTTTATTTAGTCTAATTTACTCTAATTTGGGACAATATTTCCAATTTTTCACACAGGTAATTCTACTTAATTTACTTATTCAAATTACGCAATAAAGTATTATTTCCTCCACTTATAATTAGTCCTAACTTATCTAAAAATGTGGCTTAAGTTAAATCAATCGACATCCAGACAAATCTAGTCTACTAATTAATTAATTAATTAATTTTCTTAGTGCTAATTAGTTCAAGAGCTTACTTAAATCCAGCTCTTTTTGGTGTAGTTCTATTTTGTGTAGGTAGTTTTATTTAGTCTACTTGGTCCAATTTATTCTATCTAGTACAATATCCTCCACTTATTAATTAGTTCCAATTAGTCCAAAATTTAGTCTTGATTCATGATTATTTTTTTCTAGGAAACGCGTTTTAGGAATTTAGTTTGAGATAAGTTTTATTAAGCTCTAATTAAATGAAACTCACGTCAACCTGTCACTGCATGCTGTGTTTGAAGATGGATTGGACAAAAACAAAACAAGATCAAAAGATGACTCATTAATAGACAGATAAAATACACCTATTTTTAACAGTACCCATACAAGTTTCAGCATTCTGAAGCCATTTCGAAAAGCATTTTCGAAATAGTCGCCTGAAGCACCGTCGCGACTTCTGCTTTCATAGAAGTCCTTACTCCTTTCAAGCATTGTCTAAACTCCTCACTTTTACATTCAGCTTCGCTCTGATAATCGCAATAGCAGTCATGCAGCGTTTTTTGTTCTACATTCTGCCGCTCATTGTAGATTTTATACCTAAAACCCCCCCCAAAAAAAGTTTACAAAAGTGTCGTTTTCGCCACTCACCGCAGGTCCCAAATAACATCAGAATTATAATCAACAGTCAATGGTTCCCCTGAATCAAAACACTGCAACGTGTACGGGTTAAAAGTCGCCGTTGTAAGCGCCTCCATGTACTCGTCCCATTCTTGCGTCGTTTCGTCGTTGACGAATTCATCATCAGGAACACACGTAATATTACACGAGCGCTGTTCCTGAGCCCACACCTGGAAAAAAACACTATAAAAATGTAACAATAAGGTAATTATTTACAATTCCAATTATAAACACCAACTGAGCTGCTACCTTCATTTTCGTAACAATGTGAAATTAAAAATTTTAATTGTAGTTTTTATCTTATCAAAAATGTGATAAACAGTTTCAACGGATTGTTAGTTGTAATCTTCGATGTTTTGACGACTGTTCGAAGAATTTCTCGAAAGAAAATCGGGGAATTGAAATTCAAAAAAGTCACTGTTTAGTGACTTTTGAGCCTGCGTCATCTCGTGACTCGCCTGTTACGAAACTAAAGTAAATAAACATAACCTAGAAAAATAATGACAGACGTGTATTCAGGTCACTCCCAATTTGTTTTGTTGACTGATAACAGGTACAGATGGGTACTATTATCGCATATAGTGAGATTTGCATGTTTTAGACGAAGATGGTTCGACAGTCGCACGGTTTTTTTATTAATTGTGGTAACCGTTCCAATCATCATCTTCTGTGGTATTTACACGATCATACTTAAAGGAAATGAGAGTCTTCTGTACCCCAAGTCGTACACACAAGGTAAGTGTTTTAAGGGCCACTCAGACCACGATCTGAATCTTTTCAGTGCCATCTCTTTTACCGCACCGTGCCAAAATTTACAGTAGACATTTTAAGAACCAAAGCAACGAATTTCCACGAGTGCCTAGGCCCCCATTCTGGGAAATCGACGAGTTTAAGCTAGTTTGTTATTACAATTTCCCAGGGGACGACTACAATTCGCTCCAACCAGACGCCATAGACCCATTTTTGTGCACGCACATTATTGTAGGCTTTGTGAAACTTGGCGACAACGCCGTGGAGCTCTCCGACTCAGAATTCGAGTCTCTTAAGGCTGTCATTGCTTTAAAACAGATTAATTCCGATCTCAGAGTCCTACTGTCAGTAGGGGGCGCCGGAAGTGGTGAAGATAACACGTTTACGACCATGGTCATCAACCATGAAAACCGCAAAACTTTCATTCGTTCTATCGTTCATTTAGTCAAGAATTGTGGGTTAGACGGGGTAGATTTAGACTGGGAGTTCCCTAATGAAGATCCATCCAAAGACAAGCACCAAAAACTACATTTTGTTCAGCTTTTAGAAGAGATTAGGCATACAATTGATAAGCAAAATCGCCATAAATTCTTATTGTCGGTGGCAGTGGGGGCGCCTGTTTTTATTATAGATAACTCGTATGACGTCACGTACATGGATAAGTAAATATTTGGAATGGTAATGACAGGGAGCTGATGTTTGTTTGTAGGTTTGTGGACTTTGTCAATGTGATGACTTATGACTTCCATTTTTATACGAAATTGACGCCGTTTACTGGATTTAATGCGCCTTTGTATGGGGCCAGTCAGGACAAGGGATATTTTCAGACTTTGAATATTCATTATGCTGTGAATTATTGGGTTTCTAAAGGGATGAGCAAGGAGAAAATGATGATTGGATTGCCCACGTATAGCCACACTTTTCGGTATGGTTTAGCTGACTAATTTAGTCGGACTTGGTTCAACTTCTAGTCCGATCCGATCTAGGTCCCTAGTCCGATTAAGTCCGCGTAATCCGAGTTAGTAAATTAGTCAGAACATATTCAGTAGTCTTATGACTCGATTTAGTGGATCTTTAGTTAACTAGTAACTAGTGTGACTAGAATTAGTTAGGTTTATCAAGTTCGATTTGATGTAAAAACAGATTTAGTCCATTTACACTCTTTTTGGTATGGTCTGGCTGTGACTAATTTAGTCCGACTTAGTCCTACTTCTGGTCCGATCCGATCTAGATCCCCTAGTCCGATTAAATCTACGTAACCGAGTTAGTAAATTAATCAGATCAGTAGTCAGTAGTCTTATGACTCGATTTAGTCGATCTTCAGTTAACTTGTAACTAATCCGACTGACTTAGTTAGGTTTGTCAACTTCGATTTGGTGCACAGTCCGTTTACAAGTCGAGTTCAATTAGGTTCAGCTAGTACAATGTAGATCAACTAATCAAGTCAATTCCTTCAAGTTCAACTAGACCGATTTAGCTCATCTGGTCTCCGATTAATCCTATTTAATCCAATTGAGGTCATCTAGCCTGCCTAGATCCAATTTAGTCCATCTAGAACGATTTAGTTTGACCAGATCAAATTCAGTTCACCTAGTTAGACTTAGTCCATCTCTTGTGATCTAGATCACTATTTAGTTTATTTGTTTAAATCCAGCCTAGTATAACCCAAGCCCAAGCCCAAGCTGAATTAAGTTCGCTTAATTCGATGTAGTCTGATGCAGTCTAACAAATCCAGCTGATCTGATTGTTTACCGACTTAGTCTAAGTAAGTTTACGTAGTAGTCATACTAGTCCAATCTTCCAATCCAATGCTTCGTTTCGATCCAGTTCAATTACTCGAAATTAGTCAGTTCATATCTAATTAAATCACATATTCCAACTAGACTTGGTGTACTAATTACAATTACTCTAATTTAGTCAATCTGCTTCGGGTCACTTTTATTTACTCTGACCTAGTGCAGTGATTTTAAACTGTTCAATCTGATTTAAGTAATTTAACTACTTCTATTATTCCGACTTACTCAACCTAGTTCCGTCATAGTCAACTTGTTTCTTCTAAATTAGTAAATCTGTTTACTCGTAGTTTGTTTTTTTAAGTGCTTAACACCAGTTTTGTTGTAGTCCAGTCTAGTTTGATATAGTCCGACTCAATCAAATTAAGTTCTATTTTTTTTGACTATCCGGTCTGAGGTGTATCTAGATCTCCCAGTCCAACTTAGAGTGCTGTTGGTCCGAATTGGTTTGATTCAGTTATAGCTCAGTTGGTTGAATCTTAGTTGAATTTGGTCCAGTTAATACTAGTACTATTTTCCGTAGCCTTAATTTACTTGATAGTCCAAATCTAGTTTAGTCAGGTTTAGTTTAATATACTATTACCTAGTACCTAGTACTATTTCATAGACTTAAAATCACTCCTAATTAGTCTTACGAATATTATTTAGGTCCCACCTATCACGAATTAGTCTTTTCCACTTCTACTTCGACTCAGTCCAATTTGATTCATTTTGATCTATTTTCTCCATTTACTTAATTAATTTCAAATTAGTTCATATAAATTGTAAATTTCAATCTAGTACGTTTAGAACGATCTTTCTGTTTAGTCCAAGAAATCCTATTTAGTCCAATTTAGTCTATTTAGTATTATTTTAATCCTCTGACAAAAAGTTCTACTTATTTCATCAAGATAATTTTAGTCCGATTCAGTTCAAATTTGCTTAAATTGTCCAATTTAATCCATCTAACTCTATTTTCTCCACTTACAATTAGGTGTAATTAGTACACGAAGAAACCTCGAGTCCAACCTAGCCTAGTCCTAGTCCCAGTCCAACCTAGAATTAGTTCTTTTCACTTTTATTTGGTTGACCTTGTTCAATTTAATTCTTGTAGTTCTATTTCTTCCTTTTATTTAATTAGACCTAATTAGCCTACATAAATTGTTTAAGTCCAATCTAGTACGTTTAGAGCGACTCAACTCTGTCTAGTCCAGCAAGTCTTGATTGCTCGAATTTACTCCACTTCGTATTAATTATCAACGAACAATGAAAAAGTCCAACGAAGGACTGCTCAAATTCACTCTCGTCCTGTTTTGTCTAGGTGTTTAGGTAGTTTAATCCAGCTATTGCTCATTCTGTCACTTACAATTAGTACTAATTAGTTCACAGAAATTCGTTAAACTTCCTCCAAAACGTTCTAGTTTCGATCCAGTTCAGTTTTTTCTAGGTAGTGCTACGTACTCCACCTAGGGAAATTTAGTTCAATCTAAATCTATTTGGTCCATGTAGTCCTATTAAATTTGTTTAGTTCAATTTATACCGTCGACTAGTATTTCCTCCACTTATAATTAGTAATCTAATCTACTTATATGTAGTTCTATTTTTTGTCTAGGTGGTTCTGTTAAGTCTACTTAGTCCAGTTTAGTTTATCTGGTACATATCTTCCACTTACTAAGTAGTTCCGGTTAGTCCAAGTAGTTAGTAGAAGTTACTAAGTTGTTTATATAGTTCTATTAGTTTTTCAAATGTAATTTAGTCCCTTTGGTATTATTTTCCTCATTTACTAAGTAGTTCTGTTTGTCCACATAGTCTAATTTAGTCAATCTAGTGGAATATTTTTACTTATTTGAATTATTCTAATAAGAGTACTTAATTCCAACCTAATTCGATTTAGCTTTCTTTTATGTAGGTAGCTCCATTTAGTCTGTTTAGTTTAATTTACCCCATATATCACGATGTCCTGTGCGTATAATTGTTTTAGTCAATCTCACGAAGGTTTCAAAAGTCTAAATTAGCATGAATTAGTCTGCTCTAGTTTGGCAAGGTAGTCCTATTTAATCCAGTTAGTTCCATTTAACCTATCTAGTACTTTTTCTTGAATTTATTAAGTACTTAGTCTGATCTAGTTATTTTTGACCAAAGGTAGGTTAGGTAGTTCTACTAATTTATAGTCCTATTTAGTTTACTTAGTCCACTATTTCTCCAACTTATTTATGAGTTTTATTTTGCCAAGATAGTTCAATTTAGCATACTTAGTCTAATTTAGTTCATTATTCCACTGACAGTAGCCCTAATTAGTTTAATTGTTCAAGTCTAACAAGCCCAACCACCCTAACTTTGTCTAAAATTTAATTATTCTTTATCAATTGTGTGACATCTTTTAGATTAACAAATCCCCACAACAAGGGCTTATACGCCCCATCCCGAGGCTACGGAAAACTTGGAAGCCACGGTTACGCTGACTACTCCCAAGTTTGCAAGTTTCTTAATCTCAATCAGATTACGCCAGTTTTCGACTTAGATGCCAAGAGCCCCTACGCAGCGAAGGGAGTCGAGTGGTTGTCTTTTGACAATGAACAAAGCCTTGCCTTTAAAGTAAGCTATCTTTTTTTGTATAAACCATTACAGAAAGATGTTTTAGGCCGAATATGTTCGCGACCACCAATTTGGGGGTGTCATGGTATACTCTTTGAACAGTGACGACCACATGGGAGCGTGCAAAATCGATCCAAATGTACAAAACACACCGTTTCCACTGGTCAACAAAATACGGGAAATTCTCAACAAGAATTACTCAATTTTCTGATGGAAAATCTCACAATCAAAGTGATGGCTGTTAACAGTGATAATCAAAAGTATTATATCTTTCTGTAAAACAATAAAGAATGAGGGGGGTTTGTTTTAAAAAAAAAAGTTAGGGTTTTTGAGGAATGGGGTTGGTAGTGAAGTGAGGTTAAGATCGCCGGCGACGAGAAAAATAGTTTCAAAGTAAAAATAAACGAACTAATCGATAATTTATGCCTTTTTTTTCTCACTACTAGGAAAACAGTAAGTAGTTTGTAGTCTTTTCTACGACTGATTGGACTTTTTTGAGGTTATGTAACCAAAGCGCAAAAACCGTGATGCGAAAAATGTCTGGAAATATCCGCAACGAAGTCCTAAAAGCTTTCAAATCTCTTCATAGAGCCCGCAAACATGTCTTTCAAGGCGACGAAAGAGCCCTAAAGTTGGCCCAAACTCGCATAAATGAAGAATATAAAAAATGTAAAAATGTAACGGACAGTCAAGCAATTCAGGAGTTGGTAGCATACTCTAGAGCTGTAGAGGACGAGTTGAAGTCTACAGTGATACAAGCGGAAGAAATTAAGCCTGGACAATATGAGGTTAGAATAAGAGACGAGATTGTAAAAATGGATAACGTCCCTTTTAAGGACTGTAGCAGCAAAGCGTAGAATACTAATAAAATGAGTTGTTAATTAAGGGTGTTTATTTGTTTGGGGACATTTTTGTATCTTCTCGGGGTGTGAGGTTTTTGAATTTCGCGCCTAGGTGGGGTGAGTTTCCACGCGACTTGTTGAAATTGTGCCCACTTTTTTTTTTAAAGTAAACTCATCACAGCGATTATTGTATTTTTCGGTTTGAGATTTGATTCTTTCACTCTTTTGTGTGGTGGATAGCCCCCTTTTTCTTTTAAAACCCCCGGGCAAGTCTAGTGGAATTCGGAGACGCATCCCGACTCTCAAGTGCTACCAACTTTTTTATTTTTGGGACGTATTTTTAGTAACTTTTCTGTCAGATAACGTCAAAACATTCTTTGTGTATATTTACTTAATTTCTCGGGTTTTGTGAGTGCGCTATTTGTTTTATTTTCACAAGTAATAACTCAAGCCTATTCTAACTTCTTTGTGTATTTTCTCATTCTATTTTTAGCTTTTGCCGGTGCATCGAACTCTTGTCCTCTTGACCCACGATTGGGGCCATCACCTAATTTACAATGCCTTCGACTATGTGTTGACATAATGCCACCCATCATGAATACAACGCTTTGTCTCTTGTTGTTGGTTGCATCAACATTCGGTGAGTAAAAAACGTTCTTTATTATTTAGAAATTAAATACAGCCGTTGCCCCAGCACGCACACCACGGCACTTTCCCATTGAGGGGAATATTAGAAATGTTCGACATTTTCCTAGTTTTAACAGTCTCACAACTACTTAAGCTATTGGTCCTTTCACGCTCGGAGTGCATCCCGAAGTCGTCGTAACCGCCCCCGTATTTATGGTCGTTGGATTTGTCGGTGCACACCGAGAAGGAGCGCTCCCGATGCATGCGGTCAACGCTCGTAATGGTCCCTCTTCGGCTCTTCAATCTCTCGCTCTTCCTGTGTTTCTTATGCTTCTTCTCGTCTTTGACATGGACGTGCTTGCGGTCGGGGCTCACCGAAGCGCTCTTTCGTTGCTTCTTATCCTCGACTTTCTTCTTCTCAGAGCCAGTTTTACTGTCGGAGCTCGTGGGGGTTTTGGGCTCGCCATCCGTGGTTGATTTCCGAGACTCCAAACTCGGAGTTTTCTGGTGTTTAGGCTCCCCGAACTTAATATCGAAAATAGACAGTTTCTTGTCGGTGGCTTTCACGGATTTGTCTCGTTTCCCTTTGAAGTGTATGGAGACTTTTCTGCGCATACTGAGCTTGGGGGATTTTTTCTCCTCTTCAGGTTTAGTAGGTTCCACTTTCGTCGTCTGGAATTTGAGGTTCTCTTCGTTCTCGCTGGAGATGAGCTCCGAGGAGGTGAGCTCCAACAGGTTGGTTTTGGAAGTGTTGGAGTTGTCGGGGTTGTACCGGTTGGTGAAAAAATCATTGTCTGCAGGGATGGGGCCGAAATAGAAGGGGTTTCTTTCGTTGGCGTGGGGAGTCGTAGGCAAAGGAGGCGGCGTTATCACGAGTTCTTCCGGGAGCGGTAGGTTCTCCGCTGATTTCGAATGAAGACTATCAAAGCTGTTCTGGACGTTCTTGTACTTCTCGAAGCCGAGCAAAGGCATCGGATTCGGCATGAGCACGACGTTGAGCTCACTTTTGAACGGCTTCTCAGGCTGAGTCTCATTAACTTGGTCGTTGGTAATCTTCAGAATATCTTGAGAAATCGTCTCGATGTCATTAAGCAGCTCCTCTAGGTTTCCTCCGTTACTAAAAGTACTCCTACTGGGAGTACCGTTCCGGAACGGATGATTGTCAGTCTTCACTATAAGATCCGTGGATGCCTTCTCTTCAACGTTTTGAAAGAACGTTTCATCGCTCTTACTTATCTTGATCGGAGAGAAGAAGTTCTTGAGTGGTACCGCCGGGAGAGTGTTCGCTTTGTCGTACGGTGGGTAACTCTGATCGGGTTGGATAACGTTCTCCATGTTCCATTGGTCGTTGGGAATCGAATTCTTATCACTGTTTTCGGTACTGTTTTCTTCCGGTACTACAGATAAGTGGTCGAACTCAGCGTGTAAATTCTTCATGTTGGTTTTCTGCACGTTCTGGAGGTTCTGGGACGTCTCCACTTCCTCGGATTCTTCAGAACAGGAACTGCAACTTTCCTAGAGATTTGGTAATTGATTTTTTAGCTCGATTGAAACTTACCGAGTCACTGCTGGTGTACGTCGTGGAGGATGACGAGAAGTCGTACTCTCTTTCTTTCAGGAGCTTATCCAACTTGTCGTACTCGTCGCGTAAGCACCAGATTTCCTTCTTCAACATCTCGTTCTCGCGTTTGAGCTTTTTGATGTCGTACTGACCTTTAAGATAAAGATGCGTCAAGAATTTTTGGAGTTTATTTATTGGGAGTTAAGTGACATGGAAAAGCAAACGGAGTTATTTTTAAGTGTTGTCTCATAAATAAGTGTGTCATTTATTTTCGAGACCGAATTTTCCATTATTTTTTTTGCGAAATATTTTCGCGCACTTTCAATTAAAAATACAACTTATAAATACCTTTTATTAATGTTATACACGTGTTTACTTGGCAGATGCGCTATAAAATAGCGTTCGGCAGTTTGTATAACTGAAAACCACGAACACTTTTGTAAATAATATAAATATTTGTGACAAGTCGTACCGAATTCAGAGTTTCACAAAACTACAACTTCATTTCGAAATGAAATGTTTAAGACTAAAACCAACCCAGATTCGTGTTTATGTGTTACGGAATTTTCTAAAAATATTGAGTTAAGAATCTCGCTAAATTTTATCGACATGAGTACTGCCAAAAATCAGATATCGTCCTTTAGTTGTAACAATAAAACTGATTTCAATTTAGATAATCAAGCCCGAAAAAAACTAATTCAAGTTTTCGAACATGTGGTCTGAATGGAATAGCACTTTTTTTTGTTTACAGAAAAACTAAACGATTCTAATTTAAACGTACAAATGAAAGATAAAAAACAACGTGTTGGAATTATTTTTAATCGAACTTGAAGTTTCCTGCGGTTTTGATTACTTGAATTGATTAATTAGGTTGAGAAAAAAAATTAAATTTGAAATTATAGAGGTGAAGTTTATATGTTAAAAATAAAGTTCAACGTGTAGCTGACAAATCTGCGTGTTTTTATTAGCTTCTAGAAATAGTTTTTTTTTTGTCGTTCTGTTTCCGAAATTCACTGAATGAGAAGTTGTAGAATTTGAAAACGGTCTGTAAGATATATTATTATTATTCTTAAAACTAAACACACGAAAAAATAGCATGTTTAACACGTAAGAAATGTGTATTTCTAAACTCGCTTTGCTCGCTTTTGTACTTTCTGGATACCGATCGCTTTGTTTTAAATATTAAACAATTCACAATTTTTCATAACTAGGAAGGAAAATTTTGTAAAATATCTAAAATCAAGAGCCAAAAAAAAAGATTTTCAATGTTTTTTTTTCTATGCAAGCCAATAAAAGCTTCACGGTGTTTAAAAATTTAATATCCAAAAATTCTTGACTGGTATTCCAGAAATGCATTCAATTAAACTGCAGCCTGAAAGTTCGAAAGTTTTTTCCCCGTTTGCTTTTTTTTCAAATATTCAAAATTTTCCTTGTTCTCAGAAGTTTGCTAGGTTTTAAAAGTTTTTGGATTAGTGCCTTCAAAGTGACCATTAATTTGATTCTAAATCTAAAATTTGATTGGCATTCCCAATTTTTTTTATTGGACTAAATAATTGACTTTTTGGATTTTTGTTAAAAAAATCAGCTTTAAATAGTTGAAAATACAGCAATATCTAAAAAATTGTTTTTTTTTTTAAATTTTGAAGCTATGCTAGGTATAATTTAGGAATAATTTTTTTAGGACTGCTAAGATTTTTAAAATGTTCAAATTGTAAAACTATAAAAGTTGTTTCATAAAATGACTAAATGCTAGTAAATTTCTTTATATTAAAAACTGTATTAATAACTATTATTAATATTAATTGAGTAATTTTAAAATTTTGAAATTTTGGAAAACTGATGAGATGCTCCTAATTTTTCATGGAAAATTCTTAACACTTGTTAAGTTTTCTAATTTTTAATCAGGAATTTATATAAAGCTTAAATACCTTTTGAAACGCCTAATTTTTTTTTAAATTTTCTGAACAGTATTAGAAATTTCCAAAATCAAAGTCAAAAAAAATTGAATAAATTTTAAAATTTAAGAGTGCATCTGGAAAATCTTAATCTGGCCTAACATTTTTATTTTCAAAAGTTCATGGAGAACAGACGCGTTTCTACAATTTCTAAAATGTCTGTATTTTACAGAATTTCGAGGTTTTTGGGAAGCTTTAGAAACATAGATTCTTTTAAAATTTCAAAAATTCTAAAACCAAAATTTTTGTAGCCTTGGTCACATTTTTAGAGCCTCTAGAATGTCCATAATTTAGAGACTGTTGAACTTTTCAAATTTTTAGAAACCTCCAGAACCACAAATGCCTATAAACTAAAAAATTCAAAATTTTTGTAATTTAATTAATTTATTTAATTTTAAGTTAATTCATTTCTGAAATAACAATGATTCCTGAAGTATTTATATTTTAAAATGTGTCTCCAAAATCTACTTGTATTCATAATTGACAGAATTTAATTTTTTTTCCACGAGAAGATCTAAGACTTCTTTTCCAAAAATTGACAAGAAATTTTAAAAATCAATATAAAGCATCCGAAAAATTTCTGGAACACCCAAAATAAAATAAAAGAATACATAGAAAAATCTTAAAAGGGCCGTCATTTTTACAGGATCCAAAATTTTGGTAAAGTCGGGACATTTGGAGAATCCACTGTTTGGAATTTCCCCAATATATAAAGAGCTTCAAAACCGAAATGCTTTGCCTAAAAAATGTTCAAAATTTAAGAATGTATTTCAAAGTTAAATCGAAAACTTCTAAAACCTCCAAAATCATAATAAACATAATTAGAATAATTAGAATGTTGAAATTGCATAAATTTTTCGAAACCTGTAAAACCAAAAAGATGCTTTCGATATTATCATGAGACATTCAAAGCTTTTAAAATGTCTAAGAGCCTTGTTAGAAGTTCCCAAAATCAAAATCTGCATCCTCAAAATTTTCTACTTCTGGAATCTCCATATTTTCTGTGTTATTTTTCCGTTCAGTTTTCTAGTTTTTTCGAAAGCTTCATAACCAAAAAGATGCTTTTGATCTTACCATGAAAAATTCAAAAGGCTTTAAAATATCTAAGAGCCTTGTTAAAAATTCCCAAAATCAAAAACTGCATTTTCAAAATTTTCTACCTTTGGAATCTCCACGTTTTCTGTGTTGTTTCTCTGTTAATTTTTCTCTAGTTTTCTCGAAAGCTTTAAAACCGAAAAGATGCTTTTGACCTTATTATGAGAAATTCAAAGGCTTTAAAATGGCTAAGATCTTGGTTTGAAATTTCCAAATCGAAGCATTTTAGCATTTTTCAAAATTTAAAATGCATCTCCAAAAGCTCCATATTTTCTGTGGAGATGAGTGGCATATCTCAAAATTCTAGATTATTGATCTACACAATTTTTGAATCCAGCTGTTTCAAAGGCTCCAAAAGCAAAAAATGCTGTAAAATTAATGAAGACCCCAATAGAAATTTCCAATATTAGAATCTAAAATTAAAGAAAGCATTCTGAAAATCTTAAAATGTCTTGTCTTTCCAAAAGCTACAAGATTTCTGCGAAGAATTCTTTAGAAAGTTAGTTGATGCTTTTCATTCTTTCATAAAAAAATCCTAGTCCTAAGTCCTAATAAGAATTCCAAAAATCTAAATCTAAATCTAGAAATACTTCACACTTTTAGAAATTTCAAAATTTCTACACACTTCTAGAATCCATAGATTCTCTATAATTGACAAAATTCTGAGATTTGCCGGATTTTTGGAAAACGCCTTGGGAAACACGAATAATTTATTTAGTGGCTTCAATGTGAAAATTAGCGATAATGTAACATTTTTTTTAATTTAAAAAAAAACATGGGAAAAACTCTTGATCTTACTGAATTTTATCGTAAAAATCAGTGTGGTTTTAATTATCTCAATAAAAAAATATTTCTTAAAAAATAAATTTTTACTTGAAAGTACGAAGATAAGTGACGTGAAAATTAGAAGGCTATGTTAATTTACGCACTAGTTTCGTCGATGTGAACGCACCTTTAAGGTTGTTATGTTGAACTCTCATTGGTTCTTTTACTCTAAGTTAAACAAAATAAATAAACAACGGTCTAAATTGGTAATTAATTCTATTTCCACGGTTGTCCGACCTTTTTACAACTCCAGAGAAAATCCACGTAAATCTAATCACTTTGAATTAGCCATTAGCAACTTTGGCAACTAGGCCAGGTTAAAAATACACAAATAATCTATTTTTGCAAATTTGTCGTTGCGAACTAGGCTAGACATTTTTACCTCTTTCAATCTCAGCGTTGATGTTGATAGTCCTCAGCCTAAGCTCTTCGTTTTCGTAGATCATGCCTCTGGAAGACTTTCTGTCTAACCTGTGCAACGAAAACAACGCTCTTTATTTTTGTAATTTATTAAGTAAGCAAAGCCTGTAGTGTAGTAAGAAGAATGCAAGAATGCAAATGCAAAACTGACCTGCAAGCTGTGGTATTCCTGGAATTAAGAAATTCATATAGCAAGCAAAGTCGGCATTTGTGTGCTTTCCGTCTCGTTCTTTCGCAGCTTACCTTCGATTGGGCTTGACGTTGTTATCTCTTCGTCTCGTTCTCAGCATTGTCGTTGATTTCGACATATTTCCAATCAATCGTTCACACCTCTGTTTGGTTTAAAACCGCAAACGGCGGCGTTAAGAATAAACACGTCACTTTCAAACATCTCCGGAAGGTTTATTTAGTTGTCACTGTTAATTTCTTCTTCTTGCTCTCTCCTCATGTTTACACCTTATTTGTTTACATGCCTGTATTACCACGTGTTGACGTACCCAACGTAAATTTCGATTATTTTTGTAAATATTTATTTTACATACACGGAGAAACTTCAGCCGCCCCTGAAATCACGATTACGTCATTGTGTACAATATTTTTTCCACGACAAGGTCGCGATATTCCACTCTTGCACTTATTGCATTGTCACGAACCACATCCAATCAGGTTTTAGTCTTAAGGGTGCACTCTCCAATCACGACGCGTTCCCGCGGGCAGTGCCTACTTGACTAACTTTACAATCTGTAGCGATCTTGTGAAGACACGAGCGATGTTTGTTTCTTTCTCCGATACACTGAAGGGCGTCGCGACGCTTAATAACTGTTTATAATCTCGAGATCTAAATTTATCAAGTCTTATTTCGAGAATGTCGATGTATATTGGGCGGTAGGCGTGCCGTAGATTTGCTGGTTTCGACAGAAAATCGATCGTTGTGAAAAAAATCACTTTTTGTGACCAAAAATGACCTGAGGTGGCTCCTATTTTTCATTTTTTGGCGGGTTTGAACACTGCGAAGAGAAATATGTGTTCTTTTGTTTCAGAAAATGGTGATTCATACGTTTAAAAAAAAAACAAATTTTGATCTTTTTTATATAGCGACGTTTATGGCCGGCCTGTATGTTATTAATCGCGGTCTTGTCAAGATATTGCTTCCGAAGGTTTATCGACTGTCAAAATATTTACCATTTGTTAAACTTACAATATTTTCTTATAATTTGTACAAATACTGTTTCTTATATCCGTCAAATATTCATTATTCATAAATTATTACTGGTAAATAGGTAGGGAAAGGTGGGCCAAATTTTAGATTATCGGGCTCATGAGATAGGAAATGGTTAAATGTGATCTTCACTCATTTTTTTGAAATTTACTTGAAAAATATCTATAATTTTATTTTTTTAAATATTACAATTTGTGACATTTAATAACTAATTTTTTTAAACAAGTGAATTCTAAAAAAGTTCTAAAAATCTAGAGCGCCCATTTTATATTTAAATTTAAATTTTCAAAAGTTCAAAGTATCTTAAAAAAAAATAAAATTTTGATACATTTTCCACATCTAATGTTTTCCGACATTCTGCATCATTTTATAAAAATTAATTATAATTATTTTTATTAAATTTTTTGAAGCACAATATCAATTTTTTGGTGAATCTAAAATTTTTGTTTCTTTTAAGAGCCGATGGTAATACAAAAATAAGAATTCAGAACGGTTTAAATCTCGCAAATGCGTATAAAATTTACTAATCAAAAATTCCCCAAAATTAAAATTTTAAAAATTTCGAGAACAAAATCTGTAAAATTTTCAAAAGAAATTTTAAACTTTCCAAACTCTGAATTTTCCAGTAGCTTGAACATTTTTGATGTTCTAGACTTTAGAACTGTGTTTTTTTAAACCGTACAAAATTTACAAGTTTTGTGGCGTTTTTGGAATATTCAGAATCTCCATAAAGTCCAAAATTAAAGGGGATTTTTAGACTTCCTAGAGTTTGCAAAAACAGAATTTTTGTTCATTGCAGAAAGGTTTTGTTAGAATTCCAAATTCTCCAAATCTTTTATATATCAAAATTTTCCAAAAACTTCTTTTTTTTAATGTCTAGAGACTCGGCGATGATTTCTAACCAAAATTTCGTAAAATTTTTGAAAACGTAGTGAAAATCTGCTTCTAGATTCTAGATTCTAGAGTTTCTATTTCAGATTTTAGTATGAAGACATTAGAATTCTCTAAATATCTAAAAAACTTTTATTTCAAAATGAAATTCTAAAATTTCGAAACTCAAATTCTCAATATTTTGAAAATTTAAAATGGCAAAAAGTCTCAATTTTGGTTTCCTAAATTTACCAGAACTTTTTGGACCGTCCATGTAAAATAAAAATTTAGTGACGTTTCTAGAGTGTTTAGAGCCTCTGTAACGTCAAAAATTCCAGTAACATTTTGATTTTCATCATTTTAAAATTTTGCAACTTTAAAATTTCGAAACGTTTTGTTAAAATCATTTCATTATTAAATCTGAAGATTTTTTAATTTATTTTTAATTTACTATTTTTTTTTTAAAACCTCAAGGTTCTAAAAAATATCTGTAATTTTAATGATTTTTTTAAATATGTACTACAATTTGTGACAATTTTCTTTAAACAAGTGAATTCTCTAAAATCGCAGAAACTCTAGTGTCCATTTTATATTTAAATTCAAATTTTCAAAAATTTTTAAATATCTTAAAAATTTATAACATTTTTGGACACGTGGTGTAAGAGTAAAAAATGATTTTTCAACCAAAATTTTCAAATTTCAAAACTTTTTTAAATAGCAACAAATTTAAGGTTCACAAAATCTGTAAAATTTCCATAAAAAAA
Source organism: Cynaeus angustus (assembly GCA_030157275.1). Classification (NCBI taxonomy): domain Eukaryota; kingdom Metazoa; phylum Arthropoda; class Insecta; order Coleoptera; family Tenebrionidae; genus Cynaeus; species Cynaeus angustus. The sequence continues at coordinate 17,067,226 of CM058065.1, forward strand.
TTTAAACTTTCGAAACTCTGAATTTTCCACTACCTAACAGTTTTAAAATCTACAATTCTGTAAAATTACAATGTCTAAAATTTATAGGATTTTTGATGTTCTAAATAATCTAAAAATTATAGAACTGTAGAATTTACAAGTTTTGTCATTTTTCTGGAATGTTCGAATCTCCATAAAGTCAAAAATTAGTACGGTTTACAATCTGCAAAATTTACAGAATATTTGGGGCTTTCTGATTTTGTTGTTCATTTTTTAGTCCTTCTATAAAAGAGTATAAAAGTATAAAAACTTTGACATATTAAAATTTGCATTTTTTGTTTCATATTATAATTTCTTTTAAGTTTTTGTGTATTTTATAATTATTCGAAAAGTTGGTCAAATTGTAGCTTTGATACTTCTGATTGTGAAAGCACAATATCAAAAAAATGGCGCTTTTGAAATATTTGTTTTTTTTTCAAAAACCGATTTAATTAGTTAGAATTCTAAATTCATCAAATCTTTTATGTCAAATTTTTTCAAAAACTTTCACTTTTTTAAATTTCTTGTGACTCGAATATTGACAAAAATTCCTTGAAATCTTGAAAATTCTAGTGAAATTTGCAAGACTTGATAGTTTTGAAATTTTTTTGAATATAGTAAAAATAAATTCTTAAAAATGGAAACTGAAATTGTCAATATTTTGAAATGGTCCACGTAAAATTAAAATATCAAAAATTTACACCAAGTTTCTTTAAATTTTCCAAAAATTTTGAGCTCTTAACTGTCCGTGCAAGATAAAAATTTTTGATGTTTCTACAATATTTAGAACCTCCATAATGTCAAAAATTTGGATACTGAAAATTCGATAATTATCATTATATAAGCATTTTAAAATTTTACAACTTTTCAGATTTTTAAAAGTTTAAAAAAAAATCATTTCATAATTTTGGGGTAGTTAAAATTTCATTTTTTTGCAAAATCCATGCAACTCAACATTCTGCAAATTTTGTGTGCGGCACAATCCTTCACTTCACTGGAAAACTGGCTCACTTTGCCCGTAAACCAGCCCAGGAAATTCCCATCAGATTTTCTTAAACGTTTATATTTCTAAAGTCGGAAAATACACCAAAAAATGGAAATGTTTGTGTGAGCAACAATGTTTGGCTTAATTCCTAGAAAACCAGCTCGTTTTGCTGACGGTCCAGGAAACTCCTATCACATGATATTAATTGTTTATAGAATTTATTGATCGCAGAGATACAGCAGAATCCATGGACACGCCAGTCAAGAAAGGTTCTCCTGATCAAAGGCAAAGTCTTTTTCTTTGATTTAAAAAAATCGTCGTAAAAATAGCTAATTATGTAACGAGGCCGTAAAAGAAATGATTATTTGAAAACAAGCAGAAATGCTTTCAAGATTTTTTGGGCGATCACAAAAAACAAACAAAGTGTAAGATGCAGAATTTGAGAAATTGAGGTTTTTGGTTCGTAAGGTATATGTTGACAGATGAGTCTATAAAATTCATTTTTACGGCCGCAAAATAGTTCTTCAGTCCGTAAAGTATCTCGACAGATGAGTCCACAAATATTTTTTTATTAGACTTTCGTGCCCTTTCTATTTCTGCAGTTTTTGTTCTCATGCATCCATGATGATCATTGAGGTTCTGAATGGTTTGGATGCAATATTAATTCCAAAATAAAAATTGAATTGGATTGGCAGATTGGTTCCGAGTCATTTCTTTTAAAACAAATAACTCACGACCTCACAAAAACTAATTCATTTACCTTTCTAAAAAACTAGATCACAAAACAAATAAACCTAACCTTGAATTACATTAGCACAATTGGAACCACTACTGTTTATAAAGAATTTTTTGTTTATTTACAGAGTGAGATTTACAGATTGACGTGGATTGAACGAAATAGGAATTGAGTAAAAAAATCTGCGATCTGCGCTTTTCATTTTTACACGACTTTTAAGTATTTCGTAAATAAACTAAAAAATTTTATGACTTCATGATCTTCATGTAACAAGTCGATTTTCTTAGTTTGTTTTGGCCTCAAGGTTGTTGCATTGAAGAGTATCCTCGATAAATCAATATTAAACGCTAAAAATAGGTGTATTTCAATGAAAATTGTTTAAAAAACTGAGGAGTCCGGTCCTGAAGCGTGCTGCTAATCATCAGAATATAACGAGCAGATCAAAAGGGCGCAAAGAATTTTTTAAATATTTTTTCTACATATATAAAATGTAGAGAGAGAGAGAGAAAGAGGGGAGAAAAGTAAAACCGTTAAGAAAGAAAAAGATACAGTGAAATACGAAACAAGAAAAACAAATCCTAGAAAAAATGTTGGTGACAACTATGGCAGAGAAAAATAAATAAGAAGTGTGCGGTAAAGAAGAATCGAGATGAAAGACGTAGAGAAGGCACAAAAAGTCAGTTGAGGAGATCAAATGGTAAAAATCTGGTTGAAAAAAGGAAAGTCGTTCAGTTAACGTCATGATGTGGTGTTGCGCCACCATGTTGAAACTTTACGATCTGTCATTTCTCATCGATCTTCATCAGAAAAAAAGTTGGCAATGTTATCAGCTTATGTAACTGAGAAAAACGGCTCAAGAGCTAAAATAAGAAGACTTTGACCCTGTATTGGGTTAAAAAGCAGATCAAAAAGGTGCAAAGAATTTTTTAAATATTTTTTAGTATTTGCGATAGTGTGTGATTTTCGATACATCCTGTATAGCAAGAAGTAATAATGTCAAGGGGATAAGAAGGCCCGCAAAGACAGAAACGTGGTTAAGATTGGGAGAAACAAGTTTAACATATAAAATGAAGAGAGAGAGGGGAGAAAAGTAAAAACGTTAAGAAAGAAAAAGATACAGCGAAATACAAATAAAAAAAAATCGTAGAAAAAATGTTGGTGACAACTGTAACAGAGAAAAATAAAGATAAGAAGTGTGTGGTAAAGAAGAATCTAAATGAAAGAGGTAGAGAAGGCACAAAAAGTAAGTTGAGGGGATCAAGTGGTAAAAAATCTGGTAGAAAAAAGGAAAACATGGTTCTTTGGTTTCTTTGTAGACTAAAGTGTTTAAATGACCACAGGAAAAATCCATAGGATGTAAGTCGGGCGACTTGGGGGGCGATTTAATGGATCTCCGGCGACCTGGTCCGAAGTTAACGCCATGATGTGGTGTTGCCCCATCCTGATGAAACTTTGCGATCTGGCATTCCTCATCGATCTGTATCAGAAAATAAGTTATGTAATTGAGAAGAATGGCTCAAGAGTTAAAAAAAGAACACCTTGACGCTGTGTTGGGTTAAAAAAAAATCGAAGCAAAAGGAGAAATAGACAGATTTAGAGTCAAATCCGTTTAAGTTAATTTGCTGTGCTTGTGATACTACGTCGTGATTCCGGAATTTGATTACTGTTCATTGCCCTGTGGGTGTGACTTCAGGAACTAATTTAATATTTTCTAAAAATAAATTACTATACATCCTGTATAGCAAGAAGAAATAATGTCAGAGGAATGAGTAGGGCAGCAAATACAGAAACGTGGTTAAAATTGGGAGAACTAAATTTAATATATAAAATGAAGAGAGAGAGGGGAGAAAAGTAAAACCGTTAAGAAAGAAAAAGATACAGTGAAATACAAAACAAACAAAAAAATCCTAGAAAAAATGTTGGTGACAACTATGAGAGAGAAAAATAAAGATAAGAAGTGTGCGGTAAAGAAGAATCGAGATGAAAGAGGTAGAGAAGACACAAAAAGTCAGTTGAGAAGATCAAATGGTAAAAAATCTGGTAGAAAAAAGGAAAACATGGTTCTTTGGTTTCTTTGTAGACGAAAGTGTTTAAATGACCACAGGAAAAATCCATAGGATATAAGTCGGGCGACTTGGGGGGCAATTTAATGGATCTCCGGTGACCTGGTCCGAAGTTATTCAGTTAACGCCATGATGTGGTGTTGCGCCATCCTGATGAAACTTTGCGATCTGGCATTCCTCATCGATCTGTATCAGAAAATAAGTTATGTAACTGAGAAGAATGGCTCAAGAATTAAAAAAAGAACACCTTGACGCAGTGTTGGGTTAAAAAAAAATCGGAGCAAAAGGAGAAATAGACAGATTTAGAGTCAAATCCGTTTAAGTTAATTTGCTGTGCTTGTGATCCTACGTCATGATTCCGGAATTTGATTACAGTTCCATACTCAGTGGGTGTGACTCCAAGAACTAATTTAAAAATTTTCTAAAAATAAATTACAGTGACTCGATTTTGTTCGATTTTCAAACAGCAGGTCGAAGTTTCCGGTATAAGCAATTTGCGAACATTTTAGATACATTATTCTTTACGGAAACACCTCTCTGCGTTATTCCCACACAGCAATTTCAAACAGAACGAACAAACGTGCGTATTGGAAATTTTATAGGGTTTATATAATTTGTTTGCGGTGAGCGCCACTAAAAATAATATTTTATAATAGTACGTAAATGCAGTTAGCAGTAAATTTTCTAACAACTGGAAACATTTCGATGTTGATTAAACAAAATCAAATGAATTGATATTGGGGTCGTTGGGATGTAATTTTTTGATTTTTTCTTTGTACTTCCAGATCAAAGGAGACGGAAATTTTAGGTTGTATTTATTAATTTCGTATTTGAGTGAAGTATTTGGGTTGGTATTTTAACAGTTATTACTTTCTTGACAATAATGATAAAAGCCGCTTTACGGCCGCCTGTTTTCACTTAACGAAAAGTCATCTTCACACGCTCAATACACAATTAACAAGTGAAGATTACAACAAAACTGTTTTTGCAAACTTAGGACCTGTAAGCGTTTTGGCACTGACTTCAAACATTGTCGTTCATGTAAAATGCATCATTACTTTTTCAGGAAACTAAAATTAACGATCGACCAATTCTACGAAACTTTGTTAATAATTTATTATTCTTCGTTGAATTTTTTTTGTAGCTGTCTATTTTAACTGACCTGCTGAATGATCTGACGTCATAGTTCAAGTTTGTTTGAATAGTAATAGGTAAAATAGGAAACTTATGTTAATTTTGGGCTTCCAAAAATAAACATGAGCGGTGTTGAAGTTATGTTGGTAACTCTGGATGTCATTTCTTGAGAGTTTGAGGTTAAACATTCATTTATGTGCAATGATGTCAGTGAGAGCGAAATGTCAAAATGACAATGCTGCCAACATGTCGGTTAAATTTTTAAATTCTTCTTTGTTTCTAAAGATTAACTTGAAAAGTTATATTTCTGTTAATTTTTTTTTTGCTTTCAGCTCATAGTTTTTTACATTCTTTTCATTATCTTATATACTTTTTTTACTACTTTTAAAGTTTTTTTGTGTTTCTAATTTTAATGGTGGTAGTCACTTAATTACATATTTGGTAAAATTTTATTATTTATTTATTTGTTATTTTTAAATCAAAATTCTTTTTGGCTCACCGTTTCATAAACGAACTCTTTTACGACCGTAAAGTTGAATTTTATGGACTCATTCGTCAAAATATATTTTTATTGGATAAAGGCTTTTTTTGCGTGCATTAAGTGAATTTTATGGACTCATCTGTCGAAAATCCAAACTGAATCTCAATTGTTTGCGTTTGTAACTCACATTTTGTTAGTTTCTTATCATTGTCAAAAATGTTGTATGCAACATCTGCCGTAAAGACGATTGTTTGCGTTCATCGTCTTTTCGACCTTGTTACATAAATAGTCATTAAGCTTTCTCTCCTTTGAAATCTTAATGCTTACGTTGAAGTTACTTTTAGGAATATTAAATGCAAAATTTCTTTTAAATATGCGTCTAACCATTTTTTTGCATTTTTGGAAAAAAAATAAAAATTTTAGGAAGTTATTAACAAGTGATTTTAAAGATTTTGAATACTTTTTGCGTTTCCTAAATTTGCTTAGAAATTTTAAACTTAGTCATTTAGCTAAATTAAAAAATATTTTTGGATGTCTTTAGAATTTAGAGAAAAAACCTCAAATTTTACAAGTTAGAAAATATTAAAACGTTGTTCGCAGTTTTAGAATTTCGAAATTCTAAAATTTTATCTTGAAAATTTAGATATTTTTCAGATGTTTGTATTTTTTTTTATTTTAGTATCGAACTCTAAAGTGGACATTTAGGATTTTTGTAGTTACGAAAATTTCGCAGTTATCGAAATTTTTGGATTTCTAAAATTTTGGACATTAATCGAATTTAGTCTTCAGATGGTTATATTTCTAAAACTGTTAAGTGAATTTAACATGTAAATTTTTGACATTTCAATTTTTTTTATTGGATTAATTTTAAAAAATTTAAACAAAAATTTTACCGCATTCGCATTCCGAAAAATTCACAGATGAATAGAAAATTTTAAGGATTGCAATTTTTTTTTCAAAAACTTTCACATCTAATTTGAGGATTGAGGACCTTAGAATCCGAAGAATTTGAGAATTTATGAAGGAGAAATTCTAAAAATTTAAGAACCGAGATTAATAAACTGAGAAATTGTAAGCACGAGAATCAGAATGTAGAATTTTTAAAATTAGAGAAAGTAAAGATTTTAGAATTTCAAAAATTTACGAACCTGAAAAGGTGAGAATTTGGAAAACTTCTTTTACACGAAACTTTCACATCTAATTTGAGAATTGAGAACCTTAGAATCCGAAGAATTTAAGAATTTAATAATTGAAGAACGTGAAAAAGCGACAAATTGAGAAATTTAAAGTAAGAACATTTAAATGTGAAATTTGTGAATCCGAGAAATGGAAAACGCAATATAAAATTATAAAATAATCTACAAATGGAAAATCTAAGGGCTCAAAATATGAGATTTTGTTAACTTGAGAAATTGAAAATTTGGGAATTGGGAGTGAAGAATTTGAGAATCCAAATTTTAAAGTTTCAGAGTTAGAAAATGATATAAATTTCAAAATTCTGAATTCTGAAAATCGAAACATCTCTAAAGACCTGAAGAAGTGTCAAAATTCTAAAAAATCCAAGAAATCGAAAAGATGTAATAAACTTGAAAAACCAGAAGAATTCGAAAAACAATATAAGAACTAAATAACAGATACATCAGTGAAATTCTGAGAATTTCAAATTTAGAAGTCCGAGAATGATGTTTCAAAAACTAAGAATTTAAGTAAGCGAACTGAGAATCTCAAAATTTGAAAATTCACAAACCCGAGAAGGTGGGAAGGTGAGAACCTCGACGTCTAAAATTGTTAATTTGTGACCCAAAAATTCCAAAAATTTAAGAACTGTGATCTAAGGAAATGGAAATGGGATTCACATTAAATTTGAGAATTGAGAACCTTAGAATCCGAAGAATTTGAGAATTTAATAATTTAAGAACGTGAAAAAGCAACGAATTGGGAGATTCAAAGTGAGAACGTTTAAATGTGAAATTTGTAAATTTGAGAAATGGAAAACGCAATATAAAACTTTAAAATTTACAAATCGAAAATCTAAGACCCAAAATATGAAATTTCACTAACTTGAAAAATTGAGAATTTGAGAATTAGTAGTGAAGAATTTGAGGATCCAAATTATAAAGTCTCAGAATTAGAAAATGATGAAAATTTCAGAATTCAGAATTCAGAATTCTGAACATCTAGAAAGACTTGAAGAAGTGTATTAGAATACTAAAAAAACCAAGAAATCGAAAAGGTACAATAAATAATAAAACGACCATAAATTTTGTGAAATTCTGAGAATTAAAATTTGGAATTCTGAGAATAAGATTTCAAAATCTAAGAATTTAAGTAAACGAACTGAGAAGCTCAAAATTTGAAAATTGACGAACTGGTGGGAACTTGGATTCCGAAGAGCACAGACAACTTGACAACCAAAGGATTCTATAACTGAGAACCTCAACATCTAAAAATTGTTAATTTATGACCCAAAAATTCCAATAATTTGAGAATTGAGAACTAAAGAGCCTGAGAATACCTAAAAAAAATCAGAATTTTGGACCCTGAGTATCGAAGGGACCAAGAAAATGAAAATTTGAGAATTTTGACAATGAGGACTTCAAAATCTCCAAAAAAAAAGAACTTAAAAAAATCTCATAAACAAGATTATATGAGAATTTAACTAATTAATCTAATATTTTAAAGCAAACTGGATGCTCAAAGAGAATTTAAAAAAATTGCTTTTTGCATTTGATAGAATCATGCGAAAGTGTTTGAAATACAGGAAAATTTCGAAAAAAACAATTTATAGGCCAAAAAAACACGAATTGAGTTTGTTCATGTGACCCAGAATCGCCAATAAAAGTTTTTTATAACCATTAAAATGATATAAAAAAAAGAAAATAATTTACAAATGATGTAGTATTAAAAAGTTGGACACTAGAAAATTTAAAAAATTGTAAAAATGGAAAGCATGATAATTATAAAAAAGAAAAAAGCAACCAAATTAGGCAAGAAAAAATCGATTCTAAGTATCAGTAGTCAAATCGAAAGAATTAGGCACTCGAGGAACTTGGAAAAAAACAAGTAGAGAAAAATCAGAAACCAGTGTAATAATCCTAAGAAACGAAAATAAAAAACACACAATAACACTTCATTTCTATTATTTTTTCCCGCAAGAATAACATTCTCTGTATATTTTAACAACAATCAATGAATCGCACTTTACGTCTCCCAACTTGTTTTTTCGCTGTTTACGCGAATTTTCAGTGCTCGAAGCAGGAAAACACTCACGTTTGTTATTATTTCCATTACAGTGTTTGGCAACGACGAATCCTATTTCGAGGAATACGAAGACGAAGAAGACAATCCATCATTCAACCTCACATCCAACGCAACTCTAATTTTCACAACAAAACCGGAAAACGTCACAGTAGATCCGGGAACTAAAATCGTCAAACTAATATGCGCAGTACAAAATCTGGACCCAAACAACACCAACAAAGTCACGATATCATGGAAAAAGAACTTGGCGCCGGTGGAGAAAACCAAACGAGTCAACATCAAAATGGTCAAAGTAAGTCGCGGGAAAAAGTTGATTGATTTTAATCTTACTCTTTCTAGCCCTCGAAAGACCAAAAATACAAATCCACGCTACGCATCATGAACGTAGAAATCTTCGACAAAGGCTTCTACGACTGCTTGGCTTCCAACGGCATCGACAGAATTCGTTCCCAGTTTGTCCTCGACGTCGTTGGTGAAAGTCTCCGTGGAAGTACAATGCTAAACACGCTGAAATTTGACAGCGAAATCACAACGACGCTTCCGAATGGTCCTCCAGTTCCTGTTTTCGACACCTCGAAGCAACACGAAGTTCGCCAGGAAACTTTGAGCAGTGGGAAAACTTTCGACTTAAATAAAGTTAAAATCGAGCCGCCACCACGACCGTATAACTTGAGCATTCCGTTTTGTCAAGTTTACACAGGGAAGATGTGTCAGACGTACCTAGAGAACAAATATGTTTTTGTGCAACCGCCTTATAGTCAAATGGACATCGAGAAGATGCTGAGTGATGCGTTTTTGGTCATCTCGCAGTCTAAGTAAGTTTGTGGATGGTAGTAGGTTTTTTTTAGGTTGGTAGCACTGTTTTGTTGCGACAGGCAAGGCCACCAACACAATTCAAATTCTGAAGCCCATCTGACACTACACCTTTTTTAATTTCGGGCTTCTACATGTTGGTAGCACTGTTTTTTTTTGCGGGTCTGACGTCAGGCACAAGGTTACCAACACATTTTAAAATCTCAAGTCACTTTGATACCACGTACATTTTTTGCGTGTTGGTGGCACTGTTTTGTTGCGACAAACAGGACCACCAACACATTTCAAATTCTGAAGCCCACTTTAACACTGTGTGCATTTTTTTAGCTTTCTGTTTTCTACATGTTGGTAGCACTGTTTTGTTGCGGGTTCGGCGTCAAGCACAGATCTACCAACACATTTTAAATTTCCAAATCACTTTGATACCACGTACATCTTTTTTGTATGTTGGCGATACTGTTTTGTTACAGATTTGGCCTTAGACACAGGGCTACCAACACATTTTAAATTCTCAAGTCACTTTGATACCACGCACACTTTTTTTTTCATGTGGTAAGCACTGTTTTGTTGCGGATTTGGTGCCCACTTTAACACTGTGCCTATTTTTTTAGCTTTCGGTTTTTTACATGTTGGTAGCACTGTTTTGTTGTGGGTTCGGCGTTAAGCACAGACCTACCAACACATTTTAAATTTCCATCTTTTTTGTATGTTGGTGACAATGTTTTCTTGCGGATTTGGCGTTAGACACAGGGCTACCAACACATTTTAAAATCTCAAGTCACTTTGATACCACGTACATTTTTTGGGTGTTGGTGGCACTGTTTTGTTGCGACAAACAGGACCACCAACACATTTCAAATTCTGAAGCCCACTTTAACACTGTGTGCATTTTTTTAGCTTTCTGTTTTCTACATGTTGGTAGCACTGTTTTGTTGCGGGTTCGGCGTCAAGCACAGATCTACCAACACATTTTAAATTTCCAAATCACTTTGATACCACGTACATCTTTTTTGTATGTTGGTGATACTGTTTTCTTGCAGATTTGGCCTTAGACACAGGGCTACCAACACATTTTAAATTCTCAAGTCACTTTGATACCACGCACACTTTTTTTTTCATGTGGTAAGCACTGTTTTGTTGCGGATTTGGTGCCCACTTTAACACTGTGCCTATTTTTTTAGCTTTCGGTTTTTTACATGTTGGTAGCACTGTTTTGTTGTGGGTTCGGCGTTAAGCACATATCTACCAACACATTTTAAATTTCCATCTTTTTTGTATGCTGGTGACAATGTTTTCTTGCGGATTTGGCGTTAGACACAGGGCTACCAACACATTTTAAATTCTCAAGTCACTTTGATACCACGCACATCTTTTTTTTCATGTTGGAAGCACTGTTTTGTTGCGCGTTTGGCGTCAGGCGCAGGGCTACCAACACATTTTAAACTTTGAATCTCACTTTGTCACTACGTACCTTTTTTTTAGCGATATTTCGTCCAGTTGTAACAAATTCGCAAAACCAAGTCTTTGTTACTCGGCCTTTCCGGTGTGTGCCGATCCCCGTCAAATCAATAATAACCAAAAGAAGTACAAATCGTCGTCGGATTTCAAAAACATCAGAAATAAGTTGGGGATCTCGTTAAGGAGGATTTGTAAAGAAGACTGCATTTTATTGGAGACGGAGTTGTGTAGCAAGGAGTATGCTATTGCGAAGAGACATCCGGTTATCGGAAAGACTTTGGAGTTGGAGGAGTGTCAGTTTCTCCCGAATGAGACTGATGTTAGTTCGAGAGATTGTTTGGAGCTGGGAGTGGACCATGAGAGTGTGAATAAAGGTAAAAATTTATTTAACTTTTATAAAACACCCTGTATGATTTTTTTTTTTTTTAGATGATACATGTTTTTGGGACAATGGGGCGCATTATAGAGGCGTGCAAAATGAAAGCGAGAGTGGGAATAAATGTCTGCGGTGGGCTCATCAGTTTCTTATTCATTTGTCTGAGCATCCTGAGCTTACGGGGCATAATTATTGCAGGTAATTGTACATTTTTTAGTAGTTCGGACTAAATTTGAAAGAGACTGAAGTTGAAAATTTTTGAGCCTAAGTATCTGAGGATTGAAATTTTAAACTTTGAGAATTTGAGAAATTGGGAATTTCAGTATTCAGAACTTTGAGAATCAAAGGAGAGGTTAGCAAGCGATATTATTTGAGAATTTCAAAGCTTGAGAACTTAAGTTTTAAAAGTTTTACAATTTGAAGATTTGAGAATTAAAAGTGGAAATGGGAAAGCTAAGAATTTTACAATTTAAAGGTTTAAGAACCTGACACTTTGAAGGTTTAAGATCTGAGAACTGAGTCTGAAAATTTCTGGATCTAAGCAGTTTTAAATCAGGGAACCTAGCAATTGGATAATTTCTAAACTGAGTTTAGAACAAGTTTGTCGACCTGAGAATTTGAGAATTGAGAGCTTAAAAGTCTTGGAATCTAAAATGCTATGGGTTCGAAATTTTGAGACTTATGAAATTGAAAACATGAGAATCTAAATTTAGAATTTTTAGAATTAGAGCAAATAAAGATTTTTTGATTTTAGCACCTAGAATTTTGCGAACATTAAGAGGTATGAATTTACGAACTTAAAATTTTTAAACTTAATTTGGGAATTGAGAACCGAAGAATCTGAGAATTTAAAAATTTTGGAACGTAAATAAGCGACAAATTGAGATGTTCAAAGTGAGAAGAGAAATGTGAAAATTTCCAAACCGGAGAATTTGAGATCGCAATCTAAAAATCAAAATTTTTACAATTCCAGAATCAAGGGACTTCAAATTATGAAAATTTGTCAGGAAACTGAAAATTTGGAAATTGGCAAAGTTAACCTTAGAAGTAGACAACCTGTTAATCTATAGACCTTAGAATTTCACGATTCTAATTTTAAAGGCTCAGAATTAGAAAAAGATGAAAATTTCAGAATACCTAACTCTAAAAATTAGAGGATTTGAGAATCTCAACATCTATTAAAGCCCGAAGAACTGTCAATTCGAAAAAAAAACAAAAATTCACAGAGTGGAATTATATTTTTGAGAATTTGGAGCTTAGAAGTAGAAAGTTTGTCAATTTGAGAATTTGGAAATTGAGAGATATAGCTAACAAATCTAAGAATTCACGAACCGAGAGTGATAAACCGAGCAATTGAAAGCACGAGGATCTAAATTTAATTTTTTTAGAATTAGAGCAAATAAAGATTTTTGGATTTTAGCACCTAGAATTTCAAAATTTTGCGAACTTGAAGACGTGTGAATTTACGAACTTAATTTGGGAACTAAGAACCGAAGAATATGAGAATTTAAAAATTTTGGAACGTAAAAAAGCGACAAATTGAGATGTTCCAAGTGAGAACATCTGAATGTGAAAATTTGTAAACTTTAGAATTGGATATCGCAATATAAAAATCTAAATTTACAATTCGAGAATCAAAGGAAATTTGGAAATTGGCAAAGTTAACCTTAGAAGTAGAGAACCTGTTAATTTGTAGACCTTAGAATTTCACGATTCTAATTTTAAAGGCTCAGAATTAGAAAAAGATGAAAATTTCAGAATACCTAACTCTGAAAATTAGAGGATTTGAGAATCTCAACATCTATAAAGCCGCGAAGACGCGTCAATTCGAAAAAAAAAATTTGAGGATTTGGAAATTGAGATATGGAACTAAACAAACTAAGAATTTGAACCTTTAAACGGTTAAAGGTCTGAGGCAACGTTGAAGTGACAAATTCGGCATTACGAATTCCCAAATTTGAATTTCCAATAAATAAGAAACTGAGAATTTTAGCATCAAGAGAAATAAATTTACAATAATGTGATGTTAGAGAATTTACTTTAATTTTATGTTCTCAGCGTCATTGAAAACAAGTCTTAGAATAGGAAAACTTAACAGTTTTGTAATTTAAAAATTTGAGAATCTTGCCATTTCAAAATTTAGCTGAAAATTTCAGATTTCGCTGTGTTTGTAGACCTGAGAAATTATCAAAGAAAAACTGGTTCATCGGATGGAAAGCTGGGAAAATCTTAAATTCAAATATTTTCAGAAGTGACAGAACACAGAAGATCCGAATTTCCTAAAAAGTGAACTATGTGCCCCGAAACAAAAAAAAAATTGAAAATTTCAAAATTTGCGAACCTAGAAGTTCCACAGTTTAAACCTAACGACTAAAAGTGTGAGAGTTTTGTCAGCGAAAAAAATTTAGATCTTAAAAACACACTCCCGAATTTGAGCTTTGATAAATTGCAAGAATCAGAAAATTAGTAAGTATTTGAGAATTAAAAAAATCTGAGAAAGCAAACACTTTAAAAGCTATAAATTTGTGAACCTGGTGAAAATACAAAACTTGAGAATTTAATCTGAGAGAGCGATCTTGGAATTTCAAAATTTGAAATTGTGAAATTCAGGAAATATAAAAGTTGAGAAAATGTAAGAATTTTTCAGTTTAAAAATGTGAGAACCTGGCAATCAGAAAATTTTAGAACTCAGAAGTCAAAATCTAGAAGTTTGTGAACCTGCTTATAAATTGAGAACTGGGAATAATGAGCTGAAGTACAGATCCTGAAAATTTTTGAACCAGGGAATCTGAGGGTCTAAATTTTGAGAATAAGAGTAAGAGAATTTTTAAGGATTTGAGAGCTCAAACTTTGAGAGAATTTGAGACTTTTCATTGTATGTTATCTTAAAAATCTAAGACTTTGAGAAAGCCAAAAAGTTTTAACAAATCTACTGTGATTTCAGAAATCCCGGCGGTGTGGAATCCCAACCGTTTTGCTACGTGGACGGCGACCCCATCCGAAGAGAAATCTGCAACGTCACCAAATGCAGTAAGTCCCCATTTCTCTCCACGCTTCCATCATCTCTAACATAACATTCCAGACCACGTCCTCTGGTTATACGTCGTCGGAACCTTCGTCGCCATATCGGTCGCCTGCGCTGTCTTATTCGGAGTTTTCTGTTGTAGAAAAAAGAACAAACTCGCTAGAAACCTACAGAATGTTAGTCCTCCGTCAACTCGACCACTCTTAGTTAATCCCCCCTAATTTCAGATGAACGTTCCGGCAGCAGATAAGAACATCTACGGCAACACCGGTCCCAACTCCCCAATGGAAATGAACAACCTTCTACCCCCAAACATCCCCCCACAGAAGAACCATCACTCCCACCGAAACGGCTTTCAAACTGTGCCTCAGTATACTTACAAAGAAGTCAGCTTTGTGGAAGAACTCGGCGAGGGAGCTTTCGGTAAAGTCTACAAAGGCGAACTGAAAGCGAAGACCGGAAAAGTGATAGTCGCTGTGAAATCACTCAAAGAAAACGCAAGTGCCAAAACTCAAGCCGATTTCCAGAGGGAGATCGAGTTGATTTCGGAACTGAAGCATCCGAATATTATTTGTTTGTTGGGAGTCGTGGTGAAGCAGGAGCCGATGTGCATGTTGTTTGAGTTCATGTCAGAGGTGAAAATTCTCTCTTGGGATTTTTTAAAATGTCAGTGTGTTTTTCAGGGTGACTTGCATGAATTTTTGATAACCAACTCCCCCAGTGAAGGTAGGAGTTTGACCCAAAACCAGTTTCTGCACATCGCCATACAAATCGCTCAGGGAATGGAGTACTTATCAGATAATCATTACGTCCATCGAGATTTAGCAGCGAGGAATTGTTTAGTGTCCAAGGATTTGGTGGTCAAGATCAGCGATTTTGGGCTGAGTCGGGACATGTATAGTTGTGATTATTATCGGTGAGTAAAAAAATTACTAGGTTTATGGGTTTTGGCCGATGGCCAAGAGGTTTATAGCTGTTTAAGTGGAAAGTGTTAGTGCATTCTTATTGTTAGTTCTTTAATTCTTGGACCGTTGAATTCGCAGATTTGCACCTTCTTGAGTTCACGGATTTGTAGGTTTTTGGGATTTCTGTTCACGTCTTGTATAGCTCAGCTTCTTTATTTCTAGTTCTAATTGCTAAAATTCTCAATTTTTATGATTTTGGTAATGTAAAGTTTAGACTCTCACATTCTTTAGTTTGTAACTGGTCAGGTGTACAAATTTTCAAATTTTGTACTAAGAATGTTAATCTCACAAATTTGAGATTCTCGCTATTGTTTTAGATTTCCTTCCGATTTCTGAAATTCTTATTTTCTCTAATTCTCAAAAATTTAAATTTGGTCTTCTTAATTTTCAAAATTTAGAATATATTGGTTTATAAAATTTTACGTTCTCTACATCTCAATCTATAAATTCTTAGAATTGTTGGTTCATAAACTCTCAGGTTTATATGATTTCAGATTGACGTTCTCAGATCACAAATTTTTATTTTTAGTTTTTTAGTTCCTTAAATTTTAAAATGCTTAATTTTTGATATTGAAAGATTCTCAGATTCGCAAATTAACAGGTACTCAGGTTCTCAGTTCTCTAGTTCAACTGCAATTTTAAATTCCCACGTTCAGCTTTGTTTTCAGAGTTCATTTGAAATTTTTATTTTCGATTTTAGATTTTTATATTCTCAAATCTGCTTTATACAATTCTCTTTTTTTTTCTGAATTTTTCATTTTCCGTTCACAGTTTCTCGGGCGGGTTCAACTTTTCGTTCTTTGCAAATCTCAGATTGTCAGATTCTCAGTTTCTTAAAATTATAAATTTTGGAACTTCTAAGATTTCTAAATCTTAGTTTTTAAGGTTCTTAGAATCTCATGTCAACAAATACATTTTAGAATTATACATGTTCAGATTTTCCAGATGCTCAGATTCTCAGGTTCATATATTTTTCGAGGTTGAAGATCTGAATGCTACAATCTGCAAATTCTCATTCTGTTTCATTCTCAGACTTCCAGATTCTGAAATTCTAATATTCTCCGTTCTCTAAAATTTAGAATTTGGTTTCTTATGTTTCATCAGATCTATAAATTCTCAAGCTCTTCACCTGTCAGTTTATCTTTCTAAATTCTCAAATTGACAAATTCTTATGTTCACGGCTTCTAAAATTTTTAAATTGTCTTTTTCTCAGGCTTGAAAATTTTTGTTCTTATGTTTTAAGCTCATTTTTTGTTATTAGTTTCTCAGGTTGTTCCAAATTTTCATTATTTTGAATTCCCAAATCGACAGATTCTCAATTTCTTAAAATTATGAACTTATGAAATTGTGGAACTTTTAGATTTTTACAAATCTTGAATTTTAAAACTCTCGGATTCTCATTTCTACAAATAGACAGATTTTCAAAGTTTGAAGTTCTCAAATGTTCAAATTTAGAAAATCTATCTAGTTGTAAAAAATACGAAGGATCTGGAGAATGCGAAAACGATTCAAAGCATTCAAAAAGATGAAAGAATTCAAAGAATACAAAAATAGAAGAATTCCAAATTCAAGAAAATCCAGAAAATTTAAGACAAAATAAAATATAACAGAATTTCAAAGTTTCTTGTTTGTCAAATTCTCAGGATCTCGGGATTCTCAATTCTTTGATTCTAAGAAGTTTTCAGGCTCAAAGCTTAAATTATTGTTTCCCTGGGCTATTAAATTCCTAGATTCTCAGCTTCCCCAAGTCTCAGTTTATTAAAATTGATTCTTTTCTACTTAGTTCCAAAATTTGTAGATTTTTGGGTTCATAAAAACTAAAATTCGAAAATTCTCAAATTTTAGAGTTTTCTGTTCCAAAATAATCATATTATCTCGTTCTCAACCTCTGAAAATTTTTAATACTTGCTGTAACTAAAATCCAAAAATTCTCAAATTTTAGAGTTCTCAGTTCTAAAAGAATCATATTGTCTCGTTCTCAACCTCTGGAAATTTTTAATTCTTGCTGTTCTCAATTTTAAAAATTGGTTTATGCTCAAATTTTGCTTTTCTTATGTCCCAATTCTAAAAAATCCGAAAATATAGAAAATCTGGATAGCTGTAAAAAATACAAAAGATCTAGAAAATGCGAAATAATTTTAGAATCTAACGAATCTAAAGCATTCAAAAAGATAATAGAATTCAAAGAATACAAAAATTTGGGAATTCCAGGGATCTAAGCAAACTCAGAAAATTGAAGACAAATAAAATTATCAGAAGTTAAATGTTTCCTAATTCTCAAATTCTCAGGATCTCAAGATTCTCAATTCTTCGATTCTAAGGAAGTTTTCAGTGCTAAAATTCTCAGTTATTGTTTCTTTGGGCTATTAAATTTCTAGACTCTTAGTTTTCTCAATTATTAGTTCTTTAAAATTGATTCCTTTCTACTTCGTTCCAAAATTTATAGATTTCCTAGTTCATAAAAACGAAGATTCAGAGATCCTCGAATTTTAGGGTTCTCAGTTCTAAAATAGTCTCACTCTTTAAATTTTTAGTTTTTTTTTGGGTTTATGAGCTCTCAGGTTTATATAATTTCAGATTGACGTTCTCAGATCATTTTTAGTTTCTTAAATTTTGAAATTCTTAAATTTTCTTATTAAAAGACTCACAGGTTCACAAATTGACAGGTTCTCAGCTCTAAAGTTTGCAATTTTAGATTCTTACATTCTTAAATGTTCTGGTTCGTTCAATTCTCAAACTTGTAAGCTCACAGCTAAAATTTCTTAGGCTGCTTCAAATTTTCATTCTTTGGAATGTCCAAATCGACAGATTCTCAGTTTCTTATGAGTTCTAAGTTTTCCAAATCTCGAATTTTAAAGTTCTCAGATACTCAAATGCACAAATACACATATTTTCAGAATTTGAAATTCTCAATTCTAAATTTCTCAAATTCTGTTTTTTTCTGAAATCTAAATTCTCAAAGATCTAGAGAATATAGAAAATTTGGTTAATTGTAAAAAATCTAACGAATCCGACGCAATCAAAGAGAACATGTAAAACAAACAATACCAAGAAAACAACAACGAAAAAATATCTAAAGAGTTCGATTAATCTGTTGCATATTTTTACATATTTGCAACAATTTTGTTTCAGCGTCCAGTCAAAATCTCTCCTTCCGGTCCGCTGGATGCCCCCCGAGTCCATCCTTTACGGCAAATTCACCACCGAGAGCGACGTCTGGTCCTACGGCGTCGTTTTATGGGAAATCTACAGTTACGGTTTGCAACCCTACTACGGCTACAACAACCAAGAAGTCATCAACATGATTCGCTCCCGGAAACTCCTCCCTTGCCCCGACGCTTGCCCGAGCTACTGCTACGCTTTAATGGTCGAATGTTGGGCCGAATTGTCCATCAGAAGACCCAGCTTCGCCGAAATCAGCCATCGCCTCCGCGTATGGAAACAAAACGGAAATTCAAACGGTGCCTACTTCAAATCGGCCGAAATGAACAAATTCGGCCACGGGTCCAAATCGAGCCATTCTGACTCGCCAACTGTTTGCCAAGAAAATCCAGATTGTGCCACGTGGGAAAGGAAGAGATTGCATGAAAGTCAGAGCAGCTTAACGTCGAGATCTTCTAGTTTAGGGAACAAGACGCAGAGCACAAGTTTGAGCAACGAACATTCGAGGAATAGAAGGAGCCATAGGAGGAAGGAGGATTCGTTAGAGAGAGGAATTAATCCAAAGAACACCGTCGTCAGTTCGAACGGAGATAATTTCGAAATTAAATTGTCGCATTGAAGTTATTTTGTAAGAGATTTAAAGATGTTGTTATTTATAGGTTGTATCGTTTGAAGAGGATATGAACAGTGGCGGCTACTTTTTTTTTAACGGACGCCACTGGTATGAAATTTCGATTCTTGCCGATAAGTTGTAAAGCTCAAATTTACATATCGTTCATATTCGAGTTTTGAACTTTTTGTTCCTAGTTTTCCAAAAACAAGTGTTGATGTTTTATCTTTAGAGTAAGATAATTGGAGTCAGTTCAAGCCAAATTTCATTTATGTATTTATCCACTTTATTTTATTATCATTTCATGTGTGATGTCATCACTTGTAATGTTTATGTGTATGTCTGTGTGTGTTTATAAAATATATATGGAATTTTTTATAATTATTGATGATTTTTTCTCAGGTTTTGGTGTTCTCAGCTACCTCAGACGCGGAAATTTAAATTCTTGTCTAATCACTCATTCTCTGAAATTTTAATTTCTAGTTGTTCTGTTGAATTTTTGATTTCCTAAATTTCTGACGTTCTCACATCCCAAAAACTTTTTAGCTTCTTAAATTGTGAAATTCTAAAAAAATTATGCTTTTTTCATTTTAAATTCTCGCGCTCAGCTTCGTTTTGCAAGTTTGTTATTCCGAAATTTTTAATTGTGTTTCACTGAGCTGTAAAATTCTCAAATAATTGCTTTATCAGAAGCTACAGATTTTTAAATTCACAGATTCCGTGCTTTCTGATTCTTAAATTTGTAATTCAAATTCTTATTTCATGAATTTTCAGGTCCTATAATTCTCGATTCTAAAATTTTCAAATTCTTTGAATTGTAAATTCTCAGGATCGCGTGTTTTCAAATGCTGTTCGCAAATTCTCAAACTGTTTATATTTTTTTGATTTTCTGATTCATAAATCCTCAAGTTCTCCATTTGTTAATTTTAAAATTCTCAAATTCTTTCGCTTATAAAGTTTTAGCTCCAACAAGGTGCCAACTTTTCAAATGCTGTTCATTCCTCAAATTCTTGGGCTTTTAAATTCTCATAAACTTTTCACTTCTGACGTTTTTAAGTTTTTTTTAAATTTTGGGATTATTAATTCTAAGATTCTCAAATAATTGGTTCCCCTGAGTCGTAGACTTTTGAATTTACAGAATCTGAGCTTTCTAATTCTTAGATTTATAATTCAAATTCACTAGCGTATAAATCGTCAGGTTCTCTACTTCTCACTTGTAACATCTTTAAATTCTTAAATTCCCAGTTCGACATTTTCAATTCTCATTTTCTGTCAAAATTTCATGTTTTAAATTTTCAAATTCTCTGATTGTTAGAATCTTGCTTTCTCCCATTTGTAAAATTCTCAAATAATTGGTTTATCAAACTCTTAAAATTTTAAACTCTCAGAATCTGTGCTTTCAATTCTCAAATTTGCATTTCAAATTCTCAGTTAATAAATTTTCGGGTTCTCTAGTTCTCCGTTCTAAAATTTTCAAATTCATTGAATTGTAAATTCTCAGGTCCACAAATTGTCAAATTCTCAAATTGTTTGAATCTCTTAGGTTCTCCATTCGCAAATTTTAAAATTCTCAAAGTCTTTACGTAGTTACTTTAGCTTTAAAAAATTTGAAATTCTGATGGCGATTTACAAATTCTTAGATTGTTAGAATCTTACTTCTCACGTTTTCAAGTTTTGGACATTTTGTAAAATTTTCAAATTATTGATTCCCCAGGCTCCCGAGATTTCTCAAATCAATAAATTTTAGAATTCACAGATTCTTTTTGGTGCTCAAATTTGTAATTCTCTAGTTCTCTAACTTGATTATTCCAAGATTCTCTACTTCTCAATTCTAAAATTTTTCAGTTCCCTTTTGACACCCTTAATTCTCATTTTCTCAGTCACAAAATTTCAAAAACTTTTAGGTTTTTTGAGTTTAAGACTTAAATTTTTAGATTTAGAGGTCGACATAGTTCGATTATCGTTTGCTCAGATCATTAGATTTTTGAATTCATAGATTCCGTGCTTCCTAATCCTCAAATTTCCAATTCAGATTCCCTAATTTCTTAACTATAGTTCATAATTTCTCAGGTTCTTCATTCTCAGTTCTAAACTTTTTAAGTATTTAAGTGTACAAAATTTCTAGTTATTATGTTCTTAGTACGCAGATCCTCAAATTGTTTGAGGTTTTTTCGTTCTCTGGTTGATAAATTCTCAAATTTTCGAGTTCTTAGTTCTGAAATGCCCAAATTAATTCGCTTCTAAAATCATATTCTGATGTTAGTAATTCACAAACTCTCATTATATGGTTAGAATGTTTTCATTTTTTTAACTTTTGGGTTTCTTATGTGTAAAATTCTCAAATTATCGATACAGATTTTGAATTCACAAATTCTGCTGTCGGATTCGAGAATTTCTAATTCAAATTCTCATTTTTCTTAACTATAACTGATAATTTCTCAGGTTCTCCATTGTCAGTTCTTAAGTTTTTAAGTGTTTATTTGTACAAAATTTCAAATATTATGTTATAGGTATGCAAATTCTCAAATTGTTTGAGGTTTTTTGATTCTCTGGTTGAAAAATCCTAAAACTCCCCAGTTCTCAGTTCTAAAATTCTCAAATTATTTCGCCTCTAAAATCATATTTTGATGTTAGCAATTCACAAACCGTCAGCTTATTAGAATCTTATTTCCTATTTTTTTTAATTTTTGGGTTTCTCATGTGTAAAATTCTCAAATTATCGGTACAAATTTTGAATTCACAGATTCTGCTGTCGGATTTGAGAATTTCTAATTCAAATTCCCATTTTTCTTAACTATAGTTTATAATTTCTCAAGTTCTCCATTCTCAGATCTAAAGTTTTTAAGTGTTTATATGTACAAAATTTCAAATATGTTCTGGGTATGCAAATTCTCAAATTGTTTGAACTTTTTTGATTCTCTGGTTGATAAATCCTCAAACTCCCCAGTTCTCAGTTCTAAAATTCTCAAATTATTTTGCCTCTAAAATCATATTTTGATGTTAGCGATTCACAAACTGTCAGCTTATTAGAATCTTATCTCCTCATTTTTTAATTTTTGGGTTTCTCATATGTAAAATTCTCAAATTATCGGTACAGATTTTGAATTCACAAATTCTGCCGTCGGATTCGAGAATTTCTAATTCAAATTCTCATTTTTCTTAACTATAGTTGATAATTTCTCAGGTTCTCCATTCTCAGATCTAAAGTTTTTAAGTGTTTATATGTACAAAATTTCAAATATTATGTTCTAGGTATGCAAATTCTCAAATTGTTTGAGGTTTTTTGATTCTCTGGTTGATAAATCCTAAAACTCCGCAGTTCTCAGTTCAAAAATTCTCAAATTATTTCGTCTCTAAAATCATGTTCTGATGTTAGCAATTCACAAACTGTCAGCTTATTAGAATTTTATCTCCTCATTTTTTAAATTTTTGGGTTTCTCGTGTGTAAAATTCTCAAATTATCGGTACAGATTTTGAATTCACAGATTCTGCTGTCGGATTTGAGAATTTCTAATTCGAATTCTCATTTTTCTTAACTATAGTTGATAATTTCTCAGGCTCCTCATTATCAGTTCTTTTAAGTGTTTAATTGTACAAAATTTCAAATATTATGGTATAGGTATGCAAATTCTCAAATTGTTTGAAGTTTTTTGATTCTCTGGTTGATAAATCCTCAAACTCCCCAGTTCTCAGTTCAAAAATTCTCAAATTATGTCGGCTCTAAAATCATGTTCTGATGTTATCAATTCACAAACTGTCAGCTTATTAGGTTCTTATCCTCTCATTTTTTTAATTTTTGGGTTTCTCATGTGTAAAATTCTCAAATTATCGGTACAATTTTGAATTCACAAATTCTGCTGTCGGATTCGAGAATTTCTAATTCAGATTCTCATTTTTCTTAACTATAGTTGATAATTTCTCAGGTTCTCCATTATCAGTTCTTTTAAGTGTTTAATTGTACAAAATTTCAAATATTATGTTCTAGGTATGCAAATTCTCAAATTGTTTGAGGTTTTTTAATTCTCTGGTTGATAAATCCTAAAACTCCCCAGTTCTCAGTTCAAAAATTCTCAAATTATTTCGCCTCTAAAATCATATTTTGATGTTAGCAATTCACAAACCGTCAGCTTATTAGAATCTTATCTCCTCATTTTTTTAATTTTTGGGTTTCTCGTGTGTAAAATTCTCAAATTATCGGTACAGATTTTGAATTCACAGATTCTGCTGTCGGATTTGAGAATTTCTAATTCGAATTCTCATTTTTCTTAACTATAGTTGATAATTTCTCAGGCTCCCCATTATCAGTTCTTTTAAGTGTTTAATTGTACAAAATTTCAAATATTATGTTATACGTATGCAAATTCTCAAATTGTTTGAAGTTTTTTGATTCTCTGGTTGATAAATCCTCAAACTCCCCAGTTCTCAGTTCAAAAATTCTCAAATTATCTCGGCTCTAGAATCATGTTCTGATGTTAGCAATTCACAAACTGTCAGCTTATTAGATTCTTATCATCTAATTTTTTTAATTTTTGGGTTTCTCATGTGCAAAATTCTCAAATTATCGGTACAATTCAAATTCTCATTTTTCTTAACTATAGTTTATAATTTCTCAAGTTCTCCATTCTCAGATCTAAAGTTTTTAAGTGTTTATATGTACAAAATTTCAAATATCATGTTCTGGGTATGCAAATTCTCAAATTGTTTGAGGTTTTTTGATTCTCTGGTTGAAAAATCCTAAAACTCCCCAGTTCTCAGTTCTAAAATTCTCAAATTATTTCGCTTCTAAAATCATATTTTGATGTTAGCAATTCACAAACCGTCAGCTTATTAGAATTTTATTTCCTATTTTTTTTTAATTTTTGGGTTTCTCATGTGTAAAATTCTCACATTATCGGTAGAGATTTTGAATTCACAAATTCTGCTGTCGGATTCGAGAATTTCTAATTCAAATTCTTATTTTTCTTAACTATAGTTTATAATTTCTCAAGTTCTCCATTCTCAGATCTAAAGTTTTTAAGTGTTTATATGTACAAAATTTCAAATATCATGTTCTGGGTATGCAAATTCTCAAATTGTTTGAACTTTTTTGATTCTCTGGTTGATAAATCCTCAAACTCCCCAGTTCTCAGTTCTAAAATTCTCAAATTATTTTGCCTCTAAAATCATATTTTGATGTTAGCGATTCACAAACTGTCAGCTTATTAGAATCTTATCTCCTCATTTTTTAATTTTTGGGTTTCTCATATGTAAAATTCTCAAATTATCGGTACAGATTTTGAATTCACAAATTCTGCCGTCGGATTCGAGAATTTCTAATTCAAATTCTCATTTTTCTTAACTATAGTTGATAATTTCTCAGGTTCTCCATTCTCAGATCTAAAGTTTTTAAGTGTTTATATGTACAAAATTTCAAATATTATGTTCTAGGTATGCAAATTCTCAAATTGTTTGAGGTTTTTTGATTCTCTGGTTGATAAATCCTAAAACTCCGCAGTTCTCAGTTCAAAAATTCTCAAATTATTTCGTCTCTAAAATCATGTTCTGATGTTAGCAATTCACAAACTGTCAGCTTATTAGAATTTTATCTCCTCATTTTTTAAATTTTTGGGTTTCTCGTGTGTAAAATTCTCAAATTATCGGTACAGATTTTGAATTCACAGATTCTGCTGTCGGATTTGAGAATTTCTAATTCGAATTCTCATTTTTCTTAACTATAGTTGATAATTTCTCAGGCTCCTCATTATCAGTTCTTTTAAGTGTTTAATTGTACAAAATTTCAAATATTATGGTATAGGTATGCAAATTCTCAAATTGTTTGAAGTTTTTTGATTCTCTGGTTGATAAATCCTCAAACTCCCCAGTTCTCAGTTCAAAAATTCTCAAATTATGTCGGCTCTAAAATCATGTTCTGATGTTATCAATTCACAAACTGTCAGCTTATTAGGTTCTTATCTTCTCATTTTTTTAATTTTTGGGTTTCTCATGTGTAAAATTCTCAAATTATCGGTACAATTTTGAATTCACAAATTCTGCTGTCGGATTCGAGAATTTCTAATTCAGATTCTCATTTTTCTTAACTATAGTTGATAATTTCTCAGGTTCTCCATTATCAGTTCTTTTAAGTGTTTAATTGTACAAAATTTCAAATATTATGTTCTAGGTATGCAAATTCTCAAATTGTTTGAGGTTTTTTAATTCTCTGGTTGATAAATCCTAAAACTCCCCAGTTCTCAGTTCAAAAATTCTCAAATTATTTCGCCTCTAAAATCATATTTTGATGTTAGCAATTCACAAACCGTCAGCTTATTAGAATCTTATCTCCTCATTTTTTTAATTTTTGGGTTTCTCGTGTGTAAAATTCTCAAATTATCGGTACAGATTTTGAATTCACAGATTCTGCTGTCGGATTTGAGAATTTCTAATTCGAATTCTCATTTTTCTTAACTATAGTTGATAATTTCTCAGGCTCCCCATTATCAGTTCTTTTAAGTGTTTAATTGTACAAAATTTCAAATATTATGTTATACGTATGCAAATTCTCAAATTGTTTGAAGTTTTTTGATTCTCTGGTTGATAAATCCTCAAACTCCCCAGTTCTCAGTTCAAAAATTCTCAAATTATCTCGGCTCTAGAATCATGTTCTGATGTTAGCAATTCACAAACTGTCAGCTTATTAGATTCTTATCATCTAATTTTTTTAATTTTTGGGTTTCTCATGTGCAAAATTCTCAAATTATCGGTACAATTCAAATTCTCATTTTTCTTAACTATAGTTTATAATTTCTCAAGTTCTCCATTCTCAGATCTAAAGTTTTTAAGTGTTTATATGTACAAAATTTCAAATATCATGTTCTGGGTATGCAAATTCTCAAATTGTTTGAGGTTTTTTGATTCTCTGGTTGAAAAATCCTAAAACTCCCCAGTTCTCAGTTCTAAAATTCTCAAATTATTTCGCTTCTAAAATCATATTTTGATGTTAGCAATTCACAAACCGTCAGCTTATTAGAATTTTATTTCCTATTTTTTTTTAATTTTTGGGTTTCTCATGTGTAAAATTCTCACATTATCGGTAGAGATTTTGAATTCACAAATTCTGCTGTCGGATTCGAGAATTTCTAATTCAAATTCTTATTTTTCTTAACTATAGTTTATAATTTCTCAAGTTCTCCATTCTCAGATCTAAAGTTTTTAAGTGTTTATATGTACAAAATTTCAAATATTATGTTCTGGGTATGCAAATTCTCAAATTGTTTGAGGTTTTTTGATTCTCTGGTTGAAAAATCCTAAAACTCCCCAGTTCTCAGTTCTAAAATTGTCAAATTATTTCGCCTCTAAAATCATATTTTGATGTTAGCAATTCACAAACCGTCAGCTTATTAGAATCTTATTTCCTATTTTTTTTTAATTTTTGGGAATTTCTAATTCAAATTCTCATTTTTCTTAACTATTGTTTATAATTTCTCAAGTTCTCCATTCTCAGATCTAATGTTTTTAAGTGTTTATGTGTACAAAACTTCAAATATTATGTTATAGGTATGCAAATTCTCAAATTGTTTGAGGTTTTTTGATTCTTTGGTTGATAAATCCTAAAACTCCCCAGTTCTCAGTTCTAAAATTCTCAAATTATTTCGCCTCTAAAATCATATTTTGATGTTAGCAATTCACAAACCGTCAGCTTATTAGAATCTTATTTCCTATTTTTTTTTTAATTTTTGGGTTTCTCATGTATAAAATTCTCAAATTATCGGTACAGATTTTGAATTCACAAATTCTGCTGTCGGATTTGAGAATTTCTAATTCAAATTCTCATTTTTCTTAACTATTGTTTATAATTTCTCAAGTTCTCCATTCTCAGATCTAATGTTTTTAAGTGTTTATGTGTACAAAACTTCAAATATTATGTTATAGGTATGCAAATTCTCAAATTGTTTGAGGTTTTTTGATTCTTTGGTTGAAAAATCCTAAAACTCCCCAGTTCTCAGTTCTAAAATTCTTAAATTATTTCGGCTCTAAAATCATATTTTGATGTTAGCAATTCACAAACTCTCAGCTTGTTAGTAGAATTTTGTATCTTAATTTTTTTACTTTTGGATTTTTCATGTGTAAAATTCTCAAATTATTATCGGCATAGGTTTTGAATTCACAGACTAGAGTTTGCAAATTTTGGCGTTTGGAGTTCAAAATGCTCAAATTATGGCGTTCCCAGAATTTTAGAGTTTCAAATTTTTGGAGTTCTAACTTCTGAATTTTTTCCTAGTTTTAGAACTTGCAATTTTTTCAGTTTTTAACTATTCTTATATCTGACTCTTAAATTAGTAGGTGCTTAGGTTTTCTGAATTTTCGATTTTCGTATTAGTATTAGCAATGCAAAAATTTTGGAAAACGCACATTTTTTTTATTTTTTGAAATAATATTTAAAAAAATGCCTATACAAAATGAAAAGTAAGAGTATATTTTAATTTTAATAAGAAACATAGAAAAAGGATAGTTTGCAACAAAAACAAAAATTTCTATAACTATTAATAATTTATTAACAATTTTAGTATATACAAATAACAATTAGGTGGGAATTAATGAATTTAGTGAAGGAGTGATCCTATTCCTACTCTATCTAACCCAATCTATTTTTCAAATGTTTCTTCTTATCCTCCATTTTCATCACATAAAACTCTTTATCAACGTCGATAAATCTGGCAAGTCTGTGACCATCAAAAGAATCTTCAGTACCAGGTGGATGCATCCGCATCTATGAAAAGCAAAGTCAGATCTTCGTTAAAAAATTTCACCCCCACACTAAGCGCACACCAAGAAGCGCCCTCTTTCGTTATTATCTTCGTTACGTCTTCGTCATAAGTGATTAATGACCCTATTACCAACCAAAACTAATCTAAATAATACTAGGGAACTTTATTTATTAAATAAAGCAATGTTTTGTTAATTAAAGCTTTGTTATTAGATTATGAAGCTGTCGTTATTCCTCAACTGAAGCCTTTTTGAGCCGTTTCTGAAAAAAATCCGTTTTAATTATCGTGTTTTCGTTATAAGCCGTGATTTGGCGGTGCGTGGCTTTTAGTTACCATAATTCGGTATTTTTCTTTGCATGCGTAGCTGGTTTCGTCGATGTCTTGGTAGCAGTCGCTTTTGTAGTCGTCGGGGAGGGGCTCGCCTTCGAACTCGCACAGCTTTTTCAGAGGTCGGGCCCTAAAAAAATAAGAGAAATATTAAGATTTTAAGCGAAAAAATTCAGGTCCAATTTTAAAACTTTTTTTTGAAACTATTCGAATTTTGTCTCTTAAAATTTAGTTCGAAACTTCAGGCTTAAAAATTTTCAGATTTGAGGTTCTCAATTCTTAAATCGTCAAATTATCCTTTTTTTGAACACCTGAGATTCTCAATTTCCGGTATTTTTATAGTCCTCAATTCTCAAAGTTTGAAATTCTTAGATCCTCTGGTTCAAAAATTTCAGGTTCTCTGTTCTCAAATTCTCAAATTGAGGCTGCCAGACTCAAATAGTCAGAATTTTAACTTTTTTGATTATAAAATTCTCAAATTCTCAGGGTGTCTGGTTTTCAAAATCTCGGACTTTTAAGTTCCCAGAGATTTTTGAATTCGGAAATTCTGTGCTTTCTGATGATTAAATTTGTAATTTGAATTCTCTAGCTCATAAATCCTCAGGTTCTCTACTTCTCATTTGTGACATCTTCAAATTCGTTAATTCCCAGATTAGCACTTTCAATTCTCATTTTCCCAGTCACAAAATTTTAGGTCTCAAATTTCCCAATTTTCAAATCCTTACATTCTTAAATTGTAAAACTTTTGGGTTTACAAATTTAAAAATTTTCTGATTGTTAGAAACTTGCCTTCTCCCATTTGTAAAATTCTCAAATATTTGGTTTATCAGACTCTTGAAGTTTTAAATTCAGAGAATCGTGCTTCCAATTCTCAAATTTGTATTTCAAATTCTCAGTTCATAAATCTTCGGGTTCTCTAATTCTCGGTTCAAAAATTTTTGAAATTCTTGGAATTGTAAATTCTCAGGATCACAAGTTTTTAAATGCTGTTCGTATATTCTCAAATTGTTTGATTCTCAGGTTGTCCATTTGCCAATTTTAAAATTTTCAAATTCTTTCTAATTCAAATTATCATTTTTGTTAACTATAGTTTATAATTCCTCAGGTTCTTCATTCTCAGCTCTAAACTTTTTAAGTGTTTAAGTGTACAAAACTTCTAATTATTATATTCTCAGTATGCACATCCTCAAATTATTTGAGGTTTTTCGTTCTCTGGTTGATAAATTCTCAAATTCTCCAGTTCTTAGTTCTAAAATTTTCAAATTAATTCGCTTCTAAAGTCATACTCTGATGTTAGTAATTCACCAACTCTCATATTGTTAGAATCTTTTCAATTTTTTAACTTTTGGGTTCTCATGTGTAAAATTCTCAAATTATCGGTACAGATTTCGAATTCACAAATTCTGCTGTCGGATTCGAGAATTTCTAATTCAAATTTTCATTTTTCTTAACCATAATTGATAATTTCTCAGGTTCTCCATTATCAGTTCCTAAGTTTTTAAGTGTATAAGTGTACAAAATTTCAAATATTATGTTCTAAGTAAGCAGATCCTCAAATTGTTTGAGAATTTTTGATTCTCTGGTTGATAAATCCTCAAATTCTCCAGTTCTCAGTATAAAATTCTCAAATTAATTTGCTCAAAGATCATATTCTGATGTTAGCAGTTCACAAAGTCTCAGATTGTTAGAGTCTCAAATTATCGGTACAGATTTTGAATTCACAAACCTTGCTGTCGGATTCCCAAATTTGTAATTTCAATTCTCAAATAATAATGTCCGAGTTCTCAAATTTTCAAATTCAGGAGGTTTTAAATTCTTTTCATTCTTGAAATTTAATTTTTGTAGTCACGTATTATTTGGTGTACAAAATTCTTATTCTCTCAATTTTCAAATTAAAATTATCTGATTTCGAATAATTCTTAGAATTTTCAAATTTATCAGTCGAGCTGTTCTCAGATCCAAAATTCTCAAATTACTTTTTCCTTAAGTTCTTAGATTTCTATATTTCGGGCTTATCTGCTTTCCAGTGCTGTAAATTTCAAAATTCCCATAGTTAAAATTTTTAAATTCTTAAATAATTGCTTCTTTATAGCCACAATTTTTTGAACTCATAACTTTCAGGTTTTTAACTTCTCAATTCCAAAATTTTCAAGTTCCTTAATTTGTACAATTTGGCATTCTCAATTCTCAAAATTCTCGGATTCACAAAATTTCAGATCTCAAATCCTCAAATAATTAATAATTTCTAACATTCTTATTGAAACACTATTAAGTTTCCTAATATTAAATTCCTGCATTCTCAAGTGCTCAAAAAATTTCAGTTTGAAGTTCTCAGTTCTAAAATCATTAAACTGTCGTTTACTCAGATCATGAGTTTTCTGGAATCACAGATTCTGTAAATTCTTAGGCTCTTTTCACTTCTCAGTTTATTCATAACAGTTCTTAAATTTGAGAATCTTTGGTTCACAAAGTTCAGACTGACGTTCTCAAATCTTCAGCGTCTTTAATTTTCAATTTTCAGAAATTAAAAATCTGAAATTCACATTTTCCTGATTCCCGGAGTTTTTAAAATTAACAGAAACTTAGCTTCTCCATTCTCTAAGTTCTAAATTCTAAAATTGTCTAATAAGCAACCTAACAGATTGTTAAATTTGGAAAACTTTATTTAGAAAACTGATCTAAAAACAATGAAAAAATTTAAGCAGTTCAAAAAATTTGTCAACTTTGATCATAGAAATTTTAAAACTCTAAAATTTAAACGCATCTGCAAAATTCTGAAATTCCTATGACCTAATTTTCATACCATACCAAGGCTAGAAACTTGACAACTATCAAAATCGTAAAATTTCCCACATTAACATTCTCTCGGCCTTGAACCTGTTACAAAATTTTTTCGTCCCGTTGGTTCCGCTGTTAGTCAGTCAGCCAAAACGCCAGGAAACCATTATTATTATTATTATTATTATAGAGCTGTAAGATTACGCGGTTACTGTGGTAATTACAAGACTAGATATTACTCGCGTGCCTTCCACTCAGATGTAAGAAATTTGAAAGTATAATTTTCCACTAGAAAATTACCACAAAATTAGGAAACACGCAATAGCTTTCGCTCGTAAAAACGCATTTTTTAACCTTGATGCAAAGATAAAGGAGCTCAGATAGAGAGTCAAAAAGCAACTTTCCACGAATGAACGTGCTTCTAGCGGAGAACGTCAGAAATTTATATCGAAATGCAACGGTGCTCATTAATTCAATTTGTGCACCGTCTGACCTTAAACTTTAAAATAAATTAATTGTGTAAATAAACAAATCGATAAAGTGTTGCTAGGCTCAAAAAAAGTTTTTATTGAATAAACATGTTTCCCATTCAGGAACGTGAGTTTGGTGTGTTGCCTTCGTTTTACGGTTATTTATTTATTTTAAAATATCAGAGTGGGTAATTATGACTGATTACCAGTTGACCTTGAAATGGATGACTACTACACAGATAATTTATATTTACAAAGTAATGATTTAATCACTTACTATTTACTAAGCCACTAAAAATAAGATGGTCAGTTATTTGTGAAATTGGTAGCTATTTTTAGCCAATCAATTTGTATGCAAAATTTCTGTTTGGGAATTGAATTTATGTGAAATAATTGGGAAGATCGATGTGCTGAATTTAAAAATTGTAAAGCAACAAATTCTCGAGCATAAAAATGGAGGGCCGATTTTTTTTCTCTATTTTTTTCGTATCTCAATGGATTACTTAGACTTTTTAAAATTTTATGTGTTCTTTGGAATTTTTAGAATTTCTGTGATTTTTGAACTATCTTCAGAATTCTCGTATCCCTTGCACTTTTTTCAGATTTTCCATTTTTTTAAAATGTTTACATTTTTTGGATTCTCTGGAATTTTAGATTTTTGAAGTACTTTGTGTTTCTTTATATCTTTTGAATCTTTCAGATTTTCAAATTCCAAGATTTTCAAGATTCGTGGGTGGATTACAAATCTTCGAAATTTCAAATATTTGGGATTCTTACATTTTTTTCATATTTTCGGATTGTCATAAAATTTAATACTTTTGCGGTTCTAAAATAAAATAAAAAAAAACATCAAAAATAATATTTCAGTATTTGGTCAGTTTTCCTTTTTCGTAGTTTTTCAGTTTCACAGTTTTTCCATTTCACTGCTTCTCAATTTCTTCAGGTTCAATTTTAAAACTTTTTTTAATCATTCAAATTCTATCTCTTAAAATTTAGTTCGAAAGTTCGAAAATTTAGTTCGAGGCTTCCAAATTTTCAGATTTGAGGTTCTTAATTCTTAAATCGTCAAATTATCGTTTTTTCGAACACCTGAGATTCTCATTTTCCGATATTTTTATAGTCCTCAACTCTCAAAGTTTGAAATTCTTGGATCCTCTGTTTCAAAATTTTTAGGTTCTGTGTTCTCAAATTCTCAAATTGAGGTTGCCAGATTCCAAATTCTCAAATAGTCAGAATTTTAACTTTTTTGATTATCAAATTCCCAAATTCCCAGTGTGTCTGGTTTTCAAAATCTCGGGCTTCTCAGTTTCCAGAGATTTTTGAATTCGAAAATTCTGTGCTTTCTAATGATTAAATTTGTAATTTGAATTCTCTAGCTCATAAATCCTCAGGTTCTCTACTTCTCATTTGTGACATCTTCAAATTCGTCAATTCCCAGTTTAGCACTTTCAATTCTCATTTTCCCAGTCACAAAATTTTAGGTCTCAAATTTCCCAATTTTCAAATCCTTACATTCTTAAATAGTAAAACTTTTGGGTTTACAAATTTACAAGTTCTCTGATTGTTAGAATCTTGCCTTCTCCCATTTGTAAAATTCTCAAATATTTGGTTTATCAGACTCTTGAAATTTTAAATTCAGAGAATCGTGCTTCCAATTCTCAAATTTGTATTTCAAATTCTCAGTTCATAAATCTTCGGGTTCTCTCTCGGTTCAAAAATTTTTGAAATTCTTGGAATTGTAAATTCTCAAGATCACAAGTTTCTAAATGCTGTTCGTAAATTCTCAAATTGTTTGATTCTCTGTTCACAAATACTTAGGTTTTCCATTTCCCAATTTTAAAATTCTCAAATTCTTCGCTTATAAAGTCTTCACTTACTTATTCTAGCTTTACAAATTTTTAAACTCTGATGGCGGTTTACAAATTCTCAGGTTGTTAGAATCTTAAATTCTGCGCTTTCTGATTGCTGATTAAATTTGTAATTTGAATTCTCTAGCGCATAAATTTTCAGGTTTACAGTCTCTTTTCAAATTCTGAATTTCGCATTCTCATTCTCACTGTCATGTGTTCTGATTCTCAGAATTTGAATTTTGATTTACAAAATTCTCATTCTCTCAATTTATAGTTAAGACTTCTAAATCCGAAAAATTCTAAAAATCTAAAAAATAATTTAAAATTGAAAATTCTAAAAAATCTAGAGAATTGAGAAAAATGTAATAACTAGAAAATTTAAAACATTGAAAAACTTTAGAATTGAATTTTCTCGGGAATTCACAGAAAGTTAAAAAAAGTTATGAAAATTCCAAAAAGTTTAAAAACCCAAAATCCGTTGAAAATTTGGAAATTATTCTTAACGTAAATAAAATCTAAAACGCTTTAAATTCCTTTAATTTCATGATATTCACAAACCCAAAATCTAGGAACTTTGTTCGGTTGGTAACACACATTGGACGAAATGTTAAAAGTCAGCGTGAGTTCAAGTTTACGTCTAAATTTAAATTTCTGAATTCATCTTGAAACAATATATTTGTAATTTCAGTTTAAAATGTCAACTTTCAAAAGTGTCACCAACTGTTACAAAATTCCCTAAATTATCAAATCTGATTTTATATGTAAAAAACGTATTTAACATGCTAATTAGAAAAAATAGCATAAAAAACTCGTTTTATAAAACTTAAGAGCACTTGTCTTGCCTACATCGCTCGTGCTGCAAACTCGTGTCTTAATATAAGTTTTATAGATTTATTATATTTATTAGACTGTAATTTTTGCATGTTGGCCGCTCTGTTGTGTGCACACCTTGACATTTTAGAACTGTCATAACACACAGGTTAGCAGACATTTTTGCATATGATTAGCGTTTAACCTCAAACTGTAAAAATGACGTGAAGTTAGTCAAACAAATTTTTAATTTTTATGTCAAAAAAAATTTGTAACTAGAAAATTTTAGAGTGACAAAAATTCATAGACTCTTTTTTTCATCAGATGACATTTAATAATAATAATAATAATAAGCTAATATTTTGTCAAAAGGTTCCACCGTGCCATTTTCTTTTCACTTTTTCCCCAAAAATGGCACAGAAAGCGGAATTTTAGCCTCTTTCCGTTCTATTTGTCAAAATAATAGCACATTTTTACCCACCCAGCGGTACCAAATTACGTAATTCACCACCTACTTGACTATGACTTTATCCAGTCCCGTTGGTTTGTGGATGGGACAGTAAAAAACATCTGGTGTGTTCTTATCAAAGACAATCTTCCTCATCATATCTTTGGATGCGACGACTCCAAAAACCACCAAAAGCGAAAGGAACACGAATAACGCACGCATCTCTAAAGAAATCAAACAATTATCTCAAAACACACTTTCACTGACGAAAATCAGAAGAAAACGTACTTACTAAATCTACGTTGAAAGTAAACTGACGACTAGAACAGTTAGAATACGTCAACGTCCAACGTATTAGTCACACAACAAAGACATTAATGGTCCTCCAGCTCACGGTTGAAGAAATCGCGTTGGCCGCGAAAGGTGGAAGAAAACAGGAGAGTGTCGCTCTCTGTCATAAAACTAATCATAAATCTTAAATGACCTCTGATCGGCGATTAAATGAGCGGCATTAAAATAGTTCGTTTATTGCTTGATAATGAGAAGCGTCAAATGAGCTAAGTACGCCATAAAAACGCTCAAATTCGAAAACGATCAGATTTTATGACAACATTTTTATGACTGCTGGTTCAGGTGAACCGCTGCACGCCACAGGTGGGTTTCCAACAGTCCTGTTAAATATTTAACCGTTTTTGCGGAAGTAACGGTGAAAACTCAATTGAGCGACTTGTTGCCTTGTATGATTTTTTCAGAGTTGTTAGATCATAAACATTCAAAAATAATCGAGAGAAGGTCACGGAATTTGCGAGTTTAGTGGTATTTTGCGCCAACTGGAACCAATTCCCTTAAAAAAACGGTGAGTTTTTCGGTTTTCATTCATAAATCGTTGCGCTTTTGTTCCAGCTTCGGTTGTCATGTCAACTGGAAATAAACCGGAACGGTGACACATAAAAATAAATTGCGCTAATAAATCGGCTCTTTTGTGTTTGATACCGCGATTATCCAATTTATGGCGTGTTTTGATTTATGATGTAAAAAATGTGGGATTGGTAATGACCTGCGCGTTGGGTTGGCAATGCCAACTGTCAAACGTCAGTTCTGTCGGCTGTCAGTTGTGTTAAAACCGTCGTTGTTTACCCTATCAAGTATCAATATTTTTTTAAATTGGGTGGATATTTATTTATATTTGCAATGGATGAAGGTAACCAGAGCTTGGAGCAAGAACTTGACAGCTTGAGTTATGAAGATTTATGCGAAATTACGCAAAGTAGTCTGAGGAGGTTGATTGCGGCAGATCCTCTTCTTCAGGATCTTCCAGGAGATGTTACAACTGAAGAAGTGCTCTCACAGATTGCTGTTGCGCAAGGGAAGAGTATAACAGTTGTTGTGTTGAGACATTTAGAGACTCCACTGCAAGTCGTGGTGAGTTAAATTTTGAGGTTATGTAACGAGAATAAAGCGGTTGTTTACACAATTTGTAAAAATTTTCTTAGAGCTGCTAAAAACTGGGTTGAGATGAATTGGAAATGCTCGTGTTTAAGGTGGACGTGGACATTGGCGCGTACGTGGTTGATACGTTCATTTTCGTTTCGTTTTTAATATTTTTACTGATTATGGTTTTGGTAAAATGTTTGTACGTGGAAATTATTGCGTATGTTGTTGAATGAACCTTTTTCTCAAAATACAAAAATAGTTAGAGCAATCGGAATCATAGAAGCTTAAGAATCTGTTGAATTCAAAGAAGTTGAAGGAATCAGACTCAGAAAAATCTAGGAATCTGAGGGTCTAAAAATTGAAAATATTGTAGGAACTTGGGGAATTTAAAGAATTTTCGCAATCTACAGAACGTAAAGAATCTGAAGAAAATTTAAAAAACTCTGGAATTTTTTAAGGAATGTGAAGGAATTCGTCTGGCATCTGAGGAATAATTGAAAACTAACGAATTCAGAGCATGAGAATCTGAAGTATTAAACTTAAAGATACGCAAACAACCACAAAGAATGTAAATCATCCAACAAAAAGAAAGAAAAGAACCAAAAAAAATCACAATATTAAAGGAAAACGAGTGAAGTTGATGATTTATAGAATTTACAGAAACTGACGGAATCCAGAGAATTTTAAGAATCTAAGAGTTTTAAAAGAAGTATCGAAAAAAGAGGAAAACGTGAAGAACAAAAAAGAAAATCAAAAGAATCCAAACAACTCGAGGAATCCGGCCAGGTGGAAGCAAAAAATTCGAAAAAATTTGAGGCATCGGAAAGATGCAAAACTACAATTAGAAATTTAGTGAATCTAAAGATCCAATCTGGAAAAATGAACGGAATCGAAGGAATTCAAAGAAAGGTCCGAAAGGTTTGACGGATCCGAAGAAAGATCTGAGGAGCCCCAAAGAGTAAAGAATTAGAAGAATTGAAAGAATTGAAAGAGTTAAGAGATGTGAAAGAATTTAATACACCTCGTACGTCTGAAGAGACTAAAAATTCAAGATCAGCAGAACACAGTCTGAACCTAAAATCCAAATGCTCCGTGGAATTCAAAAACGCAGAAAAACCCGAGAAATGGAAGGAATATAAAGGAATCTAGAGAATTTAGAGACTTGAATTTAAAGAATTTGAGAGAATTCGAAGATCAAGCTTAAGATTCCAAACAATTTGATAAATTTGGAGAATCTGAAACATTCTAAAGCATTTCGGAGAATTCCAAACAGTATGAGGAATTCGAACAGGCAGAAATTAATATGATAAGAAATTAAAAGGATCTGGAAGGATCCATAGAGTCCAAAGCATTAAATTGAAGAATTTGAAAGAACTGCAGGAGTTCAACAATCCAAAGGAACCCAAAAAATTTGCAAAATTCGAACGATACGTAGAAAAGACATGCAAACAGTTTGAAAAATCGAAGGAATTTAAAAATTTCAAAGATTTGAATCTGAAGGACCCAATTTACCTATCGAGTAAAAAAAAATAGAAAAAATAAAAGAATTTGAGACGCTCAAAGGAATTGAGAGAATCCAGAGAATTTGAGAAATTAGACAATTTTAAGATATAAGAAATGTAAAAAATTAAAAGAGTAAAGAATAAAAACTGAAGAAACTGAAAAAAATTAAAGCACACCACCTGAATAGAATTAGAGAAGAATTAGAATATAAAGAATTTGAGAAGATTTAAAGGATTTTGAGCAACCCAAGGAATTCAGTAAATCCAAAAAACTCGAACAATCTAAAGAATTAAAGTGGTTTAAAGAATCGAAGGAGTTTGAAGAACTGAAAGTAAGAATCCGAGAGATTTTAAGGATTTGAAGGAATCCAAAAAGTTCGAAACTTCTAAAGAGTAGAAATTATTTATCTAATTGAAGAAATTCAAACAACCAGAAAAATATAAAAAATTTAAATAGTCCGAAGAATATAAGCAATTTTAGATATTTTAAAAAGCTGGAGCAACCCAGAGACCGAGGAATCCGATAATTTTGAAGAATCGAATGAATTTGAAGAAATCTTTAAAAAATGAAGAATAGATCGAGTTTAAAGACTGAGAATTTAAATAACGAGAAGAATCGAAGAAAGCTAAAGAAGGAGTCCAAAAAGAAGCAATAAGAAAAAGAGTGTAGTGAGTCTACTTATAAGGAACCGACCAGAAAGGGTGTGAAATAATAAAAAAAAATAATTCGAAAGAACCAAAGTCCAAAGTCATCTAACATACAAAGAAATCTAAAGAATTGGAAGGCGGCTTAAGAATCCTAAGACTGAGAAAATTAATAGGGCGGGGGGAACTAAGAGAATGTTAAAAATCGAAAAAATTCCAAGAACTTGAAGAACCGAACAAATAATCCCCGAAATCTGTAAAAATTGAGGATATAATTTGGAAGATTCGATAGAACTCAAAGATCCTAAATAATCTGCAGAATCGAAAACACTCGAAGACTCTAAAGCATTAAATTAATCCTAATAATTCAAAGAATTCACTGAATTTAAAGAGTGAAGAACCTGAAAAATTCGAAGGATTTGAAGAATTGTAAAAGAAGAATGGGATGAATTCAAAGGAATCGAAGGAATCCAAAGAATTTGATGAATAGAGAATTGAAGCATCTCTAGGAAACCAGAGAATCCGAAGAAGCCGAAAATTCTGAAGAATCGAAAAAAACGTCAAAAAAGAAGAAGAAAGAACCGAAGAATTCTAAGAATCTGAAGAATCCAAACCATACGAAGATTTTTAGTGAGAATTTTACTAAAATATGAAGTTTCAAAAATTGATAATATTCCAAAAATACTAAAATTCTAAAAGTTTCGAACATATTAAAATTGTAGTTGAGAAGTATTTGTAAGATTTTATCACTTAAATAAATATAAACATTTTGAGTAATTGCTAATTGTTGATATCCGTCGAGGTCACCAGATTTTTTAACCGAATTCTCCAGAATTTAGTAGTAAACCAATAGTTGCACAGTGCTACCAACATTAAAACGTACAAGACCCCGTTTTCTCCGATAATGCGGTTTCTCCATGAGATAATCACATCAAAGTCGACTTCTGATTAAATCGATCGAGAGAATCACTTCTGCTGTAATCAGTATAGATTTATTGGAATTTTATCTTTCGATAAAAAATCTAGAGTACTAAACTTATCGAGTTTGAAAGTGTTACAAACTCAGTGTTGCAGATCTTGTAGGTTTAAGGGTTTAAGTGTTCGATCATTGGTGACTTTTTTTCATATTTAGTCAGCGTTAAC
The DNA here is from genome assembly GCA_030157275.1 of Cynaeus angustus. Taxonomy (NCBI): domain Eukaryota; kingdom Metazoa; phylum Arthropoda; class Insecta; order Coleoptera; family Tenebrionidae; genus Cynaeus; species Cynaeus angustus. Next base: position 17,106,464 of record CM058065.1, read on the forward strand.
CAGTATCGTGGCTGATGGTCATTCAACAAAATTTTGGTCAGTGAATGAAGAGTTGAGTCACGATGCAAAAACGTATTATTCTACAAACAAATTCAACCTTCGTCTGTTGTGTTAATGCTTGCTTTGTGTAATCCCACCGTGTTGACATTTCAAAGTGTTAAACTTTGAAAAGATGTCTTAATCGTCAATTTGTCTAAAAATAACTTCTCCTCGAACTATTTATTCTGTATTTGTTGCAGATTAGTAATTGTGTCAAACTTCTTAAAATACTTGTTAGTTGTTAGTGTTAAAGTGAATCAATATTGACCATGAAATTATCAATATACCATGATTTTATTTCCTTGTTAGCACTTTTCTTACAAAATAATTTACTGTCGGGCGCGCAGAAATCACTTCTTACCCTTGTGCCATAAACGACTTTATTTTTACCAAGAATTTAATATGTTGTTTCTAATCAAGCCTAAGTAGTTAGCATTGTAAAACAGCAAATCAGCATAATGTCTTCGGAATATAATAATAAGTACCCGGCACTTTATTTACATAAATACTTGACCGTCACTGTCGTCAACAACTTATTACACCTTCACTTATCTTTATACATTCTGTGTAATATTTCCATTCATTTTTTGAAGAATGACGTCCTTCTTCATCTTCGTTTCAATTCGATTATATTAAGTGATTCATTCAAAGCCAAGACGTGAATCTGTGTGTCTGATGCTGGGAGCACATTTAATATCAGGTTGATGTTGTAAATAGTTGTTTGTGACACGTTCGAGAAAAGTGTGTACTTTGCAGTTTGAAGTTTGGCACGTAAGTAGAAACGCGCCTCTGTTTATTCTCATAGTTTGATATAAATAAATTTGGACTTTTTTTAAAATTGCACTGTTTGATTAATGTGATCTAACGTAAATATCAGTGTGAAAATAGATTTGATGGTGTTAAGGGCCAATTTAAATATTGGCTACTGATAACGAATTCTTCGGAAAAATGTGTTTGCTGTGACAAAATGTAGCCTACAAAAACATGATTCGTGCTTAGCGGGTTATAATTCGTTGTTGTGAGAGGAAAGATCCATGTGAGCGAAAAAAAAATCGCTCTTATGTAAGTAGCACACATACTTAATCTACATTACGAAAATCAAAGATTTTGTAGTATTCGAAAAAAATAAAATGAGTTGGACAGTTTTCTGTTCTGTGCAAACAATAATAGTTGGAATGAGTTTCAATTTTTTTCATTTTCAGATTTTTTGTTGTTCAAATACACCCTGTATATCGATAATTATGAAGTGAAAACAATCAAATTTGCAGTGAAATGCTTTGCATAATTTTTGTTAAATACTGTCTTAAAAACTGTCAAACGAATAGTAATTTTGAAACAGTACTTTAATTTATTAAAAATTTAACTGCAAAGTACTTTCGTAATGGTCAAAATAGTCAAACTCTAATCAACTTGAGACAGTAGCCAAAAGTTTAGTTATGTTTAGATATACTAAAATGGACAGTTAAACTGTCACCTCTGTATACATTTACAGAATACTGCCTAAAAAAATCAGTGTATACAATATACTACCTGAAAAACAGTCAAACAAACCTTTATTTTAAAAATTTACAAAACGCTGTGGTTGTCATTTATAATTTTGACAGTAGTCCGATCCCTAAACTGGAAGAACTGCCCTTTTTGAACGAATTTATAAAATACTGCCCGAAAAGTGTCAAACTAATTCTCATTTTGGAACAGTAGTCATAAATCTATCATCACTGTATAGAAACTGACAAAAAAACACTGGTTGACATTAGTTTAAATTCTTTATAAATTGTTGATCGCTGAAATGACATTTTTGCATTTGTTAATACTAAATATACAAACTGCCAAATTATTTTAAGACAGTTAACAAAAATTTAAAAAAAAAGTTTAAATTTATTATGATAGAGAATAGTTCTATCGAAGAAAATAACGTAAGTGCTGTCAAACCTGTGTAAAATATTGACTTTTAACTGTCAAAATAACCCTCATTTTCGAACAGTAGTTGGTATAGAATACGTTATTCAGGTGTCAAACATTTAGGAAACAAACGAAAATTTTATGTTTGTGAGTAATAGTTTGCTTGAAATTACAAAAAATTGAAATTGAATTAACAGAAGTCAAGAATTCGCTATTTATGTACCAAGTATGGAAAGAACAATTTAAATGAGTAAAGATTCACAGAAGGCATAGTTTTCGGATTACAAGAAAAAATTGTCAGTTGTCTAAATTTTTAATCACAGTCCCTTCACCCAAATTGATGAGAGCTGTCATCAGTTTAAAAATTTCCAAAATATTTTCTTATAAAATATTGTAGCATAGGAGTAGTAATGAAGATTTCGTCATTTGTGCGTCAAGTAGAACACAACGAATTTAAATGAATTGAAATTGACAGAAAGCAGTGTTTTTTTTAGACAGTAACAAAAAATTGACAATTATGTAAATTTACTAGACATAACTTGCAGAAAAGTTATATCTTATGTATGTCTGTTAAAATAACCGGGAACATTCCATATTCGTTGTTTTTTCTGCTTCATTGCTTCCTTGTTTCCTTCTCATAATCAAGAATCATATTTCACATAAAACTACTAAGAAACAATTCTGAAAACTTCCCATTTCCCCCCACCAACCGTCCTCGTATTACATATCCTTTAACTCCCCATTTCTCTCATTTCCCCAAGTTTATAATCATTCTTTCCTCTTTCTTTCAGATTCCACAAATAGGCACAACCGTTCGCGATTTAAAACGCGCCATCCAACGCAACTTTACCCTCCGCCAACAACGTCTTCGCAGTAAAACGAAGATCTCCTGGCGTTACATCTGGAGAACTTACGATCTTCTACATTGGGGCAAACCGATGACCAAAGATGGCGAGTTAGTGAGCAACTACGGAGTTGTTAATAAATCAGAAATACGTTTTGGGAAGAAGTTGCGTGGAAAAGCTGAGACATGTTAACAAGGGGATGCTTTCTTTCGATAAACTTTTTTTCGGGCAGTTGTTGGTGTTGTTGGTGCAAGGACGATATCCGTGGTTGGAACAGGTTGTTAGACAGGAGCAGCTAACGGCAGGATGTGATCGGTATGGGATAAGCGGACAAGAGGTGATTGATTATGGGATGTTGGATCATGTGTTGGTGGATCATAAGCATAAGATGTTGTACTGCTATGTGCCTAAGGTAAGGATGTAGTTGTTAGTGGAGTTAGTGTGGAAATGCGGGGTTTTTGGTAGAAAAAAAGGGGTGCTGTTAGTATTATCGCACTGTTTAAATGAATTCCCCCTTCCTTCCTCATTTGCCTTTTTCCTCCTTCCTTCTTCTTTTGCCTTTTTTCTCCTTTCTTCTTCCTTTGCCTTTTTCTCCTTTCTTCTTCCTTTGCCTTTTTCTCCTTCCTTCTTCTTTTGTTTTTTCCCTCCTTCGTTCTTTTGCTTTTTTCCTACTTCCTTGTTCTTTTGTTTTTTTACTCCTTCCTTCTCCTTTTGCCTTTTTCCTCCTTACTTCTTCTTTAGCCTCTTTCCTCCTTCCTTCTTTTTTTGCTTTTTTCAAATTTGTTGTGTCCTCCGGCGTCTACCAACAAAGTCGCTGAACTGCGCCGCATATAGTGGCTTGTGTATTCGAGAGATGTAGCTGGTGCGACATGTAGGAAAGGTTTGTAGTAATTTTAAGAGAAAATTTTCCAAAAGAATGTAAAACCACTGGTTGAATATACATTTCCTTTGTTTGTAATCAAGAAATAACCACCGCTATAGAGTATGAAACGGGCGTAGAGCCACATAATGCCTGTACATAGCAAGATTATTCTCACCATTTCTTTCGACTCAAAGTGTCGAGATTTATTTGCCTTAAAATCAGAAATGTGTACTTAATCTCTGGTCGTACATGGATATTTTACTTTTTTTCATAGATTTTTATTGATTAAAAAGTTATCACTTATTGACTTTATCTTGTCTGCCTGGTGAGTTTTTATCTTTTCTTAAAAACTCATTGTCATTTTGTTATCCAGACAGATGTCTGTTTATTATTGCTTAACGAGCTCTAATTTATAAAAATTGACCTCAATAAGTAGTTCGATTGTGAGATCAATAACTGAAAACTGCCCACGTGAATCGTGGCAGGCTTTGATATGTAGAACTAAGTTGGTAGCTCTGTTATAGTTCAAGGTTAACTGATATTGACAAACACAGCTACCAACATGACGAAAATTAAATTACTAGTTCTTTCTAGGTAGCTTGCACAAACTGGAAACGACTATTGATGGTTCTAACTGGAATCTCCTCAACCACAAACCTCCTAGACATCCCCGGTTCCGTAGCCCACGCCGAAAACTCAACACTTCGTCTTTCTCAACTTGAAGATTCCGAAATCCGTCATTGTCTTAAGTACTATACCACTTTCGTCATGGTCCGACATCCGTTCGAGCGCCTCCTTTCCGCCTATGTCAATAAGTTCGAAAATACGTACACCCACTACTTCCAGGTATAGTTGGTATTTTATTTTTTAGGTTGGTAGTTCTGTTAGTCAGACTGACAGAACTACCAACATGTTTTCATTTTCAAGTCTGTTTAGACTTGTGTTTACAGCTGAGATACGGAAGAAACATCATTAAGAAATACCGCCCCCACGCCTCCACCAGTGACCTCCAAACGGGCGTCAACGTGACATTCCGCGAATTCATCTGGTATCTCCTCGACGGTGGCGCCACTGATAACGAACACTGGACTTCTGTGTACAACTTGTGTTATCCATGCTCTCTGAACTACTCTTTTATAGGACGATACGAAACACTAGTCGAAGACGCAAGGGCATTACTCGATTTAATCGGAGCTCCCCCGGTGACTTTTCCTTATACTAGATCCTCCAATACTTCATTTAAGCTAAGAACATACTTCCAACAGTTGTCACTGAGTGACATTCAAAGACTATACAAACAGTACGAATACGACTTCAAGCTGTTTGGTTACACCTTAGAAGATTTATTAGGTTTTGACTTGCCCTAATCTGTTTCCGATAACATTTTGTACAAATAAAAATATAGACAAATAAAACAATCAAAAAAATAGATACGCAACGAATGATCACAATAAATGCCACAACTACAACAACAATTTGTTCTTATGTGATTACAGTGGGTTGGTCCCGACCGGTGAATTTCTTCAGTTGGGAAATTTCGAGCCCGACTTCGATGAGAGGCTTCAACATTTCCTAAAAAGAGTATCTGTGTAACAAGAGTTCTAACCGTGAACTTACCACTCACTTGTGCGTCGGAAGTAACGTTACTTTTTTCGTAACTATCGATATAAACCCGAACTGTGGCACCACTACTACCCGTACCAGACAGTCTGAAAATAACCCTAGATCCATCATCGAAAAGAATCCGAATTCCCTACAAACAAACAATTAGCAACCACCATGGAACATCAAACGTCCGCAGCTCGTTCTTAAAAACAACACGTACCTGATTTTTGGCAACGCTTTTGTCGATCGGATCAACGTAGGAGAAGTTATCCGCTTGCTTGACCTTGTATGATTTTCCTTTAGAAGAGTATGTTTTTCCGACGAAGCTCGAATCAGATAAGAGTCCTTCAAGATGGGCCATCATCTTGTTCGCGTCATCACTGTCGCATTCCTCGTAGTCGTATCTATCAAAATTCGTCATTGATCGGTTTTTTTGGATGATGATTTTTACCTGGTGAAGTAGTTCCTGCCGTAAGTTTTCCAATGTTCCGTAAGTATGTCTTCTACGCTAATGTTCTTATGGGCGATGATGGACAACCATGCTAATACTGCCCAGATGCCGTCTTTTTCTCGGATGTGGTCTGATCCGGTTCTGAAAGCCCAGACATTTCTTGTCAATTTCTAAAATTGAGAGGGATGAGAAATTTATCTGTCATTTTTTATTTTAACCTCGTCACTGTAAGTACATGAAGTGGGAATTTCGTCCTGAGAGACAACTGTCATTTTGTGCAAATTAATTTTACTAACATAACCACTGTCAGTCATTATCTAAAGCCCAATGACGCCTGGATTCAGTCTTGGAACGTCACAAATCATTAAGCAGTATATTTTTTAGACTAGTCATTTCTGTCTGCCAAATGAAAGAAATGACAGTTATCTTTCATTTCTGTTACTACGTTTTTATTTTATTTACTGTCAATTTCTCTACAATTGACATTTTACTGTAACGGTCATTTTGAAATCATTTTGCTAATATCTTGAAGTCTCACGTTGCTTATTCAACTATTTATCACTGTAACATTTGCTCAATGATTCGTGACGGTCATTTTGTAATTCTATTCAAAGTAACCACCATCTACTGTCATTTTCTAATACTGCCACCTTGAATAACCACAGTTAACACAATATAGTTAAAGAAACACTTTCTGGCAGTTGATGAATGACAGATAGTTTGACTTTGACTGTACTTTTACAACCAAAATTACAAATTTATTTTCTGTCAATGACATTTTGCCGATAATAATAAACGTGGAATCATATTCATTTTATCGTCGCTTTATTGAAAATATCATTGAATACAGTCATTTTCTAACGGATGGTTGGTTTTTCTTTGTTGTATATATTGATTGATAACTGTCATTTTTCTAGCAGTTTTCTAGTTAAAGTCAATTTGGAAATCATTCAAACTTTGTCAATTAAGCAGACGATCGATTTAAAGCTGTCATTGTCAATTGTCATCCAATGTACTCGCTTATACACTGTCATTTTCTAAAACCGACATGTGAAATAAATTGTATTTGAAATGACGGTCCGGTTTACTTTAAACATGTCATTTTTAGCGTGTCCTAAGGTTGTCGTTTTGCAATGCAACAATCTTTTATTTTTCTAATACTAACTTGATAATTGCCTTCATACTTTGTCTTTTTAGTGTCATTATCTAACACATCCAGATTTGTATTTTAGAGACCGTAAAAACGACATCACGGAACTCAATAACAAAATGACCCGACGGTGTAAAAACTTTTTGTATGGCGCCAACTCAATCGATTAATGTCAAATGTTAATCGACATCACTAACAAGCACCACTTACCCGAAACTTTCTTCACCACACAAAGATAATCTCCCCGCATCCATCAAATTCCCGAAATATTTCCATCCGGTTGGTACTTCAAACATTTCTTTACCCAATTTCGCCGCCACTCTATCTACCGCCGCCGCCGTTGGCATTGACCTAGCGAATCCGTGCACTCCCTTGTTCTTAAAATACGGAATGCATTCTAAATTGTTGGCGATCACGGCCAGACTGTCGCTGGGGGTGACGAAGAAGGCGTTTTTTCCGATTATCATGTTACGGTCCTGCAGAAAAAAATATTGTATAGAACACACTTTACTTCAGTGCGACCTTGAGAATGGGCAAACAGGCGAGTAGAAGCCAAAAAAAATTGGTATTTTTTAAATGACAAACTGTCAAATTCTAATTTCCTCGAATAAAGATGTTGGAGATGAAGGGTAAAAATGACATTTTAACTTCTTTTGAGGTTGCACGAGGTGCAAATATGACAATAAAAAACTAGTTTCATAAAACTAATATTAAGACACCAAGTTTGAAACATGACTGCGGTAAAGAACGAGTGCTCTTAAGTTTTATAAAATGAGTTTTTTATGCTATTTTTTCTAAATTGCATATTACATGCATTTTTTTGCAAATAAAATTAAATTTGATAATTTGGAGAATTTTGTTTTGACAGTTGGTGAAACTTTTGTTTAAATGCTGACATTTCAAATTTAAATCAAGTAAGAAATCTCCTGCACTCCGCAAATTGCAGAAAACGCCACGGTTAACTTCCTGTCGATAAAATTTTCCATATCCGGCTTGAAACGGTAACATTAAACCCACACTGACATTTGACACCTCGTCTATGTGTTACCAACTGAAAAAAAGTTCCTAAATTTTTTGTGTGGTAATGGCTCATTAACGCATCAAAACGAGTGCGTTAACAGCTTTGTTACAATCAAATTAGAAAAAAATCATTTTCATGATTTCCATGGCGTGCGACGACTTACATAGTTTATGAAAGAATTTTCCGTTTTTGATATTTTCATTTCGAAATAGGCTCAACGAAAAAATATTGTAACCAACTCTTTTGTTATTGGGCGATAAATAATCTCGGTTATTAACGCACGAACGAAGCAAAATAACTATTTTTAGTAAATTTCAGAGTTTTACTCACCCCATCGCCGTCGAAGGCCGCCCCCAGGTCGTAAGTTGTGTCTTCTTTGACCTTGTCGACGAGTTCTTTGGCATATGTGAGATTAGGATCGGGGTGGATTTCTCCAAAGTTATCTAAGGGAATTATTCGGCGAACGTTATTGTCGGGGCTTGCTCCTAACTCGTCGACGAAGATGCGAGTTACGTAGACGCCAGTAACTGTAAAATTGACATAAAAAAGATATTTTATGTGTGTTGTCTCGTAAATCTGAAGATCAACAGCATAAAATTTGATTTTGGTCTAGAAGAGGAGAGTTTTACTATTTTTGAGGTTTCTTCAGCGAAATTTTAAAAACTGTTCAACATGTAACATTTAGAACTTCTTGAAGTATTTCTGTTGTTTTTAAACAGACATCCGTTAAAATTTTCGAAAATTTGATTCTTGTGAATTTGTCACGTCAGTTTGATAATTTTAAAAATTTAAATTTTTTGAATTTTCATTTTCAAGCTATTTTAAAATTTTAAGATTTTAATTTGTCATGATGCTGATTTTCTCAAATTACTTATGTAACATTTTTTTATCAATTTCTTAAAATTTTAAGACTTGCGCATTCAGAAAAATTCAAAATTACCAGAAATTTGGGAGTTTGGATTTTTTTAGTTTAAATTTCATTTTTTCAATTTTGAAGATTTCTAAGATCTCTAAATTTATTGAGATTTTACAATTGCAGTTTAGAAACTCAAAATTTCTAATTGTTTCTATAATTCTTAAGATTTAGACATTAAAAACTGTGTACGAAATTTTATTATTTTTAATAAATTACATGACCATTTGGGCTTCTAAATTTTCACATTTTTTTTCCAAAATATGTAGATTCTAAAATCTAATTATCTGAGAAACTTAGAACTTAGGATCCAAAAAATTTAAGAATCCAAGGATTTAAATAAACATCTGAGAATCTGAGAAAGTCTGAGGAGATCTGAGGATTGCAGAATCTAAAAATTTAAGTACCTGAGAATCTGAGAGTGTGAGAAGCTAGAATCTGAAGATCTGAAGATCTCAGAATCTAAATATTTAAAAACCTGAGGATTTGAGAATGTGAGAAGCTAAAATCTGAGAGTCTGCGAAGCAAGAATCTGAAGATCTGCGGATCTCAGAATCTAAGAATTTGAAAAACTGAGAATCTGACAGTTTGTTAGAATCTGAATATATACAAATTTTAGAATCTGAGAATTTGAGAGTTTGAGAAGCTAGAATTCGAAGATCTGAAAATCTAAGAATCTGGGAAGCTAAAATCTGAAGTGTAAGAATCTCAGAATCTGAGTATTTGAGAACCTGAGAGTGTTAGAATTTTAAGATCCTCTAAAATTTGAGAATTTCAGAATTTGAGAATCGATGAGTATGGGAAGCTAAAATCTGAAGATATGAGGGTCTCCGAATCTGAGAATTTGAAAATTTAAGAATCTGAGAATCTGAGTCTTATTATATTAAAATTTGAACTTTTCAGAAACTCCATTTTTTTTTATTTAATTCCATAATTCTTAAGATGTAAACATAAAAAACTATGTAAGAAATTTTATTATTTTTAAAATCACAAACCTTTGAGCTCCAAAATTTTCACGTTTTTCCAAAATAATGTAGATTCTAAAATTTTGAGTTTTTGTAATTTTTAACTTAATAAAGTATCTAAAAATAATAAGAATTCCAACATTTCGTTAGTCTGAAACGTCTCAAATTTTATATGTCAAATTAAAAATTATATAGGCGAATAAAAGAAAATTTTGAATTTAAATAAACATTCTAATAATTATCTTATTAATTATTATAAGTATTATATCGAGATTCTCAAAAATGGCAAATTTTCGAATTTGAGAATTGTTGGTAGCCCTGCGTTTTACGTCAAAGCAACTCTGACATTAATTAATATGCAAAAAAAATCATTGTTGACAGTTCTAAAAGACCGAAAGCAGAGCTACCAACCCATTTCAAATTCCATAGCCTCCTTCAATGACGTTTTCCTGGTTTTAATTAATTCTGATACATTACAGCGGAAGATCGATAAGTGTGTTTAAACATATCAAACCTCCATCTCGCTTTCAATATCGTTTTCTAGCCTCGTATATCAAAACAAATGACGGATTAGCTGTCAATTAGAGGATAAACTATTCCGGGCTGTTCGCTCTTTGTATCAAATTTTTAAATAGAGCCGTTTACACAACAATCAAAAGTGTCAAGTGATTGATAGGCACGCAAAAAATGTCGAACTTTTATCGGGTAATTGATGTTTAACACACTATTTTTTCTTGGTACAAAAAAAAAGCGATAATGATAAAGAAACCGGAATTAAAATAGTTCAAGGAAACGAACCGTTGTTTATTATAGTTATTATTCTCAGTAACTGCTTTTTGCAACTGAGCATGACAGTAATCTTAATCCTAATCTTTTAAGCTTCCTTAATCTGTTTTCATCGAGTAATTTTCGCTTTGTAATGCAGACAATTTCGGTAATTAGATTAAGCCATTCTCAAAAAATGACGCGTACTCTAATCATAACTTTTCCGCACCTACTGCGTCGTTTTTTAAAGAAAATTATCTTTGATCCTGAAATGTTGCATAACTTGCAATAAAACAGTAATTATCAATGACTCACCTCCATTCATGGAATCAATAAGTACTTGAAACGGCGGCCTACTCCCATTTCCTCTGATCAACTCTTTCAGCTTTCCGAAATCAAAAATCTCCTTCATCAACGTGACATAATTTTCAGAAGAATCAATAACTTCCACCACAAAGTCCCTTCCATCCACATGAAAATTCTGGACTCCGGTCTGGACAAACTCGCAGTCAAGATCCGGCGTGATCTTGTACTCGGTGATTTTCTTAGTAAGTTCATAAACCGCATCCGTGAAGCTATCAGGAGCTGGGCCCCCATTCTCAATGTTAAACTTAATTCCAAAATCATTCCTGATTCCACCGGGGTTGTGCGACGCTGTTAAGACAATTCCGCCGAGGACTTTATGCGTACGGATCAACGACGAGACCGCGGGGGTGGATAAAATTCCTCTGGTTCCAATAATCAACTTCCCTACCTAAAACTGAGTTAGAGTTGAGCCCCCACAGTGAATTCCTCACCTCGTTAGCGGCCGCAATTCGAATTATAATATTAATAGCTTGTTTTATGAAGTATCTACCGTCGCCCCCCACAATGAGCGTGGATCCTTTGACTTTGGGCCCCAGCGCGTTGAGGATGCACTGCACGAAGTTCTCGGTATAGTTTTTCTCCATGAAGACTTTGACCTTCTTCCTGAGACCGCTGGTGCCGGGTTTTTGCCCCTCGAAGGGCTTAGTTGGGACCACGATAGACGTGAGACTCATCGTGAAGCTGGAACGAGAGAATTTTCATTGAAAATGTGAGCGTTGAAAATTTTAAGGTTAAGTCACTACTGTATTATTACAAGATTTATAATAAAAGTGTACCTGTTGTTTATTTAATTCAAGTTTGTAGAACTGAAGTTCGCTGTAATCTTGAATTCGACGTGAAATCTTTGCGATTTATCTCGAAATTTGAACTTTCAATGACAATCAGGTCAAAGGAAGTGCGCATGTGCGAGAGTGTCAGGCGAAGGGCGCGAAATTTGAATTGAGTGGTTTTTTTCTTTGTGGGGAGCGATAAGTTGCATACATTCCAGGACAGATACCGTGTTATTATGGAAAATTTGTTTGGCACGTGACAGCCGGCAGTAATAACCATTCCAGCTTAATAACAGACAAATGTAGGAGCGCATTCTTTTTGATTATATTTGTTATTCTAATATCTGTGCATTATTATTACAGGTATAAAAACGGAAAGGTAAACAAGGCGTTTACTGAATTGTAATAATTAGTCAGGGTCGGCTTCAGATTCAAAAGTAACTTTATCATCGTCTTTTTTTTATTTGCAAGAATTAAATATTTTGAGGGTAATTCTTTCCAAAATGTACTTAACATTGTTCCAAATTCTGCTTTTTTTTCCTACAATCTAAGAATCTCAGAATGCAAGATTTTAATATGAGAATTTTAGAATATGGAAAAATCTTATAAGTCTGAAAATTTAAATACGTGAGAACCTAATAAACTGAAAAATCTAAGTATCTGAGAATCTAAAAATCTAAGAATCTAAAAATCTAAGAATCTAAGAATCTAAAAATCTAAGAATCAAAAAATCTAAGAATCTAAGAATATAGAATCTTAGAATCCGAGTCTAAAAATTCTGGGAAGCTGAGAACATAAAGATCTTAGAATTTGAGAATCTGATAATCTGAGAATCTGAAAAATTAATATTTTGAGATTCTGTAAATCTAAGAATCTGATAATCTGAGAAGTTAAAATTTGAATATCTGATAATCTCAGAATCTGTAATCTCAGGATCTAAGAAATGAAAAATTTTAAAATCTCAGAATCTAAAAATCTGAGAATCTCAGAAACTAAAAATTTAAGAATCTAAAAATCTAAGAATCTAAAAATCTAAGAATCTAAAAATCTAAGAATCTAAAAATCTAAGAATCTAAAAATCTAAGAATCTAAAAATCTAAGAATCTAAAAATCTAAGAATCTAAAAATCTAAGAATCTAAAAATCTAAGAATCTAAAAATCTAAGAATCTAAAAATCTAAGAATCTAAAAATCTAAGAATCTAAAAATCTAAGAATCTAAAAATCTAAGAATCTAAAAATCTAAGAATCTAAAAATCTAAGAATCTAAGGACTTAGGATCTAAGGGTCTAAGATTCTAACATTCTAAGGATCTAAAAATCTAAGAATCTAGAATCTTAGAATCCGAGTCTAAAAATTCTGGGAAGCTGAGAACATAAAGATCTTAGAATTTGAGAATCTGATAATCTGAGAATCTGAAAAATTAATATTTTGAGATTCTGTAAATCTAAGAATCTGAAAATCTGAGAACTTAAAATTTGAATATCTGATAATCTCAAAATCTGAGAATTGAAAAATTTCAAAATCTCAGAATCTAAAAATCTGAGAATCTCAGAAACTAAAAATTTAAGAATCTAAAAATCTAAGAATGTAAAAATCTAAGAATTTAAGAATCTAATAATCTAATAATCTAAAAATCTAAGAATCTATGGATCTAAGAATCTAAAAATTTAAGAATTTAAGAATCTAATAATCTAAGAATCTAAAAATCTAAGAATCTAAAGATCTAAGAATCTAAAGATCTAAGAATCTAAAGATCTAAGAATCTAAAGATCTAAGAATTTAAAGATCTAAGAATCTAAAGATCTAAGAATCTAAAAATCTAAGAATCTAAAAATCTAAGAATCTAAGAATCTAAAAATCTAAGAATCTAAGAATCTGAGAATCTCGGAAACTAAAAATTTAAGAATAAAGGAAAGAAGGATCTAAGGATCTAAGTATCTAAGCATTTAAAGATCTAATGATCTCAGAATCTCAAAATTTATAATTCTAATAATCTAAGAATCTAAGAATCTGAGAATTTAAGTATCTGAGAATCTCAAAATTTGAGAATCTGAAAATCTGAGAATCTGAGAATCTGAGAATCTAAAAATCTAAAAATCTAAAAATCTAAAAATCTAAAAATCTAAAAATCTAAAATTCTAAAACGCTAAGAATCTAAGAATCTTAGGATATGAGTCTAAAAAATCTGGGAAGCTGAGAACATAAAAATTTGATAATCTGAGAATCTGAGACATTGAAATTCTGAGAATATGAGCATTTGAGAATCTAATAATCAGAGAATCTGAGACCTTGAAAGTATGAGAATCTGTAAATCTGTGAATCTGAAAATCTGAAAAGTTAAAATCTGAATATTTGATAATCTCAGAATCTGAAAGAGAATTTGAAAACTTGAGAATCTAACAGTCTAAAAAGTTACAATTTGAACATTTGCAAAATTTAGAATCTAAAAATTTAAGAATCGGAGAATTTGAGAGTATGAGAAACGAAAATTTGAAAATCTGAAGATCTCAGAATCTAAAAATTTAATAATCTAAGAATCTAAGAATCTAAAAATCTAAAAATCTAAAATTCTAAAACGCTAAGAATCTAAGAATCTTAGGATATGAGTCTAAACAATCTGGGAAGCTGAGAACATAAGAATCTGATAATCTGAGAATCTGAGACATTGAAATTCTGAGAATATGAGCATTTGAGAATCTAATAATCAGAGAATCTGAGACCTTGAAATTATGAGAATCTGTGAATCTGAGAATCTGAAAATCTGAGAAGTTAAAATCTGAATGTCTGATAATCTCTGAATCTGAAAGAGAATTTGAAAACTTGAGAATCTAACAGTCTAAAAAGTTACAATTTGAACATTTGCAAAATTTAGAATCTAAAAATTTAAGAATCGGAGAATTTGAGAGTCTGAGAAACGAGTATTTGAAAATCTGAAGATCTCAGAATCTAAAAATTTAATAATCTAAGAAACTGAGGAGCTAAAATCTTAGAATCTGAGAATTTTAGAACCTGAGAAACTGAGAGTCTTAGAAGCCACAATGTGTAGATCTGAGGATCTCAGAATTTGGGAATCTAAGAATCTAAGACTTTGAGAGGTTAGAATGCAAAAATCTGAAGATATGAGAATTTCAAAAAATGAGAACTTAAGAATCTGTGAATCTGAGAGTCTAAGAAGATATAATTTAAAAATTTGAAAATTTTAGAATTAGAGAATTTTAGAATCTGCATCATACCTTTGAAGGGATTTTGTATCTTAAAAAATAAATTATGGCCAGTTTTATTTTTTAAATTTTTACTTGCTCTTCATCATTGTACGTAAAATTTTAAACAATAAAAAAATGACATTGATAGTGGTTATTAAAATTTAAAAGGTGTAAAATCATTTTCTTGAAAGTATTTTGTAACTGCATATAATACGATGAAAATTATTTTCTGATTATAGTTAGTGACTGATTTTTATTTACAAAACTTATTAACTCTTTGTATTTCAAATTAGTGTTTTTCAAGGAAAACACTTGTGTGATTTATTTTTACAAAAATTTCCTTTTAATCACAAATAAGATAAATCTATTTTTAAAATTTCACAGGAAACTAAAATCTGTAAGTTCACGTCATCACGTCATGCGGAATACTAAAAAAAAATGAAAGATAATTTTTGTTTAAATGGCCACGAAAAAAAGTAACGGAAGAGAAAAAAAAGAAGGAAAAAAAAGTAAAGAAAGAGAAAAAAGTAGGAAGAAAAAGTAATGAAAGAGAAAAAATGAAGAACGAGTCTAAAAATTCTGGGAAGCTGAGAACATAAAGATCTTAGAATTTGCGAATCTGATAATCTGAGAATCTGAAAAATTAATATTTTGAGACTCTGTAAATCTAAGAATCTGCAAATCTGAGAACTTAAAATTTGAAAATCTGATAATCTCAGGATCTGAGAATTGAAAAATTTCAAAATCTCAGAATATAAAAATCTGAGAATCTCAGAAACTAAAAATTTAAGAATCTAAAAATCTAGGAATCTAAAAATCTAAGAATGTAAAAATCTAAGAATTTAAGAATCTAATAATCTAAGAATCTATGGATCTAAGAATCTAAAGATCTAAGAATCAAAAAATCTGAGAATCTCGGAAACTAAGAATTTAAGAATAAAGGAAAGATGGATCTAAGGATCTAAGTATCTAAGCATTTAAAGATCTAATGAACTCAGAATCTGAAAATTTATAAATCTAATAATCTAAGAATTTAAGAATCTGAGAATTTGAGAATCTGAAAATCTGAGAATCTCAAAATCTGAGAATCTAAAAATCTGAGAATCTGAGAATCTGAGAATCTGAGAATCTGAGAATCTGAGAATCTGAGAATCTGAGAATCTGAGACATTGAAATTCTGAGAATATGAGCATTTGAGAATCTAATAATCAGAGAATCTGAGACCTTGAAATTATGAGAATCTGTGAATCTGAGAATCTGAAATTCTGAGAAGTTAAAATTTGAATGTCTGATAATCTCAGAATCTGAAAGAGAATTTGAAAACTTGAGAATCTAACAGTCTAAAAAGTTACAATTTGAACATTTGCAAAATTTAGAATCTAAAAATTTAAGAATCGGAGAATTTGAGAGTCTGAGAAACGAGAATTTGAAAATCTGAAGATCTCAGAATCTAAAAATTTGATAATCTAAGAAACTCAGGAGCTAAAATCTGAATGTTTGAAATTCTCAGAATCTGAGAATTTTAGAACCTGAGAAACTGAGAGTCTTAGAAGCCACAATGTGAAGATCTGAGGATCGCAGAATTTGGGAATCTAAGAATCTAAGACTTTGAGAGGTTAGAATGCAAAAATCTGAAGATATGAGAATTTCAAAAAATGAGAACTTAAGAATCTGTGAATCTGAGAGTCTAAGAATATAGAATTTAAAAATTTGAGAATTTTAGAATTAAAGAATTTTAGAATCTGCGAATGGAAGAAACTGAGAGTCTAAAAAGCTAGAATTTTAAGATCTGAGAATTTCAAAATTTGAGAATTTGGGAATCTGTGAATCTGGAGGTCCCAGAATCTGAGGAATTAAAAATTTGAGAATCTAAGTATCTGAGAGTTTGAGAAACTGAAATCTAAGAACCACTTTCGTGAAATTTTGAGAAACATGTAATAACTACAATCATTTAAAAATTAAGGATTTATTGAATATCCAAAAAATTTGAACTACTTAATTATGATAACCTTAAATTTTGAGAAACCGAAAGTTTAAAAACTTAAAAACATAAGAAACTAAGTCATAAAAATTATCTGTTATTATCTAGGGAAGTAAAAACCTTAAACCTCGTGACTTCTAAGATCTTGAGCACCTAAGACCAATGGAAACTATAAAATGTGATAACCTTAAGTGTCTAAGAATCTTAAAATCAAAAGTTTTATCTTAAAATCAAAAGTTTTAGCATATAAGAAACAAAAAATCTATAACTTTGAGATGTTAAAAATCTTGGAAGCTAAAAACTCACCGACTTGTCTGGAATTTGAGAATTTTCGTTTTAAAATTATTTTCAAAGCTTTGGAGCTTTTGAAGAGGTTTGGATTATTAGCATCGTTTAGAACCTTTTGTTTTCGTTATTTTTAGCAATTTTTAATTTATTTTTAATATTTTTTCGACTTGATTTTTTTTATAACATACCTTTGAAGGGATTTTGTATCTTAAAAAATAAATTGTGGCCAGTTTTATTTTTTAAATTTTTACTTGCTCTTCATCATTGTACCTAAAAATTTAAACAATAAAAAAATGACTTTTTTTTATTGCTTAAAGTGATTATTAAAATTTAAAAGGTGTAAAATCATTTTCTTGAAAGTATTTTGTAACTGCATATAATACGATGAAAATAATTTTTTGATTATAGTTAGTGACTGATTTTTATTTACAAAACTTATTAACTCTTTGTATTTCAAATTAGTGTTTTTCAAGGAAAACACTTGTGTGTTTTATTTTTACAAAAAATTGCTTTTTATCACAAATATGATAAATCTATTTTTAAAATTTCACAGGAAACTAAAATCTGTAAGTTCACGTCATCACGTCATGCGGAATACTAAAAAAAATGAAGGATAATTTTCGTTTAAATGGCCACGAAAAAAAGTAACGGAAGAGAAAAAAAAGAAGGAAAAAAAGGTAAAGGAAGAGAAAAAAGAAGGAGGAAAAAGTAAAGAAAGAGAAAAAAATGAAGAAAGAAATATCTTTGAATTTTCTACCAAAAATTTCAGTTTTTTATTTAACTTATCCACTAAAAACAATTGGCAATTGTAAGATTTTTTTACTTTCATCAATTTCAATCAACGAAACCTCAACGTTGCATTTATATCGAGCAGACACGTCCACCGCGTCATCCAAAATTTTTTTCCGGTTTCAATCGAAAACCACATGTTGATTCTGTTTTTCACATGTGGCACCAATGTTTCTATTACGCTATTACTCTTCATTTCACTCCTTCTTACATATGAAAACATGCCATTATCTCCGTTCAGAGCCGGAATTCTCACGTTACCAGACACCAGCTCGTCGATTTTCGCCCTTCTGCCGCTTCATCATAGACATAACGCGATGAAATTGAATTTTTTACCACGAGCGGTTTCTATGCGCTCCGAACAGAAATTTTCAGTGTTAAAACAAGTGTTAATATTCCGAGTACTGAAATTATCGTGAAAGGAAACTGATAAAACCGGGAAACGGTGGTTAACCGAAGATTTTTTGTAAATTACGCCTTGGACACAGTAACGTTGCGAAGCCCTGCAAGTGGTGATAACAGAGAATGTCGCGTTATCAGTGATAAAACAAGAGAATATTTCCGGTTTTGGGTATCAACCCGGGACACTCATTTTCGGATTGATTTTTGTGTTTTTTTTTTTTGGTCCCGAACCTGAACAAGTTATCGGTTTGGGCCGATGGAGATGTAGAAGAGTTAGATCTTTGTTTATTTGGTTGGAAATCTCTTGACCACAAGGCTTTGCGATAATCTTATCGCTGCTGAACAGGACACAAGTTGGAGACAGGAAGAGCCCCTCCCGAGAAATCATATAAAAAGGAAAATTATTTTCGTGCTAATTTATTTTGTTGTTGGTTGTGACAAGAAGTGGATTTTTGGCAACTTGCTGCCGCAGGGCTCGTCATGGGGTAGCTAGCGTGTTTTCTACAGCCAGCTGCCTTTTGAAGGGCTATATGGCAAGAGTTTGAAACTACAGTTTTGTGATATAGTTCGGGTAAGTGTAATTTTTATAATTTGGATGTCTTTCTAAATTTTAAAATTGCTTCAAACAAATTTGACCGAGAGGTTCCAGAATTTCATGGATTTTTATAAAAAAAAGCGCGTAAAAAATCTATAATTGTTGCTAATTTTGTATTAATTTTTGCTTCGTTTTCTCTATTTGTTTTAAATTAAATAAACCACTTCGTGTTTTATCCTTGAGTTTGTTTTTTATTTTTCATTTTTATTTCTTTTTTTTTTCAGATTTTACACTACTTTATTTTTTATACGTTTTAATGTTGTTACTGCTCTTAATTTTCTTATGACTCTATTTTTGTTTTTTATTTCTTATTTTATAACTCATGTTTATTTGAATATATTTTTTATATTTTATTCGTTGAATTTCAATTTTAGCTTTTTTGCGTAATTTTTATATTTTATCGATATCTAAACTGCCGCTCTCGTTTTATTATTTACGTACAATTTTTTATTTTGTGTAATTTTAATTGTTTGTTATTTTTTTTTATTATTATTTAACAATCATTCGATATTTTTTGCTTTTTTCTATGATTTCATAGATATTCGGTAGATATATTCGTTTACTAATTTTTTTTCTATTTTTAATTTATCATTTATTTAATTATTACTATTTTTCTTCTATTTTTAACTCGTCGTTTATTCTTTTTTGTTTTGGCAAACTCATTTTTTATTTACCAATTGTTTTCTTTAGTTTTTTATACAATTAAAATTTATTTACAATTATTTTTTGATTTTTATGTATTTTTTGTCACTATTTTAAGTTCGTAATCGTTTTTCTAAAATTTAGTCTTCTCATTGTTTCTTTTTTCTTTTTTTTGCTCTTTCTCGGTTGTCTTATAAAATGATCATATCAGCTCTTTTTATTTTTTCTCATTTTTATTGTTTTTTTTTATTATTTTTGTTTTATCTATAAGTTTCCAAAAACCCAAAATATTTTCAAAATTAACTTTTAGTATTTTTTTAAAACTTTGGTTTTGAAGATTTTTTGACCTGAAGCAGTTTATAATTCTATAAACATATTTTTTTTATAATTGTACATAATTTTACATCCTCAATTTAATCGTCTTATTATTCTTCTTTCTTCTTCTTCTTCTTCTTCTTCTTATTATTATTATTATTATTATTATTATTATTATTATTATTAAAATTGACATTTTCTAAAATTTGTTTTTGCTATATTATTTTGTTTTTGCACAAGTCAAGAGCAGTAATAGTCTTCAAATTTCATTGCTATAGCATTTAAACTAGTAGAGATGCTACTTTTAATTTGCGAATTTTTGGTTTGTAAAAAAAATTGTAAAATTTGTGTCTTTTGCTTCATAATTTTGTAATTTGACGCACTTAATCACGTTTTTTTTAATTTTATTGCTATAAAATTAAAATTACCAAAAATGTAGAGTTTAATTTAAAAATGACAATTTTTGGCTGGTTCTAAAAATAGAAAATAAAATAAAATTTGTGTCCTCTCTTTATTTTTTTTTAATTTTGGCGTAAGTAATAAAAAATTTAAAAGAAGCAGATTTCTTAAATTTTATTGCTATAGCGATATATTTACTAGAATTACAAGTTAAAAAATTGTAAATTTTGGGTTGGTTCTAATTTTTTTTATACTTGTTTTAAATTTTTGTAATTTGTTTTAGTTAACAAGAAATTTAAGAGTAACGATTGCCATAGCAATGAAATCACAAATATAGCGAATTTTAATAAAAATATTGAAAATTTCTGTTTTTTCTTAAAAAAAATATAATATTTTTGTATACTTTGCTCTACACTTTTATAATTTGGCAAAATTAGTAAGCAAAGTAAAAGTTTTGATTTTTTAAAATTTTATTGTTATAGCGTAGTACAATAAAAAATCGAGGTTACCAAAAAAAAGTGGAAATTTTTTGTTAGTTCTAAAATGAAAATTTGTAAAATTTGTATTCTTTGCTTTATGATTTTGTAATTTGGTAAAATTAATAAGTAGGTTAAAGCTAGTAATCTTACAAAATTTTGTTTGTATAACGTTAAAATTACTGGAATTATTAAGTTTTTGAATAAAAATTTAATGAAATTTTGGTTTGTCTTGAAAATGAAATTTTTTAATATCTGCGTCTTTTATTTTATAACTTTGCCATAGATACTGAGTAATAAGTCAAAAAACGCACTTTTTTTTAATTTCATTGCCGTAGCGCTAAAATTACAAAAAATACAGATTTTCGGAAAAAAAAAATTCTTCTAAAAATGAAAATGTGTAAAATGTGTCACTTTTACTTTATAATTTTGTAGTTTAATGTAGTTAATATGCAAACTTTAAGTAGTATTTTTTTCAAATTTTATTACCATAGGGTTGAATCTATTAGAATTACAAGTTAAAGAAAAATAGAAATTTTGAGTACGTTCTAAAAAATTATTTTTTTAAATTGTGCTACTTGTTTAAAAAATTTTGTAATTTGCTTTAGTTAGCGAGTAATTTAAAAGTCAGTGACTGCTTCTAATTTTATTGCTACAGTAATTAAACTACAAAAAATAGAGAATTTTAATTTAAAAAATTGAAAGTTTTTAGTTTTTTTTCTAAAAATTTTTGTAAAATTTGTGCCCTTTGCTCTACACTCTCGTAATTCAGCAAAGTTAATAAGTAAGTTAAAACTAGTAATCTTACAAAATTTCATTGCTATAGCGATAAGACTATGAATAATACAAGTTTTCAAAAAAAAATACGTAAATTTTAATTTGCCCTAAAAATGACAATTTTTAAAATTTTTATCATTTGCTTTGTCATGTTGTAATTTGGCAAAGTCAATGAGTAATTAAAAGACAGTCATCGTGAAAATTTTTATTTCTATACCGTTAAAACTACCAAAATTACAAGTTTTTGAAAAAAAGTTGAGTATTTTAGGTTTGTCTTAAAAATGAAAATTTGAAAATTTTATGTCATTTGCTCTACAATTTTGTAATTTGGCGTAGTTAATAATTTAGTTAAAAGTAGTAATCTCTCTAAATTTCATTGCCATAACACTAAAACTACAAAAAATACAGATTTTCGAAAAAGAAATTAAATTTTTGAATCGTCCTAAAAATTAAAATTTGTAAAAGTGTCACTTTTACTTTACAATTTTGCAATTTGATGTAGTTAATACACAAGTTATAAGTAGCAATTTTCCGAAATTTTATTGCTGTAGAGTTAAACCTACTAGAAATATAATAAAACCACAAAAATAGCGAATTTTAATAAAAAAATGAATGAAATTTTTTTAGTTTTTTCTAAAAAAATCGTAAAATTTGTATACTCTGCTCTACAATTTTGTAATTCGGCAAATTGGTTAAGTGAGTTAAAAATAATAATCTTCTTGAATTACATTGTCATAGCGTTAAAACTATAGATTATACAGCTTCTAAAAAAATATGGAAATTTTGATGTGTCTTAAAAATGAAAATTTGTAAATTTTATGTTTTCTTCTCTACAATTATGTAATTTGGTGTACTTAATAACACAGTTAAAAGTAGTAATTTCTCTAAATTTCATTGCCGTAGCACTAAAACTTCAAAAAATACAGATTTTCAAAAAAGAAATTAAATTTTTGAATCGTCCTAAAAATTAAAATTTGCAAAATGTGTCACTTTTATTTGACAATTTTGTAATTTGATGTAGTTAATACACAAGTTATAAGTAGCAATTTTCCGAAATTTTATTGCTATAGAGTTAAAACTACTAGAAATATAATAAAACCACAAAAATAGCGAATTTAAAAAAAAAATGAATGAAATTTTTTTAGTTTTTTCTAAAAAAAAATCGTAAAATTTGTGTACTCTGCTCTACATTTTTGTAATTCGGCAAATTTGTTAAGTGGGTTAAAAATAATAATCTTCCTGAATTGCATTGTCATAGCGTTAAAACTATAGATTATACAGCTTCTAAAAAAAATATGGCAATTTTGATGTGTCTTAAAAATGAAAATTTGTAAATTTTATGTTTTCTTCTCTACAATTTTGTAATTTGGTGTACTTAATAACACAGTTAAAAGTAGTAATTTCTCTAAATTTCATTGCCGTAGCACTAAAACTTCAAAAAATACAGATTTTCAAAAAAAAAAATTAAAATTTTGAATTGTCCTAAAAATTAAAATTTGTAAAATGTGTCACTTTTACTTTACAATTTTGTAATTTGATGTAGTTAATACACAAGTTATAAGTAGCAATCTTCCGAAATTTTATTGCTATAGAGTTAAAACTACTAGAAATATAATAAAACCACAAAAATAGCGAATTTAAAAAAAAATGAATGAAATTTTTTTAGTTTTTTCTAAAAAAAAATCGTAAAATTTGTGTACTCTGCTCTACATTTTTGTAATTCGGCAAATTTATTGAATGAGTTAAGAATAATAATCTTCCTGAATTGCATTGTCATAGCGTTAAAACTATAAATTATACAGCTTCTAAAAAAAATAATGGAAATTTTGATGTGTCTTAAAAATGAAAATTTGTGAATTTTATGTTTTCTTCTCTACAATTTTGTAATTTGGTGTACTTAATAACACAGTTAAAAGTCGTAATTTCTCTAAATTTCATTGCCGTAGCACTAAAACTTCAAAAAATACAGATTTTCAAAAAAGGAATTAAATTTTTGAATCGTCCTAAAAATTAAAATTTGCAAAATGTGTCACTTTTACTTTACAATTTTGAAATTTGATGTAGTTAATACACAAGTTATAAGTAGCAATCTTCTGAAATTTTATTGCTATAGAGTTAAAACTACTAGAAATACAATAAAACCACAAAAATAGCGAATTTTAATAAAAAAATGAATGAAATTTTTTTAGTTTTTTCTAAAAAAAATCGTAAAATTTGTATACTCTGCTCTACATTTTTGTAATTCGGCAAATACATTAAGTGAGTTAAGAATAATAATCTCCCTGAATTTCATTGCCATAGCGCTAAAACTATAAATTATACAAATTTTTTCAAAGAAAATGGAAACTCTGATTTGTTCTAAAAATTAAAATTTGTAAAATTTGTAGTATTTGCTCTATGATGTTGAAATTTGGCGAAGTTTATAAGTAAATAAAGGACAGCAATCTCACAAAATTTTATTTCTGTAGCGCTAAAACAATCTGAATTACGTGTTTTTGAAAAAAAAAATTGGACATTTTAGATTTGTTTTAAACATGATTTTTTTTTTAAATCTGTGTCTCTTGTCCTTTAATTTTGTAATTTGCTTTAGTTACTGAGTAAGTCAAAAGTAGTAATTTCTCTAAATTTGAGTGCCATAGCGTTAAAATTACAAAAAACACAAAAAAAAATTACAAAAAAAAATGGACATTTTTGGTTCGCCCTAAAAACAAAAATTTGTAAATTTTGTGTCCTCTGCTTTACAACTTTGTAATTTGGCGTAGTCGATAAGCAATTTAAATCAGAAAAGCTCTATAAATTTCGTTGTTATAGCTTAGAAATATAAATTTTCAAAAAAAAAAATAAAAAATAAAAAATCCTTAAAAAATTGCAAAATTAATCTCTCAAAATTAATTAGACTTTAATTTTGTTGTTTGCCACAATGAATAAGCTTGTCAAAAATACAAAGTTTTTGACAAATTAACAAAGATAAATAATAATAAAATATGCTAAAAATTTGTAGTTCGTCAGTTCTAGAAGTTTTTTAGTTTTAGTTCGGTTCAAAAATTTATTTATAAAGTGAAAACCGCCAGAGCTTAGGGCCTCTGATTTAATTTCTTCAATTTTCAAAGAACTTGCCTCTTTTAAAAGTTAAATCGCTAAATTATGTTTGTATATTTTACATATATTTTATCTTCAGGCGCTACCACATCACTTTCTGACCACTACCACGATTCCTTCAAAAGTTACTTGAACCCATTTCCGACCTTTCCATCGAAAACGCGTCAAACAGCGAAAATTGCCTTGATCTATTCTCAACATAATTAATAATTTTTAAAACAGCCTGACATTGTATCGGAATAACTCAACAATGTGCAAATTCCCTTTTTTTGCAAACGTAAACATTTTAGATAACCATGACAAAACATAATAAACAATAAAATTATACAGTGTGTATTTATAAAACAAATAAGATCACCACAGCGCAGCGATTTGAATTTGAAATGAGCTGGAGAATTTCAAAGTCATCGTAAAATAATGAACTCAGAAATGTAAATTATGTTATTAGAGAGTCGCTAAAATTATTAATTAGATGTTTAATTTTTTATTGTTGGTACATTATTGCTGTAAAAATGAATAAGCTGTTTCCAGTTTCGTAGGATATCCTAAAATTACAAGGTCGAGTGGTGGTCTTCCTCACTTGGTATTTAATTTAATTGCGAGTGGGATAAAATATTGTTTGTAACTTTTTATAAATAGCAACTATATTTTCAGGCTGACTTAGAACACGACTTACCTTTTCCGTTTATTTATCTTCACAGTCGTAAACATTTTTTTCCAAGGCTACGTATTACAGAAATAAATTATGTTTGAAGATAAACCACGAATTTGCTTGAAACAGTCACAAACGGTTAATTTTTCTTCGTTTCCGGAAAACTTGCTCTGTTTATGGAATAAGTAGGTAATTTGTATTCTCGAAGAATTTCTCGATTTGAGTTTCAGATGCATAATTCACGTCATAAATGCGAGATTCACCATCAAAACATAAACTAATTAAATTTTTATTTCTTTTATTTAATAACAGATTCGTGATTTGCAGTAAAAAACGACCTTGTCTGAGTTTAAAAAATATAACAGATAATTGGTTGCTTTGAAAAAACTGTTTTGCGGAGTCGCGGGTTTTCTAGATTTTAGTTCTGTATCGGCTTCTGTATCGATTTGCATTAATATCTCCGGAACTAGGACAGATATCACGATGCGGTTAGCGCGAGCGGTTTTTCACGACGTTAGGTTTTAAGAATTTAGTTTTTTGCTGACATTTTTTAAAGTACTTCGTCCATTAGAATGCAACAAACTTGACCGCGTTGTGTATTTGAGCTCAATTTGGGCAGAATTTTACAAAGACCTCATTTTTAGGTTTCAGGTTGTTATAATGTTAAAACATATATAACAATTCTTCAAATTTAATAAAACTTTTTTGAAGTTTACAACTAAAGAAGCCTAGGTTAAGATTCTTTGACTTTTGCTTTTTTCAGTTTCCCATTAGAAGGTTTGAGGCCGCCCTGGTTGATTCGGAAGCTTTAAATTTTTGTTACAATTATTTTCTAGGTTGTCAAAGTTTTGAATTTCACTTGGTTAGGTTTATGACTATCACAACATTTTAATGTCAGAAGTCTACTGCCTAAATTTCTAGGTTTGTATGTATATAAAGACTCAGGTTTTAAAATGTTAAGATTCTGAAGTTTTGTTTCACTTTGAATTGCAAATTTTAAGTAACTTACATTTTTGGTTTTTAGGTTACTTTACTTCAGCCTGTGGTGATAGCCTTCTAGGCTTCTATTTTAAATTCCCTGGTTTGCAGGTTTTTGATTATCAAAAGTTTTTTGTACAAATCTCTAGTTTTTTGTTAAAAAATCAGTTTTAGGTTTTAGGTTTTATATTTTGGGTTCCAACTTTTTCCATTTATTTTGGTTTCAGGCTGTCAGAATATTTCAATTATTTTTTATGTTGTTAGTTCAGAGCATCTTAAGAAAATGTATTTAATAGGTTTACAATTTTAGGTTTCATGGGTTTGAGGTTGTCAGAGTTCCGACGTGTGTTAATTCCTAGGTTTGGTGGAGTTTTATACATCCTAAATTTCTTCAGTTGTTCTCATAACTAGGCTTAAGGCTGCTATTATTACTTTTTTGTATTTTTAAATGATCAAAATTCCAAAAGTTTAGGTTGTCCTTTTATTAGGTTCTAGGTTGTTAGGCTTTAGTACTCTTCGTCTGTCTGGTTCACGTTGGCGGAATATCAGCTCATTACTTCGTTTGGTTTAATATTTTTAGACTCCTAACTACTTAAATTTTTAGGTTTATACCTAAACGCTCGGTTTCAAGTTGTTATATTCTTGAAACCGTGACTTTGCAAGTGAAGTTATACATTTAAAAACTGTCCAGTTTTGACCACTACTATGTTTTAGGCTGCCATGATTTTTTCCTTTTACCAAGGTTTAGGTTGTCATATTAACAGGTTCTAATTTGTCACAATTATTTTCTATGTTCTTAGGCTTCAAGCATTCGTGACCTTGATTGAAACGTCATTTTTTAGAGTTTTGGGGTCTATATCTAAATCTCTAGGTTTTTCTATAAAGTTTTAGGTTTTTAGGTTACTAAACATCAGCGGAATTTCCAGTTTCAATTCGTCTGTTTGTTGAGTTTGAAATTATCAAAAACCTGGTGTGTGTTTTGTTTTCTAGGCTTGGTTTTTAACCGTCTAGGCTGTTAGAACAATTTAGCTTAGTTATAAATTTCAAACTTATTAGATTTTAGGCCACCATTGAAACACCAAATTAATTTTTCCAGGTTAAGATTTTTAGCTACTCAAAATTTTGTTAGCTACTCAAAATTTTAAGATTTATATCTAAATAATCAAAGTTTTAGGCTTGTACAATTCCCAACTTTCTTACGTTTCAAAATCTGAAGCTCGCATTAAAACCTAGTTTAAAATTTTAGGTTTCTATATTTCGTGTTAGGTTTTAACTTTATATTTATTTTCTAGGTTATCCGTCTTAAAATTTTAACCTTATTTTTAACTTTTGTATTTGTAGGTTGGAACTATTTTTATTTTCTAAGTTGATTTTTTTAGGTTCAAGTAGTCAGACTCCTGGGTGTCTAAATTTCTAGGTTTACATTTTAAAATTAGGTTACAGCTTGCAATTTTAATTTACAGGTTGTCAAGGTTCAAACATTCTTAATTTTTACTTTACAGTACCAGCTTTTAAGCTGTCACAGTTAGATTTGAGTGTTAAATCTCCTCATTTGTAAAAATCTAGGTTTTAGGTTGTTGTATTTTTCTTTAGTTGAAAGATTTAATTTCAAAAGTTTTTCATGATAGTTTTCTAGATTCTGTTCGTTGATTTTTTTTCTTGCAGTTTTTCTTGCACATAAATTTATGTAACAAACAAAACTGGCAAGTAAAACTAAGAAAGTAAAAGCTAGACAAAAATCTTTGAAATGGTACGCTCATGTTATTAAACTTGTTAACCTTTAAAGGAAACAACGCGTACCTAAAATATTCAAATTTGACGCACAAATAAAAAAAAATCTGCGTGTGTGCGTCAAGTAAACAAAATTACAATTTATGAAAATTTCATGATAATTAGAGAATAAATTGATGTAAAGAGCCAGTTATTGGGATTCCATTTGGATAAACGTTGCGTGTAAATTTCGTATGTTTTCGAATCAATAACACCTTCATTTGGGCTTCTAGTTTCAAATAAAATTTCTAATTTTAAACGTTTAAAGAAAGATTTCTTAGTTTCAAATTTGACATTTCAAGTCGACTAGGCTGTTGTTAAACTTTAAATATTACAGATTTTGAATGATCAAGGTTTCAAGTTATCAGAAGGTTCTCCGCTTTGGCCTGGCTTAGGTTTTAGACTGCCACAATTCCCTGTTATTTTGCTTTTTACTGCCCTAGATTGATATAATCTTAAGTGCCTAATTGTCTAGGTTTATATCTAAAAATTTATATTTTAGGTTGTTATAATTTTCTAGTTTTATCTTCCTTGGTTTGAAAGATTTAGCTGAAAATTTTTGAAGCTTCAAAAGTTTTTCATGATAGTTTACTAGATTCTGTCCTCTGATTTGTGACTTGCAACTTATAAACCTTAAGGTTTCTAAACTGTTAAAATCTTTAGGTTTAAAATTGAAACTACACTGTCTAGATGCCCAGGCTTATATTTACAGATTTAGGTTTCCGTTTGTTATAACGTTTTTTTACACAATTTAAATATCTATTTCAAATTTTTTGGGTTTCAAGGTTTTAGGTTTTCAAATTACTAACCTTTAGGTTGTGGTGGTTGCCTCCTAGACTTATAGTTTCATATTAAATTTCTAGTTTTAGAAATTCAATAAAAGATGTCAACCTGTGTGATATTATCGACTAGGCTGTCGTCAAACTTTAAAATTCCTAGATTTTGATTGCGCAAGGTTTCAAGTTATCAAAATGTTTTGCGCTTTAGACTAGTCTAGGTTTTACATGTTTTAAATTTTAATATTGTTATAGCATTTAGGCTATCACAATTTCCTGTTACTTCGTTTTTCACTGTCCTAGACTGTTATAATCTAAATTACCTATTGCCTAGGTTTGTATCTAAAGATATATATTTTAGGTTGTCATAGTTCGGAAGTTTTATTTTTTTCAAGATAGTTTTCTAGATTCTGTTCGTTAATTTTTGGCTTGTAGCTTATAAAAAGCTTTCAATTTAATAGTTTCTATCTTTAATGTTCCTAAATTAATAGAATCTTGAGGTTTAAGAGTGAAACTACACTATCTAGATGCCTAGGCTTGTATCTTCAGATTTAGGTTTTCGTTTGTTATAAGGTTTGCTTTGCAAAATTTAAGTATCTACTTCAAAGCTTTAGGTTTTCAAATTACTAACCTTTAGGTTTTGGTGGTTGCTTCCTAGGCTTATAGGTTCAATGTTAAATCTCCAGTTTTAGAAATTTAAAGAAAGATGTCAACCTGTGTGATTTATCGACTAGGCTGTCGCCAAACTTTAAAATTACTAGATTTTGGCTGCTCAAGGTTTCAAGTTATCAAAATGTTCTGCGCTTTAGACTAGTCTAGGTTTTACATGTTTTAAACTTTAATATTGTTATAGTTTTAATGCTATCACAATTTCCTGTTACTTCGTTTCCCACTGTCCTAGACTGTTATAATATAATCTAAATTACCTATTGCCTAGGTTTATATCTAAAGATATATATTTTAGGTTGTCATAGTTCGGAAGTTTTATTTTTTTCAATATGGTTTTCTAGATTCTGTTCGTTAATGTTTGGCTTGTAGCTTATAACAAGCTTTCAATTTAATAGTTTCTATCTTTAATGTTCCTAAATTAATAGAATCTTGAGACTTAAGAGTGAAACTACACTATCTAGATCCCTAGGCTTATATCTTCAGATTTAGGTTTTCGTTTGTTATAAGGTTTGCTTTGCAAAGTTTAAGTATCTACTTCAAAGTTTTAGGTTTTCAAATTACTAACCTTTAGGTTGTGGTGGTTGCCTCCTAGGCTTATAGGTTCAATGTTAAATCTCCAGTTTTAAAAATTTAAAGAAAGATGTCAACCTGTGTGATTTATCGACTAGGCTGTCGCCAAACTTTAAAATTACTAGATTTTGGCTGCTCAAGGTTTCAAGTTATCAAAATGTTCTGCGCTTTAGACTAGTCTAGGTTTTACATGTTTTAAACTTTAATATTGTTATAGTTTTAATGCTATCACAATTTCCTGTTACTTCGTTTCCCACTGTCCTAGACTGTTATAATATAATCTAAATTACCTATTGCCTAGGTTTATATCTAAAGATATATATTTTAGGTTGTCATAGTTCGGAAGTTTTATTTTTTTCAATATGGTTTTCTAGATTCTGTTCGTTAATGTTTGGCTTGTAGCTTATAAAAAGCTTTCAATTTAATAGTTTCTATCTTTAATGTTCCTAAATTAATAGAATCTTGAGACTTAAGAGTGAAACTACACTATCTAGATCCCTAGGCTTATATCTTCAGATTTAGGTTTTCGTTTGTTATAAGGTTTGCTTTGCAAAGTTTAAGTATCTACTTCAAAGTTTTAGGTTTTCAAATTACTAACCTTTAGGTTGTGGTGGTTGCCTCCTAGGCTTATAGGTTCAATGTTAAATCTCCAGTTTTAAAAATTTAAAGAAAGATGTCAACCTGTGTGATTTATCGACTAGGCTGTCGCCAAACTTTAAAATTACTAGATTTTGGCTGCTCAAGGTTTCAAGTTATCAAAATGTTCTGCGCTTTAGACTAGTCTAGGTTTTACATGTTTTAAACTTTAATATTGTTATAGTTTTAATGCTATCACAATTTCCTGTTACTTCGTTTCCCACTGTCCTAGACTGTTATAATATAATCTAAATTACCTATTGCCTAGGTTTATATCTAAAGATATATATTTTAGGTTGTCATAGTTCGGAAGTTTTATTTTTTTCAATATGGTTTTCTAGATTCTGTTCGTTAATGTTTGGCTTGTAGCTTATAAAAAGCTTTCAATTTAATAGTTTCTATCTTTAATGTTCCTAAATTAATAGAATCTTGAGACTTAAGAGTGAAACTACACTATCTAGATCCCTAGGCTTATATCTTCAGATTTAGGTTTTCGTTTGTTATAAGGTTTGCTTTGCAAAGTTTAAGTATCTACTTCAAAGTTTTAGGTTTTCAAATTACTAACCTTTAGGTTGTGGTGGTTGCCTCCTAGGCTTATAGGTTCAATGTTAAATCTCCAGTTTTAAAAATTTAAAGAAAGATGTCAACCTGTGTGATTTATCGACTAGGCTGTCGCCAAACTTTAAAATTCCTAGATTTTGACTGCTCAAGGTTTCAAGTTATCAGAAAGTTCTGCGTTTTAGACTAGTCTAGGTTTTACATGTTTTAAACTTTAATATTGTTATAGCTTTTAGGCTATCACAATTTCCTGTTACTTCGCTTTTCACTGTCCTAGACTGTTATAATTTAAATTACCTATTGCCTAGGTTTATATCTAAAGATATATATTTTAGGTTGTCATAGTTCGGAAGTTTTATTTTTTTCAAGATAGTTTTCTAGATTCTGTTCGTTAATTTTTGGCTGGCAGCTTATAAAAAGCTTTCAATTTAATAGTTTCTATCTTTAATGTTCCTAAATTAATAGAATCTTGAGGTTTAAGAGTGAAACTACACTATCTAGATGCCTAGGCTTATATCTTCAGATTTAGGTTTTCGTTTGTTATAATAAGGTTTGCTTTGCAAAATTTAAATATCTACTAAAAATTTTTGGGTTTCAAAGTTTTAGGTTTTTAAATTACTAACCTTTAGGTTGTGGTGGTTGCCTCCTAGGCTTATAGTTTCATATTAAATTTCTAGTTTTAGAAATTCAATAAAAGATGTTAACCCGTGTGATTTATTGACTAGGCTGTCGCCAAACTTTAAAATTCCTAGATTTTGACTGCTCAAGGTTTCAAGTTATCAAAATGTTTTGCGCTTTAGACTAGTCTAGGTTTTACATGTTTTAAACTTTAATATTGTTATAGCTTTTAGGCTATCACAATTTCCTGTTACTTCGTTTTTCACTGTCCTACACTGTTATAATCTAAATTACCTATTGCCTAGGTTTATATCTAAAGATATATATTTTAGGTTGTCATAGTCCTAAAGTTTTATTTTTTTTAAGATAGTTTTCTAGATTCTGTTCGTTAATTTTTGGCTTGCAGCTTATAAAAAGCTTTCAGTTTAATAGTTAATACTAACCTTTAGGTTGTGGTGGTTGCCTCCTAGGCTTATAGTTTCATATTAAATTTCTAGCTTTAGAAATTCAATAAAAGATGTCAACCTGTGTGATTTATTGACTAGGTTGTCGTCAAATTTTAAAATTCCTAGATTTTGATTGCGCAAGGTTTCAAGTTATCAAAATGTTCTGCGCTTTAGACTGGTCTAGGTTTTACATGTTTTAAACTTTAATATTGTTATAGCTTTTAGGCTTTCACAATTTCCTGTTACTTCGCTTTTCACTGTCCTAAACTGTTATAATTTAAATTGCCAATTGCCTAGGTTTATATCTAAAGATATATATTTTAGGTTGTCATAGTCCTAAAGTTTTATTTTTTTTAAGATAGTTTTCTAGATTCTGTTCGTTAATTTTTGGCTTGCAGCTTATAAAAAGCTTTCAGTTTAATAGTTAATACTAACCTTTAGGTTGTGGTGGTTGCCTCCTAGGCTTATAGTTTCATATTAAATTTCTAGCTTTAGAAATTCAATAAAAGATGTCAACCTGTGTGATTTATTGACTAGGTTGTCGTCAAATTTTAAAATTCCTAGATTTTGATTGCGCAAGGTTTCAAGTTATCAAAATGTTCTGCGCTTTAGACTGGTCTAGGTTTTACATGTTTTAAACTTTAATATTGTTATAGCTTTTAGGCTTTCACAATTTCCTGTTACTTCGCTTTTCACTGTCCTAAACTGTTATAATTTAAATTGCCAATTGCCTAGGTTTATATCTAAAGATATATATTTTAGGTTGTCATAGTTCTGAAGTTTTATTTTTTTCAATATAGTTTTCTAGATTCTGTTCGTTAATTTTTGGCTGGCAGCTTATAAAAAGCTTTCAGTTTAATAGTTTTTATCTTTAATGTTCCTAAATTAATAGAATCTTGAGACTTAAGAGTGAAACTACACTATCTAGATGCCTAGGCTTATATCTTCAGATTTAGGTTTTCGCTTGTTATAAGGTTTGCTTTGCAAAGTTTAAGTATCTACTTCAAAGTTTTAGGTTTTCAAATTACTAACCTTTAGGTTGTGGTGGTAGCTTCCTAGGCTTCCATGTTAAATCTCCAGTTTTAGAAATTTAAAGAAAGATTTCTTAGTTTGAAATTTGACATTTCAACTCGTGTAAATTATTGACTAGGCTGTCGTCAAACTTTAAAAAATTTTTGATTTTGACCCGTCAAGGTTTCAAGTTATCAAAATGTTCTCCGCTTTGACCTAGTTTAGGTTTTGAATATTGGTTTTAGGCTGTCACTACTTCCTGTTATTTTCCTTTTTACTGTCCTAGACTGTTATAATCTTAACTGCCTAATTGTCTAGGTTTATATCAAAAGATCTATAATTCAGGTTGCTGTGATTCTCGAGTTTTACTACATTCTTCAAACCTGGCGTTTCAATTTTTACCTCTAGATTTCAGGTTGTAGTTTTAGTTACTTTTCTAGGTTTGAGGTTGTCAGAATCGTAGGTGCCTCAGTTTCCAGGTTGTTATCAAAATTGATAGATTTAGAGATTTAGTTCTAACTTTAGATTTAGACTTTGTTGTTAAAAATTTAAAATTCTACTTTTTTTTCAGTAATTTTCTACCTCAGATTTCACTAATTTAGACCGCCGACCAAATTTCGCTGCGTTCAAGGTTTAGCCCAACCATGAAGCAACAAATTATGTATTTCAAAGTCACGAAATCAACAATTTGTCCCACGTTCTCTTGTAGGCATAAACTGGAGGACATCACCATCAAATCTTACAAGTCTTCCACCGTCAAATCGAAGACTAACCAAAAAAAAGTGGTAAAGCAGGCCCGAGGTCATCTTCATCGAACGTATAAATACATGCTAGCTGCACTTGATCCAACTTTATTTAGTTGATGATGGTGCAAAAACGGTGCGTTGAACATTTATTCGATGTCACGAACGACGACATCGAGAATGCTAAAAACCAAATCGAAGAAGACGAAGATCGGTTAAGACACGTCGAAAACCTCGTGGATAAATGGATACAGTGCTCGGGATACTTGCCCAAAAATTACGGTAAAAAGTGCTCGCTTTACCTCCTTGGCTCATAAACGCGTTTTTAGATCAGGACCTGGCTAGGAATTTCATCAGGGGCTCGAAATTTAACTTGGAGATTGCGAAGCGAAAGCTGGAAGGGTATTTTCTGGCTAAACATGCGTTTCCGGAGTTTTACAGCGGAAGGAACCCAAGAGGGAACGATATCATTCAAGCTTGTAAATCAATGTGAGGCTGTGATTTCGATCGATTTTTTTTATTGGAAAATTGTTTGTAGAAACGTTGTGAGGCTGCCGAAATTGACAGAAAAGGGCGAGAGAATTTGTGTTGTATCCGTGGAGGATGCTGATCCTGACACTTTCGATATGGTGGCGTGCCTCAAACTGTTCTGGATGTTGTGTAAGTTGAGAAAATATGAGCCAAAAAGTAAAAGTGCGGCGGTTTTTTCCACGAAAATTCACACATTTTCTGTGTTCTCGCGTAATCTTGACCTTTAAAGAAACCTCGGAATCTCTTTTTCCCTTTCAAGATATAAAAATTGCACGAGGAGTTAGAGTTTTTTTTTGTATTATTTTTTACGCTTTATTTGATGGTTTCTGTTTATGAGGAGTTAAAAGCGTCGGTAAATAATGCGAACTGTCATAAAAATGATTTATTGGAACCGGTTTAACAGATTTTTTTTTATTTAAATACTTTGTGATTTTTCTTATTTTATTGTGTCAGTATTATTTTTTGATGATAATTTCGAGAATATAATTAAATTTTTCTCACCAATCAACTTTTAATATCTTTTAAATTTTATTGTTCGTCAAGGTAATTTAAAAATACTAATCAAGTTTTCGTTTTTTTTTTTTTACTTTGAACATACTTGACTTGTCCTTTTTTAGGTTTTACTTTTTAAACTATAGAAGCAAAATTTAAAGAAATTGCTACTTTTAGTTTGTTTGTTAAGTCCACCAAATTTTAAAATTATAGAGCAAAATTCATAAATCTTCATTTTTCAGACAAACAAAATTGTCCATTTTTTTGAAAATTTTCAGTACCGGTGTCTGTAACGCTAAAGCAACGAAATTTGGAGAGGTTATTACTTCTAACTCGCTAATTCAGTGAAGCAAATTTCAAAATTATTGAGCAAATATCACAAAACTTACAAATTTTTAATTTTGGAACAAATCAAAAATTTTGAAAGTTTTTAATTTTGATAGTTTTAAGGTGACACCAATAAAATTCAGGAAGATTAATATTTTTTATTTAGTTATCAACTGCGTTAAATCACAAAACTATAGAGCAAAATAAACAAATTTTCGTTTTTAGAACAAACCAAAAGTTTCTAAATTTTTATTAAAATTTGTAGTTCTAGTGGCTTTAATGCTAAAGCAACGAAATTTGGAGAGGTTACTACTTTTAACTTGCTGATTCAGTGCAGCAAATTTCAAAATTATGGAGCAAATATCACAAAACTTAGAAATTTTTAATTTTGGAACAAATCAAAAATTTTGAAAGTTTTTAATTTTGATAGTTTTAAGGTGACACCAATAAAATTCAGGAAGATTAATATTTTTTATTTAGTTATCAACTGCGTTAAATCACAAAACTATAGAGCAAAATAAACAAATTTTCGTTTTTAGAACAAACCAAAAGTTTCTAAATTTTTATTAAAATTTGTAGTTCTAGTGGCTTTAATGCTAAAGCAACGAAATTTGGAGAGGTTATTACTTTTAACTCGCTAATTCAGTTAAGCAAATTTCAAAATTATTGAGCAAATATCCCAAAACTTAGAAATTTTTAATTTTGGAACAAACCAAAAATTTTGAAAGTTTTTAATTTTGATAGTTTTAAGGTGACACCAATAAAATTCAGGAAGATTAATATTTTTTATTTAGTTATCAACTGCGTTAAATCACAAAACTATAGAGCAAAATAAACAAATTTTCGTTTTTAGAACAAACCAAAAGTTTCTAAATTTTTATTAAAATTTGTAGTTCTAGTGGCTTTAATGCTAAAGCAACGAAATTTGGAGAGGTTATTACTTTTAACTCGCTAATTCAGTTAAGCAAATTTCAAAATTATTGAGCAAATATCCCAAAACTTAGAAATTTTTAATTTTGGACCAAACCAAAAATGTCCAATAATTTTTGAAAATTTTTAATTTTGATAGTTTTAGGTGACACCAATAAAATTTAGGAAGATTACTATTTTTTATTTAGTTATCAAAGCGCCGAATCACAATATTTTAGAGTAAAATAAACAAATTTTCGTTTTTAGAACAACTCAAAAGTTTCTAAATTTTTATTAAAATTTGTAGTTCTAGTGGCTTTAATGCTAAAGCAACGAAATTTGGAGAGGTTACTACTTTTAACTTGCTAATTAAATGCACCAAATTTCAAAATTCTAGAGCAAACAACACAAATTTTCCAAATTTTTACAAAAATGATTATTTTTTTGAAAATTTTTAATTCTGATAGTTTAAAGGTGATACCAATAAAATTTACGAAGATTATTATTTTTTATTTAATTATCAACTGCGCTAAATCACAAAATTATAGAGCAAAAAAAACAAAATTTCGTTTTTAGAACAAACCAAAAATTTCAATTTTTTTAAATTAAAATTTGTAGTCCTAGTAATGCAACGAAATTTGGAAAAGGGACTGCCTTTAAGTTGCTAACGCAACAAATTTTAAAATTATAGGGCAAGCATCACAAATCTTAGAACTTTTCATTTTTGAAATAAACCAAAAATGTCCACTTTTTTTAAAAATTGTTAATTTTGTTTGTTTTAACGCTGTAGGAATTAAATTTAGGAAGAGTAATAATTTTCATTTATTAACTGTGCTAACTTACAAAATTATAGAGCAAAAGACATATATTATACAAGTTGTTATTTTTAAAACAAACTAGAAGTTTCAAAATATTAGTAATCTTTTTAAATCTTGAAAACTATATAGTAAAGGTTAGAACTCTTACAAATTTTTATTTCATTTATTTTTTTAAACTTTTAATTGTGGTAGTTCTAACGTTATTGCAATGAAATTTAGGCTTACCATTCAAAGAAAGGTAGGAAAATCTAGAAGATCGATCTGGAAGTTGATGGACAGATCTTTAATCTGCAGCCACCTCAGTCAGTTCATCTTCTTTTTGATTATTTTTATTAAAAGTTTTCTTTCTATTTCTACATCTATGGCTTCTTTCATCTCTTGTAGATTTCCTTTAAATTCTAAACTAAAAAAATCTAGAACTTGACGAAGAGGTTCTAAATCTACAGGCACGACAACAGTTTCTTTTTCATTCTTATCAGAAAGTAAAACATGCTTTGCTTCTAGGTCATCAGTTTGATCTACATTTTTAGCTACATCTGTGGATGTCAGTTCTTTAATCTTTTGCTAATCTTTCTTTGCATTTGAAAGATCTAGAAGATAGATTACTGGTTTTACATTTACAGCATCTTCTTGGTCATTTCTTTAAGAAACCGTAGCAAAATGATCATCTCGCGCTTCTAGCTCATTAATTTGAAAGGTGTCCTGATCTAGATTTTGATCCAAAGATCGCTCTACATCTATCGGTGTCAATTCTTTTATTTCTTTTAGATCCAGAAGTTGGTGCACGTGTTTTACATGTACTTTTGGAAGATCTAGAATTTGTTTCACTAGACATTCCACATCTATCAGAACCGATTTTACTCCTTCTGGCTATAAATTAGGAAGATCTAGCAGCTGATACACAGGTGCTAATTTTTCAACTTCTTGTGAATTTTGCTTCAAACACAATAGATCTAGCACGTTTTTTACATCTACAGCTGTAATATTCACTTTATTTCTATCGCCTTGATCACAATAATTGTTAGGAAGACCCTAGAACTCTCGTCACATTTTCTTCATTTTCACCAGAAGTTGCAATAGAAAAATCAAGTTTCTTCTTTTCGTCCGATCAAGATTGGAAAATTTAGATTTTGATTTATTGATCGTTCAACATCTTCTCGTATACTCTACAACCACCAATGCTTTAACTCCTTGCAATCTTGTTCTGAACTTAGAAGATCTAGAACTACATGCACGATACTATCTAAACTCGCTTTCATTGTCTTCTTGATCATTTGGATCAAGCAGTTTTAGCTCAATTATCTCCTGCAGATTCTTCACTAAATTAGGAAGATCTAGAAGTTGATGTACAGATCTTACATTTACAGCTACGACTCTTTGCCCTCTTCTTCTTTTGAAAGATTCAGAATAAGAAGTAAGGAAGTTATTGGTCATCGATTTGGAAGCTAGTGTGATCTAGATTTTTATACAGAGATTGTTCTTCATCTATGGGTGTTAGTTTTCAGACCTCTTCGAGATCTTCTGAATTAAAAAAATCTGTAGACGGTTGCATAAATTTTACATCTACAGCCAGTGTTGAAACTGTGACGCTTAGATTTGCATTTAATCTGAGGCTTCTTGTACGTCTATATGGTCCAAGTCTTCCATCTTTCTAGGCGCCTCTGCTTCAGGAAGATCAAGAATTTGGTCCGTTGTTCCTAAATCTACAACTAGAATTGTTAATTCTTCTATTATAATCTTCATATTCTTGCAAATGTGACATTAGAAAGACCTAGATTCCAATACAACAACAGATGTTGCAAGTTGTTAAAAATAACCTACATTTAGAGCCACGATTACTTCTTTGCTTTCTTTGGAAGATCTAGAATCTACTCTGTAATACGATTTCTGTCTGTAGGTGTTAGTTCCTCAATCTTTTTAATTTTTCTATTTCAAGAACTAGAATTTGACCCACTGGTGCTACATCTATGATCTTAACCGTTAGATTTTTCTTGTTTATATTGTTCTAGCATAATAAAAATCTCTTTGGTTGTGAGGAAAATCTAGAATTGGTTTTGCTGAATCTTCCCATCTACTAGTCGATTTTTTTTCTTCTTAATAACAAAGATCTAGAAGGTGATAATTCGCCATTTACAGCCACGACAGTTATTTTTTAAACACCTTAAAAACGAGCCTTTAAAAGGTTTCTTGGTTGTTGAAAGACCTAGAATGTGGTCTCAGCTTCGTTCTAAATACATGGGGATTAGATTCTCCATCTAATCTCTAAATTTTAAAAAGATCAAGATAGCTCTTGATCATTTGGATCTAGCAATGTCGGCTTAATTGTCTCCTGCATATCCTTTACAAAAGTAGTAAGATCTAGAAGCTTGTTTTTTCTCTTCTTTTTTTGAAAGATTCAGAAATAGAAGTAAGGAAGTTATTGGTCATCAATTTGAAAGCTGTTCTGATCTAGATTTTGATTCAGAGATTGTTCTTCATCTATGGGTGTTAATTTCCAGCCCTCTTCATGAATCAAAAAAATCAGTTTACTTAAAGTTTGTCATTGTGGACCTGATTCTCATCACAACTCTGAACTGTCAAAACTCGGTATAACAGAGCTACCAACTTATTTCGAATTCCAAAGTCTTGTTTTTTATCCTCATTAATATTCATCATTTTCTACATTTTAACAAGACTTAATTACACGTAGAATTAAAAGCGCAAATAAACATTAAAAATTATGACTTCATCGTCATTTTAAAGCAATTAAACTTTTGTTACAATGTCTCTAATTTAATTACCACTGTTCTTATCTGTG
The DNA here is from genome assembly GCA_030157275.1 of Cynaeus angustus. NCBI lineage: Eukaryota > Metazoa > Arthropoda > Insecta > Coleoptera > Tenebrionidae > Cynaeus > Cynaeus angustus. Next base: position 17,146,386 of record CM058065.1, read on the forward strand.
CAGTGTTTTTTTAATTAACCTCTTTTTCTAGATGACTTAACCTTGACGTGCAAATTCCCAGTCACCAGCGAAATCTTAATTTTCGACTTGGCAAACGTAACCCCGAGCATTTTACTAAAATGTTTATCTCCACAATTCAAAAATGCCATCTCAGTTCTCCGAGATGCTTACGCCTCCAGAATCAGTCAACTCCATCTCATTAACTGTCCGGCGATGGCCGAAAAAGTGGTCACAGCAGTACGGCCTCTTCTTCACGAGAAAGTCAGACAGAGAGTAAGTAAAATCGGACTTTATCGGCTTGTTTCATGAGTTTTTTTACAGTTCATGGTCCACAAATCCTTAGATTCCCTGCTCGAACACGTCCACTTGAAAGTACTGCCGTCTGATTTTGGCGGCAGCTTGGAAGAAGTTCGCGGCTTCATGAAACGGTGGCAGACGATTTTAGAGGAAAATGCCGAGTGGTTCGAAGGACAGGAAGAAGTGAAGATTTGTGGGAAGCCCCCGAAAAGGATAGAAAAGTTTACTGGGGGGATTGGGGTCGAGGGAAGCTTTAGACAGCTTAGTATAGATTAGGATATAAGTAGGCGTTGTATTTTTTTATAAGTTGGTGGCACGCCTAACCTCAAACGTCAACGAGAGCTGCTAGCTACCAACACATTTAGAATAAAATCCCAGTTGTGATTATTTAAATAATTTTCTTTTCCACAAACAAATACAAAATAATAACTTTACAAACAACAAGACTGGATAACTAAACCTTAACCTACTTTTAAGTCAAAAAAAAATAGTGATTCTTAACTAAATGACTACACAGTCTTCATTCTTTTTTTCCAATACTAAAAACGTCCTACCAGTTTTGACTAATTAGTCAATCGATAAAAGTTTTCAAAAACCTCGTGACTAGACATAAGATTTGAGTAAATATTATACAAAATACTTTTCTCAGTAAACGCAATTTCCAAAAAAGTTGTCACACAACACCCATGTCTTTGGTAACCAAAAATAAGCCACAATCTGTCTTATCACAGAATTAAGTCTCAAAATGCTTATAAATCGCAGTGACGTATCCCATGACTTGCTGCCAATCGGGGCGCTCCAACTGAATCATGTCGTTAATGTTCTACAATGAAATGAATTATGACTGAGTAATTAACGTGGGAAAAGTTACCAGAGTCGTCGGTATTCCGACGCTTTCCGCTGCGTTAAAAGCCAAAGAAAAATTCCTTCGTTTTTCTTGCGGTGTGAGACTATCGTAAGGAATACGATCCGGTAAGTAAGTGTGTAAAAGAGCACAAAGCGCCAAGCCGTCGTTCCAAGAGCTGCTAAAATTTGTGATGTCGATGTTTCGGTAGCCCACCGTCTTGTTTTGACACCATTTGAGAAGAGCGTTGCGTTTGGAGCCTCCGTTTTTCACTAAGCCGTTAAGTGGGTCTTTGCGCTCACCTGGAAATTATTTTGTAGAGAATGAAAGAGGGAGTTAGGGGGCTTACTTAAGTCAGAGTAGCTGTTGCGCCGGGAGTAGTCGAGGCCTTTTTGGAGGATGGATTCTTTGTAGCTGTCGTCGGTTTTGGATTTTACTGAAACAAAAAGTGAGGTTAGTTAAAAAGTTTGTCAAAAATTAAGTCTGACAGTAGTAGGCTTTGTGTTTTTTTTTCTATAAGTTGGTAACTCTATCGCCTGTCGAGTTTGACGTTTAGTACTGTCAAATTGTTAAAAGAACGTTTTGAAGATAAAATTTTTCTTTCTTCCTAATTTTTGTATTTGTGTTTGTTATTTTTTTCACCGTTTTTACTATACCTTTTCCTTTTTCCAATTTTATTTTGTGTAACATGTCTTGGTTTTTCCTTTGGCGTCCCGTTTCCTCTTGTTTCATTTTCTTATTTTTTTGCCTATCGTCGTATCAAACTCAAAAAATATATTCCTTCTTCCACTCTTCCTTTTGAAAATCTCTTTTTTGATTGGCGTTCCTCATACGCTACCTTTATTCCTCTCATTACTTCTCCTTTTTTCTTTTTTTGTTCCTCGATGGTTTTTATAAAAAAAATTAGGCAAGTTTTGTTCCTTCATGTTTCGTCGTTTTCCTTTCCCCAGAATTTGTATTTCTACTTTTTATCCATCTCATATTTATTTCATTTTTTCTACTTTCTTTCCTTATTTTTCTTCTTCTTTCTTTTCCCTTTCTCCATTTTTACTTTCTCTAACCATTTACGATCAGTTTTCTTTGCTTCGTTCCATCTTCTTTTATTCCTATTTTGGAGACTTCTTTATAACTGTGCTTGCAACTTTCTTCATTATTTCTTCATATTTCTATTAGCTGCTGGTTTATTTTTTCAGTTTTTTTATTATTATGTCTTAACCTGTCTTTATTTCGTTGTTCTCTTCAACGTTGAAAATTTTTATTCCCCTCTTCTCCTAGATACATCTATGGATGTTTCTACTTTCACAGCGTCTTCTAGAAAATCTTCTGCACCAGAAAGATCTAGAAGTTGGTGGACAGGTCCTTAATCTGCAGCCACCACAGACATTTCATCTTCTTTCTGATTACTTTTATAAAAGTTTTCTTTCTATTTCTACATCTATGACTTCTTGTAGACCTTTTTTGAATTAGAAAGATCTAGAAGTTGGCGCAGAGGTTCTACATGTACTGGCACGACAACAGTTGCTTCTTCATTCGTATCAGAAACTGTAGCATGCTTTGCTTCTAGGTCATCAGTTTGATCTAGATTTTGAACTCCATCTATGGGTGTCAGTTCTTTAATCTCTTGCTAATCTTCCTTTGCATTTGAAAAATCTAGAAGATAGATTACTGATTTGACATTTACAGCATCTTCTTGATCATTTCTATAAGAGACTGTACCAAAATGATCATCTCGCGTTTCTAGCTCATTAACTTGAAAGGTGTCCTAATCTAGATTTTCATCCAAAGATCGCCCTACATCTATCGGTGTCAATTCTTTGATTTCTTTTAGATCCAGAAGTTGGTGCACGTGTTTTACATGCACTTTTGGAAGATCTAGAATTTGTTTCACTAGACATTCTACCTCTATCAGAACCAATTTTTCTCCTTCTGGCTATAAATTAGGAAGACCTAGCAGCTGATATACAGGCGCTCATCTTTCAACTTCTTGTAAATTTTGCTTTATACAAAAAAGATCTAGCACGTTTCTTACATCTACAGCTGTAATATTCACTTTATTTTTGTCGCCTTAATCATAATAATTGTTAGGAAGAACTAGAACTTTCGTCATATTTTCATCATTTTCACCAGAAGTTGCAATAGAAAAATCAAGTTTCTTCTTTTCGTCTGATCAAGATTGGAAAATTTAGATTTTGATGTATTGATAGTTCAACATCTTCTCGTATACTCTACAACCATCAATGCTTTAACTCCTTGCAATCTTGTTCTGAACTTAGAAAATCTAGAACTACATGCACGATAATATCTAAAGTCTCTTTCATTGTCTTCTTGATCATTTGGATCTAGCAGTTTTAGCTCAATTATCTCCTGCAGATTCTTTACTAAATTAGGAAGATCTAGAAGTTGATGTACAAATCTTATATTTACAGCTACGACACTTTTTCCTCTTCTTCTTTTGAAAGTTTCAGAATAAGAAGTAAGAAAGTTATTGGTCATCGATTTGGACGCTATTCTGATCTAGATTTTGATTCGGAGATTGTTCTTCATCTATGGGTGTTACATCTACATTTTACATCTACAGCCAGTGTTGGAACTCTGCCGCTTAGATTTGCATTTAATCTGAGGCTTCTTGTACGTCTATATGGTCCAAGTCTTCCATCTTTCTAGGCGCCTCTGCTTCAGGAAGATCAAGAATTTGGTCCGTTGCTCCTAAATCTACAACTAGAATTGTTAATTCTTCTATTATAATCTTCATATTCTTGCAAATGTGACATTAGAAAGACCTAGATTCCAATACAACAACAGATGTTGCAAGTTGTTAAAAATAACCTACATTTAGAGCCACGATTACTTCTTTGCTTTCTTTGGAAGATCTAGAATCTACTGTGTAATTCGATTTCTGTCTGTAGGTGTTAGATTAACCGTTAGATTTGTCTTGTTTATATTGTTCTAGCATCATGAGAATCTCTTTGGTTGTGAGCACAATCTAGAATTGGTTTTGCTGGATCTTACCATCTACTAGTCGATTTTTCTTCTTAATAAGAAAGATCTAGAAGGTGATAATTCGCCATTTACAGCCACGACAGTTATTTTTTAAACATCTTAAAAAAGAGCCTTTAAAAGGTTTCTTGGTTGTTGAAAGACCTAGAATGTGGTCTCAGCTTCGTTCTATATCTATGGGGCTTAGATTCTCCATCAAATCTCTGAATTTTAGAAAGATCTAGATAGCTCTTGATCATTTGGATCTAGCAATGTTAACTAAATTGTCTCCTGCAGATCCTTTATTAAATTAGGAAGGTCTAGAAGCTGATGTACAGAACGACCTTTTTTTTTCTCTTCTTCTTTTGAAAGATTCAGAATTAGAAGTAAGGAAGTTATTGGTCACCAATTTGGAAGCTATCTTGATCTAGTTCAATCTCTGAATTTTTCAAAGATCTAGATAGCTCTTCGTCTCCGTGTCATTTTATAAACTCTGTTGTTGTAAGAAAGCTCTAGAATTGGTTTTTAGAATAGAACTAGATCTACATCAACTCGTCTTTATGTTGGTAGCGCTGTCATTTGAACCGTCAAACCGCCAGAGTTACCAACATACTTCTAACCTTCAAAGCCTGCTCAGACGTCCTATCTTACCTGAAATAACCCCCTTGCTCCAATCCCGGTTAATCTTATTCGGCTGTTGCTCCTTCAACGGCGTCTTAATCGGCTCACTCCAATCTCCCCCCGACCTCAGAGGAGACCCCGGAGACAACGCCGGGACCCCAATAGGACTCGACGGACTCTTAACATCCGAATGCATCGAATTCAAAGACGACGCTGAGCTGCTTCTCGACACCGAATTCAAACTAATCGTCTTTGTCATAGGCTTCCCGGCATTTTCTATGGTTTCAATGAGACTCTTCACCGACTGCCGACTATTCTGTCGACTCAGAGTCACTTTAGGTCTTCTACTAGTTAGATCGTCGACTTGGAAGCTCGTTGGACGGATCGGGAGAGACTCACTGGAAGCTAAAAAAGAGACGGCAATCAGCCAAAAATCGAAATAAGCGAAAGACAAACAAAAGCGCATTGTTATTGAAGCACAATTTGCGGAACGTAGCACTAACATAAAGAACGACAAACGGTAGTTACCTTGACTGTACTTCAATAAGAATGGACGAGGAAAGTGAGAAAGAAAAGAGAAAACTTAACCTATTTATTGCTGCTTTTAGTTTTACATCGACTTACTACATAACTTGGGACAAACGTTCAAATTTTGCTTTCAAATCTTTCACGTTTTTTGATTTTTCTTGGTTCTTCTCTTTGAAGGAGTCTCCTTTTTTACGCTCGTAGGTTATACTGAATCGCGCCCGTTCGACTTGTCCACCGAATTCCGTCAAGCTAGATTCGGCGGTGTCCAAAGAGGTGAATCGAGGAGTAGCTGCTGGTTTCTTTTTAGAGACCACAGGCGTATTTAACGTACTCCGATTAGAAGAAACGTAGAAATTCGCATAGACGGGCTCGTAGGAAAACGGTTGCCCCTCTTTAGATGGTGAGAGAATCTCAGGAAAGTCTCGCTCAGGTTGGAGAGGATGATCCTCATAGAAACAATTGCTGATTTCGTCTAACAACGAGGAACTTGCTGAAGATCGCGGGGTGTCTACCGGTTTCTTCTTTCGCATTTTAACGCCGCTCTCTTCTTCTAGATATTTCTCCCTCATATCTAAGATCGTCGCCAAGTCTTTGGGTTGGAAGCCTGACAGTTTTCTTGGGTCTATACTGTCTTTGATACTGTCTATCAAATTTAGTTCGTCTTCGGTTAGTTCCATACCACGGTCGTCTTCACTGTCTTCTAGCTTTGCGTTCAAGTCATCAGTGACCAAAGTATACCTCGCTTTTGCTTCATCTGGTGGTTCTAGCATTGCCAACGTGTCGTCTGTAATGACGATGTTTACTATTTTTGGATCTGTTTCTTCCGTTTTGTTTCTACGGCGGCGTGGAGCAGGATGATTAAAAATGCGTTCTAGTGATCTGTCTACGTCATCAGTTTCTGAGACTTTATCTTTAGATTTTACTGTCTGCTCTAGATCTATGGGCGTTAGTTCTTCTATTTCATCATTAGCAGAAAAATCTGGAGCTTGATGAAGCGGCTTCACATCTACGACAATGAGAGTTTCTTCTTGGTCGCTAGAACGACCTAGACTCTCGTTATTTACATCTATAGGTGCTAATTCTAGGAAATCGTGTTCCGTACTAGAATGATCTAGAAGTTGGTGCTTAGGGCTGACATCTCTAACCGCCACGGTCACTTCGTCTTCTTTCTGATCATTTCCGTCAGAGATTGGCACAGAATGAACTTTCTTTTGGTCTTCTCCATCTATGGGTGTGAGTTCTTTGACCTCATGTAGATCTTCAAAATTAAAAAGATCTAGAAGTTGATGCTCAGGTTTTACACCTACAGCCACGATAACAGTTTCTTTCTTTTTCTTATCAGAGAATGCATCATGTTTTGCTTTTTGGTCATCAATTTCGAAGCCGCCCTGATCTAGATATCGATCCAAAGGTCGCTCTACATCTATGGGTGTGAGTTCTTTGATGTCTTCTAGATCGTCTTCTGAATTAGAAAGATCTAGAAGTTGATGCTTAGGTTTTCCATCTACAGCCACGACAACGGTTTCTTTCTTTTTCTTATCAGAAAATGCAGCATGTTTTGCTTCTTGGTCATCAATTTCGAAGCCGCCCTGATCTAGATTTCGATCCAAAGGTCGTTCTACATCTATGGGTGTGAGTTCTTTGATGTCTTCTAGATCGTCTTCTGAATTAGAAAGATCTAGAAGTTGATGCACAGGTTTTACATCTACTGTTACCACAGAAATTGTAGATGAATTCCCATATTTCGTTTCTTGTTCATCTGTTGAGATGCTGTTTTCATCTACATCTATGGGTGTTCGCTCTGTAACCTCTTGTAGATCTTTCGTAGTGTCATGAAGATCCTGAAATTGATCCAGAGGTTTTATATCGATCGGCATGACAATTTCGTTGGTTTCTTCTGAAGAAGCACCAAAAGTATGCTTCTCTGGAAGATCTAGAATTTGGGCTTCGGGTTCTACATCTACGACCAAAACCGATAAATCTTCTTTACTTTCAATTTTAAAAAGGTTCTGGTTGTGAGGAAAATCCGGAACCCTTTTCGGTAAATTTCCCGGTTCTTCATCTATATTTGTGCCGTCATCCTCATCATCCGTATCTATCCATTCTAGATCACTATCCATGGGCTTTGAAGCAACAACATCAAAAGTTGACAGAACATTGCCATCTGGATGATCTTCCGTTTCTTCATCAGATTTATAAAACTTCTCTTTCATCTCGCCCACAACTTGACTGAATCTTTGTCTAGTTCCTCGTCTCACTCTTCTTTCTTCTTCATCTAGATCGTCATACCTCAACTCATCGTCATAATCAAGACGTCTCATGATGATCTCGTTCAAGGTTTCGGCTACAGTTTCACCATGAGCACTGTCATGGTCATTAGATTTGAACGTTTGGTCATTAGCCAACGTTTCGCCATCAGTACTGTCTTGGTCTTCAGCGTCAGAACTGTCTTGGTCGTCAAACTTGAACATTCGGTCATCAGCCTCAGTACTCTCTTGGTCATCAAATTTGAACGTTCGGTTATCGGTCAACGTTTCGCCTTCAGTACTGTCTTGGTCTTCAGCCTCAGAACTGTCTTGGTCGTCAGATTTGAACGTTCGGTCATCAGCCTCAGTACTCCCTTGGTCATCAGATTTGAACGTTCGGTTATCGGTCAACGTTTCGCCATCCGTACTGTCTTGGTCATCAGGCAACCTTCCGTCACCACCTCTTCTTGCAGAATTCTGGACGGCAGTCTTGGCAATCTCGTCATACATATCATCGTCCTGACAAATCTCGTCATACAGAGGTTCATCTTGAACGACCAAACGATCGTAGTCTTTCTTAAAAGTGTTGTTGTTGACTTGGAACGTCCGGAAAGCTGAGTTATCGTCAATCATGGACGGCGCAGGATCTCTGAACTCTTGCGGCGGAAGAACAGCATCTAAAGCATCTTTCCCAACTTCTTGTTCTGAGTACATATTAGGTCCAAAATTGAAGCAAATATTATTGTAGCTCTGACTCTTCTTGTCGGTCCGGAGCGAGTCATTGGTGACCTGTCGTACCACGGGCATGCTATATCTGTCTTTCCCCCGCTTGATCTTTTTGCTTCTTTTGATCACCTTTTCAGGAGTCACACTTCTGATCACTGGGTCGTACATGATGTCATACAATTTCACGTTGCTCTCCACCGAGTCTTTCGTCGGACGACTGATGACGATCTTGTTGCGCGGAAGCTTTAGATTCTTCTTTAACGTTGCTTTTCTTCCTTCTTTAGCTAGAACCTCGCGCAGACGCAAGGCTAAGCGCTGCTCTTTCGTCAGTTGGTCTTCGGGAGTGTTAGGATCTATCTCGTTGCATATCTCCTCCAAAGTTTCAACACTGACACTTTTCCTGGAGCCGGTTTTGGACCCGGCAAGATTGTCAGTGCTGCTATATCGCTTTAAATCGTGTTGTATCGTCCCAAAACCCGGCGGTAAATCAGAAAGACTCTTCCTTCTGTCGTCGTCTTCCCTCCGCTCGGTCGGGGTACGCCCACAGTCGCTCTGTACCTTCGAATTGTGCCTCGCCAAGACAACCTCGTCAACCGGAGCCTCCAAATGATCAATCAGCGACATCTTCTTCGGCGACATACTCAGTCTGAATTTCTCATCATCAGAGAAGTACGCCGACGTTTCCACGTTCCGTAACTCAACATCAGAGACGAATTTCTCCAACTTTGGGTTCGACATGACCGAATCCAAAGACGGCTTGCTGATCGCGAGTTTGTCTTTTGGTTTGTGTGCAATTGGCTTTTGGTGAGGACTTTCGTAGTGTTTTTTTAACGCTTTTATTGCCTTTTGTTCTTCGGTTAGTTCGGAGTCTGGCAAGTCTCCGATTTCGTTGTATCTTCGGTTCAAAGACGACATTAGTCGTTCTTCTTTTGTTAATCGCGAATTTGGTGATTTTCTTCGGTTGCCGACTGGGTGCTGATTGGAAACAGTGTTGGGTGGCGGTGGTGGAGACTTACCTTTGAGTTTCTCGATTTGGGCTTCGAGTTGTTTGATGCGTTCTCTTCCGGCTTTGTTTTCCATGATGAGTTTTTGGAGGTCTTGTTGGGCTTCGGTTTTGAAGTCGTTAGCGACGCGGACGGAGGTTAGGAGGTCGTTTTGGAATTTTTCCCATTCTTCTTCCTGGAATTTTAGGATTGTAAAAATTGTGTCCATGAGGAAAATTTTGATGAGCACCGGTTGGGTCAGGTCAGGTCAGGTCAGGTCAGGTAACTTAAACTTTTAATCCAAAAGTATATCTTGTAGAAAAATTGCAAAATTTTTGAAATAATAAGAAATGTCCTAATTTTAGTGTCCCATAAAAAAAAGTTACTTTTTTGAAAATAAGTAGGAACTTCGGTGTTTCAAAAGAGAAAACTTATTTTCTTATCGCCGTTTTGAGTTTTCAGGTTAGGAAGATAGAATCAAAAATTGTCAAAATGATAAAAATTCTGAAAATTCTACGAAATAATTAATGCTTTTTTTGACATCTTGACATTTTCAGAATTTCATGAAATATTAGATGGAAAAGTTTAGCTTCATTCAGCATCTTGACTTTTTAGAGTTGTCAAAATTCTAACAAAAATTCAAGAATTTTGGAAATTTTTTCAAGGAAAAGGCATATTTTTCCTCAGCAATTTTTATCTTGGTGTTAGGTTAAAATAAAAAAATGTAAAAAATTTCAACGAAAATTTGAAAAAAATGTCAAAATTGTAGTGAAAATTCTTCAATTTCTGCGAAAAAAAAAACAATGACATTCTTAAGTTAACAATTAGTTTTACACAATTAAAATTAAAATAGAATCAGAATTATTTAATTGAATTTTTTGAATTTTGGAAAAAAAAAACGTGGCAATGGTTTCCATGTAATTTTGACGTTTTCAAATTCTCAAAATTTTAAAAACTGGTAATCAAAAATTGTCAAAACGGGAGAAATAAAAAAAACAAACAAAATTTTGTTATTTACAGCTTGCATGCAAATATTTTATATCAAGTTTCTATTTCCCTCTCCATAATTCAAAATTTTTAGGTTGTCAAAAAAACTTTCAAATTTTTTTAAAAAAATCCGAAATTTTTGAAAATAAGAAGAAAGTTTGGTATTTCTAAAAAGAAAACTTGTTTCTTTCGGTCTTTTACAAATTTCGGGTTCATATAAAATTAGAAGCAGATCTGCATCAAAAATTGTCAAAATTTTCGAAATTGATAAAAACTATATAGTTTGTAGAAATAATTAAGGATCCTTATGTGTTCATATTTTGATATTTTGATTTTCATATAAAATGTTAAAAGAAAGGCTTCTGTTTCTTCTCAGTATTTTAACAGTTTTGAATTGTCAAATTCTCAAAATTATAAAAAAAAATCTAAAATTTTTGTAAATTGAAAAAAAAAAACATTTTTCAAGAGAAAACATGTTTCTATTTGATACTCTACAAATTTCAGATTCGTATAAAATTGAAAGTGAGAGTTTCAAAAATTGTCAAAATTCAACTTCATACAGTTTTTGGAAGTAGTATGAAGAATGCTTAAATTTTGACAATTTTTTCCGAAAGCTCAAATTTCGGTTGAAATTTTTTACAATTATTTTAACCTGACCAACACGAAGATAAAAATTGTAAAAAAATATGTTTTTTCTTTGGGAAAATTTTCAAAAATTTCAGAATTTTTGTTGTAATGTTGACAACTCTAAAATTTCAAAATGCTCAATGAAGCTTAACTTTCCCAACTAATATTTCATGCAATTCTGAAAATGTCAAGATGTCAAAAAAAAAACATTTTATCATTTTGACAATTTTTGATTCTCTCTTACTAACCTTAAAACTCAGAACGACAATAAGAAAATAAGTTTTCACTTTTGAAACACTGATGTTCCTACTTATTTCGAAAAATTTTACAATTTTTTTACTAAAATTGGGACACATCTTATTATTTCAGATATGTAGTTTATATCAATTTCGACAATTTTGACAATTTTTGATACAGATTTGCTTCAAAATTTAGGAGCCCAAAATTTGAAAAGGACCAAAGAGAAACAAGTTTCATTTCAGAAATACCAAATTTTCTATTTATTTCCAAAAATTCCGGTTTTTTTTTTTTGATTTTGACAGTTTTGACAACCTGAAAATTTTGAAATGCGAAAATCAAAGTAGAAACTTGACTTAAAATATTTGCATGCAAGCTGTAAATAACGAGATTTAAATGTTTTCTTTATTTCTCGAATTTTGGCAATTTGTGGTTCTAATTTTGATCTTTAATTGACAACTTTAAAAATTTTGAGATTTCTCAAACGACAAAATAGCATGGAAACCATTGCCACACGTTTTTTTCCAAAATTAAATAAAATAATTCTGATTCTATTTTTATTTTAATTTCGTACCAAAAAAAAACCACAAATTTTAAACTTAAGAATGTCAATGATTTTGTTTTTTCATTACAATTTTGACAATTTTTTCCAAAAGTTCAAATTTTGGTTAAAATTTTGCACATTTTTTTATTTTAACATGACTAACAGAAAGATAAAAAATGTTAAGGAAAAATTTGAGAAAAATTTCCAAAATTTCAAAATTTTTGTTAGAATTTTGACAACTTTAAAAAGTCAATATGCCGAATGAAGCTAAAATTTTCCATCTAATATTCCATAACTCTGAAAAATTAAGATGTCAAAAAAAACATTAATTATTTCGAAGAATTTATTGGAATTTTTATCATTTTGACAATTTTTGATTCTATCTTACTAACCTGAAAACTCAGAACGGCGATAAGAAAATAAGTTTTCTATAAGTTGTAAAGAACCGAAGAGAAATAAGTTTTCTTTTTAGAAATACTAAACTTCCTCCTTATTTTCAAAAATTTCGTATTTTTTTTTAAATTTTGACAGTTTTGACAACCTGAAAATTTAGAAATGCGGAAATGGAAATAAAAGCTTGACAATAAATATTATATGCCCACTGTAAATAACAATATTTTATTGTTTTCCATTTTTGACAAATTTTGATCCATAATTTGCAAAATTTTGAGAATTTTGAAAATGTCAAAATGGCATGGAAACCACTGACACACTTAATTTTTTCCAAAATTCTATTTTTGTGCCAAAATGAAACAAATTTTACTAGAAATTGAAGAATTTTCCTTATAATTTTGACAATTTTGACAACCAGAAAATTTTAAATTGTCAATATGACGTCTCTAAACTAACGCTGGAAATTGTTAAATATAAAAATTGTTTCCAGAAAATTTTGATATTTTTTTATTTTTTTGCTATTTTAATACCAATAATGTTAAAAAGAAAAATGAAGCTTCCGCTTCTTCCGAAAATTTCGTCATAATTTTGACAACTGGGAAAAGTCAAGATGAAAATAATTAGAAACTTGACAGTGACTCTTCTAAAGAAGTTCTAAAATTTTCCAAACAACTCACCTGCTCTTGCTTGATCTTCTTCAACTCCGCGAGTTCGTTCTCCAACTCCGCAACCTTCCTCTCCGACTCATTCAAATTCCTCTGAGTCTCCGACAAAACCGCCGACAGTTGTCTCTTATCATCCTGCAGACACTGATTTTGCACCTGCATCTCGCTCACTGCATCCTGGAACTGTTGCATCTGCTCAGCAAGCGCACTCTTCTCACTCATCAACTTCTCCAGCTTATACTCAAGATCCGACTGTGTCGTCTTCGCATTGTTCCTCGTGACTTTACACTCTTCTTGTAAAATCGACACTTGCTCTCTCAACTTCTCACTTTCGTTCTTGCTCAACGCCAACTTCTCTTTCAAGTGGGCCACTTCTGATTCCAGAGCATCCTTTTCTTTGCGAGCATTATCTAGGAGCTCATCCAACTCAGACTTATCGCTCAGCGCTCTATCTTGCTCAAGCTCGTTGATCTTAGTCCGAGCGTTCTCGAGCAAGTCTTTTAAGCGATTGATCTCAATGTGTCTGCTGCTACTTTGATCTTTAGCTAGAGCTAGCTCTTGGTCGAGCTGCTTATGCTCGGCGTGCTTCGCGTCGAGAGTGCTCTCAAGAGTCTTGACACGCTCCGAGAGTTGGAGGATTTCATCATTGTGCATCTGATTGGAAGATCGTGCGTCTTCTAGCTCGTTGCTCATTTGCTCATGTTTCATTAGCAGTGTTTCGCGTTCTTCTTGGGCAGATTTGAGCAGATCTACCAGTTTTTGCTCTCTTTCAGCAGCTGTTTCGAATTGGCCGTTTTCGTCTTTGTAGAGGAGTTGTTTCAAAGATTCGACTTCGTTTCGGGAGTCGTTGAGGCGCTCGGTTTGGCGACATAGTGATTCAAACATTAAATTTTTTTCATCGTTTAGGCGTAAGTTTTCTTGTTGGAGCTCGGTGAGTTGCCTTTGGAGGTCGGTGAGTTCTTGCAGAGTTGCTTGGAGCTCTTCGTTGGTGCTAGAATTAAAAGTATTAAGATTGTTCTTAAAGTTAGAACGTGAAAATTTAGAAATTTTTGGCACGTTTTCAAAAATTCTAGAGATTTTTTTGTATGTGTACGAGTTGGCCTTTGTTGAAACTTTTTTTCAAATCGGTAGTCGTAAAATTTGAAAAATCTGTTTTGACACTTTTTGTGAGCAATTTATGAAATATTGGTGCATTTTTCGAAATAGCTGGCAATTCCAGCAATTTTTTTGACAACATCAAAATTTCGCAAATTAGCAAAATTTCCAGTTTTAAGTCTCAGATTTAGTTACTTTTTTCTTATTCCCAAAGTTTCTCCAAACATCGAAATTGAAATTTTCAAAATTTTCAGTTTTTTTTTAATTGCTACTACAAAACAAAACAAAATTCCACACCAAACGCTGTTAAAAGCAAAGAATTTTTTTTTTTTGCTCAATGACTGAAATTTTTCTGTCCAAAATCTAGCAAAAACGCATCAGTTCCAAAAACTATAAAATCAGTGATAATGTCTAAAATTCCAAAAATTACAGTTCGATTTTCTCCAAATAATAAAAATTTAGCTAAAAATTTTGAAAAATGCAATTCACACATAAATTTACCAAAACAAAGAAAAACCAAATATTCAAAACTTTATCCAAATCTCTGAAAATGTTCAAATTTCTAATAAGTTTAAAAGTTTATGATTCAAATTGAAGTTCCATGTTCATTAAATTCCTAGAACATTGAAGTATCTCCAAAATTTTAAAATTTAGCTGGAAATTTTGTAAAACCACGATACTAACAAAAATGATCAAAATTCGTAAAACTGCACAACTTTCTGTTTTTTTTTTCAAACCGCTACTGAAAATTAACAGAGCCCACAGAAAATTTATTTAAGCATTTTTTTTGTATTTTTTATGGTCTATTCAAATTTGTTTAGAACTGATCATACTGTTGATCATTTTGTTTCTTTTCAGAAGTTTTAGTCTTTTTTGTAATCCGCAAAGATAAGAAAATTTCTAGAATCCAAAAAAACTCAAGATATTCAAATGTATTTGAAATAATTAAAAAAAAATACATTTTCTCTAAAAATTTTGAAAATTAATAAAATTCACAAAAACGCAAAATTTTGGTTTTGTAGGTTGTCTGAATTTTTTTAGATCTTGGAGTTTCACATTACAGCTACAAGTTTTAGATTCTTTGAAATTTTCAAATTTTTCATCATTTTTTTTTTATGATCATAAATTTTATTATCTTTCTCTTAAGCTCTATAGTTCCCCAAATCGTTTTTATTTGAATTAATTGTATTTTCTAGTTATTGTGTTTTTCTATACTTAGAATTACCTAGAATTTAGATATCTTATATTCGTTTTTTCAGTTTTTTAGTATCCAAAATTACTAAAATTCACAAAGATGCAAAATTTTGGCTTTGTAGACTGAATTTGAATTTTTTTTAGACATTTTATAGTTTCTAAAATTTTAGCTTTTTTTCTTGAATTTATTTAATTTTCTAAATTATCTAGCTCTTCTAGACTCTAAATTTTAAAATTTATTATTTATTTCAAATTCTTTTAGAATTATTTACAGATTGTCACTTTCTTTTTAGGTTTTTTATAATCTATACTTTCTTGAATCCACAAAGAAAAAAAAATTAGACATTCAGATTTAAACAAAAATGCAAAATTTTAGTTTTATAAACTGACTTACTAAATTTTCTACATCTTCTATATTCTCTAGATGTTTTTAGGTGTTACAGTTTGCTATTTTGCTAAAATTTTTAGATTCTCTGAATATTTAAGATTTTTGTGCATTCTTTGAATTTTTCAAATTTTCTAGATTCTCAAAATTTTTAGATATTTTTAGTTTTTAGAATGCTCAGGTTCTTTAGATTTGCTAAATTCTACACGTTACCTAGATTCTCTAAGTCCTTTAGTTTCACTTTAATTTGTCAATTTCTTATTATAATTTTTAGATTCTTTTGAAATTGTCTAGATCTCTAGTCTTTAAAGTAGATTTTTTGAATTCGTTTAAAAAAATTTCTTTGTATATTTGGAATTCACCATATTTCCTAGATTGCCTAGCGCTTCTAGATTCTATTTTTTTAAATTTATTTTTTATTTCAAATTCTTTTAGCACCATTTACAGATTCTCAGTTTCATTTTAGAATTTTTAAATTTTATAGACTTTCGTGTATCCACAAAGAAACAGAAACTTTTAGAACCAGAATTGATTTTGCGACATTCAAATGTTAACAAAAATATAAAATTTTAGTTTTGTAAACTGACTTTCTAAATTTTCTACACTTTCTATACTCTCTAGAATTTTTTAGGTCTTGTAGTTTGCTATTTTTGCTAGAATTTTTAGGTTCTCTGAATATTTAAGATTTCTTTGCATTCTTTAAATTTTTCAAATTTTCAAAATTTTCAAATTTTTTAGATATTTTTAGTTTTTAGAGTGCTCAGGTTCTTTATATTTGCTAAATTCTACCAGATGCCTAGATTCTCTAAAGATTCACTTTAATTTTTTAATTTCTTATTATAATTTTTAGATTCCTTTGTAAATCTTTAGTCTTTGAAGTAGATTTTTGAATTCTTTCTAGAATTTTTAAAATTCATCATATTTTCTAGATTGCGTAGTTCTTCTAGATTCTAAATTTTTAAATCTATTATTTATTTAAAATTCGGTTTTTAATTATTTATACATTCTCAGTTTTTTTTTAGGATTTTTATATTCTATAGATGTTCTTGAATCCACAAAGATTCAACAGAAATTTTTAAAACCAGGATCAATTCCAAGACATTCAAATGTTAACAAAAGTGCAAAATTTTAGCTTTGTAAACCGACTTTCTAAATTTTCTACATCTTCTATATTCTCTAGATTTTTTTTTTCAGGTCTTGCAGTTTGTTATTTTTGCTAGAATTTTTGAATTCTCTGAATACTTAAGATTTTTTTGCATTCTTTGAATTTTTCAAATTTTCTAGATCCTCAAAATTTTTACATACTTTTAGATTTTTAGAATGCTCTATTTCTTTGTATTTGTTAAATTTTACAAGATGCCCAGATTCTCTAAATCCTCTAGATTTATTTTAATTTTTCAATTTCTTATTATAATTTTTAGATTCTTTTGAAATTGTTTAGATCTCTAAAGTCTTTAAAGTTTTTTTTTGAACACTTTTTAGAATTTTCTCTTTGCATTTTTGGAATTCATATTTTGTAGGTTGCCAAGTTCTTCTAGATTCTAAATTTTAAAATTTATTATTCATTTTAAACACTTTTAGAATTATTTACAGCTTCTCCGTTTCTTTTTAAAATTTTTATATTCTATAGATTTTCTGGGTCCACAAAAAAAAAACAAAATTATTAGAACCAGGATCCACACCAAGACATTCAAATGTTAACAAAAGTGCAAAAGTTTCAAAATTTTTAGATAATTTTAGTTTTTAGAGTGCTTAGGTTCTTTATATTTGTTAAATTCTAGAAGATTTCTAGATTCTCCAAATTCCCCAGATTTACTTTAATTTATCAATTTTTTATTGTATTTAGATATTTATAAAAAATTTTTGTATTTTTAGCATTCATCATATTTTCTAGATTGCCTAGTTCTTCTAGATGCTAAATTTTTAAATTTATTACTTATTTCAAATTCGGTTTTTAATTATTTATAGATTCTTAGTTTCTTTTTAGGATTTTTTATATTCTATAGATGTTCTTGAATCCACAAAGAAACAGAAATTTTTAAAACCAAGAGCAATTCCAAGACATTCAAATATTAACCAAAGTGCAAAGGTTTGAAAATTTTTAGATAATTTTAGTTTTTTGAGTGCTTAGGTTCATTATATTTGTTAAATTCTAGAAGATTTCTAGATTCTCCAACTTCCCCAGATTTACTTTAATTTATCAATTTTTTGTTGTATTTAGATACTTAGAATTTTTTCTTTGTATTTTTAGAATTCATCGTATTTTCTAGATTGCCTAGTTCTTCTAGATTTTAAATTTTAAAATTTATTACTTATTTCAATAATTTTTTGATTCTTTTGAAATTGTTTAGATCTCTAAAGTCTTTAAAGTTTTTTTTTGAACACTTTTTAGAATTTTTTCTTTGCATTTTTGGAATTCATTATATTTTGTAGGTTGCCAAGTTCTTCTAGATTCTAAATTTTAAAATTTATTATTCATTTTAAACACTTTTAGAATTATTTACAGCTTCTCAGTTTCTTTTTAAATTTTTTACATTCTATAGATTTTCTGGGTCCACAAAAAAAAACAAAATTATTAGAACCAGGATCCACACCAAGACATTCAAATGTTAACAAAAGTGCAAAAGTTTCAAAATTTTTAGATAATTTTAGTTTTTAGAGTGCTTAGGTTCTTTATATTTGTTAAATTCTAGAAGATTTCTAGATTCTCCAAATTCCCCAGATTTACTTTAATTTATCAATTTTTTGTTGTATTTAGATACTAAGAATTTTCTCTTTGTATTTTTAGAATTCATCATATTTTCTAGATTGCCTTGTTCTTCTAGATTCTAATTTTTTATTTTTTATTTATTAATTCAAATTCTTTTAAAATCATTTACAGATTCTCAGTTTCTTTTTAGAATTTTTAAATTTTATAGACTTTCATGAATCTACAAAGAAACAAAAGCTTAGTTTTGCAAATGACTTTCTAAATTTTCTACACCTATACTCTCTAGACTTTTTTAGATTTCTTTGCATACTTTGAACTTTTTTAATTTTCTAGATTCTTAAAATTTTTAGATATTTTTAATTTTTTAGAATGCTTAGATTCTTTATATTTGCTAAATTCACCAAGATCCCTAGATTCTCCAAATCCTGAAGATTTAGTTTAATTTTTCAATTTCTTATTATAATTTTTAGATTCTTTTGATATTATTTAGACCTCTAGTCTTTAAAGTTAATTTTTTGAACACTTTTTAGAATTTTTTCTTTGCATTTTTGGAATTCATCATATTTTGTAGGTTGCCAAATTCTTCAAGATTCTAAATTTTAAAATTTATTATTCATTTTAAACACTTTTAGAATTATTTACAGCTTCTCCGTTTCTTTTTAAAATTTTTATATTCTATAGATTTTCTGGGTCCACAAAAAAAAAACAAAATTATTAGAACCAGGATCCACACCAAGACATTCAAATGTTAACAAAAGTGCAAAAGTTTCAAAATTTTTAGATAATTTTAGTTTTTAGAGTGCTTAGGTTCTTTATATTTGTTAAATTCTAGAAGATTTCTAGATTCTCCAAATTCCCCAGATTTACTTTAATTTATCAATTTTTTGTTGTATTTGGATACTAAGAATTTTTTCTTTGTATTTTTAGAATTCATCATATTTTCTAGATTGCCTAGTTCTTCTAGATTCTAAATTTTTAAATTTATTACTTATTTCAAAAATTCTTTTTGAATCATTTTACAGATTCTGTTTCTTTTTAGACTTTTTAAATTTTATAGACTTTCTTGAATCCACATTGAAACAAAAGCTTAGTTTTGCAAGTGACTTTCTAAATTTTCTACACCTATACTCTCTAGATTTTTTTTGATCTTGCAGTTTGCTATGTTTGCTAAAATTTTTAGATCCCCTGAATATTTTAGATTTCTTTGCATTCTTTGAATTTTTTTTAATTTTCTAGATTCTTAAAATTTTTAGATATTTTTAATTTTTTAGAATGCTTAGATTCTTTATATTTGCTAAATTCACCAAGATCCCTAGATTCTCCAAATCCTGAAGATTTAGTTTAATTTTTCAATTTCTTATTATAATTTTTAGATTCTTTTGATATTATTTAGATCTCTAGTCTTTAAAGTTAATTTTTTTGAACACTTTTTGGAATTTTTTCTTTGCATTTTTGGAATTCATCATATTTTCTAAATTACCTGGCTCTTCTAGATTCTAAGTTTTTAGATTTTTTAAAATTGTTATGAAATGTCTAAAATATCTGATTTTGTTTTTTTATGTTTTTTTGTGATAGTTTTCCTATATATTTTGTGTTTCGTACTATATTCGTATATTTTGCATTCTATAACATTTCTAGATTCTATAAAATAAATGTTCGGATATTTTCGAGATTCTTTCAATTTCTTATAAAACTTTTTATATTATTTAAATTCCTTGTATGTCCTCAATTCTTTGGATTGTTTGCAATTTTTATTTCCTTTTAATCCTATTTTACCTAAATCCTCTAGATTTCCTATATTTTCTGAATTCTCTGTTTCTTATTCAAATTTTTATATTCTTTAAATACAGATAATTTGTGCTTTCATAAATCCACACAAAAAGTAAAATTTTTAGAGAAAAAATCACAAAATATTCAAATGTTTCTAAAGTAGTCCAAGTGTCAAGTAGTAGAATTTGAGAATTTTTGAAAATAATTAACATACTAAAAGTTTTGAAACAAGCAATTTCCAAAAATCACTAAAAATGATTCAAAATTTTGTAAACCTTAAATTTCTTATAGTTTTTTGGTAAATTTCTTGGAATCACTAAAGATCTTAGAAGATTTTGCTGCTAAAAAAAATTCAAGAAAAATTTACCTGTAATGAGTCTCCTGCATCTGGTTGATCTTATCCTGAAGACACGCTACAGACACCTCGCTGACGTTGCTGCTGGAATGCTTGTCCCACTCCGGCGTCGGACACGTCGTGATATCACCACCATCATCTAACAACTGTCAAAACCTGTCAAAAAGTCCTTGAAACCTCCAAACAACTTACATTCGTCGCTATGGAAGCTGGCGCCGAATTATGATGTCTATGTGACTCATACAGCAACTGTTGCTTCTCGCTATCCGAAAGAGGCGAATGAGCAACATCCCTCAACCTATTCCTCAAGATCGTATTCTCTTCAGTCAACTGCTCGAGCTTCTGATTCGACTCTTCCTGCAACATCTTCAAATCGGCGATTTCCTTCTGCAACTTATGAAGCTGTCCCGTTTGTTCCCCGAGTTGCAATGCCAAATTCGACTTATCATTGGCCATCTGAGCCAACTGCTTCTGCAACGCCTCGACGTCGACTTCCGGTATGTTATTCCCCGACTCTTTGTTATTGTTCTTGCTCAACTTGTTCTTGTCATGTTTCTTCTCGCCAACTTTATCTAACTTATCTTTCGAGTCGGCTTTCTTCGGCTTGGCACCTTTGGCTTTTTGATCGACATTGATGTTGGTGATGGACGACGATCTGGATAAGTCTTCGGGAGTTGGAGCTTCCACTTTGGACGACTGTTGTCCTCTACGAAATATTGCTTTGATGCTTTTCATTTTCACCATATCAGAGAAAACAACTTTAGGGTGTCAGTCTTTTTACGACGGTCACTGGAATGATTCGATGGGTTTGGTAAGAAGGTAGCTTTTTCCCTCTTTTATTGGCATGACGTAAGCGGGGCCGTTTCTCGATAAACGCTTTACTTAAATTGGATTATGTTCTCATTAAATCCGACGATTGACCCCCGAGTTGGGCGCCTAATAGACGCGGGGGAAAAAAAGTGAACGAGAGATAAACAAGTCATTTCTTGAGCTTATGAATGGTATTGAACACTCGAAGGTTAATATCTAAAGCTATTTATGGAAGTGGATATTTTATAAATAAAATATCTCAGAGGTCAGGTATTGTTATTATTATCGCCATTCTTGCACTAATTGTTGATAATTATTAAAGATATCAATTATTTTTCAAGAATTAATTGAACTATATTTTATGCGATTTTCCGTATGAGTCACCGATTAGTAGTTTATGCACCGAGCGTTAAAACTAATTTTACGACCGAGACGAAAGATGGGAGTATAAAAAACCTAATATATGTACGTTTGGAGTTACGTATGTATTTTTTCTTGACATTTGGAAATATTTTATGTAGGGCTAAAAACTGTGAGCTTAAACTGGTTAAGCAGTGATAAATACAGGTCCTAACGTGACTTAAGTCATGCTATAGAGTGCTTAAAATGACTTAAGTCATGTTTAAAAATTCACAAATTGATTCGATATTGCAAAAAAATATCCTAAATTCATAAAGTAAGAAATGTAGCTTTATAGTATAACTTAAGTCACATAAAAATTGATAAGTTCAAATTACTTGTTATTCTCAAAACTGTTAGGTTAAAATTGCTTAAGTCGTGTTCAAAATGAATTAATTTATCCTAAATAAATTTTTTTAAAAATTATCTTTAATCTTACAAAATGAAAATCGAAGTCTTCGAATTACGTAGGTCATGCTAAAAACTTAACAAAGTAGTTAAGACTTCGGATAATTAATTCTAAATTAAAAATAAATAAAAAAAACAGCTTCAAATTGGCTATTTAAGTAAAGCTAAAACTGTAGGCTTAAGTTATGTTCTAAACAGCTTAAAATGACTTCGGTCGTATTAAAAATGAACTACTTGGGTATTTATTTTCTTGATGTTTGAAAATATTAAATGTGGAGCTTAAACTAGTTAAGTAGTGCAAAGTATTGGTCTTAACATGACTTAAGTCATGCTATAGACTGCTTAAAACGACTTAAGTCATGTTAAAAATCGACAAACTGATTCGATATTGCAGAAAATGATTCTAAATTCATAAAGTAAGAAATGTAGCTTGGCATAGTATTACTTAAATCACGCAAAAATCGTAAAATTAAGTTGTGCTAAAGATGAGTCTAAAGTGACTTAAGTCATGCTAAAGAGTGCTTAAAATAATTTAGTTGCATTAAGTATAGTTACAATTTAGCATAAAATTAAAATTTCGTGCTTAATTTTAAGTTACAACCTTAAAATTTCGTAAGTCACGCCCAAAATTCATAAATTAATCAATTTTCGTCAGAGTGAATCAATCAGAAACTAGGAATTGTTGACATCAAATAACTTAAGTCATGCTATAAACTCCTTAAACTTAGACGATTTAAGTCATGATAAAAATGAGGTAAATTCCGAGGATTAAAAAAAGAGTAAGTCATAAAATAAGAACTTTTACCTTCAATTTGCTTAAGTCATGCTAATTTTGTGCCAAGTGACTTAGATGTGTTATTATATAAGTTTCAAGATACTTAAGTCATTCTACATATTCGGATTTAAAATGACTTAAGTTGCGTGAAAAATGTACATTTAACTATATGTTTGAATGACACAAGTCATGATAAAAAATGAAAAATTAACCTGTTATCGAAACCATTAAGTCAATCATAAACTATGAATTGTTGATTCCAAATTACTTAAATCACGCTTGAAACTGCTTTAACTTGAACGACTTAAGCCATGTTAAAAATGTTAGTCTCATAAAAAAATAAAAATAAATGACTCATAAAATCAGAACTGTTGACTTTAAATTACTTAAGTTAATTAATTAACTCTAGTTCAGTTGATAAAATTAGATATTTAGCTTGAAATTAGTTACTTAAGTCACGTCAAAATTGTAGACTTACAATTATTTATAAATGTGGGTTTGAAGTAACTTAAGTTTAGCCAATCTCTTACAATTACTTAAGTCATGCTAAAAACTATCAGTCAAATTTTTTGCAAAAATAAAATGTGTAGTTGCACATGGCCACTTAGGTCACTTAAAATAACTGAGTTAAATTTACTCACATTGTTCTAAATGTGATTTTAAAGTTACTTAATTCATGCTACAATCCTCAAATAGTTTAAGCATTTCACGTAAAAAAATAAGTCATAAAATTGTTGGCTTTAAAGTCGGCTCGAGTTACTTAAGTCAATTTGTTAGTTGTCCAATATTACTGAACAGGTGTTAGAAACAAACTTAAGTCACACTATAGAGAATTCTAAAATTCACCCACTTGAAAATTACTTTCATATTAGAAACTTGGTCAAGTCATGCTAGAATCTCGTTCTAAAGTTCCCAAATAGACTTAAGTTATGTTATAACGTTTTTCATACACAAAAACTGTAAGTTTAAACTAGTTAAGCAGTGCTAAATGTGACATTTAACGTGACTTAAGTCATGCTATAGACTGCTTAAAATGGCTTAAGTCATGTTTAAAAATCCACAAATTAATTCGGTATTACAAAAAATGATTTTTAATTCATAAAGTAAGAAATGTAGCTTGGTACTATTACTTAAATCACGCAAAAATCGTAAAATTAAGTCGTGCTAAATGTGTTCTAAATGAGCTAAATTTAGACTTTAATTACTTAAGCCATGCGAAAAATTGCTGACTTGGAGGTGCGCTAGCGAAAGTGTCTTAAGTAATGCTATAAATTGCTTAAAACTACTTAAGTCGTGTTAACATTAGACTAAGTTTGTTCAAAATGACAGTTTTCATATATTCGTTGATGAATATTTCCAGGACCGTACCGTATGAAATGTAGGTCTAAAGTGACTTAAGTCGGATTTAAAACCTACTTAAGTAGTTAGCAGTATAGTCCGCACATCTTTCGAATTTAGCTCAATTCACTCAGTCGAGTAATTTTTAGTCCAAGCCCCGAAATGGTCAACGTCCCTTCTCGCAATTAACACTGTACTCGACAGTCCAATTTGGGCCGCCACATGTTCGGCAACATCTTGAATACCAACGCCTCCAAAGAGGTCGAAGAAAATCACCATTTTCTTCGGCGACCCAGATACCTGCCCAGATGTGCATACCTACTGCGACAGCTGCAGAACGTCTCTAGATTACTTTTTGATGAATTGGAGCGTGACTTCACCTCTAGTCGTCAAGGAAGGATGCTATACATTATAACGTATGTTTCTCACGGTGTTAATAGGTCTTTAATTCCATACCAAGGTCGGACACTGCTTGTATTGTAAATTTAGACGATGCGTCAAGACATTGTTGTTCCTATTTCGTGACTTACATAAGGAAATTGGTCGCTTTTGGACCGATTATGTGACATTGGTCGCGTTTCGTGACACTGGAAGTCGGTTAAAAAAAGGCCGGTTATGCTTGGATCTACCAGATTTGTTACGTTAATTGTTGCAAGGTTTATGTAACTTCCGTTATGAAAATATTTAATTTATACTTTGTACAAGAATCAACAAAAACAACGAAGGTGGCACGTTGTGGGTGATTGTTATCTATTTCCAGAAGTGTTATCAGACTAATACAAATATTAGCGATAAAAAATTTGTCACGTTATACATAAAAAACAAGGAATAATATCACAACTCTCTAAATAAAATTAGAAACAAAAAGCTGTGTCAAAAACTTATTGCAAACTTTCCATTTCGGGCGTAAAAAGACACTTTCAGCCCCGGTTACATAAACTTCATTACCGGCTTCATGCTAATTCCGATGTTTTTGTTGATTTTTTGCACGTTGCTAATTGGTTTAAGAACAAAACAATTACGCCACAGTTCTTTTTGTAAATCTAGAGTCATGTTTTTATAGGAAAAACTATTTCTATCTACTGCAATTACGCATATTTTACATGGGCGTAGGCAAGGGGGGCGAGAGGGGAAATTGTTTTTCTTGTTAGAGACAAAGATACTTTTAGAAATGTTACAAATGAAAGCTCTCCAACGTTTTGGTATGTCCAAAAAAATTTGTCTCTTTTCCTCTATAATTTTGCAGTTAGTGAAGAAGTCAAAAATTTTAGCTTCTCCAAACTTTACCAATATAGTTAACAATACAAGAACTATAAGTTCTAGGACAAAATGTTGCCAACTTTTGGTCTGTCCTAAAAATGGAAATTTCTAAAATTTGTTTCTTTTGCTCTGTAATTTTGCAGTTAGTGAGAAAGTCAAAAATTGTAGCTTTTCCAAATTTCACTAGCATAGCGTTAACAATACAAGATCTATAAATTCTAAGATAAAATGTTGCCAACTTTTGGTCTGTCCTAAAAATGAAAATTTCTAAAATTTGTTTCTTTTGCTCTATAATAATCCACAGTTAGTGAGGAAGTTAAAAAATGTAGTTTCCCCAAGTTTCAAGAGTATAGCATTAACAATACAAGATCTATAAGTTCTAGGACAAAACGTTGCCAATTTTTGGTTTGTCCTAAAAATGAAAATTTCTAAAATTTGTTTCTATTTCTCTATAATTTTGAACAGTTGGTGAGAAAGACAAAAATTGTAGTTTCCCCAAGTTTCAAGAGTATAGCGTTAACAATACAAGATCTATAAGTTCTAGGACAAAACGTTGCCAACTTTTGGTTTGTCCTAAAAATGGAAATTTCTAAAATTTGTTTCTTTTGCTCTGTAATTTTGCAGTTAGTGGGAAAGTCAAAAATTGTAGCTTCCCCAAATTTCACTAGCATAGCGTTAACAATAGCAGAACTATAAGTTCTAAGATAAAATGTTGCCAACTTTTGGTCTGTCCTAGAAATGAAAATTTCTAAAATTTGTCTCTTTTGCTCTATAATTTCGCTCGGTTAGTGACGAAGTCAAAAATTTTAGCATCCCAAAATTTCACTAGTATAGCGTTAACAATACAAGAACTATAAGTTCTAGGACAAAAAGTTGCCCACTTTTGGTCTGCTCTAAAAATGAAAATTTCTAAAAATTTGTTTCTTTTGCTGTCTAATTTTGCAGTTAGTGAGAAAGTCAAAAATTGTAGCTTTCCCAAATTTCACTAGCAGAGCGCTAACAATACAAGAACTATAAGTTCTAGGACAAAATGTTGCCAACTTTTGGTCTGCTCTAAAAATGAAAATTTCTAAAAATTTGTTTCTTTTGCTGTCTAATTTTGCAGTTAGTGAGAAAGTTAAAACTTGTAGCTTTCCCAAATTTCACTAACATAGCGATAATAATACAAGAACTATAAGTTCTAAGACAAAATGCTGCCAACTTTTGGTCTGTCCTAGAATTGAAAAGTTCTAAAATTTGTCTCTTTTGCTCTATAATAAACCACAGTTAGTGAGGAAGTTAAAAATTGTAGCTTTCCCAAATTTCACTAGTATAGCGTTAACAATACAAGAACTATAAGTTCTAGGACAAAAAGTTGCCCACTTTTGGTCTGCTCTAAAAATGAAAATTTCTAAAAATTTGTTTCTTTTGCTGTCTAATTTTGCAGTTAGTGAGAAAGTCAAAAATTGTAGCTTTCCCAAATTTCACTAGCAGAGCGCTAACAATACAAGAACTATAAGTTCTAGGACAAAATGTTGCCAACTTTTGGTCTGCTCTAAAAATGAAAATTTCTAAAAATTTGTTTCTTTTGCTGTGTAATTTTGCAGTTAGTGAGAAAGTCAAAACTTGTAGCTTTCCCAAATTTCACTAACATAGCGATAATAATACAAGAACTATAAGTTCTAAGACAAAATGCTGCCAACTTTTGGTCTGTCCTAGAATTGAAAAGTTCTAAAATTTGTCTCTTTTGCTCTATAATAAACCACAGTTAGTGAGGAAGTTAAAAATTGTAGCTTCCCCATGTTTTACTAATATAACAATACGTTAACAATACAAGAACTATAAGTTCTAGGACAAAATATTGCCAACTTTTGGTCTGTTCTAAAAATGAAAAGTTCTAAAATTTGTTCCTTTTGCTTTATAATATTGCACAGTTAGTGACGAAGTCACAAATCTTAGCTTCCCTAAATTTCACTAGTATAGCGTTAACAATACAAGAACTATAAGTTCTAGGACAAAATATTGGCAACTTTTGGTCTGTTCTAAATATGAAAATTTCTAAAATTTATCTATTTTACTCTACAATATTGTACACTTAATGACGAAGTCAAAAATTTTAATTTCCCCAAACTTCATTAACATGGCGTTAACAATACAAGAACTATAAGTTCTAGAATAAAATGTTGACAATTTTTGGTATGTCCTATAAATAAAAATTTCAAAAATTTGTATTTTCTGCTCTAAAAGTGAGTAAGAAGTAGTAGACTCTTTGCATTTCATTGCCATTGTGTTAAAACTTAAAAATTTTGGTTCCTTCAAAAAATGAAAAATTTCAAAATCTGTACCCTTTGCTCTACAATTTTGTGATTTAGCAGCAAAGACAATAAATAAGTTAAAAGCAGTAACCGTCGTAAGTTTCAATGCTGTAGCATTACAACAACCAGAATTAGACGTTCTCATAAAAATTGAGAAAAAAATTTTGTTACAAAAAAAAGTTACTCCTAGAGCCTACAATTTTTTAAATTTGGTCCTTTTGCTCTACAATTTTGTAATTAAGCGTAGTTAATAAGTGAATTCCAAGAAGAAACCTCGCCAAATTTTAAGGTTATAGCGTTTTTCCAAATTTAATAAATATAAACCAAAATGCGTTGAAAACTAAAAAATTTTAGTCTATCTCAAAAAAAAAAATCCGTGTCTGTTGCTCTATAATTTTGTAATTGGATATTGTTATTAAACAAGCTAAAACTAGGAATTTCCCCAAATTTCAATGCCACTGGATCAAAACTATCACAATTACAGGTTTGAAATAAAAACTTGGAAGATTTTTCCACGTCCGAAAAATTCAAATTTCGAAATATGCAAGTCAAAAATTTCAACATCCCTAAATTTCATGTCTATAGTATTAAAACCATCAAATAACATTGTAATATAAAATCTAGAAGAGAAAATTTCTGTCTTTTCTACTCATTTTGTAATTTGGGGCAGTTCATAGGTGAGCCATAACGGTAACCCCCTTAAAAATGGAATTATATTTCTACCGTGCACTTTTATTACTTAAGTAACTTAAGCCTACTTTCAACCCGACTTAAGTAATTTAGTGCAACAGTTACTTCGATTTGTATTATTTAAAAAAATGTAATTGCGATGTAGACGAAATTTTATCACGCTTCGAAAACGACTTAAGTCACTTTGAGTACAGTTTTCAGCATATTTCTATTTCATAGTAGACTTAGTTAAGTAATATGGCTCAACTTTTAAGATAAGCCATATGCGTTCGATGATAAAATTAATCAATTTTATCAATACATATTTTTATTTTACTTGGCTACAAAATCGGAAGTGTGTCGTTCTTACAAAATTCGAAAAATTTTAGACATACGGCAAGGGAAAGCGAGGCCAATTTTAGAGTCATCAATTCAAACGAATATTTTTTTAGGCATTTGTGAGTAAAATTTTAAGCAATAAGTTCGACACTTGATAAAACCCTAAAAATGTCTGGAATTTTCGAGATAACAGTGTAAACAACTATTGACCTTGAAGTCTCCAAATTCAAGACATTAAGCAACGAATCAAATTCCTCGAATCCGGTCCTGTGTTTCCGGACCGCCTCGTTTTCCCAATTAAAAGCATAACAAAAAATTGTGGTTTTCTCCACATCAAGATCTGCTCCATTACTTGACAAAAATGGTAATCCAGGTAGGTAACCCAGGAGTCCGGTTTTCGCATCAGTGGCGTTCGTGGTTACGCCCCTGGATTAACTATCTCATTTTTTATCTTATCGCAATATTGCGCAAATTCCTCAATTTCCGAATGAAATGCAATACGTGATTTAAAAAAACAAAAGAAGTTAAGATCCCACCTCGCGATCTCTTAGAGAAAGTAGGCCGTGCTCATCGTCAGTAATTTGTTTTTATTGTTGTAGCCGCGATTGGCCAAACTTTGCGTAATAAAAATGAGGGTAAAAACTAACTTGAATTTTCTTATTGTAATAAGAATCGCCCATTAGAAAGGCGGCTTGGCAACACCACCACGTTTCGGTTATGAAAAACCATCTTCAGATTCACTGTACTGTATCACCCACGACACGAACGTAAAAGTGCACTATTTTGTTAACAAATGACGGTCTGTCTATACACAGTGTGTGTATACAAAAACAAACACGATTCACGCACAACCACCTTGACAACGTAAACTCTCTGCTTCGTTCGAATAACTATCAAGAAGGCGACCGTTGGTGATACGCTATGGTGGGGGTACTGAGGTAGACCGCTCTCAACAGGGCCGTAATGCCATATTCGGAAATTATCTCTTTATTTATGTTATTGTAGAAGGATTAAAATGTTAATCGGTGCTTGTTATGCACAATATTTTATCACCATTTTTACGTCTACACTCGCTTCCCACCTATGGCGAGGTCACCTTCGTTTAAAATCGAATTAATGACTCGAAAAAATCTAGTAAACATGGAATGACCTTTCAAGGTTAGGAATTTACTTTGTAGGCAATTTTTCACGTGTAGGCGAAAAGTCACACGTTTTTCCAATTAGGTTAATTCTTTGGACAAGGTGTTATAAATTTACAGACGTAGCAGGCTATGATATTACGGTACTACACGTGAGAGATCGCAGGTGGTCATGACTCCCAGCAAATTAATATCAAGTGTCAAACAAAACTTGCATGGAGCGTTCACTACGAGAATTGTGTATTATGCTTTTTCTACGAAAACGACTATGACCTCACTAATTTAAGGCGGATGACTCAAATTGGGTTGACTGATAACAAGTTGTGACTTGATTTTATGGTCGTAAATATGGCGCCCAATCACTATATCAACATAACCTCATTTCAAACATTAATTCAACAAAAAGAGATAACTTTTATAACCGACTGATTAAATTAGTGAAAGGACGTATCAAAAAAAATTAACTCATTCATCATTAATTATTTCGGTAAATCAATAGTACAAAGCTCGTTTTTAAGTTCATATTGCGATATTCGATAGGTTATCAAACTTTTCTGGCGCCTCGTTTGACAAATCTTCCGTCTTATTTGTGGAATGAAAAACAGAAATGATAGTTCAAAAGAGCAAAATTTTTTTTAGAAAATCAAGGATTTTTAAATACTTAGAACTTTTTGAAATAAAAAAAAAATATATTTTTCTCTATCGTTATATATGTTCTGTGAGATTTCAAAGACATTTCCAAGTTTGTTAATTTTAAGAGAATAAAAATATGAGCAATAGAAAAAAATGAACACACTAAAAATTAATGATAAAAGGAAAAAAGTATACGTAAATAACAATGAAAGAACAAAAATAATTGATCCAAAAAAAAAAAATTCTTCAAAGAAAAAAAATTGAACGAGTGAAAATAAGACTTTTAACAATAATAGTTTGAAAAAAATTTTGAATTAAGAAAAAATTTAGAGAATTTAAGATCTCTAAAGAATTTGAGAGCTTTAAATATAGCGAAAATCTAGATTTTGAAAACTAGATCTAGAAAATATATAAAATCTTACAAACAAACAAACAAAGAATGTAAAGATAACAAAGAAAAAGTTCCAAGAAAACTGGAAAATTCATACAATCCAAAAAAAAATCAAGAGGCAAAATCTCAGAATTCAGATAATGAAAATTCAAAAAAACAAAAATTCTACTTAAAAAAAAAAGAATACCGACAGAATTATAGTTCAAATATAGCTATAATATAGTATAGTATAATATAACTATAGTTCAAATCAAAAAATCTTGAAAATATGGTGAAATCAAAAATATAAAAAATTCTATCAATAAATATCAGGAATTTGAGGAATGAAAACAATCCAAGAAAAACAGAAAAATTTAAAGAAAAAAAAAAACGGTCTAATCTGAAATTCCTTAATTAAATTTGAAAATAGAAATATTCAAAATATCTATTGCATATTGTGTTAAATTTGGTAAATTATGTGTATAATTGTACTCTTACAATTGTTTTTTTATTGAAGTTCCAAAATTTTTGAAAAAAGCAGAATGTTTTAACTTAAGTTTCTTAGATATTAATTTTCAAAATTTCTTAGTTTCAAAATTATAAAAAAAAAAAAATTTCATTGTTCTGTAATTTTGTTACTATGTCCTAATTATACCCAATTTTCAAAATTCCTACATATTTTGAAAGTTACGTAACTTTAAAAATATAATAAAATGTTGCCCTGCTTTAAGTGTTTAAAAAAGAAAAACGAAAAAAAAAACAAAAAGAGCAGTTAAGCAAATAATAATATGTAATCAAAAATTAAAAACGAAAAATTTGCAAAATTCCCAAAAAAAATAACAGAAATTTAAACTTTTTTTAAAACCTGTTTGTTTTTTTTTTACTTATTTATTATTTATATCTTTTAGAAATTTGAATATTTTCGAGATACTTGCACAATCGTGCTGTACAGATTCTGATATTTCTGATTTCTAGATATTTTAGTAAATATAAAAATTTGATGCTTATAGATTTTTAAATTTTTTTAAAAGACAAAAACTCATAGGTAAATCTACGGAGCTGGGCTGTATTCGAAAGTTCTAAAAAAAATAAATTTTTTTCAAGTTCCCATAAACTGAAGATATCACAATACAAACTAAAAAATTCTAGAATATTTCAGAACTTTCTAAAACTTTAAAAAATATTTTTCACACCTTAAATTTTTATATTCTTGGAAATTTTTGCAACTTCTGGATTTCTAAATTTTCCAAAATTTCGGAGATTTTGACCAGTTTTAGGAACTGTTGATAAAATCCATCTTACGGCTGCAAATAAGTCCGTAAAGTCAAAGTTTATAGAGTGGTTGCCAAAAATAGCTATTTTTGCATACTTATATTTATATTCAGAGTTCCGTAAACTCTACGTATTGTGGAGCTTTAAAAACTTTAAAAAAATTTGCAATTTCTAGATTTCTAAATTTTTCAAAATTTCGGTGATTTTGACCAGTTTTAGAAACTGTTGATAAAATCCATTTTGACGGCTGCAAATGAGTCCGTAAAGTCAAAGTTTATGGAGTGGTTGCAGAAAATAGCTATTTTTGCATACTTATATTTATATTCAGAGTTCCGTAAACTCTACGTATTGTGAAGCTTTTAAAAATTTAAAAAATATTCTTCACATCATAAATTTCTATATTCTTGGAAATTTTTGCAACTTTTGGATTTCTAAATTTTCCAAAATTTCGGAGATTTTGACCAGTTTTAAGAACTGTTGATAAAATCCATTTTTACGGCTGCAAATGAGTCCGTAAAGTCAAAGTTTATGGAGTGGTTGCCGAAAATAGCTATTTTTGCATGCTTATATTTATATTCAAAATTTTGTAAAGTCTACGTACTGTGGAGCTTTTAAAACTTTAAAAAATATTCTTCTCATCATAAATTTCTATATTCTTGGAAATTTTTGCAACTTTTGGATTTCTAAATTTTCCAAAATTTCGGAGATTTTGACCAGTTTTAAGAACTGTTGATAAAATCCATTTTTACGGCTGCGAATGAGTCCGTAAAGTCAAAGTTTATGGAGTGGTTGCCAAAAATAGCTATTTTTGCATGCTTATATTTATATTCAAAGTTTCGTAAAGTCTACGTATTGTGGAGCTTTTAAAACTTTAAAAAATATTCTTCACATCATAAATTTCTATATTTTTAGAAAATTTTGTAACGTCTAGATTTCTAAATTTTCCAAAATTTTGAAGATTTTAACCAGTTTTAGGAACTGTTGATAAAATCCATCTTAACGGCTGCAAATGAGTCCGTAAAGTCGAAGTTTATAGAGTGGTTGCAAAAAATAGCTATTTTTGCATGCTTATATTTATATTCAATGTTTCGTAAAGTCTACGTATTGTGGAGCTTTTAAAACTTTAAAAAATATTCTTCACATCATAAATTTCTGAATTCTTAAATTTTTTTGCAACTTTTGGATTTCAAATTTTTTTAAAATTTCGGAGATTTTGACCAGTTTTAAGAACTGTTGATAAAATCCATTTTTACGGCTGCGAATGAGTCCGTAAAGTCAAAGTTTATGGAGTGGTTGCCGAAAATAGCTATTTTTGAATACTTATATTGATATTCAAAGTTTCGTAAACTCTACGTATTGTAGAGCTATAAAAATTTTAAAAATAAAATAAAATCTTGCTCCTCTAAAAAAATCCAAAAAACAAAAAGAAACAAAATATTGTGATTGTCATATTGTGTTTGAAATTTCCAGATTAAAAAGTAACTTTCCTTTGAGGCCCCCGATCCATAAAGCCGGACTCGGCGTGCAAAAACGCTACATAAACGTCATTTGATACAGTTATTTGTAACTTTTCATATCGTATCAAATTTCACAGCTGTCAGCCAGATGGTGCCTTTCATCCTCAACTTTGATTTGTTTGTGTGCATTGTGGAATCACAATTATAATTTCAATCAATACCATAATAGCGCGCTAATGAAACGTGTCCGCCCGCAATCGAGAGGTTTCACTGTATCAAACCAACAATAACTTGGCATTTCCACACAAAAAATGAATTCCGCAATAGACACTAATAAAGGTTGGCCACAATAATTCCCATGCACATGTTTTTAATGATCTCTCATAAAACACAAATAACTGCATTTACATGGTAACATATCGGAGTCATGGCCTACTTTCCAGCTAATTTCGTCCTTAAACAAAACTTCCACAATTAGCGACAAAAAACCCGATCCGGTCCTGGGTTTTCGTATCACCACCGCGAATACCTTCGTCTAGAAAAAACCACTCGGCAATTTTACGACCACACTTGCAAGACAACATCTACATATATACTCCATGGATTTTTCTGTGACTACCCCGACAATTTTACCGTCTTCCTGTTCCCACGCATAAAAAGGGCCGCCATGTGTCGACACCGCCATATTTATTCCCTATTATTTTTAAAACGGTCGGGTTTCTAAATTCCGTGATTCAGATGTTCGGGTTCGTGGAAACGAGCGTTTGTCATTACTACCATTTGTTCTGCGCGTTCTTTTTGGTGATTTTTCAGTCTGGAAGTTGGCAATGTAATTTTTTATGCTCGGTGCCTTAATAAGGATCGGAAACCGGTCGGATGGACGTGGTAGTTTATTTTTTGCCGTAAAAATAAAGTAAAATGGAGTGCGCAAAAATAGCTTTTTCTCGGTGAACACTATAAACGTTCACTTTACTGACTCTTTTGCGGCCGTAAAGGTGGTTTTTATGGACTTTTTTTTTGTTGACCGCACAAAATTTTTTGTATGAATTCACGAAATTGAGATCTTTTTATACATTCTTAGAATTTGATAAAATTTTGTTATTATATCCCCATTAACCTTAATTTTTTAATTCGTACATATTTTGGGACTTACAACTTTAAAAATATAATAAAATGTTGGAGTGGGTCAAGTTTCCGAAAAACAAAGAGAAATCCAAAAAGAATAATAAATCAAATAATAATAATCAAAAATTGAAATCAAAATATTTCCGAAATTCTCAAAAGAATTAGCAAAATTAAAGCTCTTTATAGAAGATTTCAAAATTTTTCAAAATTTCCATAAACTGTGAAGATATCATAATACAGACTAAAAGAATCCTAAATATTTCTGAACTTTCTAAAACTTCTTATTCTTCTTCACATCATAAATTTCTATTTTCTTGGAAATTTTTGAAACTTCTAGTTTTCTAGATTTTCCAAAATTTCGGAGATTTTGACCAATTTTAAGAACTGTTAATAAAATCCATCTTTACGGCTGCAAATAAGTCCGTAAAGTCAAGGTTTTCGGAGTGGTTGCCGAAAATAACTGTTTTGGATGCTTATATTTTTAAGAAATTCTTGTTTTTTTTTATTTGGTAGTAATTTAAAATTTTTAAATATCCAACAAATTTAGAAGGCGTAGGTGCAATTTATTATATTAATTTGATAAAACATTATTGTTTCCACAATTTTTGAGAAAAAAAAAATTAAAAAACAAAAATTTTTATACTTTAACGACAAAAAAAAATTGTTTGCGTACTTTTGAAATTTTAAAATCCTATAGTATTATTAAATTTTTAAATTTTCAGAAAATTTTTAAAATGAGAAAATTCTAAACAATTGCTAAACTTACACGAACTTTAAAGTTTAACTTTAGTTTCTCAAGTTTTTTTTGACACCTTTTGTTTTCATATGTTAAAAAATTTCCAAAAAGTTTTGACATTTTGACATGTTAAAAAAACCGTTTTTTGCAATTTTAGTTCTTTTATACCTAAAAGTATTCAAAAATTTATCAAAATCAATAACTTTTAAATTAGTATATTTAAAATTTTGATTACTTTTAGAAGAGGAGAATGTTAAAGTTTTTGAAAAATGCCATTTTTAAATTTTAAAAAAAATTGCCACGTTTAAATTTTAGAAATATTTTTATAAAGTTTTTTAAAACCTTACAAATTTGAAGTTTTTGACACTTTAAACATGTTAGTTTTCAGAAAAAAACAAAATAAGTGCGGAATTTAAAAATTTTGGGGGTGGTACGATTTTAAATTCATTTTTACACGAGTACTATAAACGTTCACTTAACGGACTGTTTTGGGTCTGTAAAGATATATTTTATAGACTCATCTACTAGATTATGGTTTACCGATTCAAGAACTATTTTGCGGCAGTAAAAATAAACTTTATGGATTCAGTACTGAACGGTAATTTTTCACGTTGTGCACCTTACGTGCTGTTAATCTCTTTAACGTTTGTTTGATTTTTTGCTTCGTACGATTTGTAGGTCTCGCAGCGTTTTACGTCTTTACGGCCTCGTTATATAAATAGCGATATTTAGAAACATGTTGTTTTTTTTTGTTTCAAATTTTCACCAGTTAATAGCAATTTTTCAAATTTATATACTTTTCATGTTTTTTGACTTTTTTAATATTTATAAAAAATTGATTTAAAGAATTTTCTAAAACTTTCAGTTCCGGAATTCTAATTGAAACTTTCAATGTCTTTTAATTCGAGAATTTTTGGAATTCACAAATGTTTGGATTTGTAAATTGTTGATTACTTTTTAAGAATCGTTAAGATTTTTTTAATTTCAAATTCACAAATTATTATTAATATTATCTAAAATCCCTAAAAACTCTGAAAACCTTTTTGATACTTCTGACAGTTCTTATTCTTGTACTTTTGGATAAAGAAGAGAAAACATTAAAACAAATAAAATTGCCTGACAAAAAGTGAAAGGAGAACAAATAAAAACTTTAAAAAAACTAAAGTAAAAAAATAAATAGCGTAAACTTCGTTTGTTTTTTTTTTCTTTTTTCACCCCATTCCGACACTTATCTCCCTCTCACTTTTTATAAATATATCCCGACTTCCTCCTATCTTTCCCCCCACAAATAACTCTCTCCATTTCCGTCGTTTCCAAGACTGACACCACAAAAATTTCCAAAGCTCACCTTCTCAAAGTAACATTTCCATCTCCGACAACACTCAACGGCCTCGCATTTTTTCTTCGCTCATTATTGTTGTCCAAAGCCGGCGTCGACGCTGATATGGTCTTTACCTGAAACGGTCGAACCTGTAATCATCATCAAGGTCTCATTCTTTTGCTACCTACATGAACATCTTTGTTTCTGCTCGTTTTCGGTGATTTACCAAACCACGACTTGCTTTCGGTGCCGGGCGTCCTGACTCCGGTCCTGAAATTCAAGATCAGATATAAAACAATGAGAAGCATTGTGAATGACAATCAATGATGACCGATTAACCTTAAACACTTGATACGGTGACCGTTGGTTGTGTCTGGTCGACGACTCTTTCATGGCCGAGATATTGACGGAAGAGAAAATCGATGATGAAAAAGGCAATTTTCGTTGTGGAACGAAATGAGGTTTTATGGAGTATAGGTGAAGGAAAAAAAAAGTAAAAAAGAGTGAGGGGGCACCCGGGTTTGAACCGGGGACCTCTCGATCTGCAGTCGAATGCTCTACCACTGAGCTATACCCCCGATTATCTTTCGTTTTCCCACAGTCTTTCTCAACATAGAATTTAACCCACACATTTCCTTTTAAGATATATCCATATTTATGTTGATATATTTTAATCCTGGCTTAAGTCGTCGGCTATTATTTCTACTACAAAGCCGAATCGTTTATCATTGAGCACACAGACCTTGACTCGATTCTTGAAAATTTTTCATTGTGACTAATATTGACTTTTATGAATGAATATAATGTGAGATTTATATTTCATAATAAAAAAATACACCCGTGTTAGTAATCGTGATACGTTGCGTTCAAGGTCTAAACTAGAAAACTAAACAATGCGACGGCGCCTTAGAGAAAAAACAAGACTGAAAATACTATATATATATATATATATATATATATTACTATAATAGAAATCTGTAAAAAATGAAAGAGAGGCATTAAAACGAAAGAAAACGTGCCTAACATCTAAATTTAAGTAAACAACATCAAAAAAAAAAGAACGCTGAAATTCAAGTAAAATATAAAGCAATAATGAAAACCAAAGAAAAACAAGAAAAAAAAAGAATGCTCGATAAAGATACGAGATGAACTTCGTAGAAATTTAAAAAAAAAAAAAAACTAACTAATAATCAACAAAAACCAATTTTCCCTTCCCTAACGACCGTGGATCCAGTACGAGGGACCACCTCAAATCAATTTTCCACCCACGGCGATTTTTTTTTTGTGCACACTAAGACAAACCTATTAAGAAAATTTTATATAAAACCGCAGAAAAAGAAAGATAAAATACGTAAAAAAAAAAAAATTCTACATTAAATATACTGGGTGAGTCAATAATGCTATAGGTTGATCTTGTCTTAGCTTGTGAGACTTTTGGAACTTAATACTTTCAAATTCTTAGCAAATAAAAATCCAATTTTGCACGTTTTGAGTTTCTGAGCTTTTCTAAACCACCGCGTTTTTAGGGTTTAAGCCGTTAAGCTGTTTTTCACATTTCCAGTTCTAAATCAGCATGAAAATAAAAAATATTTAGAATGTTTTTAGAATTTAGATCATTTTTTTTTATAGATTTCGAACTTTTAAAGTGTCTAGATTTTCATTTCTACAATTAAACAACTTAGTCAAGATTCATTGGTTAGACATTTTAAACACACTAAAATTGATAAAAAAGAGATCTAGAAAGTGCAGAAAACAGACCTTTACCTACAATTTCTAGAATTTTTTTCGTTGCACAAATATTCTGGAACCAAGAAAAAAAAATGGAAAACTTCTAAAAATTTCTAAATTTTAATGTGACTTTAGATCTTTGTTAGTTCTAAATAAACATTTCTAGAACCTTCAAAATTTTACCAAGTATACCTAAAAAATCTAAAATCCTGAACAAATATGTCTACGATTTCATGATTTGCAAGATTTCTAAAGTTTTTCAATTATTTAAGATCCTTAGAATTCTTGACGTCACCAAAATAATTTAGAATATTTTTAGGCTTTAGAACATTTTTTAATAAATTTAGAACTTCTGAAGGATCTAAATTTTCATTTCTACATTTAAAAAACTTAATCATGATTCATTGCTCAGACATTTTGAAATCGCTAAAATTGATAAAAAAATCTAAAAAGTACAGAAAACTATATGAATTGCACTCCTAAAGTTTCGAGACCATTGAAATATCCAAGACCTTTACTTATAACTTCTAGAAATTTTTTCGTTGCACAAATATTTTGAAACCAAAAAAAATTGAAAAAATTCAAAAAATCTCTCAATTTTTATGTGACTTTAGATCTTTGTTAGTTCTAAATAAACAGTTCT
The DNA here is from genome assembly GCA_030157275.1 of Cynaeus angustus. Taxonomy (NCBI): domain Eukaryota; kingdom Metazoa; phylum Arthropoda; class Insecta; order Coleoptera; family Tenebrionidae; genus Cynaeus; species Cynaeus angustus. The sequence continues at coordinate 17,185,285 of CM058065.1, forward strand.
AGAAACTCCAAAATTTTACCAAGTATACCCAAAAATCGAAAAATCTGAAGAAATATATCCACGTGTTCATAATTTCCAAGGTTCCTAAAGTTTTTTAATTATCTAAGATCCTTAGAATTCTTGACGCCATCAAAAAATTTAGAATATTCTTAGATTTTGGAACATTTCTTTTTATAAATTTAGAACTTTTAAAGTGTCTAGATTTTCATTTCTACAATTAAAAAACTTAATCATGATTCATTGCTTAGACATCTTAAAATCACTAAAATTGATAAAAAAGAAATCTAGATTGTGCAGAAAACTGTATGAATTGCACTCCTAAAGTTTCTAGATCATTGAAATATCTAAGACCTTTATTTATAACTTCTGCAAATTGTTTCATTGCACAAATATTTTGGAACCAAAAAAAATTTGTAAAAATCCAAAAAATCTCTCAATTTTTATGTTACTTTAGAACTTTGTTAGTTCTAAATAATCGGTTCTAGAATCTCCAAAATTTTACTAAGTATACCCAAAAATCAAAAATCCTGAAGAAATATATCTACGATTTCATGATTTGCAAGGTTTCGCCAAAAAAAAATTAGAATATTTCTAGATTTTAGAACGTTTTTTTATAGACTGAGAACTTCTAAAGTGTTTAGGTTTTCATTTCTACATTTAAAAAACTTAATCATGATTTATTGCTTAGACAGTTTTAAACCACTAAAATTGATTAAAAAAAAATCTAGAAAATACAGAAAACTGTATAAATTGATCTCTTAAGTTTCTAGATCATTGAAATATCCAAGACCTTTACTTATAACTTCTAGAAATATTTTCATTGCACAAATCTACTGGAACCAAAAAAAATTGTAAAAATTCATAGAATCTCTCAATTTTTATGTAACGTTAGATCTTTTTTAGTTCTAAATTAACAGTTCTAGAATCTTCAAAATTTTACCAAATGTACCCAAAAATCGAAAATCCTGAAGCAATATATCTACGTTTTCATGATTTGCAAGGTTTCTAAAGCTTTTTAATTATCTAAGATCCTTAGAATTCTTGACGCCATCAAAAAATTTAGAATATTTCTAGATTTTTAAACATTTCTTTATAGATTTAGAACTTCTGAAGTGCATAAATTTTCATTTCTACATTTAAAAAACTTAATCATGATTCATTGCTTAGACATTTTGAAATCGCTAAAATTGCTAAAAAAGAAATCTAGAAAGTGCAGAAAACTGTATGAATTGCACTCCTAAAGTTTCGAGATCATTGAAATATCCAAGACCTTTACTTATAACTTCTAGAAATTTTTTCGTTGCACAAATATTCTGGAACCAAAAAAAAATTGCAAAAATTCAAAAAATCTCTCAATTTTTATGTTACTTTAGAACTTTATTAGTTAAAAATAAACAGTTCTAGAATCTCCAAAATTTTATCAAGTATACCCAAAAATCGAAAAATCTGAAGAAATATATCTACGTTTTCATAATTTCCAAGGTTCCTAAAGTTTTTTAATTATCTAAGATCCTTAGAATTCTTGACGCCATTAAAAAATTTAGAATATTTCTAGATTTTAGAACTTTTTTTTATAGACTGAGAACTTCTAAAGTGTCTAGGTTTTCATTTCTACATTTAAAAAACTTAATCATTATTTATTGCTTAGACAGTTTTAAACCACTAAAATTGATTAAAAAAAAAAATCTAGAAAATACAGAAAACTGTATAAATTGATCTCTTAAGTTTGTAGATCATTGAAATATCCAAGACCTTTACTTATAACTTCTTATAACTTCTAGAAATTTTTCGTTGCACAAATATTCTGGAATAAAAAAAAATTTGTAAAAATTCATAAAATCTCTCAATTTTTATGTTACTTTAGAACTTTGTTAGTTAAAAATAAACAGTTCTAGAATCTCCAAAATTTTACCAAGTATACCCAAAAATCGAAAAATCCTGAAGAAATATATCTACGATTTCATGATTTGCAAGGTTTCTGAAGTTTTTTTATTATTTAAGATTCTTAGAATTCTTGACGCCACCAAAAAATGTAGAATATTTCTAGATTTTAGAACTTTTTTTTATAGACTGAGAACTTCTAAAGTGTCTAGGTTTTCATTTCTACATTTAAAAAACTTAATCATGATTTATTGCTTAGACAGTTTTAAACCACTAAAATTGATTAAAAAAACAGAAAACTGTATAAATTGATCTCTTAAGTTTCTAGATCATTGAAATATCCAAGACCTTTACTTATAACTTCTAGAAATATTTTCATTGCACAAATCTTCTGGAACCAAAAAAAAATGTAAAAATTCATAAAATCTCTCAATTTTTATGTAACGTTAGATCTTTTTTAGTTCTAAATAAACAGTTCCAGAATCTTCAAAATTTTACCAAGTATACCCAAAAATCGAAAATCCTGAAACAATATATCTACGTTTTCGTGATTTGCAAGGTTTCTAAAGCTTTTTAATTATCTAAGATCCTTAGAATTCGTGACGCCATCAAAAAATTTAGAATATTTGTAGATTTTGAAACATTTCTTTATAGATTTAGAACTTCTAAAGTGTCTAAATTTTCATTTCTACATTTAAAAACTTAATCACGATTCATTGTTTAGACATTTTTAAATCACTAAAATTAGCAAAAAAGAAATCTTGAAAGCGCAAAAAACTGTATGAATTGCACTCCTAAAGATTCTAGACCATTGAAATATCCAAGACCTTTACTTATAACTTCTACAATTTTTTTCATTGCACAGATATTCTGGAACCAAAAAAAAATGTAAAAATTCAAAAAAATTCTCAATTTTTATGTTACTTTAGATTTTTGTTAGTTGTAAATAAACAGTTCTAGGATCTTCAAAATTTTACTAAGTATACCCAAAAATCAAAAATCCTCCTAAATTTCCATTTTTTCAGTCAGCAAGCTTTTGGAAATTCTAAAAATTTAAGAATTTTTAAGACCCATACAATTCACAAACCACAAAAAAAACTCTAAAATCTAGAACATCTATAATTTAAAAAAAATCTATAGATGGTAAAAAGTCAAAACTTATTAAGCTTGGCTAGATACCCAAAGTCTCCAGAGTATTCAGCATCAAATTCTACAACAAATAGAACAGCAAATAAATTAGCTCAATTTTTTTAATAACTTTAAAGTGAAACTTTAACTTTAAAGATTTTGAAAGATCAGAAGTAATTTTGAGAGATTAAAAATGAAATAAACAAAAGCCAATTCATGCACATTTAATCAATCACCTTCTTAAGTACTTGAGGAGTAAAACTAAAAAACATCATAAAAAATAAACTTCGTTATCTTAATCAAACTGCATCAAAGATAAAAAATTTATTAAATCCCAATTCGTTGTAGCAATTTCTAGATATCTTTCAAAACGCACAACTGATAAAATGAATAATAATTATAAGAATTTAATAAAAAAAAAGAAAACATTTAGAAACTAAGCATTGCAGATATGTAGAATACAATGTGTCACCATTTCACCGAATCTTTATTTTTAGATTTCGCGGTTCTCGCGGCTAATTGATGAATGTTATCAATGGCTGATGAATGTTATCAATGTTAGTAATGAACTTGTGATCATCGATATTTTATTGCTAAATCGCAGATTTTATTGTGGTTAATCAATAATTTCAAGCAATAGCGACATAATTGGAAACTCAATTAATTTGTGTGGCTACTTTTTCTACCAACTTCTCCTTTTTGTTGGAAGTAATTACCTGTTATTTATTGGCCTAATTAGTCGGTCGATTTTATAATGTGCAACCGCAAAAAATTTAATCGTTCATTGAATTAATATTTAACTGGAAGCTAACAATTTGAAACTTTAGTAAAGTTACGGTTCAATGATTTAAAATATTTGATTTGAAGCATTTCGAATTTCACAAATTCTAACAAAAAATATTGACAGCTTAAGAGAATGGGATACTGTTGATTAAAAGCACTAAAAACCTAATAACCTAAAAAGGTATAAAGTTGACAGTTATTTGTGAAAAATCTAAAAAACTAAAATCTGGTAAAAAAAACTGAAAATTTAATAATGTGAAAGCCTAAAAACCTGGGAAACTCAAAACGTGACGAAGTTGAACTTTATTTACAAAAATTTAAAATAGAGAAAATGAAAATGTGTCGATTTAAAAATTTTCTGACCGACTTAAAAAAATCAAAACTTAAAAAAAAAGTGTAAGTTTAAATAAAAACTAAGAAACCAATGATCAGATGCCCAAAAATTTGAGAAACTCAGAATAAATCAAAACTAATGATAGGTACCTGCAAAAACTTTAAAAATTAGAAATAGAAATAGAAAATAGAATTAGAAAAAAAAGAAATATAAGATAAGTATTAACTGGCAGCTTAAAAAACTACGAAGCCATGATCTAAAGTAAAAATCTTAAAATTTTAGTAAGTACTAAATATTAAAAAGAAAGAGACTAATCGCTCAAAAACCTACAAACTGAAAAAACTAAAAACCTGAGAAACTCAGGACTAAAAATAAAAATATGTAATAGGATTTAAAACGAATTGAATAATCAGAAGTCTAAAAATCCACAAAATACAGAAAGTGAAAAATTTCGACATTTAGAACTTAAAAAAAAAAATGCTAAAGATCTGAATCCTGAGAAATGCAGAACGTATAATTTAATAATTAGCTGCACAAAATCTAAAAATTTACAAAAATGTGATAATTTAAAGAAATTAGTGTTACAGAATCAAAAAAATAAGAAAGGAACTGAAAGCGGAAAAACTAAAACTGATCAGAGGTCTGAAAACATGGGAAATTTAGAACTAGAAAATTTTGGTATTTAACTACAAAAATGTAAAAATAATGATCTTAAGATTTAAGAATTTTGAAATTTTGAACTTCTAAAAATCTTCTAAAATCCTAAAATTTTAAGGTCTGAAAATGTAGAGATTTGAGGAAATTCAAAGTTGGCAAAAATTTTCAAAATCTGAAATTTGTGAAAAAAATAAAATCCTGAGAAACGCAGACTGAATAAAATTTAATACTTGACTGCGAGAAACTAAAATTTAAGGGTAAAAATGTGACAACTTAAAAAAGTCGAAATTCACAAAATCAAAAGATAAGAAGATAAAACTTTTAAAACTGAAAAGCCACTGACCACAGATCTAAAAATTTGCTAAATTTAGATCGTGCAAAGTTTGGTGCATATCAGGGAAAATGTAAAAATAATGATCTAAACATAAAATAATAAAACATTTTTCAAAAATACAAACATATTCAGAAGCTTTAGATTTAAAGCTCTAAAATTCTGAGAAACGCAAAATTTCCGAAAGTGAAAATTTTGCCTTTTATTTTCCAAAATGTAAAAACTAATAGTCTAAAAATGGGACAATTTGAAAAATTTCAGCATTTAGAAATTCTAAAAAACATAAAAAAAGAAGTTGTGAAGCTAAAGATCCTGAGAAATGCAGAACGTATAAAATTTGTGGATTTAGAACTTCTAAAAAATATACGCGAAAATTTGACAAAATTAAATTAGACAAGAAAAATTACAATTTCAAAACTTAGTTTTCAGAGTGTGGAAAATTTGATTTTCATCTGCGAGCATGTGAAAATGAATGATATAAAAATATGAGAATTTGGCTAGTTCTAAAATTTGAAACTTCTGAAAAAATAAAAAATTGAGGATCTAAAGAATAAAATCCTGCGAAACGCAGACTGCATAAAATTTAATATTTAACTGCGAAAGAGCCGAAAATTTAAATGAAAAATTGAGAAAATTCAAAAATCAAAAAGATGAGAAAATAAGATTTTCAAAAAATGAAAAGTCAAAGTTTCGTGCATAACTGGAAAAATGTAAAAGTTAATAATCTAAAAATGTAGCGATATAAAGATTTTTGAAATTTGAAACTTCAAACATTTAGAAGCTGAAGATTTAAAACTCTAAAATTCTGAGAAAGGCAAAATTTCAGAAAGTGAAAAATTTGCTTATTTTCGAAAATGAAAAACCTAATAGTCTAAAAATGTGACAATTTGAAAAATTTCAACATTTAGAACATCTAAAAAACTTAAAAATGAAATTGCGGAGCTAAAGATCTGAAGCTTGAAGATGATCAGACGTGTAAATTTAGAACATGGAAAATTCGGTATTTATCTACAAAAATGTTAAAAAAATGATCTTAAGATTTAAAAATTTTGAAATTTAGAACTTCTAAAAAATATACATAAAAAGTTGAAAAGCAAAAAAAGGCAGACTGTTTAAAATTTGATAATAATAAAATGTAAAAAAATCTTAAATTTTAAGGTCTAAAAATGTACGGATTTGAGAAAATTCAAAGTTGACAAAAATTTTCAGAAATTTGGAATTTGAGAAGCTCAAGTTCCGAAAAATAAAATCCTGAGAAACGCAGATTGAATAAAATTTAATACTTAACTGCGAAAAACCAAAATTTAAGGTATAAAAATGTGACAACTTAAAAAAATTCGAAATTCACAAAATCAAAAGATAAGAAGATAAAACTTTTAAGACTGAAAAGCCAATGACCACAGATCTAAAAATTTGCTAAATTTAGATCGTGCAAAGTTTGGTGCATATCAGGGAAAATGTAAAAAATAATGATCTAAACATAAAATAATAAAACATTTTTCAAAAATACAAACATATTCAGAAGCTTTAGATTTAAAGCTCTAAAATTCTGAGAAACGCAAAATTTCCGAAAGTGAAAATTTTGCCTTTTATTTTCCAAAATGTAAAAACTAATAGTCTAAAAATGGGACAATTTGAAAAATTTCAGCATTTAGAAATTCTAAAAAACATAAAAAAAGAAGTTGTGAAGCTAAAGATCCTGAGAAATGCAGAACGTATAAAATTTGTGGATTTAGAACTTCTAAAAAATATACGCGAAAATTTGACAAAATTAAATTAGACAAGAAAAATTACAATTTCAAAACTTAGTTTTCAGAGTGTGGAAAATTTGATTTTCATCTGCGAGCATGTGAAAATGAATGATATAAAAATATGAGAATTTGGCTAGTTCTAAAATTTGAAACTTCTGAAAAAATAAAAAATTGAGGATCTAAAGAATAAAATCCTGCGAAACGCAGACTGCATAAAATTTAATATTTAACTACGAAAGAGCCGAAAATTTAAGTAAAAAATTGAGAAAATTCAAAAATCAAAAAGATGAGAAGATAAGATTTTCAAAAAATGAAAAGTCAAAGTTTCGTGCATACCTGGAAAAATATAAAAGTTAATAATCTAAAAATGTAGCGATATAAAGATTTTTAAAATTTAAAACTTCAAACATTGAGAAGCTAAAGATTTAAAGCTCTAAAATTCTGAGAACGGCAAAATTTCAGAAAGTGAAAAATTTGCTTGTTATTTTCGAAAATGAAAAACCTAATAGTCTAAAAATGTGACAATTTGAAAAATTTCAACATTTAGAACATCTAAAAAACATAAAAACGAAATTGCGAAGCTAAAGATCTGAAGCTTAAACATGATCAAACGTGTAAATTTAGAACATGGAAAATTCGGTGTTTATCTACAAAAATGTTAAAAAAATGATCTTAAGATTTAAAAATTTTGAAATTTAGAACTTCTAAAAAATATACTTAAAAAGTTGAGAAGCAAAAAAAAAAACCAGACTGTTTAAAATTTGATAATAATAAAATGTAAAAAAATTTAAAATTTTAAGGTCTAAAAATGTACGGATTTGAGAAAATTCAAAGTTGACAAAAATCTTCAAAAATTTGGAATTTGAGAAGCTCAAGTTCCGAAAAATAAAATCCTGAGAAACGCAGATTGAATAAAATTTAATACTTAACCGCGAAAAACCAAAATTTAAGGTATAAAAATGTGACAACTTAAAAAAATTCGAAATTCACAAAATCAAAAGATAAGAAGATAAAACTTTTAAAACTGAAAAGCCAATGACCACAGATCTAAAAATTTGCTAAATTTAGATCGTGCAAAGTTTGGTGCATATCAGGGAAAATGTAAAAAATAATGATCTAAACATAAAATAATAAAACATTTTTCAAAAATACAAACATATTCAGAAGCTTCAGATTTAAAGCTCTAAAATTCTGAGAAACGCAAAATTTCCGAAAGTGAAAATTTTGCCTTTTATTTTCCAAAATGTAAAAACTAATAGTCTAAAAATGGGACAATTTGAAAAATTTCAGCATTTAGAAATTCTAAAAAACATAAAAAAAGAAGTTGTGAAGCTAAAGATCCTGAGAAATGCAGAACGTATAAAATTTGCGGATTTAGAACTTCTAAAAAATGTACGCGAAAATTTGACAAAATTAAATTAGACAAAAAAAATTACAATTTCAAAACTTAGTTTTCAGAGTGTGGAAAATTTGATTTTCATCTGCGAGCATGTGAAAATGAATGATATAAAATAATGAGAATTTGGCTAGTTCTAAAATTTGAAACTTCTGAAAAAATAAAGAATTGAGGATCTAAAGAATAAGATCTAAAGAATAAAATCCTGAGAAACGCGGACTGCATAAAATTTAATATTTAACTGCGAAAGAGCAGAAAATTTAAGTGAGATTGAGAAAATTCAAAAGTCAAAAAAGAAATAAAAATAAAATTTTCAAAAAATGAAAAGCCCATGACCAAAGATCTAAAAATTTGCTAAATTTAGATCCTGCTAAGTTTCGTGCATATCTGAGAAACTGTAAAAATTAATCGATAGAAAGATTTTTAAAATTTGAAACTTTTAAAAAATCCAAACAAATTGAGAAGCGAAAAAGTTAAAGCTGTAAAATTCTGAGAAATGCAAATATTGAAAGTGAAAAATTTGCTTTTTATTTCGGTAAATATAAAACCTAATACTCTAAAAATGTGACAATTTAAAAAATTTCAGCATTTAGAACTTCTAAAAGACAGAAAACAAAATGGCGAACCTAAATGTTCAGATTTGAGGAAATTCAAAGTTGACCAAATTTTTCAAAAAGTTTCAAAAATTTGAGAAGCTCAAGTTCTGAAAAATAAAATCCTGAGCAGACTGAATAAAATTTAATACTTAACTGCGAGAAACCTTAAAATTTAAGGTATTAAAAATGTGAAGAAATAAAAAAATTAAAAAAATCAAAAAGATATGAAAAAAAAATTAAAAAATTAACCAAAAAACGGATAAATTTAAATCGTGCAAAATTTGGTGCATATCTGCAAAAATGTACAAATTAATGATCCAAAAATGTAGCGACAAAGAATTATGAAATAAAACGCAAAGTTTTATAAAATCAAGAAAATATAAAAAAAAAATCTATAAATGAAAAAAAACTGAGACCTGAAGGATCTAAGGGCCTAAAAATTTGGGAAACTCAGACCGTATAAAATTTGCTATTTATGTGGTAAAAAGCTAAAAATTTAAAATCTAAAAATCTGAAGATCTAAATCTTTTTAAATTTGAAAATTTGATAAAAATAAAAAAGGAAAAAATCTAATATCAGATGCCAAAAAATCAAGAAATTCATAAGGTATAAAATTTGATACTTTTCTGCGAAAATGTGGAAAAAATTCGACATAGAATTCAATAATTGGCTGCGAAAATGAGATCTAAAAATGTGTCGTTTTGGAAATTTGTTATATTTCATACTCTAAAAACTTGAAAAAAAAATGTACACATACGAAACTAAAAATTCTAAAATCGTGAAAACCTGAAGTATAAATTATGACGTTTATCTGCAATAAATATAAAAATGAAGATCTAAAAATGTGACGATTTGAAGCAACCCAAAATTTAAAAGATCAAAACCTTGAAGATTTTTCCCCGCCTCTGGTTTTCATCCGACGCCAGTCTGTATAAAGTGTTGCCTAACTCTCACATTAACAATTTCATAACAGCTCTTTCGTTCACCAAACCGTTGTGTTTAATTATTATGTAATTCATGTAACGGTGCTGTCGAGGGCTTGTATTCGCAATACCATGACGACGGTTATAAACTTCCGCCCTCGTCTGGTCTGAAGGGAAACTCTTGATTTCCGGTAACGTGACTCACGAGAGTACGCTTAATAACAATTATTCAATGTAGGCGTAACCACTTGCAACAACCAACACGGAACATCAACTTAAAGAAAAAAAATACAATACCTGTTGGACGACGTCTTCTTCGAAGACTTCGGCGGAGCCTTCTCTGGGTCCTTCTGGAAAAAAAAAATAAAAAAAATCAATATAAACATCACAAAATCAATAACGAACGTCCATCATTGATAAACAAGAAGTACCTTGCTTTTAAAAAGGTTCAACATGGTTACCACACTCAATTTCCACCGTTCGTTTTCATCGTGAGTACTAACTGATTCATGTTTCTGTTATGCTCTCTTCCAACAATTATCGCCGTAATCGCTCTTATCAGTACTGATAAGAGCGTAACGAGGCGGCAAATTTAAAAACTTTAGATGTTACTTGAGTTCCCGTCACGTTAATGTTTCCGTTCCTATATTTGGAGGCTTTAATAAGTGCAATAACCTCGCAAATTAGGAAGCCGGAAAATCGCAATCTCGTTAGACCATCTAACGTTAACACCACCTGACGTTATGTAACTTCAAGGTCGCCCGAAATGTGTACCGTTATCAACCTTGCCCCAGGTCGTAACTGCAAAAGATGTTTTGTTCTTGTTTCGGGAGTTCGATTGAGGTGGGTGCGATGGATCAATAATGCAGCATCCCGGATGCGCCGCCCCGAGCTCTAGGAGACAGTTTGGTGCATTCGGGGGGGTGTGGAGTAATGAGAGATTAATTTGGGGGAAAAAGGGATTTAGGAGGCTCTGATTTTTTTTCAAGGTTGGTATCTCTAGTCTAAAGTTGAATTATCCAAATTTAATATTGATGCTATTCTTGGGTCGGCAATTAAAGACCCAGAGAAACTTAGAAATTGCTGAAATCTGTGAAGAATTTAAAAATGCTCAGTGGGCTAAAAATCACTAATAATAATAAGCTATTGGAAAATAAATTTCAAGGTTTATTAAAAATTTGAAAAAGCTATGAAAGGATAATTGACAGTTAAAGGTAAAGTTGAAGATTTCATATTCTGTCAATTTAAGAAACTGAGAACTTGAGAACCAAAAAAATAAAAGCAGTTTAGAAAATGGAAATTTAGAGACCGAAAAAATTTGAATCTATAAATTTTAATATACAGTAAAAATCCAAATCTAAATCTAAAAATTTAGAATCGCAGAAGTGCTAGAAAAAAATTTCAGAAGCACCAAAAGAATTATCAATTTAACACCTAAAAAATTAAGACACTTAGAACATTAAAATCAGCTAACATGCAAAAACTTAATATATGTGAGAAAATCAAACTAAAATTACTAAAATTTTACTAATTTCTTACTAAAATTAGCTAACGATATAAAAAGAGAATGTGTGATGTTCTACTAAAAACATAAAAATTCTATGAAAGGATCGATGTATGTCAAAATGTAAAAAACTGAAAATATAGTAAGCTCTGAATTTAGAAACCTCCTGAGAAGTTCGAGAATTTAGAAACTTCGAATCTACCACATTTAGAAACTAAGACTCTAAAAAACTCAGAAGCTAAACATGTAAGCTAAAAGTAAAAAAATAGAAACTAAGAATTTGATAATTTGAAAATCTAAGAACCCAAAAACAACAGAACTAGCCCAAAATAAAAAAAAGTTATTAGACACCTGAGAAATATTAAACCCAAGAACTTGATAAGTTAAACATCCAGAAAAGTCTAAAAAAGAAAAGGCAATAGAAATCTTTAAAATTCAGAACAGGAATAAAATTGCTGGTTTATGAATCCAAAAATTTAGAATAGAAATCAGTTTTAAAATGCTTAAAGTTTAATGTCAGCGAAATATACAACTGAAGGTCTAAAAACTTAAGAAACTGAGAAATTCTAAAATCTACAAAACCTAGGAAATAAGAGAACTAAACTAAAATTCAAAAAATTGTAAAAAAAAAGTTCAAAATTAAACTAATAAGGTAAAAATGTGAACACCTGAAAATCTGAGGCTAAAATCTGTTATAACACAGATTTAGAATCTTTTGAAAATCTGAAAAAAGCTAAAAGCTGTTTACAAAAAAAATCTAAAATTCAGATCTGAGAAACCTCAAAATCTAAAAAAAAAATATCAAAAAGACGACTTGAGTATCTGAGAACTTATAATTTAAGATCTCAAAATATGATGATTTGAACATTCGGGAAATTTCAATGTCTGGAAAACTAAGCAACGTACGAAAATAATTCGGATCTTGAAGAACTGCCGAGGAACTATAAACTTTGATTTAAATAAAAATAAAAATCTAAAAACTGGAGACCACAGAATCTGATTATTTCATGATCTGAGAAACCTCAAAATTTATACCTTCTAAAAAGTGATAAGAGATAGCTTAAGAAAATTGAGAACCTAAAAGTTTAAAAAGATTTAAGATTAAAGATTCAAAAAATCGAATTCTTTAAAAATTAAATTTAACTTCATGAACTAGAATTCAGTCTAAAAATGTGGAAATCTTTTAAAAAGAAAATACAAAAATCTAGAAAACCTAGAAAAAATTAAAAAAGATGTTATACGAGGAGTGTTTACTTAATTGTGGGAATTTAGTTTTGTGTTAAAGCCCTTGGAATTTTTTTCAAAAACAATAAATGTGTTTAAATCTGTATACCTCAGGCTATATGTCTAATCACCTGTCAAAAGTTTGCTTCATTTTAATAGCAAGTTATAAACAAGAAAAGTTTGTGAAAATTTATAACCATGGATGATGCTGTAAATTCTCAACAATTAATGCTGTGTATTAAACAAATTTATTAAAAGGTCCTTTGCGACGCGCTGTTGCTTCAGCGGGCAAAGTGATGATGACGGTTTTTTGGGATTGTGAGGGCATTATACACATAGATTACCTACCAAAAGACACTACAATTAATGCTGTGTATTATTCAAATTTGTTAAAAGGTCCTCAAATACCGTCCTGGAAAATTGCACTTGCGACTACTGTTGCAACAGGATAATGCGCGGCCACATACGGCTCGTCTAACGAAGGATGTTTTGGCTGATTTACGTCGGGAATTGCTTCCTCACCCACTCTACTCACCAGACCTAGCTCCCAGTAATTTTCATTTATATGGAGAAATGGAGAAACCAGTTCGAGGAATCCATTTTCAGTCGCTTAATGATGTGAAAACTGCTATAAATCAGTGGATTAAAAACACTCCAAAAAAGTTCTTTGAAAATGGTCTAAAGAAGCTTATTTCGCGTTGGGAAAAATGTATTGCTATTAGTGGAGACCACGTTGAAAAACTGCATTGTGATATTGAAGAAATATAACGTAATAAAGCCTACATAAAGAAATTCCCACAATTAAGTAAACACCCCTCGTAAAAAGTAGGAAGCAGCAAATTTGAAGAAGTAAAAACGCGTGAAGCTATAAACTTATATTTGTAAAAAGAAAAAAAGAAAAAATTCAGAATCAATGATCTGAAAATCTGACAAATATCTTAAAAACTAGAATCGTATATAAAAAACTAAAAACCTAAGAATCTAAGACGTTTAAAAATTTATGGAAGAATTATGAATAAAATTGCAGGTTCGTGAACTTAAAAACTCCAAAATCTACAAAACCTAGAAAAAAAGGAAAACGTAAAAATATAAAAACCTCAAAACCTCAAAATCTGCAATAATAAAAAAAAAAATGATGAATTCCTTGAAAAACTGAAAAGCTAAAAAACCTGAAGATTCAAAATATCTTCTCAACATCTAGAAAAACTAAAAAACGTTCTAAAAGAATTCGGAACTGGAGGACTAAGACGTCGGGAACTGTCATTTTTATAAGAAATTCGTTATTTGTGCATTTGTGAGAATCTTGCATTTTTTAATTTTGTTTTATTGCTTTTGCGAGTGAATTTTTGGTTTATTTTTCTTTGCGAGTTAGTTTTGACCAAAACTATTTTGGAATTTAGGATCCCCTAAATTTGAGCACATCGAAATCTACGAATCTGCCAAAGCTCTACACTTAGGAATTGAGCCTAAAAATGTAGGAATCTAAGAAGAATTCTGGAAATTACTAGAATGCCATGTTAACAGTTAAAAAGCAATAATGAAATTATTATAGTATTTCTAGAAATATTTGAAAACAAAATCAAGTACTTTCATTGCTCTCACAGTGCAACGTTAATAGGCTTATGCCGGCTACCTAGCTTAAGCCTCACAAAAGTGTCCGGGTGCCTCCTTCGGGGTTCGTTTCCAGAACCGTACTTATATATTTCTTAGGAAATGTAAGACCTGATAAAAATTTGACGTAGGAATTGATTTTTGCTTTATTTTTTTAATAGTTCTCCACCAAACTTCTCCCGAAATTGGCGGCCAATAGCGTAATTGTTATGGATAACGAGTTACCATTCTGTCCAAGCAATGAAAATACCGAATACAGGTTCAAGAAAGGCAGAAATCATGGAATTCCTCCAAGACAATGATTTCTATTACGAAGATCATTATACAAACAAACAACTTTTAGAAGTTCTTACATGCAAAAGAATTTCAAAAATAGTTTGTTATTGGTGAGGAGGCTGCCAAATGTAGTCATTGTGTTCTGCGATTACCTCCTTATCGTTGTGAATTCAACCCGATTGAAATGATATGGTCCATATTAAAATCGAGAGTACGTCGGAACAACAACAATCCGAAATTCAGTGCTAGTGCCATTGACGTAATAAGGACACAGGTAAACACAATAACAGAAAATGAGTGGTATAGTTGTGTCAAAAAGGTAATTTCAATTGAAGAAGAGTATAGGGAACGTCAAGTTAATGAACTCATCATATCTTTGGATAACAGCAGTGACGAAGAGGATAATGTTTAAAGTGTTTTTATTTTATTTATTTTTGTTACTTTATGTATAAATATATTTTTAAAAAATCATGTTTTAATTTTTTTAATCTAAATTTCACACGTTTGCCAAATGTGGCATAAACAATTTTATAAGTCCGGCCCGAATGCATAATTTTTGCCTGCGGCAATGGGCGTCAAAATATTTATGGTAAGCTTATTAACGTCTGGGTGTGAGAGCAATAAAAGTACTTGATTTTGTTTTTAAATATTTCTAGAAATACTATAATTGTTTGTAGATCTCACTTATCACAAATTTTCCGATTTGTCAATACGACAATCAATTTAGTTTATTTGAGGTTGATAAAAAGACAAAAGTCATGATTACATGAGAATGCGTTATGCAAGAAGAACCACAAAAAAATTAACATTTGATAGTCTGAAGAGTTTCAGAATATTACCTTACAGCCTCAATATTAGATATCTGTGTTGATATTACGTCACGCAGGTTAATTTCACGTCAATCCCACTCGTATTAAATAAACACGGACAACTTTACAAAAAAAAGAAACAGAAAAAATAATCCACTTACTTTCAGTGTGAAAAATTCGAACTTGGGTCAAATCTTGACATGAAGATGCACGATGGTAATAATTACAAGCTAAACGTCCCAACCATGTATGGACATCGCCTTTTTCAAAAGAATATTAATTAACCTCGAAGGTTATTTTTGGAATATTTGAGAAACGGTTATATCTTTGTCTGGAAAATCAATCTGGACGTAAAAATCTAGGTCTAGAACTGTTATCACAAAAAACATGTGCGCTGAAATAACCGATAAAAACCACAAATAAAAATTCTCGGCATATAAAACACCTGCTTTATTCCGCGTCGTAAATCACGCCTCATATTTGTGATTTTCTACCTGATTAAAATAAAAAATGCAGACGTGAAATTATTGATCACATGGTTTATTTTTATTCGATAACAAAAGGGAACTTCCGGTCAACGAAGCGAAACAAGCGTTTTCCGGGTTGTTAAAACTTGTGTACAAAACAATGAGTCAATATGTTTTCAATAATATCACGATAAGTCAAATTAGGTTATTTAGAAATGTTTGCTACTGATAATGATTCTAAATATAAATCAGACTTTGGATGTAAATCATTCTAAATGTAACAAGAATATTTTTTGCTTACCATGTCAGGTGGACGCAGCTTCACATGAACGAAAAAAACGCCGCTGTTTTAATAACTGCATAACTGCAATTGTAATTCGCGACTAATTAGAAACGATTTCACGATTTCGCTCCCCAGGTTGAGTTTCTCACTTCCTAGTTTCGCAAATGTTAAAATTTCATTCACAAATTCAATTAAGTGTGTCTAAGATGTTACGTTGGGTTTCTGAGTTCGTTATGCTTTCGTGAGTTTCATTTTTAGTTCGGATATTCTATTTTTATGACTACATTCATGACACAAAATGTCTAGAAATCGGATGTTTTCATCTAATTAGCTTGGAGAAAACAGGAGACGTTCGAAATCTAAGAAAACCAGATACCATGAAAAATACAAAAAAATTATCTAAAATCGAGAAAATTAGAAGATAATCTGACACCTTGAACCCCAAAAACGAGAAAATCTAGAATGCTAAATCTGCATCTAAAAAATTGAAAATTTGGGAAAGTGACACCAACTAACCTAAAAACCCCACAAATCGGAAGCTATAAAAGTAAAAGCCTAGAAAGTCTAAAAGATCTGAAGAAATAAAAATAAACCAGATACCATGAGAAATACAAAAAAACGATCTAAAATCGAGAAAATTCGAAGATGAGCTGAGAATACCTTGAACCCCAAAAAAACAGAAAATTTGGAATGCTAAATCTGCATCTAAAAAATTGAAAATTTGAGAAAGTGACACCAACTAACCTAAAAACCCCAAAAATCGGAAGCTATAAAAGTAAAAGCCTAGAAAGTCTAAAAGATCTGAAGAAATAAAAATAAACCAGATACCATGAGAAATACAAAAAAACGATCTAAAATCGAGAAAATTCGAAGATGAGCTGAGAATACCTTGAACCCCAAAAAAACAGAAAATTTGGAATGCTAAATCTGCATCTTAAAAAATTAAAAAATTGAGAACGTGACACCAACTAACCTAAAAACCCCAAAAATCGGAAGCTATAAAAGTAAAAGCCTAGAAAGTCTAAAAGATCTGAAGAAATAAAAATAAACCAGATACCATGAGAAATACAAAAAAACGATCTAAAATCGAGAAAATTCGAAAATAAGCTGAGAATACCTTGAACCCCAAAAAAACAGAAAATTTGGAATGCTAAATCTGCATCTAAAAAATTGAAAATTTGAGAAAGTGACACCAACTAACCTAAAAACCCCAAAAATCGGAAGCTATAAAAGTAAAAGCCTAGAAAGTCTAAAAGATCTGAAGAAATAAAAATAAACCAGATACCATGAGAAATACAAAAAAACGATCTAAAATCGAGAAAATTCGAAGATGAGCTGAGAATACCTTGAACCCCAAAAAAACAGAAAATTTGGAATGCTAAATCTGCATCTTAAAAAATTAAAAAATTGAGAACGTGACACCAACTAACCTAAAAACCCCAAAAATCGGAAGCTATAAAAGTAAAAGCCTAGAAAGTCTAAAAGATCTGAAGAAATAAAAATAAACCAGATACCATGAGAAATACAAAAAAACGATCTAAAATCGAGAAAATTCGAAGATGAGCTGAGAATACCTTGAACCCCAAAAAAACAGAAAATTTGGAATGCTAAATCTGCATCTAAAAAATTGAAAATTTGAGAAAGTGACACCAACTAACCTAAAAATCCCAAAAATCGGAAGCTATAAAAGTAAAAGCCTAGAAAGTCTAAAAGATCTGAAGAAATAAAAATAAACCAGATACCATGAGAAATACAAAAAAACGATCTAAAATCGAGAAAATTCGAAGATGAGCTGAGAATACCTTGAACCCCAAAAAAACAGAAAATTTGGAATGCTAAATCTGCATCTTAAAAAATTAAAAAATTGAGAACGTGACACCAACTAACCTAAAAACCCCAAAAATCGGAAGCTATAAAAGTAAAAGCCTAGAAAGTCTAAAAGATCTGAAGAAATAAAAATAAACCAGATACCATGAGAAATACAAAAAAACGATCTAAAATCGAGAAAATTCGAAAATAAGCTGAGAATACCTTGAACCCCAAAAAAACAGAAAATTTGGAATGCTAAATCTGCATCTAAAAAATTGAAAATTTGAGAAAGTGACACCAACTAACCTAAAAACCCCAAAAATCGGAAGCTATAAAAGTAAAAGCCTAGAAAGTCTAAAAGATCTGAAGAAATAAAAATAAACCAGATACCATGAGAAATACAAAAAAACGATCTAAAATCAAGAAAATTCGAAGATAAGCTGAGAATACCTTGAACCCCAAAAAAACAGAAAATTTGGAATCCTAAATCTGCATCTTAAAAAATTAAAAATTTGAGAAAGTGACACCAACTAACCTAAAAACCCCAAACATCGGAAGCTATAAAAGTAAAAGCCTAGAAAGTCTAAAAGATCTGAAGAAATAAAAATCTAAAATCATAAAAAATCCTCAAAAATATGAACCCAAAACCTTAGCTGCCATAAATCTGAAAGAATTAAAAATCCTTAGAAACAATAAACCTAATCATGGTCTAAAGTTTTTGTGATCTACAACCTGGAAAACTATGTAGTTAGAAAATAATTCTAAAGCTAAAAATTTCAGAAAATGACGGTTTAAAATCCTGAAAACCTAGAAACTAAAAAACCTAAAATTATGAAGCACCATAAAAAAACCCGAAAGGTAAACAACAATTTGTTGCAAGTCCTAAAATCTGAGAATACACGAACCTAGAAATCTAAAACTTCAAAGTTCTAAGAAATCATGAAAAAATTCTAAAAAAACTGAACCAACTTAACTCTAAGAATACAGCCTGGTCAGAAAATTTTAGTTTTTTAAAATCATCTTTAAGAACAATAGAGCTAGTAATCCGCGACTTAAAAAGCCCAGAAACAATTTGATCCAAAAGCCTGAAAATCCAAGAAAATGACAATTTAAAAACCTAAATCGAAAATAAAAAAAGTTAAAGTTTTGTGAATTTAAGGAGCCAAAAATATGAATCTGGTAGAATTAAAAAGAAAACTGCAAAAATGGAAAATCTAAACCTAGATCTAAAAGAGCAAGTCATTTGGACCAACTTTTTTAACGTTACGAAATTTTTAGAGCTGTTAGAGCAGTGGTTGCTTCGGTTTTTAAAAATAATTTTCACAAGTGTTGGTGCAAATGGCAGTAAGAATCTAAAAATATAGAAAATTTAGAAAACCCACAAATGTGTAAAAAATTTAAACCTGGAAATCTGTTTGTGAGATGCTAAATCTTCAATATGAAAAAATAAAAACACGTTAAAGTGGCAAATATATTGATCTAAAGACATCTGGGAACTATTTGGTCCAAAAGCCTGAAATTCTAAAAAAACTGGAAATACTTGCAGACTACTTTGGTTCCGAAAGAATAAGAAATTTCTGTTAAATACAGAATAGCTAGAATTTGGAAAATGTGCAAAATCTCTAATTTGAATAAAAATATTAAAGCAAAAATATTTTTTACATTTTTTATTGTTGAAATTAATTTTTTTTTACTACAAATTATGAAATTTTAAAAATTTTAACGAAATTCTATTTTTGAATTATATTTCTGGGATCTTTTTTCATGCTTTTTCATCTAATGTGGAAAAATGATATACTAATCATGATTTTTAGTTACAAAATTTAGGGTTCAGAAATTCATAAGTTTCTTCTAATTAAAATGTATCCAAATCAGAATAAATAATTCGGACTAATTTCAAAAAAACAGTTTCTATCTCAAACCAAATTAGACTGACCTCACAAAACTACTTTTTCAGTTGAAATAATTGATAATGAATTATACTCTTTTATGCCAAATTTGACCAAATTTTGATAAAACATAGCAGCTGGAAATAACTGAGTTGTTCGTAGTAATTGATCCAAATTAGACTAAGTAATTTATACATTTTTAACAAAGTTTAGCTAAATCACATAAGACGAGCTTGGAGTAATTTAAATTAGTTAGAGCGCCAGTAAAATTTAAGATTCAGTTAGAAAATTGCAAATCAATTAAACTAAAGCAATCAAAATTGGTCCAAATTTGACTAAAATAAAGCACACAGAAATAGTGCAATTCAACTAGTTCATCTAAATTAAAAAAAGTAATTTGGACTAATTTTAGAAAAATTAGTTCATATTTTTAACCAAATTAGACCAAATTAGATAAGTAGTTCTGCCAAATTTTGGTTAATGTTGATTAAAATTAAAACGTATCCAAATTAGAATTAATAATTCAAATTAATTTTAACAAAAACAGTTTTTTATTTAAACAGAATTGGAATAATCTCACAAAACTTCTTTTTTAGTCGAATTAATTGATAATAAATTATAATTGATCTAAATTAGATTAAGTAATTTACCATAATTAATTTAGCAATTTCTAAAAAATTAGTTTATATTTTTAACAAAGTTTAGCTAAATCAAATAGGACGAGCTTGAAGTAATTTAAATTAGTTAGAGAGCCAGTAAAATCTGAGATTCAGTTAGAAAAATTACAAATAAATCAGACTAATACTATCAAAATTTGTCCAAACTTTCCTTACATCAAGCAGATAAAAATACTTAACAATCTTAACTAGGTGGTCTAAACTGAAACAAGCAATTTGCACTAATTATAGGAAAATCAGTTCATACTTTTAACCAAATTAGACAGAATTAGAGAAATAGTTCTGGCGAATTTTGGCTAATTTTGATTATAATCAAGATGTATCCAAATCAAAATAAATAATTCAGACTAATTTGAACAAAAACAGATTCTTTTCCAAACCGAATTAGAATAACCGCACAAAACTACTTTTTCATTTGAACTAATTAGTAATAAATTATACTCATTTATGCAGAATTTAGCTAGTTTTTACTACAATGATCTAGGTGGAAATGATTGACTTGTTCGAAGTAATTGATCTAAATGAGATTAAGTAATTTAGAATAATTAATTTAGTAATTGTAATTTCCACAAAATTAGTTTATATTTTTAACAAAGTTTAGCTAAATCAAATAAGACGAGCTGGAAGTAATTTAAATTAGTTTGAGAACCAGTAAAACTTGAGATTCACTTAGAAAATTGCAAATCAATTAAATTAATGAAATCAAAATTGGTCCAAATTTGACTAAATTAACCATATAGTAATAGTTAACAATTTTAACTAGTTGATCTAAATTGACATTTAATGGACATCACTTTATATTTTAGCCAAATTAGACTAAATTAGCATAACTAATTTGGACGAATTTCAACAAAAAGTTTTTTCTATTTCAAACCGAATTAGAATAACCTCACGAAACTCCTTTTCAGTTGAACTAAATAATAATAATAATAATAATTGTACTCATTTATGCAAAATTTAACTAATTTTTACTAAAACGAAATAGGTGGAAATAATTCTTTTGTTAGAAGTAAATGATCCAGATTAGACTAAATAATTTACAAAAATTAATTTAGTAATTTTTACAAAATTAATGTTTATTGTTAATAAAGTTTGGCTAAATGTAATTAGACAAGCTCGAAGTAATTTAAATTAGTTAGAGCTCCAGTAAAATTTGAGATTCAGTTAGAAAAATTACAAATAAACAAACTAATGCCATTGTCCAATTTTGACCAATATCAGTTAAGTAGTTAGTTAGTTAGTTGGTCTAAATTAAAATGAGTAATTTTAACTAATTTTAGGAAATTCAGTTCATATTTTAGTCAAATTAGACTAAATTAAAGAAGAAATTCGGCGAAAACTTGACAAAGAGAAGAGTAATTAAGTGACTTGAAGTAATTTATCTAAATTAGATTTTTCATATCTGAAAATGAAAAATCTGTAAACTTGAATAAAAACTGAAAATAAACTAAAAATATATAAATATTGGAAGGTTAGAAATCGAGAAAGATGACTGGAAGGAATAACAATACGAAGAACTTGACATTTAAAAAGCTGGAAAATCCAATCTAACCATAAGAACTACTTAAGAAAATGTAAACAAAATGGCAAAAAACGGAAACAGAAGCCTGAACTAGCAAACTAAGTTGAGTAAAAAATAGTCAGAAAATAAATATTTTTGAATATAAAATGTCAAATGCTCAGAACGTTCAAAACTTCTGCGGTTTCACAAAAAATGCGTGAAACAGGAAATGCAGTTAAAAAATGAAATTACCGCCAACAAACGGTGGAGGTCGCGCTTACGTAACCGCAAATAAAAACAACTTCATAGTAAATTCGACAATTGGTGTCAATAACCGTATCCCAATGACAGTCACAACACCGCCAAGAATCGATCAACCATTATCACTTAATTGTGAAACGATGTTAATTCCCTCCACTTTTCCATCGTATTAAATCATTTATAAATAAACAACGGGCACAATGTGGGCAACTGGGGCATGACACGCATCCTCCGCCAATCATTTCCGCTCTCAACATTCGCGCTTCGCCCCTGATGACCATTGTAGCATATGAGCCACCGTTTCGTGATAATTAAATCCATCATCACACCCTTTAATAACCTCACCTTAACGGCTCACATTAAATGCTCATTTCCGCTATCCCGATGGGAAATTAGCAATTTACGCAAAGGCCAGCGGCGTTCGTCGCGAATAAATTATTGATTTTCTGCTCGGAAAAACTGTCAGTCTAGTTTAATAACGGCACTTTACAAAAATAAATTCATTTAAAAAGCTAGTTTATAGACATTCCAGCACGTTCACCGCACATAACGCTACTAAATTCGTGCCAAGTTGAAGCTGAATTAGACGGTACTGACCTTTAGGGGAAGCCACCCTTAGAACGAACAAAGGAACGGCGCCCTGCACCCTTAACGCCGCACAGAACTGGATTTTTCACTAAAAACACGTTGGATCGGAGGATTTCGCACTTTTTCCGTGTTGGTTTTTCGGTACGTCTCTTAGGGTTGCTTCACACGACGCGATTTCGTAATCAAAACAAAAACAACTCGGCGGCGCGGCATCTACTATGATCGGAAGAGATTCCCGGCATGTGACGATGTGGACGCATGCGTCGGTGATAATGTGACGAGGTGTGCCAAAGAGACCGGAACGTTGGGTTGGGGGCGAAAAAATATTTCAATTTTAGTCGTTGCGACTGGAACCGGGAAGAAACTGACGGTGGACACCTACACGCCTGCAAAATGTAGTAATCGGTTTGAGGGGGAATCAATATTTCATTTCTGTAACTGTAAATCGGATGGAGAATAAATGGGAAGATATTCGATGAGTGAGAAACTGACAAATTTTGGGGTAACACAATTTCGGAATCGGTGATCGATTTTCGATCTTTAACATAAAATAACTTGCTTGTTTTGAATGCCACACTCATTTTTTAATCACGAATGGACAGCAAATTTAATTCTACATTGATAAATATTTATGGTAAGCCCACTGTTAATTAAGAGTATAACAAAAAATTTTTTATTGACATCCGGACGCCCACTGCAACTTGTGAAAACTAATAATAATAATATTGCGTCGGTCTTGCGAACAAAACTTTTATTTGAAATCAAAAATTTTGAAAATTGAGCTTTTAAGAATCCACTCGGTATATAATTTTTTTATTCTCATAGCTTTTAGAATTTGTATAATCTCTAGAACAAATTATCATTAAACATCATAATTTTAATACTATGTATGTATATAATATAATATATTATATGACTTATTATACATAATTATATATATATATATACATATATATATATATATACCATATAAGATTTAATAATTAGAAATAATTCAGACTAATTCAACTAAAATGTGTCGATCTTTAATTAAAATTAAGCAATTAGAAATAATAAATAATTTATAATAACTTATTTGAATTAGATCAAGTAACTTAAACTCTAAAAAATCAGTTAATATTTTTATACCAAATTAGACCAAATTAGAAGAGCAGTTCTGCCAAATTTTGGTTAATTTTGATTAAAATTAAAATGTATCCAAATCAGATTAAATAATTTAGACTAATTTCAACAAAACAGTATCAATTTCAAACCGAATTAGAATAACCTCACGAACTCACGGAACTTGATCTTAATTCTAATAAGTAATTTAGACAAAATTTTAAGAACATGATATTATATTTTTAACCAAATCAAACTAAATGAGAGAAGTAGTTCTGCAAAAATTTGGCTAATTTTCATTAAAATTAAAATGTATCCAAATCAGAATAAATAATTTGTACTAATTTGAATCAAAACAGTTTCAATTTCAATCCGAATTAGAATAACCCCAAAAAACTACTTTTTCATTTGAAATAATTAATAATTAATTATACTTATTTATGCAGAATTTGACTAATTTTTACTACAACGAAGTAAGTGGAAATAATTCTTTTGTTCAAAGTAAATGATCCAAACTAGACTAAGTGATTTACAAAAATTAATTTAGTAATTTCTACAAAATTAATTATATTGTTAATAAAGTTTGGCTAAAAAAACATTAGACTAGCTTGAAGTAATTTAAATTAGTTAGTGCGCCAGTAAAATTTGAGATTAACTAATTTATATAAATTAGAGTAATTTTTATAAAATTAGTTCATACTTTTAACTAAATTAGATTAAATTAAAGAATTAGTATCGCTTTAGTTGAGATAATTAAAGCAAATTCAAACCAATTATCCACAATTTGATTAAAGTGAAGCAGGTGAAAATAATACAGAACTCCAAGTAATTTATCCAAATTAGACAAAAGAA
This sequence comes from Cynaeus angustus, assembly GCA_030157275.1. Classification (NCBI taxonomy): domain Eukaryota; kingdom Metazoa; phylum Arthropoda; class Insecta; order Coleoptera; family Tenebrionidae; genus Cynaeus; species Cynaeus angustus. Next base: position 17,209,917 of record CM058065.1, read on the forward strand.
TTTGTACTAATTTCAAAACAATCTGTTTCTAATTTAAAAGAACGAAAGGACAAAGGACTAAAACATCACAAAACTAATTGTTAAGTTGATATAATTGATAGTAACTTATACTAATTCATGCAAAATTTTACTACTTTTAACTAAATTAAAGCAGCTAGAAATAACTGAATGGTCTGAAATGTTAGATATTTGCAAAAATTAATTAAGTAATTTCGAGAGCTTAAATTTTTATCAAAACTTGATTACATCAAATTAGACGAGATTCAAATAATTTATCCAAATTAAGCTACATTAAGGAAGCAGTGATATTACAGATTCAGTTAGAAAAATTACAAATAAATTAGACTAGTGCAACCAAAATTGGTCCACTTTTAACTAGAACAAAACAGATAGAAAAAATTAACGGTTTTAACTAATTTATATAAATTAGTATAAATAGTTAAGACTACATTTTGGCAAATTCGATCATATTTTTAACCAAATTATACTAAATTTGAGTAGTTAAATTTAATTAATTTTGATTTAAATGGATCAGGTAGAAATAATTAAGTAACTTAAAGTAATTTATCAAATGAGACAAAGTAAGTTTGACTAATTCCGAGAAAAGCACTTTCTATTTCAAATAAATGATAGCTAATTATACTAATTTATGCAAAATTTTACCAATTTTAACTAAAATGAAACATCTAAAAATAATAAACTTTTTTTAAATATTATTATTATATAAATTACACTGTGTAATTTGCAAAAATTAATTAAGCAATTTCGATAAAATTAGTTTTATCTTCAGCTAAACTGGTTAAATCAAATCAGACAAGCTTTAAGCAATTCATCCAAATTAAACTAAGTAATTTATTAATTTATTAAATATCCAGTTAAAATGACTGATTATGAGTAAATTATATTAATTCAAGCAAAATTGTACTAAAATAGAGAAGCTGGAGCCAATTAGCTGGTTTCTAAATATTTATCTATATTAAATTAAGTAATTTGCACTTAAGTCCAGCGACTAGTCGATTTAACATAATTGAAAATAAAATACATTCACACAAAATTAACTAATTCAGAGTAAAATTAAGCATAGTAAAATAATTAACTCTCCAAATTATTTTATTCTCCCAATAATTTATTCAAATTAGACTTAATAATTTAACTGCTTTTTTTTCTAAGAAACACTTAGTGAGACTTTGTCAAATTAGTCAAAATAATTAGAATTTAAATAAACCAATTGAACCAAAATTTGTCTAAATTACAATAAGTAATTTGAAGTAATTCTGAGAAATTAGAAAAGCAATCCTGCCAAAATTTGACTAATTTTGATCGAGATGGGGCGGATAGAAACAATTTTGGTGGCTTCACCTACAAAACTAATTATTCAATTGAAATAATTATTAGCAATTTTTACTAATTCATACAAAATTCGACTAATGGATACTAAAATAGAGCTGCTGGAAATAAGAAACTTGTTTGAAATCATTCATCCAGTAGATTAAGTGATTTATAACAATTCATTAAGTAATTTCAACAAATTAGTCTATATTTTTATCTAAATTCGATTCAATAAAATGTGAACATGTCGATTTAATTAAAATAAGTGCAGGCAAAATAGACCAGTTCAACCAAAATTTGACTAATTTTGACTGAATTAAATCAGATGGAAATAACAAACTCCAAATCAACAAAAATAAAATCTTAAGATGCTTATTTTACTTTGAATTAGTTAAATTTAGTGTGAATTGGCGTATTTTGTTTTGAATTATATCAATTAAATCGACTTAGTCAAATTTGGTTTAAAATATAAGCTAATTAGTCTGAACCTGATACAAATTACTTAATCTAATATAGATAAAGATTTTAAAACTAGTTAATTAGCTCCAGTTGCTCCATTACTATATTAATATATTACTATCAGTCATTTTAACTGAATAATTAGTTTTATGAAATTAGTCTAATTGATCTGCTCTATTTTAGTCAAAATTGTTTTTTGTTGCATTAGTCTAATTTATTTGTAATCTAATTATTCCAATTGAATATCTAATCTTGCTTATTTTCTAGAAATTAAACTAAATTACTTAGTTGAATTGGATAAATTGCTTAAAGCTTGTCTGATTTGATTGGAGATAAAACTAATTGTATTGAAATTGCTTAATTCATTTTTGCAAATTACACAGTGTAATTTGGATAAATTATTCAAAAAAGTTCTTTATTTTAAGATGTTTCATTTTAGCCAAAATTAGCCAAATTTTGCATAAATATGTATAATTAGCTATAATTTATTTCACCTCAGTAATTAGTTTTGCAAGGCTAGTCTTATTTAGTTTGAAGTAGAAAGTGATTTGCTTGGAATTAGTCAAACTTACTTTGTCTCATTTGATAAATTACTTGAAGTTACTTCTACCTGTAAATCGAAATTAGTCAAACTTTGGTCTAACTACTTCTTAAAGTTAGTCTAATTTGGTTAAAATTATGAACGAATTTACTAAAATGTAGTCTAAACTTCTTATTCTAATTCACATAAATTAGTTAAAACGGTTAATTTTTTCTATCTGTTTTATTTTAGTCAAAAGTGGACCAATTTTAGTTGCACTAGTCTAATTTATTTGTAATTTTTCTAACTGAATCTCAAATATCACATTAATTAATTAATTAATTAATTAATATTAATTATTTAATTATTTTAGTCAAAAGTGCACCAATTTTAGTTGCACTAGTCTAATTTGTTGGTAATTTTTCTGACTGAATCTCAAATATCACATTGCAAATAAATTAGACTAGTGCAATTAAAATTGGTCCACTTTTGACTAAAATAATTAATTAATTAACTTTAATTTGAGTACTAAATCTGAGAGTTTAGACTCAAACTTTGTTGTTGTATAGGCCTAGACTATAATGATCTTATTTATATAAAAATATTTTAGAATTTAAAACCCCAAAGTTCAATTTTCGAGAATTTCAACCCTGAGAAGCTCAAAATTAGATGAACTACGAAGCTGAAAACTGAAAGTACGAAAATCTCAGATTTTTTCCAGGATTCTAAGAACTTGAGAAGAATTAGTCATATGAGCACTAAAGATCTGGGAATGTTCGCAAAGAGCTTCTTAAACAATTTTGTTAATTTTAGAAAAGTTAGAGACAACTTTTCGCGTGCAAAGCTGTAGCTTGTAAAAGACGCGCCAAAAATAGAGCCACCATCACACACTGTAATCAGCTGAATCTAAAATAACAAACACTGCCGATGTAAATCCTCAATTTCATCAAACAACATGAAATCAGTACAAATATCCACCCAACGTAATTTTTCAGCGAGTTATCCGGAAGTTATTAACGATTGCATCGAACACACGTGGGCTGTGATGGAAGTCACTAAATAGGGAATTGTAAATACGAATTTGAAATTGTGATGTGATGACAGCTTCGTGCCAGATGTAACGATGTTCATTAAGTTATCAGAAGGTCGTTAATAAACGAACATCTGCTGAAAGAGAGAACTCATGTCATTCTCGTTAAACATGGAAAGTTCATTCCGAGGATTTTTGGTCGAAATGTGAAATACAAGAATTTATTAATTAAAGATTGTAATTCCACTTTTTACGGTCACTAGGTAGATTAGCAGTGATTCTCATGCATTGAGTTTCACCGACGGTTTGTCTAATTAAAGAACGGAACATGTTTTAACATCCATGATTTCTCTTTTACCAATAGAGTGGCGGAAGTGCAACTGTAGCCATTTTCTCATTAGCCCATTATCACATTTGTATTGGTTTTAAATTCGTTTGTCTTTTGATACCGTGTAATCATTTCCTGAACTTAACTATTAAAATCGTTCAGTCATAAAATAGAGCATTATACAATAAATGACAATTTTGTTTGCACCAAGCGATAAACATAATCTTAGATGAAATGACCAAGAAAAGCTAAAGTTTTATGTTTTTAATCATAATTTATATTTAGTTTAATTCAATAGGCTGGAAACATTTGAAAAATGTGATTGGGACATATCAATCTTCTGTTGGCAGCAATAAATTCCGGTCACGGACTGAGAAGCGATTACATGATTGATAATGACTTTGCACACGCTAATAATAATCAATTTCACAAGATTATTTTGAAATATCAATGTTTTCTTTCAACATTAGCAGCATTAATTAATTAAGAATTAATTTTGTGTTCATAATTCAGCACCGCATTTTTTTAGGTTGTATACAACTTTTTTTCCCACATTTCGTTTTATGTCTTTTTAGAACACAGTTAACAAAAATTAAAGAAGCTTATGAAGGACATAGTGGATAAAAAAACAATAAAAGATCTCAGAATATAACAAAGCCATTAAAAACTTTCAAATTTATGCAAAATTTGACTAATTTTAACTAAAATGGAGAAACTAGAAATAATAGAACTGTCTAAAGTAATTGAACCAGATTAGACTTGGTTATTTGCAAAATAAATGAAGTTTTTTCGACAAAATAAGTTTAAATTTTAACTAAAGTTAAAGACGAGCTTCAGTTAAAATAATTAGACCGGTGCAAACGAGAATTAGTTCAATTTTGACGCAAATAAAGCAGATAGAAAAAACGGTTTTAACTAATTTACGTAAATTAGAATAAGTAATTAAGATTAGGCTTTAGCAAAACAGTATATTTTTTAACCAAATTAGACTAATTTTATGAAGTAGTTAGACCACAATTTGGCTAATTTTGATTTAAATAAAATAGGTGGAAATAATTAAGTAACTTCAAAAATCACTTTCTATTTCAAACAAAATTAGACTAATTTATGCAAAATTTGACTAATTTTAACTAAAATAAAACATTTGAAATTAACTGACTTCTTCAGAATAATTGATTCTATTCTATCTAATCCCACAAACTTTAAGTAATTTATTCAAATTAAATCAAGCAGTTTAGAATAATTTCTAGAAAAATTAGTTCATATTTTTAACCAAATTAAACTAAATTACAAAAGCAGTGAGATTGTACATTTAGAATTATTAAAATAAATTAGACTAATGCAACTAAAAGTTGGGCAATTTTGATGAAAATAGAGCAGATGGAAATAATTAACAGTTTTAACTAATTTATATAAATGAGAACAATTAATTTAGCCTAATTTTTACAAAATTAGTTCATATTTTTTACCAAGTAGACTAAATTCAACTAGTTGGACCAAAATTTGACTAATTTTGATTAAAATGAAACAACTAGAAATAATTAAGTAAATTCAAGTAATTTATTAAATTGGACAAAGTAGTTTCGACTAATTCCGAAAAATCACTTTTTATTTCAAACTAAATTAGACTAACCTTACAAAACCAATTAATAAGTTGAAATAATTGATAACAAATTATACTAATTTATGTGCAATTTGACTAATTTCAACTAAAATAAAACGTCTGAAAATGATTAACTTTTTTAGAGTATTTGATCCAAACTAGACTAAGTAATTTGTAAAATTAATTAAGCAATTTCGACAAAATTAGTTTTATCTTCAGCCAAACTGGCCAAATCAAATCAGACAAACTTTAAGATATTTAGTTTAGAAAAAATTCTAAAAAATTAGTTCACATTTTTAACCAAATTAGAGAAGCAATGAGATTGTAGATTCAATTAAAATAATTACAAACAAATTAGGCGAATGCAACTAAAAGTTGGGCGATTTTGACTAAAATAGAGCAGGTAGAATTAATTAACAGTTTTAACTAATTTATATAAACTCGAATAACTAATTTAGCCTACTTTTTAAAAATTAGTTCATATTTTTCACCACATTAGACTGAATTCAAGTAGTTGGGCCAAAATTCGACTAATTTTGATTAAAATGGAACAGGTAGAAATAATTAAGTAACTTCAAGTAATTTATTTAATGAGACAAAATAATTTCGACTTTCTATTTCATGATAACAAATTATACTAATTTATGTGCAATTTGACTAATTTTAACTAAAATAAAACGTCTGAAAATGATTAACTTCTTTAAATAATTGATCCAAACTAGACTAAGTAATTTGTAAAATTAATTACGCAATTTCGACAAAATTAGTTTTATCTTCAGCTAAACTGGCTAAATCAAATCAGACAAGCTTTAAGTAATTTATCCAAATTAAACTAAGTAATTTAGAATAATTTCTATAAAATTAATTTATATTTGTAACCTAACTAAACTAGAGAAGCAATGAGATTGTAGATTAAATTAGAATAATTACAAAAAAATAGAGTAATGCAATCAAAAGTTGGCCAATTTTGCCTAACATAGACCCGATGGAAATAATTAACAATTATAATTAATTTATCTAAATTAGAATAACTAATTTAGACTACTTTTTACAAAATTAGTTCATATTTTTCACCAAATTAAACTGAATTCAAGTAGTTGGACTAAAATTTGACTAATTTTGTAAAAATGGAACAGGTAGAAATAATTAAGTAGCTTTAAGAAATTTATCAAATGAGACACAGTAATTTCCACTAATTCCGAGAAAACCACTTTTTAATTTTATTAATTTCAAAACTCAAAAAACTAATTATTAATTTATTGTAAATTATACCAATTCATTCAAAATTTTACTAAAATGGAGCAGCTGGAGCTAATTAACTATGTTAATTAATTGAGTAAAATTTGACTAATTTTGACTAAAATAAAACACAACTTCTAATATTTCTAGATTTTCTATAGCATAAAAATTAAAAATTTTGAAAAAATAAAATTTTTGTAAATTTGTGGTGCTTTTTTTCATCTTGTCATAGTCACACAAGAAAAAACATTAAAAAATTCCAGTATCTCAGAAAGTAGCTAAAATTTCAAAACTTTGCTAGAATTCTGTCTTTAAATTTTTAGAATTCTTTGAAACTGAAAAGTTAAACAATTCCACATTTTTCAAAATTCAATTCTTTTCTTTATTGTAAATAAAAAAAATTCGAATTTCTGAAATTTCTGCGCAAATTATTTTTTAAAACTTCAGAATTCTAATTTCTGGCTCAAAAAAAAACGGTAATTTTTTTCCAACTTTTTCATGGTAAATAAAAAAATAATCTTCGGAAAACCATTTTAAATGTTTCTGTACTATTTTTTTAATCTATAGAATTTTATTTTTGCTCAAAAAACAAAACTATTGAGTGAAAAAAATCTTCTAAAAATTTCTATTTTTTTTCTAACCAAAAAAAAACGAACTCTTCAGAAATCAGCTAAAATTTCTAATATCTCTAAAATTCTCACTCTTTGGAGTTCAATAATGCACAAAACTACAGAAACTAATAAAATGTAACTTGCAAAAGTACATAAAATTCATCTTTACGGCCGCAAAAAATCCGCCCGTAAAGTATATTTTGACAAATGAGTCCATAAAATTGTTTTTACGGCCGTAAAAGAAAAGTATAGTCGTCAAAAAAAATGATACAACTGTGTTTACTGATCATAATGATCACAATGATCACAGATCACAATGATCACAGAAAACATTTTTTGGCTCCCCCCGTAGACCAATCTTCTCTCCTTTCTTCGCACACCGCGATTATTGTTGCGCTCATTTAAACCGCAAATTTAACCTTACTTTATGATGTTGCATTTAAAAAGTTGATCTGCGCCCAGTCGTTTTTCATGGGCGCAGGTTCTCCAACTTTATGATTTAATCCAAAGCAATGAAACACAAAAAGGAAATACTCACATGCATCGCTGCTAATTCCCAAGAATCTTCATTTTCTTACCACACTCTTGACCACCAAACTGCACAAAATTTTGCTGTTGCTGCAATAACGAATAAATTAATGATAAATAGGCTACATGACACCCACGGATTATTTTAAATAATCCAACAATACCTACATAATTGTGCGATACAAAGTATTGTAAACCGAATGATTACAATTTTATTACAGATTAAAAAAAGTCCCGCCAGTTTTAATTTTTTTTATAATTGCGTCATTTCCGTTTCCTAAATTTGCAAAAAACAAACATCTGAAATGGGATTATTCGAATTTTAACATTACTCGAAATCACTAAAAATCGACAAAAATCCCTAAATCCCCCCAGAAAGTTAACCCCAAAAACTTTTCAGAAATGGAGGGAAACTCATATTTATCCCTAAAACTCCCCAAATGGTCACCTTAGGACCCCCAACTGCCCCATAAACAACATTTTCAATTAAAAACACTCAGATACTTACATAACCAATGGAACAACAGGCACATGATCACAAAACTAACCAAAAATCCCCCAAACAACAAGAAAACACTCCAACACTAATCAAATTACAACACAAACACTTAAAAAACCCTAAAACTTCTTGGAACCGCGACTCTTTTCACAAAATTTTCGATTTTTCACAGAAACTTTTAAAATCATCGGAACGTTGATATTTGTTGTGTTTACATTTTTTCAGACTAGTTCCGACAGGAAGTTATCGCTTTATACGCTCTGCTGCATGGGATCGTAGATGCATAGTTGACGAACGTAACGCGTGGATCGTTTGATGTAGTTTACCATCTGAGAAGAGGCGGGAGATTTAAACAAGAGTGGAAGGTTAGAGAGTTATTTATGTGCAGGCAATGAAATTAGTGTTTTTGTTGTTAGTGCTTGTCAGCGAAGGTTATTTATAGTTGAAGTGAAGGAAGAAATAAAGCAATGACAAGATAAGATTGATAAATTGATGTAGGCAACCACATATAAGTTTGTATTGTTGGTTGCCTATGCAAACTATTAAGTTTGAAACTAAAAATATTGTGGACCTTAATTAACTCCATGGAGTTGGTGATATTGGAATTTAGATCTAGAAAAAAACTAAAACCAAAAAACTGAAAACTAATAATAATAAACTAAAAAATTTGACTGACAAATTAATAAACCGGAGGACAAAAAACTAGAAAACTAAAAGAGCTAGTTAAAGAAATAGAGAACTGAGAAAATAAAACAGTAAGAAAGTAAAAAGAACTATAAAGTTAAGGAACTAAGCTACTAAAAATTTTGGAATGACGACACAGAAATTATGGAACTAAAAGAGCTAGCTCTAGAACTAGAGAACTTAAAACCTAGTAAGTGAAAATTATTAAAGAGTTTAGAAACTGAGCTAGTCGAATTTTTGGTTACTAGCTAAAGTAGTAAAAAAACAAAATAAAAGAACTTGAGAATTGGGAAACTAAAAAACTGAAGAAAAAAACTCAAAAAAAAACGAAATGGAATTAAGAAGAATTAAGAATTAGAGATCTCAAAAAAATAAAGAACTGAAAAAGTTGAAAATGACAACTGGAGTCGAGAAAAACTATGGAAATGAGGAAGTGAATAACTAACAAACTAAAGATTTTGAAAACTAAGAAATTAAGAATCTTAAGAACTGAAAGTTCGCGAAACTAAAGATATAAAAATTTGAGAAAGATAAAATCAAAAAATAATACAATAATTATGGAATTTAAGTAATTAAAATAGTAAAGATTTGTAGAGAAAAAGAACTAGTGAAATATCAAACTAAATTGAAAAATTAAAGATTCAGATAACAAAGAAACTAAAAAACAAAAACAGAACTTAAAGTTTTCAGACAAAAAAATAAAAATAAAGAAAGAATTAAGGAACTGAGACTCAAAATTTTGGAACTAGCTAGAATAGTGAGGAAGTTAAACTGAAGAACGGAAGAACTAGGGAACTACAACAATAAAGAACTATAAGAGTAACGAACTGTTCAACTCAAAAACTAAAAAACCAAAAAGTTAACTCAAAACAGAAACTAAAGAATTAGAAAACTAAAAAAAAAAACTAATAAACTAAGAAAGTAGTGAATTGAGAAATTAATGAAACAGAGAAAAATGGAACTAAGGAATTAAAAGGGCTAGCTTAAGAACCAAAGAACTGAAAACCTAAGAAAGTAAAAAAAAGAATTAAAAAACTGAGCTACTCAGAATTTTAGGAACTAGCTAGGTTAGCAAAAAACAAAACAATATAGTTGGAGAACTGAAAAAATTGCAAACTGAACAACAAAAAAAACAGAAAAAAAAGTAAGAAAGAAAATTGAAAATCTAGAACACCAATCAGTTAGAGACGGGAAAACTATGGAAATGGGAAAGTGAATAAGGAATAAAGTAAAGAAACTTAGGAAATAAGAAATTAGTCTAACGAACTAAAAACTCACGAAACTAAAGACATAAAAAACTAAGAAAGAATAATTATGGCAGTGAATTATTAAATATTGAGAAATTAGAATAGTGAAGATATGTGGAAATAAAGAATTGGAGAAATAACAAACTAAGAAAACTAAGAACTTAAAAACTAATGATTTCATAGACAAAGAAACTAGAAAACTAAAACGGCTAGTTCAAGAACTGAAGAACTCAACCACTCAATTTTTTTTAAATAAACTAGGACAGTCAGAAAATAAAAATAACGTATAGAAAAACTGGAGAACTGAAACACTTAAAACAAAGGGAATAACGTACTTAACGAATCGAAAACTAGCAAAGTAATGAAAGAAATAAAAAACAAAAAAAAAAAAACGGAAAAATTGTTAAAGTAAGAGATTTGGTAACAGATATTATTGAGTTAAAGAACATAGAAAGATCAAAACTGAAAGAGCTAGCTTAAGAGGTAGAGAACTGAAAATCTAAGGAAGTAAAAAAAATAGAAATTTAAAAATAGAGCTACCCAGAATTTTAGAAACTAGCCAGAGTAGTAAAAAACAAAAAAAAACACTGGAAAACTGTAAAAACACCAATCTGAATAACAAAAAAACTAATAAAGAATAAGAAGTTAGGATACGGAAAGAGTATGAAGAACTGAAATAGTAAAAAACTTAGGAACTGAAGAACTTGGACCCCAATTTATTAGAGACGAGAAAAACTATGGAAATGGGAAAGAAAATAAGTAATAAATTAAGAAACTAAGAAATTAAAAATCTAACGAACTAAGAACTTATGAAACAAAAATTAGAAAAAACTGAGAAAGAAAGAAATAAAAAATATTCAAGAATAATTATCGCACTGAACTACTGAAAAATTGAGAAATCAGAATAGTGAAGATTTGTAGAAATATGGAACTGGAGGAATAATAAACTAAGAAAGTTAAGAATTGAAAAACTAATGATTCAACGGACAAAAAACTAGAAAACTGAAACAACTAGTTCAAGAATTGAAGAATTGAACAACTTTTTTTTTAACTAGCTCGAATATTGAGAAAATAAAACTGAAATATAGAAAAACCGGAGAACTGAAACACTAAAAACTGAAAGAATAACGAACTTAACACATCGAAAACTAGGAAACTAAAAGCTAACACAAAATCGAAAACGAAAAAAATAAATAAACGGGAAAATTAATAAAGTAACAAAATTGGTAACTGAGATATTATTGAATTAGGAGACAAAAAAACTGAAGAACAGAAAGGGCTAGCTTAAGAATTAGACAACTGAAACCCTAAGAAAGTAAAAAGAATTAAAGAATTTGGAAACGGAGCTACGCAGAATTTTAAGAACTAGCTAGAGTAGTAAGAAACAGAACAAAAGAACTGGAAAACTGAAAAAACAGCGAACTGAATAACAAAATAACTAGTTAAGAATGCGGAATTAGGGTACTGAAAGAATGTGAAGAACTGAATTAGTAAAAGCTTAGGAACTGAAGAACTTGAACACTAGTCACTTAGAGACGGGAAGAACTATGTAAATGGGAAAGTGAATAAGTAATAAACGACAAAACTTAGGAACCAAAAAATTAAAAATTTTACTAACTAAAAATTTACGAAACTAAAAATATAAAAAACTGTGAAAAAAAAAAAGAATAATTATGGAATTCGACTACTGTAAAATTGAGAATTTAGCATAGTAAAGATTTGTGGAAATAAGTCACCTGAGAAACAACAAACTAAGAAAGTAAAAAACTAAAGACTGATTCAATGGACAAAAAAACTAGAAAACCAAAACGGCTAGTTCAAGAATTGAAGACTTGGGCCACTCAGTTATTTTTAAACTAGCTAAGATAGTGAGAAAAACAGGAAAACTGGAACAATAAAAACTAAAAGAATAACGAACTTAACACAGCGAAAATTGGGAAAGTGATTAGCGAAAATTCGAAATTCAAAGAAGTGAAAAACAGAAAAAATAAAAAAATTAGAAAATAATAAAGTAAAAAATTTGGTAATTGAGATACTGAATTAAATTGAATTAGAGAACAATGAAACTAAACAACAGAAAGAGCTAGTTAAAGAACAAGAGAACTGAAAACATAAGAAATAAAAAAAAAATTACAGAATTTAGAAACTGAGTTATTTAAAATTTTGGAAACAGAATCGAAGTGTTGTTAGAATACAAGCACACAGCAAAAATATCGTTCAGATATACCCTGAGGGCAATTTTAGCATTTTCACTTCTTCCAAGCTCTAAAAATTAAACTCTAAAATGAAAAAAAAAAAAATTGAGAAACGTTACTTACTACATAGCAGATCTTGCGAAAATTATAGACTACTAAAAATTTCAAAGCGACTGGATTTAATTGGAACAATTTTGGTTTAATCATCGCTAATTGCAATTAAAAAACATAATTATGTAGTTATTTGTTAAATTAGTGTGTGTGTTATTGAACATAAATGGTATTTGTACATGTAAAATTAAAAATATGTAAATATCGAAAAATAAGTCATTTGTTAGTGGTCTTGAAGTTGTTTACAAAACAAAGATGAGAAGGCCTTCAAGTGTGCTCTTTAAAACCTGAAATTAGAAGACAATAATAATAATAATAATACGGCAAAACCTACCTACATCGATTATGATGAATCAACTTTTAGTCCACGTCCTTCCAAATAACGTAATATTTTTGGCCGCTCTTTTTCTATAAACTCTGGTACTTTAACCTCGTTTCTCCGTGCGTAAACCACCGAGTTTCTACCTTCGTTATCAGTAATTGTTAAATCTGCATTTCTCTCACACAAAAATTGCACGTTATCCAAACAAGAATTCTCGCAAGCAACGTGTAAAGGAGTCTGACCTTTTCTATTACGAGCGTTGATGTTTAAACCCAGATTTAGCAAGAAATCTAGTATTTTGGTGTTTCCAAATTGATTTCTCGATCCAAAATGTAAAGCGGTGTTTTCATCATGGTCCAGAAGAGTAAAATCGACATTTTGGTTATGTAGATATTCCACGATTTCGAGATTATTATTTTTGCAAGCCAAATGCGTTGGAGTTACTCCTTCATTGTTTGGGGAATTTGGATAAAGACCGTTTTTTATCAACAGTTTAGCAACCGCAATTTTGGCTATAGGCACCATAAAAAAGTGCCACACAGTATTGCCTCGATTGTCTTGTACTGCCAAATTAGCACCTTTGTCGATTAAATGACTGATGCTATTAAAAAACTGGCATTGGGTTGCAAGGTGTAATGCAGTTTCTCCTCTGTCATTTTGGGCATTTATGTCAACACCTTTTTTTAATAATAGCTCTGTTATTTCGATGCAGTCTTCATAATTTCGCATCAAGCAATGCAAAACAGTGTTTTTATGACAGTCTACAATTGTCAAATCAGCCCCTTTTTCCACCAAATAACGGGCACTTTTAGAGAAATGCTTTTTGGCAGCGAGATGTAACGCTGTTTCTCCTTCGTCATTTTGAGCATTAATGCTGACTCCTTTTGTGACCAAAACTTCGGTTATCTTAATGTTATCTCTAGAATTTTGCATCACAAAATGCAGACCGTTATTGCCATTTTTGTCACAAATCGAATGATCAGCACCCTCTTCCAATAAATAGTTTACATTTTTGACTAAACCGTTTTTAAGTGCAAGGTGCAACGGTGTTTCTCCTCTGACATTTTGTTCATTTACACTGACATTATTTCTTAAAATTTTTGTTATTTCAACGTTATCTTTATCATTTGTCATTACAAAATGTAACAGTGTGTTCTTGTTATTGTCTTTCAGTGTTAAATCAGCGTCGTTTTTTAGTAACAAATTGACACTTTCGATAAAATTATTTTTCAGTGCCAGATGCAAGGCGGTTTCTCCGTTGTCATTTTGTGCATTTATATCCACCCCTTTTGCGACTAAAGACTTTGTTATTGTAAAGTTTTCTGTACGACTTTGCATGGCAGAATGCAAAACTGTGTTCCCTTTGTGGTCACGAATAGTCAAGTCAACATCGTTTTGTAATAGACGATGGGCACTGTCATAATGTCTATGTTTTACTGCAATGTGTAAAGCTGTTTTCCCCTTGTCATTTTGAGCGTTGATATCAACAATTGTTACTAAAAATTTTGTGATATCTACATTGTCTTTTATTGTTTTCATTGTCGCATGTAACACAGTATTCTGATGGTTATCTACAACACCAAAGTCGCATCCCATCTCAAACAACTTCGTCACATTTTCAAATTTTTCTGCCAGACAAGCTAAGTGTAAAGCTGTCTCGCCTTTGTCATTTTTTGCGTTAATGTTTACTTCAAATTGCTTGATCACATTTTCATCGATTAGTCGCCACTGTGCTATTTGGTGTAAAATTGTGTTGCTACCGCTGCACTGTGCTCCTTTTGCCATCAGTATGTTAAACATGTCATAACAACCATGCAGACAAGCATAATCTAATGGATTACAGAACAGATTGGTTTCTTCCTGACATATTTCGTTTATGTCTTTAATTTGGTCAGCCAAAATCTTAACAGCTTCGATATTTCCTTTTCTTGGTTTAGAACAATCATCTTTTTCTGATCCTTTGATTGCCGCGTGGAGAACAGTAAATGTGCCATTAAAAAACCTTAAAGTTGTCACAGCTAGATCAGGCTTTCGGCTTAGCAGTGTTGTCAATAAATTGTGGTATCCAAAACCGGCGCAAAAAATCACCAAATGTGTGAGCTCTATGTCATTTTGAGACCGTTTGATGATTACTTCTATTTCTTCAAAAGTCAACATTTTTTTCTCGGCAAGCTTTTCCATCAAATGTAGACTACCCCGATTAAGTGAATAATCCAAATAATCAAAATGAAATAAATCGTCGCGTTGGTAGATATCTTTACATTTTTGTAAAAAGATTTCCGTCATTTTTTCTACACAGCTAATCACACGTTCTAACTCGATAAGACCATAAGCTTTTGTTAAAATGTTAGAACTACCACTGTAACTGCAAACTAAGTGAAAAGCTCTACGACCACCTTCATCTTTTTCGTCAAATCTTGTGTCTAAATTACGTTGAACCTCTTCAATATTCTGATAGATGACAGCTAAATGTAGAGGATTATCTTCAGCCATCATGATGTCAAAAATCCGCCGCAGGTTGTCATACCTTACAGAAAAAAAACTGTTTTTAAGAATCACCAGTTTTTTTCTGTTCTTCTTCAACCAAACACAAGCAAAATACTCGGCAAAAGTTTGATGGTCGAATACAGCTTCAAAAAACTCGTCATTTGTTAAAATAGTCTTTATGATTGCATGTTTATCACCTTCAGTTTTTAAATGTTGCAGAAAACTATCACTTTTGGTTAATTTTAATTTTAGGCGTTCAAAGTCCCCTCTGTCTAAACACGATCTTAGTGCCGGAATTTCGTACAGTTCCAGATAATGTTCAAAGTTTATTCCAAGCTGATTTTCGAGACTTTCGTCAATTCCAAGTTTACTGTTCTTAAAGTTCTTCTTTCCTGAGAAGAATAACTTATACATTCGTGTCAAGACAAAGAGATTTCGTTTTTCCAGTTCTTTATAAACGTTGTCGGTATGCAGAAAAATTTCAGTCAAAATGTGCAACTGAAGAGGAATTCCGAGCAATTTTTGACTGTTTACAACATCCACACTTCTAAAAACAACGTCTATAATTTTTTCTACTTCTTCACATTTATATTTAGTTTTGAGTTTTTCGTGGATATAGTATCTTTGTTCTTCTTTTTGTAATTCTTGAATTTCGAGCGGTTCGACTTTTAAAGTTTGCTGGATTGTTTCACGCAGATTTTCACGCGACGACAACCAAACGTGAAGACCTCTATTGATCAAGTATTGAACGTATTTCATCACAAGATCCAAATATGCACTGTCCACTTCATCTAATCCATCTAAAAATATTTCAACTCTGTTGCGTTCTAGCAAAATATTTTTGATTTCTTTCACCAAACAGTCTTCTTTTTCTTTTTCCATAAGCTCCAATAACATAGTCTCCGCGGTTGGTCTAGTAACGAAAAACTGATTATGATTGATTAAATTGACGAGAATAGCCCATGAGTCTGGAGGACAGTTTTTATACAAAACTTGGAAAAGTCTGGATTTACCCATACCAGGTGGTGCACAAAACACATTTAACTGGTTTTTGAATCGATCAAAAATCTCGTTTTCTTCTACAAAAATCTCTTTTTTCTCACTGTTGCCAACATTTCTCGGAATATGTAATTCTGGCAGCTTCTCTGATGGTTTACCGACGACGTAACAGTCTTCTTTGGTCATTTCAAGCAGGTGCTGCGTTTTGATGTGTTTAGAAACAGATTCATCAACACTGAGCAGTGTTTCTAGTGAAATTGCTGTTCTTCCTTGAAGGGAAATTTTAAAATTATTTGTAACGCGCTGGTGTATTTCTGGGGATTTTTCTAGTAAATCTGACAAGTCTTCAAAAACATCTTGCTTTTCAAAATCTTCTTTTGTCACATCTCCTATCAAGAGAATCTTTTTTCTTTCAAGTTTCAATACTTTCAAAACCGAAAGAATTGTGGGTTTGTTAACATCATCGACTTTTACAATAAGCGGTGTCTTGCCCAAGAACCATGAGAGTTTTGATTGTAGAAGCTCATTTTTAGTAAGTGCAAAGTGCTTTACCCACTTATTGAAGTTTTCACTTTTTTCGGTCGTCCAAATATTGTTTACATCTTCTCCATTCTCCATAATCGTCATTTCAAATTCCATAATTGCGTCTTTTAAAATGTTTGTTTTTTCGTTAATTTTCGTGTCTGAAAGACATTTTATAAAGGGGGAGAAAGACAATTCCGTTAATTTTGCCACGAAGTCGTGTTTAGTCAGGATGTTATTTTGAGACCACCATTTGTTCATGAAGTGAGTTAAAGAACCATAAATATCACATTTTAGTGAATCTTGTAAGTCTTTTTTTAATTTGTTTTCGACCGCCTTTACGTCGAATTGATGTGCAAGAAGATAAAAACTTTTTTTGTCACTTGATGTAAACTCAAAGATTGAATCTAATCTTTTGGTGGTGTCGAGTAGAAGAAGTTCTTTATATTGAAAATCTTTACACTTTTGAGCCAGAATGTCTTTTTCGATGGTTGAATTATCTTCCAAGTCAACCTTGTTATTAGTGTACAGAATATAAATTGCGTCTTCATCTTTAATTTTCAAAATCGATTCAAAATATTTTTCAGCAAGAAAATCATTTTTCTTTTTATTTTTTTCTGCTTCAAAATTCTTCTTTTTTAAAACCCTACTCCTATCGTTGTGCTTAAGCTGAAACATGAACCTTTTGCTTCCACTAATTAATTTTACTTTAAATTCGATGTCATCAAAACTTTCACATTCTGCATTGTTTGAAGTCATTTCAAATTCAAGGACATTCGGATCAAGGCTCAGTTTCAAAGCGTATGCACAACACATTAATTCCTCAAATGGTTTTCCAGCGTCCACGGTTCCCTGGCGCTTGGGATACTTGGGAGGCTAAAAACATAAAAATTGTTTAAGTAAATGAGATATTTTTGAAAATAATGTTCAATAGCAAGCGTCGAAATAAAAGAAGCAAAAATAGGTTAATTGAGCAGCAAAATGTGCTCATAAGGAACTATTCAAAAAAAATGTGAAAAGTGAAACTAAAATGATTTTGATAAAAGGCAAAGAAATTTTGTAAAAAAAAACACGATCTTTTTTCTACTGCGTAAATTTTGCTAGATCTTTTTATTCTCAATTTGTTAGGTTTTATATTTTCTTAATCACTTGCCTAATAATCTGCTTAATAAAAGCCAAGAACTAGAAAATTCAAAAAATCTAAAATTGAAAAACTAATAAAAAACGAATTCCACCTTCAATTTTTCAACTGCAGTTCTTTCGGGCTTAAAACTACTGAAACTTAAAAGAATAAAGAATCTTTTGATGAAAATGTGACAAGCAAAGATTTTGAAAATCGAGGTGTTTTCGAAGACTTGTCAGATTCATTGGAAAATTCCCCAGAAATACACCAGCGCGTTCCAAATAATTTTAAAATTTCCCTTCAAGGAAGACCAGCAATTTTACTAGAAACACTGCTCAGTGTTGATGAATCTGTTTCTAAACACATCAAAACGCAGCACCAGCTTGAAATGACCAAAGAAGACTGTTACGTCGTCGGTAAACCACCAGAGAAGCTGCCAGAATTACATATTCCGAGAAATGTTGGCAACAGTGAGAAAAAAGAGATTTTTGTAGAAGAAAACGAGATTTTTGATCGGTTCAAAAACCAGTTAAATGTGTTTTGTGCACCACCTGGTATGGGTAAATCCAGACTTTTCCAAGTTTTGTATAAAAACTGTCCTCCAGACTCATGGGCTATTCTCGTCAATTTAATCAATTATAACCAGTTTTTCGTTACTAGACCAACCGCGGAGACTATGTTATTGGAGCTTATGGAAAAAGAAAAAGAAGACTGTTTGGTGAAAGAAATCAAAAATATTTTGCTAGAACGCAACAGAGTTGAAATATTTTTAGATGGATTAGATGAAGTGGACAGTGCATATTTGGATCTTGTGATGAAATACGTTCAATACTTGATCAATAGAGGTCTTCACGTTTGGTTGTCGTCGCGTGAAAATCTGCGTGAAACAATCCAGCAAACTTTAAAAGTCGAACCGCTCGAAATTCAAGAATTACAAAAAGAAGAACAAAGATACTACATCCACGAAAAACTCAAAACTAAATATAAATGTGAAGAAGTAGAAAAAATTATAGACGTTGTTTTTAGAAGTGTGGATGTTGTAAACAGTCAAAAATTGCTCGGAATTCCTCTTCAGTTGCACATTTTGACTGAAATTTTTCTGCATAACGACAACGTTTATAAAGAAATGGACGAACGAAATCTCTTTGTCTTGACACAAATGTATAAGTTATTCTTCTCAGGAAAGAAGAACTTTAAGAACAGTAAACTTGGAATTGACGAAAGTCTCGAAAATCAGCTTGGAATAAACTTTGAACATTATCTGGAACTGTACGAAATTCCGGCACTAAGATCGTGTTTAGACAGAGGGGACTTTGAACGCCTAAAATTAAAATTAACCAAAAGTGATAGTTTTCTGCAACATTTAAAAACTGAAGGTGATAAACATGCAATTATAAAGACTATTTTAACAAATGACGAGTTTTTTGAAGCTGTATTCGACCATCAAACTTTTGCCGAGTACTTTGCTTGTGTTTGGTTGAAGAAGAACAGAAAAAAACTGGTGATTCTTAAAAACAGTTTTTTTTCTGTAAGATATGACAACCTGCGGCGGATTTTTGACATCATGATGGCTGAAGATAATCCGCTACACTTAGCTGTCATCTATAAGAATATTGAAGAGATTCAAAGTAATTTAGACACGAAATTCGACGAAAGAGATGAAGGTGGTCGTAGAGCTTTTCACTTGGTTTGCAGTTACAGTGGTAGTTCTAACCTTTTGACAAAAGCTTATATTTTTATCGTGTTAGAACGTGTGACTAGCTGTGTAGAAAAAATGACAGAAATCTTTTTACAAAAATGTAAAGACATCTACCAACGCGACATTTATTTACTTTTGATTATTTGGATTATTCACTTAATCAGGGAAGTCTACATTTGATGGAAAAGCTTGCCGAGAAAAAAATGTTGACTTTTGAAGAAATAGAAGTAATCATCAAACGGTCTCAAAATGACATAGAGCTCACACATTTGGTGATTTTTTGTGCCGGTTTTGGATACCACAATTTGTTGACAACATTGCTAAGCCGAAAGCCTGATCTAACTGTGACAACTTTAAGGTTTTTTAATGGCACATTTACTGCTCTCCACGCGGCAATCAAAGGATCAGAAAAAGATGATTGTTCTAAACCAAGAAAAGGAAATATCGAAGCTGTTAAGATTTTGGCTGACCAAATTAAAGACATAAACGAAATATGTCAGGAAGAAACCAATCTGTTCTGTAATCCATTAGATTATGCTTGTCTGCATGGTTGTTATGACATGTTTAACATATTGATGGCAAGAGGAGCACAGTGCAGCGGTGGCAACACAATTTTACACCAAATAGCACAGTGGCGACTAATCGATGAAAATGTGATCAAGCAATTTGAAGTAAACATTAGCGCAAAAAATGACAAAGGCGAGACAGCTTTACACTTAGCTTGTCTGGCAGAAAAATTTG
Source organism: Cynaeus angustus (assembly GCA_030157275.1). Classification (NCBI taxonomy): domain Eukaryota; kingdom Metazoa; phylum Arthropoda; class Insecta; order Coleoptera; family Tenebrionidae; genus Cynaeus; species Cynaeus angustus. Next base: position 17,230,193 of record CM058065.1, read on the forward strand.
AAAATGTGAAGAAGTTGTTTGAGATGTAATGCGACTTTGATGTTGTAGATAACCATCAGAATACCGTGTTACATGCGACAATGAAAACAATAAAAGACAATGTAGATATCACAAAATTTTTAGTATCAATTGTTGATATCAACGCTCAAAATGACAAGGGGAAAACAGCTTTACACATTGCAGTAAAACATAGACATTATGACAGTGCCCATCGTCTATTACAAAACGATGTTGACTTGACTATTCGTGACCACAGAGGGAACACAGTTGCATTCTGCCATGCAAAGTCGTACAGAAAACTTCACAATAACAAAGTCTTTAGTCGCAAAAGGGGTGGATATAAATGCACAAAATGACAACGGAGAAACCGCCTTGCATCTGGCACTGAAAAACAATTTTATCGAAAGTGTCAATTTGTTACTAAAAAACGACGCTGATTTAAGACTGAAAGACAATAACAAGAACACACTGTTACATTTTGTAATGACAAATGATAAAGATAACATTGAAATAACAAAAATTTTAAGGAATAATGTTAGTGTAAATGAACAAAATGTCAGAGGAGAAACACCGTTGCACCTTGCACTTAAAAACGGTTTAGTCAAAAATGTAAACTATTTATTGGAAGAGGGTGCTGATCGTTCGATTTGTGACAAAAATGGCAATAACGATCTGCATTTTGTGATGCAAAATTCTAGAGATAACATTAAGATAACCGAAGTTTTGGTCATAAAAGGAGTCAGCATTAATGCTCAAAATGACGAAGGAGAAACAGCGTTACATCTCGCTGCCAAAAAGCATTTCTCTAAAAGTGCCCGTTATTTGGTGGAAAAAGGGGCTGATTTGACAATTGTAGACTGTCATAAAAACACTGTTTTGCATTGCTCGATGCGAAATTATGAAGACTGCATCGAAATAACAGAGCTATTATTAAAAAAAGGTGTTGACATAAATGCCCAAAATGATAGAGGAGAAACTGCATTACACCTTGCAACCCAATGCCAGTTTTTTAATAGCATCAGTTATTTAATAGACAAAGGTGCTAATTTGGCAGTACAAGACAATCAAGGTAACACTGTATGGCACTTTTTCATGCTGCGTCCAGCCAAAATGGCGATTGCTAAACTGTTGACAAAAAACGGTCTTCATCCAAATTCTCCAAACAATGAAGGAGTAACTCCAATGCATTTGGCTTGCAAAAATTATAATCTTAAAATCGTGGAATATTGACATAACCAAAATGTCGATTTTACTCTTCTGGACCATGATGAAAACACCGCTTTACATTTTGGATCGAGAAATCAATTTGGAAACACCAAAATACTAGATTTCTTGCTAAATCTGGGTTTAAGCATCGATGCTCGTAAGAGAGAAGGTCAGACTCCTTTACACGTTGCTTGCGAGAATTCTTGTTTGGATAACGTGCAATTTTTGTGTGAAAGAAATGCAGAAATGCAAATAAACTTCAAAATCTATTAATTGAACAATAATAAAACAAAAAAATGAGAAATTTAAGACAAAGTTTTTGACTAGCTAAAAAACAAAAAAAAAACTATAAGAATAGAAAATCACGAAAGACAAAAATGCGAGTATTAGGAAAGTAGAAATCTGAAATTTGCGAAACTGAAATAAGAGAAAACAAGAAATTAAAAATATAAAAATGTCAAGAAGCTATTTTAAAAGGTTTGGAACAAGCTTGTCATGACAACATCAAAATGACAGAATATTAGTAAAAGTGGTGTTAACATGATTGCCCAAAATGACAGAAAAGACTGCCGTGCATCCTGCAATCTATATTCAATATTCAAAGTAATAATCTGTAGCTACTTGACTATTTGTGAAAACAAAATTTATTAGAAAATCAAATTTTTGATTCACTGCAACTCAAGTTTGAAGTAGCGTTGTCGTTTTCCGTTGGAGGACTGAGTCGTTAACTTTAAATCTGATTCAGTACGATTCTAAGAAAATATTTAATCAAAAAAAATTACCTCTTTTGATACCCTAATCTGATCTTTTAACAAAAGCAGTTTTTTCTCATATTTTCTAGTTAGTTTCTGAACTTGCTCTATTTGGTCCTGATGTTGTCGCACTTTTTCTTGACGTTCTTGTAGTTTCTCTTTTTCTAGTTGCAATTCTAGTTTGATTCGTTCCAGTTTGGAGCAGAGTTGGTCACTCTGACTTTGGTCTTCCATGATTATTATTGTGGTTATTGGAAGTTTCTGGTGTACTGAATTCAAGTCACCAATAAAATGGCCAACAAAACATCATGTCTATTCTACGAAGAATTCAGAAAGAAATAAAATACATTTTCAATAATTTAAAACACTCACTTTTATAGGAAATCACTACATTATTATGTAAGTATTTCAACGAGTACATTTGATTTGATAGAGGAAACGAACTATTTATTTTTCGATAACTTATCTTGCTTTATCGCATTTTTTTATATTTATTATAGGTAGAAAACATTTTTTGGTTTTGCAGATGACATTGAAACTTATTTGTTTTAAGATTTTTCTATTATGAATTTTTGTTACAGAAATCTTAGAAGTTTAGATTATGTTAGGAAAGCAAAGAACTAAAAATAATTTTTAGAAAAATCACAAATACTGAAAAACCGAATAGGTAAGAAATTAAACATCTTAATAATTAAAATGAGTTGAAAAAAAAAATAGACAACTAAGGAACCGAACTACGAAAAAACTGTAGAACTGTAAAATAAAAGACTTACAAATACAAATCCAAAAATAAAAAAAAATAAAAAATTAAGTTAGAGAGACAAGCAGCAAAATGTAAAAATTGAAAAAACTGAAAAACCATGAAAATTTGAATTAAACAAATTTATAACTAAGAATTTTTTTTAAAAATGATTAGAATAGTAAGAAATCGTCTCAGGAAAAATTTGAGGCAAAAAACAATGACACTAAGAAGAAAAAAAGAAACTAAGGCACTAAAAAACTAAAAAAACCAAGAAACTAAAAAACTAAGAAACTAAAAATTTAAGAAATCAAAAAACCAAAAAAACTAAAATTTAAGAAACAATAAAAATAGGACACAAAGAAACTAAAAAACTAATAACTAAGACACCAAAATACTAAGAAATTAAAAAACTTAAAAATTAAGAAACAAAGAAACTAAGAAACTAAAAAACTAAGAAACTAAGAAACTAAGAAACTAAGAAACTAAGAAACTAAGAAACTAAGAAACTAAGAAACTAAGAAAATAAAAACTAAGAAACTACAAAAATGAGAAACTGGGAAACTGAAGTACTAAAAACTAATAAACTAAAAGACTAAGTAACTAAGAAACTAAATAACTAAGAAACTAAGTAACAAAACCAGGAAACTATTGACCTTTGAAGCAAAGAAATTAGAAAGTTAAGAAAGTAAGAAATTACAAAAATAAGAAACGTAGAAACAAAGAAACTGAGAAACGGATAAACTGACATACTTACTAAGAAACTAAGAATCTAAAAACCTAAGAAACTAAGGAACTGAGAAACCGAGAAACTGAGATATTAAGAAAACTAAGAAACTAGAAAACTAGAAAACTAAAATGTAAGAAACAGAAAAGTTAAGGAACTAAAAAGTCAAAAAACTAAGAAAATAAGAAAATAAGAAACAAAGACACGACGAAACTAAAAAACTATGAAACTAAGAAGCTAAGAAACTAGGAAAATAAGAATCATAAAACTAATAGACTAAAAAATCAAAAAATCCAAAAATAAAAGCTAAGAAACCATAAAACTCGAAAATAAAAAAACTAAGAAGATAAGAAACTAAAAAACTGACGCTCGAAGAAAAAAAGAAAACAAAAAACTAAGAAACTAAGTAACAAACAACTGAGGAACTAAAAAACTAAGAAGCAAAAACTAAGAAACTATAAAACTAAAACACTAAGAAACCTAAAAACTAGAAAATTGAATAAGTAGAAAACAGAGGGTAGAAAATTAAGACTCTAAGAGACAAACAAAATAAAAATTTGGAAACCCAAAAACTGGAAAATTGGGAAACTGAGGAACTGAAATACTAAGAAACTAATAAACTAAGAGCCTAAGAAACTACAAAATAAATAAACGAAGAAGATAAAGAACTAAGTAACAAAGAAATTAAGAAACTGAGAAACTGACGTTCGAAGAAACAAAGATAACAAGAAACTAAGAAACTAAGAAATAAAAAACAGAGAAACCAAAAAACTAAGAAACTGACACACTGAAAACCAAAGAAACCAAAAAACTAAATAACTGAGAAACTGAGAAACTAAGAAACTAAGAAGCAAAAGACTACAAAACTAAAACACTAAGAAACTTAAAAACTAGAAAACTGAAAAAGTAGAAAACAGGCAGTTTAAAGTTAAGACTTTAAGAGACAAACAAAATGAAACATTTGGAAACACAAAAACTAAAAAACTGAAAAACTAAGAAACTAAGAGATAGAGATACTAAGAACCTGAGAAACTACGAAAATGGGAAACTGAGGAACTGAAATGAAACTAAGAAACGAAACGAAGGAACTAATGAACTTTGAAGCAAAGAAATTAAAAAGCTAATAAAGTAAGAAATTACAAAAATAAGAAACTTAGAAACGGATAAACTGATCTACTAAGAAACTAAGAAATTTAGAATATAAGAACATAAGAAACTAAAAAAATAAGAAACAACGAAACTGAGAAACTAATGTTTGAAGGAACAAAGAAAACAAGAAACTACAAAACAAAAAATTAGGAATCCAAAAAACTAAGAAACTAAGAATCTAAGAATCTAAAAAACTTAGAAAATGAGAAACTGAGATATTCACAAACTAAGAAACTAGGAAACTAGAAAACTAAAATTTAAGAAACAAAACGCTAAGAAACTAATAAACCAAAAAACTAAGAAAATAAGAAATCAAGAAATAAAAACACTACGAAACTAAGAAACTATGAATCTAAAAAACTGTGAAATTATGACACTAAAAAACTAAAAAACCAAAAAATCAAAAAAAATATAAGAAACCATAAAATCAAAAATCTAAAAAACTAAAAAACAATAAAACTAGAAAATAAAAAACCTAAAAAATAAGAAACTAAGAAACAAAGAAACTGAGAAACTGACGTTCGAAGAAACAAAGAAAACAATAAACTAAGAAACTAGTGAACTAAAAACTGAGAAACCAAAAAACTTAGAAAGTGACCGAACCTAAAATTCTAAAGAACTTAGAAACTGAGAAACTAAAAAGCAAAAACCAAAAAACTAGAAAACTGAAAAAGTGGAAAACAGATAGTAGAAAATTAAGACTCAAGAGACAAACAAAATAAAAAATTTTTAAACACAAAAACCAGAAAAATGAAAAACTAAGAAATTAAGAGATAGAGAAACTAAGAACCTGGAAAACTAATAAACTGAGAAACTAAGAACCTAAAAACCTAAGATACTGAAAGCCTTTTTAAAAAATTGTGACACTCCAAAAATTTAATTTTCAAACAACCTAAAAGCAGCTGCGCATTTCAAAAAAGTTGAACTCTCTCCGGAAGCAGGCAAAAATGATAAGAACACAATTATGATCCATCCTTCGACAGTATAAAACAACATATGCACGATTGTGTATTGCTGTTTGCCTACACAGTAAAAGATCCTTTCTTGAACCGGATCTCGACAACAAACACCTTTTGTTATCTCCGTCATTACCAACAGATGCAAATAACCACCCACCACAACTCCATAATTTCGCATTCAACGTGGGGTCAAATCATCATTATAATCCATAACTTATATCTCTTTATCGCCTGCTAATCCTGTAACTTAATAACTTCATTTTCAATGCGACCAAAATCGAGAAGGTTTGGTGTCACCTACGATTTCCCAACTCTATTACATAAAAAAATACAATCTGTGATAGAACTATTATGTTAGCCTTATTAGGTAGAAATTCTAAAGTTACGTATTTGGAGAATTTCGTATTGACTAATAAATTATTAATTTTTACGCACGGTCTTGAGAGTCTTGGAATTTCGCGATGAATACGTTGGCGCATTCTTTTACAGTAAACAAACAAAAACGACGAGTAGCGTGGATCCTTAAAAAGATCATGGTTGGAATTAATTAGGAACCGATGAATGAGCTGAGAAACAATGTAGAAAATTTTGTAGCTTTGTGATTACACATATGTTCTTTAATTGTTGTTTCTATTAAGCAGCAATGTCAAGAAGACGTTTGTTATTTTTATTGTTTTATGAATAACTATTAGCACTCCCATTTCATTACTTTATTATTATTAATACTTTGAAGATTGCACCTTGGCCTATAAAATTTTATTATTTCGCTTAATACAAATTGAAAAAATCGGCACTCTGACATTTTCATCTGGCACATCTGCACCAATTTTATTGAACTTGACCCTTGAGCTGCCTTCGTTTTATTTTTTATTTTTTTAATTTGTTTAATAACCGGATTTTCATTGTTTACACATTTTGGAGCGTAAATAATGAGACTTTAAATAATTATATCTCAAGATTGTGTAATAATAACTTACTCATTTGCAAGTTTTTTCTGTAGAAACGAACACTTTGCGTGTTGGTTCGAAAAGTGTGTAAAAATTTTGTAGGATTAATAGTTTGCTAAATGTGTGTTTTTGTTGGCTGGTGGTGTTGAAATAATTACCAGCCTTGTGACATAATAGACCGTTTTTGAGACGGAGGGATTCTCAAGTGGGAAGTGTTGAAAATGAAGTTAATTTTATTGTGAAATTGATAAAGCTATAAAAACTAACACGTTTACATCAAAAATCTAATAAAATTGTGTAAAATTGGTTTTTACAGATTATAATATTTATGTCATTTTTTTTTATTTATGGCAGAATTTATTTATGATGATGTGGAATAAGAAACTAAGAAATGAGAAGTTAGAAACTTTAAACCGAAAACGGAGAAATCGGAAATCAAGATTCTGCGAAACTAAGAGACCAGATATCGATCGAATAAAAATTGACAAAATTGAGAAATTAAGACGCCAAAATCTAAAAAATCAAGAAAGAAAACAGTTAAACACAAAAATTAAATAAGACAGCGTGGACCAAAAACAAAAATTTTGAAAACAAATTACAAAAAAAAAAACAAGAAATTGTGGAAAAAACTAATATATTAAAAATAATGGAAATAGCAATATTCTAATAACTAAAAAATTTTTAAAAAGACGAAAATAAAAAAATAGAAAACCAAGGAAATGACAATCTGAAAGAAACAAGATTTCGAAAAATTAAGAAACAGCAAAGTTAAAAAACTAAGGAACTAAAAAACTGAAAATTAAAAAACTAAGATTCTAAAAGAACTAAAACTAAGAAACTAAGAAACTAAGAAACTAAGACACTAAGAAACGAAGGAACTAAGAAACAAAGAAACTAAGAAACAAAGAAAGTAAGACACTAAGAAACTAAGAAACTAAGAAACTAAGAAACTAAGAAACTAAGAAATTAAAAAATTAAGAAATTAAGAAACAAAGAAAATAAAAAACAAGGAAACTAAGAAACTAAAAATCTAAGGAAGTAAAGAACTAAGACACTAAAAATTAAAGAAAATAAAGCAACAAAGAAATTAAGAAACTAAGAAACTAAAAACCAGAAACTAATAAACTAAGAAAGAAAGAAACTAAGCCACTAAGAAACTAAGAAACTAAGAAATTAAGAAACTAAAAAATTAAGAAACTAAGAAACTAAGAAATTAAGAAACTAAGAAACTAAGAAACTAAGAAACTAAGAAACTAAGAAACTAAGAAAATTCAAAAATAAAAAACTAAGAAACTAAGAAACGAAGAAACTAAGAAACTAAGTAACTAAGAAACTAAGAAACTAAAAAACTAGGAAACTAAGAAACTAAGAAACTAAGAAACTAAGAAACTAAGAAACTAAGAAACTAAGAAACTAAGAAACTAAGAAACTAAGAAACTAAGAAACTAAGAAACTAAAAAATTAAGAAATTAAAAAACAAAGGAACTAATAAACAAAGAAACAAGAAAACTAAGAAACTAAATACTTAAGAAAGTAAAAAACTAAGATACCAAAAATTTAAGAAACTAAGAAAATAAGCAACAAAGAAATTAAAAAACTAAGAAACTAAAAACCAGAAACTAAGAAAGTAAGAAACTAAGCCACTAAGAAACTAAAAAACTAAGAAAATAAGAAATTAAGAATAAGTAAGTAAAGAAGTAAGAAAGTAACAAAGTAAGAAGCTAAGAAACTAAGAAACTAAGAAACTAAGAAACTAAGAAACTAAAAAATTAAGAAACTAAGAAACTACGAAACTAAGAAACTAAGAAACTAAGAAACTAAGAAACTAAGAAACTAAGAAAATTCAAAAATAAAAAACTAAGAAACTAAGAAACGAAGAAACTAAGTAACTAAGAAACTAAGAAACTAAGAAACTAAGAAACTAAGAAACTAAGAAACTAAGAAACTACGAAACTAAGAAACTAAGAAACTAAGAAACTAAGAAAATAAGAAATTAAGAATAAGTAAGTAAAGAAGTAAGAAAGTAACAAAGTAAGAAGCTAAGAAACTAAGAAACTAAGAAACTAAGAAACTAAGAAAATAAGAAATTAAGAATAAGTAAGTAAAGAAGTAAGAAAGTAAGAAGCTAAGAAACTAAGAAACTAAGAAACTAAGAAACTAAAAAATTAAGAAACTAAGAAACTACGAAACTAAGAAACTAAGAAACTAAGAAACTAAGAAACTAAGAAACTAAGAAAATTCAAAAATAAAAAACTAAGAAACTAAGAAACGAAGAAACTAAGTAACTAAGAAACTAAGAAACTAAGAAACTAAGAAACTAAGAAACTAAGAAACTAAGAAACTACGAAACTAAGAAACTAAGAAACTAAGAAACTAAGAAAATAAGAAATTAAGAATAAGTAAGTAAAGAAGTAAGAAAGTAACAAAGTAAGAAGCTAAGAAACTAAGAAACTAAGATACTAAAAAACTAAGAAATTAAGAAACTAAGAAACTAAGAAACTAAGAAACTAAGAATCTAAGAAACGAAGAAACTAAGTAACTAAGAAACTAAGAAACTAAGAAACTAAGAAATTAAGAAACTAAGAAACTAAGAAACTACGAAACTAAGAAACTAAGAAACTAAGAAACTAAGAAAATAAGAAATTAAGAATAAGTAAGTAAAGAAGTAAGAAAGTAACAAAGTAAGAAGCTAAGAAACTAAGAAACTAAGATACTAAAAAACTAAGAAATTAAGAAACTAAGAAACTAAGAAACTAAGAAAATTCAAAAATAAAAAACTAAGAAACTAAGAAACGAAGAAACTAAGAAACTAAGAAATTAAGAAATTAAAAATCTAAGCAAATAAAAAACTAAGTAACTTAAAACCTAACATAATTGAAACTTAAATTCAAAAAATCTAAAAAGATAAGTATTTTAAAACCTCACATAATTGAAACTAAATAAAAATTCTAAATAACTAAAAATATAAAAAAGAGTTAAAATTACAAGAAACCCGACAAACAAAAAACTTAGAAACTAAAAAGCTGAAAAAATTAAAAACTAAAAACCCAAAGAGCCGAAGAACGAAGTGGACGAAAATCGAGATACAATAATTAAAACATTAAAAAAATTCAAACCTAAGAAACTGAAAAACTAAGGCACTAAAAATCTAAAAAACTAAGAAACTAAAAAATTTAAAACTAAGAAACTAAGAAACGGGGAAACCAGAAAGCGAAAAAGCTAAAAAACAGAAGACATTAATAAACTTATAAACTAAAAAATAAAACGAAATATTCAAAAGCAAAATAACTAGGAAACTAGAAAACTAACAATTTTAAAATTATAATTTTACAAAAATAAGAGACTAAATAAAGCTAAAAAAAATAAATTTAATCTAATTATAAATTTATACTAGATCTTGGTTTTTAAATTCTCAGTTTTAAGCTTTAGGTTGTCACTGTTTTAAATGTTTTCTATACTTCTGAAATTTAGAACATTAATTTTAAATAATCTTGAATTTTCAGTTCTAAAGTAAGGTAAAGCGTTATTTCAAATTTACAAATTTAGAATGTTGTGATAGAGCTGCTATAGTTAAAGTAAGAATATACAAACCAAACCACAAAAGTTTGAGAAAGCAAATCTACTGAAAGCAAACTGATAATTTTTGAAATCAAGGTTGGAATAACTAAATATAAAAAACAACAAAAATCCGAAAATACAGAACCTTACGAAAACTAAAAACTAAGAAATAAAAAACTAAAAAGAAAAAAAAATATATTAAAATCAATAATTTGGAAACAAAAAATTGGAAACAAATCAATAACTTGAAAAATTACTTTACTAAAAAAAACTAAGAAAAGAATTAAAGTATTATTAGATTAAATTAACAATTAATTAAAATGAGCAAAATTTATAAACAAAAACAAAAACATTAGAAATCTAAAATCTAAAATCTGAGAAACGAAATACACCATGACTATAAAACTAAGCAACTAAAAAATTATAAAATACTTAAAATAAAATAAAATTAATCTCAAGAAATTTATTGTAAATTATTCTTGCAAAAAATTTGACCACGTTACACTGAAATTAGCAAATCTATAAGTCTATGATCTATCTAAATTGAAATAAATTTGAATAAGTTTTCTAAATGACGACTAAGCTGTACTACATTCCAATTACATTAAATTGTAAAAGTAAAAGTCTACACTTCAGATATTTAATTTTTGAACTTTATAGTGAAATCAATAAACACATCACAACTGACATCTTTATTAGATTTTCTGCTTGATTGGTCTCAGTTGTCTCACTGATTTATGTTTCAGTAAATTTAATCATTGCTGTTTCCTGAAACCAGATTTTTAATATCACATGTAACAAAAGCTACAGATGAACGTCTCAAAATGATGCAATTAGAAGTTATGAAACGAACTACAAATTCTCAAATTTCGAGTTGCAACAAACAAATTTTGAACACGAAAACTGAATTTACTTAAATTTATGTCTCCAAAGCCCAATTGCCTTCTACTAATATAAATAACATTTTCATAAAAAAAAATATTTTTATTTAATATATTTCCAATAAAACTTAATTAGGTAAACTGTCATATTAAGAAACTAATAATAAAATATTCAAAAATTCCAAAACTTTAGGTTGTCAAATTTTTGGGTTATAGTTTAAGATAGTTATTTTCTAGGTTGACAGCCCTTAAGTATTCAGATTTTTACTTGCCTAGGTTTCATATTGCAATAGTTTCAAGCTGCCATAATTTTTTTAGTTTTTACTTTTCTAGGTTTCAGATGGCTTTCTAGGTTTCAAGGTTTACATCCAAAGATCCAGGTTTTTGGTAGATATGCGAGTTGGAGTACTTCTAGAGCTTTAGGTTTCAAGGTTAAGTCATAATAGCGTTCTAGGTTGTTTGTTTTAATCTGTCTTGATTTTCAGGTTTAATATTCAAATTTTAGCACTGCCAAAAATTTTAAGGTCTACATCTAAAATCGAGATTTTAGGTTTGTTCGATTTGCAAGTCTGATGTTATTTCATTCATTAAACCTAGAACATTACAAATTTTTACGTTTGTAGTTTTTATCATTTTTGACTTTCAAGTTTCAGGTTATTAAAACCTGACGTACAAATTTTAAGTTGTGTAAATTCAAAAACAAACTTTTTAGGTTTTTTTTTTTAAATTTTAGGTTTTCCATCTTGTATATTAGATTTAAGTTTTTCACAATTATTTTCTAGGTTGTGATCTTAATTTTAACCTTCATATTATAAGGTTTTAGGCTATAACTTTAACTTTTTAAGTTTACTTTGCCAGGCTGAAGTTGTCAGACTCCTAAATCCTTAAGTTTATAAGCTTACATTTAGAGATTTAGGTTTTAGCTTGTCATTATTACTTCCTAGTTTGTCAAAGTGTAAACATGTTTAATCAACACCTGTTTAGGTTTCAAGTTATCAATTTTTGTAACATTTTAGTTTTGGTTTAAGTTTTACATGCTCCCAACTTCAACATTACTAGATCTTAAAGACTTCCACAGTTTCATGATATTTTAATTTTTTCTTTCCTAGATTGCTAAAATCCAAATCTGTCTAAATTTCTAGGTTAAACATTTTGATTTTAGGTTGTCATAATTCTCGAGTTTTATTTTTATTTGCTTTGTAAAATTTCAGTAGGTCAGACTATGAAAACCTGACTTTTGAATTGTCCTTTCTAGGTTTTAGGCTGTCACTGTTTTGCGTGCGTTCTACTTGTAGGTTTATGAGTGTCAGGATCCTAGATGCCTTGTTTTCTAGGTTTTTATGAAAATATCTACATTTAGAACTTTAACCTAATTTCGAAAAAACTTAATGAGAAACCGAAAAAGAGCTAAGAAACAATTATACTTAAAAAATAAAAAATAAAAAAATTAAAACTCTATTCTAAAAATTGAGAAACAACAAAACAGGAAACTGAAAACCATGAACTCAAATTTAATTCTACAATGAAGAATCTAGAAATCAATTAATAAACCGACAAATAAAATAGTCACAAAATTCAGAAATTAACATAAAAAATAAATAAAAACGAAGAAAAGAGAAACTTTCTTGGAACTCAATTAAGAACTTAGAAAATTTGAAAAAGAAAAAGAAAAGCTCAGAAAATGTAATAAGATTTGAAAATTAAGTCGATAATTGATGACCTCATGACTGTAAAAAATTAGAATTTTTAAAATCAAAAAGCGAAGAAAATGAAGATTAAGAAACTAAGAATTTAAAAAGAAAGTAAAAAATTATAAAATTATTCAAATAAAATAAACCAAATTACAAAAAATTCAGACAAATAAAAATCAATGAAACTAAATCTTGCAATTAAAATATTCAATTTTATAGCTAATAGTGAAATCAATAAACACTTCAAAATTGACATATTTAATAGATTTTTCTCCTTGATTGTCCTCAGTTGTCTCATTAATTTATGTCGCAGTTAACTTGATCATTGCTGCTTCCTGAACTCGCATTTTTGAATATCACATGTAACAAAAGCCACAGAAATGATGCAATTACAAGTTACGAAACGAACACCAAATTCTCAAATTTCGAGTTGCAACAAACAAATTTTGAACACGAAAACTGAATTTACTTAAATTTATGTCCCCAAAGCCCAATTGCCTTCTTCTAATATAAATAACATTTCCATAAACATGCTCTTAAATCGAATCTACTCAGTTATCCAAAATCATGTTTAATATATTTCCAATGAAACTTAATTACGTAAACTATCATATTAAGAAGCTCATAATAAGATGTTAGTTTAGGTTGTCATATTTTTGGGTTATGGTTTAAAATAGTTATTTTCTAGGTTGGGCAAGTCTCAAGTATTTACATTTTTCCTTGCCTAGGTTTCATTTTATAATAGTTTCAAGTTGCCATAATTTTTTGAGTTTTTACTTTTCTAGGTTTGAGATGGCTTCCTAGATTTCAAGGTTTACATCCAAAGATTCAGGTTTTTGGTAGATATGCGAGTTGGAGTACTTCTAGAGCTTTAGGTTTTAAGGTTAAGTCATAATAGCGTTCTAGGTTTTTTGTTTTAATCTGTCGTGATTTTCAGGTTCAATATTCAAATTTTTGCACTGTAAGTTCATTTTGAGATATTCAGATTTCTCACTGCCAAAAATTTTAAGGTCTACTCAAAAATCGAGGTTTTAGGCTTGTTCGATTTGCAAGTCTCATGTTATTTCATTGATTAAACCTAGAACATTACAATTATTGCGTTTGAAGTCTTGATCATTTTTGACTTTCAGGTTTTAAGTTATTAAAACCTGGCACTCAAATTTTAAGTTGTACAAATTCAGAAACCAACTTTTTAGCATTAGTTTAAAATTTTAGGTTTTTTATTTTGTATATTAGATTTAAGTTTTTTACAATTATTTTCTAGGTTGTGACCTTACTTTTAACCTTCATATTATAAGGTTTTAGGCTATAACTTTAATTTTTTAAGTTTACTTTGCCAGGTCAGACTCCTAAATGTTTAAGTTTCTAAGCTTACATTTAGAGATTTAGGTTTTAGCTTGTCATTATTTCTTCCTAGTTTGTCAATAGATAGTAATAATAGATTTTTCTTCTTGATTGTCCTCAGTTGTCTCATTAATTTATGTCGCAGTTAACTTGATCATTGCTGCTTCCTGAACTCGGATTTTTGAATATCACATGTAACAAAAGCCACAGAAATGATGCAATTACAAGTTACGAAACGAACAACAAATTCTCAAATTTCGAGTTGCAACAAACAAATTTTGAACACGAAAACTGAATTTACTTAAATTTATGTCCCCAAAGCCCAATTGCCTTCTTCTAATATAAATAACATTTCCATAAACACGCTCTTAAACCCAACCTACTTAATTAATCAAAACATAAGGTCACAGTTGTTGAAATATCATCAGCGATCGAAAAAATAGAATATACCCAAACTACCTAAATCTTTATGATAATCAATTTAGAAAGGCAGCACGTGTGAATTATTACCGACTTCCCGATTCTTGTCCGATGTAACAACAAATTTAGCGTTAAATTTGAGTAATTAGCAATCAAGGTCTTCCATCATCAAAACAATTTTGTACAACAACGACCCAAAACTTATGCATTGAGTCTGGGATGTGGGGAAAGCGGCGGCGCTGTCAAGGAGACCAACTCATCTTACGGCATCCTTGCAAGGCTACCAGAAAGACACCGACTTAACAAGACGTGGAGACTAGAACCAACGCGTCTTAATTTGATAATTAGGAACGGTGGTAATTAAGTTTTCCTTGAATAATGAGCCTATTTACTTTACATAATTAATATAAAGAATATTTATGAAGTAATTTCATGAAACAAACCCGGATCAAGATTAGATTTTCGATCCTTAGGTCAACGTAATTAAGTAACGACCTTTGCTACATTTCGAGGGACATTATTGCACAATTTTTCTCTATTATGACAAACTTTCCGCATTCCCGACAGAAGAGTGCTCTGAAAAAAATTCTCACGAACCTAAATAATACAACTTCCTGTTTGTACAATTTGCTTCACTTCGGAATAATAAACTTACAAAATCCGTTTCGTAATTCAGATGAAGAAAAAGCTGTTAAACACTTTTATTTATTGTCAACAGATTAATCCAACGTGGAAAAAATCTATTATTTTATAACGTGTTCAAGAAAATAATTTATATTGTGAATACGTAAGAGTATTTCAGGATGTAATTTACGGTGATGGTTCGCCTCTTGCATAAGAAAGTGTTTAAATTTTTATCGAGTGAAAATTAGTTCTTCGGGTTTGTTTAAACATTGCAATGCACGGAGGCTGCATCGTACAGTTCGCACTTTGATTTTTTTGAAATTTCGCAACGCGACTATAAAATTCTGTGTGGTTACACTAAATTACGGCGAATTCAGTTTTCGCGTTAAAATTATAATTAGAATTTGATATGTGTGCATTAATAGCCATTGTATTTCGTTTCGTAATTTTAATTGCTGATTACATAATACTGAGAGGGCTATTTTGTGGCTTTTTGTTCCTTGTGCCAACTACAAATCTGACCTCAGGAAATAGTAATCAAGAGTTAGTTAAATGAGACATAAATCATTTGGTGACAAGTGAGGACAATCAAGTGGAAAATCTGTTAAGAATTTTAATTAGTTGATTATGATGCTTTTATCAAGTAACTTTAGAAATTTTAACGTTCATGGAAATTGTACTAGTTACAAGTTTTGTAGTCGAACTTGCTCCATTTAGTTTCGTCTGATTTAATCAAATCTAATTATTTATTCTGTTCACATTATTCCAACCTTTGACTTACTTTTGTTGTGATTTGATGTAATTTAATACAACTTAATCAAAACTAATTTGCTTAAATTTAGTCAGATTTAGCTCAACAACCAAAGTTTATTTTAATTTAATCAAATTTAATTAAATTTACTACAAACTTGACTTTATCGCTTTACTAGTTTCAGTCTAATTTAGTCAAATTAATTTCATTTGGTTTAAGGTAATTTTTCCATTTGATTAAATTTTTATCAAATACATTTTTGTAAGTCGGTTTTATTAGTATTAGTTTAATTTAATCTAATTTAGTAATATTTATTCAAATGTGCAAAAATTGTATTCACTTTCACGTAATCTACAGTCACTTTAAAAAAATGTTAAGTAATATATAACTGATTTGATTAAAATTATTATTAATTATATTCATATTTAGTCGAAGTAAATTCTGTTCTATTTGTTTATGCAAATTTGGCTATATTTGTTTTGACTTGTTTTACTACTTTAATCAATTTTTTGCCACTTTTGGTCCAGTTTAGTTCAGTTTTTCTTTTTGGCAAGTTTAGTCACATTTCTTGTAATTGGACGAATTTATTTCAATTTATTTGTTTCTTTTTTGTAACCTACTTTATTCTAATTTACTCAAATTTGGTTAATTTTCGTGCGATGTATATAATTTACTCAAATATAGACTAATTTATTTAGTTTAAACCAATAATCTCTCTAATAGAGTTAGATCCAGTTTATTACGAGCTTCAATTAATACTTAAGATGCTGCTAATTTTGATATAATTTAGTCGAGTTTATTTTCATTTAGTCTAAGTTGGTTATTGCATTTAACTAATTTTTTTGACAAATTAATTCAATTTGTGTTGTGATAGTTTTATAGCAATTTGGTCTAATTAAGTTTAATTTAGTCAAAATCAAATTAATTTGTTTAAATTTAGATGAAGTTTGTCCATTATTCTCATTTAACACAATCTCATTTATTCAAAAAATCAAATTTAGCTCCATTAAATAAGCTGCTCTAATTAATTATAATTTAGAATTTATTCAAACAAGCCTAAGTTGTTTTTTATGGTTTTACAAGTTTCAATCTAACTTAGTCAAATTAATTTAATTTAGCTTGAGTTAATTGTTTTATTTAATTACATTTTTATTGAACATATTTTTCCAATTAATTCAGTTTTATTTTAGATTTCTTTTTTTTAATCTACTTTAGCTTGGTCTAATTAAGTTTGATTTTGTAAGATTTATTTAAATTTGCTAAAATTTTATTCGCTTTCACGTTATCGACTGCTATATTTTACAAAAATGTTATGAAATTCTTTTGATTAAAATTAGGTCGAATTCAAACCGAAACTTCCATTTAGCACAATTTAGTCAAACTAAATTAAACTAAATTTTGTGTAAATTTGGTTCTATTTATTTCAATTTGTTTTACTAATTTGAGAAATTTTGATTTAATTCAACATTTTATGATTGAATTGGCAAATTTCGGTCCAGTTTAGTTCAGTTTGAGCTAATTTAGTCCAAATTAGTTTTGACAATTTAGTTACTTTTCTTGTTAAAACAGATTTATTTTAATTTATTGGTTCTTTTTTGTAATCTACTTTAATTTAATCTTATTTACTCAAATTTGTTCACTTTCATGCGATATATTCCCGTGTTTATTCAGTTTATTTTAATTTAGTTCAAACCAATAGTCTCATTTAATTTAATCTAATTTAGTTTAAATTGATATTTACATTTCACAATTTTTTGACAAGTTACTTGAACTTGTTTTGTGCTAGTTTAATTTACTCTAAATTAAATTTATTTGATTTGAGAGTCAAATTTAGTGTCATTTAGCGAGCTGGTTAAATTTACGATCTTTTTAAGTTTATTCTATGTTAGCCAGACTTAATTTAATTATATTTTGTAAGATCTGACCTATTTTAATAACAATGTAATATGATTTTGTTAAATTAATTTTATTTAAGTTAATTAAGTTTTACATAATTAGATTTTTTTGACAAATCCTATCTCAAATAAAGTTTTATTTTTTATATTTAGGTCAATTTTATTATACTTTGTTTGATTTTAACTATTTCAGTTTAGAACAATCTATTAAAATTTATTCAAATTAATTAATTTTTTCATTAATTTAGTCATAATTAGGAATTTTAGTTAATTAGTAATTTTTTTATTCTTTGTGACGTTGGAACAAATTTTGTTTGATTTATTAAATCTCAGTTATTGAAATCGATAAGAACAAGATCTAAGCCTAATAAAATTAAAAAAAAAAAGAATCTTTCTTCATATTTATCTGAAATTTATATAATATTTTAGTAATTTGACTAAATTTAGTCAAATTTATATAACTACTTTTATTCAGTACAATTCTGCCTGTTTAGTTTAAATTATATTTGCTTATACTAATTTAGTTAAAACAAAATTTAATTTAATTTAGTTTACTTCAATTTATTTTACTTTTTGTAATTTAGTTTATTTTAGAGCACTAATCTCAAAGTTAGTTAAACTTATTCATTTTTTGAACGATAAATTAATTCAAGATATTTGATTTATTTTTATTATAATTTGGTCCACTTAATATAATTTCTTCAAAATCAAATTAATTAGATTAAATTCAACCAAGTTTAGCTTGTTAATCTCATTTAATAAAATCTTATCTAGCTAAAGAGTCAAATCTACTTTTATTGAGTGCGATCAACTCATATTTTACTCAAATGTAATATATTGTGTTAGTAAAGTGACTAAAATTTAGCCAAATTTAAGTCTACTTTTATTTGCTTATAGTAATTTAGTTTAAATTTATTCTTATTTAGTTCAATAATTTTTTTTTTGTAGATTATAATTTCATTCTTTGATATAAACTGGAGCTTTTAAAAACATTTATTAATGTTTGGTTAAATTTATTCACTTTTTGAGTGAATAAAGCTCATTTTATTTATTAATTTGATTAAAATTTAGTCATTAATTTAGTCTTAATTAGGAATTTTAGTTAATTAGTAATTTAATGTGATGTTGGGTTAAATTTTTGATTCATTAAATCTCAATTAACCAGATCGATAAGAACAAAATTTAAGCTCAACAAAATTTAAAAAAAAAATCGGAATCTATCTGAGACTTAATTAAACTAAAATTTAGTCAAATTTATATAACTACTTTCATTCAGTACAATTTCGTTTGTTTAGGTTTAATTACATTTGCTTATACGAATTTAGTTAAAATATATTTTAATTTAGTTCAGTTTATTTCAATTTGTTTGACTTTTTGTAATTTAGTTTATTTTAGAGCACTAACCTCAAATTTAGTCAAATTTGTTCATTTTTTGAATGAAAAACAAATTAATTCAAATTATTTGATTCATTTTTTTATATTTTTTTCTAATAGGGTTTTTTAATATAATTTACCTAAAATCAAATTAATCGGATTAAAGTCAGATGATTAAATTCATTTAATACAAACGTTTCTAGCAAAGAGTCAAATTTAGATTCATTGAGTGACGATCAACTCTCATATTTTACACAAATATAATATAACAATTTATTAAATTTACTAAAATTTAGTCAAATTTAAGCCTACTTCTATATGCGGATGGTAATTTAGATTAAATTTAATCTGATTTAGTTTAATTATAATTTTTTGGTAGATTTTAATTTAATTTGTTGTATTTTAGCTATCCTTTTAAAATTTTTTATAATTTAATTCATGGTATCTATTATTTAAAGCATTTAGAAAACTTTTAGTTAAATTTGGTTAAATTTAGTCATTATTTGAGTGAGTAACGCTTATCTTATTTATTAATTTGATTAAAATTTACTCATTAATTTAGTCTTAATTAGTAATGTCAGTTCATTCCTAATTTTTTAATTTTATATGATGTTTTGTGAAACTTTGTTTCATTTATTAAATTTCAATTATTGAGATCGATAAAACAAGATCTAAGCTCAACAAAATTAAAAAAAATTCGGAATCTATTTCCTATATATCTGAAACTTATGTAATATTTTATTAAATTGACTAAAATTTACTCAAGTTCAAGTCTAGTTTTATTTGCTTATGGGAATTTAGTTCAAATTTAATCAAATTTAGTTTAGTGTTTTTTTAAATTTAGTTAGTGTGATTTTGTTCGATATATTAATATATAGTATTGATATATCTCAATTAATGAGATCGATAAAATAGAATGAAATTAGTGTGTCTTTGGCTCTAAATAAGTATATTCTATATAGTATATATATACTATATATTATATATACTATATACTGTATATACTGTATATTATATATACTATATACTGTATATACCGTATATTATATATACTCTATATACTATATATATAGTATATATATATATATATCACATTTTGTTCAGTTTTTACAATATATTCCTTTTTTTGTCTTAAAATAAAATCTTTTCCTCATTAATTTTAGACACTGCTTCTGACAATATCATCCGAGTAAAAATACTAAAGTTTGAGATTTTTTTATGACGCATTGTGTATTATCATTAATACAGCTATAAATAGAAATGACCATCCTTTTGCGACGTCATAAATAATTTTTTTTGTGAAAAATTGTCTACAAAAAATGATATTAACATGTATGTATTCTGAGGTGTGTTTGAAGACGAAGGTTAAGAACAGTCTCATCTCTTAAAAAAAATCCCAACATTTAGCCATCTGCGCTTTTTTCTCAAAAACAGGTTTTTTTCAATTAGCACGCCTCTGTTATCATCCTAGTAATAATTTTTTTCTCTTACCAAACCCATTCTATTGTAGCTCGTAATTTGAACGCCCTCGGGCTCCAAACTCGACTTGAAGCCTCTGAAGTAAGTCATTTTTATTATCACTCAGAGTCAGCAGCGTTCGAAATTTCACCGTTGCATAACGGATGACACAATGAAATATTCGGCTGTAGAACGAAATCCCGGCGACTTTTTAATAAATTATTGACATAATAAAAGAGCAAATTACCAGTAAAACAGCACATTTTACAACTAATAAAATATAATGGACGTGTTGACATCAATCGCTTTTCGAAAGAGGCGAAAAATCGCTCTGTGATTATTTACGCATTAGTTGCATCCATCATCTCGGAACAGATCCTGAACCTGAACTTTTCTTTGTAAAAAACCAAAGCGGATGAGTCTGGCCTTGAGTGATTTTATAAGATCGTTTTTTATTCAGAGTCTCGTTTGGGTTTTGAATGGCAGCTATTATCTGCCTAAATGATTCATTGTATTGTCTTTTATAAATGTTAATAACGCGGAGAATGTCCCCTGAATTTTATATGATATTCTGGCATTTGATGGCCCGCACCCATTGGGTAATGTGCAACAATTGCATTATAATGAGGAAAATGGTGTTAGATTCTTACCGGAGGCTATGCCACTGCGTAATGATCTCAGTGGTGGTCCGAGAGGTTATTGTTTGAAATTTGGGACGTATCGGATTTCGGTGGCGCATTGTGTAAGGATTATGGCCGAATTTTTGCTTATTTGGAAACAATTTTCATCGTAAATTCATGTAACTTCATTCTATTTCTTAAATTTTTAATTTAAATCTAATTTCGCTTTATGTACTGCAGTTGTTTCATTTGAGTAAAAATTTTTTCAATTTTAGTCAAGCTTAGATCTTGTTTCCATCGATCTCATTCGCTAAGATTTAATTGGTCAAATAAAATTTGACTTAACTTAGAATTTAAAAGCTACTAATTAACTAAAATTACTAATTGAGACTAAATAAACGAATAAATTTTAATCAAATCAATAAATAAGATGAGCATTATTCATTCAAAAAGTGAACAAAATTAACCAAATTACAAAAAAATTTGATTGTAATCTACCAAAAAAATCAAATTAAACCAAATTAATAAATCAAATAAAATTTTACCCAATATCACATTAAATTACTAATTAACTAAAATTCCTAATTAAAACTAAATTAATGACTAAATTTTAATCAAATTAATTAATAAAATAAGCTTTAATCACTCAAAAAGTGAATAAATTTAACCAAACATTAATAAATGTTTTTAAATGCTCCAGTTTATATCAACG
This sequence comes from Cynaeus angustus, assembly GCA_030157275.1. Taxonomy (NCBI): domain Eukaryota; kingdom Metazoa; phylum Arthropoda; class Insecta; order Coleoptera; family Tenebrionidae; genus Cynaeus; species Cynaeus angustus. The sequence goes on from CM058065.1 coordinate 17,252,000, forward strand.
AATGAAATTATAATCTACAAAAAAAAAACTGAACTAAATAAGATTAAATTTAAACTAAATTACCACAAGCAAATAAAACTAGACTTAAATTTGACTAAATTTTAATCAATTTACTAACACAATATATTACATTTGAGTAAAATATGAGTTGATCGCACTCAATAAAACTAGATTTGACTCTTTAGCTAGATAAGATTTTATTAAATGAGATTAACAAGCTAAACTTGGTTAAATTTAATCTAATTAAATTGATTTTTGACTAAATTTGAGGTTATTGCTCTAAAATAAACTAAATTACAAAAAGTGAAACAAATTGAAATAAACTGAACTAAATTAAAATATATTTTAACTAAATTCGTATAAGCAAATGTAATGAAATATAAACGAACGAAATTGTACTGAATGAAAGTAGTTGTATAAATTTGACTAAATTTTAGTCAAATTACTAAAATATTACATAAGTTTCAGATATCTTCCGATTTTTTTTAAAACTTTGTTAAGCTTAAATTTTGTTCTTATCGATTTAATAAATCAAATAAATTTTTACACATCACATTAAATTACTAATTAACTAAAATTCCTAATTAAGACTAAATTAATGACAAAATTTTAATCAAATTAATAAATAAAATGAGCTTTATTCACTCAAAAAGTGAATAAATTTAACCAAACATTAATAAATGTTTTTAAATGCTTCAATTTATGTTCAAGAATGAAATTATAATCTACAAAAAAAAAAATAATTGAACTAAATAAGATTAAATTTAAACTAAATTACAACAAGCAAATAAAACTAGACTTAAATTTGACTAAATTTTAGTCAATTTAATAACACAATATATTACATTTGAATAAAATATGAGTTGATCGCACTCAATAAAACTAGATTTGACTCTTTAGCTAGATAAGATTTTATTAAATGAGATTAACAAGCTAAACTTGGTTGAATTTAATCTAATTAAATTGATTTTGAAGAAATTATATTAAGTAGACCAAATTATAACAAAAATGAATCAAATATCTTGAATTAATTTGTCGTTCACTCAAAAAATGAACAAGTTTGACTACCTTTGAGATTAATGCTCTAAAATAAACTAAATTACAAAAAGTAAAATAAATTGATATAAACTAAACTAAATTAAATTTTGTTTCAACTAAATTAGTATAAGCAAATGTAATTAAACTTAAACAGGCGAAATTGTACTGAATAAAAGTAGTTATATACATTTGACTAAATTTTAGTCAAATTACTAAAATATTATATGTTTCAGATAAATAAGGAGAGGGATTCTTAATTTTTTCCAATTTTGTTAAGTTTAGATCTTGTTCTTATCGATCTTCTTAATTGAAATTTAAGAAATCAAACAAAATTTGACCCAACATCACATAGAATTTAAAATCCACTAATTATCTAAAATTACTAATTAAGACTAAATTAGTGACTAAATTTTAATCAAATTAATAAATAAAATGAGCTTTATTCACTCGAAAAGTGAATAAATTTAACCAAACATTAATAAATGTTTTTAAATGCTCCAGTTTATATAAAAGAACGAAATTATAATCTACAAAAAAAATAATTGAACTAAATAAGATTAAATTTAAACTAAATTACCACAAGCAAATAAAACTAGACTTAAATTTGACTAAATTTTAGTCAATTTAATAACACAATATATTACATTTGAATAAAATATGAGTTGATCGCACTCAATAAAACTAGATTTGACTCTTTAGCTAGATAAGATTTTATTAAATAAGATTAACAAGCTAAACTTGGTTAAATGTAATCTAATTAAATTGATTTTGAAGAAATTATATTAAGTAGACCAAATTATAACAAAAATGAATCAAATATCTTGAATTAATTTGTCGTTCACACAAAAAACGAACATGTTTGACTAAATTTGAGGTTAATGCTCTAAAATAAACTAAATTACAAAATGTAAAATAAATTGAAATAAACTGAACTAAATTAAAATATATTTTAACTAAATTCGTATAAGCAAATGTAATTAAACGTAAGCAGACGAAATTGTACTGAATGAAAATAGTCATATAAATTTGACTAAATTTTAATCAAATTAGTGAAATATTACATAAGTTTTAGTAAAATATTGAAATAGATCCCGTAAAAGTGAATAAAACTTACCAAATTGGAATAAATTTTACTAGTTAATACTAAATCGAAATGGATTATAAAAAAAAACAAACTGAAATTGATTACAAAAAAACAATTTATTAATTCGATTAAATTTTAACCAAATTAGTAAAATTACACTTGACTTTGCTACAAAAATGTGGTAAATCACAGAAAAGCTTAAAAATCTGAATAAATTTGAGTTAAATGTGTAGAACTAGACTACACAAGTGTCTATTAAAGTAAATTTGACTAAATTAGACTAAACTAAACTAACAATAAAATTATATTAAAGCGGATTAAATTAAATGAGATAAATTTTGAAATCTGTTTGTATCAAATGAAATTAAATTTATGTAATCTAAATATTAATAAAAGAGAGAAAAAAATACAAATTAACAAAGTAGGATAAAATTTTAGTAAATTTTAAAAGTGGAAATAAATTCAACAAATTGTAAATAAATTGTATTAAATCAAACTTAATTGAACTAAATCATAAAACAGATATAAAATACAAATAGGACAAATTAATTTTAATCAAATCAATAAAAGAGCATTAATCAGTCAAAAAATATACAAATTTGACTGAATCAAACGTGATGGGACTAAAATCTATCAAAACTATAACCTTAAATTGTTTTTTTTTAGAAAAAAAGAACAAATTGAAATAAACTGAATCAAATTAAATTAAATTAAACTGAATTGCCATGAAAAATAAAATAAAAAAATAAAATTAAAATAAAAATTTATTTGTCTAAATTTTGATTAAATAAATTATCTATGATTTAGGTCGCCTGAAAGTAAACAAAATCTTAACAGATTTGAATTAATCTCACTATACGAGTCTGGTTTTAATTCAATTTAGTCAAATTAACATCTAGTTCAGCTTTAAATTTATATTATTTAGTTAAATGTAGTCCAATTTATTCAAATGAGTTTAGTTTTGGTGAATTTATTTTACTTTAGTTTTATTTGGTTTAATTTAATTTATTTCAACTAAAACTAGTTTTACTTTAAATTGGTGTAATTTTTTAGAATTCAGTCAAATTTATTCTGTTTTGAACGAATGTGGGTCCAGTCAGTGCAATTTGCTAGAGTCTGATCCAGTTTAGTCCTTGTTTTATTTTATTCAAATTATTTCGGATTTAAGCTGATCTTTTTATTCTATTGATTGCAGTTAGTTGTTAGTTGCAGTTTAAATCAAGTTTGTCTTATCAACTACAGTTTTTAGTTAAATTTAATCAAACTAGTTTGATTTACTCAAAATCTTGTTATTTGTTACCAACGGATTCTTATTTGCCTTAGAAATCCGAGGGCCACCATCTGACGCATGATATTTAACAGAATGAATAAAATGTGACATTTCAATGCTTAGAATTTACTCAGTGTCGTCACATACAGGGTGTCAAAAATATTTCCCAACAACAAACACGTCCATTAACGTCCTGAGTCATGTAAACAGGATTTGAGAGATTCCAAAAAATTTCGTGATTACTTGTTTACGGATTCGTCGAAGTATTGATTGCCGTAATCGAATCCGGTAATCATCGATTTGTTTTTACTTCCATTTTGAATCATCCTTGACTCTCGCCGTCATCATTTCTCTGATTAGTTAATTGTCTGGAAAATATTTGGCGACATATTACACCTCTTCTCTTGACACGTTTTCACATTAAATTGTGATTTATGTCGCTTGAAAGTCACGGTCAAATGATTTCTTTGGAAAATTAAATATTACAAATGACAAGTTGACTGACTGGACTTTTGAAGAGGAGCAAGTTTCTGGGATAATTACGAAGCGATTTCAATTGCGGAATTTGTGTTAACGTTATCTAACGTCACAATCAAGATGCTGGTGATTGTGATTAGGTCGAAATTAAATGTGATGAGTAAAAGGATTGATTTTTTTGGGCCGCTTCGTGACGACTACATTTAACGAAAGAATGATGTAATAATTTAAGTATAAACATTGATGTAAACAACCTCATAAAAGAATTAAGCAAATGCAGTTTTCTTTATGCTGATAAAGTTTATTGCAATGTTTTAAGAATTTTGAAATCGGGGAGAAAAGCGACGAGTTGTGGAAATTCTTCGTTAAATATGCGAGAAACGATGTTCGTAACAAGTCGAACTTAAGGTGACGAAAATTTTACTAAATCGTAAAAAGTGAGACTCAACATGAATTTGCAACATTCAAACAAAATCAAATTCCAAATTAAATTAAATTAATTTTTAAAATTTTCGTTTTTTAAATGTCCAAAAGCCAAAAATCAGCAATAAAATTTAGACGCGTTATTAATTATGACTTACTTATTAACTGTGCCAGATTACAAAAATCTTGAGCAAAAAACTTTATTATTATCATTATCGTTATCGTTATCGTTATCGTTATCATTATCATTATCATTATCATTATCACTATCACACTATCACTATCACTATCTCTATCACTATCATTATCATTACCATTATCACTATCACTATCACTATCATTATCATTATCATTACCATTATCATTACCATTACAATTATCATTATCATTATTATTATTTTTGTAATTATAGTGCTACAGTAATAAAATTTAGGTAAGGTACCAATAACTTAATTATTGACTGTGTCAGATTACAAAAATCTTGAGCAAAAAACTTAAGAAGAACTTCGCTATTATCGTTATCGTTATCATTATCACTATCATTACCATTATCATTATCACTATCATTATCACTATCATTATCATTATCATTATCATTATCATTATCATTATCATTATCATTATCATTATCATTATCATTATCATTATCATTATCATTATCATTATCATTATCATTATCATTATCATTATCATTATCATTATCATTATCATTATCATTATCATTATCATTATCATTATCATTATCATTATCATTATCATTATCATTATCATTATCATTATCATTATCATTATCATTATCATTATCACTATCACTATCACTATTATTATCATTATCATTACCACTACCATTATCACTATCATTATCATTATCATTATCATTATCATTATCATTATCATTATCATTATCATTAACATTATCACTATCACTATCACTATCACTATCACTATCACCATCACTATCACTATCACTATCACTATCACTATCACTATCATTATCATTATTATTATTTTGTAGTTATAATGCTACAGTAATAAAATTTAGGTAAGCTATCAATAACTTAATTATTGACTGTGTCAGATTACAAAATTCTAGAGCAAAAATAAAGAAATTTCGATATTTTTTTTTGAATAAACCAAAATTTTCTAAAATATGCAATTAAAGCCTATTCTTCCGCTAGATTAAATGTAATCAAATTGGAAGACGTTACTGTTTTAGAAGTCCAATTACAAAAGTATGAACAAAAATAAATAATCGTATTTTGAAAAAATAAACAAAAATTTTCAACATTTTGGATTTACAACTGTAATTCTTATACTTTTAATGTTATAAGTTAAAAAATTTAAATAAGTTAAAATTATTTGTTAATTGTGCTAATTTATAAAATTTTTGAGTCGAAAGTATTAATTGAGAAATTTTTGTTTCATAAAAAATCAAAAAAATTTAATACTTTTATAAAAATCTATAATTTTAATGATGTTATTTTTATTTATTATTTGTCTATGCCAAATTACAAAACTATATGTTTATTTAGCAGAAAAACAATAAAAATTTTTATTTTTAGGGCCAGCCAGAAATTTTCATCGTTGTGCATTTATTTTACTTTATTTTAATCTGGTTTATTTAACCTGGTTTATTTTTTTTTTAATTATAAACCTTTTTATACTTATAGTTAAATTTAATCTAATTTAGTCAAATTTTGTTAAATTTAGGCTAATTTAATTCCATTTAAGATAAATCGGTGCAATTATTTAGGATTTAGTCAAATTCTTTAAGTTTTGACCAAATGTAGGTCTAATCAATGTAATTTGCTACAGTTTGATTCAATTTACTCAGTGGTATTTTATTTTAGTCAAATTATTTCGGATTTAGTCTGATTTGAACTAAACTGATTAAATTTTATTCTATTCACTGCAGTTAGTTCGAATTATTGGTTAGTTGGACAGCACTAATTTGAGAAATTTTTGTTTTAGCAAGAACCAAAAATGTTCAATATTTTTATAAAAAATTGCAATTTTTATGGTGTTCATATTATATCATTAAAATTTAAATAGGTTACTACTTTTGACTTTTTATTGATTGTGCCCAATTACAAAACTATATAATTGGCAAAAAAAATTCAAAATTTTCACTTTTAGAACTAGCCGAACATTGTGAATTTATTTTACTTTAATTTAATTTGGTTTGATTTAATTTATTTAAATTTAAACTAGTTTTACTTCAACCATTATAAACCAGTTTCTTCTTGTTTAGTGCAATTTAGTCTAATTAATCAGATTTTGTTAAATTTGGACTAATTTAATTCCATTCGACATCAATCGGTGCAATTATTTAGAATTTAATCAAATTTAATCAGTTTTGAGCAATTGTAGGTCTAGCCAGTGTAATTTGCTACAGATTGTTCCACTTTAGTCAGCTTTATTTTATTTCAGTCAAATTATTTCGGGTTTAATCTGATTAAATTTTATTCTATTGACTGCTGTTAGTTAGAATTATTAATCTCATCTGAAGTCAACAAGTAAAATACTAATTAGAGAAAATTTTGTTTTAGCAAGAACGAAAAATTTTTAATACTTTTATAAAAACCTGTAATTTGGATGGTGTTAACATTATAGCACTAAAATTTACGTAGGCTATTATTTTTGACTTTTTATTAATTGTGCCAAATGACAATACTAACTAATATAGCAAAAAATAAAATAAAAATTTGTAATTTCAAAACCAGCCAAAAATTTCAAAAATTGAATTTATTTTACTTTAGTTTAATTTGGTTTGATTTAATTTATTTCAATTAAAACTAGATGTACTTCGACCATTATGAACCAGTTTATCCTTGTTTAATGCCATTTAAAATAATTGAGTCAAATTTTGTTAAATTTAGGCTAATTGAATTTCTTTGACATAAATCGATGCAACTCTTTAAAATTTAGTCAAATTTAATCAGTTTTGATTAAATGGAGGTCCAGTCAGAGTAATTTGCTACAGTTTGATCCAGTTTAGACAGCCTTATTTTATTTTAGTCAAAGTGTTTCAATTTTAATCTGATTTAACCTAATCTGATTAAATTTTATTCTATTGACTGTCGTTAGTTGGAATTATTGATAATTATTAATAATATTAATAATAATAATAATTTTTGAATTTTAGACAAACCAAAAATTTTTTTCGCTTTTACATTTTGATTTATTGCTATAGACGTGATTTTAGAATAAGTTTTTTTTTTCTTCATTGTAAACTAAATGAAAAATAAATAGAGTAATGAACAAATTTTAGAAATATTCCTTTTTAGCAAAATCAAAAATTTTCATTTTTTTAAATCTTGTAATTTTGGCATTTGAATTTTGTAGTTCTGGTAATTTTAACGCTATATCAATGAAACCTACGAAGATTATTTTTATCGACTAGATTATTAATTATGCCAAATTACAAAATAATAGAGCAAAAAAAAATTTTAGAAATTTTTAACAGAGAATACTGAATTTGTTTTTTTATTAAAACGTGTAATTTTGACAGTTTCAATGCTGTAACAACAAAATTTAGCAAAACTACTATCTTTAATCTGATTATTAATTGTGTCAAATTACAAAATTGTATAGCAAAAGAAGTAAGTTTTAGAAATATTTGTTTTCAGAAGGAACTCAAAATATTCCAATTTTTTTATTAAAACTGCTAGTTTTGCTAATTTTAATGTTATAGCAAAAAAATTCAGGAAAGTTACTATTTTAGACCTACTAATTGCGGTGTTCAACTAGAGTGTTATGGGCCAAAAGAAAAAATTTTAGAAATTTTTGATTTTAAGAAGAATTAAATTTTTTCAAAATTTTAAATTAAAATTTGTAATTTTGGTAGTTTTAATGCTGTAGCAAGAAAATGTAAGCAGGTAACAAATTAATTACAAAGTTATCAAGCTTAAAAAAATAGAAATTAATTTTTGTTTAGTTCTTTACTATATTAATTCAGAAAATTGTGGAGCAATAAAAATCTTTTGCTATAACAAATGTTTGTTTTTAAGACAATGTTTTCAACAGTTAGCATTGGAATTTTAGTAATTAATGTTATTGGAACTAAATTTGTGGAGGTTACTACTTTTAGTTTGCGTATTACTAATTCCATTATTACTAGTTGCTAAATTACAAATTTGGGATGTTTTTTTCTGATGATGACCCTCTTTACTAAAAATAGTTTTTTTAATAAAATCTGTCAATAAACGCTCTTCAAATCCATCAATAACTTTTTATGACCTACAGGAAAAACCTTCGTTTATATTATTGTTAATCATAAATTTTGTCGCTGTTTTAAAACCAATAAACAACATTCTCCATTTTTTTTGGTATAGCGGTAAAACTACCAAAGTTACAGGTTTTGAATTAAAATGTTGAAAATGTTTGATCCTTACCAAAAACAAAACTTTCTAAAATTTTCTTATTTGCTCAACAACGAAAACTAGCAAAACTAGCAGTTTTAATAAAAAAATTGGAATATTTTTGGTACCTTCTGAAAACAAATATTTCTAAAACTTACTTCTTTTGCTATACAATTTCGTAGTTTGGCACAATTAATAATCAGATCAAAAATTAAAAAATATATTGAAAAACCCCTACACCAAACACACACTTTTGAAACACACTAACATATGTTTCGGTATCCATGATACCATCATCAGAGTGATGATTAAACTTATCTACCCTTAAAAACTAATTACTTATATACTAGTTACCTATACCACTTTTTGGGTGGTATTTAACAATCTAAAGAGGGGTGAAGAGGGGATGGGACCATTATCGGCATTCATAACGAAGGGCTTATTCTTAATTATTTCTAGACTTTCGTAAACGTCTAGAAATTTACAATTGTTTACATTCCTAACTAATTTTAAACAACTTTCATCTGTACGATGATCTTTGTCAAAAATATGTCGAGCAAGACTGGATTTTTCAAACCTGCCATATTTGGCGTGAGCTACATGTTCTTTGAATCTTGTCAAAATTGACCTCCTTGTTTGCCCAATATATTTTTGCTCACAGTTTTTACATTTAATTTCATAAATACCCGACTTTTCTTTGGGCCCTACTTTATCTTTCGGGTTGCCGAGAAGACCTTGGAGGTTTAATCCAGAGGTGTAAACCACCTTTAGATCAATACCCTTGAACACTTTTTCCAGCCCCTTTGTCACTGAAGGTGTATAAGGGATCATGGCAAATCTTGTCTTTTCTGGCATTGAATCACGAAAAGTCGAGCATTCTGAAATTGATTTCTTACGTTCTAATTTGGACACTAACCTGTTGACAATTCTAGGGTCAAAACCTTTACACCTGGCTACATTTTTGATTGTTGTCAATTCCTTGTTGAATCTAGTCCGTGTTAGTGGGAAATTTACTAACCTGTGGACTAAGAAATTGAAACTCGTCATCTTATGTTGAGGACAATGATGTGAGTCTTCTGTAATGTAGCGAGGTGTACTGGTCTCTTTTCTATAAACATCAAATTCTAATTTATCTTTATTCCTAATTACAAGAGTGTCTAAAAAGGGTAGTTTACCGTTGTTCTCTGTTTCACATGTGAATTTTATGGTGTTAAACCTGTTATTAATTAACTTTAAGAAGTCATCAATGCTAGACTTGTTTGTGTCGAAAATTGCAAAAATGTCGTCTACATACCTTAACCATACTCTGGGAAAATACTCAAGCTCATTCTCAAGATCCTTTTCAAAACGGCTCATGAAAAGGTCAGCTATGAAAGGTGACAAGGAGTTACCCATCGCCGTACCTTCATGCTGTTGGAAAAATTCCGCGTTGAATTGAAAAATGTTCTGCTTCATGCAGAGTTCCGTGAGTTGAATATATTCTTTGATAACTTGTTGACTGAGGTTGTTTTCAGTCAACAGATTTTCTAAGTAAATTAAGGTTTGTGGAACCGGAACACTAGGAAACAGAGAACTTACATCAAATGAGACCAATAACTCACCAGTTTTAAGCTTAATGTTCTTGAGTTTCTGAATGAATTCCATCGAATTCTTGATTGAAAAGCTGGGTTGCTTAACTGGTAGGTTATTGAATTCATTGGTTAACCATTTGGAAATATTCGAAGTCGTGCGTTAATGGCTGATACAATAGGCCTCACCGACTTCCCCGGTTTGTGAATTTTGGGGAGGCAATACAATTTGGGGATGACCGGGTTGGATACATTAAGTGGATACATACAAAAGTGTGTGTTTGGTGTAGGGGTTTCTCAATATATTTTTTAATTTTAAAAGCACCAAGTGATCAAGAGTAGATCTAAGATCAAAAATAGTTGTTTTGCTAAAATTTGTTGTTCCACCATTGCAACTATCAAAATTACACGGTTCAATAAAAAAGAAATTAAAACTTTTAGTTGGTCTTAATTTTCAAAATTTCTGAAATTTGATATTTTGTAATTGTTTTGTAATTTGAGGTAATCAATAATCTAATCGATAAAAATAATCTAGTATAGCGTTAAAATTACAAAAACTACAAAATTCAAATGCCAAAATTGCAAAGTTTAAAAAAAATTGAAATTTTGGTTTTCCTTGAAAAAGAATATTTCTAAAATTTGGTTTGTCTAAAAATAGAAATTTTAAATTATTTTTTACTCCAGAATTTTGTAAGTTGGCATAGTTGACACATCACTATAGCATTAAAACTGCCAAAAATTACGAGCTTTAAAAAAAAATTTCGATTTTTTTTTATTTTTCCTGAAAATGAAAATTTGTCTTTTTTGCTCTAGAATTTTGTAATTCAATTCAATTAATAGTCAGATAAAAAATAGTTGCCACTTCAAATGTTATTACTATAACGTTTAAATATCTGGAATTACTGCCTTTTGAAATATACTTATCTCAAAAATCAAAATTTCTTTGTTTGTTCTAGAATTATGTAATTTCCCTCAATGAATAAAGTCGTCAATTGCAATAACTTTTCTGAATTTGATTGCTTTAGCTTTGAACACCAGAATTTTAGTGTTTTGTTACAATTTAAGTATAATAGAAAATTTTGAAAATTTTTGGCTGGTTCTGAAAGTCAAAATTTTGAAATTTGTTTTTTTCCTATGTAGTTTTAAAATTTGGCACAATTAATAAAAAGTCAAAAGTAATAGCCTACCTAAATTTTAGTGCCATAATATTAAATTTTATTATTAAATTGTTATATATAATTTTATTATTAAATATCAAAATTACACGATTTTATAAAAATATTTAAAATTTTTGATTTTTGCTTAAACAAAATTTTTTAAATTTTTAATTTTCTTGTTAGCCTCAGTTGAGACCAATAATTCCAACTAACTGCAATCAATAAAATTAATTTTAATCAAATTAATTTAAATTAGATTGAACTAGAAATAATTTGACTAAAATGATTAAACTGGATCAAATTGAAATAATAGACCTACATTTGGTCAAAACTGATTAAATTTGGCTAAATTCTAAATACTTACAACGATTTATGTCAAATGGAATTAAACTAGCATAAATTTAAGAAATTTGAGTAAATTAGATTAAATTCCACTAAACAAAAATAAACTGGTTTATAACAGTTGAAATAAAACTAGTTTAAATTTAAATAAATTAAATCAAACAAAATTAAACTAAAATAAAATAAATTCACAAAGTTGGAAATTTTTGATTGGTTCTGAAAATAACAATTTTTAATTTTTGTTTGCAATTTATTTAGCTTGAATGATTGAAGTAAAAGTAGTACTAAATTAAATAAATTAAATTAAACCAAATTAAACCAAAATAAATTAAATGTAAATTTTTGGCTGCTTCTAAAAATTAATTATTTCTTTTTCAATTTGTGTAGTTTTGTAATTTAGCACAATAAAAAAAAGTCAAAAGTAGTAACCTTTTTGAATTCTAGTGCTATAATATTAACACCATTAAAATTATAAGATTTAAAGAAAATATTGAATTTTTTTTTCTTGCCAAAGAAATTCTCAAATTAGTACTTTCCTTATTGACCTCAGTTGAGATCAATAATTCGAACTAACTGTAGTTAATACAGTTAGTTAGTTAGTACAAGTAACTGCAGTGAATAGAATAAAATTTAATCAAATTACTTCAAATTTGATTAAACTTGAAATAATTTGACTAAAATAAAATAAGGCTGCCTAAACTATATCAAACTCTAGCAAATTGCACAATTTAGTCAAAACTGATCAATTTTAATTAAATGCCAAATAATTGCACTGATTTATGTCAAATGGAATTAAATTAGCCTAAAGATAAAATTTGAGTAAAGTGGATTAAATTAAACTAAACAAGAATAAACTGGTTTATAATGATTAAAGTAAAACTATTTTTAATTGAAATAAATTAAATTAAATGCACTGGCTGGTTCTAAACATTTTTTTTTGCGATTTATAGTGTTGTAATTTGGCACAACTCATAAATAGTCAAAAGTAGTAGCCTACTTAGATTTTAATGCTCTAATATTAACATCATCAAATTACAAATTCTTATAAAACTGTTAAAAATTTTTGATTCTTACTAAAACAAAAATTTCGCAAATTAGTACTTTCGACTCTAAAATATTATAAATTATCACAACCAACAAAATTTGAAGTAGTAACTTTTTTAAATTTTTTGACTTTTAGGATTAAAAGTGTTAGAATTACAGTTTCAAATTAAAATGTAGATTTTTTAGACCAGTAACGTTTAAAGTCAAACTAGCAGAATAATAATAATAAAGTATTTAATAAAAAATGTTTAAAATTTTGGAATTTTTTAGCACATCTAGAAAATAAAAATTTCTCAAATTCGATTTTTTTTTGCTCAAGAATTTTGTAATCTGGCTCAGTTAGCTTAGTTAGTAAGTTAGAAGTACTAATCTCATTGAATTTCAATGTTGTAGCATCACAACTACCAAAATTGCAAAGTTTAAAATAAAATTTTTAGTACTTTATTATTTCTAAAATATGTCGCTCGTACTCTAAAATTTTGCAAAATAGTAACATTGTCAAAAATCATCGTTGTAGCCAGAATTTTAGAAAAAGTACATGTTTGGTTGATGTAGAAATCGAAATTTTGTAAAAAAAAATAAATTTTGATTTTTACCGCAATTTTTGGTAATTTGAATGCATAGCAATTAAATTTGAAAAAGTTCCCATTAGTATGCTTACTACAAATTCCATTTCCACTGTTTATAATTATAATTATTTCTGGTGATGACCCTCTTTACTAAAAATACTTTTTCAGTAAAATCCGCCAATAAAAGCTCTTGGATTCCATCAATCACTTTTTATGACCTACAGCAAAACCTTCGTTTTTATCATTGTTAATAATAAATTCCGTCGCTGTGTGAAAAACCAATAAATTTTCTAAAAACCGTCATCTTTCACCAACAGCAATGACATTCATGCAATATAATTTCCGAATCAAAAATAATGCTAATTGAAAAAAAATCATGATTAATCGTAAATACTAAATATCACGGCTGATAGAACCAATCACGTAACAACATTGTTTCAGTAATTTCTTGCTGCTTGCTCATCACATTCTCGAACCAAGTTCAGAATTCGAAGAAAGTTGCCACATCGATTTCCCAATTCTACACTCATCGATCATTTCAAGTGTCAAAAAAGTCAGGATGTAGTGCCAAACTTGCATTAATTGTTCACAGTGTTTGATTAAATAATTATTCGTCTTATCTACCGTGAGAAAACGATGGGAGCTAAATTAGTTTTGGGTCATAAACAGTCTTAGATTACAATTCACGGCAAATTAATTATGCTTTGCCGTTTAGTAGATAAGCAATTTTGCCATTACCTTCAACGATCTACGAGATAACGTCACCGAGCACTGGCATTTACTTACACTTTTGTAAACATTTCAAAGAGTCGTAAAATTCTGTCGTTAACTCGTTAGCTTTTAAAGAACGATAACAGGATTAGTAGTTATTAAAAATAGTTAATTGAATGTTTGTTAAACCGGATGCAAAATTGTATAAATTTCCAGAATTGTTATTTTATGTAATAGAAGATGGTATTTTTCACATGCTTGATGTTAATATTCTAAATTATTGTAAGAGTTATTTTGTTATTGTTTATTGCTAGAAAAACGAACACGGATAATTACATCTTTGTGTTTTTATATTTGTGAGATGAGAGGTGTTATATAAACGTTTGTATAATGAACGAAAGGTGTTCGATGAAGATGTGGGACGATTTGTTGTGAGAACTAATTTAATTTATGCATTTGGGAATTGAAAAAAATTATACGAAGCTGTTGGTACCCCTGCCAACTAAACAATAGGAGGTTAAACACTAAACTCAACGTTGTTTTTCTCAAAATACCAAAACGGTGATACCAACGCGAAGAAAAAAATATGTCCCGTTTCTCTCTTTTTTAATTGATTTTGATTTTTTTTCACGTGCCTTAAAAATTAAAATTTCTATAGTTTTTCTATTTTGTTCGAAAATGGGTCATTGGAACGATTAATGGTGGTCAAAAATTGCAACATTCGCGATTTTTTTTGTCATAGCGTTAAAATTACCGAATTTGAGATTTTAATTTAAAAAGTCAAAAATTTTGGTTTTTCCTAAAACAAAAATTTTTAAAAATTTTCTCATTTGCTCGGGAACGTTGGAATTTAGCACACACAATTAGTAGGTCTAAGGTAGCAACCTGCCTGAATTTCATTGCTATAACTTCAAAACTAACAGAATTAGCAGCTTTAATCAAAAAATTGAAATACTTTTGGTTCCTCCTGAAAACAAAAGTTCTAAAATTTATTTCTTTTGTTATACAATTTTGTAATTTGGCACAATTGTTAATCAGATCCAAGATAGCAAAATCTCTAAATTTTATTGTTATAACGTTAAAATAACTATTTTTTTTAATTAAAAAAATGTTTTTCAACTAAAACAACAAAAATCTATTTTTTTCTTCTGCTCTATAATTTTCTAATTTGTTGCAATTAATAAGGTGGTTACTAGCAATAACTATGCCAAATTTTATTGCTATAACATTAAAACACTAAAATCATAAATTTAATTTAACTTTTAATCTTCAACTTGTAACACTTAGTTTAGTTAAATTTTATGTAAAATAGTTCTATTCTTTATGATCCAGGTTAAACTAGTTAGTGTCAATAAAAGTCAAAATTAGTTTAGTACATATACTAGTTAAATTTATTTTTTATTTATTACAGCCTAATTTTTTTCTAAGTATTTAGTCAAATTTTTATGTTATTCACCTCTTGAACCTAATCAAATGTAGTCCAGTTTGGTTAAATTTAATTATCCCGTTGTAGTTCTAGACATAGTGCTTTAATGTAGTTTGTTACGGTTTAATTTATTTTAACCCAACTTTGGTTCAAAATTTAGTCTCATTAGTCTCATTCATGTAGTTCTGTTTAATTTAGTCAAATAAGATTTATTTTAAGTCATAAATATAGACAAATTTGGTTAAATTTAATGATACCTTTATGGTTTAACTATTATCTGGTTTTAAGTAAATAAATTGAATTAAATTTGCTTAAATTTTGAATAAATTATTATTCCCGTTATTTCATTAGTTATTTTAAATTTTTCCAGTTCAGTCCAGTTTTGTCTCTATTTATTTTAGTCAAATTTTATTGAATTTAATTATACTAAATTAGGATTTAAATTAAATAGATAAATTTTAATCTAATTAAGTTACACTTAGTGTAATTTACTCTCATTAAGTTACAATGTACCTATTAGTAGCTTACTTTTGTAAATTTTAATCTCGTCTATATTTTTTAATAAAAATTTTAATGTTAATTTATTCTTATTATTTGTTTAAATTTATTCCAATTTTTCAAATTTTCTTTTGTACTTGATTAAACATCCAGCTAAATTATATAATTTTAGTTTTATTAAAATAAATCGCATTTAATTTTAAGTTTCGTATGAGTAATAACTAAATACGCTAACTTGATTAAATTTAATAACTATTGTTGTTTAACTAGATATAGTTTCATTTAAATAAATTAAATTAGTTTTAGGTAATTTAGTTTAACTTAATCTAACAATAGTTAACATAACATTTATTTCAAAAAATTAAAATTAGTCTAAGATTTTGTTCATGTTTTAATTTTATCGTAGTCATGCTTTTGCGGCTTTTTGTGAATTGAATTAAGTTAAATTTAATTGAATTTAAATTAAATTATTAATTTAAGTTTAGTATAAATTAGTGTAGTTTTTTCAAATAAATCATGTTTGATTAAATTTAGTCCAAGTTACTTATTGATTACTCAACAATTTATGTACGGTTAGACCAAATTATTTAATTTAATTAAAATTTACAATTACAGTTTTCTGCTGTTGATTGTAATTTATTTAAATTTAGTCAAATTTAGTTCACTTGCGATTGGTTTTTTTTTGAGGTTTCTCTTAATCTTTTAGTCTATTTTAAATATATTTACTATTTTAGTAGATTTATTCTCATTTAATCAATTCAAAGTATATTTAATCAAATTTGTTCTAAATTTATTTATTTTAGATCTAGTTTAATTCTATTAAATATTTATAATAGTCAGGTTCAACCAGAATTTTATTTAATTTAGTCTTCTTTGACTGGTTCAGATTGTACTCGTTGCACTCCGATAAATTTAATCAAAATTCGATTAATGTAGTTAGACTTTATAGTACGCTTTGTGAAATGTCCATTTGTATTGTTTAATCAACTTTAAATAAATTTAGTAATACAATTTAGTTACATACATTTACATACATTTTATTGTAATTTTTCCTAGTTTATCTTTAAATTTAGCACAATTTAGTCAATTATTTTTTTATCGATCTTTTGCTTAATCAGATGTATTTTATTCAAATTATCGTGCCTAAATTTTGGCTAATATTGGCTATTACCAGTCTATTATTTTTGATCGATCTTCTATTTAATCAAATTTAATTTATTCACATTCTCGTTCTTAAATTCTGCCCAGTTTAGGCAAATTTTATAAAATTTAGAAATTCTGTCGGTTTTTTAGTCCACTTTCTTCAGATGAATTTTATTTATTCAAATTCCATTTGATTGTTTAATCTTACTTTACTCCTATTATTTGCAATTTTCTGTCCATTTTTCTTTAATTTTATTTTATTTTCTATACTTTTAGACAAATATGTGTTATTTAGTTTAAAGCGTTTTACAGTAAAATTTATTCAAATTTGCTCAAATTTCGTTTACTTTTGTACTATTTAAGTTAGTTTTGAAGAACTTTACATTTAGTGTAATTTCGTTGCTTTATTTTAATTTAGTCCAAATTAAACAAATTCGCTGTTTCCTACATTATTATTTAATCAAATATATTTCAAATTTAATACATTTATTCAAATTTAGCTACAATTTCAGTTTGATTGACTCAGCTTATTTCAAGTTATTTTTGTTCTGTTTATGATTTAGTCAAACTATGTTGCTGCAAATTTAATTGAATTTGATTAGATAAATATTTGTGAGGTATCTATTTTTGCAGACAACTTTTCTATTACAAAATAAATAAAATATTTTTTTATTTCGATATAATTTCGTTTAATTTAATTTTGTATTATTTATTTTATTCAAATGTATGTCATTTATTTAAAAACGTTTAGCATTAAAATTTATTCAGATTAAATTAAATCTCAAATAATAATTATTTAATCGAATTCAGTTTAACTTAAATATATTTAATCAAATTTTAATGCAAGTCGAGTTTGGTCGATCCAACTTAGTCAATAGTTTAATATTGTCAAATTTGTCATTTAGTTTAATCAAATTTATTCAATCTAATCAAATGCTGTTCACTTTTGTGCTATATAATTTAATTTGTAGAGAATGTTCCTACAATTTAGTCACTTTATTATAATTTAATCAACTGTAAACAAATTCAAATTCAATCTATTCATTATTCTTTAATCAAATCTAGTTAAATTTGAATATATTTAATCAAATTTAATTGCAAGTCCATTCTGATCTGATCTGAGCTTGGTCCAGTTTATTTTTGTTCTGTTTATGATTTATCCAAGTTTAGTTTGAATAAATTTAATTGAATTTGACTAAACAAATTTGATGTTTGTGTCCATTTTTAGAGAATTCTTTTATGTAACAAAATATACATATTTTTTTTATCAGGACAGTGGTCAGCTGGAAAACCAGTCTAAGTTTACCATGACTAAGACGAAAACCCACCTCATTATTGACCCGTCTTTTGCACTTTATGTCCATCCTCGTCCTTAAACATAATTCCAAAAGAATCCATTACGAGAAATATATACCCGGACTTTACGAAGGTTGCATCCAACACACACGCAACTTTAGTCATCGAAGAAATGGATTATTAACACTAATCCTTGAACCGATTCGAGAAATTGCAACCTTAAAGATCGTGGTAAAAATTTGAAAGTAAAGATTGAATAATCCGGTCGATCACACTTTTACTTTCCGATGATGATTCTCACATTATCACAATTTCCCCGATGACAATCATAACCTTGAAAATGACCCAAAATTCGATCGAAATTAAGAGATTTTTGCCCCCCGGTAAATGGTGGGATACCGAAAGAAGTTGGCGAAGATCCAAGATGCGCAAGGTATAAAGGTGATGAGCCAAAGCCGCCTCGGATCAGTGCTGTCACTCCAAGCCGTGTGTCCAGTGTTAATTGTTATTGTTTATTTATTGTGCTGTGACATTACGTAAGTAAAGGATTATCTCACCAGTGACAAGGGTTCGTCGCTCGATCTCGCGTTAAAGTCTCCAGGATTATCCCTCGGGAACCCGCACGCGCTGCGATTTTCCCAACTTTTTTTCCACGACGCGACGCATATTTTTAAGGAGTGCTTTTTGACGGACACGCCGATGCTTAATTGTTTTTATTAAGGGAATTACGGGGGGTGGAAAAAGGGTTCGTCGCTTATCCGCGTTGGAGTCTCCGAGTGTTTTTGCTTAATTCTCGTCGGCAATGAACTCTGACCCGGGTACACCGAGTGTTTAAAAAAAGGCGTATTTTTTTAATATCGTCATCACCATGTTGGAGGTTCCGTGAGAATCCCATCGTCCTTGACACTTTGAACCGGATGTTCTTGCTATTTTTCAAAAAGACTCTTTTCTGTTGCAATGGGTGATAATTTAGAAACCCACTCTTGTAAATTTCGCTTTCATTTTTATTTGAAATTAGCACGAGTGTTAGATCCAATCACAAGTGCGTATTGAATCGATAGCATTCTATTGTTTCGTTTGTTTTTAATGATGTGTGAACAATGGACGTAATGGTATCAGATTGGAGTATCACTTAGAAGATCTGAGTGTTAAATGTCGATGGTTTTTGGTGACATTGAGATTGTCACGAATTTAACCTACTTTATATATTAATATAGTAGAAGCAATTGTTTCATCTGTCAACTGTTATTTCTTAGTGTCTTGTAAGCGCAATTATTGACCTTTTGTAATAAATAATAGAGTCAAGGAAAATTTATTTATCAAGATTGGACGCTTACATGCGTTTGTCTTGTAATTAGCATTTGTGTTCATAAATTTGCTATTGGTTTGGAGACATTCTTGGGACGATGAAAATAAATAAACTTTATGATGCTATAAAAATGCTATTTTTGCTCTACGGTTTTGAATTCTTTTGTTTTTGCTGATTTCCTGTCTATTTTTTTTTCTTCTTGTCTCTTCTTCGTTTCTGTTTTGTGTTTTTTATCTCTCTCTTGTTGTTGTTTTTTTCCTTTTAACGTGACTTTGATTGATTTGTTGCCTTTTGACATGTTTTAATCTTCATTCCTCTCTTTCTCTCCTCTCTTTCTTTCAAATTTTATCGTCGTTTTATTATTTTTTGTTTCTATTATTATTCTATTATCTGTGTTATTTCTTGTTTTGTTTTATTTCTTTTTCTAACATCGGTTTTATTTTATTTCTAAAAACAAAAGATTCTTTTATTTCTATAGACTTAGATCTAAATCATTTTAAATTTTGCGAAAATTTCAGAAATTTTGCATTTTATTTCTAGTATTGTTAAAAAGGCTAAAAATAACTGTCTTAAAAAACCTTCCTAAAGTTCTAAAAATTTGGAAATCTTGATCTTAGAATAAATTTAAAACCTTAGAATTCGCTAAAAAAAAAAGCATTTTCAGATTTTTTCTAGTTCAAAAAATTAATATATCTAAAAATTAACGAATTTCTGAGAATTTTAGAACTTGCCAAAAAAAAACTAAGATTCTAAGACTAATTTTTTTAGATATCTGAAAATATTTTCCATTTTTACGTTCTAACGATTTTTTTGGTCAGATTTATTTTTAATGAGTTTTAGAAACTTTTTTAAAAAATTTGACAATTTCAAAATATAAAAATTTCCATGTTTTACAAAGTCTAAAATTTCTCAAAATTACTCAAATTTTTCTAAATTTCTGGTTTTCTTAGTTTTTTAGACCTTTATAAATCCTCAATTTTTTTTAAACTTTTTGTTTCCGGTGATTCTCAAAAATTATAAAAATCAAGATATCTCCATGTTATTATTTTTGGTTCCAATTTTTCGAATTTTCAATATATTTAAAAACTTTTAATAATAATAATATTTAAGATTTTTTTTTAAATTGTGTGAAAATTTTAGAAAAATTTCTGTAAATTTTGACCCTTTAAAGTCCTAAAAAAACTATAATTTTACCAAAATACTTTTTTATACATTTTTGACACAAAAAATGCAAAAATACTCCTAACTGTAACTGTAATTCTTAGAATTTCGGAACTTTCTAAAAACCTTGAAAAACCTCAAAATCATTTTTAAATCTCAAAATTATTTAGAAATTGTAGAAATCGTTTTAAAAAAGATCTAAATTCATTTTTAGAACCCTGCAAAAATTTTTTGATTCGAAATCAAAATTTCTGTAAAAATGTCAGATGCCCATAAAAACATTTAAAAATTTATCAAATTGACAATTAGAAAGCTAAAAAAATTTGGCAGTTAGAAAGCTTAAAATTTTTAAATTTTAGAAAGCTTAAAATTTTTGAATTTTAGAAAACTTAAAATTTTTACTAAAAAATCAAAAAACACTAAGCTAAGCTTCCAGCAAATTTTATGAACCTACGTAACTCGTAAACTTTTCAAAAATGTTTACCATTTTGAAATTCAAAAAAAAATGACAATTAAAAATTTAAAAAATATTAAAATCCTAAAAAAAAACTTTCATTAGCAGTGTGTAAAATCAGTAAATTATGATGCTTCTAAAATTTTAAAAATTTTAAAAGTCTACAAAAAAGTTAGCCGTTTAAAAATTTACAATTTCAAACACAATTTCTACAATTTCTAGATAATTTTGAGATTTAAAAATATTTTTGAAGTTTTTCAAGCTGTGTGGAAACAACTAAAATTCTTGGGATCACAATGACAGTTAGGACTTTTGCATATTTTGTGTCAAACTGTCAAAATATCTAAAAAAAAATGTAGAATTGTAGTTCTCTTACGATTGAAAAAAGTCAAAATTTATAGAAATTTTTCTAAAATTTTTCGTTCGAGAAAGAGAATTGCACGTTTTATTAATTTTTTTTAATACAAAAATTGCTAGGATTTATAAAAATTAATTCCAAATTTGAAGGATGCTGAAAATAGAAAAGTTCTATTATTTTAAAACTTCTAAAAAATGTAAAAAACAGATTTTCAAAATTTCTATAAGTTTCAGCTTTTAATATTTTTTATCCTGAAATATGTGAATAGTTCGTGGAACCTAAAAAAATACTAAAACATCAATATTTTATGAAGTCTTAAAATCTATAGAACCTGAAAATTAAAAAACTGCAAAAAATTAAAATTACAGAACTTTTAAATATACAAAAAAATTACAAGCTGCTAAAGATTCTTAAAAACATTTCCAAAATTACAAATATCTTACAATTTAAAAAACATAAAAACTTAAAAATTCCAAAAATTCTGATGTTGAAAGAAAAACTGCAAAAATTCTAAAATTTAGAAAAACTTTTAAAATTCGGAAATTTACAATGCTCAATCAAATCTAAACAAGTCAAATATTTTTATGTCTAATTTAAAAACCAAACAATTTCAAAAACTAGATACCAAAAAAATTTTCAGTTTCAGAAAAAAAAAATCTAAACTTAAAATTCTAAAATTAACGAAACGACAAACCAATCAATAAACTAAAAACAAGATTAACATAAATCTAAAATCTCACAGTTTCTAGCGAATGTAAATTACATATTTAATTTCCAAATAAAAATAAATTTTGACAGTTATTACATCTAAATTTCTCTAATTATCGATCCTCCCTAACTAATTATAGCCAATTTAAAATCATTACAATGATAAGCGATATTATGTCACCCGTGTAATACGAGTCGCAAACTTGTCAATAAATCATATAACCGTCGATAAAAGTTAGACTTCTTGATTTTTAAAATATCTAAAAATCTTAGCTCATAAATTTTGGAAACTTTGAAAACATGAAATTTTCTAAGAACCTAAAAATTTAAAAAAAAAATTAAAAGTCAAACGAAATTTTAAGAATTCTGATATGACAATCTGACGACTAATCCAAAAATCATCAGAAATTCATTATCCCAGAAAAAAAACTTTGAAACTTTTAAGATAACTAAAAAAATTCCAAATTTGTCAAAGATTTGAAACTAGAAAAATAATTATGAATCTTGAAATAATGAATTTTTTTAATCATAAATGAGTAATTTTCCAAAATTCCAAATAAGTTGAAAGTATCAAGTATCAATTTCTAAAAATATTTCTTATTCCGAAATTTAAAATTATAGTTTAGTATATACATTGCTAATTTTGAAATTTTAGGTATTTTAAGAACTATTTTAAATCAATAAAATTAATAAAGAAATTACCAAAATTTTGAAGACTTAAGAACCTGTGAAAAAATTCTAGATTTCCGGGCTTTTTTTTTTAGAAATCCGAAAATTCCAAGATTTAACATTTTCCATTTTTACATTCTAACGATTTCTTAGTTATATTTTTATCCGATTTGAATTTGTAGAATTTTTAAAATTGTTAAATTTTTAGTACATAACTTTACAAATTTTAGAAATTTATTTGAAAATTTTGAGAATTCAAAATTTAAAAATGTCAATGTTTTATAAACTTTCTAAAAGTTTAAAATTTCTTAAAATTATTATTATTATTCCAATTTTTTTTTTTAGAAACTAAAAATTCTCAAAATTTTTACACTCTTAGTTTCCCATGATCCTTAACATAAAAAATATTTCAGTGTTATTATTTTTAATTCCAATTTATCAAATTTTCAGTATTTTTAAATGTTTTGTTTCTTAACATATTTTAGTATAAAAAAAATTAAGAAGTTTTGAAAAAAAAAATGTGCAAGTCTCTCTCTAACTGACAATTTTAGAAAATTTTTGACTTTTTTAAATCCTGAGAGAAATACAATTCTACAAAAATTACAAATTTTGAATAACAATTTGACACAAATATACAAAAGTACTCTTAACTGTAATTGTCATCCTAAGAATTTGAATACTTTCCAAAAAGCTTAAAAAACCTCAAAAACATTTAATCTTAAAATTATTTAGAAATTGTTGAAATTGTTAAAAAAACATTTATTCACCTTTAGAACGTTGCAACATTTTCTTATATTGAAATCAAAATGTCAAAGCAAGCAAGGAAGTGTCAAAATTGCAGGAAGCCATAATATTATTTAAAAATTTGTCATACTAACATTTAGAAAGCTTAAAATTTTTGACATTTAAAAAACTTAAAATTTTTGACCTTCAGAAAGCTTAAAATTTTTACTAAAAATTTTAAAAATACTAAGCTTCCAGCAAATTTTAAAAACGTATTCTACTATTAAAATTTCCAAAAAAAACTTTCCCATTTTGAGATAAAAAAAAAATTCAAAATATTAGATATCCTAATTTAAAAGTAAAAAAAAAATAAAATTATAAGAAAATTAAAATTTGTACAATTTTATTAGCAGTGTAAAAAATTTGTAAATTCTGACGCTTTTAAAATCTTAAAAATTTTAGAAGTTCTTCATGAGAAAAAAAAACTGCTTAAGATCAAAAAATAATAAAAATTTTTAGAAAAATCTTAATTAAAAATTTTCAACGAGCAAAATTTAGAAAGATTTTATTAATTTTAAAATTTCAAAAAAAATCTAAAAAATCTGATTTTTCAAAATTTTAATAAGTTCAGTTTTTTAGAAATCCTTAAAATTTTAGAACTTCTTTTAAATTCAAAAAAAAGGTTAAAACGGGTAAAATCTCTAAAATTTCCAAAATTTCAAACATTTAACAATTTAAGAAAAAAATTGAAAATTTCAAAAGTTCTGATTTTGAAACAAAAAATCTAAGAGTTTTAGAACTTTCCAAAAACCTTAAAAATCTTCAAAAACATTCTAAAATCTTAAAACTGTTTAAAAATTGTCTAAATTTAAATGCGCGTTTAGAATATTGCAAAATTTTCTTAATTTGAAATCAAACATTTAAAAATTTGTCAAGCTGAGACAATCTAAAAATTTCGAAAATTTTTGACAATTGAAAAAGTTTAAAATTTCAGAAAATGCAAACTACTTTCTAAAGATTTTAGAACTGAAATTTTTTCATCTAGATTCCTGAACATTTTTGATTTTTGTTCTAAATATTTTTTAGAAAAATGTAATTTTTTGGAAATTAGATTTTATAGAATTTCTGAATAAAAGAGTCTAAAAACGAGATAAACATAAATCTAAAAATTCTCAGTCTTTTCCTAATATCAATAACATATTTAATTTCCAAATAAAAATAATATTTGACAGTTATTACGTCCAAATTTCTCTAATTATCGATTCTACCCAATTAATTATAGCCAATTTAAAATCATTACGATGATAAGCGATATTATGTCACCCGTGTAATACGAGCCGCAAATATGTCAATAAATCATATAACTGTCGATAATTTCACTTTTAATAGGTACTTAACGAACGTAAGTCAGTGCAAACAATTGTAACACACATCCGTTACGTCACGATGACGTAACATTTCCAGATGACCAACTGTTTTTTTTTTCCAGAACCCAAAATGTCTCCACTAACCTTAGTGGGGATACTAGTCATATCATCATTAACCCTCGCGGACGTCAAACACGTCCTTGAAGGCTCAGCACACCCCCCCGAGCCCAACTCCATCTCCCCCCACGCCGTGAACCACCTCGCTTCCAACCCCCCCGGCCAATACTGGTGGATGGACGCCAACTCCCCCCTCAAGGCGGCCTACGATTATTACAAGAAGTGCAACGCTAAAGGGAACTGTCTTGCTCCGATTAGCCCGGAGGCGCCCTCCCCCCAACCGTTCGTACCCCAAGACACCGTCAACATCAACGTTAAAAAGAACCCGTTTTTGAACGGAAATTTCAACCCTTCGGGGGGCAACGCGGGCTACAATGCGGGTAAAATTGACATCAAGAAGAACCCTTTTTTGAGCGGCACTGTCGTGACGACGGGGGCCGGAGTACCTTTGGTAAAGGACGAAAATGGGTTCTTGGGGGTGCAACCGGCGCAACCCTTTAAGAAACCAGGTTTTGCCACCACGCATCCTCTGGATCCGAAGAAGAAGCCTGGATTCGCCACCACGCACCCTTTGGAGAAACCGCAGGGGATCTTGAATATCACAGTGGCGTGCCAAGGGGCGGGCTTCGTCTGTGTTGAAAAGAGTTTGTGTACCAACGGAGTTGTTAACAAGAACGGCGAAGGACTCTTGCAAGTTAGGAGTGCTGTAAGTAGACTATGTTTTGTAGAGTCATGATCATTGACGATGCTGCGCTAAGATCATCAAGGTTATTAAAAATTGTGAAGAAATCGGCTAACATTTAAAAGATTTATTATTGCAGTGTTTGCTGTTTCATTACTGATGCCAGTGAAAAGGTGTTAATAATGAAAAAAAAAACGTTCTTTACACATTGCCTACATTCTGCATAAATGGGCGAGTGTTAAAATGAAGGATTTAATGTTGCTAAATGCTTAGAGGTTTTGAAAGAAATTAACTTACATTATGAAAGGGAGAAAAGTCTAGTGGGCGTTGAAAGCTATTTGTGGGTGGTAACATTGACGCTAATTGCCGCTTCAGAAATGTCAAAAAAAGTCAACAATGACAGTACTGTATTTAGATAAAGGCTTAACCTCAAACTGTCAGAAGAAACGGTTTGAGATGACAGGCAGAGTTACCAACATAATTCAGAGTACCCAAACTCCTCATAACAATTATGATTATTTACGGATTATACTTTTTTAAACTTTAAAATTGTTAGACTTTTCACAATTTCAATATTTTTATATTTCAGAGATTTCAAGGTTATCTAAAACTTGAAAATTTTAAGGATACTTTGTAATTGTGAAAGATGGAAAATTCTAGTGGGCGTTGAAAACTATTTGTGAGTGGTAACACTGACGCGAATTGCCACTTCAGAAATGTCAAAAAAAGTCAATAATGACAGTACTGTATTAAAGCTTAACCTCAAACTGTCAGAAGAAACGGTTTGAGATGACAGGCAGACTTACCAACATAATTCAGAGTACCCAAAACTCCTTATAACAAAATGATTATTTACGGATTATACTTTTTTTAGCTTTAAAATTGTTAGAATCTTCACAATTTCAATATTTTTATATTTCAGAGATTTCAAGGTTATCTAAAACTTGAAAATCTTAAGGATACTTTGTAATTGTGAAAGATGGAAAAGTCTAGTGGGCGTTGAAAACTATTTGTGAGTGGTAACACTGACGCGAATTGCCACTTCAGAAATGTCAAAAAAAGTCAATAATGACAGTACTGTATTAAGGCTTAACCTCAAACTGTCAGAAGAAACGGTTTGAGATGACAGGCAGAGTTACCAACATAATTCAGAGTACCCAAAACTCCTTATAACAATAATGATTATTTACGGATTATACTTTTTTAAACTTTAAAATTGTTAGAATTTTCACAATTTCAATATTTTTATATTTCAGAGGTTCAAGGTTATGTAAAACTTGAAAATTTTAAGGATACTGTGTAATTGTGAAAGATGGAAAAGTCTAGTGGGCGTTGAAAACTATTTGTGAGTGGTAACACTGACACGAATTGCCACTTCAGAAATGTCAAAAAACGGCAATAATGACTACTATTTTTAGATCAACGCTTAACCTCAAACCTTCAGGAGAAACGTTTTGAGATGACAGGCAGAGTCACCACCATAATTCCAGTATCCAAAATTCCCTATAACAATAATGATTATTTGCAGATTATACTTTTTGAATTTTAAAATTGTGATATTTTTTACAATTTCTAGATTTTTATGTTTTACAGGTTTCAAGTTGATCTAAAACTTTAAAATTTTAAAAGTATTTTGTAAATTATGGAAGGAAAAATGTCTAGTAGGCATGGGAAGCTATTTGTTTGTGGTAACACTGACGCTGATTGGCACTTCAAAACTGTCAAAAAAACGTCAATAATGACAGTCCTGCATTTAGAGCAACGCTTAACCTCAAACTGGTATAACAAACGTTCTGAGAATACAGGCAGTGTTACCAACATAATTAAAATTTCAAAAACTGTAGGAGACGCTCTATGAATTTATGGATCTGCATTATTTTTTAAAAAATCAGAAATTTACAGCTTTCACAATCGCTGATTGACTATCAGAACTGTCAATAATGACAGTACTGTATTTAGATTAAAGCTTAACCCCAAAATGTCAAAAAAAAAACGTTTTAAGAGGACAGGCAGAGTTACCAACATAATTTAAATTTCAAAAACCGTTTAAGAGCAACCTTTAAAACCAATTATAAAATTAAATAAATTTACTAAAGTTTTTTAGAAATTCTAAAAATCCATAAAAATTCTAAAATTTCTAAATTTCCTTAAAAAAATTGAATAAAAATTTGAATTTCAAACCTTTTACAAATCTAAATATTTTTTCCAGATCTTAAAATTTTACTTTTAAAAACGTCATCAAAATTTTATATTTTTTTACATTTTAAAAATCTCAAAAAATCACAAAACTCCAGATTATCGCAAAAATCTATAAAAATTATCAGAATTGTCTAAAATACAAAGTCACTTGAAATTTCCGTTAAATTTCAAAAATTCTAGACGTAACCTAAAATTTTTTAAAATTCTAAAAAGTCTAAGATCATAATAAGTTTCTGAAATCTTTAAAATCAAAATATCCATAAATCTTGAAATTTTTAATCACTCAAAATCTAGAAACCTATAAAACTTTTACAAAGCCTAAAACTGTCAAAAATCCTAAATGTTTTATGGTTCCAAAACCTAACAATTTTAGAAACTGTTAAAATAAGTTAGAAAATAAACACACTGAATTTTTTTACAATGTTTTCAAAAATCTCAAAAATAAAAGTTCCAGAAAATCCAAAATACCAATGGAAAACTACAAAAACCTTAACAAATTTGAATTATGTTGGTAACTCGTGTTGTCAACTTAAACCGTCTTTCTTGACAGTTTGAGGTTAACTATTAATCGAAAGTTGCGAAACGTCGATAGCAGTACTACCAACATATAAAACTAGACGCCCTATATTCGTCATTCAGCATTTCCAACAGAAAACGAAAAATAATGTAAATGCGATGACAGCGTCTAAATATCTATAAAGAAATGTCCTTGAAACACATTAATGCAGAGATTTGGCAACAAGTGAAATAAATTTCAATCTTCATTCATTAAAATGCATTAACACGTCCATAATCTCCCATTTATATTCACAAACCGAACCAAATATTTAAGATGCAAGTGACTTAATTAAAGCCAATAATTCCAGCAATGTAGATTAACCTACTTAGCAAGATTACAAAAAATCGTGTAAACATCTCACTTAAAAAAGTTACCACATATTTGCATCTAAAGCCGCATTTTTGTAGCCAAAAAACCGTGACGATGTTAGTAAAATTAATTATCACAGATAAGAGCGCAAACATTAATTACCATTACGAAAAAAATCATTCGCAGCATGCAAACCTGATATTTGAGAAAACACTTTCATTTCTGACTTCTTATGGATAAGAATGTTATTTTATCAATGCAAAATGTTGCAACGCAGTGCTCGATTTGAGCTCATAACCTAAATATTTCTAAAACTCTAGAGGGCCTTGAGTTCACTGGTGTCAAAAAGAACAGGGCTACCAACACGTTTCAGATTCCAGAGCCCGCCTAGACCTTGAACACCGTTATTTACATATCAAGGGGGCAAAATAGTGTTTTCACCAACCCACGAACCGATTTTTTCGTTTTTGTCTCCGTGAATCTACCTAAATATCATAGGTCACTACGAACCGCATTCTTTCGAGGAAAAACAGACCTTCAACTATTATATATTACATAAAACGTAATACAAAAATGTTTACTTAACTTAATTCCTCTTAATGTCAAAATAATTTCGATCAAGTAGTACCAACATAAATTAGTTTGGTGGCATTTAGGCGAAGTCATTAAATTGTGTATTAGACTCTGAAATTAGAAACATCAAAGTGGCGGATGAGACAGTGCGACCAACATTAACCAATAAAAGTGCAAGGCCTCCTCGCCGCTAATTAGTGACGTTTCCAGAAGCTCAGTTCAAATTTGTAATTTGTGACCTACGCACTTTTAATGCGTGTTCTCACGAACATTTGGCTACCAAGAATCATCTTTCGTAACACAACACCCACTAAAATCTGTATCACTCTCTCTATCCAAAAATAGTAAGAAATGACGCATGAGAAGAAAAATTCACTGACTCATTCCGTCCGTGGCTGACATTTAGAAAAATGTGTAATTCCCACAGATAAATGTCCCGAAATTGGCCTCGTTACTTCGAAAAACCAATATTTTAGAATTAAACATCCAAAACTCGTCCTTGAATTTTGATGATTGTGACGAAATCGTCGTAAATGTCACCGCAAGATTCACTTACAATGATATCCAGAAAGCGTTAGGTAATTAATTTTTTCAGACCACTGAAATAAATTAATAGAAATCGCAAGTTGGTATTTCAATTACAAATGTTAGTTGTTGTGTAACAGCAGTGAAAAAGTCGCTTTGATGTAAAATCGAAAAACCAGGCTGATAATACGTCATTGTGTAAGAAGGAATGCTAGTGATGCAAGGACAACATTCTGGATAACGAACGTCATTAATTGTCCTGTTCTCGACTAATTGCTTGGGCAAATGGCGCTGGTAAAATTTCTGCTAGGTCAAAAGTTCGTCGTTTAGCGTCTCATTGAAATCTCTCTTTACCTTGTATTGAAATCACCACGCGGCGCCTATCTCCTGACGCAATCTATTGTCATTAATTGCGCGTATTTCAAATTGTCACCTCTTGATCTCGGGTCAAGTAGACGAATCTCGCTTTTGTAACAGTTATCTAACGCCCAAAAATCTCGACCCACCGAATTCTTCATCTAACTGTTGCAATCCATCTTCATTATATAACGAGATTTCACTCTTCTTTGGCCACCCACTACCGCGAACTGTACTGACCTAAAAATGTCCTTGACTTTGGAAGGGAAAGTGAGGAAATCGTGCAATTCGTGATTGAAATTTCTTCCTTCTTGCAGATACACTACTGTCATGAAGAGACGGAAGTTTGCTGTCAGATGAATAACCTCAACGAGATCACAGCTGGAAAAAGCTCGGTTCCTGGATCCACCCTCAAGTTTGAAGGACGCGCAGGATTCAGTCCGGGGCTCATCCACGTACAGCCTCTGGATGTGAAACCGGAGATTGTCTTCGGAGGCGAGAACGGTCATCATTCTTCTACGTCGAAGACGATCAGAGACACTTCTCTTACCCCGAATTCCGTCTCAAGCACTGTTGATTATAGTGATACTAAGTTTGATAGCGATGTTCGATTTGCGTCGACGTTCCAAGGGCCGGCGTATCTGCCCCCGGTTGCCCCCACGAGTCCCGCTCCTAGGCCTAGTGTTAATCAAGAGTTCGTTCCTAGTAGGCCTTCAAGCACTACTTACAGGCCCACTCCACCTAGTACGACCTACAGGCCGGCACCACCGTCGACTAGTCGGGAGTACTTGCCGCCAAGACCTTCCACACCGTCGCCTACTACACAGTATGTACCATCGAGAACTAGTGTCACTCCCCAGAGGCCTTATCAGCCTAGTGGGACACCTTCGCAAACATATCAGCCTAGTGTCACCACTCAGAGACCATATGAGCCTAGTATCACTCCTCAGCAACCATATCAGCCGAGCGTGACACCCCAGAAACCATATCAGCCCAGTGTTACACCTCAGAAACCATATCAGCCGAGCGTGACACCCCAGAAACCATATCAGCCGAGTGTTACACCTCAGAAACCATATCAGCCGAGTGTTACACCTCAGCAGCCATATCAGTCGAGTGTGACCCCTCAGAAACCATATCAGCCGACTGTTACACCTCAGCAGCCATATCAGCCGAGCGTGACTCCTCAGAAACCATATCAGCCGAGTGTTACACCTCAGCAACCATATCAACCTAGTGTCACTCCTCAGCAACCATATCAACCTAGTGTCACTCCTCAGAGACCATATCAGCCAAGCGTGACACCTCAGAAACCATATCAGCCCAGCGTGACACCTCAGCAACCATACCAGCCTAGTGTTACCACTCAAAGACCATATCAGCCAAGTGTTACTTCTCACAGGCCAAGTGTGACGCCTCAGCAACCATATCAGCCGAGTGTTACTCCTCAAAGACCATATCAACCTAGCGTGACACCTCAGCAACCATATCAACCAAGCGTGACTCCTCAGAGACCATACCAACCAAGCGTGACACCCCAGCAACCATATCAGCCAAGCGTGACACCTCAGCAACCATATCAGCCAAGCGTGACCCCTCAAAGACCCTTCCAACCATCACCATCAACCCCAGGCAGCCGAGAATACTTGCCCCCAAGAACCCAAGCTCCTTTCGTTCCCCAACCATCGTCTCCACGCCCAAATCCGTTCGTAACGCAACCTACACCTAGGCCAACGTACGAACAACCATCTCAACCACCCTACCAACCACCTTCCCCCCCACCTAGACCAACTCAACCACCCTACCAACCACCTAGACCAACTTCTCCCCCATCTAGACCAACGTACCAACCACCATCTCAACCACCCTACCAACCACCTAGACCAACTTCCCCCCCATCTAGACCATCTCAACCTCCATACCAACCACCTAGACCAACTCAACCACCGTATCAACCACCTTCTCAACCACCTAGACCAAGCTACCCCGCTCCGAGCCCTCCAAGACCCACCTCTCCCCCGTTCCGTCCAACCCCTTCAGTTCCCCGCTTCCCGTCGCCACAACCTCAACAACCGTCGCCTTCCAGACCGCCCTACCAGCCGCCGACGCCCGCGCCGAACCCCGCAGGAGGCTACGAATACCCCAAACCGACGCCCACGTTCGGATACCCTTCGTCATCTCCACGTCCAATCTACGACAACACCAACATCAACAACCAGTACATTCCTCCACCGAAGAAACCTGGTGATAATCCGGATCAAACTGGCGATGCTGCTAATGTCGATGACGCCTTTGTCAGACCGTCGACTCCAAGATCACCGTTCCAAGGAGAACTCAACACGGCGCCTCCACCAGGTTGCGCGGCGGCCCTTAAATGTGTCCAAGAGATCTACTGCACGGCTGAAGGAGTCATCTCGCCAGTTCCCGTCGTCTTGACCAAAGAACAAGAACTGAGTAGAGTACCGACCACGGTCTGTCAAGACACTGAGTCTGGAATCATCGGGAAATGTTGCCGGGATCCTAACTACAAAGACCCATGGCCGTCAGCGAATCTAGTAGATGGTGTTGATGATGGACAGTACAAAGAAGATTCGAATTTGGGGCAGTACCAACCGGATTTACAAAGAAACGTTCGCTCTGACAGAGCCCCAAGACAAGACACGAATGTGGTTTCCCAGCCTACTTGTGGAGAGCGTCACCTTAACACCAACCCTCCAGGTCCTGGACCTCTAGATGTTAACTTCGCCGAAATCCCTTGGCAAGCGATGGTTCTCAGAGACTCCAACAGAAGTCTTCTATGCGGAGGCGTCATCGTGAGAAGAGACGCTGTTTTGACAGCGGCGCACTGCGTCGACGGGTAAGACTCCACCTCTTCGTTCCTTCACATCTAACACCCTTTCCAGATTAGAGACCAGCGACATCTTGATCAAAGGTGGCGAATGGAAGCTCGGAATCGACGAAGAACCTTTACCGTTCCAGATCGTCAAAGTAGCAGTTGTAGTAAAGCACCCACAGTACCAACAAGGTTCGCTCATCAACGATTTAGCTCTTTTGATTCTTGAGGAGAAACTTAGGCCTTCGAAAAATGTAGGAACTTTATGTTTGCCGAAACCTAATCAGATACCAGCCCAAAATTGTATAGCCACTGGGTGGGGGAAGAGAATTTTGCAGCGTAAGTTCACGAGTGCCATAATCCCGATATTTAAAGAATTCGCTTAAAGTGTATTGATGACGATTAAATTTCAGTTCACGCCAAAGGTGCCATTATGCATGCGATAAACGTTAAGATTATGGATAACCAACAATGTCAAGAGACTTTGTCGAGTACATTCCAACACGCCGCAGGCAATTATAGTCCGAATACGCTTTGTGGGTATTCTGACATCGACCAATGCAGGGTAAGTTTCGAGCAACAAGCAAAATTTTAAAAAATGTGATTAGAGTAGGCATGGGGGTTACGAAGTTAACTTACTTATATAACAAAACAAAAAAGTTATAGTTCCAGAACCTACTCGAATTTCATATTTTAATGACTACCACAAAGTTATAAAAATTTGTAACTAAAGTAGGCACTGGAATTATCACGGGTCTTTTCTTAAGCGTATTGCATAATACCAAATTACAAGAGAGCAAATTTTTTCTGAGCCAGTCATGAGTTTCAGCCTACTGCAGTTGCAAATTTTGATAGTCAGCATTAATTGCCTTTCACGAAGGATTTTCAAATAAATCTGTAATCTGACAAAAACCAAATAAAATTCGTAATTAGAGTAGGTATAGGAATTAAAGTTCATATTTCAATTAAAATTACTTTATAGTTATGATTCCAGAGTCAACTGAAATTTAAAAAAATTGTTGACTACCCTACACATGTTACCTTTTCACTAAAATTCTTAACAAGACGTTTTATAACATACTTGACTGCTACACAAAATTTGTGATCGAATAAGCACCGGAAGTATAAAAGTGTATTCCTACAAAAAAAAACTTCAAAATTCCACGATGTTTAACCAAAACGCACTCACATCACATTTTTCTTCTCACGACATTATTTTTTTCCACAGCCTATTCTAGTCGGGAATTTTTAAAGTTGCAAAAAATGCCACCAAAATATATTTTATAATACAAAAAAAGTTAAACGTCAGTAGGCTTAAAACGCACGCAAAATTGCTATGCTGAAAAAATATGTCCGTCTATTCGTAATTTCAGAGCCAATTCTAATTACAAATTTTAGTGTTGAAAAAATTGATCTTTCAAATAAACTGTCTTTTTTATTTTCATTTTTAAGAAACGTGCTCACAAGGATTTTTAAATTAAGATAGTTATGTGTGCAATACTACATGAAATTTGTGATTTAAGTAGGCAATGGAATGATGAAATCGTGTCTGTTCTACGAGATCAATAATTTTAAAGTTGTAGACATAAATGCAATTTCTTGCATCAAGCTTTCCTTAATCTTTAAACTGCTACATAAAATTTGTTATTAAAATAGGCTTTGGAATCGAGAAATCGTGTCCATTTTTACTCCATACAACTGCAAAATAAATTAAATTTCTGTATATTTGACATAAACCCAGATTTTTACATTAAAGTTTCCTTCGGAATATGTACAGTAGTAATTTCGAAGCCTACTCCAATAATAAATTTTAATAATGTAATATGCGAAAAAAACTTTGTAAATATTTTGTCGCTTTTTAAGATTTGAAAAAAATATGGCCAACAAGCCCTTTCGATTTCGATAGTTGACGTGTAATCCGTCCAATACTAGATAAAATTTGTGATTTGAGAAGGCATTGGAATTATTCCTATTAAACAAACAGTGTAACAAATATTTTAGAATTTTTTAACGTACTATATAACCATATTTCTACTGTCCATTTTAAAATAAAATTGAAAAAAAAATGGCCGATCCAATATGGCAGACAGATTTAAAAATTCAAAATCCAGATTGAAATAAAAAAAAAAATCCTACTATCATGTGCTCGACATCATGTGGAATCCACTAAGAAAAAAATTAAAAACAGAATGGCGGTGGATTCAATATGGAGGTCATTTTAAAATTGTGAGATTTAAATAAAAAAAATGCTCTTTATATGTGTATTGGAGTATATCACATATTGAATTAGATATGAAAAAGTTCGAAAATTAAATGGCGGATCCAACATGGCGCACAAATTTTTATAAATGAAATTTGAATAAAGAAACGTCCACATATTTGAGTGTACCACACTTAGAAGTAAAATTGAAAAAAAAAGATAAACAAAATGGCCGATCCAACATGGCAGATAAATCTAAAAATTATAGAATCTAAGATGAAGAACATATTTATTTTATATTTCCCGAGTCCAGAGCCTACCCCAATTAGAATTTTTTCGAACAAAACTTAAACGTGCTCCCTTTCCAGGTCGATTACGGCAGCGCCCTCGCCTGCTCCGACGGCACCCATTACACCCTCTCCGGCATCTATTCCTGGGACACCGGCTGCAAACAACCTGGACAAATCGGCGGCTATATAGCCCCCGACGTCGAATGGATAGAATCAACCTTATCAAAATCAATAAAACAGCTCAAAGCACTCGAACGAAATTAAGAGTGAGACTTAGATATAATCAGGGAAGAAAACAAAAATTCAAGAACAGTTAAGTATTGAAAACTGCCATACTCGGATGTGTAATATAACTATAACTTTTGTATTTAATTTAGTTTAATAATACTCAGTCTAGGTACTGTATAGCTTTAGCTATTTATACTGATCTGGTAAATAAAAGTATTTTATTTTAAATACCTCTAATTTATTTAAACTAACAACTTCCAATCTTAGCGATACAAATGGTCAGCGTGGATGTTCGCAGCAATCTCTGACTCCCATTTATCACCATTGTTTAGTAGTTTTTCTTTGTTATACAGTAACTCTTCGTGGGTCTCCGTCGAGAATTCGAAATTGGGGCCCTCGACTATAGCGTCCACCGGACAGGCTTCCTGACAAAAACCACAATAGATGCACTTGGTCATATCAATGTCGTATCGTGTCGTTCTTCTAGAGCCGTCAGCGCGCTCCTCTGCCTCTATTGTGATAGCCTAAAAAAACACCCTGAAACCCCATCTAAAGACACCCTAAACCAACCTGTGCCGGACAAATCGCCTCACAAAGCTTGCACGCGATACATCGCTCCTCTCCCGATGGGTACCTCCTCAAAGCGTGCTCCCCTCTAAACCTAGGGCTCAATGGCCCCTTTTCAAACGGGTAGTTAATAGTAGCTGGCTCTTTGAAAATGTGAGCCAAAGTTACAGCAAAACCACGAAACAATTCCGTGAGGAAAACAGTCTGGGCAGCCCTATCTAAAATAGTCTTTTAGTTCCTTACTCAGGAGCCCCCTTCTTGTACCTGTGACTTCTGACAAGGTCATTCCAGGGTCCGGTTGCGTAACGTTGATGTAGCCACCTTTCGCGGAGGAGCTCTGGAAGCGGCTTTGAGTGCATGCTCGCAGAAAAAGTGCGCTGGTAGAGGCTGGAGGTGTTATGAAACAAAATTGAGGTTATGTTAGAAAAAAAACTTTTTTTTTTCTTAAGTAAGGTTCAAATTAGAGATCAAATTAAAGGGAGCTCACCTGGTCTGGCTAAACTGTAAAGCTTCAAAGCACTAGCCATGGTTATTACGTTTTTTTAATACTTTGAAGAAAAACTAAAATGACATCCTTCTGTCATACGTCAACAAAGGCGAATTTTTAGTGGTACACCAAAAGTTACCAGCAGAGTTACTAGCGATTTTTTGTGGTAGTCGGTAACAGTGGGTAAGACAGTTTTGTAGAAACGTAGTTCAAACAGAAAAAGTAATTAATATTTAATAAACACTCTACATTTGTGTATTTATTACATAATACACTGTTGATAGAAGTCTTGCAAACCAATTTGAGTTTGATACCATGGTTGTCATCGATCTAGGGACTTTTAATCTTCTATGTTGTTGCTATAAATAAATTAAACCAAATTTAAAACGGCCTCTACTTTAACT
Organism: Cynaeus angustus; assembly: GCA_030157275.1. Lineage (NCBI taxonomy): Eukaryota > Metazoa > Arthropoda > Insecta > Coleoptera > Tenebrionidae > Cynaeus > Cynaeus angustus. The sequence continues at coordinate 17,289,486 of CM058065.1, forward strand.
CATTCCATGAGAAATACACAAAATAAGGCTTGAGAAGTGTTTTTATTGTTTGAAATAAAACTTTCGCTTTTTTAGATTTTGCTGTCTGTCACTATTGACATATCTTTGACATTTGACATTGTTGACACATTATTTCTCGGAGTGTCCTCCTCAGAGAGGTGTGGTGTTTTAAATACTACCAAACTCTGATAAGACCACGAAAATGTCGGCGACGCTTAGACCTTATTTATCCGCCGTTCGTCACACCCTAACTGCCGCAATGTGTTTGGAAAACTTCTCATCCCAAGTCGTCGAAAGACACAACAAACCGGAAGTTGAGGTTAGATCCAGTAAAGAACTCCTGATGACTCCCGTTGTGATTTCCCGAAACGAGAAAGAAAAAGTGTACATAGAAACTTCAGTGAATTCAGTCCGCATCAGCATTGCCGTTAAACAAGCAGACGAAATCGAGAAAATACTTTGTAAGAAATTCATGAGGTTCATGATGATGCGTGCGGAGAATTTCGTTGTTTTAAGAAGGAAACCTATCGAGGGCTACGATATTAGTTTTCTTATTACTAATTTCCATACGGAGCAGATGTACAAACATAAGTTGGTGGATTTTGTTATACATTTCATGGAGGAAATAGACAAGGAAGTGTCTGAGATGAAGCTGGCGGTGAATGCGAGGGCTCGAATAGTTTCGGAGGAGTTTTTGAAGAGGTTTTAACTGTTAACTGTGAAATGCGATGATAGCAATCGGATTTTTTGTATTAAGTGCAAGGCGTTTAGCTGTATTGTACATAAGTTTTTAGATTTATTCAACAGGAAAATTTATTTATTTCCATAAGTTGATACCACTATATTTTTACTTATATTGTTTCGCTAATAAAGTCGATGAATTTATTAATATTTACTCATTTATCTTATCAACTGACTCATCGCATAGGTACTTCAGTTTTCTTGTAGTTCCTGTTTAAAGTGCGTTAATAAGTCAATTTCCCTGCTATTTTTTTGTGCGCTGCTGCGACAATTTCCTTATAAGTTTTATCTCTTGATTGTATTTCTTATCTTTCTTCTTAGAACTTCCGATTTCGACCCACCTCAAGCTGACATACTCGGCAAATCCGAAATGCTTTCTTGCTACTTAAAATTCTCTTCTTTTGCTTCAAACTACGAATTTCTTCATTCTTAGTTTCTAGTTCTTTGACACTTCCATTTAGCATCGAATTCGTTTCTTCCAACCGTTTCACGGAACTTTCGCTCGCTTCTAGCTTCTTAAGTAACTTGGCTCTAACTTCATCGAAATTTCCTTCTAGATCTTTCTTTTTTTCTTCGAGGTTTTCATCACGCTTCCGAAGCGACGTTTTTACGAGCTCTAACTGTTGGTTTAGTCGGCTGATTTCAGTATGCCGCGCTTCTAGATCCTTCTGTTTTTCTTCCAGCTGCTCCGACAACCTCGCGTTTTCTTCTTCTAACTTCTGAGTTGTGAATACAAGAGTTTCTTCGTTGGATTTCGTCGCTTAAGCTGCTCTCTTTCGTTTTGCAACTCGTGCAGTTTTTCTTTTAGCCCTCTATAATTCTGGATGTCTTTTTCTAAATTTGCAACATTCGCTTGAAGCCGCACGATATTTAAATCTGCAGCTTGGTTAACATTTTGAAGTCCCGCAACTTCTTTCTCTAAACCGTTGATTCTGCTTCGTAGTCCGACGCCTTCTTCAATCAGCTCCAAATGGTCGCGTTCTAACTCGTTATATTTGTCAATTCTTGTTTGTAGTTGCTCCAAAAGTTCTTCGTTTCTTTCCTTCAACTTCTTGATCTCTTCCTCTCTATCCAAGAGTCGTAATTGAATCTCTTTCAGACTACTCTCGTTTGAAGAGACCTCTTCTATTTTCTTCTGGAAATCGTTTTTCATTTCTTCTTCCTTTGCTTCAAACTTCTTTTGGAGTTTCTCTTCAATTTTGGTCTCCAACGTGAGAAGACTTTTCTTGGTGTCTTCTCTGACTTCTTCCAACTTGTCTTCGGCTTCTTTGAGCTTGGTTTTTAGATCGGCGTTCAACTGGTTGGTGTTTTGCAACTCTATTTTGTACTGTTCCATTTTCAGCAGCTCGTTCTCGTATCCGCTACACTTCTGGGTGAGATTTTCTAGTTTGTCAATGAGTTTCTTATTTTGAGTTTGCAGGTTCTTGAGTTTTCCGCCGCCGGTTGTGACGACCTCCAGATTGGTTTTCAGTGTTTCGTTTTCTTCTTTCAGTTTGCTTATCTTATTGTCTTTGCTTAAAAGTTCGTTGTGAAGTTCCATCTTGTTTTGAGCTAGACTCAGACTGTTCTTCTTTTCCCGCTCTGAAAACAGCGAATTTTCCTTTTCCAAGCTCGAGATCTTCAATTTGTATTCTTGTTCCTTGGTCTGAAAAATGATTGCGTTAGCTTTCAGCTCTTGGATCTTCTCATTAAGACTCTCAATTTCTTGACGAGCATCAGTGAGGTACTTATTCAAAGTCTCTAAATTTTCAGTGTCCTGATTTAAACCAGTTCCATTTTGTAGGAGCTCAATTTTAGTTTGAAGAGACTGAATTTTGAACTGTTTCTCATCGATTTCGTCTCTGAGGGCGCTCTCTAAGTGGGCTTTCGCTTTCTGTTCTAATGCACACTGCTCCTTCAACTCTGTGACTCTCCTGATTGCCTTGTCTTGAGTCTCTACGAGCACCGACTTCATCTTTGCGTTGTCTCTCTCTAATTCCTTGTAGTGTTTGGCCAAATCAGTATACCGCCCCCTGTACTTATGGTACCTCATCTGTGTCTTCTGAAACGCTGCGTAAATCTGCTCTTTACTTAAATGCCCCAACTGCCACGTCGACGCATTGTCCTTCATTTCGCTAGTGCAAACATGAAGATCCGGCTGAACATCGCCTGAATTAACTTCTCCGGGGTACCATGACAGCCCCATCAGCAATCACCCATTTTATTAAGAAAGTTGCTTTATTATAACAATTTACATAAATAATATAAGACACGGACAACAAAATATTTACAAAGTGCGTTAGTATAAGATTAGTAAATAAACCGTTTCGCATCATTTGTACGTAATGAGAATTAATGGAATGCACCTAATTAATTTGAAATACTGCCCATTACTTAAAAATTACCGTTAAAGAATCCCGAGCTGCCCCAGCTGAAACAAAACAACGTCAGAACAATCCAAAATTTTCTCAAAACTCACCAAAGTCTGTTTTTGCTGTTCTTTGGCTAAAATCGTCTCGGTCTGATGCGGATCAAATTTGCAGACAGCTGCTATCACTCGCGCTAAAACTAAGCTCTCTTTGCCCAACATGTAATTATACAGCACGTTTCTCAGATACTCAATTTCCGTGGAATTCGACAATTCCGAACAGTGATTGAGTGTGACTAGAGTTTCGTCTAATTTTCTGTTCAACTTCTCGTTCTGATTTTTTAGTTTTTCCAGCTCGTTTTCGTAGAATTCTATCGAGCTGCGATTGGTCAAATCTAACGATTTGTATTGGACCACTTTGGTTCTCAAGTTCTCTATTTCTTTGACGTAGTTTTCTTCGTTTTGGGGTTTTGAGTTTTGTAGGTTGATGGGAGCTGTTTTCAGCTCTTGAATTTCTTCTTGAAGGAGTTGTTTTTCGTGCTGCAGTTCGGAGATGGTGCGTTCTAACTCGCTCAGTTGTTGTTGGCTGTTACTGGCTTCTTTTAAGTCGTTTTCAAGTTTCAGTATGTTTTGTCTTAAGTCGCCGATTTCTAACTCTGTATTACTACGTCTACTTTCAAGTTCTTCGTTTCTAAGTTTTAAAGTTTCTATTTCCGTGAGGAGACCGTTGTTTTCTTCGGACAGGAAGTTGCTGTCTGACACCACTTGAGTGTTTCGCGATTCCAATTCAAGCATGGTCTGAGTCAAGTTCTTATTTTCGTCCTCTAGTCGTCCGTTTTCTTCTTTAAGTCGTACGAGCTCGTCTTCTACTAGTTTCGTGGACGCTCGCGTGGAACTGACTTCTTTAATTTGACTTCTTAGTGCTTCTACTTCCGCCAACAACTGTTCTTTTTCGTTTTCGAGTTGGTTCTTTTGAAACGACGTCGATGAGTATTTCTCTTCAAACTGCTTCAAATACGTTAGAATCCTACCGAGATTCTCTTTCTCAAACGAAAACGTTTTCTCGAAGTTTTGCAGCTTCTCTTCGACATTTTGGAGGTTGTTATGGAAGTTGTTGGGTGTTGAGCGAGGAAAATTACTGAAGATCTTCGATAAGCCTTCATTTCTTTCTTCAATCAGCTCGTGGTATTCTTCTAGTTTCTTAGAGAGAACTTGGATCTGTTCGGTTTTCAGTTTCAGTTCATTTTCGTGTCCGCTGAGTTTGATTGAGAACTCTTCTTCTAGTGTCTGGCGGTCTTTCATCAAAGACGCAACTTTTTCGTCGGAATTGGTACAAACTTCTTTGAACCTCTGCAATTCGTGGTCTTTCACGGTAAGACTGTTGTTCGCTTCTTCTAAAAGCTTCTTCATCAGACTTATTTCATCGACGGCTTGTCTCAAATCGTCTTCGCGCTTTTGAACTTCGCTGACCAGTGCTTCCTCTTTTTGTTTCAGTGATTCGGATTGCTTCAGGGAATATTCTTTTAAACTGACAACTTCTTGGTCTTTTACCAACAATGACTCCTTCAGTTTTGAGAGTTCTTCGTTCAAATCGTTGATTGTTGTTTCCAGATTTTGTACTTTTTCGTTGTTTTCATCACTCCGCGTTTTAGCTTGCTTCAATTCAGTTTGTAACTTGGAGTTTACTTCATTCAACTCTCTAAAATGATCTTCGTTTGATTGAAGGAGGGAGTTATTCTGGCGCTCTGCTTCCAAGCTCGCGTTCAACGTTATCACTTCTTTTTCCAGACCTTGAACTTTAAAGTTTAGCTCTAAGATTGTTGCTTCAGTTTGCTTAATTCTAGTCTCACTCTCGTGAAGTTCTTGTAATAAGTGCTCTTTTTCTTCCTCCAACGTTCTACCAACTTCGCGCGTTCTCTGCAGATCGGCTATGACTTCTTCGTGTTGCTTTAGATCCGCTTCTGTTGCTCTAAGTTTTGATGTTAGCTCGTCGTTGACCTGGACGGATTTCTGTAGTTCTTGCTTCAAACTACGAATTTCTTCATTCTTAGTTTCTAGTTCTTTGACACTTTCTTTGAGCACCAAATTCGTTTCTTCCAACCGTTTCACGGAACTGTCGCTCGCTTCTAGCTTCTTAAGTAACTCGGCCCTAACTATATCGAATTTTCCTTCTAGGTCTTTCTTCTTTTCTTCGAGGTTTTCATCACGCTTCCGAAGCGACGTTTTTACGAGCTCTAACTGTTGGTTTAGTCGGCTGATTTCAGTACGCCGCGCTTCTAGATCCTTCTGTTTTTCTTCCAGCTGCTCCGACAACCTCGCGTTTTCTTCTTCTAACTTCTGAGTTGTGATTACAAGAGTTTCTTCGTTGGATTTCATCGCTTTAAGCTGCTCTCTTTCGTTTTGCAACTCGTGCAGTTTTTCTTTTAGCCCTCTATAGTTCTGAATATCTTTTTCTAGATTTACAACATTAGCTTGTAATCGCGCGATATTCAAATCTGCAGCTTGGTTAACATTTTGAAGTCCCGCGACTTCTTTTTCTAAACCGCTGATTTTGCTTCGTAGTCCGACGCCTTCTTCAATCAGCTCCAAATGGTTGCGTTCTAACTCGTCATATTTGTCAGTTTTTGTTTGTAGTTGCACCAAAAGTTCTTCGTTTCCTTCCTTCAGCTTCTTGATCTCTTCCTCTCTATCCAAGAGTCGTAATTGGATCTCTTTCAGACTGCTCTCGTTTGAAGAGACCTCTTCTATTTTCTTCTGGAAATCGTTTTTCATTTCTTCTTCCTTTGCTTCAAACTTCTTTTGGAGTTTCTCTTCAATTTTGGTCTCCAACGTGAGAAGACTTTTCTTGGTGTCTTCTCTGACTTCTTCCAACTTGTCTTCGGCTTCTTTGAGCTTGGTTTTTAGATCGGCGTTCAACTGGTTGGTGTTTTGCAACTCTATTTTGTACTGTTCCATTTTCAGCAGCTCGTTCTCGTATCCGTTACACTTCTGGGTGAGATTTTCTAGTTTGTCAATGAGTTTCTTATTTTGAGTTTGTAGGTTCTCGAGTTTTCCGCCGCCGGTTGTGACGACCTCCAGATTGGTTTTCAGTGTTTCGTTTTCTTCTTTCAGTTTGCTTATCTCATTGTCTTTGCTTAAAAGTTCGTTGTGAAGTTCCATCTTGTTTTGAGCTAGACTCAGATTGTTTTCCTTTTCCCGCTCTGAAAACAGCGAATTTTCCTTTTCCAAGCTCGAAATCTTCAACTTGTATTCTTGTTCCTTGGTCTGGAAAATGATCGCGTTAGCTTTCAGCTCTTGGATCTTCTCATTTAGGTTCTCAATTTCTTGACGAGCATCGGTGAGGTACTTATTCAAAGTCTCTAAATTCTCACTGTCCTGATTTAAACCAGTTCCATTTTGTAGGAGCTCAATCTTAGTTTGAAGAGACTGAATTTTGAACTGTTTCTCATCGATTTCGTCTCTGAGGGCGCTCTCTAAGTGGGCTTTCGCTTTCTGTTCTAATGCACACTGCTCCTTCAACTCTGTGACTCTCCTGATTGCCTTGTCTTGAGTCTCTACGAGCACCGACTTCATCTTTGCATTGTCTCTCTCTAATTCCTTGTAGTGTTTGGCCAAATCAGTATACCGCCCCCTGTACTTATGGTACCTCATCTGTGTCTTCTGAAACGCTGCGTAAATCTGCTCTTTACTTAAATGCCCCAACTGCGACGACGTCGACGCATTGTCCTCCATTTCACTGGCGGAAACATCAAGATCTGACTGTAGATGATACATGTTGGCTATTGACTCGTACCGTGGTAAAAAAGACACGTCGCTGGCAACTGAAGAAGTGGAATTTCGCCTGATTTTACTTTCCTGAGGGGACATTAAGGACACATTGGTAAACCCTGCTTCAAGACTCATGTTTGAAGTGTTGGCGTCTAGAACAACGAATTTAGTTAAAAAAGTTGTTAGAAAAGCGGAAATTACCGTCTTCTGCTATCGAGAAAAAATTCTCATCTGATGTTGACACATTTTGTAATCTGTCACTCACAGACTGAGTCAGCTGCTGGAACCGTTGCGGGGAGCTTTTCACCTCTTCTGTGATTTTCTCTTTGAGTTTTTTGAACATTATACGACGAGGAATCGAAGAATTTAACAACAAAATAAACAAACACTCCTATAACCTTACAATGACGTGTCAGACTTTTGACAGTAGGTCGATTTGAGCATGTGAATGTAACTACTCCGAAAATAATTATATTCATCAAGTTTAAAGACACCACCGATTGTTTAACAACAATTTACTTAATTTTAACACATTTAAGAGCATTTACGATAAATTTTGTCGAAAAACTTATTTTATTTGTAGATCAGACAGCACGTCGTCGACTTACCTACTGATTGACATTCGCCAAGTGAACTACCATCAATGTGAGTCAGTAGTGAGGTTATGTCGGTAAAGAAAACAAAGTGAAAACTGGTTAATAACACGCAAATTTGGTGCGAATTCATTAGCCAAAGTGAGTACCACATCTCTAAATGAATTATTTCTGATTTTTTTCTTTTTGAGGTTATGTCCGACTCCGAAAACGCCGACTTTGTGGGGCCCTCCCTCAGTGAGGCGTCCCAACCAAAAAAGCGCCGCCGTTTATCCCACGAGAATCTCTATCTCGACAACCTCCCCAGCGCCGAATCCTACGAAAAAAGCTACATGCATCGCGACGTTATCACACATTGCGTCGTCTCCAACACTGATTTCATCATAACCGCGAGCTGTGACGGCCACATCAAGTTTTGGAAAAAAGTAGAGAGTGGCATCGAGTTCGTTAAACATTTCCGGAGCCACCTGGGTCCCATAACTAAGATTGCCTGCAACTCAGAAGGAACCTTATTCTGTTCAGCTTCCGTAGACAAAGCTTTGAAGATTTTCGACGTTATCAACTTTGATATGATTAATATGATGAAGTTTGATTATGTTCCTAACCAGGTTGAGTGGGTGCACGGTCCGGGAGACCCCGTGCACGCGTTGGCGGTGACCGACGCGGATTCTCCTAAAATCTACATCTATGATGGACAGTCAGATAACAAACCCTTGAAGGTGTTGGAAAAGATGCACACCCAGCCCGTGGTTTTGATTAGATACAATCCGAAATTCGACGTTGTTATCTCCGTGGATAAAACGGGGATCCTGGAGTACTGGACGGGGCTAAAACAAGACTGCATTTTCCCCAAGAACGTGAAATTCGACTCGAAACTCGACACGGATTTGTTCGAGTTTGCGAAGAACAAAACCGTGCCGACGGGGCTGGCGTTTTCGCCGGATGGCACTCGTTTCGCTACTGTTTCCACCGATAGAAAAGTCAGAGTTTTTAATTTCGTAACGGGGAAGTTGGTAAGAGTCTTAGATGAGACGCTTCCACGGTTTACGGAGCTGCAACAAGCGACTCAGCAGCTTCCCAATATGGAATTTGGCCGCAGAATGGCCGTGGAAAGAGACCTAGAAAAGTCGGAATCCATGGCTTTGGCGAATATTGTTTTTGACTACAGTGGACACTTTATAATGTACGCGACCCTTCTTGGAATAAAACTGGTCAATTTGTACTCAAACAAGTGCGCTAGGATCATCGGGAAGAACGAAAACTTGAGGATGCTCAATATCGCTTTATATCAAGGTGAGTTTACAAAGTTTTCAAATTCTCGGCTCTACCTATTTACTCATCGAAAAAAGATTTTCTGAATTTTTCCTGTTTTGTTGTGCACTTCTGTAATCGTACACAATCACATAAAATTTCATTGTGATAACTTTATAAATACAAAATTTACAAGGTCTTGAAAAAAAATATTTGTCTTATTTTTTTTAATTTTTACTTTTTATATAATTCTGTAATTTCACACAAATGATAAGCATGTCAAAATTAATAACCTTCTCAGATGTCATTGTTGTCACTTCATAAATGCAACAATTCAAAATCTTAAAGAAAATATGTCAAAATTCTGATTCGTCTGAATTTTTTTTTTTTTTTTTTTTTTTATGGTGTTGTACAATTTTGTAATTTTACATAAATGATAAGCATGTCAAAGCTAACAACCTCCTCAGATTTTATTGATATCGCATCATAAATGCAACAATTACAGGAGCTTAAAAAATATATGTCATAATTTTGATTGCTCAAAAAACTTTTTTTTTTTATTTTCTCTTATTGTTGTACAATTTTGTAATTTCACACAAATGATAATCATGTCAAAATTAATAACCGTCTCAGATGTCATTGTTTTCACTTCATAAACGCAACAATTACAAAATCTTAAAGAAAATATATCAAAATTCTGATTCGTCTAAAAAATTTTTTTTTATTTTTTTTTATGGTGTTGTACAATTTTGTAATTTTATATAAATGATAAGCATGTCAAAGCTACCAACCTCCTTAGATTTTATTGTTATCGCATCATGAATGCAACAATTACAGGAGCTTAAAAAAATATGTCATAATTTTGATTGCTCAAAAAACATTTTTTTTTTAATTTTCCCTTTTTGTTGTACAGTTTTTTAATTTCACACAAATGATAAGCATGTCAAATTTAATAACCTTCTCAGATGTCATTGTTGTCACTTCATAAATGCAACAATTCAAAATCTTAAAGAAGATATGTCAAAATTCTGATTCGTCTAAAAATTGTTTTTTTTATGGTGTTGTACAATTTTGTAATTTTACATAAGTGATAAGCATGTCAAAGCTAACAACCTCCTTAGATTTTATTGTTATCGCATCATGAATGCAACAATTACAGGAGCTTAAAAAATATGTCATAATTTTGATTGCTCAAAAAACTTATTTTTTTAATTTTCTCTTTTTGTTGTACAATTTTGTAATTTCACACAAATGATAAGCATGTCAAAATTAATAACCGTCTCAGATGTCATTGTTTTCACTTCATAAATGCAATAATTACAAAATCTTAAAGAAAATATGTCAGGATTCTGATTCGTCTAAAATTTATTTTTTTATTTTTTTTATGGTGTTGTACAATTTTGTAATTTTACATAAATGATAAGCATGTCAAAGCTAACAATCTCCTCAGATTTTATTGTTATCGCATCATGAATGCAACAATTACAGGAGCTTAAAAAATATGTCATAATTTTGATTGCTCAAAAAACTTATTTTTTTAATTTTCTCTTTTTGTTGTACAATTTTGTAATTTCACACAAATGATAAGCATGTCAAAATTAATAACCGTCTCAGATGTCATTGTTTTCACTTCATAAATGCAATAATTACAAAATCTTAAAGAAAATATGTCAGGATTCTGATTCGTCTAAAATTTATTTTTTTATTTTTTTTATGGTGTTGTACAATTTTGTAATTTTACATAAATGATAAGCATGTCAAAGCTAACAATCTCCTCAGATTTTATTGTTATCGCATCATAAATGCAGCAATTACAGGAGCTTAAAAAATATGTCATAATTTTGATTGCTCTAAAAACTTTTTTTTTTAAATTTGCTCTTTTTGTTGTACAATTTTGTAATTTCACACAAATGATAAGCATGTCAAAATGAACAACCTCCTCAGATTTCATTGTCGTCACTTTATAAATGCAACAATTACAAAATCTTAAAGAAAATGCGTCAAAATTCTGATTCGTCTAAAAAAAATTTTTTTTTTTTTAATGGTGTTGTACAATTTTGTAATATTACGAAAGTGATAAGCATGTCAAAGCTACCAACCTCCTCAGATTTTATTATTATTACATCATAAATGCAAGAATTACAGTAGCTTAAAAAATATGTGTCATAATTTTGATTGCTCAAAAAACATTTTTTTTAATTTTCTCTTTTTGTTGTACAATTTTGTAATTTCACACAAATGATAAGCATGTCAAAATTAACAACCTCCTCAGATTTCATTGTTGTCACTTCATAAATGCAACAATTCAAAATCTTAAAGAAGATATGTCAAAATTCTGATTCGTCTAAAAATTGTTTTTTTTATGGTGTTGTACAATTTTGTAATTTTACATAAGTGATAAGCATGTCAAAGCTAACAACCTCCTTAGATTTTATTGTTATCGCATCATGAATGCAACAATTACAGGAGCTTAAAAAATATGTCATAATTTTGATTGCTCAAAAAACTTATTTTTTTAATTTTCTCTTTTTGTTGTACAATTTTGTAATTTCACACAAATGATAAGCATGTCAAAATTAATAACCGTCTCAGATGTCATTGTTTTCACTTCATAAATGCAATAATTACAAAATCTTAAAGAAAATATGTCAGGATTCTGATTCGTCTAAAATTTATTTTTTTATTTTTTTTATGGTGTTGTGCAATTTTGTAATTTTACATAAATGATAAGCATGTCAAAATGAACAACCTCCTCAGATTTCATTGTCGTCACTTTATAAATGCAACAATTACAAAATCTTAAAGAAAATGCGTCAAAATTCTGATTCGTCTAAAAAAAAAAAAATATTTTTTTTAATGGTGTTGTACAATTTTGTAATTTTACGAAAGTGATAAGCATGTCAAAGCTACCAACCTCCTCAGATTTTATTGTTATTACATCATAAATGCAAGAATTACAGTAGCTTAAAAAATATGTGTCATAATTTTGATTGCTCAAAAAACATTTTTTTTAATTTTCTCTTTTTGTTGTACAATTTTGTAATTTCACACAAATGATAAGCATGTCAAAATTAACAACCTCCTCAGATTTCATTGTTGTCACTTCATAAATGCAACAATTAGAAAATCTTAAAGAAAACGTCAAAATTCTGATTCGTCTGAAAAAATTTTTTAATTTTTTTTATGGTGTTGTACAATTTTGTAATTTCACACAAATGATAAGCATGTCAAAAGTAATAATCTTCTCAGATGTCATTATTGTCACTTCAAAAATGCAACAATTACAAGATTTTAAAGAAAATGCGTCAAAAATTTGATTCGTTTAAAAATGTTTTTTTTTGTATTGTACAATTTTGTAATTTTAAATAAATAATAAGCATGTCAAAGCTAACAATCTCCTCAGATTTTATTGTTATCGCATCACAAATGCAACAATTACAGGAACTTAAAAAATATGTCATAATTCTGATTGCTCAAAAAACTTTTTTTTTATTTTCTGTTTTTGTTGTACAATTTTGTAATTTTACACAAATGATAAGCATGTCAAAATTAACAACCTCCTCAGATTTTATTGTTGTCACTTCATAAATGCAGCAAATTACAGGAGCTTAAAGAAAATGTGTCAAAATTTTGATTCGTTTAAAAATGAGAATTAAAAAAAACGTTGTGTCCAATTTTGTAATTTTACACAAATGATAAGCATTTCAAAGTAAGCAAATTTCTCAGATTTTATTGATCTAGCTTCATAAATACAACAGTTATAGAATCTTAAAGATAATATGTTAAAATTTTAATTCGTTCTGTATTTTTTTTGTAAAATTCTATAATTTCACCCTTTAAGGGTATAAGCGTGTCAAAGTTAACAACTTTTTCAGATAGTCTCGTAAATGCAATAATTATAGGTTGATCAAATTCTAATTCGTTCTAAAAAGCTTTTTTTTGTTATATAATTATGTAATTTTACAAAACAACTATGTTAATTAAGAAACTGGTTTTGCTGATTAAAATTGATAATCTTCTATTCTACCAACCTAGCAGTAACTAAACCTGAAATTTTCAAAATCAAAGTTCGAAGTAATACAAAATTTATTTCTCGTCAGTACAACAAACTTTCCTTAAATTCTAGAATCCAAAATCACCATTTCCTCTGAGTATTTTTCTGAAAACGGTCCTCTCGAGCTCGAACCCTTCAATAAGATCCCTCTTGTCGTTCTCCAGAATTCTGATCTGCTCTTTCAACAGCTTCACTTCCGCGCTGTCATGCGGACGCCGCTCCCTCGCCTCTTTTTCGATCCACCTCCTCAGATGATGCAAATTCTCTTCAAGTTTAGCCACACGTGGCTTACTCTGCTTCGTTATGATCTTCCTTTCCTTCTCGAAATCTTCCATAAGATGTTGTTTCTCGATTTCTATAGTATGAAGTTTCAGTTTCAGAACTTTGCATTCGACTTGCGCCAAGTCGTTGGATTTATTCCGTTCTTCTTCTAACCGCAGTTTCCGCGTCAAATTCTTCATTTCGAGCTCCAAATTCAGCTTATCTATGTCTAGTTTATAGTTCTCTTCCTGTGCGTTTTTCAACGCCGATTTCGTTCTTTTGAGTTCCTCGCTTAAGTTGATGACGTTTTGGGTGTTCGCAGAAATTGTCTCCGCTTGGAGTCTTGCGTTTTCTTTCTTGAGCTCGTCGACGACTTGCTGTAGATTTTGGACTTCGCTTTTTAATGTTTTTATGTTGGTTTTTAGCGTCTCGGTTTTAATTAGGTCATGGTAACTTTCTTTGAGGTGTTTGTTTTCGTTGAAGACTTGTGCGAGGACTTTTTTTTCGACTTGGATTTCGAAAATGACGCTCTCATCTGCCATTTCTGCAAGAGAAGAGATTCTCAGTGAAAATACGTTGGTTTATGTTTGGGTTGAATGTGGGAACTGCAGACAAGAGTTGGTTTGTTTATTGGTCATTGATTATGTGACCTTTCTATAAATATTTATGTTTCATATCTGTTTTTTATTAAGTAAGTGTCTAAAAACGAAATTGACTTCATTTCTTGGAGGATTCCGTTCTCATTAATCAAGCAATTACATTAATAATCAATTTTTCTTACAAATTTTTTGCTTTCATTTGAATAAGTGATTTTATGGTCGTAGAAGCCTTTTTTACAGGTTGGTAGCACTGTTATCTATCGATTTTGACAGTTCAGAACTGTCATGAATCAAATGTCAATAATGACACCATTCCATTTGAGTTATTGCTTAACCTCAAATTGTCAAAAAGGCAGAGCCACTATCATTTCAAAGTTTAAATTAGACAGAGAAATCTATAAATTAGATTAATTTGGGTAAAATTTTATTTTAATGTAACTTTTTGACTAATTTTAAGAAAATTAGTTGGCAGTTTTTACTGAATCACACTGTCGATTTAGTTGAAATAATTAGATAATAAATAAGACTAATTCAATCAAAATTTGTCCAGTTTTGACCAATATAAATTAGTAATTAATTAGTAATAATTAATAATTTTTGACTAAAATGGAGCTGCTGACTAGTTTACAATAATTTTTCTAAATTAGAGAGCCAATGTTGGTTCATTTGGAACATTTGAAAATAAGCTAGACCAATAAATGCAAAGTTTGACTAATTTTGAATAAAATGGAATTAACTGGTGAGATCCAACAAATTCATTTAAATGAAATTTAGTAATTTGAATTAATCAATACGTATTTTCTACCAAATTGGACTAAATTAAGTGAGTTCAATCTCAAACTTTAATTAACTTTAACTAAAAGGAACTTGTTGGAAAGATGTAACTAATTTTAAGTAAATTATCATAATTAGATTAAGTAAATTGAAAATTACTTGATATTTCTAACAAAATTAGACTAAAGAAAATTATTGATAAATAAATCAGACTAACTTACGCTAATTTCGATTAATTTTAAGTCAATTAGACCAATTGGGAATAACCAACTAACTCCAAAACATTAAAGTAAGTAACTTAAACTAATTTCTAAAAAGTTACAGAATTAATTATTCACATGAAATAATTAAAAGTGAATTATACTGCGACTAAAATGAACAAGATGGGTATAATTAACTAATTTCTAGTAATTTATCTAGATTAGACTTTATAATTTTGACTAATTTATAGAAAATTCGTTTACAATTTTAACAAATTAGACCAAATTAGAATCAATTGCAATAATATAAAGTATGTTTGTGTAGTGCGACCAAAATTGTACAAATTTGAAAGATGTTACTAATTTGAAGTAAATTATAATTAGATTAAGTAATTTAGACTAATTCCAAGAAAATTAGTTGATACTTCTAACTAAACTAGACTAAAGGGAATCATAATTGATATAGTTGAAATAATTGAAATAAATCAGACTGCCTCACGCTAATTATGATTAATTTTAAGTCGACTAAACCAATTCGAAATAGTCAACTGATTTCAAGTAATTTGAACTAGTTTTTAAAAAACTGCAGAATTAATTATTTACTCAAAATAATTGAAAGTAAATTATACTGTGACTAACATGGACAAGATGAGTATAATTAACTAATTTCCGTTCATGTTGTTAAATTAGACCAAATTAGATTCAATTGCAATAATTTAAAGTACGTTGGTGTAGTGCGACCAAAGTTATACAAATTTTAACAAAAATAAGTAATTTTGTTTGTAAAATTAACTGACTAAATTAAGTCAGCACGATCAAACTTCGATTAGCTTTGACTAAAAGGAAGTTGTTGAAAAAATGTAACTAATTTTAAGTAAATTATCATAATTAGATTAAGTAATTTGTACTAATTTCCAGAAAATTAGTTGACAAACAAAATTAGACTAAAGAAAACCACTAATTGATGTAGTTGAAATAATTCAGAATAATTTAAACTAATTATGATTAATTTTTAGTCCAGTGGACCAAATGGAAATAATCAACTCATTTCAAGTAATTAACTAATTAATTTGAACTAATGTCTAGAAAGTTACAAAATTAATTGTTCACTTAAAATAATCAAAAGTAATTTATAGTGTGGCTAAAATGGACAAGATGAGTATAATTAACTAATTTCTAGTAATTTGTCTATGTTTGACTTTATAATTTTGACTAATTTAGAGAAAATTCGTTTACATTTTTAAGAAATTAAACAAAATTAGAATTAACTGCAATAATTTACAGTATGTTTGTGTAGTGCGACCAAAATTACACACATTTTAACAAATATAAGTAATTTTATTTGTAAACTTAATAGAGTTTCTCTGGACACCACCGTAATTAATTAGTAGTAATTCTTGCTAATTTTGACTAATTTTTGACTAAAATAAAGCAGCTGGAATAATTGACCAGTTTACATTTTTTTTTAATTAGAAAACAATAAATGCAAATTTTGACTAATTTTGAATAAAATGGAATTAACTGGCTAGATTCAAGTAGTTTATTTAAATTAAATTAAGTAATTTGGATTAATCAATTCATGTTTTATACTAAATTGGACTAAATTAAGTGAGTGCAATCAAACTTTTGATTAACTTTGCCTAAAAGAAACTTGTTGGAAAGATGTAACTAATTTTAAGTAAATTATTATAATTAAATTAAGTAATTTGGACTAATTTCAAGAAAATTAGTTAATATTTCTAACAGAATTAGACTAAATGATATAGTTGGAATAATTGAAATAAATCAGACTAAGTAATTTGAACTAATTTCTAAAATTTTCTAATTATTCGCTTGAAATAATTAAAAGTAATTTATAGTGTGACTAAAATGGACAAGATGAGTATAATTAATTAATTTTTAGTAATTTATCTAGATTTGATTTTTTAATTTTGACTAATTTGGATAAATCCGTTTATATTTTTAACAAATTAGACCAAATTATCATATTTTGACTAAAATAAATAATTTTAATTGGAAAATCGTTCGATCTATGCACTACCGAGTTAAAAAAAAATTGATTTTCTTAATTCTGTGGATATTACAAAAATTCCTTGTTTTGTTTTTTTGTTAGATTTGGTGTCCTATTTTATAAGTTCGTATTTTTCTTGTTTTTGTGGATATTTGGAAAATACAGGACCTTCATAAATGATTCATGCATCCAAGTAGATTTTACTTCGCCTTTTGCTGAAGGTGATATTGTATTATTGTGTCTTTAATCTGTCACTTCAAAACTAACAAAAAGTTTGAGAACACACTGTGGAACAGCTATTAAATGAAAATTCACTGAAATAAAGTAAATTTGAATGCAGAGATAACGGCAATAAGGACTTAATTGGCATAAATGCTTTGACATTTGACAGAAATGACAGTGAAATTTAAAATAGATCCACTATTATAACGAAGTGGCAAATCAGCAGCATTTTTGTTTTTCCATGCATGAATCTTTTATGAACGCCCTGTATTCAGTTTTCACCTTTAGTCATATACGAAAATGCCTGAAATGAAAACATTTCGTCTTTCAGGTTCCGCCAAAAAAAACAAAGCCGCCGTAACCCTCGAAATCGAAGCCTCCAACAACCCAACTCTCGAAGCCATCCAACCCGACCCCACCATCATCTGCACCGCCTACAAGAAATCCCGTTTCTACCTCTTCAGCCGCCGCGAACCCGACGACCTCCAAGGCGACCAAGACCGCGACGTCTTCAACGAGAAACCGTCGAAAGAAGACACTTTCGCCGCCACCGACAATCCCGCCATCCAACGTCTCTACGAGAACGCCATCATCCACACCGTCTTCGGCGACATCCACATAAAACTGTTCATGAAAGACACTCCGAAAACTGTGGAAAATTTCTGCGTTCATGCGAAGAACGGGTATTTCAACGGGCATATTTTTCACAGAGTCATCAAAGGGTTCATGATACAGACGGGGGACCCCACGGGGAACGGAACGGGGGGCGAAAGCATCTGGGGGGGCGAATTTGAGGATGAAATTCGGCCGAATTTACGTCACGACAGGCCGTATACTGTGTCTATGGCGAACGCCGGACCGAACACGAACGGGAGCCAGTTTTTCATCACTTTGACGCCGACGCCGTGGTTGGACAATAAGCATACGGTCTTCGGACGCGTCGTTAAGGGAATGGAAGTAGTGCAGAATATCAGCAATGTCAAAACGAACACGAAAACTGATAAGCCGTACGATGATATCAGAATTGTTTCGGTGACGGTGAAATGAACAATTTTATCATAATTATATGTTAATGACAGAGTCTAGCTATTAGTAAACTATTCTACTTTTTTTTTAATTTGTTTTTCTATCCTTACCTTAGCTAAGTCGTTGCGGTTGGGCGCTTCGGGAATTTTTTACGTTATCGTTTGTACAAATGATTCGCTAGATAACGTTCGCAGTTGATCCTTGGACACTTATCGTTGTTTGCTGTAATTCTGTGTAAACTAAAGGTAATCGATTGTTTAAATATTAGGATAAGGACAATGTTAAGGTAAATAAATGTGTGCAACGGAGAGCGCGAAATTTAAATCAAACAGGTTTTGGTTGCGTAATGCGAATTTTGGCAACTCATTTATTCCAATTGGTTCTGGGATCATTCGAAATTGCTACAAATTAGTTAAATAATTAATTTACATCTAGCTCTTTTTAATTAATTAATTTTGTGCCTTTTTTAATTTTAATTTTTAAAATTTCTAAAAGGTTTCTTTTCATAAACTTGTAGCTATTTTCTTCCAACTTTTATTTATCTAATCCAAACTTCCAAAGATTCACAGAACTAAAAAAAAACATGAATTTTCAAAATTCTGCTTTAACTTTTTCTTTTCCATAGTTAAATATTTATAATAAATAAATAATTGATACTCTTCCAAATGGTCGAACTGATGTTCAGTTTCTTAATTTGATTTGGTTTCATTTATTTTAATTATTGGAATGGAATTAATATTAGTTCCCTAATTTAGTTTAGTTTCGCAAAAAAAATATGATTTTTTTCGAAATGAATCCAAATTATTTAAATTAGCCAATTAGTTCCATTTTATTTAAAATTAGAAAAAAAAAACACGTAGTAATTGTCGATGGAAATTTCAATTAAATAAAATGTGGCTTTTTTCTTGTAAATTTTATCTGTCCTTGCACAGGAATAACATTTTGCAAAAATTTACAACAATAAGAAAAATGCTAATTTTCCAAAATGTAGTTCAGCTGCCTAAAGTTGTTTCATTTTTTTGTTTAAAAGTTTTCTATTTGTGGAAATACAGTAATTTTCTTCCACGTTTTACTTGTCTAAAAAAACTTGTCAAAATATCCACAGAAATAAGAAAAAACCAACTTCAATAATGCTGCCAACAGGGGGCACCAAATTTGTTTCTGTTACAGGATCAAAAAAAAATACGTTTTTTTTTAAATTTTGGTGTATAAATTGATTTTATTCATTCTTCAAAAAAAAACAAATTAATTTTTTTAGGCCGTTTTTTGATGTAATAAAACAAAGTTTCTTACATGTTTTATGTGTTCAAATGTAGCAACAAGAAATTTTCATAATATTCATAGAATTAAGAAAAAAACGAAAATTCTAAGAGTGGTGCGTAAATCAAATTTATTTATTTTCTAAATAAAATTTCTGTATTTTTGTCAAAGGTTTTTCGTTGATGGAATCAGATGATTTTTTTGTAGATTTTATCTGTCTTAAAATAGAAAGAATTTTTTTTAATATCCACAGAATTAAAAAAAATGTCTTTTTTTTTAATTTGTTCATAAATTGATTCCATTCATTCTCCAAAAAATAATTTCATTTATTTTTTAACGGTTTTGTTTGATGGAATAAAACATTTTTTTATATTTTATCTGTTTAAATGTAGAAACAAAAAATTTTCATAATATTCATAGAATTAAGAAAATTACAATTTTTTTAAGATAGAGCTGTAGTAATCAAATTTTCCAAATAATAAAATTTATATTTTTTGTTAAGGTTTTCTCTTTGATAAAATGAGGCAATTTTTTTGTAGATTTTCTCTTTACAAACTCAGGAAGAAAGTATTTTCTTAATATCCACAGAATTAAAAATAATACGATTTTTTTTAAATTGTGGTACCCACATAAGTCGATTTTTTTTTATTCTCCAAAAAATAATTCTATTTTTTTTATGGAATAAGACTATTTTTTTGCATATTTTATCGGTTTGAATGTGGAAACTAAAAATGTTCGTAATGTTCATAACGTTAAAAAAATTACGATTTTTCTAAGATAGCGGTGCGTAAATCAAATTGATTTATTTTCCAAATATAATTTCTATATCTTGTTCTATATTTTTAATAAAATTAGACGATTTTTTTGGTAGATTTTATCTATCAAAAAGCAGTAAGAAGGATTGTTTTAATATCCACAGAATTTAAAAATTTCGGTTTTTTTGAGTCGCGTGCACGAATCAATTTTATCCATTCTTTAAAAAAAAATCTAATTTATTTTTTGAAGCCGTTCTTTGATCGAATAAAGCAATTTTTCTTGCATATTTTATCTGTTCAACTATAGAAACAAGAAATTTTCGTAATATCCACAAAAATAAAAAAATTCTACTACGATTTTTTTAAGATAGTTGTGCGTAAATTAAATCTATTTATTTTCAAAATAAAATTTCTACATCTTCTGCTATATTTTTGATAAAATTAGACGATTTTCTGGTAGATTTTACTGTTTAAAAGAAGAAATAATTTTTTTTTAATATCCACAGAATTAAAAAAAATATATTTATTTTAATTTGTTCATAAATTGATTCAATTCGTTCTTCAAAAAATAATTTAATTTATTTTTTAACGGCCTTGTTTGATGGAATAAAACATTTTTTTATATATTTTATCTGTTTAAATGTAGAAACAAGAAATTTTCATAATATCCACAGAATTAAGAAAATTACAAATTTTCTAAGATCGGGCTGCGTAATCAAATTTTCCAAATAAAATTTATATTTTTTGTTAAAGTTGTCTCTTTGATAAAATGAGACAAATTTTTGGAGATTTTGTTTTTACAAACTTACGAAGAAAATATTCTCTTAATTTCCACAGAATTAAAAATAATACGAATTTTTTAAATTATGGTACATGAATCGTTTTTTTTTTTTCATTCTCCAAAAAATAATTCTATTTTTTTAAGACTCTTCGTTCATGGAATAAGATTATTTTTTTATATATCTTATTGGTTCAAATGTGGAAACTAAAAATCTTCGTAATATTCATAACATTAAGAAAATTACGATTTTTCTAAGATAGTGCGGCGTAAATCAAATTTATTTACTTTCCAAACAAAATTTCTATATCTTGTTCTATATTTTCTAATAAAATTAGACGAATTTCTAGTAGATTTTATCTGTCTAAAAGCAGAAAGAAGGATTTTTTTCATATCCACAGAATTAAAAAAAATCGGTTTTTCTGAATGCACCGCATGAATCAATTTTATTCCTTCTTTAAAAAAAAATCTAATTTATTTTTTGAAGCCGTTCTTTGATCGAATGAAGCAATTTTCTTGCATATTTTATCTGCTCAACTATAGAAACAAGTAATTTTCGTATTATGCATAAAGTTAAAAAAAAAAACGATTTTTTTAGTAGTGCTTAATTGAAATCTATTTATTTTCCAAATAAAATTTCTTTACTTTTGTCAAAGGGTAAATTAAAAATTGATAAAATTAAATTATTTTCTGATAGATTTTATCCATCTAAAAATAGAGAGAATTTTTTTTTAAATCCACAGAAAATTGCGTTTTTTTAATTTGTGATACATGGTTCAGTTTTATTCATTCTTCAAAAAAATCTAATTTATTTTTTTAAGACCGTTTTTTGGCAGAATAAAGCAATTTTTTGTATGTATGTAGAATTAAGAAAAAAATATAACAATATGCATAATACAAAATTAATATAATACAAGTGCCAAACTTAAAAAAAAAACGCTAAGAGCTCCAATTTTATGAAATGAGGCAATTTTTTAAAGAGATGAAACAAAAAGCAGTAGTTACAATTCTCAAGAATTCAGGACAAAACTGTGTTCTATTGTCTTTGTTCCCAATTCTCAGAATCTCTAAAAATAGATTTGGACTGACCAGTGGTCAGCAAACAATAACATTGGAGAACACCCAAACGGTGCGTGTCATTACCTTTCCCAAACTTTACTCCCTTGCTCCCGACATAACCCCATTTTTATTTCCCACATCATCCTAAACCGCACGATTATTGAATCCTGGCTATTTTTAAATCTTTTTTTCCCCACCTGTGTATCTGTGTCATCAACCTACCACGTGTATAATGTGTTGCCTACTTTCCAGTTTTTGACAGTTCTTCGTCTTCCAATGGCGTCCTCAAGAGACTCGCCAGACGATGACGGCTACAAGCGCTTTTCCGACGACACTCACAATGTGTCATATGGTTCAAATAACTCGAGTAAGTCCATAAACTCTTATCTTATCAGTAATTAACGTCGTCATTAATTAGTTTTGCGATGATGACTGTTATAACCATGTTCATAGAGCCGATTTTAGCATGCTACGAATTTTCTTTATAATTCGCATTATTTGGATGAATTTCTTCACATTTACTGTGGGAGTAAATGAGAGGCTGTACTATCTCCTAAAATGTTCCTACGTATTTAGTAATTAAGTGTAATTAACTCTAATTAATGTAATTATTGTAGATCCCATTGATGAGATGGGGAGCCGCTCCAGTCTTAGTAGGGAAACCACGGAGACGATGGACCATTGGGAGATGAACTACCACGAAGCAGCCATCTTTCTGGAGGTAAATAGAGTGGAAGTGTCATTCTTGGGTTGACTAACCCCATTTTTAGGAGGGCGAAAACAACGAGAAATTTGACTCGCACCCGAGACACCCCTCGGCCCTCCCCGCTTACCTCCTCGTACACAACTCGTGGTACTACGGTCTCGACTTAACCTTCTCTATAATCCTCTTGATGTTAGCTCTAGCAGAGAGCCCCTCTGTTGACCAGTTCCAGCTACCAGTGGGCATCCACGCCACTCTTGAGCTGGTCTCCTTGGGGGTCATTGGAGTCGAACTCGCCCTGAAACTCCGCTGGATCGGATGGGGCATGATTCTCAAACATAAAAGGACCATGGTCAAAGGGATCACCCTTTTTATCATGGTCCTAGAGTCTATTATAGTACTAGTACGGCAATCGTCACATTTTCGGGTGACTAGAGCGCTACGACCCATTTTTCTCGTGGATACACGAGCTCTGGGGGCTGTGAGGAGGTTCATACGGCAGATTTTACAGTCTTTGCCTCCGATTTTAGATATGTTGGTACTCCTGATGTTCTTCGTGTGCAGCTACGCACTTTTGGGGTATTTCCTCTTCAGTAATCATCAGACGAATTTGTATTTTCGCACGCTGAGTGATAGTTTTGTCAGTATGTTTGTCCTACTGACGACTGCCAAGTAAGTTAACACAAAACTGTCTTTTTTTTGTATTATTCATCGTTTCAGTTTCCCGGACGTCATGATGCCGTCTTACAAAGACTCGAAGTGGAATGCAATTTTTTTCATTTCATATATTTCCACCGTGTTGTATGTGTTGATGAATCTGGTAACTTCGAGTTTCAGTTGGTGACACTGAGTAACGAGCTTTTGCAGATGTTGGCAGTCGTGTACGAGACGTTCACGGGAATTGAAAAGGATAAGTTCAGGAAGTTGTTGTTGCACAAGCGGAAGGCCTGTCAGTTGGCGTTTAGGCTGCTGGTCAGCAAACAGGCGCCAAATATGGTTAGGTTTAAGCAGTTTCAAGGAATGATGCGGTATTATCTGCCAAGGACGTGTAAGTCATTTGAAATTTACGCCTTTTTGTAACCTAAAATGTTCGTTCGTTTATTCGTGTCCCGGGATAGAAGTACTCTGTCTGCTCGGAAAGATAATTTATCAAATCTGTTTAAAGCAAATAATTTTTTAGATTAAAGGAAGATTATGGTTGATAAACTGATACAGCAAATCACATGGTGTTTATCACTGATGCTTGGAATTATAAATTCTAAATTCTTTTTTTTAATAAGCTCAAATTTCTTAGTTGGCTTAGAATCAGAATGTTTATATTTCAGTCAGAAGAGTTATAAAAAGTACCAAAACAAAAGATTCAATTGGTGGTTAGAATTTTTAGAACAAACGATTCTAAATTCTAGATTTTAAAATTTAAATCACTTAGTACAAGTTTCTTATTTACTATAAGAGCCTCAAAAAAAATTGATGTATGTTGGTAGCACGTTTGAAGTGTCAAGTCACAGTGACATTTTTGCGTTTTAATTACTGTTCTAACCTCACATCTTAAACTATCAAAACTGTTATAGATTTAATAAATAGAATTTTTGAATGAGAGAATTCTAGATTCTAGATTTTGAAATTTTAATTTCTTAATTAACTTAAGTTAATAATTGTTTTCAAATTTCAAAATCTATATTTTAATCAGGAGGTTAGTTCTAGTTTCTTAATTGAGTTAGAATTTTAGAATACTTGTATATTTTAATCAGAAGAATTTTTAGAACAAATGATTTTAAAATTTAAATTTCTCATTTAGTTCAAGTTTCTTATTTGCTACTATAAGAGACTGTTCAGTAATTTAGTTCAATTTTCTGCCAAGGTCAAGATAAAAAATCCCTTTATAAAAAAATGTTTTATGTTGGTAGCACCGTTTGAAGTGTCATGTCACATTGACATTTTTGTATTTCATTTTATGTTCTAGCCTCTCATTTTAAACTGTCAAAATTGTCGTAGATTTAATACATATTTAGAATTTTTGAAAGAATGAATTCTAGATTCTAGATTTTAAAATTTAAATTTCTCAATTAACTCAAGTTATTAATTGTTTTAAAATTTTGAAATCTCTATTTTAATCAGGAGGTTAGTTCTAGTTTCTCAATTAAGTAAGAATTTTAGAATCTTTGTATTTTAATCAGAAGAATCAGAAATTTGATCACAAATAATAATATCTATTTTATTTTTATATTTCATAATTAGCTCAAACTATTTAATCATGTTATAATGTCAGAATCTCTGTATTTTAATCGAAAGAATTAGAAATTTCATTACATATAAAAGAATCAGTGTTTGAGATTTCTAGAAAAAATAGTTTTAGATTCTAGAATTCTATATTTCTTCTTATATTAGTGTAAGAATCTTAACTATCTTAGAATTTTAGAATCTCTGTATTCTAGTCAGAAAAATGGGAATTTTATTATAAATTAACGACTCAGTTCTTAGATCTTTCAGGAAGAAAGAATTCTAGATTCTAGATTTCTCTGTTCTTTTAATTAGCTCAAATTTCTCAACTATCATACTAGGAATTTTAAAATTTCTATATTTTAATCAGAAGAATTAGAATTTTTATCAAAATACAAGATTCAATTGTTGGTTAGAATTTTTAGAACAAATCATTCTAAATTCTAGATTTTAAAATTTAAATCAATTAGTTCGAGTTAAAAAATAATAATTTGTATGTTGGTAGCACCGTTTGAAGTGTCATGTCACATTGACATTTTTGCATTTCAATTAATGTTCTATCTAATCTCACATCTAATACTATCAAAACTGTTATTTAATTTTTAAATCTAGAATCTAGAATTCATTGTTTCAAAAATTCTAACTATCTACTAAATCTTTGACAGTTTGAAATGTGAGGTTAGAACATCAATTGAAATGCAAAAATGTCAATATGACATGTCAGTTCAAACGGTGCTACCAACATACAACATTTTTTTTATTTTACCTTGGCGGGAAGTAGAAAATCTGGAAATTGACTCTTTCAGCCCAACGTGATGTCGTCTTAATCTTTCGCCAACTCAACACTTCAGGAACTGGCGCCCTCACCGAAGACGAATTCTTGGGAATCTACGACGCCGCCACCCTCCGATGGCGCTTAAAAGACCCTCCAGATCCCTGGTTCTCCGCCGCATGGCCCCCATTACGAATGTTTTGTAAAACAGCCCGCACTGTAGTAACTTGGGAGTACTTCGAACACATTGTATGTACGTAACCCCTCTCAAAAAAAATTACCCCATTTCTATACCATTTTTGCAGACGTACTAATCGTCGGAAACGGTCTCGCTATGTTCATCCGTGTCCTCGAGTCCTCCGTGTCTTTAGAAGAAGGCGCAAAGAACTTCTGTGCCTCTTGGGACACGTACCTGTTTTTAACACGTAAGACTGAAAGAAAAGAAAGACTGATTTTTGGTGGTAGTGTTTTTAGTGGAAGCTCTGTTACGAATTGTGGGGTTAGGTTGGGGGGAGTACATCGCTTCTGGATGGAACTTCTTTGATTTATCTGTCACGTTGGTAGCGCTGCTTGGATCACTGATTTTGTTGGTCATGCCGACTTTGACCGTGGTCGTTATTTTGCGACCGTTGCGGCTTTTGAGGTTGTTTAAACTCAAGAAGAGGTATCGGGATATTTTCGGGACTTTGGTTCTTCTCTCGCCTCTCATGTGGTCAACAGCGATCGTGATGATGGTCATGTATTACTTCTTCGCCATCATCGGAATGGAATTGTTCGCCAAATATGATCTGCGGAACTGTTGCGTGTAAGTTTCCTTCTTCCTGTACACAAACCACATATTTTTATCGATTTTAAATTATTATCTAAAAATATAAGCGATAGTTAACGGTTAACTACTCACAGTTGATTAGATTAATTTTTCTGACGCTGAACATTAGTCGTCAACAATAACTAGTCTACCAATATACCGATTACTAATTTCTAGTTAATAATTGTCTGAAAATAGTTAAGTGTCGAACTTCAGGTAATCATTGACTTATCTTTTTCTAGCTTTGACTGTGTTGATGTGACAGTAGCTGATTAACTACCGACGTATAGGCAAGTTCATTTCTATCCGTTCGTTCATGACATGAGATTATGTTTTTTTCACATTTGAATATTAAAATATGTCAAATAAAATCTGAAGTTAAAAACAAACGAACAGAGTAAAGTAAAGTACTACAACGTAGGAGTACCAACCTTACTTTGGATCGAGTGGACAAATTTTTACCTATAAATAAGTATCAATAACGTGGCTGTGTCTTTATTGATGACATTAGTTAATGTAACATCTAAACATTGCTGTCAGAAAAAACTTTTAACTATTGGACTTAATAACTGTTGTCAATTAAAAATGAAATTACTGTATGGTGAATAGACACTAGTTAACAAAAGCATCATCATTTTGGGAAATATCACGTGCTCCGTTAATTATTGACATGTCGCTAATAAGCTAATAAACAATGAACTGACACTAGTTAATTCAGCTTTTACCCATCATTATTGTTTAATTATAGTATAGATTTGTTTATTAAATATAAAAAAACATTGGGATAGTTAAGATCTAGCAATTAATAGATTATTAGACTCGAACGTTTTTTTTTTAATGACAGCTGTTGATATTGACAAGTTATTTGACACTAGTTAATACAGAATACATATTGCTAGCTTTGATAGATTAACTATTTCAATGACAGCTAATAAAAAATTCAGTTGGAGTTAAATTTAAAACCGAGACTGACAACTATTCTAAAGTTTGACAAATAACTACAATTAACTAACCAACTAACTAATTGAATGATCACACTCCAATTGAAAACTGAGAATTTAGGAATTTGCGGGAATAGTTAACCGTTAACTGTTCTTTTTGATTCTTAACTACTACAGCTGTAAGGTGACATTTGACAAAAATCAGCGGTACTTAACTAATTATGACTATTGCCTAATGTAATTTAACATACCAATAATAACTATTGCCTATTATTGTTACCATAAGTTTCTAACTAGCCAACTATTCTAAATATTTACAGATTGACAGATGAGCACAGTTAAGATTTAATAGTTTTTTTTTTGTCAAATTGGAAAACGGAAACATTTTGATCCTTAACTAACATTAGTTAAATGTTAATTATAGTAATTTGTCGATTTTTAAAGTAATTGTCAGTTTTTTGTATTTTAAATTTCATTGACGTCAAGTAAAAACTGTAATCGCACTTTTTTGTTAGCTGTTATTGACAATAGCTAACTTACACTAGTTATTAATAATCAGAGTTAAAACATTCTGAAATGTCATCGTTACGTTAATGGTAGTTAAGATCCAAATATACAATACGGTGAACTAATGACAGTTAATATCATTGAAGGTTTTGCAGGTTTAAGTTTTATTGAGATTAGTTAAAAACCTAAACACAGCTTAGAAAAAAGAATTGGCAATAGTTAATAGTTGCCAATTAGCTAATAAACAATGAACTGACAATAGTTAGTTTAACTTTTTTCCGTCATTATCTCTTAATTGAGGTATAGATGAGTTTGTAAAAAAAAACATGGGAATAGTTAAGGTTTAACCATTATTAGATTTACGCGTTTTTTTTTTTAAATGATAGCAGTTGATGTTGATGAGTTATTCAACATTAATTAGTTCAGTAAATATTGCTAGTTTTGATATATTAACTATTTCAATGACAGCTAATAAAAGTGCAGTTAGAATTAAATTTAAAACCGAGAAACTGATAACTATTCTAATGTTCGACAAATAACTACAGCGTGATCAACAATGGTTGAGTCTGTTGGTATTAAAACAATTGAAAAATGTTTTTTTTTGCGTCACAATTGGCGACCCTGGTGTTTTAAAATCAACGTTAAAATGACAATGTCAAAAAATTTAGGTTATGTTTTAAGGTAAATCGGGTAAATAGGGACAGGGACTCTAATTAAATGTAAAATGGATTTTAATGAAAGTTAAAAATATTTAAATTGATAAATTATTACAAAAACGAAACTTTTATAACAAAATTCAAATTTACTTGTCAACACTGTCAAACGTGACAACAGGAAACAAAAGTGACAGCAGCAAATACGTTTAGGTTAGGGAGATACCAACATCTTTCACATTTTCATTGTTGCCAACAGACTCAGTCTTTGTTGATCACGCTGTACAATTAACTTACTAACTAACTAACTAATGGAATGATCATACTCCAACTGAAAACTGAGAATTTAGGAGTTAGGTCAATGAATAGTTAACCGTTAACTTTCTTTCTTTATTTTTGATTCTTAACTACCACAGCGATAAGGTGACATTTGACATAAATCAGCGGTAGTTAACTAATTATGGTTATTAACTAATGTCGTTTAATCTACCAATAATAACTATTGCCTCAGATTGTTACGATAAGATCATAACTAGCCAACTATTCTAACTATTCACAGAGTGACAGATGAGTACAGTTAAGATTTAAAAAAAAAATTGACAAATTGAAAAACGGAAAAATTTTGATCCTTAACTAATTTTAGTTATATGTTAATTGTAGTAATTTGACAATTTTTGAAATAGTTGTGAGTTTTTTTATCTGTAATCGAAGTGTTGTTAGCTGTTATTGACAATAGCTAACTGACACTAGTTAATAATATTCACAGTTAACACAGTTTTGTAACATTCTGGAATGTCAACGTTACAGTTAATGTTAGTTAAGATCCCAATATACAATACGGTTAACTATAACAGTTAATAACATTGAATATTTTGCAGGTTTACGAGTAAGTTTTAATGGCATTAGTCGAAAACCTTAATACAGCTTAGAAAAAAAAACTGGCGATAGTTAATAGTAGTTGATAAGCTAATAAACAATAAACTAACACTAGTTAATTAGGTTTCGCCCGTCATTATCGTTTAATTGTAGTGTACATAGATTTGTTAATGATAAAACATGACAAGTTATTTGACACTAGTTAATACCGTACATAATGGTAGTTTTTACAGATTAACTATTGTCAATTGCAGTTAAAAAAAGTTCAGTTATAGTTTTTAACTTAGATTTAAAAAACTATTTTTTATTGTTTTAGGAACACGACAGTTGAAGACTTTTATAAATTCAGTCCCAATAGCACCTCCATCGGTTATTACTATTATTTAAACAATTTCTCAAACTTATTGATCTCAGGAGTGACCCTCTTTGAATTGACAGTCGTCAATAATTGGTTTATTGTCATGGATGCGTACGCTTCCGTCGCTCATCCGTATTCGAGGGTCTTCTTTATGTTGTTTTATTTATTCACGATGGTGGTTTTGACTATTGTGGTTGCTTCCGTTCTGGAGGCTTTCCGGTTTAGGATACAGTACAAAAAGCAAACTTCAAAACGAGATGGTAAGAAAAAGATAAAGTAAGACGAAGTAATGAACTCGTGCTTTACAGAGGAGCAGATGCTTCATGAAGAAGTGGCTGTGGATTGGAACTCGCTGCAAAGGCAAGTGCAAGATCCGAAGCTTTTAGAGTCTTTGCAAATGGATTTCATACCTGGTGTAAGTTATTTTTTCATATTAATTAAACAACTGTATGATTAGTTAAGAATCAATCAACTTTTATCTGCTCTTAGTACCGATAGTTAGTAGTAGGCTCTCAGTTAACTGTCTTGACGGTCATCCACTGGCATTAGTTAATCTGTCAGCGACACTAACTACCAACTGTGGTGAGGTACTGCTGGTATTTCTTAGTGACATTAGTTAAAAACAATCAATTTTTATAACTATTAGGTTTAGTTAATTAACTATGTCGTTAATCAAAAATGATATTACTGTGTGATGAATTGACACTAGTTAACAAAAATATCGTCATTTTGGGAGTGCTCAGTTAATTATTGACATGTACTCTACATGGATATTGACATTGGTTAAAAATGATAAGCGAGTTGTCTGTAATTGTTGGGGACGATTGTCACTAGTTAATAATCAAGGTTATGTAACTTAGCTGCTGTCATTATCAAATTTAATGACGTTTGACTTGTGTCAAAGCTTAAAGTAGTTAGACTAGCAAACAGCTACTGAAATAGTGGTTAACTATTTACAGTTAATAAAATTTACTGTTTCCCAGCATTAAGTTTCACTAGTTGATAGCTATTTGTTGTACGTTTAACTATTGTTTAAGCTTGATTGTACTTTTACTTACAGGGTGTTTCTTTTTACATCGGACGCCGTCGAAGAACCCGAGATGTCCTCCAACGCCACATGTACATATCCGAAGTCGCACAATGGCTACAAGAAGCAGAACAACAAGAACGAATCACGGGAATAAATTTCGTAGATGAATCGCACATTAACACAAGACTTATCCATTCGGAAGCATAAACGTATTAACAGTATTCTCAGTGGAACCTATGTTGATATTATAGAATAGTATAAATTCAAAATTCGTAGGACCAATGAGTGTTGAATTAATCCAAACCTTGGTTCAGCTTTCTAAGTAATATTAATTGTACCTAAGTAGATACGTTGACCGATTACAGTAAACATGTGATAATAACAAATTTGCTAATAGCTAGTCTAATGTACCCGTTATTTTTACAGATTTTTATTAACTGATAATTTATTTGAAATATAGTTATATATTTGAAGTTGGCGCTTTTATTTGGGAATTTTAGTGAAAGTTGGTAGTGCGTACGTATTGACATTTCTTCCTTTTACGAACAGCGCCATCTTTTCAACACAAACGTTGATTACGGTGAGTGTTGAGTGTGAATTTTTCCAAAATCTCCGATCATCTTGTGTTAAAAAGGCCCTTTTGGTAACAAATTCACCCCAGCCTTTAGTTTGTAACCCCAAAAAAGTAGATTTAGTGATATTTTCGCGAAATCTTTGAAAAAAGAGCGAGAGGTTATGTGACACGGTGCACAAAAATTCGGTGATAAACAAGGTAAAAATGGTCCACTTTAAGAAAAGAGCTCGCTTCGAGCCCACACGTGATGATTTTTCTTAGGACACCTCCGAAAAGAGTCATGTTGAACAAGAAAACATCTGACACATAACCTCAAACTTTCCACAACTCATGTCTTTTCGTCTCTGAAAGTTATTTTGTAGATGGCACCGAGTGCGAAGAAAGAAGAAAAGAAGCTTCAAACGAAGCACAAGACCGTCAAGCCCCGGAACTACGATCTGGGGAATGGCGTACTCCGCTTTTCTCGCACTCGTATGTACCACAAGAAAGCGCTCTACAAGTTCGTCGGTAAGAAAGTAAAGCCCACCCATAAACCCGCCAAGCCCACGTTCGTGGTCAAGGAAATCGGCGGCGAGAAAAACGGGAAACAGCGAAAAGTCTTGCTGAAAAAACGCAGGAACTACTATCCCACCCAAGACAAGTAAGTTTTCTTTGTGTGTAAACAAGATTGTTAATAGTTTTGTAGAATCGCGAAGAGGCCCGCCAAGAAAACGTTCAAGCAACACAAACGTTACCTGCGCTCCAACTTGGTCCCCGGAACTGTTTGCATTCTGCTGGCTGGATCCCACAAAGGCAAACGCGTTGTGTTCTTGAAACAGCTCCATTCGGGACTCCTTTTGGTGACAGGTCCCATGCGCATTAATTCGTGTCCTCTTAGACGTATCAGCCAACGCTACGTCATAGCTACTCAGACTAAAATTGACGTTAGTAACGTGAAGTTGCCTGAGAGTATCAACGACGAGTACTTCCGTCGCCAGCGGGAGAAGCGAGCGAAGAAGGAAGAGGGTGATATTTTCCAGGCTAAGAAAGAGGCGTACAAAGTTAGTGACCAACGCAAAGCTGACCAGAAGGAGGTAGATAAACAAGTTTTGGAAGCTATCAAGAAGCATCCTGATAGGAAAGTTCTATTAGCGTACTTGTCGGCTATGTTCGGGTTGAGGTCGTCGCAGTACCCCCATAGAATGCAGTTCTAGACTAAGCACCAGATTTTATTGATTGTAAAGGTTTGATTCAATAAAATGTGGTTTTATATTTTTGGTGACTTTTATTTAGTGACATTTGAAGTTTGTTTGATCAATATTTAGGCATTCAGTCTAAATCCATTAAGTTAATGAGAGAAATTAACAATGGACAAAGAAAAAGAAGTGAAGGATTCTGAGAACACAATAGCGCTATCAGCGAAGTCGTCGAATTGCTCTGAAATTACTATCAAAGAGTTTTTGGACTTCCTCAGAACAGCCTACCAAGTATACCAAAATTGGACTTCTTTCCTCTGGCTTAATTTCACACTTCCAGGTACAAGAAAGTATAGAAAATATGCTGTTAAGTGGTGGAATGACAGAAGCCATTGATTGGTTGAAACTGAAAGAAAACGAACTTGTCAAACCTAAGGAACCAGAAGCTGACAGCAAAAAGAACGAAGATAAAAAAGGTAAAATCAGAGACTGTTAAACTCCTCTGACGTGCTTTTGATAGATTTGACAAAGAAGAAGAGCGAGCACGCAACGGAGAACGATACTATAAAGAGGAAGCTGAGTGAAGTCCTGTCTGAAGGACTTCTAGATTCTGTTCTTCCATACCTAGTACCAGCGTCGCCTCTGCAGGTTTCTAGAAGGAGCAGTGTTGCCAAAATGCCTTCAGGTTTGTTTTTTTAAAGGAATGTTAAAGCACTAGTTTTATAAAACTTATATTACGACGCGAGTCCAGGTTTGCAGCAGTTGTCGTAACGAATTTTCTATGCTATTTTTTCTAATTGGCATATTGATCAATTTTTTACTAATAAAGTCAAATTTGATAATTTAGGGAATTTTGTGACAGTTAAAATAAAGGTAAAATCTTTAGTTGACATCTGGATTCGCTGGATTCTTAGTATTTTTTGAATTTTTAGTTTTTTTTATTCCTACAATTTTTGGATTCTTTAAATTTTTTTGATGCCTTAGGTTCTATAAATTCTTTAGAATTTTTGGATTATCTAGATTCTTTGGATTCTTTTGGGTTTTTTAGATTCTCTAGATTGTTTAGATTTTTTGAATTTTTTGGATCTTTAGAACGCTTTGGAATCTTTAGATTTTCTGTTTTCTCTGGATTATCTGGATTCTTTGATTTTTTTGGATCTTTTGAACCGTTTGAATTCTTTGGATCCTTTGAATTCTTTGGATTCTTTGGATTTTCCAGATTCTTTGGATTTTTTGATTCTCTAGAGTTTTTGAATTTCTAGAATTTTTGGATTAGCTTTATTTCTTAGATTCATTAAATTTCTTTGATTGTTTATATTCTTTGCATGCCGTAGATTCTATAATTTCTTTAAATTTTTTGAATTCTTTAGATTTGTTAGAATTTTTTAATTTTTTGTATTCTTTGGTTTTTGATTCTTTAAATTTTTGAATTTCTAAAATTTTTAGATTCTTTTTTTTTAGATTGTTTAAATTCTTTGGATACCTTAGATTCCATAAATTCCTCAGATTCTTTGGAATTTTTGAGTTCTTTGGACTCTCTGGAATATCTGGATTTTTTGGATCGAATTTTTTAGATTTTTTGCGTTTTTTTGATTTTTTAAATTTCTTGGATTCTTTGGATTTTTAGAATTGTTTGGATTCTTTGCATTCTCTGGATTCTTTGTATTTTTTGATTCTTTAGAGTTTTTTAATTTCTAAAATTTTTGGATTCTTCAAATTTCTTATATTGCTTAAATTCTTTGGATGCCTTAAATTATATAAATTCTTTAGTTTTTTCAATTTTATTGATTTTTCCTTTTTTTGAATTCTTTAGATTCTTTAGATTATCTTTTTGTTCCTAGCGGTCCCCTCAACGTCCAGCCAGACCGCCGTCTCCTCCACTTCCCTCACTCGAAAAAAAAGCGTGGACTCCACCACCAAAACCGTCACCAAAACAGAGTAAGCTTCTTTTTATCCAATTCTTTTGACTTTTTTCCCTCCCAGTTCAGAGGTCGAAATCCACGTCTGCGACGAAGTAAAAAATATGAAAAAAGACTTCATCTGCAACCAAAAACTCCTCGTGGAAAAAATGGGGTACTTCGCTGAAGTGACCACTGGTCAACGTCTCGAAGACATGGACATCTCCGTCCACTGCGACATCGGCATCTTCGAGTGGCTCATGAAATGGGTGAAGAAAGAGTCACTGCTTGAAGAAGACTGGCCGCAACTTGACGCGCAATGTGTTGTTCCCATTCTAGTTTCCGCTGCTTTTCTCCAGATGGAGCCGCTCCAGAACGACTGTCTTCTGTATTGTCATCAACACATGAACGAGATTTTGAGGACGTCTACGAATCTGTCGTGCCTGAATGACTCGATTTTGACGCGGCTTTCCGCCATGTACACGAACACGGAAGTGGAGATGATTAAGGACCGGAAGGATAAGATCCAGTCGAGGATCTTCACGAAGTTGATCCAGTCGTTGGTGGAACCGGAGCCGGAGAGTGTCAGAGGCCATTGGAGTTCCTTGGCGAGGGTGTACAGATGTGGGAAATGTCAGCAGCTGGTGAGTCCCACGGTGTCTTCGAGGATACCGTGCGCCCCCTCGTGCATGCAGCTCCAGTGCGATGGAACCATCTTAAGCTACCACGTCAGAGACCCATCTTGGAACATCAACGACTACATCTTGAAGCTCCACAAGAGCTTGAAGACCTGGAGAAAAGTCTACTGGAGGCTCTGGGGCGACGCCCACTTCCTCTACTGCATCACCTGCAAACGCTACTTCCCCGCCAACCAAATTGGGTGGTGCCGCCATCACCCGGATCCCCCCCAGTACTTCACTCTCGACGCCCAGAAAGCCCCTCTTCCCGTCGGACGGTACCCTTGCTGCGGGGAACGCGCCTACCGCTTTCAGCTTCTCCAAGACTACTCCGGGTGCCAATTCCGCGAACACACGGTGGCCCCCAAGGACGTGCGAGACTCCGCGATTTTATCCCTTCTCGAAAACTATCGCTCGTTGATCGAGGAAGAGCCTCCCCAGCTCATGTTTCCGGAGCGTTTAACACGTTTAGTAGCCCGAGATCCTGCGGCCGGTGACAGCAAGAAGTTGGTCTGCAAGGAGAACTTCTGGTGGGAAGGCTTCCAGATTGTTCCTCCACGTCCCAAGTTGGGAATGCTCACCACTTTTGCCAACAGAAGACAGATGTTGGATTCTCCGTCACCTCCGGCTGAAGAATCGAGCGATGAAGCGAGCGAAGAGAGCGAGACGAGTTCTTCGAGTTCGACGTCGTCGTCGAGAGGCTCGGCGGAGAGTAATCCGCCGCCGGTTGTCAAAAAGGTGAGCGAGGAGTTTGTAGATGTGGGTTAATTAGGGTTGTAGGCTATCAAGAGGAAGCGGATGAAGAGAGAAGGAAGGTTATGGCAACATAATTTGTCAGCGAGGAGTAATCAGGATATCCAGAGGGCGTACGAAGAGAATGCGATCAAAGAGATCACGGCGATGTTGAATAGGAAGACGGCGAGTGTGGTGGAGGCGGTGGTGAAGAATAAGACGTTTTGTCGGAATGTGACACCGATAGGTATGATTTTTCTTTGTTTGAAAGTGAAATTAGACCAAAAAAGAAGAAATCTATGTATATAAATGGATGTTGGTATATCTCTTATATAGATCTAGATTAATAGACTCCGCCACCGTTTGACATCACTATGAAAGTTCATGTTTTTTTTTTCATTTAAATTTTTTGCTACTTTGTTGTAACTCACCACTAGATGGCGCTACCGCACATCAACTTCTACATCGTTCAACCAATCGCCATGAAAATCGGTATACATATGTATTCGAGCACGGAGAATATTTGTGTATAACCTCACATTTTAAGTCATTGTGACACAGATTTTTAGCACCTTTGGTTTTAGTACCCCAAAACATTTTTTGAGCGAGGTCTTTGGAAAACTTCTAGTCTAAATAAATTCGGACCCAAGACAAATCACTTTATTTCGTGTTGCTCACACTATTTTTTCTACAGGTGGTATTTGGGTCCGTTTAGAATCCGAATGGAAAGAAACCCACGGCATGTCTACAAACCAACAAAAAACCAGAAGCATTTTCACTGGAAAAGTACGAGTCAAACCACCTAAATTATAATTTAATGTAACATTCATTTAATAAACAATACACGTAGAGTTCTCAACTACCTTTTTTAGAGTTAAAAGTAAATACAACAATACGGCTTATTGCATGATGTACAATTTAAAATGTTACATGTAAAAAAAAAGACACTTTTGAAACCTAGATGGAAATAATTTAAGCAGCGGATTCAGCTAATTTTTCGGCTTTTTCGACGACCTCCTCGATGGGTCCGACCATGTAGAAAGCTACTTCAGGTAGATGATCATAATCTCCCGCTAAGATTTTCTGGAATCCTTTAATGGTCTCTTGGAGCGGTACCAATTTTCCGGCATGCCCGGTGAACACTTCAGCAACTTGGAAAGGTTGCGACAAGAAACGTTGGATTTTCCTGGCTCTTGACACTGTCAATTTGTCGTCTTCAGACAACTCGTCCATACCCAAGATGGCGATGATATCCTGTAACGATTTGTAATCTTGAAGGATCTTCTGGACGCCACGGGCGATGTTGTAGTGCTCGTGCCCGATGATGTTGGGGTCCATGATACGAGATGTGGAATCAAGAGGATCCACGGCTGGGTAGATACCCAATTCAGCGATGGCTCGGGACAATACGGTGGTGGCGTCCAAGTGAGCGAAGGTGGTGGCTGGAGCAGGATCTGTCAAGTCATCAGCAGGCACGTAGATGGCCTGTACTGATGTGATGGAGCCCTTCTTCGTGGTGGTGATACGCTCCTGCATGCTACCCATGTCAGTTGCTAGGGTTGGTTGGTAACCTACGGCGGAGGGGATACGACCCAACAGAGCGGATACTTCGGAACCAGCTTGGGTGAATCTAGAACGCAAGGGGAAGAGTAAAGAAAGTTCAAGAGCTTGTAGGAGAGTACCTGAAGATGTTGTCGATGAAGAGCAGCACGTCTTGGCCTTCTTGGTCACGGAAATGTTCAGCGACGGTCAATCCGGTAAGGGCGACTCGGGCGCGGGCACCTGAATAATAATAAAAAAAAATGTTAGTGCTTCTGCGTCTTTGATAGGTGATCACGTTCTCAGATACTGCTAAAAAAACACCTTCAACTACTAAAGAAATTTGAAAAGAGATAAAATAAAAATCTCAAAGACAAATTATAAAAAGAAAATAGAAGAGTTTAGATATATTCAAAGATTTTAAAAAATTACATCAAATTAAAAAAAAAGAAGAACAGGAGAATATCGAATGTCAAATGTAAAACTTTAAACTTCTCAAGAACTTAAAAAACTTTTCAAATCTAATTTAAGTTTTTAGCTCTTATTTATCAACTAGAAATTCAAAACAAAACGATCAGATTTTTTTTATGCTAAAGACAATGACAAAAAGATGGTGACTTTTTTAGCTTTCAAATTTTAAAATTTTCAATAGTTAAAAATCAGAAATTTTAAATTGTCACTAAAAACTTTATATACTAGAGATTCAAAAACGACTTTGTTCTCTTGTTACATAACTACACACTTGTCTAAAACTATCTATTTTTATCGCCTTACCTGGGGGCTCATTCATCTGTCCATACACCAAGGCTACCTTGGAGGTCTTATCTTTCAAAGAAATGACCCCAGACTCAATCATCTCATGGTACAAATCGTTCCCTTCACGGGTTCTCTCTCCTACTCCAGCAAACACAGAGTACCCACCATGAGCCTTAGCAACATTATTAATCAGTTCCATAATCAACACAGTCTTCCCTACTCCAGCACCCCCAAACAATCCAATTTTTCCTCCTTTAGCATAAGGAGCAAGGAGATCCACAACTTTGATCCCAGTAACCAAAATCTCCTGTTCTACACTCATGTCAACAAACTCGGGGGCTTCAGCGTGGATCGGGGCAAGTTTATCAGTAGGTACAGGACCCCTCTCATCGATAGGTTCGCCGATGACATTGATAATACGTCCTAGGGTCTCCGCCCCGACGGGGATACGAATGGGGTATCCGGTGTCGGAGACAGGCTGTCCTCTGACGAGACCTTCAGTACCATCCATAGCGATAGTCCGGACGGTGTTTTCACCCAAATGTTGGGCGACTTCCAAGACGAGTCTTGGGGATCTGTTTTGTACTTCGAGGGCGTTCAAGATTGGGGGAAGGTTATCGTCGAATTGAACGTCGACGACGGCACCGATGACGGCCACCACGCGGCCCTTGGAGGCGGCAGCGGCAGCGGCTTTCGCTGCATAGCCCCGGTCTGAAAGCAAAGAATCAAAGGTTTCATTTACGTAACCAAGATGGCGGCACGGGAATTATGTAACGAGAAAACTCGCTGAAAAAAAGCCGCTTTCAGCTGGAAACACGCTGAAATCACTACCTTGGCCTTGTTTGAACCCAAAGGCAGTAAGAGTCATCGCGGAATTTGTGTACTTTTAGCGAAAAATGACACAGAAGGAGGCTCATGTGACTGTCGTGAAAAACATCAAAAATCGCTGGTTTACCACGGAAATTTTCACTTACTTGAGCCGCTGTACACTGAGACGATCTTGAGTGACTCATTTCCAAGTTTCTCGATGGTTTTTCCAGCCAAAAGGCTGGATCCTGCTCTTGCCACGGCACCCAACATTTTCCGCTGACTGACCTGTGGTTAGTTTACTAAGTCGTCGCTAGAGGAGTAACTCTGCGCTTGCGCACAAATGTTTAGATAGAGCGCCAAATTTAAAGAGTTTTAATTTGACAGACGAAGTCAATGTCAGGAGAAAAACAAAAGTGGTGTCAAAAATTCAATACTTGATTGGTTGAAATTTTTGTGAAGTAAAAATGCTAACTGTTTAGATTTTGCACATGCGCACAATGGCTTAACAGTGGCGCCAAATTTAAAAGTAACTATTAATGAAGAATTAAAAATAAAAAAAAAACAAACAAATCAAATAATTTAAATTCTATAACTTTTAATGTTTCTAATTTGAACCAATAGTATTATCTTAACAGTAAAAACATGTGTAAAAGTGACTTCACATGTATTTTTTAGGTTAACAAGTCAATGTGTAATTAGTTCAAATAATTCACAATAATATTTAACCTGCAATTAAAATAAAAACGAGCTTTAAATTGCCACAATCAAATTTAAAAAACATGTTACTAAAATTTTAAAACACTTTTAAAATGTTGGAAACATTAAATATCTACAAGTTTTATAATTTTCGCTTGCGCACAACAAAACTATTTTAATTATTGCAGTACTAAACAGAGAAAAACATTTTTGAAATTTCTAATTTAAATTTTTGAATAAACATTGTATTAATTTAGTAAAAAAAAAACATCTGAAATGAAAATTAATAAATAAAAAGTATGAATGAAAACAAACATGAAAAAACATGTACAAAAAAAAACAAAGCAAATTGAAGAAAAAAATAGAAAAACTTTAATAACTGGAAAAATCTGAAGATATAGCACCAACCATGCAAAAATGAAATTCCTAAAGCTAATTCAGCAACCATAAAGGCAAAAGAAATCTGTGAAATGCAGAATGAGAGATGAGTCCATAAAATTCATCTTTACGGTTTTAGTTTCCAAGTAGGTGTATTTTGGCAAATTAGTTCATAAAATTTATTGTTATGGCCGCAAAAACGATATAAGAATAAGATTTTATTCATTGTTTTAGGAAAAATTATGAAGAGTTTAAAATTATGTTTGATGTTAAAAAATATATAAGTTGTTGAGAAACAAGGCATTTTTAAGATTGAATAGAAATAAAGTAAAATATTTTTCAAAAAGCCAAAAAAAAAAAACATAAAATTTTCGGTGTATTACTGGTTGCCTGCACTTTTTCAAAAATAAATTTGTTAGAAATATTATTTCATTTTTGTGTTAATAATTTCTCATTGTTCACATTATTTTTAAAAAAATATTAGAAAGGCCCCCATTTCCAAACTGGCAAATCATTCTCTAGTGGTTTAAATCTCACAGTTGGCAGCACGAGGTGTCATCTGTCATGACGATGACAAACAAATTATAGCAACCAAAATGGCGAGCGCAGCGGTACAACAATCAAACGTGACCGATTATTTATCAAAGAAACAAAAAGAATGCCCGAAAGATCTAGCCAACGATTGGGCCGAAATCGAAGAGCTCCACAACAAAAAGTGAGTACTGTAAACCCCCGTACCATCTCATAACCTCATTCTTTTCAGATTATGGCACCAACTCACTCTAAAACTCCTCCAGTTGATCAAGAACGGTGACTTTCAGAAAGGAGACAACCTGATCCAACTTTATAATAGTTTTATTCAAACTTTCGAGAATAAGTAAGTTGGTTGTGTGGTAGAGCGAGTTAAAAACACGTCGTTGTAGAATAAATCCTCTCTCGTTGGTCGAAATCGCGGCTGTCGTATCCGAACAGTTCAAAAACCCGAAGGACGCGATAGCGTTCTTGGAAAAAACGGAGGTGAAAGTGAAGATCAACCCAGATGCTCAAAATTTGTGTAAGGTGTTAGTTGGGCAGATTCAGTTGAATAAGTTGAATGACCTGGATGCAACCAAGAAAATAATCGAAGAGGTTGAAGCGACGTTTGATAATGCCGATGGAGTCACAGCGGTTCACGGCCGGTTTTACTTGTTAGCCTCACAATTCTACCGGTAAAAATCGCATCATTAAACTAACAGTTCACTCATTTCTTTTTGGCAGCCTCCAGGGCGACCACGCTCAATACTACAGAACTGCCTTAAGATACCTTGGCTGCATCGACCTGGACACGTTATCTTCTGAAGAGAAGCACCAACACGCTTTTTTTCTCGGTCTAGCGGCACTTCTAGGTGAAGGTGTTTATAATCTAGGCGAATTGTTAGCCCACAACGTCTTGGAGGCTCTTAAGTCAACAGAGACGTCGTGGTTAGTCGAGCTTCTCTACGCTTTTAACGCCGGCGATATTAAAAAGTACGAGGCGATGAAACCAAAGTGGTCGAGTATCGCTGATTTGGCAGCCCAGGAACTGTTCTTGAGGCAAAAAATTTCATTGTTGTGCCTGATGGAGGTAAATGTTTGTCGTGTTGGTTTCCTGGCTCATGTTGTTTTCTAGATGACATTCAAAAGACCGTCTCATAATCGCCAGTTGACGTTCAACGAGATTGCTAAAGAAACGGGGCTTCCTTTGGACGAGGTTGAGTTGTTAGTGATGAAGGCCTTGTCACAGGGGCTAGTAAGAGGGGCTATTGATCAGGTAAATGTGATTGAGTCGGCTATGGAAGTCGACGTATGTCGGTGATAGT
Organism: Cynaeus angustus; assembly: GCA_030157275.1. NCBI lineage: Eukaryota > Metazoa > Arthropoda > Insecta > Coleoptera > Tenebrionidae > Cynaeus > Cynaeus angustus. The sequence goes on from CM058065.1 coordinate 17,331,126, forward strand.
TTCACGTTTTTTTTTTTTTTTTATTCAGGTTGCAGGCACTGTCAATATGACGTGGGTGCAACCCAGGGTGTTAGATAGGTCCCAAATTTCGTCCATGATCGATAGGCTTAACGAATGGTGCATCCATGTCAGTAGCATGGAACAGTTATTAGAAGAGAAGGCGAGCGAAATACTAACTTTGTGAATTACGTATTATTAATAACACTTTTTTTTCTCACTGTGTTTTTCTAACTACCTTACAATAAAATACATGTTTGTTTTAAATAAGTATATATTTTTTATTTATTTTTGTAACTACATTCTATTGTAGTTTATAACTAATACTTTGTGAATTTTAAATTATGCTCTTTTGCATCACATCCAAAAATAAACATGTGTAACACCCTAGCAAAATAGAACAGTAGAATAAACAGCACTAGAACTATCACATTAACTCAGTTTACCAAATGAAAACGCAAAACATATAAAATAAAAAATATGTTAATCTCTATTTAATTTTAATTATACATTATAAAAATGTTCACCTGTTAGAGGTCATCGGTACCATAAACGTTTTCATCGGAGTAAGCAATGTATAAGAAAAAGTCTTCTTCGTGGTGCTCCTGCAAAAAACGTTATTTGTGCATCAAAAGACAAAAGAACGTATTAACTGTAATGATGAGGATGAACTAAAAATGTAAAAAAAAACAGAAGAAATAAAGATTAGTAATAGAGTAATTAAAAACAAATAAATTTTAAAAATTAAAGTAATTATGAATAAATTATAGAGGAGGTAAAAGCAGAACTAAGTAGAATAAGTAAAAACAAACGAAGAACAACGATAGGTGTTGAAAGAGAGGGCAATAAAGCTGCTAACTTTGCAACAATAAAAGCCCAGCTTTTAATTTGACAACAAAGAGCTCCTGAATAAGACGAAATGAAGAAAAAAGCAATAATGTAATAAAAAAAAGAGCTAAAAACTTGCAGACTGAGTAAAAAAGCTACAAAATAGGACAAACAATAAATTATGAAAGAACATAAAAAAAACGTAAGAGAAATTAAGCATAAAAAAACTGCTACAGGGAAATTGCAAAAAACAGAAGATACAAAGATACGTAAATGGTAAAAACAAATGCCAAGATCAATAAATAGAAGTATGAAATAACAAAAATTGCAACTAAAAAAATGAACATAAACACAAAAGTAAAAAAAAATGAATTAAAAAACTTGGACAAAAGACAAAATAAAAAACAGTAATGAATAATTGTGTGAAGAAAATAAATAAAAAGCAAAAATAACAAAAAATGACAAATCTTTCGAAAACATACTGCCAATAGTGTAATAAAAAAAAAAACGAGATATGGTAACAAAAAGTAAAACAAGAAGAGAGAAAAAATGTAGAAAAGAAACAAATCGTAAAAACATATACGATATATAATGAAATGAACGTAAATTAAAAAAGAGAAGAGAAGAAATAACAACAATAAATAGTACCGTAGGAATGATAATTAACAAAGAAGAAAACTAAGCAGTAACAGTACAAAAAATTGCCATATGATGAATCACAAAATAACAAAACAGAAATGGAAGAAAAAAACAAGATAAACACTGCACCATTATAAAATGCAACACAAAGTTCCAACAAAAACTGAACAAAGAACGAATAAATTATGAAATCACCGAAAGAAGTAAAAAAGACAAGCAAAAATTAAAAATCTAAAAAATACAAAAAAATAAAATAGGGAACACAAAAATTAGGCAAAGACATAAATAAAAAAAAAAGTAAAAAAACTGGTCTACTATAGTGCCACCTGTGCAAAAATAAAAATCGATTTAGAAAGAAAAAGCGGCTGTCATAATAAGACGAGAAAAAAAAAAACAACTAAAAAAAGATTCGAATCAACAAGTCGTAAGGAACTGCTAAAAGAAGAACAGAAAGTAAATACATCGTAAAAGCGAAAGGTAAACATGATTAAATAATAAAAAAAGGAAATCAAAAAAAAAGCAGGGAAGAAATAATAAAATTGGAACCGAATGAATAAATGACAAACATAAAGAGAAACAATAACATTTGAAAATCAGAACAAAAGACAAATAAGATCGGAAACTGAAGATTTTTCAAACAAGTCGTAACAAACAAAAAAATTGTTATAGATAAGTGTCAAAAATCTGAATTAAAGTCAAGAATGGCAAGTTGTAATGACAAAGTCTAAAAATTTTTACATTATATTCAAAATATTGTTTCTGGACTAAACACAGTACCCATCAAGACAAGAAGGAAGGGGAAATAACAATAAAAAAAAACGTTGAAGTAATATCCAACATCAATAAACCAAAAGATTTGAAAAACGCAATAATAAATAAACAGGAAGAAGTAAAGAAGTAGAAGTGGAATGACATTGTTGTTGTTTATTCCAAAAATCTAAATTAAAGACGAGAAGTCGAGAACGGGCATAAAATGATAAAAGATTTAGGAAATAAACAGCTAAAGTAATTAAAAAAACCAAAACAAAAAAGCCTAAATAAACGTTGAATAAGCTTAGAAACTAAAAGTGAAGAAAGAAACTGACAAGGAACAATGAAATTAAGAGAAATAACGAATAAAGACACAAATCTGAACGAATTAGAAATAAAGTATTAGCGAAAGACAAGTAAACAAAACATATAATTGAGATAAAGAATGAACGAAAAAAAGTAAATATGGGATGAGTCATATCTAATCTAATCTTGACAAAATGTGCTACCCCCAGAATAGAAAAATAATAACAAACAAAGAAAATGAAAAAAAAAAAAGATTTCTGGCTAAAGCTAGAACTGGCAGAAATTCGCAAACAGAAAAGAAATAAAAATAGCAAAACAAAAAACAAGATATAAAAATTTCGCCATATTAGCCAATTCTTGCATTAGTGATGCGTTCAAAAAAAAGATCAAAGTCACATTGGCCACATTTTTGTTATTATAGGGGTATGTCGCAACTTTATTGGCATCTTTTCTAGTTTTAAATAAAGAATTTTCTTTGAAAACTGCGTTTAATTTGTTTTTAAAGCCTGAATAAAGTAAGGTTAGGAACATCAGCTCAACATTACAAAGAAATCATAAGCGACCTGATCCTTTATTTTGAACATTTTATATTACCAACAGTTTCACAACAAAACTGCTGAGCTCATTTGCAGTCTCAAAATCGGTACCTTTTCTCTAAGTTGGTACCAAACAACGTCAGTCGGCACACGTTACCAAAGTTAGATTTAGCGTAAATTTACCCAATGACGTCTACATCTCTAGACCAAAGATTGTTTAACGTACCTGATAGAGCGAGCCCATTGTTGCAGATGTTGGGGGAATGACGTTATTTACAAAGAAGAATAAAGCATCTTCTGGTCGCAGATGAATCCTCTTCCTAATCAAGAAGTAAAATTGGCCGACTGTCAAATCTGAAGGAACTAAATACTTCTTTTTGTCTAAATCCCCAATCCTGGCTCGGGGGGCCTTTTCAACGATCACCTGATTGCGACATAAAAGTTAGTCAATTGACCTTGTGGTCGCCATCTTTGTTTCAATTTGTACACAAACAAAAAATTGATAACAACAGAAAATCGATGACGACATTAATTACGAATCGCGTAAATTGAACGAAAAACGTCTATTTTACCAAAATATGAAAACGTCTTGGTGAAATAAACGTGAATTGGCAATTTCTTTGTCAGGGGTAATGACGTCTTTTACTTACTGGCACTCGGTCGGGGTATTTACGACGTATTTTTTCACCCTCGGATTTCCTTTTTTCAAAGGGATGTTCTTCTTTGTATTGGAACTTCATGTTTTTAGAACTTGTTACACGAGAATTTTGGAGAAAATTGGGAGTAATTCTGCTCGGTTCAGTTTCTCACTTTCTTGTTTCTTGTTATGACACAAAACAATCGATTGGCTGTATTTCCGGACTGCGGTAGCTTTTAACAAACTATATTTAAGACAACATTGCGAAAAAAAATAAAACCGACAATAAAATACAATCCCTAATAAAATTAGTAGGCATAAGAAAAGAAAATAGTAGACAAATTTAAAATAAACCTGTTTTTTTCGAACAATTTTAGTTGAATTTGACTAACCTAGTTAAACTACAACGCATGCGCATATTGCGAACGGAACTGTGTTTCCAAGTGCGCATTTCCACTAAAGTTTTGACAATTTTTTTTTTCACATTAAAGTTACATGTTCTTTCTAGAAATTAGCCACGGAATCATTCGCTTCAACATATTCATCGTTTTTTTTTTTTTACAATTTTCCTTCAAAAATAGATAAAAATTAAATGTCCCACAACCCGAAACGACAACTCCCGTGGAATCTGCTGTCACTCATTATAAGTGTCAAACTTCTAACCCCACTTTTTTCGTATTCGCTTTTTAACGTGTTTCGCGACGATGACAACCCAAAAAGGGGCCCTCTTCGTCTGTCTTGGTACGTGACAACTCCAGCTTTACCCTTCCATTCACCTCTGTGTGTTTTATCAGGCAACATTTGTCGTTCCCCCATCGCCGAAGCTGTCTTTCTTCACTTATTGAGACAACGAGGTATCAGCGATAAGTGGATAGTTGATAGCGCAGGGCTCGGAGGTTGGCACTCTGGAAATTTGCCGGATTCACGAGCTAGAGCAGTGTTGGCTAATCATAACGTGCCGTATAATAACAGGGCTCGCCAAGTAATATTTTGATCAGAAATGAATGAATAAAGTTATGAAAGTTTGTAGATTGAAACTGAGGATTTTGAAAAGTTTGATTACATTTTTGGGATGGATAAGAACAATATTTCGGGGTTAGAAAGGGATGCGCCCCCTGGTACTAAAGCTAAGATAATATTGTTGGGGGAGTATGATCCTGAGGGAGATGTTATTATAAGGGATCCTTATTATGTAAGTTAGGGATGACGTAGGTAAAGTTGTGATAATTGTGCTTTCAGGATTCAGGCTCTGAGGGTTTTGAGAAGTGTTACCAACAGTGTTTGAGGTCATGCACTGCTTTTCTTGATAGTTTAGAGAAGGACAATAATTAAAATGTCACTGCCAATTGTTTTTTTATGTAATTATTTGTTTATGTTACAAGAATTTAAAGACTTGACTATTACACAAATGACTACCAGTGTTTTTCCTTTCTTATTTTTTGTTAAAATGAATTTTCTAAATTTTTTAGACTTACGAATTTATAGATTTTTTTGGGTTCTTCTAACTATTCCACAGATTTTAGACATTCTAGATTTATGAAATTTTGTATCCGTTGCAATGTTATGATTCTTTTTATATTCTTTTCTATTTTTTTACTTAAAATATTTTCTATTATCATGATTTTAAAAATTTAGAATTTTCCAATGAAAATTTTACCCTTTTTTATACATTGGTTTAAATTAAGTTAGTCCAAACATATTTTCATAGAATACATAAATGGAAAATGATGAATGGTATCCAAACAAACACTCCCACCGAAAAAAACCTATTTATGAAATTAGTAGCATTTTACCAATAAAATAAAATAACCATTAAATTATTGACTATTTGCCCAAAACCCCTAAAAATGTAAACAACTTAGAATGAGCTTCAGACTCTTGAACTTTATTTTCAAAGTTTACAGTTTGTTCTCTCTCACACCAAATTCCCTCAATTTCAAAACCACCTCAGTCTGGCAGAAAATTCACTCAGTTTGTGTTCTCGTCGTTATATTTTCCGGTTACTTAATTTCATTAAACAACAGAAACTACGCGCTGCTCATCCACATCAAAAAAACCATTTGCTTTTTAATCGACGTCGGTCTGATCACATTCCAAATTTACATTACTCTAAGTCCGTCCATCACGAAAACCGACCAGTGGAAAACACTGATAAAGCAGTTACAAGCAACGAGAATAAGCACGCTTAAAGTGAAACGAACTGGAAACCGAATCCCATTTTTCCTCGGTTTTGTAACAGCACAACTCGTTTATTTATCGGCGACAATATACACGTTGTATATTTGGTCGTTCGTTACATTTTTCAACTACATGAGCTGTAGCGCCATCCTGTTGCTACAATTCTATTTCGTTTATCTCCACAACTTTCTTCTGTGTCTCGTCGTTAACATTTTGTGGTCCCGGTACAAAAATGTGACCATGGTTCTCTCCCGACAGTTGGAGCAACTCAAGCTGGGGACGATTCAAAGCCATGTACACAAAATCATGCTACAGAACACGCAGCATCTGCTTTATCTTCTGAAGGACACGGTCAACACTTTTAATGACGTCTTCGGATTGCCTCTCGCTCTTACCATTCTTTTGAACGGTTGCCATCTGGTCAATTATTTAGATTACATTTTTCTGAGCCCGGTTACTTTTGCAGACAACTTTTATTGGAAGATTTTAATTTCGGATTGTGTGCAATGTTCGTTGAGTTTGGTAACTAGAACAAAAGTGTTCTTTTTCGTCTATTTATTTGATTGTAGATCAGCATGGGTTGTTTGGTTTTTATCTGTGATTGTCTAGAGAACGAGGCTGAAAATATTGTAAAAGTGTCGTTGGAAATGCGATGCTTTGTGGTTAAAAAAGATCATGGGGTTGCTTTAAAGAAGTTTACAGAGTTTGCTAAAGAAAATTTTCCGAGTATTTTAGCTGCAAGATTTTTTTTTGTGAGAAGGAGAACAGTGTTGGATTTATTGGGGGCTGTGATTCCTTTGTTTTTTATTATGTTACAGTTTCAGACACAAATGTAAAGAAAATTAAAATTGCTAAAAAATGTGAGTATTTGTTTAAATAATAAGTTAAATTTATTTTTTTGGGACCGGCGCATCCACCATTTTTAAAGTTTCTATAAGGGACAAAAAATCTAAAAATTTCCAGAAAAAAATCTTTAAATTCAACACATTTTCACAAATCTGCAGAGATTGTCCAATATCTAGAGAATATAGAAAGTACATGAACGAAAGGCCCTGAAGCATTAATTTTTTTTTTAAAAGTCTAATGGGTAAGTTTTTTTTTAGAGATTTTAGAAAACAGTTCCAGAAAAAGAACAAAATTCTAATTCTAAGAATTAAAACTTTAAAAACAAATTTAATCATTTTAAAAAAATAACTGTCCAATATATAAAGTACCGAAAAATTTTGACAGAAAAAATTCTAGACATCTGAAAAAAAAATCTAGAGAATTCAGCAAATCTAATTTAATAAATCTAAAGGCCTGAGAAAGTATCACATATCTATCAGATTTAGAGAAAATAGGTAGATAATGTGATAAAGCTTGTAAGGAACAAATAGGTCTACAGATAATTAGAAAATAATCCGGAAAATCTAACCAATTTGGAGAATCTAGAAAAAATCTAAAAATTACGGAAATTAAAAATTGGATGAATGTAAAAAGTCTAAAGACTGGAAATTCTAAGATAAAAAAAATCTGATGTATCCAGATACTAAAAAAAAAACTGTGAGGTCTAAAAAATCTAGAGAATCTTAAAATATCTGTGAAATTCTAGGTAGGTAGAAGGAATAAAATGCTACAGACCAATAAATTCAACAAAATTTTTACAATCTAAAATTCCAAGAATTTTAAAACTTTGGAATTTAAAAAAACCGAACAATCGAAAGGCCTTGAAACACTCAGTATATACAAAAAATCCTAAAATTGCAACGGGTATAAAAATTTATAAATCACCTAAACTATTGAAACAATCTAGAAAATTCAGAAAGTCAAAAAAACCAAAATAAAACTTTTTTTTATGTTTTAAGAGATGCCAAGAATAAAAAGTTCGAAAGATCAAAAACCCAAAATCATTTAAAAAATTTATTAAGATCCTCAACCAAATATACAGAATGCAAAAAAAAACAAAAAATGTAAGCAGTTTTAAATTTTACAGAATTCTAGGACCCCCAAAAGTCAAAATAATTGAAGATATGATTTAAAATCCTAAAAAATTCAAATCTAGACTTTTCGGAGTATAAAAGTTAACAAAATCAAAATAATTTGATAAATCTCAAAATTGTAAAAATTAAATAAAAAGGTCTAGAAAGTGATGACAATCCAGAGAATCAAAAAAAAAAATTAAGGAACATAAAAAATCCAAATCTTATTAATTTTCTAGGGCCCAAGAAGTACAAAAGATGTCAATAACTTAAGAAATAGAAAAAAAATCAAGGACTTTTCAAAGAATCTAAATAATGGCTAGAGGATCTAAAAATATATGTAAAGAAAAAAGCCTAAAAATATAGATATATAGTACTAATGAAAAAAAAAAAGATTGTAGCATGAGACGTGACAATATATGGATCAATCTAAAAATCTAAAAATTAAAAAAAATGGTAAAGAAAATCTGAAGAACACAAAAATTCTAAAAGATCTAGAGAAGAAAGAAAACATAAAAATATATAAAAAAACATCAAAAGCCTGAAAAATAAACAAAATGTCAAAATTCTGAGATTTCGAAGCATTCAACAGATGTTGATAGTTTAAAAATAATTTCAAAAATGTTAAAAATGTAGAAATCAAGAAATGATGATGATGATGATGATGATGATGATGATGATGATGATGACGATGATGATGATGATGATGATGATGATGATGATGAATAATGCAGTAAATAAAAAGCTTAAAAAAAATTAATTAAAAAAATTCCAAGAACCTAGAAATAGAAAATCAAATAAAAAAAAAAGATTAAAGTTTACAAAGAACTAAAGAAGAACCTAAAAGAATTAAAATATAAAGGAACCAAAACAAATTTAGAAAAATGTAATCTAAAAAATTCGAAAAATCTTCAAAATCCACAAGATTTGTAATATCTAAATTATACTAAAAATAGATAATTACAACCAATGTAAATATTCTAAAAGCAGAAAAATTAAAAAAATGCAGATAACAAAAATTAAAGAAAGTAAAGAAAAAAGTCTAAAAAAATTGATATATGGTACCAAAGAAAAAAAAAAGTAACAAGAGACGTGAAAAAATATATGGAACAATCTAAAAATATAAAAATAAAAAAAAATGGGGAAAAACTGAAAAACACAAAAATTCTAAAAGATCTAGAGAAGAAAGAAAACATGAAAATATATTAAAAAAAACATCAAAAGCCAGAAAAATAAACAAAATGACAAAATTTCGAGAGTTCGAAGCGTTCAACTGATCCAAACAGTCAAATTAATTACAACAGATGTTGATATTTAAAAAATAATTTTAAAAATGTTAAAAATGATGAAATCAAGGAATCGAATTAGAGAATGTAATTAATCCAAAATTATTCAAAAATCGGTAAAGTAGATACTGATAATTTTGGGATTTTGGGAATTACATTAGAAAAAAATAGAAACTATGGCGAAATAAAAAACTTTAGACGAGTTAAAAATTTGAAAAATTTAGAGAATAGAAGGATAATTCTACAGAACTTGAAGAATCAAAAAAAAAAAAATTCTTAACTCCAAAAGACAAGAAACTAGAAATATTAAAAATCTAAAGGATCTAGAAGACGTTAGAAGTGCGGAAAATCCATAAAGTATATAGAGAATTTGAAAAATTTAAATACTCTAGAATTTCTTAAGAAACTAGAGAGCCCAAAGATTCCAAGGATCTAAACGAAAAAAAAATTTCAACGTGTCGTAAAAATGATAAGAATATAAAATATCTCAAGAATTTAGAAAAAATTTGAAAATCTAGAAAGTATGAAATATCCAGTGAATTTCGTGAATATGATAATAATTATTATAGTAATAATAATAATAATAATAATCGTAATATATTAATAATGATGTTATGACAGCGAATGCAGTGAATAAAAAATCTTAAAAACATAAAAATGATTTAAAAATTCCAAGGACCTAGAAATAGAAAATCAAATAAAAAAAATCATTGAAGTTTACGAAGAACTTAAGAAGAACCTAAAAAAATTAAAATATAAAGAAACCGAAACATATCTAGAAGAATGTAATATAAAAAAATTGAAGAATCTACAAAATCTAGAAAATTATACTAAAAATAGAATAATTTTAACTAATGTAAATATTCTAAAGGCAGAAAAATTTAAAGAAATGTGGATAACAAAAATTAAAGAAAGTAAAGAAAAAAGTAAAAAAAAAATTATATATGGTACTAAAGAAAAAAAAAATTGAACAAGAGATATGAAAAAATATACGGAGCAATCTAAAAATCTAAAAATAAAAAAAAATATGAAAAACTGAAGAACACAGAAATTCTAAAAGATCTAGAGAAGAAAGAAAACACAAAAATATATAAAAAATATCAAAAGCCAGAAAAAAAAAACAAAATGACAAAATTCTGAGAGATCGAAGCATTCAAATGATCCAAACAGTCGAATTAATTAGGACAGATGTTGATATTTAAAAAATAATTTGAAAAATGTTAAAAATGTTGAAATCAAGAAATCGAATTAAAGAATGTAATTAATCCAAAATTATTCAAAAATCGGTAAAGTAGATATTGATAATTTTGAGATTTTGGGAATTAGGTTAAAAAGAAAATCGAAACTATAAAAAATTAAAAAACTTTAGACGAGTTAAAAATTTGAAAAGTTAAAGAATAGAAGGAAAATTCTACAGAACTTGAATAATCCAAATAAAAAAAAATAATTCTTAACTCCAAAAGACAAGAAACTAGAAAATATTAAAAAATTAAATGATCTACAAGACGTTAGAAGTGCGAAAAATCCATAAAATCCATAGAAAATTTGAAAAATTGAAATACTCTAGCATTTCTTAAGAAACTAGAGAGCCTAAAAATTCCAAGAATCAAAACGAAAAAAAAAAAAATTACAACGTATCGTAAAAATGATAAAAATATAAAATATCAAAAGAATTTGAAAAATTTTACAAATTTTGAAAGCACGAAATGTCTAGTGAGTTTCGTGAATATGATAACAATAATTATAGTAATAATAATAATCGTAATATATTAATGATAATGTTATGACAACGAATGCAGTGAATAAAAAATCTTAAAAACATAAAAATGAATTAAAAATTCCAAGGATCTTGAAATAGAAAATCAAATAAAAAAAAAAATTAAAGTTTACGAAGGACTGAAGAACCTAAAAAAGTTAAAATATAAAGAAACCGAAACATAGCTAGAAAATGTAATCAAAAAAAATTGAAGAATCTACAAAATCTAGAAAATTATACTAAAAATAGAATAATTTCAACAAATGTAAATATTCTAAAGGCAGAAAAATTTAAAGAAATGCGGATAACAATAATTAAAAAAATTAAAAAAAAGCGGAAAAAATGATATTTTGTACTGAAGAAAAAAAATTGTTACAAGAGACGTGAAAAAATATTCAGAGCAATTTAAAATTCTAAAATTAAAAAAAATGGTAAAGGAAAACTGAAGAACACAAAAATTCTAAAAGATCTAGAGAAGAAAGAAAACATAAAAATATATAATAAAAAAAATGACAAAATTCGGAGAGATCGAGGCGTTCAACTGATCCGAACAGTCGAATTAATTACAACAGATGTTGATATTTAAAAATAATTTAAAAAATGTTAAAAATGTTGAAATTAAAAAATTAAATTAGAGAATGTAATTAATCCCAAATTATTCAAAAATCGGTAGAGTAGATACTGATAATTTTGAGATTTTGGGAATTAGATTAGAAAAAAATGGGAACAATAAGGAATTAAAAAAATTTAGACGAGCTAAAAATTTGAAAAATTTAGAGAATAAAAGGATAATTCTACAGAACTTAAAAATAAAACTCCGAAAGACAAGAAACTAGAAAATATTAAAAATCTAAATAATCTAGAAGACGTTAGAGGTGAGAAAAGTCTTTAAAATACATTGTGAATTTGAAAAATTTAAATACTCTAGCAGTTCTTAAGAAACTAGAAAGTGTGAAGATTCGAAGAATGTAAACAAAAAAAAATTACAAAGTATCGTAAAAATGATAAGAATATTAAATATCTAAAGAATTTGAAAAATTTTAAAAATTTAGAAAGTATGAAATGTCCAGTGAGTTTCGAGAATATGATAACAATAATTATAGTGATAATATTAATATAATAATAGTAATAATAGTAATAATCGTAATATATTAATGATAATGTTATCACAACGAATGCAGTAAATAAAAAATTTGAAATACATATAAATGAATTTAAAAAATAACAAGGATCTAGAAATAGAAAATCAAATAAAAAAAACATTAAAGTTTACGAAAAACCGAAGAAGAACCTAAAAAAAATGAAATATAAAGAAACCGAAACATATCTAGAAAAATGTAATCTAAAAAAATTGAAGAATCTACAAAATCTAGAAAATTATACTAAAAATAGAATAATTTCAACAAATGTCCATATTCTAAAGGCAGAAAAATTTAAAGAAATGCGAATAACATAAATTAAAAAAAGTAAAAAAAAAGCATAAAAAAATATATATGGTACTAAAGAAAAAAAAATGAAATGGAATGAAATAAAATGAAAAAAATATACAGAGGAATTTAAAAATCTAAAAATAAAAAAAATGGTAAAGAAAAACTGAAGAACACAGAAATTCTAAAAGATCTAGAGAAAAAAGAAAACAAAAATATATAAAAAATATCAAAAGCCTGAAAAATAAACAAAATGACAAAATTCTGAGAGATCGAAGCATTCAAATGACCCAAACAGTCGAATTAATTACAACAGATGTAGATATTTAAAAAATAATTTTAAAAATTTCAAAAATGATGAAATCAAGGAATCGAATTAGTAATGTAATGTAATTAATCCAAAACTATTCAAAAATCAGTAGAGCAGGTACTGATAATTTTGAGATTTTGGGAATTAGATTAGAAAAAAATGGGAACTATAAGGAATTAAAAAAAAATTAGTCGAGCTAAAAATTTGAAAAATTGAAAGAATAGAAGGATAATTCTACAGAACTTGAAGAATTTAAAAAAATAAAAAAATGAATCTAAAAAATTCAAAACATCTAAAGCAGTCATGTTTAAATAATCTTAAAAACTACGAAAGATAAGAAACTAGAAAATATTAAAAATCTAAATGATCTAGAAGACGTTAGAGGTGCGAAAAATCTATAAATTACATAGAGAATTTGAAAAATTTATTTACTCTAGCATTTCTTAAGAAACTAGAGAAAAATTCGAAGGATCTAAACGAAAAAAAAAATACAACGTATCGTAAAAATGATACAATTACAAAATATCTAAAGAATTTAAAAAATTTTAAAAATCTAGATAGTATGAAATATCTAGTGAGTTTCTAACAATAATAATAATAATAGTAATATATTAATAATAATGTTAAGACAACGAATGCAGTGAATAAAAAATTTTAAAGACATAAAAATGAATTTAAAAAATTCCAAGGACCTAGAAATACAAAATCAAATAAAAAAACGAAGAACTGAAAAAGAATTTGAAAAAATAAAAATATAAAAAACCAAAACCCATCTGGAAAAATGTAATCTAAAAAATTTAAGGAATCTACAAAATCTATAGAATTTTAAATTACATTAAAAATGGAATAATTTACAACAAACGTAAACATTCTAAAGACAGAAAAATTTAAAGAAATGGTTATAACAAAAAATATGAAGTTCTAAAAAAATTTTATATTGATTTTTGTCTGTGTCAAGCAACAAATTCTTTCCTTCGCTCTAAAAATAGAAAAAATTTAATTAAGTAAAGTAACAAAACAAGGCGCTCATCGATTTTACTCCGAATCACGAAAACGCGAACACACCTCGAAAATGAGCTTAAGACTCCTCACTGTGGTCTACAATGTGTACAGTATTTTAGCAATATCTCCTTTCACCATCAAAACCAATAAATCGACACTTTGGAAAAAAATCTATTCATTATTAACAATCCTGGCCATGCTTGTTGGTTTTGGAATGGGAATGCGTCACCGCCGCTTGTACCGTAGCTTCATCCACGTCAAAAAAACAATATGTGTCCTGATCGATATCAGCCTCGTATTTTTTCACGTGTACATCGTTCTTTCTCCTAACTTTCTGAAAACGGAGCAGTGGTCAAACCTGGTTGAAAACCTAAAACAAACTGGGGCCATCTACGCCAAGAGGAGTAAAAAAACGCCGTTTTATCTCGGTTTCCTTGCGTCACAAATTTTCTATTTTCTCGTTATAAGTTACAGTGCGTACGCCTGGTCCTTCGTTACTTATTTCAATTACATCGAAGCCTACGGAATTCAATACGCGCAATTTTATTTCATTTATTCATACAATTTTCTCCTGTGCTTGATCATGAATATTTTTCGGTCGAGGTACAAGCAGCTGAGCGGCGTCTTTTACCTCAACCTACAAAAACTGAAGCTGAAGAAAAAATCGGGGCAAAATTTTTCCCGCACTTTGCGCGAAAGTCACACTTTTGTCAACGTTCTGAAAGAAACTATCAACATCTTCAATGACATTTTCGGTTGGCCCATCGCTCTAATTTGTTTCTCGAATGGTTTAATCGTTCTAAATTACTTGGACTACATTGTGAAGACCGCGGCGAGTTCCATGCATGAAGAGCACGTTCGTTTTAAATTGATTGCTTCGGATTTGCTGATTGTGTCGACAAATTCGGTAAATTTCGGTTTTGTACTGTCATGTTAGTTTTTGGTGTTGTAGGTAAGCACGGGGTCGATGATTTTTATGAGTGATTTGATTTCGAAAGAAGCTGAGAAAATTCTGAGGTTGGCGCTGGAAATGAGGAAGTTTGTTCGTGATGAAGAAGAGTTGAAGATTTTGACGCAGTTTACGAATTATTTGTTGGATAATTTTCCGAATGTGTCGGCGGCGAGGTTTTTTGTTGTCGATAGATCGACGATTTTGCATATTTTAGGGGCGGTGGTTAACGCTGTTATTATTATGATGCAGATTGAAATGAGTAGGCGATGAAATAAAGTTACAATCAAAATATGGGGCGTTTTTTAGGTTTTTAGTCGCCAGAAGTTTCTTGGGTTTTCTTTTTCTCAGGTTTAACCTTAATCTGGGATTTTTAGGTTCTTAAGTTTTCAGATTTTTAGGCTTCTAGGTTTTCAGATTGTTGAATAGTTCTTCATTTTTTAGGTTGTTTTAATTAAGGATATGGAAGAAAGAATAATAGAAATAAGAAGTCTAGAATGCAAAATATTCAAAAAATCCGAAAAGAACAAAAATTTTATAGAATTTTTTTTTTGAATAATTGAAATTGTTGATAATATCAAGAGAACGTAAGTACTGAAAAATTGAAAAAATCAAAAGTGAAAAAAAATCCAAGAAATTTAAAGCATCCAACAACAATAATTTTAAACTATTCAATAAATCTATGAAACGCGAAGAAAGTGAAAAATCTAATAAAAATCTAACAAATAGAAAGTATAAAAAAAAAATCAAAAAAATCGAAAGAATTTAAAAATTTTAATTATTGAAAAAATGAAGAAATCAAATAAATGAAAAAATAATTGAGAATCAAAAGCATCCAACTCAAAATAACCAAAAAAATAAAAATAAAAAAAATTAAGAAAAACAAAAAATATAGAAAAACTGAAGAATTGAAAAAATAAAAAAACAATGAATGAAAAAATGAATCTAAAAAATTCAAAAAATCTAAAGCAGTCATGTTTAAATAATCTTAAAAACTCATAAAACTCAAAAAACTAAATATAAAAAAAATAAAAAATAGAAATCAAATCTATTAAAAGAAATGAAGAATTTAAAAAATTAATCAAAATAATTCAAAAACCAAAAACACTAAAAAAACTCAAAAAATTAAAAAAAAACGTGCTAAAAAAGTTAAAGAATTGAAAAAATTAAAAAATTGTAAAAAATGGAAAAAAATATTATAAAAAAAACAATATATAAAAAAATCCAAGCAAGCTAAAGCATCCACGTTTTAATATTCTCAAAAGCTCGTAAAACTCAAAAAAGTCAAATATCTGGAAAATCTAAAAAAACAAAAAAAAAACAAGAAATCAAAAAATCGAAAAAAATAAACACGAAAAAAGAAATTGAAATAATCAAAAAAATTCAAATCATTCAACAGTGAATATACCGTCCAATAAATCTATAAAACGCAAAGAAAGTAAAAAACATCTAATAAAAAATTTAACAAATAGAAAGAATAAAGAAAAAAAATATCGAAAGAATTGAAAAATTAAAATTATTGAAAGAATTGAACAAATAAAACAAATTAGAAAAAATTAAAGTTATCTAATTCAAAATAACTAAATAACAAAAAAAACTAAGTCTAAAAAAACTGAAAAATAATACTTGAAAAATAGAAAAAATAAAAAAAAATATAATAAAAAACAAAGCATCTAAAAAATTCCAGAAATTTAAACCAGTCATGTTTAAATAATCTTAAAAACTCATAAAATTCAAAAAAGTTAAATATTATAAAAAAATATAAAAAATATAAAACAACAAGAAATTAAAAATATTGAAAAAAAATTGAAAAATCAAAATCACCGAAAGAATTGAAGAATTCAAACAAATCAAAATAATTCTAGAACCAAAAGCATTTAATTTAAAATATCTAAAAAACTCAAAAATTTAATAAAAAGAAAGTAGAAGTGTTGAAGAATTGAAAAAATTGAAAAATTGTAAAAAATGGAAAAAATATGATAAAAAAACAATATAAAAAAATTAAAGAAAGCTAAAACATCAACGTCTTAATAATCTTAAAAGCTTGTAAAACTCAAAAAAGTCAAATATCTGGAAAATCTAAAAAATTGAAAAAAAAAAACAAAAAATCGAAAAAATTGAAAAAAGATAAAAAGAAATTGAAATAATCAAAAAAATTCAAATCATTTAACAGTAAATAAATCATCCAATAAATCTATAAAACGCAAAGAAAGTAAAACATCTAATAAAAAATGAAACAAATAAAAAGAATGAAAAAAAATAAATAAAAAATATCGAAAGAATTGAAAAAATAAAACAAAACAGAAAAAATCAGTTATCTAATTCAAAATAACTAAAAAGTAAATAAAAACTAAGTCTAGAAAAGCTGAAAAATAATACTTGAAAAATAGTAAAAATTAAAAAATAATAATAATATATAATAATATATAATAAAAAAGACAAACAATCTAAAAAATTCCAAAAATTTAAAGCAGTCATGTTTAAGTAATCTTAAAAACTCAAAAATTAAAAAAGCTAAATATAATAAAAATCTAAAAATTAGAAAAAAGAAGAAATTAAAAAATAGGAAACATTAAAAAATCAAAATCATGGAAAGAAGAAAGAAGAAAATAATTTTAGAACCAAAAGCATTTAATTTAAAATATCTAAAAAACTCAAAAATTAAAAAAAAGGAAGTAGAAATGTTGAAGAATTGAAAAAATTGTAAAAAAAATGAAAAAAATATGATAAAAATCAATCATAAAAGCTCATAAAACTCAAAAGAGTCAAATATTTAGAAAATCTAAAAAATGGAAAGAAATAAGAAATCAAAAGATCGAAAAAAAAAATGAAATAATCCAAGGAATTCAAATCATCCAACAGAGAATAAATCTATAAAACGCAACCAAAAATATAAATGTAGAATCTTAAAATTTCTATAAACTGTAAATATATTACAAGTTTTCCAAAAAGTTTTTAAATAAAACAACTTAGTGAATTAAACTTTATTATCTTAAGAAACAAAATATATAATAATAGTAATGATGATAATAATAATAATAATAATAATGATAATGATAATGATAGAGATAGTGATAGTGCTAGTAATAGTGCTAGTGATAGTTATAGTGATAGTGATACTGATAGTGCTAGTGCTAGTGCTAGTGATAGTGCTAATGATAGTGATAGTAATAATGATAATGATAATAATAATAAATATTAACAATTGTACTAAACGAACATTAAAATTCTACTTCATTGCCTTGCCGAGACTGAATCATAATAACAAGAAATGTAGTCAGAGTTCCTAACATACTAAGTATAATCGATCTCTGTATCTTAAAAAACCTAGCAGCTGTAAACGTCGGAAAATTTTCGATAATCGTGTTAGTGAACTCGTCCAATTTTTCTGTAAGCTGAACCGAGAAGCGTCTATACCTTCGTCTTAGTCTTTGAGAAGTCGACAATATTTTTTCCACTTCATGTTCTACCAAATCGCATTGAATAACCAGGAAAGTAGTAGAAATCTGAAAATAGCACTGCTTCACGTCCCACAATAGTAAACTACTCACAAAAATTAAGACCACCACAGAAACGTCAGCCAAAAGCTCTTTATAAAAATCCACGCTTGATTGAAAGAAGGAGCTTTTCACGAAAATTCCGTAAGAATCGTTAAGGAGCTGTAAATTGGTATAAGAAATCAGAAGCATCATCGGCCATGCGAAAATCTCGTTGAAAGTGTCGACAGTGTCTTTGAGGAAACACAGGAAGTAATCGAGTTTGTCAATTCTGTGGAAGTGGGAAGTTTGAAGAATGTTGCGTACACTATTTTTTATCTGTTTGTACATGGACAAGACCAGATTGATGATGAAGCACAGAAAAGCGTTGTAGCTAAACAACAGGAAAACTTGTAGACTTTGGATGCTGTAACGTCTAAAGTACCACATCCTATAAATCCCAACCCAGAGAAAAAGAGACGTGGTGATAATTATAGCTCCCAGTAGTTGACTGGCGACAAAAAAAAAATTCATTCTTGACATTTTCGCGAGTTTATCATATTTCGTAACGATGATTTTCAAATCATTCATCAATTTTTTCCACTGTTGGTGTTTGGTGAACACTGTTAGAACCGAACTATAGTTGAAAATCAACAAATTTAGATCAACTAGAGCTGAAACGGCACTCTTCAGATAGTTGTAGCCGCGGTAGAAATTTCGGTTTGAGATTGTCACAGCGAGGGCTACAGTGATGAAGGTGAGGATTATCACTGCGTAGATTTTCCGGAAAAGTGTCACTTGTGGATTTGGAAATGAAGGCGTGAAAGCTAGGATTTGACCGAAGTTGAAAATGTATTTTAGGGATTTTGAGAGTTGCATTTTGGTGCCACCGACTAGATGTTTAATTATTTTATTCAGAAAGGTAGTAGAAAATTACATTTAATTAAAATAATTAGGTTTTAAGCGGTCCTTTGTTTGACAAGGGCATTTGTTCAGATAAATGATAGTTGCATGTTACAAGTAGCGTAAGAAGTGTCATTAATAAAATGTAATTATTTAAATCAATTTGATGGCATTTAGAATTAAATCTTTTTGGCGAATTTTAAGATTTGCTGTATAAAAATAGTGATTTCTAGGATTTTTGGTTATAATGTTACCAATATCAAAAGTTTACAAGTCTCCAAATTTTAAGTTTCGCAGGTTTTCAATGTGTGAATTTCAGCTTCTTAAACATTCAAGTTCTCAGCTTGTTAGGATGTTTCCAAGTATTAACTTTTTCTAGTATGTTATTGTACAGATTTTTTAGTTTTTAGTTTTTCAAAATTTTCTTGAGTTTTTAGATGCCTCGTATGTTCCAAAAAATGTTTTAAATTTTTAAAATCAACAAGCTTTGTAGGGCTAAGACGTATATCCATTTGACTATTTACCTAAGAATATTATTTGTTATTAACCGGTCGGTTCTATTGATATATTGATAGAATTGATATTTTTCAGATTCTTCAGATTCTTCAGATTCTTCAGATTCTTAAGATTCTTCAGATTCTTCAGATTCTTCAGATTCTTCAGATTCTTCAGATTCTTCAGATTCTTCAGATTCTTCAGATTCTTCAGATTCTTCAGATTCCTCAGATTCTTCAGATTCTTCAGATTCTTCAGATTCTTCAGATTCTTCGGATTCTTCAGATTCTTCAGATTCTTCGGATTCTTCAGATTCTTCGGATTCTTCAGATTCTTCGGATTCTTCAGATTCTTCGGATTCTTCAGATTCTTCAGATTCTTCAGATTCTTCAGATTCTTCAGATTCTTCAGATTCTTCAGATTCTTCAGATTCTTCAGATTCTTCAGATTCTTCAGATTCTTCAGATTCTTCAGATTCTTCAGATTCTTCAGATTCTTCAGATTCTTCAGATTCTTCAGATTCTTCAGATTCTTCAGATTCTTCAGATTCTTCAGATTCTTCAGATTCTTCAGATTCTTCAGATTCTTCAGATTCTTCAGATTCTTCAGATTCTTCAGATTCTTCAGATTTTTCAGATTCTTCAGATTCTTCAGATTCTTCAGATTCTTCAGATCAGATTCTTTAGATTCTTTAGATTCTTTAGATTCTTTAGATTCTTTAGATTCTTTAGATTCTTTAGATTTTTTAGATTCTTTAGATTCTTTAGATTCTTTAGATTCTTTAGATTCTTTAGATTCTTTAGATTCTTTAGATTCTTTAGATTCTTTAGATTTTTTAGATTCTTTAGATTCTTTAGATTCTTTAGATTCTTTAGATTCTTTAGATTCTTTAGATTCTTTAGATTCTTTAGATTCTTTAGATTCTTTAGATTCTTTAGATTCTTTAGATTCTTTAGATTCTTTAGATTCTTTAGATTCTTTAGATTCTTTAGATTCTTTAGATTCTTTAGATTCTTTAGATTCTTTAGATTCTTTAGATTCTTTAGATTCTTTAGATTCTTTAGATTCTTTAGATTCTTTAGATTCTTTAGATTCTTTAGATTCTTTAGATTCTTTAGATTCTTTGTAATTTTGCATTTTTTCGTTTTTTTGGTTTATTGATACTTTTAGAATTTTTGGATTTTTTACATTTTTTAGATTATTTGCTTTCTTTAGATTTTTTGGATTTATTAAACTTTTTAGATTTTTTAAAAATTTTAGGATTTTTAAAAATTTTTGAATTCTTTGGATTCGTTGCTTTTTTTTTGAATATTTTAGGTTATTCAAAGTTTTTGAATTTTTTCGATTCCTTAATTTTTTTAAATTATTTGCTTTTCGTAGATTTTTAAGATTTATATTTTTTTTATATTTTTTAATTCTAGATTCTTGAGATTGATAGAATTGTTCGGATTTTTATGTCCTTCAGAATTATTAAATTCTTTAGATTTTTGTTTCCTTGTTTTTGGATTTTCTGATATTTTTTTATTCTTTGAAGTTTTTAAATTCTTGAAATTATTTAGAATTTTTTGGATTCTTTAGATTCTTCAGATTTTTTGAATTCTTTGTATACTTCGGTTATTTGAAAGTCTTTATATTGTTTGGCTTCTTCGAAATAATCGAAGTTTTTAGATTCCACGAATTTTTGGAGTTTTTGCATTTTTCAAAATTTTAGGATTTTTTAGTATTTTCTTAGATTTTTTCGATTTATCAAATCTTTTGGATTTTTTAATGTTTTGGATTCTTAAGATTTTTTGAATTCTTTAGATTCTTTGGCTGTTTGGAAGTCTTTATATTCTTTGGATATTTCGGAATTTTCGATTTATTCTGAATCTACCGCTTTATGATTTTTTAGATTATTTGGATTCCATAGATGAATTATTTGTTTTTCTTTGATTTTTTGAATGTTTTAGATTATTTGTAAGCTTTTGCATTCTTGAGATTGATAGAATTCTTGGGATTTTTAGATTCTCCAGAATTTTTAAATTATTTAGGCTTTTGCTTTTCTTAGATCTTTTGATTTTTTAAAGTTTTTGAATTCTTAAAATTATTTAGAATTTTTCGGATTTTTTTTATTCTTCACATTATTTGAATTCTTTGTATTCTTTGGTTATTTGAAGGTCTTTATATTGTTTGGAATTTTCGAAATAATCGAAATTTTTAGATTCTACGAATTTTTGGAATTTTTGCATTTTTCAAAATTTTTGGATTTTCTAGTCTTTGTTTTCTTAGGATTTCTTAGATTTTTTCGATTTATCAAACCTTTTAGATTTTTTAATGTTTTTGGATTCTAAAAATTTTGTGAATTCTTTAGATTCTGTGGCTGTTTGAAAGTTTTTATATTCCTTGGATATTTCGGAATTTTCGATTTTTTCTGGTCTGATTGTACGGATACTTAGAATATTTAAGATTTATAGATTATTTCTATTCCATAGATGCATTATTTGTTTTCCTTTAATTTTTTGAATTTTTTAGATTGTTCAAAGTTTTTGGATTCTTGAAATTATTTAGAATTTCTCGGATTTTTTTTGATTCTTCAGATTTTTTGAATTCTTTGTATTCCTCGGTTATTTGAAAGTCTTTATATTGTTTGGATTTTTCGAAATCATCGAATTTTTTAGATTCTACGGATTCTTGAAATTTTTGGATTTTTCAAATTTTTTGGATTTTTTTGAATTATTTACATTTTTTGTAGTCTTTTGTTTTTTTTTTAGTTTTTTACATTCTATGGATGTTTTAGATTTAAGCTTGTTTCGATTTATTGATTTTTTAGATTCTTTAAAGTTTTTGGTTTTTTGAGATTTGAGTATTTTTCGGACTATTAAAACTCTTCAGATTTTTTAAATTCTTTGGATTTTTTACATTTTTGTCAGTTTTTGAATCCCTCGGATTTTTTGGATATTTGTAAGTCTTTATATATTCATCAGACTTTTTGAAATCACAAATTTTTTTAGATTCTATGGATTCTTCGAATTTTTTGACTTCTTGACTTTTTTGTATTTTTTGGATTTTTTACATTCTACGGATTCTTTCGAAATTTTTAGATTTTTTGTTTTCTTTTAATTCCTTATATTCATTTCATAACATCCCTGCATTTGACCTATTTTTTTTTCACATCGAACAATTGTCGATTATTTCCAGTAGTAATCGGAACTAATTGGTGACGTCCTTTTAGATTAATTAAATCGAAACATTCTTCATACCGAGTGTTTAAAAAAAATTACACGAAAATTCAGCGATCATGAATTTTTGCATCATATTGCGTCATATTATCTAATATGTTATAAAAACGATTAGCGCACAATGTGTAGATAAAAGTGAAAATATCATTCAAAATGATTAGTTTGAGTGTGCAGTGATCTCAAGGTGAGTGTGGTGGCAACGACCGTGAGGTATTTTACTAAAGAATAAATTTTTTAAAGTAGTCAGTTTTATTCTTGTATTTTTTTTATTGATTGAACCACGTCTGCTGTGGATCTTGATCCAGTTAGTGTTTGCACATCTACGATAAACTCGGAATTGAGGTTATGTACGTTAATATTAAATTGTGTTGGCAGGTGCCAACTTAAGGTTGTGAAAATAAAAATAGATTGGTGATACGAAACAATTACAGTATGCAAATTTTTGTACGAAATGTGCATTATGGTTTGTTGCAAGTTTTGCAGTACGGTTAAAAATTAAAACTTATTAATTAATTAAATTAAAAGAAGAAAAATTACAAAGATAGTGTCCCCAAGTTGTTAGTTTTTTAGTTTTCCGAAAAATGCTTTCATTTTTGGACTATTAACATTCTGAAGTTTTGAGGTTTTGAAATCTTAATTTTTTAGATATTTTTTCTCATTGTCAGGTTTTGTGGACAAAATTAAAATTGAAAATGCGTACATTTTGATGAACTGAAAGCATCTTCAAATATTTCAAATACTAAAAATTCCAGAATTATTGGAATTTTGATCTTAATAAATTTGAAAACTTAAATAAAAGTACTTCAGAAACCTCAAAAACATTTCAGAAATTTTTATTTTCAATTGAGAATTTCTAATTCAATTCTAATAAATCTGAGAGTTAAAGAATTTGAGAATCTGAGAATCTGAAAAACTAAAAAACTAAAAAACTGAAAAATTGAAAAACTAAAAATCTGTAAATTTAAGAATCTGAAAATATGAGAGCTTAAGAATATAGTAAATTGAGAATCTAAATATCTATGAATCTAAAATCTAGGAATATAAAAATTTAAGAATCTAAAAATTTTTGAAAAATTGAGTACATATTTAATTTTTTTAAATTTATGAAGGACTTTAAAGGTTTAAGGATTTAAAGAACCAAGGATCTGAGAATGTCTGGATCTAAGCATCTAATGATCTAAGGCTCTAATGATCTAAGGATCTAATGATCTAAGGATCTAATGATCTAAGGATCTAAGGATCTAAGGATCTAATCATCTAAGGAATTAAGGATCTAAAGATCTAAAGATCTATAAATCTTAATTCGTTATATATTTCTGCTCAGGTTTTGTACACACAATTTAAATTGAAAATTTAGAAATTTTGATGAAACATCTTAAAATATTACAAATACTATAAATTAAGAAATTATAAAGAAAATATAAAGAAATTATTTCAAAATCATCTTAATAAATTTTAAATCTTAAATAAAACTACTTTAAAATTCCTGAAAATTTTTCCAAAATTATTATTTTGAATTGAGAATTTTTAATTTAATTTTAGCTTTGACAGTTGAAGAATTTAAGAATCTGTAAATCTGACAATTTCATAATTTAAGAATCTATGAATTTTAGAATCAAAAATCTGAAAATCTGAAAATCTAAAATGTGAAAATCTGAAAATCTGAAAATCTGAAAATCTGAAAATCTGAAAATCTGAAAATCTGAAAATGTGAAAATGTGAAAATCTGAAAATCTGAAAATCTGAAAATCTGAAAATCTGAAAATCTGAAAATCTGAAAATCTGAAAACTTGAAATCTAAGAATCTAAAAATTTGAGAGTTTAAGAATCTAGTAATCTGAGAATCTAAATCTCCATGTACCTAAAAATCTTAGAATTTCGTCTAAGAACCTAGGAACATAAAAAATCAAAAATGTAGAATTTTATGAATTTGAATGTTTTAATTTTTATTTTAAATCTAAGAATTTTAATTTTTTAAATTGTATACAAATAACATTTTTAAAATACTGAAAATTTGAAAATCTAAGAATTCAAAAATTTAAGAATCAAAAAGTTTAAAGATTTGGAAAGTTAGATTATCCAAAAATAAATGACACTAGAGACTATGAGTGTTTCAATTTTGAAATTAAAATACGAAAATCTTTTTGAACCTATAAATACGGAAGTACGAGAAAGTTTAAGGAGAAACAGTTTAAAATCTGAGAATCTGAGAATATGGGAACCTGAGAATCTGAGAATTATAGAATTTAAAATTTTAAAATATAAAACCTAGAACTTTAAGGATCTAAGTATCTAAGGATCTAAGAATCTAAGGATCTACGATCTAACGATCTACGATCTAAGGATCTTCGATTTAAGGATCTACGATCTAAGGATCTACGATCTAAGGATCTACGATCTAAGGATCTACGATCTAAGGATCTACGATCTAAGGATCTAGGGATCTAAGGATCTAAGATCTAAGGATCTAAGGATTTAGGGATCTAAGGATCTACGATCTAAGGATCTACGATCTAAGGATCTACGATCTAAGGATCTTCGATTTAAGGATCTACGATCTAACGATCTTCGATTTAAGGATCTACGATCTAAGGATCTACGATCTAGGGACCTACGATCTAAGGATCTACGATCTAAGGATCTACGATCTAAGGATCTACGATCTAAGGATCTACGATCTAAGGATCTACGATCTAAGGATCTAGGAATCTAAGGATTTAGGAATCTAAGGATCTACGATCTAAGGATCTACGATCTAAGGATCTAAGGATCTAAGCATCTAAGAATTTAAGGATCTACGATCTAAGGATCTACGATCTAAGGATCTACGATCTAAGGATCTAAGGATCTACTGATCTAAGGATCTACTGATCTAAGGATCTACTGATCTAAGGATCTACTGATCTAAGGATCTACTGATCTAAGGATCTAAGATCTAAGGATCTAAGATCTAAGGATCTAAGATCTAAGGATCTAAGATCTAAGGATCTAAGATCTAAGGATCTAAGATCTAAGGATCTAAGATCTAAGGATCTAAGATCTAAGGATCTAAGGATCTAAGATCTAAGGATCTAAGATCTAAGGATCTAAGATCTAAGGATCTAAGATCTAAGGATCTAAGATCTAAGGATCTAAGATCTAAGGATCTAAGATCTAAGGATCTAAGATCTAAGGATCTAAGGATCTATGATCTAAGGATCTATGATCTAAGGATCTACGATCTAAGGATCTACGATCTAAGGATCTAGGGATCTCAGGATCTAAGGATTTAGGAATCTAAGGATCTACGATCTGAGGATCTAAGGAACTAAGGATCTAACGATTTAAAGATCTAGGGATCTAAGGAGGAACGATCTAAAAATTTAAGGATCTAAAAATTTAAGAATCTAAGAATTTAAAGATCTAAGGATCTAGGGATCTAGGGATCTAGGGATCTAGGGATCTAGGGATCTAGGGATCTAGGGATCTAGTGATCTAGGTATCTAAGGATCTACGATCTAAGGATCTACGATCTAAGGATCTACGATCTAAGGATCTACGATCTAAGGATCTAAGGATTTAAGAATTTAAGGATCTAGGAATTTAAGGATCTACGATCTGGAGGTCTAAGGATCTACGATCTGAGGATCTTTAGGATCTACGATCTGAGGATCTAAGGATCTAAGGATTTACCATTTAAGGATCTTCGAATGTAAAGATTTAAGGATCTAGTGATCTAAGAATCTAAGGACTTAAAGATCTAAGAACCTAAGAATCTAAGAATCTAAGGATTTAAGGATTTAAGGATCTAAGGATTTAAGGATTTAAGGATTTAAGGATCTAAGGATTTAAGGATCTAAGGATCCACTATCGAAGGCTCCACGATCTAAGAATCTTTAGATCTAAAGATCTAAGGATCTAAGATTCTAAAAAATCTAGGGATTTAAAGATCTTAAGATTTTAAAATCTAAAGGTGAATCTAAGGTTTTAAAAATTTGGGGATATAAGGATTTATTGATTTAAGAATCTAAGTATTTAGAAATCTAATAAATTGAGAATTTAAAAATCCTAAACTATGAAAATCTGAGAATCTAAGTATCTGAGTATTTGAGAATCTGAAAAACATTTCAAAATTTAAATATCCGAAAATCTTAAATCTGAGGACAAAATAAATGAATCTGGTAACAAGAAAATCTAAGACCTCAAGAATCTTAGAATATTAAAAAACAGATTTGAATCTGGGGCACTTCAGACGTGAAAAATTATAACTTTAAGAATTTGAAAATGTAAACATCTGAGAAGTTCAATGTCTAAAAACCTGAAAACCTGAGGAACTGAGAAACAGCAGCAGTTCATAAAATTAACAAGCTGAAAACCTTACAACATGGGACAGTAAAAACTTGAAAATTTGTGAATTTTAGAATCTATAAACTTGAGAAGTTAGTAACTTTACGCTCTGAGAACCAGAAAGATTTGCAAGAATCTAAAAGTCTAGACCTCAAAAATTTTAAAAACCTGAAAACTTTTAAGCCAGATTTTCTCATTTCTAAAAACTGGGGATCTGACAGCCTAAGAACTGAAGGATCTAAGAACTATAACAAATGAGGATCTAAAACCTGAAAACTGAAAATTTCACTATTTAGTTCGGAAAATTTTGAGTTTTCGAAACTCAAACTCGAAATCGTAAAATTTCGAGAAACTGAAACTTTCACTTTAATTTTAGAACGTTAAGAACCAGAAATATAAAACTTAAATAATTATCACTTAGATAAGAACTCGAGTACCGTAAAATCCAGGACCTTGGCAGTCAGAAAACGTGAAAAGCTCTGAATAAAAAAATCGAGACCTTTGAAGACCTTGAAAGTCTAACAATCTTCCGGGAATTCAAGAAAATAAACCTAAAATTCTACTAAAATATCGTTTCGTAATGAATTTAGTTTTTAATAGTGTTGCATATTATTCTAGCAAGAATTTTCACTTATTCGTTTCCCGAGAGACCTTATTTTTTTACTAAATTGGTAGCACTGCTGCCTATCGAGTTTGACATATCACAACATGCTAATACTGACTTCAGCTTTCTGGTGAGACTTCTTAATCTAACTTTCATCTTTTTGACAGAAATGCAAGAGAAAGAGCGGTCGAAGCGAGTTCATCCCAGAGAAAAAGCCAGTCTTCTATCCCACTGGTTTTTCTTGTAAGCTACCTTCAAATTTTCCTCAGAAACTAAATTATATTCTAGATGGGAGCTCCCTTTCTTCTACAAAGGCTACAAGAAACAGATTACTGAAAAGGACCTATACGGTCCTTTACATCAACACAAGTCCAAACTTCTGGGAGACCAGTTAGAACAAGCATGGCTGCAAGAAACAAAAACACACGCTACTCCTTCACTGTGGCGAACTTTGGCTCGAGTTTTTGGATCGGAATTTGCGATGTATGGACTGATTTTAGTACCAGTGGAACTAGTTATCAGGTACTAGAAAAAAAAAAACATCGAGATTAAGGTTTTACTTGTTTCTTTGGAGGCTGTGTCAACCACTTCTCATTGGACAACTCATGTTGTATTATACTCCCAATCAGACTGCCATCTCCAGGACTCAAGCCATCATCTACGCCTCCGTCATCGTCATCGCATCATTTCTCTACGTCATCATTGGCCACTCTTACAATCTCGGTCTTATTCATTTAGGAATGAAAGTTCGGATCTCTCTCTCTTCCTTAGTTTACCGGAAGTGTCTTAAGTTAAGTCAGAGAGCTTTAGCGGAGAACAGTGTGGGTAAAATGGTCAATTTGTTATCAAATGATATCAGTAGGTTCGATTCTTGTGTTCCCAATCTTCACTTTTTGTGGATGGGACCGTTGGAGAGTTTGGTGATTTTAGGGATCGTGTGTTGGATGTTGGGAGGCACTGCTGTTGTTGGAATTTTAGTTTTGCTTGGTTTTATACCTGTACATAGTACGACAGTATCAGAAAGAAGAACACCTTGATAATTGTTGTGTTGTAGTGTTCATGGCTAAGAAGACGTCACAGTTTAGGATGAAGACGGCTGTCAGAACTGACCATAGAGTTAGATTGATGAATGAGATTATCACTGGGATCAAAGTTATAAAGATGTACACTTGGGAGAAGCCTTTTGCTAAGCTCGTAGAACACGCAAGGATGTAAGTTTTTATTATATATTATATAATTTAGACAGCAATGGTTCTAAAGTTGCACCTTGAGGAACACCACTCAATTTGAGGTGCTAAGTTATGGTAGAGGACATTTTGCTCAAAAATGTTAGTTTAAATACTGCCGTCTGTCTGTAAAGAACGAAGAAGTTTTATAAAACAAGTTTTGTATGCTACTTTTTCTAATTTGCATTTTTTTTCCAAACAAAACAAAATTTGAGGATTTAGGGAATTTTGTGACAGTTGGTAAAACTTTTATTTCAAAGTTGACATTTTAAACTTGAGTCAAGTAGACTGAACATAATTGTCATTTTTTTCATGTGGAATTGCAAAATTATTGTTTCAAGATAGATTCAGAAAATTTTTGCACTTTTCTAGAAATGCGGCAAATTGCAAGGAATGTCAAATTTTCTGTATCTGGCTTGAAACTGTAACCTGAAACTCATACTGAGATTTGACATTTCGTCCAGTGTGTGGTACCAACCGAAAAAAAGTTTCTAGTTTTTGGTTCTGGTAATGGCTGATTAACGCATTCAAAATGAGTGCGTTAACAGCTTTGAAAAGTTTCCATAAATTTTAATTTAAAATTGTAACAGAGTAATGGTAACAGTTGAAAAATTTAAAATTTTGTAGATTTAAAAAATTCAAATTTTTGAAATACTTTAAAGATTTTAAAACGTTTTTAATTTTTTTTTGTCAAAATTGTTAATATTGTAATTCTTAATTCTTAAACATTTTATCTTAGAAAGTATAAAAAATGAACTAAAAATTTAAAAATTAGAGAGCTTGGAAATCCAAATAAACAGAAATTTTTGACAGCTGAAGGAGCTAAAAATCTGAAAATTTGTAAATTTAGGAATTTTGAAATCTAAGGATCTAAAATTGACAATTTGAGCATCTAAATATATGAGAATATAAAAATCTAAGAATTTGAATCTGAGATTTCAATTATCTAAGAATTTTATTATCTGAGAATCTGAGAATTTTAGAACCTGAGAATCTTAAAATCTGAGAATCTAAGAATTTTGGAGCCTAAGAAACTAGAAGCCTAAAGTAAATGAGATTCAAGATCTAAGAACTTAAAAACCTAACAGTTTGAGAATCTAAAATTTGGGAATCTGTGAATCTGAACACCTAAAAATTTGAAAATTTGAGAATTTCAGATTCTATAAATTAAAGAGTTTGGCAACCTGTAAATAAAACCTCAAAAATTTGAGAATCTCAAGATCTTAAAGTTTAAAAACTTAGGAAGTATGAAATCTTAAGATCTGAGATATAAAAAAATTGAGAATTTTAAAAGACAAAGAATCTGCAAATCTGAAAGTTTAGAATCTAAGAGTTTGAAAATTTGTAAATCTGAGAATCTAGGAATTTAAAAATGTTAGGATCTGAGAATTTGAGAATTTTAGAACCTGAGAATCTTGAAATCTGAGAATCTAAGAATCTAGTAGTTTGGGGTTAGGAATATGGGAAATGCCGGAATTAAATATTTTAAGAAGCTAAAAACATAAATCTAAAATGAAATAACATCAGATACTAAGACAATTTGTGAATTTAAAAATTTGGAACTTTAAGAAACTGAAAAATTTAAAAATTTAGAAATCTCAAAATCTTTAAGATTCAAGATCTAAGAGTCTAAAAGTCAGGGAATTAAAAAATCTAGTAGTTTAAGAATATAAAATTCAGGGAATTTAAAAATTTGAGAATTTGAGAATTTCAAATTTTATTAATTAGAGAGTTTGGAAATTAGTAAATGAAACTTTAAAAACTTGAGGATTTTAAGCTCTTGGAGTTTAAAAATTCAGAAATTTTGAAATCTTAACATCTGAGGTAAAAAATTTTAACATCTGAGTATATGAAAATCTAAAAATTTAATGATCTGTAAATCTAAAAGTTGAGAATCTAATAGTTTAGGAGTTAAGAATATGAGAAATTTAGGAATTTAATATTTTAAGAATTTGGGAAGCTAAAAACAAAAACTTAAAATCAAATATCAACAATTTACGAATTTGAAAATTTGAGAATCTAAGAAACTGAAAATCTCAAAATCTAGATATCTCAAAGTCTTTAAAGATCCAGGATCTAAAAATTTAGAAATCAGGAAATTGTGGTAGAGTAAGAATCTAAAAAATGGATTATTTGAGAATCTGAAAATTTAAAAATTTGAGAACCTAAAAATTTGGGAATTTGAGAATTTCAGATTCTATAAATTAAAGAGTTTGGAAATCCATAAATGAAACTTTGAGAATTTTAAGATCTTTGAGTTTAAAAACTTAGGAAGTTTGAAATTTTAAGATCTGAGATGAAAAGAATTTGAGAATTTGAGCATCTGAGTATATAAGAATCTAAAAATTTAAAATTCTGTAATCCGAAAGTTTAGAGTCTGAGAGACTAAGAATGTAGTAATCTAAGAAATTAAGAATCTAGGCAATTAAGACTTTCAGTAGTTGAGATTCTGAGATTTTCAGAACCTGAGAATCATAAAATCTAAGACTCTAAGGAAATAGAAGTTTGCATATCTTATAATCTGAGAATTAAAAAAATTAATCTTAAGGGCGCTAACAATATGAGAAATTTTGAAATTTAATATTTCAAGAATTTAGGAAGCTAAAAACAAAAATCTAAAATCAAATAACATCAGGTACTAAGCCAATTTATGAGTTTGAAAATTTGAGATTCTAAAAAACTGAAAATCTAAAAGCCTAAAAGTCTTAAATTGTTTAATATTCAAAAATCTAAGAATCTAAAAATTAGGGAATTAAAAAATCTAATAGCTTGAAAATCTGAAAATAAGAGAATCTGAAAATTTATAAATTCAGGAGCCTAAAAATTTGAGAATTTGAGAAATTGAGATTTTATAAATTAGTTTGAAAATCCGTAAATAAAACTTTTAAAATTTGAGGATCTTAAGAAAGTTTGGAATTTTAAGATCTGAATGTGAGATACAAAAAAACTGTAAAAAATCTAATAATCTGTAAAACTGAATGTTGAAAATTTGAGAGTTTGAGAATCTAGTGATCTAAGAATATGAATTTAAGAATCTCAAAATCTGAAAATTTAAGAATCTGAGAATCTAAAAATTCTAGCTTAAAGTTCCACAGTTTACTTCCAAGAATGGAAGAATTTTCGAACCACAAATATTTTAAATTTTAAAATATAAAGTTTAAAAACCAGCTCGATTTATGAATTCTGAAGTTATGAAGTGGCCATAGAATTTAAAATTTACCAAAAAACTAACATAAGCAGATTTCAAACTAAGAATTTTGAAAAATTTTAATATTTGCATTTTTTTTTATTTTTAAATAAATGAAGTGCTAAAAGTTAAAATGCTGAAAATTTCCATCCATTAGCATCTATGGCATGATTTAAGTATTTGCTGCAGATTCCGAAAACGAAGAATTTTAAAATTTCTCTGTTTGAATTTTTTTTAACATTTTATCAAGTTCATAGAATTAATGTTCACCACTATTTCAGACGAGAGATGCGCAAGATCCAAAAAAACTTGTTTCTCCGCGGGTTCAACACGGCAACCCATATCTTCTTGTGCCGAGCAGCCGTCTTCTTCTGCATCCTCCTTTTCATCTTAACCGGTGGCAAACTCAACCCAGAGTACGTCTACGTCCTCACTTCTTTCCACGAAATCATCCGCTTAGGCTCTTTAGTTTTTTTTCCATCTGGAATGATGATGTTAGGAGAGACCATCACATCAGCCAAAAGAATCCGAGATTTTCTCATCCAACCTGAAATTCTAACAGCTCCTTCTTTTGGTGAAGGCATCACCATGACCAACATCAGCGCGAAGTGGTACCAAGCTCCGAAAACAACTCTCACTGATATTACTCTTAGCATAAAACCCAAAGAGTTGGTCACATTCGTTGGTCCCGTCGGTAGTGGAAAAAGTAGTGTTCTGAACGTGATACTACAAGAAATAGCGTTGTCGGGAGGTAGTCTCCAAGTTGGAGGAACGTGCTCTTATGCTTCGCAGGAACCGTGGTTGTTCTCCGGGAGTATCCGGGAGAACATCCTCTTCGGAGAAGAGTACGACAAAACGAAGTACGCAGAAGTGGTGAATGTGTGTGCTCTGGAGCACGACTTCTCCGTGTTTCCTTACGGCGATCGGAGTCTCGTTGGAGAACGAGGAATCATGCTGAGTGGAGGACAAAAATCAAGGATCAACCTAGCACGAGCTGTCTACAAAAACGCCGATTTTTACCTCCTGGATGATCCTCTAGCTGCCGTTGACGCAACCGTGGGAAGACACATCTTCGAGAGGTGCATCAAGAGCTACTTAGCCAACAAAACGAGAGTTCTGGTGACTCACCAGCTCCAGTACTTGGGGAGTGTCGACACGATTTATCTCATCGAAAATGGTACCATCACTGAGCACGGTACCTACCAAGAACTCACAGAGAAAGACAACAAGTTCTTGAACTTACTCGTGAAAGAAGACAGTCATGGAAATGAAGACGCCGTTGAGACCGAAAAGGGCGAAGAACCTTCTGAAGTGAAAGAAGTTCTCGAAAGTGGAGTTGTGTCCAACCAAGTTTACCGAGAGTACTTCAAAAGTAGTGGCTCTCTTCTAGTGGGAGGATTGGTAATCACACTTCTAGCAATCCTGGAGGTGGTAGCTGTCGGTGGTGACTACTTCCTCTCGTTTTGGGTCAACGTAGAACAAGAAAAGGGTACCACCGGCGCACTCTACATGTACGTCTACATCACTTTAATCGTCGCTCTTGTCGTTTTGGCACTAGCTTCCACGAGTGTCTTCTTCAAGTTTTGTATAACGGCGTCCACGAAGCTTCACAATCGCATGTTTAGGAAGATTGTGTTTACGACGATGAGGTTCTTTAATACGAATCCATCTGGACGGATCTTGAACAGGTTTTCGCGAGATTTGGGGCTGATTGATGAGAATCTTCCCTTCGCTTTGATAGATACGATCAGAATTGCGTTCAACGTGGTGGCCATCATTGTGGTGATTTCTGTTATCAATCCTTGGATTTTGATACCGTCAGTTTTGATGTTTGGGTTGTTCTTCTATTACAGGATTGTTTTTCTGGCGAGTAGTCGGAATTTGAAGCGGATTGAAGGAAGAAGTAAGTATTAAAAATTTAAGAATGTTCTATGTTTTGCGAAATTTATCAATTTTTTTCCATTTTTGCTTCAATATAATTTTTTATAAAAATTGTGATTCTGTCAGTCATCGAACGTTTAGTTTTTAGTTCTCGAAAAAGTTTCCAGAATGTTTCATTATTCTTGAGTCTAAATATTCTACTTGGATTCTAAAGATTTTCAAGCATCAAAGTACCTCATTAAGTACGTTTCTCTGATTCTGTTTTGGAATATTCTCAATTTATTTTACTTTGTAAATAGTTTCTCAGTTGTTCAGTTAGTTTTAATCTTTTAAGAGTCTAAAGATTTTTAAGCCTCAAAATATTAGAATTTTTGCTCATTTCTGATTCTCAGTTTTGGGAATTCAAGTTCTTATCTGACAGATTTTAGTTAAACCTAAGAATTTGAGAATTTGAGAACTCAAGTTTCTATAAATTAAAGTGTTTGGAAATGTCCGTTCTTGTATTGTAATCTTTATAAGTTCTAATATTTTTCAGATTCCAAAACATTTGATTGCTCAGAGATCTCAGATTCTTAGTCTTGAGAATTCTATTTTATCATTTTTTATCTGTTACTCTTTTAGTTATCAGATTCTCAGTTTTTCGTTTTTCTTCCTAAGTTCTAATGATTCTCAAGTTTTAATATTCTTTTTTTTGTCAGATTCTAAGGTTAAAAAACTCTAAATCTAAAGAATCCAAACGATTTAAAAGAGCTAAAGAATCTAAAGGATCTAAAGGATCTACAGCATCTAAAGGATCTAAAGGATTTAAAGGATCTAAAGGATCTAAAGGATCTAAAGGATCTAAACGATCTAAACGATCTAAAGAATCCAAAAGATCTAAAGGATTTAAAGAATCTAAAAGATCTAAAGGATCTAAAGGATCTAAAGAAACCAACAAATCTAACGAATCCAAGGCTCCAAAGAATTCAAAGAAACCAAATAATTCAAAAAATTTAAAGAATCCAATAATCTAAAGAATTCAAAGAATCTAAAAAATGGAAAGGATTCAAAGGATTCAACGAATCTAAAGAATCAAAAGAGTCGAAAGAACCGAAAGGATCCAAAGAATCTAAAGAATCTAAAGAATTCAAAGAATCTAAAGAATTTAAAGAATCCAAGAATCCAACAGATCCAACGAATCCAAAAAATCAGAAGAAACCAAAGAATTTAAAGAATCGGAAGAATCCAACGAATCCAAGACTCCAAAGAATCCAAAGAAACCAAAGAATTCAAAAAATTCAAAGAATCCAAGAATCAAAAGAATTCAAAGATCCCAAGAATCTAAAGAATTCAAAGAATACAAAAAATCGAAAGGATCCAAAGGATTCAACGAATCCAAAGAATTCAAAGAATCAAAAGAATCCAAGAATCTAACAAATCCAATGAATCCAAAGAATCCGAATTCCGAATTCAAAGAAACTGAAGAATCTAAAGAATCTAAAAAAATCTAAAAAATCTAAAGAATCTAAAGAATTTAAAGAATCAGGTATCTAAAGGATCTAAAGAATCCAAAAGATCTAAAGGATCTAAAGGATCTAAAGGATCTAAAGGATCTAAAGGATCTAAAGGACCTAAAGGATCTAAAGGATTTAAAGGATCTAAAGGATCTAAAGGATCTAAAGGATCTAAAGGATCTAAAGGATCTAAAGGATCTAAAGGATCTAAAGGATCTAAAGGATCTAAGGGATCTAAAGGATCTAAAAGATCTACAAGGATCTAAGGGATCTAAAGGATCCAAAAGATCTAGAGAAACCAACGAATCCAGTGAATCCAAAGAATTTAAAGAAACTAAGTAATTCAAAAAATTCAAAGAATTCAATAATCTAAAGAATTCAAAGAATGTAAAAAATGGAAAGGATTCAAAGGATTCAACGAATCTAAAGAATCAAAAGAATCGAAAAAACCGAAAGGGTCCAAAGAATCTAGAGAATCTTAAGAATTCAAAGAATCTAAAGAATTTAAAGAATCCAAAAATCCAACAGATCCAACGAATCCAAAGAATCCGAAGAAACCAAAGAATTCAAAGAAACTGAAGAATCTAAAGAATCTAAAGAATCTAAAGAATCTAAAGAATCTAAAGAATCTAAAGAATCTAAAGAATCTAAAGGATCTAAAGGATCTAAAGGATCTAAAGGATCTAAAGGATCTAAAGGATCTAAAGGATCTAAAGGATCTAAAGGATCTAAAGGATCTAAAGGATCTAAAGGATCTAAAGGATCTAAAGGATCTAAAGGATCTAAAGGATCTAAAGGATCTAAAGGATCTAAAGGATCTAAAGGATCTAAAGGATCTAAAGGATCTAAAGGATCTAAAGGATCTAAAGGATCTAAAGGATCTAAAGGATCTAAAGGATCTAAAGGATCTAAAGGATCTAAAGGATCTAAAGGATCTAAAGGATCTAAAGGATCTAAAGGATCTAAAGGATCTAAAGGATCTAAAGGATCTAAAGGATCTAAAGGATCTAAAGGATCTAAAGGATCTAAAGGATCTAAAGGATCTAAAGGATCTAAAGGATCTAAAGGATCTAAAGGATCTAAAGGATCTAAAGGATCTAAAGGATCTAAAGGATCTAAAGGATCTAAAGGATCTAAAGGATCTAAAGGATCTAAAGGATCTAAAGGATCTAAAGGATCTAAAGGATCTAAAGGATCTAAAGGATCTAAAGGATCTAAAGGATCTAAAGGATCTAAAGGATCTAAAGGATCTAAAGGATCTAAAGGATCTAAAGGATCTAAAGGATCTAAAGGATCTAAAGGATCTAAAGGATCTAAAGGATCTAAAGGATCTAAAGGATCTACAGCATCTAAAGGATCTAAAGGATCTAAAGGATCTAAAGGATCTAAAGGATCTAAAGGATCTAAAGGATCTAAAGGATCTAAAGGATCTAAAGGATCTAAAGGATCTAAAGGATCTAAAGGATCTAAAGGATCTAAAGGATCTAAAGGATCTAAAGGATCTAAAGGATCTAAAGGATCTAAAGGATCTAAAGGACCTAAAGGACCTAAAGGATCTAAAGGACCTAAAGGATCTAAAGGATCTAAAGGATCTAAAGGATCTAAAGGATCTAAAGGATCTAAAGGATCTAAGGGATCTAAAGGATCTAAAAGATCTACAAGGATCTAAGGGATCTAAAGGATCCAAAAGATCTAGAGAAACCAACGAATCCAGTGAATCCAAAGAATTCAAAGAAACTAAGTAATTCAAAAAATTCAAAGAATTCAATAATCTAAAGAATTCAAAGAATGTAAAAAATGGAAAGGATTCAAAGGATTCAACGAATCTAAAGAATCAAAAGAATCGAAAAAACCGAAAGGGTCCAAAGAATCTAGAGAATCTTAAGAATTCAAAGAATCTAAAGAATTTAAAGAATCCAAAAATCCAACAGATCCAACGAATCCAAAGAATCCGAAGAAACCAAAGAATTTAAAGAATTGGAAGAATCCAACGAATCCAAGACTCCAAAGAATCCAAACTATCCAAAGAAACCAAAGAATTCAAAAAATTCAAAGAATTTAAGAATCAAAAGAATCTA
Source organism: Cynaeus angustus (assembly GCA_030157275.1). NCBI lineage: Eukaryota > Metazoa > Arthropoda > Insecta > Coleoptera > Tenebrionidae > Cynaeus > Cynaeus angustus. The sequence goes on from CM058065.1 coordinate 17,368,572, forward strand.
AAGATTCCAAGAATCTAAAGAATTCAAAGAATACAAAAAATCGAAAGGATCCAAAGGATTCAACAATTCCAAAGAATTCAAAGAATCAAAAGAATCCAAAGAATTCAAAGAATCTAATGAATCCAAGAATCTAACAAATCCAATGAATCCAAAGAATCCGAAGAAACCAAAGAATTCAAAGAAACTGAAGAATCTAAAGAATCTAAAGAATCTAAAGAATCTAAAGAATCTAAAGAATCTAAAGAATCTAAAGGATCTAAAGGATCTAAAGGATCTAAAGGATCTAAAGGATCTAAAGGATCTAAAGGATCTAAAGGATCTAAAGGATCTAAAGGATCTAAAGGATCTAAAGGATCTAAAGGATCTAAAGGATCTAAAGGATCTAAAGGATCTAAAGGATCTAAAGGATCTAAAGGATCTAAAGGATCTAAAGGATCTAAAGGATCTAAAGGATCTAAAGGATCTAAAGGATCTAAAGGATCTAAAGGATCTAAAGGATCTAAAGGATCTAAAGGATCTAAAGGATCTAAAGGATCTAAAGGATCTAAAGGATCTAAAGGATCTAAAGGATCTAAAGGATCTAAAGGATCTAAAGGATCTAAAGGATCTACAGCATCTAAAGGATCTAAAGGATCTAAAGGATCTAAAGGATCTAAAGGATCTAAAGGATCTACAGCATCTAAAGGATCTAAAGGATCTAAAGGATCTAAAGAATCTAAAGGATCTAAAGGATCTAAAGGATCTAAAGGATCTAAAGGATCTAAAGGATCCAAAGGATCCATAGGATCCATAGGATCCAAAGGATCCAAAGGATCTCAAGGATCTGAAGGATCTGAAGGATCTGAAGGATTTAAAGGATCTAAAGGATTTAAAGGATCTAAAGGATCTAAAGGATCTAAAAAATCTAAAGAATTTATGGGATATGAAGAAAGAATCCAAAGAAAGAATCGATAACTTGAGAATAAATAAGCCTGAAAATAATAATTGCTATGCTTTAGAAACAAAGAAAGGTAGTAAATTGTGAGAAAAACAAAAACTAAAATTCCAAAAATTTTTAGAAATATAGCATCTTCGGATGTGAAAATAAACAAGCCGTGGAAAAAGTATGAAATTTTTAAAAAGTAATGAGAGAAATTAACTTCGAAAAACTCAAAATTTGAGATTTTTTGGGAAGATTGAGAATTTTTGTTCAGTTTCCAAAACTAAATCTGCAAGTCTAATTTTAGATCATAAAATCGATAAAACTACAAAAAGTGAAAAGGACGTGAGAAGTTACTGAAAAAACTGAAAAACCGAGAACTAAAAAATTTATGCAACAGTGTATTTTCGTACTTAAAAAAATAGTACTTTTTGCCTTTAAAAAACAAAAATTTTGTTAATTTACAGAGTTGAGAGTTTAAAACCTAAAACTTGTAACAATAAAATTCTTATTGCGACCTTTAAAAGTTTGTAAAGGATGAGAAAGTAGAAATATGTAGTACTAAAACTGAGAATCTAGGAACTCCGACAACAAACAATTTCTAAACGTGAGAATAAAAAAAAAGCAAAATTATTTCATAAAGAATAGTAACTTTGGTACTTGAACTTCTAACTAAACTAACTTAGCTCGCAGCCCCATCTACTCCCACGTCTCAACGTCCCTAGAAGGCTTGACCACAATCCGAGCTCTAAAAGCTGAAGCCAACCTAAAAACGGAATTCGATGAGCACCAAGACCTCCACAGCTCCTCCTTCTACATGTTTCTAGCCTGCGATGGCGCTTTCGGATTCTGGTTAGACTTTTCTTGCGTGATCTACCTAGCAGTGGTCATATTTAGTTTACTTCTAATTGGAACCGGTAAGCAAAACGTAGTCCTAACATAACTACAACTCGAAATTCTAGAGAACTACGGTGCCAACTTAGGTCTCGGTGCCAACTTAGGTCTGTCCATAACTCAATCCATAATGATGACGGGAATGTTACAGTGGGGCATGAAGCAATCCGGAGAATTAGAGAACGAAATGACGTCAGTAGAACGAGTTCTAGAATACACAAAGTTACCACCGGAACCACACCACGGCAGGAAAGTTCTCCAAGCGTGGCCCACAGATGGAAGAATCGAGTTCCAGAAAGTGTCTCTGAGGTACTCCGAAGATGATCAGTGGGTTCTTAAAGATCTCAGTTTTGTTCTAAAAGCAAGAGAAAAAATCGGAGTTGTTGGTCGTACCGGAGCCGGGAAATCTTCTCTAATCTCTGTTTTCTTCCATTTAGCTCGTACTCAAGGCGATGTTATCATCGATGGTACCAACACTAAAGAAGTACCGTTGGACCTCCTGAGATCTAAAATCACTATTATTCCCCAAGAACCAGTCCTCTTTTCTGGTACTGTTAGGTACAACCTTGATCCTTTCGAAGAGTTTCAAGATTCTCAACTCTGGGATGCTTTAGAGGAAGTCGAGATGAAGACGGTGATCTCCGAGTTACCTTCGGGGTTAGCTAGTAAAGTCTCAGAAGGTGGGGGGAATTTTAGTGTCGGTCAAAGACAGCTTCTTTGTTTAGCTAGAGCTATTGTGAGAGACAACAAGATCTTGATTTTGGACGAGGCTACTGCGAATGTTGATGCTCTAACGGACGAGTTGATTCAAGCAACTATTAGAAGGAAGTTTAAGGATTGTACTGTTATTACCATAGCGCATAGGTTGCATTCTGTTATGGATTGTGATAGGATAATGGTGATGGACGATGGGCGAGTCGTTGAATTTGATGGAGCTGCCAAACTGTTGGCGGATGAGGATGGCGCTTTATACAGACTGGCGCAACAGAGTGGGAAAGAGAGTTTGTTGAACGCTGGGAAGAAGACAGATTAACATTAGTTCTTTTGTAATTAAAATAAATGTTTTTCTACTTCTGATTTTTTTACCTCTTTGAGGACCATTTGGAAAACTTGCATCGTTTGCAAGACAAACTGAAAGAAAGAGAAAGAAGAAATGAGCGAAGATGAGAAAGAGATGAGAAATAATGGAAAAGGACGACGACTTTGGCAAAGAAAATATAACACTAGCAAGAATAAGGACAAACAAGAAAAAATATATAAAAAAAAGAAAGTACGTGAAATGTGCGAAATATAAAGAAAAAAAAAAAAATTGTGAGAACACCAATCAGAAATACAAAGAATTATAGAAACAAAAGAAAACAACTTATAATAAGTAACACAAAATTTGAACAAAAAACTTTCATACTTTACGAGAATAGAGTTCAGTGAATAAGGAAAATCGATAACCGATTGATTTTCTGATCAAGAAAAGAAAATAATAAATAGCAACTAATAATAGCAAATAATTTTTTTTTTAATTTCTAGTTTTTCAGTTTTTTGGTTTTATCTTTAGACTTATTTTTTTATGGTTTCATTTTAATCATTTTAAATTTTCAGTACAAAAAATAAAATGTTAAATTGTTACGTTATGTTTTCAAACCAGTTTCATAGGTTGTCTTCTCAATTTTTAGGTTTTTTGAGTTATGAGGCTCAAGTAGATTTTCAAAATTTCAGATTTATATTCAGGTTTAAATTTTCAGTTTGGATTTTGTGTCTTACGTCTTCAGTTTTACAGATTTTTACTTTTTAAGACTTCCTGCTTCCAAAATTTCACGTTGAAGTCTTGGAATCTAATGAGTTGAAGTTTAGCGGCTTAAGAATAAAAAATTCTAGAAGTTCAAGAGTCCAAGAACTCGAGTTTTCAAGAATCGAAGATTTGATAAATTAAAAAATCTCGGGATTCTAAAGAATGAAAAGAAAAGATACGAGTTGATGAAATTTGAGAAAAAGTGGACAAAATTCAGAAAATTTTCAACTTCTTAAAAATCAAATGATTAAAAAATTAGCCACAAAGAAAATTTTTAATTAATTTCTTTTGAAAAAAAAGGAAAATGAAATCTGAATTAATAGTGTATTACCCAACCACAATTTTGCAGCACTTCTTCAACACGTCCTGGCATACTAAGAACCGGCTCATCCAAAGCGTCATGATCCAAATTGTCCTATAATATTACCACTATAGCACGCAAATTTCTACTTTGGTTTGTAACAAAGCTGTTAACGCACTCATTTTGGATGCGTTAATAAACCATTACCAAATCTAAAATTTAGGAACTGTTTTTTGGGTTGGCAACACGCACTGATCAAAATGTGAAATGTCAGCGTGAATTTAAGATTACAGTTTTAAGCTGTATACACAAAAGTATCCAAATATGTATAGACCACCAAAAATTGGGCACACGGAAAAACCGTTATGCAAAATTATCTCAAGAACGCCCTAAAAAACGAACAAAATACTTTGTTTTTACACATCCCAAAATGGCTTTTTACTTCTGGACCAGAACATTTTGCGTCTTAAAAAACAAGGCAGTATAGTTTACGAGATTTGAAAAATTTGGCGCATAATCATCAATTTTTTTCCATGTAAGTGTTTTTGAGTTTGGGAACAGGCTATAGTCACTAGAGGTCAAATCAGGAACATAAGGCGGATGTTCAACCAATTCGAAGCCTGCTTGGGCAACAGCAACGTGTACTATTTTGGTAAAATAAATTTCACGCTGCATTTTGCCTCATCGTTTTTCCTTGGTACCATCACGCAATTTTCTTATCAATGAAGCAAAATAAGCTTGCTGCGTAACTAGTCTGACTCAATAGAAACCAGTCACTAATAATAATAATCAAGCATAAAGTTAATAGTGTTTCCGGTGGCCAAATTTTTGAACTTACCTAACGCCGGTTCCCACACAGGTCATGCTTTTCGTAGAATGTCTGCCACCCTTCTGGCCAACTCTGGAGGAAGTATGAGTAATATCATGCGCCATGAAAGATGGTGCTCAGCTGATGTTGCGAAAGAAACCAAAATTAACGTCGTCATAATAATTTTGAGACAAACAGGTCCCTCATCTAGGGAATCCTACAAATAAATCAATCAGTAGTACCGACTTCCATATGCGATGTTGTTAATTGTGTTATCAAACTATTAGTATTTTTTATTCCCTGATTTCAATTAAATAACAAAATTCAGTTTATCGTTAATTATTTGTAATTATTTGATATTGACAAGCAGCCGTTTCACTTTAACATTGCGGACGCCGTCTATAAAGAGTCACTTTATGGACGTTAAAACATAGATTATTGTACAGTCGGACATATGATACTTTATTTCTGTTCGAGTGCATCTTTCCCTATGTAGTGTTTGGTCTTGAAGAAACAGTTACAATGTTGCCACTTTGCACACGTTATATAAAAACTTATTGATTCAATTGTCAAAAATCTAAGGTAATTTTTACGTCAGAAGTACACTAAGGGTGGCGCAGAAAAACAAAATAACTGTGACATTTTCTGCAGTTTTACTTGCAAAAAATGTCAAATATGTTAAGCCTACTTGATTCAAGTTTAAAATGTCAACAAGTGTCACCGAGTGTCACAAAAATTTAAGAGCACTCGTTTTTTACAACTAAGACTCATGTTCTGTTATAAGTTTTATAAACTAATTTATAACAATTATTAATATTTTTATTATTGTTTTTAATTTTAGTAAAAAAAATAGATTAGTTGTAATATATCTTTAGTAAAATAATTAATTCAATTAAATTAAACTTTATTGCCTGCTAAACATAAAATAAACAATATTTCAAATAAAATACTTCTAAAAAAATATTTACATCTCAGTACCAATTTCAACCTGAATCTCGTAATGTTTCTCGTCAGTTAATTTAGACGATTCTTCCTTTTCCTCTTCTTCGTCAACATTCACGGTATTCATCATAACGCTAAGCTCTATCTTAGCAATGTCATCAACTGTTTTCTTCACGCTTTCTACAGTTTCTTTAGTAAATTTAACAGAATCTCCAAGACCCTTGTCAATCTTCGCTCCTTCTTCAAATTTCTTCGCAGCTTCTTCATACAAAGCATTAGCTTGTTTGTACTTGTTTCGAGCCTCACTGTACTTCCCATTCTGGAACAGTGTATAAGCGGCTTTCTCTACCTCATTCCCTCGATTAAAAAGATCGTTGCCGTCAATCTTCAAATTAACAAGTTTTAGATTTTGTTGGTTTTGACCAGAGTTGTTGAGAGCTAGAGCTTGTTGGCACTTCTGTTTGGCATTTTCAAACTTAGTTTTCGCAGCATCTGATTGGCTTTGAAGTTCCAAACGTAAAGCCTCTTCAAAATCTTTCTTTCCGATTTGCGTGTAAGCTTCGCTTTTGTTCTTTTTAATGGAGTTCTGAGTGGAGGATTTGTTTGCTAATTTCATGGCTTCGTCGAACAGTTTCATAGCGGCTTCGTATTGTTTTTGCTTCATTGCTGCCTCACCTTGTTTGTTCTTTTGTTGAGCTTCGTGCTCCGCCTGCTGTTGAGGCGTGTTTTTAACTTTGACAACCAGAGTATCTTTACCAGCTCTGTAATAGTAGATATCATGGGATTTTCTTCGATGTTGAAAGCCGTCTTTTTTACCAATAGCATACTTTTGATAAACCCGGAACTCGTCAACCGTTCCGTCCGAAAACTTCAAAATCATCGTAAAAGGACAATTTGAGGCCCAGTAGTTGACTTCTTCTCTTTCTCGAATTGAACTTCCTGGTGAGATTGAACGACCCTGAAGGTTACGATCTGGACGTGCACCACCATCCCAATCGTAGTTGGCAACACTGTAAATTTCTGTCGTGTTAATACGTTCTGAAGTATTATTGTGGAGCTCGAAAAAAGTTTTTTTGCTACGACCCATTTTCACGAATTGCACCGGGGGAAACACTGATGTTTTGTTACTACTACAAAAGCTGCTAACAAATCGTTATTTATACGATTTCGTCGTTTTTTAGTATTTATTTTTTGATTATCGACTGTGGCAAAACGTTTTATCCACTTTATCTTAATTCGCTTTGATAAATATTTTTTTATATTGTTTATTATTTTAACTTCCTTGGTGGTAATGCTACGCTTTTTTCCTCTTTAAGCAACTTATTTTTCAAATCTGGTCAATATTGTTAAGCTAAGAAAGAATTTAGAACTAAAACAGAATTTTTTTCCTTGAGACAAAAATAAATTTCTAAGATTAGTATTTTTTTTACAGGAAAACTTGTCGTTACTTTACTAATACATTTAGATTGATAAATTTGTTATCGGCTTAAGGCATTCTTGATATTTTCCTGTATGTTTAAACTATTTATTTATTAATCATCTTGTTTATTTCATCTTGATTTCGACGCACTTTAAAAGACGTTTTAAAAGACTGTTTTTGTCAACCGTAACCACGCACAAAATTAATAATTTTTTTTCTTCATTTATTTGTTGTTGTTTGTTTGTAACAATGAAGCAAACAAATTAACAAATTTGATTATTGCTCAGTTTAAAGACATTGTTCAATTAGTGTTTCTCAGGTTTTCAAACTCTGAGGTTGTTAGTTTCTTCAGTCTTAATGTTGTTTATTTTATGTTTATTTAAAGTTATTTAAGTACAATTTTTATTTAAAAATGTCGTAAAATAGTTTCATTAATACAATATTTCTGTGATATGCTCTTACCAAATATTGCTAAAGTCAGAACCTTTTGATTTAGAGAAGAATATATTAGAGTCAAATCAATAACTGGTAATTTAGAATCTGAAAAAGTGAAAAGCTCTAAGAAATCTAAGAACTGAATTACAAAACTTTGAAATAAGCTTTCCAAACATACTTCTCTTCTGATTCATCTATCTTATCAATTTTGAAACAATTTTGTTGTTTTAAATTTTTGTTACTTTTATCATCTATTTTTATGTTTGATAATTTTTATTGCACATATTCTTCAATCAGTAATTTTATCTTTACCTATTCTTGGTTGTCAATATTTTACCTCTTTATCTAATTTTACACTGCTTTTTATAGGATGCATCGCAACAACACAAAAAAACGCCAAGATGAACGCACCAGCATCTCAAATTCGGTGCAAAAAACCCATCAGAAACCGTCGAAACGGACGACGAAACCTCCACGAAACTTCTTGCTGGCAACGCTTACGACAAAGAAGACATCGAAAAAAATGTTAAGTCTCTTCTGGAAAACTACAAATACAGTTACGAGCGACAATTTGTGCTTGTTGAAAATTTCAGTGACTTTGAGCAAGATTTCCAAAATGTGACCATCGAACCTGATCAACCAATCTTTGTCATTCTTGCCAAAGAGGAAAAGAAATGGATTCTACTTTGCGTTGTTCAAAAAGAAGATCATACCGTCGTTTTGTTCAAAGATCCTTGCGGGGAATCTGTAAGTGAAAAACTTGGAATCAAACTAACCGAAAAGTTTCCCGGTTGTGAATTTATAACACAATCTGGAAATGATCAAGACGCTGACGATAAGAAGAGCTATGGACCTTTAACTTTACGGAACTTAAAAATTCTGCTCGAATTTTTGGAGAAAAAGACAGAATTGACAAAATTTTGTGAGTTAGAATTTGTTAAAATAACCGATTTGAATAAGGAGAAGGCGGAAATTGTTTGTTCTCTAACGAATGAACTAAGTGAAAATCAAGAATTTATTACGGCATTGAAGAAATTTATTGCTAAGCTTCCTCTACAACTGAATCGTGGGCTTACTGATTACAGAAAAGTTTTGGAAGAAGAATTGGAAAAAGGAGAAGACAAAATGGATGCGGCTAAAATTAAACAAGCGAAGGAAAAATGCTTACGAAAGGAAGATCTTGATCAATTTCAAGCTGACTACAAATGGAATTTAAAGGAAAAAACTGAGGACTCCCCACTTGACATTACAACGAAATTTCCAGATGAAATGAAGAAACTCTCTAAAATCTTCCAAGCTTTTGATGATCTAACAATGGATAAAGAGTTGTTTGCAGTCTTAAAAAAAGTCAGTGAAATTTTACAAATTGACTATAACAACATTGAGATGTTATATAAGCACAAAGTTAAAACTGAAAATTCGGAAGAAACAGAAAAACTGATGCTTCAAGATATTCAGAAAATTGCAAAATATATCAATTAAGATCAATGTTATATTTTTCGATACAAAAAAAATAGAAATATTGGTAATAATACATTTATTAATTAAAACATATAAAACAAAAACCAATCCATTACTTTATAAGCATAACAAAACCCGAAATCATTGAGCCCAGAAATGAGTTTTTGCCTCCTCAACTTTATTTATAAATTATACAGTCTTCTAGCATTATCGCCCCGTTCCACTAAAAGCAACAAAACAACAATCTGACAAAAATTGTACTCCTTATTAACAATCTGTGCCACGTTTTTCGGTATCGATATGATTCAATAAACGAAACTTTTATCGTCGCTACATTCACATAAAGAATCAATACGTATTGTAATCGATATTGGTCTAATAATTTTTCCCGTGTACATCGTTCTTTCACCCAATTTCCTGAAAACGAACAAATGGGAAATTTTGATTGAGAAACTAGAACAGACCGGATACAGTCATCGCGGGAAAAACAATAAAATTCCGTTTTATCTAGGTTTTGTAACGTCCCAATTTTTTTATATTTGTGTTGTAAGTTATGTGGCGTCAATTACATGGAAAGTTACGGCATTTTTTTTACAATTCTATTTCGTATATCACTACAACTTTCTGTTGTGTGATCATGAATTCTGTTTTCCACTTTACAACAAAGTTAATATTTTGTTTACGCTCTGAAAAACACCGTTAATATTTTCAATGACATTTTCAATTTTCCTGACGCTCTCATTGTTTTTCTTAGCGGTTTAAATCTTTTATATTATTTAGATTACATGGTTTTCACAAGCGGAAATAAAAACATTCCAGATGAATTCAAACAGGGCATTCTTATTTCCAACGTCTTTGTTATGTCGATACATTCGGTAATCAATAAGTTATCAATAGATTATGTTAGTCCTTAACGTGTTACAGATCAGTACAGCGTCGATGATTTGAAATACATTGTCCACCCGATTTTTCTTCAACAATCGTTGATCTAGTACGACAAGTCACCTTAAATAACTTACTCCCGCGGTTTTTCTTAACGACCGTAGATCTAGTGCGAGAGATCACCTCAAATGAATTACCCATTCACTAATTTTTCCCCCATTTACTAAATCGAAGCAATATGTCAAATGGTACAAGTGTCATGTTTTTCGATACAAAAACAACAAAAAACACGTTCATTAATTAAATTGAATCAATCCATTACGTTATAATCAACAAGACGCGAAAACGTTGAGCTCAAAAATGAGTTTCCGACTTCTCGACTTTCTTTATAAATTATACAGTGTTTTAGCAATAACGCCTCGTTCAACTCAAACCAACAAAACAACAATTTGGCAAAAATTGTACTCGTTATTAACAATCTTTGCTATGTCTTTTGGTATGGAAATAGCAATACGAAAACGAAACTTTTATCGCCAGTTTATTGATATTAAGAAAACGATATGTATTCTGATCGATTTTGGTCTTGTATTTTTCCATTTGTACGTCGTTATTTCGTCGAACTTCTTAAAAACGAGTCAATGGGCACTGTTGGTTAAAAAACTCAAACAAACAGGGCACAACCATCACAGACGACGCAGTAAAGCGCCGTTTTATCTCGGGTTTATAACGTCCCAAATTTATTACGTTTTTGTTGTGAGTTATACTGCGTATGCTTGGTCTTTTTTTCAAACTTACAATTACATGGAAGCTTATGGAGTTTTTTTTGTACAGCTTTATTTCGTGTATTCTTACAATTTTTTTTTGTGTGTCGTCATGAACATTCTCCTATCCAGATACAAATATCTGAGTAGTGCTCTTCTTCTCCACGTACAAAACTTGAAACAAGGAACAAGAAGCTCAGACAAAAATATGTTTTTCACTTTACACAAAAGTTACGATTTTATTTACGTCCTAAAAGACGCCGTCAACATTTTCAATGATATTTTTGGGTGTCCTATAGCTCTCATTATTTTTCTCAACGGTTTAATTTTTTTAAACTATCTGGATTACACGTTTTTAACAAGTGCAACTATGACACTTCCAGAGGACATAAAGCTTGGTATTTTAGCTTCAAACATATTAGTTTTATCGACAAGTCTGGTAATCATTTTTTTTAAGTTGATCTTGTTCGTGTATAACCTGTTACAGATAAGCACAACGTTGATGATTTTTATGAGTGATTGTGTTTCTAAAGAAGCTCAAAAAATTTTGTTTTTGTCGCTGCAAATGCGACGGTTTGTTCACGATAAAGAAGAACTGAAGATTCTGAAGGTGTTTACAGATCATGTGGGAAACAATTTTCCGGATATTTCCGCGGCGAGATGTTTTGTGGTTAATAGGACGACGATTCTGGATTTGCTGGGGGTGGTGGTTTCGTCTGTTATTATAATGTTACAGTTTCAAGCGAGTGAATTGAAATAAAACAAGAATTCTTTGGAATCTTTGAATTCTTTAGACTTTTTTGGATTCTTTAAATTTTCTGAATTCTTTGAATTTTTTAGATTCTTATAATTTTTTAAATTCTTTGAATCCTTTAAATTCTTTGGATTTTTTAGATTCTTTGGATTCTTTGAATTCTTTGAATTCTATGAATTTTTTGAATTTTTTAGATTGTTAGAATTTTTTTAATTCTTTGGATTCTTTGGAATCTTTGAATTCTGTAGATTTTTTGGATTCTTTGAATTTTTGTATCCTTTAGATTCTTCAGATTCTTTGAATTCTTTGAATTTTTTGAATTTTTTAGATTCTTAGGATTTTTTAAATTCTTTGAATCATTTAAATTCTTTGGATTTTTTAGATTCTTTGGATTCTTTGAATTCTTTAAATTCTAAGAATTTTTTGAATTTTTTAAATTTGTTAGATTTTTTTTAATTCTTTGGATTCTTTGGAATCTTTGAATTCTGTAGATTTTTTTGGATTCTTTAAATTTTCTGAATTCTTTGAATTTTTTAGATTCTTAGGATTTTTTAAATTCTTTGAATTTTTTAAATTAATTGAATCCTATAAATTCTTTGAATTCTTTGGATTTTTTAGATTCTTCAAATTCTTTGAATTCTTTGAATTTTTTAGATTCTTCAAATTCTTTGAATTTTTGAGATTTTTCAAATTCTTTGAATTCTTTGAATTCTTTGAATTTTTTTTGAATTTTTTAGATTGTTTGAATTTTTTGGATTCGTTGGATTCTTTGGAATCTTTGAATTCTTTAGACTTTTTAGGATTCTTTAAATTTTCTGAATTCTTTGAATTTTTTAGATTCTTTAAATTCTTTGAATTTTTGGATTCTTTAGATTCTTCAGATTCTTTGAATTCTTTGAATTCTAGGAATTTCTTGAATTTTTTAGATTGTTAGAATTTTTTGAATTCGTTGGATTCTTTGGAATCTTTGAATTCTTTAGACTTTTTTGGATTCTTTTAGATTCTTAGGATTTTTTAAATTCTTTAAATTTTTTAAATTCTTTGAATTCTTTGGATTTTTTAGATTCTTTGGATTCTTTGAATTTTTGGATCCTTTAGATTCTTCAGATTCTTTGAATTCTTTGAATTTTATGAATTTTTTGAATTTTTTAGATTGTTAGAATTTTTTGAATTCGTTGGATTCTTTGGAATCTTTAAATTCTTTAGACTTTTTTGGATTCTTTTAGATTCTTAGGATTTTTTAAATTCTTTAAATTTTTTAAATTCTTTGAATTCTTTGGATTTTTTAGATTCTTTGGATTCTTTGAATTTTTGGATCCTTTAGATTCTTCAGATTCTTTGAATTCTTTGAATTTTATGAATTTTTTGAATTTTTTAGATTGTTAGAATTTTTTGAATTCGTTGGATTCTTTGGAATCTTTAAATTCTTTAGACTTTTTTGGATTCTTTTAGATTCTTAGGATTTTTTAAATTCTTTAAATTTTTTAAATTCTTTGAATTCTTTGGATTTTTTAGATTCTTTGGATTCTTTGAATTTTTGGATCCTTTAGATTCTTCAGATTCTTTGAATTCTTTGAATTTTATGAATTTTTTGAATTTTTTAGATTGTTAGAATTTTTTGAATTCGTTGGATTCTTTGGAATCTTTAAATTCTTTAGACTTTTTTGGATTCTTTAAATTTTCTGAATTCTTTGAATTTTTTAGATTCTTAGGATTTTTTTTAAATTTTTTAAATTTTTTAAATTTTTTGAATTCTTTGGATTTTTTAGATTCTTAGGATTCTTTGAATTTTTGGATCCTTTAGATTCCTCAGATTCTTTGAATTCTTTGAATTTTATGAATTTTTTGAATTTTTTAGATTGTTAGAATTTTTTGAATTCGTTGGATTTTTTGGAATCTTTAAATTCTTTAGACTTTTTTGGATTCTTTAAATTTTCTAAATTCTTTGAATTTTTTAGATTCTTAGGATTTTTTAAATTCTTTAAATTTTTTAAATTTTTTGAATTTTTTGGATTTTTTAGATTCTTTGGATTCTTTGAATTCTTTGAATTCTATGAATTTTTTGAATTTTTAAAATTGTTAGAATTTTTTGAATTCGTTGGATTCTTTGGAATCTTTGAATTCTTTATACTTTTTTGGATCCCTTAAATTTTCTGAATTCTTTGAATTTATTAGATTCTTAGGATTTTTTAAATTCTTTGAATTCTTTAAATTCTTTGAAATTTTGGATCCTTTAGATTCTTCAGATTCTTTGAATTCTTTGAATTCTATAAATTTTTTGAATTTTTTAGATTGTTAGAATTTTTTGAATTCGTTGGATTCTTTGGAATCTTTGAATTCTTTAAAGTTTTTAGGATTCTTTAAATTTTCTGAATTCTTTGAATTTTTTAGATTCTTTGAATTTTTAAAATTCGTTGAATATTTTAAATTCTTTGAATTTTTTGGATTTTTTTTGGATACCTTAAATTCTTTAGATTTTTTAGTTTCTTGAGATTCTTTGAATTTTTTGGATCCTTCAGATTTTTCAGATTCTTTGAATTCTTTAAATTTTTTGAATTTTTTAGATTCTTTAAATTTTTTGAATTTTTTCGATTCTCTACGTTCTTTAGATTCTTTGGATTCTTTAAATTTTTCTGGTTATTTCTGTTCTTTCGGTTCTTTCGCTTCGTTCGGTTCTTTTGGTTCCTTCGTTTCTTTCGGTTCTTTTCTTGTATTTCTTAGATTTGTTTTTTAATTTCTTTGATCCATTAAATTTTAAAGATTTTTATTTCCACACTTTCTTAAAATTTTTAAATTTTGTGCAGTTTTTAGGTTATCCTGATTCTTTGTACTATTTGTTTTTACTTCGTATCTCTTAAAGTTTTTGAATTCTTATTTTTGTTTATTTGTTGAACGTTTTTAATTCTGCTTGTTTACATTTTTAAAATTTTTAGATTTTCCAAATTCTGTAAACCCTTTAATTCTTTAAATTATCTAGATCTTTCTAATTCTGTAGGTCTTTTAGTTTCTTCAGATCTTTGAGTTTCTTCTGAAAACCTGTAAAATTAAAAAGTAAAATTTCTTCATTTGGGTAATATTATCTATTTCAGTAAAAAGGCCATAAAGACGATGATTTTTTGAAAAAGCTGACAGATGAAAAGCAAGCGCCGAGAGGCCTACAAAACCACTAAAACATAAAAAAGTCTTTTAAGGGATCATAAAGAACTAACAAAATATAAAAACCATAATGATAAAATAGCAGTTCCGTCCGTAAAGAATACTTTAACAAATGAGTTCATAAAATGTATCTTTACGACCGCAAAATAGTTCTTCAGTTCGTAAAGCGTATTGTGAGAGATAACTCTATAAAATTCAGTTTTACGACCGGAGCAGAGTCCGTAAAGTAAACTTTATAGAGTAGAAAGTATAGACTTTCATTTTTACATCTTACGAAAATGAATAGAAATTTTTTATTGGTGCGACATACAGCTGGTCCAGCTCTTAAATTGATTTTTCTCGTTTTTTCAAAAGTAACAAATATTTTATCTCCAGATGCAAGATTTTATTTTGGATAGGTACAGAGAAAAATACTCCAATAGACACAATTTATTACCAGATTACAACATAAAAAATAAAAAATACATGTTATCTACTTTTCAAAATAGCTCAAAATGTCCTTATACGCTTTAACTACTAGTTTATAAGTTTCTTCTGCCTCGTCATCTTCAGGATTCTTCTTAGGATGTATCTGAAGAACTATTTCTCTGTACCGTCGTTTGACCTCCACCAACGAAGCATCAAGCGGTAGCTCCAACATTTCGTAAGCTTCTTTGGCATTGTTCAACATTTTAGCTACACCCATAAACCTCAACGTCAGCTCCTCAGGAAGATGCAACAAGGCGAAATCAACCAAATGTTGCACATTCAAAGCCTTCAATAGGTCTTCTTTAGAACTTAGTATTAGTGACATTTTTGGTGGCATTTGGTCATTAAGCAGCGACTGCTCTTCTTCAACTGAGAAAGTGTTGTCCGTCTGAAGTTGTGGTACCAAAACTTTCTCCAGATCTTCACTAGTGATTTGTTGGCACACAGAATGCAAAATTGATGTCGTTACTTCATCAGCTATTGTCGAGGCAAGCTCCTCCAGCACCGGACCAATATTTTCTCCAGTAGTACCAAACAACTTTTGTGTATTTTCGTCGTCATCGACAAACTCATCAACGATTTTTTCAACTTGTTCCAAAATTTCTTCTTTGAGGAACGGCGAGACGGTCTGAATCACTACGTTGTCTGAATGATTAAACTGCTTGGAAATAAGTTGAGGTACTGTTTTTGACATCTGCTGAGTGAACTCTTTCTTCAAAATTGGCGTAATTGCTGACAGTAATTCGGTTTTGTTCTCAATATTTGGCAGTTTCTTTTGAAACTCTGCATCTAACAGTAGGTGGAGTAGTGATGAAGAAGCCTTCGATGAGATTTCGTCAGTTAGAATGTCCGTGACCGTCTTGGTGGTCTCACTCTGAACTGTCAAAATCTTCTCAAAATCTTCCATGGAAAGCAGTGTGGTGACAGAGTCTGGAATTTGTTTCAGTACCTCTTGAGTCAAAACTGGAGTGATTTTTTCCATGGCTGGTTTCACTTTGTCCAACGTCGTCCCAAGTTGGGATTCTAAAACTTTCTGTACCTTTTGGTTACCAAAGAGTTGAGAAATCGATTTTGGAACTTGTTGGGCGATTTCTTCATTTAACACCGACGTCAGTACTTCCATCTTGCCACATCCTTGAAGTTGAGTACCAAAAGAAAACTTCCATTGTGGGTTAGAAAAAAGGTCTGTAATTGATGTCGTGATTTTTTCATCCAGCACACACTGAATCTTTCCAATAATTGGTTGAGCGGCATCCAAAGTCGTACCAAGTTGAGAACTCACTGTCTGCTGGAATTTCTTATTTGAAGTCAGCTCTAGAAGTTTCGTCGACATTTTTTTGGTTAGAACTGGAAGAATGTTCTTCAACACTGCGTCTATAGCACCCAAAGAAGACGTCATTTGAGCTTCTAACACGTTCTGTAAGTTCTCGTTTGCGGTGAGTTGTGACACTAAACTTGGTAACTGCTTTTCTATTTCTTTCTTCAAAAAATCAACAACTGTTTTGATTATTATCTGTTCTTGCAAGTGTTTATCTTCAGAAAGTGATGTCACTGATCCAACAACTTTTTCCTTTAGAAGATGTGTTACGGCTTCTACTACGTCCTTGATACGGTGATTCTCCTCTTGAGCACTAATCATCTTCTTAATATCGAAAGAATAAGTGACCTGAAGACTTGATATCGACATTTGTTTTGTGATTTCTTTATTCAGAGACGCAGCAACAGTCTCCAGAACTTGCTTCACTTCATCTAAAGCAACACCAAGTTCCGAATTTAGAGTTTCTTCCATCGTCTCATCTGAGCTTAATTCTGTTAATAAAGTTGAAATTTGAGAACTCATCTTGTTGGTTAGAATCGGAGCAACAACTTCCACGAGTGACTTAACATTATCCAAAGACGCAAGCGTTTGGAAGTCGTCAGGTTTAACCCACTGGAACACTTCTTCTGTCAAAACTGGAACAACTGCTTCTATTACTGCCTTGACTTTCTTGGAATCAAAGTCAAGCTGAGAAGCCAACTTTTCTACTTCTTCTTCGGCAAGAAGTTGAGACACCGAGCTAGCGATGAAAGGTGTTAATGCTTTCACTATATTTCCAGCCTTGCAAAGATCAATTTGCTTAGTCCAATCTAAGTTAGCAAAAATATCAAAAGCTTTTGTGTTAATTTCTTCGTTCATGAGAAGAACTATAGTTTCCATGACTGGTTTGATGTTGTCCGCAGTGGCACCCAAATGTGAGCTCAGTAGATTCTGCAAATTGTCGTTGGAAACCAGTTGCGAAACTTTAGAAGACACTTCTTTGTTGAAGAGTGGAGCCACGATTGCAACCACAGGTTTCACGTCTTTCAGTCGTTGAGTTAACATTTCTTGTACATCTCCTTTTGATACCACTTGGCTCATTCGTTTTGCTAATTCATCCTGCAAAAGTGGGGTCAACTTGTTGAGGACATCTTTAACGTTGGTCGTCTTAAGTTTCAGGTTTATCCCCAAATCCTCTTTATCAATGAGAGCGTTAACTGAAGTTAAAATGTGCTCTTTAACTTTGTCTTCCAAGTCTGGAGCTATTGCGTCTACAACAGGTTTGACCTTCTTCACCACAGAACCAATTTCTGTTCCCACGACTTTGTAGAAATTCTCTTCGGTACATAATTCAGAAACCGACTGTGCAATTCTCCTTTTTGCTTCTTTTTTCAAAATAGGAGTCACAGCTTTCATTGCTGGATCAATGCTCTCAGAAGACAGCTCAGTGGCAAATTTCTTGATCTCGTCTTCTTGCAAAAGAGGAATGATGTCTCCCAAAATTGGTTTGATTCCACCCAGAAAACCGTCAGACTTAGACTCTAGAAACTGGTTGACTTGGTCGCTGTTTTTGAGCTCGGAGAGCAATTTTGCGGTTTGATTGATAACTTCATTTTTCAGAACTGGTGCGATATCTTTGCCAAACTGTTTTACAGATTTTTTATCAAAGCGAATGGACTTGAGATGTTTGAGCTTTATCTTCTTTCCGACGTCGATGAGGTCTTTGCTGCCTTTCACTATAGCGCTCAAGTAGTCAAACATGTGCTCAGCAACTATCGAACAAATTTCTTCAGTTATTTCATTGGCGTCGTTGCTACTGTCTTCTTCAGTCAAGTTTGCATCCAAGAAAGAAGTAAACTTGCGTTTGCACTTGTCAAAATCAACAGAGTTCTTGATGATGTCATAAGAACCTTTGAGCACCTTACCAAAGTCGTTCTTGGAATTTTCGAGAAGTTTCATCCCCATAGATTCAACAAAGTTAACTATTTCGTTACCTCCAAGGAATCTTTCAACGCAAGACTCGATTTTGTCAAGAGGAGCTGTCTGGATCTTCTTCATGACAGTTCTATTCCCTGTGATGTCATTATAAAGGCCTTCCTTGAACTGCTCTACAATTTTCTTGGTTAACTCATCAACGAACGGCTGATAAACTTGTTCTTCGATCATGTCTTTTGCAAAGTTGGTCAAATTTTTTCTGTTAAACACGTTGCCAACAAGATTTTGCTTACTCAACATTTTCTTGACATCTTGTCTTGAGAAGTGGTACGAAGTCTTGCTTAAAGTGAAGCCATTCTTACCAATATTCAGCAACAAGTTGAACATTTGGTCAGCAAGTTTTGTCGTGATTTCTTCTATAATGTTGTCAAGGTCGTTGTCACAGTCGCCACCAGGAAGGTTCTTTTGCAAGAATAAAGTAAACTTGGTGAAGTAGCTAGCAAAATCGATAGAGTCGATGATTATGTTTGATGTAGCGACTACGAGATCAGCGACGTCGCTTTTAAGAGCGTTAAAGACTCTGGTTTCTACATTTCGAGCTATTGCTAACGCTTTGTTGCCTTCCATAAACGTTCCAACACATTTATCGATGTCTTTTTCTAAAGTAGCTCGTAGTTTCTTTACTACCTCCGCGTTACTTCGGATCTCCTTCTTAAGTTCGGTTTTGAAGAACTCTTTGAGTTGCTTTATAGCTTCTTCTAAAGCTTTCCGTACTACGACTGGTCCTACTTTTTTTGCTATATTTTTTGCAGCAATTTTCAATTTGGTTTTGTTGATTGTATGTTTCTTACTTGGTGACTCCTTTTCATGATTATCGGATGAATTTCCAGACATTTTGTCTTTAATTTTCTTTTTCCCCCACTCGATGCCAGTCTTGATGTATTTCTTCGTTTCACTGACGGAGTCGTAGCATAAAGCGAACATTTTCTCGACGATTTCTGAGCCCACATCTTCAAGAACTTCGTCCACGTCATTTTCAGAAGAACCACCTTGAAGATGTTTTTCTAAGTACGATGTGCAGCAAGTGCTTAGACGTACGAACTCTGTAATGTTCTTCGAAACTGTTGCTGCAGAAGTGATAACGTCAATCGCAAGGTTGTCGACGACGCCCAGAATTTCTTTTCCGGCAGCAAAAGAGATGTCCACAAATTCGTTGGTTTTCAAGAAGTTCTCAACAGTTTGGTTGATTTGTTCGATTGGTGTGGTTTGGAGTTTTTTCATCACTTTTTGATTGTTTCTTATGGAGGTCTTGAGATGATCTTTAAACTGGTTGATAGGAGCTTCCGTAAGATTTTTGATAAGCTTATCAACAGTTGGTTTGACGACAAGTTCTTCTACGAGTGTTTTTCCAATACTCTTGCCAGTTTGGATGGCGAAAGTTCCGGTCATTTTGAGCGCTTGTTGAAACTTGCTCATGTCTTTAATCTTGTTCAGTTCGTTAAGCGCTTCGATTCCACCCAATTTTTCAAACATTTCGATTTTTCCAGCTTTCTGTAATTTTTGCATTTCTGTTGCTTTTTTAGCTGCACTTAGTTTGTTAATTTTCGCTATGGTTATCATATCGTCCAATTTGTTCCCAATTTTGTCGACAACATTAGCCAGGTGGGTGCATACTTTTTTTAAATATTCGCATTTTCGCAACCACGTTGACAATTTCCGACAGAAACTTGATGCTATTGATAAGATTTTCACGGATTGAGTGACGGCGCCAATACCAAAAGTCAGCAAAGAAATTCCGTAAGTAATAAATTTTCCCTTCATGTAGTCTTTGTTATCGAAATCAGTTTCTCCTTGGGATAAGATTTCCATGACTATGTCGATAACGCCTTCGGAAATGAGAGTGCCTGCAATGCTACTCATCATTGGAAATAGAGGAAAAAATGCCAGACCAACGCAGAGAGCTCCCATGCCTGCGATGATTTGTCCTTTAGCTCCAGAAATCACTTCATTTGGAACGTCATGAATTTCTTTGAGGGCGTAGAGTGCGTCTACTCCGATAGAGTGCAACTCTGTCATTTCACAGTTTGTCAAATTTTCCACTACTTCTTTTTTGTCGACCAGTTCGAGAAAATTGTCTAAAGTGGTTCGTATTTTGCCTTTGAGGTCCACTCCATTAAATTTTTTCAGCTGATTAATCAATTCCTCAATATTTTTCAGGTGAACATTCAGACAAATCTGCCGAGAAAAAATGTGCTTCAAAAAAAGATTTCTTTCTTCTTCAGTTATGATTCTTGCAAAATCTTCCCTGTCAGCAAAATGTGCTTCAATATGTCCAAGTTCTCTTTCAATTGCTTTCTTTGCTGCTTCAAGATGGCCACTCGCTGTTTCTCGATACGTATCGTTTTTTTGAATTTTAACAAAAAAGATTTCGGCCACTGCTTTTTTAAATCTTTCTTTCAATTGCTCTCCACTAAGAATAGCCACTTCGAAGAGTTTTAAGTGAGCTCCGGCTAAAAGTTCTTGGTTTTCTTCACCACCAATGTTGAGTGCGTGTTCTAAGCTAGATCGCGCGTTAGCTCTGTCGTCGGTGTCCAAGAAATAGTCAGCCAACATGACACCGTAGAAAGGATTATGACTAATAGTACCCCTAATGATATTCTTACAAATATCTTCGTTTAGAAAACCATCAAACTCTTGACTTGGCGACGTGTTGTTGATTTTTGGAACTTTAAAATCGTTTTTTTCCAACCAAAAGGCCCAGTACTCCTTGAAATCTTGCAGGACGTAGCTGAAACTCTCCGAGTTGCTATGGAGACTTTTCAAGTTCCTGTAGTAATTTGAAAACAACTTGAAGAGTTCGTCTTTAAAGTTCAGCTCTTTGACCAAGACATCATTGATTTGTTTCAATCGGTCGCGTTCTACAATGTCTCTTTTCGTCTTAATTGAAACGAAGCCAGGATTCGGTTCTTCTAGTTCTAGTTCTTCTACTTCACTCTGCCGGATGATTAGTTGAGCTGTGCCGTTGTTACCTTGACGTGACGTTCTTCCAAAAGCTTGTCCTTCGACGCGAAGATTACATGGCAGGAACCCAACGCACACATGAAGACCACCTTTTTCTTCTAGAGTTGCTTCGGTACGGAAATTAGTACCGCGACCTGCAATGTTGGTGGCCAAAATGATGTCGCCAATTTTCACTTTGCTTCGGGTTTCTTTTGCATTTTCTTCGTTAGCAAAGGTTCTGATTCTAAAACCTTTGTCTTGTAGGAGTTCCAGGTTCTGTTTTATCGTTAGAAGATCTTTTTCGGTTTCTAAAATGACCAAAACTGCTCTTTCTTGATCTATCATGGACAAAATTTCCAGTGTCAGCTGTGTTGACCATGAAGCGTCTGGAACAACACGTCCTGGGAGTTCTTCGAACTTCTTTTTCTTGTAGGTTGGTATCTTTGCGTAGGTGACTTTGTAAATGCTTGAGAGAAGTTCTTGCTCAGCTCGAGAACCCAAAGTGCCGGTCAGACCAAAAATATTGTTGTCTGAGTAGTTCTTGATGTAGCCGATGTTAGAAATGAAGCTGCTGGTCAAACTTTCAAATGTCAGATAAATGTTGTGTTTTAGTTGCACGAATTGGTGGAGACCGTTGGACCATATGGTGTTCTTCATGGTAACTCCAGTATTCAAGTAGTCTACAGGAGCGATGACTCTTTCTCCGCTGTCATCTTCTATTATCCGATACTGTTGATGTTCGTGACAGTTGTATTTAGCGTAAAGAGCATTCTTCAACCAAGTATCCAACTTGCTCTCAACATACTGCTTCAAGTGAGCTGGCACCAATGGTATGTTGGTAGGATCAGCAGCTTTGATTTTTTCCTTTATTATTTTCCTCTCGTTTTCTATACAATCTTGTATAAATTTCGAGTACTCTAGTCTCGCTTCATCACCTTGGTAGTTGCTTAGAATCTCCTGAATTTTCTCCTGACCTTCTCGAGCAAAACTTTCTTCAGCTTTGTAAAGTTCTTGCCAGATTTTGATATAAATATACCTCAAGCACTCCATGCCAGGATACGGTGCCGCCAACTTAGCAATATGACCTCCATTATCAACCAACATGCTGTCAACTTCATCCAAAACGACTTGACCAAACTGTCTCTCTCTTCTTATGTTGAAACCTTCGAACGTATCCTTGAGGTAATCAAACTGGAAGTTGCTGATAGTGCCATACAAGACATCAGCTTCATATCCGATCTTAGAATGAGAATTGCCTTCTCCTGGATTGTTGGTAGATACTGTTAGACCAAAAATTGAATAAAAAGTTTTAGTTTCATTAACACCATCGTCTGCCAATAGAGGATTGCTTGTGATGACGTCGACGGTGTGTCCTTGAAGAGCTCTAATGACAGCAAGAAGAGAAACGATGACCGTTTTGCCTTCACCGGTTTGGATCTGACAAAGACGTCCTTGGTTCTTGTCCTCATGGAAGTATATGAGAACTGCTAAAATTTGTGTCTCTCGCAGGTTGTAACCTTCATTCAATAAATAAAAAGCTCGGTCCATCACAGCTATAGCTTCGCAGACGTCATCGTCGGTGGTTCCCAAACGACCTTTGATTCTCTTAGCCCAGTCATTAATTTCGTAAACATTTTTGTTTTTCCAGTTTCCATATTTGGTTTTAACGATGTTGTATTTCTCTTCTATTTTTTCAAGTTCGCTTTCTGATCCAGGCGTAGATGAATTGTCGTCTTGATCCATTCCTAAAATCGTTTCCTTTAAGAGTTCCTTGAATGGTGTACAATCAGACACTTTAGATGTCGGCTCTTTAAGGTTTTTTGCAATTTCCTGGATATCTTGGGGCATCAGTTTTTCTGTTTCTTCCAATTTTTCAGTTTTAACTTTGTATTTATATAACATCTCAATGTTGTTATAATCAATTTGTAAAATTTCACTGACTTTTTTTAAGACTGCAAACAACTGTTTGTCCACTGTTAGATCATCAAAAACTTCGAAGATTTTAGAGAGTTTCTTCATTTCATCTGGAAATTTCGTTGTAATGTCGAGTTGGGACTCCTCAGTTTTTTCCTTTAAATTCCATTTGTAGTCAGCTTGAAATTGATCAAGATCTTCTTTTCGTAAGCATTTTTCCCTCGCTTGTTTAATTTTAGCCGCATCCATTTTGTCTTCTCCTTTTTCCAATTCTTCTTCCAAAACTTTTCTGTAATCAGTAAGCCCACGATTCAGTTGTAGAGGAAGCTTAGCAATAAATTTCTTCAATGCCGTAATAAATTCTTGATTTTCACTTAGTTCATTAGTTAGAGAACAAACAATTGCAGCCTTCTCCTTATTCAAATCGGTTGTTTTAACAAATTCTAACTCACAAAACTTTGTCAACTCTGTCTTTTTCTTCAGAAATTCGAGCAGAATTTTTAAGTTCCGTAAAGTTAAAGGTCCATAGCTCTTCTTATCGTCAGCGTCTTGATCATTTCCAGATTGTGTTATAAATTCACAACCGGGAAACTTTTCGGTTAGTTTGATTCCAAGTTGTTCACTTACAGGTTCTCCGCAAGGATCTTTGAACAAAACGACGGTATGATTTTCTTTTTGAACAACGCAAAGTAGAATCCATTTCTTTTCCTCTTTGGCAAGAATGACAAAGATTGGTTGATCAGGTTCGATGGTCACGTTTTGGAAATCTTGCTCAAAGTCACTGAAATTTTCAACAAGCACAAATTGTCGCTCGTAACTGTATTTGTAGTTTTTCAGAAGAGGCTTAACATTTTTTTCTATGTCTTCTTTGTCGTAAGCGTTGCCAGCAAGAAGTTTCGTGAAGGTTTCGTCGTCCGTTTCGACGGTTTCTGATGTTTTTTTTTGCACCGAATTTGAGATGCTGGTGCGTTCATCTTGGCGTTTTTTTGTGTTGTTGCGGTGCATTCTATAAAAAGCAGTGTAAAATTAGATAAAGAGGTGAAATATTGACAACCAAAAAAAGGTACAGATAAAATTACTGATTGAAGAATATGTGCAATAAAAATTATCAAACATAAAAATAGATGATAAAAGTAACGAAAATTTAAAACAACGAAATTGTTTCAAAATTGATAAGATAGATCAAATAATGAAGAGAAGAATATTTGGAAAGCTTATTTCAAAGTTTTGTCATTAAGTTTAGAATTTTAATTTTTTAGAAAATTTTAAAATTCAAAGATCTAGAACATTACAATTTAATAAGTATATAAACAAATCTAAAAAAAAAATTAGAAAATTTGAAACCTTGAAGAGCAGAAAAAATATTTAGAGTTTGAAAACTTAAGAGTTAAAATACCTAAAGATCTGAAAAGACTAAAAGCTGAAACTTGAACTGAAATTTGAGTATCAAAAAAATAAAAGAAAACAAATAAGTACGCAGACTTATTTATTATACATAGTTATAAAAATTATAATCAGATTTTTTTTTATAATACAACAGTAATTTAAACATAATAAAATAAGAAAAAACGAAATAAAGGAAAATAAACCAAGAATAAGTAAATAAACAAAAAAAAATAAACGAGAACAGTATGAAACTAGAACACAATCAAAAATCACAAATCAAACAATAACATGAAATCTAAATACATTGTATTTCAAAATAATCTACAAAAAATTAGAAAAATGGAAAACAGTCTTACCTTACTTAGTTCGCATTTTCACCTCACAGGGAAATAAACTTCAACTGTACTGTTTGTCAAAATATTGCATGCGCGTATTTATACAATGATAGCATATTTTATCGGTGTTTATTATCAATTCCTCAAATATTTCGAAGTATTAATTATTGGTTTACAATAATAGGATTACATTGATAAACTTGATTTTTTTTAAAAATCTGAAAATTCTTAACTCGATCATAAATAGAGGCGATATTTGTCTGTTGATTGTGTGTGTCAAAATCGACGTGAATAAACAAATTAATCATCTAAAAAATTAGAGAAATACCAAGAATTATTACAGCTTATAACAAATCTATCAATTTTAATCTCGTATTTTATAACCCAAGAGATTAAAGTGGCTATGTTTCCTGTAAATAGGGAAAATAGCACTTCGGTTTATGTTTAACATGCAATTTTTTGTACTTCCTCAAAATTATAAGAATAAAAAAATATATTAATAGTTGCCCCAGTTTTATTTTTTTCTGAAAAAAAATGTCCTCAATTTGTTTTTGAGAGACTTGAAAAATTAGGCGCATAATCATAAAAAAATGTGTTTTTGCTTTTGGGAACAGTCTGTGGTCACTAGAGGTCAAATCAGGAAAATAAGGCGGATGTTCAACCAATTCGAATCCTGCTTGGGCAACAGCAACGTGTACTATTTTGGTAAAATAAATTTCACGCTGCATTTTGCCTCATCGTTTTTCCTTGATACCATCACGCAATTTTCTTATCAATGAAGCAAAATAAGCTTGCTGCGTAACCAGTGGTGTTCCCAGTGTTGTGGCCAAATTTTTGAACTTACCTCATGCCGGCTCCCACACAGGTCATGCTTTTCGTAGAATGTCTGCCACCCTTCTGGCTAACTCTGGAGGAAGTATGAGTAATTTCATGCACCATGAAAGATGGCGCTCAGCTGATGTTGCGAAAGAAACGAAAATTAACGTCGTCATAATAATTTTGAGACAAACAGGTTCCTCATCTAGGGAATCCTACAAATAAATCAATCAGTAGTACCGACTTCCATAAGCGATGTTGTTAATTGTGTTATCAAACTATTAGTATTTTTTATTCCCTGATTTCAATTAAATAACAAAATTCAGTTTATCGTTAATTATTTGTAATTATTTGATATTGACAAGCAGCCGTTTCATTTTAACATTGCGGACGCGGTCTATAAAGAGTCACTTTATGGACGTTAAAACATAGATTATTGTACAGTCGGACATAAGATACTTTATTTCTGTTCGAGTCCATTTTTCCCTATGTAGTGTCTGGTTTTGAAGAAACAGTTACAATGTTGCCACTTTGCACACGTTATATAAAAACTTATTGATTCAATTGTCAAAAATCTAAGGTAATTTTTACGTCAGAAGTAGACTAAGGGTGGCGCAGAAAAGCAAAATAACTGTGACATTTTCTGCAGTTTTACTTGCAAAAAATGCAAATATGTTAAGCCTATTTGATTCAAGTTTAAAATGTCAACAAGTGACACTCGGTGACACAAAAATTTAAGAGCACTCGTTTTTTACAACTAGGACTCATGTTCTGTTATAAGTTTTATAAACTAATTTATAACAATTATCAATATTTTTATAATTTTTTTTAATATTAGTAAAAAAAATAGATTAGTTGTAATATATCTTTAGTAAAATAATTAAATCAACTAAATTAAACTTTATTGCCTGCTGAACATAAAATAGACAGAAACACAATAAACAATATTTCAAATAAAATACTTCTAAACAAATATTTACATCTCAGTACCAATTTCAACCTGAATCTCGTAATGTTTCTCGTCAGCTAATTCAAACGATTCTTCCTTTTCCTCTTCTTCGTCAACATTCACGGTATTCATCATAACGCTAAGCTCTATCTTAGCAATGTCGTTAACTGTTTTCTTCACGTTTTCCACAGTTTCTTTAGTCAATTTAACAGAATCTCCAAGAACCTTGTCAATCTTCGCTCCTTCTTCAAATTTCTTCGCAGCATCTTCATACAAAGCGTTAGCTTGTTTGTACTTGTTTTGAGCCTCACTGTACTTCCCATTCTGGAACAGTGTATAAGCGGCTTTCTCTACCTCATTCCCTCGATTGAAAAGATCGTTGCCGTCAATCTTCAAATTAATAAGTTTTAGATTTTCTTGGTTTTGACCAGAGTTGTTGAGAGCTAGAGCTTGTTGGCTCTTCTGTTTGGCATTTTCAAACTTAGTTTTCGCAGCATCTGATTGGCTTTCAAGTTCCAAACGTAAAGCCTCTTCAAAATCTTTCTTTCCGATTTGCGTGTAAGCTTCACTTTTGTTCTTTTTAATGGAGTTCTGAGTGGAGGATTTGTTTGCTAATCCCATGGCTTCGTCGAACAGTTTCATAGCGGCTTCGTATTGTTTTTGCTTCATTGCTGCTTCACCTTGTTTGTTCTTTTGTTGAGCTTCGTGCTCCGCCTGCTGTTGAGGCGTGTTTTTAACTTTGACAACCAGAGTATCTCCACCAGCTCTGTAATAGTAGATATCATGGGATTTTCTTCGATGTTGAAAGCCGTCTCTTTCACCAATAGCATACTTTTGATAAACCCGGAACTCGTCAACCGTTCCGTCCGAAAACTTCAAAATCATCGTAAAAGGACAATTTGAGGCCCAGTAGTTGACTTCTTCTCTTTCTCGAATGGAACTTCCTGGTGAGATTGAACGACCTTGAAGGTTACGATCTGGACGTGCACCACCATCCCAATCGTAGTTGGCAACACTGTAAATTTCTGTTGTGTTAATACGTTCTGAAGTATTATTGTGGAGCTCGAAAAAAGTTTTTCTGCTAAAACCCATTTTCACGGAATGCACTGGGAAAAAACACTGAAATTTGGGTTACTACTGCAAAAACTGGCTAACAAATCGTTATTTATAGGAATTCGTCGTTTTTTAGTATTTATTTTTTGATTATCGACATTTCATATGTGCTGTGGCAAAACGTTTTATCCACTTTATCTAAATTCGCCTTGATAACATTTTTTTATATTGTTTATTATTTTGTTTGTTGTTGGTAATGCAACGCTTTTTTTCTCTTTAAGCAATTTATTTCCCAAATCTGGTAAATATTGGGAAACTAAGAAAGAATTTAGGACTAAAACAGATAATTTTCCTTGAGACAAAAATAAAACTTTAGACGACAATTAAAAAATTTCTAAAAGTTTTTTTAAATAATTTTGAGGGGAACAAAAAATCACGCATTAAACATAGAACCAAAGTAGTATTTTTTTCTTTAACAGGAAAACTTGTCGTCACTTTACTCTCTTGAGCAACAAAATAATATATTTAGATTGATAAATTTGTTATCGGCTTAAATCATTCTTGATATTTTCCTGTATGTTTAAACTATTCAATATTAATCATTTTGTTTATTTTATCTCGATTTCCACGCACTTTAAAAAACGTTTTAAAAGATTTTTTTTGCCAACTGTAACACGCACAAAATTAATAATAGTATATTGTATAACAAGTGTTGAAAATGAACGATTTCACACGAGTTTGCAAACGAGTGTGAAATCGAATTTTCAACACGTGTTGTCCACGATGTTTTTCCGACGACCACAAAAAACGCAGAGTTAATATGTATTTTTTTGATTAAAGTTTATGGTAAGATTACTACAATTTTGAAAATAAATTGGTGCTTGAAGACGGTGCCATCGAAATTTCTCAATGTAATTTTAACACATGAATTTTTCGAAATATGCCGATAACTTTCGTATTTTTTTGTAATCATCTAATTCGTATTAATTTTATTTTTCAAAATTAGTTCAAAATTAGAATTTTTTACATTTATAAAGTTTTTTTTGTCCGTTGTACAAGTAGTTTTAGACCTCTGATTTCGTAAATTGTTTAAATTTAATCTATTTTTATTTTTTTATTTTTATTTATTCTATTTTTTCATATTTGTTGACTACTTTAAGTTGATTGGAATTTTGTAATTCTTTTAAATTTATTCAATTTTTAAAATTTGTTGGATGCTTTAAGTTGTCCCGAGCCCGGATCCAACCGACCCGGTTTGTATTTTACCATTTCTTTAAAAACTTCTTTTACAGTTTTTATTAATTTAATAAATACATTATACAAATCGAAATAAAAAAAAATATTAAATTTAAATTAAAAAAAAAAATTCAAGAAATTTCAATGTCGGTATTACACGCGTTCAGTTGACATATGTTCAATAGCAAAATGGAAGTACTAACGTCTGGTTCAAATAAAGAAATAGCCCAACAAATTCCAGAAGCAACTTGTCAGCTCTTTGTCAAACAAAAAAAAAAAAAGATTTCGGAACAAGTTGAAAAAAATCATGATGAGTTTATCGATGACGACGAAAATATTCATATTATTGATCTATAGCTAGGAAAACTAACTCAATGTATTTTAATTGACCTAGATTTGACTAAAGAGTAACAAATAAAACAATGACTAGATTATAATAATGCGACTATATAAGCCCAAATTTGAGAAAAATTAAAAAAAATAGTTTTAAATAGCGCAAAATAAAACGAAATTTGATTAAATATAAATAAATTTTATAGAAAAACGCTTTAAACTAAATAGCACAGATTTGACAAAAATTTTATAAAACAAAATAAATTAAAGAAAAATAGACCGAAAATCGCAAATTTTAGCAGCAAATTAACACTACACGATCGAAATTAAAGTAGATTGGATGGAATTGGAGTAAATAGAATCTACTTTAAAAACTTAAATAAAAAAAATGAATATTTAATTTCACAGAGCCAGACTAAATTGGACAGAATGTTACAACGATAATTTGGATAAGTTAATTTTGATTAATCAGAAGACAAATAAAAAATTTGACTGAGCTGAACTAAAATAAATTACAATATTTTTATTGTAATTTATTGTAGAATACCACAATATTAAACTAAATTAGATAAGACTTGAATTTTATTATTAAACATTAAAAAATATGTGAGTTTCAGTTCATATTTAATAAAAAACTCAAAAGAAGTAATCTTTAAATTTCATTATGATGGCGCTTAAATTAGTACGATTACAAGTTAGAAACATCTTTTCATTTCATTACCATTTAAACAGACAGAATTACAGATTTTATTACACAACAGCTAATAAAAAAAATTAATTAATTTTTTTTTCTAAATTTCATTATAGTAGGGTTAACATTAAAGAAATTAAATTTTTTATTAAATTTCGTTTAAAAAAAATATTCTAAAACTACTTTAAATTTTGTAATTTACCAAAATCAGTAAGCCAACAGAAAATTTTCTACATTTTATGCTAAACGTTAAAACTACCAGAGATTATTGTTTATTTCGCCCTCGAAATATTTTTTTGTGCGTTTTTTTTAATAAGAATGTTAAAAGAAGAAACTTGCCCAAATTGTGTTGTTGTGGCTACAAAGTTAAAAAATGTATTAAAAATTTTGAAAATTGATGCCATTTAAAACTGGAAATTCTTGTTTTCAATAGAACAAACTAAAAATACTAACTTGTCTTTTCATAGATCTATTCTTGATCACTTGGTGTTTTTTTAAAAATTAGAAATATATTGAAACCCCTACACCAAATAATATTTGGTGTAGGGGTTTCAATATATTTCTAATTTTTTGTCTTTTCATTATAGAAAAAAAATACCTTAAAAAATGAACACATTTTTTTGTACATTTTTATTTAAATCAAGGTGTTAATGCTGCCACTATTTTTATTTATTACATTTTTTGTGTTTAAACCAAGTGAGATCTAGATATCAATAAACAACAATAACTAAAATAATTCAAGTGTTATTTAAGTGCGCACTGAATAATTTTCCAATAGAACCAGCAACGAATACGATTTTTTAAGTACCTGAAACAAATTATAAACATATTAACTCAAAACAAACAAAACTCACTTCTGTAAAAGTACTAAGCGACATATCAAACAACTTTTCGGCAGTAACCTTCATAGGAATTTTTGCACGTTCCATAAACAGCAGTAGAGCTTTTTGTGACTTTAGGTCGTATTCATACCATCGCCCCAAATACGCGGCCGTCGCTAAAGTGTTACTCTAAAACTAAAGATAACCCATTTGTTACATCACAATGTGATTCACCTCTTCATAAAGTGTCGTCCCATAGTAGCAGTAAAAATAAACTTGAACAAGCGCGGTATTCAGATAGATTCCCATAGAAATAAAATTACTACTTCCAGGGTTGAACTGTAAATAAAGTGTTTAAAAAAAAGACAATTTTCATTTTCACTACCAGAGTTAGCTGAAGACAGCAGATACAGATTATCATCGTGGTTCCTAAAAACTGACTGAAGATAACCCAGGAAAAGGAGCCTTCAATTTTTTTAACAAATTTAATGATTTGGTGGTGGTGCTGGACAGATTCCTTAATTTTTCGGTAAATAACTTCTTGCTTGTTGGAGTTTGGAACAACCTCTTCCTCTGCGTATTCAAACAAGAATTCTAAATTGTCTTTCAGAATTTTGATTTGTCCAGCGGCATGATACACCAATCCACTGATTAGAGTATCAATTGCTGCAATAGCCATCGCTAGATAGAAGGCACCTGAAAACCACTTTTATTTCTGTTTTTTAACAGCGATGATGTTTCACCCGAAGCAACGAAGACGTAGAAGAAATAAAAAACCACGTCGTTCTTCGTAGGGTCAAACGGTAACCAAATATCCGAGGGGAAATTGCGTGTGTTTTGTGGAAAGATCAACGGACGAGAAGTAAACATTATGAAGTCAATTACGGTACAAATGAAGAAGAGCCTCGAGTTCCTCTGACAAATCCAGACACTATCATCATTTATTCCTTTCTGTTTCTTGTTCAGAGTGTCGTTGAAAACTTGCAAATAATAAACACACTCTCTGATTTTCGTGTGGCTGAAGATCAATGGTAACACTTTCGGCACGAAACTCAACATAGCCACCATCACGCTAAGGTTGGGACCGGCGTCCAGAAACGACACTTCTTCGTCTAAAATGTAATCAAGAGCACCAAGAATCGGATTCGGTAATAGCAAACAAAATAACAACACGTATCCGTAAACTAGATAAAATTTCGAGGGTTTTTTTCGAGGATATAATCCAACAAAACGCAACAGTGTCAGATTCAGACTGAAACTACCTTGAACTAAATCGTTCATTTTTTTAGTTTTAGAACGAATGACGAATGAATAGTTTTCTCTTTTTCCCTACAACCGACTACACTGTAATTAGACGGAATACATAAAATTTTTATGAATGCATTGACTTTGAAGAAAAATTCTGCGCTCATCGGCTTAATAAAATATTCATTGTTCTGCAGTTACATCGGTAATAAGGAACGCCCACGAGAAGTCTTTAATTATAATGTACAATTTTTATCGAAATTGCATCATCGAAACAGAAAAAAATTGATTAATTCGGAGAATTTTATAGGAATTTCTGTTCATATAAAATATAAGTATTTAAAAAATGGTAAACTGTTTATCAAATCTCGTCAACATTCTTAATTCGGCAAAAATTGATTAATCGGGGTCGTTTTGCGGTAGCTGTTGGAACGATTGGTTTGCATAGATATATTATAACTAGATGAAGTCATCCTATTGGAAACGTACGTCTGCTCTTAAAAAACATATCAACGAAATTGGTACATCTCTCCATCTCTTTCTAACTTCAACCATGTCAATTGTTTATTTCTTTTTATCACATTAGCGTGTGTCGTAACTCGATGAATCGGTCCAAATCGGTCATGACAGGAGACTGCGCGTGCTCAATGTCATTTGAATAATTGTTAATTTTACAATTATTTGGTAATGTTTCGTGCTAAATGCTTCGAATAAGTTATACAGCGATGCCGGCAGTTGTTTCTTCCACATTTCACGATACTTCGAGGAGATTTTGTATCATCAGTGGAAGCCGTCAAATTTTAGCCAACAACGTTAAAATGAAGTTAATACTAAAATCGTAAGTAGAATTTACTTTTTGGACCACAAGAATGGATAGTCTTACCATGCAATTGGTAAGAAAATGAATAAAAACTCATAAATTTCAACAAATTCGTTTGACAGTACCTCTCTAAAGGATAGCGCTATACAAAATGTACGCATTGATAGAGACAGAGATAGAATGGACGTCTTGCTGAACCTTTTGCCGTATGGCTGCATCTGGTAATAATAAATCTACGTGGTTTGCTTATGATGGCGACATCTACATTGCAAAGGCTATTTCAACTAGATAAAGAACCCTACTTTTGTGGTCAGAGCCATCTACACGTACATTATTTTACGAGTGCCTGTTCCAAAGTTCTGTAATAAATATTTTCCATTTAAACGTAAGAGTAACTACTAGTAAGGCCCCTTCAGAACACTTTATTTCTTTGATGATTTTGCTCTGTTTTTATAAGGTAGAAAGCATGCTACACAAACTCATGTAGATGGGTCTGTTCAGCACAACAGTTCAAATTTAATGATTTTAGAAATCAACCCATTGAACCAAATTTGGACAAAGCTTTTATGAGCGAAGTGAATTTTAATAAAAAAATTAAAACATATGCGACCCCTTCAGCACACAACACTTTTTAGGATTTTGACTTTGTTTTTAAAAAAAGCAAAACTATATGGGCTTGTTCAGGACACACCATTTTTTTTATCAAATCTACCCCGTTGTTAAAAGTTAAAATTCGATTTTTTGCCCTTTTTTTCTATTGGACTAATTGAGTACAAAAATGAATAGAGTTTCGGCCAAACAAATTCGAACGAGGTCCTTATCAGCGAAGCGAATTCACAGTCCTGTCCTGTTTTATAAGGATAACGACTTCAAAAGAAACATCTATAAACTCTATTTATTATTAAATTAGGATTATATGCGATTTTACCCTGTTATGGCAATAATAGAGGATTACCATAATTATAGAACTATGTCAAAAATAGATGAACATGAAATTTACTTAAAAGAATTATGTGATTTGGAAAATTTGAGTTTTTGAGGTCCATAAATACTGTATGAAAATGTGTAGCATACCTTAGGTGAATCACAGACGATTAATTAGTTTTATTATTTGATCGATAATTCTTCTCATTTTTCATAATATCAGAGATTTCTATATTACCTAAGCTCTTTTTCCTATCAGTTTTGTTCTTTGTCCATATGTCTTCCGCGTCTTTGACTTTTTTTATTTTTTTTATACCATCTCCAAAGACTTTTTGTGCTATTTTAGTACCTGCATAACCAGCTGCACCCAATCCCAATGCTTTGGCTACAGCTAATCCTGCAGGAATTGATGATAAATATACTCTATAAGCATTCATTGACTCAGTCATTTAATCAAAAACTTTCTACTCCATTTCGAAATAAATCTTTTCATCTATGATATTCATATTTGCAATTCTTTGACATTCAACTATAGCATATATATAGTAATTAATATTTTGATAATCTTTTAATGTCCAATTAATTTCTAGTTCAGAAGATTTTGTTTTACTAAATACATTTTCATCATTTTCTTTCGTTTCTTACTCCTTACAGTCGTGCTGCAAACAAAGTGCTCATGCGGGAAAATTAAGTTTCCGAACTTGTTAGATAAATAACTATTTCAGTTTCTAGTGAGGATTTTGCTATCGAGATCCACAAACTAATAACAGATATTTCATAATCATAATTTCCATTAACTTTAGCATGTAATATATTTTTCCCTCGATTTTTACGTAATTCACTGCGAATTTTTCCATTCAAAACTTTGCTACGATCTCGTACAAATCGAAAAATTTTGGATAAAAAAATAAATTTTGTAATAGTTTTTTCATTTTTTGTTTTTTAGCACACAAAGCTGCATTTTTGATCTTAATGACATAATGTACTATATTTTTGAATAGGTAAAATTAATTCATAATTTATTTCTCTTAACATTATATACAAAATAAAACACTTCAATTTTTTTTTAATGTTAAAATAGTTTAATTTTTAATGTTCAGCTTCTGAGGCTATGTGAGAGTGCACTGCACTAAAAACCCACCAAATTGACAGATGGTGATGTTAGGATAGATTGGGTGTTTGAACCAATGCAATTTTTTTTTTGTTTGATTGTATTTATTTTGGCAATTTTTATATTTCTCAAATCTTTCAGACTTCCTTATTATTATTAACATTATTTGCATTTATTGTATATCACTTATTTCTACTTTTCTTCTTTTTATCTTTCTAAAGTAGTTTAAGTTGATAGTATTTGTTGAATTTTTAAGATCTTGTGTGTGGTTCCGATATTTAAATTTTTAGATTTTTAGATTTTTAGATCTATCTTTTGGGTATTTTTTTCATGTTTAGCACTTTGGGTCCTCTACAGGCTCTTAAATTTTAAAGATTAAAAGTAAAAAACCTCAAAGAACTAAAGGAACTATAAAATAAATATTGAGCAAAATATATAAAATTCTAAAGAATCCGAAGAATTCGAAGAATTCGAAAAACCCGAAGAATCCAAAGAATCCAAAGAAACTGAGGAATCTGAGAAATCTGAAGAATCTGAAGAATCTGAAGAATCTGAAGAATCTGAAGAATCTGGAGATTCTGAAGAATCTGAAGAATCTGAAGAATCTGAAGAATCTGAAGAATCTGAAGAATCTGGAGAATCTGAAGAATCTGAAGAATCTGGAGAATCTGAAGAATCTGGAGAATCTGGAGAATCTGGAGAATCTGGAGAATCTGAAGAATCTGAAGAGTCTGAGGAATCTGAAGAATCTGAAGAATCTGAAGAATCTGAAGAATCTGAAGAATCTGAAGAATCTGAAGAATCTGAAGAATCTGAAGAATCTGAAGAATCTGAAGAATCTGAAGAATCTGAAGAATCTGAAGAATCTGAAGAATCTGAAGAATCTGAAGAATCTGAAGAATCTGAAGAATCTGAAGAATCTGAAGAATCTGAAGAATCTGAAGAATCTAAAAAATCTGAGATATTTAATTTTTTTAGTTTTTGACTTTGTTTTAGTCTTTATATTTATAGTCAAATTTTCATTGTTGGAACAACTAAAATTTTAAATGTTCTTTGTTCTCAAACCGCCTAACTTCTAAATTACATTACAGAATCTGGAGAATCTGGAGAATCTAGAGAATCTGAAGAATCTGAAGAATCTGAAGAATCTGAAGAATCTGAAGAATCTGAAGAATCTGAAGAATCTGAAGAATCTGAAGAATCTGAAGAATCTGAAGAATCTGAAGAATCTGAAGAATCTGAAGAATCTGAAGAATCTGAAGAATCTGAAGAATCTGAAGAATCTGGAGATTCTGAAGAATCTGAAGAATCTGAAGAATCTGAAGAATCTGAAGAATCTGAAGAATCTGAAGAATCTGAAGAATCTGAAGAATCTGAAGAATCTGAAGAATCTGAAGAATCTGAAGAATCTGAAGAATCTGAAGAATCTGAAGAATCTGAAGAATCTGAAGAATCTAAAAAATCTGAGATATTTAATTTTTTTAGTTTTTGACTTTGTTTTAGTCTTTACATTTATAGTCAAATTTCCATTGTTGGAACAACTAAAATTTTAAATGTTCTTTGTTCTCAAACCGCCTAACTTCTAAATTTTCTTATATTTTCTTCACATGTATATTTAACAGACATTACCAATAACAATAAAAAAAGGATATTCTTCCACATACTTTCTTTTGTAACGACCGTAGATCTAGTACGATAGACCACCTCAAATAAACTACTTACGCTGTTCCCCCTTAATAACCGTGGATCTAGTACAACAGATCACCTCAAATAAATTGCCTCGCACCATACATAAAACGTTGAATTTTTTCCTTTCTTCTGTCTTCCTGAAACACAGCTACTATCAAATCTGCAAAATGTCTGAAGAGCGTATTTCTAAAATCAAACAATGAAACTAAAAATGGTACGATAAGAACAAGCATATAATTTAGTCTTGATGACTTACAATATCCAAAACACTCCCTCATTTCCATTATTAAAAACAACAAATGTTAGAAAAAACACATTAATTGATTAATCTACGTAAAACCGAATTAATCCATTGCCGTACAACAATAACAAAACGCGAACACATTGAGCTCAGAAATGAGTTTTCGACTCCTCGACTTCATTTTTAAATTATACAGTTTTCTTGCAATAACACCTCGTTCCACTAAAAGCGCCGAAGTAACACTCTGGCAAAAACTTTACTCTTTATTAACAATTCTTGTCACGTTTTTTGGCGCCGTAACGGGATTCAAACACCGAAACTTCTATCGTAACCTGGGTCCCATCAAAAGAATAATGTGTTTTCTGGCCGATATTGGTCTTATCATTTTTTACGTGTACATCGTTCTTTCGCCCAACTTTCTCAAAACGAAGCAATGGTCGATTTTGATCGAGAAACTAAAACAGACCGGACACAATCATCGCAGGAAAAATAATAAAATTCCGTTTTATTTAGGTTTTGTAACGTGCCAAATTTATTATGTTTTTGTTGTAAGTTACACTGCGTACGTTTGGTCTTTTTTTAAAATTATCGATTACATGGAAACGTACGGCTTTCTTCTTTATCAATTTTATTTTTTATATCTTTATAATTTCCTTTTGTGTGTCATTTTAAATATTCTGTTATCGAGATACAAGTATCTGAGCGGTGTTCTTCGTGCTCATTTACTCAAACTGAAGGAAAAAAAAAACGAGCTCTTATAGAAGTCCGTTTTCCAGTTTACAACAAATTTATTATTTTGTCTACGTCCTGAAAGACACCGTCAATACTTTCAACGACGTTTTCAGTTGTCCTGTCGCTCTCATTATTTTTCTTAGTAGTTTAAATATTTTGAATTATGTAGATTACATAGTTTTTGCAAGCGAATCTGATACAATTCCAGACGACTTGAGACAGGGTATTCTAATCTCCAACCTATTAATTATGTCGACATCTACGGTAATCAATAGATTATTATTACATCATGTTGGTTCTCAACGTGTTACAGATAAGCACAACGTCGATGATTCTTATGAGCGATTGTATTTCTAGAGAGGCGGAGAAAAGTGTGTTTTTGTTGCTGGAAATGCGAGAGTTTGTTAACGAGAAAGAAGAATTGAAGATTTTGAAGAAGTTTACAAGTTATGTGGTGAATAATTTTCCGGATGTTTCCGCAGCGAGATTTTTTGTGGTTAATAGGACCATAATTTTGGGTGTTTTAGGGGTGCTTATTTCAACTGTTATTATTCTGTTACAGTTTCAAGTGAGAGAATCACAATAAAACAAAAAGTGAAGTTTTAACGGACTTTTCTTAGAACTGCGATAGTATATTAAAATACAAGGTTGAGAAAGCATTGATTCCAGCACGCGTTTGCAAGGAACAAACAAGTGCTGGAAGAGCTTTCTGAACGCGTGTTTTATACTATTTTTTTCTATTTTGCAGCACTTAATTTCTTTTTATATAAAAAAAATAAAATTTTCTAATTTAGGGAATTTTATCAAGGTTGGGTACAATGGTTTAATATTGTTTTTCTATTTTCCGTTTAGAATAAGGATATTCTAGGACCCAAATGACGTCATTCGAGTGTTAGAATAATCAGGTCAAGTACTAGAATGGACAGTAAAATTTACTGTATTGATGTTGGTAGCATTGAACTCGAACTGTCAACAAGGTTAAATGTCAAACTTTAAAAAACAAAGCAAATTTATAAAGAACAATAAAAAACAAGTTTAATTCAAATTATTGCCGTGAAAAGTACAATTATTGTAAATATTAACAATTACATGCGATGTGTCTTGTGAATTAATAGTGACACCATGTAAATTCTGATCTGATACAATATTTCTGATGCTGCCTGCAACTGAAATCTTTTCGTTTGTGCTGTAATCAGGCTGTTGTTGTGAGCTGGTAGAACATCCAGGTATGGCTAAATTAGCTTGCTTAGATCCAAGCATGTGACACTTCAATTTTTTTATTTATGGAAGCGTCAACATAACCTTCAGCGACAGCTGAAGATTTCCAGCCTCCATGGCGTTTAATAGTTAACAAGTCGCTCCCATGATTGGCTAAATGTGTAGCACTACTTCTTCGAAAACAGTGTCCCGTAAAACGTTCAGGATTTGCCAACTTGAGAAAAACTGCAATCTCTTTTGGCACTTTCCTCATAAATTTAATACCAATTGGTGAATTGACACAACACCCACGACGATAAGTCAAAAAAAACCGCTTATGTGTGACTTTTTTGGGTCTCAAGTTCGCATATTTTTTAATTAAATTAATACAATCTGGATCGGTTATTAGAAATGGTCTTGGAACATAATTTTTTGTTTTAGGTATGGATACCACGATGCAATCTGATTTGTATTCAATATCCTCAATGGATAAATTTGTTAGCTCCTCTCGCCTACAGGCCCCACTATAACCCATCATCAAGATAATCTAAAAGTTTATCAGATATAGGGCCGGTTGCATAAACGCAAATCAAATCTCCAATCAACTGATGATCGTCAAATATTTGATTATCTTCAACTTTGGATTGGGTTGCTGAAAAAACAATTAAGCTTTTGTTAACTGATTATCATCCAGTGGCTATTTGATGACTCGCACCAACCGGCAACGTAGCATAAGTCGATATTCGCGGTATTTGCCTGACATTTTGAGGTTATTTAAAATATTAATTTTTGTCAATCAGCTAGGTTATTTCATTTTTCGTTGCTTTTTTGTGTTTGTTATTGGAATACACATTGCAAATAGATCCAAATCATTCTTTCAGAAAATACAGTATTTGCAAGATCAGTTCTTATTGCATAAGTCCCTTCCAGTTCACCAAGAGCTCTGTTCCCATCATCATCACCATCAAAGTTAAGATGATCTTCTGGGCACTCGTCATTATAAATAATAGCTAAATTATTCAGAGTTGCACAAGCAACAATTACCATCATATTTAAACGCAACCTCATCCACAATACTAGAAATCGACGTTTTTAAAACTCAAAAGCATCTTTCTATTGTGTTTCTGGTGGCTTTGTGTGAAGAATTACATATATGCTTCCTTAGGTCGATTTCTGAAGTTAATAAATGGTGCGAGAGAAGATATCTTTTGCACTCGTAGCCACTATCTCCGAAAACGTTTATGGATAAAAATCCTTTTCTGCATCTGTGTGTTTCAGCCAAACGTCCACCTGGCGATTAAATTGGTATGTGAGGACCATTTATGGACCCAATTACGAAAAGAAAACCTCTAATTTCGAAAATTTTTTAATGTATGTATTTCGTCCATGGTACCACAAGTCAGGTTTCAATTGCAAAATTTCTCTGGAGACCTCAAATTATTCGAAATACTGTAGATTTCTGCACCAAAGCAGGAACTCCAGCTAATTGTTAAAAAGCTTCTGTTACCTGACAGAAGTCAAGCAAATCAGAAGTTGTTCTCTACTGCTGAGAGGCCTGTTGCAATGCCTGACGTGTCTTAAATTGTTTCCAATCAAATTCAAAATTTCCATACTGTATTTTTTGAAAATCTATACCTTTGTTTAAAGTCGATTTCGTCGTACCATTGAAAGGGATCGTTTCTGTCTCGAAAAATTCTGGGTCTTCTGAGAATAGGAATAAATAACATTAGAATCGTCATCAGACGAAAGAGAAAGAAAAAGATAGGGACATTTTATAATTAACGTTTTGAATCAGTAATAAAATATAATATTTTCGCTTTTGTATTTTTAACGTACACGCACCGCGGTGTTTTTTAGTTTCCGCTGGCGGCTAGGGATATTTGCGTTATACGGTTGGTATTGCGACTTTTTGAGGACATTAGTCAATCAATTTTTGATAAGTGCGTTCATACCGTTCGCGACTTTTCTCGGGCAGCAGACGCGAAACGGCCTCTTTGGCACATTGTTGTACTTCGGAAGGGGTACACATACATTCTTCGCTCTCACTTATTTTAACAATTTTTGTTAATAATTTTAAAAAAATGACAGCTGATTTACATTTTAAAAATCTAGGAGGTAGCTACAATAGACAGATCATGTTACCAACCCACCATTAAAAAAAAAACTAAGTTACTTAATTTTTTTTATTTCGATTTTCGTTACAAAAAATATTGTACCTAACTCTTTCGGAAAGAATTTCCCCGCATTCGCACTAAATGCTGCAAACAAAGTGCTCATGCGGGAAAATTAAGTTTCCGAACTTGTTAGGTAAATAACTATTTACTTGTTACAAATTTGGTTGCTGCAGTGATCGAAACAGCAATTTGATTCTTACATTTTGAATGTATTTTTTTATGAAACGTAATCCCATTTCTATGTGAAAAATTTTGATGGATTAGTCTTGAAGAAAAGTAAGGTCTTCTTTCCTCATCGCGTTCCTAATCTCGGCTGCGCCTCGGTTAGAAAGATTACGATTCGTAAAGAAAAACAACACTTTTCTTTACTTATAATACAAATAACTATTTGTACTTGTCAATTCGATGGCAACGACGGATTCATTACCAAAAGGAAGCAAAATAGTAATAGTAATTGAACGATGAGTAATTGTTTACCGGATTTAACAAAATCTTCTGTACAGTACGTTGGGAAAAACGCTGTCAATGCGAATCGGAAAGACGAAAAGACGAGGAAAAATCATTTCTGCCTGCTTTATTACTTTTTACTGCTGATAATAATAATTGACGTCGAATAAGAAATACACTTTTAAAATATTGATACAATTTCATAAACAAATCAAAAATTTAAAAATAGACATAATTTACAAAGTTTGACCAAATTCTCTCAACTGATTTCAAAGCTGTAATCCTAATAAAAAATGTACATTATAATTAAAGACTGCTACAGAGCGTTCCTCGTTACCGATATAACTGCAAACCAAATGAATATTTTATTAAGTCGATGGTCCAAGAAATTTTCTTCAAAGTCAACGCTTTAATTGAAATTTAATGTATTCTGTTTAATTAGAGGGTAACTCGGGGTAAGGAAAACTAGAAAAACTATTCAGTCATTCGATCTCTAACTGAAGAAATGAACGATTTAGTTCAAAGCAGTTTCCGTCTGAACCTAACATCGTTGCGTTTTCTTGGATTATATCCTCGAAAAAATCACTCGAAATTTTATCTAATTTACGGGTACGTGTTGTTATTTTGTGTGCTACTGCCGAATCCGGTTATTGGTATTCTGTATTACATCCTAGACGAAGAAATGTCGTTTCTGGACGCCGGTCCTAACCTTAGCGTGATGGTGGCTATGTTGAGTTTCGTGCCGAAAGTGTTACCATTTATCTTCAGCCACACGAAAATCAGAGAGTGTGTTTATTATTTGCAAGTTTTCAACGACACTCTGAACAAGAAACAGAAAGGAATAAGTGATGATAGTGTCTGGATTTGTCAGAGGAACTCGAGGCTCTTCTTCATTTGTACTGTAATTGACTTCATAATGTTTACTTCTCGTCCGTTGATCTTTCCACAAAACAAACGCTATTTCCCCTCGGATATTTGGTTACCGTTTGACCCTACGAAGAACGACGTGGTTTTTTATTTCTTCTACGTCTTCGTTGCTTCGGGTGAAACATCATCGCTGTTAAAAAACTGAAGTAAAAGTGGTTTTCAGGTGCCTTCTATCTAGCGATGGCTATTGCGGCAACTGATACTCTAGTCAGTGGATTGGTGTATCATGCCGCTGGACAAATCAAAATCCTCAAAGACAATTTAGAATTCTTGTTTGAATACGCAGAGGAAGAGGTTTTTCTAAACTCCAACAAGCAAGAAGTTATTTACCGAAAAATTGAGGAATCTGTCCAGCACCACCACCAAATAATTAAATTTGTTAAAAAAATTGAAGGCTCTTTTTCCTGGGTTATCTTCAGTCAGTTTTTAGGAGCCACGATGATAATTTGTATCTGCTGTCTTCAGCTAACTCTGGTAGTGAAAATGAAAATTGTCTTTTTTTTTAAACACTTTATTTACAGTTCAACCCTGGAAGTAGTAATTTTATTTCCATGGGAATCTATCTGAATACCGCGCTTGTTCAGGTTTATTTTTATTGCTACTATGGAAGTACACTTTATGAAGAAGTGAGTCACAATCTGATGTAACAAAAAGGTCACTTTTAGTTTCAGAGCAAAACTTTAGCGACGGCTGCGTATTTGGGACGATGGTACGAGTACGATCTAAAGTCACAAAAAAGTCTACTGCTGTTTATGGAACGTGCAAAAATTCCTATGAAGGTGACTGCTGAAAAGTTGTTTGATATGTCCCTTAGCAGTTTTACAGAAGTGAGTTTTCTTTGTTTTAGATTAATATGTTTAAAATTTGTTTCAGATACTTAAAAAATCTTATTCGTTGTTGGCTGTATTGGAAAATTATTCAGTGCGGGCTTAAATAACACTTGAATTTTATAGATCTCACTAGGTTTAAACACAAAAAATGTAATAAAACAATAACAGTATTAACACCTTGATTTAAATAAAAAGTACAAAAAAATGTGTTCGTTGTTTTTACGGTATTTCTTTTCGTTTCTATAATCAAACGCCACGTTAGTATTTTTTAGTTTGTTCTATTAAAAACTAAAATTTCCAATTTTAAATAACGACCTTTTTCAAAATTTCTAATAAATTTTATTACTTTATATCTTGTGTGGCTACAGGAATACAATTTGGCCAGTTTGCTTTCTTTAACATGCTTAGTAGCAGTGGAAAAATAAAAAAATCAAAAACGAAAAAAATTGCA
Source organism: Cynaeus angustus (assembly GCA_030157275.1). NCBI lineage: Eukaryota > Metazoa > Arthropoda > Insecta > Coleoptera > Tenebrionidae > Cynaeus > Cynaeus angustus. Next base: position 17,412,113 of record CM058065.1, read on the forward strand.
ATTTTCTGATAAAAACCTAAAGCTCTGGTAGTTTTAACGCTTAGCATAAGATGTTGAAACATTTCTGTTAGCTTACTAATTGTGCTAAATTACGAATATTGAAAGCAATTTTAGAAATTTTTATTTTAAGACGAACTAACATTTTTGTTAAAAAAAATTATTGCGTTTATATCATCGCTGTTGCAACGAAATTTAGAAAAAATACAATTTTAAATTCATTTAAATCGCTGTGTTCAGTTTAAAGGTTGTACAAGAAAAAAAATTGGGACTGACTAAAAATTTACAAAATCGAATTCTAAATCTGTAGTTATGTTAATTTGTTTGCTTTAACGTTGAAATTTAAGAAGGTTATTACTAGTGATCGGCGCTTCGGAGTTTAAAACTGTGTAGCTCAGCACACACGTGTAAATGAATCACAGCGACACAGCGCCGATCAGTTAAGATGGGCGACTGGACTGCATAGAAATAATGAGCTATCACTTGTTTTTTCGGTGCGATTAACAGCAGTACATTGGCGTCGAGAACGCATTTTGCATCAACCACGTTGGTCTGTCGAAAAATTCCCGGTAGTATTGAGTAAAAATATTAATTAATAATAATAATTTCCGTTATAATTTAATTTTCTTTTAATTTCTAACATCTCCGTGTGGGGTTTATTTTCATTTTTACTTTTCATTTTCAAGAATTTTATTTTTATTGGTTTATTTATTTTTTTATTAAAGAAGTATTATTTTAATTGTATTTTCAAATGAACGAAAGGTCTGATTGGCATCGCAGCACCATGCTAAAATGAATAGAGGATTACGATTGCCTCTCTATTGTTATTGACAAAGACATATATTCCAATATATGTTCAGTAACATTAAAATGTCCCCAAAAAGGGGGGGTTAAAAAACATTTGGAGTCTCACTTTCATATAAATAAAAATAATCCGTCGTCTATGGTAGACACTTTTAATGAGGAGCTTTGTTTTCTAAATTTAAAGACCCTTTAACCCCTAAGAAAACACGTTTTACTGAGAAAAATCTCGAACGAACAATGGTCAAATATGCAAACGCTCGTCCTTGGTCAGCGCTCGATCAACAGTGCACGCCTATGGATTAAAACCTGAACGCCGAACACTAGTTATTACTCTTGACTCGCGTGTGAGCTGCGTCAAATAACAAAATTATGAAGCAAAAATGTACGAATTTTGGATATTTTTTTTCTAGAGCAGGCCAAAATTTAGAATAATTTTGTAACAAAATCTGTAATTCTATTAGTTTAAATGGTAATAAAATTAAACGATGTTACAATTTTTACTTGGTTATTAGCTGTAGTAAATTAGAAAATTTTAGCAGAGCAAAGAAGATACATTTTAAATTTGTTTCTAGCATGAACTATATAGTTCTGTCTTATATATATAACTTATAATTGAAGTAATTTCAGCGCTACAATAATGAAATTTGAAAGATTTCTTCTTTTGAGCTTTTTATTAAATTCGAATCTAAAACTCAGATAATTTTAATTGTTTAATAATAAAATTCTAGTTTTATTTCATTTACGTTAATATTGTGTTTTTTTACTTTTTATTGTACTTTGTTTTAGTTTAGCTGTGTGATTGTTTTTATCGATCATTTGTTTAATCAAATTTAATTTACTCGAATTATTGTCGTAAAATTCTGCCTAATTTAGTTTAACTCTGTAAAATTGAAAATTCGGTTTTTTGAAGTTTCTTGAAGTAGATTCTATTTATTTAAATTCCATCCAATGTACTTTAAATTCGATCGTATAGTGTTAATTTACGGCCAAGATATACGATTTTCGGTCAATTTTTCTTTAATTTTTTATAATTTTAGTTAAATTGAAGCTGTTTAGTTTGAAGAATTTTGCGATAAAATTTATTCAATTTTAATCACATTTCGTTCTCTGTTGCGCTATTTAAAACCGTTTAAATATAGCTTTTAAAATTACTAAAAATTTATAAATTTGAATTTTAATTCTGTAATTTATGTTAAATTTGTCGCTTTTATAAGGAAATCTAGAAAGGCTGAATAGCAAATTTTTGAAGTGAAATATACAAACAAATGAATAACGTAATAAATATAAATATACAAATAGATAAGAAATTAAATAAATAAATAAATAAATAAATAAATAACAAATAAATAAACAAATAAATAAATGAAAACCAATAAATATATAATGGGCAATTGCTGTCGCAAATTAAAATTTCTACTAAAGAAAAAGAAAAAATTTGGTTTTTCAATCTTGCATCTCACAAATTTTACCCTTTTCTCATTATCCTTAAACTATTTTAGATTTTCTGCATATTACGTTAGAGGCTACTTATATTTTTTGTATTATTTAAATTTGATAAATTTTTACAAATTTTGAACTATTTATTTTATAATCTTTTACCTTTTTTTTTTGTTTTAGTTTTTCTACTATTCTCTAGATTTTTCAAATAGTTTTGTTTTAATTTTTTTGTACACTACACAGTGTTTAGTTTTTATGAAACATGTGGAACAAAATTTAATACTAGATTGATAAAAACAAAACAATGTCTTTCTAAGCACTTTAAAAATAAATAAAAATAAAAAAAATATAATCCACAAACAAAAATAAAATTTAAAAGCCTGTAGCACAACCAAAATTTAAAAGATAAAAATATTAAAATATTTAAACATCAGTGATCTAGAAAATTGTAGAACTACAAGACTTACGTCAATCAACCATTTTAGAAAAAAAAATTGTTACGCTTTGAAATTTTTGAAATTAAAAAAAAAATAGAATTATATATACGATAAATGTAAATATTTTAGTTTAGAAAAGTATTCTGAATTATTCGTGAATTTTAAAAATTACAAAGACAATTAGAATCCAATCTATCAAAAATTTAAAATTTAAAAAATATAGTGTAATAGACAAAGTATAAAAGAATCTAGAAAATTTAAACGTAGACAAATAAAAAATCTTTTTGTTACAGAACTTTATGTTGGAAACACTGTAAAGAAATTGTACGTGTAAATGGCAAAAAAAGTTGGAATCTTTATCTAGCCGGAATCACAACAACAAAAGTTGAAATCTTTATTGAGCTGAAATCACTACTGAATCATAGATGTCACCACAACAAACAAAGTATTTTTCAACATCTACTGAAAGATGCCTCACGATTAATCGATTTCCTTAGATTTATTATTACCAGATGCAGCCATACGACAAAAGGTTCAGCAAGACGTCCATTCTATCGCTGTCTCTATCAATGTGTACATTTTGTATAGCGCTATCCTTTAGAGAGGTACTGTCAAACGAATTTGTTGAAATTTGTGAGTTTTTATTAATTTTCTTACTAATTGCATGGTAAGACTATCCATTCGTGTGGTCCAAAAAGTAAATTCTACTTACGATTTTAGTATTAACTTCATTTTAACGTTGTTGGCTAAAATTTGACGGCTTCCACTGATGATACAAAATCTCCTCGAAGTATCGTGAAATGTGGAAGAAACAACTGCGGGCATCGCTGCATAAGTTATTCGAAGCATTTTGTACGAAACATTACCAAATAATTGTAAAATTAACAATTATTCAAATGACATTGAGCACGCGCAGTCTCCTGTCATGACCGATTTGGACCGATTCGTCGAGTTACGATCCATGCTAATGTGATAAAAAGAAATAGACAATTGGCAAGGTTGAAGTTAGAAAGAGATGGAGAGATGTACCAATTTCGTTGATATGTTTTTTAAGAGCAGACGTACGTTTCTATTAGGATGACTTTATCTAGTTATAATATATCTATGTCGATTTCTACCAAATAAAAATTGTGATTGAAATTAATAAAACATTAAACATTTTTTTATGATTTATGATGCATTAGCCAAAAGTAGATATTTCCTCAATAATCAAAAATGATGAATATCGAAAAAAACTTTTAGCCTAGTTTTTCCTGTTTATTACTTTATCTAACTTTACTGGTGCCTGTAGCTGACGCTGAAAGGTAACTTAGTAAGCTAAAACTTATAGAAATTAACCAAAAATGCGATGGAAAAAAAATTTGCATGATTTGTTCAACTATCAATTGAAGCTACAAACGATTTTGTTGCCAAGAAAGCAAAACGTATCAATTTTTACTTTTTTTTAACATTTTTATGGAGTAACGTATACTTTTTCACATTTTTATATAAAATATATTTTTTTTACATTGTATTGTGTTATTCTTTACTATAAAACAAAATTGTTATTGTTTTATATGTCAATTTAAGATTAAAATTGTTATCTTTATTTTTTTAGCTCCCTATGAATCACCTACATGTTTTCAGTTTCTAATTTTTGTCTGCTTTTTTAACCACATATTGCAACAATTTATTGAAAGACTCCATGCTTCAATTTAGAGGGAGGGGAGACAACAGAATTTAAAGTTACGCCACTGAGTACTAGGTGCGTATTTTTTATAACCCAGGAAATCCGAATCAAAAAATCTGCAAAATTAAAACATTTTGATGCGATGTTTACTTTGACTGAATTACAAAAAACAGTTTGAAATGAAAATTTCTGGCATAATTTTTATTATTGCTTTGTGTTGTGTTAGACATTGATTTTTTTTTCTTAATTTTCCTGGCAGTGAAATATAATTTATTTACAATTATTAAGTGTTATTAGCACTCAATTACGAACATCGGAAAGACGATAAGAGTTCGAAACGAGAAAAAAATGTTTCTGCCTAGTTCATCACTTTTTATTGCTGGTATTAATGACTGACGTCCGTCGAATTTCGGTCAGATGTGTTGCATTTATACTAAAACAGAATTTCTGTTCGGAGGAGAAATACACTTAAAAAAATATTGATATTTTTTTTAACGAAACAAAAATTTAAAAATAGATATATTTTATGAAGTTTGACAGAATTCTTTCAACTAATTTCAAAGCTGTAATCCTAATAAAAAATGTACATTATAATTAAAGACTGCTACAGAGCGTTCCTCGTTACCGATATAACTGCAAACCAAATTAATATTTTATTAAGTCGATGGTCCAAGAAATTTTCTTCAAAGCCAACGCTTTAATTGAAATTTAATGTATTCTGTTTAATTAGAGTGTAACTCGGGGTAAGGAAAACTAGAAAAACTATTCAGTCATTCGATCTCTAACTGAAGAAATGAACGATTTAGTTCAAAACAGTTTCCGTCTGAACCTAACATCGTTGCGTTTTCTTGGATTATATCCTCGAAAAAATCACTCGAAATTTTATCTGATTTACGGATACGTGTTGTTATTTTGTGTGCTACTGCCGAACCCGGTTATTGGTATTCTGTATTATATCCTAGACGAAGAAATGTCATTTCTGGACGCCGGTCCTAACCTTAGCGTGATGGTGGCAATGTTGAGTTTGGTGCCGATAGTGTTACCATTTATCTTCAGCCATCCAAAAATCAGAGAGTGTGTTTATTATTTGCAAGTCTTCAACAACACTCTGAACAAAAAACAAAAAAGAATAAGTAATGATAGTGTCTGGATTTGTCAGAGGAACTCGAGGCTTTTCTTCATTTGTACGGTAATTGACTTCATAATGTTTACTTCTCGTCCGTTGATCTTTCCACAAAACAAACGCTATTTCCCCTCGGATATTTGGTTACCGTTTGACCCTACGAAGAACGACGTGGTTTTTTATTTCTTCTACGTCTTCGTTGCTTCGGGTGAAACATCATCGCTGTTAAAAAAACAGAAATAAAAGTGGTTTTCAGGTGCTTTCTATCTAGCGATGGCTATGGCGGCAGTTGATACTCTAATCAGTGGATTGGTGTATCATGCCGCTGGACAAATCAAAATCCTCAAAGACAATTTAGAATTCTTGTTTGAATACGCAGAGGAAGAGGTTTTTCTAAACTGCAATAAGCAAAAAGTTATTTACCGAAAAATTAAAGAATCTGTCCAGCACCACCACCAAATCATTAAATTTGTTAAAAAAATTGAAGGCTCCTTTTCCTGGGTTATCTTCAGTCAGTTTTTAGGAACCACGATGATAATTTGTATCTGCTGCCTTCAGCTAACTCTGGTAGTGAAAACCAAAAATGTGTCTTTTTTTCAAACACTTTTTTCACAGTTCAAACCTGGAAGTAGTAATTTTATTTCCATGGGAATTTATCTCAATACCGCGCTTGTTCAAGTTTATTTTTACTGCTACTATGGAAGTACACTTTATGAAGAAGTGAGTCACATTCTGATGTAACAAAAGGGTCACTTTTAGTTTCAGAGTAAAACTTTAGCGACGGCTGCGTATTTGGGACGATGGTACGAGTACGATCTAAAGTCACAAAAAACTTTACTGCTGTTTATGGAACGTGCAAAAATTCCTATGAAGGTGACTGCTGAAAAGTTGTTTGATATGTCCCTTAGCAGTTTTACAGAAGTGAGTCTTCTTTGTTTTAGGTTAATATGTTTAAAATTTGTTTCAGATACTTAAAAAATCTTATTCGTTGTTGGCTGTATTGGAAAATTATTCAGTGCGAGCTTAAATAACACTTTAATATTATAGATCACACTAAGTTCAAATACAAAAAACCTAATAAAGCAATAACAGTATTAACACCTTGATTTAAATAAAAAGTACAAAAAAATGTGTTCGTTGTTTTTACGGTATTTCTTTTCGTTTCTATAATCAAACGCCACGTTAGTATTCTTTAATTTGTTCTATTAAAAACTAAAATTTCCAATTTTAAATAACGACCTTTTTCAAAATTTCTAATAAATTTTATAACTTTATATCTTGTGTGGCTACTGGAATACAATTTGGCCAGTTTGCTTTCTTTAACATGCTTAGTAGCAGTGGAAAAATAAAAAAATGAAAAACGAAAAAAATTGCAATTTTCTGATAAAAACCTAAAGCTCTGGTAGTTTTAACGCTTAGCATAAGATGTTGAAACTTTTCTGTTAGCTTACTAATTGTGCTAAATTACGAATATTTAAAGCAATTTTAGAAATTTTTATTTTAAGACGAACTATCAAGGTTATGCCTACAAGAAAAAAAATTACAAAATCAAATTTTAAATCTGTGGTTATGTTAATTTGTTTGCTTTAACGTTGAAATTTAAGAAGGTTATTACTCTTGACTCGCGTGTGAGCTGCGTCAAATAACAAAATTATGAAGTAAAAATGTACGAATTTTGGATATTTTTTTTCTAGAGCAGGCCAAAATTTAGAATAATTTTGTAACAAAATCTGTAATTCTATTAGTTTAAATGGTAATAAAATTAAACGATGTTACAATTTTTACTTGGTTATTAGCTGTAGTAAATTAGAAAATTTTACCAGAGCAAAGAAGATTTCTTTTAAATTTTCTCTAGCATGAACTATATAGTTCTGTCTTATATATTTAACTTATATTTGAAGTAATTTCAGCGCTACAATAATGAAATTTGAAAAAACTCTTCTTTTGAGATTTTTATTAATTATGAATCTAAAACTCAGGTAATTTTAAATGTTTAATAATAAAATTCAAGTTTTATTGCATTTACTTTAGTATTGTGTTTTTTTACTTTTTATTGTAATTTATTTTAGTTTAGGTGTGTGATTGTTTTTATCGACCTTTCGTTTAATCAAACCTAATTTACTCAAATTATTGTGGTAAAATTCTGCCTAATTTAGTTTAACTTTAATTTAGTCTAACTTAAAAATTCGGTTTTTTGAAGTTTCTTGAAGTAGATTTTATTTATTCAAATTCCATCCAATCTACTTTAAATTCGATCGTAAGTTATTAATTTACTGCCAAGATTTGCGAGTTTCGGTCTATTTTTCTTCAATTTTTTATAGTTTTAGTTGAACTGAAGCTGTTTAGTTTAAAGAATTTTGCGATAAAATTTATTCAATTTTAATCACATCTCGTTCTCTCTTGTGCTATTTAAAACCGTTTATACATATCTCTTAAAATAACTAGAAATTTATAAATTTGAATTTGAATTCTGTAATTTATGTAAAATTTTTCGCTTTTATAATGAAATCTAGGAAGGCTGAATAGCAAATTTGTGAAGTGAAATATACAAACAAATGAGTAACGTAATAAATATAAATAGATAAGAAATAAAATAAATAAATAAATGAATAACAAATAAATAAAAAAAACGAATAAATATATAATGGCCAATAGCTGTCGCAAATTAAAATTTCCACTAGAGCAAAATTAAAAATTTAGTTTTTAAATTTTGCATCTCACAAATTTTACTTTTTTCTCATTATCTTTAAATTATTTTAGATTTTCTACATGGTACGTTAGAGGCTACTTATATTTTTTGTATTATTTAAATTTGATAAATTTTTACATATTTTGAATTATCTATGTTTTATAAGTTTTTTTAGTTTTTATTTAGTTTTTCTTCTATTCTCTAGATTTTTCAAATATTTTTTTTTAATTTTTTATACACTACACAGTCTTTAGTTTTTATGAAACATGTGGAACAAAATTTTATATTAGATTGATAAAAACAAAACAATGTCTGTCTAAGCACTTTAAATTCAATTCACTTATATACAACATAACATTTACAAATTAACTGTAAATTAAAAAATGGTGGATGCGCCGGGACAGCATAAAAACAACTTTTTTTCTTAAAGAAACTTTATTATTAAGGTATAAATTACTTTAACAGTTTATGATAAAAGTATAAGTTTAAGGCTTCGTACTTTCTTTCTCATCGAAGTAAACATTTTTCTGGTATTTAAAAATAAGTACAAATCAAAAAATTGCAGTCCACAAACAAAAATTAAATTTAAAAGCCTGTAGCACAACCAAAATTTAAAAGATTAAAATCTTAAAATATTTAAACATCAGTGATCTAGAAGATTGTTGAATTACAAGACTTGAGCCAATCGACCATTTTAGAAAAAAAAAAAATGATGAGCTATGAAGTTTTTGAAATTAAAAAAAAATTGAATTATATATACGATAAATGCAAATATTTTAGTTTAGAAAAGTATTCTGAATAATTACAAAGACAATTAGAATTCAATCTATTAAAAATTTAAAATTTAAAAAATATAGTATTAAAAACAAAGTATAGAAGAAGCTTGAAAATTTAAACGTAGACAAATAAAAAATCTTTTTGTTACAGAACTTTATGTTGGAAACACTGTAAAGAAATTGTACGTGTAAATGACTGGCAACAAAAGTCGGATTCTTTATATAGCCGGAATCACAACAACAAAAGTTGAATTCTTTATCCAGCTGAAATCACTACTGAATCATAGATGTCACCACCACAAACAAAGTATTTGTTTCAACATCTACCGAAAGATGCTTCACGATTAATCGATTTCTACCAAATAAAAATTGTGATTAAAGTTAATAAAACATTAAACATTTTTTATGATTAAAAAAAAAATCCATTTTTCTTGCATTAGCCAAAAGTAGATATTTCCTTGAAAAAGCAACAATGATGAATATCGCAAAAAATTTTTAGCCAAGTTTTTCCTGTTTACTGACGCTGAAAGGTTACTTAGTAAGCTGAAACTTATGGAAATTAATCAAAATTGCGATGGAAAAAAGAGATTGCATGATTTGTTCAACTATCAGTTGAAGCTACAAACGATTTTGTTGCCAAGAAAGCAAAACGTAGCAATTTTTACAATTTTTTTAACATTTTTATGGAGTAACGTACACTTTTTCACATTTTTAGCTAAAATGTTTTATTATATTGTATTGTGTTATTCTTTAGCATAAAACAAATTTGTTATTGTTTTATCTGTCAATTTAACATTAAAATTGTTATCGTTATTATTTTAGCTCCTTATGAATTACCTACATGTTTTCAGTTTCTAATTTTTGTCTGCTTTTTTAACCACATATTGCAACAATTTATTAAAAGACTCCATGCTTCGATTTAGTGGGAGGGGAGACAACAGAATTTAAAGTTACGCCACTGAGTACTAGGTGCGTATTTTTTATAACCCAGAGAATCCGAATCATAATTTTCAAAACAAGAACATTTATATTGCTTCCGCCAAATTCTTCTGATTTCTGTATGCATATATTTCTATAATTTGCTCCAACATTTAAGGCTGTTCAAAAAACATATTTATCGAAAGTTCAATTATGATTGATTGGGAATCGAATTTCCTTACATTATGTAACTTTTTTTGTTGATTGTTGTTATTTTGATAACATGTGGGTTTTTGCAAAAAACAGTTTTTGTAACTTTTGGTTTTACGTAATTTTTTTTAGCAAAACACCACCATTTTATTGAGAACACTAATATTAAGATTTACAGGAAAATCTGCAAAATTAAAATTCTTCTGATATGATGTTTACTTTGACTGAATTACAAAAAATAGTTTAAAATGAAAATTTCTGGCATAATTTTTTTATTGCTTTGTGTTGTGTTAGATATTGATATTTTTTTTCTCAATTTTCCTGACAGTGAAAAATAATTTATTTACAATTATTAAGTGTTATTAGCTCTCAATTACGGACATCGGAAAGACGATAAGAGTTCGAAACGAGAAAAAATTGTTTCTGTCTAGTTCATCACTTTTTATTGCTGATAATGATGATTGACGTCCGTCGAATTTCGGCCAGATGATTTGCATATTTACGAAAACTGATTTTTTATTTAGGAAAAGAAAACACTTCTTAAACTATTGACAAGATTTGATTAATAAATCAAAAACTTTAAAATGGATATATTATACAAACTTTGACAGAGTTCTTTGAACCAATTTCAAAGATGCAACCCTTATAAAAAATGTACGTTATAATTAAAGAGTGCCAGAGGGCGTTTCTCGTTACCGATATAACTGCAAAACAAATGAATATTTTATTAAGTCGATGGTCCAAGAAATTTTCTTCAAAGTCAACGCTTTAATTGAAATTTAATGTATTCTGTTTAATTAGAGCGTAATTCGGGGTAAAGAAAAAAAAGGAAAACTATTCAGTCATTCGTTCTCCAATTGAAGAAATGGACGATTTAGTTCAAAGCAGTTTTAGTCTGAATCTAACATCGTTGCGCTTTCTTGGATTATATCCTCACAAAAATCACTCGAAATTTTATCTGATTTACGGATACGTGTTGTTATTTTGTGTGCTACTGCCCAATCCGATTCTTGGTGCTTTGTATTACATTCTAGACGAAGAACTGTCGCTGCTGGATGCCGGTGCCAACTTTGCCGTGATGGTGGCTATGTTGAGTTTCGTGCCGAAGTTGCTACCGTTTATTTTTAGACACGCGAAAATCAGAGAATGTGTTTATTATTTGCAAGTTTTCAACAACACTCTGAACAAGAAACAAAAAAAATTGAGTGATGATAGTGTCTGGATTTGTCGGAGGAACTCGAGGCTCTTCTTCATTTGTACTGTTATTGACAGCATGATGTTTGCTTGTGTACCGCTGATCGTTCCACAAAATAAACGTGATTTTCCCATGGATATTTGGTTGCCGTTTGATCCGACGAAGAGCGACGTGCTTTTTTATTTCGTCTATGTCTTCGTTACGATGGGTAAAAGATCATCGCTGCTAAAAATCAGAAACTAAAGTAGCTTTCAGGTGCCTCCTATGTGGCAATTTCTATTTCCGCAGTTGATACTCTAATCAGTGGATTGGTGTATCATGCCGCTGGACAAATCAAAATCTTGAAAGACAATTTAGAATTTTTGTTTGAGTACGCAGAGACAGAAGTTTCTCCATATTCCAACAAGCAAGAAGTTATTTACCACAAAATTCTGGAATGTGTCCGGCACCACCACCACATCATCCGATTTGTAAAAAAAATTGAAGGCTCTTTTTCCTGGGTCATCTTCAGTCAGTTTTTTGGGAGTACGATGATGATTTGTATTAGTTGTCTTCAGCTAAGTCTGGTAGTGAAACGCGAAATTGTGACTGTTTTTCAAACACTTTTTTCGCAGTTTAAACCTGGAAGTAGCAATTTTATTACTACGGGAGTCTATCTGAATACTGTGCTTGTTCAAATTTATTTTTATTGTTACTATGGGACGACGCTCTACGAAGAGGTGAGTCATAGTCTGATGTATCAAAAGGGTCACTTTTAGTTTCAGAGTAACACTTTAGCGACGGCCGCGTATTTGGGGCGATGGTACGAGTACGATCTAAGGTCACAGAAAGCTCTAGTGCTATTTATGGAACGTGCGAAAATTCCTATGACTGTGACTGCTGAGAAGTTGTTTGATATGTCGCTTAGCACTTTTACAGATGTGGGTTGTCTTCGTTTAAGTTCAATACGTTTAAAATTTGTTTCAGATACTTAAAAAGTCGTATTCGCTGTTGGCTGTGTTGGAAAATTATTCAGTGCGGGCTTAAACAACATTTTAATTTTATAGATTTCACTAGGTATAAACACAAAAAATGTAATAAAATACTGACAGGATCAACACACCTTCATTTAAATAAAAAAAAAACTACATGAAAATTTGCTTCTTGTTTCTACGGTGCTGCTCTTTTTTCTTTGTTAATATTTTTATTTTCATCTATTGAGACACAAAACTTTGCATTTTTAGGAAGAACTTTGTTTATTTTTTTTTATTTTATAAATTTATAACTTGCATTTTTGTGTATCTTTTAGTAAAAAATTTAAAAAAATGTCAAGGCAAATCCAGAAATCACCTTTTCTACTTAAAATTAAAGCTCTTTTATTGAATGATTTAAATAACAACTACAAAAAGTTTTGTTTCTTGTTTTTTCGGTTGGTACTGCTCTTTGTTCGTATTAGACTAGCTAGTATTTTTACTTTTATTTGTTGGTAGACAGAAATTTGCAGTTTTAGGCCTCTCATTTTTAGCTTTTTTATATTTGGTAAGCTAATAGCTTTAACATGCTTATTAGTAGTTTAAAATTAAAAAGTCACAAAAAATTGGAAACCAAATAAAAGCTCTAGTAATTTTACGTTACAGTAAAATATTTGGAGACATTTTTTAGGGCATTAATGGTTCTAAAATACAAAAAAATGTAGACAAAAAAAATTTTGATATTATAATATAGTACAAACTAACAACAATGCTTAATAAAATTCGTAATTCTGCTAATATTAACGTTAATACAACAAAATTCAGAGAGGTTATCATTTTAAACTTTTTTTTAACCCTCTTTAATTACAATGCTAAAAGTTTTTTTTCGATATTTTTTTGGCTAATGCATCATAAATCATAAAAACATGTTTAATGTTTTATTAACTTTAATCACAATTTTTATTTGGTAGAAATCGACATAGATATATTAAAACTAGATAAAGTCATCCTATTAGAAACGTACGTCTGCTCTTAAAAAACATATCAACGAAATTGGTACATCTCTCCATCTCTTTCTAACTTCAACCATGCCTATTGTCTATTTCTTTTTATCACATTAGCGTGTGTCGTAACTCGACGAATCGGTCCAAATCGGTGAAAACAAGAGACTGCGCGTGCTCAATGTCATTTGAATAATTGTTAATTTTACAATTATTTGGTAATGTTTCGTACTAAATGCTTCGAATAAGTTATACAGCGATGCCCGCAGTTGTTTCTTCCACATTTCACGACACTTCGAGGAGATTTTGCATCATCAGTGGAAGCCGTCAAATTTTAGCCAACAACGTTAAAATGAATTTAATACTAGAATCGTAAGTAAAATTTACTTTTTGGACCACAAGAATGGATAGTCTTACCATGCAATTGGTAAGAAAATGAATAAAAACTCATAAATTTCAACAAATTCGTTTGACAGTACCTCTCTAAAGGATAGCGCTATACAAAATGTACGCATTGATAGAGACAGCGGTAGAATGGACGTCTTGCTGAACCTGTTGCCGTATGGCTGTATCTGGTAATAATAAATCTATGTATTTTTATTAACTTTAAATTTCTAGTCTTTCTATCACACAGTGAGCACGATGTGGACGTGCGTTATCATGCAAAAACCGAAACTGAAGTCCTAAATCGGTATATCATAAATAAAGTTTCTAATCTAATCTAATTCTAATCTGAGCTGTCTTATTCCTTTAGCACACAAAGAGTTCCGTACGGCCTCCCAAAAAATTTTCACTTCAAATCATACCGTCCCGTAAAATACGTGTACTTCTTAAACAATCAGTCATCAACTCTTCTTCCTGCAGGTTGCCAGTTTTTTGTTTTATATTTTGTAATAATTTAGTACAAATAATAAACCAGCAATAACGTCTTCTAATTTTCTACTGTAGGGTCATTAATGCCGGGGCATTAATTTTAAATAGATTTTTTTTTGTGACAACGGTCAAAAAGTTATCTAGAAAAACGAAGACTTCACAAAATGCAAAGCAGCCACTTGTCTATTTTACCTCCATTGGCGCTAGTATCGTTAAAAAGACGCGGGCTAAAATGGGAAAACGACATTTAAGGCCCGATATTGCCAGTATGTTAGAAGGTGGTGCTCGACAAATAGATGTGGCACCATTTTTTAATCTAAGTCAAAGTTTGTTTGGGCAACAAAGATAAGAGAAACTGGAAGTGTATCGGAAAGACCACGACAAGGTCGACCAAGAGCCACGAACACACGAAAAGATTGTTTGGTGATTAGGGAAGCTCGCAGGAAGCCACGATCTTTAAGGCAGAAGCTGTTGCACGCCACTGGAAGGAGTATCACAACTGGGACTATACTTAACCGCGTAGGGAGACAAAACTAAGATGCAGAAGACTCCATTGCCACCCAGAAAAGTGCTAGAGTAGTTTGGTGCTCTTACAGTGTTAGTCGCACTATTCGCATCTGCAAACCTGCAGGAAGAAGAGTTGATGACCGATTGTCCAAGAAGTACACCCATTTCACAGAAGGACGATATGATTTGAAGTAGAAATTTTCTTGGAAGTCGTTCAAAACTCTTTGTGTGAAAGGAATAAGACAGCTCAGATTTAGATTAGAGACATCATTAATGATATTGTAGACAATTGTCGGTTTCGGTTTTTGCATGATAACGCACGTCCACATCGTGCTCACTGTGTGATGGAAAGACTAGTTGCAAACTGAGCGCGTTTGCCAGATCTCAACCCAGTTGAGCATACATGGAACATGCTTGGTCGAGCCAGTAGCGGACCATCAACCACCAGTGGCGCACCTATAAAATTTGCGTGCTATCCTGCCGATATTTGGATCTTTGTTGGTTATTTTTTTCACTTTAATTTATAACAAATTTCAATAATAATTCGACATGTTTCACTTTAGAATATGTTGGAACATAAATATCCCTAACTTTTTTCGATCAGTTTATAATAAACAAAATTCAAGTTTTATCTAAACCAACCAACCGACAACGAATACGACTTTGTTAATATTTAAAACAAACTTTCAGTATGATTTTTTTAAGATTTATAGAATTTTTCTACGATTTCTGATGAAATCTCTCATTTTTTTGTAGTAATTTTTAGAACTTTAAAATTGTCTTTATTGCAAATTTTATTTTTTAAGTAACCGTGACAGTACCATCTTTTATGGACTTGTTTATATAGTTCGTATCAGTATTAACAACCAATAACAGATAAGTGAAAAAAATTACAAGGTACCATATTATCACTAAAATTTCCAAAGAATTGTTTCCACTTTAACGATATAGTTAAAACCATGGACAGGATAAATTAAGATTAAAAAATTAACTTTGTTTGCTAGTTGACCTAGTTGAGCGAAAAACAATTTTTTAAATGCAATAAATTTTCTAGTTTTCCCACCCACGAACTGACAACAATAACGAACATACTTGGAAAGTTAATGTTTCGTGCTATCACCACTTTATCATTTAAAACACTTATTCGGTGTATTTCCGTGTTTAAAAAAAATGTTTTCCTTGCATTCCGACGCAAAACTTTGAACCAAGGTAACAAATGTGTGTAACTTCATTTTTTGCCAAACCGGAAATGGAAACCATAACCAGGAAGGATCCTAAAGAAAACGCGAAGTTTTTCTCGAGAATCTTCTTTTGGTGAGTATGTGACGGTACTTACCAAAATGATTGATTTAGGACCGAGTTTTGTATGGTGGTCAAACATTGGAGGAAATCCCATTTGTATACTGAAGATGACATCTGTCCACTGCTGACGAAACACGGATGCCAACAACTAGGAGACAGACTAGAAAATGCGTGGTTCAGCGAAGAGAACTTCAAGAAGACGCCGTCTTTATTGAGAGCCCTCGTCAATGTCTTCGGCCTCGAGTTTTGTCTCTACGGTCTTTGGTACTTCCCGGTCCAGATCGGCGTCGCGTGAGTACTTCTTCGTTTTAGAACTACTTTTGATTTCACTTACAGGGTACTCCAACCGTATCTGCTTGGACGGCTTTTGAGCTGCCTCCCGAAGAATAAGTCGATGACTATGCACCAAGCTTACATTTGGGCCGTCTTGCTAATCGTCGTTCTTTTTGTGAACACTCTGTGTTACAACGCTTTTAATATGGGTCTCACTACTTTAGGAATGAAAATGCGCATCGCCTGTAGTTCTCTGATCTACCGAAGATCTCTGAGATTGAAAGAAAACACTTTTAGAAAAGTCAAAGTTGGCCAAATGGTCAATCTTCTTTCCAACGACGTGAGACGGTTCGATCTGGCTCTTCCTGTGATGCATTACATCTGGATCGGTCCTCTGGAACTTGTGATAGTGACGGCGTGTTTGATAATGACTTTGGGAACTACAGCGTTGCCTGGAATTGTGCTCCTGTGTTTAACAGTATTGTTGCAAAGTAATTTTCTAGTTAGAAAAGTGCCTCGTTTTGATGGTTTGTTTTAGTGGTGGTTTCTAAGCGAATAACTACCAGGAGAAAAACTGTTGCTGTTAACACTGATAAGAGGATGTGTCTGATGAATGATGTCATCACAAATATCAAATTGATCAAGATTAATACCTGGGAGCAACCGTTTTTGAAGCTGGTCAAAAAAATAAGGAAGTGAGTATACAGGGCCTTCCAAATGAGCCTTGATTTTGAACGACACAAATCTGGAAATGTGTACACAAAAATTTGTTTATACAGTGTAGCGTCGCGACGTCTAAAAAACATTACTTTGACATTTTTTATATATACAGGGTGAAATATATATACAGGATCGGTGCGAAACTTTTCAATACGTTCTGAAACAGAACCGTTTAAATGGAACGTTATTTATTTCAATGCGCATTTTGCTCTTAAGTTTTGAATGCAAGATTGCCAAATTGTACAATTTTTTTACGAAATTTTGAAAATGCGTATGTTCAATTAAGGGACGATATTATTAGGCATTGATTACTGAAATTTCGTGCAAAGCCACAAAAATCAATATTTATTTTTGTATGGCACTAATACTAGTTGATGATATTATACAGGGTGTTCATTAGGAACACTTGTTTTGTACAATATTTAAACTGCCATAATTTTGTTTTTTAAATGTATTTTCTTGCATCATCAGTTTTTTTTTTTCATGATTTATAATTTTTGTTAAATACAAGGTATACCTAAAACTTACTTTTTGAGATATCAAAACTTTTTTAAAAATTGTGACATAAAATTCTTGTTTTTTGGCGCTTTATTTTTTTAACATGTTTATTTAATTGTTATGTTGTTTTTTTCCATTTGAAATAGTGCAATTTTTAAATATGTCGATTTTTTTTATATAATCTTTCAATTCCGTTTTTTGTGTTTTTTCTTGTATTTTTTGTATCTTTAGAGCTTTTTGATTCTTTAGATTAAAATTCTTGTTTTTTTGACGATTAGTTTTGTATTTTTTTCAATGTTTATTTAAATCTTTTGTTGTTTTTTTTGACATTTCAAAATATTAGAGCATTTTTTAAATATCTCGATTTAAAAAAAACATCACATATTTAAAGTCCGTTTTTTTTTGCTTTTTTTTGGTTCTTTTGTATTTTTGGAGCTTTTTCGATTCTTTAAATTAAAATTTTTGTTTTTTTGACGATTAGTTTTGTATTTTTTTCAATGTTTATTTAAATCTTTTGTTGTTTTTTTGATATTTCAAAATATTAGTGCATTTTTTAGATATCTCGATTTTTTAAAAAAAAATCACATATTTAAAGTCCGTTTTTTTGTACTTTTTGTATTTTTAGAGATTTTTCGATTCTTTAGATTAAAATTTTTGTTTTTTTGACGATTAGTTTTGTATTTTTTTCGATGTTTATTTAGATATTTTGTTGTTTTTTTGACATTTCAAAATATTAGTGCATTTTTTAAATATCTCAATTTAAAAAAAAAAATTTCACATATTTAAAGTCCGTTTTTTTTGTACTTTTTGTATTTTTAGAGCTTTTTCGATTCTTTAGATTAAAATTCTTGTTTTTTGACGATTAGTTTTGTATTTTTTTTAATGTTTATTTAAATCTTTTGTTGTTTTTTTTTGATATTTCAAAATATTAGTGCATTTTTTAGATATCTCGATTTAAAAAAAAAATCACATATTTAAAATCCGTTTTTTTTATACTTTTTGTATTTTTAGAGCTTTTTCGATTCTTTAGATTAAAATTTTTGTTTTTTTGACGATTATTTTTGTATTTTTTTCAATGTTTATTTAAATCTTTTGTTGTTTTTTTTTTGACATTTCAAAATATTAGTGCATTTTTTTATTATCTCGATTTAAAAAAAAATCACATATTTAAGGCCGTTTTTTTTTGCTTTTTTTTGGTCTTTTTGTATTTTTGGAGCTTTTTCGATTCTTTAGATTAAAATTTTTGTTTTTTTGACGATTAGTTTTGTATTTTTTTCAATGTTTATTTAAATCTTTTGTTGTTTTTTTTGATATTTCAAAATATTAGTGCATTTTTTAGATATCTCGATTTAAAAAAAAAATCACATATTTAAAGTCCGTTTTTTTTGTACTTTTTGTATTTTTAGAGCTTTTTCGATTCTTTAGATTAAAATTCTTGTTTTTTGACGATTAGTTTTGTATTTTTTTCAATGTTTATTTAATTTTTTTGTTGTTTTTTTTAATATTTCAAAATATTAGTTAATTGATTTTTAACTCGATTTTTAACGCCTCAATTTTTTTAATTTCTCATTTTTTTTTGTTTTTAGCTTTTTAAATTTCTAGGTTTATTCAAATTGTAACACGACCAAATATTTAGATTTCTTTGTATCTAAAATTTCAAATTTGGAGATTTAGTTTCTGAAACTTTTAGATTTTAAATTCTTAATTTTCTAGATTTTTGGGTTTTAGGTTTCTTCCTTTTTTTAAATTAAATTCAAAAATTGTAAAAAAAATTCTTAACTTCTCAACTTTTTAGATTTCTCTATTTCTAAATTTTTGATTGTAGAATCGCGCGATTCTCAGGTTTTATTTCACTTAGTGTCCTTAGAATATTTTCTTAGATTTTCAACTTTTTAAGTTTCTAGCCTTTCTACTTTCCACTTTTCAAAATTTTAGGTTTCTAAGGTTTAAACTTTCAAAATTTGAAGCTTCAGAATTTCCATTTTTTTTTTGGATTTTCAGATTCTTGAATTACTAGATCTTCATGCAGATTACTAGGTTTGTTGCTTTCGGATGTTTTTAGTTTCTAGGCTTCTAGAATTTTAAATCTTATAATTTAATCTTTTTCTGAGCTTCCAAAGATTCAACTCCTAAGCTTTCAGATTTTCAAATGTTTCTTTAAATTTTTTTTGTATGTTACCACAAATTAGTATTTTTTTCTAGTCTGGAACTTCAAGAAATCAAACACGCCAACTGTCTCCGTTTCACCAACAACACCTTCAAGTTCTTTCTCACTGAAATGTGCTCCTATTTTTGCATCCTAGCAGCAGTCTCCACCGGCACTTCACTAACCTCAGAGTTCGTCTTTGTCCTCCGAACTATCTACGACATCATCAAAGTTCCATTAGTCACAAATCTACCAGAAGCTGTGACTCAATTCGCTGAAGTCAAGGCCACCATCCGAAGACTCCAAGAGTTTCTAACTCTAGACTCTGAAGACAAACATGTAGAAGATAACATCACCAATTGTTGCATCTTGAAATCGATACACTTTTTCGAGAAGACACCACCAAGCATCAGTGCTACCAACGTCAGTTTGAAGTCTAGAATTGACAACTTTAGTTTTAGTGTGCACGCTGGAGAACTAGTTGGTATCACTGGAAACGGAACCGGAAAGTCGCTGCTGCTACAGATGGTTCTAATGGAAGTGGAGGTTGATGGGTGTCTGCACGTGACCGGGGAGGTTTCTTATGCCTCTCAGGAACCGTGGATTTTTCCGACAACGATCAAACAAAACATTCTCTTTGGTGAAGACATGGATGACCGCAGGTATAGGAAAGTCCTCCAGATGTGTTGCTTGGAGCACGATCTGCCTTTTTTCCCGTTTGGTGACGACACCCTCATCGGCGAAAGAGGCGTCGTGTTGAGTCGTGGACAAAGAGCACGGATCCACCTCGCACGAGCTCTTTACAAGAACGCTGACATCTACCTCTTGGACAACCCTCTAGCAGCTGTTGAAGCAACATTGGTCAAGAAAATCTTCAATGAAGCCATCAAGAGCCACCTGAAAGAGAAATGCGTGCTCATGGTCACCAACCAGATCTTCTGTCTCAGATCCATGAAAAAAATCCTCCACTTGAAGAGAAAAAAGCTGGTAGTGATAGAAAAAGAAGTCGAGAAGTTTGATAATTGCTGTGACTTCAAACTCGAAGACGTCCTCAAAGTAGAACCTCCGAAAAAAAAGTTTTGCACCGAAAACAACACTTTTAAAATCCTAAGAAGGTACCGACGTTCCGGTGGAGGAAAACTCGTCTTCGCGAAGATCCTTCTCATGTTTCTTCTCGTTCAGATTTTGATCACCGTAAGTGACTGCTTTGTGACGTTCTGGGTGAACTTAGAAGAAGAACCACGCGAGTTTCGCTGGCTTAAAAGTGTTTTTACCACGAATACAAGTCTACAGATTTATACTCTTCTGCTGAGTTTTCTAATCATTGCTACAGGTTTGTCGACGTGGTTCTTCCTGGGTTTCTGCACCAACGCCTCCATGTCTTTGCACCAAGCGATGTCTTCCAAGGTTCTTCATGGTACGATGGCATTTTTTGACGGGTGCTCGTCGGGTGAGATCCTTAACTCTTTCTCTCAGGATTTTGGAGAGATAGACGAAACTACTCCCGTGACTCTCAAAAACGCCTCGGAGATGCTTCTCAACATCTGTGCGACTGGGGCGATCATCTCGTTTTTGAACTTTTACATGATTATACCGACGCTGTTGTTGTTCGTAATCTTCCTGTTCTATTACCAGTTGTTCAACAACCAAGGGCTCGTGAAATTCAACGCTATTAGTGAGTCTCTGGTTTTCTTCTTCTTGATTTTGATTGGTTGTTTGCAGCTCAGAGCCCGATGTACACCCACGTGGCCGCAACAATCCAAGGAATGTCAACAATTCGGTCCTCCAAAGCCAAGAAGATGCTCCAAGAAGAGTTCGATAAGCACCAAGACGAGCACACTTCTGGTTTCTACACGTCCATCGCCATCAACGTCGCTTTCAACTTCTGGTCGGATCTAACACGCGTCGTGTACACTGGCGTCACAATTTTGAGCTTCTTCTTCGTGAAGTCCTTCGTTGCTGATGTGGGCCTCGCCATAACGCAAGCCATGCAATTTGGAGTCTTCCAAGAGGCTGTCAAAGCTTTCACCGACTTAAACAACAGCGTGGTGTGCATAGAACGAGTGTTGGAGTACTCCGAGCTACCATCAGAGCCGGAAGCCCAAACGCACCAACACACAGACTGGCCCAAAACTGGAGCCATCGAA
Organism: Cynaeus angustus; assembly: GCA_030157275.1. Taxonomy (NCBI): domain Eukaryota; kingdom Metazoa; phylum Arthropoda; class Insecta; order Coleoptera; family Tenebrionidae; genus Cynaeus; species Cynaeus angustus. Next base: position 17,433,785 of record CM058065.1, read on the forward strand.
TTCAAAGAAGTCTCTTTAGGACCAACCACGTCTTTGACCATCACTTCCGGCGAACACATCGGCGTTGTTGCCAATCCTTCCGGAGAGTCTTCTCTCCTATCTGTTTTCTTCCGGTTATCGAACATCGAAGGAACCGGCACCATAGACGGCAGAGACATCAAAACGCTCCCGCTGCGTCTTCTTCGCTCTAACATTGCTCTGATTCCTTCGAAACCTCTGGTTTTCCCCGGTACGCTTCGTCAGAATCTTGATCCTTTCGAGGAGTTCAACAACGTCCAACTTTGGCACGCTCTTCGTGCCGTCGACTTAGATCACTTGGTGCTGATGTTGCCACACGTTCTTGACACTGATTTATCAGAGGACAGTTCCTATTTCAACTTGTACCAAAGACGTTCGCTGTGCTTGGCGCGGGCACTGCTTAAAGGTGCGAAGATCATTATATTAGATGTGACCTTTGATCTAGGTCAAAAAACGAAAAAGTTACAGACGTTGCTTAGGAAAAGATTTCAACATTGCACCGTGTTGTGGATTGCCGGAAGTGTTAAACGTGTTGAGAAGTGTGACAAAATTTTGGTTTTGGATGATGGCTGGGTGAAGTTTGGTAGTGCGAAAGAGATCAAAAAAAAAGTTTTTTTCTAGTGTTTATCTAGTGACTTTTTAATTGTCAACTTTTGTTTATTCTAAATATTGATATTTATTCAGTTGTGTAAATATCCAAACATGGCTTATCAAAATTGAAATGAACACTTTTCCAAATATTTGTCAGCACTGTAAACCAACTTGATTAACAATAAAAACGATAAAGTGATGTTTGTCCAAATAACATTAAATGATAAAATAAACAAAATATGAAAACTAACATATATAATAAATAAACTAAAAGTGTCAATAGATTTAGAAGATTTTAAATGTTTCCAAGACTAGAATTTGTCGCTGAAAATGTGGCTCCAGATACTGAAAAATCTATAACTACTTTTTAGGATCTATACACTGACAGCAGTTTTGGTGGACTATGTTATTAACCTTTACTTTACGGACTCTTTCGCGGCCGTAAAACTGAATTTTATAAACTCACGAACCAAACCTCATTTCTTCAGATTTTTATCCTACATTTGGTTAGTTTTTATGATCGTTCAAAAAATTTGTATGCATTTTTGAGGTTTTGTTTTTTTAGAAATTTTGAATTTTTGAATTTTTAATTTCATTTTTCAATTTTGTCTTTTTCCTTACTTTTGTTTAAAATTATTTAGATTATCTATACTTTTTATTCTATTTATTCTGAAAACTTTGATTGGTGGTTTGGAATTTTTTGAGTCTTCCAGATATTTTGTATTTTCTAACTTTTCCATACTTTTTAGTTTCTGTAAGTTATTACTAAAATTTTCATTTTTTTAATCCTAGTTTTCTCAACATTTTTTTAGATATTGTAAACTATAATTGTTTTAATTTTGCGATCTTTGTTTTTTTTTAGATTATTGAAATTCTTCAAGTGTGCTTTAGTTTTTCAACGTTTTTAAATTTCCAGTTTGTTAGTTTTTTAAAATTAAAAATTAAATTGTGTATTTAATTTTGGATTAGATAATTTGAGTTTCCAAATTATTTATGAAATTTTTGTTGCTATGATTTATTTTGAATTTCTAGGATTTATCAATTTTTTGAATTTTTGACACGTTTTTAGTGCGATTTTTGACTTTGATCTCTGTTTTTTTTGATTCTATAAATTTTTGATTTTTTGAGTTTTAAACAAATTTGTGCAATTTATTATTTCTTAGAATGTATGTTTTTCTATATTTCTGTATCTCCAGATCTCTAAATTTTCTTATTTTTTTTTTAAATTTCCAAACTTATTATATAACTCTTGTGTTGTTTTTTGTTTTTTACTTTCTTTCTTTTGTTTATAGATTTTATATATTTTTTCAATCTTTAAAAGATTTTATTATTTTTTTTATTTAGAATTGGTTGTTCTTTTTATCCAATATTTTTTTTTGGAAAATTTGTATTTTTTATTTTCTTTGAATTCTTTACGTTTCACATATGTTCTATTTTTCTAATTTCAATGCGGTTCGGGTGTTTTTGAGTTTTTTAAATAACTTCATTTTTTTTTTTTAGATTTTTACTTTTAATTTGTTTAGGTTATTGTTTTGTTTTTCTTGCATTCTACGGTTTGTTCTAATTTTTCACATTTTCTACATATTTTTTCAAAAATGTTTAGAATATCTGGAATTTGAAATTTTATATATTTTTTTAAAGATTTTTTTTAACTATTAAATTGCTGAAAATTAAGGCTCACTTTAAGCCAAATTTTACGAAAAATTGAGTTTAAAATGCAGAAACGGTCAGAATTTGAGTCATACCATATATATGCCGAGATACGGTAAACGCTATCGTTTTTTTTTTATATTTTAAAATATTAAGAAGCGAATTATATATCATTCAACATTTACAAATTTGTTTTTTTCTTCTAAACTGTTGCACCGATAAAAGTAAAATTTTATAGGTGTATAGATTTTAATTTATCGTTTTTACCAGTCTTTATGTTTGTATTTTCGATACTCTATTTACTTTTTATCTTATTGTTCGTGCTCCTATGGTTTATTACACTTTTTTTTTTGAAATTTTGAGATTCCCGCTAAGAAAATGCTACCTTTATTTGATTTATTAAATTAGTAAATAAAAATTTATAATTAATTTAGTTTCAAATGTTAGATAAAAGACTCGTTGAGAAACAGGATCGTATTGTACACCGGTAATTTTTTACAAAGTTGAAAAATTTGGAAACTTTTGTCGACTGCAGATACAACCCCTGATGTTGAGAACCGCTAGTTTAAACAGCCCACCAATCACAGCTTCTTATTTTTATCGATCCTCTATTGCGCGTGCGCAAACCGAGCATTTAACAGCGTGCGTCACGTGTCGGTGCTTTGAAAATCTGAACAATTTTTTTCTTTGTTGACAGTGAATTTAACAGTTTGTTGGTGTTAAAAACTGCCCAAGAAACGAAAATCATCGAGGACTTTTCACCGGAGACTTTCCAGGTTAGGTTAATATAAATTTTACTTGTATTCTCACGAGCGCTTTTCTGCGGCAAACTTTGACGTTTAAATTACATGGTTTTAGCGTTTTGGGGCCCACATTCACCATTTCTTTCGCAATGGCTGAGGACAACTTAAAAGTCTACAGCGAGGGCGAAGTCACCGCAGTTTTATCGAAATTTCAAGCAACCACTTTCGACTATTTAGTCCACACCATCTTTGGTATTTTCAAAGTTACCGAGGGCCCCATTTACGAAAAGTACAAGAGACGGTTTAATAACATCGTTTTTAACAATCCATTTGTAATCGCCGAGAAGTTAACACTGTCGTTTTTCTGTCGTCAAGCGTGTCGTCAACTCTTCGAAGACTTGGTTGATGTGAGATATGTGTCTTGTTTGTATCCTAATACTAAGAGCGACAGACGGCCTATGTTGGTGCAGTTCTTTGATAGAGAATTTGGGGTGCAGCACCGCATGGTTCAATTTGTCCCAGAGACAGAAATAACGACCACATTAGCTAGGTTTGAGTTGTTAGAAAACGTGGTGGGGTTTTGTGGGGACTACTGTTATAGAGACGCTGCTAATGTGGGTTCCAATAGTTACGTTGGTAGTTTGCAAGTTTTGTGTCCCAATAAGGTGTTGAATCTGCCCTATAGTGATGGTTTCCTGGACCGTTTGTTTGATGTTCTTCTTGATTACCTACCAGGAGATGTCATTAAGTCCATGGTGAAGCTAGGAGAGACTCTTATGGGTCTCAGTGGTCACTCGACCCTCGCCAAAGAGGTAGTTAACAAGTACAAAGAGTGGTCACGAAGCAACACCCACATTTTAGCGAGCGACTACGTCAGATTCGTAGTCTGCAACTACGACGCTCTGAACTCATACCTTGAACCATACAGGTGCCTACCTAGATGCATTGGAGCTTTTTTTTCTCAAATCGACCAAAGGTTCTTTCTCAGTTTCATGTCCGAGCTCTATCAGATCATTAGCTGCATCAGATTTGAAGACAATAACGCTGTAGCGTACTACGACTACCTTTCTAGACTCCGCGACGTTTTCCAACTCTATGAAGCAATGAACCACGTACCTCCTACATCTTGGGACCTCTTGGTCAACCAAGTAGTCACTACCTCCGATCAAGTCGTGGTAGAACCATCGAAAATCACAGCTCTTATCAAAGACATCCGAATCATCATCGACTGTACCTACACCCGCGCAGTAAAATACTTAGAGCCTCTGATTCGCCAGTTTGAAGGTTTTGATACCCACAAGTGGATTCTCTCGCAGTCGTTGGATTTCGAACAAGTTCATTCGTCTTTCCATAGTCTTCACCAAGCTAATTGTGAGGAATGCGAAAGTCTGCGAGAAGAAGTCATCAGTGTCAATGTGGCATTAGCGAGTTTTCAAATCGAGAGTCTGTCTTTAAGGTGGATCAAAGTCTTGAAGGAGTGTCGAGCTCCTCTGATATCAGCGATGTTGGAGATATTGTTGGCTTTGCCGGCGTATTATACCGTTGCGGAAGGGTTGGAGGGTGGAAGTGAACTGGCGGAGGCGGAGCTATTGATTAAGATGAATTTGGGGATGGATAGTTTGGAGCTGATGAAAGAATTGGATGAAGATGAGGTGGCAGACGCGGCTGATGTGATACAGAGGTGGCAGATTTCTACTCTTGCTGAGTAGATGTAGTTGTGATGTTATTTAATAAAATCATTTATTTTTATTGTCAATGTGTTGGTGTTTTGGTAACCCCAAAAAATGTCATTGTAACTCAGTGGCTACCTAAATTGTGCTTTATGTCTTGAGATCTTAAATTTTCACGTGTTGCTTTAATATTCAAAGTTCCTGTTGTTTCAGTCATGTTGTAGTAGAAGATATCCTTATGGTTTTGTTAGCAACTTACTTCTTCACCCACTTTTTATTTTATTTTTTTACCAAAGTAACACCACTGTAATAATATATAGCTCCTTTTCCTTTTCAGTTTGATCTCCAAACACGATGGCGGCTTCGACGTCTACAGCCCAGGTATGTCTAATCTCCGCAGGGCGCTTCTTTGATCTTCTCGATTTTAGCCGAGAATCCAGGCTACAGTTCCAACAACTGTAGGTCAAATTTTATCCTGTAAAGACACCCAGTTTCGCATTTGCGACACCCCAATCCAAATCGTACGTTTTCAACATTCTTCCCTTTTTCCCCCCTTCTAAAATATCTTGTTAGGTGTGGCTTGTTGGCGTAATCCGCAATCTCAAAGCTGAATTGTTTGAAATTTCCTGCAAAATCCAAGACCATAGTGGTGTTATAAAAGGCATCATGCGGTTTGAATCAGAAGTGGTAAGAATCATACTATAAACCACTCTTGCTTCCACTATTACAATGCAGGAAGTCGCTTCTAAAGTCAGCAAAATGAAACAAAATTCTTACGCGAAAGTTTTTGGTTTTGTGCGCAGCAATGGTGGTGACAAAGAAGTGCTCATGCTAAAAGTGATCCATGTGGATGATGCTAACGTGATCACCAATCATCTTCTTCAAGCCTACCACTACGTTCTAGAAGCCAGAGCGAAGAGAAAGAAACAAGTAAGAATATTTTTTTAAATAAGGAAACTAAGATCGCTTTTAGCTCGCGACGGCAAATACGTCAGGCGCAGCTCTGGCCGACTCGGTGGCTATGTTTGAAGATGTAGAGAACAATGACGAGACAATGGAGGAGCCGCAGTTTAACGACTTCCAGCGATTAGTATACAATATTGTGCGAAGCGAGTGCTCTGAAAATGGGATCACTAAAAGAAACGTTCTAAGGCAGTTTCCATCCTACCAAGGTCATGATGTTAAGTAATATGATTTATAGGGGTTAAGACAGATACTAAACGTGTGTTGTAGCCAAGCTCTGGATTACTTGATCAACGAAGGAATTATCTACTACAGCATCGATCAAGAGCATCTAAAAGTTGTATCTTCTTAAGCATTATGAATAAAACTTTGTTTTCTTTTTTTTCTAGATTATACTTTTATTTTCTTTGTTACACTACATTTTCGCGGTTCTCTTCGTTGTAGAAGTTCTGGACACTCGTTATCAGCTTCTTCCATTCTTCGTCTTCGTTCAAGTCTTTGAGCTCGTCGAGTAGATCTTTGAGAGTGAGATTTGTGTCGGAGTTTCTAGTATCAAAGGGGAGATCTTCAATGATCCTCCTTATTTGTTCAGCTGTTAGTTCTGGCTGCTTGGTTGGTTTTTGATAGAATAACTTGTACGTGAAATAGAGGAGAAAACACCCTCCAAGTGACCAAACGATTTTCTTCTGGTTCTGTTCGAAAATTGTGAGAAACTGTGATTTGAAATCCATGACAAGATGTCAGAATTTTGACACTAAATAAATTTGACAAGTTAGTCGGCGTCTGTGTGATTGGGGTTAGAAATGGGGTAAAGGAAGTTTAAAAAGCTAGCAGTTCAAAATTAAAGAGGAAAGGAATCAGAAAGAATTCAGGTTTTCAAAAGCATAGGCAAGAATTTTTAAAATGTACAATGTCAAGAACCTAAAGATTCTAGAGCATCTATAGAATTGTAAGAAAGTAGAAGCCAAAGGATTAAAAGGCAGATTTGTTATAAAAAAAATGACACCAAGTGGCAGATTTTGAAAAGCTGAGGAGCTTCCAATAATTTGGGAGATAATTTTGTTTGACTAGGAGAGGAGTCGAGAAATTCTAGAGCATCTAAAATATTCTAAGAAAGCAGAAGTCAAAAGTTGAAAGAAAGATATCTATTGTAGAAGGGAAAAAAATTGATACCACACGGAGTTTTTGCTGGAAACTAGACAAAGTTTGGAAACAAGCAACGGATTTATTTTATTAAAAGTGTCCTAGAACTAGATTAACCAAGTTTTTTTTGGTCTTTTTTACATTTTGTGGTGCTGCGGACCAGATCAAATAAATATGGCAATGATAGTACTGAGTATTTTGTTGTGTGGTTTAGAATTTAGTCGTTAGTAGGTTCCTCCTTGGATCCTGTTGCAGTTGCTGAGGGCATCTCCGTTGAATCCATCAGCGCATGTGCAGACAGCAATGTGACGTCTCGGATTACAGACGGCGTTGGTGCCACATTGGCCTCTGCATGGATTTTGACAGCTATAAAGGGAAGAAAGTTTTACTAAATACTTTTTAGAGCGACCGTTTCTTACTTGTAGTCTATACAGGCTTTGGAATCAGGACAGTGTGAGTCCTCGGTGCATTCTCCGGGACGACATCCTGTCAAAGGATCTCCTACGAATCCTGGATGACATGTGCACACAGGTCGCTCCTTATTCGTCCTGTCGTAACCAGGCTCGCATCTCGCGTTTTCTCCGCAAGGATTGGGCTCGCACAAGTCTCCTAAAGTTCTAGTTAGTCAGGTTTTCTTCGTTCTTGCAATACTTACTTTTTTCGAAAGGTCTGCAGCTGATGAAGGGGTCTCCTGTCATATCCCGGGGGCACGAGCATATAGGTGTGAGCCCGCGTAGCTCGCAGTTGGCGTTGACTCCACACACTCCTTCGCATGGATTCTTACATATTCCATAGAAGCAGGCGGGACGTCCTGAAGGACAGTCACTGTCTCCATAACACTCCGGTTGACAGGACACCAAAGGATTCCCGAAATAATTCTTCGGACATTTACAAATGGGACGATGGTTCCTCACATCACACTCTGCGTTTTTCCCACACTGGGAACAAGGATTCTGGCATTTGAACTCTAGACAAGCCAAGGAAGGCCCACACTCTGTGTCACTGTCGCACTCATGGCGACATCCAGTGATGGGCGAGCCGTGGTACCCAGGGAGACACTTACAAGTCGGCGTTTCATTGACCACCTCACATTGGGTGTTAGTCCCACAAGGACTAGGATGGCACAACTCGGCTACAAGAAACTATTAGTCTTGGTGGTACCGAAAACAACGGTACTTACATGGATCGAAACGTCGGCAGTGAGTGAATGGGTCACCAGTATACCCAGGCGGACACGTGCAGACTGGTAGGTGGCTCTTTGCGTTGCAGAGAGCGTTGGCGCCGCACGTGCCCTCACATGGGTTGATGCAACGCCCACTGCGACAAGTTAAGTGTCCACGACATTCAGAGTTGTCTAAACATTCAGCGCGGGTGCAATGGGAAAGAGGATCTCCAAGATAGCCACGGAAACAGGAACAGACGGGGCGCCCGCCTATGATGGAGCATTGGGCGTTTTGGCCGCAAGTATTGCCGGAGCAGGAGGAGACGTACGCCATTGCTGGGGAGGAGAAACGAGTTAGATTTCTATAATTTTGGGCAAGGAGAAGTATCTGTGCGTGTTATTCTGTGTGTTGAGTAGACCATGAGGAAGAAGAAAGAATAAGAAAGAAAAAAGCCAAAGAATCAGAAGGTAGTAGTGGTATCTGCTATTTTACAACAATAAGTGTGAGACTATCAGCGACATGCAAATGAGTTTCCAAGGTTGATAAAAACAGATCGATGTTTGTTTTGAGGAAGTAATTAAAACAAATTACAGTAAATAACAATTTGGGCGCCAACCTACGTCTGACCATTATGAATGTTGGCGCGCCTACGATCGATAGTTTGGACAATTATAAATCGATTTTATTAAAGAAATAATAATAATAATAATAGCATACATTAACATTTAGAGGAACTGTATTGTGATTCCACCTTCGCATTTCCTTACGAAGAAAAACAAAGAAGCGAGGTCGTTAAAAACAAAAGTGTACATTGTATACGAATTTGCATGTTACATAATAATGTGCGTCGGGAGAATTATAGATTTGATGTACTCGGTTAGTCTCTGGAAAAAAAAGAACTGGAAACGTATGTCTTAGCTAGAATTATATATTTTTCCACAGCCTATCTCGAAGTGATTTTTTTGGAATTAGAATGACAAAATGACCATTTTAGTAGCCAAACCTCGTAAACTCCTCGCTGAAGACACTCTGGTGTTCCCATACATGTCAGTGACATAAACAGTATCATCATTGTACGTAGCAGGACTGTAATCGTAACTTTTCGCACTTCTGTAAGGTGTACTGGTGTAGTAATCGTAAAAGCGTCGAAACGGGTTTGTGTAATAGTAACTCGAGTATGGATAATTTCTTCTGTAGTCGGCATAATAAGAGGGCTCACCTAAAGTCGATACCATCACTTGGCACAGAACCAAAAGACCGAACACCGTTGAAGGTCCCATCTTACTTACAAGCTAGAAGAACACTGACACTGTTCACCGAAGGTTGTGTATATCTTTTGAAAAATTCTTCTCCCTCCTAGACGCAGTAGGTGTTTTATTATTACATCACAATGTCAATAGGTAAATAAAATTCGACTTATTTGGTTTGCTCGGAGCGCATCTACGGATGTTTAGCTAAGATCTGAGATTCTTTCCGAAAATTTGGAGGCGGGTCTTTCAGGTTTTGAAGAATCTGATGTTGGATGGCTTCTTGGTAAGTCCTTACGGTACGACTATGTTTGGCGTTGGTTGTGATGACCTTGTTGTCAAGGTGAGCGTAGTTGCGATTGATAGATTGATTCAGCTTCCTTAACAATGAGAGTCCGACCTATTTTTTTTTTGATTAATTAATAATTTATATGGTAGCTATCGTTCGAATTTCCGCGTTGTTGACAGTTTTGTCATCGCTGCGTTTCTTTTAGGCGAAGAAAAATAGTGATCGTTCTCGTTGGGTTGTGGCTTTATTCGTGGTATTATCAAAAGAATTTTGTTTATTTTGGCATCTAGAAGTGATAGATTCACCGAAAGAACACAAAAAGTCGTAGAATTGTGAAAATTATACATATATTTATTTAGGCAAAAATGGTGGAGGCGCCGCTATGGAAATCTAATTTTTCATTGTATTAAATTTTATTCTTATATTTAGAACCACTGAGTGTAAAAGATTAAACTTATGTCTGAAAATCATCTTTTTCTAAGACTTTTGTTTTTTTTATATTTCTTGTAACTGTTTACTACGTTTTATTGACTTATAACCAGAAATGATGAGTAGGCCACGAATCCATGGAAATGAGTAAAGCAGACGACCTTGGAAGGTAAAATTGATGGAGACAAATGATTCATTCCAGCTAATAACATAGATGTTATTTTTTAAATAGATGAAATTTTATTTCAACTTTTTAATTTTTATCTAGAAAAAACTGTGATAGGGAACCTCGATAGATCGATCCACTTGTGGTTGCCTCATATTGGTTTTTCTCAAAAAGATTAAGTTTTGTGTTAATTTAGTAGAAAATGTAAAAAAGTTGTTTACTGAGAATTGATTTATCAAAAAACTACAGAACTAAGAAAAATAGAAAAATTAAATGATCAGTGGCATCTGTAGTATTTTTCTAGCATGTTTAATTAGTTTATTTTTAAAAATAGTGCTCCAAATCTGTTTGTCCGAATAATTTTCTTGGATCATTTATTTATAAGCTGAAAATCACAAATATGAAAAAAAAGATGGCGGAGACGCTTGGTAAAAATACATAATTTAAAAAAAATATATATATACTACAAAAAATTTATCCGCCTCGTTTCGTTATCTTAGATAATTTTTTTATAAAACTTTATCTCTATTTTAGAAAATGTTTGCTAAAGACCACCGAATTTAAAAACATAGAGGTCTATTGAAATATAATATTCGCATTTTTGCGGTGAAAATTTGTCATCAATGGTATTGTTTCGTTTGTGGTAATTTAATAACAATTTTTAATAATTCAGTTAAAAAAATCGTGAATGTGGTGAAAACACTACATAAAATAAAAAAAATACATAACTATAAATTTTTTTAGAAGTCTCAGATCTGTCTTAATAAGTATTATCCTATTTTATTTCGGTTTTTGTTTTATTTACGGTAAATTTTCATCATTTTCATTAAAAAAAAGATAAATATAGTAAAAGAACCACAGAGTTTATAAAAATAGATGTATCATAAAAAATTTAAATGCTTCTGATCTAAAATAGAATTATCTGGCCTTTTGTTTTGCTGTTATCTGTGATACTTTTTTTATTTAATTTCATTTATTTGCTGACAAGTGTTGGGCAAAAATACACAGAATTTGGAAAGATAGAGCTCTGTTGAAAACAACGACTACCATTTTTTTCGGTGAAGGATAATATTGCCATAAATATAAATGTTATCGTTTATGGTAATTTTATAGCGATGTTTATCAATTTAGATTGAAAACTGGGATATGTGTTCAAACTACTACAGAATGTGGAAAAATAACGAAATTTACGTGCTTCGGAAATCTAATTTCATCTCGGTTGGTTTGTTTTTTTTTTGCATGGAGAATAATTTTACCATAATTGTTAATTTTTGTTAATTTAGATCAAAAATTGATAATTGTGGTAAAACCTTTACAGAAATAAAGAAATAGATGGCTTATAAAAATTTCATATACGTCGAAACTTTTTTACTAAAAATACCAACGATCTATTTTCGTCCCGGGCTCTTAATTTTGTTGCCTGTAAAAAAGTAAATTTTGTTTATATGTTGAGAAGTGTTGCTCTCAAAAACACAGAATTGAAAAACATAGTGGTGTGTCAAAAATTAAATTTTGTTTTTTTTTGCGTAAATTATGATTTTGTCGTCTGTGTGTGGCAATTTTATAGCAGAATTTGAGAAAAAAAGATCTTTGGTTAAAAAAATAATTTAAAAATAAAATGAAAATATTATATACCTATATATTATGTTTCAACTAAACTGTCAAATTGTATCTTGGGCTCTCTGTTTTGTTGTCTGTGAGGAGATATAAAAACAGATCTATTAAAAGATTAATTAGTAGGAGAATTTAAGTAGCAGTAGTGGATCTGTCTACTTTTTTTTATTTCTATGCATGAGTTCCACTATTCGTTTCTAAGAATTTCGTACAATTTTATCAACGACGAGCAAAAAATTATAAGATAATTGAGAGTGAATTAGGATTGAAATTGATTTTGTATTAGAAGATGAAATTGGTGGATTTGCCAGCTAAGTTTAAAACTATTTATTAGCCCTTTGTAATTTTATACAAAATTTCATCAATATGTTTAAAAAAATGAGGAATTTGTTCAAGAACCACAGACCTGAGAAAAATAGATAGACTATAAGAATTATAACCTTGGCCGAACAAAAATCCACAGAACTGAGTAAATGGACAGAACTTTTATTATAAGCTAATTTTAATTATAATTAACTTAGGACCTATAAATGTTGAACCACATATTTTTTCTTCCTTTTATTTGACAAAAGTACATTTTTTATAAAACTGCTTTTCTTATCTAAATGAGCAAATATCGGACGACACTGTGATGACTTATTTCACAATAAAATACAGAATCCTTTCTAAAATCTTCTAAACAACACTAAGTACCTAGCTCTCCAAAATCAAGATTTTGGCAATTTCAATAAATTATTGCACCGAATATCACAAAACTCTTTTAAGTTTTTTTAAACTCTTGAGCAACATTCGTTGTATCACAATTTTCTCCTTCCAACTTTGAGCTATCGTCTTAAATATCAATTTCTTCCACGCCATCTAGATCTAACAACGTATAAGTGTCTCTTTTGATTAACTTGGGTCTAGACACCGCGATATATCCACTACTTTTCCTCCTTAATTGCTTCATACTAATTTCTATAGTCTCTTTAGTGAAGACTAACGACTTGTATCCGTTTATGAACACACCAATCAAGATACAAGTGCCTAGGAAAATAAACCCGTATGTCATCAACGGACAAGCTACATCTGCAAACGTTGTGGCTAAATAAATCCAACGTCTGATTGGAGGAGTCAGATCGTCGATGCCTTCTTCGAGCCACATGATCGGATAGATGATACTAGGGAACTTGGCAACAGCGGCAACGTTGGGAGCTTGATCCACTTTGAGGTTGAGTTGGACACGGACTTTACCCTCGAGGGGAACTCCAAGTCTCTAGAATATGATTTAGAGAACGGTGTCGAAATTTTGGGGGAGGCTACTTACAGGCTGGATCTTGAAGTACGATTGGTGCTTTTCTTTATCAGGGTTAAGGCCATCAAATGGCGTGATGAGGGTGGGATCTCCTTTGAAAAAGTGGGGGTAGGAGAGATACACCGGGGCGTCTGGAAAAATCAGTTAGCTGATGACTTCCTTTGGTTGTTTACTCACCAAACTGACAAGGGCTGATGCTTTGGAGACCTTTGGGAGGACAGAAGTCGTTTCCGGGGCAGTAACACTTGTTTTCCGGCTCTTTAGAGACACTTTCGAACATAGAGTCCACGGGTGTATAGAGGTCAGCACTGATCCCTACAAACAACAGATGACATGGCGTCCTGGATTTAGCATTGCGACTTACCATGTTTGACCACAGGGCCTCTATATTGTAACGGCATGGTCCTACACAAGTCCTTGTCATAGACATTCACGATATCTTTCTTGGTGTAGTACCTCGGTGGAAAGAACGACCCTTCACTTGCCCTGATCATGTTACAGGGTGATGTATCCCAATATGGGAGCTTATCAACACCGTTGAGTTTCTCTAAGTAGCCAAAATCCTGCATTCCGGTCATCCCGGTATATATATTGTGGACTTCGTTCAAGGTACCGTTCCGCTGTAACAATTTTGATAAGCTGGTTTCGATGACTATCAATATCACTTACATTGATAAGAAGTCCCATCTTCTCCATGGGTTTTTTTCTTTTCGGGAAAAAATTATGAGCTAGTTTAACTAAACTGTCATTGTAGCCGAAAACCAACTCGTCAGCCGTGACGGTAACAAAAGGGGTAAATTTCGCCAGACTGATAGCAATCGAAATGCCTTTTTGGACAAAGTAACCTAAAGTGTTCGATTGTGTTGAGAGGGTTAGAAGCGGGATATTTGGTACGGTGAGTTTCTGTTGTTTATCGACTGAGAGTTCAGGTACGAATTGGAGGATCTTCTTGTGTTGGTAGGTAAGGGTGCCGTTGTCGTGGAACTTGATGTTAATTTTTTCCATGTCTTCTCTGGAAAAATATTGTTGAGTTGAGTGGAAATTAATTAGTGTCTTTAGGGGGTCATAAACAGTATAGTAATTAATGACGAATGTCATAAAGCATTTCAATGCCACCTTTAAGTACTGCATAATATCAATCGCTTATCAAAACGTCAAATTTTCCGAGAAAAACCGCAGGTTAACATTGGTTTTTGAATAATTCATTGCGAGTAAAAACAATATGAAGGTTTATTTTGTTGTACTAAAAGAAAAAAACTTGCCACGTGGTGTATGTCAAAACTAAAATTTCTAGAGGTTTTCTTACTTTTTTTTGTCCAAAATTTTGAGAGTCAAATTTTTAAGATTTTGAAGCAATTAACTCTTGGCGTACTCTGAAAAATTTTTTTTTTTTGAATCACACGTTACAATGAAGAATTAATAAATTAGTTCAATTTTAAATTCTAAACAACAAACTAGATATGTCAATCAGTCTGACTTAGTTCAAATTACTTTAAATATAAACAACTTAATCCTAGTCTAAATTATTTACTTAATTTTTTTTTTGGATTAAGTCTGTTTAAGTTAATCTGAGGTTATTTTGTTCTAGACTGGTTTGATTGGTCTTGTATATTGTGATTAAAATTGTTACTAATTATTCTGATTTAAATTAACAAAATTAGTGGAATTAGAGCATTTCGATTGATTCTGTTGTACTTATGGTAAGCTGGTTTAATCACATTAGTCTAATTTTGTATTTACTAGTTTAAAGTAGTCAGATTTGACTATCAATCCCATGCCTACTCAGTCTGTAAGTAGATTTCGGTCTGAGCCTAATTAAAATTATATTAGAAAAATTTGAAACATTTTTTACTAATTGTAGAAAATTATTTCTGGGCTAATTTCAGTCAATTTTAAATTCTCCGGTGTGAATTATTTCAAGTTAGTTCAGTTTGTTTATAACCGTTTCTATTTAGGTCCCACATTCGTTAACAATTAGCCCAAATTAGTCGGAATCAGCTGGACTCGGATACAATTTTGGCAATTAGTTCGATTTTATGTTTTAGTCAAAGTTTTCTCATTATGACTAGTTTCAGTTTGGTTCATTTTGTTTTACACCACTTAAAAGTAGCATTTTTCTGAATTAGTCTAAATTAGTCAAAATTAGTTCTGTTTGAACAGTTTCGACCTTCATGTAATCTTATTTAGTTGGATTAAAATTATTTGATATTTGATTGTAGACTATTTCTTTCTTTATAAAGAATAACTCCAATCACGATCGTTTTTATCTAAGATCTTAAAAATGACTAATTTATCAAAATTAATCTCTTATATTTTAGCTTAATTGAATTAACAGGGCTTAAATTGAATTACTTTAATTTATTAAAATTAGGAACTTGCAATTGTAAGAAAGTTAAACTAATTTCAGTCTATTTTAAGTCATTCAGTGTGAATTATTTCAAATTAGTTTAGTTTGTTTATGATAATTTCTACTTGGCCTCCACATTTGTCAACATGAAATTTGACATTTGTCAATAAATAGTCTAAATTAGTCGAAATCAGCATTGTTTGAATACGTTATTCCAATTAGTCTTATTTTATGTTTTAGTCCAAGTTGTCTCATTATCACGACTTTTATCGAAAATCTAAATTAATTACCTTAATTATGCTAAATGTGTTTTGTTTTATACCAGTCAAAATTAGTATTTTTTTCTCAATTAGTCTGAATTAGTCTAAATTACTTTAAGTTGGTCAGGTCAGGTCAGGTCAGTCACTTTTTCTCAATTAGTCTGAATTAGTCTAAATTACTTTAAGTTGGTCATAAATATTCCAATTTCGATCTCTAATTATTCTAAATTAGTTAAATGGGATTAAAAGTCTTTTTTATATTTTATATTCGGGAAAACAGACCCAAATTATCTCAATTAAAATATTTTAGTTTGAATTATTCAAAATTAGTAAAATTTGGGAACAGTATTGTAGTGCAAGAAAACTACCTGCAATTTTCAAATAATGTCAATTTTGAGAGTACCTTGATTCAACGCATTGTCTAATTTCATAGCTTTTGATTTTAACTTAATTTAGTATAATTAGTTACAAAAATTATTTAATTAAATTAGTAAATTATACTAATTTAGGTCAGTTAAGATATCAGACTTTTTTCTTCGGCTTAGTTTACTTTTACTCTAGTTTAGTCAAAACTAAGTCAGGAGGCTTAATTTAGTCTAAATTAGTCCGAATTACTAAAAATTAGTATAAAAAATCAATTTTACACAAAATCTTAAATATTCATTTAAACTTAAATTTTAGAACAATTTTTGTATATTAATTAGTCTTTCTAGTGTCTTTAGGATTGTTAAAAAAATATCTTTAAAATCGTCAAATATCTGATACTGAAATATAAAATTTTAATGCATTAGAAAATTCTTACATTTATGCTGTCAATCGTGATTTTGTTTAGATTTCACCTGCAGTTTCCAATATTTTTTAATATTGTAGATCACTTCAGGTTTTTTGTATTAATTTTGCCAATGTTAGAGATTTTTATTTTTTTTTTGACATATTTTTAATATTTAAATTCATTGTTTACAAATAAAATTATGAGTATTCTAAACTAAAAACTACTTAGTTGTTCCGAGTTTTTTGGCCCGACATTTTTTTCGCGAAAACTTCAAAACCAGAGAATTCTGAATTTAATACGCTATTTTTTTTTAAATTGAATTTTTTATTTTCTCATAATTCTATAATTTTTAGGGCTGATATATGCTTTAAAAAATGGTGGATGCGCCGGGTAATTTCCAAAATTTTAATTTTACAAAATTTGATCATTAGTTTAAAGTACAAAAATGACACAATTTTAAGTATCCACCGTGTATATTTGACCTAGAGCGGCAAGATTTTTAATGTCAAGGCCACCAAAATTCAGAGCTCGATTCGAAACTGTGGCAAATATTTCAAATATTTACCTTGTAGACCGATCACTATCAAACTAAAACTCGTTTTCACCTGCGTAAGTAAGACATCAGGTGCCGCGGTAAGTTATTAATTATTTAATTTTGCCTCACCTTATATTTTTAAAATCTCAAAATTACAGAATTTAAATAGACTTGACAACACATACGTGTACTTGACATTTGACACAACATAAATTTGTTGTTAATTTAAAAATCGTGACCTGCAACACGAACGTGATTTGAATAAATCCTAGTCATCTACCGAAAAAAAACACTTTACGATAGCAGCGCAGTTGCAAAATTTCTTCGCCTACTACGATCAATTAACACAAATAAACACCACTTAATGCAATCGCTTATCTAAAAGCGTCCTTCAGAAGGCTACACCAGCTTTCATCTCGCAACAAGTTTACTGAACTATGGCATAACAAATTCTTCACATTTTACAGAGCGGACGCGAAAAACTAATCAGCTCAATCTAACATTGACCGTGAAATAATCAATCGATTTGTGCATTATGCAACCAATTAAACAAAGACATCCAGTAATAAATCGTCGGTTATTTGTGAAAGTAGTCTAAAAGCGTTATTTAATGCTCGATGCTGTTTTATTGGCACGCCTTATATACACAAGTTGCGTCGAGATTAAGATCATCAATTGCGTAAGGTTTTTAACAGTTGGTAGCGCCATTTAGAGGTTCACTCGGAAGTTGAGCGCTGCCAACTGTTTTTCGTTAATCGCGAGCAACGGCCAAGCCTAAAGAGAAAATGTTGGTTTTGGCCCAGATAATTATTGTTGCAGGAATGCAAGTAAAAGGAAAACGGTTTGCTTTTTTTGTGATTTTGTAACTGCTAAAAATGATATTTATTAGCATGTATAGAACTTTCTTGGGCAACTGTGCTGGTATAAATGTCAAATTTTAGATGAAATACTTCGTTCTCTGCTTTGATTGGTGAAAACTAATAATTTCGGTTTCTTTGTGGTGTGGGATGGTATTTTCCATTAGCGTGTCAGAAATGTTACTTAAGCGATATTAAGCAAATTGACCAATCACGTGCTTATAAGTGGAGCGTGCAGTTTTATTCTTCTTCCTTGTCTTTTTTTCTTTACATTTATAAAAAAAATAACGCAAACTTCACGATTTGTCAAAATATAGAAAATTAGGAAAATGCAATTTAAAGATCAATTACTAAGAAGTTCGAATTTACATCATGCGTGAAAGGTGAAAATAATTTAATATTGTTTCACACCGAAATTATGTAACGTCTGCCTAAAAATTTCCAGCAGATATGAGGTGAAGAAATTCGCAGAAAGAAATTATGAACTAAATGCATTAAATTTATTGCGTAAAAAATGAAATGCAACTTGTGACTCACCGAGGCATAAACTGATCAAATATACTTTTTTAGTTATTTGATTAGTCGGACTAAAACACTTAAAATAAGATGGACTAAGATTGCTCTAAATTAAATCATAGAGAATTGGCTAAAAAATACGAAGATGACATAGTTGGACCAAACTAAATTTTAGTCAAAATTACAAAGGTACACTAAATCTGTTTAATTAATTAAAAAAAGTCTCCAATTGAGACTAAATTCGAATAAACTAGAGCACAATTTGTCCAATTAGACTAAAACGATATAAATGGGATTGATTTGACTATGTTTAGTCAAACTAATTGTAAGTTTGGTTGAATACGACTAGATTTCTATCTGTGGTGGGTATCTTCGACTAAACTCACATTTTTCCACTTTGGACTAATTATGACAACTGAACTACAACTAACTGAATCTGTTAGATGTGACTATTTTCGACTAAATTGAAATCAAGTCAATAAATTTGGATAAACTATAACAAAATTTAGGCTAATCTGACTTAATTAGACTATGAATTAGTCTAATTAGAATTAGTCAAAGTAAACCTGGTTAAACGTGGCTTACTTTGACTAAGCTGAAATTAGTTCAATTTTAGACTGATTATTACGAAATCTGATAATGACTGGTAAATTGAATAGATTAACGCAAAAACAGGACTAGACCAATTAGACTTTGATCATGTAGAATTAGTCAAACTAAACTTGGTTAAAAGTGGGAAAACTAAACTTCAAAAAGCAACATAGCTTCGACTAAAATGCAATTAGTTGGACGAATTATGTCAAAATCTGGAAAAGTTGGCTAGAGCAGCGCAGAAAAAGAACTAAATTTAACTTAATTAGACCTTGACAAGTGTAGTCAAACTTAACGAGGCTATCTTTGACTAAACTGAAATCAGTTCATCAAGTTTGGACTAATTATTATGAGAAGTCTAGAGTAAAATATGGAACCAACGCAAAAAGAGAATTCAATTTGACATAACTAGACTTTGACAATTTAAATTTAGTCGAACTAAACGCGTCTGACTTCGTCCAATCTGAAAATCGTACTTTATCAGACGGAACTTGATTAAACGTAGCAAACTTTGACTAAACTCACTAATTTCAACAAATTTTGATCACAAGACTCAATCAACACAAAACGAGAACAAAATCTGACTTAGTTAGACCTTGAAAATCTAAATGTAATCAAACTAAATTTGGTTAAATGTACCTAGCTTTGACCAAACCGAAATCAGTTTAATTTTAAATAAATTGTTACAATATCTAGGCAAATTGACTAGAATAATCCAAAAATAATACTAAATCTGAAATGATACTTTGATGATCTAGATGTAGCCAAACTAAATCTGGTTAAATGTAACTAGCTTTGACTAAACTGGAATCAGATAAAATGTGACAAGACCTCAGCACATTGACTAGATTAATGCAAAAACAATACTAAGTCTGACAAAATGATACTTTGATATTCTTGATGTAGTCAAATGTAGTCAAACTAAACCTGATTAGACGTGGCTTACTTTAATTAAACAGAAATCAATTCAACAAAATTGAACTAATTATGAAAAGATGTGGACAAATGGATTGACCCAACGTAAGCTAAGTCTGACTAAATTGAAGATTTCAAAACTTTAAATTTAGCCAAACTAAATTTTGTTAAACGTGTATAAGTTTGACTAAACTGAAGGTAATTAAATTTTAAATTAATTCTGCTCAGTTAGAATTATCTGGTTAAAAGTAGTTACCTTCGACTAGACTCGTATTATTTCAACAAATTTGGACTAATTATGGTAACATCTGAAGAAAAGTAAATAAATGAACGCACAAAGAGAATTAAATTTGACCTAGTTAGACTATGACAATTTAGACCACTTAAGACGACAAGTCTGGACAAAAGTAGTCAACATAAAAAAAGAACTAAATTTGACTTAATAACGCTTTGATAATCTAGATTTAGTCAAACTAAATCTGGTTAAACGTGGTAACTTCGACTACACTCCAATTAGTTTAACTTTGGATTAATTATGATAAAATCTGGACACATTGACTATATTAAGGCAGAAAGAACTAAATCTAACTCAATTAGACTTTAGATTTTAGTTAAACTGAATCTGGTTAGACGTGGCTTACTTCGATTCACCTGAAATTGGTTCAAGAAACTAATTATGACAAAGCTGGACAAACACACTAAATTGAGGCAAAAAGAGAATTAAAAGTAACTTAATTGGACTTTAATAAACTAGATTTAATCAAATTGCACTTGATTAGATGTGACTAGCTTCGATTATATTGAGGTCAAGTCAATAAATTATGACAGATTATGACAATCAGATTAAATAAACACAAAAAATCAAACTGAATCTGACTTAATTAGTCTATGTAGATTTAGCTCGATTAAACCTGGTCAAACGTGGCTAGCTTTGACTAAATTAAAATTAGTTCAACTTCAGACTATTTTAGACCAATCTGGAATAAATGAATAAATCAACGCAAATATCTAGAAGTAGCTAGACTAAACCCGGTGGATCAAAATGTATACCAATTGTGACAAAATCTGGACAGACTGACTAGACCGTTATAACTTAGCCGAATTAGATTAGTTATGTCTAAATTAGTCTGTTTTCTGAAAAAGTTGGAGCAGCGGCCTCTTAGACAATTAAATGTCAAATCTAACTGAACGGAGTTAGAATAGTTAAGCACTGAATCTAATTAACTAAAACCAAATCTGTCTAAATAAGTTTAAATAGATTAATTTATTAATAAAAACAATAAACAATAAAAAAACTAAGCTGAGAATTTAGCAAACTGTGATCAAGATCAACAAGTTTAACTTAAGTCAGACTAAAGTAGATGACAGTTTAATTTTTAATTGGACTAGGCTGCAATGTCAGACTACGGACTACTTAAAATAAATTGAATCAAATGGAATTACATCTTATTAAACTTAAATTAACAAAATTATACCAGACTAGTACATATAATAAATAAGATTATATGGACTACACTGTGTTTTAATTGGGAGTAGTAACGATAGCTACCAATTAATTCGGACTTAATTTGTTGTACAAACGAATTTTTAAATGTTTTCTTGTTTACCTATCTACATGTGCCGATCAAGATCTTATTAGTTCTTATTGACTGTATCCAATTAGCAATAATTAATAATTATGGTTATTCGAAAACCGGACTTGTTGATCAGACATGATTACAAAACATGCAATTGCCGTGGTTAAATTTTTTGGATTTTTTTTCAGTTTAAAATAATTTATTGATTAAAAGGAATTCGTCATATTGAACGGTTGTAATGATCCGATTTTTACAGACGACAAGTAATCACAATTAATTAATAAATTATTGTAGCTAAAAAGTGGTTTCAATGTGATCAACGTTTTTCCATATTGCTGGAAAAACATTCCGAGAACTAGTTTGAAGAGTTAAAAGTGCAAGTTGAAATATTAATTTAATGACGAATTGACATTTCAGCTCGAAACTTTCTACTTGATTAATTAAAAGAACTTTCGTTTTGTCATTTTATAACCAGGAGACTGCGATATTTTCATAGATAAATGATTTTAATAATAATAGTGTTATTAGACAGCTAGTTTGTTTGCACATGGGCCTGAATTGCTAAGAATAGATTATTACTACGTTTCGTCTCATTCGGAGAGTATCTTCAGACAAAACCACAGCGATTTCACACTCCGTTACTAATCCCAACTACACCATAAACATACCACAGATTGAATATTAATTTAGAATAATAGTAACCGCTAGCAATAATAAAAATAAAGTCAAGCGAGTGTTAGGCTCTGTAAAAACTAGTTGTCTGTATAAAACCGTTACATAATTGGAGAAACTCTGACTTTCTTTGGAATGCAGAAAAGCTGTTTTTGCTCAAAGATGACAATATGCGTTCAATAAACACTCGTTATTTGGGTCAATTTTCTTGCTATTTCCATTTCTTTAGTTTATTCTGGTGGCTTTTATTTTTCTCTGTTGTAATTGAAAATGTCGGAAAGATTATAATTTACTGCAATATGGCGGTTATTATAGTATACGAGTAGTTGTCACAGAACATAAATGGGACTCTTTGTGGTTCACCTTCGATTTAATTACTCTGATTGCGAGGAGGACTTTATGACTCTGGAAAAAGCACCAGACAAGAATTTCAAGCACCGACACCGACCTTCGTCAACAAATTCCCACTGACCTTTCACACTTCCAAATTACCGTAATTACATAACGACTTTCACCACAAGAAGTAAATGGTGCATAATGCACCGTAATGGTACGCTTTTCACCGCAGTGAAAGTAGCGAATCAGCGTGGTCGTCGCGAGTCGTGTAGCAAGTGGTTAACCTTGACTTAGAAATCGCTCCTATATTCACTGCCATTAAAAGTCAGTGATATAACTTCCCTTTTATAAGTTGATTGACCGTTTGAGGAGAGGAAATCACCAACTCGGCGCGAAAACAAACGTTTTTTTGTTGACTTACATAATACTGCGTGAAGGAGAAATAATTGCTGACTTTTAAGAAAAGTGACACGCTTTCGTGGTAATTCGATCCGAGTGAGGTATGAGTGTAAGTTGGCAGCACGCTTCGAGGCCATCTTCAGGGATTGTTTGTTACGTTTTGCAAGTTTGAAATGGAAAGTGCTTGGTGGAGAGGTTGGGCTGCAAACTTTGCATAATTACAGATGGACAAAGATACGTATTACTAAATTTGGCTAAAAGTAACGAAACTGGACAAGGTTCCACGAGGTCTAAGGAGATTCGGCTAAACTGGTCAATCAGATGGAATCAGTTTCAAATGAACTACAGAACTAGTTCGAATACTTTAGGTCAAATAACTTAGGCCTAGACCAACTGAATTCGAAAGGTTCGGCTAGATTAAAGGAAATTCCACTGAACTGGAACAGCTAGAAATGACCCAGACTGATCTAATTATCTTAATTGATCTACAGACTTAGTTATTTTGGTAGTTCCAGTTAAACACCACCAAACTCAACTGAACTACAATGAATTTATTGAGATTTGACTTCATCTCACGAAATCTGGCAAAATGAACGTAAAAGAGACTAGTCTGACTGATTTAGATCAAATTTGGTTAATTTGGACTAAGTTGAGTTAAATTAGCTAAGGTTCAGCTAGATTTAAGGAAATTTTACTGAACTAGAACAGCTAGAAATGGCCCAAACTGGACTAATTATCTTAATTGATCTACTGACTTAGTTATTTTGGTAGTTCCAGTTAAACACCACCAATCTCAGCTGAACTACAATGAATTTATTGAGAGATAACTGAATCTCATAAAATCTGGCTAAAATGAACGCAAAAGAGACTAGTCTGACTGATTTAGATCAAATTTGGTTAATTTGGACTAAGTTGAGTTAAATTAGCTAAGGTTCAGCTAGATTTAAGGAAATTTTACTGAACTAGAACAGCTAGAAATGGCCCAAACTGGACTAATTATCTTAATTGATCTACTGACTTAGTTATTTTGGTAGTTCCAGTTAAACACCACCAAGCTCAGCTGAACTACAATGAATTTATTAAGATTTGACTTAATCTCACGAAAACTGGCTAAAATTAACGTAAAAGAGGCTAGTCTGACTGACTTAGATCAAATTTGGCTAATTTCGACAAAGTTGAGTTAAATTAGCTAAGGTTCAGCTAGATTTGAGGAAATTTTACCGAACTAGAACAGCTAGAAATGACCCAAACTGGACTAATTATCTTAATTGATCTACTGACTTAGTTATTTTGGTAGTTCCACTTAAACACCATCAAGCTCAGATGAACTACAATGAATTTATTAAGATTTAACTTAATCTCACGAAAACTGGCTAAAATGAACGTAAAAGAGGCTAGTCTGACTGACTTAGATCAAATTTGGCTAATTTCGACAAAGTTGAGTTAAATTAGCTAAGGTTCAGCTAGATTTGAGGAAATTTTACTGAACTAGAACAGCTAGAAATGGTCCAAATTGGACTAATTATCTTAATTGATCCACTGACTTAGTTATTTTGGTAGTTCCAGTTAAACACCACCAAGCTCAGATGAACTACAATGAATTTATTAAGATTTAACTTAATCTCACGAAAACTGGCTAAAATGAACGCAAAAGAGACTAGTCTGACTGATTTAGATCAAATTTGGTTAATTTGGACTAAGTTGAGTTAAATTAACTAAGATTCAGCTAGATTTGAGGAAATTTTATTGAACTAGAACAGCTAGAAATGGTTCAAATTGGACTAATTATCTTAATTGATCTACTGACTTAGTTATTTTGGTAGTTCCAGTTAAACACCACCAAGCTCAGCTGAACTACAATGAATTTATTAAGATTTGACTTAATCTCACGAAAACTGGCTAAAATTAACGTAAAAGAGGCTAGTCTGACTGACTTAGATCAAATTTGGCTAATTTCGACAAAGTTGAGTTAAATTAGCTAAGGTTCAGCTAGATTTGAGGAAATTTTACTGAACCACAACAGCTAGAAATGGCCCAAACTGGACTAATTATCTTAATTGATCTACTGACTTAGTTATTTTGGTAGTTCCAGTTAAACACCATCAAGCTCAGATGAACTACAATGAATTTATTAAGATTTAACTTAATCTCACGAAAACTGGCTAAAATGAACGTAAAAGAGGCTAGTCTGACTGACTTAGATCAAATTTGGTTAATTTGGACTAAGTTGAGTTAAATTAGCTAAGGTGCAGCAAAATGTAAGGAAATTTTACTGAACTGGAACAGGTAGAAATGACCCAAACTGGACTAATTATCTTAATTGATCTACTGACTTAGTTATTTTGGGAGTTCCAGTTAAACACCACCAAGCTCAGCTGAACTACAATGAATTTATTGAGATATGACTGAATCTCATAAAATCTGGCTAAAATAAAAATAAAAGAGGCGATTCTAATTGGTTTAGATCAAATTTGGTTAATTTGGACTAAGTTGAGTTAAATTAGCTAAGGTTCAGCTAGATTTGAGGAAATTTTACTGAACTAGAACAGCTAGAAATGGCCCAAATTGGACTAATTATCTTAATTGATCTACTGACTTAGTTAATTTGGTAGTTCCAGTTAAACAGTTGAACTACAACTTAAACGAATTTATCAAAATTTAGCTAAATTTCACAAAATCTGGTGATTCAGATCAAGTTAGACCAAGTCGAACTCAAGTTGGACTAATTTGAAATCGAAGACCAAAGTTCACAGGATCTTGGTATAACAGAGTAGACCTAGTCAAGACGCTTTAAATCGACGTGGATTAAATTTAACTAAATTGGGATAGTTAGTTCTACTATTGAAATGAACTAAAATGGACTAAGTTGAGATGATCTAGTTAAGTAGGAGTAGCTTGAACGCACTTGAAATAAATCCAGTTCAAAGAATTTAGTTGGACTAAAAAACTAGTTTTCAATTACAATAGTTGCGAGCTCAAAGTTCACTACTCACACTAAAATCAACAAAATGCACTAGACTATAGACTCTTTGACTAAAATAATTTAATCAAATTAGACTAAACTTATATATTAAATCAATTGAAACCGAATGTAATAATAAAATTGAGCTAAAATTTAAAAAAGAAACAGAAAATTAGATCAAATTGGCTGAATTTGGTCTAAACTAGACCAAATAATGGTGTAAACCGTTTTAAAATTGACTAATTGAGCTAAATTGAAATAAATTTAATTAAATCTAGCTTAATCAAAACATTTCCTAAACTAGGATTAAATTTTATATGTTTAGTAGACTAAAATCTGGCCCAAACTGTCTTAAAATTAATTTATGCTACCTAAATTAGGCTAAATTGGACTAAATTTGGACAAATTTAGCTGAAGTTAACCAATTAGCGAAATGGGATGAAACTAGACGATTATACCGATTAAAAACTAATCTCCTTTTAAATTTAGTTTTACAAAAAGTTTGATGAAATTGGTTTAATTTAGTCTAAAGTAAAACAATATGCGATTTGGTTCGATTAAGTTGCCTAATTTAGTTCAATCAGACAAACTATTCTATTAACATGGTCTAATATTACGTATGTATATCTAACCAAATTTGATTAAATTTTACCAAATCGCGCAAAATCAAAATATTTTACTAAACAAGGACTAAAATTTAAGTTCAAACGATTAGAACGAGTAAATGTTATTAGTTTAGTCTCAATTGAAACTAATTAGTTTAAATTAGTCTAAAGTAGACCAAAATCAAACCTAGTTGAGCTAAGTATACTTAATTTGTCAAATTAGACTAATTTTTTACTAAGCTCTTTTAAAATGGCCAATTGCGTCCAGATCAAACCTAATTGGACTACTTCTAACAAACAAATTCGAGCTGACTCGATGAAATATTAATGCTCAATTAAATTCACGTACTCATTAACATTTGGATAAACTGACTTAATTTGATTAAGTTGGACTATATACTGGTCTTGGTCGTTTTAAAATTGACTAATCGTTAACTAAATTTGACCAAATCGCACTAAATCGAGCTGAATCAAACCAAATTAGGACCAAAGATAAGAAATTTAATTAATTAATTAATTAATCAATTGATTAAACGAGTTATAACTAATTGAATCAAATAAATTATACAAAGATGAATTTAGTTAAACTAAATTTAAAGTGAATCGAAGTTCAGCTTCCGAATAACTAAATTTCGCTGAATCAAAGTAAATTTTAAAATTAGACTAATTGTGACTAAATTAGGCTAAATTGGATATCATGGCGAATTAAATCGAGATGAAGATGACAGCGTATTTAGTTCCATCACTTTGTTAATTTGGACAAGATAGATCGAACAGAATTTGACTAATACTAATACCAAACATAATGCATAAATTCGACTAAATAAATGAAATGAGTGAAATTAAATTAGGTTAGTCAAACAGTACAAAAATGACTTAGAATTAAGTGAGACTAAAGCAGACGCAAAGTGTTTTGAACTGGAACTAGATCTTGACATTACCAAGACTAAAACTTTAGCCAAAAATTTGGGAACCTAAATGAAGAAAGTTCCGAAAGATGTTTAGTTTTAATAAACTCGACGTTCACAGCCTCGTCAAAGACGATACAGATCTCAGACTATCAACATTTGAGCATCGCAACCTTCCAGCTTGAAAATTACTAGACTCCAAGGTCCATAAACCTCATGAGTCACACATTTCACCAACATTTCGTCTAGTCTCGCAGACTTCACAAGTGAATGGCATGGTATAACAAGTGCCATTGCCTCCAGCCGTGCAAATATGAGTACTTGACAAAGAACTGTCGACCTTTCGTACAAAATCCTTGACAACGAAATCTAATTCCATTCATAAACGCTACTTAACATTCATGACGTTCTCACCGAATTCAAAAATTTCGTGTAATTTTGCAACGCTGGAATTTTTGATAATGAACCAAAGATTTGACCTAGAACTTGCAGTTTTTTAGCGGATGTGAAATAGGCAATTTAGACGAAACTGCTAAAACTGATTCGCAACAACTCGACCCAAAAAGGTTGTGACGCGATGACGTAAAGTTGCAAAATTATTTGTTGTTTCACGCAGAATGCGCGAAATTTCGTTACAAATTACAAATTTTGGCTAGACTTTCTAGTAATCTTTGCATAATCTTAGAAGCGACGCGACATTTACTTACCGATACACAAATGGGCCCACTTCTTGTAGTTTCGGTTTCTCTCCCAAATTCAAGAAGTTATCCGGATTTGTAACGTTGAAAATGTAGACTTTAGTGAGCCTCATCACGCCTGGCTTTTGCCAGTACTGGAAACTCAAAGATCCGTTCCATAGTCTGAGATGCTGGAAAAGAGGAAATATGACCACGGAAAAATTTTATGTGACTGTTTTACCTTCAGTATGAGATAATCCACCCATGGGATCGACGATAAGATAATGCCCATCGCTAATGTGAAAACGCCAATGAGGACAACTGCAACTCGACCTGGAAACAACAAGATATCAGCAACTCGACTAATCCAGAAAATCAGCAAAATTTGACTAAATCATTGCTAAGATTACCAGTCAAGCGGTGTGAACATAGCAATCCGAAATTAGTCCCAGAGCAGCAATAATGATTTAAGTATACTTCACCACAGAGAGCGTGGGTTCAAGTTATTCAAGTTTATTATTAGATTTAGTGGTTTCATCGTGGTCAATGCACCAAAAAAATTTTAAAACTGGGAGGTTTCATTTTGGTGTCACGACCCAAAGAAACCCACGTCCACGGTTTTGTAATTTTTGAAATAAATGCAACGTTAGTATTTAAGAGCGAGCCTCAATGATGTCATTAATTCCTGAGAAAGTTCAAGAGATCGTTGCTTTGAGGAGTCTAGACGTGATTTTTATATTCAGGTTTGTTATATAATAATTGCAGCGAGCGTGTAACTACAAACACGTAAAAAGAAATGTAGGCGTGTACAAAAAGTTCTTTTATTTATTTTTCTTTATTTTTTGCTCTCGGGAGTACACCACTTTCGACTCTACGACAAAATACTGACAGTAGCAAATTGTAATACCAAAGACCAAATTGAACTAAATTTAATTAAACCGAGCTAAATTTGACTAAATTATACTTAACTTTAAGTTTTGTCTTGAATTGTATAAAAGATCAGACTAAAGTTAAACGAATGCTATAAATATTCATCAGGAATTCTCTTGATTGTGACTGAATCTGGTTGAGCTGAACTAAGTTATCTAAATCTGGGTAAGTTTCGACGTATTGAACTAAATTAAATTGGACCTCGAACTAGTTTAAATTAAAACTAAAAAATTGACCAGATTATACTAGAAAATTAATTGCATCAATGCGTGAACAAATAAAACTTAATTTAGTCGATTTATATTGAATTAAAACAAACATTCAGTATTCTGTTTCGAGGTGGGCTAATTTAATTAAATTAGACTAAACTTCTATACTGAATAAATTGAAATTGAATGTAATTAGACTAAATATATTTAAACCAGACTATTTTTGACTGAATTTGTTAGGCAAAAAGTGCATCAAACAATTAAATAGAGTACAAATATCAGATTGAGCTAAAATTTACGATAATTTGAAATAATTCGAACCATTGAAAGTTGAGAATGTGGAAGCAAATTTGAAAAAAAAAAGAAACAAAAAATTAGATCAAATTGGCTAAATTTAGTCCAAACTAAATCGTTTTAAAATTGACTAATTTAACTAAATCGAAATAAATGTAATTAACTCTCGCTTAATCAAATTAATTACTTAAACTAATGATTAAATTTTATAAGACGATTATACAACAAAATTGAACAGACAGTTGGATTAATTTAGCCAAAAATAGAACAAGTTAGAGTTTGGTTGAATAAAAGGGACTTAATTTGGTTGAAGTAGACTAAAATCTGGCCTAAACTGTCTTACAATTAATTAATTCTACTTAGATTAGGCTAAATTTGACTAAATTGGAGGAAATTTAGTTGAAGCTAACTAATTAGCTAAATGGGAATTAACTTGATGTTAGTTTAAAAATTAATCTCCAAAAGTTTTCCAAAAAGTTTGATTAAATTGACTTAATTTAGTCTAAAGTTAAACAATTTCGGATTTGGTTCGATCAAATTGACTAATTTGGTTAAATCAGACTAACTATTGTAGAAACATAGCCTACTATCAATCAAAATATTTGACTAAGCCACGATTAAATTTGAGTTTAAAGGCGATTATAACGAATAAATGCTAAAACTCAATTAATAATTACTTTGGTTGAACCAAATGCCTCAATATTCTGTTTCGTTATGCGCTAATTATATTTATATAGAGCCAAATTTGATTAAATCAAACTTTAAAGAGCAGAATCAAACCGAATAAAATACGATTAAATCTTACTAATAACTTTAATAAAAAGAATAAATACTGCACAAAACTGATCGTATAATCAATTAAATTTGATTAAATTGAATCAAATAACTCAACTAGCAGACTAAACTTAAACCTGACTTGTTTAAATTAGACTAAATATTGCACCACAAGCCATCTAAATAGAGCAGTCGTATTTAGTCGGAACCAAGTTTGACTAAATTAGACTAAATGAAACTGAACGAGACTAAATGAACAGCTATTAAACAAGCTAACTAAATTGGATTAAATCGAGATGAATCAAATAGAATATCTGCTTATGTTGAGAATGCATTTTTGAGTAGAAGTAATTTTAGTTTTACGATTAAATGCCTTAGACTCATTTGACTAAAACTGACTTAATTTAGACTAATGTAGGATCTCGTTTGTCTAAGTAGATTTAACGAAATTAAACAGAACTAGATGTACTAAAGTGTGTTAAATTAGACTAATCGTACAAAAATCGAATTAAATTTGACTAAGACGACTAAATCTTGCAAAAACAAATTTAAGGACTAAAGTTTGATTAAATTACCAACTCGTATTAAAGTGGACCATTCCTAGGTCAGATTTGACTAAATGGGAATAAACATAATAATAAATAATTTAGTTGGACTAAAAAATTGAATTACTGGACTAAATAGTGATCGGTTCAGCTCTGTGTACAAGTTGCTTTTGAAGCAAACGAAGTTTGATTAAATCTAGCTGAGTGTAACCAAATAACTACGTACAGTCGAATAAATTTTATTTTCAATTTCATTTGTCTTTATTAGTCTATTATTAGTTTAGTCTATTTATCTTTTAGTCTATTATTTATTTAGTCTATTCCTGTAAATAGTAGTTCTATTTAGCCAAGTTTATCCTGATTTAGTCTCACTTACGTTTATGTACCTAAATTAAAATTTAATTCAATAAATTGAATTTAATTCAGTTTTTCAGATTCTAGTCTAATTAAATTTATTTCAACTTACTATATTAGACTTTATTTTATTATTGTTACACTAAATCTTATCAAATTCGATTAAATCGGGATAAATCAAATGAAATAACCAAAATACGATTCAGTTAGAAATAAGGAATTATACCGAATAAATACTGGCTATTTGGTTAAATTAAACTTTGCAATTAATTAGATTATACTGATTTCATTTTGCCTAAATTTAACTAGTTTGGTTAAAATTTTCACTTATTTATTTAGTGTGGTTCTTATCTGTTATAGTTAAAACAATTCAATTTATTTAAGTTAAATTTAGTCACGTTTAGCCCAAATTTGGAAAATAAGTCTACTGGGACAAATCTTTTTACTTGATCTTATTTGGTGCTCTTTAGTAAAATTTATTTAAGTCAAGTTGAGCTTGTTTAATTCAAATTTGATTAAATTGAGAAATATTTTGTTTAGGATAATTTACTACATTTGAGTCTAAATTCATTTTTATTTATTTCTTTTTATATCACCTTGTAATTGTTTAGTCTATATTGGGAAGATTTAATTCAATCTGGCTAAATTTAGTCTGATTTATTCGACTTTGTCTTCTTTGTTTTGAAGTAAGATTTAGGTTATTTGGTCTATTGAAGATAAATTTAATCGTATTTAGTTTAGTTCATACTGATTTAGTCTCACTTATTTCTTTCTAGACTAATTAAGACCAATTTGGTTAAATTTATTATTTTTGTGGGGGTTAATTTACATGGTCCTTATTGCAATAAATTTAATCACATTTATTTCACCTTTTCGTTTGTTCTAAAGCAGCGTTAGTTAAGTTTAACTAAAATTAGTCAAATTTAGCTAATTTAGTAAATTTGGTGCACCCATTTGTTTTAAATCCGGCTTAGTTTATTTGATCTGGTTCAGTACTATTCATTCTCATCTTTAGCCTACTTTGGTCTCTAATTACGACCGTTTTAAGTTATTTACACGGAATTTGGTTAAATTTCGAGTGGGTGAATTCTTGTAGCTCGATTTACCTGATTTTGGATAACCTCGGGGAAATTTTGAGAGTTACAAAACAGATTAAATTTTATCGGATATTTCTAATCACCACCAATTAAATTTTCGGTTGCGCGTAGCGGAAGCTGATTGACTTTCTTCTATTCGCATAGTTTATAAAGACGCTGTAAACGTCCGTTATGTCCGGAAAGTGAAAATAATTACGA
Organism: Cynaeus angustus; assembly: GCA_030157275.1. NCBI lineage: Eukaryota > Metazoa > Arthropoda > Insecta > Coleoptera > Tenebrionidae > Cynaeus > Cynaeus angustus. Next base: position 17,466,095 of record CM058065.1, read on the forward strand.
ATTATTTAACGAACGCATTATATAATATCTAGTTTGAATTTCCATCGGATGTTAAGTGCTCAGACAAGAAATTTTTTAAAAGCGAAAGCTAAAAACTACGTAATAATACAGCATTTGTTTTAAAAACATTGTAAAAAAAAGTACAAGAACCAGACGAAACATGAATGTCTTGGCAAAGGTCAAACAAAAAATTATTGCTTCAGGCGAAAAAAATCTGGAGCCGGTTCTGCTTTTCCAGTTTTTTCAACGGCTACGTTGAACACGGATAAAAAATCAAAAACGGGGTTCCCCATGAGTTCAGTGGCTTGATTATGACCATCAAAAAATGGCTCAACAACTTGTTTCCATGCAAGACTCTTTTCATCTTATGTATACATGATGCACTTTCACTCTCGTTGCTCAAAGTCGGTCAATAAATGTCCTTGAACATACTCTTTCCTCGGTTTCTTTCACAACATAACACTGCTACTTTGCCCAAAACTCATTAAAATTGATATGAACTAAAACAAGAAGTTGCGATAACATCGCACCCAAAACAATTAATTCAATTGCACAAGTCTCATGAAGGCCGTCTTCATGACCTTTTGATGTATACAGGGTATCCTCTTGGCATGCTAAGGATGCGTGTTATTTAGTTTCGGGTTAGGTAATGGCTCTCTCTAGTGAAAGGGAGTTTATTAGCGATTACGGTGATAATTTTGTTGACCTGTTTTAGTTTGGTCGCGTGGAACAGGAATTTTTTCACGCACAGGAAGTAGTCCATGGATTTTTTTGATTTGGGAAAAACACGTGGTTTTTGATGGCTTTCCAAGCGAAGAACACGAAACGTGCTACAACAAAGGACTTTGCGAGGCTCTTGGTTCTTTGTTGCCAAACTAGTTTGAAATTGTACTGGTTTTCGCGATTTCTTAGTTGTATTGATAAAGACCTTGGTCTAAGTTGTTGACAATTAAAGAGCTCTTAATTTATTACAAGTGGAAGATTTTGCGAGTTTTTAAAAAATATGAGATACTCAAGGTGTGGTTGTTTGTTGAACGAAGACGCAAATTATGGTCTTTTTTTTTTTCACAAAATTTAGAAGTCAAAGTTGCACTGGAAGATGATATTTGGTAGCTATCCGACTGGAAGTTTTCAAAATTCGATTTCCTTCATTTTTTTGTGGTTTTCTATTTTCCTGTAAGGCAAATGAGGAAGGACATGAATGCAAAACTGGAACAAGAAAAGACAAGTGCTTGGAAAAGTCGAAAACTTAAGAGGGTCAGGCATTTGGTCAGCGGAGAAAAAAAAAGTACAATACAAAAAGAGACGCTACAAGTTGATCAAAAGCAGAGCTCGGAAAAAAAGAACAAAGTGGAGATGGAAGAGGAAAGAGCGAAGGAAAATCCACCGAGAATGTCCACAAACTAGCAGGTGATAAACTGGAGGAAGAAACCTGCGAGACTTGACATAGAATCGGAAAAAATAGATGAACAACAAAACACGAAGCAGAAACAGGAAGAAAGAAAGAGAGAGAGAGAGCAAAGGTACTAGAGTTCAAAAAAAGTGCAATACAAAAAGAGACGCTACAAGTTGATCGAAAGAAGAGCTCGGAAAAATGAACAAAGTGGAGATGGAAGAGGAAAGAGCGAAGGAAGATCCACCGAGAATGTCCACAAACTAGGAGGTGATAAACTGGAGGAAGAAACCTGCGAGACTTGACATAGAATCGGAAGAAATAGATGAACAACAAAACACGAAGCAGAAACAGGAAGGAAGAAAGAGTGAGAGCAAAGGTACTAGAGTTCAAAAAAAGTGCAATACAAAAAGAGACGCTACAAGTTGATCGAAAGCAGAGCTCGGAAAAAAAGAACAAAGTGGAGATGGAAGAGGAAAGAGCGAAGGAAGATCCACCGAGAATGTCCACAAACTAGGAGGTGATAAACTGGAGGAAGAAACCTGCGAGACTTGACATAGAATCGGAAGAAATAGATGAACAACAAAACACGAAGCAGAAACAGGAAGGAAGGAAGAGTGAGAGCAAAGGTACTAGAGTTCAAAAAAAGTGCAATACAAAAAGAGACGCTACAAGTTGATCGAAAGAAGAGCTCGGAAAAAAGAACAAAGTGGAGATGGAAGAGGAAAGAGCGAAGGAAGATCCACCGAGAATGTCCACAAACTAGCAGGTGATAAACTGGAGGAAGAAACCTGCGAGACTTGACATAGAATCGGAAGAAATAGATGAACAACAATACACGAAGCAGAAAGAGGAAGAAAGAAAGAGAGAGAGCAAAGTTACTAGAGTTCAAAAAAAGTGCAATACAAAAAGAGACGCTACAAGTTGATCGAAAGAAGAGCTCGGAAAAATGAACAAAGTGGAGATGGAAGAGGAAAGAGCGAAGGAAGATCCACCGAGAATGTCCACAAACTAGGAGGTGATAAACTGGAGGAAGAAACCTGCGAGACTTGACATAGAATCGGAAGAAATAGATGAACAACAAAACACGAAGCAGAAACAGGAAGGAAGGAAGAGTGAGAGCAAAGGTACTAGAGTTCAAAAAAAGTGCAATACAAAAAGAGACGCTACAAGTTGATCGAAAGCAGAGCTCGGAAAAAAAGAACAAAGTGGAGATGGAAGAGGAAAGAGCGAAGGAAGATCCACCGAGAATGTCCACAAACTAGCAGGTGATAAACTGGAGGAAGAAACCTGCGATGACTTGACATCGAACCGGAAGAAGTAGACAACAAAACACGAAGCAGAAACAGGAAGGAAGAAAGAGAGAGAGCAAAGGTACTAGAGTTCAAAAAGGTGACTGGAAGACTAAGATAGGAATATACAAATTTCACAGTCATGAGAGAAGAAAGTAAAACTAGACGAAAACAAGAATGAGTTCTACGAAGACTTCGAAGAAGGCAAAATCACAACTTTGGAAAAAATGGGTAAAGAACTTGATTGTGGGAAAGGAAACGATGCATAACGCGACGAGTGACAGTGGGAAACGGATAGGCAATTTGGCAACGGAAATGAACATGATCGCAACTAGCACCAAATCCACAGACGTGGGAATTATGTTTCCTGATGGCAGTCAAGATGAACGTGAATGAAAAAACGAAGCAAACAAAGATGGAACACAGAATAGCTGGATAGAAGGAGAAATGAGAAAGAAATGGGGAAAAGGACTACCGAAAGGTACAGATGCAGAATAAGAAACATAAAAAATTCAGTAAAGAAAAATAAAGTAATTGAACGAGATAAGAAAAAAAGAGAAGAAGAGTAACAATGAGGTACCTAAAGAGACATATTGATTGAGAATGTAGATCTAAAAAGAGAGAAGAATAACAGAAGATGCAAAGACGAGCAAGAGATTAGAGTAGATAGGAGAAAGTATCCTGCTTTGTATATATATTGCCTCTAGTTAGGAATTTACGTCTTCCTATATTGAGACAATTTTTTCTGACAAGTTTAAGTTCTAGTTTTATTGCATAGTTACAGTTGTCTTTACAGTTATAGCTAAAAACTTTAACTTAAGCCTAAATTAAGTCTTTGTAATGTGATTTTCGAAAAAAAAATTGGTTGGCATCGCTATTTTTCGAAAAATTTCGCCACATTTTGTTTTTAGAATCTTTTTTTTTTTCTCGTTGTTCTTTGTAAATTTTTCTGTTTTTGTTTTATCAAGTTGATATTTTCCTATAATCTAAAACCAAAATAATGAAATTTAAATCTCAAATGGCTTATAATTTTTCAGTTTTTTTTTTGTAAATTTTAGTATTCAGAACCACCAGATTTAAAAATTAAAGTCACTTGTATTGGTGGATCCCTATAAATAATAAATTAATGGGAAAAAAATTGAAAAGCCCAAAATCACAATTTTGTGATATTTTAGACCTTTTAACAATTTTTTTTATTAATTTGATTTTGGGAATGTGATACGAAATTTTTAGTTTTGTTTCTTAAAGTGTTATGGGATTATGATAAAATTTCTCTTAGTTTGAATTTTAGAAGTAACTTTTTTTTTCAATTTTTTTTTGTGATGTTACCCCAAAAAAATGCGCTTCTATTTAGAAATCACGTTTAAAAAAGAAAAACAAATTTTTGGCTTGTATTATCTTAAAAAAATATTACTAATCTTTTTTATTTCTATTTCTGTATTTTTCGTAAATTCCATACCAAGTTTTCAAAACTCCAAATTTTAAAATTTGTAATCTCTTGTAATGTTTTTGGAACTACTTTTTCAAAAATTATATCTCTTTGTAAAAATTGTAAATTCGGAATGAGGAATTTTTGATTTATTTCCTGTTATTTGTTGAAAATCTGGAATTAGATTTTTAAAATTTTCGCTCATAATGTAATTTTAAAAAAAGTTGTAAATGTTTTTTGCGCTTTCGGAGTTATTTTTTCAGAAATTTTTAAAACAAATTTAAATTGTATAGGTAGTGTCATCCCAAAAAATCAAAATCAAAAAAGTTTTTTGAAATTTTATTTATTTTAATTTTTTGTATCTCTAAAGATTTTTTTTTTTTGCAAATCTGAAACAATTTTTTTCGCTTCTCGGGGGTCAGTCGCTTATAAAAAGATTTTCAAAAAAATTTGACATATAGTTTCTTATGTACTCCATATTTTTGACTTTTTCGGTTTGTATGTGAAATTAAAATCCAAACTACCCAAATTTTGCTTTCTTAGAATATTTAGTTTCTTAGCATACATTTTTTTTATAATTCGTAAACTTTTGTATTTTTTTTTGTTCCAAATTTTTATACCAAAATTTCAAAATGTATGATTTTTAGAATTATTAAAATCTTTAAAATTTCGAATTTTTGTCAATTTAAGTTTCTGCAACAATTTGCTTTTCCCTGATCTTTAAGTTTTAAATTTTGAATATTTATGACGATTTTTTTCAAAAAGTATTCTCAAAATTTTTGTTTGGCGTTTCAGAAATTTGATGACTACTTTTTTAAATTTTGAAAATATTAACTGTAAATCGTTCTAGAATACTAAGCGTCCACGCATTTGAGAAATTCTAAAATATATTTTGGCTCTTAAATCATCAACCAAATATTAGTTAATTTTTAGAATATGGATAATTATAAAAATTGTCAAAACCAAAAATTTAGGAAATTCTGAAAGTAAAAAAAAATAAAAATATAAAAACGTTTTAACGTTTCTGTCTAAATTTAAAGTACGTCTTTTTGATCACATTGAAACCACTGAATAAACAACAACAAGAAATTACTTTTTCACGTGAAAAAAGTTAATAAACGCCAGTTAGCAGTCATGAATGAGTTAACGAGTTTAACTATTTAATGAAATCAAACCTCCACTTTATCAATTAATATTGTTTTTACATTAAAAAATAAAAAAAAAACAACGTGACGACAATTATAAAAAAATGTTTACAATGATGACAAACAAATAATTTATAATCAACAATCAAAATGGAGATAACGATTTTTATTCATTTTTTTATTACTTAATTCAGGACCTCCAATAAAAGTGAAACTCTAAGAAATAAATTTTCAACGAAAAGTATCAACCTTCACAATTTTGGAGGTTGAAATATTCGTGACTAAAATATTATGAAATATTTTGGAATTTACGTTATACGACTTTGTTTGTGCAAACCGTTTTGACACAAAAAATTGTGATTGCTGTAGGCCACGACCACTAGAAAATCAACACCTTTCTTAAATGTATTTGGTGATAATAATAATACTAATAGTGATAAACGAGTGATTCTCGCTTCGACGATGGCATCTATAAATTTGCAACAAATTAGCTTTTTATGGTCTCTATAACCACAGACTACTTCATGGTAGTTCCAGTAGTACCAACATAAAGTAATTTTGTCATAAAACACTAAATTCACTTACTACTACTCAACTTTCCCTGTTGGGAAATAAGCATCTGAAGCGGCGTCCCCTCATTTTTCTTAGCTCCCAACAGCTGGTTCCTCGCGTACTGACTTATACGAAAATACTGCTTGAACCCCATGATGGGTATTCTGGAAAAAAAAGAACCATGAACCATCGTACAATTTTTTGCTGACTTGTGGGTGCAACAAACCCAAGACGCAGCAATTACAAAAACGCATGACCATCATTCTCGGATCATTGCCTTTTTTGCATTTTCTCGACTTTCTCTGTCATGGACAATCGATTTCTGGCTTAAACACCGAGATTTGGAATATTAACCTTGATTTCTTTGTGATTTATATTTCGGTATTTGTTTTTATTGTCGTTTAATGGGTTTTTGGACGGTTAAAATGTTGTCTTGTTAAAAAATGTAATTTGATCAAATTTTATAATTGGAATGTTGTAAATGGTAATTGGGGATTGACGTCACTGTTACGGATGTAACGTGACTTTTAGGTGGTCATTAATCACAGCGGGAACGCGTGCAAAAAGTGGAAAAATATTAAAAATGGGTTGTTATTAACATAAATGATCATGTTGACAAGTAACAGATAATTTTCTTGTTGATTATGTATTTCCATGACAGTTGTTTTCGTGTGTTTTACGAGTTTGTGATTAGTAAAATTTATGTTGAAATTGTCAACACGATATTCAAAATTTTGACTTTTTCAAGATTCAGTAAAAGTTTTTCACGCGAGTCTGTGAATTTCTACTAAAATTTTCAAAAATTTTAATTCTGCATTCATTCCAAAGTTTCCTAGTTGAGATTTTTTATTACACCTCAAAATTATCTAGAATTTGATTTTTTTACCAATTTTTAAATCGAATGAATTTGATAATTTTTTTAGTTTTTTTTTTTATGTGAGGAATTTCATTCTTATAATGTTATTTGGTATATTTTTTTGTATTTTTTTTAATCATGATGTTTTTATCTTTTGGAACATTTCTGTGTGGAGCTCAATATACTTTACGGACTCTTTTGCGGCCGTAACGATGCATTTTATGGACGTAACTGTCAAAATTTACTGATTGAACTTTAGTTTCTTTATTGACTACTAATATAATTATAAAGGTTTTATTTGCAACAACTTGAATTTTGGAAATTATATGATTTTGTATTATTATGAATTCATTTGTTTTATTCTTATATTTTTTATTAATTTTTTAAATCATTCTGACTTTCTGCAATGAATATTGTTATTATTATTATTATTATCATTATTATTATTATTATTATTATTAAATGTTAGAACTTTAGATGTTTTGGATTTTCCAAATTTTTACAGTATCGAGTTTTATCAAATTCGTTGCAAAATTGCTGTTCTTAGAAATTTTGTGAATCTAATTGGATTTTTTCAATTCGTTTTAATTTTAATTTTTCAAGAAGATTTAGGTTTTTTACAATTTTTAGTTGATTTATATTTTTTGGAATCTTTCTACTTTTTCATGTATTTTTTTTTTAATTTTTTAGTTTGTTTCTATCATTTAGATTTTGTTTATCCTTAGAATGATCCGAACTTTTGTTACATAAACGTTTGTGAAATTTCTGAAATTTTCAAAATTTTTGGTATTTTCTAGATTCTTTACAAATATTGAGTTTTTTTTTATTTTCTAGATTTTTAAAATTATTTTAAATAATAGAGTTTGAGGAGTCTAAAAATTTAAAACTGGAAAATTCAAAGGATCAAAGGCTCTAAGAAACATTTGGAAAATCTAAAACTCTAAATCTAAAAAAATGTATGAAAAGAATTTAGACTATAAAAATATAAAAAATCTAAAAAAAATTTAAAACTTACAGATTAAAAAAAAGAAATAGGCGGGCAAGATATCTAAGAATTTTAGAAAATATTGAAAATTTAGAAAATCTCCAGGAAACTGGAAATTTTGACTAAATTAATTTATGAATAAAAAAAGTCTTCTAAAAGATAAATAAAGTCCAGTTAATAGAAAGAAGATGTTTAAACAATCTAAGAAACTTTATATGAACAAATAGAATAAAAAAATTAGAAAGAAAAATTTTTAGAATCTGCAGCGTGCTAAAAATGCAAAAAATCCAAATTATCCATTGAAACCAACAGATACAAAGATTCGAAAGAGTTTACATTTAAAACTAACAGTTGTGAAAAATATAAAGAATTCAGACAAAAGAGAAAATTTAGTATTTATAGAATATAAAAAAAAATGAATTTTGTATATATATATATATATATATTTAAATTATATTTTGTTTTTTCTATTAATTATTATTATTATTATTATCATTATTATTGTTATTAAAATGTTAGAACTTTGGGATTTTTGCGTAATAAAATAAAATTCTAAAAACTAACCAGTGCAAAAATATTTATAACACAATGAACTCAAAATTTGTCAATAAAAATTTCATTAAATTAATAAAAGTTTGAAATTAAAAACAAACTCCACAAGTTCTCAAAAAGGATCAAAAAGTCAAAAATTAAAAAAAAATGCCTTAAAACGTAATTTTAAATTAATTAACAAAAATTATTTCAAAAATTGAAGAATTCCAAAATGCTAAAAATATCTAAACAGGTAATGTGTAAAATAATCCAAATAAATATGCCAAGATATGTAATAGAATCTTCAAAATTAATGGTTCAGATTTTTAGATGTTTTGAAATTTTTGGACAATTTGTATGTTTTTGATTATCTAATTTTGGGAATCTTTCTGGATTTTTTCAATTCGTTTTAATTTAAATTGTTCAACTAGATTTTTTTCTGCTTTGTTTTAGATTTTTTAGTTCATTTATATTTTTTGGAATCTTTCTACTTTTTATGTATTTTTTTTTTGAATTTTTTAGTTTGTTTTTATCACTTGGATTTTGTTTTTCCTTGGAATGATTCGAATTTTTATTATATACATGTTTGTTAAATTTTTGAAATTTTTGATATTTTTTTAGATTGTTTACAGCCTTTAGATGTCTTGCATTTTTACATTTTTCGATTTCTTTATTATTAAATGTTTAGGTTCTCTAGAATTTTTGTTTTTGGATTGTTTGTTTTTTTTGATTTTCTAATCAATCTAATCTAATCTAAAAATCTAAAACTGGAAAATTCAGAGGATTAAAGCATCTCTAGAAAATCAAACGACTTCGGAAATCTAAAAAATTTAACAATTATAAAGCTTCCGAAATATCTAAAAAATATTTATGAAAAGAATCTAGTCTCTAAAAATATAAGTAACCTAAAAAAATGCAAATTGAAAGTTTTTCTACATTAAAAATTCTAGAAAATCTTACAGAGTTCAAAATGATATGCATCCAAAATATCTAAGAATTTTAGAAAATATCGAAAATTTAGAAGACCTGGAGAAACTGGAAATTTGACTAAATTAATTAAAGAATAAAAAACCTAAAACTTTCATGAGATAGACAAGGTCCGGTTAATAAACCATCTAAGAAACTTTATGTGAATAAATAGAAATTAAAAATTTTAGAAAGAAAAAAATTAGAGAATCTAGATCGTGTAAAATGTAAAAAATCGAAATTTTCCATTCAAACCAACAGATACGAAGATTCGAAAGAGTTTGAGTTAAAAATTAACAGTTCTAAAAAAATACGAAAAATAAAAAAAAATTAGACAAAAGAGAAAATTTGAATTATTATATAAAATTTTCATAAAATAAATAAAATTTGTAGAACGTAAAGAATATGCCAGAAGGAATAAAAAGAATTTAAAGCGCATAAAGAATCAAAAATTCTGTCCAAAGAATTTCGAGAGAGAGTAAAAAAAGTTTAAAAAAGAATTAAATAAAAAAGATGAAACATTTAAAAGCGAGCAAAAAATCAGAACAAAAACACTTCAAGATATATAATTGAATTCCATATCTTCGCATGTTTCCCCCTCCTACTTACGATATCGCAAAATTGCCCAATCTCCAGTATTTTTCCTCTAATTAATCGTCAACTAAATCTCATTTACTTTTCATGTCTCCATTAACCATGAAACCACGCACTTTTGCAACCTCTGACAGCCAACTTCCCCAATTATCGATACTTTATTTCCCAACTATGCATTTTTCCTATTTTTTCTCCATTTAATACTCGTGACAACACCGTCACGGATGACACAAGAGTTTCCCAATCCATCACCAATAAACTAAGCGAGCGAAATTTTTCACGATCGAGAATTTACAGCTGCTACTCGATAATTTCAATAACAATAATCGTGTAACGTAACTCGTACATTTACGTAATTACGTTTTTCAACGAACGCGTTCCAACGAATTTTCATCTTCCGCATTCGTCGCAGGTATTTTTCTTGTAAGAGTTGGCATCAATGACACGCGGAAGGCGAAACTGATGAATACGATAAATAGGAAATTGTGATAAATTGCTGAGGTTTTTACGCAAATTACGTCGTTACAGATTGTCATCCTTGAGGTTTCAGTTTCGTATTTTTGTATTTCCTTTTTTTTGTTTGTTATTATTATTATTATTAATGATAATCATCGTTCTAAACGATGTTTATATAATACGAATTTCTCTTTTTGCATGTTTGTACTCGTGAAATTATCACTTGGTGGATATACCGTTGCGAGACGCCGATTTTCTTTAAGTGGCTTCAATGTGATCAATTCGGATTTTTGAAATTTTGAAAAAATTGCGTAATCTCCGCGTGCTATCATTGTAAAACAGTAAAACTGACCTAGATCAAAATCTCGAAATTAGTTATTACAAAAACCTACCAATTTAATTGTTTTTTTGTGCTCACTGAACCGCTCCGCGAACATAAATTTCGGCTCTAGACTTAATGTCTTCTGAAATTTTGTAACAGAACAACAATATCAAGGATGTCGTTTTCACTTCGTAGACTTTATCGACTAATTACCGGTGGAGATAACCAACCAGTTTGGAAATTGAGGCGTCTGGAGAGATTCTAATGGGTTTTTTGGTCTATAATTACCAAAAATATCGATTACCACGATTAGTTTTGTTTGCGTCAGTAGAAAATTTAATATGCGGTGGATTTTATCAACGAGGGAAAAAAACTGCAGATAAATGAGTGTTAGAACTAGACGTAATCAATAAAAGTGCGAAGCAGGAAATGACGGAATTGATTCGATAATGAAAAAAGTAAATGTTTTGTAATCAAAAAAGTTAAAATATGCGGATTGCATCCGTGGGTTTTCCATTTTATGTGGAATTTGTAGAGTTTACTTTTGGCGTGATGAGCGGAAAATTTATTGATTTTTGGGTTTTTAAATGTGCTCATTTAGAGAATTTTTCTGGGCACATTTGGGGACCGGTTTTGGGACGGTTCATTAGAATTAAATTTGATTTTTCAACACTGTAAATGGCAGTTTCCGGTGGAATTCTGGTGGAAAACAAAAGATTTCAAACAAAAAAGTCAAGTTGGTCACATTTACATCCAAGTTGGCCTTTTGTATTTTGAACATTTTTATCTTGTTATGTTGTTCATATTATTTGTTTTTTTTTTTTCTAGTTTTATTTTACAATTTTTTGTGCAATTTGCGGTATTGTTTACAACCCCGAACATTTGAAAGTTTAACTTTATTTGTTATTTTAACGGTTACTTTCTAGTTGTATAGGATGTACAAAATCTAGGCAGCCTTGACATTATTAATATTGTTATTTTTAACGGTTGATGAATTTTCTTGCAATTAAAGTGTACACCTTGAATTGTAAATTTTTAGAATGAACTCGAAACTCGAAAAATCCCGATCGTTTTTATTTTTAAAAATTTATTTACAATTTCATAGATATTTATTGTAATAAAGTGTAAAAAGATAAAATAAAATAGATTAAATTTAATTACCTAGAATCTGGTAAATTAACCCTAACAAAACGGGTCTAAATTTGATATGATTAAACTAAAATTGTTTTAATTAAATGTAAATAGGAGTGCGTGAGACTAAATCAGTCTGAGTTAGGCTAAATACGACTAAATTTTATTAAAATAGATCAAACAACCTAAATCTGTTGTATGGGATATGGTCAACTTAATCTGACTAAATTTAATCAGATAGATTGAGCTAATTCTATCAAATGTTTCCAAATTGGACTAAATATGACTTAAACAAACACAACATGATACGAGGTAAAAAAAAGAATAAATTTAATTAGATTAGAATCAAATAAATTAACTTGGGCAAAGGTAAATTTAATCAACCTTGACATAAATAAACTAAAATTGTCTTAATAGAGATAAATGCGACTAAATCGGTTTCGACTAGGAGAAATACGACTAATTTTTACTAGAATAGACCAAACAACCTAAATCTGTTGTTAAAACAAATGGGATATGGTCAACTCAATCTGACTAAATTTAATCAGATAGGTTGGGTTAATGTTATCAAGTGTTTCCAAATTGGACTAAATATGACCTAAACAAACACAAAATGATACGAGGTGAAAAAAGTAAGAATAAATTTAATTATATTAGAATCAAATAAATTAACTTGGCTAAAGGTAAATTTAACCAACTTTGCCGTAGATAAACTAAAATTGTCTTAATAGAGGTAGATGTGACTAAATCGGTTTCGACTAGGAGAAATACGACTAAATTTCACTAGAATAGATCAAACAACGTAAATCTGATGTGAAAACAAATGGGATATGGTCAACTAAATCTGACTAAATGTAATCAGATAGGTTGGGCTAATTCCTTCAAATGTTTCCATATTGGACTAAATATGACTTAAACAAACACAGCATGATACGAGGTAAAAAAAAAATAAGAATAAATTTAATTAGATTGGAATCAAACAAATTAACTTGGGCAAAGGTAAATTTAACCAACTTTGGCGTAGATAAACTAAAATTGTCTTAATAGAGGTAGATACGACTAAATCGGTTTCGACTAGGAGAAATACGACTAAATTTCACTAGAATAAATCAAACAACCTAAATCTGATGTGAAAACAAATGGGATATGGTCAACTAAATCTATGGTCTAACTAAATTTAATCAGATAGATTCGGCCAATTCCATCAAATGTTTCCAAATTGGACAAACTCTAACTTAAACAAACACAACATGATACGAGGTGAAAAAAGTAGGAATAAATTTAATTAGATTAGAATCAAGTAAATTAACTTGGACAAAAATGATCAAAATTTAACCAATTTTGGCGTAGATAAACTAAAATTGTCTTAATAGATGTAGATGCGACTAAATCGGTTTCGACTAGGAGAAATACGACTAATTTTTACTAGAATAGACCAAACAACCTAAATCTGTTGTTAAAACAAATGGGATATGGTCAACTCAATCTGACTAAATTTAATCAAATAGGTTGGGTTAATGTTATCAAGTGTTTCCAAATTGGACTAAATATGACTTAAACAAACACAACAAGATGCGAGGTAAAAAAAGTAAGAATAAATTTAATTATATTAGAATCAAATAAATTAACTTGGGCAAAGGTAAATTTAACCAACCTTGGCATAAATTAACTGAAATTGTCTTAATAGAGGTAGATGCGACTAAATCGGTTTCGACTAGGAAAAATACGACTAAATTTTACTAGAATAAACCAAACAACCTAAATTTGATGTGAAAACAAATGGGATATGGTCAACTTAATATGACTAAATTTATCCAGATAGATTGGGCTAATTCTATCAAATGTTTCCAAATTGCACTAAATCTGACTTAAACAAACACAACATGATACGAGGTGAAAAAAGTAGGAATAAATTTAATTAGATTAGAATCAAGTAAATTAACTTGGACAAAAGTGATCAAAATTTAACCAACTTTGGCGTAAATAAAATAAAATTGTCTTAATAGAGGTAGATGCAACTAAACTAAACTAAACTTTCGATTATGAGAAATACGACCAAATTTTACTTGAGTACACCAAAAAAAAGCTTACTGGCTTAAAACAAACACTGAGATTATATGTAATTTAAATAAAATGAGAAAAAGTGTCTGTAGGAAATTTATGAAATAGGAGAAACTTAATCCGGCTAAACTAGATGTGGAAACAAATCAGTTTTTTTTTATGATTGAACTATTCCACTCTAGGCTAAATTAAATCAGTATATTCTAATTTATTGTCAGTTTTAATTTATTCAAATTAGTATGTAAACGATTTAATTTCTTGGTTCTTCTTGATTTGGTGTGATTTAGTCAAATTTTCTTCGATCTAAATACCAGTCTATTTAGAGAATTTGGTGAGGTTTAGCGTATAAATTGATAAAAATTTAGAACAATTAGACTAGTTCTTCCCTTGACTCTAATATCTAATCTAATAAGGTAAAATCAGATAGCTTAAATTTATTTAATTAGACTAAAGTAAAAGAAATTAAATTAATTAAATTAAATTAAATACTCTTGATTCGAGCACACAAAAGTAGGTAAGACTACGAGAAATCGGACGAAACTGGACTAAATATGACATTTTACTGACAGATTAGACTCTAAATAATTAGCCGAAATAAAGTTACGGTAAATTGAGCTAAATTAAACTAAACAAAATTAGTCTTTTTAAAATTTACTTAATTGGTTAAACTTTTAAAGATAAGATGAGATGGAATAAGACTGAATTTAATAAGATTGGATTAAATAAGTTGTTTGGATAAAATTTAATCAAATTTTTTATTAAAAAAAAAGTTATACCTACAGTACAGGGAACTTGGTGGTACGAATTAATTTAAATTAAATTTAATTAAATCAATTTAATCATTAGTTTAAATAACTAAATTAATAAATCCTTAATGGAATCCAAACTACGTCACGTTTTAAAATTAAAAAATATTTTTTTTAATTAATCGGGCTCATCTTCTAAATTCGAATTTAATCGTATGTTGGGATTTAATCTTACTGTAGGTGGTTATTTGGGCAAATGCTTTAGTCAAATTTAGAACCATTTTGAACTAAACTGATGCAGTCTGATTTAATCAAATTAAGTATATTTAGTCTAACCAAATTAGATATTGTCTGCACTAGGCTACAGAAATAACTGTGTTTTAGTCAAATGGACCCAATAATTTATTTCAGCTTTATTTAGCCTGACATAGTCAAAATTATCGGACGATTGGTGCAATATTTAGTCTAGTTTAACCAAGTTAAATCACTGCTATTTTACTAACTTAGAATTACTTTAGTTTTTTTTAATTTAATTCAACTAGATTTAGTCTACTTACTCAAATTTTGCACGGTTTGTCCTTTTGATTTCATTTGGTTCAATATTTAATTTAATTTAATCAAATTGGGTTCAATTAGTTCACTCGGAATTTTTTTCATTTTAGATTAACTTAATCTATAATATCCATTTCTACTTACCTAGTCAATTTTTCGCTTGAGTTCACTTAAGCTAGACTCATTTAGATTTGCTAAACAGGCTTTGGTCTAATTTAGTTTAGTTAAGTACGTCGAAATTGTTCTAATTTAATCTAAAATTTAGTCTAATTTCGTTTCAATATTTTTCGGTTAAAATCTAATCATGTTTCGTTCAACTTTAGTCAGATCTTAGGACCACTTCTAATGCAATTTAAAACTTAGTCCAAATTCGTTTGACTACATTAAATTAGTCTAACTGGACTTTTAATTCTTGGAAACTTACGACTTACTCAAAAATATAATACAATGCAACGATGTCATAATTGACATGACCTTCATGACATTTCTAAAACAGATATCAGGGCTGCCAATTCCTTTCAACTTCCACAGCCTGCTTCGATGCCATTTTTGATAAAATAAACTTGGAATTTGAATGAGCACATTGAAACCACTGATGCAAAAAAAAAGTTTTGAGTTTCCAAAGACGAGCGTAGAATTTTCTTGTGAGTACAATCTGTCGATTTAGTGACATTTGGTTTCTGTGTTTTCCAATTTTTGCCAAGCTTAAGTAATTTATTTCAAAATTAATATTTTTAATAATTAATCCCGATTATTCTTTGTTTCTGTATAAATTTAGTGCTCAGGTTTTCCCAAATTTTTATGTTCGTAATTAAAAGATTTTTGATGTCACGATGTTCTCAAAAATTCGAGGAGTTTTCTGGGATTTCCTATTACCATAAACGAACCATTTCGTTTTTTTGTTCATTCTCACAGACACCGGCACCGTGCTCCAAGTAGGATAATTAATTAGATAATTTACAACAAATACCTGTTTTCCTTTTTTAGCAAGATTACAACACATTTAACAATTACGAAAATCTAATTCCGGATGACTGCAGTATTAACAAGCGTTCAGTAGAGCACATAAATTTATGTAACAAACAAAACTGGCAAGTAAAAGTAAGAAAGTAAAAGCTAGACAAAAATCTTCGATGTTATTAAACCTGTTAACCTTCAAAGGAAATAGCGCGTACCTAAAATGTTCAAATTTGACGCACAAATAAAAAAAATGTCTGCGTGTGTGCGTCAAGTATATCACTGATAAAAAAATAATTTATGAAAATTTCATGATAATTAGAGAACAAATTGATGTAAGGAGCGAGCTATTGGGATTCCATTTGGATAAACGTTGCGTGTATTTTCGAATCAATAACACCTTCATTTGTTTATATTTGAATGCGTTTGTGTTTATCACGATTTTTTTTGTTTTAAGCGTGAATAAATTACGATTAGCTTGTTTTTATCTGAGCTTTAGTGTCAAAAATGTGATTAAACTCGTGATAATCCAAATCGTGGCAATGTCTTCTTCGACAACTCGATGGTAAAAAATAATTCATGACTCATTTTTATTATTGTACGACTTCGATAAACGTTCACGCAGAAATAGAATTATCATGGATTTCTATGAGTGTATTTATAAAATTCCTTGACATGACGACGAACTCGAACGAATAAAAAAATTGTTTTCTCATTTCTCTTGCTATTTATACTTATCATGCAGTAAAAAAAGGAGATCAAAGTCGTCTTTGTCGTGAAGGTGTCGGAAAATTTATCTCCGGTCCGTAAAGTATACTTTGGCGGATGATCCATAAAATTCTTTACGGCCGCTAACGAGTCCGTAAAGTAAACGTTTTTAGAGTGGCGCCCAAAAAATGGTTTTTCGTACTGTCTTTGTCTCTTGGATCTCTTCTCTCTTTATCTCAAGTTTAATGACTGCGTTTCAAAAATTGTAATCGATTTTTTTGAAATATCAAAATTTTACTTCAACAAAATCTTGCAATTCGATTAATAAAATTCACAAGGACGGCAAATTTTATTCCGATCGGTAAAGTTTATTAGAAAAAATAAGCAAAAATGTTTATCACCCTGTGTATAATGAAAAATTTTCCAAATTATATTCGAATCATAGAATTATTATATCAACTGTTAAAACTAGAAAATAAAGTCTTGATTTGGTAAATGGAATTTTTTCAAAATCAATAAAATTCACCGAACATTTTTTTTTGGAATGTGAAAATGTGAAAAATTTTGAAAACAAAATGTAGCAACGATTCTGAAATTTTTCGCTTATATTTTGGACACCTGTGTATGTATAAAACAAATTTTACATTTTCTTGAAACCTTTTTTGATAAATTTTCAAATTATTTGCAAATTTTAATTTTTTGAGATTATAATTAAATTTTTCGAAATTACTAGATTTGAAAAATTATTAAATTTATTTTTTTTAAAATTATTAAAACACATAAAATTTGTTCATATAAAACCAAAATTTAGAAACGAAACTTTTTGAAGATTTAAGTTTAAAAAATATTAAATTTTCTCCAGTGCCAAATTTGAAAATTCAAAAGCTCTAAATTATTTTCAAAAAATGCAACTTGTGATCAAAACGCTTATTTTGAGCACCCTATAAATTTATGAGCATACGAGTACTTTGAAATTTTATTCAATCACAAAAATTTTACCAAAATTCGAAAATTGATAAAATTAGAGCCAAAATGTCAAATTTGTTAATTTTCGAATTCTAGTAACCCAAAAAACTTAAAAAAATTAAAAAATCACAAATCAAAAAAAATACTTGAAAAAAGTCAAGAGGTGGATAATTTCAAAAATTTTGAGATTTTAGAAAAACCTTGAATTTTGTCCTTAAAATTTTCCCAAATTTTCGAAATTATAAGAGTTTTGAAAAAACACTAAATTTATTTTATCTCTTAAATTTTCAAAACACTTAATTACTTTGTTCTGAGAACACCAAAATTAAAAAAATTAACATACTGAAGATTCAAATTCCAAAAAATATTAAATATTTTCCAGTGTTGTAAGTTCTAAATTATTTTCAAAAATGCAACTCATGAACAAAACGCACATTTTGAGCACTCTATAAATTTATGAGCATACATTTACATTTCTTTGAAATTTTATTCATTCAAAAAAAAAAGTAACAAAAATTCGGAAAATAATAAAAGTAGAGCCAAAATTTCAACTTAGTTAATTTTCGAATTTTAGAAATCCAAAACTGTCAAAGTTTATTGAGGATCGGTCAAAAAACAAAATACCACAATGCAAAAAAAGTACTTAAAAAAAAGTCGGATGGTGGATAATTTCAAAAATTTGAGATTTTAGAAAAACTTTGAATTTCATCCTCAAAATTTTTACAAATTTTCTATAGTTCTAAAATGCAATAAGAATTTTAAATCTTTCCAAAACCAGCTAAAATTGTAAAATAGCTTGGACATTTTGTGAATGTACAAATAAAAATTGAAACTTTTGATTTCCAAATGCCTATATTTTGTCTTTTTATCATTATTATTATTATTATTATTATTACAATTATTATCATTATTATTATTTTGAAAATTTTTCTACTTTTGAAATCCAGAATTTGTATTTTTTTTTAAATATGCAATTCCGAAGCTGTTGTTTTTAAAACTACAAATTTTGCAGAAAAAAATTTAATTTTTGTCGCTTATTTTCATTGCAAAATTGTATTTTGGACACTATAAATTTTTAATAAAAAAAAATAAAATTTTCAAGAATCAAAATTTGAATATAAATCAACAATTTTTTTAAATCACATTTTTGAACACCCTCTACATATTTTTTCGGAACAAGTACAGTAACGGATATAAAATAACGGACATAAATCCGTTGTTCTTGAGACATCACTATTCAAAAATCCATTTTACAGGATGGAACAAAAAGTATCAGATTTTCTTAAAAAATTAGAAGTTTTAGCTCACCGAGACTCCAAGTGCAACTTCAGGCAGCTTCTAACCGTCGATTGAGCTTCTGCTTATTAACACTTTCTTGTAATTTAAAAATATTCAATTAATAAAGGTACTTGATTTTGTATGTCAAAGTCACGTCTACTTATCTTATAATGTCCCACTGTTTGTTTACTACTTAGCCTACAGTATTTAATTAGACCTAAAACTTGTAATTAAAATAGTTAGTACAATTAATTATTACATGTGTCCACTGTTCTAATTACTAATATTTCAGAACAAACATGATGTCTGTGTTTTAATTTTAATTTATAGTAATTTCTTTTTTTTTATTTTTACAGTCCACCTCCATAAAAAAAAACGCTTCAAAGTTCAAACTACAGTCAGGCGACACTTACCACAAATCACAAAATTCCAAAAGTCTTTGGCATCCTCCGCCACAAAACTGATCACAATCACCAAATCACTACTTTCGCACCTGTTAACTTATTTACATTCTCGTGACGATATCGCGACCATACTGCCGATGTTCATTACAAGAGAAATAGTTATCAGTAGAAGTGGGGGTTGTATATTTCGCCCAATGGGTTGGTGGTGGTACCTGCGTCAGTACCATCAGTAGCAACGTCGTAGACTAAGTTCCATCGAAGACTTGTTGTTTTTTTCCAGACGATAACAATTTTCTTCCATCGCTTTTCTTTTTTGTTTACTATTTTTCTTGGTCTGATTCTGAACCTTGACCATAACCTTTCAATTATGCACGAATCGGGACGGTAACGTGGCCCATACCAATAACCATTCGTTCGGACGTGTTATGCAATTGTTGATTTTTGCGCTTTGTTTTTTGTTAACGGGGTTTGTTTATTGTTTATTTTAATATCGTAGCTTTTATGAGGTACTATTTTGTTATTATTATTATTATTATTGAAGATTTCTAATTTTAAACTACACGAAATTTGGAACAGGTGTTTATTTTAATTGGTTGTAATAGAATAAGACTTATTTGTTCAAACATTGTATTTTCACTTAAGTATAATTGAAACGTTTATTTTTAGCGTTTATTCTGTCATGTAGCCTTCGACTGACATTTTATTATAATTGGACGTTTAGAAATATAAATTATGAATTACTCGAAACCCGCAAGTCAATCAAATTTCTAAAAAAAATAAAGAAATTTTTAGGTAATTCCAAAACTTGAAATTCTTGGTCAATTTCAAGCACAATTTTTATGATTTTTTTTAATATGATTATTATTATTATTATTTGTTACCAAAAATGTGGAAAATTTTCTCCTTTTATTAATTATTAGTAATTTTAACTACTAATAATTAATTACTATTATTATTATTATTAGTAAAATTTGCTGAACAATTTGAAATTTCGAAATTGTAAAAAAAATCGCATTTTCAAAAATCAAAATCTTCGGTGAGGAGAAAATAAATAAAAGGAGCCTTAAAATTTAGCAACCCAACCAGAAAATGTGAAAACTTGAGATTCTTAAAATCTCAGTGGAATCTCAGCATATTAAAATCGGATACTTCTATAAGTTGAGAATTTAAGAACACGAGAAACCTGAAAATTTCAGTTCGAAAACTCGAGAACTTGAAAAACGGCGAATCTGAAAAGTTGAGAATCTAAGAATCTCAGAATCTCAAAGTTTTGAGATTTAAAAGCTGAGATGCTAGAAATTTCACACTTAAGAATCTCAGAACCTCTCCGAGTCTTAATGATTTCGAAATTTATTAATCGCAAAATCGAAGAATCTCAGTCTAAGAATCTCGAAAGCTTGAGAACTTCAAAGTCGGAAAACTAGAAAACTTATGAGCTTAGGAACGATAAAAATTTTGAAATCTAAAAATCTGTGAATCTTTAAATTTCCGGTTCAAGAAATTTCAGATTAAAACCAGAAAACTTGAAGGCTTAAAAATGTGAAAATTCTAGAATTTTGGCATCTGAACATTTGAGAAAAAAAACTTTAGGTCGAAAGCTAGCAGCTCTGAGAGCAAAACAATTAGAATCAAAATCTAAGATTCACAAATGAGAAGAATTTAAGAATCTCACATCGAAAGCCTGAGAATTTGAGAGTTAACGAACCGAAAAACCTGAAAAACTGAGCAGCACAAAATATAAAAGCCTAAGAATGTCAGAACTACATCATCTAAGCAGATCAGATCAAAAGTCTCAGAATTTGAGGACCTAGGAATTTACGAGTCTCAGAATCTCAGCATCTGGCAATGAGAATTTATAAATCTAAAAGTGTCAGAAATTGAATTTCAATCTCATCTAAGAAAGCCTCAGTAGTCGAATCTCAGAATCTCATCATTATCAATCTGAGAACTTAAGAATTAAGAATAAGGAAATTCTGAGAATTTGAGGGTGCGTTGCTAAAAATTTTAGGTGTTGTAAATCTTCAGTCTAGAAGAAGTCTCAGAATCTAAAATGTCTAGTGAAAAATTCTGAGAACTTGAGAGCCGAGAACTGAGAATCGAAAACTTCTCAGTTTGATAATCTTGGAATATCGGAACCACTGCATTTAAGAAACTGAGAATATTAGAGACGTAAGAATCTGAAATTAAAAGATAAAAATTCTGAGAAATTGGGAGTCTTGTCGATCTCAAACCTGAGAAAGTCTCAGCTTTTGAACATAAAACTTAAGAAAATTAAATTTGTGGGACGATCATTTTTTTATGCTGGAAATCTGGGAAGTTTGAAAAACTAAGAACTCTGATCTAAAGTCTGAAAACTTGAGAAGCTACGAATGTGAAAACCTGAGAAACCTGAGAATTTGAGCATGGCAGAATCTTAATTTCAGGGAGGCTGAGGATTAAAAGCTCAAGATATAAAAATCTGACTGATTGGTTGAAAAAAGTGCACGGGAACAAAAAGCCTGAAATTTGTAGATCCGAAAATGTCGAAACCTGAAAGTTGTAGATCCTGAGAGTCGCGGATTTTGAAAATTTGAAATCTGAAAAAAATAAGAAACTGAGCATCTGGACAATTTAGAGCTTAATAAGACAAAATTCTTTAAACCTGAAATCGAACTTCTAAGTTTGATAAGCGGCGAATGTGAAAACCTGAGAAACCTGAGTATTGTCAGAACCTTATTATCAGGGAGGATGAGGATTAAAAAATCTAGATTCCTAAAAACTCAGGATATAAGAATTTGACTGATTGGTTGGGAGAACTCCACGCGAGTAAAAACCTGAAATTCGCCCATTTTAAGAATCTCAAAACCTGAAACTTGTAAATCCTGAGAGTCGCGGATTTTTGAAAATTTGGAAACCTCAGATAATCTAGAATCTAAGAATATAGTAATCTGAAAAAAAATGGGAAACTGAGTATCTGGACAATTTAGGACTGAGTAAGACAAGATTCTGAAGACCGGAAATCGAACATCTGAATTTGATAATCTAGAAATGATAGAATGATAGATTCAAGAATTTCATCGTCTATTTATTTCTGACCTAAGAAAAAGAATTCTGGGACATTCAAGACTTTGAAAATTTACGAATTTTAGAATTCTGCGAATTTGAAAGCCGACGGACGTGGTGGTCTGAGATTCTTAAAACTGAGAATATTAATGTTAGAACAACAGGATTTAAAAAACTTGAATTTGAGAGACAGTGAATCTGAAAATTTGAGAAACTAAGAGCCTGCAGCTTAGAAATTTACGAATCTCAGGATCTCACCATCGGCAATCTGAGAACTTGAGAATTACGAATAAGGCTCCGCGAAGACCGAGAATTTAAAAATGTAAAATAGACAGAAATTTAATTTCAATCTCATCTAAGAATTTCAGAACGAAAGCCTCAGAAGTCGAGAGTAGACTAATCTGAAATCCTGAGATTTTAAAAGACTGAAAACTTGAAATGCTGAGAATTTGAGGGTGCGTTGCTAAAAATTTTAGACTTTGTAAATCTTCAGACTAGAAGTCTCAAAATTCAAAAAGTTTAGACAGAAATTCTGAGAACTTGAGAACTGAGAAACTGAGAATCGAAAATTATGCTAATCCAGCTGAAAATTTGAGAATCTAAGAGCCTGCAGCTTAGAAATTTACGAATCTCAGGATCTCACCATCGGGAATCTGAGAACTTGAGAATTACGAATAAGGCTCGGCGAAGACCGAGAATTTAAAAATGTAAAATAGTCAGAAATTGAATTTCAATCTCATCTAAGAATTTCAAAACGAAAGCCTCAGAAGTCGAGAGTAGACGAATTTAAAAGATTGAAAACTTGAAATGCTGAGAATTTGAGGGTGCGTTGCTAAAAATTTTAGACTTTGTAAATCTTCAGACTAGAAGTCTCAAAATTCAAAAAGTTTAGACAGAAATTCTGAGAACTTGAGAACTGAGAAACTGAGAATCGAAAATTATGGGATCAATCTGAAATTAATTCTAGATTTTTTACCAGTTTTGAAAAGTTTTTTGTCTTAAGTTTAATTTTGGAACAAAAGAATGAACATTACAATGAAAAACAATCAACTTTTCAGAAAACTGCTTGTGGTTGGATTCAAAAAAGTCATTTTCCCAAATTTTAGACTTTTTTTATTATTTAATAAAATTTACTTTTTGGATTTTTTTTTTTTTCAATTTTACAGATTTCGAATTACTGCTTATATGGTCAGTTCTTTGTTTTTTTATGCTTAGAAAACCTAAAAACTAAAAAGTGTAGAAACTTTGGAATCCTAGCATCTAAGAATTTATGAAAAAAACACTTTAAGTCGAAAGCTGGATAAGCTTAGAAACTTAGAATCAAAATCCAAAATTCACAAAACAGAAAAAATTAAGAATCTCACATCGAAAACCTGAGACCTGGAGAGTTAACAAACCACAGAACCTGAAAATCTGAGCAGCCTAAAACATAAAAACTTTAGAATGTCAGAATTACGTCATCAAGCGAATCAGATCAAAAGTCTCAGAATTTGAGACAGTGAAACTGAAAATTTGAGAATCTAAGAGCCTACAGCTTAGAAATTTACGAATCTCAGGATCTCACCATCGGCAATCTGAGAACTTGAGAATTACGAATAAGGCTCCGCGAAGACCGAGAATTTAAAAATGTAAAATGGTCAGAAATTGAATTTCAAGCTCATCTAAGAATTTCAGAACGAAAGCCTCAGAACTCAAGAGTTGGCGAATCTAAAATCCTGAGATTCTAAAGACTAAAAAGAGGAATTTCTGAGAATTTAAAAGTGCGATGCTAAAAATTTTAGACTTTGTGAATCTTACAAAGTAGAAGTCTCAGAATGTAAAAAGTTCAGACAAAAATTCTAAGAACTTGACAGCTGAGAAACTGAAAATCGAGAACCTCTAAATTTGATAATCTAGAAATGAATGAATGTCAAAACTCAAGAACCTTAACGTCTAAGCATCTCGGGCCTAAAAAGAGACATTCCAGACTCCGAAACTCTAAGAAATTGAAAATTTAAGAATTTCAGAAGCCTGCGAATTGGAAAGCCGACGGGCCTTTTGATCTGAGATTCTTGGAATGTCGGAACCACAGCATTTAAGAAACTGAGAATATTAAAGACTAAGAATCTGAGAGCTCTAAAATCTGAGCAATTGAAAGATCAAAATTCTGAGAAATTGGGAGAAATTGAGATCGACCAGACGGTCCTGAGAAAGTGTCAGGTTTTGAACATAAAACTTAAGAAAATTAAATTTGTGGGACGATCATTTTTTTATGCTGGAAATCTGGGAAGTTGGAAAAACTAAGAATTCTGATCTAAAGTCTGAAAACTTGAGAAGCTGTGAATGTGAAAATCTGAGAAACCTGAGAATTTGAGCATGGCAGAATCTTAATTTCAGGGAGGCTGGGGATTAAGAAGTTTAGAGAAGCTCAGGATATAAAAATCTGACTGATTGGTTGAAAAAAGTGCACGGGAACAAAAAGCCTGAAATTTGTAGATCCTAAAAATGTCGAAACCTCAAAGTTGTAGATCCTGAGAGTCACGGATTTTGAAAATTTGAAATCTGAAAAAAAAATACTGAGCACCTGGACAATTTAATAAGACAAAATTCTGTAAACCTGAAATCGAACTTCTAAGTTTGATAATCTAGAAATTCTGAGAAATTGGGCGTCTGGTCGATCTCAAACCTGAGAAAGTATAAGCTTTAGAACATAAAACTTGAGAAAATTAAATTTGTTGGATGATCGTTTTTTTAGTAGCTGAAAATCTGAGAAGTTTAGAATCTTAGAATTTCTGATCTAAAGCCTAACAACTTGACAAGCTCAAGATATAAGAATCTGACCGATAAATTGAGAAAAGTGCACGAGAATAAAAACCTGAAATTCATAAATCTTAAGAATTTTGAGAGTCGCGAATGTTGAAGATTTAGAAACCTCAAATGATCTAGAATCGAAGAATAGATTAAAAAACTGAGCATCTGAACAAGATTTTGAAAACCTGAAATTGTTCCAAAACTAAAAATGGCAAAATTTGAAATCAGAAAAAGTCGAAAATTTAAGAAAGAACTTCTCCGAATTTAGAAATCTGAGTAACTAAAAACTTGGAAGCTGAAAATTTGGGAACTTTGGAGTTAGATTTATGATTTTTTTTATGTATTTAAGAACTTCTCAGACTCTTACAAGCAGTTGAGTGGTCATCCAGAGTGCAAACTTAAGAAATTATAATTCTTTGTAAAGAACTCACCATTTAGAAGTACGATAATTTCTTTGAAACTGAAAATTTCACTGTTCGAACCAAGCTAAAACGTAAAATAAAATCAATTTTATTTATTTATTAAGTGTGTTGGTCCACACTGCCATAGTAAAATATGAATATCAAATTGTTTTCCGGTTTATAATTAATTATTAATGCTAATCAATAATTTCGTTATTAACTTTGCATTACACTAAAAGAAATAATTAATTCATTGAATTTTATACTAAAATATCCTCATTTATTTCGTATCATAAATGAATAATGCTTTTTTAACAGAACTGTCACTGAAAATGATAATAAAATTAATTTTGAAAAAAACATACATATTTATTTATGGGCCAAATATTAGGTCATCGTGACAGTTATCAATTATAATTAAATATATTACGTAATTGCAAATAAACACGTAAATGATCGTGTAGAAAATCGTACAAGTCTAAAGGTTTTCGCCGGACAGTTCGACAAACATGGAATATTTTTCTCCCGCGTCTATTTCTTCTGTTGTCTTTGGTTCCACGAACACCGGTTGACATTAACAAAACCAAATTAAGACGAATTAAAAATAACAACATAATTAATAAAAAATTTATCTAATTTGGTGACCATTGACGTCATCACCCAATTACATCTTTCAACCACTAATATTATTATTAGACCGATAATTTAGAAATTATTTTTGATTATAGCTTGAAGAGGAACGAAATTTTTGCACGACGCATTTTTTTTGCGAGATACGTTCCAGTTCGTGTTTACTCTCTGTAATTTAAGTCGCAGTGATCACATTGAAACCACTTTTTATCTCCTGTTATTTTGACAAACTGGCTCATACGATGATTACTCCGAAGGTTAATGAAGAAGAAAAAAAACCAACGAGGAAGTTGTAAACAAATTAGATGACACTTTACCTCATTACGTGGATGTTGGAAACCTCGAATTGTTTGTTCATACCACCGTTGTTTTGTTTTATTGTTTATGATTTCTTGAAGTATTTTTAAACAAGGAGAATATCGTGATAAATTCGATAAAAAACAAGAGTGCGACCTTTAGAATTAATTATAACAATAAAGTACAAATATTATCGTCTGCGTAATAAGCATTTTTGATTTAAGCGAACAAAATAATGTCAATGTTTACTGTTAAAAGGTTTTAGTGAGACATTCGCAAATTTTGTTTGTTTTTTTTTTATTTTGCAGTTAACACCCCGAATTTGTTTGCTTTTTTTGTGGGCTGCGAATTTTGAGCGGTTTTTCCTACTCGTAAAATAGGCGGTCGTTTTAAGTCGCTATTTCCTCCAAAAAAATTGATCGCAAAATAATTTTGGTTTGACGTCAGCACCGCTAAAACCTCTAATTAAGCAGGAGGATTCCCCGCCGAGTAAAAAAAGACACTCGCATCGTAAGAGTTTATTGATGACGGTTGCGTTTTTCTTGTTCATGGCCTTAATGGCGAAAGTTGCAGGGGTTTGTTTTTTGAATAACAGATTTGTGCTCGAAGGTCATGAAGGATTTTGTATTTTTTTTACGTTGAACAGTTGGACTGGTTTACAGATTAAATTGTCCGTAATTTATTCTGGTTCGAAGTCGATGATATTGTTTCTGTTCATTAAAGTGTGGACGGTATAAATTATAGCCAAGTGACATTTCGCAGAAATTTAACGTCAGTAGAGTTACGTTGAATCAGAAGAATTCCGTTAGGTTTTTGATATGAGCTACCAGAAAGTTCTTTTTTTTGGTTTTCAAACCCAATTCTTGGCCAGCAAACTAGTTTTCATTTTTTTTGTCAACCAATTTTTGACATGATTTTCTAAAAGTTGTGAGCACAAAGTCAAAAGTCTAAAATTATGCTAGTCCACCTGAAATTAATTCTAGATCTTTTACTAGTTTTGGAAAAGTTTTTTTTCTCAAGTTTAATTTTGGAACAAAAGAATTTTTCCAAATTTCAGTTATTTTTTATTATATGATAATTTTTTTTTTGTTTATAGATTTCTGCTTATAGTCAGTTCTCAGTTTTCTTATGCTTAGAAAACCTAAAAACTTAAAAGTGTAGAAACTTTAGAATTCTAGCATCTAAAAATTTAAGAAAAAAACTTTAAGTCGAAAGCTGGATAAGCTTAGAAGCTTAAAATTAAAAACCAAAACCCACAAAACAGAAGAATTTAAGAATCTCACATCGAAAGCCTGAGACCTTGAGTTAACAAACCACAGAACCTGAAAATCTGAGCAGCCTAAAACATAAAAATCTAAGAATATCAGAATTACATCATCAAGTAAACCAGATCAAAAGTCTCAGAATTTGAGAGAAAGTGAATTTGAAAATTTGAGAAACTAAGATCCTGCAGCTTAGAAGTTTACGAATCTCAGAATCTCACCATCGGCAATCTGAGAACTTGAGAATTATGATTAAGGCTCCGCGAAGACCGAGAATTTAAAAATGTTAAATAGTCATAAATTGAATTTCAATCTCATCTAAGAATTTCAGAACGAAAGAAAAATTTTAGACTTTGTAAATCTTGAGTCTAGAAGTCTCAAAAACTAAAATGTTTAGACAGAAATTCTGAGAACTTGAGAACTGAGAAACTGAGAATCGAAAATTATGCTAATCCAGCTGAAATTAATTCTAGATGTTTCAAGTTTTGGAAAAGTTTTTTGTTTCAAGTTTAATTTTTCAACAAAAGGATGAACAATACAATAAAAAACACAATTTTTTTTTGGAAAACTGCTTTTGTTGGATTTCAGAAAAAACGTTTTTCCAAATTTCAGTTAATTTTTATTATATGATCATTTTTTTTGTAGTTTTTTCCAACTTTGTTTCCAGATTTTGAATTTCTGCTTATATAGTCAGTTCTCAGTTTTCTTATGCTTAGAAAACCTAAAAACTAAAAAGTGTAGAAACTTTAGAATCCTAGCATCTAAGAATTTATGAACAAAAACTTTAAGTCATAAGCTGGATAAGCTTAGAAGCTTAGAATCAAAAACCAAAATTCACAAATCAGAAAAATTTAAGAATCTCACATCGAAAGCCTGAGACCTTGAGTTAACAAACCACAGAACCTGAAAATCTGAGCAGCCTAAAACATAAAAACCTAAGAATATCAGAATTACATCATCAAGTAAACCAGATCAAAAGTCTCAGAATTTGAGAGACAGTGAATTTGAAAATTTGAGAAACTAAGAGCCTGTAGCTTAGAAGTTTGCTAATCTCAGAATCTCACCATTGGCAATCTGAGAACCTGAGAATTACGAATAAGGCTCCGCGAAGACAAAGTCTCAGAAGTCGAGAGTAGACGAATCTAAAATCCTGAGATTTTAAAAGACTGAAAACTTGAAATTCTGAATTTGAGTTCTGCGTTGCCAAAAATTTTAGACTTTGTAAATCTTCAGTCTAGACGTCTCAAAATCTAAAAAGTTTAGACAGAAATTCTGAGAACTTGAGAACTGAGAAACTGAGAATCGAAAATTATGCTAATCCAGCTGAAATTAATTCTAGATCTTTTAAGTTTTGGAAAAGTTTTTTATCTCAAGTTTAATTTTGGAACAAAAGAATGAACAATACAGTAAAAAACAAACATTTTTTTTTGGAAAATTACTTATGTTCGATTTCAGAAAAAAACATTTTACCAAATTTCAGTTATTTTTTATTATATGATCTTTTTTTTTTTTGTAGTTTTTTCAACTTTGTTTGCGTATTTTGAATTTCTGCTTATATAGTCAGTTCTCAGTTTTCTTATGCTTAGAAAACCTAAAACCTTAAAAGTGTAGAAACTTTAGAATTCTAGCATCTAAAAATTTAAGAAAAAAACTTTAAGTCGAAAGCTGGATAAGCTTAGAAGCTTAAAATTAAAAACCAAAATTCACAAAAGAGAAGAATTTAAGAATCTCACATCGAAAGCCTGAGACTTTGAGTTAACAAACCACAGAACCTGAAAATCTGAGCAGCCTAAAACATAAAAATCTAAGAATA
Source organism: Cynaeus angustus (assembly GCA_030157275.1). Lineage (NCBI taxonomy): Eukaryota > Metazoa > Arthropoda > Insecta > Coleoptera > Tenebrionidae > Cynaeus > Cynaeus angustus. The sequence goes on from CM058065.1 coordinate 17,495,654, forward strand.
TCAGAATTACATCATCAAGTAAACCAGATCAAAAGTCTCAGAATTTGAGAGACAGTGAATTTGAAAATTTGAGAAACTAAAATCCTGCAGCTTAGAAGTTTACGAATCTCAGAATCTCACCATCGGCAATCTGAGAACTTGAGAATTATGATTAAGGCTCCGCGAAGACCGAGAATTTAAAAATGTTAAATAGTCATACATTGAATTTCAATCTCATCTAAGAATTTCAGAACGAAAGAAAAATTCTAGACTTTGTAAATCTTGAGTCTAGAAGTCTCAAAAACTAAAATGTTTAGACAGAAATTCTGAGAACTTGAGAACTGAGAAACTGAGAATCGAAAATTATGCTAATCCAGCTGAAATTAATTCTAGATGTTTCAAGTTTTGGAAAAGTTTTTTGTTTCAAGTTTAATTTTTCAACAAAAGAATGAACAATACAATAAAAAACACATTTTTTTTTTTGGAAAACTGCTTTTGTTGGATTTCAGAAAAAACGTTTTTCTAAATTTCAGTTATTTTTTATTATATGATCATTTTTTTTGTAGTTTTTTTCAACTTTGTTTCCAGATTTTGAATTTCTGCTTATATAATCAGTTCTCAGTTTTCTTATGCTTAGAAAACCTAATAACTTAAAAGTGTAGAAACTTTAGAATTCTAGCATCTAAGAATTTAAGAAAAAAAACTTTAAGTCGAAAGCTGGATAAGCTTAGAAGCCTAGAATAAAAAACCAAAATTCACAAATCAGAAAAATTTAAGAATCTCACATCGAAAGCCTGAGACCTTGAGTACTAACAAACCACAGAACCTGAAAATCTGAGCAGCCTAAAACATAAAAACATAAGAATGGCAGAATTACATCATCAAGCAAATCAGATCAAAAATGTCAGAATTTGAGAGACAGTGAATTTGAAAACTTGAGAAACTAAGATCCTGCAGTTTAGAAGTTTACGAATCTCACCATCGGCAATCTGAGAACTTGAGAATTATGAATAAGGCTCCGCGAAGACCGAGAATTTAAAAATGTAAAATAGACAGAAATTTAATTTCAATCTCATCTAAGAATTTCAAAACGAAAGCCTCAGAAGTCGAGAATAGGCGAGTCTAAAATCCTGAGATTTTAAAAGACTGAAAACTTGAAATTCTGAATTTGAGGGTGCGTTGCTAAAAATTTTAGATTTTGTAAATCTTCAGTCTAGAAGTCTCAAAATCTAAAAAGTTTAGACAGAAATTCTGAGAACTTGAGAACTGAGAAACTGAGAATCGAAAATTATGCTAATCCAGCTGAAATTAATTCTAGATCTTTTATGTTTTGGAAAAGTTTTTTATCTCAAGTTTAATTTTGGAACAAAAGAATGAACAATACAGTAAAAAACAAACATTTTTTTTGGAAAACTGCTTGTGTTGGATTTCAAAAAAAGTCATTTTTCCAAATTTCAGTTATTTTTTATTATATGATCATTTTTTTTTTGTAGTTTTTTTCAACTTTGTTTGCAGATTTTGAATTTCTGCTTATATAGTCAGTTCTCAGTTTTCTTATGCTTAGAAAACCTAAAAACTTAAAAGTGTAGAAACTTTAGAATTCTAGCATCTAAGAATTTAAGAAACAAAAAACTTTAAGTCGAAAGCCGGATAAGCTTAGAAGCTTAGAATCAAAAACCAAAATTCACATAACAGAAGAATTTAAGAATCTCACCTCGAAAACCTGAGACCTTGAGAGTTAACAAACCACAGAACCTGAAAATCTGAGCAGCCTAAAACATTAAAACTTTAGAATGTCAGAACTACATCATCAAGCAAATCAGATCAAAAGTCTCAGAATTTGAGACAGTGAACCTGAAAATTTGAGAATCTAAGAGCCTGCAGCTTAGAAATTTACGAATCTCAGGATCTCACCATCGGCAATCTGAGAACTTGAGAATTATGAATAAGGCTCGGCGAAGACCGAGAATTTAAAAGTGTTAAATAGTTAGAAATTGAATTTCAATCTCATCTAAGAATTTCAGAACGAAACCCTCAGAAGTCGAGAGTTGGCGAATCTAAAATCCTGAGATTTTAAAAGACTGAAAACTTGAAATTCTGAATTTGAGGGTGCGTTGCTAAAAATTTTAGACTTTGTAAATCTTCAGTCTAGAAGTCTCAAAATCTAAAAAGTTTAGACAGAAATTCTGAGAACTTGAGAACTGAGAAACTGAGAATCGAAAATTATGCTAATCCAGCTGAAATTAATTCTAGATCTTTTACTAGTTTTGGAAAAGTTTTTTTATTTCAAGTTTAATTTTGGAACAAAAGAATGAACAATGCAGTAAAAAACATTTTTTTTTTGGAAAACTGCTTGTGTTGGATTTCAAAAGAAGTCATTTTTCCAAATTTCAGTTATTTTTTATTATTTGATCATTTTTTTGTAGTTTTTTCAACTTTGTTTGCAGATTTTGAATTTCTGCTTATATAGTCAGTTCTCAGTTTTCTTATGCTTAGAAAACCTAAAAACTAAAAAGTGTAGAAACTTTAGAATCCTAGCATATAAGAATTTATGAACAAAAACTTTAAGTCAAAAACTGGATAAGCTTAGAAGATTAGAATCAAAAACCAAAATTCACAAAACAGAAGAATTTAAGAATCTCACCTCGAAAGCCTGAGACCTTAAGAGTTAACAAACCACAGAACCTGAAACTCTGAGCAGCCTAAAACATAAAAACCTAAGAATGTTAGAATTACATGAGCAAACAAGTCAGATCAAAAATTTCAGAATTTGAGAGACAGTGAATTTGAAAACTTGAGAAACTAAGAGCCTGCAGCTTAGAAGTTTACGAATCTCAGAATCTCACCATTAGCAATCTGAGAACCTGAGAATTATGAATAAGGCTCCGCGAAGACCGAGAATTTAAAAATGTAAAATAGTCAGGAATTGAATTTCAATCTCATCTAAGAATTTCAGAACGAAAAGCCTCAGAAGTCGAGAGTAGACTAATCTAAAATCCTGAGATTTTAAAAGACTGAAAACTTGAAATTCTGAATTTGAGGGTGCGTTGCTAAAAATTTTAGATTTTGTAAATCTTCAGTCTAGAAGTCTCAAAATCTAAAAAGTTTAGACAGAAATTCTGAGAACTTGAGAACTGAGAAACTGAGAATCGAAAATTATGCTAATCCAGCTGAAATTAATTCTAGATCTTTTACTAGTTTTGGAAAAGTTTTTTATCTCAAGTTTAATTTTGGAACAAAAGAATGAACAATACAGTAAAAAACAAACATTTTTTTTTTGGAAAACTGCTTGTGTTGGATTTCAGAAAAAAACATTTTTCCAAATTTCAATTATTTTTTATTATATGATGTTTTTTTTTTGTAGTTTTTTTCAACTTTGTTTGCAGATTTTGAATTTCTGCTTATATAGTCAGTTCTCAGTTTTCTTATGCTTAGAAAACCTAAAAACTTAAAACTGTAGAAATTTTAGAATTCTAGCTTCTAAGAATTATTTAAGTCGAAAGCTGAATAAGCTTAGAAGCTTAGAATCAAAACCAAAATTCACAAAACAGAAGAATTTAAGAATCTCACCTCGAAAACCTGAGACCTTGAGAGTTAACAAACCACAGAACCTGAAAATCTGAGCAGCCTAAAACATTAAAACTTTAGAACGTCAGAACTACATCATCAAGCAAATCAGATCAAAAATTTCAGAATTTGAGACAGTGAACCTGAAAATTTGAGAATCTAAGAGTCTGCAGTTTAGAAATTTACGAATCTCAGGATCTCACCATCGGCAATCTGAGAACTTGAGAATTATGAATAAGGCTCGGCGAAGACCGAGAATTTAAAAGTGTTAAATAGTTAGAAATTGAATTTCAATCTCATCTAGGAATTTCAGAACGAAACCCTCAGAAGTCGAGAGTTGGCGAATCTAAAATCCTGAGATTCTAAAAGACTAAAAAGCTGAAATTCTGAGAATTTAAAAGTGCGCTGCTAAAAATTTTAGACTTTGTGAATCTTACATAGTAGAAATCTCAGAATGTAAAAATTTCAGACAAAAATTCTCAGAACTTGACAGCTGAGGAACTGAGAATCGAGAACCTCTAAATTTGATAATCTAGAAATGAATGAATGTCAAAACTCAAGAAGCTTAACGTCTAAGCATCTCGGGCATAAAAAGAAGAATTTTAGGACATTCAAGACTCCGAAACTTTAAGAAGTTGAAAATTTAAGAATTCTAGAAACCTGCGAATTGGAAAACTGATGGACCTTTTGATATGATTGTGAGATTTTTGGAATGTCGGAACCACAGCATTTAAGAAACTGGGAATATTAGAGTCTAAGAATCTGAAGGCACTAAAACCTTAGAAATTAGAAGATCAAAATTCTGAGAAATTGGGAGTCTGGTCCATCTCAAACCTGGGAAAGTGTCAGCTTTTGAACATAAAACTTCAGAAAATTAAATTTGTGGGACGATCATTTTTTTATGCTGGAAATCTGGGAAGTTTGAAAAACTAAGAATTCTGATCTAAAGTCTGAAAACTTGAGAAGCTGCGAATGTGAAAACCTGAGAAACCTGAGAATTTGAGCATGGTAGAAGAATTTTGAAAATTTGAAATCTGAAAAAAATAAGATACTGAGCATCTAGACAATTTAGGGCTTAATAAGACAAAATTCTGTAAACCTGAAATCGAATTTCTAAGTTTGATAATCTAGAAATGCTGAGAAATCGGGAACATCAAACCTGAGAAAGTCTTAAGATTTAGAACATAAAACAAGAGAAAATTAAATTTGTGGGACCACCATTTTGGAGTTTTTTACAGTTTTGTTTGTAGATTTTTAATTTCTGATAATACTTTCCTAGTATTTCAGATTCTCAGATATTTAGACTGGCAGATTTTTATAGGCTAAATTCTGATATTTTCAAATCATGAGCTTCTGAGGTTCTGACATTCTTACAATTTCAACTTTTTCACTTGGCAGGCTCTCAGTTTCTCAGAATTTCAGATCTGCTGGCAAAAAATCTAGACTCTATGACAATTTAGGAACCAGAGAACTCGATCATTAAATAAATTAAAGTCGTTTTTTATATGTTTTGTAAAACCTCACAGGAACAACGTTTAAGCAGGCTTTGAAAGTAGGTTAACAGAACTACCAACTTGCAAAAATAATGTAGAGCCTATGACACTTGGGGAAACAGCGAACTCTTTCAATTAATAAATTAAATTTGTGGAACAATTATGTGAACATTTTTGAGTAAATTACGAAACTAAGCAACCGCATCAGGTAAAAGTGGTTTTTTAAACGTGCAGAACAAATGAATATTTTTTCTTCAGACGAATTGTATGATATAAATTTCACTTTCTACATAAAACGTAACCTATTTCAAGTGATAATAAAAATTCTTAATTGTAATAGGCTCAGAAATCATGAAGCCATGTCTGCTCTTAACATAACACTAACATTAGCGGTTATAAATTACATAACAATAAGCGAGATAGAAAGTTATTTTTAACTTTTTATGGCAATTAGTGGTTGAGTATATGGTTCTGAGAATCCATTGCTTATTCCAGTTTCAATTTTTACCGTCAACCAAAACCAACACCTTCGAATTTCGTCTCAAATGTGGAAACCTTTAAACCTCATTCGCCAACAAAGGTCACACTCCGAAATAACAGTTTTCCAATTACCAAATAGCGGAAAATGAAAGCGTGGCACAAATCGACAAGGTTAAATCAATAGCTTAAACTTTAAAACGTTGGTGGAAAAGTCGGGGACCTTACAAATTTCCCAAGGTAGATTGATAAATTTTTAGGCTTGTCTGCGGAAGAAAGCAAACATTTGACAGGTTATTGACGGAAAAAGAACAAATCTTGAATAGACCAACAAATTACTTTTCAGAAGTTGGGCTCGACCAAGGATAAGTGAAAAAATGTGAAATTGTTGACACTACGTCAGCATCTTTGTTTACAGATACTGGTGGACATACATACACATTAACTTGAGTCATGCATTGAAACCATACTGTAATTAATTATACCTAATTATGATTTAATTGAGGTGTATGGCGGTAAACTCATTACTCAAGTGGAAATTTCGCAGCCGTCGACTCATACAATTCGCGTGGTATATTATTTATGACGTTTTGATCCACATTTTGTACCCTTGCTCTAGCACAACTACAATTATTAGAAATAAGTGTAATTATCGCATATATCTAAGTGATGGAAAACTTCATTAATTGTTTTTTGATGTCATAAGAAAATAAATATGTCAAATTCTTATCAAATAACGAAATTACTAGTTCCCTACATGCACATAATTGCTTTAGAATTCCCTTTTACGTTACACGTCAGTTTTTGTTATTTATTGTACTTAAAACAAATGTTTCATGTTGGCAAACTTGTTATTATCGAATATTAAATCGCATTTATTTTGTATTGTACTGACCTTCATATGTGAAAATGAGTGACAAAGAAACTAAATATTTGCAGAAAGCTCAGTCCGGTTATGCATTTTTCTGGAACAAACAGGATATTTTATTGACGTGTAAAGTGTGTTTTCTTGCAATAATGCATTAATCGCTTTCCAAACATATAGAGAGGTGAACAAATGGTGTAAATATTGAAGAAAATTATTGGCAGTGGTACTACTGTTCCATTTATGGTAGTCCATATATGGCTTGGTTGCTTCAAACCAGCTACATGGTTTGGGCAACAGTCCTTAATTTTTGTAGAGCACTTTATGCGTAACAGTATCATTATTTTATTTTCATTAAAGGTGAATATTTCTAGTTTTTTTGTCTATTTAAAAAAAAAAGAAATTTTTCATATCCTCCGAAAGCAGTTTTTTAATTGCTTAAAAATATAATATGAAAAAAAAGTTTTCCGAATCAGTTTAAACCAAACACGATTTCTTCGTTTGACACTCGAGTAATAAAATCTGTGATCCTCTTAATGTTCTTAACGATGGTCCTTAACTTTTTGAGAGCAGTTTACGTGAAATTTTTTTTCACTTTTTTTTTAGCTAAATTGGCATTCTTTATTTTTTATGCCAACTAAATTATGGTAGGTCTAATAAATTTGAACAAATATATTAATATACCAAGAGTAGCAACAAGTTTAATGTCAATTTTGTATTATTCGATAAGTTTCTTAATTTTTGTAGAGCAGTATATGTCTGCTATTCTAATTTTTTTTTAAATGAAGAGATTTTTAAGAAACAATTCTAAATCATTTTGATTATATATTACACATCCTTTATGATTACTAAAAAATAATATATGAAATATATACACCCAATATATATCGTATACATTATATATTATACTCAATTTCGAGTACTTTTTTTTACCATTGTGTCACCTGCGGTTGCAAATTGTGCCTTCTTACAATTTGGTAGGCTTTTTAATTTTTGTAGAAAAGTATATACGTTACTGTCATTTTTAATCTTTAAAAAAATATTGAATTGCTCCAAGCAAAATGTAATCCTCTCAGAAAAAACAAATGATACTTTGAATATAGTACATAGCATGAATGTTATTTTTTTATGACTGCTAAACAGTTTAGGATCAAATATTTGTTCACATTATACTTTGAGACATGTTCCTTAATTTTTGTAGATCAGTATATGTACGACTCTAATTCTAATTATTTTATTTATATTTATATTTTGTAGATATTTTTAATTATCTCATTAGAAGTATTCACAAGCACAATTAGAAGATATAATTTTAAGACCCCGCATTTTTTATGGTTACTAGTATATTATATGTTTGATTACTGTTAACTTATGAAGACAAAATTTATTTCGAGGTTATCTGTTCTGGCCATTTTGATGTCAACAGTTGCAGATTACCTTGTCTTACATTTTGAGATGTTCTTTAATTTTTGTAGAGCAGTGTATCTGGAATTTGAAATTGAAATAATTGTTTTCAAGCAAAAAATGTTTCTTCAATTAATCTTTTAGGTGATATATTTTTATGACTCTGAATATATTGTCTAAAAGATGAAAAATTTTCAAAAAAAAATCAGATTATTGATTTTTAAATGAAATGTGTTTATTTGATTTTTTATGGCCTTGGAAACAGAGCATTTCTAAGGAACGAAAAAGTTGAAGACGGACTCAATTTAAAACAATTGCAATTTTATTATTTTGCATTCCTTAATTTTTGTACTTTAGTATATATACAACTCTAATTCTAATTGTTTTATTAAAAATATGAAGAAAATTATATTCAAGCAAAAAATAATTTTACAAAAAACTATTTTATAACACCTTGAATATATCATCAATTTTTTATAACTACCAGAATGTGTTAAGTCTTAACGTTTATAGAAAAAAAAAAACAATTCTAAGCTTATCTGTTTTAGTCATTTTAATGTCAGCTACAGATACAAATCATCTTATCTTACGTTTTGAGAGGTTCCTTAATTTGTGAAGAGCAGTATATGTGTAGCTCATTCTTAATTTTTGGTTTAAAATTGAAATATTTGTTTTCAAGCAAAACGTGGTTCTCTTAAAAATTTTTACTGAATGTGATGTGTTTTTATGAGTGAATGTACTCTATTTTTATGACTACTAAAATATTGTATTTCTAAAAAATGAAAAATTGTCATAAAAGTCAGATAATTGCTTTTAAACAAAATGTGTTTTTTTATCATTGAATATGATGTATTTTTATGACTATGAATATTTTTATGACTGCGAAAACAGAGAATTTGAAATTTGAAACAAAAAATTTTATCATTTCGATGCCTACTGCAGTTATCCATCCTGTGCTTTGAGACATTTCTTAATTTGTGTAGATCAGTATATGTACGCCTCTAACTCTATAAGAAAATTATATAGAAACACAAAGTGATTTTTCAGGAAACAATTTTATGACCCCTTCAATATATCATCAATTTTTATGACTACTAGAATAATTTGTCAATTCAACTCAAAATTAATTCCGAGCTTATCTCCATTAAAATGCCGGCTGCTGTTGCAAATTTCCTTACACTTTGAGAAGTTTCTTTATTTTTGTGGAGCAGTATATGTGGAACTGCCATCCTCCATTTTTGATTTAAAATAGAAATAATTGCAAGCAAATGTATTTCTTCAAGATTTTATTTATGACGATGAATATTTGATATTTTCGAAAACAGAGTTGCCTTAGTCTGACAAGTGTTACTTAATAAGTTAAAACAAAATTCATTTTGCAAAGCCAACTATTTTAATCACCCTTGTCCCAGTTTTTTGTCGAGCAGTGTGGAACCTTTTTAGAAGAAATTCCGTAAAAAATCGCACAAATTTACTTGTGAAACACGTTTAAATAAATTTTAAAAAAACAAACAGTTTTACAGCTACGCAAATATCCACCGTCAAACAAAGCTATCGTTAAAAAGGAAAAAGTTGTTTACTATTTATTGATTTATGTACTGCTAAAAATAGTCCCAAAAAAATTAAGACTTTTTTTACTCAGTCACTCAACTCCCATTTTCCAGTTTTTCTATGACAACGACATTAACATAATAATACAAAATTTTCCAGAGAAATTACGTTAATAAAACTCAGTTGACAAACCAAACAAAATTTATTCAAACACATTAAAAATACGACACCTTAATTTTTTAATTCAGTGCCAACAAAAAACCACGTGACAAATTATTAAATAGACGCTGATGACAGACATGCTCGATAGCATCACAGGAAGACCAACTCTGCAAAAAAAAATGTATAAGTAACAACATGTGATCGAGTATCACGAGGTCTTAGCAGGCTTTAGAGTTTGAAATATATTGGTAGCCCTGCTACCATCACTCAACGCCTACCAGACCTCGTGAAAAATTTCAAGCCTGTATCGTACTTTGTGAATTCCAAGAAGGTGAATCTGTATCCGTGTTGCTCGGCCACGCCTGCGCAGACGATGTTCGAAGAAGAGCCGAAAAGGCTTCCGTTTCCTGCGGAAAAAAGTTAATTTAATTCTTCGTATTTTTTTTTTACCTCCAAGGCAGGCTCCGAAAGACAAGGCCCAAATCAAAGGCTGCAAGGGTAGATTCAACTCCGGGTTGTCGGCTAAATTCGTGGCGATTCGTATCATCATCGTTGTTAGAGGTAGATTATCAACGAAGGCCGAGGCGATGCCTGATACCCATAGAATTAGAATGATGGCAACTGTCAGACGAGATTCTTGGTTTACTGACATTATGACAGCTTGAGTTTGTTTTCCAACCCAATCTATGAGTCCCAAGCGGGAAAGAGCCTAGAAATAGAATCAAAGAAGTAGGGTGGATGCGCCTAAAGAGTACCAAAAGAAAGTTATAATTTCTTTTTGCGATTAAAAGTTCGAAATCACTGTCAAATCATTTTGTTTTTACGGGAGTGCGCATTGAAGCGAGTAATTAATTGAGGATGACTGTCACTTCCGAACTGTCAAAAAATCACAGCCTACGCTAATTACATTTTTTACATCGTGACGTGCCGCTTCAGTTGCTGCAAAAAATAACTTATTCTATCACAAATTTCAGGAATTTTTTACACTTATATAAATTATGTCTGATTAATTATTGACTTCTTGGAAATCACGAAACCCCTAATTAAGCAAAATTAATTTTAAATGAAAAAAAGAAATTTAGAATCCAGCCTTAACATTAAGTTATAAATTGATGTCAACAAACGTCATAAATTAGCAGTTTTTTTCATAAATGACGTCTAAGCTCATTTACTGTCATCAACTAAGAATAAACTAACTGAAGAATATTCGGAGTGTTAAAATTACCGTCACGTTTCTAGCAAGGACCGTAAAATGAAGTCATTGTGTATTTAGCTGAAAAGTATCATTCTTAGTAAATTTCTTCCTCAAATATTTGACAATTTTTATAAAGTTAACATCGATTTGGGTTTATTAATTGTTGTAAATAAATTATCTTAAATGTAATTTTTAATTTGCAGTAGGCGTGGAAGATATTTTTCTCCGAAAGTGACGTCAGGACGTACGAAGCGATTTCATAATCAATAATAATTTTCCGTTTTGGACCCCAAATTGTTCTAAGAATCAATTAGGAACTCGAAATATTTCTTAGAGATAAATTTGTCATTAAATTGTTGATATATTTTTATTTTCCGTAATAAAACTTATCCGGATTAAGAAAAATCGAAATTTTTTCTAGTTTGGAGGCCTTTTTTTGGAGACCACTATATAACTTTTATTTTACGGACTCTTGCGGCTGTAAAAATAAATGTTATGTGAAAATATATTTCACGGAAAGAATACTATAAATAGTTATTTTAAGAACTTTGACGTTTATAAATTAGCGAGTTTTTTTATTAGAAATTTTTTTTGGGCAACCACTGTATAAATTTTTAGTTTATGGATTCTTCAGCGGCCGTAAAGATAATTTTTTATCGTCAATCGCTTAAAAACGAAATTTTAAAATTTTATAAGTATTTGGATTTTTTTATTTTAAAAACTTTTTTGGCCGACCATCAATAAGAATTTACTTTACGGACTCTTTTGCGGCTGTAAAGATAAATTTTATGTGAACATATACTTCATGGAAAGAATACTATAAATAGTTATGTTAAGAACTTTGACGTTTATAAATAAGCGAGTTTTTTTATTAAAATTTTTTTTGGGCAACCACTGTATAAATTTTTAGTTTATGGATTCTTCTGCGGCCGTAAAGATAATTTTTTATCGTCAATCGCTCAAAAACGAAATTTTAAAATTTTAGCATTATTTGAATTTTTTTATTTTAAAAACTTTTTTGGCCGACCATCTATATAAATTTACTTTACGGACTCTTTTGCGGCTGTAAACATAAATTTTATGTGAAAATATACTTCACGGAAAGAATGCTATAAATAGTTATGTTAAGAACTTTGACGTTTATAAATTAGTGAGTTTTTTTATTAAAAATTTTTTTTGGGCAACCACTGTATAAATTTTTAGTTTATGGATTCTTCTGCGGCCGTAAAGATAATTTTTTATCGTCAATCGCTTAAAAAGGAAATTTTAAAATTTTAGTATTATTTGAATTTTTTTATTTTTAAAACTTTTTTGGCCGACCATCAATAAGAATTTACTTTACGGACTCTTTTGCGGCTGTAAAGATAAATTTTATGTGAAAATGTACTTCACGGAAAGAATGCCATAAATAGTTATTTTAAGAACTTTGACGTTTATAAATTAGCGAGTTTTTTTATTAAAAATTTTTTTTGGGCGATCAGTGTATAAATGTTCAGTTTATGGACTCTTTAGCGACCGTAAAAATAAATTTTTATTATAAACATTTTAAAACGAAATTTTTAGATTTTAGAGTTATTTGGATTTTATTAATTTAAAACTTTTTTGGCCGACCATCTATAAGAATTTACTTTGCGGACTCTTTTGCGGCTCTAAAGATAAATTTTATGTGAAAATATACTTCATTTGACGTTTATAAATCAGCGGGTTTTTTTATTAAAAAAATTTTTGGGCGATCATTGTATAAATGTTTAATTTATAGACTCTTCTGCGACCGTAAAGATGAATTTTTATCATCAAATGCTTGTAAACGAAATTTTGGGATTTTAGAATATGTGATTTCTGTAATTTTAAAAGCTTTTTTGGCCGACCACCAATAAGAATTTACTTTATGGACTCTTTTGCGGCTGTAAAGATATTTGTATAGTTATATTTTTTACATTCTGTATGTTACATTTCGTGGATTTCTTGTGATCGCCCAAAAAATCTTGTATGCACTTTTGTGGCAAAGACGTTTTTTGCCTCGTCCTCCAAAAGTCGGTCTCTTCAAAAAAATCATCGATTTTATGCTTTAGTTACATTAATAGCCATATTTTAAGAACTTTGTATTTGATAAATATTAGATATTTTTTTATATTTGTCAAAAAAATCTATAAATACAATTTTTTCCACATTCAATAAGATTAATTTCTTTTAAGAAGAGCAGCTTAAAACCAGTCTAAGAAAAAAAAAAGAAAAGTTGAAAAATATAATGAAATGCTTGAGAAATGAAGTATAAAAAAGTAACAAACAAAGTAAAATAAATGAAGGAAAAATACAAAGAAAACAGAACAGAACTGAGAAACTTGAGAAAAAAAATTGAAAAAGCAAAACGCGATAACTACACGATACAGAAAGAATGACACAAAAGAATTAAAAGAAAAAAAAGGAATAAAGTGAAAAACAAAAAGGTTTTAAACGAAGAACAAGAATAAATATGGAGAAAAAATAAATTAACAGAAACGGACTTAAAATAACAGACTAGCGATGACCTAAAATTTGAGAACTCTTTTTGGTACTACTTGGATGTCATAGATAACAGATAAACGCGAGCATTTTTCTGAGACCTTGACTACCAAAGAAGAATTCTTGGAAAATTATCAGTGTTTTCTAAAGACCTTATCAGTAGTAGAATTCGCAACTTTTGTGTTATAATTGAAAATTTCTATCCCTATTTGGTACTTACCTCCATCAAAATAAACAGCGACGCAAAGAACAAAAGCGTCGACCACTCGACCCTCCCCAAAATCCCCTCAATATCTTCGTTGTCGTAAAGAAGCAACAAAAGAAGAGCACCTAACAAAGCAGTCCATCCTAGACCCAAAATACCTAAAAAGTACTTCATTACCGGTACACCAAACTAGAAACTTTACTTACTCAAAGCCGGGATCGAATGCAGGAAGAAGACACAGATGACCAAAAAAAGAGTCACTCCAGACTTGATCAACAGGACCTTGTTCCTGATAGGATACTATAAAAAAAATAGTACTACGTAGTACCATCACAAAAATCTTGTACCTGACGCTGCAAATCCTCCAAGTTGGTAGTATAGTTCTCTTCAGTCAAACTAGTGTTGTTAGCAGTTAGACGCAATTTCCCTAAAAGAGTAGTACTTCTTCTTAGTAGAGACTCCTTGACGGTTTCTTCGTCTTTACTGTAGCTGCTTAAAGAAGCAGCAGCCCGCTTCCAAACGGCAATTTCGCGGCGTAGTTCTTCAAAAAAATAATATCAGGAAGAAACGAAGGAAGGAAGTTGGTACTACCTTGAACTTCAGTAGGTTCCTTGTACTTGAACTGCTTTAGATCGCGATGGGTGTACCGCAATTGGGCGTAGACAACCACGAGAGCTACTGTGGCACCGACGCCCATGTGCAGTGTGAAAATGCCAAAGTTGATGCCCTACAAATGAAAAAAAAACATGAAAATGGTACCGATCCAAAAATTGATATAAGCTGTTATTGTACCATTGAAGAAAAATCAACGAGCCAAACTTGTTTACTTTCGAGGAATTTTTCCTTGGAATTGGCATAAATGGATTTTTAGAAGCGGTGCTTTTGTAGCAGTACCAGTAACTATCACTGCATACAATGCATACAACTTTACATTTACTTTATTTTATAGTTTTGGCAATATTGGTTTGTTCTCTTTGACGGCAAAAATGCGATTTGTCATCTTCGCAAAAACCTGTCGTTTAAGTTAAAAATTATTTCTATAGACACGGTACTTTCCAGTACTTGCTTTTTTGCGACTTTCAAATATGTCGGTTTGTAGGTCTTGAATTTTTTCTAAGTTGGTACTTCTGCTTGGCATTTTAGAGCTGTCAGGATCATGATACTTTTGCTTATCATTTAATGGTTAACCTCAAACTGTCAAAAAAAACTTAACACAAAAGATAATAGCATCAAGTCCAGAGCCTACTTAGTGTCACTTTTTTAATTCGTCATAGTTTTTTAGAGAAAATATCTTTGAAAATTATTTATTATTATTATTATTATCATTTTTTTTTATTGTTAAATTTCTATATCTTTTGAAATATTTACAGCCAAAATTAAATTTAAACTTGTCCATATTATAAAAAACTGCTTTTACTGTTTGACCACAAACATTTTACAGAAATTTTACTTACCGACCTCACGACATCTTGGTTTGAAGCAATAATAACATTCGGTGGATCCCCGATCGGAGTAATAGCACCCCCTATATTCGCAAAAATCAACATATACATGAGCACGGGAACCGGATTCAACTTCATGACTTCACATAACCTAAAAAATGACTGACAGTAGGAATCAAAAAATTTCTTCTCTTACTTGACAGTGACCGGAGTAGTCAAAAGCGTAGTCGTCACATTGTCCAAGAAACACGAAAAGAGTGCTGTGATGAAACACAGAATGTTGATCAAAGGCCAGACACGCCCCCCTGTAATCTACTTAAGTGTTAGTGCATTTACTTTTTTGTTGGTAGTACCTTATAGGCGAAAACCGACATGTAATCAAAAATCCCCGTTTCACTCAAAATTGTCACTAAAGTCATCATAGAGAACAACAGAAGCAGAGTTTCCACATCAATCCATGAGATGATTTCCCCCATCGTCGGTCTGGCGTTCAGTGCTGCCAATATAGCTACCGACATGGTACTAGCAAGCATTGCCGCCAACGTTCGATGCACCAGTTCGAAAATAATCAAAACGTACAATCCCACAAGGACCAAACCTGCGTAGATTATCCCAAACTCGGTATTTATCGGTTGCAGGTTGTAAGCCACGGAAATAGGGAAATTAGTTTTCATGTTGGTACTAAACCTAACCTCCAAGAAACTATTATTGAAGTCGTCGATTTTGATTTGTTGTAAATGAAAAGTTTTTTTCTGCGTTACTTCAGGAACGACATCTATAAGTTTTTCTGGAACTAGAGCTACTTCCCACACTTCTGATACGTTCTAAAACGGTGGATTAATCTAGGGATTTTTTTTTGTTAGGTTTACTTGTGTTAGAAAGATGTTGGATGGCTTGATTTTTCGGGACGTTTCTTTCAGGACTACCAACTGGATCCAGACGTGGAGCCAGTTGACGGACATGTTTTCGTAGCATGGTGGGAGGAGGGCGCCCTCTAGGGTCACTCTGATTTTATTATCGGTGGGCTCTTCCAAAATTATAAAACCTAGAAAAATTGGCAGAGCTACCAACACACTTTCTTATTTCAATACGTGTTTTAACAGTGGCACCAACTTTAGAATTAAAAAATCTGAACTGCCAACTTTCTTTTCTGAAGTGGTGTCGTTTTGTTTGACCGAAGCATGTAAACTTTATAATAATCTAAATAATCTTTTGAAAGGAGGTTATACATTTTTAAGAACGGTTATGAGTTTCATGTTGAGTGGTGAAGGGTTTGTGTGTATTATTTGTTTTTTTTTTTTTTTATACGGTTCGGTTGTATAATAGCTATTGAATATTAGAGACCTGCATTACAAAATTATTTATGTTTTTTAACGATCAATAGATAAATATTAATTATTTGTTGGTAATTACTAATTATAAATATTAGTTTCAGTTTCGAAACTTTAAATTTTTCAAATTGTATTAAATACGTGCGAAATGTCAATAATTTAAATATATATATAGTTGTTTACATCTTGACAGAAAAATTGCAAATACGGCTCAAAACTCTAACCTCAATCTGCCAAAAATGGCCTACCAACAGATTTCAAATTCCAAAGCTTTCTTAGATACTGTTTTTTAAACTGGGATTATATAATAGGTTTTGAAAAAAATAAAATATTTACCCATTAATATTCAAAATAAAAAAAGATGATGTTATATGTAAAAATATGTGAAAAGGAAAAATACAGTTATTTGGACTAAACTGAAAAGCAGGCCTTGAAATTCAAAGTATGTTGGTCGCCCTGTTGTCACTCAAGTTTGACTTTCAGAGCTGTCAAACTGACAAGGAGACGCTGTCATTTAACAAGCAGTGCTACCAATGGATCTTAAATTTAAAATTTCGCCTAGACGTTTTTTCTTTGAATCACACAGTATACAAGATAACTGAAGAACATTTTAACTAAACTTAAAATCAGGCCTTGGAACTTTAAAATACGTTGGTAACTCTGTTATTTCTCGAGTTTGATATTTCAGAATTGTTTTGAGGATTATGTCAAGAACTTTAACTGTCAAAGAAATGCTATGACGTAACAAACAGTGCTACCAACGGATTTCAAATTTCAAAGCCTGCGTAGACGCTCTTTTTTTGAATCACACAATATACAAAATTTATGAAGGAAATTCTAAATAAACTGAAAAGCAGTCTTTGGAATTTGAAATAGGTTGGTAACCCTGTTGCCTATCAAGTTTGACGTTTCAGAACCGTCATGAAGATTTTGTTAAAAATAAAATTTTTGCCTTTAAGTTAATGTTTTCTCTAAACTGTCAAAGAGACGCTATGACGTAACAAACAGTACTACCAACGGATCTCAAATTTAAAATCTCACCTAGACTCTTTTTCTTTGAATCGCACAGTATACAAGATAACTTAAGAACATCTAACTAAAATAAAAATCAGCCCTTAGAGTTTAAAATCTGTTGGTAACTCTGTTTTCTCTCGAGTTTGACATTTTAGAACTGTTATGAGAAGTGTGTCAAGAATGACATTATTTGCGTATCATGTTTAAACTTTAACTGTCAAAAAGATGCTATGGCGTAACAAACAGTGCTACCAACGGATTTCAAATTTCAAAGCCTGCGTAGACGCTCTTTTTTTGAATCACACAATATACAAAATTTATGAAGGAAATTCTAAATAAACTGAAAAGCAGTCTTTGGAATTTGAAATAGGTTGGTAACCCTGTTGCCTATCAAGTTTGACGTTTCAGAACCGTCATGAAGATTTTGTTAAAAATAAAATTTTTGCCTTTAAGTTAATGTTTTCTCTAAACTGTCAAAGAGACGCTATGACGTAACAAACAGTACTACCAACGGATCTCAAATTTAAAATCTCACCTAGACTCTTTTTCTTTGAATCGCACAGTATACAAGATAACTTAAGAACATCTAACTAAAATAAAAATCAGCCCTTAGAATTTAAAATCTGTTGGTAACTCTGTTTTCTCTCGAGTTTGACATTTTAGAACTGTTATGAGAAGTGTGTCAAGAATGACATTATTTGCGTATCATGTTTAAACTTTAACTGTCAAAAAGATGCTATGGCGTAACAAACAGTACTACCAACGAATTTCAAATTTCAAAGCTCGCTTAGATGCTTTTTTTGGATCAGAGACTATACAAGATGAATGATCAACATTCTAACTAAACTAAAAAGTAGGCGAGGAAATTTCCGGTTGGTTGGTAGGCCTGTCATGAGTTAATGTTTAATCTTCAACTGTGAAAGGGACACTGTGATTTAACAAACAGTGCTACCAACAGATATTAATTTGCAATGCTCGTTTAGACAGTTTCTTTGGATTATATAGTATGGTAGTTCATATCAATTTTCTTTATGATCTATAACAAACTATAAACTTTCTTAGAACAACATAAAATTGATTAATTTCGAACGTTTTAAATGTAGAAATAATATTAAATGGAAAATATTGAATTTTTAATAAAGAGACATTGAATTCTCTCGCATGTTGGTAGCACTGTTATCTATTGTGTCTGACATTCAGAACGGTTTTGATATAAAAAAAAACATCTTTGCAGATTTCTTCTAACTTTGACGTAGCAAGCACGGCTACCAACAGATTCCAAAGCCTACTCAGACGTCGTTTTTGTTGTACCTTATTTCGCTCAGATTTTGAAAATATGGAAACATACTTATTAATGTACAAAAAATTCAGTAACAGTGTAAGCATGATGTAAACAAGATACAAAAAGAGCGTCAAAGCAGGCCTTGGAATTTGAAGTTTGTTGGTAGCGCTGAGATATGTCGTAATTTCATAAGCAGAGCTAGCAATTTATTTTGATATTCGCGTCTTGAAATGATGAAAAAAATTGTTTGTTGCAATGTTTGAATAATTAAAAATATTTCAAGTACTTATTAAGCTTCGTTTTGAATTTAAATAAAGTTTTTCGTGTATTCTTTAAAAGTTAAAATTAGCATAATATATGTTAATTTTTACAGAGATTTTATGCCATTTTAATGAGGTCATTTTGAAACTGAAACTGGGAAAATTTTCCATTCCTAAAATTCAAAATACTGAAATTGTAACAATTTATTGCGTTTTAAAATTGACGCTTTTTTCTTCTTCATATTTACTTGATTTTTTTTTAATTTGACGTGAAACACGTTAAAAATACGCAAACACTCCCAAGTTAGAATTTAATTAATTAATCGTGAATAATTTAAGGAACTGGAATTTGTAGACCTGTTCTGAAGTGAATTTCTGGCACAAAAAAAAAGTTGTTGACGTCAAAAGTGCATTTTTTGACTAATATGCTAATTTTCCCGCTTGACGTCACAGATGGCCGAAATTTTAAACAACATTGGTAAAACTTGACCTCATCTGCCAGTCTTATTATCCCATGGAGCAAAAAATGATAAAGTATAAATTGATATTTTTTGTGGCCACTAATTGACCATAAAATTACTCTATAATTTTCGATGTTATATAACAATTTTTTTTTTTTTGAAACAAGAGTACGCCTGTTAGGATCAATTAAAACAATCAGTGCCGACAGTTTCAAAATAAAATCGTGGAATTGTTAGATCTTAATTTAAATCGGTGGCTACAAAGTGTCCCAGAGCAAATCGCCCCGACGCAAATTTCCGGGGTCACAGACTTCCTCGTTCATACCGTTACTTTATGACGCCATTTCTAAGGAAAGCTATTAATCATTTCGAATTGCGCATTGTTAATAATCGATTAATAAGTCAACACAACGTCATACTGACTTTTTGTTTGTCCAGATGAGATGCTGACTTGGTGCGTGTGCTGGATTTTGACGTTATTGGTCATGAGGGCACAGCTGCAGACTATCCAGATTCCAACCAACACAGCGATTTTGACAGTTTTGAAAAAGTCTCGCCATTTGCTCATTTTCATGTCCTTCCTGCAAATTCCCGGTACTTTTTTTCCCTAGTTTGGTGGTACTTACTGGATTTCCGTTGACAGGAAAACTTTAAGACTGTCTTCTATGTCAGTTTGCGAGTGTTTTTCTTGGCGTGGAACACATGGTATAATCGTGATTTGGGGCCTTCGGTGGCATAAAACACAATGCTGTTAACGGGGCAGGAAATTATTTTTTGGAACTACCTGGGTTTGTAGCAGTTCATTGTTGGGAGAAATTCCGCACGGGTCACTCAAACGGGCGACGTTATCGCTAGTTTTTTCCGCTTTTTTTTCCGGCCCTGGTTTTGTGTTTCTTCGCTGTGATGTCAAGTCGGCTTGGTTTACTTTAGATAGTGACGTCAAAGCCATTAATTTTGAAAGGAAAAAAATGGGAAATTTGGGCTCATTTAACAGTCAACCCTCGTCTTGGTCAAAACAAGCCGTGGAATTTCATTGTTGGAAAGTTTCTTTTGATAAAATTTGATCGACTGATTTGGTCGGTAAAAAATGAAAAAAATTGTTCTTTCAGATGACAAAGAGTTGTTTATGTTAATGGGGCCGTAAAACTACCTTTTTGGTTAGAGGTGGCTGTAAATTTTTAATTGTGGGTTTAACAACACTTAGGTTGTTATTGCAAAATTTGTTTGTTTTTTTATTCTTTTCTTTTTTTTTATTTATTATTATTGGAACAAGAGTTGAAGAGACTGGAAATGCTCAAGGCATTGGTTCTTCGTAATTTATTAGTTGTCCCAGTTCTTTAGATTTTTTTAGAGAATGACTATCAATATGTTAATTGCGACTGTTTGGTTTCTAGTATTTTTTTTATTAGCCAAACGATCTAGATTTTTTTACACTAGTGAAATTTGTGTCTTTGAATTTTCTATTTTCAATAAGTTTTGTCAGAATCCACACGATGAATCTGAGGGAATGAGGAACAAACAAGTGTTGGAAGAGCTTTCTGAACGCGTGTTTTATACTATTTTTTCTATTTTGTACCACTTAATTTCTTTTTATATAAAAGAAATAAAATTTTGAAATTTAGGGAATTTTATCAAGGTTGGGTACAATGATTTAATCTTATTTGTTTCGTAACAATTGAGGTTAAGTTATTAAACACATTGCTCACATTCACATTTTGACATTTGACGTTGACGTTTTACGACCATGGCGCCAACGCGACGAAACTAAAATACACCATCGTAGTAAAGCATCCAAATTCTCAGTAACGAACCCAAACGGGTGCTTTACTGGCTCTAGTAACGACGCAAAATAGAAAAATGTTTATTTTTGAATTTTTAGATATTTTCAATTTCTTAGATTCAACAGATTTTTTTAATTTGGAAGCTTTAGATTAATTAGATTTTGTGAATTCTTCAGATATTTTTTTAAATTCTTATTTATTTAATTTTCTTATTTTTACTTAGACTAAATTCTTGAAATGTTTTAAATTTTATTTTAAAAATATTAAATTGTTAGAATTTTCTACATTCCTTAGGATCACTGAATTTTTTGAATGCTTTAAATTATTTAAACGTTAATAGTTTTTCGAAAATTTTTAGTTTCAGGTTTCTTAGATAATTTTTCAGATTTTTTAAAATATGGAAATTTTTTAAATTTTATTTTAGATTCATCAAATTTCCTAAATTCTCTACATTTTTTAGATTAATGAAACTTTTCAAAAGAATTCTTGAGAGATTTTTTTAATGTTTCTTAAATTTTTACAATTTTTATTTATTTTTTTTATTTCTTTACACGACGAGAAATCTTTTTTTTTTAATTTTTGTATTTTATATTATTTATAGTTTTAGCCCATGTTCTTTATTCGCGATTTTTATTTAGAATGTTTTATTTTTTGAGGTTTTTGAAATTTTTAGAATTTTTGTTCCAATTTTTTTTTGATTTTTTAAATTGTGGGATACATGAAACCATGAGAAATTGAAAATTTAAATTTTCGCTATAGGTAGTCAAAACTACGCCATCTGTGGTCGTTTTTTTGGATCATGGGTGTATTGATCGAGTGTAGCAGAAAACTGTGCTAATATGCCAACGCTGACGGAATTAAATTGGAGATGTCCCGATGTAGCCGATTCACATTTTTTTACAACCTATTTCGTGCAAAAATGGGAAAAAAGAAATAGCGAAGTTACGGCGGGTGAGCAAACGAAACGAAAATTGGAGGTGAAAATTAAAAATCGATCAGACGCAAAAACGCACAAAGCAGTCAATAAATAATCGAAATCGAAAAGGGCCAAAATTGATATGAAATTTCAAGGAACAAGTGCTGGAAGAGCTTTCTGAACGCGTGTTTTATACTATTTTTTCTATTTTGCACCACTTAATTTTTTTTTATATAAAAGAAATATAATTTTGAAATTTAGGGAATTTTATCAAGGTTGGGTACAATGATTTAATCTTATTTGTTTCGTAACAATTGAGGTTAAGTTATTAAACACATTGCTCACATTCACATTTTGACATTTGACGTTGACGTTTTACGACCATGCCGCCAACGCGACAAAACTCAAATACACCAGCCGTAGTAAAGCATCCAAATTCTCAGTAACGAACCCAAACGGGTGCTTTACTGGGTCTATTAACGACGCAAAATAGAAAAATTTTTATTTTTGAATTTTTAAATTATTTGAATTCTTCTAATTCCATACTTTATATTTATAAAAGCGGATTTTGTAGTTTAGAACCTATAGATTAAATTATTTGACCCAAATTTTAAGTTTTTGCTCTTTTTTATTTAGTTTTTAGGCTCGTGTGTACCTATTATTTCTTCGGAATCTTCGTAATCTTTAGATGTTTTAGATTCTGTAGCTTTAGAATTTTTAGGTTATTTAGATTTCTCGATTCCTTCAGATTCTTTAAATTTTTGACATCTCTTAGATTTTTTGGATTTTTGGGATTATTGCTATTCTTTAGATTTTTTTACTCTACTTCAGTTTCCATTCTTCAATCTCAGTCCTTTTAGATCTTCAACATCTTTAAGATCTGTCGGGTTCCTTCGACTTTTTAGATTTTTACTATTCTTTAGATTAGTTCAAAAAAATTACATAATTAATTATACCTTTGATTGTTTCAGTTTAGCATTTTTAGAAAATTTGAATTTTTGGTTTTTTAGATACTTTAAATCTTTTAGACCTTTTGCGTTTTTTGTTATCTTTTTCGCATCTTTTACATCATCTAAGTTCTTAAGATTCTTCAGATTCTTGATAAAAATTATTTAATTTTTTTATATTTTCAGCACTACTACAATTTAGATTCTTTGATTTTTAGATTATTCGAATACTTCAATTTCTTTAAATTCGTTTGGTAATTGACATTCTTTAGATTTTTCTGTTTTTAGATATATATAGATATTATATGTTATTATTATATTCTTTTATATTCTTTGGAGTCTGAATTCTTTAAATTCTAGAGATTCTTCACAATAAAGTCGCATAGATTCTTTACATTTTTTTCTATGGAAATTTTGAATTCTAATAATTTTTTTAAAAGCTTTGTATCCTTTAGATTTTTTCTTAGAATTCTTTAAATTCTATACATTTTTTGCTCCCTTTACTTCAATTTCCATTTTTAAATGTTTGATTTAGAATTTTTAGATTGTGCAAATTTTTCTAATTCTTTAGATCAAATTACTTTAATCTAATCTTTCGTTTGTTTTTTTTATTCTTTAAATTTTTGTTATCTTTCAAATTCTTAGATCTTTGGGTTATTTCGTCGGATTCTTTGTAATCTTTAGATGTTTTAGATCTTATGAATTGTTGGATTCTTTAGATTTTTTGCTCTCTTATCCCAATTGAGATCCTGAAATGTATTACTTAATGTTTTGTCTTTCTTAATGCTTCAATTTTTTTAGATTTTTGACATTTTTATATTTTTTTTTTAAATTCTACATCTTTTAGATATTCTTCTTTTTTTTCACGTTTTTATTAAAAATGTTAAGATTATTAAGCATTTTTCGATTTGCTTAGATGTTCTAGATACTTTAGATTTTTTGGATATAGGATCTTCAGTTTAGATTTTTATAGGTTTTGATTTAGATTAGATTATAGAAATTTATCGGTTTCTTTTGGATCTTTCGGAACCTTTGAACTTTTTAGATTTTTAGATTTTTTTTATATTGTTCAGATCCTTCATATTTTTTTAATTTTTTTTAGAAATTTTTAGAATCTTTAAATTTTAAATTCTTTTTTGGGCCTTTTTAGCTTTTTTACACGTTTTACCGTAATTTCTTTGTTTTTTAGATATATTTTAGATCTTTTGAGTCTTGTTTTTTTGCATTTTTTACATCTTCTACGTTCTTCAGATTCCTCAGATTTCTACTTTAATTTCTTTATATTTTCTACACTCTACTTCAATTTAGATTCCTTGATTTTTAGATCATTCATATTCTTTAATTTCTTTAAATTCGTTTGGTATTTGACATTCTTGAGATTTTTCTGTTTTTAGATCCAATATATTTTCTCTCATTTTTACTCAATTTTTGGTTTTTGAGTATTTTAGTCTAATTTTGTTTGATTATTTAGATCTATCGTTTTTTTTACATCCTTTAGATCTTTGACTTAGATTTTTGAATTTTTCGTATTCCTTGAAATGTTTTTAGGTCTCTTAGCTTCTTTAGATTTTATTTTTGGATACTTGGGTTTTTTAGATCTTTTGAACATTTGACATTATCTAGATTATTGAATTCTTGAAATTTTCATTCTTAAATCTCAATTTTTTTGGTTTTTTTAATTTTGATTTTTGACTTTTTTAAGATATTTTTTAATTCCTTGTATTCTTCTACTTCTTCTAGATTTTCTTTAGTTTTTTTTTTTTGTTAAGAATGTTAAGATGACTGGCATTTTTTTTTAATTTTTCGTTTATATTATTGTTTTTTTTTTCAAATTTTTCACGTTTTTTTTTTGTATTCTATAATTTTTTTATTTTTCAAATTTTTAGATTTTTCAATTTTTTAGACTTCTTTTTTAGACTGGTAGTTTGATACCAATCTAAATGTGGATCAATCATCGACATGGAAGATAATTTCCCAGGCTTACCTCAACTACATTTTTTTTTGGTTACGATGATGCCATATAGGCAACCAGTTATACAGTAATCAATTGCTATGTATTCTGAACCACTTCCTAGGTTCATCACTAAGAACTAAACATTATTATATAAAAAAAAAAAACAACTTGAACCAGAATTTCAATTTGATTCGACCAATTTTTTATTTTTATGGTAAAATTTGTATCTTTTTGTTAAAGTAAAAGAAACGTCAAACTTACCAAAAGTGAGGTTATATCGCTTTCAATAAAAAAAAATCCTCCAAAAAAATCTCATTTAACTTAGTGGAACTCAATCTAAGTAACACCTTTAAAAAAAATTATACAAACCCTCTCAATTTTCTGCAATTTTAACCCAAAAACAGCGTAAATCAACATTCCCTGCGCTGTCCCTGTAGCCACCTCCATGTTTCAAACGAAATGTCAAACCCATTAAAAATAAGGTTGGGTGTTTATTTACATTGTCAGATAAGGCTCCGAAATTAGAAAAATCACTCTCTTCATGTCGACGTCAACCTCCGGAAAACCCACAACGTCCTCCAACGTTCTTCACACTCCAATTTAAGACATGACATCAAAACCAACATCTGCAACTGCTCTCCTTAACAAGATTAACAATGGACAGAAACGGAGACTTTATCTGGAGGATTTTTTCTATTCGTATAAGCGGTCACAGATTAATGAAGAGAAGAAAAGAAGTGAAAGTGATGAGGGAGGTGAAGTTGTGACAAAAGAAGAGGAGGGAAGTGATGAGGAGAAAGATGTGAAACCTTTGGATGTGGGGGAGTTGGAGGGAATGGAGACTAAACCAGAGAGGTAAGAGAGAGAAATTGTTTTTGTTTTGTTTCGTCGGTGAATTGTGTTGTTGGTTTTTGAAAAAGTGAAATTGGGGATCTTTTGTTTCATGAAGAAAGAAACTTTTCGTTCAAGTTCTCCAGTCTTTTTTAGAACGGTACTTGAGTTTAGATTTTTCGGGTTTTTAGATTAGTTGCTTCAAATTCATTGTACCAGCTGCTTTAGATCTTCATATTATATCGTATGTAGTATGTATACAGGGTTATTCACGTATAATGACCAACCAGGTTGGCAACCCGAAATACATCCTTCCTCTGTTAAACTTTTTTTTCGCGTGGTTTCTATTTATTTATTTTTTACTTATTTTTGTTGCCTTCTCTATTTTTTTTACATCTCTATTCAAATTTTTATGTATTTCTTTTCTCTACTTCCGTACCATATCTTCTTTTTGTCTCTCGATTCCATTCGTTAGATTCTTCGACTTTAATTTAGATCTTTTATGTTGTAGATCCTCAGAATTTGAGTTTTTAGATTCTTATCGGGATTCTCAGTTTCTTTGATTTAAATCTTTGGGTTTGTTAGGTTAGATTCTTTAGGTCTTTCTTTAATGTTTGTTGTCTAAATTCTTCAGATTTTCCTTCTATTTAAATCTTTCAGGTTTTTCTTTTTACATTTAAATTTTTCAAGTTTTTTCGAATAAATCTCTTTAAGGAAACATTTTAGTTCACAGTCGGTAGATTCAGATCCTTGAGGTTCTTTACGCTTTCTAGGTTCTATCTGCTCTTCTATGAATTCAATTCTTTCGATTCTTCTGGCTCTTACGTTTAGATTTCTGATGCTTAGATTCGACTATCTAGATGTCTTTCTGTTTTTTAGATTCAGACCATGGTTTAGACAGTGCAAGTTCTTAGATCAGATTTCAGGATCTCTGAATGAACTTAATTTCTTAGATTCTTGCTTCTTTTTTTTTAGATTGTTACCCAAATGGTTCTGACTGATCTTCTCGGTTCCTCAAATTCTTCAAATTATGTTCGATATTGTAATTTTTCTGATTCTTCTTGTTCCAAGTTCTTTAAATTAGATTCTTCAGTCGCTTTGGTTAAGTTCTTCAAACCAAAATCAAACTCTTCAGATTCGCCGAATTCTTCTTTATCTTTAAAATAAATCTTTGTTTCGTTGGATTCTTCAACGTTTTGACATATATGTTTCAAGATCTTACTGTTAAATTCTTTATATTAGATCCTCTTTATAGAGTTCTTTAAATTTTCCGGAATTTTTTCAGGTTTTTCGGATTCTTCACATTAAATCCTTTGGTTTAGAGCTTTTTTTTAGATCACAGCCTCTAACTTTAGATTCTTCCTATACTTCAAATTAGATCCTTTGGTCTACAGTTTTTAGAATGCATTCTTTAAATTGTCCAAGTTCTTCAGCGTAGTTTTTAGTTTAGGTTAAATGGTTAAATTCCTTAGATTTTAGAGCTTTTTGGTTTAGATTTTTTAAGTTGTTAATCTCTATAGTACAATCTTTAGACTCTTATATTTTTGCTGATTATTGGATTCATTAAACTCTTTATCTTTAAATTAGATCTTTTGTGTATAATCTTTCAGGTTTTTCAAATTAAATTCTCTACCTTTCACCATTTAGACTTTATAGATCCTTCCTTTTGTTTTTTGGATTCCTCGGCTCTTTAATTTAGATCACTAAGATTAATTTCTTTAGACGCTTTGGTTAAAAGTTTTCATCTTCTTCAAACCGAAATCTTTAAGTTCGATTCTTTAGACTTTTTTAGATTCTCGAAATTCGTCTTTATCTTTAAATTAGATCTTTTGGTTTTCAGCTATTCTTAGGGTTCTTCATCGCTTTCATTGATATCTTTCAAGATCTTTAGAGCTCTTTAAATTTTCCAGAATGTTCGGATTTTACTTTAGACTTTCAGGTTTTTCAAATTAAATTCTCTAAATTACAACATTTAGACTTTATAGATTCTTCGTGTTTTTTGGATTCTTCACCTCTTTGATTTAGATCATTTAGATCAATTTCTTTAGACGCTTTGGTTAAAACTTTTCATCTTCTTCAAACCAAAATCTTTAAATTCGATTTTTTAGACTTTTTTAGATTCTCGAAATTCGTCTGTATCTTGAAATTTGATCTTTTAATTTTCGGATCATCCTATTAAATTCTTTCTTTAGCCTTCTTTAAATTCTCCAAGATCTTCCGACTCTTTACTTTAGTTTTTCAGGTTTTTCATCAAGATTACATCATTTGAACGTTATAGATTGATTATTCGATTATTCATGTTTTTCGAATTCTTTAAATTAGATTATTTGTGTTAGATTTTTAAGATCTTTTGATTTAGAGCATTTTTTTTTAGATCAGATCCTTTGTTTTTTTTTTAAATATTCATTTGTTTAAATTGTCCAAATTCTTCAGCTTACAGTTTTTAGTTTAGCTTAAATTCCTCAGATTTTAAGGCTCTTTTAGATTAAATTCTTTAGATTCTTTGGTTTGGAATCTTCAAATTCGATTAGATTAGATTAGATTAAATGAAGCTAGTTCTTGAAATTAAATTCTTTTGATAAAATTTTTAAATTACATTGTTCAGATTGTTTAAATTAGATCTTTAATATTCTACAGATTAGTTCCTTTAATTCTTTTGGATCCACCAAATGAAAGTGAGTGCTTTAGGAGTTACACCGCCGCTATAATGAAACGAAATAATTTCCAAGAGTTATTTAAAAGAAACTTTTTAATCCATGACTCATTTCCAGAACTGCCACCTTTCCGGAACCAAAACCCGAGTACAAACACAACACCCGCCGAAAACTAAAATACGGCGACTCCGAAAAAAAATACGTATGCGACTACTGCACCTTCAGATCCAAATACCGTAAAAGTCTTTCCGAACACACTCTACTCCACAAATCACGTGACGAGACTACTATATATCGTTGCAGCGACTGTGCGTACGAAACCAAACGCAAGCATTACTTACGAAAGCACAGTCTAATCCACAAGAGCAGTAGTCAGCTCGAGATGCACAAATGCCCAGAATGTGACTTTGCCACGAAACGCAAAGATGGCTTACAAAGACATGTATTGTTGATCCATAACCATGACAGCGAGGCTATGATGTATAAGTGTCCGGAATGTAACTATCAGACCAAGCTGAGTTATAGTCTGACTTCGCACATGTTGGTGCACAAGACGTCGGAGGATTTCTATAAGTATAAGTGTTCGGAATGTCCGTACAAAACGAAGGAGAAAAGGTCGCTTTTTAAGCATTCTTTGAGTCATAAGAGTAAAGATGAGATTTTAACGTATAAGTGTAGTTTTTGTCCGTTTGAAACTCGGAGGAAGGCGAGTCTGACCAAGCATATGGCGCCGATAGACGGTGACGATTTCGGGAGTAGCCATAAGTGCACGGTTTGTGTTTTTGAGACCGCGAGGAAGAAGTGTCTAAGGAGTCACATGCTGTCGCATCGGAACGCGAATAAAGCGTATAAATGTCCGTACTGCCTTTACGAACACACTAAGAAAAAGAAGTTAACCAGGCACATCTCCGTACACGACGATGGCGAAGAATCCTTCAAGTACCGATGTAAAGAGTGCCCTTTTAAAACGAAGTGGGTTGACGCGTTAAACACGCACAAATTGCGGCACGTCAAAGAGGAAGATGGCGGCATCTTCAAGTGCATGGTCTGTTCCTACAATGCCAGAAACAAAGCCCACTTGACCAGACACTTGAAAATGCACAAAAAAGTCAACGGGAAATAATTGGTGTTTTTAGTTTCTTTAGGTTGGTTTTTGTCTGTGATATCATACATCGTAGATGTAGGTTTATGTTGAGCGTGGATGTACTTGTACCTTGGTTGAAATAAAAGTCATAGAATCTTCGGCTTCTGCATCCTTTCTAACCGATGCGAGAGAAACAACCACATACAAATAAAACCAAAACGACTTTATTTGCGAAAAATAAATTCACACAACTGTAACTGCAATAATCTGGTTTTTATATTTTTGTTTGCTTGTTTTTGACAATACTTCTTGCACCAACATGGTGCACTGAAAAATATTCACAGCTCTACAGATCCTTGAATTGACAAAATTACACTCTGTACAGCTTTAAATATTCTAATCATACTTAATTGAATAAACTTTCAAAATTTTGATCGTTACAAAAAAATAAAGAAATTAATTGATTACCTTACAACTTTGAGAATACTTAGCTCCGAACTAAGAACTTCCAGGTGCCAAAGATTGCATCGTTAGACTTTACATGATGAAAAAAAGTTACATTAAGGCACCTATGAGAATGGGGCGCCGCCCCCCATTTTGTGTTTTCAAATCTTCATAATAAAGTTACAGTGAAAATTGCTGCATAAACGAGTTCGAACGATGACCTGCTTCAAAATGGAATGAATTGAGATGCGCGACCACGTGACTGTTGAAAATAAAGAAAGAGGGAGAAATGCGCAGAAAATGCTGACACTAACCCAACGGCTAGCCAACAATACAACACAACAATAAAAAAAAACAATAAAATTTCGTGAGAAACAACAAAAGTGCGGTAAATAAACCTACAGATGAAGCTTCTGATGATTACGTTTTTGATTTTTTTACTTTTTTTTGTTTTTTCTTTAGCTTAAAAGAAAACTTCTAGATGTTTACGAAATGTACAAAAAAAAAACAACTAAGTCACTATACACTTCTGTCAAAAAAATCTCATCTGACCTTATCTAATGAATGATGACGTCACGATGACCATTATAAATATACAAGCTGTAAAAGAAAAAACAATCGAAGCATTTATACAATAAAAAGATACAATTATGCGGCCTCAATTGTTTTTTCGTCTCGGGTACAGTCGCCGGCAGAAGTGAGGTCACGTGCCGTTCCTTCTGTCATCGCCTGTACATTTTTTCGCGTAGAATAGAAAAGTTGAGTTTTGATATAAATAAAGGTAAAACAATTGCTAACTCATAAAAAATGTAAATGGAAGCTTTGTATATTCAAAACAGTCGCAATTTCTTGAGAACCGAATGAAAAAATAAGTGAGAATCGGTTCACTGTCACAGGTCTCACTCAGTCTAAATAAAAAGACGGCGATGGGATTGCACGACTAAAGTTATATTTCCCCCGCGGCAAACATAACCTCACAAATAACGCTTCGCCGACACGTAAAAAAAAAACTCCGCCATGACAGTCAACCATTTCTTTTCTTATAGGTAAATCGCTTATACCTAAAACATGTCTAAAAAATGGGGCAAACTCCTCCTACGAAACCGCCTTCTCGATGTTACTACCGCATGGACCAATACGAAACAAAACTAACGTTTGCGGAAGGAGTGGGGGGATTTGGGAGGGGACCAATGACAATTACCTAAACACGTGGACTACCGCTAAGGAGCAGGTCCATGCTGCTGCGCTTGAGGATGCTGATGTGGCAACATCACAGGGATGTGGTGTTGTGGAGGCGGGGGCTGCTGCAGATACTGCATGTTCTGCATCATGTGTGGCTGGAAGATGGAACACATGATGGGCGGGATCTGAGGGTGGCTTTGAGGCGGTGGTGCAGCTTGGTACTGTTGTGGAGGCGGCTGCGGACCCTGCCCGGGCGTGTATTGCGGAGGCTGGGCCGGACTTGGCGTGTTCGATGGGTTCGGGGGGAGGTACTGGATCTGGGGCGGGGTCTCGTACATGCGAAGGGCGTGCATCTGCGGGTATCCTTGCGGGTTGATTCCCGGGGGATACACGAATTGCTGAATCGGGGGCGCCAGGAGAGGCTGTCCGGTGGCGGCGGCGACCTGCATCTGGCTCGTCACGTCTGCGCGGATTTGACCCATTGGAACTAAAAAAAAATGTTAGTGTGACGATTGATGGGTTGTACCGCTCACTTTTTCTCATCCGACTGCCTTGAGGCTGCGGCTGATACTGTGGTTGACTCGTCATCATGTACCCCAGAGGCATGACCACAGGCATGTGGGGCTGCCCCACAGGGCCGCTGACGGTCGCCGGAATATAGGGGCTGTGACTGGGCGTTTGCGGAGTATGGGGACGACTCGCCGACGGCGTACTCGGCGACCTAAAACCAATCATGATAATTTCTCTCATCAAACTCCGCCTTTAATTACCGCCTACCTCGGCTGGAAAGGCTTAGCTGCCGGATTGAGCACAAACTCTTTCGCGTTGGGATTCAACGTACTCTTCTTGAACGTGTTAGTGACTTTCTCCACCGGATCCTGCTGGGGAGAAATCGACTGTTGAGGCTGTTGCGGAGGCGTAGCTTGAGGAGGCGGTGGTGGCTGCTTCGCTTGCGGCGGAGGCGGTTCCATAGGCACTTGTCCCGTTTGTTCGTTAGGCGGCACCGACGGCGGCAACTTGAAATCTTGAGCGAACCCGTGCAATTCCTTCATAGTTTCGTGTCGGACCGCCTCTTGCGGCGGTGGAGGTGGCACGTTCCCGCCCCCAGGGTACATTCCACGCGGTGTCCTTTGTTGCATGGGCGGCTTGGTGTCGCCGTTTATCTGAGCTCCCTTCGGCTGTCCCATCTGCGGCGGCCGTTGATTGTTGTAGCCGTGAGGCGGCGTATGTGAGTGGGGCCGAGCATGATGAGGAGGCGGCATGCCCATCTGCGGCGGTGGCACGATCTGATGCACGGGCGGTGCAGGCGAAGGGTGTGTGGGATAGGGCATCGGAGGCGGAGCGGAGCCGCCTTTTGGCGAAGGCGTAGTTTGTGCAGGAGGAGGCGTGCTTCGCACGAGTTTACCAGAATTCTGATTCTTCCGTTTTGCCGGAGGGATGTACTTATCACTAGGTTCCTGCGGATTGGGTCGCACCACAGCGGCGAAGACCGCCTCCTCGTCGCCGTTCTCCAATTCCAATCGTGCTTTATATTGGGGCTGGTTCTCGATCTCGTTAGCGATTTGCGCCGCCTTTGCCTCCGCCTCGCGGTAGTCGGCGGTGTCGGCGCTGCGTAGCGGGACCGTATAGCCCTTCAACGACTGATCAAAAGTACTAGTAACCCCATATTCTTGCTCGTTCTTCCTGAACATATCATTAGCATCCCAACCGTTGGCGTTTTCCAATTCTAAAGGGACGTTATCGCCTCCACCATTAACGCCTGATGATGCGTCCCATGGCTCCAACTCTTTCTCTTCCGACTTGTTTCCGTTTCCGTTGAGCCGTGCCGAAATTGCCGTATCAGTTTGGAAGGTGTCCTTGGTGGGGTACTCCAAATCGACATCGCGTGCTTCCATCGTCGAGATATCGCCAGATTTGAATATCAACTTGTCGACTAAACTTTCCGCGATCAAATTCTGATTGGGAGTATTCGGGTTATCAACCTTTGCAGCCACCTCGAGGACGACGTCGAAGTTACTCGAGAACGTCTTGAAGACACCTGAGGCAAAAATTAGTTAGAAAGACTAAAGTAGAAAAACATAACCCACCTTCCCAGACTACGCCAGACGCCGTTTTAATCCGCACTACATTTCCGATTTGTAGTGTCGCTGAATGCATAAAATGTGCATTGTTATAGACTCCTTCTGCTATAACGGATCTCGCCCTTTGGGTCCTGTGGGAAAAAACACACTATAACCACAAATTAAAAAATTGATACTCGTCAACCTTCATTCTCATTTACTAAAGAATCAAAGTCCATATTACAGTGGCACCTCGTCACTTCGAACAGTTTTGTTACCTACTTCTCAAAAAGTTCCCACCAACGATTACCACAGACATTGTAAAACATTTTATTATAAAGTTAATAACGTCATTCACAATGTTGCCACTTTTTATAAAATATGACGTACCTACACCTCATTTGCGGTCCCCAAGAAAATACAACCTCGATGGCGGCAATGTAATAAAATGTACACACGGAAGGACGCTCGTTAAACCACCGGTGAGGCTAAACAATTATTCGCAACTTTGTAGTTTATTTTCATTCATTTTTAGACGATAATTACACTAGGTCCCATTTTTGTACAGGTGTTCCAAAGAAACCCAACCAATTCTTCTTGTATATATTTTTATTTCAAGCCGTTGAAATACCGATTCCATTCTAGCTAGCTAGTTATATTTAACATACTTAAGAAGCGGATGAAAATAGTAACATATTTATCTTCTTCATTTCGTAATGTCAATATTACAAAACGAATGTAATAAACTGCACGCCTGAATACTGTTTATTTCCTCGTAAATTGTGAGCAGGTTCAAGTTTAAATTTCAACAAAGCAATAAATCGAATTTTATGTTGGTAAGACTGTTGACCTTCGTTTTGAGGTTATGAAATCAAGTTTGGCGTTTGGCAGACAGTTACTGATTTTTCGGGCCTCAGTATATAAAAAAATAAAAATTTACACAAACGAACAGACTCCAAAAAAGTGTACCACCGAAACTTGTTTATTTTGACAGTTTGTTTTTCAGATATTCGTACTTTTTACATCGCTTTTAATATAAGTAGAGAATTTAAAACAAAAAATAACTACAGATCCAAAAATTTTAAATGGAAATTTAAACAGGGAAACCATGCAATTTTCTTTAATTATGGTAACACTGTTTTAAAACGCGCTACCAATTAAATTCTGTCATGTACTTATATAGAAACAAAGTAAAAAATATAAGAACCCCCCAAAATTCTACGAATCCAAAACTTTTCAACTTCCATTTTTATTTAACACATTTATTTATTATTCAAAAAAACATAACCTTACGCCATATCGTTTGACAGATGACAGATCCTAAACTCCGAAAAGTTAAACAAAAAAATAAATTTTAGTGTTGACTCTTAGACTTAAGAAAATGTTTTTCAAAACTCAAAAAGTTCGTGACAATTAAACCATAATTATGAAAATTATCTTTCAATAGAATTTTGAAAATTGCAACGAAATTCCAAGAGACCAAAAAAAATCACAAAACTCTCCGAAAGTCTAATGGACATTGCATAAACTTGACATGTTGGTGTCCCTGCTATTTACCAATTGTTGACATTTCCGAACTGTCAAAATTACTGCATTTCATCTAACGTTTAACCTCAGACCACTAAACGAAGTAAAGTCAGAGTTATTAACACCATGCGAGCTCCAAAGCCTCTTTCGATGGTATTTTTATTCGATCACGTGCCGCAGAAAGAGAACATGTGAAATCTTGAATTATACTGGCAGCCCTGCCTGCCACTTTAACACTTTTAAGTATTAACTCCTAATAATACTCAAGGTCCACGGCTACATACGATTTAATACAAAAAAACGAACGTCGAGTAGTCCTTGACATTTCGGAACTGTCAAAATTATTGCATATCATTTAATAATGTCAGGAAAAGCATTTTGAGTCAGTTACACAATTCGAATTCCAAAGCCTGCTACCACGCCGTTTTTTTTTGCCATCATGTGAAAAAAAAACAACATGTGGGATTTTAAATTGTATTGGCAGCCCTGCCCGTCAGCTTGAAGTTAGACCCTTGACAGTCCTGAAATGTCAAACGAAATCGATAGAAAAGAAAGCATGGCCAACTAGTCGCTGTTTTCCCATTGTTTTTTTTTATTTCAATCGCTAGGTACCTGTAAATTGTTTGTATTATTGCCAGGTAACAATCAAAATAAAATAATTATCACGTAGAATTTACGACACTATGACGATCTTCAATTAATTATCAATATAGTAGATGACCTTGACTTAATTTTCCAGGTTATGAATCGAATTTGACCCTTTATAAATTATAGCGTTAGAGTCAAGTTTGACAACTCTAGTTTGAACTCATTAGTAATTGATTCAAGTAGTAGCAAGCTAAGGTGACAAAAATTACCAAGGAAGCAACAGGACCTCATTTTAAAAGTTCCTCGAGGTCACAGCTCAAATCCTTGAGTTGTCAAACTCAGACTTAATTTCCTAACCTAGAAGTTCCATTGTAAAAGTCTGTCGCGAATGACACTTTGTCAAGCCCAAAACATAACAACACAAAATCACCAGAGCAATATGGACATGAATTCAATGTTGTAAATTATTATTGGCAAAAATTTAACATTAATGAGGTCAATACTCTCCATTATAATTTGGACTCGCTATAGAAATAATCAAGGCGGGCGTTGAACTTTCTAGGCCAACTTGGGATAGAGCAAAGAAGATGAATGGAAGAATAATAAACAAAATGGTGATATGAAAAAATCTATAGAAGTCAAGACAAAGAAGTTGGGGATAAAAGTGAAGGTAGAAAGAAAGTCTGAGTTTACGGGGCTGTGGGAACAGGATCACGACTTTAGTTTAAACCCTCAGAGGCCCCTCGGGACTGCGGCCTTACTAACCTCACTGGCCCTCGATTCTTCCTCTTGTTGTTCATCTCACCGTTACCGTGATGGCCGGTATGGTCCTTATTTCTCGTCGGTACCGGAATTTTGGAGTCGTTGACTGAAGACTTGTCAAAAAAAAACGAAACACGCGATCCGTGCTCAAACAACAAAGCTCCAAAGACACCTACAAGCGCACAAAATGGCTCAGTGACGTAATCACAATCTCGTCGAATCTCACCCTGACCTGTTCACATTCGCGTGTGGTGGCACCGGGGGCGGCGTCTCGACGACGGTTCAAAGATGTCTTGGTGGATGGGCGCTTAGTAAAACGATTCTTTCAATAATAAACAATTGGAACACAGCATTTGCAGAGTTTGTCTGTCAGACTGACGTGGACTCAGTGCGCAAGCGCGCCACCACCACAGGTCATTGCTTCGGGCTTCGGTTTATGGCGGCAAACTTAGACGGGACGATCAATAAAAAGGGGCCTGCGCCCCGCGGAAAACCGAGAAAAAGAGTCGTGGTGGTGATGGGGGCACAAAGTCAAAAAGCAAATTTGACAGACACACTAGGGACTTTGATCGCCGCGGTTGGTAACCAAAAGTCACAATCGGGAGAAAAACTTACTTTTAACCGCACCGATTAATACTCACAGGATACTAAAGTAGCCCGATTTTTTTCTCCCATCACGACGACTTAAAGCAACCCTTAGTTCCCCACTTTTTTCCCGTTACAAACCTCATCTCACAAAAATCCCTAACGTGACCTTGACATGTCCCGCACACAATCTAGCATTATTCAAAACCTAATCGTACATCAATCGAATTCTCTCCAATTAGATTACTTTTTGCTTGATTTTTCGTACAAACTTTTTGAACACTTGGATAAAATCATGTTTACCAACCTTGGTCTCTACAGGGTTGATCAATAAAATTGATTTTGCGTCACAAAGGGTGAGAACAACCTGTTGTTTCTGACCTACTTTAGTGTTTTTACTCATATAGGGTGAAATTTGAGAGGGTAAGAAACACGGAGTGTGATATTCATCTTGATTAAAATGATTATTAATATACAGTGCATGCTATTATAAATTATAAATTATGGGCGCTCTTCTGTATCGCTGTTTTTTTTTTAAATTAGTGCCCAAATTTTTTTGCATCATTAGTATATTGTGCAGCAAGTTCGTTAAATGTAGATTACAGGCTTGATGGGTGCAACGGCTACTTGTGCATATTAAAAATAACTTTGTTGTGAATGTCTCTGTCAATATTTTGGGTTAACTATTCTTAGAAAGATTAGGGTTTTTGGGATAATTACGATACGAGTAATCCTAGAAATACTTAAGTTTCTTTTACCTGCATAAATGGCAACTAGTTACTGTTTGCAATCGATAAAAACTATTTTTTTTTTTAGCGGCTATACATATATAGTTTTATACTACCATATAACAAAAAAACGTTGAACATATTTGACATATTTGCATATCAAGTGATCTTTAACCTCAAACTGTCAAAGTTAGAGCAATCTCTAATTTTTTATTATTATTTTTTTATATAGATAACATAATACTGTATATAAAAATTTTGAATCTCCCGCAAAAGAAATGATGAAAAACTGCTGCATTGAGTAAAATTGGCCTTTAAGAAGCATTAAAGTTTGAAGTATGTTGGTAGTTTTGCTTATTATTTCTAAGCGTGTCTTTGACAGTTGGAGGTTATGAATTAGTTATGTTCTTATTTGTACAGTAATACCAACATCTTTCTTCTTACTAATTTTTAAATCATTTGTTTGTGCATGATGAATATTTATTTACTTACACTTTCAGTTGGGGTTTGGTTTGGTAGACACTTTATACATTTCTACTTCACTCTATTTCTAATTTTTTCTCTTGTATTTATGTTTTTCTCTGTTTATATTTTAAGATTTGTACAATCGAAGTAAACTTTTAAAATTGAAATATGTTGGTAGCTTTGTCTGTCACTACAGTGTCATTTTGACCGTTTGAGGTTAAAGAACAGACAACAGCAGAACTATTCTAAAATTCATCTCTGACCATCCACTTCTGTCCATTTTTTCTGTCCCCGAGCAATACAAATGATATCAACTATACCAACAGTTTATTTTTTTCAATTTTCTAATTATCATCTTGTATTTTAAAATTTAAATGTTTATAAAATTCAGTGTCGTAAATTTCATTTTCAAAATTAAAAAAAATACATCCAAATGATCGAATGAATCTAAAATGTGTTGATAGTGGTTGACCTGTCATCTCAAAGTGTCATTTTTTCATTGACGTCATGACTCTTACGACAGTTTTAATAGGTCAAACTTGATAAAAACTGAAATACCAACATATAAAAAAACCAAAAAATACAAAGTCCATTAGGTGCTGCGTGCTACAAATTCTACAGATAAAATGTCTTCCAAGTAGACTTTATGATCAGAACAGTGTTACCAACATATAAAAACATACAAGAGCTGCTTCACCAAATCTCATCTTCCTTTTCAGAAAATGAAGAATCATTCTTCCCCTCTCTACTCCTTCCAACAATTCAACGAAGAAATCAACGACTTCTACAAATACCTCAAGGACAACAAATACACCGATGAAGAAATCCGCAAGATCTTTGCCCCCCTTCTACCAACTTCAGATCTTAAAATCACCAAACGAGCGGTCTTCCTTTTGGCAGCACTGACTTTCCTTCTCGCTCTGTACTTTGCCACCTACATCGAGTCTCTCTCTTGGCACTTATCAGCCATTGGTCGCATCCTCCTCATCAAGGTTTTACCCTTTTGGGATTGGACACTTCTAAAGAACGAAAGATGTCTCATACAGAAACCTACTTCTTCAACTTTTGAAGAAGTCCATTTCAACTGCGATCTCTGCGAAAACCTCCAACAAATCGACGTCTATGAAGAAATCTCCGAAGACTTCTTGAAGACTCGGTACTTGGACGTTGACATCCCGGTCATCATCAAGACGACTTTCCCACGCTCGGATTCCCTTCTCGAAGAAATTCTTCGAAACCCAACAATCGCATCTTCAAAACCTTGCAAACTCGCCACCAACATCAACGGTGGAACCTCAACTGTTAAGAATCTCTTCTCGAAGACACAATTCTTCGACAGCTTCTTTCTTCACTTTCAAAACTGCGATTTTGAAGTAATGAAAGAATTTCGCCGGTATGCGCCACGCCCCCTTTTCTTACCAGCCGAGTTGTCTCCTGTTCAATATAATTGGTTGTTGTGGAGCCGGAATTACAATGGAACTCAATTTAAGAGCGTCGGATTGGTCGACAAAGTGGCGTTGGTGTGGCAGGCGAGTGGCGCCAATTTTGTTAGGTTGGTACCACGGAAAAACTGCGAAGGGGAGTGTCCGGTGATTGAGGTGAAGTTAGCGACAGGCGAAGCGATGGTTGTTACCAATTTGTGGAATTTTGAGTATCAGGGGGATTGGGGGGAGAATGTTGCGGTGGTTTTGGAGTTGCATTAGAAGGCGTACCAACTGTAACGTGGGGGAAATAAAAGAAGATGATGAGTTTAATTAGTAGTTTTATTAGTGTGCTCGGTTGACACTTTGAGGTTAACCATTAATTGTCATGTTGACAGTTCCTGAATGTCAAGAAAAATCCTAGGTAAAAGAGCTGCCAACATGAATG
The DNA here is from genome assembly GCA_030157275.1 of Cynaeus angustus. NCBI lineage: Eukaryota > Metazoa > Arthropoda > Insecta > Coleoptera > Tenebrionidae > Cynaeus > Cynaeus angustus. The sequence continues at coordinate 17,535,221 of CM058065.1, forward strand.
CTCGCATGCTGGCGCCTCCACCAACCATAAAATTTTACCTACCCTAACGAAAATTTAAGAATTGAGACAAAAATATCACACAATGAATGAGTATGAGAAAAAAAACTAGAAATTTAGAAGTCAAAATCTAGAAGTAGATTAAAATTACACTTAGAAACATCTGGAAAATAATATTTTCATACTTCTAAAAGTGAGGTCAACTCTATCTCTAAATTCTGAGAAATTTCTTTAATAATTCAAGTAGATCTACATCTGGATCTAGAAATCTCCCATCATCATGTCAGAATATCATTTTAGTTCTTCCTGATGTCAATACTTTCGATCTTTCTGCTCCTGGTGTGTCCCTTCTTCAGTTCTGCCTTCAAGAAAGCAAACATTTCAAAACCAAATGAAGAACTAGACCTCTTCGAGTTTCGGGCAACAATGCTAGAGATCCACAACACACTACGAAACTTTTTGGTGTCTGGAAGGTTCCATGGTCTTCAAAATCCAGAAGTTGGTAACCTCCAACCTGTGAGTTACAATCTAGAACTAGAATCTCTTGCTAGATGTTGGCTCATACAAATTCCAAGAGGAAAAGATGAGTGTCGCCCGAGTTCCCTGTTCAAAAATTTTGGTCAAAATGTATTCCTCCATAAAGATAGAATGTTTTCTTGGAAGCTGGTCCCGAAGATTTGGTAAGGTTTCTCTTTGGTTCTTTGGTCTCATTCTTTTTTCTAGGTGGGATCAGTACTACGACTACCAGCCAGAATCTGTGCCAGACTACCTAATTCCACCTGGAAGTGAACAAGTAGATGTTAGGGATTTTGTTCACATAGTGTGGTCTTCCGTTTTTCAAGTTGGGTGCGCTAGGTCGTGTGATGTGAAGAACTCGAACCACTTTGTCTTAGTTTGTAACTATGCGGATTCTAGTAATGCAACAATTTGATGGAGAGCAGATTATACTCAGTTTTTGTTTAGTTACTTTGTAGATTTTAAGTTGGTAGATATTTTACTAGAGACAAGGAGTGCGTTGTTGGTTACATACAGTGTAGCCAACCGTTGAGGTGACGTCAACAAAAAATTTATATTTATAATGTCTAAATAAATTTATACACAATTCAAATGGGTAGAACTGCTCAAAAAAAATCGAGTTAATCGTTGGGGACGTGACGTGTCATCCAGAACAGTTTGTTGTTATTTGCTCTATTTGCTTAATCGAACGAATTAACGAGCACCCAAAGCTAAAATGTCAATATTTTAAATTTTAATTACGCGAGTGCTAATCTCTGAACATTCGAGAACGAATAAACGAACACACCAAAGGAGGTAATGTTGGTTGCATACTGCAGTCAGAGGTATTATAATTTTCTGTCAAAAAAAAAGGTCACATGATACCGTCCTATCGCGGCCATTGAAAACTAAATTATTGATGAACGACTCGGTTAACATTACGAATTACTCCGTCTACTCTTCTCTCACTGCAGAACGAATAAAAGAACGACCAAATGATCCCCAGACAAATTTAAGATTAGTAATGTTCATCACTTTAATGGCACTCTTGAACGAATAAACGAACGCATACAAAATTTCTAAATTACCAATTTCTTGCTCCAAAACGAATAGTCGAACGTCACCAAAGCCTGTAAAAATTTTAAAGTCACTAGTTACTATCTACTCCTTTTACTCTTCTCTCTTATGGAACGACCAAACGAACGCACTAAAAATCTTCAAGTGATTTAAAAATTACTAATCTCGATCATATGAAGACGTACTTTGTTCACTCTAGTGGCACTCCTGAATGAATGAACGAACGTTTTGACCAAATGCTTTGTTTGCTCTTTTCCTACTTCAAAACGAATAAACGAGTGTCAATAAAGTCTGTAAAAGCTGCAGAATGACTAATTTGGACCACGTGACTACATACTCTTGATACTCTTCTCTCTTACAGAACGGCCAAGGGAAGATACTAAAAATCTTAGAGTCATTTGAAAATTAGTAATTCCGATCAAATGACGACATACTCTGTTCACTCTAGTGGCACTCCTGAACGAATAATCGGACGCGCTGAAGATTTCTAAATTATCAGTTTTAACCGGCTACTCCGTTTGCTCGGTGCCTGCCCCAGAACGAATAAACGAACGTCACCAAAGCCTGTAAAAATTTTAATATCACTAATGACTATCTACTCCTTTTGCTCTTCTCTCTTACAGAACGAACAAATGAACACAGTAAAAATCTTCAAGTGATTTAAAAATTACTAATTTCGATCACATGACGACACACTCTGTCCACTCTAGTGGCACTCTTGAACGAATAATCGAACACACGGAAGATTTCTAAATTACCACTTTAGATCGTGTACTCTGTTCACTCTGTTCCTGCTCCAGAACGAATAAATTACTTAATTAATTAGTAATTAGTTAATTAGTTACAAAAGTCTGTCAAAGTTTCAAAATATTTAATTTTGACAACACGACCACGTACTTTTCTTCCTATTCTGTCTTACAGAAAGAAGCACCAAACGATCGCACTAAAAACCTTAAGTAATATAAAAATTAATGATTTCGAGGTACTCTGTTTACTCCAGTGGCACTCTTGAACCAATAAAGAATTTTGAGCAAGTGTTCTGTACGCCCTTTTCCTGCTCCAAAATTAATAAAGTTTCAAAAATATTAATTTCACATACTCCGTTTACTCTTCTCTCCCTCCCGAACGAACACACGAACGCACTTAAAATTCCTAAGAAATTTTATATTCGCTTTTGTTTGTACTCAGATAGTTCCCTATACGCTTAAGTCTCTTCGCCGCCTCCGCCAGATGCCGCCGTCTCCAGCCGTCCCCAGCAGATGCCTGACGTCACGGCGCTCCGGTTCTCCAATCAATTGAGAGACGCGCGCAGATTGATTCAATAGTGACCTATATAGTGATGCCGCCATTTGTAGCTAGTTCAGTGTCTCCGTCCTTAAATTTTCACTAAAAACATCTTACAAATCGGGGTAAGTACTTAACAAACAAGTGAACATCGCGCGGCCACCAATCGATGATCATTCTTGCCCCGCCGCCTGCGACCTTCTTCAAAACAGAAAAATGAGAGCAAAATTTCGGAATTTTTGAAAATTGAAACAGTGACTTCCTCGAGGGTGGTTTCAAGCGATGGAACCTTACACTTGGGGGCGGTAAGTGGCTGATAGAGAATAAAATAATGCCCCGTCGCCGCCGCCAACCCCTTTTTAAAATCTTGTAAATTACGTAGAATCGATATGATTGCGTGCTTAGTGAGGAATGAATTATGTGAAATTTTTGTGTATGTGAAGTACTAATGATGTTTTAAATGTGTGATCAGGGGTGGGTCGATTTTTTTTTTACCTTATTAATATTCCAGGGACGTACGTGGGTTGGATAAAGACGTTTTTTCGAGGCATGATCCTGTTTAGATAAGAGCGATTCTGCTAAATTACAGGTGGTTTTTACAGATGTGCAATTTTTGGGGGCGAAAAAAGTCTCAGGGGTGGAATTTGTTGAGTAAAAAAGGGACCGGTGAGGATTGGAGGTGGAGTAATTATAAATAAACGGATTGCTAAAATGAGAGGTCATTTCTATTTTTGAATTGTGGATTCAGTGGGATACTGATGCTGAGTTGGATTTCGTCGAAACGTTTTTGACTGAAATCGTAGTGAGCGTAGAACTGACATTCTCAATTACAGGTGCACATTTTTAGCACTGTTTCAAATTGCTGTCATTTCGTTTGGTTCTATTAGGAATTCTGTCATCTGTCAAATGTTCGTAACTATGGAGAATTTTGCCAATAGGATTGCTATAACTTCTGAGCCAATGGCAGACAAGGCTAAAACAAAAAAAAAACACGAGTTTTTGGCATCGCTTTCCAGACTCCATGGCAACTATAAAGTTCATAAATTTTTAACGTTGCTTCTAAATTCTTTCAATTTTCAAGAAATTTCAGATTTTCCACAGTGCTACAATTTTTTTCATTTTTGCGTGTATTTTTTAGGGTTTTCACAATTTCTAAAAGTCTATGTTTTTGTTACCTCCAGAATTTTAAAGTTGATAGCATTTCTAGAATTCTTCCAAGTTGTAAGTGTCGGCTATTTTTAGAATTTTTCGAGTTTCTGTTAGAATTTTCATTTTGTTGTTAGGTTAGTTTCCGAGACTGCCATTCTTTTGTTTTCTCTTGTCCGAATTTCTAAACTATTTAGAATTCTAGATTCTCTTGTTTTTTATCCACAGCTTTCTAGAATTGTTGTTGCATGAATTTCCAATTTTTAACTAGCTGACGTTTTTGTAATTTTCAGGTTTTCGAAATCTAGCTCTCTAGCGTTACTAGAATTTACATAGCTTAGAATTGATTTTTCTAGTTTTATACACATAAAAAAATTCGTTTTAGAATTTTGGGACTTCCAATTTTTTTCTGTAGACTACACAAAGTTACAGAATCAATATCATAAGTTAGAACATTCTAGCTTTGTGCTATTTCTGGATCTTTCCAAAGTCACTGGTAAATTTCTAGAACTAGACAAAAGTTCATGGTTTTCTAATCCAGTTTTGGCTTTAAATTTTTGTTATTGGTTATATATAGATCCTAGAGTTTTAAAATTCTTAGAATTCTTTCTAGTTTCCTAGATGTTTTAAATATAGTTTCTAGATTCCAAAATTTGTACAAGAAATGGCAACCTTTCTCGTGTTTTTACAAGATCATTGCGTTTCTAGAACTTCCAAAGTTTCTGCTAGAATTTCTAAAACTTTCAAAGTTTCTGCTAGAATTTCTAGAACTTTCAAAGTTTCTGCTAGAATTTCTAAAACTTTCAAAGTTTCTGCTAGAATTTCTAAAACTTTCAAAGTTTCTGCTAGAATTTCTAGAACCTTCAAAGTTTTTGCTAGAATTTCTAGAACTTTCAAAGTTTCTGCTAGAATTTCTAGAACTTTCAAAGTTTCTGCTAGAATTTCTAGAACTTTCAAAGTTTCTGCTAAAATTTCTAGAACTTTCAAAGTTTCTGCTAGAATTTCTAAAACTTTCAAAGTTTCTGCTAGAATTTCTAGAACTTTTAAAGTTTCTGCTAGAATTTCTAGAACTTTCAAAGTTTCTGCTAGAATTTCTAAAACTTTCAAAGTTTCTGCTAGAATTTCTAGAACTTTCAAAGTTTCTGCTAAAATTTCTAGAACTTTCAAAGTTTCTGCTAGAATTTCTAAAACTTTCAAAGTTTCTGCTAGAATTTCTAGAACTTTTAAAGTTTCTGCTAGAATTTCTATTTTTTCTCAGATTTTTAAAATCATTGAGATTTTTCTACAATTTCCAACACTTAGCTTGTCTAAAACTTAGAAGGCGCATCATAATTAATTTCTGGAGTTGTTTCACTTTCTAGTTTTTAAATTTTCTAGCATTCATAGAATTCACAAATAAACACATCACAACTTGCCATTTCTAGAATGTTTTTGTTTTCAAAGTTGCTACTACAAGTTGCCAGAGTTTAAGCTATTAGGATTCCTAAACTTTACAATTTTTCTGGAATTTCTAGCTTTTGTAGAATACTTTTTAGCTCCCTAGCACTTAGAATGCACGTACTTTCTAGAACTCCTAGCAACATACCATTTCTTCGGATTTTTAGAATATCTGTTCTAAAACTTTTAGATCTTTTGTACAGTTTTCTAAAATTTTGAGGTTTTACAGTTCTCATGGTTTTAAAAAGTTTATTTATAAAAGTCTCAAAAAATCAAACGTTTTTAAAAAGTCCGAATAATTCTGAAATTTCTTAGACTTCTTGACGTTGCTAAAGTTTATACTTCTACGGATTTCACTTAAAATTTCACTTTTTTCAAAATTTTATTGCGTTTCTCTCATTTTATGGAAAATTCACAAACTTTCTTTAATTTCCCACCTCACGTTTCTAGAACTTCTAGCTTTCTAGCAATGTTAGAATTGACGCAACTTGTTGAGTTCAAATAGAATTGTAAAAATTACTTGGACTTTCTATGACTTACAACATTTTTAGATTTTGTGTACCTCTGGTCTTGGTAGAGAAGTTGGAAAGTTCTACAAAAATTTCCAACTTCCAACGTTCTTCTAGAATTCAGAATTTGATTATGTTTTGACTTTCTAATTTTTTTGTAAAGAAAGTTTCTCGTTTTAGTTCTACTAGTCTCATTTTCAACAAATCAAAAAAAAATCTTAGACTTTTCAGTGCTTTTATAGCTACTAGTTTTTCATTTAATTTTTTAAGCGCCTAAAGTTTCTGGAATTCTGTTTTGGTAATTTATGAAAATTTCTATGAAAAATTTTCTACTAATTTCTGATTACTGATCCACGATTTCGAAATTCTTGTATTTTCAAGTTTCTTTTTCTTTAAGATACAAACATTTACGAATTTCTGATTTTTGATCTACGATTTCAAGATTTTTGTTTCCTCGGTTCTTCAGTTCTTTTCAATTTCAATTCTGGAATTTCTACTCTGTGTATATGATTTTTTGTAACTGTGAATTTTTTTGAATTGACACAGTTTAGAATTTTTTTGGGTTTTGACTTTTTTCTCATTTCATTTTTTCAAATAGTCAACCTTTTTTTTTTGACTTTCTGGATTTTCTAATATTTCTGTAGGGTGTATACAAGTTAACAGAAAATCTGTTGCCTACTTCAAAGCCTTTCTAGCTTCTGTCATTTCTAATATAACTTTTATAATTCTGCTAGAATTCCCAATTTTCTTTAAGATTTCCAGAATCTCTTGGAATTGATTTCTAACTAGAAAATTTTGAAATAATCTAGCTTTCTAGAATTTTTAAACATTCTAGAGTTCGTCTGTGGAATTCTGATAGTTTTTATAGCGTTTAGAATCTACACCATTTTTGGAGTCTCTAAGATTTCTTCAATTAGTAATTTTCCCACTTTATCACGTCTAGGACTATATAGTTTTTTTTAACATTTTTGGAATTCGTATAGCCTCTGGAGTTTCCTGCTTTTTCTAAAATTCTCGAATGTGAGAGTTGCTACAGTTTCCAGAGTTTTTATAATTTCGTTTTATGATAATAATAATAAGCACTGATGTTGCCAGATTTATACGTACTAAATAATGCATTTATTTTTGCGCAACGTTTTGATAACAAAATTCATATGTAAAACATGAGTCGGCTGATAAGATAAAAAAAAGCTCTAATGCAAATTAGATTTTAATCAATGTGTCAAACCCAGCCACCTAACTTCCACCGCAAAAACTCTTAACGACGTTGCCAGATTTATCGAGTGTTAATTAACTCGTAAACAATGTAAATATAGCGTGCAAACACTTAATCACGTGCACATCGGTGAAATAATCGATGAAACATGTGTACACATTGTTGCTTACACTGTTGCCACTTCTGCTATAAATAAATGTACCGTTTCCACTCTCGGACAAAAGCCTCACCGAGTATTTTCCAGGGTCGCAATGGATCTAGAAATGCAACTTAGGGCTGCTGAAGCCCGAAGGTCCGAGCTTGAACGCCAACATTCCGAAGCCTTAGCGGCCTTACGAGGCTGTGGACCAGAAACGCTAGAGGCCAGACAATCTAGAGTTAGAGAATTAGAGAAAAAAGTAGCTCTAGAAACGGTCAGGTAACCTATAGAATCCGCGGATTCAGATCACGTGGTTATAACTCTTCCCACAGATGCGAAGAACTGCAATTAGAACTGGCAGCATCACAGAGAGGCAAAGTGGCGGGGAGCGGCGCTGGCCCACTTTCCGCCGGCCAAAATTGGGCTAATAAAGGTACTGAAATAGAAAGAATTATGGCTAAGATAGAACAAGATAATCGAATATTAGCTGAGTTAGACCATAGTCGATCCACTACGTTGGGTAAGTTCAGTAGATGTTTTTTTGTTGTGGGTCACTGTTTGACGAGTGCAGGTCGAATAAAAAGTGCACAGGTACGAGCGCCTGGTTTTTTATTTGGTTTGACTTTTTATACGAACTGTATGAGGAGGGGCTCGAATTGGGGGCGGGGTTGATAGTGACACGCCCCTGGTTCGAGTACCACGTAGAGGTACAAGTAGAGCCAATCATGAAGTTGCGTTTTTTTCAAATCGGCTTTGTTTCAGGGGGCGGTCTGGCGACTAGCGCCAGTAGCCACGCCTTGGGCGAGTGCAGCCCACCCCTTTCCCCCATCACCATGTCACACACCACTCCTAGTATATACCCAACGGCTACAAATCTCCATAACTACAACCAATCAGGAACCACCAACATGTCATCGTACATGACCACTAACCCGGTTAATTATAATCCCACCTCCCAGTATAACACTCTACATCACAGCTACTCCAATAAGCCCATGATGGGCACTACGATGAGCCATCATGGTATAGGCTCCGCACTGGGTGCGAATTCCGTGCTTGGTAGTACCTTGACTCATCAGAATTTGGGTCCTTCGTTGGTTTCGACGTCGCTGGGCACGTCCATTGTACCAACATCTTATGCAACTAGTAATATTTCTAACACGAATTATAGTAATCCTTTGGTGTCTAGTAATCCTACAGTTTTACCAACTTCCTTTAATAATCCTACGTTTACCAATGCGGTTACCAATACGTTGACACAGTTCAGTTTGCCCTATAATCCTGTTACGACTACGTTTACGAATAACGTTACGTTCTCGAACCCGTTAAGTTCGCAGTTCAACAGTCTGGCGCTGAGTGGACCCATGTCGATCAAGCTGAAGCCGTTAGATGAGGTGGAATTAGGTGAGTTGTAGATTTCCGCGGCTCGCCCTGACTTAAAAAAAAAAAAGACATTTATGGGTCCTTTCGGGCCCCAGCCTCGTAAATCTCCCAACTCATACGTTTCTCTAAACTCCGTCTAGACGTCTCTTTAAAAATTTACCCAGCTCAAGCTAAGGCCTCATAATCTATTTATCGATTGATACCTCGCCGCCCCCACCGCCCCTTCCCGAATAAGTCTCATCCATTCCCCTTATCTTGTACGTTTTTTTTCCTTCGCCATCTTTCGATAAGACGTCATTCCAACTGCACAATTAGCATCTAAACTGTCTGTGAATGCAGGAACTCGACGTGTTGCCACCCCCGTTACACCCCATCCTCCGACGTGGGGTTTGGGGACGTCGACGTTGGGAGGCATCACCGACGCGAGACCAAGAATGTTAACGGACGGGATCGATTCGGATTGGAGCGGATTGCATGGGACTGACAGGAACTACCTCAACGGGCACAATCCTGAAGGACAAGTGGACATGTTGGATATTCCGGGAAAAGGGAGATGTTCGGTGTACATCGCAAGGTTAGTAGAGTAGCTCGGCGGCGATTAAAGAGTGTTTGTAACAAAGGAGAGGTGGGGGCAGTTTTATAGTTGGGCTCACAAATGAAAATCCGATAATTGATTTCTCATTTCAACCGTTTATTAGCAATAACCACACAAGAGGCGCTTCCTATGAAGTTTCACACGGGGGAAGGGGAGCGTCAGTTGCTGCGATAGATGCATTTGAGAATATGTCATTAGATATCTAGATCTGTGGAAATTTCCCCTCGGATCAATCAATCCTACTTGCTGCGCCACTGTACATTTTGTTCTTAGATTCTCGTACGAGCCGGAACCCGACGCCGAAGAAGAGCTTAACATCCAAGCCGGCGACTACCTCCTCGTCTGGGGCGACCCCGTGGGCCCCGGAGGCTACCTAGACGCCGAGCTTCTCGACGGCCGTCGCGGTCTCGTCCCCTCGCACTTCGTCCAACGTCTCATCGGTGACGACCTCCTCGAGTTCCATCAAGCTGTTCTTAGTACTCTACGAGAGGAAGAGATCAACCAGGAGAACTTCGCCGCTGACGTCCAGCGTCTCAACGAAATGGCCGAGATGTCTGAAGCTCACGAGGACGACGGACCCGAAGGTGAGCAAGGTAGGCTTTGCACGCTGCGTAGATGGCCTAGGTTTTTGGCCCATATAGTCAAAGGTAAACCTAGTCAGCTCGAAGTTAAATGCAATATAGAAGGTAGAGGTGGGGTTTAGAGGGAGTAGCGAGGGGTAGTGGTTACTTAGAAGGGTAGAAGGGGTCGGCGACCTCATTGCATTTAATTTGTCTAATTGGTCACTTTCTTATTGAATGTGTAGGTTGGTGTAGTATACTGGTCCGAAAATGACACACTGCTGCTGAATTTTTGGACCAGGCCCACAGTTTGGATCGCACAGTATCTTACAGCACCTTATAAAGCTTGCCTGCATTTTTTATTTCCTCTGAAGGTTGACAGAAGCTCGCTTTGCATGTTTTTGCACTTTTTTTTGCTGCAGTTTGCCCACGTCCCATCCTCTCCCCTTTTTGTATTCTCTCTTCCTTTCCCTCCTCGAAAGCCAGCGCATCAGTGGTGTTCTTCAAGTTTGTTTCTCTCTTTCTCTTTCTTCATCGTCTTCTCCCCGTCACGAGCTGGCTAATTACCTTCAGGACTGGGTAAAATTTGCACAATCTAGCTTTAGAACTGACACGGAATGATCTACAGCTGACCTATTCTTCTCGGTGTTAGTTCCGGCTCCGAGACAGTTGACGCTTGAGAGACAATTGAACAAGAGTGTGCTCATCAGTTGGACAGCCCCGGACGTGGGACCGGGAAATCATATTGAAAGTTACCATGTTTACGTAGACGGCGTGCTCAAGACTACTATCAAAGCCACGGAGAGAACGAGGGCGTTGGTGGAAGGAGTGGAAAGCAACAGGGTAAATTAGATTACTGTGAAAAAAACTATATATATATAACACGGTTTTATACAGCCGCACCGGATCAGCGTCCGCTCCGTCACCGTGAACCGTCGCACCTCGCGTGATGCCGCTTGTACCATGATAATAGGACGAGACACTCATCAACTAGGACCTAGTGCAGTTAGGGCATCCAATATAACCTCAACTTCGGCGGTAATCAGTTGGTTACCGGCCAACTCGAATCACCAGCACGTCGTGTGCGTCAATAATGTGGAAGTGAGGACGGTAAAGCCGGGAGTTTACCGCCACACTATCACAGGATTGGCGCCCAACACTCAATACAGGGTGACTGTTAGAGCTAAGCATCACCGAGCCGCCCAAAACGTGGCCAACTTAGCTGAAGACTTACCAATGCCGGCAGCGGCACATACAGACTTCCGAACGTTGCCGAAGGGCCTCCCGGACCCACCGAGCGACATCTTAGTAGAACCAGGTAAAAAAGCTCCAACTCATTCTTAGCCCGATCTAAAGTTATTAATTAGGTCCGCAAGATGGCACGCTTCTTGTCACGTGGCACCCAATTCTCACTCCCCACCACCCCGGGTCGAGTATAACAGGCTACGCTGTCTACGCTGACGGAAAGAAAGTGACAGATGTCGACAGTCCGACTGGTGACCACGCCCTCATCGACATTAGTAAGCTGCTCGGTTTGAATCCGAAGCACGTGACTGTGCGAACCAAAGCTCGGGACAGCCAATCGGCGGATTCCGTGCCCACGCCTATCCCGATGAGTGTTTTAAGGGGAGGAGTCAAAGCGAGACAACAACCTCACTCGGCCGTTATGCCCGCCCACATCCGCCAACAGATGCCGCGTCAACAACAGCAGCAACAAGGACAGCAGGTTTGTGAAAGGGCGGGGCTGTAGGCGGAGATTTATTTCAAACTGTCGTAGATCATCGAGCCTGATGAGAACTTGAGTGACAAGGAAATCTTTCCGAACACCAATCCGCATCGGCAACAGAGCGGTATTCCTTCCATTGGTAAAGATTTAAATTTTTGGGATATTGGTTTTTCTCGATTAGTTAGTTTGAATAGTGGGCGTAGTCTGATTTTGTGAGTAACTTAATCAGGGGCCCTTGATTGGCATGGTAGATTAGGAGTTAGAAGCTTCTAGAAAGTTGGCTTAGGTAGAAATTGGTGTCAAATCCAGAAAAACTAATGATTTGCTTAGACGCTTATTTCTAAAAAATAGCACAACGCTCCATTGCAGAAATTACAAAAGAATCGTACGAAGCTAATTTGTCAGAAGATGAATTGTTGGATAGGAGAAATCAAAGACAGTACCATCAACAAAGGCCGTTTAGGCAAGGTCAACAACAAAGAGAACAGCAACAGCAGCAGCCTCAACAACAGCAGCAACAACAGCAGCAGCAGCAACAACAACAACAACAGCAACAACAATATTACCAACAAGGTAAAAGGGGCGAATCACACTACACTAAACAGATAGGTACACAAAACACCGAGGTAGGTACAAGGAGCACTAGTTCGACGTAGTCAGTCCTCTAAGCATGTCTAGCTCTATTAGAGCATGATCATACAAAGTAACACTACTACTACTAAGTACTACTACTACTACTCCACCCCTTTTTTCCTCCACTAACTACGCCCTCGGGTTCCAGGCCAATCGAACCAGAGAGGTGGAGTCCAGAACATGCGTGGTCAACCAATGCAAGGAGCTCGAGCCGGCTCTAACAACCCCATGAACCCTAACAACCCGCCCAACCCACAAAAGCGTGCTCGTTGGTTCGTCGCGTTGTTTGATTACGACCCCTCCACGATGTCGCCCAATCCGGACGCGTGCGACGAGGAACTCCCGTTTTCCGAGGGCGACACCATCAAAGTGTGGGGAGACAAGGACGCGGATGGTTTCTACTGGGGGGAGTGTCGCGGGAGGCGGGGCTACGTGCCGCACAATATGGTCATGGAGGTGGAGGGTAACCAGAATAGGGATCGGTGGGGGGATATTTACGCTAATATGCCGGTAAAACGCATGGTGGCGCTGTACGACTACGATCCACAAGAGTTGAGTCCCAACGTGGACGCCGAGGTGAGACACTAAGATAGTTTGACAATGACAGCAAAACAGTTTTGCTGCCACTGTCTGGTGTGAGAAGAGCTTAAGCTCTACCAGGTTCTTCCCTACAACTGCAGGTGGAATTGAGCTTCACCACTGGGCAAATCATCAACGTGTATGGTGAGATGGACGACGATGGGTTCTACATGGGCGAGATAGACGGCGTTCGCGGGCTCGTGCCGTCGAACTTCTTAACGGAGGCTCCGGAGCAGTACAGTGCTGGGCAGACTTCGCAAACAGGAGCGGGGGCGATGGGGAGGGGCCAACGTGGGCGGGGAATAGGACCTGGTGCGCGAGGACCGCCCCCTCCGCCGCGGGAAAACCAAATGAGACAAAGAAACAAAGGTACCACAGAATTCTCGCCACAAGGGGCGATCCCAAACGAGTTTGGGAACGGCCCTCTTCAATGTAGCCGGTTAGAATCAACTTGAGTATTCGTTGGTTGGCTTTAAGTCAATTTGGCTGGTCCAATCCTAAGAGGAGTAACCGTGACCTTGGTGACGATCTCATCACACACTTGTGTTTTTTCAGGTGATTGGGGGAACGATTTGTTCCTCATGGGAACGGAACCAAGTTAAAACATGAACAAATAACACTAACAACAACACTTTTTTTTGATATTTCTCCTTGAAAATGTCTTTTCGGTGTACCGCAAGCGTGTGATGTAAAAACGAGTTTATTTCTTTGCTTTTTTTGTATTTTTTCTCAGACGCAAGAAATAAACTGGAGGCTTTAACTGTTTTTCAATGTTCGGTTTGCACTAATCGAAGATGTATGCCAATCGCTAGCTCTATCTCTTTCTCTCTCAGCTGGTTTTTGACACAACAAGACTCGTCCCATGCATGGTTTTTTCGGTGGTTTTTTTTATCAGAGGGACGTCTCGAGGTATCTGTTGGTGTGACGGCAACGGCGCATGTTTGACAGAGGTGCCCCCATCTCCGAGTTAACCAAAGGAGAGAGACAGGGATGAGCCCACGTTGTCAAACATGTGCCGTAAAGCCGACGCCAACTTGATAAAGACGAGTCTTTTTGTGTTGTAAGGCAGCGTCTGACTGTACTGTGTGTTGTCTGTTGCTAGATGCCTGCCCTGTGTTACCCTCTCAGTTAGACAATGCTATCAACACTGCGACACCGAATACACAAGTCTTCACCGAGCACAATCAGGTATTTACGCCAATACTCGCTCTCTATTCTCTTTCTATTAATATTAAAAAGATAGAAGACTAAGATAGGGCTCTTCTGTTCATACCATGTATGTTGCTGGGTGTTTTTTCTTTTTTCTTTTTTTTGTACAGTGAAACCGCGCGCTGCATGTCCATCGAACGTCGATGTTGTGACAGTAGAGTTCAGCTTTTTATGTTTGACATCTCTCGATCTTCCTAGCAATCACGAAAACATAGAATAGGAACATCTAGAAGCATGGCCACAAAACTAGAACATCCGTGTTCGGTTCTTAGTGTCATAGCAACGCGAGACAACAAACAACAACGAACAACATACACTGTCGAAACAGTCGTTGCTCCGCCCACCCCGCGCCCGTCGATTGTCTCGTAGTGCATTAGTCCCCGACGTAGGCTTTGATTGGTTCACACTTAGACTAGTTCCACTCTATCCCCGCCTTTCTTTCAAACCACGCCCGTGTTCTAGGGGAGGGGGAGAGGCATGTTGAGGCCCGGTGGTAACCAACAGCAACAACCTCAACAACAGCAACAACAGCAACCCGGTATAATCCAACAGGCGTTCAATCAAGCGTTCAACCAATCCAACACTACAACAAGTAGCAGTAGTGGGGGGATTTTTGGGCAGAGTCAACAACAACAGCAACAACAACAACAGCCTTTCAGTGGTCAACAGCAGACTTTTGGTGGTCAAAATCAATCGCGGATGCAGCACAAGGGCGTGCCACAGGTGGTGCCTAACGTGATGATGGGGCAGAACCAACAACAGCCGCAACAGCAACAGCAACAACAGCAAGGGCCGAATCTAATGCAGAAATTGAACGAGATTACCGCGCCCGGTGGTGATATCCTGTCGAAAGGAAAAGAACTTATTTTCATGAAATTCGGGTTGGGTGGGGGGAAATAATAATTTCTTTTGTTTTATGTGTAGGTAGCTGTTTTTGGAACCGTTTCATAAAACGCGCTGAGTTTTTTCGAAAATGTTTATTATTGATACTAAAAGGTCAAAGTGAAGGGGGAGGCTCTGGAGGCGTGGTCACGGCTCCGCCTTCTCGGTTCACGCCCTTTTTAAATAATGTTATATCGCTAAAGTGTTCAAATTGCGAGCAGCTTATGTGTGATGTCGTTTCAATTTTAAGGTTATGTATTCATATCTAAATATACAAATCTATGTAAGCTGCAAATAATCATTCAGTATTATCATACCTATCTAAGGGAGATATTAAAAGTACTAAGTACAAAAGTGACCAATATCATTACTAGCTGTTACTATTTATCATTGAATTGTTGAATTTGCTTGCTATTATTGTTGATATATATACTACTTTTCATTATCATATACTACGATTGACAAACACACCGAATGAGTCGTTAGATTTTAGTATCAATGAGATATCGAAGACAATAGTTATTTTGGGGTTAGACGGCGATCCTCGTTCAAACTCCCCGCCTCTTTTTCCCAATCTAGACCAATCGCAATCTACTAAACACGTTTGCCACGCCCATTACTCGGCGACTTGACTGAAAGAAACCCGCCTTAGTGACGTCATGGGTGCTACTTTTAGCATCACTTTAGTTCAGACGCCTACAGATTAGAACGAGGATTTGACATATCGTCGTGATGCTTCAGCAGCACGTATACGTCCTAAGCGCGGGAATTTTGAATTAAGAACTGATCTCGTTTGTTTTTATGTCCGGGGATCGCCGCCGCCTCGCGTTCCACCTTTTGTTTACTTAGTGAGACTCTTGTGATTGACTGGTCCATTCGAGCCGTATCGTCCAACGTTGCCACATGTCTCTCAGTTTTCCACGCCAACGTTGACCGTTACGCCTCAGTTGGTCCTGGTAGGTTAAGTCCAACCCTGTTCCCATTTTTCTTCCATGGGTTTCAAAAACAGCTGAATAATCGGCACAACTCTGATAAGTTGAAGAAAAACTTAGATGTTGTACATGATTTGTTTTTGAATGTCTGAGATGTGATCACCGTTTTGCCAATTTCGTTCCTAAACCCGAGTGTCTCACATTTGACAACAAATCATTTCAAGTTTGTTGTGCCTTCTTCTGTACACGCACAACCGGTGACGTTTCGGTCGCGTTCGGAAACCTCTTCGGGTTTTCGAACGGGATCTCTGCGCGTGCTGGTATTGGCACTTACGTTGTTTCTTTTTGTACAATAAATCTATGTAAGATAAAGAATAGATATAAATATCGATGTTGAGACCCTCTTTATCCCGTTAAGCACCACGTGATCCGAAACGCGCCTTCTCATTGGATGGACTGTAGTATTATTTTGTAATTTTCGGCGCGGGTCGGATCCGATCGGATTGTTTCGGGATTCATCTGGTTCCCTGTTGTATATAAATTCTTTGCAGCTTTATTGATCTTGTCAGATTATATGGATTCTGTGTCGGCGGCAATTTGGCGGATTTATCGGTGTGTTTTGTTGCCGCCGGGACTGAAATTATTTTTATGCGAAAGAGAGATGTGAACATGTGCGTTGACAGGTTGTGAATTGGTCACATATCAAATTATGGCCATTGATTGGTATAGAAATATTTCGCGGCTTGATTGTTATCTATCTTTCATGTATCATACACTGTACCAAATAAAAAATGATGATAATAATAAATAAAATCATTTACAACGTTAACGAGGATGTTTTTTACTCTAATTCTGTTTCCTCCATTCGCGTCGGAACGAATGAACGAACGCACGCAGAGTGTAACCTTGGTTGCATACGCGTCTAGGGATTTTCACTTTTTCTACCAAAAAGTCGAGACGAATTTCCCCATCATAAATTATTTCCAATCATAAACGCCGTCACTGGTAGTCTAAAACAACATTTTTTACTTTCTCCACGTGTTTTTATCTTCGTTTTTGAAATAAATTAGTATGACAGTTGTGACCGTTGGCAGCCCTGTTCTCCCCCACGTCTAACGGTTCGTTTGTTTTGGCGCTTTTCTAGGTTAGGATGTCCGACTTTTAACCCTCCAACTAGCCTAAAATGTACGTTACAGACCTGAAAAATGACTTCTACGAATTTCTAACAGGAAAAGTAAGTATTTGGGTTAAAGTTTCATTCATAACTTTCTTTTTCCAGCGAATTTTATTGATGGTTCACTATGACATTGACAGCATTTGTGCATGTAAAATCCTCCAAAATCTTCTTAAATACAAAGAAACTCTTTATACAATTTCCGTGGTACGTGGCGTCGAAGACCTCAAACGTGTGTACCGTGAAAACAGTAACGATGTGAAATATTTCGTCCTGGTGAACTGTGGGGGCACCATTAACTTAGTTGATTTGTTTGAACCGGAAGACGACGCGATTTTTTTCATTATAGACGCTCATAGACCTACTCATTTAGATAATATATACAGTGATGGACAGGTTCGGTTGTTGTGGAGCCCGGAGGAGGATTTAGATGTTCCTGAGTTTAATACGGTATACAGAGATGATGTGAGTTTAGAGTTTGTGGTGATTTTTTCTTATAACAAGTTTGTTTAGAGTGAGGAAGAAGAAGAGGAGGAGGGTGGAGATGAAGATGAGGATGAAGGAAGAGCGGCGAAGAAGAGGCGGTTAAATGAAGAAGCAATATTGAAAAGAAGAGAAAGAAGACTGTGGGAAGAGAGGAGGTTTGATATTATTGCAGAGTATTCACAGTATACCTACTACGCTAAAGCGGTAAGTAAAAATGCGTTGCTTGCATTGGCTGTAGAAATTAAGACGCATGTCGTTGATTGAATGTTCAGTAGATTAGATGTAAAGGATCTAAAAAATATCAAAATTATTAAAGAAGAATGTCTACTTTTATTTCTATAGCCATTTAAATATTTTATATTATTTTATTTTTTACATATTGGTAGCACTGACACCTGTTCTTCATCACATCAGAATTGGGATGTCGATGATGACACTTTACGTTATTGTTTAACCTCGAACTGTCAAAGAAACATGACAAGCAGTGCGACCATCCGACATTTAATTCCAAATTCTGATGCAGTTTTAATCCGATTCGTGGCTTTTTAGGTTTAAATTATTCTAGAACATAATGAGAAGACCGTAATAAATATTTCTAGGTCTCTAGGCTTGTGAGACTAATAAACTATAAGCCTGGGTTAGTTAATGTTGAAGTTATACACAAAAAATACAAACCTGGAATTTTCTAGGTTTGTAACAGCACAGTAAAAACCTTTAAAACCGTAAAAACCTAAACAAAGCACACCGTTTCTACTATAACCTGGGCTAATTAGCAACTTGTAGTCTTAAACGAAAAATCCCTAAATCTGACAGTGTGTACCCCGAACTTGAAAAATTTTTGGGATTAAAAAAAAATATTTTCCGCACGTTAAATTGAAACGAAGTTAAGTGGTTTCAATGTGATCATAGAAAAATAAGTCATTTCATTTTCTGTTATAGAATTGTCTGAAAATTTTAATCAACGCCGTTAAATCAGTTGCATGTCTATGAATGTCAAAAAAAATTATGGACCGATTGCGCATCTCTGGGTCATTTGTGTATAGTTGTTGGTTTTAGGGGCTTAGTAGGCACTCTTTAGTCAGTATTGAAAGTCTTTTGTCAAAAACAGTTGTGTTTTTTTCAATATCGTTTTTGTTTTTTGGTGCGTTTGATACTTAGAGGTTTTAGGGGCTTAGTGGACACTCTTCGTGCATTTTTTGGACAATTCAAGCATTTGGGAGTTTTTACAATTTATCTTGTCGCAGAGCGCCGTAGCTATGTTCAAACTCTCCTGGCTCCTCAACAAAGACGACAAAGACCTCCTCTGGCTAGCAATCGTAGCAATCACCGAGCAATACCTCTTCAACAAAATCGAAAACACCGATTACGTCCTCACCACAGGCGAACTCCAAGCGCACTCCAATCGTTTAAAAAACCGTTCCAACGACTCCGATATATCAACAGCCCTCAAAATCACCTACGAGAAAGATTTGAAACTAGTTTTGTACCGACATTGGTCGGTGGAATCCAGTTTAAAATATTCCATGTTCACGGCGTGTAAAATGAAGCTGTGGTCTCATCGAGGGAGCAAGAAATTATACGAGCTGTTGGCGGACATGGGGTATGGAAGAGGCGTCGAAGCAGGCTTTGTGTTCGTACAAGGCCTACTATATGTCAGCTCTGACAGTGGCTATTTGTCAAATAACACAAGGCCTCCTATGCGCCCTCTGGTTTTGCTTTTTTTTCTTTCAAAAGAGACGTGATTTTCAGGCTGCCGCTAGCCCAAAGCCAGCAAGCTTTCGAGTCCATGGATCTTCAGCTACGGAAGGAGTTCCAAGAGAGCGTGGAAAAACTCGCGGAAAAGTACAATTTAGAAGATTTAGTTTTCACGTCGTTTCTTCTCCAGTACGGCTACAGGAACCGATACTCGGCGTCTGACATAGTGTACGCAATGTTGGCAATACTGGAGTCTTCGGTACGTGTCCACCCCCTCCTGTTTCCCCGAAATCATCACTTTTTCTAGCCCAAAGACAACCCCGAGGAGTCTTTCAACCTCGCCCTCGACTGCCTCCAACGCAACCGCAAAGATAACCTCCACAAAGCCATAGAAAGAGCCAAGGTCATCACCAAGACCATGTTCAAGACAGTCCAAGGCGCCGTGGATATGAAACAGATCATAACTGCTGGCAACTTCGTCTACTACATCATCCAAGAAGGCAGCCTCGACTGGCACATGTTCTCCAACCAACACATCCTCCTCCTTTTAGCCCAATTCATTCTACGCGCTTACGTTTCCATGTCCCGCAACAAAAAAGCCCCCGATCTCCCTTTGATCATTTCGGCTCCCAAAAATCTGGATACCGGAACGTGCATAGTTCTCGGGATTCCCCCGTTGCGACAATCTTCGCCGAAAAAGTGAGCTCCGTTCTTACCACTTCTTGATCTAATTTGGTTGTTTTAGTAACTTGGGGCGCGCCTTCGAGGAAGCCGCCGAGAATATAAACTACGATGTCTTGTCGGATTATATTGACACGTCATGTATGTTGATTTTTTTTTAGTTTTTCATGGTTGGTAGCACTATTTTTACAGATTTTGAGATTTTTACCAAGGACAGGACCAGGTTCTTCGACGCTTTGACAGCGCTCTTTGATAAATGACTGTACATAATTTATTTATTTCTTTGTATATAATAAATTGACAATTACAATCAACTCGCTAAAACGAAGTACTCCCTCGCCCCCCACAACTTCTATAAAAGTATTGAAAAATACAATTACTATAATCGTGATTTTTGGATGGGGCACGTGCTCTCTGTGGCTGGGTTTCAAATTAACCATAAAAAAAAATATATGGGCTTAGTAGACACTCTGAGAGAGCTTCTAATTCAGGTTTCAAGTTCAGTTTTTATAATACAAACTCAATTTTACAATTAAAAAACCTTGAGACAGGAACTTAATTTTTTGATATTTTCAAGTTTGTGTGAACCACAAACCTAAGATTCTAGTTCTAATAACAAAAACCTAGTCCGATAACGTGAAACCTGAATGTCTTTTCAATTCGTAGCTACCGAAAAACTCGAATTCTGGTAACCTCAAATTCGGAAAGTGGTGTAAATTAGAAGCCTGAACAATGTAGTAAACCTGAAATCTTTTGGATTTACTTTCAGGCTTAGAGATAGAGGTACCAACAACTTAAAGCTTGAAGTACAAGTCTAGGCTATTTCAAACCAAATATAAACCTGGGATAAATTTGGAATGACGTTTGTTAAAAACTTTGGAATTTAGAAGATGTTGAACAATCTCCTTAAAATTCAGGTGTAAATGATTCCAGGCAACATGGAAACCTGAATAAATATGACTAGGTTTGAAAACGTAATGAACAACAAGCCTTGGTAACATGGTAACCTATAATTCCAAAGCCTAGAAATTTGTAATGTTAAAATCATTTAAATTAGAAGCCTGGGCACCTTAGTGCAGCTGAGATCTTTTGAATCTGCTTCTAGGTTTCTAAGTCGATGTAATAGTTTCGTTTCAAAATTAAGTTTACTAGAAGCCTGGACAATTTAATTATTTGTAGCCTCAAATAAAGAATTCTGAGTTTTTTTAAATCATCTAGGTTTTTAGAAAATAAACATACTAACAGGTTGGAAATTAAAGTGCAAGCTTCAAATAAAAAAAATAAGATAAACCTAACCTAATTTAAGGTTTATGTGTTCAGAATTTCTAAAAACTGGAAAATTTGAGGAATTCTACGTTTAAATGATTCAAGGCAACGTGCAAACCTAAATGAATATGTCTAGATTTGAAAAAGTAATGAACAACAAGCCTGGGTAACTTGGTAACCTATAATTCCAAGTAAAAAAATCCTAGAGGTGTGTGATGTTAAAATCGTTTAAATTAGAAGCCTGGACAATTTAGTGCACCTGAGATCATTTGAATCCATTTCTAGGTTTTTGAGTCGATGAAATGGTTTCAGAAGCCTGGACGTTATAATTATTTGTAGTCCCAAATAAAAAACCTGAGATTTTTGAAAATGATCTAGGTTTTTAGGAAATAAACATACCAATATCTTGGAAATTGAAGCACAAACCTCAAATAACAAAATGAGATAAACCTAACCTAATTTAAGGTTTACGTGTATTAGAATTTAAGATTTTCTAAAAACTGGAAACTTTGAGGAATTCTACGTTTAAATCATTCAAGGCAACGTGAAAACCTAAATAAATATGTCTAGGTTTGTGAAACTAATGAACAAGAAATCTAGGTGACTTGGTAACTTATAATTCCAAATAAAAAAGCCTAGAGTTTTGTAATGTTAAGATCGCTTAAATTAGAAGCCTGGACAGTTTAGTAAACCTGAGATCTTTTGCATGCATTTTAAATTGTTTGAGTCACATTTTTAGGGCTAAGGTAGCTTAGAAGCCTGGACAATTTACTCATTTTTAGCCTCAAAAAAAGAAACCTGGAATATTAAAAATCCATTTCTACGTTTACAGAGGATATTCGAATACAAGCCTGGGCAGTCTGAATTAAAAACTTTTTTGGATATAGACCTGGAGGTTTGTTGTCCCAAAACTTCAAAAATGTATAATTTAAGAAATTTGACGAGTTCTAGGTGTGAAAGATCCTAGATAATTCAAAATTTAACGAGAAAACATGAATGATAATTTCTAATTTTTAGGTTTGTGAGACTAATGAACTAGGAACTAGGAAAAAGTTGGTACAACTGTAAACCTGGGCTATGTAGTACTTCATAACCTTAAATTTTAAATGAAAAATCTCTAGATCTAATAGTGGCAAACGTGGTAACTTAGCTGTCTTAACAAAAGAAAATTTTTACTTTTTTTCCGAATTTTGTTAAATTTTCAAAGTTATAGAATCTTTTTGAAAGTAATTCAGGGCCGGATTTGAATGAATATTAGTGTTCACAAAATGAGTTTCTCTTTTTATCTCTCGATATATATGTATAATGCACCAAGAAATTTTTGTATATTTTTGTCATTCCAAGTTGCAAAATTTTAGGTGCTTAGTAGACACTCTTTATGACCGGAGCGCCCCCGACTTTCTTGACAGAACAACGCAAATTCCTCACAAGCACATGCCCCCGTCCCCAATTTCGACTCTGTAACAAACAACTATTGCACTATTGCCTGTCTACAACTCTTTCGTTAATATCAATAAATTTAACTTCTCCTTTCTGGAACCGCTCAACGAAATCTCCCACGGTGTCCACCGTGATCTCCACTCCATACTCCATCACAGCAAACCTCCGATTGGGGATATCTATAGCAACAAGGAGGGGCACCACATCGTCCAACCCAATCAAATCCCTCAAAATATCGCTCGTTTCTGAATCCAACCCAATCAAAAATTGCAAATAATGATCGTCTTCGCAATTGGAGAAGAAGTCTTCGGGGGCGGAGTTGAAATTAATATTGTGCTTTTTATAGTAGGAGTCTGCGGCGGGAGAGAGCACGGATTCGGCGAACTGGAGCTCGGTCTCCTCCCCGTCTGAAAATATCAAAAAAAATTATTCGGTATAATCACCACGTTAATTAGATTACCACAATTGACCTTGAATTCGTTAAACAAACGAAGAGCGGAATCTGTTATCACTCTCGTAAATAACATCACGCGATAACCCCGCGATTATAAACAAACGACAATCGACACGTCAATTGTTCATCTAAATACGAAAAAGTGATAGTGCGAATGTGAGAGTCGGAAGACAAAGAGAAGACGAGCAGGAAGAGTATGAGGCCAAGAGAAACGGAAGCTCGCGGTGAGTCTTGAATGAAGTTACTTATCTAGGTTAAGTTGACTTAACTCACCAACGAATAGAACGATCGCTGGATAGTCGTGGAGTTTGTTGGCGTAACGCTCGGTGAGGATGTTGACAGCTCGCGGTTTCCACGGAAAGTTCTGGAAAAAAAAACGAACGGGTTTACGTGGGATCATGAGTTTTTGTGTTATTCACCTGCGCCATGGGATCTTCGGCTAGTTCGGTCCTGGCGTCCATCGTGATGATGTGTCCGTTGCGGTCTAAAAGGAGCAAAGTGGGAATTCCCCGGATTCCGTACAGTTGGGCCAGTTCGGCCCTGACTGCGGATTGTTGCCATGGTACTGTCAACCATGGCATGGTTTCGATGTAGGAGGCGTAGGATTCGGCGCTTCTGCAAAATTTAGTGGTTTCAATGTGATCACAATAAAAAAAAACTCGGGAATTTGCGGGAGTAGAAAAATTACGACGGGATTGGATTTTCTGATAATTTTATCGGTTCAGAGAATTGATTAAATTTCATCGTATAACGTTGGAAAATTTTGTCAATTTTCCGAAATTTTTGTAATTAAATAAAAAAATCATTGCTTTAATTACAGAACTAGTGGTTTCAATGTGATCAGTGAAAACTTGAAATTTGAGACCTAGGAGTTAAATTAAGACATTTTTGGTTTCCTTGGATAATTTTATGAAGAAATGATTAATTTGAGGTTAGTTTCACAAATGAGAGCCAAAAATGCGTTTTCACGTCAATTTTTTCATTTTTTTTTTGCCAGCTTTGAGTTTTTTTTTTGTACGGAAAGATTCCAGTCGTAAAAATGATCTAGGACCGGATTACTTATTTTTTAAGCCCAGTAAACCCCACGTCTTGACTGTTTTTTAATTCTTCGATTCACTTTTTAGTGGTTTCAATGTGATCAGTAAAAATGTAATCCAAAATTAAAAAAAAAATGTAAATTTGTAGCTACGAGCAAAATTTAGACAGAATTCGATTCCTTGGACAATTTTTCATAAGAAAAGTGTAGTTTGATCATCCGTTAAGGTTAATTCAGTAAATGAGAGCCAAAAATGCGTTTTCACGTCAAATTTTTCATTTTTCCTGTTGCCTCTTTTGAATTTTTTGGACCCAACACTTCAGTTGTGAGAACGATCTAGGACCGAATTACCTATGTTTGAAGTCCTAGGAAACCTCTGGCCTTGAGCATTTTTAATAACCGGTCCAATTTCGCCAAGGACGAAAAAGCAATTTTTTCAGATTTCAAAATATTTTAGAACCGGAATCAGATAATAAAATTTGTTCAACTTCATTGTTTGAGGTTAGAAAATTTTGTTCGCCTTTCGAAATGTTTGCCATATAAAAAAAAATCACTACTTTAACTAGTGAATTAGTGGTTTCAATGTGATCAGACAAAATGCCACCAAAAATGTGAAAAATTTCAAAAATTTGTAATAATAGGAAAAAAATTAAGACAGAATTAGATTTCTTGGACAATTTTACGTGAGAAAAGTGCGATGTTCTTATAATTTGACGCCAACTTAGCAAAAGAGAGCCAAAAATGTATTTTCAGGTCATTTTTTTTTATTTCTGTTGTTGCTAGCTTTGATTTTTTTTGCACCCAAACACTTCAATTTTGGGAACGATCTTGGACCGGATTAAATATATTTAAAGCCCGAGGAAAGCCCACGTCTTGACCGTTATTCAACATCTCATCGAATTTTGATATTATAAGTAATTAAGGAAGACCGAATTCCGTAAAATTTTGTCAGCGACGATAAAAACGTCAAATTTGTTGAATTCCAAAAGCAGATATTTTAGAACTAAAAATTATTAATATAATTTTGAAAATTTTACAGTTTAAGATCAGAACATGCCGTCATTTTTTTTTAATTTTTGCCATATAAAAAAATCACTACTTTAACTAGTGAATTAGTGGTTTCAATGTGATCAGACAAAATGCCACCAAAAATGTGAAAAATTTCAAAAATTTGTAATAATAGGAGAAAAATAAAAACAGAATTAGATTCCTTGGACAATTTTACGTGAGAAAAGTGCGATGTTCTTATAATTTGACGCCAACTTAGCAAAAGAGAGCCAAAAATGTATTTTCAGGTAATTTTTTTTATTTCTGTTGTTGCTAGCTTCGATTTTTTTGCACCCAAACACTTCAATTTTGGAAACGATCTTGGACCGGATTAAGTATATTTAAAGCCCGAGGAAAGCCCACGTCTTGACCGTTTTTCAACATCTCATCTAATTTTGAAAATATAAGTAATTAAGGAAGACCGAATTCCGTAAAATTTTGTCAGCGACGATAAAAACGTCAAATTTGTTGAATTCCAAAAGCAGATATTTTAGAACTAAAAATTATTAATATAATTTTGAAAATTTTACAGTTTAAGATCAGAACATGCCGTCATTTTTTTTTAATTTTTGCCATATAAAAAAATCACTACTTTAACTAGTGAATTAGTGGTTTCAATGTGATCAGACAAAATGCCACCAAAAATGTGAAAAATTTCAAAAATTTGTAATAATAGTAGAAAAATAAAGACAGAATTGGATTCCTTGAACAATTTTACGTGAGAAAAGTGCGATGTTCTTATGATTTAACGCCAACTTAGCAAAAGAGAGCCAAAATTGCATTTTCAAGTCAATTTTTTTTTATTTCTGTTGTTGCTAGCTTTGATTTTTTTTGCACCCAAACACTTCAATTTTGGAAACGATCTTGGACCGGATTAAGTTTATTTAAAGCCCGAGGAAAGGCCACGTCTTGACCGTTTTTCAACATCTCATCTAATTTTGAAATTATACGTAATTAAGGAAGACCGAATTCCGTAAAATTTTGTCAGCGACGATAAAAACGTCAAATTTGTTGAATTCCAAAAGCAGATATTTCTGAACTCAAAATTAATAAAATTTTGAAAATTTTACAGTTTAAGATCAGAACATGTCGTCTTTTTTTTTAATTTTTGCCATATAAAAAAAAATCACTACTTTAACTAGTGAATTAGTGGTTTCAATGTGATCAGACAAAATGCCACCAAAAATGTGAAAAATTTCAAAAATTTGTAATAATAGTAGAAAAATAAAGACAGAATTAGATTCCTTGAACAATTTTACGTGAGAAAAGTGCGATGTTCTTATGATTTAACGCCAACTTAGCAAAAGAGAGCCAAAAATGCATTTTCAAGTCATTTTTTTTTATTTCTGTTGTTGCTAGCTTTGATTTGTTTTGCACCCAAACACTTCAATTTTGGAAACGATCTTGGACCGGATTAAGTTTATTTAAAGCCCGAGGAAAGGCCACGTCTTGACCGTTTTTCAACATCTCATCTAATTTTGAAATTATACGTAATTAAGGAAGACCAAATTCCGTAAAATTTTGTCAGCGACGATAAAAATGTCAAATTTGTTGAATTCCAAAAGCAGATATCTTAGAACTAAAAATTATTAATAAAATTTTGAAAATTTTACAGTTTAAGATCAGAACATGTCATTTTTTTAATTTTTGCCATATAAAAAAAAATCACTACTTTAACTAGTGAATTAGTGGTTTCAATGTGATCAAACAAAATGCCACCAAAAATGTGAAAAACTTCAAAAATTTGTAATAATAGGAAAAAAATAAAAACAGAATTAGATTCCTTGGACAATTTTAGGTGAGAAAAGTGCGATGTTCTTATGATTTAATGCCAACTTAGAAAAAGAGAGCCAAAAATGTATTTTCAGGTCATTTTTTTTAAATTTCTGTTGTTGCTAGTTTTGATTTTTTGCACCCAAACACTTCAATTTTGGGAACGATCTTGGACCGGATTAAGTTTATTTAAAGCCCGAGGAAACGCCACGTCTTGACCGTTTTTCAACATCTCGTCTAATTTTGAAATTATAAGTAATTAAGGAAGACCGAATTTCCTAAAATTTTGTCAGCGACGATAAAAACTTCAAATTTGTTGAATTCCAAAAGCAGATATTTTAGAATTAAAAATGATTAATAAAATTTTGAAAATTTTACAGTTTAAGATCAGGACATGTCATTTTTTTTTATTTTTGCCATATAAAAAATCACTACTTTAACTAGTGAATTAGTGGTTTCAATGTGATCAGACAAAAGTGCCACCAAAAATGTATAAAAATTCAAAAATTTGTAATAATAGGAGAAAAATAAAGACAGAATTGGATTCCTTGGACAATTTTACGTGAGAAAAGTGCGATGTTCTTATGATTTAACGCCAACTTAGCAAAAGAGAGTCAAAAATGTATTTTCAGGTCATTTTTTTTTTATTTCTGTTGTTGCTAGCTTTAATTTTTTTTGCACCCAAACACTTCAATTTTGGAAACGATCTTGGACCGGGTTAAGTTTATTTAAAGCCCGAGGAAAGGCCACGTCTTGACCGTTTTTCAACATCTCATCTAATTTTGAAATTATAAATAATTAAGGAAGACCGAATTTCGTAAAATTTTGTCAGCGACGATAAAAACGTCAAATTTGTTGAATTCCAAAAGCAGATATTTTAGAACTAAAAATTATCAATAAAATTTTGAAAATTTTACAGTTTAAGATCAGAACATGTCATTTTTTTAAATTTTTGCCATATAAAAAAAATCACTACTTTAACTAGTGAATTAGTGGTTTCAATGTGATCAGACAAAATGCCACCAAAAATGTGAAAATTTTCAAAAATTTGTAACAATAGGAGAAAAATAAAGACAGAATTAGATTCCTTGGACAATTTTACGTGAGAAAAGTGCGATGTTCTTATGATTTAACGCCAACTTAGCAAAAGAGCGCCAAAAATGCATTTTCAAGTCATTTTTTTAATTTCTGTTGTTGCTAGCTCTGATTTTTTTTGCACCCAAACACTTCAATTTTGGAAACGATCTTGGACCGGATTAAGTATATTTAAAGCCCGAGGAAAGCCCACGTCTTGACCGTTTTTCAACATCTCATCGAATTTTGAAAATATAAGTAATTAAGGAAGACCGAATTTCGTAAAATTTTGTCAGCGACGATAAAAACGTCAAATTTGTTGAATTCCAAAAGCAGATATTTTAGAACTAAAACTTATTAATCAAATTTTGAAAATTTTACAATTTAAGATCAGAACATGTCATTTTTTTTTAATTTTTGCCATATAAAAAAAAACACTACTTTAACTAGTGAATTAGTGGTTTCAATGTGATCAGAAAAAGTGCCACCAAAAATGTAAAAAAATTCAAAAATTTGTAATAATTGGAGAAAAATAAAGACAGAATTAGATTCCTTGGACAATTTTACGTGAGAAAAGTGCGATGTTCTTATGATTTAACGCCAACTTAGCAAAAGAGCGCCAAAAATGCATTTTCAAGTCATTTTTTTAATTTCTGTTGTTGCTAGCTCTGATTTTTTTTGCACCCAAACACTTCAATTTTGGAAACGATCTTGGACCGGATTAAGTATATTTAAAGCCCGAGGAAAGCCCACGTCTTGACCGTTTTTCAACATCTCATCCAATTTTGAAATTATAAGTAATTAAGGAAGACCGAATTTGGTAAAATTTTGTCAGCGACGATAAAAAAGTCAAATGTGTTGAATTCCAAAAGCAGATATTTTAGAACTAAAAATTATTAATAAAATTTTGAAACATGCCGTCATTTTTTTTAATTTTTGCCATATAAAAAAAAATCACTACTTTAACTAGTGAATTAGTGGTTTCAATGTGATCAGAAAAAGTGCCACCAAAAATCTAAAAATTCTTGGAAATTTGTGGAGATAGAAGAAACCAAAGACAGGATTAGATTCCTTGGACAATTTTACCCAAGAAAAGTATTGCTTAATTATTATTCCCGATTAATTTAGTAAGATCTTGACCGTTTTAAAAATACTTCTAATTAAAATTTTTGCTAAAAAGTGGTTTGAATATGATCATAAAAAACCGCCGCAAATGAATTCATCTTTCCTCAAAAAGTCCCCCGTCAGTTCGTCCATTCCGTGTTAAATAAATTAACCGCCTAAGTACGCCACGGTTCCCCAAGGGCCGTAAATTTTACCTCTTGATATTTTAAACATAAAACTGTAGCGTTCGCGTGTCTGAAAACGGACAGGGTGCATTAACCCGGTTATCACATGACTCACCCCCTGGAGAAGATTAAGGGTAATTCGCTCCCGGGGGATGAATCGCGGTGAAAATTTTAATCTGCCATATAGTTATCCCAGACAGTTTTAAAAATATGCCACGTTAAAGGAAAACAAGAACATCCCCTCAGAGTCCAAAAATAAGGTCAGGTCGTAAAAACGTTTTAACGATGCCATAAAACGTTGCTTCGACTTCTTGCGCTCGTAATCTTAGAATTGGTCTCAAACCGCCCCCAAATAAACCGGGGACGGCGTTGAATAAGCTTTGTCACGGTGTTAATGAAATATTCAAATTTACAAGCTCATCAGCGGAGAAATGGCGGTAAATATTAAATCGTGACGGCGGTGGAAGTGGGGGCGGCGCACTCAAGGTATTACAAGGAGGCAGTAATTGAAAAACAAAAAACGCGGGTAAGACACTGACTCATTTACAAAATGAAAAGATAAGAAAAAGGGGAAGAAAATTTATGACAAGGGGTTGATGACACGCAAGTCGAGCAATTAAACCGAGATTTTCGTGAGATTGGGAGTGTTTGTTTATTAAAGTTGGTATCACTTTTTTCCACGTTTAAAAATGACACTAAAGGGAAACCTCGCTGTTTACATTTACACCCCTAATTTCCTAACTTCATGCACTTGCTACATCTCCACCCCCAGAACAAAAAGCTAAGCGGGAGTTGAATTGCGTAATAGTGGAGGGTGCCAAATGGACGAGAAATTCCGGCGCTTTTAGATTGATAAAAAAAAAATGGAAGTCGTAACGGAATGAGAGAAAGAGAAAATGGCGCATAAAAATTCGAACGGGGCTTATTGCAAAATATTGGAACGGGGGCGGAATTCGGGATGATATAATTCGTGACCTCCTCGGGATTGGGGGCGGATTTCTATTAGTCTTTATGTTTTTGCCGTCTAAAGGCGGCTTCCGATTTAAAATAATTGGCCAATTTAACTAAATTTTGCTAATTCTTCAACTTTTGCTGGTGGTCGTAGCAAAACTTCGAAAGTAGATTCTGAGTAATTGGACTAATTTGTTAATTTGACTAAAGTTTTGCTAATTTCAAGAAAAATACAATTAAAAATTATGACGCAAATAACAAACAAAACCGTAAGGAACTTTTAGATTTCTCAGCCAGTTCTACAGAATTTTCACCAATTTTACTAATTTACTAAAATTTTGCTAATTATCTAAAACTACAAATTTCAGTCACAGATACGTCGGCAATCAACAGACATAGCACAATTTTGGAAGCACCTTTAAATTCCCTAGCTAACTTTACAAAAAATTCAACTAATTAGTACCTTGAATAAAATTTTACTAATTTTAGTAAAAATGGCAGTTTGAATTTAAATCGGAGATATCTCCGAAATTAGCGATCGAAACGAAATTATAAAGTTTGAGTTTACAGACAATTATACACAGTAAACAATGGCAACTAATTTAACTAATTTACTAAATTAATTAAAATTTTGTTAATTTCACACAATTTCAGTTCAGATTTGACACACTTATGTCTCACAAATTAATAATCGTGGACAAATTCCAAAAATACGTTTAGATTTCTCAGACAATTCTTGAAAAAAAAAATCAGCCAATTAAAGGAATCCTCGAATTTAATCAAAATTTTGCTAATTTGACGAAAAATTCTAATTCTAATTTTAATCACAAATATCTTGGCGACCAGCGATCGTATGACAATTTTAAAAGCACTTTAACATTTCTTTGATAATTCTTCAACAGAAACTGGAAAACTTAGATAATTAAATTAATTTACTAAATTAATTAAAAAAAAAAAATATTTGACAAAAACATCAGCATAATTAGTAGTCATGAACTAATTCTAAAGACACCTTTAGCTTGCCCACACAAAGTTACACAAAAAGAGCAATTTCAAGTGATTTTCTAATTTACTCAATTTAAATAATTAATTAAATCAATTATCTAAAAAAATCTTGTTTCTCTTTTCGAATTAACTGGAGAATTATGTATTCAGAATTGTCATTCGAAAGCTGTTTTCCGAGATATGTGTGACTAAAATATTAGCTGGCATTTTCCTAATTTTCTAATTTAATCAAAATTTTGCTAATTCATGGAAAATGCACATTTGAATACTCAAATATCTCGTCAATTTGTGAACATAACAAAATTCTAACATTACCTGACAGTAAATAGAAAACGACAATTTTGATTAATTAAATTAATTTGCGAATTTGACTAAAATTTTGCTAATTTTGCTAATTTAGATGTGTCAGAAATTAGTCATGACGGACAAGTTTTAAACTTAACCTTTTAAATTCCCCACACTGCCAAAAGAATGAGCAGTTTTAATTAACTTAATTTAACTAATTATTTTAATTTAATTAAAAATTGACTAATTTAACAAAAACTACAAATTCTAATTTCAAAATCAATTATCTTGGCAGCAATTCTACAAAAACCTAGTTTTAATTAGTTTCAACGAAATTTCTAATTTCATCAGAATTTTGCTAATTTGACTAAAGCTAATACAGTTACATGGTAGATAAATTCTAAAAACAATCAACAGAATTACAACAATTTAAAAAAATATATGAAATTTTCTTATTAAGCAAAATTTTGCTAATTAGGCATATTCAGATTTTAAAAGGCATCCTTGCTGCCCTTGGAGAATTCTACAAAAGAAACGGGCAAACTGAACTACTTAAATTAATCGGAATTTACTTAATTCCGTTCAGATTTTTATTGGAAATAATTTATGGAAAAACAGTTCAAATTTTCCAGATATCCTGACTATCTAGATATCGAGACTAATTTAGACAGAATTTTACTAATTTAAGCAAAAATAGAATTAGTAATTGCTGATAAATTCTAAATCATTAGATTTTTCACACAATTCTACAAAAGAGATAAATATAAACTATTTTAACTAATTATCTAAATTATTATTTTGCTAATTCAACAAAAATGCAAATTCAAGTTTTATAAGTAAGAATCTCCGTCATAAAAAAAATAAAAATATGAGGATTTCTCAGACAACGAAACAAACTATTTCAACTAATTAGACTAATTCAAACAAAATTTTACTAATTTAGCGAAAATTCCAATTTCGAGTTGAATCACAGGGACTTCAAAAAATGCAACTGACAACATTTTAAACTAATTCATTTAACTAATTTTTTTATTTAATCAAAATTGCTAATTAGACAAAAATTCATGTTCGGATCCTCAAAAATTTTACAAAAGAAACGAGTAGCTTGAACTAATTTGACTAAATTACTAATTTAATCAAAATTTTGCTAATTTCAACAAAATCTTTGTTCTAAATCAATGGTCTTCGTTAAATTCTAAAAAGCCTTTTAGATTAAACTACAGCAACATTTTAAGTAATTTAAATATTATTTTAATTAAATACTAATTTTGCTAGTTTTACTAAAAATATAAACATCTAGGCACCCAGTGCTAGTATCAATCTCTAAAGGTGCCTTTATATTTCTTAGACATGAGATATTTTCAGAAGTGAATTAAGCACATTTAACTAATTAAACTAATTTACTAATTTAATTAGAATTTTTTTTATTAGAATC
Source organism: Cynaeus angustus (assembly GCA_030157275.1). Taxonomy (NCBI): domain Eukaryota; kingdom Metazoa; phylum Arthropoda; class Insecta; order Coleoptera; family Tenebrionidae; genus Cynaeus; species Cynaeus angustus. The sequence goes on from CM058065.1 coordinate 17,568,111, forward strand.
AGAGTTATCTCAAGAAAGTCGTAAATAAATCCTAAAGATATACTTAGACTTCTCTGATTTTTCTACTCAAGAGCAAAATTTTGACCAAATTTGATTAATTTTCTAATTTCATCAAAATTTTGACCAAATTTGATTAATTTTCTAATTTCATCAAAATTTTGCTAATTTTTTAAGTTTAATTTAAATTTTAAACCCAAATATCTGGGTTCAGAAATTATATAGACACTTTTAACTTCCTCAATTTGTTCAACAGACAAAAGCAATTTTAGACTAATTTGCTAAATTTATGAAAATTACCAGTTCAGATTAAAATCGCAGATATCTGAGCAATTAACAGTCGTGAGCAAAATCTGCAGGCACATTTCGATTCCCCAGAGATACAGTCTAAAGACCCCTTTAGATTTTTCAGACATCTAAAAAGAACAATTCCAACAAGTTTAATAACTGCAACGGACGTTTTTTTTCACTTTTTTATGATCACATTGAGCCCACTTATCCTTTGTCCGTGTCCACTCGGCTCGCACTTTAATCATCATAACACCACACTAGTAGCAAAACCCGCCACTTCACGCCGCCCCCGACTCTTGTTTATTTACAATGTTTGCCACTCGCCGCCCCTAATTGTACACGATACGTGTCATCCCCTTAATGCCGCAATCCCATTACTAGGTCCGTCGACGTGCACCATAACTTATAATTAATGTTAGCATGCACCGCCACCCCACAGCCGGGGGCGGCAAATCTGCGCTTATCTCACCCGTCTCTCCCCTTCTTTGTTTCTGTCAATTTTTCTCACCTGTCACTGCTGACAAAGACGATCTCGAATCCTGGCTCCCGTTTTCGGATCACGTGGTAGACTTCAGCCAATTGGGGGGTGAAAGCGCGACAAGGGGGACACCAGTTTGCTGAGAAGTAAAAACCCCGGACGGCGTCGGGGAGGGTGCTGTAATGGAGTTCTTCTTTGGTGGATGGGTGCTCTTTGGAGTAAGTGCCACCTTTTTGGAGGACGACGTCTTTGAGGACCTTTTTGAGGGGGGCGGTTAGTAAAAATTGGGGTTGTATTGAATGGGCTTAGTACCTGGTCGACGGGGCGGGGCCTCCATGGAAAGGAGGTGCCTGTGGGGTCCTCAAGGAGGCGCTCTTGAGCTGAGACGCTGATTGTTCCTCCGTCACGGTCGAGGAGGACGAGGGTTGGTACGCCTGATTTTATTCGGTATCTCCTTGAAAGTTTTGTCTGAAAAAATTACACACGTTTAGTAAAGTATGTTAAAAAACTGTTGATAGCTCTGTCTGATCTCTACCTGGTTTGACGTTCTTAATCTTTGACAGTTTGAGGTTAAACACTCTTAATATTTGACAGTTTAAAGTTAAATATCAATTGACAGTTGTTAAATGTCAAACCAAAGCAATGACTTAACGACTAAATTAACTATTATCAACATTGAGTAAAACTGTCCGAGAGCTATGTGAAAATTGCCTCTTTTTCGTTTCAAATCCGCTCCTCCGCACATAATTTGCTCCCCTCGTCTTTAGTTTTTTACATGTTGGTAGCTCTGCTTGCTGTTGACAGTTTGAGGTTAAACACTCTTAATATTTGACAGTTTAAAGTTAAATATCAATTGACAGTTGTTAAATGTCAAACCAAGGCAATGACTTAACGACTAAATTAACTATTATCAACATTGAGTAAAACTGTCCGAGAGCTATGTGAAAATTGCCTCTTTTTCGTTTCAAATCCGCTCCTCCGCACATAATTTGCTCCCCTCGTCTTTAGTTTTTTACATGTTGGTAGCTCTGCTTGCTGTTGACAGTTTGAGGTTAAACACTCTTAATATTTGACAGTTTAAAGTTAAATATCAATTGACAGTTGTTAAATGTCAAACCAAGGCAATGACTTAACGACTAAATTAACTATTATCAACATTGAGTAAAACTGTCCGAGAGCTATGTGAAAATTGCCTCTTTTTCGTTTCAAATCCGCTCCTCCGCACATAATCTGCTGCCCTCGTCTTTAGTTTTTTACATGTTGGTATCTCTGCTTGCTGTTGACAGTTTGGAGTTTAACACTCTTAATACTTACAATTTGAGGTTAAAGATTCTCAATATCTGACAATTTGAGGTTATACATTCTTAATATTTGACAGTGTGAGGTTAAATATTTTTAATATTTGACAGTGTGTGGTTAAACTTATTTTTTAACAGTTGTGAAATGTTATGAAGGAAAGCCGCTAAAGTGTTAAATAAGCAATGGCTCATTGGCTAAAATAACTTTTAATAAAATTAAGTAACATTATTATTATTAAGTAATATACTATTTTTCCTGTCAATTCCGTCCCTCTCCACATGACACGTTTTCCACAGTCTTCCACATAACGCTTAGTGACATTAGTGACTCTCCCTGCTACTGACAGTTCGAGGTTAAACATTAATATAAGTTGTCAGTTTAAGGTTAAACATTCTCAGTATTTGACAGTTTAATTACATATTTTTTACTCTTTGAGGTTAAACATTCTAAAACTTTGACAGATTGAGGTTAAACTTACTTTTTGACAGTTGTTAAATGTCAAAGTAGACAGACAGAGCTACCAATGGCTCTTTGGCTAAACTGACTTTTATGAAAATTGAATAAAAGCTTGCAAGAGTTGCTGTTCTTAATATTTGACAATTTGAGGTTAAACATTCCTAATATTTGACAATTTCAGGTTAACAATTGAAAAAAAAGCAATGGCTCCTCGACTAAACTAACTTTTTGAGGTTAAACATTCTTGATCTTTTACAGTTTGAGGTTACATTTACTTGTTGACAGTTGCGAAATGTCAAAATAGACAGATAGAGTTACCAACTTGTAAAATAAGAATGGCTCCTTCGCTAAACTAACTTTTTGTTTAATTGAATAAAAATTTCCGAGAGCTACTGTAACAATTCCGCCCCTCCCCACATGACACGTCTCCCATAGTCTTTGCTTTTTTTACACGTGATAACTGTCCTTGCTATTGACAGTTTGAGGTTAAACTTACTTTTGACAGTTGTTAAATGTCAAACTAGACAGACGGAGCTACCAACGTCTAAAATAAACACTGGCTCTTTGACTAAATTAACTTTTATAAAAATTGAATAAAATTTCCCTGGAGCTATTATGACAAATTCCTTTTTCCGAGGATACACGTTGTTGGTAGCTCTCCCCTCTGTTGACAGTTTGAGGTTAAGCATTCTTGATATTTAACACTTTAAGGTTAGACATTATTGTTCTTTGACAGTTTGAGGTTAAACTTACTGTTTAGCAGTTCTTATACATCAAATTATACAGATAGACCTACCAGCCTGTAAAATAAGCAATAGCTCCTTGGCTAAACTAACTTATATACCAATTGAATTAAAATTTGTAAGTGCTATTTTGACAACTTTCTCTCATTCTTATAATTCTGTTTCTCCGTAAGTGACACGCCTTTGTTTTTTACACGTTGGTAGTTTTGCCTCCTCTTGACAGTTCAAATTTAAACGCTCTTGATCTTTGACAGTTTGAGGTTAACTATTCACGTTCTTTGTTTCTTTTACAGTTTAAGCTTAAACATTAATTAACAGTTGCTAGATGTCAAACTAGATATAAAGAGCTACCAACACTTTAAAAAAAGCAGCCTTCTCGACCAAACTTACTTAAAAAAAATGGGTAAAACGTCCCAGGAACTGTGACAATTTCCTCTCTTTCTCGTCAATTTCGCTCCTCTGCAGGTGACACAACACCTTTTTTTACACGTTAGCATGTATCTGCCTGCTGTTGACAATTTGAGGTTAACCATTCTTACTATTTGACAGTTTGAGATTAAACACGAATTCTAGACAGTTGTAAAATGTCAAATTGTACATACAGTGCTACCAACGTGTAAAAAAGCACTGTCTTCTCGACTAAACTAACTTTTATAAAAATGAAATAAAACTTTCCGTGAGCTATTGTGACAATTTCCTCCCTTCCCGTCAATTCCGCTCCTCCGCACGTGACACGCTCCCCCTCACCCCCAACTCCCCATTTTGCGACGTGAGCAGAAAATTGCTTCCAGTCCGAATTTATAGATCGCATATAAGAAGGGCCACTCGCAATTTCTATTTCCACTCGAAACCAGATCCTTCGATCGAGGGAGGGTTTAAATTCTTTCTTGCGTAATCTGTTGACACGTGCGATGCAGAAGGCTGGTAAACCAACAGAAAAAATGTAAACAAACTTCACCGACTGCAGTAAATGTGTTTAAGAAATCACCGAAGTGCAGTAAAACAAATAAGGGTTAGTTTATCAGTCACCCCCGGAAAATCGGAAATGACATTATGGAAAACAAACCTTTGTGTACGTTACGTCCGCTCAATTAACCGCAACGTAAATCTCACCCTTAGCAAGCAAAAAAAACACATTTTTCTGCTCTAATTCAGACAAGTAAAGCGGAGCAATTAGTTTCCGACACCAACCCCAATCGTTATATTAATCGAATTCGAGTTAGACAAAGGGTAGTTGGAAAAGCCGCACTCAATAAGGGATGAGGCGTTTTGGATCAAGTGTGTGGATGCTCGCAATTTAATTAAAGTAAGCTTGTTGCCAGAGCCGGGTTTAGGGGATGTAAGCTCTAAGAATGCAGTTTACATGTGTGTGTCAAGGGCAAAAACGTGCTATTTTTAGTCCAAGGTGAAAGTTTGAGGCGTATGATATAGTTCACTGACATAAACTTTAGTTTGCTGGAACTGAAACAGACTTCGAAGAGGCCTTGATTTATTCCACATGTTGGTAGTACTGTTATCTACCGCTTGACATTTTACAACTGTTATGTTAATCAAACTCTAATCTGATCTAGTTGCGTTTAGTCGAAGCTGGACTGATTTAATCTCAACGAAACTCAATTTAGGTCGAATTTGGTTAAATTTACGCTGATTTTATGTAATTAATATCGGAGTCTAATCTAATAAAAAGTATCAAAATTTAGTTAGCATGATTTATTCTGTATACTAAAATTTAATTTTTCAGACAAATTTCGCTTGATTTGTGATTAACACATCAAAATTTTAACTGATATTTTTTGTGAAATTCGATAAATTTTTATTAAATTAGTAAATGATTTTAATTAGTGCCTAATTGTCTCATAGAATTGTCTATGTTCTAACACATTTAGCCTTTAGAGTTTTTATACAATTACTGGGGGCCAAAAAAAAATAATAATTAGAAATTCCCCATATTTTTAGTGAAATTAGCACAATTTGAATGAGATTAAACTATGATCTAAATTAGCTAAAATTGCACTTATATGTAGAATTATCTGAAGGATCTTAAAATTTAGCTAAGAATAAGACCACTAATTGCCAACTTGCATTTAACATTAGTATTGAAATAATTTCGGTAAATTAACAAAATTAGTAAAATTAGTTGACATTGTACCACCACAATTTACTGGGATATCTGAGATTTAAATCTGAACTAGCGTTTTTCGTGAAATTAGCAACCTTTGATTAAATTAGTAAATTAGTCTAATTAGTTCAAACGACTGGCTATTTTTATGGTACTTTTTAAGGAATCTAAAAGTATCTTTAAGAAAAATTACGATCTCTAGCTGCCGAGACGCTTCTTAAACTTTAAATTGAATTATATTATAATTTACAAAACCTTAATTAATTTGCCCAAATTATCTAATTAATTAAAATTGCTTGTTTGCTATTTAGAATTAGCTGAAAAATATAAGAAAGCCTAAAATACCTATGGTTTAAAACTGAACTCTTTCAGTCGTGAAATTAGGGAAATTTTAATTAGTAAATTGGTTAAATTAGGTAATTTGCTTGATTTTAAAAACTTATCTAGGCAATCTAGACACTAATTGCTGAGATGTTTACAATGGAGATCTAAACTAATTTTACCTACTCAATTATAACATTTTAATTAGTATTATCAACTTTAATTTAATTAAAAAAATATATATGGTTCAATTTAATTTTAAGTAAATTTTAATTTATTTTAGTCGAATTTTGCTATTTCGACTAATTTATTCCAGTTGAACAAAATTTATTAGATTTAGTCTACTTAATCTAATGACTAGATCTAGACATCTAAGCCATATTTAGTTTACTTAGTCAAATTTAGCTAAACTCAGTTTGAATTCGTCCATCTGAATAAATTTGAGTAATTTAATTAAATTTAGTCTAAATCTAAGTCTTTAGTCGATTTGAGTCTCACCTAATATAATTTAGACTTGTTAAATTATTAGATCAGTTTTTTGACTAATCAAATTTATTAAAAAACTGTCTATTAAAAATATTGTATTAAAAAATTGCTGTTGACTTTCAAGCGTAATTTCAGTAAATTTGAACTCTTTTTATTCAGTCTGACCAAATAGAACATATAACGCCCGATCTCGTTTATTTAGTCTAATTTAGTAAAATTTATGTTTTTTAGTCCAAACTGAACTGATCTAGTCTTGTCTAATGCAATTAACCTATATTTATTTAAGCCAAATTTTGACAAAGTCAATTTAGTAAAATATTTTCTGTTTAAACGAAGATGGACTAGTTTTGTTTTATTAGTCTAATTTAGTCATGTCTACTATGTTATAATTAGGACGACATGGATTTATTTAAGCTAAATTTGGTTAAATTTAGACTAATTTTATCTGAGTTAACTTCGGTGGGTTTAATTTAGATCAATTTATTACACTAACCTAAACAAATAAATAAAACATTTTCAGTTTAGACTAAGATTGACTAATTTTTTTCAATTAGTCTAGCTTAGTCGTATTTACTATGATGAAAATAAATTAAGTTCAATTAAAACAAATTTGGCTAAATTTAAATTATTTTTATCTTAGTTTGTTTCTGGCTTTATTCTAATTAGTCTAATTTAGTCCAGATTAGACTTGCTTTAGTCATTTTTAATCTAATCTTACTAAAGCTAATTTTTATAATTTAATTAACTTTAGTCGACGTTTAACTTAACATGAGTTAGTCTTATAATTATGCGAACTATTAGAGCTAAATTTAGACTAATTTTTGTATTGATTAATTATTCCAAGTCCGATCTAATTAAATTAAGACTCTTTTAGTCAGAGTTTTAAAATTTGAAATTTCTGGATTTAATCAATTTTGTTAAGACTATTTACCTACTAGATATTATTTACTGCAGTTTTGACTAATTTAGTCCCATCTAGTAACAACCATTTCAATTGATTCGAAATTGTTTTATTGTGGGTGGCAACTAAATTTTGAAGCATAATTTGGACTAAATTAGGCTTTTCAAGTCAACTTAATTTAGTTTGTTTAAACTGATGTTAGCTAATTCGGACTAAATTTAATTTTTATTTTAACTAAATTTAGTTTGCAGCTACAAAATAACTGTGTTTTGGATCAAATTTTGTACAGCTTTTAGCCGATTTTTGTGAAATTAAATCAGAAATGTCCGTCAAAATTTGACCACCGTTGGTCATTTTACTTAAATTGTTAGAGCCGTACTCCGAAAATTTCAGGCCCCGTTCGGAGATATCAAAATCCTTCTGTTTGTCAGTATTAACACCAAAACTACCACAGAACTGAAATTTCACACCAGGAATTGAACTATGTTGGATTTCAAAATTTCTGGTGTTCCTCAAGGGTCAGTCATGGGTCCCTACTTTTTCCTAGTTTAATTAATACTGAAAATAGAGTCACCGGGAGTGGTTATTTATGTTGGTAACACTAATTACTTGCATTTTGTCACAATCAAAGAGTTATTTATTTTCGACTCTCTTTGTATATATACAAAATTTTACAACTTCCTCTGTTTTCATTTTTCGCCGCGCCAAACTCGCTCTGTTTACATTCCTCGCAGCAACAAAACAAAAACTTTCTCCCTCCACCCCCAACTCACCTTCAAGTCAATCTCACTGAACGGAATGGCAAACCACGGCATCCCCACCAAGTTACCCCTGTGACTATTTTCGAAATCACTAAACACGTCATTGTTCGCCCACAGCACCACCTGCACCACTTCCAACTTCTTCACTTCACAATTGTCCGCGTTGAGTCTCTCGTACAGCACCCGCAACTTCTTCACGAAGTCGTCGTTCTGCTGACTGATATTCGCGAAAGAGAAATAGACGCCGGTGATGTGAGCGTCGCGAAGAACATTGTACGTGTCGACGACGTCGAAATCGCCGTCGTCGTAACGAAGAAGTTCTTTGCCGAAAAGACGCTCGTGCCACTTGGAGTTGTGAGCCATGGCATAGCGTCGCGACGGCCTACGATCGACTGACGGAGCACGCGGCGGCGTCGCGGCGCCGACGCATGGGGGGAATCGATCATCCTTGTCTGGTGAAGAGAGGAGGGGAGGAAGATCGGCGAAGTGCTCGCTGTTATATTACAAGGTAGCAAGTGCGTGGAACAGAGTGAGGTTAAGAAGTCATTGACAGTTCTGAAACGTCAAACTCGGGCTACCAACCTAAAAAAATTCAAGCTTCTTAGAACTCCGTTCCTTCCGTATTTTTTTTTATTTTTATTGATCCGGCGACGGCACAAAGGATGAAAAAGAAAATTGAGAAAGTCATCAGAGAATGCGAGAACTTATCGCGACGACATTAAAGCTCTTTGTAATGCTAACCGGAAATCCTTCCGTCTTTATGAGACTTTGTAAAGTGAAATAAAATGGGCTCGTGGCCGACTTTACCACTGAAAAAATAAATCCCTATATACTCCACGACTCATCTGCCACTTTGCTTTATGATGCGACTTATCGTTAATGACCTTAGGGTATAAATACAAAACACAATTACCTGGCGTCGCGACGCCTAACAACGCTTTTAGTACCCACCACACGAACAAAAGAGCATAAATCATCTGTCATTACGCTGAAATTTTCCACACACTATCGATCCGCCACTAAAAAACGGGTGATCCTGCAGGATAAGATAATCCCGGAAATAAATAGAAGGAGGAAAATCCTCGTTAATTATGAAGGAACCGCATCTTATAAAAGGTCCTTGTAATTGAGGAGGCGCATTGCGTAGGGTCCTTTCATCACGGCTCCAAGATCGTTTATTAGGTTGGTAATTCTGTTAAGCACATGAAAGGCGAATTAAATTTCTCGTGGAATGTTGGAGAGTTAAAGTTTTTTAACGGCGAGCGAACTTTTATTTTTATAGTTTGAACAAAAAGAGTAAAATGTCGAGTACCAACTGTTCGGAGTTGAAAGTGATTGATATTTTATGCAACACTGAAATTCGAATGAAAACTGTCAAAATTTAGCCATTTAGTTTAAATAATTCATTTCTTTTAAGTGGTTTCAACGTGATCATTGCACATTTTTATAAATCCCAATAGGAAATGTGAGGATCGTCCTTAACCAAATGTAAACATACTTAGAAATTATTTTATTATAAAGAAAAAATAAATAAAAAATGGAAATAAACTCAGATTTAGTTGAATTTAGTTAAAATTAAATTTAGTTTACTTTAACAAAATTTAATCGTTCTCAGACCAATTAACGACAACTAATCAGACTTTTCAGTTTTAACTCAGTGAAACTGAAATAAATCTCGACTAATTTCGACTAAGTGACTTAAATCTGAAAACCAAGTTTTAATAGCTTTACATCTGAATAAGTCGGACTGATTTTACTAATTTTTTTAGAACTGAATTAAATGAAAACAAGTGAAACTCCTCAATTGATTTAAATATTTTTTTACTAATTTAGGGTAATTAGGAATTAACAATTGTAACTAATTTAGGTAAAATAGAATTGGATTGATAAGTTGGAATAAATATTTTCTAATTTGTGTTAAGTTGAATTTAATTTAATTGAAGTAAATTTGGTACTAATTACTATCAATTTCAAACAATCTAAGAAATCAATTAGAATTTGGATTGTATTAAACTAATTTTTACTAATACACAGTAAAACATTTTTTTTAACTAAACTAACTATTTTAAAACAAAATAAATTATATAATTAATGTAAACGGCTTTAATTTGAATTAAATTAGAGTAATGAAAAAGTTATAATAAAAATTTTGATTCTATTGGAGCAATTTTTACTAATTTATAGAGAAATTAAACAAATTAAGATAAACCAGATCAGACTAAATATAACTACTTTTAGTAAATTAGACTAGATAAAACTCATATCAATTGAATTGATGGCTAATTAAGAATAATTAATCTACTTAGAACGTTAATTGAGAAAAACCAAAATAAATTTAATTGAGGTAAATTAATATAACCTTAAGAAGAATTTGGGTTATTTTGGACTAATTTTTACTAAATCAAACAATCAAACTACGTATTTTAAAGCAAATTAAATTGGACTAAATATAATTAAAATTAACTACTTTAGAATAAATTAGAGTAGATGGACTAAACTGAAATGACTAGCATAAAATTAGTACTATACAAACTAATTCTGTCCAACTGGAATAATTCCTATCCACTAATTAGAAAATTAATTAAATCTATTTTTATTTTAACTACTTTAATTAAATTAAAATAAACCAAAAGAGTACTGACAACTTGAACTCAATTAGAGTAATTCTTACTAATTTTTACTAATAAAACGGTATACTAATTCAGTTCAAATTTCATTTCTATGAGGTCAATTGAAGATGATTACGAATTAATTATTAATTAAACTGATATAAGTAAAAAATTTATTTAAAAATCAAAGTGCACCGGAATAATTTTACTAATTTAAATTACAGGAATCAGCCAAAATTTTTCATTTTGAAATAAATTTAAATACTCAAACTACAATAAAATATCTAGCATTGGGACTAATTTTGACTAATTTCGACTAATTGAACCTAATTTCAACTAAAATACATATAAATAAAAAAATATTTCATTTAAATCATATAATTCAAATTTGATTATTTATAACTTAGATTGTATTTTTACCAATTTAGTCTAAAACAGGTTAAAGTGAACTTTACTAATTTGAAGTAAATCGAACTGTTTTTTTGAAACAAAGCAAAAATAAATAAATAAGTAAAATAAATTATAAGATTGAACATATTTTGATTAATGCGATTAATTAATGGTAATTAAAGAAAACCGAAATAAATTTGGACTAATTTTCACTTATTCAGACTATTAAAATAATTTAATTTACACTAAATAATTAAATTAATACTAAATATTAAAAAAATTAATTGAACTAATGATATCAAATAAAGTTAATTTAAACGAACACGATGAAAATCGAACTAATTAAACTGATTCCGTCTATTAGAAAGCTAACTTCATTTTGACTTTTAATAAATAAAAAAAAACCGAAATATATGTTTTACAGTAATTTATTTAATTTGATTAAATTTAAAAAAATAACTTGTCTTGTTTTGGACTAATTTTACTAATTTAGATTACAACAGATCAAAATAAGTTTTGTTAAATCTGCCTACCTGTTTTACTAAATCTACTAATGATAGCAATATAAGCAGTGCCTTAATTAATTTTGACTAATTAAATCTGATTCTAATTTTCTATTTTTATAAGGGAAAAGAAAAATCTAAATTGTCTTGAATGAAATTAATTACAGTTGTTCGTTTAAAACTTTACTAAATTGAATTTTGAAGTTAATTACTTGAATCAAATTAGAATTAGTCAAGTAGATCTCGAATTTAAATCGTATTGAACTAATTTTTACTAAGTCAGACTAAAGCTTTGAATTAAGTAAATTGAAATAAATTAAACTAATTTAAAACTACTTAGACTTTAAATTAGTTAAATTAGCCCAAATCTGTTTAAATTACTAATTTAGAATCTGGACGACAAAGAAGGACTTAGTTGAATGAATTAAAAAAAATCTAATTATGTGAAAACTAAAACTAATTGAAATAATTTGAAACAGAATGGTCTTAACTTAGTTACTCATATTTAGGTTTTGTTATTTATTATTTTTTAGATTTTGACTAAAAAACCTAAAAAATAGTATAGAAGTAAATGAAAATAGATTTGATAACTTTCTAAATAAAACTAAACTAAATTTACTGGAATTGAAGTGATTAACGGTTAACCTCAAACTGTCAATGAGTCAGAGCTGCCAACGTACTTTAAATCACAGAAGCTACATTTACTCCATTTTTCTTCTACACTCGAAAAATCAAAAAGACTGCAGCTTCTTCACCACGAATTTTACGCCACTATTCTACTGCATCTAAAAACGACATAAAAATACAAAGTACACATTATATTCGTAGATAAAAAACCTTAAAGACCGTCATAAACATTAAATTTAGTGCAGAGGTAGAGCCAAGAGTGTAAATGTGAAATTTATTTTATTGGCGCTATCGTACCGAAAGATATTGATAAATTTTTGATTGAACGCCGCATAGCCATTACCGCAAGTGTGTCTATTTCGGTCCCAATATTGATATGCTTAATTTTAGTTTATGACCTTCCTCATCACATATTCATCCATTTTTCTCCACCAACACTAAAAGGGTTGCTCCAAAACTCTTCTATTTACATTCAGGCAACCCCTAAAACGTCGTTTATTTACAGCCCTCGTTTTTTCACGCTATCACATATCTCTACGAATTCATGAGATGGAATGTCTTAAATAAAGCAGTTTGGGGGAGGAAATCGAATCGTCTCGGATATAACAAAGTTTATTTTATTGCTCGATGGTTGGGGCGTACAATTGATTGATTAAGTTTAAATTGGGAAAAAAACAACAAAGAGAGCTTGTTTGGTTATGGAACGAAATGTCTCTAGAAATTCCGGGAGTGTAATTTAGTTAAGGAAACTTCCGCTCATTTGCAGTTCCGGGCGGTTATTAGCCAATTTACAGCGGTTGGGCTCCAAGCGGGCATCTTACAGTTCCTAGTTTAGCTTAAACTACGTTTCGAGGATGGAGAAAACGGGTTTAAGTTAGACAGAGTCGTTTTTTAGCTTGAAATGAGCTTAACTTTGATGATGGTTAAATCGAGTTGTTGGTTACACTCCAAACTTTAGTGTATCACTGGTTGCATAGCTCAAGTAAATATTGATTACAGCAGTAGGTGCTGTTAATCTACCCGCGTGCATAGCCTACGTTCACAGACCGTGTGGCCTAATGGATAAGGCGTCGGACTTCGGATCCGAAGATTGCAGGTTCGAGTCCTGTCACGGTCGCTTAACTTTTTTGCATTTTTTTTCCAACATTCAATCATAAATATTTACACCAATAACCATCATCACGTCCATTTTCATCCTAATTTAATTCACATCCATATAGACCCAATTCAAGGCCGCCAATTTCCGGTCAATCTAATTATATTCCTCGTCGCCAACTGCACTCCCACATTTATTTCCCCGTCGTTATGAATGAATACCAAATAAAAATAAATAAACATCGTGACGTTGGCTATGAAAATGTGACATTTGTGGCAATTGTCCAAACTAACCTAGAACAGAACGGAAAGGTGAGTACCTTCATTTTTTCCCAATCACGTTGGCGCACATCAAATATCAGAATTACTGACGTCAGTAACGACGCCCACCACCGGAAATAAATTTCGCGGCGCACCCTCGATTAAATTTGGCGCCGGGGTGTGTGCGGTTCTGGACTGAAGTAATGTCTTTTGGTTTTGATGTACACGTCATTGTTTTTGTCCACGAGTGCACTCATGCCAAGGTCATCGATTTTGAGATTTATTATTTATAGTGTGATCGATATGTTATTAGGGTTGAAAGGAAAAAATGTAGAATGAGTCATTAAAAGCGTGCGTGGTTGTGAGCTAGGGGTGGGTTAGTCAACGTCCGGCGTCGTATTCATAATTCAATTCGCATTGTGCACCCTGTTGTATCGATTGTTTTACTAATCAGAGGGGTGCTGTGTGAAAGGAACATCTGATTTTTTATATTATCATGTAAGGGGTGAATGGGTGAAGTGGTGTATTGGATAGCGCAGAAAGTTTGTTGCTTTCGGACGTTTACATAATAACCACTTCTAACGCTAGTTACATAAATTACTACTACATTTTTGACATTCACCTATTTCTACATAAAAATCTTAAGCCTAATTCAGTTATTTCAAATTAGTTCGAATTAAACCAATTTGATTAGAATTATAAGTAATTTTGACTTTCGATGTAAATTAATTAATTACAAATTAGTCCCCACTCTAATTAAATTTGCAATTATTTTTAAATCAATAAAAAACTGAAACTAGTTTAATAATATTTATTAATCAAATTTTGCTAATACAAATTTATCCTACTTTCCGAATTAGTAAAAATTAGTTAAATATGAAATTAAACAAGTTTAGGTTACTTATTTTGTTTCTTTTTAGTTTATTTTAATTTAGTGGAATCTAATTTCCAAATTTCTTAATTTGAATTAAATCAATTTGATTAGTACCAATTAGTCAGTTAAAAAAAAAGTTTAAATATTCTAACCTGAATTAGTAAAAATAGTTCAATTAAAACTGTTTTTATAATTCATGAAAATTTATTTTCCAAATTAGTCCCAATTAGTCAAAATCATTCTAATTTTAACAAGTTTTGTTGTCTCTATTTAATATACCTTTTTTACCTTGTCGCATTTACTTTAGGGAGATTGAATTTAGGCATATTAGGTTCAAATTAATTTATTTTATATAGTCTGACTTAGTAAAAATTAGTCTCCAACTTTTATATATATATATATATATTGGATTTAATGATAATTTAGTGAAATTTATCTCCGTTATTCTTATCTACTAACTAAAAAACTTTGAGAATATAATTAGTCAATAATACAATTAGTTAAAATTAGTTTGAACGGTATCGATGGATTTAGGTTTAATACATTTAGTCTAATTTATTTTAAAACAATTAATATTAGTCACATTTTGTTGTGGCACAAGTTTTGAATGTGCTTTACCTGATATTAACGTTCAATTTTATTTTGGTTTTCTTAGTCCAGATCCAGAAACTAATAAGTCAATTGGACTTAATTAGTCAAAATTATTTAGTGCGATGTATTCCAAGGCAGTAAATATTTGAATTTAATTGATTTTGATTAATTTTGATTTGTTTTAGTTGGAATTAGTAAAAATTTTTCTAATGTAATATAAGTTTTATATGACGTATTTTTTTTAATTTAGTTAAATTAATTAATTTTTTCTAGTTAAGATTCAGAATAGTATAAGTTTCTAATAATTATTTAATTTAAATTAGTCTTAGTGTTTGTAAACTTTTGAAATTGAGATTAGTAAAATTAGTCTAATACCATTTTTAAGAAAGTTTTTGATCTTATTCGTTTTATTAATAATTAAATTTTCATAACAAATATTTTAATTTGGATAGAATTAGTTTATCATTTCATTTTAGACTAAATTAGTAAAAATTAGTCTAATACACTTCAAGTTGTGAACGATTTTGGTTAATTTTAATTTAATTTGACGTGTATTAAGGTTGAACTTCATCAAAATCTCGAAAAATTTAAATTTCTAATTAGTCAATTAAAATTAATTTCACTTAAACAAAATTAGTTGAATTAGTACCAATTCCATGTTATTTATCTTAGCATAGTCCGTCCTAGTCTTATTTATTCAAAAAACATAAATTTAATGATAATTAGATCAAATTAATTTGTTAAATTATATTTCAAATTAGTGAAAATTAATCCAATACAACTTCAGTTCTAAATAAAAATCCTCATATTAATTTATTTGGATTAAATTTATTTCGAATTTTCCTACAAGTAGCAGTTTAATTTTCTGATAACTTAATTAAATTATATCATCTTATTCAATTGAAATATTTTCATCTAGTCTAAATTAGTACCGTAATTAGTACTTTGCTTTAATTTTTTTATTTTAATGTATCTAGTTTAATTAATTCCGAAGAAGTTGAATTTAATCGAGTCTAATTTATTAAAAATTAGTTCAATACAATCCAAGATTTTTTGTTTTTTATTATTTGAATTGAATTTAAAGTTTGTACTTTCAATTAGTAAAAATTTGTAAATATTTTTTTTAGATTATTTAATTCAAAACTATTCAGTCAATTTTAATTCTTATTTTAAGTTTTATTTTTTCAGAATAGTCAAAATTTTAAAATTAGTCCATATTAATTAGCTCTAATTAGTCCAAATCAGTTTAATTTTTACCAGTTCAAATTTATTTTTTTACTTTTGTACAACTAATCTCATTTATTCTAAAATAGTGTAATTTGGTCAGAACTCGACTAATTTGTCAAAATTAGTAAAAATTTGTTTAGTATAACCCAAGTGAAAAATGTACCATTTTGAATTACTATTACTTACTTTACGTTTTCTAAAGCCTTTTTAAGTTCAAGTGGTATAGTTTTGCAATTAGCTAAATATAATTAGTCACTCATAATTAGTAAAAATTTGTTTAATTAGTATCAGTTTGGTTTTAATTAGTAGAAGCTAGTCGAAGATTCAAATTCTTTTTATTGACATTATTTTGGTTAAATTTAATTTAATTTAGTATTACTTTTAATTAAATTAAATTAGTAGTAGTAATAGAATTAATTTGACATGTTTCAGGCATAATTAGGAAAGGACAGAATTAGTTTCAATTAGTTTAATTCACACTAATTAATACAAAACTTATTTTAATCAGTCAAGTTTAAACTAATTTTGTAAAAATTACTCAAATTTAGTAAGTAACAGTTTTATTTTCGTTAAAATTAGAAAAGAAATCTCGATCATCGTTCGAAATGAGCAACTTTAGTTTGTTATGATTGATTTTAAAATTATTTTAATCTCACTCTAAATTAGAGTATTTTCCTAATTAGTCGCCTATATAATTTAGTCAAACTTAATTAAATTCGTAACGTTTAAAGAAAGTGTATTCCGTCCTAGTTTTAGTAAATTCAATTTTTTCTATTTACTGCCAGCTAATCTAATTTAATTAGTCATAATTATCTCTAATTCGCCTACTTCGTTGACCAGAGTTCACTTAGGCAAATTAAAGATTCCAGTTTAGTAAAACACTGATTTAAAATAAACCAAACAGCTATAAGTTTAAACTATATAGTCGACTTTTCATAGCCCACAGTAAAACACCATTTTTAACTCTTGTTTAACAAACAACTTTTTTTTCATAGAGTTATGTGATTATCTTTTCGCGCCACCCTATATGTTCTCCCATTCATCCATCCCTCAGCCTTTTGCGCCGGCGCCGCTCCTTCACCCCTTTTTCTTCAGTGCCGTCATCGCGCCACCACCACCACCAGATCAGCCCTAAACTCGCCTGATCGCAACGATCTACTTTTCGTAAAAGAATCGTGGTGTTGAGTTTTTTCGGTTTCGTGAAGATGCATACGAAAATCTCGAAGAATCCGTTTTAAAACTCCGAAAACCGTCGTCGTTTTCTTGCCGGTGATCGACCGCCACCACGGGAAAATGGCGGCGGTGGCGGTGTAACGAAGTCGCAATGTGGAACTTTTGACGTAGGGCAGTGATCTTTAATAAAATCTGTGGTTTATTTCCAGAAATGCAAATAATAGTGAATTGAAGGTGGGCAAGGACGAGACGAAACGTCGGCATGGGGGAGAGGCAGGTGTCTATTTATTGGGCGCAGCTGAAGGCGATGTTGAAGAGGAATATCCTGCTCAAGAAGAGGGAGAAGAGGAAAACGACGGCGGTAAGAGGGAAATTTTGGGAAAAAGGGCTCTTCAAGAGATTCGGAGATAATGACGAGAATTACCGAGAAACTTAGGTTTATTTTGACAAAATACAGATGACAGTTTTTTTGACATCATGACACAATATTGCTACGTTTTTCGGTTTTGAGTTTTTTGAGAAATTTCTTGTGGTTAGGTTTTTTTCCTGTTTATCCTAATCCATACAGCTTGACCTAGAGCTGTCAAAATCTAGTTCAAACTGGTTTGACTTAGTCATAATTAAGCAAATTAACTAAACTAATTAATTAAATTACGTTGCAAAGTACTGCAAATTATTGCAGCGAAATTTCAAATGCCCAATTTAATATGTCTAATTTCATTTTGTTTGACTAATTTAGATTCACATTAATTAGGACTAATTTATCTAATTTGTACTAAATTCGAAACAAACTGCTCTAAATTAGTCTAATTAAGCACAGGTTTGATCATTTTCATTTACTTAGACCTTGAAATTAGTCAGATAGACAATCAACAGACTTAGTCTAAATTAATTTAAATTTCTAAGTAGTTGCACATGTTTTTTCATTTTACACTTAGTCTACAGCAATTCATTTTAAATTATACTGATTTTAATTGTAAGTAAACATTAAATTAAATTCAGTACAATTAGTCAGACATGATATCAGGCCAACTTAGTTTATTTCCGTTCTCTCTAATAGACATTAATCTAATTAATTTAATTTAATTAATTAAAACAAACTCTAGTCTTCGATATAATCAAATTTATTCATTTTTGTCTGAATTAGTCAAAGCGACCCCAATTTATTTTTCTGCCTAAAAAAAAAACGTTTTTAGTGTCACTTTAGTTTAAGTTAATGAGTTAATTCAGTTTAATTTTTATTACTGAATTAGTAAAATTTATCCCAAATTTGAACTAATTTACTCTTATCTCTTAATTAATCTAGCTTAATTCACTTAAAATTGAATCTAAATTAGTCAAATTATAACTTTATTTTAGTTGGTCTAATTGAGGGCAAATTAATTTAATTTAAACTAAATCCTCAAGAACTTCAACTAATTTTATTTAGTACATTTTAGACTAAACTGTTCCAAATTAGTCCCAATTACCCCAAATTAGTCCAATTAATTTCATCTTAGACTAAGTTATTTACTTTAATTTTTTTGGATTTAGTCTGTTTACATGTATCTCAGGCTATTTTAGTTCACAGTAGTCTAATTCAGTTTAATTTAGACTAATTCAGACCTAATTAGTTTAATTTTGTATTTATTAGTCTGAACTTTTTAAACTTATTACTTAATTAGTTTAATTCAATTTAAAGTACCTCAGTTAAGTCATATTTCGTCCAGTACATTTTGACCTAATCCAAAACTGGTTCAAAATAGCTCAGTCAATAAGTTTTATTTTGACTTATTCGTAATTATTAAAATTTGGACATTTTATTGTAACTGTAAGAAAATTAAAACTAATTTTAGTATGTTCAAGCCTATTGGTATAAATTGCGCTAAATTAGTTAGATTAATCTGAAATAGCTCAGCTCGAGCCTAATTATTCCAATTAGTCTAACTTTATGTTTTTAATTAAGACCAGTTTAATCTAAAGTCTAAGTTTTTTAAGTCAAAATTAGTCAGTTTTTTAAATGAGTTTAAATTAGTTCAGTTTGATTATAATGAATCCAATTTCATCTTTCACACTTATACTTATAGTCATATTAGCCCAAATTAGTCCAAATCAGTATAAGTTAGTTCATATGGACCAAAATAATAATTATTTAGTCAAATTTAGTCTATTATATTTCAATTTTGTCTAAAACTAAACCAAATTTGCTCAACTAAGAGATTTTAATTTGAATTATTGAAAATTAGTAAAATTTGAATTAAAAATTGTTTAAAAACTATTACCTCTAATTTTCTAAATAAGTCCATTTTAAGATTATCGTAATCCAAAGTATCGTGTGATTTTTTCCAAGTATATTTAAATTTGTTCAAGTTAATTTTTTAGCTTTTGATTTTGAGTTAGTATAATTTAGTCCAGTTAAGATTATTTCAGTCTGACTTAGCTTTATTCTGGTGTAGTTTATTTAAAGCAAGTCCAAATTAGTACAAATTTACTAATTTTGTGTAAATTATTTACATGTCGTAATGTCATTCTATAGATTCATGTCATTTTTTCTGCCAACTGTCAACTTGAGCTGTTGACCTTGCTCGTGTGTATATGTATATGTATAAATTTCAAATTAACTTCCATTAATTTATGTAATTTAACTTAGTCTAAATTAGTAATATTTAGTCCAGTGATTTTGACAGACCAAAACTAATCAAATTAGTGGAATTCGAAATTTTATATTATTATTTTAAATTAGTATAATTTAAGAATTTAATTAGAGTTTCAAGTAAATTATGACTTATTAATTTAAATTATTCCATTTACGTTCACTTAAAGTTATTAAAATTAGTTTAACTAAATTAAATTACTCCAAATCAGTACAAGGAAGAATTTTATTTTTAAAAAATCGATTTTAATTTTTGAAGAGTAAATCTAACTACATACTTAATTAATTAGTTTATTTCTTGGACTTCCACTTTGTGTAAATTAATCGAATGAGTACAATTCCATTATGCCGGACTCATTTATTTAATGTACTTAAATTCGTGTAGTAGAAATTGGACAAAATTAGTATAATTAATTTCAATTAGTTTATTTTAAATATTTAGATTTTTTTTCGGAATACTTGATGAAAATTAGACTTTAACTTTTAACTTTGCCTTTTTTAGTCTTTGAGTATAATTAATTAGTCTCACCTTAGTGTCAATTCAGTTCAAGTTGCCCCAAATATGAAATTAATTAGTCAAAATTAGTATTCTACACTCTTTTTCTTCTTTTTTCAGGAAGTTCTTCTCCCTCTCTACTCTCTGGGAGTGTTAATAGCCCTAAAAGTGATAATCCCCAACCCCAATTTCCCCGTGATGGACACCCCCCGCGGGGAAGCCGACCTCTTCGCCTATTTCCAACAGCTTAAAAACCACACAGTAGCCGTAGTACCCAACAATAACGAAACGCAAGTAAGTACCGCCCCCACCTCTCGACCCACCAATCATCTCTTCTTCTAGGACTTCTTACGCCGTGTCAACGATCTCTGGCAGACAATGCGTCACCACAATCCTGGCCTCCACCCAATCAACTGGCTGGTTTTCCCAACAAACGAAGATCTCCTTACCGCCTATTGGTCGGAACCGGAGGACATCCCCATAGCTGTCATTTTCGAAGATCCACATCCGGTGACTGGATCTTTAAAGTACAAAATTCGGTCGAATCCGTCGCAGTTCGAGACGCCATCGACGACGGTGTTGTATAGTTCGCCAGCTTCTTGCAGAGAATCCTCAGAGTTCTGGTCCAGTGCCAATGTTTTTCCTATAGAAACCGGGAACAATTGTCCCGTTAATCAATACTACTATTCGGGGTTCGTGGCGCTGCAGGCTCTTCTGGATTACACGAAGATAAGAGTAAGTTCTACCTCCTTTCTTCCTCTTTTCTTCATCTTCCTTGTAGATCGACACCGGAAGGAACCTCAACGTCCCGAGGATCTCCCTGGAGATGTTCCCGAAGAAAGCACACACGGGGGACTGGATGGTGGCCTTCAGAGTCATCATCCCGTTGTACATGGTGATGGCATTGTCCCAATTCATCACCTATCTTCTCATCCTCATCGTGGGAGAAAAAGAGAACAAGATCAAAGAAGGGATGAAGATCATGGGACTGAAAGACTCCGTTTTCTGGCTCTCTTGGTTCATCATTTACGGGGTCTTCGTCTTGTTCCTTTCTATCATCTGTTGTGTGCTTCTGTTCACTCTTCAGGTGTTCCAGAACACGAATTTTCTTCTTATCTTTCTCTTGGTGCTGCTGTATTCGTTGTCCATTATCATGTTTGGGTTCATGATAACGCCGTTCTTCGACAAGTCGAGGGTGAGTGAAGAAATATGATATACAATTAGTCGAAATTAGTCCAAATTTAACCAATTTACAAACTAATTTAGTTGTAACTTATTAGTCTAAGTTGCTACAAAAGTCTGCTTTAATTCGAATTAATCCAATTAGTCCAATTAGTCAAACTTACTGCTACCAAATTGAATCTATTTAATCTGCAATCGTTCTAATTAATTAAACCTGATTAAAGTTACCTCGATTTAGTCGATTTCATTCCATAGTTTATTTTCTGTCTAAATTAGTGTGAATTAGTCCAAAATTAGTATAGACACGTTGAATATATTTATTTTAATTTCTATGACTTATTTTTCTTTACACTAATCAAACTTCGTCACATTTTTCTGAATTTGTTGTAATTCAATTGTATTATCAAAATCCAATTAAAATTAAAGCTTAAATTTTTTTTAAATTAATTAAAATTAGTTCAATTTGGCGATAGTTATTTTAGTTTAGTCTTTGTGTGTTCGTCAAAATTTAATTTCGTTATGAGTATATCAGTTTACTGTATTTGTTTTCCTCAGTGCTAGTCAAAATTAAACACTTTAATCTCTAATTAGTCTGAATTACTCCAAATTAATTTTAATTCATTTTTTAATTATCATTTTAATTCCATACACTAAATTTCTGACATTTAGCTTGAATTATTCTGAATTTGTTTTTATTAATTTCACTCACGATAATTTTAGTCAAAATTAGTCCAATTTAAACCAACTTTATCTAATATCTAAATTATATGATTTTTTTTTTTCACCAAGTAAAAGTAGTCACCTTTATTTTAGATTAACCTGGATAAGTCAAAATTAATTCCACTTGTTTATAATTATCTCAATTTTATACTTTATTCTTGTTGAAATTAGTAATTTATTCCAAATAATTTTAATTAGAATTACACCAATTTGGTTATCATGTACGCCAATTCTTAATTTTTGTCATAATTAGCACAATTTTTTGTCTATATCGCTCAAAATTAGTGAAATTTATTTGTAATTAACTTAAATTAGTTCATTTCATTATACTTATGTGAAATTAGTACATTGACACATTAATTCAAATTAGTACAATTAGGATATAAAATTAATACAGTTTTACTAATTTGCACAAGCCAAAATTAGTTACATTAATTTAATTTAATTATTATTCTATATATATTTAATTTTTTTTAACTAGTTGCCTTTTTTTAAATTTTACTCAAAATTAATCACACTTAAACACTAAAATTATATAAAAGCAAATTCATTGAAATAATTTCAATTTAGTTTTATTTATTTGTCGAAATTAGCCGAAATTTGTTCTAATTAATTAAAATTGATTTTAATTATGTCAGTTTTGTGTTATTTAGCCAAATGAGTTCAGTTAAAACTAATTTCAAGCTAAGCTACTGTTTTAATATCAGTAACGTGGCCTATTAAACTTAGATAAAATTAGTCATATTTGATTTAAGCTGGTCTTAATTAATTAAATTAATTAATTAATTAATGAAAATTTGCTTTAGTTGATTACATTTCTCTTCAGTTCAAATCACATTTATCCTTAATTAATAATAAACAGTTTTAATTAATTTAATTTAATTAAAGTTAGTCAATTTAGTCAAAAATTAGTCCTACGATGACAAAAATTTTAGAATATAAAAAAACCGTCTTAATATACAGAACTGACTTCTTTTAAGTTAATTTTCTTGATTATTTTTTTTCTAAATTAATTTAAATTAGTCCAAAAAATTATGGTTTCAACTTAGTTTCCTAATTTCGTTAAAATTAAACAAAAGTTAACACTGATTTTATACAAGTATAAATAAACTACTGTAATTTTATCTCTAAATTAGTTAAAATTAGTCACATTTAATCTAAATTAGTCTGAATTAGACCAAATTAGTTAAATTTGTTTATACTTATTTTAGTTTAGTTCTTTATGCTTGCTAAAAATTCAAGATTTATCCTAATTAACTTAATTTAATTTAATTGATTTGTTCAAGTTTGAAATATA
The DNA here is from genome assembly GCA_030157275.1 of Cynaeus angustus. Classification (NCBI taxonomy): domain Eukaryota; kingdom Metazoa; phylum Arthropoda; class Insecta; order Coleoptera; family Tenebrionidae; genus Cynaeus; species Cynaeus angustus. The sequence goes on from CM058065.1 coordinate 17,591,640, forward strand.
TGCTTCTGCACCAGACAAAAGTCTAAATTAGTCTAAATTAAATCAAAATTAGCCAACAGTCTGAATTCACCAAAAAAAAAAAATTTGATTAATTATGTTATGACTGTACATTTCATTTATTTTTGTCAGCACATTTGTTTCAAATTAGTCCAAATTAGCTCAAATTGGTAGTTCTATCTAACCCCAAATTCCGATTAAAAATTTTAAAAAAGTGCGAAATTCACACTTCCTCCTTGTAGACCGCGGGCATCTTAGGCAACTTCGCCGTCAACATAATGAGTCTCTTCTACTTCATCCAAGTCTTCGTGGACAGCTCTAGTTCCGTCGCCTTCTGGATTGTCTCTCTCATCTCATCTTCGGGCTTCGCCCTCGCCATGGACAAAGTACGTATCCGGCTCAAAAGACCACTTTAATTCCCACTTCCCCAGGCCTTGGTCATGGAACTTAAAGGCGAAGGTGTTAACTTTGACAACCTCTGGTCGGGCCCCGGAATGCCTTTCGGAGGTAGCCTAATCATGATGGGCCTCGACATCGTCATCTACGGTCTTTTGGCCTACTACCTCGACTGTGTGATTCCCAGCGAACACGGCATCAGACGCTCTCCACTCTTCTGCCTCAAACCATCGTTCTGGTGTTCGAAGAAACCAACCCAACGGATACCTCTCGCGAACGGAGGCTCCGTCGGCTCGTTGACCACAGGAGAAGACAGCAACATCGACGTTGAGCCCGTTTCGCGCGAAATGAAAGGACGAGAAGCCATCAGGATCGTTGACATGTTTAAGAGTTTCCATGTACGTACTTTCGGTCAATAGTCTAAACCTACCGTTGCTTTCCAGCATTGTCGCAAACCGGAAATTAAAGCTATTAATGGTATCAACTTGACAATATACGAAGGACAGATTACAGCCATCTTGGGGCACAATGGGGCTGGGAAAACTACTCTTTTTAATATTTTGACAGGTTTGACGGCCCCCACGTCTGGGACGGCTTATATCTTCGGGTATGACGTCAGAGATCCGAACGACATGGATGAGATAAGAAGGATGACGGGGGTTTGTCCTCAACATGATATTCTTTTTGATAATTTAACGCCGAAGGAGCACTTGGAATTCTTTGCTGCTGTTAAAGTAAGAAAGAGGAGATCAAAGTTGGAGTCAGGTTAAAGTTTTGTGTTTCAGGGGATTCCCCCCAACTTGCGGGAGTTTGAGGTAATGAAGACGTTGCGTGATATCGATCTGACGGATAAGGCCAACGCTTCGGCTAAGCACTTGAGCGGAGGGCAGAAAAGAAAGCTGTCAATCGGGATTGCCGTGATCGGGGACCCTAAAGTAAGTTTGTAGCTTATAATTATTTTTCTCCACCGGGGCGCAGCTCGGGCACCAACCCTATATTTTCACATAATTAGACGTTTTTACCGGGCCGAATCCCATATCTTTACAACTCGCTGTGCAGATTTTAAGTTTAATTAATTTAATTTACACCTGTCAAAATTAATCACAATTTCTACATAATAATATAAATAAATTTTATCGATGTTTTGTCACTTAATTCAATTAGTCTAGTCGTCGATATAGTCCGTTAGTCCAATTTAGTCTGAATTAGTCAAAGTGATACAATTTAATCTAATTATCCTAATTAATTAGTACCTCTTGGTGTCAGTTCAATTCAAGTTCTACATTCATTCAATTTTGTATGTTTGTCTCTAAACTAGTCAAAAATAGTCTTAATTCATTCCATACTTTGTTCCTTATTCCTTTTTTTTAGTCCAACATCTTAAACCAGAGCAGTCAAAACAAAAAAAAACGATTTAATGCCAGTTTGACTTAAATTAGTCAAATTAGTCTGGCTAAATTAATACATATAACTTTCAAGTACCTTAGCTAATTAATTTAATTCAATTAGAAGTCAAATTACTCCCAATTTTGTTAATTTAGTCAATTAATCTGATAAAATTATTTTACTTTGGCCAATTAAATATGATCAGATTAGATTGTCTGCTGCTTTTTACTAAGATTTAGTTCAGCTTAGTCAAATCTGGTTCTGATTAAAAAGACTTAGTTCAGATTTATTCAAATAAAAAAAATTTAGTCCTAAAGTAAGTTATCTTCTTCATTTTTTTTGGATTATAGTTTGTTTAAGTTTAATTAGGCAATTTTAGTCTAAATTAGTCTAATTCAGCTCAGTATATTGAGGTTACAAATTATTCTAGCCTCAATTAGCCAAATTAGTGTAATTAATAATTAATTAATTAAGAATTGATAATTTCAATCTAAGCTTTATTATGTCTTCAACTAATTTTATTTTGTTTGAACTTGAAGTTGCATTTTTCCCAGTTCATTTAATCTAATCTAATTTAATCTACAATACTCCATTTTGATCTAATTAAAATCTTTTTAATTTACCTGAGTTCACTTTAGTCCCAATTAGATCAAATTAGTCACATTTTATATTTGTTAGTCTGAATTAGTCAAAATTAGAATTATAATCCAGTTTCTAATAAATCTACGTAATTCTATTTAATCCAGTATATGTTTATCTGCTTAGTCAAAATTGCTCAAAATTAGCTCAATTAGAAGGTTTTGTTGGAAATTGTTCTAAATTTGTAAAATTTTAACAATTCTATTGTAGCTGTAAAACAAATACGTCTAATTTACTTATGTGGAATTACATGACTAAAAACTTTTTGATTTTAAGTCTAATTTTATTTCATTTAGGCTAATTTGCATTTATTTTAATTGATTTTAGTCTAAAATAGTCCAACTTGGTCTAATTAAGTTGTAATTAATTAGCCTTAGTTCAGTTTAGTTCGATTTTGATCAAAATAATTTAATTTTGTATTTATTAGTCTGAACTAGTCAAAATTAGTCATAATTTGATTCAATTTCTAAGCAGCCTAGTTCAATTATTATTATTTTTAATTCAAGGCTGTGACGTCAATTAAGTCAAAAAGTTTTGTTATAAGTTATAAATAACTCAAATTTGGTCAATTTTAATGTAAATTTCAGAAAATTACGACTAATTTCGATCTATTAGTGTGAATTAGTCCAAATTTGTCCAGATTGATTATAATAACTATAATTAGGTCTTCCACATTTATCAACATTTACCCTAAATTAGTCTAAATTAATTAAGGTCGAAAGCAATTGATCCAATTAGTCTAATAAAATGTTTTTGTCAAATTTGTTCTATTAGGACCTATTTTATTTAAGTTTTAAGTGAATTAGCTAATTGTTCTTTAAGTTTCATTTTTCGCTAGTCAAAATTAATCATATCATTCTAAATTAGTCTGAATTAGTCTAAATTAGTTCATATTTGTACCAATTTCATCTTTCACACTTTGCATTAATCATTTACCGAAATTAATCAATTAATTAAGTCAGTATAAATTAATTTGATTGGATTAAAATTATTTGTTTTTGATCCATTTTTAATACTTTTGAGTATTATCGGATATGCAAAGTCTTCAAAAATTAGACTAATTACTCATATTTAAAATTTCGCCAATTTGGTTATGATTGTACATTAATCTTGTTAATTTAATTGATTGCGTAATTAATTTAATCCACTTTAAAGTTATTAAAGGTAATTTCCTTTAGACATATAGTACAAAAATTGGTATAATTAATCTGAATTAGTACAAGAGCGAACATTTTAATTTAAATTTCAAATAACTTTTTGTAATTCTACAATTAAAATAAGTCCAACTACGTACTTAATTAATTTAATTCATTCCCTGAACTGCGACTTGGTATAAATTTAGTCTAATTTGAATAATTCCAATATATCACAGCATGGTATAATTTTATTTATTTTAAATTTTTAAATTTAACTAAGAAGCTTAGAGAATTTTAGTCTAAATTAGCCGAAATTAGTATAGTGAATACTAAACAGTCTGAATTGTATACCAAATTAGTACAGTTTGTTTGTAATTCTTTAAATTTAATTCTCCATATTATTACTAAATTATTTCAGATCTTTCTAATCAAGTTACTTTGATTAAAATTAAAATTAATTCAAATTAGTCCAATTCCTGTCACCATTCAAGATATAAACTGTTTTAGTATTCATAATTGAATTTCTTTAAATTCATTTTTCTCTGCATTAGTCAAAATTAGTCGCACTTTCGCGAGATAAGCGTGCTATTTGAACCCACCGGGGCGCAGCTCTTGTGCGAAAACGCGAGCGCAACGAGCTATATCAATCTGCCAGGGTGTGAAGCCTGCGACATTTCGACATTTTAAAACTTCTCTTGCAGATCATCATTTTGGACGAGCCCACCGCAGGAGTAGACCCATACTCCCGCCGTCACATGTGGTCAGTCCTCCAGAACCGAAGACACGGCAAAGTCATCCTTCTGACCACCCATTTCATGGACGAGGCGGACATCTTAGGTATGCCGCCATCTTGTTAACTTCCCGTGATTGCTTTTTTTTCAGCCGATAGAAAAGCGGTAGTTTCCAAAGGCAGCATCCGCTGCTGTGGCAGCTCCCTTTTCCTCAAAAACAAGTTCGGGATCGGCTACCACTTAACCCTCGTCCTCGATGGTATCTGCCGCGAGCATGCCATCGCCCGATTGGTCACTTCTCACGTTGCCAAAGCCGAAAAAGCCCGAAGACACGGTCGGGAGCTCAGTTTTATCCTTCCACATAACGCTGTCGATAACTTTGCTTCGCTCTTTTCGGCGATAGAGCAAGAGATTAACAATAAGTCGAGTAAACTAGGCATATCAAGCTATGGGGTGTCCATGACTACTCTCGAGGAGGTGTTCTTGCATTTGGAGAGGGATGAAGAGACGGATGAGACCATGGATAACCTCTCGAAGAAGATGGTGAGGAACCGCGCGCTGAGCCGGAGTCTCAGTCTTCAGAGTAAGAGTACCAGTTATCAGTCTTTGCAAAATGAAGGCAATAATGCTGCAGCACAAGACGGGAAAGGCGGAGGAGAGAGCACCCAGATTGGAGGCTTGGAGATTATCAGCGAGACGAAGTCGCCGATCACCGGGATTGGTTTAGAGAAGATAGATTGTCATCCCAACGCGTTCCAGACTCTCATCGCTCTGTTGCGTCTCCGCATCCTTCGTCTGATCCGTGACATCCAGAAGCTCTACTTCATGATCGTGCTCCCTCTAAGTTTAGCAGGCATGGTCCTCTACCTCAACAGCATGCAAACGATAGAAGTCAAACTCACCCCTTTGGGGCTCAACGGGACAACTTATGGTCCCCAAACCACCTTCGCGATTCACAACGCGTCCGGGGAAAACCTCGATGATTTCTACGACCAACTTCAACAAGTTGGCGTCAGAAGAATAGACTCGTACGATGGCAACTTCTCTCTTCTTCTAGACATGGCCCCTCATATGGCGGCTCTCAATGTTAACGTCTTCGGCAACGAAAGAAGCAGCGTCACGGTGATCTACAACGACACAGCTCAACACAGTTTGCCGGTCATCATCAACTTGATCAGTAACGGCGTGTATCGGCTTATGAGCCCCGAGAGGGTCATGAAAGGCCAATGGGAGCCTATAGAGATCATGGCGTTGCCGTTCCAGCAAACCGCTCAACCTGAAGAGTTCAACTTGGGGGTGTTCTCGGCTTCGACCTTCATGGGGATGATCTTCGTCCTCGTTCCTGTGAGTCTCGCCATAGACATGGTGTACGACCGAGAGATCAAAGCCAAGAACCAGTTGAGGGTCAACGGGTTGTCGTTCTCCATGTACTTCGTGACGTACTTTGTTGTTCTTGCGGGGCTGATGATCCTCATCTGTGCAGCACTGCTTCTGATCATCCTGCTCTTTGACATCCCGGCGTTCAAAGGGTGGCCCGCGTTGGTCACTCTGAGTACTCTCACCTTCTTGTATTGTCCTTCGTCGATTTTGTTCAGTACTTGTGTTAGCTACATCTTCGATAAGACAGATTCTGCTCAATCCATCCTTCCGAACATCGCGACGTTCTTAGGTTGCATCCCGTTCTTTCTGGTCAGCATGTTGGACATGTTGAGGTTAGGCGGCAAGGCGGCTCTTGTTCTTCACGTCTTGTTCTCCATCCTCAACGCGATGTATATACCATACGCCATCATCTACTACATCCAAAGAGTGTACATGATGTGCAAAGTCAACTCGGCGTGCAACACTCTCACTCTGATGGACTACATGACCGACGAGATCATCGTCATGGTCGTCGGCATCATCCTCAACATCCCCTTCTGGTTCTTCGTCTTGATGATCATCGACATAAAGAAGAGCGGAGGCCGAGTCAAAGACGCCTTCAAGTTCTTCGTAAGTACTTTTTAACCCCCTGCGAGTCTCTAACAGTAAAGTTCCAGAAACGCGACGCGGATGAAGCCATCGAAGACATCAACGAACTCAGCGACATCGGAGAAAACGAAGACCACGACGTCAAAGCCGAACGACAGAAAGTAAAGAATTTGATGGACTGCTACGTGGTCAACCCTCCAGTCGTCATGGTCCAGAACCTTCACAAAGAATACACCAACACCGAGATCAGATGCGAATGTTGCTGCAAGCACGAAGAAGAGCCCGTGACCACAAAAATCGCCGTTAAAAGTCTCTCTCTCGCGGTAGACGCCGGGGAAGTCTTCGGCCTCCTCGGCCACAACGGCGCCGGGAAAACCACCACCATGAAGATAATCACAGCGGAGGAAGCCCCCACGCGGGGCCGGGTGCAAATAGGAGGCGAGAATATCACCTCCAACATGAACGACGCGTTTCAGTTGTTGGGTTATTGTCCTCAACACGACGCGCTCTGGAAGAACATCACCGTGAGGGAGCACCTCGAGTGCTACGCTGCTATCCGAGGGGTGCCTTTCGGGGACATCCCCAAAATCGTCAACCTCTACCTCTCCGGTCTCCAGATCCACGAACACGCCAACAAGCAAGCCCAGCAGTGCTCCGGGGGCACCCGAAGAAAGTTATCTTTCGCCATGGCCATGGTCGGCAACCCGAAGATCGTCCTCTTGGATGAACCCAGCACCGGAATGGACCCTCGTAGTAAGCGGTTTTTGTGGGACACCATTCTAGCGAGTTTCCAGGGATCCAGAGGCGCCATCTTAACCACCCATTCCATGGAGGAAGCCGACGCTCTATGCTCTAGAGTAGGGATCATGGTAAAAGGGGAGTTGCGTTGTTTAGGCTCCACCCAACACTTGAAGAACCTATACGGAGCGGGTTACACGTTAGAAATGAAGTTGAGAGGAGGAGACAGGACGCCCACTTCGACTTCCGGAGATCGGCCCAACGAACTCCGGGAGTTTGTTAGCGGGCTGTTTCATGATGCGACGCTTCAAGAGAGTTTTGCGGACAGACTCGTCTTCAGTGTTCCACAACAAAGTGTTCCTTCTTTAGCTAACTGTTTCATGCAACTGGAAAAAGGTAGATCTTTCCATCCTCGCTCCACAAATAACTGTTTTGATTCCAGCTAAAACGGAGTTGGACATCGAGGAGTACAGCTTCAGCCAAACCACTTTAGAGCAAGTGTTCTTGAAATTTGCGCATTACGATGAAGTCAACGGCGAATAAGACGGTATAGTCGTGTAATCATGTGATTTAGATAAGTTGAAAGCTATACTTAAAATCCACTTTAGATCAAAACTTATTTATTTTTCAAAAAGTACCTAAACTGTTGAGTAGTACTTTAACTGTGTTGGTTTTTAGCGAAATTAAGTTTGTACAGTTAAACCCTAAACTAATGTAAGAGGGATGTATAGTTTGTGTAAACTAAGCTGTATGATTGTTGTGTGAAAAATGCATTTACTCGAGCGATAACATGTTGATTGTAAACTTTTTTTGATTGTTTGTTGGCCTAAATGTTTTTATTTCGTTCCGTTTTGAGATTTTCATGAAATATAATAGTGCCTATCGTATGTATATAGTCGCTTGCAGTTTGTTTATTAGTAACTTTTCAATGAAGTGTTCATTTGTTGTCACTGATAAGTTACAGTTGGCAACAGTTATAAACATTAGTTTATAATGTATTCAGAGAGTTTTGGGGAAGAGTTGGCAACGAAAAGGGTGAACCATGACATTTCAGAATCGAAAACATGTCTAGATATACAGAGTGGTGCAAATTCGTTCAAAGTATTCACCGGTGTATACACTTCTCTGTTTAATTTAAATAAAATCTCCTACGTCCGTTTTAGTCAAAATTAGTACAAGCAAGACTAATTCAAGTACTTCAAGTGTTGGGTGTTCATGTAATAATCCCGTGATGATCATTTGTTTTGGAAAACATATGTCGCATTATTAACGGACATAACCTCTATTCAATGACAGCAACGCTCGAGTACTCACAACGTAAATAACTAATGGAAAGAACAGTTTTTTGTAAACAGCAATAAACAACGCAAATACGCACGAGAATGATCACAAGAAACTACAATGCACACACAAGTAAGAACAACAACTCAAGTTGACAGTTGACAGAAAGAATGACAATGAATGACGTTACGACATGCCTCCACGCGAGCAAAATATTCCGTAGGTAATACTACCAGAATATTAAATGAACACCCGATACTTTAATTTAAATTGCAGATAATTACGAATTTTTAATTTACATTTCAGTCGGCGTAAAAAAGTAATTTATTCCAGATTAGTCAAAAATGGTCTAAGTCAAGTTTAGTCCGAACTAGCTCGACTTAGTTAATTTCAGTTCTCTAGGTTGATCAAAACCAGCTCAGGATTTGAGTGACCTACATTTTTTTTTCAAACCAAGATCATTTTAGTCCAAACTGATGTATTTATTCTCACATTATTTCATTTAGTCTAAAACTCTGTCTTGACTAACTCAATTTGTTCCAAATTAGTCAAAATTTTTAAATTGAAATCAAATCAATTCGAAATTGCAATTTAGTCAAAATTGGTGGAATCAAGACTAATTTAGTCCAAACTAATTTATGGTTATACGATTGAATTTAGCTCGAATTAGTCGAAACTGATTAAACTGAAACCAAATCAATCTAATTGTAAGATTAAGTATTCATATTCGATATCAGCCCAGATGGCTCAGATTTCGTTTCTTAAGTGCAATTTAGTAGAAATTAGTTCAATTAAGATTAATTTAGTCCAAGTTAATCCATTTATGTCCATGTAATTTAATTTAGTCCGAAAATGTTGATTTTAGTGCGTATAAACAACTTTAAATTAATCCAAATTAGTCAAAAGTTTTCTCTGATTTAATTCAAATTAATTCTATTTGGTTATGTTTAATTTAAAATGGCTCCCCACTTAGTAGCATATCTTAATTTAAATTAGACATTAAAATTAATTCAAGATTTGAATAAACTATTAATTTTTTTTAATCTTAAATTATTTCAGCCCAAACTTCCGGATTTCATCCTGTTTACTTTGTTTTAGGACTACTTATTTTAAACAAGATTAATTTAGTACCAACTGAAGCGAATTTAATCCAAATCAAGACTAGTTTAGTCTAAATTAAGAAATTGTTCTTTTAATTCGAGTTAGTCGGTTTCCACTTTACACAATTTAGTTCAAACAAGTTCGTTTTAGTCCTTATTAGTCAAAATTAGTCATAGTTTCACAATTAAGTCTAAATTAGTCTATTTAGTCCGTTTAATCTGATCTAGTTGATATTGGTTCAATATAATTAAGTCTGAAGTTAATTGAGTAAATAATAGCATATCATAATTTCAATTAGACACGAATTAGTGAAATTCAAATTAAATAAATTAATCGAAGCTTCAGATTTTATCCTCTTCATTGCATTTTCGTCCAAATTATTTCAACCAAGGCTGATTTACTCTAAATTGGAGTTTCTCTAATCCACAGAATGAGGTGAAATTAGTCCAAATTAGACTAAATTAGTCCGAATTGGGGCAAATTTAATCCAAACTTAGTCCTCTCACGCATTATTTCGCTCATTCTAGTCCATCTCGGTCCAAATTAGTTTAAATTAGACTAACTTAAACCGTCTAGACTAATTTATTTAACTTCAAATTAGTCAAAAGTCGCTGACGCAAACCTACATCATATTTTTAAATTAGTCCTTTGGATTCTGTCAGTTCGGACTTTCGTCGAATCAAGACTAATTTAACCCAAATTAAGGATAATTTAATCCGAATTAAACTACTTTATCCCGAACTAGAACTAGTTAAATTGATATTGGAGCTAATTTAATTAGTTAATTACTAATTACCTAAACTGGAGTTTCAAATATTTAAACTAATTTAGCGTATCCTAAATTAGTCAGTTAGTTGGATTTAACCAAAATTATCCAGACTTAAGTAAAGTTGAACTGTAATTGACTCCTAGTATGTTTTATCTGAATTAGTACAATTTATCAATTTAATTATAAAGAGGAATCAATTTTAGACTTCTCAGAGAGAGTCCATTTTAGTTTACATCAGTCTAGAATAATCCACGTACTTTGGTTTAAATTAGTCCAGTCCAAACTAATTTCATCCAAGTCCTAAGTGACCTTGTTTTGAACTCTGAATTTAGTATAGGTTAAGTTTATTTTAGTCAAAATTAGTCAGTTTTAGTCAAGTTTAGCATATTTATTCGGACTGAATTAGTCTTAACCATAATCCCTAAGCTTCTATAGCTTTTTTCACAGGAACTTTTTACTAATTTAATGCGCCCCCTGTATATTTCAACCAAGGATTTCCGTTTGTAACCGTTGCTCGCACTGGGAAACTGTGATCACTTGATTGTGGAACGAATTATCAATTCTGAAGCCAGTTCCACACAGACAAAATGTCAAATATCACGCGTCAGTGCCCTCTTACCCAAAAAATGAATCCATTATAGTCACGATATGACAGTTTGACAGTTTTTACTTTTCCTGCAATAATTAAAAATGTATCAATTAAATTGTAATAAAATTTTATTGCTAAAAGTTGTACAGTGTTCCTCCATCGTGCAGTGGTGCCAACTTTACTTTGCACAGTCTACTACTAGAAGTGTGAATAATGACAATTTCTGATCTTACATCATTTATTTAGTATTAATTGATCATAAATATATTCAGGCTCTATGTTAATAAATAATACGCATAATGAGGTCAGTACTTAATCAGAATCATCAATAACAATAGTATCTATCTCATTTTCTTTGATCTCTGCATATTCGGGTTGATCTTCAAAATCAAAGGTAGGCACCTCGATGAATACTGTTTTATTTGGCTAAAAAACGCGATGTGAACATAACCTTACAAAGTTCAACTCACCGTTTTCACTTTCTTTTGTTTTGCAGCCAGGGATTTTTGACGCGAAGTTAGGCGCGAAGGTTGTTTCAATTCAACTTCCTGCAAGAAAAAATTACTAAAAAAACTTGGAAGGAGAGCCAGTTACGTCATTGTCCTGCGCCTGCAACACCAAGTTTCGCTCCTCGTGCAACTTCCTCAGTACTTCTATCCTCTCGATCCTACTCAAGTGTCCATAATTATTACAAATAAAAACTGATGGAACAACAGTTTGAAACAACAACATTTGCACTTTGCCCTTTTTCAAGTGTTCGTCGTAATTCTTCATATCTTTCTTCAGCTACAAATCAAAGTTAGCCAAGTCTAGTCGTGATTTCTACTCACGTTGAAGTGGTCTTCGCAGCAGAACATTGGCGATTTCGGATTTCTCCCGACGCTGGTCTTCCCGACCGCTTCCAGCCACTGTTTTCGTCTCGCGGGGTTCACGGGGATCGTAATGAACATCTTTTCGGGGGTTGACTTCGACGTGTTGGGACAAAGAGGCACGAAACAGATTTTTATGTACTTTGTGGGTTTCTTAACCTCTTTGGGGCTGATGGCTCTTTTTTCGTGTACTACCACGACTACTTTACTCACGTCGAAAAGGGGCTCATCGTCGTCATCGGAGTCCACGGTGGCCACCGCCACATCCATGATGGGGGAGAGAAAAAAATAAATAAATAATAACAAACCTTGGGGATTATTTTTAGTGTGGAGAGCGTTGACACTGACGTTTGACAGGAATGGTGGCGCCCTCTAGATACGCATTAGAGGTAAGTCGCCTGGGTTTTCTAGGGGGAAGTTGCCTAATCAAACTCGGTAAGTATGATAACTTTATTTGACAGTACACATGAATCACATCTAAAAATGGAATCGTCTTAATATAAATACAAAAATATAAATATCCATTAAATAAATTAAAAGACTAAGTTTTGCGAATTTCGTTCAAAATTAAGACACAAACCAATTAAAATTATCGTTACCAGCTTTAACAAAACTACGGACTATGTCAACGTCTAGTTGGTGTATTGTTCGGGAAGTACATAGGAGATGTCGTCCCACGGGTGTCTGTACAGGCCTTGTTTTAGTCGCTTCTGGTCCATGAAGTGGCCGATGAAGCCTATTGAGCGTCCGAGGACGAAAAGAGAGTTGATGGACCCCATGCTTATATACTCTTCAGCTTCTTCACTATAATAAAAAAAAGTTATATAGTTATATTAACCACTAAAGTTCTATATAAAGACAGATTAATTTCTTTCTGTCCACCCTTTAGTCTACAATTTTTCAAAATTGAGTAGAGTAAGTTTGATTTTTTAAAGTTTGGAAAATAATCTGTTATCTGTCATCTGTCATGTCAACGTTTTTTTTTCTTTTTTGAATACAAAATTATATAAATTTAAACATTAAACTTTTCATATAGTAGACCGAGAAATAATAAAATTATGGCACTCAGAGCAATACAGTCAAGATTTTTCCTAACTGATAAGTTTAAAAATTTGCAGTTTATGTATTTATTTGTATATTATTTTCAAATTTGGCGCTCTTAAAGAACAAGCAAAAAGGAGCAATGCCGCCAAATTTCACAATTATCGACCGAGAAATAACAAAATTATGGCACTTAGAACGACATAGTCGAGATTTTTTCTGAGTGATAATTTGAAAAATTTGTAGTTTGTGTATTAGTTTGTCTAGTATTTTCAAATTTGGCGCTCTTGATGAACAAGTAAAAAAAGGCAATGTTACCAAATTTCAGATTTATCTACCGGGAAATAACAAAGTCATGACACTCTGAGTACCGTTGAAATAGTACCCCCGCCTGACAAACAAAATTTGTCGATTGTGTCTATTATTTTCAAATTTTGATCTGTAATAGTCAAGAAACGAGATGACTTCCCCCCCTCACCTTGTGAAGCTCCCACAATTCCTCAACATATCCACAAACGAGCATGCAATCACCCCATCGACATTCAAAATCAAATTCGGCTTCTTGCTCGTCGTGATCTTCTCCACTTCCAACGCATACAACAACAGAGGCGTGGCCGGGAAGTTCTGCATTACAAACTCCTTCACAATCTGTACCCTCTGATCAGGGTTATTGATTGATTTCACTCTGTGTCCAATCCCCATAATCAACTGTCCTTTATTTCTCATATGGTTAACAAACTCGGCCGGATGCATCCCTGTGTCGTACGCCTCACTGAATTGTCTCGCAGCGCCATCTAACGCGCCCCCGAAGCGGTCACCGATGGTCAACAACCCTGAGACTAAACTCGAGACTAGATCTTTCCCAGCTCGGGCACAGACGATGGTATTGTGCGCACCGGACACGGCCGGGCCGTGGTCGGCAGTGACCATAAGACACATCTCGAAGAATTTACAGACGTAGGAGGGGAGGCAGCGTTGGAACCATAGGAGCGAGATGACGCCGCCGATGCCCACGTCCTTTTGGAGGACTTCGGAGATGGGCATTCCGGCGTAGATGAGCTCTTGGCCGCGCTCGTCGCAGATGGAAGTCATGAAGCTGGCCGGCTTTCTGATTAAACCTAAAAATTAATCTAGATCCCCTCCCTTTTTTATTTTTGTTAAAACGTCATACCTAATTCTCGCGCCCAGTTGTAGTCCATTGGGACGGTAGGTGGCGGCACCTCCGCGGCCGGTGTTATCACACCTTGTTCCACCAATTTCGTGTACACTTCTTGGATAACATCGCCTAAGTAGTCGAAAGACGAGGGGACGTGTGCTCCTGCTGCCTTCAACGCTTCGTTCTTCGCCGTCGCTGTCTCCTGGTTCGAATTAGCACAAGAACCGGCATGTCCGAACTGAACCTCCGAAGTGAACATCCCAGCGCACGTCCCGATGCACCACGCCACCAAAGGCTTCGTCACCACCTTATTCTTGAGAGCGTTACACACTTCGTATTCTTCGACTCCGCCCACTTCGCCCAACAACACGATCATCTTAATGTTGTCATCGTTCTGATACCTATAACCACCAATCAAAACCCACCTCTCGCCGAAACCACGCCTCTCACCGGAGAATATGATCCATGAACGTCGTCCCTGGGTATCTGTCTCCGCCTATCGCCACGCCTTCGTACACTCCATCGGTGGCTTTCGACACTATATTATTCAGTTCATTGGACATCCCTCCGGACCTCGACACGTAAGCGACACTCCCAGGGCGGTACAATTTCGAATGAAGGATATTATCCATCATTCCGCCGGTGTTGCCGATCTTAAAACACCCAGGTTTGACTCCGCCCACCGTGGCGGGACCAATAATGGACACTTTTTTCTCATTGGCTAGTTTGATGAGTTTGCGCGTTTGGTTCTCGGGAATTCCTTCGGCGATGATCGCGATGGTTCGTATTTGGGGGAACTCCATAGTTTCTACGGTACTCTGATAGGCCGAACGAAGGGAAGCGAAGTTCACGAGAACATCAGCTTCAGGGTGTTTCGTCATCGCGTCGTTCATCTTCTTATAAACTACGAAAAGGGGTAAACAAAATGGCGGAACCTCGTTTTAGTCTTACCAGGAATGAGAATCTCCTTGTGTCCCCAGTAGTACTTCTGCTTGTGATCCCCCGTGAAGGGATAAATAATAGCGACGACGCTCGGCTCGCTTCGGCTACACACGAAGTCGAAATCAAGCATGCTTTGCACTGCTCGAGTTTGCATACCCCATACGATCGATTTTGTTTTGTTTGTGAACATGGGAGTGTGAACTCCCGGACTATCACCCTTAATACAATTGAAACATAGTAAATAACCAGAACGGAGCTAGAGAGGACGAAATTACCTGGTGCTTTTTTGGATACTCTACGTGCAAAACGAGGTTTGGTTTGACATCCTTTAAAATGATGACGTGAGTTATACAGGGCGATCTATTAAATGTGTAAAAAACCGACACCGACATAGATATAAAAAAAAGAAAAAGCCAAATGTATATAGCTAAGAAAGGAAAGTGCCAGAGTTCAATGAAAAAAAAACAGAGTGTGGTTTGACCTTGGAAGAAAAAGCTCGCTTCGCTCGCGCTTCAATTTTCCATCAAGTGTATTGATACGGAAACGAGGCGAATATAAACAGACAGAAAGATCTAGAGGTTTCGTTCGTGTTCCTGTACAGAAACTTCAAAACTTTCTAAATTTGTCCGCCATATTGAATCCGCCATTTTTTTTTAATTTAAATTTAAAAATACTAGTTCTTGATCGAAGTTAAAATTAGTTGCAAAAAGACTCAAACATACTAATACAGAACCGGCGCGATATATACAGGGTGGGTAATTATTCCATAACTTTTTTGCTACTGAATATACGGTCATGCGAATTTTGGCCATCAACTACATGTAATTATAGTGCACATTTAGAAAGATTTTTTTATATACAGAATGGTAACCTAAAACTTTTTTTTTTTCAAACGGGACACACACACAGATAGCTACAAAACTAGAGGTTTCGCACAGAAAATCCTACGATTTGTAAAAATAGACCCGCCATATTGTATCCGCCATTTTGTTTTTTTTATTGGATTCAATTATAAACATGATAGTTTTAAATTGATTTTAAGACTAATTACAGTCAATAAAAACATTCGAAAATCATTCAAATTGAATAATAACCGAACTCCGAATTCGTCGATCGTTAAATATATTAAACCTGTTAATACTGTCGAAATCCTGACCTGACGTACAGTGGGTTAGGTCTACTCTATCAAACTTCCTATATCCATTTTTTTACAACACGACAATGCGACGCCTCACTCCGAAAATTAGTGCCCAGTTAACCAACGCCACCGAAATCTTTCTACGTTTTAGACAGTCGTCAGATGTCGCTACCAAACCACCACAGAAAAAAACACCACAAAACAAAACAATTCTACTTACGATTATTTTTCTGCTACACGTGACGGCGCCACTATCGACACTATCTTTCTTATTACTCGCTAAACTCTGCTTGTTCGGTTGTTTTTCTCCACTTGGCAACAAAAAATTCGCCGTAGCAAACTCCACGTTGTTTTCTTGCGGTATAGGTCTAGTTCCTAGCGCCATCCCACAGATGGCAGTCATGTGCGTCTCAGGTCCGAACACATACAACGGAATACCTAAAATAACGTCACAACCAACCAATCACAACACGTTTCCACCTTACCTAAAGTCTGCCCCACCTCTCTCATCCTCCTAAGTCCCTCCTGGTAGTTAGGCCCCGCCCTCCTCACAAAAATGGAGATTTTATGCTCGATCAGCCGCTCCTGGAACTCAACTAGAGCCGTGATGATTCCCCGGAAGGTGGCGGCGACGTTGGTGAAGTTCGCGATGCCGCCCCCGGTAATGAGGACTTTGCCTTGGGGGTGTTTTTCCTGCGTCATCAACGAGAGAATAGTTTTGGCGTATTCGTACGTTTGTTGTTCGGAGGGAGCACCGGAATACTCGCCGTAGTTGGCGAGCTCCGCGGCGCCACCGAGGTCGCAAATTGTGTCGCTGTAGATGACGGAGGCGCCGCCGCCGGCCACCATCGTCCACACTCGACCTGATTTGTTAAGAATGGTCAGTTTGAGACTGGCGCCGGATTTTGAGTCCAAGTCGGAGATGTAGGCCTCCTCTGGAAAATGGTACAAACTTTACGTGACCAGCCTATATATAGTGTGGAAAATAGCTGCACGAGTCTTGAATGCTCGGAATGAATATGCGCATCTAATTGCTAAACACCAGTAAAACGTCCGTGACTTTACAATTCAAAGCTTGGAAAGATAACGAAGACAATAACGCATATTTTTGTCGAAACGAGTAAAGTATAAATATTCAAGGTTATGACACACAGCTTCGTTAAAAAACCAAGTGTTACAAAACATGCGTGGCCCCTCAACAAACAGTGAATAATAATAATCCCCCCGAAAACACATCCCTGTAGCCCCCTAAGAAACAGTGAATAAAAAGGGCCCAAGTACAAATCCCTGTGGCACCCCAACAAACGCTGAATAAGAGGGCCCCAATACATATCATTGTGGCACTCCCAACAAACACAATGAATAAAAAGGATCCTAGTACACATCTCGTACTCTCCTAAAATACAGTCACAAATAAAGCCCTAGTAGAAATCCCTGTGACATCCGCAACTAATATAGTGAATAAAAAAGGTCCCAGTACATATCCCTGTAGTACTCCCAAGAAACATAGTAAATAAAGGAGATTCTAGCACACATCCCCGTGTCCCCCCCCCCATAAAACAAAGTAAACAATAAAGCCCTAGAACAAATCCCTATCACATCCGCAAAAAATATAAAAAATAAAAAGGGCCCTAAAACAGGTCTTTGTGGTACCCACAACAAGCATAGTGAATACAAAATTTTTCATTTCCTATCCTATGACCACCTAAGAAACAGTGAATAAAAAGGGCCCAACTACAAATCCCTGTGGTCCTCCCACGAACAATGAATAAAAATGGTCCCAGTACATATCCTTATAGCAGCCCAACAAAAGGCCTGACTACATATCCCTGTAGTCCCCCCAAGATACCTAGTGAAAAAAAAAAGATCCTAGAACACATCCCGTGCACCCTCCCCCCAAAACAGAAGGTGTCACCCCCCACAAACAATGAATAAAATGGGCCCCAGTCCGCATCTTTGTGGGCTTCCAACAAACAAACAGTGAATAAAACAGATCCACGAACAGATCCACGTACAGATCCCTGTGGCACTCCCCACGTACAGATCCCTGTGGCACTCCTAACAAACAGTGAATAAAAAAGGCCCCAGAACACCTCCCTGTGGCACCCCCTCTCGGCACTCACCTGGATAAGCGTCACGCCCAAATGGCGGCGGATAATCAATCTCCCCCCACATCGGTTTGCATATATAATCCGCCGTGGCGTCCAACTTTGCGGCCAAATCCAAGATATAAATTTCCTTCTCCGTCACCACCAACGGGTTGATCTCCAAATAAGTGAAGTACAGATCAACGTACAACTTATAGAGACTATGAACGAATTTGGCGATCATCTGTTTTTTATTCGACGCCACCTCTCCTAACAGCTTGGAGACGATGGTGGCCTCGTCGACGCTCTCCCCGATCGGGACGTCTAATTTGACGGCTTTGGCGTCGACGTCGCCGATGTCCACGCCACCTTGATGATAGAACAGGATGGTGTCGGCAGTTCTATGCGAATAGATGCAGACATAAGCTTCTTCGTGGTCTTTGTGAGGAACGAAAGGTTCGATGATGAAGTTGCGAAGTTTTCCGGTGGCGGCGCCAATTTTTTGGTCACGGTTCATGCGTTCACTGATCCATGTTTCGACTTCGGGGAGGGTTTTGTTGACGGCGATTAGACCTGGGGAGTAAAAGTTTAATGAGGGCGGCAGATGGTGTTTTTGGCGGTGGGATTAAAGGTTTATTATGGGTTAATATCGGCGCGTTAAATGATAAGCAGTAACACTTAATTGGTTGTTTACATTATTTGCATGTAGTGGTATGTAATTGCGACACGAAATTGATAAGTGTTTGTTAACAATTCCATGAAATTCACATATTTTAATTAAAATCAGCTACAATAATTATCAAAATAAAAATAACTAAATTTAATCACATTTTGACTAAAATAAACCAAAGTTTAAAAGAGAATGAAATCGAATTATATGAAACTAGAGAAGACTAAATCAAAATAAGGCAAACTTATGCACAAAAATGGTCTTTGTCCCAATAAAAAATAAAATAAATTGGATTAAATTTTTCTAAATAAGCTAAACTAATTGATATAGATTGAATAAATTGAACTAGTATAAACTAGGGCAAGTAAAACTTGAAGAAATTTGGTCAGATTAAATTTAACTCAGCTATATCAATATTCACTACACTTGACTAAACTACGTCAAATTGAACTAAAACAGACTTGGGTGGACGAATATATAAAGACCTCAATTAAAATGGTGGCAACTCGAATAAATAAAAAAGCTCAGTACTGAACTAAATGGATCTGGATGATAAACTAGATTGGAACAATTCGACCTAAAAACGACTAAACTAAATTAAAATAAACAAACTGGGACTACACAGAGCTTTAATGAGATTAAATTTTACTAAAATAAGACTAAAATGGATGAAGAGAGACTTGAATAAAGTAAGTAAAACTTATTTCAAAGTTGACTAAAAAGAAGTAATTGATTTTAATTTAATTTAAACTAGAATGTACTTAATGTAACTAGATAAAAGTAGATATGACTAAATAAACTAAACTGGACTAAAATGAGATGTACTCAAAATAAACCAAAACAAACTGGATGAAATTAAATTGAACTAAAGTGAACTAAAGTAGAATAAATCAAACCAAGTGGAATAAAATTAACAAAATGAGACTAGAATAAACTAATCAAACTTAAAAGACTTCAGCTGGACTAAATTTAACCACAAAAAATGGACTACCCTAGGTCAAAGGGTATTGGGATGAACCAAAATACTGGACTAAGATGGACCTGACAGATTAAAATAACCTTTACTATACTACGAATAAATTAATGAATTAAAATAAATAAAGTAAGTTTAATTTTGACTAAAATCGTCCAATATGAATTAAACTAGGCTTAATTTGACTAAATTAACTAGATGTGGGCTAAAGTGGGTTTTAGTGCGCTAGAAA
Source organism: Cynaeus angustus (assembly GCA_030157275.1). Classification (NCBI taxonomy): domain Eukaryota; kingdom Metazoa; phylum Arthropoda; class Insecta; order Coleoptera; family Tenebrionidae; genus Cynaeus; species Cynaeus angustus. The sequence goes on from CM058065.1 coordinate 17,611,479, forward strand.
TGAACTGCACCTGACTAAATTGGTCAAATAAAGTAAATGAAGACTACAAGCAATAAATATTCAAATCTGGCTAAAATTAAAGCAAAAAACTTGAAATTAAACTGGGTTAAATAGGTTCAAAATTGGAGTAAAATAATAGAATTGAACTAAATTTAACCAAGATGGATGAATATAAATAAGCTAAATTTATCTAGAAAAAGTAGAAAAGACTAATTTAAAATGCTTGAATTTAATCAGAAATTAAACTAGACCAAGATGGTCTTGATTTGAGTTAAACAAAATAAGGTAAAATTTAGCAAAGGATTGTACAAAATAAAGTTAAACTAAACTGGATTCGGCTGGAATAAACAGAAGCAAAAATAACTGATTTAAACTAAAAAAAATGAAGATGAACTAGAGCAAATTTTTGTACGTTAGTTGGACTAAATTTTTCAAAGTTAGAACTAAATCGACCTATACTAAAACGAATTTTGACCAAGTTAATTATCCAGACTTGGCCAAACTAGACCAGATTAGATTAAAATAGACTTGACCTACGTTAAAGGTGATTCCTCCGAACCAAAAATGAACTAAATTCGGTTAAATAATGCAAATTAAATCTGGGCAATAAATTAAAAGTGTATTAACCCACATCGAACTAAAATTGAGTACACGAAATAGACAGGAAGTAGGTTAAATTTGTCAAAATGTACTAAATATAAGCAAAACAAAATAAATAAATTTGGATTTTTTTTTAGCTGGATTTGAACTAAACTTGATTAAAGTTGTACAAAAATTAAATAAATCGAACTACAGTGGACTGACTAAATTGGACTGAGATGGACTTGACAAGTAAAAATGAACTCAAATTTGACTAAATGTGAACTAAATCGAACTAGGCGAACTGAAATAGAATTCGCGGTACCTCTATTTGAAGGAAATTGACTAAACTGGAATAAACCGAACTAAAATAAACGAAGTGAGACTAAAATGAACTAGATTGAAATAAAATAGATTTAACTGGGCCGGAATAGATTAAAATAAACTTTACTATACTAAAACTAAATTAATTCTGACTAATTTCGGTAAATTAAATAACATTGGTCTAACTGAATGTATACTAAATTGAACTAAAGTGAAATAAATTGGCTTAAAAATGAGAAAATTGAACTAAATCTCATGAAGTAGAACAAATAAGATAGCTAGCTAAAACTTGAAGAACTTTAGACTAATTTTTTCATAAGATAAAAAGACTGAATTGGACCAAAGTGGCTAAATGACTAAAACGGACTAAAAATCGTTTTAACTGACCTAGATCAAACTAAGCTAACTTAGTAAAATGTAAAATAAACTAGAACAATTGACTCAAAATTGACTAAATTAAATGAAAACAATATCACACACTATAGATTGGACTAAAGTGGGCAAATTGGACTAAGATGGACCTGATATAAATTTTACTAAACAACACTTCACTTGATAATTTTTAGGATTAAATTGGACTAAAATCAGCTGAACTACCTAAACTAGACTGATTTGAACTTAAACAAATGAAAGTCAATATAATATATACTAAAATTAAAGTGTTGACTAAATTAGACTAAAGTTCAAACTAATTTGGACTAAATTTGACTAAGGTATGGAATTGAACCAAACGGAACTAAATTAGAACTAAATTGACCACTTAAGAGAAAACAACAATTTTATAAATATCTTCGGTGACATCACAATGGAGGTCATTCAAAATAGTCAGAATTTATCAACATGAAGTACCAGATAATGCAATGAGCCACGATATCATGTTTTGGTAGAACTGTGTACTGATATAAAAATGAGTGTTCGAATTATCTGTCAAAAACGAAGAGAGACTGAAGTATACTACATACTTCAAGTATGTTGTCTACTTTCACTGCATTATGCAAATATAGAAAAAAGAAAATCGTTTGTAATGAACTTCCTGACAAATATGAAAATTAATTAGTTTTTTGAACCTTGACAGTTTCGCCAAGCATGAATTCTCGGCTCAAAAGTTTCTCCTCGGGTCATTTTTGACATTACCTAATTTTCCTCTCCTCTTGATCAACTGGTCGGGCTTCACGACCAACTTTTCTGTCTTAAGCCACGGATGATTTCCCACTAAATCCGAAATTCTCGTGTCCGGATCGACCGATGCAAATCTGCATTGCACCGCGGCTGTTTCCTTGGCCAAATGCTTGTTAATTATATTTTTCCCTGTGGCTTCCCTGATCGCCTTCGCAGACATCTTGTTCCTGCAAAAAAAAAGGGCTCTAAACAATCGAACTTCGGTGAAAATAACCCTATTATCGTCATTTGGAAAAACTGACTTCCGAGGTCAAAAATTTGCACCTACTTAGCACAATTTTCCTATGACGTGGCCAATAATGGTATTGAACGATGACAAAAAATAATAGAGAAGAACGAAGTTTGTGTAATTAAAGAGTATGCTAATGAGACCACAGTCTCGAATGTATTAACCTTAAGCACGTGTATGCATGGACTTAAGTCACTATAGCGCCTACCTTACTTAAGTCGCGCACTCGAAAATTCCACGTAAAACTGTTCGACGTGATTTATTTATTGCACGGACGGTATAAAACGCGATTGGTCGACGTCCGCTTGCGGTGAAAGCCGCTACAAAACTGACCGGAATCCGACAAATCGCGTGAATGAAGTATCATCGTACGATGTGACGACTTATGGGGGGACGTTACGTCCTGCGTGCTTAGAGGTCATCGGTTCGTGTGATGTCTTGATAATCTGATAAAAGCCAACTATATCTAGGCACTGATAAGAGTTTTCGGTGATCAAACCACCTGTGTTTCTTATATACAAAAAGAAGAGGACCATGAGTTGGACCTTGAGGGACACCCTTCACCGTGAAAGGTCTCGGTCACCGGGTGATCGAAGTTATCGGCTGCGTGCTCGAAGAATGACATTGGGAGGTCAAACTTCACTTTCATCGTGGATGCACGATTTTTCTTCGACTTTGAAGAAAGTTGCTCCAAACCGTTCGATTAACAAAGTTAATTAAAAGCTGCCTACTACCATCAAAATCGATTTGCTGACAGATGCGAAAAATTTTGATTACTATCGCCCAAAATGAATGTTTTGTATTGACGTATTATTTTGAGAGGACTTCAAAGGAGAATATTTATTTATCAGTGAATATCGAAGATAATAGCAAAATTTACTTAAGATTGAAGTGTTATTGTCTGATTGGTACTACAACTCGATCACGTTGTCATACAAACTAAATTAGACTAAATTTACCAAATAGTGTTACACTTGACTAAATTGCGCTAATGTAAATGGAGTCGTCATTTTTTTAAAGTTTTTATTCTCATTTTAGCCTAAATCGTACTAAATTTAAGTAAAACACAGTAACCAGGTTTCGAAGAGTTTTAGCTGAACTTGAACTAAAGTCGTACAAGAATGAACTAAATTGAACTAAGATAGACTTGACATAGATTAACGTAGGTAAAAATAGACTCGAACTTGACTAAAAAGAACTAAGTTTGACCAGTTTGAATAAAAATGAACTAAATCGAACTGGGATAATACATAAAGACCTGAATTAAAATGAACTAAATTCGAATAAATTTAACTAAGCTATATTAATATTCACTACACTTAATAAACTACGTCAAATTGAACTAAAATAGACTTGGCGCAGATTGAGGTTGTCTTCATTGGACTAGGAATGAACTAAACTAAATAATTTAACTTAAACTGAAGCAATAAATTTAGACCAAGTTGACTAAAATATAACTAAAATTGACTAGAAGAGGCCGCTATGAAGTAGTGTAAGTTGCTTTAGCCTAAATCGTACTAAATATAAGTAAAACACAGTAACTAGGTTTCGAAGAGTTTTAGCTGAACTTTAACTGAAGTCGTACAAGAATGAAGTAAACTGAACTAAGATACAATTAATAGGTAAACTCAAACTAAAAATGAACTAAGTTTAATCAGTTTGAATAAAAATGAACTAAATCGAACTGGGTGAATATATAAAAACCCGAATCAAAATGAAGTGAACTCGAATAAATAAATAAAAAAGGTCAGTGCTTAACGTGAACTAAATGGATCTGGATAATAAACTACATTGGAATAATTCAAACTAAAAATAACTAAACTAAATTAAAATAAACAAACTGGCGCAAGGAACTTGTGAGCGAGATTAATTTTATCAAAATAAGACTAAAATGAATGAAGCCAGGCTTGAATAAAACTTATTTCAAAGTTGACTAAAATGAACCAATTAATTTTAATTCAATTTACATTGGAATGAACTCAATGTAACTAGATAAAAGTAGATATGACTAAATAAACTAAACTGGACTAAATAAACTAAATGGTCTAACATTAAAACAGATTTCGCTGTACTTAAAACAAACCAAAACAAACTGAATGAAATTAAGTTGAACTAAAGTGGAATAAATCAAACCAACTGGATTAAAATAAACAAAATGAGACTAGAAAAAACTAGTACCAATCAAACTTAAAAAACTTCAGCTGGACTAAATTTAACCAAAACAAGTGGACTACGCTAGGTCAATTAGGATGGACTAAAATACTGGACTAAGATGGACCTGACAGGTGAAAATAGACTTCACTGTACTACGAATAAATTAATGAATTAAAATAAAATAAATAAAGTAAAGTAAGTTTTTTGATGAAAATCGTCTATTATGAATCAAACTATGCTTAATTTGACTAAATTAACTAGATGTGGACTAAAGTGGGTTTTAGTGCGCTAGAAATGAACTGCACCTGACTAAATTGGTCAAATAAAGTAAATTAAGACTATAAGCAATAAATATTCAAATTTGACTAAAATTAAAGCGAAAAACTTTGACTAAATTGGGTTATATAAGTTCAAAATTGACGTAAAATTACAGATGGGACTAAATTTAACCAAAATGGATAAATATAAATAAACTAAATTTATTTAGAAAAAATTGAAGTCTAATTTAAAATGCTTGAATTTAATTAGAAATTAAACTAGAACAAGATAAGATAAAATAAGGTAAAATTTAGCAAAATAAACAAATCGGATTGTAGAAAATAAAGTTTAACTAAACTGTATTCGGCTAGATTAAATAGAAGCCAAGAAAATAAAGATTACGATCAATATGAACTAGAGTTCATAATTATATCAAAACTGATCAAAAATGACAAAATTGAACAAAATTGAAATTTGCCTGAATCGCAGTTAATTTTTGTAATCCCTTTAAGTGAGAAAGAAAATAAATAGGTTAATAATAAAACTTTCCTATTTAGAAAATAATTAAAAATTTCCACAACAAACACAAAAAAACTCGACTTTCAACTGTTAACTGGCTTGCCATTAGCAACGTAAATATTATTTTTTATAAATCAATTTTATACAATCATTTCCATGTTGTCATCAAAAATAAAATAAATTCGAGCGTCAAGTGATATTAACAAAAACTAACGTCATTGTCATGGCCTGCCAAATCATTTTATAAGCTCAGAGAACGCAATACGGTCAATGGCGCCTCGTTTTAATAATATCAATAATAATAATGAATAAATTAAAACTGGAGCATGTGAAAGTGTATAAAAAGCAAATAGTTACTCACAAAACAACGTGACATTATTTAAATTAATATCCCAATGCTTTCCTCAATAAGTTTATTTGAAAAATATCTCCGAAATCTTGTAAGTATGCATAATAAGCATGAGCTTTGTACGTTTTATTTTATTTGTGTTTGAACCTGACGTCCTTGTTCTTCTGAACACCGTTTGTTTGAACAATTATAGAGGTATATGTACTCCAAGACCATTAATTCTAAATTTATATATTCCTTAAATAACAAAAAATTACTTAACATTCTTGATATAATAACAACCATTACTGAAATCAAGAAAATCGCGATTATTTTCACATAATTATCTTAAAAAAAAACTTCCTAGCAACAAATATGATTATTTTTAGACCCATTGTTTTATTCAAGTTAATGAAAAACTAATTTCTTAAAACAATCAAATTTGAGATATCATGCGAGTAGGCTGCAAGTTTATCAATTATCCAACATGATTGCGAAAAAAAAAACAAATATTTTATTATTTTATCTACTTGTGACCTTCGTAATTGCCAAGGAGATTTTTTTCATAGGTCAGGAACTTTCATGAGCAGAGGTTGACTTTTAGTAAAAATTTGTATAGCACTAATTTTGACAAATAATACTAAGAGCGAAATAAGCTGAGACGTACGTTAAATGGAAGTGTCTACTAAGACGATCATTTTTAAACACCATGTACATCACTGTGTACTATTTTTGTGACAAGACGCCACGAATTGCCCGCTAATTACTACAGTCGCTTGAAATCGTGTAAAATTGTCTAATTAATTGCGTAATTTCAACTTAGTATCGACATTTTTGAAAAATTCGCGGAAATTTGACGTTTCTGAACTGTCAGTTTTGACAGATGACAGCCGGATGATTCTCGCTTCCTACGATATGAGGTTATAGAGTACTTACAGAAATGGGTCTTCAGGTTAATTTCAAAGAAAAATGACCTATTTTTCTAGAAAAAGTGCCTTTACGGATCTTCGTGTCAACAAATTTCTGATTTCGGGATTAACAAGGAACTGACCGCAACACCACACGTCATCAACTGACAGAAATACATTCATCGGATGCCCGTGCTGATGTTCATAACGCGTTCATCGGATCTTGGGAGGTCTAGTCACAGTACACAATCCTAACAAAAATATTTATTCCCCAAATTACAATCACGTGTTGCGCCTAAAGTATGATTCAATATCGTTAAAAGTCTTCCCTAGTGTCTCCGGAAGAAAGAAAAATATGAAAACCAACCCGCACATGTTCACCAATGCCATGACGTAGAACAAACATTGAATTTTTATAAGATCAAGAACAAACGGGAAGATTTTCACGGTGAAAAACATGAAAATGTAGGCTATGGAGATCATCGCACCGCCGAGGACGCCACGGACTTTCACTGGAAGTAGTTCCCCGATGAGGGTCCACGGGATTACGAAATATCCCAAGGAACTGAAGCAAACATAACCTAAGACACAGAACAGGGCGATGTTGCCGTTTGAGTCTTTGTCTATGTTGAATTTCGCGAGTTCGTCGTGGGGTGTCACGGAGGCGCCCGCCACCAAACTCGTCAAACACATCCCAAAACCCGAAAGAAAAAATAGTGAGCGGCGCCCTACACGTTTCGAGATTATTGCCGAGATGATGGCCATAACGAAACGGATGGAACCTAAAAGAACGAGAGCGACGAACTCGTCGATGCCTTTTCCAAAATGGCCGCCGATCTCTCTGAAGATGTCGACGGCGTAGAAAATAACGACGTAACCACAAGAGAGTTGTTGGATCACGAAGATTATGAAGAGGATCAAGAAGGGCTTGTAAACCACCGGTTCTTTGTAGACCTTCAGTTGTTTTTTAAGTATAGCGAGTTTTGAAGGGCGCTCTTTTGTTTCAGAGGGTTTCACATCAAGGAGGCGCTGGTATTGGTTTTCGAAGAGCTAAAACAGAAAGATGGAAGCCATAGCATGGAAAGTTTGGTTAGAATACATTATTGTCCTGGTAGAGCCACTGGAGAGACTTCGCAGCGCCCTCTTTGTCGTCTTTGAACACTACCAGCCAATGAGGGCTCTCGGGGACAAAGAAACACATAACGAGTGTGAGGAGGGCTATGGACCCGTTGATGAGCGCCATGATGCGCCATTTGAACCACAAACCTGAGACACTTAATTATAGTACGTTTTCTTCAGGCGTACCAACCTCACCTAGAACGCAAGTCAGTAAAATCCCAAAAGAAACGAAGACGCTGTTCAAACTCAGCAGCATTGTTCTATAGCTCGGGTGGGTAATTTCGCTCACGTAGACAAGCGCCACGGTGCTGAGCCCCCCACTGAACCCAGCGATAATGCGCGCCAAATACAAATGCCAGACTTTTGAAGCCACAGCGTGCATTATCCAAGCTGCAGCAAACGGAATCGTGGAGAAAATGCACAATTTCCGGCGCCCAAACTTATCCATTAAAGGTCCAATTATGAACGAGCCTAACGGAAGTGCGATTGCCACTACACTTGCTGAAAGAAACTCGATTTTTGATTGGTTTATTATGTAAGGTTATGTCACCAATCCATGAAGCTTCCGATTTGGAAATACGAATGTCGCTCTTTTTTTCATCCAATTGCGGCAACAAGATGGCACTGAATGACATGTTGCTTCCGGCTTGAATAACCAAGCTGTGAGCGATGCAACATGCTAGAATCTAAAGCGAGCTTTAGTTGATTTCCACGGGGGGTTTACCTGTCGGAGGGAGCTTTTCCAAGGTATGGAATGTACAGATTTTTCCACTTTGTTTAAGATAGAACTGTCGATACTGGCCGTTCTTTCCACATCTTCGTTGTTTAAGCGCGTTTTGGATGGTCGGCGATCCATTACTTAAGTTAAGTAAAGTTAGACTTTCACTGAGCCAAAAACGCGCTTTATCATTTTGTCAACTGAAAATGAGACAATAAAGATTTAATAAAAATATGACGTTGAGACAAACACTACAGTTTAAAGCGATTAATTGCGCAAAGGAAGTGATTACATGATAACGATGACATTGCTACTTATGTTTCCACCAAAAAACTAGATAAATAAGCAGTACAAACAAAGGACAAAAAAACTAAAAATAAAAACTGTGCAAAACTTACTGAATTTTAACTTACAAAAGTTTCGCTGTTTGGCCGACCACTGGAAGTGACCACTGACATAATTACGCTATTGGTTATAATTATGGTAATTACAGTTAAATGGACGTGCGGTTATCACACTGTAAACTTTACTTGAATATGCTTTACAAACTTTTAATCCCCCGCTTTTATCTAATCAGTTGTCGCGTTAACGTAACGTACTAAACATATGGAAAATACGGAAGTATATAAAACAAACTGATCAGCTGTTGGAGAGAAAGGCGCCAAGTGTTTATTTATAAAGCTTTAAAAAGTAAAAATAGAGAACGATACACGAGGCAAAAAAATTAAAAAAAAAACAGATTAACAAAACATATTTTTTGTTCAATGCTATCAGTAGTTATCGGTCGATTACCTTTCAATTTTAGTTGGTGGGAGTATATTAAAATGTTTACATTCAAATTTCATGCTAAAATTGTTCTATATTCGGTCGTTGTTTGGGCGGGAAATTCAAAAATGTTGATTTTTTAAGGTTTTTCGGATGTTGTTTTAATATTGAAGGCATAATATAATTACAAGCGAAGAAAGAAAATAGATAGATAATTTAATAAATAATAATAAATTTCTGAAGGTCTAAATCGTTTATAAAATATTGAAATTCAAATTTCGCGCTAGAATTGTTTTATATTCGGTCGTTGTATGAACGGGAAATTTAAAAATGCAGATCCTTTAAGCCATTTTCTGTTTTCTCGTAATATATATTAACAATATTATAATATTAAAACAAAAATATATTCAATGACAAAAAACAGAAACTGCAAAAAAAAACACAAAAAGCTTACGTTTAAAAACTTAAAACTGTCATTTTGAGTACAATAATATTAAAGTTTAGCTCATCGATTGATTACCATTTATTGCTAATTTGCGCAAACCTATTAAAATATTTCAATTCAAATTTTGCGCCATAGTTGCGTCATATTTCATCGTTGTTTGTGTAGCAACCTAAAAAATGTTGTTTTTTTTAAGCTGTTTTCTGTTTATTAATATTACAGCAATAACATATTTAACGGTAAAGGACAGAATAAGATGGGAAAATTAAAAAATAATTAAAAAAATAAGAAAATGTGAGGATCTAAATCTCTTAATTTTAATACAATAAAATTAAAATTTGTGCCATTGGTGGTATAAGGTCGTTGTTGGGCGGGAAATTTCAAAAAAAAAACGATTTTTTAAGCCATCTTTCATTTCCTGCATTCCTCAGATTCATTAGATTTCTCGGATTTTCTCGGTTTTCTCGATTTTCTAATTTCCCTGGATTCCTTAGATTCCCTAAATTCTTTAGCCCTAGATTCCTTAGATTCATTAGATTCTTTAGATTTCTTAGATTGCTTAAAATCCATACATTCTTAGATATACATTAAATTTGTTAGATTACCTAGATTCCCCATACTTTTCAGATTCTCTAAATTCTCTGGATTCCCTAAATTTCCTAGATTCTTTAGATTTCTTAGATTCCGTAAATTTTCTAGATGCCCTAAATTTCCCAAATTTCTTGGATTTTTTGGATTTCTTCAATGCCTTAAACTTCTTAGATTCTCTAAATTCTTTAGGTTTTCTAGATTTCTTTGATTCCCTAGATTCTCTTGATTCTCTAGGTTTTTTCGATTCCTTAGATTTCTTCAATTCTTTGAATTTCTAAAAATCTACTTTAGATTCTTTAAGTGTTCTGGGTTCCTTAGATTCTTTAGAATCCATACTTTTTTTAGATTTCTTATATTTCTCTACATTTTCTAAATTTCTTAGATTTCTTAGATTTCCTAAATTCCTTGGATTTCTTAGATGTCTTAAAATCCATAGATTTCCTAACCCTAGAATCCGTAGATTTCTTAGATTCCCTAAATTCCTTAGATTCTCTAGATTTCCTAAATTTCCTAGAATAACTAGGTATCTTAGATTGCTTAAATTTCCCAGATTCCTGAGATTCCTTAAAATGCATATATTTTTTAGATGCCTTAAATTCATTACATTCTCTAGATTCCCTAGATGTCCTAGATTGTTTAGATTCCTTATATTCCTTAGATTCCCTAGCCCTATATTTCCTAGATTCCTTAGATTCCTTAAATTGCCTATATTCTCTAGATTCCCTAAATTTCCTGGAATCACTAGATTCCTTAGATTGCTTAGATTTTTAGATTCCTGATTCCCTTGAATTTCCTAGATTTTCTAGAATTTTTTAGATTTCTTAAAATCCATATATTTTTGAGATGCCTTAGATTCATTATATTCTCTACATTCTCTAGATTTTTAGATTTCCGGGATTCCTTAGATTCCCTAGATTCCTTAGCCTTAGATTTTCTAGATTTCTTAGATTCCTTAAATTTTCTAGATTCTCTAGATTTTCTAAAGTCCCTAGAATAACTAGATTGCTTAGATTTTCCAGATTTCTGAAATTCCTTAAATGTCCTAAATTTCCTAGAATAACTAGATTTCTTTGATTCCTTTAAATACGTATATCCTTTAGATGCCTTAAATTCGTTAGATTCTCTAGATTTTCTAGATTTCCTAGATTCCTTAGATTTCTTAGCCCTAGATTTCCAAGATTCTTTAGATTTCTTAAATTTCCTAGATTCTCTAGATACCCTAAATTTCTTAGAATAACTAGATTTCTTAGATTGCTTAAATTTCCCAGATTCCTGAGATTTCTTAAATTCCCTAGAATGACTAGATTCCTTAGATTCTTTAAAATCCATATATTTTTTAGATGCCTTAAATTCATTAGATTCTCTAGATTCTCTAGATTTTTTAGATTATTTAGATTCCTTATATTCCTTAGATTTCCTAGCCCTGTATTTCCTAGATTCCTTAGATTCCTTAAATTGCCTATACTCTCTAAATTCCCTAAATTTCCTGGAATCACTAGATTCCTTAGATTGCTTAGATTTTTAGATTCCTGATTCCCTTGAATTTCCTAGATTTTCTAGAATAACTAAATTCCTTAGATTTCCTAAAATCCATATATCCTTTAGATGCCTTAAATTCGTTAGATTCTCTAGATTTCCTAGATTTCCTAGATTCTTTAGATTCCTTAGCCCTAGATTTCCAAAATTTCTTAGATTTCTTAAATTTCCTACAATAACCAGATTTTTAGATTTCTTAAAATTCATACATTCATTAGATTCCTTACATTTCTTAGATTTCTAGATTTTTTAGATTCCCAGATTCCTTAGATTCCTATATTCCTTCGATTCCTAGATTTCTTAGATTCTTAGATTCCTTAGATTTCTTAGTATTCTTAGAACCCATATACTCTTTAGATTTATTAGATTTGTTAGGTTCCCGACAGGTTAGATTTCTTAGATTTTCCGACAATGAGAAAAAAACTAACAAATAATGAAAGAAGTGAGGAAAAACATTTTTTTAAAGACTTAAAGCTGTCATTTTTTAGTATAACAATATTAAAATGTTCAAATTCAAATTTCGCGCCATAGTTGATTAAATTCGGTCGTTGTAAATTGGGAAATTGTTGGTTTTTCAAGTCCTTTTCTGTTTCTTAATATTGAAACAATAATTTTATTTCAGCCGAAGATAAAGAGGACGAGAAGAGAAGATTGTAAACTAAGAAAAAAAATATATAAGAAAGAAACTAACGAAATTTTAAATGGCGTTTTTTACTACAGTAATAATCATGTTTATCTTATTGGTCGATTATACATATTTTATTTCAAGTTTGTTGCAACGGTAAATTCAAATTTTGGGTGGGAAATTTAAAATTTCTGATTTTTAGTGAGAAAATGAAATTTGAATGTAGAAAACGGTGTTGTTGTACTGTGAGTAAAGATTGACGAAAAACCGTTTTTTTTTTATAAAGCTTTAAAACTTAGAAGTAGGAACAGAAACCCAACCACGAACTAAATCATCAGTCGATTGCTTTACTTTTTTAGGCTTGTTGCAGCATTAAAAGAGTGTTGAAGTTTAAATTTCGCGCCGTAATTGAAATGTTTTTGCCAAGCATTTGGGCGCGAAAAATGAAAATGTTAACTAAGGGATGATTGCCAACCTAGAGAAAGTTGGTTGTTTTGTTTTACTTGTTGGGAACCGCTGAGTGGTTTCGGAACTTTTTATTGGAACAATGGATCGCCTTTTTTAGGTTTATGGTTTTTAGAATCACAAGCTATCAATTTTCTAATTAATTACTCTTAATCAAATAAAAAAATAAAATAAAATAATCTCCTCGCGGCGGTTCCGTCAACCCGCTACCGCTCCCTGCAATACCGACTTTTATCAGACAAATATTTTTGGGTGGGGTTTGTCAATTGGGTTTTCTGAGTGTGTAAATTTTCCGAAAAGTGATTGTCGGCCCTTTTGGAACGCTCCCACGCAATGTATCCCGTGTGAAACTCCTTGTAAAAAAATGTCTCTTATCGGCCGTGTAATCTTATCGACCGAGTTTTTGAGGTTAACACTCCTTCCATTATAGTGACAGTCCGAGTTAACCTCGTCATAATTCCGCGAATGTTTTTCTCTCCAGCATCGATCTGCTAGGATTCTCGCGCTTGTGCTAGTGCCCCGTGGCGTGTTCTCAAAGACTCCTCTAAAAATATGTGAAGTGGTCCCAAGTGTCAGGTTGTGAAAGTTCATTGCAAAATAATTTTACCGACGCCATTTTGTGAGTATTTTGTCGAACGAAAATGCTTCGGAAAAGCGCCCCGAAAGCTCAGATGGGGGTTTTTTCCGTTTGGATGCCGCGGTCTGTGGGCTATTCATCGTGTCTTATTTCAGTGAGATGAGAGCATAACGTCGTCACAGCGAGTATGGCGCCTGTCCCTAGACCAGGTAGCCTGAGGGACCCCGAAATCGCAGAATTGTTTTATAAGCATGACCCTGAGAAGATCTTCGAAGACCTTAGAGAGATTGGACATGGCTCTTTTGGGGCTGTGTACTACGCGCGGTGTCTCCTCACCAAGGAGATCGTCGCGATCAAGAAGATGTCTTACATGGGGAAACAGAGTCTGGAAAAGTGGCAGGATATTCTGAAGGAGATTCGGTTTTTGAAGCAGTTGAAACACCCCAATACCATTGAGTATAAAGGGTGTTATCTGCGGGAGAACACAGCATGGCTGGTTATGGAGTATTGTCTTGGATCAGCGTCTGATATCATTGAAGTGCACAAAAGACCGCTAAAAGAGGAAGAGATTGCCGCTATCTGTGATGGGGTCCTGTGCGGGTTGAGCTACTTGCACGAATTCGGACGCATTCACAGGTAAAATTTTCGCTCCAAAATAGGTTAGGTAAACAAAAGTCACGTCGGTGATTCATCCATATATCGGTAGTACTATGTTCACAAATTGATGATTATTTTGATGACTTGTTTGCAGTGCAATTATTTGTTTTATATGACATAAATATGAATTACTACACAGTAAATCACTGATTAGATGTAATCATGTGAGATTTCAAACATAAAACGTACAAAGATAAGAGAAAAAAAAACGCGGGGGACATTTCCACATTAGATTTTACGTATCCGGCTGCAAGGACCATTCTCTTTTGCTTTCAAAGTTAACCAATTTCCACTCGCCATGATGGAAGATGGCTACAACTTTAAATTTCCGCTTCGAACCTTCGGGGTGGAGTTAAAGCTCGCGTTATCAGTAGCAAGTGACATTGATGTGTTAACCTCAAATTTTGACTGTCATTTGACAGTGACATTTTAGTAATTTTGTTTTTCTTCCACCAAAACCGTAACGCGCGAAATCTGAAATTGTTTATGGTTGGACCCTGTTATCAATTGTCATGCAAGGTCGGCTGTTGACCCCAAGGAATATTACCACTTTTATTTATTCCTCAAAAGCACAAGAAAATAAACATGGCACCAACACAGCGCTCCATGTTGCCAACATTAAAAAACACCACGTACGAGTTCAGGGCCACCCATTTTATCCAAATTTGGAACAGAACAGGTGTAGGCTCGCCTGTGATTATTAGAAAAAAACGAAAAACGAGGTGACTCATTTCCTTTCGGTTCTCTGATTAGTTCTTGATTATCAGGTCGTGAACTGTCCTCAACCAAAATGCATTATCAGTAGCATGTTTTTTTTTTCCTGTACACTTTGAATTATCTACAGGATGTCGCAATTTTAATCTCTGCTCACTCTGTATATTTATGTTTCAGGGACGTGAAGGCCGGTAATATCCTCCTCACCGAGAACGGCACGGTGAAATTGGCCGATTTTGGTAGCGCCTCGATCAAATGTCCAGCGAATTCTTTCGTTGGTACTCCTTATTGGATGGCGCCGGAGGTCATCCTAGCCATGGACGAGGGTCAGTATGATGGAAAAGTTGATGTTTGGTCGCTGGGTATTACTTGCATCGAGTTGGCTGAACGAAAACCGCCGTATTTTAATATGAATGCGATGGCGGCACTGTACCATATTGCTCAAAATGAATCGCCCACGTTGCAGTCTTCCGAATGGACGGACGTCTTCAAGCACTTCGTCGAAGCCTGTCTTCAGGTATAAATTTAGTAAGGGGAGTTAGGGAACGTGGGTGCAATATTGAAGTGCGGAAGTGTAGAAAATTGGCTTTTAGCGAGCGCAGCGAGCTATTTGAGTTAACAAATTTCAGTCTGGAAGCTGTTTATGTGCATGTTCTTGGTGCTTCAGATCGTTTAAAAGTGCGGGAACTTGCTTTAGGCGAGCGAAGCGAGCTGATGTTATAATTTTTCATTGAAAGCTGTTTTGACTTAAAATTTTCAGAATTTCTTCTAGCGAGCGACGCGAGTTTGATCCATTTTTACGTCTTTGATTAGAAAATCATTTTAAATGAAAATGACATCTTTTCAACTATTTTTGATTAGAATTCGTCTATTATAGATTTACAAAACTCTTATACAATTCAAATTCTATTGTTTTCTTTCTATCGAGCGATCGATCGATGTAATCGAGTCATCCTTGAATCTGAGAACATATGTCCATTTTCATTGACGTTTATAAATAAAAAAAATGTTAATTGAAAAAGTGGATTTTGAAAAATACGTGAATTTTCAAAAAAAAGTATATTTATTTTATTGTTATTATAATAAATGCTCTCTTGCCTATCTCCTCGATGACAGATTGCAACATAACGTATCAATCGCAAAAGACATACGTTTTTGGTTTCAAGGATGACTCGATTACAAATTATCTTGATCGCCCGATAATAGAAACTTGACATATTTGTGACCTACTTGATAGTAGAAATGATTTTTTGCGCTGTTTAGATTTATTGGGGGCTCTGGATTTTTCAAGTTATTGTTAGAATCTTTGTATTCGTTGCAGTTTTTTGTTTCTTTGAATTCCTTGGATTCTTTGCAGATTTGGGTTGTTTGATTTTTTAGATTTTAGATTAGATTTTTTTAGATTTTCGATATACCCAAAGTCTCTTTGGTTTCTTTAAGTGCATTAGATTGATTAGATTTTCTTATTCTTTAGACCTTTTAGGTTCTTTGCTTTCTTTGCATTCTAAAGGTTTTTAGATTAGCTATGTGCAACCTAGTTTTTTTTAGGTTTTTTCAATGTTTTTAACCTTTTTTTTAAGTTTGGCACACTTAGATTTTCAGTATTCTCTAGATTGTTTAGATTTTTTATTCTTTTAAGGTTTTCAAGGTTGTTAGGTACTTCAGTTAGTCTTAATTTTCTAGAATTTTTAGGTTTTTCATACTGTGATTAGAATCTTTGTTTCTGAACTGAATTTTGAACTGAATTTAGAATTCTTAAGATTTGATGTATTTATTTGACCCTCTAGTTTTAATATTTTCTAAATTCGTAAATTTTTCAAATTGATTGTGTAAATTTTTGAGATCTCTAGTTTTCAGACTTTTTAGACTTGTTTAACTTTTTCGATTCATTAGGAGTCCACGAATTCTTGAGATTTTGATATCCAGATTCACCAAGTTTTCAGTATTCTCTAGACCATTTGTTAATTTTATTTTTGAATTATTTCTATCGTTTATTTATTTTTTATTCTTTATATTCTTTTCTACAGGTTCTAGATTAAATTTTCTGGACACTTTACCCGCAGAATTTCTTAGATGCTTTCAATCTTCTGAATGCTTTGGATTTTAAGAAATGTTTTTTTTTGGACTGATTAGACTTTTTATATTTATTTAGTTTTTATTGATTCCTTATTTGCTTCTTGTTTTCTAAAGTTTCCTAGATTCCAGATTCTGTAGAAATTCACTGGAACTTTGTATTCGTTGCAGTTTTTAAATTCTTTAAATCGTTCGGATGCTCCGGACCTTTAAAATTGTTGGTTCTCCTTGGATAGTTTAGATTCTATGTATTGCTTTGTTTTTTTAGATTCTTTATCTGCTTCTAGTTTTTCGGATTTTCTAAATTCTAGATTTTCTAAAAGTCACTTTGTATGCGTTGCAATTTTTAAATTTTGGGAATCTTTGAATGCTTAGAATTGTTGGATTCTCTTAGATTATTTGTATTCCTCTTTTTTTTTAATTCTTCATCTGTTTTTAATCTCAGATAATCTAGATCTTACATTCTCTAGAAATCTTTTGGAATTTTTGCATTTGTTGCAATTCTCAAATTCCTTAAATCTTGATCTTGATCCTCCTAACATTTAGAATTGGTTGATTTCTTTGTTTTATTGAAATTCTTTTATTTTTTAGTCATTTTGGACTCTATCTGCTTCTACTTTTGGGGAATTTCTGGATTTTAAATCACTTTTGTAATCATTAGATTTGTTGCAAATTTTAAATCTTTGAATCACTTGAATGCTGTGGATCTTTAGAATTCGTGGATTTTTTACCTTCTTTAGTTTTTTAGGATTTTCCATCTGCTTCTAGTTTTTCTTATTTTCTAGATTTTCCAGAAATTGCCTGTAGAATTAAAATTTTTTTACTTCTTTGAATATTTTGGTTCCTCCGGATCTCTTTTTTTTATTATGTTCTTAGATTGTGTAGATTATTCTTAATTTTTTACTCATTGGATTTTCTGTATTCTCTAAATTCTTTCCTGATTTTTCTACTTCAATTTTTCTAGATCTTTTCTAGTTTCTAAGTTCTTTCTAGTTCTTTCTAGTTTTCAAATTGTTTGTAGAATCTGCATCCCTTCGATTTTTTGAATTTGTGAAAGTTCTTTAGACCCTGAACAAATTTTGTTATCTTTCCAGAAATTGCCGTCGAACCGGCCGCCGTCTTCTATCCTCCTCACTCATCAATTCGTGACTCGTCCCCGTAGTCCCAACGTCCTAACCGATCTGATCCAACGTACCAAAGCAGCCGTCAGAGATCTGGACAATTTGAACTACCGCAAAATGAAGAAAATACTCATGGTCGACAGTTGCGAAACCGAAAGCACGATCGACGTCGACGACAACCCCGACGAGCACGCAGGCGGCGACAGTTCCAAGAGTAATTCAGTCACTTCCGAACACAGCGTCCACTCCGTGGGCGTCTCTGCAAGCAGTCAATCCAGTAGTACCAACAGTTTGCCAGCAGGTGAGAAACCAAGTTGTCTGTTTTCGTCACTAACTTGTTTTTTTGAGGCGCTGAAGATGGTACGAGGCGGCATAAAGGTTGTTTCAATCACATGGCGGCGGCGGCGGCCGTCGGCGAACACGGAACGAACAACTTCGCCACGATTAGGACGACGAGTATTGTTACCAAGCAGCAAAAGGAGCACATGCAGGAGGAGATGCACGAACAAATGAGCGGGTACAAGAGGATGCGGCGCGAGCATCAGAGCGCTCTTCTGAAGCTCGAGGAGAAGTGCAAGATGGAGATGGAGAGTCATAAGAATCAGCTTGATAAAGAGTACGAGGTGCTTTTGCAGAACTTCAGCAAGGAGTTGGAGAAGCTGCAGGCGAAACACCAACAGGAGCTCGAGAGGAGGTTCAAGCAGAACACGGCGAGTGAGAAGAAACTGATAAAAGACATCACCAGCAGACAGGACAGTGACAGGAAGGCGTTCGATGCCCATAGGAAGAAAGAGTACAAGGCGAACAAGGAACGATGGAAAAGGGAGTTGTCACAGGATGACTCCACGCCGAAGAGGCAGAGGGATGCCACGTTACAAGTTCATAAGGATAATTTGAAGCTAGTGGACGCTCAGGACGAGCAGAGGTTAATCAGATGCCAAAAAGAATATTTAGAATTGGAAGTACGAAAATTCCGAAGAAAAAAACTCCTGAATTACCATAACCTAGAACAGGATCTGCTGAGACAGGAATTGAATAAAAGACAGCAACAACTCGAACAAGCTCACATGATGCTCCTGAGGCACCACGAGAAGACGCAAGAGTTGGAGTACCGGCAACAGAAGGCGGTGCACGCGCTCCGAGAAGAACAGGTGATTTTCCCCCACCAAACCCTAACCGACGCTCTTTATACAATTTTTTTCAGGTGAAAAACCAGCACGACACCGAGCTGGCCAACCAAACCGAATACATGCGTCGTTCCGAGCGCGAGCTCCGCAAAAAGCACGCCCTAGAAGTAAAACAACAGCCAAAGTCACTCAAACAGAAAGAAATGATGGTGCGCAAGCAATTCCGCGAAACGTGTAAAGTCCAAACGAAACAGTACAAGGCACTCAAAGCCCAAATACTCGTCAACACGCCGAAAGAAGAACAGAAAGCCGTCATCAAGAAACTCAAGGAAGAACAAAGACGCAAGTTGGCGCTCTTAGGCGACCAATACGAACAGAGTATCGCCGAGATGCTTCAAAAACAGTGTTTGCGATTGGATGAGAGCCAAGAGTCGGAGTGCGCGCAGATGAAGGAGAGGTTGCGTTACGAGTTGGAGATTCTGATCGCGTACCAGAGCAAGAATAAGATGCAGGCGCAAGCTCAAAGGGACAGGGAAAGGAACGAGTTGGAGGAGAGAGTGTCGGTGAGGAAGTCGCTGTTGGAAGGAAAGATGAATTCCGAAACGCAGAGGTTCCTGGATGAGAGGGCGGAGAGGATTAGGATTTTGCATGAGAGGCAGGAGAGGGATTTGGAGGAGTTCGATGAGGAGTCGGTACGGCTAGGTTTTAGGTGAGTTTGGGAAAAATAGCAAAGTTTGGGAATGGGGTGGCTGTGGAATAAGGGTGAGTCTGTAAACGCGCAGAAAAAATCTGGTTTGTAGGTTAAGTAGGGCGAATCTGCTAGAAAGTAGCCAAGTGCAATTTAAGTAGTCAGAAAAGTTTAAGAATTGGCGCCGTTTTTTGAACAGATTTCGAAAGTCGGTGGATAATCAGAAAATTCCTTCTTCAAGTTGGCGAGATCTATTGAAAATTATTTTAATTTCATGAAATTGCAGCATTTTGAAGAAGCTGTATACTTTATTTAGAGGTTACTTATTATACTTTTTCAAAGTCTCATATTCGTATTTTTTTTAATCATTTAGATATTCAGAAAATTCCTCAAAATAGTGAATTTATATATTAAGTATTTTTTTGAAATAGACAGAATTTATAGTTTTTTTTTTTAAATATAATTCTGTGGATGTTTAGAAAATTTCTCAAAATTCACAGCTTAGATATTAAGAAAACAATGTAAAATAGTCAAATTCCACGAAATCAAAGCATCAGAAGCAATTAAGAATTCAATTTGAAGTTCACATATTTTGCCTTTTCACCATTTTTAAATAACTAATTATATTCTTATTTTTCTTAAGTTATTTGGAATTTCTTTAAAACTTGTTGAATTAAAAACAATTTAGAAAATTCATAGAACTAACCTATGGAGGTGGTAGCTTTTAAAAGTTTTTTTTTTGAAATTTTTAGATATACATATAATCTTTCTAGCGATCTTTAAAATTCTTTTTTTTTAATTCTATGGATATTTTAAAAAATTCTCAAAATAGCTTAATCAGCTATTAAGAGAAATTAAAAGTTTTACTTAGAATTTACAAATTCACAATTTTTTCTACAATTTTCAAAATTCTTATTTTTCTTTAATACTACATAAATTCAGAAATTTTCTCAAAACAGCCAAATTTAGATATTAAGAAAAATTTTCGAAATAGTCCAATTTCATGAAATTTAAAGATTTGGAAGAAATTAAAATTTTTATTTATATTCTACTTTAACAATTTTAAAAATTCTTATTTTGCTATTTGAAGATATTTGTAAAATTTATGAATACAACAGCAAACTTTACATTTTTAAAAAATGCCAAAATACCCAAATTTCGAAAATTCTCAAAATTCTAATTTTGTTTAATTTTGTAAATAGTTATTTCTAAAATTCTTCAAAATATGCAAATTAGATATTCAAAAATCTGGAATAGCCAAATTTTACGAAAATGAAGTATCCAGGAGAAATTAAAAATTCGATTTTAAAATTACAGATTTCTGTATTTTCCATTTTTAAATAACAGTTTAAATTCTCTTTTTCAAAAATTCTCAAAATAGCCAAATTTAATACAATTTTGAAAATTTATAGAAATAGTCAAAATTTGTCAAGTTAGGAAGTAGAAAAAAGGTAGCATGTAGAAAAAAAAGAATTTGATTTTTCAGATTTACTATTTTTTCAAACGTTTAAAATTCTCTTTTGTATTCTTTTTGTAGATATTTGGAAAATTGCTCTAAATAGCCAAATTTGACGAAATTAATAAATTTGGAGAAATTAAAAATTTCATTTGGATGGAATTCATATTCACTATTTTTCCAACAATTTTTAAAAATTTTTATTTTTTAATAGCCAAATTTAGGTATTTAAAAAAAAATCTAAATAGTAAAACCGTGAAATTAATGCATTTATAAGAAATAAAAAAAATAAAATTTACAGATTCTCTAATTATTCAACCAATTTTACAATTCTTATTTTGCTTAATTCTGTAGATACTTGTAGAATTCCTCAAAATGGCAAAATTTACATGTAGTAACAAATTTTTTTGAAATATTCGAAGTTTGAAGATTTAGATGAAATTGAAATTTTAATTTTAGATCAACAATTTTTCCCAACTTTCAAAATTTCTATTATTTTTTTTAATTCTATGGATATTTAGAATTTTTTTCGAAATAGTCAAATTTCAAGAAATTGAAGTTTTTAGGAGAAATTTAAATTTTTATTCAGAATTGACAGAATATGTATTTAGAACCCACAGATTTATTATTTAACTAATTTTAAATCTACATTTTTTCTTAATTCTATAGATTCGTGCTAGCTAAATTTAGATATTTAGAAAAAAAAAAACTGGAAATAGACAAATTTCATGAACTTGAAGAATTTCAATAAAATTAGAATTTTTCCTTGTGCAGATAATTAAAAAAAAATCACCAAAATAACTAAATTTAGAAGTGGGCCATGAAAGTAAAAACGTGTGTCGCTTATTAATTGATCATAACATTTTGACACTGACCTTTTTTAGCCTGTCATTTTTTATTTATAAAGTTATAAGACGACACACATTTTTACTTTCATGACTCACTTGATAGAGAGATTTTGGATCGCTCGGTAGTACCAAGTACGAATACACATGACCTTATCACTCCACGGCCAACCCGGACCACACTTTAACAAGAATTACAATCAAGGCGTCTCAGAAAACAGGTTCATAATTTTTTTTTTGTTTTGTTTTAGCGCCCTGGCGATTGCCGAGATTTCCCGAGAGAATTACGACGACGACGGCAGTCTGTCGGGTTCGATGCTAAGTCTAGCTCATTCCAATAGCTCTACGAGTTTTCCACCAGGTTCAGTGTAGTAGGGTTTGTTTCCAGTAGTTGGGGTTTTAATCGTCTGAATGGAAATTTTCCGGGGTCGTTACAGACACCTTTATATGAAAAAAAAAATTAACACAAAATTTAATTTTAATTCCTGTCATTTGAAAGTTCTGATTTGGAGTTTGTTGCCTATACAGAATAATACTTTTAATTGTAAGTGTAATTAAATTTAAAAAGACTAACAAATACCAAAAATGTGGATTGGTATTTACGCTTAATTGTAAATTGGGCAATAATATAATGACCAAGCCACGAGTCGGATGCGATTGTTGGAATGGTGATGTTATTATTGTTTTCTTATTTCCGGTTCCCTTGTTTCGATAGCAGTATTTATTGATTAAATTATAGAACACACTGTATATATTGAATTTTTTAGGTGCGTTTACGTGTAAAATTCTGTTCATGGTAAATGTATTTTGTATTGTTTGATAGCATGACAAAAAAATCAAAACTGTTTCTAGGACAGTGTTTAGGAAAAAAAACAAAGAATAGTGCAATTTATCCCTTTATTTGGTTAGTATTTAATCACATCACAAACTATTTTCGATGTTAAGATTGTGATAATTATATTTCTGGTTACTTTTTCGAGTCGGAAAAGTGGCAAGATGTTAACTAGGCTACTCATTTTTCTTTTTTCATGTAAATGAATTTTAGTAATCGTAGAGAAATGATGAAACAAACAAATTCAGCTTTTAGTCAGGCGGTCGCTAATTATCACGGAAATGTACATATTTATCAAACCTTAGAACTGTATCAAACTGAGGTTAGTTGTATGATGCAACGATTTTGTTCGGCTGATAACTATTTATTTTCGCTGTGGCTACCAATAAAATAACAAAATGTATTTTATACGTAAATAAAAATTATTGCTTTAACTGTTTTGCGAAGCCTATCTGTTCGAGGCGAAAATCAGCTCTTCTAGCATTTGATACACAAATAGCGACGGACGACCCTAATGCGCATGTCGAATAGATTCACAC
This sequence comes from Cynaeus angustus, assembly GCA_030157275.1. Taxonomy (NCBI): domain Eukaryota; kingdom Metazoa; phylum Arthropoda; class Insecta; order Coleoptera; family Tenebrionidae; genus Cynaeus; species Cynaeus angustus. The sequence continues at coordinate 17,634,847 of CM058065.1, forward strand.
TTACAACTCAGGTCTAGTAGTAGGCGTTGCATTATTTGACATTTTGAGACTGTCACTGTTGATATTACTTAGGATGTTTAACCTCAAATTCAGGAAGCGGCCGGGTGAAACATTCTACGATTTGAGGCTTTCAATTTGGAATGTATTGACACAGAGCTACCAACATAAAAAAAAACTGCCGCGATCAGGGAATTCAGTTCTAACCAACGTGGACACTTAAAACATAACCATTATATTCATGATAAAATTATACAATGTATAAATCACTAAATATAGAGTCTACTGAGTTGGGGAGAAATCAGTCGGGACCATAATCCTACAGTGCATCTCTCTGATCAGTGGTACCGTGTACGCCACGCATTCGTCCCATCCCGGGGACCTCCAGGCACTCTCGCGTGTCTCCTTTCTCTTATCCAGGTCCTCATAACCTAAAATTTTTAATATAACCTGCACAACTACTTTCCCATGGTCTTACACCAAATGTGATGAACGTTATACAGTCTTCCAATTTGGGAGAAGAACCCGGCAAATGCCTCGTCGTTGTTCTGCCTGAAATTAATAGCCCTCGCCCAGTTGTTGCCCCATTCTATCATAGTCCCAGGCTTCAGAGCATACGAACGAATCTCATAGATGTTACTAGGTTTGCGTGGCTGAATCTGGGGCCAATAACTGAACGCCAGGAGATACTGTAAGTGTCTTGAACGTACCAACTTCCCTTGACAATCCACGATTTTTTTGAAGTCCTGAAATTAAGGTCAAGTTTGAGGTTATGTCGGACTTTTGCTTACATCGCTCCGATTCGCGATTTCGTGGTAGAGATCGATTTTCTCGTAGCCCCCGGTGAACTTCCAGAGGTGGAGCGCTTGATCCTGGTCCCCCACGTTCACAGTCCAAGACCCCACTAATTCCACAGCCGATGCCAGTGAATTCTGTGCCTTTATGAATGCGAGCGTCTCCTTTCTGAAAAAAATCGTTTAATCGAAAGTCGAGTCGGAGGGCTCTTTACATCGTGTTCAAGTATGGGACTTTGGAATCTGGCCTGTAATTGTGGGTCTGCAGGGCGTAGATCACCTCCTTGTCGCTGAGCATACGACTGTGGCTCTCCTTCGTGGGCTCGATCTTCCGGACGAAGATTTTTGACAACCAAGCATCGTTCTTAGGGGCTGTCGTCGACAGGGCCCTAAAACAATTGCCATTTTCGACAGTAATGACAGGAAAACGATCGTCTTTTGTTTCATAGCTACCTGAGATTTTGCGGGATTTTTTGGAGGTATTTCAGAGAGTTGGCCATTTTTTGACGAGTGCACTTCCAGACGGGCTATTTTCGGCTATTTTTCTGTTTTTAAATGACATGAAGGTTATCAGTAACGTTAAATGATGTATTTTCGAACGTCGTTGTCATCGCCCGAGAAACCGGAGGCGGCTGCCGTCAGAGGGCGCCACTAAAACCGCAAAAACGGGAAACGGAGCGCACTGGAGCTTCCAGGATTCCAAGCAACCACATCCCTAACCTAAAAAAAAACAAGTAGAGTCCAAAAATCCCTTCTTAAAACCATACAACCCCAACGAAATGTCAACGATTTACAGAAACCTGTAATCTCAAAAATTCGCAGCGACTCAGCCGTCCATTCTCTACTTAAAAAAACTAAGTGATAGTCATTTTTAGATGGGAAGAAGTTGGTGCAAGTACCCTCAAAGTGGTCCCGTAAATCGTTGAAAACACCCCGACCCCGGCTGTCATTACAGGTCCCTGTAAAAAAGTGAGGTTAAGTCCCCCCTAGATTAGGGAGGTGTAAGTGTCTACTTTTTGGTGCTGTGCCCCCATGACTTTATCTACTAATCATGGGTAAGTCTCCTAGTCCCTGCGAGCCCTCCTAATAACTGTTACCATTTTTAGAAAGTCAGTCTGAAGCGAAAAAGCTCCAGCAACACCTGGCGCTCCTCAAGCAAGAATACGCGAAACTCCAGTCCAAATACCACGAAATCGAGAACAAATACAATGCCATTGCTGCTACGAACGGCGACAGCGACACTTTCGCCGCCCGGTTGCTTTCCACAGTGAGCAATCTTTACAACTCTGAAGTCTACAGTGATATCAAAATCCGCCTGCCTGATCGTAAAATCAACGCTCACAAACTAGTTCTGGATGCCCGTTCGAATCTATGGAACGAGAGTATTTTAAGGGAGAAAACCGAGCTTGATTGGAGTGATCTCGAGCCGGATGTCGCCGAGGCGCTGGTTCTATGGCTTTACACGAATAAAATTGAGTTGAAGGCAGAAGATCTAACTTTAAAGCTGATTCGAAAAGCGCACGAATTCAAGCTGGAGAATTTAGTGGAGAGTTGCGAGCAGTTTTTGATTTATGTGGTCACTATAAGGACTTGTGTGAAGTTCTATTCAGTTGCGGAGGAAATTGGCGCTGAGCATCTACGGGAGTACTGCTCGGGGCTCATTTCGACGCATTGGGATGATTTGAATGCCAGCGACTTTGAACACATGTCGGGACCTCTTTTGTATCAGATGCTGAAGAACAAGACGCAATTTCCGCTGCATTCGGCCGTGCGGCTGCAGAGGGAAGACGTCGTTTTTTTGTGTCTAGTGGAGAACTCATCAAAGGTGAGTTTGTTTTCTCATAATCTATTATCAAAGGCTTTAGAATTCGAAACCAGTTGCTAAGAAAACAGTATTACCAACGTCTAAAAAAAAGGAGACCAAGTGGTCTAACCAATTTACCAAGTGATACCAATCAAAACGCCCCCCTCCATCAAACTCCAAGCGTTTTTATTTCACAAAAATATATACAATAAAAATAAAAATCACAGCCGGGGAATACCCCACCCGGGGCGTCCCGTTACACAGATAACCCTTGCAATAACAGTCGATGGTGGTGGCGGTGCGCACTCCCTTGTCGTCAACCACAGAGCATCCTTCGTGGTAGGGCTCCTCGATGATGACTTCCGGTTGCCATTTTCCGTTCTTGTAATTCTGGGTGACGTACGTCTGATGTGCGCAATCACGTTCGGTAGCGTTGATTGGTGATGGAATTTTGGCAGTGAAGTATTTCTTCATGCAAAAGGTAGAATAGGGACAGTCCACAACAAATTTGTCGGAGTAGTCGAATTCGGAACAGAGGCGTACGGTTTCGTTGCTATAAGGGGGCGGCTTCGTTGTGGTGCATTTGTAGCACTTAATGGCACAGTCGGCGCTGAAAACTGAAAAAAGAACGGATTAGTTAGGTGGCAAATTTTAACGATTTGTTTTTTTAAAATCGGTAAAATGTGCAGGTCTTTTAGCTCCATCTAAAATTTCTCGAATTATTAAAATTTTTTAAAAACTTGCAGGAGATTTTTGTATTTTTAAAATGTGATTTTGACTGTCTAAATTTTTAAAAGGTCTAAGATTTGAAGAATTTAGCATCACTAAATTCCAATATTCATAATTTTTGTTATCTAGAATTTAACATTTTTTTTTTTTAGGTCTATTATTTATAAAGGCAGTTTTTAGAACTCCGATTTTTTAAGTTTTTTAGATCAGAATCATTAAATTTCTTTAAAATTCAAAATCTTTATAATTTATATTGATATTTTAGAGTTTGCTCAGTTGTTAAGAATCCCTCGAAGATTTAGAATTTTTGGTATCTTAAGAAGAGTTGAAATTCTTGCAAATTTTAGAATTTTGGTGTTTTCTTGGCAGCAGAATTCTTTCATTTTCTCATTCGGAAGTAAAGAAAATCCACAACAAACGGAAAATTATCACTGACTTAATAGCTACGTTTTAGGAACCAATCAAAATTTTGAAAGCGTCAAAAGTTCTAAGAATTTCAAAAATTCAAATATGCAGGTCCGAAAAATCACATTTTTTAAATATTCCAAGGACATACAAATCAAATGTTCAATTTTCTTCGAACAGTAGAAAGATTACAGAGCTTCTAACGATACTAAATATTTAAACAATTATGGCAATTTTAGCCATTACAAGTTATGGAAATTCTAGAATTTTTGAATTCCTGAAAATCTGAAAGATCCTTTAAATATTTAGAATTTTTAGAACCCCTACAAAGTTCATGGTCTTTTCGCTCTTTAAAATATTTCCATATCTTACAATATCATTAGAATCATAAAGATTTTCAGAATTCTTTTGAAATCTAAAACCTGAAAGGATCATCTTGGAATTTTTAACATTCTTTAGAACTATTTTAAGTATCTCGAATATGTTACAGAATGTGATGAATTTTAGGATTCTATCTAGAACTTTTCAAATCAAAATCTTTATAATTTTTGAACAAGAATATTCGGAAATGGTTGAAAGTTTTGAAATCTTTGTAAGATTTTTGAGCAAACGACGTTATCTAAATTTCTGAAATCTATTAATTGATTAGAATTTTCGAGTTTTTAAAATTTTACGATCTAAAAACTTTAACTTGTTTTTTTAGAAACAGCAAAATTTGAAGGTCTTTTGGCTCCGTTTAAAATTTCCCAAATTATTGAAAAAAATTTAAAACTCTATTTAAAATATGCGGATTCGCAACGTCTAAATTTGGCATTTTTTTTAAAGTTTTTCGAATTTTAAAAAAGTCCGATTTTTAATGGTTTTTTAAATTGTAATAATTAAAATTCGTTAACATTTAGAATCTACAGACATTTTAGAGTTAGTTTAGTTGTTTAGAATTCCTTAGAATCTTTAAAATCTTTGGGATCTTGAGAACGGTTGGAATTCTTGCAAACTTATTAGAGCCTAAATTTTTCTTTGGAGCGGATTTTTTTAGTTTTCTTATTCGGAAGACCAGAAAACGCACACCAAACCGAGAATTACCACTGATTCAACAGCTACGTATTCGCACATCACACATAAAAAAAAATCTAAAATTTTGGTACCGTCAAGTTTCGAAAATTCAAATCTGCAGGTCCGAAAATCCAAATTTTTAACATCCCAAAAATATAAGAAATCAAATATTCAAATATATTCGAAAAGTAGATGGATTCCAACGATTCTAGAGATTTGAAACATTGCAACAATTTCTAAATTTTGCTTTACAACATATTTAACAACTTTTCAAATGTTTTTAACTGATTTAGAAAAATTCTGCACAAAAATCTTGATGGGCGGAGAAACACGATGAAAATTTAAATAATAAATATAAATAAAAATAATAAATAAAAAATAATAAAAAAGATTACAAAGATTCTAACGATTTTAAAAATTGTAGCAATTTCTAAATTTTAGAAGTCAAAATCTTTCAGAAATTTCAGAAATTCTAAAAGTACAATGATCTAATAAAACTGACAAATTGATTATAGTTATTCCATTTTTTTTTAAATTTCTAATGATTCTAATAATTCTATTCAAAAAAGAACATATATAATTATAGTTTTTTTATTAGAAATAATTTTTCAAAAAAATGAATTAGAATTATTTTTGTAATTTTTGCTTCGAATTTCGAATTTTCCAATTTTTTTTTTAAAGCAGATCTCTTAAAATTTCTGCTTGAGACGACCAGATGGCGCAAAACAACCAGAAAATCATCACTGCCCTACTACGCATCAACACCCAAACCCATAAAGTGGTTACAACGTGATCATCGCGCTTCTAAGTGGTTAGAACGTGATCAATGCGGTGTAAGAAGCACTATTCACATCAATTAGTCGTCATTGTTGTGGTTAATCTAATTGTGAATATTCATATAAATTGAATTAGGGGAGAGGTCGATGCTCCTCTGTTTTGTGATTGAAGGGGCGCCCACTTGGCACTTCCGGTTGATTAAACGTCGTCCTTCGCAAGATTTCATGTGACGACACTGGAATTTTAATTGATCTTTTGACAAGATCCATTCTTTTTGTGCGGTTTATCGGGGTCGTTTCGTGATAATCCGTATCAGCGCCGAAGAAAAATGAGGCATTTCCGTAGTTCTTCGAAGCGGTGATTAAAACCGGCGGTATCACATGCGAAGAAGTGCTTTTCTGTATTTTTTGTACGAGAATCTGTCGACTAGCAACAAAATTACTCGGATTACGTTTGTTCCAGTTCGAATTGGATTTCATAATAAATCGTTAACCTCTTCTTGACGCAACTGATAAAAATTGTTGACAGTTTCGTAATCGAAAAAACGAAATCGAACGTGGTGAGAATCGGATTCAATTAAACAGAGCAATTCCACGTGTCGGGAAAATGTGCTGAGAGCTAAAATCCAGAACGTCTGACCTATTTCTGTTCTCAAGAATTCCATGGAGATGATAAATAACCATTTCCTCTGCGAATTTCACACGTGTGCGATTACGACAACCGCAGAAAAAAACAAGAAATGCAGTCTGGGGTCGTGCTTGCATGCAAAATTGTCGAACAAAAAGCAATTAATTGATTATTAGGTTCGTTTATGGGGCGATTAAATTTTACGACGCGGCAATTTCTACTGTTAAATAAATACTCGTTTAGTGACAAATTTGTAGTTCTTGTGCATGGAGCTTAAAATTTGAATGGTGAAACCGGTCGATTGTTATGCAAGATAACTATAATTGCTCACCTTCGAATTTTTCGTTGGGTAATTCTATGCATGCAAAAATGGTCTAATTAGTTAATTTGGTTGGTTCATATTCTGTTGATTGATGCCCGAACTGGAAATAATTGGTTTAGCATATACAGGTGGTTGGATTTTTTAAAATATTTATCAGAATATCCTCACTCCTAGAATACCAAGTAAACGAAAAAAGATTCAAAGAAAATTTCATCAGAATTCTTCAAATCGTTGTAATCTTCATTAGATTTTTTTTTTTATTCAGATTTTTTAATATTTGAAAATTTTATTAAAAAATTGGAAAAACGTGAACCAATTTATTGCGAGATCTATAGTACTCTTAGAATTTTTGAAATTCCTGGAATTGTATCTAGAATCTTTAGAATCTGTAATTATCAGATAGATTCCTTCTATAAAAATTTTCATCGTGTTTCTCCACACATGAAGATTTTTGTGTAGAATTTTTAGAATGACCACAAATTTTTTGCTCCTAAATCAGTTAAAAACATTTGAAAATTTGTTTATATGTTGTGAAGCAAAATTTAGAAATTGTTCCAATGTTTCAAATATCTAGAATCGTTAGAATCCATCTACTTTTCGAAGACATTAAATCTTTGATTTCTTATATCCTTTGGATGTTAGAAAATTTGGATTTTCGGACCTGTAAATTTGAATTTTCGAGACTTGACGGTCCCAAAATTTTAGATTTTTTTTTAATGTGTGATGTGCGATTTCGTAGCTGTTGAATCAGTGGTAATTTTCGGTTTGTTGTGTTTTCTGGTCTTCCAAATAAGAAAATTAAAGAAATTTACTCCAAAGAAAAATTTAGGCTCTAATAAGTTTGCAAGAATTCCAACCTTTCTCAGGATCCCAAAGATTTTAAATATCCCAAGGAATTCTAAACAACTAAACTAACTTTAAAATGTCTGTAGATTCTAAATGTTAACGAATTTTAATTATTACAGTTTAAAAAAAACATTAAAAATCGGACTTTTTTAAAATTCGAATTTTTAAAAAAAAAATGCCAAATTTGGACGTTGCGAATCCGCATGTTTTAAAATGAATTTTTAATTTTTTTTTAATAATTTGGGAAATTTTAAACGGAGCCAAAAGACCTTCAAATTTTGTTGTTTCTGAAAAAACAAGTTAAAGTTTTTAGATCGTAAAATTTTATAAACTCGAAAATTCTAATCAATTAATAGATTTCAGAAATTTAGATAACGTCGTTTGCTCAAAAATCTTACAAAGATTTCAAAACTTTCAACCATTTCCCAATATTCTTGTTCAAAAATTAAAAAAATTTTGATTTGAAAACTTCTAGATAGAATCCTAAAATTCATCACATTCTGTAACATATTCTAGATACTTAAAATAGTTCTAAAGAATGTTAAAAATTCCAAGATGATCCTTTAAGGTTTTGGATTTCAAAAGAATTCTGAAAATCTTTATGATTCTAATGATATTGTAAGATATGGAAATACTTCGAAAAGCGAAAAGACCATGAACTTTGTAGAGGTTCTAAAAATTCTAAATATATAAAGAATCTTTGAATTCGAAGGTGGCTAGATAGTTAATTTAATTGACAAATTCTAAACTACAGAATTTACAAAAAAAATCAAAAATTTCGCAGATTTTCAGGAATTCAAAATTCCTAAAATTTCGATAACTTGCAATGGCTAAAATTGCTACAATTGCTTAAATATTTAGTATCGTTAAAATCTTTGTAATCTTTCTACTGTTCAAAGAAAATGGAACATTTGATTTGTATGTCCTTGGAATATTTAAAAAATGTGATTTTTCGGACCTGCATATTTGAATTATTGAAATCATTAGAACTTTTGACGCTTTCAAAATTTTGATTGGTTCCTAAAACGTAGCTATTAAGTCAGTGATAATTTTCCGTTTGTTGTGCATTTTCTTCACTTCCGAATGAGAAAATGAAAGAATGCTGCTGCAAAGAAAACTCCAAAATTCTAAAGTTTGCAAGAATTTCAACTCTTCTTAAGATACCAAAAATTCTAAATGTTCGAGGGATTCTTAACAACTGAGCAAACTCTAAAATATCAATATTATAAAGATTTTGAATTTTAAGGAAATTTAATGATTCTGATCCAAAAAACTTAAAAAATCGGAGTTCTAAAAACTGCCTTTATAAATAATAGACCTAAAAAAAAAATGTTAAATTCTAGATAACAAAAATTATGAATATTGGAATTTAGTGATGCTAAATTCTTCAAATCTTAGACCTTTTAAAAATTTTAGACAGTCAAAATCACATTTTAAAAATACAAAAATCTCCTGCAAGTTTTTAAAAATTTTTGATAATTCGAGAAATTTTAGAAGAAGCCAAAAGATCTGCAAATTTTACCAATGCCAAAAAAACAAGTTAAAGTTCATAGACTAAAAAATTTTAGAAGCTCAAGAAATTCTAATGAATTCAAAGATTTCAGAAATTTAGAAACCGCCATTTGATTCTAATGGAATTTTAAAATCTGGAAATACTTTAAAGAGCGATAAAGTTCAAAAATTTTAAACGTTGTGTGCATTATTCTAAAGATTCTAAATTCAAGTCACTAAATCCTAAAGATATTATTAATTAAGATATCGAAAAATCTTTAAACTTATGGAGTTCTGGACGATAAAAATCATATCTTGGGCATTCTAGAAGTTCCAGAAATTTCAAGATTGCGTAATAGAAAGTTCTACACTTTTGAAAAATTTGACAATTTGAAAGAATCGGAAGCGTGGAAAAATTCTAAAGAAGATTTCTAGAATTTGAAACAATTCGCGGTGTTTAACGAGTCAAAGATCCTCAAAATTCTAAGATAAATAAGGCACCAAATCTAAAATCAAGTTAACGGAATATATTTAAAATTTCACATTCTAAAATTGAGGAAAATCCAGAAGTTCTAGAAAATTTTTAGAACTTCAAAAACTCAATTTGCATGCGTGCGTTTAAAACGTCTTGATTCTAAAGCCTCCAGGTGTAATGTTTTAAATTCAGTCCAGTTCTAAGATGATCTTTAACGTCTTAAGGAATCTCAGTGAATTTAGAATTTAGAATTTTGATGCCAAAGATTTCTTTAAAAACCGAGATTTGTACCACTTTAATTAAATGAATGAAAATATCTTATATTACCCAAAGGTTCTAAAAGTCCTAAATATTCCAACAATCCTTCATTTCTAAAATTCTAAACGAAATTCCAAAATTCTTAAAGGATTTTATATTTTATAAAAATTCTAAAAACTGCTCTAAAAACAAAACCCCAAAGGTTTTAAATTTAGACTTCCAAAACCTCCTAATTTACTACAATTTCACAGGTTTTGAAGCTCAACAAAAAACTTTCAATTCTAAAATGTTTCAAATTTTTCTAAATTTTTTAAATTCTTAAATTTCCCAATACCCACATTTCTAAGTTTTTGAAAACTCGCAGCTGGAGAATATTCTGAATTTCCTAAAGGTTCTAAAAGTTCTAAATATTTGAAAGATTAATTTTGATGATTCTAAGATTTTTTAAAAATTCGCAGATCTCCAAAATCGTTAAGTAAAAACTCTCAAAAACTTCCCCCGACTTCACCTCAAACAGTTTAAAAATTTTAGATATAACAATTTCACTCCAAATGCAATTTCAGAAATTCCACGGATTCTAAAATTGCCTTCTCGAAAAAAATACTGGTACAAAAAATCACTTTCCTTTGTTTAAAGGTGCATTAATACCCGATCTTATCTCAACCTCGCGCGTATTTTTACTATTTACTTAGCCTTGAAACTGTTATACCGTTATCATATTTTAAAATAAATACTTTATCAATAACTGCGGGCAAACATTTCTTTCATACCCACTCCTGTATGAAAAAATGCAGCTTTGTCGAGTTCCCAAGGCCAAACAACATAATAAACCCAACAACAAAACAAAAACAGTGCGTGGTATTTTTCTTCACCCTGTATATAAAAAACAGTGAAAATCGCACACCTTTCTCTACTTGCTGCTATCCCCAAAAAACGTTGGCAAAAATCTCGTTTCTATTCTTGACAGGTTGTCTGAAAAGTCACTTATTTACGGTAATGTTTGCGTAAGCAGGTGTGCAAGTGGGTCAACTTCATACACAATAGCAGTGGAAATAAGAAAGAATATTACTCGTAAAATGAAATGGGAAAATAATTACTCAAGTCGCTTTATTATCTTGTTGGACAACATTGTGATGAGGCAATAAGTCTACCGGGATTCGAACTTTCTCCGTTTCCTAGTAAGCTGTGGCTGATGGTCCTTCCGAGCCGGATCGTTATTGATCAGTGACCGTGAAAAGCGCGTTTGTTTTTCAACAATACAGTCTACTTATTTGGAGACAGCAACGCTAAAAACTTGGTCAGCTGACTCACTCAGTCCAAGAAGTAATTTGTATGATTCAAAAAGCGATTTCTTGTAATTTCGGTTATTAAGCGAAATCGGCGTTTAAACGACGCAGAATGTGGAAAGGACAAGAAAGCGACATAAAAAGAAAATCAAAGAACATCCTCAACGCTCGGTTTACCACGAGTTCTGTAAAAACAGATAAACGGTCGCGTTTTTGGCACCTACTAATTCTATGATAGAAACCGTTAAGTGATCGCAGCCGAAGCGTGTAATCGAAATTTTTGCTAAAAATAATTTCCATCGTTATCAGATCGCCGCCGCTCCCAATTCACTTTTAACATTTTAAATTAATTAAAGCGGAATTGATGTAATAACGATTGGCGGGAAGTCGCGAAGGGCGACATTCATTTTTAATTACAAGGACAAAAACAAACGAGAACGAATATTCGCCTGTTGTTTTTTTCTCATCGTCGGTATTTTGTACAAAAATAAAACACTTCTTACACGTCATTAACAACAGCAACAACACCCTCATAGCGTCCATGGTCATCTACATTTCATTCAAAAATCGTTTTCATCGTGGTCGTCACTGGAAACAAAACACAACCCACTCAACGATCGTCACTTTTTCGACGGACACCGCCGTCTGTGTGCGACAAGCGACGTTCAATCAACCGGACTGGTCTTAAGTAGGAGTGGGGGGTTGAGTCATGGTTGCGCCGTTCGAAACATGTGGTTTGCAAGGTCCTTGACTTTTTGGTGAATTTTTGTTTTTGCGATGTGGTGGAAAAATATTTTGCGGTGGCAATGATCGTTGAGGATTGATAAGTTATTTTTATGATTCGACGAATCATGTACGCCCGTTAAACTTTGAACCATGTGTCAGTTTTCCACCCACTGATGGGATTTGGTTTATCCGAATTCTGATTCAGCTAATTATTCCCAGTCACGCACTTTAGCTAAATTTCTTTAGTCAAGTAATTTGACTAAATTTAATTGGACTTTTCTCATGTTAATCAAAATTTAGTCAAACTAAATAAATAATGGTTCATTTGGCCAAAATGGACTTGTTTTACTCAAATTTGTTCCAATTCCGTTCATTTTAGTCAAAATGGTCAATTTAGTCAAGACGAGCCTAATTTAGTCAAATTTATCCCAATTCCGTGTATTTAGTCTCATTTAGTGCAGTCGTTCAATTTAGTCTAATTTTCGTTGACTCTAATTATAATTTTTAGAATTATTTAGTCCAGTTTCACAAAATTTAATCAAACTTTTCTTGGTGTAATTCATATTTAGTCAAACACAAACAATAATGTTCTTATTCAAAACGAGCTTACTATAGTCAAATTTAGCCCAAATTCGTTCCATTTTATTTAGTTTCATTTGGTGCAGTGCATTTTTAGAATTGTTAAAGTCCAGTTTGACTAAATTTAATCACACTTGTTTCACTAAAACTTAAATTTAGTCGAACATGATCAGTAATGATCTATTTGGTCATAGCGAGCTTGATTTAGTCAAGTTGATCCAAATTTGTCCATTTTAGTCGTATCTAGTCACAGTACTATTTAATCTGATGTTATTAGATTTGATTAAACTTTTCCTTTTTTAATCAAGATTTAATGAAAAACATTTTCACTAACGGTCCATTTGGTCAATTTGTCCCAATTTAGTATCATCTAGCAAAAAATTGTCTAGATTGGTCTAATTTACACTGATTTAGTATAGCCTATTAAATTTAATCAAACTTTTTTGGTGTCTTTCGATTTATTTTAATTTAATCCATACTTGGACCAACAGGATCAATAATTTAACCTATTGAGTCAAAGTGGGCTTGATTGAGTTAAATTTACCTCAATTTCGTCCATTTATTCTCAAATTTAATCAAATTTTTTCAGTGTTTTTCGATTTATTTGTGTTCGAAAATGGCCTATATGGTCAGAGTTACCCAAATTCTGATCATTTAGTCCGACTTAGTTTGGAGTTAATAAATTTAATCCAATCTGTCGACTTTAGTCTGCTCTTTAGTCCAATCTAATTTAAATAGGCATGGTGTTAGGCTACTAGTCTAATTTGATTAAATTTAGTCACAAAAATTTATCAATTTCATAAAGATTTAGTCCAACATACTCAATGATGGTCTATTTAGTCAAATTTCGTTCATTCGGTCACATACAATGCAGTGTCGTTCAGTTTAGTCTAGTTTGATTTAAATTTAATTATAATTTTTAGATTTATTTAGTCCAATTTGACTAAATGTAATTAAAATTGTTTCAGTTTAATTCAAATTTAGTCAAACATAATCAGTAATGGTGTATTTAGTCAAAGAGAGCTTCATTTAGTCAAATTAACCAAATTTCGACTACTTTAATTGTATCTAGTGACAGTAGTAGTTGGTCTACTTTTATAAAATCCATTTTAAGGTTAATTTAGTCTAATTCAATTTAAGTAGGCATGCTGTTATAGTTCAATTTGATTAAATTTAATCACAATTTTAATTAATTAAGTAATTTTCATAATTGTCTCTTTACTAAGTTAAGCTTGAATTAGTCAAGTTTAACCTAGTTGCATTTATTTTGGTCTTATTTACTGTCGTTCGATTTAGGTCAACTTGCGTGAACTATTCTCAGAATAGTTTATGGTAACTTGATTCAATTGAGTCTCACTTTCCTCAGCTCATTTTGTTTTATTTGAGTTAAATTTAATCCAAGATGATTAGTCAAATTTAGACAGATTTAACCAAATCTAGTTAATTTAAGTCACATCTAGTCCAGAGTAGTTTAATTTAGTCTAATTTATTCGTCGTTATTGATTAAATGCAAACCAATTTTGGCTCACCTAATGAATTTTAACCTAAATTTAATCGTACTTTATTTCGGTTTGTGTGAATTAATCAATATTTAGTCCAACATGACCGTTAATGGTCTGTTTAATCCAAACGGTTTTGATTTAGTCAATTTTACCTTAATTTAGTTCGTTTTAATGACATTTAATTCAAATTTGTTAAATTTAGTCTTTTTTTTTCAGTTGAGCGATATCGTCAACGTCTGGAGCCCCAATGGCGAGCTACCTCTAGACGTAGCCTTACGTAGCCACAACGCTAGCATAGCCGCAACCTTAGTCCAACACAACGCCGACATTAACATCCGGGATTCCCAAGGCGACACTTTACTCCACAGGTCGATAAAACAGGAAGACTCTTTTTCCGTTATATTTTTACTTGACAATAACTGTAACGTGACGCTGTCAACGCGAGCCGAAAACGACTCACCTTTGCATCTAGTCGCCGGCGCCCCACACCTTGAAGATGGCGCCAAAATTGCCGAGAAGTTAATCAACAAGGGGGTGAATGTCAACGCACAGAACCGCCTGGGATTGTACGTTTTTTCAAGTATTGGTTGGGTTTAGAAAAAAAAGGTATTTTTTAGCACCGCCCTCCACATCGCGATCCAAGCCGATAACCGCCCATTTTTCGAGCTCCTCCTTGACCAACCCACTCTTGATGTGAACCTCAAGACTGTCGACGAACACGCCCCTTTGTATTTTGCGCTTTTGAAGTACGAATCAGGGGATGACTCCGCCCAAGATTCGTATGCGGCACGCCTCCTCGAGAAAGGTGTCCAGACGGATACGTTGTATTCAGCCAACTGCGATAGTCTTCTCCAGAAGTTGATTGAAGAAGGGGCGTCTACCGCCGCGATATTTTTGTCCAATCATGTAGTGAATATCAATCACGTGAACATGGAAGGAGAGACGGCGCTTCATGTCGCTTGTGCACGAAACACTCCAAGTGTCGTGGACAAGTTGTTGGAGTTAGGGGCCAACCCTAACTTACTGAGTAACGAGCTGCGCCAATCAGCGGTCCATTATGCTGTTAAAAGCCACGCCCCCGACTGCATAGAGAAGTTTATTGGGAGAGGCGGAGCTAACTTCAACGCGCGTGATATCAACGGCGACACGCCCATAAGTCTCGCTTTGAACGACGGCCACAACGAGTTGGTTCCGTTGTTGATTCGCGGCAACGCCGACGTTAACGTTCGTAACGGGAAAGATTTCACGTTGTTACACCAAGCTATCTTGAAGGAGGACGCCAAGACGGCTCTGTTTCTTTTGGACAACGGTGCTGACATCAACGCCCAGTAAGTATGGCGACGCCCCTTTACTATGATTGGTTGTTTTGTTAGGACGGCGGAATCTGAAACGCCCCTTCAATTGGCTATCCACTGCCGATTGGGTGAAGTCGTGGATGCGCTTTGTATAAGAGGCGTGGACATGTCTGCGCCCGACCGATTGGACAATTGTCCGTTGTGGGCGGCGCTAGACTCCGGACAGGATGATATTGCGAGTATTTTGGTGCGACATGGGGCCGATACGGATTGTTGGGGGCCGGGACCGGACGGGTGTCGGCAGACGCTGCTACACAGGTGAGTTGAAATTAAATTTAGGTCACGGCTAACTTTTACTTAGAGCGATCGATGAGAACAAAGAGGCGGCGGCGATTTTCCTGATCCAGTCTGGATGCGATCTGGATTCGGCGAGGATGCCGGGACCCAACGGGGAAGGCGGCGACGAAGCGAGAGATAAAGCGTCGCCATTGCACTTATGTTGTCAATGGGGCTTAGAAACCGTCGTCAGAGTAATAATATCGATTTACGTAAAGCCAAAATGTAATGATCTATTGTTTTAAGACGCTGATTGAGCACCGCGCGAATGTTAACAGCCGCGACGCCGACAATAAGACGCCGCTGCACATAGCTATCGAAAATCAACATCCGGAGATCATTTCGCTGCTGCTGAGCGTTCCGGAGATCGATCTCAGTCTCCGTGATAAATCCGGTTTGAGTCCTTTCGCTACGGCTTTGACCTTCAGGAATAACAAGGCGGCGCAAGCGATCTTGGATAAGTTGCCTTCGGCGGCTGAACAAGTAAACACTTTGCTTTTTTCTTCACTTGGAGACATTTTTTTTTAGTTTGACGCCAAAGGCCAGAACTTCCTCCACATCGCCATCAAGAAAGGCGACATCGAAAGCGCTTTATTCCTCCTGACAGTCCGTGTCGACGTTAATTCCCGAGTCCAAGACCCCATGCTGACACCACCGCTCCATCTAGCGGCTCGCCACGGCAACGAAACCCTCGTTCGTAGTCTCATCCTTGCCGGAGCTCGCGTTGACGACCGAGACGCCCAAAAGTGAGTAGCCCCGCCTATGACTCCACCCATAACCTTTCTTTAGACGTACAGCCCTCCACGTGGCGTCGGAGGCCGGCAACGCCCCTGCTGTCTCCGCCCTCTTACAAAACGGCTCCGATTACGACGCTGTCGACATCGAGAACGATAACGCTCTCCATATCGCTGTGAGGGAGGGGCATTTGGGCGTGGTCCGAGTGCTTCTCACCGAATCATCGGTGGACGCAGAGGCGGTGAATTTAAAGGGGCGGAACCCGATGCACGAACTGTGTAAATATGGGAAGGACAACGCTGCAGCGATTTGCGAATTGTTTTTAGAGTGCATGCCTGAGTATCCAATCAATAAGACTGATATTATGGTAAGTGGTAATCAAGTGGGATTATGTCAAAATGTTTTTTGTAGGGGAATTCCCCGTTGCTTCTGGCGTACATGAAAGGAAACGGGAACTTGTGCAGGGTGCTCGTCAAAGCGAAGGCTTGTTTAGCTACGGAAAATAACGAGCGAGTCACGATTTTCAACTATCAGGTGCCGAGTAAACAACTGTTGAATAGGCTACTCGATCAGTTGAGCCTACAGGCTGTTTGGACAAACACGGATTCTTGTCAGGAGTGTGGGAAGAGTTTTTCTATTACTGTGCGCACGCATCATTGCAGGCATTGTGGAAGAGCTCTTTGCAGCAAATGCTCAGATCAAGAAGTTCCCATTATTAAGTTTGGGGAAAACAAACCGGTGCGCGTTTGCAACATCTGTTTTGATGTTTTGAAAACTGGAGGTAGCTAAGCGAGCCGATACAGATTTGGAAGACATTCCTGCTTCGTTATTTTTGTAATTGTTTATTATATCGAGATTTTTATTAGTTTGTAGATTATACAAAATATAATGGTAATAAATTACGTCTGTGTTTTGAATCTCGCGCCACGGCTGCTGTTTTGATGCATCAATTTAATTGGTGTAACTATGACGTAACTTTACCTGAACTCAGCGCACCAATCACGATGAATCTTATTTTCCTCAATGGTTAGGATGTCAAACTTTCCATCTGTCAATTTCTCAGAATGAATTATTTTTTCTTAAATTTTATAAAATCTCATTAGTTATAAAGCTGACGTATTCTCTGCATTTGATTGGTGTTGCTATAACGCACCTTCGATGCTATTGGTGGCTAGTCACCTTGAAATCAGCAGACCAACCACAGCAGAGAAAAGGCGCGGGAAATTTAAAAATCGCTCATAATAAATATTATATTTAAAGTACATTGTGGGCAGTTTTGAGATGCTGTTTTATGTACGACTTATCAATAAAGCACTTATCACACGCGGGGCACCCAAACGGTCTCTCTCCCGTATGTGACCGTATATGTTTCTGGAGTTTATTATTCGCAAAATAGCTCTTGGGACAAAGACTACAAAAGTACTTTTTCACGCGCTCCGGGACCTTCGCGTCTCCAATTCCATGCACTTTCACCATATGAATGTCCAAACTCTTCTGATACTTATACCCCTGGAGACACAAATTACACTTAAAAGTCTTCGCCACGGAATGACTCTCAATATGTCTCTTCAAAACCGAGCGATTAATACACTTCCGGTCACACAAATGGCACAAAAAGTTCCTCTCCCCCGTGTGCGTTTTCGTATGCGTATCTAAGTTAGTTTTCAGCGGGAACTTCCTCTGACAGTACGTACACTCATACTTCCACGTAGTCCGGTCCTGGTGCACACAAATCTTATGTTTGTGTAGGTCCGAACTCGTGTTGAAAGCCTTGGGACACACGGCACATCTATACGCCCTCTTGTTGGCGTGAATTTTCTCGTGGTGGTACAAATCGCTGGCGGTTATGTAGCCTTTACCACAGAACGAGCAGATATGCTTGCGCTCCCCAAAATGGTACCGTTTGTGCGCGTTTAGATACACGGGGGACGCAAATCTCCGCTCACACAACTCACATTTAAATTTCTTCTCCGTCGCGTGGACATTCTTTAAGTGACGTTTCAACAAATACTTGTTGCTGAAAGTCGTGGCACAGACATCGCACATGTTGGAGCCCCCTTCGGTTTTCCGGCGCTTCCCGCAGATGTTTTTGTGGCGCTTAAGACCGGTTTCGGACGACAGCACTCTCCCGCACGAATCACAGCTGATGTTTTTCTTGACATGGTCGGCTTTCATGTGTTTTTCTAAGACGGGCTTGGAATTGAACGTTTGGTTGCATTGGAAACAGTTGAAGACAGTTTTGTCGTCCTCGCTGTCACTTCTAGTGGGGCACTCTTCATAGTCCTCGATTTCTTCTTTTTTCACTGTTTCCTCGGTTTTTCGGCTAAAATATGATTGGATGCACTTTTCCCGGAATGCGTAGACGTTGTCGAGTTGCTGGGAGCACGAGGAACAGATTTGGGTGTCGTTTCTCCAGTCCTGGTGACAGATAACCTCAGTCAACTAACCTCAAAATTTGACAGTCACACCTACCACTTCCGGGACGCATTTTCGGAGTTTTCTGAGAGTAGGAGCGTGGGGGCTGTCGGCGTCGGGGAGAATTTGCACATTTGGGGTCGGACTGAGGCAAATTGTGCACAAATTTGACATCGCTCGTAAATAGCGGTGACAACCAGTGGCGCCAACCGTAACAAGCAATAAAAAAGGGAACTTCACCATTTATGGAACAAGGAGGCAAAGTGCTCATCTATCGTTTGTTAATAAGCTCTAAAAAAGTAGCGCCGTACGGCGGCAAACTTAACTAAAATAAATGAGTGATTTTTCCTTAAGGTTTATAAAATGTCAGTTGCATTCTGTTTTAAATTTCGCGCCACGTCTGCCGCGTCAATTTGATTGGTGTTACTATGACGCAACTTTGATGCTATTGGCCGCCCGTCACCTTGAGCTCAGCGAGCCAATCACGGTGAAGCGAAGTCGTAAGAAATTGAAGATTATAGTGGCCGAGACGTCGGCATTTATGGAACAAGAAGGAAAAGTGGTCATCAATCATTTATTAATACATCGCTCTCTAGAATACTGCCGCCGCGACACGGCAAACTTAACCAAAAACAACTAAAGAATGCATGTTATCACAATGAACTATCAAAAACTAAAATTGTCCTAAATTAAAACTAAACATGCCGATGTTTGTTATCGGCTGAGATTGGTAACATAAATGTGTTTAAGTTCAGTTTTTGGTGCGTTTTCGAAGAGGGCGGCTCTGTTCTGGCCTTCGCCCTTCTTCACCCAGTGACCGTAGACCCTGAATGCACAGCCATCGACCACCTACAAACTCAACGTATTAAAAGTCCCCAGAATCTTCGATCATACTTTTCTCAATAGTTTTATCCTGTACGGATCCGTTCTAGCAGTATCTAGACTCAGTGGTTCTGGTGTGAATTTCAACCGCTGTAATCGCACCATTGCCCTAACCACTAAGATCGCCCACTGGAACTTTCTCTTTGCGTTAAACTGCCTTTGTTGTAATTTCTGAAAAAGCGCCACGTTTTACTGTAGAAAAAACAAAGGAAACATCTAAAAGACGAGACAGGACATTGGTTAGTGAGAGACACACACATTGTTAATCGTTGCAGGCACTTTTACCAAAGCCAACTCTGAAATTCTACTGAATCTGCGACTGTTCTTGCGAAGAGAGTGTTTCAAAGGGGCGATATCCTGATCCCACAATTGCTAGAAATTAACACAAAAGCAGGTGGTGTATTGTGATATTACAGAGATTAAAGCGCCATCTACTAATGGGAGGCTGAAGCTTACCATTGTTTGGAAGAAGGGGTGGTTCAGAGCCCCCTCGATTGTGATGCGTTGCTTGGGGTCCACAACAAGAAGGCGCCTTATTAAGTCTTTGGGGGCTTCTGAAACCAACTCGTTACTCTAATTCAACAAAAAGTTCTATGAAATCACCGGAGATGTCGGCCCACTCCGGTGAAGAAAACGAGTATTTCCCTTCCATAATGTTCCGCAACATTATCATCTGTTTCCGGTGCCAAAATGGCGGACATCCTACTAAACTGAAATGACAGGTCTCAAGGACGAAACAAAGATCAAGGTCATACTCACAGAGTATACATGATGACTCCACACGCCCAACTAGAAACAGAAATACCAATAAAACGAAGGGTTGATAAAACAGAGAACTTACATATCGACTTCAAACGAGTATCCCGGGGCGTCCTCTATCATGTTGCATTTTAAAGTCTCTGGCGCTAAGTAGCCGGGGGTTCCACATAGCTCGTGCACTAACTCTCCTTCGGCCAGTTTCTTGGCAAACCCGAAGTCTGTGATCTTCACGTTGAGATTGTCGTCCAGAAGAATGTTTTCTGGTTTTAGGTCTCTATGTACAATGTGCCGTGAATGGACGTGGGCTACGCCCTCGAATACTTGTTTCATGATATATCTAGTTTTCTTCTCTGATAATGTCACTACTGAGGTTAGATAATCGAATAGTTCGCCGTTTTTGCACAGTTCGAAGACGAGGAAGATGAAAGTTGGCGATTCGAAGACATCCTGTAATTCGACTGCGGACGATTAGGGGGCGCGGGGGAAATAAAGCGAAAAAAAGAGATTTTAGTTACAATTTAAAATAGTCTTTTTAAGTTGGTACCACTTGGAATTAGTAGATACAATTTGTTTAAATAAGTTGGCAGTTCTAATTGATAGATCAGTTTTTTAAAGTGTATAAATCACCTGTGTGATGAATCTCGATTTTCGCAATAATTAGAATGTCAAAATCTAAAGAATTTATTGGTAAAACACTCTAAAATGTCAAAATTTCAAAATAAAGAATTTCGAATGTTATAAAACGTCAATGATTATGTCAATTTTTCAAAATGTCACCGAATAATTCCCACTGTCTATTGTTATAATCTCAAACATTCAAACTGTCATTTGGAAAAAATTTCAGAATGTCAAAATCTAAAAATGAATTAATTTTGGAAGATTTATAAATTGTCATCCTTATGCCAATCTATTTGTCAAAATGCTATCAAATAAATCTCATTTTTCTCATTAGTTCGAATTTCCATTTGAACAATATCAGGATTTCAAATTTTCAAAATAAGACATTTTGAAAACGTCATTAGTTATAATCTCAACTTTTCAAAAAATTATGTAAAAAATCTTATTTTTCTCAGTAGTTAAATATGTTTGTAGTCCAAATTTGAAAAATTCAATAAAAAGCCTTTAAAAAGTGAAAATTTCCAAAATCTCAAAACATTTTAAAATGTCTAATTCACAAAGAGAACATTTTTGTCTATTTTCTAAATGTCATTAATGTCATTAATTATAATGTCTATTTTTCAAAATGTTATCTGATAAATCTCTTTTTTTGTAGTTAGGATCCCAAACTTTCAAAGTGTCATCTAAAAAACACTTTAAAATGTCAAATTGTCAAAATGAATATATTTTTGTGGAATTTATAAAATATTAACGAACAAATCTTATTTTTCTCAGTAGTTAAAACGTCAATGTTTATAAATGTCTTCTAAAAAACACTTCTGAATGTCAAACTCTCAGAATGTACAATTTTTGGTGAATTTTATAAAGTGTCATTAGAGATAATGCCAATTTTCCCAAAGACTAGAAATCTCTATTTTTAAAGTTAGAATGTCCAATTTTCAAACTGAATAATTTTTTTAGCTCTTTTTCCTAAATAGTACGCCATTTTTTTTAAATGTGTAAATGTGTGACATTTTTCTCAACAGTTAGAATTGTGAATTTTCAAAGTATCATCTGAAAAACACTTCAGAATGTCAAAATCTCAAAATGAATAATATTTTGCAAGTTTTATAAAATAACAGTTTTTATGATGAAATTTTTACAAGCGTCATATAATAAAATTTATGTTTATTTAGTTATTTACTTATGTTATCGGTAGTTAAAATGTTAAATCCTCAAACTATCATATGGAACACTTCAAAATGACATTTGTCATAATGACAATTGGAAGAACTAAATTTCTGAAATGTTTTATCAAATGACAGTAGTTATGTCACGTTTAAAAATTTTCATTAGTCAAATGGCAAAACTTAAAAATCTCATCAGATAACCTACTGATATACGGATGTCCGGCAACATTCCTCAAAATCGCGACTTCCTGTTTTGTGGCTTCCTTAGCGGAAATCCCGTCACCCCCATCATTGCTCAAATCGATAATTTTGGCAGCAAACTCTTTTCCAGTTTCTTTTTCAATGCAACGACGGACAGTAGAACTAATCCCTCTGTTAACAAAAAAAAATAAAATGTAGATGTACACCACCTGTCATTGAAGCAGTGCTACCAACTGTCTACGCCCTTTGCCCACCTAATCAGTAATTTTTACCAAGCCGACTAAAAATAAAAACACGTGCTGTACCTCAAATCAGACATTCCTTCTTATAGATTTAAACAAATTGTGTAATTGATTAAATGAGCAAAAGACGTCAGCAGACATCTGCAAATCGTTATACTCCATCAATACTCATAAATAACATCAAGGACGTCGCAAAAAAAAAACAAAAACAGAAGAATTACGTCGATAGCTTACTAAGATTTGCGAAAAGAGGGTTCTTAGAACTTGTCGAAAGGTGTCAGAATTCCCAACCTCAAAATTAAAGGCCCCAAAAACGGAATTTTCTACTAACCTTCCTAGGATCTCTTTGGGTTCATATTTGGCGTAGAATTCCTTTGCCGCATCTTGATCGGGGAGTTTATCTTCGTCTTCTTCTTTAGCCATTGTTCACGAAGAAAAACTAAAAATAACACAAGCAAAGATGAGCCATGACCATACCCTTCACAAAGGTTAAATCAAGAATGACGGCTAACCTAACTTTGACAGTGATATTAAATCATAACTAGGAGGCAATTAGCAACAAAAACGTGCTATTAGATGGAAATTACGTACTTTGATTTAATGTTTACGTGCTTAACCTTCACACACACTTTGTTCAAACGTCAAAACTGTCAAGGTTGGTACTAGTGATAAAGTAAAAGTCACCAAATTCAAACATTTATTTTGGGAATTACAACTCGTAACCGATGTAAATAACGTTGATTTTCAGCTTGGAGAAGACAGTTTCGAGGTTTTTGCGGCCATCGGGACTAAGTTTGTCATAGCTGACGAAAATGCGCTCAAGGTTAGGTACGCCACTGACTAACTTCTCGGGATCGATACTAGAAAATTCGTTCCGCTCCAGGAAAAGAACCTGGAGACTTTTCAGGTCCTGGAACTCGTCCCCAGTCAGGTTTTTGATTTTATTGTCGGCTAAATTCACTACTTTTAATTGTGGGACATTTTTGAATGCTCCCGCCGCCACTGTCTCTATGTCGTTGTACTGCAAATCAACAACTTTGACGTTTCGAATTCCCCTAAAAGCGTCACTGCGAATGGCGCGAATTTTTGAATTATGCACAACCAGAGTTTTCAACGCCTCCAAGCCAACGAAAACTTTCTCATCGAGCTCCGGAATCACACTTCCATTTATATTCAAACTTTGTAGGAGCTTAAAATCAGCGAAGGCTCCGCTTTGGACCCTAAACTGCCCATCCAGACTTAGGGACTTTAGTTTTTCACATCCGCTCAAAATCGTTTTCGTGATGTTGGGGATTTTCGTGTTCACTATAGTGATCGAGGTCAAATTGGAGGTGCAGCACAAAGCCCCGGGTTCGATTTTTTCGATTTTACTGTCGAGAATTCGCATTTCGGTGACATTGGTGAGTTTCGCGAAGTTTTCGTGGATGATAACGCCGGAACTGTTGCGAATAGTGAGTTTATTGGTAGCACTGGCTAGAATCACATCGTGGGAAAATTTGAAATTCTCACAGACGGTCTCCTCGAACTCGGTTTTACAGAGGGAGGAAAAACTGGGGATAATTAAAGATAAAACGAAAAAAAGTGTGATCATGATGGTGGCTGAACTGCGACTGAAAGATGAGAAGAACTGCAAGGTCAAAAGAAACGTGTTTTAGCTAATTACCATTTCGTGGGATTCTCGGAAGATTTTGGAGTGATTTAAGATTGTTTACATGGGTGGGGTGGCAGCAGTGGGGTTAAGGTCACCAAAAAATTAACAGGCGCGATTAAGGTACTCAAATTTTAATTCCAATACGAGTCTTAGACCTTGAAAATGCTTCAGAATCTCAAGTTTCCGTAAATTCTGATTAAAACTCAGAGAGCGCGTAACCGTTATTGACATTTTGAATTACCCGCCGCGTCCTCACTAATCAGAGAACGCAAAACTTCCACTTCTTTCTCATGTCCAGTGGAACCAACTGTCACTCTCCTGCCTTAACCCAACTTTTTTAATTTCATGTTTTTAAAATTATGGAGTCTTTTTTGAAACGTAAAAGCGGAGACACTGATGGTAGGTGTGCCCCCTGTTGTTACTCTTGACTCACTTTTTGTTTTTTCAGCCGGTACTAGCAAGAAAATCAAAACGGAGGATTGCCCCCATGGTCTAAAATGCTACCGGAAAAATCCCCACCATTTCAAGGAGTTTGAGCACCCGCACTGTGAGTAACAAGCGCGGGAAGGAGCCTTTGTTTTAATGTACACTTTTAGTATTGGAATTGTTGGAAATGAGTGAGGTTAAAATCCCAGAGAGTTACCCTCAAGACAAAGCGGTTTATCTGGAGCAGTTGGACGTGCTGCGCCCTCTTCTAAAGGGTGCTCCGACCACAAGTAGCACTGCCAGTACAATTTCAAGTAGCAATGATGCTCAAACTACAAGCAGCACTGTTGCTACAACCACAAGTAGCACTGCTGCTTCGACCATAGTGGCTCCTACAGTTAGCTCAGTGACTATGTTGGAAAAATTGAAGAAGGTAGCCCCCTATAATATCTTTTTCACGACAATCCCAAAGTCTCCAGAGACTCTCACACAACCCAACGCGGTTAATTTTACAGATTTGTTGTGTCCCAGTTTGGGGGCTCTGCGAGCCTCCTTACAGATAAATTTCATGATTGATATAATGTGGCTCATGGAACAGTACAAGGCGCGGAATTTAGAGTGAGTTTTTATAAAACCAAAAGCTAGGTTATAATCGTGTTTCTAGGACTAAACCCATGACCGTTATATATGGGGATGATTGGCCCCAAATGAAAGAATACATGGATAAATTCCTCCCGAACGTCAGTTACCATTTCGTTAAAATGAAGGACCCTTACGGCTGCCACCATTCGTAAGTTTCTCATTTAATATCCTAGCGAACTTCGCTGACCCCCTTTTCCAGGAAAATAGGGATCTATCAGTACGAAGACCACTCCCTTCGCGTCGTAGTCTCCACCGCTAACCTCTACTACGAAGACTGGAACCACTACAATCAAGGCTTGTGGCTAAGCCCCGCCTGCCGGCCCCTCATTCCCAATTCCTACCATTCTGGGGAGTCCCCCACTCTGTTTAAGACCGCCTTATTATCCTACCTTAAACATTATGACCTCCCACTTTTACAGCCGTGGATTGAAGCTGTCAAAAATGCAGATTTTAGTGACGTCAAGGTGGTACTGGTGACTTCGATTCCCGGTAAACATTACCCAGAATCTTCTAGCTGTCATATTCACCACGTTGGGCGTCTACTATCACGCCATTGTACCCTCCCGACAAAAAAAGGGGCGGATTCCGAGGGACCCCTTGATTGGGGAGTGATGGCTCAAGCTTCAAGTATCGGTTCTTTAGGGAAATCCCCCGGGGAGTGGCTACGAAGCACGCTACTGCGCAGTCTCTCGGGGCACAAAGCCTCGCAGTTGACATCAAGTTCCAACGCCACCTTGAGTGTGATTTTTCCATCAGTTTCTAACGTCATGAATGGGTATTTCGGGGCGGAGAGCGGGGGGTGTCTCCCGTACTCCAAACAAACAAACGAGAAACAAAAGTGGCTTCAGAAATATTTACAGTATGATTACATTTTAGTTTTTTTTACGGTTGGTAACACTTCTGTTTCAGTCAATGGAAGGCCGATCGCCTTAACCGGACTAGAGCGATGCCTCATATCAAAACCTACTGCCGCGTTTCGCCCTGTTTGACGAAGTTGGCGTGGTTTTTATTGACTAGTGCCAATATATCGAAGTCGGCTTGGGGCGGAAATATACAGAGAGACAGAGGTGTCTATGTGAGAAGTTGCGAGGCTGGAGTTATGTTTTTGCCCAAGTTTTTCGACGAGGAGTACTTTGAGATCGAGAAGACTTCGAAATCGAAGAATAAGAAGATTTTTCCGTTTATGTACGATCTGCCTTTGACAGAGTACAGGTCAAGTGATTATCCTTGGTGTAATTAATAAACATTATTTTTGGAAGAGGAAGTTTTGAAAAATGAATTTCGCGCCCAAATGGAAGCTGGTTATTTTAGTTAAGCTGGAGTGGCGATCTTGTACATTTTTCACAGAGTTTTGAATTTGCACAGACTCAATATGTTTGTCAATTTTTTATTAATATAAGTTCACGTAAAAAATTTACATTTGTGGGGTTTATTATTTATCCGTTTATTTTCAGGAAATGAGTTTCAAATACACAATTTGGATGTAATGTCAAGGTCATTTGTGAATTTCGTCTATCCAATTTTTGGTAATTCTTAGCGTCATAAATGTTTTAAATTTCGATTCCAAGAATTAAAGGCCATCATGAATTGAATGAATTGATACATTCACAGTTTCATTGTGAATTTTATTTGCCCATTATTTATCATGGTTCTAGGAAATACGAGCGCTTCACATATTAGCAATTTAAGAGGTCTAGGACTTTTTAGTGAATTGGAAGAGATACATTTTAGAACGTTTAAAAAAATTATCAAATTATAGAGTACAGAAGACAAATTTTAGAAAAAAAAATCTACGATAAACCAAAAACTTACTACCTATGGCTCGCTTGTAAGCTGTGGCAATTTACAAAATTATAGAGTAAAAAAGACAAAATTTAAATTTTTTTATATTTCTGGGGCGAATCAGAAACTTCTATTTTCTATTAAAATCTGTAATTTTGGTGGTTTTAGTGCTTTACCAATCAAATTTGAAAAATTTGCTACCTTTGGCTCGCTTGTAAGCTGTGCCAATTTACAAAATTGTAGAGTCAAAAAGACAAAATTTAGAAATTTTTATTTCACAAGCGAATCAAAAATTTCCATTTTCTATTGTGACCTATAACTTTGGCGGTTTTAGTGTTTTATCAATCAAATTTGATAAACTTGCTACTTTTAGCTTGTTTGTAAGCTCTACCAAATTATAAAATTATAGAGTCAAAAAGACAAAATTTAGAAATATTTATTTCTAGGGCGAATCAAAAATTTCCATTTTCTATTAAAATCTGTAACTTTGGTGGTTTTAGTGCTTTACCAATCAAATTTGAGAAACTTACTACCTTTGGCTCGCTTGTAAGCTGTGCCAATTTAAAAAATTGTAGAGTCATAAAGACAAAATTTAGAAATTTTTACTTTTAGGGTTAATCAAAAATTTTTATTTTCTATTAAAATTTGTAACTTTGGTGCTTTTAGTGCTATTTCAATCAAATTTGAGAAACTTCCTACCTTTGGCTCGCTTGTAAGCTGTGTCAATTTACAAAATTATAGAGTCAAAAAGACAAAATTTAGAAATTTTTATTTCTAGGGTGAATCAAAAATTTCTATTTTATATTAAAAGCTGTAACTTTGGTGCTTTTAGTGCCATTTCAATCAAATTTGAGAAACTTGCATCCTTTAGCTCGCTTGTAAGCTGTGCCAATTTACAAAGTTATAGAGTCAAAAAGACAAAATTTAGAAATTTTTATTTCTAGGGCAAATCAAAAACTTCTATTTTATATTAAAAGCTGTAACTTTGGTGGTCTTAGTGCTATTTCAATCAAATTTGAGAAACTTGCTACCTTTGGGTCGCTTGTAAGCTGTGTCAATTTACAAAATTATAGAGTCAAAAAGACAAAATTTAGAAATTTTTATTTCTAGGGTGAATCAAAAATTTCTATTTTATATTAAAAGCTGTAACTTTGGTGCTTTTAGTGCCATTTCAATCAAATTTGAGAAACTTGCATCCTTTAGCTCGCTTGTAAGCTGTGCCAATTTACAAAGTTATAGAGTCAAAAAGACAAAATTTAGAAATTTTTATTTCTAGGGCAAATCAAAAACTTCTATTTTATATTAAAAGCTGTAACTTTGGTGGTCTTAGTGCTATTTCAATCAAATTTGAGAAACTTGCTACCTTTGGGTCGCTTGTAAGCTGTGCCAATTTATAAAATTGTAGAGTCACAAAGACAAAATTTAGAAATTTTTACTTTTAGGGCTAATCAAATTTTTTTATTTTCTATTAAAATTTGTAACTTTGGTGGTTTTAGTGCTTTACCAATCAAATTTGAGAAACTTTCTACTTTTGTCTCACTTGTGAGCTGTGCAAATTTACAAAGTTATAGAGTCAAAAAACAAAATTTAGAAATTTTTATTTCTAGGGCGAATATAAAATTTCTATTTTCTATTAAAACCTGTAACTTTGGTGGTTTTAGTGCTATTTCAATCAAATTTGAGAAACTTATTACCTTTGGCTCGCTTGTAAGCTGTGCCAATTTACAAAATTATAGAGTCAAAAAGACAAAATTTAGAAATTTATCTTTCGTTTAATCGCAGAACTTACGACTCTAAGCAACTAACCCTGCTAAGACTTTATGTTGATCTGAAAATCCGAGATCTTTTTTAATCTGAGAGCTTAGAACTGAGAACTTACAGAACTTAACAATTTAAGAGCATGTCAACCAAAAAACTCAAAAATTTATCAACCTACACAGTTGAACATCTGACAATCTGAAGACTTGAGTCTAAAACCTGAGCATCTAGAATTTGAAAAGGCAAAAATCTGAGAATCTAAGAAATTAAGAATCTCACAGCCTAAATTCTGGAAAGTTAAGAATCTAAGAAGCCTAAAACTAGCAAATCTAACACTCTGAGATTCTGAGTAATGTGGAAGTAAATAATTTTTAAATTTGTAAACCTGACAGAAATTCTAAAATCTGACACTTAGAAAAACTAAGAAACTGAAAATCTTCTAACTTAGGACTACAAAAAAGAGAAAATATGCGAACGTGGCAGCCGTAGAATTAGAGAATCTAAGAACTTGGGCATCTAATAATCTAAGAATTTAAAAATCTGTGAATCTGACAGTATAAGGATCTAGCAAATTGTCAATCTAAGAACTTAAAAATCTAAAAATTTAAAGTTCTAAGAAAACAAAGCGAGAAACTGAGTAAGAAATTCTCAAGAATTTAAGAAAAAAAAAACTTCAGAAACGGACGCAACCTGCACAGTTGAGCATCTGACAATCTGAAGCCTAGAATCTAAAACCTGAACATCTAGAACCTAAAAACACAAGAATCTAAGAAGCTAGAATTTGAGGATCCGACGGTCCAAGGTCTGGAAAGTTGAAAATCTAAAAATCTGAGATTCTGAGTATTGTGGTGGTAAATAATTTTAAAATTGGTGAACCAAACCACCTGCGAATCAGAATTTCTATAAACTTAAAAATTAGAGAAACTAAAAATCTGAGAAAATTGTAATTTGGGAATTTGAAAACCAGAGAATCTTAGAACGTGACAGCTGGGGAATTGGAGAATTTAAAAAACCGAGCATCTAAATGTCTAAGAATTTAAAAATCTCTAAAACTAACAGTCTAAGCGTCTAAGAAGTTGCCAATCCAGAAAAATCTAAGAATCTGAAGTTTGAGTCTGAGAAATTAAAAGTTTAAGATTTTGAAAAAATCTGACAGTTTTTTAATCTAAATAATTATTATAACTATGAATCTGATAATTTGAGAACTTGATGAAATAAAAATTTGAGTGATAATTAAAGAATTTAAAAATTTAATGATTTAAACATCTGAGAACCAGATAATCTAGAAATCTAGAAATTTAAAAATTTCAAGATCTAGATAATTAAAATTTAAAAAATTAATACGAAAAATGGTGGATGCGCCGGGGTACAATTCTATATTTTGCATTAACATCTAGATCTAGATATTTTGTATAACAATGTAATTTGGGAAGCTTCATTTTTACGTCAATACAACTTACTTATTAGCAGTACCAAATTCCAAAATTTAAAAAATATCCTCCAAAGCAAATAAAACATTTAGATCCAACTTAGATCCAGTCTCCGCTTGTCACCTTCTGTAAGTAAAATGTGTCACATCTCCACCTTCCATGTTTCTACTAGCTCCGATGATCTTCATCTTCCTACCCCTTCTCCCTCCTTCTTCTTCCTCGGTCGTCGAAAAAGTAGACATCACGCAAATCAACTACTGTAACTTCCCATGTCTCAGTCGCGACCGGAATGGTAACATCGTCAACCGTCAAGACTCCACCGTCTGCCGGTGTTTCCGCAAATACACGCACAAAGAAGAACTCCAAGACCTTATAGAATTCCGAACGTTCATGTTAGACACCCACAACAAACTCCGCAACAACTTAGCCGCTGGAAAAGTCAAACACAAAGGTGGGAGCTACTACCCAAAAGCGTCAAACATGAGAGCCATGAGCTACAGCGAAGAGCTAGAATACAGCGCTAGATGTTGGGCCGTGCAACTTTACAAGTACCATGACGAATGCCGAGCGACTTCTAAGTTCGAGAATGTTGGTCAAAATCTTCATTTTGATGAAGATTCAATGTATCCTTGGAAGATCAGCATGTGGGGATGGTAAGATTCCTCCTTCCTCCTCTTCTTGTCTTCTAGATTCTTTCCAGGTGGAGAGAATACAACAACTATAAGCCTGAATTGGTAGACGAGTTCCAGGTTCCTCCAGGTGGAAAAATAAACGATGTGGGTCATTTCGTCCAGTTAGCGTGGGCCCAAACCTACCAAGTTGGGTGTGCCAGATCCTATAATCCATACAACAATAAATCGTTCCATTTTGCGTCGTTGTGCAACTATGGCAGTTCTGGTCTAGGATCGAACATCATGACTTATCCCATATATAACACGTCTGGAGAACCGTGCTCCCAGTGTCAAGCCGAGTACGGTGTTTCTTGTAACAAGAAGTATCCAAATTTATGTGGAGAGATAGATCCGGTTCCGGTTAATGCCCCGGTTCCTATAAAAGTGTAAGTGTGGGTCTATCAACGACATGCGGCCAAGTTTCCAGAGCCTATTCTAATACAGTTTTTTTTTATGTTGCAGATCGTGTGAGGGCATTAGCCAAAAATTGTGCGATAAAATCAACCAGTCGACAAAATCGAAAGTTGACAGTGGGCATAATCGGTGGGTTGAGAAAAAATCTTTCCTGTTGATCGTTCTGTGGATTTTATGGGTTTCTACGGAAATTTTTGACTGTATTTATATGTTTTTAGTACTATTTTAATGTTAAACTTATTCAGTAGATCAAAGTAAGCTTAGTAAATTTTATTGATATAGCGTTAAAACCACCGATTAAAAAATGTGGGAAATTTTTGGTTCGTCCAAAAAAAAATTCTAAAAATTTTCTCTGTTGTTCTGTAATTTTGAAATTAGCTACAGTTTATAAGAAGGGCAAAAGTAATAATTTTGCCAAATTTCACTAAAATAACTTACAAACTGCAAGAGTTACGAATTTTAATGAATAATGTTGGAAATTTCTGATCGTCTAATAAATAAATAATTCCAAAATTTGTCTTTTCTGCTCAATAAATTTGTAACTTGGCATAGTTGATGAGCAAATCAAAAATAGTAACTTCACCAAATTTCATTGATCTAGCGTTAAAATAACTAGACTACGGATTTTAATAAAAATGTTAAATTTTGAGTTTCTTGATTTTTTTAAGTGAATCTCGTTCCCTTAATTACTTAATAATTTGTACAGTTCATAAATTTATTGATTTATTATTTCATGGTTTATTGATAGAGCGTTAACACCGCCAAAGTAACTGATTTAAAAAATGTTGGAAATTCTTAGTTTATCCAAAAAAAGAAAAATTTCTAAAAATTTTCTCTGAAGCTTTGTAATTTTGTAATTAGCTACAGTTTATAAGAACGTCAAAAGTAATAGTTTTGCCCAATTTCACTAAAATAACTTGAAAAGTACCAGAGTTACAAATTTTAGTGAACAATGTTGGAAATTTTAAAAAAGTTTTAAAATAAAAAATTTCTAAAATTTGTCTCTTTTGCTCTACTAGTTTGTAATTTGTTATGATTTATAAGTAGATTAAAAGTAGTAGTTTCGCCAAATTTCACTACTATAGTGTTAAAGTTACCAGAGTTACGAGTTTTAACGAAAAATGTTGAAAATTTCTATCGTCCTAAAATTAACGATTTCCAAAATTTGTTTTTTTGGCTCAATCATTTTGTAACTTGGCACGATTTATAAGCAAGTCCAAAATAAAAAGTCCACGAAATTTCATTAATCTATCGTTAAAATCAACAGATCACGAATTTTAATAAAAATATTGATAATTTTTGGGTTTCTTTTAAATTTTTTTACATGTCTCTTTCGTTCACTAATTTCATAATTTGCACAGTTTGTACATTTATTGATTTATTATTTATTAATTCATGGTCTACTAATATCGCATTGAAACCACCAGAATAAGTGGTTTAAAAAAGTCGGAAATTCTTGGTTCGCCCAAAAAAAAAATTCTAATTTTTTTTTCTGTTGCTTTGTAATTTTGTAATTTAGTACAGTTTATAAGAACTTAAAATGAATAAATTTTGCCAAATTTTACTACAATAACTTACAAACTGCAAGAGTTACGAATTTTAATGAACAATGTTGGAAATTTTAAGTAAGCCTAAAAATAAAAATTTCTAAAATTTGTTTCTTCTGCTCTACAAGTTTGTAATTTGTTACAGTTCATCAGTAGATCAAAAAAAGTAATTTTGCAAAATTTCACTAACATTGCATTAAAATCGCCAAAGTTGCGAGTTTTAACAAAAAAATTTGAAAATTTCTGGTCGTCCTAAAAATAAACATTTCCAAAATTTCTCTTTTTTGTTTAATAAATTTGTAACTTGACACGATTAATAAGTAAGTTAAAAATAATAAAACCACCAAATTTCATTGATCTAGCGTTAAAATCAATAAATTACGGATTTTAATAAGAATGTTGAAAATTTGGGTTTCTTCTCTTTTTTTTAAAATGTGTCTCTTTCAATCAATAACTTAAAAATTTGCAGTTTATTTATCGATTTATTATTTATTAATTTATGGTTTACTAATATCGGATTGAAACCACGAGAATAAGTACTTTAAAAATGTTGGAAATTCTTGGTTCGTATAATAATAAAAATTACTGGAGAAGTCGTAAAACATATTTATATTTCATGATGTACCTGAAAAATTTAAATATCGAAAAAAATGAAAAAATGACAGCTCGTTTAAATATTCAAAATTTGAATATTGTGTATTCAAATTTTTTATAGCACTTGTATTTTTTGCATTAAAATTGGAGTAGGCCAAATTTTGTGAATTTTTTTTATCGGCAAGTACAAACTGCTTAGTTGGTTCATTAATTCAGTGGATAAATAATTCCATTCTATGTAAAGTAAAGTAAAGTTTGGAATCAATTTTATCAGTGCACTTAAAAGCATTATAACTTAATAGATTAAAATACATAAAAATAATCTTACAATTAGAGAATAACTGTTATCAATGTAGGGGTATTTAAATTGTGATTATGTAGTATTTTCAACGAAATTATTTGTAGTAAAAGATCAATTTATTTAATCTTAATTTTTATGTTAAACATACGTTTCTACATTTATTACTTGCAAAAAAAAAAAATATACAGGGTGATACTTGCGAGACAATTCCTCCAAATTCTTTTCTTAACTAAGAAATATAGATTAAAAATTTATTTTTTTACTTTTTTTTCAATTCCGTTATGATTGATGATCATTACCACTATTTTTAAAAAAATGTAAAGTAATGCTTATGTCTTATTAACCTCTTATTAACGTTTTTCATAACACTCTGTATGTTCATAATTTATATTTACTTTATCACCTTAAACTTGTTAATCTTATACGAATTTATTTTAAACTTTTAATTTGTAGAGGCATAGTAGGGGTAGTTAAATTAAGTATAAATTTCAGGATGCTTTAACCCAGTGCAAACTGTGTTTTCGTGAGAAGTTTGTAAAAGAAACTAGACGAAGATGTTGAAAGTTTCTTGGTTCGCGTTAATGGCAGGTTCCCTGTTAATATTAGCAGCTCTTATAGATCATACAGGTAGTACAGGTATCTATAATTATAGTTTTTTTGCTACTATTTTACATTCATGAATGATTCCATTTTACAGATGCTCAAAATGGTCCACCTCAACCTTCAACACCACAGAAGAGTAAGAATATATTTTGCAGTTTCAAAATAAAAACTAATAACGATAACGATAAATATCTAATTTTTACAAATCGGAAAGCAATTTGTTACGAAATAATTGGAACTACTTCCATGTACCGATAAATTTATAAAGTTGGAGAACTACAAAATTTTGAATTTTTCAAAAAATCCGAGACCCAAACTCGTGAAATTCAAGGTCAATTATGGTTATCAGGAAAACGATTTCCATAGAGTCGCAAAGCAGCTGCAGCATTTTTCTTACATTCAAAATATGCTTGAATTAAATCTGTACGTCCCCGTTAATAATTTCAGTTACAAAATGTGGGAATTTATTGTCAATTCTTAAACAATTTGAATAAGATGGCATGAGTGACAGATGTCTACAGCTCACTTATTCACTACGTAAAATTAGAATGCACTTTTATTATAATGTTGACTGTAATTAGTAATTTTTTAAAGTTTCACATTACATTGATTGATTACGCTGAAGTATTTACAAAGGTCGACTCTTCTCAGAAAATCACCCAGACATCATCCTGATCCGTTAGCGCAATCAATTAAAGTATGACGTTTTTCAGGTAATCTAGTTTTTTAATATCTGCTAGATAATTAATTATAGCATATTTTTTCTTACTCAGCAGACAACTGTCTAATCAAACAAGTTTAAATGGACCATGGATTATATGTCCACGAGATATCGCATGGTGAAAATACGTCAAGTACTTTCCCTCGAAGGTGGTGGGAAAGAAGTGCATATTATGTAGTTTTTTTTTAATTGTAATAATAATTCTTAAAAAAAAACGAAGTGGAATAGCTTAAGGGAAAAATCTCAATCCTAAGACATACGCGGAATTTGTTTGACACACGTTAAAATTTACTACCAATTGTCATTGTTCAACTGAATATTGATGTGGCGAGAGTAATTTTGTTTGACCATTAAAACTTACTAACTAATTTTCTTCAGAACTAAACTAAAAGACATTACTATTATTATCGTTATTATTGTTTTTATTATCATTAGTAGTAGTAAAACGAACAGATAAATTTACAACTTATTTTTTTTATGAAATTGTAAATTTTACTGTTCTGTTTTCTTAAAAATGTAACAACTGACCGGCTAATTTAATGTATTTTTTATATAGATGACGGACCCTCATGGAGCCAAGGTAAGACATATAACTTCAGTTAGCTAACAGTTTATCAGTTTTTGCTGAAAAATGTTTTTGTTATTAATGACAAAGTGTGTCTAAAAAGAGATCACCAACGATTTTTTTTGTAACGTATGTCGTACAACTG
Source organism: Cynaeus angustus (assembly GCA_030157275.1). Lineage (NCBI taxonomy): Eukaryota > Metazoa > Arthropoda > Insecta > Coleoptera > Tenebrionidae > Cynaeus > Cynaeus angustus. The sequence goes on from CM058065.1 coordinate 17,670,420, forward strand.
ATGTTAAAATGTCGCTTTGAACGTAACTCATTGTGTTTCCAACTTGTACAAGAAATACTGAAAATCGCTACTGTCACAATCACTAATGATATTTTCACTAAAGTTACGACGTACCTCCACAGCATGAAAAACGTAGCTAAGACCACTTTTATCTCTTTTTTATCGTTTGAGATAATCATACATACCCATACATCATAAATGATTTTATTTTACAGTTGTTAAAAATGATAAACTTGGACCTCAACCTTCAACACCACAGAAGAGTAAGAATATATTTTGCAGTTTCAAAATAAAAACTAATAACGATGACGATAAATATCTATATAATAATTTTCACAAACCGGAAAGCAATTTGTTACGAAAAAATTGGAAATTCTTTCATGTGCCGATAAATTTAGAAAGTAAAAAAGTGCATATTATGTGGTTTTTTTTTAAATTGTAATAATAGATCTCAAAAAAAAAAAACAAAGTGGAGTAGCTTATGAAAAAAATCCCAGACCTAAAACGTACGCGGAATTTGTTTGACACACGTCAGAATTTACTACCAATTGTCATTGTTCAACTGAATATTGATGTGCCGAGCCTAATTTTGTTTGACCATTAAAACTTACTAGCTAATTTTCTTCAGAACTAAACTAAAAGACATTATTATCATTATCGTTATTATTGTTTTTATTATCATTAGTAGTAGTAAAACGAGCAGATAAATTTACAACTTATTTTTTTTATGAAATTGTAAATTTTACTGTTCTGTTTTCTTAAAAATGTAACAACTGACCGGCTAATTTAATGTATTTTTTATATAGATGACGGACCCTCATGGAGCCAAGGTAAGACATATAACTTCAGTTAGCTAACAGTTTATCACTTTTTTGCTGAAAAATGTTTGTTATTAATGACAAAGTGTGTCTAAAAAGAGATCACCAACGATTTTTTTTGTAACGTATGTCGTACAACTGATGTTAAAATGTCGCTTTGAACGTAACTCATTGTGTTTCCAACTTTACTTTATTCACACTCAAAAAACAAATTAAAAGCTATCTTAAAAACCAATTGTTAATTATAAACTATGTACAAAAAATACTAAAAATCACTACTGTCACAATCACTTATGACATTTTCAATAAAGTTACGACGTACCTCCACAGTATGAAAAATGTAGCTAAGACCATTTTTATCTCTTTTTTATCGTTTGGGATAATCATACATACTCATACAATTATATCAACAAATTATAATTGCAAAATATGCATATTAATTTTTGTTTTAAATTTTTAAAATTATCCAGATTTTTAATATTTGTTCGTTTGTTTGTAAGTCCACTATATCAGTTGGTAAGATTCAAATTTTTCTGTTTCCAATTCTTGAAGGACTTATTTAATAGAAAATTCAAAAAAACATAACTTACAAAAAAAAACTCTAAACGTTATTTAAAATTAATGAAGTTTTAGAGTTCTAAAATGTTCCAAAACATTAATTTTCTAGAAATGTTGAAACTCAAAAAAAACTTTTAATTTGAAATGTTTGAAACTTTCTATAACTTCAAAATTTGAACTTCACAAATAATTCTTTTTTTTAAATCTCAAAAATTTAGAAGTAAAAAACTTATTTAAAAAAATCACTAAAATTTACAATTCATATAATTTTTTTTGATGTTTCAAACTTTCAGGACTGTTTTAAAATATTTAAAAATAATGTGATATTACTAGAAACTTTGTTATTGTCAAAGAATCCCGAAATTGTTTGAATATCTATATTTAAAAAACGTGTTTATAGCTTAATAATTAAAAAAGTTGTGAGAAAAACATAAAACTATCAATTTTTAAATAAATTTATTAACACCATTACCATTACGGAAATATGTTTAATTTTAATTTTGAAATTTTTTGTTGCCACGTTTCTTATTTGTAACATTTCGCAAAATTTTTCGTTTTACAATATGATTTTTATTTTCCAGGTCAACAAGGAACATCAGCAGCACAAACACCACCAACAACACCACCAACAACAACAACAACAACAGGTTAGTAAGTCAAACACCATATACTTTCGACAAGATCAATACGTTTTGAATAAATTAACGTACGTAACAAATTAGTTTTAGGTAAAAATATTATTTGAGTCTTCAATTAAAGTACTATATAACGTAATAAATTCTGAATGACGTTGGTTTAAATGTCCTAATTTCCGTAAAAATGTCACTTAGATTACTTTGTCAATCACCCATCAATATGTTTTTATAATTTTAGGTATCTCAAAGTTAATTCTTTTAATACAAAAAACTGTGGATAATTTAAAAATTCAAATTAACTAATTAATCTGATAATTTTAGAAAAATTTAGAATAGACTTTGAATTTCGCCGAAAACAAAATCTTTTCTGGGATTTTCATTTTTTGTGTCGATAGTTTTATTATCAATCGAATTTTCCGTTTCACGTAATGGGTGCTATTAATAACAATAAAATACATGCAGGTACTCAACAAAAAGCGGAGTAAATGTTAAAAAAATAAGCACGTACTTAGTTTTGGTATTAATTAACGCGAATTTTTGAGTAGGTGCTCAAAAATACTAACTAATTAAATAAGTTAATCAAGGAATTAAGTAATTAAAATTAACTTATTTACTATTTTCTTAAACCATAAATTAGTCTCTTCTTGCTTGTCCTCTCTAGTGACGTCTCTACAAGAGACGTTTTTTTTTTGTATATACTCGAATTTTGTTTACATTCTTGAGTCAAACATCTATGGAATGAATTTTGCTCAAAGATGACAGCATCTCTGTATGAGATCATAAGCCGTGGAGTAAGTCCATAAATCGAGTCTTTGAATTTTAAAAACTCATAAAAATTTTAAATGCCAAATTTAGACATTGCGAATCCGCATGTTTTAAAAGATGGGTTTTTAAGATTTTTAAATAATTTTGGAAATTTTAAAGGAAGCCAAAAGACCTTCAAATTTTACTGTTTCTAAAAAAAAAACAAGTTACAGTTTTCAGATCGTAAAATTTTAAAAACTCTAAAATTCAAATCAATTGACAGATTTCGAAAATTTAGAAACCGTCATTTGCTCAAAAATCTTACAAAGATTTCAAAACTTTCAACCATATCCGAATATTCTTGTTTAAGAAATTATAAAGATTTTGATTTGAAAAGTTCTAGATAGAATACTGAAACCCATCAGATTCTTTAACATATTCTAGATACTGAAAATGATGATCTTTTAAGGAAGCAAAATTGGAATTGCAAAATTTAACAGAAACAAACCATCTGAAATTGAAATGAATGTTGTAAAGGAATCCAAATTCATCCCTACTAATATTCTTCTTTTATAATTGATTATTAATTTGTTAATGATGCTTTTGATGAAAATGAATAAAAAATTTGCTTCTGTATTTTTATAGATTTTTTTTACATGTGTAGATACCGGGTGATTATAATACGTGTAGGCGGCATTTTTCCAGTGTGGTTGGTGGCCTTGAAAATCATTGTCGAAATAATTGCTAATGTGACACATTTTGGTATTGAAGTTAGAGTTAGAGTAGCAATAAACTAATAAATATCACAGCAAAGTAAATTTTATCAGCACCTACTTCAGTATAAAAAATTGGAAAGACCATCTGGTAGTAATATTAAAAAGTAATATAAAAACATTTATTTTTTAAAAAGTTTGCTTTAAAATAATCACATTAATTTAAAGTTTTAAATCTAAAACTAAGCTTTGGTCTAACCTGCTATTTGATAAACAAAACAAGACATTTTTAACAAAGAAAAAACTTTACCTAGTAAAAAAAATTGTAAAATGTCATTTGTTTGTTTGTCTTTGTTATCTATAGTAACAGAATTTATTATATCAAAGAAAACTTGATTATTTTTAAGATTATTACATTTGAATATTGTTTTATTCTAATTTTTTATTTAGTCTTTTGGCAAAATCTGTGCAACTCATAAGAAGTTTTTCTCGTTAAAAAGTTCGTCTGGATCAAAAATTTTACGCCTAGAATGTGAAAAAAAAATCAATTTTTCAATCTTACTGTACAAATAGCTGATTTGTTATCCAGTCTTACTTGAGATATCTAATAATGTTTTGAACAAGACTATTAATTTATATCCGCACCGTATAATTACCTCGTACAGAATATTATTGCCGATTTTACTTACTTTTTTCATATTTTAGGTTGTACAGTAACAGTGGAAAAGGATTTGGTGAAAAACAAATCGGTGAAAAACAAATCGGTGAAAAACAGTTTGGTGATGCTAAGCAACGGAAACAATCTTGTTACATCTAAATATTCGTCCACACAAACGGTTACGGTTACCATTGAGGATGAAGTACTGATTGACTGTCCTAGTGGGGTCTTAAAAAAAAACGGAAAAATTTTTGAAAGTGCTATATTTAAGTGCATAGGCAATGAATTAGTTAATGAAAGTGTAAAGATATCAACAGACGACAAATTATGTTGTGAAATAACAATAAGGTCAAGTCTCATGCCCAACAAAAATTGTCAGCCAGATTTTGACGAATATCATATTGTTAATTCGGATGAGAACAATACAGAGGATAAACGTCCTGTATACACGACCTGCTTCAACAAAAACTTAGAACAATTGGACGTAAGAGTTTACTCAATGGCTTTGGTTGAAAATCCAGGAAAGTCGTTTCAAAGGAACGAATTTATGTTTCACAATGAAGGAGGACATTACAACAAAGATATTCATCTGATTTATAAACGTGAAAACCAACCAAAAATAGAAAATTCGGATTTTTGGAATAAAGGTCATTTAACTCCAAGTGCTGATTTTAATGAACATTATGAACGAAAAGCAACATATCATTATAATAATATAGTACCTCAATTAGAATCATGTAATGGAGGAGAATGGCGCATTCTGGAAGAGATTATACGAGACCAAATAGATAGTGCACTTATTTTTACTGGGACTTTAGGACCATACACTCAGTTTAACGTTGAAAATTCCGAAACTAAGGGAATCATATCTGCCTTTATTTGGAAAGTTGTTAATCACCCAAATTTTAATTCTTTCGTATTTCTGGGAAAGAATCGTCCTAATCTTGCGAACACCATTTGCACTATCGATAAATTTAAAAGGTTTGAAGAATTGTTTACCGAACCCGAAAAATTTAATGTGTTTAAACAACGGTTACACAAACAATTAGAAAAGCCTAAAAAAGAGGTTTCCGAAACCAATAAATTTGAAAACTTTAAAGATTTGTTTTTAGAAACCGAAAAATTTGAAAAGTTTAAAAAATTGTTTTCCAAAATCGAAGAATTTGAAAACTTAAAAAAATTGTTTGACGAAAATTGTTGTGTATTCGTTTGTGAGATAGAAAATATTAAAGACAAACACTTTAAAAATTTTCTTTATAAGTTAGTTTCACAAGAACTAGAGGATACACAAGAGTTAGTTTCATAAGAACCAAAGGATACATAAGTCAAGTCAAAAAAAAAACAAAACATAAATACCTACTGTATCTTCTATTTTCTTTTAACCCGTATCTTTGCCAGTCAAAGCAGTATTGTATCTAAATAATTAAAAAACAAATACTAAAAAACTCAGAAAACAAATAACACCACACATATTAATACAAGGCGTTTTACAAAGTTGTACAGAAATTTTAAACCTCCCACAACGGTAAAAATGTTGAAAAAATTCTAACGCTTATTTTAAAAAATTAATAGCCATATCAAAGCCACTGAAAACAATTTCAGGGTCACTGACAGCGATTTGTAAAACGAATAAAGGTGCGCAAAAACGCTATTTCAAGCCAAAAAAGTCATACCCAGAAGCACTTTCAATTTGGATTGGGAAAAACTACGTTCACTTTCTTTAAACACAAACGGCTTTTCTTATACAATTCAGGGTAACTTATTTTTACAAAAATGTTTGAAATGTCGATTCTCATTCTCATTTTCCAACGAGTTAGTATTTTTGGCACAGTCAAAGCTTCCAGGTTTCTAGAACTTCAAGGCAGTTATAGGACGTCAAGCGCTATTTAGCTATATTGTTAATCTATTAACTCTAAAGTTTATCTTATATATTAATAAATCATTTATATATATATATATATAAAATTATTATTATAATTATATTAAAATTTTAATATAAATATTAATCGATATATATCTATGCATGTATATATCTATTTCCTGTACATCTCTATTTGTGTAATAAAATATTCTATGTTGTTACGAGTTTATAATTTGTTATCGCATATTCATGTTTTTTTTTAATTTGAACTAGTGTAAGATTTAGTAAATTAGTAAATTTAGTAAATCTTTCACTTTCTTCACACTTTCAGTTTGCTTGACTTTTACCATTACATACACGAATTACTGTAGATACCACAAAATTTTAAAAATTTACTTATAAATGATCAAAATGCTCAAAATTTTTCTGATTCTTTGATTAAGTGAAGTTCATGCACTAGATATTTTGAATTTTGTAGATTTTTAGATTTCTACTTTATTAAATATAATTTTGATTACTACATTAACACACAAATTCTGCCATTAGGTAGATACATAATATTCTTAGATTTCTTCAATAATTTTTAGAATGCCTAAATACAGTAACGAAATGTTTTTTTTAATAATCGAGATAGAAAATATGATTTTTTTAAACGTGAATGCGCCTAATTTACAAGAAAATTCCACGATAAGCTTCAGATTAAATGCGATTATATTCTTGCAAGCTATAGAATTTAGGTTAATAGATATTATTCCAATTTTCTAAGAAAATAGTGAATGCACCAAGTTAAAAAAAATCCTATTTTTTTTTTCAGATTGGTTAACTTTCTCGGATTCTTTGATTTTAAGGTTTTCAAAGATTCAGTTTTTGAGTCCTCAGATTAATAAGGTCGTAGATCTACCGAATTTCTGTAATTCTAAAATTCTTACATTCTCAAAGTTTCTTAAATCCTAGGTTTCTAATTCTTAGAATTCATAGTTTTCTTAGGTCAGGGTTTCATATTTTCAGAATCTAAAGTTCTACATCTACTTCTCGCATTTTAAAGTTTTTCGTACATTTTCTCAAATTCAAATTTTCAGGTTTTCAGGTTGGTTGACTTTTCGTATTCTTATATTCTCAAGTCTTTAAATCTTAATATTCTCGGATTCTTAGATCTTCAGGTTTTTCTAGGTTTTCAAATTAATAAGCTCGTTGATTTTTCCATTTTTAGAAATGCTCAAATTCTAAAACTCTTACATTCTCAAAGTTTCTCAACTCCAAGGATTCAGAGTGTTAGAATTCTAAAATTCTTAGGTCAAGGTTTCATATTTTCAGAATCTGAGGTTCACATGTTTTTAGGTTCTCAGGTACATCTACTTCTCGCATTTTTAGGTTTTTCGTACATTTTCTTGAATTTTTAGGTATCTCAGAGTTTTTAGATTTTTAGGTTTCCATATGCTCAAATTCTGAGTTTCTCATATTTTTAAGAATCAACTTCTCAAATTTTCTCAGATTTTAGTGTGCTCAATTCCTCAGATTCTCGAATTTTCAAACTACTAAATTGTAAGGTTTTCTATAATTGTTAAATTCAGATTCTTAGATTCTTAGATCCTCACATTCTTAGATTCATGAGTTATTAGCTTTTTTTGTATCTTCAGCTTTTCAGGTTCGTTAACTTCTCGTATTCTTAGATTTTTAAGACTTCAAATATTAACATTCTCAGATTCTTAGATTTTCAGGTCTTCAAAAGTTTCAGTTTTAAGTTTTCATTGTCAGATTAATAAGCTCATAGATCTTCCCAATTTCTGAAATGTTCAAATTCTAAAATTCTTACATTCTCAAATCCTAGGTTTCTAATTGTTAGAATTCATAATTTTCTTAAGTTCTAAAATTCTTAGGTCAAGGTCTCATATTTTCAGAATCTAAAGTTCTCATGTTTTTAGGTTCTCAGGTACATCTACTTCTCGCATTTTTAGGTTTTTCGAACATTCTCTCAAATTCTTAGGTATCTCCAAGTTTTCAGATTTTTAGGTTTCCATATGCTCAAATTTTGAGTTTTTCATATTTTCAAGTATCAACTTTTCATCTTTTGGAACTTTCAGGTTTTCAGCTTCTCAAATTTTTTCACGTTTCAAGGTTCTCAATTACTCAGCTACTCGAATTCTCAAGCTACTAAATTAAAAGATTTTCTAAAATTGTTACATTCAGATTTTTAGACTCTTAGATCCTCACATTATCAGAATTCTTGAATCTTCAGGTTTTCAGGTTGAATAAATTTTCGTATTTTTAGATTTTCCCAAATTCTGAAGTGCTCAAATTCTAAAGTTTTTAGACCTAGAAATTTTTGGTCTCAAAGTTTCATTCTAAATTCCTAAATTTTCAAATCTTCAGATATTTAGATTCTAAGTTGCTTAAATTCTTAGAACCTTAGTTTCTCATTTTTGGAATTTTCACGTTTTTAGGTGAGTACGTTCTCCAAGATTTTTAGATTTCACATTTTATCATCCTCAAATTTTTGGATTCTCAGTTTCTGAGATCCTGCGACTTTAAGGTTGCTAAATTTTCAAATTTTTGTGACTCTTAAAATTTTGTAAATCTAGAGGATATTGTTTCTTGAATTTTAAATTTGTTTTTTACACTTTCCAAAATCCTTCATTTTTTTCATTAATTCATTGAACTCTTATCGATAAAATATCTAGGTTCTAGAATCCCCAAAACGTCTATTTTATGCGATCACTCTATAGACTTTACTTTACGGACTCTTTTGCAGCCGCAAAGACGTATTTTATGGACTACGATTTTTCTGCCGCCCTAAAAAATAATTTATGGGCTCATCTGTCAAAATATACTTTAGGAACTAAACCTTCACTTTTTAGCAATCTGTACAATTTAAAATTTTCATTTTTATCAGATTTTACGATCATGAATAAATTAAATTCTTAGGACAATCAGAATTGACAGAATCCCCCAAAAGTCTATTTTATGCGATCCCTCTATAAACTTAAACTTTACTTTATGGACTCTTCTGCAGCCGTAAAGATGTATTTTATGGACTCATCTATCAAAATATATTTTACAGATTACTATTTTTCTGCCGCTCTAAAAATTAATTTTACGGACTCATCTGTCAAAATATACTTTACGGACTAGACTTTCACTTTTTAGCAATCTCTACAAATATCTTTAAAATTTTCAATTTTATCAGATTTCACGATCACGAAAGAACGGGATTCTTAGGACATTCAGAATGACAGTGTGAGCAAAAAAATCATTTTTATTTCTTCCTAAGTACAGAGACGTTCAAAAATGACTCTTATAAAATTGTAAAAATAAAGGAACTCAGAGCGCTAAGCCGTATATATATTTTACGGACTACTATTTTTCTGCTGCTCTAAAAATTAATTTTACGGACTCATCTGTCAAAATTATTTTACGGACTATACTTTCACTTTTTAGCAATCTCTACAATTATGTTAAAAATTTTCATTTTCATCAGATTTCACGATCACGAAAGAACGGGGATTCTTAGGACATTCAGAATTGACAGTGAGCAAAAAAAAATAATTTTTATTTCTTCCTAAGTACAGAGACGTTCAAAAATGACTCTTATAAAATTGTAAAAATAAAGGAACTCAGAGCGCTAAGCCGTAACTACCCTTTAGCTTGATATGAATAAAACTATAGATAAACACTACGAGATACATTTTGAAAAGCCTAAATCCTAACCTAACCTCACCTATTTTCTAAACAATTCATTTCTAACCCTTTTTCACTATTTTTCGGACTACGTCCCATCGAATTAAAGCTAGCTAAGTTCTCCGAATCCCCCGCGGGAACACTAATAGCCACACAATCATACGGAAGCTCGGCTATGTTCATCTGAGAGTTGGCCAAATCGTAGCTGGTATTCCCACTCGGAAAACTCTTAAAAGTCTCACTTAAGCTAGGACTAGACTCCGAGGGCAAACTCGAGAACGGGAGATCATCCAAAACTTGCCCGTTTGGAAGAAACTGAGTCGAAGTCTCTTCGTACAACTTATTCAAAACGTGATTCTTATCAAACTTTTCTTTTTCTATGACTATTTCGGCAGTGCAGGTCGGTAGTGGGTTAAGCGGACTCGCTGCGGACTTAAAATCTGACGTAAGAACTGGCCATTTCGTATCCGAGTTGATTGCACGTTCTATGGCGAGATAGCGCCGCTTCGATTTGTCGACATTGTGGAATTTGAATCGCAGCTTTTTGAAAACTAAGTAGTCGATAAGTACGGTTTCTATAAAGATGCTTAAGAAGAAGTTGAATAGAGCGAACATCAAGAGATAGAGGCGAAAATCGAAGTCTTTGGGGAGGACCAGCTCGAATTGTTCGACGAAGAACTGAGCCGGCCATAGAGCTAAGTACACGGAGAACCCCCCCATCAAGATGGCGCTGATCAAAAAACCATAGTTGGAGAAAACACTCTTCCTGTACGGCTTCCCCTTCGAAAACACCACCGCCAGGATAATATACTGGAAGCTGGAAACGGTGAAGATAACGTAGTTCTCTACACAACCGACATCATCCTTATCGCGGCCATCTTGATTATGATCGAAGCCTTCGTACCAACTTTGCGCCTTTAAGTACTCGAAAGCCCCAACTTGGACGGTTATCACTACAAGCATTTGGAGGAGAAGGGACAGGATCGGACTCACGCTGATTAGACTACTGAGCGGGGTCTCTTTGACTAAGCGCCCGGAGTACGCTTCGGTTTTCCCGAAGAAGAACGCGAAGATCGAAATTATGAACAAATCGATGTAGAGAAACTCCAAGTCGGTTAAATTTGAGTCGATGCTGTAGAGGATGAGGACTGACACGAACTGACAGAGGCTGTAGGCGGCCATGTATTTGAAGATGCCGAAACTGGTGACGAGAGCGGCGCGGCCTTCTTTGATCACGTTCAGGACGCAGGAGATGTTGGCGTTGCGACTCGTGAAGGGGCTGGCGACGGAGGATTCGGCTTCGGAGAGGGAGATTCCGGTGTGGGCTGCTTTGAGGGCGCCGCAGTCGTTGGCGCCGTCGCCGCACATGGCTGGAAAAAAATGACAAAATTTAGGCCGGCACTGTAAAATATCGAGAGAAAAAAAAGATTCTGGAAGATTTTTAGCGGCCGTAAAGATGAATTTTATGGACGCATCTGTCAAAATTACTTCATGACTGCATTACGATTTTTGTTTTTTTTTTTTTTCAAAAATCTCAGATTTATTTAAATTTTTAGACGACTTCATAACATGAAAAATCTAAGAGTTTTTTTTAGTCGTGACTTTTGATAGTTATGAACATACAAGATTAAAAAAAATAGTTTTGACTCATTTGTAGAAAACACCAGTCCGAGTTTGCAGCACCACTGCCGTAGGCACTTAAGTTTTATAAAAACAAGTTTTGTATGCTATTTTTTCTAATTTGCAAATTAAATACATTTTTTTACAAATAATATCAAATATGGTGATTTGGGAATTTTGTAGCAATTAGTGACAGGACGGGAATTTTGTGACTTCGCTAGAAATAGAGCAAATTGCAGAAAATGTCACGGTTAATTTACTGTCAATGAAAATGTTCTGTATCTGATTTGAAACTGAAACCTAAACTCGCACTAAAGTTTGACATTTCGTGTTTTACCAATCAAAAAGAGTTTCTAGATTTTTGCTTTGATAATGGCTCATTAACGCACTCATTTTGAATTCTTCTCAAAATTCTTCTTAATTCACCGATTTTTCTTAAAAGTTTTGTCTTTTTTTCTCTTCGGTCTAGAATTTGTAGCATCCAATCAAAAGGCTTTCAGAATACCTTTTTATTAGATAATGCACAGAATAATTTTTCGAATTTTTGAAAATTTTTACAATCTTTACTACTCAAAATTTTTGATTTTGGTAGAACGCTTCGCATTCATAAATTGAAAATTCGCTTTTTTCTAGCTCTGATGGAGCCTTTTTCGTCTTTAAAGATTTTCTATCCATGCCAAGCGTTTCAACAAAGGTTAAAAATTTTGAAAACTGTAAAATTGTAAATGATCATCAAAATCCTAAGAATTCTACACGCTATTTTTTATACACCAAAAATCTAAGCTATTTCGAATTTTACTAGTTTTTCCAAAATCTAAAACAGAACTCGTTTTACCTTCGAATTTCTTTGAAAAATTGGAAATTCTTACAAAACTACCTATAACTTTTCCTAAATCTCTTGAAAAAGTTAAAAAATGCGAGTCTTGAATGATACTTTAGAAAATCTAGAAATCTAGATTTCATTGAAATTTAAAATAAATTAAGAAATAAAAATCAAAACTTAGGACTTTATTGTATTTTAAAATCTTCTTATTTTTTAATTTGATGTAACAAAGCTATTAACGCACTCATTTTGAATGCGTTAATGAGCCATTATCAAACCCAAAAACTATAAACTTTTTTAGGCTGGTAAAACACATGACAAAACAATGAAATGCCGAACGTCAGTGCGAGTTAAGGTTACAGTTTCAAACCAAATACAAAACATTTTCATTGACAGTAAATTAACCGTGGCAATTTCTGCAAATTTACTCTATTCCTGACCGGTCACCAATAGCTACAAAGTTCCCCAAATTTCGTATTTGATATTATTTGTAAAAAATACATTTAATTTGCAATTTGGAAAAAATAGCATGCAAAACTCGTTTTATAAAACTTAAAAGCTCTCTTCTTGTACAAGCACGACTGCCTACGGCAGTCGTGCTGCAAACTCAGACTGGTATTCTCTTTTTCGTATTTCTAGGATTTTCAATATTTCAATACCAAATTTAGCCCTTTTTAGAATTTCTAAGCATTGTAAGACTAAAAATTTAAAAAAATTTCTGTTTCTAAGAGTCTACAACATCTACAACATTTAGGAGTCGTAACAAATTATGACAAATTCAAATTATAAACAATACAAGTCAATGAAAATCCCTAATGGTGGTCGTAATATTGTATAAGTCTGCCATCCTACGGGCACTACAATACCGTTTCTATTGGTCTACTCGACTTACCAACACAATACCCCAAATTTTGTAGCTCCTGCACCAACTGCTGCTTCTGCTCAGGCGACATCCTCGCGAACACCGTCCCTCTGGTGACCAACTTCGGCAACAAATCCGGATAAAATTCCTTCACCACCCCCCAGACTTTCCCCGTCATCGCAAACCGATAATTATTGAAAAGGCTCTGTGGTTTTTTCGTCTCTAAAGTTTTCATCGTGCTGTTGGTCGTGATACTCTGAATCTGGCTCTCTATAGTATCCAAACTGACGATACTCGCAGAGTCCGACATGATACTATACTCATTGGTATTTTTATTTTTCGTGTTGGTAAGCGTGTAGTATAGCTGGGGTGGTGTGCTATTGTCGATATTGACGGTGATGACGCTCTGCCTGGGCGTGACGATATCGCAATCTTTGGCTACACTCAAAGCTGTCAAAATGTTGTCGCCTGTCACCATAATGACGCGGATACTGGCGTCGTTTAAAGCTTGGATACACGGAGAGGTTTCCGGTTTTAGCCGGTTTTCTAGTACTATTAAGCCTAGGAGAGTCATGTCTTTTTCTATGGCGTCTCTTTGGACTTTGTTGACTTTGGCGTATGACAGTTTGAGTTCTTTGTGGGCTAACGCTATGACTCTATAGCCTTCCTGAGTGTAACTCTCTAGAACATCGTGGAAATCATGCGGGACGCTATCACTTGTGACAAAATTCAGGATCATCTCCGGGGAACCTTTGGAGTAGTACTCAAAATGCTGCGCCTCCAACTTTCTCACTATAACGCCCATCCTCTGGGAACTACTCGAAAACGGGAACTCCCGAATTATCCCGATCTGTAGCTCATCTCCACCTTTCGGCGGTTTTAACACAGTCGGGAAAATCATGTTGAATTTGCTGTTATCGTCAACGTCATGCTCTTCCATGACCCACTTCGTGCTTTCAAACATTTTTAAATCGAGGGGATCCCCCACGATTTGTTTGTCGATGATGGTCAAAGAGTGACATGATACTAGACCACAGAGAAGGACGTCGTCGTAGGGCATAGAACTGACTTTTTTGACAGGCATGTGGAAGTTTTTGTCTCTGATTGGTACGACTGAGAGGAGATCCAAACCGTCTTCTGTCAAAGTTCCGGTTTTGTCGAAACAAACGCAGTCGATGGAACCGGAAACGTTGATTGTGCGTGGGGATATGCAGAAAATTTTGTTCTTTTTGAGACGGATTTGGGCATAGAAGCGTCCTACTGTCATGGCGGCGGGGAGGGCTGGGGGTACTACGATGGTGATGAGATCGAAGGCTTCTATTACGAGGTCTCGGGAGGACACCCCGCGCATTACCTGAAATGACAAAAAATAAATAAAGTAGGCTATAAAATTAATTATGACAATGGTACTTTTTTGTTTTAGATCTAGACATTGGCACTACTGCCTAGTAATTGACTTTTTTTGAAATTAGAAGTTTTTTGTGGCAACACTGAACAATTTGTCACTTCTGAAACTCAAACTCAAAGTTATGATAGTATTTTTTTACTAGATTTCGACGTTGGCACCACTGCTAGCATTTAGTTTTTTCAATTAAATTTTTTTGGCATTTTTGCAAACATTTTTTTTTTGTTTGCTATATCTTGACACAACGTGCATAAATAAAACAAACTACGATATCAAATCTACATTGGTACCACTGCCTGGAATTTAATTTCACATAACCCACAGTTTTTTATTTATTTTTGCAACACTCTTTTGGTAACACTGAAAATATTCTATTTAGTGCATTTTTCTTTGTCTTTTTTGTATTTTTTTTGTGACAGACTATAATAATATTTGTGTTAATTAGATCTAGATGTTGGCACTACTGCCAAGCAATTAGCTTTTCCCAAATTAAAGTTTTATTGACATTTTTTGGCAAGTTTACAAATATTTTCACTTCTGAACTAAATGACGCTAGGACACCTATTTTGACATTTTTCTAATAAGTTTTACATTGCTAGATCCAGGCAGAACAATGCATAACTAAGATAAAAACTATGATATCAAATCTACGTTGGTACCACTGTCTACAGTAAAAAAATTCTTGAACTATATCATTCTCCTGCTTTTTGCAACATTTACTTGGTAACACTGAAAATTTCGGTGCTTTTGGGTGACATAACCTCAGCCTGAAAAATTAAAATAACTTTTTGCTACTAATTTATATGTTTACTAGATCTAGACAAAATGGTGTGTAATTTAGCCCTAGAAAATCAACTTTACGTTGGCACTACTGCTAAGCACCAACTGCTCTCAAATTTGTTTGGAATTTTTTTCAACATTTTTTGGTGACAGATTGAAATGTCGTAACTTTTGGATTAAAAAACCTCAAATTGGGCATTTAGAACGAGAATTTTGACATCTTTCTATAAACTTTTTTTCTGGGTTTAGACGTTGGTACCATTATCTAGATTTTTTTTCTTCAAATTACAGTTTGTTTGGCATTTTTGCAACCGTTTTTTTAGTCAGTTTAGATACTTCTTACTTCTGAACCACGTGACGTCACATTGAAAGGTTAGGAAACCAACTTTTTTAATTTTCAGTATCTTTTTTGACTAGACTTGGAAAGAACGGTGAATAAAGAAGACTGTAACACTAATTTTAAGTTGGTACCAATTTTAACGCCATTTTTCAACGAAATAACCTCAAACTGGATGATTCGAACAACTCTATTCGTTTTTTGGATAAAGTAACCTGAAATTTTTCATTTTTTTTTTTGGAAACTTTTGTTTTTTGGTCTGGAAATTGGCATCACTGCAGTTATCTATTGATTCAGTATACTATCAAAATCATACATTTCTATCCCTCCATTCTTTAATGTAAATTTTTAAAATTGAGGGGTGTAAATGTGTCTTTAGGGAGTTTGGGCAATAATCTGTCATCTGTCATTTTTCATGTAAACGCTTGGGGTGAGGATATATTATTTTGGGTTTTTTGAATATTAAATAACGTTTGAAGTTTAAAACAGTCGAGCAGTGCTACCAATCATATGATGGAGAAATTACTAGGAACTAGCAGTACAAACTTTGTTTTTTATCGAGTGAACCGATACAAACAAATTCAACTATAAATGATAATACGTTGGTACCACTGTTTAAAATTTACCATTTCTTAAATTATGATTCCTTCATTATTTCTGTAATATTCTTTTGGTACCACTATAAAAATCGTCACTTTTCGATAAAATAACCTCAAACTGGAAGATTAGAACTTCTTTCTAGTACATTTTTTGTTTACAAGATCTAGGCAGATGGGTGCATCTAAAATACCAATTTTGCGTTGGCACTACTGCTTAGCAACTAACTAGTCTTAAATTAAAATTTCTTTGACATTTTTGCACATTCTTTCATGACCGATTGAATTTTAGATTTAATAAAGTTAGAGGTTAGAATCAAAATTGTCATATTCTAGAAACTGCTTTGTTCTTAGACTCAGAGGTTGCACCACTGTGTAACGATTAACTTTTATTGAAATAATAGTTTTTTTGACAATTTTTTAGTAACTTTTGTATTTACCAGATCCAGGCAGAACGGTACATAAATAGAAGTACATTGAATATAAAATCCACGTTGGCACCACTGTCTAGAACATAATAATTTTCCCCAAATTATATTGTCTTTGTCATTTTTACATTGTCTTGATAACACATTGAGACTTTTTGATTTAGGCGTCAAAATATAAGGTTAGGATACCAATTTCGATATTTCTCTAGTATATAACGTCAGAAAAAAATTGAAAGTGTAGTCCCCACATACTTACAGGAACTTTTTCTTTATAGAATTTGACAGAAGAGTGCTCTCAAATAACAAAGCATTGATACCATTGTCATAAAAAAATATATACAGTAGTACCAAACTATCCCCACATTTCTTTCCTTACCTTCGTAATGACAGTATACACGAAACCGATCATAGCAACCCCTGCCAGCAGCATCACAAATCGATAAGAATCCTTCTCAAACCGGAAGTCAACAGGCGGCGGATACAAAATACTTCGCACCAAACTCCCTAAAACGCAAAACGATAACTCGTGACTTCTCCACTTCCGTTTCCTCACCTTTAGCCGTAGAAAAACCCGTTCTCACCACCACAGCCAAAACCTTCTCGTTCCCAAAGTAGCGAGTCTGGATAACTTGAGTACCACAAAACAAAGTATGCCTCGCATGTTCCTTCGAATCATATATTATATCCGGTAGATTCGGAAGAGCCGTCTTGGTCACCGGAACCGACTCCCCGGTCAACATGGACTCGTTCAGAATACAATTTCCGGTTAACAAAATAGCATCACAGTGCATGACGCAACCATGAGCTGGTATCACCAAGACGTCTCCAGGTACCAACCGTTCTGTGGATACAGATTCGGTTTGGTACTCGACGTCTCCACCGCCATCTTTCGAGGTTTTTCTCAAGATAGTACAGACGTCTGAGCTATGGACTGTAGATTTAAGTTTTCTTTGGTTTTTCCGGGTCTGCCTGACCGTCATGCTGATTCCAAAAACGGACATCGTGATGATGGCAGCAGCGTAGTAGTAGTAGTCGTCGAGAAACCACAGAATAAAACTTCCGATTTGGAAGATGTAGAACGGGTTAAGTACTTCCAAAAACAGGAGAGTGAGCACCGAGAGCTCCTTCACTATAATCTTGTTGGGACCGTAGACTGCGGCTCTCATAAACTGTTCGTTTTTCGTCAGCCCTTTATTCCTATGAAGAACGTCACTAGCGACACCTTGGTCCAAACCGTGAAGTTTCACGAACTCGAGACGGCGGCGATCCCAGATGTACGTGACTTTTTTGCAGGTGAACATCAGTAGCCTACAAAAAAAAATAAGTATTTGGCGCAGCAAGTAGGATTTTCCCATACTTCTCCAGATCCCTGAACTCTCCGTTCTCGAAATGCACCGACAACGCCATCGCGTCATCATCCGTCACGTGGCCATCCTCGACGAGTCTCTCTTCATCTCTCAACTTCACCAAGATGTCAGGTGTCAAAACCTTCAACTGTTTCACATGGTAGATAGTGTGTTTCCCGCCGAAAATTTCCTACAATCACACCTTGGTTAAAAATACAAATCTAAAAATAAGAGAACCTTGATCAAAACTTTCTCGGCTTCGTTGATGGTACATTTATTCGACGTCGCGTAGACGTACCAGTGAGGTATCCAATGAAAAATGAGCCTCAAAGCACCTCCGGTAAGTACAGTGACTAAGTACGTGAAAAAAATCTTGACTTTGCTCGTTCGGAAACAAAATAGTTCCATTTCGTCATCCTGGCCCTTGTTTATGTACATCGAAGCGGGGAGCTGCATGGTACCTATATAATCAGAAGTTAGTAGGGGAGCAACGGGAAAAAATGGTCGCAATTCGAGACTAGGCTATTAACCTTTGAGTAATCCAGCATGTTGCTCTTGGATATTTTTGTCCTTTTTTCTCCAAGAAAATCTCGAATAGGATTCTTTCTTCAGGAACGCCATCTTGGCAGCACGAACGAATCACTGGTTTAAGTAACAAAGTACAGTTTAAGTCAAACAAAAAACTAAGTACTTTTACACACTGAATATTTTTTTAACTCTCCGTTTTCGGCACTAAAAGTTCATTCTCTCATTTTTTCTTTCTTCTTTCTTCGGTACATTCCAGTACTACCAGCTTCTAATCTTCATAGGAGAATTATCAAAAATCTGTGGAGAATAGGGATGAGTAGGGGAAGGCCGGCGGGCGAAAATAAGACCAATCACATTTTTTCCTGAATTAGAAATTTTAAATAGCAGCAAGTGATCCTGGCTGTAGCGTAATTTGTAGAGACTCATTCAAAAGTTGCGATTTATATATAGAGTCTGTAATGAGTTCTTATATATAAATATATCAAATATATTTTTATCTGGTCGAAGGTCTAGACGCAGTTTAATCTGGTTTTCATATACGCAAATAAGCAAATTGGATTTTCCCATTTTCTGATCTTCAACGAACAGGACGTAATAAAAAAATGTAAACACAGTAGGCCCTGGAATAAAGTCATGTCGGTTTGTAACTGATATGACAGTAACTTTATATCTTTATAATTTATAATTTTTATTTAGTAAATTACCGTCACAACAATAAAAAATACTAAAAAATCCAAAGAATTAGAAGTTTAAAGAATTGCAACAAAATCATACCAACTTTTAGATTCTTTAAAACCACAAAACTTTCAATTTTTAAATTTATTCTTTGGTATTTTTAAAATACTTAGATTAGTTAGAATCTTTAAAACCTCTGAAGTGGCAACTAGTCATTTTTCAGCATTTTAAATCAAGTATCTTTAGAAAATTTAAAGCCTCTGATATAGTTAGAATATTTTAGAAAATCGAGCATCTTTAACAAAAAAAACTAACTAGTCTTTGTAATCTTTAAAATGACAAAAATTCTATAAAGATTTGTAAGTTTTCAAATCTACATCAATCTTTGAAATCTTCAAAATATTTAGAGGAACTACAAACATTAAAATCTTCACAACCTCTCGATTACTTAAACTACTCAGAATTTTAGAAAATCTTTAATCTTTAGCAACTCTTTAGAGTCTTAAAATTCGAAACATTCTTTAAATATTTCTAAATTTTTAAATTCACGTTTGTTTTTTATATTTTTAAAATATTTAGACTAGCTAGGATCGTCAAAAAGTTTTAGACCTCTGGAATAGTTAAAAATTTATAATTGTTAGAAATTTAAGCATCTTTAGCAACTCTAACCTCTAACTTTGGGATTTTTGCCAGGGCAAAAATTCTTTGAAAATCCTTAAATTTTGAGATCTACACATATCACTGATATCTTTAAAATATGTAAACCAATACATATCTTTTGAATCTTTAAAATCTATGAAATAACTAGAATATTAGAATTTTTAGAATGTTCCGAATCTTTAGCGACTCAACCAATCTTTGGAATCTTAAAAATGGCTAAAACTTTCAGAACATTTTAAAATTATTAAATCTACTAGAGTGATTAATATCTTTAAAATATTTAAGCGGACAACCACATTTAGAAACTTCAAAATCTTTAGAACAGTTAAAATATTGTGATTCTCAAAAAATCTAGAATCTTTAGCAACTCTTACGCTTCTTTGAAATCTTTAAAATATTTAAAGAAACTACGAACCTTAAAATCTTTAGAACCTCAAAATTACTTAAAATTTTAAAAATTTTAGAAAATCCTGCAACAACAGACTTTGGAATCTTAAAATTCGCAAATATTCTTTGAATATTTCCAAATTTTAAAATTGACACTGGATTTTTATATCTTTAAAATATTTAAACTAGTTAGAATCTTCAAAATGTTTAAAGATCTCTGGAATAGTTATAAAATTACAATTTTTAGAAAACTAAATATCTTCAGCACCTTTAGCTTCTAACTTGGGGATCTTTATGAAAACAAATATTCTTCGAAAATTTCTAAACTTTGAAAACTATACTAGCCTTTGATATCTTTAAAAAATGTAAACCAATACAGATCTTTTGAATCTTTAAAATCTACGAAATAACTAGAATATTAGAATTTTTAGAATGTTCCGAATCTTTAGCGACTTCAACCAATGTTTGGAATCTTAAAAATGGCTAAAACTTTTAGAACATTTTAAAATTATTAAATCTACTAGAGTGATTAATATCTTTAAAATATTTAAGCGGACAACCACATTTAGAAACTTCAAAATCTTTAAAGCAGTTAAAATATTGTGATTCTTTAAAAATTTAGAATCTTTAGCAACTCTTACGTGTCTTTGAAATCTTTAAAATATTTAGAGAAACTACGAACCTTAAAATCTTTAGAACCTCAAAATTACTTACAATTTTAAAAATTTTAGAAAATCTTGCAACAACAGACTTTGGAATCTTAAAATTCGCAAATATTCTTTGAATATTTCCAAATTTTCAAATTCACATCGGTTTTTTATATCTTTAAAATATTTAAACTAGTTAGGATCTTCAAAATGTTTAAAGATCTCTGGAACAGTGATAAAATTACAATTTTTAGAAAACTAAGTATCTTCAGCACCTTTAGCCTCTAACTTTGGGATCTTTATGAAGACAAATATTCTTCGAAAATTTCTAAATTTTGAAATCTATACAAGGCTTTGATATCTTTAAAATATGTAAACCAATACAGATCTTTGGAATCTTGGAAACATATAAAATAGCTAGAGTATTAGAAATTTTAGAATTTAAAATCTTTAATTTTAAAAATGGCTAAAACTTTTAAAAAGTTTTAAAATCTTTAAAAGAAGTACGGACCTTAAAATCTTTAGAACTTCTAAATTATTTGAAATATTAAGAATATTAGAAAATCTTTGTAATCTTAAAATTCGCAAACATTCTTTAATATTTCTAAATTTTTAAATTCACTCTAGTTTTTTATATCTTTAAAGCATTAAGACTAACTAGAATCATTATAATGTTTAAAACCTATGAATAGTCAAAAAATTACGATTTTTACTAAATCTAGAATCTTTAGCAACTCTAACCGGTTTTTTGAATCTTCAACATGGCAAAAATGCTTAGAATATTACTAAATCTTAAAATTTCCAAAAATCTTTGCAATCTTTAAAAGATTTAAACTAAGATGTTTAAAATCTTTAGAACCTCTGGAATAGTTAGAATATTAGAGCCGTTGGAAAATCTGAGATCTTTATTAACACTAATCAGCCTTTGAAGTGATTTAAAAGACAAACATTGTTAGAAGATTTCTGAGATTCCATAATCTCCACCAGTCTTCGATATCTTTAAAATATTTAGACAAACTAAGATCTTTAGAATCTTCAAAACCCCTGGAATAGCTAGAATACGGCGAACTTTAGAAAACCTAGGATCTTTAACTCTAACTAATCTTTGGGCTCTTTGAAGTGGTAAACATGTTTTAAATATGTTAAAGTTTTAAAAACTGCAAAAATCAAAAGATTTGGGCCATCTTTAAAAACCATGGAATGCTTAGAATATTACGATCTTTAGAAAATCTTGAATCTTTAGCAACTCTAGTTCTTTAATATCGCAAGCAATTTAAAATATTTCCTTAAATTTTCAAACATTTTGACTTTTAGTTTTTTTATTTTGCGTCCTGACAAATTTTTTAAAGTTAGAGATTTTGATGACTTGCAGTTTCTCTAAATCAATAGATTTTTTTTCCAAATCATCAATATCAACTGTCAAAGTTTTTTGTTTCCTTTTCTAGCGTTGGTTTCCTGTTGCAACAAAAAAATCAAGCAAGCAATTGATTTATGGCATGTCCACGCAACACCTAGTTACGACAAACGTAGCAAAGATAGTAGTGCACTTGGCATTTTTTAGCGCTGAGCCCACCTCTCTGATTAATTATGTACATATTTCTTTATCGCATGTGCACATTTCTGAGATTTATTCGTGCATTATTGTTTAATGATACCGACGCTTTGTCATCCTTATCTAGGGTAATCTGATTAAATTACGACAGTAGAATGTCAAAACACGCAATTGTTAATCCGGTCCATACTAGATACAGTTGAAACCATAGCTTACTTGTTTTGAATGATTCCGAGAAGCGATGTTTTTAGCTTACTCTATATCCCAATAATAAATTCATGTTTTTCTTCTCCGAAAAAAATTCCACGAACACCAAATGCAGATAACATTCTATAAATAGCGGAAATTGCGCAATTGCGTAAATGAAATGAAAACCATGCAAATAAGAGTCGTGTGAAAAAATCGTGATTGGTCTGTACAGCCCCCTTAGCCTCCTCACCTGAACATCAAACATCGAATCAATCGGGTACAAGGCATCAAGTCAGTGTCAAATAGCCATCCTGGCAGCCCCCGAAACACTTTTGTCAGTCGCCAGGATCGTTTCTTGCCCTGTATCCAATGCTGCACGTGACGAAGCTTGACTCTACGTTATGCATCTTATTCGTGACGATTCCGCTAACTTTGTCCAAGCACTGGCTCAAAAAATCCACACGATTGTACTTATCTAGATCACTCGTACACATAATAAACAACTTCGGGAACATTCAAGAAGAAAAACGTTCGGTCTATGTTAGCCCCCACGAGATTACGTCACCTAACCTCACTTCTCTAAAACACCGATTTAAAACGAATTTTCACTACGATAGACAGTCAAAGGGCTTCTAATGACTTCATTTAATGTTGAGAACTTGTAAATCTTCATTTTTACGTGAAAAAAGACGAAAACGAGATAACTTTTGAGGTTGACAAGTAAGCACGGCACACGCGATCGAAACGCACATAGACTTTAACCTCTTTATTTTAATCGTTTTCTTGAAGGACACATGGAATCCTCCAGGAAATGTGGAAGTTTTGATAAGACGATGATCTAGAACAGATTTCACACGAAGAATGACCAATAAATGAGTCAAGGCATCGGCGGAATCGGAATCGGAATGACAGATCACGTGATTTCTGACGTGCGGAAATGGCGGGGAATTCTAATTTTGCACAAACGAAAATGGGGCTACAGGTGAGCAATCAAATTCCAGACACACACATTGAGACGATAAAACACTACAAAAAACAGTTTCTTATTACTGCATTAAATGATGGAAAAAAATTCTTGTATTTTTGTGTTTTTTGAAGCAGAGCCGGCTTCAGAAATTTTTAGGCCTCCATTCTCCTGAACACCTTTTATATGACAAAAAAACTTACAAAAACAAATTATAGTTTTCACAGTGTTACTATCAACAATATTTGGATAAAACAACTTCCAATATCATTTGTTGTCTAAGAAACATCGTATTGTTCTACTTTTTTATCACAGTTTATATTGTTGACAACAATATTTTTTCTTGAATTGAAAAAAAAAATAGAAGTAATGTTGACCTAGACTAAGTAAATACAGACCTTCACGAACTATGTTTTATTCAATATTTTCATCAATACTTTTAACATACGCTACAATTTTAAACTTAACGCCAATATTTCTTGTTTATTGTATGAATCCGACTGATACATTTTGGGTTGATAGCATTTATTGCTCAATACTCCTATCAGTACTTTCTCTATTCATCGTTAATAACAGTATGCTCACAAAAATTATATATTCTTGCCTAAAATATTCATATATGTTTATCAATATTATTTAAATATCTTAAAGTATTGACGTTTGATCACTTTTCATTATTGATCGATGTTTCGTATTTGCCTCTAAATATATATTACTAATATTGATATCAATATTTTAATATGATTGAGCAAAAGTTTACCTTTTGTCTCAATGGTAAAACTTGAAAAATAAATTTATCAGAGTAATTAGATAAAAAAGTCATAAAACTGTTTTTTCATGATATGTAAATAATGTTTTCCTTATTTATCGTCAGTTACTGTATATTAAAAAAAAAATACCGAAAATGTATTAATTTTGATGAATATTTCTCAGTTTTATTTAAATAACTTAAAATATTGACGTTTACATTGGCTCAATATTGAGTCAATACAAAAATAAATTTAAAGCGATTTGTCTCCTATGGTTGTACTGCGAATATAAAAAAAATGCATTGTATGATTTTTTATTTATCAGTAGTTTTCACTACTTGTTGTGCAATACTTTAATCAATATTTCCGATTACTACCAAAACAGTTTAAATAACCTTGAAGAAATATATTAGAATTCTAGATAAAAAAAAATCCAAAGCACTATTTCTATCATATGTATAGTATATATAATTTAATAAATTATACATATATACATATAATACCATATTGCACAGCATTTTCTTCAATACTTTTATATATAATTTACATCAAAGTAGCTAAAATTATGGTTTTATTGTTATGTTTTGTTTCATAAACATTGAGATCAAAATTTCATATTTATCTATTTAAATAACCTAAAATATTGACGTTTACGTTTGTTCAATATTCGGCTAATGGAACAAAATTTGGAACGATTGATCTTCAATAAATTTAGAGAAAATCGCACCTGCATCATTACTGACTTATCGATCAGTATCCTCTTCTGTTTATTATGCAATACTTTCATCAATATTTCCGATTGCTACGAAAAGGGTTAGAAAGAAATATGTTCAAATCATACTTAAAAAATTCACAAATCATATGTAATGTCTTAAACATCGTATTGCACAATATTTCCGTCAATATTTTTCATATAAATTACACTGAAGTAGCTAAAATAATATTTTATTTAGGTTAGAATTTAGTACTTATCGTCCAATATTAGTAACTTTAAGATTTCGATAAAATCGAACAAACCTTGTTTTTTTTATATAAATTTTGAGGCTAAAACGCTAAAACAAAAGTCTTTTCTACGCACTCTTGGTTTTGAACCACTTCCATACCGCCTGAAGCCGGCCCTGACCACCCATTGCTTCATGAACTTTCGAATACAATTAGTTTTTGTCGATTCAAAGAAAATCTATCGCGATAAAAGTCAAAGGAAATCCCCACGTCCCTCAGAATGTAGTACACCAAAAATGCATTTCACCGCTACTTTCAAATGTTAACAGAGCGCGGGAAATTCAAAAAGTGAAATTGACACTTGACGTTTCTTTCTCGTAACTGCAACCCCTGCACGCAAAATCTCGCGCCAAATTCAAACTGCACTGTCACTGATGTCACTGCACTGATTATCACAAAAATGGCTTTTCCAGTCTCGAATTGCGACATTCGGGCCGAAAATGACTTACCTGTCCATTCATAGGTCTTGCTTCAACCTGCTCACTTCACATTCTGTTATTACCTGTGAAAACGTGAGGCTATTAGAATAGTGGAAAGTGGGATTTATCGCTGTGGAGACGGGTTTTCACTGTTAAAACGGGATCACAAGGTAGTTAATTGAAGATAAGATATAGAGTGACCGAAACTATACTTCCTTGAACTCTTATCAGAATTTTGATAATCTCGGATAATCTAGACTTTTTAGGTAGAGACCTGTATCTTTAAACAAATGACGCAATCAGTTATTGTACTTGTAGTTCCCATTAAACACTCTTAACAATAATCGTTAAACTTCAAGGTAAAAGTGTTATATAATATAATGACTTCAATTAGTCTTTCCGTCCAAATTATATTGTGACTACTTTAATTACTACTTTAATAGGCGTTTATAATTTTTTGCAGTTTAGTAGACTTTTTAAATTTGGCGCCTCTGCTTATCTGAAACTAAAAAGTTCAACCGTTTGAAAATAGGTGGCGCTCACAAAACTGCAGTTTTTAGGTTAAAGTAAAATGAAATTTCATGAAAATGAAAACATTCAGAATTTTAATCTTCTGGAAAAATACAGCCTTCTAAGAAATTTTTGAATATCTTCTAGGTTTTTGGTAGTTTTAGCGGTCTAGTGCCGTGGTGGCATCACAAATGCAAACTATTTTTAAGAGTTCGAACCTGTGCAGGTTTTCTGAGCTAAGATTATTTCAAGAATAAAAATTCACGAATTTCAAAAATTAAAAAAAAAAACAAATTATTGAGAACATCTGCATGTAAAAAATAAAAATTTGTAAAATCTTTATAGAATTTTATCAAAGACAAATCTGCAAACTTACAAATTTAAAAAAAAATGAAAACCTGCATCACAATATTCCAAAATGTAAAAAATTGCGAATTTACATTTTTATAAAGCTTAAGATTAGAAAAACTAAAACTAAAATTACAATGAGGTTAAGCACTACTTTATCATTTGTGCAGTTTAGAAAAGTCTTTTAAAATTTGGTACCACTGCTTATCTGTCAACGGTTGGCACTAGATAATTCAACCGTTTGAAAATAGGTGGCGTTCACAAAACTGCAGTTTATAGGTTACAGTAAACAGCAATTTCATGAAAATGAAAATATTCAGAATTTTAATCTTCCGGAAAAATACAGCCTTCTAAGTAATTTTTAAAAGATATATTAATTTCTAGGTTTTTGGTAGTTTTAGCGGTCTAGTACCGTGGTGGCATCACAAATGCAAACTATTTTTAAGAGTCCGAACCTGTGCAGGTTTTCTGAGCTAAGATTTTGTTTAATCAATTTTTGCAAATTTCATGTTTTTGAGTACATAAATAAGGTGACGGTCTCATGACAAAAGTTTCAAGAATAAAAATTCACGAAATTCAGAAATTAAAAAAAAACATTGAGAACATCTGCATGTAAAAAATAAAAATTTGTAATATAGAATTTTATCAAAAAAAATCTGCAAACTTACAAATTAAAAAAAAAATAAGAACCTGCATCACAATATTCCAAAACGTCGTAAAAAATTACGAATTTACATTTTTATAAAGCTTATGATTTGAAAAACTGAAACTAAAATTACGATGAGGTTAAGTACTACTTTTTCATTTGTTGCAGTTGAGAAAAGTCCTTTAGAATTTGGTAGCACTGCTTATCTGTCAACGGTTGGCACTAGATAATTCAACCGTTTGAGAATAGGTGGCGTTCACGAAACTGCAGTTTCTAGGTTAATGTTAGCATTATGATATATGACGTCAAATCATGAGGAAAGAGAAATCGAATGTATTATATTACACTATTAATTACATATAATTAATTAACTACTAAAATGTCGAAGAATTATAGATTTTTGGAAGATATCGCGGTCTAGTACAGTGGTGGCATCACAAATGCATACTATTTTTACTTTGTGAAGGTTAAAACAATAAAAAATCAAAAAAAAATCGCATTTAAAAAGTAAACATTTTTAAAATTTAAATTTTAATATTCCAAACATGCCCGGAAATTCTTGAAAGATTTTCAATATTCTAGAAATTAAAAAAATTAACTTCTAAAATGTCAAAGAACTAGAATTTTTGAAGTCATGGCGGTCTAGTACCGTGGTGGCATCACAAATGCAAACTACTTTAAACAAGTCCTACGTCCTCAGGTTTCCTAAGCCAACTAAGATCTTGTTTAGTCTATAAGTGTCTATTTTATGATTTAAGTTCAGAAATAAGGTCAGTCACGATACATGTCCAAAGTTTGATCGATAAAAATCCAAAAATTTTATAAACTACTATGAAAACGTTGGTACTTTTGTACATAAAAAGTAAGAATTTCTACAATATCCAAAGAACTCTTTCGAAAAAAGAAATATCTGGAATACTGAAGTCCAAAAAAATTGAAAATCTGCAAAAACAATATTCCAAAAAGTTCTTAGAAGTTTGAATCTCCAAAAAATCTTAAAATTTTGAGAAACATAGAAGACTGAAAAATTTTCAGAATATTAATATTCCAAGAATCCTTTAAAATTACAGCCCTTTTGAAGAATCTAGAAGGATTTTGGAATCTCAAGAAGCTAACTTTAAAAGTGTTAAAAGGCAAAAGATTTTTAGAAGTTTTGACGGTCTAGCACCGTGGCAACATCACAAATGCAAACTATTTGTAAAAAATCGTACCTGTGTGTAGGTGGCGTTCACAAAATTGCACTTTTTAGGTTAAAGTTGGCATTTCGACATTAAGACTTCTAACCTTCAATAAAATCACGAGAAAAGAGAAATCGAATATATTATATTTTGTTAAAAACAGATTAGTACATAAAAATATATAAAACTATGACAACAAAAGTAAAGAAAGTAAAAACATTTTGACTAAAAAAAGCACACAGCCCTTACAATTTCGAACAAACGTACAGAAGAGAAAGACGTCCGTGCGTGCTTACGCCACACGTGAAAGAAGCTTAAAACTACAACAAACTACGTCAAATTTCGAGTTGTAGGGGAAACGTGCCTAGAAATGAAGCGCTCTGTAGTGGATTTGAAGCAGTGCAGATATTAGGCACTTTTCCCTTACGCTTAAAGCTGCATGTTTGAAAGTCCTTATGCTACACTGATACGTATTCGCCAATTTTCGAAAACACGACTAGAATCTGAAAATCTCCAAATTTCGTTTAATCCGTCAAAATCCCGTTGCCTTGTCTTGGACTCTCGTAGGCGATGACAACGCCATCGTGGTTGGGTTTCAAAACGTCCGAATCAATGTTAAGTTTCTCTTCCACGTTAAGATCGGGGGCCAAGACCATACTGCCATGGGGGCCCTTTACTAAATGCGCCACGTTGAGCCCCACGTGGACCTCGTCTCCGAGGTGATGTCGTCCAGGGTCCTCCACCCCGAAGGTCTTCGGCAAGTCGTATTTCTTCAAATCCTGTTCGATTTTCGCATTGTTGGTCTGTGATTGCGCCAGCCCGAAATCTCGGTGCTTCTCTAAAACGTTTTGGTGCTTCTGGAACGTGGTCAAAACGTCCTTGAGACGGCTAAGATCGAGTTCTAGGTCCTCGGAGTTGTGGACGTTGACGAAGTTGACGAATTCCATCAAATTCTTGTCGCTGAGTTTGTTCCCCGAGCCTTCGATGATCTTGAGGAGTTCCCTCAACTGGTTCTTGTCGCAGCTTATGTTAGTCCCGTCACCTTCGTTCTGGATGCTCTTCAACAAGTTGATTAGTTTTGTGTTCAACTCGTAGCGTTGCTCGTTCGTTGTGGAGACTGCATCAAAATTCAACATTTGTGGGTGTGGTCGTTTATGGGCGGGGAAATGAAGGAGTTCGGGAACTTCCTCGGCCACCTCCTGGGTCATATTCAACATCTTCACTATCTCCGCCTCCGTTCGCAGATCTTCGCTCTTATTGGAGAAGAGGTCTTTGGGCAGTTCGACAGTGGCCCCGCCCACGACATCGCAGTCCTCCTTTTTCTCGGTTTCACAGCTTATGCACAAGCACTTCTTGATGATTTGTACACGTTTCTTGAATGTTTTGGGAGCTTCAGGATCTTTGCCGTCACTGTGGAGCACCACCTACAAAAAACAGTCCATGATTGGTTACAAAACCACGCCCTTTCTCACGTGGTAGCATTTTGTCTCCACCGGTTGGCAGCTGTCACAGTATGGACCAATGAGCTCGCCGGGTTCCGCGGGTTGGGTGCTTGGGATGCTGTAACTGTAGCACCACCCCACGCAAACGTTGTTGTCGATGGTTATTGGTTCGTAGCCGGGATAAGCGACCACTTGCTGGATGCGTGTGGTCTGACATCTCGAATACTTTTCTGGGTTCAAAATTATATTGTGGACCTGCTCAAAATTAATTTTAGACCACCCTGTGTATGTGGTTTTTAGCTCACCCTGTGCTCTCCTCGCGACGCCCACGCCACTGTCAGCGTCGCCAGAAATAAAATTGTTTTCAACATCACGATCTGGAAAAAACCGCTATTTTAATAAGAGCAATTTTTGGGAACTGGAATTTTCGGTTAATTGCTGTGATTATTGGAGGTCAATATTCTTGTTACGAGTGACGCAATAAAGAAACTATTTATTGGATGAAGATTGGGTTGATGGTTATTTCCGGTCGAACTGGATATGGAAATTGAGCTTGTTTTGATGAATGTGAAACGATTTTTATTTAATGATCGCAATTATCACATTCAAGCCACTCAGTTTTTTTCGTACAAATATTTGAGTTTTTGTGTGTTTGTTTTCGCATTGATCACGTTTTAACCACTGAAATTTTGAAAAGGTTCAAACAATAAAAAATTAAAAAATATATCAAATGAAGAATATTCGCACTTAAAAAGAAGACATTTCAAAAATCTAAATATCAGAGTTCAAATCTCTTAAATCTTAAAATTGGAATGGAAAAAACGGAAAAATAATGAAAATGTAAAACTTTTTGAATTTTAATATTTCCGGAAATGATAATTTTTGAAGGATTTAATATATAGATTTTTGATAGTTTTAGCGGTCTAGTACCGTGATGGCATCACAAATGCAAATATGTTAAGAAAAAAAAAGAGAATCTACAAAACAATATTCCAAAAAGTCCTAACAAACTTGAATATTAGGATCTAAAAAATCTTTAAACTGAAAAACTTGAAAAAACTGTCAAACTATGAAAATGTAAAATTTTTAAAATTTTGATACTTCGCATGCTCTAAAATTCTTGAAAGATTTTCAATATTCTAGAAATTTCAAAAAATTTACTTCTAAAATGTCATAGTACTAAATTTTTTAATTTATAGCGGTCTAGTACCGTTGTGGCATCACAAATGCAAACTATTTTAAGGAAGTCCTATGTTTGTAGGTTTTCTAAGCCAACTAAGATTTTGTTTAAACGATTAGTGCCAATTTTACAGTTTCAGTCCAGAAATAAGGTCACGATATCATGTCAAAAGTTTCAACGATAAAAATCCAAAACGTAAAACGTAAACGTAAACACTAAGAATTTTTACCGCCTCTGAAATAAGAGAAGTCTGGAATTTTGAGAATCTAAGAAAAAATGAAAATCTGCAAAACAATCTTTTGCAGATTAAAAAAAAATGTATCTATGAAAAAACCTAAAACTCTGAAAAACTTAAAAGTTTTGACGGTCTAGTACCGTGGCAACATCACAAATGCAAATTATTTTGAGAGAAATGTGTGTAGGTGGCGTTCACAAAATTGCACTTTTTAGGTTAAAGTTGACATTTCGACACTAAGACTTCTAACCTTCAATAAAATCACGAGAAAAGAGAAATCGAATATATTATATTTTGTTAAAAACAGATTAGTACATACATATATATAAAACTATGACAACAAAAGTAAAGGAATTAAAAACATTTTGCTAAAAAAAGTACACAGCCCTTACAATTTCGAACAAACGTACAGAAGAGATTTAAACTTCAAAACTGATAAAAGACTAAATTTTTGCAAATTTTGAAGGTCTAGTACCGTGGCGTCGACACAAATGCAAACAATTTTCAGAAAGCTCAGAAGCTGTGCAGATTTCCCCAGTCAACTAAGATCTTGTATAGTCAATTAATGGTAATTTCACGGTTTTAGCACAGAAATAAGGTCACGGTCTCATTATTATAGAAAGTAAAAAAAAAAAAAAAAACGGAAAATATCCGCATGAAAAAAATAATAATTTGTAAAATCTCAATAGAAATGACAAAAAAAATCTGAAATCTTCAGAATCAAAAAATTAAAAAAATCTATCAAACGAAATTTTTTTTAAAAAAAAAGGAAAATTTAATTATCTAACAAAACTTAAAATTGAGAAATTTAAAAACATTGTAAATAATAAATATAACTTTCAGAATTTTAATATTGCAAGCATGTCTGAAAATTCCAGCCGTCTTGGAAATTCTTGAAAGATTCACAATATTCTAAGAATTCAAAAATTGGTCTTCTAAAATGTAAAAAAAACCTAAATTTTTGAAAGTTTAAGAGATCTAGTAACGTGGCGGCATCACAAATGCAAACTACTTTCAGGAAGTCCGGTCCTGCACAGGTTTTTTGAGCCGATTAAGATCTTGTTGAGTTTATTAGTACCAATTTCACGGTCTTAGTGCAGAAACAAGGTCACGATATCATGTTTACATATTAAACAAATGATTTTACGAGCATCATTTTCCGTCACAACACATGCATGACGTAATATTGGACCAATGACGAGCTGCTCTGGCTGCTGCGTCATTTCCATGCCCCAATTACAGGTCATTTTTTTGCCTCGATATTCAAATGAGCCTCAAATTTCAGAGTTGATTCTGTAATTCTTGAAATTTCAAGGTTTTTTCTGAAATTAGATTCTTTGGTGCAAAGTCATGAAAACAAACCCGGAACGATCTCGCAGAAACCGGTAATAAAGCCCGAGTCTATCAAAGAAAAACTTGGTAAACATTCCTCGCGATTTCCCAAGGCCAAATCCATAATAACACTTCAACTAACAATTAATATTTATCGAAAAAAAAAAGTTTTGAAAAACTCGCGCTGTTGCCACCTCAGCTTTCACCATTTTCGTGCATTTTTCCCACACCACCCATAAATAACTAAAACTATAAAACACTGGCAGACATTAAAACGGGCCCGTGGGCGTTTTATCTAAGAAATTACGTCATTCAGGTGGGTCATTCACATATCTGCACCTTTTCATTCATAATTCCGTCCTCCGAAGCGGTACTCTCACTCAGATCAAGAAAAAAAAAATTCGAACATCGGGTCACGTGACGCGATTTTTACACCGGCCGACTAGTTTCGATCTAGTTCACCATCAGGGACATGCGAAACAAAAAACGACGCAAAACGCCACCACCGAAACATGAAAAAAACAATTAAAACTAACTTACACACGATCGGGGTTGGCTGTGAAACGCTGCGCTTTTGTTTCGTACGACGCACAACTGTTGGCTCTTTTCACAACATTTAAATCAAGATCGCTAGTGAAAGGTCACGAAACAACTGAGAATCTACTTGTTCTTGTAAGGTAACTTGATCTCATAACACCTGTTCGATGACGCGGGAAATTTGAATGGCGAGGACAGGAAACGAGTGGTTTAAAAAGAATAAAATTTATTTTTTAGATCTGTTACAGGAGAGGGAGTTTTAGAGTTCCTCGAAGAAGGCGACTCGGGATTTTGTCGAGCCTGATTTGCTTTTTTTTAGTGTGGAATATTTATTTTCGCCGAGTTTCACTTGTTCGCTGTGTAATTGGTCGAATTCCGTTTGTTTGTCGGCGACTTTCAACACGGCGATTTCTGTGCGCAGGTCGCGGAGTTGGTCTTGGAGATGCTTTTGTTTTTGGATACAGAAACCCCTGAAACAAACATTTTTTGTTAATAGTTGTTAAGGAGGCTGGGTAACTTATAAATTGGTTGGTACCTCTGTCTGTCTAAATTATATGTGTGGCAGTTTGAGGTTAAGAAATAACATCACGAACTGTCAAACGAACTAGAGGGCAGTGGTATCAACTAAATTCAATTTTTGTTATTTTCGTCCACATTTAGAAATAGAAAATCCTGAGATTATTAGTATTTCTGAAAAAATCTAAAAATTTATCAGGGAAGTTCAAAAATTTTAAAATGTGAAAATCCCTAAAATGATGAGAAATTTAGTGTCCTGCTAAACTCAAAATATTTTCTTCAAAGAAAAAAAAATTAACAATTCTAGAACCCGAAAATATTTCTACCAAATCGTAAAATCTGTTGGTAACCGTGTATCTATTTGGCAATTTAAGACCAAACATTAGATGACATATTTCTTATAAAAATTATGAAATGTCTAAAACAGTTCCGAAACTTGCCTCATATCGAAGCTTATTCCATGCGGAAAAAAACAATGTACAAACCTTTCCTTCTCGATTTCTAACGACAACTGATCCGTATCAGCATTTGCGAGGTCATACGGACTTAGTGTCAAATTCAAATCAGGAGAAGTCCCCACGTCACCATCTAACAACGCCAAATCCGCCCCCAAACACGGACTCAAAGGCGAAGAATACAACGTAGTAACAGACTGTAAAACAAAAAAAAGTTACCAAAAAGTAACCACACAACCTCAACTTTACATGCAGTTAGACATTCAAGCAAAAAGTCCTTCAGTTAGGCGACATTAACAACAAATTTCGACACTAAGCCAAACCTAAGCATCTTCAGACTACAAAAGAAGTGTTGGCAACCATGCAAAACCTTTATCCCTTTACCGAAATCGGACTCGCCGTCGTAGATCCGGAATAGGACCCACGACTTAAAAAATCCAACAGTTTCTCTTTGGCTAATTTCTCGGCAGCACGGGCCTTCAACAGTTCTTCTTTTAAACGATTGGCTTCGGCTGCTCGTCGTTCGGAATCTTCGACCAATCGCGCGGTCAGTAATTCGGCTTCGCGGGTTTTACGTTCTAGGGTGACTTTTTCTTCTTCTTTGCGCATTGCGCTGAGACGTAATCGGGTGATTTCTTGTTCGGCTTCGGAGGCTTTCTGGCTTAGGAGGATGGCTTCTTCTTCGGCGACGCGGCTCTTTTCGGCGAGGAGGTCCGCGCTCTCTTCCGAGCGTTTCTAAAAATAAAAATATAGAACGAAATCTGATTATGTACATATTTTTGGGCGACCACTGTGTAAAAGTTTACTTTACGGACTCTTGTGAGGCCGTTAAGATAAATTTTGTAGACTCGTTCCTCAAAATGTACCTTACGGACCGAACGTTTCTTATATTCTTGTTGTAATCGCCCAAAAAATCTTGTATGCAATTTTGCCGTAAATACAATTTTTCGCCTATACTAATAAAAAGCTGTTTTTGTACCAGAGCTTCGTTGGCCAATCGGATTTCCTCCTGGTATTGTAATAACCGCTGTTCCAGATTGGCCCGCTCTCGTTCCGCCTCCTCTCGTAGTTGTTTCTCACGCGCCAATCGGTTACGTTCGATTTGGCGTCTTTGTTTTTCTTCTTTCGCCGCCGCTTTCATTTGTTGGAGTTCCATAGAGTCTGGTTTCCGCCGCCTCATGAACAAGTCGTGGTTGCCCATGCAGAGGTCCAGAATCTGAGAAAAAGACACGCCTTTAAACTACAAGGGGGCGTGGTTGAAATAAAAAAGGCTGGACAACTAGTCCAAAGCTAGAAAGAGGCGTGGTAATGGGTATAGTGCACATAACGACGCCCGTATTGAGAATTTAAGGACGAAAGGGGCGTGGTAAACTAATCGAATACAAGAGAGGTGCGGCCGTGATGAACTGCCCCCAACAAGGTGCCTATGGACCAATCAACTGCAATTATAGTGGTACCAACACAATTCAAATGTTAGTATTCCGAAGAAGAAAAATATTTATTATACAAAAATGAGAAAATCTTTAAAAATTTTCAAACGAAATCTTTAAAATCTTCTCACTAATTCTGGATATTGTAGAAATTGTAAGAATATTGAGAAAACAACTGTCTTTAAAAATTTAAGTGCAAAAATTCGAATTCTCAGCAGTTTAAAAAAAAGTCTAAAATTCGTGTAAATTGATTTCAAAAAAAAAAATTACAAGGTTTAATTTTTTTAGAATTGCACCAAAATTAGAGAAAATCGAAATATATAAATATTAGATCTGAAAAATCTTAAAACTTACATACAAAATTCAGAAACAAAAAATAAAACCAAAAAACTCCCTGAATTCTGAGATTTCAAAAATAATTTTAAAAACTCCTTCAAAATGTAGTTCAAAAATTTAAAAAACTTAAGAATCTATGCCAGAGATCCGGATTTCAAATAAAAGATACGCCTTTAAACAAGAAGAGGGCGTGGTTGACATGAGGGCGGTGGTCAATTAGGTAATTACTACAAAAGGGCGTGGTCATCGACAAAATGCACAGAACTCCGCCCACATTTAGGATCAGAGAACGAAAAATGGGCGTAATGAACTAGTCGAATACTAGAAAGAGGCGTGGTCGTGGGTAAAATGTATGCAACCACGCCCCCATTGACCATTCAACATCAATTACCAGTTTGTTCATCCGGACTTTCTGACTGAAGAAGACGAAGTTCGGCGAGTTTTTATCCACAGGCTTGATAATAAACTTCTTATCATCAAAACTGATGTGTCTTATCTCCGCCCACGTGAAAGTCGTCTTTGGTTGCAACTTATTCTCCTTCTCGTAGATATTCAGTCCGAGGGGTGTGACACCTAACCATAACTCTGTCTCTTTCTTATTCATTATGGGAAAGTAATTCACGCCATACATATCGAGATCTTGCGCGATTTTTAGATACTCCATTTCAGCCTCATCTCTCGACATTCCGCGGTGGTCTGAATACCACACCCTTATCCGCTCCTCCCACATGTCCAACGTCATCTGGTATTGGTCGATGACGCGTTGTGGCAACAAATCCTCATTAGCTAACATCCCTGGTTTGTAAGTGTCTAGATCAAAATCTCCAAACTGTAATGTGAGGTTAGAGAAAATTGAGGTTAGGATTGTTGTCACCTTGGCTTGAACAGCGTAGCTTGCGAGTAAAACTGAGGCTTCCGGTGGACAATACACGTCCATCGAAAGTATGGCTTGTTTGACTTGGAGGAAAAAGTAGTGTTTTGTCACTTCTTGGACAAGTTCTTCAGCGACTTCTTCAGGGTAGAATTTCGCGAAGAACATGAACGAAACTGTGCTCTGGGGGTCTTTTTGGATGCTTTGGTCTTGTACTAAAACTTACAACGTGATCACCCACACATTTCTGGTTATTTCCGTACCTTTCTTATCTAACTTTAACCAAGATATGAATCCTTTAGAATCCTCATACTGAAGTCCAAAATACCACGTTTCTCGCAGTCCGATTGTCCGACAAACTAGTTCGAACAAGTCTCGACCTGTAGCTCGCCACTATAAAGGTGGATTTTACCAAAAATTACAGTTTTAAGTGTAAACAAACCTGTAAATTAAATTCTAGTTCTGCGTCTAAAGTGCATACTTTTACTGGGAAGCTCTTCTCGGACTTCTTTTTACGAAACGGAGACATTTTTTCTAACATAATAGGAGGAAAATCACAACAATCGCATTATTTAATCGTAAATAATAACAATAACAATGTATAAGGCACTAGTACGGGCATTTCGATTGACATTGACAGCTGTCAACGGACAGGATTGCCAATGCTAGTGCCAACCCTGGGGATGAAAAACACTAAAAGTTAGTGAGATTTTTTCTCTGCAGTTTTTAACTGCAAATAAACTCATCTACAATTTGCAATTGTTTATAAATCTTTTAATAGGGCTGACATAAGCTTCTTAGATTAGTAACTTTTGGCAGTTATTGTTTTCGACGAGTTTCCCAACTTTTTGAGGTATTTTTTCTATTTAGTTGTCTATTAAATTTAGAACCTTGGATTTAATATAGTTTGTTAATTAATCACCTAGTTACTTTAAATCATTTGAGAAAAAAAAAACAGTACATGATAGTTTTCTCATTATAGTTTCTACGACGTGCCAAAAATTACACACTAACCTCAGAACCAAAGTGTTATTTTTCCTTTAAATAGTTATAATCCTTGCTATCGCTCGAGACAATAATATCCACTTTAGTCCTCTGATTATTATCATATGTACATCATTTTAAAATTCTTAATTTTTAGCCTTTTATATGTTTATTGTACATCTAGCGGTGCTGGAAACTAAATCCAAGTCAACTTTCCCCAACGCAAGACTGCCAACTTCTTCCTAATTAAAGAAAAAACTATAAACAGTTATTAAAGATATAACTATGTAACACAAAAGCAAAAAACCGCATATATAATTAATTCTAAATCTACAAGATGGCGCCTTTAGGTTCCAATTTCTAATGTGACCGACAACGAAACGTTTCAGTTTTTCGTTTAGCATCTTCAAGAAGAAAAACTACAACGTTTCAGATATTTCTTTTTTAGTAACAATTTACTACAAAAGAAAAATCTGAAAAATTGCAGTATAGACCCAATGTATACAATGATGTATTTTATGATCAAAAATCGGCATCTAGAAGGCCATGAATTTTATTCGTGTGTTGAGGTAGCCCTTCGTTGACATTTCAAAACTGTCAGCAATGACATTACTCAACCTTAAAAGATCAAATACCTACACAGTTTGACAGGGAGAACTACCAACAGGAACATTTCAAAGCCACCTATAGACACCATTTCTTCACATTTATTTTAAACAAGATGGCGTCCCTTCTTCTCTAAATTTCTGGCTGTTTGGATTCCCATGTCGGACTAATTTTCCATCGAATCTCGCTCGAATTCAGAAGACTTCAAAGGAAAACAAACCCGACAAAGAAAAGTTTCGGTTTTCCTCAGAAACTTCAATACAACGTGTCGTTTGAAAAGGATCTTCAACGTTTCAAATATTTTTCTGCAGTAACAATTTACTACAAAGATATATCCGAAAATTACAGTTAAAAAAGAAAAACAACGTCTAGTATATTTTGAGATTTTACATGCTCGTAGGTTTTCTTATCTGACACTGTTAATAATGACACGATTGTATTTTAATTTTCAAAAGAGCTACCAACATAATTTTAGATTTTAAAGCTTCACCAGACGCTGTTTTTAACGTTACGATAAACCTTTAACAAAAATATCTGTTTTATATTATGAAGTACGTTTTCTTGCTTTTTGAAAATTGTCAATTCACACAATATAAATTCCAATGCGCTCTTGAACTTGAAAAGAAAACGTCGCTTCGTACGTAAGTGTTTGGCATTTCTTGAAAATGTTTAAAATGACGCAAACTGCAACATACGTCCTCTATTCCAAAGCCTATTGTACCTATAAATTCTGCACACAAACAATACAATCCCAGATTACACTTTTTCCACGATAACGCGCCGTCCTTGATAACACAAGTGAAAGTCTATTAATAAAACCCCAACATGTCGTCCCAGCAACAATTCGAAAGCGTAGAAAAACTCCTTTCAAAACTGCCCCCTGAAGACCACCACCTGGTCCGAAACGTAATTTACGGCAAACCAACAACGTATGCCAAATTCACTGTTTTTTTCTCACCTCTAACCTCACTTTTTTTCCACAGCCAACTAGACCTACCTGATGCAGAGTCCAAAGCTCACGACTACGACTTAGAGCTCGTGGGTTGTCGTTTCGGGAGCGTCCCCGAGCAGCTGAGATCACCCAGACTCGTTCGTGTGGGAATTTTCCAGAATAAACTTCCTTTGGCACCTAATGCTGCAATTAAGGAGCAAAGGGATGCTTTGTATAAGCTTGCCGATAGAGCGATCGAGACGGCGGCGAAGGCGGGGGTGAACGTGT
The DNA here is from genome assembly GCA_030157275.1 of Cynaeus angustus. Taxonomy (NCBI): domain Eukaryota; kingdom Metazoa; phylum Arthropoda; class Insecta; order Coleoptera; family Tenebrionidae; genus Cynaeus; species Cynaeus angustus. The sequence continues at coordinate 17,709,876 of CM058065.1, forward strand.
TTTGTTTTCAGGAGGCTTGGAGTAAGATCTATTGACGTTAAAATGTGTTTCACTTAAGAGAGTTTTTAGCGATGCCGTTTGCTTTTTGCACCAGAGAGAAGTCGCCTTGGTGCGAGTACGCCGAGGGCGCGGAATTTGGGCCCACCACCGCCTTCCTGAAAGAGGTAGGGATGAAAATTTCACGTTGGAGTAAGCGATGGTTTGATTGGGCGGCAGATGGTACCAATGTTCTGTTGCAAACGTCATAAATATAACTCCAACTGTCATTTCTAAAGAAACAATGGCACCTGTAGTTTGTAGTTCTGCCACCAAACGCCCCCACCGCCCTCCTTAAAGAGGCAGGAATAGAAATTTCACTTTGGAATAGACGATGGTTTGATTGGGCGGCCGATGGTACCAATGTCCTATTGGCAAATGTCATAATTATAACTCCAACTGACATTTCTAAAGAAACAATAGCACCTGCCACCAAACGTCCCCAACTTACTTGGGGGCGGTCTCTAATTAAACATTACTCTTATTTAGCTAGCAAAACGCCACAACATGGTCATAATCTCCCCCATCTTGGAACGCGACGAAGCCCACGGCCAAACTATCTGGAACACGGCCGTGGTCATCGACAACTACGGTGACTACCTCGGTAAACACCGCAAGAACCACATCCCCCGAGTTGGCGATTTCAACGAGTCCACATACTACTTCGAAGGCAACACCGGACATCCCGTTTTTCAGGTACCTATAATTAACCGTCCGTCGTAGAAAAAACATTGTACGTAACACTACCTAGACTGAATTCGGGAAAATCGCTATCAACATCTGTTACGGCCGCCATCATCCCCTTAACTGGCTCATGTTTGGTATAAATGGGGCAGAAATCGTCTTCAACCCCTCAGCCACCGTCGGCGAGCTCAGCGAGCCGTTGTGGGGCATCGAGGCTAGAAACGCCGCCATCGCTAATAGTTACTTCACGTGTGCTATTAATAGAGTGGGGACGGAAGTGTTCGCGACGGAATTCACCTCTGGGGACGGCAAACCGGCGCATAAAGATTTTGGGTACTTCTATGGGTCTAGCTACGTCGCGGCGCCCGATGGATCCCGGTCACCGGTAGGGCTTTAAATTTTACAAATTGTGACAGAGATACCAACTGATTTTTTAGGGACTTTCTCGCACCCGTACCGGTCTTCTCGTCGCCGAGCTCGATCTCAACCTCTGTCGGCAAGTCAGGGATCATTGGAGCTTCCAGGTAATAACAAAACTGCCCAAATTCATATACATTTTTCTATATACAGATGACGCAAAGACTGGATATGTACGCCGCCTCCTTGGCAAGAGCAGTGAGCCCCGATTTCGTCCCTCAAATAATAAAAAAAAAACTTACAATGTGAAATCTTTCGAGAACGATAGAAGATATTCTATTTTTCTTAAGCAACTTTTGATTTTGTTTTTCGATTCCGTTTTCACTTCCGGGAAATGATCGTTGGGGAAAGTCTTACTGAATGACGTTTTTTCTTGTTTTTTCCGTGAGGCTGATGCGAGGAGGGTATGGAGGTCGGAGAGGGCACATTGGACGTAGAAGTTGCGTTCGCTGGAGTTCGGACCTGCGAGGATTTGGTCCAGGTCTTGCCGAAGGAGGGCGAAGTTTTCCGTGTCGGCCACGATCCAATCGCTCTAAAAAAAAAAAAAAAACAGTAAAAGGACCTGTGGGTGGAGCTTCGCTGTGTAATCTAATTTCCTTTTATATAAAATTCTTAGATCGACGCGTATAGTTAGTCCAATGCGTTAAAATGAGGATTCGGAGCATAGGACACCTCGTATAGGTAAAGGACCTGTGGGCGGAGCCTAACCAAGCCTATTTTTTGGACACATTACAAAAACAACAACTCAAATTTAAAAAACGGAAAACATGTGTTTCCACTACACTTTTAAATGGTCTGAAGTGGCGGATTTTGTTACAGGTTCTTTTTTACGTGACAGGTCCTTCTTTCCTCTTAAATTTAGAGATCAAAAGACCAAGCGTAAAGTTTTTTTATGCTAAAAATAATGCAGTTTTATTCAAAAAAAATAAAAATAAAAATTGGGAGTATAATTGATAATATTATAGGTAAAGGACCTGTGGGCGGGTCCTATAAATGCAATTTTTCACACTTTTAAATGCCTGGACCATTTAAAACTATAGTAAACTAGTCTATACTATAAGTCTTTCGGATTTTTACACTTAAGGTCCTGAGATAGAACCTTAGCACTCGTACTAACTGCGGTAACACGTGACAGGTCCTTTTCTCTTTTGAAATTTAGAAATTAAAAAACGTGTGCGTGAAATCTGTAAGCTCCGTTTTTGATAGACACTGTACAAAAGAAAACCACTATACTTTACATGACTATAAGTCCTTTTTGAAATGACAGGTCCTTCTCTCTTTTTAAGTTCTGGAACTAAAGGACCTGGGTGAATCATTTTACATATAATATTGAAGACTATTAAACTTAAAGCTACCATAAGTAAAACCACGTGACATGTCCTTTTTCTCGCCATACCTCAACACACTGCATCTCTACGCTCTTGACAGCACTCTCAAAATCCTCAAAATTGTGATTGTTCTTCAAACACAACGAGATAGTGACCACACACGTCACAACCTCCTTACTGAAGTCGTGGTGCTCCCCATTGAAATATCGGGCTGCAAAAGCGTAAGCCCCTATGACATTGACCAGATTGTATCTCACACAGTTTGCAGGTTCTCTTTTCTACAATTCATAAATTATTTTAGTCGAGACTACCCTCAGACGTACTGAAATCTCCTTGAAATCCTTGATTTTGATGACCTGGGGGCACTCTTTCTTGTACTCTTGTGAAGTCTCTACTTCTTCTACGTTTTTAGACGTGTGGGACCACCACGGGGTCCATGAGAGTATGTACTTCGTGACGTCCTCTGATCTGAAATGAGAGCGTCAGTGTGATACTACAGCCCCCCCGTTCCTTACTTTAAAAACGCTATAAACTCCTGTTGCTCGTCTTTAGTCAGTTTCTCCCAAACTTGGTCAGCGTTGTCTAAATCAACGCCTTTCAGTCGTTCCGTGATGTCGTTTATATCATCATCGTCAGAATCTAGCTCGTCATCGTCTTCCAAGTTGTGTTTTTTTAAAATCTCCAGCATTTTTCTCTTGGATTCTTCGTTGTTTTCTTGAGACAACTCCTCCTCCACACAATGTTTGTAGAATTCCTCTGAACATTGTAAGTGTGTCTGTGACTGATAGCAAGACAGCGAGCAATACTTGACCCCACATTTGGGGCACGCATACTTAGCCAAAGCGTTGTCGCAACTAAAAAGACATAACCTCACTTTTTGTCTCTAAGAGCTTAGTACTTACAGTTCGCAGGTGTTCGAGGCGTCTAATTCTACGATTTTAGCTTTGGACATTCTGATTTCAGACAAAACTTCTTGGAAACTGTTTATTGACAAAAGCAACAATGACAGTTGAGGCACCAACCTTTGAGGTTAGGAACTAGACATGGCTACTTGAGCGCGAAAAACACCAGAACTAGTGCTACATTTAAGCCTTTGTAACTAGCACTAGGGCTACTTTTTGGGGCTAGCAGGGTTACTATGTGTCAGGCCCAATTTTCCTTAAACTAGAGTCTAGTAAATAATCTGTGAATCTATCAATTGGGGTTATAATGAATGGGATTACGGCTAGGCCAACTGTGGTAACTAGTGATTTCCTAGTATTCTTAGTTAATTTAGTTTTAGCAAGCGAAAACTTAGTTAGAGCACACACTCGGTTAATTGTATAACCTGGAATGTACACCGACGCTAGCAGTTGCCAAATTAGAGTGTCAGTGGCGGCGAAAGCTGTCTTTTTGGCACACGTAGGGTTCCCCTGGTTCCGCTGAAACAACAATTTCAACAAACTGCCCTCTGCTTAAAATCATTCTACTTTGTAAGTTCTCGCAGTTTTGTGAGCCGTGTCTGCGAAAACATATAAATGCGCAATTCCGTACGAAACGTACACCATTTTTTTCCCAATGAAGCCCCTTAGGGCTTCGCCACACTCGTTGGCGTAACCTAAAATCAGCGGTTATGGAAGACACACAAAAAACAGTTTTACCCAAAAGTCGCAACGGAGAATCTTTATAAATGTCGTACTCTCGCTCCGGAGTGGTCATTCTGTGTGTTTTTTTTTGTAATTTCGTTTTAAAAAATGGCAGTGACAGGACGGGAATTAGGGTTATGTCATCGCGGTGACAGTTTCAAATGAAAAATAACTAGACGGGGATTTTAGTGACGAAACGAGATGAGGATGTGATAATGATGGAAATTTGTGTTAACCGCGAAGTTTTTATTCTTTTTATTATTGATGAAGATAAACTGACGTAGGATCGCCTGTACCATAATTTATGCTCCTTACAGAAGCTACAACAACGGCCTGTTGGTCTAGGGGTATGATTCTCGCTTCGGGTGCGAGAGGTCCCGGGTTCAAATCCCGGACAGGCCCTTGTACACTTTTTTTTCTTTTTTTTTGCTTCCAAATCCCAAACAATCCGTTCTAATTTAATTAGAATAATCACAATGAATAAAGAATAAGAATAAAGTATGTAATACAACAAATAATTTATTTTTTATTATAATTTTTAAAAGCGGCCGCTCCGTTTGCGCCCCGTGTATTTCGAGTCGGCTCTGACATCCTTCATTTGTCTTCTTCGTCGTTCTTTTTTTTCTAAAATCCAATCGCGACTTTTCTTTAATGGTTTTCCTCGGGCTTTTTTGCTTTGTTCTCGTTTGGAGACGTAGGAAACGCCTGGAAATGTTTGATAAGTGGAATAAAATGCAATTGATAAAAATAGTTTGATTTTAATTAAAAACTAAAAATAAATTTTGATTAATGTTGTGCAATAGCGTCACTTTAAATACAAGATTGATATTACATCCACATGAAGTCAGGTTGGCCGAGCGGTCTAAGGCGCCAGATTTAAGCTCTGGTTCTCGAAAGAGAGCGTGGGTTCGAACCCCACACCTGACATCCAACTTTTTGTTTTTTTTAATTTATGAGGACAACAATATTTAGAATTGGAAGAAAAGTACTTCATTAGAATTCTAAGAATATGTTATTTTGATCTGAATTTTAACAATCACCACGGATGGATTTTTTTTTTGAAAAATCGATACGACTTTCTCGTTGTTTTAAACATGAAGCACTTAGAGGTGGCCAGTTCGAACCCGAACCAGTCCCGTTTTTTTTTAGTGTTGTTTTTGAGGAATTGTACAATAATAAATTAATGTAAAAACGGATTATAACTAGATTTTCGGTTTTAACTAGTTACACCTCAAATTTTATTAAACACAAAACACCTCATTTTCATTAACGTCGAGTATATCACGAGTGTGTAGTTCGAAGCCTAGTGAGGGCCGTTTTTTTTTTAAAGACGAGTTTGTAATGTTTATTTAATTAGTCACCGGTAATTTGGGAATTTCGATTCAAATTTTTGTCTCGACAACAAAAGTGCATGCGAGATGTTTTGGGCGATCAGAAGACATCAACAAATTGTAAAATCCAAAGTTAAGTTCATGAGTTAATAAAATTTATATTTACGGCCGCAGAAGACAAGTGAGTCCATAAAATAAACGTTTCTAGAGAAATCGCACAAAAAATGTTTAAGTATACACTTTGAAAAAAAACTACACAAGAGATCAGGTTCGAATCCTGTTCAATCCCGTTTTTTTTTCCTGCGGAAAGGATTTTTTTTCTCAATATGAATTATTAAGTGCCTAAATTAATAATCTAAATTTAATTAACGTCTTTAAAACATGCCTTTTAATGTTTTTAGTTGGCAATGGATCCACGGAATGAATTTGAAGAAACAATAATTTATTAATCCAAATTAATGAAATTAAATGAAATTATTTTCTCACTCCGAGTTCGAATCCCAAGGCGTCAAATTTGAAAGTATTCCTTAAGTAATTAATTTCAGTATAATGAGTTCATGAGAAGCAAGTTTTCTATGAATTTCATTCACCAAAAGTTTTTTCTTTTGAATTATTTGAATTAATATAACTGACACCGCATACAGAGGTTCGAATCCTGCTGCGACCACTTTTTTTTTAACTAAATATACAAAAACATCACAAGTTTCACGTTTTCACCTTTAAAAAGTTTATCATAAAAATTCACTCACCCTGACTCGCCCCCTCCGTCCCCAGCCCCTTAGGCAGCGGCACGTTGCCCCCCGTCATCAGCACCAAAAAGAACTTCTTCGCTTTCGTGGAATTCGGGAAATCCACCACGACGCCCCCATAAAACCCCGCTTTCATCGCTTGCGCTGTAACCAACTCCATTTGCTCACTATTTTCAGGGTAAAACTGAAAAACAGCCCTCGCAGATCGACTCTAAAAACCAAAAAATCAAAAATGAAAACAACGAATTTCGGAATCAACGAACTAGACACGCATAAAGGCTACTAAAAAACTTATACAGCCTTTGAACGGGTTTATGCGACGCCTTATCAGCATTACACAACCACTGCAACGCTGAGATACTGATAGCCCCATCGAACGTCCCAGCCCTGAAAGGACACCCTTGCCCCATGTCTGTCAAGAGCACGTCACCTTCAACTTCCCTCTCTAAAGCAATGTCTACAAAAACAGTCTGAAATTAATAATTTTTTCTATTGTAAAAGTACCGAGCATCGCTGGGGAGATGTCCATGCCAACCCAAAAGTGCCCCCCTTCGTCTAGGACACCTCCACTCAACCCCGAGCCACATCCTATATCCAATAAATAGCAACTTTGGTCTTCGGGCAACAATAACAGTTCCACAGCTCGCTCACTCATCTGCATCTGAATGTCAATGATCCGAGAACTGAAAAAAATAATGAAAGAAACAAAAACGGGGGCTCAGGGGGTGGAACTTACTTGTGGGTGTATTTGCGGGCTTCATTTTCATTGTAGAACTAAAAGTGAGGTTAGGTGAAAAAGTGAGGTTAGATGGTAATAACAAGTTGCTTACGATTTCTGGGGGGGCTAGGTGCTCCGGACGGGACATCTGGGGCGACGGATTAGTTAAGACACTCTGAAATAATAAGTCTGAGGCAACAAAAACGTGCTAACCATAAAGTTCGAGATGCAACTTCACTCGGTTGAAATTCCACGCGACTTGTGTATTGTTGTTCTGTGTGAAGTTACCTTTGGATTCAAAAAATGGCGTCATGGTTGCATTCAAGGTTCCATCTTGGTCTTAGAAGGTCCTCACTAAAAGACCGTGGAATGCGAACGTCTGGTATATGATCCAGTTCTTTCTACAGTGCGCGGCGGAGCCACCGAAGCCAACCACCCAAAAGCTCGTCTACATCTTCTTCTTTTTCATCATTCTTCAAATTAACTGGTTCTACTCTAGCCAAATGAGCGGTGTCTTCATGCATCCGAGATACGAACCCAGAATACGCACGATTGAAGACTAAATCTCCAGTCAAAAACCTCTGAAATTCTACAACCTCTTTCTACCAGTTCTTCGGGCGTTGGACCCACAGCACGCTGAAATCATCATCGACAGGAAATCCCCACAAAACTATAGAATCACTCTTGAGCAATATCAAGAAATTGGACTACGCTACACTTATAGGAGACACAGAAAAGTTGCAGGTGTTGCATGATCGCAACTTTCAGACTATTAATCACTTCTTGTTTCTTCGGCGGGGGTTCCCCTTGTTTGATAGAATTAACACGAAGACTTGGCATGTGAAAGAGAGCGGTTTGTTGTATGATGCGTCAGTTAAGACGAAGACGCTGGTCTTGCCGAATTTTGAACAGATTATGGTTTTTGAGATGGAAGATTTGTAGTACCTTTTGGTATTCTGGTTGTTGGGCTTTCGAGGGCAATTTTGGTATAAAGATGGAGAAAGAAAAATTAACCTTATTAATGTAATAAACTGTGATAAAATCACAAAAAAAAAAAAATTTTAAAGCTTTATTTCAAAAATTTTTAGCTGTAATTAAATGTTTAAAAAAAATTATTTGTAATTTTTGTTTTTTTCCAATTCCTAAAGTGTGACAGTTCTAGAAATTTCGGAATTCTTAAAATTAAATTTTTTATGAAAATTACTAACACTACAAAGATCTCCAGGGTGACAACTTTTTGTTCGATTTTGAGACTATTTTTTTTTAACACAAAGTAACTAAAATTCTTTTAATAATAATTTTTAAATTTTTTGTTTTTTTCTACAATAAAAATTTTGGAAGCTTTAAAATTATAAAAATTTTAGGTTTTTCGAGAGAATTGCCAATACTGAAAATATCGACTTTCCTGGACAATTTTGAAACTAAAATTTTTGAAAACTTTCTCAAAATTTTATTTACTCTTGGAAAGTTTTTAAGATGTTTGAAAATTTTGCTTCCAAGTGTTATTATTTTTAATTTCAAAAAGTGTACAGTTTAAAAAAAAATATTTTCTCTAATTTGAAAGTCTTGGAAACTTTAGAAATGTTAAAATTCTGGGATTTTTGTGAGAATCGTCAACACTGTAGAACTCTCCAAAGTAATAATTTTTTTAGACTATTTTGAGACTGACATTTCTAAAAAATTTAAGATGCTTTGGAATTGTTGAAGAGATTTTCTAACTGTGCTTTTTCGACTTTGTCGTATTTTTTTGAGTTTAGGAGTTTTAACAGCTTTGAAATTATTAAAATTTTGAAAATTTTTGGAAAATTTTTCAAAATTTTATGAATTTCACAGTTTTTAAAAAGTGTCGAGATTTCATTGTAAAAGTGTTCTTTTTAAATAAAAAAAGTGGCCACTTTAATTTTTGATATTTCTCTAGGTTCACATGTTAAGACATAAATTTCTAACATTTGTATTTTTTTAAATTTTTCAAAATCATTTAAATTTCTAAAACTTTCGAGTTTCGTTAGCATTTTCTCTAACTTAAAAGCCTTAGAAACTTTAGAGAAGTTAAAATTTTGGGATTTTTGAAAAATTGTCAACACTGTAGATCCTAAAAACTTTCTCAAAATTTTATCTAGTTTCAGAAAGTTTTTAAAATGTTTGGAAATTTTGCTGTAAATGTTTTTTTTTTTTTAATAATAAGTGTTCAAGATTTTTTCAACTGGAGATTTTCTATTTCTTGGCATTTCTCCTAGATTAAAAGTTTTGGAAGCTTAAATTTTTTTAGATTTCTAAAAAAAAATAACACTAAAAATCGCCAAAGTGTAAAATTTTTGAGCAATTTCTGGAGACTTAAAAAATATGAATTTCAGAGTTTTTAGTACTCCTTCGAGTTTAAGAGTTTTTTTTAATAGCTTTGAAAGTATTTAAATTTTGAAATTTCTGGGAGAAAATTTTTGAAAATTTTTCTAAATTTTATAGGTTTCAAAGAGTTCTTAAAAATTTTATTGTAAAAGTATTCTTTTCAATTAAAAAAAGTAGTTAAAGTTCTTTCAGTTGTAACACTTTGATTTTTGACATTTCTCCAGGTTCAAATGTGAAATTTTGTACTTTTTAAATTTTTTTAGAATTATTTAAATTCAACATTTTCAAAACATTCGAGCTTTGTTGGCATTTTCTATAACTTAAAAGTCTTAGAAATGTTAAAATTTTGGGATTTTTGAGAAAGTTGTCATCAGTGTGATTCTCTAGTGTTATTTTTTTAGTCATTTTTGGGAATGTTTTGAAATTTTGATCTTTTTTAATTTTTAAAGGTACTAAAAAAAATTCTAACTGTATTTTTTTGGTCTGTTGGTATTTCTTCGAGCTTAGTTTTGCTTTAAAATTATATATTAAAATTTTGAAGTTTTTGAGAAAAAAAATTCAAAATTTTATGGTTTTCACAGAGTTCATAAAACTTTCCAAAAACTATAAAAATGTTTTATTTTAATTAAGAAAAATGTTCAAAACTCTTTGAATTGTAGCATTTTTATTTTTTGACATTTCTCTAGGTTCAAATGTTTTCGAAAATTTGAGTTTGTTAAAAAATAAACTTTTTTGAAATTTATAGAAATTATTTGTAATTATTTGTAATTTGATCTTTAGAGTAATTAAAATTATAATATATTATAGTATAAAAAATTATTAATATCACCTTAAAATTACCAATGTTTTTAAAAATCTTAAAAAAATATTATAATAATATTATAAATTATAAATTAAAAAAAAAATGTCTTAAGAATTTTCAAAATTTCGAAATCTCATTTTTTTTTTAAACAAAATGCTAAAAATCACAAGATTGTCTAATAATTTGTAAGAAGTTTAGAAATTTTTGGAAAGAAAATTGAAGAAATAGACTTAGGCACTTATTAATTCTAAAATGCCGGAAACCTTCAAATTATTATCATTATGTTTTTTGATATTTCATTTATTTGTGTTTGGTATAATTTGGTCTATTTTAAATTAATCATAATTATTCTGGTAATCTCAACAACGATTAGTCATTATTGAGTTTACTTTAGCCAATATTAGAGCAGACTTATGTGAGTCAGTTAAAATTAATTCAAAACTAATTTATTTACTAAATTCTACGTACTTTAATTTTAAAAAGTCGAATTTAATTAAATTAACATTAATTTAATTTTAGAATTGTTTTTTTATATTTAAATAAGTTTGTTTTAATTTATATAACACCAGTTTTATTTTATCATCTAATTTAATTAATTAGACTAATTAATTTAATTCGTTATAGATCGGTCAAATTCAATCTAATTTGACAAAGTGTAGTCTAAACTGGAGTTTACAAAAGTAAATTAAATTTAAAAATGGTCTAAGAATCTATAAGTGAATTAAAAAAAGTTAAACTTGACAAAAAAATTAATAATTGATAAAAATTTATTAGATTATCCCGGCGCATCCACCATTTCTAACGCACCTAAAATCGTTTAAAATTTTTTTGCGTGATTTGCTTGCACAGCACAAGGATAGACGGCACTTATTTTTGGGACACACTAAATAAAAACAATCACGTGACCATTCCTTCACCCACTGAAATGTAATTTCTCGTTCACCATTATAAAAGTATCTCTTTTAATTTTTCCGTTCTTATCACGAGAAAGAATGAATTTTTCCACCGACAGTTTCAATTAAAGGGTCTACGTGGGCGTTACCGATCAGAAGGTAAAATGCATGAATATTTTATTAGACTAGTAGCAGAAATTTTTATCGATATCATCTAACCTTTGATAAAAAATTCATGTATTCTTGATAATTAAAGACTAACCACTTACTTATAAAATAATTCTTATGAGAGCTATCGTCATTCACTTGTTAGCTTCCGAAGAGATGAGCGGTTTAATGAAGAGTAGTTTCGATATGAATTTATTAACTTTGCGCATTCTTGGGCTGTATCCGCGAAAGAAACACTCTAAGTTTTATTTACTCTATGGGTACGTATTGTTGTTTTGTGCTTTGTTAGCAGACCCACTCTTCGGTTTGCTGTATTATATTCGAGATGAAGAACTAACTCTTTTCGATGCCGGAAATAACTTAATTTTGATGATGGCAATGCTGACTTTCATCCCGAAGACGTTGCCTATCATCATCAACCACAAAGAAATTAGAGAGTGTCTCTATTACCTTGAGCTGGTTTTCAACGTCTCTCTCAACAACAAACAGAAAGACATCACCAACGACTGCATCTGGATCTGTCGAAGAAACTTCCGTTTTTTCGCATTCTCTGTCGTTTTCAACGACATTTTTTTGACCGTCGCACCTTTAGTGTCACCTCGGCGTGAGTTTCCCATGGAAATTTGGCTACCTTTTGATCCGACGAGCAACGGTGTGATTTTTTACAGCATTTATGTCTTCGTTTCGATGGGTAAAATTCGTTGTTGTCGTCAACAGGAATCATGGTGGTTTTCAGGAATTACGTACACGGTTTTTACTAGTGCTGCAGTGGACACTTTGGTCAGTGGATTGGTTTATCATGCCGCTGGACAGGTCAAAGTCTTAAAGGATAACTTGCAGTTTTTGCTTGAGTATGTGGAAAAGAATGTTCGTTCACAGGGCAATAATTATAACGTGAAGTATCGATTGATTTATTTGAAAATTCGGGAGTGTACTCAACACCACCAACATATTATTTGGTACGATATTTGCGTGGTTTGGCTTGTTTATATATTTTTTTTAGTTTTGTGAAAATGATTGAAGGCTGCTTTTCATGGGTCTTTTTCAGTCAGTTGTTTGGAAGTATTCTGGTAATTTGTGTTGGTTGTTTTCAGCTTAGTCAGGTTAGTAAAATCGAGATTAGGTTTTGACTTTTTAAACTGCTTCAAATTTCTTTAGATTTTTAAATTACTTTCAACGTAAGAATGTTCAAAACCAAAACACTAAATTTGTCAAAATTAGATTAATTAAAACTAAGTCAAGTTGGTTAATTTATTTGGATTTGATGTAATTTAATCTCTTCCACGAGTTTTTTAAATTAGAATTAATCAAAATAAATTATCAATTTGATTACGAATGGATTACAAAATAAATAATACTCAGGTTCTTTTTCAACTTAAGTTAATTCTAGCTCTACTCAAAATTAATTTAAGACTGGTTTATTTTTAATAAGCGCAAGTCTAATTTTAGCTAGATTAGACTCCAGATTTTGTTAGTTCGATGTAATTTCTACTACGTATCTTAATTTGCATCAGTTAAATTTAATTGTATCAATTCCAAATTTGAGTATTTGCTTTATTTTTTTTTACTAAAAAAACTGATTAATTATTTTAGGATAGTCGCTTTTCTAAAAACGGTAATAAAATGCTAGATAGATTTTTAAATTTCTTTTTTTTAAATGTCTTGCATTTCAAGAACAAAGTTTTTTTCAAAATTTTATAATTTATACTTCAAAAAATGATTATAATGTCTATAATTTTTTGAAACTTGTATGTTCTATATATTTAATTTTTTTTAGAATTTGTTGCTGGCATTTTTAGTTTTCTAGATATACTAATTACTACTAGATATATATAAATATATCTGGATTCATAGATATATAGATATACTAGATATACAAATTTTAAAATTAAAAAAAATTTTTTTTGAAATAAATTATAAAGAATTTAAAATTGTCTAATACACGTTTTTTAGAGTAAAAGTTTGAGAATTCAAGAAATTACGATAGTGTGAAAAATTGAAAACCTGAAATTCCCAAAAATCTCAAAAAAAACGCATAAAAGTTCAAAATGCTTAAAAAAATATTAAATTTGTTCTTGAAAAAGGTTTAAAATTCTAAATTCGAAAAGTTCTTAATAAAAAAAAAATTTCAGAAGCTTGAAAATTAATTCTCTAAAATTCACATTTTTTTTATTACCATAGATATATAACCAAAAAATTATATAAAGAAATGACTGCAAATATTCATGTAAAAAATTCTCTTGAGAATTTCCAAATTTTAAAATTTTGAAAAATTTGTGGGGGCGCATGAAGTGTCCAAGATTCTAGGAATTTTAAAAATTCATCCACGTTTAATCTAAAATTTCTTGAAAATTCTAGAAAACTTGACAGTTTTAAAAAATGTCGACGTATCTAATAATAAAATTAATATCAAATTAAATTATTCTGATGATTTGTATTTGCTGCTTTCAGCTTAGTCAGGTGAGTAAAATCGAGATTAGGTTTTGGCTTTTTAAACTGCTTCATTTTTTTTAGATTTTTAAATTACTTTTAAAACATTTTGGACTAAATTAGTCAAAATTAGATTAATTAAATCTAAATCAAGTTAGTTAATTTATTTGGATTTGATGTAATTTAATCTCTAATACGAGTTTTTTATATTAGAATTAGTTGAAATAAATTATCAATTTAATTACGACTAAATTACGAAATGAACAATACTTTTTTTCAAATTAGTTAATTTTAGCTCTACTCGAAATTAATTTAAGAACAGCTTCATTTTTAATTAGAGCTAGTCTAATTTTAGCTGATCTATTAAGTGTCTCGACGTAATTCAGTTTAATTTTAGACTACGTATCTTAATTAAAAAAATAGTTTTTTGGAAACTAATTTTTGTAATTTTAATGTAAGTCTAGAAGATTTTATTTTATAATGTTTAAACTTTATGCTCTTAAACAAGTTTTTCCCAATATTTTCGAATTAAAATTTTTGAATTTTTGTAGGTCTGTAATTTGAGCTTGTTTATTAACGATCCTGAATATTTAAACATTTTTAGAATTCCTCAAAATTTAAGAATTTCTACGAATCTCTTTTTAGTTACCTATCTTTAGAATTCTTAATAATTTTAACGAATTTTTAGAATATAAAATTTTCAGACATTTTAATAATTTTTAGATTTATAGAAATTTAAAAAAAAATGTAGAGCTTTGAAAATTAATACTCGTAGGTTTGTCTAAACTTTAATTACAAAAAAATCTTGCACTTAGGAATGTTCAAGAAACTCTGAATTCAAATTTTCACATATTTCTTAAATTTTCTAAGCAGTTTTAGCATATTTTTCACATTTATGTATTCTCAGAAATTTAAAGATTCAAAAAATTTTCGATTTTGATTTTTTTTTAGATGTATAAAACTGCTACGATTTAAGTTTAAAAAATTTTGAATTTTAAAAATTAGTACAAATTTCAATGTTATGAGACTTTTGGAGTTTCATAATTACACAGAAAAAATATTTCGGCTATTTTTGGTATTTGCATTATCATTTGGGATTTCTGTAAATTATTAAATTTATTGATTTTTTTAAAATTTGATGTTTTTAAGACATTTATAGAGACTTTTTAAAGTTTATCAGTTATTTTATATTATATTCCAAACATAAAATTTAGAAAATTTTTGGGTCAATTTTTTTAGTTTTAGAACTTCTAAAAAAATTGAGAGATAAAAAAAGTAAATTTTTGAATTATTTATGTTTAATTAAATTTTCAGGAATTCAAATATTAAAATATGATAGAATATTTATAATTCTAATTGTAATTTATAATTATAAATTATATTTTTAATAAATATTCAAACGTATATTTTAAATAATATTTTTAAAGTTTATAAAGGATTTGGAAAATAGTAAAATGCAGATTTTCTAAATTTTCAGTGTTTTGAGAATTCTAAAAAGAAAGATTAAAATATTTTACCAATTTGAAAAAAACTTTTGATTTTTTTAAAATCTGAAAATTTGGCAACAAAAAATTTAAAAAATTTAAAGATTTCTGTAAAAATTTAAACAAACAAAGTTGTGGAACAGTTCCAAAAATTCTGAAGTTACAATCTGAATCAACTTTTGAAAATATTATAAAATACTAAACATCTGAAAATCAGAAATAAAAAAAAACTTTTGTTTAAGGTGGAACAAGGAAATTTTAATTTTCTTCTGCTAGCCCACCCCAGTGCCGCTCTCATGGAGTTATGTTTCTACTGCTATTATGGCACTACATTATTTGAAGAGGTATGTCACATTCTGATGTAACGAAAAACTTACTATTACTTTCAGAGCAACACTTTGGCAACTGCTGCTTATTTGGGACAATGGTACGAGTACGACCTAAAATCACAAAAAGCTCTACTTTTATTCATGGAACGTGCTAAAATTCCTGTGACTGTGAGGGCTGGAAAAATTTTCGATCTCTCTCTTCAGACTTTTACGGATGTGAGTGTGCTTCTTGAAATTGAAATTAAAATGTTAAAATGTTGTTTCAGGTGCTGAAAAAGTCGTATTCTTTGTTGGCTGTGCTGCAAAATTATTCCTAGTATATATATGGTGGTCCACGCTTGCAATTTGGAGTTTTAGCACCTTTTTTTCAAAGCAACTGTAGATGCTTTTTGTCCAGTCTGGAACTATGTGCAACTTTTATTAATATTCTCACGTAGTATTAAAAATAAATTTTTGCGTGTTGTGTTGTTTAGTTTTTAACACCTTCACTTCGAGCTTTTCTTGACTAACATCAAATTTTTTTTTTTTCTTAATATTTATTGTGATGGTATTTTCACAAGGCTGTCTTTTAAACTTTCCGACGAAAGGGATTAGTCGATAGGCTCGGCGGCGGTTACTTTCGGGGATAATTGTATTCGGATGTAATGATAGAATGGACAAATTCCTAAGTTTTAGACAAGATTAAATTTCTTAGAAAAATTGCATTAAGTCACTTACGCGTAAACGATCGCTACAAGTTGATGATCTTGTCCTATTAAACCGCTACAAGAGGAAAAACGCGAACGCATTGAAAACGCCGTTCGAATCTGAATTAGATTAAGTTAGATTAAGATATCAAAATTGTACGCGAAGTTTGACTCCCACAATTCTAATTCAACTCGCCATGATCTTAGAAGAATAAATTACACGATTTAGAACATTTTTCTCAATTTATTAAAAGGAGTGCTTGAAATTCTTAGATTTATTATTACCAGATACAGCCATACGGCAAAAGGTTCAGCAAGACGTCCATTCTATCGCTGTCTCTATCAATGCGTACATTTTGTATAGCGCTATCCTTTAGAGAGGTACTGTCAAACGAATTTGTTGAAATTTATGAGTTTTTATTCATTTTCTTGCTAATTACATGGTAAGACTATCCATTCTTGTGGTCCAAAAAGTAAATTCTACTTACGATTTTAGTATTAGCCTCATTTTAACGTTGTTGGCTAAAATTTGACGGCTTCCACTGATGATACAAAATCTCCTCGAAGTATCGTGAAATGTGGAAGAAACAACTGCGGGCATCGCTGTATAACTTATTCGAAGCATTTAGTACGAAATATTACCAAATAATTGTAAAATTAACAATTATTCAAATGACATTGAGCACGCGCAGTCTCTTGTCTTGACCGATTTGGACCGATTCGTCGAGTTACGACACACGCTAATGTGATAAAAAGAAATAGACAATTGGCATGGTTGAAGTTAGAAAGAGATAGAGATGTACCAATTTCTTTGATATGTTTTTTAAGAGCAGACGTACGTTTCTAATAGAATGACTTTATCTGGTAATAATAACTCTATGTTGAAATTAGACCTGTACCGCCATCTATCGTTCAAGAGTACTTTTAGTACTACAGAGTTCATCCTTATCCAAACTACTGTTTGTTAGCACTGTAAGTCGTGTGGATGCGCCTGCCGCGCTTTCCGCTCACGCTGGGTATTTACCTGGGTCTCCGACCAGTTTATAGAACTTTTTTTTCGTTTAATTATTGCAACTCTGTAATTTTCAGTTTTTAGATTGTCTGGTTGTCAGTAGTTAAAAATATTATTATTTCAAATTTCTGCGACATTAGTTAAACATCTCATATCTTATAATTACCATTTTATAAAAATAAATATTTTCTCAAGTTTTAGACAGTAATTACGGGTGATGTCGTTGGTTTAAATGATCACATTCACATATTTTTGGTATTTGTTGGTAATTCTTTAGTTCTTAATATTTAATTTTAAAAGACACTCAAATCTAAAGAACTCAGATCTCTTTCGAATTAAATATTTATAAAATGGTTCTTAGGAAAAAAATGGAAATTGCAAATTCTTGCGTAGTCTTAAACATTTTAAATTTTTCTCTCTTGCTATATAATTTTGACTCAATTAGTATTTTGTATTTAGACACAGTAACTAAGCAACTTAATATTATAAACCAAAAAATTTTATAGCTATAGAGCTAAAAATGACATAATTACAGATTTAACAAAAAAATTTTGATTGATCTTAAATCATTTTTTGCATTTTTTTTTGACTATAATTTTATACTTTCTAACTGAGCACAGTTAATACATAATTTAAAGTTGGTAATTCTGAAAATTATAAATATAGAAAAAAACGATTTTTATAAAAAATGTAAATAATTTGGTTCCCTTATAAAATAAAATTTTCTAAAATTTGATCTTTTTGCTGTATAATTTTCTAATTTAGTATACTTTAGAAGCAGGATTGGAGTAGTTACGTACTCAAGTCTTATTGGTTTTATTAAAACCATCAAAGTTACGAATTTTATAAAAAATACTCTTGTCTTCAATTAATTTTTTATTTTTTGCTCTATAATTTTGTAACTTAGTACACTTTAAAAATAGTTTAAAATTAATAACGCAGTCAAATTTTTGTTAATACAGCACTAAAAAAACCAGAGTTAACGAGTTTTATAATAAAGCGTTCACAGTTTTTTGGTTGTCTTAAAAAATTTTTTTTTTTGCTCTGTAATTATGTAATTTGTGAGAATTTACAAACAGATTAAAAGTGGAAACTTTGCCGTATTTAATTGTTATAGTGCTAAAACCACCACAATTATGGATTTTAATAAAAATATTAGAATTTTTTTAATTTGTTCTATAGTTAAAATTTTGGAAGATTTGTCTTTCTTGGTCAATAATTTTGTTACATAGTACACTTGGTAAGCAAGACTAAAGTAGTAACGTCGCCAAATTTTATTGAGATTGCGCTAAAACTCCCAGTATTACGTGTTTCAATAAAAAAATTTTTTTGTTTTATTCTAAAAATAAAATTTGTTTTCTTTTCTCTATAATTTTTAAAATTAGCGCGTTGTATAAGGTAGCTTAAAGTAATAACGTCCCCAAACTTAATTAATATCGTGCTAAAATCGCCACAGTGACGAGTTTTATAAAAATGTTGGAAATTTTTTTGGTTTTTTTGCAAACTGTAAAACGAAACGTTGGAAATTTCTGTGTGGTTGTAAAATACCTAAAATTGTCTATATCGCTCTATAATTTTGTTATTCAACATAGTCATGAGTAACAAGTGTCAAAAATTTGATTTTAATAACTTTAAAATCAGCATAAATACAGTAACTCGTTCAAATTTTGTTGTTATACCTGTAAAATTGACGAAATTATAAATTTTAATAAAAATCTTACTTTTTGCTCTAAATTTTTGTAATTTGTCACAATAAAAGAAAACAAACACATTTTTTTTATTTTTTATTAAAATGAAGAAGTGTTAATATATTTTTTAAGCCATTTTTTCTGTTCATATCAAATGTGGTTCATGATATTAACAAACACATGTAAAAACAAATGATATTTAAATCTACATTGAATAATTTTCCAGTACAGCCAACAACGAATACGATTTTTTGAGTACCTAAAACAAATTCTAAACATATTGATATAAACAAAAAAAACTCACGTTGATAAAAGTGCCAAGCGACAAATCGAGCATCTTCTCAGCAGTCACAGTCATAGGAATTTTCGCACGCTCCATAAACATCACTAGAGCTTTTTGTGACCGTAGATCGTACTCGTACCATCGCCCCAAATACGCGGCCGTCGCTAAAGTGTTACTCTGAAACTGAAACTAATTTTTGGTTGCCTCAGACTGTGACTCACCTCTTCAAAAAGCGTCGTGCCATAGTAGCAATAAAAATAAATTTGAACAAGCACAGTATTCAAGTAGATTCCCATAATAATAAAATTGTTACTTCCAGGCTCGAGCTGCAATTAAGTGTTTGAAAAAAAAAGGCTCAATTTCGATTTTTATTACCAGACTTAGCTGAAGACAACTGATACAAATCATGATCGTGCTCCCCAAGAACTGACTGAAAATAACCCATGAAAAAGATCTCTCAATTTTCTTAACGAAACTGATGATTTGGGAATGGTGCTGGATACATTTCCGAATTTTCCTGTAAATAACTTCGTGCTTGTTGGAGTCTTGGAAATCTTCCATTGCGTACTCAAACAAGAATTCCAAGTTGTCTTTTAAGATTTTGATTTGTGCGGCGGCATGATACGCCAATCCACTGATCAAAGTGTCAACTGCGACATGAGCGAACACTATGTAGGAAATTCCTGAAAAACACTTTCATTTCTGGTTTTTAACACGTTGATTTTTACCCGACGCGACGAAGACATAGACTAAGTAAAAAACCAGATCGCTCGTCGTCGGGTCGAACGGTAACCAAACATCCAAAGGAAAACCACTTTTTTTTTGTGTAACGATCAGCGGTTGACAAGCAAAAATTACGTTGTCCATAAGAGTACAAATGAAGAAAAATCTCGAGTTTCTTCGACAAATCCAGACACTGTCATCACTTATTCCTTTCTGTTTCTCGTTCAGAACGTTGTTGAAGACTCGCAAATAATAAACACACTCTCTGATTTTCGCATGACTAAAAATAAATGGTAACAATTTCGGGATGAAACTCAACATAGCCACCATCACGAGGATGTTGGGACCGGCGTCCAGAAGCGACAGTTCTTCGTCTCGGAGGTAATAAATAGCGCCGAAAATCGGGTCTGGTAACATCAAGCACAATAACAACACGTATCCGTAAATCGTATAAAATTTCGAGTGATTCTTTCGAGGATATAATCCAAGAACGCGCAACGATGTTAGATTCAGACTGAAACTGCTTCGAACTAAATCGTTCATGGCTTCAGCGGAGAACGAATGACTGGATAGGATTTTCCTTTTTTTTACCTTACTAGTAGTTGCATTGTAATTAGATAGAATACATTAAATTTTGATCAAAATTTGCCTTTGAAGAAAAATTCTGCGGTCATCGACTTAATAAAATATTTATTTGTTCGGCAGTTACGTCGGAACGAGGAACGCCTTCGTGCATCTTTTAATTATAACGTACATTTTTATTAGAGTTGCAACGGAGAAATGAAATTATTATATCGATTTAAAGAAAGAAAATATATAAAAGTTGAACGTTTAGTTTCTAATTTTAAAATGGCAAAAATGCGTCAACTGCAATAATTAATTATAACTAAACAAAATTAGAAATAATTTTTAAAGACTATAAACCGTCTCTGAATGTTGGAAAATTGGTAAAAAAATATTTGAATTTCATAAATCAAGTTTTATAACAGTATTTTTACATTCGTTTACATGACTGTAGAAACAAAATCAGTTTTTTTTAGTTCTTAAAATAACGATATTTTTTAAAACTAGTTCTCTCGGCGCATCCACCATTTTTGACTGGACAGAAATCAACATAGATATATCATAACTAGATAAAGTCATCCTATTAGAAACGTACGTCTGCTCTTAAAAAACATATCAACGAAATTGGTACATCTCTCCATCTCTTTCTAACTTCAACCATGCCAATTGTCTATTTCTTTTTATCAGATTAGCGTGTGTCGTAACTCGACGAATCGGTCCAAATCGGTCAAGACAAGAGACTGCGCGTGCTCAATGTCATTTGAATAATTGTTAATTTTACAATTATTTGGTAATATTTCGTACTAAATGCTTCGAATAAGTTATACACCGATGCCCGCAGTTGTTTCTTCCACATTTCACGATACTTCGAGGAGATTTTGTATCATCAGTGGAACCCGTCAAATTTTAGCCAACAACGTTAAAATGAAGTTAATACTAAAATCGTAAGTAGAATTTACCTTTTGGACCACAAGAATGGATATTCTTACCATGCAATTTGAAAGAAAATGAATAAAAACTCATAAATTTCAACAAATTCGTTTGACAGTACCTCTCTAAAGGATAGCGCTATACAAAATGTACGCACTGATAGAGACAGCGATAGAATGGACGTCTTGCTGAACCTTTTGCCGTATGGCTGCATCTGGTAATAATAAATCTACGGAAATCAATAAATCGTAGGGCATCTTGTGGTAGATATGAGAACTACTATTTTGTTTATGGTGGCGACATCTGTACTTAAAGTATAATTTTAATTAGTTGAAAATTCCAACTTTTGTCGTTTATGGCACAGAGCCATCTGTACCATAAGTCTGAGGGTTTGTGGCTTCCACAAAATGTTCGTGTTCTTGAAAATTTTATAGAACTCTAGAAGCTTACGTAAATTTTAAATATTTTAACGTGTCTGGACTTCTTGGTTCTCTGGGAATAGATAAACATTCACTTTCAAAATTACAGTTTGTGATTTTTTAAAATGATAGATATTGAAAAATTTTGAGGTACATTAAAGTTTTTTTTATTTTTTTTGTAGAATTCAAGAAATTCTAATTTTTCTGTTTTTTTTTTTTAATTTTTGAATCTACATTTCTAGAATTTTCAGAGTAATTTCATGTTTGGATATTGTTAATTTTAGTTTATTATTAATTTCACAGTTTCTCAGACTTTTCTATTTTTTTCAAGCGTTCTTAAACATTTTATTTTGTATTTTTCATGTTTAAAAGTTTTTATATTTTATATATTGTAATTTCAGAAAACCATTATTTTTGTTATTATTATTATTTCTGAGTTTTCAAGAAAACGGGGGTTTCCGTAATTTTTTAATGGCTGAATTTTCGAGCGCATTAAGAAATTTTCCAATTATTTGATTTCTTTGAGTTTGCGCTTTTTGGAATTTGAAATTATAGGGTAAAATATATAAATTTTCGAAATTTTTACTCTGGATCAAGTCAAAAATTTGAAAATTTTTAAATTATAATCTGTATTAGAATAGTTTTCATCGAATTATAATTAAACGTAAAAATGTAATAGATTTTCATTTTGTTATCACATTTTTTAGGGTTATCGTTAACCAATTTTGGATATTTTCAAGTTTAGAACGAACTGAAAATTTTCAACAGTTTTATGAGGTTTAGAACTCTGATAGTTGTAACAATTCAATTATTAATTATTAAATAAGCGAATAACAAAATTCAAAAGCGCCTTGACCACTTATATTTGGTAAAAATTTCTTGGGTTAAATCTACAAAAAAGTCAAAAATAGGTGATTTCCAGCAATATTGAAATTCAAACTCACTGTGCTGTTGCGGAGCATTCACCATTTTTACAAAGTTTGACCAAATAAGAGATTTAAGCATCCAAAACTAAATTTGCTGAACAAAATTTTACAACTAAGACAACAGTAGATATTTTTAGTTACAAATTTAAAATATGAAAAAAAAAACGAGTAATTTCAACTAATAAATATGATAAAAAATTATTGGAGTATAGGAAGGTTGACGTCGAATAAATGTCGAAATTCTTTACATTTATTAATTAATTAAAACTTAAACAAGCAGAGATTAATTTTTGCAGATTTTAAGTTTTTAAAAGTAAAATTATCAAGAACTGGCCAAAATCTGTAAAAATTCTTACAATAATTATAATAATTATAATAGTTGGAACCATATGAAAGGTCTACAATTATAGAAATTTTAAAAACTTTTGCACATCTAACATAGAATTTCTTAAAAATTTTAGAAAACTTGACACTTTTAAAAATTCTTGTCGTATCTTAATTTTAAGGAGTAGATTTAATAAAATTAACATCAAATTAAATTGACTTTTTTTTTATATTAAACTAGGTTTGTTTTAATTTACATCAAACCAGTTTCATATTATCATTTTTATTCAGATTCTTTCAAAATTAATTTAACTAATTAGATTTATTTATTTTGATTTCAATTAGTTAAAATTAATTTAATTTGACCAAGTTTACTCCTGTATGGTCTAAACTGGAATTATTTCAACTATAACTTTAGAGCTTGAAAAGAAAATATTTTGGAGTAAAAATTTGAGAATCCAAGAAACTATGAGATAGCTTCTAAAATTGTAAGCCAGAGATTCCAACAAGCTAAGAACTAGGAAACTTAAAACTTTAAGAGTTTAGAAAACTATACAAATATAAAACCTAAAATTGTAAAAACTTAAAAGTTTCTTAAAAATTAAAAATGAAAGCTCAAAAAAAATCTACAAATCTACAGAAGAATTAGAAACTTTTGCGATATTTGGTTCTAGTAAGACGACCAAACTTTAGTGTCTTTTTAAAGTTATAAAGATTTTTAAAATTTAAAACAGAAATTTCCAATCAATCGCTTATATCAAACTGTAACTAAATGAAAGTAAGAAAAACTTTTTCAATCGACAAAAATTTAATTTATCGTAATTTTCGTCACTTCCAAACAAGATTATCCCGGCGCATCCACCATTTTCAACACGCCTACAACCGTTAAAAATTTTTTTTCGGGAAATCGTCTTGGAAACATTATTTTCCTGCTTATTTACTCGCAGGAAAATCGAATTTTTCTGACTAATACTGTAAAGACTAATAATAAAAAAAATTGTTAATTACTAAACGACGAGTTTTTTTTTGTTTCAGAATCAAGAATGTGTACTATTAGAATGTTATCTTGATCCTCGATGTCATCCAGTAACATCTTTGATAATTCGTCGCATCGACAAGCTCCCGAAACGCCAAAAATAAGCGCGACCTGTAAATACATAAAAAAAAAATTAATTTGAAGTACTTATTTAACCATCGTCACAACTTACTTTTACCAAGAAAAGTTTCTTGTCGGGAGCTTCAAGCAAAAATTTATCAATCAGGCCCCGGGACGAAGATTTCGATTTTTTTGGTTGGTAACCAGTCGATTTTCGCTTCAAGTATGCAATAAGCTTATAAAACTTGCCGATGTCCAAATTCTGCTTCAATAAAAAATCGGATTTTAACGTAGAATTCATGCTCCAAAGACTTGGGGGTTTCTGCAAAATTGCGTTTTCTGCAAAATGCGCAAAAAATACTTCTTCGGTAAGTGAAGTAACTTTTTTTTACACCAATCTTCGAAAGCTCTGATTTTGTGGAATTTGTAGAATTTTTTTCTAAAATTAGTAAATTTCGTCTTTTTTACAATTTCCGGAAAAATTTAATACAAAACACGTCAGTAAAATCTCTTACTTGACTCGGAGCTTTAAAATACTCGGCACAACGTGCCTCGTATTTCAATTTAGCTCCTCTTCAGTACTGTGAGATTTTCCAGACTTTTATGTAAATAATTCCTACTCACGGATAGTATTTTTGCGTCATTTGCGTGGACAGCATGACAATAGTCGGCACTTATTTTTGAAACACCCTATATAAAAAATATCACGTGACAGTTCCATCACCCACTGAAATGAAATTTCTCATTCACAACTATAAAAGTATCTTTTAACTTTTTCATTTTTATTTCGAGAAAGAATTTTTCCACCGACAGTTTCAATTAAAGGGTTTACGAGGGCGTTGCCGATCAGAAGGCAAAATGCATGAATATTTTATTAGACTAGTAGCAGAAATTTTTATCGATGTCATCAAACCTTTGATAAAAAATTAATGTATTCTTGATAATTAAAGACTAACCACTTACTTCCGTAAGATAATAAAATAATTTTTATGAGAGCGATCGTCATTCACTTGTTAGCTTTCGAAGCGATGAGCGGTTTAATGAAGAGTAGTTTCGATGTGAATTTATTAACGTTGCGCGTTCTTGGGCTGTATCCGCGAAAGAAACACTCTAAGTTTTATTTACTCTATGGGTACGTATTGTTGTTTTGTGCTTTGTTACCGGACCCTCTCTTCGGTTCGCTGTATTACCTCCGAGACGAAGAACTAACTCTTTTGGATGCCGGACTTAACTTAATTTTGATGATGGCAATGCTGAGTTTCATCCCGAAGACGTTGCTTGTCATCATCAACCACAAAGAAATTAGAGAGTGTCTCTATTACCTTGAGCTGGTTTTCAACGTCTCTCTCAACACCAAACAGAAAGACATCACCGACGACTGCATCTGGATCTGTCGAAGAAACTTTCGTTTCTTCACATTCTCTGTCGTTTTCAACGACATTTTTTTGACCGTCGCGCCTTTATTGTCACCTCGGCGTGAGTTTCCCATGGAAATTTGGCTACCTTTTGATCCGACGAGCAACGACGTGATTTTTTACAGCGTTTATGTCTTCGTTTCGATGGGTAAAATTCGTTGTTGTCGTCAACAGGAGTCATGGTGGTTTTCAGGAATTACGTACACGGTTTTCAGTAATGCTGCGGTGGACACTTTGGTCAGTGGATTGGTTTATCATGCCGCTGGACAGGTCAAAATCTTGAAGGATAACTTGCAGTTTTTGCTTGAGTATGTGGAGGAGAATGTTCATCCACGGTGCAATAATTATGACGTGAAGTATCGATTGATTTATTTGAAAATTCGGGAGTGTACTCAACACTACCAACATATTATTCGGTAAGATTTTTAACGTGGTTTGGTTTGTTTATTTTTTTTTAGTTTTGTGAAAAAGATTGAATTCTGCTTTTCGTGGGTCTTTTTCAGTCAGTTGTTTGGAAGTATTCTGATGATTTGTCTTTGCTGTTTTCAGCTTAGTCAGGTGAGTAAAATCGAGATTAGGTTTTGACTTTTTAAACTGCTTCAAATTTCTTTAGATTTTTAAATTACTTTTAACGTAAGAATGTTCAAAACCAAAACACTAAATTTGTCAAAATTAGATTAATTAAAACTAAGTCAAGTTGGTTAATTTATTTGGATTTGATGTAATTTAATCTCTTCCACGAGTTTTTTAAATTAGAATTAATCAAAATAAATTATCAATTTGATTACGAATGGATTACAAAATAAATAATACTCAGGTTCTTTTTCAACTTAAGTTAATTCTAGCTCTACTCAAAATTAATTTAAGACTGGTTTATTTTTAATAAGCGCAAGTCTAATTTTAGCTAGATTAGACTCCAGATTTTGTTAGTTCGATGTAATTTCTACTACGTATCTTAATTTGCATCAGTTAAATTTAATTGTATCAATTCCAAATTTGAGTATTTGCTTTATTTTTTTTTTACTAAAAAAACTGATTAATTATTTTAGGATAGTCGCTTTTCTAAAAACGGTAATAAAATGCTAGATAGATTTTTAAATTTCTTTTTTTTAAATGTCTTGCATTTCAAGAACAAAGTTTTTTTCAAAATTTTATAATTTATACTTCAAAAAATGATCAGTGTCTATAATTTTTTGAAACTTGTATGTTCTATATATTTAAATTTTTTTAGAATTTGTTGCTGGCATTTTTAGTTTTCTAGATATACTAATTACTACTAGATATATATAAATATATGTGGATTCATAGACATATAGATATACTAGGTATACAAATTTTAAAATAAAAAAAAAAATTTTTTGAAATAAATTATAAAGAATTTAAAATTGTCTAAAACACGTTTTTTAGAGTAAAAGCTTGAGAATTCAAGAAATTACGATAGTGTGAAAAATCGAAAACATGAAGTTCCCAAAAATCTCAAAATAACGCGTAAAAGTTCAAAATGCTTAAAAAAAAATATTAAATTTGTTCTTGAAAAAGGTTTAAAATTCTAAATTCGAAAAGTTCTTAATAAAAAAAAATTAGAAGCTTGAAAATTCATTCTCTAAAATTCACATTTTTTTTATTACCATAGATATATAACCAAAAAATTATATAAAGAAATCACTGCAAACATTCATGTAAAAAATTCTCTTGAGAATTTCCAAATTTTAAAATTTTGAAAAATTTGTGGGGGCGCATGAAGTGTCCAAAATTCTAGGAATTTTAAAAATTCATCCACGTTTAGTCTAAAATTTCTTGAAAATTCTAGAAAACTTGACAGTTTTAAAAAATGTCGACGTATCTAATAATAAAATTAATATCAAATTAAATTATTCTGATGATTTGTATTTGCTGCTTTCAGCTTAGTCAGGTGAGTAAAATCGAGATTAGGTTTTGGCTTTTTAAACTGCTTCATTTTTTTTAGATTTTTAAATTACTTTTAAAACATTTTGGACTAAATTAGTCAAAATTAGATTAATTAAATCTAAATCAAGTTTGTTAAATTATTTGGATTTGATGTAAATATTTGGATTTTAAGATTTTATAATTTATACTTCAAAAAATGATTAGTGTCTATAATTTTGGAAAATTTGTATGTACTTTACTTTTATTTTTTTTAAAATTTGTTGCTGGCATTTTTAGTTTTCTAGATATACTAATTACTACTAGATATATATATATATATATATATATATATATAAATATAGATAGACACATAGACATATAGATATACTAGATATACAAATTTTAAAAATAACTTTTTTTGAAATAAATTATAAAGAATTTAAAATTGTCTAAAACACATTTTTTTAGAGTAAATGTTTGAGAATTCAAAAAATTACAGTAGTGTAAAAAATTGAGAACCTGAAATTTCCAAAAATCTCAAAAAAACGTGTAAAAGTTCAAAATGCTTAAAAAAATTCATTAAACTTGTTCTTGAAATTGGTTTAAAATTCGAAATTCTAAAAGTTTTTAATCTTCTTTCAAAAGCTTGAAAATTCATTCTCTAAAATTCACATTTTTTTAATACCGTAGATATATAAACAAAAACTATATAAAGAAATGATTGCGAATATTCATGTAACAAATTTCTCTTGAGAAATAATTTTAACAAATTTTTAAAAAATAAAATTTTTATTTTAATTATTTTTACATTTATATATTTATTGAATAATTTTTTAAAAAATTGTAGAGCTTTGAAAGTGATTACGAGTAGCTTCTTCTAAATTTTAATTAAAAAAAAAATTAATCTTGCACTTAGGAATGTTTAGGAAACTCAGAATTCAAATTCAGTTTAATTTTAGACTACGTATCTTAATTTGCATTAGTCAAATTTAATTTTAATGATTCCAAATTTGAGTATTTGCTTTAAAAAATTTTTATCTGGGCAAACTGTATAATTATTTTGGGCTAATTGTTTTTGAAAATACGGCAATAAAGTTCTATATAGATTTTTGAGTTTCAATTTTTTTTACATTTCAAGAGCAAATTTTTGATTTTTTTTCACAATTTTTTTTCAAAATTTTACAGAATTTTTGAAGACAGGTTTTTTATTTTTAGAATTTTTTAGAATTTGTTGCTTCTTTTAGTTTCCAAGGCATACTAAAATTTTCAAAATTTGTTGAGGTTTTGGGAAACAACAACTGTTTTTGAAAATAATTGTAAAGAACTTAAAAGTGCCTGAAAAACTTCTTTTTCAAAATTTTCAAACTTGTGATATGGCATTTCGCAGGTAGTCTCAACATCAGATTGTTCATTTTTTAAACACATTTAAAAAACTTTGGAAGTAGATCTGCAAGATTTTTAAAAAATTTTCTCAGACCGTTTTATTGCATTGTTCTTAAAATTTTGAAGATCTCAGAAAATTATTAATATTCTTGAATTTCATTGAAATCCTTGAGATCTCACAATCAATATCAAAAATATAAACAATTTGAAAGTTTGATTAAAATTAGTGTTAAAATTGTTACAAATTTAAAATTTTAAAATTCTTCAAAGATTGAACATTAAAACTTAAGTTTTTTTTAATTTATTTTTTTCTTTTTAAAATTTTAGAATTTCATTAAACTATTTAAGTTTCTTCAGATTTGAGCTCTCCAATTTTAAAAATTTTAGATATTTTTTAGACTTTAGAGCAACTATGAAATTTTTAACATTTTTGAGTTTTTTTATATTTGTAAACTTTTCTATTTGGTTAAGATATTTTTTATTAAAATTTTATCAGTTTAATATTTTAGTCAAAAAAAAGAACAAATTTGAATTAAACTGCATACAAAAAAGAACAAACTTAGACCCCTTAACTAATTTAGACTAGTGTAAGTTTAATTTAATTAATTCTAAGTAATTCAGATTAATACATCAACTAATGTGAAATGAGTCTAAAAAAAAGTTGATTAATATATTATATATGATCTATAAAATCTAAAATTAGATCAAATAACCAAATTAGAATACTAGTCACTAATTCAAATTAGTATGAATTAAATTAGTCTAGAAGGATGAAAGTGAATATTGTTATGACAAGGATTAAATTAGTAAATTAGTGAATTATTCTGACTAAAACGCAGTAAAATCAGATTATTATACATTATTTTATATTAATGGGTTCAGTTTCGAATTGAGCTTATTTTAATCAATTTTGACTAATTTAAATAATAAAATATAAAAATACTGATTTGATTTAAAATAAACTATAAATAAATGCAACAATTTACTCAAATTTTGAAGCAGTTGAAGCAGCTTCTATAAAATTCTCAATATTAAAAAAAAATAAGTAATTTTTGTTATTTTTTTAATAATAATAATAATAATAATAATAATAATAATAATAATAATAATAATAATAATAATAATAATAATAATAAACAGTACAAGTATATTCTTAACTGTTTTAGGTGGAACCAGGAAATTTTAATTTTCTTCTGTTAGCCTACCCCAATGCCGCCCTCATGGAGATATATTTTTACTGCTATTATGGCACTACATTATTCGAAGAGGTATCTCACATTCTAACGTAACGAAAAACTCACTTTTACTTTCAGAGCAACACTTTGGCGACTGCTGCTTATTTGGGACGATGGTACGAGTACGATCTAAAGTCACAAAAAGCTCTACTTTTATTCATGGAACGTGCCAAAATTCCTATGACTGTGAGGGCTGGAAAAGTTTTTGATCTCTCCCTTCAAACTTTTACGAATGTGAGTGTGCTTCATGAAATTAAAATTAAAATGTTGAAATATTGTTTCAGGTGCTGAAAAAGTCGTATTCGTTGTTGGCCGTGCTGCAAAATTACTCTTAGTATATATAGGGTGATCCACGCTTGCAATTTGGAGTTCTAAACAATTTTTTTTACAAAGCAACTGTAGATTTTTTTTATCCAGTATGGAACTATGTGTAACGTTTATTAATGTTTTCAGGTACTATTAAAAATAATTTTTTAAGTGTTTTATTATTTTAAGTTCGAGTTCTTCCTCACTAACATATCAACGTCTTGTTCAAACTTTGAAATTTAAAGATTTTTTTATATATTTATGGTGATGGTTCCCAGGTCCCAGTCTAAGGGCCTGTTATTAATATTTTGTGTTTATTTATTATGAAACGGTTTTTTGAGGAAGCTGTCTTTCAAGCGTTTCGACGAAAGGGGTTAGTTAATCGGCTCGGCGGCGGTTACTTTTGGGGATAACTCCTGAGTTTTAGACAAGGTGTTAAATTTCTTTTACCACAATACTGCCAAAGAATGCCCATCTTCAATTTTTAAAGTCACAACTAAAATTAATTATTTTGTCTACTAAAGAAGTGGCAATGCATATTTGATCGTTTAACCATCATCATGAGCGAAGTCCAAAAACTGGCTGACTCTCCGAGTCCACTGTAAGTCGTGTGGATGCGCCTGCCGCTCCTTCCGCTTACGCTGGGTATTGACGTGGGTCTCCGACCAGTATATAGAACTCTTTTTTTTTCTTTTTCGTTTAATTATTGCAACTCTGTAATTTTCAGTTTTCAGATTGTCTCGTTGTCAGTAGTTAAAAATATTACTATTTCAAATTTCTGCGCCAATTTTTAATATTTTAGATCTTTTTCTTTTTTATAAGAATATTTTTTTGTATAATTAATTAATCTCGTTGGTTTAAATTAGCACATTGACACCGTTTCGATGTTCAATATTCTCATTGTCTCGAATTTTTATTTGTGAAATTTGTTGGTAATTCTTTAGTTCTTAACATTTAATTTTAAGAATCACTGAAATCTTAAAAACTCTTCTCGTTCTTAGAAAAAAAATTGGAAATTGGGGATTCTTGTGTTAAATTAATATTTTATATATAGACACAGTAACTAAGCAACTTAATATTAAAAACCCAAAATTTTACAGTTCTAGGGCTAAAATTGACATAATTACAGATTTTCCAAAAAAAAAAATTGATTGGTTTCTTGTGCAATTTTTTGACTCTCTCTAATTGGGCACAGTTTATACAAAAATTAAAATTAGTAATTCTGAAAAATATTATTAATACTGAAGGATTTTTATAAAAAATGTAAATTAAAAATATTATTAATATAGAAGGATTTTTACAGAAAATGTAAATATTTTGGTTCGCTTATAAAATAAAATTTTCTAAAAATTGATGTTTTTGCTGTATAATTTTGTAATTTAGTATACTTTGGAAGCAGGATTGGACTAGTTACGTACTCAAGTTTTATTGGTATAGCATTAAAACCATCAGAGTTACGAATTTTTGTATAAAATGCTGTAATTATTTTGACTCAGACTTTTTTTTTAATTTGTATTTTTTGCTCTATAATTCTGTAAACTGCTAAAAAAACTGTAACACTTTAAAAGTACCTGAAAAGTAGTAACGAAGTGAAATTTTTGTAAATATGGCACTAAAAGCACCCGAGTCACGAGTCTTAGAATAAAGTGTTGGTTGGTTATTTTGGTTGTCTTAAAAAAAAATTTTTTTTGCTCTGTAGTTATGTAATTCGTCAAGCAAATTAAAAGTAGAAACTTTGGCAAATTATTATTGTTATAGTGTAAAAACCACCACAGTTACGGGTTTTAACAAAAATATCGGAATTTTTTAAGTTTTAATCCGTCTTTTGTGCTCAAAAATTTTGTCACTTAGTAGGCTTGGTGAGAAAGATTAAAGTAGTAACGTCGCCAAATTTTATTGAAATTTTATCAGTTTTATAAAAGAATATTAGAAATTTTCGATTTTTTTCTCAAAATAAAAATTTGTTGAAACTTGTTTCCTTTGCTCCATAATTTTGAATTTTGACAAACTGTAAAAAAAATGTTAGACATTTTTGTGTCGTTTTAAAATTATCTAAAATTGCTCTATAATTTAATTTACTTAAAAAAATAATTTTTAACAAAATTACACATTTTAATCAAAAAAATTAATTTTTTTTGACTTCTTAGGGATAAGAAAACTTTGCTAAAAGCTTTTGATCTAATAACATTTGAATTTAATGAGTCAAATGTTATAACTGTATTTTTACATTCGATTACATGACTGTAGAAATTATTTTTTTTCATTTTTTTAAAAACAGCATTATTTTTTAACACTGTTTTCTCAGCGCATCCACCATTTTTGACTCGACGGAAATCAATAAATCGTAGCGCACCTTGCGGTTGATATCAGAACTACTATTTTGTCCATGGTGGCGACATCTGTACTTAAAGTGCAACTTCAATTAATTAAAGAATTCGACTTTTGTTCCTAGGTCACGGAGTTATCTACGTTTAAACGTGTGTTTGTGGCTTTCACAAAAATTCTGTAAGAATTTCCAAAAATTTTACAATTTTAAAAATTTCTAAATGTGTTAATGTGTCTAGAATTTTTAGATCCCTTTTATTAAATAAACGTCTAATTTTTTTAAATTAAACAAGGCAATAAGATACGAAATTATTTGTTCAAATTAATGTTAACATTTTGTTTTGTGTATTCAATGAACTAAGAGAATAATTATTCGAAAATGAAATGCAAGCTGATGTCACTTGATTCCTTGCAGTTTCCAGAAGATAAGGTTCCTCTTGAAACATTACTTCTTAGATCTTTTTGGCTATTTCAAATTTATTAACACAATCTTCAATACAGCCCTCAGCTGTAGTAGATGATTTCCAGCCACCCAATCTCTTCACTTAAGAAATGACCTCCACAGTTTGCCAGTAAAGTCGCCGACGATCTGCCAGTTAAGCGCTTCGGTTCTGGTAATCCTAAGTATGTAGGAATTAGTTTCAAAAATAACTATTCCATGAATAAACTTAACAAAAATGTACCTTTCGAATCTGATATTAATCAGAAGACTCCAGAAAAAGTGAAGAAATTTTCAGGCTGATTTCAGTCTTTTGAGTAGATTCGTTTCTGGTTTCTTTAACACAGTGGATCAAATTGAAGACCCGAAAATTTCCATTCCGACTTAGAAACCGATGATTATGAGTGTCCAAAAAAGAGGAAAAAAAGAAAAAAGTAGTTAAATTAACGAGAACGGGGTGACTCCATCGGCCCACTTGTTAAAGTTCTTCCAAAGCGACCTCTTCTTTCTTCGTCGCCTTGGACACCTGAAACGGAAAAAGCCTCATTACTTTGCATTTGTCTCCTCCTGAAATTTTCCTGCGCTGTCCTGTTTTCCTGCTGACACACCTCCATTACGCACAAGGGACAGTAAAGTGTTCAAGTTTCACGGAACAAAATCGAGCAGGATTTTGGAGGATGAAGTGGTCTGAAAAAAATTTACGATAATGGTTTCATAGCTCCCGCGTCCGTTCAGCGTCGACGAAGAAGAGCAGATGTGAAGAAATCCAGAAGAGATCAATCGTTGATTTGGCATCTCAAGAAGCAGAATCAACGCATTGAAGTTTGCTGGACTATATTTTTCGATACTCTCGGAATTGGTAGATGGAGTGTGCTTAACTGAAAAAATAAGCGCTCCGATAGGATTCTCCATGATTATACCTCCAGTGCCCAACAACCACGTGAAAAAAACAGTGTGCTTTAAAGACATTTGAGAAATTTATCATTTTCTTTTCTCAAGAAATCAAAAAATTATTCTAACATGATCATAACATAAAATTGATGTATCTAGAACACTTTCAGGAAAATCCTGACAACTCCTTTCAAAAATGTTAAACTCGTTCAAGAGAACCTGTTAAGTCTATTGATATGTGCTTTTTTTTTCATGGTGACTTAGAGAAAATAATACAAAATTATTTACCTTATTTTACTTTTTGTTCTAAAGCAATGTGAAGCATTTTCATGCAGTTTTTGTGTATTCTTTTTGAGTTAGCAGTTTTACACTCTAAGCCTACGAAATAGAATTTTTGTGACATTTGTTCAACAGACTATACAAATTGAATTAAGAAAATTTTTCCAACGTTTACACAAAATAATATTCAAAAACTTACCACTAATTAGAAAGTGAGAACTAAGAAGCACATTGTTCACCACAAAAACTAATTTTTAGTACCATTTATACCAGCTATAAATAGATCTTGCTACGATAAAAAATATTTCTTTGAAGTTTCCACTCACTCACTTTTTACTGAAAGGAAGAATTAATTAAATAGTTCTTTGACTTAAAAGCTACGACTCAATAAATAATTTATGTAATAATTAAAGAGTGCAAGAGGGCGTTCCTCATCGATGTAACTGCAAAACACATGAATATTTGATAAAGCTAATAACAGAATTTTTTCAATAAAGGAAGTCACTCTTTGATAAAAGTTTAATGTATTCTTGTTAATTAGAGTCTAACTCTTTGTAAGGTAGAAAAATATTCAGTTATCCGTTTGCTCCCAACGAGAAATGAACGACTTAGTACAAAGTAGTTTCAGCTTGAATCTAAAAATGTTGCGCCTTCTTGGCTTGTACCCCCGAAAGAATCCTTCAAGATTTTACCTAATTTTCGGATACGTGTTGTTGTTTTGTTCATTGTTACCAGACCCAATCTTCGGCGCGCTTTATTATCTTCGCGACGAAGAACTAACTCTTTCAGACGCCGGACTCAACCTTTTTATTATGGTGGCAATGGTGTGTTACATACCGAAGATGTTACCATTCATCATCAACCATGCGAAAATCAGAGACTGTATATATTTTCTGGAAGTCTTCAACAACAATCTGAACACCAAACAGAAAAATATCCACGAAAACAACATATGGATCTGTCAACGAAACTCGAGGTTTTTCGTCTTTTTTACTGTTCTTGATAACATAACGTGGCTCTGTCGATCTTTGCTTTTTTCCCAAGGAGAACGCAAACTTCCCATGGATGTGTGGTTACCATTTGACCCAAAAAAAAACGACGTGATTTTTTATTTCGTTTATTGCATGGTTGAGCTGGGTAAATACCGCTGGCAAAGTTGACAAAAATTAAAGGTATTTTCAGGAGTCTCTTATATATGTCTCACAAATGCGGCAGTTGACACTTTGATCAGTGGACTGGCATATCATGCCGCCGGACAGATCAAAATTCTGAAAGATAACTTGGAATTTCTGTTTGAGTACGCGGAGGAGGAAGTTTCTCCAGATTCCGACAAGCACGAAGTTGTTTACCAGAAAATCCGAGAATGTGCTCAACATCACCACCAAATTATACGGTAAAACAAACAGTGTCTTTTTGGTTACTTAAATCGTGTCTTTTAGTTACGTGAAAAAAATTGAAAATTGCTTTTCGTGGATTTTCTTCAGTCAGTTTTTTGGGAGCACCGTCTTGATCTGTTTTTGCTGTTTTCAACTAATACTGGTGAAAAATAAGTAGGAAGTATTCATTATTTTACTAATTATTTGTAGTTCAAACCAGGAAGCAGCGCTTTTTTTCTTCAGGCTGTCTACCTCAGCACAGCACTAGTTCAAGTTTATTTTTATTGCTACTATGGGACGACACTTTTTGAAGAGGTAACTCACAGTCTTATCAAATCAAAAGTGCCATTTCTACTTCCAGAGTAACACTTTAACGACTTCTGCGTATTTAGGACGATGGTACGAATTCGATTTAAAGTCACAAAAAGCTCTAATCTTGTTCATGGAACGTGCAAAAGTTCCTATGTCTGTGACTGCTGGAAAAATACTCGATTTGTCGCTTAGTACGTTCACTAATGTAAGTTTCACCTTATTGTTATCAAACATGGTAAAAAAAAATCTTCAGGTGCTCAAAAAATCGTATTCGTTGTTGGCCGTGTTAGAAAACTACTAAGTTTGATGTTGGACGCACTTTTCGCTCCTCTAGTTCTGGTTGTTATTTTAAAGTAAATGTAATTTACAGGGTGATTTAATTTAAATAAAAATTTACAAAAAAAAATTGTATTTTTTATTTTAGGTACAAGATGTTTCGGCGCATCCACCATTTATAACGTGCCGGAATTCGAGAGATGGTGGCGCATCTGGCGATAGATGTCGAAACTATTGCATCGTGTGTCGTGGCGACATCTACACTTAAAGTTACAAAACCTGAATTCACGTTCAATTTAAAAGAAAGTCTACCAACAAGAATAAATTTACGCTTTTGTCTCTTTACTACGGCAATTATATTTTAAAAGTTTGGTTTCGGTACATAAAGGATCCACCACTTTTAACAGAATCACATAGATATATTATAACTAGATAAAGTCGTCCTATTAGAAACGTACGTCTGCTCTTAAAAAACATATCAACGAAATTGGTACATCTTTCCATCTCTTTCTAACTTCAACCATGCCAATTGTTTATTTCTTTTTATCACATTAGCGTTTGTCGTAACTCGACGAATC
This sequence comes from Cynaeus angustus, assembly GCA_030157275.1. Classification (NCBI taxonomy): domain Eukaryota; kingdom Metazoa; phylum Arthropoda; class Insecta; order Coleoptera; family Tenebrionidae; genus Cynaeus; species Cynaeus angustus. Next base: position 17,746,569 of record CM058065.1, read on the forward strand.
GGTCCAAATCGGTCATGACAAGAGACTGCGCGTGCTCAATGTCATTTGGATAATTGTTAATTTTACAATTATTTGGTAATGTTTCGTACTAAATGCTTCGAATAAGTTATACAGCGATGCCCGCAGTTGTTTCTTCCACATTTCACGATACTTCGAGGAGATTTTGTATAATCAGTGGAAGCCGTCAAATTTTAGCCAACAACGTTAAAATAAAGTTAATACTAAAATCGTAAGTAGAATTTACTTTTTGGACCACAAGAATGGAAAGTCTTACCATGCAATTAGTAAGAAAATGAATAAAAACTTATAAATTTTAACAAATTCGTTTGACAGTACCTCTCTAAAGGATAGCGCTATACAAAATGTACGCATTGATAGAAACAGCGATAGAATGGACGTCTTGGTGAACCTTTTGCCGTATGGCTGCATCTGGTAATAATAAATCTATGAGAATCAATAATTTGTGGCACATCTTGCGGCTTATGTTAGAACCACACTATTGTTTGTGGTGGCGACCTCTAGACGTAAAACGTGACTTCATCTAGATGCAAACAAATTCAGTGACATTTCTCTACATTCTCCCGAAATATAATTTCTTTGTAAATTATAAAACGAGAAATTCTATGTATTATTTTTTAAGCTATTTATAATTTTTAGATTTTCCATTTTGTTTTTTGTTACAGTATCTATAGGTGAATTCAATAAGGTTATACTTTTTGTTTCTTTTTCTGTTGTATGGTTGGTAGCTATGCTTGTCTGTTTTTAAACCTGAAATTTTATTCATGGTAGTTTGTTTCTAAATTAGTTACTCTGCTCGACTATTCCAAACTTTAAATTATATTTGACATTTAATTTGTATTCAAAAAACAAAAGACAACATAAGCTCACACCAAGCGTTGAAATGACAGATGACATATATTTCCAAAATTTCGTAAAAACAACCTTACACCACTCAATTTCGAAAAATTTACGCCAGACTGGACGGATAAAAATGAATTTGGTAGCAACGTATTAAGTTTTTTTTTCTTGTTCGATTCATCCTTTATTTTCTAATCTAGCATATAAGAAAAGTCAACATATTTAAAAGCTGTAGTTGTAGACTAATCCTAATATCGAGCGATCAAGATATTTTATAATCGAGTCATCCTTGAAACCAAAATCGCATGTTCACATTTGATTCATAGGTATAAATGTCAAATCAAATAACAATTAAAACACGAATTTAAAAAAAAACGTTTATTTTATTTAACTGATATAATAAATACAATTATGTGTTTTTGTTTCCATGGGTAATATCGTACATTTCTCACTAGTTTCATAAATAACTTTTCCATAAATAAATTCATTAAAAGTCTGATCTGATATTAATCAGGAGCCTCCAGAAAAAGTGAAGAAATTTTCAAGCTGATTTCAGTCTTTTGAGTAGATTCGTTTTTGGTTTCTTTGTCACAGTGGATCAAACTGAAGACCCGAAAATTCTCATTCCGATTTAGAAACCGATGATTATGAGTGTCTAAAAAAGAGTGAAAAATGAAAAAAAGTGGTAAAATTAACGAGAACGGGGTGACTTCATCGGCCCACTTGTTGAAGTTCTTCCAAAGCGACCTCTTCTTTCGTCGTCGCCTTGGACACCTGAAACGGAAAAACGCCATTACTCCGCATTTGTCTTCTCCTGAAATTTTCCTGCGCTGTCCTGTTTTCCTGCTGACACACCTCCATTACGCACGAGGGACAATAAAGTGTCCAAGTTTCACGGAATAAAATCGAGCAGAATTCCGAAAGATGAAGTGGTCTGAAAAAAAGTTTACGATGATGGTTTCATAGCTTCCGCGCCCGTTCAGCGTCGACGAAGAAGAACAGACGTGAAGAAATTCAGAAGAGATCAATCGTTGATTTGGCATCTCAAGAAGCAGAATCAACGCATTGAAGTTTGCTGGACTATATTTTTCGATACTCTCGGAATTGGTAGATGGAGTGTGCTTAACTGAAAAAATAAGCGCTCCGATAGGATTCTCCGTGATTATACCTCCAGTGCCCAACAACCACGTGAAAAAAACAGTGTGCTTCAAAGACATTTGAGAAATTTATCATTTTCTTTTGTCAAGAAATCAAAAAAATATTCTAACATGATCATAACATAAAATTGATGTATTTAGAACACTTCCAGGAAATTCCTGCCAACTCCTTTCAAAAATGTTAAACTCGTTCAAGAGAACCTGTTAAGTCTATTGATATGTGCTTTTTTTTTCATGGTGACTTAGAGAAAATTATACAAAATTATTTATCTATATTTTAGGTTTTGTTCTAAAGCAATGTGAATTATTTTCATGCAGTTTTTGTGTGTTCTTTTTGAGTTAGCAGCTTTACACTCTAAGCCTACGAAATAGAATTTTTGTGACATTTCTTCAACAGACTATACAAATTGAATTAAGAAAATTTTTCCAACGTTTACACAAAATCCTATTCAAAAACTTACCACTAATTAGAAAGTGAGAACTAAGGAGCACAGTGTTCACCACGAAAACTAATTTTTACTGCCATTTATACAAACAACTGTAAATAGATCTTGCTACGATAAAAAATATTTCTTTGAAGTTTCCACTCACTCAATATTCACTGAAACCAAGAATTAATTAAATAATGCTTTGACTTAAAAGTCACGACTCAATAAAGAATTTATATTATAATTAAAGGGCGCAAGAGGGCGTTCCTAATCGATGTAACTGCAAAACACATGAATATTTGATAAAGCTAATAACAGAATTTTTTAATAAAGGAAGTCACTCTTTTGATAAAAGTTTGATGTATTTTTGTTAATTGGAGTCTAGCTCTTTATAAGGAAGAAGAATATTCAGTCAGTCGTTTGTTCCCAACGAGAAATGAACGGCTTAGTTCAAAGCAGTTTCAGCCTGAATCTAACAATGTTGCGCCTTTTTGGCTTGTACCCTCGAAAGAATCCTTCAAGTTTTTACCTAATTTTCGGATACGTGTTGTTCTTTTGTTCAATGTTACCAGACTCAGTTTTCGGCTCGCTTTATTATCTTCGCGACGAAGAACTAACTCTTTCAGACGCCGGACTTAACCTTTTTATTATGGTGACAATGGTGTGCTACATACCGAAGTTGTTACCGTTCATCATCAACCATGCGAAAATCAGAGACTGTATATATTTTCTGGAAGTCTTCAACAACAATCTGAACAAAAAACAAAAAATCATCCACGAGAATAACATACGGATCTGTCAACGAAACTCGAGAATTTTCGTCTTTTTTTATATTCTTGACAACGTAACGTGGCTCTGTCAATCGCTGCTTTTTTCCCAAGGAGAGCGCAAACTTCCCATGGAAGTGTGGTTACCATTTGATTATAAAAAAAACCACGTGATTTTTTATTTGGTTTATTGCGTGGTTGAGCTGGGTAAATATCGCTGAAAAAATTGACAACAATTAAAGGTTTTTTCAGGAGTCTCTTATATATGCTTCACGAATTCGGCAGTTGACACTTTGATCACTGGACTGGCATATCATGCCGCCGGACAGATCAAAATTCTGAAAGATAACTTGGAATTTCTGTTTGAGTACGCGGAGGAGGAAGTTTCTCCAGATTCCGACAAGCACGAAGTTGTTTACCAGAAAATCCGAGAATGTGCTCAACATCACCACCAAATTATACGGTAAAACAAACAGCCTTTTTTTGGTTACTTAAAACGTGTTTTTTAGTTACGTGAAAAAAATTGAAAATTGCTTTTCGTGGGTTTTCTTCAGTCAGTTTTTTGGGAGCACCGTCTTGATCTGTCTTTGCTGTTTTCAACTAACACTGGTGAAAATAAAAATCGGAAGTATTCATTATTTTATTAACCATTTGTAGTTCAAACCAGAAAGCAGCGCTTTTTTTCTCCAGGCTGTCTACCTTAACACAGCGCTGGTTCAAGTTTATTTTTATTGCTACTATGGGATGACACTTTTTGAAGAGGTAACTCACAGTCTTATCAAATCAAAGGTGTCATTTTTACTTACAGAGTAACACTTTAACGACTTCTGCGTATTTAGGACGATGGTACGAGTACGATCTAAAGTCGCAAAAAGCTCTCCTTCTCTTCATGGAACGTGCAAAAATTCCTATGACTGTGACTGCTGGAAAAATAATCGATTTGTCGCTTAGCACGTTCACTAATGTGAGTTTCAACTTGTTGTAATCAAACTTGGTTAAAATTTGTTTCAGATACTTAAGAAATCGTATTCGTTGTTGGCTGTGTTAGAAAGTTACTAAATTTGATGTTGAACGCACTTTTCGCTCGTCTAATTCTGGTTGCTATTTTACACTAAATGTAATTTACAGAGTGATTTAATTTAAATAAAAATCTACAAAAATGTATTTTTTTCATAACAGAGAAGTAGGAAAGTTTTAGGTACAAGATGTTTCGGCGCATCCACCATTTGTAACGTGCCGAAATTCGAGAGATAGTGGCGCATCTGGCGATAGATGTCGAAACTAAACTGTGTCGTGGCGACATCTACACTTAAACTACAAAACCTGAATTCACATTCAATTTAAAAGAAACTCTACCGACGAAATTCAAAGTTTGGTTTTGGTAGAATAAGCGCATCCATCATTTCTAACACAAAGCAACATAGATTTATTATTACCAGATGCAGCCATCCGGCAAAAGGTTCAGCAAGACGTCCATTCTATCGCTGTCTCTATCAGTGCGTACATTTTGTATAGCGCTATCCTTTAGAGAGGTACTGTCAAACAAATTTGTCAAAATTTATGAGTTTCTATTCATTTTCTTACTAATTGCATGGTAAGACTATCCATTCTTGTGGTCCAAAAAGTAAATTCTACTTACGATTTTAGTATTAACTTCATTTTAACGTTGTTGGCTAAAATTTGACGCCTTCCACTGATGATACAAAATCTCCTCGAAGTATCGTGAAATGTGGAAGAAACAACTGCGGGCATCGCTGTATAACTTATTCGAAGCATTTAGTACGAAACATTACCAAATAATTGTAAAATTAACAATTATTCAAATGACATTGAGCACGCGCAGTCTCTTGTCATGACCGATTTGGACCGATTCGTCGAGTTACGACACACGCTAATGTGATAAAAAGAAATAGACAATTGGCATGGTTGAAGTTAGAAAGAGATGGAGAGATGTACCAATTTCGTTGATATGTTTTTTAAGAGCAGACGTACGTGTCTAATAGGATGACTTTATCTAGTTATAATATATCTATGGCAATAGATCATCAGAATTTATTGATTTTTGCCCAGTTGAAAATAACGCATTAATTCTACTAAAATCATTTTTTTTAAATGTTATTGCTTTGTGAATTTTTCTAGAGCATATTTTCATTATAGGCATCTATGTAGATCGGTTATGAAAATAATTTTAAGTGTAGATGTCGCCACTACAAACAATAGTAGTTTTGACATCTATCGCTAGATGCGCCACTATCGATTGAATTCCAGTTCTTTACAAATGGTGGATGCGCCGAAACATTTCTTATGAATAAATTTTATTTACTTCCACGATTTAAATAAAGGCCGGACATAAACGAATTTTATTTAAAATTTCTATTTTTCTAAATTTAGCATTTTTTTAAAGAATAGTTATATGCTGCTATTAGTTTTATAAATCTCATGTATAGAAATTAGACACTTATTGTATTGACACCACACTTTAAGTATAGATGTCGCCACCATAAACAATATAATGATTCCAACATCTACTTAAGATGTGTCACAATTTAGTAATATTTCTAGGTTAAAAATGGCGGATTCGATTTTAGAAAATAATTTTGTCTTTGTGAATTTTTCTAAGGAAAATAAATCAAACACTTGAAAATTTTGATTATAGACTTTTGTAAATCGATCGTTAATGCAGTTGTAAAAAAAAACTTTAAGTGTAAATTTCGCCACTACAAACAATAGAAGTTTTGACATCTGTCGCTAGATGCGCTACCATCTATTGAATTCTGAACTTTATAAATGGTGGATGCATGGAAACATTTTCCATAAGTTTAATTTCCCTGAAACTTATTTTTACCAACTTTGTTGCTTAATTTCTGTGTTCTAGAGCAGAAAAATCCTAAAAGGATAAAAATATAGATTTCTGTAGATTTTTATTGAAATGAAATTGCCATCAAAATCCCATTTCAAGCCCGATCAAACCACCGAAAAGTGCGTCCAACATTAAATTTCTAGCTTTCTTAATGATACGTTGCTACATGACGTATCAATCGCTCGATGTTATTTACCTTGGAGCACCTTGTTGAAGACTGTTCAGTCGATATGATGCCACATTGCTGTAGAAATCTTATTAATGCACAATTGACGTATTTTTAACACTTTCGTTCTACAGCGTGATCAACAATGGCTGAGTCTGTTGGTATTAAAACAATTGAAAAATATAGAGGTTTTTTTTACGTCAGAATTGGCGACCCTGGTGTTTTAAAATCAAACAACGTTAAAATGACAATGCCAAAAAAATTAGGTTATGTTTTAAGGTAAATCGGGTAAATAGGGGCAGGGAATCTAATTAAATGTAAAAAGGATTTTAATGAAAGATATTAGGAAAAACAAAAACAAGAATGAGATAAACAAAGAACACACAAGGAAATTAACGTAAATACGCTACAGATATTGCTCAAATTGCGCCCCATTTTGATCCAAACATATGTTGACTCTCCTTTTTAGGCTCTCAAAAACATTAATCAACATTTGAGGAGTGATATTTGCGATTTCCTGGCTAATGGCAGCTTGCAGCTCCTCAGCTGTGTGTAATTTTTTTGAGAAAACGTTATTTTTGGGGTGCCCAAACAGAAAGAAATCCAATGGGGTGAGATCCGGCAATCTACTTGGCCAAATTTCGCTGCTTATTATTCTGTCCCCAAAGAACTGGCGCAAGTACTGCATTGTGTTAAATGCTGTGTGTGCTGTTGCCGCATCCTGTTGAAAATGGCCATACTCAGTACGGTTTTCGCACTGATTTTCGAGGACTCTGATCCATTCTATTTCGAATGTCTTCGACTACTTCTTCTGTGAGTGTCGATGGTCTGCCAACGGGTTTTGCCTTTTTTACGTCACCTGTTTTTAGATAACGGTCGACTAATCGCATGCAATCCTGTTTAAAAATATGCAAGGTCACAACTTCTTCCGGGAACATGCCCCGAAATTGGTTGTACGCATCTTCCAAAAAACACTGCCAACCGTTGACAGCATCCTTAACTCCGGTGCGAAAATACGCCATCCCAATAAAAATGTCATGTTCCAGAGTAAAAACCATGTTAAAATTAATAAATTATTACAAAAACGAAACTTTTATAACAAAATTCAAATTTACTTGTCAACACTGTCAAAAGTGACAACAGGTAACAAAAGTGACAGCAACAAATACGTATAGGTTAAGGAGATACCAACATCCTTCAAATTTTCATTGTTGCCAACAGACTCAATTATTGTTGATCACACTGTATTTTTTTACCTTCGATTAATCAAATTACAGATAATTAATATTAAGACCGTATTTTTTTTATTTTTCAAACCACGAGATTGTATAAAAAAAGGCATGGACTTTTTTAAACATTTTTCTCGTACCTTACAAGATGCCTTAATTATACATCTTTAGGAAAGTGCGCGACATTCCGAACTGTCTGTATTTACGAAAAAGAGATTTTTTGAAATTTTCCAGCTGAAGTGGGATCGATGGCAAATTTTAACATTTTATAAATTTAAAGTTTAATTATGTTTCCAGAAAGATTTTATTTAAACAATTCCGAGCACAATTTTTCTGAACTTAATTTTTAAGGAGTTTGTTGCTAGACTGCTATTCTAGAGCACAAAAACCTAAAATATTTAAAAAAATGAAGATTTTTTGTAGATTACGACGTTATTGAAATCATATTTCTATGTTATATGTGGTGCAAATTAAGTGCGTCCAACATCAAGTTTAGTAGTTTTCTAACACAGCCAATAACGAATACGATTTCTTAAGTATCTGAAACTAATCTTAAGCATGTTAGATTAAAACGAAGCGAAACTTACATCAGTGAACGTACTAAGCGACAAATCAAGAATTTTTCCTGCAGTCACAGTCATAGGAACTTTTGCTCGTTCCATAAACAAGATTAGAGCTTTTTGTGACTTTAGATCGTATTCGTACCATCGTCCTAAATACGCAGAAGTCGTTAAAGTGTTACTCTGGAAGTAAAAATGACACCTTTGATTTGATAAGACTGTGAGTTACCTCTTCAAAAAGTGTCGTCCCATAGTAACAATAAAAATAAACTTGAACGAGGACAGTAGTGGAATAGATAGCTTGAAGGATGAAACTGTTACTTCCAGGTGTCAACTGAAAATATTTAATTAATTAATAAAAAACAATTTTTTTTTCTATACCAAAATTAGTTGAAAACAGCAAAGACAGATCATAACGGTGCTACCAAAAAACTGACTGAAGACGACCCACGAGAAACAGCTTTCAATTTTTTTAACAAAACTGGAAAAAACTTTTAAATTAACTAAAAGGACACTGATTAGTTTACCGTATAATTTGGTGGTGATGCTGAGTACATTCTCGGATTTTCTGGTAAATAACTTCGTGTTTGTTGGAGTTTGAAGAAACTTCTTCCTCCGCGTACTCAAACAGAAATTCCAAGTTATCTTTCAAAATTTTTATCTGTCCGGCGGCATGATACGCCAATCCACTGATCAAAGTGTCCACTGCAGCATTCGTGAGAACTATGTAAGAGACTCCTGAAAAAAACTTCTATTCTTGTTAACCTCCCCGGTGGTATTTTACATTTTACCCATCGCAACGAAGAAATAAATGAAATAAAAAACCACGACGTTTTTTGTCGGGTCAAACGGTAGCCACACGTCCATCAGAAATCTTCCTTGCTCCAGAGGAGAAAACAGCGGTCGACTGATCCACATGATGTTATCAATAACAGTAAAAAAGACGAAAAACCTCGAGTTTCTTCGACAGACCCAAACACTGTCGTCGCTCATCTCTTGCTGTTTTTCGTTCAGAGTGTTGTTGAAAACTTCCAGAAAATAAATACAGTCTCTGATTTTCGCGTGGTTGAACAGAAATGGTAACAATTTCGGCGTGAAGAACACCATGGCCACCATCAAAAACAGATTCAGACCGGCATCTGAAAGAGTTAGTTCTTCGTCGCGAATGTAATAAAGCGAGCCTAAAATCGGGTCTGGTAACAATGAGCAAACTAACAACACGTATCCGAAAATTAGGTAGAAACTTGAAGGATTCTTTCGGGGGTACAAGCCAAGGAGGCGCAACATTTTTAGATTCAGGCTGAAACTGTTTTGAACTAAGTCGTTCATTTCTCGTTGGGAGCAAACGGATGACTGAATATTTTTCTACCTTATAAAGCGTTAGACTCCAATTAACAAGAATACATTAAAAATTTATCAAAAGAGTGACTTCCTTTATTGAAAAAATTCTGTTATTAGCTTCATCAAATATTCATGTGTTTTGCAGTTACATCGATGAGGAACGCCCTCTTGCACTCTTTAATTATTACATAAATTCTTTATTGAGTCGTAACTTTTAAGTCAAAGAACTATTTAATTAATTCTTTCTTTCAGTGAAAAGTGAGTGAGTGGAAAGTTCAAAGAAATATTTTTTATCGTAGCAAGATCTATTTATAGCTGTTTGTATAAACGGTAGTAAAAATTAGTTTTCGTGGTGAACACTGTGCTTCTTAGTTCTCACTTTCTAATTAGTGGTGAGTTTTTGAATATTGTTTTGTGTAAACGTTGGAAAAATTTTTATAATTCGATTTGTATAGTCTGTTGAACAAATGTCACAAAATTCTATTTCGTAGTGTAGTGAGATGGACTCTTTGTTTTCCTGAAGGCATGTTATGAATTTATTTTAGCCGTAATTAGAATCACCCGCGTTGTCTTGATCGTCAAAATTTTTTTTTTTCAAGAAACAATAAAATAGAGAAACAACAAAAGAAAAGCTAATTTGCACAGGGCCCAATAAATTAAAAAACTGTGAGTAAACGACAGTGGTGGCCAATAAGAGTGGAGGCGGTGTATTTACCTTAGGTGCCAAAAAAAAGTGTTATTATTATGATTATTATTATTTTAGTTTTATGTTGGACAACAAAAAAAAAACAATAAATTTCAAAGAAACTGAACTTTCCTAATTTCCCCTGAAGTTTTGGGCATTTTGATGCGCTTTGTTTGCCAGACTGGGAGATGACAATTTCGCACTTATACCATAACTGAGAACATGTTTGCCGCGGAGTTTGGTCTAAGTTTAATAGGTCAACGGGTTGGTTTTGAATCGCGGTTTTTATTTTACGCTCTAGCCAGCCGCTTCAAAGCTAGGTCTAAGTGTGGCTAAGGAAGCCAAAATTCGCGGGCAAAGTCTAGAAACAACTCGTAGCAAAATAGACCAATTTGACACAAACGCGCTTAGAATATTTTTGCTTAGTTGCAAACAATGACCAGTGGATTACAGGTAACTGAGGGTTAAAATCCTCTTCCTTTCTTGGATCTTCATTCCCGCGGCGCAAGAAAAGAAAAGCACAAAACGGGGACGAGGATAACTCTGCGGTTGACGACAAAGCCCCGTCCCAGGTTTTGGTAAAATATGTGTCCCTCAGAACTGCAATTTCAGGTCCCCCTCCCCATATTCTAAGATACGTTTGTTCTAGCTAATCAAATTTTGAATAACTATAATTTAACTGTTAAGTTTATTAATCTGTGACGGTTTTCTTTTTCCCCTATAATTTATTCTAATTTTTCATTCAAGGGTTTTGTTTGTTTGTGGCCTTTTGCACTATGTCAGAAAACGCGAAAAAAATCAAATAAGGACAATAATCCTACCTGGAACCGTCGCCCCCACAGGTGGAGTCTTTGCAGCGGATCACTCTAGCACTTAATCAACTGATTAATCACTATGCCGGCAAGACTACTTTTGTTAAACAAGAAAAAAACCTTTTGCTTTTAAACCGCGCAGAACAAGAAGCTCAATTTAATTAATTTGGTACTGGATCAACACGGAATCAAAACAACTTGTTCACTCGAAAAATCGATGAACAACTGTCCTTTCTCCCCTAAAATTTTGGTTTTTAAGACCGACTGAATCTAAGATGCTCGCGCATTCGTTAACGCCCTACCCTGACTTTTGAAGACCTCATTGGTCGCTCATGCAAATTTTTAAGGGCTGTTTTTGTTTCACTTCATCCCCCACTCTCTTATAGGCACATCCGCAAATTAATCAATAATTAAACAATTAATACAAAGAATTACCAGTAATTATAGCCACTGTAAGGCACCCCTGAGTTGCATTCAACTGGGCATCACCGATAATAAAAAAAAAAAGAGATACTATTACTACGTAGGCAAATTTGTTGTTAAATTTCTCTCTCCCTTCTTTTCTATTAATTTGTTTAAATGAAGGCTTTGTGAAAGTAAAACTTCATTGCTTTTTTTGTTGAATTTAACAACAAACGCAGCGCCTGGCCCTGGCTGGCGATACAATTTTCGCGGATTTCTTATGAGGACCCGATTAGGAAATTTGGACGAAAGTTTCTCCTCTTTAGGGCTAGATGGCACTATGAGATCGATTTTGCTAATTGTAAATCGATTTTTCCCAAATTTCCCATTCCGGAAGTCCCTTTTCCTAGATTTTCGTGCATTACATCTATGTTAGTAAATCGGCATTATACCTCAACGTGTTTTTTCAACATCTCAGAAAGGGTTGATTAATATTCCAAATACAAGTTGATATTTAATATGAACGACTAAACGTCACTAAACAATGACTATCGAAATTACAACAGGTAGCCCTAAGTAAATAACGGTAAAATTGAATCGAATTAAAAGTTACAATTACGTGAGGTAAGCGTTGAATTGCCGTCAACTTAAATTACTGAAAGGGGTTAGTAAACCATAGCAAATTGCATATCAAAATGTGGAGAAAATTACCGCGAATTCGGCAGATACCATGATTGCTAAACACACCTGTGTTTATCAACGTAAATTTGGCAATAATTAGAAATCGTGTTGTTCCCACGTCCGTCTGAAATTTGACACCGTACCCTGGCAAATATCACTTCACACTTGGCCCTTTTAGTCAATCCGACCTGCCACGCTAATGCAGCTTATTGAATTTTGTCACAAATTGACGGTTTCCAAATTCCACAAAGTCCACTGAAAATATCGTCTGTACAACCGGCCAAATATTTAATCAAGACGGTGTTGCATCCTATTAACTGCAATTACTGTTTCAAGCCAAAGTGTTTTAACTGTAAAGCCCTAAAATTTGCATAAAATGTGTTTAATTCTTAAGGTTCCGCGTTCATTACTAAAAAGAGCCACTTACAGCCAGCACGGTCTACACGCCCACCGATTACCGACGATTTTGGCTAATGAGTGATTTGTAGTGTTGCTAGAACTTTAAAACACATGTGATTCCTAAAATTTTCTACCGACGCCGCTTTGGCGATAACTTTTCCCACATTGGCCAGATGGCCTACATAAATTTTATTCGACACGTACAATTCCCGTGACGCGAAACCCGAAATTATGTTTGTTAATTTTTGTAACATGCACTTAATAATTACTTTATTTGGCGCTCACCACAGTAGGATTAGAGTGTAAAGCTGCTAACTCAAAAAGAACACACAAAAACTGCATGAAAATAATTCACATTGCTTTAGAACAAAACCTAAAATATAGATAAATAATTTTGTAAAATTTTCTCCAAGTCACCATGAAAAAAAAGCACATATCAATAGACTTAACAGGTTCTCTTGAACGAGTTTAACATTTTTGAAAGGAGTTGGCAGGATTTTCCTGAAAGTGTTCTAGATACATCAATTTCATCTTATGATCCTGTTAGAATAATTTTTTGATTTCTTGACAAAAGAAAATGATAAATTTCTCAAATGTCTTTCAAGCACACTGTTTTTTTCACGTGGTTGTTGGGCACTGGAGGTATAATCATGGAGAATCCTATCGGAGCGCTTATTTTTTCAGTTAAGCACACTCCATCTACCAATTCCGAGAGTATCGAAAAATATGGCCCAGCAAACTTCAATACGTTGATTCTGCTTCTTGAGATGCCAAATCAACGATTGATCTCTTCTGGATTTCTTCACGTCTGTTCTTCTTCGTCGACGCTGAACGGGCGCGGAAGCTATGAAACCATCATCGTAAACTTTTTTTCAGGCCACTTTATCTTCCGGAATCCTGCTCGATTTTATTTCGTGAAACTTGAACACTTTACTGTCCCTCGTGCGTAATGGAGGTGTGTCAGCAGGAAAACAGGACAGCGCAGGAAAATTTCAGGAGGAGACAAATGCGGAGTAATGGCGTTTTTTCCGTTTCAGGTGTCCAAGGCGACGACGAAAGAAAAGGTCGCTTTGAAAGAACTTCAACAAGTGGGCCGATGGAGTCACCCCGTTTTCGTTAATTTAACCACTTTTTTCATTTTTTACTCTTTTTTAGACACTCATAATCATCGGTTTCTAAATCGGAATGAAAAATTTCGGGTCTTCAATTTGATCCACTGTGTTAAAGAAACCAGAAACGAATCTACTCAAAAGACTGAAATTAGCCTGAAAACTGATTCTGTTTCTAAAATAACTGATTCTAAATTTAAAAACTCTTCAATGGTTTCTAAGCTCGGTTCTAAATTTTTAGAATTCAGATCTTACGGTTTTAGAAAAATTCTAAGATTTCAGGTTTTTTTCAGAACTCTTGGACTTCTAGATTTTTTTAATTTAATTACCTAATTTAAAATTGGTCAAGTTTCAAAAATGCGATTTTATAAAATTAATATATTAATACTGAAAAGTTCATTATCTAGCTCTAAAAAAAATCTAAATACGAAAATTGCCATAATTTTTTTTATTAATTTAGGTAAAAATTTAAAATTTTATCAAGCAAAAATTATGATATATTTTCAGAAAATTGACGTTTTGGGAAAGTTTAGTGGTTTTTTTAAAGCTTGAAAATTTCAAAGCGAGAGGTTTCTAATTTGTAGGAAACGTTATTTTTTGCTTTAGAATTAAAGAAAATTTTCCAAATTTCTAAAAATTTTAAATCATTTTTTATTTTTATATTTTGTTGATTATTTTTTGTAACTTGTCATAATTTTTGAGAGAATAATTTAAAGTGAGTATTAATTATAATTTTTTTAATTTTTGAGGATTCGGTCGTTAAAAATTCTTTATACTCAAAAAAATCATAAAATATTTAAATGTCATAACTTTAGCTTGAGATGTTTATCAATTTGAAAAAAAAAACAATTTTAAAAATGCTAAATTGTTTATCTGTTTTTTTGGTATGAAATTTAAGTTTTTTAGAAACATTTAAAAAAAATTGAAGACTTGAAAAAATTTTAGCATGAAAATGGTAAAATTTGTTAGATTTTCATCGGTTCAAGAAATTTTCATCGGCTCAAGAAATTTTCATCGGCTCAAGAAATTTTCATCGGTTCTGAAATTAGTTTGAATTTGTACTAGACCGCCAAAACTTTGCATTGTTTGTCATTCTAAAAGTTTTTTTTTGAAATTTTTTGGGTAATGCGACTTTTTCAAGTTTTTTTTAATGCGAAATTGCCAAAGTTTAGGAAAATTGAAAATTCTACGCCAATTGCCCAAATTTATTTATTTAGACTTTAAATGTTTTGTCAAGCACGGACGTCTAGATTATAGTATTAAAAATACGCTTTTTGGAATATTTTGAAAAATTCGTAGTATATTGGTTTTAAAATTTTTTTAACACATATTTATAGGTACTAATTTAAAAATTTTAAAATTTTAGGACTTTCAAGGAGTTGTCGTACAGTCTTAATCAATTTTTACTGTTTTCAACTAATTCTGGTAAAAAAAGTACTACTTACTTATTTTAGTTTTAGATGTTGCTTGTTGGGATTTTAGTTTTTTCAAATGGTAATAACTGTATTTACATCAACGTAAAGTTTACGAACAAAAAAGTGTTTTTATTTAACTATAATTAAAAAAAAAAGTTTCGGCGCATCCACCATTTTTAGCTCGAGTCAATAAATCGGAGCGCATCTTGCGGTAGATGTTGGAACTACTACACTGACGGTTGTGGCGACATCTACACTTGACGCGTGAGTTTAACGAGATAAAGGTTCCATCTTTTATTGCGAAGGTTGCAGTCATCTATGCGCACTATTTTCAAAAAAAGTTTTATGAGAAAAATATCTTTGCTCTCAAAATATAATTTTTCTGTAAGTTATTCAACATTTTTTTTTAATTTCTACATTTGTCACTGTTTAGTATTTTGAGTAATCTCTATATTATTTTGAAAATTTTGGAATTTTTTTGCTCTGTAATCTGTAGATATCTATGGACACACATATGTCTAGTTTGTTACAGAGAATTATCTAGACCTAACTCAAGTTTTATTTTTTTTTAGTTAAATAAAGTAATACTAGATTTTTGTTATCTATATCTAGAGATTTATTTACACATAATTTATCACATCTCTTGAATGTGTTGTCTGGATCTAGTTATTGTTGATGACAATATATCTGTGGCTTTAACAACAAATAATTTTTGCTATAGAATTAATATCTAGTGATATATTTATATATAGAATTGTGTGATTAAGTTGTCTCATCATTTTTTGTAGATGTCATGTTTCTAATATCTATATCTAGGCATCAAACTTAAGAATGACAGCATTTCCAATATATTACTGTTAAAACAAGAAGTTATCTAAATCTGACTGTTATTTAACGTTGTGAAGTATTTTTGTACAGATAATAAAGAAAAATTGTGTTATCTAAATCTAAATCAACACTTATTTGTATCTGTCACATTAATACAGTTTTAGTGATAAGAAACTTTAAATTTATTTAGACTAAGAAATAAAATTTGAATTTAAATTATCTAGATCTATAAATATCTAGTGAACAGAAAAGAGACAAAATTAAACAAAAGTGATATAATTTTTTGTGGTTATCTAGATCTACAATTGACTGTCAAAATCAGGTTTTACTATTTTTAAGTCGTTTTAACTCTATGAGTAAGTTTTTGTCATGTTAAATTAGAACACTTTATCTATCAGAAGTTGAATTATATCAAAAGATAATTATCTATGTTTTCGACGACCGTCTAGATCTATGGTTTTGTGTATATAAAGAAATGTGCTCATTTTTTAAGAGTTAAGTTGATAACTTATCTGCATCTAGCCTCAAACTTGTTTTAAAGTTGTTTTTGTTTTTTTAAGAAAATTAATTTTGGAGCACAGAACTACCTAAATTTCCTTGGAAAACTTTTTTAATTTGTAATCTAGAATTATCTGTATTTAATGTATCTAGATTTGTCACATACAGCGTGATCAACAATGACTGAGTCTGTTGGTATTAAAACAATTGAAAAATATGGAGGTTTTTTTTTGCGTCATAATTGGCGACCCTGGTGTTTTAAAATCAAACAACGTTAAAATGACAATGTCAAAAATTTTAGGTTATGTTTTAAGGTAAATCGGGTAAATAGGGGCAGGGAATCTAATTAAATGCAAAAAGGATTTTAATGAAAGATATCAGGAAAAACAAAAACAAGAATGAGATAAACAAAGAACACAAAAGAAAATTAACGTAAATACGCTACAGATATTGTTTAAATTGCGCCCCATTGTTTAATTAATCAACATTTAGGGAGTGATATTTGCGATTTCCTGGCTAATGGTAGCTTGCAGTTCCTCAGCTGTGTGTATATTTTTGGGAAAACGTTTTTTTTTTAGGTGCCCAAACAGAAAAAAATCCAATGGGGTGAGATCCGGCGATCTACTTGGCCAAATTCCGCTGCTTATTATTCTGTCCTCAAAGAACTGGCGCAAGTACTGCATTGTGTTAAATGCTGTGTGTGCTGTTGCCGCATCCTGTTGAAAATAGCCATACTCAGTACGATTTTCGCACTGATTTTCGAGGACTCTGATCCATTGTATTTCGAATGTCTTCGACTAATTCTGTGAGTGTCGATGGTCTGCCAACGGGTTTTGCCTTTTTTACGTCACCTGTTTTAGATAACGGTCGACTAATCGCATGCAGTGCTGTTTAAAAATAGGCAAGGTCACAACTTCTTCCGGGAATATGCCCCGAAATTGGTTGTACGCATCTTCCAACGAATACTGCCAACCGTTAACAGCATCCTCAACTTCGGTGCGAAAATACGCCATCCCAATAAAAATGTCATGTTCCAGAGTAAAAACCATGTTAAAATTGATAAATTATTACAAAAATGAAACTTTTATAACAAAATTCAAATTTACTTGTCAACACTGTCAAAAGTGACAACAGCAAACAAAAGTGACAGCAGCAAATACCCTTAGGTTAGGGAGATACCAACATCCTTCACATTTCATTGTTGCCAACAGACTCAGTCATTGTTGATCACGCTGTACAATTTAGGTTTAAGCTCAAAATGTAAATTAGCCGAATCTGTCGTTATCTATATTAAATCTAAAAAAGCATGAAAAAAATATTTCAAATTCACATTTTTTACAGTATCAAATATGTTTAAAACTAAAATTTAAAAATGATAAAAAAATGTGAAAAATACAAAAAAAAATGCAAAAATTTATGAAAAAGAAACTTTTTTATACGTTTTTAATTTGAACTAGATATACAAATTATTAAAGCATTTAAATTTATCACAGTGCAATATACTGGGTGTATCAAAAATGACGCACTTACTGTACACGATGCAATAGATTAGATCACACTGAACATGAGAAAATTATTTAAAAAAAATATTTTAGAAATGTGACATCGACAACAACAAAAATCTATTGGGTAATTGTTTCTATTGCAACGGTCAACAAATGTAAAAATAACTTATTATCAAGTAAAAAAATGAATTAACAAAATACAAATTGGCCAACTAGAATTATAACAGATTCAAAAGTACGACCCTGGGCGTTTATACAGGCGGTACACCTTTTTAGATTATTTTTTTGTACATTTTCTATTATTTCTCTTGTACCCGCAGTAATTCTTTTCCGTAGAACCTCTTCGTTTTCGGTTGTCATACACTTCGTTCTTCATCGTGCTTCACAAAAAGAAGTCTAACGGATTCAAATCTGGGAAACGGACCGGCCAATGCTGTAGTTCTCCGTGAGCGATCCAACGATTATTAAAATTTCTGTTTAACCATACAGCAGAATGTGCAGGTGCGCCATTAGGCTAAATCTACATGTTACGTTCTCTGGCTGATGGTATCTTCTATTAATTCTTGAAATTTGTTATTTAAAAATAAAGAAAATTTTCACCAGTCATGCGATGTCTTTCTCCTTTGTAAAGGTCCTGCGACTTCCTACTCTGACCGCCTCTAATTATGGTCAGACATAAAACCCCATTAGGGTAACATCTGAACTCAGAAATTCTAAGCCGACTTAGCGCAATGGATTGTTCTAGTAGTAATTGACAATTAAAAAAAAGTTGTGGAAAAAGTCGAAAAAGTGAGCAATCGAAGAGTAGTAACGAGCGTCCCCAAATTGGTCCTTCGAGCCGGATCTACTTGGAAATAGCACAGTCCACGCGAAAGAAACGAAATTCAAGAGAATCTTTATTGGAGAAGATTATAAACGATCATGATCAGTTGGACAAGGCGGTCAGAATAAGAAGTCACAAGAGCAAATTTTCGCTTTGACTACCATACACAGTTGGTGCGAATTTTTTTAAACACTCTCTATAAGTGTTCCGCTAAAAATTATATCTAGTAGTTTTTTAACACAGCCAGCAATGAATACGATTTTTTTAACACCTAAAACAGATTTAAAAATGTTACTTCCGATAAAGGCAAACTTACTTCCGTAAAAGTGCGAAGTGACACATCGAGCAGTTTTCCAGCTGTCACAGTCATAGGAATTTTCGCACGTTCCATAAACAACAATAGAGTTCTGTGTGACTTTAGATCGTATTCGTACCAACGTCCTAAATACGCAGCCGTCGCTAAAGTGTTGCTCTGAAAGTAAGAATGACACTTTTTATTATCTTAGACTGTGTTTTACCTCTTCGTAGAGTGTTGAACCATAGAAGCAGTAAAAATACATTTGAATAAGTGCAGCACTAAGGTACACGAGCAAAAGAAGAAAATTGCCACTTTCTGGTTTGACCTGAAATATTATGGAAGACATGGAAAGTAAAGAAAACACCATTTTAAATCAAAACTAACAGGGGAAAATTAACCCCAATCCATGGACTTTCTACACCACTGGCAGGAAAAACTAAAATGTAGAACACTCTCAAAACATGAAATTTTTATAAATCTTTTTTTAGAATTCAATGATTTTTGAAATTCTAAAAGCTTAAAGAAACATTTTTTGAAAAAAAAAATTAAGAAATGGAAAAATCTGAAAACTCTAAAAAAAGAGAAAAATATCAAAAATTTGAAAGGTAAAAGTGTGAAAATTTAGCAAGAATTATAATTAAAAATACAAAATTTTAAAAAATTTGAAAAATCAAAAAAATATTCAGGGAATATTTAAAAACATTTTGAGCATTTCAAATGTTAAAAATTTTTTTGTTCATTTTGCTACATAAACAGGAAATTTTAAATTCTCACATAAAGTTCTTACAAATTTTGTAATAAATTCAGTTGGAACGATTTTTTTCTAATAAATTCAGTTGAATTTTTTTTTTACAATTTTGGAAATGCAATCTTAGCTTTTAAGCTCATAAACATCTCATAACTTTAAACATGTAAAGATCTAAAAAACTACAAATTTTCAGTTCCTCAAAAAAAAATTTGAGAAATTTCAAAATTCAAAGTTTTGAAACTTTTTACATGCCTGATTATAAAAATTTTGAGAAATTTTGAAGTTTTGATACTAAATCTTCTGATTCGTATTAAATTATTCTACTTTTATCTGAAAAATAGAAATTCTGTTCTTTTAAACCAGAAAATTTTAAAATATTCCCAAAATATTTATTTCTGACAAAAAAATTTGAAAAATTGTAGTTTATAAAAATCGAATTTTTTATAGGCTTAAGAAATCCAAAAATTTCAGAAACTTAAATTTGTTAACACATAACCTTCAAAAAATCACCGAGTTTTGGAAAGACCATGAAGACTTGATTGAAGTTAGAAAATTCTGTGTTTTAGAGGCTCTAAAAATAGAGCTGAAATTTTTTTCAATGACAATTTTCATAAAAAAATGTCTAAATTCCAAAAATTGAGACCTTGTGATAATTAAAATATTAATTTCAACCATCTTGCAACTAAAAATTGTGAAATATTTTGTATGTTCTAGCATACTAAAAATTTCTAAAGATTTTGAAAAATTTTACATTTCTGTTACTACAAGATTCTAATTTGTATCAAAATCTCTCTTTGGAATTCAGATAAAATCCTTGATACCTTGAAACCCTTAAAACTGGGGTTAGAAAAATTTAAAAAACATTTAAAAATTCTGCGAAAAAATTTGCATTTTCAAATGTAAAAGTTTCAAAATTTAAAAAAATCTGAATAAAGAAAGCAAACAAAAATATTTGAAGACAGCTTTTTAGAACTTGGACATTTTAATCATACAATACAATCATACAAGCCGTTGATAATTCTAAATTTCTATAATTTTTTGTGATCTTAGCAGTTCTAATTCAAAATAGAAACACAAGACACTGCAGATTTAGGAAATCTTAAAAAAATTAAAAATAAAGTTACGTACAATAAAAAAAATTGATATAATTAACAGTACAAAATTCGAATTCAGAGTTTATAAGAATCATATAAAAATACCAAAAATTTTAAATGAGTAAAATACTAAAAATATTAAAAGAAGAGAATCTTGAAATCGTTAAATTTTTAAAAATTTTAGAAATTAAAATTAATTTTAAATTTTTTTTAATAAAAAGTATAACTGTGCATAAAAAACGTAAATATCTGAAACTTAAAGCAGATTTAGTCCCAAAAATGTTTTGGAATCTTAAAATGTTCCAATTGGTATAAACTAGAAATTTTCAGAGGTACAAAAATCACAAAATTTCTAAAATACGTCAACATTCTAAACATTCTAAAAAGTTTAAAAAAATTGAAAAAAAGACAAATTTTCTATATTATAACCTGCTGTCAGGCCTTAAAAAATTATCAATTTCTTTGTTTTTAAATATTAAAATATTAAATTTTCTGAAAATAAATTTAGATATTTAAAAAATGTCAATTTCACATTTTTTTCACTGATTTGAGAGTTTAAATATAATCTCACTTTTTAAATATTAAGACCTTGTGATGATTAAAAAATTAATTTCAACAATTTCACAACCAAAAATTGGGAAATATTTTGTACGATCTAGCAATAATATTAAAAATATTAAAAAAAAAATCTTGAAATCGTTAAATTTTTTCTTAGAAATAAAAGTTACATTTAAAAAAAATATAATAAAAAGTATAACCCGCATTAAAAACGTGAATATTTAAAAATTAAAGCAGATTTAATTCAAAAAATGTTTGGAATTTTAAAATGTTCTAATTCTAATAAACTAAAAATTTCCAGATCTTCAAAAAATCACAGAATTTCTAAAATACAAACATAAAAATTGCTGTATTAAAAAAAATTGAGTTTTGAACACATTTTTTCATCGATCTGATTTTAGATTTGAGAATCTGAGGCTTCGTCATTAAAGCGCCTAGAACGTACGACACTTTTAGGGCTTCTCAAACTTTACCGAATCTAGAAAATAATATTCTTAATTTCTAAAACAATTTAGAAATAAAATCTGAGAAATTAAAATTTCTTAGATCTAAGAATATTGTGACAGTTATTGTAATTAATTCGCAAATAAAAAAATTTGACTATTTTAATTTTTTTAAAAATTCCGAAACTTCCAAAAGATGTCATTATTCTACATATTCTGAAAAGTTTAAAAATATTGAAAAAAAAAAATAATTTTATAATAACCTGCCGTCCGTTCTTAAAAAGATTATAAATTTTTCTGTTTCTAGATATCATTAAACAATTAAATTTCCTGAAAATAAATTTAGAATTAAAAAAAAACAATTTTTGTTTCACATTTTTTCCCATTAATTTGAGAGTTAAAATTTATTCTCACTTTTGAAAAATTGAGACCTTGTGATAAGTAAAAAAATAATTCCAACAATTTCACAACCAAAAATTGTGAAATATTTTGTGTTAGAGCATTCTAAAAATTTTGAAAATTTTGAAAATTTTACATTTCTGTTACTACAAGTTTCTAATTCGTATCATATCTCTCCTTGGAGTTCAGATACAATTTTTGACATCATTATTCTACGCGTTCTAAAAATTTAAGAAATAATAAAAAAAAATTATATTATAACCTGCTGTCAGTTCTTAAAAAGATTATAAATTTTTCTGTTTCTAGATATCATTAAACAATTAAATTTCCTGAAAATAAATTTAGAATTAAAAAAAAACAATTTTTGTTTCACATTTTTTCCCATTAATTTGAGAGTTAAAATTTATTCTCACTTTTGAAAAATTGAGACCTTGCGATAAGTAAAAAAATAATTCCAACAATTTCACAACCAAAAATTGTGAAATATTTTGTGTTAGAGCATTCTAAAAATTTTGAAAATTTTGAAAATTTTACATTTCTGTTACTACAAGTTTCTAATTTGTATCATATCTCTGCTTGGAGTTCAGATACAATTTTTGACGTCATTATTTTACGCATTCTAAAAATTTAAAAAATATTAAAAAAAAAATATATTATAACCTGCTGTCCGTTCTTAAAAAGATTATAAATTTTTCTGTTTCTAGATATCATTAAACAATTAAATTTCCTGAAAATAAATTTAGAATTAAAAAAAACAATTTTTGTTTCACATTTTTTCCCACTAATTTGAGAGTTAAAATTTATTCTCACTTTTGAAAAATTGAGACCTTGTAATAAGTAAAAAAATAATTTCAACAATTTCACAACTAAAAATTGTGAAATATTTGGGTTAGAGCATTCTAAAAAATTTTAAAATTTTGAAAATTTTACATTTCTGTCATTACAAGTTTCTAATTCGTATCATATCTCTGCTTGGAGTTCAGATACAATTTTTGACGTCATTATTCTACGCATTCTAAAAATTTAAAAAATATAAAAAAAAATTATATTATAACCTGCTGTCAGTTCTTAAAAAGATTATAAATTTTTCTGTTTCTAGATATCTTAAACAATTAAATTTCCTGACAATAAATTTAGAATTAAAAAAAAAACAATTTTTGTTTCACATTTTTTTTCCCCTAATTTGAGAGTTACAATTTATTCTCACTTTTCAAAAATTGAGACCTTGTGATAAGTAAAAAAATAATTTCAACAATTTTACAACTAAAAATTGTGAAATATTTTGTATTAGAGCATTCTAAAAAATTTTAAAATTTTTAAAATTTTACATTTCTGTTACTACAAGTTCCTAATTCGTATCATATCTCTCCTTGGAGTTCAGATACAATTTTTGACGTTATTATTCTACGCATTCTAAGAATTTTAAAAATATTAAAAAAAATATATTATAACCTGCTGTCAGGTCTTAAAAGATTATCAATTTTTCTGTTTTTAAATATCATTAAAGTATTAAATTTTTTGAAAATAAATTTAGATGTTTAAAAAATGTAAATTTTTGTTTCACATTTTTTTCACTGATTTAAAAATTAAAATCGGTGTTAGAAAACCAAAAATTTTAAAAAAATATATAATTCTGCAAAAACAAAAACATTTTTAAATGTAAAAACTTCAAAATATTTGTGAAATATTTCGTACTTTTCAAAAAAAAAATACAGAAGTTTTGAAATTTCTTATGATTTAATTCAAAATGGAAGGACTGCAGATTATTATTTCTTAATAATTTTAAAATGAGTATACGTATAATTAAAAAAAGTGACATAATTAATAGTACAAAATTCGAATTTAGAATTTCTAAGAATCAACATAAAAGTACCAAAAATTTTAAATTAGTAAAATAATAAAAATATTAAAAGAACACAATCTTGAAAGCGTAAAATTTTTAAAAATTAAAAATAAGTTTAAAAATTTTGTAATAAATAGTATAACCGTGCATAAAAAAACTCACCAAACTTAATTGAAAACAACAAACACAGATGATAAAAGTGCTTCCACAGAACTGACTGAAAACCACCCACGAAAAGCTGCTCTCAATTTTTTCCACAAAACTGGAACACACTTTTAAACCAACCAAAAAACCACTTTTTCTATGATACCATATAATTCGATGGTGATGTTGAACACATTCCCGAATTTCCCCATAAATAACTCTAGACTTGGTAGCCTCACCGCCGCCGCACTCTCGAGGAATTTTCGCCTCGGCGTAGTCAACCAGAAACTCCAATTTATCCTTCAACATTTTGACCTGACCAGCGGCATGATAAGCCAAACCACTCACTAAAGGATCAATAGCTGCACAAGTGAGCACCATATAAGTAACTCCTAAAAAAAAAAAAAAAATTGTGTTGGCACTCCCGGTGAATTTTACCCATCGCCACGACCACATAAACGAAATAATAAACCACGTCGTTCTTCGTTGGGTCAAATGGTAACCACACGTCCATCAGAAACTTCCTTTGCTCTTGTGGAGAAAACAGCGGCCGACTGCACCACATGATGTTGTTGAAAATGGTGAAAAAGAAGAAGAATTTGGAGTTCCGTTGACAAACCCATACGCTATCATCAAAAATCTCTTTCTGTCTTCCGTCGAAAACTCCATTGAAGAGCTCCAGGTAAAAGATGCAGTCTCGGATTTTCTCGTTGCTGATGAGGAAGAAAAACACTTTGGGGACGAGGCCGAGCATGACCACCATCATGAAGAGGTTGAGGCCGGCGTCTAGGAGCGTCAGGTCTTCGTCTCGGAGGTAGTAAATCGTGCCGAAGATAGGGTCTGGTAACAGAGAACAAAACAGCAAGACGTAGCCGTAGAGAAGGTAGAATTTAGAGTGCTTTTTTCGAGGGTACAAGCCAAGAAGGCGCAAGATTGTTAGATTCAGGCGGAAACTGCTTTTAACTAAACTGGTCATTTCTTCACGGTGGTCGACGATGGACTGACGAGGTTTTGTAATAATATCCGTAAGATCGACTTAGCTAGACTAATTAAAAAGTTATATTAATTTTTCATCAAAGAGAGTTTTTATTGGAAAAAAATATTACGAGAGATTAATCAAATATTCATGTGTTCTGCAGTTTGATCCCTCCCACCTGCAATCCAATCTTTAATTAAAATGTACATTTTATAGACGGGTTCAAAAGAATTATTTATAATGAAATAAACCGTTTCTGAGAACACGGAAAATAAAGTAGTAAGAGTTCAAAGAGTTTTTTTTATATTTTTCAAACCAACTTTCCCCTTACAGGAAAATTTTAGATAGATTAAAATTATTCTACCCATTCTAAACATTTAAAAAATATTGAAAAAAAAAACACAAATTTTCTATATTACAACCTGCTGTCCGTTCTTAAAAAGATTATAAATTTTTCTGTTTCTAGATATCATTAAATAATTAAATTTCCTGAAGATAAATTTAGAATTAAAAAAAAAAATTGTTTCACATTTTTTTCCACTAATTTTAGAGTTGAAATTTAATCTCACTTTTAAAAAATTGGGACCTTGTGATAAGTAAAAAAATAATTTCAACAATTTCACAACTAAAAATTGTGAAATATTTGTATTAGAGCATTCTAGAAAATTTTAAAATTTTGAAAATTTTATATTTCTGTTCCTACAAGTTTCTAATTTGTATTATATCTCTCCTTGGAGTTCAGATACAATTTTTGACGTCATTATTCTACGCATTCTAAAAATTTTAAAAATATATTAAAAAAAAATTATATTATAACCTGCTGTCCGTTCTTTAAAAGATTATAAATTTTTCTGTTTCTAGATATCATTAAACAATTAAATTTCCTGAAAATAAATTTAGAATTAAAAAAAAACAATTTTTGTTTCACATTTTTTTTCCACTAATTTGAGAGTCAAAATTTATTCTCACTTTTGAAAAATTGAGACTTTGTGATAAGTAAAAAAATAATTTCAACAATTTCACAATCAAAAATTGCGAAATATTTTGTGCTACAGCATTCTAAAAATTCTTAAAAATTTTAAAATTTTATATTTCTGTTACTACAAGTTTCTAATTCGTATCATATCTCTGCTTGGAGTTCAGATACAATTTTTGACATCATTATTCTACGCATTCTAAAAATTTAAGAAATATTAAAAAAAAATATATTATAACCTGCTGTCAGTTCTTAAAAAGATTATAAATTTTTCTGTTTCTAGATATCATTAAACAATTAAATTTCCTGACAATAAATTTAGAATTAAAAAAAAAACAATTTTTGTTTCACATTTTTTTCCACTAATTTGAGAGTTACAATTTAATCTCACTTTTAAAAAATTGAGACTTTGTGATCATAAAAAAATAATTTGAACAATTTCACAACCAAAAATTGTGAAATATTTGTATTAGAGCATTCTAAAAATTTTTAAAATTTTACATTTCTGTTACTACAAGTTTCTAGTTTGTATGATATCTCTCCTTGGAGTTCAGATACAATTTTTGACATCATTATTCTACGCATTCTAAAGATTTAAGAAATTTTAAAAAAAATATATATTATAACCTGCTGTCAGTTCTTAAAAAGATTATAAATTTTTCTCTTTCTAGATATCATTAAACAATTAAATTTCCTAAAAATAAATTTAGAATTAAAAGAAAAACAAATTTTTTCCACTACTTTGAGAGTTACAATTTAATCTCACTTTTCAAAAATTGAGACCTTGTCATCATTAAAAAATTAATTTCAACGATTTTACAACTAAAAATTGTGAAATATTTGTGTTAGAGTATTCTAAAAATTTTGAAAATTTTGAAAATTTTACATTTCTGTTACTACAAGTTTCTAGTTTGTATGATATCTCTCCTTGGAGTTCAGATACGATTTTTGACGTCATTATTCTACGCATTCTAAAAGTTTTAAAAATATTGTAAAAAAAAATCTATATATAACCTGCTGTCAGTTCTTGAAAAGATTATAAATTTTTCTGTTTCTAAATATTAAATTAACTATTAAATTTTCTGAAAATAAATTTAGAAATTTAAAAAAATGACAGTTTTTTTCTACTGATTTGAGAGTTTAAATTCTAATCCAGGTTTTTAAAAATTGAGACATTGTGATAATCTAAAAATTAATTTTAATTATTTTATAAAAAAAAATTTGAAACGTTTTGTGTTTCAGCACTCTAAAAAAATCTAATTTAAAAGAAAATTACAATTTTGTTACTAAAGTTCCCAACTTGTATCAAGATCTCTTCTTGGAGTTCAGATAAAATTCTTGATACATTGAAACCCCTAAAAGCGGTGTTAGAAGACAGAGAAATTAAAAAAATATAATAAAATTCTGCTAAGAAGTTTGCCTTTTCATATGTGAAAATTTCAAAATATTTGTGAAATATTTCCTATTTTTTAAAAGGTTACAAAAATTTCAGAAACTTTTTATAATTGAGTTTAAAAAGTTTAGGAAACTAGATAATTAAAAAAATTTAGAAACTTAATTTTTTAAAAAAACACTGAATGCTGAAAGGCAATTTCAAAGTCTAAAAAATTAAAATTTAAAAAATCTGAGTAAAAAAAAGCAAACAAAAATATTTAACAGATAAATTTTTAGAATTTAGGCATTTTACTCATACAAAAGTCTTTTCGTTATTAATATTAAACTCCTAAAAAGTTTTGTGATCTTAGAATAATAAAAAAAATGACAATTAATAGTACAAAATTAGAATTTAGAGTTTCTAAGAATCAACATAAAAGTACCAAAAATTTTAAATTAGTAAAATAGAACAGAATCTTGAAAGCGTAAAATTTTTAAAAATCTTAGTAATAAAAATTAAATTTAAAAATTTTGTGATTTAATCCCAAAAATGTTTTGGAATCTTAAAATTTCCAAACCTCCAAAAAATCAGAGAATTTCTACAATACGTCAATTCTAAAAATTGTTATATTAAAAAAATTGCAAAGTTAAAGCTAGAGATTTTTGGAATTTTTAAAAAATTCAGAAATTTCCAAAAGACGACATTATTCTATACATTCTAAAAGTTTAAAAAACATTGAAAAGAAAAATTGAAAAAAAAAACAAAACACTGATTTGAGAGTTTAAATTTAATCTCACTTTTCAAAAATTGAGACCTTGTGATAATTAAAAGATTAATTTCAACCATGTTGCAAATGTAATTCTAAAATATTTTGTATTTCATACAATTCTAAAATATTCTAAAAATTTTGAAAAATTTTAAAATTCTGTTAGAAGTTTCTAATTTGTATCAAGATGTGTCCTTGGAACTCAAATAAAATTCTTGAAACCTTGAATCCCTAAAAGCGGTGTCAGAAAACAGAGAAGTTTAAAAAATATTTAATAAATAAAAGGACTAGATTTTTTTTGATTTTTTTTTTAATTCCGAAACAGAAGAGGTGAAAGTTCTTAATCATAAAAAAAATGTTTTTATAACGCAGAGGTAGAAATAATTAAGACTTCTGATGCGCACTTATTTAGGGATTTTGCAGTGCGTAGGTTGAAAAAGAGTAAGCACTGAACGTCCAAAGGCGCATGCTCAGACTTTGACATTTCTAGTATATTTTATTTATAAATGAATACAATAAACATTTAATACCTAACAGTTAACGTTTTCTTAAGTTTTATAAAACGTGTTTTGTACTCTATTTTTTCTAATTTGCATATTATATATTCTTTTTTACAAATAAAACCAAATTTAACAATTTAGAGAAAACT
The DNA here is from genome assembly GCA_030157275.1 of Cynaeus angustus. Taxonomy (NCBI): domain Eukaryota; kingdom Metazoa; phylum Arthropoda; class Insecta; order Coleoptera; family Tenebrionidae; genus Cynaeus; species Cynaeus angustus. Next base: position 17,775,361 of record CM058065.1, read on the forward strand.
GTGACACTTTTGCTTCAAAACTGACATTTAGAAGTTTTAAATAGATTTTAAATAATAAAATCAAAACAGGAACGGATGACATAAGTAAAATATATAACTACAAACACTGTTGGTTGTATAGACAAGACTAGACTATTGTATTGTAAGGCGCCTGATGTTAGGGGGCGCTGCGGTCCAGTCGGCAACTAATAGAACAAAAACCTTCTGAGAAATTGAAAAATTTTATGCACCACTGCTAACAATACGGCAAATTACAGAAAAAGTCGTGATTAATTTGCTGTGGAAAAAATCTTCTACGTTTATCTGGAAACTGTAACCTTAAACTTAAATTGACATTCGACATTTCGTTCTATGTGTGTTACCAACCGAAAAAAGTTAGTAGATTTTGAGTATGGTAATAGCTTATTAACGCATACAAAATGAGTGCGTTAAGAGTTTTGTTACAACAGAAAATTAGAACAAAGCAATTATAAGAAGTCCTTTAAAATAATGCTAAGTTTTTCGAGTTTAGCTTAGTTTTTCTTGGGTTTTTTATTATTTTTAAAGAATCCAAATTTTAAGATGCTCAAGTTACTAGGTATCCAAAATTTCTGACTTTAAAATCTTTAAGGCCCCATCTTGTGATATACCCAAGGTTTTTAGTTCTGTTTCTCAAATTCCTCAAGTTCCTTCAGAGTTCCTAAATCCTCAAGGTTTCAGTTTTTCACGCTTTTAGGCTTCTTCTTCTTCATAATTGCACTTGGGTAAAAGTTGTTTTGATATAAACCTAACAACATTACGTCTTCTTAGCTTGTACCCTCAGAAAAATCCCTCAATATCTTACCTTCCTTTATGTACATAACCTTACATTATTTGTAAGTTAAGTCACTAGATATTTATTTAGTGACTTTCCTTCTAAGGAAGCAGGGGTGCCAGTTACAGCGATTTTATATAAAAAAAAGATAAATTCCACTTACACCTTTTATAATTTCTTCCCTTAATTACAAGCACTCAAATTCTAATTATTATTACGCACTTTCGGGCAACACACAATTTTTTTCCGCAAAAGTATTTTATTTTCAGAGAATATCAGCTATGAAAAACATTAAAAAATATAACAAACACTACAGAAAACGAAACAAGAAACGCAAAACTATGCAAAAACAAACCTAATTAACTGAACTTTTAAAACACGCGGTATATGGCACGCCTGCGTTCCTGTAAACAAAGTTACTAGACAGACTCATCTAGTGACTTGACTTACAAAAAAGTTGAGGTTATGTTACCAAATGGTAAACAAACAAACAAGGTGTTCATTTATCCAAACAAACAGTTTTTTAACGGTGAGAAAAACGAAAATGGCATGTTTTGCTAATTATGTTTTTAGAATAAAACTCTTCTTAGAGAGATTTCCAAGATATTCTGCCAAAATTCGCATCTGCAGAAGTGGTCGTTTCGAGATTTTGTTCTATATTGACTGGAAAATTTGTGTTGACAAAGGTAGTGCCAACAGAAGTAACGTTTCCAAATCACGATTGGTGTACGGAAGTCGAAACTGGAGCAAGCCATGATTTTCATACTTCAGTTGGTAACAATAAGAGATGTCAATGCAAAATGACAACTGATAAATTTTAGGTTAATTAACTAAATAAAGGATGTACAGCTAATACCGAGAGATCGAGACAAAACTAAAGAAAGATGGCCAAACATTAAGAGAAGAAAAAATAGGTACCAGATGAAAAAAAAGGAACAGAAGCAAAGAGAAGAATGAAGAAAAAAACTAGTGTATATAACAGAGACAAAGAAATGGAAGTAGAGAAGATACAGAAAGGATGATCAAGTAAAGGCCAACGGAGAAAAAAGTTAAAAAAATAGAAAAACAACCAAAGTAGTAAAAAGAAGAAAGGGGTAAAGTAACAGAGACAGCAACAATAGTAAAAAGTGACACAAACTCAACAAAAAATATTGAAACATCAAAGTGGTGACAATAAAAAATTAAAGAAATGTAATAAAAAAATTAGAGAAAAAAAAGAAATCGCAGCAACTAAGCAGAGACGGAAATGGTTAAAACTGTGACAAAGTGACAACATAAAAAAAATGAAGAGAATAGGGACATAAAGGGATTAAAAGTTTGGGAAGAAAAAGGCTGGCAAAACGAAAATAAAAAAATGATTTAAGCAGAAACAGTGGAACAAATCAAAGGCGAAGATAGTAAGACAAATTTTCAATACAGAAATAGACGAAAATCGGGGTAAAGCGGAAATAAACAAAGAAAGACAAAAGAACAACGCTAGAGAAATAAAGACATGACAGAACTACAAATTGAGACCTGAAAGAAAAAGGAGGGATGTAAAAGGAGAATTAGAGTAAGAAATAAAGAAAGAAAGGCTCGGGAAAAAATAAGGTGATAGAAATATACAGAACGTAGCAATGCCAAAATGAAGAGAAATAAAAGAAATGAGACATAGAAGCAGTAATTGGAAAGAGATCCAAAAAAAACTAAGTTGAAGGGGTGATCTTATATTACGTTTAAATTTCAAAGAAGATTTTTATGGAAATAGAAACATACCAAGAGTGAATACGAAACGCGCAAAAGAAAAATAAAAGAATAAGAATGATCCAAAAAGCATCAAAAAAGAAAATAAGAGAAGATGAAGGAAACCGAAGATCCTGAAAGAGAAATGAGGCGTGGGACTAAAACGATTAACTTGTACAGAGCGGTACGTCCTTTAATAACAGAGAAATAAGTAAAGCAATAAATTAGGACCGTTTCACTATATACAGGAAACACAAAACAATCTCCAAATTCCACAAATGATGAGGATCTTTAACAATAATGGAAGAGGCGAGCCAGGTGAAAACGGAAGTTTTATTGAGAAGAGGACTTACTCAGAAATACAGGCGGAGCATAGAAAATGAACACTATTAAGAGAGAAGAAAGAAGACTCCGAGCTTTTCAATTCTTATACTTCATCTGTTGGATTTCTGGTAAATTTCTTTTCACAACTCAAAATTTGACAACCTGAATATCTCCACTGTTTCTTTGTTTTTCCATCAATTGTCACACTGCACTCAGCAGATGTTTCGTGTAAATCAGAGAAAAGAAAGACTTCATTTAGTTTTGGGATTGGAAAGTAGAAAATGTCTTTGCTTTGTTTATCGCAACCTACAATAAAATTTGTTTAATTTTATACACGGAGAAAATACCTGCATTATAAATCCTGATCTTGCTTATTCATGAGTTTGTTTTAGGTTGTTGGAATTCCATTTTGTTGGAACAAGACTTGTTCCATTAACTCTGGTACTCTGTCTTCGATGCAATGAGTCAATTAAATATAAAAATATCTTTCGATCTGCGAGCAATGACTCTAATAAAAAATTCAAAATATGATAAAAGAAAACAATTAGACGCTCCTCCTTTGCTGCAAAGCATATGAATATTGTATGAACCAAGGGGTACATTTTTTTCCATTTCCGCTGATAAAACTTTAAAGCATAATTTTTCTTTTATTTTTTAATTATAGACTGCAGATCAAAGCAGTTATAGAAACTCTTCTCATTCGTTTGTCGATCATGGAAGAAATGCCTGACTTGATCCAATCTAGTTTCGGTCTGAACCTAACTTCCATGCGCTTACTGGGGTTGTATCCTTGGAAGAACCACTCTAAGGTTTACTTAGTCTACGGCTACGCGTTGTTGTTTTTGTCCTTGTTACCAGATGCGATTTTCGGTTCCCTGTATTATATTCTAGACGAAGAACTAACTCTTTTTGATGCTGGTATTAACCTTCTTCTGATGGTAGGAATGGTGAGTTTTATCCCGAAGTTGTTGCCACTGATCGTCAGTAACAAGAAAGTCAAAGATTGCATCTATTATCTGGAGGTCTTCAACGTCGAACTAGATGAGAAACAGAAGAAGATTCGGGATGACAGTGTCTGGATTTGTCAACGAAACTCAAGGTTTTTCGTTTTTTGTACTGTTCTGGACGACGTAATGTGGATTTGTCGACCGTTGATCATCCCACAGGAACAGGATGTGTGGCTACCATTTGATCCGACGGAGAACTATATCGCGTTTTATAGCATTTATGTTTTTATTACCTTAGGTATGATGTTAGTGTTGCTTACCATAGATATAATGTAGTTTCTAGGAGTCACGTACATGGCTTTCTCTAATGCAGCAATCGACACTTTAATCAGTGGATTGATATATCATGCCGCCGGACAGATTAAGATCCTGAAAGACAACTTAGAGTTTCTGTTCCAGTACGCTGAAGAGAAAGTGTCTTCAGATAGAAACGCTAATGATGCGATTTATCAGAGAATTCGGGAATGTACTCGGCACCATTACCACATCATCAAGTAAAAAGTCTGAGTGTGTTGCTTACTCATCTGTTCTTTTTCTTGTAGTTTTGTTAGAAAGATAGAGGACGCGTTTTCGACGATTGTTTTCAGTCATTTTTTGGGAAGTACGGTTCTAATTTGTATTTGCCTCCTTCAGTTAGTTCAAGTAGGTAACAAGATTGTGAGAACTGTGAAGAAAATTTGATTGTAGTGCAAACCTGGCAGCAGTGAATTTCTGATCTTGTGTTTCTACCTTCTGTCTCTTTCTGTTGAGACCTTTTTTTACTGCTACTATGGGACTACACTTTTTGAAGAGGTGAGTCACAGTCTGAGATGATTAAAGCTTATTTTTTTCTTTTAGAGCAACACGTTGGCGACGGCTGCGTATATGGGGCGATGGTACGAGTACGACTTAAAGTCACAAAAAGCTCTGCTTCTTTTTATGGAACGTGCAAAAATTCCTATGACTGTGACTGCGGGGAAGATCATCCGATTGTCGCTTCATTCTTTTACAAATGTGAGTTGCTTTGGTGGAAATTAGCATACTTAGAACTTGTTTTAGGTACTCAAGAAGGCGTATTCTTTGCTAGCTGTGTTAGAAAATTACTAGAGAACATTTATGGATGTTTATGCTTACTTGAGCGTGCACTGAATGTAGATCAGATTACTGTGTTGTCACGTTGATTTAAATAAGATATCTATAAGCAAAATGCGAAATTATATTCGTGATTTCGCTCCTTTGAAAGTGCTTTTTTCCCATTTTTTCAAAAGCTTTAAAAATGGGAAAAACATGTTTTCAAAATTTTTGTTCTTTGAATGTCTTAGTTAATTTGTGTTAAAATATATTATCAGGTTTTAGGTTTTAATGTCTCCAGTTTTTAGTTTCTCAAGGTTTTTAAGAGATTTTAGGTTTTTAGGTTTTCAAGTATCAGGCTCTCAGGTATTCAGATTTAAAACTTTCAAGTTCAGTTTTCAATCTATCAGTTTTATATTTCTTAAATTGTGTTCTCAGGTTTTAGGTTTTAATGTTTCTAGTTTTTAGTTTCTCTGAGTTTTGAAGTGATCTTAGGTTTTTAGGAGTTCAAGTATCAGGTTCTCAGTTATTCAGATTTAAAACTAACAAAATCAGTTTTTAGTCTCTAATTTTTTCCTAAATTATATTTTTAAGTTTTAGGTTTTAATGTTTTCAGTTTTTAGTTTTTCAAGGTTTTGAAGTGATCTTTGATTTTTAGATTTTCAAGTATGTATCAGGTTCTCAATTATTCGGATTTAGAACTTTCAATTTGAGTTTTTTTTGTTGTTTTTTTTTGATTTTTAAATCATGTTCTCAGGTTTTAGGTTTTAATGTCTTTAGTTTTTAGTTTCTTAAGGTTTTTAAGTGAGCTTAGATTTTTAGGTTTTTAAGTACGAGGCTTTCAGTTATTCAGATTTAAAACTTCCAAGTTCAATTTTCAATCTTTTAGTTTTTTTGTTTCCTAAATTATGTTTTCAGGTTTTAGGTTTTAATGTCTCTAGTTTTGAGTTTCTCAGAGGTTTTAAGTGATTTTAGGTTTTTAGGTTTTCAAGTATCAGGTTCTCAGATATTCAGTAAAACTTCCAAGTTTAGTTTTCAATCTCTTAGTTATGTTTTTTAAATTATATTCTCATATTTATATTTATCTTTATAAAAACACAAGTAAAGAATTTTTTTTCCATTATTTATTTTAACTTATTAAATTTTTTCTCATTTCTTCGATTTTATTTAATGTTCGATTCTCTTTAAAAGTGTAAAACACTAAAGAAAAAGTCATGGTGTTTATGGAAACTTTAGCTTGCATTAAATGTAGATCAGATGAAAATCGTTTTTGTAATTTTTATTCACAAAATTAAAATAGTATATTAAAATACCACGTTTGAGAAAGCATTGATTCCAGCACGCGTTTGCGAACAAACAAGTGCTGGAAGAGCTTTGTCAACGCGTGTTTTGTACTATTTTTTCTATTTTGCACCACTTAATTTCTTTTTATATAAAAGAAATAAAATTTTGAAATTTAGGGAATTTTATCAAGGTTGGGTACAATGATTTACTATTATTTATTTCGTAGCAATTGAGGTTAAGTTATTAAACACATTCACATATTGACATTTGACATTTGACGACCATGCCGCCAACGCGACAAAACTAAAATACACCAGCCGTAAAATTCCCAGTAACGAACCCAAACGGGTGCTTTACTGGCTCTAGTAACGACACAAAATGGAAAAAAAATATTAAAGAACCATTAACTGTTTTAATTTATCTTAGGTCTTACGTAAAATAAGAGTGCAAAAATGACAAACAGGATTCCAGCACAGACTCAAAGATTTTTTCTTTTTAGGATGGAACAGAAAAACCGTGGGTAACATTTTGGAAACCGAACGAACAGAACGAAAGAAACAAGTTTGACAGGAACAAAATTATACAGAGGCGTGTGGAGTGGTTTTTGCTTTCTTATACTTTCATTTGTTTTCTCTTTTACCTGCCTTTAAGGGTCTGCGTGTTTTTACTCCTCTTCTAACTTTTCACTGTAGTTCTATTCCTTTCCGAACGTCCTTCATCTGCACCTTTTTGTTCTTCTTTGCTTATTGTTCTGATTGTTTACCTCAGATGCTTTAACTACATTTTGTCACAATCAATTACGCTTAGTTGTCTCAGATAGACAAAGGTCTCAGGCAGACAAATCTTTGTATTTCCTATTTTTTAATTTTTAACTTTAAAGTTTTCAAATCCCGTATAAAAATAATAATAAAAACTACGAAAAAAAATAGAAAATAACTTAGAAAACAATAGTTTAATATCGAACAAATTCCAAATTAAAGGCAAGAGAATACCTAATAATAGTGGAAATAAGGAGGGATTACTTTTAAAGAAGATGAAGAGAGTAACAAACAGAACAGTGGAGAACTGAGTTGTAAAAATCTATAAAAGAGAATGAAGAAACTTGCAAAGCTTTTTAGCTTTCAGAAATAATTCAGCACCAAAAAAAATAAAATAGAAAACGTAGAAATAACAAAATTCTAACAATTTAAATGTTTAAAAAGCGCGGCAGATGGCACGCCTGCGTTTTTGAAAACAAAGTTACTAGATAAACGCATCTAGTGACTTGACTTTCAAAAATGTTGAGGTTATGTTATTAAATTGTAAACAAACAAACAAACAAACAAAGTGTTTATTTATCTAAAGAACTTTAAATGCAGTTTATAAACATGTGAAAAAAGAAAGTCTCTATTAATTATTCTTTTAGAATAAAGCGCTTCTTAAAAAGAATTCCAAGATATTTTGCGAAAATCCTGCATCTGTAACAGAACCTGTGAGACACGAAAAATCACATTATTTGAGGGCTTCAGTGGTGTGTAAACCGTCTCATTCTTTGCGTGTTTGTAAACATACAAAATGAGGATGGTTAACAAAGTAAAATAATAATATCTCTTGATGAAGTGATAACAGGGTTGAGTAAGCTTTGGAATTTAAAGTATGTTGGTACCTCTGTTTTCTCTTTTAAAGCTCTTTTTGAGCTCTTTTTGACAGTTTGAGGTTAACTGATGTGCACGTCCTTTTAGAATTGAAGAAATATTTTTCACAAGAGTAACACGTTCGAATGGCTATCAACGTACAGAAGCCTCGATTAAATATTGTTTCACTTAAAATTGCAGTAAGTCAGAATGTTTGTACTTTAGTTGGTAACATTAAGATAAATGTTAACCCAAAATGACAAGTGACAAGTTTTAGGTTGAATGATCGAAAGAAGAATGATTAGACGGTGTGAGACCGGAAGTGATGTGATCAAAAGTAAAGAGAGAAAAAGACGAAATAACCTAAAAGAGGAAGTTAAAATGGGTACATATCTAAAAGCGAATACCAAACAAAACTGTTAAAATGAAACAGTGAAAATAAGCTAAAGATACAGACCATAAATAATGCAGCTAAGAAAAAGAAATACTAGCTACCTAAGAAACGGAAAAATAGAGATAAACAAAGTCAAAGTAAAAATACTAAAAGGAAAAATGAGATCACAGAAAATATTAGGACATAAGATGGAAGTAAGTGATAAAGGAAACTTCAATATGAAATATAGAACATTATTATCGTGCTGAAAATTAACGAAACATGGGCAAACATGAAGAGAAGAAAAAATATGTGCGAGATGAAGAAAATAGGAACAGGAATAGACAAACAGATGAATAAAGGAAAAGAGACAAATAGATAAAAATAGATAAGAGACAAAAGCACAGTTTTATAAAGGGAAAATGAGAAAAAGGCAAAGCAGAAGAAAGAAGAAAGGATAAAGGAAAAAAGACAAAAAATGAAGTTGCATTACATAAAAACAGTAACAAGTATCAAGAGTGACAAAGAAATGTTGAAACATCAAAACAGTGACAATGAACAAAATTGAGATATTCAAGAAATTTGACGCTAGAAACTTTTAAACAAAAAATGGATTAAAAGGATTCAAAAGACACAGAGACAGATAAAGAAAAATTCCGAGATTGAACTAAGGAAAGATGGGCAAACATTAAAAGAAGAAAAACTATGCACTTGATGGAAAAAAGGAACAGAAGCAAACATAAGAAAAGAAAAAAATTAATATGTACAACAGAGGCAAAGAAATGGAAATAGAGAAAATGCAAAAAGCACGAGGCCAACGGAGAAAAAGGTAAAAAAAACAACCAACGCTGTAAAAATAAGAAAGGAGTAAAAGAACAAAGGCAGCATCAATAAAAAAAAGTGATATAAAAACTCAACATGAAGTATTGCACGCAAGCAGAGACGGAAATGGTTAAAGCTGTCACATAGTGACAAACAAAAAAAAATGAAGAGAATAGGAATAAAAAGGAATTAAAAATTTTGGAAGAAAGAGCCAGACAAAACGAAAATAAAAAAATAATTTAAGTAGAAACAGTGGAACAAATCAGTGGCGACGACGGTAAGACAAATTTTCAATACAGAAATTGAGGAAAATCAGGGAAAAGCGGAAATAAACAAAGAAAAGCAAAAGAACAATACTAAAGAAATAAAGACATGACAGAAATACAAATTGAGACCTGAAAGAAAAAGGAGGAATATAAAGGAAGAATTAGAGTAAGAAATAAATAAAAAAAGGCTCGGGTAAAAATAAGGTGATAGAAATATATAGAACGTAGCTATGCCAAAATGAAAAGAAATAAAAGAACTGGGACATAAAAGCAGTAATTGGAAAGAGATCCAAGAAAGAACTAAATTGAGGGGACGATCTTATACTACGTTTAAATTTCAAAGAAGAATTAAAGGAATCGGAAAATATGGAGATAGAAAAGTGTCAAGAACAAAAATGAAAAATGAGAGAATATTAAACGCGCAATGTAATTAGACTAGCGGAAAAAAAGTTCCTCAAAGAGAAATTAGTAACGGCAAGCTCAAAATGATAACACTAACAGCATATTGTTTGATAAACTAAATACGTAAAGAAACAAAAAGGAGAAAATGAAAAATAAACACTAGAAATGAAGAGGAAAAGCGCTCAAAAACAACAAAGGAGGAAACCAGGAAATTAGTAATAGAGGGATGAAATTTATAAAAGTGGAAGAGGCGAGCCAAGAGAAAGTGGTGTATTGAGAAGCAGACTTACCTGGCAAAGAAGGCGAGTAGTAAGTCAAAACCATTCGCCGGATTCGTGATAAATTCCTCTTCACAACACACAAATTTGACAACTCTCTTCTTTGTTTTTCTTTTCACTTGTTACATTGCACGGAAATGTTTTATGTAAGCACTATCTGAAAACAATTTAATTTAATCTTCGGATTGTAAATCTTTGTCGTAAGCTACAATAAAATTTATTCTCAACTCCTACGCTATTTCTCGAAGAGTGACTCATGTAAAAATAAAAGTTTTCTACCTCGACGCTACGACTCCAATTAAAAATGCACGATATAATTAAAGAGGGCAATTAGATACTTCTCCTATGCAGCTGCAAAGCGAATGATTATTTTATGAAGCGAGGAAAATAATTTTATAAAATAATTCTTTGATAAAACTTTAATGTACATTTCCTTTTTTTCTAAGATCAAAGAAGTTACAGAAACATTCGTTGGTCGACCGTCAGAGCAATGTCCTACTTGATCCAGTCTAGTTCCAGTCTAAACCTAACATCGGAGCTGTATCCTCGGAGGGACCACTCTGATTTCTACTTAATCTACGACTACGTGTTGTGTTTATGCTTGTTACCAGATCCGCTCTTCGGTTTTCTGTTTTATATTTTAGACGAAGAAATGGCGATCTTTGATGGTGGTGTTAATCTTGTTTTGATGGTGAGAATGCTGGGTTCCATCGTGAAGTTAAGAGATTGCATCTATTATCTGGAGGCCTTCAACGTCGATCAGAAGAAGATTTGTGATGACAGTGTCTGGTTTTGTCAACGAAATTCGAGATTCTTCATTTTTTGTAGTTTTTTGGATGATGTAACGTGGTTTTGTCGCCTGTTGGTGTATCATGCCGCCGGACAAGACAACTTAAGGCTCCTGCTGGAGTACGCTGATAACAAATTGTGTTTAGATCGCAACATTAATTATGCGATTTACAAGAAAATTCGGGAATGTATCCAGAATACTAGGTAAAAAAAGAGTGTTTTTCTTATTTATATATATATATTTTTTTGTAGTTTTGAGGACGCTTCTTCGGTGGTGGTAGTTAGTCAGGTTTTTGCGAATACGGTTCTGATTTGTATTAGCCTTCTCTATGTATTATAGTTCAGGCTGTGAAAAAAATGGAACTCTAGTTCAAACTCGGAGGCACGTGTTTATATCTTATCTCTATTTCTGTTGAAACTTTTTTTTACTGTTACTATGGGACGACACTTTTTGAAGAGATGAGTCACAGCCTGAGATTCCTAAAACTTTTTTTTTCAGAGTAACATTTTAGAAACTGCAGCGTATATGGGGCGATGGTATGAACTCGATCTAAAGTCACAGAAAGCTCTGCTTATTTGTAAGGAGCGTGCGAAAATTCCTATGACTGTGACTGCTAGAACGATGTTTGGTTTGCCGCTTGAATCTTACACTAATGTGAGTTACTTCGGTTCAAGTGGGGGTGTTTAATATTTGTTTCAGGTACACAAAAAGTGAAAAAAAAAATTACTGGAGGAAAATTTATGGTTGTTTGTGGAAATTTGAGCTTGCACTGAATGTAGATTACAATACTGTGTTGACACGTTAATTTAAATAAGACACTCCCAAGAAAAAATTGGTTCTTTATGGGCATCGTTTCTCCCAATTTCCTCAAAAACTTAAAAAGCTTTCAAGGTTCCTAGGTTTTAAAATTTTGGTTTTTTAAGGTTAAGATTTTTTAAACATCTTAATCTGACTATTTGTCAAAATCTCAGGTTTTCAAATTTGCAAGAAACATAACATCTTCAAGATATTATGCTTAGATTTTACATATTTAGAGTTTTAAGCTAGTTTTCAGGTTGGCAGGTTTTCAATTTCTGGAAACCTAAAACTGCCAAACTCTTAAATATTTTGGCTGTCAGATTCCCGCAACCTTAAACTATTAATCTCTTAGATTTTCAGTTCTTTTTCAGCTGTTTTCAGTCGCTCAGGTTTTTAGGTTTTAATGCTTCTAGTTTTTTAGTTTCTTAACTATCGAGGTTGCAAATTTCCTAGAAACTTTGCTTCTAAAATCTTAAATTTTTTAGTTAACATTCTTAAAATAATACGCCTAGATTCTACATGTTTAGAGTTTTAAGTTAGTTTTCAAGGTGGCAGGTTTTCAGTTTCTGGAAACCTAAAGCTGTCAAATTCTTATATGTTTTGGTTGCCACGTTTCCACAGCCTGAAATTATCAATTTCTTAGATTTATAGTTTTTTAAGCTGTTTTCAGTTGCTCAGGTTTTATTGCTTCTAGTTAGTTTTCGGTTTCCTAAGTTTCGACGTTTCTAATTTCCTAGATATTTTGCTTCTGAAATTTAAAATTTTTCAGGTAACATCTTCAAAACATTACGCTTAGATTCTACACATTTAAAGTTTTAAGCTAGTTTTCAAGGTGGTAGGTTTTCAGTTTCTGGGAACCTAAAGCTGTCAAATTCTTATATGTTTTGGTTGCCAGGTTTCCACAACCTGAAATTATCAATTTCTTAGATTTATACTTTTTTAAGCTGTTTTCAGTTGCTCAGGTTTTTAGGTTTTATTGCTTCTAGTTTTCAGTTTCATAAGTTTCGAGGTTTCTAATTTCATAGATATTTTGCTTCTGAAATTTAAAATTTGCTTAGATTCTATACATTTAGAATTTTAAGTTAGTTAAAGGTTGGCAGGTTTTCAGTTTCTGGAAACCTAAAACTGTCAAACTCTTAAATATTTCGCCTGTCAGGTTTCCACAACCTCAACCTATTAATTTCTTATATTTTTAGTTTTTTCAGTTGTTTTTAGTCGCTCAGGTTTTTAGGTTTTAATGCTTCTGGTTTTTTAGTTTCTTAACTATCGAGGTTGCAAATTTCCTAGAAATTATGCTTCTAAAATTTAAAATTTTTTAGTTAACATTTCTAAAATGGTACGCTTAGATTCTACATATTTAGAATTTTGAGCTAGTGTTCAGGTTGGCAGGTTTTCAGTTGCCGAAAGCTGTTAAACTCTTAGAATTTTTGTTTTTTTTTAGCTTAGATTTTTAGGTTTTAATGCTTCTAGTTTTTTAAGTTTTGAGTTTCTAATTGCCTTGACTTTTTGTTTCTAAAATTTAAAATTTGTTTCTATATTCTTAGGTTGTCAAAATTTTAGGGTTATGTGTCATCACATTTTCAGAATTTTATTTCTTGGTTTTCTGAAATTTTCAAGTTGTACTTAAATTCAACTTTCAATTGTTTAATTATTGTAATCTATTTTTTTACACATTTTAATTTCCCTATTTATTAAAATTTTAGGTTTTTAGATTTATAAGTACATATTAAAAAAAAAACGCTTGTATTCTACATATTTAGAGTTTTAAGTTAGTTTCCAGGGTGCAGTCTTGGGATTGTAAAATTAAAACAACTTTTGCTGTGTTTATCGCAACCTACAATAAAATTTGATTAATAGTACACACGCTCAAAATACTTTTTCTCTAATACAATGAGTCATTTTAACATAAAAAAATCCTCTGAACTATGACTAATAAAAAATGCATAATGTAATAAAAGAAAATTAGAGGCTCATGCAGCTGCCAAAGCACATGAATTTTTTATGAAGCAACGAGTGGAATTTTTTCCAGACATTTCTCTGAAACTTTAAAGCACTTTGTTCTTTTTTTTAATTATAGTCTCAGCAGATCGAAACAGTTATAGAAACTGTTCATTCGTTTATCGACCATCGAAGAAATGCCCGACTCCGTCCAGTCTAGTTTCAGTCTGAATCTAACGTGGATGCGTTTACTCGGGTTGTATCCTCGGAAGAACCACTCAAATTTGTACTTAATCTACGGCTACGTGTCGTTGTTTTTCTTCTTATCACTGGATTCGGTCTTCGGTTTTCTGTACTATATTCTAGATGAAGAACTCACTCTTTTTGATGCCGGTCTTAATCTCCTTCTGATGGTGGCAATTTTTAGTTTTATCCCGAAGTTGTTGCCAGTGATCATCAACAACAAGAAAGTAAGAGATTGCATCTATCATCTGCACGTCTTCAACGTGGATCTAGATAACAAACAGATGGAGATTTGGAACGAAAGTGTCTGGATTTGTCGACGAAACTCGAGATTCTTCATCTTTTCCACAGTTTTGGATATCGGAATGTGGGTATGTCGACCGTTGGTCGCCCCACAGAAACAAAAGAAATTTCCCATGGATGTGTGGCTACCATTTGATCCGACGAAGAACGAGCCACTTTTTTACGGTGTTTATGTTGCTATTGTTTTAGGTATGACACTATGGTAGCCTGTCGTAGAAAAAATGTTGTTTTCAGGAGGCATTTACACGGTTTTAAGTAACGCATCAGTGGACACTTTGATCAGTGGATTGATATATCATGCCGCCGGACAGATCAAGATCCTGAAAGACAAATTAGAGTTCCTGCTGGAGAACGCTGAAAAGGAAATATCTTCAGATTGTGACCGTAATGATGCGATTTATCAGAAAATTCGGGAATGTACTCAGCACCATTACCACATCATCCAGTAAAAAGTCTAAGTGTGTTTCTTACTCATCTACTCCTTCTTTCAGTTTTGTTGAAAAAATTGAGGACGCTTTCTCGATGATCGTTTTCAGTCAGTTTTTGGGAAGTACGTTTGTGCTTTGTATTTGCCTCCTGCAGTTCGTTCAGATCGAATTCGCAAGCGGTGATTTTTTTCTCGCATGTTTCTACTTCCTGTCTCTTTCTGTTGAAATCCTGTTTTATTGTTACTACGGGACGACACTTTTTGAAGAGGTGAGTCACAGTCTGAGGTAAGTAAAATTTACTTTCTTTTTTCAGAGTAATACTTTAGCCACGGCTGCGTATTTGGGACGATGGTACGAGTACGATATAAAGTCACAGAAAGGTCTGCTTCTTTTCATGGAACGTGCGAAAATTCCTATGACTGTGACTGCGGGGAAGATCATCGGATTGTCACTTCAATCGTTTACAAATGTGAGTTGTTTTAATGGCAGTTGGTATGTATAAAATTTGTTTTAGATATTCAAGAAGGCGTATTCCTTGTTAGCTGTGTTAGAAAATTACTAGAGGAAAATCCATGGTGGTTTATGCCGACTTTAGCTTTATCTGTGCATTACTGTATCGACACGTTCATTTAAATAATACACCTTCAAAACAAATTCGAAGTTTTGTTGGTTATTTTGTTTTTTGATTTTCTAAAAATTTGGAAAAAAATTGACCTTTTGAGGTTTCCAATTTCTAAAGCTCCATTTCTACATTTTGTATTTCACAGATCCTCAAATTTTGGATTTTTAGTTAGTTTTGATTTTACCAAAATTTCCAAATTTTGTTTTTCTCCATTTTTTTTATTTTAAAGTTTTACAATTCTCGATTTATAAAAATTTTAAGTTGTGGGATCCACATTTGTTTAAATATTACATTAGATCTTAAACAGGGTGATAAAAAAATCAAATCGAGAGTGCTTTGGAGAAATTTGTTTTATCAAAACGTAAGTCTGAGATGGTATGATATAATTATCACCACAGTTCACACATAACCTCAAATTTTGGTTGGCGATATGAAAATGATAATAATCTCCTGCATAATTCTTTAAAACAGGGCCCCAATGTTTACAAAGTGTTCCCTGGAATCTGAAATTCGGAATTTGCCGCGTTGTGCAGATTCTAACCTCGAAACTACACTAAATGTCAACAGGAAAATAGAAAAGACCTACGTTAATTTTGGTCGATCACCAATCAAAATAAACACATGATATATCTCGGGTTTTAGTTTCTAAAAACCTAAGACTCAGGTTTTTAATTCTTCCGACCATCAAGATGCAAGTTTTCTAGGTTTTCACATTCCGAAGTTTCCGATCCCTTCAATTTTTCTTAAATTATGTTCTCAGGTTTTTAGGTTTTTTTTAAAGGTTCGACTTTAAGTTGCTCAAGTTCTCATTATTTGAAATTTAAATGATATTTTCAGTATTTCTTTTCAGATTTCTAGTTTCACAAATACCTAAGTTTGGAGGTTTTTCCGCAAGTCAAATTTTATCATTTTCAGGTTTCTAAAATTTCAACTTTTCGGACTATTTTTATTTGTTCGCGGATTTTAGTTTTACTTTTACTAGCTGTGAAAAAAAGTTGGTGCGACTAGAAATACCACCGAATACCGTGTGATTCAAAAATCATTCCAGAAGCTTATCCTTACTTTTTAGCTTTTCATTAGTAACAACAAGAATTAGCGAGCCAAGTCATAAAGTAGAAATCTTGAATATTCAACATTGAGACTTCTAAAATTGTTAGGTTCCTAGTTCCTCAGATTTTCAGGTTCATAATTTCCCATATTTCCAAATGAGTTCCTTAGAATTTTCTAATTTCGAGGTTTCAGGCATTTAGGCTTCCTTGTCTTCTTATTTTAGGACTTCAAATTCTAAAACACCTTGGGCTTATAAGTTTTCAGGTTTCAAGTTCACATTTTTTCATTTCCTACATTTTTATAGTCTTTAGTCCTCAAATTTTCTGATTCTAAAGTTTAAGTAAAAGAATTTTACACTTTTAAATGTTAAAAATTTAAGATCTTAACTTCAAAGAATTTTTATATTTATAATTACTCAGATTACACCGGACGTTCCAGTTTTAGAGCTCTTAAGTTTTTAGGCTGTCAGTGTTTCATATTTGGATAAATAAACACTTTTTGTTTGTTTGCTTACAAATTACATAACCTCACATATTTCATAAGTCAAGTCACTAGATATTTATCTCGCGACTTTATTTACAAGAACGCAGGTGTGCCAATTGCAACGATTTTAATAATAAAAAGTTTAAAAAAAATAAAATTTTACCTACGATATGATGGTATCAAGGAAGCAATCACGATTGGTAAAAATGATAATAAAAGCAAAAAACCTCTAAAGAAAACTATAGTAAAAAATTATTTAAATAAAAACTACAAAAACGAAACCAGCGTTTTACAGAAAGATTTAGATAAAAACAATCACACTAAGTTAAGTTTTTAAAAAACGCGGCACATGGTACACCTGCGTTTTTAAGAACAAAGTTACTAGACAGACGCATCTGGTGACTTACTTTCGCGAAAATTAAGGTTATGTTGCTAAATATTAAACAAACAAACGCGTTTATTTATCTCAAGAATTGTAAATGCTGGCAACAAACTTGTGAAAAAATAAAATAACGATGATCTCTGTCAATCAATCTTTTAGAATAAAGCGCTTCTTAAAAAGGTTTTCAAGATATTTTGCGAAAATCTCGTAGGTGTAAAAGAATCTGCAGGACACGGAAATTCAAATTTTTTGGGGGCTTCAGTGGTGTGTAAACCACGTCATTCTTTGCGCGTTTAGAGACATAAAAACTGAAGATGGTTAACAAAATAAAATAATAATTTTTTACGTCATCTCATTTTTTTTTTACTTATCTCTTGATGAAGTGATAACAGCGTTGAGTAAGCTGGGATTTAAAATATGTTGGTAGCTCTGTTTTTTCTTTTAAACCCTTTTTGTCAGCTTGAGGTTAATCTTAAAGTGATATGCACGTCCTTTTAGAATTGAAGAAATATTTTTCACAAGAGTAACACGTTCGAATGGCTATCAACGTACAGCAGAAGCCTCGATTAAATATTGTTTCACTTAAAATTGCAGTAAGTCAGAATGTTTGTACTTTAGTTGGTAACACTAAGATAAATGTTAACGCAAAATGACAAGTGACAAGTTTTAGGTTAAATGATCGAAAGAAGAATGATTAGACGGTGTGAGACCGGAAGTGATGTGATCAAAAGTAGAGAGAGAAAAAGACGAAATAACCTAAAGGAGGAAGTTAAAATGGGTACATATCTAAAAGCGAATACCAAACAAAACTGTTAAAATGAAACAGTGAAAATAAGCTAAAGATACAGACCATAAATAATGCAGCTAAGAAAAAGAAATACTATCTACCTAAGAAACGGAAAAATAGAGATAAACAAAGTCAAAGTAAAAATACTAAAAGGAAAAATGAGATCACAGGAAATATTAGGACATAAGTGATAAAGGAAACTTCAATATGATATATAGAACATTATTATCGTGCTGAAAATTAACGAAAAATGGGCAAACATGAAGAGAAGAAAAAATATGTGCGAGATGAAGAAAATAGGAACAGGAATAGACAAACAGATGAATAAAGGAAAAGAGACAAATGGATAAAAATAGATAAGAGACAAAAGCACAGTTTTATAAAGGGAAAATGAGAAAAAGGCAAAGCAGAAGAAAGAAGAAAGGATAAAGGAACAAAGACAAAAAATGAAGTTGCATTACATAAAAACAGTAACAAGTATCAAGAGTGACAAAGAAATGTTGAAACATCAAAGCAGTGACAATGAACAAAATTGAGAAATTTAAGAAATTTGACTCTAGAACCTTTCAAACAAAAAAATGAATTAAAAGGATTAGAAAAACACAGAGACAGATAAAGAAAAATTCCGAGATTAAACTAAGGAAAGATGGGCAAACATTAAAAGAAGAAAAACTATGCACTTGATGGAAAAAGGAACAGAAGCAAACATAAGAATAAAGAAAAAAACTAATATGTACAACAGAGACAAAGAAATGGAAATAGAGAAAATGCAAAAAGCACGGTTTAATAGAGGCCAACGGAGAAAAAGGTAAAAAAAACAACCAACGCCGTAAAAATAAGAAAGGAGTAAAGGAACAAAGACAGCATCAATAAAAAAAAGTGACAAAAAAACTCAACATGAAGTATTGCAAGCAAGCAGAGACGGAAATGGTTAAAGCTGTCACAGAGTGACAAACAAAAAAAAATGAAGAGGATAGGGATAAAAAGGGATTAAAAATTTGGGAGGAAAGAGGCAGACAAAACGAAAATAAAAAAATAATTTAAGTAGAAACAGTGGAACAAATCAAAGGCGAAGACGGTAAGACAAATTTTCAATACAGAAATTGAGGAAAATCAAGGAAATGCGGAAATAAACAAAGAAAGACAAAAGAACAACACTAAAGAAATAAAGACATGACAGAAATACAAATTGAAATACAAAAGGAGGAATATAAAGGAAGAATTAAAGTAAGAAATAAACAAAGATAGGCTCGGGTAAAAATAAGGTGATAGAAATATATAGAACGTAGCTATGCCAAAATGAAGACAAATAAAAGTATGAGACATAAAAGCAGTAATTGGAAAGAGATCCAAGACAGAACTAAATTGAGGGGACGATCTTATACTACGTTTAAATTTCAAAGAAGAATTAAAGGAATCGAAAAATATGGAGATAGAAAAGTGCCAAGAACAAAAATGAAAAATGAGAGAATATGAAACGCGCAATGTAATTAGATTAGCGGAAAAAAAGTTCCTCAAAGAGAAATTAGTAACGGCAAGCTCAAAATGATAACACTAACAGCATATTGTTTGATAAACTAAATACGTAAAGAAACAAAAAGGAGAAAATGAAAAATAAACACTAGAAATGAAGAGGAAAAGCGCTCAAAAACAACAAAGGAGGGAACCCGGAAATTAGTAATAAAGGGATGAAATTTGTAAAAGTGGAAGAGGCGAGCCAAGTGAAGTTGGTGTATTGAGAAGCAGACTTACCTGGCAAAGAAGGCGAATAGTAAGTCAAAACATTCGCCGGATTCGTGATAAATTCCTCTTCACAACACACAAATTTGACAACTCTCTTCTTTGTTTTTCTTTTCACTTGTTACATTGCACGGAAATGTTTTATGTAAGCACAATCTGAAAACAATTTAATTTAGTCTTCGGATTGTAAATCTTTGTCGTAAGCTACAATAAAATTTATTCTCAACTCCTACGCTAGTTCTCGAAGAGTGACTCATGTAAAAATAAAAGTTTTTCTACCTCGACGCTACGACTCCAATTAAAAATGCACGATATAATTAAAGAGAGCAATTAGATACTTCTCCTATGCAGCTGCAAAACAAATGATTATTTTATGAAGCGGTTTTTTATAAAACAATTTTTTTATAAAACAATTCTTTGATGAAACTTTAATGCACATTTCCTTTTTTTCTAATAAGAGTCTTCGTTAAGATGCAGTTATAGAAACTGGTCATTCGTTCGTCGACCGAGCAATGTCCAGCTTGATCCAGTCTAGTTTCAGTCTGAATCTAATATGGATGCGCCTACTGGGGTTGTACCCGCGGAAGAAGCACTCTTATTTCTACCTACTCTACGGCTAGGCGATGTTGTTTGTCTTCTTGTTATCAGATCCGATTCTCGGCTTTGTCCATTATATCCAAGACGAAGAACTAACGCCCTTTGATGCCGGTATCAACTTTCTTCTGATTGTGGAAATGCCGACTTTCATCCCGAAGTTGATGCCGTTGATCTTCAACAACAAGAAAGTGAGAGATTGCATCTATTACCTGGAGGTCTTCAACATGGATCTAAACGACGAACAGAGGGCGATTTGGGACGATTGCGTATTGTCTTGTAGACGAAATTCTAAACTCTTTCTTATTTGTACCGTCTTGGACGACTTCATGTGGATCTGTCGACCGTTGATTGACCCGCAGGAGGAAACACAGTTACCCATGGATGTGTGGCTACCATATGACCCGACGAGGAACAATCTCATTTTTAACTGCACTTATTTTTTCATTACCTTAGGTATGATTTTATTGTTGCTTACCATAGAAATAATCTAGTTTCCAGGAGTCACGTACATGTGTTGTACTAATTCAACAGTCGACACTTTGATCAGTGGATTGATATATCATGGAGCGGGACAGATTAAAATACTGAAAAACAACTTAGACAGTTTGTTTGAAAACGCTGAAAATGAAGTTTCTTCTTCAGATTCTGACATTAATGATGTGATTTATCAGAAAATCAGGGAATGTATTCAGCATCATTACCACATCATCACGTAAAAAACTGAGTGTTTTTTTTATTTGTCTATTTTTTTTTTGTAGTTTTGTTGAGAAGATTGAGGACGCTTTCTCGATGATTGTTTTTAATCAGTTCTTTGGGAGTACGATTGTGCTTTGTATTTGCCTCCTTCAGTTAGTTCAGGTAGTGAATAATATAATGAGAATTGTAAAAAAAAATGTGAATTTAGCTCCAACCTGGAAGCACTGATTTTCTTATCATGTGCTGCTTGTTCCCAAGTCTTACTATCGAAACTTTTTTTTACTCCTACTATGGGACGACACTTTTTGAAGAGGTGAGTCACAGTCTGAGATGATTAAAGCTTATTTTTTTCTTTTAGAGCAACACTTTGGTGACTGCCGCGTATTTGGGGCGATGGTACGAGTACGATCTAAAGTCAAAGAAAGCTCTGTTTCTTTTTATGGAACGTGCAAAAGTTCCTATGACTGTGACTGCTGGGAAGGTAATCGATTTGTCGCTTCAGTCTTTTACAAATGTGAGTTGCTTTCGTGTAAATTAGTATGTTTAGAATTTGTTTTAGGTGCTCAAAAAGGCGTATTCTTTGTTAGCTGTGTTAGAAAATTACTAGAGAACTTCATGGAGGTTCATGCATACTTTAGCTTGCACCAAATGTAGATTAAATTACTTTGTTACCACGTTGATTTAAATAAGATACCTAGGAAGAAAATGCGAAATTTTATTTGTCATTTTGCTCTTCTGAAGTACCTTTTTTCCTATTTCTTCAAAAGCCTTAAAAAATGTGAAATAGTTATTTACCTAACAAGTTCGGAAACTTAATTTTCCCGCATGAGCACTTTGTTTGCAGCACGACTGTAAGGAGTGCTGCATTATTGCGAATGCGGGAAAATTAAGTTTCCGAAAGAGTTAGGTACAATATTTTTTGTAACGAATATCGAAATAAAAAAAAATAAGTAACTTAGTTTTTTTTTAATGGTGGGTTGGTAACATGATGTGTCTATTGTAGCTACCTCCAAGATTTTTAAAATGTAAATCAGCTGTCATTTTTTTTAAATTATTAACAAAAATTGTTAAAATAAGTGAGAGCGAAGAATGTATGTGTACCCCTTCCGAAGTACAACAATGTGCCAAAGAGGCCGTTTCGCGTCTGCTGCCCGAGAAAAGTCGCGAACGGTATGAACGCACTTATCAAAAATTGATTGACTGATGTCCTCAAAAAGTCGCAATACCAATCGTATAACGCAAATATCCCTAGCCGCCAGCGGAAACTAAAAAACACCGCGGTGCAGGAAAACCGTTTTTCCGTGCATCGGGATTAAGCGGAAAAATTCAGTTTCCGTACGATGAGTACAAAAATATATTTTCAAGGTTTTTATCATTTGAAGTTCTCAGTTTTTGACTTCTAGATTGTTTGCTTCTTAAATCCTGAGATTTTTAGCTTTTTAGGTTTTCAAGTATCAGATTCTGATATATTCAGATTTAAACTTTCAAGTTCGATTTCCAATTTCTTACTTTTTCTTTTTCTTAACTTATGCTTTCAGGTTTTTGGTTTTAATGTCTCTAGATTTTGGTTTCTCTGAAGTTTTAAGTGGTCTTAGGTTTTTAGGTTTTCAAGTATCAGGTTCTCGGATATTCAGATTTAAAGTTTTCATGTTCAATTTTCAATTTCTTAGTTTTTCCTTTTCTTAACTTATGCTTTCAGGTTTTAGGTTTTATTGTCTCTAGATTTTAGTTCCTCTGAGTTTTTAAGTGATCTTAGGTTTTTACGTTTCCAAGTATCAGTTTATCAGATATTCAGATTTAAACTTTCAAGTTCAGTATTCAATTTCTTAGTTTTTTCATTTCTTAAATTATGTTATCAAACTTTAGGTTTTAATGTCTCTAAAATTTAGCTCCTCTGATTTTTTTTAGTGATCTTAGCTTTTTAGGTTTTTAAGTATCAGGTTCTCAGATATTCAAATCTAAAACTTTCAAGTTCAGTTTTCAATTTCTTAGTTTTTTTTCTTAACTTATGTTTTCAGGTTTTAAGTTTTAATGTCTCTAGATTTTAGTTTCTCTAAATTTTTAAGTGATCTTAGGTTTTTAGGTTTTCACGTATCAGGTTCTCAGATATTCAGATCTAAAACTTCCAAGTTCAATTTTCAAGTTCTTAGTTTTTTCAAATTTTAGGTTTTAATTTCTCTAGATTTTAGTTTTTGAGTTTTTAGGTTTTGTTCTGTTTTTCAACTTCTCATTTTTTTTAATTTCTGGTTCTCAGTAAAATAAATTCAAATGTTAACAACTTCTTAAATTTTTCCTTCTTGGAATTCTCAATTTTGCGCGTTGTATCTAATCTATCTCATTATAAACTTGATTTTCATATCCCAATTTTTTATTTAAAAGTTTTTTTCTTTTTTTTACATATTACTACTATTTTAATATTTAAAATATTTCAATCTTTATTAAACCGTCATTTTAGTTCTTTCTCATTTTCGTTTTCGCAATAAAAATTGCTGAAATTTTATTTATTTTATTTATTTATTTAACGATTTTTTAATTTTTTTTGCTGTTTTTATTTTTTGGATCGATCTAGTTTTTTAGATTTGTCAATTTGTTAAGTTTTTTTTTTATTTCTTTGAATTGTTTATATTTGGTGGGTTCATCAAATTCTTTGGATTTTTTCGAGTCATTAGATGCTTAGATTTAAAAATATATATATATTTTTAAATTTTTACATTCTTTGGAACTTTCGATTCTATAATTTTTTTGAGACTTTAAATTGATCCGAATTTTAGATTTTTTGAAGCTTTCAGATTTTTTTAATTAAGCACAATTGTTAGATTTTTTATTTTTGTTTATTCTCGATTCTCTGAATTTTTAAAACATTTCAGCTTTTAAATTTTCCAATTTTTCATATTTTCTAAATCATTTAAACTTTGTAGTTTTCATTGTTTCGATCGATTACTCGTTTTTTTTTTCTTAAAACTATTTTCACTCTCGCATTTATAAATTGATTTGTTGCATTTTAGATTTTTTGCTTTTTTGTTATTGTCATTTTTCTTAATTTTTTTATTGAATTTTATGAATTTCGTGGATTGTTTAGATTTTTTTTCGAATAATTGTATTCCTTCAATTTTTTTTTTTTTGATATTTCTATATTCTTTGGAATTTTGTTTTTGAAGTTTTTTGATATTTTTTTGATACTTCGAATTTCGAAGTTTTAGATTTTTTTAATATTGAAATTCCTTGGAGTTTTTTCATTGTTTAGAATTTCTTGTTTTTAGATATTTTCCTAATATTTAGAATATTTTGATCCTAAAATTAAATATTTTTTTGAACTATTCTGATACTTTAAGTTGATAAGTTTATTTTGCATTTATTAGATTATTATATTTTGTATTTTTGTATTTTAAAAATTATTTGAATTTCTAGCATTGACAAAATATGTAGATTTTTGATTCTTCAAATTTATTTTTATTTTCTGAATTGATCTGATTTTTTTTGTTGATGATGTTTAAATTGTTTTGATCGTGGCTTTAAATTATTGTTCAATGTTTTTATTTATATATTTTCTATATTTTTTTAAAATTTGTTTTGTTTTGATTTATATTTATTAATTATTGAGTTTATTTTTCTAATATTAATTTAGATTTGATTTATTGTTTACTCTTATAATTTTTTTATTTTTCCTTTTTTAATTGATTGGATTATTTTCCATTAAGATTTTTTTTTATTCCTTTATTGTTTGCATCAATCTGATTTTTGGGTTTGTTAAATTTCTTATGTATTCCTCGAGTTTTTTTTTTTTTTTTGGGATTTGTGGAATGACAATTCCCTAGATTTTTTAGAATAATTAAAACTTTTAAAATTTTCGTTTCTCATTTTGATAAAATGTTTTATTTTTTTAATTGTTATATGCTTCTTTATTTGTTTTTTTTTTGGATTATTCAAACTTATCAGAATTTTAGAATAGTTTTGTTTTTTAAAATTTAGATTTTTTGGATATTTGAATTTGAGTTTTTTTAACAAAGAAAAAATGTTGAGGATACATCATTTTAGAACACTCGGATATTGGTTCCAGATTACTGGTTTTCTTTAGATTATTTTAGATTTTAATTAATTAATTAATTTTAATTTTTTATATTTAGATTCTCTAAATTTGCCCAGTTGTTTTTATTTTTTTGAACTTTCTAATTTTTTTAGTATTTTTACTTTCAGTCTTTTAAAGTTTTTTAATTACGTGATTCTTACTAATTTTTGGAACCACCTTTATTAATATATTTTATATCACAATTTTTTTAAGTTTTTATTCAACTTTTTTTTGATTTTTTTATTTTACATTAGATTCTTTCAGTTTTTATGTATTTATCTAATTTTGTTAGATTTCGTGGATTTAATAAATTCTTTTTCTGAAATCGGAGCTTCTTGATCATTTTTCTGCGAAAACTGCGGCAGGGAAAGTCCATTTTTCTGCCGTCGTCACGTAAAGTCCATTCCCTGTAGTCGAGAAAAAATATAACTTCAATAATTCAAACGAAGAAAATTGACGTACTTGATATTTGTGAAAATTATTTCTTAAATTAAAAATTAGTAAGTTTTTATCAAAATCAACGGTTTCAGGAAAAAATTAATACATTTGTCGTCAGGAAAATGTTGAAACTTGCCTCAGAGTCTTAAAAGACGAGGCACTTCGTGCCAACATCTCTTCGGCAGTAACCGTACATTTTCCTGACTCTTATGTAAATAACTATTATATTATCTGTTTTATTATGCCATATAATTTTTTTGGTTTTTAATTTCTTATATATTATTTAAGTGCTTTAAGTTTCTTCGAATCTATAAATTATTTTAATCATATCGAATAGTTTCCCAATTTTGAGATTATTGAATTTTTTGTTTTATTTTTATTTTCAAAATTTATAATAATTTATAATTTTTATGTTTTCATTTATGCGTTATTCTCATTGTTTGAGATTGTTTTAATTTTTTGATTTTGAAAATATATTGTATCAATTTTTTTTTGTAGATTCTAGATTAGATATTATTTATTTCTATATTTTTAACATTCTTGTGAATTTATTAAATCTTTTGTATTCTACAGAGTAATTAGATTTTTTAGACAGCTTCTATAATTTTAACAATTTTTGTATTTTTTTAAATTCTTTGGATTCTTTGTTTATTTTAGATTTATTGAATTTATTGCCTCTATTTTATTGATTGATTTTCGGGTTTACAAATTTTGTTATGTATTCTATGGTTTGATGGAATTTTCTGGATTCTTTAGATTAATTAGATTTTTTGGTTTCTTTGTACTGATTTTTATTAATTTATTTTTTATTATTTATTTTATTAGTATTAAATTTTTTAATTGTTAGTTTTTTCATTTGTTTCATGCTGCTGTGTTATTTGGTTTTTGGATTATTCAAAATTTTGTTTTTTGAATTAGTCGGTTTTCTAGAATTTAGTTTTTTTTGAATATTTGAACTAATCAGTTTTTAAAAACTGGTGAATTTTTTTGAGATTCTTAATTTTTTTAGAATATTAATATTTGTATTTATTTTTTATTTATTTAGATATTTTCATTAATTTTTCAAACACTTGTTTGCCTTTTTTTTTGTCGATTTTTTTGATTTTACATTTTGCTTGCAGGTAGAACCAGGAAGTGGTAAATTTTGTTTGATGGTCCTGTACTCCATTTCTACTCTGATTGAAATCTATTTTTACTGCTACTATGGAACGACACTCTTTGAAGAGGTAACTACTCACCGTCTAATGTAACCAAAAATCATTTTTACTTTCAGAGCAACACTTTAGTAACTGCTGCTTATTTAGGACGATGGTACGAGTACGATCTAAAGTCACAAAAAGCTCTCATTCTCTTCATGGAACGTGCAAAAATTTCTATGACTGTGACCGCCGCGAAAGTGTTTGATTTGTCGCTCCGCACTTTCACATCCGTGAGTTTGTCTTCTAGTTAAATGAAATTTTGAAGTTTGATTTTAGATTCTGAAGAAGTCGTACTCGTTGGCTCTTTTAAAAAATTATTAGACGCAGAGTAGAGAGAGACGGGAGGTGCAAACATGTAATCGGCTTTATAATATTTTAACACGTTGGTAACACTGATATTCAGACCTATCATCGCTTTGCTGTGTATGATAAATTTCAAATTTACAGAAAAGATGACAGGCATATTTGCCAACCTGCAACGTAGTCGTGTGCTGTATCTAGAAATAGAAAAAAATAAAAATTGTTGAAAATATGAGAAAAGTTATTCATAAGTTTAAGTTTCGTAGGTGCGCTACAGGTGATGTTCCATGCATGCTCAATTGGATTGAGATCTGGCGAACGCGCTGGAAGCGGCAAGCGCTGAATTTCCAACATTTGCAGTCTTTCTATCACACAGTGGGCACGATGTGGAGGTGCATTATCATCCAAAAACTAAAACTAAAGTCCCAAAACATCGCGATAGTTGTCTATAATATCATTAATGATGTCTCTGACATAAATTCGAGGCGTCATATTCCTTTCGCACAAAGAGTTATAGCTCCTGCCTTAACAAATTACAATGAGATCGTGGCTTCCTACGACCGATCTTTAGACTTACCCTCAGAAGGTAGTTTTTTTTTCTCTTCTCTTTTTAGTTGACAGGTCTCATTGTCACATTGTCTATAATCTCGCTGCTTCGCACAAAAACCAGCAGGAAATGCGTCATTTCCTCATTCGTCTCTGCGTGCAAAGTCTTTACCCCTTTCATAAACGGAGGAGGGTGATACCAGTTTCGCGTGCAATACTGAACAGCTCTGGTTAGTTTGCAAATTACAGTAATAAAAAACTTTCAACAAAAATCTTCGAAGTGTTCAAAGTGAAAATTACCTAAATTTATACCTACAATCCAAAAAGGAATATTTATCGTGTCGTATCGTTACCGTCTCTCAAAGGAAATTTTCATAGAGGTAAAATTGTAATTCTAAGATCAATTTATTTATTTATTAGGAGAATACTTTATATTCTTTGTTGCCACGACAATGTTTTTTTTCCCTTTTTTACATTATCTATATTATACTTCTTTTTTTGTTTTGGTTGCTCTAAAGTGTTTCGTTACTTTTTAATTTTCTTTTTCTCTTTGTCACATTATATTTTGTATTGTATTGTATTGTTCGTACTCTTCTCGGCTTTTTGTCTCTACACATATTTTTTTTATTTATGTTGCCATTCTGTATTTTTTCTATTTTTACAGCTTTCTTTTGTTGTCTTATTGCCTTATTTCTCGTCTAATCGTATTTTTCTATTTTCTCTACTTTTGAGCTTCGCTGAGGTAAATTTTGAAATCTTACTGAAATTTTCGAAAAAAATTCTTGGGTTCCCAAATTTAAAGAAAAGAATAACGCGCCATCTATACTCAATCCGTTGAACCGAAAATTAACAGAAACCATTTGTGTGCATAATGTGCATTCGTGGAATTTGCTTCGTTTTGTCATTTGAAAGCGCCATCTTCATTTATTTTATGGTAAATAGGGGATTTCTGATAGGAAATTGTAACAAACGGTGTCATCTGCAGTCACTAATTGTGACTAAACGATCATTGTTGCATCATGCCATCACACTCGCGAAATCACCGCGTCGTGCGTTATTGACCAACCTCGCGTTCTTGATACACAAATGGTTATTTTATTTTTGTTGAACAACAGAGGACGGATTTAGCGCCAACGGTTCTTTAAAACTGAAATGTTGTACTTGCATTTTATAGCTTGCTAAAATTTTTCTAAAATAATATTTCAATTTATTTAAACTTCCATCAAAAAGTTGTTTTAACTCACTTTTAATTTATAGAGCCAGAATTTTTAGGTAAGATCCAAAAGCGTTGCAATTTCTATTCCAAGATTCACCACAGATCTCTTTCTATCAGAGCAGTAAATACACGATTAAAATAAAAATTGTACACTTTATTTTTATTGTGTTGTGTGTTTTTAGCCCGTATCCGCGTGGGTACTAAATTAATTGAAAGTGATCAATCGTATCAGATCTTCGGGTCGCTAAGGAAGAAAGCATGTTTTCTAGAATGATGGTGATGATGATGTGTGTTTGCATAAATGTGGAGGGAATGAAAGGTTTAGAGACTGGTGGGTGGGTGGACCAAATACGCTCAAAATTCCAGAGGCTGGGGCCACTTTGCCTTTGTCGGAAAACTAAGCGTCCACGACCCACGTCCGTAGTTCAAACCAATTCTGGAAAGTCACCAATCTATGTATTTTCTAAAAGCGTAAGCCAATAGCTCACAATAAAAATACACACATAGATCTAAACCGAGAGCCAAAAGCCGACATGTAGAAAATTAAAGATGTGAAATATAATTGACAACACCCACTAATTGAGGAAAAAAGAGTATTACAATTCACCAAGTATTTATTGATGACTACATCTAATTGGTACGATTTGACATTGATAAAATTAAAAGGCTTCTATAATTGTGATTATAATATCTAATAATTACGACACGCATAATGCAAAAATGAAAATATATGACAGACTTTTGTTACACAAAAAGTGAGATTAATTTTTTTTACAAATTTGCCTCACTTACCTCTATATATGACAAGAAAAATTCATTCTGATTTCTTAAATTCCTTAGACTCTTTAAATTCCTAAATTTACTAAGTTTTCTGCAATGATTGGATTTTTAAACGTTTAAAATTGCTTATATCCACTAAGGACTGAGACTCAATTTATTATATTCTGCTGCTAGAAATGAAAATCATTATTATCAAATCAATAAATGAAATGCACTCCTGTAGCAAGGCAATCAGGAAGATGAGGCAAAAAATCTGTCGGAAAAAGTTGTTTTGCCTCGCCGTCCTCATCGTCTTTACGGCCTCGCTACATAAATAGCTATAGCATTGATTGTTTTTGTCAATTCGCACTTTTTTCTTGACACTTTGTAAATAAACTTTAATAAAAAACAACCAGGGCCGGTCTCTCCTTTAGAACTTTAAATTCTAAAACACTAATGTTTTCAGATTTCAGATCCGTAATTTATCAAATTTTTAAATTATTAATGCTAGATTTTAACAACACAAAGTTTTGAATTCTGGATATACAATTTTAAGTCACCACACTCAAATTCTGAAAATATTAGGTCGTCAGAGTTTATAACAAGAAACATGGGCCTCGCTGAGGCAAATTTTGAAATCTTACTGAAATTTTCGAAAAAAAAAATTTGTGTTCTAAAATTTAAAAAATAGAAAATTTGAACGTAAATGATTGATTCCAATAGGGCGCCATCTCTAGTCAATTCATTGATCTGAATATTAACAGAAACCATTTGTGTGCATAATGTGCAATCAATATCGTGGAATTTGCTTCGTTTTGTCATTTGATAGCGCCATCTTCATTTATTTTATGGTAAATAGGGGATTTCTGATAGGAAATTGTAACAAACACGGTGCCACCTGCAGTCACTGACTGTGACTAAACGATCGTTGTTGCATCATTTCATCACACTCTCGAAATCACTGTCTTGCGTTATTAACCAACTTCACGCTCTTGATACACAAATAGTTATTTTATTTTTCTTGAACAGCCAACGAATTTAACGCCTACGGTTCCTTAAAACTGAAACGCTATACTTGGATTTTATAGCTTGCTAAAATTTTTCTAAAATAATATTTCAATTTAAACTCCTATCAAAAAATTTATTTTAGCTCACTTTTAATTCACAAAGCCAGAATTTTTAGACAGGATCCAAAAGCGCTAGAATTTCTATTCGTGGATTTACCACGAATAATTTCTTCTATCAGAACCTAAAACAGTAAATTAAAAAAAATAGAGTCGTCAAAACTGTCACCAAAATCATAAGCGCTGAACCTTGAGGAACTTCTAATTGTGAGGGAACGACAAAATTTCCCTTTCATTTCTCAAACTGCGACTTTTCAACTTTTTCTTTGAAACAGAGTAATTAAAATATAAATAACTTTTCTGATATCTGAACGACGATCTCAATAAAAAATGTATGTTATAATTAAAGAGTGCAAGAGGGCGTTTCTCTTATAACAATGAAGCTGCAAAACGAATGAATATTTTATGAACCTCTAGTACAATTTTTTTTCAATAAATTCATTTCTTTGATAAAACTTTAATGTATTCTTTTTAATTAGAGCTTACCATTCCTTCCCGGAGACAAAGAATCGTCATTCCATCGTGAGCTACCATCGAAGAAAGATGAACTTTGTTAAAAGTAGTTTCAGTCTAAATCTAACAACTTTGCGCATTCTTGGCTTATACCCGCGGAGGAACCACTCTAATTTCTATTTATTCTATGGATACGTGTTGCTGTTTTGTTCTCTGCTACCAGACCCACTCCTCGGTTCACTTTATTATCTCCGCGACGAAGAACTGTCTCTTCTGGACGCCGGAATTAATCTTTTTCTGATGATAGCGATGGTGTGTTTCATCCCGAAGATGTCGCCTTTCATCATCAGCAACCGGAAGATTAGAGACTGTCTCACTCATCTGGAAACCTCCTTCAACATGGCCCTCAACGAAAAGCAGAAAGACATCGCCGAGGATTGCATCTGGGTCTGCCGGAGGAACTCCAAATTCTTCTTCTACTGTATCATTGTCGACAACATAATGTGGACTTTCCGTCCTCTCCTTTCACACCAACGTGAGTTTCCCATAGAAGTCTGGCTACCTTTCGACCCAACGACCAACGGGGTGATTTTTTATGGTATTTATGTCTTCGTGTCGATGGGTAAACTACCACTGAGAGTGCCGCCAGAAATGATAGTAGATTTCAGGAGTGACTTACACGGGCCTCAGCAACGCGGCTGTGGATACTTTAATCAGCGGGTTGGCTTATCATGCCGCTGGTCAGATTAAAATCTTGAAAGATAATTTGGAGTTTTTGTTTGAATACGCGGAGAAGGATGTTCCTCAGCAGTGTAATAATAGTGAGGCTATGAGAAACGTGTTTATTTATCAGAAAATTCGAGAGTGTATTCAGCATCACCAACGCATTATCAGGTAAAGAAAAAATGTGTAAATTTATATAATTTTTCCGTAGTTTTGTTAGAAAGATTGAGAACAGCTTTTCGTGGGTTGTTGTGAGTCAGTTTTTTGGAAGTACAGGCATGATCTGCCTTTGTTGTCTTCAGTTGACTGAGGTAGGAAGTTAAAATTTATGGTTATACGCGAATGGTAATGAGCTTGACTGCTACTCAAAAGATAGAACCAGAAAACACATAACTGTATCCGTCGGAATTCTTTGTTTTTGTTTTTTTTACACTTTTTAGATTTTCTTTCTTTTTACTTCTAAAATTTGTAGGTTTTAGATTTGTTTTCTTTTTATTTTCTATTCTTTAGATTTTTTTGTTAAGACTTTAACATAAATATCTTAACGGTTTGTTACGATTTATCTTTAAACTCTGAAAGCTTCAAATCTCTTAAATTCTATTAGTTTTTTTTTTATTTTAACATATTTTATATTTTATAATTACCAAAACTTTATAATTTCTCGATTTTTGAGTGATTTAGATAAATTAAAAACTTCAATTTTTCTTCTTTGATACATTCTCTTGATTTTTATTTTTAAATTTTACAACATATGTGATATTTAAATCAATTTTGAGCAAAATGGAAATTTTCTTTTACACTTGTGTTAATAAATTTGTCTTCTTTAGATTTCTTCAATATTTTAGTTATTCTTGTATTTTTATTTCTGAGATTTTTAATTTTTTTTTAGTTGGTTCAAATAATTCTTTTTCTCAAATTTTATTTTTTTAAAAATTTTGGAGTACTTTATGTTATGCAATTTTTTTTGAATTTTTTGAATTTTTTAATGTTTAAATTTTTTAAATATTTTGACTCTAGGTTTCAATTTTTTCTATTTTTATTTTGAATTTTCGAATATTTTTGGTTTCTTTGAAGATTTGACTTTTGTAGATATTTCTGATTTTGTAAATATTTTAAATTCAGTTTTTAAATTTATAAATTCGGTAATTGGACCTTTTGAAATATTTAAGTAGTTGAAGTTTCTATCAATTAATCATTAGGTCATAAATTTTTTAGAATTGTTTCAATTGTAGCATATGTTTGAGTTATTTTTTTTGGAACTTTTTCGTATTTTTTAAATTCTTTACTTTTTTTAAATTTTTTACTCTTTTGTATTAAATTTTTTTGTTAAAATGTTATTATTTTTTTATTTTATAAATTTTGTTTCCTTTTGTCATTGGATTTTTTTCAAAGTTTATATCCACGTTCTTTATAATTCTTTTTATTGTTATGTTTCAGACTTTTTAATTTTTTTAAATTTTTCGAATTTTTTGATTTTCTTAGATATTTTTTATTTTTCTCTCTACTTTTAATTTTTTGAATTATCTAAATTTCGTTATTTATTATTTTTTGATTTGATCAGATTTCTTACATTTTGATGGTTAAATATTTTGCATTTTCCCATCAATCTAATTTTTGATTTTAACAACTTTTTATTTTTTTCTTAAATTACTAATAGGTTTCTTTAAATTTATGAACTCAGTGAATGTCTTAAAACTTTTGTTTATTTGTATTAATTAAAATATGAGAATTTTTAAACGCTCTAAATTTTTCCCATACAATTTTAAGACATTCAAACATTTTGAATTTTTTAGATTGCTTAATTTTTTTTTAAATTTTTAATTTTTTTTTTAAATTTAACTTATAATTTTCGGCCGATAAATTTAGGCTCGTTATCATTCGCGAATAACTTTGTTTAAAAAACCGTAAGTCAAATCTGCTTGCAGGTGGAACCATCAAGTCCAAACTTTTTTGTGATGGCTAGTTTTCTCCTTTCTTCTCTGATCCAGATCTACTTTTACTGTTACTACGGAACGACGCTGTATGAAGAGGTAACTCACAGTCTAATTTACAAAAAAAATATTTATTATATTATATTTCAGAGCAACACTTTAGTAACTGCTGCCTATTTAGGACAATGGTACAAATACGATCTAAAATCACAAAAAGCTCTCATTCTCTTCATGGAACGCGCGAAAATGCCTATGAATGTGACCGCCGCAAAAGTGTTTGATTTGTCGCTCGAAACTTTCACATCTGTGAGTTTTTATTGTTGCAAAACGAAATTTTTAAGTTTCGTTTCAGATTCTGAAGAAGTCGTATTCGTTGTTGGCCGTCTTAGAAAATTACTAGACGCAACTATGAAAAGTACAGACCATAGCAGACTCTACAGTAATTTTACATGTTGGTAGCACTGTTGATTTTGATATTCGGAACTGTCATCAATGTGTTTGTTACAATTTTAGGAGTGCAGTTTTTATTCAACCGTATGTAATTTTTTGCACAAAACGTAGACGCAACAATGTGATAAATCAGAATTTGACTTTTTTTTAATATTGTAGAAATAGCAAACGATTAATATTGTAAATTTGTCGAAAATTATTCATAATTTGGAACTCAAAGAAAAAGCCAATAAGAAATTATAATAAGAGATTTTTAATTTTGAGGATTAGATTTTTAGATACTTTGATTTTTTTTTGAGATTTTGACACTCTAGATCTTTTATTTTGATACATTTTTGTTTTTGATTT
Source organism: Cynaeus angustus (assembly GCA_030157275.1). Taxonomy (NCBI): domain Eukaryota; kingdom Metazoa; phylum Arthropoda; class Insecta; order Coleoptera; family Tenebrionidae; genus Cynaeus; species Cynaeus angustus. Next base: position 17,809,705 of record CM058065.1, read on the forward strand.
ACACAGTCAACATTTTTTCTGTAAATATTCTAAAATTTCGGCGTAATAGAATGATCTAAAACCATAGAATAGATTTTTGATTTTTTAATTGCCAGATTTGAGATACGTACTCTCAAGTTTTCAGATTTACGATTTCAAATTTGTCTTTACGAAGATATTTAGATTCTAAAGTTTAATTAAAAATTAAAAATAAAATTTTACTTGTTAAAAAGTTTTTTGGTCAAAATTTTCAAAATTGAAAAATAGAGAAACCTTAACACCGACGTAAATTTTCGCAAATGTGAAGTCTGAGAGCTCAAAGCCTCATAAAATTTGAAGACACTTTAAATTTTGGATTTTAGAATCGAAAAATCTCAAACTGAAAAATTGTCAAAATTTGAAGTAGCTTGTTAAAAACCTGGAACCGTAAGGATTTGAAAATCAGAAAGATTATAAGTTTAAAAAAAATAAAATCCGAGAGCTTGAAAACTTAAATATTTAAAAATTTTGAGAAATTCTGAACTTTGGAATATAAAATCGAAGGATCTCAAATTTGAAGGGACGGATATAAAGAACTATTTTCGTTTTCTTTTCTGAACCGATTTATTAAAAAAATTTAAGTCTATAGATGCAAGTGTTTTACAAAAATTAATTTAAAAGTTTTGTAAAAAATTTTGCATTTGATATTCGAGAGTGCACTTAATGTACACTTTGTACTAAATAAAAAGTGTTTAAATTTTAATATATGTAAGTGACCTACCTGAAAACTATCAAACAAAATAATCATAAAAATTAAATTTTGCCCGGCGCATCCACCATTTTTAATAACACACATTAAATTAATTAGAACTAAATATAATCTGTAATTTTTTTTTAATTTTACGTTTTTTATTATTTTATGATCGATTCTCATGGTTGGCATTGTTAAAGCAAAGACATAATTTAGATTTTGAATAGTAGTAAAAATATTTGATTCCTATAGGAATATATATTAGATTTGAATTTGTTAAGATTTTTTATAAGAATTGTGGGTTTATTGAAATTTTATAAATTTTCTTCTATTTGTGTCTTTTGAAATGTTTTTTTCAAGCTTCAATTACTCGAATTTTTAAGCTTTTAATTTTTTTTAGATGTTTTCAACTTTTTTCGATTATTCAGAAAATTTAGATATTCTACAATTTTTAAACTTTTAACTTTTTCTTGTTCGTTGAATTTTTTTATTAACAGTTTTTTTTTGGATTTTTTAGATCTTTTTTTGACATTTTATTATAATAAAAATTATAACAAGATTTGATCAGGTTTTTAGGTTTTTTGTAATTTGTGAAATCTGACGTTGCAGTGATATGTCATTTTGGCATTTTATTTTATTTTGTTTAGTTGACAACAAAAAATGTTGTAGTAATCGGTTTTAAAATTTAAACCATCCGCTTTGAAGGGTAAAAAAGTAGTACCGCAAGATGTCGAAAGGGAAGAAGATGGCGCTGCTGAGCAAGTAGTATTGCAAGATGACGAAACAGAGAAAGGAAGTTTGAAAAGAGAAGAACGGACGGTCGGTAGAAAGGTTGGCAAGTTTCACCATGAGAAGGTATGTAAATTTAATAGCTAATTTTCACGGAGTACCCAACACACTAATTATAAGATATCGTAGCAAATGAGACTGCTTTGCTCCTTGTGCTTTTGCATAACATTTATGGAAACACCAAAAAAAAATTACCTTATTTTCGTTGTGTCACGTGTTCTTAGCCCGTATCCGCGTGGGTACTAAATTAATTGAAGGTGATCAACCGTATCAGATCTTCGGGTCGCTAAGGAAGAAAGCATGTTTTCTAGAATGATGGTGATGATGATGTGTGTTTGCATAAATGTGGAGGGAATGAAAGGTTTAGAGACTGGTCGGTGGGTGGACCAAATACGCTCAAAATTCCAGAAGCTGGGGCCACTGTGCCTTTGTCGGAAAACTAAGCGTCCACGACCCACGTCCGTAGTTCAAACCAATTATGGAAAGTCACCAATCTATGTATTTTCTAAAAGCGTAAGCCAATAGCTCACAATAAAAATACACACATAGATCTAAACCGAGAGCCAAAAGCCGACATGTAGAAAATTAAAGATGTGAAATATAATTGACAACACCCACTAATTGAGGAAAAAAGAGTATTACAATTCACCAAGTATTTATTGATGACTACATCTAATTGGTACGATTTGACATTGATAAAATTAAAAGGCTTCTATAATTGTGATTATAATATCTAATAATTACGACACGCATAATGCAAAAATTAAAATATATGACACACTTTTGTTACACAAAAATTGAGATTAATTTTTTTTTACAAATTTGTCTCACTTACCTCTATATGTGACAAGAAAAATTCATTCTGATTTCTTAAATTCGTTAGACTCTTTAAATTCCTAAATTTACTAAGTTTTCTGCAATTATTGGATTTTTAAACCTTTCAAATTGCTTATATCGATTAAGGACTGAGACTCAATTTATTATATTCTGCTGCTAGAAATGAAAATCAATATTATGAGATCAATAAATGAAAAGCACTGCTGTAGCAAGGCAATCAGGAAGATGAGGCAAAAAATCTGTCGGAAAAAGTTGTTTTGCTTCGCCGTCCTCATCGTCTTTACGGCCTCGCTACATAAATAGCTACAGCATCGATTGTTTTTGTCAATTCGCACTTTTTTCTTGACACTTTGTAAATAAACTTTAATAAAACTCAACCAGGGCCGGACTCTCCTTTAGAACTTTAAATTCTAAAACACTAATGTTTTCAGATTTCAGATCCGTAATTTATCAAATTTTTAAATTATTAATGCTAGATTTTAACAACACAAAGTTTTGAATTCTGGATATACAATTTTAAGTCACCACACTCAAATTCTGAAAATATTAGGTCCTCAGAGTTTATAACAAGAAACATGGGCCTCGCTGAGACAGATTTTGAAATTTTCGGAAAAAAAATTTGTGTTCTAAAATTTAAAAAATAGAAAATTTGAACATAAATGATTGATTCCAATAGGGCGCCATCTACTGTCAATTCATTGATCTGAAAATTAAAAGAAACTATTTGTGTGCATACGATGCAATCAATATCTTGGAATTTGCTTCGTTTTGTTATTTGAAAGCGCCATCTTCATTTATTTTATGGTAAATAGGAAATTTCTGATAGGAAAACAATCGTAACAAACACGGTGCCATCTGCAGTCACTGACTGTGACTAAACGATCATTATTGCATCATTCCATCACTCTCTCCAAATCACTGTCGTGCGTTATCGACCAACTTCGCGCTCTTGATACACAAATGGTTATTTTATTTTTGTTGAACAACAGACAGCGAATTTAGCGCCTACGATTTTTCGAAACTGAAATGTTGTACTTGCATTTTATGCTTGCTAAAATTTTTCTAAAATAATATTTCAATTTAAACTCCCATCAAAAAGTTATTTTAACTCACTTTTAATTCATAGAATCAGAATTTTTATACAGAATCCAAAAGCGTTAGAATTTCTATTCGAAGATTTACCACGAATAATTTCTTTCTATCAGAACCTAAAACAGTAAATTAAAAAAATTGAGCCATCAAAACTGGCACCAAAATCTTAAGCGCTGAAACTCGACGTAGCTTCCTAATTTTGAGGAAACGACAAACTTATTTCTTTCATCTCTCAAACGGCCACTTTTCAACTTTTTCTTTGAAACAGAGTAATTAAAACATAAATAACTTTTCTGATATCTGAACTACGATCCCAATAAAAAATGTATGTTATAATTAAAGAGTGCAAGAGGGCGTTTCTCTTATAACGATGAAACTGCAAAACGAATGAATATTTTATGAACCTCTAGTAATATTTTTTTTTTCAATAAATTCATTTCTTTGATAAAACTTTAATGTATTCTTTTTAATTAGAAATTACCATTCCTTCCCGGAGACAAAGAATCGTCATTCCATTGTGAGCTACCAACGAAGAAAGATGAACTTAGTTAAAAGTAGTTTCAGTCTGAATCTAACAACGCTGCGCTTTCTTGGCTTGTACCCGCCGAAGAACCACTCTAATCTCTATTTACTCTATGGACTCGTGATGCTGTTTTGTTTTCTGTTACCAGACCCACTCCTCGGTTCACTTTATTATCTCCGAGACGAAGAACTGTCGCTTCTGGACGCCGGACTTAACCTTTTCCTGATGATGGCGATGCTGAGTTTCATCCCGAAGATGCTGCCTTTCATCATCAGCAACCGGAAGATTAGAGACTGCGTTACTTATCTAGAAACCTCCTTCAACATGGCCCTCAACGAAAAACAGAAAGACATCGCCGAGGATTGCGTCTGGATCTGCCAGAGAAACTCCAGATTCTTCTTTGTCTGCATTGTGCTCGACAACATAACGTGGGCTTCCCGCCCTCTGTTTTCGCACCAACGTGAGTTTCCCATAGAACTCTGGCTACCTTTCGACCCAACGACTAATGGGGTGATCTTTTATGGTATTTATGTCTTCGTGACGTTGGGTAAACTACCACTGAGAGTGCCACCAGAAATGATTGTAGATTTTAGGAGTCACTTACACGGTTCTCAGCAACGCGGCTGTGGATACTTTAATCAGCGGGTTGGCTTATCATGCCGCTGGTCAGATTAAAATCTTGAAAGATAATTTGGAGTTTTTGTATGAATACGCGGAGAAGAAAATTCCTCGTCAGTGTAATAATATTGAGGGTATGAAAAACGTGTTTATTTACCAGAAAATTCGGGAGTGCAGTCAGCACCATCAGCGTATTATCAGGTAAAGAGAAAAAGTGCTTGTTTCGGTAATTTTTTTGTAGTTTTGTTAAAAAGATTGAGAACAGCTTCTCGTGGGTTATTATGAGTCAGTTTCTTGGAAGCGTGGTCATGATCTGTCTTTGTTGTCTTCAGCTGACGGAGGTAAGGGATTAAAATTTATGATTATTCGCAAATGATAATGAGCTTGACTGATAACCAAAATATAAGCACCAAAAAAAGCTAAAGATTGCTTAAAATTGTTTTTACTGTTAAATATTTTGTATCCGTCGTTACCTTGCAATTCATTCTTCTGAATTTTTGATTTTGTTTATTGTTATATTTTTAAATTTTCTATAATTGGTTGATATCATAATTTTTTTGGATTTTTCGTTAAGATTTTTACAATTTTATTTTATTATTTTGAAAATTTGATGGTTTGCTAAAATTTGTTTTACACCTGAAAATGTTAAAACCTTTATATTCCATATATTGTTTCATTTCTCTGTCGAATTGCACGAATTCTTGGAAGTCTTTAATTTTTTTTGCAGAATTTTAATATTTTTAGGTTTTTTGAGCAAATTCGATGTTAATTCTTTTGGGTATGTTTGAATAGATTTCACATATTTTGTTTTTTTTTTAATTTTTCGTTCTTTTTTGATATTTTGAACATATTTTTGTTTTTTTTTAGTTTTCGTAGGTTATTTTTTTTTCTCTTAAAAATGTATTGAATTTTAAAAAATCTTAAGTTTTTAGATTACGTTATGATAATTTTTATTATTATTATTATTATTATTATTATTATTGAATTTTATTAGATTATCTGATGTTTTTAGATTCAGTAAATTGTTATGAACTTGTAATTGTAAATTTTTTGAATTTATTAATTCAAAATCCTTTGAAATTTTTTGATTATTTTTTTTTATTTTTAAGATTTTTGATTTTTTTATTGTTTTCGTATTGTTATATTCCTTTTTACTGCTTCATAATTTTCAATTTAATAGGATTTTTAGATTTTTTAAAGTTTTCGGAGAAATATATTTTTTTTAATTATTTGAAAGCTCTCTCTGCTTTATATTTTTAAATAACTGAAATTTTTATTTATTTGAATTTTTCAAATTTTGCTTTTTTTAGTTTTTGCTTTGATCAGATTTCTTGAATTTTTGGGGTGCTTCATAATTTTTAAATTATTTATATTTTTGCTTTTCAATTCTTCAATTTTGTTCTTTTAAATTTTTCTTTTCTTGTTTTTTTACAAGAATTTTTACATTTTTTGGTTAGTTAAATATTTTAAACATTTCGGAACGGTCAATTTTTTGATTTTTTTTTAAATTTTTTTGTTGGATCAAATACTAATATTAGAGAAAAAATTTTTAGTTTTAAATGCTTGATATTTTTAAATTTTTTGAAGTGGTTAGAATGTTTTTTGGATTTTTTAAACTTTTTTAATTCTTTGATTTAAAAAAATTAGAATATGTTTACTTTTTCTACTTTCTTAGTATTTTTCGGATCGGTAAAGGGCTCGTTATCATTAGCGAATAATAAATCTGCTTGCAGGTGGATCCAGCCAGTGCAAATTTTCTTTTGATGGTTATTTACCTCAATTCTGCTCTGATCCAGATCTACTTTTACTGCTACTATGGAACGACACTCTATGAAGAAGTAACTCACAGTCTAATTTCCATAAAAGTATTTTTCAATTTTTAGAGTAACACTTTATCATCTGCTGCATATTTAGGACGATGGTACGAGTACGATCTAAAGTCACAAAAAGCTCTCTTTCTCTTTATGGAACGTGCAAAAATCCCTATGACTGTGACCGCCGCAAAAGTGTTTGATTTGTCGCTCGAAACTTTTACATCTGTGAGTTTTTATTGTTGCAAAACGAAATTTTTAAGTTTTGTTTCAGATTCTGAAGAAGTCGTATTCGTTGTTGGCCGTCTTAGAAAATTACTAGACGCAACTATGAAAAGTACAGACCATAGCAAACTCTACAAAAATTTTACATGTTGGTAGCACTGTTGATTTTATTATTTCAAACTGTCATCATTTCGTTTCATATGTAATCTTACGGGCCAATTTCAAGTTGTCATTTTGCGTTGTCGCAAGTAAGTGACGCATCGCAACTTTGCGACACTGATTTGCAATACCACTGCGTCAAATTTTGCCACCTAATTTCAAGTTCAAAAGTTGCGATGTCGCAACGACATTGCAAGTGCGGAACTTTAGCCACAATATTTTGCGTCGGTCACGTGACTTCTGTCTTTCTGGTTTTAAGATGATAAATGGAAAATGTGCAGTAAATATTGCAGTTTTTATTTTTAATTAGTTACAAATCATAAATAGTGCAACATAATTCATTTTATTTACAATTCTGAATGAAACTGTCTTCGAACAACTTGTCCATCCAGTGAAATAGTGATATAATGGGCTTACAAAACTGCAAAACGTTATGTTGTGTCTCGAAAAGAAACCTAATTAGTTATAACCACCACACGAAAACAGGTGATTCAGTGTGTGAAAATGCAATCTCAACACGTGAAAGCTTTAAGAAAGATTTGAAAGTGATAATTAATATCTAACATTTGTTCAATATTTGTTATTTCACCTGATTTGATGTTATTATTAATAAAAGAATACATGGTACTGAGTAATAATATTTATTGCTTTATTTTCAACTCTATAAAACTATATAAGTTTACTTTAAAAGCATCTAGCATATCTCATCTTCTATCAATAATTTCTTCCTTCGATGTTCATTTAAATGTGTCGAATCATAATTTTGGGTTGCAGCATTGCAATGCATTATTTCACCTTAAAATATAGGCCCTAGGAGAAAAATACTTAAAATTCCAATCCCTCTGAATAGTGTCAATACACGAAGCTTCTGTTTTATAAAAAGTGTTTACATCTAAAAGAGGAACAAACTAATAAAAGTGAAACTACATCAATACTTTTGTACCTTCAATGGCATGTTTAAAGGATAAAACTGAATGGTCACATAATTTCTGTGTTCGTATTCATTGCTGCTAACACCCTTTTGTTGTCTTTCGATAAAATTGGTCTGGTAATCTATAAATACGCGTTAAGAAATTGGGAATTATACAAGACTATTCATTCTAGTGTTCTTACCTATTTCGAGTTGAAAGTATTTTTAATGTTAATTACTTGCTTTCATCATTGTTGTCAAAATATTCTAACAATTCTACTTATAAATCTGCGAAAACTTTCTATGCCGTACCCAAATGTCAATTTTGCATTCATTTTAAGAGCACCTGTAACATAACTCAATTTCAAACAATTTCATTTCGATGTGTCGAATTATTACTTTGAGTTGCAGCATTGTAATGTTGTTTTTCACTTTGGAATATGGGCACTAAAATACAACACCATAAAATCCGAAGTTTGAACCTTTAGATCTACCTTTCGAGGTAGTTTTACTGCACTTCTGACCATTTTATAGATAAACTGCACATGTAAAAAAATATTCAAAAATCCAATCTCACTGAACAGTGTTCATACATAAAGTTTTTGTTTTATAAAAGTTGTTTATATCTAAAAGAGAAATAAATTAATTATGGTAAAACTACATCAGAACTTGGGTACCTTCGATGGCATTTTTACCTTAACTCTGTATATCCAAATATTACTTTAAAGTATAACACTAAATAGTCACATAATTTCTGTGTGTTTCTATTCATTGCTGCTTACACCCTTTTATTGTCTTTGGATTAAACCGGCATGATAACCTATAAACACGTGTCGTGAAAATGGGAATTATACATGATTATTCATTCTCGTGTTCTTACCTATTTCAAATTAAAAAGTTTTCTTAATCACATTTATTTGTTTTCATCATTTTTATCAATATATTCTAAAAATTCGACTTAATAACTTTCGGTGCAGCAACCAAATGTCAATTTTGCATTGTCGCAAAGCGTTGCGCCACCTGTTTGAGGTATCGCAAAATTTTGTCGCAAGTTCGAGCGGTAATACGACTTGAAATTCGACGCATCTTTGCTTCATCACAGTTGCGACATCTCCATGGTAACGTCGCAGTTTGCGACGTCGCAACTCAACTTGAAATTGGCCCGTTAATGTCAAATTTTAGATTTTTGATTTAAAAATCTTAAGTTCTTCGAAATTAACGTAAAATTAATTTTTAAGACTTTAGATTCTTAGATTTTTAGCATTTTACAGATTCCTAAATTTTTTTGTTTTATAGATTTTTTAAGGCTTAGATTTTTAGCATTTTAGATGCTTGATTTTTATTTTTTTAAGATTTTTGCACTCTATATTTTATATTTGTCTGAATTTTAGGTACTTAGATGTTTTCTTTTGACACGTTTTTTTTTTTAGATTCTATAGTTCTAAAATTTTGAAATTTAAATGGTTCCAATATCTAAACTTTTAAATGCTTTTGATTTTGAACAATTTTTTTGTAAATATTCTAGAATTTGGACGTAACAGAAAGATCCAAAACCATAGAATTGATTGATTTCTCATGTTTCCAGATTTACGATATAATGAGATATAATCCTGAAATTGAAAACTTACAAATTTTGGTTAATTAAAAATAAAATTTTTGTTATTAAAATATTTTAATCAAAATTTTGAACCGTAAGAAGTTGAAAAACAGAGAAACCGTAAGCCCGGCAACGTAAATGTGAAAGCTTGAAAATATTAAAATTTTAAGAAACTTTAAATTTTGGATTTTAGAATCGAAAGGTCTTAAATTTGAAGAGCTGGAAATAGAAAACTGGAAGTTTTAGTTCCATTGTTTTTCCCTAATTATTTTATTTTTTTTTTTTTTTTGAACCGATTTATTTAAATTTTTTAAATACATACAAGGATAATAATGTGCTATAAAACTTGATTTAAAAAAGTTTTGCAAGAAATTTTGTATTTGATATTTGAGTGTTTAAATTAAAATCCTTGTACGTGGAACCAACCTAAAATCCTAAACAAAATATAGGTTTTGGTTTATACATGCATTCTTAATTCAAATGGCAATCAAATAAAATAATAATAGAAATAAAATTTTGCCCGGCGCATCCACCATTTTTTTAAAAAAAATATATTAAATTAATTAAAAGTAAATATTAACGCTGTAATTAAATATATTTTTTTAATTTTACGTTTTTTGTTATTTGTATGATCGGTTCTCATTGTTGGCATTAAAGTAAAGACATAATTTAAATTTTGAAGAGTAGTAAAAAGAATTGTTTTTGATATTGGAATGAAAAATAAATTTTTAAAATTTTATATATTTTTTAATTGTGTTTAAAATTTTTAGATAGAACATTTAGATTTAAATTTTCAATACTTTCTCATTCGTTAAATTTTTAAGTTGACATAAATAACTTTTGGATTTGTTTTTTTTTTTTTAATTTTTCATGTCATTATGATGCGAGATTCATCAGTTTTGTAGATTTTTCGTAAAATATGAATAAAATATAATAAGAAATAAAACTTATTTCTACAGATGGCGCGATTGTCACTACTTCTAGTATCTCCCACAGGAGCGCTACATGGTGCCACTTTTTTAAGCAATTAAATGCAGATGACGCCACTAAAAAACGGAGTTTTGTTTCTGTGTCCGGGGGTGCGATCTTGGGCTAAAAAAGGCGGGAAAAGGTCCACGTAAACGGGGAGTGGTATCACGATTTGGATGATTATTTTTCAGGGCCAAACATGGATGAGATATTTGATAAAATGACGATTTTGCCATGTTTGGCTCTGAAAAATTCTTTAACATTTTTTTCGGATAGAAAAACTTGGAGTGTTGTCTATTATCGAATATAGTACTACAATTGTTCAGCTACTGTCTAAAAGAGGGCGCGCAAAAACAAAGTGGCAAATTTTGAATTTGCGCTTTTCTTGACTAAATTTAGTTCAAGTGCTCGTGAACGAAGCAGTAAGTTTTCCAATGCTTCTTCAGCAGCTTTTTCTTAATCAAAATGGCTAGGCTTCTTGACACCGTAACTATAATAAATTTCATGACAACTCAGCATATTTAAAATTTTTAATAACGTTTACAATTTTATAACTGTTGATATGCTTATATTTAAATAGATTTTATTAAATTAACAGTAGTTAGCTACAATCTAAGAGTCTTAGTAATATAGAAATTTTAGTTTCAATTCTAAAGTATAATACAGAACAAATATTAAGAAAAATCTAAATAATTAAAAAAAACATTAAAAAACACTAAAAAGATACATAATCAATAGAAGGACACTCGTTAAATCGAGAAAAGTGCAAAACTGCAATAAATGTAAAGATTGGTAAAAAATTTCAAAATTTTTGAAAATTTATATTTATATAATAAAATAACTGGAGATCAGAAACTAGGCAACGAATTTGAACAGCGTAAAAACAAACAAAAATAAAAATTAAATTTTTCAAATTAAATTAGAATTGAACACGCGTTATGCGTCAATTTCTTAAAATTGATTTTTTTTATTGCTGGCCATAAAAGTGTTTCCCAAATGAAATCTAGTAATTCTGTAGAACAGCCAGCAACGAGTACGACTTTTTAAGAATCTAAAACAGAAACTAAAAATTCAACGTACACTCTCCTTTTTGGGGTAAACTCACAAGTGTGAAAGTTTCGAGCGACAAATCAAACAGTCTCCAGACCGTCAAATTCGTGGGAATTTTAGCACGCTCCATAAACAGCACTAGAGCTTTTTGCGATTTTAGATCGTACTCGTACCATCGTCCCAAATACGCAGCAGTCGGCAAATTTTTGCTCTGAAAAAAAAAGTAAATTTTTCGTTGTATTAGACTGTTTTACCTCTTCATAAAGCGTTGCGCCGTAGTAACAGTAAAAATAAATCTGAACTAAAACACTAACGAAGAAAGCGCTTATGAGATAAAAAGTGTTGCTTCCAGGTGTTTGCTAGAATCATCGTCTTATGACTTTTTTTTAATTGGAGGTAGCTACCTGAGTGATCTGAAGACAACATAATCCGATTGCGGAGATACTGAGAAAGAACTGACTGAAGATGACCCATGAGAAGCAGTTTTCGACTTTGTGGACAAAACTACAAAAAAAATAAGAAATAACAAGAAGGACAATTTTTATTCTACCTGATGATCTGTTGATGGTGTCGAACACATTCTTGAATTTTCGCGTAGATGACTTGGTTCTTATCAGAGTTACTACACTTTTCTGCGAATTCGAACAAAAACTCTAAGTTGTCTTTCAGGATTTTGATTTGTCCAGCGGCGTGATAGGCTAAGCCGCTTATCAAAGGATCAACAGCTGAAGCGAAGAGGGAACTGTAAACGACTCCTAAAAAGTTTCCCTCTGGTGTTATTTTTGTTAAATTTCAGAGCGAAAATGAGTCCTGGGACTTCTTGCTCTGCCTCCAACACTTAGATTTTTGAGCGGCGGCCGACGGATTTTGTTAGGGTTAGGGGTAAAATTTGATCGTCTTACTTCGTAGTAACCGACCCCATATGAGGGGTTTAGAACACAGTGGTCTGGTGGACGCCTCAACACTTCGTGACCAAATTCACCTTATCAATTGCGTACGATTTGGATTTATCAATCGCAAGCATTTTTTTTTTTTGGTCCAAATGCTCAATATTTGAGTTCGTTACAGTGTTACCACTTCCTCTAAATTTTTTACCTGCCATCCGTCGACAACCTGTCATAAATCTAAATATTTTCTCCTAAAGTGTGACCAAGAAGTCGCAGGAGCCAATTGTCGTTGGACTACCATACCCATCGCGACGATGACATAAATACAGTAAAAAACCGCGCTATTTGTCGTCGGGTCAAATGGTAGCCACACTTCTATAGGGAACTGACGATTTAGGAAAAAAAGCGGTCGACAAGTCCACATGACGCTGTCAAGAATAACACAAATAAAGAAGCAGGTACTGTTTCTTCGGCACACCCAGATGCAGTCGTTGGTGATGGCGGTTTGCTTATCGTTGAGAGTGAGTGTGACGAACAAATCAAGGTAATAGAAGCACTCTTTGACTTCTTTGTTGTTGATGATGAACGGTAGCAGCTTCGGGATGGACACTAACATTCCTGCGATTATAACGAGATTCACGCCAGCATCCAAAATCGTTAGTTCTTCGTTTTGAATGAAATAAATCGAGCTCAGGACCGGATCCGGAAGTAAACAACACAATATTAACACGAAGCCGTAAAGTAAATAAAATTTTGAGTATTGTTTTCGGGGGTACAAGCCCAGCAAGCGCAAAATTGTTAGATTTATACTGAAACTAGCTTTCACCAAGTTCATTTCTTCGGCTCTGACGAACACTGACTGAGTCACGAGTGGTTACCGCTGCACTTTTGTATTTGATCGAAAATGAAATTAATAATTAATTATAAAGAATTCAATATGATTTCAATGGGACGAACTTCAACGTTAAAGTCTCACTGTTAGCACTCTGTAATTATATTCAGTCTGTAATTATCTTATGTACTTTTACTGGGATTACGGAGAGAAAAAAATTAAAATTTGAAAAGTTATTTATTATACAAGACGATAAAAGATCACTTTAACCTTCATGTGAAAATTGTTAATTATTTTTAATTTATTTATTTATCCCAGTAAAAAAATTCCAATAGCTGAAACAAATTCTAAACACATTAAATTTAAAAAAAAAAAACTCACATTTCTAAAAGTGTTTAGGGATAAATCAAACAACTTCTCAGCGGTCACAGTCATAGGAACTTTTACACGTTCCATAAACAGCAGTAAAGCTTTCTGTGAGTTTAAGTCGTATTCGTACCATCGTCCTAAATACGCAGCCGTCGCTAACGTTTTACTCTAAAACTAAAAGTGACTTTTTGTTAAATAAGACTGTGACTCACCTCTTCATAGAGTGTCGTTCTGTAATAACAATATAAATAAATTTGCCCAAGCACGGTATTGAGATAGACTCCCGCGGTAATAACATTGCTACTTCCAGGTTTAAACTGTGAAAAAAGTGTTTGAAAAGAAAATCACAATTTCGCGTTTCACTACCAGACTTAGCTGAAGACAACTAATACAAATCATCATCGTACTTCCAAAAAACTGACTGAAGATGACCCAGGAAAAAGAGCCTTCGATTTTTTTAACAAAACGGATGATGTAGTGGTGGTGCTGGACACATTTTAGAATTTTCTGGTAAATAATTTTGTGCTTGTTGGAGTCTGGAAAAACTTCATTTTCAGCGTGCTCATATAAGAATTCTAAATTATCTTTCAGGATCTTGATTTGTCCAGCGGCATGATATGCCAATCCACTGATTAAAGTATCAACTGTGGCGATAGAAATAGCAAGATAGAAGGCACCTGAAAAGTACTTTTATTTCTGTTTTTTTTTAAGGGATGATGGTTCACCCAACGCAACGAAGATATAGACGAAATAGAAAACCACGTCGTTCTTCGTGGGGTCAAACGGTAGCCAAATATCCAAAGGAAAACCACGTTTCTTTTGAGGAACGATCAAGGGTCGACAAGCAAATATTATGAAGTCAATTACAGTACAAATGAAGAAGAGCCTCGAGTTCCTCTGACAAATCCAGACACTGTCATCACTTATTCCTTTCTGTTTCTTGTTCAGAGTGTCGTTGAAGACTTGCAAATAATAAACACACTCTCTAATTCTCGCGTGGTTGAAGATAAACGGTACCACTTTCGGCACGAAACTTAACATGATCACCATCACGGTAAAGTTGGGACCGGCGTCCAGCAGCGACAATTCTTCGTCCATGATGTAATACAAAGCACCAAGAATCGGGTTCGGTAACAGCAAACAGAATAACAACACGTATCCGTAAATTAAATAAAATTTCGAGTGATTTTTTCGAGGATGTAATCCGAGAAAGCGCAACGATGTTAGATTCAAACTGAAACTACTCTGAACTAACTCGTTCATTTTTCAATTTGAGAATGAATAACCGAATGGTTTTTCCCTTTTTCCCTATAACCATTTACCCTGTAATTACACGGAATACATTAAATTTTTAATAAAGCATTGACTTTGAAGAAAAATTATGCACTTATCGGCTTAATAAAATATTTATATGTTCTGCAGTTACATCGGTAACAAGGAACGCCCTCGAGCACGCTTCAATTATAGGGTACATTTTTTATTGAAATTGCAGCTTTGAAACTGAAAAAATCATATTGGTGTAAAGACCTTTATGAAAATTTTTATTCATGTAAAAAATAAATATTTTTTTAATTAATAGTTCATCAAAACTTATCACTTTTCTTAATTCGGCGAAAATCGATTAATCGTGGGACATCTTGCGATGGATGTTGGAACGATTATTTTGTTTGTGGTGGCGACATCTAAAGTTCAAAGGTGATTCTAACTAGACGAAGAATCCAACTTTTGTGATCGAAGCTGTCAACACGCAAATTTCTGTAAGCAGAATTTTTTTTTCTATGGCAAGTTTTAAAGTGTGCTTTATTCGTCTCAATTTCAATGCTAACTTGCACTGTAATCTCAAGGGTGAAAAACAGATTCAGTTTTTTTTATTCCAACTTTTCAAGTTTTTTTTTATAAATTATCTAAAATGTAAAAAGCAATTAAAACTAAAAAGGAGAAAAAGATAAAAGAGATTAATATGAATTTAGAACATTTTTTTACTTATTCTAAAATTTGTAATATAAGAGCCGTTAAGTAGTTTGCAACTTGTTCGAAATAAAACGTGTACAATTTTTGTAAAAAAAAATAAATAAATGGTGGATGCGCCGGGCCCAAATTCCATAAATACTTTTATAGTGTTTAACTTTAAAATTGGTTTCAAGAGTAAATGGTACTTATCTCTTATCCCTTTAGTCTATTTCTACATTTTTAGATGTTTAAATTGTTACATTCTCAACTTTCTTAACTTTTAAGTCCTTAAGTACATTTTCTAGGTTTTGGGTGCTCTCATTCTTAGATTGCCAGTTTAAAAAATTTACGGATCATAAAATTTTCAGCTTTTTAGTTTCTCAAATTATCACATTGCTAAAATCGCAAATTTTACTAATTTTCAAATTTACAAATTTTTAAATCTAAACATTTTTACGATTGTAGCTAACTAGATTATTGTGCTCCAGATCGTGAATCTTAGCCCTGAGATAGTTTTTTCGGGCCTTTAACAAAAATCGGTTTCCCAAATTTAAAGATTTTTAGAGTTTTTAAGTTCTCAATATTATGTCAATTAATTTCCAAACTTTTATAAAGTCGGACTCTGAGTTTTTAGATTAGAACACTTTTTTAAATTATCAAAGTCTTAATTCTTGAATTCCAAGTTTATCGATTTCTACATTTCTAGATCCCCAAATTCTCTGAAAATTATTTTTTCAAAGTTCTCATAATTTTGAGTTAATAATTTTTTATTTTTACATTTTAAAGTCAGAAGTCATCGTTTTTTATTTTAGAATTTTTACATTATATTTATATCTTTATGTCTATAAATTGTTAGACTTCTATATACTTATTTTGGAATATGTAAATTTCATTATCGGTTCTTAAAGTATAATAGATAGAAAACACTCGTTAAATCAAGAAAAGTGCAAAATTGCAAAATTCAAAATTAACGATTATTTTATTTGTGGTAGCGACATCTAAATTTGAGAGGTAATTTCAACTAGATAAAGAATCCAGCTTTCGTGGTCACAGACATCTACACGCAAAAATTTTAGTTATTTCTGAAATTTACAATTTCGTAGTTATTTTAGAATTTTAAAATTTCTTTTTTTTCTATAGCTGATTTTAAGTGGAAGAAAACATTCATGTCGGAAATTATAACAAATTACGAGCATTTGTAAAAAGAAAATCGAACGAATATAGGGCGAAAAAGTCAAAAATAGATTAGGAAATTTATTAGTGAAATAGTAAAGATTTGAGCCAAGCAGTTTTGATAAATGTTTCCGACACAAAAATTTAATACCGTGTTAATTTACAATATCTTAAAAAATTTTCTAAAAATATGTTGCACTCAGTAAAAAAGGTAGTAAAACAAGTAATGGGCACAAATACAGAACTTCCATGGCTCCTCGGCAACTCATTTGGTAGATGCAGGTGCTAAAATTATCACCTTAAAACGACATGGCGATAATTAAATAACTAATTCTGAGGTAGTTTTAAAAACTAGCAACGAGAATACTAAATAATTATACATTTATTAAGCAAAGCAACAAAAATTAGATTTTATAAAAAAAGCATAACTTTTAATATTTATAACAATATACAATGTAGAATAACAATATTGCAACTGTTCCTAATTATTTTAAATAAAAAATAAAAAATGTTGTCGTAGAAGAAGTGTAGTCTTCAACCCGTTTAGAATGATAATTCCGCATTTTTTGTAGAAGCATGTCACTTGTCTTCGGCTCGTGAGACAAACTACAGAATATACTGCATCTGAAAATGAAGATGACATTTATTTTGATAGTATTTGAAAAAAATCTGACTTCAAAATGTAGTAATTCACCAGAAATGTGGAGCACAAACTCGAAAACTTTCTGAGATTTTTCGGAAAAAATGGGCCTTCCTCCATTGATATTTCTTCCACTTCTCCATTTTCGAAACGCGTCGTACTTTTCCTCGTACACTAAATGTGATCTTTCAGACAATAACTTATTCACTGCATCGGTAGCCTTCTTCGTGAGTTTTATTTTGTTTTAGGTTAATATGTTTAAAATTTGTTTCAGATACTTAAAAAATCTTATTCGTTGTTTAATTAAATTTAAATAAAAATCGTTGGTTAATATTATAGATCTCCCCCGATATAAACACGAAAATGTAATTTTCGTCATATAATGTCAAAGTCTGAGCATGCGCCGTTGGACGTTCACTGCTTACTCTATTTCAACCTACGCACTACAAAATCTCTAACTGCGCGCGCATCACAGAAATCTTATTTATTTCTACGACCGCATTATAAAAACAATTTTCTCTTGATGACCAAGAATCTTCACCTCTTCTCTTCAACTGATAAAATTGGGTTTCGAAATCTGAACGTTCTTAAAAATGTAATGTTTCTTTACGCATTATCAACTTAGGTCGATAACGCGGCGAAAAACATTCATTATTGACCCAGGTAAATAATACAAAAATAGGATCAATAATGATTAATTTAGTTCCTAGTAGTCAAAAATAGTATATTAAAATACAAGTTGCAGAAGGCATCTATTCAAGCACGAATTTGAAATTCGTGCTTGAAATTTGAACGAATGAGTGCTTGAAAAACCTTCTGCAACGAGTGTTTTATACATTTTTTTCTGTTTTGCCACTTTATTAAAAAATTAAAAATTTCTATCTAGGGAATTTTGCGGAGGTTGGTGACATTTATGCAGCATAATTTTAGGCGGGCATGAAAAAAATATAATTTAAAACGTCAAGTTTTTTTCAAAGACTCTTGTAAATGTTTAAAAATGAATGCTCAAGAAAGTTTAGCATTAACACCGCCACAAATTAGGCAAATAGCCCATAAAACTTTGGAAAATTTACTACCAGATAAGTCGAAACCACAATATGACAAAGAATTTAAAAAGTTTGAAGAGTGGTGCCGGGAAAGTAAGATCGAAGGAATTTCCGAAAATATTTTACTTGCTTATTTTGATCTCCAACGCCAAAAGTATAAGTCATCGACTTTATGGCGGATTTATTCAATGCTCAGATCATGTCTAAGTGTATATAGGAAAGTGGATATATCAAAATACAATAAACTACAAGCACTTCTGAAGAGATCAGCTCCAGGTTATACACCAAAAAAGTCTGAAATTCTAGAAGAAGATGATATTCATAAATTTATTAAAGAAGCAAATGACAACATATACCTGGCATTAAAAATAAAACTAAATTTGCATATTTATATGTATTGTAACTTTATATCTGATAAACTTTTAGATTATCTTGATGATGGGTTATAGTGGGGCCTGTAGGCGAGAGAAGCTAACAAATTTATCCATTGAGGATATTGAATACAATCAGATTGCATCATGGTATCCATACCTAAAACAAAAAATTATGTTCCAAGACAATTTCTAATAACCGATCCAGATTGGATTAATTTAATTAAAAAATATGCGAATTTGAGACCCAAAAAAGAGACACATAAGCGTTTTTTTTTGACTTATCGTCGTGGGTGTTGTGTCGGTTCACCAATTGGTATTAATTTTATGGGGAAAGTGCTAAAAGAGATTGCAGTTTTTCTCAAGCTGGCAAATCCTGAACGTTTTACGGGACACTGTTTTCGAAGAAGTAGTGCTACACATTTAGCCAATCATGGGAGTGACTTGTTAACTATTAAAGGCCATTGAGTCCAAATCTTCAGCTATCGCTGAAGGTTATGTTGACGCTTCCATAAATAAAAAAATTGAAGTGTCACAAATGCTTGGATCTCAGGAAGCTTATTTAGCCATACCTGGATGTTCTACCATCATCAGATCAGAATTTACATGGTGTCACTATTAATTCACAAGACACATTAATTGTTAATATTTATAATAATTGTGCTTTTCACTGCAATAATTTGAATTAAACTTGTTTTTTATTGTTCTTTATTAATTTGCTTTGTTTTTTGAAGTTTTACATTTAACCTTGTTGACAGTTTGAGTTTAATGCTACCAACACCAATACAGTAAATTTTACTGTCCATTCTAGTACTTGACCTAATTATTCTAACACTCGAATGACGTCACTTGGGTGCTAGAATATCCTTATTCTAAACGCAAAATAGAAAAACAATATTTTCAAGCGCTTACAACCATAATTCCCCAAATGAAATCTAGTAATTTTGTAAAACAGCCAGCAACGAGTACGATTTTTTAAGAATCTAAAACAGAAACTAAAAATTCAACGTACACTCTCCTTTTTGGGGTAAACTCACAAGTGTGAAAGTTTCGAGCGACAAATCAAACAGTCTCCAGACCGTCAAATTCGTGGGAATTTTAGCACGCTCCATAAACAGCACTAGAGCTTTTTGCGATTTTAGATCGTACTCGTACCATCGTCCCAAATACGCAGCAGTCGGCAAACTTTTGCTCTGAAAAAAAAAGTAAATTTTTCGTTGTATTAGACTGTGTTTTACCTCTTCATAAAGCGTTGCGCCGTAGTAACAGTAAAAATAAATCTGAACTAAAACACTAACGAGGAAAGCACCAATGAGATAAAAAGTGTTGCTTCCAGGTGTTTCCTACAATCATCGTCTTATGACTTTTTTTTAATTTGTGGTAGCTACCTGAGTGATCTGAAGACAACATAATCCGATTGCGGAGATACTGAGAAAGAACTGACTGAAGATGACCCATGAGAAGCAGTTTTCGACTTTGTGGACAAAACTACAAAAAAAACAAGAAATAAGAAGAAAGACACTTTTTATTCTACCTGATGATCTGTTGATGGTGTCGAACACATTCTTGAATTTTCGCGTAGATGACTTGGTTCTTATCAGAGTTACTACACTTTTCTGCGAATTCGAACAAAAACTCTAAGTTGTCTTTCAGGATTTTGATTTGTCCAGCGGCGTGATAGGCTAAGCCGCTTATCAAAGGATCAACAGCTGAAGCGCAAAGCACACTGTAAACGAGTCCTAAAAAGTTTGCCTCTGTTATTATTTTTATTCAAATTTACAGCGAAAATGGCTTTTGTGACTTCTTACTTTGCCTCCAACAGTTAAACACCAACAGGTAAAAATTTAAAGGTAAGTGATAGAATCAAATATTGAACGTTTGGATCAACCATGCTAGAAATCGGAAATCAAATCGTCATATAAATTAATTGGCATAAATTTTAGTATGGCCACAAGAAGAACCGATAATTTGCTTGCATTGATCAATCAATTAATTACTATTACCTGCATTTCTTCGTTACTTAAAAATTTGTTATTAATTTTTATTAGGTGGTCGACACAATTTTCCACTATCGGTTTGTTCTGATTCCCGCCGAATCGAACCTACAACTGATTTTGTTAGGTTAAGGGTAAAATTTGATCGTCTTACTTCGTATTAACCGACCCCATATGAGCTCGATGGGGTTTAGAACACAGTGGTTTGGTGGGCGCCTCAACACTTCGTGACCAAATTCACCTGCCACCTTATCAATTGCTCAATGCAAATGCAAATGCTCAATATTTGAGTTCGTTACAGTGTTACCACTTCCTCTAAAATTTTTACCTGCCATCCGTCGACAACCTGTCATAAATCTAAATATTTTCGCATAGACCAAAAAGTCGCAGGAGCCAATTGTTGTTGGACTACCATACCCATCGCGACGATGACGTAAATGCAGTAAAAAACCGCGCTGTTTGTCGTCGGGTCAAATGGTAGCCATACTTCTGTCGGGAACTGGCCATTTAGGAAAAAAAGCGGTCGACAGGTCCACATGACGCTGTCAAGAATAACACAAATAAAGAAACAGGTACTGTTTCTTCGACACACCCAGATGCACTCGTTGGTGATGGCGGTTTGCTTATCGTTGAGAGTGAGTGTGACGAACAAATCAAGGTAATAGAAGCACTCTTTGACTTCTTTGTTGTTGATGATGAACGGTAGCAGCTTCGGGATGGACACTAACATTGCTGCTATTATAACGAGATTCACGCCAGCATCCAAAATCGTTAGTTCTTCGTTTTTAATGTAATAAATCGAGCTGAGGACCGAATCCGGAACTAAACAACACAATATTAACACGAAGCCATAAAGTAAATAAAATTTTGAGTGTTGTTTTCGGGGGTACAAGCCCAGCAAGCGCAAAATTGTTAGATTTATACTGAAACTAGCTTTCACCAAGTTCATTTCTTCGGCTCTGACGAACACTGACTGAGTCACGAGTGGTTACCGCTGCACCTTTGTATTTGATTGAAAATGAAATTAATAATTAATTATAAAGAATTCAATATGATTTCAAAGGGACGAACTTGAACGTTAAAGTCTCATTGTTAGCACTCTGTAATTATATTCAGTCTGTAATTATCTTATGTACTTTTACTGGGATTACGGAGAGAAAAAAAAATTAAAATTTGAATGGTTATTTATTATACAAAACTTTAACCTTCATGTGAAAATTTTTAATTATTGTAAATTTATTTATTTATCTCAGAAAAAAAAATTCCAATAGCTGAAACAAATTCTAAGCACATTAAAATTAAAAAAAAAAAACTCACATCTGTAAAAGTGTTTAGCGATAAATCAAACAACTTCTCAGCGGTCACAGTCATAGGAACTTTTACACGTTCCATAAACAGCAGTAAAGCTTTTTGTGGGTTTAAGTTGTATTCGTACCATCGTTCTAAATACGCAGCCGTCGCTAAAGTGTTACTCTGAAACTAAAAGTGACTTTATTGTTAAATAAGACTGTGACTCACCTCTTCGTAGAGTGTCGTTCTGTAGTAACAATATAAATAAATTTGAACAAGCACGGTATTGAGATAGACTCCCGTAGTAATAAAATTGCTACTTCCAGGTTTGAACTGTGAAAAAAGTGTTTGAAAAAAAATCACAATTTCGGGTTTCACTACCAGACTTAGCTGAAGACAACTAATACAAATCATCATCGTACTTCCAAAAAACTGACTGAAGATGACCCAGGAAAAAGAGCCTTCGATTTTTTTAACAAAACGGATGATGCAGTGGTGGTGCTGGACACATTTTAGAATTTTCTGGTAAATAATTTTGTGCTTGTTGGAGTCTGGAAAAGCTTCTTTTTCAGCGTGCTCATAAAAAAATTCTAAATTATCTTTCAGGATCTTGATTTGTCCAGCGGCATGATATGCCAATCCACTGATTAAAGTATCAACTGTGGCGATAGAAATCGCTAGATAGAAGGCACCTGAAAACCACTTTTATTTCTGTTTTTTTTTTAAGGGATGATGGTTCACCCAGCGCAACGAAGATATAGACGAAATAGAAAACCACGTCGTTCTTCGTGGGGTCAAACGGTAGCCAAATATCCAAAGGAAAACCACGTTTCTTTTGAGGAACGATCAAGGGTCGACAAGCAAATATTATGAAGTCAATTACAGTACAAATGAAGAAGAGCCTCGAGTTCCTCTGACAAATCCAGACACTATCATCACTTATTTCTTTCTGTTTCTTGTTCAGAGTGTCGTTGAAGACTTGCAAATAATAAACACACTCTCTAATTCTCGCGTGGCTGAATATAAACGGCACCACTTTCGGCACGAAACTTAACATGATCACCATCACGGTAAAATTGGGACCGGCGTCCAGCAGCGACAATTCTTCGTCCATGATGTAATACAAAGCACCAAGAATCGGGTTCGGTAACAGCAAACAAAATAACAACACGTATCCGTAAATTAAATAAAATTTCGAGTGATTTTTTCGAGGATGTAATCCGAGAAAGCGCGCCGATGTTAGATTCAAACTGAAACGACTCTAAACTAACTAGTTCATTTTTCAATTGGAGAACGAATAACCGAATGGTTTTTCCGTTTTTCCTATAACCAGTCACACTGTAATTACATGGAATACATTAAATTTTTATTAAAGCATTGACTTTGAAGAAAAATTATGCACTTATCGGCTTAATAAAATATTTATATGTTCTGCAGTTACATCGGTAACAAGGAACGCCCTCGAGCACGCTTCAATTATAGGGTACATTTTTATTGAAATTGCAGCGTTGAAACTGAAAAAATCCTATTGGTGTAAAAATCTTTATCAAAATGTCTATTCATGTAAAAAATAAATATTTTTTAAATTAATAGTTCATCAAAACTTATCACTTTCCTTAATTCGGCGAAAATCGATTAATCTTGGGACATCTTGCGATAGATGTTGGAACGATTATTTTGTTTGTGGTGGCGACATCTAAAGTTCAAAGGTGATTTCAACTAGACAAAGAATCCAACTTTTGTGATCGAAGCTGTCTACACACAAATTTCTGTAATCAACATTTCTTTTTTTCTATGGCAAATTTTAAAGTGTGCTTTATTCGTCTCAATTTCAATGCCAACTTGTAATCTCAAGGGTGAAAATCAAATTCGGTTTTTTTTATTCCAACTTTTCAAATTTTTTGTTTTATAAATTATGTAAAATGTAAAGAGCAATTAAAACTAAAAAAAAAAAGAGAAAAAGATATAAGAGATTAATATAAATTTAAAATACTTTTTACATATTTTTAAACTTATAATGTAAAAAGCGTTAAGCAGTTTGCAACTTGTTCGAAATAAAACGTGTACAATTTTTGTAAAAAAAAAAGAATAAATGGTGGATGCGCCGGGCCCAAATTCCATAAATACTTTTATAATGTTTAACTTTAAAATCGGTTTCAAAAATAAATGGTACTTATCTCTTATCTCTTTAGTCTATTTCTACATTTTTAGATGTTGAAATTGTTACATTCTCAAGTTTCTTAACTTTTAATTTCTTAAGTACATTTTCTAGGTTTTGGGTCCTCTCATTCTTAGATTGCTAGTTCAAAAAATTCACCGATCATAAAATTCTCAGCTTTTCAGTTTTTCCAATTATTATCAGATTTTTAAAATCGTATATTTTACTAATTTTCAAGTTTACAAATTTTTAAATCTAAACATTTTCACGATTGTAGCTAACTAGATTATTATGCTCCAGATCGTGAATCTTAGTCCTGAGATAGTTTTTTTCGAGTCTTTAACAAAAATCGGTTTCTCAAATTTAAAGATTGTTAGAGTTTTTAAGTTCTCAATATTCCAAATTTTTAGAAAGTCGGACTCTCAGTTTTTAGATTTGAACACTTTTTTAAATTATCAAAGTTTTAATTCTTGAATTCCAAGTTTATCGATTTCTACACTTCTAGATTCACAAATTCTCTGGAGATTATTTTTTCAAAGTTCTCATAATTTTGAGTAAATATTTTTTTACTTTTACATTTTAAAGTCAGACAATCAACGTTTTTTATTTTAGAATTTTTACATTATTTTTATGTCTTTATGTCTATAAATTTTTAGACTTCTATATACTTATTTTGGAATATACAAATTTTATTATCAGTTTAAAGTATAATAGATAGAAAAACGCTCGTTAAAGCAAAAAAAGTGCAAAATTGCATTTTTTTTAAAAAATTTATACTTATATGGCAACAATGCAAAAAAATTAAATAGCCTAAAAACAAACAAAAACTGTAGCTACCTGACTTATCTAAAGAGAACATATTCCGAGTGTTAAGATACTCAAGGAAAACTAACAAAATATGATCCATCACAAAAATCTCAAAAAAAACCCAAATTTTTTGTTATCGTGTATAATACGCTATTTTTTCTATAGCAGGTTTTATAGAGAAGCTTTTAATGTACTCATTAGAAAAAAAAGACAGACATTCTTCGTGATACCCAAAAGTTAATTTTTTTATTAACAAATTTTTCATTTTTGAAGGTGTCAAAAACACAGTGCCTGAGAACGGATTAGAAGTGACGAAGAAGGCTACACAGGCAGTGAATAAGTTATTGTCTGAAAGATAGATACGAGGGAAAGTACGACGCGTTTCAAAAATGGAAAAGTGGAAGAAATATCAGTGGAGAAAGGCCCATTTTTTCCGAAAAATTTGTGAAAGTTTTCGAGTTTGTGCTCCACATTTCTGGTGAATTACGACATTTTAAAGTCAGAATTTTTTCAAATACTATCAAAGTAAATGTCATCTCAATTTTCAGATGCAAAGAAGCACATTCTGTAGTTTGTCTCACGAGCCGAAGGCAAGTGACATGCTTGTACAAAAAATGCGGAATTATCATTCTAAACGGGTTGAAGACTACACTTTTTCTACGACAACATTTTTTATTTTTTATTTAAAATGATTAGGAACAGTTGCAATATTGTATATTGTTATAAATATTAAAAGTTATGTTTTTTTTATAAAATCTAATTTTTGTTGCTTTGCTTAATAAATGTATAATTATTTAGTATTCTCGTTGCTAGTTTTTAAAACTACCTCAGAATTAGTTATTTAATTATCGCCATGTCGTTTTAAGGTGATAATTTTAGCATCTACATCTACCAAATGAGTTGCCGAGGAGCCATGTAAGTTCGGTATTTGTGCAAATTTGTTTACTCCCATTACTTGTTTTGTGTATTTACACTTTTAGAAATGTTGGTAAATAAATTTGATGCCGTGACTTTCTGAGGTCTAAGTGCAAAATATTTTTAGAAAATAGCATATAATTTTTTAAGATATTGTAAATTAACACGGTATTAAATTTTTGTGTCGGAAACATTTATCGAAACTGCTTGGCTCAAATCTTTACTATTTCACTAATAAATTTCCTATTTTTTTTTTTTTTGACTTTTTCGACCTATATTCGTTCGATTTTCTTTTTACAAATGCTCGTAATTTGTTATAATTTCCAACATGAACGATTTAAAATCAGCTATAGAAAAAAAGAAGTTATAAATTTCTGAAATAACTAAAATTTTTGCTTGTAGAAGGCTGTGACCACGAAAGCTGGATTCTATATCTAGTTGAAATTACCTCTGAAATTTAGATGTCGCCACCACAAATAAAATAATCGTTAATTTTGAATTTTGCAATTTTGCACTTTTCTTGATTTAACGAGTGTTCTTCTATCTATTATACTTTAAGAACCGATAATGAAATTTGCATATTCCAAAATAAGTATATAGAAGTCTAAAAATTTATAGACATAAAAATTCTAAAATAAAAAACGTTGACTGTCTGACTTTAAAATGTAAAAATAAAAAATTGTTAACTCAAAATTATGAGAACTTTAAAAAAATAATTTCCACAGAATTTGGGGATCTGGAAGTGTAGAAATCGATAAACTTGGAATTCAAGAATTAAAACTTTGATAATTTAAAAAAGTGTTCAAATCTAAAAACTGAGAGTCCGACTTTCTAAAAATTTGGAAATTTATTGACATAATATTGAGAACTTAAAAACTCTAACAATCTTTAAATTTGGGAAACCGAATTTTGTTAAAGACTCGAAAAAAACTATCTCAGGACTAAGATTCACGATCTGGAGCATAATAATCTAGTTAGCTACAATCGTGAAAATGTTTAGATTTAAAAATTTGTAAACTTGAAAATTAGTAAAATTTGCGATTTTAAAAATCTGATAATAATTGGAAAAACTGAAAAGCTGAGAATTTTATGATCGGTGAATTTTTTGAACTAGCAATCTAAGAATGAGAGGACCCAAAACCTAGAAAATGTACTTAAGACCTTAAAAGTTAAGAAACTTGAGAATGTAACAATTTCAACATCTAAAAATGTAGAAATAGACTAAAGAGATAAGAGATAAGTACCATTTATTTTTGAAACCGATTTTAAAGTTAAACATTATAAAAGTATTTATGGAATTTGGGCCCGGCGCATCCACCATTTATTCTTTTTTTTTTTACAAAAATTGTACACGTTTTATTTCGAACAAGTTGCAAACTGCTTAACGGTTTTTACATTATAAGTTTAAAAATATGTAAAAAGTATTCTAAATTTATATTAATCTCTTTTATCTTTTTCTCTTTTTTTTAGTTTTAATTGCTCTTTACGTTTTACATAATTTATAAAGCAAAAAATTTGAAAAGTTAGAATAAAAAAAAAACTGAATCTGTTTTTCACCCTTGAGATTACAGTGCAAGTTGGCATTGAAATTGAGACGAATAAAGCACACTTTAAAATTTGCCATAGAAAAAAAGAAATGTTGCTTACAGAAATTTGCGTGTTGACAGCTTCGATCACAAAAGTTGGATTCTTCGTTTAGTTGGAATCACCTTTGAACTTTAGATGTCGCCACCACAAACAAAATTATCGTTCCAACATCCATCGCAAGATGTCCCACGATTAATCGATTTTCGCCGAATTAAGGAAAGTGATAAGTTTTGGTGAACTATTAATTTAAAAAATATTTATTTTTTACATGAATAGACATTTTGATAAAGATTTTTACACCAATAGGATTTTTTCAGTTTCAACGCTGCAATTTCAATAAAAATGTACCCTATAATTGAAGCGTGCTCGAGGGCGTTCCTTGTTACCGATGTAACTGCAGAACATATAAATATTTTATTAAGCCGATAAGTGCATAATTTTTCTTCAAAGTCAATGCTTTATTAAAAATTTAATGTATTCCGTGTAATTACAGGGTAAATGGTTATAGGGAAAAAGGGAAAAACCATTCGGTTATTCATTCTCAAATTGAAAAATGAACGAGTTAGTTCAGAGTAGTTTCAGTTTGAATCTAACATCGTTGCGCTTTCTCGGATTACATCCTCGAAAAAATCACTCGAAATTTTATTTAATTTACGGATACGTGTTGTTATTCTGTTTGCTGTTACCGAACCCGATTCTTGGTGCTTTGTATTACATCATGGACGAAGAATTGTCGCTGCTGGACGCCGGTCCCAACTTTACCGTGATGGTGATCATGTTAAGTTTCGTGCCGAAAGTGGTACCGTTTATCTTCAACCACGCGAGAATTAGAGAGTGTGTTTATTATTTGCAAGTCTTCAACGACACTCTGAACAAGAAACAGAAAGGAATAAGTGATGACAGTGTCTGGATTTGTCAGAGGAACTCGAGGCTCTTCTTCATTTGTACTGTAATTGACTTCATAATATTTGCTTGTCGACCCTTGATCGTTCCTCAAAAGAAACGTGGTTTTCCTTTGGATATTTGGCTACCGTTTGACCCCACGAAGAACGACGTGGTTTTCTATTTCGTCTATATCTTCGTTGCGCTGGGTGAACCATCATCCCTTAAAAAAAAACAGAAATAAAAGTACTTTTCAGGTGCCTTCTATCTTGCTATTTCTATCGCCACAGTTGATACTTTAATCAGTGGATTGGCATATCATGCCGCTGGACAAATCAAGATCCTGAAAGATAATTTAGAATTCTTATATGAGCACGCTGAAAATGAAGTTTTTCCAGACTCCAACAAGCACAAAATTATTTACCAGAAAATTCTAAAATGTGTCCAGCACCACCACCACATCATCCGTTTTGTTAAAAAAATCGAAGGTTCCTTTTCCTGGGTCATCTTCAGTCAGTTTTTTGGAAGTACGATGATGATTTGTATTAGTTGTCTTCAGCTAAGTCTGGTAGTGAAACTCGAAATTGTGATTTTCTTTTCAAACACTTTTTTCACAGTTCAAACCTGGAAGTAGCAACTTTATTACGACGGGAGTCTATCTCAATACCGTGCTTGTTCAAATTTATTTTTATTGTTACTACGGGACGACACTGTATGAAGAGGTGAGTCACGGTCTAATGTAACGAAAAGATCACTTTTAGTTTCAGAGTAACACTTTAGCGACGGCTGCCTATTTAGGGCGATGGTACGAATACGACCTAAAGTCACAAAAAGCTTTACTGCTGTTTATGGAACGTGCAAAAGTTCCTATGACTGTGACCGCTGAAAAGTTGTTCGATATGTCGCTTAGTACTTTTACAGAAGTGAGTTTTTATTTGTCCTAGGTTAATATGTTTAAAATTTGTTTCAGATATTAAAAAAGTCGTATTCGTTGTTGGCTGTATTGGAAAATTATTCTGTGCAGATTTAAATAATTTAAATAAAAATCGTTGGTTAATATTATAGATCTCCCCCGATATAAACACGAAAATGTAATTTAATGACAGTATGAACACACTTTGATCCAAATAAAAACAAAACTACAAAAAAAGTGTTTATCATTTTTCAGGTATTGCTGTTTGCTTCTAAAATAAAATTTCGACCGGTTAGTATTTCAGGTCTCTCTACATACAAACACAGATTTGCATTTTTTTGACTGGTAATAAATAAACTAATCTTTATTGGTTTCAATAATGCGGTGGTAGAAATAAATGAGATTTCTGTGATGCGCGCGCAGTTAGCAATTTTGTAGTGCGTAGATTGAGATAGAGTTGAACGTCCAACGGCGCATGCTCAGACTTTGACATTTCTACTATATTTTATTCACGAACGAATACAATAAATATTTCCTTACACTTCTGGCAGTTCCTCAAAAAGGTTGAATTTTCTGTGTTCAAGGAATTTTTGCTGATTGCAATATGCAATATTATTTGATAGAAACTTTGGCCTTAAATAAAAGGAAAGTGCTCGCGCATCACAGAAATCTTATTTATTTCTACCACAAAATTATAAAAACAATTTTCTCTTGGTGATCAAGAACCTTCACCTCTTCTGTTCAACTGATAAAATTGGGTTTCGAAATCCAAATGTTCTTAAAAATTTAATGGTTCTTTACACATTATCAACCTAAGTAAACAATACAAAAACAGGATCAATAATGATTAATTTAGTTCCTAGTAGTCAAAAATAGTATATTAAAATACAAGTTGCAGAAGGCATCTATTCAAGCACGAATTTGAAACGAATGAGTACTTGAAAGACCTTCTGCAACGAGTGTTTTATACTAATTTTTCTATCTTGCCACTTTAAATCATTTTATAAATTAAAAAATAAAAATTTTCCATCTAGGGAATTTTGAGGAGGTTGGTGACATTTATGCAGCATAATTTTAGGCGGCCATGAAAAAAATTTAATTTAAAACGTCAAGTTTTTTTCAAAGATTCTTGTAAATGTTTAAAAATGAATGTTCAAGAAAGTTTAGCATTAACACCGCCACAAATTAGGCAAATAGCCCATAAAACTTTGGAAAATTACTACCAGATAAGTCGAAACCCCAATATGACAAAGAATTTAAAAAGTTTGAAGAGTGTTGCCGGGAAAATAAGATCGAAGGAATTTCCGAAAATATTTTACTTGCTTATTTTGATCTCCAACGCCAAAAGTATAAGTCGTCGAGTTTATGGCAGATTTATTCAATGCTCAGATCATGTCTAAGTGTATATAGGAAAGTGGATATATCAAAATACAATAAACTACAAGCACTTCTGAAGAGATCAGCTCAAGGTTATACACAAAAAAAGTCTGAAATTCTAGAAGAAGATGATATTCATAAATTTATTAAAGAAGCAAATGACAACATATACCTGGCAATAAAAGTAAAACTAAATTTGCATATTTATATGTACTGTAACTTTACATCTGATAAACTTTTAGGTTATCTTGATAATGGGTTATAGTGGGGCCTGTAGGCGAGAGGAGCTAACAAATTTATCCATTGAGGATATTGAATACAAATCAGATTGCATCGTGGTATCCATACCTAAAACAAAAAATTATGTTCCAAGACAATTTCTAATAACCGATCCAGATTGGATTAATTTAATTAAAAAATATGCGAACTTGAGACCCAAAAAAGTGACACATAAGCGTTTTTTTTTGACTTATCGTCGTGGGGTCGTGGGTGTTGTGTCAATTCACCAATTGGTATTAATTTTATGGGGAAAGTGCTAAAAGAGATTGCAGTTTTTCTCAAGCTGGCAAATCCTGAACGTTTTACGGGACACTGTTTTCGAAGAAGTAGTGCTACACATTTAGCCAATCATGGGAGTGACTTGTTAACTATTAAAGGCCATTGAGTCCAAATCTTCAGCTATCGCTGAAGGTTATGTTGACGCTTCCATAAATAAAAAAATTGAAGTGTCACAAATGCTTGGATCTCAGCAAGCTTATTTAGCCATACCTGGATGTTCTACCAGCTCACAACAACAGCCTAATTACGGCACAAACGAAAAGATTTCTGTTGCAGGCAGCATCAGAAATATTGTATCAGATCAGAATTTACATGGTGTCACTATTAATTCACAAGACACATCGCATGTAATTGTTAATATTTATAATAATTGTACTTTTCACTGCAATAATTTGAATTAAACTTGTTTTTATTGTTCTTTATTAATTTGCTTTGTTTTTTGAAGTTTGACATTTAACCTTGGTTGGCAGTTTGAGTTCAATGCTACCAACACCAATACAGTTAATTTTACTGTCCATTCTAGTACTTGACAAGCGTTTACAACCATAATTCCCCAAATAAAATCTAGTAATTTTGTAAAACTGCCAGCAACGAGTACGACTTTTTAAGAATCTAAAACAGAAACTAAAAATTCAACGTACACTCTCCTTTTTGGGGTAAACTCACAAGTGTGAAAGTTTCAAGCGACAAATCAAACAGTCTCCAGACCGTCAAAGTCGTGGGAATTTTAGCACGCTCCATAAACAGCACTAGAGCTTTTTGCGATTTTAGATCGTACTCGTACCATCGTCCCAAATACGCAGCAGTCGGCAAACTTTTGCTCTGAAAAAAAAAGTAAATTTTTCGTTGTATTAGACTGTGTTTTACCTCTTCATAAAGCGTTGCGCCGTAGTAACAGTAAAAATAAATCTGAACTAAAACACTAACGAGGAAAGCACCAATGAGATAAAAAGTGTTGCTTCCAGGTGTTTCCTACAATCATCGTCTTATGACTTTTTTTTAATTTGTGGTAGCTACCTGAGTGATCTGAAGACAACATAATCCGATTGCGGAGATACTGAGAAAGAACTGACTGAAGATGACCCATGAAAAGCAGTTTTCGACTTTGTGGACAAAACTACAAAAAAAATAAGAAATAAGAAGAAGGACAATTTTTATTCTACCTGATGATCTGTTGATGGTGTCGAACACATTCTTGAATTTTCGCGTAGATGACTTGGTTCTTATCAGAGTGACTACACTTTTCTGCGAATTCAAACAAAAACTCTAAGTTGTCTTTCAAAATTTTGATTTGTCCAGCGGCGTGATAGGCTAAGCCGCTTATCAAAGGATCAACGGCTGAAGCGAAGAGGGAACTGTAAACGACTCCTAAAAAGTTTCCCTCTGTTGTTAATTTTGTTAAATTTCAGAGCGAAAATGGCTTCTGGGACTTCTTAATCTGCCTCCAACACTTAGATTTTTGAGCGGCGGCCGACGGATTTTGTTAGGGTTAGGGGTAAAATTTGATCGTTTTGCTTCGTATTAACCGACTCCATATGAGCTCGATGGGGTTTAGAACACAGTGATCTGGTGGACGCCTCAACACTTCGTGACCAAATTCACCTTATCAATTGCGTACGATTTGGATTTATCAATCGCAAGCAATTTTTTTGGTCCAAATGCTCAATATTTGAGTTCGTTACAGTGTTACCACTTCCTCTAAAATTTTTACCTGCTATCCGTCGACAACCTGTCATAAATCTAAATATTTTCGCATAAAAGTGTGACCAAGAAGTCGCAGGAGCCAATTGTCGTTGGACTACCATACCCATCGCGACGATGACGTAAATGCAGTAAAAAACCGCTCTGTTTGTCGTCGGGTCAAATGGTAGCCACACTTCTATCGGGAACTGGCCATTTAGGAAAAAAAGCGGTCGACAGGTCCACATGACGCTGTCAAGAATAACACAAAAAAAGAAGCAGGTATTGTTTCTTCGGCACACCCTGATGCACTCGTTGGTGATGGCGGTTTGCTTATCGTTGAGAGTGAGTGTGACGAACAAATCAAGGTAATAGAAGCACTCTTTGACTTCTTTCTTGTTGATGATGAATGGTAGCATCTTCGGCATGGACACTAACATTCCTGCGATTATAACGAGATTCACGCCAGCATCCAAAATCGTTAGTTCTTCGTTTTGAATGTAATAAATCGAGCTCAGCACCGGATCCGGAACTATACAACACAACATTAACACGAAGCCATAAAGTAAATAAAATTTTGAGTGTTGTTTTCGGGGGTACAAGCCCAGCAATCGCAGAATTGTTAGATTCAGAGTGAAACTGGATTTCACCAAGTTCATTTCTTCAGCTCCGACGGATACTGACTGAGTCACGAGTGGTTACCGCTGTACCTTTGTATTTGATTGAAAATGAAATTAATTTTTAATTATAAAGAATTCGATATGATCACGAAGGGATCGACTTCAAAGTTTGAAGACTCATCGTTAGCCCTCTGTAATTATATTATGCATTTTTTACTGAGACCGCAGAGGTACATCAAACGATGAACGTAGAAAATTCCGACTGGTTTTTAAATTCAATTCAAAGAGTTAAAAATTTATAAAAATATCTAAAGTTTTACAGTTAGAATTAAATGTCTCGGCGCATTCAGCACTTTGGAAATGCGAGCAACCGGATCACATTTAAAAACACCTCTTAAATTTCTTCAAAAATTTCTACAGTTCTTTAAATTACTTAAGTAATTTGCAAAATTTCTTTGATTCTTAGATTTAGGGGCTTTAGATTAGTAAAATTCTTTAAATTTTTTAAAAGTTAACAAAAAACTAGTTTCACAAAACTAATATTAAGACGCGGTCTCAAGTTTTAGTGTAAGAATCGAGAGCTCTTAAGTTTTATAAAACGCGTTTTTAATGCTATTTTTTCTAATTTGCTTATTAAGTACAATTTTTTGCAAATACAATCAAATTTAATAACTTAGGGAGTTTTGTGACAGTTGCTGAAACTTTAGACTCAACATAATTGTCATTTTCTTCAAGTGAAATTACAAAATTAGAGAAATTTTCGGGACTAGACTAGAAATATGGAAAATTGCCCAATATACCACGGTTAATTTCGTGTAGATGAAACTTTTCTGTATCTAGTTGAAACTATAATTTTAAGCTCACACAGACATTTGCCATTTCGTACAAAGTTTGTTACTAAGTAAAAAAAGTTCCTAGAGTTCCGGTATGGCTTATTAACGAATTCAAATGAGTGCGTTAATGGCTTTATTACAACAGCCAATTAGAAAAAAAGAACATTTTTATATATTTGTTTAATTTGTTTTTTAACATTTCTTAAATTTTGTGTAGTTCTTAGATTACTTGTTTTTATATTTTTTCTTGTTGCCCTTCTTTGATTTTTTAAAATTTTTTCTAAAACGATTTATATAGAATTACTAGAATATTTATATTTTATTTATGAATTAGCTGGGCGTATTAACTTTTTAATTTAGGAAGAACTTTTATCATTATTAGATTTTCAAAATTTTCTATATTTTTTCAATTTTTTATATTTCCTAAATTTTTAGAGTTTTTAAAACATGTTTTTGAATTCATGGGCTTTTTGAATTCTCTGTAAATCTCCTAAATTTTTTAAATTCTCAAAATTTTTTGCATTTTTTCTTCTAGTTTTTTGTAAAATTTCTTTAATTTTTTTAGATTTATATTTTATAAATTTTTAGATTTTTTATGTTTTCTATACTTTTTAGATTTTTTGGAAATGATTTAAATTTAGATTTCTTAATCTTTTACAATATTTTAGAGTGTTGGATGCTTTAAATAAGTTATATTTTGTAAATTCTTTAGATAATTTTTTCGATTTAATTTTAATTTTACTAAATTTTCTAAATTTGCTAAAATAGTATATTAAAATACAAGTTTGAGAAAGCATTGATTCCAGCACGCGTTTGCAACAAACAAGTGGCGGAAGAGCTTTCTGAACG
This sequence comes from Cynaeus angustus, assembly GCA_030157275.1. Classification (NCBI taxonomy): domain Eukaryota; kingdom Metazoa; phylum Arthropoda; class Insecta; order Coleoptera; family Tenebrionidae; genus Cynaeus; species Cynaeus angustus. The sequence goes on from CM058065.1 coordinate 17,844,725, forward strand.
CGTGTTTTATACTATTTTTTCTATTTTGCACCACTTAATTTCTTTTTATATAAAAGAAATCAAATTTTGAAATTTAGGGAATTTTATCAAGGTTGGGTACAATGATTTAATATTATTTATTTCGTAACAATTGAGGTTAAGTTATTAAACACATTGCTCACATTCACATTTTGACATTTGAGGTTGACGTTTTACGACCATGCCGCCAACGCGACTTAACTAAAATACACTAGCCGTAGTAAAGCATCCAAATTCTCAGTAACGAACCCAAACGGGTGCTTTACTGCCTCTAGTAACGATGCAAAATAGAAAAATATTTTTAGATTGCATGTTTTTTTAGATTTTTCAGATATCTTTAATTTCTTAGATTCGATAAATTTTTTTAATTTGAAAGCTTTAGATTAATTAGATTTTGTGAATTCTTCAGATATTTTTTAAAATTCTTATTTATTTAATTTTCTTATTTTTACTTAGACTAAATTCTTGAAATGCTTTAAATTTTATTTTACAAGTATTAAATTGTATTGTAGAATTTTCTAGGTTTCTTAGGATCACTGAATTTTTTGGATGCTTTAAATTATTTAGACGTGAATAGTTTTTCGGAAATTTTTAGTTTCAGGTTTCTTAGATAATTTTTCAGATTTTTTAAAATATGGAAATTTTTTAAATTTAATTATGTTTTTTAAATTTTTACAATTTTTAGAATTTTTGTTCCAATTTTTTTTTTAATTTTTTAAATTGTGGGATACATGAAAACATGAAATTGAAAATCTAAATTTTCGCTATAGAGAGTCAAAACTGCGCCATCTGTAGTCATTTTTTTAGATCATTGGGTGTATTGATCGAGTATAGCAGAAAACTGTGCTAATAAGGCGACGCTGACGGAATTAAATTGGAGATGTCCCGATGTAGCCGATTCATATTTTTTCACAAACTATTTCGTGCAAAAAGGGGCAAAAAAAAATAGCGAAGTTACGGCGGGTGAGCAAACGAAACGAAAATTGGAGGTAAAATTTAAAAATCGATCAGACGCAAAGAGGCACAAATCAGTCAATAAATAATCGAAATCGAAAAGGGCAAAAATTGAAATGACATTTCAAGAAACAAACAAGTGCTGGAAGAGCTTTCTGAACGCGTGTTTTATACTATTTTTTCTATTTTGCACCACTTAATTTCTTTTAATATAAAAGAAATAAAATTTTGAAATTTAGGGAATTTTATCAAGGTTGGGTACAATGATTTAATATTATTTATTTCATAACATTTGAGGTTAAGTTATTAAACACATTGCTCACATTCACATTTTGACATTTGAGGTTGACGTTTTACGACCATGCCGCCAACGCGACTTAACTAAAATACACTAGCCGTAGTAAAGCATCCAAATTCTCAGTAACGAACCCAAACGGGTGCTTTACTGGCTCTAGTAACGACGCAATAGAGAAAAATATATATATGTAGAATTTTTAAATCTCTAATTGTTTATAATTTTGCATTTTTGAATTCTCAATTCTCAGATACTTTTCAGTTTTGAAAAGATTAAGTTAGATTTTTAAATTCACAAATTTTCAAGTTTTGGATACAGTTTTCCATCCTTTTTCAATTTCTTAGATTTTCAAAAGTCAATTCAATTTTGCTTTTTTTGGGGCTGCTACCAGCTCGAGCCATGTGCCTAAATGATCTTTTTTGGTATTATGAAACAGTTTCCTACTTTAAGAAAAATTTAATAACTGTAGGTGGCTCAGAATGTTATATACCAACTACAGAAACCTTTAAAATCGTATTTTTCGTTACAGGAACCTGTTTTAAAGTACGCACTAAAAGTGGATAGATGACGCTACATAAAAAGTTTGACTCAAAAGTCAACAACCACTCAAGAGATTTAAGCACTTTATTCTCAAGGTGTATACGCTATTTTTTCCACCACTGGAACATTATAACCAGAGATATCAACAATGAAAAAATTGTTACGGTGTCAACAAGCCCAGTCAAAAAGTGCAAAAATGAGTGCACAGTGTGAATGAATTTGACTTGGAAAAAGCTACTGAAGACGCACCGGAAGACTTACTGCCTTCAAAATCTCGTAACACTTACGATTAACATTATGAAACATTTTTAAAATGGCGTCGTGGAAAAAAAAGTGACAAATTTCAAGAAAGTCGCTTTTTGGTATTTTTTAATGAAAAGGCAAAAAAAATTGCTGATTCTACGATTTGGGCCCACTATTCAATGTTAAAAAGCATGTTAACCCTAAAAATTGCCTCAGAAAGTTGCAGAGTTTCTAAATCTACCAGATGCTTCGTTGTATACGCGAAGAAGCTCTGCATCTCTACTAGCTGATTCGGGTGTGACCGTAGATATTTTAAAACGGCATGGGGATGCAAGTCGGCAACTGTTGCTGAAGACTATGTGGAAAACTCCATGAATACCAAAAAATTATTGCCCACAAGATTTTTGGAGTTGACTAGACATCGGCCCCAGGAACCTCTTATAGATCTGAAGCGCCTGCTGAATCATCTTCTGGAATTCCATCAAACATCGTTGATGGAAATAATCGACCATTATTTGTTAATTTGACATGTTTTGTGTGAATCTGTCAATAAATTTTCAGAGTTCAATTTATATTTGTTTGCTAAGAAAGTTTACAGTATCAACTTTAGCTCCGGAAGTGCAAAAATTAATTTATTAAGTTTATAAATTTCTGTAAATGCAACGGTAAATACGCCTGGTCTGAAATTAGTCTTTTTAGTAATTTTTCAGCATAGCCATCAACGAATACGACCTCTTGAGCACCTAAAACAATTTTTAAACAAGCTCAAAACAATGCACACTCACATTTGCGAAAGTTACTAGCGACAAATCAATAAATTTTCCAGCGGTGATAATCATAGGAATTTTCGCACGTTCCATAAAAATGGCCAGAGCTTTCTGAGACTTTAGGTCGTACTCGTACCATCGCCCCAAATACGCAGCCGTCGCTAAAGTGTTGCTCTGCGAGAAAAAAGTGACCTTTTTGTTACATCAAACTGTGAGTTACCTCTTCGTACAGTGTCGACCCATAGTAACAGTAAAAAAATAATTCAAGAAGCACAGAAAAGAGATACGCAGGAAAAATATTTAAGTACCCATTTTCCGCCTGTAATTATAATAAGTATATAATAAGTATATGAAAATAATCATTATCTCCACCTAGCTTACCTGATTTATCTGAATACAACAACAAACGATCAGTAACACGCTTGCAAACATTTGACAGAAAAGCATCCAAGAGAAGCAGTTCTCTATTTTATCTACAAAACTATAAAAAGTCAGTAAATGACAGTTGTTTTTTTTTTACCATAGTATGCGGTGGTGGTGTTGAATACAGTCCTGGATTTTCCGGTAAATTGCGCTGTCTTTTTTGAGCTGCGGAGAAATGACTTCTTCGGTGTACTCGAGCAAGAACTGTAAGTTGTCTTTCAGGATTTTGATCTGACCGGTGGCGTGATACACTAATCCGCTAGTTAAAGTGTCAACTGTTACGTTGCTGAAAGTTGTGTAACTCAGTCCTAAAAACCACATTTTTCTACTTCCGGTTGCTAACCGACTCATTAAAGCACCCAAATTGAGTGCTCTTATAAGCCAAACGGGTTTCATAATAGAATTGGTGAAAATTTTTGTTACAAGGTTGGTAGATGTGACGTCACTTGCAAATCTTGCAATGCCAGTAATGTCAATAAATTAAATTAAATGTCAGAAAAACGCGAAAAGCATCACAGGTTGTCATGGTAACCTGATGATACCAACTGCGACAAAAGTTACTAGATTTTTGAGAATCATCATTTTTGTTGAAAAATGGAAAAATTAGGCCGAAGTAGAAAAAATAGTATAAAACACACGTTTCATAAATTTTTCATAACGTCTTATGAAACTTGTATTTTAATGTACTATTATTTCCGGAAGCAACAATCAAACTTTACCTATGACAATGAAGATAAAAACAGCATAAAAAATGACTCCATTGCTCGTGGCGTCAAACGGGAGCCACACTTTCATCGGAAGTTCACGATGGGATGACCCCATATGTGACCAAACCCACGTAATTACGTTGGTAACGACACAGAAGTAGAAAAATCTCAAGTTTCGTTGACAGACCCAGATGCAATCCTCGGTGATGGTTTTCTGTTTCTCATTCGCAGTGTTGTTGAACGCCAAGTCTAGATACCGCAGACACTCTCTGATCTTCTGGTTATTGGAAATGCACAATAACATCTTGGGGATGGTAATTATCATACCCATCATTTCCAAGGAGTTACCGTCGGAATCAAAAACTGCCATTTCTTCGTCGTGGAAATAATACAGCACGCCAAAAAGCGGATTGGGAAGTGGGCCGATAATCAATAAGAAGAACCCATAAAAAAGAAAAAAAATTGAGGGGTTTGTTTCCGAAAACAAACCGAGGATACGCAACACTGCGAGATTCAGACCAAAACTTGATTTCACCAAGTTCATTTCTACTCGGTGGTGACTGACGATCGAATGATTTTATTACAACGATTTTTTCTTTTATTGAAAAATTATTCATATTTTATTAAAGTGATTTATTGTGACTGTAAGGAACAGGCTTCAAAGAGAAAGACCTATTTCTCGAAGCGTTAAATATTCATGCGCTTGAGGTTCACCGTTTTCACTTTTTGTGGCACTCTGTAATTATGAACAAACGATTAATTACTTATTCTTATTATTGGGCCACGGTTTGTTCTCTAATTAGTAGAACTAAATAAAAGAACAAATTATTAAAAAAATTGAAGGAGGAAGTTTTTCAGTAACTGATTGATTGATAGACGAGAAAATTTATCAGTTTTTCATGTGACAATCAAAATCGTTGCAAAACTCAGTAATTAATCAACAATTAAAAACTTGGTATTTACATTATGTGGAATTACGATATAAATGCATACAGCAGTGATGAAAGTATTTGTAAATCAAAAACCATAAGACTTTTTGATCAATTTCTGTGGAAGCCACGAGCGAAGCAAAGTTTAGAGGTTAGAAATCTTCAGCTGGTGGAGAACAACATGTCGAGAAATCTGTGAGCAAAAATATTGAAACATTAGGGTCCTAATTTGAAGGTTTCGGAAATTATGTTCCATTTTTTGGTCGTTTTAATGTTTTAATTTAAGATTTTTACTTTTAGCTTTAAAAAAAAAAGATAAATGAAACTGTCAAAAAATCCAACTACCAAAAGCACTACGATCGAGAACACGTCATCGATTCCAGAGTCACTATCTTTGGTTCTATTTTCGAAAGACTACGTTTCGGAAGCCTAACTGTGGCATCTTCTCTCCCATTATAGACCAACCCACTTTGCACGATTCTCGAGGTCCCCCTTTAGGGATCCTCTAAGCAACTTTCACTGTCAAAATCTAAAAATGACATTAAAATACTTCTTGAGGTTTTTGGTCAGTTTACGTTAGGGTCAGAGACCACTTGGAGCCTCTCTCGGTCTTTTATCATGAGGAAGTTATTCTCGTCCATGATAATTCCAAAATCATCATGGCTACAAGCTCATCCGACCATCTTCTGCTGAGTCTCAACGAGTTTTTCACTTTTCGTCGTTTGGTCATAAGTTTTTGGGCTGTGTGGTTCCCGAAGCTCACGAGGAAGTCTTTGTAGAACTCGTAGAATCTCAGTTTTTTGTCGGATTTTAGCAGATTGTTCAAAATTTTCATTTGGGGCTCGTATTTCGGCTCGGTGAGCATGTTGCTAATTTGGCTGGTGTAAAACCAGTTGAGGTGGGTAGTTCCTAGAAGAAAAACTGTGAAGATGTAGCGCTGAAGAGAGTTTCTTGGTGGAAGGGCAAGAGCGCATTGGAGAGACAATTGGAGAGGGGAAAACAAACTGTGTTGGTACGACTGCTTCGTTACCACCTTCCAAACGAAGGACATTGTGAGAAAAGACACCAAAAGTGCGGACCATGTTTCTGATGTGAAAATCAGAAAGAATCTTCTATCCGTTGTGATTCTGGCTCTCGGAGGAAAGACGAAGTTTTGTGGGTATTGGAGGAGAGAAGTTGGAGCCTCCATTTCTACACAGGATCTTGTACTCGCACTACCAACCGTGAAAGCAAGGTCATTTTTTTCGTTTTTGGCGTAGTCACACATGACTTGGAGATTCCCATCTTTGCTCCCTCTAGCGAAGTAGTCAAAATTTTTGGGAAGGTATTTCAGCGAGACGTTGAGTTTTTGCCCGATGGTGTCGAGAGCTCGCACTGCGAATCCAGAATCGGACTTATTAAACGGTGACTTACAAATGAAACTAAAGTTGTCCCTCGTCACTAGGAGTGGAAACTCATTGAGATCGTTGGGGATTTTGCCGGCGAAAAGTTGGTAACATTGGTGACCAAAAAATGTGGGTTGTATGAAAACCACGTCGAAACCTGAGCCCAGTTTGCCAAAAGGGCGACGTTGTAGATATGGTGACGCCACAACGTTTCGAATGCGAGTTTGACGACATCCTCAGTGATCACCTTTTGGAAAATAACAAGAAAATTACCCAGCATATTGATTTTGAGCACGGTTTGTCCAACTGTGCGGTTCAACGCTTCAACGAAGTCCTCTTCAATCACAATGTAATTTAGAATATGAGATGGGATTTTTTCAATCTTGCCACTTGTTATCATTTTGGAATTTTCTATCTTAACGAGCAAGTTTCGTTTTGGATCCCAGTTTTGAAAGTTCGAGCTGATTATAGCAAGTGCTTGGTTCTCAAAGTGACGATTAACGAACACTTCCACATTTTCAGTGATTGCTAAATCCAGCACGATTATTAGAAGAGATATCATTTTTTTTGTTCGGACACCATTAAAAAGTAGCCCGGAAGTGAGCAAGTCGGCGGTTTTATTTCACATCGTAAATGCTCGATTCATTAAGTATTCAAATAAAATTTCCTTATCCATCGTTGAAATCTTAATTTTCATTTTCAATACGTTTTCTATATTGATTTGGACAAAGCGCTTTGTTGGAAATTTCTTGTCGGAGTAGGCTGCCGACTAGAGAACGTATGTCGATGATTGTGCGAGTCGAAGTTTATTGCTTCTTCTGCGATTTGAAGATTTGAAGATGTAAAACACCGAGGTTTATAAGACGCGAGTGTTATAATATCTCAATCTACTCCACAAATTCAACAAAAAGCAGAAGACTTTAAAGCGAACTTGGAGCCCCAAAAATTAAAAACTATTTAAATAAAAGCTTATCACACTTCTAAAAAATGGTGAAACAAATTATAAAATTGTAAAATTGCAAAATTAGTGAATTCAGAAATTACTTGCACTCGGCTACAAATGCGGCGAATTGCAGAAAATGTCACGGTAAATTTGCCGTCGATGGAAATTTTCTGTATCTGGCTTGAAACTGGAAGCTCAATCTCACACTGTTATTTGACATTTCGTTCAAAATGTGTTACCAACCGGAAAAAGTTTACAGATTTTGGGTTTGATAATGTCTTATTAACACATCCAAAATGAGTGCGTTAACAGCTTTGTTAAAAGCAAATTAATAAAAAGAAATTCTATTGAGAGATGACCGAAGCCGATGTATTTTTTGGCAGGCGTCAAATGCAGGTAACTTGATGCAAGTTGACAGTTTTACCAACTTAACGAGTTTTTAAATAATTAAAAATTAGCGAATTAGAAATTAAAGAATGATTGAAAAACACTACTAAAAATTGAAAAAAAAAATGGTTTACATAAACTTCTAAAAAAAATCTCAACGCTTGCAGCTACAAAAAAGTGGTACCTATATAAGTAAAAAAAAATGAAAAAATTAAACTATGTAAAAATTAGGATTAAAATTTGTAAAGGTTGTACCTTGAGTGTAAACATGGCATACAAATAAAAAAATAAATTGAAACTGCGAGCTTTCTTGGAAACTTCTGCTACCTTCCTTGAAGATAGTGGAGGCGATAATAGTCTCAAATAACACGAAGAATGGAAATCTCACAGTGAACCGAGGAGATATTTTAATAAATAAAATAATAATAACAGATGATTTTAAAAAAATAGTAAAATGTAATATCTTATTTGATATTTTTTTAAAAATATTATACACTACAATTTTTAAGCTAAATATAAAACAGTATATTTTTAAGAGCAGAATAAATACTAAATAAAATACTGTTCTTCACACATATACTTTGCAAGTAATACACATCTAGTAGCCGTGAACTTTACGGCAACCACTCAGAAACCTCTATTAAGGAGGTAGCTTGAAAACACATTTTCTACCAGGAAAACAGGTAGCTGTGGAATTTATATCAAGCAGTCAGGTGACCATGGCAAAAAGGTAGGCGTGGCAGAAGCACGAAAGCTCCGCCCATAACCTGTAACATGTAACAAGAATATGATAGCGACGTTTAAGCAAACTTTAAAATTCGAAATGTGCTGGTAATACTGGCCTTAGATTATGTTGGCCCGTTGAACAAATAAAAATCTAAGAACCATAAAACTTAAAAATTTGAATCTAACCTAAGAATCTAAAACTTGAATAGAAACTGAGAAAAAGAAAATCCCAGAATCGATAATTACAGATTTCTAAATTAGATCTCAAAATTTCAGTTTCCTGCTTTAAAACTTAATATTTTATAAATAATCAGAATTCCAAACACGAAATAGTGAGAATTTATTACTATAGGTGGCGCAGTTAGAACTTGAGGTAGTTTCAGCACAGATCACAGAGCGCGCAATTGTCGTTTTTTTAATACAGGAATCTATAATTGGAACCATGCGTTGAAAAACAAAAATAAATGTCGTCGAAATAAATAAAAATCAAAATAGCTGTTTATGTAACGAGGCCGTAAAGAAAACCTACAAATTGGTAGAGATACAAAATTTTCTTTAAGGCGAAAGTGCACACAAAACTTTTCGAGTCATCAGAAGAAACTAGGAAAAGAAAGAAACGGAGATTTAATCTATCAAGTACAGTTTGACAGATGAGTTTATAAAAATAGTTGTTACAGCCGGAAAAGAAGCTGTAAAGTAAGTTTTTATAGAGCGCTCGCCTAACAACTATTTATGCTGTAAATTTAAACTTTAAATAGTCATTAATTTTCACCAATTCATGTTGAAGTTTTCATAAAAATTTGAAAAATCTGAAAACTTTAAGAACTCGAAAAATCCGGAAAACTGGAAAAACCTGAACAATCCTAATAATTCTATGACCGTGAAGGAACCTAAAGTATCCAATCCGGATTGCAGCAAGTTGTTCAAAATTTTCATTTGAAGCTCGTATTTCGGCTCGATGAGCATGCTGCTAATTTGGCTGGTGTAAAACCAGTTGAGGTGGGTAGTTTCTATAAGAAAGACTGTAAAGATGTAGCTCTGGAGAACGCTTTTTGGTGGAAGGACAAGAGAGCATTGGAGAGACAATTGGAGAGGGGAAAACAAACTGTGTTGGTACGACTGCTTCGTTACCACCTTCCAAAAAAAGGACATTGTTAGAAAAGACAACAAAAGTGCGGACCACGTTTCTGGTGTGAAAATCAGAAAGAATCTTCTATCCGTTGTGATTCTGGCTCTCGGAGGAAAACGAAGTTTTGTGGGTATTGAAGGAGAGGAGTTGGAGCCTCCATTCTACACAGGATCTTGTACTCGCACTACCAACCGTGAAGACAAGATCAATTTTTTCGTTTTTGAGGTAGTCACACATGGCTTGGAGATTCCCATCTTTCCTCCCTCTAGCGAAGTAGTCAGGGGTATTTCAGCGAGACGTTGAGTTTTTGCCCAATAGTGTCTAGAGCTCGCACTGCGAATCCAGGATCGGACTTATTAAAAGGTGACTTACAAATGAAACTAAAGTTGTCCCACGTCACTAGGAGTGGAAACCCATTGAGATCGTTGGGGATTTTGTCGGCGAAGAAGTTGGTAACATTGGTGACCAAAAAATGTGGGTTGCATGGAAACCACGTCGAAACCTGAGCGCAGTTTGCCAAAAGGGCGACGTTGTAGATATGGTGACGCCTCAACGTTTCGAATACGAGTTTGACAACATCCTCAGTGATCGCCTTTTGGAAAATAACGAGGAAATTACCCCGCGTATTGATTTTGAGCACGGGTTGTCCAACTGTGCGGTTCAACGCTTCGAAGTCGTCTTCAATCACAATGTAATTTAGAGTATGAGATGGGATTTTTTCAATCTTGCGACTTGTTATCATTTTGGAATTTTCTATCTTAACGAGCAAGTTTAGTTTTGGATCCCAGTTTTGAAAGTTCGAGCTGATTATAGCAAGTGCTTGGTTCTCAAAGTGACGATTAACGAACACTTCCAGATTTTCAGTGATTGCTAAATCCAGCACGATTATTAGAAGAGATATCATTTTTTTTGTTCGGACACCATTAAAAAGTAGCCCGGAAGTGAGCAAGTCGGCGGTTTTATTTCACATCGTAAATCATCGATTCATTAAATATTCAAATAAAATTGTCTTATCCATCGTTAAAATCTTAATTTTCATTTTGAAAATGAATACGTTTTATATTGATTTGGACAAAGCGCTTTGTTGAAAATTTTTTGTCGGAGTAGGCTGCCGACTAAACAACGTATGTCGATGATTGTGCGAGTCGAAGTTTTTTGCTTCTTCTACAATTTGAAGATTTGAAGGTGGAAAGCACCGAGGTTTATAAGACGCGAGTGTTATAATATCTCAATCTAGGTAGATATAGTATTTTTTTGACTAGTAGACGTTTTATTCACTTTACTACTCCACAAATTCAACAAAAAGCAGAAGACCTTAAAGGCTTGTAGCCCCAAAAATTAAAAACTATTTAAATAAAAGTTTATCACACTTCTAAAAAATGGTGAAACAAATTATAAAATTGTAAAATTGCAAAATTAGTGAATTCAGAAATTACTTGCACTCGGCTACAAATGCGGCGAATTGCAGAAAATGCCACGGTAAATTTGCCGTCGATGGAAATTTTCTGTATCTGGCTTGAAACTGGAAGCTCAATCTCACACTGTTATTTGACATTTCGTCCAAAGTGTGTTACCAACCGGAAAAAGTTTATAGATTTTGAGTTTGATAATGTCTTATTAACACATCCAAAATGAGTGCGTTAACAGCTTTGTTAAGAGCAAATTAATAAAAAGAAATTCTATTAAGAGATGACCGAAGCCGATGTATTTTTTGGCAGACGTCAAATGCAGGTAACTTGATGCAAGTTGACAGTTTTACCAACTTAACGAGTTTTAAATAATTAAAAATTAGCGAATTGGAAATTAAAGAATGATTGAAAAACACTACTAAAAATTGAAAAAAAAAGATTTACATAAAAATTTCAACGCTTGCAGCTACAAAAAAGTGGTATATAAGTAAAAAAAAAAATGAAAATTGTTGAAAATTTCTTGTCGGAGTAGGTTGCCGACTAGACAACGTATGTCGATGATTGTGCGAGTCGAAGTTTTTTGCTTCTTCTACGATTTGAGGATTTGAAGGTGGAAAGCACCGAGGTTTATAAGACGCGAGTGTTATAATATCTCAATCTAGGTAGATATAGTATTTTTTTGACTAGTAGACGTTTTATTCACTTTACTCCACAAATTCAACAAAAAGCAGAAGACCTTAAAGCCAACTTGGGGCCTCAAAAATTAAAAACTATTTAAATAAAAGTTTATCGCTTAGCGACATCCTTAGTGAAAATTACAAGAAAATTACCTCGCGTGTTGATTTTGAGCACTGATTTTGTTCAACTGTGCGATTCAACGCTTAATTTAGGATCTAAGATGGGCCTTTTCCGATCTTGCCATTTGTTACTAGTTACTAGCAGAAAAACATGAAAAAATTAATAAAAAAGAAAAAAACAAGATAAAACAAGGTAAAAAATTGGGTAAATACAATAGTATATTATGATATTAGTTTATAAGGAAAGGTATAATAGCACTAATAAAAGTTTTGCTACGCTCATGCGATAATATTATCAGTGCCATAATCGCACGTTATTTTTTGGTCGAAGTAAGGAATAAAAACAGTCCAAATTGTTAGCTACTTAAAACTATTTTTCTAGAGGACGTCTGCCACAATTTTGGTCCACAGTGGAGCCGACATCATAACATTTAAAAGACACGGTGATACCATACCATTTTGTTGCCATGACGACTTTATGGCACGATAAATCGTAGATAATAAGATTCGAATGTGTCAAAAAGCAATTATCAGTCCACTCGACCACAAAATATTTTATTCGTTTTTAATGCGTACAATATAACAATGTGAATAGAATGAATGCGCCTGGTGTTCTTTAATAGTGTTTTAGCATAGCCAACAAAGAATACGACTTCTTGAGCACCTTAAACACACTTTAAACCAACTAATTTAGAACAGTGCAAACTCACATTTGCGAAAGTTTCAAGCGACAAATCGATAAATTTTCCAGCAGTCACAGTCATAGGAATTTTCGCACGCTCCATTAACAACATTAGAGCTTTTTGTGACTTTAGATCGTATTCGTACCATTGTCCCAAATACGCAGCCGTCGCTAAAGTGTTGCTCTGGAAAAAAAAGTGAATTTTTGTTACATTAGACCGTGAGTTACCTCTGCATAGAGTGTCGTCCCATAGTAGCAATAAAAATATAACTGAAGAAGCAAAGAAAAAAGATACACCGGAAAAAAGTTCACGTTCCCATTTTCCGTCTACAATTACTAAGTAGAAAAAAAAATTACTCCCAAGTAGCGTACCTGACTTATCTGAATACAGCAACAAACGACCATGAACATGCTTGCAAAAATTTGGGAGAAAAGCATCCAAGAGAAGCAGTCTTCGATTTTATCTACAAAACTACAAAGGATTTAGTACAAAACTTGATTTTTTTACCGTAGAATGTGGTGGTGGTGCTGAATACACTCCCGGATTTTCCGGTAAATCGCTTTGTCTCTTGTGAGTTTCGGAGAAATGACGTCTTCGGTGTACTCGGCCAAGAACTGTAAGTTGTCTTTCAGGATCTTGATCTGACCAGCGGCGTGATACACTAATCCGCTGATTAAAGTGTCCATCGTTGCGTTACTGAAAATTGTGTAATTCACTCCTGAAAACCACTTTCATTTCCGGAAGCAACAATCAAACTTTACCTGTAACAATGAAGATAAAAACACCATAAAAAATCACTCCGTTGCTCGTGGCGTCAAACGGGAGCCACAGTTTCATCGGAAATTCACGATAGGACGAAATCAGAGGTACACAAATCCACGTGATTTCGTTGGAAATGAGACACACGTAGAAAAATCTCACGTTTCGTTGACAGACCCAGATACAATCCTCGGTGATGGCTTTCTGTCTCTCGTTGAGAGTGAAGTTGAACGCCAAGTCTAGATAACACAGACACTCTCTGATCTTCTGGTTACTGGAAATGCACAACAACATCTTCGGGATGGTGACTATCATTGCCACAATTTCCAGGAAGTTTCCTTCAGAGTCCAAGACAGCTAGTTCTTCGTCTTGGAAATAATAAAGCACCCCAAAAATCGGATTTGGGAGTGAGCACACGAACAACAACACGTACCCATAAAAAAAGAAAAAAATTGAAGGGTCGCTTTCTGAAAACAAACCAAGAACACGCAAGACTGCGAGATTCAGACTGAAACTTGAATTCACCAAATTCATTTCGGTGGTGGCCGACGAGCAAATGATTTTTTTTACGGGAATTTTTTGTTTTATTGAAAAGTGATTAATTTTTCAGTGATTAATTTTTCATTAAAAAGAATTTTGTGTGATTGTAACGAACAAGCTTCAAAGGAAGACATATTTCTTGACTCATTAAATATTCATGCGCTTTGACGTTTGTCGTTGTAACTTCTTGTTGCACTCTGTAATTATGAACAAGTGATCAATTATTCTTATTATTAAGCCACGAGTTTGGTCTCCGTTTAGTAAAACTAAATAAAATAATTAAGGGAAGAAATTATAAATGACACTAAGTTCTGGGTGATAGGATAATAGAGAAAAGTCTCAGAAACGGTTTAATCTCACCGCTTGCAGCTACAATGTGTACCAAAAATGTAAGAAAATTATAAAAAAAATAACTATACAGGCTGTCTCGCAAGTCGCGGATAAAATTCCACCACCAGGTTTTAAAGTTAAACATAAACTGTTCTTAAAGAAACTATGTCTACAAATAGGAAATTTCTCGAGATATTGAGTGGTATTCTTGAGTTAATTTGGCAACACTGTGACTAGTAGGTATAAAAGTTAACTTTAATAAATCTAGTTACTTAGTACCGTACACTTGTAAATTTAGAATTATAACGTCCTAGATCATGATTTATTTATTGTCATCTAATAATTTTGTAGTACGTAGATTTATAAGAATTTAATTTTCCAGTTAATCAAATCGTCTACGTAAATTGTCTACAATATGACTTCTGTATCAAAAATTCTTTCTTGTAATTCTTTCATGTATCTCCAGAAGAGAAAGTCCGTAGGGTTTAGATCCGGTGAACGTGGGAGCCATCGTTTTACAGGCAACGCAAAATGTGGTGGAGCGCCATCAGTCTGTAACCACATGTCCCGTCTCACAGCCAAAGGAAGATCGTTTAACAAATGGTTTTCCAAGTCATTTTAAAGAAAATTTAAAAAATCTGCACCCTCCAAAGGATTGTGGTCCAATCAGGTTATTTTCAATAATGCCAACCCAAATTTGACACTGATGGCCATGTTCAAATGTTAATGTGTTTTCCGTCGCATAATGATGATAATTGTGTCTATTAAAAATATCATTACTTGTGAAAAAAATTTGATCTGTCCACAAAATATTTTTCAAAAATTCAGGAAATCAGTTTTGGCTAAAATCCATCGTGAAAAATTCATTCCTCAGGAAGCAAAGTTTGTACCTGTATCATCACATCTTTCCAAAAGTCAAACTTTTTGACAGTTATAAATTAAGCTTTCCAGTTTTCGTAGTTTCATTTTTTAACAAAGGTGTGATTACGACACACCCTGTATAAAACACCACAGAGTGTCTACAATTCAATCTTAGGTCGAATTGCCTGTGAAAAATAAACAAATTTAACAAAAACTTTTGCCGCATTTAATGGTATTTAATAATTAGTTTATAATAAAAGTTTAGCGCATGAGCGTAGCGCCCAAAACATGTTACGATTCAAAAGTTTTTTTTGTGTCATAATGACGATAAATACACCTGCAATCTCGTAAGAAACAACACATTTGGGCATATTTTTGTAAGCTACTTGAAGCTACCCAATGCTGACCAGTTAGGTTTTTTTTTTCAAGAGAACGTCTGCCACAATTTTGATAGATAGTGACGCCGACGTTAAAAAATTGAAAGACACGGCGATTGGAAAAGTGTTGCAGAGGGATATGTGGCAAATTCCATAGAAAATAAAAGAAAATTGCCCCCGCTACCATCAAAACCACGACTTCCGGCCTTTCATTTTCCGGAAATTTAAATTGTACATTTTAAATTAATACACATTAGCACAAAATAACTTGCTGCTTTATTTCCATCTCAAGAAGTTTAAAATTTTGACCCGCGATAAGAGTATACTACGATCCGATGGTGGTGTTTTCTTTCATCGTCTGTTTCCATTCATCAAATCCTACGTACGTAGTACACGTGTAGTAGGCGTAGAGTCTAAGCGAACCAATCAGAAAATTGCGTCAAGGACGTCCAGCGAGAAGTCGACCCAGTTCTAATTTTTTTACTGAAATAATCAAGTGTGCTTTGGAATATGACTGCTGATGTCTAAAACATATCATAAAGCGACCGGTATTTCAGTTTTCTGTTTTAAAAGTTTTTATACAAAAATACAAAATTTATAAACATAGATCAATAGAGAAATAGTAAAAAATTAGGATTGTAGGTGGCGCAGATAAGATTTTTCGTGGTAGTTCTAATGTCCATCACAGAGCGCGCAACTGTCGTTTTTATAATACAGGAATCTATAACTCGAACTCTGCATTAAAATACAGAAGTGAAAGACGACCAAGTAGATAAAAACGAAAATAGCTGTTTATGTAACAAGGAAGTAAAACGATGGTTTTTTATATAAAGCTTAAAAATTGTCTTCTATCTGAAATTCACTCCATAAAGTTAGTTTGACATATGAGTTTATAAAACTCGTTACAGCCGCAAAAGAGGCCATAAAGTAAATGATTATAAAGTAGTCACACAATTTAACTATTTCATGCTGTAGATTTTAACTTGAGATAGTCATTAATTTCTACCATATTATGTTAAATTTAGGAGATTCTTAAAATCTGAGATTTTTCAATTCCCAATATATTAAATTTTAAATTAATTAAATTTTCGAAGTCAAAAATTCTAAGATTTTGAGTTTTTCCAATTTTAATTTTTCAGATTTTTAGGTTTTTCAGAATTTGAAATCCTAAAATATTAGACTCCAACTTTTTTGATTTTTTTATAAATTTTTAAATTCTAAAATTTTTAGATTTAGTACTCTCTGAGAACATTAAATTCTAAACACATTAAATTTTTTATCTCAGATTTCTCAATGAGAAGTTAGCGTTCTTAGATTTTCAGGTTTTCAGGTCCTCAATTTAAAATTCAAATTTTTATTATGCCACCTTTCAAATTGTTAAGTTATCAAACTCTAAATTTTACAGCTATATTAAGTTCATAAAATTTTTAGAATTTGAATTTTTTAAGTTATTGAGTTCTTAGATTTTACATATTTGGAGTAGTAAATTTTTAGGTTGTTTAATTTCTTAGTTTCTTAAGATCTAAGATTCTCAAATTGTCAACTTTCTAAATTTTAAATTTTTAGGTCATCATCTTTTCAGTTTTTAGAATTTTTATATTCCTAGGTTCATATTACTTTAACTTTCTAAATTCTCAAATTTTCGGATTCTGAAATTTTTACATTTTGTTGATTCTGAAAATTTCTAATTCTCTTAAGTTTCTTAAATGCTCAGCTCCTCAGTGTGCTTATGTGAGACTATTAATTTTTATTTAATATTTCAAGATTTTTGTTTTTAATTTTTGTGAGCTACTGAAGAATTTAATAATTACTTTTTTCAGTGCCATTAATTCTAAAGATTTTTTTCCAATTATTTAATTAATTAATTAGTTTCTACCACATTATGTCGAAAAAATTCACTTTAATGTTAACGCTAACAAAGAAATTTTTTTTTAAATATAAAATTTTAAATACTAATTTTATTGTTTTCAAAATTTCAAGTTTTCAGGTTATCGATTTATCAAAAAATGTCTAAGTTTCCCGAAAATTATAAATTCGGCGAATTTTCAGTATCCGAAATTTTTAAATTTCAGCTTTTGTATTATGAAGTTCTCACCCGTCAGTGAATTTCATAATTTTTTAATGCTGAAAATTTTTAATTTATAAAATTTAAATTATAAAAGTTAGATTGTGTAATTTTAGGAACATAATTTTTTTTAACTTTGGGAATTCTAGATTTCGAGTTAGTTTGCATATTCTGTGGTTAACAGATCTTTCAGGTTTTTGAGTTCACAAAAGAGCTAGGTTTAGGTTCATTAGTCTGACTTTGCACCTAAAATTCTTAAATTTTGAGAGAATTAAACTATGAAATTTTTAGGTTTCAACATTCTCAAATTCTAAAATTAAATTTTTAGATTCAAGTTTTTTAAATGTTGAGATGTTAACCTCTCTAGTTTCTCAGATATTCAGATTTTTGTTTTTTAATTTACTTTTTTATTTTCTTAGATTATTAAATTTTTAAATGTTTTTTTCAAGTTTTCAGGCTTTCAGTTCAAAATTTTTCCATTACAAATATTTTTCAGAATTAATTTCCTTCTGAATTTTTTAAAGTTTGTTGCGCACAGATTAAGTTGGCTCAAAAATTGTATCTTGTAAAATTGTCTACAAAATTTGGAAAAAAATCCGTCATCTGTCATTTTAAGACACAGCGCTAGGTTATGTTTTGTATGTTTGCTGAATACTAAATTAAATGTCAAAAAAACTGAAGGTGAAAACAACCGAGCAGAGATGCCAACCTACAACAGAAAAATTACTAGGATGTATCAGTTACCAACCTTACTTTTTATCGAGTACACCGATACAGATTTCCTTCAGTTTGAGGTTAAACATTAATTGATGAGCATCTAGTTCGTAAATGTCAAAATTGATAGTATCAGTCGTAGCAACAATAAACTAAAAGTTTTAATAAAATTGTTATCAATCCGAACTAAAAGTTATACTAAATTAAATGTCAAAAAAACTGAAAGTGAAATAATCGAGCAGAGCGGCCAACCTGCAACAGGAAAATTACTGCGATCCATCAGTTACCAACCTTACTTTTTATCGAGTAGACCGATACAAATTTCCTTCAGTTTGAAGTTAAACATTAATTGATGAGCATCTAGTTCGTAAATGTCAAAATTGATAGTATCAGTCGTACCAACAATAAACTAAAAGTTTTAATAAAATTGCTATCGATCCGAACTAAAAGTTATACTAAATTAAATGTCAAAAAAACTGAAAGTGAAAACAACCGAGCAGAGATGCCAACCTACAACAGAAAAATTACTAGGATGTGTCAGTTACCAACCTTACTTTTTATCGAGTAGACCGATACAAATTTCCTTCAGTTTGAGGTTAAACATAAACTGATGAACATCTAGTTCGTAATTGTCCAAATTGATAGATATCAGTCGTACCAACAATAAACTAAAAGTTTTAATAAAATTGCTATCAATCCGAACTAAAAGTTATACTAAATTAAATGTCAAAAAAACTGAAAGTGAAACAACCGAGCAAAGCGGCCAACCTACAACAGAAAAATTACTGGGATCTATCAGTTACCAACCTTACATTTTATCGAGTAGACCGATACAAATTTCCTTCAGTTTGAGGTTAAACATTAATTGATGAGCATCTAGTTTGTAATTGTCAAAATTGATAGATATCAGTCGTACCAACAATAAACTAAAAGTTTTAATAAAATTGCTATCAATCCGAACTAAAAGTTATACTAAATTAAATGTCAAAAAAACTGAAAGTGAAAACAAGCGAGCAGAGCGGCCAATCTGCAACAGAAAAATTACTGGGATCTATCAGTTACCAACCTTACTTTTTATCGAGTAGACCTATACAAATTTCCTTCAGTTTGAGGTTAAACATAAATTGACGAGCATCTAGTTCGTAAATGTCAAAATTGATAGATATCAATCGTACCAACAATAAACTAAAAGTTTTAATAAAATTGCTATCAATCCAAACTAAAAGTTAAACTGAATTAAATGTCAAAAAAACTGAAAGTGAAATAACCGAGCAGAGCGGCCAACCTGCAACAGAAAAATTATTGGGATCTATCAGTTACCAACCTTACATTTTATCGAGTAGACCGATACAAATTTCCTTCAGTTTGAGGTTAAACATTAATTGATGAGCATCTAATTCGTAATTGTCAAAATTGATAGATATCAGTCGTACCAACAATAAACTAAAAGTTTTAATAAAATTGCTATCAATCCGAACTAAAAGTTATACTAAATTAAATGTCAAAAAAACTGAAAGTGAAAACAACCGAGCAGAGATGCCAACCTACAACAGAAAAATTACTAGGATGTGTCAGTTACCAATCTTACTTTTTATCGAGTAGACCGATACAAATTTCCTTCAGTTTGAGGTTAAACATTAACTGATGAACATCTAGTTCGTAATTGTCAAAATTGATAGTATCAGTCGTACCAACAATAAACTAAAAGTTTTAATAAAGTTGCTATCAATCCGAACTAAAAGTTATACTAAATTAAATGTCAAAAAAACTGAAAGTGAAAACAAGCGAGCAGAACTGCCAACCTACAACAGAAAAATTGCTGGGATCTATCAGTTACCAACCTTACTTTTTATCGAGTAGACCTATACAAATTTCCTTCAGTTTGAGGTTAAACATTAATTGATGAGCATCTAGTTCGTAAATGTCAAAATTGATAGTATCAGTCGTACCAACAATAAACTAAAAGCTTTAATAAAATTGCTATCAATCCGAACTAAAAGTTTTACTAAATTAAATGTCAAAAAAACTGAAAGTGAAATAACCGAGCAGAGCGGCCAACCTGCAACAGAAAAATTACTGGGATCTATCAGTTACCAACCTTACTTTTTATCGAGTAGACCGATACAAATTTCCTTCAGTTTGAGGTTAAACATTAACTGATGAACATCTAGTTCGTAATTGTCAAAATTGATAGTATCAGTCGTACCAACAATAAACTAAAAGTTTTAATAAAATTGTTATCAATCCGAACTAAAAGTTATACTAAATTAAATGTCAAAAAAACTGAAAGTGAAATAATCGAGCAGAGCGGCCAACCTGCAACACAAAAATTATTGGGATCTATCAGTTACCAACCTTACTTTTTATCGAGTAGACCGATACAAATTTCCTTCAGTTTGAGGTTAAACATTAATTGATGAGCATCTAGTTCGTAAATATCAAAATTGGTAGATATCAGTCGTACCAACAATAAACTAAAAGCTTTAATAAAATTGCTATCAATCCGAACTAAAAGTTTTACTAAATTAAATGTCAAAAAAACTGAAAGTGAAATAACCGAGCAGAGCGGCCAACCTGCAACAGAAAAATTACTGGGATCTATCAGTTACCAACCTTACTTTTTATCGAGTAGACCGATACAAATTTCCTTCAGTTTGAGGTTAAACATTAACTGATGAACATCTAGTTCGTAATTGTCAAAATTGATAGTATCAGTCGTACCAACAATAAACTAAAAGTTTTAATAAAGTTGTTATCAATCCGAACTAAAAGTTATACTAAATTAAATGTCAAAAAAACTGAAAGTGAAATAATCGAGCAGAGCGGCCAACCTGCAACAGGAAAATTACTGCGATCTATCAGTTACCAACCTTACTTTTTATCGAGTAGACCTATACAAATTTCCTTCAGTTTGAGGTTAAACATTAATTGATGAGCATCTAGTTCGTAAATGTCAAAATTGATAGTATCAGTCGTACCAACAATAAACTAAAAGTTTTAATAAAATTGCTATCAATCCGAACTAAAAGTTTTACTAAATTAAATGTCAAAAAACTGAAAGTGAAATAACCGAGCAGAGCGGCCAACCTGCAACAGAAAAATTACTGGGATCTATCAGTTACCAACCTTACTTTTTATCGAGTAGACCGATACAAATTTCCTTCAGTTTGAGGTTAAACATTAATTGATGAGCATCTAGTTCGTAAATGTCAAAATTGGTAGTATCAGTCGTACCAACAATAAACTAAAAGTTTTAATAAAATTGTTATCAATCCGAACTAAAAGTTATACTAAATTAAATGTCAAAAAAACTGAAGGTGAAAACAACCGAGCAGAGCTGCCAACCTACAACAGAAAAATTACTGGGATCTATCAGTTACCAACCTTACTTTTTATCGAGTAGACCGATACAAATTTCCTTCAGTTTGAAGTTAAACATTAATTGATGAGCATCTAGTTCGTAAATGTCAAAATTGATAGTATCAGTCGTACCAACAATAAACTAAAAGTTTTAATAAAATTGCTATCAATCCGAACTAAAAGTTTTACTAAATTAAATGTCAAAAAAACTGAAAGTGAAATAACCGAGCAGAGCGGCCAACCTGCAACAGAAAAATTACTGGGATCTATCAGTTACCAACCTTACTTTTTATCGAGTAGACCTATACAAATTTCCTTCAGTTTGAGGTTAAACATTAATTGATGAGCATCTAGTTCGTAAATGTCAAAATTGGTAGTATCAGTCGTACCAACAATAAACTAAAAGTTTTAATAAAATTGCTATCAATCCGAACTAAAAGTTTTACTAAATTAAATGTCAAAAAAACTGAAAGTGAAATAACCGAGCAGAGCGGCCAACCTGCAACAGAAAAATTACTGGGATCTATCAGTTACCAACCTTACTTTTTATCGAGTAGACCGATACAAATTTCCTTCAGTTTGAAGTTAAACATTAATTGATGAGCATCTAGTTCGTAAATGTCAAAATTGATAGTATCAGTCGTACCAACAATAAACTAAAAGTTTTAATAAAATTGCTATCAATCCGAACTAAAAGTTTTACTAAATTAAATGTCAAAAAAACTGAAAGTGAAATAACCGAGCAGAGCGGCCAACCTGCAACAGAAAAATTACTGGGATCTATCAGTTACCAACCTTACTTTTTATCGAGTAGACCTATACAAATTTCCTTCAGTTTGAGGTTAAACATTAATTGATGAGCATCTAGTTCGTAAATGTCAAAATTGGTAGTATCAGTCGTACCAACAATAAACTAAAAGTTTTAATAAAATTGTTATCAATCCGAACTAAAAGTTATACTAAATTAAATGTCAAAAAAACTGAAGGTGAAAACAACCGAGCAGAGCTGCCAACCTACAACAGAAAAATTACTGGGATCTATCGGTTACCAACCTTACTTTTTATCGAGTAGACCTATACAAATTTCCTTCAGTTTGAGGTTAAACATTAATTGATGAGCATCTAGTTCGTAAATGTCAAAATTGATAGTATCAGTCGTACCAACAATAAACTAAAAGTTTTAATAAAGTTGCTATCAATCCGAACTAAAAGTTATACTAAATTAAATGTCAAAAAAACTGAAAGTGAAAACAAGCGAGCAGAACTGCCAACCTACAACAGAAAAATTGCTGGGATCTATCAGTTACCAACCTTACTTTTTATCGAGTAGACCTATACAAATTTCCTTCAGTTTGAGGTTAAACATTAATTGATGAGCATCTAGTTCGTAAATGTCAAAATTGGTAGTATCAGTCATACCAACAATAAACTAAAAGTTTTAATAAAATTGTTATCAATCCGAACTAAAAGTTATACTAAATTAAATGTCAAAAAAACTGAAAGTGAAAACAAGCGAGCAGAACTGCCAACCTACAACAGAAAAATTGCTGGGATCTATCAGTTACCAACCTTACTTTTTATCGAGTAGACCTATACATACAAATTTCCTTCAGTTTGAGGTTAAACATTAATTGATGAGCATCTAGTTCGTAAATGTCAAAATTGGTAGTATCAGTCGTACCAACAATAAACTAAAAGTTTTAATAAAATTGTTATCAATCCGAACTAAAAGTTATACTAAATCAAATGTCAAAAAACTGAAGGTGAAAACAACCGAGCAGAGCTGCCAACCTACAACAGAAAAATTACTGGGATCTATCAGTTACCAACCTTACTTTTTATCGAGTAGACCTATACAAATTTCCTTCAGTTTGAGGTTAAACATTAATTGATGAGCATCTAGTTCGTAAATGTCAAAATTGATAGTATCAGTCGTACCAACAATAAACTAAAAGTTTTAATAAAATTGCTATCAATCCGAACTAAAAGTTATACTAAATTAAATGTCAAAAAAACTGAAAGTGAAAACAAGCGAGCAGAACTGCCAACCTACAACAGAAAAATTGCTGGGATCTATCAGTTACCAACCTTACTTTTTATCGAGTAGACCTATACAAATTTCCTTCAGTTTGAGGTTAAACATTAATTGATGAGCATCTAGTTCGTAAATGTCAAAATTGGTAGTATCAGTCATACCAACAATAAACTAAAAGTTTTAATAAAATTGTTATCAATCCGAACTAAAAGTTATACTAAATTAAATGTCAAAAAAACTGAAAGTGAAAACAAGCGAGCAGAACTGCCAACCTACAACAGAAAAATTGCTGGGATCTATCAGTTACCAACCTTACTTTTTATCGAGTAGACCTATACATACAAATTTCCTTCAGTTTGAGGTTAAACATTAATTGATGAGCATCTAGTTCGTAAATGTCAAAATTGGTAGTATCAGTCGTACCAACAATAAACTAAAAGTTTTAATAAAATTGTTATCAATCCGAACTAAAAGTTATACTAAATCAAATGTCAAAAAACTGAAGGTGAAAACAACCGAGCAGAGCTGCCAACCTACAACAGAAAAATTACTGGGATCTATCAGTTACCAACCTTACTTTTTATCGAGTAGACCTATACAAATTTCCTTCAGTTTGAGGTTAAACATTAATTGATGAGCATCTAGTTCGTAAATGTCAAAATTGATAGTATCAGTCGTACCAACAATAAACTAAAAGTTTTAATAAAATTGCTATCAATCCGAACTAAAAGTTATACTAAATTAAATGTCAAAAAAACTGAAAGTGAAAACAAGCGAGCAGAACTGCCAACCTACAACAGAAAAATTGCTGGGATCTATCAGTTACCAACCTTACTTTTTATCGAGTAGACCTATACAAATTTCCTTCAGTTTGAGGTTAAACATTAATTGATGAGCATCTAGTTCGTAAATGTCAAAATTGATAGTATCAGTCGTACCAACAATAAACTAAAAATTTTAATAAAATTGTTATCAATCCGAACTAAAAGTTAGTTTTTTTGGCTTCTGTTTTGAGATCAGTGGAAATTTTCAAGCAGCAGAGAAATTTGAGCTAAAATATGGAACGAGATTATTATTCTCAGCTCCGACAAGAATAAAGAATTATGAATTTATCTCTGCGCGAGTGATTAAAATTTAAAGACTTATTTCTACCAAAACCGCTGATCCTTATAAAAAATGCATAATATAATGAAAGGGTGCATGCTGTGTAACTCATTAATTACAAAACTTCAAAACACATGAATATTTAATTAAGCGAGCAGTATATTTTTTTGTTCCTTTGAAGGCTATATTGGATTCTTTTAATTAAATATTAACAGTGGATCCTGGTCAAAATTATTTGGGAATCATTCGGTAGCCACTAAAGCACCATGTTTAAAACGAAAGACACGAACGACATTGTTAATTCCAGTTTCGTTGTGAATCTAACAACGTTGCGTCTTCTTGGGCTGTATCCCCGAAAAAATCCTTCAAAATTCTACCTAATTTATGGCTACGCGATGCTGTTTTGTTGTTTAATCCCGGACCCGGTTTTCAGCTTAACTTATTACTACCGAGACGAAGAACTGAATTTTCTGGACGCGGGAGTCAACCTCTTCGTCATCGTGGCGATGATAGTCTTCGTCCCGAAGAGTCTGATTTTTCTAACGAAACGGAAGGAGATCAGGGAGTGTCTCTATTACCTCGAAGAGTTTCTAGAAGCCACTTTCAACGACCGCCAACGAGAGATCATGAACGACAGCATCTGGGTGTGCCGAAGAAACTCTTCGTTTTTCCTCATCGGCTTCGCCTTCGACAACGTCATGTGGATTTTGCGGCCGCTGTTCTTCTCAGATCGGGGGTTTCCCATGGATGTGTGGCTGCCGTTCGACCCGACGACCAACGGGGTGGTCTTTTACACGGTCTACGTCTTCGTCACGATGGGTAAAGTCCGGAGGAAGGTGGGAGACGAAATGAATTTTTTTTCAGGGGGCAGCTATGCCGTGTACAACACTGCAGCTATTGATACTTTGATCAGTGGAATGGCTTATCAGGCCGCTGGGCAGATTAAAATCCTGAAAGACAATTTGGAGTTTCTGGCGGAGTATGCTGAGAAGGGAGTTCCGGAGAAGTGTGATGATTATGAGAATGTGAGGCAGAGGGCTATTTATCGGCAAATTCGGGAGTGTACACGGCATCATCATAAAATTCTACGGTAATGTAGGAAAAGTCTTGCGTTTTTTTGGTGATTTTTTTTTCTTTCTAGTTTTGTTAATATGATTGAGGAATGCTTCTCGTTGATCGTTTTTAGTCAGTTTTTTATCAGTACTCTATCGATCTGTTTTTGTTGCTTTCAGCTAACTCAGGTAAGAACACAAAAAAAGCAGTCACATTTTCAGTTCTTTTGTTAAAAAAAATAGAAATAAACTTTTGAAAAAAAAAACAATAAAAAGTCTTAAGGTTTTAGTTTTCGAAGATTTTCAGCTTTCTAATTTTTTAAAATCTGTTAATTTTTTTGTAAACTTTTAAATATCTAAATATTTTGATCTCAAAATTTTATGTTTTCTGGTTATTAATTTATCAAAAACTAAAAAAAAAAATATAAATCCACTAAAAAGTCTCAAGCTCTTAGTTTTCCAAGATTTTCAGCTTTCTAATTTTTCAAAATCTGTTATTTTTTTAAAAAACTTTTAAATATCTAAATATTTTGATCTCAAAATTTTATGTTTTCTGGTTATTAATTTATCAAAAGCTAAAAAAAAAATATAAATCCACTAAAAAGTCTCAAGCTCTTAGTTTTCCAAGATTTTCAGCTTTCTAATTTTTCAAAATCTCTTAATTTTTTTTAAAAAACTTTTAAATATCTGAATATTTTGATCTCAAGATTTTATGTTTTCAGGTTATTAATTTATCAAAAATTAAAAAAAAAATCCACTAAAAAGTCTCAAGCTTTTGGTTTTCCAAAATTTTCAGCTTTCTAATTTTTCAAAATCTCTTAATTTTTTATAAACTTTTAAATATTTAAATATTATGAACTCAAAATTTCATGTTTTCAGGTTATTAATTTATCAAAAATAAAAATAAAAATTCCACAAAAATCTGATGCTGTTGGTTTTCCAAACTTTTCAGCTTTGTAATTTTTCAAAATCTCTTAATTTTTTATAAACTTTTAAATATTTAAATATTATTATCTCAAAATTTTATGTTTTCTGGTTATTAATTTATCAAAAACTAAAAAAAATAATAAATCCACTAAAAAGTCTCAAGCTCTTAGTTTTCCAAGATTTTCAGCTTTCTAATTTTTCAAAATCTGTTAATTTTTTTAAAAAACTTTTAAATATCTAAATATTTTGATCTCAAAATTTTATGTTTTCTGGTTATTAATTTATCAAAAACTAAAAAAAAAAATATAAATCCACTAAAAAGTCTCAAGCTCTTAGTTTTCCAAGATTTTCAGCTTTCTAATTTTTCAAAATCTGTTATTTTTTTAAAAAACTTTTAAATATCTAAATATTTTGATCTCAAAATTTTATGTTTTCTGGTTATTAATTTATCAAAAGCTAAAAAAAAAATATAAATCCGCTAAAAAGTCTCAAGCTCTTAGTTTTCCAAGATTTTCAGCTTTCTAATTTTTCAAAATCTGTTAATTTTTTTAAAAAACTTTTAAATATGTGAATATTTTGATCTCAAAATTTTATGTTTTCTGGTTATTAATTTATCAAAAACTAAAAAAAAAAATCCACTAAAAAGTCTCAAGCTCTTAGTTTTCCAAGATTTTCAGATTCCTAATTTTTCAAAATCTCTTAATTTTTTATAAACTTTTAAATATCTAAATATTATGATCTCAAAATTTCATGCTTTCAGGTTATTAATTTATGAAAGAGTTTTCCAAACATATAAAATTCGTCAGATTTTCAGTACCCGAAATTTTCAGATTTTAGATTATAAGTTCTTACCGTCAGTGAATTTCGTATTTTTTTGATTTGCAGTGAATTTGAATTTTGAAAGATTTTAAAATGTTTTTTTCAACATTTCAGGCGTTCAGTCTTTTAGTTTCTCAAGATCCCTCGATTGTCGATTGTTAAAACTTTGATATTTTCTGGCTCTCAGGATTTAAGACTACCAATTGCAAAAAATATTTCTTCATTTTCTGAAATTTTGGTTTTTAGATTTTAAAATTTTTAAATACTATAATTCGCAAATTTGTATACGAAATTCTAAATTTTTGCGCCTCTAAAGTTGCGAGATTCTTAAAATTTGAGATTTTTCGAGTCCAAGCATATTAAATTTTTAAACTAAAAAATTCTAAGATGTTGAATTTTTTAGAATTGTAATTTTCAGGTTTTTAGGTTTATCTACTCATAAATTTTCAGACTTTCTAATAGAAATTTTTAGATAAGAATTTTAAATCTTAAAATATTCCAACTCCAACTTTTTTTATTTTTTTTACACATTTTTAAATTCCAAATTTTTTAGATTAGGTAGTTTTTGAGAACATTAAATTCTAAAGACATTAAATTTTTTGTCTCAGATTTCTCAATGAGAAGTCAGAGTTCTTAGTTTTTCAGGTTTTCAGGTCCTCAATTTAAAATTCAAATTTTTATTATGCCACCTTTCAGGTTGTTAGGTTATTAACCTCTAACTATAATGCTTTCATAAAAATTTTAGAATTTAAAATTTTCAGGTTATGGGGTTCTTAGATTTTACATATTTGGAGTCGTAAGTTTTTAGGTTGGTTGTGAGGTTTTTAGGCTTCAGTTTCTCAGTTTCTTCCGAAATTCTCAAGTTGTCAAATTTCTAAATTTTCTGCTCTCAGGCTTCTCAGTTTTTAGAATTTTTATATTCCGAGGTTCATATTTTTTTAACTTTCTAAATTCTCAAATTTTCAGATTCTGAAACTTACATTTTGTTGATTCTGAAATTTTTTAATTCTCTAATGATTCTTAAATGCTCAGCTGCTCAGTGTGCTCATGTGAGATTATTAATTTTTAGTTAATGTTAAAAATTTTTGGTTTTAATTTTTGTGTTATCGGAAAATTTAATAAATACTTTCTTTCAGTGCCATTCATTCTTAAAATATTTTTTTTAAAATATTTAATTAATTAATTAGTTTCTATCACATTATGTCGAAAATGCCTAATCTTCAATCTAATTCTTATAGATTAAAAAATATATTGAAAAACCCCTACACCAAATACACACTTTTGAAACACACTAACATATGTTTCGGTATCCATGATACCATCATCAGAGTGATGATTAAACTTATCTACCCTTAAAAACTAATTACTTATATACTAGTTACCTATACCACTTTTTGGGTGGTATTTAACAATCTAAAGAGGGGAGAAGAGGGGATGGGACCATTATCGGCGTTCAAAACAAAGGGCTTATTCTTAATTATTTCTAGACTTTCGTAAACGTCTAGAAATTTACAATTGTTTACATTCCTAACTAATTTTAAACAACTTTCATCTATATGATGATCTTTGTCAAAAATATGTTGAGCAACACTGGATTTTTCAAACCTGCCATATTTGGCGTGAGCTACATGTTCTTTGAACCTAGTCAAAATTGACCTCCTTGTTTGCTCAATATATTTTTGCTCACAGTTTTTACACTTAATTTCATAAATACCCGACTTTTCTTTAGGCCCTACTTTATCTTTCGGGTTGCCGAGAAGACATTGGAGGTTTAATCCAGAGGTGTAAACCACCTTTAGATCAATACCCTGGAACACTCTTTCCAGCCCCTTTGTCACTGAAGGTGTATAAGGGATCATGGCAAATCTTGTCTTTTCTGGCATTGACTCACGAAAAGTCGAGCATTCTGAAATTGATTTCTTACGTTCTAATTTGGACACTAACCTGTTGACAATTCTAGGGTCAAAACCATTACACCTGGCTACATTTTTCATTGTTGTCAATTCCTTGTTGAATCTGGCCCGTGTTAGTGGAAAATTTACTAACCTGTGGACTAAGAAATTGAAACTCGCCATCTTATGTTAAGGACAATGATGTGAGTCTTCTGTAATGTAGCGAAGTGTACTGGTCTCTTTTCTATAAATATCAAATTCTAATTTATCTTTATTCCAAATTACAAGAGTGTCTAAAAAGGGGTAGTTTACCGTTGTTCTCTATTTCACATGTAAATTTTATGGTGTTAAACCTATTATTAATTAACTTTAAAAAGTCGTCGATGCTAGACTTGTTTGTGTCGAAAATTGCAAAAATGTCGTCTACATACCTTAACCATACTCTGGGAAAATACTCAAGCTCATTCTCAAGATCCTTTTCAAAACGGCTCATGAAAAGGTCAGCTATGAAAGGTGACAAGGAGTTACCCATCGCCGTACCTTCATGCTGTTGGAAAAATTCCGCGTTGAATTGAAAAATGTTCTGCTTCATGCAGAGTTCCGTGAGTTGAATATATTCTTTGATAACTTGTTGACTGAGGTTGTTTTCAGTCAACAGATTTTCTAAGTAAATTGAGGTTTGTGGAACCGGAACACTAGGAAATAAAGAACTTACATCAAATGAGGCCAATAACTCACCAGTTTTAAGCTTAATGTTCTTGAGTTTCTGAATGAATTCCATCGAATTCTTGATTGAAAAGCTGTGTTGCTTAACTGGTAGGTTATTGAATTCATTGGTTAACCATCTGGAAATATTCGAAGTCGGTGCGTTAATGGCTGATACAATAGGCCTCACCGACTTCCCCGGTTTGTGGATTTTGGGGAGGCAATACAATTTGGGGATGACCGGGTTGGATACATTAAGTCTAAATTTTAATTGCGGGGTAACAAGGTTGTTGCATGACTTAACAGTGGACTGGACTTCTCTTACCATTTTGGATAAAGGATTTTTAATGATTTTTTGATAAGGACCACTTTTAATGAGGTTGTTCACCCAATCAAAGTAGTCCTTTTTATCTAAAATAACAACCTTGTTTCCTTTGTCAGCTTTTAAATAAAAGCAATCTTTCTGACGTAAACTTTTAATAGTATTCATGTCTACGTTTGGCTGAGAAGAAAGAGATCTGGCTAAGTTTTTGGAAATTTGTTGTCTACAGGCTTCCCTCACGAATTGTTTAGTAGGTTCATTGCAATGCTGAATAGATGACTCTATCCCCGCAATGATCTCTTCAACATTTCTCGAGGGAGACTGTACACAAAATTTCAAGCCTTTGTTGAGCAAATCAAGTTCGTTACTATTAAATGTTTGCGTAGAGTGATTTTCAACAATGTTTGTGACCTCCTGAGGAACTTGTTCTTGTTGTTTGTTGATTGGCAAAAGTTTGTTGAGTTTTCTAAGAAGAGAGAATCTCTTTTTCTGGACTTTACAAGAAATTGAAATAAACATTTTTCTCTGGAAGTCATACCATTGTTGATATCCTAAGCTATCTAAATTTAGGGTTAACTGTTTCCAGAGGTTGTAGGACTGTATTTCAAGTCTACTCCTCTTGGAGTAAAGATACTGAATTTCCGAAAGCAACCACTTTTCTTTTGCAAGGTAAATTATCCTCTTGCTATTTTTACAATTGACTGAAACATTAACCTTCATGAATTTTGGAAAGACTTTGTGGTTTTTACAATTTTTCATTTTTTTTACGTTTATCTATAGTTTCTCAGTGTTTCATTTTTTTAGTTTCTGAGATTTTAATTCTTTGGCTCCTAATTCTCAAAATTTCCATGTCTTATTCTCTTTTCTAGTATCTTGTTATTTCTATTATCTTATTCTCCGTAATTCTAAAAATTCTATTTTTATTACAAATTTGTAGATTTTCAGGTTTATTTTTTTTTAATTTTTAGTCTGTTTTCAGGTTCTCTGAATCTGAGCTTTTTGTTGTCATAGGCCTAAAATTAAAAAACCTAAAAATTAGAAAGTTGGAAACTCTAGCAACTTAACGATTTTGGAAATAATACTTAAATAATTCTAAACCAATTTTTAAATTGTTGCAAATTATGTCATAGGTCGAGCCTGGAAGTGGAATTTTTCTTCTGATGGCAATCTACGTCGTTTCTACAATTCTTCAAATTTATTTCTTCTGTTACTATGGCGCAACTCTATTTGAAGAGGTAATAAAAAAGTCTGTGAACAGTTGGTAGCTTGTCCATCGTCCAACTACCAAAAGTAGCAGACTACCAACTGATTTCAAATTTTCAAACCGTTTTTTATTTCAGAGCAAAACCTTAGCGACTGCTGCATATTTAGGACGTTGGTACGAATACGATCTAAAGTCACAAAACGCTCTACTCCTTTTCATGGAACGTGCCAAAATTCCCATGATTTTGACTGCGGGAAATTTGATTGATTTGTCTCTTGACACTTTCACAGATGTGAGTTTGCTTCGTCGTCAATTAACTTTCTATTTTTTATTTTTTTAGGTGCTTAGAAGAGCGTACTCGTTATTGGCTGTACTACAAAATTACTAAATATAAATTTGAGTTTGTTAAAATACCGGAAAAATCTAAATTGCCTGCACTAAAATTGTTCTCTTGAATTTATATTTTTTTTATAAGCCCTAGAAACTGAAAGCGAAACAAAAACAGAACCAGTTTATAAACGAGTTAAGTACTATACTTTTTCTACGGTTCAAAATAGTACTTTCTGTGCCTTTTTTTTCTGATATTCTACTTGAAGGTCATTAATTTTACATTATCAGACACACTACCACTTTTAGTTTGAGTTAGTGAGCTCAGATGACATATAATGTCACATGGTTCCAATATCTACCACAGAGGACGCGACAGCAGTCGTAATTTTTTAACAGAAACCTAATTTAAAAACATTCCAACAAAGGAGGCTTTGAAACATGTTGGCAGCTCTGCCTGTCATTTCAATACGTCACAAAGCTTAAATCTGATTGATAAGCAATAAAGTCATTGGTTATGTTCCCTTGACAGCTCCAAATGTCAAAATCGGTACAGTGGTACCAACGTGCCAATATAATCTAACCCTGCTACAGTGCATTTATTTCATCTGAAAATAGAGTTAATATTTTATGTGTATTTTTACAGGGTGAGTTAATATTACCATACAGAGTGTTCGCCTGAAACAATCATATTAAAACAGCGACACCTATATCTATATACCTTTTATTTTTGTTAAGTACAGAAACTTTTTCAGAGAAATGTGACGTTCGAAACGGTGCATCTATAACGTAGTCATGTTCGTCAAAGTCGTTGTGGCCACACTGTCGATATTGTGACAGTCTGTGAAATAAATCAACGCAAAAACAAATTCCCCAGAAATATGAATCAGTGCCCAGTTAATATTACATGGTCATCCAGTAGTACCGAAATCAGTTTGAGGTTAAGAACTGGTTCAAAATGTCAAAATTAATTCTTTATGAAATTAATTATTTAAGCTTCTAGGCCTTCTCGCAGTTAAACAAATGCAAATTTTAATGAAACAAACTACTAACAATTTTTTAAATTCTTTTAAAAAAAAATACGATTTTTCTTTGGATTTCGCAGAATATATTTGTTTTTTTTTTAAGTATTTGTTTTTATGATGTATACGGTGTGTCATTTCATTTCAGTATATACTTTAACCACCACTACAACTCATAGTAAACCCCAAAAATTCGTTATTTATTTTTCTAAAAATTTTTTTTCAATTTTTGGAACCCCTTAATTGACACTCCGCCAATGAATTTCACTTACTGAACATAGTTTCCTACCGTTAGTAAAAGTTATTAAACTCAGATGGCGCAAAGGTCTTATAGTTTCCATAGATATATTATAACTAGATAAAGTCATCCTATTAGAAACGTACGTCTGCTGTTAAAAAACATATCAACGAAATTGGTAAATCTCTCCATCTCTTTCTAACTTCAATCATGCCAATTGTTTATTTCTTTTTATCACATTAGCGTATGTCGTAACTCGACGAATCGGTCCAAATCGGTCAAGACAAAAGACTGCGCGTGCTCAATGTCATTTGAATAATTGTTAATTTTACAATTATTTGGTAATGTTTCGTACTAAATGCTTCGAATAAGTTATACAGCGATGCCCGCAGTTGTTTCTTCCACATTTCACAATACTTCGAGGAGATTTTGTATCATCAGTGGAACCCGTCAAATTTTAGCCAACAACGTTAAAATGAAGTTAATAGTAAAATCGTAGGTAGAATTTACTTTTTGGACCACAAGAATGGATAGTCTTACCATGCAATTAGTAAGAAAATGAATAAAAACTCATAAATTTCAACAAATTCGTTTGACAGTACCTCTCTAAAGGATAGCGCTATACAAAATGTACGCATTGATAGAGACAGCGATATAATGGACGTCTTGCTGAACCTTTTGCCGTATGGCTGTATCTGGTAATAATAAATCTATGATAGTTTCAATATTTGTCACGAAAAACGCTACAGTAGGCGTGATTTTTGTTACAGAAACCTAATTTAAAGTAAGCGTCGAGTTGACTAGATGGTGCTAGGTTAAAAGTTTTATTTACATTTGATTTAATTAGACATCTTGTCTATGTGCTTGTCTATGTGCATCTGACATTTATGGCGATTATTATGATTATCGTGTAAGGAGACATGGAAATTCGACTTGTGTTGGCAGCTCTGTATGTCATTTTAAATGTCAAAATTGTTACAGAACTGCCAACGTGTCAATATAATTCAAAGTCTCCTACTTCGATTAGTAAACATACCAAAATATTGAAAATCCGTCACCTTAATTTGACGTAAAAAAAAAGTAATAAATTACTTTATATACTTACTAAATATGTCGATATTTTCGACAAATTATAGATTGAATTATTTGTGTATGTTCCTGTTTCTAATATTTCAATTTTCCTCAGTACTTTGCAGTTGCAAAAATAACATAGAAAACACTCTGAAAAAGTGAACATTTATGTCCAAAATTTAAAAACATTTTTTTTTTCGCAAAATTTTATCAATTTCACATCTGAATGTTTGAGACGTTAATAATAATAATTCAGTTAAAGCCACAAGAATTGTAAAAGTTGTGTAGATTTGACATTTGATAAAAATCATCGAAAAATTTAAAAATTTGAATGAAAAAATTGGTTTAAGATTTTTAAAATTTAATTTCAAAATATCTGAAAGTTACGAATATTTTAGAAGCTTTTCGCGATTTTTTTTATTTTTTTAACAAGAATTGAAATGTAATTAAAACAAATGAAAAATATAAAATATATAAATAAATATATACAAAATTTTCTTTAGTTCTACTATAACTTTTAACCTGTGACATCTAATAACTAAGTGGAAAATTGTAACGTTTTTCCATTTCAACATCATATAATTAAAACGTCAAACAAATTTTGCTGCAAAATGTTGGGTTTCTATAAAAATAAAAATAACTAAAATTTGTATATTTCACTCTATAATTTTGCCATTTGACCTTCCTAAAACTTTTCAAGTGTTTTCATCAAAAGATACAGAAGCTTGTGACATTGAAATTTCTTCTTTTTATGCAACAACAGAAGAGCTTCCTTGGATTTTTTTGCTAAGCCAATTTTGCTGGACACCGTTTCTTCTGCCATTGACGCTGATTTTTCCGAGTTGTTTTACCTTTAGGATGTCACCTTGCGCATTGGCCAGTAGAGTAGCAGAAGACCGTATAAGATGCTGAATATGGCAACTTCAAAAATTCGGCGATTAAACGTGGCATTTTTGAAATAGTATTGATTCCAACAGGGCGAATTGAACACTTTTCATTCATGTAGAACACGAAAAATCTGCGATGTGGAATTTGTTGAGGTCTCAGAGACACGTACGATGGTATCAATTCCACTAGATTCGCCGGATTTCCTCCAGATTCCCATTCCTAACGCACTGTAAATAACACAAATGTTGGTAATAATGGGAATTATTTTGTATCATAAATACCTTGGCCATCAATCTATTATTAGGTGCTTCTAGTAAAAATTTTTAAACAACAAAAAGTGTTGATTTTAGATGATGAGAACTATTTTCTTTTTGGTTACACTATCATTGCTGGAAATGCTAAAAAAAATTTCTTCTTTTTTTGTTCTGGAATTTTGAAATAATTTAGTACAATTGATGAGATAAAAATATCTTTCAACACCAAAGTTCTTTTTTACTGCTAAAAAGTATACAACAATACAAGTTGCAAATTACAAAAAATGTTGAAAAGTGCTCCCAAAAATAGTTGAAACTAAAAATACTAACTGGTCTAATTTTTATACGAACAACAGAAATACGGTAAAAGCAAACATTTTTGTAGTTTTTTTAATTTTTGTGTTTATACTTAGTGAGAACCGTGATGTTCACCAACAACAATAAAAAAATTATCAAGTGCGCACTGAATAATTTTCCAATACTGCCAACAACGAATACGACTTTTTTAGTATCTGAAACAAATTTTAAACATTAAACCTAAAACAAAATAACTCACTTCTGTAAAAGTACTAAGCGACATGTCGAACAACTTCTCAGCGGTCACAGTCATAGGAATTTTTGCACGTTCCATAAACAGCACTAGAGCTTTTTGTGACCTTAGATCGTACTCGTACCATCGTCCCAGATACGCGGCCGTCGCTAAAGTGTTACTCTGAAACTAAAACTGACTTTTTGTTACATCAAACTGTGACTCACCTCTTCATAAAGTGTCGCTCCGTAGTAGCAATAAAAATAAATTTGAACAAGCACGGTATTGAGATAGATTCCTGAAGCAATAAAATTGCTACTTCCAGGTTTGAACTGTGAAAAAAATTTTTGAAAAAAAAGTCACAATTTCGCGTTTCACTACCAGACTTAGCTGAAGACAAATAATACAAATCATCATCGTACTCCCAAAAAACTGACTGAAGATGACCCAGGAAAAAGAGCCTTCGATTTTTTTAACAAAACGGATGATGTGGTGGTGGTGCTGGACACATTTCAGAATTTTCTGGTAAATAATTTCGTGCTTGTTGGTGTCTGGAAAAACTTCAGCGTGCTCAAACAAGAATTCTAAATTGTCTTTCAGAATTTTGGTTTGTCCAGCGGCATGATATGCCAATCCACTGATGAGAGTATCAACTGCGGCCATAGAGATCGATACATAGAAGGCACCTGAAAATCACTTTTATTTCTGTTTTTTAACGGCGACGATGGTTCACCCATCGCAACGAAGATGTAGACGACATAGAAGACCGCGTCGTTTTTCGTCGGATCAAACGGTAACCAGACATCCAAAGGGAAACCACGCTTCTTTTGTGGAACGATCAGCGGTCGACAAGCAAACATTATGCCATCAATAATAGTACAAATGAAGAAGAGCCTCGAGTTCCTCTGACAAATCCAGACACTATCATCACTTATTCCTTTCTGTTTCTTGTTCAGAGTGTCGTTGAAAACTTGCAAATAATAAAGACACTTTCTGATTGGCGAGGGGCTGAAGATAAATGGTAACAACTTCGGCACGAAACTCGACATAGCCACAATCACGGCAAAGTTGGCACCGGCATCCAGCAGCGACAGTTCTTCGTTTAGGATGTAATACAGAGCACCAAGAATCGGATTGGGCAGTAGCATACAAAATAACAACACGTATCCGTAAAGTACATAGAATTTCGAGCCATTCTTTCGGGGATATAATCCAAGAACGCGCAACGTTGTTAGATTCAAACTGAAGCTACTTTGAACCAAATCGTTCATTTCGTCAGTTGGAGAACGAATGACTGAATAGTTTTTCCCTTTTTCCCTGTAACCAGTTACACTGTAATTAGTCGGAATACATTAAATTTTTATGAAAACATTGACTTTGAAGAAAAATTCTGCGCTCATCGGCTTAATAAAATATTCATTTGTTCTGCAGTTACATCGGGGACGGGAACGCCCTCGATCACTCTTTAATTACAATGTACATTTTTATTGGAAAAGCAGCTTCGAAACTGAGAAAATTATATTCAAACAATTCTTTAGGAATTTCATGTATTAAAAATATTTAAGTGTTTATCAAATTTCATTATCGTTCTTAATCCGGCGAAAATTGATTAATCGTGGTACATCTTGTAGTTGATCTTAGAACGATTACATTGTTTGTAGTGGCGACATCTGTACTTAAAAAGTGATTTCAACTTGATAAAGATAAAGAATCCAACTTTGGTCAGAGCCATCTACGCGCATATTTCTGTAAGCAATTTTTTTATAGCAAGTTTTAAAGTATGCTTTATTTGTCCCAACTTCAAAGCTAACTTGCACTGTTACCTCAAGGGTAAAAAGAAATAAACAGTTTGAGCTTTTTACTTTTCAATTTCAAAAATTAATTTTTCACTTTTAAAATTTTTAAATTTTTCGAATTTTTATTTTTATCAATGATGTAAAATGGAAAAAGCAACTAAAAGGCGGAACGAAATAAAAAAGATCGATATGAATCTAGAACACTTTCTACTTATTCAATGCAAGAATTGTTAAGCAGTTTGGAACTTGTTCTAAATAAAACGTGCAAATTTTTTGTAAGAATTGCATAAAATGGTGGATGCGCCGGGTCAAAACTCTATAAATATTTGTATGGTGTTTAACTTTAAAATTGCTTTAAAAAACTTTTTAAAGACATTTTTTCTATTTTGCGTTTAGAATAAAAATACTCTAGCACCCAAATGACGTCATTCGAGTGTTGGAATAATTAGGTCAAGTACTAGAATGGACAGTAAAATTTACTGTATGGCTGTTGGTAGCATTGAACTCGAACTGTCAACAAGGTTAAATGTCAAACTTCAAAAAACAAAACAAATTAATAAAGAACAATAAAAAAAAAGTTTAATTCAAATTATTGCCGTGAAAAGTACAATTATTATAAATATTAACAATTACATGCGATGTGTCTTGTGAATTAATAGTGACACCATGTAAATTCTGATCTGATACAATATTTTGCTGAACGTTACTGCTGCCTATAACAGAAATCTTTTCGTTTGTGCCGTAATCAGGCTGTTGTTGTGAGCTGGTAGAACTTCCAGGTATGGCTAGATTACCTTGCTGAGATCCAAGAATTTGTGACACTTCAATTTTTTTTTATTTATGGAAGCGTCAACAAAACCTTCAGCGACAGCTGAAGATTTCCAGCCTCCACGGCGTTTAATAGTTAACAAGTCACTCCCATGATTGGCTAAATGTGTAGCACTACTTCGAAAACAGTGTCCCGTAAAACGTTCAGGATTTGCAAACTTGAGAAAAACTTCAATCTCTTTTGGCACTTTCCCCATAAAATTAATACCAATTGGAGAATTGACACAACACCCACGACGATAAGTCAAAAAAAAACGCTTATGTGTCACTTTTTTGGGTCTCAAGTTTGCATATTTTTTAATTAAATTAATACAATCTGGATCGGTTATTAGAAATGGTCTTGGAACATAATTTTTTGTTTTAGGTATGGATACCACGATGCAATCTGATTTGTATTCAATATCCTCAATGGATAAGTTTGTTAGCTCCTTTCGCCCACAGGTCCCACTATAACCCATTATCAAAATATTCTAAAAGTTTATCAGATGTAAAGTTACAATACATATAAATATGCAAATTTAGTTTTACTTTTATTGCCAGGTATGTGTTGTCATTTGCTTCTTTAATAAATTTATGAATATCATCTTCTTCAAGAATTTCAGACTTTTTTGGTTTATAACCTTGAGCTGATCTCTTCAGAAGTGCTTGTAGTTTATTGTATTTTGATATATCTACATTCCTATACACACTTAGACATGATCTGAGCATTGAATAAATCCGCCATATAGTCGACGACTTATAATTTTAGCGTTGGAGATCAAAATAGGCAAGTAAAATATTTTCGGAAATTCCTTCGATCTTATTTTCCCGGCACCACTCTTCAAACTTTTTAAATTCTTTGTCATATTGGGGTTCCGACTTATCTGGTAGTAATAAGTTTTATGGGTTATTTGCCTAATTTTTGGCGGTGTTAATGCTAAATTTTCTTGAGCATTCATTTTTAAACATTTACAAGAATCTTTGAAAAAAACTTGACGCTTTAAATTAAAATTTTTTCATGGCCGCCTAAAATTATGCTGCATAAATGTCACCAACCTCCGCAAAATTCCCTAGATGGAAAATTTTTATTTTTTAATTTATAAAATGATTTAAAGTGGCAAGATATAAAAATTAGTATAAAACACTCGTTGCAGAAGGTCTTTCAAGCACTCATTCGTTGCTCCACTCGCCGCAACGCGGCTCGTTTCGGAATTTCAAATTCGTGCTTGAATAGATGCCTTCTGCAACCTGTATTTTAATATACTATTTTTGACTAGTAGGAAATAAACTAATCATTATTGATCCTGTTTTTGTATTATCTACTTAGGTTGATAATGTGTAAAGAACCATTAGATTTTTAAGAACGTTTGGATTTCGAAACCCAATTTTATCAGTTGAACAGAAGAGGCGAAGGTTCTTGATCACCAAGAGAAAATTGTTTTTATAATTTTGTGGTAGAAATAAATAAGATTTCTGTGATGCGCGCGCACTTTCCTTTTATTTAAGGCCAAAGTTTCTATCAAATAATATTGCATATTGCAATCAGCAAAAATTCCTTGAACACAGAAAATTCAACCTTTTTGAGGAACTGCCAGAAGTGTAAGGTAATATTTATTGTATTCGTTCGTGAATAAAATATAGTAGAAATGTCAAAGTCTGAGCATGCGCCGTTGGACGTTCAGCTTACTATATTTCAATTTACGCACTACAAAATTGCTGAATGCGCGCGCATCACAGAAATCTCATTTATTTCTACCACCGCATTATTGAAATCAATAAAGATTAGTTTATTTATTACCAGTCAAAAAAATGCAAATCTGTGTTTGTATGTAGAGAAACCTGAAATACTAACCGATCGAAATTTTATTTTAGAAGCAAACAGCAATACCTGAAAAATGATAAACACTTTTTTTGTAGTTTTTTTTAATTTAGATCAAAGTGTGTTCATACTGTCATTAAATTACATTTTCGTGTTTATATCGGGGGAGATCTATAATATTAACCAACGATTTTTACTTAAATTATTTAAATCTGCACAGAATAATTTTCCAATGCAGCCAACAACGAATACGAATTTTTAAGTATCTGAAACAGATTTTAAACATATTAACCTAAAACAAAAAAAAAACTCACTTTTGTAATAGTTATTTACCTAACAAGTTCGGAAACTTAATTTTCCCGCATGAGCACTTTGTTTGCAGCACGACTGTAAGGAGTGCTGCATTTAGTGCGAATGCGGGAAAATTCTTTCCGAAAGAGTTAGGTACAATATTTTTTGTAACGAATATCGAAATAAAAAAAATTAAGTAACTTAGTTTTTTTTTTAATGGTGGGTTGGTAACATGATGTGTCTATTGTAGCTACCTCCTAGATTTTTAAAATGTAAATCAGCTGTCATTTTTTTAAAATTATTAACAAAAATTGTTAAAATAAGTGAGAGCGAAGAATGTATGTGTACCCCTTCCGAAGTACAACAATGTGCCAAAGAGGCCGTTTCGCGTCTGCTGCCCGAGAAAAGTCGCGAATGGTATGAACGCACTTATCAAAAATTGATTGACTGATGTCCTCAAAAAGTCGCAATACCAACCGTATAACGCAAATATCCCTAGCCGCCAGAGGAAACTAAAAAACACCGCGGTGCGGGAAAACCGTTTTTCCGTGCATCGTGATTAAGCGGAAAAATTCTGTTTCCGTACGATGAGTACAAAAAAGTACTTAGCGACATATCGAACAACTTCTCAGCGGTCACAGTCATAGGAACTTTTGCACGTTCCATAAACAAGATTAGAGCTTTTTGTGACTTTAGATCGTACTCGTACCATCGTCCTAAATACGCAGCCGTCGCTAAAGTGTGACCTAAAAGTGACCTCTTCGTTACATCAGACCGTGACTCACCTCTTCATAAAGTGTTGTCCCGTAGTAACAATAAAAATAGATTTGAACAAGCACGGTATTGAGATAGACTCCCGTAGTAATAAAATTGCTACTTCCAGGTTTGAACTGTGAAAAAAGTGTTTGAAAAGAAAATCACAATTTCGAGTTTCACTACCAGACTTAGCTGAAGACAACTAATACAAATCATCATCGTACTTCCAAAAAACTGACTGAAGATGACCCAGGAAAAAGAGCCTTCGATTTTTTTAACAAAACGGATGATGTAGTGGTGGTGCTGGACACATTTTAGAATTTTCTGGTAAATAATTTTGTGCTTGTTGGAGTCTGGAAAAACTTCATTTTCAGCGTGCTCATATAAGAATTCTAAATTATCTTTCAGGATCTTGATTTGTCCAGCGGCATGATATGCCAATCCACCGATTAAAGTATCAACTGTGGCGATAGAAATCGCTAGATAGAAGGCACCTGAAAAGTACTTTTATTTCTGTTTTTTTTTTTTAAGGGATGATGGTTTACCCAACGCAACGAAGATATAGACGAAATAGAAAACCACGTCGTTCTTCGTGAAGTCAAACGGTAGCCAAATATCCAAAGGAAAACCACGTTTCTTTTGAGGAACGATCAAGGGTCGACAAGCAAATATTATGAAGTCAATTGCAGTGCAAATGAAGAAGAGCCTCGAGTTCGAGAATTTTTTAATTTATAAAATGATTTAAAGTGGCAAGATAGAAAAAATAGTATAAAACACTCGTTGCAGAAGGTCATTTGTCATTTCAAATTCGTGCTTCAATAGATGCCTTCTGCAACTTGTACTTTAATATACTATTCTGGCTTTTGTATGCTCTCATTCTTAGATTGCTAGTTAAAAAAAAATACAGATCTTAAAATTATTAGCTTTTCAGTTTCTCAAATTATTAAATTTTCAAGATTCCAGATTTTACTAATTTTTAAATTTACATATTTTAAAATGTAATCATTTTTACGGTTTTAACTCAATAGATTGTCATGCTCTAAATCTGAAACTTGGTTCTGAAATTTTAGGATTTTATTTTTTCCGGGCTTTTATCAAAATTCGGTTTCTCAATTTTACGATTGTTAGGGTTTTTAAATTCTCAAAATTATGTCAATAGATTTAAAAGTTTTTAGAAACTTAAA
The DNA here is from genome assembly GCA_030157275.1 of Cynaeus angustus. NCBI lineage: Eukaryota > Metazoa > Arthropoda > Insecta > Coleoptera > Tenebrionidae > Cynaeus > Cynaeus angustus. The sequence continues at coordinate 17,887,108 of CM058065.1, forward strand.
GTCTCAGTTTCTAAATTAGGGCATTTTATTAAATTATCACAGTCTTAATTCTTGAATTCTGAGGTTTACCGATTTCTACATTTTTAGATTTTCAGATTCTCAAATTATAGTTGTAATTTTGTTTGAAGTTATTATGAGATTAGAACATTCTCATTCGTTGTCACGATTTTTATCCTCTCCTACTCTTAAATTTATTGAAATTAATTTTTCAATGTTCTCATTATCCTTGGTCAATAAATTCACATATTTTTTGTTGTTAGATTTTTTAGTCAAACAGTGGAATTTTTAAGTTTTAGAATTTTTACTTCGTTAGGGCTATAAATTTGTAAAATTTTAGGTTACATTTTTTTCTCATTCAGATTTTTAGTCTTCTATTTTTAGACTCCTATATACTTCTTTTCTAAAATTTTCAAATTTTAGATTTTACAACTTTTCGCATTTTTAGGTTTTAGAGTTAACAGAATTTCTCAAAATTTTAATATCTTAGGATTCTAGTCTAAACAAATTCCTAAATTCTCATACAAATTTTTCAATTCTTAAATTTCTGATCTCACAGGTTTTCAGGGTTTTAGATATTTCATACTCAAATTCGCATAATTTTTAGTCTTAAGTTCTAAAAATCTTGCGACTTTAAATTCTTAGATTTTTATGTTTGTAACTTTTAGATTTTTAAGAGGCGCATAAAATGGTGGATGCGCCGGGTCAAAATTCTATAAAAACTTTTATAGTGTTTAACTTTAAAATTGGTTTTAAGAAGCTTACTTTAATTTCGTTTCTAAGTTTTTATCTTTTAATAGCATCGGAAAAACAGATTCTCATAACTTATCTCTTTTACTCTGTTTTGAGTTTTTCACATTTTTAGATGTCTTTAACTTTTACCTTTTTAAATGCATTTTCTGGCTTTTGGGTGCTCTCAGTCTTAGATTGCTAGTTTAAAAAATTCTCAGTTTTTCACTTTCTCGTATCATCAAATTTTCAATTATCAGTTATTAAAGTTCTCAAATGCTTGGTCAATAAATTTACAAATTTTTAGGGCACATAATCGAAGTCTTTTATTTTTGGATACATTATTCGAGGTTTATATTTTCATGTCGATCAATTTGTAAAATCTTAGGTCATAATTATTTTTTTATTCAGATTTTTAGACCTCCATATGGTTGGTTCCTAAAACCTTAAAATTTTAGATCGCATTTTTGGGTTTTAGAGTTAACAGAGATTATTTATTTCAGGTTAAATTAAACAAAGCAAGAGCAAAATGCAAATATGTATTAACAATAATTAATTTTATGTTTTATAAAAGTATTAAATTTTTATTACGTATATACAGTGTGATCAACAATGACTGAGTCTGTTGGCAACAATGAAAATTTGAAGGATGTTGGTATCTCTCTAACCTAAACGTATTTACGACTGTCACTTTTGTTTCCTGTTGTCACTGTCAGTGTTGACAAGTAAATTTGAATTTTGTTATAAACGTTTCATTTTTGTAATAATTTACCATTTTAAATTTTTTAACTTTCATTAAAATTCTTTTTACATTTAATTAGATTTAATGCCCCTATTTACCCGATTTACTTTAAAACATAACCTAAAATTTTTGACATTGTCATTGTCATTTAAACACCAGGGTGGCCAATTGTGACGCAAAATAAACCTCCATATTTTTCAATTGTTTTAATACCAACAGACGCAGTCATTGTTGATCACACTGTATTTTATATACGATATACTTTTTTGCGTGATTTTTATTATTTCTGTTTTCATTTGATTACAGTTTCCTACTTTTAGAAGAACGTCTTATAGTTTCAATAGATATCATAGAGAACGCCACAGTCAGCGTAATTTTATTTCGCAGGAACCTAATTTAAAGCACGTGTAAAATGTAAGTAGATAGTGCCAGACGAAAGTTCGATAATTTGATTTGATTATTATTATTATTATTATGATCGAATTAAAACACTGTCGAGGAGACATTGTAATTTGACTTGTATTGGCAGCCATGTAATTTTAAAACGTCACTGCTGGCAGTTTGAGGTTAAGGACAGGTAAATTAATACTCTATGGCATAATAAATTATGTATAAAGTAAATTTAAGTTTCTAGGTATTGTCACACATAAACAAACTATGCAAATCTTAATAAAACAGACAACCATCTTTTGTTTTTTCCGTGACCAAATCACTCCATTTTTTTTTTCCTTATAATAAGTTCCAATTTTTCGTCACGGAACGACAGAGCGAGACTCATTCTCGATTTCGAACAATCAAAAGTGCTGGTGGTACTTACCACTCTCACTCTCAGAAACATTTGAACTCATACGGTACTCACTGAGAATATCTAAAATGACTTTTAACGACTAAAAGGGCTCCAAGATGTTGGGTACAATTTTGGAATTTTGGTAGTTTTTTGCGAGTTGGTAAAATCAAGATGGCTGCAAATGGATGTCAAAAAGTAGTATAACAGAATATGAAGGCAACAAGCGAGTAGGCGGGGCTTTCTCTGGGAGTAGGTTACCTTCTCTACGTACGTCCTTGATGGTGATTTGTGATTGGTCACAATGTGTACTGTGTACTATGTGCATAATACATCGAACACAAATCGTAATATAAATTGTAGAATATTATTTATATCTGTCGGTTTTTTTTTTGTCATTATAGTGTTTTTTATAACGAAATTTCAAAAAAAAAGTGAAAACAATAGTGTTGGTATAACATGCTCAGATTTTTAGGTTAAAAATTTAAAGACTTCGATTTTAGGAAAAACAAATAGAAAATTTAAGAACCCAAAAACGTGAGTTTAAAAAAAAACAAAAATCTGAGAAACTGAAAAATTTACTGATCTTAAAACTAAAAAAATCACAAAAAAAACTGACAGCGCAGAATCTGTAAATTTGAGAACCTAAAACTATAAAAATTTGGAAATGTGTTCAAAATTTCAGTTTTGAGAACCTGAAAAAAAACAGAACCTAAATATTGATGGTTTTGAGAGCCAAAAACCAAAATTATAAAAAATTTAAAAATCACAAATTTGAAAAGCTGAAACTCATCAAAATAAAACTTTAAAATTTGAGAACTCGAAAATTTGTTTGAGAACTTAGAAATCTTGAGAACTCAAAAAATTACCAAACTCAAAAAGTCTGCGAAGCTGTAAAAATGAGAACTAAGTAGTTTTAAACTGAAATAATCTGTACAAATTTAAAAACCTAAAAATATCAAAAATCTTGAGAAGTCGCTAATATGAATTTATGCCAAACTGAAAACTGAAAAATTAAAATTTAAGAATATTTAAGAATTTGACCTGTTATTAAAAATTGATGGCCAAAAAATCTGAAAATAGAAAAATTTAAGAAACCGCGTAAGCAAGGTCTAAACAAAATTGAGAATCATAAATAAGAACACTCGGAAATCAAACTAAGTACGTTAAGATTTGAATTTGTCATGAGTTTGAGAAATCTGTCATTCTGAAATCTGAAAATTCTAGATGCTAGAACGCATAGGGTAAGATCTCAAAAGTGAAAAAAAAATAAGACTACAAAGCTGCAAAAATCTGAGAAATTGAGAACCTAAAGTATCACAATCTAGGAAAATCTACATGTAAAAACGGCAAAATCTGAGACTAAAAATTTTGAAACCTGAAAATTTTAATTTAAAAATCGAAGATAAATCTACGCACACATTTGAGACACCCAAAAACTCTAAAAAATAAAAAAATCTGAGTATATGAATCGCTGAAATTAAAAACTGAGAACTAAAAAATTCAAAAAGGAAACTGAAAACTTAGCAACTTAGCAATTTAAACTTTTGAAAATCTGATATGAAATTAGCAAATAAAAACCTAGGAAACGAAAACAAAATGTAAGAGCCCAAAATTTTTGAAAATACGAACCTGAGAACCTGAGACGAACATAAAAATGAAGAAACTTAAAAATTAACGAGTACCAACCTGAAAAAGTTAATAACTTGGAAACGGGAACATCTGAAAATCTGCTAATTTGAAAATTAAAAACTTACTTGGGCGTAAACATAAAAAAAACTAAGAATTCCTGAAACTGAAAATATGAGTATTAAAAGATGTCTGAGTTTTAGAACGTGCAAATTAAAAAACTGAAATTTTGAAAAGCTAGAAATAGATTGCCAGATTTTATATTCTGAAATTTTCAAGACCTGAAGTTTTTAGATTTTGAAGATTCAAAGCTATGTAAAAAATTTTGTTTTTTTAGCTTTTTAAGTTTTAATATTCAAACAGTATCAATAAGTTAAAACTCACAAAGTTTTTAAGTTTTATTATAAAATTTAATTAATTAATTTATTAATTAATTTCTGATCTGCAGAATTTTTCAATTTTTGATTCTTAGATTAATAGTTTTCAAATTCAATTTTTTTTTATTTTCAAAATATTAAAAACTTTAGTTTTTGAACTTTTTAACTTGTGTACAGTCATTTTACAAAGTTTTTGTATTTTCAGATTATCTGGTCGTCAAGTTTTTTAGTTAAATCACAATACCTTTAGACGATTTCAAAAATCCGAGAATTTTGAAAAATCTTAACAGCATATAATAAATTTTATAACACAATTCATAAAATTAAAAAAAAATAACTAAAATTTAGAAAAAGGTTTAATTAAGATTTCAAGGTTTCAAGATTTCAATTACATGTACTTAATTTCTTAAATTTTCAAATTCTTAGATTTTTAAGCGTTTTTGCTACAAATTTTATATATTCTCTGATTTTTAGATCTTAGTTTTTCAGTTTTTTGAGCTTTTTAGTTTTTCAGTCGACGATTTGAAACAACGCGCTAAAATAAAAATGTTTCGTTTAAACAAACAAATTTTTGAAAAAAAGTTTAATTTCTTAATAATTTGATGTTCTTCTCAACATTGCATTTCCTGAAAATTTAGATTTTTCAACTTTTCTGAGAATCTGAGAACAAATCTGAGAATATGAATCGCTGAAATTAAAAACTGGGAACTAAAAAATTCAAAAAGGCGAGAAACTAAAAACTTAGCAATTTAAACTTTTGAAAATCTGATATGAAATTAGCAAATAAAAACCTAGGAAACGAAAACAAAATGTAAGAGCCCAAAATTTTTGAAAATACGAACCTGAGAACCTGAGACGAACATAAAAATAAAGAAACTTAAAAATTAACGAGTACCAACCTGAAAAAGTTAATAACTTGGAAACGGGAACATCTGAAAATCTGCTGATTTGAAAATTAAAAACTTACTTGGGCGTAAACATAAAAAACTAAGAATTCCTGAAACTGAAAACATGAGTATTAAAAGATGTCTGAGTTTTAGAACGTGCAAATTAAAAAACTGAAATTTTGAAAAGCTAAAAATAAATTGCCAGATTTTTATATTCTGAAATTTTCAAGATCTGAAGTTTTTAGATTTTTAAGATTCAAAACTATGTAAAAAAATTTGATTTTTTAGCTTTTTAAGTCTTAATATTCAAACAGTTTCAATAAGTTAAAACTCACAAAGTTTTTAAGTTTTATTATAAAATTTTCTAGTACTCAATTTGATTTCTGATCTGCAGAATTTATCAGTTTTTGATTCTTAGATTAATAGTTTTCAAATTCAATTTTTTTTTTATTCTCAAAATATTAGAAACTTTAGTTTTTGCATTTTTTTAACTTGTGTACAGTCATTTTACAAAGTTTTTGTATTTTCAGATTATCTGGTCCTCAAGTTTTTTAGTTAAATCACAATACCTTTAGACGATTTCAAAAAACCGAGAATTTTGAAAAAACTTAACAGCATATAATAAATTTTATAACACAATTCATAAAATTAAAAAAAATAACTAAAATTTAGAAAAAGGTTTAATTAAGATTTCAATTAGATGTACTTAATTTCTTAAATTTTCAAATTTTTAGATTTTTAAGCGTTTTTGCTACAAATTTTATATATTCTCTGATTTTTTAGATCTTAGTTTTTCAGTTTTTTGAGCTTTTCAGTTTTTCAGTCGACGATTTGAAACAACGCGCTAAAATAAAAATGTTTCTTTTAAAAAACAAATTTTTGAAAAAAACTTTAATTTCTTAATAATTTGATGTTCTTCTCAACATTGCATTTCCTGAAAATCTAGATTTTTCAACTTTTCTGAGAATCTGAGCACAAATCTGAGAATATGAATCGCTGAAATTAAAAACTGGGAACTAAAAAATTCAAAAAGGAAACTGAAAACTTAGCAACTTAGCAATTTAAACTTTTGAAAATCTGATATGAAATTAGCAAATAAAAACCTAGTAAACAAAAACAATATGTAAGAACCCAAAATTTTTGAAAATACGAACCTGAGAACCTGAAACATAAAAATGAAGAAACTTAAAAATTAACGAGTACCAACCTGAAAAAGTTAATAACTTGGGAACGGGAGAATCTGAAAATCTGTTGATTTGAAAATTAAAAACTTACTTGGGCGTAAACATAAAAAAAACTAAGAATTCCTGAAACTGAAAATATGAGTATTAAAAGATGTCTGAGTTTTAGAACGTGCAAATTAAAAAACTGAAATTTTGAAAAGCTGAAAATCTGAGCACCAAAAAATTTAGAAATGGAAAATTTTGAGAAACTGAATGTATTTTTTTTAAATTAAAAGTTAGTAGTTCAACTAGAAAATTTGAGATAAACGTTTGGGAAGAAATCTGAAGAGAAGCAGAGAGCTTTGGAAACTGAAAATTCTGCATTTTGGTTTCTTAGCAAGAAATTGGGAAAATCTGTAAAAGACTGTTTGGATTTGTTATTTCAAGTCAAGAAAAGTGACCACTAAAACACAGCGACTTATTAAAAATAACTGATAATTAAAGAGACGTTTTCCCAATACCAATATTCTTTTGACCCGAAACTACCAATTAAAAATTTATAACTATAATTAAAGAGTCTCAGCGAGGGTTACTCAATAAGACAGAACTACAAAACCATGAATATTTTATCAAAAAAAAAAAGAATTTTTGATTTATTCACTTCTTTGATCGAACTTTAATTTATTCATTTTAATTAAAAGCCACCTTCTGTCCATGAAGCCATTCATTGACCATCGGTCCGAGTATCAGCCCAAAAATGAACAATTCGATTAAATCTAGTTTCAACCTGAATCTAACAGTCTTAAATTTTCTCGGTCTGTATCCCGGAAAAAACCCGTCAAAAATCTATCTATTTTATGGATACCTGCTCTTGTTTTCTCTCTCACTATCAGACCCAATTTTATGTTTGCTTTATTTTTACGAAGACGAAGAACTGGTTTTTTTCGAAGCCGGAATTAGTTTTTTTGTGGTGGTGGCTATGATAGTTTGCATCCCGAAGATGTTACCACTTTTAATCAACAACAAGAAGATCGGAGAGTGCGTGTATTATCTGGACCTGGCGTTGAATATCACTCTGAATAAGAAACAGAAAATCATCACGGAGGACTGCGTGTGGGTCTGCCAAAGAAACACAAAATTTTTCTTCGTCTGTCTCGTTCTTAACGAAATCGCGTGGATTTGTAGACCTTTGTTTTCGTCTCGACGGGAACTTCCCTTGGAAGTGTGGCTACCATTTGACCCAACGACCAACGGAGTCGTTTATTTTTGTATCTATGGGTTTGTGGCGACGGGACTTACGTACATAGTTTTCAGCAACGCCGCCGTGGACACTTTAATCAGCGGCTTAGCGTATCACGCCGCCGGACAGATCAAAATCCTGAAAGACAACTTAGAGTTTTTGTTCGATTATTCAGAGGAAGTGGTTCCTCGACGTTGCGAAAATTATGAGACTGTGAAAAACCGCGTCATTTTCCAGAAAATAAGAGAATGTTCCCAGCATCACCAACATATTATCAGGTAAAAAAAAAAAAGTGTCGTTTTAATAATTTCGTGTAGTTTTGTAGAAAAATTCGAAAGTTGCTTTTCTTGGGTCCTCTTCTCTCAGCTTTTTGTGAGCACTCTCATGGTCGGTCTTTGTACTTTTCAGCTGAGTCAGGACGGGAAAAGTGGTGGAAATTTATTCATTGAGGTCGCTTGTGTAATTTCTCTGCTCTTTGAATTGTATTTTTATTGCTACTATGGAACGACACTTTTTGAAGAAGTAAATCACCGTCTAATGTTACGAAAGAGTCAGTTTTTTTTGTAGAGCAACACTTTGGCGACGGCTGCGTATTTGGGACCTTGGTACGAGTACGATCTAAAGTCACAAAAAGCTCTCTTGTTGTTTATGGAACGTGCGAAAATTCCTATGACGGTGACTGCCGGAAAAATACTCGATCTCTCGCTTTACACTTTCACAAATGTGAGTTTGTTTCTTTGGGGTGCCGTTTTTGAAATCTGTTCTAGGTACTGAAAAAATCGTATTCGTTGCTGGCTGTATTAAAAAATTACTAAACGATTTACTCGACTGTTTGGATTTCGTTGTTTTTCTCTTAGATTGGATTTATTTGTACTGGGTGATCCATTTCAATATTAATCATAGGCGGCTTTGCAAACTTTAGGGCATGTTTATTCTTACTTCGGACCCCTTGACCTTGAGCAGTCTTAATTACAGTAATCATTGTATTGTTAGTTGTATACCCAGCAAGGGATTTTTTGAAATGTTATTTTCAAAAAGGCATTTCGAAAAAATATGACCAAAAAAAAAACTTTTCAAAAGTGTCCATATTGATCGTTACCACAACTTTATTACCTATGAGTGAAATCGCAACTAAAGATGTTTTTTGTGGATAGTTCAACATTAAACGCGGTTATTTAAATACTGAAATAAAACTAAAAAAAGACATGATGTAATTTATTTCAGATAAAAGATTACAACAACCACTTACAATAAGCCAAGTAATCAACAATAATTTGAATTTTCGTTTTCCCAGGAACAAATGAACTGTCTGAGTTCCGATAATTTTGAACTTTCCAAAAATTCCCTCAAAATCTGATTATTATTATCCGAGATTCTAAACAACCAATACTCATCTTTCTGCAAGATTGGACATTAAATTTCCAGTTTGTCAGAACTAATCCTAAAAGTGTTTATGCCGATCCTAAATTAGTAGTTTTCCTATTGATCTTTGAGATTTGCTAAATTTGATAAATGAGTAATCAGTAATAATTGGCATATCCCGTTTAACTACCTTATTCTAGCGCTATCTTTTCACAAAAACTGCTCAAAATGACCTCTGCTATTTTCCTGACAAAGTCGGACTTGTTTTTTCATGTTCTCCAAAACGTTTATTAAACATTGAGGAGAAATTTCTCGACATACTTCTGTTATTGCTTCTTTTAATTCTCTGATATCATTGATGGGATTCCTAAAAACAGAATTCTTAATATGACCAAAAAGAAAATAATCCAAAGGTGAAAGGTCTGGTGATCTTGGAGGCCACAAATTATACGATATCAAACGACCGTCGAAGAATTCCCGGAGATAACTAATTGTTGCGTTAGCCGTATGCACCGTTGCATTGTCCTGTTGGAAGTATCCATTCTGCAACTATTCATCGTCCACAAATTCTTCAAGAATGAGCCGTTGGTATCGTTCGACATTTATGATCTTGTCAAAGAAGATTGGGCCTATCATACGTCTACGAGACATCACCACCCAAATACCAATCTTCTGGGGATGCAAACCAACTTCTGTAATCTGGTGAGGATTTTCAACAGACCAAAGTCTCACATTCTGAGAATTAACAAAACCATCCAAATAAATCCAGGCTTCATCACTAAAAAATGTCAAATCAAGCATCTCATTGTTCAAATGTTGTTCAAACCATTGACAGTAAGCGATTCTTTTGGGAAAATCTGGGGGCTTTATTTCCTGGACCACTCGCACTTTAGAAGGATACATGTTTAGGTTTTTCTTCACTATTCGTTGACAGCTAGTATAGCTGACATCAATTCTCTGGCTTAAACCTCTCAATGAAGTTGATAGTTGTTCTTCCATTATGATTCTAACATTTTCGACGACCTCTGGAGTGCGAACGAAAATGTTCCGACCTGGCCTTTTCTTAACGACTGATCCGGTTTCTCTAAAATTAGGTACCATATTTTGAACGCACTGATAAACTTTTTGATAATCAACGTCCATTCGATGTGGATATTTCACTCGGTATTCGTCCACGCACAGTTGGAATGGACACCCATTCACCATTTTCTTGGTTCACCCCATTTCTGAAGTATCATTCTAACAAGAATGCTTTTTCTCGAATGGAAAACGCCATTGGCTTGTTTTTTTCTCAAAATACACCAATGCACCAAAGAAAAATCCTATTTAAGAGAGTTTTCCGACTCCCGGGATTCACAACAATTTGACATATGACAGTATTGACAGTTCGTCACAGTTCGCCGTTCGACTCGAGCCGACCAATGGCGTAGAATGTGGTAACATTTCGGCAAAAAAAAAATCGCTTTAACCTGTTTTTATGTGCGTTATATTCTGTTCGCAAACTTATTCTGACACCACAAAACAGTAAAGAATTGCTAAATCCCAATTTTATAATGTTTTATTTTAACGGAACGTAAATAATTGTAAATACCCCCCTCAACCCCACTTTCTGCGACGCTAATGTGTTATGCTGTGAAAAATAGTAAAAATGTTCTAAGACCTACGTGCAAACTTGCAAAGCCGACTATGATTAATATTGAAATGGATCACTCTGTAGTACAGCGTGCTGAGTCTGTTGGCAACAATGAAAATTTGAAGGATGTTGGTATCTCCCTAATCTAAACGTTTTTGCTGCTGTCACTTTTGACAGTGTTGACAAGTAAATTTGAATTTTGTTATAAAAGTTTCATTTTTGTAATAATTCATCAATTTTAACATGGTTCTTACTCTGGAACATGACATTTTTTTTGGGATGGCGTATTTTCGCACCGGAATTGAGGATGCTGTTAATGTGGTTGGCAGTATTCTTTGGAAGATGCGTACAACCAATTTCGGGGCATGTTCCCGGAAGAAGTCGTGACCTTGCCTCTTTTTAAACAGCATTGCATGCGATTAGTTGGCCGTTATCTAAAAACAGGTGACGTAAAAAAGGCAAAAGCCGTTGGCAGACCATCGACACTCACAGAAGAAGTAGTCGAAGACATTCGAAATAGAATGGATCAGAGTCCTTGAAAATCAGTGCGAAAACCGTACTGAGTATGGCCATTTTCAACAGGATGCGGCAACAGCACACACAGCATTTAACACAATGCAGTACTTGCGCCAGTTTTTTGGGGACGGAATAATAAGCAGCGGAGTTTGGCCAAGTAGATCGCCGGATCTCACCCCATTGGATTTTTTTCTGTTTGGGCACCTCAAAAATAACATTTTCCCAAAAAATGTACACACAGCTGAGGAACTGCAAGCTGCCATTAGCCAGGAAATCGCAAATATCACTACTCAAATGTTGATTAATGTTTTTGAGAGCCTAAAAAGAGAGTCAACTTATGTTTGGATCACAATGGGGCGCGATTTAAACAATATCTGTAGCGTATTTACGTTAATTTCCTTTTGTGTTCTTTGTTTATCTCATTCTTGTTTTTGTTTTTCCTAATATCTTTCATTAAAATCCTTTTTACATTTAATTAGATTCCCTGCCCTTATTTACCCAATTTACCTTAAAACATAACCTAATTTTTTTGACATTGTCATTTTAACGTTGTTTGATTTTAAAACACCAGGGTAGCCAATTGTGACGCAAAAAAACTCTATATTTTTCAATTGTTTTAATACCAACAGAGTCAGTCATTGTTGATCACGCTGTATTATTTTATTGTAGAATAAAGGCAATTTCATCTCACAATAATAAATAAGATTGATTTGCATGAGTCATTTGAAAACAAAAAAAAATGAAATAAAACTTTTATCTTTTGTCTAATTACAAAAATATTTGTAAAATAATATTTCTTACGTGCTTATCCACAGATTCTAACACTTTTCAAAGTTTCAGGTTAACACAACAAATTATTTTCAGACTCTATTTTGAGTCTCAAGGTTTTCAGTATCTAAGATTTTTTGGTTTTGAGCGTCTTCGATTTTTAGGTTGTTTACCAAATTTTCTCATCTTTAGATTAATAAATGCTAAATTCTCAAATGCTCATATTTTTAAGCTTCCAAATGCTCAACTTCTAAGACCATCATGTTCTAAAACTACCATAACCTTGTAGTGTTTTTGAGTTTTCAGAAGTTTTCAGGTTGGTACTTTTATTGTCATTTTTTTTTATTCTAAAAAGTTTTCAGTTTCTAGTTTTCTTAGATTAGATTTTCATGTTCTCAATTTGAAGATTTTTCTAGTTTTTAATTCTATAGTTTATAGATTACCAGATTTTCATATTCTGAAATTCTCAAAATCTCAAGAAATTCCAAAATACTTCTAAATTCTTAGCTTTTTAGATTTTAATATTTTAACAGTTTCAATATGTCTTTCAATTTTAAATTTTTAAGTTCATTGTAAGATTTTCAAGTACACAGGTTAATTTTTTATCTGTTGAATTTTTCAGTTTTTATAATTTTTGATTATCCGGCTCATAGTTTTTAAATTCATAATTTTATTCTCAAACTATTAAAAATTTCAGTTTACCAGAATCTCAATTTCAAACTTTTTAGCTTGTTATCAGTTAATTTTTCAGGTTTTTTGCAAACCTAAGACCAAAATTATAAAAATTTTAAAACCTGAAACTCATCAATATAAAAAGTTTAAAATTCAAGAACTTGAAAATCTGTTTGAGAATTTAGAAATCTTGAGAACTCAAAAAATGTAAAAACTCAAAATGTTTGCGAAGCTGTGGAACAGAATTAAGTAGTCTTAATCTGAAATAATTTGTAGAAATTTAATAACCTGAAAATATCACAAATCTTGAGAACTCGCAAATATGACTATCCGAGTACATAAGAATATGAAAATTCTGAAAATTTGTTAAACGTGCCAAACTGAAAACTGGAAAATCAACTGACTCAAGCTGAAAAATTAAGAATTTGAGAATTTGAGAAACTGAGAATATAGGTAACTGAAAATTTAAAAATTTGTTGACCTGTTATTAAAAATTGAGATTTAAAAAATCTGAAAAAAATTAAGAAATCGAATAAGCAAAGTCTAGATAAAATTTAGAATCCAATAAAAATAAATCTCAGAAATCAAACTAAGAACTTGAGGACCTGAAACGAACGTAGAAATGAAGAAACCTAAAAATTAACGAATATAAAAAGTGTACCAACCTAGAAACCTAAAAAGTTAATAACTGGGGTCAAGAACTAGAAAATGAAAAAAACGTGAAAATATAAAAATCTGGTAACATTTTTTCAAGATGATAAATTTTTAATTTTCGGATTCTCAAATTCTTCAGTTATCAGACTACAACGTTTATAAATTTTTAGTTGCTTATTTTATTGGATTCCTAGGTTATGGCCTTTGTTTTTTTAAATAAAGACAATCAATATCTCAGATTTTGCGATTTTATTTTTAATTTTAATTTCCTACAGTTTTCAGATGATTGACTTTTGTTGGCAACCATATCTGTCATTTCAAAACGTTACTTTTAGCAGTTTGAGGTTAAAAACTAACATAAGCAATGGTGTCATTGTTTATCTTCTCTTGACAGTTCCCATATGTCAAAATCGGCACAGTGCTACCAACGTGACAATATAATACAAAGTTTACTAGACGCTCCGTAGTAAAGCATCGTAAACAAACCATGAATTTCTATAAAACACTAGTGATTATATTCATTTTTCCATGGCCAACCATGGTCTTTTTTTTTCAAAATTGCTTCTAAGGTAATCTGTAGGGTCGTATCGTATTTTTATCCTCAATAGTGGTGCTGCTGCCCGGAAACCGTGGAGCGGACATCAAAATCTTTTTTTTTTACTATCTTGATCATACTAAAAGAAATCAAGATGGCGACGAAGTGATATCAAATATTATAAAAAAATATGATCGTCACATTTCAAATTGTCAAATTCACGCTTTAAGTTTATAAGCAGTATTACCAACATATTTCAAAATATAAAGTTCGCTTAGAAGTCGCTTTTAAATCTCTTTAATTTCGATTAGAATTAAAAGATCAATTTTACTTTCACTTTCAATATGTTGTGGGCGGGGCTTACGTTGCACCCCTCAGTTCATGCGACGGCCGGAGACCGCTTGTCGTAAATTTCATAGCAGACTTGTTTTTCCGGTTAAAATAGTGTTAATAGGTCAGCTTCTCGAGTACGTCCTTGACGCTGGTTTCTGATTGGTCAGCGTAGACTCCACGCTTACTAGATGTGTACTACGTGCGTAGTATATATTAGATGAATGGATGTATCAAAAATAGTATTTTTTTATGTTTTTTGTTATTTTGCTGTCTGTTTTTTTTGTATTTTGTTTAATCAAAATGAAGAGAATTTGAAACGGAATTCAAATACATGGAAACTGAAAATTTTCGGTACAAGTACCAACCTAAAAAATTGGAATTTGGGAAATTATTCATTTTTTAAAATTACAAACTAAGAACTTTGGGATTTAATATTCAAAAAAAATCATCGAAACAAAACACCCAACAATTTGGAATTTTTAAAATGTAGAAATTAATAGAAAAATAAAAAAAATGATAATTTGATTTTGATAAATTTATTAACCTAAAGGAAAAAAAAATGACAACGAGCACACCAAAAATTCTTGTTAGTTCTCGTTTTTATTTTTGTTTTTATGTGAAATAAATAGTTTTATTTCGTTTGCTTACGTTTATAATAAAAATGACAAAATGACATTTTCTACGAAATTTAAGTGCCTAAATCTTTTTTTTATTTCTGTCATTTTTTTTGTTTTAAATTGTAAAGATAAAATGACAACTTATTGATTCTTCCCAACTTTTCGGTCATTTTATTCCATTGGTTCTTCAGTTCTATAATTTGAACCTAAAAAGATTTCAATTTTTTTTTGGTTTTTGTTAATTTGGAAATATCGAATGTTATTATTCTGTCATTTTCTTAAATAAGGTCACGTTTGTATAAAATTAACATTTTCACATAAAATCATGGCAGTAATAAAAGTTTAGCGCACGAGCGTAGCGAATGCGGTAATTTTATGAGTGCCATAATCCCGCTTTATAAACGAATATCCTACACTATTTTGTGGTCTAAGTAAGAAAAACAAAACGTTAGTTCAAATTTCTAAATTTTCTTTTCATCTTCACATGAATAAAACACGAATAGCAATCCATGGTGGTTTTTGCTCGTGAAAAATGAATTGTTCGGGGAGCTGAGTTTAGTGCCTATAAAATCCGAAACTGTATACACGAAAGAATTTGAAAAATTGTCCACTTGGTTGAAACAGGAAACACATATGAAAACGAAAAAAATTGTAAGCTCCTCGGTGCTGATCAGTTCACGAGATACTCCTTCCGGAGGACATCTGCCACGATTTTGGCGGATAGTGGCGCCGACGCTTAAAAGACACGGTGATTGGAAAAGTGTCGCGAAGGGACATGTGGCAGATTTCATGAAAAATAAAGAGAAAATTGCCCTTCACGAAAATTACAAGGTACCCAGTGCTGAGCAGTTCACGGGACGCTCCTTCCGGAGAACGTGTGCCACGATTTTGGCGGATAGTGGCGCCGACACTTAAAAGACGGCGATTGGAAAAGTGTCGCGGAAGGATATGTGGCAGTTTTCGTAAAAAATAAAAAGAGAACAACCCGATTACTTGGATCATCATTTTAATTAGAAATTTTCAGAATTTGGGGCACGGATATTCAAAATATGCAATTAAATAAAGTATTGATAAAATTAATTCCTAAAAAAAAAACAAAGAGATTTCATTTAGATCACTTATTTTTTTTCCTTCAACCCTGACACTTTTTCTGTCGTATATGATTCGTTCTTTTAAATATTTGATTCAGTATTAGCAAGTAGAGGCCATTCTCGTTCCTTAATAATAAAAATAATTGATCGTTTGCTTCATAATTACAGAGTGCAACAAGATATTATTCAGCGACGTCGTCCCCGCCAATGAATATTTAAAACCCGTGGAATACATCTTTTTCTTTGAAGTCTGCGTTTCCAGCATTTTTTCCGATAAAATTTTAATCAGTATTCAATAAAGAAAAAAGTCGCGGTGAAAAAATCATTCAGTTTCGAGCCGCCACCGCGTAGAAATGAGCCTGGTAACTTCGAGTTTCAGTTTGAATTTCGCCTCTTTGCGACTTTCTGGTTTATTTTCAAGAACCAACCACTCGAAATCTTATCTCGTTTACGGCTACGTGCTGTTGTTCGTGTGCTTACTCTCAGATCCGATTTTGGTCGTGCTTTATTCCGGTCAAGACGAAGCACGGAGCTTCGTCAACGCCGGTGTCGACTCGCTTCTGATAGTGGCCATGGTGGCCACAATCCCGAAGATGTTTTTGTTCATTTTCAATAACCAAAAGATCCGGGAGTGTTTGTGGTATCTAGACGCGGTGTTCAACATCGCTCTGAATGAAAAACAGACAACCATCCTGGAGGACTGCGTGTGGGTCTGTCAAAGAAACTGTGGATTTTTCTTCGCGTGTCTCATCCTCATAGAAATAGCGTGGATTTATAAAGCTCTGGCTTCATCCCCGCGCGAATTACCGATGAAAGTGTGGCTGCCTTTCGACCCGACGACCAACGGACTGCTTTTTTATGGTGTTCTTTTCTTCATTGCTATGGGTACGGTGTCATCGTGGCTTCCATAAATGACAGATTTTTTTAGGAGTGAGTTTCACAGTTTACAATAACGCAGCAATCGACACCTTAACCAGCGGATTAGTGTATCATGCCGCCGGTCAGATCAGAATCCTGAAGGACAATTACAGTTCCTGTCTGAGTACACCGAAGACGTTGTTTCTTCGCAGCTCAAAAAAGACCAAGTCGTTTACAAGAAAATCCGAGATTGTATCCACCACCACCACCACATTCTCCGGTAAAAAAAAAACACACATTCTTGGGTAATTTTTGCGTAGCTTTGTAGAAAAATCGAAAATTGCTTTTCGTGGATGTTTTTCTGTCAAATTCTTTCAAGCGCGATCATGGTCGGTTGTTGTGCTCTTCAGCTAAGTCAGGTAACCAGGTGGATTTTTTTTTATCTTCTACGTTTTAATTCCAGCAAGAAAACTGGGAGGTCGGTTTTTCTCTCGTTTGTCTCATTTTTCTGATTCTTGAGTTATTTTTTTATTGTTATTACGGAGCGACGATCTATGAAGAGGTAAGCCACAGTCTGAGCGATCCGGAATCATTTTTATTTTCAGAGCAAGACTTTAGTAAATTCTGCGTATTTAGGACGATGGTACGAGTACGATTTAAAGTCACATAAAGCTCTCATTCTTTTTATGGAACGCGCGAAAATTCCTATGACGGTGACTGCTGGAAAAATAATCGATTTGTCGCTGGAAACTTTCTCAAATGTGAGTGTTAACTGCTTTAAATTGGTTGGTAAAAATGTGTTTCAGGTGCTTAAGAAATCTTATTCTTTGTTGGCTTTGCTGAGGAATCAGTAAAATAACAGATATCAAAAAAATGGTTTAGGATTTTACCCGGCGCATCCACCATTTAACGCACGTTCGATTTATCGCAAATTTCAGAGTGAATACAATATTTATTTTATAGTTATTGAATTTAGTGTTGCAAAAATAAATAATGTGTTCTATATTTATATTTTTTAGTCTTGATTGCTTTTTCAATTATTTTACAGTTTACACTGGATTACTCCGAATCTCGGATTCTCGAATTCTCAGATTCCCAAATTTCCAGATTTTTATATTGTCAAATTTTCAGATTTGTAGACTCTCTCAAATTCTTAGTTTCTTAATTTTTCAGATTTTCAGATTCTCAAATTCTCAGATTTTTAGATTCTCAAATTCTCAGAGTTTTAAATTATCAGATTTTCAGATTCATTTTTAGATTCTTAGACACTTACAACTAGATTCTTAGGTTTTTGGATTCGCAGATTTTCAAATTCTTAGATTCTTAGTTTAGTAGGCAAAGTTTTTCCGAAATTTACTTTTCAAAACACTTAAAATTTAATTTTTTTAAGTACTTTATTAAATACTAAAAAAGGCTTAAAAACACCTAGAAATTTTACATTTAAAATGAATTTTTTCTAAATCTACTAATCGAATTCTTGGCTTTTTAGATTTTTGTATTCTAAAACTCCGAGATTAGTAAATTCTTAAATTCTTAGAATCTCATATTCTTAAATTCTCAGGTTTTCAGATTTTTATATTTGCAGATTCTCGGGTTGTCAGATTCTCAAAATTTCACATTCTAAGATTTTCAGATTTTTAGATACTCAGATTTTTTTTAGAGTCATTTGTAGGATTTTAGATACTTAGATTCTCAGATTCACAGATTCTCAGATTCTCAGATTGTCAAATTTTCAGATTTTTTTATTTTCAAATTTTTAGATTTTTAGATTCGTTCTTAGAATTATTCTTAGATTCTTAAATAATTTGTTTCTCAGATTCCCAAATTTTTAGATTCTCAAATTTTTAGGTTCTCAGATTCTCAGATCTTGAAATTTTTAGATTCTTAAATTCTCAGATTCTCAGATTCTTAGGTTTATTCTTAAATTCAATTTTACATTCTTAGATAGTTAGATTCTTAGATCCCAAATATTTACATTCTTAAATTCTCAGTTTTTCAGATTTTCAGATTGTCGTATTCTCAGATTCTCAAATTCTCAGACTTTCAAATTTTTTGATTTTCAAATTTTCAGATTTTTAGATTCATTCTTAGAATTATTTTTAGATTCTTAAATATTTTGTTGTTCAGATTCCCAAATTCTTAGATTCTCAAATTTTCAGGTTCTCAGATTCACAGATCATGAAATTTTTAGATTCTTAAATTCTCAGATTCTCAGATTCTTACATTTATTCTTAGATTCAATTTTAGATTCTTAGATACTTAGATTCTTAGATCCCAAATATTTAGATTCTTAAATTCTCAGTTTCTCAGACTTTCAGATTCTGGTATTCTCAGATTCTCAGATTTTCAGATTGTCAGATTTTCAGATTTTTTGATTTTCAAATTGTCAGATTTTCAGATTTTTTTGATTTGCAAATTTTCTGATTTTTAGATTCATTCTTAGAATTATTCTTAGATTCTTAAATACTTTGTTTCTCAGATTCCCAAATTCTTAGATTCTCAAATTTTCAGGTTCTCAGATTCTCAGATCTTGAAATTTTTAGATTCCCGTATTCTCAGATTCTCAGATTCTTAGATTTTCAGATTGTCAGATTTTCAGATTTTTTGATTTTCAAATTTTCAGATTTTTAGATCCATTCTTAGAATTATTCTTAGATTCTTAAATACTTTGTTTCTCAGATTTTCAAATTCCTAGATTCCAAATTTTTAGGTTCTCAGATTCTCAGATCTTGAAATATTTAGATTTTTAAATTCTCAGGTTTTCAGATTTTTACATTTGCAGATTCTCGGGTTGTCAGATTCTCAAAATTTCACATTCTAAGATTTTCAGATTTTCAGATACTCAGATTTTTTTTAGAGTCATTTGTAGGATTTTAGATACTTAGATTCTCAGATTCACAGATTCTCAGATTCTCAGATTGTCAAATTTTCAGATTTTTTGATTTTCAAATTTTTAAATTTTTAGATTCGTTCTTAGAATTATTCTTAGATTCTCAAATAATTTGTTTCTCAGATTCCCGAATTTTTAGATTCTCAAATTTTTAGGTTCTCAGATTCTCAGATCTTGAAATTTTTAGATTCTTAAATTCTCAGATTCTCAGATTCTTAGGTTTATTCTTAAATTCAATTTTACATTCTTAGATAGTTAGATTCTTAGAGCCCAAATATTTACATTCTTAAATTCTCAGTTTTTCAGATTTTCAGATTGTCGTATTCTCAGATTCTCAAATTCTCAGACTTTCAAATTTTTTGATTTTCAAATTTTCAGATTTTTAGATTCATTCTTAGAATTATTTTTAGATTCTTAAATATTTTGTTGTTCAGATTCCCAAATTCTTAGATTCTCAAATTTTCAGGTTCTCAGATTCACAGATCATGAAATTTTTAGATTCTTAAATTCTCAGATTCTCAGATTCTTACATTTATTCTTAGATTCAATTTTAGATTCTTAGATACTTAGATTCTTAGATCCCAAATATTTAGATTCTTAAATTCTCAGTTTCTCAGACTTTCAGATTCTGGTATTCTCAGATTCTCAGATTTTCAGATTGTCAGATTTTCAGATTTTTTGATTTTCAAATTGTCAGATTTTCAGATTTTTTTGATTTGCAAATTTTCTGATTTTTAGATTCATTCTTAGAATTATTCTTAGATTCTTAAATACTTTGTTTCTCAGATTCCCAAATTCTTAGATTCTCAAATTTTCAGGTTCTCAGATTCTCAGATCTTGAAATTTTTAGATTCCCGTATTCTCAGATTCTCAGATTCTTAGATTTTCAGATTGTCAGATTTTCAGATTTTTTGATTTTCAAATTTTCAGATTTTTAGATTCATTCGTAGAATTATTCTTAGATTCTTAAATACTTTGTTTCTCAGATTCCCAAATTCTTAGATTCTCAAATTTTCAGGTTCTCAGATTCTCAAATCTTGAAATTTTTAGATTCTCGTATTCTCAGATTCTCAGATTCTCAGATTCTTAGATTTTCAAATTGTCAGATTTTCAGATTTTTTGATTTGCAAATTTTCTGATTTTTAGATTCATTCTTAGAATTATTCTTAGATTCTTAAATACTTTGTTTCTCAGATTCCCAAATTCTTAGATTCTCAAATTTTCAGGTTCTCAGATTCTCAGATCTTGAAATTTTTAGATTCTTAAATTCTCAGTTTTTCAGATTCTTACATCTATTCTTAGATTCAATTTTAGATTCTTAGATACTTAGATTCTTAGATCCCAAATATTTAGATTCTTAAATTCTCAGTTTCTCAGATTTTCAGATTCTCGTATTCTCAGATTCTCAAATTCTCAGATTTTCAGATTGTCAGATTTTCAGATTTTTTGATTTTCAAATTTTCAGATTTTTAGATTCATTCGTAGAATTATTCTTAGATTCTTAAATACTTTGTTTCTCAAATTCCCAAATTCTTAGATTCTCAAATTTTCAGGTTCTCAGATTCTCAGATTCTCAGATTCTTAGATTTTCAGATTGTCAGATTTTCAGATTTTTTGATTTGCAAATTTTCTGGTTTTTAGATTCATTCTTAGAATTATTCTTAGATTCTTAAATACATTGTTTCTCAGATTCCCAAATTCTTAGATTCTCAAATTTTCAGGTTCTCAGATTCTCAGATCTTGAAATTTTTAGATTCCCGTATTCTCAGATTCTCAGATTCTTAAATTTTCAGATTGTCAGATTTTCAGATTTTTTGATTTTCAAATTTTCAGATTTTTAGATTCATTCTTAGAATTATTCTTAGATTCTTAAATACTTTGTTTCTCAGATTCGCAAATTCTTAGATTCTCAAATTTTCAGGCCCTTAGATTCTCAGATCTTGAAATTTTTAGATTCTTAAATTCTCAGATTCTCAGATTCTTAGATTTATTCTTAGATTCAATTTTAGATTCTTAGATACTTAGATTCTTAGATGCTCAAATATTTAGATTCTTAAATTCTCAGTTTCTCAGATTTTCAGGATCTCATATTCTCTCATTTCTGAGAGACAATTAACATGCCTTAAGTTTGTTTCATTATTGTCACCAAAAATCGCCTTGAAAATTTGAAAGAAACTAAAATTTAAAGGCTCCAAAATCTTAGTGTCAGAATTTAAGATTTCAAAAGTTTACAAATTTTTAGCAAAGTTTTTTAAATCCTAGAAATCTTGAACAGATTCAAAGCTTCAAAGCTTTGCAAACATGAAAATCTAAGAATTTTCAAAAACTAAAAATTTTAAAACCAGCAAACTTTAAAGTCTAAGCCTAGAACGTCATAATCCACAAAGATTTTGAAAACTTGGGACAATAAGAATTTGAAAATTTAATATAACAAATAAATCATTTTAATAGTTACCAACTTCGAAAATAAGATTTAAGCACTAAGAATTTTGGAATAAAGAAATTAATTACTCTACAGATGGAGACAAAATTAAAATTTTTAAATTTGAAAAATTTGTTTTTGAATTCGGAAACCTGAGAATCTAAGAGACTTTGAGAGGCGAATTTATGAAGCTAAAAATTTTAAAGCTAAAAAACTGTAAAAGTGAAAAAATAATTCGGAAACTTAAAAAATAAACTGATTTTAGGAAAAACAAATATTTGAGAATTCTAAGATTTAAAATCAAAAACATAAAAATGTAAGTATTTAAGATCGCAAAATTTTAGAAACCTGAGACTAAAATTGAAAATTTGTTTAAGGATAGTGAAGTTTTGAGGAAAAAAACTTTAA
The DNA here is from genome assembly GCA_030157275.1 of Cynaeus angustus. Lineage (NCBI taxonomy): Eukaryota > Metazoa > Arthropoda > Insecta > Coleoptera > Tenebrionidae > Cynaeus > Cynaeus angustus. The sequence continues at coordinate 17,909,415 of CM058065.1, forward strand.
CTGTGTGACTTAAAAATCTAAAAAGAAAAAATTTGTGAGTTTATCGATCAAAGATTTGAGAATTTCGAAAATTTGAGTTTCAAGAATTTGAAAATCGAAAAGGATAAGAATTTTCTAAATTCATGATAACTTAAAACAGAATTTCAACAAAAATTTAAACATTTAAAAATTTAAAAATTTAAAAATGTTGAACTAAAATTGTAAAATTGTTTACATTTAAAAATTTGTATTCTTGAAAATTAGTAAAATCTGTAATCTTGAAAATTTAATAATTTGAGAGACGAGCGGAAAGCTAAGAATTTTAAAAAATTTTAGCCAAAAAAATGTCTAAAAATCTGAAAAACTCAGAATATAGCAAAAGACAGAAGTTATGAAATTGTGTTTTTTCGATGTTATAAAAATATAAAAACTTGAAAAAAAAGATTAAAGTATCACTCTAAAAAAAAAAAATTAAAACTAAACACTAAAAAAATGTTGCTAGATTTTGACCCGGCGCCTCCACCATTTTATTTATTTCTTACAAAATTTAACAGTTCTTAAATTACAAGTTTTAAAATATACAAAGTGTTCTAGATTTATATTGATCTCTTTTACCTTGTCCTCATTATTTAGTTTTATTTGATTTTCATATTTCACATAATTTATAAAATTAAAAATTTGAATAGTTAAGAAATTACTAACTTAAAAAATTAATTTCTGCTAATTTTAAGAAAGCCAAAACTTGGATATCTAAACAAAAATCTGAATTGAAAATTAGTAAAATCTGCAATATTGAAAATTTAATAATTTGAGAGACGAAAAAGCTGAGAATTTTAAGATCTGTAAATTTTTTATACTAGTAATCTAAGAATTAGAGCATCCTGTCAGATCAGAAATTTAAAAATTAAAAAAATTGTTTGAGGATTTAAGAATTTGATCTCCTTAAGATACTAAAATTTTCAGAAATTCTGTTAACCCTGAAACCTAAAAATGCGAGGTGTGAAATCTAAAATTTGAAAATTTTACAAAATAAGTATATAAAAGTCTAAAAATATAAGACTAAAAATCTGAATTAAAAAAAATTATGACCTAGAATTTTAAAAATTTACAGACTTAATAAAGTAAAAATTCAAAAACTCAAAAATTCAACTGTTTGACCAAAAAATCTAAAAACCAAAAATATGTGAATTTATTGACCAAGGATAATGAGAACGTTGAAAAATTAATTTCCATAAATTTTGAGAATCGGAGAGAATAGAAATTTTGAAAACGTAATTCAACAAAATTTCAACCATAAAAATTTGAGAATTTAAGAATTTAAAATGTAGAACTTGATAAACTTGGGAATTTAGATCTAAGTCTAAGTCTGTTGAAAAAAATCTTAATTTAAAAAAAAGTTTAAGTTTCTAAAAATTTAAAAATTTATTGAAACAATTTTGAGAATTTAGAAACTTTAACAATCTTAAATTTGAGAGGACGAGCCAAAAAGCCTAAAAAAAATTCAGATACTCAGAATTAAGATTTCAGATCTACAGCATAACAATTTAGTGAGTTTAAATCATAGAAATGTTAAAAATTAAAAAATTGTAACTTGAAAATTAGTAAATTCTGCAATCTTGAAAATTTCATAATTTGAGAAACTAAATTTGAAAAGCTAAAAATTTTAAGATCTGTGATTTATAAAACTAGCAATGACAATTAAAGTACTATTCTGTCACTAATTTGAAAGTTTGACACTAAAATTTTCTTTGTAGTTTTAACCCGGCGCATCCACCATTTATGTAATTTGCAAAAATAAATAAAATGTTCTATTTCCAAGTTGATTTCTTTTACCTGGTACTTTTTTAATTGTTTTATTTGCATTTTCCATTTTACTTGTACTTTCATTTTGATTTTACTGTTTTTTTTTATCTGGACTATATTCTTCTGGCATTTTATCATATATTTTTAGAGTTTCATATTTTTGTTCATCGTTTTCTCCTCAGTACTGTGGTGAGCGCCAAATAAAGTAATTATTAAGTGCATGTTATAAAAAACATTAGCAAACATAATTTCGGGGTTCGCGTCATGGGAATTGTCCATGTCGAATAAAATTTATGTAGGCCATCTGGCCAATGTGGGAAAAGTTATCGCCAAAGCGGCGTCGGTAGAAAATTTTAGGAATCACATGTGTTTTAAAGTTCTAGCAACACTACAAATCACTCATTAGCCAAAATCGTCGGTAAGCGGGGGGCGTGTAGACCGTGCTGGCTGTAAGTGGCCCTTTATAGTAATGAACGCGGGACCTTAAGAATTAAACACATTTCATGCAAATTAAATTCTATAAACGTTGTTAAAATTGTAAAGACTTTGGAGCGAGTTAACAACAAATTGATAGGAAATGGCTAAAGGTAACTTTCGAGTAAGAAAGGGGTGAATTAAGGTCGTGGAGCTTACTAAAACGCGCATTTCATTGTTTCCAAAAAAATTTGAAAATTAGGGCTTTACAGTTAAAACTCTTTGGCAGTATAATAACGTTAAACCATATCTCTTGAAACAGTAATTGCAGTTAATAGGATGCAACCCCGTCTTGATTAAATATCTGGCCGGTTGTACAGACGATGGTTTCAGTAAACTTTGTGGAATCTGGAAATCGTAAATTTGTGACAAAATTCAATAAGCTGCATTAGCGTGGCAGGTCGGATTGACTAAAAGGTCCAAGTGTGGAGTGATATTTGCCAGGGTACGGTGTCAAATTTCAGATGAACGTGGGAACAACACGATTTCTAATTATTGCCAAATTTACGTTGGTAAACACAGGTGTATCAGCAATCATTGTATCTGCCGAACTCGCGATAATTTTCTCCACATTTTGATATGCAATTTGCTATGGTTTACTAACACCTTTCAGTAATTTAAGCTGACGGCAATTCAACGCTTACCTCACTTGATTGTAACTTTTGATTCAATTCAATTTTACCGTTAGTCATTTAGGGCTACCTGTTGTAATTTCGACAGTCATTGTTTAGTGACGTTTAGTTGTTTATATTAAATATTAATTATTTGGAATATTAATCAACCCTTTATGAGATGTTGAAAAAAACACGTTGAGGTATAATGCCGATTTACAAACATAGATGTAATGCGCGAAAATTTAGGAAAAGGGACTTCCGGTATGGGAAATGTGGGAAAAATCGATTTGCAATTAGCAAAATCGATCTCATAGTGCCATCTAGCCCTAAAGAGGAGAAACTTTTGTCCAAATTTCCTAATCGGGTTCTCATAAGAAATCCGCGAAAATTATATCGTCAGCCAGGGCCAGGCGCTGCGTTTGTTGTTAAATTAGACAAAAAAAAGCAATGGGGTTTTACTTTAACAAAGCCTTAGTTTAAACAAATTAATGGAAAAGAAGGGAGAGAGAAATTTAACAACAAATTTGCCTACGTAGTAATAGGATCTCTTTTTTTTTTATCGGTGATGCCCAGTTGAATGCAACTCAGGGGTGCCTTACAGTGGCTATAATTACTGGTAATTCTTTGTATTAATTGTTTAATTATTGATTAAATTGCGGTTGTGCCTATAAGAGAGTGGGGGATGAAGTGAAACGAAAACAGCCCTTAAAAATTTGCATGAGCGACCAATGAGGTTTCCAAAAGTCAGGGTAGGGCGTTAACGAATGCGCAAGCATCTCATATTTAGTCGTTCTTAAAAACCAAAATTTTGGGGGAGAAAGGGCAGTTGTTCATCGATTTTTCGAGTGAACAAGTTGTTTTGATCCCGTGTTGATCCAGTGCCAAATTAATTAAATTTAGCTTCTTGTTCTTCGCGGTTTAAAAGCGAACGGTCATTTTTTTTTTTGTTTAACAAAAGTAATCTTGCCGGCATAGTGATTAATCCGTTGATTAAGTGCTAGAGTGATCCGCTGCAAAGACTCCACCTGTGGGGGCGACGGTTCCAGGTAGGATTATTGTCCTTATTTGATTTGATTTTTTTTTCGTTTTCTGACATAGTGCAAAAGGCCACAAACAAACAAAATCCTTGAATAAAAAAAAAAAAAAGAGTAAATTATTAGGGAAAAAGAAAACAGTCACAGGTTAATAAACTTAACAGTTAAATTATAGTTATTCGAAATTTGATTAGCTAGAACAAACGTATCTTGGAATATGGGGAGGGGGACCTGAAATTGCAGTTCTGAGTGACCTATTTTACCAAAACCTGGGACGGGGCTTTGTCGTCAACCGCAGAGTTATCCTCGTCCCCGTTTTGTGCTTTTCTTTTCTTGCGCCGCGGGAATGAAGATTCAAGAAAGGAAGAGGATTTTAACCCTCAGTTACCTGTAATCCACTGGTCATTGTTTGCAACTAAGCAAAAATATTCTAAGCGCGTTTGTGTCAAATTGGTCTATTTTGCTACGAGTTGTTTCTAGACTTTGCCCGCGAATTTTGGCTTCCTTAGCCACACTTAGACCTAGCTTTGAACCGGCTGGCTAGAGCGTAAAATAAAAACCGCGATTTAGAACCAACCCGTTAACCTATTAAACTTAGACCAAACCCGCGGCGATCATGTTCTCAGTTATAGTATAAGTGCGAAATTGTCATCTCCCAGTCTGGCAAACAAAGCGCATCAAAATGCCCAAAACTTCAGGGAAAATTAGGGAAGTTCAGTTTTTTTTTGAAATTTATTGTTTTTTTTTTGTTGTCTAACATAAAACTAAAATAATAATAGTAATCATAATAATAAAACTTTTTTGGCACCTAAGTTAAATACACCGCCTCCACTCTTATTGGCCACCATTCTCGGTTACTCACAGTTTTTTCATTAAATTTGTTGGGTGTTTGTGTGAATAAAGAAATGTCTGCTAAAATTACTGGTCTTAATGGGTAAACCCACTCCTCTGGTGTGTGACGCTACTTTGTTAGAACTGATAACTGGATGTCATTATGTTGACAGTGAGATACTAGTAACTTTCAAAAAAAGAGGTAATTAGCTACCCCTGTAAATAAAACTACGGCCTTGAGACAACGTATGGTAAGTGCAAATTTGATTTTCTTTGTTGTTTCTCTATTTTATTGTTTCTTGAAAAAAAAAAATTGACGATCAAGACAACGCGGGTGATTCTAATTACGGCTAAAATAAATTCATAACATCCGTTCAGGAGAACAAAGAGTCCATCTCACTACAGTACTTTTATCGCTTTTCTCAATTTAAATGAAAAATTCTTCATAAAATGTACTCAAAAAAAACTGCAATTATCAGAATTAGTTTTTTCGGAATTGAAATATTAGGAAGTATCCCGAAGCATTAAAAAATGTTAGACATACGGCACGGGGACATTTATATTTTTTTATCATAATTCAAATAATAAATCAGTGTAATTAGAAAGTTGGAAATTTTTAGGTCTCCCGAAATTTGAACGTCGAATTTAGCAAAATGAGCATCCGAGAAACCAAATACTTAAAAATCAAATTTTTTATTATTATAAGAATTTT